>CANUEZ040000126.1:167500-5167500 GCA_948099385.1 Fasciola hepatica | reverse complement strand
GAGTCTGTTGACTCATCGACCTCAGCAGTCACCTTTAGACCGAGTAAAAGGTCTAATTCATAGCGTAAAATTTCTCGTAGGGCCGCCGGAACACTGGCTGGTAACGCAACAGGCACAGCACTGTCATCCACTGATAAGTGCTCTGTTCCGGAAAAACATCCCAGTTGAGAATCAAAACCGGTGCCTACTGAACAAAAATGTCCTTTTTTACAAACTGTTCGCAAAATTATTCTCGTTCACCGTGACAAAATTCAATTGTTGAATAGCGTTGGGTCCAAGTATTGGCTGCAAGTTCTGTCCGGCCACCATACACTTGACCTTGTGTGTATCACCATTCTTTGGGTTTTTGACGTCCAACTCTATTTCGCCAATGATGTCGGTTTCCGTTCCATTCCAAATTCGCGAACTGATAGTGCATCTTTTAACAGCAGTCTCATCAACGTAAGACACCGGGAGGGTATTCACCGAGGCTCCGGGATCCAGCTGGAAACGACAAAATTTCCCGTCAACTATGACATTCGCGAACAGCCCTTTGCATGCTTCGGAACCACGGAAACCGTCGACGTTTAGTTTTGGGTGTGTCGGCTTGTTGCTAAATTTTGT
The DNA here is from genome assembly GCA_948099385.1 of Fasciola hepatica. Lineage (NCBI taxonomy): Eukaryota > Metazoa > Platyhelminthes > Trematoda > Plagiorchiida > Fasciolidae > Fasciola > Fasciola hepatica. The sequence goes on along the minus strand of CANUEZ040000126.1, from coordinate 5,166,897 downwards.
GGAGAGTGAACGGAACTTTCGAGCGAAATGATTCAGCTTTACGCAATTAGAACAGGTCATCCCCCAAGCTGGACAGTCCTATTTTCTTTTGCCGTGCCTGTGACCATACAACGTGCATGTGATGCGCTTGGCTCTAGCCACTGCATTCAACTCGGTCATTGCGGAGTGCTCTTTGAGATGTCGCATCAGATTAGTGGCGACTTCTTCGCTCTTACAAATATCAGTGCACATTTTCAAATCCAGTTGGGGCATCAGCAAAAGTTTATTTGTCGTTGCATCATTCCAAACTCCGGTCACTAGCTTGTCTCGCAATAAGCTGCCCTTCATGCGACTGCAAAAATTGCACGATTTGGAAAGATTCTTCAGTACAATAATATAGTCATCGACAGTTTCATGTTCACGGCTTTTTCTTCAAAAGAATTGGAAACCTTCGAATGTTTCATTTGACTGGCTCGGACAATATTCATCCGTCTTTTACTTTACAGTTGTGGGATCCTCCTGATTTTCGTCGTCATCGGAGGAGAAGGTTCTGAGAACCCGGCGAGCCTCATCTCTGAGGCAGTGGCGAAGCACTGCCATCTGACTCTCCTTTGACTGGGAATCCATATGCAAGAGTACAGCAAAATTTTGATATCGTTGTCTCCACAGTCTCCATTCGTCTGCCAAAGCGATTTTGACTTTGTATGTTTGATGGATCGAGAGGGGATATCGTAAATGCACTTGGGATGTTAATCCCAAAGCTGCTGCGGGGTTCGTCGAGCTTCTCTAACACCATGTTTTGTTCCGTCTCATTAGCTCTAGTGAGAAAACTCTTCTGCCTTCAAACCATCTCATTTATTGTGCAAAAACGCACGGTTTTTATAGACCTCTAGGTGATCAAAATCAATGTCATTGTACGAAGCTCATTGGTACAGACCCCTTCCTCAAACCAGGGTCTTCTGAATGGCTATGTAGTTCAAGTCTCCGATTGGATGATTTCTTTGCGATCGGTTAAAACAACTGCTGGCTGCTGAGTAATTTCCTTCCGTTCCGTTTGATTAAAACTATTATTGGCCGCTGGTTGGTTCTTTCCTTTGCTTCCCGATAAAACAATGTCTGGCCGCTGATTCATTGATTCCTCTCGGTTCGGTAAGGGAGACTGTTCAATGCCGACTGGATGGTTTCGCTCCGTTTCGTCATGAAATGACTGAAACTTCGACCCGCTTCGCTGGCCTGAGGTTTGTCACCGATACTGAACAGATGAATACGTGCAGGCTGTAAACCAAACTGGGTCATTTTTCGATGCGTCAGCCAATACCCTTACAGAGGGTAGTCCAATATTGATTACTAATGCTATATAACGGCTTTTTCTAGGGTGCAAATCAGCTTCCAGTGAATAGAGCTGCTTATCTCACATTGAGCATGAGGTATTTGTCATAATTTCATTATTCGGTTACTCAGATGGTCAGTGGAACATTAACACTTAACACTTAACACGACAAACCATTTCAGAGAGAAACCCCAAATCTCCTTTTCCTTTTATCGACCAAGCAATTGTCATGTTTTAAATATGGTTCATAATTAAGTTTATCCAACCAGTTCAATAAGTTGCTAGCTACTTGTCACAAACAGTTGGCGCTTCCCTCTGGTGATGGACAGACATTGACAGCTCACCATTTATAGAATGCAAATTTGACTGCTCACCCTAATATATGCAGATAAATAGTATTATGCTGAGGGAGTTTACGTGCACTGGGTCTATCTCATCACTCTCTTTTACTACATTTTAACAATAACTCTAACTAATGATGTTCATAGCATTGCGCATCCTGTTCATGAGTGTTTCACTGGTCAGCCCAGTCTTGTTGATCCTCACACATCCTATTTTGGTACAAATCTGAATTCACAAACCCAGACTTGAATGCAACAGATTACTGTGCACAATATGTCCATATGTAATGTGACAAATTTATAAATTGTTTAAACAAATACTGCTTCGTCATTGTCATCAAAGCAAAATCATGTTGACATTGACTTTCCTCCTTTCTCTAAGACCTCCTCACCTCTCTCTCAGCACGGTTGTTCGATATTGGTGGCGATGGCAAATACTAGTCCAATTTGACATATTACAATCCAACTAGCAATTCAATCATCTAGTATTAGGTCACTTGTTTGGTGTGTTGAAGAAGCAGTTTCTGGAAAACTCATATTTATTCTTTTATCTGACTTCAACTAAATTGGTATCCAATAATCACAAACGGAAATATCTCTGCAGACCCATTTGCATCCAATCGTTGTGTATCATGCAAATGTTTTCACTCCAGATGTCAAAGTCTACTGTGTTCACAATTCATTTTACTCAAGTGAAAACGGGGATATCAACGCTGGTATTGATTTTTCGAGATATACATTGAAAGCTCACATTCCTGTTGTTACTGCAGCAGTTTCATTCTATGCTCTCAAATGCTTTATTTTGTCCATCTTTAGCAATCATATGGAGTGATCTATTCAGTTTGAGGGGACAATTTTTCAACCCTTTCTATTTTCAAGTAGGTGACAAGCTGTACAACCATTTTTGCGAAACAGCTTCATCCATGTCTCCTCTAACTGGCTGCAAATATGGTTTTTGATTCCTCAGACCGATAGGTTATCATTTTCGTGTATTACTCAAATGTGGTCATTACTGATCCATCCACTTGACCAGTCTCACTTGGCTTCGTTGGACATCTCCAAAGCCTTCAATTAGCGTGAGTTTCAGGGGTTTGCTCTTAGCTTTGAAGGCCCATTGCGTCACCAGTGATAACTAACAACAATATGACCCCAAGAATTAGAGTACAGTAACACGAGGTCACATTAGGTCAGGTGTGGTAACGGGTGGAGTGACAGTGGGTTACGCGTCTTTTTCTCTCTCCGTCCTACCTTTGCTCAGAATTGACCATCGGTTCTCAGTGCTGGAGACTCGATCCTGATAAGAGATCCAACAGATATCAAGCTGTAGCCCGCACCTCTGCGCTGATTAATATATTTGAGAAACATACCTTTCCAATCCATCATAAGTTGTAATTGCACCCTCCGTTTCAACCCACGATGCGTCCATTTTGACTAATGCCGTCATTAGGTGGCGTCGTTCTAGAAGATCTCCCGTTCGATACCTAGAAAATATTCTGACACAAACTTTTTTTGAAATAACCATGTTGAACTGTATTTACCGAGTCCAGAACACTTGTTTTCTATCGCTCGGATTAGAAAATCCCCAGAGTCCACTGTACTACTGTACTTCAGTTTGCTACTGCTTATATTTTCGCCCATGAAATAATGCTCTTTCGTAACGCTTTCTGTTTGGAAGCAAAGTTATTTTTTAATGAATTTGGCTTTCTTTTGTACCACATCAAGAGAGCTATTATCATATTTCATAATTTGCACACATTTTGACACTCGTGGGAAATTTACTATTTGGGCTCTTGACGAATGCAAAATCACAAACTTCACTATCCCCATTCCTCAAAACAGCTTCTCGTTATTCCACCCGATAAGCATTCAGAATCTACACTACCTGCATTATAGCCTCGTTTTCCTGACAGAAAACCGCAACCAGGTGGTAGGGATTTACCTTCGTCGTTGGTGTATTTTTTCAAAGCCATTTCTGAACTTGAATTGACCTTGATTACTTTATTTTCATGAGCTCTTCCGTAAATCACGTTTATACAGAACACGCACCCTTTTATCTGATGCCTGAGTGCATGCATTGACTCAGCTCGACCTGTAGATGAACCGATCGTAAACGTGATTTAATGTGTTACAGCTCCCATCACAAATACCCCAGCTGATTAGTCGAGTATATCCAAAGGAGAAGCCCAAGGCTGTATGGTCACGTGTATTGAGGTGCGCAATGTAACTTTCAAGGTGAAAACGTGATCATAAAATGAATAAGACTGTGAGTAAATTTGTATCATTTTACAGTCCGAATGAAAATAAGCGTGAAACAGACGATACTTCTGTACCTTTGTGTGTGTGAGTACCAATGCGTGAAAGAACATATGGGCACTCCATAAAAATGTGCTCTTAGACCTTGTGTGGCTGTCATCCGGATTCACGATTTGATTGAGGGTATAGAACATGGAAGAGAGTCATCCGTGGTGGAAATTTTGTTGCAGGCCTCGAACACGACAGGTTGTAGAGGTAGGTGCTGAACCGTTGCAGACCTGACGTAATTTACCTTTACTTGATGCTCAAGGGGTCCACCACACAGATGGTGTAAAGGTTATTCACAATCTTGAAACTCACTGAAGAAACAGACTACGTCAGTTGCAGTGATTGTCAGGGCAATTGCGGATTGCTGTTCACCATTAAAGTCGACCCGGAATGACGGGTCTCAAACCTCTACCATGTAAGGGCAAATCTTACAGCAGTCAAGAGCTTTTGGAAAAATTGTGCTTGTGGATAATTTCATTGAGTACTGGGGTACATTTGAACGGCACCATGGAGTTTGCACTTATACTCAGACCTGCTTGGCTTCGAAACACTGTATAGTCCTCACCGGGCGCGAGGCAAAACCACTATATGTTTTTAGTGAGTTTCCTTCTTTGGATCTGTGACAAAATTGAATTATTCTCATCTCTTATTGGTTTGTGCTGATTCCATTGCGATATATTAACAGTCGAAAGTGAGATATTTTGCTCGTCACTGTCAAATATCTAAAAGCAAAACAGCGGAAAATTACCATGGGTCCGATGTCAAATTCTATTTTACACATCCCATTGCGAATATTCATGGAAGGAAATGTCTCTACTGCTGTCGTACAACACCTATGATAGAGTTCAGGCCGGCAGTAGAAACACCCAGGCTTCTCAGCTCAATGAAATACATAACCTTTGAAATACTGGAGCCGAAATTGTCCAAACAGCGCATCCTTGTGCAGCCTAGAAAGTTGCCAAAGTATCAGGAGACGATGCTTTCACCTCGATCACTTAGGACCTAGGTCAAATCGCCATTTGTTCTCTTGTTCACACCATCCTCATCAGTAGACTCAGACTCGTTTCTCTTGATTAACTGTGTTCATCCGATTCCGTTGTTTTCACGTCAATAAATTTGGTACACTCACGGCTAAAACCCATCGTCAGCTAAGTTGGCTGTACGATTCTCTGTCTGTCAACCCACTTAGGCAACACCTCAAGTTTATAAGATGCATCGACGGCACGAAGAGCCGAAATGACGGAGATAGTAGAAACTTCACTCTCATTTTCACCACCTAAAATTCTACGCCGTGAGCAGGGGTCGGATCGGTGGCTTTCCGCTTACCGAGGGGTTGCTTCACCAGTTACGTTTTCATTTTATGACCAGTAGGAAACAGTTGGGCACTTGTTTGACCTTGGAATTAGAGCATGGACTTTGTGAGGTGACAAATGTGAGATTTTCGAAAAAGGGAATCGCCTTGCTTTGCCAACCCTTTCTGTGCATTTCAGGGCATAGTTTTCAATTTTCATATTCTATTTACAAACAGCTTTTTAAGTGTTCCGGGGTCGAATCCTTCTTTTTGCTGTTATAGTCTCTTTGGCGGAAGAAATTAGAGAGAAACTTCGGTGGGTCTTTCACTGCCGAAATAGGATTCTCAAACAGAAAGCGCACGATACGCAGTAGACTTAACAGTTAAAAGAGAAAAATCAATTGGCACTGAAACATCTTCCATGTTAGGTTTACGAATTCATGGATATTTAATAAATTAGATCATTTTGTCCACTGTCATTTCGGGCTTATAAAAGTATGGATGAATCAGTTACAGTTGCAAATAAATAAGGCGTTCAAATTCAAGGAGATTCAGTTACAAACCCTGACCACAATTTTACTGTCGACAAAAGCATTAGTTGTTGCACATTTGATCCCTTCAGCATGTCTTTTGGTGTTGGCGAGGGGCAGGTTATCATTTAAGGAAGCGAAGGCTATTTATGCAAGTAGTAACTGTAGGCTGGAGACAAAAATTTTCCGAAGCACATGACAGGTGTGCTAAGCTTTTGTTGCCTTGATCAAAACCAAAAACATTTTTACGATAATGTGAAAAATTGCTCCTTACATCTTGGTAAATGTTCGCACTTCACCTTCAAAACGGGCTTCATCGGATTAAATTGTGCCAACAACCAGCTGGAATAGAACTGTAACCAAATGACCAACAGACCAATCCACCTACACTTTTAAAAGAAACAGTGGAATCGAGCCATATTCGATCTGTTAGTTGGTTCTCTCATAGGCTGAACGTTAGAAGTGTATGGCCAACTAACTGTTAGCCAGAATGTGGCATGTTGGAGGAATTCCCCCGTGGCAGAACTAAAGCACTTAGTCAGTGTATTATTATGATGGTGATAAATCAATAAGTACTCTGTCTAGAGAATTCGGAACTGAATAATACATACACTTGCAGTATTAAAGATTTAGCTAGTTTCACATCATAAACTGCTACAGGAAGTTTTTATCCACACAAGTTGTAAAATGTGCAAGTACCTTGATCTATTTGAACAAAGAATGAAAAACAACACACGTGTTTCCGGTCAGACATCAGCTCTCAAGTCAGTAATCCGCCCAATCAGCGAGCAACTCACATTTATTGAGCCTGCGAGGGAATTAGAAACTCTGGGTTGGTCACAGCAAGATGATTAGCGGGTCTGTCACGTGTGCTAGTTGTCGATGACGTTGTGATATCAAAAACGTGAGTGAAACTGATGTGTGCTTGTTAGTTAGTTCAACAAATGGAAATGGGTAGGGAGGTGAGGAGAGTACATGACAGTTACTATGATAAAAGGGGCTGTGTCATAAACTTCTTCGGAAATTTTACATTTGTGGAAAGCCATAAATGTTTGACTTTCAGACAAACCGTATCCTGGCCTGGATAAGTGTGAGTCTAGTATGTTACCTCCAGACCATCCGGACCGGCTGTCGAGGATTTATTAAACTCCAAAGCTACCTAATATGGTGCGTTTCATTAGTGACTTTTGAACGGCAAAACCCCGGGCACAAATCAGGTGAAACAGCTGTGTAGAGTCCCGATGGTCAGTTGTACGTTGATACTCAGCATGATGAATCAACTGAGGATCAAAATAAAATTCCCAGTGTTCGTAAAAGTCTTGTTCGGGATTTTCCCTGCGGCAAAAAGTGCATCAACCAGTGATTGCCTATATGGGGATTGACTCACGTGGACCTAAAATGGGATGGACCCAAGCGGGTTATAAAATCTACTAGTCTGACGCTGTCCGAAAAACGACATTCTCTTCGGGCAAAAGATTATTTCCACAGGAAAATATGTTTTGTTTTGTTCGGTTTAAGCTGTCATGTGGTCGAAAAGACGAAGAGTCGTGGTATACTCCATATACCATGCGGAAATTTGATCAATATCTCTCACAAACTCGGATATACGCTTGCACAATCCTGATAGTTACCCGTGTTGATCGATCGGTCCCGCTACGCATAGAGTGACCTTTGCTGGGCTTGGTCGAATGAACGCCTGGCTTGCTTGTGATAATGCATGTAACTTCGCTTATTTCCGACACACTTGCCTTTTTGCTTGTTCACCAGCCACGGCCGATTTTGTCTTTGCGTGATCACAAATGAAGGGGCAACAAGGTTACTTCTTTCACTACCAAGCGGTTGAATTACTGAAGCCCAGTCGGTACACTTTACAAAACTTGTGGACCTTTACTTGTTTTTAAAGAGCAAACAAGATAGGCAGTTGCAGGTAGAACTGCTTACAATACAATGCCTTTATCAACCATGATATCACTTTTCATGCGCGATAGCACAGGACAACTGTGAGATGAAAGACTGGGACAAATCGCAGCTGAGCATTGCTGTGCACAACACTCATTCATTCTGAGTCAAATCCTACTTTGACAAACCTCTTCTACCACAAGTTGAGACAACCAGCAAACTTGATGTCAGCTGACAGCTAGAAAACAGTTTATTACAATTCTTCGTTTGATCTAATCAAGTAGAAATGTCATAAGCGGTCCAGTGTGACCAATGTGCAGCAGCGAATATACCGTTTTAACTCCCATGGACCATAGGTGATTCCGTCACTGACTACAGTTTTTCCAGTAACCTTTATCCAAAACCTCAAATGTTTGGCCACGACTCACGATTCTCCAGCTACTGCCCACAATTCTTCAACAGTGGCCCACAGTCCTTTAGCCTTGAGGCACAATATTTAGCTATGCGGCTGAAAGCCGGTCAGATCAAAAGTACCGGAACATCGTGCCGTCAAAAAGTGTTGGAACAATTCAATTTTTTGAAGACTGATGTTGCAAAGCTCCCCAAACAGATGAGAAAGCGTGACGGTGGTATGGTGCGCAGACGACCGTGGTATTAGTGTCAAATGATGCACTGCGAATTGATTGGACAAGGTTTAAGTGATGTGCTCATATCATCGTATTGTGTGACACGGTCCGTATGACTGTTGCCTTGTCAGTGGACTAGTTTTCATGTACTAAAAATCCAAACGAAGTGAAACAGTAAAAAATCTTACCTGTTTGAACGCACTGTACGCCTCTTCCAACGGATTAAAAAATGGACTGCAAGGTTGGACAAAACGAACTTGGTGATTGCCGTGTAACTGGACGTCCACAGCCCGCCGATGGACGAATGCTTCTTCAAATATAAAGACTACTGGAATATCTGATTGCTCAGTATTAGAAGACGCTGGACAGCATGAATGAAATCCATTAAAAGTATTCAGTATAATCTTTGTGTGACATTCATACTTAAAGATGCCGGTGACAGATGAACATGTTATGTCCAAGTTGGGTCCTTTGCTTGACGGGAGACTTCGAACCACTTTACAACCTACTTTTGGGCTTTCATAGCTGCGACTACACTATATTTTCCATTTGGTTTCATCTATAGCCAGCCGTAAAGTTGCGGTACCTGGTCCGTGCAGTCAAACAACGTATTCCGCTCGTTTGTATTTGAATGTGTCCGCGTTTGTTACCAACATCTCTCGATTTCACGATATTCCGATACTTTCGATCTGACTGACTTTCAGCCGCATAGTTAAGGCTGAAGGGCTGTGGGCCATGGTTAAAGAACTGTGGGCCGTGGCTAGAGGATTGTGAGTCGTGGCTAAACATTTGAGGTTTTGGCTAAAGGCTACTGAGAAAAAGTGCAGTTTAATTTCCATTGGTCGATTGAATAACTGGACAGTGGATCAATTAGTCGGCTGATTCATTCATTCATTCACTCATCAATGAGCTGGATTCGGTTCTGAGCCATATCTCTCAGCGTCTGTAACCAACGGCAACCTTCATGTCTTGGGCCCCAATAAGGAAAGCGGGAAGCACCAACGGAAGCCAAAGCCGAAGCTAACTTATGTCCCTGCGCCAAGTCAGTCTGACCGCCACGCCGTTTCTTCCAACCTTGCACACCACGTGCAAGAACGGCACGAAAGGGTAAACGATGGACAGGCATAGGCAAAACATGTTCGAGCCACCAGACGGTGTAGAGCGTTTATTTCTGTCAAGGGGCGACTATCAGCACCGAACACACGACAACGAACCTCGTCATTGCTCACCTGATGTTCCCCCTGTTTTGTTCCGTATCACTAACTCTATGGAGAAGTCTATTCCGCCCACGAATCATCTCATTTTATTATCAAGAAATACATCGTCTATTTGGTAAAAACAACCACTGATGTCAATCGTTGCAACGCAGACTAACTGATTCATGCGGAAATCAAGTAGCCTGTCTTCTGATTGGTTGATCGGTCACATGACCAGTTACCACTTGACGGGACTCCGTCCGCGTCTCATCGATTCGCTGCTTTGTCACCTGCGCATTCGCTGGCACAAGCTTTAACCTGGATTCCGCACAGGCGCTGACATGCCGATTGCTGATAGGACATGGCTGGCTATCGACCATGAGTCAGCACATTCTCACATCCTTCTTTCTTTGATGAAAACGAACGTTTTTGGTTCTTTCCGGTTCATGTGGACTTTTACCATTCTCCGTGACGTTGGCTTTTCGCCTGTGTATGCGCCTTCTGCTCCTTTGATTAATCATCCTATCCAGCTGCACATCGTATGGGCGAAACATCACAAACCGTAGGGCAAGTTGTTCTCTCCACCGATGGGATATTTCTGGAATGTCTCGAAACCGTATTTCCTCCCTTTCTATCAGTTCTGATAGGTCTTGTGCTCTTTTCGTACTTGGACTCACAGTTGGTTTGACAGATTATATCACCGTTTTGTACTTCTCTGGAACGTACCCGTTCCATTCTTCTTCGGCAGACCCAACAATCTCTGCGTCTGTGTCGTTGAAGTAAATTTCCGTGAGGGCATCCGTCATATCCAAAGTAGGGTGTGCGTCGTCAGTAGTCTCAGTGATCGTGTTGTTTGTTTCATGTGATTGATTCAAACAGTAGCTGTCCAGTTTCTGCAGGACTGTTAGAGGGTCTTCTTGGTCCTCATTCTCATCAAAAGTAAGAGTGAATGAAACACGTTTGGCATCTTCCCCCGAACAGTATCTGAGCGTTGCTAACTGGTACTCTTTGGATTCCGAACACAGTTCCATGAGTACAGCAAAAGCAGGATATTTCTGTTTCCATAACTTCCATTCTTCAGGCAAACGGCTCTGATCTGTCATATTCAGCGGCCCCGGAAACGATAGTATCACTGTTTTTGACACATTCGTTTGCAGGCAGGCGCGGGGTTCTTCAATCTTCTCTGACACCATTTTTTGTTCCGTCCCACCAGCTCTAGCGAGAACTCAGATCGACCTCAGAATCATTCAGTTTTATTAGTGAAAAACATAGAATATGTAGGTTGCCGTCCCATAGACCCACCCGCTGCACACAACGCATTGGTCCGATTGGTGTGGACGATCACACCTTAAGGCTTGAATGCCGCTGGCACGATTCGTCTCGTGTATCGATTCACGCCATCGATCAGCTGTCCTGTCGCCCGTGATCTCGTGGGCTCGGTAGGGGCCGGTACTGACGCACTGTCATCCGGGATGATTAAACCGTCAGACCATACCATCACACTCACCAGACACGAACAATGCTTCGGAGACACCGGTAGTCGAATGCGGAAACGTACCGAGCATCCTCAGTGCGGAGGGGCCGGGTCTCGCAACCGTAAAGAAGAGCACTGCGAACTGCGGCACTGTACACCCTTCCCTTGAGAGGAAGCCAGATGTCATGGCGGCGCCACAGGTGACGCAGATCTGCGAAAGCTGCTCTGGCTCTCGCAATTCGTGATGTGATCACCGCTCCAACACTACCACCAGCTGTGATATACACAGGCAAGAATTTGTGGCGATTTCAAAACATTTCCCTGCAATCCTTCTGGCTTAGTTCACGAATTATGTAGTGTACTGGCATGAGTTTCTAATCAATTCAGCACTGTTAACTGAGCCCAGACGCAAATTACGAGCTTCCGGCTGCATGAAAACTGCAGAAAGTAATCACACCATCTTGATTTCTGGCTATCGTCATCTCTATTGCCCATCCGTGTATAAGTTTTATTCTATCACTGCGACCCAACTCGTTCCTGGTTCGATCACCAGTAATGACACACACCCTTGTGAGTCCTCCCCGATCGTTTCTCACTCTGTACTTTTTGCTCAGCATTAGCTTCTCTGTGGCTCGTAACTTTGGTTTTCTGACTATTAGCCGAGCATCATTCGATTCATGAATGCAGTCATCAACTTCATCCGTACGCCATTCGTCTCATTTGCCCTGCATGGTAAAGGAATTACCTCACCCGACGTCTCTTTGTGAATCGCACAAGAGCAACTGTTCAGCGTGGTAAATCCGTTCGAAATAAAACGACATTTTTGGAATAAGCCTGTTTCAAGAATGTCTGGTTATGTGATGATTTATGATGACCTGCTCGTGTATGGACAGCTGCGTAGACAGAGATCTACGCGCACATGCATGCAAAAATTACTACAGTGAATTTTCATAGATTTAACGAGCAGAACGTCGGAGCCCAGTTACGTATTCATTACTTCAATGTATACCTAAGCGCCCCCCCCCCCCCGGTTTAAACCCCAAGCCAACCACCCATATACCGACAGCTTTCTTATTATCACTAAATTCTCAAAGAGGACACTTTGAAGGGAACTGTCATTTTCCTAAGTTAAGGATCACTTATTTTTACTGCAGCAAAACTTCACCTACAGAACAATTATTGAATAGTTGTCAGACTGGAAGATTTCGTTTTACTGGTTGTTGTTTTTGTAGAAAACAGCCTTAGCTTGTATGGTACTGAATAATTATCCTGCTTCGTTTCGGAAAGACTAATTTTTGGACTCGCTTGACTACACAAAATAGTCACATAAATGAATTGTCCCCAAATCAGGGGACAATTTGTGTGTTAGATACAGATCGCTGAATTATTAAAAGACCCTCGACTGGGAGGGTCTCGCCCACCGGTTCAAAACTGGTTTTGTGCACAGTTTACACTGAATTCATCCGGTTTTCTGAAAGTGTCATTCACAGACTCCGGGAAAAATCCGCAACACTGACAAGTCGGAGCACTTCAGCTGACCACCAGGATCACGTGTTTCAACGGCACATCATCCTGGGACGAAATGGTTCGGAACAGAAAATGGACTGATCTGGTCTAACAAAAGACGTAGTGATTTTTTTATAAATAATTAAGCAGCGTGTACTAATCAACAGCATGCATGGATTTTGTGTCCTGTTAGACTGGAAACATAAATTGGTATTATTACGCTTCTTTTTGTAGTGCATTCGAAAATGACAATGGATCATAGTCTGGATATTTTAAAATAAAAAGACGATGGCATATTTGTGGGATATGTGTACTGATCTGATGGCTCCACAGGCGCAGTTTTTCGAAAAACGGGAGTGACATTCTCCTGGCTCCTATATATATATATATATATATATATATATATATATATATATATATATATATATATATATATATATATATATATATATATATATATATATATATATATATATATATATATATATATATATATATATATATGAATGCACTTGTTGTAGGATCGTTTGGCCAGTCGGGATATCGCTGCTCAGATTTTTGACTACGGTTATCGAAATTCATTCTTGTTACATGTTTGACTTTCAATTGGTTTGTATGGCACAAACCATTCGGACCAGCTCATGGTTCGATTGGCGCTCAAGTAAGACATACATTTGGATCGATAATCAAGCTACGCAAGGGAGTGTCCGTGTGAAAATACCTTGGAATACTTATGAATTCACACGCTGCATAAGCTCCAATTTATTTCTTCATCGGGCTGTGTCACTAACATTTTGGCTTCAACCGCATATGGCCAACTAGACCGATACACAGAAGCAGTTGCCCATTGACCTATTTTAAACTTAGGAATGACCCGTCTGCGGCCCTTGTAGTGGATGGCAACCAACGCGGAGAGATTTCACCTGATGCGTGCAAAAGGGTGTGCAATAAAATAGCACGGAATACCTATCATCCCGACCATAAACCTTTAGGATATGGAGATAACCGCGTCGTTCTCCCCACGCAGTTGAACTCCGGTAGATAATGGCTTAAATCAAAATAGAAATGCCAACTGAAATTAGAGCCCAACTTATAAATTCGTTCCATACGGTAATCATTGGCAGAAATGAAGAATGGTCCTATTATCTCGAATTTATGGTGCACTTTCAGGTTTACTGAGGTGACAATGTTCTTAATCGGACAGCCTACTAAATTGTTCATAGTAGTTAGTTTATGTATCCGATTCAGAGAGAAAATGGTCGAGCAGTTGTCCCGTTGCGGGTGGGTTCGTGAAATGACTCCGCATGCAATTTCAAGGCTCAACTCATCCTTCAAAACCACGAAAGCACTTTGTATCTATTTTATCTAGCGTGCTACGAATCATACGTAGTGCATATTCACTAGCGTTTAACGGATTTGAAAATAGCAGACGGGACCGTTTGATTTAGGGCTCTCTTATTCCCCTCTTGTTACAGAGTTTGTACAACTCCATACACACAAAAATATTTTAACTCTTGCATCAGCTTTTGCAGTCTTGAGAACTAACAAATGAACCAAATGCCTTCCGAATACCTGTGAATTTCACGCAGGCTTTGTTTTCTCTTATTCTGTAAGTAACTAACTGAGAATAGGTGAACAAAAAGCAATCGGGAAATTTCGGGAGAACCTCTGTGTCCTAATAGTTCCGTAATTCAACGTTTGTTCATTTCAACCCAAACTCGCTTACATCAGCAAGAATCCGCATTTTGTGGTGCTTTATTATTTCACAAATCTTAGTCACATTCTGCGGTAGATGGCGGATCAGTAAAACATGACTAATTCACATGCTGTAGAAAGCATAGAGCACCTGTCATGAGAAGTAAGGGTGGCGACATTTTCCTTTACGTAAGACATTCGTGACAGAACTTAGTAATCCGTAATCCGCAAAACAGATGCTGTCTCATGAGAGAATGCAAACGCGCTTTCTGACCGGGCACTTATTTATTGGTCCATATTCAGTCGGTGCATAAACCTGGACTGTGAAACAAAGTAATATGCATGGTGTTTGCATTCGTTCGATCCGGCACTACTTAAGCAACCGGACACTTCACTAGTGCATCACTGTTGGTGGCTTTCACATGCTTAAAGTGAATTTCTATACTTTATTGCCCATGAACAAACAGTTGTTTTCCCACTAAAAAATGATTCTTGTTCATGTTTTTCTTCAAGAATGTTTGATCTATCTTCCGTGAAATTATGGAAGCCCTTTGGGAAATACGGTCATCACATTGCTAAAGTCCTTGCGATAATATTTGACAATTAAAATAGTCGGTAGTACTGATATAGAGTAACCATGAAGACTATCAATTCTACTAAACTCTTAAAAACTGCATTAAGTGTTTGACCTGAATATATTGAAAAAAGAAAACCGTGGTAGCCTTGTTTAACTTGGATTTAATTGACAACCCCATAAGACCCAGTTAACTCTAGAAATAAGAGGAGACTTCAGAGGATAAGGGAAAAAGTATTTTCTCGCGTAATATTACCTCAGCGAAACTGTAGAAACCGCATAGAGACGAACCCACCGCTGGTTGAGACTAAACCAAGATACTACGTGGCCATTCACCCAAAATCACTTTGTATCAAGCGTAACATCGTTCACGTCACCAGATTTTTCATTCCAAAAAATACTAACACCCGTGTGTTATAAAAAACCACTTATCCCTTTGGAAAAATTAGAACAATTCTGACCGCTGACCAGGGACGTGTTTTCTACTCATTGAAGTCCAGATAGGCTACTGAAGCCGTTAGTCACTTATTGCCTCTAGATTTTTTAAAAGTATGTGTGAATGACTTGGGTCATCCGTTCTACTCAGCAAGTTTGAGCACACCATCATGGGTGACTGCAATTTCTCCATGGATCCAACAAATTATAGCCAGTTCTTTTCTCGTAAGCAACGTTCCACTCTTGACACCTTCACTTGCTTCATCTCTTGATCAATAGTGTAAACATGATCACATGTTTTCTGGATTAGAGAAATGTTTCCAGTTCACTGAGTAGCACTATAGGCGGTAGACTACATTTGCAAATATCTAACTCAGAACAACAATGCAATCTGGACTTTCGTGTCTAGACTGAAAGAGTCAAACTTTATATGCGCCTAAAACGTGCAATTTTTGCACAATGCAACGTAAGAGAAAAAGGGTCACAATGGATGCACCCGTTAGATCACTGGCGGAAGACATACTTTTAGAAACTGTTAGAAGAAACAATCTTGAACTCAAAAATATACATTTGACACAGATGACACGTATGCTTGGAGACGCTCACTTATCGGAAGTGAAAAATAACAAATTTCATCCATTTGTGTATGTAGGACTGCGGAAGGGAAAAAGACAGTCACGTCGAAATAAGTGGAACCCATAAGTGCCTATGAGTAGAACAGTACACATACTTGCTCTTAACTTCGTTCTGCTGTGATGTAAACGGAATCAAGTAGTTTTCTAGCCTGTGTGACAAAGAAAGCCTGCAGGTTAGGTCAGTTTGTCGAGCAGCCGGAGAAGGTGGTGGACATTCTGAGAAAAAGTGGTCATCCTGGTCTGCATATTCGTCAGTTCGTCGCCACTAATTTCGACCAAGTCCACGTGCAAACGGCTAAAAGGGAAGTATTCACCAATAAAACATAGTAAGCCTTCGGAACCACGGAACCACAATTTTCAACAGCATTTGCGAATGCCATCCGGCAGTGCACATCAGGGTCATGTTCTGGACGAATTCACTCGCTGTTCATCAAAGCAAGTGTAAGTCATCTTGTTAGACCAATCTTCCCTTCTATATAGGTTTATGAGCACCTGAAGTGTCCAGTATATTGAATTCACGACGAGGTGCCTGACCAAAAAGATCGCAGAAAATTATTCGGTTTTTCTTCGCAGAAATAAAGTTCGGAACATCTGAAGCACTACAGCATAAAAATTCTCCAAAAAAGGACGTGGTTGGGTTGACAACTATGTTCAAGACACTATTAGAAAATCCCAGGCTTCTCAGCGCAGAATTGAGCGAACGATTTCTCTAACCTCATTTGGGACAATAACGAGTCAATTCGTGAAGACCGATTTTAGTAAGCACCGCAACTTTATACAATCATGAAAATTTCCATGGCCGCAAGGAGCGAATACTCTCACCCCGACCCGTGGTACCCAACCTTCCCCTCACCTCCACGTCTAATCCTAAACTTATCTTTTTTACACTTCCTTCGTCAGTGATTGTTCACACGTTTCTTGCTGAATTCGCCTGTTGATCTGGGCTTATTGAATTAGTCCCATCAGGTTGTTGCCGCCTAAACATGCACGACACCTTCACGAAATACTCAATTAGCCACGCTACATACGTATTTCTATGTTGACAGACCTGACTGTATAAATGACTGAAGCGATATGTAAAGAAATTTCTTCACATTCCCAGTTTTTTTTCTTTACGCATTAGGCACACTTCTGGATTAGAAATGCGCATCCCCATGCCTTACAGAGCGGATCAAGTTCACTTGTCCAAACGGTCCAAGATTGCTTATGGTTCTTGATATCATCGGTGTATTACGTGTGGGGAGTGTGCATACTACTTACTGAATAAGTAAGTAGCTGGCTGCTCAAAACACGGTTATAGTCAATTGTGCATTGATAGTGAATAAGACTGTGTCAGATAAACCGAACGCACTAAGATAGAGAAAAGCATGCAAACCACGTGACTGCATCCTCCATCCGGATACCAACTGTATTCAAGTGAACTGAACAGACGTTATGCAAGCAACAACCTTGTTATCTTTGATTTATTTTGAGGGTGTCTCTGTGAGTGGTAGGTCGAGGAAGCCTGTACATGACATGGCAAAAAGGTATGAAGCCCTTGACTAGTGAACTTCCCCAAGTAGGACGTGGGAGAATTGTTGGCTAGAGCTCACGTGACCCACCTTCTAAATGGTTGGAAACTAAGTGATACGGCGTCGCGGCCAGTAGCGTAGTTGCATTCGGACTCTTTTTTGCCTTCGTGATTTCCGCTTTTTACTTTGCTTTCGGCTCTTTTTCACCGAACGCCTCTGTTCATTTTGCCCTTGACTGGACGATGCTGGAAGGTAGCAACCGAAACCAGAGCACAGAAATGTCAGGTTAGTGGTTGTATAAACTGAACTGAATATGGACTGACCACTTGAACCCACCTGACTCGGAGGACAAAGTACGCCGATGAAATCTGTCGGTGGGCACTCGTAACATACGGAAAAATCGATGCTCAAATAACGATAGTCTACGCCTATCATCTACTCCTAATGGCCATGTGTCTGGGCGATATAAAATAACCCATCATATGACTGCTGCAGCGACCAACCGAGATAGCCTCCTATAAGCCTTTCGGAATCCCCCAGGCGACCAATTTGGGCCTTAAAATCCCCAGCAATGACCACCACTTCCGTTCGAAGCACGCTTCGAAGCAGTTGAGACAAACTGTGGTGGAGTTCATCCTGTCTCAGAGGAACTGTAGTCAGTGAATGCATACAGAAACACGACGAACAAGCATCGACATCCTTTGGTGATCGCTGAGCTTTGTGTTTAGGTTGCAAACGTTTCATCGCCAGTCGAGGTGACGTCATCAGTGCGCATTGATATTGCAGTATGTTGTTGTTGCCATGTACAAAACGGCTCAACCGAACCGCACACAAACGACTGCTGACCAGAATCCAGTCTAGTAGTGCAAGCTGAGCTCTCGTGCTCAGAGCGATCCCCACGCCAGCTCAAATATGAGCAATAGACGCCGGACCACCCGTAAAGCGAAGCGAGAGACTCAGGTTGTATCTAGACTGTAGTGATCACAGATGTTGGGTCTCGTACGTGTATTTCGGAGACACGGGATACATCTGTTTTGAAAATTTTGAGATTTCGAGCCAGGATAGCCTGTTGCCCTATCACACATAGTGCGCGGACGTTGAAGGCAGCCAAGTAAAGTAAACATGTCGGCTTAAGAAATGCGCTTATTTATGTCCTAATTTTGAATAACTGTTATCTTCAGAGCCGCAGTAACCTGTAGCATCTCGCATCGGTCTTAAAATAAAGGAGTGAAAATCAGTAAGGCCTCTTACAGGAATAGTGCTGGAGGTTACCGAGTAGAAAGTACTACGCGGCTGCCAACACTGCAGAAGGGGTTTTCCTTTGGGAACCCTAACCGGACCCTCAGGCTCAAAAATCTGACCCGCAAGGCAGTGGGGCGTTAAACCAGCACATGAACGTGGCCGAAGAACCCGTAAAGGAACTTCTTCTGGTCTGTCACATCAGACCTGATTGTTGCAAACATTCTTTCCTGTCCTCACTGGTGTTTTTTTATCGATCCGCTTCTTGGATTCAGTCCTCAGCTCTATGTACCCAATGGAGCAAGCGAAACGTGGACGGGGCAGCATCCTTTGGGCTAGGGGCTGTTCAGCTTAGGCGGGCAACAGCTGCCCAATGAAATGCGATCACTTCTCCCATCGTCGAGAGAAACCCCAGGTACTCCACTACTGCGTCCATCTAGTGGAGGTATTTCGACCGGTAAACTCTTTATTCGCTGGACTGTCCACTTCAGGAGCGTAATGACTAGAACCAGGTGTTTCCCAAGGCCCGATTCAGAGACTGGACTTAGTCTGACCTCTACCTTTTTGACCTGTCAAGCATGATGGCAACGTCGGCTTAAGAAAGCCATCCTGCGTAGCTCTTTGCATCATGAAGGCACGCAGGCCATCACACCACATGAAGGTGCAAATCTCATGATGATGGTGACGGATGTGTACGGTTGATGATTCCTAGCAAGGCAGATTAGATAGCCGCACAGTCGTTGCACGGTTTTCAATGGTGAGCTCAGCGAAAAGTCATGATCAACGGCTAAAACGTAGAAAGACCCCAGACTACAAGTATTTTCGAGGTTCTTTCATCGGACCTCAAGAGGAACCACCATACACAGGACGCTTTTTACAAGATGGGGAAATTGATAGTTAATATTTCTTGTTTAGGGTCTTTACACGTTCAAACTACCCTTGTTTGTAGATGTTATTTATTTACTTCGTTCTGACTATATAATAGTGGTACAATATTTCAGCGACGAGGGTCGCGTCGAATTAAAGGTTCTTAATTGGGAAATATTATCCTTGGGTCTACTGCGATCTTCCAGGATCCCCCTAGTTTTTTTTTTTTTTTTTTTTTTGAAGAATTCGTGCTGACCAGGCCCTCTTTTAAGTGTTTTTCGAAGTGTGGTGACATTTCTTGTACAGAAATAATGGACGCTGTTGCGAATGATCAATTCATCATGTACGAACAGCTACAACTCACGCCCGCTTTCGGTAGTATTTCCATCATCTCAGTGCGCAGAAAAATCGAATCGTCATTTACACATATCACTCCAGTTGCTTCACATGGCTTGAGCAGATTTAAAGACGAACAAAGGCGCCTAAGTAGTCCAGCACGTGCGAATAGAGCAAAAAAGCTAGACTGTAAGCAGGCATGCGTAAGACTTGTCCAAGCCACTGGAGGCGGTGTAGTGATTATTTCTGTCAGGAGCGGATATTCAAACCCAACACAACGAGTAACGTCATCCCTGCTCACAAGGCGTTCCCGCCGAAAGCGAGCCACGCTCCGGAGAAATCGGTAGCCGAATACTGAAAGTCCCCGAACGTCCTCAGCGCACAGCTGCCAAGATTCGCAGTCGTAGAGGAGGACACCGAGCACTGTGGGATTGTAAACCCGTCCTTTCAATGAGAGACCGGAGTCCTGGCAACGCCATAAATGGCACTGGTTCAAGAAAGTCAGTCCAGCTTTCACTATTCATCAACCGACCTCTCTAACACCACCTCCAGTAGCGTTGGGAAATATCACTACCCCCCCCCCCCTAACCTCAGCATCACTAATTCCATTATCCCACCAGATTTCAAAAACGCTGCAAAGGCGGTAACGATTAAACACAGTCTTCGAGAATTTTACATCTACAACAGACAGGTTTTCCGGTCTTCGTAGCTCTACTTTGATACAAATCAGCAGTGCAACCCTATTGAGAACGATCGTTGACTAGTCCGATGTCAAAACTAAAGTCTGCAAACTTCTTTCTTTTGCAAAAATGAATTAGCACGACGAATTTGGAATAGTGACAAGTGAATCGCCATGTGATCAGGCCCTAGTGTGTACTGGCGTGAAGAATGATGTAATACTGAGGTCAGGAAGACATTTTTATGGAATAAAACCAGTGCTGCATCACTGCACTCATTCTGATGCACAGAAATTCTGTTTTACTAACCAGTTTGGAGATCCACCCGCCGGATGGTTGAAGATAATAGATAATACAACTAGGTGCGGCAGCGAGTGACTTGCTTAGATTCGATCTGTTGATTCGTTTGCACGACTTTCGTGCATAACTTTATTTCCTATATGCTAGTGCTTTAATTTACTTCACTTCCGATTCGATGATGCTGAGGTAGCAACCAGCACCACAGCCCAGAAGTGAGGTATTATTGGTTAAAATATTCGCACTGAATTGAGTTGTGGGTCAATCTGAAGACCCGCTGTTATTCAAACCCGAGTCGACTAACTTTGTGGAACACGAAACTCGCCGTATGATGATGCCTCATGAGTGAGCTCTTCTGAGTTTGTTTTCCCATATTTGGCAAGTCCGGACAGTGATTTGTTTTGCTTCAGCACAATAGGAGCAAATTATTTCAGGAAGAAAATGTAGTCAGTGGCAAGCTATAGGAGGCGCGACGTAACCGGCGGCAACACGATTCGAAGAGACCGGAATCTCAAGATGATAGAATCGAGATGGCGAGTGGAGGACCACCGGTCGATAGTAATCGGACAACACACGCAACTGAGTATTTCGTTTCGAACGGACACAGATGCGGTCAGTTTAATTTGTTATTACTTCTAATGCAGTTTCCGGGGTTGATAAGATACGGGTTAAAACTGAGATCATCTAATGGCTGCATTTGCGCCATCGCGTTTTTTTACTTGACTTTGCCATCGATGATGCATGTGTTAACGCGGGATACAGTAACCCTTTCATAAACCTTTTCGCATCTAGAAGAACAAGCTCATTGCGAACATTTTACACATTTCAGCACTTTCAGTTTAAAAAGCACGCGTCCCAGGGACTGGTAAAACGACTGTCTGGTGGGATCATGTGTATGAATGATGCCATTACTGTATACAAACATATTACAAACAACAGAGGACGGTCCATACGAATGCGTTTTGTCAAACATCAATGCTATAAGAATGTTAGCTCGTCCATTTCCTTAAAACAAGACTTGTACACCCCAGCTCTTACATTCGACATCACATTCGGCCTTTCATCCTGTAATTCGCTATCTTGGTGCCCACATGTAACTCTTCGCGTCTCGAGAGCATCAAAAAAGACTGGTTGTATTTCTCGTTCTGCTCTGTACAAGGCTTAAATTCACCCTAATCTCGCATACTACAGCCATGTATGGAGCAGGGCCTCGTCTTCTTCCTTGACCGTGCCCACTGCAATCCCAACGGCCTCATCGGTCACCCTGTGACAACTCCAGCTTTGCAGTCACTAGTCCATTGCTTAGCAGTTGCTCCATTTTCTCTCTTTTCTACCGGTATTATCACGGGTTCTCTTCTCAGGTACCTGCTTCTGTGACCCCTGTTCCCATTACTTTTAATCGTCTTTCCCGTGAATAAAAAACTAGCCATCCATGTAAAGTGACCATACCAAACTGTCGCATTTCTAGTCTTAACTCTTCGTTTTTCTCTACCCTTCTCCGTATTTCCTCTTTCTAATGAGTTTCACTCTTTCAAGCATAGAATCAACAGAAAGATTCTAACAAAACCGTCCCCAAACTTGGCCCCTATTGCACGGCAGGCCTTCAGACTGTGGCAATTATCCCTTTTCTTGTAACCCATGTGTATCATGCAATTGACAAACCAGTGAATCTTGTGGACCGGTAGACTATTAGCTCAGAAATTACTGGTATCTGTGAGGCATGAATAATAGCACAAGAGCAAAATATCGTATCAAAATCAAAACGGAAGCATTAAGATAAAGCTAGAAAACTGATAAAGTACGGAAGAAAAAAAATAAAAGAAATCAGAACAAATACCGCCTTTGCTGTCCATCCAAGGGACGCCAGAATACCTCGTTGTTCCGTAACTAACTTATTAGGAATAGTTCTGACTAGTTTTCACTTTACAACTGAATAAGTTAATTGGTTTAAATCAATGTTCCTCAGTCCAAATTGGGCTGTTAGTTGCACATCTTTCGAATATTACATTTAAAGCATAACTATCACGGGTTGATACTTGCAAATCATTACCTTGGGATTTTCCGTGTTTTGCATGCATTGCTCTTCATTAGAATTTTAATTGACAAATTGTTATTTTTTTGTTTGGTTGACTGTCCTTTGGACTCCACGTTTCACGCAGAAACCTCAGGTCATTTGCCTGGACTGTTATTATAAACCAATATAAAACTGTTTAGCCGGAAATTTCATGGTTCCTGGTGGATACATTTTACCAAAATTCTGTCGAAATCCCGGTCTTTCGCATTGTTTTCACTCAATTTTATTGGAATGTCAGTGTTTTCCCTAATCCAAACGACCGAAGTAGTTAGTCCTGATTAACTTCAGTCTGTGTCAAACTGACTTCGATTCGTCAAATTATTCATCAAGAAGTATCGATGCTCAACTCACCACGGAAAACCACGGACGCACTGAATAGCTACTTCCTCCGAATCATCACCAGCAGTGCATATTCGTCAAGTTCCAATCGGGACTCGAACACCCGCCGGGGGTGCATGATTATGAGTCGCAAACGTTACCACCGAACAATCCGGGGGCTGGCTCCCAAGGGTTTGTTTCAAGCGAAAATCGCATGATACACTACCATTCCATCACTGGCTGTTTGAACGGGAAAAACCCTCCACCCGCATATCAATCGACTCTCCTATAACGATGGATGTACTCGTCGTGAGGGTCCAAGGTAGACGGAGGCAATACTTGAAATTCGGTTACCTATGGGGAAATTCTTCTCTATGGACCAAGTACGTGAACCTTAAATACTGTTCTGGCCTTGTTCTTCGTAGTAACATCTACATACGGCTACGTGCCAGGCTTTCGTTTTTTCCGTAAATCTGATGTATTTTAGTTTTCTTACATTTAAAATTCGAAAGGACACGAGTTCCAGCGCCCCCCCCCCCCCCCCGCATACACACACAAGAAAATAACTTCCAGGTTCTTTGGAGCGCAGTCTACCCAACTGCATCAACGATTTATTGTCATACCTCATTACATCTTTTAACCAAACTGATTCTCGGGATTCGCTCATTTGTTCGGTGATCCAAACTACAAAATACCAAATCGTGCATTTGGTTGGAGTTGCAACGACTTGTATGTTAAGTGCTCAGTTTGGCAGTTTCTGAGTCTACTGACTTTGATCTTAGTTAGGGTCAGTCTGGGACTAACACGTGTCGCGTTTTCCGCACTCTTCGTGTTTGGATTGCGATTCTGCGTGCAATGTATTTCAATTTCTGTACCGCTGAATACACCCTGAACATGGAGAATTTATGTTTCACATCCCCTTGAAACCTATCTCATGGTCCAATTATCAATTATTCTGTTCTTAGTCCGGGTACCAGTAGAGTTTGTTGCGTATTATTTTATACATGCAACTTTTAGGAAAAGAACCAGGCGTTCTCAGCAAATGGATTGAGCCATATAACGTAGCCTACGCACAGAGCTACGGGGTTGAACTTGGGTACGCTTCAGTTGCGCATCCCTCAAGAATAACTGAAATTAGCCGAATATGAGTTGTCACTGAGTTCAACAATGAATGACAACTAAGTAATGAGGGAACGCTGAGGAAACAAGTGCTTTTATTCCTTTGTCATTCACCTTTGATTGCCATTGGTTTCATGACGCCTGGAGTACACGACAAACAAATGACCGCATGGGTGAATTTGGTGGAAGTACATTAAGCATAGATTACCTTGCGACTTCTTAGCAGTCTGAACATGTTCTCGCCGATTTATATACACAGGTATGTCGTAAACGGTCATATGTGCAAACCGGGGAGTGAACTATTGTTCAGTTATTCAGTCGCTATCATCATCTTCATCTCCAATTGGTTTACCCCGGATTGTTTTCGTCTCCTTCCGTCTGGTGTCCAGAAAGCCAGAGTGTTTCGCAGCATCTGGTGGGACTGATAGATCTCCTGCGTACTTGATTACTTTACCCATGCCCAAACGCCACTCCATCATAGCCGTGGAAAACTCATCATGACCACCCAGGTCATCAAAACCTATTATCCGATCACAAATTTGTTCGTTCTTCACTAAAATCAGAGTGGGTATAACCACAATGCCTAATCTCTGAGTCAGGAACGGTGATTTTTCCACATTGATTTTGCACATGCGGCATTCAATGTGCTTCGGTGCCAAAAGGGCCAAATGTTTGTCCACAATCTTACAACGGAATGTGGCATCACGATAAAAATGACACACCAGACCAAACGTGGACTTTTTGCACGCCGTAAAGAAATCTTTTTCATCTGCCAGTTCCGAATAAGTGCCGTTACCAGCAGCTAGCCATTCGTTTCGCTTTTGTGTTTCTTCCTTCATTTGTTTTAACCTGCGTTGCCGAATCATCTCGAGATCATCCTCACCCAAATTGTCCAATCGGTTGATTTCCTCATCTAAAGTATCTTCCAGAACTTGGGCGGCTTTAATCAATTGTGTTTGCAACGCCTGTTCCGTTATCGTTTTATTTGACGACTGGGCCATGGCACTGAAAAACAACGATAATCGTGGTAGATATTAACATTGTTTACCATCAGGTTTTAGAAATACTGGAGCAGTCATGCGTCATACTTGTGGACAAAGAAGAATGATTCAGTCAGTACATTAATATTGTTCACGTCACTACTACAGAGTCTCGATATACGCGTGGTAATCAATGATAAAAAGCAACGGGTATAATAAAAACCGCTGCTAATAGGACGGATGCGTCTTGATGTGGCTTATCTTCGGGCCCTGGTACTTATCTGACGATCAGTTCACAACCGTATGTCTTGGGACCATGTAGACCATCCGTTTTGCTGTAATTCACTTTAATTATGGAGAGGAATTATGATTTCCGCATGCCGATGTTGTTCGATCCGGACAAAGCAGAACTGTAGCTACCGGGCGAGCCTCCGGGTCACGGATAGGAGGACGGCCACTTCGGCGGTTAGCCATGAATAAGATGCACTTACGAAATGAGCGGTGGTGGACGATCAGCAACAATGCTCGAGGGTACGGTGAGGTTTTTGTTTGGCTACTGTTCTCCATTCTAAAACACTATAAATTTACTGACGCCACTGTGACGTGGCAAGTGTGGCCCGCCACCAAATAAGACCACAACTTTATGTCATGTTCCATTTACCTAACAAGGTTTCCCAGAAGAAGCGACCGAATTATACAATGGCCACCGACTCATCTGGACCAACGCTGCTACCTTACAAGACATGCGTGGCCGCGCAAAGGCTAGAGGTCTATCCTCGAACAAAAAGGCCTACTATGGACTGGGTGGCCGAGTAGTATGACGAACCACAACGCAAACAATAATGACAGGTATCACTATTGACTTACTACATTTTTATGCGAACCAACACTGCTTACACGGACGTAGGCTTTATTACACCGTACAAAATATCGACCAGACAAAAAACTGACGGAAAAACATCAAAAAAGTACGATGGAAAAGCAAAAAAATCACAGCGTACCCAATACCTAAATGCTTCTTATACTCCGTTGTATCCCCCTTTTGTAATCGTCATTGTTGCGTTAGGATCATGCTCGCTTCCAAGCCGATATATATATATATATATATATATATATATATATATATATATATATATATATATATATATATATCTGACTCACAGTTTAATTGTTGAGATTCCCACGATGAATCAAATCTTAGCCGACTGTCGTTGCTCTACATGTACCTTTCTACCTAGACCTGGAGACCATCTCCCATGTTATTACCACCAATTGTGCTTGCTTTTGATCAAATGGACAGCACGTGTATCCAACCCACCTCCACTCCTATTCTCTCATTTGTCCATCCACTACTACTGTTACACATTTTCTAACTTTCTTTCCATGACAGTGTAGATAAATGTTATCTATTGTTAACTTGCGCATTTTCTTGGCCCGTCTTTGGTCAAATCTTCTCACGCTACTTTCTAATGGCCTATGGTTTCTAACCGGTCATTGGCTGCGCATCCTTTGGCCCCGCTGTGTCGTCCCGTCCACTCATCAACAGGTTTAATCAAACTCTCTTTTCGCATTGCATACCCCCCCCCCTTCACTGTTTTCCAGACCGTCTTCATTTTTGTTTAATGTTCGTGCATGCGTGGTCATTATTCATACCCGCGGCCGTCTGTTCAATGAACCGTAGTACTGGGCATATGTCACACATGCCCGCGAATAGGATTCCTCTGCTCACGCTGCTCTCCGAGGCGGTAGTTATTGGAAGGTAGGTCGAGGTGGTCAGTCCATGACATGGCAAAAAAGTATGAAAGCCTTGAGTATTGGACTTGGCCAAGTAGGACGTGATAAACTTCCGGGTTGGTGTCCACAAGAACCACCTGCTAAATGGCTGGATACATTAAATGATAAGGCTAGGTGTCGCTGCCAGTGGTGAAGTTGCACTCGAAAACTGTTTTTGTCTTCGTGATTTCTACTCATTACCTTGCTTTCGGCTTTTTTCACCTCATGCTTCTGCGTTTTCGCCCTTGACTCGACGACGCTGGGGAATAGCAAACGAAACCGGAGCAGAGAAATGAGGTTAATGACTGAATGAAGTGAGCTGAGTTGTTTGCCCTCCTCTTCTCCATCGGCCTTTGTGTCTCCTGCTTTGGACTACGTTCCACACTGTCTACGACCGCTGATCGTCACTGATCCTTCTTTCCCACCTGTCTCACATAAAAGCCTATCCCCTTGTTTATTGTTTGACTTCGCTCTCGACCCTGCCTGCGTGCGCTTGCAACCCCTTTTTGACAGGTGATTTGATCTCCATTGACTGGTTTGTATAGTGTGACCAGATTGTCCAGAAATTAGGATATATATTCACCATCGTTTGACTGTTATTCTTTCACAGTACACGTAGTTTACCGACTTCGCGTTCTCTGACTAAGGATTTGGGGTTCGTATTCTGAGTCACCCAACCGGTGTTTGTCGAGTGGCTTAGAGCGTTTACTTACCAGCCCCGAGGTCAAAGGTCCGAATACTTGACACCACCGATTACTTTAGTGGTACACAGTAATCCGTAGTCGTCCGGCTCACAAACAATTGACCTATTTCAACTTCATGCTGTGCTCCACTCCAAGTTTCAGGATCTGGTTTCCGGTTATCCACAATAGCGTAGTGGGTCTTGTGGATAAGGGGTATGTCCCTTCCGCTGAACTCGTGTGCAGGCACGTAGTTAAAAAAATACTGGACCAGAGCACGGCACAGATTATATATATATATATATATATATATATATATATATATATATATATATATATATATATATATATATATGGAGGATAGAAAGGCTGCTGGGGAAGATGGCATCCCTCCAGAAGTGTATAAAGCATGTTCATCGTCATCGATTGACAGGTTGTGTACACTTTTTGGTTCCATTTGGAGAGAGGAAGCATTTCCACCCGACTGGGGAATGTCCATAATGCTGCCCATTCCGAAGAAAGGTGATAAATCGGCATGTGAGAACTACCGAGGGATCAGCCTGATCGATGTGGCTGCTAAGATCTTTGCTGCATTGTTACTAACCCGTTTCTCCGAGGCAAGAGACCAGCGCACTCGCCCGAACCAAGGGGGTTTCCGCCGTGGCAGAGGCTGTGTGGATCCAGTCTTCACACTGCGCCGAATACTGGAGCACCGCAGCCGACGGTAGCTTGTTTCATCGACTTCCGGGCGGCTTTTGATTCGGTGAACCGCGAGTCTCTTTGGACCATAATTCAATCCGATGGGATGCTCGATAAGCTTTTAAGGCTGTTAAGGGGATACTACTCGACAACCGGTGCTAGAGTTCGTATGTACGGTGGAGAGCCCCGCGAGTTCACACTCACTACCGGAGTTAGGCAGGGCTGTTCCTCTCACCGGTGATGTTCAACTACGCCATCGATTGAACAATGCGACAGGCATTACACAACTACTCTGGCATTCAGCTTAGCCAGGAAATATTCATCTCGGACCTGGAGTTCACGGATGATATTGTCGTGCTTGGAGACTCCGCCGCTACGCTACAACCAATCCTCGACCGAATCAATTCCTTCGCGAGGTCCATCGGACTTGGAGTAAACTCGACCAAAACAAAAGCTTTCACAACCCATCTGGGCCCGACAATTCAACAACTGTCGATCAATGACCAACCAGTCGAATACGTCCCTTCATTCAAATACCCAGGCTCAACTCTGCTTCCGAACGGTCAGGAAAAGATGAAGTGGTATCACGGATCGACAGCGCCAGGAGAGCCTTTCTTCAGCTAAGACGAATGCTGTGGACTCGCAGTGAGATCAGCTTAAGAACCAAAGTTCGTGTTTACCGTGCTGCCATCCGGCCCGTACTCATCTATGGCTGCGAAACCTGGCCATTACGAGCTGAGGATACCAGAAGGCTGGAGGTTTTCGACCACTGGTGCCTGCGGCAAATCCTCAAAGTCAAGTGGAGCGACAGGGTATCCAACGACGAGGTAAGGAGATGATGCTCTGATTTCGATGGTCTCCCCGTCCTCCTCCAACGTCGACGACTTCAGTGGTTCGGCCATACGCTTCGGCGACCCGAGTCAGAGATAACCAAGCAAACACTCAGCCCCACTCCCTACCCTGGTTGGCGTTGTCGCCTTGGTGGGCAGCTCAAAACGTGGACCAGTACAATAGAAAAAGACGTAGAGCTTCTAGGCCTTCGGTCAGTCTATGGAGCCCGGCGATGGAAAAAGGACTGGATGAGGATCTGTACGGAGCTCGCCTCCGACCGACGCGCGTGGTCAGCAATGGTCCGTGATATCCATGGAGCCGACTTATACTCTCGCAGGAGATAGTCGCATAAAAGTAAGTAATTAAGTAGATTCCAGGAATATGGACGGCGCTAACACCGCTGATGTATAAACGCCCCAAAGGTCACAACACCTCGTTGACTCCGAATCACCACGCCGACACTGAGAGAACGGAGACCCATTCCCCACACCCACAGTGCACGTACACACATGCAGACACCAACACACAAAACGTCTGATACCCAATGGCTAAGATTATTATCCCAGGATCATTTGATTGCAAACTGGTTTTGCGAAAGGCTATCCGCGGTAACAGGAATGTCGACTGACTACCATCCTTCCCGATAACGCTGTTACCGAGCGATAAACACTTACCTGTTTTATATATCACCTATCATTCTTTATTGCTCTCTTGTGATTTTCCCAGTATTATTGAAAAAAGACTTTGTCACTCTTCGCATAGGCTTACGCATCATAAGTTTTGTTACTGGTAGTCTTAAATGACCTAGTCTTGGAGCTATGCACTAGCCACACAATAGCATGCGTTGCGTTTGCACAGAAAATCTTTTCTGATACTTTGCACTGCATTTTGATCTTATTGTGTCAGTCCTACGCATCGACCAGTTCTACTCATAAACTGCTTCCCCAAGAACTGTCTTTGTACAAGAATTCCGTTGATCCGTTTCCGCACGCGTCCTAACAAATATGGATTTTGTTCTGTCTAAAATGAGATCCCGTTTTTCTCTGTAACTTACGTTGGCGGTATTTTTTTGGCTGAAAAGCATTGTACAACTATGCCCAAGCTGGTATGTATACAATACTATAATTATATATATATATATATATATATATATATATATATATATATATATATGCATATACATTTATATATGTAGAAACTACGGTCTGTCGGAGACCGACGACAACCGACCGTATTCTGAATTTCAAAAGCAACCACACAACATATCACTTGAAGAGTTGTGTGCGCACTTCATTCCACCGGGTCGACACACACTGCAGCACGCCCGAACTCCGGAAAAAAACTAGTCAGACTTCTCAAGTTGTTTATGGAAAACGATTACCCAAAGAGCTTTGTAAACTCTTGTATCAGAGGTAACAAAAAGCCAAAAGAAAAACAGCTCAGAAATCATAGTCGTGCTACCACACGTACGAGCGTCAGATGCCGTAAATCGTATGCTAAGACCGTTTGACATTAAAAGTCCCCCACAAACTCGTCAGCACCCTGCGCACCGCCGTATTCAATAGGTAAGACCGCGTGGACCAGCATGATCAATCAGGAGTGGTCTATGCTATCCCATGTCTTGGATGTGATAAGGAATACATGGGTGAGACAGGCAAACAACTACGCACTCGTCTACACGAACACAAACTAGCATTACGACGCGCCAATCCACACTCATAGATTTTTAACCACTGTGCACAAACAGGTCACGGGGTCAAAATCGACAGCGCAAGGGTGGTCGCTCGAGCAAAGAAGAATGGGGAGCGCCTGATCCCCGAAGCCTTCCATTCGATCAACTCGTTCGATCGACACGTCAAGGTTGATAAACATTACGTCACCTTGGAAAAATTGGTGCCGAATGATCGAGAAACGGACAGAAGGACAACACACCAAAAACATGCAGAACCATTCTTCTCGTTCATACACTCGTTCACCCGCGTTTGACAGCGAGTCCTAGTTTGGATCGAAACGTCACAAAAGACACTTTACAACTCAGCGTACGCCCTGACTTCTCTATAATATATATATATATATATATATATATATATATATATATATATATATATATATATATATATATATACAACTCCACCTTAATGAACTGTTCAGTTGGCATGAATCAGCACCGCCGTGCAAGTTACACTAAGATATGCAAAGGCTAGGACTGCGATCACAGAAGTGTTGACTGGCACTCTGAACGTCATATCCCATCATTTCCCTCTACTTTTTACGAATGCGTTAGTCCGTGTAGGCCGAAGGAACCTAACTATATCATGAGCAATTCATCGAGATTATGATATGAAACACTAGTGTGCGAAGCTATAAAGCTTTACTAGATTTTTTTAGAAAATAGTAATGTGTATGAAGTTGAAATACAGTCTTAGTAAAATAAACTCCACTGAGGACGACCCTTAGTCATTTTTCAAATGAGTATCTTCTACCGGGAGATAAGTGGGCTTCTTAGATGTCGCGAATCGTTTCCAACTATGTGCAATTTTATCTTGTCGCCTCGACCGTCGGTACAAGAGGTTCGTCACTTGCCAGGAACGCTGTAGTTTGATGGGAGCGCGTGATTTTACAATTATTCACGACTATCAGAAATGGTACAAATGGTAAGATTCGGCGTCCCCAGGACTGTTTGGTCCTTTTGTGTTACTTGGTAGTCCAGTCAGGAGTAAAAGACTGACGGGACATACACAGGCCATTTTGTTCAGTGGTATCGCAACGAGACTGCATTTTGACGTGACATGATAGCATGTGTCTGCACAACCAAAAGAGCTAGGCAGGGTTGTAGCGAGGAATGGTGAGGCAACAGAACGATGCGAGCGTCGAACCATCGGGCCAGCCAATCGAGAGCCACAAACCAAAGAACAAACGGTGAATATGTCGGAAGCATTTCACAACAGACAAAAAGAGCTAAACGGACTATCAGATAGGACACATCGGATCCCAGACAACCAGCAAGATAGCCCGTGTGAGGGGCTACCAACCAAGCCGTCAACCGGAACAATCGAACAAACCCAACGTAATCACTGCGCAAAAAATTAATCTAATGGCTACAGGCAACTGGCCAGAATGCAGCCGAAATACTCAAGCAGCCGGAAGATCAATGTTGCTACGGCACAGTCTAGAAAAAGGACTAAATAAACCGTTCTGCATCTTACACCGATTTGACTTGTTTGGTTGCTCGAATACAGATGTTCTACAACCGTGAATGAGTAGAGACCAGAACATTTGTCTCAATGGACCAGCTGATAGGGGACACCTGGGACTTAATGACCGGCCATTATGTCCCTGAAGACGTCATTTCAGCGAATAAACACACAAGTAGTTTATTGGACGTAAATTTGAAGTATCTGGTGTTCCCCTCGACAGCGACAGAAGTCATCGCACTTCATCGGGTAGCAATCGCTCGTCTAAGATCAGCAGTCCCCAACCCAAAAGATACCTTACCATCCATGTTCCGCTTGCTCCATTGGCCACATGGGACTGAGGACTGAATCCGGAAAGCGGATTACTAATTAAAGCTCTCGAGAAAACGAAAGTGGAAGAGAACAATAATTAGAGCTCACGTGACAGATCAAATGAAGACCCTTCGCGAGTGCTTCGGTCACGTTGTGCTGGGTTAACGCCCTGATACCATGTGGGTTAGACTGCTGAGCCGAACGCACCGGTTACGGTTCCCAAAGAAAAAACACTTACGGTATGGGCAGCTGCGAAATATCATTCGCCCAAGTTTCACCAGCGACCAATTCAAAAACATTTCTTTCCCCAACGTTCTAAATCTTTCTCCTTCCAATTATAAAAGTGAATGAAAGAAGTCACAAAGAGCCGTGACCGAGGACGGGGAAACAGGCTGTCCTAACTAGAAATCTAGAAAGCCCAAAGAAGACGTATTTTGTCGTCGAAACACAACTTTAGTAGTAACACTCCGCTCCCCAAAACAGAAACTGCGCTTCTCGTTTCACTCTCCCCTTGTCGGGCGATTCGGTTTCTAGAGCTCATCGGCATCAACCTCAGTATGAAAGATGAAGGTGCACTGCACTCACCGATAACTCGATACAATGTTCAGAGGCATGGTGCCATGCAAAAATATGAAACAGAAAAATAAAAGGGAAGAATCAAAAGGGAAGTTCCTCAGGAATTCGAACACAAGCTGTCACAGCATAACCGCCACTGACCACGACACTGAGCCATATCCGACAAAGTTTCCAGCTATCCGTGTAGTGGATCTCGAGGTCCCCAATCAAGCAAGCGTGAGAAACCGACAGAAGCAAGTCTTGACATCAACATTTTGACAGACCGGCGCCACGTCATGGCTTGGCCTCCACGTTGTCGTTTCCAGCC
This sequence comes from Fasciola hepatica, assembly GCA_948099385.1. NCBI lineage: Eukaryota > Metazoa > Platyhelminthes > Trematoda > Plagiorchiida > Fasciolidae > Fasciola > Fasciola hepatica. Next base: position 5,133,295 of record CANUEZ040000126.1, on the reverse strand, counting down.
AACCTTAGGCTTAGCGAATAGAGCGCGACAGACTGTTCCTTAGCGAGAACGAAGTCCCTGCACAAAAACGGCACCAACTCACCTGGTGCCTTCCTGCCCCTTCACCGAGTTGGACTCCGATACACCATACTGCCATCGATTTTTTTTAAATTACATGCTCCAGCATGAGTGCAGTGAAAAGGGTGCACTACATAACATCGAAGGCCCACTGCACTGTCAGGGACGACCGACAACCTGACCGTGAAAACTGGTGTGAAGAGTCATATAAGGTCTCAGTAGGTGAGGTGTGGTAACGAGCCGAACAACAGTGGGTTACTGTCCACCAATGAATATGACCAGTGGTGTCGGAGTTTGAATGTCTGACCTCCGAGGCGGTAATTAAATGCTCTAAACCACTCGACCACTACCGCTGGAGCCCAACGACTCAAGACTCTCGCTCATTCTGGTCCATGTCTGTCGACTCCGATCACGCTCCCGCAAATGCCTGCTTTCGCCTACGTCTCACCGGAGGGTGAAACAACACCAAAGTCAGCCGTCCGGTGCAGCTACTACTAGACGATAACCACCGATCTGTTTTCCAAACAGAATTATCCATCTGGTTATCGATGCAGCCGGATGCCCAGGATCCAGATGAGGGATGGTGACCGGTTGTGGTTCAGTGGTTTAGCCCGCTTACCTAGTATCTCACAGGTTCGAGGTTCGAATCCTGCCATCGCCGACTACTTTGGTAGTAGACAGCAATCAACTGTCGCCCGGTTTGTTAATGCACCTGACCTGTTGGGACTTGACGCGGATCTCTGCTTGCCATATCAAGGTGAGGTCACCGTGTAGTGGGCCTTTAAGCCATGGGATCAGTCCATTTCACTGCGCTCGTGTGTAAGCTTGTAAATGCAAAGGAGGGTTTACTTGGGGGCTGTTGATGCTGCCGTAGGTTCCAGAAGCAAACTCTCTGTTCTCGCACACACACACACACACACACACACACACACACACACACACACACACACACATTATATATATATATATATATATATATATATATATATATATATATATATATATATATATATATATATATATATATATATATATATATATATATATATATATATATATATATATATATATAGGGAAATAGAAATAATGAACATCCTCATGATTAGTATTGTTAGACGCGCGCAGAGTGATTCCTCTGGATTACAAATATAATGACGCACGGAGACGTCTCAGACAGCAACTGACTCACAGCACGAAAAACCACCGTGATCCGTGGTGGATTGTGAGCTGTAAGGAAAAGACTGGAGCGATCGACCACAGTCACGACCTTTTCTATCTGATTAGGACTACTGGGCCAAGGAAGCCTCGTGTCAGCGAAATGATCCAGGAAGCGAACGGTTTACTGATTCCAACTTAAGAGGGTACCCTGTGTCGTCAGGCCGAGGACTTTAAGGTACGGTTTGTGCGGGTACAATCTGGCAGTTTCATAGACGGTTTAATCTCACTAGCAGACAGTGCGTCAACACCCGCCCAGTACCAAGCCCACGAAACCACGAGCTACAGGATGGTCCATCGACGACGTGGATTGAGAGATGAGAGATGAATCCTGTCAGTGATGTTTAAACCTCAAGGCTTGGTAGCCCACATCAGTCGTTGTGTGCAACGAGTGGATACATGGACCAATAACCTGCATATTCATTGTTTTGCACTAATGAAACAAGATGATTCGCAGACAGAAAATACTTCTCACTAGAGTTGGTGGGAGGAATCAAAACACCGTTCGATTGAATTTCATCTATAACCGGGGTTCCGGATAACACAGTGGTTGTATTAAACATGTAAATACCAATCCATCGTCAGAAGGGAAGGTTCTCTGTAAAATAAGCGATGTTAAACAATATAAGACTGTCAGACCGGATAGGTGACCTCCGTCTGTTTTCAAAGACGGTGACCCACTGCTGGCAATGGGATTGACGAAGCTCTTTAGTTTGATTTGCAGGAAAGAACTAAGTCCAAAAAACTCGTTGGAATTGGTGACAGCCCCGACTTATAAGGCGACAGATTTTCTGGCGAAAGTCACGGCGGAATGAGTTTGGTGAACATCGCATCTAAACTGTTCGCTGCTATTATTCTTCATCTATCCGCCGCCCGTGAGTGGTGCTCCAGAGGAGATCAAGCTGGGTTTATACGTGGTCGAGGTTGCTTTGATCATATCTTCGCTGCAATAAGTTTTAGAGTATAGGCGCATCTTCCGTAGGTTCACTATTTTTGCCATTCTTGATATGAAAGGGGCTTTCGACTCAGTCGACTGCGGCTTTATTGTCCTGAATTTTGTCGAAGAATTTGCAAGAGAAATTTATTTCAATCACTAGAAACTCTGTATATGAATAGCCAAATCTGAGTTTGATCCTACGGTGACCTTTCGCCCGAGCACATCACGAAAAGGGGTTTTCTTCGGTGTTCTGTCCTCCTTTTCTGATTAACTTCGTAATTTATATGGTCACAAAGACCACCTTTTTCATGTGAGGATGGCGGTATTTAACTTTCCTTAGGTGGCAATACCAGACCTTGAATATAGGGACGACATCATTCTTTTCTGACCAGCTTGAACAGACGCATAGCAATGGCTGGTAAGTTATGCACCTTCAAAGTGTAGTGTGCTACTGCAAGACTGAATTGGTCCAAAACAAAATGTTATGGTTCTTGTATTACATACGAAGTGAATTACAGTAACAAGGGTAAACCCCATAGTTCGAAAACATACCGTGAGAAGAGTCCGCAGAGAACACTCATGACAAAACCAGTCCGTTGATTCCGATTTTAAAAGAAAAAGGTTGTAGGTGGATGGGAAGACAGAGGGGAAGGGTGTTTCATAACTTAACCGTCCGGGGGGAGAAAGAAGGCCGAAAGGTCGAGATCTGAGATCGAGAGATAGAAACCTGATAAGGGGAACTTGCTGCCTGTTCTTGGGATTGGCGTTGGCGTTGAAAAGTAACGGGAACAGAAACAGTCGAGGCAAGCTCGGAGAAACAGCACCCGAGCTAATAGCGGTATAATGGAGACAACGAAGCAACTGCCAGACGACGGGCAAGCGACTGAAAATTAGATGTAAAAACTGGGTCATCTACCAGACGCAATGGTTTTACACTGGACTCTGCCGAGAATAGATAACGAAGACGAAGCTCCGCCCCACACGTGACAGCAGTATTCAAGTGTGGGACAAATTTCAGCTTTGTACGGTAAGTGGACGTGGGATGGTTTGAAGGAGCGTCTGGTGCGGAACAGGAAACCAATCTTGCGCGTATAACGAGAGGCAAACGGACATACGTATGGAGACCAAGATAGACAGATGATTAAAAGACCCAGGAAAAGCACTGATTTGAAAGAACGGAGAGGCGAATCGAAATTTAAGTGGGGAGAAAAGGAATGCTCTTTGAGAGAAATCGAGAGATGTTGTAGAAGCACTGAAGAGAACACGATTTTGGGAGCCGCAAGGTCCGAGCTGAGTGAGAGACCAAAATGATCGGCTACCAGTAGCGGAAGAAGCTAGACGTTTGGCTTTGTGGCGGATGAAACGACCCTTGGCTTTCTGCATAGAAAGCAAGCATTTATTTCTGGTTTGCACGAAGAGACTACGAGATTGGGGAATATCGGGACGGTACCACCGTCTGAATGCTAAGTTGTTTAAGCGCATAGCGCGATTGCAGGCGTGAGTAAACTACTCGGGAGGACGTACTTTGCCAAGTTTGGAAAAATGTGGAACGAAAAGAAGCACGCTCTGAAGAACAGTCTCACTATAGTTTGAAACGGAGGAAGAAACATCAGAAATGAAGCAACAGTCACCCCAGGGATAGGAGGCCAGAAAATCGCGAAAACCATCTCAGTTGGTTGAGTCCTAAGGCCAAAAGGTGCATTTTTTATCACATGCTTGTGCATGGGTGCAATGGAAGGGGTATATGCCCCATAGCCACGAGGGCCCGTTGCACCATTGGGGATAACCGGTAACCGAACCCTGAGACTTGGAGTGGCGCAGAACCACACAAGGTTCCAATAGGTCATGTGTGGTAACGATCCAGACGACAGTGGATTACTGTCTACCACCAAAGCAACCGGTAGCAGCAGGGATTAGAACCTCGGACCTCCGAGGTGGTAAGCAAACGCTCTAAACCACTCGACTGCCGCCGGTCCTGCAGCTGCACACAGGAACTGGGCGAGAAAAGGTGGCGGGATAGGAAGGTAAGACACTGGTCCGATGAGCCAACTGGAGGAAGGGAAGTAATCCCAGAGAATGAGAGGAAGGGAAGTGAGAAGACCGAGGGTATGTGCACGATCGCCAGCTCAACTGAGAATGCGTGTGGGGAAGTCAACGAGCGGACCTAGACTGTTGGCCAAAGTGAAAACTCCGGCTTCGCGTCCCACAGCTGCAGTGCCAGAAGAGTGCAAAAGCCTGTTCTTATTGTGGACATTAAAGTCGTCAAGGACGGTAACCTGGCAACTGGAGTCTGATACGAACAAGTTCCCAATGCAAGAAGATAATAAATCAAAATTTGACGGAGAGCGAAGCAATGGCTAGAATAATGAAGCCGGAGCTTCAGCCACATCAGCTGGAGCTCTACAAGTTTGGGCGTGGGATACCAGAGATGACGACTGACTGGTGGATGTAGGCACAGGCACCAGCTTTAGATGAAAATGGAGAACGCAGAAAGTAGTTTGGAACCTGGAGATGGGTTGGGTTCGATGAGTGAGAGATTTGCGTCTCAGTCGAGAATGAGGTCAGGGGGCAAGAAGGTTGAAGAAAATGATGCACAGAATCAATATCGTGGTTCAAACTGCGAATGTTGATGAGAGCTGGGGATTTTCCTTGTTGTGAATGCTGAGTGGATATGAGCGACGATTTTCGGTGAGTTGTGAATTTCACGAGTTTTTGTGAAAGCGGCAACCTAACTCTGGAACTTAGAGTGGCTTAAATATGAAAGGCGACGGCAGGACCGTCCATCACCAGCAGATAGTGATTCACTGTCGTCCGGCTCGTCACCACACCTGACCCATTTGGACCTTATGTGGTTCTTCGTCACTCCAAAACTCGGAGTCTGGTTGCCGGTTATCTCTAATAGTGCAGTGGTATTCGTGGCTATGGAGTATATGCTCCTTGCACTACATTCACACATAACCACGTAATAAAAAAGGATAATAAGTCAACCAGATAGTTTTTTATTTAGGAAGCTACGTTTCACCTAGAGGTCGGATACCCAAAGAGTTGTAACTGCAAATGCAGAAGGCGCGTTTGGTTTTTGACAACCTAAATCATCTGTAGCGTCCAGGCGACACTATCAATCAAGGGTCAAGTATACGATGCCGCGGTGAAGCCAGTTCTTCTTTGCGGGCCAGATACATGGCCACTGCGGATGATTATCAGCATCTGAAAACCGATCTCTTAGCAGTGTTGCTCGAACCTGGCAGGAAAACCGAATCAGCAATACTGATCTTAGGCTGAGTACTGAGTTTACTGAGCAAATCATTAGATCATCATCACCATCGTACAGCGTTAAACAGTAGGGCAAGTCCCACTGACCACTGCCTTTCTCACCATGTTGTACGTTGAATTAGAAAGTATGGATATCCACGATGAACAGGGAGTAAACTTACAGGGGTGGGAAAAGGAAAGAACACCCTAACAGCCAACATACGGAATACACAGTGTAACTGTACAAACACATATTGATCAATCACTCTGATTCGACACAAAGTGACGACACGATCGCCACTGTTCACGGTTCGCTGCCATATTCTTCAGTGTCTCCAGCCAACTGGTTGGTGCATCTTTTGGAAGCCCAACCACAAAGGCGTGAGGCACCTACTTTTCCTATGTTCGCTGTAAATTTTTTCATTTCTCGCTGCCAAGTCACCTGCTGACCTCCACATGGTTTTTCCACACCTGAGGAGGAACGGAAAATAGAGCACGGTACGGTAGGTGTATGTCTGCCATACGAAACACTTAAGCGTGTATTGCTCATGCTTCCAGATAGGATTCCTCAACGCGAAGTGTTTACTGAGGCTAGCAGTGGTTGGAAGATGAGCAAGGCCGGTCAGTCCATGATATGTAGGAAAAGTATTGTTAAATCCGCGAGCCAATTCGAATGCTATAGAGTACGTCCGGTGTGCAGACCAGTATAAGAGTTACGTGCAGCGTGAGAGAACGAGGTTCAACCAATCGTAGGACTCGTGTTTGTATGGGGTACTTCATGGAAATAATTATTACAAGAGCCGAAGAGCAACACGGACTTGAATGCTTTTTCACTTGCTTCTGGATATTGGTTTGGAAGTGAGATCCGAAAAAAAGACAATTCTTGCTCGGCGAATGAAGCCCAGTAAATTAAATCATTCTTCAAGTCAATGAGGCTTTTTTCTTCTGCCGTTGTCATGGAACGGTTGTATAAATCCATGAAAGGACCAACTCCCCATTCATTTTCTTTCACATTGTGATGGAAAATACTTTGAAAGTGCCAGTGAAAGATTTTTGAGCTTTCGAATTTCTCGTGAAATTTTGATTTTGTCAGGAGATGAGTTGACTCCCAGTAAGAAATCAAAATCAGAGTTTTCTGACTTGGTAATCCACAACTGCAGTTTGTCTTCGAACGCCTTTGGTTTTCCAGTGGTGATAGTGTTTTCCTTTGCTCCTCGAAGGCCCAAATTCAGGGAGTTCAATTTATCATAGATGTCGTTCATAAAAGACACTTGCAACCACCAAACGTCGTTATGCAGAAAATCAAAATCGTTAGTATCTTCAGTCTCAAATTATGAAATGACTTCGATTCGTAGAAATATAATGCGAGCGAGTACCTTGCCTTCGGAAAGCCACCGAACGTCGGTATGCAATAACAAACATTTGTAGTCGGATTCCATAGCCCTGCATAAGGACGCCAAAATTCCAATTAGTGGATTTGACTTAATGTAGTCAACAACTTTTATGACTTCGTTCATTTTCTTGTAGAGATGATTGGGGAGAGCCTTGGAAACTAAAACTTCACGGTGAATCACGCAATGAATAATCTTAATATTTGGATTAAGTTTTACTGCATATGAAACGGATCCTTTTATCCGACCTTGCATAGAAGGAGCTCCATCCGTTCAGAAACCGATGCATTTTTCCTACTTTAGTTCTTTGGACCCAGCGTTTTGATTCACGAGTTCAAAAATGTCTTGACCTGTAATAGTTTCCTTCGCTTCGGAACAGAAAAAAATTGACTGTTGATTTGGCCGTTTCTGATGATTCGCAAGAATACAGGCAATTGATCTTTGCAGCTAACATTCGTCGATTCGTCAGTCTGAAGCGCCTAAAGTTTAGTTGCGTCATCAACCACATCCGTGAAATGCTGTCGAAGCTGATCATCAATATCTTCAGACATGTCTTCAATTCTGCATGAAATCGTATCTGCTGACAATCGACTTTATTTCGCAACAGTCTCAGTGCCAATCATGGAACCAGCAGCAGATTCTAACGCAGGCAAAATAATGTTCTCAGCGTCAGTGCGCGGCCTCTTTTTCCTAGCTAAAAGTTGTGCAGTCTTGTAGCTTGCGAGTTGAGCACTTTCGGACACAGAACCAAAACTCTTTATTTTCTTTGGGTGGTTTTTGTAAGTTGGAGTGAAGCCTCTCAAAGTAATCTTTCGGTTTGTTTGTATGTTCTGGATGCCTTTTTATTGAATGTCTAGAAAGTTTACTTGGTACCATCGCCTCGTTTGAGTGTTGCAGAGCATAACAAGCAAATCGGAATAGAGTTGTCGCTTTCGGATACAACAAAACCAAATTCGAGATGAGTATGATTGTATCTGTGTCTTAATGAGCTTTGTCGTTCGGTTTGTTTTGTTTTTTTGTCACCCGTTTCCTTTTCCTCACTATCCCGAGATTGCACCACGTACTTCTCTATTAATGCTGAAAAATATTTTAAAATAAGTAAATCTGTGGAATGATGTAGTCTTTCGTGGAAAATGCGGTTCTGAAAAACAGTTTCAAATCGAAGCCGAGATTTCTAAATTTCAATATCCCCCCTTAAAATCCATTATCTATCGGTTTTAAAAATCTCAACAAATCCTCATCGAACCACAAAAGCGGTAGATTGCAAATATTTCCCATATGCTTCGCGGCACACCATTTGCGTAACACTGACTTAAAGTATGCCGATGATATCGCCTTGCTGAACGACAGTGCACAGGTAATTCAACACGCATTGGATCGCTTGGCGATTGGTGTTCCGATATGATATGCGCTATGCGCCTTCATAGTGCAAATTACTTCTTCAAGACTGGCAAGAGCTTGTGCCTGTATTCATCCTCAGTGGTGATCGGTTACAGGTAGTTAACATCCTGATCACAGCTGGTGGTAGTAGAATTGTGAGTGTCAGAGCAACCTTAACAAATCGCCGCCATGGCATCCGGCTTCCTCTTCCATAAAAAATCGAAAAACACAAAAAAATTCACAGAACGTGTGCGGTGAAAATAATGAAAAATTGTTTTGTTTTTACTTATTGTAATCTTTATCACTTACTTTACTTTTAGGCGACTATCTCCCACGAGAGGATAAGCCGGCTTCTTGGATGTCTCTGATGGTAGCTACCCACGCGTTCCAGTCTGCGGCAAGGTCTGCACACTGAAAAATCCAGTTACTGCGCCAGTCGCGTACTCCAAAGACCGACTGGAGGTCTAGGAGATCCATGTCTGCCTCAATAATGCTAACCCATGTATTCAGTTGGCCATCAAGGCGGCATTTCCAATCTGAGCAGGGTGATGGTAGTAGGCTCCTCTTTGTACGTTTCGTTCCGGGTCGTCGTAGGACATGACCAAACCACTGTGGGCGACATCCTCGCAGGAAAGAAGAAAGTCGTTCTGTATCCGCACAGTGTTGCCGGACAACGAAGTCTGCGACGCAATCATACCACTTGGTTTTGGCCATGTATCGGAGACACCAGTGGTCGAAGCTTTCCAGTCTTTTCGTGTCGTCTCAACGGCCAAGTTTCGCAGGCGTATGCAAGAACTGGGTGGACGGCAGCTCGGCACATGCGCAGCTTCGCGTGGAGGCCTATTTCGCTGCGAGGCTACAATGATTTGCGAAGCTGTAAGAACGCTCTCCCTGCGCAGTCTACACGAAGCTTAACCTCGTCCCCGACCGATTGTTTGGCTGGAAAGTAGAAGCTAGGGACTTGAAGTGGTGCACCTGTTCCAGATTTTCGCCATTGACGCGTATAGAATGTGTTAAACCTTGCGAGGTCGTGAAAAATTTCATTTTTGTAATGTTTATCTCCAGACCAACAGTCTTAGTTTCATATACAATACGATCAAGTACCGACTGCAGAGTTCCGGGATCCTCTCCTAGGATGACAATGTCGTTGGCGAATTCGAGGTCTGTAACCCAAGAGTCGTGGCCAAGTTGTATTCTTCAAAAATTGTTGAGGGCGCGACGCATTATCCGGTCAATGGTATATTTAAACAGGTCTTTCGATGGAGGGCATCTTAGGCGGACGCCAGAGTCGATTGGGAACTCTTGATCCTCTTCACCGCAGGCGCGGATGCGCACCTGTGTTGTCGAGTAGTATGGTCTTATTATTCTGATGTACTTTTCGGGCATTCCATTGTTTCGCAGTACGCTTCAAAGTGACTGTCGGCCAATGGAGTCGAGTGCTGCCTGAAAGTCAATGAAGCACGTTATGGTGGGCTGTTGGAATTCATGTTGGTGTTCTAGGATTCGGCGTAGCGTCAAGATTTGGTCAACACAGCTTCTTTCTCGAAGAAAATCACACTCGTTGGAGCGTGTTCGCGCGTCCCGACCAACAACAAAGCGATTGAGCAGAATGGTCGCAAACAATTTAGCTGCTATATCAATGAGGCTGATACCCCTACAGTTCACGCAAACAGTCTTGTCTCCCTTTTTGGTATAGGGAGCATGATAGAGTTTGAGCAGTCTTAGAAGAAAACTATGGTGACCCAGATACGACGGAAGAGCGTGCTTAGTGGGTCAAACAGAATTGCCAAACAAGATTTGAAGATCTCCAACAATGAGAAACAAGAAGTCACCAGGGGAAGATGGTATTCCATCTGGGCGTATACGCAAAACGCCATCCTCTTGTGTCATAAACGGATTTTTTTTCAAACGAACGGCCTGATAGTGTCATTTTTATAAACAACTTTGCTGTAACCATTGTAAATATTTTAAGCGATAAAGTTCATTTTAAGCACTTCAACGTCACAAGAGACTTTTTTACAAATGGATTGCATTCGACTCATTTGTGCATTTGTTTTTGGTGGACGGCGTTCAGTCGAACATATTAACTGCACCTATTCACACTATCACGTAATTTTTTACTGCTTCCCGATAAACTGCAACATGTAATCATCCCTATGTTGCCTACCTCTACTTAAAAGTTTAATCATCACTTGCTTTTAACCATTGCAGTACGACTATTCAACCTACCTCGGTAGCTGCGTGACGACGGATGGGAGCACTGTAGTAGAGGTGAGTACGCGGATATCCAAGGCTCGAGTGGCGTACGCTGGACTGAAGCACTTGTGGCGCCGACCTGATATTTCACTGAAGTTGAAAGGCCGTGTATACTGTGCTGCAGCGCGTTCAGTTTTGTTGTATGGTTGCGAAACTTGGAGTCTACGTGCTGAAGATATTCGTCGTCTTGAGGTTTTCGACCATCGATGTTTACGTAGTATCGCTAAGACAGGGTGGAATAGCCGAGTAAGCAACGATGAGGTCAGAAAGCGAGTATTGGGTACTAATTCAGAGAACGTTCTGTCACAGCGTATCCAGCTTAGTAGACTTCCTTGGTTAGGGCACGTGTTACGTATGGCAAACACACGCCTACCATACCGTGTCCTATTCTCCGTTCCTCTTAGGGAGTGGAAAAGACCACGTGGAGGTCAACAGATGACGTGGCAGCGAGGAATGAGAAAATGTACAGCAAACTTAGGAAAAGTAGATGCCTCACGTCTTCGTGGTTGGGGTCCAAAAGATCCGTCTACCAGTTGGATGGAGACACTGAAGGATATGGCAGCGAACCGCGAGCAGTGGCGATCGTGTTGTCACTTTCTATCGAATCAGAATGATTGATCGATGTGTGTTTGCACAGTTAGACTGTGTATTCCGTGTGTTGGCTACTAGGGCATTCTTTCCTTTTGCTACCCGTGTAGGTCCACTCCCTGTCCATCTTGTATATTCATACTTTCTAATTCAACGTGCCACATGGTGAGAAAGGCAGTGGTCAGTGGGGCTTACCCTACTGTTTAACGCTGTACGATGATGATGATGATGATGATGATGATGACTATTCAACGTTACCAGGTTACGGTGAGACTGTGCTATGCGTTCAGTGTGATACATGTTGACTGCATCGCTTTATTCGCATGCATTATATATGCACGTTTTACTACTATTTAACATATAAGATACCCCCACGGTGGTATTTACGTGTGTGTTTCATCAACCGTTAACATCCGGATGCACGTTTGTTCGGTGTTCAATGCACGTATAATACTTTCTCCAAAAGGAACGATTTCTTTTAGATGTACTGGGTGCTAAAATTTGTTGGCGAAGACTTACATGCTGTGCTTCACAGCAAATGGTTTGTTGGGGGAAACAGCGATCATTGGCCACGGACCAAGGGTCATGGAGCTTTTCGCCAATTGCTCCTATCTGGTGAATGTCTACCAGATACAGTACTAGCATGAGTTTGTGGAAATGTACCACACAGGTAGATGTTTTCATTTGTAACATTTGCCAGGGAATTATGGTGACGTTTTTGTTTTTGAAAGATTGCTGCAGGAGTCGTCCACGTGCAGCGCAGATGACACTGCTCAACAGACTTTGTTTGGTCAACGATATTCAGTAGGAAAAAGGTACAAAATTCAATCAGTTACTACTACCTTGTAAGAGCACGGACGCGTTTTACTTCAGATGACAGCTTGGAAGAAAGAACGAACACAACGGCAACACGCGTACCACAACAATTATTTGAAATGCCACCATCTCCACCCCCGTGTTGCAGACAGCGGTGAACGTCCCAAGGTAAGTATACCATCTGATAGCGGAAAACTCGGTGCATTTAGTATGTCGAACGTGACCCATTGTGCCAGTTCAACACGTGTCAACCGACCACTCAGTACCAATGGGTAGTGACTACGTCACCAAGTGATATTGTTTAAATCCACCGCTTTACAGATAAATTCTCGACTTAATAGTACCAATGCCGTCAGTTTGGAATTCATATACGCCTAGCTCGATCCCGTTAAGCAGCAACTTCGGTCAATCATCGGTGAGTGCCGTTTGCATTCCTATCTTATACAACTACAGTTGGCTCACAACACCAATGAGTTCCGTTGAGTAAAATCGAGCTTACGTTGGGATGATTTATCATTACACTGGGAGCCACTTATGCATCAGTCGTTCAGGCGAAGCCGCGACGAGCCGAAGCGTTAGATCATTTCATCAACTTGAATAGGACTCTCCTTGCGCCGGAAGTTTATGCCACTGTGGCAAGATTTTACATTTAAATGAAAATTTCAGGTTGCAACACTGAAACATTATGCTTCTACAGATTTGTCGGAAACAGTGCGAAGCATGTTGAACGCATGCATTGGCGAGAGGGTGGCAATTGTTTGTTGTTGGCTGGGAAGCTTACAACGAAACGCGGTTCATGAGCACAAATTGATGGCCACACTCAAGGGAAGTTCATCAAATTCAGTCTCATACAAACATCACAGCACTGACAGGCTTGCCGAAGAACCAATGTCTGCCACAGGTAAACATATTAGGCGTTGGTTTACCAACGCTCGGGATCGGGGCGAATCAAGAACAATAAGCGGGTGAGTACTTCCTTCCCCATTGACACCTCATTCTTTCATTTTTAATTCTGCGTTTTCTGTTCACATCGCTTCCGATGACAGTTCTCAAATATACATGTTATCATAATTTTCATATGCATGTCAGCTTTCGGTGACCTTTCCCATCGTAATAACAGTTGCATCATCATCCACTGTTGCAATTCTATATCATATCCTGACCTATTGGGATCTTACGCGGTTCTCCGCCACTCCAAGACTCAAGGTCTGGTTGCCGGTTATCCCTAATAGCGCCGCGGGCCTTAGTGACTATGGGGTGATTGCCACTTTTACTGCATTCATGCGCAAGCATATGATAAAAAAATATTCTGCGTTCAAATTAAGCACATATCACGCCTTTTATCCCCAGTGATTTGCTACCGCATGATCGCGTTTCATTATAAAAAAGAAACATTTCTGAATATCATCGTAATTCCATTGACATAAAATTCACTAACATTTACGTATTTTACTTCTGCAGATCTAGAGAATACGTTGATAATATTCGGCAAACAATCCATGGAGGCACGAACTGATTGTATCGAAGGGTGATGGTGGCCTTGTCACTAAAAACGAAGAACAACACTGATAGAGTTTGTGCGTCAGCGTGGAGTATCCTCGAGCCTATTACTCGATCATTCGACCATCTCTCACTCAACGCTTTTAAAGTAGTGTATGCAGCCCATGTACGTCCCAGGTTGGAATACGGGGGGTCAGCGGTCTTCCCTTGTATGGTGGCAGAAGTGGCAAAGTTGAAAAGAGTGCAGAGATGCAACCCGCCTTGTCGGAGGACTACGCGGGGTCAGCTAGGAAGAGCGGCTGAAGAAAACAAAGTTGTTTGCAGTGGCCTATAGGAGAGTCCGAGGAGACTTGATCGTTACCAGGCGTAACATTAGAGGCGACTTTGGCCCAGAACTAGGTGCAGAACTCCCTCTTCGAGGACATGACCGTACGTGGGGACACACGCTGCAGTTGATGGGCCTTCCACTGGTATACCATCTCGGAGGGTGAACAATCTATGGAACTTGTTGCCAGCCGAAGTGGTGGAAGTGCCAAATGAAACATTGTTCATGCGACTTCTGGATGTATTTCTGAAGATGTGGTGGTGGGAGACTCACGCATGAGTCTACGTCACTGAGCTGTGGTGGGGAGGCTTACACGGGAGAGACCCACTGCCTCTGTTGTGAAGAATGAGTGAATGAAGGGTAATCACATGTTTTGCACAGGTAATATTCTAGTACCTTATAATAGTCATCTTCTTTATTTAAATACCGCGCATTCTGTTTGCAAATATGGATACTTTAGTGGTTAAGTTTGAAAGGGTGGAGAGTGTTATAGCAGCAAAATAAGCGGTAAGCGGGTTTTCGAGTGAACTGCAAAAGAACCGGACCGGTTCTGTAGGTTTTTTTCATGCGTTGGGTGCGCCCAAAGCTATCTTAATTGGAGGCCGGAAGCGCTTATCAGTGTTTTTCAATGGGACGCCCAACGTTCCGATGGGTCACCCAAATCCTATCCCAACCCTACTCCAATTGGTTAAGCGTTGGGTTTGCTGTTTGGGTTTTTCCAAAAGTGAGCCAATTTCGCTCTCTGAAGTTAAGACCATCAAATCCCCATCGGAATCCAACGTTAGCATGGGGATCAGTGCTACGTGGGATGACTTAAGGTCGAGGAACTTGTTCTCCTTTTGTCGCAGCGCCGTGGTATCCGCAGAGACCACCCTTACAAGAAACTGGATGTTTTAGCTATATACCGTTGCAGCCCCGGAATCGACTTGAACCTGAAACGCCAAACCCGGGGTGCCAAGGATATACATCAGCAGCCGAAGCGTGATGAGATACTCAAGCCCACTCGTGCAAGATTCATGACTCTCGCTGACCGATTCGCGTGTCATGCGATGCGATCTGATATGAAAGCCTTGTTTTAAATCAGATCACATTAGATCAGACCAGATCACATGACTGGTAGCCAACGCCAGTGGCAATCCATTTTCTTGCACCTGTGAACCTGGGTGTCTCGCCATTTATCTAGGGACCCAAACCAATTTACACGACTGAGCCGTTTTTGACTGCAACTGCAGCTCACAGAAACGATAATGCCAGGAAAGTGAAGGATAAGGGCCGTAGCCAAGGGCACAACAAAGAAACACTACGGTGCACAACCTCAAGGTCAGCCCAGTTGAAGTCTCGAAGTTCTGCTCAGTTCGGTTCAGTTTGCACAAGACAGATAATGGCCACGGCCAATCAAGCCTCTATAATTCCCTCGATTTTATGCGTACCAGGTAGGTGCCCACCAGTGTGCAGTTTATTTCTTCGAGTCCCCGCTAAAAATAGAAGGGAAACGTAAAACCTCATCGTTCACCAACTGCGAGAGTCATCATGCATCGTCAGTTTTCACTAGCCATGATGTAGCAGGTGCAAACGTTCAATAATTAAAAGCATCCTTTCCTCTGTCTAGTAACATGCTCAAACATCCCTGTCAGGAATGATCTTATTCCGTTGACGACCTAGAGCACCCTTGAACGTCTGGAATATCCCCCGTTCTACTACCTCTTCCGGCAGTCTATTCCAGCGGTTGAAGTCATGAAGTATTACACGAGTTCGAGGCTTTGAGCCCAATTGTCCCGGTTCTCGAGGAAATCTTTGATCCTCTGTCGAATTCACCGAGCTGAAACTAGAGTAAAGGGAGGAGGGGGCGGGGAGGGAGTGTCAACAAAACCAAAATAAGCATAACATCAAGCACTGTCTTACTATGGACAGCTTCTTAAGCTGAATGGGGGTGTGACATTCATGAACATATAACGGAATGGAAACGCAATAAGGAACATCTATTTCACTTTTTGTGGACCGGGAATTACTGGGAGAGACCAAGGTAGAGGTCTAGCTTTTTCTTGAAGATAGTTTTGTTCTGGGAGAGAAAAATATCACCGAAAGAGCTTTCCACAGAGTAACAACCCTGTAGCTAAAGAAGTTAATTCGTAGAGAACTGCGCGGTCTCGGTTTAAAAACATTTCTGCTGTGACCAAGGAGAGAAGAGGCTGGACAGATGGAGAGGAAGCAATCGCTTTGACCTGATTCAAAAAGGTGAGGCATCAAAAACAGATCACCCCCTACGCGTTTCAAGTCAAGGGGATAGATACTGAGGATTGAGAGGCGTGCGAGATAATGTAGGTAGGGCAGGCTCCATGCTGCTCTGGCGGAGTCCCTCCGAACCCTTTCTGGGATCGCATGATTTTGGACAAGACCAGAGTGCACTATCTGACTACGGCACTCCAACACAGGACGGATAAATGTGCCAAAAATTCTGGGGATGTCATCCCTAGAGATACTTGGGAAGGACCTTCCACCCATACCAGGACTCAAAAGGCAGACTTGCTGCAAGTTGGTGATGATGGGAGAAGGACAGGTTACAATCTAGCCAGAAACCAAGCACCTTGTGTCGTTCAGAAGTAGGCAGTATGATTGCTCCTTTGATGGGAAATGTGTGACCAGTCTCTCTGCCGAAAGATATGCTCACGCGTTTGTCATCACCAACTGGGGGCTCCAATCCTCGTACCAGCGTTGTTTACCATCGACTGCAACTTGCCGGTTTTCAACGCTTGAACCCCAGGGGGTTGCGTCGTCTGCATACAGTGCAGTGTTCACTGGAGGGGCTGTCGGAAGATCTTTTACGTAGATCAGAAAAAGAAGAGGACATAAGACCAATCCTTGTGGGACCCCAGTTTCTACTGAGGAGGGTTGGGACAAAACATTCCCCACCTTAACCACAAAGGTGTGTTCGGTAAGAAAGCTGCGTACGGTGGCCAACACGGGACCTGTTATCCGGTATGTTTGCAGCCTATAAAGGAGAGGAACATGGGAAACCTTGTCGAAGTCCTTGGCAAAATAGATGAATACAGTGTGTGAGAGCTGGCCATCATCGTGGGCTTCTCTCGGACTATTCGCAACAGGAAGCATACTAGTGATGCATGATCTGCCAGGAAGAGGCCCAAGTTGGGACAGAGAGAGGATCCTATTTCTATGCAGATGGGAAAGAACCGCACTCCTGAGAATTCGCTCGGAAATTTTGCCGTTGATGATAGTCAGACTTATGGGTCTGCAAATAAGAGCAAGAAACCTACTACTCACCGCATAGATGGCTGCGATGACCGCTTTTTCCGGCCACTGGAGAAAACTCCATCTTCAGTACATCACTGAAGAGGAAATGTATAAGGAGCAGCTAATAATAATGATGAGGATAATATTAAAGGTGCATTTCGGATGCACCCGAGGCAAGCTAGAGCGCATGATCAGATGATTCAATTGATGTCAGACACAGAATTTACAAAAGGGTGCAACTTGTGTGCACAGAGTATTGAAGTGGTAAATTGGACTGAAACTGTAATAATGCTCAGCAAATTTGAAGATCAAGGTCAAGTGGTCTATGCGGCTGTCAATGTATGGAGTCGGGTAAAATGGGTAGTATATGCGTAAATAACACCGGAAAGAGTCGTTTTCTCGTAGCAGAGTGTGAAAAGTATATGGATAGAATACTCGTGCATGTTTAAGATAGGATTTTCAGGTATAAAATGCCATAAAACAGTGACCAGTGTGGTATTAGAATCTGAGGGTGAGACGCAGACTTAGTCAATCATAATTGATAATTGTATATTTCTTGACCGTGGTCAGGACACATGCACAAGGCAAGATCAGGGAATACAACAGTGCATAAGAATGTGAGGTATTCACAATTTTGAAATTAATGAATCACACGGTAACCGAAATAAGACAGTAAGGCCGTGTAGTGTTTGAGTGAACCAAAAATGTTACGGTTACCGCGGGCATTATAAACCGGCTTTGAATTCGGGAAGGGCGGCGTGGATAGTTGGACAAACGTGGGAATGCTGATATAAGCGACACTGGGGAATGTTAAAAAGTGCAATGACCGCAAGGACCAGAAAAACGATCGGTCGGATACCATAACGTGGACAGCAAGTTGAGGCAGGTGTAATACGCGGTATGCCATGTGGGTGCCGGAAACAGGCAGCGATGGGGCACGGCGTCCAGAAGAGGACACGAGGGTGTACCAACTGGATATTTGGACGATTACTAACGAGTAACCGGGTGGGAGAGTTACCAAAAGACACGGGTAAAAATAAAGTCCGCATGGGGCTATCAACGTACAGTCAGAGATGCTAGAGGAATATGGAAGATTGATCCAACATTGGGTAACTAATTTTCGGGGGAGCCTGTGAAATAAATACAAGTGAGTCGGATGCGATAATAAGACAAACCTTTTTGTGTAGGTGATTTAGGTGTCATAGGAAAACTCACTTGAAGGCAAAAAGCCTCACGAGGAATGCAGTGAACTTTTGAAGAGCATGAATGGTGTGTGAACGCAGAACAGATTTTCAAAGAGCAACAGTCGAAGAAACAGACTAATGGAGACAAATGCTACTGATGAGGCCCAGCAGAAGTTGGAATAGTGTAAAGATAAAGTTTTCCGTATACGTGGTAGGAAGATTTATTAACCAAATTCTGGTTGGTTGCAGATGGCTGGTATTCTGTTTCATAAAAACCTTGGTTGAGGGTGGTGGCAGGTAGAATGGTGAGAGTAGCAAGCCAAAAAGGCTAGGTTGATGAAGATGGCAGATTAGGTTGGGAATGCAGTGACGAGGGCTGGGTTCCGGTCTTTGTTTTCGTACTGCAGCGCGGAATGAATTGAGCCGTTGGAATGGAGTACTGGAAATAGATGTTGAGCGGGTGCGGGTTGACGATTGGTGTTAGGAATAAGCTCTGCGATCCGGTGAGACTCGTGAGGGATTGTTATTCCGGTTATAGGGTCAAGATCACTGGTCAGCCGTGTACCGTGCCCCATATAACGTCAGTAAGCGAGAGTAAAGGTTCTAACCGTTGTCAATCCGATTGATCAAATCGTTTAGTCCTAACTGTGATCCGGGAGTAACGTCGAGTTGGCCGATGGCTACCCAAGTGACCAGTATGACCTGAAAGAGCTCAGAAGTGCGGCAGTCTGGAGGGTGTTCTAGGTGTAAATCAAATCTCGCAAATCGAGCAACGCGTAGCCAATTCAAACGAATCCCAAAACCAGAACAAGATTGATTCGTAGCTTCTACGGTACTAAATTGAAATGCACAAAGGATACAAATATATACGAACCTCAAGTATGCGGCCAAATAGACTTCACAGTAAAACCCAAAGGCCCAAATCCTCGTGGCTCAAGCACGACAGTCAGAAACGGTTCAAGGCCAAATTCAAATGACTCACATGGATAAACAAACGTAAAAATGTGTGGTGTATGAGCGAGCTTTCCAAGATAATGTTAAATATAGTCAAATTCACAAAGCACGTTGAACATTTAGAAGGATTTTCAGTATCCGTTCTTTACACCGCCGGCCAAAATCCTTCCGCGAAAATGGTTGTCTAAGGTTCAGGAGGGGGTCATGATTCTCACCCTACCTACCTTTAACTTATTGTTAGTGCCTGTGGATACTAACTTCCTGTGTTATCTGAACGTGAAACAGGTTTTCGCCGTAGTCATCATCGCACAATCCATAAGGAATCAATTCCAAATCCCGCTGCACAACTTGAGATTGACATATTCATCAGGAGACCGGCGCATATAGTGAGACGCACGATGAAGATGAAGGCTTCGCAGAGTGAAGTGTTTCGCCGCACGAAATAAGTCTAAGTATCACAAGCAGTAACCCATTGCAGCAACTGGTTAGACTAATTTTGTTTACAAGCACGAGCGCAGAAGTTGAACGCAGGTGCAACGCCTAATGAGATATCGCGTAAAATTGACAGGTCACGAACCAGTGGAATTACATAAAATTAACGCACCAAATCTTCCGAAATGATTGAAAACCGGTTTCTGATTATGAATAAATTTCGAAAACAAGTGTACGGCGGACAGTATCGAAATACACATGAACACGGAGATTGATCGAATACTGGCATCTATCAGAGTATTTCAAAGTTTTTCTGTGCACAAAATATGTGACAATCAATATTGTATAAAATGTAAATAAATGTTCTTCTTTAAAGATAATAATAGTTTCACAATGTGCTCGCAGCTAGTATGCCTCACCTGAACTGTTCAAGTGAAATACTGGTGAATTTCTCCTCTTCGCTTATGTGCACGCTAGATAGAAACTGGAACTTAGTACATTTGCAACCTTTCAGAAAAAATGGGTCCAGTTGATTAGTTGTAGAGCATGAAATGCAATAAAGTGCTGAGTAACTCGGAGCGAGGCGATCTGCGAGCTACTTTGTCTTTTGTATGTGGTTTCGAGCTCGAATCATAAACATTTACCTCGCTGTTTCCTGCTACGAGTGGATTAACTCTCTGATGTCTCGAACACGTTCTTCGTTTCTTCCGTTTTCTGTAATGTAACACAACTGTAGGATCTGTCCAATAGGCAAGGCTCAGTTTGGCGGTGGTGCAGTTCTCTTTTAGCATTCGTGCTACCTTAAAACCCAATACCAGTGCAGTCGTTTTGAGCTCGTTTAGGGATACTGACTTCAGCTCAGCAATTTTTGTTTTGGCAAAGGGTACTTTGTTTCGCCGCCGGCCATGCAGTTCCACCCAGGTACCGTACACTGTCACTGGGTCGGAAAATTTCAAGCTGCTTTGGGTGACCTGCTGGTGTCCTTTTTTGAGATATTCCAAAAGCCTCCCGGCAACTTCTTTTCTCGATAGGTGACTTTACGGTGGTCTCTTGGGTATAGCAACGTCATGTTGCCCACTGTGACGTCCTGTCTTTGAATTCGCCATCGAAAGCACCGACTGATCCTTTGAGTGAACTTCGCTTTCCTGAGATGGACCGTTGGATTCAATATCGAAAGACTGATCGTGTTCTACAGAGGCACTTCTCTCAGCAACATTTGAGCAATTTATTGATGCCGATTGTTGAAGTTCGCTCGTCAGGGGTCCGAGAAGTGTCCAGCCTAGTATCGTTCGCGTAGCGAATGGTTCTTTTCGATTGCTTATGCTCTGTTCAAGCACCCAGCGAGCCTCTGGTACATTGCATCCAATTAGTATGTCGACGTGGGGGCTAGAAACTTCTTCGAACTCTATGTCCCTGAGATGAGACCATCTCTTGGCGATCGATCTAACAGAGTCAACTGGTCTCATTGGCAAGCTGTCTATTGCAAAAGCTTCCGGAATTTCTACGGTCCCCTCATCAGATAAAGACGTTAACTGCAGGGTCAGCCTCTTAGAATTGCTAACATGACCCCCTGCAATCGTGCTGATAGTGAGCGAGGTAGGCTCGCCTACTAGTTCACAGCTTTCTACAAGCTCGCGAGTAATCAGCGAGGTATCCGACCCCGTGTCCAAAAATGCATTGACCCTCCTCAGTCCTTTAGGTGTCACGATGCCGACAGGTACGATGCCTAATCTTGCCGGTTTGAAATCATCATGTCCCGTTGAACAGACAATTTTGGGTTCATCTGGCTGAATAGGTCTATTGTTGAGAAGGCCATGCAGTAACGAGTGATGAATACCCAAGCATCCGTCTTGGTTGCATTTCACTCTTAAGCTGCATTCAGAGGCTCGATGAGAGTTGTTCAAACACATAAAGCATGAGCCAATCCTTTTTACTGCGCACCACCGATCGGGTACACTCATCCCATGAAAGGTCGGACAATCTAGTAACCGATGCAGGGAGTTGCATAGCTTGCATTCAGCTGACCTCTCGGGTTCTTGACTTATCATGTGCATGTTATCCAAAGACTGGGTTTGGTTACAGTCCTTCTCCACAATTTGAGACGTTGGTTCCCTTCGCGCCAGTCTGCAACTTTCGCGTACGATTTGTCCAAATCGACTGTTGGCGATACGGGATTGACGACCTATGAACTCCGTCAAATCGTTGGACGTAGATTCCCGCTCAAGCATATTTATTTTTTCAGCTTCCTCTGCCCATCGGCTCTGTAAATCAATAGATAGACATCGGACAATGCATTCAGATCAGACTGGTATCCTAAGTGCTCCAGTGCTATACTGCAATTCTGCATTTTCATCACCAAACTCGACAGTGATTCAGCCTTGCCCTCAGTCCTTTTCGCCTCCAATAAAACACTATCAATTAGGCTTCTAGCCACCTTGAATGGTTGTCCAAACAAATCTTTCAGGATTCTGCGCGCCTTGATGTACCCCATCGGTGGATCAAGCATCGCGCAGCCTCCGATAGCACTTTTGGCTCTCCCACGACAGTAATGTAATAAATACAAAAACCTTTGACCAGGATCTGCAACTTTGCACTCAACAAAATTTTCGAATTGTTTCATGAATATACAGTATTGCTCGGGGTGCCCGTCGAAGTGGGACAGCTCCACTCTCGGCAGGTCAAGAGCCAAAACCTCGGTAGTTTCAGGCTGTCTCAAGGGTTTATATTCGTCGATCACAGTGCCTTTTCCATGTTGACATTGTGAACTACATGGACTCTTTGCTGGCTCTCTGAAACCAGTTCCTTGTGTAAAGGGCTCTGCTTCCTTTCTGGCTAACCGCAGCTCGTTTTCTAATTCTATTACTCTCATTCTATAAGTACTAATATCGTCAAACGCATCGCGTTTAGAGATATATGACCTGGCACTGACAGAGTTAGTAAACTTAGCATTATCTAGAGAATCAATAACACCCGAACCATTCCCAGAGACTTGCCGAGTTATTTCCTGTTGTCTCAAAAGGTCCTTGCTTCCTCGTCTGGGCATTTCCAATGGGTTTTCTTGTCCAGGTTCCACTTGAGTACTGTAAGTCAAATCTCGCAAATCGAGCAACGCGTAGCCAATTCAAACGAATCCCAAAACCAGAACAAGATTGATTCGTAGCTTCTACGGTACTAAATTGAAATGCACAAAGGATACAAATATATACGAACCTCAAGTATGCGGCCAAATAGACTTCACAGTAAAACCCAAAGGCCCAAATCCTCGTGGCTCAAGCACGACAGTCAGAAACGGTTCAAGGCCAAATTCAAATGACTCACATGGATAAACAAACGTAAAAATGTGTGGTGTATGAGCGAGCTTTCCAAGATAATGTTAAATATAGTCAAATTCACAAAGCACGTTGAACATTTAGAAGGATTTTCAGTATTCGTTCTTTACACTAGGTTTGGGTTATGGTTATCGTTTTTATGAAAACCAGAAGCTGAGAATTTTGTCACCTGAATATTTTGTTATCTGACGGCCAGTGGGCCGATCCATGGGGGACCCGCGGATGGAGACCGGTAGTTTTCTAGGGCAGTTGGGTGATAGTAGAGACTCAGGGGGATATCAAGAGAAGGATTGGCCGGGGTGCAAAATTATTTAGCTGGTAAGTGGCGGATGAGGAAAGCGGGCCCATTTGGGAACCAGGAATAAGACAATAGAAGAGGGTGGGATCAGGAAGAGGAGTGGGAATAAAGGAAGACACCAGTCTGGTCGGTGCGTCAGCTGTGGTCGTGGACGGCAAACAGTGAAAAGGAAGGAAAGTACTCTGTGTTAAGATGAGGCTTCTTCATGTGAGAGCAAACGTGCTGGTATTCCGTGGGGTCGTGAGAAGTCAGAGGCGTATGGATTCCGGTTGGAATGTGGTCTTAACTTACCATGAGCATATGCGCAGAGCAGGGAGTCTTAGTTACTGAAGAATAGTAACCTGCTTGGCGGGACTCCAGTATATGAGAAAAGCGCAAGAAAAGCAGAACGAGACGGCTGAGTTCTAGCCTGAGACTGATGAATTAAGTGAGAGTGAGCACCTACCACTAAGGAACAGAAAGGCTTTTTTAAGGGAGCTAGT
The DNA here is from genome assembly GCA_948099385.1 of Fasciola hepatica. Taxonomy (NCBI): domain Eukaryota; kingdom Metazoa; phylum Platyhelminthes; class Trematoda; order Plagiorchiida; family Fasciolidae; genus Fasciola; species Fasciola hepatica. Next base: position 5,109,650 of record CANUEZ040000126.1, on the reverse strand, counting down.
GCCAATAAACATTTTAGTTGGGTAATTGAGTCAACAAAGTAGCAGACAAGTCACCTCTGACTACTGTCATCACTGTTAGCGCGTGGGCTTGAGGTGAACATAGAAAAGGCGATGTTGTGGATGGCAAGCTGTAAAGGTGCGTTGGCTACTTTTCTCATTCCGTCAACCGATACAGGTGAGGTTTAGCCCATAGCAGTGAACCGTAGGCATATCCCTACCGGGATGTCGTCAGAGCGGAGGCCACATGATATAACTATTCCAACCGTGTATTTCCAACTACATTAGACAACCGCAAGCTGGTCAGAGATTTTGCGGGGAGCCTAAACAGGTTGAAACTGAGATAGGCGGGGTCGGCAAGCATGTGCGGACAGCTCGGGCGGCAAGCCATAGCCCCGCACTGGTTCGGACAAAAAAACTGATGCCGACCTCAGAAGTTTGGGGTTTCCCATGTGCAGGTTCGGATCTAGGCTGTTATCAGAAGAGGGTGGAAAGCATCAGCCCAAGACCTTCCCAGATGGAAGTTTTTTCTTTACATTTTCTTGCAGGGGAGTAGGAGAGCAAAATTATACCCTAGAGTGATCTCCCAATTTCCCTTGGACCCACCTTTCCTTACACGTGCCCCTTTGGGTCCGAGACTGATAGGGATGGCTGTTTCCCCCTAGTGCGAGATTGCCACGGACTAGATGCCAAAACCCTGGTGGGCCTTGCTGCCGCAAGCTATGTGAGAAAAGGATAGAAGATTGAACAAACAATCACAACTGCAACGTTCGTGGTGCTATCACTTGACCTCTAGCTTCTGCCAATAACAGGGTCGGATGGGTTCCAGTATATAGTCGAGCCATCTGGTGACTGCTCCGCCGATTATGATATGCTGGGTGACTTTGTCGACATGATGAGGTTGGTGAAAAAGTACCAACACTGGCAGCAAGCTACTGCTTAAGCACTGGGTGATTGGCACAGATAAACCAATGAGCTTCAGTCAGAGATCTCACACTGAAGATAGGAAATGAATAGTTGTAAACATCTAGGATTCAGTAAACAGAGCACCAGGCATAACAGTGAGTCAAAGTCAGGTAAAGTCTATCGGATTGGCATCGTTCTACCAGAGCTTCGATCTGGTTTTTAGTTGTGGGCGAAATATATGTATGCAAATTATAGTGTACAATGGCACGATCTGATGAGCAGGGAGAAGAAACGTGAGTGGAGCGTACACAAGATACATATATATGTCTGTATGCATGGGCGCGATCATCAGACGGGTCACGAGAAAGGGGTCGGACGCAAAAGACTGTGGCTCATTTTGGTCTAATAATCAAGACAGTCCTCATATGCTTCGTCTGTGTTAATTTTATTGCGGGTCATACTGATCACAGAAAATGCGTCTACGATTCTGCATAATGCTCCTTCAAATTGTTTTAGCGTGCAACACCATCGCAGCGAGTCAGGAAGCTTATTCCAGAGGCTGGGGTAGATAACCGAGAAATATCTGGATCTGATTGAGGGCCTAGATGGTGGGGTTTTATTGGCGAATCGTCTGTGACGGAGGGAGTAAGGAGTCTCACTAAGGAAACCAAGTGGGTTATCAAATGAGTTGACTTTTGAGTGCAGAATGTTGAAGAGAAATGAAACACTGAGCTTGATACGACGTAACCATGGAGGTTCAAGCCGGAGTAGATTGCACCTGGCTCTGTATTTAAGGTTGTAAGAGGTGCCAAGTAATTTTTTGGTGAAGGAGCGTTGCATTTTCTCTATATTGACCCGGTCGGTCTTTCCCATCAGGGTAAAGACCAGGGGCAGTATTCTAACAGCGACCTGACGTGTGTCCTGAATATCAGGAGCTTGCTCTCCTGCGTACGATTTGTTCTGAGGATAAGTGCAATCATCCTTCTTGCAGTGCCAACTCGGGCCAATGCTTGTTCACGGAAGTTGAAGGAACAGGAATAACGCAGGCCTAGGTCTCTTACTATTTGAGAAGCGGGAATCGGCAGACCACTTATTGTGAGAGAGCCAGGTGAAGCGTGGCATCTGTGGGTCAGAAGGGAGCTCTTAGCTGTCAAAAACTTCATCGGCCATTGAGCATGCCATCCGTCAAGGGACTTTAAGTCTGACAGAATATCACGGACAGCTGAGTGCAGGGCATTCGCCTCAAAAGTATAGACCAGCTTTATATCGTCAGCAAAGAGGAATGTCATGCCATGACGCACCACCTGGAAGATATCACTGTACATGTACATAAGAAATAAGAGAGGACCTAGAACGCTGTCCTGTACGGCCCCTCTTGTAAGTTGTTTGGGCTGAGAGGATGTCCCGTTGACGATGACGGTTTGAGAAAGTTCGGAGAGGTAAGATGATAGCCAAGACAGAAGGGGGTCAGCGACTCCGTGGGATTTAATTTTTGGCAGTAAACGAGCCCGAGCTACACGGTCGAAAGCTTTAGTCGTATCGAGAAAGATGACGATGATTGACTTGTTGTTGTCTGCTTTGAAAGTGAATAAATTGAGGAAGTCCATCTAACAAGTGAGGCACGAGAGGGACTTTAGGAACACATGCTGAGCTGGGTCAATAAAACTTCGAGAAGTCAGAAAATTTGCAGGCTGATCCCTTACTATCCTCTCCATGAGCCTGGAAACGATCGAAGTATAGTTTATGGGGCAATAGTTCCCCGGATCTTACAAAGGTCCAGTTTCGTGTAGCGGAATTATACAGGAAGCTTTCCGATTAGCCGGGTAGAGTACGGGCGATGTGGATAATGTAAAGAGGTTCAGCAATACAAGCACTAGGTTAGGTCACCAAAATCGAAGTAGGACAGGTGGAAGGTCATTAGGCCCTGGATGACAGGAGGGTCAAAGGTTGGCTGGGAATTTGCACATGTTGGCCGTGGTGAATGTTAAGGTTGATAACGCGTCCTGTGTGAGCACCGGATGGCAGAATGGCGGAGAGTTAGTGTTCGTAGTAAGAGCTGAGGCGAGATAGCAGTTGAAAACCCCGGCCATATCTTCTGGCAAGTCAAGGGGGTGCCATTTCGGATTGGGAATGGGATATGTTTTCAGTGCTGCACGAGTTGCGAGACTTTAGCAGTCTTGAAAGAAGCTTCACATTATGAGGCTGTTGTAGGACAGTGCATTCTTGCTTTTTGAGTTTGTTCTCGGCTGCTGTATAGAGATCACGACCGAGTCGGCTTATTCCGAGTGTCAGAGAGAAATTTATATTCCTGAGAAATGAGTTCTGGGGCCTACAAATCTTTTGTCGAAGTCTGTCAATTTTGGTAGTCTTGGCTCTAATGTGCCTAACCTTTGAGGTGAGGCAGTTTATGGAGGGAAGAAACTTGACATAGAAAACATAAACTGCTCTTTATGGATCGGATGTGAGAAAGAAGTCAGACTAGTCAATGTCCCGCAGGGAAGTAGGCAACTGGGCCCAGTTATTCAGTCTGTAAGTGTTTTGTTTTTGGTTTTCGACAACTTCAGGTAGGCATGATTCTTGTGTAACAGTGAAGTGACCTGACCACTTTGTGGTCCCTCCCGGGAAGGTTTTGTGTGGTAGAGACGTTCACTTCAGGGAGTCAATGAGTGGAGACTAAGTCTAGGATATCGTTACGCCTTGTTGGAGTGGCGACATGTTGTGTCCATCCTGCACAGTAGGTGTCCAGAAGGAAATCGGATAAATAAGAGGAGGCAGTCGTTGTATTCCAATAAATATCCGGAGTGTTAAAGTCTCCTGCTATGATCTTTGGACCTAAAGATAGGGTGAAAACGCACTCGAAAGCCCTTATGATATGCGGAAAATCAGAGCAGCTAGAAGTAGGGGCTCGGTAGACGCACCCAATGTGCACCACGTTTCCAGGAATTCAGACGGAGAGCCAATGAGAGTCGGGAGTACAATCAAGCACTGGGTGATGGAGGAGGATGGTAGTAAATTTGTGTTTAGTGTATGCAGGACAACCACCACCTCGGCGGTTCACTCTGCTTACTCGAAAGGAGTTATAGCCTACTAAAGAGGCAAAGTCAATTGAGACGTCGTCGGCTAACCATGTTTCTGTCACCAGAACAATGTCAAAGCTGGAAGCAAGTACATGTTTCCTCAAGTCAATATTTTGTGCAACAGCTAACGGGAATTCAGCAGAAGGAGGGAAACTCTGCCTGCATCTTTGAGGTTACAAGGTGCAAGGGCTCCACTTGAGGGCAGCGGATTACTACTGGGGCCGATTAAGCTTCCAGCAGCCGGGTTGTCAACCAGGAGGTTGCCAAGGGGAATAGTGACTGGGCTGGGGAGATTAGCAGGTGGGTTACGTGGTACTGGTTTGTAGGGTACAATGTGGTCACCTATATAGGACGCCTGATTGGAGGGTGTCAAGTCTACGAGGACATCAGGAAAGTGACTGCCGCAGAATGCATGCTGGGTGAAACACTCTGGAAGACTAATAGGGAGCGGCATTAGATGCGGCGGCGGGTGAGTACCACTGGGTAAACGATGCGAAGACAGTGTTTAATGGGAGTTTTAGAGGGAAACCGTGGTAAAATCAAGGAAATGTTATTAGTGGCAATGGTGCTTCGGCATGGGGAGAAAAGTTCTATTAAAGATACCGTCGGTGACCGCTAAACACTCACGTAGTCTAGTGGAGATTAACACTGGATGGCGAGGTGATTTGGTAATGCGGGATAATAGATCGGGAGGAGGACATGATGACCCTAGGTGGGACCTTCCGGGCGAATCACGTATAAATCGGGGATCTAGGTGATCAGTATGGGGATGGGGGCAGAGAAGGAGGGGCAACCATGGTTATGATAGTGGCTAGTGAGGAGGTTGACCGATGGCAGGGTAAGTGGGATTGGAGTGAGACGGGGATAACGTTATGGGTAGAGTTTACCGAAGCGGCGGGCTTTTCCCAGGGCTCCACGGAATGGGTGTGAGGGGGTGGAGTAGTAGCGAGAGGGATGCTGATGGAAGAGGCGTTGATATGAGGGGTCAGTTGGAATAGTGTGCGGTGGGGCCAGAGTAGAATACGGCGATGTTATGTGGTGGGGGGTCAGAGGATGTTGATGTTGCTGAGGGGTAAAATGGGGCCTACCCGTGGGCAGAGAACGGCCAGGCTAGGGCCATATGTTACGGTTCCGGTTGGCATCTATGTAACGACCGGCCGTGGAAGATCTCCCTAGAACCCCTGTGATTCAGTGTTTTTCTTAACATCACTCACTTGCTTACACTATTGACGTATCTTTACGAACTGTTTGTTTTTATGGACCAACTGTTGTTTGTTCGCGCAAAGAGCGCTACTTTGCCATATTCTTGTTCTGAACCTGCGTGACGCACGTGCTCCTTGCTCGCACGCTGCAATTCGGTTTCTCGTTTGTTGGGTCCTTGTGATCTCACTATTGAGGTTTGTATCTTTTTGGTGTCATTGTTCATTCAATAATCTAGCATCGTAGAATATCACGGACAATCACCTTTTGAATTTGAGATCCGTTGTGAATTTGGCTACGCACTGCCCAAACGTGTTACAATCTACGCTGGTAACCCGTCCTGCGCAATTCGGCTCTCGAAGAGCTAGTGACAGAGGCGGTAAACTTGTTGGAAATTTTGTTGGGTGGTACCGCTCCTGTAGGCGTGATGGCGGCGGCTTCCATGTTGATGGATGCGGTATGTAGCAGCTGGGCACGCGGTTCTCAGTGGGACCAAATAGATGCGCTAGTGGACCGGTGCCAGGGTGATCGATGCGGTTTCCTGGGCACGGCCCTGGTGGAGGAGGCGGCTAGGTAATAAGCCGGTTAGCTGGAGCGCGAGAGGTCATGGGTCGGCTGTCGACTGAACATAAGGGCTTGACGATATCAGTGCAGGGGGTGGTCTTGGCCATTAGGAGCAACAAGTGACGGGGGTGACTTTGTGACCGAGGCACTAAGAGACAACGTTGCAGCTGGATGGTCAGTGCGGGGTAGCGCGTTGGAATCTGGCGATTTGTAGGCTCGTTTGGCGGATGGAACCGGGCGTAAATGGCTGCTAACTGAGAGGAGGGCCTGTGTTGCTCGTCCGTGGGTAGGCGGTGATGGAGACTGGGGTACAACATTGAGTCCTTTAGGGGGACGTTGTGGTGCTGGCTGAGAAAGGAACAAATCTAGGTCCACGTTTAGCTCTGGTGCACTGGTCAACTGGAGTGGTGACGAGCTATTGACGGTGTGAAATTTTTCAGGGGGCTTGAGTAGCACTGGGTCAGAGGGTGGTGGGAGTACTTGGTTGCCTACAATTTACCTGAGAACCTCCATCTGGAGCAGGGTTTTGTCAGAGGCAATTGTTATACTTTTAAATAAAGCGGACTTTGCGATAAACTCTTCCTTTCTAACGAATTCCACGGCAGCACTCTCTCCTAGGAATTGAAACAGTAGCGGGCACAAGTTCCGATGTGATCGTTTTCTGAGTCCTTTGCGGTAGCACTCGCTGTGTGACATACCACATGCCATCAGCATGGACTGTTTGACCGAGGGAAGGGGCAAACCATCTGGAACATTCAAGACTACGGCATTTTTGGAATTTTCTATCCTCCTATGGACTTCGGACGCAACCGAGTCCAGGAAGTGGCCAGCTGATAGGAGGCTTTCAGTGTTCGAATGTTTTGAGGGCTCAACGATGTGTGCAAGTGGCAGCAGCATGGTCAGTGCATCGTCCATGGATAGTAACTTTTTCTCTATGGACAATAGGTTTAGTTGAAGAGCATTATATTTGTTACTGGCTTCACTGTTTATCGACCATTGGTGCCGAACAAGGAACTGAAGAGGTGGGAAGTCGAGGGCGTTTAGTGCTTCTAGGTTGAACCCAGTTGGCCACGGGGTGAATGAGGCCATCGGTGGCCAATTAAGGCATGATATTTCAAAGAATTCTGATAGAAGTGGATTTGTAAGTCTGGAGCCAACCTCAGATTTAGTTGTCCAGAAAAAACACCCTGAATTATATTGTGTTAGGGATACCTTGAGAAGCTGCTTGTAAGTTATTTCCCTAGATACCTTGGTGGGAACTGCACCGATAACAGATAGCATGACAACGTGGTGTAACATAAGGGAAAGGGACTAACGAATTCGATGGATAGATGAAGATATCTCAAGGTCGGCGATGGAAGAAATAGCCAGCGGTGAGCTGGTAGGCGATCAGCGGTTTATTTTTACTGATATATGTATTTCACGGAGTAACAGCTGGGATATGGATTTATGACAGTAAATCAACTTGAGGTGCGTTAATTGGCGATTACAAGGGCAAATAGCGTGCAGAAGCAATGATGGAGTAGAGGGTAGGCAAATGACCCGATGACCGTTTTGATAGGCAGATCACACCGCAATACTTTAGTGACAACCACGGGACCAATGAGTTTCATACGAGAAACGAGAACGGGACGTCGGACCCAGAACAAAATGAAACAGTCGGCAGAGAGGGCAGTAGAAATTAAGTTTGAACGTCAGGTGGTCTCATGGCCCAGTGACCAACAAAAACGGCTTCGTGCTGGAGATACGTAACCATGCACAGCACGAAAAAAGCCCAGGTGAAAAATTGGAAAAACTATTGGTGATGATGGGTACGCACTCGAACCAGTAGCTCTAGTGACAGAAATCTTAGTCCTGAGTGGCAAGGTGTTCTCCGAAAGGCGAGAGCGCGCAGATTAAACAGTAGGTTCGATTCACCACAGCTTGGGTAATTGACGTCCAGCGAGAGGTTGCGGGGACAACACGAATGGTGGGGTGTGGAGTAGGTGCCCAGTCATGAGCAATTTGTGGAGCAGAGTGATAAAAGTTGACAGGTGAGTTCAACAGGATTCAAGTAAACGGGGTTTTTAGGTAAATATTAACAGTGTTTTTGGATGGATCCGACACATGCTGCAATGCATGTACAAGAAGAGAAACTGATAACAGGGTCAGAGTTTGCAATAGGGAAAAATAAGTGCACGCAGAGGACTATAGGAGAACATTGAAATGGACTAAATTGATAACAGCGCCCGGCAAATAGGAGGCTCATTTTCAAGTATTCAGTTTGGCTATTTTCGAGTGACCTCGGCCGAAAGTCTGGGGTACTTGCGTGAATGGTAAAGGAAATAATTACCACTGGCGGAAATTCGAACTTATTCGAAGGATATGTTGTTGGCCTCCATAAAAAGGGAATTTATTGGGCTTAGTATAAAATGTTACTTACGGGCTGCAGAATATGAGAGGCATATGGACAGAAATCTTGTCGAAGCGTCCGGCTAACTATTATATTTATGACAAGCATGTCAACAGGTATCAACATAGGAATATATCAGTCTGCAAAAATGGAGGTATACAAAGTGGCGGCCGGATACTGGAGGAATCAGATATGTAGCAAACACGCGCATTTTGTGAGAGGAAGACTAGCAGAGTGGTCTTGGGAGGAAACGGCCGGAGGAAAACAGGTAAGCGTGCAGCAAATTGTTAATTTTATGTAGAGTCAGCAAGAAGTGTCAATGCTTAAGTGGGAGATAAATCAGTGTGGACTGCGTGGTTACAGCGATCACACAGGTGTTTGGTCTTGCAAGAGAGGTGGTAGAGCAAATCACAGGTGAGTGTATGTCAATGGATGAAAGCTGTGTATTATATACCATACAAAAATGACAGATCAATAAAACCGCCCCAAGTATATCGCGGAAGGTGGCAGTGGATCAACGACTATAATATAAAACGCATCAGCCGGTGTAGACAGTGGTGGGATTTAGAAGCTGGATACAGGGTCGGTTCCGGTAATATAACTCGTGAATGCAATATCTGGACGGCCAGAGGAACTGCCAGAAAGACGTTGTAAAAAATGTGATGGTATAGCAGGAGGCTGGTAAGTGTGCCATTTCTAACAACCAGATTGACAGGTGTGGAAAGTGATGGTGACGTTGTGGCGAAGCTGCGTGAGAAGTAAACTGGAGACGTTCAAGCATGGAGGAAGAGTGGTTATCTGCGAAACTCGAATAACTCGATGGAATTACTTTGTGGAGGCCTTCAGATGGACTGATGAAGAGTGCAGATAATCACCAACCACTTCACTGCCCGTGTGGAGAACTACGGAAAGGTATGTCTGCTCCGGACGTCTTTTGGGGACTGGCGAGGGAATGAACAGTGACAGTAAATGTGCCAATGGCTGAGCGGTATTGGCGAGTTCTAACATGGGGGAGTGACGTGATTACGTATGAGGCAGAAGAATAGACAGACTTGCGACTCCGGGAAGGTAGACAGAAAGTAACTGCCAAGATCGGTGAGTGGTCGCATAGGCAACCACTTTATGCAGAGGAAAAGATGGATAGCATGTAAGGAAGAAAGCTGTTCACTGATGGGTGAATAGATAGTAGTAAATTTTGCCGGGCACGAAGAGCGCAGGATATGACATCAATATGGAGAACTTGTTCAAAGGGAAGCCAGTGATAACTGAATAGGAATGAAGTGAATGTTTACGACAGCTGCGTGAGCGTAAAGATAGAGTTTTTAATCCAGAAGCGGTGCTAGAAGACGGGACTGACAGTGCGCTGTACATCCAAACTGGAAACCATTTCTGGAGACAGGAGGTGCGGTCCGCCAGTCTAGTAGAGCCGGCATTTCAATGCAGACTTCCTGCGAACCGGACATGAGCCGGCCGAATAGGTGGACCTGACCACGTCCAGCACAGCTGGGATCAGAATGAGCTGCATGAATGCAGTGAGATCAAGTTGTCCATGTTCTAGTAGCCGGGTTGTGGGAACCCTGGGAAAAGCAACCGTGGGACGCACGAAAATGAAATCGTGTGTGAATTCCAGTTGTTCCATCCAGCGAGAGAAGCTCCAAGTCATTCATAGGACGAGGCAGGCGATAACCATCCTCGGGGGGTGGGCTCTGGAAACAAAGTAGAAAAGGCTGCAGTCTGACAATTCCACCAGCTGTGGGTTAGGGGAAGATCTACAGAACCCCAACATAGTGCCAAGAAATTGGCAGTGAAAGAAATGGGCCGTCGCGAAAATGAGGTCTGGTTCCCGGGATTGAGCGACATACGGAAAGGGAAATAGACCAGTACTGGCGACAAACTATCTTGAGGCTTAGTGAGAATTACCAATAAGACAGGGAGGCGATAAGGAGCGACACCTGGGGCAAATACTTATGATAATGATAATTGTTGCGTCTGGTTAGGATCTCGCACACTACGCGGACAACCGATCAATATTCCTCTCATGAATGGATATACGCCCAATTTGCCCCGATCTTTAACCATGCTTTAGCGCCAGCAGTATTGACCTATCGATTAAGCTGTGTACTGATTGGTCTTCCTCTGCTGCGCGTGATGGCACAAGTATTTTAATTCTTTATGCCAACTCACTTGCTTGTTTGCCGCTTATTCGCCGGCTACGGCCGGGTTTTGTGTTTACAATCGCACAAATAAATGCAACGCCACCATTACGTGTTCTGCTACCGGTTGTGGACACAACAATAATGATAGTTGTTTATTTCGGATGGCCCCGAGGCATGCTGCAACGCAAGATCAAACGGTACATTTGGACGTGGAGTCCGAATTCCTAGTGGATGGTTCAGGTATATGCACTCGATAATGTACAGGAGAAAGTATTAAGTTACTCTTTAAGGCGGCACCCGGCAAATTTGAACTCAAGGTCGGGTGGCCAACCCGGCCAAGTCAGGGTGCAGCTGGTCGCAGGTAGTTGACTCTTCCTGAAATAGTACAAAAAAGGGGCTATGTAACGAGAGAATCAAACAGAATTGACGAAAATTTTGTTCACTTTGAGGAAAAAGAAGTTTCCAAGGGGGACCTGAACCAGCTATAGCGCTCCGTGGAGTATGACACGGCTTTGGATTGGCAATCAGACGATAAAAAGAATGTGTTTGCAGACAAAGAACAATCAAAATCTTCCGAAGATTTTCCTTGTAACGTTTAGCGACCAAATATCGGATGATTTCTTTAAATACCCAGTGGAGGACTCATTTGCTGAGAGATTCCTCAGGTGATGGTGAAAGAAGTAGCCGGAAGTAAACATGTAATCGTTGCGCACATTGTTTACTTTCATAAAGGTGGAATGTGATGCGCCAAAATAGAAATGGGAACTGGGCGACAAATCAATTTGTGATGCGTAGCCATGATAGTCGCAGATACACGGTTAGCACAGATGAGAGTTTAAATGACCGGTAAGTATTTGCTTTTGATTATCGTTGTCTAAGGGCTAAACATGATGACCAGAGAGATGCAAGAATCAAAATTGTCTGAGAGGATTTACCAAGATAGACTACCGGATATGAAAAAGCACCAAAAACCGATGAATACAGTTGTGAAGTTGGGCGGTGAAGTTGTTGAGAGGTGAAATACTATCTTCTGGTATTCTGTGTAAGAGGTGGATCCTGTGACGGTGAAAGATCAAAAAGCTGCAATACAGATGTCTCTTAGATGTGAATATATAGGGAGGGCATGAATCTTCGCAAGGTGAGGGTATTGCAATGCTACAGCCATGGGGGCGAATAGAAGGACTGATAGAGAGGGGGAACTATCACAATATGGCCGACTGTTGGGATGCTCTGGAAACAAATGTTCCCTAGTGAAATATACTGTTTGGACATTGTGGTACGGAAGTGTATGGCAACAATAAATGTGACTTTTGCAAATACACCGATAACTGTGATAAAATAAGAGCGAGTTTTAACTAGGGGATTGGTTAAGTTTGCGAATGAGACAAGAGGGTGGTTTGGCACGAATCATCGGGAGAGAAGATCATGAACGGTAAGCCGAGTACGGAAAGGGTCTTTTAACCCCGCGATAATTATGTGCTGGGGAAAGTAGGTTTCGCCGGGTTTAAGAAGCGGTAATTTAAGGTGGCGAAGTTGGAGACAAGTAGGATGGAAATAGGCGATAACTGGGGAGATAGTTCCATATTTGCAGCATTCCGGGTGAATAAATGTTTTTTTGCAGCAACCGGTGCTGGTGGGTGGGGCTGACCGTGCGCGGGGCACCCAACCTGAAAACCATTTTTGGTGACAGGAGGTGCGATCCGCCATCCTCACTGCGCCCGCACATCGTTGCAGAAGTCCTGCACGCCCGATGTGCGCCGGTCAAAGCGGTGGATCTGACCACGCCCCGCCCCGACGGGCTCCGCTGGAATGGCATTGGCGTTGTCACACAGAGATCGAATAGTCCAGAAGCTTGCAGCCAGGTTGCGAGGGGTCCTGTAGAGCAGGGTCTATGTGGTAGTGACGAAATGACAAGCAGGTATCGGGTTTTCAGCGAGAAATGTGGGCCAGGTATTATGCCGAGCATCTAAGGGAGGGCACCATCAGTGGTTGTCTGGAAAGGTAAAAATAGAAAAAGGCAGTCTGTGGTGCTCCCAGCTGAGGATCAACGGTCAGTAGTAAAGAGAAACCCCTAGTATCTGGAAATTGGAACTACTCGGTGAACAGTTCGACTTTGCGATACACAAGGTTGTAAACAAAAGAATAATAAAACTTGAGTGGTATATACAACGACTTGTGTCGTACGTAGGTCTCGTGGCCCCCAACTCAGACCCGCGTGTCAGTAACCCAAACCAACTTCGCACGCTCATTCCTCCGAGGTGTATGGATCACTGTTTGACACCAGTGTCAGGACATCAAGCCGTTTGTTTAATTCCCCTTTAAATCTCGGTAAGGGGCCTATTGCCCGGACGTTTGGTGGAAGTTTATTCCACATTTGTGAATATTTAACAATAAAGAAATTGGACCGTAGGCTGGTTCTCGAGGACGGCACAGTGACCGAATGACTGCTGTGTCGTAACAAACACCTTAGGCTTAGTGGGTCTCGTACCACAGGGGAGGATTTGCAGGATCTATATTTTAATAGTGAGTGGAAAAAAGACAAGTTGTTCTTTATCCGTCGGAGCCAAAGTGGTTCGAGGTGTAGCAGGTCACAGCGCTGTTTATAGTTGAGACTAGACGAATATCCAACTATTCGTTAAGTAAAGGTGCGCTGAACATTTTCGATGGCGATCCTATCAATCTGGCGCATGTTGGAGTCAAATATTGAACTATACTATAGCAATGGTCTAACGTGCGTTGTTTAGACATTAAGCTTACTTTCGCGCAAACGGAGTGTGTTGTGGACAAGTCCTATTAACCTGCATGACCTAGCAATTCGAGTGTCTGTTTGCTCCGAGAAGTTGAACGAACAGGAGTAGTATATGCCCCGGTAGCGTACTGATGATTTTTTGGGGTCAGATGACCACCTATACTAAACGTTCCGGGAGGGACATGACACTTGTATGTAAGAATGCAGCTTTTGTCCGCCGAGAACTTCATTACCCAATTGGTACACCACGAATTGAGCATCCGTATGTCCTCCGATATTTTTGCTATAGTATTACACAATGAATTATGGTCAAACGTGTACAACAACTTTACATCATCAGCGAATAAAAACGGAGTTCCATGGTGAACCATGGTAAATATATCATTTATGTACATGAGAAACAACAACGGGCCCAGTACACTACCTTGGATCACACAGCTGGTTACAGGGCTGGGTGTGGAAGTTGTGCCATCAAAGTTTACCACTTGACTGCGCGAGGACAAGCACGACTCTAGCCAGGCATATAGTGGGTCAACAATGCCGAATATCTTAGCTTTTGACAACAAATGAATGTGAGACACCCGGTCAGAGACCTTAGACATGTCTCAGAAGAATGAGATCACTGACTTACCGTCATTGGCAGCTATCGTGATAAGGTTCAGAAAGTCAGTCATAAAAGTTGCGCAGGATCGACGTTTTAGGAAACTGTGCTGACTTTTACTTATAAGGTGGTTTTTAAGAAGGTGATCTGTTAGTTTGACTTTTATTAATCTTTCCATAATCATCGATACTACTGGGGTATGATTCACAGGCCGGTTGTTGGCCGGGTCCTCCCGTGTTCCCTTCTTATGAACTGGAATAATATCCGACGTTTTCCACTGTATAGGATACCAACTAAAGCGCATAGAAAAGCTGAATAAATTCGATAAAAGAATTAGGATATATGGGCCACCCATTTTACAGATGGCCGATGGTAACGAGTCCGATACGGGGTGTAAAGTCATTTTGATATATGAAATCAAAGGCTCAATTTCGGAGGGCAGGAATGTTACGGAAGAAGGTGGCTCATATGGTCGTACTGGTGGATTGCAGAAAAATGGTGCTGTGTCACTAATTAAGGAAGAAGCAAAAAAGTGTTAAGCGCTTCTGCAATGTCCAGCGGCTTGTAGAGGCACATGTTATTGAAAGAGATAAAAGAGACAGATGAAGTTGTTTTGGGGTTCCTCGACTTCATTAATTTTGCAAGAATCTCGACTTTCTTGGAATCACTTAAGGCCCTCAGTTCCTGTTGTATCATTTCACTCTTGGAGTACAGTTTCATCGTTTCAGCCAAACTATTTAACTGTATAAACAGCGAAAAGCCCCTTGTTTTAAGATAAACGCTTTGGAGTCTACTTAATTTCAAGTTGAGACGAGACAATTTATTGCCTTTAGGGCGGATTGACGACCCTTGTGACGGGGTTGTTTGGTTGAGGCATCTTTCAAAGATATAGTAAAGTTGATCTGCCACCAGCTGGGGATCTCCACTTAAAAAGAATGTGTCCCAGTTTTGGCTGCGAATCAAAGAAGGTAATATATTCTAGTTAGCTTTATGATATGGTTTATGCGAGGGTGTCGGCTGTTTATCCTTTATGGGCACCATGAAGCAGCAGTGGACAGTTGCATGATCACTCCCGGGGAGTTTATTCTGAACTTTTGTTACAACCTGGGTTAATCCTATTGACAGGATTAAGTCAAGAGTGTGGTCGCGTCTGGTTGGGTACTTGACGTGCTGCTTCCATCCTCCTAGGTGAATAGCATTCAAAAACTGTAGTAAATGGCTTGGTGCTGTGAGTGATGTCCAGCATACTTTTGGTGCATTAAAGTCACCAGATATCAATTTTGGGCCTACTTTAAGATCACTAATTAAGTTAAGTGCCTCCATAATTTGCAGGAAGCTATCAGGACTAGATCTAGGCGAACGGTATACGCAACCTAGTATCAATTCTTGACGTTCGACTTCAACGTTCAGCGACACAGAGTCGACGATGCCTTCTAGGATAGGATGCTGAAGGCTTGTCGCCCTGAGAGTTTCCTTTAGGTACACTAGACAGCCTCCACCACGCGGATGTGTTCTGCCTTTGCTGAAGGACTTGAAGCTGAGTATCTCAATGTCCTCTACTAGATAGGAGTCCGATAACCAAGATTCGGTCACTAAAATGAAGTTACTGTCGTTTGTTAGTGCAGCTGATCTTATGTATTGGATTTTGTCCCTAATAGAGCGTGCTCTGACCAATAGCATTGTGAGAATTCCAGTGTAGTTCGACGGATGGTGTGTCGAGGACCACATAAATTGTGGCGCTTTATTCCTCAGAACAAGGCCTGAAACCTTAGGTGATGAAATGCCGTATCAACGAGTAAATATCTCACACGTGAATGAAGCCGGTATCTTGAGGACACAATAATATAAATGCTACTGCGTGTTTTCTAGAATCACTGATACTCTTATACAAGGAAGCAGCTGATGAAAAAGGACCTCACCGACTACGGTAAAAGCAGACATCATGGAACGAAGAACCATCAGAGAGAAGGTGGCCACTAGGGTTAGTGGTCAGCAGCGTTGAAAATAGGATGTGGATAAAAGGCACATGAAAACGGTTGGTGGCAATCATGGAGTATGGGCTTGGCTTCTTTCATCTGCTTACTTCAATACAGAATGAATCCACATGCTCCTTAGCATCCATCGGCAACAACTGTCTACTAAACAAAAGTTGTTCAGCTTCTCACTAGTGTCCCATGCCCAGTTCGTAGACTTGAGTTGTAAACCTGTAGGGATCACGCAGTAGGATGAGATTTGTGCAGTCAGATGTATATTTATTTCTTTTTGAATAATAAAGAGGCTGAAGACAATGACCTAAATTGACGCGAAAGCTTGTTCCGGAGGGAAGAATATATAATACTAAAGAAGTCAGACCCAATCTCAGTCCTTGATCCTGGAATCAAGACCACAGAGTCCCTATGTCGTAAAGAATAGTTGGAGGTAGTCTTGACTTCGGGGCCTGAATCGCAAGATGTAAGTTCTACAATGTTGCAAAAGAAAAGCAGGTTCATTCACCGACAGCGTGGCCAAAGGAGCTCTAGACGCATTATTTCACACCTTTCCGTACAATTTAAAGACGAGGAATATCCTAGTTACTGTTTGGTAAACCTGCGTTGTAAATTCCTAATTCCTAACCTATCAATCTGTAGCATGTTTGAAGGGACGGCTGTGCAACATTCCAAAAGAGCTCTGACATGAGTTCTAAAAATGCTTAGCTTGATCTCCGGAAGACCGACGTTTCTATTATTCAGACCAGTGAGCCTTCCAGCTTTAGAACCCTGCACTGCCGAATGTTCGGAGAAATTAAATGTACAAAAATACAGTAATCCCAATTCCCTTACTACCGGACTGTAAGGGATGCAATTATCAATAATTTCAAACCTTCCTGCGGGAACCTGACACTCATACATAAGGATACAACTTTTGACAGAGCATAATTTCATCAACCGTTGGTCGCTGTTTGAATCTAGCGATAGCAGCTCGCTATTTATGTCAGCAATGGTAGAAGCTAATGCATCATGTTCGGAGAAGTACAAAACCCTAATGTTGTCTGCAAAAACGAACGTAGCCCCGTGTGTGATGGAGTCGAAAATGTCAATAATTTACATAAGAAAATGCAAGGGACCTAGTACACTACCATGGATAACTCTATTAGTTGCTGACCGAGGTGATGATAAACTGCCATCAACGTCCACCACCTGCTTTCGGGATGTTAGATATGATGAAAACCAACTCAGGATCGGGTCAACAATTCTGTAGGTTTTCATCTTGGCCAGTAGCCTGTTATGGGATACTCAATTAAAAGCCTTGATGATGTCAAGGACAATTGCGACCACTGATTTACCATTGTTAGTGGCCGTGGTTATCAGGTTAGGGAAGTCACTCATAAAATTGGCATGCCATCTTTTTTGAAGAAAACCATGCGGTCCAGGGCTAGTGAAGTCATTGTTCAGTAGATGAGTTGTCAGCTTATTTTTGATCAATCTTTCCATAATCCTGTTAACTACATGGGTGTGGCTCACTAGCCTATAGTTGGTTAGGTCCTGTCGTGAACCTTTATCAGGAATTGGGATAATAACTGACGTTTTCTAATGGGAGGGGAAGGTGCTACTGCTCATCGATAAAGTAAAAACTTTTGACAACGGGATTGGTTTATCGGCTCCGCCTAGACTAAAAGTGGCCGGTGGTACGGCGTGTGGCCCGGGGTGGTGTGATCGCCTAATTATAGTGGGCTGTACTGTTAATTCGTTTGGGTGAAATGAAATCGCTGAGAACTGAGTAGATGTTAACGGCGGTAGGTGACGTAGGTGTAGGCAGTCATCGGTCGTTAGAGACGAAGCGAAATAGACACCGAGTGCCTCGGAGTTCTCTTGAGTGTTCGCTAAATAATTGTTGTTTTATGTAATGGATGAGATGGGAGAATCGCACTGACCGTGTCTCAGCTTCGTCAGCTTGGATATAGCTTCGGTCCTTTTGGGTGACTCAGCTCCTTTAGCTCCTGTTTTCTATTGAGGGATATTTTGATCAATTTTGTCCAATGAGATAAACGGTTCATTTGTAAGAACAACGAAAAATCTTTCGACCTAAGAAATTTGCGCTGTAGTATAGAAAGCTTCTGTTTTAATCCAAACACACCGTTTGGTTTATCGCATCCAAGTAGTCCTCGGGGTAGGGTGATTACTCCGGGGCATGCATTTATTGTGAAGTAAACGTGGATCACCACAGTGTGCAAGCCACCGGATAAAAGGAAAGCACCCCAGTTTTGGGTGCGAATGAGTGTGGGTAAGTGGTCTCAGCTCGCTTGGTGGAGAGATCTTTTCGCTGTTGGTTTACGGACGGTTCTTGTTGGCGCTGAAAACATGTCCGCCGTTTTCTTGAAAATTCGGAGTGGATTAGGCCAGGAAACATGAAGCAAGATTGGATGAGCAGAAGGAAGCCCAGCGCAAATGCACAAATGGGAATAGTTATATGGCTAAATGTAGTAACCAAAAACGTCGGGTGCTTGGCGGGTGTGAAGATATCGGTTTGGAGCTAAAAACTGTACGAAGGTAGGAGCTGAAGGACTGGGCCTGGAGGAAGCGATTGGGGATCTGGCGTGATCTTTGGGAACGAGAGTCGTCGGAGCTATGCTCCTTAAACGGAGCATGTGCTGAGAGAAACATGCCCAATTGGTCCGTGCCTGGACAAGTATAGATAGTTGGACTGCACTTTGATAGGACCTTATCTTTTTTCGCATTGGTTACGGATAATCCAAAAGTCTCCCTCATCGCGGGCAAGACATGTGGCTTTACGTCTGGCAAAGAGGCTTGCGCGTTCGTCCAGAATGCGTCTAATAGGGCGAAGGAGAGGCCGCCTACCGGTCTGTGAAGGACGAATTCTGGGGACGGATAGCCTATCACCTGAGGAGGTCAACTCTTTAAGATTCTCTGCCATCTCATCAGCAGGTTACCTAGTTTAGCTCAGTTTGGTCGGGAGCGAATAAATGCACTGACTTAATCAAAATTGGTCTTCTTGGAGGATCTCAAAATTTTGATTTCTGGGGGAAGAAAATGGTCACTTTTACCGAGAGGTGGCAGGTAGTGCTCCATATCTTTTGGAACCATTCATTGGTGATGACCAGGTCTAGTACGGACGGGGCATATCTTGTGCAATGTCTGGTTGGATCCTTCGCCTTCTGTACCCATGAGTTCGTGAGTATGAAATCTAGGAGGGGTTTACCGAAGGTGAAATCAGGGGCATCAGCTCCTTGCAGTCGATACTAGATGAGTTGAAGACACCAGTGACTGGAAGATAGGTGAGGTCTATGTAGCTTTTCGGGGGGCCTAACAAGTCTACGAGACCCAGACTGTCGGTTGAATTGCATACGAGAGGGCGACGGTCTACTCTAACCAGTGGGGTGTCTGTCCTAGAGAGGGTAAACACAACCCACAAACAATGAATGCATGAGGTAGAACGGGCTGCTAATATAGTAGACAGAGGTGTGGAGTAATGATGACCCCTTCAGCACGACCTCCGCTGGAGTCCTGCCTTACTGTGAAGTATCCCGGAATGGATATTCCGACATTAAGTATATCAGGGGCGGGCCAGGTTTCTGTGACGGACATGATCTGCGGCTCCTTATTCACTGCCAGCAGCCGAAGCTCCGGGATCCTACTCAGCACACTCAGGCTATTGCAGTAAGAAAACTTGAGCACACGCTAAGAAGTTGTTGTCGAATCTCCAGGGACAACTGATTTCGGGTTTGAGGAGGAGGAAAGAGGAAGAGTTGGGGGTGGGAAAGAGGTCGTGGAGGAGTCGACAGCCGAAGATGTTGGGGGGCTACAGCATAAGCAAACTGTTGGGGGGACTGGTGGGTTTTGACGTCCATTATCATGGAAGATAGCATAACGCGCAGACGGTGTAACACACGTTTGAGCAATGCGTAGCCAAATTCACAACGGATCTCAAATTCAAAAGGTGATTGTCCGTGATATTCTACGATGCTAGATTATTGAATGAACAATGACACCAAAAAGATACAAACCTCAATAGTGGGATCACAAGGACCCAACAAACGAGAAACCGAATTGCAGCGTGCGAGCAAGGAGCACGTGCGTCACGCAGGTTCAGAACAAGAATATGGCAAAGTAGCGCTCTTTGCGCGAACAAACAACAGTTGGTCCATAAAAACAAACAGTTCGTAAAGATACGTCAATAGTGTAAGCAAGTGAGTGATGTTAAGAAAAACACTGAATCACAGGGGTTCTAGGGAGATCTTCCACGGCCGGTCTTTACACCGCCCACCAAAATCCTCCCGAATCCTTAGCAGAGCCAAAAATGTGGTATAAGGGTACTGATTCTTCCTACCTACTTAGGCCCTGCAGTCAGTGCGCGTGCCTTATGCTTGTCGTCGATGTTCTACTCATGGTTGCACCTAATTCGTTGGTCACATAGACTCGAGGCTATTCTACATCTTCCAAGAGAAAAACTGACCGATGGCGGGTGAGAAGGGGAAACACATATGCTGTCCTTCGAAAGGCCATCCTGCCCTGGCAGTATGTGCTTGCTTGAGTTTGTGTGTATGGCGTCATCGCCGCTACTTCCACATATGCAAAGACATTTCAGTAACGTCAACATAAGCAAATTGCGAACACCATCACAGATCTGATAGGGGTTGCGGGACATAGCGTGCATCTGGTATGTGGGAATGTGTCTGGATGTATAACGGAATCACAAGTATCACCAATGATCAACACAGGGCTTTCTGCAACGTCAACGAAAGACTGTGAGCACTGTAACATGCTTGACAAGGACCATGCGGCATAAACGAGTAAAATGTAGGCATGTGTGCGTGACTTCTACATATGGAAAAGGCATTCGGTAACGTCAACAAAAAACAAACGACGAAAACTGTCACACGTTTGGTAGGCGTTACGGGGTGTAGAGTGCGTCAGGTATGTGTGTTTGTTCGATACGTCAGTGTCGGGATTGCTTCCATCTATGGGGTTTCTTTACCCACTTCGATGACTAGTGCTAAACAGTCTACTGGACCTCAGCGTTATCAGCTTCTCCGCCTTCACTCTCGAGTAGGCTAATACCGCTTATGTCCCGAATGAGCGCCCCGTTAGCTGGCTTCAACTTCACCGTTCCTATCATTTCGTCAGTGCTTTCGATGGTTTCCATACCTACTCCCAAGGACCAGGTGTTAAAATGTGCGCGTTCGTCTGCGAGCATCACCACATACCCGACCTTGAAAGGCCTTGTTTTCACCAGCCACTTTTGTCGGGTCTGCAGAGCCGGTAGGTACTCCCGCATCCATCGCCTCCAGAAATCCTTGGCAAGATAGTTCGCTTGCTTCCGTATGTGGAGGTAGCTCCCACGAAGTTTTTTCGGCCCTTGGAAACCCTCGTTCGACCTTAACGTCAGTGGGTCGTTCGTGGTGAGCGCCAGCTGGGTGGAGTCGCCGTTCATTACTGGAACCAGGGGGCGGTTGTTCAGAATTCTCTCTACCTCAGTCATGACGGTGTTCAGCGTCTCGTCGTCGGGCGGCTGTTGCTCCATGATTGACAGCAATATCAGTCCGGTGGACCGAATCATGCGTTCCCATACGCCGCCGCGGTGACTGGCCTGTGGGGGGTTGAAATGCCATCGTATGCCGTAGGCCACGGTTCCGTCCTGCAGTTCGTCCCTGTTTATGTTCTTGTGCCAACGCTGCAATTCCCGGTGAGCGCCCACAAAGTTCGATCCATTATCTGAGTATATATCGGCCGGTACGCCTCTTTAGTTGATAAATCTCTGCAAGGCCCATAAAAATAATCGGTCGTCATCGAATGTGCGACTTCTAAGTGTATCGCGCGTGACTTCATGCACGTCATGATACACCCATATCGTTTATCCAATCTCTTCCCGTACCTGATCCACGAGGGCCCGAAATAGCCCAACCCGGTGTGGCTGAACGGCCACCAGCCCGTGGTCTGGTAGTGGGGCCATGTGTTGTTTGCCCGTCGCGGCATTGCGTCTCCTACATCGCACACAACGTCGGATTACGCGTTTTACAGTCTCTCGTCCTCTCAACAACCAAAGGCGCTTTCGGATGATGCTCGTCACGTGACTTTCCCCGGCATGTCCCTCCACGGCGTGGACGTGTTGAATCAGTAGCTCTACTACAGGTTGTCTCGCAGGATAGGATACTTTGTGTCGAAGCTCAGGTGGGCGTTGGCCAGAGTACCATCTACCCGCAGCAGTCCATCAATGAGTTTGGGGTTTAAACGCTTCAGTTTGCCTCTTGGAGATGCTATTTTTTGTTGATCGGTCCACTTCTTCCGCCCTCTCGAGCTCTCAAGCGAAAGCCTCGCGTTGTATCATTCTGAAAATATCGTATTCTGCAGCTAGTAGCTCATCGGGACTTATCGGGCCAACCTGTTTATGGCCTGAGGGGCATAGCCCTTCCATGACTAGTAAATGTCTCTTGAACCTGGCTAACCAAACTAATGCACGAAGTGTCTTCCTCCAGGAAGAAAACCTGACCAATCGCGATAGGAAGGATGTGGCTTCGACGACGTTGGCCGCTATCACTACGCCTTTGATCTCCAGTTCTACTTCCTTAGAGGGTTTTAATTCGAACACGAGCCAGTCCTGTTTAAGCACTTGCAAGAAGTTTGGCCCTCTCGTCCACGTGTCTAGTTGCCTGAAGTTGGTCACACCTCGGGCGCAGAGATCGGCTGGATTATCGCCAGACCTGACATGATTCCACTGGTTCGCGGCTGATTCATCGTGGATAATCGTGAGTCGGTTAGCGACAAGAGTACTAAACCGGCTCCGGACGTTGGTAATGTAGTAAATTACTATCGTTGAGTCTATTCAAAAGCTAGCAGAGCAAATGCGGAAGTCGAAACATCTCACCGCTTGTACCGCCCTGACTGCCAACACGGCTGCGCTGAGTTCAAGGCGTGGGATTGAGACCGACTTCAGTGGAGCAACGCAGGCTTTAGCGAACAGGATCCTCGTAGTATATCGTCCATCTCCTGTTCAACATTGTCCGTACGCCACAGCTCCATAACCGACTTCGGATGCATCCGAGAAGGCATATAGTTCTCCCGTCCACGCTGTATGGCCAGGAGTCAAACATCGTTAAATCCTAATGTCCCCTAATTTCTTCACGTTGTTCAAAATTCTTCCCAGTACAGCCGGTCCTCTCGGTTGGGTGACTGGTCCCAATCAACTTTCATACGGCACAGCCGCTGCAGCGAGATCTTTTGGAATAGCAGCCAGGGAGAGACGAAACCAAGCTGGTCGAACAAACTAGGGACCGCGGATAGTATGCCACGACGGGTTATCGGCAGCTCGGGAACGGTAAATCGAAAACAAAGTCGTCCGTTTCCGCGTCCCATTGTAGTCCTAAAGTGCGTTCGGAAGGAAGTGGAGATCCGTCGAAATCTCTAACCCTTTCGTTCTTCTCGCGGTACGGAATGACCTCGAGCACCTTTGAGGCGTTCGACATCCATTTTGTTAGATGGAAGCCGCCCTCTTCTAGCAGTCTTGTCAGGCCCCTGAACTGCGCTGGAGCTGATTCTGTATCATCAAATGACCCGAGATGGTCGTCAATCTAGAAGTTCCTGTTAGAGCTATCTACCACCGACCGATGGACTGGATCTCCATGTTTGTTCGCAGCTTCCCGAAGGGGGTAGTTCGTACAGAACGGTGACGATACGACTCCGAAGGGGTGGACGGCCATCCTATAATTTATCACTGCGTCGTCCCGGTCGCTCTCTTCTCACTACGGAAAACGCAATGCATCTCGTTCTCCCACCGGTATTTTCAACTGATGAAACATCTCATCAATTTCGGTGGACAAGGCCACTTTACCCACTCTGAAACGGGACAAAACTTCGATTAGTGTTGTGGTCCGGTCAGGCCCCTGTAATAGGCGATCGTTTGGCAATTTGCCCTGGAACTTGGCTGCAAAGTCAAAAACTACCCGCAGGTTTTGGGTTTCTTGGGGTTGTTGACCGGGTGATGAGGTAGATACCAGATGCCCCTTCGACCGTCGGTGTTGGCAAGCACCTTTTCAACATACCCGAGGGCTTTGCTTTGCTTCATTAATTACGCGTATCTTTCCCACAGATCCTGGTCTCGAATTAAGCCTTCTTTCTGTCGTAGTAATCGTTGGAGAACATAATTTCTGTTGTCAGTCCACGAGTCGGCAGATGCGCGCCATGGGAGGGGTACCTCGAACAGTTTTGAGGCCTCTATTGCCTTGCCGCACCGCTGGTAAAGCTAAGTTTTCCTCCCGAGACAACGACGGTCTTTCGTCTCAAATGTCATGAAATTGCTTTTCATACAGCCGCTGCAGGTGGTATTCTATCCGGTCCGTTTTGGCGGATAAATAATTCACGGAACCACTTCCCCCTACTGGACCGTATAACATCCATCCCAGAGCCATGCGTACGGCGTAAGGTGCCTGGCGGTCGCCCAATCTCTGGTCAAGTACCCAATGCGCCTCTGGCACGTCACAGCCAATGAGGAGATCCTCTTTGTTGTCTTTCCAGTGTACAACAGTTGCATCCCGCAAGTGGATTCACCCAGTACAAATTGCGTTAACCGACCTTGTTGCTTGCATGGGGAGATCAGCTGATGTGAATGCTTCCGTTGATTCGATTTGCTCGTTAGTGTCTAAAGAGATGAGTTGCAACCTCAACCGGCCGGCAGTCATTACTTGTGTTCCTCCCACCATGCTCATTGCTAACGAGGTCGCACCTTTAGAGAGTCGGCGGTTGTCGGCAAACCGCTGTTTCACTAGAGTAGTGCCGGATACACTATCGACGAAAGCCAACGCTTTGACCACCTCCGTTGGAGTCACTACTCCCACGGCCATCAGTCCTAAACGTACCGGTTTGCTGGCAGAACGCGACGTTGAACAAATAACGCTGGGCTTGGTACTCGCCTCGGATAAGGTTACTCTAGCCTGGTGCAGCAATCGATGGGGTCTGCCCGTGCAGCCCTCGTAACCACATCTGTTCTTTGTCCTACAAGCTGCCGCTCAGTGCACGGCGTTGAGACAAATGAAACACGCTCCTGCCATCCTCGCCATTCCCCACCGTTCGTCTATTGTGGCGTTGACGAACTTGGGGCAGTCTACTGGCCCATGGCTAGCATCACAGGACCTGCAGCTTGGTTGCGCTATGTCATCGCGTGAAATGACGTGTGCATTGGTCCAAGGCTAATATTTCGGCTGTTTCCGTGCGGTGGTTTGAGCCCGGCTAGTACCAGACTTGTTTGCCCGGTTGCCGTCCCGGATAAGTCGGCCGAACCTGCTGTCAGCTATCTTCGTTTGCCTGTCCAAGTATTCGGTCAGGTCTTCGAAGTTAGCCTCCCTGTCACTTCGGCTCATCCGTTCTGCTTCCTCCGACCACCTACCCTGTAGTTCGGGAGAGAGGTGACGGAATATGCCTTCCAAGGTGTGCATTGCTTCTGAGTCAGCCCTGTAACCTAAATGGTCGAGGTCTATTGAGCAGTTCCGCATCTTGATCACCAGGTCGTCCATTGAGTAGACGCCGCTCTTGGTTCTCTTAGCCTCTACCATTATGCCCTCCATTAGGTTACGGGATACTTTGAACAGTTGGCCAAACAAGTCCCTTAGAATCTTCCTTGCTCTTGTGTAGCCTTGTTCCGGGTTGAGCATGGTACACTCGTTGACAGCTTCTCTTGCTTGGCCTCGACAGTAGTGAGTCAGGTGGAGAAATCTTTGCCCAGGGTCGGTTACCTCATTTTCCAGGAACTTCTCGAACTGTTTGACAAACTTTCAGTAGTGTCCAGATCACCCGTCAAAAACCGTTAGTTCTACTCTTGACAGATCGATCGATGGTGTTGTATAGTCGGCGACCGGCGTGGGGTTCCATATCTTATTTTGCCCTACTCTATCGGAAGTGTCATAGTCGTTGGTCCTATGCTTGCGCTCTTTCTGTCTACTCTTCTGTTACGCTTACTGGACCTGTTGTCTAGCCGATAACAATTGTTGTTCTAGTTCTAATATTCTGAGCCTACATAGATCGACATCCTTACAATCCATATTGCCCTCAGTAACACATGAACTAGCACTGACAGGACTAGACGTTCTAGCAATAACCAAAGAATCAAATGTACCCAAAACTTCTCTAGAGACTTGCCGTATTACTTCCTGTCCTAAGTCCAATGCTTTCGATCCTTTTCTTGGCATTTTGCGTGTTTTTCCTCGTTCCAAATTGATCTATTGAGTATTGTAACACGTTTGTGCAGTGCGTAGCCAAATTCACAACGGATCTCAAATTCAAAAGGTGATTGTCCGTGATATTCTACGATGCTAGATTATTGAATGAACAATGACACCAAAAAGATACAAACCTCAATAGTGAGATCACAAGGACCCAACAAACGAGAAACCGAATTGCAGCGTGCGAGCAAGGAGCACGTGCGTCACGCAGGTTCAGAACAAGAATATGGCAAAGTAGCGCTCTTTGCGCGAACAAACAACAGTTGGTCCATAAAAACAAACAGTTCGTAAAGATACGTCAATAGTGTAAGCAAGTGAGTGATGTTAAGAAAAACACTGAATCACAGGGGTTCTAGGGAGATCTTCCACAACTGGTCGTTACACGCCTTCCATATCCTTCAGTCTCCGAAAGGGGTAGGCCGTTTTATGTTCTTTGCCTTTGAATGCACTGCGTGATTTACAGCTGGGAGTTTTTTGTTTGAGATTCTGTTTCGCATGACCCCTCCAGATATCGTCGTCTTCGCGGTAACCTCCTCACTGCAGCTTTCAGCAGGAGCTGGTTGCAGGTTTGTTTCTGGGCTCAAGGGTGGGCGAGTCTCGTCCGTTTATGCAGTCTTATTAGCAAAACTGGTGTCTGGGACACTTTTTGTAGGCTTCGGATGCGTAGTAGCACTAAGTTTATCACTGAAGTTACTTTCCGCCATCGGAGATGGAGTGAGGAGGGAAGCATCGGATGGTAGACATCAAGCTCGATCCCCAACATGAGCTACCTGAGTTTGGGATCGGCTTTTCGTGGGGCCGACGGCTTAGCCTTCTCGCTGCGGGGACTTAGGTGATTTGGCTTGTCAATGGATACTCCCCTGAGCCCTTTTATTTCCCCTTGAGCTTTAGGACTCAGGAATTAATTCATCTATCTGCCCTGTGGAGCCCACTCCAGCTAAAATACCGTGTACCGGGTTGGTGCTTTCGGTTATTAGACAAGTGGACCAACTATTACATACGAGAGGGAGCTCAAGACGGTGAAACACCTGGGCAAAGGTGTCATGAGGTTGATCCGAGTCGAAAAAGCGACCAAAAATGATGACCCGCTTGGAGTATTTTCCGTTGTCTTTGTAGTGTAGACATTGATTTTGCTACAATCTCAACTCTCATTATTTTGCATTCATCCAATCTATTTTCCCGCTCACTATTCGCGATCGATACAGTCGTAGCCTTTTCGGATGATCCCCACGCAGATCACCATGCTATCGTTCTCACACACAGTCGTTTCTATTTTTGGAGTATGAATAAATTCAAACGGTCACATGCCCGGCCAAAACCGCCTCATACACACGCAAGCACATCACAGACAGTTGATTCCAATCACGTCTATGTGTAGACACAAGCAGGCACACGTAAGATGACGCCAGTCATACTTCACTCCAGATAATGATAATGATAATGGTTTATTTCGGACAGCCCCGAGGCATGCTGCAACGCAAGATCGAACTGTGCAATTGGACGAAGCTTCCGAATTCTGAGAGGGTGATTCAGGTATGTGCGCTCGTTATTGTACAGGAGAAAGTATTTAAGTTACTCTTCTAAGGCGGCGCCCGGCAAATTTGAACTCAAAGTCGGGTGGCAAAGCCGGCCAGGCCAGGGTGGAGCTGGTCGGAAGTAGTGGACTCTCACTCAAATATTACAAAAACAAGGACTGCGCAACGAGAAAATGAAACAGAACTGACGGAAATTTGTTCATCGTGAGGAAAAATTAGTTTCCAGGGGAGACGTAAATCAGCTACAGCAATCGGCGGAATATGGCACGGCTTAGGATTGGAAATCACACGATGAAAGGAATGAATGTGGGAACAACGAACAAGAAGAATCTTTCGAAGATCACCCTAGTAACGTTTAGCGACCAAATATCGGCTGATTCAGTTAAATACTCAGTGAGGGACTCATTTGTAGAGAGAGATTGACTAAGTACTGGTGAAAGAATTTACCGGACGTAAACATGTGATCGTTGCGCACAGTGACACTGACCAATCAGGCGTTGGCCTATCGTGGCCTGTTCTGACTGTACACTTGCTTCGCGTTTTCGCTAACACGTGACCCTGACGAGCGGATCCACTTACACGTGTGTGCCCCTGTTTACATTTTTGTGCTGACGCTTGCCTCGCGCATTTGCTGTACATTTGTCCGTTGACCAACCAAGGCAATACACGGCACCGATCCAACGCGGCGTCCTGTGGTTTTGTCGCCCTAAACTGTTGGACGTTAAAGGAAGTACTGAATACCAGTACATCCTGCATAATCATGGCGACATCGAGAATATGCTGCTCAGATACTCTACATGCCTGATCGGCCGCCTGGGATACTGGGAGGGATTTGACCACCTAGCTCTTCAGGCTGATTAACTCATCCTCAAGGGTACGGGCAGTGGTCTTCAGCCCAACTATCTTTGTAGCCTGACCTCAGGCCGCACTTTTTGGTGCATCCGTTGACAGGGCTTTATAAGAGACCGTCTCGTCCACCCTATTGCCAAAGAAGTGAGATCTAGCTATCAGTCTGGATCGAACTTTCGCCAGCTTCTTCCAGTGCCCCCTTGTTCTGTAGCTTGGTGCCATATGAAAAAGACTCCCCGGTCTAAGCCCGGGAAGGCCTTTTATCATCTTCAATGTCTCTATGAGATCTCCTCGCAGTCTCCTCCTTTCCATAGATAAAGTCTGAAGTCCTGGTGTCACAGATCACACGTTATGCCCATCTGACTCCCAGCCAAGCACGCGGCAAGGCCTTGTACGTTCTCCAAACATGTGGTCTTCTTCTTGTAGAAGGGCTATCATCCCTAAACAGTTTTTCAGAAGGGGTCTAACTATGAAAATTTAAACCGGCATAAAAATCCCGGGTTGTCTGCACAAAAAAGCCGATCTCAACCTAAAGAGCTCACCACGTGCCTTTTTTGAAGTTGCAGAACACTGATCCGACCTCTTACCATCAGAAGCAACCAGAATCCCAGAGCCATTTACCCTATCTTACTGCCTCCATAATAAATGGGCCTTGGTAGTGTGCTACCTTCAGGCTTGTCGCTGTCCGTGACAACGAGTGGTTGCTCCCAGTATTGGGAGATAGGTCCCGTCTCTGTGCCCAGTTAAGAACGGCAAGGACGTCTCCGCTCGGTTCCTCTCTCTTCTGAGCTCCCACTGACTTCACGTCATCTACGAAGAAGGGTCCTGGTGACCGTAGGGCTGAGGCCAAATCACCAATAAACAGAAATGGTAGCGGGGCTAGTACGAAAACCTGCGGTACTCCACTGGTGACTGGTCAGTCCGTCAAACATTCCTCAATTTGCCCGTTTATACCGAATGGCCTCAACTTGATTAGCAGAAACCGATGGTTGGAGTCAAATGCCTTGTTAAAGTCAGGGTAGCACTCTTCCAGTGAATCCGTCCAGGAAGCTCAAGACTTTGGTCAAGCACGACCTGTTTTAATACAATAACTGTATATTTCGGATGCTCCCGAAGCATGCTAAAATGCATGATCAGGTGATTATAGTGATGCCGGAATGACAATTCACAAAGGGGTACAACAAGTGCATGCAGAGTATCAGAGAGAGTCTTACAGTGAACTAAAACTGTAATAATGCCCGGCAAATTTGAAGGTCAAGGTCGAATGATGTCAGTTGGTCTGGAGTACATGCATAAGTGGTATATGAAATAATTACCACTAGTGGAAATTCGGACACATTCAAGGGAAATGTTTTTGGTGCGCCACAGAATATGAGAAGCATATGGATAGAAATCTCGTCGAAGCGTTCGGTTAATTATTCACTTTACGACAGGTATGCCAAGAAGTATTACCATGGAAATATTTCAGTCTGCAACGATGGTAGTGTATAAAGTGGTGGCCGTATACTGGAGGAATCATATATGTGGCAAACAATTGCGTATTTCTTGGGAGGGATACTACCCCAAGTAGCAATCCCAATCAAATCCCGATTGGGTCCCCATTGGGATTTGGTTGGGATTAGGTTGGGATGCATCGGGATTTGGTTGGGACACCCTAGCCTAAATGTTGGGTTTTGGTTGGGATTTGCTACGCATCCCGACCGTGCCCCAATGGGTTCCCAGTTGGGGCCCCATTGGGATAACCCAAATTTCAGAACGAAACAAAAAGCCCCCCTACTTCTTCCCAGTATTTCTGGACAAGCTCTAGCGAACCTCGTGAGAACGGTCTTCCCAGTTTCCACCACTTGCCACATGGTACAAAGAAAACAACCTAGTAAGTAGCTAAAATAAAATTGTATTATTAACATTTAAAAAAGTGTACAGTCTATTCTTGCGGATTTTCCAGTTGTTCTTTTCTTCCAGAGGACCTCGATTTACATCTGCAACATTAGAAAAAAGAGGCAAATAAAAAATGTATAACGCTCAAGCACTTAAAATTATTACCAGAAAAATAATAGTTAGATGGACCGAAAAATAATTCTACTTTAAGTTTAACGGTCTAAAAAGATGTACCTGCATTTTCTGATCGAACCTCCGCGGTCCCTGGCATTGGTAAACCAATGTTGCACATGCTTCTGCACGTCATCATCGGAAGTATCTTTAAGCCGCTGACCGTTGAAGATTGCGTCTGATGTGACATGAATCTTATAGACAATTGAAACCTGCCTTTAATTACATTCATCAGTCGCAAATGCGAAATAGCCGTTTTGCCGACACTGCCTGACCAGCAGCACTGTTTCGCTACGTCGTCACTTATCATGATGGACAACATTTTACGGACTGACTCACGGAGGTCGTTAGTGACAGTCCTGGTTAGCATAGAAACCTAGAGAAGTAATAAGTGAATTTGTTATCTTACCAAATGGTCATAGTTGGAAAGTACATTTAAATCTGTGTCCATGGTTTGCAGGTCATCGACTGTGGTCGCTCTTTTTGGTTTGTAAAAAGAGGACACAGGTGTTGGTTTTGCGTTTGATAAGGCTGCAACTTCTTTTTGTAAAGCCTCAAAACCTGAATTGACAAGGGTAATCAAGGTAGACAGTTTGATGTTCAGCTCCCCTGGTAGATGCACTGTTAATACTGTGAAGCTAACATACCGAGCATTGCAATTACTGTCTTGTCTCCAGGGGTGTTAGAAGTTTCTGTGGACTTCTCGTTCGAACTGCCACAGTTGACGTTCACAAAACTACAAATTTGTGTGGTAAAAAAATAAATTCAGTAACGCACGATATTGGAGAGGACATGGCCATGGTTCGCATAGCCGGATGCGGTGTGGAAGACGGTCTAAGTGGAAGGAATAATTAATTTATTCGCTTGACAAACCCCGCCTTTTGAGTTGCGCCGAGACATATTTCCGGCGCTGGTGGAACCGTTAATGGCACCAGGAATTTCCTCTTAGGGTTGGTTTCACAGTCTGTGTCCTCGGAATCACTGGTGAATGTGATAGGCTGTCTGGAAAAAGTAAACTAACCCTAGTAATTTACCTTTTCCGGGTGGTGTACCTTGTACCGAACATGGTCATAGGCGTCGTCACGTCGGACTGTTCGGAAGTTGATTCTTGCAGGTAATTAGATTCACACTGCAGAATTTCGTGGTAGCTTTCTGCCGACAGCGAGTTAGGCAATAAACGGATTCATACCTGAGCTAAATACTTCCCGACATTCGTATACCGGATTATCCGATGGTAACTCTTTACCCAAGATTAACATGGTCCGGTATTCCGAAGCTCTCTTTACATTCGGCCATCTGGTATGTGTGGAATCAACAAACCAGTCCCGGTGAATAAAGCCGACCGAGCTATCCTCGGTAAAGCGCACGAGGCGATACATCTGAAAAAAATATTTATACAATCAAGCATCGAGAATCGCAGTAGGTTGTCATGGACGGAAGAATCATCTGTGAAAGCGAGTTTATTTAATAAAAATGTATGCAAAATCGGTATAACTACGCTGTGTGTTCCACAGGGCAGTAAAACACATTTACACTCTATGTAGTTATTCATTGCAGGAAAAATTTCATTGTCCAGATTATCCACCGAAAAAATATACAAATATGTGGAGGGTAAGGGTTTGGTGAAGAAAGGTCTTGGATTAAGAAACCGTTTAAAATAAAAAGTGTTTCCAGTAATGCTCACGATGGCACCAGGGAAGTTATGCACAATAACCACATTGTTCGGTGACTGGCTGGAAAAAAACGCCTTCCGAATAATGAAATTATCGCCTTTGAGGGTTCTTGGTAGAAGTAAACCTGTGTCATCTACGTAGGATTGTGTGACTAAGAGATGAAAATCGGATACGCCCTCAATCAATCGTTTGTACAACTGAGGTCCAGGATTCCTCGGTCCTTTAATGAAACACTTCAGAAAACCAAGATAAGATTCGAAAGGAAAAGCGGAACAGATATCCGGCGTACCATGCAAAAGTACGTCATCATGCAAATGAATTAAGTTATGAACGTTGTAAACAAGTTCATGTGCTCCGTAAAACACTTCGAACTGTTGAACAAACAGTCGTAGAAGATTCGATGCAAAGTTATTGTAACGGACATACAGTTGAGGATGCGAAAAAATATAAATAGATATGGATAGAGACAAAAAATGGTCGTAAGCTATTTCCGAAATAATGTTCTTCAAACATACGGGGCCTAAGTATAACAAAAACTACCGGTATTCGCTGGCTTTCCAGCGCTCCGTGTCTCGAATATGCCGGCATTTACGTGGGAAATCACAGGGAATGCCAACATGGGATTGAAGAATTCGATCGCCAAGCTCGTCCGCTAAAGATGCATTATTACCGGCGAATCTGTCCCTGGGACCACTGAGCCAAAACAGAAGTAATTGACGCATCACACCTAAACATATGAGATGCATATAGTCATGACAGAATGTACGGACCATGTCAATCTCAACAGCCAAAAATGGACTATTGCTGTTCTTGAGGTGGTGTTTTATGTGCCTTTTCGCACGAAAGCTTTCGTCCGTCCGTCGCTTAGAACTGATGGAGGGGAAGGTCATTTTACCCCCGGTGTAGTAGCCTGGCTGAATGCACCGATCACAGCCAAAGTAAGCATTATGCCCTTTAACTTGTCGAATATACGACCGAGCAAGCGTATCACAGACAATAGAGGATAAGGTACATTGGTAATGCACACTATTGTGTAAGATCTCCGTTGCAATACTTGGTTCAGTTCACTGATGCACTCATGAAGGTATTGTTCTAACGGCTTTGGTTTCCCTTTACCACAGTAAAATCCAACAGTGAATACCTCACTGACTTGTGGTCTTATTATTCGCGCCAATATTGGCCACAACTGCGAGTCTGACGATCGATAGATGACGGTGCCGTCACAATGCACTTGGATGTCAAGGATGCACTTAGGTAGTTTCAGTGCCGATATGGACTGCACGATGCCTTTAACAAGTCCAAGGTGAATATACTCCCCATTCTGCAAACAGCTGACATTACACCGCCTGGGAGTCCCACACAGCGTCCTTGAGTCACGAGGAATGCTTGGGAATCGCTTCGCCAGTATGCGCAAAATCACGGCTCGCTGAGACATATTGAAGCGATATTTAATGAAGTTGTGACGCAGTTCCTGAAGCAGTTCACTAGTGTCATCAACGTTCTCTGCATCTGAAAGAAGTGTTTTGTATTATTCATACGCACCAGTTTACCTTCATCAGCCCTTTGGTCTGCTACGACCGCAGATATTGGCATCGGTCCGTGATCCTCTTTAAAGGAGACTGAAGAAGTCGCTGGCAGCAAACCAGAATTATCAAAATTGATAGCATTATCAATGAGTGGTATTTCTGTGGAAATTACGAACGCCACTGAACCATACCGTGGCTGTTGTACACTGTACATTCATTACGATGTTCCCACAAGCTCGCATACATACAACATGGGCACAGTGCCATCATCAACACTTTTCGCCGAAGGCGGTATCTTTGCCACCTGCACAGGCCAGTCGTGTTCGGTTTCTTAACCTAAAAACGCGAATTGAAAGAATCAGCTTCATTACCGTCGTATAACTACATTTTCTACTGATATTGGCCGTCATAGTAACTGAAAACGTAGATCAAGTGCACTTTTGCAAACCCAGTAGGATCCCAACCATAACCCAACGGAATCCCAACCATAACCCAGTCAGATCCCAACCACAACCGGACTTGATCCTCATCAGAGATTTAAGTGTCTCTTATTGAACCAATTTCATTATGGACATATAAGCATGTTTTTACATACTTACGATCACTTAGGAATCCACTACGAAGCTGACAGGGGCACGTTTGTGACCAATAAGATATATCTCACCTGCAGGTGAGTTATCCATGGATAACTGCATATTTTAGGCTAACAAACATAATTACGCGTGCATGAAAGTTTACTACGGTGATTGCACGAAGTATATGGCATCTAGTGTAACAGAATGCAAAAATATAACCATCTAAAGACGAGAACGGTGAGTCACCGCCATAAAACAACGAACCGCCATTGAGCAATGACCATCCAAAATGGCGAGAGGCTGCACTTTAAAACAAAATGTAACGCATCTCGATGCCTGCTTTCTTCAAAAATTAAACATTTTTGGAATATTTTAACAAATTCCGTCTCAAAAATATGTCTTACTTTCCAAAAATACTGAATGAAAATCCCAACCAAATCCCTCTCAAAACCCAATGTTAACATGTGGATGCGTGCTACATGGGACCAGAGTGATGGTGGCAGGGAACGGCCGGAGGAAAACAGGTAAGCGTGCGGCAAGTTGTTAACTTAATGTAAGGTTGGTATGAAATGTCAAAGCGGAAGTGAAAGACTAATCAATATTGACCGTGTGGTTACATCCATTATACAGGTGTTCAGTTCTGCGAGAGGAAAGGTAAAGTAATCCACAGACAAGTGCACGTCAATAGATGAATGCTGTGTGGTATGTACCATGCAAAAATGACAGATCAATAAAACTGCCCAGGTATATCGCGGGAGGCGGCCGTGGATCAACGAATATAGAAATAAAATGTATCAGCCGGTGCAGATAGTGGTGTGATTTAGAGGCTGGATACGGGGTCAGTTTCGGTAATATAACATGAATGCAACATCTGGAAGATCAAAGGTCTCGATAACGGTGATGGTATAGTAAGTAGACGATGAGTGTCACATTTCTAATGACCAATTTGACAGGTGTAACAAATGATGGGAACGGAGCGGCGATGCAGCATGGGAAGTGTATCGAAGACGTTCAATCGTGGAGGGAACGCAGTGATCTACAGAGCCCGAACACTCGATGCAACAGCATTGCGGATGCGATCGGATGGACCGGTGAAGAGTGCAGGTAGTTACTAATTACTTCGCTGCCCACTGGAGGACTACTGAAAGATATGTCAGCGCCGGACGTTGTTTATTTTTGGTGACCGATGAAACAATGGACAGTGACAATAAAGGTGCCAGTGTTCGAACAGTATTAGCGGGTTCTAACACGGAACGGGCAGGATGACATATGGGATTAAAGTGAGTTGTATGAATGCAGTGAGATCGAGTAGTCCAGGTTCAAGAAGTCCGATGGCGAGAATCTTGGGGAAAGCGACCGTGAGATGGGCGAAAATGAAGTTGTGTGTAAATCTCGTTTGTCCTCTCCAGCAAGAGAGGGTCCAAGTTATTCCTGGGAAGTGGAGGGCGACAATCGTCCTTAGGGTGCAGGTTCTGAAAACAAAACGGAGAGGGCTGCAGTCTGGCAATTCTACCAGCTGTGGGTTAGGGGAGGAAGACAGAACACCAAAATCATGCCAGTAACAGAAATGGGTGGTCGCGACGTTGAGGTCTTGTTTTTTGGATTAAACAGCATACGGAAAGCGAAAAAAACCGGTACTAGCGACTAATTCTTGTGAGGCTTAGTGAGAGTTACCAAAAAAGCAAGGAAGCGAGAATAGGCGACACCGGGGGCAAATACTTATGTGTAGTTCGACGAATGGTTTATGGAAGACCACATCGATTGTGGCGGTTCGTTCATCAGAACGAGGCCTGGAATCTCGTGTGTTGAAATGGGGTCTCAATGAGTAAATAGTTGAAGCGTGGATGAGACTGGTACCTTGAGGACCATATTATATATGCTGCTATGTATTTTATAGCATTATAAATGCTCTTATACGTGGCGGCAGCTGATAAAAGAAGGACCTAATCGACTGTGATAAAATCTGACAGCATGAAAAAAGAATCACCGGAGTAACGATGGCCAGTAGGGGGTCGTGGTCAGAAGCGTTGAAAATAGTAAGTGGCTAGACAAACACGTGGAGTGTGCTGTTGACAGTCATGGAGTATAGGTTGGACTGCTTTTATTTGCTAACTATAATACAGAATGCTCCTTACCATCCGTTGGTAATAATTGTCTACTGAACAAAGTTGTTAAGCTTTTGGTTAGTATCCCAGGCCCAGTTCGTAGGCTCGGGTAATAGACATGTAGGGATCATGCATTCGGATCAGTTTTTGGACAGTTAGATGTTTATTATTTCTTTTTTGAATAATAAAGAGGCCGAAGACATTGACCTAATTTGAGGTGGGAGTTTGTTCCAGAGGGAAGAATATTTAACAATAAAGAAGTTTGACCGCATCGCAGTCCTGGATACTGGAATCAAGACCATAGAGTCCCTATGTCGTAGAGTATAGTTGGAGGGAGTTTTGACCTGGGGGGCTGAATTGCAAGATGTACGTTTTACAATATTGCAAAAGAAGTACAGGTTCATTCGTAGACGGCGCAGCCATAGGGGCTCTAGGTGCAATATTTCACACCTTTTCATATAATTTAAAGGCGAGGAATATCCTAGTAGTTGTTTGGTAAATCTACGTTGTACATTCTCAATTGCAAATCTGTCAATCTGCCGCATGTTAGGAAAGACGACAATGCAATATTCCAGAAGTGGTCTGACATGAGTTTTAAAAATGCTTAGCTTGCTCTCTGTAAGACTAAAGGTTCTATTAATCAGACCAATTAGCCGTCTAGCTTTAGCAACCTGCACGGCCGAATGTTCGGAGAAATTAAATGCACAAGAATATTGTAATCCCAAGTCCCTTACTTCTGGACTGTTGGGGATGAACTGATCATTAATTTTAAACCTTCCCGCGGGAACCTGACACTTATACATAGGGATACAACTTTTGACAGCGGAGAATTTGATCAACTATTGGTTGCTCCATGAGTCTAGCGATAGTAAATCGCTCGTTATGCTAGCAATGGTAGAAGCTAAGGCGTCAGGTTCAAAGGAGTACATAATTTTTATGTCGTCTGCAAAAAGTAACGCAGCCCCGTGTGTGATGACGTTAAAAATGTCATTAACATATATAAGAAAAAGTAAGGGACCTAGTACACTACCCTGAATAACTCCACTAGTAACTGTTCGAGGTGATGATAAACTGCCATCAACGTCCACCACCTGCTTTCGGGATGTTAGATATGATGAAAACCAACTCAGGATCGGGTCAACAATTCTGTAGGTTTTCATCTTGGCCAGTAGCCTGTTATGGGATACTCAATTAAAAGCCTTGATGATGTCAAGAACAATTACGACCACTGATTTACCATTGTTAGTGGCCGTGGTTATCAGGTTAGGGAAGTCACTCATAAACGTGGCGCGCCATCTTTTTTGAAGAAAACCGTGCTGTCCAGTGTTAATGAGGTTATTGTTTAGTAAATGAGTTGTCAGCTTATTTTTTATCAGTCTTTCCATAATTCGGGAAACTACGCTACTGCTCATAGATAAATTAAAAACCTTTGACAGCAAGAATGGGATATCAGTGCCACCTAGACTAAAAGTAGCCGGTGGTATGGCATCTGGCCCGGGGTGGAATGACCGCCTAATTTTAGTTAGCTGTACTGTTGAGTCGTTCGGGTGAAATGTAACCGCTGAGAACTATGTAGATGTCAGCGGCTCAACGTGATATAGGCATGGGGAGTCATCGGTCGTTAGAGACGAAGCAAAATAGGCACTGAATGCCTCGGAGATCTCTTGAGAGTTCGTTATATAATTGTTGTTATATATAATGGGTGAGATAGGAGAACTGCACTGGCTGTTTCTCAACTTCATCAGCTTAGATAAGGCTTCGGGCCTCTTGGGGTGACTCAGCGCCCTTAATTCCTGTTTTTTACTGCGGGACATTCCAATCAATTTCATAGAATTAGATAAACGGTTCATTTGCAGGAACAACGAAAAGTCTCTCGACCTAAGGAATTTGCGTAGTAGCATAGAAAGCTTCTGCTTTAATCGACAAAAACTGTTTGGTTTATCTCGTCCAGGTAGACCTTGGGTTGGGGTGATTACGTCAAGACATGCATTTGGTGTGGAGTAAAGATGATCCACCACGGTATGCAAGTCATCAGATAAAAAGAAAGTATCCCAGTTCTGCGAGCGAATGAGTGAGGGTAATTGATTCCAGCTAGCTTGGTGGAACGGTCTTTTAACGGTTGGTTTGTGAACGGTTCGTGCTGGCACTGAAAACTCCCATTTTACCAGCAAGTGGTCACAACCTGGGATGCTGTTCACGATAGATGTGTGCACGCGAGATAATCCTACAGTAAAAATGAGATCAAGGACGCTACTGCCTCTAGTTGGGCACATCGCATGTTGAGTCCATCCTCCTAAACGAATGCTGGTCAAGAAGTGTAGTAAGTGATGTGGGGCTTTCAAAGTAAGCCAACGTACGCCTGATGCTTTAAAGTCACCGGCCACCAGTTTTGGGCCGGGTATGTCCGCAACAACGTTTAACGCCTCTATGATAGGCAGGAAGTCGTTTTGACTAGTATTCGGGGGGCGGTAGATGCAACTAACAATGAAGTCAGAACATCCTGTAGTGACCTGTAGCCAAACTGAATCCGGCAAGTTATCGAGTATGGGGTGCTGAAATATTTTCGTTCGCATGTTTTGTCTTACATATATAAGACAGCCTCCCCCTCGCTGAGTGAGTCTATTTTTCCTGAAAGCTTGGTATCCGGTGATAGCGATACCCTCGTTTGGAAATATGTCTGTCAACCAGGTTTCGGTAATTAAAATAAGGTCGTAATCAGACGTGAGCAGTAATATACGCAGCATTCGCATCTTATTCACTATTGAGCGTGCATTCAGCATAAACAATGAGAACCGTTTAGTAGAATCAAGGTTAACGTTAAGATCTTTATAGGATTCCGAAATTGCATTTGCTGAAGGCGGATCGGATGACGCAATCATTATTCCTTGAGATGGAGTAGTCGGTAATGTGGATGGTGAAATAAGCTGAGTAGAAACACCTGGCGTGGCAGTCAGCTTGGTTGTTAAGCTAAGCTGGGTATGGCTAGTACTGATGAGATTCGTTAGACTGGAAGGATGTCGGCGGTTGGTAAGTCTACTTAGTGCGGAACAACACCGCGAAAGATCACTATCGAGTGCTTTACTATTGGTAGATACTGGTGGCTGGGACGTAGAAATATGAGGAGGGAGGGTTAAGTAGCTGTTAAGTGGGAAATAAAAAGGACGTGTAGCAGCCTCAGGTATCTTGGCACCTGCCTTATACGGGCGGTAACACAGGTGCCGTCTTGACATCAGTAATTTGATGGGCTGTAACCTGGAGGGGGAATGTGAAATGGAAGTGGGATATACGGGTGTTGGTTGGCGTAGAGACTGGGAGGTCGTGGGTATTGCTGTAAGTAGCCTGAGGTAGAAAAGGGATTCAAGGTGGGTGAGATATGTGAACGATAAAAGGAAAGAGATTTATGTGGGAAAATATTACTAAGGCTACGATAGAAGTTATGTAGAACACTGAAGTAATCGTTTGGTATGAACGGTGGCGTTGTTGAAGAGGCCCGGAGGTTAGCTGTACCAGCCTGATGAGGATGATAACCAGGTGAAGAAAACGCGATACTGGGTGGAATGTACGGTGCAACTAGTGGTTGGTGGTTTGGATCGGGGAGATAGGTCTTGAACGACGTTTTCTCGTCCATTTTTGCACTCCGTGTTGCCTCGCTTGGGGTCCTTAGCCGTTGAAAGTGTGGCTTGATGAGTGAGTTAGGATTGACCGTAGTGTCAACAATGTGCAGTCCACCTAGTAATGATGTTTTCACTGGTTTGGGGGATGGCCTAGGCACCGTAGATTGCAGAGTGGCTATTGAAGCCGAGTGGAGAGATGGCAAAGAAGAATTTGGGGTGACTCCGGTGATGGGTTGGGGATTTCTGGGTATGACTGTTAAGCCGGTTAGGCGGTTCGCATCGTCATCGATCGTGGCCGATACTTCGGTGATAGGTAATGGTGGAATCGAATTAGTCAGCCCAAGAGAGGACAGCTTGCCAGGGGTAAACTCTATGCTTCTTGGTTTCTTAGGCGCTGGCTAGTGAGATGACGTTGAACTGGATATATCTAAATCGACGTCAAATATATGGGATCGATGTTCTGTTGAACATGAAGCCGAATTGATATTGCATGCATTTTGCGCATCGTCAGACTGAGAAGTAGCGGCTAGTTGAGGGCGGACAATTTTTGACGAAGCTGAATGCGTGCTGGTGGACCTGGCGAATTCCCTTTGTAATGGGGTTTTGTCGGCAGCAATTTTAATGTTCTTGAAGGGGGATCTCAAAGCGACGGTGGATTGGCTCTTAATGAATTGTTTAGCGGGTTTCTCTTCAAGAAATTTGAACAACAATGGAGAGGATTTGTGTTGAATGTTCTTTCGTAGCCGAAAGCACTAGCAGGTATGGTGTGCCATATTAATAGAACTTAGAAGGATATGTTTTACTTTCTCAACAGGGATTCTGTCGGGAATATTAAATACCACAGCATTTTTTGAGTTGCTGATTCTTCGAACTATTTACGAGGCAATGGCGTCAATGAAACGCCCAGCCGTGACTAGATCTAGGGTTGACGGATTTGTTGGAGGGTCAGAGATATACGTGAGCGGA
Organism: Fasciola hepatica; assembly: GCA_948099385.1. Taxonomy (NCBI): domain Eukaryota; kingdom Metazoa; phylum Platyhelminthes; class Trematoda; order Plagiorchiida; family Fasciolidae; genus Fasciola; species Fasciola hepatica. Next base: position 5,068,911 of record CANUEZ040000126.1, on the reverse strand, counting down.
ATTAGCTTGGATAGGGTCGTATCAATCAAAGAAATGTGGCTGCTGAGATTAAGGAGATTGTGTTTTATGGTCTCTGCCCTTTTGTTTGCCCCGCCAAAAACATCGGTCAGGCTAACGGAACAAGGATTCAGTGGGAGTTTTGCGACTTTCGACTTGGCGAGTACTTTTGGTCGGATGTTGGTACGACCAACCAGTGAGGATGCGGTTTGTCTAGCCGGCAGTTTGGGCATTGCAACACTGACCGCGATTGCACTAGAGAGCTAAATACATAGAGTAGTCTCACGTTCCCCAATGTACAGGCTTACTGAAATAAAAACGTGTAACTCTGTGGCTCTGGATCAAAGAAACTTAAAACTATGGAACTGTTGATATAGAGTCTCTGAAATTAAACGATCGTTTAATTTCAGAGACTCGAGGACTTCTTTCAGGGAATTCCCTGAATTAACATGTTGAATTGGGTGGTAGACTGCCACACAGTCGCGCACGATGGTGCCAACTTTTTCTTATTTTAGACACAAGTTTCCCTCAGTTCATATCCTGGGAAGCGGTTCAAAGACTTCTTCTGCAGGAATTTTTAAATTAGCTGTTCAGGTCAAGGTTTCGCGTCCGGAGAAAATCCTTAGAAAGTTTTTGGAGTTACGGGACCACACTTAAAAGCCATAATTTTTTAGTATTACTCTAGGTAGCTAAGAAAAAACTATACCGATTTAATACGGTAAACAAATTGATGTGATGGTTCAGTTATTCCCGTGAATTGTTCGAGAATCGACAATGGTTTCACAGATGGAGTCGCCAGAAATATTTTTAGTTAGGCTTCATACCTAATTTCCTAGAAAGGTCTTGTGCTGATATTTTACAATCTCACTGTGGGGTGGCGCCAAGGAACAGACGATCACCAGATGAGTTGAGCTAGCTAAAGAAAGCTGGGTATTTTAAGGTTGGGCTTGCAAAGGGCTATTTGTAGTAGTAATAGATCTAGATTTCTGGGTAGAGGGTTTTGTAGATTTCTCGCGGTAATAAATTACGGACGCACATTGGTGTGTCGCAGTTATTGTCACGGGCAATATGACGCTTTAGTGTGGATAAATATTGCTACTAGATGTGACCCAAAATCAAGCCCTAACGACGGAAAAAGGAAAAATGTGAGACAACCTGATTCATGCGTCAAGTCGACCTTGACCTCACCATCGTGCAGAGCTGGAAAAACGGAATTATCTAGTGATAGGATGATATTCTGTAACACAGCATGTGATGCTGGTTAGGCGAACAGGTCTGTGGTTTCCCACTTCAGAGCGAGGTTCCTTTCTATGCGAAGCTACCACTGCTGCTTTTTTACAGTCCTGTGGCAACCTTCCATGGTCCAGAATGGTCTTATCTAACTTATATAGTGAAAGGGATGGGATACCTACCAAAGGCCTAACGATAGTAGGTTGGATGTCATCTGTCCCGGCAGACTTATAGAAATACAACCTTTCTAGGTGTTTGCTTACGATTTCCTCCGAAAGAATTAAATCTGTTAGGCCAGTTGGGAGAGTCGCCCCTCAAAACGTATCTGCACACCTTTATTTATTCAGTGCACACGACTAAAGTGCCCACCCAGAGCGTCTGCTTTGCTCGGGTTGTTTGTTACCACTCAATGGTCACGGGCCGTCAGTGGTCCCACTGCGCCTCTAAAAGGACCCCCCAGAAAGCAGGCAGCTATGGTAGGTTACTGGATGCTTTACGACACACTGGGCCAAAGTCATTCCGTACTTGAGCTTCGCAGATCCCAGGAGATCCGCCGTCTTATTTCTATGCTTGGTATAGTGAAGTCAGGCCTAGGGACTCCCGGAAGCCCTAGGGAGAGCCCGGCTACTGTTTTCACGCTAGATCGACCTGCCCATTGTAGCCCCCCACCACACCGGCTTGCCCTCACCCCCTGGTTTTTGGGGGAGCTAACTCGTTTTTACAGTAAGTAGAGATCCTTTAATTACCCGCCAGCATCCTTACAAACTAGCACCGTCAGCTATGTCCCATATTGGATCGACCACTCTGTCGCGAAGCCGAGGAATGTCCATATTTGAGAAGCCTTTATTCAACCTCCAGGATACTTCGGGTTGACGCATGCAAAGAGTGATTTTGCCACCAATACGGTGGCCCTCGCCTAACGGAGATTGAAACCGAAGGTCCTCTAAATTTTTCTCATATTTCGTTATCACTAGATTCGACAAGGACCGCGTACGACCAGTCCTACCTCTGATGCCCTCTCTCGTGTGTTGAGGCAAGGCATTCAAAAGCAGCCTTTGCAGATATCCCTGCTCTTGGGTTCCCGGGGTACACACCTCAGCTACCCAGTCTATATGTAGTAGGTTAAAGTCCCCAACTATGAGGGTCTTGTTAGCTTTCCCCATTTTGTATTTCAACCGGCGGAGGCCATCTTTAGAGGACATTGTTTCCGTAACGGCTACTGCGGAATCATTTTGCTCCTCTGCAGTTCTGAAGAGCTCTAACCACTCTTCTATAATACCATTTACCGTAGCATATAACACCACCGATTTTGCCTTACCTCTTAGAGGTCTCTTGCTGTTTACTCCCGTCTGATTCTCAGGAGTTGCGCCTGAGACGATGGCGAGTTTTCTCACCCGTCTTCTCCACGGGTGAGCATGGCGCTGGCCAATGGTCTAGGACTTCCGAACACCCTCATTTCACCTCTATAGGGACTGCCACAAAATCCAGACCGGCGAGGGTCTCTCTACTCTCCGCCTTCGGACAGTGCTGCCAACTTTGATCTTCTAGCACGTCGTCGTTTATAGCTATTTCAGACCCCGCCCGCCTGTTCTTTACTGCTGGCAGGGGCGGGGGCTGAGAGCCGAGTACGGCATTCTGCCGTACTTGGCAGTTTCTCATCAGTGGCCCGCGGGCCTAGCCAGGTTACTACCCGGTGCTAGACTATCAGGCCCTACTCTATGCTCTTCTGGTGCAGCTTGATATATACCCTCGTGGGAGTGAGCCATCATTGCTGCCCCTACCAGCAATCTATGTCGGGTGGTCTCATCAGCGAACTCTGCTAGTATCGGTCTAGCTTGCATTCGCCTTTGTTCGCAAGTGTTGACTTCCATGGCCCCACCCTATGCACCCTTCTTAGAGCAGTAGGGTTTGGGACACCTGCAGTTTTGCAGTGTCATAGACCCTCCTCCTATCGGTGTCCCGCCCAGCTTTCGATTCTCTTATGGAAGGTTCTCCCTGATTTGTTATCAGAAGCTTGCGGCTTGAGACCTTGCCCATCGATAGGACCTGTCTTTGCAGGTCCTCCAATTAGTCTTCTTGCACCGGGAGTGTAGAATCGTCCGCCCCAGCTAGCTCATCCTCCGCTTTATTACGTTTACTCTTCTTTTAGACCTGCCAAGCCATTTTAGGCTTCTTCAGAGTCCACTGGCCCCAGCCAGTCTGGCCCAAGGAAGTTGAGGCAACGACGGCATGACAAACTTTTGAGCCTCACAACTCGCTGTAATGGCTATCCTCTCAGGCCTGTCTGCTACTTCCGCAAACGACTTACTGCTACCATTTTGAGGTGTTTTGGGGCTAATACATGTGGTACTACCTGGTGGGCCTTGGCCCCGCACTTGGGCCTGGAGTTTGAAGGCCATACTGACCGCCTCCTTGCAGGCAGCATAGATCCAGTCAGCCCATGGGTATCGTTTACAGAAGACATAGGTGTCCCTTGCTGTTCCTGAAAACTTGAGTTGAGTCCCCCTCTTGCACACCTTGCGTTCTATACCGTTTACCCCAAGGTTTCTTCAAGTAGGTGCAATACACGGGTCAGAAACGCATGGGCATATGAGGAGGAGGGGAAGCTACAATGCTTTTTAATCAAACGCTAAGGCTTTGACACTTTCAAATACAGCCCTTTAACACAAAAGTAAGAAAGACTCCGAGAAACCCCAAATACTAATCGGCTTTATTACCCCGAATGAAACGCGCCTTGGAGGCAATTCTGATACGCCGAGTAATGTGAATTAACCTGGACTAATTCACAAAGCTATTCATAAACCAAATTTAACAGCTGGAGCAATGGGGATTCAAATCGCGAGGTAATCACCAGTTCAGTCATGAAGTCTTGATGTAGTACGCGGCTACAAAGTCGAGGCCTAAATGGCCCTGGATCTTATGATTACCTTGTTGTTTGAATGTCACCGATGAGCTGGAAGATAGTTCACTGAATATGGGGCAATGGAAAGAAGAGTGAGAGTACAAAAGACAAATCTTGACAATATCTTGCACTTGGTGTTTCCGGCGGGCTGGAAGATAGACCACTGGACAACTCGAAAGGGTTCGGGATACCGGTCTCGACTGCTTCTTGCTTCTGTACGGCAGGCGAGCTGGAAGATAGGTCAGTGGATTGTGAAAGAAGGCGTCCTATTAGGCTTGAGTAGCGCAAACGAATCTGAACTGGAGAATCCACTGAACGTCACGCAGCGAGACTTTTGGACCGCCCGCGCAGCGCGCGGCCTTGCGGTCCAGCTTGGTCTTCAGTCTTCAGGTAAAGACATTGGAAAGTCATCTCGTAAGAGCCCCATCGCGCTGAACCTTACTGACTGAGCTAGAGGTCCGCGCTCTGCCCATAGTCCTTCAGAGCACGATCCGATTTCATTTTGAGCATTGTCTCTGCCTCCTCTTCCACCATTTCGGTCCGTAGAACTTTCCAGAGTTCGTTCACTCTCCTCGACAATGGATCGGCGGCCGGCAAACCGGTGGAATGCACCTTGCGAAGAGTCACTGCCCGTCCTCTGGTACGGTCATTATTCCTAGGCGAGAATTCCAACTGTAGTTACCGGCCCAACTCACCACGGATTATTCGCCTGGCATAGTTGAGGTCACCTCGAAGACGTCGATAGGCAATGAAAGACAACTCAGTGACATCTGGGCGTTCCTCATAGCTGAATCCACTCAGTCCGGCCACAAGGAGTGTGGCAGCTCGTTGCACTCGTTTCAGTCTGGCCTCCCCCACTGCCGTGGACGGACAGACAGCTGGACCGCCATATTTCAGGCGAGGAAGTAATGCGAGACATACAGTAATTGAAATGTGTCCAGGGGTAGAGGCCGAAATGAATGGCGAAGTGGACCAAGTATCCCCCAGGCTGGGGAGCAGACTCCCTCAGTGTGTGCTCTTGTCTTCAGGTTGTTGGTGACAACAACTCCGAGGTCCTTTTCTTCCTGCGCGTGACGGAGTACGATACTCCCAAGTCAGTATCCGGGAGTATCACTGGAGTCACCAATCCTCATGCTCGTTCGTTTGTCCACGTTTATGGGTAGGCCCCAGGTGGTCGACCATTTGACTAGAGAATGGAGATCCTCCTGCACTGTCTCACAATCCTTTGCAGATCGAATAGTGCGCCAGATCTTTAGGTAGTCGGCGCGTATAACGCGCCGTTAATAAAAGGTCCATGGTAGGTCCTTAACAAACACTAAGAACGACAGGGGTCCTAGCACGGAGCCTTTCGGCACGCCAATTCTGACCGGATACCACGCGGACAGGGACTGTGCAACCTTCACGGAAAAGGTTCTCTCGACCAGGAAATCCTCAGTCCAATGAAGCCGTGTCCGTAGACGCCGATGGCCCGACGTTTCAGCAAAAGCCCATCGTGAGGAACTCTATCTAACGCCTCAATAAATTCCACAAAGGTGACGGCCGTGATATATTTCTCGGCCTTGGCGTTCGACCAACTTTCACGAGTAGCCAACAGTTTTGACTGACATGATGCTTTTCCCCGAAAACCGTGTTGTGCAGTGCATAGCAGTTTGTAGCGCTCCAGATGTTCACGTATGCGAGCCGCCACCAGCCTTTCCATAACCTTCTGGCTAAGGAAGTGGGGCCAACTGGGTGGTAATTTGCCGGGGTGGATTTCGTCCCGCTCTTGAAAGGCGAAAAGACCACTGTTTTTTCCACTCCTGAGGTAAGCTGCCAGATGCCAGCGATGTGTTAAGCAACCGAGTCAGCGTTGGAGTTATTTGGTCGGCCACCTCCTTCAAAATCAACAGAAGCACATCATCCGGTCCTGGTGACTTATGGGTTTTAATAGATTTGAACATGTTATTCATTTCTGGTTCCACAAAACCACGCATTACAAACAGCTGTGAGCCATTCGCCATTGGAAATGGCGTGCCTCCCTCCAAAGAAAACACTGAGAGGTACTGTCAGGCCAACTTCTCAACCTTTCCATCATCGGTCTCAACCATTTCGTCGCCGTCCATCGTCGCCGGGATACCAGCGTTCATACAGACGCGGAGATTGTGGTATGCAAACAGGAGCTTGGATGCTCGCAATGCATCAACAGAAAGGGCCTTCTAGAAAGCCGTCCTTTTTGTCCTATTTTGTCCTTTACACTGGTTATAAATCCTGCGATGAGGATCATAGCACTCACCAGTAGATCGGAACAGTTGCCAGACCTGATTTCGTCATTTCAGTGGGCGTCTGAGCTCCCTGTCAAACCATGGTGGGCCGTTCATCCTGGGTCTACTTCGGTTGAAGTGGAACATTTTGGATGGACTCGACAATAGACCTTATCCTATTGCCAACGGCAGGAGTTGCTTAGCTTATTGGTCGCCAACCGGCTCACGACCATCTATGACGAAAAGTCTATGGACCAAAGGAAACACGCCAATTTCGCAGAAAACTCAGCCGATTTTGGTTCTTAAGGTGCGACCAACTTTCTTCAGCCAGTTATGTGGACAAAAGGGCTGAAATTCCTGCACATGTCTCAACAAGACTGGTCCGTTTACTAAGTGAAGTCACCTCTTGAATCGAAAATAGAGATCAAAGAAGCAGTAAGGATAGTAGCAGCCGCCGAATCGACATCTATCTTGACACGGTTGGTTAGATTTGCTTCCTGCGCAAATACTCTTCGTTCACTAGCATGGTTGACTGATTCAAGGTTCATTTGTTGGTCATGGAAGAGATTCATCTATTCAGCCGCACACCAGTGGGTCCAACCAATCCTGATTGAGTATTATTCGCAAAGCATGATCTGTTCAAGATGGCAAAACTCGAAGCCTTCACCCGAGAGCTTTAGAATGCTGGGGAGTGAGACTACGAGACAAAAACATCATTTCCAAAAAAAAACTTGAAACTTCCAAATCCAAGTCCTGCTGATGGATTATTACGGGTATGTGGCGGACTGACCAACTCTCACCTGAGTTTTGACTCGAAGCATCCCATATTACTGACGGCTCGGCAAGCCATGGTAGACTTGATGATTCAACACATACACGCCATAGAAGAAAACTATAGAGAGAGACGTATGACGGGTTACATCCGAAAGCGGTTTTGGATACTTAGACAAACGGCAACTGTGAAACGCTAATCCGACGTTGTGTCCAATGTGCGAGGCGCCCTGCTGTCGCGGGTAAACAACATGTGGTCCCGCTGCCGTGGTGTAGAGTGACCTCGGGGTGTTGGCCTTTCGGTGAAACGGGACTTGACTATTTCGGACTATTGTGTAGCACGTCCGGAAAAGGATGGAAAAGAAGTACGGGCGCATTTTGATGTGCATGAAGTCCCATGCAGTACACTTGGGTGTTGCCCACACGCTGACTACTGACTCCATTTTCCGGGCCCCACAGGGCTTTACCAACAGTAGAAACGTGGCGGCGGATATTAATTCCGACAATGGCTCGAATTTTTCGGGTGCTAAACGAGAATTACAGTGTTGGCACCAAAATGTAAACCAAGACGGGCTGCGGAACCTCGTTTTGGACTATGGTATCCAACGGCACTTCATCCTTCGCAGGCCATTCGCCGCAGTGGAGTGAGGGAAATCCTGACCTGTTTTACAGGGCGAATATTACTTTCGATAGTAGAACATCAACCGCCCGACGATGAGGCTCTAAGCCCCATCATGACCGTGGCCCAAAGGATACCAAACAACGGTCCCCTGGTTCCAGTGTCATCCAGCGACCCCGCCCATCTGGACCTCACCCCAAAATGCCAGCTAGAGTTAAGGGCGAAGGTTGGAGTCCGACGGCCTACAAGCCCCCGTGGTAGTTACCCACGCGGATGGAAGCAGGCGAATTACCCGGCCAGGGGCTTGTGGAAGTGATGGATGCGAGAATGCCTGCTGGCCGTGCAAAGTAGACAGAAATGGCTAGCAAAAGAAGACCATTCAATATTGGTGCCTCGGCGATCGTCATTTTTTAGACATGACCAAGTAGTTCGACAGAACATCCCACGTCAGTTTACTATAGACGATGGAAACATATGGAATGGTGGACCAAATGCTTGCTTGGTTTTTATCTTATTTATCATCCCAAGATCAGATAGAAAACACAGGTAACAATTCGTGCTAACCCCGCCCAGTAACTAGCGTTATGATACAGGATCACGCGTTCGGCCCAATACTCTTCTCAATGTACGTAAATGGTGTATTCAACATTTTCCAATGGGAAGTTCCCTTTCTTTTCGCAGATGATATCACAGTCGTGTACAATTTTGGGCCCGAGGCTTTAGCCTCTACCATAGATGACAATACAAGGGAATTGCTTTCTCTCGGCTCCTGCAGTGATGGCTGGAATATGAGATTCTCCGCCGAAAAAGCTAGTATTCTTATGTACAAGTGTCGTGTCCGCACTGAAATATCCAGAATAAACGACCAATTTATACCCAGTAACTCTCAGGCACGCGACTTGGGTCCACGTTATTCATGTGCGTTGGAATTTTTGGAACACACAGCAATCTAGGTGGCTAAAGCACATAGCATGATCGAGCTCATACATCAAACTTTTGCTGCATTGTCAAGTCCCACGTCAAACCTCTTCTGGAATACGGCTCACTCATTTGTTAGAACATGTGACGGAGACCGAATAATTTTTGAGAATGTACGGTGGGCATTCACAAAACAGCTCTTGGTTTTACCTCCATCCCAAACTATATGGGACCTTGTGATTTACTGAAAATCGACCCCTTGTGGCTGCCCTGCCTGGGAATTATTATTTTATTCCTCCCTAGCACCTTAAAAAACAGATCATGTTTTTCAGCACCGGAGGTGAGAACCATTTATTATTATTCCTTTCAATGGGTTCTTGGTTTCTGTCCCTTTACTTAACCTTGCACTTAGGTCTAACTTCTTCAACAACAAGTACGCCCCATTGTGGAACTAGCTACCCCTAAAATTCGGTTGTTATCATCGATATCAGTGACTTTCGAAACAAGAAATACGCTCAGCCCTAAGGGTGAACAGGCTGAGCAGGATGTGCAATCCTTATATTTGCATGGCTCGGGGCTTTGTGATAGGAAAAGGGTACTGATAAATCTCGTAACCGACTCAAACATCCTTGTCTCAGTTAAACTGACGCAGGGTCGGCCTACCCCCGAAAGCAGTCAAGGATCTCTCCGGTTCCTTTCCAGGATCTGGGACTGCAAAACAGTCCCATCTCTTCGCCATCAAATATCTCTTTTAGGGTGGGCCAGCGTGGCGGCCAATGGCATATTTAGTTTAAAGGCCTCGGATATTAGTTTCCATCAGCCTAGATGTCCAGCCCAAACCAACCCGAGGTCTTTACCAAAGAAACCGCGTTTGGCCGTTTTTTTATCGAGTTCTTAGCGCTACACGTAGTGACTCACCTCTGTGCAAACTGGTGTTTCGGCGAACACGAACCCCGTCGAATAATCTCAGGCTGTGGTTGACTCCACTTCCCCCTCATTCTAGCCCCGTGAAAACGGCCTTGGCGTTCTGACGGATACGGAGTGTTTCCGCGGCACATCTAGAAACTTTCCTATCTATGATTGTCTCCTCACACAGAGATGACCACCAATGAGACGACATGAACATCAACAATTAAAAGGCTGACATAAAAATAGAGGAGAAATATTACACTAGTTTGTGTTGCGGGCATACCAGCCTTGTCACATTTGACCCGAGAATCCGGGCTGCAGTGTTGCTGCTGGTGTGGCTGACCTATTCCAAAAGCTGCTTGTTACATGCGGTCCATGTTTCGGCCGGGGCGTGGGAGCTGTAATCGCCCACCAGAAGCATCTTGGCGTTCTCTGACAGCCAGATATCTGATTGCGACAAAACTATAAAAAATGATAGAAAGGTCTAAAGAAAAAGTGTGGATTACTTTTGGAGCGACACATGCTGGGTGACAATGAATGTGCATCTTGCTACCTCCCTAACTGAAGCAGGCCCTAGTTCCGCCCACCACGAGCACTGAATGTAGACCATTAGAGTTTGCTTCCCCAGCGAAACTTCAGCCCTATCCCGTTCCCACCTCTCGAGGTTTTCCCGACCAGTCCTCATATTGGTATTGTTCTGCTATGCAACATGTTAACAATGAAAAAGACACCACGGCGACCTAGCAATCACCACTACATCAGACTTCCTTACACATACTCGAATATAATCTCTGCACGGTGGCACCATGGATCAGGAGCGCAGACGAACCTACATATCCGCTTCCCTGCACGAGATCAATTCTCTCCAACGAGTCACCACCTACACCCTAAAAGTTGCTTCTACTTCAGTGTGTATAATAACCAGAATAGAAAACAGCAGAAGTAATATTATGGTAGCGGGACACCATCTCCATTCCTATCTTACCGCCTTGGCATTGAACTGCACCGTGTATAAGCAAGCTGTAGGCGGGGTCACCACTTCTAATTCCTCTTAACCGTGGAGCCTCAGATTTTTTAGTATCCGAGCACTGCCACGCCAATGTGGAAGCCATTTTTCCTTTGGAGTGTGCAAGCAGTTGCCTAAATGGTTTACGCAAATTTGCTGCAATGTAACAGTGTAGCTCAATTCCCTGCTGGCCAACTTTGCCCAGAAAGTGGAATAGGTGCAACTGACCACTTGAATGAAACTTTATCCTTGCCCTGTTCAAGTGAACCTAAGCTGTTCATTGCTGTTGTCGTCATATATTACAACAACCCACAGCTGGAACCACTTCCAGACTGCAATACTCATTTATTTCAAATTCTTCGTCCCTACCACCTCAGTCTCCACACTGGATAACCAAGGACGCCACTTTGACTCGTACCGACAGCGACCCAAAAGGAACCTTTCATAGCAACTGGGGCTTCAGTAAAGCCCCCTGACAGAAAACACCCCCAACTGCTCATCAGATAGATTAGAATTATCTAACGCAAAGTCACTCGTGCCGAGATCTCCATCTCAGCCAGCACAAATAAAAGTTCACGAGCAACCTGCTAATATACCGGCCAATATCAATCATCAGTTTAATCCGCCGTACCTCGCCACTTCCGACTTATTCGTCGACATTCCCTATACCCCATAAGGTGGATCATACTAGCAATGACGCTAAGCGACACTGAGACTAAATGCATCCACATTTATTTTCAGTGGAAATGCATAATAAATCTGGAGTCCATGAGGAGATATTCCTCTTTAGTATCCAATGCAAGAGTTCATTTTCCCCTCAAATTGCATTCGCACGGAAACCGATTCTTCACCAATCCAGGACCCTCCAGTTGGGCTTCGTCACTCCTGAATGACATAGGTTACTGATTCTGAAATTAATAATAATAATAATAATAATAATAATAATAATAACCTCAGGCCGTCTGCCGTTACCCTGGGCCTATATTTTCCCTAGGTAATCTTTGGTTTTCATGTTTACAAAGCTTATAACCGCCTGTGGTTTAGCTAGAAAGGCTTAGAAAAAATACCAAAACTTTTCTACGTAGCTTAACCCTCTCGAAAAGTTCAACTAACTGACCCATAATCTTTCCGCCTTTTTCACTTAATTTCCTGAACTACTTATGGAAGCTCCAAAGGTCCTCCAAAAAAACGTGACAACATCCCGGGTGCGAATCAGGCAATTCGTACTGTCAGGTTCAGAAAAACCAGGAACACTCAATCTCAGTCTGCACTCAGTCCATGCTCAGCAGCTCTCGTTGATGTTTATGACTTAGTCAACAAGAAGAATAACGAAGTAGATCAAAGAGTGGCGGATCTGCATAACCAGATCCAGTCCATCGATGATATTCTACTAAAGATATCCCCTGTATCTAGCACGGTGAAACCCGCCCCTATAGATAGTCTTCAAAGCCTAGCCAAGGCGGGCCGTTTCATGGACTCAGTTGAGACCGAAATTAATAAGCGTATAACCAACTCCAAAAATGCGATAGTTCTCTAAGTCCCTGACCAACTGCCTCTGCGGTCAACCAAACTCGCCACACTGAATGCTTGCAACATGGCACACCACAGGTGCTATTGCACTTGGCTGTGCAAACAATCACAAAGCAATGACCATCCTTTGAAGTTTCAATTCGCTGACGAAATAACAGCTGGAGAATTCTTAACCAAATGGCAAATCATTGCTAACACCACCTTATTCAAAAGAATCGGAATATTACCGGATAAAAAGCCCCTCCAAAGAGGGGTTTTTCGATCACCAAAAAGTACTTCAGCTTCACGAACGCAATCTGTGGCTGGAATATTAGTCGCCGCGTCCCCTCGCCGCCTGTCGAGCCACCCCGCAACACAAAAGCCCCCAGTTGCCTGCACTACTCTAGTTGACCTACACCTAACCAACACCCTATCTCCAGCACATCCTCCTAGGGGACGGTCCCGTCTTCTACCGTCAACCTCTGCTCTCAGAAATGACAACGATATCCATGCCAAACCCACTATTAGCCCGTGACCACCAAGGTCCCATGCACCCAGGCCTGCTGCCGCTTATATCAACCTACTGCCTACCGTCTCACCACCGAAAGAGACTCAGGGGAAGTCTGTTGCCAACAGCCCGTCCTGCCCTCACTCATGTCCCACCGTCTAGTGGACACAAATCTTTCATAAAAGCCATGATCTACTAAATAGCCAAACGTCCCATCAACCGACAGAATTCTGTGTCCACCCACAGATTTTAGCTGCTCCGGGTATTCTCACAATCCCCCGTTAGTCTTCTCAGAGCCCCGTTTAGAACCCCCACCAAGCACTCCATGTATACCCCAAAAAAACCATGCTTGTTGGCAAGCAGGACACAACCCTGCATCACTAGAGCAGCCAACCCGCCTCGCTGTATTAGCGTGGCACCTCAGCTAATCGACGAGGTCCTCCCAAATCCACTTTACAATACAGGTGAAAACGGCCACTAGGTGGCTCATGGTCAAACATTGGGATCAAACATACTATATTCTCCCGTGTGTGCCGAAATAGTCCCTCATTCATCTGGCTGAGCCCAAGCACCCCCCACCGAACCTTTGTAACCAATTTCCCTCTCCTTCAATGATGCGGATAAGCAGCCCCCAGTTGAATTATGGCAAACGGCCTCGATTGTCAGGCTCCACCCTCTTCCCTGAACACAGGATGGGCCAGCCCAACCAACTACAGTTATTTCGTCGGTCCTGGTCGAGCGATAACTACCCGCCCCCTGCGTATCTCGTTGAACCCAGTCACCACTACTTTCTGCCAACTCACTTGCCGTTACCCACAACCTCGGCATCCAATACCCCACCTGGCTACTTCAACCACCCCGGAAATCCCACCTCAGCAAATGACCAATTTTTTTGACAGCACCTACCCAACCCAGCCTTACCCCTTCTTCACACCGTCGGATCCCAACTTCTAACTCCTGTTTAGACTCCATTGCTTCTATACATGGCAATCCTGACGTTATGAGTCCACTTAATGATGTTTACCATCGCGGTAAAGTTAGCCATCAACACCGGCAGATGGCCGTTTCTACTCTACGTCATGACGATACAGCTGTACTTACGTTACCCCTCATTATAGCTCGCTCAATCCTGAATAAAACCCATACTCTCCATGATATAGTACTATCTTTCGACTTCGACGTCATTGTCATAACCCAAACCTGGCTAAATTACTCTGCCCCACCGGACCAAATTTCTATTGCTGGTTACCAAACCTTCATAAAAAATCGTCGTCGTCGTGGAGGAGGCTGTCTAATCCACGCCAAAAACGGCTTGCCTGCCATTCCTCTCTGATCCAACACTGGATGCAGTCCAGGACTCAATATGGGTAACGATTCTTCCGGCCACCTCCCCACTCCATATCGGCTGCGTTTATCGACCACCCAATTCAAAGATCACGGACCTCGCCCACGTAGTCAACGCTTTTACCACTTTTCCCTATTACTCTCTCCGTCAAAACTCATTGCTGGAGATCTCAATGCATCTAATATCTGCTAAGACACTATTTCATCACCCCAATACTTCACGAAAATTGCTTCGACCATACGCGCAGGGCACTGGGTCCAGCACGTGATGACACCAACTAGAGAAAGCAGCATACTTGAACTGATATTTACCATTAGCCCATCGAATGTGATAACTACGGCCCTCAACCTCTTCCCAGGCAGTGACCTTAGAATGGTATCTTGCAGATTCACAGCCGGACCCATAGACCCCATATGTAGCTCATCTCAACAGCCCCTACACACGATCAACTGGATAAAACTCAAGCCCATGCTTCGATCTCTCAACTGGAATGACTAATTCCTACAGCACGGCCCTCAGCTCGCCAGTGACGTACTCCACTCTAAGCTACATGGTAGTTGTCAGCAATCACCATCATCGGGACAAACCGCTCTCAGGCCCGCAGCTCTTACCAAACAAGGCTGCAAAACAAACATGCAAAACTGCAGAAGATCTATAATAAAACCAGAGACTTCTCCATATTATTGCAACACCACTTTCTCTCTGTACCCATCAGTCTTCGGACTAATGAACTGCTAAGAAGGCAGGAGCTTTTGGTCTTGAATTCCTTTGACAGATCTTACCGATTGTCCTGACTGCTAAGGGGCAGAAATCAGAGAGAGTCTTCAGGGATACCCTATTTAATTTTGGAAAACAGCACGCAAGTTAAACCTGCAGCTGAAATCGCTGAGGCGCTGAATACCTTCTTTTTAGAATCCACGACCACTGACGCCACTTCAAACCCGCCACTCTTACCCCTTATCAGCGAGCAAGCTCTCTCTGACATTGAATTCAGTTTGAACGACGTGGCCCACCTACTACTTCGTGTTAGACCCTCCTCCCGCCCTGGCTATGACGGCATCCCCCGGCCCTCTTTCATCTTGGTGGAACTGACTTCGCTGCTATCCTTATGAATCTCCGTAACTTATCCCTTAAACATGGCATTTTTCCATCCCAGTGGAAAACTTCAACCATTATTCCTATCCACAGAAAAGGTCCAGTGCATGACCCTTCAAATTATCGTTCTGTTAACCATATTTCTTTAGCTGCCACAAAAAATGGAGCTTCTGATCAAACAGCTGATGTCCGCTTATCTCCTGTCCCATAACCTAATTTACAGCGGTCAAAACGGCTTCCTAAATTCACGTTCTTGTACCACATGCCAGGTTGACTTCTTCAACCTACTGACTACGGCAGCTAACGACGGCAAATCTATGATTTTCATCTACCTCGATATGACCAAGGCATTTGACCGAGTTCCTCACTCCCGGCTGTTAACGAAACTTCAGGCCCACGGTATCCATGACCCGCTTTTATCATGGATCACTTCCTACCTGTCGGACCGAACCCGGGTTGCATATGCTGATGATCATCTATCGCAACCGGTGCCTGTCACTAGAGGAGTCATACAAGGAACTGTACTTGGTCCGCTATTTTTCTTACCCTATACTGACGACAGTTTTAGATTGTGCAGCACGGCACACCCTTCCACTTCGCCGACGACATCAAAATGGTTTATGAGTTTCGCCATCAAGATTTGAGCACAGCGCTGTCTGAAACAGATAATGATCTTCAGAAACTTGATCAATGGTGCTCATCATGGCAGATGTGCTTCTCAACATCCGAAAGCTTTTACACAACCTACAGATGTCAAGTCCCTCCCGGAACCCTGTCAACAAACTAAGTGCCCATTGCCCCAAGCTCGTAAGTGAAGGATCTTTGGCTACAATACAATAACAATCTAAAATTCTCGGAACATGTCTCGTATCAGACTGCCAGGGCCAGATAGATAAGAGGCCTAGTTCCCAGATCATTTAAAATGAAACATAGTATTCTCCTTACATACCAATCCCATGCTAGACCCTACATCGAATATTGTCCTAAAATCTTCTCTGTAATGTTCGAGATTCTTCTCAGGTAATTCAGGACCTGCCCCCGTATAGAGTCTATAGACCCCGGTCCTCGGTTTGTGACATGATAGCGAATGTACTCGACAACTCGCAAAGTAGAACTCAAAATGCTGGAGCGGGACAACATGTGTATTTGAGGAGCACAACTGCGTGCAGACGACGTACACAGGCAGAGCAAGTGGCGCCACCAAAAACGATAATTGTTCAAGTAAACAAATTTGTTAGTCTTTGTCATCAAGTGTTGTATCGGCAGCACTATAAATGTCTAAATTGGATAGAATACGCCTGGAGAAATTCCAGCTTACCTTAACCAACAAGCTAACAGGATACTCTTCTCCACTGAGCTATAAAGAGCGATGCACTCTACTAAAATCTGACCCCTTATGGCTTAGACATGTTAGGCTTAGCTTGTGTTTTTTATATAGAATAATTCATCGCTCTGCGTTCACCTGTACCAACTCTACACAGTTTTCGCTACACTCATCTTACCCTCTGCCTCACAGAGACTTCAGTCTGACCATTCCACTGTCCAGGCTGGCAACGAGGTCCAACTTCTTTCTCGGTAAATACTCAAAGCTTTGAAATAAGCTACCCCTGACCATTCGCAAATATGCAGCAATAAACCAGTTTAGCCATGCTCTAAAATCACAGCTTACCGACAGTCATTTTTTATCTTTGACTAACTCCATTATATCTGAGAATCCAGCCTATGAAGAAGGCATCGAACTTCAGAACCCTAGATTTCGTCTCCTTTCCCGCTCTCTGCTATCCGTCGAGCTGGCCTTCGAAAACGAGTTCAATTACTAGGATCATGGCAATCCATCCCAAACCTACCATTTCCTGCCTAACGACAAACGCTAGGCCTACCATTTATTATCACTTTTTACGTAAACTGCACACAACCCGCTTTGCAGTAGGGTACAGATTTTGCCGTTTAAACTTTAAACAGTGAGTTGCCTGCCGGTTCTCGCTGCTCACCCGCGTCCACCTACAATCAACTTACCCCTATACGACCCCGCCCTATCTAATTCTCCAGTCGGTCTTCACAACTGCGTCTAGAAAATTACTGAGTCCCTCGCCATATATTACTAGGGCAGCCATATAAAACGACTTTCCTCTAGCTGAAGGTTTTTAGCAATTGATGTTTTCCCCTAGCATCAAATGGTCCAGTAGTGCCGGATCCTAGGACATTAAGCTCCATCGCCTACTACTTATTTCCTTGAGCCTTTGATTTTTCTCTTATTTATTCTGCCGCCAAGATTTCTGAATCCATCACCTGACTTAGACTGCTATCCTCTCTCCGTGTGTGTAACAACATCTACTGGCGCAGTCTAACTCAGCCACACCAGAAGGGCCTCTGACAGTTTCGGGCACGGTCTGGCGCCGTACGAGGCCGAAACATATGTGCAGGCGCGTACAATACAACACTCGTTGTCCTACTCCGTGTGTTCTCTTAGCCCCACTCTGTATCTTCTCAGCCCATGCAAGCAAAACCCCTGATGTCAACGGCACCTCCAACATTGCTGCGTCCGGATGTGGGAAAAACAGACCACCCCCAGCAGTTGCAAAAAAGGACATACACGCGGAAGAATACAGTCGGACGAAGGGGCTATGTAAAGTTCCTATATGGACTCAACCACCCCTCTGTTGGAAAAAAGCTAAAAAAGAAAAAGTGGAGAGCAAATAAGAACTAGTGGGATCGATTTGATCTATAAATACCAATAATATCGGGCTGGGAAGGAAATGGGCAACCTTCAACCCTGGGTGTCTCCCATCAGCTCACACCTGACCCCGCGAAAGGGAAAACCCCACACCACCCTTGTCCGCTTGACATGCTTTTGGTTTCTGCGCACGAGGCTGACTGGGGTGATAGCAAACTGGTCTCTACATATGCATACCCACAGCCCGCCCTAATTTTCAACCACCTCGTACCCTCCCATGCACGCCTGGCATGTTTGTTGACGTCAGCTACAAAACCGCTGTGGCTCTGGACAACAAGCCGATACATCGAGCGACAGACACGTCTCATCAAAGCGCTACTCATATCCATGTAGATATTATTCTATACATAAGCATGCATGTAAGAACGTGGAGAAAAGCTCCCTCACTTTTCGCCCACTTACTTGTTTTTCCTCCTCTTCGTTAGAAAGCGGCTTTCCTCTAGTCCTAAAATCCAGCCCACTCTCCACTTTACAGCCTTACCTAACAGCAACCTGCAGCATTAGACTTGTAGATACCCAACGATAGGATTTGTCATATATCCTCCAGATCTATCATATAAACTCGCCACTTGGGTTCTTAATGTGTCCCAGCTGCTTCCTTGTGACCCGTAAAACAATGCTGTGGGAGTTGTCATATATCCCCAAGAGCTATTATACAAACTAGCCATTCAGGTTCTTCGTGTTGACTAGCTGCTTCCTGATGTAGGCCTCAGACCCTTTAGTCCAAGTGCACCTCCGCGGCTTTATTAACCCTGAAAGATAGGACTTCCCGTTGAACGGCCGAATTGGTTATCAATAACTTTATTTGGTAATGAAAAAGCCGTTAGCCCTCACGAACACCGAATCACAGTACCAGTGACTCCTCATTTCATTAAGACCACTGTGCCTCATTTCCAAACTCCGTACTTTTAGCTGTTATTTTGCTCAGGCTAACCCGCAGCCGGAACTTCTCCCAAACTGAGATCCTCCTTTTTTCAATTTTAGAACAACCCGGCCATCACGTTGCCTGGCTGTAATATATCGCTCAGACAGCTTGTCCTTTCCTCTGCCTGTCTACAACCGCACTAAAGTCCGGCTACCGCGAATACGACCTAGCCACCGGTTTTCACCTACAAGAAGTCCTGGTATTTCTGCATATGCCTCTCTGAGGATTACTGAGAATTTCTCACTACAAGACCCTCCCTATGCCGAAGCCAAAGTGCGAGGACTCCTAATTCAGTGATCGGCCTGGACTCAGTGATGCCCTCTCCCTTCCCATGATGAAACAGCGAACAAAAACGGCAGCCAACCCTTGCCCAAAACGCCCAGCACCCCTGTCTTGCCTTATTTTGTTCCTCGTGGACACGGCCTTCCGACTGCTGAGTATTCCTTCCTGGAACCTCATCTATCCTCCACCAGCTGCGAACTTCCGACACCAGATAACACATAATAGTTCTCATGAAAATTGTCTCACCTTTTCAGGGGGTACTATTCTTTTTCATGTCCACAAGTCTATACAAATTGGTATTTCTCCGCAAACCTTCATGAAATTCTTTCCTGCCCCCTTTGTCTCAACACCAGTCACCTTTTTGAGTGAACATGAGTATGCATTAATGACCATTTTCTTGCGTCACTCTTGTGAATATTTTATTTCCTGCTTCCTGAGCCACTGTCCGTCTGAACGTTCCTACATCCGACTGATTCATTACTATTGCCGCAGTTGACTCAAAACCAATTCGTGCTCGCCGTGTACTCTTTGGACGCTTTGCTTCATTTAAACTCTCCCCAGCCTTATTCCATCGCTGCTCTGATGTGCGAATTGAAATTTGTGAATTTCCCATCTCATCCAGTGATATTGTAAACTCTGATCATGCTTACATGAGTGCCTTTCGACCATGGTCCAGAAATATACCATTATTATTATGATTATGATTATTATTATGGTGATTATTATTATCTTCCCGGTGTCTCCACGGAGCACAACCGCCCGACTCAAACGCAAGACCGGTTGACATCTGCCGCGCAAACCAATATTTAAGTGATCCACCCAAATTGTTTCTGGCTATGTTTTTCTATCTGACACTTTTTGCTCTTAATCTTGAATTTTGAGAATAGTTCACCTTATTGAGTAATGCTGTATCTCACGATCGTGCGCTTGCGCTTGCCTCTCAAATGTGACCTAGAAATGTTATTTTTGTTATAATCATTGTTATTATTGTTATTATTGTTATGAATTGATGGTATCCGAAGAGCTTGCTCATTTTCGCACGTGGCCCTTGGGTGTTGTCATGGAAGTGGTCAGCAGCTCCGAGGAGCTAATAAGAGCTGTGAAGGTGAGAGCCGCCAAGGGAACTTTGACTTGCAACGTGCGAAAAATCAGTCACCTTGAAGGTGAAAATAGATCAGTCGACGCCACTGAATCAGCCGCCTAATAACATTAAGCTGCAAGTTGCTAGCCAAGTACCAAACTCATGCAACGGTACCATAGCATCCATTTGTATAACAACAAGTCTCTGTGCATGCTCTCAAACGTCCGCATCGGTTAGCGAACAAACTGTGAGTGAGTAGAAGGATTATCACAGGGTCACAGCAAATCATTATAGTCCGCCGAATACCCAGCCTTTGTGAGCCGTCCACAGAGCAGGTTCTACGGGCAGTGATTGTTGTTTTTCATATATGAGCCCACTCGTGCTCACACTCACACACATAAAACAGTGGAGATCACAGTTCCGCCCCACACTTACAACCAGACATGACGTTGTTTCACCTTTTCTCGTTTGTCATTGACATGGCTGAAGGATTTTCCCCATGTGGTATTATTTGTCACTTACTCATATACCCAAATACACTTCCACCCACAGACATCCGCAAGCGCATAAAACACGATGCTGACCCCAACTTTTATCAAAGCATAACATTGTTTCACCTTTTCTCACTTAGTTATTGACCTCGAAGACTACGATTATATGTTATCACGACTGTGGATTATTCACACGCGCACAAACGCAGTCACAGTCACCCGTATTCTTTCACGACTGCTCTGTCAAAGACGGGACATGTATTTGGAATCTACACATCTCCATTCCTGCCTGTTGCCGAACAGCAGCTCCTGCGGAAAATGCAGAGGAGCATCTAGTCGACTTGGCCACCGGATCACGTACGAATTTGAGTATGTGGGTAGAATACGGACGTTATCAGTAGTAGTTACATGCACTAACAGCAGGGCCTAGTTGGATGAGGAGAATCAATGCTCTTTTTCCAAACTTTCGACCCTACTACTATTGGGGGGAATTTTGTGGGCGGTGTACCGATCGGTTATGGAATATCCTTCGAAGGCTCTATAGTAACGTGGTTTCCTGGTATTGCTGTCTCACGTACACTACTTGCGTGTTCCGTACACTTTATGTTTCTATGGACTAGCCTCTGTTTGTTCGCGTCCAACACACTACTTTGTCACGTCACATCTCGGACCTGCGTGAATCACTTGCCTGTCTCTCGCGCACCGTGAACTTGGTTTTCGTTTTTCGAGCCTGTGTGATCGCATAAATGAGGTTTTTAGGTACTATGTGATAGCTCATTTAATCGTCCAGTATGTTAGAATTAACGGATCAATTGCGTTTTGGTTCTGGGATCCGCCTCGACTCGGCTACGCCTTGCTAAAATTCGTGTCACAGTCACAACGATTCCCACGTCCCCTATCTTTTGTTCTGCGTCAAAAGTAAATTGCCCATTTACCCCCGTTGCGATAAAGCCCGCTGATGCTCTGGTTAGTGAATAACTTCTTCCTTCATTTTTTCAATATCTACTGTGCTTGCATACATCAGCCCCACTCGAAATTGATAGCTAATAAACTCCGTTTACCTGGTCCAAATGTTCTAACATCAACTAAAATCATGAAACACCAGAGCTTCATCGCTTCAGACAAGCCATTATATACAGGAGGAACAGTAGTGGTCCCAAGAAGGATCCCCCGGAGACCCCACTTGTCGCATATGCTATCCCAGAATTTGCATCTATACCCCTCAACTTAAAACGTCTTTTTATGCAGGAAGTGCGCAATCCAGCTTTGTAGCTATCCGTCTGTGCCACAGGTCTTAAGTTTATCTAGCAGTCGTGGGCGATCCACTGGGTCGAGAGCCTGGATGTAGTCTAGACAACAAACCTCCGCTAGCTCTCCTTTATCCCGTTGCATTGTAACTTCGTCCAAAAACCCAGAAGGGTCCAGGAGCAGTGGTCCTCCGTTCAAAAACTGGTGCTTTGCTTCACTTAGCAGCTTGTGTTTGACCAGGTGCTTGCGTACGCGTTCCCCCAGTGGTCTCTCTAGGCAATTGCAAAGGATGCTCATATGGCTTACAAAACTTTAGTTTTGCTCACGTGAGCTTCGTCCGCCTCTGCGGATAGCCATCACTGATGTTCCCTTCAGTTCAGTTTGCCCACGACAGGCAATGACCATGGCCAATCGAGCAAATCACATCTCCGTGCAAACTAAGAGGGAGAAAAAAAACCTGATGGCACACCATTTGCGAGTGACGATGTGCAGCATAAGCTTTCCCTGCGACAGTATGCAACAAACGGATATGTCAGTGACTATTCACCTCTGAAGGACCATAGTGTCATTCTTCAGCCATCCAGTGAACTCACTGAAAACTCGCTGCCGGGGATGCTCTTGTTTCACCTACGCTGTGGGGTCCCCATAAAGGACTGGAAAGGTGACAGGTCCGTCACTCCACCAGGCAGACTGTACTAACTTTTTGCTACTCTGTTGCTTAAGGGCTATCCGATAATCGGGCAAGTTCAAACTTTCGTTGGCCTTTCGTGCCTCCCCGTCGGGGACCTAAGGCCATCTCGAAAAGACCATCCGGTCCACTACCAAAGAATCTCTTCAAAAGCTCAAACATTTCTTTGAGATCCCCTTGAATTGTTTCCTCCGTAGGGAAATGGGTCCGAGATTACACTGTCTTCGTTCGTATGTCAGCCCTTTCAGCCCTCCAGACGTTCGCATCTCAAGACCTTGAACTTTCTCCAAGCAGGTTATTTCTATTTTGTGGAAGGGTAGACTAGCTTGTACGCTACTTTCCAAGTAAGGTCGTACTGTAGCCATGTAAGCTGGTATAAAGAATTCCGGCTTTGGGCACGATAAGGCTGAGTTCTCTCTAAAGAGCTCACCACGACTCCCTTGAGCAGCGGCTTTGCAAAGGTCCGACCAATAAAATCACCAAAATAAAGACGTACAGGCCTTCAATCCCACCAACTGCTTCTATGGCAAAAGGCCTCCGGTCGTGGACGACGGCTGAGTTTTCTGTTGACCTTGACAACAGATAGTCTTTTCCGGCGTTCAGTGGTACGTTTCACCTGCGTGCCCTGTCCAGAACGGTTCTTACAGCTTTTCCCGGATCAATCCTGTCCCCAGATCAACAACTTTCACGTAATCCGCAAAAACGGGCAGAGGCATAGAAGGGTGGATGTTAGGTCGTCAATAAACAGCAGAAAATGGTACGGGGCCTTGGAATGTTCATTGAGGTACACCGCTGGTAACTTTCACCAAGTAAGAGCACCTGTTTATAACTTTGACTTGAAGGGAAGAAAATTCACCATCCATTCATCTCGCTCAGCAACCAAAGGTGATTTACGGAGCCAAGTGCTCTGCTGAAGTCAAAGTGACACTTTGATCTGTTTATCCTCATCTAGGAAGTACAACGGATTGACTAGGCAAAGTTTATCTATTGAGAAATAAGGCTGGAATGGGCTGAGAATGGAGTACTCCAGTGAAAGCAGACAGGTGTGAGAGCAAACGATCTTTTCAGGGGCCTAACACAAAATGCTAGTGAGGCTCACCGGTTTATGGTCAACCATAGCTGACTAAGGTCCACTCTTATGTGTTGCCCCGACCGCCCGGTTTTTGGAGTCCTGAGGTAGCTTGCCTCCATTCAAAAATGGACCTATACAGCCAGCGTACTGATGGAACTATGACATCCCACAACGGCTTGATGGTGGCTGGAAGAATACCATTTGTACCCACCGACTTATGGACATTACACCTATGTGGATAGTTACTCTTGATTCCTGCTGAAAGATGTGGTTCAGGTAATTCCGGCGGACGAGGTACCAAAGTCAAATCGAATGGTGCCCAGTTATCTAATTTGCGTACACTACCGAAATATTCACCCTGGGCGCCCGCCTTGCCGTGATCATCGGTGGCGATGCCGAGCTGCTTGGCGTAGAACGGACCGATGACATCTACTGAGGGTCCTTGTGATTGTAAGTAACTATAAAATATCTTCGGCTGCTTCCTCACTTATTCAGCCAAACTCAGCTCTAACTCTTGTCTGAGAGTTCTCAAAAGGCGCACTGTCTCGTTTTTGAGATTCGTGTAATGAGTCCAAGCTTTTGACCACCGGGGGCTTTGCGAGTGTTCCAGAGGCGATTTCCACGTTTGATGCCCTTAGCTTTTATAGCCTTCAACAAAGCTGGTTTGCCTTCCCCACTACTTCACTTTAAGGGAGCAAGTTCGATCTAGAGGGCACATCGGGATCCTTTTAATACACTCCTGTTGTACTTGACAGTAGCCTTCACCATGTTCACTTTAAGCTTCATACCTCAGTGCGAAGTCTATCTCTACCCGTGCTACCGAGATTCTCAACCGGTCTTTAGGTAACTCAGGTTTTCCGTATGCTCGGGGTGACCTTTACACGCACGTGGTCAATTTTTCCCGAGGGTGCACAGAACTGCAGGTCACATGTGTCGTCGGGGAGACTCGCTGTTGCTAGGTAGAGGCTGAGTGGCACTCATCCAGACCTATATCTGGCGTATTCTCAATACGCTGGTGAAATGCGTTTGCATGCCGCAGCTGTAAGCAGAACTATTCCTGTCACCCCGGCATGAAATCCTCGACCATCCAGCCACCGTACGGTGGGTCTAGGTAACCCACTTTGAGAGCTTCGGTTCCTCATCAGCCAGTTCAAATAAGGTCCGCAGTAGGCGAACATCCGCGTTGTGGCCTGTACGCGGTGCCTTGTGGACACAGACAACGGTAGTCCCTCTTCCTAGAAGGATGGACGTACCTGCACACATCTGGATATAACGAGCGCATATATTGGTGTGCGACTCAGAGTGGTTTATTCCTGACCTCAATATTAATAATGATAATAATAATAACAATGGTAATAGTAACAGTAATAATGGCATACTTCTCGACCTTGATCAGGAGGCACGCATGAAAGCATGATCAGAGGTTACCGTGTCACTCGATAGGATGAAAATTCAAAAGGTTTCAGAAGGGAGTCACACATTTCAGCTACAGAGGAATGAGGCTGGGGGAGTTTAACTGAAGTAAAGTGAAAATGGGTACACGGTTAGTATGGTTCAATTTCGAGTCAACTGGAGCAATAGTAAGGAATCGGCCGGAAGTAGGAAAGTCGAGACGGAAATTTTCCCAGTAAGCAGAAAATACAGTGTTCAAAAGGATCGTACAAACAATTGGTCAGTTATGCACATTGAAATTCACCTAAAAAAATAACCAGTGACAAAGCAAGGAAACATGCAAGAATTCCACGAAAGTGGGCAGGGGAATGCTAATTTTCAAACGTTTGTAGATGTGAAAATGAACAGTACCTCCTGAAAAGATGAGATAATTTCCGTCAAAAGTAACGAGCAACATCTAATAATAATAATAATAATAATAATAATAATAATAATAATAATAATAATAATAATAATAATAATAATAATAATGGTTTATTTCGGAAGCGCCCGAAGCATGCCATATGCATGATCATGTAGATACAGGTGATGGAATGGACAGATATAATTCATGGAAATATGGAGACCCTCATGGAAATATTGGAAAAAAGGCTTAGAAGGGGGAATAAGGTAGGATGAAAATAGTATAAACGTATGCACACCATAGAGATTGCGTGGAGTTTAAATGAGCTCAGGAACGGATTTGAATGGACGCCCGGTGAGTTTGAAATTCAAGGTCAGGTGGACTGAATGGCTGGTCCCGGGCAATTACATATGGAGGCAGACTGGTAAACATGAGAAAGGCTGGAAATCGGTATAAAGAACTGCAGTAACGAGGAAAGATGGAGAAAAAGGTGAGGTGCACTGCAGTGGATTAGATGACAATGAAGCATTGGTACTTTGCAGTGAATTGTCGGCGGACAGGACACAAAACTCACAGTAAAACAGGCAGCGAGCAACGCAAGACGTAGAGGGATGATCAGATGACAAAAACGATTTAGAAGGATTGGATACGGTAGATGTGAGGCACAGATGTAGAGTTGATGGATGCTTATGATGACGGTCGTTGGGATGATAGCAAGAGAAATGGCAGGTGAGGAATCGCAAGATGCAGAGCGCGTGCACATAGATATATATGCGTAAGTTTATATATATATATAGATTTATTATTATATATATATATATGTTTAAAAGAAGCAGGAGCAATAACAATGGGGTCCTAGAAAGAAATTATCAGTCAATAGGAGGAGTAGGTAATGTTGGATCAATTGGTTGTAGGATTAACTTTGGAATGTCGTGGCGGATTAACTTTATGACAAGTGCACGTGGCAGCCCAACGGAGAGAAAAATAGAATGCGGAAGCACAGAAGTGATGAAGACTGTTAGGAGCAGTTCATGGAAGAGTGAAGATGAAAGACAGGATCAAGGAAAACAGGTAAGAATGGGTCTAATTATTTGATCAATGCAGGTGCGAGATGTAGTGATGGACCAGAGGAATCGGGTAGTGACAGGTCAAACAAATTGGAACTGTAAAGAACGGGAGTTGGTAGCTGATGGAAGAACGATGGAGTTCCGAGAAAGAATAGTCAGCAACCGGAATACGGTGTCTACGAGGAGCAAAAGGAGGTAAACATAATGAATGAAAACCTTGAAAATAGGCTGGGTTATGCTGGTACCACGACGAATTCATTATTTTGTTAAGCTTCCCGGGGTCTTTCTTTGTCTTCGTTGAGCGTTTTGGGCGGAGGTTGACTGCGGTTTGAGTTCACTTTTTCGTTGTGTGGAGAAAGAGTTCACTGCCGAATCTGAACCGCTCGTTGTGTAATTGAGGAGGCTTGCATGGTGGTTCAAATGGCCTCCACATCGGGGGACTCTTGTAATAAAACATTCCCAGTAGCCCCCAGCTTGCACTTTCAGCAATAACATTTCCATTTATCCTCAGCCGAGAACATCCGAAATTGCACTCCTCTACCTTTTTTCTATTTCCAGACCATTTATTCGTGAAGAGCCCTTTCTCTCGATGATTTTTAATACTCTGGAGGCCACACCGGTCAGTAACCTGGCCTATGAGTCTACCGGACCGTCGGCGTTTCGCACGCCACCAGACCGATGCTCCCTTGGTTACGTTCCGGGATCCCCTGCTGCCTGGCCATTTCATCGCGGACTACCTGATACATACGGCTGCTGGGCCCCACCGCGAAAACTCATTTTAATCCCAAAAGCTCGGGGCGCGGTCAGATTCACCGCTTTGACCGAAGCATATCGGGCGTGTAGGCCGTCTGCAACGACATGCTGGCGCAACTAGGCTGGCTGATTGCACCTCCCGTCACCAGATGTGATTTTTAGTTTACGTCTCCAGAGCACGGCCAGCGTCACCCACTGGCACCAGTTGTAGATTGAAAAACAACGCCCCCTGCATCTTACTGCTGCCACCTATTGCCTCCTCCAATGTCCCTGAAAAAGGTTTACCGTGCACGTGATCAATTTCCAAATCAACATATGCACATATACTCGCTCGGCTCATAGATATACCCTACTATTTCCGACCACTGACATTTATCTCCATCGAATTGCCTTTATTCTTTTTGACTTGATTCCATGTTCACCCTAGTTCTACCTCGTCTCGTTACCGAATTCTGTACCCGAAACATGGAACGGTTTCACTGTTCAGATCTTTACTATGAACGTCACAATTCCTGATATGCTATTGAAGAGACCATTCATCCAATTGGTAATTTGTATGTCACCACTACATTTACCTAAACAAAACCATCATTTAAAGATGCGTTTCTCACCTGCCAACAATTCCACAAAACACGAAATGGTCCTCCTTCCAGCGCTTTATCTGCGTGACATCAGCTCTATGTTCCATTGTACCCTTCCGCTGCATCTCCCTTTATTCAGTCGCTTGCATTTCATGACAGTTGCATTGGCAATGAAGCATCCACAATCCAGGACACCAACAGTTCCACTGCCTCATCAGCTTTCCACGTCAGACTTCAGCATATCCAGCCGTAAAATCCCCTGCACTTCCTGGGAGCTGTTTATATGAACTACTTTTTTACGACTGTATCAGTCCACTATATTTCCACCTCTCGCATTCACTTGGTTACCAACTTGAGTTGCCCCCAAGGTATTCACCAACGAACCCAGACGCATCCAAAACTGTATCACTTTTCACTCATCTATGAACCGCTGCCGCTGTTCCACCAAGATATCATGGTCGGCCACCCGCACCACAATCTCTAGAGCTCTTTTTCTACATCTTTAGCTGAAAGTCAACTACTTATAATTCAAGCTGCCATTAGTCTGTTTGTCCCCCTCCCCTCGAAGTCTCAGATTTGACTTCCTGAACGTGCCCAGTTACACAATCATCTGCGATTCTTGAAGGTTCCGGCGATGTACTACTTCCAGTTGATTCCATCAGATATCAGACATATATACCACTGTTGTGCCCTTTCGTTGTAAATTTGTATTTCTCATCTATCAGTCTTGTAGGCACCCCCGATAAACCAAAAGCTGAACACCAATACACCCACCTATTACCTATTGCCATTTTCCCATCTGCCCTCCACGATCGGGCATCTTTGCCAAAGACCAATGAAAAAGCAATTTCTCCAAGCTTTGCCGGAAATTAACTATACGTATGCCAAGTTACTGACCTTCTGGTTTTTTCCCAAATGCCCCGTGTTGGACTCTTACCAGCATATCTCGTCAAGCAACAGTCCACACGATTTGACAGAATCATTTATGCACCTTTCCCGTATGACCGCAAAAAACCATCGTATATGAACTTCTCTGTCCACCCTGGCGTCCACTTGTGTTCACTAATTAAAATTAAAAAAACCCTTCATTCGAATCGTATTTCACTCATCTGTCAAAATTCGTCACTCTGATTCACCAAATTTCCAGGCTCAGACATCTTCATCCACCTCGTTTTGAGTGCGTCTCCCACAACCTCCCGATGAGTAGTAAGTACTAATTTAGTGGCAAATCGGACTCTGTTTCTTTTGCGCAGTTCTGGTCCTCACAGAACTCCTTGCACCTTCTTCGGTATTGCAAATTTGCTGTTCTACGGGTCATTAAAGCCACTAGTTTAGGTGCATTTCCGTCATCACCGAGAATGTTTTCAATTTCCGTCGGTGCTCTTTCGGGGGTTTTCTTTGTCATTTTACTCACATCCGTGACTTTACTTCGGTGCTGTCCGAAATACCGCGCATTTTCACTTTATTCTTGCTTTACTTCATCACGTACCTTGACCGCGGGGTCCGTTTCGTTCACTACTGAGCGGTGTTTATCTGACCTTCAGACTTAAATTTGCCGGGCATTCATTCATGCGACTAATAAAACCTGTACTTTTTTGTGCTGCATATACCCGAATGAATATCCAAGGGACCTTTTCGCGACCCTACTCGTACCATATGATCATGCAAACAAGCCTGCTTTGGGTGTCCCCGAAATAAACCGTTATTATTATTAAAATTAATAATATTATTGTTATTCCTTGAAAATTCCCGGGGGCCACCTCTTGCGTTGAGTATATACTTCAGCAACCAGTACAATGCCACCTATCCTGGCCGACCTTCCTTTGGTGATCCATATCCGTGCTGGCTGTAAGGTTGGTGGATATTTTAGTGTCCGCCTCTCGAAAGCACTTTGGCCAGGTAACTTGATTGTTTCTAACCAAGAAGCAGTGTGCACCCAAGTGTCAGCGACATTTCGCCACCTATTCCGGTCTTCTGAATAAGTCCTTTGACTAAAAGCGATCCCGCCTCCGTATTTTGGAGAATGAGGTGCTACGGCCTGTTGAAAAAAGCTCCTTTTCCCTGGGCTAACAATGCAGCTAGAGCCTAGTCATTCTAGGTCTGATTATGCATGGGTTCCCATTATGTTGTTCATGACGGCATTAGTCTTTCACATAATAACGCAAGATGGCTAGCTTGAAGAAGGCATAATCAGAAGCACACTCTCCCACCGTTAGGCCTATTCTGAATCCGAAATTTATCCAGGCCCTGCCACGAATGCTCGAAATCCCTCAGGGCTCCGGAAACATTGGAACAGTTGTCTGAACAAATGTTAACTGCCACAGATCTGCCAAAAAACGTTAGATAGGCGTCGGAAACGACTCAGATTCCATCGTGTGTCCACCGCTAGATTATTCGCCATTATCTGTAGGTGCATCCACCTGTCGTAAAAAATCATTCGAAAGCATAAGACTATCGTGGTTTTGTGGAATTACTCACTTACACATGCTTTTCTGTTCACGTGGTGGGACTAGAACAGCCTGAACAAATCGGTGGTAAATTACAGCTTAACATTCCATCCCCTCGGAGCGATATCATCACCATTTTGTGCGAACCACGCCACACGAGAAGCCACGAACAGGCATGCAGCTCTGGTTCAGCGGTCGGTAGTAGACAGCGTCAGCGGAAATTTCCACGTCGACGGCTATCTTCAGTCTCTCGATGATGCTTACTCGGCCCTAACGCAATTAGGTGTCTAACAATACTGCTGATGAAGGGCGGTTTCCAACTCACGAAATGGATATCAAACGCGTTGGAAGTGGTTGAAGTCGTTCCGCATCATAAGAGGATAAAATGGGCTTGAGATCTGGACGGGTCTTCAACCTCAAGTAAAAGCACTCCGGAAGTACGGTGGAATGCGGAAACGGACCACACAAGGTACCAGTTGCAGCATATGTAAGAAAAGGAGTTTTTTGACATTGGAGTCGATCAACTACGAATATCGCGAGAGGACCACCCTGAGTTTCAGACAGTACCGAAGTGAATCAAGGGCCTGAAGAGCCAGTTCGAGGTAACCCTCCAGCGGCTTACACAAGCTCACGCTTTGGTTGACAGCGGGATTTGCGCTCCTCGAAGACCACTGCGCTTGAAAGAACTCTTCAGCCGGGATCAGGATCTCTGGAAGCGATACTCTGAGGTGATGATCCAAATGAAGCTCTTGGCTGCTCGTAAAAGGTGCCTGCAACCACCTAAATCCAAAAAGGTATAGTACAAGCCTGACCATCCGGTTCTTCATCTAAAAGAACCAGAAATTTGCGGGTGGTTTTATATGGCGCGTCCACGATGAAGCCACCGTAAATCAGTGGCAGAATGTTAAGTCCGTCCGATTTTTACTTCCAAAGCGCGACCTACTTTTGGCGGTTTAACACATAATAATAATAATAATAATAATAATAATAATAATAATAATAATATCAATGGCGTATTTCTCGGCTATGGTTGAGACGCACGCGCAGGCGCATAATCATGGTGTACAGCGTTACTCAGTAAAATGAAACATACACAAACTTCAATTATAAAAGTCAAAAGCTACAGTGGTAGAAAAACACAGCCAGCGACAGTTTATATGGAACACCCTAGTATTGGTTTTCGTGCCAACTTTGAACCGGTTTCGGCTTCGCGCTGGGCGGTGGTGCACATCGAGGATACCGAGTAGGCCGTTCATTCGTACTGCTAGAGGTGCATTATCAACGAAAATGATGCAAGCCATGAAAAACAATGGTTTGCCGGGCATCTACAAACAGCGAAGTTTTAAATAGGAAGAAAAAAGAGATTGTATGGAAGTACACTCGGGGAAATTGGCGCGCGCGAAGAGAATAGCAAACCATGAAACTGATGCAAACCTCGAAAGTCGGTTTTACCGAGGTTCAATAAAAGGGATGAGTTCTGAAACAAGGAAGGAAAGTCAAAAATCTTGTACAAGCCTGAATAGTAACGGCCTGTTAACGATGTGAAGCCACCTGTTGAATTGCAAATAGAGATCAAAGAAGCAGTGAGGATAGTAGCAGCCGCAGAATCGACATCTATCTTGACACGGTTGATTAGATTTGCTTCCTGCGCAAATACTCTTCGTTCACTAGCATGGTTGACTGATTCAAGGTTCATTTGTTGGTCATGGAAGAGATTCATCTATTCAGCCGCACACCAGTGGGTCCAACCAATCCTGATTGAGTATTATTCGCAAAGCATGATCTATTCAAGATGGCAAAACTCGAAGCCTTCACCCGAGAGCTTTAGAATGCTGGGGAGTGGGACTACGAGACAAAAACATCATTTCCAAAAAAAAACTTGAAACTTCCAAATCCAAGTCCTGCTGATGGATTATTACGGGTATGTGGCGGACTGACCAACTCTCACCTGAGTTTTGACTCGAAGCATCCCATATTACTGACGGCTCGGCAAGCCACGGTAGACTTGATGATTCAACACATACACGCCATAGAAGAAAACTATGGAGAGAGACGTATGACGGGTTACATCCGAAAGCGGTTTTGGATACTTAGACAAACGGCAACTGTGAAACGCTAATCCGACGTTGTGTCCAATGTGCGAGGCGCCCTGCTGTCGCGGGTAAACAACATGTGGTCCCGCTGCCGTGGTGTAGAGTGACCTCGGGGTGTTGGCCTTTCGGTGAAACGGGACTTGACTATTTCGGACTATTGTGTAGCACGTCCGGAAAAGGATGGAAAAGAAGTACGGGCGCATTTTGATGTGCATGAAGTCCCATGCAGTACACTTGGGTGTTGCCCACACGCTGACTACTGACTCCATTTTCCGGGCCCCACAGGGCTTTACCAACAGTAGAAACGTGGCGGCGGATATTAATTCCGACAATGGCTCGAATTTTTTGGATGCTAGATGAGAACAGCAGCATTGGTGCTAAAGTATAAACCAAGACGTGCAGCAGAACGAGACTGGGGCATACGGGGTCTGATGGCTCCTCACCCTTCACGGGCCAAGCGCCGCCGAGGCTGGTGGGAGCTTCTGATGGGGCCCACCAGAGGCATACAGCTGTCGTTATTCGAACATAGACCGCCAGATGATGGGACCCTTAGCAACCTGATAACCGAGGTTCAGGGAACCTTGAACAATCGTCTTCGATTTCCAGTATTATCTGGCTACTCCACCCACGTGGTTCTTACCCCGAACAATCTGCTCACTTTAGGGCCAAAAGTTGGATCCCGAGGGCCGGCTGGCCTCCGTGGTAAGCACCTACACGTTTGAAACCGGCGAATTTCTTGGCCAGGGTATTTTGGGAGCGACGGCTAAGAGAATACCCACCAGTCGTGCAAACCCGACGAAAGTGGCCTACCGAAGTAATGCCTTTCAGAGCTGACGGAGTAGTCATTATCTCCGACGAACTTGCTTGCTTTGGTATCTGGCCCTTCGGTGTTCTCATGGCGGTCGTTAGCGGTTCCGACGGG
Organism: Fasciola hepatica; assembly: GCA_948099385.1. Lineage (NCBI taxonomy): Eukaryota > Metazoa > Platyhelminthes > Trematoda > Plagiorchiida > Fasciolidae > Fasciola > Fasciola hepatica. Next base: position 5,035,683 of record CANUEZ040000126.1, on the reverse strand, counting down.
CCGATAAGAGTGATGAAGGTGAAATCCGCCAAAAGAAATTTGAACTGCTGCACGCATAGCATCAGCCTTGTTGAGTGCGAAGACGGACAAATCGGTGCCCCGGGTTCCTTCGCCTAATCGCACTCAGCTGCAAGTTTCAGCTCAAGGAAACAAACTCATGCGACCGTATCATAACACACATTTTTATAGTAGCAATTCACTGCATGTGTGCTTAAAATCCACATTGGTTACCGATCACCCTATGAGTGATAAGAACGTTCGCCACCAAATCTCAGTACATCGTTATAATGCTCTGAGTGCCCGACTACTTTATGCCATTCACAATTTGTAACCTTTGTCTTTACACTAATTAAAGTCCACCAACACTCACACACGAACATGAAAGGCAGTTCGCGTCACGCCTCGACCAAAGGACTACATAGTTTCATTAGTTCCAGCTTTATTTTCTCGTTCAGTGCTGGCTTTCTGCCTAACGACAACAAAGTAGGGCATCAGGTTGGGGTTATATTCCTAGCGATGGTAGTAATATACTGAAGGAGGTGCTATGCCTGGGTCGGAGAAGGATGTGTAAAATCCGCTCCAAAACACCGTAACGAGCTCATCATCAGGCATCTATTCTTGTTTTGCTATTTACGTCGTTGAAAACATTTCCGTATGTGGTGTTGTTGTGGCTTTCCCATTTGCCCAAATTCATGTCCACTCAAACCCGCCCCCGAGCTCACGAAATTCATCTTCGTCTCACCTTTCTATAAAGACTTGAAACAGTCCCACAATTTATCATCTTGTCTTGGACAATGACAAAAACTATTCCATATGTGGGCAATTTTGTGGTATCTTCGCGGCACACGCAAGCCCATACAAAATCTCGACTGTTTTCCCGTAGACGATTCACGGACTTGGAATTTCTGAAAATCTCCCTCCATGCCCGCTGCCAAGCAGTGGCTCTCGCGCACAATGCAGAGGAAATTCTCGCCAGCTTGGCCACCGGATCACGTGCGGCCGTGCATACGTGAGCAGATTCTGGACGTCAGTAGTAGTAGTTACACTCACTGGCAGCAGGGCCTAATTAAAAAAGAAGAATCACTACCCTTATTCCAAGCATTTGACTCCGCTAGGATCGGAAGAATTTTGGTGGGCAGCCTAAAGATCAGTTATGGAAAATCCTTCGGAGATACCACATTATCGTGTTTTGCTATTTGCCTGTTCCGTAAAACTAATATTTCGCGTCCAATGCGCTGCCTTGTCACATCCCGTCTTGGACGTTCGTGACTTACGTGCTTGTCCGTCGCGAGCCGAGAACTCGATTCACGCTTTTCGAGTCTGCATGACCGCACATTTGAGGTTTGTAGATGTTTTATGATGTTGTTCATTTAACAATTCAGCACTGTTGAAGCTGCGCATCAACTTTGTTTTGGTTCTGGGATCCGCTCGAATTCGTTTACGTGTTGCTCAAAGCGTGTTTTAGTGTGCACCTCATTGTACAACCGTACCTTTTTCAATAGTCTTGCTCCTGTTTACGATAGGGATCAAAATAGCTCGTACCCGTAGCCAAGAACGGCCACTCAGCCTCCGTTACTCTGGCTGCTGAAGGCAGTCATGTAGACTGCATTTGTACCACTGCTTTTCGTCTTCGGCACAAGGCAGGGTTAGCTTTGACCCTCTTTACTGCAGTTTTTCCGAACTTCATTCAAAATCTTCGGCCTATACTTTCAACACGTGGTTCCCCCTAGCCTATTTCTCTGTGGCATGTCAGTGTCGGATTAGCGAAGCCGTTTTGTAGTGTTCAATGGGTAAAAGTTTTGGGTGTCTGGAGCCAAAACACCAGAAGGACTTATTGAATCCGCCACTTATTTTTATTGGTCGACCGACCAAAACGAGACGTTGCTTCTCCGAAGGACTTCGAACAGTTGCGGCTTTTCTTTCCCCGGGGTCTTATTAACTGAATCTTACTTATTCTGGAGGGAAAGCTTGCATTTGCGGGAGATGCATTAAATCTATTTCTGATGGTTTAGTTTCTGTGGAGAGTATCGGGCACACATTCAACCTTCTTCTCGATCCATTATCCCCCAGTGTCAACATCTACTGTTTGTGTCTTGTCCATCGCAAAGCGGCCCTAAACGAGGTGATCCAAGTAGGGAAAAGGCAATGTTTGGTTAGAAGAATATCACTGCTGACGATAAGGGTGGGTGAAGCCGCGTGTTTTGTGTGTGGATTCGCGTGGCACTTCTGGTGAACGGAATACAGGCAACCTTAACGGTTCTCTGCCCTGTATATTAGTGTATGTTTTCCACGACTGGGCATCTACGCCGAATACCGCTTTGAAGGCAATTGCCCAACCCGCTTGCTGGAAATGAACTATAGGTTTGTCGTCGTCCACCCTCTCGGGCTCCACTTTCGGTGACCGAGGTCCACACCTCGACCCGTGCTGACAGAGACCTAAACGGAATCTTTTATACCAAACGGGATCGCAATCGAGCCACACGACCTTAAACACTCCCAACTGCTTACCAGTAGATTGATAGGCGTCTTCTGACGCAACACCTCTACTACTGATGTCACTGCTGGAGTCTTCACAAATAACAGTTCACAGGCTACCTTCTACTGATTGGTTGACACGTCCCTTACCCCGCCTGATGATCTATACCCACGGGATGCTGCACATCACCTTGGTCTCATGTGAAACAATCCAACAACAGAGCCAGAATACGTAACACAGGAATTTTTCACTCATTAAATTTCGATACGCCATTCAAACGCAAGTCCACTTATCCCCCCCATCCGTGGTTCCCAATAATGACGCCGAATATTACTGAGAATCAATAAGTCAATATATTTTTGTCAGCGTAACGGAACAATAAGGCGTGAGCCTACGCGGAGGTTTTTCACTCAGTTTTCCCTTGCAAGATTTCATTTTTCTTTCGATCGTTATCCGGCTTGAAATTGATTCTTCACTAATTCAAGGCCTTCAAGTTGCGCTCCCTTTTTTCTGAATGATACGGGTTATTGATCCTGAAACTAAACTCACCTTATATATGGACTGCTGTTTTCTCCGCAATCATCAACCCTTCCTAGTCCACTTCCACACAGTTTGTTCACATCTCCCCGTTTCATGAAGCACTCCGCTTATTGAGACCGGGAATATCCGTCATTCCGGGCCATCATCGTCTTCATTGAGAGCCGTTCTCCTTATATTCACTGAAGTTCACGAGTGTACTCCCATTCATTTTTTTATATCTCCATGTTTATAACTCATTCCGTTCATAGAACCCCAATGGGCCCCTTTATCCACAGCTTGCACTATTTTGGTTTATAACGCATCCTTATCGCTATATTTTCACGACATATTTTGCACTACCACGCGCCACCACCAACCAACCCGGATTCGAAAACAAACCGTATTTGCCGCGCGAACCATTAAAATTTCGGTCGATTAAAACTAGCTCTAGCTGTGCTGCTTTGCCTCTGACGATTTTGACTAGCTTTCTTGAAATTCTTGTATAGTTCATTGTTTTGAGTAAAGTTGTACACCATGATCATGCGCTTGCGCGTGCATCTCGACCATGGTCGAGAAATATACCATTATTATTATTATTATTATTATTATTATTATTATTATTATTATTATTATTATAACTCCATTTCGGGTGGACTCAGAAACGCCAGTCAGTTCATCCCATTGGACAACTAATCCAAACCATGAAGGCCTCGTGGTTCCAAACCGATGAGGTTGCTGAATGATTGCACACGGTGCTATCATTTACCGTTGCAATACAACGTTACTTAAAAAGCTTCGTCATCAATGGCTAACTAATAGGTTTCTGGGAGTTTACTTAGCCTTTTGATGGGCATCATCCGGGCAAGTACCACGAATTCCGACGACTTCTTCTTCAATGCCAGCATTACGTCTGCTATCCATAGAAGCCAACCCGAAATCTGATTCAGGAAAACACTGAGTAAACTTAAACAGCGCTCTGTACGATTGGTAGATAAACTGGAAGATACTAGCTGAGATCCTCGTGTTTATCAGAATATGAAAGACAGCTCGAAAGGTCTCATGACCCTGGATGACAATATCACCAGGCTGGCTTTTTGATCTTGCCCGATGGACCCCACTGCAAGCTGTAAGCAACCGCAGCTTAAATATGTCACTAACTCCCTTGAATTTGCTTCTACTGAGATTATCAAGTGCTTCTCAGGTACCGAAAATGTTATAGCTTTCATTCTCTCTGACATGGCCCAAATATTACGTCCGAAATCTACCTTTCTCTGGGCTGCTGGGAAGAGGCACCATCCATGCTCAAGCACAGGCTGAGCAAGCATCCACAAAGGCACATATCCTACCTCGTCATGGTTCTCTTCAGATCAAATAACTAAAGAATTCATCAGCAATAAATCTTCTCCTTCCCTCGACAAGGCACAAGTTCATTCATGGTGACAGCTTAAAAGATTCCCTCCGGGGGTTAGTTTTGAGGACATCCATCCAAACAGTACCTTCCATAAGTGCTCCACGAACAAGCCCTAGGCAGAGGATAGCCCGGGCCATGCAATCTGACTTTATTGGATGATGCATCAACTCCCACCCTGTGCGCTCCGCACATATGCATACATTTCTCGACCTCGACAGTTCATCCCTGTCGGACTCCCAGTCAGCATCAGGCAAACGGCAGGCACAACGAGTTGATGCTCCACCCCCAACCGCTCCGGGTCCACCCCGTTTGCTCCTAACAACGCCGCCGTAGATCTGATACTGGGATCCTCCTGTCACTGACGATACCTCCACTAACAAAGCAAAGTTGTAGGATGTCGGACACCTCAACTCCCTCTATATCATCTGGCGGACCCCATCAGCCTGTCTCTCTTACCATCACCCGATCTCTCTAAGCTTTAGCTGAACTCGCCGAGCCAACAAACTGCTTCAACGCGAGACACACCCCAATCAGTCATCTCACACAAAAATTGGGGCCTAGCCTCGCCCCCAGGAACCCTGTACCCGGCGACCCGTAGTCAAAACGGAAAGAAATGGGCGGGCACATGAGGGCTCCCGGAAGCAGCCACACCGATCCACCTGCAAGCCTGCGTCCGTTCCTGCGGACTCTGGGCCTACAAACGCTACTAGCTTAAGGACAAAATAACCCAGCTTACTTGAACTACGCACGGATCACGAACACACTCAAAATAGTTCCCGACCCACACTCAATCTCTCTTAACATCAGGTCCTTCCAGGGGCCCAGCCACAGGCTCCTGACCCTTGTTCAGCACTACCGCGTACTCCCCCACGAATATTACACGCTTACACCATAACGAGTGTGGCATCCGGCAGAGCACCCTTTCCAAGTCTGGCTCAACATACCTTCGCGTCTCTACCCTATACCTCCTCCAAAGTGGTACTTGTGCCACCCCTTCTGTGGCCCTCCACAACCTATCTCACCACCTGTTCATACTTATCCCACGTAACATTCCCAGTCTTCTCTTTCCTTCCTCAACAGGCTACTTAAATGTGTTCCGCAGCCTCTGCCCAAGCCTCAGCTATCACCACGCCCTCGAACCGAACCTGTGTTTTGTCCATACCTCTCATAAAACTACCGTCTCCATATGGCAGCAAGCTCCTGGAAAACTTGGCAACCATCCCTCGGTTCTTACCAACACCGTCTCCCTGAGATTCGTCCACGCTCCATTGACCACCATCACGATCAGGCTATTCAAAGCAGAGCTCCCTAACTTCTCATCGGGATATGCCTATCTTGAACGCCCAGCAGCGCAGCTGGATATAGGCGCAACTTCTTCTTCATCGAAGTCTCGAGCAATCTGGACAACTTTCCATCTGCCAATCGTAAACCACCCTTCATTCAAGATCCTTCCTCACCTTATCACGATAAAACCACTAAGTTACATGCTGAGAACCTAACCAAAACCTACATCTTGCTCCTTCTACTAAAATCCAATCTCTCTGATATTGATTGCTGTCCCGACAAAACTACTTTCGTCTCAGGACCCATAAGACGTAAACAGCAGAACTCCCTAGATCATCCTAACGGTAGCCAAGCCAAACTCCACCAAAGTTTCGACAAAACGAGGGAATATTTTGTCAGCAGATAATATGTTTAACTTGTGCGATAAAATTTTGCTTAGAGACTTTCGAGAAAGACCATGAGCTAGAATATTTAAGCCACCAAAAGAGATTGAAACACTGGCCAGGCTGATAAAGTTCAGAAACAGTCAATCTAATCAAGCCATCTCATGCGTGAACTATAAAGACTCTTGACAAGATGACCCCCCATTGATAGCTGAGGCTTTAAGTCCTTACTTGGCCTCCTTTTTACCGACGGATGACACCACGTGCATCACTTTCTAAACCCGGTGACACCGGTAACCTTCCCAACGGTAGGGTTTCACTCCCACAAGGTTTCAGCCCCGATGTCAAAACAAGACCGGCCTACATACCAGGTCCAGAAGCTTTAACACCAGCCATTTTCAGCTGGGTGACATAGACATTCCAACAATGTCAACAAGCATGTTTGGTTTGTCACTAGGTCTCAGCATTTTCCCTTCCCAGAAGAAGACTCTCAGTGCTTTACCTATGCACAGAAATGGATCACTTTCAGGTCCGGTTACATATCAACCGGCAAACCACACCCCGGTGGTGTATTGAACCATGGAGGGAGCCACTGAGGAAAGGCTGACACGTCACCTTCTAAACCGTGATCCAAGAAGGCCGGCAAGCGCGGCTTTCTGGAATATAGATCATGCGTGACGTACATGAAAGTCTTCCTCAACCTGGTCAAGGAGGCTGTCAGTAATGGCAATTTGGCGACCGTGATCTTCTTAGCTATGACCAAAGCCTTCAACCGAGTATCCCACTTGCGGTTACTAGAGTAGATCAAAACACATGGAAATATGGACCGGATACTCTCTTGGTTTTCACTATATTTAGCAGCTCAAGATCAGGTAGCGAATTTGAAAAAACTTCGTCGAAACCCCCGCCCATAACCAGTGGTGCCATATAAGGTTGCGTACTTGACCCGCCAATGTGCATGAACGATACATTCAATGTCTTCCAACAAGGCGTTCCCTTTCCGTTCGCAGATGATGTCTAAATGATGTACGCTTTTGAGTCCACGGCTTTAGCTTCTACCACAGACGATACTTCACTGGAATGGCTTTCTCTCTTTTCCTGTATTAATGGTAGGAAGATGAGATTTATCGTTGACATTAGCTGTATTTTGATTTATAAATGTCACTTTCCCATTGGACCATTTAGAATGAACGAACAGTCCATTCCCAATAACTCCCGAGTAAACGGCTCGTGTCCATATTATTCAAGTACATTTGCCTTTTCGGAACACGCAGTTTCACATGCAACTGAAGCACGCCGGATGACCGGGCCCATACACCAAAGCCGTTACGTTACCGGAAAGTAAACTCAACAATTTTACTTTACATGTCAGCCCTCTTTTGAAATCTGACTCATTCACTTGTTCGAACATGAGAAAGGCAGACGGAATAGCATTTGGCATTGTACGACGTGCCCTCTCCAAACGGCTCCTACGTTCTTCTTTCCCCCTAAATTACACGGAACTTTTTGGTCTGGTGGAAGGCGATCCCTATGGCAGCCCCGCTTAAGAGTTCTCTTCGTCTTTATCCACCATATCTTAGGAAACAGATGGTGCATTTCAGCATTGCAGGTGAGAACATTTTCAAACTATTCTTCTCTGTAACAATGAGTTCATGGTTTCCGTCTCCTTGCCTAATCTTGACCTTAAATCAAGCTTCCTCATCAATAAGTACGCTTCAAAGTGAAACAAGTTGCCGTAAGGCATTGGAATATTATTACCATCATTTGTGGAGTCCAAACGGGAAATGGGCTTAGTCCTGAATGTGACCAAGCTTACCAGAAAGTGTAACCCCTATATTTTAGTGGTTCAGGGCCTTTGAGATGGAGCTACGGTACTGATAAATCAACCATCCAATTCGAACATCCCAGCGTTCACCGGACTTTCATATGGTTTGCCTCCTCCCAACAGCAAACAGGGAATTCAGTGTGCTACATAGGGACCCAGTTTTTAGTTCTCACCATCCGGGGCTGAGATGAATTTTAAATTCTCTTCTAATAAATATCCTCTTTAGGGCAAAGCAACACGGCCGTTTGTGGCGTATCTAAGTCTAAGGCTTTAGATACTAGAGTCCATTTGCCTCGGCGAGGGCCTGGCCCGGACCAGACTTGTCGCATACGACCCGCGTTTCTGTTCTGCACTTTTGCTACTGAATGATTGGTGTGGGTGACCTATCCCAAGCTCGGCTTTAACATGCAGTCCATGTTTTGGTAGGGGCATGTGAGCTGTGGTCACCAGCCAAAAGCTGCCACACCTTCACTGACAGCCAGATATCTGGCTGCAATAAAACTACGAAAAAAATAAGGGTCCTAAAAGCGTGGATCACCTCCGGAGCGCCAAGCACTGGATGCTGACAGGTGAGTATCGTGACACCCCCCCCATCTGAAGCGGGTACCAGTGCGCCTACATTGGATGCGAAATACAGACCATTAGAGTTCGCTTCCTCGACGAAACTTCAGCCCTATCCTGTTGCCACTTCCCTCGGCTGCCGAACTTGTCCTCACACTTGTGTCGTTCCACTTAGCAATATGCTACCGACGATCATTACGTCTCACTAACAGTGCAGTCCCCGCTTCATAAAACCACCTTGCTCACACACAAGTATAATCTTAGTGCTTCAACACCATCCGGTCGAGGCACGGACGAACTGTCGTTCTCGTTTCTCCATAAGAGACCAATTTTCTCTGAAGCATCACCACCGATACCCTTATTAGCTTTTGCAGTTGTACTCTGACGCTCCTCAGACTTTCTCTAGTATAGGGAAGTCTCTGGAGCAGAAGAGATAGTGACAAACATAGTGCTGTGATGAAGTAGTGCCAGTCCTATTAGCCCAAAGCTATTCCTTCAAACCTATATTACAGCCTCGGAGCCGGGGTCCATTCAGCATAAGCAAGCGGTATTGAATGTTACCGTATTTGGCTTCTCACAAGTGCTCCGCCTTGGATCTCTTCAGTATTCCATCCTTAAAGCGCCAACTTACAAACCATTAACCCCTTTATGTGCACACACAAACGCCAATCTGGCATACGCTTTCTTGCCAGCATGTAGCAGTACTGCTCAAGCCCCTAGAAACCTAGGCTATCTAAGCTTCTGGAATAAAATTCAGGTCAGAATTAGGAATAGATACCGCTGACCTTCTAAATGAAACTTTGTCCTTCCCCCATTCGTATGAACCTAACCAATTAGTAGAAAGTTGCTGTCTCTCATTAGTATAACTTCTAGCTGAAACCACTTCCAGTTGCCAAGCCCCATTTATTTCAGGTCCCTAATACTTCGTCATCACCAACCATTTCAACTTTCGCATCTGATAGCCAAGGATCACAATCTGACTTACGCAGACCGAGGCTTAACTGGGACCTCTCATAACTACCAGGATCGCAACCAAGCCGCCAGATATACAGTACTCCCAACTGCTTCTTAGTGGATCGATTAGCGTCTTCTGAAGCAGCGCATCCTCTGCCGATATCCCTATCTGAGCTCACACAAATGAGCTTCACCCTCAATGTGCTACCGTACCAGCCGCTGACTTCCATCAGCTTCATCGGTTAAACCTCGCCCCAACTGACTGGCATAACGACTAGGCCTCCACCCAGCAAAACGACCCACAATTACGGCAGGATGCAAATTACCAGTGACAGTCGCTCCCTGATTATTCCTGGATCTTACTTGGAACAGCCCGATCTCACAGCTGGAACATGTAAAACAGAACTTTTTATTCATAAAACTTCGACATGCCATCACATCATCCTCATCAGTGGTTCCCGATAGCGATGCTGAATAGCACTAAGACCCAGTAAGGCAACATATTAGACAGAGTAACAGCATAATAAAGCTGAAGCCTGTGCGGGGATTTTCCACTGTGGCACCTATTGCTAGACTTCATTTTTCTTTCGAACAGCATGCTGCCTGGAATGGATTCTACAATTATCCAGGATCCCTCAGTGGCACACTTCTATCCATCATACTGGATTTTTGATCCCGATGCTAAACTCGTCCTTTTATGGAAAACTGTTCTTTTCATGGTACTCAAGGTCCCCTAGTGCTCTTTCATGCGATATTTTTCTTGTCTACCTCTATCATGAGTTGCTCCGTTCGCTGAGCCTCGGTAAGCCTCCATCATTGATTTTGGCATGTAGTGCGTCTTAAGCTTTTCGTGTTATCTTCTTTTCGGTATAGCTTTGGGATGCCATTGCTAAATATAACATGGTAAAGAAAGCTCGCACGACAGGACAAGGACGGCGGTTTGACGCAGGCACAGACAAGCAAGGCCGCCAGAAGTGCTGGATGCTGAGCCATTCAGCGGATGTTACACGTACGTGGTCTCCAAAGGCAGAGGAAGAGGAAAAAATCAGTAGGCCGAAGCCCAGTAAGTGTAAAAGAGTGTGCCCACACTTGAGTCAAAGAGAAAAAACGGTGGTCTATGCCGACGTGGCACATCATTCTGGACTCGAGACCAGTTCATTTTCACCGAGCAAACCATTATCAGTTTGATCCACTCAAGGTCTTACTAGCTTTGTTGTTCTGCTGCTAAAAATCTTCGACCCCAACTACTGAAGTTCGTGTGCAATTCATGATGTTGAGAAATTTTTCTCACCATGATCATGCTCTTGCGCGTTCTTCTGTAACATGGCCGAGAAATACACCAATATTATTATCATTGGTCGACTCGCGAACAACTGTGAGTTGATCCGTGACGAAAGTTTTGGACCGCGTGCTCGTGTTGTAGATGTAGTGAATTACAATGGGGAGATCTGTCTGAAGTGCAACATTTCGAACTACTCCAGCAAAGCATTGTTTAAGTACTGTAGCCATTCTTACGAGTGGGAACTACGCATTCAACTCCGACTTCTGAATATATACCATCTTGAGTGAAGTGGCACCGTTCCTTCCGAATAACAGTCTGTTTTTTTTGTGTCCATTCACTTCCATCCAGCCGCCGCAACTTCCAACAAGCACCCCACCTCGGGAGCATCGGAGAGCAGATGTATGCAGGCGCTTTTCATTGGCTTATTAAATGCCAAGCCTCCGAGCATCTTTGTCTGCTGTGGACTAGCCACTCCTCTTAATCAGTCAAACCACAGTTTTCGGGACTCGCTTTTCAGCGGTCCATCCTATCCTAACGTGTTTCTGCCCGACGTTTATGGTAACTACTTTCCAGAAGCAGCCATGGTGAAAGAAAATCGAGCTGATCCTAAATGCTTGCGACACTTGGTAACATCCACCTGCGCAAGACCGGTCTTCCCGGAATTTTCAGCTAGACTATAAGCTCACCACCTTCGGCGTCCTATTAAAGTCCCAGAGTGAGTTCGGCCAGTAAAAGTTCTCGTGAAATTCTCGAACTCATCCGGCTTTTTCTGCCTCGGATGTGGGTTCGAGTGTCTGCCTGAAGTCTGGCATTCATTTCATCGAACGCTAACCATCCCGATTCCGAATCGTCTTCTGATCAACCTCTCATGATGTAGCCCCTTTTCATCGTCAAGTTATCAGAGAAAACTCTTCAACGCAAAATACCTCAATAAATCCAGCATGCAATGCGGGGTCAGCCAAAGATCCGTATTATTCGGCTCTTTTCTTCAAAGCAAAGCTTGCGCAGAATGGTGAAGGGACCAGCTCCAGCCGATGCACCGTCAAGAAATATTCTTTCAGTTGTTTTCTGCAATGCCATTCAGTCACCATAACAGTCGGAATGCATATCTATACTGAACAGGATCATCACCTGAAAAAGACATATCCCGCAAGTCGGCAGAAGCGGCTTTCCTGTCCACTGTAAAGCGGCACAGTACTTCAATCACGGAGATAGTCTGATCGGGGCCTTGCAAAATGCGATCACGCAAAAACGTCCGCGGTATTTCGCAGTCCAGTAGAAGACTATTTATCAGATTCTCGGATTCTCTGTGGTCTATCACGGACTGATGCGATAGGCACCATGTTTCTTCAGTAAAGTCTACACGAACCGCTCTTGTTAGGTAGCCCAAGTAAAGGTCATGGTGCACATTTTTCAAACATCTCTTCTTCAGCTGTAGATTTCGGTTCAAACGTCATTTCGGGTACGCCTATTTAGGGCCACTTCGCGACTGTTTGGCAGGCGGCCCATTCCAAGAAGCCACGGAGCAGTCACTTCAACTTGTTCACTTGTGTACTGCATTGCAGTGTTTTCTATTGATACGGCCGTTTCATCCTCTAGTGAAGGTTCCTTACTTTCTTTAGATATGCCCGAGAATTTGTATTTGTGCAACCCACGGACCGCGGCCTCCATGTCATTTCCATTTAAGTTAAGGAAGCTCGCAGAGGTTTTTAGTTTACCCGTGGTAATTGGTCCGCGCAGTGTCCATCCGAATACCGTGGCGTTAGCATATGGCTCTGCGTTGTACATGCCTTTGGCTTGGTACCCACTGGGATTCGTGCACATCACAGCCTATCGGTATGATTAACTGAGCGTAAGTCGCTCCCTCGAAAGGTGTGCTTCGCTGGTGAGGCCACCGGCTCGCTAAAGCTTCGGTTGATTCTGTGGGTCTGGTCGGCCGACCATTATTATTGGAAGCCTGTAGCACATCGGCCATTTCTGTATCCACCAGCATTGATGGCTGTAGCTTGATTTGTCTGACGGTGCCGGTAGCTGGGAGCCTGAGTTCACTGACCAGTTCATGCCGGTGCATGGAATCATGAGTCACTGGTGTAGAATAGGTTCTGTACTCAGAAAACGAAACCACTCTTACAATTCCTTCGCGCTTCATCGCCCTTCTGGGATCAAGCCCAACCTTACCAGTCTGTCTGGGTGGCTTGCAAATGTAAATCTAATCTCAAGTTTTGTCCTTGTTCTGAACTTCAGTTCTCGAAGTGTGTGCAACAGTGAGTGATAGCTTCGCCAGCGTTTTTGATGGCGACACTTGGCCTTCTCATGACGTTCAGTGGCACGAATTGAGTTTTCCAGAAGCTTGAAGGAGGCACCGACCTCGATGGCAGGGGTCTCTCCATCAGGAACGCCTCGCTCCAGAAAACACGGGCACTCCGACAGTCAACGAGTAGCTCCACATAGTTTATGGTCCGCCAGGTGTTTGTTCTGGCATGAGTAGCTTGGGTACCTGCCAGTGGATGGTTTTTGCGTAGTCCTCCTGCCTGGTTGGTGGAAAGTGCAAAATCGGCCCGGATACTCCCCTTAGCGGACGATCTGTACAAATCTGTCCTTGGCAATCCGCGACTGGTGGTTGATGTATTCACTCGGGCCTTCGGACGTGGCCTCACTTCTGCAACGGCTCACTTTTCTGCTTCCCCGGCCCAACAGCTAGAGAATTCGACGGGAAAGCAACAAGCAACGGACTCTAATGTGTGCAGAGCACTGAGATAAAGACAGTAATTTGGATGGTTGGGGGAAGTGCTGCAATGCTGCCTTTTTACCCCCAGGTTAACCGGTGAAGGAGGATTCCCCTTAGGGCTTCTAGCCTCCAGATGTACTCCGTCAATCTGTTCGCTTAAGATCGTGAAAGGTTGTTCAAAATGTTCCTCGAGAATACTGCGGGCTCTCATGTAGCCCACGTCAGGATCCAACATTGCTCACCTTTCTAATGCTTTTCGGAAGTGCCCGCGGAAACGGTGCATGAGATAGAGAAGTATTTGCCCCGGACTCGAAATCTTCCGCTCGATGAATTTCGTACTGCTTTTCAAGTTTATGGTATTGATCTGGATGCTCGTCGAACGTCATCGGTTCGAATATAGTAAATTTTACGATAAGTTGACGTTCTCGGCAGTGGTCTCGCATCTGGTCACTAAAATTCTACTTCGAGAACTATTTCTCGGTCTGGGGGGATTTCACCGACTATTTTGCTGTAAGGTAGACCATTATTCTTTGTGTGAACCATATCTTTTTGCTCCCTAACTAATTTTATTTCTTCCTTCATTTCAGTCACTCTAAGTCTACTCTTTTCAATCACTTTCAATTTTCCTGGTGAATCACATAAATAGGCTCCGACAGGAGTAATAGATGCAGCCATATCTAGATAATCGGGACCAACGAACCCACCCCAGAGGTTTGTCGACTTACTTCCTGTCCAGATTTAGTATGTGCTGCTTTTTGCCTTGGAGATTTTTTTATTTTATCCTGCGGAAAGTTCAGGCGATTACTGTAAGTCGTTCTCCCAAGTGAGAATAACACGTGGTTTATTGAATGAACCCCAAAGCAAAACAAGTTTAATCTGAATATTCTACTATACAAGGTCAGCGAAGCACAAGCGCAAAGAAAGTAGGCAAACCTCGGCTATGCGGTCAAAACGGTCAACGAGCAAGAGCCAAAGTCTAGCTATGTTCAACAAGAACAGCCATCAAAACGAACGTATTTCGAAATCAATTTTAACTGAGTAGCTGTCAAGAAAAAAATGCGACGTAGACAGGGGAGTTGGAAAAGTGCTGGATGATATGTGCTGTAAATGTGTGACATCCAATGGAGAACGCACATCATTGATGAATGGACATGTATTAAAAACATTCGGTAGGTATTTGCTGTACATAAGTGAAAACACGTGATACGCACTTCAGTGGGGGCAGTTTTCTGTAGGACAAAATCAACTCGGTAGAGGGAGCTAGTAGGACGTAAACAACACCAGAATCATCGGCCAGTGAAGAGGAGAACACCTAGTTGAAAGTTTCAGCGATTGCAACGGTAGTAGGAGCATATGTACTGCTTGGTGACTTCCAGTACTAAATCTCGGAAATAGAGAGGGTCTTTTTGTCCCCAATTACTGGTGAAATCTGAAGTGGCTTATTTGGTCGGCCAAAAGTAGACGCTTCTTTTTCCCCGTGAAGTATTTTGCGGCGACACGAAATCTATAAGAAGTCCCTTTAAGAAGCACGAAAAGATGTAAGTTATTGGAATTTACTTGCAACGCCAGGTCCCGCTTATATTTCGGTTAAAAAAGGCACTAGGGAGTCATATCGGCTGCAGGGGGTCCAGTGAGTCGCGACCTGACTTAAGCTGTGAGGAGTTTTAACATATGGCAGATTCACTGCAAGCTGGGGTTGTTGAGTCGATAAACAGTCACTCTGATCCGCGGAGCGAAGTGACCCGATGAGAAGCTGCCACTCGTGATGAGTAGGCCGAGAAACAAGAGGACCTTGTGAATTGTTATGAAGGCTGTGAGCTTACAGGAGAAAGCCTTATGATCACCTCTAGGGTGGTTAGTAAGCAAGCTAGTTCCCACCCAAACCGAGCCCAAGTTGAAGACTAAGTCCGATTTGTTATATCTCTTGGTTGGAGTGGGTGCTCGCTGGGCTCAAAATCGTGCTTCAACGCAGGAGATAAAATTAACTAATCCGTGGGGGAGGTGAGAGTGGCCCAAGTGACATTGGTTTCAATGAAGTCGCCAGCGCTGCGAACGTCCTCGTGGGTTACGTTGGATAGGTGAATAAAGGCATTGGCAATGGGGTGAAGTCCTAAGCAACTGAACCAAGAGGGCTTCAAATAGGGCCGATGTAATGGCCTGCGGTAACCAGTGGAACGGCGGCCCGTAGAGAGTCCTGGACAGCATCAAGGATGAGGCGACAGTAAGAGCTTTCGGTAAAGGTGCATCTGATGAGAAACAAGCATCCACCAATTCGGCGACACGCTTTTACTAAACCTCTAGTAGCTAGTTGGAGAAATTTGGGCGGGCTTGGTGTAACTGGTTAGCCAAGTGATAAGGATAATGTCGGGGCTGGATCAGAGCGCAAGGCTTTGCAGTAAGTCAAAAGCATAGCAAAAGAGCCTCAATTCGGGACAAGGAAGTTCAGCAGGTTTGTCCTCTTTCAGAGCGAGACAAATGTATGCTACACGGACTGAGGCACCCAGGGCGAAGCTTGGTTGTGAGTCTGTACTGGAATGTGTTGGGTTGCAAAATTCGAAGGGGTTTGACGTGATGTTGAGCAAGAAAGCAAGGGGGAACAAAGAAAGTCTGGCGTCTGACTAAGAAGGAAGTCAACAACACATTGAGGGTAGGCTATGGTAGAAGCAAGAGGAGGTCAGAGAAATTCTAGCCCGTGGAGGAGCTGGACAAAACTTGGTCTGTGCAGTAGGGACGGCGGGTGAAACTAGAGAGGATGGCGGAGCAATGAAGAAGTTATGTGAAAATTGTAGACCTCCGGGAAGTGGTTGGGTGACGAGAGAGACAAGAGACGGAAGCTAAAGGTTGGGGTGAAAGAGAGTTGCTAACGGGCGGCTGGCCAAGCTAACGGACTGAACAGGTTAAATCGGAAGTGGCGCAGAAAAAGTTGGAGTTTTATATTCAGTTTGGGCCGATGAAACTTATTTTGGAGGGAAGAAGCTGTTGATGGATACTGTGCCTGCCTTCCTCAGTGAATAGTGACGCGTGTCGCAAGTCGTGGGAAGACACCGATGGACGATCACTGGTGTAAGGACAGCTTTGGGAATAAGTGAGTCCTGAGAGAGAGCAGACCACGAGGTTTGTTAATAAACTTGCTTGTCGTGTTTCCAGTGTGCTATCAGCGGAACTTTATCTGATGAATTTTATGCGAGCAGGAAAGAAATGACTCATAGGGGTGCGGAATGTTAGTTTTCATAGGTGGGATTTCACACGCTAGAGATTTTGGAAGGAAAATGTGTTGTTATGGACTAAGGTCTTCCATAACAACGCTCTGATGGTTGCGGAGGCGCAGCCTTATGTGGCTCAGATGGTCTGTTACATGGACTAGTTTTGGGCTGCTGAGATGCCTGGTGGACCTAATAAGGCTTTCCCACTTGCCACTGCGGGGAATGGCCCCCGGAGGTTGGAGTGCCGTCGCATAACATAAGCCAAGGTTCGGTTTTGCAGCTCATCTCGGATCAT
Organism: Fasciola hepatica; assembly: GCA_948099385.1. NCBI lineage: Eukaryota > Metazoa > Platyhelminthes > Trematoda > Plagiorchiida > Fasciolidae > Fasciola > Fasciola hepatica. Next base: position 5,018,762 of record CANUEZ040000126.1, on the reverse strand, counting down.
GTTTTGGAGCCAGCGCTGCAGTTTTCGTTGAGCGCCCGCGAAGCTTGACCCACTGTCAGAATAAATATCTGCTGTTATGCCTCTTTGGTTGATGAGGCACTGCGAGGTCCGAAGAAAGAGGTCGGTCATCAGATCCGTTACTTTCGGAGTGTGCTGCATGCGGCTTCAGGCACGTCACGAAGTACCCGTATCGTTATTCTAGCCTTTCCCCGCACCTGACCCTATAAGGTCCCGCAGTTTGGTCCGGTCTCACTGAGCGGCCACCAACACGGGGGATTTCTACATTCCGGCAGCCGAGCCAAGTGTCGCTTGTCCGCGACAGCAGCGCTTCTCTTACGGTGCGCACAACGTTGAGTTACGCATTTCAGGGCCGCCCTTCCTCCCGATGTCCAAAAATCCCTTCAAGCGACGCTGGTCACGTGGCTCGCCCCGGAGTGTCCCTCTACAGCAGGTCTGTTGAATCAATAATTTTATCGCACGTTGTCCAGCTGGTGGTAGTGTGGTTACTTAGCGTCAAAACTCAGGTGGGAGTTGTTCAGTCTACCGCCTTCCCGTAGCAATCCATTACCGAGTTAGGGATCCCGAGGCTTCGGTTTGTTTTTTGGAAGTGAAGCTTTTGTCGGTTGGTCCCGCTCCTCCGGCATTCTCCAGTTCTCGGGGGAAAACCTCACAATGTACCATCTTCAGAAGATACTGCTCTGCAGATCGCAGTTCATCAGGATTTATTGGACCCACCCGTTAACGGCTGGGTGGATGGCCTTTTTTGTGACTAGCAAACGTCTCCTAAACCTGGCCAACCTCACCAGAGACCGAAGAGTTTTCATCCGGGAGGAAAACGTGGCTGTCCATGGCAAAATAGATGCCGATTCGGCGGCTGCCACCGTCATCACCGCGCCTCCGATCTCCCCTTCGGATTTCAGGGGTAGCTTTAGTTTGTAAATGGGCCAGTCCCGTTGGGGCCTGTGCATGAACTTCAGCCCTTCAGTCCACGAGTCTATTTGCCGGAAGTTGGTAGCAGCTCGGGAGCACAGATCGACTGGGTTGTCCGTGAACTTGACGCGCTTTCACTGGTCCATAGTGACTTCGTCGTGGAAGATCGCGAGCAGGTTAGTAACTAAGTTACTAAACGACCCCCGAGTCTGTTATTGTAGTAGAGCACCAGTGTCGAGTCCATCCAAAACTAAGTGACCAAATATGAAAGTCGAAATATCGTTTTACCGCCTTTACCACTCCTACTGCTAACGAAGCTGCACTGAGTCCGAGGCCCGGGATCCATACCGATTTCGGTGGGGCAAACCGAGCTGCGGCAAACAGGGTACTTGTATGGCATTTTCCTTCTTCCGTGCACCATTGTCCACACACCATGGCTCCGAACCCGACTTCGAAAGTGTCAGAAAAGGCATGTAGCTCTCCCGTCTGTGTTTTGTGACCAGAGGGCAAGCATCTGCGGATCCTTACTTCTCCTAAATTTTTCAAAAAGATCATGAGTTTTCCCCCTTCCAGCCGATCTTCTCAATCAAGTGGCTGGCCCCAATGGACTTTCGTATAACAGAGCCGCTGCCGCAAGTACTTTCCGGGTATCAACCGGGGAGAAACAAAACCAAGTGGATCGAGCACGCTGGGGACGGCTGACAGTATGCCGTGACGGGCACCTGGTTGGTCGGGAAAGTTTAGCTCGAAAACGAAGCCCCCGTTTCCGCATTCCATCGTACTTCCGGAGTGCTTTTACTTGGGGTTGAAGACCCGTCCAGATCTCAAACCCATTTTATCCTCTTATGATGCGGAACGGCTTCAACCACTTCCAACGCGTTTGATATCCATTTCGTGAGTTGGAAACCGCCCTTCATCAGCAGTATTGTTAGACACCTAATTGCGTTAGGGCCGAGTAAGCATCATCGAGAGACTGAAGATAGCCGTCGACGTGGAAATTTCCGCTGACGCTGTCTACTACCGACCGCTGAACCAGAGCTCCATGCCTGTTAGTGGCTTCTCGTGTGGCGTGGTTCGCACAAAATGGTGATGATATCGCTCCGAGGGGATGGAATGTTAAGCTGTAATTTACCACCGATTTGTTCAGGCTGTTCTGGTCCCACCACATGAACTGCAATGCATCTCTTTCCTCTACGGGTATTTTTACCTGGTGAGACATTTCGCTGATGTCGGCGGACAAGACCACTCTGTCTGCCCTGAAATGGCAAAAGACTTCATACAGCGGCATGATCCAATCGGGCCCCTGCATCAGACAATCATTCAAATGCATGACCTTGGAATTTGGCTGCCTGATCGGAGACCACCCACAGATTTTCGGGTTTCTTGTAGTGAAAAACCAGGTGATGAGGCATGTACAATATCCCTTCTCGGCCGTCGGTTGTTTCAGGAACGTTCCCCAATTGGCGAAATGCTTTGCTTCGCATCATCACTTCCTGGCCGAAGGGTTCTTTTGGGTGCAGTGGTCTTCGAGGAGCGCAAATTCCGTTGTCAACCAAAGGGCCAGCTTGTGTAAGCCGCGGGAGGGGTACCTCAAACTGGCTCTTCAGGCCTCTGATTCATTTTCGTATTATCTGCAGTGCGGGGTGGTCCTGTCTTGACACTCGTAGATGGTCGTCTCCGAAGCCATAAAACTTCCTTTCGTACAGAGGCTGCAACTGATACTCTGTGTGGTCCGTTTCTGATGACAAGTAATTTATGGAGCCACGTCCCCCGAGTTGGCCATATGGTACCCATCCTAGTTTTGTGCGTAAGGCATGGGGAGCCTGACGGTAGCCTACTCTCTGGTCCAGCACCCAATGCGCTTCTGGCACGTTGCAGCGAATGCAAAGGTCTGCGGCGTCATTTTCCGGATCTACAACAGTTATATCTTGCAAACTGATCAACCTAGATAAAATTGTATTCACCGACCTTGGTGCTTGCACGGGGAGAACAGCCAATGCGAAAGCCTCCGTTGACGTTACTTGCTCCCTTGTATCAAGGGATATGGGCAGCAAATTCAGCCGACCTGCGGTTACTACCTGGGCTCCTCCCACCGTGCTCACTGCGAACGACGTTGGGCTTTTAGAGAGCTGGTGTTTGTCGGTAAACCGCTCCTTCACCAGGGCGGTGCCCGATCCGTTGCCGACGGAGACCAAGGCTTTGGCACTCCTACATCAACTACCCATATCCGTACTGCTTTGCCGGCAGGCCACGATGTTGAGAAGTTCACGCCGGGTTTGTTATTCCCACCTAGAGTGTAGTCTTTTATCTGGGGTGTTTGTCAATGGCGTCTGCCCAGACAACCTTCGTGGCCACCTCTGGCTGTTGTTCGGCAAGCTTCCACCCGGTTTGAGGTGTTAAGGCGGATAAAATGCGCTCCTGGCGCCCTTGGCATTTCCCAACTTCCGATTACCGTGGCTTTGATGAACTTCGGGCATTCCAGCAACCCGTGACTGGCGTAGCAGGTCCCGCAACTTGGGCGAGCCACAGCTTTGAGTGAAATATGGTGCGAATTCATCCAGTCTTGACATTTCGGGTGTTTCCGTGCAGTCTTTTGGGCTTGGCTGGTGCTAGGTCTGTTTCCCCTGTTGCCACTACGGATAGGCCCGCCAAATCTGTTGCGGCTATTTTGGTTTGCCTGTCCAAGCATTCAGCCAGCTCCTCGAATTCGGCCTCACTGTCGCCCCTGCTTATGCCTTCCGCTTCTTCCTCCCTACAGCTCTGTAGCTCGAAAGAGGAGCAGAGCAATACAACCTCCAATTTGTACACTGAGTCGAGATCGTCCTTGTGCTTCAAATGTTCGGCGGCTATCGAGTAGTTCTGCATCATAATTACGAGATGGGCCGCCACGTAAAAGTCGCCCTTTGTTCGTTTAAGGGACTTCAAGTGGTCGTTGAGATACTCGCAACACAATTCAAAAAAGGCCAAGCATCCGATCGAGGATTTCATTAAGGTTCCTTAAGGAACAATCATAAACGTGATACAGAAGCTGCACAGTAACCGGTCCGTGAACCAGAGTTGGTCAAGTGCAAGCAAATTCAGGATCGCTTGGGGTTCAATCAGTCAAGTCTGTGGAAAACTTGGGTCGAAGGTCATAGGACAGAATCAATGCGCACACCAATCAGCTGTCACTTAAGATCAGTGCCCGATGTGTGGTTCAGCTAATGAGCGGGCGTGGCGCAAAAAGTTATTGGGAAACAAATTCGGACAGAGGTTGGGGGGCAGATCGATCCCGGGTTAGAGCTTCAAGTCTGGTTGCTTTGTCGATAACCTTTTGTTTGACCTCTGACATCGAACCTTCTGTTGGATTGCAAGCAACCTTGAATGTCTGGTCAAACTTGCCTATAAATCTGCCTTGCCCGCAGGTAGCCTTGGTCCGGGTCGAGCATGGTACATCCGTCAATAGCCTGTCTTGCTGTCTCGGCAGTAGTGGGTCAAACAGAGCAGCCCTTGTCCCGGGCCTGTTGCTTCATTTTTGACAGTGGTTTCCTATTGTATGATGAATTTCCAGTGCTGATCAGGTAGCCCTTCGCAAACAATCAGCTCTGCTCTGTTAAATCGATCTTCGGTTGTGCTGGTGCTTTATGCTCAACAGCCGGCACAGAGCATCCAATTTTTCTTTGCCCTGGTCGGACAAAGGTCTCGTTGTCACTAGTTTTGTGCTCACCCTCGCTCCTTTTGTCTTCTGGGCCTGCTGCTCAGCTGATAACGGCCAATGTTCTAGATCCAATATCCTCAACTCGGATAAATCAACATTCTTCCAAGTAATAGTATCTTCTGTTATATTTGAGCTACCACTGACTCGGCTGGAGGATCTAACATAAACTATGGAATCAAAGGTGCCCAAACCCTCCTCAGTGACTTTCCGCAATAATTCCTGTCCGGGTTCTGATTGCTCTGAACCTTTCCGGGCAAGCTGCATAGTTTCTCGTTCCATATTTGTCAAATTGTCTATTGTGACACGCTTTTAAGAAATACGTAGCCAAATTCAAGCAAATATCAAAACCAAAACTCGACCGGTCCGCAAATTTTACGATATTGGATTACCAAGTGAGCAATCAAATAAAACATGCACGAATCTCAAATGTGCGACCATACAGGCTCTCATCGGGAACCAAGTTTACGGTGCGCGAGAGACTAGCGCGTGCGTCATGCAGATCCGAGATAAGACTGGATAAAGAAGCGCGTTCGGAGCGAATAAACAAAGGTTGGTTCATAGAAACAAAATGTGTATGGAAAATACAAAATTAGTGTACGTGAGCGAGTAATATCAAGAAAACACGAAATTGCATTTTCCTTGGAGGACCTTCCACAGACGATCGGCGCACTTGGGATGCTGTCAAAGGAAACACCCGTGGCCTCCCCTGTCTCATCACTGGGCCTCAAACGCTCCCTCGGAGGCTCCAGGGACCCGCTCCTGTTCGAATATGTATCTGGTGTTCGTGAAATGCATATCTTTCAGCTTTCATTCGTAATACAGTGGCTTCGTCTGAACTGGGTTGGTGTGGCTTTCACCTCCATTTCCTTTCCAGTCACTCCGTCACTCTTGAGGGCAAGCAGTCGCCGAGTGTTAATCTGCTTTGAACCCTCTGTGGGTAATTTTTCCCACTACCCTGCACGTCGCCCCTTTCATGTGTGTTCCGCCAATCACTTGAAGTCCAGCCTGGCTATTGCTAGAGATTTCGGCTTTCGGTGTGGATTTGCCTGGATGTGTAGTCTGCTCTCGCTATAATTAGAACATACAGCTTCAATGAGTCTGGCGGATTTTCTTCCGGCTCAACCTTTGAACTAACCGGAGTGTCCAGCGCGATCCATGTGTAGCTTCCTGTGGCACTCTCAACTCTTGATGCCCGGTCTAGCGGTAGACCCCTGTTGTATGTAGTAGCGAGGACCACGGGCGTGGGCCATGGTTTTCGAGCTTTAGAAGCCTCGCGGAGCCCCATTCTGTGGCACCTTGCGTACTTTGAGTTTGTGGGTAGCTGCGCCGCCACCGTCGAGACGTCTATAAAGTGCTTAAGCTTAGCTGCGCTTCTGATTCTCGCCTATTTGATCATCGGTCCTGATCAACTATGCAGAAGGAGAAGCTTGCACTTCTCAACAGCTTTCGGGTGATGACCCCGCTTTTGAGCTAGTCTTCTGCCCTCTTATGCAGCGCCACCAACTTCTCAGCTTTCCTGGGTTCGTTTCGTGCCTTGTCACTACACGGTTTGCTCTTCTGTACCTGCTGTTCTTTTTTCTTCTCAGCCGTACAGGTTGCTGATACCGGTATTTTTGGTAGCTCTTACACTAAGCTCCTTGGTTTTTTATCTAACGACCCCAGTGATATAAGAGGGCGTTCCCCTGTCAGAGCGACACAGCAAAACACATCTTTTCCAAAGACCCGTGTTCCCTGGGCATCCCACAGACTTTCCCGGTCACAGCACAGCAGAGCTGGTGAAACCACTTATTGCACTCGTCGCACCGTACACCCGACCCAACATGCTCTTTGCAACGACTGACCCTACGTGAGTTCTCCTTGCGAATTTTCGTCATGACCTCGGACAAAAAAAAACAAATACACCGGGAACAGAAAGTTAACAGAGTGTAAAAATTCTGGGCAGTGATGGTAATTGTACGAATAAACAAAATTGTAAGGCGCAAGGCAGATAAACCACTGCGTCATAAAGACAGAACTTCGCCAGAAATCTCTGACTCGAAGTAAGATATTTCCAGGAATAGAAAGCCCAAGTAAATAGTCGCCGAAGTACGTAGTTTTCACGGAGTGGTTATTGTTATTTAACTACCAGGGCAAACGGCTGCAGTCTGCCGGCTCTTAGCTCCTTGCAGAGCCAAAGAAGCAAACCCGTCTATCAAGCCTAATAGCCCGCTGTTTATCTCCTTGCATCTTTGCTCCACGGGTGGCTTAGGTATCTCCCGGTAGCAGCATACGCTTTGGGCCCTTGCCCTTGGTTGGTCTTCATCCACTTCAGCGTGGCTCCGAGCCAAATTGGATCCTGGTTTGTTGTGCCTTACAATGAGCATCGCACGCAGGGCTCCGTGATGACTTTTCCCTCTTGGCTCTTCTATCACCAAGGAGGTGATTTTGGATGAGTTTCTGGTCACTAAAAGATCTGGAGCAGATGAATTTTGCCAATCGCGAAAGCAAGTTGCTTCTCATACGTGTTGTGTGAAGGCTTGATCGTGCATCCTTCTCACGGAAGCAACTGTCCAGGACGGATGGCTTTAGCGCTGGCGCGACCAAGAGCCATAACTAAACTACAGTGACCAAGTATCAAAGAGTGATCTGGGTCCACAGGCATGGACCAAGATGAACGAAAATCTTTATCTGGCCCACGCAGGCGGCGGCCAATCACAGTATGGTCAATCCGAGCACAACGTTGTGAAAACGTGGCGTGACGCCATGTGAGTCCATGACGCTTGTTGTGGCAGACGTTCGTACTCTCCAGAAACAAACCGTGGCCGCAGCATAGCTAGATGGAATGATCATCATTGTCAAGGTGATTAACCTGAATGGCATACCGACCTCCAATCTCACAAACGGCCAACTCGGGAGTTCACAGCGGCTGCCACTATGTCCGGTAAACTTGCGCTTCCAAACAGCTGGGACAAATCCTGGTGCAATCGGTCACCGGTCTCTGAGGAAATGCAGTCAGGGGGCACATACACAGACACGACGAATAAGCTTTGGCTATCCAGTTTGTTATAGTTGACACGAAAAGGACCGTCCAACTGAACGGCAAAATAATGGCTGCGGGCTAGAACTCAGGGCAAGAGTACACGATTAGCTCCCAGGCTCAAACCAATCCCAAAGCCAGCAAGACCGCGACCGAGGTACTATAATTTCATGATTTCGTGATGTTAATCTCCCAGATACACTATTTTCGTGCTCAGTAGGATTAACGTTTCTATGAGCCAACCTTTGTTTATTCGCTCCGAACGCGCTTCTTTATCCAGTCTTATCTCGGACCTGCATGACGCACGCGCTAGTGTCTCGCGCACCGTAAACTTGGTTCCCGATGAGAGCCTGTATGGCCGCACATTTGAGATTCGTAGATTTTTTATTTGATTGCTCACTTGGTAATCCAATATCGTAAAATTTGCGGACCGGTCGTGTTTTGGTCTTGGGATTAGTTTGAATTCGGTCACATTCTGTTCCTTTGGTCTTATAAGTATGGCATGTAGTTTATACCCAGCTCCCGAACCACTGCCTTCTTGAGGGCCGTAGTTCCCGTAGAATTATGTACCGATGTTAAATTAAACAAGGAGGAAGGTTGGTGGGGCTCCTTACAGGAAAGTTGTCGGAGGTTTCTGGATTAAACGTGCTTTACAGCTGCACACAATACAGAAGCGATTTTCCTCGAGAACCCTAATTAGAGCCTTTGGCTCAAACATCTGGCAGGCAGGGCAATGGGGTGTCAACTCATCATAGGAAAGTGACTGGAGAACCCTTGAGGGAACTCGTGGTCTGCCATGAAAGATCTGGGTGTTGAAGGCATTCCATTATTTCGTCGCAAATGCTTCGTTATCGATCCGCTCCTCAGGTTAATTCGTCGGCTTCGTACCAGATTGGGCAGGAGGGCCATGGACGGGGCAGCTATCTATGGCACGGGGACTGCCCCTCCCGAATGAGTGATAGCAGCCCAAGGGCTCATGACGACTTCTCCCACTCTCGGGAAAGGGCCCAGGTACTCCAATCCTACGCCCACCTGATGGTGGATTTCAGGCCAGCACCCTTTTTCTCTTCGTGTTTTCCGCTGGGAAGTCCTCTACAGAGGCAAAGTGGTTCCACCCGTTTGGGTCAAAGAGGCAAGCAAGCCGTCCCACCACGCAGAAGTGCAGCTCGTCCTGCCTCGACCTTGATCTCTGATTGGTGACCTAAAAAACTTACGGCAACACTCACAGCTGAGTTCTCCTTCATACTGCGGTAACTGCGTGGCTTCGAGTACCCCCAATCTTGCCCTAAGTGTTCTTTATTTTGGTTAAGTTGTAGCACCGGCTCCTTAGGCCCTACAAATGCTCTAAGGTTTAATAATTATAATAGTTTTTTTCGAATAATCCCGAAGCATGCTGCTTTGCCAGACCAGACGGCACAAATAAGAGCGGAACCCGAGTTCCAAGAGGGTCATGGTGTGGATGAAAGTGTTTAAGTCACTCGTTATGATAGGGCCCGGAAAACTTGAACTCCGGGTCAAGGGGCTTATCCGGCCTAATCCAGGTGAAGCCTGTTGGAAATGGTTGAAATATTAGACCTTCATGCAACCGTTACAAAGAGAGGAATGCTCGATGGGAGAACCATACAGGAGTGAAGGTAATTTAGTTTGCTATGAAAAAAGACATTTCCGTGGGAGACGTGAGCAGGCAGTTGCGCTTCGCGATGTGTGAATGGGGTTAGGATTGAAAGCCAGGCGATGGAAAGGGGTAGATTTGTGGATGCAAAGCAACAAAATCTCGGCTGAAGATTACATTTGTAAATTTTGCCGGCCATATATCGGCTGAGTCAGTTATAAACCCAGTGAACAACACGTCCATGGAGAGAGATTGCCGGGGTGGTGGCGAAAGAGGAGGCCGGATAGAAACAGGTAAACGTTGGGCAGATGGTCCATTTTCAGAATAATTGAACAAAGCATCAACAAGAAAATAGGAACTGGGTGACCTATAAACGTGTGATGCGTAGCCACGACAGTAGCCGAGACAGCTTGCAAGGGCGATGGTTTATTAAATGACAGGTGAGTATATACACGCTCATGTTCCTAATCTAAGGGCTGGACAAGAGAGTTAAAAGGATGAGAATGGTCTGAGACTATTTATCAGAGTGGAACATCGGATATGGAAAACACAAAACAACCGGTGAGTACAGTTGCACAATTTGGTGGCTGGATGTGTGTGGAGTCAGTGATAAACCAAATGGACAACACATCTGAAGAGATGTTGCAAGGGTCATTGTGAAATAAGAAACCGGATCGGATCAGGTAAAAGTGAAGCGGATGCTTCACTATCAGAAAAGTGGGATATAATGCATCGGTATGAAAATGAAACCGGGTGACATGAATGTCTGGTGCGCACCCACAACGGCGACAGAGACTCATAGCCCGCAGAAGGGAAGAAGCAGTAATTGACGGATAAAACACCACCTATTGATGTTTTTGTTAAACGCAGATCAGGGGCCAGCGGCAAATCAAAAAACATTGGTACACGTGCCTCTCAGATGTGCATATACGGAGGGGCATGGAGCTTCGAAAGATGAGGATATTGCAATGCATCAGCCCAGTGGGACTGATACTGAGAGCAAACTGTCTCAAAATCATCCACTGTTGGGATACTCTGGAGGTAGAGACTTTGCAGTGAAATATAACGTTCGGAGATTGTGGAACGGAAGTGCACGGCAGTCGTGAATGTGATAGCGTCCGAGTGTATTAGTGCCAGTGAAAAATTGGCAAGTTTTATCTTGGGGGATGGTTAATTTGCTAATGGGACTAGTGAGTAGTTAAGCGCGAATTCTCGGGAAAGATGACCATCAAGGATGAGTCGAGAACGGTGTTGGCATAGATATGCGAAAATTATGCGCCAAGGATAGTAGGTTTTGAAGGGCTTAAAAGGTGTTAGGTTATGAGGGCGAAGTTGGAAGCAAGCATGAAAGAAAATCGATTACAACTGGAGGAGACAGTGAATTATCCGCAACATTTCTGGTAAATAAATGATGTTTTTAATCCGCAGCCGCTGCTGATAGGTGGGGCAGACCGCAAGCTGGACGACCAACCTGAAAACCATTCCTGTTTATAGGAAGTGAGATCCGCCAACCAAGCTGCTAGAGCCCATGGCTGCAAACGTCATGCACGCCCGATATGTGCCGGCCAGAGCGGTAGATCTGACCTCGCTCCGCACCAAAGCGATTTGCACGAGTGATACTGGCGTGATGACACAGGGGTAGAGGCCAAATAGTCCAGCAGATTTTGACCACGTTGCGAGGAACCCCGAAGAGCAGGGTTAACGGAGGATCGAAGGAATGACTGGAGAGCGTCGAATTTTTGGCCAATAGTAAGGGCCAGATTTTGGCCGGTATAGTCTGCGGATCACTTCAGGCCACCGGAGGGATGATATGCATCAGCGGTTGTCTGGAAAAATAGAGACACGAAAAGGTCGTCCGGGATGCCCTCAACAGATAGCCAACGCAGGCACACGCATGTACTTTGTATTTGTACACCTGTTTGAGCGTTCACTTGTAAAATACAGCCGTTAACCGTCACACGGCGCCAGCCTTTTCACTGAAACGGGGCAGCCAGCTGCAAAACGAGAAGAGGGTTTTGCTCCGCGATTGCAGGGAGAGGCAAAAATGGTCACAGCCTTAGATTACAAGGAAATCACTCAAGGCTCCAAACTAGGGCAAATTAATTCTGGAATCGAGTGGCGCCCTTTGGAACAATGTCTTAGAGAAGGTCGTAAACACCACGACAGTTGAGGCCCTTAAGAAAGCGGTGGACCACAGTTGGTTGGCAGTATACCCCGAATTACGTTAGGCAATTTTAAGGGTCACACATAGTTTACTAAATTGCTTATTTCAGGTGCACGGCGCGGGGTGTGGGCCGCTCCCGGCGCGCGGTTCATGGGTTCCGCTGTCTAACGTCCGATGGATTTTTCAACACGGAATTGTTTGTGCCACCCAAGCCGAACGTAATGCTCCTCCCTCCCTTAATTTTCTAGTGATCTGTCGTCCGGCTCACCAGCAATATGAGAAGCAAGACGCCATCAAGGCTAGTTCGAATTTTTGAGCTCTTCTGCTGTCTCTTAAGTGTTCTCGTTTTAGTTGAATACCTTGGATATTTTGCCAAGATTTTATTCCTTCGCTGGCCCATTTCTACTGGCAAAACATCTGACGCCACCGAAAATGGTGATGTCCTGCCCATGCGCCAGAAACCGGGATCATCAAGAAGCGGGCCGCTTCCTAGTCCTATTCCGGGGACTCTCCAGCATCCATTGATACAGAAAAGCTTGGGAAGGGGATAGCATCCATTGAAACAGAGATATCCAGCCTTGAAACCCTCCGTAAAACCATTTTCCCCATATCAGCTGCTAATCAGGCTATGGGGGCTTCAGAAAAACTGATTCTTGACACCAATAAGAAACTGCAAGTCCCGGCAACAGTAGCTTAACGGGAAATTATACGGGAGAGAGCTCCTGGGGGTTCAAATCCAACGCACCAAGAACTAGAAACAACCGGAAGGCTCGAGAAGTCAATTTCTTCAAACCCTGTCAATGGCTTCTTGCTGATCTCCAAAAGCTACAAAAAGATATCGGGTCAAATTCTCTAATTCTCTTCGGAGAAAAGGGTGTAACGACCGGTCATGGAAAATCCCCCAGAAACGCTGCAATTTCCCATTTCTCTGACATCAAGCACCCATTTACACTATTGGCTTGTTTTTATGCACTGTATGTTTTCATGAACCAACGTCTGTTTGTTCGCGCCCAGCGCTCAACTCTGTCATACCCCATCTTGGACCTGAGTGACGCATATGCTCCTTCCTCGCGCGCTGCAATTTGATTCTCGTTTTCTGATTCCCTGTGATCTCATAACTGAGGCTCGTATAGGTTTCGTGTCATTGTTCATTTGATAATCTAGTATCGTAGAATTTCGAGGACTACCGCATTTTGATTTCGGGATCCGTATCCAATTGGGCTGTGTTGGTCAAAGGCGCCGTAAAACACTCAGCTGATCAACTTGGAACGAGGAAATACGCAACATGCCAAGAAAAGAATAGAAGCAAATGAAATCTAGACAGGGGGTAATACGACAAGCCACTGAGAAGGTTTTGGTACTTTTTATTCTTTAGTTAATGCTACGTCACCTAGTCCCCTCAGTGCTAGCTCAAGTATTACTGAGGGTTATAAGGATTGTGAGAATGTTGACCTATTTAGGTTGAGAATATTAGACCTGGAACGTCAACTGTTGTCGGCTAGGCAGCAGGCTCAGGAAGCAGAAAAGAAGTGCAGACAGAACAAGCGTCAGCAAAAGGCCGAGGACTACGACCTATCCGACAGATCAGGACAAGTTCAAATAGGAAACTCCGCGCCTGCCGTGGAATATAAAACATCGATTCAACCATCGATCGATCTGCGAAGAGTAGAACTGACAGTTTTTGATGGACGATCTGAAAACTACTGCCAGTTCATCAGGCAGTTCGAAACTTTCGTCGAAAGCAAAGCAACCGCCCCCAGAAAAGGGCTCCCCTGTCTGGCTCATTACTGTCCAGGCTGAGAAAGGGAAGCTATCGATGAGTGTGCCATGCTGGACCCGGAACAAGGCTACACACGAGCGAGGAAGATTTTGAGGGACCTGTTTGGCCAGCAATTCAGGATAGCCCGTAATTTAATAGAGGGTGTGATGGTAGAGGCCAAAATAACCAAGGGTGACATTTATGCAATGGCCGACCTGGCGGTCAAAATGCAGAACTGTTCAATAGCCCTCGAAAATTAAGGCTGCAAGGCTGCTTTTGATGCTATTCACGCGTTGGAGCGCATAGTCCGTCACCTCTTACTCAAACTACAGGGTCGGTGGGCGGAAGAGGCGGAAAGTATCAGCCGAGGCAACAGAGAAGCTGACTTCTGAGACTTGACCGAATGCTAGGACAGGCAAATCACGATAGCCGACAGTGGATTCGGCCAACTTATCATGGACAGTAGCAGGGTAAACAAACCTGGCACAAGCTGGGCTCAAATCACTGCACCACCGCGTCCGAAATATCATCCCTGGACCAGTACGCAGGCCATTTCACGCGAGGCTCTAGAGCACTCAAAATGCAGATCCTATGACGCTAGCCATGGGCTACTAGGGTGTCCGAAATTCATCAACACCACAATAGACGAAGTTGGGGAATGGAGAGGAGGACAGGGGCGTGCTTTATATGCTTCAACACCAAGCACCGGGTAGCAGCCTCTCGAACAAGGGCCGGATGTGGTCGCGAGGGTTGCGCGGGCAGACACCACCGACTGTTACACCATGCAAGAGAAACTATACCAGAGGCGAACACCAAGCCCATTGTGATTTGTTCAACGTCGCGGCCCGCCAGTAAGCCTGTGCTCTACGATTAGTTGCCGTGGAGGTAAAGACCTCAACTGGGTTGGTCAAGGCGTTGGCCTTCGGCGGCAGTGGATGAGACACAGCACTAGTGAGGGGAAGCTTTGCCAACAAAATTCGGCTAATTAAAGTACTACGCCGTCAGCAGTGAGCACTCCGGGCGGAACACAAGTAATGACTGCCGGCCGGTTGAGGTTGCAACTCATCTCCATGGCCACTAACGAACAAATCGAATCAACGGAGCTATTAACATTAGCCGATCCCTCCATGCGAGCAACACGGTCGGTGAATGCAATTTTAACTAGATGGCCCCCACCTGCAAGATGTACCCGTCGTAGACTGAGAGGACGACGAAGTGGACCTCCTCACCGGCTGTGCCGAGCCAGAGGCATATTGGGTACCGTACCAGAGGGTGGGCGATAGCTAGGCTTCTAATGCATATGTAAGTCAAACCTCGCAAATCGAGCAACGCGTAGCCAATTCAAGCGAATCCCAAAACCAGAACAAGATTGAATCGTAGCTTCTACGGTACTAAATTGAAATGCACAAAGGATGCAAATATATACGAACCTCAAGTATGCGGCCAAATAGGCTTCACAGTAAAACCCAAAGGTCCAAAGCCCCGTGGCTCAAGCACGACAGTCAGAAACGGTTCAAGGCCAAATTCAAATGTCTCACACGGATAAACAAACGTGAAAATGTGTGGTCTATGAGCGAGCTTTCCAAGATAATGTTAAATATAGTCAAATTCACAAAGCACGTTGAACATTTAGAAGGATTTTTCAGTATTCGTTCTTTACACCGCCGGCCAAAATCCTTCCGCGAAAATGGTTGTCTCAGGTTCAGGAAGGGGTCATGATTCTCACCCTATCTACCCTTAACTTATTGTTAGTGCCCGTGGTTACCAACTTCCTGTGTTATCTAAACGTGAAACAGATTTTCGCCGTAGTCATCATCGCACAATCCATAAGGAATCAATTCCAAATCCCGCTGCACAACTTGAGATTGACATATTCATCAGGAGACCGGCGCATATAGTCAGACGCACGATGAAGATGAAGGCTTAGCAGAGTGAAGTGTTTCGCCGCACGAAATAAGTCTAAGCATCACAAGCAGTAACTCATTGCAGCAACTGGTTAGACTTATTTTGTTTACAAGCATGAGCGCAGAAGTTGAACGCAGGTGCAACGCCTAATGAGATATCGCCTCCCGGCAACTTCTTTTCTCGATAGGTGACTTTACGGTGGTCTCTTGGGTATAGCAACTTCATGTTGCCCACTGTGACGTCTCGTCTTTGAATTCGCCATCGAAAGCACCGACTGATCCTTTGAGTGAACTTCGCTTTCCTGAGATGGACCGTTGGATTCAATATCGAAAGTCTGATTGTGTTCTACAAAGGCACTTCTCTCAGCAACATTTGAGCAATTTATTGATGCCGATTGTTGAAGTTCGCTCGTCAGGGGTCCGAGAAGTGTCCAGCCTAGTATCGTTTGCGTAGCGAATGGTTCTTTCCGATTGCTTATGCTCTGTTCAAGCACCCAGTGAGCCTCTGGTATATTGCATCCAGTTAGTATGTCGACGTGGGGGCTAGACACTTCTTCGAACTCTATGTCCCTGAGATGAGACCATCTCTTGGCGATCGATCTAACAGAGTCGACTGGTCTCATTGGCAAGCTGTCTATTGCAAAAGCTTCCGGAATTTCTACGGTCCCCTCATCAGATAAAGACGTTAACTGCAGGGTCAGCCTCTTAGAATTGCTAACATGACCCCCTGCAATCGTGCTGATAGTGAGCGAGGTAGGCTCGCCTACTAGTTCACAGCTTTCTACAAGCTCGCGAGTAATCAGCGAGGTATCTGACCCCGTGTCCAAAAATGCATCGACGTCCTCAGTCCTTTAGGTGTCACGATACCGACAGATACGATGCCTAATCTTGCCGGTTTGAAATCATCATGTCCCGTTGAACAGACAATTTTGGGTTCATCCGGCTGAATAGGTCTATTGTTAAGAAGGCCATGCAGTAACGAGTGATGAATACCCAAGCATCCGTCTTGGTTGCATTTCACTCTTAAGCTGCATTCAGAGGCTCGATGAGAGTTGTTCAGACACATAAAGCATGAGCCAATCCTTTTTACTGCGCACCACCGATCGGGTACACTCATCCCATGAAAGGTCGGACAATCTGGTAACCGATGCAGGGAGTTGCATAGCTAGCATTCAGCTGACCTCTCGGGTTCTTGACTTATCATGTGCATGTTATCCAAAGACTGGGTTTGGTTACAGTCCTTCTCCACAATTTGAGACGTTGGTTCCCTTCGCGCCAGTCTGCAACTTTCGCGTACGATTTGTCCAAATCGACTGTTGGCGATACGGGATTGACGACCTATGAACTCCGTCAAATCGTTGGACGTAGATTCCCGCTCAAGCATATTTATTTTTTCAGCTTCCTCTGCCCATCGGCTTTGTAAATCAATAGATAAACATCGGGCAATGCATTCAGATCAGACTGGTATCCTAAGTGCTCCAGTGCTATACTGCAATTCTGCATTTTCATCACCAAACTCGACAGTGATTCAGCCTTGCCCTCAGTCCTTTTTGCCTCCAATAAAACACTATCAATTAGGCTTCTAGCCACCTTGAATGGTTGTCCAAACAAATCTTTCAGGATTCTGCGCGCCTTGATGTACCCCATCGGTGGATCAAGCATCGCGCAGCCTCCGATAGCACTTTTGGCTCTCCCACGACAGTAATGTAATAAATACAAAAACCTTTGACCAGGATCTGCAACTTTGCATTCAACAAAATTTTCGAATTGTTTCATGAATATACAGTATTGCTCGGGGTGCCCGTCGAAGTGGGACAGCTCCACTCTCGGCAGGTCAAGAGCCAAAACCTCGGTAGTTTCAGGCTGTCTCAAGGGTTTATATTCGTCGATCACAGTGCCTTTTCGATGTTGACATTGTGAACTACATGGACTCTTTGCTGGCTCTCTGAGACCAGTTCCTTGTGTAAAGGGCTCTGCTTCCTTTCTGGCTAACCGCAGCTCGTTTTCTAATTCTATTACTCTCATTCTATAAGTACTAATATCGTCAAACGCATCGCGGTTAGAGATATATGACCTGGCACTGACAGGGCTAGTAAACTTAGCATTATCTAGAGAATCAATAACACCCGAACCATCCCCAGAGACTTGCCGAGTTATTTCTTGTTGTCTCAAAAGGTTCTTGCTTCCTCGTCCGGGCATTTCCAATGAGTTTTCTTGTCCAGGTTCCACTTGAGTACTGTAATTCAAATCTCGCAAATCGAGCAACGCGTAGCCAATTCAAGCGAATCCCAAAACCAGAACAAGATTGAATCGTAGCTTCTACGGTACTAAATTGAAATGCACAAAGGATGCAAATATATACGAACCTCAAGTATGCGGCCAAATAGGCTTCACAGTAAAACCCAAAGGTCCAAAGCCCCGTGGCTCAAGCACGACAGTCAGAAACGGTTCAAGGCCAAATTCAAATGTCTCACACGGATAAACAAACGTGAAAATGTGTGGTCTATGAGCGAGCTTTCCAAGATAATGTTAAATATAGTCAAATTCACAAAGCACGTTGAACATTTAGAAGGATTTTTCAGTATTCGTTCTTTACGGCGTTCGCACAGCACTGGGATGGATATTATGTGGTCCAATAAGTAGACATGGATCCGTAAATTACGTATCAGCCGAAATCTACCTCACAGAATATCCACTGCAACGGTTGTATGAAAAACTGTTTCCCTACGTTGGAGACGAAGGACTATCACTGTCTCAAGAAGACCACTTCGCTCCAGAGACAGTGCAGCAAGGAGCTAGAGGCCTTAAAAAACAGTTCGAGGTTCTGCTCCCCTGGAGTACACCAGCTGATCCTTGGGCTGATAACAGAAACTATGCTCTGCAAAGACTACCACGACTGAAAGAACGCTTTGTTAGAGACCAGGACCTGTAGGAATGATACGCAGAATTAAAGCAGCTAAACGAAACTCCCGGCTGCTTTTAAAGGGCGTCTGCAACCAACGACGGCCGGAAGGGGTTCTGGTACGTGCCTCACAGCCCAGTTCTCAACCACAGGAGACCCCAAAACTGTGGGTGGTTTTCATCTGTGCAGCCAAGTTCCAAAGCAGTTCGTTAGACGATGGTCTGCTACAAAGGCCTGACTGGACCACGCCATTGATCAAAGTTTTGTGCCATTTCAGAGTGGGTAGATTGTCCCTGTCTGCCGACAGCAAGGGAATGTTTCTACACGTGAATATACCAGGGGATCGGCGAGATGAGCTGCGTTTCCCATGGTAGGAAGAGAACAGCCTTGACAATGCAGGGGTAAATTATGGAATGACCGTCCACACCCTGTGATCTATATCATCACCGTTTTTTTGCGAACTACGCCCTTTGAGAATCAGCGAACAAACACGGAGCTCGGGTTCACCGATCGGCAGTAGATGGCGTTAGCAGAAACTTCTACTTCGACGACTCTCTTGGGGCATTCGATGATGTAGCCCCGGCCCCAGCGCAATTCAGGGGCCTAACAAGATTTCTAGAAGAGGGTGGCTTCCATCTCACGAAACGGACCCCGAAAGCTTCTGAAGTGCTCAAAGTAACTCCGTACCAAGATAGGGTCGAAAGGGTTGAAGATTTGGACGGCTCCCCAAGCCCTACCGAACGCACTCTAGGAATACAATGGAATGCGGAAACGGACGACTTTGTTTTCCAGCTGAAAGCTTCCAAGCTACCCTTAACTTGTCGCGGTATACTATTGGCTGTCTCTAGTTCGTTCTATCCGCTCGGCTTTGCCTCCTCCCGGCAGCTGCTCGGGACTTCCTGCTCCAACGGTTTTGTCGTAAGAAAGTGGGTTGGGACCAGCCACTGGACCCGGAAGACCAGTTGAACTGGGAAGAATTTCTGAACGCCTGAAAGAAATTAGGAGACATGGATTCCACGATGTTTGCCCTCTGGTCATACAACAAAAAAAGGAGAACCACAAGCTTTTCTGACGCATCCGAAGTCGGTTACGGAGCCCTGGTATACGGAAGATAGTGCATAGGAGACAGCCAATACGCTACGAGGGCCAAAATATACGACTGGTTGGGACTAACGCCAAGTCCGGCCAATTCTCTGATCGCCCCCGCGTAGAATTTTCCTCCCCATAATTTCACGTCCCATCTTCAATCCTACATACTTGTACATGCAAACAGCTATAGGTAGATCTATTATTCCACCTCTTACGAACGTATATGCAAAGCAATCTTCTGTGTAGATTTTAAAACAACAAAACCAGTAGTGATGCACTGATGTGTCCATATTCACATTGTCGGGCTCATGTTCTACATAGGAAGCACTTATTTTTCCTCTAATGTTGCTTTCGCGAAAAAGTTTGCTCCTTCAGTGTCGAATTTTGCAATTCCAGCTCGGTGGCATAGGAGAAAAGAAGCTACGTACAAGAACCGGAAACATTTGAGCTTAAGCCTCGCACCCGTGAACTACTTCGAGACCGGTACCCTGAAACCTTTCGAGCTGTCCAGTAGGCAATCTTCCAGCTCACCGGCAATACCGGAAGCAAGATATTGTCAAGATTCAATTCTTGAACCCTGTCCTTTGTTTCCATTGCTAAATTATCCAGTGGACCATCTCACAGCTCACTGGTTAAATTCAGGTAACAAGATAATCACAAGATCCGGGAACTTTTCGGCTTAAGCCACGTACCAGTGTACAGCTTCAACACTTCAAGAATTCAACTTTCTCTGCAGGGGCTGATACCTCACGGAATTTCTGTCTTTCAAAAGAACAAGATCAAGCGGATTAGGGTGATGCGGAAAAGCACTGGCAACACAACTGTCTGGAATCGTGATTGGCTTCAGCCCCACAAGTTCCTGTGCAAACCGAATTGAAGTGAACTGAAGGCCCAAGGCCGCTCCAGGGCTAGGCTGAAAAATATCACCGTTTAACGGGGTAGAGCTCTGCTGTCCAAGAGCACCCTATTTAAAATGTTGCCGTCTCTTCTGGCATCCCGGATTGTTCTTACCCAACACGTTTTTTCAGTTTTGCCCCCGCCTTAGTGACGAGCCACTTTTGGAAAATAATGAACTGATCTACCAAATTTATATGGAATTTTCGCCGTACAAATGGTGTGTTGTGCATTGTGCATTCAAACCCGTCAATAAAGGAGGAGTATTGCTGCCAATAAACTGAAGTCTCTGTTAAGTTTTATGTAACACTAAGCTTATGTTGCAACTGTATTAGGTTAAAAGTGTGAGGATGAAATGCACAGTCATTTAACGATGTTAGTTGTAAATTTATATCCACGAAGTTGTAGTCTCGGTGTAGCATGCTTGGAAAGTATTACTTTAAGCTGCATATCGATGTTGTTAATAATAGTTTGAGCTATTAGAGAAATGTTGTAGTTGGTCTTTTAACCGGAACTCTTATCTACTAGCAGTAGTTTTGTGCAGAAAAGTGAAATTTTGTCTTACGGATGTTGTAATATTCACTTTGCATTCAAATTCGTCAAATAAAATGTCGTTCAGCGTCCGGGAAATCGATGCTCTAGATAAGTTTCATGTAAAAAGAAAGTCTATGTTGCATCAGTAAGAGTTAAAAAATGTTGACAGGCGTTGCGCAGTCAAATATCAATGTTAGTTTTTGAATTTATTTGCACGTAGTGTCAGTCTCAGTATGGCACACTTGTGAGGGATTTCTTGATACTGCCTATTAACAGGCTTAGTAGTTAGCTTCCATTGGGCCTTCCATCTACTGATTATATTTTTGGCGCACACAAATTCGTAGACCCTGCATGGTTGTGTTTTGTGTATAATGACTCTTTTTATTATCACTTTTTACCTAGCGGACTCAGAGCAGCCTGTTGGTAGAATCGAAAGATTTTCTTTTCCACTGTGAACGTAACCAAAGTCTGTTGAAAGCACATCAATTTTCTTTGTAAAACGTAAACCTGCGACGAAAGTAGTATGCATCCTCTGTGAGCACTAGCGACGTCATTGAAAAGCGTAATGAAAATGATGCATATGACGTACGAAGAGCTACTCACGTAACAGTATGGTGGACAAGGTTTAGGTAAACCGTGATACGTGCGTATCATGATGGTAGTGAATGTGAAGTACGTGCAAAGTAGTACGTATACTAAGCATCGTGAAAATAATAAGGGATAACACCCCCTAACCGACCGAAGAATGAATGGAAGATGTGTCTGTGGAACTGCGGTACGTGTATGCAGGTCTACAAACATTGGAATATGTATGTGTATATAATTGTCTGTAACATACATCAGTATGATGACGCCAATGATAATCTTCCCTCGACACCAGGTTCACTCCCAGAGCCATCCCAATTCTGTTTGCTGAGGCTTAACTGCCAAACTTACCTGGGATGCAGTTGCAAGTCGGGAGTTTATTGTTCCCTATATGTAAATTGCAGTTTGTAGTTAGATGTGCAACGGGAATGATATGCGCAACTGGCCGACTAATGCAGTTCAGGTACCGGCATGTGCATTATGTGCTGGTAGTTTGTATGGCACACATCCACTGCTGGTTTTCAGAAGGTTAAAATTTTGATATGCATATGTGTGTAAATATATATACATATGTGTACACGTTTATATATATATATATATATATATATATATATATACGCATACATTCTTGTATATATATATATATATGCATATATATATATATATATATATATATATATATATATATATATTTATAGGCGTATATACATATGTGTACATGTACATAAACGTATATACATATATATATATATATATGAAATACATACACGTAGATATAGGATTATGTACATTTACACATATGTATATACGTGTATATAAACATATATATATGCAAACGTATATGTATACACATATATATATATATATACATATGTACATATCAAAATTTAACCTTCAGAAAACCAACCGTGGAGGTGTATCTTACAAACTAACAGCACAGTGTACAATCCGGTGCCTGGCAGTTTAGTAGCCAGTGGAGTATGCGTAAACTGAAGTGAAAACAATCGGGTATGCCTTATACGCATCTCCCGCCCGCTACTAACGTTGCTCACATTTAATTCGTTGTTGTCCACTTGAATCATAGCTGACTTACGGAGGTATTTGTGAGCTGCTAGGTTTCACGACACATATACACGTGCACGTATGTGCCTTGTTTACAAATAGACATCTGTAGTTAGGTGTGATACCGAAATGCTATGCGAAACTGACGCGTGAGTCCGCAGACTCATACAGTTCAGGTATCAGCCTTGACACTATCTGCTGGTAGTCAGTATGACACATCTCCGCCAGGGGCTCATATTTCTGGCGTTTATTTCCGCTCATTGGTGTCCACGGGTGGGTGACCCAAACGTATCGTACGTATATGTACATGTCATATACATATATGTGTATATATATCACATATATATATATATATGGACTTCCATTGCTCGAATAAAAGCCACCGATTCTAAATGAAAACAGGAGGCTGCGCGACCATAAACAATTTTATATATGCATATGTACCGGTCCCATGTATACTCCGTTACTGTGTTTTTCTTCTCTGGCACTCATACCAGTCGGTAACAAGCTTGCTAGTATTTCAAATGTAGGCATGACTGACCCACTGGAGGCTGCGAGTTTTCCATTCCCACTTATTACGCATGTGAAGGAACTGATATATCATAGCATGCCGTGGGGTAAGAACACGATTAACCTGGCTCGCAGTTGGGCGACTCTAGTACTTGCTATGTACTAGTAACGGCACCCGTTGAGTATTGATGTCTACACACTTAGGCACCGGTTTCTATCTAACAGAATAGCTCACAGCCAACTCTACCGGACAGATAGTACAGCAACTTCGCAAATGGTGCACTCCACTACCCGTTGCAAAATTGAACGTCATTCCGACTACGTCCATCAACCGTCATACTACAATGCCTCGTTGTTGCGCACGCGAGGGAAGACTCACCTACTATCGTTCCCAGTGATAGATAACGAAGGCATATAAAGGAAGACAACACCTATCGGTATCAATCACGGATTAGAGGCCCACGGAGGCCGGTTTCGCTTTCTCTCATTCTTTGGTCGTCCATCATCCGGGCAGAGATGATACGCACGCAGTTCTCCAAAAGTCGCATTGCAAGTGTGCAAAATGCATACAGGAAAGGTACTTGATGAACTCGTTTTCCGGCTGGCTCACGGGTCCGTGAACTGCAACAGCGAAAACGCGAGCCGATCGTGGAATCCGTAGCTGAGTGCTCCCAAACCAGGTACCATTGGCCGAGCCCCGGCTGAATCGCCCACGAAGTAACTGGCACCGCAGTATCGGCACGGCACAAGCTGCATCGCAAAAGTAGAATGCAGCGCCTGCTGGTCAGTTTATGTATGGAAGCTGCTCCTGTCAAGTGTAACGAGGGGGGGACCAAAGACTTGGAAGAAACTTACCAACATTTGATCAACACAAAATATTTTTTACCTAGTATTCAATAACATTAGAGTCCTGAGTGGTAACATAATCCTCATGCGGTTAAGGTCCTCGTGAGCCGCAAAGGGGTTAGAGAGTAATCCATCAGTTCTTGAAGACTCCTCTACCCAAACCCAAGTAGGAACAATCCGTTATTTCGTCTTTTTTAGGAGGGTGCACTATAACCTATACCCGTGTCGATGAATCGCACAGATGAGTGTCCAATGATACAGCTTATGCTGAATTGTCCTGAAACTGAAGATCACTTCAAGTACGCAATAACTACCTCCTATAAATGCCTTTTATTAGTGCCAAAACCATTCTGGGGTAGTGAAAGCAGCTAGTTGCATGAAGCTTTTCAGAGAGTAAAAGCTCACCAGCCACGAATAAAAAGATTTGTGGTCTGAAGCTCATTAATCACATCAACGGTCATATTCGAACTATGGTTGCCGCAAGTTACCAGTGATCTCCGGTACTTATGGTATGAATGCCCGTTGCATGCTACGAAACGTTCCCTCCAAAGAAAATCTGGTGGTGGTGACACATAAGGGGACCATTTTTTTCGTCATCTGCTTAGTATTGAGAGCATTAGTGAGAACACTCTCGCCATTTTCCTTGGTCCTTACGGGTTTCTTTAAGATTTTTTCCCACTGAACAATCCATTTTGCATACTTCGAGCATAATCCCGGAAGTTACGGAGTTCCCCACCTTTGTATCTCTTGTGAGCTACCGACCGGCCACAGCGGTCAATGGAAGGAACGTCGGCAAGCCTGGTTTTATACTGGGTACTTGTAAATTTAAAAAAGCCTCCACAGAACTGAGGATATCATTTTCGCTTTTCGCATATAACTTTTCATCAAATTCGGCCACTTCCTCCACTTTTGTTGCCTGAGGCCAGCCTGGCGAACATTAAGGTTAGACCGTAAGACAATACTTGTTTAACGGATTGTGGATGGCCGTTGAATCCTTGACCTTCTTTTCGAAGTCCGATGGACTTTCCTCGTCAGGATCGTTTGCGCTACCTGATCTAAACGGAACGCTCTGTTCCGCCGTCCAGCAAACCCTCTAACAGCTTACCAGCAATACAAGAAGCAAAACGCAGTCAAGACTAGTATCCCGAACCTTTGTGCGTTTTCCAGTAGTCTATCTTCGAGCTCATTGGACTTACTGCACTAAGCCGCAAAGTATCCCGGCGTGATACTTGGAATTGTATTTCCTGTGGTTATGTCACTCAGTGGACTATAATTTTCTCACAATACCTCCAAAAAGAGTCAAAAAGGTTGCATTCAAGTACCTAGTTTGTTCGAAAGTTGTTCGTTACTTGACAGATCTCTTCAGTGCGATGGTTGTGATTGTTGGGTCCATCTTGAGTGTTCCGAAATAAGGGATGATCTTTATGAGACCCTGGACAGAAGCCGTGCAAATGTTGCTCAAGGTGCTGTGCACCAAACGCACCGAGCTATCAACACCTGTGTGGCCGGCAAAGCAGTCGGCGAAAATGGCTCTTCCTGTCACAGATACGTCATCATTTTCTTCATAATCATCAGCACCATCGGCCAGTTCGTCACCATCAGTAAAAACAGAATCAGCGGCATCATCGTCTTTTTCTTCACCAATGTCATCACTCTCGCCGTCGTCATCGCCGTTAGAAGGGGAAAATTCCGACGAGGTATCTATTCCCACCGTGCTACGTATGCGGAGGTGGCATCAAAACCTGTCACTGAGCCAACCGGAACAAAACGCCATCAAAGCCAGAAGCTACCTAAGCCTGCCCGCCACAAAGCGGACCCAGATGACACTGATGTGGCCACTCAGACACAGGATGGTATCATAGGCACAATACCCAGCCAACGGAGCACCACCGTGGATGAAAGTAGACCGGCCCAGATAAGAACAGCGGACCGTCCACAAAGGGGTCCGCGATCGAGGAAGTAGTGTTTCCTAATGCTTAACTCGCCTAAGGCAAAGAGGACCATGACAAAGGCGCGTCTAAACCACGATGTCGTGAGTTTGTGAAGCATATTAACAAAACTATTTATCCCCGGGGAAGAGGAGACTTCAAAGAAGTCACCGGTGAAATCGGCCTTCCGAGTTGTCAAAGCCAATGTCACTGAAAGCCTTGTCGGCCGAAACAGTGCTGGGTTCTGAGGAAGCCGCGACTTCTGTGTTACGTAGATTTAACCCACTAAAGAGTTATCAAGTGCAGTGGCACCGAGACCTGGACCCTGCGAGTCACGGGAACTTTTAGAAACGCAATGATTGAACAGCGTGAATGCATAGAAGAAGGAGAAACGGACTTGATCACTCGGGATTTTCTGGTGCGGAAAAGGCGCCCCCACTTTCGGTGAAGGCCAAGGACGCTAGTGTCTCTGTCTGTCCCGAAAGCCAGGACGGCCTGAATAAAAGGAGGGGGTAGCAGGCCGAGGCGGCGCCGTCATTCCGTTTTTTAACGTCCGTGGTCTGCTGAACGAGAGAGATGACCTTGAACTCTTGCTGCACTCCAGCCCACTTACTATGATAGCAGTGGCGGAGACATGGCTGAGCAACGATGTTCTAGGCTCTGAGGTGTCTTTCCCTGGCTACACCCCGTTCCGAGTCGATAGAAACTCTATCAGAGCTGGTGGAGGCGTAGCATTGTTCGTCCGATCAGACATCCCAACAGCGCTGTTAGGGGCGTTCGCAGATCCGCAAGGATTCGGTGAAGCTATCTGGTACCACGTCAAGCTTACCGCCGGAGGCTTCAGGACGGCTAGAGTCATCTATCGGACACCTGCGGTCACTCCTGCAGATATGATGCATTTGTTGAGAAGATGGGCGTGAGACGGCCACTGCCTCGTTCTGGGCGACTTCAATGCTCCGCATACTGATTGGACATGAGGCAGGACAGCGACCGGGGCAGATCCTTTCTCTTGGGAATTACTGATAACGGTCCCGGAACTGGCATTACACCAACATGTTTACGAATCAACCCGGAGGCAGTCGCGTCACGGCCCCATTCTAGATCCGGTGATTTCTCCCAGGAGCTCGGACGTCGATAAGGTTGAACATCTCCCTCCACTTGGAAGCACTGACCACATTGGAACAGCCGGTCGTGGAAAATCCCCCTTTTTTCCCTCGCGATTCAGTGTTTTTTCCCCAATATCACTCATTTCCATACACTGTTGACTTGTCTTTACGAACTGGTTGTTTTTCTTGACCAATTGTTGTTTGTTCGCGCCCAGAGCGCTATTTTGGCACATCCTTGTTCAGGACCTGCGTGACGCGCGTGCTGTTTGCTCACACGCTGCTATTCGGTTTCTCGTTTGTTGAGTCCTTGTGATCGTATTATTGAGGTTTGCATATTGTTTATGTCATTGTTTATTTCAATAATCTAGTATCGTAGAATTATCACGGATAATCGCCTTCTGATTTCGGGATCCGTTGCGAATTTGGCTACGCATTGCTCAAACGTTCGTAACAATACTCAATAGATCTATTTGGAACGAGGAAAAATCACGCAAAATGCCAAGAAAAGGATCAAAAGCAGTCGAATCCGGACAGGAAGTAATACGGCAAGTCTCTGGGGAGGTTTTGGGTACATATGATTCTTTAGTTAATGCTAGATCGCCTAGTCCTGTCAGTGCTAGCTCATGTGTTATTGAAAGCAATATTGATCGTAAGGATGTCGATTTATATAAGCTGAGAATACTAGAACTAGAGCAACAGTTACTTTCGGCTAGACTACAGGCGCATGAAGCAGAGAAGTGTACACAGAAACAGCGAGAGCATGAGACCAGTGACTTCGACACTTCCGATAGGTTAGAGTGCAATAAGGTAGGGAACCCCACGCCGGTCGCCGACTACAAACCACCATCGATCGATCTGCCTAGAGTGGAGTTAACGGTTTTCGATGGGCGAGCTGAGCAATACTGCAAGTTTGTCAAACAGTTCGAGACGTTAGTTGAAAACAAGGTAACCGACCCTGGGCAAAGGCTTCTTTACCTTACTCACTACTGCCGAGGCCGAGCGCGAGAAGCTATCGACGGGTGCACCGTGCTCGGTCCAGAACAAGGCTACACAAGGGCAAGAAATATTCTGAGGGACTTGTTTGGCCAACCTTTCAAAGTAGCCCGTAACCTAATAGAGGGCGTGATGGCAGAGGCAAAGAGAACCAAGGGCGGCGTCTACACAATAGCCGACCTGGTGATCACGATGCAGAACTGCTCAATAGCCCTCGACCATTTAGGTTACAGGGCTGACCTAGACGCCATGCACACTTTGGAAGGCATAGTCCGTCACCTCTCTCCCGAACTACAGGGTCGGTGGGCGGAAGAAGCTGAACGGATAAGCCGAGGCGACAGAGAAGCCAACTTCGAAGACCTGACTGAATACTTAGACAGGCAAACGAAGATAGCTGACAGCAGATTCGGCCGACTCATCCGGGACAGCAACCGAGCGAACAAGCCCGGTACTAGCCAAGTCCAAACCCCTGTACGGGAATATCAAAAGTACCAGTCTTGGACCAACACACACGTCATTTCACGAGATGCTACGGCGAAACCAAATTGCAGATCCTGTGGTACTAGCCATGGCCTACCAGAATGCCCCAAGTTCGGCAACGCCACAATAGACGAACGGTGGGGAATGGCGAGGATGGCAGGAGCATGTTTCATCTGTCTCAACACCACGCACCGGGCAGCAGCCTGTAGAACAAGGAATCGATGTGGTTACGGGGGCTGCACGGGCAGACACCATCGGCTGCTGCATCAGGCGAGAATAACCATATCCGAGGCGATTGCCAAGCCCAGCGTGATTTGTTCAACTTCACAATCTGCCAGTAAACCGGTACGTTTAGGCGTAGTGGCCGTGGGAGTAGTGACTCCGACTGGGATAGTCAAGGCGTTGGCTTTCGTTGATAGTGGATCCGACACCACTTTAGTGAAAGAGCGGTTTGCCGACAAACAGCAATTGGCTAAAGGTGCGACGTCGTTAGCAGTGAGCACGGTGGGCGGAACACAGGTAATGACTGCCGGTAGATTAAGGCTGCAACTCATCTCTCTAGACACTAACGAGGAAATTGAACCAACGGAGGCATTCACGTTAGCGGATCTCCCCATGCGAGCACCAAGGTCGGTGAACGCAATCTTGACTCGATGGCCCCACCTGCAGGATGTAACCGTTGTAGACTGGGAAGATGATGAGGTGGATCTCCTCATCGGATGCGACGTGCCAGAGGCGCATTGGGTGCTTGACCAAAGAGTGGGCGACCACCAGGCACCTTATGCCGTACGCACGGCTCTGGGATGGATGTTATACGGTCCAGTAGGGGTACGCGGTTCCGTGAATTACTTATCCGCCGAAACGGACCGCATAGAGTATCATCTGCAACGGCTGTATGAAGAGGAGTTTCATGACATTGGAGACGAAAGACCGACGTTGTCTCAAGAGGATCACTTCGCTCTACAAACGGTGCGGCAAGGCTCTAGAGGCCTCAAAAAACAGTTCGAGGTTCCCCTCCCATGGCGCACACCGGTCGACCCGTGGACTGACAACAGAAATTATGTTCTCCAACGATTACTACGACTAAAAGAACGCTTCATTCGAGACCAGAATCTGTGGGAACGATACGCGGATTTGATGAAGCGAAACGAGGCCCTCGGTTACGTTGAAAAGGTGCCTGTTAACACCGACAGCAAAAGGGGTATCTGGTATCTGCCTCACCATCCGGTTATCAACCCCAAGAAACCCAATAAACTGCGCGTGGTTTTCGACTGTGCGGCCAAGTTTCAGGGCAAGTCGTTAAACGATCGCCTACTACAGGGGCCTGACTGGACCACACCACTGATCGATGTTCTGTGCCGTTTCAGAGTGGGTAAAGTGGCTTTGTCTGCTGACATTAGGGAAATGTTCCATCAGGTGAAGATTCCGGTAGGAGAACGAGATGCTTTGCGTTTCCTGTGGTGGGAAGGGAGCGACCGGGACAACGCAGTGGTGAATTATAGGATGACCGTCCACCCCTTCGGAGCCATATCGTCACCATTTTGTGCCAACTACGCCCTCCGAGAATCAGCGAACAAACATGGCGATCTGGTACATCGGACGGTGGTAGAAAGCGTCAGCAGGAACTTCTACGTCGACGACTACCTTGGGTCATTCGATGATGTGGAATCAGCTCTAGAGCAGTTCAGGGGTCTGACGAGATTGCTGGAAGAGGGCGGCTTCCATCTAACTAAATGGATGTCGAACGCTTCAGAAGTGCTGAAGGTCATCCCGTATCACGAAAAGGCCGGAAGGGTAAGAGATTTGGACGGCTCTCAACTTCCTATCGAGCGCACTTTAGGGATACAATGGGACGCGGAAACGGACGATTTTGTTTTCGAACTGAACGTTCCCGAGCTGCCAATAACCCGTCGTGGCATACTATCTGCCGTCTCAAGTTTGTTCGACCCGCTCGGTTTCGTCCCACCATGGCTGCTACCCGGAAAGATCTTGCTGCAGCGGCTGTGCCGTAAGAAAGTTGATTGGGACCAGTCACTGGACCGAGGGGACCGGCTGGACTGGGAAGAATTTCTGAACACCTTGAAGAAATAGGGGACATAAGAATCCCACGATGTTTGACTCCTGGCCATACGACACGGACTGGAGAACTACATGCTTTTTCCGATGCATCCGAAGTCGGTTATGGAGCTGTGGTGTACGGACGATGGGGCGCAGGAGATGGACAATATACCACGAGGATCCTGTTCGCCAAAGCCCGCGTTGCTCCACTGAAGTCGGTCTCAATCCCACGCCTTGAACTCAGCGCAGCCGTGTTGGCAGTCAGGGTGGTGCAAGCTGTGAAGAGATGTTTCGATCTCTACATTTGGTCGGTGAGCTTCTGGGCGGATTCAACGATAGTACTATACTACATTAACAACGTACGGAGCCGGTTTAGTACTTTCGTTGCTAACCGGCTCACGATTATCCACGATGAATCGGCCACGCACCAGTGGAGTCATGTCAGGTCTGGCGATAATCCGGCCGACCTGTGCTCCCGAGGTGCGAACAACTTCAGGCAACTGGACACGTGGACGAGAGGGCCAAACTTCCTGCAATTGCCCAAACAGGACTGGCCCGTGTTCGAATTAAAAACCCCTACGGAATTGGAACTGGAGATCAAAGGCGTAGTGATAGCAACCAACGTCGTCGAAGCGTCGCCCATTTTATCGCGACTGGTCAGGTTTTCTTCCTGGATGAAGACTCTTCGTTCGCTAGTTTGGTTAACCAGGTTCAAGATGAGTTTACTAGTCATGAAAGGGCTACGGCCCTCAGGTCGGATACCGGTCGGTCCCGATGAGCTACAAGCGGCAGAATATGATATTTTCAGAATGATACAACGCGAGGCTTTCGCCCGAGAACTCAAGAGGGCGGAAGAAGTGGGGCTGACCAATGAAGACATGCCATATCCAAGAGGCGAGCTGAAGCGTTTAAACCCCAAACTCATCAACGGACTGCTGCGGGTGGATGGTAGGCTGACCAACGCCCACCTGAACTTCGACACAAAGTATCCTATACTGCTGCCTGCGAGAAAACCTGTAGTAGAGCTAATGATTCAACACGTCCACGCCATGGAGGGACATGCCGGGGAAAGTCACGTTACGAGCGTCATCCGAAAGCGTCTTTGGTTGTTGAGAGGACGAGAGACTGTAAAACGCGTAATCCGACGGTGTGTGCAATGCAGGAGACGCAATGCCACAGCAGGCAAACAACTCATGGCCCACTACCAGAATGCAGGGTGACTACGGGCTGGTGGCCGTTCAGTGACACCGGGTTGGAATATTTCGGGCCCTTGTGGATCAAGTGCGGGAAAAGATTAGAAAAGCGATACGGATGTATCATGACGTGCATGAAATCACGTGCGGTACACCTAGAAGTCGCACATTCGATGACGACCGATTCGTTTCTACGGGCCTTGCAAAGATTTATCAACCGAAGAAGCGTACCGGCCGATATATACTCAGATAATGGGTCGAACTTTGTGGGCGCTCACCGGGAATTGCAGCGTTGGCACAAGAACATAAACAGGGACGAACTGCAGAATCGAACCGTGGCCTACGGCATACGATGGCATTTCAACCCCCCACAGGCCAGTCACCGAGGCGGCATATGGGAACGCATGATCCGGTCCGCGAGACGGATATTGCTGTCAATCATGGAGCAGCAGCCGCCCGACGACGAGACGCTGAACACCGTCATGACTGAGGTGGAGCGAATCCTGAACAACCGCCCCCTGGTTCCAGTATTGAACGGCGACCCCACCCACCTGGCGCTCACCCCAAACGACTTATTGACGCTAAGGTCCAACGAGGGTTTCCAAGGGCCGGTAAACCTTTGTGGGAGCTACCTCCACGGGAGGAAGCAAGCGAACTATCTGGCCAAGGTCTTCTGGAGGCGATGGCTGCGGGAGTACCTACCGGCTTTGCAGACTCGACAGAAGTGGCTGGCCAAAACAAGACCATTCAAAGTTGGGGACGTGGTTGTGATCGCCGACGAACGCGCACATTTCAGCGCTTGGTCTTTGGGAGTAGTTACGGAAACCATCAAAAGCACTGACGAAATGATAAGAACGGTGAAGGTGAAGACAGCTAACGGAGTGCTCATTCGTGACATACGCAGTATTAACCTACTCGAGAGCGAAGACGGAGGAGCTGATAACCCTGAGGCCTAGTAAACCTTTTTCACACCGGTAATCGAGGTGGATAAAGAAACACCATATATACCACACAATCTCCGTCAAACACGTTAAGGTGCTCGCGGTCCTTTCGTTGACATTACAGAAGGTTCTTTCCGATATGTGGTGATGAGTGCGATTCCATTATACATCCCGATACGTACACGCATGCACGACGCACTCTACATCCCGTGAACCCATCATACATGTGACAGTGTTCTTTGCTTGCCTTTTGTTGACGCTACCGAATGCCCCTTGCATATGTGGAAGTAGCGGAGCTCAGGTCACACATACATGCTACATTTACTCGTTTTCTTACCACGCGGTCTTTTGTTGACATTGCAGAAAGTCCTCCTTTGATGTGTAGTCATACCTGTGATTTCATTGTAACCCCGGCACACACACACACACGCACACACACACACACACTCAAGCACGTACATCCAGGACCGGACGGCCCCTTACGAGGACAACGTCTGTGTGACCATTCACGCCCGCCATCGGTCATTTGGTCTTGTGGAAGATGTAGACTAGCCTCACGTCTATGTAGCCAATGGGTTAGGTGCGACCAGTAGTAGAACGTCGACGACGAGCATTAGACGCACGCACTGACAGCAGGGCCTAGGCAGGTAGGAAGAATCAGTACCTTTATACCGAACCTTTGACTTTGCTAAGGATCCAGGAGGATTTTGGTGGGCGGTGTAACAGCCGGTCGTGGAAAATCCCCCTTTTTTCCCTCGCGATTCAGTGTTTTTTCCCCAATATCACTCATTTCCATACACTGTTGACTTGTCTTTACGAACTGGTTGTTTTTCTTGACCAATTGTTGTTTGTTCGCGCCCAGAGCGCTATTTTGGCACATCCTTGTTCAGGACCTGCGTGACGCGCGTGCTGTTTGCTCACACGCTGCTATTCGGTTTCTCGTTGTTGAGTCTTTGTGATCGTATTATTGAGGTTTGTATATTGTTTATGTCATTGTTTATTTTAATAATCTAGTATCGTAGAATTATCACGGATAATCGCCTTCTGATTTCGGGATCCGTTGCGAATTTGGCTACGCATTGCTCAAACGTTCGTAACACACATGGAGCCAGAAATTCACTGGCGCAGTGGTTCTTGTCCATCCCCTAGACCACACATTGGACGTAATGTTTGGCGCACTCCATTCTAAGATATCCGGAGAGCTGCTTTAGACGTCAACTGGTTTCCCACGGATTCAGATGTCCACCACGATGCGAACGAAGCTTGCGCGTCTATTCGCGACCGTATCTTGTACCTTATGAATACCCACCGCCCCCTCAACTGACATCGGTCCAGGGAGAAAGGCCCGCCGGGGTTTGATCTGGAGCTCAGACGCCTGCTAAAACGACGAAATCGGGCCTGGCAGCGGTTCCGATCTACAGGTGAGGGTGATGATCTCTATGGCAGGATTCGTAGCCAATGTACAAGACAAAAACGGAAAAAGCGGATGGCGTTCGAGGAGGCCCTTGAGGTGGATGCAGTGCGAACACCCAAGCGCCTGTTTGCATACTTAGAGCGCAGCACCAGATGGGAGTTAGGTATCCCGGCGCCGGTGAACAACAACGAAATGGTTGCAACAGATGACAGGAAGGCTGAGACATTAGCCAAGCATTATCTGTCAGTTTATTCTTTGGAGGAGGGTGCGCCAATCCCGATGGTGGATGGCTCGCAGCTGTTCATTATGCATGATTTTGGGGAGCCGGAAGTGAATAAAATGCTCAAATACATCAGAGCCCATAAGTCACCGGGACCGGAAGACGTGCATCCGTTGAGGTTGAAGGAGTTGGCGGACCAACTAACTACAACACTGACGTGGTTTTTCAATTTATCGTTGACCACTGGCAGTCTACCTCGAGAGTAGAAAAAAGCAGTCGTTGTTCCGCTGTACAAGGGTGGGACAAAATCCACCTCGGCCAACTACCGCCCAGTTAGCCTCACTTCCGTAGCTGGAAAGGTCATGGAAAGGCTGGTGGCGGCTCGCATACGTGAACATCTGGAGCGCTGTCAACTGCTATGCGCAGAGCAGCACGGTTTTCGGCGGAATGGATCATGTCTGTTAAACCCGTTGACTGTCCGTGAAATTTGGTCGAACTCCAAGGCCGAGGGATATGTCATGGACGTCATCTTTGTGGGCTTTAGTAAAGCGTTTGATAAAGTTCCTCATAATGGGCTGTTGCTGAAAATCTGGGCCATCGGCATCTCAGGACCCATGCTTCACTGGACTGAGGATTTTTTGGTCGAGAGAACCTTTTCCGTGAGAGTTGCACATTCCCAGTCCGCGTGGTATCCAGTTGGCAGTGGCGTGCCGCAAAGCTCCGTGCTAGGACCTCTGTTGTTTTCAGTGTTAGTGCACGACCTACCACAGACCATTTGATCCCAATGCCTTATCTACGCAGATGACCCAAAGATCTGGAGCACCATTCTATCGGCAGAGGATCGCGAGACACTACAGGTGGATCTGCAGGCTGTTGTCAATTGATGGACCACCCGGGGTCTACCGATAAAAATGGACAAATGCGCAAGCATGAGGATTGGTGGCCTCAACAATACTTCCGGATACTGACTTGGGAGTATCGTACTCCGTCACACGCAGGAGGAAAAGGACCTCGGAGTTGTTGTCACCAACAATCTGAAGACAAGAACACACACTGAGAGAGCCCGCTCCCCAGCCTGAGGGATACTTGGTCCACTTCGCCATTCATTTCGGCCTCTACCCCTGGACACATTCCAATTGCTGTATGTCTCGCATTACTTCCTCGCCTGAAATATGGCGGTCCAGCTGTCTGTCCGTCCACGGCAGTGGAGGAGGCCAGACTGGAACGAGTGCAACGAGCTGTCACACTCCTCGTGGCCGGACTGAGTGGGTTCAGCTATGAGGAACGCCCAGATGTCACTGAGTTGTCTTTCATTGCCTATCGACGTCTTCGAGGTGACCTCAACTTTGCCAGGCGAATAATCCGTGGTGAGTTGGGCCGGGAACTACAGTCGCAAGGTGCATTCCACCGGTTTGTTGGCCACCGATCCATTGTCGAGGAGAGTGAACGAACTCTGAAAAGCTCTACGGACCGAAGTGGTGGAAGAGGAGTCAGAGACAATGCTCAAAATGAAATCGGATCGTGCTCTGAAGGATTATTGGCGGAGCACCGACATCTAGCCGAGTTAATAGAGTGCAATGCGATGCGGCTCATACGGGATGACTTCCCACTGCCCTTTAACTGAACAATGAAGACTGACCGAAGCTGGCCAGCAATACCGGAAGCAAGACCCCGTCAAGATTTATATTATGAACCCTCAATCTACCTTCAATTGCCCTTTATCCAGTAAACTATCTTCCAACTAATCGATGACATTCAGATAACTAGGTAATCACAAGATCTGGGACCATTTGTGCTTCGGCCCCGTACCTGTGTACTACTTCAAGACCTTAGGACCACTATCTGGTGAACTAGTTAAGGACGCACAAAAGACCCTCATAGTGGGTGACTTTGATCTCCCGCACATCGACTGGGTGGCTGAGGTCTGCGTGCCGGGATCGGAGGAGCAAACCTACTTAGAATGGTTGCATGCCAATGCGTTGCACCAGCATATTAGGGAAAATACCAGATATAGGACTGGATGCGTTCCATCCTTGCTGGATCTAGCTATAACGAACTTCCCCAACGATGTGGCTGGACTGCATTATTGTGCACCGCTGGGAAAGAGTGACCACGTGTGTGTCAAAATAGTCCTATGCATGCGGCAACCGAAGGTACCCTCAAGGCTGGTCAGGAATTTCGGTAGTGTGGACATAGATAGGGCGATGGGTTTGACCTGGGACACGACAGAGGAGGCTACTGTCGAGGAGAGCTGGCAGACCATAAAGGAATTTCTGACTGCCCTGCAGGAAGAGTTCGCACCCTAAAAACGAAGGAGTGGGGAGGGCAAACCCATGTGGTGGAAGGCTGCAATAGCCAAGGCCATCAGACGTAGAAACCACTCTTGGAACCAGTACAAATCTTCCGGCAGTCAGCTAGCCTGGAACCGCTATGCAAAGCTGAGAAACGAGACTGTAAGCCCTTTGAGAACTTACAAGCGGGAATTTGAGCTCAAATTGGCCCAGTCTGTAAGACAACAGCCGAAGAAGTTCTACAGCTATGTACAGTCTAAAGGCTCAACATGAAATGCCGTAGGTCCGCTATCTACTAGAGACTATGGTAATGTCACTGGTGACCAGGGCAAAGCAGACGCCCTGGGGGAATACTTTGGTAGTGTACATAGTATGGATATTGGTGTACGAGTAGATCTGACTCTGGTGCATCCTCCTCAGTTAAACGAGCTAGATCTCTCAGAGGAATGCGTGCGTAAGTACCTACGGGAGTTAAACAGCCACAAATCAGCGGGCCCAGATGGCATTCATCCAGCTATCATCAAGCCGTTGGGGGATATCATAGCTCCATTGGTATGCAGGCTGTACAGATCCACGTTGGACCAGGGTGAGCTGCCTCAGGACTGGAAAGTTGCGGCAGTCGTGGCAATACATAAGAGCGGGTCTAAGTCGAATGTGCAGAACTACAGGCCGGTAAGCCTAACTAGCATCCTATGTAAAGTCCTGGAGAAGACAATCCGTGCCCATATCTGCCAGCACTTACTGCAGCACTCCATGCTAATTCCAGCGCAGTATGGATTCCTGAAAAATAGATCTTGCCTGACCAATCTCCTGTGCTTCTTAGATAAAGTAACTCGACGACTGGACGAAGGTAAGCAAGTTGAGGTATGTTACCTCGACTTTAGCAAGGCCTTCGACTCCGTTAATCATCGTCTTTTGCTATGCAAGTTGGAGACTTTTGGTATAGGTGGGCCAGTATTTGAGGTGGCTGGGGAAATCTTTCTCCCGCAGGACTTTTTAAGTCAAAGTGGGGGACAGGTGCTCCAGTTTGGTGCACGTCACCAGTGGTGTACCTCAGGGATCCGTCCTAGGCCCGGTCCTATTCTTGTTATTTATTAATGACTTAGAATCCACTCTTCAATCGCCCAGCTTTATTTTTGCGGACGATGTGAAGATTGTTGGATCTAAGGGTAGGGCGGACTTGAACAGGGAAATAGGTGCCGTCCTGAACTGGGCATACAAATGGGACTTACCTCTGAACGCTCGAAAAAGCCATTTGTTGTCAAGGGCAAAAGAGAGCCTAACTGTTGCTCATGATCAAGGGCTGTTCACCTTAGAGGCAGTCAGTAGGGTTAAAGACCTTGGGGTCATCATGAACAGTGACTTCAAATGGTCGGAGCAGTGCAACGCTGCTGCGCATAAGGCTCGTGGGGAGCTCTTTAGGCTGCAATCAGCTTTCTCTTGTCGGGAGCCGGAGGTATCCGTACCTATTTACAGGGCTATAGTACGACCTCACTTATAAGGTAGCTTGCAGGCTTGGTCACCCTTCCACAAGAAGGACGCCGCCTGCCTCCAGAAAGCCCAACGGCTCGCCACACGAATGGCTGAAGAGCAGAGGGGTAGGACTTATGAGCAGAGACTCTGTGACCTGAATCTCTTCTCGTTGGAAAGAAGGAGAAGTCGAGGGGACCTCATAGAAACGTTCAAGGTGATGAAGGGCCTTTCTGGCCTTAGACCAGATAGTCTATTCCAAGTGGCCGTAGACTCCAGAACAAGGGGACTTGAAAAGAAGCTGATGAAAGCCCGATCTAGGTTGATGGCTAGATCGCACTTCTTCAGCAACAGGGTTGTGAACAGTTGGAACGTTCTGCCTGGTGGAATGGTAGATTTGCGGACAGTCCAATCCTTCAAAGGTGGCCTAGATCGCAAGTGGTACGAGGTCTTTCCTTGTAGTCAGCCTTGAGTATATCAACTAGATGGATGGCGGGTAGCACTGTGGGTTTTCTGGAATATGTTTTACTAGACTTTTTCCCTCACTGCATACTGTCTCAGTGAACGCTCACGATGCATAATGTCTCTCGCAGTTGATGTGCGATGAGGTTTTCCGTTTCCCTCTCATTTTCAGCGGGGACTCGACGAAACACACTCGGCAGTGGTGGGTGTATAACTGGCGTGCATACCATCGAAGGAATTCTGGACGCTCGATTAGCCGTGGCCATTACCTGTCCTGTGCAAACTGAACTGAAAATCTTACGTTGTGCGATTACGAGTGTGGGGCATTCGGCCCGAGTAATCATTTGTGTCATTATCCTACGAGGCCGTAGGTGTCACCCATCGTCCGGGATTGTGTTCTGTTTCTTGTGTGCCTACTTGGCCTTTTATCTCGTGTTCTGTGTCGTAGGTCTGCGTGACTTTGTGCAGTGTACTCATTCAACACCGGGACCTTTGATTGTGTTTTGTTTTATTTGGCGTGTGCTCCCACCGTGTGAGGCGTATGAAAGTCAGTTCAGTTCAGTTCAGTTCAGTTTGCACAGGACTTGGTGTGGCTAAAGCCAATCGTGTGTCCAGATAGTTGTGTTGTCGGTGCGTTTCCGTAGCTCCCAACACTGCGTGATTTTCTTTTTCTGAAAGGCAGAAATTTGGTGCAGTATCAGCCCGGGCAGAGTAAGGTGGAAACAATAAGTAAATTGCATCTGACGCTAAAAGCTGCTTAACATAACTTGGGGTATACTGCCACCCAACATAGGTCTACTGCTTTCTTAAAAGCCTTCACTGTTGTGGTATTGATGACCTCTTCCGGGAGCTTATTCCAATAGGGTACCACTCTATTTGAGAAGTACTTCGCCCTAATTTGGAGCCTCGAATGCTTCCTTTGTAATCTAAGGCTATGCCCCCTTGTACCTCTCTCGGGGATCAGAGAGAAAAGGTCTTCTCGACTTATTTCTAACAGTTCCTTCATTACCTTGAAGGTTTCTATCAAATCCCCGCGAATGCGCCGTCTTTCCATCGAGAACAGATCTAGGGCACGCAGACGCTCTGTGTTGTTAAACCCCCTTTGCCCAGCCATCATTCTAGTGGCTAGCCCTTGCACTTTCTCCAGACAGTCGATATCTTTCTGGTAGTACGGTGCCCAGGCCTGCACGCAGTACTCCATATGCGGCCTAACTATGGCCTAATATATGGGAACGAAAATCTCCGGCTCTCTACACGACATAATGGATCTAACTCGAAAGAGTTCTCTCTTGGCCGTATTGGCTGCTGAGGTGCACTGCTTTGACGGCTTGAAGCTGTTGTCCATTATAACGCCCAAGTCTTTGACCTGCGAGACCACTTGCAACGAACCCACACTATTCTCACTAGCCCCTGTATTTGTGGTGAAGCATTGACACTTGGTGAGGTTTAGTGGAAGGTCCCATTTCCGTGCCCAGTTTTGTACTGCTAACACGTCAAGTTCTATATCTACTCCAGCTATCTTGACGTCAATTAATTTTTGTTATTGAGTCTCAGTGGTTTGAGATTTCCGTGTCATATGTGCTTGTTATCGTGCGATATAACGGCCGCGTAGTTTTCTGGCCCGGTCTCAATGAAGGGTATGCCAGAGAAGTTTATTTCTCTTTTGCTTGTGTGCGAACAGCCGAAGCCGAGTTTATGCATACGGCAATCAGTTTCTCTCAGGTTCACGTTAAGTAATGTTCTTCAGGTTTGCCCCCTTCCGCCCTTCCTCTCCAATTATGTAGTCGAATTGATGCTTGAGATAGCGCTACCCGCGTTCAGTTCAGTTCAGTTTGCGCAGGACTTGGTGTGGCTAAAGCCAATCGTGTGTCCAGATAGTTGTGTTGTCGGTGCGTTTCCGTAGCTCCCAACACTGCGTGATTTTCTTTTTCTGAAAGGCAGAAATTTGGTGCAGTATCAGTCCGGGCAGAGTAAGGTGGAAACAATAAGTAAATTGCATCTGACGCTAAAAGCTGCTTAACATAACTTGGGGTATACTGCCACCCAACATAGGTCTACTGCTTTCTTAAAAGCCTTCACTGTTGTGGTATTGATGACCTCTTCCGGGAGCTTATTCCAATAGGGTACCACTCTATTTGAGAAGTACTTCGCCCTAATTTGGAGCCTCGAATGCTTCCTTTGTAATCTAAGGCTATGCCCCCTTGTACCTCTCTCGGGGATCAGAGAGAAAAGGTCTTCTCGACTTATTTCTAACAGTTCCTTCATTACCTTGAAGGTTTCTATCAAATCCCCGCGAATGCGCCGTCTTTCCATCGAGAACAGATCTAGGGCACGCAGACGCTCTGTGTTGTTAAACCCCCTTTGCCCAGCCATCATTCTAGTGGCTAGCCCTTGCACTTTCTCCAGACAGTCGATATCTTTCTGGTAGTACGGTGCCCAGGCCTGCACGCAGTACTCCATATGCGGCCTAACTATGGCCTAATATATGGGAACGAAAATCTCCGGCTCTCTACACGACATAATGGATCTAACTCGAAAGAGTTCTCTCTTGGCCGTATTGGCTGCTGAGGTGCACTGCTTTGACGGCTTGAAGCTGTTGTCCATTATAACGCCCAAGTCTTTGACCTGCGAGACCACTTGCAACGAACCCACACTATTCTCACTAGCCCCTGTATTTGTGGTGAAGCATTGACACTTGGTGAGGTTTAGTGGAAGGTCCCATTTCCGTGCCCAGTTTTGTACTGCTAACACGTCAAGTTCTATATCTACTCCAGCTATCTTGACGTCAATTAATTTTTGTTATTGAGTCTCAGTGGTTTGAGATTTCCGTGTCATATGTGCTTGTTATCGTGCGATATAACGGCCGCGTAGTTTTCTGGCCCGGTCTCAATGAAGGGTATGCCAGAGAAGTTTATTTCTCTTTTGCTTGTGTGCGAACAGCCGAAGCCGAGTTTATGCATACGGCAATCAGTTTCTCTCAGGTTCACGTTAAGTAATGTTCTTCAGGTTTGCCCCCTTCCGCCCTTCCTCTCCAATTATGTAGTCGAATTGATGCTTGAGATAGCGCTACCCGCGTTCAGTTCAGTTCAGTTTGCGCAGGACTTGGTGTGGCTAAAGCCAATCGTGTGTCCAGATAGTTGTGTTGTCGGTGCGTTTCCGTAGCTCCCAACACTGCGTGATTTTCTTTTTCTGAAAGGCAGAAATTTGGTGCAGTATCAGTCCGGGCAGAGTAAGGTGGAAACAATAAGTAAATTGCATCTGACGCTAAAAGCTGCTTAACATAACTTGGGGTATACTGCCACCCAACATAGGTCTACTGCTTTCTTAAAAGCCTTCACTGTTGTGGTATTGATGACCTCTTCCGGGAGCTTATTCCAATAGGGTACCACTCTATTTGAGAAGTACTTCGCCCTAATTTGGAGCCTCGAATGCTTCCTTTGTAATCTAAGGCTATGCCCCCTTGTACCTCTCTCGGGGATCAGAGAGAAAAGGTCTTCTCGACTTATTTCTAACAGTTCCTTCATTACCTTGAAGGTTTCTATCAAATCCCCGCGAATGCGCCGTCTTTCCATCGAGAACAGATCTAGGGCACGCAGACGCTCTGTGTTGTTAAACCCCCTTTGCCCAGCCATCATTCTAGTGGCTAGCCCTTGCACTTTCTCCAGACAGTCGATATCTTTCTGGTAGTACGGTGCCCAGGCCTGCACGCAGTACTCCATATGCGGCCTAACTATGGCCTAATATATGGGAACGAAAATCTCCGGCTCTCTACACGACATAATGGATCTAACTCGAAAGAGTTCTCTCTTGGCCGTATTGGCTGCTGAGGTGCACTGCTTTGACGGCTTGAAGCTGTTGTCCATTATAACGCCCAAGTCTTTGACCTGCGAGACCACTTGCAACGAACCCACACTATTCTCACTAGCCCCTGTATTTGTGGTGAAGCATTGACACTTGGTGAGGTTTAGTGGAAGGTCCCATTTCCGTGCCCAGTTTTGTACTGCTAACACGTCAAGTTCTATATCTACTCCAGCTATCTTGACGTCAATTAATTTTTGTTATTGAGTCTCAGTGGTTTGAGATTTCCGTGTCATATGTGCTTGTTATCGTGCGATATAACGGCCGCGTAGTTTTCTGGCCCGGTCTCAATGAAGGGTATGCCAGAGAAGTTTATTTCTCTTTTGCTTGTGTGCGAACAGCCGAAGCCGAGTTTATGCATACGGCAATCAGTTTCTCTCAGGTTCACGTTAAGTAATGTTCTTCAGGTTTGCCCCCTTCCGCCCTTCCTCTCCAATTATGTAGTCGAATTGATGCTTGAGATAGCGCTACCCGCGTTCAGTTCAGTTCAGTTTGCGCAGGACTTGGTGTGGCTAAAGCCAATCGTGTGTCCAGATAGTTGTGTTGTCGGTGCGTTTCCGTAGCTCCCAACACTGCGTGATTTTCTTTTTCTGAAAGGCAGAAATTTGGTGCAGTATCAGCCCGGGCAGAGTAAGGTGGAAACAATAAGTAAATTGCATCTGACGCTAAAAGCTGCTTAACATAACTTGGGGTATACTGCCACCCAACATAGGTCTACTGCTTTCTTAAAAGCCTTCACTGTTGTGGTATTGATGACCTCTTCCGGGAGCTTATTCCAATAGGGTACCACTCTATTTGAGAAGTACTTCGCCCTAATTTGGAGCCTCGAATGCTTCCTTTGTAATCTAAGGCTATGCCCCCTTGTACCTCTCTCGGGGATCAGAGAGAAAAGGTCTTCTCGACTTATTTCTAACAGTTCCTTCATTACCTTGAAGGTTTCTATCAAATCCCCGCGAATGCGCCGTCTTTCCATCGAGAACAGATCTAGGGCACGCAGACGCTCTGTGTTGTTAAACCCCCTTTGCCCAGCCATCATTCTAGTGGCTAGCCCTTGCACTTTCTCCAGACAGTCGATATCTTTCTGGTAGTACGGTGCCCAGGCCTGCACGCAGTACTCCATATGCGGCCTAACTATGGCCTAATATATGGGAACGAAAATCTCCGGCTCTCTACACGACATAATGGATCTAACTCGAAAGAGTTCTCTCTTGGCCGTATTGGCTGCTGAGGTGCACTGCTTTGACGGCTTGAAGCTGTTGTCCATTATAACGCCCAAGTCTTTGACCTGCGAGACCACTTGCAACGAACCCACACTATTCTCACTAGCCCCTGTATTTGTGGTCAAGCATTGACACTTGGTGAGGTTTAGTGGAAGGTCCCATTTCCGTGCCCAGTTTTGTACTGCTAACACGTCAAGTTCTATATCTACTCCAGCTATCTTGACGTCAATTAATTTTTGTTATTGAGTCTCAGTGGTTTGAGATTTCCGTGTCATATGTGCTTGTTATCGTGCGATATAACGGCCGCGTAGTTTTCTGGCCCGGTCTCAATGAAGGGTATGCCAGAGAAGTTTATTTCTCTTTTGCTTGTGTGCGAACAGCCGAAGCCGAGTTTATGCATACGGCAATCAGTTTCTCTCAGGTTCACGTTAAGTAATGTTCTTCAGGTTTGCCCCCTTCCGCCCTTCCTCTCCAATTATGTAGTCGAATTGATGCTTGAGATAGCGCTACCCGCGTTCAGTTCAGTTCAGTTTGCGCAGGACTTGGTGTGGCTAAAGCCAATCGTGTGTCCAGATAGTTGTGTTGTCGGTGCGTTTCCGTAGCTCCCAACACTGCGTGATTTTCTTTTTCTGAAAGGCAGAAATTTGGTGCAGTATCAGTCCGGGCAGAGTAAGGTGGAAACAATAAGTAAATTGCATCTGACGCCAAAAGCTGCTTAACATAACTTGGGGTATACTGCCACCCAACATAGGTCTACTGCTTTCTTAAAAGCCTTCACTGTTGTGGTATTGATGACCTCTTCCGGGAGCTTATTCCAATAGGGTACCACTCTATTTGAGAAGTACTTCGCCCTAATTTGGAGCCTCGAATGCTTCCTTTGTAATCTAAGGCTATGCCCCCTTGTACCTCTCTCGGGGATCAGAGAGAAAAGGTCTTCTCGACTTATTTCTAACAGTTCCTTCATTACCTTGAAGGTTTCTATCAAATCCCCGCGAATGCGCCGTCTTTCCATCGAGAACAGATCTAGGGCACGCAGACGCTCTGTGTTGTTAAACCCCCTTTGCCCAGCCATCATTCTAGTGGCTAGCCCTTGCACTTTCTCCAGACAGTCGATATCTTTCTGGTAGTACGGTGCCCAGGCCTGCACGCAGTACTCCATATGCGGCCTAACTATGGCCTAATATATGGGAACGAAAATCTCCGGCTCTCTACACGACATAATGGATCTAACTCGAAAGAGTTCTCTCTTGGCCGTATTGGCTGCTGAGGTGCACTGCTTTGACGGCTTGAAGCTGTTGTCCATTATAACGCCCAAGTCTTTGACCTGCGAGACCACTTGCAACGAACCCACACTATTCTCACTAGCCCCTGTATTTGT
This sequence comes from Fasciola hepatica, assembly GCA_948099385.1. Classification (NCBI taxonomy): domain Eukaryota; kingdom Metazoa; phylum Platyhelminthes; class Trematoda; order Plagiorchiida; family Fasciolidae; genus Fasciola; species Fasciola hepatica. Next base: position 4,974,246 of record CANUEZ040000126.1, on the reverse strand, counting down.
GGTCAAGCATTGACACTTGGTGAGGTTTAGTGGAAGGTCCCATTTCCGTGCCCAGTTTTGTACTGCTAACACGTCAAGTTCTATATCTACTCCAGCTATCTTGACGTCAATTAATTTTTGTTATTGAGTCTCAGTGGTTTGAGATTTCCGTGTCATATGTGCTTGTTATCGTGCGATATAACGGCCGCGTAGTTTTCTGGCCCGGTCTCAATGAAGGGTATGCCAGAGAAGTTTATTTCTCTTTTGCTTGTGTGCGAACAGCCGAAGCCGAGTTTATGCATACGGCAATCAGTTTCTCTCAGGTTCACGTTAAGTAATGTTCTTCAGGTTTGCCCCCTTCCGCCCTTCCTCTCCAATTATGTAGTCGAATTGATGCTTGAGATAGCGCTACCCGCGTTCAGTTCAGTTCAGTTTGCGCAGGACTTGGTGTGGCTAAAGCCAATCGTGTGTCCAGATAGTTGTGTTGTCGGTGCGTTTCCGTAGCTCCCAACACTGCGTGATTTTCTTTTTCTGAAAGGCAGAAATTTGGTGCAGTATCAGCCCGGGCAGAGTAAGGTGGAAACAATAAGTAAATTGCATCTGACGCTAAAAGCTGCTTAACATAACTTGGGGTATACTGCCACCCAACATAGGTCTACTGCTTTCTTAAAAGCCTTCACTGTTGTGGTATTGATGACCTCTTCCGGGAGCTTATTCCAATAGGGTACCACTCTATTTGAGAAGTACTTCGCCCTAATTTGGAGCCTCGAATGCTTCCTTTGTAATCTAAGGCTATGCCCCCTTGTACCTCTCTCGGGGATCAGAGAGAAAAGGTCTTCTCGACTTATTTCTAACAGTTCCTTCATTACCTTGAAGGTTTCTATCAAATCCCCGCGAATGCGCCGTCTTTCCATCGAGAACAGATCTAGGGCACGCAGACGCTCTGTGTTGTTAAACCCCCTTTGCCCAGCCATCATTCTAGTGGCTAGCCCTTGCACTTTCTCCAGACAGTCGATATCTTTCTGGTAGTACGGTGCCCAGGCCTGCACGCAGTACTCCATATGCGGCCTAACTATGGCCTAATATATGGGAACGAAAATCTCCGGCTCTCTACACGACATAATGGATCTAACTCGAAAGAGTTCTCTCTTGGCCGTATTGGCTGCTGAGGTGCACTGCTTTGACGGCTTGAAGCTGTTGTCCATTATAACGCCCAAGTCTTTGACCTGCGAGACCACTTGCAACGAACCCACACTATTCTCACTAGCCCCTGTATTTGTGGTCAAGCATTGACACTTGGTGAGGTTTAGTGGAAGGTCCCATTTCCGTGCCCAGTTTTGTACTGCTAACACGTCAAGTTCTATATCTACTCCAGCTATCTTGACGTCATCGGCAAACGTAAAGGTGGGGTTTGTAAGCCCGCGTGCTAGGTCGTTGATGAAGATGGGGAGGAGCAGCGGGCCGAGCACCGAGCACCCCACTTTTTACACCTTCCGGTTTTGAAACATGACTCCCCACCTTAACACTAAAGGTTCCCCTGCTAAGAAACTACTTATCCATTGTCTTGCCTTTCCAACAATTCCCATGCACTGCAGTTTGACGTCCAGAAATCGGTGGTTCACAGAATCAAACGCCTTGCTGAAGTCCAAGTAACAGACCGCAATCGATTGCCTTTCGTCCAGATGCTTGGTTACCTCATCGAGGAGCAGCAGGAGATTCGTCAGACAGGATCGTCCTGCCACAAAGCCATGCTGAGCATTTGATATGAGGTTGTGTTGAACCAAATGCCTAGAGATCTGTTTCCTGACTATTCACTCCGGGCACTTACACAGTACTGAAGTCAAGCTAACCGGCCGGTAATTTTCGGCCTTTTGCCGGGGTCCACTCTTGTAAATGCCTACCACTGTTGCTCTCATCCAGTCTCCCGGCACAATTCCCTCTCTAAGTGACGTTTCATACAGCTTCGTCACCGGAGCCTTCAGGACCTCGGCCAGAGGCTGAACGATTGCTGGATGAATCCCGTCTGGACCTGCTGCTTTATTTCTATTCAACGTTTGCAACTCCGCGTACACTTCTTCTTCTCCTACAGTAAGTTCGGGTATTGGAGGCGCCTGTGGGCCCTCCATTCTTTCCTCCAAACTATTTTCTGGTCGATATATGCTCTTGAAGAATTCCAAGAGCATGTCAGCCTTGTCTTCGTCGTTTAGAGCTAGTCGTCTCTGTGCTCCTTCCAAAGTTGCTACGCTCTCTCTCTCATACGTTTGTGAGATTGCACGTAGGCGTAGAATCGCTTTGGGTTTGTGCGAACCGACGCTCGAAGGCATATTCCTCCACTCTTTGGATCTCTTGAGCTCTGTTCCTAGCCATCTTATAGCTATTCCATGCCCCCTGAGTTCTGTACAGCTTGTACGCCGCCCATCGTTGCCTACGAATAACTGTGGCCTTGCGGACTTTTGACTTCCACCATGGGGGTAGATTTCTACTGCTTGCCACCGTCAAGGGCATCGATCTTGGCTCAGGTAGTAAACTGTCTGACTTGGAACACGCAGACAATATTATTCATCTGAGTGAAGATATAGATAAGTTGCAAGCTCTCTTATAAAGCCTAAACAACAGCGTAGTAGTGTTTGGGATGCGTTTTGCACAAGGTGCAAAATGCTGCTGCAAGACTGGGTTGGCTCAACACCGAATCTTATCTTGGCAGGGGAAACTCTAGCTAAAGGAAGCGTGCTCAGCCTTTGCTAACCTCGGCCATTTGTGGCGTCGGCGGGACATCCGGTTGCCTGTCAAGAGTTGATTGTACAATGCGGTGGTTAGATCCGTCATATACGGCTCAAACACGGCCGTTAAGGGAAGGCGATAGACGGTGTTCGAGCATCGATGTCTCAGTAGCATTGCCCGAACACCTTATCGGCAACGCTGTAGTTGAACGTAAGATAACGGGAATCAGAGATCAGTCTCTGGACCAAGTACTAAGTCTAAACGGGTTAAGGTGGTTGGAACGAGTGTAACGAATGTCCACTGATAAATTTCCTCTACTTACCCTGCTTTCCGAGGCAGGTATTGGTTGGGAGGCAGGTCGAGGTGGTCAGTCCATGACATGGAAAGAGGTATGAAAATCTTAACCAAGGGAATTGGCCAAGTAGAACGTGTTAGACTCTCAGATTGGGGTCCACGCTACCCACCAATCGAATGGCTGGAAACACTAAGTGATATGTCTTGGTGTCGCGACCAGTGGTGTAGTTGCGCTCGGATTCTTTCTTTTTCTTCTTGATTTCCACTTGATAATTTTATTCTTAGATCTTTTTCGTTTCATGCTTCTGTTCTTTCTCCCATCGAATCGACAACAACAACCAGAACCAGAGTACAGAAGTGCGATGTTAATGGTTGTATAAACTGAACTGAACTGGTAGAAGCAACCACCGTCGTGGAGTTCAGGGTCCGACTAGACAAAAATTGGGCTTGCCCATTTCGCGAATGAACTTAGTTCAAACATGATGCCCTTGCCTATTTATCTTCCATTCCTCTTGTACCCTCTCGTCTCCTGCACAATGCAACCAGAAACTCCACTTGAATATTCCACATTAACACCATTTCATCTAATCCTCACTTCTGTTCGTATCGTGTTAGTCTTTCTTACTATCACAAACATACTTTGCGCCCAAGTTTTCGCTCCTATCCAGCTACAGTTTTCCGGATAAGCCTGAGGGATCACACAAGAGGAAGAGATGTAGGGGTGGCAGACTAGATAGCTAGAGACTCACTTCGCCCGACAGCAAACCTGATCGGTACCTCAGATCCTCCACGAATGATCGTTCTATCAGGGTACTACAAAATATAGACTGCAAATTGTCGAAACCCGGAAGGATTCATCTCAAAGCCCAGTGGAGCTAGATTGCTGACCCTCTTGACTTTAAGGTTATTGTGACAGCTTTCCACAGTACTCCATTCATTCGTTCCGCTTGACCATTACACTGCGGGCTTTACACTGAAGTTCTGTTAGTTGCCACACCATTTTCCTGGAGAAATTGTTTGATGTCTTCGGGCATAAAGGCAGGACCATAATTGGAATGAATGTGAGATGTACCAAATATCGAGAGCGAATTAGTCAGACAGTAAATGACTGCTGATGAGTTCATACTAGCACAACTGTACGCAAAAGGGAAATGGGAATGTTCATCGATAATAACAAGGAGGTATTTGTTGCGTGTGGATGAAGGTAGAAAACCTTTAAAGTCAATATTGAGCCTTTGGAGGGGTTGTGTGGCTTTTACTAGTCTGTTTTTCCGCTGGTTTTTAAAAATCAGATTTGAATTCGGCACATTCACGACACTGTTATACTACAGTATTTGATCGACAGAAAACGGTAAATTATTCACACGGACAAAATAAATTCAAGCATACTGCGCCAGGGTGGCAGAAGCTGTCATTGGAGTAGTTTTAGATCATCGGTTTTAAACACTGCTGAACAGTAGCTTTGAGAGAGAGTGTACCCGCAGTTTTGTTGTCTGAATCAGGTTGATATATGATGTCGTAAAAATGGAGACAACTCGGTCCTCCAACAATGTGTTTTTTTGTTCTTGGTCTTCTCTCTCTCTCTCTCTCTCTCTCTCTCTCTCTCTCTCTCTCTCTCTCTCTGGAATTGAACATAAATGCAACCGACCGTTGATCAATGACAGGCTTGAAATGATTGCCGAGAAGATAATGCTTTCATTTTCTAATGGCCTCCATCACGGCATATGCTTCTTTCTCGAATGCAGAATGGTGGCGTTCGCTTGGCTTTAGAGTTCTAGAGAAAAATGCAACAGGTCATCCGTGTTGATTGAGCGTTGCGGCGATAGATGTCAGAAGCATCAGCCTCTAAAGTTACTGGAGAGTATGGATCCACTGTGACAACAGTAGCCTGGACTAAATCCGACTTCAGGTTCTGGAATGCTTTGATTACAACCGATGGTAATAGAAATATTCAATTGGCGATGAGAGAATGAATTTTGTCGGAAAAATGCGAAGTCCAGTGAAAGTAGTAAGCGAACAGTCCAACCACTCGTTGTTGCTCTTTGAAGTCACTGGGTGGCATCATTTCTACAAGGTGTCTGAAGCGGTCTGAGTCCGACTTGATTATTCCGAAGGAAACTTCACAACGGAGTAACTGCACTTTGTTTGTAGCAAACATGCGTTTGTTTTGGTTCAACGTTAACCCGTAATTTTCTGCAACAGTGAGAAATCGTTTCAACTTTCTATTGTGCTCTGCGGTGTCTCCACTAAAAACCGTTACGTTACCAACGTAAGCAAAAGTTCCTTCAAGGCCTTCATCCCGGATAATCGCACCAGTGATACGCTGGAAACAGGCAACCCCATTAGTGGCACCAAACGGAGTGCGTCGGGATTGATACAAGTTACCACATGTCTCAAAGGCAGTAAAGATCTCGTTTTCGCGAGCTGTGAACTGATGGTATACGCTCTCCGCATCTAGCGTGCTGTATAAATAATACTTAGATAGTTTCTATCTCATGTAGTCTATTCGAGGAATAAGGTAAGCGTCCAAACTGATAAGGTGACTTATCGTTGGACTTTAGTTAATAACCATGCGTTTTCTTGTCTTCCATCGGTTGTGACAAATACTTGAGCTCGCCATGAGGATCGTGAAGGTTCATTTATGTCCTCCTGTAGCAACCACCCATTTTCACCCACTCTTACACGCAACGATAATAATACTATTCCGTGTACTTCTCAGGTTGCCATCTATAAAGACGTGGGGCATGCAAATGTGATTCCTTCTTCAGTTATGTGCAGTCCATCAAAACCACTACTGAGACCACATGTGTCATTGAAGCTTGCAGTCTTCAATGTACGCACTCTGATGCAAATAGACCAACAAGCAGCCTTAGCGCGCACACTCGAGACACTGGCTGTTGTCATTTGCTGCTTATCCGAGACCCATATCCGGAACCCCACCATTGTAGTTCGTCTGAATTCGCCCTCAGGACATGCTTTTACTCTGCGCTTATCCAAAGACACCGAGGATTCTGCATCTGGTCATGCAGGAGTAAGAACTGCTTTAAGTACTGAAGCCGAGTCTGCGTTACGCGACCGGATCCCAGTCAACAGCAGATTATGTGCAATTCGCTTAGAGGGTTTGTTCAAAGCTAACAAAGGTCGCGGCGGCAATCGTTATGTTTGTTGCAGCTGCCTACGCCCCTATTGAATGCACTTTAGATGCAGCCAAAGATATCTTCTACCAGCAGCTTTACGAAAGACATCTCGTAGAGATATGGTGGTACTGGCCGGAGATCTGAACACCCAGATTGGCCATTAGGTCAAGACGAGCGAATGCTTGGAGGCTAAAACGGCATCAACCATCAACGCACGAATAACGGTAATCGACTGCTTCATCTGTGCGCAGACCATTGCCTATTCTTGTCGAGTACGAAATTCCGGCGCAGCTTTCGTCGCACAGTCACATGGCGACCGCTATCTGATAATCAGTCTTGGATATATAGACCACATAGCCGTAAGCTACCACTGGCTCGGCTCAGTCAAGTCATGTAGATCGTACTGGAGTACACACTTAGATTCAGATCACACTCTAGTGTGGGCTGAGTTCATAGTACGGTTTTCCACCAAGTCAAAAGTCTGCCGTCAATGGATAGACGTAGACCAACTTTGCTGGACGTCGGTCCCAGTGAAACATCAGAATGAGCTTGCTACCCATCTAAGTAGCCACACACAAGGGCTTGTCAGACCGCTGGCAACACATCCAGGACGCCATAAAAGTAGCGGGTACCACATCTTGTGGGTTGGTCACACGGCATGCAGTCACGCGCTAGATCCCGTCGGGTTCTCTGGAATTGCTGGACAGCCGCCGGAATATCCGTGCCGGAAGCGAAAATCACAATGCCCGCACCCAACTACGAAGAAATTTGATTAGAAGCTTGCGCAGAGACCGAGAGGATTGCTGGTCCGAGCGCGCGGCCGAAATGGAACAAGCTGCTGCCACCGACTATGCTCGGATACTTTTCCAACTAATCCGATCTACTGGGACCAAGAAGCCTGGAGTGAGCGAAGTGGTCTGCGGGGCAAACGGCTAACCAATCCACCAGCTTTCACGGTTCATAGACCGATAGGCAGAACACTTTGAAGAGCAGTTCAAATGGTCTTCAGCACTAGCGCCCCCACTCAGTAGCCCGTTTGAACCAGTTCACGCTCCATGAAATATCTGCACTACCCCACCCACAGAAGTCGATCATGCGCCCCACCTCCTGAAACGCAATAAAGCTCGCGACCCTGACGAACTCCCTCCAGCACTCTTCAAAGACGGTGGTATAAACCTCCCCAAAGCGCTCACCAGCCTCTTTACCGAGATTTGGCTCCATGAATGCGCCCCAGAAAGTTGAAACTGTACATCCATCATCCTCATATACAAGAAAGGGGCTAGAAACATCTGTTCCACTCATCGAGGGATAAGCTTGATTTCAGTTGCATCAAAGTTGTTAGCATCGGGAATTGTCCAAAGATTGTCCCCAGTGCGCGAACAACGAGTCCGTGAAGAACGGTCCGGTCTTCGTCCCAACCGCGAGTACATCGACCAAATTTTCACCATCAGTCAGATACTTGAGCTCCGCCACACATATCGTAGACCGACGGAAATCATATTCTTGGATATCCGAGCAGCTTTTGATTCTGTTGATAGAACGGCTCTCTGAGATTATCTCATCAGACAAGGAGTGCTTGATATGTATGCGAAAATCATCCAAGCTCTACCATCACACTTCAGGCCGAGTACAAGCACATGGCCCATCGTCGCCTTACTTTCTAGTTGGAACTGGAGTGCGTCCAAGTTGCCCACTCTCACCCTTGCTGTTCAATTTTGCTATCGGCGACATCCTAAGAAGGGAACAAAGAAATCAAACGAACAAAGGCATTGAACTCCTACCTGGTAACAGACTTTTAGATTTGAACTATGCAGATGACATCGCATTGGTTTGCGACAATGCTGCGGGATGTGGTTTTCACCCTCCAAGTGTAAAGTGCTTCTACAAGACTGGCTGTAGTCCATCCTCGCACTTACCTTCGGTAATGATCGATTAGAAGTTGTCCACTTGAGGAGCTGTATTACTGTCGATGGACGGATTGGAGACGATGTGGAGAACTAAGTAACGAAGGCTCAAGCGGTGTTCTGCTACTTACGTCACCTGTGGAGACGTCGTAACATCTCTCTCCGATTGAAAAGTAGGGTGTACAACGTTGCTGTGCGTAGTGTGCTCCTATACGATTATGGAACCTGGTCTGTTCGAGCGGCCGATGTCGACCGGTTTGTCCGTGTTCGATCATCGATGCTTGAGGAGTATCTTGTGGGTTTGGTGGCAACGGCGAATAAGCAGTTCCGCAGTTCGAACGCGCATCTATGGAACGGAACGTGCCGTGTACCCAATTAGTGCTACCAGATCACTTCATCGGCTTTGTTGGCTGAGACATGTGCTACGTATACCACTTAATCGACTTCCCCGTCTGGCTTCATTCGCTGAGCCCAAGGTGGACTGGAAACGATAACGTGGAGGCTAAGCCATGGCATGACACCGGTATGTCAAAGTGTTGACGTCAAGACTTGCTTCTGTCTGTTTCTCACGCTTGCATGGTTGGGGACCTCGAGATCCACTACACAGCTAGCTGGAAACTTTGTCGGATATGGCTCAGTGTCGTGGTCAGTGGTGGTTATGTTGTGACAGTTTGTGTTCGCACTCCTTAGAAACTTCCCCTTTGATTCTCCACTCTTATTTTTCTGTTTCATATTTTTGCATGGCACCATGCCTCTGAACATTGTATCGAGTTATCGGTGAGTGTATATATATAGCAACCTCTGAACTTCTGCTGGAATAAAATTTTTATCCTCCGCAGAATGTCTCCTGGATTTGGTAACGATTGGTCTGATGCTGTCCGACAAGTGTTCAAAAGGAGGAGGATATTGGATTTTAGAAGTTGCAAGGCCACACAATGAGAATAAAGGTTGATTTTCTTCGAAAGATACTTGAACACTCTTATGCAGTCTTGAGAAATCACGACCGAGTAGCACATCGGCGCAAAAATCGGGTAAAACAGACAGGTGGATACGTGGATAAAAATTGTTTTGATGCATAAAACACGTTACAGTGACCACGAGTGTTGCTTCTGACGCGTGCGGATGCCAGCACAGCTTCATAAAAAGAATTCTTAACTGACCATTTGTTACGATTGACAATGGATTCTGAGACAGCCTTCGGAGTTCCCCGTGTCTACCAGTGCTTTTGGTGGCAGTCAATTGACAAAGACATCCGTGACTGGTTTTGACAAGCACTTGGGAGCGGCAGCAGTGGTGATAGATGAGAGCGTAGATGTTATCATTGACGCTGAGTATTTCGACTTTCCGGTGGAGCGACAGACCCTCTGGTAATGCCCCTTCTTTCCACAGGATTTACAGGTGACATCCATGCTGGACACGAGAACCTGGGATACCAACTTGAACCGCAAAAGAAACATATTCGTTTAGTTGGAGCCGCAGTAGCTTTCTCGTCTGACATTTACATACATTGATATCGTCACCGTCTGCTGACAAACCCGAGACAAATACAACCTTAATCTCAAGGCTTTTTCCAAACGGTCAAGTGGTGTTTCATTACGCTCAGCGAAGCCAAAACCACTACTTCATTCAAGAAAATCCGTCTTCTAGGTTTCCTAGTCCATAAAGGAGTAATTAAACTGGACTCCTAAATAACGCGGCCTGTGCAGGAATTGGCATATCCACGGAATGTAAAAACATTCCAGCGAGTGATGGGAATGTTTGCTTACCATTGGCAGTGAATTCCATCCTTTTCCGAAAAGAATGATCCATTAGTGAAAAACAATACATTTTCAATCCCAAGAAATGTTCGAGTCGGTTTCAAAACCCTTGAAAAGAACATCCAGAACGCTATAATTGTCACAATGGACTATGAAACACTACTGGTAGTTGAAACGGACGCTTCTGGCATTACCGTCGTTGCATCTGTGATACAAAACAATAGACCAGTTGCTTTCTTCTCCTGTACATTGACGCCTAGCGAGAGGTAAAACTTGGTAGTCAAAAAGGAGGCATATGCTATCGCGGCATCATCTTCTCGGTTGACATTTCAGGCTAATTGCGGGCCAAAGATCGGTCCCCTTTATGTACGATGGAACAAAAGAAGTTAAAATCAAGGACGACACAATTCAGCGATAGAGAATTGAGTTGTCTGAATTCAGCTACGATGTAATCTAGCGAACCGCTAGAAATAACAGTGGTTGACACTATTTCCAACAACGTTTGTACAACGGTCCCAGACACCGGAAAGCTGCGAGAACCTCATAGTTTGTGTCGTCCAGCTATCACGAGGATGGTCCATTCATTCGATGGATAAATTTACCATTTTCGTTTGAGAATGTCCAACGCGATGCCTCTTTCTGTTAGATCTGTTCTGAGCTTAAACCAAAATTTTGTAACAGTCCCTCAGGACGACTAACAAAAGCCACGCAACCACTTGAGCGATAGTGTCGATTTTAAGGACCTCTTACCTCCACACACTCACAATCGGTATCTGTTAACAATTGTGGACGAATATTCCAATTTTCATTTTTCATTTCCCTGCTCAGCCATATCTACATCCACCGTTATAAGATATTTCTTTTAATTGTTTTCCATTTTTTCTACTCCCGCATGAATCCGTTTTGGTCGCGGAGCAACATTCGTGTCCACAGAGTTTGCCAATTTTTTACATGACAAAGGACTAATTGTAAGTAACACGACAGCTTATGACCCACAATCTAATGGACAAATTGAACTCCTCAACGGCACATTGTGAAAAACCATGTCTTGCCTTAAAAGCCAGAGGTCTTCCACCTACACATTGAACATCGAAATTGTTGGACTCCCTCCATTTGTTGCGATCACTGCTGTGCACGGCGACCAATAGCACCCCAGATGAACGACTGTTTCGATGCGCTCACTGCTCGGACACCGGAACATCACCGAAATCTTGGTTATCTGTCCTGGGCCCTGTCTTTATGAAACAATACGATAGGTCTCAAAAAATACGACCCTCTGGTAGAAGCAATAGTGATGGTCGTGTTCAACCCACAGCACGCTCGCATTGCGCATGCAGATGGCAAAGCGAAAACAGTTTAACTTCGGTGACTAGTACCCAAAAGGACCGAATCACCGACAGAAGCTAGACTGGAACAACCACATGATCTGGCGTCATCTACGGATCACCACGCCGTTCTCGATGGCCCCAAGACTTCTAGCGACGTAAACGAATTCATAAATGGATACGATACCACTCTGGAGGAACCAGATGCATCCACTTTCCATCATCCGACTCTCTCAGGCCCCGAGATGGTTATTCGTCCAAAACGCCCCTCGAAATGCTCCCAGATTATTGTATCTGCTGCAGCCTCTGCTTAAGAAGTCCTGCTCACTGCCTTCTCGTAGCGTAGATGTTCCCACTAAAGTGAGAAGACAAAAGCGGATGCCAAGCGCTCTTCACCGGGTTGACTGACTGAAAGTCATTCTAGGGGATATGGTTAGACCTTGTTTCCAAACTAATCACGGGTGGCGTATGAGGCGTACAACGGTATGCTCACTGGCATCCGTGGCTCCGGAGGGGGGGGGGGGGGGTAGTACTAGGTACCCAGGATGTCTGGCCTCATACGAAGGGCATATGAGCAATCTATCACCGGCTCTCAGAGAGCTACGAGACCTTCATATCGTCCCACTCTTCTGCAGGTCAGGCATTCTGGTCAAAGGCTCGAAGTAGACCCCCTCAAAATTATCTACTTCACTTTGGGCAACCGAATGGTATCTATCCCATATGCTTACATGGAATGGAAATGACAACCTGGAGGTCAAGCCATGACACGGCACCGTGTCTATCAAAGTCTTAGCTCAAACTCGTGCTCTGTGGTTGTTATGTTGTGACAAAGCGGGTTCGAGATTTAAAGAGGTTTCTCTTGTGAATCTCCATGTTGGTTTTTCTGTTTCATGTTTTTGTACGGCACAACGCCTCTGTACTTTGTATCGGATTATCAGATTATATATATATATATATATATATATATATATATATATATATATATATATATATGCAAATATATGTCCGAATCTACTAGCACAACAACAAAATGTGCATCTCTACAATCTGCACAACAGAGGTATAGTTATACACAGACGCTTTCACACAACACAATCCATACTGTTGTAAAAACGCGGAACAAATCACCCTAGATGACAGTATCATCCGCTGTATTTAATGTAGCCCGTCATTACGTTTCTGTTTATATTTCAGCCAATATGCGCTTGTTACTAGTTAAGTAAAGCCCTCAATACCACTTTGATTTTGCTATTTGCTGCTGCTAATCTGCCGCTGCTGCATTCACAACAGTAGTCGGTTCACGACTTGGCAAAAAGGTATGAAAACCCTAACCGGTGAATTGGACCAGGTAGGACGTGCCAGACTTCTTGGTTGAGGTCTATGAAACCCGCCTACCAGGTGGCTGGAGACAAAATGATATGGCTAGGTGTCACACCTACTCTGGACTGGACGACCAAGTAGCACAGCAGCTTAAAACGCCAACGACAGTGCAACTGATGGATACCTTACAAAATTATCGTTTCGCCCTTCAAGGATAATCCTACGCTGGCATTTTTGCATCGTACACGCGTTGGTTATTCGAACCACACACCTCGTCCCCTCACACACTTCCACATTTTTCGGGAACTTCAGTCGGCCATACTTGTGGTAGTGTCTCTGGAGGAAGTCCTGTTCCTATTCACTCGTGTTCCCCTTTATTTATTATCCAAGTCTCACCGAGTCCGCTTTTGCCAGCTGATGCTCTTCGCCCTCGGCGTCCTTTTAACCTGGCCACATTTAATATGCGAACGCTGATACGTATAGGACAGCAGGCTTGTTCAGCTCGTATGCTTGAGACCCTTGCCATCGGCGTGTGTTGTATCCAAGATACTCGCATCCAAGACTCCAGCTCGGTCGTTCGATTGACATGCCTATCTAATCCCGTTAAATTTCACTTGCGCTTATCTGGGGACGCTGAGGCTGCGGCTTCTGGTCTTGCTCGCGTAGGCGTAGCTCTCAGCGAGAAGACTAAGGCTGCATTTCTTGACTGAATCCCAGTTGACAGTCGGCTGTGAACAATGAGACTTAGAAGATCGTGCAAAGTGAATAAAAACCGTCCCGATAGACGCAATTACAGCCCAGATGCAATCAAAGATATATTCTACGAAAAGTTATGCGACCTCTTGTGTACAGCAAAACGGGGCAATATCATGATTTTAGTTGGAAACATAAACACTAGGGTAGATCGGCTGCCCCCAAACGTGGCGCATTCGGGAAGCCCCTTTGGCCTTGATTCCTATCGTTCAGAACACGGGGAACGGTTGGTGATTATGTTCGGATCATTGCCTGTTTCTCGCCGGTACGAACTTCAAGCGTTCTGATCGCCGGTACACCATGTGGCGTCCGCCCTCTCCGAGCCAGCGATGAACCCAGATAGACCACTTCGCAGTTAGCTACAAATGGTGGAGCTGCATACAAGACTGCTGGTCGTATTGGAGTACTCTCCTTGACTCCGACCACACGTTAGTCTGCACTTAGTTGTCTGTATGTTTCGGCGGGCATGCCAAACGTGTGGTGCAGCAGCGGGTAGACTGTGATATGCTGTCTGATCCGTACTATCTTAACGTTCCGAAACTCTGGCTGAAAAGCTAGAACCAACGCCACCAGATAACGTCAACCAACACTGGTCGCTCATTAAAAATGCTTTGTATTGTGCTGGAAAAGTGAGTTGTGGCCTGACTCGTTGTGTCGTTACATTCTGGATTTCTGCTGAGTCTCTACACCTTGATGCACGCCAATCCATTCCGGCTGGTAGTGTGCATAATGCAGCACGGCTCACAGCAAGTCGTGAACTCACAAATCTTCATAGGGATCGCGAAATCTGGTGGTCTCAAAAAGCATCAGAGACGAAACATGCTGCCGCTGTGGGAAATTCCCGCAGGCTGTTTCATCTCATCCATATATATATATATATATATATATATATATATATATATATATATATATATATATATATATATATATATATATATATATTGTTGCGAACAGTTTAGGTTTCTCATTACATACTTTCACGTGTGGGTATCTACGCCATCGCCTATTAGGATAATCAAAAGCCCTACCCTGAGACTTTTGATGGGCAGTCGAAAAATCCCAATAGGTCGGACCTGTTGACAAACCGGTCAACAGCAAGTTATTGCCTACTACCAAAGTGGCTGGTTCTGACTAGATTCGAACTTTTTTACCGCCAAACTGATAAGTGCTTATACCCCTCGAATATCGCCACCGGGAATTTAGTGCTTTATAATTGGTTGATCGCACCTGTCCGTTATCAACTATGCTCATGTGGAAAAACGAATTGCATCGGGTATGGTCGATAAGTATATTTCAAGATTGAGTTTGAAAATCATAACCCCAACTTCATCTCCCCACTCGTAACCATGGCTCAACTATTTAGACCTGATGTGATTATGCGCTCCATATTTCGGGGTCATGATTGTCGATCGTTTCTGATAGTACTCTGCACCTTTGAAGTCCTGGTGTGTGCACCTCCAGTATGTTCTTGTTGTAGCATGTAATAAAAATTGACCTGTATATCGTTCCCCTTAATTAAGCGTTTATTACCTCATTTGTATGAATCAAATTATCAGTAGTGCACATCGGCTTTTTTGTTTTCCAGCTTCCTCTTTAGGACTATGTCAGAGCCGTCAGATATGGAACAGTTGGTCGCAAGGCCTCGAGGCCGTGCAGTACCGTTGCCTTTGCTCATTGAGTATATTTGCCAAAAGGTCTATACCGACCTGATGCGGCTTGTTGACCTGTGAACGATGACCTTCATGATTTCTCATAATACTGAATTGTAGGTTGCCCAGCAAAACAGATTTGGAGAAAAAGACTGAAATAGCCACTTTCTTCAGTCGCACTCGCCACTTATTTATTCGTTTAGAAGCTCTTGTTAAATGGTCAAACAACGCTTCAAAAGTTGACAAGTGTGAAGTGAGTTTTTAAACTTTGCAACGGTAGTGATGTTGCGTAAACAGAAAATCTCAAATTTTCTGGAAGAGCAAAGCATATTCTTGATAAACACGGCAAATTTTCTCTCACGCTTATTAAGAGAGACCCTGGTGGGTGCCAGGTGAGTATTACATAACATTTGTCGTTTGTTGTCTAGATTACCACCCTTTGCAGTTCTGCCGGCAATCGATATTTTTACTAATAAGACTTATACTCGTCTGCCAAAGTCGATCAAGGTGTGGTTTAGATTAACTTGAATAATCGTTCTCTCTCTGTTTAGCGTTGCGCCTCCTCAGTCGATACGGTTTCGACACGTGAGGCTCAGCAAGCTCTTTTGGATTTGAATCGAATTATTCAGAACCGGTTAAGTCTAACTCAACTGCCTCGACAATTCAGCACGGTGAAAATCGGTAATTACCAGTTGCTTCTCTGATTCATTTATTCAGCCAACGGCAGAGTGCAGTTTGTAGTTCCGAATGAATTCACTGTGAGTTATCACTGTCTAGTTATAAAGTACACTGCTCCAGGTAACTTTAACGCTTATGTCCGAAGCTGTTGACTTTCCTTGGCGTGTTTTGGATTTACAATTTCTGATCAAAGACCCTGCAACAAGTAAGTGATTTTTTTTCCACTTTATTCTAATCCTTGACTGAAATATCAACGGTTATTCAAATCGCACGCAATGAACTTTGCCCCAACAAATTCAGTCACTTACATGGTTTCAGGAAACGTGGTTGTGCGTTGTCACAATGCTACATTATTCCGCTCTCGATGATTGTCACGAGAGAAGCGATATTTACACAGTCAGCATCGTGACTTCTTGTTTGATTCGACGTGTTTCGGTGCCCATTGGCTGGGAATGAAACAACAAACCATCAACAGTGGTGACCCAGTCATCATTTCCCATGGCTTAGTTCATATGCATAGGACCAAACGTATATGCCTGGCGGTTGTTAACCTACCTTCTGTTCTTTTTGCCAATTGATTCCTGTTTTGTACATCAGTGAACCTCAGGGTTTGTGTTCTTACCGGATGACGATGACGATGCTTTTCGCCAAAGCTGGGTAGTTTCATATGCGCGTGCTGTCAACGCTAAAAGCTAGACCGTTATTTTCACGCTGAGTACGATGACTTTAAAATAATATTGCTTTCAAGGTTTTATAAGTTTCTTCTGATCCGTTAGATCGCCATATACAACTTTTCTGGTCTAAGCCGATTAGCGCACATACGTCGGGATGTGGAGCTTTTCATTATGCATAAGTGAACTGGTAAAAATACATGCTATATGGGGGTGTGGGGGTGTGGAGAGGGGGAAGTTCTTGTCAGGATCATTGTATTGTTACAAATTGTGGAGAGAACAGTATTGTAGACAGTTAAAAATAAGAAAAAAGAGAATGTCACAAGTTGGGCATCTTTTTGTAAAATTCTGACCGCTGAGCTTCGCGTTCTGGTTGCAACCGTTTTATTCTCCGTCGAGGTTACATTATCAGTATTCAGTGAGTACTGAGGTACAAAAGCCACCAGCATTCACTCATTGTGAAAAAGGTTGATTGTCCTTGAGATGAGAAATAATTGTAAGAAGTATCAGATCTGATCGGCGGTGGCGGTTAAACGGTCATTATGGCTAACTTCAGACCTTGTGGTCCCAGGTTCAAATCCGAACCCCTTCCTCATATATTATACCACTTCTGTTTGGTAAGTAAAGAGAAGCAAAGAGCCACTATTATTATTATTATTATTATTATTATTATTATTATTAATGTAAATGAATAATCACCTGTGTTTGAGACTAGCAATGAAAGCTCTACAAAAGGAGAACTGTTGAGACTGGTTTCTGTTCTATCCCAACTTAACTCGCAAGTCTCCGGGGTGTATTGCTTATAATCGTTAGTCACGCGTATGTACGAGATCTCCAGTGCTACTTGAGTGTTGTACTGTCAAAGAACATGTGTGATATTTTATGTGTACCATACTGTATTATGTAGTGCTCTTTATTACTGTTGTTGTATGCTACGCGCTATACCATACCATACACTCACTGTCGGATTCGTCTTGATTTCCCATTCATCTTTTCTTCCCATCATACTCAGATTTCCAAAACCCAGTTCATCCACAACAAGTTCAGTTCATTCAGAACCAAGTTCAGTCGCGTTTGCTTTATCGGCATTTCGACAAAAGACCTCCGCTAATTCACCTCTACGATATGCTTCGTATCCTTTCCCTTCTGATCGTTTTCCCTTTGTTTACTTGTTATTTATGACAATAGTTATTCTCATTGTTTTGGAATTCACCTGTAACTTCATGTTCCACTGTCGTCCGCATTCCGTCGTTAACGAAGTCCAGTCACTCATATCACCATTTAGATTGCCAGTTATTGGAAATTATTTTATTTCGTCTGGAAAACAAGATTTCCATGAAAGCAATAGTTATGCCTCAAGTAATTTTGTTGTTCTGGGTTCAGTAAACCCGTCAAAAGTGAAACCTATTTCAAAATGTACGAGTAGCATTTCAGAATGAGTAATAATGTTGCTCACTCAACGAACATTGCCGATTCTATAAACTTGCATTCGGTGAATTTGAGTGGTGAAAGCTTTCAGTTGTTTTAACATGATTGAACATACAGTATCAACTCATCATCGGAAATCTACGAAAGCGCTTACTGTGGGGCTTTTTAGCAATCGTTAGCGTATCTATGAGGCCCTAACTAGGGTTGGAACTTCTTAGGTCATTCTAGCTAGCTCACCGTGGTTTGCTTGATGTCTACGCCAGTTGTGATGACGCCTTTCCGTAACTGGTCTTGAACTTTACCAACCTGTCATTTGCACGTTCCTCTCCGACAGTACACGAAGCTGTTAATACAAGTTCACTAAGAACTTAGACTGACTCAAAGTTCCAAAGTTCCTTTACTTACATTTGCGCTGATAGACGCCTTTTCCGTATCACTTCAACTGGATCTACTGCATGGTCAAGCTCAGCGTGCTCGCTTGAAACGTCCAGCAGATCAGCTGGTCGTGGAAAGCTATCGACCCGGGCAGAACCTGGCCATTTCCTATTGGCATGGCTTGAGTCGGAACAAATTTCAGGCACTACTATCACCCGATGGTAAACTGCTCCCTGTCTGTAAGTATCTTGCCGTGCTTAAAGACTGGTTTTTCCGCTTTTAGTTTTGTTCGCGTACACTTTTGCCCTGTTAGTGTTAATGAAGACTGTTCCGCTTGTATTAACCATATTTTTGTTTCAAATAAGTTAGTCAATCTCACCTCAATGGGATATTGTTTCATTCTATCTGGTTCTGTGGCCTGATAATATATCTTTGGTAAACTTAAGGAACATCATTGCTTGCTCAGATGAATGACTAAATATCCAATACGCGGCCGTTCCGTTCGTCGGCACTGGTCGCGTGTTAAGGCATAAGGTTCGAACCCGACACTAGTGACCAACTTTAGTGGTAGACGGCAATCCAGTTCGTTGTCGTGCCTTATCTTTTAGGACTCTCCAAGTTTCAGGTTCCCGATTACGGGTTTTCTAATATTACGGCGGACATTGTGGCTGTCGTTTGCATCACATTCATTTTATTAAACCCTCAATCTTTCCACTCTTTTGAAATAAAAACCTGCTTGATTGTGACGCACAGTATATGTTTCTCCGGTTTGCACTTTTGACGGATAAAAATAGAAATGAGAGGATTATCCACCAGTGACAGGTAAGATAAACAGACTCCATGGGTCTGAGTACTGGATTCATGCAAACCAAAGCCTGATATATACGATCGTGTAGTCGGTTGGTTTGTTGTCATTCTTAGATTGAGCGAGGTTGCGATTTGCGTGTGTCGGTTGTTTCAGCCCAAATAACAATGATCTTTTCTTCTTGTAACCGGCAGTGGTCAGGCGGTTATCATTATAGACTCTGGACAACAAAGCCACGGGTTCGATTCCCGCCACCGCCAGTCACTTCCCCGTTTGGCAGCCCTTCATTGGCCGCCGCTCCTTTCCTCAATTATTGTAATTTGTGGTATAATGAAAAAAGCAAACACAGAAATAAATATTTATCTAAGTGGTGCAAGTCGCCACTTGTATCTTGTTTTCATGCCACTGCTATTATCATAAGTTTTTTCTAATCTTTACCAATCTTTTGAAAAGTATAAACAATTATGCACAGCCCTTAGGGCACGCGCAAAATGTGACTAACCTGGGGATAATTTCGAACTCTTTTCGGAACTCATTGCAGCCTACTGTATTACCATCCACGTGGATCCACTAGACGCACAGTGGCCTTTGTGTGTTAGTCATCGACCGGAACTGCCTGCCACCGAGTCTCATCGTATTGGTACCCTACTCCAGGTCAGACTACAAATCCAATGTTTCTTTTCAATCATCCTTTTTTGTGTCCTCTCGGTCTGCTTGATCAATTCTTGATAACTACATTCTTCAGTGTTTGTGATCATGCCTTTCCTGCAAGATTGGTTTGGTTCAAGCGTCACTCACAGATGGCTTATAATTAAAGACTTCATTGATAGTATACTGTGTTTTAATCTGCCACTGATTCTCACTTTTCCCCCTTCTCTTTTTCTCTCAGGGAAGTTGCCTTTCAATCGAGAAACTTCTAGCCAGGACAATAACAGTTCGCGCAGAACAGGTGTTACAGGTATGGTGATTGTCAGATGTGATGTCGTTTGGTTTCATACACCAGTCACCAGTACAACGATGATTAGTCATTAAGCCTGCTAAACATCCTTTAAAACGATTACGATTCCTCAGCGTTGATGATTCCATACAAACGTTCCATATGTACATTTTCCACAGGATTTACGACAAAATCTGATGATATTCAGTCCCGGGCCTGTGCGTTTGGCTGATGCCCCACTGTGTTTGTACCTACCGTTGCTCTGGCCTTGTCATCCGGAAGAATATTTGCAATTCCGCGTCGATCCTACACAAGGAACCATTTCTGCTGCATGTCCCCTGTTAACCTCTACCGAAGTGGATACATTGCTCGTCGGACCCCCATCCAGTTCCGGATCATATGAAGGATTCTCCCGATCCTCCGTGTGTTGTGCTCTGAATGCCTTAGAGACAGCTCTGAATCAGCCATCAACACGTCGCATCTTACCGTTAACTTCTTCAGGAACCATAGTACCTCAGTCGAACATGGAAACTGGTCTGTTGGCCTCTCAAAATCGAAGTCTGCGTTCTCTGTCCCAAGGTGAATCACGTTGGCGCACAGTCATTTGCCAGGCCCTGGAACACTTACGTCTTTGCCACGGTCTGCTTCGTGTACTTCGTACCGCCAAAGCGAATCGTCCGTTCTGGCAACCGGCCAAACGTTCCCTTCCCATTGTGCTAACTCCGACGCAGGTCAGTCGTGCACAACAAGGTACTGATCCATTCTGCTGGCCTGCAGCCCTTCTTAGAATTCAACAGTCACTTAAATGGCCGATTGTTTTTGTACAACTATTACCGAACAATGAGTACTATATCGTGTGCGAAGTCAGTTCTGCACCGGCACTTTCTGTTCAATACCGATACAGTCTGCTGGTCTGTGCTCCTGTTCCACAACAGGCTGAGATCACAGTAGGTTCGCATGGGTTACTGGTGTGGTCCGGTGGGAACCTCGCGCAAACGGCTGGGATGTCACAGTCTGGCGGGACAAATCTGTTCGTTCAGGTCACACATTATGTACCGCTGCAAGTCGGCGCACTCCTGTTTGATAATCCGTCCACTTCTGTGAGTGAATTGATATTGTTGATTTTTTTCGAACGTGCACGTCTAATCTAATCTTCTTTACAATATCTGTGAGTATTACTTAATAGGATTGATCATGCAGTGTAAACGTTCAAACCGTTGAGTAACGTGAAATCATCAACAGTACACATCCACCGAGCCCCAACTATGACTCGGACGCTCATACTGCATGATGAGTCATATAATGTAAAACTCCTACTTCTCCTACTTATATGGTAACCAAGCTGTCCAGGTTGTTTAACAAAATGCCTGCGTTGTACTTGGGCCCCTACAGAGAAGCCGTGCGGGAAATGCTCTGCTACCACCCCAAGCCAGTGTTGGAAGGGTGCTATATAATGTAGTGTATAAGTTCAATAAGCCATTGAGAGCCAGCTTCAATAACTTTGCCGTTAATGTGTTCGACTCACAATCATTCATCCCTTCTTCGAATCCCAGTTGGGGCTCGGTGGATGTGCATCGCTGATGATTCCTACCAAGGATGAAACAACTGGTTCCATGGTTTTCAATGATTTCAACGTTCACACTGCATAATGAGTTATATGTAAAACTCTAATCTCCTAATACTCACACTTGTGCGTATCCTGGATTCCAAATGCGTATTCTTGTCGGTTTTGAATTCGCCAAATCATGTTAACTTAGTTTTAAGTGATACCGTGGTCACAATCAGTAGATAGTAGACCATGATGTTTTATGATCTCATTCCTTTGGGGTTGGGTCAACTGCGGTCCATAATTGAAAGATTGAATTATCTTAGACGTGTGTCTACGAAATAATGTCTTTGTGCCGCATGTTTTTTCCAGTCGAGAGCTCCTCATTGTCTCGGGTTTGATACGGTACTTTAGTATTTCATGCTTATTGTTGTCTACAAATGAAACAGATGCTACACTGGAGTCTTCATTATTATCTCAGACCGAATGACATCAAATTCGGCGTTGCTACACCGCACACAATACAGAGGAAGTACAGCGCAGTAGGAACAAAACTCAGAATACACGGCGCCTGAAACCACACAGGGCAACAACACAATACACGGGGTTAGACCCTTCAGACCCGTAGTCCCAAAACAAAGTGGTTCGCGGTTGATACAAGATACACACAGCGCAGACTTCAACAAGACTACTCCATCCTCCAGCTCAAAAGATAGTGATCACAAAGGCGACCGCATGTATGTTAATGACCAACTGGTATGAAGCTCTCAAATAAGCGGTCAGCTCTACTGCTTTGATGATATGCTTGAGTAACCTTGGGAGGGTGCATAAATGGACCAATCAGAGACGAGAAAAATGAAAGGGTAAAACGTAGAGGAGCGAAATAGAAAATTAACCAGAGCGGGAAAGATAATTTCAAGTGAAAAGGAATGTTGGATTATTTGATATTTTGTCATTTTCTTAGCAAAAATAATGTTCTCGTCAAAACCGAGTCTGAATCAAGGGAGGGGGCGACGTGCATTAAGAAGTTTTCTCAGTACATAGTGCGAGTTTCACCACTTAACTAAGGTAAGTTACAGCATCGGTGGATGACATGAACTTGATGAAAGTTTGCTCTCATTTAAGTTCATTCTATGCTGCGCTATGGATAGCTGATTATAGGTCACATTGGTTACCAAGATAATGTTCCGAATAATGTAGACTAAGAATTACCCATGTATGGAAACATGATTAAATTACCAAATAGGATCGAAATTATTATCCTGAGTTACATTTAAAAAGATTCCTTATTTAAAGATTCCAGTAGGTTTTCGAGCCACAATGTTTTTAGTAACTGTCGCCAAAAGTTAACGTCAAAAGATATTCTCTCATAGTTGTAAGATTTCACGTTACATATGGTTTAAAAGGCTTCCAAGCGATGACTGTCAGACATACCGGGAAATGGGAACTCCAGTTCAGACCAGTGTAAACATTGGTGTGAAGGTCGTTTGAACACGGTTCGTTAATCGCTTGTATTTTTATCGCGATAACTATGAATCATCATCATCATCATCATCGCCATCGTACAGCATTAAACAGCAGGGCAAACCCCACTGAACATTGCCTTTCTCACCACGTTGCATGTGGAAATAGAAAGTATGAATATACAAGATGGACAGGGAGTAAACCTACACGGGTGGGATAACGAAAGGACGCCCTAATAGCCAACACACAGAATGCGCAGTCTAACTGTACAAACACACATTGATCAATCACTCTGATTTGACAGAAAGTGACAACACGATTGCCACTGTTCACGGTTCGAAGCCATATCCTTCAGTGTTTCCAGCCAACTGATTGAGGGATCTTTTGGACCCAAACCACGAAGACGTGTGGCACATACTTTTCCCAAGTTCACTGTACAGTTTCTCATTCCTTGTTGCCAAGTCCTCTGTTGGCCTCCGCGTGGCTTCATCCACTCCTGAGAAGGAACAGAAACCAAGACACGGTACGGCAGGCGTGTGTTTGCCGTACGTAACACGTACCCTAACCAACGAAGTCTACTATGCTGGACACGCTGTGATAGAACGTTCTCTGAATCAGTAGCCAGTACTCGATTTCTGACCTCAAAATTGCTTACCCGGTCATTCCATCCAATCCTAGCGACGCTACGCAAGTACCGGTGGTCGAAAACCTCAAGACGACGAATATCTTCCACATGCAGACCCCAAGTCGTGCAACCATACAACAAAACAGCACACCGTGGCACAATACACACGACCTTTCAACTTCAGCGAAATTTCAGGCCGGCACCACAAGTGCTTCATTTCAGCGCACGCTGCTCGAGCTTTGGATAGCGATGAAAAGATCCACCAAAACTGAGTTTTCCCGGCATCGTCGTAAGGGTTATCAGAGTAGAATTTCGAAGGCCCAGAAGTTTGAATCTTCCGTAACGGATTTTGCCGTGTGTTTTACCTGAGTAGGAGCACCAGTTCTTGTATAAACCACAAAAAAAGTGCCAGAAATACACCTTTCAGAGGTAGAAGACAAAGCATATCTAGTGAATGATACGATTATATGTGCATTACGCTCAAAAGACAGTGCCGGAAATCTCTGTCCTCAGTCCAATGCGAGAGTATTCCCAGGTACCCTCACTCCCTGTGAGATATACCGTAGTGGCAGTTTTTAATGCGTCTGGTATCACGTGATTGGACGCCTGGCAAAGAACAACGCGTACTGATTTCATCAAAGGATTCAAATGACGAGGCCCATCATTTTGGAAATGAGTTTGTTTTTCATATTGGTGCTTGGTATATGATATGCCGTGGAAGGGTCAGAAAAAAATCCATTTGTAGTAGGAAGTTCACCCAAAAATATATCCCACTGATTATCTAGTTATCACACCAACCAATATTATTTATTTGGATTGGAATAGAACACGCTCAGATTTGTTGATGGACCTCGATTAAAGGCATATCGATTAGCGGGAAAATCACTTATGGCTGAAAAATTCGCCGAATACAAAGAAAATATACCATCTGGGTAGGTAATAGTCGTTCAGGACAACGCCGCATGTTCATAAATATAGTCGTGCAAAACTATTTGTCTATTCATTGTTCACTTCTATACTTGTGGAAGTATGTTCATGCAGTTACCACCCCCCCCCCCCAGCAGCCCAGATTTAACTGTAATCGAAACACGTTCCCTGTTCTGATGAGAGAAGTTAGTGAGCTACCGGCGCACTGACCAGTGTTGTCAAAAATGGGGCATGTGATGGAGCGTGAGATAGAAAACCACCGCACAACCAACTTGATAGATTCTATGGCGAAGAAACTGTGATAAGTCCCGAAGAATGAAGGTAGACCCAGGGGCTATTATTATGTATGAACCCTGTGTTTTTAATAAAGTGCGGGTTCCTTCAATCTAAGTAAATCTTGTTTAGTTTTCTCTCACAGACCCATATTCTGTCATGGTTGTGGCTGACTGGTAGTGACGAAAATAGCGTTTCATCTGAATTTAGCGCGTTATTACTCGCCGCATTAAAGCAGACCACAAGGGTCATTGCCCTAGAATTTGCCACTACTTCCTGGTCATTGCAAATATATAATTATATAGTTCTGCCTTTATGCTATCATGTGACAGAACAAAACGCACATATGAGCGCCCGTAAATATATATATATATATATATATATATATATATATATATATATATATGTACTGTCAGCTCGCCTTGATAGTGCAGTCGTTGTGGCTGTGAGTATACTCCTTGCAACAAATTATTTAACGCTAACCCGTTCGCAATTCAGTCGTGTGTATTCACATTGGTCTCCTGATTTTGAAGGAATTTAGCGGATCTTATTCCATTGTAAAAACCAATAACGGTTCATTGATTGCGGTGGTACACTGATTCCCGCTTCTCAGCAGTAACCTAACTGGAATATCAAAACAGACGTGTGGATTGAAAATTAAGGAGAAAACTATAAGTAACAGTTTCATTTTGACTAGTAGATTGTGCTAATACAAGTGTCACTTTTCACGTCATGTAGTCATATTTTCCTGCATTTGATCACTGATTGAATAAATCTCGTGGTCACGTAACCCTCTGTGGGAGTCCGATATTCTCTAAATGATCAAATGCATTGGTCCGGCCCTAGCGATTGGCTATCGCTATCCACAATTGGGCAAACAGTAACTATGCTTAATGACGTTAGTAATTATTTTTAGCTGTAATTGGGCCATCATTCGGTAGCAGTTGCTGAATGAATAATGTCATGTGTGTTTGTTTTTAGTCTTATGATAAATTTCGATTTACCATCTACAAATAATCACTCTGGCTGCAGTATGCCCTAGTAAAGATGTACCGAAATGTGGAGAAATGCATCATATTACTGACTTATGTTTCCAGACATAATATCGATGTTGAAGTACGGGAGTACACACGGTTAGTTAGAAAACACAAGAAAGTACTGATATAAGCCTCTAAAGGTTCACTGATCGTGGCGCTTTGATTGTCATTACTCATCAGTAACATTACTAGGAAATCAGAGCAACCACCAGTATGATAAAGCGCGAAACGAGCTACAAGTAACAGTGTAAAATCGATGAGTAAGTTGTTTTAATACAAAAATTCACTTGCTACATGTATAATCATATCTTACTGCCTACAATCATTGATGGATGAGTCTCATGGACTTCACGTAGAAGCCCGGCGCGCCCTAGATGGTCAAGTGCACCAGTTCGGCTTTTAATGCCTTCCTTCCATTTTACACACTAATAAGTGGTATTCTAATAATTGGCCAATCCAACTAGCAATCCGACTACGGGTTAAATTTCCATAGTGTTTGCTCTCATGATTGCCGTAATTTCATTCAAAAGGCCTTGTCAAGGTATTGTGGAAAAGAACTGAGGACTTGTCAGCCTGTTTAAACTACATTCTACACCAGGCTACTCTCATGTTTGTCAGTAGTCCCGTACAGAATGTAGTTTAAATGGGCTTAGACAAGTGTTCAGTTTTTTTTCACGACTTAAAAAACAGTTCAGTGAGTACTTTCTTGGATTTCAGTGATGAGTGTGTTGCTATTGTACGGCGAATTACTCACAATTAGCTTTGTGCTTATCCAGCTGATGATATTATTCTTTGTGTCATTTCTTTGTGAATTCCCTACTCTAGCTGAGTTTGCTTCAATCTTGCACGGAAAAAGCCAAAGTGAAACTGTTCAATCAGCGCAAATCTCGTGTGACTGAACTCCTGATGCGTGCAAATAGGAAAGCCTTGAGGCCGGGCCTTTCAACCGCGTCAAGTTACCCATCCGGCAGTTTGATATCACAGACCCAGTCCAAAGAGAGCGTTCTCGAGAGTCAGTTGATTACCATCCCACAATTATTACGACTTTGTGGGACATTGGAGGAACGGATCTTGATCAATTGCTTCTCATTAGAGGTTTGTGTTGGGAGACTGTTGGCTTCCGTTAAATCACCGTACATGAGAGAACCTCAATCAATTGTTAAATATGCGCTGTCATCAATACCTTTCTGCTTAAGCGTATCAACAACAAACAGTGTTCACATGACACTGACAGGAACTATGGTTTAATTGGACATGCGTTTTACCACTTTTGCAGCTTAAATAGCTCAATATCGATTGGTTCCATGACTTATTTATTGGTTCTTTAGGAATCCTCCGTCCGTGACTGCTTTTATTGTAATAAATGCTAGGCCGGTGGTGATCGAGCGGGTTAGAGCGTCTGCTTACCACCTCGGATGTCAGAGGTTTGAATCCCACTTCCGCCGGTCGCTTTATTAGTAGACGGTAATCCATTGTCGTTCGTCCCGGTTTCGCACCTAACCTGTTGGGACTGTATGCGGTTCCCTATTCCAAGTGTCAGTGTCTGGTTGCCGGTTATCCTCAATGGTGCAGTAGGCCTTTGAGGCTGTGGCGTATACCCCTTCAAGTGCACTCGTGCGGAAGCATGTAATAAAAAACACGGACATACCGAGAGTGAACCATTTCAATATGGAGTTGACATTCCACTAATTCGTATTCATTTTGTCAGTTTTTCCAACGGTCTTGCCATTGGGAGGCGTTTTCTGACTTCAGTCGATTCGTATTCGGTAATAGATCACAAATTAGCCAGTAAGAAATGTATTGGCCACTCAACTCAGTTCATTCCAACAATAACTACGCACTTTTATACGTTGGCTTTGGTTCCTACCCCTCGGTACTGCACAGTCTAGTCTGAAATAAATCCTCTTCAGATGCAGATTTCAAACTGGTCATTGCCCTCCCCCCACCCCCGCACGTTTTCTACCGTACAGCTTAGTAGTTGGAATTAAATCATCAAAACGGAACTGACAAATCCATTGGTATACTATGTGCGCATATGGCAGCCTGTCGTTGGTCGTTACTTCGTTGCTGTTCCTCGCTGTCTGCGCCGCCACGGTTTCATGATGAAATACACACACACACATACATACATACATACATACATACATACATACATACACATGTAATTGTATTTGCGTGCACTCCGCAATTGCCACTGAAGGATTTTCGAGGAGGGATTGTTAGCCGCACATGTTTACCAGCGATCGTACATTTTGACAGTTGAAAAAACCGAACTATGAGCGGTCAAAATACAATATCACAAACGTAGTAGCTTGGATAGTTTATACTAAAAGGTCAGGCACGAGATTCTAGCCGTTGTAGTTGGAACTTCTGTCACCATTTGCTGAATTGGTTCTTTGACGTCGCGGACCACCATCTTTGAATTTTTCCGGCAATAATTGCGCACGGAACTTACACGATGCGTTCGTTGTGCCATGACTTCTCCCAACCCGATTAGGCCAGTCCAGTTTTGCTGTTCGTTTGCCTTTAATCTTTGGAGTATACTCACAACGGTTCTAGTTTCTGCTTTTCAGAAGATAGTGTGTTCTAAAAAAATAAATTGTTTCCCAAACTATGAACCGTACTATATGAATTACGGACACTTCAAATCGTCTCATTCTGTGCTAACCATGAATGCGAACTGATATGTACTCTTCTAACGTTAACTGACCTGCTTTTCTGATCCACACCCACAGCTGTCACGAGCCGGCGTTGTTCACGACGGGGTTCGCTACGATGAGAGCGGTTGTTTGTCTTCCATTCGACTTGTCAGGTACGTTGCCCTACAGTCCCGTTTGTAGACCAGACTTCTGCGCCTTTTGTTGGAATTTTCTAATTTGGAAGTTCTATCCTTAGTGATGTGAATTCCGACTGCTGGTTTCTGGCCGACTTTAAAAGCCAAATCGATGGGACTAGCCGTGTGGGACGTCGAGGTCCGCCCAACAGACGATTGGAGACACTAAACGATCTGATCAAGTGCTCAGGATTGCAACAGGAACGGATATACTCCTTCCACTGTCTTCGTTTTTGAACTTTGCCCATTAGTAAGACACGCCAGCGTTTATCGTCATCTCTACCGTCCCAACCTGGTAACAAAGACTGCCCTACATGTGATGTTCCGTCAGTTTTTTCATTCGTCTGCGCCACGTCATCGCTTGTCCTCCACGCTCTTTCTTCCAGTTAAACCCAGCCCATACAATGCGCAAAGCGGCAGGCGTTGAGCAACCATCCTAGATACATGTCCTAGCCAGTGAAGACGATGCGGCAATGGGGCCTTTTCTAGAGAGGAGCCGGTATTACCGAACACGCCTGCGCACTTGATCATTGCTGGCGCGTTGCACTACCAAACAGGGGCAATGCTACGTAAGCAGCGGGCGTCAAACAGCCAGGCGACGGATGTGTTAAACTCAGAGGGACCATGTTTCACAACCATACAAGCAGTACGGGACGCACGGCCGTATTGTATACTCGGTCTTTCAAGGAAAGACTGATGTCGTGTCGGCGCCAGAGATGCGCGAGGTTCGAAAAAGCTAGTCTGGCCTTTAAAATACGCATAGATATTTCCTATCCCACGCCACCATTTCCAGTAATATAACTGTCCGGGTCAACAAAATTTTCGGTAATCACCAGTCTTTCGTTGCCCAAGTAGAGCGCGGGTACATGCTCTCGCTACCCCTGGAGTGGCACTTTACACTTTGACGGTACGTAGTACATTCCGTATCGAGCTATTTCAGTTATCATGCGGTTCACTAGAAGTTGAGCAGCTGAGATGTTAGAAGCGAGCAGGACAATATCGGCGTATTGCAGATCAGTAAGCTTGTGCCCTGAGAGGGGCTCAACACCACCATCTATGAGGCCCTCGACCGTTTTCTTAAGGGCGTCATCAGTTGCGAAGTTAAAGAGAAATGGTGAAATAGGACACCTTTGTCGAATTCCACTGGAGACAACAAAGCGGGACGAAGGCTTGCTGTAAGCTCTCACCCTTCCTGAAGTATGGCGGTAAAGGGATATGATGGTTGATACATACTTTTTAAGTACACCGTTTCTCAACAGGCATTTTCACAGGACTGTCCTGTCAACCGAACCAAAGGTTGCTCTGATATTCAGGAATACGGCCATGGTCGGTCTTCGGTAAGTGTGTCGATGATCCAACAGCTGACGGATGATGAATATTTGATCAAC
This sequence comes from Fasciola hepatica, assembly GCA_948099385.1. Lineage (NCBI taxonomy): Eukaryota > Metazoa > Platyhelminthes > Trematoda > Plagiorchiida > Fasciolidae > Fasciola > Fasciola hepatica. The sequence continues at coordinate 4,944,420 of CANUEZ040000126.1, read as the reverse complement.
ACAGCTTCGGCCAAGTGAAAACCTCGCTTGCTCTTCACGGATTTGCTTTTCTCTGTGTGATGACAGTCTACGAAAAACGACAGACGCTGAAAACTTGAACGCAATCTCAACTAAGCTGACTCCTCTATGATTACCATAGATAGTTGGGGATCCTTTTTTGAAGACAGGGACTACGATCGATTCCATTCAATCCGTAGGAACTTCATCCTCTTCCCATACTTTAGAGAACATGCATTAGCTTTTCCACCATATCGTAATCTGCCTTTTTGAATGCAGTTGGTGGTAGGCCGTCTGAGCCTGCAGTCTTATGGCACTTGAGGGGCCCAAGTGCACTTCAAATTTCAGCTTCGCTGGGCGGATCCAGGGACACGGACCACTGGACACAACATTCATCAGGAGGTATAGTAGTCTGCGCGGGAGGCCAGTTGAATTGCAAATTGAAGTGTTCAGCCCATCTTTCTAGTCGTCGATAAAGATTATGAATAGGCGTTCCGTCGGATTCGCAGATTGTCTCGCTGACACTGTGTCGTTTGGTGCCGCTGTTGCGGGTAATGTGGAACAACTTTCGAATGTTCCCGGAGGCAACAGCTGGTTTTATTTCAGCAGCGTGTTCCGACCACCAATTCTCACAATCGTTTCTTAGGCTTGCAGTGAGATCATGTTTTAGGGCCAGACGAGTTTCGTTGGCAGCTAGGTCCGCAAGGATTGAACTGCGAACGTCTAGAGGCCTTTATGCAATGACTGATTAGTCTGGAGGTAATGCCGCAACTAACCAGACAAGCGGAACGCAGGGCTGATTTCACGAGAGCCCAGCGTTGCTCTATGAGGCATGGTGGGATGGTGCTCAAACTGTCCTTCACTTCACTCTGGAATTTGGCTAGCACGGTAGGCTCCGAGAGTCTGGAGATACCAGCTTGCGACGTCACCTTCCTGGTTGTCCCACCAAAGCGCATAGATAGTGGTGCTGGATAGAAACAGTCGGTGATGAGAGCATAGATTTAAAGGCTTTTCACCATTATCCAAGCGGCAACAATTAAGGCCAAAGTGAACTCCTAGGTAATGTTCACTAGGCGCGATAATGACAACAAAGTTCTGTACCAAATTGTAGAACTCACGTAAATGCCACTGAATTTTCCCCGTGATGAACTGTTAGCGAAAATGACAACAGTACAGCTCAAACGGACTTTTTAATCCCTGGACAGTCTGCTGTAATACGACTTGTTTTTGTGTAATTTCTGTTTTACTTGTTTGAGATATCGAAGCAGTTATTGAGTATGGTGACTGTTGCATTCATGAGTCAGTAGACTAACGTGTGCTGTACAGTGCGGACAAAAATGCTGAGTTCACTCTGCTGGGGTCGGATTGCGCAACTTACTACTAAAGGGCTTGCTAGTAGGCAAAATAACTCAAATACCTCAAAGTAACTTATAAAGTCAGACAAAAGTGTACGTGAAAATTGGATGATAGCGAAGTAAATTAGTGAACTCGACGGATGTATGGTGTAGATTAGTGGCTCTAGGCTCCGCACCAACCTTAAACGAAGAGTGCATTAGTGATATATTCTTTCTAAGTATATGTAGAGCTAATGCAGATCAATTGTAAAAATGTTAGTGGTTCAGACGAATTGCCGCCCAGGATGCTACCTGAATTTGCTCTCATTTCATCCCCAGCGTTGCCATGATAATATAATCAACTTTTGTCTTGCGAAAATATCCCACATTAGGTTAGTGTGGCATGTATGACGCGAGTGCATGTTAATTGCCTGAAAGATACGTGAAAGAGTCTAACAACAATCACCTTGACTGAAGTACGCCTTGGCAAAGATGCAGTGAAATGCTCCGGAATAAATCATGCGGTCTAATGCCATTGACTTCTGTGTTCAAAGATTCATAATTTATCAAAAGTCCCTCCGAGATATAAATTCATGGCCCAGTTAGCACAGGATTCACAATGAAATAAAATAAACTAATTTGCCATGATCCGATTCGAATACTTCCCAGAACCCGATGTGATACAATTGTTTTCAATCCCTCTTGGTCGACCGATTATCACTATGCCCTTAGCGCTGCTGATTTTTTGTTTTGGCAAAATGACTGAATTGATATTCATTGAGTGAAGCAGTTTTCTAGCCAATGCATACCAAAAGGTTCGCGCATCTGGTCTGCGTTCGTGTGCTACTCACCTCGTTTGGTTAACCGGATTTGTTTGCGACTCTCAATTCTACAACAGGCGTGATTAAAGAGACAAGACCGCTCCCTCAGGTCAATTGAGGCTTGTCCACTCGGGGTTTTTCGAGGGGAACACATTTGTTTACTCAACCATGGTCTGTGCAAGATCTGAGCGACCATACTCATGGCCTGACGGCCGCTTCTGTACATAGTAAACACCGACTGTCAATATTATTCACTTTATAGTAATCGCTTTCTTGCCAATAACGAACTCTTGGCTAGTAATTTGTGAAATTCAACCTCTCCAGGGTGTCCTCAGATTTTTTGTTCACACCGTACAGGCGCAAGCCAACGTATAATTTTTAAGCAGGATATTGATCGGTTGTCTGTGTCACTGTCCAGACTAGATACAGCAGTGGTCACATTATTGTCTAATTCATTCACATTTTCAGTGATAAAGGCAATCGTGCTATTCGATTTTCTATAGAATAAGTTAATTTCCATTGGTACTAAACAGCAATTTGTCTGCTTATGCGTTGAGCTAAAGTTTGTCATATATGTTGGTTCAGTGTGAAGTCCGTGGAACTTTGATCGCGCTTAGCTTTCATTCGATTTGCCGGACGGGAATGTTGGAGACAAATCTGTCCTGGAAATGCAAATTTTCCTTCCATGTGTTAGTACAATCTAAGGAGAACCCGGTAACCGTGACAGGCCTGATGTGGAGAATGACGTAAGCCCCTCCCCCCCTCTCACTAAGCCAGGATTGATGATGATCCCGGCAAGAGGGAAACACTGTCCATAGTCCAAGTTTACCGGAGAGGGCGAGTTCTAACTTCTGACCTCAGACTAATAGATAGGCAGAGATTTACATCGCTCGACAATCACCGGTCATGGATAGATGCTATGCTGCTCGGGCTTATTTCGTTTCTTCCAGTCTCTGAAACACCTGTCATTATTCTCCTACCTCATTTGTTGCTTGTTAATCCCAAAATCTTTGCTCATCTTTTGTTGACCCAGAAGTATCTCATCATTTTTCACGGAAAATTGTGCCCTCTTTTTTGAAAATAATTCAATAAGATCGCCTTGCATGCTAGTCCTCGAACTTCTGTCACCTCTTTCAATACCGTACTCTCAACAGTACTTTGTATACCGATTACAGTTACTGCGATAGACAATGTTTTTCTAAAGCACTCTGTGCAAACATCCTCAGGGACGGAAAACAAGGGTACTGCTCGCCTCTTTTGTTTTCAACATCTACAGTCCTCTTGGCATCAAATGATTGATAGAGGAAAGTAATTCACTCCATGCATCGAAATCCAAGACTCCGAACTCCATCAGCGGGTGAATGTACATCCTGCTAGTATTATGATTTCACAACAAGTACCTTAGTCTTAGGCCGTTTTGCTGTCACCTAGCCAGCTCCATAGTCCTACTTATTAGGTCCCCATGACGTTCATCATCCTAGTTGTTGAGGTAGTCGGCTCTTGGCAAACGAAGTAGTTGAGTCTTGTGGCTGTAAACTCTCTCACTTCCATGGTACACGAGTAAGCATTGGAGTTAAGCCAATACCGTTGGTTGATGAAGGCAATGGTGTGAGAAATCGAGGCGTCATGTTGCACCTGGATGTGAAGTTAAAGAACAGTACATTAAGCTAGAAGTGAAGTATTGACAATTTTGATGTGTTTCGTTGCGCTTGTACGCCAGTGCTCTCGAAAACATCTCCAATGTATTGTTGTTGATTTTGCGAAACCGTTGCTCATGTTCCTAACAAATAATCCGAGAATACTCATCTCATTTATTGTCTGTCTTTTGAACTTTTCTCAACCACAGCATCCCGTTCACTCCACCCTCATGGCAACCAACTGATGTACCTTCCTTATCCCAGTACGTGCACGAGCTGATACTTCGTCCTCACTTCGATCCGTTCACTCACAGACGTACTTGGCAGTTGGATATTCCATTTACCGGATTTCTTACTCGTATGAATTGTCCGTCGACTGACTCACAGTGCCGTCCACGTCGACACCAAACAGCTGAATGGTCTGTAGTGAGGTTGGAAGATTTTGCTGTGGTGGTGAAAAACATCCTAAATGAATGGGACAGTTTGTGCTGCATGCACGCGTTATGCTACCACGTGATCAGTAATCCAGGTAATTATGATTTTCCCTGTTAGCTTCGTCGCCTTTCGGTAGTAATCAGTAGGATTTGGTATGCTATTTCTTGCTATTTGTTGGTGAGTATGTGTTTCTCTGTATGTGTCCACAGGACTGTGATCATCTAGGCGAGAGTTGAATTGATCTGCTGTTCAAGTGAATGGAATGGTCAGTCTTAGCAAGTTGGTTGTGTTGATTGTCAAGTCATTGTAAGCCTCTTCTGATAAAATTCACTTGTCGTATGTGTGTCTGATACTAGCATTTGTTGAGTTACAAATGGGTTTCACATCGCGCAGTGTTGATGCAAGGCGAGGCGGTAATGGCCAGTTCGCTGGCGTAATAGTGCACTTGGTTAAAGGTTTGGCATGCCAGGTTCGAGCCCTCAAGAGAGTGGATGGATTTTTAGTTGCCTGTTGTGTGAATGATGATTCCTACCAGCGAGAACCAAATTGGAGTACAGTGCCTTTAAAGTTTTTTGGGAGTGAACACGTTGTGTTATTGTAAGATGAATTAATTCATAACTCTATAATTGCCATCATGGTGCAACAGGAAATCCGATGATATAACAAACTAATCTTTGATGAGCCAGATGCTAAGCGCATCATCGCCTCAGTACTACCACTAACCCTGACGCTCTACAGCACACTTGCGAAATTTCTAAGTCAGCGTTGATCGAAAATCTAGTTTGCGAACACATTGCATACACAGGTTCCGTGATAGCGGAGCAACTGTTCAGTAAACACCATTTTTCTTCCCCTCACATGTACTGAACTATAATAAAAGTCATTTCTTTATAATATCGTTACGAATATATAGAAATATGATTGCACGAACACTCAAACATGCACTGAAATGTAACGCATAAATGTAACAGTGCAACTGATTCGAGCCATCCTCGTAAGGGACGAGTTAGCGGTAATTTTGTATTCAACACATGCTAGGTATGCAACAAAGTGATGTCATGTCACAATGAAACGGAAATGTCAATTTCGGAACATTTGTTATTGAAAAGCACTTCTACTATCCATAATAACAAAATGCACGTCATCTACCCTTGAAGTGGTTGGCCACCTCTATAATTTCTTGCCAAGGGGTGTTGGAAATTTGCGGCGGAGGTTTCCATTTCACCACTACTTGCACTGCTCCACTTGATTGACTCGTCCATTGGTATTCCACCCGATGAATCGCTATTGTTCTCACTGCTTTCTGGACTTCCTGTTACTGATTCCAACGACCCGTCCTCAGACCGGGTCATATCGATGCTGTCTCCGCGTTGTCTTGTCTGATCCTTAATGTACCAGCCGGCTCCGTGTGTGTGAATCTGAGCTGATCGGACTTTCTCCTCATGCTTCTCAACCAGTTGTTTGCCTTGTAACTGCTGCAGTTGGGAAAAAATTCATGAGCATCTCAGTTATTTGGAGCAGGGAAGGAGTAGTCACATTCCTTATTGCAATCATGACCCGTTCTGATCGTGCCAACCTGTTCTGAGTTTTGTCGGATAAACAAATATAAGGAGATGAGAATGCGGTCTAAAGAGGTGAGATCGCCTCCCATTTCAACCACATGCACCGTGTTTGGTGGGAAACCATGGCAAACGAACTTGGCCGTGCAGGTCGCGTTAAGCCTCTTGCATGGGGACTACAGTATCTAGCTACTCGATGATTAGAGGAATTTGGTGGTTTGTCGCAGCCGGCGACATTCTTGCATTCATGTATTTATTTGCCTGACACCGTCTTTTGTGATTCTCTTTCGACTGTATATATAAAGTGTCTCTGTTCTGGATTGTTTTTCCGAGAGGTAACAGACAATGCCGCTGTCTCCACTGTCTAGACAACATTTGTCCAAACTGAACTGCGCTAATTTGCCGCTCAGGCAACTTCTAATTTGACTGTTCCCTGCACAATGGGGAAGCATGTATTCTCTTCAAAAACCCTCACGTAAACGTTGGGGTGGGCTGGGTTCTTTCTATATTACTTTCGAAACTAAGAAATATATTTATGAAAGTCAAAGTTGACGGATTTTTAGGCTGTCTTATCTGAGGTACTTTTCACATCCGCTTTTCCATAATTTCTGCTGAAACCGTGTCAGTATGTAAAAGTGATATAGGAACTGTAAGGGTATGGTCTGACCTGTTCGATCGACGGCTTAATCTCACTTGCGTCAGCACCCGCCCAGTACCGAGCTCAGCAAATCATGGGTGACAGGCTAGCCGATCGATGGCGTGGTTTGATAGACGAGAGGTGAATACTGTTAGTGGTGTTTAAACGTCAAGGCTTGGTTGTCCACACCAGTCGTGTGCGACGTGTGGGAACATGGACCAACAACTCATATATCCGTTGTGTTTTGCACCAGTAAAACGAGATGATTCGCAGGCAGGAACAACTTCTCACTAGAGTTACTGGGGCAGATTAAAGCAGGAAAGTTCTGGATTGCCTTGGTTTCATTGCTGTTTCTCGGACGTTGTCTAAAGTCTATTGAATCAGATCGACTTATGATAGGTGAAGCTCTGAGTACCTGTTTCCAACTAATCCAGACCATAAATCGACCATACAACTTTAGTAAAATAGAATGGGAAACAATAGGTTACACTTACTGAAATTTGACGTGTCTTTTCGTTCACTTGCGAATCCAACTCTCTCCAAAATGTGAACATCAGTTGAAGCTCGATTGCGGTTCGTTGCATTTGTCTAATGGCCTCTCGTGGTTGTATAATACTTAAGTACAGCACCGTTTGAGGTATCTAACCAAAAGTGGGAGATAGAAGTAAGCAGACATAAGCGGGTCATCTGTTGTGGTCCTGTTTCAGCTCGGTTAGTTTTCGCCTACAAGTTTTTTTAATCAACTGCGAATGTTGCCCAAATCACGATTGTGCATTTTCTCGACTCTAAGAACCAAAATATACATTGTATGTCTGTCGCACCAGACTTACCGTAAAAAGAATCACAGGAACAATGCACGAAGTAACTGCATTCATCCACTGTCGGAGTAATAGATCCACGATCGGTTCTTGACAGCCCCGTTGGTAGAACTGTTCAGGATCCGTCGCGTGGACGTGATCGCATCCCGTACCCCGTAGTCCCCACTTGCAACAACTGAACGGTGTGAGACGTGTGGCGTTTGCATCCAACACTAGTTCTGGATCCAAGTGACTACTTGTAAACAAAAAAGGGAATAGTAATTCTTAATTTTCTGGTCTGCTGGACAAATGAAATTTCATTTCTTTGGTAATTATTGGCTGGCTTGCTTTCTCAAATTGAGAGCCGTCGGAGCATTTTGTTTGCCACTCATGATTAGGCGTCAGTTGGACTTTTATTTATGTGTAACCTTAAAACTCGGTCGTTGCGAGATGAAGACACACGACGGTTTCTTGAATATCTTCATAAGATAATGAAGACGTACTAAAGACACCGGGTCATCGATGCTGACCAAAGGTGTGCATTTTTAGTTGTTCGAGGAAAGTCAAACACAGTCCACGTCAGTTATATGGACTGCGCTGAGTTCCGCGAGGTGCAGTACTTCCTAGAGTGGTTACTAATTGAAGATGGGTCCGTGAATAAAAACGGAGAGATACAAAAATTACTGGAAATCGGAAATCGGACGTAGGATATGTTATACATCCTAATGGTTATAGATGCCAAGGCACATAGCCATATGTTGTGAATAATGAAATTATCCTACTCGTTCTTGTGATCCGCTGCAGTCATACTGTCAGTCGATAATTCTACCAATTGGGTTACGCTTGGAGACAGTAACCAAAAGGATTATCTGATAAGTGCTCCTTCAGACTGAACTAATCACATCTTCAGTTCGACAAATTTGAGAACATAGGTCCACTATCTCCATGTTTCTCGATCTGAAAGCGGCCTTCGACTCAGTCGGCCGCACAGTTCTCTGGTGCTGCCGCTTGTTGAAGGGTGTACCAGAGAAATTCACTTCTATCATAGCCGAAGCCGAGTTCGTGCTCACGATGATCTTTCACCCGAGTTCACCACGAGAAGTGGTCTGTGTCAGGGTTGCCCCCTTTCTCCCTTTCTCTTTAACTTTGTGATCGAAATGGTCCTAGAGACTACACTTTTTTCAGGTGAGGATAGTGGTATCAAGTTTTTACCGGATGGGAAGGTGTCAGACCTTGAGTATGCGGACGACATAGTTCTTCTAAGTTAAAATCCAGGTAAGTTGCAAGCTTTTCTAGACAGCTTGACGGGTTGTGTAGCAATGTTCGGTATGCGTTTGCACCTTCAAAATGGAAGACGCTATTGCAGGGTTTAGTTGGTCCAACGCCAAGCCTTTCAGTGTCTGGAGAGACTATGAACGTGGTAGACAAGCTCTGTTATGTGGGCAACCGCATTTCACCCGGAGGTTGGATATCGGATGAGGTGTTTTTGCGTATACAGAAGGCTGGCTTGGCATTTACAGCAGTGAGGCCCGTGCTTATGTATGGTTCGGAAACATAGCCACTGCGGGTGGAGAATATACGAATGTTGTCGGTATTTGAACACTGATGTGTTTGTAGTATTGGTCGAATCTGGTGAGAACGCCGTGTGAGCAATGCTGAGGTTCGGCGGAAAGTCTTAGGTTCAAGGATCAAATCATTAGATGAAACACTTAAGCTGACCAGGCTAAGATGGTTGGGACATGTGCTACGCATGTCCCCTGACAGGATTCCCCGGCATGCTGTGTTTGCTGAGGCGGGTACCGGTTGGAAGATGAGTAAGGGTAGTCAGTCCATGACGTGGAAGAAAGGTATGAAACGCCTAACTAGAGGACTTGGCCTTATAGGGCGTGTTAGACTTCCTGGGTGGGGTCAAAGAAACCCTCCCACTCAATGGTCAGATACGTTGGGGGATATGGCTAGATGCCGCGATCAGTGGCACTCTTGTAATCAAAAACGTTCTTCATCGACTTAATCCCATTAATGTAGTTCTCCTCTTACTCCTTTCATACTTTTTCTCCTTCATTTTTTCCTTTTGAGATTGCCGGTAGGAGACAGCAACCAAAGCCACCGCACCCAGTACATGGTTAATGGTTGTCTGAACTAGACGGAAACTAGGGTTCAGTAATTAATCAAACAATGAATGACTACCATTAACAAATAGTTACATCTAAGGGGTCAAGGGCAGTTTTGATGCTATACCGTGTAGTTCCATCGTGTTGCAAACCGGTGTGAACCATTTTTGGGGTAGTCTGGTGGCCACTCTTGCTACTCAACTCTTTGCATGTCAAGTTCGAACTCCACTTTCGGCTCGGAATATGTGCACTGCTGACTATTCCAAACAAGCTTGAACGGAGTGCTTCACAGATCCCAATAATTGTCGGAGATATTAATCTTAAATGATGAGTCATTCGGTTTTGTTTTGTTCTGTCATACGAAATCAGCGTCAATCTTACTCTTTCTGTCGGGGGAACCAATCGTCCGTTGGTTTCGGAATTTCCGGACTCCACCAGTCGCGATACGCCTGCATGCCAGATCGGCCACAGCATTGAAACATAATGTGTATTGTGTCCAGCACCCGTATTGGATCCGCTCGTATGTTTCTTGTGGGACGATTATTATAATACTGACGTTGTAGTTGTCCAATCCACTCATTGATGATTCGCCTCCATATTCGAATACCAATCAAATAGCTACAGTCTACTGCAATAGTTCAGAAAAATTGGGAGTTAATTGATGAAGAAACATTTATTTTATAATTATTTATGGATCAAATCGTTGTGTGGATCACTTAAGCTCACGAGGCTATCATAATTGGGGCCTGCTTTGTATGCCCCCTGACAGGGTTCTACGGCGCGCATGTGTGGTTGGGTGGGTGACGGTTGGACGATGAGTAAGGGAGATCAATGCGTGACATGGAAGAAAGGTATGAAAAACCAGAGGACTTGTCCATATATGGCGCGTTAGACTTCCAGGACGGAGTCCAAGAGACCCTCCCACTCTATGGTTAGGTGTCGCGATCAGTGGCGCTCTTGTATCCACGATTTTTGTTCCTCAACTTGACGCTAATGCTTGTAGTCCTCCCTCTTTTCCTTTCATACCCTTGTTCTTTTTCATTATTGCCCATTAAGATCGCCGCTAGGAGATAGCAATCAAAGCATTCTGCACCCAGCGTATGGGTAATGGTTGTCGGAACTAAATTGATGTATTTTTACAAGATCATGATGAAAAGTGACGGTGCACCTCTTCGGCGTCCGAGACGGAGTTCCCATGCGTTCCATTTACCAACACGAAGTGACACTGTACAATTCTGTCGATGGAGTTGAAAGCCAGATGAATGTCTAGGCAATTATCGGTCAGTCGAAAACACGATGGCGCTCAAGTAACCGACTTACCCACCCACTCACACCCGACACGAAATCCATCCTGCATCTGGCGGATCTGCTCTTTGGGCATGTGGAGCAATCCGTCTGAGATCCTTGATGCAAACAGCTGGACTTTATTTGTATAAATCGGTCACTGTTCGAGCCCTTCTTGAAGATGGGCTTAACAAAGTGACTCATCCCACAAAGAGAGAACCTGCCCTGAATTGCAAACCGCAGAAAACGGTAGAAATTTCTGCAACAAGCGGTACTCCACCTTTACATAGTTCTGGTGTAAAGCCATCAGAGCCCGGTACCTTTTTAGATCCTAAGGCTTCGATTTCGTTGCACGTATGGGTGGTTTTGTCCAGACAGTCCGCGGGACGTGTCCTGATGTTCCAGCCGAGTGGGAAACCGTTACATGGTGGCCTTCTCTATTGTACCCCAGTGCACAGAGTTCAGTTCTGGCAACCAATAACCATACGCTGGGTGCGGGGGCTTTGGTTACTATCTCCTAGCATCAACCTTAATCGGAAAGAATAAAAGAGAACAAGAATAGGAAAGGAGTAATATGAGAACTACAAATAATGGTGTCAAGTCGATAAAGAAAGGTCGTGGATACAAGAGGTTCACTGATAGCTACACCTTGTCATATCCTACAATGTATCTAACCACAGAGCGGGAGGGTCTCTTGGACCTTATCTAGAAAGCCTTACAAGGCCAAGTCCACTGGCTGACCTACTGTTACATTCATATACCTTTTTAGAGTTTAAATGTCGGTCCGGTGCGCTTTTTGCAGTAGCCGACACAGTGTTTGATAGCAGTTGTTTTCGATTAATTCTTGGCTGCAGTTGGTAGGCGAAATTGTCGGTATAATCAACATATTACATTTCTCTGAGTGGCGACTACTCACGTTGAGCTAGTCTTGGTACACAACGGATCATCGAGTGAGAACCAGGCTACCAGTACATCTTCCGCTTTATAGCGGATAGCTAAGCAAACGCCCGCCTAACTAGTTGCCGCCACCACAGTCTCCCTAAATGGCCGTTGTAGAAAGCTACAGTGGAATATGAGAGATTCATCAATCGGTCGGTAGAACTGGTATCTTGATTGCTAGTCTGTTGGATGCAGCGCAAATAGGCGACAAGAGTTTCAACCTTGCGACCAAAGCTGCCTGTTGTTTTATGCAGAACCATATGCTCACGTTGAATGTAGCTAATTTCTGATGGTCAAGCTGAGGCATCAGGGAGCTCAAGTCTTTAAATACCCGTCGTTTTAGGAGGTCGGTAATTCGTGTAGATCATGTAATTGAGCCACCCTTAGTCGTAAAATCGACCGGACCTTCCGCGAGATAAAAAAGTTGCACTTTGGTCTTTGAGGATCGAGGAAAACATTTCATATGAAGCAACAAGTTCCATGGGTGCATTAGAACTCGTTATCGTTGGATATTGTAGTCTATTTGGCTGTTTAGCTCAGTCAAAATAAAATTTCACTTGTTGAATTTGACTTACCGCATAAGAGACTCACTCCATAGAAAAAGAGAATCATCGAGAAAAGGAGCACAAGTGTGGTAAGCCATTGTCTTCTTCGGGGTCGCCGGAATTGATCGAATCGGGGATCTGTAGACCAGCGTCTGGATCTCCTAACAGATATTCGATTCGCCTGTGCATAAATTGCTTTCCGTACTAGCTGCAGTGGAGTTCTATGAAAGGTAGACGAGAGGTACCACTGAATAGTAAGTTAGTAGTTTATTGTGAGTTAAGTAATGATAACATTTAGGCTGACGTGGGTTAGAAATGGCAAATTAACCCGTTGAAAGCATCAGCCTAAAAGAAATTGATCTCGAAATACTAGAACTTTGCCAAGTTTCAGGACCTGTTTTTCAACCGAAAAAATCAACAAAAATGCACTAAACGGAACTGTTGCTCAACGTTTTCACAATGCAATCCACATGCAGTCGCGAAGGTTGTTGTGGTAATGAAAGCTATGCACATTTACTCTGTGACTCTTACTTTCATGACAGGATCTGTTCTTCGTCACTTACATCATCTGTCATGCAGCTTCCGATGTGCCTAAAGCCACCGCTTGTTTCTAACTGAACAATACAAATGGGTAATTGCGGCCACAGTCTTCTCAGCTTACACCTGAGTGGAGGAAAGTGCAAACCGTATCGTGACACCTCAATCACCAAGCAGTCTAGAGCGTGTTATGTGGCCCGATCAGTATCATCCGGAGGTTTGTTATCGCTGGTATCTTTTGAGTCGAAACTCGATGCCTTGGGCGGAGTTAATCCAGACAACAATTTCCACAACGTTGAAAGCAATGTTCTGTTTTACTGCAAACGCAAAACGATGGTGATAATGGTACTATCATATGTCCTAATTCATCGAAGGTTGGATCCTGAGTTAGAGTACGAAATATTTGTCAGCATTCTATCATAATGAAACAAACTGGGAAATTCATTCACCTTTCTGTCATCATCAATCCGCCTATACAACTTACTCATCTGGAACATCATCCAGCACGTAGGCGAAATGTAACCCAGCAGTCGGGATGTATACGAACACAAGCAGAACAAGATATACTAACAAACGTTTGTGCATCTGATCTTGTGTCGGAATTAATGGCATACGTTTTGCCGAGTAGTTGGGTACTTGTGCGATCGGTCCACGTAGTTTTCCCTCCCAATTAAGCCTGCTAAACAGTGCGATCACCGCAATGCATTGAAACATGATCCAAACAAGTTGCAGTTCATGCAGAACATTTCGTACCACATTGGACAACGGTAACAATGGTTCTGATTTAGCTGCTTTTGATAATAGAGTCATCGATTTTCGTCGGAGGTTATCGTGCTTTTTCAACGTGCGCCAGCTCTGTTCAATCTCTTGTTCCTCTTGTTGTTGCGCAATCTCAGCCGTGAGTCGCATAAGTTGCGTGCTATAACTACCAGGAAAACCGACGTTCAAATCCATTTGCGATAGTCGAGACAAACGTGTAATTTCATCCACGGGAGTTGAGTCCTCTGACTGTAAGACACTGTCTTCACTGGTGTACTCTTTATCAAAATGTACTCCTACAGTTTTGGGCAAATCGCCGGCCTGTTCTTTTTCCGATTCAAGTCTACCATCTTCACCGTCGTCGAACATCGCTGGAGATTTGTACGCACACGTGTCTTTCTGTAATAGGCTACTTTTTATGTGTATCGCTTGTTTCTATCTCATGATTTATCGATTTGCGGGACTTTTTAAATCCCGGATTATTGGTTTGGTTTGATTCCATTCACTTGTGGTTCTGGTATCATTTTGCCGAATGAAAATCGCCGCATCAAATCACTTACGGTTGTTGAGTCCGATTAAGTTAAATGGTTTCGCGTAGTTCTTTACTCTCCCCATGTCTCTGACTTACTAACAGGAAAGTGTACGATTGATACTGCAGATACATCTCCGCATTCGGCCTTTTTCTCACTTGATTTCAAGGAAATCTTGTGTTGGCATTACTTTTTCTGATTTAGCACACCACATGACGCATCGTTTTTTTGTTGTACTCCGACTCTCGTTTAATCCTGACGCACTCATGTTCTACATACTTGTCACGGAAACCCGTTCGTAAGGTAATTCGCATATATATATATATATATATATATATATATATATATATATATATATATATATATATAATCTCTATGACTTCCTGTTTCTCTAATTGGTCCAATTCCTCAACTTGTCGTAATATATTGTGATGTAATGGCATGAGTATGAATCACTGAAAACGAGCTTGTTCGCCAATCTGTCTTCTCATATATATATATATATATATATATATATATATATGTATATATATATATATATATTCACATTCATCTTATTTCAGGCTGTGTGCCAAATTTGGTACAACGGGAGACAAAAGAGTACACGGAGTCAGATTCCATGATTCGTTTGTCGGCGTAGTACTGCCAGGCTTCCCAGGCCAATGCAAGTGGTTTTCTTAGGGGTCCAAAACCGGAGCCTTAAGGGGCTCATGGTTGTTCAAGTTGTGCAGTTGAAAGAGAGGTTCCTCATCAAGCGCTCCATCACAAATCTGTATTAAAATATCGTAAATTGTGAAATGAAATGAGTCATGTATCAGATTCTTGAGAAAAACCAACGCGAGTGAGGTTGTTTCAGTTTTTGTTCCAGCAACCGGGAGCCGGGCCCTGGGTGCGTTGGTTTTGGTAGTTTATCCGTTGCCGAAAACCTAGATCAAATACCTATGGAAATACATAGAAAAAATCACAAATGATTGAGTCGATTGGATGAATAAATAGTGTGAATAAAAGAATGATATTGGTCGGAATATATATATTCACACATCGCAAATTGTCTAGCCATTGTGTAGGTGGCTCCCGTAGACGCTCCACTTAGGATGCCTAAAGCAAATTAAATGACTAATTTCACTGATTTAGTTTTGCCATGCTTTTCTTACGTTTGACTGATTGGCCTCCCTTATCCATTTGAAAACCCTCTGATAACCTTAGCGAACAATCAGTTCAGTTCCGTTTAAACAACGGTTAACTATGCATTGGGTGCGGAGCGCTCACTATGAACGTCGATTGATTGTTTGTTCGTTCCGATCATGTGAGAGGTCCCTGTGTGTTAATAGCCACACTGCTTCACTTCTTCCTTTGTTTTTCAGCATTCCATCTACCAAGTGGAGTACAACTGCATTCATATGACCTTAAGTCTCTAGCTCTGGTCTATGATTCATCGTATTTGGTACGTGTTTTCGTTCCCTGTGTGTGCACCTATTTTTCCATCAAATATATACTTGAAAATAAGTAGTATAGTGGTGAATAGACAAAGTTTCCCGCAAGCATACTACCGATTTCGCGGTTATTCTCTCTGTCTCTCTCCCTCGTGTGTGTGTGTGTGTGTGTGTGTGTCGTGTTCACATTGGTTGGTGTATCACTGACAATGTGATAGGAGTACACCGGTAACTTTATGCGATCATTCCACGATAAAATGAACCATTTTTGAAGCTTAATTAGCAAATCTGGTTACCGGTTATCATCATTCAGCGCAATTTCTTTCGCCGGATGTCAAATTCTTGCTGCTATAGTTTTCAGTGGCATATGTAGAAATTCCAACTTCCCAGGGGTGGATCCACTTGCAGTGAGCATACTGTACAGTCTGTCCAAAATATTCAAGATGACCTCCGTTTGGTCGAAATCATTTTGAGACGTCGAACTCCAGTTTGCACTTCTGATACTACTCTTTCTCCATGCAGTAGTATTTATTGTTTTTTTTCTGACCACTGAGAGTAATATCTGTTGCACAAACTGGAATTCGACCGTTTGTCAGGATTTTGGACAGACTGTACATAAGGATCACCGGAGCTTACATTGTGTAGAGACGATTCTGAGGGGTCGGAGTAGAGCTCATCGTATAAGGTTTATTGGATATCATGGATACACTCTCTGTTAGTCTAGTTCGCGTACAATTGGTCGACTGAACACCAGTTCTGTTTGGCCGTTACCTTGGTCTGCTGTTAGAGGCTGAGTTTTCCATATTATCGGCCATCTGTGGGCTAATCCGCCACTCGCGCTGAATACGACTCCTGTATTAATCTAGTCTCGAGATACGCGAGATTCACATTTGACGTGACCGATCGTAAATGGGCAGGTTCACTTACCTTTGCCATAGCACTCGCAGGTCTCGATCCAGTCTACAACCATTACGGTTTTAGATCACTCTAATTCTCCTTTCTTTCATCACTGACCTTTTTGTGGCTGCTTGTAGGCAGAAATCACCTACCGTTCCGGTTGGGGATTCTCGCTTTCGTTGGGTTTTGCTCCGGCCATGTCCAGTGCGCGTGAAGATGGTAGCACTCCACTTGTGGTTGAACCCCCCAGTTCAGAGGTCGAAGTGGAATCCAATCCTCACTTGATCATTCGACAGCATTTGGAGGAGTTGCTAAACGCATCTAAATCTGTCCATACGTTGTGTAAAGTGAGTCCAATCTACCACGCCATTTGTTTTACCACTCTTTACAATTAGTACTGTTTTTGGTAATGATCGAATCGAAGGTTGTTTGAAAATCTCTTGCAACCCAGTAATCCTCCTTTTATAATTGCTTTTTCGCTAACTGATGGTCATAGCCTCAGACGACGAGACTGCACCTTGCCCTGGTGTGGTGGTGTACGTGCCTCCATGACCCAAAAGGCTATGCAGGATAGCTTCCCTAAGCCAGAGGTACAATCATGCCTGACAGGTCAATGGGTGGAGGCCAGACGAAGTCCAGTCTCAGAACCAGTAGATGGGCAACATCTGGTTCTATTCACTATGCCTCTGGAGAGGACACTCCAGCGAACAAACACGGAGAGAAACAGTGTACCGGTCAAAAGACCTCCAGTAGGTGGACGCAGGAGTGGAGTACCTGGGGTTTCTCCCGACGGTTGGAGAAGTCATCACACTTCATTGGACGGTTGTCACCCGTCTAAACTGGGCAGCCCCAGCCCAAAGTATACCACCCCGTCCACGTCCCCATTGCTCCGTTGGGTATCTTGGGAAGAGGTCTGAATCCGAGAAGCGGGTCGATGAAGCACCACGGAGGACAAGACAGAATGCTTGCAACAATCAAGTCTCACTTGACGGACCAGAAGAAGTTTGTTCAAGGGTTCTTAGGTCAAGTTCCCATGCTAGGTTAACACCCCACTGCCTTTTGGGTGAGACTTTTGAGTCAAAGGCTCCGGTTGGGTTTCCAAGAGAAAAACCGGTTCTGCAGTGTGGGCAGCCGCGTCGTATGCCAGAAACCTTCAGTATCTTTCCTGTAAAGGGCCTTACCAATTTTTAATCTTTTAATTAAAGGTCGATGCAAAACGCCATGGGTGATTGTGGCTCTGAAGATAGCAGTAGCTCAGGAGTTGGGTATAAATCAGATGCACTTCTTAAGCCTAAGCGTTCACTTCACTTGGCTGCCTTTAACGTCCGCACACTATGTCAGATAGGGTAACAGTGTGCCCTCGCTAGAACTCTTGACACTTTCAAAATAGATGAATGCTGTGTCTCCGAAACACGCATTCAGGACCTCACTTCTGTGATAACTCTTCGCATCCCAGATACAACCTCAGGCTCTCACTTCACTCTTTGCGTGTCGGGTGATTCGGTATCTAGAACTCGTGGTCAGGTTGGCGTTGGGATTGCTTTGAGCATGAAAGCTGAGCGTGCACTGCTAGACTGGATTACAGTCAGCAGTCGTTTGTGTGCAGTTCGGCTTGACGGTTTCGTTCGTGCCAACAACAACAAACTGAAGCACCGATGGAGAACAACACAAGGTGGCGAAGCACCGATGTTTGTTCGTCTTGTCTGTGTATGCGCCGACTGAATGCAGTTCCTCATAGGCCAAGGACGAAGTCTATCAGGATTTGTCTCAGCTGCTTCGAAGCGCACGTTCAACAGATGTGGTGGTCATCGCCCAAGTTAGCCGTTTGGGAGATTCCGAAAGACACATTGGTGGCCCATTTGCTATCCCAACCGATCGTACTGATAACGGCGATCGTCTCATTCAGATGTGTTCTGACCACAGATTGTTTCTGGCAAGTACGAACGTTTGCCATAAGAATCGGCATAAACTCACATGGCGTCCTCCTTCGTATTCACAAATTGGACTCAGGTTGACCATATTGGGATTGGTCACCGCTAGCGTAGATTCATTGAAGATTATCGTTCATTTTGGTCTACACCTGTGGACTCAGATCACGCCCTGGTACGTGTTCGCTTCCGTTTACGTCTCGTCCGTGGTCTCACCAAAGTAAATGCCACTTGTCCCGAGCAGTTGCTTTTAGACGATAACCAGCGACAGTTTCCAGGCGGAGCTGTCTACGCAGTTATCGATGCAGCCAGATGTTCAGGACCCAAGTGAACGCTGGCAACAGATCAAGGAAGCTCTGTATGCCGCTTCGAACGCCACCCAGAACTCTGATTCAAGTCGGCCTCACAAACGATTGATATCTTCGATATCAGTTGCTCTGTTGGATGCTCGCAAATCCGTCTTTCCGGATGTCACATTCAATGGAGTGCGTAAACCCCTGAGACGCCAACTAACTAGGAACCTGAGAAATGACCGTGAGCAGCGTTGGATTGCGAAATGTAAGGAAATGGAAAAGGCTGCGTCCATTGGCAATGCTCGCAACCTTTTCCGTTTGATTAGAGGTACCGGTCTACGGAAGCCTGTTGTAAGTGAGTTAATTAAGGAATCCGACGGCTCACTGATTCACTCTCAGGGACGTCGTCTGGATCGCTAGGCGGAGCACTTTAGGGAACAATTCAGTTGGCCCACTTCAACGGTGGACTTTCCGAACATACCTTCCAGCGAAACAATGCAGGAGGATATCAGTCCTCCATCAGAGATGGAAATTATGTGGGAGATCGGTTACTTGAAAAGGTATAAAGCCGCTAGACCGGATGGGTTGTCTCCATCTTTTTCCACCGATGGATTCGGAGCTTTGGTTTCGGAGTTAATAAAACTCCTCCATATTATTTGGGATAGTGAGCAGATTCCGAGGGAATGGTGTGAATCGGTGATTGTGCCGATTTACAAAAAAAGTGACAGGTCATCGTGTGAAAACCACAGAGGAATTAGTTAGGTAAGTATCGCGCGAGAATCAAGCCGGTTTCAGACCCGGTCGTAATTGTATCGACCACATCTTCACTCTTCGGCAAACCTTAGAGCACAGACACATCTTTCGTAGGCTCACAATCTGTGTCTTTCTTGATCTAAAAGCGGTATTCGACTCAGTCGACCGCACAGTTCTCTGGCGCTGCCTCTCATTGAAGGGTTTGCCAGGAAGTTTATTCCTCTTTTTCAATGCTTGTATGCGAACAGCCGAAGCTGAGTTCGTGCTTACGGCGATCTTTCCCCGGAGTTCACCGCGGAAGGTGCTGTTCGTCAGGGTTGCCCTCTTTCACCCTTCCTCTTCAATTTTGTAGTTGAACTGATTCTTGAGATAGCCCTATCTTCGTGTGAGAATAGCGGTGTCGATCTTTGCTCAGACACTAAACTGTCTGACTTGGAATATGCGGACGATATCGTTCTTCTGAGTGAAGATCCTGGTAAGTTGCAAGTTCTTTTAGATAGCCTTAACAACAGTGTAGGAATATTAAGGATGCGTTTTGCACCTTCAAAGTGCAAAATGCTGTTACAGGACTGGGTTGGCTCAACACCAAACCTTGTGTTGGCATGGGAAGCTCTAGCTGAAGTAGATAAATTTTATTACTGGGGTAGTTTCATCTCAAAGAAAATTGTCTGAATGCAACGTGGGGACCAATATTTTTTTCATCCATTGATTCTCGCTTTCCCCTTTCTGATTCCCCGACTATCTGTTGCAGGCGCTGAAGTACACAATGTCCTTCGTACGAGCCATTGAACCACTTCGTGATCGGACCTTATCTAATCACAGTCTGAAGGTAACTTCTCTCTCTTCAGATTTTCTGTTTCTCCTAATCTTCATTCTGCTCATTTTTATGGTCACCTAAATGCGTCAACCCAAAACAGATGCTTGAAAGGAATGGGTTCAGGTTGTATTGTTTTGTCCGTACACACACAGCGCGCCACACATTTTGTTTTAACATTCTCAATTCACATTTGTTTCTCGTTTCCTAATGTGCTATTCCGACCGCAAGTGGACTTCTTCCGGTTAGCTAGCAATTTTTTCAGTTTTAGTCGTTTTTATGACCATTTTCTAGTTAAAAGTGGTTCGGCCAAGTGAAATCCGCTATCCTTTGAGTTATTAGTTTGTATTTTTCAGTCAAATCTAGATGATCGAGTCTTGTTGGACGCAATGGCTGCTGTAGTTTACTATTACTATTATTACTACTATCATGATTATTATGGTTATTACTTTTAATCATATGAACACTATTAGTATTAGTATTTCAGGCCTGCGCAGGAGTGCAGTGGAAGAGGTATATACTCCATAGCTACGAAGGCCTACTGCACTATTGGGGACAACGGGTAACCAGGTCCTGGGACTTGGAGTGGCGAAGAACCACATAAGGTCTCAATAGATCAGATGTGGTAACGATCCGGACAACAATGTGGATTAGTATGTACCACTAGTAACCACCATCGGTTGCGGGATACGAACCTCTGACCTCCTAGGTGGTAAGCAAACGCTCTAAACCACTGGAAATGCAGCCAAATGACCGCGTCTCAAACAGCTTCTTCTGAGGAAGTCCTGCTCACTTCTTCATGGCGATGTTTTCACCGATGTGTGAGGACGAAGGAGAACGCCCAGTGCTCTTCATCTGGTTGACTGGTATTCAGTCTAGGAGAGATGGCTAAACCCTGATTGCAAACCAATCACATACAGCACTATGCTCACCAGCATCTGTGGCAGTGAGTGTACTGGGCACCCAGGATGTCTGGCCTCATTCGAAGGGGGAAAGAACTGAGCAATTAGTCACCGACCCCCAGTGGGTTACGGGCCCCACGCTCCGTCCCACTGGTTTACAGGTTAAGCTTCGGAAAGCTGAAGTCTCCGGTTGTGGACCCTTAAGACAGCTACCTGCTTTGTCCTGGGCTATCTGACAGTATTGCGCCTGCAAACAAATCATGGAATCTGACTTTATGTACTCCTTCTTCCCTCTTTGTACCATTTTTTGTTTGGCTCACAGCCACTGTGCGTGACATCTAATCATGTCACCTAATATGTCGAACCGGTTTATAGGCAGAACTCGTGAATCCCAATCCCGAAGTCTAACACGTCATACTCGGCCAATTTCACTAGCTAGAATTTTCGTAATCAGTTACTTTGTCATCGATTGACTATCTCGACTCATCTTCCAACCGCTACCTGCTCCGGGGAACACTGTACACCAAGGGGGTTTATCTGCTGGTATGTGTACCGCATGCCCAACCTTCCTAAGCTGTTTATATCCAGCGATTCCCTCAGAGTCTGACTTGTGCATTCCAACACCATATGCCTTAATTGTTCTTTGCTGGTCTTATGTTCCCCGCATACTTGACCAGTCCTACACAAATGTCGATAGCCTGCGCGTGCGTTCAATCCGTAACGGCCAAACTTTCGTGTAGCGTAGGAGGGCTGATCTGACTGCCGCAGTATGCACTCAACCCTTAACGGGGTAAACGATTCCCATGTTAATGACAGTTGGTCCAGTCAGACTAACACCACGCAGAAGAAAAAGTTTTACTCTTCTGTGTATATGGCCAAGCCGATATGAGCAAATCGGACTGTTTGAATGGCGGCACAAATGTTGTCATTTTGTATTGTCTAACTTGGTCAACACAGCTGCGCCTCCAAAGGATAACCTTACAAAATACAACTCCGCGATTGTCGAAGCTCGGCGCTGTGATTCCCTTGTTGTCTGCATCCTTTTTCTCTTCGTGAGCTAATTTGTACCGTTTTCCTGGTATTTTTCATGATATCAGGTCGAAACCAAATCGACTAAAAACGAAACTGTCGTATACCATACATCAGTCCAGAGAAAATAGTATTCTTCATTAAAACCCGTTGCCAAGGCCGCGATATTGCTGGTGAAAATATTTGTCATTTCTGAATCAGTCAGTTATTAGAGCCCTAGTGGATGATTGCATCTGCCGGTGTATTATTTAGTACTATCAGGTGCTTTTCCTCGGCTATTAGTTGATTAGGAGCCTGAGAAATAATTGCGAGTAGCTGCGAGTTCTTTGCATGTGCGGAGACGGAAAAGACTGTGAACGATGGGCAACAATCACAATATTTTTCAGCCAATGAGAGATAATGATCGTGTCACCACAATGCCCCTAGGCAAAGCCCCTTTTCGATACACAAGAATAATTACCTGTCTTGTAAGCAGCTTTCTTCAGTTCTATGCTTACGTAGCTTTCTAACGCATTTTAAATCATTTCGAATATTGTGACTACTAACGCACCTGACTGGTAAGGCCAATGGGTTTTTCGCAGCATGAAAAAACCGGCATTCCACTCCGCACCTCGAATCGCGTTGATAGCGTCCACACTTTCACTTTCCTGCCCTCTCATATCCCGTTTAGAGTTCATTTATGTGCACCGCGTTACGACCCGTTCGTGGTATTGTCTTACTGGCCCTCTCTGCCTACGATGTCGTGATCATTTATCGGGCTAGTCTCAGTCTACGCATCGCTTTGAGTCCGCAGCGAATGCTTTTGACCAACATGCCGGGCACCAACGCAGTCACAACCGCCACCAGTCCAACTAATCAGGAGACGGTACAAATCATGGATGCGTATGCGCAACTCACGAACCAAGCAGCATTGTCGTTTCGACCGGACATATGGAACAGCTCCTCTGCAGACAATCAACTGAGCAGTTTGGCTCCACTTCCCGCCTTCCAGGTACGCCCATCTCGTCCTCCCCTGTAATAAACTGACCGCATTTTTGAGAGATTGGTATAATCCATTACGGTGGAAGACGTGCACTGAAATCATTATCAAAGTTTTGATGTATTTCGTTGCAGAATAGCCAACTTCAGAGTACTAGGTTAGTATATTGGCAAATTTCGCCCGGAGGTATACATCGCATTCATTCATTTAACAATATTATATATGTAATGTTATATATATATATATATATATATATATATATATATATATATATATATATATATATATATATATATATATATATATATTAATAATGAAACCACACAGAAGAGCAGACACAAATTTATCAATTCTGCTCATGGGCGGAAGTATTTCAAGTGGTTGGTAAGACGAAGAGAAAGAGACAAGGTCTTCTTCACGGTTTGGATGTTTTTACGAAGTGCAACAGTCGGTGGCAGAGAACTAATGTGATCAACCTGCCATCCTTACACGGTACTGCTTGTGAATTACTAGGAGAAACAGAACTGACGCGAAATCTAAAATGAGTGTTGCATTGAGGAGAACCCGATGGAAGAAGGATAACCAAATAATATTTTCAGCTTACGTATATCTTCAGTGCGCAGATGTGGGCCTAATTTGCGCTCCGTTCGGTGGGACAAGGTGGACATAGGCAACTAAATGTCTGGCACAGATTGGGAAATCAACCCTTCAAGCAGAATGGTTAGCAAATTGAGATGTGCGGTGTATCTTCCCGATATGATTTTGCGCATGTTTATTCGATTGCCGGTAGCGGGCGTTGCTCAAGCATCTAGCTAGTTCTCTTTGGCGTTTACTGTCTACCGTGTATGAGTTTGTTAAATGACATCGCGTCGAACTTCGTAGACAAATGTGCCAACCTCACGTTCGCGATGCTGAACTTTCCTGTCGATTAAATTTATTTCCGGTCGAAGTCGAACGTCTAATTGCGTCTCCCACAGGCTATCATTGGTGTGCACAATTTCTATCGAATAAATTTCTCAAATGTTTCATTGGAATTGGGGATTGAACGGGCTCACCTTCCATTGTGATGCTACGCTGTGCGTTAATTAAAAAAAAAAAACTCATAACGCGAATGAAGGCAGGATTTTAGAGTGTGAACTTGATTTTTCTGCAGCGGTTCGATAGCACATGACCCGGCAAACAGCAGCGATTTGTGTGCGAATTTCACTTGCCGCGGTTAAACAGTGACAACGAATAAAGGGTCTAAATATCGCCTATTAGTTACATGGCAAACTGAAAGACGAAAGCTTACAGTTAGTAGTGTGTTAATTTGCGCGAGAAAAGAAATCCATCCCGTTTAAGAGACGAAGAACTTAGTCACTTTCTACGTGATTGTAAGCCTCTTGCTGTCTTAATGGTACAAATGAGCAAACGTGGATTCACGAGGGACAAGTTATCTGAAATCTACGGTTGACCCTAATGAGACTTACAAGTTAAGATCATCTGTTGTTCAGACCGTAAACCAAGCCTCGTTGACCTAATTAAATTGAGGTGTTTTTGATTTCTCAACTGTTATGTTTTCACTGTAGATATTCGGAAACCCTAAAGGGAAGTTAAGTCTGTAATTTAGATTGGTAGAAATGTTTAATCAAATAAGTTGTTCTGTACGATTCAGTTTGCACAGTGAATCTATCGTAACCTAGAGCTCTCCATTCTCCACGCACACACCTCTAGTATCCCCATAAATGCAGTATTTTGATGCAATGTAAAAGTCATGATTCACTATTTATCTTTTTTCAGAGTTTCTTGAATTCTCTTCAAGAAGCGTTTCAAATGGACATTGAAGGTTAGTACAAGCTCCGAATACGTTTAGTATGTAAACGCAATTCACTCAGTTATCATACCACCTGTGTAGCACAAATGAAGTCATGGACTGACTATTACCTTGGCCTATCCTTCAAACGCTACCCGCCTTGACAGGTGATGTACACCGAGACATTCTGTCCGTGGCCGTGTGTAAAACATGGTCCAACCACATTAACTTGTGTAGGCTGAGTTTGCTCCGGTGACTAGCTTCTGGTTTCTAACAACTTTCGTCCAACTTCGGCATTATTGATACAGTGTTTACACCATATTCGAGTAAGACATCTATAGTCCTCGCTCATCTTTCACCAACAATGGCTACGTTTCTGAATCGCGAAAGAGGATAAACTGAACTACGGTGATGTAAACTCAGCAGTTAATTGACAGCCAAATATCACGCCTGTACCACAAGTAGCTCAGGTTGGTACAAGTCATTGTATTCGTGATTAGACCGGGAAACCGCTGTGCACTATTCCCACATTAGTTTTTTTCTATGATGAGCCGGGAACTGTTAGACCCGTAATTTGTGCAACCCCAAATAATCGGTAGAAGTACACACTCGTTACCTTTCCCCTTCCCTTGATTCACTTTTAGCGGAAACTTGGACTGGACTCACAGTGGCTCAACTCGCTCAGATTATTCGCAGTTCACGTGTCCTCCCCAAAACCCCGCCGAGTACACCCAAATCCAGTCGCGTAAATGCGAATCTGTCTACCTTGGAATCCTATCTGTCCTCTTCTTTGCTATTTCACGCTGCTGTTGCTGCAGTGGCTAGTCTGGACGTGGCCCTCTTACTCGCGCACATGACCGATCCAAGTAGTACAGAGCAACTGACCGCCGAATCAAATGCGAGTCGCATCACGGAAATCGTTCGCACAGGTGTTTTTCTGTCCAATTGGCACTCGTCCAATCTGACAACCCTGGTCTCTTTGCTCCCACAGCGTACCGGGGTAGATGTGGCCTCGTGGAAGCTGTCTATTCGACTGAATCCCCTGTCTAATCAGTTGCCTCCTGGCAGCAATCCGGTTGATCGTTGGTCTCCGGAAGCGCTAAACCTGTTAGAGAAGTTCTTTGATTTACGAGTGAGTTGAAAACGTGTACTGATGCAAATGGAAACTACCTGTGGCTAACTTTTCTGGCTCCGAATGATTGCGACCTGTCAGTACAAAAACGACCGTTTATACACGAGACATTGTGGTCATAGCCAAATCCTGGCCCGCACACCCGTTAGTCCGTTTGCTATTCACAGTCAGCTCTTCTGAGTGATTAGTCTGGTAACTAACCCAGTTGACTGATTCGTTTCCAGACAACAACTGGCATTTGATTGGTCCTCCGGGCCACTTCAATCTTGTTTCAGGACAGGCGAAGACGCAGGGTCTACTAAACGAATCAGACCGCCTGTGGGCAGCGTGCCAGCCCATTGCCTCTCAGTGGCACGTTGTAATCGTGTTCGGAGTTTGTCACAGTACATTACTTAACAGTTTAATTTTTCACCCAGGGGAAACCGATACAACTTTTGACTAAAATTCCGGATTTCATTTTCAGTGGCAGGAGAGTTCGATTATTTCCTGTATGATCCCACTTTTCTTACCACAGGCTTGCGCATGAGCGCAGTGGAAGGCGAATAACTCAAAGCCTTGAAGTTCCATCACGCTGCTAGGAATAAGAGGCAACCTGCCCCATGGACGTGGAGAATCGCATTTGGTCTCAATAGGTCAGGCGTCATAACGAGCCGGACAACAATGGTTTACTGTCTACCACCAAGGTGACCGCGGTAGCGGGGTCCGAACCTCTGACCTCCGCGGTGATAGATATCCGGTAGTCGAGTGGTTCAGAGCGTTTCCTTACCATCCCGGAGGTCAGCGGTTCGAATCCCCACCACCACCGGTTACTTTTGTGGTAGACCGTGATCCACTGTCGTCCGGCTAGTTACCGCATCTGTTTATTGGGACCTTATGTGGTTCTTCGTCACTCCAAGTCTCAGGATCTGGTTACCCGTTATCCCCAATAGTGCAGTGAACTTTTATGGCTATGGGGCATACCCCTTCCATTGCATTCATACACAGTCATACGGTGAGAAAAAACTTCAGTGCAAATTCTTCAAGCCGCAGCTGGGATTGAAATCATTTAGCCGTCATGCTATCTGGGCCGACTCGGAATTGTTTCTCGTGTAAACCATACACTAGTTATTACCCACATAATGATGGATTCATGTGATAGAGATTTACTCACTGGAGTTCCAAATGCAACGAGGGCCTCACCTACAGCCTATAGTGCTTGGTTAGTTGACCATTTTCACTGATAAAGTAAGTGAGTCGTTTATCGAGTAATTTCTCGCAGTGTGCTAATGACAAGTCATTTCCAGATTCATAAAAGTACCTTACAGTCGTTTCATCTGGTTTGTTAGGAATAATCAAAATAAATAAACAAATAACCTTTTTACTTATCTACCAAGTACAATACTTCTTTAAGGGGGTTGCGGCCAATCGAGGGTTGCCGGATACGAGAGTGACTGGTGATGACAGAAGTTGGACCCGGATTGTTTGTGTTCAAAGTTCATGAAGATGACCGTCTGACCACCGCTTTTCAGCCAGCGTTGATTCTTCACGACGGATGATTTATTAGTTGTAAATTTAGAAGAAACATCGAAATGGAAGAAGGTACTACGCACACGCACAGCTAATCGGTTATGCAAGTAAAACGCGACTGTTATCATCTGATATCTTGCTTCATCTATTCTCCATGTTACCTCCTCACCACAAAAAAAAACTTGCTGTTCCTGGGAATCCATTAATTTCGACGATAAATAGCCCTAACACACCGAATAATAGCGTATGCGTAAGTACAGCGGCAGGCCAATATCCCAATAACAATGGAGGCTCCCAATGCAATGCAGTGGAGAATCGAATAACATGCGCTAATGAAAGTGATTTAAGACAGTCTTCTGCAGAGGCTTCACATGATTTTTTTCTCACGCTTATCAACAGCATTCATTTGTTATTTGTTTACTGGTGGAATCCACTTGTTGTCACGACCTTGAACTGGCACAAGAAACCAAAAATGTACAGCATTCGTTTTACTTTTTTACATGGATTTCGCGACTGCAGCAGCGGTAACAAAGACCGTCAGGTCCAGGGCTGCAGTCTGAGCACCGTCGTGTCATCAACAGGGTGAATGATCTGTCATCATTGAGACTAAAAGGTCACACGAGGTGCTGCAGACTAAATCACCTTTTTCTGATCGTCACAAACGTTCAGAGGAATAAAAGTATCTCATATGATTTTCATCTGTTTCCAGTCCAATTGTTGGTCAGTTGTCGTTCTCTATCGGTATCAATATGGTGAAAAGATGTATTTGATCAGGATCTCACCCACTGACGAGTCGATCGATTTTTGCCATAGGATCGAAGTCTTCACTGTCCAAGTGCAATGGACTAACCAATTGCAAGTGATCCCATCGTTATTCGGCCATGTATGATAATTTTCAGCCTTAGAGCATTCAGAGTAAAATCTGCTGCATTGATCGCATGAGAGGAATGCACCAAGATACCATTATATAATGACTCTTTTCATGTGATTTTCCTGTCAACAATAGTGGCTTCGGATGCGCTTCTCGAATGGGGTCAATTCAGCAGATCTCAAACTTAGTGTATTTATGTTTCGAAAATACAATGATACTTCAGAGAAGTGATGCGACAAGGCTGCGTAGCGATGCGTCAACCATGAGATGCGACGTGCAAAACCCGTAATTTCACAATGAATCACACAAAATTAAATTTTCAGAACCGATAATGAGAGTAGTTCAATCTAATGTGGAAAGTTTTTCACGACGTAGTTTGAATGTACGACTGAAACAGTATCATTCATCTGGTCATTGAACGAAGGTATCATCGATCTCATCCATTTTATAGGTCTGTGCTGCTCCATTTCAACCGAGTGCAGTGACCGCATTCTTTCGTCTTCTGATTCTCCCACCGCGCGCGCTCCGATCAATCATACACCTGATCCCATTCGATCTCAGTCCGCCCAGTCATTCACCGATCCAGTTACGCCTGGGCCTGGTTCGTCTGGGAACCAATAAGCGTGCAACAAATCGAGCGTACGCAGGTACCAACTCACCGACTGTGGACACGAACACATCTACCCAGTCGCCAGATTTCATCCCCGGTCTCCCCGGCATTCTAGTTCGGCCACCTCGAATTACTTTACAGTTGCTAGTGCTGCGATCCCCGCATTGCATGCAAACGGTTAGTTCGTCCATATTCTTTGAGCTTGGTGTTCTTCTCAGTGGGGTGCATAGCTTCATTGAATTACCGATAATAGCGTACCTGATGCATTTCCTCATTTCATATCAATTAGCTTTGCTTTCAACTGGTTCCCTACCGTTCGTTCTCATAGTATTACGGTTAACTTTTTGTTGTTGAATGGCTTGACTCCTTCCCGTCTGCCAGTGCTTGCGTACGAAACTCCGATATTTCCTCTCTCGTATACCCGTCATAATTAGCAACACCGAAATGCTTCATCAGTGAAGCTACTATAATGCACGCCGTTGACACTATGGTGGTCGCTCAAGTTTTGAATCTCATTTTTTCATTTTGAGTTTCCTATTTTGGATAAACGTATCGGTAAGCTTTGTCTATTTTTAAGTGTCCGTTGCAGTTAGTTCATGATCACTTCTACTCCGTTCAATGAATGTGCTACTCAGACCGCCATTGCCGAGGACAATGATCAGACAAGCGATGTACCTCCACTCGACCTATATGGTTCAGCAACTCGTCTACTAAGACCGCGAATGCTACAGAAGCTCTCAGCCTCAAATTTAAGTGCCCTAAAGCAAATAGGCTGGCAAACACCTGTCGTGCACGCCGCCGAAATTCTCACCGTAGCTGCGTACTGCTTGTCCAAGACTCACATCCGGAGTCTCGCGGGTGTAAATCGACTTAACCCGCTTTTGTAACATGCCTTCACTCTACGCTTATCCGGAAGTACCGCGTCTTCTGAACCTGGTCACGTGGCTGTAGGAATGGTTATGAGTGATAGAGCAGAGTTCACTTTGTGTGACTTTATTCCAGTATGCAGCAGATTATGTTTGATTCCCCTGGAAGGTTCGTCCAAGGTTAACTGAGGGTGTTTGCACAAATCGGTGTCTGTTTGTTATCGCAGCTTACGCTCCCACGGACTGTAGTTCGAATAAGGTCGATGGTGTATTCTACCAACAGTTGCACGATATTCTGCGAAAGGTGCCACAGAAATATAAATGTAATCGCCGGAAATAGTAAAGCGTCACTCACCCAAGAGCTGACTAATTTCTTCTCAGAGATGCGAGCTCAAGAGAGCGTTCCACCAAGCTGAACTACGCATCTGTCATCCCAATCTACAAGGGGCCCACAATGTGCTCCAGCCATCGTTGGATAAGTTTGATTTCAGACTCCTACACTCCTACAACACTCTGTAGGTTGTTTAACGGAGTGCCTTTGTCGTGCTTAGGCCCATACTGAGAAGCCGTCCATCAAAGGAGTCGCTCGCTTTGCGGGAAATGTTCTGCTAACATTCAGTGATAGTGGCGGAAGGGCACTATATAATGTAGTGTGTAAGTTTAATAAACCATTGAGATCCAGCTCTGATAGCCTGGAGGTTTGACTCTCAGTCGTTCACCCCGGGCTCCAGTCCCAGTTGGGGCTCGGTGGATGTGCGCTACTGATGGTTTTTAACTAGAGTGGAACATTTGTACAGTGCTTTCATAGTTTCCGGTGGTGGATTAAGCGTTCATACTGCCTGATTAGTAATTATTCAAAACATTTAATCTACTACTGCTCATATTTGTGATACCTGTTCATAACTGCTCTAGCTGTTTATTTTCCCTTTGAGCTTTGACATATCCCATTACCGACGGAGTGATGCTGCGAGATAGCCAACAAAACCAGCGTACTCTAATGCGAAGTTGATGGTTGGATGAACTGATCCAAGCCTTGCTGCCTGTGCACGTGGAGGGGAGTGAAGAAAACCCACACAAGACTGCCGTATGCAGTTTTCTAGACTCACAAGCCTCTGTAACTGTGTCACTTTTCCCGCTTTCTTCCTTATCACTCCGCTAACATCGTCCTAGAAAATCAGACGGTCCCTCGGACAAATTCCTAGCCCGAATTCGTAATAACTAGTTCGAACTAAGTGCCCTTCATCGTGTTATGGTGACTCGTTTAGCGCTTCGCATTTGTTCCTGAGTGGTCGACCAGAATGAATATTCCTTCTACGGTCAGATATGCAGTGTGTATCATGTTACAAGATGTTCAGACCAGGTTTTCCCTTTAGGAAATCTCGCAGGATTCATGAACCCTAAGGAACACAGCTTTGGTTGTGTTTTATGCACTCGGAGACGTGATTAAGAACTACGATTCATTACGGATTGGTAATTCTCTCTATCTTTACTTCACTGCTTTGATTCAGAACAAACAACAGCAAGCCATACTTGCCCAGTTAATATCTGTCGGTTACGATTGGGATACGAATCGAGTTACCATGCTAGCACTTTGCGGTTCGCCACATCTGAGTGGCTCCCGTGGCTCCACAGACAGTGTCAACGGACCTGGAGCTAGCGGTGGCACTGGTTCCAGCATAAGCAGTCTGTCCCAATTGTTACTGGAAACTGAAGTCGAAGAGAATGCGAACATGATTGCCTCAGCCAATGGAGATTCGGCTCTAGTTCATTTAGCCTCCCTGATTACTCAGACCGCGGCGGCTAAAACCACCGGATCAGGAGCCACTGGCACCAACTCGTCCTATGCTGCCGGTGGTACCAGTGCCCCTACCAGTACTGGTGCAGTTTCGAGCGCCGGACTTGGAAATGCTGGGAACGTCAACTCAAATGTAACCGCGCCCGGTCCAGCTGGCACTGGGCCCAACAAGCCTTTATTTACATCAAACTGATCTTGGACATGTACATGATATGTACCACTGTGTATAAAATCCCCTTATCATGAGTATCACCTGTAGTCCATCAAGTGTCCGGTGCAGTGCACCGGTTTGTACCATCATCATTTATCACACAATTATATCCAACTTTTCTATTGTTATTTTTTCGGTTGCTTCAAACTTCAATTCAATTCATCTGATTTCGTGTGACTTAGTACACACGAATGCACATTGTGTATATGATGTGGCCAACCTTGTCCATTGTCTGTTCTACTGATTTGATTTAGTTGTATTGGATGGATTTCGTTTTCTTTTAGTCTGTATTTTTCCATTCTTGTTCAGTGCATGTATTGACGTCAATTTCCTAATCAGTGGTACAGCGGTGCCCCCCTCAACTTACCCGAGGCCATTATATGTAGACATGAGTTACCGACTTTGCTCTATCTGGGATCCCGTATTTCATAAGAATTCAGGAAGACTTTATGCTGTTACGCATGGTCAACAACTGAAATCGGGTAATGCGGAACGATTGTCAGTTGACCTTGTTTGCATAGGTGATGGTGAAACGAATTAGGCGACCTTTACGCGTTCGTTTAAGCTTTCTACATCGTTATCTCTCTGTTTTTACTTGTTCATTCGTTGCCCCAATGTGCGGTGCACTCTATTCGAATATTTCAGCTGGAACAACTTTCGTACTCAACCACACAACAGATTGCGTGTGTGAAGAGTACTTCCGCTTAGTAAATACATGCATAAACAAAGCATAACCCCAAGGTGTCAGTAGAAGTGATGTTTCGTGTCTGACGGCTGTTCAGCGGAATGCTTGGGATTTTCCTGTGGGAGTCATGGGTTTGGTTACTTGTGTTTAGGAGCGTGATAACGATATACATCAACATGTCTGATATTCCCGTTGTTCACCTCATCTGTGTGTCTGATCAGTTCCGCTCATTCCTTGAACCGTGTGGGGCACAAAACCAGGACCGTGTTTCTTCAGTGCTCAGATTTTAGAAAAATGTCCAATTAACTTCTAGTTTATATTTTCTGATTGGTCAGTTTCAGTCAAATAATTGTCTGGAATCCAAAGTGATGTGTAACCAGAAATGACTCATCGATGGCCAGTTGGAGTACGATGTCGTCAGCTGATAGTAAGATGGGAATTGCAGTTCATTTAATAACGGGATTTTGCTGCATTCGCATTATGCTTATTGACGGACTTCCTGACAAATTTTCCTGACTTCTTGATCAGGCGTTTCGCGTCGCTTAATTTTTTGTGCTGCTTTTTGTTGACCTTTTTTCCTTTTTTCTTTCCTTTGCTTCGAGCTTTTTTGTCATAAATTTCAGCCTCGGCTTTGGCTACCTCTTTTCGGACGGAGCGGAATAGATCTTCGTCACCATCCAACATGTCCATAAATTCGGCACTGAAAGCCATGTCTTGCTGCTCAGGATAAAATAAATGAACAGGGAGGGGGGGATAGAATACGGTCATTTCTATTGCGCGTTGGTATACGGAAACTCGTCAGTAAACGGTAAAGTTTCCCTGAATGTGTGGCTTCTCACACTAGAACTATCAAGATCGTCTATCGGGAAGTTTGCAGTCGCGTCGGAAGAGAATACCGAGATTAGGCTGCAGATTCCTTAGTCGATTTCTATAGATTGCAAACCGGGCGCCCGAATATCTCTAATATTCATATATATCATTGCGTCCCAGCGTACTGCTGTTTGCGGGTCTATAAGTTTTTCTCACGCCAGAACTTTTGGGTT
Organism: Fasciola hepatica; assembly: GCA_948099385.1. NCBI lineage: Eukaryota > Metazoa > Platyhelminthes > Trematoda > Plagiorchiida > Fasciolidae > Fasciola > Fasciola hepatica. The sequence goes on along the minus strand of CANUEZ040000126.1, from coordinate 4,910,959 downwards.
TTGCTGCTGTCTACTGGGCTTATTTTAGTAGTCAGTTGTCCAACAGATTATGTATGCGGATAATCCCAAACGAGAGGGCAGTTTGAGACCCATCTGCTGCTGAATAATCATACCAGATCTCGGCTTCGTATATCTTTTTCAATGTAACATCTTTGTCCCAAGTTTTTTTTGAGTGGACGGGAGTGGTAACCCGAATAAATAATCTAATCAAATAGCGATGCAAGAATCCATCGCATGGGTTTCGATGTTTAGTCACAAACCACAGTAAAAAAGCACAAAATTCAACAGCTGACGGTGGATCTAAGATTCGGCAAACGGACGTTGATAAACCGACATCTTTAGGTAATTCAGGCAGCTAGAGTATGATCGACAGTGGTTTGCACTGCTGTGACCTATGGGAAGTGATTATGATACTACTGGTATAAATAATAAAACCAATCCACGGCGATTGACGCCACATCTCTCCATCTGTGGTTTTGGGGCATGAAATGTTTGTCTTCGAGAGCAGTAATAATTAAACATTCCTGCCGTGTGGAAACTCGTTTGGCAAATAACATCTCTAGGCTACGTATGTCACTGCAGAACAAAACCTGTTTGGCGGTGATGATATTCGGACACTGATCTGCACCAGAAACTCACCGACGATGACCGACTGGTTCGTGCAATTACCACACTAAACAATCCTTGCCCGAATGCCCATAGAGCACGTCTCTGCCTTTCAATGTAGTCACGAATATCCTTGTATGTCCGGACTGTTTGGCGTGCCAGTTCTCTGGGCTGAACTGTTGCACAGAATAACAATATCTGAGGGACCTAGATGGAAAAAATGTAAGCGACAATTGTTAGAATGTCCGTTGTAATGAGAAAATAACGGGAAGTTCAACAGGTGATACTTCTACTTTAGTTTTCGTCTTTTGGATCAGTCTTTCAGTGCGCAAGGGGCGTCGGACAGATCATTTACTTCGGAATGAATTTCTCCTCCCGAAACGTTTTGTGGTGTATCGAAATAAGGAGCTAAAGTGTAAAATTCCATAAAACTTGTTTTCATCTTGGTTAGTTCTGTGAATAAAAGACTGTGATCTCGGTTATCAGGAATAAATTGCATCAAGCTTGGTAGCTCAAAATTACCAAAAGTGAAATATGGCATTCAAAATTATGGTGGTACAATTCACCCCGGGAAGCTTTGATCACTAATGAATGAATACTGATGTGCCAGAGGCCGGAATGTTGACAATGTTTGCCTTGCAGAAAGAGCCGAAAACAATACGAACATTTGCAGGATGACTTCAGTCTCACGGCTCAACAGTAAACTTGGGGTTATGGTAATTTCACGGGAGAAAAGTTTCCGGTTATTTCTGATGATTGACCTCGAAATCAAGATCATATGATAGTCGTCCGGTTAATGCGTTTTTTTCGCGATGATGGAGAAGGGTGTACTCAAAACCAGAAAATCCAGTTGCTTTAATAAAATCTTGTGAGTTCATCGGGTTGGCGTTTCTATGGCGAAATCAGAACAAGACACGGTGGAAAAATCCGACTTGAATGATTTCATTCACATGGGGATCAAAAGGGGCATAATATCTGTTCAGTGAACATTTCTGCGTAAATTGCTGTACCCCTTGAATACTGCTTTAGCTTCCGATCGGTCTTAAGCACCCATCAAAGGTGGTAACGTTGCAATCCCGAAGGTATCCAAGTGGCAAAGCAGCTTGTGGTGGCCTTTGGGGCTCACAAAAACGTTTTGTGTGATAGGGAATTCCCTGAGTGGTCCGTTTAACTAGTTACGAGGTTGCAACACTCACTACACCTGACGATATAGAATGCAATCAAACCGTCAGTCTTGCCTGTGGAATACTAAGAGCGACAGCCTAATTGACGCAGCGTTCATCTGAGTCTCACGATAAATATTTCCAGCCTACTAGAGAGGGTGAGTTCACTGAATTGGTTGTGGTATGTGTCGCTGAAATGGAGGACAATCCGTATTACCCGTGTATTCACTGATCAAGAAACGGCACGTTTGGGAAGTAATCAAATATGCGAAGAAAAGTTTGGTTTCAAAAAGCCGCGATTTCCGTCGAATTCTGGCAATACCTGTCACCCTGGGTTTCGGTATTGCCCATTCAAAAGCTAAGTGAATCAATCATAGGCAGATGTGAAGCAGCACTTGAAAAATGTTATGGTGAAAATAAGCCACCGTCTGTCGCGGCGGTCCTGTGTCCAATGATCCGGCACTTATATCTTGTCAACCCCGACTTGGGAGCTAGACACGTGCTACGCTCCCAAGGCAAATGGTTCATGTATCCATACATTTTCATCAGATCATGGACTGACTATGTAAATCACTATCTTCCTCGAAGAAAAAAGCACACAAAGGAGGTCTCTGTTTTGTCATGCACAGCGCAAAGGCGCAAATTATTCAGAACAGTCAACTTGTCTAGTTTTAGTTTTGTGTCCACCGTTTATAATAACCTTGAACTTATTCCGAAGTGTATTGAATGATTCGTCGTGAAGAATCAGCTCTCAGCTCACGAGAAATGCTATCCTGTAGGCTGATCGTCATATGATTCTGACTGGTCTGTAATCCCACGCGTCAACCCCGTTCACCGCGCGTCGCTCTATTGTAAGCGGTTGAGTATGCAGTCCCGATCTTGACCAGGGTTGAAGGTACAATGACCGGGCTGTAAGCCTCTAAATTGTTGTTCGACTAAGGTAAGTGTTCGTACCTGTTGAGTAACTTACTGAGCTCTGGCTCATGAAGTTTCTTGTGCTTTTGCAGACTGAGCAAGTGCAACCCTCGGCCGAAGATCACTGGTCCTTGTATGTCACAAAGGTTTTATTAGATAACTGTGGCATGGATGAGCCGTTGCGACAGCCCAGCCAGTCAGTGGAGACGGACTTCTCAGTCACCAAGCTCTCGAAGCAGACCAATTATGTGATTTCGCATTGCAGCTATCGAATGACTTAGCGTCAGTCAGCTAGCAGTTTCAACGCAGCTAAGCCAGTTTAAGTGTAGCCGTATGCCAACGGGGATTTGTGATTTATCGGCTTTGATGCGACCTAGAATTATCCTCGTGACATCACGGGTTAAATCGCCAAGTTAGTTAACAACTTTGGGTTACTTCAATTCCCTTCCGTTCGAAGGTGACCCTAGCCGTGATGAAATTACCGCCACATAAAAGGTTACGGTTGGGAAAAATGTTCGTGTACAATTTATTGACTCTAGTGTCGTTGGTCTTAGTTTCAAGGAGACAGTCTAGCAGCTTTTCTTAGACTAAAACCAACTACTGTCAAGACCGAAAGAAGTTCGGAGTGTATCGAAGAATCGTTGTGGTATGTGTTGTGATTTTGTGAATGCTTTATTGTCAAAGACGGTGTTCGTCAGTAGAGATCATAATTAGCCAACGTTCTAGCTACCGAAGGTAACCAAGTTTAGCGCTGTTTTTGCCAATGACAAAGGAAACACCGCCATACCTGTGGAAAAATGTAAAGCACTTTCAAGATTCTGCACTTCAAATTTTCAGTTCCGATCCGACGGTAATATTTGCAGACAGAACGATGGCATAGCAGTGGGATCCCCTGTTGGTCCTTTGTCTGTCGATGTATTCCTGTTGAAAATTAAAAACAACACGTCTAACCCAACAATCAACTGCTCGACGACGTACGAAAGATTGTCAGTGATATCTTCTGCCTAGTGTCATGTGAATACAATATGTATGAGTTAATACATACGTTTAGTGAGTCGCATCCTATTCTGAAATGCACAAAAAAACAAGAAATTGAATCACTTCCTTTCCTGGATGGTCTCCTAAACAGATGCTTGGACGGATCGATCGAGCGGAATGTCTACCGCAAACCAACCTGGCAGGGGCAGTATACTCACGTCCGAAGTTTCGTGCTCATACAGCAGAAACGAATTTTACTACGATATCTTATCTACAGAGCACGTCAAGTATACTCTGAAATCAAACTCTCGGAAGCGATTGAAACTATCTGCGAGAAAACGGGTATTTAGAGGCTTTCTTTAGATAACATATGGATATGTTCTCCCAGCCCAAATATTCAAATGTCCAGAAAAAGCCCACCTACGAAGACATCGAATTTGGAGATGCGGTGTCTGAAACACCGAGCTGTAAACTATCGCATGCGGTAGCAGATATATTCAACGCTGCGAAACTTAGTATCTCGTATAACACCGGCCCGTACTTGTGATTGAGACTCAAAGACAGACTGTCAAGTCATTCGACCTCTTTGTGTTTGCACTCTTATTCATGTTCCTATGAAGCGGAATAAGCGGGTATAACAACTAGGCCTCTGTCTGAAAAGGTCTAAGTACACTCCTTAATTTAGATATAAAAAGGAACCCCCGAAACCGTAATCAGTGCGATTTTGGCCCTTGCGATCGATATGGGATGCAACCTAATTAGTGTCACAAAGCTGCTCCACGGGGATAAAACATTGAATCCTATCAACGACCGAGGCGACTGAGATCAGGGGACATCGACCAACCAACCTTGCGCTCATAAAGCAATTTGTCAAGGCACTGCTTCTTCCCTGCCCATAGGTCGACAAGATTGTGGGCCGGACGCACGGAATCGGTGAAATCAGTGACGAAGTTTCCCACACAAATATACCATCGTCAACTTGACAGATGTTATTAGGAATTTCTGTGAACACTGTGGTCTGTTTGCCAAATTTGCAAAACCCCGTACGTGTACTGTACTGGCCTGGTGTGAAGTTCAGTTCAGTTTCAGTTTATTCAACCACTGACCTCGCCCTTCAGTGCTCTGGTTTCGGAAGTACCAAAAAGGCTGATCCGTGTTTACCAAACCGCTCTCTAAAAAAATCGACCGTGGGAATATTCCGCGAAATACAAACATTTGAATGACTGCTGCGAACTTAGAAATTCAAAACTCGGAGGGTGACTGAAATTTTTGAACACTGTACAAAATTCCATAAGATTTCTCCAACTTCTTGCTTACCAACCCGAACCATATTATAATGTTCAGTGATATTTTTACGCTCAGAAGAACCAAATCAAGGCATTTCATAAATGTAAGAACTTAATTTAATCTTTTACCAATAGGTGTGTGAAATGCAACAGAATCACCGAGAAGGAAAGAAGTCAGTTTGCATCAAAATGTCTGCTCATGAAGGTCACTTTATTCACCGGACCACGAGGGTTAGCCCGGAAACTAAAAGCGATACGTTCATGTGTCCTAACGATTCTTTGAAAGCTAAGCATAACACCACCTAGTTCCGAACGGACAGACGGTAGCCGACCTGAAAATTCAGTATGACTAATGAATAATACACCTGGTCATCACATGAAGGCTTCGAAACATTCAGCAAGCTGTTATTCATATTAGTAACAGTCGGATGTATATGTCTGTTTAGGACGTGGTTCAGATAGCAACCGCTTAGATCTTAGAAACCATAAAACGTTCTCTGTTCTTCGTCCTTTGCAATTCCGCCTCGGGGTCCATCGTCTCACCAGTTATTTTCGGTTATTCGGCAACAATGTGGCATTTGGGATTTGCATATCATTTGGAATTCTTGCAGTATTATTATGTGGTCCTTTCAAACAGTAAGATATTATCGTTATTAAAATGTTTTATAATATTTATCAGAGCTGTCTTTAGCTACTTCAATGCACAAAGCGGGGTTCACGGAACTGACCTCAAATCTCAGCCATATCTCTTAGCGTTCCTATATGACAACTACTGTTAGATTCTTAATCTACACAGCTTATGGCGGCTCAGTCTATGCTACGCGTGTCCATGGCGTGTATTGTTCTATGATGGTTGGGTTGACCCATCCATGAAACGACAGGAAGATATGAAAACCTTGTTCAGTGGGTTGTGTTTAACCTCCGGGATTGGGGTTCACGAGATCCGCCCAGAAAATGACTGGAGGCGTTAGATGGCGCGGCTAAACGTCGTGGTCAGTGGCATACGTGCAATTCGAACTTTTGCTTCGTCTATGTGACTGTCACTTATAACCTGTTTATTTGTTCCTTGTGCTTCGTATGACTTTATTTTTGAACCGGTTATACTGTGAGGATGAAATGGAAACCAGAATTTGGAATTGTGAGGTTGATGGATGAAACAACGGAACAACAATCCCCACTCCCTAGGACTCAGTCGAGAATTCAGCAAACACCAGCTAACGCAGTTACCCATGATGGATTCCTATTGTCAATTTACCAATTCGTACCATTATCGCCGCACCACTACTTCTAGCCCTGCGCAGCTCATATTATTCGACGATAGACGAGTATATCTTTTTGTTCTACCTCAACCATGTTCATTGAGCTTGTATAAACTGTTACACACCACATGATTCGACCAGTATAATTAGTTGCTTACATGAATCGGGAAACAAATGCTGCATACTGTAGCCGGATTGTAGAGGCTGACACCACCACCAGATAGCAAACAGTCAGTAGTAGAACTACTCACCATCGTCACAATAATCAGTAGTAATGGAAGCATATGATTACTCATCCAGTGATGCAGCATAAACTCGCTCAGTGGTAGGACGCATCCGCGAGAGAATAGAGTATCGGGATTTTCAACCAACATGTGATCACAGGGTGTTGATGATGGACTGAGTGCAGAGTATCGGCGTTGACAACAACTGAATGGCACACTGTCATTTGTCAATGTAGGCAACAGGTAGAAGGCTCGTTCATTTATCTTTGCAATTCTGTGGAGAGACAGACCAGAGAGAACAGGCAGTTCGGTTCGGTTTTTCATGTGTCTATGCATGCGCGAGTACGTTTGTAAGTATGCGAGGAATTACATGCAACCTTACACATACACACAGAGAGAAGGTCAAAAAGTCCCGGCAAAAAACAAGTGTCTCTTCTGTAGGATTTTGAATAGGAAATGTAGTCACTCACAAATGACTTCTGTTGTATACCGTTTCAGTATATCACCACATACTGAATTATTCATGTGACAAAACCTATCTTGCGGGCATGAAACTACTTCTGTGTCTACACTTGGTCTGCCAATCTTGGCTAAATGTACGATTTTGGGTTAACCCAGTAGGTTTGAAAAAATAATTCTCACTAATTCAGTGGTTAGGATGACTTCAAGACTTTGCTAAATATACGAACCAGAGTTGTCTCTGCATTTGCTTACTATACCTGTACGTGTTAGATATATTGTATTGCGATATGTTCCATCATGCGATATGGACGCTGAGCTCACCGTGAAGAAATTTGGCATTGAACAGCAGCGGTTTAGTCGTACGTGTTGGTAATTATCTGATGTACTTTATCCGCCAAGTTCCGACTGGAACTCTAGCCCGGGATGTGTGATCTTTAATCGCACACATATCAGTGTCACCACTAACCTATCCAGGCTGTCTTTGACTAACTTGTTTTGCTCTTATGCCTATGCTCGTCACGCGAGTGGGTGATGAGTTGTTACTGTGCAATTCCCGTGATGGAAACGGAAGTAGAGGACGGATGAGAAACTAACCGTTAGAAGCCAAACCGGATAGCTTGGTTAGGCTCTATAAGAAGCAATATGATGTAAAACGAGTTCGTGCCTCAGCTGAAGCTCGATGGAAGTGCACTTATTATTATTATCATTACTGCTATCATTATTATTAGTATTATTTATTATTATTTCTCAAAATAGCCATAGGCCACTGCGCATCAAAATCAACTAATTAACAAGACCTCCCATTTCACACGGCCCAACTGGTAGGGTTGCCAGGAGATAGCAACCGAAGCCACCGCGCCCAGAACATGATTAACGGTTATTTGAACTGAATTGAACTATTCCGTCCGTTTAAAAACCGATAGAACTGACCTTCTCGTATTTTGGAAGACCTATTTCTGGTTAGACCTTATGAGGCTCGAGAGTTCTTATGAAGAGTAGCACGGAAGCATATGTATTCAACAGTGGCTTAAATTTCCAGTAGTTAAAATTGCGAATTAAAAGACAGTTCACATACCAAGCCGAATTATGCCCAATTAATAGCTGATTTCCTAATTTCTGTAGCACAACACTGCACTTAGTTTAAAAGAGACCATGAGATTCCAGGGTAAACTACCCAACAGAATGGTCAAGCCTGATGTCTGATGGAACTGCTCGCATCACCTCCACGATAAACTGTGATTGATCTCCCTTCTTCGTCAATCTAGTTGGGTTGTATGGAATGTTTGATAGGAGTAGCTCATCTGAATTAGTAGACTGCCGTGCCCTTATGGTATCTTCCATCTCTTTGTTTTCCATCATCTACCCAGCTCTCTTCAGTAGCTTCACGAGGCATCAGCGACCACATCCCTGCAAACTGCCGAACAGGCAGGTTAGACCAAGCTGAGGTTAGCCGAGGACCAAAAACCTTGGTGAGATGGTGTTTGGCATGTAAAGACAGTAATCCCTGAATGAGGAACGAGATTCGCTTTATAATTCGACAGTTTTGAAGGGAATCTGGTTCGGTTCAAACGAATGACAAACGAGCTCCCAGAAGGCCACTAGCAACCTTGCATCAACGCGCTGCTGTCTTTCAGTCTATACTTGATTGTGCAAAGGCTAAAGGTGCGCCTTCGAAAGAAGCCGAATGAAGCTAGGGACGTCCCTTGTAACGAACACTCAAGAAACCACACGATCATGTCATCCACACACTGTTATTCATGCTACAATTTCGAACAGTATGGGCGGCCGCGATCAGAGAAGTTCATGAAACCAACTTATCCTCTCCAGGGAGCCAGTAATGTTAGATCGAAAATATGTCAACCTGGTGACAGCTCCGACCACCCCCATCATCAAATACTCACCCCATAGCCTTGCGGTATGTATGATTTTTTGGTCGATACACGTGGGGTGAATTCCAGTCTCGATAGCCCCTCTCACGTCCGCAACATTCGAACATGGTCTGTAGCAGGTCCATAATGAGAAACGACTCAGCCGAACCGTCCGGCTTGTGATACGATTCGATCCATTCCTTGGGTGGAATCCATTTGTATAGTTCTCTAAATTGTAGAAAGTAATATCTTTGCAATTCATAAAGCCAACTGGATATAGCCTTGCGCCATCTTATGACTTGAAAAGGATAAAATGTGTCACCTGTAGATTTGATAAAGGGCAGGGTGGGGGAGGACGAAACATTGTGACACTGGGGCTGGCTTCAAGATATATTGTTGCTACTGGCATTGACCAAATATTTATTCATAGGGATTTCAATAAATACCTAGACATGGTCACTGTTAGTTATTTTTCACTGGAGCGAGAATAATGCATATTCGATTACTGGCTGACACATTGACGATCGCAACATCTGGAATACCCTGGGCTGGGAGAAAGCAATGAAGTTGCTCCGACCCGGAGCAACTGTGAGAAGGCCAAGGCTGCGGAACTGTACGTCTGCTTTACTGCAGAACTGATTCTTTTCAATGTTGCATCAAAGGAAATGAATGATGAATCACAAACTCGCCAGTCACGGCGAGCTTTTGTTGTATCTGTTCACGTGACTCTGAATGGCCGAGGTACTCAGTGTACGGGGCAGCAAAGCAGTGCCTTGTCTCATGGTACGCCTATGGAATCACCACACTATGACGAACTTCACCAACCAGCTCGTCTGTCCGACTTTCTAAACGCGCTAGCTGAAAAGTTGGTAAAAGCTTCACCCGAGAATGTCGACGAGCTTGTCGCTTGTTAACAACGCTCCGTATTCTTCTTTGTTGTGGAGAGTTGTGGTCTGAGAAGTGTTGTCGCAAGACTCAATTTTTTCCAACTCCCTGCATCATCAAGACGTATGCCGGTCAGTCGCCGTTGGCATCGAGCATAGTGAAACATGCAAGTTTAAATAGGGATTGCGAAATCTGGTGGTCACAGCGTGCATCCGTGGTGGATCACGCAGCAGTTAAGATTAACTTCCACAAGATATTCCACTCGATCCGAGTCACCGATGAGCAACAGATGTGTCAAACAACAGGGTTCACCAACTCACAAGCACCAGCGGCGTCTCGAAAGCTTGGCGGAACACTCTGAAACGCTTGCTTGTGCCGCGGACTGCTTCTCTGTGTACTTCCCGTGGCCTGTTCCAACATTACCACTAACAAAGGCCGAGGTCCACGAGATAATCTACGCATCGATGTGTCAAAAGTGACCTGACTCTGACGGCCTACACCAGCCCTGTTTAAAGACGGTGGAGTTTGATTCTTCAGATGAATTCTTATTTTGTTCTCCAAAATCCTGAATTCTGAAGAGGTACCCTCCGTGTAGGGGAGGATGAATTAGGGTGGCCAATCTATGATACGGAAGAAAGGTATGAAGAGCCTAATCACTGGACTTGGTCAAGCAAGGCGTGTTAAGCCTCTTAAATGAAGTCCAAGCGATCCCCCACTCGGGGGTTAGATACATCGAAAGATCTGACTCAGTGTCAAGGTCAGTGGCTCTCTTCTATTCAGAAACTTTCATTGTCAGCTTGATACTATTTATAATTCTTTTCCTACCCTTTTACTACTCTTGTTTTTTTATTGTCTCCGATCAAGGTTGCCACTGAGAGGCAGCAACTAAATCCACTTCATCCAAAACGTGGTTAACGGATTTTGACCTGATCTGAATTGAATAAATTGTCATCCCCGTCTTCGAGGACTCGAGCAGTGGCCATAGAGATACAAGCCTAATGGATCAAATCTTCGCCCTCAAGGAGCTGTTTGAGCCTGGTCACACATTTTAGTGACCAGCGATAATTTTTTTTCCAAGCCACCCGCGCGACCCACGACCCTGTCAATGGGACTGCCCTGCGGGACCTCTTGTTTATAAGCGGTATCTTTCGATTCTGAAAGAGTTACACCATCATATTTAAAGTCGGGTTAGGGCCTATAACCAGCTTTCATCAACCATTGTCGTTTCCTTTGGAGTACGTCTATGTTACTCTATATCCCCATTTCTCTTCAACTTTGTCGTAGACGATGTACCAGGGAATGTCTTGTTTTGGGTGCGCTGTACAGAATAAACCAGCGATAATAGTTAACAGGTCCTTTAGAGTGCTTGAGCTGTCTGAAGGATGTCGGAGATTGAAATTTAATTTAATTAATCTTGCTTTCAGCCGGACAAATGCCGTTGGCGTCGATGACGTGACCGAGGTAGAGCAATGATGAATTCCTTAATTCATTCTTACCAGAGTTGATGGTGATACAGTGCTCTGTCTAAGACTGGAAAAGCTGCCGAAGATACAGTTGGTGTTTGGTGAGACTAGAGCCGGAGAAAAATGTCATAAACATAAGGATGAACGAGGGGCATCCCGCGGGTAAAACCTTCAAAGAAAAGCTAGAACGTAGGAGACGCGATGCGCGGGCCAAATTGCATGCGAAGAAACTCGAAGAGACCAAACAGCAGTTTTCGGATTATCCTATTCAGCGACCGAAATTTGATGATAGGCTCGAACGAGGATGATTTTGTTGAAGATGGTGGATCCAGTTTGAGCAGGTATGATGTCATCAATGTGTGGGACAGGATAACGATCCTGGTTTGTAACCTGACTGAAGCTACGATAATCTCCACACGGACTCCGGTCGTTTGAAGATTTCTTAGGCACGACACACAAAGGAGATGCCCGTGGGCTGGTAGAGGGACTGGTGATGCCAAGATCCATCAAATTCTGAAGTTCACGACGAGCAATGGTGAGTTTGTCCGGGGCTAGAAGACGAGGAAAGGCAAAAACGGATCCCGTGGCGCTGATATGATATGTGACAACCAACCCCACCGTGCGTCACTTGTTTTTCTGGCCTGGCGAGAAACGGAATCCCAGCCGATATTTTCGCGAAGGTGTCACTGGCATCAGGAACCACGGACACAGGTAGAACAAAGTTGACCAAGCACAAAGAACCAACAACAGCACGATGAGTCACAGGGTCGGTTAGCTTAACAGAATCTGAATGCAACGAAAGGGTAAAATTATGCAAAACACCAACACTTAGGATGGGCTGGAACACATCGGCAATAACAAGAGTCCACTGAAAAAGGCGACGTTAGTCCCATTCTTATTTGAGATTTTTAGTAACAAACGTAGATATACAAGGACCGTTGACAGCCCGAAGCTCTATTCTTACAATGCTAACGCCCGAAGGATGTGGGGGCAGGGGGAAATAACACCGATTTACGCTTCACTGTCAATGATAAAGTGACGCTGTGAGATATGATCTTTGATCAAGAGAAGTCAGCTGGCTTGCACGGTACTGGTGGTGATACCACCACCGCGCCGTGTGCGAGGAAAGACCATGGACTGGGAGGAATACGCGCGGAAAAGCAACGGTGAGTGCGGGTTGGGGAGCGACCAGAAGGTAGCGAAAATTATTACTGAATAGCAGTCACGTCCGCACAAATGGCAATAGATTGTACTGCTATAACTGCCAAAGTTGCGTACCTGCTGACTGTGATCGGACTAACACACTGACTAATTTGTGCGCATGCGGCTTCCATGAAACGGTCCACCCCCTAGGCCAGCTTGTCTTACGATGCTTCATCGGCGAGAAGCGCCAGAGTGTACTGCGCTCGTTCGGGTAGCTGCTGTATCCAAAGTTGTCACAACACCGTGTCGCCAACTCGGATACCCTGAGACAGCTGCCACATTCGACGCGGAAGCTTTGAAGGCTTCTGATCACTGAGGGAAGTGCCACTAAGAAGCACAGAAAGACGTTCTGAGTTGAAAACACCGATGACTTCTAGGATGGCCTGTAGAAGCATTTCAGTCGGCTTGTCTGAAGGTGGACAGGAGACTATGTCCTAGGCAATTTTAAGGATATTTAAAGGCAGTTTAGCAGGGAAATGCACATACTTCTGCTGTTGGGAGGTGATTCTGGGAGCAACAAACTGTGCCTGGGAAAGTCAAAGAGAATTATTCTCCAGGATAAATGATAATCCTTTCACTGGGCGAGCCATAGAAGAATTTCGGAGACCGCAGAGTAGGACATCATTAACTAGAATTCATCCATAATAGAAATACCTCGATGAACTAAATATATGGTAACAGAATGAAACCGGTACCACGTAACAAATTATCAATACGCATACGCACAATGAAAGCAAAAAAACACTGTATCAAACAGGGAAACAAATGGGTACAGACTCACCAACTTGGATGTGTGGGCGATTTCTGCGAACATGATTCCCGTCCGATGATTAAAATGCGAAAAACGACAGGAGTTGATGGATTTTGTAGTTGTACTAATTCTCCTGTTGAGATGACAGGAGATGGGAGGCTAGACGAGCTAACGATCGGAACCGACGACCCAAGGTGCGCCAAGTTTCCAGAACCGCTTGAAAATAAATGGCGACTTACTCCTGCAGGAGGGCATTAGGTTGACTTAAACAAAAAGGCTTCAGATAGCCAGTCGACTTAAGGATCTGGAGCTAAATTGAATTTCTAACCTATTAAGGGGACTAAACAATGTTTGAATAACCAGTTACCCACCTTAGGAGATGACTGATGAGAGTCACCTGTGTCGTACATATCTTCTAAAACGGAACTATGTGGGTAAGTACCTTGCGGCAAAATGTGCCTAGCTGTGAGCCACCTTATGTGATTAAAGAATGGTGATTTGAGTTAAAATCGAAATACACCTATAGCTAGGGAAAGACCCGATGCCGGAACTGTACGAGTTCCTGAGGAGCAGCTATCACTTCGACAGCAGCATAATTACAAAGACCTATTTATAAACAAGGCGCACCCAAGCTCTAAGCTCGTAACTGTATTATGATGACAACAACCAGCCGCTTCGTTGTTTTGTCCTCTGAACTGCGAAATTGAATTCATACCAAAGGACGGAATTTCTAATTCGGAATACGTCGATGATGTCTTCTTGGTGGGTAATAACGAGAGGGAATTGCAGCACCTTCTTAGCCACTCAGCGACCGCATCCAAATATGGTATGTAATTCGACCCAACTAAGAAAAAAATCACTCTTACAAAGCCGGCAGGAGCTTGGGCCTACAATCCCTCTTTGTAGGGAGTTGTTTGAAATATTCGACTGCTTTGAGTGCCTTGGGAGCTACGCTTCAGATGGAGCGGGGTTTTCGAAGAACAGTCCACAAATAGCGAATCCAGACTGACATTCTTGAAAGTGCATCAGCTGTGGCGCCGCCACGGCACCCGCTTTTCACTGAAGGAATGGGCATACAATACAGCAGTGATCAATGTTTTGTTCAATTTTTGTGAATTCTGGTCGCTTCACGCTGAGGATTCTCGACTAATTTCCGTATTCGACAATGGATCTCTCCGCAGCATTGTTCGGGTTTAGTGGAAAAGCCGCATAGACAACGACGAGGTTTGTTATCATGTTAGGTGGGGATAACCGCACCTTTATCGAAGCAACTGTTCTACTCCACCTCGAGGGATTGGACACGTTTTGTATACGCCTACCCATCGTCTATTATCCTGTGCGCTGTTTCCCCTTCCTGGGTACTGTTAGAAGAAGTGAATTGGTGGTCTAACTGTGACTAGGCCTGGGGCTGCGAAGAAGTTGACGTTAGCTCTGACTTTAGTTGGTGCGCGCCGACTCCCTGGTCGTGGCTGTAAGGCTAAGGATTATTGTGGGTGAGATACTTTGGTAATGCGTCTCAGAGCCGGGGTCAGTCGCGTGAATGCTTTGTGGCGTGCTTAGGAAATTCCCGAACCCCGTAACTATCACACGAAAACTTGAAATGACCACAAAAATGTGTGAGGTGAAACAGTTTCTTTTCCACTAACCCCTTGCTCGTTTCCCGTTTTTGTTCAGGGTATAGGCACAATGCCTGATTTCGGGTTTGGAGTTATACGATAATGCTATATATATATATATATATATATATATATATATATATATATATATATATATTGATAATAAGTAGTACGCAAAAGTGTGGACGAAATTTCCCTAGAAGAGCACGACCGGCTTTGCGGTTCGTGCAGCTCGTCGGGAATGTGTACCCTGTACTCCTCTGCCCACTCATTTTCTAGGATCTTAGTTGAATCGTCCGGAGTGTGAGAGGATACTCTTCATTGAGGGGTTGTGCGCTTCCGGGGAAATTTTGTCCACACATTTACATACTACTTAACATCGATACGAGCGCTTGCACATGCAGCCTCGTTGTTTGTTGGATTGGCAGTGACCCAGACACGAACAACTTACAGAAATCACAGTTGTGATTCCTTTATGGACCTTTCAATGAAGAGTATCTATTCACACACGATTCAAAGTAGATACTAGCCGTCCCATTCACACACTCATCCACTCACGTTTGACAACGAGTCCTAGTTTAGATCGAAACGTCACAATAAACGTTTTACAACTTAGCGTACGCCTTGACTTCTTTGCAACATATATATATATATATATATATATATATATATATATATATATAGTATTGATTAATTATTGTTTTTTGCACTGTAAATGAACAGTGAAATCGACAGGTATGTGTAGTTTCACCTCTCACATAGGCCTTTTCGAACTTAGTTTGAACGGGATATCCATCTTGAGACCTGTGATTTAGGAAATTTTCGCTTAGAATAACGGCGGCATGACGGCACTAAGAGACCTCAGTTGTAATTATTCTCAGGTGACTGGTTCCTCAAGAGTAAGACTAAGTAATTCGCAACTGTAAGTAATGTAAAAGGTTCATTTAAAGTCTGATACATTTTTTACTCAATCCAATCAGAAATTCAGTTGAAATGCAGCTAGAGTTAGTAAAACAAACAATTTGGTTGCAACACTATCCGCTAAATATAAAAAAACGCATGGTCAACTTACGGAAGAAAACGTAGACATAGAAGAACCACATGCACAGTGAGGCAAACAAGACGAAAGCAGTTAGTGCTTGACGCGACTTCGGCTGAATGATTTGCACGTATCGCGCATTGAAATACCAGGGGCGTTTTTTCGGTAGTTCATAGATTGGTTTCGGTGTGAGCGCAGGTGGTCTTGGGGTAAAGAAAGAAGAACGGGAATTACAGATTGGAAGAAAATTGAGCAAGCTTCTCGCATCATAATCGTGCTACTTCTGTGGCTCTCATTTGATTCGAAGCAATATGGCATTAGCCAACTTTGTCATACAGTTTTGATGTTGAGCATCATATCGTAGGGAATGTGGAAAACGAATTAGAACGGCCAAGAAAGACATTTTGGTACGTCTGAATTATATTCTATATGCGGATGATGTAGATAACTTGGATTCATGCTATGACTTTGATTTTCCTTGTGCTTGTCTCTAAATGTCAGGTTTTAGAGTCTTCCTTATCTCATCTCCTTGAAGTTGACAATAAATCTTAAGGTACACATTTGTAGCTAGACAATATGTATTGAATGTCGATGTCCGAAAAGAGAAAGCCCGTCTGATCTTTTGGAACAGTTGTCTGGTCCTACCTTTGGTCGGACCTGTGACTGCGTTCCTTCCAGGCCGATATACTTATTGATTCTTCAGTCAATGCAGAAGTCTGAAGTCGTTTATCCACAGTCAGTGAAGGGTATGAAACCCTTGACTAGTGGGCTTGGCCAAATTGGGCGCGTCAGACTTCTAGTTTTGGGTCCTCGCGACCCACCTATCAGATGGTTGGAGATATTAAGTGATATGGCTAGGTGTCGCTGCCAGTGGCGTAGTTGCATTCGAACCCTTTCTTTGTCTTCTTGATTTCCGCTTATTACTTTTATCTTGTGGATCTTTTACACTTTAGGCTTCTATTCTTTTTGCTTTGTACTCAACGACGATGGAAAGAAGCACCCAAAACCAGATCACAGAAGTGAGAGGTTAGGGGTTGAGTGAACTGAAACTGAACTTTTTAGTTACGCGGTACCAGCCTAAATGTTCTTGCTATTGGAGCCTTGTCATAACAAACTCATGCGTAGCTCCGTTTTGCACACAGACCGTTATTTCATCTTTCTACGACGCTTTTCAACCTCTTCTAGTTTCTCTGTTAAATAGCTGTTAACAGGTTATAACAGGCGATTTTATTTACGCTTCAACCCAACCCCCTACTGTGCGTGATTTAAGTGCTCTTTGCATTACTCTTCCCAGAGGCAACTCTGTTTCAGTTTGGATTGTCACCAGTCATCTTGAATTATTCACCCTTGAGTTCTGTGCACCTGTCTTAACCAGTGGCCATTGTCTGCTTCTGTTGAGGCCTAAGATATGCTTCCGTTCTAATTTCCATTCTTTCAAACAAACCAGTTAAATTGAATTTCGTCTCCGCAGTTTTTCTCGTAAAAACATCCTTCCACAAAAGTCCCTTTCTCATGCATCTTTCTGGTTTTCTTTTGAATCGTCGCTAAGTAGCAAGAACAGTTTTTTGTAGAAAAGGTACATTTATTTTCGACATGTGCTACTCCTTCGAAACCTTCTTCCTCTTTAACCGCCGTGCCATTTCTCAGATGATGAAATCCTTAAGAAGACGGAAAGGATATTTCTGTAAATCCCGGGATAATTTGAAGATAAGGCACATTTATGTCTTGGTTAGGAAAGAAGTTAAACGCACTGACTCGCTGTATGCTACTCAATCTCCATGCAATCACCGCAGTAACCGGCTACGGTAGAGCATTCGGCTGCTGTGTGGCGAGAAAACGAAACAGGTGAAATCTGCTGCTGGCGTTGACCTTATCAAAGGTGCGTTCATCCACTCATCAAATGACTCTCCAGCTGCATTCACTCCAGAAGATGGTGTACACATAACCCCGTTCTCTACAGAAGAAGTATTTAAGGTTCTTCGTACTTCCAAAATAACCTCAGGTATTGGTCCTGATGACCTATCGTCATCACTTTTGAAACATGGTGCTGGTGCCCTAACCGATAAACTTATTGCTCTCTTAAACGAATATTTGTGCTCATATTCTATTCCAGAGTGCTGGAGACCAGTCACTATTGTTCCTGTGCCCTGACCTGGAAGTTCTGGTGTAGTAGCCAATCGCTTTCGAGCCATTGCTTTAATTTCATCTAGTCTTAAACATACGGAGAGTGCCATTCTTAATCTTTTGAATTCTTCTATAAACTTTCTAGACTACTCCTTATAGTTTGCCTATTAACTGAACAGGTCCACTGCGGACGCCATCGCTTCATTAGTCCACCGTATAACCAAATCTTAGGATGGGTCAGCGAAGCCTATCAGATGCGCTTTTCTAGAATACTCATCCGCTTTTGATTATATTCTGCTGTCTCCGGTTCATAAAGTAGAAGCTTTCGGCTGTTCCACACCTTTATTAGCGCGGTAGTCTGATTATTTTACCAACCGAACTCAGTGTACACGACTAGGTTTTAAAATGTACAAACCTTTGGCGGATAATTCAGGAGCGTCTCAAGGAGTTGTCGTTTCCTTATTTATTTTCCACCTACAATAGTGATCTTGCATCCAGTTCTCTTGAACATTTATTTAAATATGCCGATGACGCGGCTCTTTGTCGAGCTGTTTCTGTAGCCCAGGATATCAATAGGTTTTCCATCAATCTGTCTCATATTTATGGTTTCTCAGTACAATTCAATTTAACTCTAAATTTGTTCTAATGCTTAGAATGCATTTTTGCCATTTCTCGATCGACTTATCCTTGTGCTCCATCCTTTATTTCCACGGAACCACTAGCTAGAGTGGGTTCTGTCAAATACTTAGGAATCACTATCGATGCAAACTTCAAACCGTGTGAAGAAACTACGCCAGCTTTTTACCAAACCCGAAGGCTTGGGCATTTTAATGTTGAACAGAGTGCTGTCTCCTTTTTTGTTTATCAATTTGTTTTGCCTGTTTTTTTTACTGTTCCTCTGTTATTTTCCCCGGTCTACTGAAGAAAGATTTTAAAATTCTTTGATAAGGTCTCTATTTTCAGTCGAGTACCTTTCATACGCTTAACAGAACTATCTGCTAATTTTTGCCAATTACACCTTGCTTCAGGTTAAATGTTCGCTCCCAAAATCTTTGCAGACAGCACTCACCCTTTATACAGTGATCTATTCGAGTGCAACTCTCTCTCTCTCTTTCTTTTTTTCTTTCTTTCTTTCTTTCTCTCTCTCTCTCTCTCTCTCTCTCTCTCTTCTGAACGTTCCTTCTTTCGATCCAATACCCTCTTGCATTGCCATATACAGAAACTCTGCTGTTCCTGATCTGACCCGAATCCTCACAAGCAAGGCATAAGTACCGGCCGAATTTCTTAGCAATTTTGATAAGTAATCGTTCTTCTTTCACCCTCTCGATTTGATGAGCTGCCAAGTGGAAGTCTTTTTTGACTGAAACGGGGACATCCGACTACACAAAAGTCTGATCAAATACAATACAAATACAAATACAGTCTGCACGCACGTATGTACGCACACCACTTTGATCTCGCCCATACCATGAACTGTTTGTTCCAACCTGTTGTGTTGATCCGAGTAGTCACGAGCGCAATCAAACAGTCTCACCCGCATGCACCGCTACTGACCACGAATTGATTGATGCCTATTCGCTGCCACACTTAGTCGCAAGCATGCGCCTGGCAGGTGAGTGCACTATTCACCCAATCTTATTCGGCTGCGCATCGGACGGTTTTGCTTGGCCGTGCCGAGTGTATGGACAGCTCTTGCTGGCGGTAGACGACTCGACTACTCACTTGCTTGCTTCCTTACGTGTGAACGGGCGAATTTCCTGTGTATCATGTTTTGCCAGTAACAGCGCACACCATATGAACAGTTGGACATGAGAATGGGTACAGGGGTGCAGTAAATTTCCTCAGTAAGAGACATCCCGCATATAAGGACATTTTTAGATTCCCCTTTAGCATCTCCATAAGAATTAAGGTCACCCCGTTTACCAGAACAAGGGACAGTCTATGATGTCCCTTTGACAATAAAAACGTTTATACATGGGACACCGCGCCGAATTGTGACGATACTGTTTAGCATAGTAACGAACACTATTCACATCGTGTGCCCGAAAATGTACTGAACTTCCTTACAGGTAAATACGCTGTCTGTTTGTCAAAAGTGTGTGTTCGTGTGTGGACCACCATGTTATTTGTTCGCTTATGCATGAAGGTAGAGTTGGTCAGTCAAAAGACATTGACCATATGCACCCACCAAATTCATTCTGGGGCAGTCTGTAGTTACCTGAACACTTATCGGACGAACCGTCTATGCACCGCTGGTTTAAACGTGACTAATGCCGGTGGAATACAACTGATTACCCTGTGAGAACTACACCGCCATCGGTAAGATGAGGTTTCTTTCAAAGACCTGATGGTACTTTAAGATCATGGAGTTGCATGCAATTAGAAGGCAGCAATGGTGCAAACGGAGGGCTAACTACCGGGGTGATGGGTGTGACCACCAAAAAGAAGAAGCTGAGGAGTTCCATCCGTGTTTATTGTAAACTGACAAATTTGTAACCGAATGTTACGCGATTACAGCGCACTTTTTATGACAATCGTTCAAAATTTCACAAACAGCAAACTTTCCCTCTGAACTAGTTCGAAATTTAACAAATTTGTTGATGCATTTTCGCTACATATAATGAGAGGTTGATTAGCGGACGGCACCTGCGTTATTCGCTGTTATCTCAAGATGAGTTTGAAAACTTTCTATAGAAGGGATACCCCGCACTTAGAGCCGTTTTGGTCTGTACTGTAAGTGTACCTTATTGACGGGTTTACTTTATCGTGATTTGACGTTTTCCGCGGTTGTCAGGATAGTACCGAAGTCGGCAGAATATTAGCCTGTATCATCCTGTGCTCTCAGCGAGGTAGATCCTGAACCTCCTGAGCTATTTACCTGTACATCGGCACCTGGTAGCTGTATCAAAGTGAACTGAACACCGACACGAATCTGTTAGCTTCAGTGACCGCATTCTAGTTCTCACAAAACTTCTGAGGTGAAGTAATATGTTCCAGTAAGTAAACCAAGGCTCATTGGTAAACATTTTTAGCTCAAACCGGATGTTCTCCAGACAGTTGTATTATCGTGAAATAAGGTTAAGAAAAGTGAATCCCGAAGATTGCTACTGGCTTTGGGGTTCAGAGGGGGGGGGGTCGTTTTGTGCTCCGGGGGTGTGATCTACAAACTAGACGCTTATTACTTCTGTTTAGGCTGTTCTGGTGTTGCTGTATGAGTCATCTTTGGATTGTCATTTACCAACATCCATCGTTCCCAGAGACTGGCAGAAAAGATCCACCAATCATCCTTTTCAAACCTACCATTTCTAGGTTCTTTGCGGCATATGCCTCAGTTTGTCAGAGCTCTGTGAAGTGAGATCAGCGTTCGACTGAACAGGGTCAAGTGGATCCCGTTTTCCAGTTACATCGCTCTTCATCACAGTGTTAAACCAAATCTGGCCAGTAGAAATGTGAGAAAGAAACAGTACTAGCATACACCAAAAACGTAAAGACAAAACTCTGTAACGAGTTAGATATAGATGGCCGTTGAGTTTTTACGTGTACTATTCCATCCCTTCTGTTTATTTGTTTCCGGGAATGTGTGTAAATATGTATATGCTTCTGTACGTAGTATATATATATACCATACAGTTCGGAGAGTAGAAACAGTGTATTACGAAAACGAAAATATCATTTTTTTTCTACATCACCGGGCAAAAGTGTGACTCATTAAATGAGTCATTTTGACTCCGGCTTACAATGTAGTTCGCAATTAAACCAACAATAGTAATAGGCAAACTGGTAAACTCCATAGGTAATGATGAAGGGCGTCTCGGTACACTTGTTTATTCATTTGAAGGATATACCGTATGCTCCTGACAGTCTAAATTTGCAAACAAAACTATCACGGATAGCCTAACCGACAGGTCCCTACTGAGCTTTCTTTCTCTCTCTCCAAGCAAAGCTGTCTACTGTTCATTTTTGGATAGTGAAACCAGTTTCGTTGGTAAAAATGGAAATTCGACGAGACTGAAGTGTTCCCGCAATTGTTGCTTAGATGGAGCACTCTAAATCATTCATTTTGGCGTTGTTCTGAAAGATAATTGCAAATAGGTGCACCTATTACAGGGTATCCACATTTTGTCTGAGTCAAACCGAACTGAACTTACGGTTGCGGGATATAATCCATGTATTTGGTCATATGTAGGATTACCAGCGGCAAATAGAATACGGCCAGACTAATCCACACCGTGTATAGTCGAGTGCGCATTTGTTTTTGTCCTGGCATCCAGGGCATCCGAGATGGCGTATACTCCGGCCAAGCATCTACTGGAGACCGTACACGCAACTGCCAATCCACCCTGGTAGTCATCCAAACAAGTACGAGCAACTGAATCAGCCACCAGACCAGATGAAGTTCAATCATAATGGCCAGAACCGTTATTGGTATATTTATGATACGACAAGCTGCTGGCTTCTCTTTCAATACTTCCTTTTCAATAGAAGCTCGCTGTCTTTTGAGGAGTTGTTGGGAAATTCGTTTTTCCCTAATCCCGTCCACGATCTCCGATTTTCTTTTGGGGTCGGTAGGAAAAAGATTATTTGTCGATTTCACACTCATAGATCTTGATGCACGCCCTGCGTACTGAGACTCGCGAGTGCCGATAACTTTTTCCTCATCAAAATTATCGTTGTCTTTCGTGAGGGATTTTTTCATGTGAAAACTTCTACCACGACTTTGACGTTCCTTGGATTTTTCAGCTTCGGTAGTCTTATTTTTGGAGGATCGGTGTTTCTTCTCTTTTGATCTAGAACTTCGTCTTCTTTTTCTCGAGTCATCATTCCCGGTATTTGTACTGTTATGCCAAGATCCGGATCTAGTTTTATCGGTAATTTCCTGTGAACGAGTAGCCCCACGACCATTTCCTCTACGTAGACTAGCATTATCAACCAATTGGGCAGATACAACTACATTTTGGCCTGTATTGTTGTAATTATCAAATCTAGCCTGTAAAGATCCTTTTCTAGGTAACGAAGACATTTCTACCAATGTTCACACCTCACTTGATCATCAGTATGTATGTGTGTGTGTGTGTGTGTGTGTGTGTGTGTGTGTGTGTGTGTGTCTATCCGGGGAAGTTCAAATGACCTTGCCGTCTTGTGGTAGTGCTGATGAGGATGAGCACGGGACCCATAGATCAATACGCTCATCAATCATTCCGCTAATTAAAATGGATGTGAATCACAAATTCTCGTATTCGGTTCTATAGAATAATGAATGTTCTATTACGGAGTGATGGACATCAGTGGGATAAACTCATGTGGGCAGTATTCCGTAATTAGGGAAATACCCAATTTACGGACAATTTCGTGCAGACTGACGGGACAGAGTGCCAAAGCAACATGACATTACAACAAAATCATGACACACTTAATTGCCAACAAACATAGTTTTCCGAAATTTCAGTTGTAGGAGATTTAGAAAGTATACGAAACGGTTCACCTAGCAATATCAGAGCTCAACTCATCTGTGAGAAACCATGGCAGCAAAAGTGCGTATTGCGCATGATGGTAACTGAGCACTGATGACGTCACCTCGTTTGGTGAAGAAATTTTTTCGGCCTCAGCAACCGCCAACCTATGCAAACTGTCTTTAAATGCCGCTCACCGAATAGACTTTCATATCTCCGGACACTGACCTCCCAGAATTGGAAAAGAATATGCCAGACCACTGAGAGCTCATTTATTGTATTTTTCGTCACCTTTTTTCGGGACGAAAACCTTGAATTATCGTTACTTTTAAATACACTTCATACTCGGATTCGTCTTTTATTCTGGTTTCTTGTTGCTACAAACGGTGCTAGTAATCAACAACAGTACCGTGCGGGCGCTATATCTCATCAATAGTACACTAAATGGTATTGAATTCATCCCGGTTTTCGACCACTCTGAACCATACTACCTGCGCAGACCAAATTTGGCATGTGATCTGTTTCGAACTACTAGTTCTAGTGAGCAGGGTCTCATCCACCACAAATCTATTTCATTTTATGTACAGAAAGCAGACAGTTTATGTAGGATGCAAGAGTCACTGCTACCAATTGTTGCACCATAAACTGATTGTTCAAAAACTGTATCGGTCCATATCTGTTTTGACTGGTCCGTTGGTGATACGGCCAGCCGTCACTTAACGGCAATCCTTTCTCATCCTATCTACCCGTTGTCCTGTCGTTCGTAATTTCGTTCTCTCACAGCTTGACCTGGATTTGAATAGACACTGACGGGCTAATCGTTAACGAAGCTTGGCCGTCTATCGACGATGAGTCAGCTCATACCTTCAACGTGCTGATGTTTCGACCTACTACTATATTAAATAGGACCACAGGCTTTAAATGTGGTTCAGAAAGCTCGATTTATACAGTATTGTGTGCTTCACAAGGTAGAAAATACCGTTCGACCTACTCCTGAAATTATAAAAAGCAACCATATGTCAACGAGAAACCTTGGCCTTCAATGATGATCACCGAAATAGAACGCTCAACCATGCGGTGGTGATTCGAAGGGATCCATACGCGATCTAGTACACAACAGCTTCACTTGCAGCATCCGGCCAGTCAGCACAGGTCGAACTCTGAGAGAAAGATCGTGCAGATACGGTAAGGTTGCTTTGTGATTGGCTAGTGTACAATCCGTCAATAAATGCTCGCATTCTTCTATGCATAAACGAGTTTGTACCAATCAAATCAGACAGAATACATTCTAGCAATCCCCGTCTGATGTTTTTCGTTCCTGGTGCTTACAGTCAAGTTATGAGCTAAGCCACTACCGACGGTTGGCTCGGTAGACCCAGTTCTCTCGTTTAGCGTCACGGCATGGAGTCATTGACCATTGGACATTTGAACCTGCACAGCAGTCTATCCCAAGTCGAAGAATGGGTCTTGCGTTTCGAGCTCAGATATTGTGTTCGTAAAGGAGTCAATCAAACTCAGTTGATCCTATTTCTGACTGCAGGAGGACATGATTTGGATTCGCTGTTGATAAACTTAGCATTCCCAGATGCACCCGTAAAATGACCACTCAAGAATCCTAAGGAACTTGTGCTGAACCATGTTATGCTGGTCAGTTTCCAGGCAACACAAAGTGCAAAATTCAGTTCAGCGGTGCGTGAACCGAGCTTGTCTTGTCATCAATTTGTCTTCGAAGCACCAAATGAGGAACGTGGTCATTCCTTGGAGAAAACCCTGGAGTGACTCGGAGAAAAGAATGCTCCAGCCAAGCCTTTAAATTCAAGTTCAGTATAAGGGAATTGAAACTGCTTCATTTCCCAGTGAATCCCAATGTATATCAGCCAAACCCGTATCATTTCAATCCCATGGCCGAAATGGAGTAGCCGAAGAATCCGTTCATGTCCTTCATGTCCGTAAGTCACCAGTCGGCCCCTTCGGGACAATGAACTTCGACCAACTTAGGGGACCTGTTGTAAGTTTATATCCGACCTAATCGCGCTCGATCGATGAAGGAACACAAACTGATTCGATTGTGTGTATTCTTGTTCCCCGATTAGTTTCTTTCTCTATTCTCCGAATTAAGGACTAGAACTAATCCACTTTTATTAATTATTGTTAATCTACCTTGGGCTAATTCCAAAATGCTAACTGGTTGGGATTTTTACGAGAACTACGAAGTAATGCTCACATCCGAATTCCGATCACGCGATTTCCCAGGGTTACCCGAATTTATTTTTTGTTTTCCATGTACATTTGATCAAAATAATTCATGCATGCGAGTCGTTCAACGACTACAATCGAGTGCTGGCCCGACTCGGTTTTGATTTTCGATTGAGAACCAGCTAAGTGCCATCTCTTGTGATGACTGCATTACCTTGTGTTGTTTTATTTCATCCTTGAATGCTGGTACATGACAACTGCGCAGAACTGCGTTCCAGTTCAATGGTTCTTCTCATTCTTTCAGTGTGCTTAGTTCGAGTCGGGTTTTTTGCTACGTCAACTGCCATAGTCCTAGTTCTCCAGCGGAAGTTGCAATTGCGTCTGTCGTCATGGTCAGTTCCTATCATTGATATCCCTAACTTAGAGGTTCTGAATGTTCATAGCAGGGCAAGAGAAGTTAAGGACTACCTCAAGGGCTTTGAAGTATGGTGTTCCACTCATAAGTCTTCGGATTCTGAGATGTCCGGGCAATTCCTACATATTTCCTCTTAAAGAATCTGGTTTTTCCAAGTTCACCAAGGTTTTTGCCTTACGAATCCTTGGAGGCATTGCTTCTTGGGCATTTTAAACGGGTGAATTTCGAAACTGCTGAACGGGTAAAATTTTACTTATTGGTGTGAGGTACCAATCAATCAATACGGGATTTTGTGTTGCAACTATAGGGGCAGGCCATGAATCTCTGTTTTTAGCAACTAGCTCGAGGGGCAGTCACAAGACGGATTCCCGATATCAACTGTCCCGAGTTGCACCAAAGACTTCTTCTGCTCCACAAATGCACTTTCCTATCCGCCAAATGTTTCTTGAGGGCAACATCAAGACGTGCGTGGCAATGTTAATAACGAGACCTCAGTTTCGTTCGGCGCGAAAAATCCGAAGTCTTTTTCTAATCCTTCATCGAGACAAGTGAAGCACATTCCTCCAGGCAGTCGATTCGTCAAAAATTCTCATTCCCGACCAGTTCAGTCAAGCAGACAGTGGAATGCATACAATTCTTGTAGTCAGAAGCATCTCGACTGACCTGCAGATTTCGTAATGCGAGGTGCCACAAGTGCGATAAAATAGGTCACATTCAGCTCGCATGTCGAAGTAAAATGACAAGCTTTGCCGAGCTGCCGTCCGAAGATTGCCACTTACCCTCAGATTTTCAGTCTTTTGCTTTATCTGCTGTCAGTTCCGATAACTCTCGCTATACTGTCCGTTTGTTTATTGCTAACCTCCTTTTTCCAAATGCGTTCACTATGGAAACCGGCAGTGTTGACTGATTTATTCCTCAGAAGGTTTTTCAGACAACGAATCCTCCTGCACAGCTCAAACCCACTTCGATTCCATTTAAAGGCATTACTGGTCACTCTTTACGTGTACTTGGTTCGTGTGAGTTATTTCTTACCGGTTAACAGTCCTATACCTATAAATGTCCATCACTGATTTGAACTGCTTGAATCGTGTTCTGCGGAATTTCTTGTCTGATTATCAACAACCCTTTATTCGGCTTCTGATTGTTGATAGTTCTCAAGTTTCTGGTGGTATCAAAATGAACCCTGTGCATCTTGAGGTTACCTGTTCTCCCATTTTTACGAAAAGCTGCGTTACTCTCCTTGGACTTCTTGAGCCCGTGAAAAGATATTCGACGACTTGGTCCATAAAGAAATATTGACACCGGGGAGTTTTTAATATGAGCCACGCCAATTGTGACTCCGTTCGAACGCGATGGTAAAACTCCGAGAACCTGCGGTGATTATCATATTACTCTGAACGAGTTACTGAGAGAGTCCAGTTATTCCACTCATGAACCTGAGGATGTTCTCCATCAATTCCATGGTTCAAAGTATTTCTCGAAAAATGACTTGAAAAACGCATTTTAACAGATTCCACCTGATGAGCAGTCTCAGGAACTAACCACCATTATTACTCCTTTTGGGTTGTATCAGTTCGATCTTCTGCTTTCCAGTCTTGGCTTTTCTTGTGTTATTTTTCGATACACTATTAACTCTAATTTCTGATCCAGAGGGTGTTGTGCTTACAAAGATGAAGTTATGGTAAGCACACCCATCACAGAGGTGTGTTTGTTGCTGGAAAAATTTCTGGAAAATAATGTCCCCATCAACCCTGATAAATGTGTTTTCTCCACTTCTGAGTTTTTCTGTTGGGGTTTTTGATTGATGCTCACGGTTTTAGCTCTGACTCCAATTGTTTAGCTCTGTGATCCAATACACCATCTCCCAAATGATTCGTTGGATTTTGTTCTCTTCTGAGTTCTCTTAAATACTATTCTTTGTTTGTTCCCACTTCTACCACTAAAAGCACACCTTTATTCAAACTTCTCTCAGAACAAACGTTCTAGTGATCTTCATTACATGAACAATGAGAGCGCGATTTATTAACGATTTTGTCCACTAATTCTTTACTTTGCACTTTTTCTTCACTCGCTTCTTCTACTGTTATTAGGGACGCATCCCCGACCAGTATCTGGGCCGTGCTAGAACAAGAGTGGTCGCCCAGTTTTGTGCTTTTCTCGCCCATTCAATGTCACTGAACACGGATATTCACAAGTGCAACGTGAAGTATTGACTGTCTATTGGGCTGTTACTCGTTTGCATAAATACTTATTTGGAATTCATTTCACCATTGCCTTTGATCAAGAAGCACTGAAGTTCATCCATAAAGAAAATCGGTCCTTAACTGAATTGTCGGTAGCCGAAGTTCAGCTCTGGAGTGTCGCTTTATCAGCCTATTATATTCAGCATTACAAAGCGGACTACTTGTCCCGGTAGGTCTTTTCTGAAGAAATCGCCATTGCCCTCTT
This sequence comes from Fasciola hepatica, assembly GCA_948099385.1. Classification (NCBI taxonomy): domain Eukaryota; kingdom Metazoa; phylum Platyhelminthes; class Trematoda; order Plagiorchiida; family Fasciolidae; genus Fasciola; species Fasciola hepatica. Next base: position 4,882,608 of record CANUEZ040000126.1, on the reverse strand, counting down.
TCTCCTATAGCCACTGGCTGTCAGTCAACCAGATCTTGTTCGCGAAACGAAGAACCACTGTTGGGCTATCTTATCTTGTTTTCGACGAGCATGGCAAGCAGATGTTCGGCATCACTGTCCTGATTTCTGTTAACAAAGCGAAGAAATTCCAATGACTTTTGATGGCACGGTGTGTTATGACGACAGAATCATTGTATATCCTACACTGCGAGCTGCTGTTGTACAAGATTTGCACTCCGGACACCTTGGCATCGCAAAAATAAAACCTCTTTCCCGTCTCACTTGTTGGGGGCCAGAGTTGAACAACGATTGGTGCCGTATCGCTGGCTGTCTACATAAGCTTTGCAAGCAACCATCGAAATGGACACTGGCCAGTTTCTTCAGAGCCTTGGCAAAGAGTTCACGCTGATAATTTGGTCTATTTGTGGGAAAGTACTATGCTCTGGTTATTGTTGATTCCTACTCCCGTTGGTCGGAGGCATGGTTCACTACTTCTAATGCTGATTTCACGCTTACAGCCTCACTTAAAGGGTTCAGTCGAAGTGTTCCATGTGCTACTGTTACGGATAAGTAAGGTCATTTCGGGGCCAAAGGGACAGACTATCTGAAATCACTGGGTTGTCGCCGTATGTTAACTCTACAGTCCATCGGTGCAACTGAAAACGTTTTTTCGTACTGTGCTTGCCAGTAAGTTTGACGAACTCGACGGGAAAGTTGACAAATTTCTAATGCAGTACCCTTACTCCAACCACATGACAACTGGGTAGAACCTGAGCAAGTTGTTTAAGAACAGAGTGATGCGAACAAACTTTCCCTATTTAGGGTTGGCTGAGAGTATTTGCCATCGGGAAAATGAACTGAAATTTTCTCTCGGCAATGTTCCTAATCAACTGAGTAAAAGAATGTAGAATTCTTGATCTGAATGATGGTTCTGTAACTAAAAGTAGGTACTTATACCAAATGACTTTTTACGTGCCTACTTCCGGTGCCACTTATGAATATCCTAATTCCCATTTTTCTGCGTCTATTCTAGAAGAGGACGATTCCGGTACGTCTACTACCAATCCAACAGTATAAGTTCGAAGATCTGAAAGATTGCACGTTAAAGAACAGCTGGATTACAAAAGATCAGAATATCTTTCAAACTGTGGCAGACGTGATGTCTTTTAAAGGCTTTACTTTGTGTTGTTTTATTTCATCCTTGAGTGCTTGTACATGGCAATGGCACAGAGTACAATTTCGAATCACGTTCAAATTCAATGGGTGTTCTCATTCCTTCAGTGAGCTTAGTTCTAGTCGGAGAGTACGCTACGTCCATTGCGATAGTCCTAGTGTAGCGGCTTCGCAGACACCAAATTCAAAAATACAATCGCGAGCTTAGAGCTTAGGCGCGCCTTGTTTAAGTCCACCGGTGTGGAAAATAAGAACACGTTAAAAAAAAGAAGAACCTTCGACACACTACGTCAAAACGGCAAGGCGCGCTCCAGCTCATCAGCTCTGGTGATTAGCTCGATCAGCCTCCTTTCCCCTGTACTTTATACAGGACAATCAATACAAGTACAAAAACCATCAATCGCTGTTGTTCTGCGTCTTTATTCGCTGGACGGGAATTGAGTCCACAAGTCGTGCGTTCGACTAAATTGGTGAGCCCGTTCCAAGTTATTAATAATTTTTATTTATTTATTATATCGTCCGTGCCCTTCAGCGTTCCTTTTGTTTTCGTTGTGCACATACGTATTGAGCCTTTTTTGGTGTTGATTTCGATCAGCCATCGTATATTTATTTTGCTGTCTATTTGATATGGATGACGCTAAGTTAACTATGTCTGACCCTGCGGTGCCTGAAACGCTCGTTATTGCGCGCCCAGTGAAAGCGTTACCTTTCATTCCGAGTAATCCCTCTCTTTGGCTGACTCATCTGGAAGCACAGTTTGCTGCTTCCAGAATCACTTCCCAGCAACAGAAGTATGTGCATCTCACTGCCGAACTTCCTCTAAATATTCTTGAAGCTGTTGAGGATATCATCTCAAACCCACCCACGGACAAGCCTTATGATATGCTTCGCCAGGCTATCTTAGAACGCACCGGGGTCTCCGACTCAAACCGTCTTCGTCAGCTGCTTAGTGGCATTTCCCTCGGTGACCAGAAGCCTTCACAGCTTCTGCGTCGTATGCGACAGCTGGCCAAGGGCATCCAAGTTGGTGACATGATGTTGCGAGAATTGTGGATGCAGCAGCTACCCCAACAAGCGCAATGCACTCTGGCCCTTCTCGTAGATGAAGTCTCACTAGACAGACTGGCTTTGGCGGCGGACCGTTTTATGGAAACCGCCTCCGCCCAAATTAGTCAGTGTGTTTGTTCGTCCACAACCACTACGGAGGCGACTCTCACAGATTTAGCTGCACAACTCAGTGCCCTTCGGGCGGACGTGACCGCTATTCAGTCTTCACATTCGGCACGTCGTAGCCGCTCCCCAACTCGCACCCGTCGGCCTATTGCCGCTCGCAGTCCTCCTAGGCCAGCCTCTCCCGATGCACACACTTGGACATGGTGTTGGTATCACCGCCAGTATCGGGCCAGCGCCAGGAAGTGTACACCCCCGTGCACGTTCCACGACAACCAGGGAAGCTCGTCGGCCAACGTGTTGGTACGGCAGCGCTCGTTGGCCTCCCTACACCCTGCCGTCTTCTATTTATCAAGAACCTCATCTCCCACCGTCAGTTTTTGATTGACACTGGCGCACAGATCAGTGTCGTTCCCCCTAACCCTTCTGATCGTCAGCACCGGCACACTTTAGAGCTTCAGGCCGCCAATAGGTCTCGTATATCCACTTTTGGTACTAGGCGTCTCAAGTTAGATCTGGGGTTGCGTCGTTTTTTTCAGTGGACTTTTGTCATTGCTGAAGTTTCCCAGCCCATCTTAGGAATTGATTTTCTGCATCATTTCAACCTTTCGTTACATCCCGCTTCTCGTAAGTTAACCGACCCTGTGACTCATCGTGCTGTTGTTGGATCTGTCTGCTTGGTCAACGTTGTTCGACCGTCTGTAGCTCCTATCGCCAACGATACCTTCGCCAAAATTTTAGCTGAGTTTCCGTCTCTAACCGGACCGGCAAACCACTTACCCGTGGTGCGCTCGGCTGTTGTACATCACATCAGTACCGCTGGACCTCCTGTTTTTGCCCGTCCTCGTCGCCTAGCCCCAGACAAACTGGCCGTCGCTCGTCTTGAATTCCAGAAAATGTTGGACCTAGACATCATCCGTCCTTCGAAAAGCCCGTGGGCCTCTCCATTGCACATGGTGCCGAAGAGAACTTCGGGCGACTGGCGTCCGTGTGGTGACTATCGTCGCCTCAATCAGGTCACAACGCCAGATCGATATCCTGTGCCTCACATTCATGATATCACGTCTGCTCTGGCTGGATCCACCATCTTCAGCAAAATCGACCTGGTCCGGGCCTATCATCAAATTCCGGTCGCCGACGAGGACGTTGCAAAAACCGCCGTTACCACTCCGTTTCGTCTATTTGAGTTTCTCCGTATGCCATTTGGCTTGCGCAACGCGCCTCAAACGTTCCAGCGGTTTATTGACGGTGTTACCCGCGGGCTGCCCTTCTTTCACTCTTACATCGATGATATTCTTGTCGCCAGCCCCAGCGTTGACGAACATCAGCTTCATCTTCGACAGCTCTTCCAGCGGTTAACAGAGCACGGTGTTACCATCAATGCCGCCAAGACTGAATTAGGGAAGCCGTCATTACTCTTCCTCGGTCACATCATCGACGCCAACGGCATTCGTCCGGCTGAAACCAAGGTCAGTGATATTGCTGAATTTTCACTTCCACAGTCCTTCAAACAGCTCAAACGTTTTAACGGCTTTGTCAATCATTACCGCCGGTTCATTCCACACTGCGCCACCCTGATGCAACCGCTCACTGATCTTTTGCGGGGCATACAACGAACCCTCATCTGGACCGATCAAGCCCAGGAGGCCTTTTCTCAGCTCAAACAGGCCTTGTCGTCTGCGGTTCTTCTCCGTCATCCGGATCCTCATGCTCCCGTCAGTATCGCTGTTGATGCTTCCGATGTCGCACTTGGCTGCGCTCTCCAGCAGGCCGTGGACGGTGCCTGGGAGCCTCTGGCTTTTCACTCACGCCGCCTGTCTTCCGCAGAATCCAAATACAGTGCGTTTGGTCGTGAGTTACTTGCCGTCCACACCGCCATACGTCACTTTCGCCACGCTCTGGAAGGACGGGAATTCATCATTTTCACAGATCACAAGCCACTAATGTATGCTTTCCGCAACACGTCTGATCGTCATTCTCCACGAGAAATTCGCCAGCTGGATTTCATATCACAATTTTCTACTGACATTCGTCATATCTCCGGGTCAGCTAATGTGGCTGCAGATACTCTTTCCAGGATCCACAGTCTCGGGTCGCCCGCTGCTCTCGGTATCAATCTCGAGGACCTGACACGAAGCCAGCAGGATCCTGAGTTTCAACAAACCATTCACGACACAAGTCTCCGAGTGCGGGCTTTGCATCTTCCGTCATCTGCTGGCACTATCCTCTGCGACACCACCTTGGATCACCCAAGGCCAATCGTACCACTTTCACATCGCCGTCCAATTTTCGATGTGTTGCACGGTCTATCCCATCCGGGTATCAAGGCCACATGCAAACTAGTCCGTGCCCGATTTGTTTGGCCAAACATGGATCGCGACGTTCGTCAGTGGGCACGTAACTGCATTGCTTGTCAGCGAGCCAAAATTCAGCGACATACCACCAGTCCAGTCGGAAATTTTGAGACTCCAGACGCCCGTTTCGCTCACGTGCACGTCGACATTGTGGGACCCTTGCCACCATCCCGAGGTATGATCTATCTACTTACTTGTATTGATCGTTTCACTCGTTGGCCCGAGGCCATACCCATTCCGGATGTATCCAGTGAAACTGTCGCCCGTGCGTTCATGGAACACTGGATTTCCCGCTTTGGTTGTCCTACCACAGTAACCACCGATCGAGGAGCTCAGTTCGAATCTGCCACTTTCGACAATCTCCTCCAACTGACTGGCACTAAGTGTATTCGCACCACAGCTTATCATCCCCAGGCAAATGGCTTGGTCGAACGTTTTCACCGGCACTTCAAAACTTCGCTCAGTGCTCACTACAATCCTCAGTGGACGGACGTCTTACCACTGGTTTTATTGGGCATTCGCAATACGTTGCGCAGCGACACTCCCTGCACACCTGCGTCCATGACATTCGGCACCACCGCTCGTCTCCCTGGTGAATTTGTCGCACCCAAGGTGAGCGCACCTTTCCCCAACCTTGGAGACTACACTCAACGTCTCATGATCTACATGCGTCAGAAGATTGGTATTCCTGTCCTTTCGACAGATCGGCCGTCGTTTATTCCCAGTCACCTACATACGTGCACGCACGTTTTTCAGCGTACGCCGAGCCGCCGCCCGTTGACTCCAGCTTATTCTGGCCCGCACAAAGTCATTCGGCGTTTAGGAAAAACGTTCATCATCGATCTCAATGGTCGGCAAGAAACCGTCAGCATCGACCGCCTTAAGCCAGCGTTCGTCGACTCGGAAACCCAGCCTACGCCGTTGCCCGTCGATGGTAAAAACACAGACGTTTGCCCGACCCCAACAACATCTAGCTCCAGCACGCGTGAGTCACAGGTCGACCCCCCATCACGTTCCACCAGGTCTGGTAGGCATGTTCGTTTCCCTGCACGATTCGTTGACTTTATTGTTCTTACATAGATTTCCCCTTTTGATTGCATACCGTATCCAGTTTTTCTTATCTCTTCTAGGGTAAGTCGTTGTTTACCTAGGAAGGATCTGGCACACCACTAACAATGGACATGTGTCACTATATGAACATTACCATTTTTTGTTGTTGTTGTTCCCTACGTGCCTTGTACATGGTTTGGCACGTCCCTGTCCCCACTTAAGGTTTCTAGATAGAGAGCGCGGGGAGAGGATACCCCACCAGTTCACGCGTGAGTAACCTTCTCTGCGGCTATATATGGCCCAGAGGTCCTTAGATCACCTCAGAGGTGCTGAACACAAACCTTTTCCAGCTGGAACTATTCAGCTGGTTTTTGGCTAAACTCACGACGCTCTCTTAGGTCGAAGTTCTCCTACTCGGTCGTCCTTCTGGAGGGGGACTGATGTAGCGGCTTCGCAGACACCAAATTCAAAAATACAATCGCGAGCTTAGAGCTTAGGCGCGCCTTGTTTAAGTCCACCGGTGTGGAAAATAAGAACACGTTAAAAAAAAGAAGAACCTTCGACACACTACGTCAAAACGGCAAGGCGCGCTCCAGCTCATCAGCTCTGGTGATTAGCTCGATCAGCCTCCTTTCCCCTGTACTTTATACAGGACAATCAATACAAGTACAAAAACCATCAATCGCTGTTGTTCTGCGTCTTTATTCGCTGGACGGGAATTGAGTCCACAAGTCGTGCGTTCGACTAAACTAGTTCTCGAGCGGAAGTTGGGATCAAAATATCTCCATAAGACTAATTCCACAGGAACTTAACAAGACAACTTGGTCAATCCATCGTCCAGATCACGGACCTTGGTGACGTATCCGTAAGCCGAAATTATATTGGGCAACTTCACGTCAGGGCAGCAGCTGAAAGTGTAGCGCAGATCGGAATCGAGGATGATGGTCAGTCTGTTGCAGTCGAGGAAGCGCAGCCACAGCCTACCGTTCCAGTTCGAAGATCTGATTGATGATACACCTTTTGGGTAGGATTACTGTTATGATTCGGCTACTTCGGCATACAAACCAGAACACTGTAACTTCACTTCCCGTATTCAAACAGTTAGGTGAAATACAGCCTTGACAGTCACATCGTGAAGATACAGCGAGGTCGCTTTGTGATTGGTCAGCATATAATGTACCTTTTTGCATGTATACAAGTTTGTACCAATCTAATCTGATGCAGTACATTTCAACTATTCTTGTCTGGTCTTGTCTGGTCTTGTCTGTTCTTGGAGAGTGTAATCAGTGTGCGAGCTATTCGGTTACCCGCGGTTAGGCGGGTAGGTCCGATTCTCACTCACGCTTTAACGGACTTTCCGGATTTTCACATGTTTTACTTTTTTCGTGCATCGACCATGGCATGTGGCAACTCGTACTTACGGCCGAAGACTTCTCCAGTCGCGCAGGTCCGCCTTATCAAATAAACCCGTCATTTTCCATTCGAGTTCAAATCTGGACTGCGAGCATGCTGGTTCACGGTCTTGATGTTCCGGTATAGCAGTCACATTCTGGTGAGGTTCATTGCATGTATAGTCACTTTGTCATGTCCGTATATCGTGGACCTGTGTCAGTTTTATGGAATTACTGACAGGGGAAAGTCTTTCATAATTCTGTCTCAGTAACCAGTCGTTTTCATCCTTTCCAAAACCACATACCAAGAATTTCCGTCCTCAAAATTTGCAGGTAAGACTATTTCAGAGACACCACTAAAAGTTGGACGACTGGATTTTATCTTACTCTTCCTAAAGTCTTGCCTGCAGTAGGAGGTTTCATCAAAGCTGCCACAATTGAACTTCGTGTTCAATATCACATCCATGCATTCAGCATTCCAACCCAAGCAGTACAATACCCAATACGGTTGGGCCAAAGCTGGATTAACGTCGGAATAAAATAACTCCTTACATGCGTCTTGAAAGACGGCACGAAAGTTCGTGAAATTTTGCGAGCAGTATAATAATAAGAGTAATGAAATATTTATAAATATATAGATACTTATCTCACAAAAAACTGCACTTTTTTAACGAAGGACTTATGACCAGACTGTGTCATTCCGGATTTCCTTATTCTCTGTTGATAGGATGTTCTGTTGGGTTTTTCTGTGGTGGAAAATGATTCGTCACTCATAAAAATAACTAATGTTCGATTTTACAGTTTATTTTGACTCAAGTATATTGTTATCTCTCCATATGGGTGATTCCATTTATATTAAGCATGTAAATGTATACATGCATATACATGTATACATGCATATACAATCTTGGACATTGAGGAAGTCGTTTTATAGTGTTGTTTTTGTGAAATTCATGCTATATCGACCACAAATTCCTATGTAACTGTCATTCATCTTTAGAATCTGGGAATTACGGTAAGGTTGATTAGACCTTACTTCGCGGTTTCCTTAGTAAACGCGTGCTTCGGTCCTTCATACTGCGTGGACCACCTGCACGTTACTCTAATGTGCGGCACTGCACAAATATGTTAACCAGAACAGTATTCTCCACGACCGTGAGAACGAGAAGGCGATTGGGAGAGATAGTGGTTAGCGTGTATTTGGGAGCGTGCGTGAGAGCGTGCGCAAGAGCAACGGTCAAATGGCAACTGCGCTTGGCAGTCAGCGTTCAGTTAAACAATAAACGTGGTAAAAGTATGAACGAAGATGGCAACCGCTACAGGGGCCTCCTCCTAGAAGTCCGACAGAGTTAGGCCTCGATCGTGATGGTAAGCCGGAATTAGTGGTTGTCCAGGAACTCCTCATAGCTTGTCCGTTATATTGTTGTTGACGTCGAACGACTGCTGATGAGTTTACCGGTGCCTGCACTCTCGAGGTCCGATGTGCGTGGGTCCGATGTGCGTGGGTCCGATGTGCGTAGGTCCAACTGTATTTTGGCGCCCACGGGTCTCATACGAATGCAAGCCGGAAAATGCCTCGTCAGGTCCATCCAAAAAGGCGTCCAGTTGCCGTCTCCAGTGCCAGGCTGACCAATCGTCCCGTTGTCCAGTGAGCGGTTGGCTCCTTGAACGTGCACGGGAGTCAGCCAGGCTACGAATGAAGCCAATGTGACTGTGTAGATCCCTCTGAGAGAGGGCAAGGTAAACTGGAACAAAATAGCGCCTGAGGGCGCCGGCGGATGTTGGACCGTAATAACAACACACAAACGATGTTCGGTGTTGTTGGAGTCGCTAGGAGACCAGAAGAAAATGAAACCATAACTACCGATTGCAATTTCACGGGTCTGTTTTTTGGTAAATCCATGGCGAGCTTCCCAACTTATTGCTAACAGTCGGTTGTAAAAATCGTCACGAAATCGGCAAAGCGGACGGGATTTCGTAGTTGGCGACCGCGACGGCTACCTCGCGTTGCGGGTACGGTTTGAGAATCTGATGGACTTGCTGCCGAGTCCTCACTAGGCGTAATTTGGGGTGGTTCGAGTAGTAACTCGCTCGATGCAGGTGACTGAGCGACTTGAGTGGGTGTAAATTGGCCGAGCGGCTTGCACTCTATGACGGCAGGCTTGAGACGGTCGATAGATACGGTGTCGTGTCGTCCGTTGATATCTATGACAAATGTTTTTGCCCTACGTTTTATCACCCGAAACGGGCCAGTGTATGGCGCTTGTAGTGGTGATCGAACGCCATCGACGCGAAGGAATACATGAGTAGCGGTTCCTAACGCAGTTGGGACATAGCTTGTAGGCTGTTGTTCACGCGGCGGACTGGCCTTGAGTACTCGCATGTGCTGCGTAAGGCGCTGAGCATAGTCACCTTAGTCGAAAGCCAAGGTTGGTGAGGGGGCTACCAACTCCCCAGGCAGACGAAGTGTACAGCCATATACTAGTACTGCCGGTGTTGTGTGTAACTCCTCCTTAACGGTACTACGCAGGCTTAAGAGTGCTAATGATAGTGTTTCACTCTAAAGGGGGTTACCGTTTGCTCGAAGGGCGGCTTTTAATTGCCGGTGGAAACGCTCAACCATACCATTGGCCTGAGGGTGGTAAGCTGTCGTCTTAACGTGTTGGCAACCGAGCGTAGCGAGTAGGCTGCCGAAAGCGCCGTCAAATTGTGGACCGCGATCGGTAGTCACTATTGCCGGGCAACCGAAATGACTAACCCAACCGGTCAGAAAAGCTTTCGCGGCCTCTTCCGAGGTGGGACGAGGGATAGAGATGGCCGGCGGCCAGCGAGTAAAACGATCCACGCATGTGAGTATGTAAACGTGCCCAAGCGAAGGTGGGAGTGGTCCTACGAGGTCAATGTGCACATGATGAAAACGTGTTTCAGGTTCTGGGAACCTGGCTAACGCTGCCTTAGTGTGCCTATGGATCTTAACACGTTGACACTGCAGACAAGCACGAGCCCATTGACGGACATCTCGTTTGACATTGTGCCAAACAAAACGCTCAGTTATCAGTTTCACCGAGGCAGTCACACCCGGATGAGCCAGATTATGGAGTGTCAGGAAAGTAGGATAACGGTGGGCAGCAGGAACTACTGGCCTAGGGCGACCTTGCGACACATCGCACACGATGGTATTCTGGGAAGCTGGGATAGGCACTGTGGTTAAACTCAAAGAACCGTTTTGTCGAAGTTGTTCGATGTCAGGGTCCATAGTTTGAGCCTGTGCCATTGCGTCCAAGTTGATGTTAGGCGTTTGTGCCAGACTTAGTTGATATACGCGCGATAAGGCGTCTGCGACGGGATTAAGTACCCCAGAGACGTGTCGTATGTCCACAGTAAACTGTGAGACAAAGTCTAAGTGGCGAATCTCGCGTGGTGAGTATCGATCGGAAGCTGACTTCAGTGCGTAAACCAAAGGCTTGTGGTCTGTAAACACCGTGAACGAACGGCCTTCGAGTGCATGTCGAAAATGACGGATTCCCAAGTAGATGGCTAATAACTCTCTACCGAACGTGCTGTACCTTGATTCCGCGGGTTGTAGGCGCTTGGAGAAGAATGCTAAAGGTTGCCAAGAGTCATCTACGAACTTTTGCAGTACTGCTCCAACCGCTGTGTCCGAGGCATCCGTCACTACCGAAATAGGAGCCAAAGGGTCGGGGTGTGTAAGGAGTGCTGTGTTGGCGACAGCATCTTTGACCAAGGCGAATGCGGCTTGTGCCGTGTCGGGAAACACGAACTTCCGCTTACCTCCACGCAACAGGTCGGTGAGGGGTTGCATCATTTCCGCACAGTGAGGAATAAATCGGCGGTAGAAATTTACCAGGCCGGCAAACTGACGCAACTGGCGAAAAGATTGGGGTTCAGGGTAGTCGCGAATAGCGGAAACTTTATCTGACAGAGGGCGGATACTCGAGGGTGAAATAGAATGTCCTATGAAAGTGATATCAGACCGGCCCAATTCGCATTTCGCGATATTGATCGTAACGCCGTGCTGGCTAAGGCGTTCGAAAAGTGCTCGTAAGTGCGTAGCGTGCTCTTGCTCTGAAGAACTCGCCACCAAAATATCATCCAGGTATACGTGGACATTTTCCAAACCACGAGTTGCCTCGTGCATGAACCGTTGAAAGGTCTGGGCTGCATTGCTGAGTCCAAACGGCATTCGCAGAAACTCGAACAGCCCGAAAGGTGTAGTGACGGCAGTTTTAGGTATATCGGCCTCTGCTACCGGGATCTGGTTGTACGCCCGAACCAAATCGATACGGCTGAAGACGGAGCAACCTGATAAAGACGAAGTAAGATCCTGTATATGGGGAATCGGGTATCGGTCAGGGACGGTGACTTTGTTAAGTGTTCTGTAATCACCACAGGGTCGCTAGTCGCCACTAGACTTAGGAACCATATGAAGGGGTGAAGCCCAAGGGCTACTAGAAGGGCGTATTATACCCAGTTCTAGCATATGTTTGAATTCAGCCTGTGCAACACGAAGCTTGTCTGGTGCTAACCGACGCGGCCTACTGAACACTGGAGGTCCCTTAGTATCGATATGGTGAGTGACACTGGTGGTCACTGCTGGGAGAGGCCCGGCCTGCCGAAACATGGCCGGGTAGGCGGCGATGAGTTCGCCATAAGGTTGGTGTGCCGGTGGTTGAACGTAAAAGGGCGTGACGTGATTCACTCGCAAATTATGACCCGCAACAGCGAGAGTGGTCTGACGATCCACCACTCTGCGGCGCCGTGCATCAACTAACAAGTCAAAGTACTGCAGGAAGTCAATGCCCAAAATTGGGTACGGAACGTCGGCGATGATGAATACCCAACGAAAATTACGCTTTAAACCCAAGTTTAAGGTGAGCGACCGCTGGCCAAACGTTGGGATGGCCGTGCCATTGGCAGCGCGTAGTGTTTGGGCCTGCGGTGTTCTATTGTCGTCTTTCGCTCGGGGGAGGACGCTCACTTCGGCACCGGTATCTACAAGGAATAGGTTATTTGAAATAATGTCCCTTACGTTCAAAAGACGACTATTGATGTGATACCCGGCTTCGTGGGTCGCCACCACGGGCCGGGGGTTTAGTTTCCCTGATGAGCACCGAGAAACGTACACCCTGGTTCGCATCGTTTGGCTCCCTCGCCGAAGCGACTGTGGTGTTTACAATACCCTTCTTTTGAAGAACCGACGAAACGTCGTCGCAATGACGGACTATGGAGCCTAGGTGAGCGTGCGCGGTGCCGCTCCTTTGACCCACTTCCAACTGCTAGGCGTTGCAGGCTCGCGTCAATTCTAGACAAAACTGACGCGAGGTCGTTAGATGTTGGCAAGGCAGGCACCGTTGCGACGGAGGGCCTGGTTACTCCAGCTACAGCGGGGTTGTACCGTGACATAATGTCATCAGCTATCGCTGCGGTTTCCTCCAGCGAGCATTTGCGCGTGGCACTTGGTAAAACTGGAATGTTATGCGGCAAACGCTGCAGCCAAAGTTCCCTTAAGAGCGGGTCCTCGCCTATTGTCGGTCCTTTCAAGCGCTGCATCTCACGCAGCAGTTCGGAGGGCTTCCTACTTCCAAGCTCAACGTTTCGAAGTTGTTGCATACGTTGGTCTTGCGTTGGGGTCGTGCGGGCAATGACAGCCTCCTTTAAAGCCTCATAGCTTCGGGAAGAGATTATTACGTCCCTTACCTGCATTGTGACCTCTGGTGGGAGGCGGCCTGCTACCCACCTGAAACGGCTGGCGTCGCTGGTTATACGGCAGTTTTCGGATTCTAACTCGACTAGCGTCAACCAGAGTTCTGGATCAGCAGGTGTGAATGCCGGTATGCGCAGCGTGATCGCCCCAACGGTGGGGTTTGAGCAGGGTTTCCGTTCAGTGGACATAGCGGCTGCTTTGTAAAACACAGACTGGAAAAGAACACAACGATCAATGGGGCACTATAATGGTCGCGAGAAAAGAACAAAAATCACGACGAACTAGACACCAAAAATATGTATGGACAACAAAACAAATTATTTGGTAAACCGACCAAAAAAATCAACAGATAGGGAAACTATAAAACACAAAAACGTACGCAGACGGGACCTTCAACGGTAGAAAACAAGGAAACTCACGTGACCTGAGGATCACGTCGGGCTCACCAATTGTAAGGTTGATTAGACCTTACTTCGCGGTTTCCTTAGTAAACGCGTGCTTCGGTCCTTCATACTGCGTGGACCACCTGCACGTTACTCTAATGTGCGGCACTGCACAAATATGTTAACCAGAACAGTATTCTCCACGACCCGTGAGAACGAGAAGGCGATTGGGAGAGATAGTGGTTAGCGTGTATTTGGGAGCGTGCCTGAGAGCGTGCGCAAGAGCAACGGTCAAATGGCAACCGCGCTTGGCAGTCAGCGTTCAGTTAAACAATAAACGTGGTAAAAGTATGAACGAAGATGGCAACCGCTACATGTACATCTATACATGCATATACAACCTTGGATATTGAGGAAGTCGTTTTATAGTGTTGTTTTTGTGAAATTCATGCTATATCGACCACAAATTCCTATGTAACTGTCATTCATCTTTAGAATCTGGGAATTACGGTACATTTTTATGCCTAAAGGAACAAGGCGGAGGCCCAAGAAGACCCTCCGTACGAAAAAATGTCTCATTTGTGTTAAGGCCACATTATGAGAGCACTGGCTTTAGTGTCCTAAATTACGAGAAATAGTTATGCTAAGAAAAACCGAATGTTGCCAAGTATTTATCTAAACTTAGTGCACAATAGATACCATTACTTCCGGTATCCTAGCTGTGGAATTAGTGCCACAAGATTTGCATCCAGAAGGACAGTAGGGGTCTAGATTTTTACAGTGAGGATTCACCTACTTTAAGGATATTCGCTGACTCATCGATAGACGGCCTAGTTTCGCCTACAGACTGCACGTATTCGTCTGTCCAAAATCGCTGGCAAACCTCAGGCCAACGAAGCGGGTCGATGGTTCAGTCAGTTCGTGACGAAACGGAGCGAAGCCATCCAATCAGCCGTGAACAGTCGCCCTTACCGAACCCAGCGAAATCATCCAATCAGGGGCCAGATTTTGTTTTAATGGGACTCAGCGGATTGAACCAATCAGCGGAAAAGAGTTGTTTTAATCGGAAGAAACTGAAAGCAAACCAATCAGCAGCCAACAGTTGATTCAACCGATCGCAAAGAAATCAGCCAGTCGGAGATCTGAACTACATAGCCATTCAGAAGACCCGGTTCGCGGAAGAGCTCTGTATGAATGAGCTTGATACAGTAACTTTGATTTTGATAACCTATGGATCACTATAGTGATCCATAAATTGGTTCCTTTTTTGCACAATAAACGAGATGGTCCGAAGGCGGAAGAGTTTTCTCACTATGGCTAGTGGGACGGAACAAAACACCTAATAACAGCACATCAAAGTCGGTTATTTATACAGGTTAGTGTGTTTTTTCCATTATTTTGATATTTTCAGGCCGTCCAAAAAGATACGCCCTGGAAGAACTGTGTTTACCGACATCACTGTTGATGCTCTTTTACAGTCCTTGTTCGATGATTTTATAACCTCAATGCTGACCACGACTCAACATCGTTACGTGATGCACGCTTTGAGCTATTACTTGCCACGTATTTCGCGTCTCCCAAGGACAACATCTCGCGCACCTTGGTTTTGAAATGCAGCCGTCGGTTTCTTTAGTGAGTCTTACTTGGAGGAGCTCAGGTGGTTAATCGACAGACTCGCCAGACCAGCTGAATAACTATCCCGAAGAATTCACGAAGTCAGCAATATGTGTTCCGAAATGAAGGGAATGTTACTCCAGAAGATATTTTCATCCCCTTTTGCCACACGCACTCTTTTTGAGTTCTGTGTGAATTTTTTACTCTACTACGCAACCATATAAAATTATCATCCTCAGAAAACGCCCCCAAAAAGTTGTAAATTGATCGACGCTGTACCTCCCCAATGTTTTACCTTTTTGTGTGATTTTTCACGCGGTTTGCCATCAAATCGTCTGTCCGTGGATGGCGTATTACTGTATACACTCACTGCACCCATTCACACAACCAGTTGTAAATTTTATTGCCTTCCAATAGCTCCTATGACTTCATTTTTCTAACTTGTATATGGTCACTTAAATTGGTATTTTTCATCTTTACTCTTCTAGGTTATTTATTTGTGTTTGAGTGTGACCGCAGACAACCTCCAATGGACACGGGGTGGTAATACCCGGCTGCTGGTTTGGAAGTACGCGACAAAAAGCCTTTCCAAAACACAAGCTAATTGCCGTCGAGGATAAGTCAAAGGAATTCATTGTGTTCGACTGAAACTTAGTTGTTCTTTCCATCACAAGAATCGCAGAATAACGGGTATATCTCGATGAGAGTCATAGTGAGTTGTTTCATTAAAGCTTGGAATTAGGCGATGCAAGACGGGAAAGCATGTACGTAAATTACCACTTCCTTTGGAATAAATCTGAAGCTGCTTTTTCTTTTAGAATTGTTTTATCTATTTGTTTGCAATCAACACTATCAAAGGCATTCTCATGAATAACAACTTAGGGATTCATTCATAAGAATATTATGCCCTGGTAGTTGCTGATACGTGTTCTTGTAGGCCGGACGTACTTTGGGTAACTCTGCCCACAACCCAGTACAAACACTGTCCTGTGCGAAAAGTTCAGTAGATAAGTAGCACCCCTTGAACATGTTACCAACAATCCAGCCTAATTCTCTGCTAAGCCTCTTGATGATTGGTCAAAAGAACTTCATTGTCGTTGTTTGTATACTGCACCTCACCATCCTCAGTCTAATGAACTTAACGAGAAATGTATTCGTGCTCTTAGAAGAGCCGTACATTCTGTGAATCACCAGTCCTTTATTGAACAAGATCAATCAGCTGACAGATTCTTGACGTAATACCGAAATGATTGTTGCAGCACAACTGATAAGGGTCCCGGGAAGTTTTCAAATCTCATTGTTTGAGAACCAGTTTTAAACGTGTTTCTTCTTCTGATGTAAGCTTTTACAGAGAGAGGGATTTGCTTCCACCTAGTGGCACAATTCTGGCACGAAACGGTAATCGAATAGTGCCCACACTCAATTTTCTTGATTTGTCAGGTTTCGGATGCACGAGCTACTTCTGCGGATACGATTTCCTTCCAACGACTTAAATGAGGAACGACGACAGATATTGACAGATTTGGTAGCAATAGCAATTCTCCTCTTAGATTGACAAGAGGTGGCAGATAAAACGAATTATTAGCCGGAGGAGATGGGCCTAAGTGTGCCAAGATATGGCACAGGACACGCCCCGTCCCTAATAGACCTGGTCATCACCAACGAATGGTTCCGGACAGAAGTGGTGCACTACTTGCCGCCTCTCGGCAAAAGTGGTCCCATCCTCATTGAGTTCGGTTACATTGTGAAATGGCCTCCTCTCCCCTCAGAACTCAAACTTTTGAGATCCTTTAAAAGGACCAATTTTGAACAAGTCTGGGCATTTATTCGCTCCCAGCTAAATTCAGCTAACCTAGGTAACTCCGCAGATGAAATCGCAGTGAATCTCAGATAGTTGATCTCTTTAGCTGATAAGCTATTTGTCCCCAGAATTCTTCTTCCACAGACCGGCAAGCACCCCCCCCCGCCTCCACCCCCCCCTCGCCCCATTAGGCGCATTCAAGACGAACGTGCACACCTCTTTGCCAGATATAAAGCCACAGGTCTTGCTCGCGATGCAGAGGATCTCAGGCTTATACGCAGTATATGCAAATACAAGATTAGGTCCTATCAGAATGCAGTCCAAATATCTGCTCTTGCTCGAGTACGGACTAATGATGCATTTTTCTCCCAGTACGTGCGCAGTCTAAGGGGCACGGCTCCGACGCCACTAGCTCTCAAAGATAGTGTCGGATCCCCAATCACTTCCCCCACCCAAGTAGCCGAGGCCTTCAGCTCCTGCTTTCGTACAGTTTTAAGTTCCTTACCCATATCATCCCACCTCGCCATGCACCGGATATCTCTGGTCACTACACTCAACCACGTCACTATTCCCATTGGTGCAGTCGCACTAGGTTCCCGACGGCCCAACCAATACTGCCCCATGGGCCCTGACTTAATCAACCCCCGCATTCTCAAGAAAACCGGCGGACACATTAGCTGCTCCTTATGCCTCCCGTTTTCAGCGACGTGTTGACGATGGAGTTTTCACCCAGTAGCTGGAAGAAGCAGTGATCGCACCCAACTATAAGAAGGGTAGTGGACATCTTGGTTCTGGTTACAGACCCATAAGCCTCACTAGCGTCACCAGTGAGATTTTCGAGCGAATTCTTAAGAGTGCGGTTCTTTCCCATCTGCATAGAAATAGGGTCCTCTCCCCGTCCCAACATGGGTTCCTTCCTGGCAGATCATGTATCACCAATGTGCTTACTGTCATGGATAGTTTGACGAAAGCCTACGACGATGGCCAGCTCCCACACGCTGTATTCATTGATTTAGCTAAGGCCTTCGACGGGGTCCCCCACGCCCTCCTTCTTTATAAGCTGCAAACATACGAGATTACAGGCCGCCATCTTACGCGGCTTCCTTACCGACCGCACCTTTGTGGTTAAGGTGAGGAATGTTTTGTCTCAACCCTCCCCAGTAACAACTGGGGTCCTCCAAGGGTCAGTCTCGGGTCCTCTTCTTTTCTTGACCTACATAAACGATCTTCCAATAGCCCTTCCTGCTAACACTGCCATGTACGCAGACGATGTAACCCTCTGGAGTTCGAGCGTTGGAAACCTGAAAACTGCAGTTGATGAAACAAAACGCTGGTCCAAGGATTGGAACCTCCCAGTTAGCGATGACAAATGCGTTAGCATGTCTTTCGGCAGAGAGACCGGTCACACGTCTTCCAATAAAGGAGCAACCACACTGCTCAGGGTTGACCGACAAAAGGTGCTTGGTGTCTGGTTAGATTGCAACTAGTCCTCCTCCCATCATCACTGACTTGCGAGCAAGTCTGCCTTTCGAGTCCTAAATATAATTCGAAGGTCCCTCCAGCGCATTTCTAGGGATGATTTTCCCATAATTTTCGGCAGGTATATCCGACCTCTGCTGCAGTGCGGTAGTCAGATAGTGCACCCTGGTCTTGTCCACATCGGTGAGATCCTGGAAAGCGTTCAGAGGGCCTCCGCTAAAGCAGTATAGGGTCTGCCTCACCTACCGCATCCCGTCCGCCTCTCACTCCTCAGTCCCTATCCCCTTGACTTAGGACGCCTAAGGGGCGATCTGTTTTTGATGTTTTACCTTTTTGAATCAGGTCAAAGCGATGGCTTTTTCTCCGTCTGTCAAGTCTCTTCTCTCCCTGGTCACAGCGGAAATGTTTTAAGCCGAGACCACGCACTTCACTACGAGTTAACTTTTTAGCTACATGGCTACTACTTCTACGATGCACTTTCAATATCCAGTTTACCTTCAACGGGGAATTATACCGCCAGACCGATGGAGTAGCTATGGGGTCACCTCTAGGCCCCTTACTTGCTGATATATTCATAGCTAAGCTATAAAACGGGAAACTTAGCGATACGGTAGAAAGTCCACCCTTCTACTGTCGATACGTGGATGATATTTTTGTCCTAACTGACAGTCATACACGGCTGGAGTCATTGGTGGAGGAGTTCGACCAGGCACATGAGGCCGTTGATTTTACGTCGGAATTAGAAGAAAGGAACACTTTCCACTTTCTAGATGTGCTTCTTTTAAGAGGTGGCGATGGCAAACTGCTCCGTCGCGTATATCGCAAACCAACGTGGACAGGCCAGTACACCAACTTCGCCAGCTTTGTACCCATCGGACGTAAACGTAACCTTATTCGCTCACTCGCAGCCCGTGTGCGAATGATTTGCTCCAATGAGACGGTGAGTGAAGAATTAGACATTTTGAAGCAGACGCTATTGGATAACGGATATCTCGAGCGCTTCATTCAGAAGAATATAGCTGAAAGGGCGACGAGACAAGCGTTAGTGACCGTGAAGAAGAAAGATCTATACATCCATCTCCCTTTCAAAGGAGATGACAAAAGCGAGTTACTAATAAGACGCTTGGAAAAGGCGATCGCTCGCACCTTTCCCGCTGTTACACTGCGTGCCCACTTCACCAGTCGACCAGTGATCTCGCCGAACCTAAAAGACAAGTTACCTGTCCTCACCTCTTCCATGCTAACCTATTCGTTTGTTTGCTCATGTTCGGCAAGCTATATAGGTAGAACGACACGGCAACTATCACAAAGGATCAAAGAGCACAAACCAACTTGGCTGTCGACGGGAAACAGAACATTCATCCCCAGCGCGATTGTGGCGCACCTCGCAGACACTGGACATCACGTAAACGACGACGCGTTCAAATAGTCTACAGAGTCCCTACGAATGCGCCGAACGCCGCTCGGAAACAACATCTAGCAACGGCAGAGGCTGTGGCAATCAGATTATTCAATCCATCGCTTTGTTCTCAGAAACGTTTCGTCAAAGCACTCAAACTACCCTGGCCGCGATCCGAGACCGACCCTGGAGCTCAGTGTGATCCATACGTTGACCCTTTTGTTCAAACCGGAAGTGGATAATCCCCGAAACCCTTGTTTATTGTTTCACGGGCCCCTTTCCCAACCACGAAACAACAACATTTCTCCTCCTATCCTTCCTAACTACGCAACACCAACTTTGATGACCATCCAATCAAACTTTAGCACACAGACCTTGTTCATAATTTATGCATTTCTAACCTATAAGTGTAACTGTATTAGCCACGAGGATGATGTTACCGAAAACGAGCTTGTTCGCTATTCGTGTTTTCTATATAACATGGTTATTACTCTATGGAAAGCATTTCTGGAAGATATTGTCTTCTCGCAGAACAAAACTATCTTCAAAAAAAGTTAGACCTTTACTCTGGTCTCTCCCGGTAATTCTCGGTCCACAAAAAGTTAAAAGGATGTCTTTTATTGCATTTCCATTCCGCCATATGCCCATGAATGCCGCACCTCCATTCCGATTAAGGCACTGTCCATAGTGAGACACTGTATGATGTTGTGTGTTTTGTTTTTGTTGCCGCCCCTCCCCCAGGCTTTTTTCGCTCTCGTTTCCGCTCGGTGAATCCGACAGGAGACCTAAGGTTACCTCGAGAACCGGGACAATTGTTCTCAAAGCCTGGAATCCGTGTAGTACTTAGACACTCCAAGACGCCACAGCTCACATTCACCGGAAGCAGGTTTTTCATGAGAATAATGACTTCGGGAGAATTGGATTTTGGGACTGGCTTTTCAAAAATTATTTACGAAACATTCGAGTCTCCTTAAGCTTTCCATACATTTTTAGCAGTTGACAGATGCGAATAGCCCCTGCAGCTCAATTTTATGGTCCCTTGCACATAAATGACAACAGGTTGATTGATAGAAATATTTTCATCCTGGAAAAACTGCCCATTTTTTCTCGGTATTACCATAAGGGGTAAAACACTTACAGCTCATGACTGTTTTTGGAGTATGTCGTTCAAGCTTGGCATCCAAATCCTATTCGAGGCGGGCAACTACTTGAACGTGTGCAAAGGAGATTTATACGAATGTGTACCGAACTCCAAAACAGGCCCCATGAAGAGAGGCCCAGAGAAACACAGCTGTTCACTCTGGGAAGCAGGAGAGTAAAAGGGACTTCGTTGAAGAGCTTAGGATTGTGACTGGCTTCTTGGACTTGGGTGAACCGTAGTTGCTCCCAAGAAACACAGATGATAGGCTCAGGGAACAATACCTGAAGCTTGCGAAACGCCGTTGCAACACGGTGGTAAGGGCCAGTTTCTTCTCCCAGCAAGTGGTAAATCGACGGACTAAACTTCCTTTCTCGGCGGTGGAGGCCCAGATGGTCGCTGGTTTCAAGAGAAGGTTAGATGCCCACTTGGACTGACTGCTTGTAGACCCCCTGAGAAACAGGACAAGTAGTGTCTGAATCAACAGCAAAATAGTCCTCATCAGGAAACAAACGATCTGGGCCGTGCAGTGGCGCTGGCTTGTGAATGATGCTGAAATCCAACTCCTCTCGCTAACCTACAGGGGTAAAATAAAACCCAGTTTCATAGGCCAACCAGGCAAAACTGTGTACACCCATCGTCACATCTGCTTCCCAAAGTTTTGCACGACCCCTCCACAAAATAAAAAGACTACGGTCGGGCACACAGTCCTATCGTTGCAACGTGTCAGGTGCGACCATATAGGAAGAGACGGGTGTAAATCGAAACAAAGGGCAGCTAAACACTAACCACATTGTTCTCCCAAATATTCGCCATAACGGAGCAGTGATCCTCCACCCTGGAGGAGGTTTCTACAAAACCAATAAAACAAGGGCTGGTGTGATATACTCTCCAGATGGCTCCTATCTTAACGAATTGAGGTCAGAAAGAGATGTGATAAAGGGGGCCACCGAGCCCCGACCGCGGAAGCCGACAAAAAAGGGAGGCACGATACCAGGCTGCCAGAAAATTTGCGGTTTTAAGGAGTCTCGGAAGACGTTGAGGAGGCCTTAGGGCCTAAATTTCAAAGGTTGGGAAATTGTGAGGCGGGCTCCTGAGCAAGGGGTATAGAGATCTGCTTCTCTGCCATCACAAATCACGAAGCAACACATCACCAATCTTCCAACACGCACCCGGTCCTCAAACTGCTTTGGAATCAAACTGGATATGTAGCAGAGATGGGCTTATGTCGCGTTGCTGGTGGGATCCTAATACGATGAATTGTCCCACGTCTGACATCTTAAGCTAGCACTTTCACTAGTACTGAAACCAGCATCGCTGCTACCTCCAACCAGTTATTATTTTATTCTTCATTATCATTATTAATGTTCTGCTTTTCTTCTTTTCTGGTTTTCCTCATTCGCCGCCACACCCCCAGTTGTGCTCGTAGACGCAAAGGAAAGGTAGAAGGCCTTCAGTCTCGTCGAAGCAAGAACTACCACGTCAGTCTAGAGAGAGGACAAAAGGATATGAGCTCCAAGGTCTCACATTCGACGACGACCGCTTGTCTTGCTACCATGTCTCATAGTTTAGTGAGGTCTGAGTTAGCTTTTACTTCTACCGAAATTCTCCTGTTTTTGGGACGAGGAAATGGATGGTCAGACAACAGTAAACCTGCCGCATTGTCGTGACCGCTGGAGCAAACGTTTTTTTCGTTTTTCTGTAGCTGCTAGTGAGGATCCTTGGAGCCTCGGGGCATCAAACTGGATGCAAATTCGTCTCAAGCCTCCGTGTCCTGTGATCTGAATTGATCTGATCCGACGTAGCAGGCCCTCAAAAACCCTAGCTACTGCCTATATCTGGATGGGCGGGCATCTGCTGCAGTCTCAAACACGCAGTTTTGAGAGCCACGGAAACTGGTCGACAACACCTTTATCTGGTCACATGATTTGGTTTAGCCACGTAAAGTCCTGTGCAAAAAAACTAACTGAACGTGGCCATTTTTGCCACGTTTGAAACACTGAGCACCACGGAAAAGACAGGTAGTACGAAAAAGTAACTTCCCACACTAATCACACCGACAAAATATATCCCTCTTTTGAGATGCATCAATGTGGGATCGGGATTGACAGGTGGTTGTCACGTACGGTCCACTCTTAAATGTGGTCATACCGGCTTTACGGATGCATACTTTCGGAAGCTGTCTCAAACGATGGTTTCCGTCCCGGAAAGAATGAGAATCGTGGGTAGAAAGGTAATCGGATTTTTTTCCGGGTCAGCCTCAAAGCAGTATATAGATAACTCCGTCCAAGGTTGCACCCGTTCACCTCCGCTAGCTGTCATGGCTGCCTCAACTGGTTCTGCTGTAAATCCCAGTGCAGTGGTCGATGAAACCGATTTTTTTCTGTCGGACTGTCCGTGGATCTTATTCTTGTTACGACAGTTTCGAGGAAGGTTTTCCAGTTTTCCTACGGAATAGTTTACCTCTTTCTATATTTATGCTAGCGGTAATGCTGATAATTGGGTTCGCGCCCATCCTGCAGCATTCCCGAAATCCTTTTCCTACGGTCGAATAAAATATTGTTGTGTCCAAAACAAACGCCCTCAGCGGACTGCGATGAGGTAAGTACTGTGATTGAGTTTAGACACAAGAATATCCACTGCCCGCCGTTAGCCATGTTTCCAGCTGCTGGGAAGCAGTACACGGTTGTATCTCACTGTTTGCGACAACCATAGGTCTCATTTCTTCATTGACCAGCTCTATGTTAAGAATAGAAGTCTGGCTCCTGCTCCGGAGTCACGCATCAGCTAGTTGATGAAGTCATTCCGCAACTCGCAGGAAGTTCGTTCGTATGCTCTCGATAAATTTGGCAGGTTGTTTACGATTACAGGCTTGCAGTCCATCAGAACGAAGGCTGCTAATTTGGACACCAGAACGGATTCGCTGTGGGCAAAGCATTTAGTCAGTGGTTAGGGTTTCCTGCGCTTGGCACACCGGGAAGGACTAGTGCGGTATGCATTCTGCATTCCATGGAGGGAGATTTCCTTGGTGGACAACATGGGTGAAGTCTTGTTGGCTGACGCAACTCATCAGCTCAACTGTGGAAGGTACTTTTTGTGGCACTCAATAATTATAGACGAAAGTGGGTTAGGTGGGCCAATTTTTCATGCGATTCTCCCGAACTAGGATGGTGTAAGTTACCAGCATGCTGTTTGGGAAACGAGGAACAGGTTACTTGGTCCTCTAAATGCTAAGATCATGGTTGTAGGTGGGAGTTTAGCGCAGTATAATGCGTGTAGAGAGCAACATCCTAACGGCTCAATAGTCTTTTGAGGCTTTCGTGTTTTGCAAGACATAGGGTGGCACTGTTTTCAGTTCAAAGGTTTGTCATCGAGTGGCAAACGGCGTCTGTGTCGTTGGATGCGATGTTGAGTTTATTCCCCTACGAAGGAGCAGTTTGACCGCTTCAGGGTGGATACTGCCGGTCGATTTGTTGCTCTGAGGCACTATCTCGACCGTGCATGAGTACCCTTTGAGAATTTGTGGGCAGGTTAATCTACCAGATGTTCGTCAATTTGGGGGCTTGCACTACCGCTGTGGTAGAGGTAGAAAACAGGTATTTGAAAGCTGGACCACCTAACGGGTCGTCGATAGTGGATGTGTTTGCGCGCATTATGAAGCGCACAGAAAACTTGGATGAGGGTAGGCGCCGTAGACTGGGCAAATGGATGGTGGGCTCTCTTCAGGCCAGCCAAGTGATGGAGAAGCATACGGGTTTTCTTGGTCGGCTTAGTACGTACACACTTTCCGCCGTTGAGGAAAGCGTTCTTGCACGTGTAGTGGCCGCAGTGGCCCCCACGGACGGTTCCTGGGTGGTTCAATGTGGGCGGTCACACACGGCCAGGGTTACAATCGGTGCAAAACAGCAGCTTTTGTGTGGCTTCAACAAACAGTGACTACTTTTCTGTGGTCATATCTTGAAGATAGGGGATATGGTTAAATACGACACCCGTGGGTTGCCTGTGGATTTTTGGGCCTTGCCGAATGAAGGCCGGCGGAAAAGCATACCACCTTCAACGACGGAGTCAGAAGTTGTCCAGGAAGTACCCGTGATAAGCCCAAGTAGGGGGTGAGCCTTATGTGACCGTGTTTCCAAGGGTACTGCTGCAGCCTCAGGCAGCTGGGTATACGGGGGGTTCATGGAGTTTTGCCCAGGTGGAGGAACCTGGCTGCTCTAATTGGTTCCGGCAGGGACTAAGACGTTCGTCGTTACGATAGGTCTTCCGGGGCCACCGTGTATTTTTAGAGTGTCAGCGTCATGTCGCAGTGTTTGGGGAAACATTGCTGCAGGCAGGGTTATGCGGCCAATTCAACCATCAGAATTTGTTCCCACTACGTCCAGTGAGATGATAAAGCCTTCGTCTTCAAAACGGAAGGCTGCCATTTACTTTAGGAACACTGATGAGAAGGGCATAGAAACTATATTGGACGAAATGCTAGTGTTACAGTCCCGGCGGTTCCGGGTCATGAATTCCACTGCTTACGGGAACAAGGACAAAAGAAGGCGTCTGGAAGGTGAGGATTCCCCATCTGCCGCATGGAGGACCCATCCGTTGATCTCGACGAGAATGCGAACTGGGTCCAGTGCTACACATAAGACCGACGGATGCACTACCGGAGTGCCAACTATAGCAACCAGGAAGAATACGTATGCGTCCATGTTTATCCAAGTGCGGGTGAGTTTCATTTTGAAGAACCCTTAGGGGCAATAACAACATCCACATTCAGCTACCGCTAACTGCAGTCTTTTTCTTTCATGTCAAATGATATATGCTCCAAAACGCCGGAACACGGACACCTAGATGAAGGTCGATTAGGAGATCGATATGTCCCCTGCGCATGATTCTCCTCCACCGGCGCCACGGGTGGATGTTGACATCTCTTCTTGGTCCCCCGGCTGACTGGCGTCACCTGAAATCCGTTTGACGAAGGGTGGCCGGCGCACGGTGGGACCTCATTTAGATGGAAGGGTCTCCGAAGTTGTTTTCTTCTAAGGGGATGGCTAAGGAGGTCTGGGAATGGCACAGCATGCTTGTGTAAAACCTTATTAAAATTTAGATTACTATGTACATAGGCTTAAGCTGTCCGCTTGAAGTGCGATGCAACAGGAAAAAGCTTTGATGATTGCTGTCCTCCTTCATTGTATACGCTTATACAAGCCATATATTTTTTTGATGTTATATACAGCCTCCTTTTCCGGTTTTGGCTTTTATCTTCATATACTTTTGTGTTCATCCTACATCTCATTATCATATCTTGTTTGTCACCAACGTTATGCTTACATCTTTGCTTTACGAAGTTCATTGAAATTTTAACCTGTTCCCGTTTACCCGTTCATGTTATTATCGGTAAATTTCTTACATGTATGATTGACCATGTCTGAATAGAAGGTCCCATAGTTATTCTCTACTACGTTGTCCAACATAACTCGTAATTTCTGTTTTTAGAATAAATAATGAAAAATCCATGACGAAGTCTCATCGTTGACTCACGGCTATCGTCGGAGCTTACGTCTTGTTGACCCTTCCATAGGTCGGCTTAAAGAGGAGTGGGATTATGTTAGCCTTCAGCTGATTCCGTATACTGCTTATATCGTTCACTCTTTTCCATAATAAAAAGGTTGAGACTTGGACTTCGTTAAGTTGCATCTACTCTTGTGTACGCATGCTTTCGCAACTGAGGAGTAGACCGCTGTACAACGGGGGAACAAAGCGGTAGTTTTAGTTACGTATACAGCTTAAGGGAATAGGGCCTCCCACCGCGCCACGGTAATTATTCATTCTAATTGTTCTGTGCCCATTTACGGCTTTATTCAGAGATACAGCAGTCCAGACTATTCGTTATCCAACGTCGGACAAGCAACGTAAGGTGTTTCACTTCATCACTCCCAGGGGTGGTAAAGCATTTTTTACGAGTTGGTTGCAAAATACTTAAATTTTCCATGATTAAATGCACAAGTCATCGACCTTCGCTTCCACTTGCCGCCTATGCCAAAACTTAGCTCCCATTTCTGCACGTTTATCATTATTTAGTGCCATTTAGTGCCAATTCATACAAGGCATCAATGATTGTAACTGTCGGCTGTTACAGCAGCAGCAGAGTCGGTTGTACGTTTGCTTGTTACTGCGAGCTGACCAAGTCCCCGAAATGGGAACAAGGTATCGCGCACCTCAGTCACCCCTAGGGCCTTATGGGGATTTCCCCGCCGGTGGACCGAAAATTAGCACCTAGACATGCATCAATTTGTTTGAATCGCCGGAGTAGCTGATTGGCCTTTAATTAGTGCGGAACTGCAACTAGGCGACACGGTCTGATATGTAGGCTCCGTAATTTATTCACATCTTGGCACTGCTCACAAAATTCACGAAGGTGTTGAACACTAGGACTAGGAAGCAGAAGCACTCCATGCGTCGACTATTGAATAATAAGGCCAGCGGCCAGATGGTCAGGCAGTTACTTTTTGAGCTGGTCTCCAAAACTGCAAAGAGCAGCTTGCTTCTGGAGATGAATAATGAAGTCCCGAATATCCAATGAATATCTCCGACGAATCCGGTGAGATTTCGCAAGTTCAGCAGTTTCGAAGTTAACCGGTTGAGTATGACGGATAACTAGATTCTTGATGTCTCCGTATTTCATGGAAACATGCTTCTGTGTGAAGGACAAGTTTATGATAATAGAATATGCTGACTTTCTAAAAGAACTCAGGAAAACAGCGGCTTTGCCTTCATCAAGAGTTTTCTCACCAGTAATACGCCACAATTCAAACCTTTCAAAATAATCCTCAATCATACCCATTAACACATTTAAATCCAGAAATCCGATACTGCAGAACTGCATTATTGTGAATGGCATCCGCGATTCCAAATGTGAAATCCTAGCGCAGTGAATGAGCAGCCAAAATTATACCAAGTATGGATAAACAGCAGAACATAACAGTTTGAAGTACGAATCATCGTTGTAACAGTCAGCTGACGGCGAGCAGGCAGGATTCAGTGGTGTAAAAATTCACCTGAAAAGTGTAGCATACTATTATTCATTTGAAAGTACAAATATAAACACGTCACTAATCAACCCTCTGTGATTGTTGCACGGCGTTCCAGACCGGTGATTTCTCTAACTTTCCCAGTTTTCCGTTTGCTTGTGCAAAGTTGATTCGACCGACTGAAACGGAAGGGAAAATCCATTACTTCAATTCGCCATACTCGTACGACCTTCCCGGTGTTTCTTTTACACGGTTGATTATTTACACAGTTCAAGGTCACGTATATGTTTGTTAGGTCAGATCAGGTCATGTCAGGCCACGGGACTTGCTGCCTGAGCCGATAAACGTCCAGTTTCTTGCTCTGCGAGCCCAAGGACTTCTTGACGTGCAGCCTTTTCCAGGTATCCAACATAATTCGTTAATTTTAATAGCTTAGGAGAAGGAAAAGAAACAGGCTCGCCCTCGGGATCAGCAACCTCATACTAATATAGTTCTGGAGCCAACACTCGCTGCTTTCCCCAAGTGAGACATACTATGGGTCCTGGAATAATATAAAGGCATTAATATGGGGTGACGACGAGCGAGGTGATGTGATGGCTGCGGTAGGGATTTCTCATGCAAGGAAACACTAGAAAGGTGAGAAGCAGTATAAGATATTCAGTTGGGAGGAGAGAAAAGGATGGATAACAAGAACAGAAAAGAAAACTTCTAGGATGGTAAGTAACTGTCCGGGAATATCTCTGCCCAGCTAGCACCGAGTTTGGGCTTGAAGGCAGCGGCCGAGGTTGCTGTCACTACGTGTGGAGGCAACTCTTTCCACTTGCATGTGACGCAGCGGAGAAAAACACCCCCGTGCTCCCACGTGCTCTTGTCTTGTCCAATCTATGCTCGTATACCCTGTGGGCAAGGTTGTGATAACGGGTCGGTAATGGTCCTTCTATCACAGGGATTATCTTATATAAATTGCAACACTCTATCAGATATCCCTTTGGCCTACGATGATCAAGGAAGAACCGATTTAGGGCTTTTATTCTTTTCTGGCAGATCTCCCCCCCCGCATCCCTCTTTTCGTCCGAGTAAAACTCCCTTGAACGTCCTCCAACACCTGTTTGTCATTTTACCAGGTTGGAAGCCCGTGCACGAACAAAAGTCTCCCACGATGCCTTACGGTCACCCTGGGTACAGGAAGAAATACTCCGGCCTCTCTAGACACCAACGTTCATTTTTCGTTGAAAGGCGCCCTATTTGCCCCGACCACCGCTGAAGTGCACTGATCGGCTGGTTTAAAGCTTTTGTGCACAAACACGCCGAGGTCTGTTACCGCAGCAGCAGACTTACTCCTGACTGGGACGGGCGGTCCTAAACACCTCACTTCGTTGCTTCCCCTGCCTGCTAGCTGGTGCTTGCTTTTGGCTGCATTCAGTGGCAACTGCCACATTTTAGCCCACGCACAGATCCTGCTTAAGTCGGTCTGCTGCTGCCTTGAGGTTGGTTCACCCACCGCTTTGATATCATCTGCGAATGGGAACCCCGGACAGCCTAGTGGGGTTACCAGATCATTCACGCATACCTGGAACAACGGGGATCCCAGCACGGAACCTAGCGTCGCACCACTGCATGCTAGGGCCAGCAAAGACCAGGTGTCCCCGACAATTGCAAAGGACGCTCTGTTGCTTAAGTAACCCTCGATGAAACTCACAATCTCTAGGGCCGCTCCAAATGCCTTCAGTCTGCCTAGCAAGAAGTGGTTTACAGGATCAAAGGCTTTTTAAGAGCATAAGCAGCATACAGCCTCTCGTTCCCCTTGGTCTTATCTGCGAGTCACCTCTCCGAAAAACGGTAACAGGTCAGTGAGGCATGACCTTCCTTTAACAAACCCGAATTGCTGATTAGTAATCGGCCGGTGAGCTCGTGGATGTTCTGTTAGTAGCCCTCTGACCAATCCCTCCAGCATATTGAGGGCGATTGGTAATAAGCCTACAAAACGGTAGCTAGAGGCCACCACCCGCTTGATCCCTTAAGGAATGCGGAAAAACGGCTTCCAACTTTAACCGTCCGATAGCCCCAAGGTGACTAGAGATAAGCTGAACATCTGCACGGGCTGCTGCTTTCGGAGTGGTGGGATGGACACCATCCGGCCGCGCAGCCCCGTTGCTGTTCAGAGTGCTCAGCTACGGTGTAACCTTACTATTATCAATGAAGACTCCATCCATGACGATCGTCTGCCGGGCTGAGGTGGTCTCGAGCTGTCTCCCGGTGTCTTGTCTACGCACACGTTCGAAGACGTTCTACGGAGTCTGCAATTCATCGTAAGCGCCCGTTGAATGCACCCCAATTTCGCTGACTACGAATCCTACGGCCACTGATGCTGAGCCTTAGACTGGACGCGGCTTGCAGGGCACAATTCAGTCTACGTGCCACACTAAGTTATTGTCAACAATATCCAAAACGATACTAGCAAACTAAGATAGGCTGAGGAGCGTGTTGAGATAAAAGGCCAAATCAGTATGTACATTAGAAATTAAAGTGGAACAAAAGGTATGACACAAACTCACAGTCATCCGCCGTTCTTGTGACCGGGATGTGAGCGCTAAGGAGCCAATATCCGCCAATGTCTTCAATTCAGTTCAGTCTGGTAACCGTTCGTTGAGCCGATCAGGATAGTGTTGAGATGAGTGCCAGGCAACGCCGTGAAAGCTTCAAAGATGATTCACTTCTCACAGTTAGCTCTGATTGGTATAATTCCAAGACGTTTCAAGTCAGAAGATGAGACGGTTCCAGAATGAGAGATTTATCGAGAGTCTTTTTATTGTGCGGTGGTGACGTTCAAAAGGTTGTGAGTTTGTTTCATATCAAAACGTCGGTGTAACCAATGGTTGTCGATAACTCTTTCAAAGACACCGGGATTGCGTATTTCGTGATATCACCCTCTAACGTACACTATTTGCCTGTTCCCATACACTTTGAGTTTCTATGGACCAATCCTTGTTTGTTCGCATCCAACGGGCCAACTTGTCATATCCCACCTTGGACGTGCGTTACGCACGTGCTTGTCTCTCGTACGTCGTAAACTTGATTCTCGTTTTCTGGGCCTGTGTGATCCCATAATTGAGATTTTTATGTATTTTACGTTGCTGTTCGTTTGATTATCCAGTATCGCAGAACTTACGGAGCAATCGTGTTTTCGTTTTGGGGTTTCTTCCGAATTCGGCTACGTTTTGGTCAAAAGCCTGTTACAACGGTCAATTTGATGAATTTTTGGGGAGAAAAACTTAAAGTGCTCAGAAAAGCATCAAAGCTATTGGAATCCGGACAGGAAAAGATGCAGCAAGTTACTGGAGAGGATTTGGTTGCTTTTGATTCTCCAGTAGATGTTAGATCGCTTAGCCCTATCAGTGCTGGTTCATGTATTACAGAGGGTACTATTCATTGCGAGAACGTTGACTTATTTAAGTTGAAGATATTAGATGTAGAACAGCAGCCGTTATCAGCTAAGCAGCAGACCCAGGAGGCGGAGTGAAAACGTAGAAGGGGAGATTGTGAGCATGAAGCCAGTGACAACGGGCCGTTCATAAAACCAGGGCAAATAGAAATAGAAAGCACTAATCCGGCCGTCAAACATTCAACACGAGTGCAGCCGACGGTAGGTTTACCAAGGGTAGAGCTGGCGATTTTCGACGGACAGCCCTAGCAGTGCTGCAAGTTCATCGGACAATACGAAACCCTCTCCAAAATTAGGATATTCGACCCCGGATTAGGGCGGCTCTACTCGACTCATCATTGTCAAGGCCGAGCCAGAGAAGCTACTGATTTGTGTGTACGGTGCTCAACCCGGGAGACGAGCGGGCAAGGAGGACTTTGATAGGGATCTCTCCGGTCAGCCATACGAGGTTGCCCTCAATTTAATTGAAAGCGTGACGTCAGAGAACAAAAGAACAAGGGGTGACGTCTACGCGATTGCCGATCTCGTAATTAAAATGCAGCACGACTCGATAGCCCTCGGTGAATTCGGGTATAGGGTGGATCTTGAGGCAACGCACAAATCGGGGTGTAGTCCGCTGTCTCTCTTCAGAGCTATAGGGTCGTCGGGCGGGAGGAGCGGAACGCATGTCAGGGTTGATCGTGAGGCCGACTTCGAGGACCTGACTGAATATATGGACGGGCGAACCAGGGTAGCCAGTGGCAGATTTGGTCCACTCATCCGTGATAGCAACCGGGCAAACAGACCCGGCACCAGCCAAGCTCAAAATGTCGTACGGGAACACTCGAAACATCATCTTTGGACAGGTCTTTAAGCCACTTCATGCGAAGCCATGGACCACCCAAGCTGCAGGACCTGCCACGCCCGCCTTGGGTTGCTAGAACATCCGAGGTTCATCGAGTCCACAGTAGGCGAACTTTTGGAGAGTGGCGAGACGGCAGGAGCGTGTTTTATCTGCCTTAACACCTCACACCGGGTGGCAGTTTGCCGAATAGGAACCAGATGTGGCCAGGGAGGTTGTGCAAGAAGACCCCATCAATTACTACACCAGGTGATAGAAGCTATGCCAGATGTGAACACAAAGCCCAGTGTAACTTGTTCAACCTCACGGTCTGCCAATAAACCAACACGGTTAGGGGTATTTGCTGTAGGAGAGATGGCCCCGAATGGGGTGGCCGAAGCTTTGGCCTTCGTCGACAGCAGATATGACATCACCCTGGTGGGGGAGCCGTTTGCCGATTTTAACTAGGTGGCCTCACTTGCAAGACGTAATCGCCGTAGACTGAGAGGACGACGAAGTAGACCTTCTCATCGGCCGCGACATGCCAAAAGAACGTTGGGTGCTGGGCCAGAGAGTAGACGACCGCCAGGCATCTCACGCCGTACTCAAAACACTAGGATGAAAACTTTAGGCCCATCCGGGGGACGTGGCTCCATAAATGACTTGTCAGCGGAAAGGAATCACACAAAGTATCAGTTGCTGTGCCTATACGAGAAGGAATTTCAGGACGTCGGGGAGGACTGACTACCATTATCTCGAGAGGATCGTCTCGTTCTGCAGACAGTGCAACAGGGGACCAGAGGCCTTAAAGACCAGTTCGAGGTTCTCCTCTTGTGACATACACAAGCCAACCCTTGGGTTCAAGAAAGAATTTACGCTCTTCAAAGACTACTGCACCAGAAATAAATTTTCGGTCGGGATCGGGATCTCTGGAAACTGTATGCGGGAGTAATAAGGCGAAACTAAGCCCTTGGCTTCGCTGGAAAGGTGTCTGCAACCACTGATGGCAGGAAGAGGGTACGGAGCCTGCCTCATTGCCTGGTTCTTCATCCCAATAATCCCGAAAAGCTGCGGGTGGCAATGGAGAGCAGAAGCCGGCGACCTCCTCTCCGAGCTGAACATTCGTCACCAACCAGTAACCCGTCATGGCATACCGTCACCTCTCTCTAGCCTCTACTATCAGCTGGGTTCTGTCTCTCCCTGACAGCTACTCGGGAAGACTACTGCAGAGGCTCTGTCGTAAGAAATTCGATTGGGACCGGCCACTCAATCAAAAAGATGGGCTGGAATGGGAAGAATTCCTGAGCACTTTGAAGGAGCTAAGAGACAAACGGATTACCCTGTGCTTGTCTTCTGTCATACAACACGGACTGGAGAGCTACAGGCCTTTTCTGACGCTTCCGAAGTCGGGTACGAAGCATTATGTATGTACGACTGTATGTGAGAAATGAGAAGTACTCTTTGAAGATTCCGTTTGACAAAGCTCGCGTTGCTCCACTGAAATCGGTCTAGGCCCTGCCATCCGAGCTCAGTGCAGCCGTGTTGGCAGTCAGGGTAGTGCAAGTTGTATACAGATGTTTTGACTTCTATACCTGGTCAGCCAGGTTTTGGACGGATGCGAAAACAGTGCAGTACTATATTACCAAAGTCAAAAGCCGTTTCAGTACTTCCGTCGCTAGCCGGCCCAAGATCATCCACGATGGAACTGCTACTGATCTGTGGAAACATGTCAAGTCTGTCGACAACCCAGCCGATCTGTGCTCCCGAGGTGCGACCAGCTTCCGGCAAATGAACAAGTGGACGGAAGTGCCGAAATTTTTGCACATGCCTCAAAAGAACTGACCCGTCCGCGAACTAAAGCTATCTCCGAAATCGGAAGTGCAGATAAAAGGCGTGCTGATTGTCGTGTCAGCCGCCGAATCGACATCTGTCTTGCAACTGTTGGCCAGATTTCCCTCCGGGATGATGAAGCTTCGGTCACTGGTATGGTTTGCTGCGTTTAGGAAACCTTTTTATATCCCAAAAGGGGTCCACTCACACAGCCGTTTACGGGTGGGCCTAACGAACCCTGGTGGAATACGAGCTGCAGAGTGTGGTCCATCGTAGATGACTG
The DNA here is from genome assembly GCA_948099385.1 of Fasciola hepatica. Taxonomy (NCBI): domain Eukaryota; kingdom Metazoa; phylum Platyhelminthes; class Trematoda; order Plagiorchiida; family Fasciolidae; genus Fasciola; species Fasciola hepatica. The sequence continues at coordinate 4,848,534 of CANUEZ040000126.1, read as the reverse complement.
AACGCTAGGCTTTCCTCCGAGAATTCGAGAAAGCAGGAGGAGCTGAACCAATCGACAAATCATCACTTGCAAAAACGACCTGAAGCCTCGAAACCCCGAACTCGTCGATGGATTGCTACGGGTAGGTGGTAGACTGACCAACTCCTACCCGAATTTTGACGTGAAGTACACCATACTACAAAGGGCCTGGCAACACATGAGAGTATAGATGATTCAAAACACCCATGCAGTGGAGGGACATGCAGGGGAAAGCCAAGTGAAAAGCGTCATTCGAAATATGTTTTGGATACGGTTTAGGAGAATGACTGTCAAACGCGTAACCCAACTTCATGTACACTGTAAGAGACGTACTGCTCAGCTGCCGGAATACAGAAAGCTCTCGGGGTGATGGCTTTTTAGAGAAACCGAACTTGAATATTTCCGGCCTCTCTGGGTCAAGTGAGGAAAAATGCTGGGAAGGAGATGCTTGGGCATAATGACGTGCAGAAAGCCACGTGCAGCACAATTGGGAGTGAGGCATTCCATGGCTGCCGGCTGTATTGTACACGTGTGTAAATCCCCCTTAGCCTTTGCAAAATACCCGTTTTATTGACACTATGCTCCTTATATTATTGGCCCATGAACTAGTACGGCAAGCATCAACTGCTACTCTTGAACATTTTTTTATATTTTGCTCACGTGCCGTGGCATATTTTTGATTCGAACTAGGGCTGCCGTGACGGTGGTACCTGACAGTCACCTACGATGCATTCTGGTCTTCGATGATAAAAGTTGTGGCCGTACATAGAGGTTCGTACATAGTTTATATGCTTATAATTTGTTAGCTCAGTACCGCAGAATCAGTGAATCAGTCGTTTTCTGCCTTTGGGGTTCGATAGTTGGGGCACGCGTTAATCATGATTGGAATAACAATTACACCGACTCCATCTTCCGGACCCTGCAACGCTTTATCAGCAGAAGGGGCATATCACCGAGTTTTGCTCGGAGGGTGGGTCAGCTTTTGTGGGCACCAAAAGGGAACTGCAGCCTTGGTTCCGAAATATAAATCGAGAGGAGCCGCAGAACCAAACCGTGGTTTGTGGTATACGACGCTACTTCAACCCCCGCAGGCCAGTCACCGCCGTGGCCTGTGGGCACGCCTTGTCAGGTCCACCGGGTGAATACTGCCTCCGATAATCGGACAACAACCACCCGACGACGAGACTCTAAACACCGTGATGGTCGAGGTCGAAAGGATCTTGAACAACCGCCCCCCAGTTCCGGTGTCTGCCAGCGACCCCACCAATCTGGCGCCCACCTCGAGCGACCTGCTGACGTTAGGGTAGAACGCTGGTTTCCAGGGGCCGACAAGCCTCCGTGGCAGCCACCTACACGGACGGAAGCAGGCATATTATCTGGCCAGGCTTTCAAGTTGCGACGGCTGCGAGAATACCTACCGGTCTTGCTACCTCGCCAGAAGTGGCTAACCAAAGCAAGACCATTCAAAATTGGTGGTGTAGTGACGATCTCCGACGAGCACCCTCATTTTAACACGAGGCCTTTGAGTGTTGTCACAGAAGTTGTCAACAGCTCCAACGAACTGGTTAGAACGGTCAAGGTGAGGGCCGCCAAAGAAAATTCTGACTCGAGAAGTGCGCAGTATCAGTCTCCTGGGGGATGAAGAAGGACCGGCCGAGGCCATAGAATCTCGGCAGATCATCTAACTCCTCGAACGTCCGACCATCGTGTGTCGCCCACGGGACAGTTCTACCAACTGTGATTGTTGTTTTCGATATCCGCTCTCCACACCTCCGACAAGACAGGCCGTAGTGCTCACCGACCCTCATTCGGCCTGAAATTTTTGAACACGTTTCCCGTGAGTGGTAGTAGTTGTGACTTACCCATATACTCAAATACATCCCAACTCACATCACCCGCGCGCACATGAAACACTTTTCCGCCCGATACCCTCATCAAGACGTGACAATTTTTACCATTTCCCATTCTGTTGTCGACCTCGGTAAGGACAATTATATATACCATAAATACTGTGGTCTCTTAGCTCACATATACTCACACACACATGCATACACGCGCACACAAGTGTTTGCTCACGAAGGCTGTCGAAGACAGCAAATAGCATAGAAATCCACACGTTACCCTCCACACCTGCAGCCGATCAGCTGTTCTTGTAGACAATGCAGAACACCTCGTTGGCCCGGCCACCGCATCAAGCACAAGCGTGAGCATGTGAGTAGTAGCAGTTAAGCGCACCGTCAGCAGGGTTTAAGTATGTGGGGAGAATCCGTCCCCTTTTTCCGAACCTCTGACTCCGCCAGGATTTGGGAGGATTTTGGTGGGCGGTGAACCGATGGGTAGTTGAAAACCCTTCAAAGACACTATGGTTTCGTGTTTTGTGATATCACCCCCTAACGTACACTATTTGCCTGTTCCCATACACTTTGAGTTTCTATGGACCAATCCTTGTTTGTTCGCATCCAACGGGCCAACTTGTCATATCCCACCTTGGACGTGCGTTACGCACGTGCTTGTCTCTCGTACGTCGTAAACTTGATTCTCGTTTTCTGGGCCTGTGTGATCCCATAATTGAGATTTTTATGTATTTTACGTTGCTGTTCGTTTGATTATCCAGTATCGCAGAACTTACGGAACAATCGTGTTTTCGTTTTGGGGTTTCTTCTGAAATCGGCCACGTTTCGGTCAAAATTGTGGTACACCCGGTACAACAAAAGAGTGTTTCACTAAGGGACTTGAGGGCCTGGCGAAAACTGTCGGAAATGTACAGGCACCCACACAACTCCTCGTCTAGGGCGTTTGTTTTACAAAATAAACTTTCGATGGCAAAAGTGATGGAGAAAACCTTAGACAAAGTCTTGAAACCTGGCAGGAATTTAGACTGTTCTGCCAGAATGGCTGGCTACCAAGTCTGGTTGTCTTTTTGGCAAAGCTAGCCGGTGCACTGTATTGCCTCATGAGGTGGTAGAGTGTGGATGGTGATGGCGCCGGTGTCGCCGGTAATGAAAATTCATCACAATACGCGGGTTTCAGCCTGTCAATGGAAAGAGCGTCTGGTTTATCACTTTTATGAAGCACAAAACACTTGTCTGTGCGGCTAAATACCATAAGTGGACCGTAAAACTGTGGAGTGCTTGGTCTGTTTAAAGCATCGTTATGAAAAAAACAAAAGGTGACGTGTATTGATCATTGTGTGCAAAAACGGGTGTGGATTGTGAGCAAGTTGTTGTTGGACGTAAATATAGCGTACGCTTTTAAATTGTTGAACAAACGGAGATGGGATAGGACTGTCAGCAGCGCCCGTTTGAACAAACGCACTCGGTAGACTAACGGCGGTACCGAAAACGAGTTCAGCCGACGATCTGTACAGTTCGTCCTCGACTGATGACCGAAGACCCAGGAGAACTGGCGGATGATATTCGCTCCAACAATTGAGGTTTGATTGTGAGGCCGGTGCCGCTTTGAGTTGGCGGTATAGGCGCTCTACCATGCCACTGGACGAAGGATGATATGCAGTTGTTGTGATGTGATTACAGCCAAGCGGTTCAGTGAGCTCACGAAACAGGGTCGATTTGAATTGGCTGCCGCGTTCTGTCGTGGCAGCGGACAGTACAAATTATGTGGTGATCCAGTGTTGGATTAGTACCTTTGAAATATTTACTGCTGCTATGTCTGAACTAGGTACTGCCACCAGCCAGCATGTGTAACGATCGACAAATGTGATATGTTGGTGCATTCTTTTGATGGTGGTAGTGGACCAACGAGATCGACGTTAATATGTGTGAAACGGACGTCAAGAACGGTGAATGTACTGGGAGGAGAAAATGTTTGGAGGTGGACTTTGTTTCTCTGACGTTGTAAACACTGTTTAGTCCATAATGCAATGCCAGAATTCCTACTGGGCCAAACAAATCTGGCAGAAATGAGTTTGCGAGATGCACGAATACCAGGATGGGAACGAGAATGAAAATGATCGAAAAGAATTTTCCTGTAGGAAGTAGGAACGACAGGACGAGGGTTACCTGCAGACTAGTCACATAGGACTATGCCATCGGCCGAAGGTGGAGGAAAATCTCTCAGCTCCAGTGTGGAGGATGTGCGCAGCCCAGCCGAAGACGGATCATCCCGTTGGGGGTTTGCTAGTTCCGTAGGATCTAATTTTGTTTGCACCGTATTAAAGATGGATCTGGAGGAAGCATCAGCCACAAGAATAACAACTATGCGTACGTAGTGGATATCTGTTTTGAACTGAGAAATTCAATCCAAATGGCGGATGTCTCTGTGTAAATGCCCTTCAGGCTTGGCATAAAATGCATGTGTCGGGGGTTTGTGGCCACAGTGCACACAAAAGTATCGGGCCTTCGAAAGGTGGTGGAAGTAACGGACAGACAGGTGAAAAGCCAGGGGCTCACGAGAAGACGTGCTGTATCTTTTGTGTCCCACCTGGAGCTTTTGTAACAAGAACGCTGATGGTACTACTTGATTGTCCACAATTTAATGGAGCGCAACACCGACCTCATTGTGGGGTGCACTAATTGTAAGGAATAACTCGGTATTCTGATTCGAACGTGGATGGCACAGTATGGTGGCGTCTGCGAGAGCTTGTTTGCTTCTGCGAAAGCTGCCTCAGCCTCGGGAGTGAAATAAGTAGTCTTGACTTTGGACTTGAGTAGATTGGTTAAACGCAAAGCGATGGCCGCACATAGGAGGATGAAGCTGTGGTAGTAGTTCAAGATTCCCAGGAAACGTCGTGATTGCTTGATTGCTTTAGGTGCAGGAAATGAGAGGATGCAGCGCACTTTATTTGGGGGGATGTCAAACCGCTTTGGTCGATATAGTTACCGAGGAAGTTGTGGGACGGGGAGGCAGAGCAGGCATCCATTAGGGTTCAGCCGAAGTCCGTATCGCTGGAAATCCTGAAAGATTTGACGCAGCAGAATGGCATGCTCTAATGGAGAGGCGCTGGTAATTAAGATGCCGTCGATGTATCTAAACTCGAAGGGTAGACCTCGAAGCACTTCATCGATGAATCGTTGGAAAGTCTGAGCAGAGTTTCTTAATCCAAGTGGCATGCTTATGAACTCAAACAGACCAAAAGGCATGCTGGTGACTGTCTCTGGAACGCCTTCTCCGGCCACGGGGATTTGGTGTTATGCCTTCACGGGTCGATCTTGGAAAACTTTGAATTCCCGGAGAGAGCCTGTGCAAGACCATGGGTGTGCGGGATCGGGTACCTGCCGAAGACGGCAAGGCTGTTGGGAGCGCTGTAGTTTCCACAGGGTCACCAATCACGAAATGACTTTGGAACCATGTGCGAAGGCAAGGTGCATGAGATTGAAAATGGTCGAATGATGCCAAGATTCATCATGTGTTTCATTTCGTAGCGTACAATAAGGAGTTTGTCGGCGATGGGTCAGCGCGGTTGAAAGTGGACGGGTTGACCTTTGGTGGTAGTGTGACGACGCACGGCATGAGACACCGTGCCGCTGATTTGACGTGGTTTAGTTAGGGATGGAAGCTCCTTCAAAATGTCAGCAAACAGTGATTGCGGGATCGCCAGCCGAATGCCCAGGGAGTTGGTGCATTTACCAATGTCGATTGCGCAAAGCTTGGTTGCGGTGTCTATCGGCATGTGATTTTCGAGGTCCACGGTTGGGCCAAAGTGTGAGAGGAAATCCACGCCGGTAATGGGGGTCCGAACATCTGCTTGGATGAAAACCAGATGAGGAGATAGTAAGAGGCCTATTTAGAAAGTGACTGACCGTTGGCCGAATGCTGCAATAGTTGTTGCATTTTCTGTCTGCAATGTGAACTGGGGATGTTCGAGGCGACGACGTCTGGGTGGAGAGATAACACTGATCACGGCGCCGGCATCGATCAACAGTAGAAGGCCACTGGATCGGTCAGCGATATAAAACGGGCGGATTACCCATGGGGAGCTAGCAATAGTTGCTGCCGTTACTGGCTGGCCTGGTCGTTTGACTGTGAGGAGGAAGTGCGAAATGAATATGGTGAAACAAAGTGGCCTGCCTGGGAGCCGAGAGGGCAGTGGCGTCGACACCATGATGGCAACCGGGGGTTTCCGGACAGTGATCTAGGTCGATGGGGTACTTCCACAGAAGCATGCTGACAAGTAGCCAGCGCTTTGCATATTGCGTTGACCTGAACGAACAATATGCCAACGGTTTCTTCCACGTCCGCAAAGTCCTCATAAAAATGAGACCGATGATATGAGGGAACAGGACTGCGAGAACCAAAACAGCAGCAATCTGGGGCGGGTGCTGGTAAAGTCTCAGTGGACCCGTGAGTCGGCTTGATACCGGCCGATGATATCATATGAACAGAGGGTTTACCAGCCGGGTAGCGTTATGATATTCCATCGGCGTGCTGCGCAACTTTTTCAAGAGGGATAGTGAACTCCGGCATTGATAAGACCCGCTACATCGGGTGAGGTAGTTCATCGACCCACATCTCACGGAAAATTGCATCGCTAATTATAAGTCCAGCCAGCAGGGACCGCATGTGGTGCATAAGTTGGGACAACTTTCAGTCCCCGGGCTCCACGGACGTGAACAGATCACGAAGCATTTTTCCAGTTGATTTCCCGGTGCGCTGAACCACTGCCCCCTCAAGCTACGTGTTGAGACTTCTGATGGAAAAGGATCAAGGAGACCTTCCACGTTTACGGTAAAGTCAAAGGGAAGCCCCTAGACAACGAGAATATTTCACGCGCCAGCTGGTTATGCGTCGAGTGGTAAATATGGCTTCTATCTGTCGGAACTACACACGACGGTTGGTGGGTCAAAAACTGGCTGGTTAAGGGCAACAGAATGGACGTCAATAGACGTGTGGAACTTGGACCAAAAGAATGAAAAATGGTGTTCGAAGGCAAAAAAAGGGTTCACCAATTTTATAGGGTACTAATCAGTCTATATGCTACACTAAGCTATTGTCAACAATATCCAAAACGATACTAGCAAACTAAGATAGGCTGAGGAGCGTGTTGAGATAAAAGGCCAAATCAGTATGTACATTAGAAATTAAAGTGGAACAAAAGGTATGACACAAACTCACAGTCATCCGCCGTTCTTGTGACCGGGATGTGAGCGCTAAGGAGCCAATATCCGCCAATGTCTTCAATTCAGTTCAGTCTGGTAACCGTTCGTTGAGCCGATCAGGATAGTGTTGAGATGAGTGCCAGGCAACGCCGTGAAAGCTTCAAAGATGATTCACTTCTCACAGTTAGCTCTGATTGGTATAATTCCAAGACGCTTCAAGTCAGAAGATGAGACGGTGCCAGAATGAGAGATTTATCGAGAGTCTTTTTATTGTGCGGTGGTGACGTTCAAAAGGGTGTGCGTTTGTTTTACAGCAAAGCTTCCGTACGACAAAGGAGTGTGCACCAAGGGACGTTGAGAATCATTGAAAAAGCCGGAGACTTACAGGTGCCTACAAATTATGGTAAGCCTTAGGACAAGCCCTCACTCTGCGCTCCGGGGCCGCTCCATACCCCGCCTGACTTTCTCGCTGCACCCTAACGGCTTGCTCACTTGCTCTCGCATACTGCGACAAATTCTGGAGTCCACCTGTTGACCGATAACGATGCCACGCTTTACGCTTCGCCACTTGTGCCCCGGCGGATCGGCTAGCCCACCACTATAGTTTGCCTGGTCTTTTGACGCGTCTCAGTGGGGCAAGCTCATCTATCAACCTAAGGGGGTGGCCGCTGATGACGGTCCATTCGTCTTCCACTGTCTTATAATGAGCGCCCCCGTCAATTCTACCCTCGGCTTTTCTGATCGCGATGACTTCCAAACTTCTGGAATTCCTTCGCATCTTATTTGGCACCTTGGGATGGAGCCCCTCGTATCAAGAATCTGCTGACCATATGGTTTCAAGCGGGATGGTGAACTCCAGTCCACCTAATTCTCCAGGAGTCATGTGAACACTAGATCAATTGCACTCTGGGTTTGCCCTTCCTACCATATGGTTGGCTGGCTGATGTGCTGAAAGAGTGGTACGCAATCCATCAGTTGGGTTAATTTCCTACTACAGTGGGTGTCAGTCGAAGAAGACAGGCTCTTTCAGTTTGTTTCCGGGGAGTTGAAAAGTCCATTATCAAAATCCGGAATGCCTGCCAGGCAGTCGCGGTGCGATACCCGAACATTAAAACGCCCTCTTAAGGGCTAGCATTTGGGCTGCTGTATGCGCATACTCTATCCATAAGTGATCCCTGAGGCAGTAGGTGGCATAGTGAAGCCTGTATGTTCGGGGTATGAGGTGCTTCTCCGGATTGCTGTTAAAGGTTTTCTACTAACAATAGCATCACTCCTGCTACCAAGTCATCAACCCCGTCCTTCCGGTAGGCGCAGTATATCCTAATGGGTAGCAGCTCTGTGGCTTCACTTCGGTGCAACCATGTCTCAGTGATCGTGGTGCAGCCCGCCGAAATTGTTTCAGCCGCGAGTTCCTCCCTCTTGTTTGCCGCTCTGCAAGCTCTGTTGTACACTACCCTGAGTTCCTCAGTGGGCGGTACTGACTCTTCTACCCGTCGGGCATTACTGTTCTCCAGCTCTAGCCGGCTCTCGCACCCATCGCCCGACAGCTCCCCCCCCCAATTTTTGTCACCGGACTAGGGTGTTCCGAGGGGGAAGCCACCCTGATGCTGGTTCCTCTGTATTCACCGCTATATTCATTTCCCATCATAGAAGTGCCGGTCACTGGGGCTACTGTTTGGGGCAGATGACTGGCTAATACCATCGGTCTCGAGCTCGTTAAAAGGGTAGACGTGATTCTTTTGTAGGTGAGATTCCCACCTGAAGCCTTTCTGGAGCTTTTACCCGAAAGATCGGATTCCACAAGCATTACTTCATTTGTGTGCCTGACAGTTTGGTCCGCTGCTGCTAAGAACCCGTCTCGGGAAAGTGGGTTTCCAAACTCCACCGACACAGGTCTGGACCCCTGTCTTCTCTTGAGTTGGCTGACCAGCGGCCCAGCCTAAAAACTCTCTTCAAAAGCTACGCTCGTGCACACTAACCTGTATCAGTAGGTTATTGACCTGGTGCCTCATCTCCCCCAATCGTTGTCTCCTTGACAAGCAGAAAGGCTCAGATATCCTCTTTATGAAGACATTTCTCTGCCTACCGGCGGCCATTTCTGCCTTGTGCCTAAACGTCGCCGGTTTTTGCGCCATAATGGCTGCTTAGTCCCTCCAGTTTTTTTTAATTTACTCTACTGTTTTTCGTACCCTGTAGTCCGGATATGTTGTCTACAAGAAACTGCTCTGACTTTTTAGGCCCCTCTTACGTTCTAGTCATTCGTGTGTTAGCATCTGTGTACTATGATCGATTCTGGATTGCTGTAGCTTCACAAACTTCGGATAATTTACGTTCACCTATACCTCGGCTTGGCAGCGATCCACATGCACTTACACAGACAGTACAAACCAAATTTAAGCTGGGATTCTCCATGTACAACAGAAAGCTCACTGCACTTCCAATGGCGCCACTGCTCACACATTTCACAGCAAATTTCGTTCTTTTTTACTCCCTTGTGGCGCTTAAGAATGCCACACATGGACGAGGGCTTTTCTGCTAAAGTATGGCTTTCCATTCTTGGAGCTCTTGGAGTTAAAGTTATACGACGAAAACTTACGAAGCTTCGAGCGAAATGGAAAATTGTCAGACTCTGGAGAAGCTCCAGGGATGAAGACAAACAAGCAAGTTATACAACGGCTTGCCTCCTAGGCACGATCACTGGGTGCAGGGTTCTTTTGGGCCAACCCTTCTTCCATTTTCGTAACCTCCGAGTCCTTGCGAGTCCTCCCTGATCTTTTCTCGCTCTGTGCTCTTTGCTCCGTGGGTTTGAAAAAAACATGTCAGTGGCACAACTTGGCTTCTTTTCTGGCCGCTAGCGAGACGTCATTCGATTCGTGACCGTGCTCATCTACGGAGTCCTTACACTACACGTCTCGTTGGCTCTGCGCACCAAAATGGTAAGCCCGAAGTTATCCCAGCCCGGAGGGGCTGTTTTTGATCTTCCTGCAGGATTTTTCATCACTGACGTCAGTTTGTTTCATCCCCCCACTTCCACCTGCCATTCAACGGTTTTATCTGATTAAAGTATTCCAGAATCCAATCCAACGCCAAGCTGATCATTTTCCGTTAGGAAACTCCACATTCATATGCACTCAAATCATCGCTAAAGATGACTAATTCGCAGAAGCCATCAATATTAAGCGATAAAAACAGCGGGCTTAGGACCTTTCAGCTTCTCCTCAATAAGCATGAGGAGTCCAGGGTTTTTTCCAGCAAACCGGATTTTGACTGGGTTGAGTGGAGGTACGATTTCCAACAGCCCGCCTAACCAACCAAGTTCACGTATCTGGTGAGACACTCGCCACCGACCTTGTTTCTGGCTGTTGGGGAAGTTGCTTGCAACCCAACCGAGGAGGGTCTGAAAGGTAGACCGCTGGAGGCCATAGCAAGGAGAAATGGTATATCAGTAAAAGGTCGGCTAATAAAACAGTTGTCCGGTAGGAGGCTCGGTGGTAGTGGCACGCAACTATTGACGCGGCTTCTTCGTTTTAAGCTAGGATGATACAGTGTTGCGTGAGCTTTGAACGCAAGTGCACCGCTGCGACGTTCGAGTTATATTAGCTGTCTTCGGAGGTAAATCAAAGTTAGATGAACCAGCCGGGGGCAGCTGATCAGGCACAAACACAGGCTTCATCCACTGCGCAGAGTGCAGTTAAGGACCCTTTCGTGCACCTCCTTAACAAAGTGGAGAGCTTTGATAAGCGAATGAGTTTACCTTCTACCCAGGCTGAAGTTCTAGATGCATCACGATTCAGTTCGGTATTTTCAGAGGAAGCAGCGCAACCGTTCACGGCGGCGTACCCCAAAACACCTGGCCCATGTTAGCACCACTGCAACCACAGTAACAGAGCAAAAATGCACCAAGAGTTGAGCGCATCAATCCGAGTACCAGGTAAGCGAGCTAAATTTTAGGAGCAGGCGACGTCCTTGTCAAACCTTCTCGCCCACATTCCTCAGTTTCTTAAAACCTGCAGAATATCCAGAAAGTCCTTGTTAACAGAAGCCGGCGCACAGTTAAGCACCATTTAGCCCCAACCCATAGACCGCCTCAGCCAGTCGAATATCCAGTTAGCCTAAGCTGATGACGCACCCACAAAGACTTACAGTATGCTTTCACTCGCAATGAATTTCAGTTTAGGCCGCATTCTACAATGGGTGTTTATCATCTCTGACCCCTGTTATTCTATCACAGACGTCTAACTTCTTCGAAATTTTAAACTCGTGGTTGATCCGTTCGGTCTTCGTCTTGTGGATGAGGCTGTTACCGTCTCATCTGGTGACACACCGTCAAAGGAATCATCGTCCTCTCCTGTCTCCGTCTCTTTTATCACAACAGACCAATACTAGAAGCTCCCAAATGAGTTTTCTGGACTATTTCAACCTACTAACGTGCTATCACAGCAGTCGACAGACATATTATACCATATAGCCGCAGTGAGTCTGACAGTCTTCCGCCGTGTCAGGCCATTAGCGCCCCGGAAAACTTAACTTAACCAGGGCTGAGGTTCAGCACATGCTGTACATCAGTATAGCCAATCCACCATCAAGTCCATGGGTTTCGCCTCTACGTGTGGAACCAAGAAGGCTTGTTGAAAACTGGTGGCCCCGTGGAGATTATCGGACCCTCGAGAGTAGCACTACGCCCGATTGCTACCCAGTTCCATATATCCAAGACCACCCGACGCCTTTGAGCGGAAGCTCCTGATCGCTCAAAGAAACTCCACTAAGAAGCAAGCAAGGACGATGCGTTCCAGGATGGCCTGGTGAAGCACATCATAAATTTTATCTGCGGGTGGCTTGAAAGCGACGTCCTCCACAACTCCCGAAATATTTAAAGGAAGTTCAACGGCAAGATTCGCGTACTTCTCTCGAGAGTTGATTCTGGAAGCAGCAGGCTGTGCTTTCAAATGGGCAAGCCAGGGACAGAGTTCTCCGGAACAAATGGCAATACCTTCACTGAGCGAGCGCAGAAAATCTACGCACCACAGGCTCAGACATAATTAACTCAGGTTCGCCCATAACAAAAACCGAGATAAAAAATATATAATGGAGTGAAATAGTCAACTATAAAATCGCAATACGTATGCGCATAACGAAAACAAAAGAAAGGCCGTGATGAGAAGAAAAATAACCCGGAGCGAGCTCTTTAACTTGGACACTTGAACTGTGCATACAGATATAATTCTCTCCCAACAAACGAAATGAGCGAAAAGACAGGAATTGGTATAAGTTTACAGCTCAAATGGTTGTCCTGCACAGCTCACAAAAAGCGGGACGTCAACGGAGCTGATGACTTGAGCTGACGAGCCAGAGAGCGCTTTCTTTCCAGAGCCCCTTAGAACAAGACGGCAATGATCCTCAGTAGGACAGCACCAAGCGGACTCAAACAAGCCCATCTCAAACAACCAGTAGGCTGAGCGAAGCGACGGTTGTGGACAGTACGGACCGTTTACAGCTGAGGCGATACAGTCAATGATGGGCCTGGGAGTCAAAATGAGGGCGGACTTCAAGTTGGCTGAGCAGGGGAAGCTGGCTGCCCATAAGATAAGAGGCCGTTTCACTCGGCCGCATTCAACACTCCCATTCAGGCCGGTGTAAGTTTTTACACCTGTGTACAAGACAGGAGTGAGGCTACTTTAAAAGTACTATGTACAAGATCGGGCTCTTTTGAAAAGGGTGCAGTCTGCTTAGAAAGGATCTAGTGACTGGCCACTCGGGTGGTTGAAGTACGACAAGGGAAGTCATATGAACGAAGACTGCAGGATAGGAGACTTCTCTCCTTCAGGAAGGGAAGACTCAGGAGGAGGCCCTAAGGATGCATGTTAAATCCTGGAGGGTTTATCAGGCATAAGAGCCCAGGATGAACTTACACAGGCTGCTTATCACGGAACGAGGAACAGCATACATTTGTGGAAGCAGAGATCTTAGCTAAATGTGCCAGCTGGCTTCCTCAGCAACAGGGCGGTGGGAATTTATAATAAATTAACCGAAGAAATATTTGGTGCTCAATGTGTAAAACATTTCAAATGGATGCTGGAAGCTCATTGGGAAGCATAGTTCACAGAAGCATGGTGCAGAGAATTAGAGAGGTTTTATTTTACTGAAGGCTTTTCAGTGGTCCTGTACCTACACCTACACTCTGAGGCACTAAGTGCAACTGAAAGCTAGCGTCGAGTTCGCCTCTCTCGAAGATGGTGAGAAGAGGGTCCCACTCGTTTATTTTTCAGTCAAACTTAAGGAAAGAACCACTTCGTGTGATAAAAACGGAGGGAATAAACAAAGTCACAGACGTGGGACTGATCGCTTTGCACACCGCTGAAGGAATTCTGGAAGCTTCATTGGCTCCGGGTACAGCCTACCCTGAGTGACCTGACTTGACCTGACCTGGTCCTCGCAAGCACAACAGCGGCAGTCCAAAGAGAGAAACGGAGAAAGTAAGTTTCCATGTCACACCTTCGACGCAGATTGCTTATCGTACTACTACTTCCAGTCACTCAGTGAGGCCTCAGCTTGGTTGTACTACGGCCCCTTCGCGACCTCTGAAACGAAAGCTATCTTTCATTCTACAGTTTCACCAAGTGAGGATCTCTGTAGCCCCGAGTGCAAGAAATTGGCTTCAGACTTGACTCAAGCATTCATATCGTTTCATCCGATCTGATCTGTCGGGGGCCAGGAAAAGCACCAAAACACTAATATCTGGGCATTCGGTCGGCTCCAGCTGCACAAATTTCTATGCAAACTGAACTGGGCTGAAATACTCCGATCCGTTATATGCCCCACTTAAGCATACTCCGTTAAAGTGGTTCTGGACCCCCGGTTGGCCGTTACCATCAGTTGCCCTTCGAAACCTGGCTACATACTAGAGTAGACCTAAGTCGGCCATGGATAACCGGTAGGCCAAACCAGTATCCTATGTACATTTCCTGAGGTCATCCGCACCCAAATCTGCCGTCGCTTTCCAGGACCTTCCGAAGTAAGCCCAGTCCAGCATGAAGCCCTAAAAAATATGTCCTATCTGGCCAATTTCTTGTACTTCTTAGATGAAGAGACATGACGACAGGATGAAGTTAAGCAATTGGAACTATATTACCTGGACTTTATCAAGGGGTTGCTTCCCGTTAATCATCGCCATTCTTTGTGCGAGGTGGGGAATTTCGGTACGGGTTGGCAGGTTTATAAGTGGCTGGTGGAAGTTTCACTCAACAGTAGGGTACAGGTGCTCTAGTTTGATGAACTTCACCAGCGGCGTGGCTCAAGGATCCGTCCCAGGCGCAAAGCTATTCTTGCTGCTTATCTATGACCTGTCAAAAGCCCTTCAATCGCCCGGTTGTATGTTTGCTGATAGCTTGGAAGTTTTCGGATCTGATGGTGGGGACAACCTAGGCCGGGATATAGGAACCGTCCTGGACTGCGCATATAATAGAGATTTGCTGCTCAGAGCTGGAAGAAGCCTTTTTTGTCGAGGTCAGCGGAAAGGCCGAGTGCAGCCCATGGCCAATGGCTGATCTGTGGGGTTAATGACCTCGGGGTCATCAAGTGCGGTGACTTTAAATGGTCGGACCAGTGCATAGTTGTTGCTGAAAAGGCTCACTTTGAGCTACCTAGACTACGGTCAGCATGGTCTTACCGGCAGCCGCAAATACTCGTATCTATTTACATGGTTATAGTACGACCTCGCTTAGAAAGCAGCGTGCAGGCATGGTCTCCATTCTACAAAAAGGACACCGCCTGCCTAGGGAAGGTTCAGCTTCTCAAGACACGAAAGGATTGAGGGCAAACGGGTAAGACGTACCCTCAGAGACTCTGTGATCTTAATCTATTCTCGTTGGAAAGGGGGTGACTTGAGGGGAAGCCATACGGAAGTTCAAAGCAATGGCGGGTTTGTCCCGGCCCGGTTGCAGCTGGGCACATAAGACAAACCTCAAGGGGAGAAACCGATGTGGCGTCCGGTGATGAAGCAGCTGTATTCTATCAGTAGATGGTGAAAATGGGAACTCCGGGTTTAAAAGCGGCCCTCCTTAGGCCTCCTAGACTGAGCGCAGGCAAAATAAAAGAGCTAGGCACCACCAAGCCCCTAGCTAGGGCAAAGAAAGTGTCACCCGGCCCCGTTGCCTGGGGATTGGGGAAACCGGCCCTCACGAGACTACAAGGAAGGTGACGTCCTGAGCAACTTTGGAGGTGGAAAGAGTAACAAACGGCAGTAGGGCCGGGAATCCAACCGTAGTACGAAAGAGCGGTTTGGGTGCTCGGGTTTATGACCAGAGCACCTGACGCCTCGGGCTAGAAAACGCGGGAAAATCAAGAAGAGCTATGTTGCTAGTGGCCTACACTAATGCTGCAAGTAAGGGTAACAAGTAGCCAGAGCTCCAGGCTAGGACACTAGGAGCATGTGATAGCAGCCAATGAAATGTGGCTGGGATAAGGCGAAAGAGAGAGTGGAGTAACCCTGAACATCTACTCAGTCTTTAGGGTGGATAGGCTGGACGGTCGGACCGGAGGTGGTGTAATGGTCCAGTCGGCGGAAGAGTGTGACAGCTTTAAGGTCGGTCGGCTTGTTGCTCCAGATGTACAGGCGGTAGAGACTGCCATAGCTACGGTTGGACCGAAAGCGTCATTAGTCTGCACGCATCGAAGCCCAAGAGCGGAGGTTACTGGGGGCAGTAATTCACTGGTGTTCATCACTACGGGCACAAAGGCGGGACGAGAGTTAATTATTATGGGTGATTTCAACGAGCCCAAAGTAAATGGGGCTTCAAGGGCCGCTCAAGAGGGTACATCTGAGGAGAGATTAGTCCACATAATCCACAAGAAAACTCTTGCCCAGCAGGTTATTCAAGTGGCAAGAGGGCGATTCAGTCAGCCTCCATCAATCATTGATCAGGCAATGACCGGAGCCCTAAATGACCCAGAACACCCAGGATCCAGGGAACCTATGGGTAGGAGTGATTATGGTGCAATACAGTTTCGGCGGAACCTTCGGGGGAAAAGCGCACCTGGTAAATTTGGAAGGAAATTGTCAAAGATATAGGAGAATTGCTTGGTAGAACTGGGCCTCCGAGTAGACTTGGAGATGGCGAGCGATTACTACAACGTACAGCACCGGTGGAATTAGATCAGCAGCCGATTGTTGGAAATGGCAGGGGCAACGGCATCACCTAGAAAATTCAAAAGCGAAGGATTGCCACTGTGGTTGGCAGACTGAATGGGAAAAGCCCTGAAGCGGAGGCAAAGGGCATTCAAGTACAAAATCTCCATCTGATACTGGAGGACTACACTATCCGAGATAGAGAAACAGAACAGGATTAACTACGAGAAGCGTACTGCGTGGAAAACCAAAAACAAACCCCAAAGCATTCTTCTACCACCTTCCGCCTAAGGCAGCACTGGGGAAAGCCGTAGGCGGGGTCAAAGATTCACTGGGAGAGCGGGCAACAAGCAGGCAGGAAATAACAATGAACTAGTCGGTATTCCCTCAGCGGGTATGTGAACACAGCCGGGGTGCTCGAGGGCTACCCACGACCAAGGACAGTGAAGTCTCGGAAAGGCCGGACGAAGAAATCAACTCAAGAGAGGTTTTGGACGGCCTGAAGCAGCTAGAAGTGTCCACGGCGGCGGGACCGGATGACCTCTACCCAGCAATACTGACGCAACTGGAGTCCGTCTTAGATGGACCACTGGCTAAGCTGTTCAACGAACCTTTATACAAGGACGTACTTCCTAAAAACTGGCTTGTTTCGATCACCGCACTAGCTTATAAAGGCGGAGACAGAGACATGTATACCAGTTACAGGCCTATTAACTTGACGTCAGTGGTGCTCAAAACTCTCGAGAGGATACTACGAGATAGGACAATGAGTCATTTGGAGAGGAACGAACTAGTAACTATCAACCGGTACAGGCTCTGGCGAGGAAGTTTTTGTCTTTCAGACCTAATGATTTTTTCCCGGATGGGGTGATCAGTCGAGGGCATAGGGGAAGACGGGCGGAAGCGAGCTATCTGGATTCCCAGAATGCATGTGATTCGGCCAACTACAGTGTTCGAAGCTAAGGTGGAATCGTTTCAACTCACGGCGAAAATAAAGGGGTGGAGTGCACAAAGCCAGAAGGAGGGAGTTTCCTGGGTGAGTGTGGAAGAGTGACTGCCGGACGATGGAAGGCTGTATAGTGGCTCCCCCCAAGGGTCAGTCCTGGGGCCCCCATCGTCCCCTATGTTTGTTAACGACCAAGCAGCTGGGCTGGAAGACCCAAGCTTCACTTCCGCGGAAAAAGCCAAGGTGGTGGGAACCCCAGATGATGCGGCAGTCCAGCATGTTCGAGACAGGGCGTACCAATGGCCATTGGCGTGGGACCTTCCCCTGAATCTGAGCAAATGCCAACATCGCTCCGAAGAGGAAGGACCATGGCCCATCCGAAATATGGGTCCACCGTACAATCCGGTTGTGCTAGCTGAGGTCATAAAAGCCCCGGATCTAGGGGTGATGGTAAGCGCTGTACTTAAGCCAAGTCCCCAATGCCAGAGAGTAATGCAAACAGCTTTTAGAGCCCTGCACTAGCTAAGGGGGGCGGCCAGCTCTAGGAAGCCGACGGTCTTGTTGCCATCGTACAAGGCCTTTCTGGGATTACATCTGGAAAACGCTCCTGGGCAACTACAACGGCTATTCCCCCGGCGGTCCGCGGAAGACAGACTTTCGTGCTGACGACGGAGTAAGATGCTAGGGGGCGTGGCAAGAGCGAGTACACCGGCTGAGTTCATAAGTAGATCAGATAAAGTGTGGATGGTCGTATTTGAAGAGACATGACTAAGAGACTGAACTACCTTTACTTCTTGCTGGACGACTAACTAGCGGCTTATAATTCAATCCTCGTGAAACCCTCGTCCAGCACCAGCTGCCCCTTGCCATATTGCCCTTACTGCCGGGAAGATTGGCTGCCGGGTGCATGAGAGACTAGCGGCTGTGATCCGAACAGTTGTTGAAGGGAAAGACGAGTGAAGGTCACGCCTGAACCCTCCCCAAATATAGCCTAGCATTGGAAAAGACTCGTCTCTTCCAAATGTCAAAGAGCCGGAGTATCCAAGGCGCTTACCAGGACAAGAATCTGGACACTCAGGCATCTCGCCGCCAAGTCCTGGAACTGAAGTGAATTGAACTGAGCTTTTGAGTATGTCCACTAGATGGACGGAAGGCACTATGGTCCCTCTGAAGTGTATTGTAGAGGACGTTTTCGTTTGTTGTCCACCGTCTCAGTGAAAGCTCACGATGCAAAATGTCTCTCGCAGTTGATGAGCGATGGGGTTTTACGTTTCCCTCTCATTTTTAGCGGGGATTGGACGAAAAATACTGTGCAGTGGTGAGTGCGCAACTGGTGTGCATACCATCTGCATGCTCCCCCGTGACCACTAACATTCCTGCGAAAAATGAACTGAAATGGACTGCCAATTATGCCCCCGGGTTGCTGCTTTTTCTTTTCCTCTTCTTTCCTTTCTTTTAGCCCTAGAAAGAAATTAGGAAGACTAGAATTAGGAAAAATCGGTCGTGAATAAATGTGCATTTATTTGTATTTCCATTTCCCAATCAATGGCTTCTCTTTCTTGTGCTCGTTTTTCCTCCCAAGTTGTCCAGTTTCTTTCAGTTCTGTACCCCGAAGAAAATAAAGTAAATACGAGATCCGGGCTCAAGCCTCGTACCCACAAAATAACTCAACTCTCCATAGCTTCGACTGACAGCTCTACTTTCAAATTTGGTTTAAACCTCACATCTCCTACTGAAATGCTGCTTTAATTGATAAAACGGGTGTTTACTGTCACTGGGTAGTTGAATTGTGTTGAAGCAATTTACCGACGCGCAAATCTCAGATTTCAAACTTGTGTGTGGTTCTCAGACATCAAGGAACTGGCTTTCTTGCTTGGCTTTGAAGAGCCAGAGTCAGTGCACTACTTTTATTTCTTCTAAACCATGTCAAATATGTCTTACCCTCTCTTGTCTGAAGCCTGTTCGAAGCAAGCACAAAGTGGGATCGAGTGCGATGTGCGCCAGGGATGGGCATGTGCCAAGTGCTCGAGGATCCAAGAGGAGCTTTACTCGAGGTACTGTCAGAACAAGTGGACTGAATACGTGTGCTTCATTGGCAGGACCACCTCAAGGAAGGCTTTTCAATTGGCTACGAAAAGCGAACCAACTGAAAGTAGACAGGACAGCTTGAGGATCAAAGGAAACTGTAGCACTCTGAAGGAAAGAGGACCTCCCAAACTCTCCTTTCGTGTAAATGATAGGGATGAGCACTGAGAAGGAGGAGGGGACTCTGTTGGAGGGACTCGAAGGTACACTTAGCGTTGCAAATCTTCCTCGGGGAAGTACCAGTGCCCATTGGATCAGAAGTGAGTTTGTGAGCAGCAAGCATTCAGATGTATGCTATCATCGCAAGATTGCGTACTAGAAAGACAGCAGTTTCATGCCTCTACAGAAGCCCGAATTCAACATTAGACGAGGACAGAAGATAGGTGGATGCTCTACAACAGCTCGGGGCATCACCGAGCGGACTCCCAATGGTAGGAGACTTTAACCCACCACAAGTAGATTGGACAGCAGGTAGTTGTATCTCTCGTAGATCAGAGAACCTAGAGACCATAAGGCATGAAAATGGCACAGACAGGCTGGATTAATTGATACCTTTGGGCAAACGTGATCTCGTCACCATTACATTTTCCCTTCGTCTCAGGCATGCGAAAGGAAACTGCAATCTGGGGAAAGGGAGACAGACAAACTATTGGAAGGACTTAAAATACACGGGTCAGTGGGGCTTGTGTATGGGCCAACTATCGTACAGCCACTGGCTGCATGATCAGGGGACATGTCTGCCGTCTATACTGTGCAACACTTGGCCAGGCGGTTTTACTGCTGGACTGGAAGTTAGCTTAAGTTGTGGTTATCTACAAGCCGAGCCATGGTCAGACAAAAAATTACCGTTCTGCAAGCCTCAAATGCCTTCTCTGCAAGTGTTCAGAGCTGCTGGCAAGGGAACATATATGCAAACACCTACTAAGCCACGGGGCACTCTGTAAAGCACAGCAAGGGTTTTTAGGGGCAGATCTTGACTTTCGAACCTTAAAGTGTTCCTTGAAGAAGTCACAAATCAACTCGAAGATGGCAGGATGGTCGAAGTTTGCTACCTAGACGTCAGCAAGGCGTTTGGCCGCGGCAACCATCGCCTTCTGGTGGAGAAACGGAAGACATTTTGGTAGAAGGACAAATACATAAGTGGGCATCAGCCTTCCTGACAAACAGGAAGTTTCATGTTACAGCAGGAACCCGCAGGTCAAATGCAGCAGAGGTAACCAGTGGAGTATCTCAAGGGCCAGTTTTAGGTCCATTGCTTTTTCTTCTCTACGTAAAGGATTCAGTGGAAGGATTGTCACTACCGCGTTTCATTTTCGTGGACTACGTAAAATTTGTGGAATTAGGAGATCGTGCTGAATTACCCAGGGGTCTGACGGGCGTATTTAGGTGGGCAAACAAACGAGATAGGCCCCTAAATGAAAACGAAAGTGATCTTCTGACCAGGGCTTTAGTGAGGTTAACGGTCAGAGGCGAAAGTGGGCCGTTCACATTTGAGGCGATGCAGTCGACAAGGGGCTCGGTTGTCAAAATGAATGCAGACTCCAAGTGTGCTGAACCGTGCACGCTGGTTGCCCACAAGGAAAAAGGTCAGCCCTTTGGGTTGTGCTTGGCCCTTTCTTGGAGATCGGCGGGTGTTCATACCTATGAACAGGGCAGTAGGGAGGCCACTCTCGGAACCTTGTGTACAGGTTTGGCGCCATCTTTTGAAAAAGCATGCAGCATGTCTAGGAAAGGTCCAGCGACCAGCCCCTCGGACGGTTGAAGGAAGACCAGGGAAATCAAACGAAAAACGACTGGAGAATGTGGTACTGTTCTCAGCTGTAAAAAGGAAACTCAGAGGAGACCTCATTGAAGGGTTTAAAATCCTGAAGGGTTTTCGGGCTTAAGAGTGGGGATTTATTTTACTAGGCCACTGATCACAAGACCAGAGGGAACAGTACAACACTGTGAAAGCCAAGCTCCAGGATAAATGTAGAGGCGAACTTCCTCAGCAGTAGGATTGTAGGAAGATGGAATAGAGTAACGAAAAGAACAGTGGGCGCACAAAGTTTAAGGCATTCCAAAAGGACGAAGAGTGATAAGAGGGGCGAGTTATTCAAAGAAGTAGAATGCTGAGGAGCAGGGAGAAATACTAATTTACTTCAGGCATTTCAGTATCCTGCTTCAATGCCTACCATTTGAGGCACTAGGAATGATGGGAAGCTAACGTCCTAGTTGTCACTCGCCCGGATGGTAAGAAGAGCGCTTCTTCCACTTCTTTCTTTCAGACAACTGAAGGAATAAATCCATTCATGTAGCGAAACTGGAAAGAATTAGGAACGCAACAGTGGTGGGTGCCGATCCCTGTGAGCATCACTGAAAGACTTATGGACGCCAGATTGGCGTCGGTCACTGTCGTTTCTGCGCAACCTGACCTCGTAATGGCACTCAACCAAGTTTTTTTATTAAATAGACATAGATGTTTACTGAACTCGCGCCACAACGCACCGCGGCCACTTGGCCTTTGCCCGTGTAACACGCACTTGAGCAATACGTAGTCGAATTCAAAAGAATGCCAGAAACTAAACACGATTTCTCTGTAAATTCTAAGATACTGGATCACCAAATGAGCATCAACATAAAAGTGTATCAACCTCAGTTATGCGATTACGCGGACTCACAAAACGAGAATCAAGTTTACGGCGTGCGAGAGACAGGCACGTGCGTAACGCACGTCCAAGATGGGGTATGACAAGTTAGTGCTTCGGATGCGAACAAACAAGGATTGGTCCATAGAAACCTAAAGTGTGTGGAAACACTTAAATGGCGTATGTAAGCGATTGGTATCACAAAGCACGGAATCATACTGTCTTTGAAGGGTTTTCAAAAGCCGGTCTGTACAGCCAGTGCACACTACGTGCAGAGCCTTCCAATATGTACTGATCACACTCTCCCTACCTCCAGTGTTCTCCTTCTCACGGCTCTCGGTGATCTTGATGACATATTGCTTAGTACCACTGTAACGGACAGGTGGTCAAATCGTACTGGGAAGGGCTAGCGAAAGCATGTAGTGAGGAGGCAGCTTGGTAAGGTTTACCAAGCCTTACCATTGGTGAGCCGGAAGTATTGCCATTGACACGAGCCCCTTTTTTGTTCGCCTATTCTCGCCCTGTTTTCCCAGGTCTATTGATTTTTTGTAGGTTGGTGCCGGATCTCCGGCTTTTAGCACATGCCGCAAGGCCGCGCGGAGTGCGGTCCGAAGGTCTCGCTGTTTGTTGTCGGACAGATATCCAATGACGGAGTCTTTCATGTCACTCAGGCTGAACGGCCTGCAGCAAAGCCGAACTCCTCCCACGGTCCAAAGGTCTTTCTTCCAGATCCCCGGCAGCTCAAGACGCAAGATGCAGTCGAGACTAGAGTTCTGAACCCTTTCACACTGTCCAGTTGTCTGTCTCCTAGTTTATGGGCAATACCAGATGCAAGACGCCGTCAAGACTTGCTTTTTGAAGCCGCTTCCCATTTCCCCACTAAGCAGTGAACTATCTTACAGCTCATTGGTGACATTCAGATAACAACGTAATCACAAGATCCGGGAACATCTGGGATTTAGCCTCGAACCCCTGTATTACTTTATCATTACTTCAAGACTTCAAGAATAGTATGATTTTTTCTTCCATCATCTAGCAAATTTTCATCCTTATTTGTTGGGCCATTTTTTAACCTCGGCTTCTGGTGGTTTTCTCTCACAGCTGCTCTCCGTTTGCCCATTTTCTATGCAGCACTTTTGAAAGGGAACTATAGTTTGTCTGCTAAGGCACTTGTCATTCGCGACATGCACACAAATTTTTATTCACGGTGTTCACAGATCACAAGCCATTTTTACCCACCGAAGTCCGCTTTCACCTCGCGAGACTCGCGGTTCAGACATTGTCTCAGTTAACCGTGGATGCGCGATAACTCTCTGGGTCACCATCTCGTCCCCGAAGTCTTATCATGCACACCCTACCTGAATCTGTAACCTTCGTTCGACCCCGACTCAGACACAGTGGCACACGTCCAAAGGGCGAGTGTGATATCAAGGGACTTTCACTGAGTGATCCATTGCGTTTTACAGAGTGACTAGCTATCGTCACCCGCCGTTACGCCCAAAAACCCCTTCTGTCAATGTTTTCTCAACTTTTCTGTGAACAAGAACAGCACCGAAAGTCCTCTGTATCTGTTCTCCCGGTCGAACACCTGCTGGCACGCCAGAAGCCGTTTCCTTCCTTTTTGGCTCCTCTTCAGGTGTATTCACAGTCACACTGACCACACCCGTTCCATCACCGCCTCCAGGTACGCCCGAGAGGATAAGTACTCAATGGACGTCAGGTGGACGCATTGTTGAGTGGAATCCGGAGGTGCAGACGCTTAATCCTCACAATCAGTCACCCGATGTCACGCCATGAATACAGGGAGCGAATTACGCGGAGCTCCTGGAATGTCAACACAACTGGCCCAGGTCCACGATCGAAGCCCAGCTCCGTCGGACTTCTAGAAGGGGCCCCCGTAGTGGCATTCAACGTTGATTATTTTGTTTAACACAAAAATTATTATAGACAAACATAACTGCGTTACACCGGGCGTCTACCGTTGTGCCTCGTGGATATATATTGTCCTGTGATATTTGTGGCTTCTCAGCGGATTTATAAACATTATGAGTTCAGTTACCTCTGAGGATCAATGTGCGTGTTTGGTGTGCAAGAAAAATATTGGCCCTCGGGTCAAAGCCCTGATGTGTGATTTTTGCGAGGGGTGGATTCACCTAAAGTGTACTAAAATCGACAAGGATAAATATGAGTGGCTGAGTTCCTGCAGCTCCCCATTCCTGAAAATTCTATGCACAGATTGTACCACCGCAAATAAAAGAAAAAGAGATGAAGCTGATTCAGCGGCGAATCAGGCACCCGCGGTACCGTGTTCAACGAGCCCCAGGTCCCACGCAGAAGTAGCTTCAGGCTCTACGAACAACCCATTAAGAGAAGTGAAGAAGCAACGCCGAAAGAAATCCGTGGTCACAGACAAAGCCGAAGTAGCTGTACACTCGGAAGACAAAACTTATGTTCCGCAAGTATCGAATGCAGCCGGCGGAGGCACAGACCCCGATCCAGGGCAGACGGAAACCTTGATTCAATGGAAAACAGTAAAGCCACGTCAACGGATGGCGCCGCCACCTAGGACCCAATGCTTCCTAGTCGTGAATCTTTCGGAATCAACCGAGTCGGAGCCTCAAAGTAGATTAGAGCACGACGTTTCTCTACTTCGGGACATATTTGCCAAAATATTCTCCACAAATGAGGAAAACCTGGCAAATAACGTAAAGGTCAAAGCCGTTTTTCGATTAGGGAAAATAAATGACAATGGTAACCCCCGTCCGCTCAAGGTGGTCTTGGGTTCCGATGAGGAATGCCGCTGGGTGCTACAGCGGTCCTACAGATTAAAAGGAGAAAAACAACGACTCCTTCGAGATCTTGACCCCGAGGAAAGGGAGAGGCACCGGTTAGCCTTGAGAGAGCTCCGTGAACGCCAGGCCAATGGTGAATCAGGTCTTTTCATCCGGGATTTTCGTGTTCAGCGGAGGCGTCTTCAACTGAGATGGGATCCGTTCAATCTCACCGGCATCATCAACCAGGCGGCCCCGGCGGTGGAGGTGCAATGAGGGTCGGTAAGAAGAGGGAAGACAGAAGAGGGCATGCACTTATCATGTCGTCTAATGTCAGGAGTCTGTTGAACAAGCGAGATGAGCTCGAGGCATGGGTGGTTCAGCACTCGCCAACATTGGTCGCCTTGACGGAGACGTGGCTCACCAGTGGAGTGCAGGACTCGGAAGTAGCTATCCCAGGATACACACTTTACCGTGCTGATAGGAGCCAAGCTAGGCGAGGAGGCGGCGTGGCGATGTACATTCGAGCTGACGTCCCTTCGCTACAGTTGGATCGCCTGATAGACCCGGAGGGCTTTGAAGAATCGCTTTGGTGTCGCGTGAAGTTGACACCCAGTGGATTTGAGGCTGTCGGAGTCATTTATCGGTCACCAGAAGCAGACCCACGGGAAGCACTGACTGGAGTAAGACGTTGGGCGGGCGATGGTCACTGTTTAATTTTGGGTGACTTCAACTCGCCGAATGTGGACTGGGAGAACTTGCAGTGCACTGTAGGAGCGGATTCATTTTCCCGCGAGCTTCTTTCAACGGTGCTGGAACTTTCCTTGTACCAACACGTCAGAAGGCCGACCCGAACCCAGGATCACCACACGTCTACCCTAGATCTGGTGATATCTCCAAGGCGGTCCGATGTTGATCAGATAGAGTACCTACCGCCACTAGGGTGCAGTGACCATGCAGTATTGACCATCAGCTGGAAGAGAGGAGCGACGTTTGTCCCCAGACCACAGGGCGGACTCAACGTCTGGCGAATGTCGTTCCAACAAGTCAGGGAGGCTGCATCCTCAGTGATGTGGTATCCGCCAGAACCGTATGACATAGACCAGGCTTGGGAGGTAATCCGAGATGAAATCCTTCGGTTATGCCAGACTTTTGCTCCACCATCCAGACAGCGGCCGCATGCGAAAGGCCCACCTTGGTTTGACTCGCAACTTAGGCGGCTTCTGAAGCATCGAAACCGAGCATGGAAACAATGTCAAGCGACTGGAGAAGGATATGATCGATACAGCAACATCCGGAACCAGTGTACCCAAATGAAACGAGAAAAGCGACGTATCTTCGAGGAGACGTTAGCAATGGACTCGGTACAAGCACCCAAACGACTGTTCGCATATCTGCGACGGAGGACGCGAACCACGACTGCAATCCCAGCCCTACAGGACGGACATTCGCTGGGAGTGACAGATGAACACAAGGCAGAGATACTGGCGAGACACTACTTGTCAGTCTATGCTCCTGAACAGAGGCACAATCGTCCCTCACACATTGCCGGGGGAGCCCCCCAAATGTCTTGTCAAGAACTCACTGAGGAAGAAGTGGCGGCAACCATGCGCACCATTAGAGTCAACCAATCCCCAGGACCTGATGGTGTTCATCCGTTGGTGGTAAAGGAACTGGCCGATGTGTTAACTCAACCAGTCACACGACTGTTCAACGCGTCTTTAGCAGCGGGAAAGCTCCCCCAAGAATGGAAGAAAGCGGTCGTCGTGCCATTGTACAAAGGTGGGGCAAAAGCTGAGGCTGTCAACTACCGACCTGTCAGTCTAACACCGGTGATAGGAAAGGTTATGGAGCGCCTGCTGGCAACGCGAATCCGGAACCATATTGGGGTATACGACCTACTTAGCCGACAACAACATGGTTTTTGGAAAAACAGGTCGTGCCTAACAAACTTGGTAATCGCACGAGAACGCTGGACGATGGCCAAGGCCGAAGGACACCCTACGGACGTAATCTTCGTGGATTTTAGCAAAGCTTTTGACAAAGTTCCGCATGACCGTCTATTAGGTAAGCTTAAGGCTCTTGGTGTAGTAGATCCATTGATTCTGTGGATAGAGGACTTTCTAAAAGGCCGAACCTTTGCAGTACGAGTAGCACAGTCACTGTCAACCTGGCAAGTGGCAGCTAGTGGTGTTACACAAGGATCGGTTCTGGGTCCGCTCCTCTTCCTGGCCTATATCAATGACCTACCACCAGTTTTTCAATCGCCGTGCCTCATTTACGCAGACGACCTAAAGATCTGGCGCACAATTACGTCATACGCTGACGAGCTCGTTCTTCAGGAGGACATCAGAGCCCTTGAGAGATGGTCAGATCTGTGGTCACTACCAGTCAACACGGACAAGTGTGCGCATATGCGAGTAGGAGCACCGTCCAGCAGTGGGATGTACAATATACACGGGGCACCCCTCCGACGCTCTGTCTGCGAAAAAGATCTGGGAGTGATGGTGGCCTCGTCACTAAAAACGAAACACAATACTGATAGAGTCTGTTCTTCAGCGTGGAGTATCCTGGGGCCGATTACTCGTTCATTCGGCCATCTCTCACTCAACGCCTTCAAGGTGCTGTATGCAACCCACGTGCGTCCCAGGTTGGAATACGGGGGGCCAGCAGTTTTCCCTTGTACGATGGCAGAGGTGGCAAAGTTGGAAAGAGTACAGAGAGGCGCAACCCGCCATATCGGAGGGCTACGTGGGGTCAGTTACGAAGAGCGGCTGAAGATCACAGGGCTGTTTCCAGTGGCCTACCGAAGAGTCCGGGGAGACCTGATCTTCACCAGGCGTGTCATCAGAGGCGACTTCGGTCCAGAACTACGTGCAGAGCTCCCTCTCCGCGGACATGGCCGTACGAGGGGACACCCGCTAACTCTAAAGAAACTGCACTCGGTGGGCCTCCCTCTGGTGTACCGTCTATCTCGGAGGGTGACCAATCTATGGAACTCGCTGCCAGCCGAAGTGGTGGAAGAGCCCAACGACACATTGTTCAAGCGACTTCTGGACGTATTTCTAAAGAGGTGGTGGGAGACACACATGAGTCTACATCACTGAGCTGTGGTGAGGAGGCTTACACGGGAGAGATACCCTCTGCCTCTATTATGAAGAATGAAGAATGAAGAATGAAGAATATCACTGTTTACCTGAACTCGCACCAGCAAGAGCGGTGGCCAATTGATCGTTGCCCGTGCAAGCCACACGCACGGTTTTCTAATGTACAACGACCACTCTCTCCCTACCAGTAGTGTTCTCCTTCTCATGGCTTGTGGGAAAATTTTCCTTGAGGATTGTAGTGGCGTATTGCGGAGTACCACTGCAAAGGACAGGTGGCCCAATCGCAGTGCGAAGGACTAGCGAAAGCATGTCGTAAGGAAACAGCCTGGTAAGGCCTAACCAACCTTCCAACCTGACCTGACCTGAACTGATACTAGAGCGTCTTCTATCGTATCGTGATCGTATTTGTGCAAGGCCACGCGCTTTTTTCGGTGGGTTTTATTTTACCGCCATCAAGACGTTGCTGGCTGACCAGTGTGACGTAAAGACTGAACAAGACGAATTACCGTTCTCGATTCACACAAATACAGTCTTCCCAAAGCAGCAGATACCGTGAATTCCTCGTTCAACTTCAAACACACGGTGACTACGATTATACAACGGTCAGCCACAGAAAGAACATAGCGGGGTCTATAGATCCCATTATTTCAATAATGGAGATGGTATTTTTAAAGCCTCGGTACACGTAAATCCAGCACTTATTAGGTTTTGAGTCCGGTCTTCGATCCCCTTCTGGAGTTCAAGCGTTGAAGACCTGCAAATTGCAGTTTATGAAACAAAACGCTGGTCCGAGGATTGGAACCTCCCAGTTAATGATGACAAATGCGTGAGCATGTCTTTCGGCAGAGAGACTGGTCACACGTTTTCCATTAATGGAGAAGCCACTCTGCCAAGGGTTGACCGACACAAGGTGCTCGGTTTCTGGTTAGATTGTAACTTATCCTTCTCTCATCATCACGAACTTGCGAGCAAGTCTGCCTTTCGAGTTCTAAACATGATTCGAAGGTCCTTCCCGCGCATATTTAAGGATGATTTCCCCATAATTTTCGGCACTTATATCCGACCTCTGCTGGAGTACGGTAGTCAGATAGTGCACTCTGGTCTTGTCCGAGACCGTGAGATCCTAGAAAGGGTTCAGCGGGCCTCCACCAAGGCAGTAAGTGGTCTATCCCATCTACCTTATCCCGTCCGCCTCTCACTCCTCAACCTCTATCCCCTTGACGTAAGACGCGTAAGAGGTGATCTGTTTTTGATGTTTCACCTTTTTGAAACAGGTCAAAGCGATTACTTCTTCTCCGTCTGTCCAGCCTTCTCTCTCCGTGGTCACAGCAGAAAAGTTTTCAAACCGAGGCCACGCACTTCACTAAGGATTAACTTTTTTAGCTATAGGGTTATTACCATGTGGAATGCACTACCGGAAGATATTGTTCTCTCGCAGGACAAAACTATCTTCAAGAAAAAGCTAGACCTCTACCTGGGTCTCTCCCAATAATTCCCTTTGTCAAAAAAAAATAGTTGTCTTTTATCGCATATATGTTCATGAATGCCGCACCCCCACTCAGCTTAAGGCACTGTCCACAGTGTGACACTGAATGAGGTTATATGTATCTTGTTTTCGCTGCCACCCCCGCCGCCCCCCCCCCGCTTCTTTTTACTCTCGTTTCAGCTCGGTGAATCCGACAGAAGATCAAAGATTTCCTAAAGAACCGGGACAATTGGGCTCAAAGCCTCGAACCCGTGTAGTACTTCAAGACTTCAAGACTTCAAGACAACATCGTGTCTGTATGCCGATGCCAGCGTATCTTCAATATTTTCCACGTCTAATGCATTCAGCTGTCTTCCTTCTGGGACAGATTGGGGAAACAGATTTTATTAGTAACGGGTTTAGTCTGTTCCATTAACAACGTTTCAATGCCGTTACAGCAAACTAAAAAGTGCGGATAATGGAAATCATTCAGCGATTCCCTAATCTCTACTACGTCATTTTCGATGAGATGACTACAGCAAACTCGCATCGACCTCAATTCCATGTTATTGAGATGCCTGTCGAACACCCGGCCGCTGTATTTTCTTAGTTCGGCTATACTCAGGAGCGTCCCCATTGAGTCATGAACAAGTGACCCTTGTACAGCTGTCAGTCGTCGACTGGCAACGTATAACCCTGTGTTTCCTAGTGGGGAACTGGCTGTACACCATAAACCACTTGGCTACACGATACCCATGGGTGTGGAAATTGCATGTCCCAGTTGGTATAAATATTAACTGTACACAATAATCCCCTTGTAGCACCCAGCCCGTTTGTAACATCGGTTTTCGCTCGGTTTCCGGTGGGTTTGTTTAGTAGTCATTTACACGGATCAAAGTTGAACTGATTCGAGGGAAATTGACGACCGAAGTAACGTGCAACGTTTGGTTGACATTTTATTTAAATTTGTTGGTTTATTTCGTCGAAAAGCCTTTAAAACCGGTATAGATCGCTCTATTTTACTCCCTCGAAATGGGTAAAATAAGGACAACTAATCGGAAAACCATTAATTAGGAGATAGGGATGAGCATCGTAATACGTAATTTGGACAAAGTGAAGGCAATTAACGAAGCATATTACGTATTTCAAACGATTGGCATAAACCGCTCGGAAACCGCTCGAAAACCGCTCGGCGTAATAATAAAGACCGGCCGAAAACTAATCGGGTTCTGAGCGGCTTTTGGCCGGTTTCTGAGCGGTTTGTGCTAATCGTTTGAAATAAGTAATATGCTTCGTTAGTTTTTTTCACTTTTCCCAAATCGGATATTACGATGCTCATTCCTATCTCCTAATTTATGATTTTCCGATTAATTGTCCTCATTTTACCCATTTCGAGAGAACAAAATAGAGCGATCTATGCCGGTTTTAAAGGCTTTTCGACGAAATAAACCAACAAATTTAAATAAAATGTCAACCAAACGTTGCACGTTACTTCGGTCGTCAATTTCCCTCGAATCAGTTCAACTTTGATCCGTGTAAATGACTACTAAACAAACCCACCGGAAACCGAGCGAAAACCGATGTTACGAACAGGCTGGATGCTACAAGGGAGAATGTCCACTGTTATATGCGCTACGGACAATTTCACGTACGAGTTCCGGACATGTACAAGTTATAATTATAGTTTTGAATAACATGTGTTACGATGGTAGTACGAATGCTGGATGTGATTAATTGCTGGTCGGAATACTATGCCACTATGCATTTTATCCCACGGTACGAAACTCTGGTGCAAAATTCGAGCTCGTCCCTTGTTATCCCGTCCACTATTAGACATTACTGATGATTTACTCATTTACATTCTATAGTAATCATTCTTCAAAAAGACTTTTTTCCTCGTGGTTTCACAATACACAGTATGACGTACAACATAACATAAAATGGTACATTAGTTTTGTAATCTATCAAGAATTAATTTCAATTAGCTCTTATAATAAGTATTCCTCCACGTAGGGGATAACGATTAAAATGAGTGATTTAGCTGGTGTAAATCACAATGTCTACAGCGTATTACACGTTTGAATTTAGACTTCGTTATTCCATAATGCAGTTAGCGTAACTGTCATAAACAAAATGACGAATTTCATCCAGCGGGCTGGGACAAGTATCAATAATTGTTTTTACGGGACACTTCACATATCCGCTTAAAGTTTTAGGAGTCACAGTTAGGCCATTCTGTTGCTTCGCTTGGCAAGATGTGCAAATGTTGTAGGCAGAAGAGTGAAGAGATTGTTTAGGTCTAAGATTTTAGTCTGTATTTTCCTTATCTTCATGTTGCCATTCTTATCGCGAGTTATAATTACGCGGTCATAGTTATTTGTGACTTTCAGGGCCTAAGTAGGATTGAAGATTAAAGAATGCGAAACAAAAAGGAAAATGGTGGTTGCTGGGACAATGATACTGCGACATTAAGCGGTGCCTTTTCCTCGGGAGCCGGGACGGAGATATGAATCTCAGTTAACGAGTTTTTCTCTGGAAGCAATATTCAAAGCCTTCGGCTCACCACTCTGACCCAGCACTGGGATATGACTCAAGCCGCTATAACGGGGCTTCTAGTTTGTCACGTGAGACCTGGTTGGTTGTTGTTTACTCTCTGTCCCTGGAATTGTGTATTCACTAATATATATATATATATATATATATATATATATATATATATATATATATATATATATATATATATATACCTGAAGTCCCGGTAAAGGAATACAGAGGTGTGGTGTCATGCAAAAACACACCAGAAAGAGGGAAACTTCTCGAACACAATTTGCCATACCATAACCGCCACTGAGCGCAGCTTTGAGCCACGTTCGATGAAGTCTTCAGCCAGCTATGTAGTGAATTTCCAAGTTCTCTGCCGTGCACACCTAAGGAACCGACAGAGGCAAGCCTTGACGTCGACACTTAGTTAGACCGGTGCAATTTCATAGCTTGGCCTCCACCTTGTTGTTTCCAGCCAACCTCCGGATCGGAGAATAGACTGCGACGGGGAGGTCGATGAGGTGGCATTCGTGGCGCACGCCCTAGCCAACGAAGCCGATAGTGATATGATAGCAGGAGTTTCATGGTGTGTGTTTGAGAGGAGTAGCATCGCAAAGGCGGTAGATTTTTGTCCCTTGGGACATCCCTCATCTCCTTGGTCTCCATCATTTACCCAGCTCTCATCAGTGGCTCCGAGAAGCTGAAGCATGCATCGGCGGACACGTCCCGGCAAATCACCAGACCAGCTGGCTAAACCAGATTGAGGTTAACCAAGGCCTAGAACCTCGGTGAGATGGTGTTCGGCAGACGAAGACATTCCTAAGTGGGTGGACAGGATCTACTGACCAAATGGCTACAAAGAAAAACCATCCAAACTACCTGATCCGGTATTCCGGAAGCGGCGAATGAGCTGCACAACAGGCCACCAGCCCATCTGGAACAACCCTGCTACCTTTTAAGCTGCCCTTGGGTGTTCAAAGGTTAGAGGTGCATCCTCGAACAAAAGACCGGATTAGGTACGTCAACTTCCTACTTCGGACTGGGCAACTGAGTAGTACAAGATTCCCGATTGGCGCTGGGAACTGTCCTCGTACTATAGTCTAGAGAATCTCCATGAGTAATTCTCACGATATTCATGAAGCCGACTTTTCCTTTAGCACGAGACAGTCGCGTAAAAGAAGAATTTGACACGCGGCACGCCGAGTTCCGCTAGATGCGCGTCGGAACTGCGGCATTGCTTATTCGCTGTTGCCATACCCGATCAAGGATAATCGGTCGACATCAGCCGCTCGAACAGGTCAGTTATCACAAGCGCATAGGAACACTACATAAATCAGCGTTGTACATCCTACTTCACGTCAAACCGTTTCCACAAGTGACGCAAATTGCAGAATCTCGCTCGAGCCTTCGTAATTCGTCTGTTTACAGCGTCTCTGACCCGCCCCTCAGCACTTATTCTGCTTTCCAAGCTTTTCAACAATTTCTAACCGATCATTACCGAGGGTGAGTGCGGGGGTAGACTTCTGCCAGTCTTGTAGAAGCACTTTGCACTTGGAGGGTGAAAGGCACATTCCGTATCGCAGTACATACGACGTGAGGTTGTCCAGAACGCACTTTGTCACATCATCATCATCATCATCATCATCATACAGCGTTAAACAGTAGGGCAAGCCCCACTGACCACTGCCTTTCTCACCATGTTGCACGCTGAATTAGAAAGTATAAATATACAAGATGGACAGGGACTGGGCCTACATGGGTGGGAAAAGGAAAGAATGCCCTAGTAGTCAACACACGGAATACACAGTCTAACTGTACAAACGCACATCGATCAGTTATTCTGATTCGATAGAAAGTGACATCACGATCGCCGCTGTTCGCGGTTCGCAGCCATATCCTTCAGTGTCTCCAGCCAACTGGTAGACGGATCTTTTGGACCCCAACCACGAAGACGCGAAGCACCTACTTTTCCTAAGCCTGCTGTACATTTTCTCATTCCTCGCTGCCACGTCATCTGTTGACCTCCAAGTGGTCTCTTCCACTCCGTAGGAGGAACGGAGAATAGGACACGGTACGGTAGACGTGTTTGACATGCGTAACACGTGTCCCGACCAACGAAGTCTACTAATCTGGATACGCTGTGACAAAACGTTCTCCGAATTAGTACCCAATACTCGCTTTTTGACCTCACCGTTGCTTACTCGGCCACTCCACCCGATCTTAGCGATACTACGTAAACATCGGTGGTTGAAAACTTCAAGACGACGAATATCTTCAGCACGTAGACTCCAAGTCTCGCAACCATACAACAAAACTGAACGCACTGCAGCACAGTATACACGACCTTTCAACTTCAGTGAAATATCGGATCGATGCCACAAGTGCTTCAGTCCAGCGTACGCCGCTCGAGCCTTGGATATCCGCGTGCTCACCTCTACTACAGTGCTCCCATCCGTCGTCACGCTGCTGCCAAGGTAGGTGAAGTGGTCGACAGTTGTTAGGACCTCCCCATCGAGCATCAAGCTCGGAATTGTTGACGTCCAGTCTTGTAACGTCACCTTGCACTTTGAAGGTGCAAAGCGCATGCCGAATGGAGCTACAGCTCTTGAGAGTCTATCTAGTGCACGTTGAGCATGTTCCGTGAATTCGAACAAGCAGACAACGTCGTCTGCGTAATCTAGGCCACACAAGCTTTCCACCATTTCCTAGTTCGACGCCTACATCCTGAAGATTTTGCAGCGCACTCTCCATTATTTCTTCCACGACGAAGTTAAACAGGAATGGAGACGAAGGACATCCCTGTCGAACACCACTGGTCGTTTCGAACCGACCGGATAGTTCACCGTAAACTCTAACGCGGCTAAATGTATGAGAATACAATGATCTCAGTAGGTTCACGAATTTCTGGGGCATACCTTTTCGATGAGAGCACTGAAAAGCGCTGCTCGATTAACTGAATCGAAGGAGCCTTTCAAGTCTAAGAAAACCATTATTGTCGGTCGGCGATGCGTGTGAAGCGTTTTAAGTAGTCGGCGAAGAGTAAAAATCTGGTCGATGCATCCTCGACCTGGGCGGAATCCAGCCTGCTGTTTGCGGACATTCCTCTCGCGAGCCGGTGTAAGACGGTGCAGTAGAATTGAGGCTAATACTCTAGTGACTATCGGAATTAAGCTAATCCCACGATGATTACTACAGTCATTGCGTATTCCCTTCTTGAACATAGGAACAATCAACGACTCACTCCATATCAACGGAATACGCTTCTCGTTCCAAATGTCACGGAGCAAAGCGGTGAGTGATT
Organism: Fasciola hepatica; assembly: GCA_948099385.1. Taxonomy (NCBI): domain Eukaryota; kingdom Metazoa; phylum Platyhelminthes; class Trematoda; order Plagiorchiida; family Fasciolidae; genus Fasciola; species Fasciola hepatica. Next base: position 4,813,494 of record CANUEZ040000126.1, on the reverse strand, counting down.
TTATCAAAATATTTCCACCCAGTTTGAAAAGAACTGGAGGAAGGTCGTCGGGACCTGCCGCTTTCCCTCGCTTTAGTGATCGAATGCATGACTCTACTTCTACTTCCGATGGGGGCTCAAGTGATACCACCCAAGGAGTCGCAGTTGTTGACACGGGAGTAACTGCACTAGCGTGCGGCCAGCTAAACTGTTCCTTGAAGTACTCGGCCCATCGGTCAAGCCTTTGCTGTTTGCTATGAATGGGTTCTCCATTTCTATCGCACGTCGTTTCACCGACCTGGGTTCGCCGTCCATCGGTGTCACGAATAAGTTTGAACAGTCTTTGACTGTTACCTGAAGCAGCTGCTATTTCCATTTCTTCGGCTATCTTGGCCCACCAATTTTCGCGATCCTTCTTGAGGCTTTTCGTAACCTGTCTTTGCAGCTTTCTCCACATCTTATTCATCTCCTTACAGTTCGAGAGCTGACGCTTTTGCTCCATTATACTCAGCGACTCTTGCGAGATCCAGTGTCTTTGATGGACATCGGATCTAGGACCATAGACAAAACCTGCTGCAACGTGCGTCGCCTGTTTGATATGAGCCCAATGCTCATCTACATTACTGTTCGTCGTAGATCCTAGCTCATGTTCTAACTTCTGCTTATAACGGGTGCGTACTTCTGGATCACAAACGCTGCACGGCTAATCGGGTTTGCGGTTTGCGACGATAATCATGGAGCTGGAGAGATAATCGCATTAAAACTAATGCATGGTCCGACTCTACGTACGTGGACCAGTAAGATCTACAGTTCTGAACAGAACTGCGCCACCGGTAGCTTACGGCAATACGATCAATTTGACTCAAAGTACCTGTAGAGTTAGAGCGCCATGTCACTATATGACGCGAGCTGTGTCGGAAATTGGTGCTAGACAAGAACAATCGATTGTCTGCACAAAACTGGAGAAGTCTATCCCCGTTATCTGTACGCTCAGCAGGTGAAGCATAACGCCCACATAAACAGGCTTCTGACACACTAAGTTTGCCAACTTGTGCATTGAAGTCACCAGCTAGCACTACAATGTCAGAACCTTTACTAATGCGAACGAGGGTGGCGAGTTCATCGTAGAACTCATCTTTCTGCGTGTCAGAGCTGCAGTCCGTTGGGGCGTACGCGGAGATCACAAACAAATTGCGCTTAACACAACTATCCTTTCGAACGCAGACTGACCCTTGGAGTCTCACAGCACATTAGCGACTGTTAACAGGAATATCCAGTCAGAGAGGGCAGCCTCAGCCTTGTCAGTCAAGACTTTCTACACCACGTTGACCCACAGCTCTAGCTGCTTCGTCTCCTGAGGTGCGCAGAATATACCTCGATGAGATACCAGGAGCAGTTAGTTGAATTACACTGCTCGAATCCTAGATACTTGTTTCACTTAAGCAGCAGACATCAATCTTCAGAGAGTTCATTGTGAGGGCTAGGCACGTCTGCTGACCGGCCTGCATGAGTGTACGCACGTTGAAGGAGCCGAGATTCAGAGACTGACGAGGCTTGAGGAAATGTGAATTACCAGACATAGGATTATTCCCGATACTATTTGACAGTGAATCGTTGCGAGTATCGACCGTGTTATCAGTGGGAGCATTATGGGTGAATAGATGGGGCAAAGAGAGGTGGTTGAGGACAGAAGACAAAGGTTGAATAAAAGAGAGGGAACTCTGAGCAGTAGCCCATTCATCCCTACCCACTCTGCTCGATGCAATGAGCAGCGCGGTCCTGATTATCCTGCGCGACGACCGATGCAGTATGGAATTCTTCCTATTCGTGCAGTTCATGGGGAATGTTGGACGCGTACTGCTAGATTGTTCAGCCGCAAAGCAGGAGAACGATTAGGGTCCTTATCCAAAGCCTTTAGTTCTAACAAGAACCTATCCGCAAGGCAGCGGGATGGCTTAGTGGAAGCCCATTCGCTTGGATCAATGGTTCTTTCACTGATTTTGCCGATTGAGTTGCCAGCTGAAATCGATCCCCAGCCTGGAGGACCAGGAGACTGGACTTCGTCTGACCTCTACCCATTGACCTGTCAGGTATGATTGCATCTCCGGCTTAAAGAAGCCATCCTGTATAGCTCTTTGGGCCATAGAGGCGCGCAAGCTATCACACCACGTCAAGGTGCAGTCTCGTCGTGCCACAGCATCGTCGGAAACCAATGCGATGTCATCTATCTAGTGTAAGGCTAAAATTATGTCACCTGCTTCTCCTAAGATATCGTCGACTGTAGAACTGAACAGAAAGAGAGAGTGGGCAACCTTTAAACACGCCGCTCCTAACTGGAAAGTAAGGTGACGATGAGCGTTTTCTTACCAACTCGGAGTTTAGAGGTTTGAACCTCCGCCATCACCCGTTTATTTGGTGGTACACAATAATCCACTGTCGTCCGGCAAATTAACATACCCGACCTTATGTGATTCTTCGCTACTGCAATTATTACGATCCTTTTGCGGATTATCTCCAATATTGCAGTGAGCCTCTGTGGCTAGGGTGTATACCCCCTCCATTGCACTCGTGCACAAGCATGCAATGGGAAAATATGCTTGTATTCGACGTGAAAGCTGATGATATAGCGCTCGGATGATTTTGAAGTACTAAATGGGCACTCCGTGTCTGATGAAACAATCCCAGAGGGCCGTCCACTCACCCCAGTAAAAAGCTGCTGGAATATTGTAGAGTATGATTACCGTCGGTCTACGATATGTGTAGCGGGACCCAAGTATCTGACTGATCGTGAAAATTTGGTCGACGCACCCGCGGTTGGGACGAAAACCGGGCTATTCTTCATGGACTTGTTGTTCGAGCACGGGGGACAATCTGCGGAGGATTAGTGACGCCAACAGCTTTGACAGGGCTGAAAACAAAATAATCCTTGGATGATTGGAGCAGATGTTTCTAATCCCTTTCTTCTTTATCATTATCATCATTTTACAGCGGTAAACAGAGGGGCAAATCCCACTGACCACTGCCTTTCTCACCATGTTGCATTCATGAATAAGTCTAAAGTAAGAAACAAGACTACAGTAGGATCGGCTCACAATAGGTCGGGGTGGTGTCGATGCTACTATAGAGGAAGTATATTCGACGTGGCGAAAGACAGTATACGTTAATCAACCAAGTTTTTGCACTATAATCCGTGTTTAATAAAATGTATTACTTGTGGTACCTATGGCTGATATTCCTTTATCCTACGCTAGTGACGTGCAGTAAATGCTTGAATGCTACCATACATGATTTTCCTGGCGATATCTTCATTAACATTCATTCAACAGTTTGATTTTATGAGTTGGGCTTTGTTTTCTCTTTTGTAACAGCAAGGCGTTATGTCTGATCCGACATTTTGGACGCCCCCCTGTTCTCCCAAGTTTGTCGGCGAGAGCTTCAGTGTTGTGGATGATTTAGCGAATGACCTGTTTCAAGATGAAGGTGCTTTGTTTCTCTTCATTTTTTGAATTTTCTGTGGAAACAGCATTTTCTGGAGAAGTGAATAAAGTTATAGGGTTATCTTGTGATGCCCTAAACGTGTGCAACATTCTTCGGTTAGTTTCGACGCACAGTTGAATGTCTTATTGGATAGATTTTTCGATTCTCCACCTGACCCTCTTTTGGATATTGATCTCACAGCAAGTTTTGGCTTACTTTGGTCGCGTTTTCAACTACTGAGGCAAGCACGGTCATCCGAGGAGTCTCCTGTGCTGAAAAGTGTGTTTTTTGTTTTGTTTTTCACTAATAAGGTACGGTACGCAGGTGCTCGCAACGATATCACCATTCTACTTCTGTCCGTTCTCAAAACTGTCTCGTGAGTTCATCTTCGTGGGCTTATACCATTTTTTAGTTCTGAAAAAAATGAAAATATGGATCTGAGTTTGGTTGCTTCGCAGTTGCGATCTCTGTTAATCTCCGTATGTGGGATGGATAGCCAAAGGGACTACTCGAGACATTGGTTTCATGCTAAGATTGAGCTGTGGATCATATCTATGAAACTGCTGGAGTGTCAATGTTCATATGGAAGTGAGCGACCGGTTTCGTACCAAAAAATCTAGTCCAGGAGACATCCGAACATTGAATGCCTGTTTCGGTTTGGAACCCTCTAGCGTTCTGGACGCATACGGCTATTTTATGGACGTGCTTTTGGATAGAATGATTCACTTATATTCTGCGGTAAATTCCATTACATTGGCTTACTTTGTACAGCGTAGCGGCACCGCAGATTATTGTCACTGTATTGATGCTCTTTGGATTCTACTAGTGCGATATACTGAAAAGGTAGGCTTGTACTAACCACTTATGTCCCCCATTTTCGTTTTAACTTATGTTCTGGTTTACTCCAAAAAGCGCAAAAGTATATGCTCATCTGACCTGTAATCATCTAATCCATTTGTGTATGCCTGTCTTGCCCGCATGCAAACGAAATAATCACTTATTGACCAACTTTTCTACACTCTTCTTCGTCTACGTGATTTTCAGGTGTAATTTTGTTTTCTGTTAATTTGATTTTTATGCTTTTATTCATTTCTCTCTTTCCATTTAACTATACTGCAAAGTCAAAACCAAAATCAACGACAAAGCACAGAAATGCGAGGTTAGTGTTTGAAAGGGTCGGACCGAACTGCATCTGAAATGCAGTATGGGTGGGAAAACAGTGTGGCATTGTGGTTCCGACTTTGAGGCTTTGGGAGTTCTCTTGTTTCACTGATTTTTCTCTGCAATAAATCTGTGTACATGTTGCATACTGCTTCACCACTGTGCACTAAATCGCGTTATCACGCTGCATTATTTTCAATGTGTAGGACGGCGGTGGTCGAGTGATATAAGCATCTGTCACATCTAGGGTGCAAGGTTCAAACCTAGTCACCACCGGTCTGATTGATGACAGGGCTTGAGGACGTGGTGGGTTTTTCGGCTGACGGGCGTTCTCCACTATAAATCACTGCGTGAGTCTGGGGACGGCACTGTAACGTGGCGAACGCGGCCCGCCACCATATAATGCCACCGGCCCTTGCCGTGTTCCATCTACTCGACAAGACTTTTTGAAAGATGCAAATGAACCGCACAATAGGCCACCGGTTCGTCTGGAATAATCCTGCTGCCTTGCAGGTTGCGCTGACATATGCAAAGGCTAGAGTTACACCCTCGAAAAAATGAGGCTGCCCGCTGCGCCGGACTGGGCGATCAAGCAGTACAGCAGTCCACAACGGTGCTAAGACGCCGCTTCGAGCCCTGCTCTCGAGAATCTTCGCAGATAATTCTGGAAAAAATATCATTGGAGGTGACTTATCCTGCAGCAGCGTATAGTCGCTTAAAACCAAGTAGTATTGGCACCCAGTGATCTGCTCTTTCGGCGTGTTACCGTACTTGAACTATCGGAACCTTATATGGTTCTCTACTCTAAGTCATATTCAAGGATGATTCCTGATAGTGCGTTAGACCTTAAAGTCCATGTTTCTTCCACTGCATTCGCATACAATCATGGAATTGGGAAATATTCCCATGCAAGTCTGACCCACTGGAACCTTATGTAATTCTGTACTGCATGTTTCATGGTCTGGTTTGCTGGCTATCCCTAATAGTGCAGCGGGCCTTTGTGGCTGTGAGGTATACTGCACTCATGTGCAATCATGTAGTAAAAAACCCACTCACCTAATAATTGCGCGATGATCGAACTAGCTCCGTACCATTCAGTTCCACTTTATTAGATCGAGAAGTTCTTATGGAGGCGTTCTGGTTTCAGTTGCTATCTGCACGTAGTTCATCCGGAAATAAAATATTGGAGCACGTTGGGGGAGTAACGCACAAAGGTAAAATTAATTTGACGTAAAACTCGAAGTATGGAACAACGCCACTGGCATTAATGCGGTTGCGTCGTTAAATGTATCCAACCAGTAAGCTAAACACGTTCTTCGCGTTAAATTTCATTACGAAAGGCTTCCATAACGTTTTGCAGTTCATGCCGTAACCGTGGTAAAACGTGTAGGTTTGGAATGTGTAACCTATCAGATTAAGATCGGCTGCACCTTGGTGTGGTGTGATGGCTTGCTTGCCTTCATGACCCAAGGGCCACACAGGCTGGTTTTCTATAGCCGAAGATGCAATCATACCTGACTGGTCAATGGGTAGAGGCCAGACAAAGTCCGGTCTCTGAGCCAGGCTTTGATCAACACCTGGTTCTAATCACCGTGCCCTTGGAGGGTACATTTCAGCGAATAAAGTCGGAGAGAAGCAGTTTATCGATCTAAAAACCTGCGCTAGATGGACGTAGGAGTGGATTACCTGGGGTTTCTGTCAACGGTGAGAGAAGTTATAGCACTTCATTGCGCAGCTATCGCCCGCCAAAGCTGGGCAGTCCGCTACCCAAAGGATGCCGCCCCATCCACGTCCCGCTTGCTCCACTGGGTGCACAGGGCTGAGGAGTGAACTCGAAAGGCGGATCGATAAACACTAGCAAAGACAAGACAAAATGCTTGCAACAGTCAAGTCTCATGTGACAGGTCAGAAGAAGTTCCTTCGCTGGTGTTTCGATCACGTTCTCGCGCCGGGTTAACGTGATCACCTGATTTCGGCACCAAGTAAGTGAGTGGCCGAGCTTTGCACATTCTGAGTGGCTCTCGTCAGATGCGTTAACCGGAACTCCGTTTACCCACAACTATCTTAGTGTCTTTCTGATAGCGACTGTTATCGTCGATAGATATGTGCCGGCTTCGATTTCCGATACTCAACACATCCAACCATATTTAGAAGGTAGCAGCATCGCTCGTGGTGAGCCTACTCCGGCCTCGTTTAGGTAAGAGATCAGACTGGAACAAGCACTGAATTTGAACGAGGTGAGATGGAAGGTAAGTCAACGTGGTCAGTCCAGAACATGACAGAAAGTAATGAAAACCTTAACCAGTAGACTTGACCAACTAGGGAGCGTCATACTTCCGGGCTGCGGTCCATGAAATCCGCCTATCACGTACTTGGACACATTAAGTGACGTAGCTGTGTCGCAGCTAGCAGCATTCGGGTTCTTCCTATGTCTTCACGATTTTTCCCTGTTCTTTTGTTTTTTTCACTTTATGCCTCTATTCATTCTGCCCTCAACTGGATGATGCTGCTGCTGTAGCAATCAAAGCCAGGGGACCGAAGTTCGAGTTTGATGGTTGAAAGTGCTGAACTGAAACAAGCGCTGGGTAAACGCCCCACTGCCTTATGGGCCAAACCATTGAGTCAAAGGCTCGGGTTAAGGTTCCCGAACACCAACTAAACGAGCACGTAATCGAATTTGTACTCTGCGCTATTGTTATGTTCTTTGGGAACGAGTACAGCCCTGGAGCTTCGAATTTCTATTACTACTACTAAAACAGTAGCAGTAGTTACATTTTGACGTTTTCTGAGGTCGGCTTTCAAGATCGGTGAGAAGTCGCATCTTGGCCACAGCGGAAGCGGTCGGGATTCGCCTCCACAACCCCCCTTTATGTGCTCAGAAGAAATTTGTGCATGCACTCAATCTACCCTGGCCCACTCACCACCCAACGTCAGGTCCACGAACGTCCGAAAGCTTACATGTTGAGAACGTGTTAGTCCATTCACACCTGGTTTCCGGATAATCCTGTACCACACTAGGTGTGAACAATAATCCCTGACACGATTTTTGTTGACTGTATCCCTTATGCATCTAGTCCTATATATTGTGTTGCATTGGCATGATTAAGAATCACTGAAAACGAGCTTGTTCGCCAACCTGTGTTTTCCAAATGTGCTCTGGGGGATTTTTCGGACAGTTTTCCGAATTCTCGCGAGAAAAATCGCTTGGCAGTGTTCGCTTAAGAAATCGGTAAGCGACACCGGGATTTGCAAATTATACATTCGAAGGTGATTTCCTAACCAGAAAATGATCGGATATAGCTGTCTACGCAAGTCGAGTGGACTTTTAGTGTATATAAACCAATATGAACTCGTTCATTGTGAATAAACGGGCCATTTTGGTCAATTCAGTATGGCCTTGCATAGAAAACCCGAGTGGGATGGCAACTTATGTAGTATCTGATCAATGGTATATCATCCATTAGCACAGTATTAATACTAACCCGTTAGCGGTTTAATCTCTTATTCACTTTGGTCTCCTGAATGTGAAAGACTTCAATGAATCTAGTTAAGTTGCAATAACCATTCATGATTGTTGGATTGTGGCTGTTCTGGTTGCTGTTTTTCAACAGCAGCCTAACTTAGAAGTAAAACGTATCAGTGGTATGACAAAGTAGGAGGAGAAGTAAAAAACGGTAGCAATATGATGATTAAGTTGTGTGAATACGAATGCCTCACTTGTCATGATATGTAGTCGTATCTTCCTGCCTGTCTATGACCAGTAGTTATATGGATCTCGTGGAAGCCCAATACACAAAAAGATTCCCGTGCAATGGTGTGGCTCCCAATATCTTTCATCCATCATATGAACTGCTCACTTAACGGCGCTTACCCTATCAAGGCCGATGTTGCTTTTTCAAAGTGGAATACGTTTACTCAGCAATGTCGAACTCACCAATTGGACTACGGGTTGAACCTGGTTATTGTTTTTGTTCAGTACCCGGCATACTGCAGTGAAACTAATATTTGCATATTGCTAAGAATTGCCAGCTTCATGGCATTATTTTACTCAAGCCGTCATATAAGTATGACAACCACGTTGGATATTTACGGTAAAATGCTCTGTAGCTGCTATTGTCGTGTGCACTTTTATCTGTGTATATCTCAAATTTGGACATGATTCGTGTTGCCCCGGTGACTGACAGAATCTGATAGTTAAGGTTACGTGCCAGTTAAAATAACTTGGAAGAATGTCGGCAATGTTGGTAAATCCCACTTAGCTTCATTTTCCAAAACTGAAGTGAATTCAAATAAAATTGTAGTAAAACCACGCAGTTTTATTGAATCGTGCAGTCGCCGACATTTCTGACTGCTGACATCAGTTCGTATACTGTTATGGTAATAATTGATGCAACTTCCAAACGAGCTGCTGCTCACACACACTCATTCCCACATGAGCTTGAGAGTGATCAGTATCCGTGCCTGTGCAGCAGACAGGAGCACGAGTTCTAGTTGTGTTTATCACAATTCCTTCAGACAATATCACTCACTTATCGTCCTTTAATCATAACCGCCTTAATTCCTTGCGGGTGTTGGAGCATACCGCCATCCTCAGCTAAATACTAATGCACTGGTTTCGTACTTCTCAAAAAGGATATTCACCGTGCACCTTTCAGCCCCAGCGGTGCAGTCGCTTCCGTCAATGTTAGGTTCACTGTGCGTGACCACATTCACGTTGAAGCGCCAAAACGGTCTTCTGGTCATACTTAATCACGTTGTCCGGGGTACTAGGATAATTAGATAATCTCACCACTGTCTGTGTTGTAGTGGGCGCACACAATCCAACGCACACGCATGTACCGACAAACACCAACACATACCCAGTGCAAATGTGTTGGCATCGTTAATTCGTCACCTGCCGCACGGAACACCTCTAGCTTTCCCGGCAATGGACACTGAGATTATATCACCGCTCTGTCTACGTTGAAGTGGGCGCACACCTGCTACGCGCACGCAGGCACCCATGGATACGCTGCATAATAACCGGCATTCTGTGATGAAACTGATATTGGCACATTGATAATATTAGTCAGCATCCTGCTATTAATCTCACTAAAGTCACCAAATGGGTGCTCAGCCAAATAAGTTCCGCGCAGGGCTAAGGATAATCCAGTGAAGAATGAAGGCGAATTCGGTGAAAATAAGCGGTACTTTTGAGGTGAACCTGATCAAGATGAACAAAAGCGCAGCAAGGGATAAAATAGGAGCTGAATGTTCATTCACGCGTCCGGTGGACGCTACACCACCCGCTATCAGGCTTTCACAACTATTCCGTCAGATGCAACCTGGTTAACCAACTTCAGTCAGCCTGTGGTTATATTTCTGTCCTGTTAGTGCGTTATCTGAATTGAAGATTGGCGGTTTCAGTTTGAGAGAACTTTCTACCACACATTTGTGGAGGGGGTGGGAGGGTGTGTTTGTTTGTTGGTGCATGCTTGCACTGACCACGGTGCACACAGGGATTGTCAAGTGAAACTAGCAGTAGTGCCTCGGACAGCGGAAGACGTTGAAACACAGTTGAGGTCCATTCGTATCTAGCACCCTCAAGGATTTAGAGTGGTTACGATTAGAGGACGATGTGTGATTTCACGGCAATTTCATTACAGTTCACTTCAGTTCTGGAAAATGAAGTTAAGTGGAGTAGAATTTGCCAGCATACCCAACACTCCCCTAAGTTACTTGAACTAATGCCTAACCGCGACTCACGGAGACTCCACTAACTACCGGACAACAAGTATGTTCAAGTTTGAAATAAGTATAGATGACTGCGCATACGACAATAGTAGTTACACTGCATTCTTCCAGAACTATCCAAAGTGGTTGTCATACCTATTTAACCTCTTTAATGAAATTAGTGCCGGAAAGCTAACAATCGTTGATAAGATGCAAATATTAGTTTTATCACATTTTGAACTTAACAAAAGCTACATGAACCTTATTAGAGTAAACGCCATTAAGTAAACAGCCCGTAAAATGGATGAAATAAATCGAGTTGGACCACTGCATTTGACTATTTTTCTTGTGTCGGACTTCCACGACATCCATGCAGCCAGTGATCATGGGCAGGCAGGAAGATACGACTACATATCATGACAAGTGAGGCATTCGTATTCACACAACTTAATCATCATATTGCTACCGTTTTTTACTTCTCCTCCTACTTTGTCATACCACTGATACGTTTTACTTCTAAGTTAGGCTGCTGTTGAAAAACAGCAACCAGAACAGCCACAATCCAACAATCATGAATGGTTATTGCAACTTAACTAGATTCATTGAAGTCTTTCACATTCAGGAGACCAAAGTGAATAAGAGATTAAACCGCTAACGGGTTAGTATTAATACTGTGCTAATGGATGATATACCATTGATCAGATACTACATAAGTTGCCATCCCACTCGGGTTTTCTATGCAAGGCCATACTGAATTGACCAAAATGGCCCGTTTATTCACAATGAACGAGTTCATATTGGTTTATATACACTAAAAGTCCACTCGACTTGCGTAGACAGCTATATCCGATCATTTTCTGGTTAGGAAATCACCTTCGAATGTATAATTTGCAAATCCCGGTGTCGCTTACCGATTTCTTAAGCGAACACTGCCAAGCGATTTTTCTTGCGAGCTCTAACAAGAGCGAAACTCGAGTCTGGTGCTTCCGAGTGCAGTTTGGTCGGATGACCTGAGCTTTGTGCGTGAAAGGTGGAGTCCGAAGGACGATCGGCAGAACAAAAATTCAGAAGACGTCAAAATGTAACTACTGCTACTGTTTTAGTAGTAGTAATAGAAATTCGAAGCTCCAGGGCTGTACCCGTGCCCGAAGAACAAGGGTGTAATAGAACAGAGGAAAATAATGTCTTTCATAGTCATCAAATCCACCACAACTTGAATAAAGTTCTCGTCTTCTGTTCTGTGTGGTACAATCGTTCAGACCTCAAACTTTTACTTATGGATTGGTGGTAGATGCACTGGAATCGTTGTCTTCTGTAATAAACTCAGAAACTTCGGAATTAAGACATTCAGAAAGGGTATAAGAAGCCAGTATGTTAAAGACAGTTTGGTACAAGTGCGAACGATTTACTGAACTACCATTCAGATAGAGAATCCCTCACAGTCTTCTATCCAATTGAATAAGAACAGTTCCGCGAAAAGAGCTCAGTTCATTTCCTCGATGATAAATACTGCAGCTGAGTCCAAACGGGGCAAGTTTGTTCGCAGTAATCTGTTCGTAAAAACTTGACTGGACTCTCCAGTTGTCCACTGAGGTGAGTTACGATACTGTACTAAGAGATTTTCAACATTCCTATTGAGTTATTCGAACGTACTGTAATGCGTAAATGCAGTTCACTCTTCGAAGTACGAACTAAGTTTTCTGCTATCTCATTGGATTGTGGATATGGAAGTGAATTTGCCTCATAGTGACAACCCAACGGTTTAGGTCAGTCAGTCACTTTCGCCGCGGACTCGCTTCCATCATCAGTAACAATCACACACGAAACACATCGGCTGAATGTTTTTGGAGGGCTGTAATCGTGAAATGAGCATTAGGAGAAGTAGTGAAATATACCCCCCGGCCATCGGGAGCAGAAATCAACAGTTACCAGAGTATAGTACTTGCCTACAAATAGACCACAGTAATCAGCAGGACAGGATTGAAAACGGCGTCGTCGCGGACCACCAGAGATCTGAAGGAGGAGTTTAAAAAATTGATTTCCAGTTTATCCGCAGTGGGGCCCTATCGTCTACCAGGACTGGTCAAGAATGACACCGGAAACAGCTGGATAGAGACACTGACGGATACCGCCCGAAACCGGAGTCAGTGATGTCAAGGTTGGGCTGCCTCCATATCATTCCCCTTCCGTATATAAAAACAAAACAAAGGAAACAACAAAAATCAAAGACTTGCGACAGAAAACCTTTTCCATTCTTTTCCTTTCCGTATATTGTTTTCCTTTAGTTCCATGATCTTTTTCGCACGTTGTCTGGACTAAATTCGTGATATATATATATATATATATATATATATATATATATATATATATATATATCATTTTTACTTCTCCTGATTTGTATTCTGTATCATTTTGACTTCCGAGTAAGGTTCCTATCTAAGAGGCCGCAATTAAAACCCGGTGCATGGTTGATGGATGTTCAAAATGAATTAAAACGATAGATGATGAATTTAGAGATACAATTTGGGGTCTTTTGTAACCTGAAGTACCATAATTTTGGAGAGATTTTGTGCCCATTTTTTTACGTGATATTAATCCGCTCCCTATTTAGTCGTGTGTGGAATCATATAACCAACCTGAGAATAACTAGAAACTGTGATCTTCATTACGAATCCTAAGTTGATTTTTAAGAATATTTTGTTTTCTCAGTTTCAAAGCGGCTGGTTCAAGCATCTTCATGGAAAAATCACCAAGTTGCTTTCACATAGCAAAAGCATGCTTCACGGTGAGTTTCCCCACAGTTACAATCGAATCTACATTGTGTTTTGAAAAAAGAGCGTCACTAACTATAATACAACGATCTGGTAGAGCAGGGTTAACCTGGGAGAGCAGTGTATTTGTTTATCAGGTTCAAACGACTATCGGCTGTGCAGATTCAACTTTTTAAGTGGTGATTTATCATCAGTGGGTTTTTGGTGCAATATAAAGTCGTTACTAATTTCTCCGTGTTGGAAACTGTGACTTTGACCAAGACGAGGAAATCAGCCTTCTAAATCAGCTGTCGGAAATGACGCAACTCATTTTATTACGGACACAGAATATCTCAATTTTCAAAATTTAAATTGCCATCAACTCAGCGGCGTAGTCATCAAAGCCCCTTGGGCCGACGAACTCCTTAAAATCATGCTATACAGGTGGTACGTAAACGGCTGTTTTTCGAAACAGATTCCAGGTTGGATGCTGCGTGCCCTTTCTACTACAGGATAGATGCTTTTATTACGTTTGCAATGTGATTTCTCCATTAAATTCTACCGTATGGTTAGCACTTTCGCCTTGAAAACGTTGTTTCGATCTGTAGTACCTCCCGAAAATCACAACAAAGCAGGAACAGATTCTAAACGAAATTGATTTTTTCCACCAATTTCACGCTCTTCCAATCAGCTGTTAACGGAATGCGATCATGAAGTTTATGCAGATCAGCATATAGTTTCATTCCAGTCAAAAAAGCCACACGGTTACTGGCCTTATTGACTTGCTACCCCTCTCGCTGGTGCGACCCATTGTGTTTTTAAGTAGCGCATCAGCTTCGAAAGTTCAAGCTATTCATGGATTGGCATGAACTATACAATCAGCCATGCCCGTAGGGCTTATTGGGAGCAAGCGAATTTGGTGACCAAAATCAGTTCTGCTCATGGTGTTGTTACTACTTTGTCTGAATGGATCAGGAGACAGAATGTTTCACCAAACGCTAGGCCGAATGAATAGTCACACTTTCTAAAGCTACTTACTGCGCTAAGGGGGATCCCTCACCAGCGTAGCCCAGGGCTCCAACACCGGAGACAGCTCTGGTCGATAGCCGAAGGCACTTACCCAATTTAGCACGTAGCTACTTCGCCGACTGTTAGTCGGAACTTAACGAAGTCGTAAATTCTCAGATTCAGGTGGAGCACAGTTATTCACATGTGAGACCCATTCTGTTTCAAACCCGCTCTCTGCAGTTGGACAAGCATCATTACCCCAGTTATCCCCGGACTGAATTTACTGCCTCATTAGACATGATTTTACGGGATTATTTTCGTGGCCTGTAATCAGCCAAACATTGAACTCACAATCTTGCGTACTCTCATTGATACGGGGATAATATGAATTTGATTCCTCGTTGGTTCTGGACTTTCCAATAAAAAGAATAATTGATTCTCACTCAGTTATCAAATCTCAAGTATTTTTGCTGTATCACTTCTTTCGTACAGAATTTCACACTGATTCGGGTATTAAAGTATTTAACGAAGCATTGCAGTCGGATAACCCTATTTGGAACGTCTTATAGTATTTTGCGAAGAATTTATCATCAAGGCCTTAACACAGAGTTGTTCGGATTCAGTGCTATTCACTCTTATTGCCCACAACAGCGTACTCCAGTCCTGTTTCATACACATGCTCTTAAAAGGTCAATCTTTCCGAATGAATTTTACCACTGGTATCAATGCGAAGTGTAAGCATTGGTGGCCATTTCACCCTTGCTAGTCTTGGTTCAGTGAAGCTGCACCTTAACATGGGGCGACGGCTGGCCCGCCTCAGCCACCCAATGAGCTATACAGAATGATGTACATCAAGCCGAAGATTCAGTCATACCTGGAGGTTCAATGGGACTGATGAAGCATTCTCCTGGTCCTTTATGTTGCGGGTCGATCTGAGCTGGCAATTCAGTCGGTAAATCAGTAGAAGAACATTTAATCCAGGCAAATGGGTTTCCACTCATCCACTCCGCTGCCTTGCCGACAGGTTTGTGTTAGAACTAAAGGCTTTGGTCGTTCTCCTGCTTTGCGGCTGAACAATCTAGCAGTACCCGTCCAACATTCCCCATGAACTGCACGAATAGAAAGAATTCCATATTGCATCGGTCGTCGCGCAGGATGATCAGGACCGCGCTGCTCATTGTATCGAGCAGAGTGGATAGGGATGGATGGGCTACTGCTCAGAGTTCTCTCTCTTTTATCCAGCCTTTGTCTTCTATCCCCAAATGCCTCTCTTTACCCCCTCTATCCACACATAATGCTCCCATTGATAACACACCCGATACTCGCAACGGTTCATTATCAAATAGTGTCGGGAATGATCCTCTGTCTGGTAATTCACATTTTCTCAAGCCTCGTCAGCCTCTGAATCTCAGTTCCTTCAACGTGCGTACACTCATGCAGGCCGGTCAGCAGACGTGCCTAGCGCTCATAA
This sequence comes from Fasciola hepatica, assembly GCA_948099385.1. Taxonomy (NCBI): domain Eukaryota; kingdom Metazoa; phylum Platyhelminthes; class Trematoda; order Plagiorchiida; family Fasciolidae; genus Fasciola; species Fasciola hepatica. Next base: position 4,797,936 of record CANUEZ040000126.1, on the reverse strand, counting down.
AAGACTCTGGCGATTGATATATGCTGCTTAAGTGAAACGAGTATCCAGGATTCGAGCATTATGGTCCAACTGACTGCTCTTGGTATCTTATCGAGGTATTTCCTTCACATTTTAGTATACTGAGCAGCTAGAACTGCAGGTCAACGTGGTGTAGAGATAATCCTGACTGACAAGTCTGAGGCTGCTCTTTTAGACTGGATACCGGTTAACAGTCGTTTATGTGCTGCAAGACTCCAGGAGCCAAATCGCATTCTAAAGGATGGTTTCGTTAAGCGCAGCTTGTTTGTGATCTCGACATGCGCTCCAACAGACTGCAGCTTCGATGCTCAGATGGATGAGTTCTACGGTGAACTCGCCACTAATATTCGCAGGAACAAAAGCCCTGACATTGTAATGCTAGCAGGTAATTTTATTGCAAAAGTTGGCAAACTGTGCGTCAGAAGCTTGTTCAAGTGGGCATTGTGACTTACCCGCTCAACGCACAGAAGACGGGTATTCGCATAGAAATTTCCGACAAAGCTTACGGCACTCGGCAACATGGCGTCCTAACTCGACAGGTATTTCGAGCCAGATCGATCATATCACAGTAAGTTACCGGTGGCGCAGTTCTGTCCAAAACTGTAGATCCTGATGGTCCACGTACGTAGAGTCGGACCATGCATTAGTTCTAATGCGATTTTCGCTCCAGCTCTATGGTCATCGACGCAAACCGCAAACCTGGTTAGCCGCGCAATGTTTGTTTGATCCAGAGGTTAGCACCAGTTGCGAACAGAAATTAGCACATGAACTAGGATCTACGAGGAACAGCAGAGAGAAGGGAACTGGACCCATACGAAACGGGCTATGCACGTAGCAGCACGCTTCACCATCGGTCCTAGATCCGATGTCCATCAAAGACACTAGATGACAACGAATTTGATCACTTGAAATCCGTTGCCCTGGCTTCAGTTTTATCCCATCACAGTATGCTAACTATTGAGTGGTTTGAAGGTTTTATTCGAATCATGCACGCGATCTCATTCTCCCTTTACCAGAACCCACTTCTTTCGAGCGGCTACGTCCCAATCCGGTGATTCAACAGTGTACGGAATCGCGTTCGGAATTTCCAAATTACGAGCAAAATGTCTGGTCGGTATATTGGTCGCTGTTGGCCCATACTGCTTCTGTGCACAGGGCGTACATGAACTTTTCTCTCCAAACGGAGGTTAGTGTAGTTTATTGCGTTGAAGTTTGCGCTCTGTCTGAATTCTTCAACGACTAGATTGTTTCCTGCAGTTGTCGATGGATTAACCCCTTTTTCATTTACTGTCGCGTAACCAGTACGTGTCCTAATGTCAACCTTTTCTCATGCCTTGACATCCCTGCAGGTACCTCCTGCGTCGCTTCAAAAATATTCCATCGTTATTTGGCTTATTCGGAAGCTGTTTCTTGGTGTGAGTTTATGGGCATTTTAATTGGTTGATTTTATCCAGTTAACCTACTTACGAACTTGGAACTAATTTGTAATTCGTACGTTTATCAGTCTCCCGGCTCGTTACCGCATCTGACTTATTGGGACCTTATGTGGTTCTCCATCACTCCAAATCTCAGGGCCCGGTTGCCGGTTGCCCCTAATAATGCAGTGGACCTTTGAGGTTATAGGCTATAGCCTTTCCACTGCACTCGTGCGCATTCATGAGACAAATAAAAGCTATACACATTTTTCAAATTACTGGATGTGAAGGTACCTTTTCATCACCAAGTTCAGGATTAGCTCAGTGAAACTACAGGACAGTTCAGATTAAAGTTCTAGTCGTTTCGGAGTTTTGGCGGTTAACAAAAATTCACTACAAAGGCTGTTAAGTTGGGTGATCCATTTACGATGTGGTTGCACTGTGAATACGTCCCATCAGTGCCCCAGATCAAGAACTCCACTGATCGGACGTCGCTGCACTCGGGTCACGGAACGTAATCAAGAGGTCCCGTAAATCGTTAGTAATCGGTATCAAAGTCAGTTCTTCGGTAAAACCAATCAGTATATTTTTACAGCATGCAACAAGGAAATCTCGATTCATGTTAATTATCCGATGGTTTACAGAGCCTCTTGCACCGGCCAGATTGCTCGACTTACAATGTGCCAAACAAAAGTCACTTCCTGACCAATCAGGAAACGCCACTAATGTGGTAAAACAAAAACATTCAACACGATCAGTAAGACAAACATGGTAGAAATAACCAGTCATAAGTCGGAGTGGTGGTACAACGGGGTTGCGGACGTCAGTCGATGGTCGAACACAAAGAGCAGTCACTTCAAAATGAGGGCACAATTAGTAAGAGGTTGTATAAGCGTGGGGGTGCATGGGCAACAGGACATCCGACTGAGTGTGTGCAGACATGTGAAAAATGTATATGGAACACCCAGCTCAGGGCTCGCGAGATAGCCGGAACAGGGAATCACAGAAATCATGACTACTACAGGTTTTCCTGTTGTTCAGCTGCCACTGTTGCTTGTTTAGGTACCACAACCTAGGCCATAATAACCAGGCCTTTCTGACACACCCATACCGCGCGAGGTCACGTCACGTGTGAAATTTCGGTCCCACTTACGGGGCTTGGTAGCCTCGTGCAGAGATCTGATTTACATCATTCCGGAAGGTTAAACAATCGAAGAACACAGGTTAGGTATGTTGATGAAGTTCTGTAAACAAACAAAGTTTTGTTTGCCGTTTTTTTGTGCTGTATTTGACAAACGCAATTTCACTTTTACTGGACCCTCCAGAAATTATTCAGGTTTGTAAACCTTTTTTTCTTCGATGGTTGATATGATATTTTTCTATTAAGTTACCGGGAAATTTTCCTTTTTGGACCCTGCGTATTCTAGTTAATGACCTGCACAAGCCTACAAAGCCCCATGACTAGGACCGAAATCTGACACGTGATGTTCTCTTGGATGGATGTGTTGGAAAGGTTTGGCTACTGTGCCCTAGGCCGTGGTCCCTAAATAATCGTTAATACTCAATAAACAGCAGAATAACCTGTATCACCCAGACAAACTATAGTTATTGATATGCTGTGTGGAGGATAGTTCCCGAATCTCTTCGCAAATATACATAGTACGTTTTGCTTACTGTCGCTGTTTGTCCAGGTAGTGTCCATATTGTCTTATGAAGAAGTGTTTGATGCGTAGAAATAACACAAGTTGTCTTCATCAGCTGCGGACGATACCTGTCTACATCGAAAGAGTATATTTGTGCCTAATTCGACAAGTGGCGGAGCCTGTACTCATGTATTTGATGCGATTGATGACTTAGCTCACATCTGAACAGCAAACCGCCACAGAAAACTCAATCCCCTCGATTGCATAACACCCCATGATTTCCGGTCATTGCATTGAACAGATTCGAACGTTCCGTATAAATGGGTAGTCAAATTCTTCACATTTTGTGAATCTTTCCCAATCGATAATCGCAGAAGCTCAATATGTGCACAATAATTAAACTTCAAGATGTCTTTAGCTCGCAATAGCTAATGGGGTTTTCATTGATATCCGTGTTTTGCACTACTTCACCACAATCTGTTACCCAACGATAATATTCTTGTCACACTTTGGGGTTTACTGGATTAATCGTTATTTCCTTCTTTGTTTGTTTGCAGTGTGCTTTGTGCTTCGGCTTAATGGTTTTTTATTTAAAAAAGAGAATAAAGTAGAATTGTACTCCAGGTTCTCGATATCCAAAATAGTATCTCTGGAGTTCATATTGTCTCATTTGGTCTTAGTTCGGTCGGCTGATGACCGGTCTCAACAGCGCCACGACAACTGCCTTCAAAAGACAGTCGTAGCTGTTGCACACATTGGTTCAACACTGACCCAAATCTGTTTATGCTGGTGTACTTGTCCTTTTGTTCGCCAACCGTAATTTGTATACTAAAAGTATGACAGTAGCACGTTCCGCATCTTGATTTACTTCGAGAGTTCAATTTTTATAGCCGTACAACGCTCCAGTGATTCAGTAATACTTGGAGCATTGTGACTGTCGGGTAGATCATTCTATCACAGCTCACATCCCGTAATATCAAGTTGTTCAGCATTTCTTGTTCTCTTTTTCTTACATCATCATAGGAAGTGCTTCCATCTGATAAAGAAGTACAAGTTTACCTGAACTGTCTTCTTGATTTGTTTGCCATTTGGGGACCAAACCTCGAGGTTATTCGTTCTCTTTGGATTTATTTTGGCCGCAGACTAGTAAGTACAATTGAGTCAATAAATCTTCATTCTAAGTTTGGTCTTCTTTTATTCCCACTGAGGTAGATCTAATTTCAGTCAGCTGTTAGTTTTTCAAGTGATAATAATACTAATCATCTCTTCAATTCCTTTATGAATATATAGCAAAGGTTTAATATTTCTGGGAGAGTTCGCGGCCAGTTATAAGCTTTCGAAACGGAGTGACAGGCAGAGGAAAGATTCGAACCCGCGACCGCAGAGTTCAAATTTTGAACTGATGGCCGTTTGACCACCGCCAGCAAGAGGCGCCTCAGACAAGCTTCGTTAGCTACAGGATGACCACTGTGAGAAGTTCGTCCGATGCACAGCATATTTCCATCCAGCGTATGGTACACATCTGTCCAGACTAGAACGAATTACACACCATTAGGTCATTAAAGCCGATTGATGAAATTTATGGCGCGCCTTAGAAGTGTCATTTGAACACGACCCCGTGTGTGCCACCTCGGATAGTCTGCGCTGTACCGTGAGAGACAGAACAATCAACCGCACGTGACTGAAAGGCGTTCAGGGACGCACTCTAGTTTGTTCTTGCACTTCATTTGACAGTCTGTTTGTCGTATATACCCGACCGCTAAGTAACACCATTTGACTCTGAACAGGACGATGTAAACTGCAGCCAATTCAGTCAAGCAGCCATTAGGAATTGTCCACTAGGATGGATAGTATGAATCTTTCCAGTTTTTCAGGACACAATGAGTATTGTTGCGATTATATGGGAGACAATCGAAATTCCACATAGACTTGACAACCTCCATCATGCTGTCTCCTCCTCAAGAAGTTGGATGCAGCAATCTGCCTAGTGTAGCAGCCGAGCTGTTCGTGACGATTCTCTCGAACCGATTGGATGTTGTATGAGATGCACGCATATGTTGGTTGTTAAAGACGTCTGATCAGATCTCCACCATTTGGGAAATTTTGAGCCATCACTGTAAATCTCAGCAACGTACTTCATCGGCTTTTGTTCCACTCTTGATTTCATATGGAACATACGGCAAGCTAACAATATGCCTGGTAAGTACACACGTACTTTCCGATAACAGGAGCGTGCGGTCGTGCTTATATCAAGAAGTTTACTGAGCTTACGCTTAGTTTCAGCATCCACCGGGACCGTCCTTTGTCACAAGCTTTGTTTCACTATGCCATCGAATAGATTATATTTCACGTACTCACGAACCACTGCAGAGAACGATGACAGCAGTAGCAGCCATAACCGCGGCACCCAGTTCATGGTTAATGGTTGCTCGAACTGAATCAACCCTAATGGTTTGCTAACCTTGAGTTCTAAAATGATGTTGTCGGTCTAGCAGACATCAGACGGCCTGCATTCGATGCCGAAGCATGTTGTATTGCGTTACGGATCAGTACCCAAGGAAGATCCTCATAACTTTTTCACACCTACGGACATTCCTCTCCGCACTTTGTGGAAGCAAAAAATTTTGGTTGCAATATAGTGTGCTTCTTTTACCAGTCTTGGTACGTATTGCTTTGGTTCAGCCAGCCTTTATGTTATTACCGTTACTAATTTTGTTTTCAGCTGTTTGTAATTTTATCGTGCTTTGTTTGGTTAAAGATTATCAGCATTTGAACCTATGATGTCCCTTAGACTTCGGGCTGAAACAGTTGTGTCAGATACTATTCGGAATTGCGGGGTACCTGTTTTTAACCGTAGCTTGAAGTGAGCTCATCGATAGCTCTTCATGGTGGCTGATTCGTTGCATGGTTGGGAAATCGATAGAGTGCGGTCCTCTGTGCACGCATTTGCGTCTATTCGTTTTGGCTACTTTTCAATCATACCTTAATTGCATCACACAATTCGCACTCAAGCGGATTCACAACTATAAAAAGCAGCTTTTTGAGGCCGTTTGTGCTAGCCGGAAGAAACATGTTGCAGAACGTGGCAAAAGAAGTTTCCACATCAGGCTGCGCGTCTGTCGACCTGACATTCGTCATATCCTTGCGATGTAGTATGCGAGACCAGTGTCTTCCGTGGGGATTGCAAGTGCACAACCTGTCAGGGGCTCTCCACCGGGTTGGCTGACTAATAGTCAGTCTAAGGGAGATGGCTAAACCCTGATTCCAAACCAACCACGGGTGGCGTATGAGGTGTACAACAGTATGCTCACCGGCATCTGTGGCGCAGAGGTGCACTGGACACCCAGGAAGTCTGGCCTCATCCGAAGGGCGAATGAACCGAGGAATCAGTCACCGGCCGCCAGTGGATTACGGACCTCACGTTTCGTCCCGCTGCCTTACGGGTTAAACAAAAGGCTCCTGCTGTGGATCCCTAATAAAACCACCTGCTTTGGCTTGGGCAACCTGACAGTATCGCACCCGCAAACAAATCATGGACTCGGACTATCTACCTCTTCCCCCCACCCCCTCCCCGATTGTACCATGTTTTGTTTGGCACATAGTCTGAAACCAGACAAGTGTGAAATGTATATATATATATATATATATATATATATATATATATATATATATATATATATATATATATATATATAACACAAAGAGAGAAACCTAATGAGCCGAAGCCCACTAAATGCATCACAGGATCCTGCACTTACTCTAATCGAACACCAAAATGGCTACCTCTAACCTGCTGACTACAGCGTACATTGATCAAGTCTAGCTGATGTAGCGAAAAGTACGAAGAAGCTGGGGGTCTTTGTTGCGCGTCAAAGGTGGGACGGGAAGACCGTATCTCAAGCTAAATCCACTATTCGGTATCGTTACTCAGACAGCGATGTTAACGTTTTCCTTACAGCGAGATCCTGTTCCGTAGTTTGGCTACCTGTACCACAACTTGCATAAAGAAGTCTACTCCTAACGCTCGACTGGAAGCCTATACTATCGCCTCAGCTGTCAACTGAAGACAGTTGTGATCGGTCAGAGCGGATGCCAATTTCCCAAGTCTTCAGTGTCCGTAAATAGCGTAAAAATTTGGTTCAGGCGCCAGTGACAGGACTGAATGTCACAAAATAATGAATCCACCAAATCGCCTCATTCCCACTCAGCAATCGTTTAGAAATATATCATGACGACGGGCCTTAGTCGCTTTCATGTGTGCACCGGTCCAGATGAAACAACAACCGATTCGAGGCTCCTTCTTAACGCCCATTCGATCCCTTACCTAAAATGTCATTAATTTTGACGTGTCATACAGTCATCTTAAAAGTCTTTGCTACGGCCAGTTGCGTACAAAACTCAATGAACTTATTATGTCCCTAAGTAAGCTTGGGTTTTTGATTTGCTTGAGATAAGTGAAACTACCCGATGAGACATCAGAACACTCGGTGGACAAGTCAGCCGGCAGGATTGTGTCATCAAGATAACCACAGTACTTGATGATAGATCGAAGTCCACAAACAATGAGTGAGAAGATGTAAAAAAATATTCAAAGAAAAATCAGTCCGTAAAACAATTGTACAGTTGAAACCAAACGAATTAATCCGCCTCACTCCTTTGAAAACAATCCAACTAATTGGTACCGGTATACCTCGACTTTATGGTCTGCTAGAAGTACAGACGAATGGGATATCACTGCCCATTTCTAGGCACCGGAAACTCACCGTATCATGCCACGGCGAAGTGGTCAACTGAGATCATCGAACCTATCAGAAGGAGGTTACAAGGCACCGTCTGCACGATACATCCGAATTTTTGGATGTTGTTGACCCTATTATTGCGTCCGACAAGAGGACGTACTCGCTCGATGTATCCTCTCTGTTGACGAATATGCCATTAAAATAAACCACCAGATACATAGGAGGTAACATTAACGAATCGGGTAGATCCTTGGGACTGCCATTAGATGAACTCAAACGACTTATCTACCTATGCACATACAATGTACAATTTCAATTTGATGGAATCAGATATCGTCAAAGGGGTGGAGTAGCAATGGGATCTCCCCCAGACTCCAGATTAGCAGATATTTTTGTGACGAAACTAGATAACAGTGTTCTTTTCGAAGAATTCAAGAAACTAACTCTGTACACGGTATAATGTGTATCCGACGCCGCCATGGGTCGACATGACTTTCTACGCAAATTCAGTCAAGCCTATGGGGATATAAAATTCACGTTGAAAATAGAATATAAATGGTCTGCAATTCCTAGATCTATTCCTGTCACGTTGCTCGGATGGCTCACGCAAGCGACTAGTTTACCATAGGAAGACATAGACAGGTCAGTATACGCAGTACCACAGTTTCGTATCAATACACCAGCAAAGGAATCCTGGTGAGTATTTGGAAAACAGAGCCATTAGGATAGATACCATTGAAGATGAACTTGAAAGGGTGAAGCAAGTTTTTTCTTGAGAATGGATATCCCGAATGTTTCATCAATAAAATATGATGCATATCAGAATCAGGTCTAACCACTAAACAGTTAAAACGAAGGCCGTCTGCTTATCAATACCTTTAAGGGGAAACAATATGGCAGAAAGTGATAAGTAGGCGGCTTCAAACCGCTGTCAGAACGACGTATTTTGCAGCTGAACTCCAAGTTTTGTTCACCTCGACCAGTTTTACTTTCTACAGACGAAAGACAGACTACCTCCAGATTCCACGCTCGGATTCTAGACCAGCGACTGCATGCCCTGATCGAGACCCGTACAATTGAGTGACGTGTAGAGTCCCCGTTCGCAACTGTCTCGTGATAAGGTACTGTTAGCAAAAGTAAATGGTCATTACGATGAATCATACAAACCTCAAATTGTGAGGTATCGTCTATCCCACAAAACGTTATCCAAATGCACCCAAAGGATAGTGCGTCTTTTAGATACAAAAATAAGGTGAGTATTCACAGCACACCAGGGGATAACAAGGCAGCACGCAGCTGTGTCCAGTAGGGAACAGTCCGGAGGAATGCCGATCCGCAAGACCGGATCAGACTCACTGAGTCAATCATGCACCCATGTACGCAATCTAACCACGGTACAAGTTCATTAACCAGCGGGGAACCAGTCGATGAGGAATATCAGGACCCACACAGAGTGCACCGAGTCAAACAAGGAATTGCGGGTGTCTTGTAAACCAAACGGCCTAGCGGTTACATGTCGGACTGAAAGCGGTGTGTGAATGTCAGGGGGCATCAAAACCCGGTCCGTGCGGAAACTAAACATGAACCAATCACAAAGGACCTGATTCCGGGGAAAAGAATTAACACCGCTAAATCGTATGATCGAAGTTACGGTGTCGAAAAGCACAGATGATTCATACGCACCATCGGTGGACGAGAAGAAATCAGGACAAAATAAAAATCATTCTCGTTAGATGAATAAACAGAATTAACACTACCCGTGCATTCTATCTCTCACTATGTGAACCAGTTTACTTGAACATGTGGGGCAAGTTACGTAATTCGAACCACAAGAAGACGCAGAACGCATACGGGAGCATCATTCGAGTTGGTTGTGTAAAGGATTAGTGATGAGCGGACAAACAACCATAACAATCCTTTTGATAGAATCCGATCATTCGATCAAAGTTAAGGAGGCTTTTCGTCCTATCTACTCTGTCAAGAGAAGATTAACATGAAACATCAAAGGCGGAATCTTAGCCGCCACCGAAGCGATCGCAACCCGACTGAATAACCCCGCCGCATGTCAGAAACAGTATGTGAAATCTCTTATTCTACCTTGACCATCGACGAAATTACAAACCCCATGCATCCCACATGACAGTTAGCATCACACTATCTCTCGTGAAGCCAATGTATTTTAGACGAGTTAAATACGTTTCACTAATTGACCTTACTTTATTCCTTTCATATTGTTTGATTATTCACCGGGAGTTAGATTGCCACAGTGTCCGCAAACTAGCTCGTATGAAGGCGGTTACGTTTATCTTTTCGTTCACGAGATCAGCTCCACCGATCGATAGCTCACTTGTCTACCTACCCACCTAATGTCCTCGTACTGTTTCCAACCGGCATTGGATTGGCGGCAAAATTTTAAACAATCGATGGCAAAGTTTGACTTGTTACTAATGCAGCAGCCTCCCATCGGAGAAACGTACTCTTCTTCACCAATGTGAAATAATCACAGAGATTAGGTTGGATAGTAAAGTGTGTCAGTTCAGCTGTGCAACTCGTTTAATGTGGCGATCGAGTATATGCAGACGCAGTATACGGCGTAAAACAGATTAGGCCGTGCAACGCTTAGATTCACACTGACAAGCTTCCAGTCCAGAACAGTTACCTTTCCTCCACAAATGTTTGACATAAAGCATCCTACCATTTAGTGTAATGTAATAATGCAACAAATAATCATTCACATGCATTGATAATAGTCATGCAAAGTTGTAGGTGTTAAGCGGGAATGATTAGCATCGTCTGAAGTGTTGTCAGTAAAAGTGAACAATGGAAGACATTTATGGTAGCCATTAATTGATGGTAAAACTACTATACAAAAATTGAAACTGACACCTAGTGTGCTCGGAATTAGTAGTTGAAAAAACAACTTTTATAATCCATTCATTTGTAATCACGTGAACGCAAAACTCGACCGTAACCGTTGAACAGAAAACTAAGTCAGAAGTAAGTGAAATTACATGCACTCACTCGAATAAGTCACGCTCTCATTCGACTGATGCCGAACACGCTCGGTCGATACATAGGGAGATCGATCAGTCAACATTGTCCGGGCCGAAACATGACTACATTATCAGTACCGTGCAGGCGTGTGTTCATGTATGATAGAGATATTGTTCGATTGACCTCGTAGTATGCGTGTGTATGTTAGTCTGTCTTTTCGATCACAGGACTGTTTGAGCCGAATGCAACAACACCAAATGACAGGTCAACAATTTCCGAAGGAGAAAATAGCACGGACTGAAAGAGACGAGTTATAGGGCAAGAATTTACATAACTTGTGTGTATAACACGTATAACAAAACCACCAAAAGTGGATAGGGTTTCGTACAGTTGATTCAGTTGTGCAGAAGGCACTACAGACCAAACTGAATGAGCTCGGTACTATCTCCATACATTTGGGTGTTGAGAGAGCAACCGCATTTTTGCACCACTATGAAATATGAGTCAACCAACTGTTGATGGCTGTTTTGTTTCATCATTCATTACTCTGTTTCTAAATGATATAACCACCGCATTACTCATTTGCGCCGTGTTTTTCCAGTCCAGTCACGACCCTCGCATGCCATGTCCCATTGGACGATTTAACCGTGAGTGGTCACCGGCTAGACAACCATTAAGCGATGGCTTGCCTCTTATATTCATTGCATTGCCAGTCGTTATCTCTTCGATTAGTCTGTGTTTCGTTATTTTCCATCAAGGAAAAGAACTTTTTGGGACCGCGTATTTACCGTTGTTTGCTTTATGAGTTTCGAAGGGAAAGTACTGCTACAGAAGCAATGAAAAAACTTAAGAAGTGTGTCCCGATGCAATCGAAACTCGTACATGTGGTTTAAAAAATTTCAAGATGGTGATTATGACACATCCGACATGCCTCGCTCTGGAAGGCGCCCCACTCCGGATAGGGCTATTGAGTCGGACCCACGTCAAAGCACCAGAGATTTTTTTTGCAAAAAACGTAATATTTCTTGCTCAGTTATCCGCTTACATCAATCGAACTAGGGAAACCGGCAAATGGGTAGTTGGGTTTCGCATGAGTTTACACCTGAGGTTCGAGCACATTGTTCTGCTGTCTGCAACAATCCTCTAGCCAGGTTTAACCAACTCATTTCTGTGTTACCTTGTTCCATGAGATGAAAAACGGAGTGTGCATCACAACAGACATTGAAAATGACAATGGTTATCACGTAACGGGAACCCCAGTGCCAACTCCACAGAAATCCTAACTCCGTAATTGATGGAACACGAAAAGTATCATTCACTGTGAGTTCCTGGATCGTGGAAGGACCATCAGTACAGTTGTCTACTGCAAGCAACTGGATCGTGTACAGGAAAAAGCCACGTCCATGGGAGTCTGCTTTAGTAAACAGAGAAGGCTTCCTCCAGCATGACAGTGCATGCCCGCACGCCGCAAAATCAACCCTGGAAAAAATAAGTTGGGGTTGGAGGATCTTCCACATTCTCTGTACTCGCCTGTCTTGGTACCTATAGATTTCCGTTTGTTTGGATCACCAGAAAATTTTACGAAACATTCAGACACAAGAAGTAGGAAGCAGTCTTACAGATTTTTCTAGCGTCAAAATACCATCTTTCAATTGGGCTGCTGTTATTAAAAAATGATGACTACATTATTCATTAGAACTATTCGGATAAATGTTTCCTACATTCGTTCGTATGACCTTCCGGTTGAACGTAATCACTCACGGAATGTCCTAGTATAAGAAATATATTTATTCATTAACTTGGTGCAAAAGAGCCCTGAGGCATGATGCCATATAACAAGCGGATCCTCGTAATGTGAGCTGGATACTCCTCGGCTGTCCAACGTTGCCTTGGATATACGTTGTTCTCCAAGGTGGATCGTGTGTGGAGTATGGGTCAAGGTTGTCAGTCCTTGACTCGGCGATAAGGTATAAAAGCCTTAACCAGTGAGCCTAACGATATAATACGTGTTAGGTTTCCAGGTGCGGGTCCACAAGATCCATCTATCGAATGGATGGAGGCATTAAGTGACATGACTGGATGTCGCGGCCAGCGATGTGGTTGTGTTCAAAGTCTGTTGTCATCTAAATGACTCCCACATCTAACTTTTCTGTTCAATAATTCCGTATGCTTCGATTCGACGATGCTGCGTAGTAATCGCCAGAACCGAAGCACCAGCACGGGGTTAGTAGTTGGAACAGTTGGTCTGATATAAACCCACTTCTGCGAGTTATTATACTAGGAGATTCTCTCTCTCTGTCCAAAACTTTTGATCAAAGAGTCGATCTGCATAACAGCGGCGCGAAACTAGATCACGTCCTGCGGAAACCGGTGATCAGGTAATGGTCCATACGCCCTTCGTAGGCAATCCCAGGATCTCCAGCGTACCCTCGCATTCCATACCGTCCGGCCATTATGGTTCGTATGCTTCTTCTTAGAAACCTTATCGGGTATATAGAACAAAACGAGAGACAGTGATCTTGTTTTGGTGGTGAACCACGTCGCCATACAGGCCGAGGATTTTTGAGATATTCTGGTTGAAAAAACGTTTGTCAGACAGAAAATCTGCCACGTTTCTCTGTTTGTTGTTGATTGCCTGCGAACGCTTTTTCTGTGAACATAAAACCCATCTCACTCACGATCAGCTACTACATTGGGGTCGTTCCACTGTCTGTGATCTGGAGACGCGCATCATATCACAGCTTTATTGGTCATGTCGCGATTATCTCTTCTTCTGTGGACATTGAGCGCCTTAACACCGCGTTCACTTCACCACCAGAGCTGGCGGGTCTAATCGTTAGTCGGAGATGTTTCATCCATTAATCACTGGCAAATTACTGCGCGAACTGTACGACAGTATTTATTAGCAGTATGTGCGTAATGTATTCAGACAACCGTAATCTCTGTTTGATTCGGAGGTGAAGCATGTTGCCCGCATCATTAGAGACCAATCCAACTGCGACAAATTAATGCACTAAATCGAACATCAGACCGCATTGGGTTGTCTTCTGAATAACTCTAACGTGTTCTTGGCGGATTACGGTTTGCGAATCACGGATGATGAGTATGATTCCAACTGAAATAGATACAGCACACGAAACAGTTCACCTCAGAATGAGTCACAATGACACGCAAATAAAATAAAAAACCGCATTCGCGAACCATGATGGATCTATTACGACTCCGGTTGTACAAACCATCTTAGAACTACTCCATCTTTGACAGTTTTCCCATGGCCTCCCTATCCTCATTTTCAGAACTGCTTTACACGGATCGCTCTTGTTTTGCCCATATTTATACAATATTCAAACATGAGAAAAACAGAGTGCATTAGTATTATCTTGAGAGACTTCAGTCGTAGTCGTTTCAGTATCGTCGCTTAATCAGCACTATCTTCGTGATAATTCAGTCGATATCTGATGACTCATTACTTGCAAGGTGCAACTGGTGATATGCAAGATTGTTGCCACACTAGATGTACCGTTGGACAAAGAATATTCACAGCACGATACCGATTCACTGCTGCCCGCACGTCAAGAATCACAAAGGGAAGAAATAAAAGCCCCTAAAGACGGATATATTATTACGAACAACAGTTGAAAAGCGTTCAAAAAGTTGCAGGTGGTCGTGGGGGACAGTTTAATGCCAAGTTGGAGTATATCGTATTGATAACGCTGTGCGCGAACAGAGAAACGAATCTCATGCCAAGCGCCTTTCAATCCTCCTCCGGTACAGTTTCGTCCTCGTCACACTGGCCCTTCTCGGACATGGTACTGATGTCATAGTCCGTTGGACAGACTGCATCACCATTATGGCCGAATTCACGAGTGTGTTCGACGATCGGGAGTGCACCTAGCATGACTATCACGCGCCTTTGATGAGTAACTGGAAATTGATAGAGGGCTTGGAATGATTGCGTCGTCACACCTATCAACTTTCCGTATTTTGTAGATTGCTGATCATCTGAAGAAAAAAATGACTTCATACGGTTCTTGCCTCTGCCGGTAAAATTTCGACAATGACTCTTCAGGTGATCGTGTTCCGTGGGACCACATACGATCACCAACAAAAGTCGACCTTCGTACCCGAGGATCATGCGTTCGTTTCTCATGATCATCGGCTGTTACCATATTTTCATGCATGTGACTGAATGCATTTTGTATATGCTGTCTAAATGTTCAAACATACGCAGCAGTTCCATTTTTGTGAAGTGGTCGATAGTGAGGGACCTTGTGGTGAATTCCACTGGTAAACACAATTTATGACCTGAGGTTTTTGTGCTAAGCGCCATACGCCGGTATGCACAGTAGCAACATTTTATTCTGACGATTAGTCGCAAGTGTTTAGCAAAGTCCTTGAATAACGCCCTCAGTTTTCTTTTTCAATTTTTTACGCTCGAAAACCAAACCGCTGCCTCCATCATAATATGGGATAGTCCGCTTTGCTTCACGTCTAGTAACTTAGGTTGTGCACCGCGTTTGTCACTGAGGTGGACATCCGTTGTAACAACGATCGTTTCGCGTCACCAATTGAACCGTACAAGGGTACTGCATGAATTAACGTGCGTAATGCATCTGCCATGATTTTCTGTTGGTTGGTAAACCCAAATGATTTATTCCCAAGCTCTCGTTGAAGTTGTGATAGAGGTCAGTCAAGATAAGACTTCGTTGAACTGGAGTTTATTCACGGTTGATTGATTAATGACGCTTCCGCCGGGTAAGCTAGAACCTCGCTTGCAATAATTTTGATACCTGTTATGTATTGTTGATCCGACTGCAAGGCCAGAATTCTCGGATGTTTCTCACTTCTATCGTACTCAAAAATAAATTAAACTCATTTTCTGACTCCGACAAACAAGCATTACGTTTATATCTGCTGATTTTGTGGTTCTTTCGATCTGTTCATAACCTGGATTGATTTCCTTGTTAAAGACCAAAAATCTCAAGAAACCTTTTTCCACTTCATTTCCCCGCACACGCACAGGATTACGGCTTTGCTTTGACTTCGGAAGGAAGAAATAGTTGCTCGCAAAATACACGGTATGTTTACTTGCGCTATGCACACACTTAGTATCTCATGTGCACATTCGTAGCGAGCAACGATGAATGGGCAGTCATGTAGTAGTGTATATATCGGCTGAGAAACGATGTGACAATGCTGAAACTGATCGTATATGACTGAATACCGACGGAAAAACCGTCGCAATCTTTTACTCATTTGGAATTCAGAATTCTTCCTTTACGCACGTCTGCCTTACCCTTTTCGCCTAGTTTTAGACGGCGGCCAATTAATTATCAACCCTATTATTCACCATTCTCGTTAGTCTAAGTGCATTTCATAGAATGTGTCCACCGATTCGACCTTTTATATATAGACAGTTTTATTTCGCCTCTATTTCTGTCTGTCCATATTTCAATCAACATTTTTTGGATTCTATTGTAAATTATATACGATAGACAGTAATCCACTGTCGTCCGGATCGTTACCACACCTGGCGTATTGGGACCTTATGTGGTTCTTCGCCACTCCAAGTTTCAGGGTCTGCTTGCCGGTTATCCCCAATAGTGCAGGGGGCCTTCGTGGCTATGGAATAAGTGTCCCTTCCACTGCACTCATGCGCAAGCATGTAATAAAAAAACATGCTGAAAACCCACCCTTTATCGAGTACGTAATGGCATCCATTGACTTTACTGGATTTGTCGCTGATTAAACACACCGAGGAATTTGGTTCAGAAGTGTACAAAAATATCTATTGTGGATGTCGGCCCTCTTTATGACCTATCTTTGATCAGCCTTAATGAGGTGCAAATAGAAACTCATTAGTTGTGGCATTGACTGCTGTTTTTTACGTGCTGTGTTATGGACCTAGTAACTCAGTTTTCGCAGTTCGCTACTAAAATAAGTTTTGGGTCAACAGTATTTGAAAGCATTCTGTGTGGCAGCTAGAGGTTGCAGTCGGTTGTGTTCTGGGTCATCCTCCAGTCCTGGGTTTACCAGGTGTTGCCGTGTTCTCACTTGGTACTCCTGTAAGGTGTTTCTCGAGGTGACGCTTGTGACTCGGTAAACTCCTCGACAGATAAGAAGGACTAAGACTTACAACCGCGTTGAGACAGTTTGCCTCGTTCTTCAGTGTAATGGGCGAAAGAGATTAAATGAAGTCGATGCTACTGTCAAGATCCGGTGTGCATGAACTCCCGTCTGACGGTTCAGCTCAGCGTACTCCACGCAATTCGGCTTCCTTGCGGGTTGCACTTGGTGGTGCAAACACTGAACACCCACTCCGGACCAGAAAAGCCGAGTGGAATTTCGTCAGTCACTTTCCTACTCGACCGGCTAATGTTTTGACTCCCAGCGCCAAACGTGGTTATTTGTATGAACTTCATCCTGTCTGTCATCGTTTCACTATACTGGTGCTATGCTTGTTTTCACACTTCTAACACACACACACACACACACACACACACACACATATATATATATATATATATATATATATATATATATATAATGTTTGTAGTACGTAGTTCGGTGGACGAAGTTTCCCGGAAACAATCGTTTCGCTATTATTGCAGCTCATCAGGTATGCGTACCCAGTACTCCCCGACCAATCATCCTCATACTCGTACACTCCGTAGATACATTGCGCACTATGATCTCATTCGCAGCATCCAGAGTGTGAATGGTTGCTCTTCGGTAAAGAGTCCACCAAGTAATCACAACTGTGATTCTCCGATAGTTTCTTCACTATGCGGGTTGTTTTTTGCGTACATTTCGTCATTAGTTCATGTGTGCCTTGTCTAATAATCTGGCCTTGACGTGACTGTACACGTAAATATATAGTTATCCTGATAGATTTACTAATTATTTCGTAGTTGACAGCATTCCGCTGTCATCCGACTAGTTACCACACCTGATCTGTGTGATCTTATGTGGTCCTTCACTCGAATTCACGATTTTGAGATTTCCGGACTTCCCCGAATACACACTCGTTCTTTGTTCTCAGTTGTGAATATGAAGCAAAATATTGCCAAATGATGCACTCCGAGTACTCTTGTCTGCGCTGCTAGTATTTTTTACGTGTTCAAATTCTCAAACAGAACTTTGTTACCACCGCGAGACCTTCACTTTTACAATACGCCGTATTTAATCGAGGTCCTGTTAAAATCGCTTCCTCGTTCACTTTCAACAGCTTTGCTTCTTGGTTCGTTGAACTGCAGAAACCACCACAATCTGAGTAAGCCAAATTGTCCTGCTCGATCGCGTCCCATTTGCCACCTTTATCACCATGTTATACTCCATCACTTGATACTCCGATGGCACACAATTGTCCTCATCTTTTTAGTGCACGACCTTTCGGTTCGCGTTGTTTTTCCCATATTCTTGTTATCACTGAATGATTCACATGCCTCTTTAAATTGGTATTGATATGATTGTCATTGTCATTGTTAGGTCCTGAAAGTTTCTTTGGGGCGCTATGATCATTCACGTAGTTCACGACATGATTACCGCCTTCGGAGAACGAGAACTCCCTTCGCGTAAATTCGAAATGTATGGAAGAATACTGAACACAAGTTGGCTGATGAAGTGTGAATATTTGCTCATGAATGCTTTGCGCATGGCCTAGAAAACGCGGTCTGTTTAGCTTAGTTTTGTTCTACCGACTTGCGAATTAATCTGATTAGTGTACTAGCCTCAGTAAGCGTTTGCATGTTTCCTACTCACCAAAGACTGAAATCGACCCACCATCATCATCGTACAGCAAGTGACTGTGTCTCATAGGATTTGGTAGACTATCATGCCCTCCGGGTATCTTGCACGAAGTATCTAGCTCTCATCCGCGGCTCCACGATACCGAAGCATGCACCAGCAGCCATACCTCGGCAAACCGCTCGACAGACGGGCTAAACCGGATTGAGGGTAACCAAGGTCCAAAATCCTCGATGAGACGGTGTTCGGCGTGCGAGGATAGTTACCCCTGCGTTGGCTTTGCACTTGCGCATGCGATGCCCGTCTGTACCACGCTCTGCTTTCCTTAGTTCTACTTGTCACATGCGGCTCGTTCCGCGGGCTACTGATACTGGTTGATTGCTTTCGTCTGCTTGTCTCTTGCTTGCGCTTGTTGTACGCCGTTCGTTCGTATGCACGTGAATATTGGATACAACAGTATGCCCCCGAAGAAAAGCCGAGTGACGCTTGGGACGTCTCTTGCACCAAGCCCCCATGTAACTCCATGTTCATGTCATCATGAAATCGGGTTATCGTCCTCAAGGAGCCAGTCGCAGTAAAGCAAGGTACTGCACTGTTAGGATAATCGACATTTGGTTGGACAGGTTGTCTCGTCAACGTTTCCATTATCTCTCGTATTCCTAACATTTCCGTTGAATTTATTGTGTCGTGGTCCGAAAGAGTTCACTTTAGAAGATAGATTCTTTTTCTTGAAATATTTCAGTATTTCACAGTAATATTTTACGAATTTAAGTAATACTTTAGTGATACCACAGTCGTTACGGTAACCAGGGTGAAAATAAGTCAGTAATTTGATGGATGCTTATGTGGTTATGTGATATATATATTGCGATCGAGATGGATCGGTGCGACCAGATTCCAAAACCCGCCACTTGGTCTGTCCTTATTGGAAACGACATGATTGCCACAATTCTGTGTCGGATATGTTATTTGTAGAATGTGTTAGTGACACGGGGAGCTGCAATATAGATAACAGAAAACCCACCTGCTCATAATAATTTCATTTTGCACCTTCAAAGTGTAAAATGCTACTGCAAGACTGGGTTGGGTCAGCAGCAACTCTTGTGTTGACAGGGGAGGCTCTAGCTGAAGTAGATAAGTTTTGGTAACCACGCAGTCACATCTCACCAGATGGACAGATATCGGATAAAGTGTCATCGCGTACACAAAAGGCGCGTTTGGCTTTTGCCAACCTCAGTCATGTGCGGCGCCGGCGTGACATCGGACTGTCAGTCAGAGGTAGAGTGTTCAATCCATCGGATAGGTCCCTTTCTTCTATACGGCTCAGAAACATGGCCGGTAAGGGTAGAAGATGGGCGAAGACTGTTGGTGTTCCAGCATCGAATTCTCCGTAGCATTGCCCGAATATCGTCGGAACACCGTATCAACAATGCTGAGGTTAGACTTAAGGTGTTGGGAACCAGAGGTCAGTCTCTGAATCAAATACTGAGTTTAAACAGGTTAAGATGATTGGGGCATGTGTTAAGCATGCCCACCGATAGGCTTCCTCGGCGTACGCTGTTCTCTGAGGTAGGTAGTGATTGGAAGATAGGTCGAAGTGGTCATTCCATGACACGGCAAAAAGGTATGAAAATCTTGGCCAGTGGAGTCGGCCAGGTGCGACGTGTTAGACTTCTGGGTCGGGGTCCACGAAACCCACCCACCAAATGGTTGGAGATAATAAGTGATATTGCTAGGTGTCGCGGCCAGTGGCATAGTTGCACTCGAACCCTGCCTTCGTGATTCCCACTTACTACTTTGATTTTTTTAATCTCTTTCACTTTATCCTTCAATTCTTTTTCCCCTTTACTGGATGAGGCTGGAAGATAGCAACCGAAACCAGAGCACAGGAGTGCGAGGTTAGGGGTTGAATAAACGGAACTCAACTGGACATAATAATTTCCTTTAGATCCTGGTCTGCTGCGTGCTGTTCGTCCCATTGGGAAGTGATTGACGAAGCTAATCCAGGGAATAAACCCATAATAGTTGCTACTTATCATTGGGATAGTGGTTGTGCATGATTCGTTATTCGCGATTGCTTAACTGTCAGAGCAACTACCCGGTAAGCAGAAGGCCGCTGGCTCGATTCCGGCTCGCGGTGGGGACTTTCCAGTTTTCTATTTTTTTTTATTTTTTCCTACCAACGGTGATAGAATCTGTTAAACTCCAACCAGGACGACGAAAGGCGGCCACTATTTCTCTTCTCTAAATTTATCGATGACCTTCACGCATTTTCTTCCATTCTGATGAAGGAGTTGCTAACAATCCGTGATGCATTAGACGGTTTCCTCAGTTTTGGAAAGCAACCCTAAATAACGATTGTGATGGCTAATCTGTTATATGGTTAGGAAAGTGGCGAATCGAAACTTCCAAATGGCTCTTTTGTAGAGGGGAAGAATTGGTGATTTGTTCAACTTGGGATCCCGTTGGATTTCTCCGATTATCTGATTTTTGAAAATTCTGTAGGATAAGTGGGTTAAAATAAATGAAGTCTTGAGTAATGGCAGTTTAGTTTCAAGCGGTCACGATTAGCAAATTGTCTGGACAAATCGTTCCTTTCCATTCATCTACTCAATTCATGGATGCATAATGGGACGGTAACATCTTGATATTGAGTACGCGGTACTAGTGTACCGGCCTTTAACGAAAAATCGTTGTTGCTGTTCATCTGTTGCGTGCATAAACAGCACCAGTAAGTATATAATTATAATGTTTTTATCGTATGTCCCTTTTTTCTCCCTTCCAAGCCTCAATGCTTTCCATATATTTTGTCACCTGCTACGACGAATTCCCACCTCAGAACTCCCGGAACTGATGATCATGTAAGCACAATCGGCTGGTCGGGGAATTTACTAATGTCAATACTACTACCACTACTTTGGATTCTAGAAGTATTAATGTGAATCGAATGCATGCACACGCGTACATTCCATTTCAGCCTCAAAGTATCTCTTCCAACTCTGACACGTCAAGGTGCAATGCGTTACCTGACCTTATTCGGTCACCTCATCTTCGAAACCCTTTCGAAACAGTCGTGCGATCCAACTACGACGATCCACGGGTTTTCGTCACTTGTGAGTTCCATTATTAGACGTGACATTTTCCCCCTTATTTTTTGTAAGAATTGCAAGAGTCCTGAATGTTCCTTTTATTTTACGCTTGTGGAAGGGGCATACCCCGTGACTTCAGATACTCACTGTAGTATTAGCGATAACCGGAAAGCGTGATTTTCAGACATCAGAGTGAGTGCCATATAACTTCCCAATCACTCCAACGTTATACACTACGCGATAATTTTCCACTAATGTATTCTCTGACGAAATCATAGCTGGTCAGCTATTTAAATCAGAATATGCGAACAAATGGAGCGACAAAAGTATGGGACTCCCCAGCTCGGCTTCATTAGTTACTACTGAAAATCGTGAGTAACCGCCGTTCTGCTTGATAATCTCAACACATCTCGACATACTTCTTACAAGACGTATGGTCGTCCCTTGATCAATATTCACCCATTCTCATTTGAGGGTGGTTACTAATACACTCTTTGACCGGTAAACCACAGGATCCTTGTACACCTGGCGAGCAACTATGCCCCGTAGGTTCTCAGCTGGGTTTAGATTTGGGCTGCGGGTTGGCCACTGCATGACGTTGGTCGCACGGAACAGCAGCCAAAATTTTATAGTGTATGAGCAGTGGGCAGAAGCATTATCATGTTGGAATATGACGTCATCTTGTAATCTATTGGTCAGTAGCGGGAGCAGAAACTGTTCCAGCGCGTGAATATACACAACGGGACCCTTTATGTCCTCAGTTACAACTAATTCATTTTGGCCGTTGGCTGACATGGTTCCCCAAACCTTCACTGAGCTCTTGTCGTTGTTTCTTTGACCGAAAATTCTTTCTTTTCTCATATCATGCTAATAATAATATCAAACATCCGGTCTATCAAATTTTGTTCGTCACTAAAGTAGACATTTTCCCGCTTGTTTGTCCACGGTCTATATGTTTCATCCCATGACAAGCGTTGTTCGCTATGCAATGGTGTGAGAGCAATGTATCTTCGTTTTTTTTTGTATTTTACCCATGGCACAGCTTTGTAATGTTCGTTTCAGAACACTGACTCTGATAAAAGCTTTACGTCGACGTGGACTATATGTCATCGGAGGCTAGACGAATTTTTTTTACATTCGTCCTAATTTATTTGTCTTTTAGACGACTCATTCGCTTTTTAGGTGCACATTGCTTGGTATTCCAGACACTGTCATACAAAATGTCTCGATCTCTTGCATCGCCCGGAGATCTCGTACCAACGGAGTCCTATTCATTAGAACGCGGACATTTCACCACTCTCGAAATCTGTTTATTTCCGTGTGGCATTGCGCACGTAAAGTTTATCGTGAGCTGTGTAAGGTGTATACATACAACTAACGCCAATGAAGGTCACCTAGGTCACTAGAGCGCATCCCGTACTCCAATGCCTATGATTCACGTGGTTCCTGTACTCATAGACTTGTCGGTCGCCAAATCCACAGACCGAACTAATCATCTTGTTATCAGGCTGAATGGTTCGTCTGGCTCTGAGAAACTTTCCATGGGATAGCGCACCGGCATCAGTCACCTTAGGTTTTTTATGTTTTCTGTTCCGATGAGCAATTAGTGCATAGTTTCGCTCTCAAATTTGGTATTCCGTATTGCACATTCGGTCGTTCTGACCAGATGTGGTTTCGTTATAGAATGCAGAAGCAAAAATATACCAAAAAATGAGAGGATCTTTTACTTTTGTCGCGCAGTGTAGCAAGCCGGACCACAGTGAAGTATTGCTTGCAACCAACCTTATTTTATTAGCTATACCATTGATTAACGAATGTCCCTTTATCTTAAGTTACAGTAACATTTCAGTTCAGTTCAGACAACCACTAGCCATGCACTGGGCGCGCTGGCTTTGGTTGTTACCTCCTTGCGGCAACCTCAATAGGAAATAAAAAAACAAAATAGTATGGAAGCAGTAAAAAGAGAGCTGCAAATATCGGTATCAAGTGTGTGAAGAAAGACTGTGTACACCATAACGTCATTGATGGCAACACCTAGCCGTATCGTCTGACGCATATAACCACTGAGTGAGAGCGTCTCTTGGACCCCCCCCCCTAGGAAGTCTGACAGGCCCTGCATAGCCACTCCACTAGTTAGGGCTTTTCATACCTTTCTTCAGCGTCATGGGCTGACCACCCTTACTCATTTTCCAGCCGTCACCCATCTCAGTAGACATTGCGGGCCGGGGAATCCTGTTAGGGGACATGCGTAACACATGGCCCAACCATCTTAGCCCGGTGAGCTTAAGTGTTTCATCTGATGATTTGGTTCGTGAACCTAAGACTCTCCGCCGAACCTCAGCATTGCTGATGAGGGTGTTTCCATTACATTCGAGCAATACTACGAACACATCGGTGTTCAAATACTCAACTCTTCGTATATCCTCAACCCGCAGTGGCCATGTCTCCAAAGCGTACAGAAGCAATGGCCTGACTGTTGTAGCGTACATTCAACCCTTGATAAATAAATAGATGTCATGTCGACGCCACAGATGACTCAGGTTGGCAAATGCCAAACGAGCCTTCTGTATGCGCAGAGACATCTCATCGGATATCCGACCTCCGGGTGAGATGCAGCTCCCCAGATTACAGAACTTGTCTACCACGTTTATAGTCTTCCCAGACAATGAAAGGTTTGGCGTTGGACCAACCCAGTCCTACAACAGCATCTTGCACTTTGAAGGTGCAAAACGCATACCGAAAATTGCTACGCAATCCGTCAAGTTGTCTAGAAAGACTTGCAACTTACCTGGATCTTCACTTAGAAGAACTATGTCGTCAGCATACTCGAGGTCTGATACCTTTCCACCCGGAAAAATTTCAATGCCGCTATCCTCATCTGACAAAAGTGCGGTCTCTAGGACCATATCAGTCACAATGTTAAAGAGAAAAGGAGAGCGAGGACAACCCTGACGTAAACCATTTTTTGTAGTGAACTCGGATGAAAGATCACCGTAAGCCCGAACTGGGCTTCGGCTATTAATTCAAAGGGATTTTACGATGGAAATGAAGTTTTCTGGTACACCCTTCAACAAGAGGCAGCACCAGAGAACTGTGTGGTCAACTGAGTAGAAGGTCGCTTTAAGATCGAGAGAAACGGAGGTAGTGGGCCTATGGAAGGTTTGTCTATGTTCTAAAATTTGTCGAAGAGTGAAGATGTGATCAATACAACTTTGACCAGGTCTAAACCCAGCTTGATTCTCGCGCGAGCACTGTTCGCGTGCGTTAGATAAGCGGTGAAGAATGATACCAGCGAGCAGTTTGGATGCGATGCCAACCAGACTTATTCCCCCGTGGTTTTCACAAGATGACCTGTCGCCTTTCTTATAAATCGGTACGATCACCGATTCACACTAACTCTTTGGAACTTGTTCGTTCTCCCATATCAAACCGAGGAGTTTCGTCAACTCCATTAAAATTGCTGGGCCACCGTCTTTGAAAACAGACGGTGGCAACCCATCCGGTCCAGCAGCCTTATGTCGTTTAAGATAGCTTATCTCACGGAGAACCTCCGCTTCTGACGGAGGATTGGTATCTACAATCAGAGCCAGAGCTATGATACTACTTAGCAAGCCTGTTATGTATAAAGGCCAACTAAACTGCATCTGGAAATGCCCTGCCCAGCGAATAAGACAACGCTTCTAAGTTTGAATCAGTGAGCCGTTCGCCTCTTTGATCAATTCACTAACGCCTGGTTTTCGTGGACCGGTTTGTCTAGTCAGATGAAAAAGTTTGTGGTTGTTGCCAATGGCTGAAGCTTTTACCATCTCTTTACACTTCGTAATCTACCACTGCTCACGGTCGTTCCTCAGGCTTCGAATCAGTGTGTGTTTAAGGCATCCCCATGTCTCCTCATATGTGGAATCCAGAGGAATCGAGCTGCGCACATCTAACAGCACAACTGAGGATGCAGATATCCATCGTTTCTGGGTGTGTCTAGTTGTTAGACCTTGGGTAGCATCAGCAGCCTCAAAAGAGTCTGTTTGATCTCTGTCCATCGCTCTTCTGGATTCTGGGCATTTGACTGCATCGATAACTTGGTGTATAATTCTTTTCGGAAAGCAGACCGTTGGTTATCGTGCAGTAGCAGCTGCGGGGGACGGTTCGCTTTGGCGTTGCTTCGGCCACCGACGAGGCGCAAGCTGAAGGGCGCATGGACAAGATCGTGATCAGTGTCTACAGACGTGGACCAAAATGATCGATAATCTTGAACTGATCCACGTCAGCGGTAACCGGTAGAAATATGGTCAATCTGAGTTCTCGGAAAGCATTTCTTCACAGTACCATTTACTATGCTCATACAAGTGTGCTGTTTGCGGCTACAGTTGGTGCGCGGACAACCTCACTTTCGATAGCCACTGTTGTGTGTGCATAGTTCTTATTTCATTTCAACGAAATTTTTGTCACTTGACTCCCACTGGATCACCGACTACTCATTCAAACTGTACGTCTGAAATATGAGAAATGTCCTTAGATTAGTTGGTGTGTTTCATTTAGCCCAAGAGCTTTGATTCATACGTGATCCTCCCATACATTCCCCATCATGGTTATCATTTGGTGGATGTCGGTGCCTTGTGAGTAGGTGATACCGACCACCGAAAAATTGCTTGTGATTGCCGTGTGCCAGATAAGTCTTAGGTGTCAGCATGTCAACGTTGTGCTGGGTGCGCGTTCACACCTGAGTGTATGCATGTATGTATACCATTCAGTTTACTTTATGAATCCAGAGTTGCAACCGATCCAATGTGTGATTCGTTGGATTTATTTCCATTTTTCGGCGTTTTATTTTTTTCAGGTCATTGTTTGATATTCCGTTATTATAGGGTACATTTTATATAAAAAGCAAGACAGCATTACGTCAAATGTAAATGCGCACGAGTGGGGAACAGATACTCATGAGGTCCTGATGAGGAATATTGGTCTAGTAGTTGCACAGTTAGGATATGTGGACCATGAAACTGGAGTTATATGTCCAAAACATGGGAATTTTGACCGGAAGAGAGGTGTTGATCAGTTCGACTGGATGTAGTTAATGATCAACCCGAATACAGAGTCGTAGACTTCAACTTCACTGGACAAGTTTTTTGTGACTGTCCGATCTGCCTCTTCCGTGATGCTGATTTCGAAACATGGAATTTCTGTTACTCTTGTTTAGCCGTACATATACTCTTTAGAGAAAGTGCGCAATGACGCTAGGACCGCCAGATTGTACTTGAGTTCATTGCTCATTCGTGTACATCTGGAATAGGACCATACCCGCAAGACCCGGTTGATCTCTAAAATTAAGTAATCTCTTAGAATTTTTTTGTTGAATCACTCATTGCTATCTTAGGTCGGTCTGACACTTCCCGATACAGTCTTGCTGTTCTCAAGGCTAGTTAGGCTCGAATAATGCAAGACTTAGAGGTTCCGACGCTCATTTCAGCCGCTTTTCTATTGACGTCATCAACCCGTATCAGTTTGCGTGCAATCCCTTACCGTATCATTTCAGCATATAACAGAATCATTACGAATATACGAACTATATCAGTACAGCTAACCACCACGTAGCACGCCCAAAATTGTTATGGCATGTGTCCCCATTCCCAAAATGTCTGACAGACCATGATCATGTGGTACATATCGCAGGCTATTGAGCCCATAGTACCACATTTGAACCCCGTTATTGACCATCAGCTTTCACCTTGCTCATTGTCACACCTGACCTACTACAACCTACCCACCTAACTCCTATATATCGGGAACAGTTTTCGTGCCTCGCTGAATTTCTTACTACCATGTTTGTTATCGTTTATACTTTGAATGCATCTTCATTTCGTTCCCTCGATTCTTCCTCTCGAGTTCTGGGCATCAAACGATTTAACTGCGCATCATTTTTCTGCTCTCAGTGCATGCTATTATAAGACATTATCGGGGCACTGATCGGTTTGGTTTGATTCACATAACATTCCGAATTTGCTCAAACATCCGGAGATTTGAGTGCAATAAGTTTTCATTGAACTGTCCGCCCAGCCCATTCATCGCCTGTAGAATGATCGGTGCAGGAGACGGTACCGCACTCCTTTGTCTGAACTTACCTTCTTTCCATTTTCAAGGTGGACGCATTGGCGGAAACTTGCCAAGTTTCATCCACCCCGGAAGCACTGCATAATTGGGATATGGGTCGTCGCTGCACCACTCTTCATGGAATTCAGCTAATTTCACTCCTGTGCCGACATTATTGTCTACAACCAGATCTCAAGGATATCTTCTGTCATTTGACCGATGGACTAGGTCAGCTGGCCGCGCTTCAAAGACTACTGCGCCAGAGTATATTGGAATCTATGTAAGTCTGGGTTATTCCTAACAGTTGGTCTTTTCGTATTTCATGTCGGCATAGACCCAAGGGATTCATTTGTAGGTATCATTTACACTTATTCTTTTTTGATTTCATTGTTGTGCATGAGTAATACAATCTATATGCCATGACCTCATACGCTGACTCTGTGCTTCCAAAGATAACTGGGAATCCTGAATACCCCCATAAGATATCAATCGGTCAGGCGTATTGACGAACCAGGAGAAAACCGATCGGTATTTACCACATTGTTACGGTCGGTTTCAGGGTTCTTGCCTCGAAATATGGCTAAGTATCGCGGCCAATGGTGTAGTCCTATTCGGCCCTTTTTTTCGTCTTCGTGCTTTCCGCTCATTGCTTCGTTTTCGTCTCCTTTCTACTGTATGCTTGTATTCATTTTGCCCTAGACTCGATGCTGCTGCGAGGTATCGACCGAAACCAGAGCACAGAAGCTCATGGTTGATGATGGAAGAACTGAACTTAACGGAACCTCGTGCTTCATGTGTGAGAGAGGCTTATTGCCATTCAATCACTATCGGTTTTGTGAAACCCGGGTGTTCAAAATGCCTTTTCAGACCCAGTGGAATCTGATGGAGTAAACAATCAGACGACAAGCAAAGCTCCATCTTTGACGTAATAGTATGTAGTGTAGTGATTAACAGTGCACGAAACTGTCATTGAAGCTCGATCCAATGAAGAATAGCCACGAATCGCCTACTTCCCGGAAGATTGATATCTACCTACAGTGTCTCTCCCACAGTTATGTTCGAAAGGTTCACTGTAGAAGTGGGCGAGTTGAACTGTCCCTTAAAGCACTTCCCCTCAACAGCCCGGACGACATCTCTGAGAATGAATCAGTGAGTCGTTGGATTCCTTGATTAACTCACATCGGGCTTCCATGGACCGCTACTTCTAATCAGATCGTAAAAGCTGCCAATAGATACGGCCTTCTCTATTTTTCCACGCACCACTACTCACGGTCATTTCTCATGTTCGTAGTCAGTCAGTGCCTCAGGGATTTGCGCAATTCATCAAATGTGGCTTCCTGCAGATCGGATCTGCGAGCATCTAACAGAGCAGGCACTTGGGTTACCGAACAATCCCAGAAACAGAACGTTATGTAATTCTAATGCATTATACGAATAAAACTGAAATTCAACTACTCATTCATGAAAGTATGGACTTCATAAACTGAATCTCTAGGTAAACACTGGTGTTCGACGTAACGAAAGTAGCACATTTTCATCCGATAGTTCAGAAAACACGTCCATTTTCCACTCCATCTGTTGTATTGAAATCGGAAGAGTTGCACCATTCCCAAAGTTCTTGGTGGCTAAGCTGGGTGTTTAGGCCCCATACTTTTTACCAGCGGTCTAGGTGACATCATCAGTGAGGTAGTACGGGAAGATCCTCGTACTCCTCTGTGTTTATGAGCATCTTGTCCCTATCCCAAAATGAGGAAGATCAAGTTACCAAGATATGAATAGTATGGCATCGTATGTGGATGACAGGATAAAATTTCCCCCGAAGCAGACGACCGGTTTCGCGGTTGTTGCCGCTCATCAGGTATGTGTGCCCGGCACTCTTCCGCCCAATCATCCTTATACTTGGCCACTCCACAGTTGGTTTACGGCTGTAATCTCATTTGAATCGAATGGAGCGTGCATGGACGGAGAGTCCATTTTTAGAATCACACGGTCATTCTTCCAAAGTTAATTCTTCGGTTAACACGGGTACGCATACCTGATGGGCGGCAACAACCGCGAAACCGGTCATGTGTTTCCGGGGAAACTTTGTTCCGTCATCCGCATGCAATACCATACTACTCATATCAAAAATCTACACTTGGAACCATGTGTCCTCGTTCTGAAGGTTAACCGTGTTAACCAACGAATTAATTTTGGGAAGAATGACCGTGTGATTCTAAAAATGGATCCCACCCATGTACGCTACATTCGGTTCAAGCAAAATTATAGCTGTAGATCAAGTTACTATGTTGAGCAGTGGTTGTGAAGAGTCAAACGGGTTAGTTTTCCATAACCGTAACCGTGACATGTCAAGGTCATTTGAGTGGTCGAGGTCCAGATATAGAAGTCGACGGAGACCTTCTGCACCGTGATTGTCACTTCGGATGATTAAATGTTTGCGACCAAAATACCGGGCCCTGCGATTGGGAGCTTGTGTAAACCATCAACGTGAGCTACGAACCACACTGATATGTAAGTCTTTTGAGAGCGCACCTTATGACGGCGAAGTTGTTAAAGATATTTTTAATTACATGCCTGGGCATGAGTGTAATCGACACAGTATACCCCATAGCCTCAGAAACTCACTGCACTATTAGATATGGCCACAAGCTGGACCCTGAGAGTTGGAGTGACTGAGAACTACATAGGGTCCCAATAGGTCAGGTTTTGTATCGCACCGGACGACGGTGAATTACAGTTTACCACCAAAGTAACGGGATTCGAACCACTGACCTTCGAAATGAAGAATAAACGCTCTAAACCACTCAACCACCACTGGTCGATTAGTAAGTAGTGTAATGAAATTCAGATGTTTGCATCAAATATGGCAGACCGTTAATTTGAAGAATTCGCTTATAATTAGTGCAATTGGACTGTATTGTTTCGGGCAAAGTCAGAAAGCATTTGAACTGGTGATGGCATGTGCTACCATTGTTTGCAGATTAAATCAGCTAAAGATAGCAGCGGGTGTTTTGTTCCATACCATTAGCTCTAGCGAGAAAACTTCTGTCGTCGAATCATCTCTTTTATTTTGCTTAACGAATAGTTTATACAGAATACTAGGTGATTAAAATCAAAGTCATGTTACAAAGCTCATTGGTCCAGAACTCTCCTCATAACCGGGTCTTCTGAATGGCAATTTACATCAAGTCCTTGATTGACTCGGTTAAAACAATTGCTGGCTGCTGATTGGCGGATTTGAAGAACGGGGGTGGGAAAAAACGAACTGGGGAGTTTGTACATAGGAACTATAGAAGAATCGCTTGGTACGACCAATAGCTGTTGGACGAGGCTACGTTACTTACATAATTTCGGCCTCAAAAATACAATTGGTATGGCTTCTGACGATATCAGCAACCACCTGCGTAATGGTTTAGTGTGAGCTTTGGGAGTTATCAGGACTGGTTTGAAAGCTTTGACTTAGTCGATCTGATATCCACTGCATTAGCTGCTGTGGGATTGCGCTACTGATGGTCCGCACTGTTCCTTTGCGTAAGTAAGACTGGACATGTTCTGATATCCTCCTAGACAGGCGTCTCGTCGTGTGTCCAATATATTACGCACTGCAAGAGCACGTACGCTGATATACAACGAAAGGTGGAGATTAATGAAGCAAGCTGTACTTGGAATGTTGAACCACTGAATTCGTGGCATTTGTCAAGGTTCGGACATATGCAGCGGGAAAGGAATTCCTGAGGACCCTAGATATATGTAACGCCGGCACTCGAAAACCTTCCTCACCATTGAATAAGACTTATATGAAGAAATCCCGCTTCTCAGGCATTTGCGATCTCATTTTTCTTCTTGTTTCCTCTAAATGTTGACGAATACACAGTTCTGGATAGCCATTTTTTATTAGCGTGTCACATGCGTGTTCTATTTCTTGGTCAATTGTATCTGTACTGCAGATACTCCTTCATTAGTAAAAGTAGCACTAAAACTGTTTGGTAGTAGATTTGTGTAAACTTTAGTATCTGCCACACATAAAATATGGTCCGCGTACACTTTGTAAAAGGTGCAATCTTTGATTGTTGACTTGAGTGGATTATTTCCAAGTTTTGCCATGAAAGGATCATCTAATGAGGGTCCCAAAGGTGACCGTATTGCGCCACCTCGTCCTTCTGACGTTGTATTTCACCAATAAACTGAAAATGAATATTATGAACGCAGGCAAAAAGTGACCGTTTCAGTTCATCCAATGAGATGCCCGAATCGATATCGTTCTCCTGCATGTATTCGCATAGATAGTTGATTGTTTCGCTGATCGGGACATTGGTGAATAGTGCGGTGACGTCCAACGAAATACTTTGCTTGCCCTCCAAATCTGGGTTGCTCACAGTCTCTACAAAATGAAATGTGTCTCGTTGGCTGCCTGGAAGTCATGGCCCTTATTGGTTCGAACAATGTGGCCAACCATTTTGCTACTGCGTGGTACGGCGAGCTGCACATATCCAAGATCGGTCTCAACGAGACACCTTCTTTGTGTACCTTCGGAAGGCTGTACATCCTAGGGATTGTCGTCCCAGTTGGTCGTATCCTTTCGAAGGTTACCGTATCGATTATTCCTCCCTGTCTCAATGACTTCACTCTCGCGGAGATTGACTTTTCTATCTGCATCGTCCTGTCCTTTTCAGTTGGGGTCTTTGTAATCTTCTAATCATCATTCAATATCATCTTCATCTCTACAATCCGATTTAATGAGGATTACAATATCCGCTCCTTTAACTGGTCTGGACAGCATTATTTCTGTATTAGCCTGCAATTCTTTTAGACGGTTCAGGTGCTCCAACGTTAATATTTCTTTTGTCAAGAGTGAAATCCACACTTTGGAATGCGTGTTATCAATATCGTGAATATAATTTAAAAAAGTCGGTAACGCTTTGTGACAATTAAATTTCGTTTCGTTCAGTTTTGTTTGAATCTTCGATCATGTGAAATAATTTTAATGCTTCGTAGTTTTTTACCATACCTCGTTCACTGCTTTCAGTTTCATCTTGTTCAGTTCAGATCACATCTTCACTGACGCTGGACGCATCTTGTAAAATCATTTGTTTTTAAGCTGCATTTATTTTACACTTTGTGAGCTCACTTTGGGGTCATAAGCGTATTGTTTTCTCTCTGTCACACACACACACACAGAAAGCTTAGCTGTTCTGGATCAGGACCTTCTCGATTATCAGTGATGGGCTGGCGTTCAGAACTAACTGAGCTCTGTATCCGATTCGGGTACGAATTAACAGAATTCGACGAAGAACACTTCATGGGGATTGGTTATCCTCTTGTACCTCTAGTAACTCTTTTCCTCGGTAAGTATCCATATACGAGATGTGTCTTTTTCACTTCTTTCTGTGCTCGATGTACTTCTGTTTTTCAAAGGGAGGCGAACCTCCGCTCCCGTATTTCATGATTAAATTCATTTAGTAAGGCGACTGGCTGTTTGCTTTGGAGGAAGGTAATCTTCAATTGCGATTTCAACCGGTTACCCACACAACCCTCCCCTTACTGTACACATGCTACACCTTTGTTCAATGATGACTAAGATGTGAACTTCCTGTCAGTAAATGTTTCCGACCAATGGTTTTTCAGATTGCTTAGCCAGTATCTGTTAAGCCCAGGTTCACGAGGAGAGAGGGAGAGATCCAACCGGATTCGATCAAATATTAAGTCCCATGGTAATTTACCCAGTTTTTGGCCCGTAACGTGTTGGATCCATTTGCGGAATGTCCGAGGCTTTTGGTTTGGCCTTTCATTTCAGGTGATGGGTCACGCGAGGTGCTGATGCGTGGATTCGAATCTCACCGAGTTTGGCCACTTACATTTTGACTAACTTCAACATCCACCAATTGTGTATCAGGTGAACATAAGTTCAACTTATTCATCAGCAGATATTTTCGACTGATTATCTATCAGCTGAATCTGAACCTTGTAAATTATCGTTAATTCTCAAAGCGGATATCATCCTTGTTATCATTCACAGTAACCTGCTGTATTATTCTACTCTAGTTGCTTCGTATTGAAATATTGACCATATGCGTAGCGTTCACCGTCACTTTCAGATCGCAGTTTTTTCCAGTCAGTTCGCTGTCCGAACGATTCCGACTGGCTGGTTTTTCTGAAGCGTTTATTCTTCTTGGCAAAGTGAGTTCCTGAAATCGATCATTTTCACTATACTGAACCATTCCGTTGGACTGACAGGCAGTATAGCAACGATGACGTATAGTGGTGCTACAGTGAATGAATTGCCCGAAATGAAATCAGAAAACATTAACTGGCACTGGAATGTATTGTTCCTTTAGCATACAAAGTGCGGCATTTTTCTAGGCACGACATATGTAAAGGAAAACATTTGCACACAGTCACCGATTCATGAGCGATGTGATTGGGAGACACAAATCAAACAGTGCCATATGGTGTGGAGGTGGATCATGCGCACTGCACTAATCAATAACCAAGGTTGCACTGATATGAGTCGTGCGCGCACGATATATTTGGTCGTGTATGGAAACGCATAGATGATGATTGGAATGAACACTGAACAAATAAATAATGATTGGTCCAGATGGGATTTCTCGCATTGCATCCGAGTAGTGCACAAAATCGCCGCAGGTGCTTTTACGTATTGACGGTTTATCTTAGTGTATCGGCGTAACCCGAGAGGAAGACCGTGTTTTCGATATGAATTTGAGTCCCAAAACGGTATATATTTGTACAACAGTTACTGGGTTCGCCGAAGTTCATTGGACACGCATCATATCATTCATGCTACCGGCTTTTATGCTGAACCATATCTCTCAATGTCTACAACCATTATCATAGTCGGTAGTGGAATGATTTAGAGCGTTTGCTTTCCACCTCGAAGGTCAGAGGTTCGAATTCCGTTATCATCGATCACTTTGGTGGTATATAGTAATCCACTGCCGCTCATCATCATCCCCGAACTGTTGGGACCTCATGTGGTTATCCACTCCAAGTCTCAGGGCCTGGTGACCGGCTATACATAATAGGGCAGTGAGCCTATGTGGCTATGGGAATATCCCTTCCATTGCACTGGTGCGCAAGCATGCAACAAAAACACATCAGTTCTCAGTGCTGGAGCTCTAACTTGAAAGTCAGGGTGCACCACCTGAGGTCAGTACTGAAGCCAGCTTCTCCAGTACCCTTACTCCAGGCCGTCACGACGGTTTTTCCAACCACGTCGAGATCTCGCAAATATCGTACAATGAGGCAGACGATAGGTAAACATATGCACAGTCTATCGAAGCCACTGCAGGTGGTGTAGTGTGACCAGTTCGGTTAGACGGTGACTATCCGCATCCAACACACGAACGTTTGTGACCAGATACGAGCAGCGGTGCATATATATCGGTTATCCAATACGAAAAAGTCGCCGAGATCTCCCAGTGCGGAGCAGTCGGGTCCCGCAATGAGAGAGCGTAACATTGAACATCCTTCCCTTCAAAGCGAGTTGCATGTTCTGTAGAGGTGCAACAGTTTATCACTATTCAATGAAACATCATCATCTGATACGTTAGAATCGTTGTTGTTTCTGACTGTGTTATCCTGTACCCTCAGCGGATCGGTGGCTAGAGAGACCAACCAAGTCAGCCATGGAAGAACCATGACATAACATTCAAATTAGCGAATTTCTCATCGTAGACATCGAGCGAAGCGTATTCTGTGGAAGTTGTTTTTAACATCACATCGTCTTTGTTGTATTTGCAACACGCCTATACTGCATTTGATCGCAGTCGTGTCCCCAACGAAAACGAACGTTGGGATTTGAGGTTTGTCGACTGCACAATGTAGATCATTCCCATAAATTTGGAAGATAATGGATGAAGTCTGTGCATAGCTATTCGAACATGGTCATGTCACGTGTGTATGAGAGAGAGTGTGTGTGTGATTGGTTAACATGACTGCGTATGGTACAGCTAGGTGATCACATTTCTGCTTTGGCGTACCGCTAGAAATCGATGCGTAGACGGGCCTTACACTGGCGTTGTATTCGCTCAATCCCAATGTCCTCGAATGGTATTATAACACCGCTCACAGTTAGTGGAAGATTCGGGAAAGTGTCTGGCAGCTATAAGGAACTCTAGGGAATAAAGTTAGTCACATCGCAGAATGTTTGATTCCTTTCTTTTTTCCTCCTAAATACCATTTTCAGTGAAATGCGAAGTTTATCATTCGAGTCAGTAGGTTAGCAGTTCGGCTTCAGTTTCGACGAGTATCAACATGACAATGTTTTTGTGTGCTCTCTTGGCATTAGCTCATCTGTGGACAAGTTCACAAGTGATTTCTTGAAAAAATAAGTTTAATTTCCGAACGCACATTTGGTATTGCTGGCGTTGCCACCACCAACATCAGCTTTTACCGCAGAAGATGCATTTATAAAATGATCATCGACCTTCTAAACAGTTGACGTTATGAAATGACTTCAAGAAAAACAAGTCAAACAACTTTTCGAAATTATCTACGAATAATGTCCTGTAGTTTTGAACGACTTCTGATTGCTGAGCTTGGCGCTTAGATCGCAAACGTTTCATCACTAGTCGAGGTGACATCGTCAGTGTGCACGTGACGATACCCTTACTCGCTTGCATATACATGAAGCTTGCTCCTATCGTTTAGCCCTGATCTCAGCAAGTTACCAATTGTAGAAACTTGACCTTTCAGCGCAAGTTCCAAATCTAGTAACTTAACCTTTAACTTTGTTTTGCAATACCCTCTTATTTCGGAAATTTGATTTCTTGACATTTGTGCTATTTCTGTGAATATATGTCAGTGTTTTTTATGTTCTTCAAGCTATTTTTGTTCTTTTGCCCTCGTGCTGTACCATTTCCTCAGATTTTCGGCTCAGTGAGTCCTGTACGAGTTAGTTGCGTTGGTGTTCACGCGCATAATTTGGTTTCATGGCTTTGGGTCGTTGGGATTGAGGTCCGGTTTGCTCTTTCCCCATTTCATAGATTAATTGGGTTTCTTGTGTATCAAGAGGTTGTAAATGGCCACAAGGCTCCTCCAATCACGGGGCACCACAGTTGTTCATGAATCAACCAAAACCCTGAGAAGAATCATATCAGGACTGAAAGAGCAACCGAAAACCGAAGAAAGAAAAAACGTGATTCACAAGGTGAAATGCAATAACTTTGATAAACACTATCTTGGTCCAGCTGGGAGAAAGGTTACCGCGAGATTGCTTGAACACATTAGCTACAAAAAGATGTGGTCCGTCCTCCCTAATATCTGTCCGCAAGGATCAGGAAGGACACATGTCCAATCTGGATGGAGTTCTTATTCTGGACCAAGCAATCATGAGACATGCGAGAGGGTTCTTGGGAGCCTGGCATTCCTTAACAATTTAAATCAATAAACACATTGAATTGGATCGCATTTACAATTTCTTGATACGCAACGAGATCAACTAACTCAAGAAATGGAAAATTAACAAACTGTAACCTAATCGTAACTACCCATAGTCATGGAACCCAATTCTTCGCGTGAACACACCAAACCAACTAACTCCCAGGGGACTTAGTGAGTCGAGAATCTGAGAAAATAACACAAAGTACAAAAACAAAACATGCAAACAGGATATTCATATATATATACAGAAATATCAGCATAGTTTTCAAGAATTCAAGACTCCGAAATCGGAAGGCACTACACAAGGTCAAATGCCAAGTTACTAAGTTACTGATTAGTAACTTGGTGGGTTCGAAGCCCAACCAGCTGCAAGCTATATATATATATATATACAATAAGCGTTTTACAACTCAGCGTACGCCTTGACTTCTCTATAATATATATATGAGTAAGGGTATCGCCACGTGCGCCCTGACGATGTCACGTCGACTGGTGATGAAACGTTCGCGAACTGAATGCTTGACTTACCGAATTGTTATTCATTGTTGTGTAATAAATAAACAAGGTAAAGTCAATAAAAACCACCAACGTGAGCTTCAACCCACACCGATTTTCAGAAGTATTGATGTCATGTAGTATCAGTATTATTCTCACAATTGAAATCAAGGAAACACTGTACAGTGGTTTTATCCTCGTTAGAAATCAGCGTCGCATACCCGATGAGCTCGAATCCAAGATGCGTAGTTTCCTCACACGTCACGGCTAGGCTATTCGGGCTGGCGCTCAAGGGTTCATTTCGGACCAACACTTCTAGTATCCTTCACAAACTGGTAACAAATATCATGCTGTGCATCACCTGTATGAGTTATGGGAAGTGGAAAACTGACCTGTGCATGACGGATTGGACCCTAATCCGAAACACGCTGACCTCCCATGTGAAATCCTAATCCTAGACTAATGGGAACTAGTCCGAACTTCTAGATATGGGTGAAATACGGAGCAAATTGTTCCCGTGATCTGGAATATCGATACGGTCTTCTTAGTCACTGATCAACTCGATCAGGATGAGTCTCGCTCATCTGTGCTGCAGTTCGATTGTTTGTTTTCCATTTTCTTGCCGC
This sequence comes from Fasciola hepatica, assembly GCA_948099385.1. Lineage (NCBI taxonomy): Eukaryota > Metazoa > Platyhelminthes > Trematoda > Plagiorchiida > Fasciolidae > Fasciola > Fasciola hepatica. The sequence goes on along the minus strand of CANUEZ040000126.1, from coordinate 4,759,685 downwards.
TCCCATGATTTCTTCTCGGTCGAAGATGTCTACAACAGACGTTCCCCGTTGTAATCTAATGATGCTCACTTATAACAGAGTCATAGTAGAGCATTAATTTATGCCATATTTATGTTAACAGCATCGACCTGTGCTGATAAGAAAAATCAGCGCAAAGAACAACGTACCGTGCTGTTCGAGAAACGAGTTTAGATCTGTGCGGAAGTGACTGACCGAAAAGAAACTCGACCATCGAATGCCCTATTAAAACTCAAGTTTTTCCATCTCCTGTGCGTGTTGTCGACCGGTCAACCACCACCGAAGTGTGAATACGGACGTGTGAGGAAAATCACTATGGTTATGATTCGTAAAATAGTCATGGATATGATCTGCATAAAAAGCCACCGAACATTCCATAAAATTATACTAGGTTTCATATATAGGTTCCAAAATTGTATTTACCGTGTTGGAGTTGAACAGCTGATGCAGCAATTCTGTCGTCACCAGGAACAGCTTGTTCACGATTATCAGGCTCTTGTTTGGTCGTAGTTGGTGGCAGGTATCTTTGGTTTTCCTTGTCACCGCTGTCTTCAGTGATAAGCTTTTTCCCGTTTACCTCAGATGTAGCAGGAAGTTAAATTTGCAGGATATTATTTCGTCTTCCACTCTTATGGACTAACAGTCCTCGTAGCTGATTTGAATATCATCTACTGGGTCATTATCCGCGCTGCACCTCATCAAAATTATCACCCCTTTGCAGTAGCTCCTCTGGTTTGAACATGATCACTAAACGATCTCGATAATTGATATTGGTCGTTCTGTCGAGTGAGATCGTTACGATCCGTACGTGAAAATTATCGTTACCAATAATGCAATCTCCAGTTATCTTCAGTTGTCTGTTTATTTGAACGAAGAATGTTATGTCAATAACACTGCGTTGTCGGTGAAAAAATTATGATCAGCCGACCGTTCGCTCGCCGTGGATAACCTTTCTCAAGGCAGTTTCGCAAATCCTCTTCTCTGTTTTCAGCCTATCAGACACTTCAGCCGCATCAGCTAGATTGAAAGGTAGGTTAGTAAATCATTGGGGATTTTGATTTATTTTCTCTTGATGCAATGGTCAAATTTTCATGCACGTGAATGAAAACTAATTCACACCACGAATCTCCACAATCCACTTGAGTCTGTTGTGCATCATTCCTGGATGATGTAAAAAGTGCTCGTTTGTAATTCACCGAACTGACTAAGCTATGTGAAGTATCGAAAATCGACAGATGGATCACATGATCATATGATATTGTTCTGCGCATTGCTCAGTAACCATTTATCGTCTAGCTAGGAGTCGTGCACAATAGAAGCACGTGCACAGTTCAAGTTCTGAATGAGAACAGTATATGGTTTGCTCGCTTTGTAGACCAATGAGCATGTGGAAGTGTCATAAATTCAGTGCGAAATTTTCAACTCTAAACATTTATTCAAGGTCGTCCATTACTTTGACATTCATTCTGCTTCGACTACCCATGGAACACCAGTGTATTGCGAACTTCTGCTGCGCATAGGTAACATACAGCATGCTTATTGAGACAGTGAATCGCCAACAGTCCTTGTTCTATAGTTATTTCCTACCGATTAAAGTTGACATACAGTGTACACACATCATTGGTGGTTGGACGATGCGTTTATCACTACCAGTTCCAAAGAAAGAGGTTCGAGTCCCGCCGTGGCCGGTTAACTTTTGTCGTTGAATGCGATCCGCTGTCACCCGAATCCGCAAAATTCCTTGTTCGTTTTGTCCTTATGTGGTGCTCGGATTCACATCTTAAGGTGATCGTTGGTTGTTCCTTTATCTGGTATAGTGGGTTCTTGTGGTTTTGGAGTGTACGCCCTTCAACAAACTTACATAATAAAAGCGATTCGATTTTGTTGTCCCTGGCGGCACATCTCTTTCACTGTCCTCCATGTACAATTGCAAATCCTGTCTGTCCTAAGTATTTGTTATTTCGTTGTAACAATGGTTGCTCACAATTCATCGTCTGCCGTTGTAAAATGACGTTGATATTGATGGGAATGATAAAGACAATGCTCGGTATGTGAATGAATGAAAACGATGCATGCCGAACGGATCCAGCATGTCCTACTTTGCACATCTCCCTTTTATCGCTTTTTGATATTCTGCATAAGATTACTGATTTAATAGTATTGATGAACTGTACTTCAAGTTGCTCTTCATCGGTTTTCCATATTTTATCTTGCGTTGTCAGATTATCTGTGGTCAGACATGTTTCCCGTGCTCAAGAATTGTGTTTCTCGCTCACGTGACCAGTCACAGCTATTCACTCGCAATGTGGTACACAATTTCGCTGATCTGGCCCTGCAGTTTGTTAAAATGTGCGCCGCAGAGAGCGGAGCTTCGGGGTGCGTTGTACATAACTTTTCCCAGAAATGGGGAGGGTTTTACATTTGATTCGAGAGTATATTTAGTTATTTTTCCTTTCATTGGATTCTTTCTGACACCAGCATGGATTTCTTCTCACTTTTTTTGTCGACGGATGAGCATGAAACAAGGAGTTAGATCGATAAATACAAGGGCTTTGTGTGGATGTTTCATTTTTCTTCTTCAGTGATCTGCGCAGAGCTCTCGTCTGTAAATCATAATGTCTATCACCGAAATAAATCATCAGTGAAATCGGTTATGAACCTGCGTATTTCGGACCACTCCCTGTGTTCGATTTCTGCCATTCATTCGCATCACCATATAGGCTAAACAGAAACGCTTGTGCAAGTAAAGATGTAATCAAATTCCCGACTCAAAAGAAGAAGGCAGTTCCTTGTTACGAATAACAAAGGTTGGAGTATGCATGGACAGCTTTTGTAAAGCGTGACCAATATATCACACTCAAGAGTTTGAAGAGAAACTGTGTCGGTTTCGTTCTGGTTGGATGTATCGTGCAAATGAAGGAAAAATTGATTCATTTTTCAAACTTAGTTCATTTTCAATCCTAACAAACAGTAGGTCATTCCTTCGTTCCGTTTTTGGTGCTATCGTTTATTCAGGACTGTCGAACTCTATTGCCTTAGTTACTGATTAAGCGAAAGTGCACTGCACCAGGCATAATCCACCATCATCACAAGAACCCAATTCTCGAGCAAGAATATCCGATTTTGAATACTACACTTATTCCCATCAAGCTTAAATCAGAACCCGCAATCCTTCAGCCACGGCTCATCATCTTTAGCAATGTCGCTGCAAGCCAGTCAGATCAACAGTATCAAAATACTATGACATTAAGAGATATTGGAACAACTTATTTCTTTTTTACAAAGACTGGTGTTGCAAAACTGACTAAACAAATGAGAAAGTGTGACGATCGTGTGCTGCGCAGCTGACCGTGGTATTGGTGTCAAATGCTACACCGCAAGTTGATTGGAGAAGGTTTAAACAATGCGCCCGTATCCTCGAACCAAGTGGCACAACCCCTAAGACTGTTGCATTTTCAGTTATAGTAATGGTGTCAAATGTTGTAACATAAATAAACTGATGACAGTGATGGGGGTGTACTTATGACGACTGTGTGTGTTATCCTCGGACTGTCAATGCATCCACTTATCTGAGCGGTTGAGGGAAGAATCCTTCCTTATTTTATTATATCGAGTCCTGATCTTTGTCAGTGGCTTTAAATGGAAAACAAAGCATCGTTTGTTACATGACGGATTTCTACTCATAGGACTGCGAGTTTGTGGAATTCCAACCTATGTCTGGAGCGAGTTGTCGTCGTTGGTTGATATTTCGTTCAAGTTAGGTCCCTTATTAGACGGTAGACTTTGAATGGCTTTACTACCTGCTGTTGAGGGACGCTAGCTACAATAGCACCAGATATCGCAGTTAGTTCCATTAAATGACAACCCCATAGCTGCAGCACCCAATCGACATATTCTGCTCGATAAGATTCGACTGTGTCTAAGTTTCGTTCTACTGGTTGAATAGTCAGCTTTCTAACCGAATAGTGATTCCCGCTCGGCAATCGATCAGTGGGTGATTGGGTGACTGTTGTCCTTGGGAAATCTTCCCCCATCCTCTCCTTCAACTGCCTTAATGTGCTTGTTGGGTTTTCGTTTACCGCACCACACAAATGTCTGACAAACTCTTCGCTGAACTTCGTTTTGTAGGATCCGAGTGTGAGTACCGTTTCCCGACCCATAGCGATAGCACGCACATTCGATTATCTTCAGTTGATTTTATGCGCTGTTGAAACGATATAATCGTTTCTTTGCATCCATTTTGTCAAAAATTGATGCGTACTGGGTCAGGTAAAGTACAGTGAATATCACAAACGGTGTGGGTATATCGCCCGACTGCCTCCGAACGAAATATCAACCAACGACGACAACTCGCTCCAGACATAGGTTGGAATTCCACAAACTCGCAGTCCTATGAGTAGAAATCCGTCATGTAACAAACGATGCTTTGTTTTCCATTTAAAGCCATTGACAAAGATCAGGACTCGATATAATAAAATAAGGAAGGATTCTTCCCTCAACCGCTCAGATAAGTGGATGCATTGACAGTCCGAGGATAACACACACAGTCGTCATAAGTACACCCCCATCACTGTCATCAGTTTATTTATGTTACAACATTTGACACCATTACTATAACTGAAAATGCAACAGTCTTAGGGGTTGTGCCACTTGGTTCGAGGATACGGGCGCATTGTTTAAACCTTCTCCAATCAACTTGCGGTGTAGCATTTGACACCAATACCACGGTCAGCTGCGCAGCACACGATCGTCACACTTTCTCATTTATTTAGTCAGTTTTGCAACACCAGTCTTTGTAAAAAAGAAATAAATTGTTCCAATATCTCTTAATGTCATAGTATTTTGATACTGTTGATCTGACTGGCTTGCAGCGACATTGCTAAAGATGATGGGTCGTGGCCGAAGGATTGTGGCTCGCGACTTCGGTTTACAATTCCTAAAGAAATTAGATGCTGGGCTGTATGTTTTTAATGATTTACTCCTCAAAGCAGTATAACTTGGTAAAGTAAGGGAGATAGAAGGTGAGGTAACACAGCGCGACGGTCGACAGTAACTTCATTGGCCATGGAAGATCAATTTCTCCGACCAGTTTCTTCTATGAATACAGTTTAGTCCTGAGCATCCGTATGTTGCTTGCCTCAGTCATCGCTAGGGCCTTACATCTGACTCCTTGATTTATTCAGCAGTATTTCATGCTAAACGTCGAATTAAATTACCGGATCTCATCTTGTGGTCAACGATGAACCTTTATACAGCTCCGCTTCCTTGAAATAATAATAGTGTTATTTTGAACGAATACTTGAATTCGGTATCAGCTAACTGCGCGTAGTTGTTAGCCTGTGAAGGTTTCTTCCCTGGTCTGTTTCAAATATTTTTTGTCACTTTCTACTAAGAATCTAGACAGTTGATCTATCTTACTGTTATTCATTTTAACTCCGCAGCCCGGATCATGAGCGAACCATGGCATTGTTTGAGTTGTTTTCCGCCGACGCTTCAGTGGACCCCGCGTGAGTGTGTTATTCCATTTCAGCCGTTCTTTTTTGTGGCGGAGAGATTTTTCATCCCCTCCGGGCTATTTCCTAACTGAGACACTTCACATAAATCGTACAATGATCAGTCATGCTCAGGTATTCATAAATGGTTTCTTAACGAAAGCGCGTAGTTGGATTACACGATGGTTATCGGCTACTAAAGTTTTTCAACATCGCCTTTCATGATAAGAGTGAGCTTGTTCACTACAAGCATTAATTTGTTCACATTGATCGGGATTGAGTGTCCTTGGTTAATTAGCCTTCTGCGTCATTCGATTACTAAAGCGTGGAAAAGCGGCCGGTCCCCACGAACTTCCTCCAGTTCTTTTCAAAATGGGTAGTGATGCGTTGGTAAAATTACCCACCACCTTGCTCCGTGACATTTGGAACGAGGCGCATATTCTGTTGTTATGGGGTGAGTCATTGTTTGTACCCATCTTCAAGGAGGGAACACGCAGTGATTGTAGTAATCAACGAGGGATCAGTTTATTTCCGATAATCACCAAGGTATTAGCCTCGATTTTGCTGTGCCGTCTGACACCGGCTCTCGAGATAAACGGCCGCAAACAGTAGGCCTGATTCCGCTCAGGTCGAAGATGCATCGACCACATTTCTACTCTTCGTCAGCTACTTGAGACGCGTCACATGTATCGTCGGCTGACAATAATGGCTTACCTTGACTTAAAAGACACCTTCAATACAGTTGACCGAACAGCACTGTTCAGTGCTCATCATCGAAAAGGTATGCCGCGGCACTTTGTGAATCTACTGAGATTACTGTACCCTCTTCTGGCCGTGTAAGGGTTTATGATGAACTGTTCAGTCCATTCGAAACGACCAGCGGTGTTCGACAGGGGTGCCCCATTTCCCCATTCCTGTTCAGCTTCGTCATCGACGAGGTAATGAAGAGTGCCTTGCGCAGTCTCCAACATGTGGGCGTCGAACTGGCAAATGATGAAAAGCTGTAGCCCAGATTACTCCAACAGCCTTGTTTGTTTGTTCCGGTACACGCAACATGCTCAAAGTGCACCAGACAGAATCACAAGATCTGTAGTTCCATTCGACACGCGGTTTGCACCTTCAAAGTTTACAGTGATGTTGCAAGACTGGACGTCAACGATTCCCAGCTTGATGTTCGATGGGGAGGTGCTAGCAGTTGTCGACCGCTTCACTTACCTCGGCAGCAGCGAGATAACGGATGGGAGCACGGTAGTCAAGATGAGCACGCGGATATCCAAGGATCGTGGGGCGTATGCTGGACTGCAGCGCTTGTGGCAGCGACCTGATATTTTGCTGAATTTGGAAGGCTGTGTGTACTGTGCAGCGATGCACCCAGTTCTGTTGTGTGGTTGCGGGATATGGAGTTTGCGTGTAGATGTTTCTTACGTTGAGGTTTTCGATCATCGACGTTTGTGTAGTATCGCCAAGATTGGGTTGAATGACCGAGTGAGCAATGCTGAGGTCAAAAACCGAGTATTGGGTACCGGTTCAGAGAATATTCTTTCACGACGTATCCGGATTAGTAAGCTTCGTTGATTGGGGCACGTGTTGCATGTGGCAAACACTCGTTTCCCGTTCCTCCTCGGGAGTGAAAGAAGCTACGTGGAACTCAACAGATAACGTGGAAGAGGGGAATGAGAAAATATACAAGAAACTTAGGAAAAGTGGACACGTCATGTCTTCGTGGCTGGGATCCAAAAGATCCCTCAACCAGTTGGCTGGAGACACTGAAGGATATGGCAGGGAACCGTGAACAGTGTTGTTACTTTCTGTCGAATCAGAATGATTGATCAATATGCATTTGTACCGTTAGACTGTGTCGGCTACCAGGGCGTTCTTTCCTTTTTTCGTCTTTGTAGTACCACTCCCTGTCCACCTTTTATATTCATTCTTTCTATTTCTACGTGCAACATGGCGGGAAAGTTAGTGGTCAGTGGAGTTTACCCTGCTGTTTAACGCTGTACAATGATAATGTCATCTAATAATCCTCATATGTTATTTCTGTCTTCATGTACTGTATGTAGTGTACGTTTCGCGTTCTGTGAGATTTGCTACTCCACAACAGCCTCGCTCAAGAGTACTGTCTCATTGTTTGGGACGGAACTGTTCAACAATGTGGAAATGGCCTGGCGTTTCTTCACTATCTGGCTCATTTATGGCTTAATAACTCGACCAGCTTGTGACGACCGAGCCAACAACCAGCTGGGCTCTTCTGTTCAACTGACCTCGGTAGATGCTGAAATCCTGGCATTTTTCGCCCCCGATTTAGCTGCTCTTTTCAACGAAATTGATCCAGAATACACTTTGATCAGTATAGCAGCCAAATTCGACCTTTGTAAGGTAAATGATGTCGCATTCGATTTTGTTAATGTGTCTCGGAAAGAACTCAGAAGTGTTAACTGACAGTTTCTCTGTACCTGTTCTGCAGAGCTTCCACGAACGAATGGCCTATAAGTCACTTGCCGGTCGTCATCTCGGTCGTGTGTGTGATGTACTTTGCGAGTTGTTCTCCATATCCAGTCTGACGGATGATCAACAAGCTGGCCTAGACGCTACTCACATCCCGAACTGTTCGCGTGAAACATTGTGCTCTATCGGTTTCCATGCCGCGTCTCTTCTGATTCGACATTGTGCAGTTCTGCTCTACACGCCGATGGTCGGTGATGCGAACGGATCGAGTCTCGAGCAAGTGATCACTGCGTTTTTTTTGCCACGTCAGCTGTACGAGTTAAGCAAGTTCAGATCGACCAGTCATTTGACAAACATTGAGGAGGGATTGTTGCTGTCTACCTTGGTTATCGAATGCATGCGTGACAAACTTCCTGATGTAAGTCACTCCCTTCCATACAATCTCCATGCCATTCTTTTCTTCCACCTGAATTGTTACTGAAGCCCCATCGTGATTTTGTGCAACTAAAACTCGTTTGACGCAGATGATATGTTGTCTCCTTTATTTGGGTTTCATTATGGTACGTTTTTGCTTGCCTTCTTCGGGCGTTTGGGCATCCTTTTGTCCGAAGGTAACTTCATTGCTGTTCGTGCAAGTCCTCTTTCCGAACTAGGCACCTTAGTTCAATCGAAACACGATACAGTATAATCGCCGTCCACACCCTCGACTTGTTCCGATTGCAGCACCAGACAAAATCATTCAGACCGCAGTTTGTGGTGTGAGTGCAACCACACATCGTTTATCGCCAATGCACGCATCCTATTTTCTCTCATTTTTCATGTGTGTACGCTTGAAATAACGTACTCTACCCACAGGGATCCACTGCACTGTGAAGTGATACCAGCAGCCGTGATTCTGAGACATGGAGTAGATTACATGATACCCCAATAGGCCAGGTGTAATAACGACCCGGGCGGTAACGGAGTGGAATCTGCCACCAAACATGAGGACAGTCGCAGCACCCGGTAATCCCAACCGGTTACCCACGAATCTACTAGCCGGGTCTGACATTGCTTAGCTTCAACAATCAGTCGAGAATCGGCGTTTCCCCCATGATCTGGTGGTGATCGTGTATCAACCCTACTCCTATGACAATATGAAAAATGCTTAACCAAATCAAGTATATGTTATCTGCATCCGATGATGGATGTTCACCAGCTACACTGTAATTCCAATAAAGTTAATTAAAACGTTCGCTCAGTAACAACTTACGATGGTCAGTGGTGATAATAGTATGTGGGTTGATGGATGTGAGCGTATGGACGACTCATCGTTGATAGACAGCCGAGCAGGCACTCCTTCAGTGCTTGTCCAAAATCTGGTTCAAGGTTTGGGCGAACGGAATCACGGACGACAGGCCAACGGATCGATAAGAAAAGAAAGGACTCCCGTCAAGTGGTGGCTGGCCGTATCATCAGTGAACCAATCAGAAGAGACGTTACCCGATTCCAGTTTGAACCAACGTTTAAGGGGCTGCGATTGGTGACAATAACCCTTACGTCTTATATAAATTGATTCTTTTCTGTTAATAAGATGAGATGATTCGAAGGCAAAAGAGCCTTCTCTTTAGAATCAGTGGGTTGCATCAGAACAACTGAGAACCGAGTGAGAGACGGAACAAGCGAGGATTCATAAACTTCGGTACAAGTAAACAAATCTTTGTAATGAGATTGAATAGCAAATATCGACATGCATTTGCTAAGGTTGGGATAAAGGGTTTGTGTGTGTGTATGTGTTTTATCAACCAAAATCCTAGGGGAGAGTGTTAAACATGCCTTGTGATGTTGGGTTACAATTATATGGGCGAGTAGGCTATAGGGGATTCTGATAATACTTTTAGAATTGTGACAAAAAATCCAGGAAATATGATAGGGAAAGCGTGGAACCAGTGTATAAAAATGCAAAGCGTCCAAATAAGTGAAATAAGGTAGGGACTTTGGTCGTATCAAGAACATTGCCCTAATGTGATATGTTCAAGTAAGATCAGTGCTGACGGTCTTGACAGTGGTTACTCCTAATATATATATATATATATATATATATATATATATATATATATATATATATATATATATATATATATATCATGGCAAAATAAGCCCATTATAGTAATCAGAACACGAGTTGTAGGTGAACATATGTTTTCGGTGACTTCATTCTCAAACCATTACAGTCACATTTATATGAAAATGAATTAATCGGAAGAGTTGGAAACAACGTCACCAAGTCGGTATCTAGAAATAAGGTTGAGAAGAGACAGAAACAGATGCAGTTGACCAGATTATGTAACCAGCGATAATTAGCTTACGTCGCCGCCACGCCCTACTGTGTAACACAGTTGAGTGTTGGCCATGGGAGTTGGAGTGCCTGGACTAAGTTTCGCTGCACGCAAAACTCAGGCTTCGACAGGCGGATGATAATTACCCCGGCAGTTGCTAGTATCCGAACTCTGATTGCTCTTGAAGGCAAGTTGAATGTCGACCGTATGCCCAAGAGCGCAACGATAGAACTTGATATCACTCCGGTGCCTCCGTGTCTAATCCATCGTAGGTGATGTTCTTTGATGCGTTTTAATAACCACAGTGTCTTACGACCTATGTAAGTTGCACCACAGGTGCACTGGGAATTGTTGAATGGTCATGGATGATGTCAACAAGGGTAGTTTATCTTTATCTTCACATCCGATTTTTGGTGATGTAACGAACACGCATATGATTTTGGCGGCATTGAAGTTGCTTTCACTTCGGCACTCAAAATTCTGCTGGCTCTATCAACTTTGCTGCCCCCGTTGAAGGGGAGTCAGATGAATAGTGGCTTCTTTTATATCTGTGGTATTTCTACTGGTTTGGTCCGTTCAGTCCGATTTCTTTCTATGTATCTCTCGGGATAACCGTTGCTGAGTAGTGTTTTCCTAATGAGCGTGAGCTCAACATCCAAGATGTTTGTGGTACAGATATGATTCTCTCTGTGCGGGATACAACGTATCAGATTACTCTTGTAACCAAGTAGCACGAAACTGAAAATCCGTCTATTGGCCATTCCACATCGCTTTCCGATACACCTTCCTCTGGATCGATCTATCAGGACGTCTGGTTAAGCATATATCAAGGAACGGTAGGCTATTATCTTCCTCCATTTCAGTGGTAAAATTGATTGCGGGAAGCGTAGTGTTAAAATCGCGTGAGATATCTGCTGAGTCGACTTTTGGATGTTATACAAAATATATATCATCCATGTAGCAGAAGTAGTGGTCAAAACGGCTTATCGTTCCGTGCAATGCCTGGGTTTCAATCTTTGCCATGAAACTGTCGGCAAGCAGTGGAGCCAGAGGTGAGGCCGTAACAGCTCCATCCTTCTGGCGATAATAAGTGTCATTTAGTACGTATTGTACATTTCAAGGTACATCGGAGGACCAGTCCTCTTGGATTCGCAGTCGGAATTCCTAGGGGTATCGTTTCTTCACCAATAAATGAATAAATGAACTTTAGTGTTCCAATCAACGGTACATTAGTGAACAAAGAAGCCGCATCCAAAGCGAACATTTTCTGCCCTTCTATGTTTGCATCTTTAATAAATCTAATAAAATGAAAAGTCTCGGAGTGTGCGCTTCGGTAGTCTCTGTCGTATGGGTTCTAAAAGAGCAACTAACCACCGGGCTATCGCGCGGTATGCTGAGTTTGTCATAGAAACGATGAGTTGGAGGGGCAGTGCTTGTTTATGAACTTTTGGAAGGCCATATAGTCGGTGTACGGTGAAACCAACGGGCTTAAGGCTTTCAAAAAAACCTTGATGGTATATAACCCTGGTCCCTGCGGCGCTTCAATGTGTTGGTAATCTCATTTTTCACCTCTGTTTAATTTTTTTGTGATGCGTCACGATTAAACTTAGTTTGGTCGCACAAAAGGTCTAATACTTTGGTTACGTATGAGGCCCGGGTCGTGACAACGAGACCACATCCCTTTTCAGGTTTGCTCAGAAGAATTCGTGGGTTTCTCTGTAGATCTATAAGTGCATCAGTGTTTGTTTGTTAGGGGTCTTAGTTAAGAACTTGATATCGCCGGTATTGATAACATGCCGTGTATAATAATGTCTTGAACCGTGCGAAATCCTCTGTCGTCTTGGGTGTGAGGTCGAAAGTTTTTGCTACTAGATTCTCGAAAGATATCTCAAAGTTAACCTGCCTTTGTTTCCGACGTGGGCAGCAAAATGTCGAACCGAGCGACAAACCTTTAACCAAAAATACGATCGAATTGTAAACCAGAGAAATAGCATACGTACGTTTCGGGTTCATTGGAGAACTGAGTTTGAGGTATAAATTGACTCAGTGCACAATCTCATGACGACAACTTGTTTTGATAGTGGCTATTAATGATCATGCGAGTGTATTCCAAAAAATCGTGTCTTTTTCGTCGAGTATTTCGGTGCACGGCCGGTACTGAGACACATTCTTCTCAAACACAATTGTCGAAGATTTAATAGTATCCAGTTGATTGAGAGCATGACGTTTTAGTGTCTTACTATGAGGATAAATCGGGCATCGATTCAGATGCTTCCAGTACGTGATTATATATATATATATATATATATATATATATATATATATATATATATATATATATATATATATATATATATCACAGCTGTGAACTCTATTATTTATTCGTGTCCGGGTCACTGCTCCATTTGTAGACTCTTCAATGAAGAGTATCCATTCTTACTCCAGACGATTCAAGTTAGATCCTAGTGAAGATATGGTGAAGTTGGAAAGAAATGGATATGTAGAGCAACCTCGTCTTACTTCACTGGAGACAACAAAAGAGGGAAAAGCTGGCCATAGACCCTAACCCGACCTGAGGTATAACGATACAATTATTTGAGGACTGATACATACGTCTCGGGTACTTCATTTTTCGGCAGACGATTCCGTAGTGTAGTCCTGTCGATAGAGTCGAAGGTCGCGCGAATCTTAGGAACACGATGATCGTTTGTAGTTGGAAAGTGTGATGCTGCTCTAGCAGTCGTCGGAGGGTGAAGATTTGATCGATGCGTCCACGACCGGCACAAAACGAAGCCTGCTCCTCGCGAGTCTGCTCTTCATACGTTCGGTGCAAACTGAGAAGTATGATAGACACAAGCACCCTCGACGCTATTGGGATAAAGCTTACACTCCTACGGTTAGCACAGTTACTGCGCGAGCCTTTCTAAAAGATGGGGACAACAATCGATTCCACCGACAGGAAGGGAACAGAAATCACACAATACCTCGAGAAGGGAGCCACGGCCAGTTTGATACTGCCAAAGTCGAAAGTGACCGGCCGCGGCGAGATTCGACCCCGGGATCACAGGGTCTTAAGATCGCCGTGATGGCCGTTTGAACACCGCCGAGGTACTTGACATAGATTGCTCTTTCTACTTACTTCCAGTTAATGGCTAAGTTTGGATTTGGATACTAACAAAGCGGAGTGGTGATTGCTTCTTTGGAGACAAAATAGAGTATCCGATCACTTTAAGAGACTCATCTTCAGATTACGGGTGGAAGACCGGTTGATGAGTTCAGTTGCCCTTTGCCGTAAAAGAGGATCTGTGTAGCTATTGGAGTTAGACATTCTAAGATTCAGACCATATAGATATATCATAAGGAGGCAGTCACCGTACACCGACATGGAGGATTTATAAGTAAGAAACAGAAACGGTGATCGAACGCCATCCTGGAGGACGCCATGTGTCGGGGGAAGCCAGAAAGAAGTTCAGTCACGATGTCGTATTCGATTGAGAAACTAATTGAACGAAGGGTCGGTGTCGAATGTACGGACGCTAGAGTCAGCAAGTACGTGAAGTGACTTGGTTTGGTCGACGCAGTTGGATGCGACAATGCAATCAAAGAAACAAACCCCAACTACCTGTCTTGTGCAACCATTTGATGACCAAATGGGGTGAGTGAAAGAAGCTGGGCCATCGAGGGTTGAGTATGATCGACAGTATGCAGATTGTCTGGAGTTTTATACGTTACTCGACCAATGAGTTTTTCAGCGTCTCCCAAGTGTGAGTGCTTGCGTGAATCGGTAGCGATTATGCACATAATCGGAACATAAAAGATTTTTATGTTTCGCTGCAATTTTTGCCGATAGTTAGTAACAAGGCGTTTAGAATATGAACCTCGGTTTAATCGATTTGGATGAAGTTCTCGCGATACTGTGGTTTCTGGCCTTGGATGCAATATAACCGCTGCAGATGAGGTGAAGAGTGGCGACCAGTTAAATGAGTACAAAGCAAGGATCCTACCAGATTCATTCCAACATTTCATATTCGATCCCATTGCAAACATTCGTTTGCTCGTACTGAAGCTTATGAATCCTCGGTGAATCCTTGTCTCACTCAATTCCTGATCAACCCACATATTATTATCGCTACCGGCTATCTTAACTTGCACAAAGCACTTGATTGACTTCCTCATAACGGAACTTGACTTGTTCAGTATTGTATTGGTCCGAAACAATTACCTACACTGACCATTTTTCGTCTACCAAACTGAGCTTCGCATTTCTCCGTTGGCGTGACCTTTGACCACTACGACAGCGCACAAGTCGCTCGTATTCCCATACTGTAGCGAAAAGATGAGAACGTTTTTGTGTGGTTCAGAGAAATAATGGACAGCTCATTTTGACTCCGCTCGCTGATAATAACACGCTCCAAGTGTTTGTTGGTGGCGTTCGTGATAATGGTAACAGATTGCGGAACTCGATTTAAATTAATGTTTTCTGACGCTACAACTGTACATATTGCGGTGTACAAGAATGAACCGTACAGCGACCGTCACTAATGGGAGTAAAAATTTATGCAAAGGCATCTCGGTGCGATCATAACCTCTGCAAAGCGGGTGGCCCGCATACGCTAATCACGAGCTAGATCTTCCCGGATAATTCTTCGTGGTTGTTGTATAACTTTGTCCAGACAACTGTAGATCTTATCTGTAATTCAGTGCAATCCAAACAGTTCTCAACCATTCACCGGAGTGGAGTGGTTCTCTCTCTCTCTGATTTGTAGGAAGCTGTGTTGGACGCTTTCTTTTTTTGCACTTCGACGCATAGTATCACAGGCATTAATAGGTCAGTTTCGCCGCTACCTTTCCTCCACTAGAGAACATTTCTTGAACTCGAATTGTGCAGCTGTCACCTACCACAATGGTAAATATCTACAGCCCCTGACCTAGAAAAGAATAGTCTTCCCGCGTTGTAGTAACTACGCCTGCCCCGAAGGCAGCCCGCATATCCTTACCCCCGTGTTCGGCGCATAAATGGTAACATGTGCTTCAGACGGTGGTTTTCGTGCTTGTCGAGAATCGGACAAATGCTCTTACCATGTAACCAGCTTTCTCGCGAGACTTGTGTGTTCTCTATTTTTGGCTAGCAGCTTCTTCCGCATCCGATCAAACGGAAACACCCGCATGAAGCTGGATGAATAACGCAGTTTTCCATCCCTGATCCTTGTCCTCTAATTTGGACGCATTATATAATACACACCCACCCACCAATTGACCTCGAATCACATGCCATCTTTGTTCCCTCGTAAACTGTCACGCGTAGCGAGCGTGCGTGCTTGCAACTGATCGCACATGCACAGACACAAATCTTAACCCGTCCTTTGCAATGGTGACTAATGCACTGGCATCACCTGAGGTCAGATCGATCCATCGGACTGTCCATCACACCTGAAAGGTGGTAACGTCCTGTTCAAACAACAATGCACACATACACACGCAGTTCATCTCAGTCGTTCTTGATTTCATTGTTTGTTCCGCTGAAGGCCTGATCCGTTCTGGTCTAGATTAACCCAGTCCTTCAAAACCACAACACAATGCTCGAGTGCGTTGTTTTACGTCGTTAATGGCGTCGAAGTTGCTCAGGTTCTTGATGCTTCCCATTCCTCATGGTTCTGCGCCTGTTAACTGACCACCTGTGAATTTGATTGTGTTCAGTGTTGCGCACTGAATATGGGTTGATCGTTCAGCCACTAGTCTTTCCACTAAAAGGTGAATACCCACTGTTGATTTCCTTCCCATTGGACTACCCATTAGTGTCCTGTCATAAACTACCGTGGAACCTGCAGCGATAGGTGAAAATGACATATCTGATTCTACTTGCTGACTGTTTGAAAAGTGCAGGTTCTTCTGAAGAAGTCCAAGGTGCCGGCAGTTTCCGGAGAATGGACATCAATCAGGAGAGACTTGCGATTTGCGCTTTAGCAGGCCGATTTCAGTGGTGCCGTCACCGGATGATAACGGATTGTCCAACTCCCTTTGTTCTACCCATAAGTGACTGAAATGTACTCAAAACAAACGAACGTAGAACGAATTATGGTCTGTTTAATTCTGCCTACTACGCAATAAATTTTCCTGTTCGCTGCTGCTTTGCTGATTCAGAATTGCATTGAGCCAATGGGGATTTTTTAAAGTAAAAATTACATGTCCTATACCATTTCGTGATTCTACAAGCATGTTCGTGTCTATGGTAATCTAACCAGACACCGGCATGCGGATCGTGCCCAAAGTGCAAACTACAACAAGTAAATGACAGATCAGCTCGACAATAAATAACCGTGCTGTTTTCATGCCGAATGCTAGTGAACAGTTTTGGCTATCCGAATTTGAGGTCGTGTTTGGATCGGGGAATCTGATGTTGTTTATTGTCGTCTGGATAATTTCGCTCTATTTTGTTATTTCGCTCCAGTCATTCAAACAGTCTCACAGAACGAAACAGTGACAAAATGTTCCTTACTATCATTTTGTGTCCGGCGGGTCGAAGAGAAGGCTATACTTAAACGTGATCTAAGCATCGGAGTGGGATATGAATGGGTTCACTCATTTTCTTAACGTGTTCGGGAATGGGGGTGGGTGGGAGGAGTACGTCAAGAGAGATTAAGAGCTTGCACAAGCTGTTTGTTGTTGTTGTAACGACGGCTACCTACTGCTTACACTGTGATCAAGGTAGCATTTTTTATAGTAACAATGCGAGTCGTTTCCCCTTCCTTTTTCTATTTATTATAAAGAAACGTTACGATATTTCAGGAAGGGAACCGCGGCCATAAGTGACTGGCGGTGGCACTGGAATTTAACCCCCAGAGCACAAGATCCAAAGTCCTCCATGATGGCCATTCGACTATCACCGCCAGTCTTGGTTGTATATTTCGAACTTTGTACATTGGGTGGTCACATGAACTCAGCGGTTAAACTGAATAATTTGTGAACTCAGCGCTGATAATTGCTTTAATCTCTTCACTGTTCGGTCGAGCCGGATGGCGTTCATGGACCCTTTTGAATAATCCCTGATTTTTGAAAATAATATGCACAGTTTCACAGGAATAGGTGGATGAGTGTTACCATGATGAGGTTGTAGAATAATGCTGCATTCTTTTAATCGAATTGAATGTGAATAAAATGTGGAGCTTCGTAG
Organism: Fasciola hepatica; assembly: GCA_948099385.1. NCBI lineage: Eukaryota > Metazoa > Platyhelminthes > Trematoda > Plagiorchiida > Fasciolidae > Fasciola > Fasciola hepatica. Next base: position 4,742,238 of record CANUEZ040000126.1, on the reverse strand, counting down.
CATGAAAGTCCTGTGATGCTGAAAATCTATCCGTCGGGAAGAATAAAGTGACGTTTCGATTTGGCTTCCTTGCTAGCCGGTGTCCCGTTTGATAAGCAAATTTAACTCCTTTATTCATGATGTTGTACTGTCTTATCGGTGAAGCGCTGAGGTTTTACTTAACTTCGAGAGGTGTGAAACTGTTATTCTGACGATTCGCTCAGTCAATCGCAGCAGCTTATCCACAGTAGAATGCATCCAGCATAGGAGATTACGATCACGTCCGTGTAATAAGAACATTTCCTTTCTTCATAACTTATTTTGACCTACTGTGTAGGACCATGCTTCGGTAACGTAATCCACTTGTCAGTCGACGAGCCAAAACTGTTATAAAACGATTCATCGTGCAATGCGAGCGCTCACCTCGTCTTTAAAAACCACGGTAGTACTTCACGGTTTCTTCATCCTTGCTAGAAATCAACAGTATTGTCTATCCATCAAGTTCCAACTAGGACTCGAACCCGACACGCATGGTTCTGAACCAAGTACGTTACTCGGATCAAATCCCAGTCCAGATTCGGTGGACATGCACTTCTGGCAATTGCCAACAGTGTGAAACAGCTGTAGGGTATCTGCCTGATGCTCTGGAGCATTGGCCATCAGCAATAAAACGCGACGTCCAGTTCTCTTTCTCGCATCTGGGCAAACACTTCATTAAACCACTTCCAGCAGGTTTTTACATCCATCCAAGCTTTCGCTTGATTGAAATAAGGAACTGGCCGATGTCGATCCTTAATACAAGCTGGTTCTTTCGGTTTTCCTATCAAAGCGCAGAGAAGTTTGTGGGTTCCAGTTGCGTTGGCGCAAACAGTCAGAGAAATTCGGTCCTTTGCTTTATTCCTTTCGTGGTTGGGATATCTTCTGGCATAAGGAGACTACATCTCGGAAGTAGTCGAAAAAAAACCAGTCTCGTCCATGTTGTAGACATTTCCAGCGTCATACTGTGTGATAATCGAGTAAAGATTTTCTAAAGAAGCTAACAATTCCGGATCCTTCTTGTTGACTTCTGCTCCTCCGTGAAGAAGCATCTTCTGCAATCCACGCCGAACTCCGAAGCGGCTTAATCATTGCTAAGATCCCTTGAAATCTGATTCCGGAATTGACAGGCTACAATCAATGGTTTTCGCTTTGGCAGTATCCGGGAACGGCGGTAGCGGAAGGCTGACCCGACGCATGCTGTCAATCTAGACATAAAGCATATCTTCCAGCTCAGTAAATCGTCCAACTGAAGCTCGAGAAGTGTTTTCGTTAGGCTGTCCAGTCATCAAGGGGGATCGTTCTTGGATCGCTTGACGATTCTCCCAAATCTTTCGGAAAACACCTTTAATAATCTGTACACCCGCGCTAAGCCCCTATTACTGGGAGCACACGTTTTGATTAGCCTCGAGATGATTTCGGAGAGTTGAGACGCTTTCCGTTTGGCTTTGTTGACGTCTTAATGAGCGAAATGCAAGCTTACGGGAAGTGGCGGCTGACACGCGTAAACTTCGCAGGTTCAAGTGGCGTAATTATGTGAGTTTAGAAAGTGGAGTTGTATTTCAGGGGTTCGAATCCCTTTGTAAGTAGGTTCTCGATATTGAGAATCAGCTGCTCTGCTCTGCAGTACAAATTGAAGCTGATGATACATTCGATGATTTTAAGAAATCGTTTGAATCACTTCAGAGAAAGATCCGAGCAGTCTTCCTCAAAGCCAAACGAAAGAAACTTCAAAACCAGGACTAAATGTCGACTTATGACCTGTTTAAGTAATTATGTATGACGTACACAAAAGTTTTGAATAAAATATGCGTATTTAAGTGGTGTTAAACCTGGAATTTTAGGGGAAAGTATGCATAGTTAACTGGGATGCGTACTCAAGCGAGAGGTTACTGTACACGAAGTATAACCAATACCAGCCATCAAGTAATTATAGAGCGTTCCACTAATGACGACTAAGCTTTTATCGTTTTCTTTAAGTTCCGATTGAATGAACTGCGAACTGGTTTGTTTTAACAATGAGACTTCCCCCGGTTCTTGAGACTAGCTGGAATTGACGAGCGTCTTGAAGATACCGATGATATGATACTTTTAACGTAACTTGGATTCAACAATATGGCGATGAGACGTTGGTAATCCAAACACCGGACTCGGCAAGCAAGCTGACATTGGTTATCAATTTCATTGAATCCAAACATGAGCTTGATGATTTAGAATTTATCGTCCCCATGCACACCCCTCCATCCTACTCCCAAATATTGAATGTGACCACATTGAATCTACTTCGTCATCACGTTCTGTCGTTTTCCATTAAACGCTTGACTTGTGCATGTATTCACCAAATTGTGTTACTCCTTTGTTCTTACGGAGCAGACAATCCCAACAGATACTCTTTGCTTTCTCTCCACAGTTCACAAACGGACTTTCTCAGCTATCTTGGCGTAGTGACACTTATGTCGCTCGTATCATTCGAGACTCCATACGACTCTACTACAAACACTTGGGCGGTGCATGTATCGCGGTACGTTTCATCATTTCAAACACACGAGTTATTTTCGGTTCTTAGTTCATCGCACTCAATTGATAGCGTAAGTGTAAAATAGCGAGTACGTGCTTGAGAAATCTTATAAAACATCTTATGAAACGTTGCAACAATTCAAGCAATAGGCACAACTAGTGGATGTTCATTTACTATTCTGTAACTCTTTGGATTGTTAGTATAGGAGATCCCCTAAATATTCTGGATAAACAGGTTTGAATGTGCGCTTTTGAACCACCAAATCGAGCTTTACCGCACCGCTTCATTGGTAATACTGAAATTGGACATTAACTATTGACTAAACGCGTCCATTTGTTGGTAGATGTGTTATGCCTTTCTGATTGTATTGTTATCGTGTGGTCCCGTGCCAGGTTCCTCGGTGCGCGCTGTTCGGTGAATATAGTCAGAGCTAAACGATCAAAGGGATGCTAGAAAAGCATGAAAACCAGTCTAGTTTCCACCTTATCAAATGTGTTATATGCATTTACGGGAAGGTATTATTATTATTAATATTATTATTATTATTATTATTATTATTATTATTATTATTATTACTACTATTATTATTATTATGCATCGAGCCTGGAGTCAGGCATGGTGTCAGCACTACAAGTATAGAAAAGGGTAAAAAATGACGGGAAAGCGAATATAACAAACTGATTGTTTGCTTCTGTGGTTCTTGGAATATACTAAAGAGGAAGAGTACTATGAGGAGTAGCTGCAAGATGGGTTGCATGCCGCCTGAGTGTTCGAAAGAGTTTCTGAATCAGATAATTGAAGGCAGAAAGTTGTGTCCATGTAGGTCATTTGAGGCGTTCTAGGCTGTTGTACTACCCCGTCGCCCAGCCCCGCGTAGGTCTTCTTACCCGAGTATGGACATCTGGCCTTTGTGCAGCCGACCGTGTCCTGCAAGGAGGCAGCGTTGATCCAGATGAGCCGGTGATCAATTTTATGGTTCATTCACCTCTTCTTGGAAACCCTTCCGGGCAAGTAGAACACGATAAGGAGCTATGGCCTTGTTTAGTGGCGGGCCATGCTCGCCGCGTCACAGTGCTGTCGGTAGGTTTTTGTGGCTTTTAAGAGTGAAGAACGCTAGCCAAGCGGAAATTCCATCGCATCCTCGTGCACTACCGGTGATCGTCTACGATCGCTGAGTTAGTAAGGCCACCTTATTCACGGTTGACCGCGGGTGCGGTAGTTCCCCTATCTGCGACCTGGGGTCGAGCCCAGTACCATAGAAATCTGCTCCGTTCAGATTGAATAACCGGGTTTTCTGGGATGGAGATCGCGAGACCTACTTATCTTCTTTCATTTATCTCTCTCTTCTGTCTATCATGCAGAGCTATAGCAGGAAATACCGTAGCATTCTGGTATGAAGGTAACGGTGACCCGAACACTAATGCGACTCTAATCGCTTATGAAATGACATTCATCGTAAAGTGGTATGAACACCCAACTCACTATTGAAAGTCTATGGAAAGTCAATGATGGGTGAGTGCTGACGTAGAAGAAACCGTTGGGAGAGTCAGCCCGGATAGTCTGCCGTTTATTGGTTGAGTCGTTGTCCATCAGATTTCAGTCACATTTGGGACCAGGTGTATCCGCTGCACTCTGCCAGGTCAGATTAAATAGCTTCGGAGTGAGTGCTTTTACGGGTTTTCAGTGGTTAGTTGGGCGTTTTTTAGTACAAGGTGTGTCCTTGTATAAATAGTTTTAATCTCCTACCCCTTTAACTGATGAATCCAGTTGATGAACATACTGTATACACTCATATTTATGCACTTTCTAATGTGGAAATGTATTCTGATGATCATTAATTATGAACCTCAGTAACTATAGGGAATATAACTTACTTTCAATTTTACGCTACAATCTCCTGCCGAAGGGATAAGTCGGCTGCATATCACGGACCATTGCTGACCACGCGGCGCGGTTGGAGCCGAGCTCAGTGCAAATCGTCATCTAGTTCTTTTTCCATAGACCGACCGCACACCTAAAGACTCTGCGTCTTTTTCTGTAGTACTGGTCCACGTTTTGAGCTATCCACCAAGGCGACAAGTCCAACCAGGGCAAGGAGCAGGACAGCGTTTGTTTCGTTATCTCTACCTCGGGTCGCCGAAGGATATGGCCGAACCAATGCAGTCGTCGATGTTGAAGGAGGACGTAGAGCGTATCGACGTCAGAGTATCTTCTCCTTACCTCTTCGTTGGACACCTTATCATGCCAGTTGAATTTGAGGATTTGTTGCATGCACCATTGATCGAAAAACTCCAGCTTTCTGGTATCCAGCTCGCGGTGACCAGGGTTCGCAGCCGTAGATGAGTTAGGGGGCGGATGGCGACACGGTAAACACGAATTTTAGTCCTTAAGCTGGTTTCACTGCGAGTCCACCGCGTTCGTCCCAGTTGGATGAAGACTCTCCTGGTGTTGTTGTTCCGTAGTACCGCTTCATCTTTTGCCCGGCCATTGGGAAGCAGAGTTGAGCCTAGGTATTTGAATGAAGGGATGTATTTGACCGGTCGGTTATTGATAGACAGTTTTTGAATTATCGGACCTAGATGGATTGTTAAAACTCTGGTTTTGGTGGCGTTTACTTCTAGCTCGATGGACTTCGCGGAAGAATTGATTCGGTCGAGGACTGGTTGGAGCGTAGAGGGGGAGTCTCCTAGCGCGACAATATTATCCACGAACTCCAGATCCGAGGTGTATATTTCCTGGTTAAGCTGAAGACCAGGGTAGTCGTATGATGCACGACCCATTGTCCAATCAGTTGCGTAGTTAGACAGCACCAGTAAGAGGGGAAATCCCCGTCTAACTGCAGTAGTAAGTACGAACTGATAGGATTCTTCGCCGTACATACAAACCCTAACACCAGTTGTCGAATGGTACCCCCTCAACAGCCTTAAAAGCATATCAGGCACCCCACAGGATAGGATTATTGTCCGAAGGGACTCGCGTTTAGCCGAATCGAAGGCAGTCCGGAAGTCGATGGAACAATCTACCGTTGGGTGCCGTAACTTATAGCGTCGCCTCAGCATTCGGCGCAGTGTGAAGATTTGATCCACAGCCCGTGCCACGGCGAAAACCCCCTGGTTCGGGCGAGTGCGTCGGTCTTTTGCCTTGAAGATATTATTTTTTCGATGACAGAATTTACGGGGGCAACAACTGTGAATGTTTGCACGCGAAACGCTCAGTGTGATATATCGTGAAGCTGTGCTGATTTTCCATTCTGGTTGGTACCCATACCATTTCTCGGTCTTTATTCGCTCTGTTTACGTGGTTTGATTTTCCCAGATGGCCGTGTTGAATAGTCCGCCGGACTTTCGAACTCATTTGCTTCAGTTGGTTGTACAAGAAGCAGTGGCGGAAATCGGGTCGAATGCACAGGAATTAGACAGCCAAGTTATGGTTCAGTATGTGAATAAAGTAAGTTTTTACTTTTTGATTCTCAGACTTAAAATTGATTGACCAAGTTTGCTTGTTTCTGTCATCCGAGAATCAACGGTTTCTGTGCTCTTGAAAATTGTCTGTATAGTACACAACAAACTGCATTGATTTATCCGAGCTCTGACAACTTATCTTACTGCATTTTTTTGCGTTTCCACTGTTTTCCGTTATAATTGGCCTCAGAACGCAATTTTCTTGTGACGGTTTGGATACAAAATCGTTCACAATACTTAGTGACTCCTCACTGAGTGTCAGCAGTAAACAGTTCATTTCGTTCAACCACCAACCTCGCACTTCAGCACTCTGGTTTTGGTTGCCACCGTGCGGCATAAACTGAAGAACAACTGAAACAAAGTAATAGACGGAAATCACAAAGACGAAAAAACCCGAATGCAACTGTGCCACTAACTGCGACACAACCATATCACTCAATATCTCCAACCATTCGGTAAGTGGGTCATGTGAGCCTCAACCTGCAAGTCTGACACGTCCTACTTGGCCAAGTCCACTGGTCAACTCACCGTTGAAAATCGACGGATGCACTCATTGTATGGCTGTTTCACCTGGCTTGTTCTAAATCGTCAGCACAATGCATATCCACCTCGTCCCGACTGGGACTCGGACCCCGTCTGCGTGTGTGCATGGTTTACAGTCCGATGTGTTGACTGCTCAGGAGTCGGCCGTTGTGTGGTTGACGAGCTGTTTACGTCAAAAACTAGTGCCAGATGGGTGCTATATCGCGTGCCAGTTCTGTTGTGAGGCAAGCCGTTAATACCCTACCTAGATCATCTAACATTTCATGCACGGGACTCACCCCTGTGTAGTGTGCTTAAGCAGTAATCTTCCAATAGGAGTTGCTCGTATCCAATCTGCAAATGCAAAAAGAAGGGAAACTTTATAAGCTGGAGTTCAATAGGTGCATTAACGGGGTTCCCACACTTACATCAGCCCCGGTCTGTCATAACACCTGTACACCTCGGGTTCGAGTTCCAGTTAGGGCTTCGTGGACGTACTTGTCCTAACAAAGATAAACCAACCGCACTGTGCTTATCAAGGAGTTGACCACTGGTGGTGGTCAAGTGGTGTAGGCGTTGATCACCTCGCACGTAAGAGGCTTGAATCCCGCCATCGACGGTAGACAGCAATGCCCAGTCGCCCGGCTCGCTACCGCACCTGAACTGTTGAGGCTTTTTACATCGCGCGACAAAAGTATGGGACCCCCCTCGTTATTCTGCACATTTCCATTTGTGTATTCTGTAACGAAACCATATCTGATCAGAACGACCGAATACCCATTACAATGCAGAATATGAAATTTCACAAGACCTGTGATTACCCCTTGGTCAATATTCGCTCATTCTCGCTCAATGGCGGCTACCAATTTACTCTTTGGTCGGTGAACCATGGAATCCTTGTACACTTGATGATATGCCCCGTTGGTAATCTCAACCGGGTTTAGATCTGGGCTGCGGGCTGGTCACTGCATGACCTTGATCACGCGGAACAACAGCCAACGTTTCTTAGTGTATGAATGGTGAATATATGCATTGTCATGTTGGAATATGACATCATTTTGTAATCTGTTGGTCAGTAGCGGAAGAAGATTGTTCCAACACATGAATATACACAACGGAATCCTGTATGCCCTCAATCATAACTAACTCACTTTTTTCGCTGACCGAGAACGTTCCCCAATCCATCACTGAGCTCTTGTCATTGTTAGAATTCTTTCTTCTGTTCCGTTATCACACCAATAATTATTCCGAACATTCAGTCCATCCAAATTAAGTTTCGTCACTAAAGTAGACATTTTCCGTAGTAAAAAAGTCTAATGTCGTCTAGAATGATAATGTTCGATGGCACATTATATTCATCTTGGGTGGTAATTTCTCTCATAATGTATTGTTTTGTACGAACGCTTGCCCATCGTCTACCTTTCCGTGCTCTATTCGCACGTGCTGAGCAAGGCTGGAAGATGCGACGTGGCGGTCAAGCCACGACTTGGTGTAGAGGTGTGAAAAAGCTAGCACCAGCATTGGCTTCGGTTGGCGCTTTTCGCCTCCCTGGTTGGGGCTCAAGGGACGTGGAGGAACATGACTGAGAATAGAAGTCAGTGGTGCGAATGCTGTGTCGTCTGTTTGTCGAACTCTCGTGCCCCACAATCACGAAAATGTCATTCCGACAAACAAAGTGATTAAAAAACATCGAAAGGTTTACGATGAAAAACAAAGAAATCAGCGTTTTTCCTCTCATCAACTGTCTGTTTAACTATTGTACTCCCTTTCACCTATTTTGCGATTGTTGTTACTTTGGCACCTTGCTTGACCCAGAACTATATATATATATATATATATATATATATATATATATATATATATATATATATATATATATATATATATATATATATATATATATATATATATATATATATAATCACGTACTGGAAGCATCTGAATCGATGCCCGATTTATCCTCATAGTAAGACACTAAAACGTCATGCTCTCAATCAACTGGATACTATTAAATCTTCGACAATTGTGTTTGAGAAGAATGTGTCTCAGTACCGGCCGTGCACCGAAATACTCGACGAAAAAGACACGATTTTTTGGAATACACTCGCATGATCATTAATAGCCACTATCAAAACAAGTTGTCGTCATGAGATTGTGCACTGAGTCAATTTATACCTCAAACTCAGTTCTCCAATGAACCCGAAACGTACGTATGCTATTTCTCTGGTTTACAACTCGATCGTATTTTTGGTTAAAGGTTTGTCGCTCGGTTCGACATTTTGCTGCCCACGTCGGAAACAAAGGCAGGTTAACTTTGAGATATCTTTCGAGAATCTAGTAGCAAAAACTTTCGACCTCACACCCAAGACGACAGAGGATTTCGCACGGTTCAAGACATTATTATACACGGCATGTTATCAATACCGGCGATATCAAGTTCTTAACTAAGACCCCTAACAAACAAACACTGATGCACTTATAGATCTACAGAGAAACCCACGAATTCTTCTGAGCAAACCTGAAAAGGGATGTGGTCTCGTTGTCACGACCCGGGCCTCATACGTAACCAAAGTATTAGACCTTTTGTGCGACCAAACTAAGTTTAATCGTGACGCATCACAAAAAAATTAAACAGAGGTGAAAAATGAGATTACCAACACATTGAAGCGCCGCAGGGACCAGGGTTATATACCATCAAGGTTTTTTTGAAAGCCTTAAGCCCGTTGGTTTCACCGTACACCGACTATATGGCCTTCCAAAAGTTCATAAACAAGCACTGCCCCTCCAACTCATCGTTTCTATGACAAACTCAGCATACCGCGCGATAGCCCGGTGGTTAGTTGCTCTTTTAGAACCCATACGACAGAGACTACCGAAGCGCACACTCCGAGACTTTTCATTTTATTAGATTTATTAAAGATGCAAACATAGAAGGGCAGAAAATGTTCGCTTTGGATGCGGCTTCTTTGTTCACTAATGTACCGTTGATTGGAACACTAAACTTCATTTGTTCATTTATTGGTGAAGAAACGATACCCCTAGCGATGGCCAAAGCAGTTCAGAGGTTCATTGCACAAATAAACTTCATAGTTGTTCTGATGGTTGGTCGTCCACGTGGACTGCCGTTCCTTTGATGCTTTAAAATTGGTATAGGTCAGTGTTGATGCATTTTATGCTGATTCGACACCACGAAACCGATAAAGCATTGGAACGCAGAATAGAAGTGGTATTATTGTAACGACCGTCGACCAATGGTTAAGTGTCTCGTAGAATACGGACCCGAAGCTCGAAGTCAAATAAGGCGGCGTGTACTTGAATGCGAATTAAACAGTCAAAATAGCGAAGTACCTTAAATTATGGGCGGCCTCGTCAGAGAATGCGCAAATCAATGCTCGTCAAACACGAGTAGGGAAACGCACCCAGGGTGAAACAGAACCAAGTCCCGGGCTTACAATGGCAATGGATATTTATTGTTTAGCGCGCGGGGCTGGCCAGACGAATGGCGTGCGGACGCGGTAGATAACTATAGTCACGAATCGAATGATGCTCCGCCACCGGTCAGAAAACCAAAGTCAAGCCACAGAGATGTTTATGCGAACAGAGCGAGAAACGATCAGGGGGGATTCACTGGAGCGTGTGTCATATTGGCGGTCGAACCAGAAACAGTTTGGTTCGGAGTGATAAAACAGTTTATACATGTAGTGGCGACAAAGAAGACTGAGGGAAATGTCTTCGAAGTGTTTAGTTGTAACAATGTTTGTTTCTCCCGAAGAAAGTGTCATGATTGAGAAAATGATCATGAAAAGTAGGATGTGGACAACCACCAATTTATCGTGTGTTGGAGATAGAGGGAAAAGATTCGGAATGGTACATTTGTTCGTTTGCAGGATTGCTTTATTTCTCGATAATTGCCCCGATTTTTATGGTACATAAATATGTTCTTCCCTGAGTCGGGTGCGCAGAAGCCGTCACAGCTGGTTGCCTACCAGTTAAAAAACTGCTCGGGGTTTCCAGAAAAAAGGCTAGGCATGCCAGAACCTTTACATGCGTACAGACGATGGGATAAGAGTGGCCTCTCTTCTCCACACACCCATTCTTGTCGCAGACAGATGGACTGTTGACGGAAGAATCATTATCTGCGAAAGAAACTCGAAGGGGCGAGAGAAAAAACGAAAACAAGTGCATGAGTGATCGTCCTAAACGGCTGGATGTGCACAGAAAACCGAGAGAAGCTGTAAGAGTGTCTTTTTTGCCTCGTTTTTCTTTGTTTTGAGGAAAACTAGTAATGATGACAATAGAATCCTACACACGATCGGGCATAATAGAAATAGTGTTTGTTAAACATACGGGTCTTCGCACGACCCGACAGCGACGGTCGCGTTGTACCGGGGTTTCGTGCCTTGTTGAATCAGTGCTTGTTGATGCTGTAAACCTGGGTGCGGGCATGGCAGTAGGTCCTGGGCACGGTTGGGGTGAATCAAATGGCGTCTCTGCTTTCATGAAAGCCGGTTTTCGTTTATCTGCAGAAACCATTTCCCGTTTACCCTTAAGTGCTATGATGTAGCACTTTTCTTTCCGTTCTAGAACTCGATGTGGACCTGAATAAAGAGCCTGAAGCAAGCGCCGTGTACTGTATGTACGCAAGACGTGTGTAAATGGACAGCTCCTCAGGCATGTACACTGGTATGTTGTGTTCTCTAGTCGATGCTGTCTGCAGATCACGCATATGCTGAGATAGGCATTGGGTGTAGTCGGAATAGTTAAAAGGCTGCGAGGTTGTGGTGCAACCAGTTCTCCCGGCAACCGAAGAGGACACCTGAACAATAACTCGTTCAGCATTGAATGCATGTCGGCTTTCACCGAACTGCGAATGCCTAACAAGACAAAATGAAGAGTCTCTTGCCACGCCGGTTTGCATGAGTTCTTAAAGCTGTTTTGAGTTGTCTATGAAAACGCTCGACCGAACCGCAAGCGGCTGGATGGTACATTGTGGTTCTCACTTGTTTGCATCCCAACACATTCATCAGGAGAGCAAATGAACTTCGGAAATGGGTTCCTCGATAAGTGAACATAATAGCAGGGCATCCAAATGCGACTATTCATCGTTCTAGAAAAGCACGTGCTGTTGTTTCTGAGTTGCAGTCGCCCACCCCGAAAAACGGTCGATACATGTTAACAAATAAATGAGTCCCCTAGATGGAGGCAGAAGACCTACTAGATCGACGTGCGCACAATTAAAACGTGCACCTGGTTTATCCAACGCACAAAAGGATTTCTTGTGTGCCTCTGTATTTTAGAGCGCTGGCAACCTAGACAACTACGTGTCCATTCACTTATATCCGTATTCAATTTTTCCCACACGAAACAGTCAGTTTAACCGAGGTTCGTACGCCGGGGTATGACAATCCCTGCAGTGTCATAAAGGTGCCCTTCCTGAACGCAAATGATACCATTGGATGCGGAGTACTTTGCGACACACCTCACACGGTCGTTCTGTTCAGACAACCATTAAACATGCATGGGGTGCGGTGGTTTTGGTTCTTGTCTCCTACCATCAATCTCAAAAAGAAAAAATGTGGGAGAAAAAAGTGTGAAAGGAGTAAGAGAACTACATTAGTGAGATCAAGTCGATGAAGAAAGTTTGTGAATGCAAGAGCCTCACTGATCGCGGCATCTAGCCATATCCCCCAACGTATCTGGCCATTGAGTGGGAGGGTATCTTGGACCCCACCCAGGAAGTCTAACACGCCCTACATGGCCAAGTCCACTAGTTAGGGCTTTTCATACCTTTCTTCCACGTCATAGACTGACTACCCTTACTCATCTTCCAACCGATACCCGCCTCAGCAAACACAGCGTGCCGAGGAATCCTGTTAGGGGACATGCGTAACACGTCCCAACCATCTTAGCCCGGTGAGCTTAAGTGTTTCATCTGATGATTTGATCGTCGAACTTCGGACTTTCCGCCGAACCCCAGCATTGTTGATGAGGGTGTTCCTATCACATTCGAGCAATACTACGAACACATCGGTGTTCAAATACTCAACTCTTCGTATATCCTCAACCCGTAGTGGCCATGTCTCCAAAGCGTACAGAAGCAATGGCCTGACTGTTGTAGTGCACACTCGACCCTTGATAGATCAATGGATGTCATGTCGACGCCACAGATGACTCAGGTTGGCAAATGCCAAACGAGCATTCTGTATGCGCAGAGACACCTCGCCGGATATCCGACCTCCGGGTGAGATGCAGCTCCCCAGATTACAGAACTTGTCTACCACGTTTATAGTCTTCCCAGACAATGAAAGGTTTGGCGTTGGACCAACCCAGTCCTACAACAGCATCTTGCACTTTGAAGGTGCAGAACGCATACCGAAAATTGCTACGCAATCCGTCAAGCTGTCTAGAAAGACTTGCAACTTACCTGGATCTTCACTTAGAAGAACTACTGTAACAAGGACGGCAACACCGGGTAGGTTACGTGTATTCCAACGGCTAAACAAGTCCAGTCATGAAACACATACAATCGTTTACATAGGCCCTTTTCCAGACTGCGCGGCACCAACATTGCTCTCGCGGCCGCTTGAGTGCTTCGGCTGCGTTCCGGCCAGTTGCCCGTGGCCGATAGCTTGCTTCTCTTGGGCGCCATTTCCCTTCGGTTGATCCGGCTGTCTCAGTTGACGGCTTGATCGGCATCCCCCACCGGGGTTATCTTTCTGGTTGCCAGAGATCTCGCTGATTCCCCCCTGGTAGTCCTTATGCCTCCTTTTGTCTGCCTCGGGAAGCCTCCGACATATTCGCCGTCTGCTCTTTTGTCTATGGCCCTCGTTTGGTTTGTCCGTTCGCCTTGATATTCAAGTCGTTCCCTTGCCCCAGCATTCCCCGTGACACTATGTCGTCAGCATACTCAAGGTGTGGTATCTTTCCACCCGGGAAAAGTTCAATGCCGCTATCCTCATCTGACAAAAGTGCGGTCTCTAGGACCATATCAGTCACAATGTTAAAGAGAAAAGGAGAGCGAGGACAACCCTGACGTAAACCATTTTTTGTAGTGAACTCGGATGAAAGATCACCGTAAGCCCGAACTGGGCTTCGGCTATTAATTCAAAGGGATTTTACGATGGAAATGAAGTTTTCTGGTACACCCTTCAACAAGAGGCAGCACCAGAGAACTGTGTGGTCAACTGAGTAGAAGGTCGCTTTAAGATCGAGAAAAACGGAGGTAGTGGGCCTATGGAAGGTTTGTCTATGTTCTAAAATTTGTCGAAGAGTGAAGATGTGATCAATACAACTTTGACCAGGTCTAAACCCAGCTTGATTCTCGCGCGAGCACTGTTCGCGTGCGTTAGATAAGCGGCGAAGAATGATACCAGCGAGCAGTTTGGATGCGATGCTAACCAGACTTATTCCCCCGTGGTTTTCACAAGATGACCTGTCGCCTTTCTTATAGATCGGTACAATCACCGATTCACACTAACTCTTTGGAACTTGTTCGTTCTCCCATATCAAACCGAGGAGTTTCGTCAACTCCATTAAAATTGCTGGGCCACCGTCTTTGAAAACAGACGGTGGCAACCCATCCGGTCCAGCAGCCTTATGTCGTTTAAGATAGCTTATCTCACGGGGAACCTCCGCTTCTGACGGAGGACTGGTATCTACAATCAGAGCCAGAGCTATGATACTACTTAGCAAGCCTGTTATGTATAAAGGCCAACTAAACTGCATCTGGAAATGCCCTGCCCAGCGAATAAGACGACGCTTCTAAGTTCGAATCAGTGAGCCGTTCGCCTCTTTGATCAATTCACTAACGCCTGGTTTTCGTGGACCGGTTTGTCTAGTCAGATGAAAACGTTTGTGGCTGTTGCCAATGGCCGAAGCTTTTTCCATCTCTCTACACTTCGTAATCTACCACTGCTCACGGTCGTTCCTCAGGCTTCGAATCAGTGTGTGTTTAAGGCATCCCCATGTCTCCTCATATGTGGAATCCTGAGGAATCGAGCTGCGCACATCTAACAGCACAACTGAGGATGCAGATATCCATCGTTTCTGGGTGTGTCTAGTTGTTAGACCTTGGGTAGCATTAGCAGCCTCAAAAGAGTCTGTTTGATCTCTGTCCATCGCTCTTCTGGATTCTGGGCATTTGACTGCATCGAAAACTTGGTGTATAATTCTTTTCGGAAAGCAGACCGTTGGTTATCGTGCAGTAGCAGCTGCGGGGGACGGTTCGCTTTGGCGTTGCTTCGGCCACCGACGAGGCGCAAGCTGAAGGGCGCATGGACAACATCGTGATCAGTGTCTACAGACGTGGACCAAAATGGTCGATAATCTTGAACTGATCCACGTCAGCGGTAACCGGTAGAAATATGGTCGATCTGAGTCCAACGCTGTGAAGGCACAGGAGGACGCCAGGTTAGCCGATGTCGCTTTTTGTGCGAGAAATTTGTACTCGCTAGGAATAGTCCGTGTTCGGAACATAGTTGAATGAGTCGATCACCGTTATCAGTTCGATCGGCTGGGACGCAGTATCGGCCTCCCATATCTTTCTCCTTCTCGTCTGGTAATAAAGATAATGATTGCCAGCAATGAGTGGAGTGTCACTACAGTTGCAAGCGGAGGACCAGTCAGCGATCAGAAGAAAGGCTCACATAAGGATGAGGCAGAAGCGTAGCGGGACAGTCAAGAGAGAATGATTAAGGCTGGGGTGAAGGACCATGGCCATAGGTCAGTGTTCAGTCAGACAAAACAAGCAGTCACGGAGGTATACCAAGATAGGGCAGGGCCGAAGGTCACTGTTTGAAGTACAACGAAACAGTAGAAGAGGAAGAGCAGACGACACTGTCTGGATTACGTGAGCGGGGTTCGTGGGCAGACAAGAGGTAATGAAAGTGAAGTTGATTCACGGAACGAAAGGCGAATGTCATTAGGATATGGGGGCTAAATGGTGTAGTCACGTTGGTACGGTCAATGAACGGGTGCCAAAACAATGAGACCATAAAGCGAACATGAAGCAGGAAAGCCGGATCAGGCGCCAATTACAGGTTCTCAGTGGGATTTCGAACATGTAAAACAGAGTTTTACGATTATGAAGTAGACAAAGATTTTTTCCATCGCACGACTGTGACGTTTTTGTTAGAAATCGTTAACCCTAGTTATCATGCGAGTCCCAAACGAGACTGGAATCCGCAGTGCATCGTAAATTCCTGATTCATCAGAAAATCCTGCTGTAGGTAGTCGAGTTCCAAGCTAGTTGACTGTGGCGGATGCCATGTGCAGGTACGATTTGGGCGGGTAAACTGCATAACACACATCAGAAAAGTCCGAAACCTTTCGGCGTGATCTTGTAGCTCAGTTGCTGGTAGAGCACACGCGGTATTAAAGCGTGGGTTCGAATCCCTCTTGGATCAGCGACTGTTGCCATTTGGATCGATTCAGTGTTTGTCAAATCCGAAAATCCGTAATTCATAAGTTCTTTCCTGGGAAATAACTGTTAACAGCTGTAATCTGATTTGAATCGATGGTGTGAATGGACGAGGAGTCCATTTTCAGAAGCACACGGCGATTCTCCCGAAGTTATTTCGTCGGCTAACCTTCAGAACGAGGACACATGGTCCCAAGTATGGATTAACGGCATGAGTAGTATGGCATTGTATCTGGATGACACAACCAGCATCATACTAATGACATCGTAAATTACTGTTAACTTCAGCCTAAAATACACCATCGTCCTGGATTCAGAAATCAGTTCAATTAACTCATTTACTTGACTCACGAGGTTCTTGAATTCACGTCTCAGAGTCATCGTGCCAAGTCATCCAAGATAGTGCAGACTTCAGTGGTTTGTACCTTTTTCGCTTCACTCATGCGCAGTCATTGAATGAACAGAGCTTCACAACACCTGTGGTTTGTCGTGTATAGTTCACTATTTTATTTCGTGACTCTGATCTAACATCAAGATGGATCGGAAATCTGCGTCACCTTTACTGGCTAGAATTGATTCTTATTCCTGGTGTCATAATCCACAATACGTGCCCAGGTAATAGGTTGTTCATTGGAAACAGCTCATTCCGACATCGGCAAAACAAATCAAATGTTTACAAACATGCTTATTTGCAAAGTCGCTATCCTGTTCACTCAAAGACAGTCATCATCCGACGAAGGAGCGGTCATGTGGTTCGCCTGTCGTCGTTCACCTTATTGCGTTTAGTTCCTTGGGCATACGGGTGTTGGTAATCCACAACTGTCCATAGTTCCGTTTTCACCAATCAACCACTTACCAAGTAGTATATACACTCGCCACACTGGTTCTATTCGTTTCTTCACAAATCGACCCACATCACGCACGCCACTGGCTTCTGACTGGAATATTGGAAATTATATGTTAACGTTGATTGGGATTCGTGCACTCATAAATCTTCGTTTAGAGATCATGTTCTTCATCCAATGTGAATCTGAACCAATAACGAAGACAATCCCTCTACTTGTCTCATCCACCACATCATTTTTCGCATTGTTTCGGGATTAGGTCAGAATTATTCGGTAGCGTCACCTAATCGGCTGTTTGAGATTTCCTCCTGATTGGTCTGAAGACCGGCGCATCAATCATCCCTAAACATTTCGTGTAGGTGGCCACACTGTATGCTCGGTGTCTGTGCATCGCGCCATAATGTGCTTCCACAATTACGCATGTGGACTCGATATCGTCGTGATCAGAGCTAAGACGCTCAGTAACTATCATGTGACCGACGCAGATGATCGAGACGTGATCACTGACAGGACCAGTAAACAGAAGCAGGCCTCAGTCGGCCTTACGCGTTCCAAGTGAGCAAAACGGACAGAACAGATGAAGTCACACTGTGGTCAAAGACTGGGAAACGAGTGCTGCAGTGCGGTTACAATGGAGCAAATGTTTGCGAATTTCAATCCGTTTTCACCGTTGCCTCTTTGTTCACTTCACCCACTTGGCTTAAGGCCGACTGAGACGCCTGCTTCTGTTTACTGGTCCTGTCAGTGATCACGTCTCGATCATCTGCGTCGGTCACATGATAGTTACTGAGCGTCTTAGCTCTGATCACGACGATATCGAGTCCACATGCGTAATTGTGGAAGCACATTATGGCGCGATGCACAGACACCGAGCATACAGTGTGGCCACCTACACGAAATGTTTAAGGATGATTGATGCGCCGGTCTTCAGACCAATCAGGAGGAAATCTCAAACAGCCGATTGGGTGACGCTACCGAATAATTCTGACCTAATCCCGAAACAATGCGAAAAATGATGTGGTGGATGAGACAAGTAGAGGGATTGTCTTCGTTATTGGTTCAGATTCACATTGGATGAAGAACATGATCTCTAAACGAGGATTTATGAGTGCACGAATCCCAATCAACGTTACCACACCAGACCCATTTGGTTCTCTGCCTTGAGTCTCAGGGTCTGGTTGCCGGCTATGTTTAATGGTGCAGTGAGCCTTTGAAGTTGTGGGGTGTACCCCCCCCCCCCCCCCCCTTTTTAGTCCACTGCACTTATGCGCAACGATGTATTTTAAAAAATGCTGTATCGGCTAGTCGCTTTATTGCGTCACAGTACTCTTAGTTTTCTAAATCAATTTTCCCACTTGCTCATTTGTGCAATGCGAATGACGTACTGAGAAAGACACCTCTCCGGATCCTATCCCTTATCAGATTGACCAGCTGGCTCACGCACTACGATTTTTTTCGTTCCAAGTTTGTAATCCATAGCCCATAGTCTAAAAGGCCCACTAGACTATTAGAAGAACTGTGACGTTGAGGAGTAGGGTGGTGAACCGCAGATGGGATAATGATCCGGGTGACAGACAATTGCTGTCTATCATTAACGTCGCCGCCGGTGGCAAGGTTCAAACCCCTCACCTCCCATTTGATAAATACCACCAACGGATTCTCCTGGGTCAGAAATAGGGACAACTTATTTTCCTGTCTTGTAGCCAGTTAGTGAATGCAAATTTGCATAGATTGATGCGACACTTGTCTTAGCTTGTTTCACTCAACAGGAAATATATCATTGCTTTGGGTATCTGTGCTAGTTTGTCCTTCAGGTTCGGAGATTTTCCTCCTATAGAACTGTGATGAGATCTGCACAAAGTGCTCCTATCTCAACACTCATCTGAAACAGACTTCAGATTATTTACTACTTCTCAGATGAGATCGCATGGCCCTAAACCTATTCCGTAGGCTGTAAAACGCGTGCGCCTGTGTGTGTCTTATATGTTCCATAATACCGCTAGTTCCAGTCGTTTGCACACAAACGAACGTGGTGGTCGCGTAGCTCGGCATTCAAATGAATCGGCTTTCGTAGGCGTAGTAGACATAGTAACTCAATTAGCCGAAATATGATTTATTTGAAGTTACTGTCCGAGCACTTAGTTCACTCTTCTAATAATCAGTTTAAAGCCAAGTATTCACCCTCCACCTCCTCATATTTGCTAGTGATCTTCGTCTGGTTTTTGTTGTCGCATACGTATCCCCATGATAATTAAGAGGTCGTTGAATAAGTTGGATGTTTTCACTCGTTCATTCGCCAGTTAGCTGTCCTTTTGGGGCATTCCTAACCGTCCACATGTTCATTTTATTTGGTTCCATTCGACCAGAAATCCCGGAAAGCGATGTGGATGTTGTTTCACATCGTCTTACTAACTCGAGTGAAAAGTCTATTCCGTCCCGAATCATCTCAGTTTATTAGCACAGAACACATTAATTATATAGGAACAAAGCAGTCACTGTCACCAACCGTTGCAGCACAAACTAACTGATTCATCGTTGCATCAAGCGGCTTGTCTTCTGATTGGCACATTGGTGACACGACCACCTACCACTTGGTTGGAATCCCTTCGCATCCTATTGATCCGCTACCTTGTCACGTGCGAATCCGCTGGCATAACCACTGACCTGGATTCTGGACAGACGATGACATGCTGATTGCTGACCATCGACCGTGAGTCAGCACATACCCTCACAGACGTATTCCGCCAGATTCCTGAGCTATTTTGAAAAACAACTTGGGCTCCATCATACGCGGTTTTTGCTATCAACTGTACCTCATACGGCGTCTGTCCTGGTTATCGCGTCGGTTGACTGGTTTCACCAACCGCTACTAGTTTTTCAACGTTCTTGTCTTTTTCTCCCTATCGCACTCTCGTACGCTCGGTTATTCCGATGGCATATGCATATCAGTCGATCCTGTCATTCCACATGGAAGAAAAGTTAGCTGGATCCACGTTATTGCTTTCCTTAGTTTTTCCACCGATGTGGTTCGGACATTCCACCCCTCTATTTGTCTCCACATAAAGTAGTAGTCTGTCGTACGTTTGAAATGTAGTGAGAACTTCCTTAGGGATAGTAACATTCTTTCCAAAGTACGTCAGGTTCTCATTGCCTCTCCCCACTTTTATTCTGTGATTCAGTGGTTGACTTTCGCAAAACAAATACATCGAGAAACTCATTCGGCAGAAGCTCATCAACGGTGAGTTTTCTTTTTGTCTCTTTTCCTTTTTCCATCTGACTTGTCCATTTCATGCGCCCTTTTGACCGGTCTTGAGAGCTGCGTTTAAATCCATTCAGCTAGTTCTCATACAGAAGAAAATTCCACCAATGTTGTTCATGGAAAGCTTCTCTGACGCAACGCAACAACATTTTTAAAGTCTTTTACTTCATTTGTTTACTATACGACGAAGTGCAATATTTCTGGAACGGGGCTATGGTCAATCAAAGATTGCCGAATAAGGACCGGCGGTGGCAAGACTCGAACCCGGGACGTTAGGATTTAGAGTCCACAACTATGACCGTTTGGCCACCGCCAGTAGTACATCTCACAAAAGTCCGAGTCGTATCAGTCACGCTTCACCGTAATTCACTTTTCAGCTGAAATGTAACTGCCAGAAAAACCGTTACATTACCAGAACAAGGTTATGGATAAATCATGTTTAGGACTACAAGCTCCCCCTTCCTTTAGTAGCCGTTGTCGTTTAGCGACCACGGTCTAGGGTACAGTAACTGAACCTTTCCCACACATTCATGCTGCACAAGATCGCATCACGTGAATTTCCAGACCCAATTACGGGGCTCGGTGGCATTGTGCGGGCCGCGTGAACAGGTGTGGGCGCGCCGGAAAGATTTGGTAACTATCCTAGATCGTGGTCGCTAATTGACCGACAATGGCTACTAAGCGACAGGAAAACCTGTGATTTCGAGGAATTCTTCTGTAAACCGCCGTTATGATCTGCGATACCCCGATTATCTGATGACATTTTCCTCTAAGCAGTTTCCTGTCATCGCTCTCTTTCTCAGAAACCTGAAGTATGTGAAATTTTCCTTTTTTTGCTTTTTCAGTCAAGTTTACTATACCGTGAAGTGAAATTCGTCAATAAAATGCTCCGCCGTGAAGCCCTGGGTAGGCCTCAGTAGGCGCGGTCAATTGGATGTGTCCGAATTTCCCGTTGGGGAACTCAAAGCCTTGCACCGACCCGACGGTGGCACATTAGGTTGCGTCTAGCAAGCATCGGTGTTGCGCACACATCCGTTACTGGAGCCCTGTGAGGAGAAGATTGGTCGCAGTCGTGGCCATCACCATGTATCCGCGTCAGACATATCTCTTGCATGCCAACGGTCTAGTTACAGTGTGAACGTTGATCGCAAAAATGTCACATCTGGACCAATGAAAGTGCGTGCAACACTTCCACATATTGTATACAGCCTTACATGCTGATGCGGGTCGGCACAAGCGTTTTAGGTCCCCAATGGGAAACTGAGACACCCAATCGTTCGCGCCGATTGAGGCCCGCTCGGAGCTTGTTACCAGATACTCTACCGACGAGCTTGATATCGCGGTATGATGAAGTTAACTGAGAAGAACAACAGTAGTCTTTGGAGCAGATGGCTTGCTATCGTTGCCAAAAGCCGATCAAAAAATAGGAGACACCCTCTCCCCAGGTCCGAACCTTTCAATTACTGCCAAATCTAAGCCACATAGAGTTAGTCAAATTGATGTTGGGATCAAGCTGATCGACAATGCTGAATTCACGAAGTAAGACTAGGTGGTATTGACGATTATAACTTTGTTACACAGAATTTATCCGTCAATTCTGTCCCGTCTTCTCTTTGCGACTCAGCAGCGCTTTGTACGATGGAAACTCCATCGTTGGCCAGATTGCATCCTTTGTTGTTTTTTTTTGTAAACTAAAGCCTAGTCAGTTTGTTCTGTTGTGATTATAGGGACGCGCCATTTATCGTATGGCCACTGTTGAATGCATTTGGCTCGTCAAATTTTTGCAACCGAGCACGATCTGACGTGAAACAGGATGCACGGAAGCTGATGACCGAATACAAGCAGGCAGTTAAGAATGTAAAAACAGTGGAACTCAGGTGGGTGTTTCTGCTTTGCTCATTTTCTGCTCGTCGTATTTTTATTTTCGAGGGAAAAACTGTTTAAATTGAATCCCAGCTGTCCTTTGTGTGGCAGTCGGTTTTTTCGAGAATATACACGCTCTTTTATACCCCACTCCCGTTTGCAGTTCGGGCCAGAACACTTTACGAGAATCACCACAAACACGCTTGATTTCATTCACCGCTCAGTGGCCAGTTAGTTTCATATCTGCTCAAAAAACTCATTTTGACACTGTCCTATTTCATTTTAGTTCAGCAAAACAGATAGAAGACAAATTGCGAGATGCAAGCATTTCTTTTAATCCTCTCAATCGCATGTTTTACGTACGCGATTGAGAAGATTAAAAGAAATGCTTGCATCCCGCAGTTTATGTCTTCCATCTGTTTTGATGAACTAGGTCAAGGGGACCCAATGTTTCAAATGTTTCGTTTTAGTTTTGCTCTCGTCACTCATCAACAACTCCGGAGTGCTCTTAGGTGCCGTTCCTTCCTTGCACTTATTTTCCATCTGCATCAGTAAAACGTATGATAACTCTCCCGCTAATGCAAATAATGTCGCTCTGCGCAAAACTATCTGCAATCCTTCGATTTCACTGAATATAGAAATTGTCAAATGTTGAACACTTCTGTCCAGTCTGGTCCCACACTGAACCCATCGAAGTGTTCCGAATGCATCTTGACGCTTTCACGTTCATCCTCCTTCATAGACAATATGACCGTGAATAACGGTGCCACTTCTAGAGTCATCAGGTACATAGGAATAACAATTAATAGCAAGCTCCGATGGCCTATGCGGACTCAGTCATATGTTGGAGAAATTTGATGTTAGCCTCTTCATATTCTTAAGCTCAAACAATTCCATACCTCGCAATCGGTCCTGTATATTGACGTCTATCAGCGTGTTCCCCCTACCTTACTCTTTTTTACTCCTGTACCATTCCTTGGACTTCTGAAACAAGACTTGCAAGTCCTGTTGCGTCATCTAAATGATAGTTAGTCGCGTTCCGTTAATCTGTGTTAAGGAACTGATCCTTAAACTTATTGACACACTGAATTATGCATAACTTTTGCCCGCAAAATACTTTCAAATAATACGCATTCGTTGCACACCGATTCGTCTTCCTGTTACTCACTTAAAAACACGTTCAGTTGATCCCCTTTTGCATTTACACGTTCAAGAATTCCCCTGTTCCGTAATTGGCCCGCATATCAATGAACAGAAGAGAGTAGTAACGGAGTTGAGCACCTATTTCGGGGCGTAAACCTCCGTATTTATTCTATTTCATTTACCATATGAAATCCGAATGTTTTTTGAGTGAACAATTGCGATCGAGATGTGGAATATCGATGCTCCTCTCCATCATATTTGGATTGAGGTTATCAAGAGATGACGTCAGAATATATCGCACTATGGACGATGCGTATTTGACTTTTCCTAACCTCAGTGTTCCACAGTGTCGAGGTGAAATCGTCTTGCAAAGTACACTGAATCACTTGGGTCTTTTCCATCTGTGTCAGTGAAAGCTATCCGTTATAAGTGTTTCGCCATACAGAGGAACTACTTACTTAGCCATGTTCAAGTTTGGTAGGATAACGGGATTACCGATGCTTACGTTAATCGCAGAATTTTACTCGTGGCCAGTCGTAATACCGAACAGTAAATCTGCACAAACCGCGGTGGTCGGCACCCATGTTGCGCTTATCCCTGGGCAGAATTCATCGGTGCTCGCTAATTCGGATAGTTGTTAGAAGGTGGACAATGATAAACAGTACGAGAACCTTAGCCAATGGGCTTCGCCGTCTGACACGTTTAGCGTCTGCAGCATCTTCACCTAATGGTTGACAATATCAGGCATGATGGCCAAGTGTTTCGATCAGCAGTACTTATGCATTCAGACTCGATCTCCAATGCCTAGTTTCTCTTTATGCTGTCATTTACGGCTAGTTTATGCCGAGTTGACCAAAACAGAATCAATCGTGTGTGGTTATTGGTTGAAGAAACTTAAAATGTGCCGCCGTCACACTAAATTAGTAACCGTGTTCGGTTCACTACTGTTCGTTGACTTCGCTATCAACCGTTCACGCAGATACCGATACCAATATAATGTGGAGCAGTCAGGAGCACAGAATCATTCTTTTGATTTTATGATGACAATTCTATTTCACGTATTATTGACCATACTGATCAAACGATTTCATTTTGTTTGTAGCTCATTGAAACAGTTTTTTAGTAGACCACAGACTAGTGGTAGTCAGGTGATATCACTCGCCGACTATCATTAGATGGAAACCGTTAAGTTCATCGAGCTAAGGTGGTTAAGAAAAGTGTTGACCGTGTCCTCGGATAGAATGCCCCGGTGTGCGGTGCTTACTGAAGCGGGTAGTGGTTGGAGGATGAGTAAACGTGCCCAGTCTATGACGTGGAAGAAAAGTATAAAAAGCCTGAGCAGTGGATTTGGCTATGTAGGGCTTTCTAGGTGAGTGCAAGATATCTCCCGCTCAGCGTTTGGGGGATATGGCTAGGCGTGGCAATCGGTGGCACTCTTGTATCCACACAACCCACCAACTCGATGTAATTATTTTTAGTTCTCTTCTCACTTTTTCTAACAGCTGATTGGGATGATTTCCGACTGAGGTTCTTGCCTTGAGATGGCAGCCAGAACCGCCGTACCAGATGCATTTTTAATAGGCGTTGGAACTGAACTGACTATCAGATTTGACGTATGACATTTCCCTTCCGGTGCATACTTAGATTAACATGAAACGTGAATGTTTTAACCATTCGCATTTTTTATGCATTCATATATGTTTATATGAAAAACGTTTCCGAAATAAGTTCTTATTTCATCTTTTTGTTCTCAGGGAGGAGATACGTCGTCATTGTGAAAGCCTACATCAGAAGAGCACGAAAAATACCGATCTTATCCACTTTTTTGAAATATAAGCATAAGTGCACTTTTTTCTTGTTGCGTTTAACCTTACACTGCTGCTCCCCTGCAGTGAACGAGTCAGTGTTCTAACCATTAAGAACTATTGCTGCTCATTAGCGGTGGTCGGTGAGAAGCCCTGAGCTCTTGGGTAGGCATGACTAGTTTATGAGATGATTAACAGTCAGACTACATGTCCAGGTGCCCTTCGTCTGAAGCGGCAGTATTGATTCATACCTCGAGCTAACCCAGAAGGCAGTAGTGCTTCGCCTCATCGGGTACAGTGAATAGAATGCCTGTCTCCAGAACTTTCTCACAACATGAACGAATCACCGTTCTTACAGTTTCCACTAGTTGTAGTTAGGCTATGTTGCATTATTCTGGCTCGAAACGTGTAGCGGTTAGAAGGTCAATCTCCGCAATAAGATGTTCGTGCGTGAGCGAGTGGAACAGAAGAGACATTTCGTAGCCACCGAGGTCCATTGTACTCTCGTTTGTGGCACCACGAAGCTGAAGCAAACATCACCGGCCACACCCGGAAAACCGCTCAACAGGCGGGCTAAACTAGGTTGAGAGCAACCGAGGTCCAAATCCCTTAGTGAAAATGTGCTCGGCATGCGAAGATAGTTACCCAAGGATGGGCGCACGAGATTTACTGTATAATCCAACAGCTGTGCGGGAAATCTGTCGGTTGTATAGACCGCTGGGTTGGATTCACTTCAATCGAACGGTGGACGAAACCTGAAGGAGCCACCGGCAACCGTGCATTATCACGCTGCTGCCTTGCAGAACGCATTTGGTTGTGTAAAGGCTAGACGTGCACCCTCGAAAAATCGCCGTGACGCAGGGGGCGTCCCTTGTACCAAACACCCAAGAAACGTCATGATGCGTCATCATGAAGCCGGCTTATCTTCTCCGAGGAGCCCGTCGCCAGTGCGCTGTTAGGATCACCGACAGTCAATTGGACAGGACGTCTCGTCGTGGTTTCCATTTTCTTCCGTATTCCTAGTATTCCGGATGCACTCATTGTGTCATGGTCAAGCTTGTAGTGACTGTCTAATCATCGCCCCTAGCTCGGTTTATAAAATATTGGGATGCTTCTCACCCAGTGTTATTTCCCACACTGCCGCTGAGCGAACCAGCGTGTTCCGCCTAGGACAGGTGGTTGGCACTCGCTCGGTTTTCCCCTTGGGGAGCTATCAACCATGTGTACGACGATAAGTTGTTCCGAATGCACACGTAATTTACAAATACGGCTCAGCAGAGGCAGAAACCTTAGGCGGATCGGTCGTGAACAAGTCGAAATTGCAGCGAGATTCAACTTCGTTCAGTTGACCGTTGAGCGTGCACGCTACACGCACGACCTCACAATCTACGCTAGTCACTATTGACCATGTTCTCCATTTCACGGGTCGTGGGAAGCGTTGCTCTGATAATCGTGTTGACGTAGTGTGACGCGTAATAGTGATCGCATAGTCGAAAGGACTAGCGAACGTGTGGTAAGATTTAACCGACTTTATAAAGTCTCTAAATGACTGGTTTTCAGCCTTGCTGTTAGACCACTACCAACTTTCCGAAGACGTATTTGATGAATCGATGATCCGATATTCCGGATGCTGGAGAATATCGTGTATCGGAATCAATCAAGTTAAATAATTTGCGTGCGATGTGAGGCTAATTAAAGCCTTATCAGGAGTTAGGCTGAATGCAAGTTGAAAACCGTAGTCAGCTCCCGTCTAGATAGTTATGGTGTCGACTACGCCAAGAGTGTAACATCATTCTAGATCCATTTTCTTTGAAATTCACGCAGAAGTCCTATTTGAAGTATGCCACCCTATTCTCGGTCGGACATATCGAACTCTGTCCACTCGAATCATACTTATGCGCACGCAACCCCGGCGGGCCAGGGTCACTTCACTGTTCACGTCGACTCTCTAATACTTACACCACATTCATAGTGAGCAACTCGATTCCTTTTAATGGATTCGATCCTTAGTGCCTAATTCGGATGCCGGCAACCAACTGTTATTCCCTTAGTTAATATGCTAAAGTCGATTCTAAAAAGGCGCTACTCTCAAGAAATTGTGACTGGCAACGATTCAGAAGTAAAATAAGCCGAATGCAACGCTAGGAAGTCTTTCCTTCGCACAGTCACTCTCAAAGTGACACCTTAATATCGAGCTTTGGAAAATCTAAGACGACATTTCCGAGGGTTCGACGTTACTGCTCGCATTTTGCATCCAGTACCATTTTTAATCCCATGTTGTTTACAAAGTACGAAGTGATTCGATGCACAATGCTCGCGGTCACTAGTGTTAGAAATATCTCAAACATCTGGACGGGAAACGTTGTGATTCTAAATCACTATCACTCACTCAGCGGATTAGTTAGGCTTCTGAGAGGACACCATTCGTACACTAGGGTGCAAATCTGTATGCATAGTGAAGAATCTTCAAAGTTCGCACTCAATACCGGAGTCAGATAGGGATGTCTTTTCTCACCGGTGCCCTTCAACTACGCCATCGATTGGACAGTGAGCCAGGCACTGACCGATTAGCTTGGCATCCAGCTGAGTCAGCATGTGCACATCTCAGGCCTGGAGTTCGCGGATGACACTGTCGTGCTAGGGGACTCATTACGCTTCAATCAGTCCTTGATCGAATCGATTTTTTCGCGAAGTCCTTTGGGTTAGAAGTGAATAAAGAAACCCAAAGTTCTGTCAACTTTCCCAGGGTCATCCACTCAGCAACTGTCCATCAATGGTCAATTGATCGAGTGCGCCCC
The DNA here is from genome assembly GCA_948099385.1 of Fasciola hepatica. Taxonomy (NCBI): domain Eukaryota; kingdom Metazoa; phylum Platyhelminthes; class Trematoda; order Plagiorchiida; family Fasciolidae; genus Fasciola; species Fasciola hepatica. The sequence goes on along the minus strand of CANUEZ040000126.1, from coordinate 4,714,591 downwards.
ACTACTCAAGTGCCTAGGCTCTACACCACCTCCGAACGGTCAGACGAATCATAAAGTGGTACTGCGTATCGACAACGCCGCGAAAGCATTTCTGCAGCTGCGACGGGCGTTGTGGGCCCACAGTGAAATCAGCCTTCGGATTAGGGTGCCTATCTACCATGCCGCTCATACGCCCCGTACTCAGCTATGGCTGCGAAACCTAGCCACTAAGAGCCGCAGATATCACAAGGTTGGATGTGTTTGATCACTGGTACTTGCGGCGTATTTTAAAAGTAAATTGGCGCGGTAGAGGATCTCGCGATGAAGTTAGGAGACGGTGTTTTGAAAATGACGTACCCTCCATCTTCCTCCAATGCCGCTGACTGCGGTGGCTGAATCATATCCTGCGGCAACCCGAAACGGAATTAACCAGACAAACATATCGTCCCGAACCTTGTTCTGGATGACGCTGTTGCCTTGGTGGCCAGCTCAAAACCTCGATGAACAATGAGGAAGCGGAACGGTCGGTCTACTGTGCTCGCCAACGGAAGAAAAACTGGATCGAGATGTGTGCCTAACTCACTTCCAACCGCCGCACGTGGTCAGTTTTGATCCGTCATATTCATAGAGCCGACTTATACTCCAGTAGAACGGTCGAGTAAAAATAAAAAGTAAGGTCGGTTAGGCGCTTTTATGCACGCCGATGGCCAAACAGAACGGGCTGTTTTCACACATCTTCAGTCATAAGGGCATTATTTCAGTACCGAGACCGGTTAAACCTCGTTCCCATCTGAACAGTCATTCACTGTGGTGCGACACAAAATATGGAAGAGAATGAAAGAACTTAGATAGCCTGGGGAGAAATCTCAGGTGTGAAACAAATCATTTCATGATCATCGCTGACTACGACTCTGAGTTATTCCCATCAAGGTTTACAAGTCTGCATGTACCTCAGAGTCCGTGGCCGCGCAGGCGTGAAGGACTGACAGAAGCAAACTTTGACGACCGCTCATTCCAGTGCTTTCGTTACCAGGTAAAATAATATGGTTCACCATTGAAAACAATGGCAGCATTCTTTTTATCTACTTCCGTTCATTATATGATGATGGCGCACAATGCCAAAAAGGGGGTCGCGGACATTTTGAGGCTGCCAATTAGGGAAAGTGACCGGCGGCGGAAGCAGTATTCGTACCCGGGACGGAAGAGTTGAAAGCCCACTGTGATGTTCGTTCGATTACCGCCGGTCAACCCTTTCATCCTTGTTAGGAATCATTGGCTGTGCACATCCATCAAGCTGCCACTGGGACTCGAACCAGAGGTGAACAACTTTGGGTCGAACACCTAACCACCAGGCTATGCGAGCTGGCTTTCAACGGCTACATGATATAGCGCCGTTCCGCCACCGGCTTTGAGAGTTAGCAGAGCATTTTCCGCAGAGCAATCGACTGCTATGTTGGACGGTACAGAGTAATCCACTGTCGTCCGGTTCGTTACCACATGTAACCTAGTGGGACCTTATATGGTTCTCCACTCCATATATCAAGGTATGGTTGCCGGCTATCCCTAATAATGCAGTGGGCCTTCGAGGCTATGAGGTATGCCTTCGCTTACTCATAAATTATGCTGACAGCGTAACCCTTGGTATGCCTGATCCTAATAGTTTTACAACGGAACCACTGAACTGAGCAAATGGTCTTCCGGTCTTAACCTATAATGAACCCCTCCACGTGCTCCGACGTTTTATTTCGCCTTCACAAAGCTGCATTTTGACCTACTTGTTTCCAATCAAGAACTAGGCATAAGCGGTGAGCGCATTTCATCTACTAAATAACTTAGCTACTATCAGTCGCGCTCTTTCCTGGTCCGACCATGTCTTATCTCCTCTATTCAAATCACAGTAAATGTTTTAACGCCTACTAGGTCCCGCTAAAAACGTTAATTCGTAAAGACATCTGCAAAAGCTCTAAAGTTTCCCGGCTCGGTAGATTCCTTACAAACCCAAACGCTATCACCAACAAATTGAGACTGGTTGCACTGAACATTCCCTCCGTCCACGAATGGAATTCGCCTTTTGTGAATGTCCATTTAGTTGCTGAACATTCACCTCAAGATTCGTGAAGTGTTCACTTGATTTGATTACTCTGAACGACTGGGACCAAGTTGTGACGCGGCCACCACGCTGCTTTTCCCGGCGAGTGAATAAACCTACTGAAACCGTGGAGTGGAAAGCAAGCATCGAATGAATAACTGAAACGTCCAACATCGGAAACGAGCGTGAACTGCGTACCCGGTAAGTTGATGTTGCCCGCAGTCCTTCGAGATACTCCGCAAACAGCCGACCACTAGTTGCCGTTCTGACGGGTCAAGTTTCGCATGCTGCGCATGGCAGCCTCGTGCACTCTACTTCTCACCACAGTTGTCGAAAACTGCAGAAAATCGCCATCTAATTTTTAACCTAGTCTGCCGCACAGGTAGGAAAACGTCTCGGCAACCACTTTGAAGGCGAAAAGCATACTCCATACCACGAGGTGGGCATTGCGATGCTTATCACAGTAAGAGCCTCTCAATTCGGTAACTGAAGCGTCCTGGTTCACTCAGAGTTTGTTGTTCCTCCCAGAGCCTGTTACCGAGTTTCCACTGCCGTTAATACAGGCCAAAGATGCCTCATTCCTCCATGAATTGACCCCGTCACTGGCGATACTGAAGAGTACATATGAAAGCCATAATGACGGTGCTCAACGTTCTCCAGCTGGTGAGCTTACTTAAGTGAAGTACGTTGACGAGTTATGATTACTGCGCGCTGAAGATCACAGCCGATCCTCTATTCTGACGCTGAGATTAAACTCATAATTACCATTCACTGTCCGAGCCCCGAGCTTGGGTTGCGCCTTCTCGATTAGAATTCTTCAGACCCAGGAAGCGATCAGCAGCCAGCTGAGATAGTTAGCTGCAATTAGATAACAGACAACTATCACCGAATGCTGAGTGACTCTCATCAGTCACACTTTAATGTACATGGCACTGGTCAGCCCAACACTGATCAGTGGTCACTGGTAGGTTAGTAGTTCAGATTAGCTTCAATACTAGCAACCTGCTGGTTATTTGAAGTCTATTTTTAAATTCACCTGGTGCCATCTAGCTTCGGCTCACCGGCATTTCCCACTTCTGGTTCTGGAAGTCCAGCAAACATTGACTTTGGTCTCTGGCAACTCATGTCTCTTCACGTCAGTTCCATAGGAACGACAATACACCGACAAAAACGACCAAGGAGCTATCTTTTCATTAAATTGAGACAGCCATCGTATTAATAGGAACTAAGGAGTGATGCCAGATGCGCCTGCAAACGTCAGTGTGAAGTTCGGCCTAGATCGATGGGAGCCTGCCTACCTTGGACCGAGACTGAAGATCCCACACCACCAAGTGTACTTGTGTCCCGACAAACGACGGCACCCCGTATGGTTTCGATGAAAACCGGTACCCTTACCGTACAGAGTTAAAGAACACTTCGTACGTCACAGAGCTAGACGACTAGCCTTGCTCGCTACCGGTAGCCCATCCTACTGGTCCCCTGCAAAGTCGGTTTTCCCCGTAATTTCCACCCTTCAAACTCAGATGTGACGCATCAGCCATCGAAGTGATCTAAGCGAAACACCAGATCACTATTTTGCTGACGTAACTCCCTACCAGCGTGGACAGGGCCTTGTGACTTGCTCGCCAGTAAACGAGAACGGTATCAGCACGGCCGGCTGACTCGCTTCAATTACTAACCCATCAGTGTATTTATAAATCGCGTGCAGCAGCTCGGTCGCTGACGTCCTCAGAACTACGCACGAGCAACGTGGGGCACAGTCCACAGCCAAAATACCACAGGACCGACGGATGGAAATAGCAACGTTGACCGCCGGAGGGTCAGTTGTATTGGATGAAGTGGCTAGACGCTGTGGTTGCATGTGAATTTTCCTCGTCTGCCTGATTACCACTGAAGGATTAACTTTTGTCTACTCACACCATTTTTCTATTCGGTATGCTCTTGATCAGAGGATGCTGCCAGAACCGAAGCGCAGAAAGGCTAGGTCAACGGTTGTAATAAATGTAGCGTACATGCCATGGACCACAGTACGTATTCGTTGGGTGTAGCAACGGAACAGAGTTGCCAACCAACTGTGGGAAATAACTGTCCCAATGGACACTCATCCGTCCGCGACCCGACATTCACCACAGCATGCGGACGGATGGAGCTCTTACGCTAGGATTCCGCACGTGGTGAAAACCATGTGCATTTTAAATAGTCGGAGATATCTCTTCAGCCCAAAAAACCCGTGATATGCCGATGAGAACTGGCCCACCCACGTCCAACGGACACCTAAGTCCAATGGAGCGACTGTCACACTCGAGCCACCCACAACATACGGACCAGCTGTGCCCCCAATTCCCGGCTCGAACCTGGCTAGCGAAGGAAAACGGGAGTTTACGAATACAGTAATTTTGAACCAATACTGATCAATGATCCTGCTCCTGCGGGAACACTGAGCGGACCACATGCAAATAAGTCGAAAAATACTGCTCATAGGATCATCACCTTATAGAACTGCCCGCAACGTGGAGCAACTCACTGAACAACTTTCTCTTCTGGTTAACAAGCCTGAAGCGCCAGTGACACCTGACGCGAGTTATCCCATCCAAACAAAAAGCACCCAAGACCAAACCAATGCACGGGACAACTCAGGACACCGACTGAAACGACTGCAATCACGACTACGGATTTAGACAATCAGACTCATCTCTCCCATCCCGTGGTTCGTCCGAGGGCCTACGATAACGTGCCAGCCCGGTTACACAGGGATCGGGAATGGCCTGCACGATATACCTAACGAAAGTCCTTACACACGATCACAATTCTAACACGTGCACAGCAGTCAGTGTTCAAAACGAAACCGAAGGATTCCATTTCGTCACGGTCCGCAAGACTCAAGAACCGGAATGGTCTAACGGCCAATGAGACTTGGAAATAACAGCTGCAACCGCAGGCATTTTCGTGACTTGTACCACCTGGGGTAAGCAAATGAGGCTGCACCCGCATATGCCGCCTGCGCCGAAGCGGTCTCGGCAAGTCAACACAACCCCAGGCCGCAGCACGTCACCTCAGTTGATATACTCCGTAACTTCCCCACCAGATCGAGACCAACCGCTTTTACACTAGCGCTGAGTACTCAAATAATTAGCACCCAAAAGTAGTGAATCAAAGCTCAAAACTTCATCTAGTTTGCGAACGTTAAGTTAGAAACCGCACCGTGCACAGCAGACGTTAAAAAGCACACAACGATCATGCAAGCGATCCTGGTAACACCGAGCATTACACGCGGCACGCCGGCACCTCGATCAGACCCAGATATAACATCGACATGGTAAAGTATAACTTGTAAAGAGTGTATTATTGGACAACACATATAGACAAAGCTGCCATAATACGCAAATAGTTAAAAGATATCCAAGAGAAATGCCATATAAAGTGTAGTCTGTTGCAGAATAAATCAAGCCCGTTCACCTCGGATACGTCTAGCCAACTGGATATCTTTTGGCATAATTGTGACTCGCTTAGCGTGGATGGCGCATAAGTTGGTGTCCTCGAATAGACCAACCAAGTACGCCTCACTCGCTTCCTGAAGAGCACCAACGGCAGCACTCTGGAAACGCAGATCCGTCTTGAAATCCTGTGCGATTTCACGAACCAAACGCTGGAACGGCAGCTTGCGAATAAGCAACTCGGTGGACTTCTGATACCGTCTAATTTCCCGAAGAGCGACCGTGCCCGGACGATAACGATGCGGCTTCTTCACACCACCGGTTGATGGCGCCGACTTGCGGGCCGCTTTGGTGGCTAGTTGTTTCCTTGGAGCCTTTCCTCCGGTTGATTTACGCGCAGTCTGCTTTGTGCGTGCCATAAGTAGATTCAACGAGCTGAAAACGAACCCAATAAGACGAAGCGGACACGAACTCACAGCTCCCGCCAATTACTTTGAAAAATAACAGCAACAGGCCATGTTTTTTGGGAACATGGAGTTAAACAAAACTACGGATAAATCCGCAAGCCACGCAGTATACAACTTCGAATGTTGTCATACCGAAATAACGGCCGAATACTGACGGCAACCGTTTTTACATATGATTTCTCACCTGACAAAAGTTGCAGTGGCGTGATACGGTAAAGTGCCATTTTTGTTTAAGTATTTTGATATGGGTATATAAAGCAATGGTGTATAAGTGTGCTGGCCAAGGTCCATCCGGCGGATTGCGATGGCTGTTCCCGCGCGCTCGGCAGTAACTGCAAAGGTGATGGCTGGTGATTCTGAAAGCTTTTGCCGTGTTGTTCACGGTACCTACGGGTCATTTAGAGGTCTTGAAGACTTCGAAATTTTCCGTGGGAGGAGCCTGACGTCTTTTTACATTTTTCGGAGTGTAAGCTTCCAGAACTGGGCGAGAGTCCATCCTGGTGCCCTTCCAAAGTCATTTCCATATTACTGTGTGAAATTTTGCTGCCCACAATCGTCGTTCACAAATGGCTGCAGTTAAGTATTTTCCTGGGTTTCTTAGGGAATCCTAGCAGATATAAGAATATTCCCTGTCCGTCTTTTGTCATTGTCTCCAACACAACCACCTTTTTCATTTGCCGAATGTGCAGCTGCATGTTAGGAATAGGCGTTTGACTTCCGAGCAGGAATCACACCTTAGCGAGTTGATGAGGACTTTCCAAAGCTCCCAAGAACTTTGCCTCTATGCTCGGACTAATTCCAACAAATCGTTTACAGAAAGCAAAAGCAAATAGGAATGATCGTCGTTCGGATGTTCTAATGGTGAATGAGTTAGTGAAGGGCAAGTGTATGTGGAGAGTGATTTTTCGTGGCAGAGTTGCCCTTTTTGCTTTCCACGTACCGATAAAAGTTCTCCATTGATAATCAAGTTTAATGATGTTCTCTTGGCAAGTGCAACACTTCAGCTGAACTGTGGGGAATAAATATTGTGGCAAGCAACGTTTATCGACGAAAGTGGTTTGGGTAGATCAGTTTTCAAGACATTCTTCCAAATAAGAGTGACACAAGCTGTTTGCGTGTTGCAGAGGAAATGAGAAACAGGGTAACTAGTTCTGTCGATGGTAAGACCATCATGGTAAACAGGATTCTGACCCAGTACAAGGCATTTCGGGAGTGTTACTAGAACCCGCGCATAGTTTTTGCCGTTTTAATGTTCTTCGAGAAATGAGTCGATATTGTCTTCAAAGTAAAAGTAGTTTGTCTTTAAGTGAAACACGTCGCATATATCACTGGATGCGCGATATGGTATTTGCTCCGACGAAGAAACTAATTGACAGGTTCCAGGGAGCCATGGGCGGTCGGCGTACGACAGCCAAGAGGTATCTTGAACCAACCTGGTTGCCGTATAAGATGATGTGGGCTTTTGTATTGCTAGGCGGGCTTGGAATGTTCACAACTAACCGGGTTGATGTGGAAAATAGGCCTTTGAAATCTGGCCTGTCTGCAAGATCCTCATCAGCGGATGTTTGTGCGCATCTTAAAGCGCATTACCGATTTAGATGAAAGTGGGCATCGACGTTTAGGCAAACTTGCTGGGTTTTCTAAGGGTGAGATCCATTGGGGAGAACCACGCTGGATTCCTCGGTAGATTGTGAGCTCACGCACGTTCTGTCGTTGAACAGTAAGTTGATTCCTATGTAGGTGAGACCGTGACTCCGGTGGAGGGCTGCCGGACTGTTCGATGCAGCAGACCGTGTGCAGCAAAGGTAAACACGGGCACTAACCCAGTTTGGCCATACAGTTTTTATGCACACGGGCTACTACGGCGCAGCCATGTCCTTGCAAAAGCTCGGGTCATGAGGTGACATGACCCGACTTCCGCTGGGTCTTTGGGCCGTTGAAGGTCCGTCTGAAAATGGGCTTCCTGCAATGACGCGTGCGGTTATCGTGAGGGAAACGCAAAAAGTAACTCCAGATGAGAGACAGTCACTTAGTAAGGACATTTCCAAAGACATCACTGTTGCGTTAGTCAGCTTAGAGTGTCCGAAGTTTACGCATTCCTTTTCGCGGCTAAGCTTTTGGCCGACCTCATCGGTTTTGGTGAAGAAGTAGAAATTAGGCGTTCCTCTAGAAAGACAGACGCTACAATGGATCTAAACAAAGATGGTTCTGCTTCGCGGTACTTGAGGGCAGATTCTGGCAGAAATAGGGTTTCCCGTGTGGAGCGATCTGTTGAACCAAGTCCGAGCGCATCCAAATTCATGGCAAAGCATTCGTCCACAAAACGTAGGGCAACCAATGATGTTAGAGATGCCGACGAAGCCAAGATAGAAAAAGCCGGAGACCCAAAGCAACCCGTACAGTTCAGGCTCTTCAGCCCCATGGCCTCGACCCAAATAGGAATACTAATAGAAGGAGGCGCATGCTCCTCGGGCAATCACTAATACGTCGAAAATCGTACAGTGTTTGTTGAACGGAAGACCCAACTGTTAACTTGCACCAAAATATCTTCCGGATGCAAAGCTGTACATGTGGTCGCCGGATGCACTACCAGTGCGCCAACTACTTCAAAGAAGATAAATACCTGAGTGTTCCTTGTCTGCCCAGATGATGCACTTCATGTACACGTACACGTACACGTAAGGCTCATCCAACAACATTTTGAAACACCTCTTTCCCACTCTCTCAGGCTTTCATACGTATGCCGACTATGCACTTTGGACACCTCAGGGAGGGTCAACTGGGAGATCTCTAAACTCCGTGTGCCTGATTTTCTTCCACCTGCGGCGCAGGCGGACAATGGCTTCGCCACACGGTCCCCAGATGATAGGCGCCACCTGAAGTTTGTTGGACCAGAGGTGGCCAGCTCAAGGTATGCCGCCGTTTAGATTGAAAGGTCTCCAAGGTTCTTTTCTTCTATGGGTAGAAGGACGGAGGGGATCTGGAGATGGCAGAGTTCGATTGTGTAAAACCCCATTAAAATCAGTAGCTTCCCCTGTACATAGGCGCAAGTTGTCGCCTGACGTTTGATGCAACAGCGGATTGGCGGTTCGACCGATGTCGTCTGGGGCAGCACATGTTGTGATACGTATATGTATACTTTCATAAATGACATTTATCATTAAGTTCATTGTCACATTTCACGCTACGGATTTGACCGTTGTCTATATATTTTCATCTTCCCATTGCATATCGTAATTATTGCTATACCGTAATACTCCATCGCTATAACATCGTGCGCCTGTCTTCGTCATCATTTACGTATCTACCTTTTCCCCCTTTATCATGCGCATAATGTCTCCTACTGCATTATTTTGCGCCACACAGGGTTACTGAAGAATGCACGAGACTCCAATGAGGCGGTCCCGTAGCTGTTCTGGATAACAGAGTCCTACAAAGCCCGCTTTCACTATCTGCCCTTATTTTGTTTAAATATAGAAACTCTTGAGCGATTACTGAAGACTTCTTACTGTCTTCCGGAAATCGATGGAATTCACACTTCGTTGCCCCATTTCCATAGTCCAACTAATGGGGTCACCACTGGAGTTGTATCAATCAAGTACTGTTCACCTTCCAGTACGGCCAGTTAACCTGAAGGCTTTAGCACTTGCAGTGACCTCTGAGGAGTAAAAAGCTGTTATACGAATAAAACCGCTTAGGTCAATGGAGCTGCTCTTCTCCATGGACTTTTCCGGTTGAGAGGGTTAATTTAAAAGCCATAACTGTTCACAAGAAAGGCCACCGGATGCGCTTGGGTTCTGCCGTGTACGATCAAAATGGGATTTTAGTGATTTTCTCCGACTATATAAACATATATATATATATATATATATATATATATATATATATACGTAGATACATAAATATGCATACGTACATACGTAAATGTATATATATATATACACTTGCATATATATATATATACGTGTGCGTATGTATATACATGCGTGTATCATCGATACAAATGTATAAGTAAATAAACCCTGAACGCGGCAGGCGTGGACACATCCTACTGATGTATGGTTTATTCATACTAATACACCTATCAGAGATTCATACAACACACACATAATAAATAACCTCATATCATTCCGTCACATGCGCATTCCGGTGACACGCGACACAATGTGGTTTTCTCCATCGTTCAGGGAAAATTTGGTTGGCTACTAGTTTATACCATCATTTTAGTGTACAAAAGTTGCACGTACACATACCATACCACGGATACACATAGAGCCTCTATAAGTTGTCTTGGTTTGTATCTTCTGCAGATATCGCGCCCCGTAGAATTCACCAACAAGCGTGTGTTATGGTGCGATCAACAGAACTGGCCGTGCAGTTTCGAATTTCTCCACCACTGTATCCTAAATGGATACCGATAATTCCGGTTCACGCCAAAAGGAAGCTGATGAGGCCGTCGACCTTTTGAATCTCCGCAACTTTACTCCTATTTTGCATACGACACCGGGGGATGAATTATCTTGGCCTATTCCGTGTGCAGATTTGCGATCTAATAATCTGCCATCCATGTTGCAAAGCAGGTTGTGGGTCTTCCGCTCAGTCAACGTCCGAAGCTCAGGATGGGAAGTAGATCCCGAATCCGAGGCTTATTCCGATACGAAAATTACCAAGGACGCTGTAGGTCTTACAGATGAGGAGTGACAAAGTATCTTTTCACAGTTTATATCCAGGGACAGGTAGCTTCAAGCTCTTTTGCGTCCGAAATCGAATAGAACGGTTGCAGGTCCGCAACTCTGGTACGGATGAGGTCAGATGGTCCGATGGATGAATTTTCCACAAGCCCAGGCTGAGACCTCAGTTAAGTTTAGTCGGGAAGGCCATTAACCATGGCATGGGTGCGGCGGTTTTGACCCCTATCTCTTGGGGACAGCCTCAGTTGAAAACGATGAGAAAGAACAGGAATACTATAGGAGCAGTAAAAGAAATACAAATATAGGTATCAAGTCCACAATATAGGTGGCCCAATCCCACATTGACTACGATCGAGTTCGTTGAGGAAGCTAACGGGAAGAGGCCTCGTTGTGCCAACTTCAAGCATTCTCACTGGGCCTGAGTACGTAGACCGCAAGCTTGTTTGTGCCGGGGAAGTGTATCGGAAGCCGCGCTGGCTGCTGCCACGTGCACGAAAAGTATGGTCAAACAAGTAATATATGAGGCGTGACCGGCCGATCAATGTAATAAAGGAAGCTTGGAACACAATAGCTCCAATGGTCGTGACACCCAGCCACATCCTCCAGCGTATGTAACCAGCGAGTGGGGGAGTCTCTTGGACACCACCCGGAAAGTGTAGCAAATCATCCATGACCAAGTCCATTGGTTAGGTCTTGCATACCTTTCTTCCATGTTATAGACTGGCCACCCTACTCAGCCGTCAACCACCACCCAACTCAGCAAGCAGATGGACAAGAAGTTCAGCTTCTGGCACGGGTGGGCTTCACTGATCCCCTGGTGCTGAGCCAATTCCTGTATCCACTCAACTTATAAGGTTCACACTTGGTTGCAGTGGACCACCAAGTGGACTGACCAGTCAGCCTCGTTTAGGAGAACGTAGTCGGAGATGGTAAATCAGAGGGTGGAACGAAAGAGATGAGGTGAAAAGCAATGGTGAAGGAGCGGTTGATGGAGACCCTGAGGGTGAGAGGCAAACGGCACGTAGAGAGGGCTGGTTAGAGATAGGAGACAGCGAATTAACAAATAGGCAAGAATTCAAACGGCAGAATGGGACAGAGGGTAGTTATATGAGAAGCTCAAAAGGAAGACATAATGGAAACCTAGTAGAGGCAAGGTCTAACGAAGTATCACCAGCCCTCGCAGCGATATGGTGTCGGTCGGTGTAGCCCATCACAGAGCGCCCCGATCCTTATCCTGTCCATTCGGTGCTAGAAATCAACAGCTCTACCTGTTTCTACATATTCTGGCGGTTTATTCTAGTTAATACCGCTAGCTGCTTGAATAACTGAACTCTCAGTTTTGTCCGTGGCCTGTTCTCCCTCGGCTCGAAGGCATGGTCCGTCAAGCTGTGGTGACCTCCCTGTAACAGAAAGACATACACGCAAGTGCCCAGGTCCTTCCTACCTGTTAGGATTTTGTGCACTACTGTGCGGTCCCTTTACTTTCTTCTTTCCATGGAGAATAGGTTGGGGTACTCTAAACGTTCATTCTGAGTTTTTCCTCTTAACATGGAGAGAAATCTAGTAAGTCCTCTCCGGATCTACTCCAGTACTTACTTATCCCGAACCAGTCATGGACCCCAGGCCTAGACACGGTCTTTCAAGTGAGGCCACAAGAGGGCCTTGTGCAGCTGAAGAAGCGCCAACGGCCTCCTAGGGCTGATTGTTCCACAGAACTAATAGAGCACCCCTGGGTTGCTTTTGACACTTTTTCTCACCGGGTTTTGGGTTGGAAGTCGGACCTAACCATGACCCCGAAGCCCTGAACCATACCCTTTACCAGTACTGTTACTGACACCCCCTACATCTCCATTGTCTTTGGTCTGTGTCGTAACCCCTCATCAACGAGGCGCACACCCTTGTGAGTGTTTAGTGGCAAGTCCCACATCGCATCCCATTCTTGGACCGTTCCCAGGTCCCTTTAAACTGCTTCATAGTTGATTTCCCCAACTAATTTCACATTGTCGGCAGACTTGAAACAGGAGTTTTCTAGACAATTTTCTAAGTCATTTACATACACAAGGGATAGCGGGGGTCCGAGGACCTACCAATGGTCTATTCTGCTCTGCTTGCGTCCAGCCAGAGATAAGCTTTTTCCTATCCTTACTGGAAAGACCCTGCCGAACAGAAATCCTCTAGTCCACGCCGTCGACTGGCCCGATAGTGTAAACCCTCATAATTTCCCCATTAGCAGACGGTGATTCATTGAGCGGAAGGCCTTATGGAAATCCAGATTCAACAGCCCAACTTGATCCCCTCCGCTTTTGTTTCTGCTTACTTCCCCCAAGCAGCGCAGGAGGTTGGACAGGCACGAGAGTTTCTACACGAATCCGTGCTGGGGTTCTTGAATAAAACTGTGTTGCTTTAGGTACAACGCCATCCGGTCATGAATAACGCTGTCTACCACCTTCAGTACAATCGAGGTTGGGTTTACTAGACGTTGGTTTTTCCAACTACCTCCTTCAACCCCTTTGTGTATGGGGTCTGTAGTCGAATAAACCAATCCTGGAGCAAGATCCCGGTTTCATGCAAGGCTTCCAATGGATTCGTCAGTGGTCCTGCCGCTGCCGGTGCTGGTGGTTTCGGGATCGCCGGGTGGATACAACCCAGGCCAGCCGCTTCGGTCTTGACTATCTTTTTGATATTGTGTATGATCTCATCTCCACCAATCCAGTAGATTTCCCTCAGAACCATCACCAGAGGACAAACCACTGGTCATGTCAACTGCTGGTCCACGATGTACACGTTTTGGAGGAATCTAAGCAGGTAATCCACATCTTGGTCTGCGGCCGTGGCGCGTCCCCTTTCGTCCGTCATTCCCTACCTCTTGCCACAGACTCTGCTTCCACTGCATGTATCCAAAGTATGCCTTAGGGTTTGTTCCCGCATTCCTAGCAAGGGCCTCTTTATAGACACTCTTACACCAACTTGGAAGGCGGGTGGCCCGTTTCCTAGCGGCGTAATAATGAGGGAGGTTGCGGTTCCCTTCCCTCACCATGTGTAAACAAGAAATATCTAAAATCCCCCCAAATATTCTACATGCCTTGTGAATTTGACTGTATTTGACATTGCTTCGAAAAGCTCGTCCGTATACCACACTTTTACGTTTGTTTATCAATGTGAGACATTTGAATCTGGCCGTGAATCGTTTCTGACTGTCGTGCTTGAGCCACGGGCTTTGAACCTTTGGGTTTTACTGTAACGCTTACTTGGCCGAATACTTGAGAGTTTGTACATATTTGTACCCTTTGTGAATTCCAAATTAATACCGTAGAAACTACGAAGCAATCTTTTTCTGGTTTTAAGATTCGTTTGAATTGGCTATGCGTTACCTGATTTGAGAGAATCGACTAATGCCATGTGCCCCTTCCAAGCCACCTGTTTTCTGCTCTCAGCTTCTCAAGCCCAACTGCTCCACCAAGGCGGTACCCCGGCTCCGCGGACTCTGAGTCAGGGAGACCTCATCCTCCAACCTCGAGAGGTTGCTTCTTCCTTTCTCCCTTCATTCTGGGACCGTGCATCCTCCCGATTCCATTTCCTAGTTTAGAGGCAGAGCTCTCGTAGGGAGACCGTCGCCGCGTATCTTGGGAAACCTCTCCTTTATTGCCGGAACCGGTACGCTTACAAGGCTGTACCTGGTGCATGTTACCGCACGTGCGCTCTTGTCTGGCGGAGACTCCATTTTCATGCACACAAAAGCATTCGGGTAACTTGTTATCGCGAGTAGCAGAGCCGACGTTGCTTGCCCCACCTCCCACCTGGTCTCTTAGTCGACGTGTTGGACGATAGTTCCGTCTTACAATGGGGCTGCTAGCTGTTTCAGTAACAACCCGATCGGAGCATTCCAACTGACCAATTGACCAATTGACTTCTGGAGCTTTGGAAACTACCACGAGGAGAATTATATTTCTTCCCGATATGGTGGTTCTCAGAAACCGGAGTAGTCCCCTCTCTTCGCCACCTTCCGTCGATGGTCCACAGTATTCACAAGACGCGGCTAATTTATACCCCCTTAATTGCACTATTACCCCGACCGCGTGCACGGTTCATGTTGCCAGCTGCCCTCCTTCAGTTGAGCTGGACCGCTACCACTAGCATAGTTCCTCCTCTGACTCCTCTGCCCTCTCTTTCTACCCAGAATACAATGAAGTTCTCTGGGGTCGGGCGATTCAGATTCTTGTCCGGTGGCAGCCACGTTTCCGTGACTGCTACGACGTCCACCATGTGCACACGCGCCCGAAGCTCACCCCACTTATTTTCCGTGCTCGCCTTATTCGTGTGGGCAGCTTGCACGGCAACCATCCTACCACTGGCCCCAGTGTCGGAGGAGGCAGTGCAATGTTTTATTTCTAGTCCAGTACATCCTTCCCGTTTTTCACGAGGGCGCTACTGCATCCTCCTGATAGTGGGTCCTTGGAGTGCTACCTTGGAACAGCCCCTGCCCATAAATTCAACCGAGGCTGCTTCCTTAGCTGACCCTCATTCCGTCAACTCGCCTTGGTGCTATGTGGGGCGGTGTAGTTGAGACGATGACACTTCCGCCCATCCGGGCTACCGATAGTTATAATAATAATAATTGTATATTTCGGATGCGCCCGAAGCATGCTAGAATGCATGATCAGATGATTATAGTGATGCTGGAATGACAATTCGCAAAAGGGTACAACATGTGCATGCAGAGTATCAAAGAGAGTGTTAAAGTGAACTAAAACTGTAGTAATGCCCGGCAAATTCGAAGGTCAGGGTCGAATGATGTCAGTTGAGGGTCTGGAGTCCCTGCATAAGTGGTATATGAAATAATTACCACTAGTGGAAATTCGAACATATTCAAAGGATGTTTTTGGTGCGCTGCAGAATATGAGAGGCATATGGATAGAAATCTCGTCGAAGCGCTCGGTGAATTATTCACTTTACGACAGGTATGTCAAGAAGTATTACCATGGAAATATATCAGTCTGCAAAGATGGTAGTATATAAAGTGGTGGCTGTATACTGGAGGAATCATATGTGTGTCAAACAATTGCGTATTTCTTGGGAGGGAGACTACCAGAGTGATGGTGGCAGGGAACGGCCGGAGGAAAACAGGTGAGCGTGCGGCAAATTGTTAACTTTATGTAGGGTTGGTATGAAACTTCAAAGCGGAAGTGGAAGACCGATCAATATTGACCCTGTGGTTACATCCATTATACAGGTGTTCAGTTCTGCGGGAGGGAAGGTAGAGTAATTCACAGGTGAGTGTACGTCAATAGATGAACGCTGTGTGGAGTGTACCATTCAAAAATGACAGATCAGTAAAACTGCCCAGGTATATCGCGGGAAGCGGCCGTGGATCAACGAATATAGAAGTAAAATGTATCAGCCGGTGCAGATAGTGGTGTGATTTAGATGCTGGATACGGGGTCAGTTTCGGTAATGTAACACGAGTGCAACATCTGGAAGATCAAAGGTGTCGATAACGGTGATGGTGTAGTAAGTAGACGGTGAGTGTCACATTTCTAATGACCAGTTCGACAGGTGTAACAAATGATGGGAACGGAGCGGCGATGCAGCATGGAAAATGTATCGGAGACGTTCAATCGTGGAGGGAACGCAGTGATCTGCAGAGCCCGAACACTCGATGCAACAGCAGTGCGGATGCGATCGGATGGACCGATGAAGAGTGCAGGTAGTTACTAATTACTTCGCTGCCCACTGGAGGACTACTGAAAGATATGTCAGCGCTGGAAGTTTTTTTGGTGACCGATGAAGCAATGAACAGTGACAATAAAGGTGCCAGTGTCTGAACAGTATTAGCGGGTTCTAACACGGAACGGGCATAATGACATATGGGATTAAAATGAGTTGTATGAATGCAGTGAGATCGAGTAGTCCAGGTTCAAGAAGTCTGATGGTGGGAATCTTAGAGAAAGCGATTGTGAGATGGGAGAAAAAGGAGTCGTGTGTAAATCTCGTTTGATCTGTCCAGCGAGAGAGGTTCCAAGTTATTCCTGGGATGAAGAAGGCGACAATCGTCCTTAGGGTGCAGGTTCTGGAAACAAAACGGAGAAGGCTGCAGTCTGGCAATTCTACCAGCTGTGGGTTAGGGGAGAAAGGCAGAACACCAAAATCATGCCAGTAACAGAAATGGGTGGTCGTGACGTTGAGGTCTGGTTTTTTGGATTAAACAACATACGGGAAGCGAAGAAAACCGGTACTAGCGACTAATTCTTGTGAGGCTTAGTGAAAATTACCAAAAAAGCAAGGAGGCGAGAATAGGCGACACTGGGGGCAAATACTTATGTGTAGTTCGACGAATGGTTTATGGAAGACCACATCGATTGTGGCGGTTCGTTCATCAGAACGAGGCCTGGAATCTCGTGTGTTGAAATAGGGTCTCACTGAGTAAATAGTTGAAGCGTGGATGAGACGGATACCTTGAGGACAATATTATATATGCTGCTATGTATTTTCTAGCATTATAAATGCTCTTATACGTGGCGGCAGCTGATAAAAGAAGGACCTAACCGACTATGGTAAAATCTGACAGCATGAAAAAAGAATCTCCGGAGTAACGGTGGCCAGTAGGAGGTCGCGGTCAGAAGCGTTGAAAGTAGGAAGTGGCTAAACAAACACGTGGAGTGTGTTGTTGAAAGTCATGGAGTATAGGCTGGACTGCTTTTACTTGCTAACTACAATACAGAATGCTCCTTACCATCCGTTGGTAATAACTGTCTACTGAACAAAGTTGTTAAGATTTTGGTTAGTATCCTAAGTTGAGGTGGGAGTTTGTTCCAGAGGGAAGAATATTTAACAATAAAGAAGTTTGACCGCATCGCAGTCCTGGATACTGGAATCAAGACCAAAGAGTCCCTATGTCGTAAAGAATAGTTGGAGGGAGTTTTGACCTGGGAGGCTGAATTGCAAGATGTAAGTTTTACAATACTGCAAAAGAAAGACAGGTTCATTCGTAGACGGCGCAGCCATGGGGGCTCTAGGTGCAATATTTCACACCTTTCCATATCATTTAAAGGCGAGGAATATCCTAGTAGTTGTTTGGTAAATCTACGTTGTACATTCTCAATTGCAAATCTGTCAATCTGCCGCATGTTAGAAAAGACGACAGTGCAATATTCCAGAAGTGGTCTGACATGAGTTTTGAAAATGCTTGGCTTGCTCTCTGGAAGACCGAAGGTTCTATTAATCAGACCAATTAGCCGTCTAGCTTTAGCAACCTGCACGGCCGAATGTTCGGAGAAATTAAAAGTACAAGAATATTGTAATCCCAAGTCCCTTAACTCCGGACTGTTTACCCCTGTGGTAGGACTGACAGTTCGGCCCTCCGTCATCGTACTTTGATACGCTTCATTTACCCTACCCGCTCCTGCCGGGAACCCACTGCTGTGTCTCGGGTTTGCGTACTATATTATTATTATTATTATTATTACTATACAAGCATGGGTCTGGGTGCGTGTCCTGATTCCCCTTGCCAACATGCTGGCCGAAAGGAGCCTCTGATGGCCAAGTTTTCCGGCAAATCCACCATCCTTAACAAGTTCGTTACATGATATCGTATTGCACGTTGTCCTTGCCTGTGGTCATTGGTTACGGGCTATGTCACCTCCTTAGTAACCAAGCTCCGATCTCGCCCCAGTACGATGTTCTGTTTTTCACCCGTTGCCGTAGCCGAGTGGTGAGACATTGGTTTGCACTTTCTACTGCTTACATCCCGGCCCACAGTGGTACAAACCTATCCCTGGACAATTCTTGATTTCGCACCATAGATCTCACTTCCTTCGGTCATTTCCACTAATCTTCTTGGGTTCCACTTGCATTGATGTCAGATATCCGTCCTCCCAGTTGGGAGCAATGTCCCTACCGATCTGGTTTTCCCCGAGTCTCTTACTTCCATCCGGATTCAGACCCAGTGCGGCAAGACTGAATGCACTTTCCCTGACCATATTCTTCGTTAACCCAGATGCCAGCCTCGCCAGCTCAACATCAGCTTAGGCCCGTGTCTTGCTTCCAGAGCAGACTTATGTTAGTTTCTTGTGCTCATAATGCACTGAGTATATAGCTTCCGTTGGGGCCCAGCATTTTGGGTGGTATCTTTTCTCACAGACACCCAGCTGCATGCCCTCCACAGCCACCCCACCTTTACATCTTTTCCCACTGCAATGTCGGTTGCTTACGGGCTAACTTATAATCATAGCCTCGAAAGACTCAGCTGCTATGGCTTCCTCGGAGACTGGATAGGGCAGTTTTCAATATTAGCACTCAAGGGTAGGAGTTACTATGGTAGTTACCTCTGAACTTTGAACACCGAACGGATCTTTCCACAAGCAGTAACTCCAGAGCAACCCACTTTCAAGGAGTTTGTCCTGGCCGATACAGTGCTTTTCGTTGTTTGCTGTAAGCCATCAGCCACCCTGTACCTGTTCACCTTCCTTGTCATTTGTAGGCTTGGAGAAACTGCTTCGGTTCCAAGTTCCCTTTCGCCCTGGCACTTGGCAGATGCATTGGGGGTGATTTGCGTGATCCTTAGTTGAATTTTGCGGGGTTTCTGGCTCCCGTTACAGGATCCCTTTTTCCCGATCTCCAGTCAATATCCTGGCTGAGCCGTCGTTTGTACCCACCTCAAGGTGAGCCGCAGCTAGTTATGGCTACCTAGGTTACTGAGGCGGTCTACTTGGACCATGTTCACCCCAGATACTAAGAGGTTTGACGTTGGACCAGCCCAGCCCTGCAACAGCTTCTTGCACTTTAAAGGTGTAAAGGCCCACCGAACATTGCTATGCAGTCCGTTAATCTTCCTAGCAAAGCTTGAAACTTGTCTGGATTTCCACTTGGAAGGATGATCTAGTCTGACACCTTTCCATCCGGGAGTAATTCCGCGCCGCTATTTCCATATGGAACGACTGTGTTCTACGGGACTATATCATTCACAAAGTTACAGAGAAAAGGAGCAAAGGGAAACCACTTTTTGTGTTGGACTAGGGTGAGCGATCACCGTAAACCGGAACTCGGCGTCGGCTATTCGAGTACGAGGAGTTTGTGAGGGGAATAATTTTTTCTGGTAAACCGTTCCACAAGAGGCAGAGCCAGAGGACTGTGCCATTGACTGAGTGGAAGGCTGCTCTAGGATTGAGACGAGACGGAGACGGTGGGACTACGGAAGGTGTGTCTAAGTTCCAAACTTTTTCGAATAGTGACGTAATCGAGTAAACCTCGATCAGGTCTGAACCCGGCTTTCTTCTCCCGTGAGCACTGTTCGCGGGCCGTTGATAGGCGGTGGAGAGTAATATAAGCATGCAGTCTGGATCCGATGCTAACCTGACTTGTTCCCTTTTGGTTGATACAGGGGTACTTGTCGCCTTCCTTAAAATCGGTAAGATCACTAATTCACGCTGACTCCTTGGAACTTGTTCCTTCTGCCACATTAAGCCGAAGAGTTTTGCCAATTCTAAAAACTATGTTGAGCCACCGGTTTCGAAAGTAGTTGGAGGTAACCCTTCCAGTCCGGCAGCCTAATGTCACTTAGGATAGCCTAACTCCGGGATAACTCCCGGTTCAGACTGAAGACTGATATCCACAACCGAAGTTGTGAGCGTTGCCCTACTCGTTACACCTGTGTGGACTAAGGCCGATCAAGATGCTTCCTGTAATGCTGTGCCCGGTGAACTAGACGAGGCTCTTGGGTCTGAATCGATGAGCCGTTCGCCTCTTTCATCAAATAACTAACACCCGGCTTTCGTGGACAGGGATTTCTGATTTCACAAAAAGGTTGCGGCCAATCGCCGCAGTTTCTCCAACCACCCTACGTTTAGCAGTCCACCAATGCCCTCGGTCGCTTCTCAGGCCACGGATCTTTTGGAGGGAAGCCAGTGCAACAGAGCCAAAAGGAAGCACACCCAGCGGGTAAGTTGGTCTTCATTTCTGGTTAGTATGTGTAAATGCAATCTTTTGCAAGAGCAGTATTATGAGCAACCCTTAACACTAAATACCGTACATGTCACAGTGGCGAACTACAAGCTGTAACATCGGAACTTGCTCGTTGGAATTCTCGGGCTCGGAGAGAGCTAAAGCGGAAACTGCTCCGGCCAGAAAACTGACAGATTGCTTACTTCAGCTCGGGTTGCGCAGGACAGGTAATATAAGTCCCAAGAATTGCAATTCGAGCAGCCCTGCCAAGGGCAGCAGTTCACTCACGCTACTTAATTAGTGAGCAGTCCGACAGCAACTTACAGATCAGTTAGTAGAGATTGAGCTACCTGCCAAAATAGGGTCTCAAGCGCTTTCAGGAGGAGTCTAAAGTAAAGCAGAACTGTAAAAAGAGGCTAGTGGTTATTTGAGACATGCGGGAAAGAATGACCAAATACGATCAGTGGCCAATGACGGCATGGAATGGCAGTTGAAGTTATGGAGAAGAGGAGGAGAGAAAAGCTACAAAGACAGCCCCGACAGTACCAACACCGTGAAGGGTCACTGGAAGAACAAACACGAGTTTGAACCATGATCACGAAGACATGAACAGTAAACAAAAGTGAAGGAAGCGTGAGAATAGTGAATATGGTAGGCAACTTCATAAGACTGTCCAGGTAACCAGACTCGAACTCCAGAGGCCAGCTGATCAATGAACGGCAGTGCACTGCGGGACTAAAGCGTGCGGAATCAATGACGGGTTAGAACCATAGCTTTTGAGAAGCAAAATGGGGACATGGGGCCACAGGCGGACCGGGCGCACGCATGGGTTAGGGATAGAGAAACCTATCCCCACAGTCAAGGAAAGTGTAGAAAAATGCCCGCGGAAAGCCACAGAAGTCACCCCATTTCTGGTTCATCGGGGGAATTTCATGAGTAGACTGAATGAACATTACACCGGAAGCCAAACCCTCCAGAGGGATTGCTCCCTGCACTGACCTGCCCGCCCACCACTAAATCTTTGATTCGGGCTGCCGGGAGTCAGATCATATGAGAACACATAAGTTAAATGACCTGAATTCCAAGTTTTTCACTTCTTTATCCTCTCCAGGTCACCAAAGTCCTCGTAACTGCTGTCAAGTGGCATCTAGACCAAGCTTTTGCCTGCGAACTTAGAAGCACCTCGTTCTTGACTTTTTTACGTAGTTTTCTCTTCCGCCGCAGTCAAACGGCATGCACACCGGCCTCCGCACGAGCTCTTCTCATCTCTGGGCACGCACACTTTAAGAAGAAGCAAACGAGTGGCTCGCATCGAACATCCTCCAAGAGGGATAATGACTGAACGTAGATCTGAAGTATATGTAGCTGACCCCCTGGATTTAAACCATCGGTGAGGACTTAAACAGCACCCAAGAGCGATGGGTGGCTACTACTGCTTCGATGTTTCTCAGTGTGCCGAACTCATCGAAATGATTGATGAACTGCAGCCTTGTACACTGTAATTCCGTAGTAATTCCAGCCATGTCATCGAAAAGTTCACCTCCAAAGGCCGTCGATTCACCAAAGAATATTCCACGCTCCCCTTTACTACGGACTGCCCCGAACAACTCCCTTACCTTGCGCGCTTTTGGCTAGCGCATTTTTGCCCCAGCTACGTTCCGACTGCAAGAACAAAGGAAACACCAATTCTGCCCGCCCCAGCTCGTGCGCAAATCGTCTTAACGGTACCCGACGAAACAAACGAAGTTATACCGTTTAGCAATTCAATTTCAGGTTTGACGAACCGTTTCGAACATAAAAAAGACAGTTCAGCTACCACCCGGAATAGTTCACTTTGCTCCCCGTGTCCTATAAAAACGCTGTACCTCACGTAAGACTTATTTTCTACCTGTGTCATTGCTAAACTAGCACCGATTATGAGAGGCGAAGA
This sequence comes from Fasciola hepatica, assembly GCA_948099385.1. Lineage (NCBI taxonomy): Eukaryota > Metazoa > Platyhelminthes > Trematoda > Plagiorchiida > Fasciolidae > Fasciola > Fasciola hepatica. Next base: position 4,692,065 of record CANUEZ040000126.1, on the reverse strand, counting down.
TAAGTGACCCTTATGGCTACGGCTTATAGAATGTCTAGAGTTACCTTGGCTGTGTACACATGGATTGTGTACCCACTATTGCGCTGCGCGCTCCTTCGAATCCGAGCTGAAAATAAGAGGGCAAAGTGAAACTACGTAGCACATCAGTTGTGAGATATCGTGCAACATGAGCGTTCTTTGAATCATCATAAAACAAACGAAAACGTCAATTATGATACTCCTCAGACGGACCACACGTATGTTTTCCATCATTCTAGTAAAGATGCTTAGAACTGCCATCCAGAGTTAGTTTCGTTACACTAACGAACTACGGACCCCTTAAAAGTACGGAAGACCTGCGTGTTTATCACTCCACCAAGCAGGATTTTCCAGTTGTGTAATCTTCTGTGGAGGAGGAAATGCTATCTGGTTATCAGAATAGCTCGAACACTCTTTAGCCTCTTCTCGCGTCCCTTTGTTTGGGTGCCAGATGCCATCCCGAACAGACAGCCCGTCCTAAGACCAGAAAAACCCCGCGGTAAATTGATTCCCTCTTCGACAGTCCACCGGAGTCCCTGTTGCGGATGCTGAACCACTATAGATTTTAACTACCATAATTTCAATGTTTTCATAAGAAGTTTCCATGGGTGGCCTTCTTATTCTCAGACACTTGGTCTATGTTTTTTCATCGGTACCAACTGACCATTACCCCCTTCAAAATAACCCCGCTCCCCTTTGAGTAGCCCTCGGTCAGGCCATTACCTTCTCCACCGTTGTTCCACGTGTAAGTCTTTACAGAGTGACAAACTGAGGGGCCAGATGGGAACTAATTCTCCTGCGGGACATCCTAGGCTACAGGGGACATTATTGTCAGCGCCTGTACATAAAAGCTTTCACCCCATCGCTGCAAGGTCACTCCCTAAAACTCGAGCTGTAACTTCCACAACTGAAGGCCAGGTAACACTGTTTGTCGGTATTTGTCTGCCGCCCGTGGAACTGGCTACCAGCGCCCGTGGTTGAAGGGGCTAGCAGGCAGTTTTTTTAAAGGCTACTCGACGAGCATTTAGCCAAGCAGTAACCAGGCGCCTCATTCAAAACCCCAAAGACAACATTTGAAACAGTGTCTCCGGCACAAAATTTCGGTGGTGATTAAAAGGTGCCTGGTTTTGCACGCTGATGGCGATAATGAGTTCCCTTTGGAGCCTATCTGAGAATCCGGAGCTCCAGTGTGGGGTAATGTTGGGGCATAATGGCCGCGACTTCCAATTCTTCCTATTTATTCTCTCTCTGATCGACAACACGCAGTCGTATATCGCACTTTAGACTAACAGCCGGACGGGAGGGACACCAAGGTAAACCGAAGAAGCCAACCAATAATTTAGTTCCAAACCCCTACGAGGACGATGGGTGAAACCCATGCTTTCTGCCTTTGGTGCAACCCACTTAAAGAGACAGCGAAAAGAGGGGAGAAAGAAGTGTTTATTGTGGCAAACTTCGGCCGGCTAGAAGCACAAAGCATGAGAAGAGCGAAGAACGAAGGGAGACTCGAAACGAAAGGAAATAAGAAGTGATGGAAAAAGCATGAAATGATGAGAAAGACCGAAGAAGAGCACAGAAAATAATGATGGTAGAAACTTCCTAAACGACGCAGGGAAGAAAGAAGAGAACACAGGAAAGAAAACAAAAAATAAGAGGGCAAAGAAAGAGAGAGGGAGAAAAAACAACATAATTAGGGGGAGAAAAAAGGACAAGAGCCCGAATTGCCCAAGCCAACGACGAAGATGAACGAGAAAAAAACAAAGAGTCTTCAGTCGCTTCTCCAGTAGACCCATCAAAGAAAAAAAAGGAACAAAATATTCATGGGTCAAAATGTGTAAACAAGAATTATTGGAAATCCTTCCAAATATTCTACATGCCTTGTGAATTTGACTGTATTGGACATTGCTTCGAAAAGCTCGTCCGTATACCACACTTTTACGTTTGTTTATCAATGTTAGACATTTGAATCTGGCCGTGAATCGTTTCTGACTGTCGTGCTTGAGCCACGGGCTTTGAACCTTTGGGTTTTACTGTAACGCTTACTTGGCCGAATACTTGAGAGTTTGTACATATTTGTACCCTTTGTGAATTCCAAATTAATACCGTAGAAACTACGAAGCAATCTTTTTCTGGTTTTAAGATTCGTTTGAATTGGCTACGCGTTGCTTGATTTGCGAGAAATGACTTACTCCAGGCACGGATTTCCGCTTCTCCGGAGTCATTCGGCAAGCACTTACTCTTACTCACCCGCACATATGTAAACGTTATGCAGCACTCTTACGTGCAATTGGTTCCCAACATAATGGTTTAGGCCGACTGCGTGATGAAAGACAAGTTGTGCACCGCGGTGCATGTGGGATCCCCCATTACTTCCCCTCTTTGAATGGAACCCACAGGCGGATTGCATGCCGAAGTTGTCCAAGTTGTTTGCATGGAATGAAGGATTTCCAGTTAAACTCTAGGGCACTTGCTTGCAAGAGACCTATAAGCTGCTCGAGGAACTGACAAGTCACTACATGAGCACCAGGGTATCACCCCCACTCACGGACAGGGCTAGAACTGGGTGGAGTCGTAGTTTATAACATTGAAGTTTTGCAATGTGTGCCAGAAAGCGGAGTCCTCACCGTGTTTTCCAACCCTGTTTCCTCCACAGATTTCCATAAACACAACAGAAAATACATGTTGCAGTTGAGCCCGAATATTAGACCTTATCAACGTTGGCCCCAGGACCCAAGGGGGTAAAGCAACTTCCGAGGACCCTTATCCACCCCTGAGCAGTCAAGCAAAAGACAGAACCCGGGCCACTCGTGAACTACGATTGTCAGGCCCGTCAGTCCCCGTGAATCCCAGTGTGCGATCTATCAAAGAAAGACCACATTCAAGTATGATCGTGATTCGTTGCACCGTTATATTGGCTTGCATTTCAGATACTGTATGATAGGTGATTCCGACTCATTGGTTTTTTTTCTGGCCCTGTTGCGGTTTGGAGTTCGTATATCTTTGGCTGAACAATAACCAGAAATCTTCTAACTTGGGGTCACGAATTTGTTCGGTTGAACTATAAGCGAAAAATAATGTACTTTGACCTGTTTACCAAAATCCAATGGCCGAGTTGCCTCATCCGAGGAGCGCAAGAGATCGGCTAAAGAAGAAAAATTCTTCAAGAATCATGCTGGGATGTGCTGGTGCTTAGCTTGCAGTACTCCATTACGCTTTCATGGATATAAGCGTGGATGGTCTTCTCCGGAGCCTTGCACAAAACGTTAAGCGTTTCCATGCGCAACTTGGGTCCACCCTTATGTACCACAACGGCCACCGCGTCTTCCAAGTCCCGAGGCAGACTGTCATGGTCTCAGGGGGACCTATACAACTCACATTCTGTCAGAGCCTGATATCTGCCAACGGCTTCATGATAGCTGAGTGATGCTGTCCAGACCAGCTGATTTGGGAAAACGTATTTAATGCAGTTACTTACGCATGGTTTCCTCTGGAAGACTCAGCTCATTTAACCCCAGTAGAGGATTTATGGGTGTCAAACTGGCCAGTACCCCACTCCGCGCCCTTCATTCACCATCAGAATAGACCCCAGGGTGTCTGCTTCTTTTTGGTCGTCAGCGGGAAAGGCAGGCACATTCCATCTTTTTAGGACTTTTGACTGCTCACGCCTATGGAATTTCTCTGGCTGTTTTATCGCGCTTATGACCAATCCAATCTCAGGCTGTCGCTCAGAAGCTAGCAGAAGATTCACCAGCTCATTTCAGAGGCATCCGCAACGTCTCTTTGGGAGAACGGATCACAAGAATGTCTGGCCCGAAAAAGCGGCTTTGATGGGGAATATGATGAATCCAGTTAATGGAAGTATATTGTTTCGGGAGCACGTCGGTCGCAAATAGGACACCTTTGTGGACTTACAAAAGTCATTGGTATGCCCCTGTCACGTTAAATTCAGAACATATTCTTGCGAGGTGCTGTCGCTTGGGGCCAAACATTTTCTTATGTATAATTTTATGCTAACACGAAGGCGAATTAAACCAGGAGCCTTCAGATGTTATGAACTATGCCAGGTTTTTGTATTATTTGGCGAGCTCTACTGAAGAGAAGTCAGCTGAAGAAATGAAACCTATCAGAGGGCATGCACTTTGATGTTCTACTGTAATGGCTTCAGTTAAGTACACGCACATAGTTCTCCTCCTACCGGTGTTGGAGGGGTTCTGAAGTACTTGAAGTCATTCTCGGCTAACGAGCAGAAGCCCAAGCTTTCCCGGAACCCTTGCCTACATTTTCCTTGAATATGGCCAGTGAACTGGAAGATAGATGGCCAGACAATAAAGATGGGTTTGGAGTGAGAATCTTTACCGTATACTGTTTCTACTGTTTCCGTGGACTGAAAGATGGGACGAGAGGGGTTCATTTTTGTGGCACCTTGCCCGGCTTTCATAGATGGAACGATTTTGTACTGAAACGTTTTCCGGAAATTCAGATATGAAGCTTGAAGCCCAAGTCTCGTAAGCTGTCAAAGCACATTCCCTGCTTGATTCATGCAACGTTCGTAAAAATCATGCGGTTTTAAGGGCGCAACCGATTTGTGAACGTCTTGGAACTTCGAAACTAGACGATATTCAAGCATAATGTCTGTTACGTCATTGCCCGCACACTTCTTGAATTTACAAGTTCTTTATCGGGTGAGAGCGGCTGAAGGGAATGGCACCTGCTTCATGTGCACCACTGACTCGAGTCGTGCCACTGAAAGGATGCCGGCGAAACCATCACCTAATGTTTCCACGTCTCGGAGGCCGAAACCGAGGAGCTCGACAAAATTCATTTCTATCTATACTTTTACACACAACCCAGACCAACCTATGATGTTGGCAGTGGTCCCAGTAGAAGTGGAGAATTACAAACTAATTGAGTACGGGATCCGACAAAGCTTTAGTGACTCGTGAGTCCATATAACGACACGGCCTAGAGGGCTCCTGTGCGATTAATGGCCAGTACGGCTGAGGGCACGTCAGGTACGGGGTTGGACAAGATCAAACTGCGACTGTCGTCACTGGGGGAAGAAAATGCTAGAGCTTCCACAGGATTACTCCATAAATATCCTGCCAAAGCGACCAACAGAATGTGTTATATCTAGAGAACCCAAAGCAACTACCGCAAGGAATCCCTCTCGGGCAAGTGAAGAAAGTACAAGTTGACATACTAACTAGGTACAACTGGCCCGAAGCTTACGAGGTCCCAGAGCAAAGACTTGAGAAAAGCTGGGCCCTTCGGCTTTCGCGCCACACTGGGATGGACATCACGTGGACCATCCACCACAGAAACTCAAAAGGCATGAGTAGAAGTTCCAGCTTTAACTGAGAAAGGTTGAAGCTGCATCACAGGGATTGCCAAGCTACGAATTTTCAAAACTGGTCAGTGAGGGTGAAGGGTATTATGCGAGCACAAAATGGCAACTGTTATAGCAAATACTGCAAGGCTGTACACAAAGAGTTGGTTCGAAGCGCCTGTTGATCGGCGTAGAAAGAACCACCTACCAAACCATCGATAAGTGGCTCCAAAAAGACCGATGTAATTCAACAGACTTCCGGATCGAGATACTCCAGTGAAAAAACGGTATTTCGTAGTTCCTTATCGTAGCCCCGACTTGGACTATGCAGCGAGAGTGGTTCGCATGCAGAGTACTAAAAGAATGTGGTACTCTCTACATTATCCCATGATAAACCCAGCGAAACCTTGAAGGGCGAGAATAATTTTAAATGGGCCGCGGAATACCGAATTTCCTTTGAGTGAGTGCATTCTACTGGCCCCCTGTATTGAGACTACAAGACCTGAAGGCCACATGGGATGCACGCGGTTCAAAAATTTCGTTGCTTGAACCCTGGCAGGTTTTTCAGGGCGAAATTCTTTGCATCAGGCGCACTAACCGTAATGCCGCGAAGAGAGCCCTCTCCTTCTGTCCTGTGATCTGCCTTGCAGAAACCGGCGATACTGAAGGCAGGACACGTCAAGTTTTTATTCTGAACCCTCTCCTATTTTTGCTGTGTTTATTCTACCCACTGAACTCCCTTCCAACTCACAGGTAATATTCAGATGACAGCGAAAACAGAGTCTGGGTGCACTTGGGCTTCTGTCTCCTACACGCGTACAAACACGAGACAGACCCAAAGACTATTATGGGTAAAGTATTTTGCCAGCTTGTAAAAGGTAAGGTAGTCTTATCCGTAGACATCTGGGAAGTGTCCTTTTCAGGTCAAGATCCCTGCTGAAAACAAAGGAGCATTTGTTCCTCTGTGGCTATACCACTGAATACCCTAAGGAACGAGGCTTGAACATGCACTCATTCAGATTGGTTTCTGCAACATTCTGCCCGTACATTTCCCCTGGGAGAGACAATTGAACGGCGCCAAAATTCGGCCCACACTGCCATCCAACCAAGGAGGTCAAAAACTTCTACTTTTGCCGCCTCCTCGGATCACTTGACGATACAAAATCGGCAGTGCAGCAAGTGGCACGTTTGCACTCGTTCACCGACGCAAATTTGGTGGGACAGGAAGGGATGGGATATGCAGCTGAACAAAATCCAATAGGCGCAGAAAGTGGGTGTTTATTGGCCAAGACAGGGTCAATCCAGAAAGATGACCTCTATCCTGAACCTGGAACTGATTACGGTAGTGCTAACTTCAGTGGTGACGTAGCGTCTATCGGAAGCGCGAATGAAGATCCAGCACGCAGTGCTGTTATCTCCCACGATTTTGGCTACGGTTGGCATTCTTACACACGTGACTCATTCTGTACCCATATTTTTCACTATGGTATGCACCGCGGAGAGCGCTTTTCAACCAATCAAAGTGACCCCATCCCTCCAGCTTATTTGCATCGTCCCCTGTAATGGGCTTCTTAGAAATAGACTATTGTTGGGCGAATGGCGGTCCCGTAGATTGACCTTTTGACAGATGGCTGTTGAGGCTTGCGCTTTTATACATATATCACTGACTTTTACCCCAACAGTGTCGCATATAGGCACCGATTTGTCTTCCCTCATGACTGGACTCGTCTTGGTCCTGGGCGTAAAAAAACTAGCTTCATACGGAAAGTAGCTGCACTCAACATCGATAAACGTTGGAATTAATGAAACTACAGCTGATGAGGAACCGGTACGAAGCGCCATCAAATGAGAGTCGTTCGTCGCCACTCGCGAAGGACAGGAATTCAATATTCCTGTATGTTATGTTATGTGCCTTCAGAATTTTTCACCGGGTGGCTGTAGCACTTGTCCCTCTAGGTCTGTAGTATTGATCGCCGAGCTTAAGCTGAAGAGATTGAGACATTAATTGCAGTGGGGCCGCAAAGACGAAACAGAGACACATGTCTTCCACGAGAGGCTAAAAAGGAAATGAAAGGAGCTAAGTTGTATAGGGATAGGTCCGACCCCCTATCTGATGACTCATATGCCACTGATGACGTCAAGAATGCTCAGAGAATGGTGAACTACAATGGGAACTGCCGGACTAGTGGAGCAAAGGCTAACCTAACCTGCCCTCCAGAGACAGGAAAGGGGGGCGACGGACCCGGGAAAAGAAACCTTCGACGTTTCCTTTTGAGCTGTTTCATCTAACCCTTTGGCCATCGATGATACGGGCGGCGGCCGCAGTAAAATATGTTCCACCACAATTCAAACATATCGTCCGACCGTCAGTTGGTCAGCCCTGCCTAAAACGGAGCAACAAAAGTTCGGCTGGTTTACCTGAGCCCATTTTCGAGCATGAGACAGTTTGAGCGCTTTATGGAATCGGAAACAAACAGTGACGGATAGAGGTTGTTCTGAATGCTTCTTTACTCTAAAGAAAGGGCATCCAAAACGATGTTGAAGTTTGTGAAGCCTCTATCAGTTACAGCTTATCAGCCGGCGGGCAAAATACGAAGACAACTTCTTGAACCACCCTGTGAAGCTCTTTGGTCTCTGGTTGACAACGCAGCTGATAGCGCGAGCATTTCGCGCGCCACAGAGGGGCTTACGCACCCAATTACTGGGAAGTGAATCCATGAAACTGTCCTTGCCCGGATAAACCACAAAGTAGACTGAAATACATCGCAGACTCTGGAGGAGATCGGTAAAATTCTGCCGAGAGCCAGGCAGCAAAAAACGCTCAGCTGGGGAACGGACCAACAAGAAGTAGGGAAACCAAGGTTTTTGATCCCCCAGAAGTCAGTTTGGCTTCAGCAGAAGTTTCAAATAGCAGATTTGACAAACCATAGAGACAAAGCCATCTGCATTTTCCATTCAGCCACCAAAAGGCTGTGCCGACCATAGAATAAATGTGCTTCCTTTTAGCCTCGGAGCAGTGACACGAATAACAGAATGATGGAAAAACAATACCAGTTGCATTTTGTGTAGACCCCAAGGTAAGCGAAGCGAAGGCTGGAAGTTCTTGACTACGGAATCTCAGTCGCAGTGTTAGCTCGTTAAAAACAACGTCCATGCTTTTAAGTTTTGGGAAAAACCACGGGGAAAAGTAATTCCAGTTCAACAGCTGACTCAATCAAGATAATTGCAAGGCTTGTAGCCACGGTATGTTTCGTCAAGACTCAAAGTAGGAGAAATGTTCGTACACGGCCCTTAATCCTGGCGCGGCTGCGAAGAGAAAACCGATAGAAACAGCAGTGGGTATCACAACGGTCCGCATAAATGGAGCGGGGGATTGGTAGCCTGATACTGGTTTGTAGAAAAAAGTTCCAATACCACATCAGCTTCCTATACCGTCGTGGGTGCCATGGGGATGGAGAATCACGCCAAGCGGACCTTTGCCAGAACAAATATTAGTTCACTCTCCTCAAATGGGATCGCTCCCGGTTTTCCAGTTTCTTCTTCATACTGCCGGGAATTGTTGAGCATTGAAGAGGCTTCAGCGATCCGTACATTGTCTTCGATTAAAATGGAAAGCCGCCCAGCCATAGCTATTCAGGCGGAACACTTTCAAGATTTGTCATTTGAAGAAGCAGCAGGAACCCGCTCTGCTATTGGTGGGCTGCAACGTGCATGAAGCCCTCTGGGTCCTAGCATAAAACCGAGTGTTCTTGAAAAAATATTCGCCCTCCAAAAAAACCCTCGGGTGGATCCCGCTTGGTTCCCTTAGGCCCGAAGACGATAAACAGGGAAGTCTGAACGGCACTGCTACTAAGGATATGATCCCAGGACAGTTCCAAAGATTGTGCGTGGCAAAGCTTTCCAATGCGATTTCATCAAAGGTTTCCCAATTTTTGGAAGAAGCCCGGGTTGCAAGTGTAATTCCAGCGCAAATAATCCCTACCGAGTGACATTTTGCCATCCCGTTTCCTTAGCAATGCAAGTCATCGCGTGGGTTGTCCAACAACCGGGTTGCGGCTTCCAGGCTGCAACCGCTTAGCGGACGCTTCCTTGGAGAGCGACACTTCTTCCTGGCGTACTCCCATGAAAACAGAGAAGCTTGGAGCTGGGGTGAGCTACACTTGTGCCGGATGGGCAGCTCGACTCCTTGCACGGCCGTCGGTGGTATCCGCCATACTATCCTGTGGTAAACTAAATCCAGGCAAACTAAGTGTTGCGCTCTACTGTGCAATTCGCTTACTGAATGGGTCACTGAACGACACTTTATTTCAAGGACCGGAGGCCACCTCTAACACCTTGTCCGCACTTATCAGTTCTCGAAAGGGGTGAATACCCACAGCGGCAGATATCGCGAAAGTAATTATACACCAGCGAGAGGATACGAAAGATAGCTCGCTCCTCACTTTCCTTGGCAGCCCTATGAAGACCAAAGTTCTGAGCCGGTAAAGTTCCATATAGCCAAAAGCTTGTTTGGAGCGGCCTCCGCCTTCTGCGCCAGATGGCCCCGACCCATGCGGCCGAATACCTGGGTGAGGACTCGGGGGATAAAAATAAAGCCTTCTATACCATGTGCTTTTGAGGGACAGCAAAAAGAGCCATGTAAATGTGAATACTCACTGATTGTAAACAGTCAGGGGCTCCGGTGCGCCACGAGACTGCGGCTGTTACAGTTCCGGGGTCAGGAAATAAGACGCAGTTCGCAGCTTTATCGTTCCGTCCGTCAGTGCGTTCAGCACAACGGAAGTTACCTGATTCACGCAGTGCCTCCCACCAAAAATAGTGATTTTGCTGATAAGGAGCACTAAAAGCCAAAACTTTGCTAAAGGGGTCGCAAAATGGGGAGAAGGAGCGGGCAGGCTTGATGTCGCAAGTCCTTACACCCCAAAGGTAGGAGCAAGTAGGCGTATTGCCGTAATTTCTGCCTGTTTCGATATCTCAAGCGACAAATTGAAGTGACAGCTACGTTGAGGCCTTACAAGTCATATCAGGCTTTATAAGAACTGGAGCTCACTAAATTTAGTTATCTCCATCGGAAGGGGCCTCTTCGTCTTCACCATAGACCTTTGTTCAACCGATTCAGTTTTGACGAGTCTTAATATACTTCTCGGAAGTTGTGGTTCTTCGTCTTTCATTTTTACTCTTTCCGTTTTATTTTCACGGCCGACTCGGCAGCGAGTACGGCCAAGCACGAGTTCCAAGATTTTGAGCTCTTACTCTTTAATTTATAGATTTCGCATCAACCACAATAAGAGCATCGTTTTTTCGTGGGTTCAGCCTGCCCATTTTTTATGCAGATCCGGAGGTTTCGCCGATGCTTTTCACGGCTAGAGTGGCTGCCATTGTTCCGGGCTGTCCCATAGTGTCTGGCTTGTTAGTCCTGTAGCATTGTTTGGTCGCCGAAAGATTCGGATCGGTAGACTTACGACTACTCTTCATTGGATGTTGTTTGCGGCTTCAATCTGGATCGATTGTCAAGTCTTTTATGTGCACGTACACTTATGGCTGTGATACTTTCCTCTTTTAAACCTGTCTTGTTGTTATGAGTTTTTCACTCTTTCACCTTCAGTCTTCGTCAGCTGTCGACGGAGTTGGATAATGAGGACAACTGACTCAATCAGCAGCCGAAGCGGTCGGTGCTCCACCCGCCGGAAGCTCTACTGCTTCTGTTGTTGGTACTGAGTCAGGATTTGATGGGGAAACAAAATGATAGTTGGAAGGTGCTCAACTGGTGGTGTAAGCGATTGAGGCTACGCGTAGGGTGGCCGAGGCTTTTAGACCACATGGTGGTACCAGCATAATGAGACAGCCATCAGATGGAAATAGAGGATCAATGATAGCCTCCATACTCGACTGTCAGTCAGGATAACCAGCAACCCCAAAACTGGCGAGAGCCGACCGGAAGACGCTTGTAATGTTGAGGAGTATCATCCACTGAGTGTGATGGATGGGCTAAACCGGTAGCCTGAAAGAGTAGTCGCCCAAATGCGAAATTCATAAACTCCCTGGTTTGCACCAACGGAAAGTGTCGCTCTTTCGACATTTCGAGATTCTGATCGAGAATCGATCTAGAGATGAGGTTCAGAGTTTGAACTTTTTTCAATATATCGATAGGAAAGCGGAAAAAGCCACGATGGACTGTTTTGCTTTATCCAGTTGGTGAGGGTTATCAGCTAGCTAGGGACGTATTGACAGAGGGTCCTGGTCAGAGGCATTGTAACATGTGTTGCACTGTAGATGAAATAACCAGACCGGGAATGATTGCTCAACATGTGGGCACCTTGTTATCTTGTGCTAACAAGGTGACAATTGACGTAGATTCGCTAAGGCAACTAGGATATTTCAGTGACCCCAGTCTGGTTCACACCGTGGAGGTGGTCTTGGACAAGATGCTTCGGTACATGGCGGTTGGTTGGGTGAAAAGAGCAGACGAGGCCTACAAAAACACAACGGACGAGAGCTTGCGTCAGCTCATTTGTGCTCAGACACTATCAACTTTAGGGTATAATAATGCTGTAGATCCCTATAAGTAGAGCTTTTTGAGCCACCGAACTTATGTCGTATCTGTGAATGATACCAGTTGCTTCAGAAGCTATAACAAAGACATCCTAGGGGCCTGTTAAGAGCTGCAATCTTGGTCGCCCAACAGCCTTTGGCATTTTGTCTCCAACAAACGCATTTTTGTTCGCTCACCTCCAAGACATTGTGTTGTTGGATATTATTTGAGGACGTTGAGTGAAGAAGCGAACTGCAACGGATGACATGATGGTTTGCCAGGCAAGATGACTAAGAGCCCGGCCCTTAATGCATCTTAGTAATCCTCTCACAAGGGGCCTCGGAGTAAGCCTAGTGAGTGCTCCGACCATTCATGAAGGTCCAAACGTTTCCTCAAACTCTAGTGTGCAGTTCAACAGCGGTTGACAAGCCCCTCTCAAGTCGCGTGGTTTAGATGAAAGTCTACTTCTGGAGCGAGAGGCGGCTACAGTTAGATAGAATACCCGTTGGAAATACTGCACCTAGTTTATTATGGAATCCTTCGATAGTGAAGAGGTGGTCAAATTGAAGGGCACCGACGCCATATCATCATTTCTCGACCTGCCGACCGTAGAAACCAGCCAGGAAGCTTTGTCCAAGTGGGTTCTTCTGTCCGAAATAAAACTCGTAGATATTTTAGACCCTTTAATGGAGTGTTGATTGATCTAAGTTTCCTTTCGGCGCAATGGATTTTCGAACAAAGAGCAGATTCTAAAGGAGACCTCTATTCATACCATACCTATTTAGGCTGGGTTGTGCTGCGTCCATTTGACAAAATCTACCGGATAAATTTAAAATGTTTGCCATGCACAGTCTGTAGGATGTTAAAAATAACCTCTAGAATTCCTACTATAGAGACTTTGATGACAGCGATTCCTTGGGAACAACCAGTTTGCAGAGGGCAAAGAAGCCACCGAAAGTCTGGAAGGTTCTTTGTGGTCAGAGAAAGTGCATCTTAGTATAACTTTTCCAAAAAAGAATAAAGTCTAGTGGAATTTTGCATTCGTTAGTCGCTGTCCACTGCTTGAAGTTGCTGGAAAACGGATTCGCAAGAATCCAGAACTTGTAGTTTTGTGCACAGATGTTACTTAGCACTGAGTAGAATAAGGATATCTGAGAAAGCTTCTGAAAAGCCCAGGGCAGGTGGAGGGGTAAGGTGGCATCTGCCTCACCATTCGGTGTGGAATCCTGAAAGGCCTGAAAAAGTCCAGGTTTTCCTTGACCGTGCAGCAGTATTCCAGGGGGCGTCGCTAAATGGGCGTTTGCGAAGGAGGCACATTCAGTTCCGTGCTCAGTAGGTGTATTTCCGCGTCTGCAACGGAAGGCCGTGATACTGTTCATTGATGCTGCTGAAATGCCCCGTAAGTAAAAATGTCCGAGGAAGACCAAAATGCTCTTTGGTTTTTCTGGCGATCCAAAGGTCGTGCCTTCAAGCTAGAGGAACTAAAAATGATGGTATCTCCCTTTGGATCAGTTTCGTGGGCGTTTTGCACAATGTGCCCTGGAAGAATGACCGCGTTACTTTAAGTGTTTGTTTTTTGGGCATTTCAGCCGATTTTGAGTAATCTTCATGTTGATGACTGTTTCAATTTCATTTTTAATCCCTTGGGCATCGCTCTTAGCGGGAAGATTGCGTTGTCTATTAGCTATCAGTGGGTTCAAATAGATGTGGTGGATGAGTAAGAGACGAAAGGTTTCAGAACCCTCATTCCGGCAGATTGAAGGAACAGCGCCAAGAAAGACACTGATGCAGGCCGATTGCCGATGGTGAGAAATTTGCGCTTCGCCTAAAATACTTCCCTGGATTGCTTCAAACACTAAGTTTGTATCAAGGATCCGCAACCTGTGGTCTTTGAAATTGGTCTGGCCTGTTCATTTTACTTATGAATTATTGACCGTGATTTGTGCCAGAGGGGAGTTCGTCAGGACGAGCCACTAAGCATGGAGGCTCAAGCAAGCTCAGAAAAGGTGAGAAGGATGGTGGGGGAGACCTAATTGGTGGGGCCCAATGATTGTATGCATATGATATTTTGAGCGCGGATGCGGACCTCGGGTTGCGCGTATTCTGTGATGCCTATGAAGTTGGTTACGGATTGATGGCCTTTCTCAGACATACCTGTCGCATCAGGATCAAGATGTGTGTTGGTGTCCGGTGAGTCGTGTGTAGAACCTCTGTGGGCTGCTTCCATACCGGGGTTGGAGTGGTCTGCAGCCGTCGACATTTTTCAGATTCCACTGTAATCAATTCTCACCTGATGCATACACACGTCAGAGAGAATATCCGTCTGCCGCACTTTCCCGAGGAGACACCATTCCGAGGGATTAACCGTCAACAGTGGCATAGAGCCTAAAGATTTATCCCCCTCGAGAGCCTCTGGATCCAACAGTGATAATTTCATGGAAGTGCTACCAGACCTTATAGAGATTAGGGTGCGTATGCTAACCAGCGTAGTATATTACTGCCCTTTTTGGTCATACTTCGGATGTTGTTCGCCCTGCATTATTTTGTTAAAATATTTTGCACTGATCTTGAGGTAATGGCAGCATTTTCTCCTTCTTCCCAAAAAGTGAGCCAAAGCGTCACTGGAAGCCGGTCATTAAACAGTTCATGAGAGAGTTGCAGAGCGGTGGGTCTCATGGAAGCATTCTACTCTCAGTGGTAATGATTTTTCCAGCAGAGCCCAAAGCGCGTTTGAAGGTAAGGTCAAGAGGTACTCGCGAGGTCTACATGGCTAACACTTAAAGTATGTAAATATGTGCAAATCAGAATGTGGAGAACAGGTTGCGCACATTGAACTGAGGCGATAACGGCGAAATTGGCGGGACTGAAGGTAAAGGCCAGATAGTGGGGTCGACCTGAATGAACTGGACACGGCTGAATTGTCGGAATGTAGAATACGAGACGGGCGAAATCGGGGTGAAACAGTAGGGAGTAAAATGGGAACAACGGTATCTTCAAAGGGAGAGATTTTATGGCAGAAATGTTAAAGAACAATAAGACAGTTCAATGGGTGAGATGAACATTGCTAGAAACCGATCGGGGAAGAGGGGTAGCCAATCAGCAGTAAAGTGAAGCGCATTGCTCAAAAGGTTGATTGACGAAGACAGCTGGATGGCAATTGGAGAATATTTTGCGCTTCAATCGAAAATTATCACACGTCGGAAGATAGACTGCAAAGTCTTCAGTAAGAAAATGGATCGGTGATGGCAATAAATCCTGAAAAATGGGTTTTCTTGAGATGACACCGAGGCCAAAGGACTTGTTAAGTGTAGAGTAGCGGTTCGAATGGCAGACAAAGCCCAAAAGAGGTGCAAGGAGAACAGCCAATAGATAAGAGTTAAAAGTTGGTCGATTAATCTGTTATCTTATAGACTGGACACAAGATACTGATTGAAAACAGGCTCTGCCGAACATTTTAACTTATGGTGAGCAAAAACGGAGGAGACACAGTGCTTTGTTAGATTGGGATGATACAACCAATTATCTCAGTACGAATAATCAGCCAAACTGATATGGAGAGCAAATATTCACCAATCAGTCGTGACCACCGGAGGCACTCTGAGATGATCTTCAAACGGTGAAGCAGTCCGAGGTCTGCACTTCTATGAAGCTCTTCAGCAGTAGAAGTGGTAATGAATGATAGGACTCTACAGTAACAAGTCCTGTTTTTGGTAATGGAAAAGGAAGGCATCCGCAAGACCCTGGTGAATAATATTGCTTGGGAGGTTCAGGAGGCTTTCTAAGGGGATGTTACCGAGTGAGATCGGAGAAAGTTGAGGGATAGGTATATTGTCTATCACACAAGAAGTTATCTGGAAGCCAGAGCTGTAGGAAGTGGGAAAAGCAAAAAGGAAATGAGGTATTTTTCCGGGAACAGAAGAAGCGAGTGTTTGCGTCCATACTGACGTATAACGAATGCGAGCACAACGGAAATCGGTGGGAGCAGGGTAGACCATGCCGAAGGGTGCTTCTGAGGAAAAAAGGTAGAAAGACCTAACTTAGCAACCCCTAACCGGTGCTATTGGATGCCCAACCTGAAAGTTGCTTCATGAAACGTACACAGGAGGTGCTATCTGCCATACTGTTTGCGCCCTCAAGTAGTTTCGGACTTCCAGCACACTCGAAGCTCCCCGGCCATAGCTGCGAATAAGACAGCACCCTGTACCGTTGGTATTGGAACAAATGTACACTGTCCGATTCATTACGCGGCTCACCAGCTTTGACCATGTGGAAAGCAGACATTTCTGGGGTGGGTAAAAGTCATCGAGTTTAAGCAGAAATCAAACTAAAGGAACGGGAAGCAGTGTTTTTTGAGCCATACTCTGGCATAGCCCTATCCAGAAGTTGAGTCTTATCCTGATTGGTGGCCAACAGTAAGCAAGAGGAGGGTTTTGATGGTCCAGATTTTGCTCGAGACAGAGCATCTGAGTTTTCGCAGTATGCTCGCCGGGTGACTGAACTGACGGTGTAGCACTAGTTGCTGCCTCCGGATCTCGGTAACTGAAGAGTGCAGAAATGATTCACCACATCGCTAATCTAAATAAAACCGATTCTGGAAACAGAACGCGAGTGGAGCGGATACTAAATTGTGTCGTACTTATGATAAAAATTCGTAGTCAGAAAAATTGTCCTGGAACCCCACTTGACTATTCTCCGTTCAAGACCAGCTGTGTAGAATAATCTTCAAAAATGGCCAAGGAAACCGTTTGGGGAGATGATTAATCGATCAACTTGGCTCTCAAAGAGGAAAACCCGGTAGTTTTGATGGCCGATCTTGGCCAGAGTTTGCTTTTAAGTAGATCAATAGAAAAGGGGCGAAAATAGAAATGGTAAGTATCGTTTTCGGGGAGTGCTTCCACACAATTTCTGTCCAGAAAGGGCCGCTGACTACTAAGCTTATTCAGCCACAAAGCTTCCCAGCGGTCAGCAAGTCGGCTTACTTAAATATCCATTCAATATACAGTCGGTATATTCACTAACTAAACGCTATACAAAGACGAACTTTTCATTCAGGCGAGGCTCGCCAAATTCTGTCACGCAAAACAAGGTCGACGACTGAACTGGAGTTCGTGCCGTTGGCACTTACTAAGTGGTCGGTGACTCTAAATACCAGTGACGATAAACGCGATGTTGCATCAAAGTAGCAGCTAGAATTTTGCATGATACATTAGCCTAGCAGCCAAGCTTCCGCTTACTCCGTCGGTGGCCACAAAAGGTTTTACGGATGCCGATGAGAAACAATAGGCACCACAAAACATTCGACAGTTTTAAGAGTTCCCCAACGCCCTTTTCCTCTTCAGGTCAGATCACTTGAGTGAAGCTGGTAGATGAGCAAAATAAAGATTCTAGTTCACCGCCGGCCACGGATCACTCGTAACGGCGGAGTTGAGTCACGTTATCTACACCAGTCATCAACGGACACCACGAGAGGACCAAGGCTTGGACCGCATGTGAGTACAAATGTGGGCTTGATACACGAAAACAGCACGTTTTGACTTTCGGTGGTCTCACTTCATGATCTTGAACATGGAACCGGTTCATCACACCGTCTTCATGAAATCAGACACTAGAGAGGGGGCTTTGTTGTTGCACTAGCCACTGGATTATCCCCGGTTGACGGTTTGCGGATCATCCAATCCGACGAAAAAAACCACAAACAAGTGAGAAAAATGTTTTCAAGGGTAGCCAAAAATTAACACAACACGAAGAACGGAATAAGAAATACACGGATATGTGGAGCTTTTAATAATACTCCTGTGTGGTGTGCAAAAGCTATTGAGTGAATCCGACCAAAGTGTTTCATTTCTTTGCTTGGCTGGTAGGCGGGTGTGGCTGGTAAGCACGGGTTGTCTGTCAGAAGTCAGTGCGAACGGTGAAGCGTGGTGGACCGACCATTTCATGAGGGCATGCCTGGTGACCACGCTACCGTGTTGGATATGCGGGCCTTGTCACTGGCTAATGTGCGCAAAGTACCCTGTCCACGGGGACGGGAGAAAGCGAATTGCGGCCTTAACGAGGACGCGTTTTCAGGAAGGTTTTAGAAGCGCTGACACTGCGCATCCTGAAACACCGACAGGAGTGGAAACCGGAGTTTTGCCATACAAAAGTCGACCACTAAAATAAATTTCATCCCACATTTTCCTATGGTTCAATGGCCAATTCGACGACACCAACATAACCGTCAAATTTCCACTGCAGACTGCCCACCAGTCCGGGACGAATAAATAACACTTATGTCAAAACCGTCGGCTTAGTTACGCGAGTGAACAGCATGTGGCAGAACATGTAAATAAGATAAACAAGTGTTCCGTCAAACTAACTGTTTCTTCCAACAGATATTTTGTGAAAATCTCGTCCTGAGTTCCCTCAAGAACTGTACCAGTACCTATCTGACCAAATCACCTTTGTCACGCTAAACCTCACCGAAAGCTCCTAAAGGCCAGTGCTTTCTATGAAATTCATCCACAACCGCCAGTACCAAATCACCTGGTCTTATGCACTTCGAAGTCGCAGGGCCACTTATTTGTAAAAATGTGAAGCTGACTCCTTCATGCACTTCAAAAGCTTGCTTATAACCCGACGAACCTCTGCTATGCTCCGTAAAATTTAGAACCGTAGACGAACCTTAGCGAACGCCTGGGGACAGCCAACATGGCCTTTTAGCACTTGATGCCATCTTATAACAGAATCCATTACAAGATGCCGTTCAGCAGATTTGCAGGAGGCTTAGCGGCGTGACAAAAATCCGACCATTGTAGACGCTCACTGGCAAGTAGCACTTTGTTACCGATAAATAGATAGAGTTATCGGAATCTGTTTCCAGTCATCCGCACCTACTGATACCGAACAAACTCTCAAATTCAACTGGAAAGGCCTCTCACTGAACCAATGTTAGCACCACCCTACGATTGCTTCTGATCTCTATAAAATTCAAGGAGCCTAAAAATAAAGTCCCCCCAGAATAGCCCTCCTAAGCCCAGTGGGAGGTTCTGCTTGTATCGTAGAATCCAAAACACCTATTTTGAGATCCGGTACCATAAGAAGAACCGTCTGAAGTATACTCAGTTTAGAGAGCGAGTCTGACAGCCCTTTATCACCGGTTTTTAAAGTTTAGATGATTTATTTTTTACCCGCAAATCATACCGTCCCACAGGCTTTGTAGGACCTTGCACCCCCAAGAAAGTGGGCTCGCGGAATCCCTATATACTTTCACTGTTTAGTCGTTCCATACTTCTGGAAGCCAGGTCCCCAGGATTTTCCTTTGCAGCTACTTGTTGTCACTGTGAAAGGGGCGAAAACTGTACGATTCTGGACTTTCTTTTAAACGCGGGGGTCGGGTGATATAACTACTCACTCAGGCCCAAAGCGGAACAACTGTAGAATCTATCCAGAAGAACCATTAAGCTAAAGGTAGCTCAGTACCCTTCCCGGACTCTGCCAACCAAACTGCCACCATAGCTCCAGGCAACTCCATACACACCATGGTTACTGATTTTGGGGGCCGCACTGTCGACCTGATCAGTACCTTGACAAAGTGCGATAGCTCCCTCTTACCTGTGAACAGCGGATATGCTAAAGCCTTGCAGCAGATCTTCGACGCATCGCAGAATAAATGGAGTCCAGACCTGGCGTCTGACTCGGTCTAACGGGCATACCACAGCGATATAACAAACTGCGCTATCCGATCATTGCTAACTTTGCTGTGTTTCCACAGATAAAGTATCTCAGATCCTAGAGGTTGATACCAGCAAACCAAGTATTGCTGAGCTCCAGGAACAAAGTCCCCGACATGTGGAGTCCGACCCTGACTCAAGGGCCATATTTTGCTGCTGAGAGAGGCAACAACAACCTTTGAGTCGTTGATGGATCCGATCTATGGAGCTGGTAAACGAAAGAGCCAGCTTCTATGACCCACAGTGTTCTGCGTCGGAGAAATATCTACTTCCAATCTCTAATTAAATTGCTCTACTCAGTAAGCGCGATGCTGTTAGGGACGGTAAGTCTATTTCTGGCCTGCTCGGCAAAGCTAAATCCAACTCGTACCGACTGTAAGTCAAATCTCGCAAATCGAGCAACGCGTAGCCAATTCAAACGAATCCCAAAACCAGAACAAGATTGATTCGTAGCTTCTACGGTACTAAATTGAAATGCACAAAGGATACAAATATATACGAACCTCAAGTATGCGGCCAAATAGGCTTCACAGTAAAACCCAAAGGTCCAAAGCCCCGTGGCTCAAGCACGACAGTCAGAAACGGTTCAAGTCCAAATTCAAATGTCTCACATGGATAAACAAACGTGAAAATGTGTGGTGTATGAGCAAGCTTTCCAAGATAATGTTGAATATAGTCAAATTCATAAAGCACGTTGAACATTTAGAAGGATTTTCAGTATTCGTTCTTTACACCGCCGGCCAAAATCCTTCCGCGAAAGTGGTTGTCTAAGGTTCAGGAAGGGGTCATGATTCTCACCCTATCTACCTTTAACTTATTGTTAGTGCCTGTAGTTACTAACTTCCTGTGTTATCTGAACGTGAAACAGGTTTTCGCCGTAGTCATCATCGCACAATCCATAAGGAATCAATTCCAAATCCCGCTGCACAACTTGAGATTGACATATTCATCAGGAGACCGGCGCATATAGTCAGACGCACGATGAAGATGAGGGCTTCGCAGAGTGCAGTGTTTCGCCGCACGAAATAAGTCTAAGCATCACAAGCAGTAACCCATTGCAGCAACTGGTTAGACTAATTTTGTTTACAAGCATGAGCGCAGAAGTTGAACGCAGGTGCAACGCCTAATGAGATATCGCGTAAAATTGACAGGTCACGAACCAGTGGAATTACATAAAATTAACGCACCAAATCTTCGGAAAGAAATGAAAACCGGTTTCTGATTATGAATAAATTTCGAAAACAAGTGTACGGCGGACAGTATCGAAATACACATGAACACGGAGATTGATCGAATACTGGCTTCTATCAGAGTATTTCAAAGTTTTTCTGTGCACAAAATATGTGACAATCATTATTGTATAAAATGTAAATAAATGTTCTCCTTTAAAGATAATAATAGTTTCACAATGTGCTCACAGCTAGTATGCCTCACCTGAACTGTTCGAGTGAAATACTGGTGAATTTCTCCTCTTCGCCTATGTGCACGCTAGATAGAAACTGGAACTAAGTACA
The DNA here is from genome assembly GCA_948099385.1 of Fasciola hepatica. Lineage (NCBI taxonomy): Eukaryota > Metazoa > Platyhelminthes > Trematoda > Plagiorchiida > Fasciolidae > Fasciola > Fasciola hepatica. The sequence continues at coordinate 4,670,963 of CANUEZ040000126.1, read as the reverse complement.
TTTGCAACCTTTCAGAAAAAATGGGTCCAGTTGATTAGTTGTAGAGCATGAAATGCAATAAAGTGCTGAGTAACTCGGAGCGGGGCGATCTGCGAGCTACTTTGTCTTTTGTACGTGGTTTCGAGCTCGAATCATCAACATTTTCCTCGCTGTTTCCTGCTACGAGTGAATTAACTCTCTGATGTCTCGAACACGTTCTTCGTTTCTTCCGTTTTCTGTAATGTAACACAACTGTAGGATCTGTCCAATAGGCAAGGCTCAGTTTGGCGGTGGTGCAGTTCTCTTTTAGCATTCGTGCTACCTTAAAACCCAATACCGGTGCATCCGTTTTGTGCTCGTTTGGGGATACTGACTTCAGCTCAGCAATTTTTGTTTTGACAAAGGGTTCTTTGTTTCGCCGCCGGCCATGCAGTTCCACCCAGGTACCGTACACTGTCACTGGGTCGGCAAATTTCAAGCTGCTTTGGGTGACCTGCTGATGTCCTTTTTTGAGATATTTCAAAAGCCTCCGGGCAACTTCTCCTTTTCTCGATAGGTGACTTGACGGTGGTCTCTTGGGTATAGCAACTTCATGTTGCCCACTGTGAAGTCCCGTCTTTGAATTCGCCATCGAAAGCACCGACTGATCCTTTGAGTGAACTTCGCTTTCCTGAGATGAACCGTTGGATTCAATATCGAAAGGCTGGTTGTGTTCTACAGAGGCACTTCTCTCAGCAACATTTGAGCAATTTATTGATGCCGATTGTTGAAGTTCGCTCGCCAGGGGTCCGAGAAGTGTCCAGCCTAGTATCGTTCGCGTAGCGAATGGTTCTTTTCGATTGCTTATGCTCTGTTCAAGCACCCAGTGAGCCTCTGGTACATTGCATCCAATTAGTATGTCGACGTGGGGGCTAGACACTTCTTCGAACTCTATGTCCCTGAGATGAGACCATCTCTTGGTGATCGATCTAACAGAGTCGACTGGTCTCATTGGCAAGCTGTCTATTGCAAAAGCTTCCGGAATTTCTACGGTCCCCTCATCAGATAAAGACGCTAACTGCAGGGTCAGCCTCTTAGAATTGCTAACATGACCCCATGCAATCGTGCTGATAGTGAGCGAGGTAGGCTCGTCTACTAGTTCACAGCTTTCTACAAGCTCGCGAGTAATCAGCGAGGTATCTGACCCCGTGTCCAAAAATGCATTGACCCTCCTCAGTCCTTTAGGTGTCACGATACCGACAGGTACGATGCATAATCTTGCCGGTTTGAAATCATCATGTCCCGTTGAACAGACAATTTTGGGTTCATCCGGCTGAATAGGTCTATTGTTGAGAAGGCCATGCAGTAACGAGTGATGATTACCCGAGCATCCGTCTTGGTTGCATTTCACTCTTAAGCTGCATTCAGAGGCTCGATGAGAGTTGTTTAAACACATAAAGCATGAGCCAATCCTTTTTACTGCGCACCACCGATCGGGTACACTCATCCCATGAAAAGTCGGACAATCTGGCAACCGATGCAGGGAGTTGCATAGCTTGCATTCAGCTGACCTCTCGGGTTCTTGACTTATCATGTGCATGTTAGCCAAAGACTGGGTTTGGTTACAGTCCTTCTCCACAATTTGAGATGTTGGTTCCCTTCGCGTCAGTCTGCAACTTTCGCGTACGATTTGTCCAAATCGACTGTTGGCGATACGGGATTGACGACCTATGAATTCCGTCAAATCGTTGAACGTAGATTCCCGCTCAAGCATATTGATTTTTTCAGCTTCCTCTGCCCATCGGCTCTGTGAATCAATAGATAGACATCGGACAATGCATTCCTGTGTGTGCAATGCATTCAGATCAGACTGGTATCCTAAGTGCTCCAGTGCTATACTGCAATTCTGCATTTTTATCACCAAACTCGACAGTGATTCAGCCTTGCCCTCAGTTCTTTTCGCCTCCAATAAAACTATCAATTAGGCTTCTAGACAACTTGAATGGTTGTCCAAACAAATCTTTCAGCATTCTGCGCGCCCTGATGTACCCCATCGGTGGATCAAGCATCGCGCAGCCTTCGATAGCACTTTTGGCTCTCCCACGACAGTAATGTAATAAATACAAAAACCTTTGACCAGGATCTGCAACTTTGCACCCAACAAAATTTTCGAATTGTTTCATGAATATACAGCATTGCTCGGAGTGCCCGTCGAAGTGGGACAGCTCCACTCTCGGCAGGTCAAGAGCCAAAACCTCGGTAGTTTCAAGCTGTCTCAAGGATTTATATTCGTCGATCACAGTGCCTTTTCGATATTGACATTGTGAACTACATGGACTCTTTGCTGGCTCTCTGAGACCAGTTCCTTGTGTAAGGGGCTCTGCTTCCTTTCTGGCTAACCGCAGCTCGTTTTCTAATTCTATTACTCTCATTCTATAAGTACTAATATCGTCAAACGCATCGCGGTTAGAGATATATGACCTGGCACTGACAGAGCTAGTAAACTTAGCATTATCAAGAGAATCAATAACACCCGAACCATCTCCAGAGACTTGCCGAGTTATTTCCTGTTGTCTCAAAAGGTCCTTGCTCCCTCGTCTGGGCATTTCCAATGAGTTTTCTTGTCCAGGTTCCACTTGAGTACTGTAAGTCAAATCTCGCAAATCGAGCAACGCGTAGCCAATTCAAACGAATCCCAAAACCAGAACAAGATTGATTCGTAGCTTCTACGGTACTAAATTGAAATGCATAAAGGATACAAATATATACGAACCTCAAGTATGCGGCCAAATAGGCTTCACAGTAAAACCCAAAGGTCCAAAGCCCCGTGGCTCAAGCACGACAGTCAGAAACGGTTCAAGTCCAAATTCAAATGTCTCACATGGATAAACAAACGTGAAAATGTGTGGTGTATGAGCAAGCTTTCCAAGATAATGTTGAATATAGTCAAATTCACAAAGCACGTTGAACATTTAGAAGGATTTTCAGTATTCGTTCTTTACACCGACTGCTGTGAGGCTCCTAATTCCAGAGTGGAGGCTTCAGCATCGTTAGTTAAAGAAACGAGACAATGACCTGCACTAAAGCTGTTGATCATCTCTTTTGATAAGCCAGGGCAGTTTTAGCGCCTGAATACCTCCGCAGTTAGCTCCATCTACAAGCACCGGTGGCGGAATAAAACTCAGGATGGAGTCCCCCGTTAACCATCTACTCCCGCTTTTACAAAACGACGATCACAGTAGCAAGCGAAGCGTGTGGCCGGATGGTATCGGAAAGTAGCTCGAGACAGGCTTACTTTTGAGGCAAAGGCTACTTTTGAGGCGGCGGTCACGTTCAGCGGTACCCCATGACTCAACTGAAAAGGTTGTGACTGATCGTAGCAAAGATTGCATCAAGCTAAATGAAAATCCCCCCGAAGCGTGCTACGTGTCTTTTTCAATAACAACATTGAAAGCCTCACATAATTCACCATTCACCATATATCAAAAGGTGTTCGATCCTGTTTGTTTGAGGCGCCTTTTCACTCCCGATGTATTTGACTCAGCCGTCGGATTTATCGTGACACTCGTGTTTGGACTTGTTCCCTGTCAAACTTGTCTTCTGTTTTTAACTTTTGGCCTCACTAAGAAGACTCGCACATATCTATGTGTGCCACTTATTTACCTTTTGCGCATAATTGGTGGATTGATTTCGCTTTGATTTGGAATCTGCTTATTCGGTTGAGCGCTACCGAGTTGCGAATAACGAATTGCAGTGGGCAGTTCTGGGAGGCGAGGAGAAAACTTAAACAAAACGACTAGGCAAAGAACGAGCAGAATGAAAACATCCAGGAATCAATTCGAAAGGTCACTGAAGGTTATGGTGTGACTGATTCTGTTGACTGAACCTTGTTACTTCGGTCCATTCCGAATCAAAGTTGAGCAGAGTATTCATAAGCAGTATGAAGGTTTATTCACATACATCTCAGCTTTGTGTATGTAAGAGTGTCCCACAGTCAAACTGGTTTTAAGATATTTGTGGTGGCTGCAGCTCAGGTTGTTGGTTGCCGCGGCGTTCTGGTCGTGGGGCTTGGCTTTATACCGCGACCCAAACACCAGGCTCTGTGATCAGAACATCAAAGTAACCCACAGTCTCGTTGCGCACACCTCCTCAAAGTCGTTTTTGGGCTTCGTTGCCGGGGACAACTGTCTGGATTTATGTTTGGTTATAATGGGTTCCATGTGACATAACCGAGGTGCCTTTGGAGTGCGTCCAAGGATTAAAGCACCACGTGAAATGTAATGGTAAAATTTCACTGTTCAATAATAATAATAATAATAATAATAATAATAATGGTTTATTTCGAAAACGCCCGAAGCATGCCATGTGCATGATCTTGTTGATACAGGTGATGGAATGGACAGATATAATTCATGGAAATATGGAAACTCTCATGAAAATATTGGATAAAATGCTCAGAAGGGGGAATAAAGTACGATGAAAATAGGATAAGCCTATGCACACCATAGAGATTGTGTGGAGTTTAAATGAGCTCAAGAGCGGATTTGAATGGACCCCCGGTGAGTTTGAAAGTCAAGGTCAGATGGGCTGAATGGCTGGTCCCGGCAATTACATATGGAGGCCGACTGGTAAACATGAGAAAGGCTGGAAATCGGTATATGGAACTGCGGTAGCGAGGAACGATGGAGAAAAAAGTGAGGTGCGCTGCATTGGATTAGATATCAATGAAGCATTGGTACTTTGCAGTGGATTGTCGGCGGACAGGACACAAAACTCACCGTAAAACAGGCAGCGAACAATGCAAGACGTAGAGGGATGATTAGATGACAAAAACGATTTAGAAGGATTGGATACGGTAGATGTGAGGCACAGATGTAGAGTTGATGGATGCCTATGATGACGGTCGTTGGGATGATAGCAAGAGAAATGGCCGGTGAGGAACTGCAAGATGCAGAGCGCGTGCACATAGATATATATGCGTAAGTTTATATATATATATGTACATACATCATATATATATATATATGTTTAAATATAAGAGAAGCAGGAGCAATAACAATGGGGTCCTAGAAAGAAATTATCAGTCATTAGGAGGAGTAGGTAAGGTTAGATCAAATGGTTGTAGAATTAACTTTGAAAAATCGTGGTGGATTAACTTCATGACAAGTGCACATGGCAGCCCAACGGAGAGAAAAATAGAATGCGGAAGCACAGAAAGGATGAATACAGTGAGGAGCAGTTCATGAAAGAGTGGAGGTGAAAGACAGGATCAAGGTAAACAGGTAAGAATGGGTCTAATTATTTGATCAATGCAGGTGCGAGATGTAGTGACGGACCAGAGGAATCGGGTAGTGACAGGTCAAAAGATTTGGAACTGTAAAAGAACACCTTGACGTAACGTTGTCATTACAATGGTGGAACATGGAAAAGCAGACCACACTGGAAGGTGCAGAAAAATGCCTGTAGCTAGCAATAAACGGATCAAGGGATGGAAGAAGTGATCGAGGAGACAGATAAGAAATCACCAATCAGATCATTTTACTGCAGATGAAACACGAAGGAGGTGGACAAAGAAGCAGGAAACCCGGAGATAAGTGAACCAGTAATAGAACGAAAAGGCCACAAAATAATAACCTGAAGGTTATGGTGTGAATGATTCTGTTGATACTTTCAAGTCTCCTATCACAATTAGTGCCGTGTTATGCATTTATCATGAAAAAAGTTATAAGGAGATCGATGTTTATGAACATAGAACTTACAAACTAGAACGGTGATGGAAATTAGCCAGAAATTAGTTGGCATCAGCTAAACAGGAGAGACGTAGTATAAGTGGACGTGAGTGAGGATGGACTCAGAAACCTGCGGATCATGAGAGTAACCAGCACAAGACCAACTAAACAGATATTGCAACCTAAATGCACGCAACTAATCTGCTCGAAGTACAGCCGTCATGTTTTGACGGCTGTGAGGACCAGTATTGCACATTCTTCAAACACAGCGAGAACTCAGTAGAACATAAGGCTTCCGATCCAGGTCGGAGGATTTTGTATCTCCTGCATCACTGTCGCAGAAGGGCCAGGGAGGTGATCGACAAGTACTAAATGCTAGGTGCTAGCTCAGGCAATTTGCAGGACATTCTTGGAGAACGATACGCATCTCGGATCATTTTGGAGGGCCGTTGTGATATGATGTTCAAGAATCGGCTCTGGAGATTCCCCCAAGCCAAATAGCAGATGGCACAGAACAGCTGAAACTCGAAAATGATCCCAATTTCATGGAAGCACTTGAGCCCAATAAAGCAGTCTCAAAGATGATCTTACTGCCTTGGCGACCGTTTAAACAGAAACAGGCTATGAGAATAGCCTACCTGAGATAATTGCATTCGAAAAGTCTCAGGAAACTCAAACGTGATGGTCGCACAAACGTTGAGCTACCTCAAAATGCAACGGCACTGCGAGCTGTCCCCGGGGAAGATGTACAACGGTGATAGGCTCTCTCGTCAGAGGAAGGGAGAAGTTATGTGCCTTACCGCCCCAGCCAACCAGATTTGCAACGTGTCGACCTTGATTCACCCAGTCCAGCAGGTTTTCCCCGTGGATTTTCAAATGTGTAACTATCCTCATAACTGTGTCCAATTGGACCACCCGAGCAAACTTTCGCACTCCGTTTCACTCATTTTCACCCCATGAAAGGGTGACGCTTGCTGTCTGCAATGATTTCATTCCGTTGTAGACTCTCGAACAACATATGTGGACCCGACTCCTGCCCAATGAATGAAAAGCACAGAACTGTAGCAATTGAAGGATCTTGATAGTTTCCTTGGTCATCCAGTAGAGCTGACGGGAGATGAGAGACTGAACGAGCTAATGGCCGAAGCCTATAGTGTACGAATTTTATAACAGTCACCCACATATTGACTGCCTTAATCACGTTTCCTGACCAAAACTGCCGTTTCATCACAACCGATCGTACATTCTGCTTGAAGCTGTGTGGACGCTTACATTCAGTGCCAGTTGAAATGGCTGAAATTGTCGGTTGAACGCCGCTGCCCGAATCTGCCGCAATTTCATATTTGCTGCAGTTTTGCTATTCATAAATGAGTTCAATTCGGTTTCACGGTTTCTCAATTGTCGCTGCTGCCTAGAGTTGAGTGACCAATGCCATGACATTCCTGGACTTTCCGGGTTCTTCGGTACCGCAGAAAATTGCTAGTCTCTCCTGTTCGAAAATTTTGGGGTTCACATTGAGTGACGCCTTACTCAGCTGCCGTCGTTGCTACTCTGAACCGGAGTCAAAACTCAACGGTCACGTTTGACGGTTACACTGTACCACACGTTACATTTTCAATTCCTCAATGCTGCTGGCCTCTTGGCTCTTGGACTGAATGGTCAGGCTGGATAAATAACAAAATAGTGGACTAAAAGTATATGGAGCAGCCGGGCTAGATGGCATCCATGCAGCCACTCTGCGCCCCTAGCTCATGCAACATCGGCACTTTTGACCCGCGTGTATGCTTGGTCGATCTCCGATGAATAATCACCCGGATTGCAGCCGACAACCGAAGTCGACTCATTACCCAATAGTTGGGAGAAGTAAAAGATGTGTGTTTACCGGCCAGTCATGTCACTACCCGTAACTAAAGTGATACTGGAGGAGCCTGCCAAGGACCGAGTGACCAGTGATCTAACCACGAACGTGATCGTCTACCACAAATGAAGCTGGTTTATGAAAACAGGTCCTGTTTGCCGAGTGTGCTCTCATCCCTTGGTGTAGAACGGCACAGGATAGGTAGCGAAAGACGGCTGAGGTCTACTACTTGAAATTGGAAAAAGGCTTTTGATTCCGTGAGCCACGTCTGCTACAGTAAAAATGGGAAGCCCTCAGAGTGGTATCTCGGGTTTTCGAGTTAACAAGACCTTCCTCAGTTGTCGAACGTACTACGTTATAATGGGTGACCGCCAGTTCATGAGGGTAGGGCATACCGATTGGGTCCCGCAAGGGTCGGTGCGAGGTTCCATTCTTTTTTCAATACACGTTAACGACCTAACGGAAGGGTACGAACCACAAGCTACCGGTTCTTGGATGTCTCAAAACTGATAGGCGAAACTTGAACGCCGTCATATTAACAGTGTTCAAATGGGGTTCGTCGTTCAGCTCCCCATTGGCAGCTGCCGCTAACTGCGGGGAATAGTAAACATAGCCCTGGGAACCCAAAGTGAAACGAGGCACTTAAGACCAGACGATCCACAGCTAACACCATGGGCCGCGAATATTAAGACCCACGTGTTCGTATGGAGGACTGCTATCAACCATCTGGGAGGCGCTTGGCGGCCGCAGCTACGCTCAAGCGAGCACCTACCACATACCTTGCAATATGGTGCCAAGTCTCGTTATATTGCCTGTTCACAAAGCATTTTGGGGCAAGACGTTAATTATTGCGCCCGAGCCTGGGATCCGGCATTTGTGAGCGACTCTTGCAATAGTTAACGTAGTATTACTTAACCAGGGCGTTTATTGTACTGTGGAGCAGGTTTTACTCTAAAAGCGGGAGTCACTCAGGCGAGTGAAACTTTCATCACCTGCCCTTGATTATACCTTATCGGAGCTATCTCAAGCTCGATGAGTCACGAACTTTGACCTGGCTACGACGCTTTGAATATCGCAGCTGTTATAGATTTGAGTTACCCGACCACCTTTGGTATACCACATGGCCGTTACCTCTGTACGCGGCAACCGTTGAGCTTTACTGTGCACAGTGAAAGCTTTTGGAAGGGGATTCTGCAAGAAGCAGAGTGTTGCCTGAGGCATCTTGCGCGTCGGATAGTTTCGTGAATTTTGTCAAGAAACTTTCCTAACGAAACATGGAGTTTAATTCTTTCATGCAATATTGTATCCGAGATAAAATTTAACTAAAGCTGGACCAGTTGACAGTCTACAAAACAGCAATCAAGTTTTGAGGTCATATTCTCACTATCACGGGTAACAAACCGGACACGTTAAGGTCATGTGTCATCGTGGATATACCTGCATGGTGGCCGGGCGATATGCCCCCTCCATCGGTTGTCCCAACTTCTCGCCCAAGCGGGAGCCATATCCCACACACTTCTCCGGCACAAGCCAGTGGGCGTTCTTTTTACCCAGACCCGATGAGAGTGACGAGGATGGCACTCCATGGCCATTCCTCGTCCACCTCCTTGGTGAGCGCGGCTGTGGAAGCTGGGAAAGAGTGCCCCGAACAAGTGATAAGCTCACTTCATTTTACGTGTTTCAATTACTTTCGCCCAGTTGGCCAATTTTATTAGGTCACTGGTAGGCAGGCTACTTTGTCGGTTATACATTCTGCCCGTTAGATTTCGCATCGTACATGGATTGGGAACATACAAAAAGGCTGCATTTTCCTGAATAAGCAACCATCTCCCTTTTTGTTTGGGTTGTCATCATTTCGTCAGTCAATTTTCTCCTGCTCACGTCTTCACGTGACCGCATATCAGGCATTGCGGAACATTTTTAGAATCCTAGCCCAGTTTGTTTTCATGGTAAGTGCCTTTCTCATAGTGAGCACAGCGTTATACTGATTATGAACGGGAAGGCCATCCAGCCTATCGAAATTGCTCGTTTCCTTTCCTGGGAGACCGAGCGGGATTTTACCTTCTTTCTGGCATCTTCCACCGGTAGGCTTGCGCTTTGGCAGGCGGTCCAAGTTCATCGAAATTCTCTGTCCAATCCCCGCCAATTAGATAGCCCCTGATGTTTTAAATTACAATAATCGCAATTCAAGCAACGCGTAGCCGGTTCGAACGAACTTGAAAACCAGAACAAGGTTGATCCGCAATTTCCGCGATACCAACTTGAAAACCGCAAAATTGCAATACGTACAGACGTCAAGCTTGTGGCCAAGTAGACCCGACAGTGGAACCCAAGAGTTGAAAGTCCCGTGGCTCAAGCACAACAGTCAGAAACTGTTCAAGGCCAAATTCAAATACGTTACGCGAATAAGCAAATGTACAAAAGTGGAGTGTATGGATGAGCTTTTCAGGGTAATGTCAAATATAGTCAAATTCACAAAGCACGCAGAACGATTGGGAGGATTTCCAACATTTGTTGTTTACACCGTCTGCCAAAATCCCTCTTTGAAAATAGTTGTCTGAGGTTAAGGATAGGGTCATGATTCTAACTCAACCCACACCCAACTTGTCGCCAGTGCCCGCGGATACTAACTTCCTGTGCTGGTTGCGCGTGAAGCAGGTTTCCGTCATAGTCATCATTTTTACGATCTATAGGGAACCAATACAAAACTTGAGATTGGCATACTCATCAGAAGACCGACGCAAACAGTTGGACGCAGGATCAAAATGAAGACATTCCGGGGTACAACATTTTGCTGCACGAGCCTAATGATAATGATAATGGTAACGATAATGATGATGATGATGATGATAATAGTAATAATTATGATATTAGTAATAATGATAATGGTATATTTCTCGACCATGGTCGAGACGCACGCGCAGGCGCATAATCTTGGTGTACAACGTTACTCAAAACAATCAACTGTGCACGAATTTCAAGAAAGCGAGTCACAACCGTCAGAAACAAAGCAATATAGCTAGAGTTGGTTTTAACCGACTGAAATGATAATGGTTTGCGCGGAAAATACGGTTCGGTTTCGAATCCGGGTTGGTTGGTGGTGGCCCGTGGGAATGCGAAATATGTCGTGAAAATGTAGCGCTAAGGATGCGTTATAAACCAAAGCAATGCGAGCCGTGGATAACGAAGGCCTATTGGGGTTCTATGAACGGAATGAGTTATGAACATGGAGATATGAAAAAATGAATGGGAGTACACTCGTGAACTTTGGTGAATATAAGGAGAACGGCCCTCAATGAAGACGATGATGGCCCGGAATGACGGATATTCCCGGTCTCAATAAGCGGAGTGCGTCATGAAACGGGGAGATATGAACAAACTGTGTGGAAGTGGACTAGGAAACGTCGATGAATGCGGGGGAAACAGCAACCCATATAAAAGGCAAGTTTAGTTTCAAGATCAATAACCCGTATCATTCAGAAAAAAAGGAGCGCAACTTGAAGGCCCTGAATTAGTGAAGAATCAATTTCAAGCCGGATAACGATCGAACCAAAAGTGAAATCTTGCAAGGGAAAACTGAGTGAAAAACCTCCGCGTAAGCTCACGCCTTATTGTTCCGTTACGCTGACAAAAATATATTGACTTGTTGATTCTCAGTAATATTCGGCGTCATTATTGGGAACCACGGATGGGGGGGGATAAGTGGACTTGCGTTCGAATGGCGTATCGAAATTTAATGAGTGAAAAATTCCTGTGTTACGTATTCTGGCTCTGTTGTTGGATTGTTTCACATAAGACCAAGGTGATGTAAAGCATCCCGTGGGTATGGTTCATCAGACGGGGTAAGGGACGTGTCAATCAATCAGTAGAAGGTAGCCCGTAAACTGTTATTTGTGAAGACTCCAGCAGTGACATCAGTAGTAGAGGTGTTGCGTCAGAAGACGCCTATCAATCTACCGGTAAGCAGTTGGGAGTGTTTTAGGTCGTGTGGCTCGATTGCAATCCCGTTTGGTATAAAAGATTCCATTTAGGTTTTTGTCGGTACGGATCAAGGTGTGGACCTTGGTCACCAAAAGCGGAGCCCGAGAGAGTGGGCGACGACAAACCTGAAATAAATGATGTTAGCGGTCTGGACGTGGTTCCAGCTGTGAGTTATGATCATAAATGGCAACAATAATATTGAACTGGTTGGGTGCATATGAACGGTCGGTGGCACATTTCATATTCTGGTCTCGGTTTTAATTCGAGAGTTTAAGTAACGTAGGGTTGCAGGGGGTTGATAAGTACTACTACAGGCTTGCAAGATAGCGTATATCGGGCGGGCTGCTGCGTCTGCAGTTCAAAGGATAAATGGTTTGCACGCAATTAGAGGTTCCGAAGAGCAATTAAGTAAGAATGCAGAAAAAACCACTGGGGCATTGGTGGTGATGTGTTATTTTTTATGACCCCGAGGCATGCTGTAACGCAAGCAGTAAACTACTGCAGCGACTGGCTTAACCAAGTTTGTCTACAAACTTGCGCGCAGAAGTTTAACGCAGATGCAACCTGCAAGTGGCAATCAGACATCGCGTAAGGATGAAAGGTCGGGAAGCAATGGAATTGCATGGAACGAACGCACCAAATTTTCTGAAGGAACTGAAAATCGGTTTCTGATTACAAATCAACTCTGGTAACGAGTGCAAGACGGACAGTAATGTAGCACACAGGAACATGGAAATTGATCGAATACTGTCACGTATTAGAGCATTTCAGGGTATTTTGGGCACAAAATGTGCGACAACTGATACTCTATAAAAGGTGCGTAAATCTTTCTCGCTAAAGGCCGAAATAGCTTCATAATGTGATTTCAGGTAATAAGCCTCACTTTAACTGTTTAAGTGAAATCTTGGTGAATCTCTCCTTCTCACCTCTGTGCGCGTTGTATAAAAACAGGGACTCAGTACATTTTGCAGTTGTTCGAGAAAACTGGGTCGAATTGAGTAAACGTAGGCCATGAAATTGAGTGGAACGCCCAATAACTCGGCGCGAGGCGGTCTGCAAACTATTTTATCCTTTGTATATAGTTTCGAGCTCGAATCATCGGCATTTTCATTGCTGTTTCCCGCTACGAGTGAATTACCTTTATAATGCTTCAAATACGCTCTTGGTTTCTTCCGTTTCCTGTAGTGTAACGGGATTCTAGGACCCGTCTAACGTGCAAAGCTTAGTTTGATGGTGATACGGATCTCTTTCAGCATTGTTGTTACCCTGAAGTCCAAAAACAATGCAGCCACTTTTAGTTCATTTATGGAGGCTGACTTTAACCCAGCCATTGTTGCCTTGGCAAAGGGTACTTTGTTCCGCCGCCTGTCATGCAGTTTCACCCAGGCATTGAAAGCTGCCACTAGGTCGGCCGAGTCCAAGCTGCTTTGCGTGGCCTACTGGTGTTCGACTTTCAACTGGGCTTCCCGGACAGGTCGTTTTTGGGATAAGTCAAACGCCTTTGAGCCACTTATCCGTCTCTTGATGGGCGATTTGACGGTGGTCGCTTACGTAAAACAACTTCGTGTAGTTCGTTGTGGCGTTTCATTTTTAAATTCACCATTAGAAGCACCAGCTGATATGCTTTTGAGTGAACTGCAAGTTCCTGAGAGAGACGGTAGGATTCAGTATCAAAACGTTGGTTATGTTCTTCGTAGGCAACTCTCCCAGCAACCGCTAAGCAAATTACTGATGCCGATTGTTGAACCTCGTATTTGGAGGTCCAAGAAGTGTCCATTTACGTACGGTCCGCGTGGTCAACGGTTCCTTTCGATTGCCTGTTCTCTGTTCAAGCACCCAATGGGCCTCTGGTACATTGCACTCAGTTACTATATCAAAGTGCGAGCAAGATAATTCTTCGAACACTGTCCCTGAGATGAGACTATTTCTTGGCGACTGATCTAATAGATTCGACTGCTCTCATTGGTAAGCTGTGTATAGGAAAAGCTTTTGAAGTGTCCACGGTCACTCTATAGGTAAATATATTACCGGCAGGCTCAGCCCCCCCCCCCCACAATTGTGATGATCGTGAGAGACACAGGCTGGTCGACCAGTTCACAGCGTTCTATGAGCTCGTGCGTAATCAGCAAAGTACCCGACCCTGTGTCCAAAAATATCATGGCCGCCCTTCATTCTCCAGGTGCCACAATGCTGACTGACAATAATAATAACGGTATATTTCGGAGCGGCCCGAAGGATGGAGATACAGGATAAAAACGTCACAAACGAATACACGCACAAATATTTTGTGGTTTTGTAGAAGGGCGTATGGCTAGTACAGAATAGATGAACTCCATATGGATAAATGGAAGACAAATGTAGGAAATATGAGAAAAACTGTATGCACATTAGTGGATGACGGGGGGAGCTTTAAATGTGCTCAGTGATGAATTCGAAATGATGACCGGCAAATCCGAAAGTCAAGGTCAGGTGATGGGGTCAGACTAGTATAAACCAAACATCCGGAAGCGGTAAAATGCTACTCATGGCGCATCTTCTAAACATGCGCGATAACTGATACTCATTTTGGTGAATTATACAGCCAACGGCAACAACACTACCACAAATATAGAAAACATTTGAAGTTTTGCCTTGAAAGACCCGAAAATTTTTCTCCAAAAGGGTGATTCAAGTGTGCGCACTCAACATAGTATAAGAGAATGCATTTAAGTTACTCTTTATGGCAGCGCTCGGCAAATTTGAACTCGGGTTCGGGGTAATACGCTCAAACAGATAGCCACTCCCATCTTTATCGGTGTAAGTGTTGATGCGTGCTGATGCACTTACTGAGCTCCGGCTCATCGAGTTTTCTTTCTGTCTTTGCGAATCGCACACGGGCAACCCCCGCGGAAGACACTGCATCCCGCATACTAAATCGGGTGACCAATCCGACCGGGTCCAGATGGAGCTGGTTGGAAGTGGTAGGCTTTTACTAAAATATTACAAAACAGGGGACTGCGCAACGACAGAATCAAATAGAATTGACGGAAATTTTGTTTACTTCGAGGAAAAATTTTCCGAGGGGGGTGTAGAACAGCCATAGCGCTCCGCGGTTTAAGGGGCGGCTTAGGATTGTATATCAGACGATGGAAGGGGAGAAATTGCGGACAGAGAATAAGAAAAATCCTTCGAAGATTACATTCATAACGTTTAGCGGCCGAATATCAACTGAGTCAGTATGGTGCCCAGTGAGGGACTCGTCTGTAGAGGAAGACTGCCGAGGTGGTGGTGAAAGAAGTGGCCAAGTGGAAACAAACAATCGTTGAGCAGATTGTTTATATCCAGAAAAGTGGAGTATGATGCACCACAATGGAAATGGGAACTGAACGACAGATCAGTTTTTGACGCGTAGCCACGATGGTTACAGAGACATGGTCTGCAAGGGAGGTGAGTATTTAAGTGGCAAGTAAGTATTTACGTAGTGGTTAGCGCTATCTAAGGGCGGAACATGACGGCCAGGGAGATGCAAGGTTCAAAATTGTCTGAGAGGATTTACCAAGACAGAATACCGGTGATGTAAGTGACAGTTAAAATACTATTTATCAATGTTCTTTGTAAAAGGAGGATCACTTGATGGCGACAAATCAAATTGCTGCAACACTGGTGTCTCTCTGATGTGAACGTATGGGGAGATCATGACTCTGCAAGGTGAGGATATTGCAGTGCCACAGCCGTGTGCGGGCGATTTGTTGGGCTGATAGAGAGAGAGAGTGAACTGTCTCAATATTGATGACTATTGGGATGTTCTGGAGACAAATATTCCCCAGTGAAATGTACTGTTTGGAAATTGTGGATCAAAAGTTATGGGAACAATTAGTGTGAAGTTGTTCAAATATATCGGCATATGTGATTAAAAGGGGCGAGTTTCATCTTGGGGATTGGTTAGGTTTGCGAATGGGACAGATGAGTGGTTTGACACGAATCCTCGGGAAGAAGGATCATGAACGGTAAGCCGAGTATGGTAGCGGTCTTCTAAATACGTGATAATTATGCGCTGAGGAAAGTAAATTTTGCCGGTAGTATGAAGCGGTGGATTGAGATGGCGAAGACGGAGATGAGTACGATGTAAAATCGGTAATAACTGGAAGAGATAGTGGCGTATTTGCAGCATTTCGGGTGTATCGAGGGTGTTTTTTCTGTAGCTGGTGCTGGTTGGTGGGGCCGACCGTGCGCTGAGCATGCAACCTGAAAACCATTTTTGGTGATGGGAGGTGCGATCCGCCATTCTAGCTGCTCCCGCACGTCGTCGCAGACGTCCCTCACGCCCAATGTGCGCAGGCTAAATCGGTGGATCTGACTGCGCCCCGCATCGGCGGATTTCGCACGAGTGACATTGGCTTTGTGACATAGCTGTGGAGGTCGAATTGCCCAGAAGCTTGTGACCAGGTTGCGAGGGATTTTGGAGAGCAGGGCCAATGAGGTAGTGACGGAATGACGGGGAGGCATCGAATTTTCAGCCGGAAATGTGAGCCAGGTATTTTACCGAACCATCAAGGGAAAGGCTCACGTCAGTGGTTTTTGGAAAAATAAAAATAGAAAAACGCAGTCTGGGACGCCCTTATCTGGGGCTCAACGGTCAATGGTTAAAAGAAACCTCTAGTATCTAGAAACTGGAGCTATTTTCAAAGAATGCGGGCTATGAGCGGATGATAGAGGACAGGAATGCGAAAAAAGGCAAAAACAATGAAGAAGGATAAAGATGATTTGGTAACTAATGGTGGTCGCCGGAAAGGGACTCCGGATTTAAATGCCAGGGCGAACTAAAAGAAGAGGAATGAGCCCAGTTTGGACCGAGTAAAGTGAATTTGGTATGATGTAGATAAGAGATAAGAACTGGGGCTGAGTTTTCTCCAAAGGAGAACCTAGTACATGGGGCGGGCAATAAGGAACCTCCAGGCCTAGGAGTATAGTTCCCATATTAAGTGAATGTTATCCAGGTGGAAGATTACTACAGAAAACGACGGAATAAATGAACCTAAATGATAGCCGATAGGTAAGCTAATTACGAATATGCTGAAGATATGGCACGCAGGATGGATAAATTGAACGGTGAAACTTTGGATAGGTGAGGGCTTCGAGATTCACAGATGAGGTTGAAACTGAACTTATAGTAATCACGTTGTACAATAAATAACGAAATTTTGCGTGAAACCGCGGAACAACATTAGCGGTAGAAAAGTACATTGGGAACAGAGTGAGTGGCGACACAAATGTGGACTGAATTCAGTTAATGAGCTTCTTCCCGTGAGAGAACTGGGACTGGATTTCCTGTCCATGTTTGCGGAGGGAGTGTTAAAAGCCATAAGATGGGACGTAATGTGGGATAGACGCCGGGTCAGTAGAAGGATGTAAAGGGGCATAGAGTTAATGACCCTGCTAGTGCCATGGCACAAGGGTAAGAGAAGTTGAAGGAGTGAAACGTGCAAGTGTCGGTAATTGGGTGTAGATTTGACCAGGAAGCTCCACTGAGAAATCCAACTACTACAGGAAATGATGGAATAAATGAACCTCAATGATTGTCGATAAGTAAGCTGATTACGATTACGCTGGGGCTATGGCACGTAAGACGGGTGAATTGAACGGTGGAACTTTGGAGAGGTAAAAGCCATGGGATTCAGAGATGAGGTTGAGACTTTATTTGGAGTAACCACTCTGTAGAATAAAAAAATTCTGCGTAAAGACGTGGGATCAAATCGGCTGGAGGATAATACGTGGGCAGTTAGTGGGATCAGCGTCCGTGACGTCATAACTGGAGGTTTAAGTACCCCGATGGGCCGCCTCAAGTATAAGAATCGTGGTCTAACTTCTTCCAGTGGAGAACCTAGTATATGGGACGGGCAAGAAGGAAGCTGTAGACCTGGGTCTACAGTTGCCACTCTGAGTGGTTGTTATCTTGGTGGATGATTTGACTTTGCAAAACACGTTTGTGCACGAAAGGTTAATAAGACTTGAGTAATATACGGCAACTTGTGTGGTACGTAGGTCTCCTGGCCCGTGACTAGGACCCGCGTGCCGGTAACCCAAACCAACTTTGTACGCTAGCTCCTCCGAAGTGTTCGGCCCATTGTTGGATACGAGTGTCAGCACATCAAGCAATTTGGTTAATTTCTCTTTAAATCTCGGTAAGGGGCATACTGCATGGACATTTGGTGAAGCTTATTCCACATTTGTAAATATTCACCACTGAAGAAGTTGGACCGTAGGCTGATTCCCGGGGACGGCACAATGACCGAATGACTGCTCTGTCGTAACGAACGCCTTAAGTTTAATGGGTCTCGTACCACAGGGGAGACTTTGCAGGATCTGCATTTAAATAGTGAGTGGAAAAAGAACAAGTTGTTCTTTATCCGTCGGAGCCAAAGAGGTTCGAGTTGTAGCAGGTCACAGCGCTGTTTATAGTTGAGAATAGACGAATAGCCAACCATTTGCCTGGTGAAGGTGCACCGAACATTTCTAACGGCAATCCTGTCAATCTGGCGCATGTTAGAGCTGACGACTGAACTATACTCTAGCAATGGTCTGACGTGTGCTGCATAGACACTGAGTTTAATTTCACACAAACGGAATGTTTTGTGAACCAGTCCTATCAACCTGCGGGACCTGGCCATTTGAGTGTCCGTTTACTCCGGGAAGTTGAACGAACAGAGGTAGTATATGCCCAGGTCACGTACTGATGATTTATTGAGGATCCGATGACCACCTACACCAAACGTTTCGGGGGAGGGGGACATGAAACCTGTATGAAAGAATGAAGCCTTTGTCCGCCGAGAATTTCATTACCCAATCGGTACACCACGAATTGAGCGTCCGTAAGTCCTCCGATATTTTCGCTATAGCATTACCCAATGAATTATGGTCGGAGGTGTACGACAACTTAACATCACCAGCAAATAAAACCGGAGTTCCATGGCGAACCACAGTAAATATATCATTTATGTACACGGGGCACAACAGCGGACCCAGTACACTACCTTGGATCACACCGCTGGTTATAGGGCTAGGTGTGTGATTTAGAGACCAAGAGTGATTCATGGATCCGAGCACAAATTGTGTGGTGTTAATGAATTGATAATAGATCTGGTCGTTAAAGATGCGAAGATTGGGGAAAATGTTTGACCTGTGGATTGAGCGTGAGTGTGGATAGGGTTGATGATGAAAAACAAAAGATGGGGCAAGACGGATAAGTGTGCAAACGGTAGTGGAAGGATGGCGGAGGTAATAGGGATGAGGAGTATGGGTGTGCTTAGGAGAAGTCAGAACAAAAAGTGGTTAGAGTGATGAAAAAATTAATAGGTGCGTCTACGGCGGTTGGGCGAAGGCAATAAAAGCAAGCAAACCGCGTACGGTTGTATTGAATGTAGTAGAACTGTGGCAGTGTGGGCGTGAAGTCCACAAACGGTGCTTGTAGGTGTGACTGACCGCACGCTGGACACAAACTGGAAAACACCTCATGAGCGAAGACAGGTGTTATTCACCAGATTTGCTGGGCCAGCACATCGCTGCAGACCGTGTGCACGCCAGGTGTGCGCCAGCCAAGGCGGAGGACCGGACAGCGCGCCGCGGAGTTGGGACTCGCACTAGTGTTCATTGATAATTACGCATGTGAGGCGTACTTCAACTGTGAAAGTATAAGATCCGCGATCAGATGGCCAGGCTGAGAGGGATACAAGGGGCGGAACCAGTCTAGTCAGCGGCTGTTAAAGGATCATTCAGCTGCGTTATCCGGGCGCGCATATAATGGGAAGAATCTTCATGATGCTAAGGCAATGGACCAACTTTGAGGGTGGAATGCGCATAAAAGGAGAACTAGAAAAGTGGAAACAGCTAAGGAAAGGCAGCCAGAGGGTGCCCTTGCTGTGGATTAACCGTTACCTGAGGCAAATAAGGACCAAGAAAGGACAAACCATAAGAATGTTAGAGACCACAGGGGGAGAGGAAAGCATGGTGTAGGAGAATAATGGTATTTCAAGTACGTTTACTTACTACGGGAATGGCTGCAGCCAGTCAAGCGTCGGGAATTCAGTCAGATAAGTGAGACTGTCTATCGTTGATCGTATCCTCAGCTGAAGGGAAAAAGGCCTGCGAAGGAAAGGGCCTTAGAAGTCGAGGCCTCTCTCGTATTCTACATCCTGAGCTATGTTCATATTAGATAACTAAAGTGTATGGGTAAAGTTGAGATACGGAGTGAGTGGAGATAGAATTTGGGACTTTGTCTGAGAAGCTAGACTGGTGATGGACAACCTATTCCAGAACTTGCAGTGGACAAGAAGGAAAAAGCGTGACCGTATGGTCAATTCAGCTACACTAGAAGGGATAGAAAAAGGTCTGCTCCGAAGTGAGTAAGGAGTTTTACACGACAAGCCTACTGAGTTAAAGGAAACGGAGTGGTTATGGAGCAGGTTATGCAAGAAGACTGAGTTTAGTCTCAAGCGGTGGGGCCAGATAAAGACAAGGCTTAGATGCTGTCATTGCTGTATATAGTTTAAAGACGAGAACAAACCAAGTAGTTGTTTAGCAAAACGCCTTTGTACGCTTCTAGGGCAACTCTGTTGAATTTTTGCCGTGCTTTTGAAGATACTGGAGCAATATTCGAGCGAAGGCCTAGCGTGGGATTTGCAGAAGCTGATGATACTGCCCGGGGGACGGAAGATTTGGAAGAAAAGGGCAATACCTCTTCTAGCCTTGACCGCTTGGATGGCGGCGTGCTCAGGGGGGTTAAGGGAGCAGGAACAGTTGAGACCCAAATCGCGGATGGCAGGTCGGTTGGCTATTGGGGACCCCTCAAGATTTGAGGATCCAGGGGCAATCGGAATTTGTGGGTTAGGACCTCGCACTTATTGGTAGCAAAACTCATCATCCACTAGGGCCACCAGCGGACAGAAGCAGAAAAGTCCGTGGAAATGTTGCGGACAATAGGAGTAGCATCATCAAAATTGAGGGAGTAGACTATTTTTATATAACCTTAAAGCGATACGATGCCCCAGCTCACTTGTTTACGACTGTCATATCCTTTTGGACAGATAATCTTGGGTTCAACCGCATGGGTAAACCTAGCTTTCTGTGGGCCACGCAGGAACAAGTTGTGTCCAATACCCACGCCTCCTGGTCACACTTCAATATGAGGGGCATTCTGAGGGCCGTCCTAACACATGAAGCATGCATCGATGCCTTTTGCTACGGAGCACCAACCAGGTTCACTCATCCCGAGAACGGTTGGACAGTCTGGAAACAATGCATGGAGTTGCACGGCTTGCACTGATTTGACCTCTCGGGCTCTCGAATTATAGCGTGCATAATGGCTCGAAGCTCGTTTGGGTTACAGTCGTTCACCACGTTACGGGCCGACGCTGACGCCAGCGTGCACCTGCCGCGTACAGTTTGTCCACATCGGCCGTTGGCAATGCGGGATTGGCGGCCTATGAACTGCGTCAAATCATCGAACGTAGTTTCCCACCCAAGCATATTTGTTTTGCCAGCTTCATCTGACAATCGGCTTTAAAGATTACTAGGTAGACATCGCATCTAGAATGGCCGTTCAAACAAATCTTCGGAGATTCTGCTCAACTTGGTGTACTCCGCTGTGGGATCAGGCATTATTAAGAACAAACATTGAAAATCCTTCAAATCGTTCCACCTGCTTTGTGAATCTGACTACATTTACGTTACTTTGTAAAGCTCGTCCATACACCACACTTTTTCACGTTTGTTTATCCATATGAGACACTCAAATTTGGCCTTGAACCGTTTCCAGTTGTCGTGCTCGAGCCACGGGACTTTAAACCTTTGGGTTTTACCGTGGAGCCTATTGGGCCGCACATTTAGAAGTTGTATGTATTTGTACCGTTTTTGAATTTTAATTTAGTACCGTAGAAACTACGAACCAACCTTGTTCTGGTTTCGGGTTTCTCTTGAGTTGGCTAGGCATTACTTAATTTGCGAGAATCGACTCGCAGTCATTGCGCAGCCCTCGACAGCATGTGTGGCCCTCAAAAGGCAGTAAAGCATGAGATATAAAAACCTTTCGCCAGGATCAGTAGCTTTGTGCTCAACGAAGTTCTCAGGTGGCCTTATGAATAAACTCTTTTCCTCGGAGCGCCCATCGAAATGGGCTGGCTCTACTCTCTACAGGTTGAATGCTGAATCTCTGGTAGTTTGGGTGGTCTCGAGGGTTCATATTCGTCAAATCACCTTGCAACTTGGATGCTGATGTTGTAAACGACATGGTTATCCCGGTGCCTCGTCTCAAAAAGTTCCTTTTTATGGACCTATGTTTTTCTATCTACTCGCAACAGGTTTTCTAACTCTATCGCTCTTAGTGTATAAATATGAACATCTTTAAACGCATGGTGATTAAGAAAACGAGCTGGCACTGACAGAACAAGTGAAATCAGTATTATCCAGAGAGTCGATATCACCCAAACCATCCGCAGAGCCCGGCCAAGTTAATTCTTGTTGTTTCTTGGAGCCCTCGTTTCCCCATCTGGACATTTTCAACGAGTTTTCTTGTCATAGTTTCACTTCGGCACTGCAAGTCACAAAAATTTCGATTTGAGCAACGCGTAGCCGAATCACACGAACTTGAAAATCAGAACAAGGTTCATCCGCAATTTCTACGGCACTAACTTGAAAACCGCGGAATTGCAATATATACGGACGTCAGGCATGCGGCAAAATAGACTCGGCAGTAAAACCCAAGGGCTCAAAGTCCCGTGGTCCAAGCAGAATGACCAGAAACAGTTCCAGGCTAAGTTTAGTGTCCCGCACAAACAGACGTGTTAATTTGGTGGATGGACGAGCTTAGCAGAATGTTGTCAAATATAGTCAGATCCACGAAGCATGCGGAACGTTTGCAACGACCTTCAATATGTGCCCTTTATAATTGGTCTGAGCGACCAGTGCGTCACCTCCCGAGAGACCCTGCTCGAGTTTGTAGCAGCTTCAGAACAAAAGCGCACCCAGCAGGTTCTCTCCGAAATTCGATTATATCGTACAACATCCTCATAATTACTGTGGTAAGTACGTTCATTTTTAGGTGCGACGTAACGGAAGATGCAGCCCTGTGTCGAATATGGATGCATCGAATTCCTCCATATGCTCGTAGCCTGGTATTCGTTCTAACACAGACTCAGAGCTGGGACCTGTGATCTCAGGATGCAGACAAAGTTCTCGAGCCGGAACATGCATTTGCCCCGTGGCCCCACATGTTTGGTAGGGCCACCCTCATTCCATTAGCTGCAGTCATGGACCAAAATAAACCCACGCAGTGCGCCCGATAACCACATGCAGGTCTTATCTTAGAACATCCGCCGCCTTATGCGGATGGCAGAACGGCAGGCGTCCGCCTTCGAAAGCCTCCACCAGCGGATTCCAACCAGCTGTCGTTTCAAACCCCGTGCCCCCAGGTTACCTTCCGGACAAGACGAGCGCTACAACCCCTACCGTTTCTGACCACAAGTTCGCAAATGCGAAGAACTCCGTAGCCTAGATACTAACCAGATGACGGCGGCAAGCTCCAGCGTCACTCCGCGTCCTAACTCGAAATGTAAGGCTACCGGTATGCGTCTCTAACTCTACACGGGGATGCAGGTCAGTGCAACATTCCTTTGAAAACTGCCCACTGTCTTTCCGTCAGTTCTAACACTACAGGCCGCCAATGGCACCCCGATTGCGGCACTCTATGGACGGTTCCCCACTCTAGACCTTGACCTTCTTCGTCCCTCCCGGTGGGTTTTCGCCGTCACTCAATTACATCAGGCTATTCTGCTTAGATTCTACCACAAACTTTGTTTAATTATTGGCCCAATATTCGCTGGGGCTCAGCAGTAAGTATAATCCCTACGTACCAAATTCCAACTCGCGAATAGTACCACAGAACTTGGGTATCTATCTCGTTTCAACCCAGGTTCTGCACTGATTTCGGCTACTCGTCGCTCTAAGGCTTCGAGGTACTATCCAGAAAGATCGGCCCCCCTTGTTCGGTGAATGGAGCGGTGGATCGCTCTGTAGAATTCACCCGAACCAGGGGCTATAAGTTTAGGTCTTTGCGGTATGTTGATATTTTCTCTTTGGAGCTAAGCGAATACCAGACTCAGCCCCTCCTACGGTACAGGCAGATTAGATCAGATCGTTGCTAGAACCCGGAAGGTCCCTCTTGATAGTTTTTCCGTAAGAGGCTCAGGGGTTGGAGATTCTTGTCGGCACAGTAATTGGTAAAAATCTTATCTGTCTCTCAGCAAAATACGGGATCGTCATGCGAGAGAAAAATTAGCTCAGGATATATAAGCGTTCAGGGGAAACCAGAACGAGGACTTGCTGTGTCAAGCTGGAGTTAGGGGTCGCCAAACTCTTGAAGAAACTGGAGGAACATGTATCCATGTGGTCGACAGGCTCAGGCGCTTGGTCTAAAATACAACGTGGGTACTCTGAAGAGCCTAAGAGGTCCTTTCAAAGTCAGCGGATAAATCCTACCGGTAAGTTGAACGAAGAGGCGAGTAGGCAGGGTTCCAAGATTGAGGCACTTGGTGCTGCCCCCGATTCCATCACTGGCGGTCTGGGCCTGCCGAAATCGTGGTTGTATTCGTCTGACAGTTGCCCAGTAGTTTAACGGAAGTTTTGTCGGACAATTCCACTTATGAGTCAGCTCTAAGATCATGAACGATGGCCAGCACTTATTTCGTTTGCTTTACTATTTAATGGTGCGGCACCGAATGCAGCCCCTTGCGATTGCTGTGGTGACCCTGGAGAGATTCGTCACGGGTTTCGAGAGAGTGTAAGATAACAGTTCACCTTTTTGAGGCCACTTCCTCGTCCTTTTACTCCAAATTTGCTATAATTAGAAATTTCGTGATAAGCTATGGACGGTTGGCCTTTCAAGCCTTTATAGTCATTTTTGATGTCGACAATTGAGCTGCATTCATCCCAGCTAGTGCTGAAGTTACTTCCCCGCAAGTTGAACAACTGAGTTATTGATAAACCTCGGTTTAAAGCTTAGGAAATGAGTACCCCATGGAGGAGGGTTTTTGTGTTTATCCCTGGATCCCAATATAGGGTTCTCCAGCAAGATACAACGGGTCATAGTGCACCAAACCTTTACTAGGATAGAGCCTGAGATAAATTTACCTTCCAGTTCCATTCGCGTGACAAGCACTTGACAAGGAAGTGCATAGTATCAAACCTCAGTCCCCCCTTTAACCAGTCTTGTTTAGTTGCCCCGTTGTCTCTCGACTAAGTGATTGCTGCAGACACAAAGCGAGTCGAAGCTAGGCTCGGATAATTCAAACATCCCGGAGGTACCGTGCCGTGGAGAAACTGGGTATCATTTATGCTCATAACGGGAGGATGGGGTTGCCGCTGAGTGTGCTTAATTAGACCTAACAAAGAATTGGATAATCTGAGTCCCGTGTATCCTGTAATGACTCGGAGACCAGATACGGTGCGGTGGTGCACGATGGGTGAGCTCCATGGATAGATCTCTATACTGCGTGCTGCTATATGATAAATCACGAGTACCGCTTATCAAAACCAATAATATTCCAAGGCTGGAGGTGACGACAGCGGTCGTTGGTGTTCGACTGGGAGAGCTGATAGGACGGAGCACAGGAGATAGTTTTGACGAAGAGCACTTTTGGGCAGACGACGATCGTCGGGCACTACACAGCGAAAGGCGTTACGAGCTATGGTTAATTCGTTGCTAGTCACTTAGCAGTTATTCAACAATATGCTAATATGTCTCAATGGCAGCACCTGCGTTCGGAAGATAATAATGTCGATCTGGCATGAAACGTATACTACCAAAGGAAACTGATGACTTTGTTTAGTGGTCCCCTATCTCTGAAAGATAATAACCAACCGCGAGTTTCGTTCTCCCCCCCCCCACCGTGAGGTGAGAAGAGTACTGAAGGGTCTGCTTTCGTAAGCTTGGCCAAGCTGCCTACCGGTATGATCCTCTCGTTTAATCTGTACTCTGATTGACTAAAGCTTTTAAAGAATATTGTTTGACTCGTTGGCCTCACGTCCTACGTTCGAACTTCGGCCAATCCGGCCACCGCAGCACTAACGGGAGATGGGAAAATGAACGAGCTAATGGCCGAAGCTTATAGTGTACGAATTTTATAACAGTCACTCACATATTGACTAACTTAATCACGTTTCCTGACCAAAACTGCCGTTTCATCACAACCGATCGCACATTCTGCTTGAAGCTGTGTGGACGCGGCTGTAGAAGCTGGGAAAGGGTGCCCCGAACAAATGATAAGCTCACTCCATTTTACGTGCTCCAATTACTTTCGCCCGGTTGGCCAATTTTATTAGGTCACTGGTAGGCAGGCTACTTTGTCGGTTATACATTCTGCCCGTTAGATTTCGCATCGTACATGGATTGGGAACATACAAAAAGGCTGCATTTTCCTGAATAAGCAACCATCTCCCTTTTTGTTTGGGTTGTCATCATTTCGTCAGTCAATTTTCTCCTGCTCACGTCTTCACGTGACCGCATATCAGGCATTGCGAAACATTTTTAGAATCCTAGCCCAGTTTGTTTTCATGGTAAGTGCCTTTCTCATAGTGAGCACAGCGTTATACTGATTATGAACGGGAAGGCCATCCAGCCTTTTGAAATTACTCGTTTTCTTTCCGAGATACCAACGTAATTAACGAGGATGACAGTCCATGTCCATTTTTTGTTATGTTCCTTGATGAGCGCGGCTGTAGAAGCTGGGAAAGAGTGACTCTAACAAATTATAAGCTCGTTCCGTTCTTCGTGTTTCTATTTTTCATACCCTGTGCCAGCTTCTCTTTCCGACTTTCGCTACGAAACGTAAGACTGCGATTATTTTATGGTACATCTTGCCAGCTTTTTCAGTGCACCTCCGAGGTTACTAGTGAAGAGTGGATTGAATTCAACCCTAGATTCCGCGATCGTCTTTTTTAAAGTGGTCAATGGTATTGGTCCAACGAGGCTTTTGTCACTGTGTTTCGAGAGGAACAGGTCCGCTGTCGGAATTTATATCAGGTGATACTGTTCTTCGGTTGGGAAGAATTTGAAGGACATTCAGATGCAACATGATGGTTTTTGAAAGCACGTCTTCAGTGAGCAATACACTAGGCTTCATGCAGTCCTTTATGCTATCATTCTTAATTTCCATTCAGCCCTTCACTTGGAAGACCGCAAAATAGTCGGCTCAATTGTCACAAGAAGGTCATCAATCCGCTTATAATTCACAAAATTCAAGGTTCGAGCAACGAGCAGCCAATTCACAAGAAACCCAAGACCTAAGCAAGATGGCTTCATAAACCTCCAAGGTACTAAGCTAAAAATCACGTTATGTACATTTTTATGCAAACCACAAGAGCCAGTCCAAAAATTCCAGACAAAAACTCAGGGGCTTGACTTCCAGTTGCCCTGTAGCATGCAAAGATCAGCACCTCCCGTGGGGGTGGTCAGTGTTCGATTTGCAAAAGACCAAAAAGCACAAAATCCCTATGGGCACGGAGGCTCAGTACATGCATCGCCATAACCTTCAACTAACTTTGATCGAACAATAGTATGGCTGCTGGCAGCCTGTTCATTGCACTGCTCCCCCAACGAAGGAACACTGTCCTTAGTGTTATATATCCTATCATATACAAACCACGATTACTCGGCTCATCGGGATTATTCTTTGGGCGGGCCATTCCACAAAATCACTACCGGTCGCGGAGTCTCAATAGCCATCAATTAGTATGGCCTCCCAGTTTACTCAGCCTCACTGACAGGGTTGCAAAAATTGTGGTATGAGAAGATCAGTGTCTTCCGCGGGGTCGCCCGCGTTCGATCAGCAAAATACAAAGACAGAAATCTCCATGGGCACTAAGGCTCGGCAAGTGCATCAACAGAATTATTTACTCACTTAGCTGCTGAGAGCATGCTCGTTTCTGTCCATCCGCGAAGGCCAGAAAGGTTAACGGCCAAGCCCAAGTGCCTCACTAGAGCAGGAAGAGTGCCAACATGTGTAAAGGGGTGATCAGCAGAGGATTCCCAAAGCATACGGAACATTTGTGGGGATTCTGAATAAACAACCTCCAATCCGCCCACGCTCTACTTTGAG
The DNA here is from genome assembly GCA_948099385.1 of Fasciola hepatica. Taxonomy (NCBI): domain Eukaryota; kingdom Metazoa; phylum Platyhelminthes; class Trematoda; order Plagiorchiida; family Fasciolidae; genus Fasciola; species Fasciola hepatica. The sequence goes on along the minus strand of CANUEZ040000126.1, from coordinate 4,643,313 downwards.
GCAAGCTTCATTCGTCGCCTTCCTGTTACAGCGAATTTTCGACGGCATCATATGCATAGATCAATCGCCATTCTAATACTGCCTTACCTTTTACAAAGAATATCATCGGCGGATAAAACCCCATGGTTTTACACCAGCTTAGCCACTTGTGACGTGCACTTTTGAGTTAAGTAGGTGACCAGAGCAAGTGAGCAAGATCTTTGGGCTTTTTACCTCAGGGCTCACATAAGAGTGAGTCTAACTGTCACCTTTTCAAAATAAACTGTTAAAAGGCCGCGAGTTCGGTTTCATCAGCTTTCTGTGTTGCGGTACCAGCTATCTGCCGTTAGCCTCTATTCTTTCAATGTTTGTCGTTGCACGTAGGAACAAATCCACTGGCAGCATTGAAGTGAGATCATTTTCAACTAAAAGCGAATCAAAAGTATCAGCTTGTTCATTTTCACTGACCCCCATGAATGAAAACATTTTGTCATTAGCAAGCATGCTGGGTCCTTTATTTCAGCAAAAGAACACATCCAGTTTAGGCCACATCCGGCTGGGCGCCACCATATTCGTCTACATTATTACCCAGCGGGGTTTCCCGCAGTCCAGTGTTCACACACGGGCTGTTCAAAACTAACTGTAAGTTTTCTACTAGGATTCGTTTCAGCTACATAAGCTAAACACATTATCGACGTTACAGGCTGTCCCAGAAACTCACTAGCTTCTAAATCTGGATAGGTGGGCACCATTCCTCATTTGGAAAACGCAATTTTAGGGGCTGTGAAAACACGCCGACAACAAAACAATCTGGTCACAAAATCGCCGCTAATCACATAAAGTCCTTTTCAAGCTGGGCGGAAATAATACATTGATTATCGACTAAATCCTTGGGACAGAATTCGTCAGCACTGTTTGGGGATGGTGGGTAATCGGTCTATTTTTTAGTAGTTGTAAAGTTTTCATACCCCTGGAGGAATAATCAGCCAGACTGTCAGTGGGTAGTGGGCACCTCCTTTGTTCCACTCTAGCTTCTCCATGTATGATAGCCAGCTGGTTGGCTATGAACGTGCCGAGTCGAATCTTTACATCAATTATGTGGTGCAACACTATCATGGAGTCAGCTTAAAACACTGCAGATCAAATACTGGATTTTATGCATCTTTGAGGACACTCGTAAACTTAACAACCAAAACAGCGGCAATTGGCTTCCGTTGTAGACCGAGAAAGACCCAAGGGGTGAACTTGAAACTTAGCACAGATGGTTTCTTTGATGCATTTCTATTGCCTGAAGACCAATTTTCGTATACAACAGCTTCACAGTGGGCATCATGATCACGGAAATCGCGTGCAGTTCTCTTATCTGCTTCGTGTTATTAGAAGGCAAGCATTGCGGGATTTGTATATTCCCTAGTTTACTGAGGTTGTTTAGGAACTTTTCTTACTGCAGTCTGTCATCAGGCTCAGCGGCCTATCCCAGGCGCATTTCTTCCGACAAGCTTGGTGCAGCTGAACTTTCCTGAGTGGGAACCAAGGGAAAGCTCATCCAAAAAAGCCGCACAAACTAGGGGTAGATGACAGAATTTCTTTAAGCGTGACTAGGCAAAGCAGATAGCCCTGTTCGAGGAGAACTGTATCTAACTCGGCTTTCCAAAGAAGTTCCAGGTTGTTTCCCATCTGAAATGCGATCTATTTGCTTCTCATGCTTTTTTCTGCTTTCTCGCCTCCCGGGATGGACACTACTACCTTAGGAGCACTTATAATCCTTTTAAGAAGGTAGGAGCCATTCACCTTCAACGATTCCCTCAAAATCCGAACTATACCTCGTACATGGCTGCGGCCTCCTTTAGGGCAAAAAATGTAATTATATCGCTCCGAACCGATGGGCTGCCATCCTTTATTCTGTCGCCGATTTTTCCATATTGTTTTCGTCCCACTCAAAGGATTGTAATGCCTTCCTACATTCCAGTACTCCTCGCGGGCTGTAGCCAGCGCTCTCGTGGTGCCCCTGTCCTTCTCTGTTACGTTGGCGACAGAAACCGAGTTCTGTCACCAAGTGCTTGTTCAAAAAATAATGGGGTCTACAGAAGCATTCGGCTAATTAGTGCGAGATAGTCGTCTGTTTGATACTAAACGCCTCGCAACCGTAAATTTCCTTCTTGAAAAACGAGAGCTCTTCTGTCGGCTGCTCGTTTGGTAGACGCCCTCCAAACCATCCTCCCCGAACAAATACTATCTCTCTTCTTCTAGCTTCGTCTGTATTTGGCGAATATGTTCAGTTTCCCCGACCCTTACTCCTTGAGGAAAACACAGTTTGGACTAAGGAAGTGAGGCCAACGAGTCAAACAATATTCTTTAAAAACTTTAGTTAATCAGAGTACAGATTAAACGAGAGGATCATACCGGTAGGCAGCTTGGCCAAGCTTACGAAAGCAGACCCTTCAGTACTCTTCTCACCTCACGGTGGGGGGGGGGAGAACGAAACTCGCGGTTGGTTATTATCTTTCAGAGATAGGGGACCACTAAACAAAGTCATCAGTTTCCTTTGGTAGTATACGTTTCATGCCAGATCGACATTATTATCTTCCGAACGCAGGTGCTGCCATTGAGACATATTAGCATATTGTTGAATAACTGCTAAGTGACTAGCAACGAATTAACCATAGCTCGTAACGCCTTTCGCTGTGTAGCGCCCGACGATCGTCGTCTGCCCAAAAGTGCTCTTCGTCAAAACTATCTCCTGTGCTCCGTCCTATCAGCTCTCCCAGTCGAACACCAGCGACCGCTGTCGTCACCTCCAGCCTTGGAATATTATTGGTTTTGATAAGCGGTACTCGTGATTTATCATATAGCAGCACGCAGTATAGAGATCTATCCATGGAGCTCACCCATCGTGCACCACCGCACCGTATCTGGTCTCCGAGTCATTACAGGATACACGGGACTCAGATTATCCAATTCTTTGTTAGGTCTAATTAAGCACACTCAGCGGCAACCCCATCCTCCCGTTATGAGCATAAATGATACCCAGTTTCTCCACGGCACGGTACCTCCGGGATGTTTGAATTATCCGAGCCTAGCTTCGACTCGCTTTGTGTCTGCAGCAATCACTTAGTCGAGAGACAACGGGGCAACTAAACAAGACTGGTTAAAGGGGGGACTGAGGTTTGATACTATGCACTTCCTTGTCAAGTGCTTGTCACGCGAATGGAACTGGAAGGTAAATTTATCTCAGGCTCTATCCTAGTAAAGGTTTGGTGCACTATGACCCGTTGTATCTTGCTGGAGAACCCTATATTGGGATCCAGGGATAAACACAAAAACCCTCCTCCATGGGGTACTCATTTCCTAAGCTTTAAACCGAGGTTTATCAATAACTCAGTTGTTCAACTTGCGGGGAAGTAACTTCAGCACTAGCTGGGATGAATGCAGCTCAATTGTCGACATCAAAAATGACTATAAAGGCTTGAAAGGCCAACCGTCCATAGCTTATCACGAAATTTCTAATTATAGCAAATTTGGAGTAAAAGGACGAGGAAGTGGCCTCAAAAAGGTGAACTGTTATCTTACACTCTCTCGAAACCCGTGACGAATCTCTCCAGGGTCACCACAGCAATCGCAAGGGGCTGCATTCGGTGCCGCACCATTAAATAGTAAAGCAAACGAAATAAGTGCTGGCCATCGTTCATGATCTTAGAGCTGACTCATAAGTGGAATTGTCCGACAAAACTTCCGTTAAACTACTGGGCAACTGTCAGACGAATACAACCACGATTTCGGCAGGCCCAGACCGCCAGTGATGGAATCGGGGGCAGCACCAAGTGCCTCAATCTTGGAACCCTGCCTACTCGCCTCTTCGTTCAACTTACCGGTAGGATTTATCCGCTGACTTTGAAAGGACCTCTTAGGCTCTTCAGAGTACCCACGTTGTATTTTAGACCAAGCGCCTGAGCCTGTCGACCACATGGATACATGTTCCTCCAGTTTCTTCAAGAGTTTGGCGACCTCTAACTCCAGCTTGACGCAGCAAGTCCTCGTTCTGGTTTCCCCTGAACGCTCATATATCCTGAGCTAATTTTTCTCTCGCATGACGATCCCGTATTTTGCTGAGAGACAGATAAGATTTTTACCAATTACTGTGCCGACAAGAATCTCCAACCCCTGAGCCTCTTACGGAAAAACTATCAAGAGGGACCTTCCGGGTTCTAGCAACGATCTGATCTAATCTGCCTGTACCGTAGGAGGGGCTGAGTCTGGTATTCGCTTAGCTCCAAAGAGAAAATATCAACATACCGCAAAGACCTAAACTTATAGCCCCTGGTTCGGGTGAATTCTACAGAGCGATCCACCGCTCCATTCACCGAACAAGGGGGGCCGATCTTTCTGGATAGTACCTCGAAGCCTTAGAGCGACGAGTAGCCGAAATCAGTGCAGAACCTGGGTTGAAACGAGATAGATACCCAAGTTCTGTGGTACTATTCGCGAGTTGGAATTTGGTACGTAGGGATTATACTTACTGCTGAGCCCCAGCGAATATTGGGCCAATAATTAAACAAAGTTTGTGGTAGAATCTAAGCAGAATAGCCTGATGTAATTGAGTGACGGCGAAAACCCACCGGGAGGGACGAAGAAGGTCAAGGTCTAGAGTGGGGAACCGTCCATAGAGTGCCGCAATCGGGGTGCCATTGACGGCCTGTAGTGTTAGAACTGACGGAAAGACAGTGGGCAGTTTTCAAAGGAATGTTGCACTGACCTGCATCCCCGTGTAGAGTTAGAGACGCATACCGGTAGCCTTACATTTCGAGTTAGGACGCGGAGTGACGCTGGAGCTTGCCGCCGTCATCTGGTTAGTATCTAGGCTACGGAGTTCTTCGCATTTGCGAACTTGTGGTCAGAAACGGTAGGGGTTGTAGCGCTCGTCTTGTCCGGAAGGTAACCTGGGGGCACGGGGTTTGAAACGACAGCTGGTTGGAATCCGCTGGTGGAGGCTTTCGAAGGCGGACGCCTGCCGTTCTGCCATCCGCATAAGGCGGCGGATGTTCTAAGATAAGACCTGCATGTGGTTATCGGGCGCACTGCGTGGGTTTATTTTGGTCCATGACTGCAGCTAATGGAATGAGGGTGGCCCTACCAAACATGTGGGGCCACGGGGCAAATGCATGTTCCGGCTCGAGAACTTTGTCTGCATCCTGAGCTCACAGGTCCCAGCTCTGAGTCTGTGTTAGAACGAATACCAGGCTACGAGCATATGGAGGAATTCGATGCATCCATATTCGACACAGGGCTGCATCTTCCGTTACGTCGCACCTAAAAATGAACGTACTTACCACAGTAATTATGAGGATGTTGTACGATATAATCGAATTTCGGAGAGAACCTGCTGGGTGCGCTTTTGTTCTGAAGCTGCTACAAACTCGAGCAGGGTCTCTCGGGAGGTGACGCACTGGTCGCTCAGACCAATTATGAAGGGCACATATTGAAGGTCGTTGCAAACGTTCCGCATGCTTCGTGGATCTGACTATATTTGACAACATTCTGCTAAGCTCGTCCATCCACCAAATTAACACGTCTGTTTGTGCGGGACACTAAACTTAGCCTGGAACTGTTTCTGGTCATTCTGCTTGGACCACGGGACTTTGAGCCCTTGGGTTTTACTGCCGAGTCTATTTTGCCGCATGCCTGACGTCCGTATATATTGCAATTCCGCGGTTTTCAAGTTAGTGCCGTAGAAATTGCGGATGAACCTTGTTCTGATTTTCAAGTTCGTGTGATTCGGCTACGCGTTGCTCAAATCGAAATTTTTGTGACTTGCAGTGCCGAAGTGAAACTATGACAAGAAAACTCGTTGAAAATGTCCAGATGGGGAAACGAGGGCTCCAAGAAACAACAAGAATTAACTTGGCCGGGCTCTGCGGATGGTTTGGGTGATATCGACTCTCTGGATAATACTGATTTCACTTGTTCTGTCAGTGCCAGCTCGTTTTCTTAATCACCATGCGTTTAAAGATGTTCATATTTATACACTAAGAGCGATAGAGTTAGAAAACCTGTTGCGAGTAGATAGAAAAACATAGGTCCATAAAAAGGAACTTTTTGAGACGAGGCACCGGGATAACCATGTCGTTTACAACATCAGCATCCAAGTTGCAAGGTGATTTGACGAATATGAACCCTCGAGACCACCCAAACTACCAGAGATTCAGCATTCAACCTGTAGAGAGTAGAGCCAGCCCATTTCGATGGGCGCTCCGAGGAAAAGAGTGTATTCATAAGGCCACCTGAGAACTTCGTTGAGCACAAAGCTACTGATCCTGGCGAAAGGTTTTTATATCTCATGCTTTACTGCCTTTTGAGGGCCACACATGCTGTCGAGGGCTGCGCAATGACTGCGAGTCGATTCTCGCAAATTAAGTAATGCCTAGCCAACTCAAGAGAAACCCGAAACCAGAACAAGGTTGGTTCGTAGTTTCTACGGTACTAAATTAAAATTCAAAAACGGTACAAATACATACAACTTCTAAATGTGCGGCCCAATAGGCTCCACGGTAAAACCCAAAGGTTTAAAGTCCCGTGGCTCGAGCACGACAACTGGAAACGGTTCAAGGCCAAATTTGAGTGTCTCATATGGATAAACAAACGTGAAAAAGTGTGGTGTATGGACGAGCTTTACAAAGTAACGTAAATGTAGTCAGATTCACAAAGCAGGTGGAACGATTTGAAGGATTTTCAATGTTTGTTCTTAATAATGCCTGATCCCACAGCGGAGTACACCAAGTTGAGCAGAATCTCCGAAGATTTGTTTGAACGGCCATTCTAGATGCGATGTCTACCTAGTAATCTTTAAAGCCGATTGTCAGATGAAGCTGGCAAAACAAATATGCTTGGGTGGGAAACTACGTTCGATGATTTGACGCAGTTCATAGGCCGCCAATCCCGCATTGCCAACGGCCGATGTGGACAAACTGTACGCGGCAGGTGCACGCTGGCGTCAGCGTCGGCCCGTAACGTGGTGAACGACTGTAACCCAAACGAGCTTCGAGCCATTATGCACGCTATAATTCGAGAGCCCGAGAGGTCAAATCAGTGCAAGCCGTGCAACTCCATGCATTGTTTCCAGACTGTCCAACCGTTCTCGGGATGAGTGAACCTGGTTGGTGCTCCGTAGCAAAAGGCATCGATGCATGCTTCATGTGTTAGGACGGCCCTCAGAATGCCCCTCATATTGAAGTGTGACCAGGAGGCGTGGGTATTGGACACAACTTGTTCCTGCGTGGCCCACAGAAAGCTAGGTTTACCCATGCGGTTGAACCCAAGATTATCTGTCCAAAAGGATATGACAGTCGTAAACAAGTGAGCTGGGGCATCGTATCGCTTTAAGGTTATATAAAAATAGTCTACTCCCTCAATTTTGATGATGCTACTCCTATTGTCCGCAACATTTCCACGGACTTTTCTGCTTCTGTCCGCTGGTGGCCCTAGTGGATGATGAATTTTGCTACCAATAAGTGCGAGGTCCTAACCCACAAATTCCGATTGCCCCTGGATCCTCAAATCTTGAGGGGTCCCCAATAGCCAACCGACCTGCCATCCGCGATTTGGGTCTCAACTGTTCCTGCTCCCTTAACCCCCCTGAGCACGCCGCCATCCAAGCGGTCAAGGCTAGAAGAGGTATTGCCCTTTTCTTCCAAATCTTCCGTCCCCCGGGCAGTATCATCAGCTTCTGCAAATCCCACGCTAGGCCTTCGCTCGAATATTGCTCCAGTATCTTCAAAAGCACGGCAAAAATTCAACAGAGTTGCCCTAGAAGCGTACAAAGGCGTTTTGCTAAACAACTACTTGGTTTGTTCTCGTCTTTAAACTATATACAGCAATGACAGCATCTAAGCCTTGTCTTTATCTGGCCCCACCGCTTGAGACTAAACTCAGTCTTCTTGCATAACCTGCTCCATAACCACTCCGTTTCCTTTAACTCAGTAGGCTTGTCGTGTAAAACTCCTTACTCACTTCGGAGCAGACCTTTTTCTATCCTTTCTAGTGTAGCTGAATTGACCATACGGTCACGCTTTTTCCTTCTTGTCCACTGCAAGTTCTGGAATAGGTTGTCCATCACCAGTCTAGCTTCTCAGACAAAGTCCCAAATTCTATCTCCACTCACTCCGTATCTCAACTTTACCCATACACTTTAGTTATCTAATATGAACATAGCTCAGGATGTAGAATACGAGAGAGGCCTCGACTTCTAAGGCCCTTTCCTTCGCAGGCCTTTTTCCCTTCAGCTGAGGATACGATCAACGATAGACAGTCTCACTTATCTGACTGAATTCCCGACGCTTGACTGGCTGCAGCCATTCCCGTAGTAAGTAAACGTACTTGAAATACCATTATTCTCCTACACCATGCTTTCCTCTCCCCCTGTGGTCTCTAACATTCTTATGGTTTGTCCTTTCTTGGTCCTTATTTGCCTCAGGTAACGGTTAATCCACAGCAAGGGCACCCTCTGGCTGCCTTTCCTTAGCTGTTTCCACTTTTCTAGTTCTCCTTTTGTGCGCATTCCACCCTCAAAGTTGGTCAATTGCCTTAGCATCATGAAGATTCTTCCCATTATATGCGCGCCCGGATAACGCAGCTGAATGATCCTTTAACAGCCGCTGACTAGACTGGTTCCGCCCCTTGTATCCCTCTCAGCCTGGCCATCTGATCGCGGATCTTATACTTTCACAGTTGAAGTACGCCTCACATGCGTAATTATCAATGAACACTAGTGCGAGTCCCAACTCCGCGGCGCGCTGTCCGGTCCTCCGCCTTGGCTGGCGCACACCTGGCGTGCACACGGTCTGCAGCGATGTGCTGGCCCAGCAAATCTGGTGAATAACACCTGTCTTCGCTCATGAGGTGTTTTCCAGTTTGTGTCCAGCGTGCGGTCAGTCACACCTACAAGCACCGTTTGTGGACTTCACGCCCACACTGCCACAGTTCTACTACATTCAATACAACCGTACGCGGTTTGCTTGCTTTTATTGCCTTCGCCCAACCGCCGTAGACGCACCTATTAATTTTTTCATCACTCTAACCACTTTTTGTTCTGACTTCTCCTAAGCACACCCATACTCCTCATCCCTATTACCTCCGCCATCCTTCCACTACCGTTTGCACACTTATCCGTCTTGCCCCATCTTTTGTTTTTCATCATCAACCCTATCCACACTCACGCTCAATCCACAGGTCAAACATTTTCCCCAATCTTCGCATCTTTAACGACCAGATCTATTATCAATTCATTAACACCACACAATTTGTGCTCGGATCCATGAATCACTCTTGGTCTCTAAATCACACACCTAGCCCTATAACCAGCGGTGTGATCCAAGGTAGTGTACTGGGTCCGCTGTTGTGCCCCGTGTACATAAATGATATATTTACTGTGGTTCGCCATGGAACTCCGGTTTTATTTGCTGGTGATGTTAAGTTGTCGTACACCTCCGACCATAATTCATTGGGTAATGCTATAGCGAAAATATCGGAGGACTTACGGACGCTCAATTCGTGGTGTACCGATTGGGTAATGAAATTCTCGGCGGACAAAGGCTTCATTCTTTCATACAGGTTTCATGTCCCCCTCCCCCGAAACGTTTGGTGTAGGTGGTCATCGGATCCTCAATAAATCATCAGTACGTGACCTGGGCATATACTACCTCTGTTCGTTCAACTTCCCGGAGTAAACGGACACTCAAATGGCCAGGTCCCGCAGGTTGATAGGACTGGTTCACAAAACATTCCGTTTGTGTGAAATTAAACTCAGTGTCTATGCAGCACACGTTAGACCATTGCTAGAGTATAGTTCAGTCGTCAGCTCTAACATGCGCCAGATTGACAGGATTGCCGTTAGAAATGTTCGGTGCACCTTCACCAGGCAAATGGTTGGCTATTCGTCTATTCTCAACTATAAACAGCGCTGTGACCTGCTACAACTCGAACCTCTTTGGCTCCGACGGATAAAGAACAACTTGTTCTTTTTCCACTCACTATTTAAATGCAGATCCTGCAAAGTCTCCCCTGTGGTACGAGACCCATTAAACTTAAGGCGTTCGTTACGACAGAGCAGTCATTCGGTCATTGTGCCGTCCCCGGGAATCAGCCTACGGTCCAACTTCTTCAGTGGTGAATATTTACAAATGTGGAATAAGCTTCACCAAATGTCCATGCAGTATGCCCCTTACCGAGATTTAAAGAGAAATTAACCAAATTGCTTGATGTGCTGACACTCGTATCCAACAATGGGCCGAACACTTCGGAGGAGCTAGCGTACAAAGTTGGTTTGGGTTACCGGCACGCGGGTCCTAGTCACGGGCCAGGAGACCTACGTACCACACAAGTTGCCGTATATTACTCAAGTCTTATTAACCTTTCGTGCACAAACGTGTTTTGCAAAGTCAAATCATCCACCAAGATAACAACCACTCAGAGTGGCAACTGTAGACCCAGGTCTACAGCTTCCTTCTTGCCCGTCCCATATACTAGGTTCTCCACTGGAAGAAGTTAGACCACGATTCTTATACTTGAGGCGGCCCATCGGGGTACTTAAACCTCCAGTTATGACGTCACGGACGCTGATCCCACTAACTGCCCACGTATTATCCTCCAGCCGATTTGATCCCACGTCTTTACGCAGAATTTTTTTATTCTACAGAGTGGTTACTCCAAATAAAGTCTCAACCTCATCTCTGAATCCCATGGCTTTTACCTCTCCAAAGTTCCACCGTTCAATTCACCCGTCTTACGTGCCATAGCCCCAGCGTAATCGTAATCAGCTTACTTATCGACAATCATTGAGGTTCATTTATTCCATCATTTCCTGTAGTAGTTGGATTTCTCAGTGGAGCTTCCTGGTCAAATCTACACCCAATTACCGACACTTGCACGTTTCACTCCTTCAACTTCTCTTACCCTTGTGCCATGGCACTAGCAGGGTCATTAACTCTATGCCCCTTTACATCCTTCTACTGACCCGGCGTCTATCCCACATTACGTCCCATCTTATGGCTTTTAACACTCCCTCCGCAAACATGGACAGGAAATCCAGTCCCAGTTCTCTCACGGGAAGAAGCTCATTAACTGAATTCAGTCCACATTTGTGTCGCCACTCACTCTGTTCCCAATGTACTTTTCTACCGCTAATGTTGTTCCGCGGTTTCACGCAGAATTTCGTTATTTATTGTACAACGTGATTACTATAAGTTCAGTTTCAACCTCATCTGTGAATCTCGAAGCCCTCACCTATCCAAAGTTTCACCGTTCAATTTATCCATCCTGCGTGCCATATCTTCAGCATATTCGTAATTAGCTTACCTATCGGCTATCATTTAGGTTCATTTATTCCGTCGTTTTCTGTAGTAATCTTCCACCTGGATAACATTCACTTAATATGGGAACTATACTCCTAGGCCTGGAGGTTCCTTATTGCCCGCCCCATGTACTAGGTTCTCCTTTGGAGAAAACTCAGCCCCAGTTCTTATCTCTTATCTACATCATACCAAATTCACTTTACTCGGTCCAAACTGGGCTCATTCCTCTTCTTTTAGTTCGCCCTGGCATTTAAATCCGGAGTCCCTTTCCGGCGACCACCATTAGTTACCAAATCATCTTTATCCTTCTTCATTGTTTTTGCCTTTTTTCGCATTCCTGTCCTCTATCATCCGCTCATAGCCCGCATTCTTTGAAAATAGCTCCAGTTTCTAGATACTAGAGGTTCCTTTTAACCATTGACCGTTGAGCCCCAGATAAGGGCGTCCCAGACTGCGTTTTTCTATTTTTATTTTTCCAAAAACCACTGACGTGAGCCTTTCCCTTGATGGCTCGGTAAAATACCTGGCTCACATTTCCGGCTGAAAATTCGATGCCTCCCCGTCATTCCGTCACTACCTCATTGGCCCTGCTCTCCAGAATCCCTCGCAACCTGGTCACAAGCTTCTGGGCAATTCGACCCCCACAGCTATGTCACAAAGCCAATGTCACTCGTGCGAAATCCGCCGATGCGGGGCGCAGTCAGATCCACCGATTTAGCCTGCGCACATTGGGCGTGAGGGACGTCTGCGACGACGTGCGGGAGCAGCTAGAATGGCGGATCGCACCTCCCATCACCAAAAATGGTTTTCAGGTTGCATGCTCAGCGCACGGTCGGCCCCACCAACCAGCACCAGCTACAGAAAAAACACCCTCGATACACCCGAAATGCTGCAAATACGCCACTATCTCTTCCAGTTATTACCGATTTTACATCGTACTCATCTCCGTCTTCGCCATCTCAATCCACCGCTTCATACTACCGGCAAAATTTACTTTCCTCAGCGCATAATTATCACGTATTTAGAAGACCGCTACCATACTCGGCTTACCGTTCATGATCCTTCTTCCCGAGGATTCGTGTCAAACCACTCATCTGTCCCATTCGCAAACCTAACCAATCCCCAAGATGAAACTCGCCCCTTTTAATCACATATGCCGATATATTTGAACAACTTCACACTAATTGTTCCCATAACTTTTGATCCACAATTTCCAAACAGTACATTTCACTGGGGAATATTTGTCTCCAGAACATCCCAATAGTCATCAATATTGAGACAGTTCACTCTCTCTCTCTATCAGCCCAACAAATCGCCCGCACACGGCTGTGGCACTGCAATATCCTCACCTTGCAGAGTCATGATCTCCCCATACGTTCACATCAGAGAGACACCAGTGTTGCAGCAATTTGATTTGTCGCCATCAAGTGATCCTCCTTTTACAAAGAACATTGATAAATAGTATTTTAACTGTCACTTACATCACCGGTATTCTGTCTTGGTAAATCCTCTCAGACAATTTTGAACCTTGCATCTCCCTGGCCGTCATGTTCCGCCCTTAGATAGCGCTAACCACTACGTAAATACTTACTTGCCACTTAAATACTCACCTCCCTTGCAGACCATGTCTCTGTAACCATCGTGGCTACGCGTCAAAAACTGATCTGTCGTTCAGTTCCCATTTCCATTGTGGTGCATCATACTCCACTTTTCTGGATATAAACAATCTGCTCAACGATTGTTTGTTTCCACTTGGCCACTTCTTTCACCACCACCTCGGCAGTCTTCCTCTACAGACGAGTCCCTCACTGGGCACCATACTGACTCAGTTGATATTCGGCCGCTAAACGTTATGAATGTAATCTTCGAAGGATTTTTCTTATTCTCTGTCCGCAATTTCTCCCCTTCCATCGTCTGATATACAATCCTAAGCCGCCCCTTAAACCGCGGAGCGCTATGGCTGTTCTACACCCCCCTCGGAAAATTTTTCCTCGAAGTAAACAAAATTTCCGTCAATTCTATTTGATTCTGTCGTTGCGCAGTCCCCTGTTTTGTAATATTTTAGTAAAAGCCTACCACTTCCAACCAGCTCCATCTGGACCCGGTCGGATTGGTCACCCGATTTAGTATGCGGGATGCAGTGTCTTCCGTGGGGGTTGCCCGTGTACGATTCGCAAAGACAGAAAGAAAACTCGATGAGCCGGAGCTCAGTAAGTGCATCAGCACGCATCAACACTTACACCGATAAAGATGGGAGTGGCTATCTGTTTGAGCGTATTACCCCGAACCCGAGTTCAAATTTGCCGAGCGCTGCCATAAAGAGTAACTTAAATGCATTCTCTTATACTATGTTGAGTGCGCACACTTGAATCACCCTTTTGGAGAAAAATTTTCGGGTCTTTCAAGGCAAAACTTCAAATGTTTTCTATATTTGTGGTAGTGTTGTTGCCGTTGGCTGTATAATTCACCAAAATGAGTATCAGTTATCGCGCATGTTTAGAAGATGCGCCATGAGTAGCATTTTACCGCTTCCGGATGTTTGGTTTATACTAGTCTGACCCCATCACCTGACCTTGACTTTCGGATTTGCCGGTCATCATTTCGAATTCATCACTGAGCACATTTAAAGCTCCCCCCGTCATCCACTAATGTGCATACAGTTTTTCTCATATTTCCTACATTTGTCTTCCATTTATCCATATGGAGTTCATCTATTCTGTACTAGCCATACGCCCTTCTACACAACCACAAAATATTTGTGCGTGTATTCGTTTGTGACGTTTTTATCCTGTATCTCCATCCTTCGGGCCGCTCCGAAATATACCGTTATTATTATTGTCAGTCAGCATTGTGGCACCTGGAGAATGAAGGGCGGCCATGATATTTTTGGACACAGGGTCGGGTACTTTGCTGATTACGCACGAGCTCATAGAACGCTGTGAACTAGTCGACCAGCCTGTGTCTCTCACGATCATCACAATTGTGGGGGGGGGGGGGCTGAGCCTGCCGGTAATATATTTACCTATAGAGTGACCGTGGACACTTCAAAAGCTTTTCCTATACACAGCTTACCAATGAGAGCAGTCGAATCTATTAGATCAGTCGCCAAGAAATAGTCTCATCTCAGGGACAGTGTTCGAAGAAGTATCTTGCTCGCACTTTGATATAGTAACTGAGTGCAATGTACCAGAGGCCCATTGGGTGCTTGAACAGAGAACAGGCAATCGAAAGGAACCGTTGACCACGCGGACCGTACGTAAATGGACACTTCTTGGACCTCCAAATACGAGGTTCAACAATCGGCATCAGTAATTTGCTTAGCGGTTGCTGGGAGAGTTGCCTACGAAGAACATAACCAACGTTTTGATACTGAATCCTACCGTCTCTCTCAGGAACTTGCAGTTCACTCAAAAGCATATCAGCTGGTGCTTCTAATGGTGAATTTAAAAATGAAACGCCACAACGAACTACACGAAGTTGTTTTACGTAAGCGACCACCGTCAAATCGCCCATCAAGAGACGGATAAGTGGCTCAAAGGCGTTTGACTTATCCCAAAAACGACCTGTCCGGGAAGCCCAGTTGAAAGTCGAACACCAGTAGGCCACGCAAAGCAGCTTGGACTCGGCCGACCTAGTGGCAGCTTTCAATGCCTGGGTGAAACTGCATGACAGGCGGCGGAACAAAGTACCCTTTGCCAAGGCAACAATGGCTGGGTTAAAGTCAGCCTCCATAAATGAACTAAAAGTGGCTGCATTGTTTTTGGACTTCAGGGTAACAACAATGCTGAAAGAGATCCGTATCACCATCAAACTAAGCTTTGCACGTTAGACGGGTCCTAGAATCCCGTTACACTACAGGAAACGGAAGAAACCAAGAGCGTATTTGAAGCATTATAAAGGTAATTCACTCGTAGCGGGAAACAGCAATGAAAATGCCGATGATTCGAGCTCGAAACTATATACAAAGGATAAAATAGTTTGCAGACCGCCTCGCGCCGAGTTATTGGGCGTTCCACTCAATTTCATGGCCTACGTTTACTCAATTCGACCCAGTTTTCTCGAACAACTGCAAAATGTACTGAGTCCCTGTTTTTATACAACGCGCACAGAGGTGAGAAGGAGAGATTCACCAAGATTTCACTTAAACAGTTAAAGTGAGGCTTATTACCTGAAATCACATTATGAAGCTATTTCGGCCTTTAGCGAGAAAGATTTACGCACCTTTTATAGAGTATCAGTTGTCGCACATTTTGTGCCCAAAATACCCTGAAATGCTCTAATACGTGACAGTATTCGATCAATTTCCATGTTCCTGTGTGCTACATTACTGTCCGTCTTGCACTCGTTACCAGAGTTGATTTGTAATCAGAAACCGATTTTCAGTTCCTTCAGAAAATTTGGTGCGTTCGTTCCATGCAATTCCATTGCTTCCCGACCTTTCATCCTTACGCGATGTCTGATTGCCACTTGCAGGTTGCATCTACGTTAAACTTCTGCGCGCAAGTTTGTAGACAAACTTGGTTAAGCCAGTCGCTGCAGTAGTTTACTGCTTGCGTTACAGCATGCCTCGGGGTCATAAAAAATAACACATCACCACCAATGCCCCAGTGGTGTTTTCTGCATTCTTACTTAATTGCTCTTCGGAACCTCTAATTGCGTGCAAACCATTTATCCTTTGAACTGCAGACGCAGCAGCCCGCCCGATATACGCTATCTTGCAAGCCTGTAGTAGTACTTATCAACCCCCTGCAACCCTACGTTACTTAAACTCTCGAATTAAAACCGAGACCAGAATATGAAATGTGCCACCGACCGTTCATATGCACCCAACCAGTTCAATATTATTGTTGCCATTTATGATCATAACTCACAGCTGGAACCACGTCCAGACCGCTAACATCATTTATTTCAGGTTTGTCGTCGCCCACTCTCTCGGGCTCCGCTTTTGGTGACCAAGGTCCACACCTTGATCCGTACCGACAAAAACCTAAATGGAATCTTTTATACCAAACGGGATTGCAATCGAGCCACACGACCTAAAACACTCCCAACTGCTTACCGGTAGATTGATAGGCGTCTTCTGACGCAACACCTCTACTACTGATGTCACTGCTGGAGTCTTCACAAATAACAGTTTACGGGCTACCTTCTACTGATTGATTGACACGTCCCTTACCCCGTCTGATGAACCATACCCACGGGATGCTTTACATCACCTTGGTCTTATGTGAAACAATCCAACAACAGAGCCAGAATACGTAACACAGGAATTTTTCACTCATTAAATTTCGATACGCCATTCGAACGCAAGTCCACTTATCCCCCCCCATCCGTGGTTCCCAATAATGACGCCGAATATTACTGAGAATCAACAAGTCAATATATTTTTGTCAGCGTAACGGAACAATAAGGCGTGAGCTTACGCGGAGGTTTTTCACTCAGTTTTCCCTTGCAAGATTTCACTTTTGGTTCGATCGTTATCCGGCTTGAAATTGATTCTTCACTAATTCAGGGCCTTCAAGTTGCGCTCCTTTTTTTCTGAATGATACGGGTTATTGATCTTGAAACTAAACTTGCCTTTTATATGGGTTGCTGTTTCCCCCGCATTCATCGACGTTTCCTAGTCCACTTCCACACAGTTTGTTCATATCTCCCCGTTTCATGACGCACTCCGCTTATTGAGACCGGGAATATCCGTCATTCCGGGCCATCATCGTCTTCATTGAGGGCCGTTCTCCTTATATTCACCAAAGTTCACGAGTGTACTCCCATTCATTTTTTCATATCTCCATGTTCATAACTCATTCCGTTCATAGAACCCCAATAGGCCTTCGTTATCCACGGCTCGCATTGCTTTGGTTTATAACGCATCCTTAGCGCTACATTTTCACGACATATTTCGCATTCCCACGGGCCACCACCAACCAACCCGGATTCGAAACCGAACCGTATTTTCCGCGCAAACCATTATCATTTCAGTCGGTTAAAACCAACTCTAGCTATATTGCTTTGTTTCTGACGGTTGTGACTCGCTTTCTTGAAATTCGTGCACAGTTGATTGTTTTGAGTAACGTTGTACACCAAGATTATGCGCCTGCGCGTGCGTCTCGACCATGGTCGAGAAATATACCATTATCATTATTACTAATATCATAATTATTACTATTATCATCATCATCATCATCATTATCGTTACCATTATCATTATCATTAGGCTCGTGCAGCAAAATGTTGTACCCCGGAATGTCTTCATTTTGATCCTGCGTCCAACTGTTTGCGTCGGTCTTCTGATGAGTATGCCAATCTCAAGTTTTGTATTGGTTCCCTATAGATCGTAAAAATGATGACTATGACGGAAACCTGCTTCACGCGCAACCAGCACAGGAAGTTAGTAACCGCGGGCACTGGCGACAAGTTGGGTGTGGGTTGAGTTAGAATCATGACCCTATCCTTAACCTCAGACAACTATTTTCAGAGAGGGATTTTGGCAGACGGTGTAAACAACAAATGTTGGAAATCCTCCCAATCGTTCTGCGTGCTTTGTGAATTTGACTATATTTGACATTACCCTGAAAAGCTCATCCATACACTCCACTTTTGTACATTTGCTTATTTGCGTAACGTATTTGAATTTGGCCTTGAACAGTTTCTGACTGTTGTGCTTGAGCCACGGGACTTTCAACTCTTGGGTTCCACTGTCGGGTCTACTTGGCCACAAGCTTGACGTCTGTACGTATTGCAATTTTGCGGTTTTCAAGTTGGTATCGCGGAAATTGCGGATCAACCTTGTTCTGGTTTTCAAGTTCGTTCGAACCGGCTACGCGTTGCTTGAATTGCGATTATTGTAATTTAAAACATCAGGGGCTATCTAATTGGCGGGGATTGGACAGAGAATTTCGATGAACTTGGACCGCCTGCCAAAGCGCAAGCCTACCGGTGGAAGATGCCAGAAAGAAGGTAAAATCCCGCTCGGTCTCCCAGGAAAGGAAACGAGCAATTTCGATAGGCTGGATGGCCTTCCCGTTCATAATCAGTATAACGCTGTGCTCACTATGAGAAAGGCACTTACCATGAAAACAAACTGGGCTAGGATTCTAAAAATGTTCCGCAATGCCTGATATGCGGTCACGTGAAGACGTGAGCAGGAGAAAATTGACTGACGAAATGATGACAACCCAAACAAAAAGGGAGATGGTTGCTTATTCAGGAAAATGCAGCCTTTTTGTATGTTCCCAATCCATGTACGATGCGAAATCTAACGGGCAGAATGTATAACCGACAAAGTAGCCTGCCTACCAGTGACCTAATAAAATTGGCCAACTGGGCGAAAGTAATTGAAACACGTAAAATGAAGTGAGCTTATCACTTGTTCGGGGCACTCTTTCCCAGCTTCCACAGCCGCGCTCACCAAGGAGGTGGACGAGGAATGGCCATGGAGTGCCATCCTCGTCACTCTCATCGGGTCTGGGTAAAAAGAACGCCCACTGGCTTGTGCCGGAGAAGTGTGTGGGATATGGCTCCCGCTTGGGCGAGAAGTTGGGACAACCGATGGAGGGGGCATATCGCCCGGCCACCATGCAGGTATATCCACGATGACACATGACCTTAACGTGTCCGGTTTGTTACCCGTGATAGTGAGAATATGACCTCAAAACTTGATTGCTGTTTTGTAGACTGTCAACTGGTCCAGCTTTAGTTAAATTTTATCTCGGATACAATATTGCATGAAAGAATTAAACTCCATGTTTCGTTAGGAAAGTTTCTTGACAAAATTCACGAAACTATCCGACGCGCAAGATGCCTCAGGCAACACTCTGCTTCTTGCAGAATCCCCTTCCAAAAGCTTTCACTGTGCACAGTAAAGCTCAACGGTTGCCGCGTACAGAGGTAACGGCCATGTGGTATACCAAAGGTGGTCGGGTAACTCAAATCTATAACAGCTGCGATATTCAAAGCGTCGTAGCCAGGTCAAAGTTCGTGACTCATCGAGCTTGAGATAGCTCCGATAAGGTATAATCAAGGGCAGGTGATGAAAGTTTCACTCGCCTGAGTGACTCCCGCTTTTAGAGTAAAACCTGCTCCACAGTACAATAAACGCCCTGGTTAAGTAATACTACGTTAACTATTGCAAGAGTCGCTCACAAATGCCGGATCCCAGGCTCGGGCGCAATAATTAACGTCTTGCCCCAAAATGCTTTGTGAACAGGCAATATAACGAGACTTGGCACCATATTGCAAGGTATGTGGTAGGTGCTCGCTTGAGCGTAGCTGCGGCCGCCAAGCGCCTCCCAGATGGTTGATAGCAGTCCTCCATACGAACACGTGGGTCTTAATATTCGCGGCCCATGGTGTTAGCTGTGGATCGTCTGGTCTTAAGTGCCTCGTTTCACTTTGGGTTCCCAGGGCTATGTTTACTATTCCCCGCAGTTAGCGGCAGCTGCCAATGGGGAGCTGAACGACGAACCCCATTTGAACACTGTTAATATGACGGCGTTCAAGTTTCGCCTATCAGTTTTGAGACATCCAAGAACCGGTAGCTTGTGGTTCGTACCCTTCCGTTAGGTCGTTAACGTGTATTGAAAAAAGAATGGAACCTCGCACCGACCCTTGCGGGACCCAATCGGTATGCCCTACCCTCATGAACTGGCGGTCACCCATTATAACGTAGTACGTTCGACAACTGAGGAAGGTCTTGTTAACTCGAAAACCCGAGATACCACTCTGAGGGCTTCCCATTTTTACTGTAGCAGACGTGGCTCACGGAATCAAAAGCCTTTTTCCAATTTCAAGTAGTAGACCTCAGCCGTCTTTCGCTACCTATCCTGTGCCGTTCTAAACCAAGGGATGAGAGCACACTCGGCAAACAGGACCTGTTTTCATAAACCAGCCTCATTTGTGGTAGACGATCACGTTCGTGGTTAGATCACTGGTCACTCGGTCCTTGGCAGGCTCCTCCAGTATCACTTTAGTTACGGGTAGTGACATGACTGGCCGGTAAACACACATCTTTTACTTCTCCCAACTATTGGGTAATGAGTCGACTTCGGTTGTCGGCTGCAATCCGGGTGATTATTCATCGGAGATCGACCAAGCATACACGTGGGTCAAAAGTGCCGATGTTGCATGAGCTAGGGGCGCAGAGTGGCTGCATGGATGCCATCTAGCCCGGCTGCTCCATATACTTTTAGTCCACTATTTTGTTATTTATCCAGCCTGACCATTCAGTCCAAGAGCCAAGAGGCCAGCAGCATTGAGGAATTGAAAATGTAACGTGTGGTACAGTGTAACCGTCAAACGTGACCGTTGAGTTTTGACTCCGGTTCAGAGTAGCAACGACGGCAGCTGAGTAAGGCGTCACTCAATGTGAACCCCAAAATTTTCGAACAGGAGAGACTAGCAATTTTCTGCGGTACCGAAGAACCCGGAAAGTCCAGGAATGTCATGGCATTGGTCACTCAACTCTAGGCAGCAGCGACAATTGAGAAACCGTGAAACCGAATTGAACTCATTTATGAATAGCAAAACTGCAGCAAATATGAAATTGCGGCAGATTCGGGCAGCGGCGTTCAACCGACAATTTCAGCCATTTCAACTGGCACTGAATGTAAGCGTCCACACAGCTTCAAGCAGAATGTACGATCGGTTGTGATGAAACGGCAGTTTTGGTCAGGAAACGTGATTAAGGCAGTCAATATGTGGGTGACTGTTATAAAATTCGTACACTATAAGCTTCGGCCATTAGCTCGTTCATTTTCCCATCTCCCGTTAGTGCTGCGGTGGCCGGATTAGCCGAAGGGTGGTATGTTGGGGCAGAGGAATAAGGGTCAGTAGTTCGAACCCTGTTAACGGAAAATCGTCTCATGGTAATAAGCTCTCGATGTTTAACCAACGATTGGAAAACAAAGTGCCGTCAGCATGGAGGCAGTAAAAAGCGGAAGTGCTTTGAGCAAGGCTACGAGTAGTTAAACCTGATGACCATAAAGTGTCAACAAGTAGTAATATCAACCATGCAAGTGAAAATGCCTCACACCTTTGACAGTGACCCTAGCTCACCATCCAGTGAGTATTTCATATAATAAATGATGACAGTTGTTCCGTGGCAAACAATTATGCCTGATTGGAGAGGATAGTAAAGAAGCACTCGGTAAAATGTGAGTTTCGCAGAAAATAGGTTTTGCACGCCCAACCAGACCAAGCGAATAGACTTGCTGAGCGCAGCAGTAAAGTTCAATTTTGGGCAAAATGGGGTAGCACGGGATAATCCAACAGCAACCACTCGAAACTAAGCCCCAGCAATGTAAGCACAGGCTGATCGATCCAATACACTAGCAAACGGTTTGGCCGGACATTTTGTAGTACAAATAAGTCCGCCGATGGGAAAGAGAAATGTAGGGACCAGCGCGGGATCTACGCAGGGGTTTAAGTGCGCGTTAGCAAGAATAACGTAGGAAAGTTATATAAAGCAGTGATAAAGACAAAAAATGTGACAGGAAGCAGCAAGATATTTCCAGTTTTGTGATGCAGCACACAGCACTATAGGATCCACAGGAGAATAATGATAATGATAATAATAACAATAATGATAATAATAATAATAATAATGGTTTATTTCGGGGACACCTGAAGCAAGCTTGATTGCATGATCATATGGTACAAGCAAGGTCACAAAAAAATTCCTTTGATATTCATTTGAGTATATGCAGCACTAACGTGTATAGGTTCTAGTGGTCGCATGAACGAATGCTCGGCAAGTTTGAGTTTGAAGGTCAGGTGGACAAACCGCCCAGTGGCGAATGAAATATTTAACCCACCCTTGTGGGTTCTGCGGTCGAAGTACGTAATAAAGTGAAAGGGGTTTGATAAAAATGCGTAGTATTTCGGATGGCATCGGGGTAAAGTCGCAGGGGTGAGTATGCTGACAAAAATACTTCAAAAAAGCACCGACAAAAAGTTGCAAAATTCTTTGTGATGATTGACGTGCACTCATGACAATAGCTCAAATGACCCGGGAAATAGCAGATATATAATACCGAAGAAGTTGCGGTATCCTCTGAGGAGGGGAGTTGAGTAAATGAAACAGAGCCCGATTTACCACCGAATTAGTACTTACTATTCATCAGGGGATCGTGGAGGACGCCCTCAAAAAGAGGTGTATGTAGATGCCCGAGCCTGGAAACTTGGTGGAGCAGAGTGACGAAAGTTGGCAGGTGAGTGAAGTACGATTCGAATAAAGGGTCAATTTTAGATTAATTGGTGAACACAAGTTGACAACAGGGTGGAAGAAGGAGCTAATATACGACGATTTTATAAGGTCATATGGGGGTGGTGCACAAGTGATACTGTCATAGCATGTAGAAGATCGCTTCACTGGACAAGCTGGTATGAATCTGACATGGAGCATTTGGGAAACAACCGGAGGGCCAGTAACCAGGCTTACATATAGTTCATTTCCAGCAAATGCTTAAAGAAATTGCATTCTCAGTGATCTTTGGCATAGATGCCCAGTGGTGGGGGACTGGTGGAAAAATGGCAATCGGTAATATTTGGGTGAAATCGTGTTCAACTATCGCTTTATCGGAAGTGACTTCAAGACTGACAGATGAGAAATACAAATAAACAACGAAGTGGGCACAACAGTGGTTTATATGTTTGATATCCGATGGAATCAACTGGAAGTAGTACAAGGGTGGGACTTTAGAAAACGAAGATAATTGTGTGACTGGGCACGTTCAGGAAAGTCAAACCTGAGACTTTGGGGGGGGGACAAACAGATTAACGGCAGCCTAAGTTATAAGTAGTTGACTTTCAGCTTAAGATGTAGAAAAAGCACTCCGTGGATTGTGCTTCAGGTGGCCGACCATGACATCTTGGTGGAACAGTGGCAGTGGTTCCTAGATGAGTGAAAAGTGATACAATTATGGATTTGGCTAGGTTCGTTGATGAATAGCCTGGGAGCATATAAAGTTGAAAAAAGTGAACGCAAGAGGTGGACGTATAGTGGACTGAAGCAACCGTATAAAATTAGTTCATATGAACAGCCCTCAGGAAGTGCAGGTGATTGCATAGCTGGATATGCTGGAGTCTGACATGAAAATCTCAGGAGGCGATAGACCTGTTTGTTTCCTGGATTGTGGATGCTTTATTGCCAATGCAACTTTCATGAAATGCAAATGGCTGAATGAGTGGATATGCAACGGAAGGATACAATGGAACATGGAGCGGGTGTCACGCAGACTGAGAGCTGGGAGGACGACCATTTTGCGTTATGTGGTATTGTTGGCAGGTGAGAAACGAATATTTAAACGATGGTTTTGTTTAGATAAGTGAAGTTGTGGCACTCAAATAGCCCAGTGGATGGATGGTCTCTCCAATAGTACATCAGGAATGGTGATGTTCACAATAAAGATGTCTAAACAGTGAAACCGTTTCATGTTTCGGAGTTAGAATCCAGTAACTAGATGAGGTAGAATGAGGGTAAACACGGGATAAGTTCAAACAGACAAAAGACAAGTCGATGGAGATAAACGTCAGTAGTCGCAAATGGTAGGGTACTTTTCTGAGCTTAGCGAGTATACGTGCATATGCTGATTTGGAACTTGACCGGGTGTACCGTAAAAATTGTTCAAGAACGTTGGAGGAGGCAACGGGTGGCAGCAATAAGATGCAGGGGACGTTGTTTTTCAACCCGCAGCTGGCGCTGATGGGTGAGCCTGGCCGTGCGCTAGATATTCAACCTGAAAATCACTTCCGGTGACAGGAGGTACGGTCGGCCAGCCTAGTTGCTCCGGCACGTCGTTGCGGACGGCCAGCAATCCCGATATGCGCAGGTCAAAGCGGTGGATCTGACCACACCCGGCACCGCTGGGATTGATATGGGTTTTCTCGGTGGGGCCAAACGGCCGTGAGTATCAGATAGTCCACGACCAGGCACTAGGGGATCCCGGAAAATAACCTAGGGAGCATCGGTCGGGTAGAGTACGAATAGCCGACGGTCAGGTAGATGCACAGGCCGGGTTAGTAAAGGGTGTGGTCTCCAGAGTATTAAAAGCCATCGAGAGAAAGGTACGCACGAATGAGGGCCTGGAAATAGCGAAAAAGTAGAGTAGCGCAGTCTGAGATGCTCCCAGCTGAGGTTAAATGGGAATCGATAAGGAAGAGCAACATTAATAGACAATGACTCTCTGGGACTAACTTTCCCATTGCAGAAGGCAGAAAAACTAAGAATTATTACTCAATTTTATCTTTATTAGACCGCTGGCTTTGCTAGATTCAAAAGTCTAGACCCTTCTCATAGGCTTGGCCATCGGCTGTGTCCACATTGAGGGGCTGTAAGGTTCGGGTAACAGTGAGAAATTTATCCAACTCACTCCTAAACCGGTGACTGGAAGTAGAGCCGCGTACGTCTAACCGTAATTTATTCCGTAAGTTCGAGTATACTGTGATGAAGACGTGTGAACGTAAGCTAGTGTTGATAACAGGATTTGAAAGGGTAAGAATTCGAAAACGTTGTGGATAGCTGGAAACAGGCGCAAAGTGCACTGGATTAGAAGTGTATGTCTGGCCGCGAAGGATGTTATACAGGAAGATAAGGCTCAGTTTCACACGGCGAAGCCATAAAGGGTCAAGTTTAAAAAATAAGCAGCTTTCTTTATAGGCGGAGGGTGAGCTCCATCCAACCAGTCGTTTAGTAAAACTACGTTGAACTGGTCCGATACTTATTCTGTCCGACTTGCGCATACTAGAAAAGATCAGCGGGCAATATTCTAATAATGGCCTCGCATGAGATTTACAGAGAAAGATAATGCTGTTTTAAAGTCGGAGGGAGCGATATATTAGCCTCATACAATTTCTGGCCCTAGCGACGTAGGGGACTGAGTATTTCGAGGAATAAAATGTGCAGGAAAGGCATAAACCAAGGTCCCGAACAACTTGCTTGCTAGCAATGGCTGAACCACAAATGGATAAAGATCCTGGAGGTAGCCTGCGTTTATAAGTACCTCACATTTGTCAGCGGAAGAATTCATCTGCCAAGCTGAGCACCATCTACAGAGTGCAGATATGTCCCCAGAGATGCTTAGGACAGCCGAGGTGATGCATTCAGGCTTGAATGAGAAGACAATCCTAATGTCATCAGCAAAAAGAAATGAGGTGCCATGGCTCACTGAGAGGAATATATCGTTTATATTCATGAGGAAAAGCAAAGGGCCAAGGAGGCTACTCTGTGTAACACTACTTGTAACCAGTTTAGGCCTGGAACTGTGTTCATTTATTGAGACTACTTGAGAGCTATTAGACAAATAAGAATTGATCCAAGATGGCAAAGAGCCAGTAATGCCAAAGGACCGGATTGTGGCCAGAAGATGTGGGTGTGGCACGCGGTCAAATGCCCTTGACTTATCTAAGTAAAGTACTAAAACGGCCTTTCCGTTGTCCGCCATTTCAGTGAGGAAATTTAAAAAATCAAGTTGAGAGGTTGCGCAAGATTTTGACCGAAAAAGAGCATGTTGTCAAGGATTAACAATGTCCAATTTAAGGGAGTGCTTTAAAATGTGTTCTTTTACGCTTTTTTCTATTGGCCGAAGGAGAACAGGTGCATGGTCAGTGGGAAGGTAGTTTGTTACCTCATGCCATGGGCTTTTCATGTGGTGCGGGATCATGACTGAGCATTTCCACTTTGTGGGCACCAGACCGGATTCCATCGATAGGGTAAATAGATTCGGTAGTAACTAAGGTAAATCAGGTCCGCATTTAACTATTGCAGCGGGCGGTAAATCTTCAGGTCTCGGGTAAGGTGATGGCTTGAAAGGTGCCAATAATTGGGAGATAATTGAAATGCCAAACTTCACTGGGGACAGAGTTGAAACGGTAACCAGGGGAAGATGCGGAGGGTCAACAATAATAAAAGGGGCCAAAGTTGAGGCAAAGAATGAGTTGAAGGCCTCCGCAATAGAAAGAAGAGTAGAGGCGGGTACGTTGTCCGTTGAAACCGCGTGCGAGATATCTTCATGAGTACTAGAGTTTCTGTCCCTGGACAATGATGACGGTCTAAAATATCTATTCCGGTGTAGCACAGCCTTCAGCTCCTGGCTACGCGGTGTAGTTTCTTCGAGCCTTTGGATAGTAGAAGTGAGGCGAAAAGGTTGAACAAGAATGGCAAGTTGGTGTTTAGTTTCATGAATATTTGAAGCTTGGAATACTTTGTTCGCGGAGAGGTTGCATAAGATTTCCTGTTATTCCGTTGCTTGGGGAGGTAGGTAATCCTATCAAGACATCTGGAGAACGGTGCACAAAAGATATCAGTGGCTTGCTGCGAAGCACTATAGAGGAAAACCCACTCCAATCAGCTTGTCGAATGGTCGTAGGGTGAACCTCCTAGTCAGGGAGAGGAGAGGGTTTGATGCAATGTGATTTCAGGGTAGGTTATGGTTGAGTGGAAATGCTACAATTAACCGTACCGTGATCGCTACCGGGGAAACTTTGGGAGATTAGGGCAAACATATGAGGAACACCACGGGTAAAAATGAGACCAAAAATGCTGTTTTTCCCGTGGGATAGCGGATGGGCTGTACCCACCCCCTACACTAATAACTGGTAAAAATGTTAAAAGGTTTGCGGGTGCAGATGGGGATGGCCAAGCTATCTTAGGCAGGTTAAAGTCACCAGCAACTGCCTTTAAGCGTTAGGGCAGTAAGGATGGGTATTCAAATGCGTCAAGTAGGTGTGGAAGTCCGGGGAAATGTTTGCTTGGTGGAAGGTAAACACATCCAACATAAAGTTGAGAGCCGGGAGTGTGGACAGTTAGCCAAAGTGAATCGGGAATAGAGTCGAATAGGGGATAATGAAGTGTTGTTGCATTACAGGTCTGTTTGACAATAGCCAAACAACTTGTACCGCGTCGAGTTTTCCTATTTACTCTGAAGACATCGTAGCCTGCAAGAGAAATCCTGTCCGTGTTCGGTTCACTAAGTTTCAGCAATCATGATTATAACATTATTAGAACTAGTAGCCAAATATCGTAAGTGCCGATCTTCATGATGGATCGGCTATTAAGAAGAACCAACGGGATGCTATTATTGGTATTTAGTTTTGGAGAGTTCGGTTGGCCAAGTAGGTCGTGTAGAGCGGAATAGTCTAG
The DNA here is from genome assembly GCA_948099385.1 of Fasciola hepatica. Lineage (NCBI taxonomy): Eukaryota > Metazoa > Platyhelminthes > Trematoda > Plagiorchiida > Fasciolidae > Fasciola > Fasciola hepatica. The sequence goes on along the minus strand of CANUEZ040000126.1, from coordinate 4,615,857 downwards.
ATTAGTGGTCTGACTGGAAGATCCATATGCGGTTGGCAATTCAGCGTCGAGAGTTGGAGGGTTTGGTCTTTAAGCTATTTCGTAGTACGGTGCGCTATGAGAAAGAGAAGGGATGGTGACAGTATGATGTCGGGCGGTGCCAGAGTCCGGTGTAGACGATCCCCTTACGAAGTGAGAGATCGCTGAAGTGTCTGGGTTAATGACATTTCCATTTGTCCAAGGAGGGTTAAAGATGCGAGACTGCATAACAATGGAGTCCGTTAAAAACCCAGGTTTGGGATACAGATTTTCTCTCGAAGGTAGCGGTATTGAACGGGCAACCGGCAACTTTGAAGTGTGGCTCTGTCAAAGGTATGGACCAGACGGTGGTGAAATGCGCCTAAGGAAACAGTGACTATTATTTGGAGCTCTATTATAATTGGGGTTTAGAGGATTTGTCCATTAAAGGTTGTTTAAGGAATGGTGGGGCGCGCCATACATTATCTGGTGTCGGCTTGGTGTTAATGAATTTGATAGGGCCCCCAAAGTGAAAGGGGTTTGTAGGCCCATAAGGGACGGGCCTGTTAGTCAAAGATAGCTGGGGAGAAGTGCCTGTGCAGTGGCTGTAGGGCCCGATGCCCGCCTGAACTCTACAGCTGGCATCTGAATAGGGAGGTTTGTGAAGTGGGGTGATGGCCTGGTAGCTGATTTTGGGAGAGGGGCGGTAGCTATTGATAGTGGTTAGAAGGGTTAGTTAGTTGCATGCCCGTTGAACAATGCTCACCGCGCTTGGTCACCATAGTTCCAGGTATACGCGGCGGCCGTATTGTCGTAGTCAAATCATGAGGCCCCCAGGTGAACGTACTAGGCTATGGAAGTGATGTCACCGGTAGGTCAGTTGGCTTGTGACTAGACGGGGATGGAGAACTTATGGGTGGATTTGTAGAACACCCTGAAGATGTGGGATTTCAAGTTTGATGAGGTTGGTTTTGCTATTTGTTCTAGCGGACGTAGTGGGTGGGGTGGCAAGATGCTGACGTTTTCCTGGTGGTTGGGTCGGTGATACATACGGAGATATGTCTTAGTCTACGGTCTCTGTTGACGTCATGTGCACCCATGGCAACGTCGATGCATTTTCACTACAGACTTGCTGCCCTGGGTTTTCACCACGGTTAACCTATGCCCGCTGGGTTTTACAGGAACGTTCTGTGATGGCCTTTTCAGCTTGCCGGAAGAAGGCTGTGCGGCCCCCTGGGATAAATTGCACGAAACTTGCGTGGGATCCTGGAGACTAGACTGGTGAGGGTCCACTGAAGCCAAGGGGGCCACATGGGTAGTTGGTGTCCTCGCTGAGGTCCTGTTCATAGAAGTATGCGGAGATGCATCTACGGGTCCCGTTGGGTCAGGGCCAGTGGAAGGCGCTGGTTTGCCTTTCTGCATGCGGAATATCTGTGTTTGTAGAGATTTATCGGGGTGTATTTTCCATGTTTTTAGATGAAGTAGCTGCAGTAATCCTTTGACAGTTACTGATGAACTCAACGGCTGTCAAATGGTTGGAAAACTGGAGCAGCAGAGGGCAAGGGTATCGTGGTGACCGTTTCCGTGGCCTAGTAAAATGGCACATGTGAATAGCCACTTTGCATGCGTTCAGTATTGGGGCTTTAACAGACTGTGTTGGTATTTTGTCCGGGACATTTGACATTATAGCATTGTTAGCATTCTTCATCCTCCTGTGAGATTCCGAGGCGATTGCATCTGTATAACGACCGGCCTTGAATAAAATGTTCTAGTCTGCTTAATCTACTGGTTCAGCGATGATTGTCAGTGGGGAAAACTTTGATGAAGTACACTCAATCGATTGCCATTATTCACATAAGTCGCTTATCTCCCTTTCAGAGTCACTGACCTCATTTTTGGCCCCGCTGTGTATACTGACAAGTGGTACGAAAGTTTATTGACGGCCGCCGTCATGTCGGCTTTCGTGTTTATTTTCACTCTGGAGGTCCGAATGGTTCGTTTTAGGCCGGGCTGACAATAACGCTTGAATACTGACTTAGACATTATTTGTGTCTATAACGAGCAGCCGTGTCCGTAGAAGGCGTGGAGGTTATACCTGACCGGTGAAGGGGTTTTACTGGGATGCCTCACTTCAGAAAGAAAAGTATGTAGACAGGTCACCAAGCCACTCGGTCAATAGATATAGTTGCTCGGATCGATCAAGGTTGATGTGCTTGATGTGCAGCTGTGTGTGAGGAGAGTGAATGAGGGCTGGGGGGCTCGGATTTCAAAGCTGGCCGAGATATCAGTGATAGCTCCGGCAGAAGCCTCATGGGATTCCGAGTGTTAGAAAAAATATTGAATTTGTCTGAGGACCTAGACTAAGCTTTACCATAGAAACGCTAAACCAAGCACCAAGTAACCTATACGGCCGGGGAGGTAACAACTCACAGAGTAGTACGGGTAGATATCTGAGTGACGTGATCCAGCCAAGAGTCAGTATATGCTCTTAAGACAGGGTCGCTGAGGGCGAGTTTATTTAGGCTTGAACAAAAAGTTTTTGGAAAAGACTTGCGTAGATATTTCGCGATAACCAATTACGAGTTCACTGTGGAGTGTAGAGGCTAACGGCTCTGAAAACAAAAGGCTTCAATGTGGATAAAATTCTTGCTAGAAATAGAGCAACGCCGAGCCTAAATGATCAAAAACCAAAAATGGGAGCAATCTGATGGTCACGCCCAGATGACCTTGAAATGATATATCGGTATTTAACCTCATTGCCGTCGTTCTTAGGCCACAACAACTTGAGAAATAAGTCGATTAAGGAAATGCCATCAGCACTCAAGAGTAAGGCTTCAACCGTTACAGTCGGCCATATTATACAAAACATTCTGAGAAAGATAACCTCTACGTCAATCAATCCTTTTACCAACGTAGGCCCTCTCAGTCTTGAAAACGTTTACTTGTGGTGACCAAAACTTCGATATTTAACCAATGATTCTGACTACAAAACTGGCTACCTGTCCAACCTGCTTAGTAAAAGGTCCAATCAATCCAATCATACCTCGTCCAAGTTCCTCATCTGTGGCTCATCTACCGCTAATATTCCAGCTTCTGTTTCTGAGGCCTTCAATGAGCATTTTTCTTCCTCCCTCATAAGCTATCCCGGTATTCCCTCTCCTACGATCCACCACTGCACCTCTGCCTCCCTTTCATCGATTCCCTTCACCCATCTAGAAATTGAAAGTTCAGTTTCCTCCATTAAACCTTCCTCGAAACATGGACCAGATGATCTCTCACCGGCCCTCCTCCGTTTCGGCGGTCCTGACCTCCCTTTATTGTTACTTAATATGTATACCATCTCCATGCTTCACAGTTTCGTCCCACATCAATGGAAATCCTCTGTTATAGTTCCGCGCTTCAAAAAGGGCGCATTACACGACCCAGATAACTATCGGCCCATTATTCACACCCCAGTAGTCTGCAAAATTATGGAGAGAATTATCAAAATACATTGTCCAGTACCTCCTATCTAACAACCTGCTGAACCCTGGTCAGCATGGTTTCTTAACTCCCGTTCCTGCTATTCTTGCCAGCTTGACTTTCTCAATGTCCTATTGTCTGCTACCGACGCCGGCAACTCTGTAATTGTCCTGTACCTCGACATGTCTAAGGCTTTTGACCGTGTTCCCCATATTCATCTGTTGGCCAAAATCCGGTCTCTCGGTATTACTGACCCTCTCCTCTCCTGGCTACCCTCCTATCTCTCTCACGGATCACAAGCCGTGCTCGTCGACGGCCACCTATCTTCCGCCAAACCAATTACTAGCGGCGTAATCCAAGGCATTGTCCTAGGCCCGTTACTATTTCTTATTTACATAATGATATTTTCTCTTCTACTCGACACGGCACTCCTTTCCTCTTTGCCGACGATATAAAAATAGCGTACTCTCCTCCCTAGTGACCTATCCGTGACTCTGTGCAACATATCGCATGACTTACTTGTTCTCCAAACTTGGTGCGTCTTGTGGTTCATGAAATTTTCTGCGGAGAAAAGCTTCCTCCTACCACACAAGTGCACCGTACCATCCGGCCAAATTTGTCTGGGCGGCCTGCCCATCCCCATACATCCCATGGTTACCGATCTTGGCGTGCGCTACTCTTGTTACTTCAACTTCTCAGAACAGGCATCGTTCCAAATCGCTAAGGCTAAGCGAACCCTAGGCCTGATCAATCGGTGTTTCTTAATACCGGCCAGTCGCCTCTCCATGTATCTCTCACACGTGAGACCGCTCCTAGAATATTGTCCCATTACCTCCAGCCTCTGGCCGCGTTCCCCTATTGTATCTCTTGAGAACGTTCAGCGTACTTTCGCCAAAAAGCTGTTGGGCATATCTCTAGCCCCAACATGCCGCCAGCGCTGTGAGCTCCTACAAATTGAGCCTCAATGGATTCGTCGCATGAGGCTCAACCTGATTTTCCTCTTTGAGCTAATCCATAACTTGGTCTACACCTCTTATCCCGTCTCATTCGCTGCGCTCTGCTCCTACCCGATCCGACACCTTGCCTTCTCTCTCACTGTTCTTCATTCTAATATCAGTCTGAAGTCCCTATTCTTTCTGTCAGCTTATTCCAAAATCTGAAATGAGCTGCCCTTTAGCGTACGCAGTGCCTCCTTAATGTTCGCTTTTAGGCGCGCACTTTTGTCATACTTAACAGTGCCCAATGCTTTATTGCACACCAATGAGCTCGTCTCCACCGACCTGGCCTTTGAAAGGGGCCTCACACTGTAACTCTACTACCTCTGCGCCGCAGGCCACTAGGTACACCCCATGCCCGACACCTCCCCACTTTCTAGTGCCGCAAACTAAGGCCATTGCCTTCACTGATCCATAGCAAACCTACCTCTTGTCATCATAAGGTAACCCTATTGCTCACCTACTTTCATATCTTATCCACCATATTCACTTTTTTTCTCCTCAGTATCCGTTGATTCTCAGCTGGGGCACACCCAGACTGCTCTTCTCTATCCCTTTTCCCTTTCCAGTGATTCTCAGCGACAGCCAACCACTTCGGGCACACTACTTACCATCTCCCTGGCAGGTGCACCTGGATAATATTGCTACACGGTCGTCTACCGCTGGCTGTTTCCGTTGGCTCTCCTGTCCATGGTCTCAAGTCATGGCCAATTGTTCCTGGTTCACGCACCCCCATCGCGGTCGTTTTGTCCCCTGTACAATCATCCATGAACACTCGTGCTACTCTCAACAGTGCGGGGAGCGGCCACATCCACCGCTATGGGCGGCGCACATTGGGCTTGCAGGCCGTCTGCAACGATGTGCGAGTGCGAATAGACTGGTGGATCACACCTCCTGTGTTCACTTCAAGAAGTGTTTTTCAGGTTGGGTGCCCAGCGCACAGCCAGTCCTACTCATTAGCACCGCTTGCGGTTGGCACGCTCTAACTTTTCTCGGACTACCGAATCCAATGCTGTTGGTTGAAAATTGCATGCTCCTCATCCCTTTTCCGCCACAACTCGTTCACCTATAGCTCTTATCACCTGTTTCCACTTCCCGTTTTTGTCGCCCTACCACGGTATGCACACCTACCCGTTTTGTCCTTCCTCCTATCGCCTCTATCTACATCAACTTTCACTGCATTGAGTCACCATCGTCCTAACCGCTCTTCTCTGTCGACGCCCGCCAATACCTCTTTTCCCACCTGCCGTCATTGCTGGCTTCTATCATCTATGCGCTTGATGTTACCCTCTGCTGAGAACGCCCATTGATAGCACTCTTATACCTGTCATTCTGCTAAATCCCTCCTCATGCCCAATGCCATGATGCACCAATCGCACCCTCATCCATGACCAATCCGCATATTAGAACTTGCCGCTCCAAACTTCGCATCTTTTACAGTCGTATTTATTATCTAATCACCACCACCGTATCTCCTCACTTGGCTCCGCGATTCCTCTGTGGTTCTTTCCAGTGTCCTGATTAGTATCCACCTGTTCAATTGTCTGCCGGCACACAGCTCTCCAGCTCCAGTGCCCCAACTCCGTTGCGCATTCATTATTTTGTGGCCTTTTTGTTCTATTATTGGTTCACTTATCTCGGGGTGTCCTGCTTCTTTGTCCACCTCATTCGTGTTTCATCTGCAGTAAAATGATCTGATTGGTGATTTCTTACCTGTCTTCTCGATTATTGCTTCCATCCCTTGATCCGTTTACTGCTAGCTACAGGCATTTTTCTGCACCTTCCAGTGTGGTCTGCTTTTCCATGTTCCACCATTGTAATGACAACGTTACGTCAAGGTGTTCTTTTACAGTTCCAAATCTTTTGACCTGTCACTACCCGATTCCTCTGGTCCGTCACTACATCTCGCACCTGCATTGATCAAATAATTAGACCCATTCTTACCTGTTTACCTTGATCCTGTCTTTCATCTCCACTCTTTCATGAACTGCTCCTCACTGTATTCATCCCTTCTGTGCTTCCGCATTCTATTTTTCTCTCCGTTGGGCTGCCATGTGCACTTGTCATGAAGTTAATCCACCACGATTTTTCAAAGTTAATTCTACAACCAACTGATCTAACATTACCTACTCCTCCTAATGACTGATAATCTCTTTCTAGGACCCCATTGTTATTTCTCCTGCTTCTCTTATACCTATAAATACATTTACATACGTATATATATAATAAATCTATATATATATATAAACTTACGCATATATATCCATGTGCACGCGCTCTGCATCTTGCAGTTCCTCACCGGCCATTTCCCTTGCTATCATCCCAACGACCGTCATCATAGGCATCCATCAACTCTACATCTGTGCCTCACATCTACCGTATCCAATCCTTCTAAATCGTTTTTGTCATCTGATCATCCCTCTACGTCTTGCATTGCTCGCTGCCTGTTTTACGGTGAGTTTTGTGTCCTGTCCGCCGACAATCCACTGCAAAGTACCAATGCTTCATTGATATCTAATCCAATGCAGCGCACCTCACTTTTTTCTCCATCGTTCCTCGCTACCGCAGTTCCATATACCGATTTCCAGCCTTTCTCATGTTTACCAGTCGGCCTCCATATGTAATTGCCGGGACCAGCCATTCAGCCCATCTGACCTTGACTTTCAAACTCACCGGGGGTCCATTCAAATCCGCTCTTGAGCTCATTTAAACTCCACACAATCTCTATGGTGTGCATAGGCTTATCCTATTTTCATCGTACTTTATTCCCCCTTCTGAGCATTTTATCCAATATTTTCATGAGTTTCCATACTTCCATGAATTATATCTGTCCATTCCATCACCTGTATCAACAAGATCATGCACATGGCATGCTTCGGGCGTTTTCGAAATAAACCGTTATTATTATTATTATTATTATTATTATTATTATTGAACAGTGAAATTTTACCATTACATTTCACGTGGTGCTTTAATCCTTGGACGCACTTCAAACGCACCTCGGTTACGTCACATGGAACCCATTATAACCAAACATAAATCCAGACAGTTGTCCCCGGCAACGAAGCCCAAAAACGACTTTGAGGAGGTGTGCGCAACGAGACTGTGGGTTACTTTGATGTTCTGATCACAGAGCCTGGTGTTTGGGTCGCGGTATAAAGCCAAGCCCCACGACCAGAACGTCGCGGCAACCAACAACCTGAGCTGCAGCCACCACAAATATCTTAAAACCAGTTGGACTGTGGGACACTCTTACATACACAAAGCTGAGATGTATGTGAATAAACCTTCATACTGCTTATGAATACTCTGCTCAACTTTGATTCGGAATGGACCGAAGTAACAAGGTTCAGTCAACAGAATCAGTCACACCATAACCTTCAGTGACCTTTCGAATTGATTCCTGGACGTTTCCATTCTGCTCGTTCTTTGCCTAGTCGTTTTGTTTAAGTTTTCTCCTCGCCTCCCAGAACTGCCCACTGCAATTCGTCATTCGCAACTCGGTAGCGCTCAACCGAATAAGCAGATTCCAAATCAAAGCGAAATCAATCCACCAATTATGCGCAAAAGGTAAATAAGTGGCACACATAGATATGTGTGAGTCTTCTTAGTGAGGCCAAAAGTTAAAAACAGAAGACAAGTTTGACAGGGAACAAGTCCAAACACGAGTGTCACGATAAATCCGACGGCTGAGTCAAATACATCGGGAGTGAAAAGGCGCCTCAAACAAACAGGATCGAACACCTTTTGATATATGGTGAATGGTGAATTATGTGAGGCTTTCAATGTTGTTATTGAAAAAGACACGTAGCACGCTTCGGGGGGATTTTCATTTAGCTTGATGCAATCTTTGCTACGATCAGTCACAACCTTTTCAGTTGAGTCATGGGGTACCGCTGAACGTGACCGCCGCCTCAAAAGTAGCCTTTGCCTCAAAAGTAAGCCTGTCTCGAGCTACTTTCCGATACCATCCGGCCACACGCTTCGCTTGCTACTGTGATCGTCGTTTTGTAAAAGCGGGAGTAGATGGTTAACGGGGGACTCCATCCTGAGTTTTCATTCCGCCACCGGAGCCTGTGGGTGGCTGACTGCGGGCTAGAATTGTGACCTTTACGTCGTTTCGCTGACGGGAGGCAGTATCCACCAGGCTGATTGTTCTCACTCGTCTTTTCAAAAGTTTCGCAAGCCCGACTTGCGCTGACTTATGTGCAAGATTTTGACTCGCTTAGCACCGAGGTACTTGGCGAGAGTTATGTTGGCCAGACCACAAAGCTGTAAAGGTTAGCTAGTCAAATATTGAACTTCCAGGTTGCGAGTGGTCCCGAGGAGTAGGGTCAACTGGGAAGCCGTGGATGGATGGGAAATTATCACAATGTCGGTAGGAGGTAAAGACCCGAGAGCTTATCGGTATTTTCTCCAGCGCAATAAAAGTCACCAAAGAAGGGTACCAGTGAATGGGCTCCGGAAATTTAAAAAAAATAGAGGAAGGCTGTCTGAGTGTTCTAGCTGATGACCGACGTTCAGTAGTGGAAAACTAATCTGGCTACTGGAACTCAATCTAGTTTGGTAGAAGTATGGGCTGAGAGAGGAGACACAGGTATAAAAATAAAATCGAATTTAATAAGGACGGATAATGGCGAACTGGGAAAAAATGGTGATCTCTGAGATCAAAACTTAGTTCCGAAGGCTGACGTAGGTCAAAAGAATCGCGATTTGAGCAACGTGTGGCAGATCCACTTGAATTTAAAAGCCAGGGTAAGGTTGGTTCGTTGTTTTTACGGTGCTAACTCGAGAACCACAAAGGTCCAAATATATACAAACCCCAATTATGCGGCCAAACAGACTAGACAGTAAAACCCTAAGTTTCATAGTCCAGCCGTCCAAGCACGATGGGCACAAACCGCTTGAGGTCAAATTCGTTTTCTAACGAGAATAAAGTTGCAATTGCGGTGTATGGACGGGCTTATTAAAGCACGTCAAATATAGTCACATTCACAAAGGGTGTAGATGATTTGGGAGGATTGTGAATGCATTTTTTCACAGCTAGGGCGAAATGAGAAAGCAGAGATGCTGCCAGTTTGAAACGAGTAAAACAAACTTATTCCTATGAATACGGATAAAAGCAGGAGGTGGAGCTCTTAGACAGAGAAAAATATATTTAGGGCGGAGTTCGTGGTTATAATCAGTAAGTAGGATACCAAGATAATGACCGTGGAGAAGATGCACTGGGTAAGCTATGTCCGTAGTAAGGAGGACGTTACCCCAGTCACGCTTTACTTGCCTAGTTTAAGATCTGGGTCACCCTTTCAGCTTGTTCCATTGTGAGGCTTGCATGAGCCAGTGGCAGTATTGTTGTGATATCAAGGAGCTTCGTTAGGATGATTTCGAACTAGTCTAGTGCAAGACGAGCCTGAATCTCTCCGGCGGCCTGTCACGTACAAGGAATAGGCTTTGGGGAACCCTTCTCCCAGATTTGCCTTAAAGTATGGAGGGGAGTAGGGCCTCTTTCGGGAGAGGTGTGGGTGTGTGTTGGACTTGTGAGCTTGTGAATGTGAAATGTTGAATATAAAACAAAGATTCAGCTTTGTGCCCAGTCGCCACAGGGGTTGAAACTGTGATAGCCCTTATCTCTGTGTTTCATTTCGGGGGAAATGTCGCACAAAGTGGTTGCCCCGCAAATGATCTCTGAATCGATTTAACCGCTACTCTGACATAATTATGCATGTCAATGCATATCAGTGGGGAGCCATTAAACAGCGGTCTGGCTTGGGATTTAAATACCGAAAGCTGACTGCGGCACATCTTAAAAGCTCTGCAGAGAGGAGCTATCGTTCCCTTGGTCTTAGCCGCTCGGCAGTCGAGTTTTTCCTGCAAGGCAATGGCGCGGGAATGCTGAAGGCCCTGTTCTCTCACCGGTGGGCTTATTCGGATGTGCGATATGCTTTAGGCGAGGGATCCGGGAGTGATAGGGCTTTTCTAAGTGGGTACGGTACTCGTAGCAGCTGAAAACTCACTCTTCGTACATGACACAATACGCCAACAGCAATTGGCCGTCAGAAGTTTTGGCGGGGAAATAGTCCAAGATACGGGGTTCAAAGAGGTGGACATCTTTCGTACAGCCGGCGAAAATAAACTCTGTGCCACGGCGTATAACTTTGAGTACGTGAATAATATAGATGAGAAACATAAATGAGCCTAAAAATATGCTCACATAACACCACTCGTGGTTGGTTTCGGCTAAGAAAGGTGTCCTCCAAAGTTCACTGTCCTAAATTCCATGCTAAGATAGGATGGCAACCAGGAAGAGCGGTGAGTCAATGGGGCCGCAAGATTTGATCTTAGCAGTTGTGCTTTAGGTACTCGGCCGAAAACCTCCGTCATGTCAAGATGGATAACGCTGAAAGCATTGCCGGAGTCAGCCAAGGTTGAGTTGAGGTTAACAAAATCGAGTTGCGGGGAAGACACCGCCCAAAACTAAAGAACCCACGTGGATTTTGATTTATCGATCCGTGGGTAAGAAGAAAGAGGGCTATCCTACCTTCCCCTACTCCTTCCACTGCCTGGATACACAACTGAGCGGCTTGTGCAGCTGTTTTGGTAGGGTCACTCAAGGCTTAGTCCTCATGAGGAGCAATCAGAAAGGGGGTGATTTACACGGGGACCGGAAGACGCTTTGTGACACCAGTAGGTTTATTGAGTTTAAAAAAGGAATCTCAACGTCCGGGCTGCCAAAACGAATCAGAGCTGAAAGGACGCCGTCGGGTTTGGGGCCGACCTGCGGCCGGGAGGCACTTATAGGCTTCCTGACTTCACTAGCCGAGTGTACTGTGGCTGGGAAGGTACCAGCAGTCAACGGACTTGGAGCGCGGGTTGAGATGGGATGGTCCGATACGACGGTGGAAGCAAAGAAGCTGTTGAGCGCCCCAGTGACTGACTGAGGCGAAATGCCAAACATTCCCTGACAAGATCAAATAAGGTATTTTGGCAGTACAGCCAGGGCCAAGAGTTTCACTTAGGCCAGAGAGACGAGTCAACTTGTTTGGTTGGTTTTGTTTTTTAGCTTGTTCCCACTTTTGCTAGGGAGATGACGTGGAAGGCGACTAAGACGGAGTAAGTTTCAGAGGTTGCTTATCCTTTTATAGGCGTGTTGCAGCTTCCCAAATTTAAGTAGCGCCTATCGTTGCCGATTGATTTTTCCGGTACTGACTTTGAATAGCTCAGAGGAAGCGATCATGAGCAAGAGTGATAGAGTTGTGTATGCCAAATCTGATTTCAGATATTTACCACATAGTTGAATGAAGTTGCCCTAAGTATAATGAGGCATGATGATAGATTGAAAGTCCCTAGTGAAATCTTGGAATGTTTTCAAATTTTATAAGCTTTCCTGGTGACGCAGTAATACGAAGAGTTTTTGCTTGCTTCAACCGAAATATCAGGTTGTTATCCCTGGCAGTGGGCACTGTCGGGTGGGTGAGTCATCTCGCGGGACAATAAAGCATAGTAAGCCCAGTAGGACCATGGGCTAATAAACAGGGCAGGGAACCATTGAGGTATCATGCAAAACCAATGAATTGCAAGGCAAAAGCCACGTCATGTCATATACAGCATTCATACAGGGCGTAGTAGCAGTATTGTTTAAATCTTATTTCTACTCAGGCATTGGCACAAGTGGAGGACCCCTTAGTACCAATTAACCAGAAACTTCACCTCGGAGGAGTCTGCGGTTCTGGTGCCTACTGGTGAGGCACTGGTTCAACCACTCTAAGAATATTGTGACCAAGCTTGGTCAATGTCATCCATGTGGGGGAGCTAGGTACTAGAAAAGATACAGCGGCTTTTCACAAGGTTTGTTAGGGGCCTCGTTGAGCCGTGGTATCCAGGAGGATGGGAAAGGATGAATATATCCCTGCTTGAACGGATATGCTGCGCAGAATACCTCATCCAGACCTCTAAGTAGATGGAGAGACTGTTACGACCAAGCTCCTTTATTTTGAAAGAAATCCCCTCTGACTGCATCTAATGCCACTCCTACCGATATGTTCGTTCGGCAACCATTTGGTCGTAAGTCTTCACCTGCCCCAAGTACCCATCTGCATCTCGTGTCTCGGGGTTTTGATCCCAGGCTATTTCTTTTAGTAGTACTACGTCTTACACATCTTTTATATTTTTACCAATACTGCCGTGCTTGTCCTTTCACTTTTCTCGCACAAGGATGGTTATTTGCTGGAGAAGAAATAGATGGGTAAAGACTAACAGTTAGGTGCGAAAAATCCTCCAAGTACACCATAATGCCCTGGCTTGGTGAAAACACCCGATCATATACATTATCCGCTTGCTGCTTACAACTTAAATTTTGAGAGCCTACCGTAGTATATCCGCTTCGAAAGCACAGTTCTGTCATGTCCTGTTTGGACTTGTGTGACTCAAAAGCTCATCTTTCTCATGCGATAAACTTGGCTTCGTTGTTCAGCATTCGTGGTTGCATATGCGAAATTTGCGTATATCTTGCGAAGTTACCCAGTTCGTAATCCAGCCTCCTAGAAACTGCGAATCAATCTTTTCTCAGTTTTGAGATTCATGAGAAATGGTAACGCCTTTTTTGAGAGCGTCTCACGATGACCAAACTGATCAATTTGGATGAAGAGGAAGCACAGCAGAACAGAACGTGACCTGACATGTCACGGGCGAGGTGTTGGACGCATTTCTTTCTTCAGACAGTTGGGTCTGTTAGTCCTGTCAGTGCCTGTTCGTGTATTCCTGATGATGTATCCTACACTGGTGTCGTTGACATATTCAAGCTAAGGATACTTGAGCTGGAAAGGCAGGTAATGTTCACAAGGCAACAAGCAGCAGATAAAGCTGGCCGGCGGCAGCGGGGCGAAAGAGTCCCTAAACATAGTGTACGCAATACGCCAGACCAACATGGGAGCGGAAGTTCCACGCCGGTCGTCAGGCAAACTGCACCAGCTCAAACGTCGTTTAATCACTCTACGGTGGAGTTGGCCAAGATTGACGGATGTCTGGAGCAATACTACAGGTTTGCTCAGCAGTTAGAAACCGTCTCCGGGCCAAAGTGACGGATCCGGGGTAAAGGCTGCTTTGCTCGACCCGTCACTGCTGGAGGCGGGCTAAAGGTGCCCTTGTTGGTTGCTCCAAGCTCGATCTAGAGCAAGGCTCTGCGAAAGCAAGGCAGATTCTCGGGGACACGCTTGATCAACCATTAAGAATAGCCCAAAATTTATTCGACACTGTTATGCTTGAGGCCAAGCAAGCCAAGAGCGACATCCACGCCACGTCTGACCTTGTGCTGAAAATGCAGTATTGTTCCACGTCCCTGAACCATCCGGGCTACAGGCCCAATCTCGACTCTGTGCATACCTTAGAGTCAATCGTTCGTTTTATGACACCCGAACTACGGAGTCTCTGGGCTGAAGAGGCGGGATGTGAGCTGGGCCTTCCATGAAGCAAAGTTCGAAGACCGAGGTATGAACCTAGGCAGGCGAACGGGAGCAGCAAACAGCTATTTTGGTCAATCAGTATGTGATACCGAAAAATGGACCAGGTGAACCACCAGTCAAACAAAGGTTACGGTAGGGGATCTCCCCGAATGTCAGCCTTGGATGAGCATACACACCATTATGAATGAGAGTTCTGTACGACCATCCGGAACGATGGTCTTTAAGCTCAGTGAACAGCGGAATTTTGCCACCACCGAGCCCGGAATTAACTGAATTTATCAGGTCCAATTCTCCAGTAAAAGGAACGTTTGCAATAAATGGTTCGGCGTCCGAACAAGGAACGGCAACGAATCAGAACTTTGCAAATCGTACTTGGTTGTACGCTTTCCCGAGTTGGGCATAAGAAGGAAACAGAATAAATGTGGCTGAACGACCGAGAATTAGGTGTCCGAGCGGTTCGTGAGGAGACAGTATTATGAAGCAGGTGAACAAAGGGTGAAGGTGGAGAAGGAATAGCCATCGCCAGAGAAATGACCGATTTTAGTGAAGCTTTTCCCAGTGCGTTATGAGCTACTTTCGGTCAGAGGCCGTGACTTTTCCTCAGAAAGGTCTTTCGACTTTCGTTCCGCCTTACTTTTATTACCCGACTCATTAGTGAGGTGCAACTCGCTGTCCACACAGGCGTTTGTATAAATCAGCGACCAACCTGCACACAATGGAGCACCAGTTATTAGATTAAGGTTCAAGCGCATTACGTCTCTTCCTAGTTTCTCACCAAACGAACTCTCGATGACTATCTGCTACAAGATGTGAATAAAACAACAAAGCAGATGTGAAATATAGACAAGGATCACCGAATAACAAATAACTGTTCTGCTGTCCAAAGCAGAAGGGTTATGGTTGGGTCTTACTGACTTAGCTTTGTCCACACACTCCATATAACAGTAGCACGGATTCCTATGGTCAGGGCGCCAGCATACCATCGTTGAGTAAAACAGGAAAACCTGAATCATACAAACAGGGGAACATCTGCCGGTGCTCTACACTATTTTCACCGTTTTCCGTGATTTCGTTTTTTCCGGAGCAACAGCACCCACAATCAGGACCCAGCTGGGCTTTTTTCACCAGCAATTTATAACTTGCGTGTAGATCCAACTTGGGTTTTGCCCATAGGTGATTAGTCAAACATCCCAGAAAACGACCAAGACATGTACCACATGCGACAGCACAGGCGGGCCCAAACAAACAAATATGGTACCGTCGGCTTACTTCTCATCGGTGACTGACCCGACACCGCTAGCTTGCATTTTTGGACCGTTAACATTACGGGCGCACATCGTCGAAAGCAGACATTAACCATGTCATATTCATCAGAACAAAACGGCACAATGGTGTCAACGGAGTGCACTTAGAGAGTAACCAGTGGCACCGAGTAAAAACAAACACCTGTACACTAGATCTAACCAAACCAACTAAGCTGAACAGCCGAAATCTCATCCGATAAATAGAATATAAACATATGCGCCCGACAACAACAACAACAGAAAACGTTGGCTGAATTATTAGCCATGCGAATCTTTTACAGACAAACTAGATGTGCCCGACACAATGAAACTGGCCATTCGAACTGTCTAACAAGGGCAGTTTGCGCACTTTACATCACAACGGCCCGAGGGATTGGTGAACCGGGGCCCCTCTAACGCGTTCTTTTTTTCTTGATCACGCTTCACGAGCAGGTTTCAGACTCCACTGGTTCCTAAGGTGATTGCTGCTAACTAAATGGACCAAGCTCTTCGGTTTCAAGCCTTCCTTTTACATTAACCACTTATATCTTTCTCGGAACATTCTTACGTGTCCGGTCTTCCAAAGATGCCAAATTAAATCCGTCAGCAGCTTTGTTCTTCAGTGTTCTTTACACGTTCGAGAGAAACTCCGGTGGTCACGGGTAGTTTTATTACGGCTAAGTACCAGAAACTTGCGCGGAGCCAATACTTCAGGTTCCTCGCAAAAGTTGGCCACTGACAAAATTGGAGGATCTTCGAGGAATCTTCCTAATCCTACCGAAAATAACACTGAACTTTCATCCGCCTTACGAAGACAATGTGGGATTGAAAGCAGAACTTGGCTCCCTGGAAGCATTATGCTTTCCCAACTGAACCCAAGCGACTAGCTTCTGGTTGCCTGAAACCCCGTTCGATACCACAATTTGATATAACGCAATTTAGCTTTTGAACAAACCCTGAATTTCCTTACTTAGCCTCCTTAAAGTTACTCCTATTATTGCCGGAAATAAAATTTTGGTTGGAGCCTAGCCCCGAAGCGTTTACTTGCCCATTACAAAGAAACCTTTAGCAAGGAATACTTACCTTCGATGTGTACTGCCCTCCTATTCATAAACATAAACAGATAGGCGTTTCGATTCTTTTCAGTCCTGCCAAGCTTAACAGAAAGCAGTACAAAATAGTCCACTCCCACATACGCGAAGGCCTGATAGACGTTCACGGTACATTCAACCTGTGGAGAGGCCTTTAGTTGTGTACACGGGCGCTTTGGAAACAGGCGACAGAGTAGCCATTTTCAGAGAAAGCTTCAAACAGCCCCCCCCCCTCATACAATCCAGAATCGTCGACGGATACTCCTTAGACTTGGTATCAGCCAGCATGACCTTCAGTTTCACTGTAGTGTCCGACAAAATACTCAGTGACTCTGTGCACGTTGTGGCAGAATGATGCAATGCTCAGCTTCCACCGAAAAATGGCC
Organism: Fasciola hepatica; assembly: GCA_948099385.1. Lineage (NCBI taxonomy): Eukaryota > Metazoa > Platyhelminthes > Trematoda > Plagiorchiida > Fasciolidae > Fasciola > Fasciola hepatica. The sequence goes on along the minus strand of CANUEZ040000126.1, from coordinate 4,599,185 downwards.
TAAACCAATCGCACTCCAAAGCATAACAACCAGTCGATTAGAACAGGACTGAACTTTCAAATATAGATGTGCGTATGTCAACGTAATGCCCAGTCGAAAAAATGTTCGAGCGACGCGCAGCGACCAACTTCGAAACCATTCAAAAAGAAGTCGAGCCCGAGTAGCTACTGCACTATATACAATTTTACAATAACCAAACTTAAGAAGTGTTCATTTTGGGCTCTTGAGCTCCAGGTTGAACAATGAATCAGCAACTGCAGCTGAACTACACCTAAAGGTAAGAAGCAGATGAGATTACCGAATACCATCATAACGAGGTTCAAGCTGAGCGGCTCACCTTCGAGTCAACGTTGTGAGTCCGATTTGAGACAGAGGTTTAGAGCAATAAAAGAAACAATCTGAATTGCGGTAAACATTTTTCATACAGTTGAAAAAATGTAGTTTGCAATATGGATGTTGATGAACGGAGCAGGGCTTCTTGAACTCCTTTACGGTCAGCCCCTGGTGTCATCACCTTGTTCCCTCGGGTAAATTCCTGTACTAAAACATTCTACATGTACCGAACTCACGATGGCCTTACAACTATTTCTCACCCTCTGAACCTGTAAATGGCCCACTTGCAATGACACTCTACTTTGCCCTTTAAACGGGAAAAAAAGATATTGCTTGTATCGCAATATCTACGCAATGCCCCCTAATAAAGTAGCCCGCGAAGAACAGCTCTCGAAGAGTGACTGAAATGGGCTGCGATTTATTGCACTGGTTACTGTACTTATCTTCGTCTGCATCAGTTCGCACAGCACTTGAACTAGCTCTCCATCTTCCGATTCAGTAATTCCAGAGGACCACAATACCTTTGGGCCGTAAAACCATATCTGACGGGCGCATCCGTCGAGAAGCCAGGTCAGCCGGATTCCTTCTCCCTGTCACCTGTCTCCATTGCGTGGGAAACAAGCTGGCAAGTATCTTGGAAACCTTTTTCAACAAAAGTAGCCAAATGTACTTTATCCCTCCTCAAATTTGAATATCTACGGCGGAATCGGTCCTAAGAAATGACGTCACTTAACTTCAGATCCATTTCCTCCCTAGTACGTTTTGCCCTTCGCACAGCAGCAAAAGCTGCAGTCAGCTTCATTCTTGATATGGTGGCTCTCTTTGGAGGTGCCCTACGCGGCTTGGCAGACATAAGCATGCTTCGTGACTCTGGAGTGTCGGACACAAATATAAAGTGGGAGTGTGCTCCACTGCCCACCTCGGAGTCATCACAAAGTAAGTGCGATTCAACATCCTCATCCGCGTTCAAAACATCACGCGCATACTATCATAGCATACTTATTTTACTAGTCCCCTTCCCAGTTTTCTTCACTACATCCCGCTTTGCTTCAATATCCAAGCCTAGTGGTTCATTTTGGGCAGCTTCCTCTTGGCCTAAACCTTGAAACCATTATTTCTTCGTTAAGATGAGCGGACCAGCCCAAACTCAAGGACATTAGACCGTGATCAGTGGTAGCAAAGAGGTTGTTCTTGTTGTCGGCCGGTTCTTGATTTGAAAAAGGTATCCGAAGGCCTCTAGTTTGACTTTTCAAACTAGTTTACCGCACTCACAGTAGGCAACTAATACGCTTCAAACTGTTTTATAGCGATGTTTCTCTCATATCCTGAAATGGCATTTAAAACCTTTCCCTGGTTACCAAGTCACTTGGTTTATCAGAACCCACCAAGACTCGATAAACCACGCAATCCTTAAACCAAACATAGGGCTTACACAACGTTGTCCTCTGAAGTTAGGCGGCCGTCGACGCAGCGGTCTTCTGAAACCAGCTGTGACACCGCCGAGGAGAACTGGTCCTCCCAAAAAAGTGGCTGTTTTCTCCAGGGTAAAACTCACTCGAAATGTTGAAGAACTGGTCAAAAGGGATGGACTTTCACTCAAAATTCCTTCAGCTTATCAGCATCACTGACAGACCACCAGTTGGAAAAAGTCTAAAACAGTAGGAGCGTGCTCCACGTGCCTGAATAACTCGCATTGAGTGTCGACTTTCCGAGTGAAAGCGAGATGCTACCAGGAACGCTGTCGGGCAGACATCACCCATCGCTGCACCAGGCAAAGGCTGCCTCGCCGGAAGGAAGTCTGAAGCGGAGCAAGGTCAGCTCAGTGTCCCAGTCTACTCGGAAATTGGCTGCCTGGGCTTAGTTGCTGTGGGGGTGGTTACTCCTGCTGCGGTAACTAGAGCCTGAGCTTTTGTAGTCAGTGGAGCTGAAACGAACTTGTCGAGGGAGCATTTCGCCGGGAAATGCCGACTCGAGGAAACCTCACATCACTAGCAGTACGCACGGTGGGTGTGACTCAGGTAGTGGCTGCGGATGGCGTGCGACCTCAGCCCGTCTCTCGGGGCAACAAAGAGCACATCGACGCAAAGGAGCTTTCAAGGTGAATGGTTTGCTGAAGCGAGCTCCGAAGTCATTCCATCCGATTTTGTTCAAGAAGACCTCATTTCCAGTGAGCGACGATCTCAAACCAGGAGGGTGATGAGGCGGATCTTCTTAGATGTGACGAGTCGGAAGCACATACGTTGTTGGACCAGAAGGTAGCAAAGCGCCTGAAGCCCTATGCACTAAGCACAACAACGAGATGGATACTATAGGGGTCTAAGGGGCGGAACGAATCAATAAACGGCGTTTACGGAATAGGATGACAGAAAAAGAGTTCCATGGCTTCTGCAGTCATGAGTTTTGTGAGCTCGGAGACGGTAGTTTATGATAGCTTCAAGGGGATCCATTCGCTGTGGATATAGCTGGGAAGGGGGTGGGGAGGTTACCGAATCTTTCTGGGGTGCCCTTTGAAGGTGCATTCAGCCGGATCGCCCCGTGGACAAAAGCCACATTGTCCGCAGATTGCTGCTACTGCGGGAGAGATCTAGTTGAGATAAAGGCCTTTGGAAAAGGCACTCAGAAACAATGCAACACAAAGAAACTACGGGTTACATGGAAAGGACGACTACGACCACTAAGGTCGGAGGAGGGAAGTGGTACTTGCCAAGCCACCCCGTTCTCAGCACTCAGAAGCCCGAAACAATTCAGGTTGTCTTTGACGGTAAAGCCACGTTCCAGGGGATACTTCTGAATGACTGCTGGTTACACTGACCAGATTGGATAACCCCGTCCATGGAGGTCTTATGCGGGTTCCGGCTGGGTAGAGAGGTGACTTTGGTCGAAATACGGGAATTTTTTCCCAAAGCGCAGGGGATAGTAGTGCACTACGGTTCTTATGGTAAGACAGAAAAGGTAGGCATAAATCTATGGTGGAATACAGAATGACAGCTCATCAATTCAGGGCGGCGCCATCACCCATCTGTGAGACCTATGCTCTAAGGCAGACCACAGCTAGATGCGGGCTGTCGGTTAGCTGGCGTGTAACAGACAGCGGAAGCAACTTTTTCCGCATTGACGCTTACCTTGGGTCGATTGACGACAGTGACGGGGCCGTAACCAGTCTGCAGGGATTGACGGAGCCGCTAAAGTAAGGTAAATTTCAGCTCACGAAGTGGATATCAGGCACTGCGGGGGTGTTGGATGCTGTTTCGGAAACGATGAAGCAGAAGAGTCCGAGGAATAAATGGCTCACCACCTCCATCCGAAGGCACTCCGAGAACACAGTGGAAAGCCGAAACACATGATTTCGTCGGCAAACCGAACTTTACCGACTAGCGGGTTACGCGCCGAGAATGCTATCAGCTATCTCCAGCATGTATGATTTACCCGGCCCTGTTTCCCACTGATTTTGCCCGCCAAGGCTCTGTTGCAGCGGCTTTGTCGCAAGAATTTCTGTTGCGATCAGCCACTCGGCCCCGAAGGCAGAGTGGGCTGGGAAGAGTTGATAGTCACACCGGGGAAGCTGAGGGGCGAAAGAACCCCTCGTTGTTTATCGCCGAACGGTGCGAACCAAGCGGGAGGGCTGCAAGCCTCTTCCGAAGAGCGTGAATCTCGTTACTAGATTGTGGCTTGAGGGAGGTGACTTCTAGGTGCTGGACACGACACCCTAAAGTCCTGTTCGCAAAGGCCAGCGTCACTCTCCTGAAGCTGGTCTCCGTCTCCCATTTCGAACTTAGCACAGCTGTGTTAGCTGTTATGCCGGCGCAAGCACTAAAGAGGTGCTTCAGCTCCGGGAGTTTGTCAGCAAGTTTTCAGAAATGCCAGACGACCGGGTTTGTATACAACACAAAAGTCATCAGCCGCTTCAGCAAGTCCATGGCTAAGGGGCCCACGATTTTACACGACGAAACCACCACAGATCAGTGGCAGCGTGGTAAGTCTGCCAGCAACCCGGAAGACTTGTGCTCCGGAGGTGAGACCAATTTCCGGCGGCTATATTCATGTACAGCAGGGCTTAGATTGCTGTATACACCAGAACGGTGCTGACCGGTTTACGAACTGGGAACTCCCCTCGCATCGAAAATGAAAATCAGGGGCTTTATAATGACGATAACTGCCTTAGAACTGACCCCTCATCGGCCAAAGCTAACTAGATTTTCTTCTTGGACAAGGTAGCTCTGCCCTCTAGTATGGCCGTCCGGAGTTTAGAGGCATTTACTGATCTTGAAGCGTCTTCGTCCATTCAGTGGTGCAAGTGTGGATTACCAACTCCTGACGAGTTACATTCTTCATGGTCCGGTGTCCCAAATGTGGTGCAACCGGGGGAGTTCACTCAAGAGATTTATAGACTTGGAGAGCCGGGAACGTACCACAAAACGACTTTAACCCCAAACAGCAAACGAAAAACTCCAAACCCAGGAATCACTGAAGGATTTCTAAGGGTAGGTGGCAGACTGACACGCTTCCGCCCAAGTTTCAACGCGAAACATCCCATTAAACCACCTGCTCAATAACCAGCGGTAGACCCACTAGTTCAACACACACTAGCTGAAGAGGGACACGTCAGGAAAGGCCACGTGATAAGCTTCATCAGAAGGGGGCTTTGGATATCAGGGGGTAGAGAGAACGTGAAACATGCAGCTCGATTTTGTGTGCAATGTGGGATGCTCATGGCTATCGCGGGCAAGCCGTATGCCTCCACTACCGAAGTGCAGAGTGACACCAGGATGATGGACACTAAGTGACATTAGGCCTGACTATTTCGGACCTTGCTAGGTTAGATGTAACAAAACTAAAGCCGTGCATCTGAGAGTCGCACACGATGGCAACAGTGCCTCACAACTTCACGAGCCGTGGCGGCGGGCATGACCTATGGACCATGTGCGCTGTTCTGCCGAGATTCCCAACACAAAGTCGTTTTTGACTAGAAATGCCAAGCGAGGTTCTGGCGTAACTGGCTCTCAAGACACCCTGCCAGAGTCAAATCTGGGTAGGTGGACACCTGCTGTTTTCTCAAACAAGCTGTGTTAGGAGCTAAGGAAACTCGCCGACAGCAAAACTGTCTGGACACACAATTGGCCCAAACTACACAAAGTCCTGTGTAAATGGAGATGAACGGAACAGAAATGAAGTGAATTTACAGACAGAAGGGGTGTGCCGTTGGTTACTTACCCAGACAACAGGGTGATTCTTGTGTGGGCTGGACAAAAAAGGCTACTTTGAAATCGGAGCACAAATCGGAATGAACCACAGGGCCGAACGGCAACACAAGCCATCCAATAGCGTTTCAACAGCCAGCCAGTCACAGTGGTGGAGGTTGAGAACACTACATCGGGTCCACTAGAAGAATATTGCGGTCCCCAGTTGAACAGCCACCACCGGACGATGAGGTATTGAACATAGCACCCGGGGAGGTAGAGATAATCTTGAATTATCGCTCTGGAGCTACAGCTTCCCCAGGCAACCCCAGTCGCCTAGCTCTTGCCCCAAAATTATTTGTTGGCATTGAAGTTAAATGTTAGATTTCAAAGGCGGGTGAGTCTCTAAACTAGCCGCTTGCACGAATGGAAACAAGCGAATTACCTGGTTGGGATGTTTCCGAAACGCTAGTCACATGAGTGCCTGCCTATCTTGTAAACCCAATAGAAGTGGCTAACCCAGGGAAAACTCCTCAAAGTTGGTGAATTGGTGATGATCTCCTACGATCACTCTCACCTTATTACGTGGTACTAGGGGGTTGTTGAAAAAATCATTGTGAGTTCCCAAGGGTTGGTAAGATCGGCTAAGGTTAGGACCACCAAGGGAACACTAACTCGCAGTGTGTAACGTCAGTCTTCTTGAAGGCGAAGACAGACCACTTGATGCTACCGACTCAGCCGTCAAATAACTAACAACTTCCAGTTTCAAATCGAAGAAAAGTACACACACTTGATCTTACAACCAGGTCAAGTCAGGTCAATTCACACATGACTGACAGCTGCACGGGCAAACCGAGCATTCAGAATTCTTTCTGGGGTGTGTGCAGAGATCGGCACCCACAACCGCAACTTTGCTAATTCCTTTCAGCTATGCTACGCGAAAGGATTTCTTCCTTCGGTCGGCTGAAAAGAAGAAATAAAAAAGCACTGTCCTCACCATCTGGGCGGGGGACAATCATGACGTTAGCTTTCCGTCAATCAGTTCCTCGGGTCGTCCGCACGGACAAAGGACACCGAAAAGTCTGCAGTAAACCACAATTTCCCCCTAATAATCAGTATTCTGCCTCTGTGAATAACTCGTCCCTCCTATTACCCAGCATTCTTTTAAAATGCCTTGAACTTTGTGCGCTTACTATTTCTTCCGTTAGCCCATTCCGCCTTACTACTATCCTACTGCTGAAGAAGTTCGCTCGCACGTTTAGCCTAGAGCGTGTCTTCCACAATTATATACTATTCCTTCTGGTTCTGTGATCCGTAGCCTGGTAAAATAAATCCCTTACTCTTACACCCGAAAAACCCTTCTGGATTTTCAACGCTTCAAACAGGTCTCCTCTGAGTCCACTTTTTCCAGCTGAGAAAAGTCCTACATCCTCCAGTCGTTGTTCATATGATTTCCCTTGTCTTCCTTCGATCATCCGAGCGGCCGGTCGCTGGACCTTTTCTAGACAAGCTGCATGCTTTTTCAAAAAACAGGGCGCAACCTGCACACAAAGTTCTAAGAGTGACCCCCCCCCACTGCCCTGTGCACAGGTACGAACACTTCCGCCGATCTGCATGAAAGCGCCGAGCACACCTCAAAGGGCCAACCTTTTGTCTTGTGAGCAGCCAGCCTGCACGTTTCGGCACACTTGGAGCCAGCAGTCATTTTGACGACCAAGCCCCTCGTTGCTGCGTCGCTTCAACAGTGAACGGTCGACTCTCGCCACTGACCGGTACTCTCACTAAAGCCCTGGCAAGATGAATTTTGTCTTCGTTTAATGGCTTATCCCGTTTGCTTGCCCACCTAACCGCCTGATTCAGGTCCCTTGGTAATTTAACACGACCTCCTAATTCCGCAAATGTGCGTAGCCTGTGAAAGTGAAACACGGTAGTGGTAATCCCTCCACAGAATCATATACGTATAGGAGAAAAGTTGTGGGCCTAAGACTGGCCCTTGAGGTACTCTGCTGGTTACGTCTGTTGCACTTGACCTTCAGCTTCCTACTGTAACACCGAACATCCTGTTTGTCGGAAGGCTGATACCCACTTACGTATTTGCCCTTCTACCCAGACGTCTTCAGTTTCTTCATCAAAAGTCGATGGTTGACTGAGTCAAAAGCCTTGCTGAAGTCTTGGTAGCAAACTTCATCCATCTTTCTCTCGTCAAGCTGACTTGCGACTTCTAGGAATACTATAAGATTCGGAATACAGATTTTGCCCTTCAAAACCAGTGCTTTGCCTTACAGAGCGAATTGTGGCTCAGGAGGTGTTTACATACGTGTTCCCTCACCAGGCGCTCCGAACACTTGCAAAGAATCCATATGGGGCCTACAGGACGGTAATTTTCTTTGTCTGACCTTGATCCGCCTTGTGGATAGCCCCAACGGTAGCCAACTCCCCATTCCCATGGTAATATCACTTCGCCAAGCGTGGCACATCATGGGAGAAAGACATGTCTTCCGACCATGGTGCGCTCATTTGTAATAACGGTTCCCTTCACTTTGCATGCACACACATTCACCTTGTTTAAGTAATAAACTCTGTATACGGTACTCATGGTTGATACTGAATTCCATCAGGTCATAACGGTGTCAAGAGTTCCCAGTTATTGTTTATCACTCACAAAAACCGTTCCACGAGTTGTAAATGCGGTTTTTAAGCGCAAGCTTGTCCACTCACAGGCATAAACGCCTAAAAACAGTTTGTCCCACAATTACTTTAGAGTGCTACATTATCACATGACCTCCTGTTTATTGTTGACAATAATGACAACAAGTCCACCAGTGGTAACTGCAGTTGTTTCCACCCGCGCATGCTCACTGATATAAACACACATACTCCTGCGCTCCTGTTTGCTCCAACGTGGCGTGTGAACTGGGAAAACATGCACATGTTTAGGATTTGCACTGGTGAACAAGCACCAGCCCGTACCGGTTGGGCTCATAAATAACGGTCGACGTAGAAGGGAATCACATTCCGCTGCGAGGGAAAATCTCTCTTACGCAACTATCGAACCGCTTGTGTTTGCGCATATATAGATATATATCAGCGGATACCAGAGGCTAACAGTGGCAGTTGAGTGCAGTGACACCAGGGCCTAGGTGGGAAGGAAGAATCAGTACCCTATTTCTGAAATCTGGCTTTGCAAAGATCGGACGAATTTAGGTGGGTGATGTAGCCATTAGTTGTGAAAAAGCTTCTAAGAACAACAAAATGCCCCGGATTCATGAAAACACCCGATTATTTGCATTATCCGTGTGTCGCGCACAACTTCTTTGTGAACCAACCCTAGTATATTCGCTTCTAGTGCACAATTTTGCCGTGTCCTGTTTGGACTTGCGTGACTCAAAAGCTCGCCTTTATCACGCGGCGTACTTAGCTTCGTATTTGAGATTTCTATGCAAATAGCTACGTTGTCCGTTTCATAGCCCAGTATCTTAGAAACTGCGAATCAACCTTGTTCTAGCTTTGAGGTCCGTGAGGAAGGGTTACATATGGCTCAAAAGCGCCTTACAGTGGCCGCGTACGCAAGTCTTGAAACTTCCAGTTCAACCAACATCAAGCCCGACTATTTTGCCCTAAGCTACAGGTGAACCAATTATCAAACCACGCAATCACTGCAGGAGCACTCATTGTTGCAAAGCTGTGGGCTTCATCTGAGACTTGTCAGTGCAGAAACCGGGGCTTATCATTTAGGTCAAACCACAAGTCCCGTGACCTCAGTCAGAATAAACCAGGCTAGCTCGGTTCAGTTTTCGAAGAGTCCATTCTCTTTAAAATCTGGTTGTACCCTATGGAGTCCCTTCTCGGTGGGTTTGTGTGCGTCAGTGCAAACTAATGACAAAATATCTTGTGTGACTTTCTCTGGCCTGCAGATTTACTCTTAACACTACTCGTTTTACTAGCTTTTGACATGGTCGTTTAGTACCAAGTAGGTTAACACCGCCATAATGAAAAACAAGAAGTTGGTGCTAGTGATCAAGAAGTGAGATGTGACACAAAGAAAAGACTGGCCCAGTAGGAGATGAGAGAACCTAGTGCAACCAGTGCTCTCTTCGGCATCTCCAAAAATGCTCCCTGCTGGTAGGGAAGAATTTCAATTGGAACACCATTTGAGCATCCCTAAACAGGATATGCGTAAACTGCTTCTCCCCCGCCAATGATTGCATACCCGTGCTCCGAGAGGATCTAGGAAAAGGGGCAATGACTGTGGAATTAGGACGAGAACTATAGAGAATCAACTGAATCCGCATCTCGGAAGGAGATGAAGACTGCGTAGCCAGGCAGAAAGCTATTTAAGGAAGGTAACTTAAGCAGCACGGTACAGGAAGCAGGGGCTGCCTGTCAAAAAGCTGTAGGAAAAAACCTCATAACAGTGGTGGAACCCCTCAAAAAGAAGGTAAAACGCCTGGATGACTAAGTGTACCACACTTAGCGTGGAGCGAAGTTTATGGCTGACTAAAATGGAAGGCTGCTACTTCGTCACCTCGGGGGAAACTCCATAAACGATGTCAGAATCAGGAAGGATGAAAATCGTTGGCACTTGACTGAGGTTCTTAGGATGACCGGCTAGCCTATTTTCACACCGATGGTCAAGTTCCATAGAATAGAGCTCCAGAGTGGGACGCAATTAGCGAGACTATAATACCTGCTAGCTGCGTCTCACAATGCCCACTGGTAGGCTATGCCACTATCCAAGGCAGATGCATTTGAGAGCAACACTCGGATGATAGAGAGGGTCACACCTGAAGGCCCAGCACGTGCTAAACACAGCTACGCTATCGTCTAGCGGAGTACGGGCACACCTGTTCCCAAGCGGACAGTCTTCAATACTGCAAAAATGGAGGCTTCACCTCTAGGTAAGTCAACACTCAAAGCACAGGAGGTATTTTAGCCCACCCCCCACCCCTAAGGTGACGTTAAATGCGGACAAACAACAGACCAAAGTGAAGGTAACGGAAAAGAGCAAAAGGCAGAAAGCACACAAGACATCCAGTCCAGTAAGTAATTAGAAATTGTTGCCAGAAGAGCGCACGATTCGCAGTAAGTAGCCCAAAAGTCTACTCCAGAGCTACCAACAAAAGTGTAGGTGCTAGAAAAGAAAGCCAAGAAAATACGTATGGCCGAAGTGGCCTCAAGGCCAATCCGGGCCGTCCTTAGGGAGATCTCAGGGGACGAAACTTCCGCAGTGCTCTTGGAGCCAGACACCGGGTCTACGGGTGGGGAAGGCAGGGCCACAAAACCTAGTGCCCAATTTAGTACTCGAAAAGCGGCACTACAGGCATCTCCGAGGGAAAAAAAGGAGCATGACTTCGGAAACTGCATCTGAGGATGACCCAGACATAAAAATTGCTGTTGGGTTAGTAGCACTGACCAGGGAGCCGTCAACCTGGTGCAAAAAGCCAACGGCCTCCAGGAAAGGCTGGGGAAGCTGGCTACTATGATCACGGAGTCTGGCGTCGTTGCACTGATGGAGGCTTGGAAAAAGCCAGAAACTGATAAACGGCTGCATCAAAGGTACGGTTCCTACAGACGGGATAGAACAGAAGAAAAAAGAGGCGGAGTGGCGCTGAAAATAAGGAGTGACGTAAGCCACTGAAAGGCCCAGTTCAGCCTAGTCTCTGGTAATGATAATACTACTAACGATGGTAATAATATCGGCTTATTTCGGGGACGCCTAAAGCATGCTAAACACAGGATCAAATTTTCACAAGCGATAATATAAGCGGACATTTTGTAAAAATGTGGAAAAAAGTACGCCAAGTGCAGGAAAGGTAGACTTAGAAGGGCGGTGAAACGGAGGTAAGAGTATGATAAATATACTCACGCCACGGAATGACGGAAAAGTATAAATGAACATAAGGACGGATTTGAATGGATGCTCTGTAAACTTGAGAGCCGAGGTCAAACGGAGGATCGGATAAGACCAATTAGAGATAGCTGAAAGCTTGAAGATTTACAAGGAAAGACCGAAAGTGGGTATAAACGAAGGTGGTAACGTGAGACGATGAAGAACAAATTGATCTGCACGAAAAAGGATTAGATAACGATGAAGCTTTGCTACACTGCAATAAGTGATCGGTGACAGGGTGCAGAGCTCATCGCAAAACAGGCAGAGAACGACATAAGTCGTAAAAGTTGGTCAAAAGGCAAAACTGGCTTGAAAAAATTGATATACGGTGTGAGTAGGACAGAGATTTGGGCAGAATGGAGGCATATCAGGAGGGGCAGCGGGATGACAGCAAGTTAAGTGTCCGTTGAAGAACTGGAGGAAGCAGAGCGAATATATACATGTATACAAGGGAAGTAGCAGCGAGGGGCCTTGGAGCGCTAGAGCAAGGACATTGCAGTGACTGGGAGAGGCAGGTGTGGCTAGATCAGATGGTATTAAGGGAACTTAGAAAAATCATGATAAACCTCCTTAATAGCAGACGAATATGGTGGATCAACACGGAGGGGGAACGTCTTGAGAAGAGCAGGAGTGTTGACAGCTGTAAGGAGCGGTTAGTAGACGAAAGCAGATGAGAGAGGGGGGCCAAGAGGACAGGTTCGAGTGGATCTATCAATTCGACCACTGCGGGTGCATCCCGTGATGAAGGTCGGAAATGAAAGAAGCTTTTATAAATGGAAGTACATTTTGCAGCCGGAGAAGGATAGCGGTGGAACTGGCTGGGGAACGTGGAGCGAACAAAGTTACAAAGTGGCCGCAGTAGTGCGGAATATAGGCAGAGAAAGGTTACTGGGAAGTGAGATAGACTGCGGTGCAAGGGTGCAGCAGCTGTAACAGCGAGCAACGTAGCAAAGAAATAAGTAAACGGAGGACGGAAGACAGCAGGGAAGGGCTGATTATATGGCTTGAAACTATGCGTGAAAACCATGGTACGGGTAGACCCGGGGCTTGAGGGCATTAGGCATGAGAATGGAATTAAAGGAAGGACATAAAAAAGCTGTGAGTATTGGGCGATAGGAATGACATGAAAATCGTTTGAGCATGGGATGGTACCAGGCGGATAAGGATTATGAAACTGAAACAGAGACATGGATAGAAAGGAAAACACCGCCGGGCCTGGTCTGGGTAAATTGGACAGGGCAATAGTGATATCATGCGTGAGAGCTTTCATGGTGAGAGACGATAAGAGCAGGGACAGAAAGGATATTCGTGCATACAGTGGCGGAGGGATGAAAATGGGAACCGCTGAGGGTGACCAAAAGAAAAATAGTTGAGCCTACTGTGGCAGGACAAGAATGGTGGAAGAATACGAGCAGCAATTGGGGCAAGCGGAATTAGAGGGGCTATCCCCTACTGGTGCTGGTGGGTGGGACTGACCGTGAGCTGGGCACCCAACCTGAAAAATACCTCGTGAGGTGGACACAAGTGCGGTCGACCAGCGTATTTGCGCTCGCACATCGTTGCAGAACGCCAGCAAGCTTGATGTGCACCGGCGAAAGAAGAGATATGAACAAGCCCCGCACAGTTGTGGATAGCACGAGTGATAATTGATGATTGAACGGGAACAGAGTAACCTAGCTAAGAGTATATGATCCAGGACAGGTTGGCCAGTTTGTGAGAGACCTTGGACAGCAGAGCCCATGTGAACAACAGCAGATAGATAAACATTAAGTTTCGTTATCCAGATGCTTCGGACAGGAAGATCATCAGTACGGTGCACGAAGCGGTTGACCCTCATTGCGGACCACTGGAGAGGGAAATGGGATCGAAAAATTCCCTTCGGGTAGCCCCCCAGCTAGGGATCAATGGCCAAAGAGAAGAAAAAAGTAAAAGAGGGTGAAACAAGGGCTCGCTGGTGCAGTGGGTCCCCAGGACATGTTGAGATATGATAGGGAGTATTGTTGCCACAACCAGTTGTTTAAGCTTGATCAAAGGTAGCGAGGAAAGAAGGATGGAGGGGGCCGAGGTGGATACGCAGATAACAGTGTGGATAAGGGCTAGAATACCTTATCGGAAACAGAAGGCAAGTTCACTGCGGATCAGGAATAAAAAATAATCACAGTTCGTGGTGCCGGGGGAAGAAAGAGGTTGGACATGGAATATAGGTGTGGGCTTGTGGCTTAGAAGTAACAGGATTACATTGTGAGGCCTCTCTCAGAGGTCAGCTTGGTAAGGAAGCACTTACTGGCTGGAAGTATGACACCGAGAACGGTTGAGCGAATATGAAGTGCACGCTTAAAGGGTTATAGGGAAGAGGCACTGCGTGCACTGAGGGGAGGCTTATTCCAGGTTCTGGGTTAGTCCAACAGGAAGAGTCTGTACCTCGGAATGAGGTTGGGCAGAGAGGTAGGTAGAGAAAGGACACAGCTAAGAAGAGGAAAGGGGCAGGGGACAGTGAATGGCATGTGACAGGGGAGCGTCGACTTGGTTATGAACGGGCCTAAACAGAAAGACCAGGCTGAGCCGCATGGGACTAATCCAGGGACTCAGTACGTAGAAGCTCACAGGCTGATGTTACGATGGGGCTACGGATGCGCCCAGGAGCTTCTTGAAAGGCAGGCCGAAAGTTTTCAAGGGGTATGATGGAATCAGGTGGCCAGTAGCCGGAGGTAATCAAGCAGTATCTTGGAGTGGTCCTACATTCAAAGATACATGGGAGGCGTCTGGCAAGTAGCAAGAGAAGTCAACGTATCAGGCCTTCTGTTTTCTTAGCTCCTGCTGTCGAGAATGACGCTTGTTCCGGGAAGTTAGAAGAATATGAGTGGCGTACGCTGACTTCTATAACCGCGGGATGTATGGAGATGGGAAGGCAGTTCACAAGAATTTTATTGGACAATGCAGTGCGTTTGCAATGTATCTGTAAGCCTTCCTCTGAAGGAAATTTCATGAATCACGAGAAGAATCAGATCTGGAGAGTGGATAAGTCACGGGATGTGTTCCATTGTGTAGTAGATAGGTCATTATGGCCGAGGGAGTACACTATTTATATCATCAGCAAAGAGGAAGGGGTACCGTGGCGAATAGAAGAGACGCTCTCGTTGATATAAGCGGGGTAAGGTAATGGGCCTGGGACACGGCCTTGGATGACTCCGCTAGTGACGGGTTTGCAGAAGACAAGTGGCCGTCAGCTAATACAGCTTGTGATCTGCTACAGAGATATGGGGACAGCCAAGAGAGGAGACGATCCGTTATGCCAAGAGATTGGGCTCTGGCTATCAGGTGCATGCGGGGGAAGCGGGCAAAAACTTTAGGCTTGTAGAGGCGTCGGGCAACTACAGAGTTGCCGGCGTCATTGGCAGAAGGTGGGACTTTGAAGAAGCCCAGCTGGCAGGAGAAGAAGAAGCGAAAATTCAGAAAATCAGGCTGACCCGGGTTCAGCAGGTTGTCGGATAGAAGTTACTGAAAAGTGTTTTGATAATTATTTCCATGATGTTGCAAAATACTGGGGTGTGGTGAATGGGCCGATAGTTATCTGGGTCTTGTTGTAGGCTCTTCTTGAATCGCGGCGTAATAACGGAGGTCTTTCATTGAGAAAGGAAGCTGCAAAGAGTGGAGGTTGTGTATTCACTGACTAACAATAAAGGAAGGTGGTGATAACCCAGACAACGGGGGGCCTGTGGAAGAACATCTGGGCCAGGTTTCCTGGATGTTTTCTCAGAGGAGACTGACCTATTGATTTATTGATGGGTGAGATGAATCGACGAAAAAGAGGCTGGGGTTCTGGAATGGAAGCGGGGACGGACGCCATGGCAAGTGATAAGAGGGGAAGAGGAATTGTTACTGTATGCCCCGGAAATAGACACCGGATTTAAGTGGTAGACGGGTCGAAGGTGAGAAAAGTGGGCGGGACAGGAGTAAACTGGCTGAACCTTTTGCTAACCAGGTTGAACAGGTGGCCAGTTTTGTTGAAATGAGCTGGGGCAATGGCCTCTTTTTATTTCAGCTACGATTC
This sequence comes from Fasciola hepatica, assembly GCA_948099385.1. Classification (NCBI taxonomy): domain Eukaryota; kingdom Metazoa; phylum Platyhelminthes; class Trematoda; order Plagiorchiida; family Fasciolidae; genus Fasciola; species Fasciola hepatica. Next base: position 4,583,734 of record CANUEZ040000126.1, on the reverse strand, counting down.
GACCTTACGGAGAAGCTTCAGCAGCAACTGAAGCTGCGTGATCTAGCAAAGGTAAGTTGCAGTCCTGTCAGATTACGCTCCAAAAATGACAGGGAGAAAAAGCAGGACTTGGGGCGTGGATCAACACATGGGTTAGTGGCATTTAGGTAGTGTAAGAGCTTCGGGCACAGAGTTGACAAAAACCGGAGGATCATGGGAAAGAAAAATGCGCCGCAATCGAGGGAGCAGATTATCGTCTACAAGAGAGGCCAGTTGTATGAATTGTAGATATCCGGGAAAGGCAAAAAGATTGATTCGGATGGGAAAAGCTAAAGAGACTGAATTTACACCGGACAAAATGGTGGTCACTACCCGGAAAGCGATCAGTGAACTGAGCACTGATACCAGAAATATCGATGAAGGATACTAGGACCAAGACTCTGTCCCCCACTCCCAAAAGGCGAGAGAAATTTTGAGCCCACCCACCAAAAAGGACACTGGGAAACAGGTAGAGATGGCTGAAGGGCTAGTACAAGAAGACAAGTGGATTAGAGGAAAGGTAAAGCCACCCGCAACCATTATTTTTACATTGGCAGGATAGTCAAGTGCGGCAGTAAAGACGTCCACGACAGTCTATTTAGGAGATATCCAGACAAGGATGATATGGACGCCACCAAGGAGGACGTTTTGGCCTGTGGCGTTAATAGATAGCCTTGGTGAGCCTTCAGGAGGAGAAGGGAGGAGTGGTCAATAATGCTAGCGTGAATGATGCATTTGACAAAGACTAAGCTACCACATGCACGCATGGAGAGGCAGGTGTAAGAGAAGCATTGACATCCAGCTGTGTGAACAAGGTTGAGTGCAGTATCATCGGAGAGCCGGTGTCCAGCTACTGGTATTATGCCAGGGTTTGAGGTAAGTGCCGCGGGTTGCAGATTCGATATTTTCTTAATTAATGATGAAGAATTTATGGGAACTAATAATAAATAATAATAATAATAATAATAATAAGTTCATTTCGGAAGCGCCCGGAGCATGCCCTACGCATGATCAGAATTTTTACAAGCTACAAAACTGACAGACAAAATTCATGAAAAGTTCAGAAATGCACAAGACAAAGGGGGTAGGAAGAAATATGGGGGAAATGAGAGGGAGATAAAAGTACTCACACCGGGGAGTGATGGAGGGAGTTTAGGTGAACCCAGAGATGGATTTAAAAGTGCCCAGCAAATTTGAAAGTCAAGGTCAGATTGAGCAGCTGGCTGAACCAAGTAGACGAGATCGGAACCTGGGAGTTTTACATGAGGGGGACTGAAAATCGGCATGGGGAACTATCGTTACGGTAAACGATGAAGAAAAAAGGAAAAAACTAGGGAAGAAAGGAAGAATAAAAATTTGAGTTGTATGGCTAGGAAATAGGTAGCTATGAGCTATGCCTCATTATAATTATTGGTGGGCCCTATTTTGAAAACAGAGAACGACCAATGCAAGATGTAAAGAGTGGGTCAGATGACAGCAGTGGCGCGGAAGGATCGAGATACAGTAAATATGAGGCACACATATAGACAAGATGGAAGCACATCATGAGGGGCGGTGGCATGGTGGCAGGAGAACTGGCAGGCGAAGAACTAGAGGAAGTAGAGAAATTATATATATATATATATATGAACAGCAGCAAATAGCAGTGAAGGAACGGGACACGGAAGTAGCAGCGCTTGGAAGAGAGGGGTAGGGTTTAGCCAAATGGTATGAACCAACTTGAACAAACCCTGATGGATTTGTTCATGACAGGTGGGCATAGAGGGTCAACAGAGAAAGAGGAACAACTCTGGAAGCACGGAAGTGATGGCTGTGAGCAGAAGTTGATAAAAGAGAGAATACGGAGGACAGGACCGACGAAAACAAGTAGGAGTGAATCCAACAACTTGATTATTATAGGCGTGACATGTGGTGGCGGTCGAAAGTGGGTGAAGCGGTAATGAGTGGAAGTAATAGAAAATAATTCGGCTTCAAAGTGAGCCACGCAATGATGCCAGGTGCACAGCTACTTGATCTGTAATGGCAATGGGCACTAGGCCCCAGTGGGAGCGAAGCATCGTTAGAAAGGGGCAGCATAAATGTCGTTGGAAGGGGGATAATAAACAGGCGAAGCGGTAAAAGGAGGCTTCACCGATCGTTGTGGCTGATTGATGGCTTCGGTACGCCAGTGACTATTGGTGGAGGACGAGAGGCGGTCACTTCTTGTAGATGGACGGGGCATGACGTGACGAGGTGAAGGACTGAGAATATCGGTAGCAGCGGGGTTGTAGATACGGGATACCAGGATGCAAGGTACGTGCGGCCAAGGTATCAAAGGTGGAATGCTCAATGACGGGTTGTCGAAAGGTTACTGATGTGGTCCGTGGGACGGGTAGTGATAAGGCCAGGAATGTGGAGGGCACCGGTCAGGAAAATTACGATTTCTCGACAGCAGATTACTTATCTGTTGGACGGGGTCAGCAAGGGGCAGATATACGGGCGTAGAGGTGAAGGAATATGGGTGAGTACCTGAGAGATAGTGTGAGGGGGGTGAAGAAGAGTGTGGCTAGGCTTGAAAGGCTCTGGAGGCCCACGAGGTGTATGGGGGCCGGGGAGCGGGGAGCGCGGGAAAGCGAGATGCAGTCATGGCTCTGGAGTATATGCTAGTATAGGTAAGCTGTACTTCGAGACTGGGTGGATGCTGTTGGAAGGGAGAAGGGCGAAACGGCGGGGGTATTTTAAGCCCGTAACACCGGGGGGGATGACATCTGGGAACATGGTGGGATATAAGGTGGCAAAGGAGATAAAGCATTAGTAAGTACCATTTGACTGGGAGGAGGGCGTAACAAAGAAGGCGGGGTGAGAAAGTGGAGGGCCTGGTGTTAGTGTACAGGATAGGTTCTCCTTCTTCCGGACCTAAAAGATGGTCTTTTTCAATTGCACTTACGGGGCACCTCCAGCGGCAGACGAAGGAGACGTTAGGCTTTTGCGGATGTTAGCTCTGTGATACCCGGGACAAATTTGCTCGTGTTTTTAGGGAACCTTGGACTGCGGGAAATCAACTGAGAAAACTAGATCGCATCAAGACTCTAGACAGGCGCCAAGTTTCAGCATACTATCCAGTTGCTTGAAGCTAAGCAGCACGACCAGCCAACTGTCTGACACACAGGTGAGCAACACCAGTCCCTCCTCGACCTAATCACAACGCCGTATCTGTAACGGACATAAAATAAAAACCCTTCCAAGTGTTCTATGTGCCTTTTGAATGTGACAATAACCGACAAATTAATTTGCCCATCTCCTCTGCACACAACACCCACACGCTTTTGTTTATTTCGTGTTAGACGCTGGAGTATAGTCTTGAACCGTTTCTAAAGGTCGTGCTTGGACCGCAAGATTTTGAACCTTTAGGTTTTGCTTGTGGCTGTATTTGGCGGCGTACTTGGAAGCTGTATGTATTTTTACCTTTTGTAAGTTTCGATTTGGTATCTTAGAGACCAGGAATCAATCTCGTTCTTGTCTTGAAATCGATTGAATCGACCACATGTTGTTCGATTTGCGATTACTGTGAATTACAGCACCAACAAGACGTCAAAAGTAATAAGCTGGAGGAACATTTGGGCTGCAATAACCATGTAATCCTGAGGGTTGTACCAAGGCTCAGCAAGGAGCCGAATAAAATGGTTTTACATTGGTGCTAAAGAGCAATTACTAAGAAAAAAGTATAGTGGGTGGATAAGAAGATTCAGTGGACATTGAATCACACAAATGCTCGGGTAGGAAAACTATGGGAAGCCGCCAGGATGGAAAAACTCAGATAGCAGGGCATTTTTCACCTATGACGGTGTTTTGCAGCAGTAATGGACCTCTATGGCGGAGGTCGAAAGCCCAAAAGACTACAATCATCAGTAGGAGAAGGTCGATGACGCACAAGCTGCTCAAAATTCAACTACCATGGAACAGATTTGAGATGGCTGCGAACAGAGCGCAGACGAAGCAAAGAGTAGAGGAATATTGTTTTGGTAAAGGGTTAGCCGCATGGACCTGCTAAAATCCCAAGCTGTTCCATGAACATGGCCAATTCCAAAACCGTATGAGAGGAAGTAGCAACATTGAAAAGAGCACGGGGATGATGAGCTCTAAGCTATGAAAGCTAGGCCGACATGCCCTTGTCATTCTTTAAAGGTATTCATTGGATAGCAGATAACGTAGAACACGAAATGGAGGGAACAAAAGCGCTGAAAATACCCAACTCTATTTCGGAGGAAGTCTGTACGGAGCTAAGACTTCTGAATAGAAACAAACCCTCAGGACCCGATGTGAGTCGACGGGCCATAGTTCAACCTCTGGCTGAGGTCTTGAGGACTACGGTAGTGCAGTTGCAAGAGGCATAAGAGAGAGAAGGAGATGTGCAGGTAGACCTGAGAAACACGATAGCGGCAGGAGCATACGAAACCGGACCTCGACTAAAAGCCGAAAATCACAGGCCGTTTAGCTCAATTTCGGTACGGTTAAAGTGTATAAAGCGAATATTTAGGGAAACAGACCTCTGGGCATTTTGGTTAAAAGTAACCTCGTACAGAGTGTGCGGCACGGGCTTGAGTTGGGATGATCCTGTCTAATGAATCTCCTACAGTTCCTTGATGTGAGATACAAATACTGAAAATCCTTTCCAGTAATCCATGTGCTTTGTGAATGTGAAAATAACTGACAGACTTTGATAAGCTAGTCCATAAACCACAATTTTGCACGATTATTTATTTGTGAAACATTTGAATTTGGCCCTGAACCGTTTCTGACGGTCGTGCTTGGACCGCAAGACTTTGAACCTTTGCCCTTTACCGATGAGTCCTTTTGGCCGCATACTTGGAAGTTGTATATATTTGTACTTTTTGTGAGTTTCGATTTATTGCCTCTGAAACTACGAATCAACCTTGTTCTGGTTTCGGGTTTCGTTTGAGTTGGCAACGCGTTGCCCGATTTGCGGGGATAGAATTACAGTACTAAAGTGGAACCGAGACATGGGAACTCATTGGAAGTGCCCATCTGAGAAGGTAAAAAACTTACGAGATAACAGAAAAATAACTCGAAATGTCCCCGGGGTGATTTATGTGACCGGTTCTCTGGATTGTGCCAAGTTTACTGGTTTTATCAGTGACGGGTCATGCATTTCCAATCACTATGAGCCTGAAGATGAAAGTATTCATAGAATGAGAGCTATGGGATTGAAGATTCAGCTGCGGCTAGTTAGAAAGGAAACAAAGCTTCTTAAACAAGGAACTAGCGCAGCTGAGCCGACAAACATGCAAATAGTTCACGATATCAACATCCAAATGGCGACTTAATCGCCGAAAATAAACCCTCGAAGCCGCCTGGAACCATCAGGGCTTTAGCATTCGACCTGCTGATAGTGGGGCTAGCCTCTTTCGACGGGCACCCCGAGAATTACTGTATATTCATGAATAAGTTCGAAAATGCTGAGTGCAAAGTTGCAGAACCTGGGCAAAGATTTTTGTAAACAAAATACTACTGTTGTGGGAGGGCCAAAACTGTCACCGAGGGCAATGCCATTTTTGATCCATCAATGGGGCACATGAGGGCACGCAGAATCCTGAAAGATTTGTTGGACGACCATTCAAGGTGGCTGGAAGCTCGATTGATGTTGTTTTATCAGACGCAAAAGGAATTAAGGAGAGGCCGAACCACCGTCAAACTTGCTGATAAAAACGCAGAGTTGCAGTTTAACACTGGGGCATTTAGAACACAGGTCTGACCTGTATGCGTTGCACGCACAGGAGTGCGTAGCCCGGTGTTCACCCATTGGTCTACAGAGCTGATGGACAGAGAAAGCTGAGAAAATAAATATGCTTGGGTGAGAATCTACATTCGATGATTTGGCGGAATTCATAGGTCGTCAATCCCGCGTCGTCGACAGCCGATTTGTACAAATTGTACGCGAGAGTTGCGCGCTGGCGTCAACGTTGGCTCATTATGCAGGGAACGACTGTAACCCAAGCCAGTCTCGAGCTTTCATGCACGCTATAATCTGAGAGTTCGGGAAGCCAAACCAGTGCGGGCGGAGCAACTCTGCATCGTTTACCGATGGTCCGACCGTTCATGAGATGAGTGAACCCAATTGGTGGTCCCCAGCAAAATGGATCGGTGGGTGCTTTGCTTGTTTCAGTTACTCTCATCGAGCCTCTGGATGCCGCTTTGAGGTGGAATGTGACCAGGACTGAAGCAAGGGTAATCATTGTCCGTTGTCACGTACCCCTCGAAACAGTGGACCTACTCCTCCGGAAGGACCTAGGACTATCTGGTCAACAGAAAGTAATGATTGCAAACTGGTGAGATTAGGCATCGTACCTATCTCATCCGACCTGCGGCAATTACCTGGGTTCCGCCCAAGGTTTTCACCGCTAACAACGTCGAGCTTTTAGAGAGTTGGTACGCATCGTAAAAGTGCCCCTTCACCAGGGCGGTGTTTGATCCGCTTTCGACGGAGACCGAGGATTTGGCCACCTAATTTAGGGTCGTCCCTCCCACAGTGACTACTCCAAAACGTGCTTGTTCGTTGGCAAACCGTGATATAGGGTAGATCACGCCGGGCTTTTGGCTGTCATTTGGCCTAGCTTCTTTCACCGGATACAATAGTCAATGGTGTTTGCTGGACAACCTTCGCGGCCACATGTAGTCGTTGTTCGGCAAGCTGCTGCCCGATGTGAGGTACTAGGGCTGACAAAACACGTTCCTGCCATCCTCGCCATTCCCCAACGTTCATCCACTGTGGCTTTGGTGAATTTTGGAAGCCCGATAACCCGTGGTTGGTGTCGTTTATTTTGCAGCTTGGGTGAGCCAAAGTCTCGCGTGAAGTGGCGTGAGTTTTATCCCGGACTGTTGTTTTGAGTGTTCTGCTGCAGCTTTCTGAGCCTGGCTGGTGCTAGATCTGTTTTCTGTGTTGCTCTCACGGATGAGCCGACCGAATCGGCCGTCGGCTACTCTGGTTTGCCTGCCTAAATACTTGGTCAGGTCCTCGAAGTTGCCTCACGGCCACCACGACTAATGCTTTCCGCTTCTTCAACCCGACTTCTCTGCAGTTAGCACTGGGGGCAACAAACGATCCCTCTAAATGTGTGCATCGCGTCGAGTTCTGCCCTGTACACCAAATGATCGGGAGCTATCAAAAAATTCTGCATCCTAATGACGAGATAGGCCATAGCGTTGAGGTCACTCCTTGTTCGTTTGGCTTCCGACATCACGCTGTCTATCATGCTGCGAGTAACCTTGAAAGCCTAGCCAAAAGGGGGCTCCGAGACCTCCCTAGCCCGAGCGCAGCGCAATCCCGGAAAGAGAGTGCCACACCCGTCGATAGCTTCTCCGGCTCTCGCACGACAACAGTGAGTCAGGCATGATAGTCTTTGCACCGGGTTGTTTGGCCTACCCTCGTAGAAGGTTTAAAATTTTTAATAAGCTTGCAATAGCCTTCGGGTCGTCCGTGAAAGAACTTCAGCTCTGCCCTTGACAAACTGATCGTCGGTTGTATCCATGTTGAATGTTTGATGGCCGGCGTAGAACCTCCCGCCTCTGTATGCCCTGGTCTGACGAACGGATCGTCGTCACCAGCTCTATGCTCAAGCTCGTTCCATCAGCATTTTCCCTCTGCATCCTGGGCCTGTGGCCTAGCGGATAACATCTGCCGTTCTAGTTTTGATATCTTCAATCTTAAAAAATCAACTGTCTCGCAACCAGTCCCACCCTCAGTAACACATGAACTGGCGCTGACAGGGCTAGGTGATCTAGCATTATCTATAGAATCAAATGTGTCAAAACCCGACGCAATGACATGCCGAACTACTTCCTGTCAGTGCTCCGATTGCTTCAATCCTTTTCTGTGCAAGCTGCATACTCTCTCGTTCCAGGGTTACCAATTTGAGTATTGTAAGGCGCTTTGGGCAATAGGTAGCCAATTTCGAAACAAAACCCGAAACCAAAACACCGTTGATCCGTACATTTTAAGGGGTCTGCCGCCTGCTTGCGTGAGGCTGACGCGACCAACTGAAGTAAAAGGAGCAATTCATTGCTGCAGTCCACCATACTCATACAGCCTTCAGCTTATTTCTATAATACCATCGTTTCACGAGAAGTTCTTCAGAATATCATCAGAGCTCGCTGGTATCGGTTTAGTTATTAGCCGTCTATCTAGGATAGTCCTTGGAGCTACAGCTGCCAGGGGAGTTTCATGACCCAGAAGAAACCCAGCGACTTTTCATTTGGACTATACTTTGAGGTGACTCAGTGACAAAAGATACTTGCGAAAGTAATCTACGAACTGCTCCCAGGATAGAAGCAAAACTAAAGATCAGTTTCAACCAGTAGACTTTGGCAGATTCCAAGATACTGCTTTGTAAATCGTCTCCGTAACCTATTTTATGTAAAAGCCATCTAAGCTGGAGTGCAGCCCGAATATCCAGCCTTCTTCTTGACCTGCAAGATACATCAGGAAGCACTCCATTAGCACCATCCGCAGAAGATACCTGCAGTTTAAACTTGCCAACTAGTACTTAGTGAATTCCGTGGGTATTGACTTCCCTTGACTAGGACTCGCCCCGCAAGTCCCACGTGTATTTGCTTAACTCTGCACTTATTCACCTGTTTTCACATTGACCTCCTACCCCTGTATACTGCCACAACCTGTCCGATTGCCCAACCATATCTTAACCACTAGAGGTTTGCCTACGTTGCCTACTAGCCGATCCAAAATTACTGTCAGAAACAGTGGCTGCAAGAGCAATAAACCCCAAAATTCATCGGGTAACAGTTCGTTTTCCCATGTATACTTACTTGGAGGTGTCAACAGACAAACTACGGAAGTAAGCCAAAATCTGAGCGGTCTTTCCTGTCGAATAGACCCCGTCGTTCTGATCGTCGGTCAACTGATGCCTCTAGCGTTCGTGCTTGATCCAGGCGCGCACCATAACTAAACTAGCTTACAGCTGGCTACGAAAGACGTGGACACTATGGCGTCAGAGAGCTTCAGACGCATAAAAAGGCATCTAATGCTATCGTGTCTACCATTACGGACCGAATACCTCTTTTTACAGCTAAAAATATGATGTTAAGTGCTGTCAACCCCTGTAAGGAACAAATACTAGAAATTCTTCCACATTTTTTACATGCTTTATGAATTCGACTATAGTTGACATCACTTCGAAAAGCTCGTCCATATACTGTACTTTTCATGCTTGTTTATCCGTGTGAGACATTTGATTTTGGCCTTGGACCGATTCTGGCTGTCGGGCCTGAGCCATGGGGCTTTGAATCTTTGGGTTTTACTGTGAAGTCTACTTGGCCGCATACTTGAGGTTTGTTTACATTTGTACCTTTTGTGAATTTCAATTTATACCGTGAAAACTACGAATCAACCTTGTTCTGGTTTTGGGATTCGTTTGAATTGCCTACGCGCTGCTCGATTTGCGAGAATTGACTTACAACCCTGACCTCCAACCGTGCCACTGTGTTAGACTCCGCAAAAATTCCCGGTGCACCACTTGCCCACTGCCGTACCAGCCTACAAATGACTTCATCACCGAGGTCTTTATTAGCAGGCAATCTTTAGTCGTGGTCGGAGCCAGCCTCAAGTGTGCTAAGATCATTCCTGACAAGACCTCGCCGCATAGATAGGCTCACAGGAGCAACGCCCAGAATAACAACTCTTGTGTGAATGCAACCAGCAGTCTCACCCAAAACAGTGATGCACCTATCACCGGCCATCTCCCGACATCGCAATCTATCACAAATCGCAATGCAACTTTAGATTTTGCGGTACACCGACTTCCTTGCAAAACGAGTCACCTGGAAAACACCGCAACATTCAGAATAGCTAAAACTAATCAGTGGAGTGGAACAATGGCTCCTGCATGCACAAAGCTGATAAAGGTTCCTCAGACTCATCTACATGCGAAAGTGTTCACCACAATTCTAGATGACCCCACTCCTTCTGCTGGCCCCATGTTTGACTATTCAGCCAATCCTACAACTCATCGCACCATCATTTCGCCTCCGTCTACACCTACGCATCCTAATACCCCCAGCGTTTTCGGTGAAGCTACTAGGCCTCTGAGCCCACCCACTGCACTCTCCGCTTCTCCACCGGAAAGTAAGTGGTCATCATCCAGACCACCACGGCTGATTCGTCCGCAGTTACAGGTTGGCCCACAGTAATACACACTTCCTCGCTCAAAGATCAAGTTCTATCAAGGTGAAGCACATGCAAACAATGAGGAAGTAGCGCAGTTGAGAGAAATCCTACCCGCTGTTTGTGTAGCTCTCAATCCTACTTTTTATCTCGGCCAACTGCCCTTCAGTTTTTACCTTTCAATGATCTACTCTGTTCTCCATCCACTGCTCCATTAAGTTCCTATACACCAAGTCATCTACTCTATACCTCAAACGTTACCCAGTCGCTCTGTAATATCGAATTTATTGAATAGGCTTAACCAGGCACAGAACCACCGGGAATAAAGAACTCCGAAAACGAATGGAGCGTAGCATAATATTTCGCATGCGAGCTATCACATACTGTACAGGTATGCATTATATCAGCAAGAATACATAAAAGCAAAACAAAAGGGGTCACTCATGAATATCACATCCACCGCAAGCTGAACTGAAGTGGGGGTGTTTGTAGTCTCTTCGTGGAAATGAACGAATTCCTCCGTATCTTCGGATACCCGGTGTATCAGTGGGAATGTCCGGTTCAGAGGTATCTAGACCATAATTATCTGTTGGTCCAACAACAGGTTAAATGACATCTGGCCGACTTTCCTCTCTGGACTGCACCTCGTCAACATGACGTCTGCGGCGAAACAGATCATTCATATCAGGTATAGTGACCATCCGGTTCCAGTATCACGAAAAGACAACTCCATCCGCCGGCCGTAAATAATTTTCTCTAAAACAACCTGCATGAGCTTTCAATATACCACCAGAATTGGTTTTTAAACTACGGCATCCAAAAAACTTGGAAGGACTCTTGCCAGTAGCAGTATGTGCAGCCGTACGATTTTGCATAAGAAAACCGTCAGTGGCACAAACAAGTTTAGAAAAATATACAAGGATCCCCAGAGTGAAACGCGTTCTTAAGCGTGCTCACAGTTCTGTGCAAGGCCAGTTTATACATGTTCGCAACCAAGATCTTTTGACCGTTCATTCAAGAGTTGGGCAGTGAAACGCGCGCCATTGTCAGTACCCAGCACAAACGTAACTCCTCCTCTGCTGAAAGTCTTCCTGAGCGCAACCTGTGTGAAGCCAGCAGTAGGCGGAGTTATTAAATATATCTCTAGCCTGCGGAAAAACAATCACTGACCACAAGAGGGTAGTACTCGCCCAAGAAGTGTCCACATTAGTCCGCATGTACCCCTTACCACGCCTCACAGTACTCTACTTATAGATGCCGCTTTGGAAGTTTCGAAAATATCTTGTGTAAACACCGCTTGCAGTTTTCAGCTTAACGTACTATGTCGGCATCCAGTTTCGGCCACCAGCAAGTCAGTTGTGTCAGTGACTTTGGTTTGTTGACACCCGAATGCACTGAATGTAAATCTGCCAATATAACAGATCGAAATCCTGGTGGTATGACAAAACGGTCTTTAAGGCATGGTAATCCATCTGGAATGACCGACAAATCCTCAGGAAAAGATTGGAAGTCAGGTAATCGCCGCATTCCGTTTGAAGCCTAACCGCGATGTGAAGCTGAAATGACCGGGGCAAATTAGGCTTTTTTTATCCTCTTCAAGATCTTCACGCCGCATTGGTAGTGGCTGGGTCAACGAACGATCGTGAGTGACAGCTAGTTCAGATAAATATGGCATTCTGGACAGAAGATCGGCTTGTGGTACGTACTCAGCACTACAATGCGGAATATCATAGTCACACGGGCCAAGAGAAATATCCCATCATTGAACCACGGCAGTGGATGACTCTGACAACGAATAATGCGGATGATAGACGAACTTCGAAGCTTCATGATCAGTACCTATGGTGAACTTCTCACCCAATTAGTATTTATGCAAGCACTTGACGGCCCAGTTAACCCTCAAGGCTTCACTTTGTATTTGTGAAAGTGCTTGTTTAGCTTTGGTTAGCCTCCTTGAAATGCCAATGGCTGACCGGTCGGATTGCTCAGAAAAGGCACCTGCGCCCGTAGGGGATGCATCAGTAATAACATCTGACTGATCTTTCGGGGCAAGCGGCTAATGAACAAAGCCTGATCGTAGGTAAGTAGCAACTCACAAAGGGTCTTTTCAGGAGCTTGGTTCCAAAGGACATAGATGGAGGACAGATTATGGAAAAGAATACCGGCTTGCTGAGAAAAATTCAGAATAAAAAGAGAGTAATACTGAAGAACACCACAAATAGGACGTAGTTCATGGTTGCTTGTGGGTGAAGATACGTCGATGAACGGGGCCAATAGTTCTGGGTTCGGAGAGGAACCTCTAGAAATAATTATATAAACAAGACAAGAAAACTAAGATACACAGAAAATAAACTTGTCCAGGTTAATGGAAATTTTGAGCTTAATGGATTGCTCCAGTACACAACGAGGACAATAGTCATGTATAGCCCAAGAGGAACCATGGGCAAGAACATCTTGGTATGATTCAACACCTTCAATAACTTGAATAATATGGCCAAGGGACTGCTGAAAAATAAACAGCGAGGCAATGAGACCAAAAGCCAAAATTTGTAAGGAAATAAATCGAAAGGACTGTTGATAGCAGTTAAAGCACTGGAATCTTTACCCAGGGATATTCGCGGGTATAAGTCTGATTAATTCAACTCAATAATGAAATTTAGATTGTTCCCTACTCTGTGGAAAACCTCTATTATCATCCTCCTGCTCAATAAAGGCCTCAATCATTTCCTCGAAAATTATTGTTCTCTCAACCATGCACCGATTATCTCCGGAATCATGGATAAGCTCAATAAAAGTGAGATAATGGCCCACCTTTTAACAAATAACTTGCTGAATGTGGGTCAACACGGTTTTCTGAAAAACCGTTTGGGCTTTGTCTTTCAAATTAACTTCCCGAACTTAGTCACGAAGGCTGTTGACAAAGGCATGTCTATGATTATTATCCTGATAGACACGAAGAGGGCTCTCGACCGGGTCTCACAAACTCGGCTTCTATCGCAGGCCAAATATTATGGCTTCACGGACCCGTTATTCGAATGGTTTGCTTCTTATTTCTCCGATTGTCACCAGATGGGTGCGTTAAATGGGTCCGACTCAAACCCAAATCTGTCAACAGTGGTGTCATAAAAGGCAGTTTTTGGGCCCACCACTCTTCCTCACATACATAAATGATGCTTTCGTTGTCGTTAACCACGACAGTCTCCACCTCTTTACGGACGACATCAAAATCTTGTGTACTTTTGAATTCAGAATGTTTAATTCAGTTACCAGTGACATACTGCAAGATCTTGCGGCTCTTAGTTCTTGGCTCACTAGTTCAATGATGAAATTTTCCGCGGAGGAGAGCAACGTTCTAGCCTTCAAGGGCATGGTTCCTCTAGGTATATTTTTCATTAACGGTCACCCGATTTCCGTCAGTGATAGTTTCAAGTTTGCCGTATTCGGCCACTTTTACTTTCTCAGAACACACTACCACTCTAATTGCGAGGACTAGAAGATCTATAGGCCCGCTTCATAGAACGTTCCGCCTTCCGGAAGGTAAATTTAATGCCTACATGACCCACGTTGGACCCCTTTCAGAACACTTTCTATAATCTACTCCACCACTCGTCAGTGGGATACAGTAGCTAATGTAAAAGCCCAAAGGCCAGTGACGAAAAACTTAACGGACTTATCCACTTAACTGAATTGAAGCCAACGCCACGAACATCGAAAACTGGGTCCGTTATGGCTTAGAAACAAACCTGAACCTCACATCCTTCCATGGTGTTGCTGTAAATTGAATCGTCGTGTCAGCACCGAGGTTCAGAAACTTAACGGATGCACAGTATTCTTTGAGATTGAAGGAAGACGCAGGTGCCTTTCCCATTTCTAGATTTGCTCTTGGATCCAACTTTTTCTGGACATGAGTGCTGCTTTACGGAACAAATTATCCAACGACATACTCTCTACAATGCCATCTAAGACGTTCAGGAGGTACGTAAGCAAGTACCCCACCGCATAAACTATATTACAACTTATAGATTCGTACATAGGTGAAGAAAAAGCTCTAAAGCTGGATTAGGTTTCTAGCAGCCTTCGAAAGTCCCTGTCTGAGCACCTCATTGTCTTTTGGTCCAAAGCCGCAACCAGCGTGCTTCCTCTACTCTCTCCTTACCCACCCATTCAATTAGCTTCTCTTCTCCGTCTGACCTTGCTATTGACTCTTTCAATTCCCGCTCGGCTAAGTCTGACAGGCACCATCTTGAAGCTTTCCCTGGAGTGCTTCATTATTCGAACTCAACCCTCATTTATGATGGCATTTTCTTTTCCATATTCCAACTTCCATCTTCTTTTGTCCCACTTTTCATTACAGAATGGCTTCATCTTTGGTCCGGCAATTCTGTTCTACCTTTATGCATTTTTCTGAATCTGGAAGTCATCAATTTTCCAGTTCCGCCAATCCTACCGTCGGTTTCTCATGGCCGCGGCATGGCCATTCATTCCTTGCCTCGATATTCACCTACTCACTGTTCTGCCCCTTCTCATCAGGCCTTGACTTATCACACTATAATCCGCATAAGCATACCAAACCCGCAATTGTGAGCCCAGTTCAAAGCTCCGTTAGAACAACATATATCCGGCAGACTTCACCTGAATCTGACTCACTATTATGCCGGAGGTTTGAGGGTCCTGAAGGGCTATTATCTGTCACTCTTTTCTTCATAAACAGCCGTATTTTTCCACACAATTCTCACTCGCAGCTGATCACGAAGCTGTTTCACCGTCACCTGTAACCGAGTTTCTGCCAAAACAATCCACCCCTTCAAATGTCAATTATCGGTATGCCGAATCCTAAGATGTTTACAATTTTCAGTTCTCAGATTCAGCTTGTCACTTCAGACCGAAACTTGTTGATTTGTCTGCATCAACCTCCCAGTGCATCACCTATAGCCGGCGACTGACCCCTGCAAAGGCAGAGGTGGTACTTTTTCACCGGCTTCGTCAAGCCAATGAAGTTACCCTTCACACCATAATAGGCGATGCAGTCACAAAGTGTCTCGCGCATATACAGGAACCCTTCCGACCATACTATTGGCAGAAGCAGGCTGTTGAATGATAGCCCCAAAAATATCGCCGTTGTCTGAGTATTTGTTCCGTCCTCTATTCTTCCCTTTCACAGCTTGCGGCCGCAACTACTCCGAAGGTTTTGGCATCCAGTCTGCGGTAATCTCACAACGAGAGGAAACAGCCATCCATATAGGTCGCTGACATAGTGGACCACGCGTAAGGAAAGGCGGGTCAAAGAGAAATGGTAAATTTACCCCACAATGTTGTTTTGCTCTCCCGCTTCTCGGTATAAAAAAGAAATAAAAATGCACTCCTGGCTGGGAAGGTCTTGGGTTAATGCATCTGCTCCCTTCATAACAGGTGGACTTCTGACAACAGCCCGGACCCGACCCTGCATATGGGAAACCCCAGGCCTTTGAGGTAGCCTTCAGTTTTTTGTTTGAACCAGTGCGGGATGATGGCAAGCCGTCCGGGCCCTCCACATATGCTTGCCTACCCGGCCCTTCTCAGCTTCAACCATTTTGGGTTCCCTGCATAACCCTTACCCAACGTGCCGATGTCTGACGCAGTAGTCAATGCACTTGGAATAGTTATGTTATGCGGCCTCTGCTCTGATGACACCCCTGTATTGATACGACTGCGGTTCACAGCTATTTGCTAAACCTCATCTGTGTTGGTGGTCGAAATGAGGAAAAACATTCATTGCACTTCTATAATTCACCATTCATAACTTCACATTTTCTATGTTCTCCTGGATCCCAAGCACCAATAATGATGCTCAAAATCAGCGGTGGTTTGTCTGCTACGTTTTTCACCCAATTACACGGCCGAAATGCTTACTGACGCCAGCTCCCTTAACAAGCTGTTCTCTCCTTTATTGATAGGTGCTCAGTTTCACTTAATTACCCTGTCTCAGCGGTCCCATTGTGCTTTTCTTGCACTTTTTAAGTAAACTCTAGTCTTACCGCACAGATTACTATTCTTCAATAACCAATGCTCACTGGCGTGCGCATACTCCCATGGAATGTTATGACCCGATTCCACCCGGGATCCGCATGCTTCTAACTTCGCATGACCCCACGGAGAACTAGCAAGTTCACATCCACATATAAGAGCCTCGCATCAACTCCAAGTATTTTCTTTCCCCTTCACTAATTTGGCCGTTCTTACCCGCAGCTGGTAAAAAGACCAGACTGAGGTCCTCCTCTTTTCCCATTTCTCCTTCAGATCTTACCCTCTTCTATTGTTTTACTCTTGGTTCCCAAATGGGCCTTTCTCCTCATCCACCGCCTACCAACTAAAGTATTTTGCACTCTGGCTAGGTCTGAGCCTAATGTCTCTCTACACCACTACTACCACCCAACTACACTACAAAACTACCACGGTCTCTGTCTGTTGATCCCCCATAAGTGGACCCACTGACCGTCAAGTAAAAAATAATCCTTGTTTGGTTCATAATAAAACGATAACCATAACACACAGCTGGAACATTCTCCATACTGCCACACTCCTTATCTATTTCAGATCTTGCTGGTTACCTGGGTATCCATCAACCAACTGAATGCCACACCCGGATTACGGTACGGACTAAACGATTTGATCAATCGGATTGACAATGGTCCAAACCAATACTCACGCCTGCTGAAGCTATATGGGGCACCTTGAATGGCTGACCAGTTATCATGGTCCTATGACCAGAGTTACAATCCATCATGCTAGTCTCACCGGGCTGCAGAGTGGATTCCTGAAGCCAATCATCACCCACATCCCTAAACATCTATTTCCCGTACACCATACCAACAGTTCAATTCATTCTGCGTTGCAGTACCAAATCGTTGACCGGAATTTTGCCCTCGCCGTTGCTTTCCAAACCCGCTGTTCCCATCTCTTCAACCCAGCCCTTTTCCACTTGCCAACCCCACCACTGACCACCTGCAAACAACAGCAACCAAGGTCTTTATGAAACAAAACGTCAGCCCCTGTAGCCAGTCAGAGCCCGTTTATTCATTCTTTTATCACGTATTCCTAAAATCTTATCCTTACACTCTCTCAAATTCAGCCGTACTTTCGGGTCTAAGCTCCTCCCATTCACTGCTGTTTTCCCTCCTCCGTTCAGTTCATTTCAGTTCATCTTTCACAGGACAAAACTGGTCGAAACCGATCGCGCTTCCAGGTCGTTGTGGCGTCGGTGAATTTCCTTAGTTCTCAACATTGCGCCCTGAAAGTTTTGCCCGAAAGACAGAATTTTCTAGGCAGCATCACCTTCTTAGACATAAGTTCACCGAAAAAATACCAGGGGCTCACGACCTCAACCCTCGTTCACACAACTACCTCGGGCAACGCTGTGTTTCAAAGTGAATCTAGGGCCTTTTTAAATGTTTAAACGGAAGACTGCCCGCCTCATCAGTGTCAGTTGTCATCACTTGACACTTGGTGAGATTCAGCGCAGATCCCATCGTTCTGCCCACTTGAGCACCGCATTTATATCCTGTGTTAAATCACTCCCCGCTTTCTTCACATCATCTGCGAAGATGAAACACGGGTTGCTCAATTCTTCCGCTAGATTGTTTTTATTTACAAGAGGAAAAGTCATAGTACTGAACCCTAATGCACACCATTGGTAACTCTCTCCGTCCTCGATAGGTAATCGCCCACCTTGAAGCAGAAGCTACGGTTCTTTGGAAAGTGTGCTTCCCGGTCTCTTGCCTTCTAGCTTATCCCAAAGGTCTGCTGTTTACGGTCCAGTAGGCGACGACTCACAGAGTCAAAAGCCTTACTACAATCCGTATAACAGACCTCTTCTGCCACACCTTTGTCAATTCGTCTAAGAACAACAGTAGGTTTGTCAAACATGACCTTGTTTAGTAAACCCACGTTGCGCAAATGTCAGCAGGTCGTTATCAACCGGACGCGGGGGCAAACGTTTTTTGATTACACGTCCAAAGCACTTGCACAAAACTGATGTTGGGCTGACTGGTCTGTAATTCTGCGCCTTCCGCCTGGATCCTGTCCTATGAGTAGCTTCAGCAGTGGCCTTACTCCAACGCTCTGACACCTCACCCTCCCTTAGAGAAGCTTCATATAGTTGAGTAACAGCCCCTGATAATATATCGGAAAGGGGCTGAACAATCATTGGATGGATTGTATCCGGTCCGGCTGCTTTGTGCTTGCACAAAGACTCGAGTTCTTGGAACACCTCGCCCTCACTTACAGTAAGCTCTTGGAGCACTGGCGTACTCCTTGTATCTGATCCCGCCGCACTAAGCATAGGGTCCTTGTGGAACACGCTCTTGAAGAACGCAAGTGAGGTTTCTGCCCTGTCTCTCTTATCGAGAGAAATGCTTCCGTTGGGCATCTCCAAGGTACCTTCGCTCCCACGCGTCGTTTTCTTGGAATGCACATAAGTGAGGAACTTCATTGGGCCTGCCTTCACGTTGTAGGCATATTCATACTTTGCCTCTCTTTGTGGGGCTTATGTCCCGTTTCTGGCTGTCTTGTGAGCGGCCCGTGCGTAGTTCGTGCCATGAAGTTTTGTAATGAGCCCATAGTCTTCCACAAACAGTTAGGGCCCATGCAGTTTTTGGCTTCCACCAAGGCGGCGGGCTCCTACTTCCTTCTTGTGTTAACGGAGCTAACTCGTCTGTCAAACTCATTAGCCCTGCTCTCATTGCCCTCCATATATCCTACACAGGTGGCTCCGGGACTTCGAACACCAACATATTCTTCGTGCCCTTACCCTCAGTTGATCTTTATTCACTCCAGCGTAGTTCCGGACCAACCCGGATCCTTGTCTGTTGTGCCCTGCAATGAACATCACATGCGGGACTCCATGATAGCCCTTCTCCAGTGGCTCCCCTATCACCCAGCAGGTGACATCAGATCGGTTCCTGGTTACCAGCATCCGGTGTAGATGAAATTTGTCCGTCGCTGAAGGGGGTTTCTTCTTTTACATGTTTCTTGAGGGTGTGGTTGTGAAGCCACATCACCAGAGCATTTTTGGCGGTTCTCCTAGGGGCACATTCATCGTCCCAACTTAATTCTGGGAGGTTCATGTCTCTCTACACGATGGAGCGCCCTGACCTACTTAACACCATCTGTAGAAACTGGAATAGGTCACAGTCTTCTGTCCCATCTGCCTACGGGACCTCCCGCTAATTACAATCAACCTCCACGATAAGTAGTACCCCCCCCCCCACCGAGCCCACCTTCCATTCTGTCCCGTCTGTAGGCAGTGTAGCCACGACTTTTCACGACACTCTGGTCCTTTTTCAACCATTCCTCCGTGATAACTATAATCACTGATCCGTTCATTCTAGTCACCAGTTCCCCCCGACCCACTTGCCTCCTAAACTACAGGCACTTGTGTGCCATACGGCGGCACCTGGCAGATCATCTGCTTGGAGTACTCCCTTTTGGGCTATTGTGCCCTCGGGTGCAGGTCCCGAGGGGACAGCGCGCTTGTTGCATCACCAGTCACTAGGCCCGTATTTTCCCAAACTTTCATGGCCACACCGTACATAGTAATAGTAGTGCTATCCAAGGAAAATCCTGAGGCTTCCCGTGTAACACGGCTTGACATTCTGCTGCCCCTCGAGGGTGTCGGGGACCTACTCCCGCCCAAAGGTGTGGGTGTCTATGCAACGAAAGTTGCCCGGACTTCTTCTGTATTAGTGACCTTCCGTTTATCCTGGGTTGGCGTCGCAGCCACTTCCGTTCCCATTTCGGTCACACACCCTCTCTTGATGGTACGCTGTCGCTGAGAGTCAGCTTGCTTTATGCCCTCTGTGTGTAACTTTTTACCCACAGTCTCACTAGCCTGGTTATTTTAGCTGGCGACTTCATGGCTGGCCGTCCAGCTTGTCTACTTCTAACCAGTGTGGATTAAGGTGTAGACTTGCTTATAGGCGAGGCGTCAGCCTTAGCTATCACGAGAACCTGTTGCTTGAGTTCCGGCTTCATTGGATGCTAAGTATCTTTTGCCGGCGCCGCCTTTCCACTGATAGGAGTGTCCGGCGCGATCCTTATGTACACCCGTGAAGTGCTCAAATTTTGGTGCCTGGCCTAGAAGTAAACCTCCGCTGTATGCGCTGCAAAGAACGATAAGCAACGGCCTCGGCTTTGGTGGGTTGTTTGCCTTCCAAGGCCCCACTATATGGCACTTTGCGGAAGCCGAGTTAGTGGGTAGCCCCGCCCTTTTAAGTACATTTACGTTGTGTCCGTTTTCGGCTGTCCTTCTGACCCACGCCTCTTTTTTAGCCTGTTCTGCACATTTATGCAGAGGAAGACGCTCGCCCTTCCCAATAATCCCCTTGGTGATGACCTTCATTTTTGGGCTCTTCTAGCCACTCTATCATCTGTTTAACCTCCTCCAACTCTGCCGCCTCCCTGGGTTTTTTCTATGTCTTATTGCTGTACCACTTGTTTTTCTTTGCCTGCTGCTCGTTTCTCCTAGTAGTTGTGCGCGTCGCTATTACTGGGCTCAGCTGTAACCCACCCTCTAAGCTTCCTGGTATGGCCCTGTTTTTCTTGTTTAGCGATCTCCGTAATATACGTGAGCTTTCCCCTGCCAAAGCAACACAGCAAATTCATGTCCATTTCAAAGATTCGTGGTCTGTCAGCGGCTCATATTTTTTCTTGGACAGGGCACAGCAGCCCAGGTGGTACCATTCATTGAACCTATCACTCTGTACACTTGTCCCAACAAACTCCTTGCAACTACTAACCCCACACAATTCTTTGCTGCGGATGACCTTCATGCTATCAAATGGACCGAAAACCTGCAAACCTAGTGTAATAGAAACTTCGGGAAGGTCGCACGAGTATGGCGAATTGAAGTAATGAATTTTCTCTTCCGTTTCAGTTGGTCGTATCAACCTTGTACAAACAAAGGGGAAACTGGAAGAAGGTGAAGAAACCACCAATCTGGAAGACGGGGCAACAATTCAAGAGGACTGATTCGTAATGTGTTTATATTTGTATTTTTACATTAGTGACAGTGTGCCACATATTTCAGATAAATCCTTACATTACTGAAGTTCGTCTTTTCGCTTTGGCTGACTGTTACAAAATTTGGTGCCGCGACCCGGGATCGAAGATGCCGAAAAAGCTAGCTGAATCGGATAATCGAGAAGAGGGGACAGCTCGCTCGCCATCCAAGGACCAGCTTGGGAGTCCATCTGTCCAAGAACTTTCCCGTGCGTTGACTGAGTGCAGAATAATCAGAACTCAGCAGATTCCTACCCCGGGAGCGCCTGGGAAATTTCACCTGAATGGAAACTATAATCGATGGGAGAGCCAAGTGCGGCGATACCTTCGATGGTTCGCTGAAGAGAGACAAGAAGATATTATCATGGGGCTGCTAGATGGAGAGGCTTATGACATCGTCAATGAAGCAGACGTTTTTAACAGTGGTGACTTGGATTCTGCTTTCAAACAGATTCGGAGACTTTTGGACGCCCTCGGGCACCTTTCACAATATCGGCAGGAGTTCCACGGGAGAGGGCAACGATCGGATGAAGACGTACGATCCTTCGGTCGCGTGCTGAAATGGCTGAGTCAGCGGGCTTATCCCGACGAGACCAAGGAAGAGCGGGAACGCCGGGTGCTAGAACAGTTAATTGACGGCGTCTCGAACCCAGCTGTGAAGCGGACTCTGTTGCGAGGGAAGTTCGAGAATCTGGCACAGGCTTTGTCTGCAGGGGAAGCAGAGGAGCGCGTAGAACGGGCAGTCGCGGGGGTACCAGCTGGAGACGAGTGCTGCGTTTTACGTGAGTGGCAACCGAGGTCTCAACATCCAGGCCGTAATCACCCTAATTGGAGACGAAGCTGGTATCGAGGGAAGCACGCTGGAACACGTCGACTGTCTTATAACAAGACCCCAGGCTTCAGCGTCAACCGGTGGTATGCGGGTCCCCACAACAGCTCTCCCGGTACTTCGTACTCACAGCCAGTCGAAAGCGGTCTACCCTTGTTCGGAACGAGGACACAAACTCGGAAACTAGGTAGGTCCATCGTTCCTGCTGTTTCAATATGTTCCGCTTGCACTGAATCTCTATCTGTTCGAGTGAAGGTTAATGGAACCGTTGTGTGTGGGCTGGTTGATACGGGGGCCACGTGTAGTTTAATCAGGGCACAACTGATGGCAATAGTCGGAGGCGTTGAGCCAGCCTCGTGCAGTATAGCCTTAACGGCGGTGAACGGGGAGAAGTTAGACGTCAAAGGGATCATCACGCCGAAGTTGGAACTGGGCGGCGTCGTTAAGAAGCAGCCCCTAATAGTAGTCGGGGGAATCCCCTACGACGTGATCATTGGAAAAGATGTTCTAGTGAATTTCGGGTGCGTAATCGACATTCCACAGAAGAGGCTATACCTGAGGAACGGAAACAGTGAAGCCCTCGGCCGGAACGGGATCAACACACACAGTTGTGCAACGATACCGGCAACGAAAGACCACGCAACACAGTTCGCCGCGCTCCTAGATGATAATGACACAGCCAAAAGTAATAAACCGTTGTTGAATCTTCTTGGGAAATTCTCCGATACGTTCTTATGGGGAGACGAGAGATTAGGCCGGACGGATTTAGTTAAACACCGAATTGACACGGGAGACGCAAAACCCATGAAAATAGCCCCCAGACGGATTCCAATTCATTATCAAGCGGAGGTACAGCATATAATCGAGGAAATGCTGAAGAACGACGTTATTCAACCATCCCACTCCCCTTGGTCGTCTCCAGTGGTGTTAGTTAAAAAGAAAGATGGAAAACTTCGTCTGTGCGTAGACTACAGAAAACTCAATGCCATCACCAAAAGGGATTCATTCCCACTACCTGTCATGGAAGACTTGTTCGACGCCTTAGGAGGCAGCCGGTACTTCAGCACCCTAGACTTGGCGTCTGGGTATTGGCAGGTTGAACTTGCAGCAGAAGACCGGGAGAAGTCTGCGTTCGCGATTCCATCCGGGCTTTATGAGTTTCAGACTATGCCTTTTGGGCTAACCAACGGACCTGCTACGTTCCAGCGCTTGGTGAATCACATTTTGGAAGGGCTGATTCCTTCGAGATGCATTGTATACATCGATGATATACTGATTCATGGGAGAACGAAAGAGGAACACTTGGAAAACATCGAACTAGTTCTGGGAAGAATTAGAGACGCGGGACTTAAGCTAAAGGCATCCAAGTGCAAACTTCTGTCCAAGGAAGTGAATTTCTTGGGCTACATTGTTTCGGACCAAGGAATAAGAACTGACCCAGAAAAAGTCAAACAAGTCTTAAATTAACCAACGCCTAACAACGTGACGGAATTAAGGAGTTTTCTGGGATTGGCTTCGTATTACCGTCGCTTCATCAAAGGTTTTGCAGAAAGGGCGGCACCATTGAATGCTCTCCTGCGCAAAGACGACAGCTTTAGTTGGGACGAGCGATGTGAGCAGTCCTTCGAGGACTTACGTTCGGCTCTTTGCGCGGTACCCGTGCTAGCACTGCCCGATCTGACGGAAGGAGCCAGTGAATTTATCCTAGATACAGATGCGAGTGACGGGGCCATTGGAGGTGTATTATCACAGATCGGGCGAGATGGGTTAGAACACGTCATCGCCTATGGCAGTAAAACGTTATGTAAACGAGAGAAAAACTACTGTACGACACGAAAAGAGATGCTAGCCCTGATCACATTTGTAAAAAAGTTTAGACAGTATTTAATCGGTCGACGATTTCGAATTCGTACAGACCATCAGGCCCTTCTGTGGCTACAAAACTTTAAAGACCCCCAGGGACAGACAGCCCGGTGGCAGGAGCAGTTGCAGGAGTTTGATTTCGTGATTGAACACCGTGCAGGTAGCCGACATTCGAATGCGGACGCATTATCGAGGAGGCCAATCCGAAACCACGGAGACTGCCCGTCCTGCCCCGTTGGTTATGTCGCACAGATCAGTCTACAGGAGGATACGACGGAACAGTGGGGCTCGATCCAGTCCAGCGATAGCGACACAAGCCTCATCTACGCAAAATTGAAGGCAGGAAGTGAGAAGCCTAGTCAACGTGAGATGGCGGGGAGTGGTTTGTGGACCAAGCATCTCTGGAGCCTCTGGGATCACTTGAGCATTGTGGATAACGTTTTAGTTTTCCAGTTTGATCCCAATTATCCAACGAAAGTCGTCGTCCCTCGGTCAATGGTGCAAAAGGTCCTTACGACATTACACACTGAGCTGGGCCATGCGGGTGTCAACAAGCTAGAACATGCGACTAGGACTCGGTTTTGGTGGCCTTACCAACGAAGAGATGTATTGGATTTTTGTAGGACGTGCGAACGTTGTGGCCGCTTTAAAAATCCCAGAACGGCACCGTGTGCTCCGTTACAACCCATAGCAGCGGGGTTTCCCAATGAAATAGTCGGTATGGATTTAATCGGACCCCTACCACTTACGAAACATGGAAATAAATACTTACTGGTACTCGTCGACTATTTTATTAAATGGTGCGAAGCAATACCATTGAACTTCGGAGATGCCAAAACCGTTGCAGATGCGATCCTTAAGCACTGGATTTGTCAGTGGGGTGCACCGAGCCAACTACACTCGGATAAGGGTACGAATTTCGAAAGCTGTCTCATGCAGGATCTGTGTAGATCTCTGGGTATCGACAAAACGCGCACTACCTCCTACCACCCACAAGGGAATGGATTAGTTGAGCGTACTAATCGGACACTGATCAACCTCCTCAAGGCCTTCGTCGAGCACGGTACTGATTGGGACACGAAAATACACTTCTGTTTGTTAGCGTATCGCAGTTCAGTGCATGCGTCAACAAACCAGACCCCAAGCTTCCTTTGGACAGGGAGAGAAATTCGACTTCCATGAGATTTGCGATTACCCACAATTGGCAATCAAAACACTACGGTAGTGGAATACGTCAACAAACTGCGGGACACAATAAGAAGCGGTGAAGACCTTGCTCGAGCCCACCTTCAGACAGCACAGAGGCGGCAGAAAGAGTATTATGACAAAAAGACGTTTGGCGCCCCATTACAAGCCGGCGATCTCGTGTGGCTTCATACGTCAGTAACCACCGGGGGGAACCCAACTAAATTTGCCGGGGGCTGGAAGGGACCCTTTCGTGTTGAAAGGGTTGTGTCAGATGCAACCTGTGTCATTCGGAACGCGTCGCCGAATAGTAGTGACCCATCATTCGTTGTTCACTTCAATAAGCTGAAGCCCTTCGAACAGGTAGCTCAGGGAATCAACCCAACCAGTGGGATTTCGCCGACCGAAGACCAAGGCGCAGTGCCACCAGTACAGTTAGAGCTAGAGGTGCCGATCGAAGGAGGAAGAGCTGTGGCCCCGGGGACGGAGCCTTCTGGAGGGGAGAGCTGTGTAATAGAAACTTCGGGAAGGTCGCACGAGTATGGCGAATTGAAGTAATGAATTTTCTCTTCCGTTTCAGTTGGTCGTATCAACCTTGTACAAACAAAGGGGAAACTGGAAGAAGGTGAAGAAACCACCAATCTGGAAGACGGGGCAACAATTCAAGAGGACTGATTCGTAATGTGTTTATATTTGTATTTTTACATTAATGACAGTGTGCCACATATTTCAGATAAATCCTTACATTACTGAAGTTCGTCTTTTCGCTTTGGCTGACTGTTACACTAGAAAAGAAGTTAGCAGCATATGCCAAAAACACTAGGCGGTTTTGATTATCGTGCGAATAAACACAATTATCAAACGCAAAACGAATAAATCTCTCTGCCAAAAAAGACGGCACTTTAACAAAAACGAACCGCTCGGGGTGAACGATTCCCCGGATAAAAAGCACTATTCAGCAAAACTGTAGTACGTATTTTTTGTTAAATAGCTTTCGTCGCTTCTTTACCAGGGCAAGCAAATTAGGACAAAACAAAGCATATCAAAAATTCAAAATGTTTGGTAACTCTCAAAGTTGCCATCTCTGCATACTTGCTCGATTGCATCAGCAACAATTATCTCCGTTAGTTTGTTTCCTCAACGGCTCCTCTTTGGAAGTGCTTTCTGCGTCCGTACACCACACATGCTCCTCAAAAATTATACTTCATTCTTGGTGAAGGTCTTGCCTTCGTGTAAACTTCCGTATCGTACTGAAATTACCTATACAAAGAGGTCGGTTTTATTATCACATCCGACTCACTTGCATTCATATCACAGGCTCCCGCACATTTGGATCGCAAGCGTTAGATCAACCTTCTCCATATCACGCTGGCATTTCTGACTGCACTATGATAACCTAATGTGGACTTCATTTTTAAAAGTGTCTTTTGGTAACCCTTTCACCGGTTCGTCGTTATTGATCCTTTAGATATTTAGTCGGTGCACCCTAGCTTCTTTCTCTGAAAGCCCCGACCCGTCACAGCCGGTTTTCTGCACCCGTAAGGCATACTGCGTGTAATTCGCAGCTCAGCTCCCTGTCCACCTTGTGATGTCCGACGCCTATGGCTTTACTGGTTCTTGCGATCTCCGTACTTTTGACATTCCCCAGTGTTGCTTATATCAGCATTTCCACGATTGTCCAGCCTTCCAAAGGGCCCTCTCCGAATTCGTAACTGAATTGCATTTCGCGCTGTAACCGTCTCCACCCTAGTTTACTGTTGCACTGCCTAGCCCTATTGTTTTATTTCTACCACCGTGTGAGTCTCAACTTCCAAGATTTTGAATGCCCCACACTGTTATGTACAGCTGTATTCTCCGATCGTGCCCTGTGCATGTGTCGTGACCACGACTTAGAAATATATCATAGATATTATTAGTATAAAACCAATGATCAAAAATACGATAGACCCTTTAAATAGGTACAGCAAGTATTTGACCTCTTCAGTTTATCATGTAAGCCGTAATAACAGCTTACTCAATGTTATTCGGCAGCCACCGAAAATCCGTGGTGCTTTTCCACGGGCTTTCACCGGAGTGACAGTCGTTGTCGCCGAGTTAGACGACTCCACAGAGCTGCTTATTCCGCGCCCGCACGTGGACTGTAGTGCTTGGTGAACAAGTTCCTCCAAACCAAGAGTAATTACTCTGGGCCTTAGAAAAAATGGATCGCCAGATGCCTCCAACCTTACTTCAGGCAAGCGCATTCCACCAGAAACCAAGGAACATTTAAAAACAGGCTGTCGTATATCCAGTGAATCAAGTAAAGAAGTGAAGAAAGTTATGTCAATGTGCAACGTACGAAGAACTTCCAAGCCAAGAACTGAAGGTCTTTATACAGAAACCAAAAACCCACATTCAATAGAATCAGAGTCACGTAACAGAAGTAGAATCATGCAAAAAATATCAGGTGGAAGCTTGTGTCTGGTAATAACTCGAATAGTCACACTGGTAGGATTATTCTTGACAACGGGATAAAACACAATCCACAGCCTGGCATGAAATTATGGATTCTACAATGGTGGTGTCTACAATAATTGTGTGCTACGCTCCGGAGTATGCAGTGTCTGAATAACGTGTGAAACTTCCTCCAGGAAAAAGGCTAACGCACGAGTCGAAAAACTGGTATCAATCGCGGAAGTGTCAGACTATGCTGGCCGGATCGTCAGTCGACATGCTGCGTGACTTCCGTAAACACTTTTAATGTGACCAACCTTACCACGGGCAAAACACGCAGCTCCCCGACGGGAACTTGTGAGAAGCGAAAGTAACTGAACGCAAGAAATACACTTGCCGAGGTCCGAACTATTTTGATAGAGTCGATCGCTGAATTCGGGGCTGGTTGCCACGATAGTTTATTGGCTTGTTCAAATGCGGCAATTTTCGAGTGGGTCAGTCCCCTTGATATTCTGTAGAATTGAACTATACGGGCCCCGACGGCAGTTACAGCTTCTACTTCCTTATAATGTACACAAAGGTAGCGGATGTGGTGAAAGGCCTGATCGGCTGAAGGTAACGGCTTCCACTGCAAATCCGGGAAGTTGACTCGTGCCATCAAGCTGTCTCACGGGTGATCCTATAACTCGAGGCTAGTCGCACCTCAATGCTTGCGTTTTCAGTTGACGTATAAACTTGAGTACTGACTGGTTTTCAAGACTATTGAGACAGTTAGATTTGGCTGTCCCAGCAGCAACGAAAATGACTAGATTTAGGTTCTCTAGAATAATGTCTTCGAGCTTTTCTTATGGTAAACCGATGAGAGGACACAGAAGTGGCAAATTTTTCACAAGAAACTGTGTTCTGTCCAATGATATGAAAAAAATGCTCCTTTCTTCACACCATCCAAATGGTGTCGGGACAAACACCAGAAGTCGATGAGCTCTACATAGCCCTCGAAATGCCCGGAGGTAGAATTTATATCAAGAAGCTCCATCTCAGAAGCAGTGGCAGTTTAAGTTCTTTGCGTGAGGTCAAATTTAATATCGAATGGACTAAATGGGCTTAACCAGGCACAAAACTGCCGAGAATCAAGAATATCAAAACCAAGTAGAATGTAGCGCAACATTTCGCATGCTAGTCGTCACATACTGTGCAGGTAAGCATTATAACAGAGAGAATACAGTGAAGCAAAACAGAAAGAGTCAATCAAGAATACCGCACACTCCTCGTGAATCATCTCTGTGCCTCACACAAACTTCCACCCCCACAAGGTCCGCTCACTTCCTTTGCTCCAGGGTTGCTGCCAACCATGGTCCCTTTTTCCTACCGGCCCCCCTCAAGAATATCCCCCGCACTCTAACCACTCTTCCAACAACTACCTTTCCATCCCTCTTCCTTACACCACCCCCAAGGCTTCAATTCATCAAATCCTTGAAGCATCTGAGGTCCCTCTCCCATCCTTGCAGTATTCTTCACGGGAATCGCCACGGCCGTCGCCACTACCAAACCCTTATCGTCTCCTCCGGTAACGTCATCACCGAAATCAGAATCATCTCTCTAGATCTTACTCATTAATGTCCCTTTGTTAATGAACAAAATCGAAGCCATCCGCAGCATCGACCAGACCCCCGACTCTGATAGTGCCATCGTAGCCCAAAATCGGCTAACGGATCTCGTCCCTTCAGATGGAGCCTTTTTAGGTAGCTACCAGATATTCTGAAGGAACAGGTCTCGTCAGGGAGGATTGTTTAACCTATTTCAGGAACGCCCGGTCAGCTTTTCCAGTCTCACACACAACATTGGATGCCACTCAGGATCCTCTATGGTTAACGACTCCATTGCCTAACTCCCATCTTAAAATTGGTTGCATGTACCGGCTGCCTTATTCCAAAGCTGCGAATCTTACAAAGATTATTGATACATTCTACTATCTTTCGTTGCCGTCCTGCTCCTCTAAGCGCATTACCGAGGACTGCAATGCCTCGAGCTTTTGTTTGAATACTTCATCTGCCCCAACACAACTTGCTAGATTTCATGTCATGCATTCACGTGGGGTTCTAGATCCAACAGGTAGCTGTCCCAGCCAGAGGAATCAACCTCCGTGGACTGTTATTCGCTACTGACTCGTCCGAGGTTTCAGCTGGAACTCCAGAACTCTTCCCAGGAAGTGATCACAGAGTGGTGTCATGCACCTTCAAGGTTCCGCGTGCTTTTGATGAGTTCCACCCACACAATCATCTCTCTTGAAAAGTTAGCAGGGATAACCTTATCTGCGTGCTCCGATCGTTAAACTTAGACGACCTCTTCCCGCAAGGTAGCCCTCAGCTGGCCAATGATTTACTGCATTCAAACCTATCCAACTGTTGTCAGCAATCATGGCAACTCGTATCATATCAAACCAGGCCAGTAGTTCGTTCCTGACTCGAAAGCAAAACAAATACCTGAAACTTCTGAAGGTATATCACACCACCAGTAACTTGTCGTCATTTTTGCAGCTCTAATGTCTCTAGGCAGCTTTCAGAACTAAGGCTGAAGATAAGCTCAAAAAGCAAGAAGTGTCTGCCCTGAAATGCCATGATACTTCTTCAATATTGGCTAGCCTACTGAATAACAGAGATAAGCTCAAGTCCGCTGGTATCCCTTCTCTAACTTTAGCAAGTAACGAGTACATCATTCCACCTGCGACGATAGCCGGGGCGCTTAACCTTTACTTTGCTGCATTTATGACCACGGACCCTCTGACTTTACCCTCACGCGCAGACCCTGTCACCAAGCACATACTATCTGACTTAGGGTCCACTCAAAATGAAGTAACCAACCAGCCTACCTGTGTCCGGAAGCCCTCGCACCGTGGCCACAATGGTGTTCCACCAACACTTCTACCTCTTGGAGGAAACGATGTCTCAGCCCTACTATTGAAGGTCTACCATCAATCCACCAAGTACTGTTTAATTCTCTCATAGTGGAAGACACCGGTCGTCATCCCAATTCACATAAAGGGACCAATACATGACCCCCCAAACTACCACCCCAACAACCACACTCCAATTTCTTCTAGGCAGGTTGGGCGCCTCATAAAACAACGGAAGCCCGACTTCCTGTTATCTAATAATACCATCCATAGTGGGCAGTACGGCCTGTCAAGTTCAAGTTCATGCACCACTTGACAGCACGACCATTTTAACCTCAACGGCGGCCGTGGACAACAGTAAATCCATCATTATTACATACCTTGATACTACCAGAGCGTTTGACCGTGTCCCTCACCTCTTATTATTAACCACACTCAAGGCTCACGGCCTCTCTGGTCCACTATTATTGTAGCTAACATCATATCCACCGAGCCGCTCACCAGTGGTTTACATTGGTGGGAGTTTCTCAAAACCTGCTTAAGTAACCAGTGAGGTTATACAAGGGGGCGTACTCTGTCCTTTGCTTTTTCTCATTTGCGTAAGTGGTTTATTCCCCATTTTGCACCACGGTACCCCATTCCATTTTGCTGATGGCATTAGGATTTCCAATGGACTTCCTCATCAGGACCTAATCACTGCTCTGGATGAAGTTTCTAGTGAGCTGAAACGACTCGGAGACTGGTGCATTCCTCGGAGTGTGAACTTTTCAGCCCCTAAGAGCTACTGCACAGCCTTCAGATGTCGAGCGGCCCCGGTACCTTGCTTATCCATGGCCTACCCATTTCGCAAGCCATTTAGTTCGGGACCTTCGTCTCCATCACTTTTGTAGCTTTAGGCTTTCCGGGTACTTCCCACTCCAGATTGTCGAAACGAGAAGAACCATGGGTCTCACAACCGGAAATATTCGGTGAATCGATTGCAAACTGTTCACCTACGGGCCTCATGACAGGCCTGTCCTTGAGTGCTGCCCTAATATCTTCGCCGACATGTCAAAATCCGATCGCATTTCTCTGGAACCCGTGCAGCATCCATTCGCTAAACAATCGGCGGGATGTCCCTCCGGTCTGTTACAAGGACCGATGCAGCCTGCCCAGTCTTGACCTTCTATGACTGCCTTTTATGAAGCTCGGTTTATGCTTTCTGCTTAAGCCATTCCACCGCCTGGCCTTCCCATATACCGAACCCATTAGTCTCACTTTCTCCACGAATTATGACCCACACCATCACTCACTGCAGCTCTCCATTTCTTGATTGGGACTGGCGTTGCTTTCTAACTTCTTCCTCATAAAGTACTTACAGTTGTGGAACAAACTCCAGGTAAACGTCCGCGAAATTCTCTCTACCTCTCAGTTCAGAGGCTCTCTGGATCACTTCTCGACCGTTCCTAATGTGATCCTTCTTACCGGCCAAAGCGTCACCGAAGAGCTGGCCTATGAGGAGGGGTTTGGATGCCGGGATTATAGCATCATGCCCTTAGAAATTTTATCACTCGCACAATGACAAACTCCAGGTCGACTATTTTCTATCGAACTATAAAGCACTTAATCCCCATTACAGTAGCTGCAGTTTGATGACTTTTGTAACTATACCTAGTTCAGTGCTTGCCGGTTCTCCAAATTTTAGACAATATTTATATTCCCCTACTGCCAACTAGCCAACTGTTTTAGCCATGACGTCTCTCCAGCCTCAAATAAATTTGTTGTTTTGGATCCTGGAATATTAGGTTCCGTAGTCCACCACCTTGCCTGACCTTTTTACTTCTATACCGTTGATTTTCGCTTTTGCCCCCACTTGGTTTTATGCCCGGCCTCATTTGGCTGTCCTTAATCATCCCGTTCCCGAACTTCTAACCCATATTTCCACCACATTTTGGTCTGTTCTGTCATCTCATCCTTGAATCTACCACCCACCGGCGGCTACTATTTTCCCTCTTGTGATCTATCCTATTGCTCATCAATACGGCTAACCGAAAATGGGTTCTGATAGTCTAAGGCATGGTCTGGCTTTGTATGGGACTCATGCATGTATGCTGGCCTGAGCCCTGCAACGATGGTTGCCCTGCTCCGTGTGTTGCTCAGTCCCACTCTGCTTTTTCCAGCCCCTGCTGGCAAAACCCCTGATTTTGACAGTATCCACACCATAGCGTGGTCCGAACGTGGAGAAAACGGGCCACCCTCAGAAATTGCGGGAAAAAACAAATAAGCGTAAAATTACAGTAGGGCGGAGGGGCATTTGAAAGTTTTTATATGGACTCAACCGCCCCAAAAGTAATTAAGAGGGAAAATTGGAAAACAAAAAGACCTAAGGGATGGGTTTGCTCTCCAAATACCATCGGTATCGGGCTGTGGATAAAATGAGCAACCTCCATTTATGAGTATTTCTTCCACCACCTCAGACCTGATTCCGCGAATGGGGAAACCCCACATCACCTTTGTTTGCTCGACAAGCTTTGGGTATTTACGCACGAGACTGACCGCGGAGACTGCTCACTGGACTCTCTATATATACTCATCCGCCTTCCACTCTAATTTTCAACCACCCCCTATCCTCACGGCACACAAACGTCACGCATGTCGACGTCGAATACGACCGCCTCAAAAGCCTAGTCTTTCAACACATTAATCCGGACAGCTTGTCGACGCACCTTATGACAAATAAGGAAAGTAGGGAAAACCGTCCATCTTTTCCATTCATGCTTTTCTGTCTTTCTTCGTCTTTGGTAAAATGCGACGTTCTCGATACCCCAGCACCTAATCCAAGCTCAGATTCACAACCCCACCTAAGAGCAACCAGCACCAGAAACCAATCCGCAGCATCAGACCAGTAAATAACCCTTTTTGCACAAGTCATATATCCCTTAGACCAGACCTGCAAACCGCTATTTGGGCTGTTAGTACATCCTGGGTGCCTCCTGCCAACAAAATTCACCATCGTCGCCTAGACCTGTAGCTCACTGACCTGGATAGCATGTCAAAGCAACAGACAGCCAACACCTTCCTCATCAAAGTCCACAAAAACGAACACGGGAAACCGTTCATATTTCCCACTCCTAGTTAACCATCCTTATTCATTTTCGTAAAAAAGCGGCGTTTTGCGCTTCCTAGCACCTAACCCACTCATAAGATTACGGCACAACCTATTAGCAAACTCTCGCCAACAAAGGCTGGATACCACTCAGTAGCATTTGACCAGCAAGCACCTCATGGCTGCGCCCTCCAGTCCCTATTTATGCCTTTGGTTCCTCCTTTTCTGCCTAAGTAGGGGGATAGCGTACCAGCTTTCCACATACTTAGGTCGACCGAGCACTTTCTTCTCCGTTAGCATACCCCACCTATGCCAATGTTCATCATAATTCCCAGCCGGAAAGCGTTCCAGGCTGCCGCGCTTTCTCTATGCGTCTATTTCAGATCCTACATGATACTGCTTTATCTATCACAACTCCCGGATACGGACCTCAAGTGACAACACGGAGTCACGTGCTGGCTG
Organism: Fasciola hepatica; assembly: GCA_948099385.1. Taxonomy (NCBI): domain Eukaryota; kingdom Metazoa; phylum Platyhelminthes; class Trematoda; order Plagiorchiida; family Fasciolidae; genus Fasciola; species Fasciola hepatica. The sequence goes on along the minus strand of CANUEZ040000126.1, from coordinate 4,549,758 downwards.
ATTCTACCATGCCATCCTTCATACTTGATGCCCAAGGAGTACAGTCTGACTTGTCGGCTGAGCCTTCAATGTAGCTCTTCATCCGCTGGCTAACATGATCGCAGTCTAACTAAAAGGCATGAACACTCCTCCGACAGCTTCCTATTGGGCTGACTGGAGTCCCCGATGGTTCTCCCACTGAAGTCTTAATCGGAGATTATGCAATTTCAGAACACACGCCAACTGCCACCGTACTAGCAGCCACTTTCCGTCCTTTTCGGCCTACACTGCTCGCTGGTTTACGCTGTTTGCTTCGTCAAATGACGACTAATCCTTCTGCCTTGCTGATACGTCCCTTAGCCGAAGGAGGAAAGTAAACACAGGATAATAAGCTTTGCTTATGGCAGTCACCCGCTGAACTTAAGCCTGTCTGAGACTTCACTTTGCGAAATTCTAATGATTATGAACCAAACAACGGCACCCATCTAAATAAAGAGCGCACCCAAAATGCCGTAATTCATTCGCACCTGTGTTGCCCAGTTGGGAAGCAGGAAAGCCCCAGGACACTCAAAGAAATAATATATCTACCATTTTTAGGGTGGACAGGCTTGGCCCAGGCGAACACATTCCCTGCATTCTGCTTCAATATTTTGTGCCCCCCTGGCAGCATTCCGCTTCGCAATTCATTCATAGTATCATGAGGCTTCGTTCTTCTTCCGACAGCCGCGGTTTCACATCACTGGATGAATCCCATTATTCCTGGTAATCATCCCACCTTGTTCACAGAGCCCTGGCTCTTTTCATATCTATAAATGTTCTCTTGAGCATTATTTGACAGTTTTCCCCCGTTTATTTAGTCCAATGAACTTGAAAAAGCATCCTTCATCATTTCTGCATCATCCCTGCTTGTACCGTATCCCCTGAGTCTTCAGACAACTTTAGTTTGAACAATTTCATGCTCAGCCGGTTCTTTGCCACTGACAGTGATGAAACCGAAACCGACTTGTAAATGCCGCGTAAACAGCTGTCACTATGGTTTACTTGAGCTCGGCCCAGTTTTATTCTCTCGCCCGATAAGGCTGACGACTCCGGCCTTTAAACCTATAGTTCTCCGTTTCGCTGAGTGAGAGTGTACACCCTGATCATGCTCTCATGAGAGCCTCTCGGCCGCAGTCGAGAAACATATACCTTCAATATTAAGAAAAACAAGCAATTATGGGAATTACCATAGAGCGTCATCAACACGACTTTCTGGGAACTCGACTGACTCTAGCCGCACAAAATCCTGTGAGAAATGAACTTACAGTCGGTGAGCCTCCTGCGAACTTCAAAGAGGGGGTTCGAGCTCAGAATGGCCGGAAGCGAGCGAAAGCATCCGAGGAAATTCTAAAGCTGCGCACAGTCAGAATGCCCAACAGAGGATGCAGTGGGCCTTCTATCCACCAACAACTGCATCGCCACAGATGACCAGGGCAGAACAGACGCCCTAGGTGAATACTTTGGTAGGGCTCACAGGGTAGGTAGTGCTGCACCAGTCTACCCGACGCTGATGCATCCTCAGCCAACAAAATCATCCAGGGAGAATGGTGCATGAGCATCTGCTCGAGTTAGGTGTCCGTAAGCCAGCGGGTCTAGATGGCATTCATTCAGCTATCATCATGCCTTTGGGGAGTATCACCCCCATCGGCATGTGAGCTGTACAAGCTCGCTTTGGATCAAGGCGAGCTGCCCCAAAACTGGAAATGCGAGGTGGTAGTGGAAATGAATAAGAGTTTATTTAAGTTGGCAAAATACAACTGCATGTTGGTAAACCTAACCGGTGCAACCATCGGCCAACGGTGAGAATACGGCGTTCGGGTAGTAAAGAATCATCTGAAGAATGTTGCTCACTAGTGCTGATACAAAAATACAAGTATAAACACGCTACTATTTAGTCTTATTCGATAATTGTAGATCCATTCAAATTGGTAGTTTCTGCAACCCTTTTGGGGTTGCCGCCTGCTTGCGCGAAGTTGATGCGACCAATTGAAATGGAACGGGAAATCCATTGCTGCAGTTCATGATACTCTTACGACATTCCACTTATTTCTATGAAATTACCATTTCACCTAAATATTTCGGGAAGGTCATCCGAGCTCACATCTGTCAGCGTTCACTGGAGCACTCCATGCTAGGTGCAGTCCTGCATGGACTCATGAAAAACAGATTTTGCCTTAGATGAAGTGAATCGAGGGCTGGGTGAGGGCAAAAAAATCGAATCAGACTAACGTTTAGGCAAGGAGTTCGACTTCATTGATCATTTTCTGTTGTTTTGCAAGATAGAGACGTTTGCTATGGGTGGGTCGGCATACAGTTTGGTAGCGGACTAATTTTCATCTAGGACTTCTTACATGAAAGTAGGGGATGGGTGATCCTTTTCGGTGAGTGCCACCAGCTGCTCAACTCAAGGATGTATAGAAGACGTTCGACAGCCGCTAGTGAAGGTATCTCCTATTGGGTCTAGCAGCGGAATACCAACGTTATCCCCTCTATTGGACGAATAGAGAAGACGCAGGTCGATTTACAGATGCGAGGTGTATTCTATATATCGTGGCACCGAAACAGTACCGATACGAGGGGTACACCGAACGGAAAAAGAGACTCAACGGCTGTGTAGATAGCGAACCGCGAGCGCGTACAATAGGCAAACTACCGAAAGCGAAAGTGATTCAAAACTAGGTCGACCGAAACCTCGGAAAAGTCAGTCCAGTAAAACGTACGCAACCGGACAACACAATGAGGTCGATGTCAAACGTCGGAAAAGATCGTAGAGAAAATAGATCCAAAATGGTGTCCAGAAAATAGTCATTTTCTCAGAATAATCGAGGTCACTACGGATCAATCTCAGACTCGATACTATCCTCGTCGTCTGTTAATGGCTTGGCATCCAACCTGCAATTGCTCAGTTTTATTATTGTGGATGACTTGAAAGTTGTAGGGTTTGAGGGTATGGGCCTTCTAGGCAGGGATACAGTAACCGTCCTGGACTGGGCACGCAAATGGGACTTACCACTGAAAGCTGAGATGCCGTTTGTTGTAAAGCGAAACAGAAAGCCTTACAGTCGCTCAAGACCGGAGTTTTTCACCATAAGAGCGGTTTGTAGAGTCAAGGACCCCGGGGTAGTCATGAACAGCCAGTTTGAAAGGGGGCCAGAGCAATACTGCAACACAAAATGTAGTTTGCAGGCTTGGCCACCTTTCCAAAAGAGGGAAGCTGTCTGCTTGGAGAGAAATCCACGTCTAGCAATGCGAGTGTCCGAGGAGCAGAGGGGTAAGACGTATGAACGGAGACTCCGTGATCTCGAACACTTCGATTTGGAGAGCAGGGGCTTTCTAGATAAACTCAGGAAAGTACAGAACAATAAAATATTTTTATAGTCTTAGGCCGGAAGGTCTATGCCAAACGGCTCTAGATTCCTGAACGTGAGAACCCGATTAGAAGCTAGAGAAAGTTACAGCCAGATTAGCAACCAGACCGCAATTCCTAAGCAGCAGGATGTTGAGAAACCAGAAAAGTCTGCTTGGTTGAATGGTAGATCTTAAAACAGTCCAGCCGTCCAAGAGGGCCTCAGATCGCAAGTGGTGCGGGATTATCCATGGTAGTAAGCTCTGAGTATGTTCACTAGATGGGTGAAGGGTAAAACCATGATCCTTCAGAAGTGTTTTGTGATTGGCGTTTTTGCTTGTGGCATGCTGCTTCAGCGAACGCTCACGACGGGTATTGTCTGTAGCAGCTGACCCAAGCAGCAAGCCCAAAGAGCTCCCAAATGGGCACTCTTAGGGCCATTCTGGACTAACACTGGGCTACCTGTGGGCCACACCGTCAGAAAAGTTGGGCATATCTACCTGTGCTAAACCAAGGGCCAGTTGATCTACGTCAAAGTTCGAGAAAATCCCTGGTTATGGGTACTTGTTCCTTCCCTAATCCAACCTAACCGCCCGTTTCTTATTGTATTTGCCCGCTAACTGTGCTTTCGAATAGGGCCATCCATTTACCACTGATTAGAAAAACATTCCATGGAAAATTAACAATTTCACTATAAAACTGGTATATTGAAAGCTTTTACAAGTTTTCTAAGCCAGAAAAACTTCAGTCACAGTGTTCCGAAGATGTTCATCGCTCTTGTGTTAAGTGTGCATCGAATCCGAAACATCAAGACGCAGAAGAGTGAGACAATAGCACATGAGAAAACTTGGGACGACCAAACATTTTTGCGTGCAGATCTCGAGAACAGTTCGACTGAGAATTGTTCAGGACGAAACTGATTGCCATCTGATAACCTATGTATCAAAACAACTTGTGGTGACTCAGCGGCTGCCATTCGTGATACGGCCAGTCACAGCTTCGTAGCCACGTAAGCAGATGAGCCTCAACCGATTAGGATCGCCGCGGACAAGTCCGATGTTATCTCTCCGTGGATGATCATCTTCGAGTCTACCAACTATATTCTCTTATTTACCGTATTTAAGCAAACTCGTTCTGCGATTCAACTAACGGGCTATTTTGCAGCCTTGGTGTTCTTGCCACTTTCATTTGCGCGGTTCTGGGTGGGAAAGATTTCGATACTTCCTGTCAGCTTAGTTCGTTACGATTATTACACAAGGACAAACAAGGAAATAGGAAAATATAAAACAACCAGTGAACTAAGTCTGAGGAGCATGTAAAGTTGTGGTCTGGTGAAAATTATTTCTAATTATCAGAAAGCCTGAAGAGGCGTAGATCAGACAAAATGAATAAAACGTGTCAAAAAGAAAAGCTGCCTGAGATTTATTTCGAAGGAAGTGTTAACTTACATACCTGCTTTCTCGTCTTGCACTGCCTTTTTTTTTAGTTTCCGTAAACCAAAGCTCTATGCGTTCCAACTGCAAACGCTGGTTCTACCGTGATCCTTGCACTGGAAAGAACAACGTCTGGAGTTTAGCTAGGTGCGAAGAGTTTCAGCGGCCTATCCATGACGGCAAAAACGGCTGATACGAGCTGCACTTCGTTACGCACTACGAAACCAGAAGCCGACCAATGTCAGTCCGGGCCCAATGGATGCCGTCAGTAATTACACTCAAAGATAAGTATGTGATCTAGAAGGGTGAGGGAGAAAAATAAACATGCGTGAGCGCAGGCCAAATTGGGACAGTGGCGTCATGGGATTTGTTGGAAATTGGCCAAAGGTTATGAGTGATTGCGGGAGGGATGCGGTGAAAGCGCCCAGTAATACGCCATCCGCGGACAGAGGGTTTGATGGAAAACTGCTTGAAAGAAATGACCAAAACATTGAAAAATTGAAAAGGCACATAACCTACCAGTTTACATTTTGCGGGGCTTTTATTGAGAAGGGCAATTTTATTTGGTTGCAAAGGGGAGTGAAAAGCACACAGAAAACATAATGCACGAGTATGACACAAGTGGGAATGACAACACCACAAAGAACAACATTGCCTTCCTTTCGGAACAAGTCACCGACTTCGGTAGTTTTTCGGTATAGTTAATCAGCTGACATTGCAAGTCTCTTGATGGACGGCCTGGATTTCGGCACACAAGGTTCTTCAAAGCTGTTTTACTCGACCGGCTAAAATAATTAAAATAGTAGAAATATACTGGCCTGATAACATTTATTTCTTCTCAGCACACCCTGTGACTGAGAATCAGGCCACGAAAGCTAGTGCTCTCATAATGTCACCTCGTCACAGATGAGGTTCTTTCACAGAGGACATTCTGGCGTCTCCAGTAACTCTCCTACCTCGTCTCTTTGGGCACGACAATGTATTCTGATTTCCAGAATCTGAGGATGGGTGATCAGCACAACATTGAAGTTAGGGCACAGCGTTGCGTGAATTTCACAAAAAACAACATTACAAGGCACCCACCTCAGCAACCAAGTACATATATATATATATATATATATATATATATATATACCTTAATAGCACACCGGATCCGGACCGGCACCGGACCGTTCTTTTATGATGTTCAGAAACATGGTCACTGAAGATAGAAAATAAAGGAAGACTGACGGTGTTCGAGCATCGATGTCTCCGTAGCACTGCCCGAGTATGGTGTAAACACCGTATCAACAATGCTGAGATTAGACGTAAGGTGTTGGTAACCAGAGGTCAGTCTCTAGATCAACTACTGAATAGGAACAGGTTAAAGTGGTTGTGACATGTGTTACGCATGTATATATGCTTGTATAAACAAAAGCATTTATACACAGACAGGATTACGTATACACAAATAACAGCATACCAGGGATAAAGTAAGCGGTCAAAACGCCCATTAGTTATCCCTACGAGTGATAAATCCCATTCTCCTACAGAAAAACCAAACAGCACATCCCGTCAATAAAGAATAAAGAGAACCAGTGCGGCACTGCCCGGCCACTAGGCCTCTCAGCAAAACGGGGCATGCTGTTTTTGTAACGCAGATATATATTATTAAATATTAAGTTACTTTTATTATTACTCTCCTTATGGAATTTCACGAACATCTGTACTAGCCTTCAGGGCACACTTCAGGAGTCATTTTAGCTCAAGGTTAGCCCAACACTAGCACTTGAGGATCTCTGGAGCCTCGGTGCAAGAAACTGGATGCGAATTTGGCTCAAGCTTCCATATCCTATGATCTGATCCTATCTGATCCGAACATTCGACCAACCGCGTTGAGTATTGTTCTGCTTGGGAATGTGCGACCAGTATTTACCTTTTCCTCCTATTTTCAGCAACCATTAGACAAAATACACTGCGCGGCGATGGGTGAACAACTTGTGTGAATACAACCGAAAGAAGTCTGAACGCTCTACTGCCGTAGTCACTACCTGACCTGTGCAAAAGGCGGAAAATTACCGGCCGGTTAGCTTGACTTCGGTACTGTGTAAGTGCCTGGAGCGAATAGTCAGGAAGCAGATCTCTAGGCATTTGGTTCAACACAACCTCATATCAAATGCTCAGCATGGGTTTGTGGCAGGGCGATCCTGTCTGACGAATCTCCTGCTGTTCCTCGATGAGGTAACCAAGCGTCTGGACGAAGGGCAATCGATTGCGGTCTGTTACTTGGACTTCAGAAAGGCATTTGATTCCGTGAACCACAGATTTCTGGACGTCAAACTGCAGTCCATGGGAATTGTTGGAAAGGCCAGACAATGGATAAGTAGTTTCTTAGCAGGGCGAACCTTTAGTGTTAAGGTGGGGAACCATGTTTCAAAACCGGAAGGTGTAACGAGTGGGGTGCCACGGGGCTCGGTGCTCGGCCCTCTGCTCCTCCCCATCTTCATCAACGACCTAGCACGTGGGCTTACAAACCCCACCTTTATGTTTGCCGATGACGTCAAGATAGCTGGAGTAGATATAGAACTTGACGTGTTAGCAGTACAAAACTGGGCACGCAAATGGGACCTTCCACTAAACCTCACCAAGTGTCAATGCTTGACCACAAATACAGGGGCTAGTGAGAATAGTGTGGGTTCGTTGCAAGTGGTCTCGCAGGTCAAAGACTTGGGCATTATAATGGACAACAGCTTTAAGCCGTCAAAGCAGTGCACCTCAGCAGCCAATACGGCCAGGAGGGAACTCTTTCGAGTTAGATCCATTATGTCGTGTAGAGATCCGGAGATATTCGTTCCGATATATCAGGCCATAGTTAGGCCGCATATGGAGTACTGCGTGCAGGCCTGGGCACCGTACTACCAGAAAGATATCGACTGTCTGGAGAAAGTGCAAGGGCTAGCCACTAGAATGGTGGCTGGGCAAAGGGGGTTTAACTACACAGAGCGTCTCCGTGCCCTAGACCTATTCTCGATGGAAAGACTGCGCATTCGCGGGGATTTGATAAAAACCTTCAAGGTAATGAAAGGACTGTCAGGAATAAGTCGAGAAGACCTTTTTTCGCTGATCCCCGAGAGAGGCACAAGGGGGCATAGCCTTAGATTACAAGGGAAACATTCGAGGCTCCAAATTAGGGCGAAGTACTTCTCAAATAGAGTGGTACCCTATTGGAATAAGCTCCCGGAAGAGGTCATAAATACCACAACAGTGAAGGCCTTTAAGAAAGCACTAGACCTATGTTGGGTGGCGGTATACCCCGAGTTATGCTAAGCAGCTTTTAGGGTCAGATGCAAGTTACTTATTGTTTCCACCTTACTCTGCCAGGGCTGATACTGCACAAAATTTCTGCCTTTCAGAAAAAGAAAATCACGCAGTGTTGGGAGCTACGGAAACGCGCCGACAACACAAATATCTGGACACACGATTGGCTCTAGCCACACCAAGTCCTGTGCAAACTGAACTGAACTGAACTGAACTGAACTGCACTGATCCGAATGGGCACAAGTCGGACGGTGGTTCGCCCGACTGCAGTGGGCTTTTATTTGGCTCGGACATTGAAATTTGCAGTTGTATACACTAACAGTTGGTAATGAGGCTGGTAAAATATCAGCGTTAAGTTTGTATGCAATTTGCGCGAAATTTAATGAGTGTCTTTTCAGCACATAAGAAAATGAGTGTATTTATACAAGGTGCTGCTGCCGATGTGTCATAGTTTACTCCAGAAGGATAGTTCTAACGATTTCGTTCGTCCAACTCATGAAATAAAACTTTCTACACAATAGGCTGTTTCTTGTTGCTGTTTTCTGTCAATTTTTCGAAGTTTATTTTTCAAGTTTATCTGTCTTTTTGTTTTATGTCCCATGCTTGTTACTCACGAGTAGTGTAAGTCGAGAATCGCCCCAGATTGCTGGATAAGATACATTCTTAGAACTGACGTCCGTTACGTAGTGACACTTAAGTAAGCGCATGGGGACAACAGGCTGCGGGGGCACAGGTTCCAGCTCGCGAGAGACCGTGTAAGAACAGGGATTATGAGCCAGTCGTTCGCTGTGAAGTCTGTCAACGAGTGTGTAAGGTTGATTAGACCTTACTTCGCGGTTTCCTTAGTAAACGCGTGCTTCGGTCCTTTGTACTGCGTGGACCACCTGCACGTTACTCTAATGTGCGGCACTGCACAAATATGTTAACCAGAACAGTATTCTCCACGACCCGTGAGAACGAGAAGGCGATTGGGAGAGATAGTGGTTAGCGTGTATTTGGGAGCGTGCGTGAGAGCGTGCGCAAGAGCAACGGTCAAATGGCCACCGCGCTTGGCAGTCAGCGTTCAGTTAAACAATAAACGTGGTAAAAGTATGAACGAAGATGGCAACCGCTACAGGGGCCTCCTCCTAGAAGTCCGACGGAGTTGGGCTTCGATCGTGATGGTAAGCCGGAATTATTGGTTGTCCATGAACTCCTCATAGCTTCTCCGTTATATTGTTGTTGACGTCGAACGACTGCTGATGAGTTTACCGGTGCCTGCACTCTCGAGGTCCGATGTGCGTGGGTCCAACTGTGTTTTGGCGCCCGCGGGTCTCATACGAATGCAAGCCGGAAAATGCCTCGTCAGGTCCATCCAAAAAGGCGTCCAGTTGCCGTCTCCAGTGCCAGGCTGACCAATCGTCCCGTTGTCCAGTGAGCGGTTGGCTCCTTGAACGTGCACGGGAGTCAGCCAGGCTACGGATGAAGCCAATGTGACTTGTTAGATCCGTCTGAGAGAGGGCAAGGTAAACTGGAACAAAATAGCGCCTGAGGGCGCCGGCGGATGTTGGACCGTAATAACAACACACAAACGATGTTCGGTGTTGTTGTAGTCGCTAGGAGACCAGAAGAGAATGAAATCATAACTACCGATTGTAATTTCCCGGGTCTGTTGTTTGGTAAATCCATGGCGAACTTCCCAACTTATTGCTAACAGTCGGTTGTAAAAATCGTCACGAAATCGGCGAAGCGGACGGGATTTCGTAGTTGGCGACCGCGACGGCTACTTCGCGTTGCGGGTACGGTTGGAGAATCTGATGGACTAGCTGCCGAGTCCTCACTAGGCGCAATTGGGGGTGGTTCGAGTGGTAACTCGCTCGATGCAGGTGACTGAGCGACTTGAGTGGGTGTAAATTGGCCGAGCGGCTTGCACTCAATGACGGCAGGCTTGAGACGGTCGATAGATACGGTGTCGTGTCGTCCGTTGATATCTATGACAAATGTTTTAGCCCTACGTTTTATCACCCGAAACGGGCCAGTGTATGGCGCTTGTAGTGGTGATCGAACGCCATCGACGCGAAGGAATACATGAGTAGCGGTTCCTAACGCAGTTGGGACATAACTTGTAGACTGTTGTTCACGCGGCGGACTGGCCTTGAGCACTCGCATGTGCTGCGTAAGGCGCTGAGCATAGTCACCGTAGTCGAAAGTCACGGTTGATGAGGGGGCTACCAACTCCCCAGGCAGACGAAGTGGACAGCCATATACTAGTACGGCCGGTGTTGTGTGTAACTCCTCCTTAACGGTACTACGCAGGCTTAAGAGTGCTAATGGTAGTGTTTCACTCCAAAGGGGGTTACCGTTTGCTCGAAGAGCGGCTTTTAATTGTCGGTGGAAACGCTCAACCATACCATTGGCCTGAGGGTGGTAAGCTGTCGTCTTAACGTGTTGGCAACCGAGCGTAGCGAGTAGGCTGCCGAAAGCGCCGTCAAAGTGTGGACCGCGATCGGTGGTTACTATTGCCGGGCAACCGAAATGACTAACCCAACCGGTCAGAAAAGCTTTCGCGGCCTCTTCCGAGGTGGGACGAGGGATAGGGATGGCCTGCGGCCAGCGAGTAAAACGATCCACGCATGTGAGTATGTAAACGTACCCAAGCGAAGGTGGGAGTGGTCCTACGAGGTCGACGTGCACATGATGAAAACGTGTTTCAGGTTCTGGGAACCTGGCTAACGCTGCCTTAGTGTGCCTATGGGTCTTAACACGTTGACACTGCAGACAAGCACGAGCCCATTGACGGACATCGCGTTTGACATTGTGCCAAACAAAACGCTCAGTTATCAGTTTCACCGAGGCAGTCACACCCGGATGAGCCAGATTATGGAGTGTCATGAACGTAGGATACCGGTGGGCAGCAGGAACTACTGGCCTAGGGCGACCTTGCGACACATCGCACACGATGGTATTCTGGGAAGCTGGGATAGGCACTGTGGTTAAACTCAAAGAACCGTTTTGTCTAAGTTGTTCGATGTCAGGGTCCATAGTTTGAGCCTGTGCCATTGCGTCTAAGTTGATGTTAGGCGTTTGTGCCAGACTTAGTTGATATACGCGCGATAAGGCGTCTGCGACGGGATTAAGTACCCCAGAGACGTGTCGTATGTCCACAGTAAACTGTGAGACAAAGTCTAAGTGGCGAATCTCGCGTGGTGAGTATCGATCGGAAGCTGACTTCAGTGCATAAACCAAAGGCTTGTGGTCTGTAAACACCGTGAACGAACGGCCTTCGAGTGCATGTCGAAAATGACGAATTCCCAAGTAGATGGCTAATAACTCTCTACCGAACGTGCTGTACCTTGATTCCGCGGGTTGTAGGCGCTTGGAGAAGAATGCTAAAGGTTGCCAAGAGTCATCTACGAACTGTTGCAGTACTGCTCCAACCGCTGTGTCCGAGGCATCCGTCACTACCGAAATAGGAGCCAAAGGGTCAGGGTGGGTAAGGAGTGCTGTGTTGGCGACAGCATCTTTGACCAAGGCGAATGCAGCTTGTGCTGTGTCGGGAAACACGAACTTCCGCTTACCTCCGCGCAACAGGTCGGTGAGGGGTTGCATCATTTCCGCACAGTGAGGAATAAATCGGCGGTAGAAATTCACCAGACCGGCAAACTGACGCAACTGGCGAAAAGATTGGGGTTCAGGGTAGTCGCGAATAGCGGAAACTTTATCTGACAGAGGGCGGATACCCGAGGATGAAATAGAATGTCCTATGAAAGTGATATCAGACCGGCCTAATTCGCATTTCGCGATATTGATCGTAACGCCGTGCTGGCTAAGGCGTTCGAAAAGTGCTCGTAAGTGCGTAGCGTGCTCTTGCTCTGAAGAACTCGCCACCAAAATATCATCCAAGTATACGTGGACATTTTCCAAACCACGAGTTGCCTCGTGCATGAACCGTTGAAAGGTCTGGGCTGCATTGCTGAGTCCAAACGGCATTCGCAGAAACTCGAACAGCCCGAAAGGTGTAGTGACGGCAGTTTTAGGGATATCGGCCTCTGCTACCGGGATCTGGTTGTACGCCCGAACCAAATCGATACGGCTGAAGATGGAGCAACCTGATAAAGACGAAGTAAGATCCTGTATATGGGGAATCGGGTATCGGTCCGGGACGGTGACTTTGTTAAGCGCTCTGTAATCACCACAGGGTCGCCAGTCGCCACTAGCCTTAGGAACCATATGAAGGGGGGAAGCCCAAGGGCTACTAGAAGGGCGTATTATACCCAGTTCTAGCATATGTTCGAATTCGGCCTGTGCAACACGAAGCTTGTCTGGTGCTAACCGACGCGGCCTACTGAACACTGGGGGTCCCTTAGTATCGATATGGTGAGTGACACTGGTCGTCACTGCTGGGAGAGGCCCGGCCTGCCGAAACATGGCCGGGTAGGCGGCGATGAGTTCGCCATAAGGTTGGTGTGCCGGTGGTTGAATGTAAAATGGCGTGACGTGATTCACTCGCGAATTATGACCCGCAACGGCGAGAGTGGTCTGACGATCCACCACTCTGCGGCGCCGTGCATCAACTAACAAGTCAAAGTGCTGCAGGAAGTCAATGCCCAGAATTGGGTACGGGACGTCGGCGATGATGAATACCCAACGAAAATTACGCTTTAAACCCAAGTTTAAGGTGAGCGACCGCTGGCCAAACGTTGGGATGGCCGTGCCATTGGCAGCGCGTAGTGTTTGGGCCTGCGGTGTGCTATTGTCGTCTTTCGCTCGGGGGACGACGCTCACTTCGGCACCGGTATCTACAAGGAATAGGTTATTTGAAATGATGTCCCTTACGTTCAAAAGACGACTATTGGTGTGATACCCGGCTTCGTGGGTCGCCACCACGGGCCGGGGGTTTAGTTTCCCTGATGAGCACCGGGAAACGTACACCCTCGTTCGCATCGTTTGGCTCCCTCACCGAAGCGACTGTGGTACTTACAATATCCTTCTTTTGAAGAACCGACGAAACGGCGTCGCAATGACGGACTATGGAGCCTAGGTGAGCGTGCGCGGTGCCGCTCCTGTGACCCACTTCTAACTGCTAGGCGTTGCCGGCTCGCGTCAATTCTAGACAAAACTGATGCGAGTTCGTTAGATGTTGGCAAGGCAGGCACCGTTGCGACGGACGGCCTGGTTACTCCAGCTACAGCGGGGTTGTATCGTGACATAATGTCATCAGCTACCGCTGCAGTTTCCTCTAGCGAGCATTTGCGCGCGGCACTTAGTAAAACTGGAATGTTATGCGGCAAACGCTGCAGCCAAAGTTCCCTCAAGAGCGGGTCCTCACCTATTGTCGGTCCTCTCAAGCGCTGCATCTCACGCAGCAGTTCGGAGGGCTTCCTACTTCCAAGCTCAACGTTTTGAAGTTGTTGCATACGTTGGTCTTGCGTTGGGGTCGTGCGGGCAATGACAGCCTCCTTTAAAGCCTCATAGCTTCGGGAAGAGATTATTACGTCCCTTACTTGCATTGTGACCTTTGGCGGGAGGCGGCCTGCTACCCACCTGAAACGACTGGCGTCACTGGTTATACGGCAGTTTTCGAATTCTAACTCAACCAGCGTGAACCAGAGTTCTGGATCAGCAGGTGTGAATGCCGGTATGTGCAGCGTGATGGCCCCAACGGTGGGGTCTGAGCAGGATTTCCGTTCGGCAGACATAGCGATTACTTTATGGAATACAGACGGGAAAAGAAATCAACGACCAATGGGGCACTACAGTCTTCGCGAAAAAAAAAATTACGACGAATTAGACACAAAATATGTATGGACGAGAAAAAAAAATTATTTGGTAAACCAACCAAAAAAATCAAGATAGGGAAACAATAAAACACACAAAAACGTACGCAGACGGGACCTTGAACGGTAGAAAACAAGGAAACTCACGTGACCTGAGGATCACGTCGGGCTCACCAATTGTAAGGTTGATTAGACCTTACTTCGCGGTTTCCTTAGTAAACGCGTGCTTCGGTCCTTTGTACTGCGTGGACCACCTGCACGTTACTCTAATGTGCGGCACTGCACAAATATGTTAACCAGAACAGTATTCTCCACGACCCGTGAGAACGAGAAGGCGATTGGGAGAGATAGTGGTTAGCGTGTATTTGGGAGCGTGCGTGAGAGCGTGCGCAAGAGCAACGGTCAAATGGCCACCGCGCTTGGCAGTCAGCGTTCAGTTAAACAATAAACGTGGTAAAAGTATGAACGAAGATGGCAACCGCTACAAGTGGAATAAACTACCAGGGAAGATAATAGAAGCAACTTCGGTGGATGCCTTTAAACATCGACTTTATAAAGCCCGGGAGGGATTGTTTGGCGAGAACAGCAACTAGAACCTTGTCTGTTACCCTTCTATCCCTCTCCTTTTGTCTGTCTTCAATCTTTTTCTCATGAGGCGATTGGTCAAACGCAGTTGGTGACTAACAGCTTGATCCTAAAGTCAAACTGGAGTGGAGCACTGCAGCAGGTCTGATCCGAAATTTCCTGTCCCACCGTTCCCAGACGCGCCCACGAAGAGGAGACGAATCTTCATAACGTCGAGGCACCTGGAGATCAAAGAGGTCACTAGTGCAAGAAACTGAACGACCTGGCAGACTGCCGTCAAGTCCTGGAAACTAAACTGAACTGAAACGACTCCATAGTCTGCCAATAACTGTTTAAAGTAGAATTCATCAAATTGCGGGATACAATAGATGTATTAGGGATATTAGCAGTTAAATATGTATAGAAATAACACTTCTATTGTTTGTATTCCCTTTTCATAGGATGTTATCTGTTCCGCTCTTGCGTGAAATGAGGTGTCTGAGGAAAAATAAGTCTTTGTATTTAATAAAGTGAAGAAATCCTGTAAGGTCAGAAAACCCTACCACGTCTTTTTCTTAGTAAAAGCGCATGTCAGTCCTTTGTACTACGTGTGGCGTGGCGCTTCTGCCGGGCGCCAAGAATGTTGACTTGGATCACACTGAAGACGTCGCCTTGTTGGGAGACCAGTTGTAGAGCCAACTCAGTCCTGCAGTAGCTTTGCAATTCGAAACTGCATAATACACCCTAAACATTGGTGAACTGTTGTTTAGAGTACTTAGAAAAACTCGTGACTTACCTGATCCTATACCTAGAAGTACAACGTCGTCCGCGTGTACTAAGTCAGACAGCTTATTATCGGAACAAAGATCGACACCGATATTCTCATACGAAGATAAGTCTAGTTCAAAAGCCATTTCAATTCCGGAGTTGATAAGGGATTGTGGTGGAAGGCAATCCTGATAAACACTTCAGTAGTGAAAGCGGGTGGGCGATCGCCATAAGCACGACCTCAGTCGCAACTGTTCGCGCACTAAGATTAAAAATAGATAAATCTCTCTGGAACATCCTTCCGTAAGAGACAGTGCAAGAGAACTGTGCAGTCGACTGAGTCGAGCGCAGATTTCAGATACAAAAAAACGGACTGTCAGCTAACGGGAGGTATCCTTGTGCTCTAAATCGTCTTAGGATGAAATTTTGATCAGTACTACCGCAATTGTATCTGAAAGTGGTTTAGTTCTCATCCGTACGTCTTTCACGAGTGCTGAGTATTCGGTGGAGTAATACCAACGAGCAGTTTGGACACGGTGCTTACGGAGCTAATTTCTCCGTGTCACCACTTTTGTAAATCAGTAAAACCAATGACTCACACCATTCCTTGAGAATCTGTTCACACTTCCAGGATGCTCGGGAGAGTTTTGTAGACTCCGGAACCAAAGCTTCACCCTCATTCTTGAAAAAGGGCGGATACAACTCATGCAGTCTAGCAGCTTTGTGTTTCTTAAATAAATCATCACGGATTTCCTGCACTTCAGAGACAGAAGTGACAATATAAAGAAGGCACCCCAGAATACTAACATTAGGAATTCCATCTGCCTGGATGACTTTGCTTCTCAGTCCCCGGTGGCATGAGAATTTCGTGTGACAATTTAGATGATATACATATATATGTATATATGTATATATACCATCACGACGAGGCTGCACCTTGACGTGGTGTGATGGCTTGCGTGCCTCCATGACCTAAAGAGTTGTGCAGAATGGCTTCTTCAAGCCGGAGATACAATCACGCTTGACAGGTCGATGGGTGGAGGCCAGATGAAGTCCAGTCTCTAAACCAGTTATTAGACGGTGTCTGTTTCTAATCACTGTGCCCCTGGATAGGACAGTCCGGCGAATAAACACGGAGAGAAGCAGTTCACCGGTCAAAACTTCCACTAGATGAACGTAGGAGTGGAGTACTTCGGGTTTCTCTCGACGGTGGGAGAAGTCATTGCACTTTATTGGGTAGCTACCGCCCGCCTAAGTTGGGCAGCCCCCGGCCCAAAGGATGCTGCCTCGTCCGCGTTCCGCTTGCTCTGCTGGGTGCATGGGGTTGAGGACTGCACTCGAAAAGCGGATCGATAACAAGGCATCAGCGAAGAACAGAAACAATACCCACAACCATCAGGTCTCACGTGACAGACCAGAAGAAGTTCCTTCACGGGTGCTTCGGTCACGTTCCGGTACTGGGTCAACGCCCCACTACCCTGTGGTTCAGACTTTTGAGTCAAAGGCTCAGGTTGGGGTTTCCAAAGTAAAACCCCTTCTGCGGTGTGGGCTGCCGCGAAGTATGATGTGCCCAGAAATTTCCAGTGGTCTCTCGAGAAACATTTACCCCTCTGCTCTTCATCCTTCACATCCCAGTTTTAAGCGGGTACGGGAAGCTACAGTGAGTCGTGACCGAGAACTCGTTGATCTCCGTAAGAGAAATAAATTGGAGACAGGGGGAAATGGGAAATTGATTTTCAAACCTAAGCATCCTCTTCACCTAGTTGCTTTTAACGTCCACACACTTTGCCAAACGGGGCAACAGGCCACCCTTTCTGGAACTCTTGAAACCTCTAAAATAGATGTGTTTTGTGTCTCCGAAACACGCATACAAGACCCAACTGCAGCGCTAACACTTTTCTGCCCAACTAAAAGCTCGGCATTTTGTTTCAGTCTTCGCGTGTCGGGTGATCCGGTGCTTAGCGCTCACGGTCATACTGGTGTTGGTGTCTCTCTGATCATGAAAGATGAGCGTGCTTTGCTCGACTGGATCCCAGCCAGCAGTCGTCTGTGTGCGGTTCGGTTGAGTGGCTCCGTGTATATCAACAGCAATAGACTGAAGCGTCAATGTCTGTCTGTCGTGTCTGTGTACGCTCCAGCTGACTAACTCCTGGGGATAAAAACGAATTCTAACAAGATTTGTCTCAACTGCCCATCAGCATGCGCTTCACGGACATAATGGTTATTTCTGGTGATTTCAACGCTTAAGTTAGAAGCCTAGACCAGACGGAAGGGCATATAGGAGGCTTTTTTGACGTTCCAGCCGATCGAATATATAGTATTGACCAAATCATCCGACCGTATTCCGACCATGGATTATTCCTAGCGAATACAAATTTCTCGCCCAAAAAGCGGTGCCCACTAATCTGGTGTCCTCCTGCGCCTTCACAGCGTTGGAGTCAGATCAATCACATTGCTATCGATTACCGCTGGCGCAAATCAGTTCAAGCTGTCGATCATTTTGATCCACTTTTGTAGACAGGGATCACGCTCTTGTCCGCGCGCTTTTCAGCCTACGTCCCGTCGGTAGCCGAAGAAACCCCAAAGCCCACCATTCCCCGTGGCTGCTACTGAACGATAACCAACGATCTGCTTTCCAGGCAGAATTGTCCTCCAGGTTATCGATGCAGTCAAATACCCAGGATTGTGAGGAGCGATGGACAGAGGTCAAGCAAGCCCTACTTGAGGCTGCTGATGCTGGCCAAGGTCCAACAACCAGACACATGGAAACGATGGGTATCCACATCCTCAGTCATACAGTTAGATGCGTGCAGATCGGTTCCTCCGCCACCGGTGGCTTACGGCGATATGATCAATTTGACTCAATGTACCTGCAGAGTTAGAGCGCCGTGTCGCTGTGCGACGCGAGCTGTGTCGGAAATTGGTGCTAGACAAGAACAATCGATTGTCTGCACAAAACTGAAGAAGTCTATCCCCGTTATCTGTACGCTCAGCAGGTAAAGCACAACGGCCACCTAAACAGGCTTCTGACGCACTGAGTTTGCCAACTTGTGCATTGAAGTCACCAGCTAGCACTACAATGTCAGAACCTTTACTGCAGCGAACGAGGGTGCCGAGTTCATCATAGAACTCATCTTTCTGCGCGTCTTAGCTGCAGTTCGTTGGGGCGTACGCCAAGATCACAAACAAATTGCGCTTAACACAACTATCCTTTCGAACGCCAACTGACCCTTGGAGTCTCACAGCACATTAGCGACTGTTAACAGGGATGCAGTCTAAAAGGGCAGCCTCAGCCTTGTCACTCAAGGCAGTTCCTACACCACGTTGACCCACAGCTCTAGCTGCTTCGTCTCCTAAGGTGCGCAGGAAATACCTCGATGAGATACCAGGAGCAGTTAGTTGAATTACACTACTCGAATCCTGGATACTCGTTTCACTTAAGCAGCATACATCAATCTTCAGAAAATCTAATGTGAGGGCTAGGCACGTCTGCTGACCGGCCTGCATGAGTGTACGCACGTTGAAGGAGCCGAGATTCAGAGGCTGACGGGGCTTGAGAAAATGTGAGTTACCAGACAGGATTATTCCCGACACTATTTGACAGTGAATCGTTGCGAGTATCGACCGTGTTATCAGTGGGAGCATTATGGGTGGGTAGATGGGGCAAAGAGAGGTGGTTGAGGACAGAAAACAAAGGTTGAATAAAAGAGAGGAAACTCACTACCCACCCCGCTCGATGCAATGGGCAGCGCGGTCCTGATTATCTTGCTCGACGACCGATGCAGTATGGCATTCTTTGTATTCGTGCAGTTCATTGGAGATGTTGGACGGGTACTGCTAGGGTGTCCAGCCACAAAGCCGGAGAACGAATAGGGTCCTCGTCCAAAGCCTTTAGTTCTAACAAGAACCTATCCGCAAGGCAGCGGGATGGCTTAGTGGAAGCCGATTTACTTGGATCAGTTATTCTTCCACTGGTTTTTCCGACTGAGTTGCCAGCTCAAATGGACCCCCAGCCTGGAGGACCAGGAGACTGAACTTTGTCTGACCTCTACCCATTGACCTGTCAGGCATGATTGCATCTCCGGGCTAAGAAAGCCATCCTGTGTAGCTCTTTGGGTCATAGAGGCGCGCAAGCCATCACACCACGTCAAGGTGCAGTCTCTTCGTGATGGCAGATTAGACATGCATGACCTCCGGCGAATGAATCCGTGCTGGTGGGGCGGTATCAGTCGATGGCTTTCCATGTGTTCAGTTATGCGGTCCCGGAATAACCTTTCCATAGCCTTTAGTAATACTGACGTCAGTTTTATCGGTCGATGATTCGCACATGTTTCCCTATCACTCCCTTTATGGATTGGAATGACGGTGGATGTAAGTCAGCCCTGTGATACCTCACCTTCCAACGATGCGTTGAACAGAAGTGTTAGCAGCTTGGCTAATAGATCAGCTAACGTTTTACTACTGCTGGGTGAATTCCATCACGTCCCACCGCCTTACGTGATGGTAGGAGCCCTAGGTTCTCGTAGACTTCGGTGTCTACCATCTGGGGAATGTGCGTGTTTTGTCTAATGGGTCTTCCGGGCGCTCCCTGATCCGGTCTGTGTATCCCCTGGTTCAAAGCCTCTTCTTGCTCCGTGCACGCCCTTATCCCGTTTTTATCTTAAACACCCGCTGCTGCTCTTCGCAAGGTGGCCTTCGATGGCAAGTAATTGTAGTACATTTTGGGACTCACCTTGGCGTTTGCAGCGACCATGTTTTCGTAGCTCCGCTTGCATTCCACTTGTATTCTCGAGATCCTCCTTCTGACCTCCCTGTATTGCAGGAAGAGTCGGTACTCATTTGTGCGAGCATGCCTTAGCCAGGCCGCCTGCTTTCGCTCGATAGTCCTTTTACCACGGCTGCTTTATCATGGCGGGGTGCTCTTTTTATTCACTTTTTTCAAGGAAGCTACCTCATTTGTGATTTCTAAGAGTTTTTCCCTGACTTGCTGTCACCGTGTCTCCACACAGTCTTCCCCTCTTGGCACTAGCCACTCGACCTGGAGTGCGAGTTCCAGCAGCCTTTTTTATTCCGGAGAAATTTTTCATGTATTTGCCCGGCGCCCCTACTCTTTGGAGGTTTACTGTCATTCTCTGGATACCGTGGTCACTCTTGCCAACTGGGTCCTCTACGTCCGGCGTATCTAGATTGTTAGGAGCCCTTGTGATCGCTAAGTCAAGGAGTGGCGATGTCTAACCATACGTACACCTAGTTACCTGCTCCACTTGCTGAAACAGTCTTCAGTTCGATAAAAGCTCCCAATCTCCCGCCGAAAGTTCCCTCTGGGGCCATTTCGGTTTCCCAGTCTATTCCAGGTGCATTGAAATCGCCTAGTAGAAGCAATTTTTGCCTTGCACTTACCAAACCATTAAGATGAGACAACAGTTCTTCATCTTCCTCTTGGCGAGACCCTGGACTTCAATACATACAGACTGAGATTTCAGTTCTCGTCGTGGCAAGTACCTCTATGGCTTGCAAGTTTGACCAGGCAGGCCGCCCGCCTTCGTAGTTGTTATGGTTATCTGCCACGGGTACGAGAACCCCATCTCCCATACGACCGTCATCCCTATCGATGTGATGGGCTACATGTTGCTTCGAACACAATTCACTAAGGTCTTCGGTCGACTGCAACCACGTTTCAAACGGGATGTGAGCGCTAGAATCAAGTAGGACAAAACATACGTGAACCGAGTAAAGGATAACACCAGGTCAAATCACAATACATGTAGCCTGTGCCGATTACCGTTCAGTTTCTCGTACTGTATGTTCTAAGGGTTCCCGGTGTGCTGCTGTTTCCAGGTACTCTGTGCAGTTTGGTTTTTCTGTAGCACCTGTGGGAAGAGAAGAAAGTACGTTCGCTCTTGGGAACAACAGTATTACAATACGGTGGGATCAGCGCTTCAACTCGTTGTCATCCACAAGTCAGATATATACACGAGTTCTCATGTGGTGAAATGAAGTGACAAAGGTAGTGACGATGACTGTGGAAAGATACAGATATACTGGGAGTGTGTGTATAAGTAATGAAAAGCCGAGATGGGTGTGGAAGTAGAAATTATTTAGCGAAGGCTAGCCGTGGTCCGGGAAGATCTTTGCCCAGTAGTTATCCAGCTTGTACCCGAATGCAAACGGTTAAAGTCGCTGTAACCACATGTAGAGCAATTTGTCTCACTTAATG
The DNA here is from genome assembly GCA_948099385.1 of Fasciola hepatica. Classification (NCBI taxonomy): domain Eukaryota; kingdom Metazoa; phylum Platyhelminthes; class Trematoda; order Plagiorchiida; family Fasciolidae; genus Fasciola; species Fasciola hepatica. The sequence goes on along the minus strand of CANUEZ040000126.1, from coordinate 4,528,359 downwards.
AGTAACGAAGACGCGCAACAATCACAACAACAAGAATAGTTCAGCCCATGTTCACGTCACGAGCAAATAGCGAGGCGAACCGAGAGGCTGGCAGGGCTGTCAACTGTGGCATACTGGATGCAGTGATCTTCCGTGGGAGTTGCACGCGTATGATATCAAACAAGATGGGAACGACATTATATTAGCGAAGCGCCACACGTTCATAAAAGTAAGACGTGATGCCGACTTATAGCGCAGTCATCGGGCTGAGCCCAGCATGACACTGCCATATATCACAGTATCTCCAGCCAACTGGTTGACGGATCGTTTGGATCCCAACCATGAAGACATGAGGCGCCTACTTTTCCTAAGTCTGCTGTAAATTTTCTCGTTCCCCGATGCCACGTCATCTGTTGACCTCCACGTGGATTCTTCCAATCCCGAGAACGAACGGAGAACAGAAAACGGTACAGTAGACGTGTGTTCGCCATACATAACACGTGCTCCAATCAACGAAGTCTACTAAGTTTGACACACTGTAATAGAAAACTCCCTGAACTGGTACCCAATACTCGAATTCTGACCTCAGCATTGTTCACTTGGACATATCATTCAATCTTAGCGATAATACGCAAACATCGATGGTCGAAAACCTCAAGACGACGAACGTCTTCCGCACGCAGACTCCATATCTCTTAACCGTACAACAAAACTGGACTCACCGCGGCGCAGTACTCACGACCCTTCAGTTTTAACGAAATATCACGTTGGCGCCACAAGTGCTTCAGTCCAGCGCACACCCCTCGAGCCTTGGATATATGCCTGCTCAGCTCTGCTGCCGTACTCCCACCCGTCATAATGCTGCTGCCGAGGTAAGTGAAGCGATCGACAATTGCTAGCCCTCCCCATCGAACACCAAACTCGGGACTGTTGACGTCCAGTCTTGCAACATCACTCTACATTCTGAAGGCGCAAAGCGCATGCCGAGTGGAACTACAGCTCTTGGGTATCAGTGTGGTGCATGTTCGCTCATGTTCCATGCATTCGAACAAGCAGACAAGGTCGTCCGCGTAATCTGGGTCACACGGCTTTTCACTACTAGCTGCTTCGACCCCCACATCCTGAAGATTTCGCAAGGCATTCTCCACTATCTCATAGATGACGAATGCAACGTCAGTCATCGATTACGTGCGTGCTGGATGCAAAAGACTTCGAGACACTGATTCGGAATGTAGCGCTTAACTCAACTAATAAGTAGCGTACATCGACTGAAACGCAAAAAGCAGTGACGTAGATACAACGTGTAAAATAGAACCATTGTATGGGCAGTTAATTACCATGAAATTCATCCCCACCAAGGAGAAAGTCAGTTTCGGTTTATGGGGGGTCACGTTAAGTGAGAGAGAAAAATGACTGGCCCAGGCTTCTCTGTTGTGCAAATTATACGAGTTCTCTGTTTACCAGTGAGAATGTCTGAAACTGTGTCGGATGTAGGAACATTAATTGTGGATGGGGTTATGGGTACATCTCTAGCATCATGTTCCGTCGCATCATTTGTGGGACGTAGGTTGGTTTGTGGTGTACTAGGGAGAACTTCCGATACCTGAGTCAGTTCTGATTCTGGCACTAGTAAATCGCCTGTCGGAACCAATCGTTGTACAGAAACATTTCCCTCGTCACTAGACGGTCGGACGCGGGCGTACTGAGGATTGAAAGTAACGAGCTCGACTTCTTCAACCATCGGATCAAACTTGGACGATCGGTCCATCCGTTTGAGCAATACGGGGCTCGTTGCGGGATCGGTAGATCCCTGGTTTTTAGGGCTAGAGTGATAGCTTTCCAGAACGTGCCGTTCAGGCGCTCCATCTGTCCATTTCTCCGGGGATTGTTTGCAGTGATGCGACTGAGAGCCACATCCTTATTTCACAGGAACTCAGAGAGCTCGGTCGACGTGAAACTTGACCCTCGACCAGAGTGCATGAATGTCGGCATGCCGAATATCGTGGAAAGTTGGCACAGGCAGTCAATGTCAGTAGATGAGTGCATATCTGCACAAACAAACGCGAAGGGAAAACGCCAGTATTCGTCAACGATAGTCAGGATGTTTTGATTACGTGTTGTTGAATGCAGAGGGCTTTTGAAGTCCATGCTCGGTCTTTCGAATGATTGCGTTGTTTTGATGAGACCGCCGATGGGGGATTTGTAGAATCGTGGCTTCATTTCTGCACAAATATTGCACCGCGAAATTATCTGTTTTATCTCCTCAGTCAAATAGGGCAGGTTTTTCAGATCGCACAAAGTGGGGCAATCGGGAAATTTCGAGGTGGCATGGCGAATCATGCAGTTTTCTTAACTTGGCCGCATCGATAAGAGCACCGTATGTTGCGAGAGAGCGTATCCGCAACTGCGTTGTATTCCCCCGGGCCTGTAAATTATGTCAATAATACGCAAATAGCTCAAGTCTCCATCGTTGAATCTTGTTTTTGATCTTGCTTGTTTGTCCTCCGTCGTACTTGAGGACCACAGATCGTTGTTCAGTGACAAGTTTGAAGTGGTTGCCTTGGAGATAATTTCGTCACTTACGAAGAGCCTCGACAGTTGCACATGGTTCTTTTTCGATAGCAGAGTGATGCCTTTCGCTGGCTGTTAGACTGCGAGAGAAGAAGGGTACGGGGCGATTATTCTGGCTCAACGAGGCGGCTATAGCGACGTCCGAAGCGTCCGTTTCAACCACTAAGGAAGCACTTTGGTCCACATTTGCAACCATGGCGCTTTTTATTATCTTTTTGACGAGTTCGAAGGCACGTTTTGCATTGTATGGCAGAGGAAAAGTTGTATTTTCCACAAGTGGATTGATCTTATCAAAGGACGATGGTATCCACTGCGAGTGGTGGAAAAGCATGCCAATGATACGAGGCAAGGACTTCATGTCTTTTGGTGATGGAATCTTGCGCAAGGGTTTCATCTGCTTAGGGTCAGGTCTTACTTCTCCTTGCCATACCAGGTAAACCAACAGTTGAATTTTATTTGCGGCAGTCACACTTCTGGTCGTATTGAATGTTGTGCCGTATTTCGCGGTGGCTTCCAGGAAATGCTCAGGATTTCGATCGCGGTCTTCCTTTGTCATATCTATATGGGCGAACGTATATGATCAAGCCACATCATAGGCCTTTTGAAAATTCAGGGCAGATTGTCCTTGTAGTCGAATGGAGTTGCATTGAAGAGTAGTAATGAATGCATCACGCATAGCATCGTCACGATATCCTTCATCTGATACGGGACGAAAGTCACAGCCCTTTGCGAGTGTTTTGATGTTCTGGATGAACTGGTCTGTGCTCTGCCCAATTTCTTGTTTGGTTTTAGTAAGGAGGTAACGGGCGAAAACCACATTTTTGAGCTGGACGTACAGAAACGGGAGGGTTGAAACGGCACTGTCAAAAGTTTGACATTCGGAAACATGTTCGTAAACATTTGGAGAGAGGAAATTAACAAGTATGTCAAGTTTTTCGGCTTCTTCGGGTTTTAGTCGTTTCAGAAACGCGTTGGAGGTCCACAGCCAGTATTTACACTGTGTGGATGCAATGGAAGCGTTTATGTCAATGTCAAATTTATCTGGGCGCATGTAATGCTCCATTTGTTTGTTTTGTTTCTTTACCCGCTGAGTAAATTGTAACGTCAGTCAACGTACTGAATGCAAAAGACTTCGGAACACCGATTCAGAATGTAACACTTTACTCAACTAGCAAGAAGCGTACATGGGCTGAAGCGCGAAAAACAGTGACAGAAACACAACGTACAAAATAAAACCATTGAATGGAAAATGAATTAGCATGGTAACGAAGTTGAACAGGAATGGCGAAATAGCGCATCCCTGTCGAACACCGCTGGTCGTTTCGGATGGGTTGGATAGTTCGCTGTAAACCCCTATGCGATCAGAAGTATGTGAATAAATGATCTCAGTAGATTCACGAAATTCTGTGGCATTCCTTTTCGATGAAGGGCACTGAACAGGGCTGTTCGGTCAACTGAATCAAAGGCGCCTTCCAAGTCGAGGGAAACCATATTGTCGGTCGATGGTGTGTGCATGTGTGTATGTTACACGTGTCAAATAATTGGCAAAGAGTAAAAATCTAGTTGAGACATCCTCGACCTGGGCCTGTTGTTTGTGGGCGTTCCTCTCGCGAGTCGGTGTCAGACGGCGCAGCAAAATCGAGGCTGATGCCTCGGTGACTATACCAATTAAACTGACCCCGCAATGGTTACTACAGTCATTGCGTATTTCCTTCTTGAAGATGGGCACAATCAATGACTCGTCCCATAATGATGGAATACACTCCTCGTTCCAAATGTCACACTACCCATTTTGAAAAGAACTGGAAGAAGTTCGTCGGGACCGGCCGCTTTTCCACGCCTTAGTAATCGAATACTCGACTGTCCTTCAACTTCCGATGGGGGCTCAAGTGATACTCCTCAAGGATTATCAGTTGTTGACGTCGGAGTAACCACATTAACGCACGGCCAGATAAACTGCTCCCTAAAGTATTCGGCCCAACGGCAAAGCCTTCGCTGTTTGCCATGAATGAGCTCTCCATTTCTGTCGCATATTGTTTCACTGACCGGGGTTTGCCGCCCACCGGTGTCGCAAATAAGTTTGAACAGTCTTTGACTGTTACCTGAAGCAGTTACTACCTCCATTTCTTCGGATACCTTGACCCACCAATTTTTGCCATCCTTCTTAAGGCTTCTTGTAACTTGCCCTTGTAGATGTCTTCGTATCTTATTCATCTTTCAGTTCGACAGCTGACGCTTTTACCCCATTAGACTGAGCAGCTCCTGAGAAATCCAGTATCTTTGATGAGCATCGGATTTAGGACTACAGGCGAAACCTGCTGCCGCGTGCATCGCCTATTTGACATGGATCTAGCGCTCATCTACATTGTTATTCATCGTAGATCCTAGCTGACGTGCTAATTTATGTTCATAACTAGTGTGAACTTCTAGATCAGACAAACAGTGTACGGATAACTGGGTTCGTCCTTTGTGTCCAATGACCATGGGGCAAGAGCGGAAATCGCATTAAGACAAATGCATTGTGTAACTCTATGTAGACCAGCAGGATCTACAGTTCTAGACAGAACTGCGCCACCGGTAGCTTACTGCGATATGATCGATCTGGATCAGAGTACCTGTCGCTGTGCCACGCAAGCTGCATCGGAAATTCGTACTAGATAGGAGTAACCGATTGTCTGCACAAAACTAAAGAAGCCTATCCCAGTTATCTGTACGCTCAGCGGGTGAAGCACAACGGCCACCTAAACAAGCTTCTGACACACCAAGTTTCCCAACTTGTGCATTAAAATCACCTGCTGGCGCTACAATGTCAGAACCTTTGCTCCCGAGAGCGAGGGTGGCGAGTTCATCGTAGAACTCATCCTTCTGCATACTAGAGCTGCATACTGTTTGAGGCGTATGTCGAGATCACAAAAAAATTTCGCTTAAAACAACTATCCTTTCGAACGCCAACTGACCCATGAAGTCTCACAGCACATAAACGACTGTTAACAGGAATCCAGTCTCGGAAGGCAGTCTCAGCCTTGTCAGTCAAGACTATTCCTACACCACGTTGATCCACAACTCTAACTGCTTCGTCTCCTGAGGTGCGCATAAAATAGCTCGATGAGATACCAGGAGCAGTTGGTTGAATCACACTACTCGAATCCTGGATACGCATTTCACTTATGCAGAAGACATCAATCGCCAGGCTGACGAGGCTTGAGAAAATGTGAGGTACAAAGTCATCATTACGACGAGACTGCACCTTGACGTGGTGTGATGGCTTGTGTGCCTGCTGGAAACTGCTTCGTCAGTCCTCTACTAACGGACCTTCCAAGTATAAGTGAGTCTTCGGTTTGATGTAAGCCACCCTGTATGGCTCGTTTGGTCGCGGAGGCGCGCCAGCCATCACGACGTCAAGGTTCCCACCACTAAACAAGGTGATAGCCCTTTTTCGTATTCTACTTATTTGACAAGGCTTTCGGAAGAGGCAAATGAACCACACAACTGGCTACCGGCTAATCTGGGCCAACACTGCCGTCTCGTAGAGCATGCTTGACTACACAAAGGCTAGAGACGCATCCTCAAATAAAAAAGGTCTACTCTGATCTGGGCGACCGAGTAGTACAACAGCTCAAAATGCAGTTAATCACGGATGACATCACCGATACAGAGATCGACCGGTATACTCTGTTGTATTTCCCACCCCCAGTTTCGTCATTAGTGTTGTTTCCTTGGCACCACGCTTAATTTCAAGCCGGTGTAAATGCATGTAACCGTTTGTGTCCGCATTAAAATAGAATACTATGAGAGATAAAAACCCGAATGTAATTGGGAATCAGTTTTGCAAAAGCTTTTAGTTAAGTACAATACATGATTTAAATCTCGTTCTCCGGTTGGTCTTATATGAGTTCTCTTTTTGTAGACAATACCTTTATATTAGGAGCCCACCGTTATTTCATGTGATTTAATGGTTGACGTATTCTTTTATGGTTACTGCGCAGAAATACTCATCTTGGACAAAGTAGTCAAGTCTTGTGGTCCAACTTCCTTCAGACCGGGAAGGTTGATATCGTTTTATTTTTTATTTTAGCGGAGCGACTAAGCTCCTGCATGATGACCACCGGCAAACGGGATCGGCAACAGTCGACTGCTACCACCAACACAGAGCCGACAACTGCCGTAAAAGCCGAGTCGGCTTGTGGTAATGGCACCAGCCGACAAACAACTCAGAGTCAGAACGCTTCACCCGTGCTGAGTGTTTTGGATACTGCCCCGGTTCCCAATTTCCCGTTTAAACACACATGTACCGTTCGTGAATCGCATGGCCGATCCGTTTTTGGTGTTGCATTTAATTCCAGTAATCGTAGTAACCCAAGCGACCCGCTGTTATTCGCTACAGTTGCCGCTCACTATGTAAGAAACGATCTCTTTGTAAATTGATTGTTTTCCATAGTTATTCCATTGGTCTGTCATTCATTTAAATCGGTTGCTTCGACTAACACGCTGTCGCTTACAAATAATTGTTTGCTAATATAATCAATAAATAATACCGCATTATTTTATTCCAACTGCTAGGTTTGTCGATCTTTCTCTCTAGATTTCTGTTGACAGTGAGTTTGGGTTCTGTACTTCGGACCGGGCGACCGAGTAACACAACAGCTCACTGCGTAACAACCATGGCAGTAGCCACTCATACAATGATTGACGGCTTTTTCACGCGCTCACATGAACTTGCTCTCACACCGTATGCAAGAACTTATTTTCACATTTCCAATCCCTTTCCTTACTCTTTTCTTCTATCAGACGCCACGAGCTCTTTAGTCGACCGTGTCAGCTGTAGCTACACTAGTGGAAATCCTGGGTATGCTTTCTCTCTCCATTCTCTCGCCGTTCAATTAGCTCCAGAGTCCCATCAAACCCGCTATCACCGAATAATGCCCTCTTTCGTCCTAGATGCCCATTCAAGCTAGCCACGTTCAATCCGCGAACCCTGTTGCGTATAGAGGAACAGGAGGGTTTGGCTCGTACGCTTGAGTCCCTCGCCATCTATTTGTGTTGCGTTCAAAAGACTCGCATTCAAGACGCCAGTTCCACCATTCGATTGGCGCCCTCATCTAATTCTTCCGCGAAATTTTAGTTACGCCGTTCAGGGGACGCTGAGATTGCGACTTCTGGTCTTGCTGGTGTTGGCATTTCTCTCCGTGAGAAAGCTGAAGCACCGGTGGTAGACTGGATTCCAGTTGACAGTCAGTTATGCGCAGTAAGACTCAGGGGTTCGTGCGAAGTGAACAATCGCTGTTCGATTGGGCGCAATCTGTTTGTCGTCGGCGTGTGCACCAGTCGACTGAAGCCCAAATAAAATCAAAGATAACTTTTACTAAAACTTTACTACCTCTTATGTACAGCAAGCGAGGCAGATGTCATGATTTTGGCAGGAGATCTAAATGCTAGAGTGGGTCGGCTGTCATTGGACGAGGCGCATTCAGCAGGCCCATTTGGTTTGAATTCCTGTCGCTCAGAAAACGGGGAGCGGTCTTTGGCCCTGTGCTCAGACTATCGACTGTTCCTCGCCAGTACGAACTTCAGTTGCTCTTATCGCCGGTACACCACGTGGCGTCTGTCCTCTTCAAATCAACAGTGTCCCAGATCGACCACATCGTTGCAAGCGACAAAAGACGGGATAGCATACAAGACCACCGGTCGTTCTGCAGCACTCCCCTGATTCCGACCCTGCACTAGTTTGCACTGAGCTGTGCATATGCTTCGGTGGGCGCTCCAAATGCATGCTGCAACGATGATTGAATTGCAATAAGCTTTCCAATCCATCATGCCTATCCGCCTTCCAAAACGCACTAGCTGAAAATCTAGCTGTAGCCCCATCTGACAACATGAACCAGCACTGGTCACTTATCAAAAATGGTTCGCATTCCGCTGGTCTAGTAAGTTGTGGCCAATCTCGTACTTCAAAACCCTGGGTTTCTTATGCATTCCTGCGCGTTCTCGACGCACACCAGTCGATCCCGGTTGGAAGCGAATATAACGAAAGACATCATCATCATCATCATCGTACAGCGTTAAACAGTAGGGCAAGCCCCACTGACCACTGCCTTTCTCACCATGTTGCACGTTGAATTAAAAAGTATGAATATACAAGATGGACAGGGAGTGGACCTATATGGGTGGGAAAAGAAAAGAATGCCCTAGTAGCCAACACACGGAATACACAGTCTAACTGTACAAACGTACACCGATCAAACATTCTGATTCGATAGAAAGTGACAACACGATCTCCACTGTTCGCGGTTCGCAGCCATATCCTTCAGTGTCTCCAGCCAACTGGTGGACGGATCTTTTGGACCCCAACCACGAAGACGTGGAGCACCTACTTTTCCTAAGTCTGCTGTACATTTTCTCATTCCTCGCTGCCACGTCATCTGTTGACCTCCACGTGGTCTCTTCCACTCCCTAGGAGGGGCGGAGAATAGGACACGGTACGGTAGACGTGTGTTTGCCATACGTAACACGTGTCCCAACCAACGAAGTCTACTAAGTTGGATACGCTGTGACAAAACGTTCTCTGAATTAGTACCCAATACTCGCTTTCTTACCTCATCGTTGCTTACTCGGCTATTCCACCCAATCCTAGCGATACTACGTAAACATCGATGGTCGAAAACCTCAAGACGACGAATATCTTCTGCACGCAGACTCCAAGTTTCGCAACCATACAACAAAACTGAACGCACAGTGGCACAGTATACACGACCTTTCAACTTCAGTGAAATATCGGATCGGCGCCACAAGTGCTTCAGTCCAGCGTACGCCGCTCGAGCTTTGGATATCCGCGTACTCACCTCTACTACTGTGCTCCCATCCGTCGTCACGCAGCTACCGAGGTAGGTGAAGTGATCGACAACTGCCAGCACCTCCCCGTCGAGCATCAAGCTCGGAATCGTTGACGTCCAGTCTTGTAACATCATCTTGCACTTTGAAGGTGCAAAACGCATGCCGAATGGAGCTACAGCTCTTGCGAGATTATCTAGTGCACGCTGAGCATGTTCCGTGGATTCGAACAAGCAGACAACGTCGTCTGCGTAATCCAGGTCACATAGCTTTTCACTATCTCCTAGTTCGACGCCTACATCCTGAAGATTTTGCAGCGCACTCTCTATTATTTCGTCCATGACGAAGTTAAAAAGGAATGGAGACAAAGGGCATCCCTGCCGAACACCACTGGTCGTTTCGAACCGACCGGATAGTTCACCGTAAACCCTTACGCGGCCAGAAGTATGAGAATACAATGATCTCATTAGGTTCACGAACTTCTGGGGCATACCTTTTCGATGAAGAGTACTGAAAAGCGATGTTCGATCAACTGAATCGAAGGCGCCTTCCAGGTTTAAGAAAATCATTATTGTTGGTCGGCGGTGCGTGTGACGCGTTTCAAGTAGTCGGCGAAGAGTAAAAATCTGGTCGATGCATCCTCGACCTGGGCGGAATCCAGCCTGCTGTTCGCGGACATTCCTCTCACGAGCCGGTGTAAGACGGTGCAGCAAAATCGAAGCTAATACTTTGGTGACTATCGGGATTAAGCTAATCCCGCGATGATTACTGCAGTCATTGCGTATTCCCTTCTTGAAGATGGGAACAATCAATGACTCGCTCCATATTAACGGAATACGCTCCGCGTTCCAAATGTCACGGAGCAAGGCGGTAAGTGATTTTATCAACGCCTCACCACCCTGTTTGAAAAGAACTGGAGGAAGTTCGTCGGGACCTGCCGCTTTCCCTCGCCTTAGTAATCGAATACATGACTCGACTTCTACTTCTGATGGGGGCTCAAGTGATACCACCCAAGAAGTCACAGTTGTTGACACGGGAGTAACTACACTAGCGTGCGGCCAGCTAAACTGTTCCTTGAAGTACTCGGCCCATCGGTCAAGCCTTTGCTGTTTGTTATGGATGGGTTCTCCATTCCTACTGCAAATCGCTTCACTGACCTGAGTTCGCCGTCCACTGGTGTCACGAATAAGTTTGAACAGTCTTTGACTGTTACCTGAAGCAGCTGCCACTTCCATTTCTTCGGCTACATTGACCCACCAATTTTCGCGATCCTTCTTAAGGCTTCGCGTAACTTGTCTTTGCAGCTTTCTCCGCATCTTATTCATCTCCTTACGGTTCGAAAGCTGACGCTTTTGCTCCATTATACTCAGCGACTCTTGCGAGATCCAGTGTCTTTGATGGACAACGGATCCAGGACCACAGGCAAAACCTGCTGCAACGTGCATCGCCTGTTTGATATGAGACCAATGCTCATCTACATTACTGTTCTCCGTGGATCCTAGCTCATGTGCTAACTTCTGCTCATAACGGGTGCAAACGTCTGGATCACACAAACGTTGCACGGCTAATCGGGTTTGCGGTTTGCGACGATGGCCATGGAGCTGGAGAGATAATCGCATTAAAACTAAGGCATGGTCCGACTCTACGTACGTGGACCAGTAAGATCTACAGTTCTGAACAGAACTGCGCCACCGGTAGCTTACGGCGATATGGTCAATTTGACTAAAAGTACCTGTAGAGTTAGAGCGCCATGTCGCTGTGCGACGCGAGCTGTGTCGGAAATTTGTGCTAGACAAGAACAATCGATTGTCTGCACAAAATTGGAGAAGCCTATCCCCGTTATCTGTACGCTCAGCGGGTAAAGCACAACGCCCACCTAAACAGGCTTCTGACACACTGAGTTTGCCAACTTGTGCATTGAAGTCACCAGCTAGCACTACAATGTCGGAACCTTTACTGCTGCGAACGAGAGTGGCGAGGGCATCATAGAACTCATCTTTCTGCAAGTCTGAGCTGCAGTCCGTTGGGGCGTACGCCGAGATCACGAACAAATTGCGTTTAACACAACTATCCTTTCGAACGCCGTCTGACCCTTGGAGTCTCACAGCACATAAACGACTGTTAACAGGAATCCAGTCTAATAGGGCAGACTCAGCCTTGTCAGTCAAGACAATTCCTACACCACGTTGACCCACAGCTCTAGCTGCTTCGTCTCCTGAGGTGCGCAGAATATACCTCGATGAGATACCAGGAGCAGTTAGCTGAATTACATTGCTCGAATCCTGGATACGCGTTTCGCTTAAGCAGCAAACATCAATCTTCAGAGAGTTCATTGTGAGGGCTAGGCACGCCTGCTGACCGGCCTGCATGAGTGTACGCACGTTGAAGGAGCCGAGATTCAGAGGCTGACGGGGCTTGAGAAAATGTGAGTTACCAGACAGGATTATTCCCGACACTATTTGACAGTGAATCGTTGCGAGTATCGACCGTGTTATCAATGGGAGCATTATGGGTGGATAGATGGGGCAAAGAGGGATGGTTAGGGACAGAAGACAAAGGTTGAATAACAGAGAGGGATCTCTGAGCAGTAGCACACTTATCACTACCCACCCCGCTCGATGCAATGGGCAGCGCGGTCCTGATTAGCCTGCGCGACGACCGATGCAGTATGGAATTCTTTGTAGTCGTGCAGTTCATTGGAGATGTTGGACGGGTACTGCTAGGGTGTCCAGCCACAAAGCAGGAGAACGATTAGGGTCCTCATCCAAAGCCTTTAGTTCTGACAAGAACCTATCCGCAAGGCAGCGGGATGGCTTAGTGGAAGCCCATTTGCTTGGATCAATTATTCTTCCACTGGTTTTTCCGACTGAGTTGCTAGCTCAAATCAACCCCCAACCTGGAGGACCAGGAGACTGGACTTCGTCTGACCTCTACCCATTGACCTGTCAGGTATGATAACGAAAGACGACTCGCATCGAGACGTGCTCTTAACGCAAGCCTACGCAACGATTGCGAAATCTGGTGATGCCAACGTGTATCAAAAATGACGCATGCTGCCGCCCCGGGAAATCCCTGCAAATTGTTCTATTTCACCCGAGTCACCGGTAGGAAGCCACTAGGTGTGAGTCAAACGACCTGTAAAGTTGCCAATTTGCCAGTTCACAATCGACAGTGGCGTCTAAAACGCTGGGTGGAGCACTTCCAGACACAGTTTAGGTGGGCTCTTGTATCAGCTTCACATGTAGTTATTCCGGCACGCCCAGGGGTATGTTTCGACATCTCCGCATACTGAGGCTGAGATTCGCAGGGAGATCCAAGCCTTAGGACGTCACAAAGCGCCGGGCTCCATTGGTCTCCCAGCATTTTTAAGGGTGGTAGGGTGCAGCTCGTTACAAAACTTCAGATTGTTCTCAAATGTTTGGGATTCTGAGTCGGCCGCCTTATCGTTGTCGTCATCTTCAAGACGGGCTCGCGTAGTGACTGCGCTAACCACAGAGGTGTGAGCCTTATCCTAATAGCATCGAAGCTACTGGCGTCTGTCATACTTCGCAGGTTGTAATAAACGCGTTAAGGATGCTTGGCGTCTTTCTGTGTTCGATAGCCGATATCTCCAAAGCATCACTCGCCTCTTTTGGGAACACCGAGTAAGAAATGACAAGGTCCGCCGTTGTGTTAGACACGGATTATCGTCTTCTTCAAGAAGTTGTCGTTGTTCATCGCCTCTGGTGGCTCGATCATGTTTTGCAAATTCCTGCTCATAGTATATATTTCCTGTTTTATACCGTCCCATTAACTCTAGTGAGAAGTCTGTTCCGCCCACAACTCATCTCGGTTTATTAGCACAGAATGCATTAGTTATATACGAACCAAACAATTACTGTCACCAATCATTGCAACAGAAACCAACCGGTTCACGCTTACATCAAGTAGCCTGTCTTCTGATTGGTGCATTAGTGACACGACCATCTACCACGTGCCGGGTCTTCCTTCGCATCTTATCGATCCGCTACCTTGTCACGTGTGAATCCTCTGGCACAAGCACTGACCTGGACTCTGGACAAGTGCTGACGTGACATAGCTGACTATCGACCATGAGTCAACACAACCCTCACATTTACGTACTGTATTAGCATTTGCTGGGCAAGGTTGCAGGAAGCGACGCGGCGGTCAGGCCATAAATTGATGTAGAGGTGTGAAGAAGCTTGCACTAGCATTGGCTTTGGTTGGTGCTCCCCGCCTTCCTGGTTGGGGCATAAGAAATGAGGATTGTCGTGGGTTAAAAACGTTAATACGTGGCTCAGAATAGAAGTCAGTGGCGTGGATGCTGTGCAGTCTGTCTGTCAAACTCTGTTCTCTCATAAATGAAAAAATGTCACTGTGACAATCAGGATGACTAAAAATTATCAGAGGTGTAGGGTAAAAAAGAGAAAGGAATCGCAGCATGCTATTTTTCACTAACTGTTGTTTTTATTGTGTTCTACTTCCGCCCCCATATTTTTGTAGCTGTTTTTGCTCCATAGGCACCATACTTGATTTCACACCGGTGTTAACTATATATATATATATATATGGAAGCACTGCACAACTGTTTCATTTTTGTTAGGAATCACCATTATTGGCGAACATAAACCGACTGTGCTTTGATATTGCATGATGAAGCATTTTATGATAATACAATTTGTTCGCAAGAGTTAAAATTGGGACACCCCTTAGAGAATGGGATTGTACGTCAAATAATGCGAGAAAATACGTCGGGAAATCAATGCGATTCAAAAGATGGATAGGATCAAGAAAAACAATAATACTTCTAATGAGTTTACCGCATGGAACCAAACATCAATATTTTCCATTCACAGGAAGGCATTAAACTGGATAGACCATCCTGGACTGCGTTTCAGTAAGAGAACCATTATATATATATATATATATATATATATATATATATATATATATATATATATATATATAATGGTTCTCTTACTGAAACGCAGTCCAGGATGGTCTATCCAGTTTAATGCCTTCCTGTGAATGGAAAATATTGATGTTTGGTTCCATGCGGTAAACTCATTAGAAGTATTATTGTTTTTCTTGATCCTATCCATCTTTTGAATCGCATTGATTTCCCGACGTATTTTCTCGCATTATTTGACGTACAATCCCATTCTCTAAGGGGTGTCCCAATTTTAACTCTTGCGAACAAATTGTATTATCATAAAATGCTTCATCATGCAATATCAAAGCACAGTCGGTTTATGTTCGCCAATAATGGTGATTCCTAACAAAAATGAAACAGTTGTGCAGTGCTTCCATGGTTTCCGGTGATGAGTTGAGCATGATACTGCGAGATGAATCACTTCACGATCAGTTTGAATCTCCTGCGGTCGGTGGCGGCCTAGTGGTATAGGGCGTTTATTCTTCACCTCGGAGGCTAGGGAATCGAATTCCGCCACTGCCAATCACTCTTGTGGTAGGTAACGTTACGCCGTCGCCCTACTCGTAACCGCGATTTACCTTATGTGGTTCTCTAAATTTCAAGGCCGGGTTGCCGACTATCCCTATTTGTGCGCTGGACCCTCGAGGTCATGGGTTATGCTCCTTCCACTGCACTCATGCGTAAGCATGTAATAAAAAGAAACTCGTAGATTGCGTTATGTTACACCGAAACAGTCGTAGACTTATATATCATGGATCACGTCCAATTCCTGATGTGCAGTCATTGTATTTCCGGTCCATCTGCATTTGATACTTTCTTGGTAAATGTATCATCATTTTTTCTTTAATCAGGTCACCATCTATCAGTGCAACCTGAAACAGATTTCGGATGAAACGAGCAGCCAGCACCATGATTCATCTTCCTGGGAAACGTTACCCGTCGTTTTGTTGCAATCTTTCACAGATCCGGCAGGTGATGAAGAGGAATTCTACTGTTGCGCATGGTCAAGGGATACTAGTGGGAATGTGGCTTCCAGTTGGTGGACCGATTGTGCCGAGACACGACAACCTCGGTCTGCCCCACATCCCCACCAAGCACCCACAACCTATTCCTCAGCATCCTTGTTACCTCCACACCAACAGCTAGTAGCGGCTGCTGGAAAACGTGGTGTGATTCGAATACTCTGTCCCAGCTTGGCCAGCTGTCCCACTAGCCTCGTGGGCCACGGGTCGTCAGTCAATGAGCTACGGTTTCACCCCCGTGATCCAGCACTATTGTTCTCATTCAGCAAAGGTTTGTCTCGTTTTTTTATGCATCTGTATAGGGGCAGAGTTTCATCGATTTTCTCCAGATGTTGGACAACCAGGGAAACAGTTTTTCCGTTTATTGTGTTCGCGAATCTAAAGATAACCCTAATGTTGCCACTGATGTCAAAGGAGGTTACTCATATTGAAATCGGCCAGAGAAAATAAGGGGATGTTTTAAATTTTCTGTTGCTCTTTGTTGGTAAACTGAACCATTTTTGTAAAGAAAACCGAATTTATAGGCACAGACATTTGCCAGGATAGTTTTGCAACATTCACTGCCCTCTCTTTTGTACTGAGTTATGCCCTAATATCTTTAACCTTTGCTCCGCTCCGCACTGTGCACCTCGGTTACGGCTGGTTCAAACACCAGATATTTCAAGTCTTGATGCAGAAATGTAGTCCTTATCCATACTGTTTTAAACAAAACGATTCGTGGCAAACAGTGAACAAGTACAGCATACGCAAAACGCTCTGTTCAGAAAAAACGATATTGTAATAATCACCTCTTGCAGATGTTGAGTGTATCTAAAAGGTGCACGGATTCATGAAAAACACGAGTTTACTGTGCAGTGTGTAAGACTACGAATTACTACGTAACGCGAATATAGAACACTTCTGATCGGCTAATGGTGCTGATTATCGGATCCACCGCTAGCTCTCCAGCCGGCGCCTTCTTGAAACACTAGATTGTAGAATTTCAACCGCTGTAGCGTCGTGCATTTTTTAAACCTACCGAAGTACAATTTTGTGCTACTAAAACGAGGTCGAAGTCAAGGATCAGTAAAATGGGTATCTTACATGAAACCCTATCATCTCTAGTTTATTGGTATGTGACCAATCTAAGTCTATAACTGAGTGGAAGAGGAAAAACGCGAAGGAAGTACCAACGATTGGAACGTCAGTTGGTCGAACTGGTGAGAAACAGGCGGCGACCAGAGCATTGAACCAAGTGCTTATCGTAGTTGTCCAAACGACGGAATTTCAGTTCAAAAAGGCCTCCGAAGTGCACGTTGTCAAAAATCACTTCGGGAAAAGCAATCAGTAAATTGTTACAGCGTGCAACAAGAAAATCTCGATTATTGTTCACTATTCGGTGGTTTACACAGCCTCTTGTGCCAATCAAATTGCCCGATTTACATGTGCCAAACAAAAGTCACTTTCTGACCAATCAGGAAACGCCACTGACGTGGTAAAACAAAAACGTATCCTACACACTCTTTCTCTTTTGAGAAAATTGTATTTGTCTACCGGCTGGTAACTTTGTCCACTCCGAGTTCTAGTTGTTGAATGTTCCCATCCGACGGGTGAATGTATCATGTTATCTGAATCAGTCCCTTCGTCATCATTTTTGGTTTCCTCGTCTTTACCTTCGTTATCGCCTCTATTGGTTTTCTCTTCCTCATCATCACCTTCGGATTTTCTCAGGTGAACCCTATTCTTTCTTATCCGACGAGTTCCAGAGCGTATGACGTATGATTTCTTCGCTACGCGCGCTAGTACCTCTCCTTTCGTCCAGGATTTTTCTGTAGATTCAGTTGGTTGAATCCAGACTGTCACCTGGCTTGACGGGATGCAGTGGTTTGCTACCCCAAACGTAAAATCTTCTAGCACCGCCATTCGCTTTTTCAATTTCAGTTTGATTACTGAAGGCGCTACGACATCTGGGTCCAGTAAACCGTCACAAACGAGCAGGATCGTGCATGTCTGTCTTTCAAATGGGCGTTTCGTCGGGCTTATTCCTACTGTTGCCGAAAGCGTATTTCGAAGCTCAAACAGAGCGATAAACGGATCGCTGCCCTCAGCCTCGCACTTCTTGAGTATCTTTTTCGCCTGTTTGACAGCGCTCTCTGCCTTCCGGTTGGGCTGACTGTGGTAAGGACTGGTGATGTGATGACTGAACTGCCACATGTCCGAGAAATGCTGGAATTCCGTGCTGTGAAACTGAGGACCACCATCGGAAATCGCTCGAATCGGGACTCCATGTTGTGCAAATTTGGCTTGCATTTTGTTGATAATTTCTGCACCTATTTCTGGTCTCAAAAGGTCGACTTCGAAGGAATCACTATAGTAATCAACGGTCACTGGGTACTATCCTTCCCATGGTAAAATATATCCAACACCACAACTTGCCAAGGCCGGTCAGGTATTGGGCGCATCTCCATCGGTTCTCTCGTTTGTCGTTGATCAAATTGTCCGCATGGTTCGCAATTTGCTACCATCTGTCTAACCTGTTCTGCCATACCTGGTCAGTGGTATATTTCTCTGGCTCGGGTGATACATCCATTGATACCTGTGTGTGAACGGTGTAACAGACACAGAGCGTCTTTTTGAAAAGCTTGCGGTATCACCAAACACTCACTTCGAAAAATCAGTTCATCCTCTGTTGTTAGCTCACCGCGAAATTTGAAATAAGGTAACACTTCTGCCAATAGGGTTCTTTTATGTTCCAGCCAACCTTGAATGATAACTTCCTTCAGAGATTGTAGACGAGGATCTGCCATTGTGACGTTCTGGATTTGGGGTAATTCAGCTTCCGTAACCGCCAATGCAATGTTCACCGTTTCATTTCTACGTTCGTCTTCCGTATTCGGTAGTGTGGCTCGTGAGAGTGTATCAGCTACAAACATCTGCTTTTCTTGCTGATAATGAAGTTCGAGGTAGACTTTTGGAGACGTATCAACATCTATTGAAGTGTTTTTGGCGCTCGATGTAGCGGCTTATCCACGATCTTCATCAATGGCTTGTGATCTGAATATATGCGCGTAAGTCGCCCAAACTTGTAATCACTGAACTTCTCCAGATCTTACACGATTACCAGTAATTGTTTTTCAATTTGCGCATATTTCTGTTCACAACCTATTAACGTCCTATTGCGATAATCAAGTGGCACCCATTTTGTGGAAGTATGGCTCCTAAGCCATGTTTACTACTATCACACTATGCATAGAGGGAAGGTGTGATCACAATATGCTAGGACTGGGGCCTTCACGATAAGCTGCTTGATGCGATCAAACGCTAATTGCTGTTCGTCTGTCCACATCCACCTTTCTCCCTCAAGTGGTAATCGGAGGATCGGTCTCATCAATTCCGCTAACTCTGGTAAGAATCTGCTCAGATAGCTGATCATCTCGTCAAAACGTGAGTCGCCTTTCGTATCGGTTGGCGCAGGCACGTCTACAATCGCGTTTATCTTTTCCGGATGCGGTTTGATCCCTGCGCTTGTGATAATGTGGCCGTGGGACTTGACTGCTGTCTGAAAAAATGGCAACTTGTCCCGTTTGGGTTTGATTTCATCACGGATACATCGTTGCAGAAAAGAATCGAACGTTCTGTTATGTTCTTCGATACTTTTGCCGAAAATTAGAATATCATCTGCTACCCGGAGTACTCCAGGTAAGTCATCCACGGCGTGGAGGATTTTCCTTTGGAATATTTCACTTGATACTTCCAGGCCGAAAGGTGCTCGCTTCCAACGGAACCGGCCATACGGTGTGCCAAACGTGATCAAATAACTCGAGGTTTCATCCAACTCTACATGTCAAAATACTGAAGCCAGATCAATTTTCGTAAAGCAACGCGCGTTTGATAGCTCAGGATCAAACAGGTAACGAAAAGTGCTCTCGTCTGAGTGCTTTGTTTAGTGGTTTGGAATCAATGCACATGTGAAGTTCTGCGGATGCTTTCGTCATGATCACGATCTGACTCACCCAGTCGGTCGGTTCATGAACTTTAACCAGGACGTCTCTCAATATGAGAATGACCAACTCGCGCTCAGATCGTTCTCTGACTGCATGCGGAGTACGCCTTATTGGTAGTGCCACAAGTTCTGCGGATTCATATACGTTTAACGTCACCACTCCCGGAAGCTTTCCCAATTTCCCATCGAAAACAGATGCAAATTTTTTCAACTAATATCCGACGTTATCGGATACATGGTGAATAAGTGAATCATAGTGGAATGAAACCAAACCCTTTTTTTATAGATTAACATCTGAAGATGGAAACAATCCTGGTCGACTACAACAAAGTTGATGGATGATAACTGTCCATCCTTGGGATTGACGACTTTCTGCGTTGCCTCGCCCCTTGATTGAACCTTGTCACTGTTCCACATAATGAGTTTCTTCTGTGTCGGTGTCGGTGTAATATTAGACAGCATTCATGTGCATGATGTTCACCGATGCTCCCGTGTCTAACTGAAAACCCACCACTTCTCTGTTCACCACTATCTTGGCCAAGACGCCCTTTCGTTTTGCTGGCATTTGTACCCCATTAACTCGATCTGTGTTGCCATGATTTTTTCTCTGTCCACTGTTTTCTTGAGAAAACTTTTTGATGCGAAATGGAGTTATCACATTTTTCCCCAGGTCGGACAATTGTCTCTTCCCACGAAATGTAGTCTCCTACAAAACTAACACCCCGTCTTTGGCACCGTGCTCGTTTCTGATGTTATTTTGTACAGACCATGTGATTCTGACGCATTCCACGTCTCCATGCGTTTTTCGGCTGCTTCCTCACCTCGACGCACTGTTGGAGTGATAATTTTGAAATTTTTAACAACCTTTTAATCACCGTGGAGGTCGGGTGATCCCATCACTGTCCGATCCCGCACGAGGTCCTCTTCTAGGCAGGTGCGAAAATTGCATGATCCTGCCAGTGTTCCTAAAGATACCAAAAAAGAGTCAAATGATTCTTCAGGCTTCTGTCTTCTTTGGTTAAGAACAAAACGCTCATATGTTTCGTTGCACTCACCAAAACGCTGTTGCCCGAGTTTCATCATAACCGTTATCCAGTCACCACTATCCTCATCGGAATCATATGAAAAGCCAATGATGATGCGAAGCTCCGCCGGTCCAATGGTGTGACGAAATAACGCAAGCTGAATAGCTTTTGATTCGTATTCCATCGCCGACAAAGTCCGGAAACCTTCATACTGCGTTCGTTACAGCCTCCAGTTGTCAGCCAATCGACCCGTGTCTTCCATCACCAAGTGTGCGGGTGGGTGGATTTGCAGGTGATTGTGCGTTCGGGTCTCCGATATCGACATTTTTACATCAGTTTCCCCTGTCACCATGTCAAAAGTCAGTTCTTCGGTAAAAGCAATCAGTATATTGTTACAGCGTACAACAAGGAAATCTCGATTATTCATTATTCGGTGGTTTACAAAGCCTCTTGTGCCAATCAGATTGCTCGATCTGCAATGTGCCAAACAAAAGTCACTTTCTGACCAATCAGGAAACGCCACTGATGTGGTAAAACAAAAACATATCCAACACACATGCGGGTCGATGAAAGCCAATCACGTAGTTCCGTGTCCGACAAAAAACCGGAACCGTTGGCGCTTTTCATACATTTCATGATGGTTATCATTGGACATCAGATTTCATTCGTCAAATAAGGCCGACTGTTCCAAACAAAAAGAACGAGTATACTAGTTTTCCTTATGAGGTGTTTGCACATGAGTGCAGTGGGAGGGGTGTACCCCATAGGCTCAAAGGTCTACTGCGCTGTTAGCGGTAACAGCAGCCAGATCGTGAAACTTGGGGTGGAAAACCACATGAGGTCTTAATAGGTGAGGCGCGGTAACAAGCCGGAAACGATGAATTGCTGTCTACCACCAAAGTTAATAAATGAAGAGCTTAACGAACTCTTTGAAGGCCTAACTGATTTACTTCACAACTGTTGCATTTTTTCCTTTTTGGAAATTGACAGATTACACCGTTCGCCTGTGGAACATTGCAAGTCACGTTCTGGTATGCGTTTTCGGTGGTGCCGAAGGTCATCGGGCTGAGGTGTTGCACGGTGACTTGTCATTAACTGGTGACCTGTTGCTCACTGCCGGAATGGATCATTGTGTGAAAATTTGGCGCTTGAATATACCCGAATTAGCCAATGCGGTTATCGATTCTTTCTCCTATCGATCGCGATCCAATCCCAAGTAAGTTGTTTCTGTAACAGTTGTCAATTGGGTTTTCCCTTTTCAAATAATGACCAACTTATTTCAGCTCTGTTTAGTCAACCACCAATCTTGCGTTGCAGTGGTCTGTTTTGGCTGCCGTCTTTCAGCATAACTCAGTAGTTAGTGACGTAAACCAAAGCATACAAAGCGAATAAGCGAGGTAAAGAGAAGCCGAAGTGTAAATTCGTGTAGCTGACGAAAGGGTTCGAGTGCCAGTTCGCCTCTGACCACGACGCCTGTCTGTGACAATTCTCCCATCCATCCATTGGCGGATATCGTTGACTCAAGATAGTCTTATTCGTCCTGCACGACTAGGTGTACTGATTTGCTGTTACACCCTACTAATCCTTCTGTTGTGTATTGTTTCTTGCAGCGCCTCATTTATCGTTGTCCGAGACGACAAAGTAAAATCAGATTTTTCGTTTGACCTTGTTCATCCGAGCTGTTGTCCCACTTGATGCATATGACGAGACTATTTATCTTACTGGTTGTCACATTTCGCCAAAGTAACTTGAGTGTACCATTTTCAGTGGAAAATTTCTACGGCAATGAACTTGAACTAACGAAGCACCCGCTCAGTTGGCGGAAGATTTGCTGTTCGCCTATTAGGATCACGGGCGCGATATTTTCTCGTGGATTTAGAATAAACCATCACGCTCGTTCCATGGCATTACAAAAATGCGACCATCAAATGGCGTTAAGATAAAGCACCTCGTAAATCTGTTCTATCGTGCTATGTTCCTTGGGTGGTCGATAAAATCTAACTGGTCTAAGTAGAACACTTGTATTATCCAACAACAGATACGTTCATGTTGCAAAAAAATGTCTCGAATAAAATATGATTTATTAAGTAATCATTTGGAATATCTTACGTCATCAGCCAGCCCGGAACATCGTAAAGATATCATCGTCTTAATCTTGCCCGTTCATCCCCTGCTTGCTCCCTTCGCCCATGATATTGTAAGCCTTGTTCCTCTTCACTGTCTATTATATCCTTCCGATAGAGTGTATTTCTTATTATGCACCGAGTCTGAAGTCAGACATGGTGCCAACACCACGAATACGGAAATGGTTAACGAGGGGAAAGTAAAATAAACATAATGCTTCTTGGCTTTTTCATCGCGTGCATTTTCACAATTTTTCTGAGATTCTGTTCAGTGTTCATGCGGCCCGAGAGTTTCCTAAGCACGCTGCACACCATCCATGCCAGTGGCTTCGGTTCTGAGTCATATCCCTCAATGTCTCTAATCAACGACAATCCTCATCTCTCAAGCCTCAGCCGGGGAGTCGGGACGCATTAATTGAGTTCAGTGCTGATGTCAGTTTTTCCACAGCACTAGTTCAAGTCATAGCCCTGTATCTGCATATGGATAGACAAAATTTCTCGGAAACACGACCGGTTTCGCGGTTTTTGCCACTCATCAGGTGTGCGTATCCAATGTTCTTCTGTCCATCCATTTGTTCTCATACTTGTACATTCCGTAGCGTTTGTTCACAACGATATAATTTGCACATCAGAAGTGTGAGTAGGTGCTCCTCCTAGAGGAGTCCATTGAGGAATCACAACGGTGATTCGCTGTTCTATGTGAGTCAGACGCAGTTAACCTCGAGAACGGTGAAACTGAGGCCGCGATTTGGTTTGATTCTTATCGACGCCATCAGTTCATCCGTCGAAAGTTTCGTTCCTAGATCTCACTCACACCTGAACAAAAATTGCCAGGTGGTCTCGCCGCACTTCTCGTGTAACGGACAGTAACCACCATCACGTTTAAGTCAGTGAACCATGCCTCACTGGTCTTCATCTTACTTATTCACACGGTCCCTACTGCTCTCAGTATTCTTAGTTTTCTGGTAATACGATATTCCGGGCCCTAGCTGCTGATACGCAAGATAAATTTTACAGTCAGTTATTGATATCATTTGAGCGCTTAGTTTGAGGTTACTTTTAGTGGTCTGATGTTGAAAACTAGAAGATTTATGTTGAACTCAACGGTACTGATGCGTTCACCAATGATATCACATTGCAAGGCTCATAGTTAAGAGTTCGCACTGACACTTCGTTTATTCGTCTTCCCGTTCTTCACAGACCTTTTCCCGTTTTAATCCAACACTTCCCGGAGTTCAGTTCCCGTGACATTCACGGAAACTATGTGGATTGTGCACGGTGGTTTGGTGCACTGGTCATTTCCAAATCATGTGAGAACAGTGTAACGTTGTGGAAGCCAGGAACCCTGGAGGAAGGGACAACCACAAACGCCAATAACAACTCAGTTCTCGGTCCCGGTGCATCGGTAACAATGTGCACAGAGGTCGGTGGCCTCCGACTGCCCAGCCGTTTGCAACCCGTTTCCGGACAACCCATTAACACCACATCCACAGTGCACGCGATGCCCGGTGTCCCAACCGAGCACAAGATAAGTATTATCCATCAGCTAAAGGCACCAGACTGTAATTTGTGGTATATTCGATTCGATGTGGATTTGGAAAATCAGGTTTTAGCGTTGGGCACGGGTACCGGACCATCGCGAATCTATCTGTGGGATTTGGCTTGCCCAGAAATCGCTCTGAACTTACCTGCGCAGGTCCTTCACATACCAGGTTTAACCGGTTCCGGGGCCGGTGGAATCCCGATTGGGCACAGCGCAATCCGGCAAACGCGTTTTGCGAATGACGGGAAAATTCTGATCTGTGTTGGAGATAACGGTTTAATTGTACGGTTTGATAAAATATAACGACAGCCACCTGGCAGCTAACATTTGTGTACAGAGCTTATACACATTCTCACAAACACACGTTTGTTGTGCTACTTGATGTCCTATTTTCTAACTGTTTGTTTTACAGAATCTTGACATGTTTCGTTTACGTTCTGGATTTTATCATTGCAGGTGGTTTCAAGCTTCCTGGAAGTGACCTTGCTTCAGGGTCCTGAATGGCACGTGATCTCGGTTCATTCTAATAATCTGGCTGTTCACTACCACAGGTATATATTTGACTGATGCACGACCACAAAGAATTCTACACTGTATCGGTCGTCGCGCAGGCTAATCAGGACCGCGCTGCCCATTTCATCGAGCGGGGTGGATAGTGATAAGTGGGCTACTACTCAGAGTTCCCTCTCTTTTATCCAACCTTTGCCTTTCCCCAACCACCTCTTTGTCCCCTCTACCCACTCATGGTGTTCCCACTGAAAACACGCCCGATACTCGCAACGGTTTATTGTCAAGTACTGTCGTAAATAATTCACAATCGCATGGCTCACATTTTCTCAAGCATCGTCAGCCTCTGAATCTCGACTCCTTTAACGTGCTTTCATTCATGCAGGTCGGTCAGCAGGCGTACCTAGCGTTCACAATAGATTCTCTGAAGATTGATGTCTTCTGCATAAGTGAAACGCGTATCCAGGTTTCGAGCAGAGTGATTCAACCAACTGCTCCTGGTATCTCATCGAGTTATTTTATGCGCACCTCAGGAGACGAAGCAGTTAGAGTTGTGGATCAACGTGGTGTAGGAATAGTCTTGACTGACAAGGCTGAGACTGCCTTCCGAGACTGGATTCCTGTTAACAGTCGTTTATATGCTGTGAGACTTCATGGGTCAGTTGGCGTTCGAAAGGATAGTTGTTTTAAGCGAAATTTTTTTGTGATCTCGACATACGCCCCAAACAGTCTGCAGCTCTAGTATGCAGAAGGATGAGTTCTACGATGAACTCGCCACCCTCGTTCTCAGGAGCAAAGGTTCTGACATTGTAGCGTCAGCAGGTGATTTTAATGCACAAGTTGGGAAACTTGGTGTGTCAGAAGCTTGTTTAGGTGGCCGTTGTGCTTCACCCGCTGAGCGTACAGATAACTGGGATAGGCTTCTTTATTTTTGTGAAGACAATCGATTGTTCTTGTCTAACATCAATTTCCGACGCACCGCAACATGGGGCTTTAACTCAACAGGTGCTCTAAGCCAGTTCATGTCGCAGTAAGCTACCGGTGGCGCAGTTCCGTCCAGAACTGTAGATCTTACTGGTCCACGTACGTTGAGTCCGACCGTGCATTAGTTTTAATGCGATTATCTCCCCAGCTCCACGGTAATCGTCACTAACCGCAAACCCGGTTAGCCATGTAACGTATGTGTGATCCAGAGGTCCGCACCCGTTATGAACAGAAGTTAGCACATGAGCTAGAATCTACGACGAACAGTAATGCAGGTGAGCATTGGGCCCATATAAAACAGGCAATCTACGTGACAGCAGGTCTTGCCTGTGGTATCAGATCCGATGTCCAAGATATTGGATTTCGCAAGATTCGTTGAGAATAATTGAGCAAAAGCGTCAGCTCTCGAACTGTAAGGAGATGAATGAGATACGAAGACATCTACGAAAAGCCCTAAGAAAGATCGCAAAAATTGTTGGGTTAAGGTATCCGAAGAAATGGAAATAGCAGCTGCTTCAGGTAACAGTCAGTCTTCAAACTTATTCGTAACACCGGTGGACAGCGAACTCCGGTCAGTGAAACGATTTATGATAGAAATGAAGAACCCATTCATGGCAGGCAGCAAACGCTCGACTGTTGGGCCGAATACTTCAAGGAATAGTTTATCTGGCTATGCGCTAGTGTAGTTACTCCTGTGTCAACAACTGCGACTCCTTGGGGATCATCAATTGAGACCTATCATGAATGGAAGTGGAGTCATGTTTTCGATTACTAGAGTGTGGGAAAGCGGCAGGTTCCGACGAACTTCTCCCAGTTCTTTACAAACTGGGTGGGAACGCTTTGATAAAATCACTTACGACCTCTCTCCGTGGTGTTTGGGACGAGGATCGTATTCCGTTAATATGGAGCGAGTTATTGATTGTTCCCATCTTCGAGAAGGGAATAAGCAATGACTGTAGTAACCATCGTAGAATTAGCTTAATTCCGATAGTCACCAAAGTATTAGCCTCGATTTCGTTGCACCGTCTTACACCCGCGAACAGCAAGCTGGATTCCGCCCAGGTCGAGGATGCATCGACCAGATTTTTACTCTTCGCCAACTACTTGAAACGCGTCACACGCACCGTCGACTTACAACAATGGGTTTCTTAGAGTTGGTAGGTGCCTTTGATTCAGTTGATCGAACAGTGCTTTTCAGCGGAAAGGTATGCCCCAGAAGTAAACTTCCACTGATTGCTTAACTGACCGAGTTGACGCTGTTCTACCGTAAGCAGAGTCACTGTCCCATGTTTACCGGTTGTTCCGGAGGTTGTCGGTATTTGAACACCGATTTATTCGCAGTGTTGTTCAAATCTGGTGGGAACGTATCAGCAGTGCTAAAGTGAGGTGTGGAGTCTTGGGTACACGAACCAACTCATTAAATGAAACACTTATGATCACCAGGCCAAGTTCATTGGGACACGTGTTGCGCATATCCCCGATCAGGATTCGTCAGCACGCAATGTTCGCCGAGGAGGGGGTAGTGGTTGGAAGATGACTGAAAATAAGTATGAAAAACCTAACGAATGGACTTGGCCAGGTAGGGTGTTGGATCTTGGTGGGCTCCAAAAAAAATCCCCTCTCAATGGTCAGGTACATATGGCTCGCCGTCGTGATCATTGGCGCTCTCATATTCACAAACTGTCAATTTGATACTACTATTTGCAGTTTTCCTATTACTCTTTTCATACTCTTGCTTTTTTCTTTATTGTTTCCGGACAAAGTTGCCGTTGAGAGCAACCAGAACCACCACACTGAGTGCACAGTTAGTGGTTGTTTGAAATGAACTGTTTGTTCCGTGCGAAAAATTGTTTCGGTTGTATGAATGATGGTTTTTGAGAGTCGAATATCATTCATCCGAAATCGTTGAGCACTGATATCAGTTCTGTCTTTGGGTCATGATCAACGGAAGAGATGAAGCATCTGGTTCAGCTTGAAACGTCACTTTGCGCCGCAGTTACTTATTAGAAGGCTATCCTTCCTTTAAATATTATGAATGTAGGAACACTTGGAATTCGATTAGACACACTCACGATACTTTTATTGGTTGGTGTTGACTAGCACGCCGACTTTCCAATCTGCAACATTATTGTGAACATATCGATTTGTTGAGAGTCTGTACGACTAAACCGCACCGACTTTGTATAATTTGCCCACACTTGAGCAAAATGCGACTGCACCTTGACGTGGTTTCGCGGCTGGTGCACCTCAACTACCCAACGAGCGGGAGATTCAGTCATACCTGAGAGGTCAATGGGTAGAGGACTGACAAGACAGTCTCTCGGTCCTCCAGATTTTGAGCTGGCAACTCGGTCGATAAAATCAGTAGAAGAATAAATGTTACAAGCAAATGGGCTTCCATTCAGCCTCCCACCTGCCTTGCGGACAGGTTCTTTTTAAAACTAAAGGCTGTGGTTGAGAACCCTTATCGTTCTCCTGCTCTGCTGCTGGATATCCTAGCACTACCTGTCAAACATCTCCCATAAACTGCACGAATACGAAGAATTCTATATTGCATCGGTCGTCGCGCAGGCTAATCAGGACCGCGCTGCCCATTTCATCGAGCGGGGTGGACAGTGATAAGTGGGCTACTACTCAGAGTTCCCTCTCTTTTATCCAACCTTTGCCTTTCCCCAACCACCTCTCTTTGTCCCCTCTACCCACTCATGATTTTCCCACTGACAACACGCTCGAAACTCGCAACGGTTCATTGTCAAGTAGTGTCGTAAATAATCCACTATCCTGTAACTCAATTCATTTCAGACAACCATTAACCATACACTTGGTGCGGTGGTTTTGATTGCTATCTTCAAGCGGCAACCTCAATACGCAATAATAATAATAAAACATGGGTATGAAAGGAATAAAGGGTGGACTACAATCGTTAGTATCAACTTGACGAGCAAAGTTTGTGGAAAAAGAGCGCCACTGATCACGACGCCGAGCCATGTCCTCCAATGTGTCTAATCATAGAGTAGGAGGGTCTCTTGGACCCCACCCTGGAAGTCCAACACGCCCTACATGGACAGGTCCACGGGTTTTTGATACCTTTCTTCCATGTCATGGAATGACCACCCTTACTCACCTTCTAACCGTTACCTGTCTCAGCAGACATTGCTCGCCGAGGAATCCTGTCGGGGAACGTGCGCAACACCTGTCCCAATCATCTTAGCCTGGTGAGGTTAAGTGTTTCATCTAATGATTTGATACTCGAACCTAAGGCTTTCCGCCGTAACCCAACATTACTGATACGGTGTTCCCACCAGATTCTAGCAATAATACAAAAACATCGGTGTTTAAATACCGACAATCTTCGTATTTCCTCCACTGTAGTGGTCATGTCTCCGAAACACACGGAAGCACTGGGCTGACTGCTGCAGCGTACACTCGCTCCTGATAGATGAAAGGATGTCGTATTGACGCCACAGATGACTGAGGTTAGCGAAAGCCAAACGAGCCTTGTGTATGCGCGAAGACATTTCATCTGATGTCCGGAAATGGATTCTCTTTTTTTGTCTCCAAGTTGTAACCCTTACCGAGAGCTATGGGTTCACGGTCACGACTCATTGTGGCCTCGTATCCACTTAGAATTGGGGCGTGAAGAATGAAAAGCAAAGAGATAAAAAAAATGCTTCCCGAAGGACCACTGGAGATTTCTAGGCGCATCATACTTCGCGGCTGCCCACACCGCAGAAGGGTTTTTTTCGAAACCCCAACCCGTACTTTTGACTCAAAAGTCTGAACCACAATGCAGTGGGGCATTAATCCAGCACGGGAACTTGACCGAAGAACCCGTGGAGAAACTTCTGGTCTGTCACGTGAGACATTTTTTACTACACTTCAAGTGAATAACAGCATAGGGGCTCAACCCCATAATCAGAGGACACTGTAAAAGTTGATTGTGGGATAACATACACGTTAGAACCAGTTTATTGATCTTGCTTTTAGAGAGAGAAGTTGTAAGTGGGTGGGAGAACAGAAAGAGAGAGATTGTTCCGTAATTCATTGATCCGGGGAAAGATAGAAGTACGACATCTAGTGACAGAAACTCGATAAGGATGGCTAGTTGCCGGGGTTGTGATGTTCGGGAAAAATTTTTGGGAGGAGGGACTGCCAAAGCAAGCCCAGAGGAGCAAAATCCAAAATAGTATCGGCAGACGAGAGAACGAAACATCAACCCGGCGATGGACCAGTGACTGCAGACTCGAGGTTAGAGAAGGGTCGTTTATCAGCCGGATGGCCTTTCGTTGAACCCGATCAAGAAGAGAAAGAGGTAAACGAATCTCCACCCCACACGTGACTGCAGTATTCAAGTGCGGGGCGGATTTGAACTTTGTATAGCGAAAGATGATGAGCTGGTGTGAAGAAGTGTCTGGCGCGAAACAGCAAACTAACTTTGCGCGCAGCATGCGGAGCTAGCTGAGGTATGAAAGCGGACCAACACAGAGAAGTTTTAGATAAGCCAAGAAGAGACGTAAAATCTTGGCAGGCAGCACAATTGAATCGAAGGATAAATGAGGGAAGAATGAATGATATATCGAAGAGATTGAGATGAGAGAAGTTTTGGAAGCATTAAATGCAACATGGTTATGGGATCCCCAGGAGGAGATGTATTCGAGGTTGGACTCTAAAGATGTTCTGATTGCACTGCGGTCGCGATTGATGTTGGTGTTGTCATGGTGAAGAGTGCGGTAAGAAAGGGAAGAGTGACGTCATCGGCAAAGAAATGAATTAGTTTGGAAGTAGTAGGTAGAACATCATTGGAAAATATAAGAAATAGGGTTGGCGCTAATACTGATCTTGGGGAACACCAGCATTCGCACGAAATGGCTGGGACAGAACCCCAACAACTCGGACAAAGGTGGTTCGCTTATTGACGAAACTTGATGTCCACGATACGAGAGCAGAGGAGAACTCGAACGAGGGCAGCTTCGCCGGAAGACCCTCGTGCCAAACTCGGTCAAAGGCCTTAGAGATGTCGAGCGAGACGATGTGTTTCTCCGTGGTTGTCGAGTGCAGCCGACCAGGAGTGTGAGAGGAGTACCCGAGGAGTAGGGTCAGTGGGTAAGATGGAGTTAGAGGCAAACCAGGATGCAAAAACCTTAGCCTTTTAGTGTGGTTCCCAAGCAAGATCACCAAAGGGATAATGGATGGGAGGGAAATTAGAAGGGCGAAAATTGCGCGAGACTTCTCCAGTTACTTGGAATGTGTCACACACACACCGTCTACCGACAATATGGTTTTCCTCGACTTGAAGGACGTCTTTGATTCAGTTGACCGAACAACCTTGTTTTGTGCTCCTCACCGAAAAGGTATGCCACAGAATCTTGTGAACCTACTATCATTGTACTCTCGTACTTCTGGCCGCGTAAGGGCTTATGGTGAGCGATCCATTCCATCCGAAAGGACCAGCGGTGTTCGCCATTCCTGTTCAACTTCGTCATCGACGAGGTAATAAAGAACGCCTTGCAAAATCTTCAAGATGTGGGCGTTCAACTAGGAAATCGTAAAAAGCTATGTGACCTAGATTAAGCGGACGACGTTGTCCGCTTGTTCAAATGCACGGAACATGCTCAACATGCACTAGATAGACTCTCAAGAGCTGTAGCTCCATTCGGCATGCGCTTTGCACCTTTAAAGTGTAAAATGATGTTGCAAGACTGGACGTCAACGATTCCGAGCTTGATGTTCAATGGGGGAGAGCTAGCAATTGTCGACCGCATCATTCACCTCGGCAGCAGCGTGACGACGGATGGAAGCACAGTAGCAGAGGTGAGCACACGCACGTCCAAGGCTCGAGGGGCGCACACTGGACTGGAGCACTTGTGGCGCCAACGTGATATTTCGCTGAAGTTGGAAGGTCGTGTTTACTGCGCCGCGGTGCGTCCAATTTTGTTGTACGGTTAAGGGATATGGAGTCTGCGTGCGGAAGACGTTCGTCGTCTTGAGGTTTTCGACCATCGATGTTTGCGTATTATCGCTAAGATTGAATGATATGTCCAAGTGAACAATGCTGAGGTCAGAATTCGAGTATTGGGTACCAGTTCAGGGAGTTTTCTATCACGGCGTATCTAGCTCAGTGGACTTCGTTGTTTGGGCACGTGTCACGTGTTGTTTTCTATTCTCCGTTCGTTCTCGGGAGTGGGAGAATCCACGTGGAGGTCAACAGATGACGTGGCACTGGGGAATGAGAAAATGTAAAGCAGACTTAGGAAAAGTAAGTGCCTCATGTCTTCATGGTTGGGGTCCAAAGGATCCGTCAACCAGTTGACTGGAGACACTGAAGAATATGGCAGCGAACCGTGAACAATGGCGTTCGTGTTGTCACTTTCTGTCTCATGAGAATGATTGATCAATGTGCGTTTGTACGGTTAGACTGTGTCCTCCGTGTGTTGGCTATTAGGGCGGTTTTCCTTTTCGCACCCTTGTAGGTCTGCCTTGTATATTTATTTTTTCTGTTTCTATATGCAGCATGGTGAGAAAGGCAGTGGTCAGTGAGGCTTGCCCCACTGTTAACCGCTGTACGTTAATGATTTTGATGACTCGAGCACATACGTTTGTATTACGCCTGTTGCATCAGCAGCATTGTGATGATGGTGCACTGATACTGGAGTTGAAGATCAGCGTTCGAATTGTCGTTGCAGTCTTCGATCGAAACGGCTCAGTGCAAGATAATGGATCTGAAATATTTCAATACCGTTGGTCAAAATGACGTGCTACTTCACACAACAGGAAACCCTCACAATGTTTGAATGGCATACTTCTCTAATTACTAAGTCAAGTCTCGGGATGTAAACCCTTCAAACGATCGTTTTCTCTCTGGAGGTGATAGCCAACATCTTTGCCACCCGGCTGATCTAACTAAGGTCGATGTGGTTCACCACCTCAATTCCCAGAATCATAATTGTGAGTTTATGGGCAGGTACATAGCCGATAGACGGCCTAGCTCCGTTAGCAGACAGCACGTCATTGCTTGTCCAAGATGGATGTGAATGCTGGAATCAGCGAAGCAGATCGATGGCCCAATCAGTTTGTGACAAAACTGAACGAAATCATCCAGTGAGCCGCCAACAGTCACTGTCAACGAAGCACACAGAGTCAATCAGGCAGCGGCCAGGAGTTATTTTAACCGGACGGAAAGAAATCAGCCAATCGGGTTTGTAACTGTAGAAACCGGTCGTAAGACCCGGCTATGGGAAACATTCTGACCCGATGCGCTTCGTACAATGTTTTCGACTGCGGTCAACCGGTATCCTAGATAAACTGTCTGTTTTGTTATTTAAACGGGATTTTTGGAATCAGAGAAGTCTTTGTACCAGAGCTACTTTCACCGAACATAGCAATAGTGACTGATTTTCTCTAAAATAGTACAATGAGCGGTTGTCACCATGGGGCCTGATGACACCTCAGTTGTACTCACCCATGGAGTGAAAAAAAATCTCACGCCCCCTCTCATTTTGAAACCATGACCACATCCCCTTCAGCGGCGTGGATGAACAGGGGTGATTTAGATTATTTCAGCGTTTCTTTGCTGTAATGGGCTTGGTCTAGACATATTCACCGTTTGCCAATGAGACGTCGGACTGGCAAGTGAAATAAAACGTGGCAGTTCAATTTCATCTGGTTTCATATTATTATCATTCACCATTGTTGTCTAACTTGCAAGTTGTTCATAACTATCCACCACTTGTTTCATTTGTTCAAATGCTGCGGCGAATGTGTCCTGAAAGCGAAAAAGAAGACGCGTTGGTATTTAGCAAAATGAGATATAAATTTTTGAATAATTAACATCCACAGCATTCGAGTAAGATCCCGCACTCACACGCTGTTGAGAATGAGGGGAACAGTATACACCACTTAATCATTTTTCTATCATTACTGGTCAGTGGACACTAGGCGTTCAGCTTTCTATGACTGTGTGGCAGCGACTAATATAATTCATAACATAGAAGCTATCATCACATTCAAAAAACCATCAGAATATTTATTTATTTTACGTGCATATAGAGTTGCCAATTTCGGATACGGTCGCTTTTGTGACAAACAGCACACGGCGTAGGATATACATGAAATGGTGATGATCAAGTGGTTCAAAACGTTTACGGACCATCTCGATGGTCAGAGGTCCGAATTCTGCCACCGACGATCACTGTGGTCGTAAACGGTAATCCGCTATCGCCCGTCTCATTACTACATCTGACCCACTTAGACCTTATTTGATTCTCCACTCTAAGTTCCCGTGTCAGGTTGCCGGTTGTCCCAAACAGTGGACCTTCGAGGCCATTGCACTCATGCGCAAGCATGTAATTGAGAAAGTTATGGTTTTTCTTCAAAGGGGTTCACAATAAAAGCAGCTTGACTGTTATTCAAGATTTGATGTGCAAAGAGAGTAGCTGCTTTAAAGTACAAAACCAGTTTTGACGGTTCACCATTCTCACTTTTAAGAGCCCAACGATGTGGGCCTTCAGACTACAGCTTGACCAGGATCGCTTCTCGCTTGCACCCAGCCCTTTTGTAGTATGGATACTTGACCATCCACGCAATAAAATGGAGCACGACCCGTCTTTGCAAAAAAAAACAGTAGTTCCGACCGCTAATTTATTGCAATGACTAATAATTGACAGCACGGTACTCGTCGAGCAAAAATTGGCTGCCGCGATTCACAGGTTTGTTCGTCCATGACTAGCGTGATTCAACAAACCGAGTCGAACCATAGTACCGGCTTTGCCATGATTTTGTGATGGTTGATTACATTACAGTTAACCTTTTTATCGTTGCAACGGTAGTTAACTTATTCAACTGAAACCAATTCACGACAGTAGGCATCTGTATTACTCGAGGTGAACTGCGTGAGCCTACAGGACAAAAACAACAATCGAAGAATGTTTGACCGAAAACGTTTCAGTCCGTGATTAGTTCAGTCTATTTGCCCGCTAACCTTGCACTCTGGTCCGCTGGTTTGCAATGCTACCTCATCGTATCACCCAGTCAAAAGCGACCGGTCGAAATAAGAGCAAGTAAGTAAAAAATTGTAAGGAAAGGTCATCGAAACGAAAACAAACTAAGTTCAAATGTCGGTACGTACAGTACTTAGCCATATTGCTTAACATCTCCAGCCATTCGTTGGTCAGTTCTCTTGTTTCCCAGCCCTGAAATTGATCACACTCTGCCCGTTCAAGCCCACTGGTAAAGGTTTTCACATTCCATCCTACCACAGAGTGGCCACCTTGTCCTGTCCTCCAATGTTACATCGCTTTCTTCGCAACCGGTACTTCATCCGATTGGAATAAACGAATTGATTTGAACCTCCAGCATCATTTCTCTAGCCGCTAGCTGCCGAGTCCATAAATGGGTAAGTGTAGCGCACGTCCCAAGCACATCAACCTTTAAAGACTAAGTGCTTGTTTGAGAGATTTATCTCAGGTACTCCATACCAAACAATCTCAGCATTACTGGTACGATGTCGCCAAATTCAAGCAACACTGCAGAGATATCGATGTTCAGATGCTGATAGTGCGCATGTTTCTGATGTAAAAGAGGACTGGTCTATCCGTCACACCGTGCACTCAACTCTTGACGGAAAACACATCAACGCCACAATTGGTTCAAATTGATATACACCAAACGGGTATTTTGTAAACCCAACGACACTTCATCTGGTATCCTACCGACAAGTGAGATGCAACAGGAATTATTTACTAGTGCTTCTCCGCTAAGATAAGGTTTGATTTTGAACAAACCCAAGCCCATGGAGCATTGTAGAATTTGAAGGTACAGATTGAATACCAGACATGTACTGTTGTTCAGACTGTCTAGGAAAGTCTGCAACTTGGATCTTCAGTCAAAAATACAATAGCTTTCTCTTTGAATAACGGTTGAATTTGCTATTCTCACACGAGGATAGGGCTGTTCTTACGATCATTTCATTACAGAGTTGAAAAGAATTGGCGAGAGAGCAATCCTGACGAACACCGCTTCTCGTGGAGAACTAGGGAGTAAGATCACCATACGCAAAAAGTTGGCTCTGATTGTTCATTTTCTGTGGTAAGAATAGAGATGGTCTTCTCTGACAGAGCTATCGGGGGAACAGAACTGAAGAACTCCGCGGTCGAACGAGTCAAAAGTCGCTCGTAAATCACAATAGCAAGCATACCGATGTCATAGTGTCCTAAAATCAATAGTTTGGGGAATTGTGGTCGAAAAAATCCCGATCAGGTATAAAGCCGGATTGGTTCTCATGCGCGTAACACCATCCAGTAGTTTGCAGTTGGCATTAACCAAACTAACCCTATCACCCATCATAAATCCGATTCAATTCATACCGCAGAGATACGTAAACTTTCCCAGATTGCCCTGAGGAGTTCTGATAACTTCAGTGCCAAAGCATGGTATCCCATTCGGTATGTCAAGACCGAACGAGATTCTGAGTGTATCGAACAAACGATGCGTCGTGTGGTGTGGTAAACGAAGAAATATAATGTCAATAACACGGCGTTGCCGGTAGAAAAATTTTGAACTGACGTTTCGGTTACCGTGGTTTGTAAAACAGGCCTGAGAAAGGCTATCCTCGGTAACCGAGACATCGGTTCGTAACTTTTCCACCGACAAGGCCGTGTTATTGACAGTATATTTTATCATAACACCCTATCATTGAAAACGGAGGAAAACGAACTACTCGGTTCGCATACTTCCCACTGTTGACGGACAGGTGGTATCCGCTTGTTCACTTCATTTTTTATGATGTCAGAAGCTCCACAGTGGAGGTGAGTTATTTTTAGTGTTCCACCAAACCTTCCTGAGAGTGAATTAGTGACCCATCGACCTCTGTACATTCCTTTTCTCTGAACCGGTACTTGTAATCAAACGCTGAACGGCAAAACAGTCACTGCAGTCGTCTCCATCCTCCTGCACTTCTGAATTCGCCGTTGCTCTTGATTAGTTCTAAAGATCCCAATCGGTTAACGTCCCAGTAGACTGATCACCTCATTGCATATGGCATCAAGAGGGATGAATCTGCGGGTACGTAAAAGAACAACTGGTGTTGGCGATATCCACAGTTCAGGGACCTGCTGAAAACAGTCTTGAGCAGCGTTGGAACGACTGTAAAAGACTTGCATAACCTGTTGCCAGTGTGTCACTTGGATCTTGGATAGAAGGCTGAACGTCGGCGGCTACAATCTGCATAAGTGGCTGCGTAGGACGAGTGGCTTTATCGTTGGTATAATCACAAGAGAGCGTGTACCAAGGCCCTGGTCTGCGTTTACAGACGTGGGTCGAAACGAGCTGCAGTCCTGAATCGATCCGTGTCAGCGGTAACCGATGGAAATATGTTCAATCTGAGTTTAGCATTGTGAATGCGCAGGTGGACGAAAGGTGAGTTGGTGCCTCATTTCGTGCGAAGAATTCGTACTCACTATGATCAGAACACCTTTGAACAAGTCGATTACCGTTATCTGTTCGATCGACCGGAATGAAACACGAGCCTGGTATATGCCGTTATACCTCGTTCATATAGTCAAAATGAGCGTTGGAAAGGCCCCCGCTTGGAAGTTGTTCAGACAAATTCTGGGATAATTAGTATTTCCCGTCATCAGAAATGCAGTTGGCCGGGCATAATTAATGAACATCGACGCTTTAGCCTGTTACTGGCGTGCACAAAACCATCCAACTAAGCTGCATAAAGGCGGCTGCTGACTGTAAACCAGTCTAGCAATACACGATCAAAGGGATCCTGACACCAGCATGGTGCGACTATTAGACACAGGACCACCTGATGTGCGAAGAGACCGATGCTAAATGTGGGTCGAAAAGTTATGTTAATAAAGTGGGGTGTTGCCTGGATGTTTAGGAGACACGATGTATCTGTTTCACAGCGCATGAAGTTCAAAGACAATAAACCATGGTACATGTTTGAATTTGAGAACTACGACCAATTACTGTCCTGCCTTTGAGCTTTTATTAACATCAGAATCCTCCCGAACCACAGTTATATACACCACATTGGAGGCGTGAAAATGAGAAAGCTTTTTAGTGAAAGTGTGATGGAGGTATCACTGGTCAATAACACTGCGTTCATCGTTTTCAGTGGTGAGTTGGGCATTGATACTGTATAATGAATCATTTTGATATAGTATCCAGGCCCTGTAGGTTGGTCTAAGTAGCGGAATGCCCGTCTCATCTAGGCCTCTACGGAGAGGTTATTCATCATAGGATTCGATCGCTGAGTGGACAGCGGGTTGTTATCCTTGAAAAGTCGCTGATAAAAGGACGCTATACTATGTGGTGTTAATGTTAAATGAGTCATTGAGACCCAGTATGGATATCCTCGTGATTGGGTGTCCTATTAGCAGTCGTTTATCTGGGGTTAAGTCCCAGTATAGGCTCGGATGTGCACTTCTGATGATTTCTGCCAAGGGTGAAATGGCTGTACGGTGATCCCATGGTTTATGCCTGTGAGCTGAGCGTCGATACTGCGTGGTGAATCATAATATACACGTGACAAGAATGATTATTCCACTTCTTAGCGCCAGCGAAGCGAAAGGGATAAACTCCATGGCCACAGAGGTATTAAGTGAGTGGGAACATCTTAACCGTGAAACATGGTTGAAGAAGCATTTAAATTACCAGTGGATCAAGCACGATAATGATCCGGGCGATAGAGACTTCGTTGACCGCAAACGTTAAGCTGTGAACTTGGGACTTGCGAATATGATCCCAAATACCTTGCTGAGTAACGATGATTGCTTGACCACCACCAGTCGAGCTGCAAAAAATCGCATCGACGCTCGACTAGGGCATCGAGGAACAAAGCACAATAGCGATACGGATTGAAAATACTTACAAACAGTCAAACTGTATTTCCTACGCGGTTGAATCAGTTTTTGTCGGACAGTATTCATCCCTGAATATTGCGTTTAAAGGACATAATCTGAACTCCACCATCGATGATCGGGTTCATTGTAGACAGTACTTCGCCATCGCCCGAATAGTTAATAGGCTTCACCTACTGGAGCTTTTTGGTTTCCTCCCCTCCTGTCTGGTTATGGGGACTTAAATATGTTCTGTTTCATGGATAAGTTCACGCTCTCACTCTCTCTCCTTCCACGCATTCTTCTTTTTGGACAAACCATAACCAACGGAGCAAGCGGCGATGGACTACTCAGGTCAGTAGTAGTCTTAATTTTTAGACTGGGTGGGTTTATTACCAAGGAATGGATATATAATAGTATCGAGACAGCAAAAAGCATTCACTTAAGTGGTTCAGCTTTGCCCGCAGAATGATCAGCAGTCAGACGTGATAGAGATGGGACAAAACGGATTCCAATTAAAATTTGAGTTTTTGCTTTCGCGCAAGATGTGAATGTAGCTTCTGAAAGTGCGTTATGTACGGAAAGATGAACGTCTCAGAAGTGTCCCGACAAATATGCTCACTACCAACAAAATTTTACGGAACACGTGGTGGGCACATCGTACTATCTACGT
Source organism: Fasciola hepatica (assembly GCA_948099385.1). NCBI lineage: Eukaryota > Metazoa > Platyhelminthes > Trematoda > Plagiorchiida > Fasciolidae > Fasciola > Fasciola hepatica. The sequence goes on along the minus strand of CANUEZ040000126.1, from coordinate 4,489,341 downwards.
ATCTACAATTATGATAAGAATTTCTCTACAGATTCAACAAAGTGACCACTTGAGCTTCATGCGATTTTTACCAGACGCTCGCCGACCGTCGGTGCTCGGGTAAAGTTATCTTTGAGCTTTGCCAATTGTGTATACAAGCTTGTCGGACTGATGTTTGTCCCTTTTGGGGACCTGCCTTACTTGGGTGCATCCAAATCTTGTGAACCAGTGTACATATGCTCCAGCTTTCCACCTCATATGGGCACGGGTAATCAAGCAATTGAGATCTTCTGTGATGCAACACGAATTGAAAGCTAATGTGACACTGTTTCGTGTAGTCCTCCCATTTTTATCTGTCAGATAGGAAAGAAATTAATCTTATCTAATGGCAAAAAAACAATTGGCTAAAAGCATATGTGGTAATAGATATTAATGTTCGCATACTAGGTTTTTCATGAAGATAAATTTCAGAGTGAACCATGAGACTACGAATCAAATCAGAGGTCATGATATTATTTTGATACCAAAGTCTAATGAACAGAAATAATCAAATACCGTACGAGATGAGTAATAAAAAGACCCATACATACTAGGACACGGACGCGAACGAATTTCGAACAGAGGTGGCACCAGCAAAGATCTGCGTGGATCGCAGTTTGATCACATCACACATCCCGTGTAAACATTCCTCATCAAAACGAACGGTAGTGATGCGCGAACTGTGCGACGAACAGATATATAAAGCTTGATTTCAGGGTTTCATCTACTGCCCAGTTGCAGTACATTATATAACTCGGGGAACAATGGAGGAACATAAGAATATTGGTTGTTTATATTAAGTAGATAACGTATTTAAAAGGAGGTAGACTGGCGCAGGAATCGAGGCTGTGAATGTTCATACACTGACCACGTAATTGGTGGTAATTATCTGCGGAGTGTAAATTCCGATCCCCACGTTAACAGGGAGCAGTCCGAACGCGTGGCCACGAGAGTATAAGGGATCGTACGAACTGTTTTCGGTCACGTAGCGGGGGGTTGTTTAGTTGGACTGCTATCACCTCTGCTGTAGATAGAGGCCTAACCTTAAAATCTCTGGACCGGATCCCGGTGATTCAATAGATCAAACAAAATGAATTCACACCTAAGCTGTGTGGTTCGTTTCAGCCAGATCGGCAGCAATTGCGCTTGCACCTGCTCTTATCAGTTCCTGACTAAGTCAAGTTGGGTGGTTTTCTCTCATCCGATCGGCCAGGCGCGTGACGGTAAGACCCACCTAACATGCCTCACAGTAGCAACTAAACTGTTAAGTACAGAAGGTGATCATCTCCATCCGTAGCCTGTCTTTTATATGTATTGAGAGAACTGGTTTGGAAGGGTAGAAGACGCACAATTCCTTTGGGAAATGTGTTTTCCACTACATATTTGAGACGTCTGCCCATTGTCATCCAGTATGTATCACCTTTGAAAGACAATGCAAGGTGGACCGATTTATTCTTTACCGTTGGTTTCGATTTTTCTCGGTAACTCCTACGCACCCATCAATAGGACATCCGGGGTATCCATTTTCCAAGAAAACTAACTTCACCGTGACCAGTTCATCATCCAGTATATCGAATGAGTAAAGCCCCTTTACCCAACTGGTGATGCACTGTAAGAAGCTCCGTTTACGCTGCATCGGAACAAAATTATGGTAGTTGATGTTGTTCTGTCCACGTCCCAGAGATCCATCGCCGCACCGTAATAATAAACTACAAATGAACGCCAAAACTTGCTCAGACTCCAACTCTGTGGTGAAACTGATGTTCTTGTGAGCTTGGTTAAATCGGTCCACTATCGTTAATGGACTTCGGAAATTTTCAGGGACAAAATATATCGTCAACGTAACATCTATATAGGGCACACTGTTGAATATAAGTGGAAAAAATTCCATTTTCTAGTTATCCGTGAAAAAAATCAGCCAGCAAGGGACCTAATGGCGAGCCCATAGCTATTCCATCCTTTCAAAAATTCAATCGATTATGCTGTAATTGGTCAGCAGTTGAAGCCCTGAAAGCAAGATTGTTCCACAAATTGTTGTTCTTCCAACGAACCTATCAAGATCAACTCAGGTTTTCGAAATTTCGCACTGTGATACAGCCAGTTAGGCCTGAAATTCAGTCGAATTATGCGGAAGAGCATGCATGACAATTTAGGAACATGATTCCAAAATCCCAAAGCGATACGATAACTGTGGATCTCCATGCGAGGATATTCTTCAGTCTTTCAGCGCTCACAAGACCTTCGATCAGCTCAATTTAACAATTCACGTTTTATATTCGTTCAAATTGTGTAGGCTGCATGTGATTATTTAATGTCGCAATCAAACGCCACATCATATATCACATTTAAACCAAAACAATTTGCACGGTACACTGCGTGAACCTTTCACAACGCATGTGTTTCTACACCCAACCAACGACATCGTGCGTGTCTGTCCCATTCCATTGCAAACAATGCTTGCGTTGTCTGACCATTATTCCTTGTGTTGTAATCCGCAGGGCGTGCCTGGGAAATAGATTGTTTATTGGGAATCACTCGTTCAGAAGTCATCAAAACTAATCAAATGGAATAGCCATGCCTAATTGCATTCCTGTGGCCCAGTCCACTTGAAGACAGTTGTTTTCTAGTCGCAGGATGCAGTCGTGTGGTTTACTTGCATTCTTCTACCTTATTGCATTTGTTCCTTTGACAGCTGCGCTCGTTGTTAATCTACAACTGTCCATAGTTGCGTTTTGAGCAACCAGCTACTTACTTATTCAGTAGGTAGTATGTACACTCTACCACACTAAGCGTTGTGCATGTCTCGTCGCGCACGCAAGCACATAATCCGCCTCTGTATCATGTAACAGCATCTATCACACTCTTTTCACCTATCAAAACTGCTACTTGTATATTTTCCCCTAGGCTCTTTCCATCTATTAAAATATAATATTCTGGCTAGTAAATATTCATTACATTCCGTTTCCGGTTCCAGTTCGATTGATTTCAGTTTGGATAAATCAAACACAACACTGCATGACCCATATGGTTCAACGATTAACTGTAACACAGGAGACGGGTAAAACATTGGTCTTCAGAGTGTTGTATTTAGTGACGTAATTTCAGAATACCCCGTAGTGTAATTTCCAGGCACTCGTTTAGGATGGACGTTTGAGTGTCTTTTGCATGAGTGCACCACATGGTGCGGTATATCTATAACCACAGGAGTACATCCAACCATCAGGGTACATTGACGACCAGGACTACGAGGAATGGAGTGGGGAACATTGTGAAGCATGACAACGATCGAGACGACAGAAAAGCACCGAGAATAAAGTGTACCAACACTGGGAGGGTTGAGATATGTGGTTGTCACCTTAACCAACATAACCAGTCTGTTTACAAAATACGAGCTCATAGCCGGTGACGAATAACAGAAAAATATTTTCCAAACATTTCCGAACCTTTATTCATCCCTCGATTAAATATCACACTATGGAAGCTATAACTGGCAAACATTGGCGTCATTTTAGGGGAGCAATCCCACCGATTTTTTCTGATATCATTACTATTCAGCATTTACAGTAGACTAAATTGGAATTACGAATTTCAGAGGCGGAACCAGAATCACTGAACACACTGTGCCTCATTCACCGCAGTCAGAAACTTACAATACTGGTCTACTACCGATCAGGCGAGTAGGTTTTTACTTTGATGAACTTCTCACGGATTTTTTGCCCGGGTGATTGAAGCTCGACAGTCGTCTACCCACTAATTTCTATGAATAACGGAGCTGTTGGTGATAAATCGTATAACTTATGAACTTTAGTAGGAATACCAATAGATCCAAAAAGGATGATTTTAGCAAAATACGTATGTTGATCAAAACCTATGCTTACCAAACCACTGATCAATTGGTTCCTGGTTCCATGAGACTGGGCGTAAATAATCCCGTAGTTGACGAATATCACACCGTACCCTGGGTTTCGAACCATTAGCGTGATGTGCTTTGTTGCCGGACGGGGACTGACTGCTGTCTATGGTACACGGAGCTGTATTATTTTGATTCATTCGATAGACCAATAAAGCCATTAAACAATTTAAAGGCCGACAACCAGTTCGGCGACCCGGCTTATTCAAGTTCCACGTGGCGTCGATCGGACACTGTCGCAATGTGTGTTGCAGCAGATCCAAATGAAAGGCCCAATCTTCAGACGATTTCTGTAATTTTTCAGAAAATCTGAAAAAGAAGAATAAATGAAGGATTTCATTTACGCATCAAAGCTTCCCCTTTCAATCTTCTCAATATCTGTCATACTCCGGTTCGTGGTGACTCGCGGTTGGACTACATTCTGACGAACCACTCAGAACTTTTCTTTGTCAGGTTAAGTGCACCCATTAGCACCATTGATCACGGAATATTGCATCTTAAGCCTGAAATATACTCTCACCGAGGTCATTTATCACACACACATTCCAAACAGCTACGTTTCAAACAAAAAACCAAATCCATGGAGATTATATCACTCCTCAACCGTTCATTGTGTGTTGTTGCGTCGCAGTTAAAAAACTGTCCACTTTTGTATTTTTCTGTAAATTTTATTACGGAAGAAATTAGGCGGATCTTTAATACTTGCTGTCCTGTGGAAGCTGTTTACCTTCACTCTGGAACAGTGGTTTCCCCACACCTGAAGCTGTTACGCAAGAGGAGGGAATTAGCATACAAGATGCAAAACAAACCTGAAATCCGTCGACTGTCACTTTTGGTAAAATCTGGGATTACACGCCTTGATGTCATTTTTTCCCGGCAGTTCCTAAACTCCCGGAATATCAAGCACAGATGGCGTGATATAAAGCTTCTCTGAGGTCAGACGGGAAAGCCTTCGAAGGTGAATTCAGATGTATACCATCTCAATGTCTAATTTGTCCGACCCACTTCACATTTTCCCGTCGTCTGTCTCGCCTGAATTTCACGAGTTATCAGCCACAGACGTTCTCAAGTTACTGAAACCCGTGTCCAGACATTAATCGAATGGACATTTGGTCGAATGGACGTTTCATCGCCAGACATTTGGATGATTGAATTATGCTAGATTCACTCACGTCTGTCAAATGTCACACCCTCAGAAAGTGAATTAAGCGCAGCTCGCCCTCCTGGCCATTCTCGGTATTTGTAGTAAATACCCGGTAAGCCAGAATTATAAAGGCATATATTGACCACGGATCGGTAAGCCAAAAGTTTTGTGCTATGCCGTTATGCGAATGCTTCACAGTCAAATTCTTTTGATCGTTGTGGCCCCACTACAGCTACGCACCGGAATTCCCAAGGCTGAAGGCTTGAAACTAAGGTCAGCTGAGATAGCAGTGCGGTCCATTCCGATAGTGCCAGGTGAATCTGAAACTCAAGCCTTTGTTCTTTTTGAGGTGATAGACAATTGATCCACTTGACAACCTCAAACCGGCCACATAAAATTGCTCTTCAAGTTAGGTTCGGCGCAGCTTTTGGACAGGCGGTTGTACATCGTCTAAGTGTATCCTAATAATTCCATAGTTGGCTGCAGAGTTGCTGTAGTTGCACTAAAAATAGCATTTGGGATTGTATGAGTTCGGTCTTTATTGCCACAGATCACACAACACTCACAAGCAACGCAGGGGGAACAATTTTGTGGCCGGTTTGATGTCAACTCGCTGAACATTGCGGACATAACATGAGTCACCCTTTTTCTATTTCTGTTGCACATATTTCTGTACATTAGCATTTTGTTAGCATACTTCCTTTTTGTCTCGCATCTCTATCGAGCCGCCACACGGTTTCGCGAACCTTATGAAAAAGGTTGATGCGCTTCACACTGTCAATGATACTGGTCACTATTACTTGCATTGCCCTGCTACATCATGAACAGTTTGATTGTATGGTTAGAATGGTCGGAATCTAATTGTTATCAGGTTAAGATCGATGGTGGTTGATTGGCGTGAGCGTGTATCATCTCTGAGATACGAACTCCACCACCGCTGATCCCACTAGGGCTAAGCGACAATCATCGTTAGCCCCTGCTGACCTACTGGTTCCTCATCCCTTCAAGTTTAAGGTCATCGTTGGTGGTTATCTTTGATAACGCAGTGGGCCTCTGACACCACGTGCTGTACCCTTTCCACTTTACCTCTCATGCACATGTTTTAATTCCTAGTTGTGGTTTTATAACCTCTGATCATGCAACAATTTTAAGTCAAGCAAATTCAGTTACAGTCAACAGATACCAACGAGATCCAGCTGAGACCGCGCTAACTTCCAGCACCAATTCAAGCTAATACCTAACAACGTAGTCCCCACTTCAGTACAGCTAATCCAGCTATTTGGCCTGACTCCACAAATGCTACAAAGATAGTTTTCGTGTATTTTCTACCAACTACAGCTAGGTGTCTAAAACATACAGAAAGGCTGGTCTAACGGTCGCAACACACAATCGGGCAATGATAGATGAACGGATATTATAGCAACAGCTTCTCAGATAACTCAGTCACAATCCGGACAAGGCATACTATAAGGTAAAATTCTATTGTTTATTAACACAGTGTGGTTGAAATCGTTGGTTGTCGTAGGTTGTCGACGTTTAGGTCACCGCGGATAACCTTTTCCAAGACTGGTGTTGCAACCGGTATTTTCCATCATCCTAGGCAATAAAACTCGTCTACCTAGACTTCTGACTCACCGAACTGACATAAAACAAATTCTTTCCCCGAAACCATTTGCACACCCCGAAGTTTCTCTGTGTCTAAAGTTGACTCTATTTGTTTGTGTAGAAATGACATTGTGTACGCTTCTGAAATATTGAGCTTCTCAACTAAAATAGGAAAACCGACGATTGAGCGTAACTTGTGCAGTTGAAATTAGTTCCTTGTACGCGCGTACAACGAGCCAGTCTCAAATTCAACGTTTCCTAATATCGATTTGCTGAATCTCTAACTGCACGAATAATTCTAAATAGCGGGTCATTAAATGTCAGAAAACTAAACTGACCGAAACTTTACTAGTCACCAAAACCTATTAACCTACGTCTTCGAAACTGATACCCTTTCTGTCGGTGTGGATACGCAGCGAATTATTCGTGCCTCAGGTAAAGCTGTCAGGGAGTGACTCAATTCCAAAGGTTGACTGTGTATTTCGTGTAGAGATTCATCTCCGTCGGCTAATTCGTTTGACAACGATGGCCAGCGACATGGGGCCAATAAATTGTTCATCTGATCCGACGCGAGACGATTCATTTGTTCCAAATCAATTGCCGTTTCAGGAAGGACAGTCCGCTCTTCTCGAGGCTTGTTAGGCGATGAATGCCATGTTTTTAGTTGCTCCAGTAACCAATCATTGTGCAGCAATACAATCGTATCACTAATTCTGCAATCGAATGTACATATTAGTGGAGAAGTGAATTTGGTTCAGTGGAGATGTGAGAAAATTCTAGCTTCATCCTATTTGCTGAAAATTATCCTGATATTCAAGTAGTTGGTACTTAGCGGAAAATAAAACTGCGGAAGATACCCCGGCTGGATCGACTGATGGTATCTATATTTGTAAACTTATTCGTGGTTATTCAAATTTTTAGATTCTCAGGGCAAAATCCAAAGGGGTTGAGTCATTTTTGGCTACGTTTCAGGGACATCCAGATGTGATATTTATTCTGTTCGGAAATAGTGACGGTATCATTTGTACTCAATTTATCCATAGGTAGGTAAAAATAAAACCCGGCCGTAGCCGATGACCAACCGATGTAACGAAAATTTCAGTCAGTAACGACAAAAAATCTCACATTCCTCAAGCATCGGAAACACAAACCGCGGTCAATATATATATCGTAGAAGAATTTCACACAATAGAAATCACTCTTCTGACAAACGCCACTTGGCTGCCGTTTCAAAAAAGACTGCTACACTGTCATTGCCGCAAATTATAGATATATGAACGTGGTCTCTTCGGTCGCAACACTGACAAGTATGTGGAATTAATCTATCCGCATTTCCGTAGACGAAACAAACGGCGTTAGCAACACAAATGCATTGCATGGTTTTTAGCAAGTGGCACTTGGCCGAACAGTAGACTGGGAAAACGCTCAAAGTATGTACGGCCGCTATGACGGATAAACTAAACTCCAATTCATTTTCTGGTCTAAGGCACAACACAAGCACCGAGTTGACCGCGCATCTGAAAGACGAAAAACTAGAGAGAGATCGAGACGGCCAGGTAAGTGAAAAAGTTGCTTGGAAGCACCAAAATAAACACCGTTCGTCGTGACATGAACTTCATGACTGAGGCCTGAGGGACGGAAGCATGGTAGCTTGTGGGTGGAACATCTTTATGGAGAGGTACTCACAAGAGTTGACATGCAAAAGTGCTTTTTCTGGCGGACGAGATTGAAATAGCAGTGCGCCTCATTTGCACTTATTGTATGATTAGACCACATCTGGCTGAGGATGTTGGTATCCGCGAACATATTTAATTACTTGGGGTGGTCACGACTAGCAAATAATAAACGAGCGCTTTTCATGGCAACCACAACGTAATTCATTAGGTTCCGCCTTCACCTCCGCATATCGAGTGACATTTTATGAGGGAATTATGACAGACACAGTTGGAAATTACGTGTAGCTTCAAATCGGTGAGTACACACTGATGAACTAAGCAGTTGTTTCATCTGGGATTCAAATACAGTGGATGATGAAGACTGATAACAACTTTTGGATCATCTGCCTCACACCCAATTATCCGGACCCTCTTCCGTCACTTCAATAGATTTGTCTCTGATTGATTTTACGGTACTACTGTATGTTGTACGAGCATGAACAATAATCTGTACCATGTGCACACTGAAGGGAGTAGGTACGCAAAGTAACTTGCACAAAAATGTTTCTTTTGAAATCACGATCTGTGGCAATATAATAGCAAACGTATTCCATGTATTTATATATTGTCCAGATGATCCCACAAAGCACATGAAGAACAACAAAAAGTGCCGAACAAGCACATTTTCAATGATTCACAATCACACCATTACATCACATTTTGAATGAACAGTGTCAAGTGAACAGAACTAAAAATCGAGATAATGCAATAGGTCGAAAATAAAGCTGGGGAGTGGAGACCAAAGATCTAGACCTAGAGACCTAGATCCATCTCTGGACCGTGAGTGGATGTCGTCGGTGTCATTAGTCTGATCAGCGGATCTGTGTTATTTTCAATTGAGTAGTAGGAGATTAGATTTGTATAATATGATTCTTCATGCAGCTTCAACGCTCAACTCACCATTGAAAATCATGGAAGCACTGTACAGCTGTTTCATCCTTGTTGGGAATCATCAGCAGTGCACATCCACCGAGCCCCCACGGGGACTCGAACCCGGGGTGGACGATTGTGAATCGAACACCCTAACCGCAAGGCTATCCGGGCTGGCTCTCAACGGTTTGTTAAACATATACACTACATGATAAAGCACCCTTCCGTCACTGGCTTTGAACGGTAACAACCCGCTTCCCACACAGCGATCGACTCCTATGATGGATGACTTCTCTGCAAGGGCCTAAGTACAACGAAGGCATTCCGTTATGAAAAACCTACAGAGCTTGGTTACTATTTGCAGTTGGGTAGTAGGAGATTAGATTTGTATATAATATGATTCACCATGCTGCTTGCCCGAAAGAACATTGATCAAATTAAAATGTACCGGCGTTGTTCATAATACCGTGAAAAAAGCCTCCGTTCGAAAAACTCAACTATACCATGCACTGCGTAGTACAGTAGTAGTAGTAGTAGTACAGTACCAGGGGTCAGTCTGTGAACCCAAGCGCTTAATCTTGATTGTTTATGTACCCAATTAGACTTCCTCTGAGAGATTTTAAAGGTGGCGTTTAGAAGATAAGTATAAAACTTTAGTCGATGAACTTGACTCTCATGGACTTTTGGCGAGATGGTAATTTCGAGGTTCGCTTGTCAACTTGTGACATGACTGTGCCGAGGTAATTGTTGCATTGCTTTAGCGTCACTAAACGATTAACTTTTTGTTTCAATTCCTGTAATTATCTGACTAAAAAGCTTCAGCCGACGAAAATGGTCTACAAATATGTACCGCAAAACTGATCTGATCAAACTCAAGCACAGTCGACGTATTTTTCAAATTATAGTTTAATGACGTTTTAGGTCGGCACTGCAGGTACTTCAACTCAGCAGACGTTGCACCCACTTTGAGTACGTGTGAACATCTGCTGTGTTGTGCTTTTGTTATTTATCACCAAGTTCGTGCACGATAAATATACCAAGTTGGTGGTTGGCGAAAAATCCACACCTCACCCAAGAATTCATAGAAATCCACGCGTTTACGATGATCGGTTGTATTTATTTTCTTTTATTCAGCCGTTTCTATAGTTTCACCATCCATCGCGCATGGTGTTCCTCGGCCGTGTACACACCCTTGAATATTTGAATTTATGTTTTTGCTACTGATAATTTAGCAGTACTCATATTTTAACTTTATTGAATTTCAGCTGGGGAAAATACCTTAGATTGTCCCGTTGAAAAGATGATCGATGAGACCAGAATTTGCTACTATGGCTTCCAAATTACTTTTTTAACCTCAGGGTGATCGCATAAGGCTACCAATGTAATACGGGCCCGGTAAATGGTATGTCAACCAGTGTGAACTCGTTTATTGTGAATAAACTGGTCAAATTGGTCAAATTTGCAGCACGCTGCATGATAAACCCGAAGCAAATCACTATGTATGAAGCATTCGTCCGGTAGCATATCATCCATTGGCACATAATTTATCGGAAATCTGACTGCCGTCTAACCTTGCATGTTCAAATTGGTTTCCTGAATGTGAGAGACCCAAGGGAATCTGATTCAGTTGGAACAAACATCAACGGTTCACTGATTGCAGCGGTTCTGGTTGTTACTTCTCAGCAACAACTTTACTTGGAAATCAAAATAATAACAAGTACGGAAAAGTTCAGTTCATTCCATTTACATAGCAACCTCACACTTCTGTGCTCTGGTTTCGGTTGCTACCTTCCTGTCTCGTCGAGTCAAAAGCAAAGAGTAGAAGCATGAAGTGAAAAAGAGCCGAAAGCAAGATAAGAATTGGAAATCACGAGGACAAAGACAGAGTTCGAATGCAACTACGCCACTGGTCGCGACACCTAGCCATATCACTTTATGTCTCCAGCCATCTGCCAGGCGGGTGTATGAAGAAGTATGATGAGGAATACAAATAATAGCATCGAGTCCATAACTAAGATGTGGAAATGCTAGTGTCAAGACAACTGACACGCTCAAATTTTCCTATCTATAATCAGTGTCTGGATGGATATCTCGGGCCACAAGGTGAAGTCTCGACACGTTCTAAGTGGCTAGGCACACTGGTCCGGCTTTTATCACCTTCCTTCCAAGTTACGGACTGACCAACTAATAATGCTCACACTATCAAGATTGATGCAGCGTTTAATAAGGGCTATATGATTCACGGATGAAGTTCACGTCACCAATCAAACTATGGGTTACATCTGCATAATGTATACGGTCTCATGAATGCCAGCTGGTAATGAAACAAATCTCCACATATTATTAGCAACTGTTAGCTTTCTTGAAACAATTCCATTCAAATAGTTTTATCAAGCCGTAAGGTTGGAGGTGGATGTCTCAGACTCCGAGATCGCTGCTCATCCTGAACGCCTCTCGAAATGCTCCCAGCTGAACGTGTCACAGACTCTGCTGAGGACGTCCTACTTACTGCGTTCTTGGGGCGGTTTAACCACTAAAGAGAAACGACGAAAGTGAGTGCCCGATGCTCTCCACCGAGTTCACTATGTGATAATCAGTCTAGGGGAGATGGCTAAACGCTAATTTCAAACCAACCACCGGTGGCGTGTGAGGCGTGCAATAGTATGCTCATCGGCATCTGTGGTAGAGGGGGTTACTGGGCACCCAGAATATCTGGCCCTATCCGAAGGGCATACGAACTGAGCAATAAGTCACAGACCCCACGCTCCGTTCAGCTGCCTTGTGGGTTAGGCTTTGGAGAACTAAGGGATCCCGCTGTGGACCCCTGGGGAAACTGCTTGCTTTGGCCCGGGCAGACTGGAAGTATCGCACTCACTTACAAAACTAATCATGTGATCTCACACAATGTACCCTTTCTTCCTCTGTTACACTGTTTCGTTTGCGCACAGCCTGAAATCAGACGAGTGTGAAATATAATAATAATATATAATAAAGCCGCCGAATAGGGTTAGATGATAATCACCCTAGATAGTTCTGGTGTAATACACCGCGAATGAGATTACTCTGTGTACAGTTTAACTTCGGGCATGTGTCCTGTGATCTACTGATTGAAGAGGTCTACGATTCTTATGGTGAAGTAACACTTCAAGGAACTCCAGAGACTTTTGAACATATTACCAAACTCCTTTTGACTTCATTTAAAAAAATCCTGAAAAATTCATGCTACAAACAAACAGTTCTAGTGGGCCGAATAGTCGCCGAGATTTCTGATTGACCTAATCGATCCATATTTTTTTAATACGACCATATCGGTGAAAGTGCGTGATACGCATATACGCATACACAAGGTGGCGAACAAGCTCGTTTTCAGTGATTCACAATCACACCATTACATCACACTTTAAATGAACAGTGTCAAGTGAACAGAACTAAAAATCGAGATAATGCAATAGGTCGAAAATAAAGCTGGGGAGTGGAGACCAAAGATCTAGACCTAGAGACCTAGATCCATCTCTGGACCGTGAGTGGATGTCGTCGGTGTCATTAGTCTGATCAACGGATCTTTGCTTTGTTTGGGGGTAGGGAGTGGGCCAAGGAAGCTGCAACGCTTGCACAAACTGCTTTTGGCCGCATAACGGCGGATTGTAGAGACAAGTGTATACCGCTTCCGCTGTGGCTAGGACACGGCACTTCGCCAGTCTTGATTGTAAATTGGCCGGAACGCTTCGGTCACATTCACTGAGTGGTTAGACTGAACAGGGTGTGAACGCAGCGCTCGTAATTACTTTAATTGCTCCAGTGTTCAACCAAGCCGGGTGGTGGTCACGGACACGTTCAGATAAGCGTCTGGTCGTGCGGCCAATGTATGTATTCCCACATGAACAGATAAAAGACTATGCTATGTTGATTCAAGTGCTGTTACACATGATCCAGCTATTACGGAAATACTTCAGTCGAGAAGGAATTCCTCAAGTACTGGTCGTCGATAATGTATCGCAATTCTGTGCAGCGGAGCAGAAATGTTGGTTTGATAGAATGGGATGTCGGGATCTGTGTACGGCTTCACGCCACCCGTGTTCCAACGGCGAAGCGGATAACTTGGTGCTTTCCGTGCGGTGTAATAACATCAGCCAAATGAGAGGGTTGCCCGACTTAGAAGCGTTCTTCGACAATATCTTGTTGCAGTACAGAAAAGCAGTTCGTACAACCACCAAGAAGAGTCCAGCCGTTCTCTTCATGCCCAGAAGACTATGGTCATCGCTAATGTGTTTTGATTCCAGCGGCGTCACATACTGCCGTGGCAGCGAGCTTCGACCAACTAGCGGAATCACCACTAGACAACTTGGTCAATCTGTGGTCGAGATCACAGACCTGGATGATGCATCGGTGCCATCTCAGCCAAATTCATTTCTGTTGTGTTCAAGACTCAATAAACAGAACGAAAGTACGTATGCACAGCAGAACTTGTATTCCGGATCAGCGTACAGCACGCGCAAGCGTAAGCATGTGTCAATCGGACGAAAGTGGGTAATCGATATTAGTCACATGCGGAGCAAGCTGTGTGTGATTGGTAGAGGGGGCCAAAGCAAGACGTAATACAGACAGGCATCGAACGTGCGAGCGCATGGCGAATGTGGTTGGAATGAATCAGGAGCGAAAATCCGTGATACGTGAATTAGCGTCACAACAGTTTCAAAGTGGCAACCGACGATGTAATCGATCGTTAGGCTGAGACGAGCGAGGATCCACGCATTGACCATGTTGATGACAGTGATCCATCTTTTTTTATTACATGCTTGCGCATGAGTGCAGTGGGAGGGGTTTACACCCCATTGCCACGAGGGCCCACTGCGCTATTGAGCATTACCGGTATCCGAACCCTGAGACTTGGAGTGTCGAGAAACCGCATGAGGTCCCAATAGGTCAGGTGTGGTAACGATCCGGAAGACGGTGAATTACTGTCTACCACCATAGTAGCTGGTGATGGTGGGGATTCGAACCTCGGACCTCCAAGGTGGTAACAAAGCGCTCTAAACCATTGGACCACTCGGCCGCCTACTGGAGCGACTGCCGCAGCCACCAGGTCCAATTTGAAGTTCATTACGACAGGCGAGCCAAATTGACGAGGAGGTCTTGAGGGAAGAAGGTTGTGATGATTCAGCAGCTGTCACACGTGATACGGCCAGGTACAGTTTCGTAGCCACGCACGTGGATGAGCCTCAACCAACTAGGATCACCGAAGACAGGTATGACAAAAGCTCCCTGTGATTGGTTGACTTCTAGTCTGCCAATTATTTTCTCTTACTGAACGTATTTATAAAAACCAGTTCTGCAATACAATCAACGTGATATTTCGCAGCCTTGGTGTTCTTGCTACTTTCGTTCTCGTAGTTCTGGGTTGGAGTAATTTCAATACGTCCTATCAGTTCGGGCATTGTGAATACTACATACACACAGAATGAGGCCATAGAATCTGACACATTATCCTTTAATCGTGAATACACAAACGGCTTTGATGTGAATAAAATATGAAGCTTTGCCGCATAAAATGTCTTATCAACCGCTCCTGATAATCTGCGATGCATAATATTCGATGGAATATCACTTTTGAAAGGAAAGCGGATGTATACTGACTATTTCGGGACACATATCGTCTTCGCTTTTTCTTCCACCTGTCGCATTCTCCTATCAATGCAACGATTCGGATATCCATTTTGAAAAACACGTTGCGCAGATATCGAAGTTCGTTGTGCAGTAGGTCCACAGTACAGATTTTACGCGTTTTATTTACCAGGCAAAGAATCAAGTTGCGCTTAACTTTGAGTCGCATAAAACCTTCAAAGTGAATATACTACCCATTCCACGTTGCTTTCCTGTGCACCGATAGCTGAACGAAGCCATTCACCCGCTGGCTTGGGCACACACCTAAGACGACTACTTTGTTGTTTGCTTTTTTCCATTGTAAACTGAATTTTTGATAGGTTGCGCTGGACGTATTTAACATCATCTGTCACACATTATACCATCCACAGAGCGTTTATAAAGCACATCTGATAGGGGACTGCTGTTGACTATTCTCACTTTTTGCCATGAAAACATCGGCGAATAGTGGTCCCAAGGATGACCCCATTGCTACTTCACTTTTTACGATAAATTTCATCATTGGATTTAAAATGGAAGGTAAACGTGCATACAAAAAGGAGTTATTTCAGTTCGTCTACCGGAAGGCCTACATCATCGTTGTTTTCTTGAATACCATCAAACAGATAGCTAGTAGTTTCAGTGATCGATACGCTAGTGAACAATAAGTTGACATCAAATGAGAACACTTGTTTCCCTCTCAGGTTTGTATTTCAGACTCCGTCCACGAAATCGAAAGTGTCCCGTAAACCGCTTTGAGATTGCAGCTCTCGCTAGCTCCAATGAACCAGCTAAGCATCTGGCTACTGCATGGTAGGATGACTGGTACAAATCCGAAATAGGTCATAATGGCACACCTTCCTTGTGGACTTTTGGTAAGCCGTACAGTCTGAAAACGATCTCCCCGGCAAAGCTCCATACTTTATTCACATCGAAGCCGTTTGTGTATTTACGGCTGAAGGATAATGTGTCGGATTCTATGGCCTCATTCTGTGTATACTCCTCTATCCGTTCATGCGGGAATACATACATTGGCCGCACGACCAGACGCTTATCTGAACGTGTCCGTGACCACCACCCGGCTTCGTTGAGCACTGGAGCAATTAAAGTAATTACGAGCGCTGCATTCACACCTTGTTCAGTCTAACCACTCAGTGAATGTGACCGAAGCGTTCCGGCCAATTTACAATCAAGACTGGCGAAGTGCCGTGTCCTAGCCACAGCGGAAGCGGTATACACTTGTCTCTACAATCCGCCGTTATGCGGCCAAAAGCAGTTTGTGCAAGCGTTGCAGCTTCCTTGGCCCACCCCCTACCCCAAAACAAAGCAAAGATCCGTTGATCAGACTAATGACACCGACGACATCCACTCACGGTCCAGAGATGGATCTAGGTCTCTAGGTCTAGATCTTTGGTCTCCACTCCCCAACCTTATTTTCGACCTATTGCATTATCTCGATTTTTAGTTCTGTTCACTTAACACTGTTCATTCAAAATGTGATGTAATGGCGTGATTGTGAATCACTGAAAACGAGCTTGTTCGCCACCTTGTGTATGCGTATATGCGTATCACGCACTTTCACCGATATGGTCGTATTAAAAAAATATGGATCGATTAGGTCAATCAGAAATCTCGGCGACTATTCGGCCCACTAGAACTGTTTGTTTGTAGCATGAATTTTTCAGGAATTTTTTAAATGAAGTCAAAAGGAGTTTGGTAATATCTTCAAAAGTCTCTGGAGTTCCTTGAAGTGTTACTTAACCATAAGAATCGTAGACCTCTTCAATCAGTAGATCACAGGACACATGCCCGAAGTTAAACTATACACAGAGTAATCTCATTCGCGGTGTATTACACCAGAACTATCTAGGATGATTATCATCTAACCCTATTCGGCGGCTTTATTATATATTATTATTATATTTCACACTCGTCTGATTTCAGGCTGTGCGCAAACGAAACAGTGTAACAGAGGAAGAAAGGGTACATTGTGTGAGATCACATGATTAGCTTTGTAAGTGAGCGCGATACTTCCAGTCTGCCCGGGCCAAAGCAAGCAGTTTTCCCAGAGGTCCACAGCGGGATCCCTTAGTTTTCCAAAGCCTAACCCACAAGGCAGCTGAACGGAGCGTGGGGTCTGTGACTTATTGCTCAGTTCGTATGCCCTTCGGATAGGGCCAGATATTCTGGGTGCCCAGTAACCCCCTCTACCACAGATACCGATGAGCATACTATTGCACGCCTCACACGCCACCGGTGGTTGGTTTGAAATTAGCGTTTAGCCATCTCCCCTAGACTGATTATTATATAGTGAACCCGGTGGAGAGCATCGGGTATTCGCTTTCGTCGTTTCTCTTTAGTGGTTAAACCGCCCCGAGAACGCAGTAAGTAGGACGTCCTCAGCAGAGTCTGTGACACGTTCAGCTGGGAGCATTTCGAGAGGCGTTCAGGATGAGCAGCGATCTCGGAGTCTGAGACATCCACCTCCAACCTTACAGCTTGATAAAACTATTTGAATGGAATTGTTTCAAGAAAGCTGACAGTTGCTAATAATATGTGGAGATTTGTTTCATTACCAGCGGGCATTCATGAGACCGTATACATTATGCAGATGTAACCCATAGTTTGATTGGTGACGTGAACTTCATCCGTGAATCATATAGCCCTTATTAAACGCTGCATCAATCTTGATAGTGTGAGCACTATTAGTTGGTCAGTCCGTAACTTGGAAGGAAGGTGATAAAAGCCGGACCAGTGTGCCTAGCCACTTAGAACGTGTCGAGACTTCACGTTGTGGCCCGAGATATCCATCCAGACACTGATTATAGATAGGAAGATTTGAGCGTGTCAGTTGTCTTGACACTAGCATTTCCACATCTTAGTTATGGACTGGATGCTATTATTTGTATTTCTCATCATACTTCTTCATACACCCGCCTGGCAGATGGCTGGAGACATAAAGTGATATGGCTAGGTGTCGCGACCAGTGGCGTAGTTGCATTCGAACTCTGTCTTTGTCCTCGTGATTTCCAATTCTTATCTTGCTTTCGGCTCTTTTTCACTTCATGCTTCTACTCTTCGCTTTTGACTCGACGAGATAGGAAGGTAGCAACCGAAACCAGAGCACAGAAGTGTTAGGTTGCTATGTAAATGGAATGAACTGAACTTTTCCGTACTTGTTATTATTTTGATTTCCGAGTAAAGTTGTTGGTGAAAAGTAACAACTAGAACTGCTGCAATCAGTGAACCGTTGATGTTTGTTCCAACTGAATCAGATTCCCTGAGGTTTCTCACATTCAGGAAACCAATTTGAACACGTAAGGTTAGACGGCAGTCAGATTTCCGATAAATTATGTGCCAATGAATGATATGCTACTGGACGAATGCTTCATACATAGTGATTTCATGCAGCGTGCTGCAAACTTGACCAATTTGATCAGTTTATTCACAATAAACGAGTTCACACTGGTTGACATACCATTTGCCGGGCCCGTATTACATTGGTAGCCTTATGCGATCACCCTGAGGTTAAAAAAGTAATTTCGAAGCCATAGTAGCAAATTCTGGTCTCATCGATCATTTTTTCAACGGGACAATCTAAGGTATTTTCCCCAGCTGAAATTCAATAAAGTTAAAATATAAGTACTGCTAAATTATCAGTAGCAAAAACATAAATTCAAATATTCAAGGGTTTGTACACGGCCGAGGAACACCATGTACGATGGATGGTGAAATTATAGAGACGGCTGAATGAAATAAAATAAATTCAACCGATCATCGTAAACGCGTGGATTTCTGTGAATTCTTGTGTGAGGTGTGGACTTTTCGCCAACCACTAACTTGGAATATTTATCGTGCACGAACTTGGTGATAAATAACAAAAGCACAACACAGCAGATGTTCACACGTACTCAAAGTGGGTGCAACGTCTGCTGAGTTGAAGTACCTGCAGTGCCGACCTAAAACGTCATTAAACTATAATTTGAAAAATACGTCGATTGTGCTTGAGTTTGATCAGATCAGTTTTGCGGTACATATTTGTAGACCATTTTCGTCGGCTGAAGCTTTTTAGTCGGATAATTACAGGAATTGAAACAAAAAGTTAATCGTTTAGTGACGCTAAAGCAATGCAACAACTACCTCGGCACAGTCATGTCACAAGTTGATAAGCGAATCTCGAAATTACCATCTCGCCACAAGTCCATGAGAGTCAAGTTCATCGACTAAAGTTTTATACTTATCTTCTAAACGCCACCTTTAAAATCTCTCAGAGGAAGTCTAATTGGGTACATAAACAATCAAGATTAAGCGCTTGGGTTCACAGACTGACCCCTGGTACTGTACACTCTGTTCTTAATCTACGCAGTGCATGGTATAGTTAAGTTTTTTGAACGGAGGCTTTTTTCACGGTATTATGAACAACGCCGGCACATTTTAATTTGATCAATGATCTTTCGGGCAATATCAATACAAAACTCACTATTGAAAAGTATGAAAGCACTGAACAGTTGTGGCAATATCTGTAGTACACAATCATGCGCCCCGGGTTCGAGTCCCAGTTCGGCCTCGGTGAATACGTGCAGTAGCTGCTTTCTAATAAGGCCGTAAGCAGCAGAACAGTGCTTCCGTGGTTTTTACTGGTGATCTGGATGATGATACTGCATGAAGGATAATTTGATCTCTCCTTACTAACACTGTAATTTCATTTTTTCTGGTGATTCGGTTTTGTAGGACTTCCGAAACAAACAGTTAGTCCAGCAAAACGAGAATACTTAGGCTATTCCGTAAACTTATTCCATTTTTGCTTTGAATTATTCATGCCCAAATAAAATGCTAGGAAGGGGCGTAACATATAACTGAGAATAAAAACACACATTATAACTTACTGAGTCAAGCGAGCCAAACAGAACAGACTGTTGTATGCCTGCAACGGCGAATCCCCGTAACGATGCGGTGCAACAGTGAAACACATGCGTAACGGGAGTGACAAATCACTTCCGGCCTCTTCCACCAGTCGAAGTCCGAGACCGGATCCTGTCCCACCGGCCAGACTGTGAACGAGACACAATCCCAGACATTTATCGAGTCTGTATGCGAAAGGAACCACCGTAAGATTGAATGGAATCCAGTATTTTTAACGACGATCGATCGAGGAGAGAAACAAAATAGAACCTGAAACTGTTTATTCTGTTCCACCGGTCTTGATGGGAACAACCCCAAAATATCTCCACTTATTAGTACTAATCTCAGCAGGCATACAGAATATCCAGTGAACAATTTGAATTTCTTGAATACACATACAGTTGCTCCAGTTTGTCTTCAGGCTACTGCTAATCCGCTAAACTTGCACTCTAACTGACTGCACCCGAGTCTTCTTGCCGGAATCAAGTTTGTCGATCTTATAGACGGTTGTGGGATAATCCGTCATCTAAGGTGATGAAAACGAATGTATCGGACTAATTTCAGAACGGGCAATACTCGAGTGCTGCGTGACTCGTCGTGGGCGTGCCAATTTGCTTTCCGAGTGATAGTTTTTCTGGGCACCGATCCAGCCCATACTCTGGCAGAAGCAAATGGATAACCAGGGCGTCTGTGGATCAGCATCCAGAATCGCATTACCGTCTTTAATTGCAACAAAACAGATAATACAATAAGGTGTTATAAAACGTTACGTGAATGTGTGTTAAATCTATCTGGGCATCTAATCGGATTAATCATAAATTGCCCCTGATTACTAGGGATATGCCCATGATGCTCATGGACCACGTGTTCCTGTGTATAGGCGACCCTCTCTGCCGTACCTTCGGTCTTCAGAGGCTGTTTATTTTCCTTTGTGACTAGTCCCTGTCTACTTTGCTTACTCGTCGGATTTCGACATTCGCGCTATTGACGCACCCGTGTCCGGACAATTGGTCGAATGGACATTTGATCGCCAGACATTTGGATGATTGAATTATGCTAGATTCACTCAGGTCTGTCAAATGTCACATCCTCAGAAAGTGAATTAAGCGCAGCCCTTCCTCCTGGCCATTCTCGGTATTTGTAGTAAATACCCGGTAAGCCAGAATTATAAAGGCATATATTGACCACGGATCGGTAAGCCAAAAGTTTTGTGCTATGCCGTTATGCGAATGCTTCACAGTCAAATTATTTTGATCGTTGTGGCCCCACTACAGCCACACACCGGAATTCCTAAGGCTGAAGGCTTGAAACTAAGGTCACCTGAAATAGCAGTGCGGTCCATTCCGATAGTGCCAGGTGAGTCTGAAATTCAAGCCTTTGTCCTTTTTGAGGTGATGGACAGTTGATCGACTTGACTACCTCAGTATGTGAACAAAGTGACTTACCTTAACGACTACATGCTGCAGGCAGAACAGGATTCATCACAGGCCTTGTCCTAACCAATCGGGCGCTGTGTCTGAGACACTGAGTTCGATTTACGCGATAATGGGAACATTATGCATATTGCGACATTTTGGAATTACTACATTCCAAGGTTGAAAACCAATGAAAAAAGGTTTTGGACTGGGTTTCTGCTACTTTCTGAATGTGTGACATTTGACAGACTTAACTGAATAGGGTGTAATTCAATCATCCAAATGTCCGGCGACAAAAATGTCCCGCGACGAAAAGTCCGGGAACCTGACGCACCACATGTTGCCTCTGGCCTGACACGGAACCCCGTTTTCACTTGGCTGCCTTGTCCAACACGCATTAACACCCCGCCTACGCACACACACACACACATACACACACACATACATACATACATACATACATACATACATACATACATACATACATACATACATACATACATACATACATACATACATACATACATACATACAATGCTCTGTTTGACTCAGTACACTCTGTATGCACCTGATTGGTTGCCTTTTTTGGGCCACATGCTACACCCACGCACACTACCTGCTTGACCGCTCACTACCCTCGGTTCTCTTCTACAGTATATTTAGTGTGCGCCCTGACGTCTTTCGCCTGATTGGTTCCGTTCTTGATCAACGCATTGTTGTCATCTCTGCGCTCTCCATGTACATCACCTGTTAACCTCTGAAAACAACTTAACTGACTGTGATCAGATTTATTCGCATTTTGGGTGTAAATGGGTGTTGTCTTGTACGCTGCTTGGCACAGCCGCGTCTGCCATTGTCGGTAAACCCTCTGGACGATGTTGCTCGTTGCACCACTAACTTCTATTCCCAGCCATGTCCCTCAACGTCTCTAACCAATGATAACCCTCATCCCGTGGGCCCTAACAGAAACCAGTTCAGACGCTAGCTTCTTCATATCTTTACTCCAAGTCATGGCCTGACTGCCGCCTCGTTTCTTCCAGCCTTGCCCAACACGTGCAAGAAGAACTTGGAAAGATAAACGCTGGGCAGGCGTACGCTACACACGTCCGAGCCCCTGTAGGTGGTGCAGATCTGTCAATCCACCCAACACAAGACGGCGCACTTTGCCATTACCCACTCGACGTTCCAACCAGGCGCGAGCGATGCCTCGGAGACGTCGGTTGTCAAACGCGGAAATACGCTGACCATCCTCAAGATGAAGTGACCAGATCTCGCAACCGTAAAGTAACACACTACGAACCGCGGCGATGTACACTCGTCCCTTGGGAGAGAGAGCCGTATGTCACGATGGAGCCGCGGGTGCCACAGCTTGGCGAAAGCTGTTCTGGTTCTCACAGTCCGTCATATGAGCCCCTCCCCAACACCACTTCCAGATGTAATCAAGCTTCCGGGGCACCTAATGCTGTTGACTAACTCTAGCTACCCATCACAAATGACGATTACAGGCATAAGCTCCTGTCAGTCTTGAAATAGTACTTTGCAGCTAGAAAGCACTAAGGGTATTCTGTATAGTATGATTCTCCATGCAGCTGCAACGCTCAACCCACCACTGAAAACCATGGAAGTACTGTACAACTGTTTGATCCTTATCGGGAATCGTCGGCAGTGCACATCCACCGAGCCCCCACGGGGACTCGAACCCGGGGTGAACGATTGTGAATCGAACACCTTAACCACGAGGCTATCCGGGCTGGCTCTCAACGGTTTGTTGAACATCTACACTACATGATATAGCACCCTTCCGTCACTGGCTTTGAACGGTAACAACCCGCTTCCCGCACAGCGATCGACTATTATGATGGATGACTTCTCTTTAGGGGCCTAAGTACAACGAAGGCATTCCGTTATGAACAACCTACAGAGCTTGGTTACTATATGCAATTGAGTAGTAGGAGATTAGATTTGTATAATATGATTCTTCATGCAGCTTCAACGCTCAACTAGTGGTTAAGTTGTTCGACTGACAATCGTTCACCCCGGGTTCGAGTCCCCGTGGGGGCTCGGTGGATGTGCACTGCTGACGATTCCCGACAGGGATCAAACAGTTGTACAGTGCTTCCATGGTTTTCAATGGTGAGTTGAGCGTTGGAGCTGCATGAAGAATCATATCATACAAATTTAATCTCCTACTACTCAATTGTATTCTGTATCTCAATCGTCAGGCGGTACAAAGCGTGTTGCGTTGCCAATCCACAAGGTGACATCGTCGGTGTATTGTATGCTGAAAACTCTCTTCCCTGTGTGGAGTCCACTTCCACCGTCTGGCAGACCAGAAAAGGCATTCTGTGGAACGTTCCCTATGGCAAAGTTGGAAAGAAATGGAGATATAGGGAAACTTAGTCGTACTGCCATAGAGACGACGAAATGGGGCGAAAGCATCATTCCTCGACAAACAGTCCCACAGTGCAGTCCTGACGACAGAAACGAAGGCCCGCTAAAGTCTAGGAACACGATGATCTTTCGTCTGTGGAAGGTATAAAGGTGTTCGAGCAGCTATCGGAGGGTGAAGATTTGATCAATGCATCCACGACCGGCGCGAAACCCAGCCTGCTCCTCGTGAGTCTGCTCTTCGCGCGTTTGTGCAACATGCGAAGTGTGGCAGACGTTAGCCGCTTCGAAGCTATTAGGATAAGGCTTATACCTTCATGGTTAGCGCAATCACTCCGCGAACCCTTCTTAAACATGGTGACAACTATCGGTCCCCCCCCCCAACCTGGAGGCGATATGCTCAGAATTCCAAACTTTTGAGAACAAAACATGAAGTTCTCGAACAAGCTATTCTTCACCATCCTCAAAGATGGTTGGGAGAAGGCCATGATGCATGATGCATGATGAATTAAATTAGAAAAAACCCACTCTCCTACTACTTACATTAAAACTAATTAGAGTAAGAATTGTATTGGATTGTAGCGATGATTACACAAAATACTACACGAAAATAAGCATCAATTATCCGGCTTGGCATCCCGTCGTATCCTTTGCGCAGCTGGTTTTCATGGCGGATCCACGTTCTATTATCTGTCTCCACTCCGTAAAGTTTCATGCCCCTCCGTTTGATAATTACAGCTTCAGTCTAATGCGAATTCCTCGCTCTGTAATCCTATGCACAGACTGCTGCACCAACGTGCAAACCGTCTTCCTGTTTTGTTGATTGCTTCTTATTTGATGGGAGTAGGGTTTTGTGGATAGTCTTCATTTTTCGACCCATTAGTACTTCATCTGGGAATGTCTCGTGGAGTTATGGCGTAGTCCGGTACAGAAACGAGAAACTGTTGGATAATTTCATCCATGGTCCTTTCTCCTTTTGACTTGAGTATTGCCCGTTTGAACATATCCACAAAACGTTCCGCTTATCCGTTGGATTGTGAATGGTACGGTGGCGAGAATATATACTTAATACTGAGTTTCTGGCAGAATTCATGAAAACTGGCGAGGTGATTTGAGATCCGTTGTCGGACAATATTTGATCGGGTATTTTATGCTGTGTAAACATTCGTCGGAGGGCAGCTGTTGTTCCGCGTGAAGCGGTGGGGTTGATGGCTACAGTTTCCGGCCATCTCGACAACCAAGATGTAGGACGTACCGTCAATGGTTTCATTGAAATCAGTGTGGAGCACCGACCACGGATATTCTGGGGTTATTAGTGGAGCTGGTGCTTTGCGTGGCGGCATTTTCGATGCTTGTTGGAACCACGAGCATTAGCGAACTACATTGGTGGTATCATCCATTCTGGGCCAGTATGTTTATCTTCTCACTATTGCTTTCATAAAATTTATTTTTGGAAGGCCGATTTAAATTTGCTTCAGTATGGCACGCCGTAGTGTGACTGGAATCACCATTCTGAGGCATGACATGAGACATGCGTCAACAACGGAGAGGGATTCACGACGGCGGTGAGGCGTTGCATTTCTCCAGAGTATATTCCCTTCAGCCATGAAGTCTGAACAAATGTAATGGCTTTCTGTAAAATCGGTTCGCGTTTGGTAGCTTCAAAGAGCTGCTTTAAAGTGAAAGACGTGGTACAGACAGTGTTTGGTTGTGATGGCTGCGATAACGGCCTGGTCATCGTCCTCATGCTGATTTGTTTACAGGCGAAATAGGCCGTCTGCTTGAGTGAAATCTGCTGTTCTCCGGTTTGTGGTCTGTGAGAAGCGTGAAATGGCGGCCACGAATGAACCTGTGGAACGTTTTGATGCCGAAAATGATGCCGAGGGCTTCTTTATCAATTTGGTCGTACTTTCTTTCCCTTGAGTTCAATGTACGGGGTTCGTAATCCACAGCTTCCTCTGTTCCCTTGGGGGACATTTGGGAGATAACGGCTTCAACACCCAAGTTGAAAGCATCATCTGCCACCATCATCGGTAACTCGGTATTGATGTGTGTAAACAAAAGATCAGATGTCAGCATCCGAGGATAGGGATCAATAGTCTGCGCGGTGCGCTAGTGTGTGCGAAACTGCCTGTCTGCGGACGTGACTGCTTGAGCCGAACACGTCAGTTTCGGCCATGTGTGATCCACGGTCATTCAGGTGGTGAAAAGACTGGAGTTTGTATCAACTGCTTACACATAGATTCCGGACCGTCTTAAAATGTCAGGTGGTGCTGAACCCATGAACTCGTAGTTTAATTTTACTAGGTATGTTATTGCAGACGTACCCTTTGTTTGGTGCTAGAAAAAAACCTATCACTGATTGATCGTTTGATAGATGGACAAGGTTACAATCTATTTGGTCAAAAGCGATCACCACTGTTAATGTTTCGAGCACGTGAAACAACGTAGTGTGTGCAAAGTTGAGCTAATGCTATACTATGATCCCACGATGAGCCCGTACGATTGAGACAGACGAAATGATGGTCCGGGTGATCAAAATCTCTTACGATCGACCACTTCCACAAGTGTAACCACGAGCCCAAGATCAAGTCTTAAGTGAAACAGTATTCTATTTGGCTGATGCCCAAGTTGCGGACGTATGTGAACTTCATACACAAACAGGTAAATGTCGAAGCTCTCGTACCTCTATGTTGAAAGAACTTCGTCGGCTACTGGGTAACAAAAAACCTACTTACGAAGGATACCCAAGAGAAATAGTTTACTGCCACAAACTGAGAAATTCATGATGAGGTGGGTGGAAAAAGATGGCCTACACAGTGTAATCCCACAAAAAGGTAATTTCGTACTTCTAGTAACATACTAGAATTCTGGTTCACTTTTGCGACGAAGTGCAAAATGAAATGACATACTACAATAATCTCATTCATCCTCACATTATTCTATACATCATCAGATAGCCACACTGTGTGATACAGTTCGGGGTGTAGAGTCAGGAGATCAGAGGTAGAAATACTAAACAAGGAAGAACTGTAATTCTAAAGTCCGAAACAGCACTAAGAAAAATAGAACTCAATCAATTACGTACGAGGTGCAAATTTGCCATATGATACGTCAGTTGGCTATCATGTGCAATGCAGCTTTCAATCAATGTAACAGAGAAATGCAAAACCACCATCAACAATCGTGATGGAACGGGAATCTCCGTACACTTGTTTGTTCATCTGGAGGATTAGATCATGTTCGTCACAGGAAATATTGGGAAACAATGGTGTCGTAGATAGTTCGACCAAGAGTACTCTCCACAGTTTGTTCACCTCCAGTTCATGATGTTTATCTGTAGTTCTGGTTACTAAAAGTCGTTTTAGTGGTAGAAATTGATGTCCGACCGGAGTGAAGTTAAACCACAATTACTGGACACACTGAACATATTACAGCGAAGGCTGTCATTTTATATATATATATATATATATATATATATATATATATATATATATATATATATATATATATATATATATATATATATATAAATTCACTGTTGTGACAATAAAAAGAAGAGCTTATGGAGCCGGTCGAGTCAATCAGCCAAGAGTCACATGCAGAAGAAGATAAAGAACTGTGCAATCCCGTAGCAGCCCACGACAGACGAAACAACCCTAACGACGAAAAAGCGGATCCCCGCAGAACCCCAGGTGGGGGAGCAACATGGTTCAAGTTGAGCGCAACAGTTGAAGACATCAGAGAGAGATTGATGGTCATAAGAACAAACTCAGTGACTACAGGCACATTGGAGTCAAAATGTGCAGGTAGCAGAAAGGTCGATCTTTCTGCAATTCATACGTGAAAACGAACTATTTGAAAGACCGCACATGCTTTGCCACTTTAAGTTGCCGAGTGAGTCTTTCACGTTTTGCTTTCTTGCTACAGTATTTCTGTATGAAGGATCAATCTGAGTTTTCACTTATCCAGTGAAAGTGACAATGGGGAAGGAAACGGAAAAAACAAGCTTATTTCTTTAGTTTCTGGTAAAGCAGTTCACCACAACCTGAGAGTAAGACTAACATAGAATAAAGGAGTGCACGAAGAGATAACTGTTACTTACTTTTCAGCTTCCCGTCGTATTGAATCCATAGCTTCGATGTACAACTGGCTGCGGCTGGAAGTTCCGAAATAACCTGTAAACATTACCATAATAATCTGTCAAAATACACACCATTGGCCCAGTTGGATCCGCAACCTGAACGACCGCATAACAGATTGATTTTCCGTAAATGAGGTCTTGATTTGGTCTAGGTAAGCAGAGAGACACTGTTACTTCAACTCTGCTGTCTGCAGAATTCGGTTTATTGATTTTGGTTCCGCGTCAACAAGCACTCCCTTGAATTGACGCATTCCGTCCAAGAGAAAACTAGACGATCTATAGGGGATTGAAATATATGGGATTTACCCACTGACGGTTCAATACAAATGCCCACGTTTTATTTGATTATCTCAAGATGGCTACAATCGAACAGATAGAAAAACTGAACTGAAGTTAGTATTTGCTATTTCATAACCGAAAATGGGGTGTAATTTGCTGAGAGTAGTTCTATCAACGGGAGTATACTATGTAGAAATGCACAGTCTCGCTGCGAATCAAAAGTGCCCCAACAGCGAAGCAGTTATTTTTGTTCAGACTGACGATGTTATCCGTTCATTGCGTCTTGGAAATACATACACCATTCTTGCTGATCCAACAGCTCATACTTGGTTTGCCCTGGTTGATACGGGGACGGCACCTCAAAACTCGGCAGGTGCAAACTTCTATTTTTGTTACTGAACACAATAGCTTTAGTGAGATTTTGGCTTATCGATACCAGGCGAGAAAATATACGCTGGACCATCCCTGTGACAGATGATCAACGACACCGTGATTGGCCAATTATAGCTTGAAATCACCATATTTACCACTAAGCGATCGCATTAACTTACCGACACTCTACGGCGGCTCCGTTTGTGGTACGCCTTCGAATGTGATTTCGACTACCGTGAATAAACTGGTCATGTTGGTCACATTTGCTGCCTTTTGCATAGCACACTAGAGTTAGATCGCGATTTATTCAATATTTGATCGTTCATATATTATTGCTTAGCACAATACTTACCACTAAACTGTTTGTGGTTTAAGATTGTGTATTTACATTGGTCTCCCGAATGTGAGAATCTTCGATGAATCGGATTCAGCTGGTACAGCAGTTAACGGTTTTCTTAAGTGATATTTTACTTCCTTCATCTATAACGCGACAATGTCCGGTATTCCAGGAAGGCGGCCGCGGTCAATCAAAGGCTGCCGAGTGGGAACGTTATCGTCAGTGGCGGGACTCGAACCCGGCACGTCAAGGTCTGAATTCCCCGATGATGAGCGTTTGACCACCGCTATGACTGCTACAATTTCACGGAATTAAAATTTGGGAAGACTGGTGGATTTTCATAGAAATAAGAATCCCGATTAGTTTCGAATTTAAACTGATTCTTCGAACATCTTTTCCTTAAAATTATAAGTATTTTTAACAGGCTTTCAGTAAAGGGAGTGCATACGTCAAATATTATTCAGCCTGGGATGAAACAGTTTGCAGGTAATACACAAAGTGGGGATTTAATGTTGCATAAATATTTATGAGTGATGCTTTTTTGTCCATACCAATGCACAAGTTAAAGAACAAATGTTCGATGGTCTTTCAAACACAAGACTGATGAGAATGCTTCTATATTATTTCCATGATAACTGTGATACTTGAAAATAGCAGATCAAAGTGCATTTGGCTATTTCAGACTCTGAAGTACAGAAGATTGTACTGATACATGAGATTGACTGACAGTAGTCAATCGATCATCTTAACGACCTACAGGTCTTGGAGTTAAGGGTCTGAATCTTACCACTGACGGCCAACGGTGGTCCAGAGATGGTTCAGCCACTGGAGCGCACCGTTTTGGGAAGCGATTCGTCTATCAGTTATGACGTGCGAGACTTCCGGGTCGCGGTCCACGATCATCGCCTACCAGATGTCTGGAGATATTAGGTAATGTGGCTAGATGTTGCGGCCAATGGAGTAGTAGCATTGTGGCTCTGTCTCTAACTACAAAGTATTCCAGGGAAATTTACTTTTCTTTTCCGATGCTTGTATGCAGATAGCCGAAGCCGAGTTCGTGCTTACGGTGATCTTTCATCCGAGTTCACCACGGAGAGTGGTGTTCGTCAAGGTTGCCCTCTTTCGCCGTTCCTCTCCAGTTTTGTAGTTGAAATGATTCTTGAGATAGCAGTATCCTCGTGTAAGAATAGCGAGATTGGCCTGTGCTCAAGCAATAAACTATCTGACTTAGAATACGCGGACGACACTGTTCTTCTGAGTGAAGATCCAGGTACATTGCGAGATTTCTTAGATAGCCTAAACAACAGAGTAGAAAATTTCGGGATCCGTTTTGCACCTTCAAAGTGTAAAATGCTGATGCAAGACTCGGTTGACGCCAAATCTTGTGTGGGCATGGGAAGCTCTATCTGAAGTGGATAAGTTTTGTTACCTGGGCAATTACATCTCATCAGTTGGACAGATATTGGATGAAGTGCCATCGCGTGTACAGAAGGCGTGTTTGGATTTTGCTAACATCAGCCATTTGTGGCGCTAGTATCACATTCGATTGTCTGTCAAGGGTAGGGTGTGCAGTGCGGCGGTCAGACATATTATTTTATATTAGCTCAGAAAATGGTTATCAAGGGTAGAAGATAGGCGAAGACAGCCGATGCTTGAGCACCGATCTCTCCGTAGCATTGTCCGAATATGGAGGGAACATCGTATCAGTAATGCTGGGGTTAGATGTAGGGTGTTGGGAGTCAGAAGACGGTCTCTGGATCAGTATTGAGTTTAAAGAGGTTAAGGTGGCTGGGAAATTTCTTACGCATACCCACCGATAGACTTCCTCGGTATACACTGTTTCGCGGGGGCAGGTAGTGATTGAAAGGTAGGTGGAGGTAGTCCGTCCATGATATGGCAAAAATGAGTGAAGACCTTGGCCAGTGGACTTGACCAAGTAAGACGTTATACTTCCAGGTTGGGGTTCACGCGACCAACCCACCAGATGATTGCAGACATTAAGTGAAATGGCTAGGTGTTGGGGCTGGTGGCGTAGTTGCATTCGAACTCTGTCTTTGCCTTCGTGATTTCTGATTCTGATCTTGTTTTCTCCTCTTGTTCACTTCATGCTTCTCTTCATTTTGCCCCTGATTCGACGAGGCACGAGGGTAGTAACCGAAACCAGCGCACAGAAGTGAGCAGTAAATGGTTGAAGTGATTCGTTTAATCGGTCGGGACTTCATCAGAACGAACCATGGCGGACTAGCTGAACACTTCCGACTGTACGTCTGCCGTCCAATGCCAACCACCAGACTCTTCCGTTGTGTTCGCAATTAGTGGAAAACACAGTACACAACAAAGCCCTCCATCACCGCAACAGTAAACACGCAATTAAGCGAGCAAGCAAGCAAACAAGCCAATCCTCTATAGGTAAGTAAAAGCAGTGCATGCGATCGAGTGTGGTCAAGTAGGGCCACTGAGCAGCAGCGAATCAACAAGCAAGTATGTATCAGTGCCTAAGTTGGATTGGCTACAGCAAGCCGTCCGTGGTATGAGTGAATTCACAACAATGTGTATACGTGCGTGCATGTGTGTGTGTGTGTGTGTGTGTGTGTGTGTGTGATAGTAGTCTTAAGTAGTAAGCGAGAACGAACGTGTGTTCGTGTACACCGTACGGTAAGAGCAAGTATAGCAGTGTGAAAAGTGAACGGGAACAAAGAATCGATGTCAGTCTCAAACGTGGAGCTAACAACATGTGTATGGTAAAGTGGAACAAAGCAGAGCGTGGGATAGACAGGCATTGAGCACGCGAGTGCAAGGCCAGCGGGACAGGAATGAGTCATGTAAGAATGCCAACGGCAACAAATTGGCTACATAACATGTTTTCGAATCAGTTTTATGGTAGTCATCAGGATGCACTCTGGCAGAGATGAACAAAATTACTGGCCCAGCAGTACAAGAGAGGAAGAGAACGTTTGGAGCTGTTGCCCAGATTGGGGTCGAGGAAACTTAAGCGTGCTTACGGGATGTAGACGCACAAGAAATGTTTGTAGCAATGAAGGTAACTCGATTTTCTGCCTCTCGTACATCGACGTTGTTCAAGTGAGTTTACTGAAGTATACAGAGCAACGCGACGTAGAGATATTGAGATATAGTGCATATGAGAGACAGATATAAAACGAAAGATTCAAGAGAGGCATGATCGGTGATTACACCGAAGGGAATTTGGGTAGTAGATCGAAAAAGGTTTACCACAAAAGAAGGCTCTCAGCAATGAGGAATCTCAAATGCTGAATTTAGAGACCTCGATTTGAAATTGTTGGCGAATTCCAATAAGGGAATTTTTCCAATGAACCTGTCGTATCACAGCCCATCAAAGGCCAGCAATATACCCAGAAAACCTAGAGGAAACTCACCACTGGAATATTTTACCAAAGAGCGTGGGTAGCACATCCAAGGCAAAGGGACGTTAGTGGAACTGTTGAACTGTCTGCGAATCGTCATTCAGCAAGACGATTTCATCCCCACGTTTCGGGTTAAAAAATCTATTCCCTAGGTGGAATTTAACTCAACCGTTTAGTAGACCAGAAAAGGCATTCCGTAGTACATCGGTTATAATACAGTTGCAAATAAAAGGAAATATAGGCAACCTCATCGAACTCCACTGGGCCCAACGAAAACTGGTGAAAGTTAGCCATAGGCCCCAACTTTATCCAATAAATTACGACACAACTCTTTGAGGACTAACACATACTTCTCAGGTACACCATTTCGCATTCTATGCGGTGAGCCTAAGTCTGAATAAGAGAACCACGAGCCTACTTGATTAACTCGCTTAGACTCAATTTTATTCAGCCGATATTCATAAATAAGTGAAAAAGACTGCTCTTATTTCATATTTACCCATAGACGCGATAACAGGAAACATTCTCATTACTGTACTGTAACAGAAAGCCGTCGACTACGAGCCTGATGCTTGGACCAAAGAACCACACAAGTCTTCACTGCGTCGGTCGGGGTACCCATCACAAGGACAACACAGTGCTTTTTAATACGAATGATGACTGGCTGCTGAGGGGTTCAGATAGCTCCGCCCAAACTTGAAAGTCCGGGATGAATTACACTGATCTTCCATCCTCCAAACCCGCGATGTATTTTATGCGAATCCGTCGCCTTGTAACTTGTCAAACAAATCTTTGAGGAGATCCTTATTTTTGAACTGTGAATTACCAAGTGATTATCACAAAGCAGACAGTTCACACTGTTTCGTTTTTTAATGAATAGAATATTTCGATCGCGTCGTATATCGGAGCCTGACAAGTGGAACAGTTTACTAAAGTGTTTTGGGGTGCACCGCACGAACAGGTCAACCACACAGTAGAAGTATTCTAAAAAAAGAAATGTCTACACTTTTGCCACCATTACGGAACGCCATCTGTGGTGCTATCGATGTGACATACAATTAAAAAGCTAGCAAACTTGTTTATCTGAACAATTGTCGAACTTGGCGGAGCCACGTGCTCCGCATGTGTACACTGTCAGCACGCCGTTGCGTTCCTCCAAAACACACGTTTTCCCGCTCTAGCCTTTCGAGTTTTTCTCCTTTGCGCGCTGCCCAGTACAATCGTTATCGTGTCACGAACCAAGGACCAGGGGCAACAGACTCTATGCGGGAGCAGGTTCTGACTTAACTTAAGAGAATCCTTAACATCCCCATCGGAGACGTTTTGCGGAAAAAGTGAACAGTTTAGAGAACGTAGTCCGTTCTCCCTTTGATATTCTGTCATAGAAATCAGAGGTAATAGACGACGTCTGGTTAAGTGACATCAATGTACAACCCTAAAACTGTGCTCACAGCCTGTGTTGATACAGTGCGTCATGGTCGGAATCGGAATTCACGTGTAGACTGTTCCAATCAATCACTTTTGATTGATACCCAGAGTTGCTTGGGAACATATTTTAAGTGACACGAAAGGAGTAGCGCCTTTGTCTAGAAATCTCTCATGTCTTCAATGACAAATCTCCAGCGTTTGTTTTACACCTGCTAATCCTGGCTTGTGGAGGTGTTGGTCATATCTCGGTAAGACATTTGGCAGGCGGAGCAAACCAGGTCGTCAGTACCTGAGGTGTGAAAAAGACTTATAATAGCAGAGCTCTTTGGATGCATAACTACAGCTTCGCAGGGACCAAGCGGATGAAATCCGCATCAAGATCCTATAGCCGGGAAAAGCAACGCTGTCATCGAAGTGCGATGTGTATGAACATCCTTTCGGTGATTTCAGGCGTGAAAGTACTTCGCAGTAATCTGTTGCCTTACAGATTGTGCTTAGTTTGGCAACGGCCAAAGTTGGTTTCTAGAACACAGTGCTCGGGCGAGGTTCTGCTATCCGAGATATTCATGAGGCCGGCTTAGCCTCTCCAAGGGGCCTGCCAAAATGAAAGAAAAAATGGGGAATTATTCCGATTTGGATTGGCCGACGGGATAGATCAACGAGCTCCGGCAACCTAGATGATGATTCCTGATAACTTCATTCCGTCTGTTATCTTTCATGCGTGAATTTCGTGTTCAGTCCCACTGCTTTCTTCGACCAAATTTTTAATCACCGGCCTAAGTTGAGATCTCGATATTATGTACCGTAACATGCAGTGATCAACGAAGAAAAACACATGACAGTTAACAACTGTGAACGCAATGTTTTCGTTTCTCTAACGTCCCATTTTGTCAGCGTGCTGCCGTGCCAAAAACAGCCCCGTCATCACTAAATACAAAAACGTACTATGGGTAAGTTGGCGACGGCTAAAATGCAACACGTACTACACATGTGACAGACAGCTGAAGGACAAATTGTTTCGGATTTGACTATCCAACCCTTGACTGGTCAGTAAGACAACCCCGACAGACAGCGAATGACGGTCCTGTGACCCGCGAGGAAATTACTCTGTTGTGTGGCCAATCCAATGTCACTGACATTCGTACATGACTCATTCCTGTCCCGCTGGCCTTGCACTCAAGTGCTCAATGCCTGTCTATCCCACGCTCTGCTTTGTTCCACTTTACCATACACATGTTGTTAGCTCCACGTTTGAGACTGACATCGATTCTTTGTTCCCGTTCACTTTTCACACTGCTATACTTGCTCTTACCGTACGGTGTACACGAACACACGTTCGTTCTCGCTTACTACTTAAGACTACTATCACACACACACACACACACACACACACACACACACATGCACGCACGTATACACATTGTTGTGAATTCACTCATACCACGGACGGCTTGCTGTAGCCAATCCAACTTAGGCACTGATACATACTTGCTTGTTGATTCGCTGCTGCTCAGTGGCCCTACTTGACCACACTCGATCGCATGCACTGCTTTTACTTACCTATAGAGGATTGGCTTGTTTGCTTGCTTGCTCGCTTAATTGCGTGCCTACTGTTGCGGTGATGGAGGGCTTTGTTGTGTACTGTGTTTTCCACTAATTACAAACACATCAGAATCAAAGAATCGGCACTCCGCGAACATCATCTTAGATTTCCCAGAATGTTTTTGGATTTCAGACACATTAGGGAGGTAGATTTAAATAAAATCCCTTGATCCGATTGAGTTATTATGCCCTCCAAGCCCGCATGGGTACACGAGATTTTATTCTGCGATCTGAGTGTGCCCCTTGCGTGCAGTTAGTTATGTTGGATAAGGTTACGAAGGGAAATATCACTTACGTGTATTTCTTCAGATGACCTTCCAGAAATGAGGCTGATAATTGTGTGCCACACTGGCCAACACCAAGGTAGACCAAACTCATTGAATTGTGTCTGTTAAAAAGTGAAAATAATTTAAGATATACTTAAAGAAGAGTCTAAAAAGAAAACTGTGAATGCATCATGATCAATCTACCCATGAGTTGTTTGGCTGGGTAAATTATCGCAGAGATCTTCATTTATTTCCTAAAAAATTCTCCGATTGTGCCGCTGATCTCAGCGGGATAGTCGGGTGTGTGGTGCATAGTGAAGACAGAAACAGAAGAATATTGGAGGAGGCTTGGCCTATCTGCCATTTCTCGATGGAGATGACTGTTCGAGGACGACTTTCTGTTCCACAAAGCACAGACGGATGAAAACGTAGCATCATGTCAGGATAAACTTAACTATATTATTTTATCTTGAGAATAATCCGTCGGTACTTCAAGTGAACTATGCGTAAGTCAGCGTGAAAGAGATGTTTTGCACAGACACTAACAAGCACATTATATATTTTGTTGGCCATTTCGAGAAAAGATTTTAAGATATACTACTGATTACCTCGAAATAGTAGTAAAACCTTGGTATGATAATGTGGTAAACATTACGAGGGAGAAACAGATTATATATGGTAAAACGCCTTGAGAAACAAAGGAAGATTTAAATGTAGATTTATTGCAGAATTGCCCAACCTTTCGAAATGGAAAAATGAGCAGACGCGATTCGCGTCATAACTGATAAAGCGAGATCTGCACCACGAGTAACTCCAGGGCCCTAAATGGATTCAGATCTGTGTAATTGAATAGTTTTGAGGAGTACAATGATTATTTTGGAAAGCTGAAAAAATAGGGTGAAGATATATTCAGGACACTGAGAAGGGTTAAGGGAAATATCACTCTGTTCTAAAGAATTCATAATGTTTTAAAAATTTGAAGATAGGGTAATAAACTCTTCTTCATTTGCTACATCATGGCAAATAGTTACGACATCAGTATACTTAGTTACTGTTCCGTAGGTTCCGCTCATTTCAAGCAATCATTGACTACGCACTGAGTTCGGTGGCTTTGGTTGCTGTCTTTCAGTGGTAATCGCAGTATGAAATAGAGAAAATAAAACAGTTGTAATAAAAGAGTAAGAAGAGAACTGCAAGTAAAATCCACTCATCCAAGACAGTTATCGAATACGAGAGCGCCACTGATTGCGACACAAAGGCGTATACCCCAGTGTATCTGAAACTTAGTGGGGATCTCTTGAACTCCACCTAGGTAGACTAGCATGCCCTTCGTGGCCAAGTCCACTAGTTAGGCTTTTCATACCTTTCTTCAGTTTCATGGGAAGTCCACCCTTACTCACTTCCCAAACGTTATCTGCCCAAGCGAACATTGCGCCGTGGAGTCATACGCAACACATGCCCCAACCATCTTAGCCTGGTGACCTTTAGTGTTTCATCTGATGAATTTGTTCGTGTGCCTGATAATCTGCGCCCGACCTCAACACTGCTTATACGGCGTTCCCACCATATTCGAGCAATACTATGGACACATAGGTGTTCAAATACTGCAGTCTTCGTATACCCTCCACCTGTAGTGACCATGTCTCCGAACCGTACAGGAGCATTAGCCTGACTGTCGTAGCGTACACTCGACCCTTGATAGATAAACGGATGTCACGTGTACGCCACAGATGACTGAGGTTGGCAAATGCCAAGCGGGCCTTTTGTTTACGCGAAGCTACTTCATCTGTTATCTGACCACCAAATGAAACGCATATGCCCAGATAAGGCAACCTACTTACTTGGTCTACAGTCCCCCAGATACCGAGGGGTTTGGTGTTGAACCAACCCAGTCATGCAATAGTACCTTATACTTTGAAGGTACAAGACACATGCCGAAAATTTCTCCGCAGTTGTTAAAGCTGTCCAAGAACAAAGCTTGCAGCTTACCTGGATTCTTCCTAAGAAGAGCCATATCGCAAGCATACTCATGATCTGACGATTCTTCACTTAGGAAAGGTTTAGCGCCCTTGTTATCACATGACAGATGGTTTGTCTCTAAGACTACGTCATTTACAAAGTCGAAGAGTCAAAGAGAGAGGGGAAAAAGCTGACTTACACCACTTAATTCGGTTAAAGATTACCGGAGAAGCCAGACTGGAAGCCGAAAACTTAAGTGTGGAAAAAGGTGAATTAACGACCGCTTGAGGAACGCCAGAGATGTTGATTAGGTATTTGGTCGACTTGTTGGCAAGCCTAGTGTTTGGGATACGTCCGAAAAATAGCCCCTATTTCATGCCAATAAATTGGATGAAAAATTTAGGAGATGAGGCTGCCTTAGTAACGGTGGTCTTGAAATTAAGTCAAAGGTTGAATCATGGTCACGGAGTATTCAGCTAACAGACTTAACAGATTCGCCAAGCAATCTGCGTTTATAAGGAACTAGATGTGAAGCAACATTATTCTATTTGGCTGATTTTTCAGTTGCCTGCGTATGCGTTATTTCTCATATAAAGGTAAACATCAATGCTTCAGCATCTCCGAGTTGAAATTCCTCAGTCGACTGTTATGCGAAGCATCAGGTCAGAATAGTACGTCGTGAACTGCAAAACAAGATCCACAGGCAGCCTACAAATAAAGCTTTTGTACCAGGCGAAAGTTTGACGGTAATCGTCCCTTCGCTTCATCACCGGCTCAGACTTGAACAGTTCTCGCCAGGATGAGGTCCTCAGTGGTACCATCTCCGTTCGTCGTCATGATATTCAACACTGTCAACAGCTTTCTAGACGAGACTGTGCATGAAGTCAAGCAACTAAAAACCGGGTAAAGTCACACGGGAGAAACACGCATCTGACCATCAATTGGGGGATTTGCAGCTATCCGGTTCGCTATTTGTGAAATAGAAGAAATCAAACTCGTAGTATTTTAGCTGTCACCAACGTACGTGGGTGGGTAATTATTACAGGTAATTTGAAATGATCCCTGAAATAAACTCCCCCTTGATGATTGATGAAATGCTTCGTAGAGAATGGTACTCTGTTCTGTTTTTCAGTTACTAAGTACTGATATAGGTAAAGAGTTTCCAATTTATTGGAGCTGTTCTCTGTTTGATAAAGTCATGAGTAGATTATTCCGTGACCAACGGTGTTCGTCTTGACAAGTATCAGACAGATCGTGTGAATGAACGAACTATAAAGCTGCGCATGCTGCTGCCCTGTGAATTTCGTATGAAACGCAAAGGTTAGAATGAGTACCGTTCGATGGAAATCGGTTGAGCTTCGTCATTTTTAACATATTTAGGTACAGTTGCCTTTCACAGAAAAGTGAGACTCACTGTTTATAAACAATCCCTGCTTTGGTCAGTGATTGCCAAATTGTTATCGACTTGTAAGGACACAAAAACCATAAACTAGGTGGAAGAGTTACTAGTTTCATTGGTGTGTGAACTAGACGAACGTCAGTGAATTCTATTCTACAAAGTTCATGTACAAGGGGAATTAGACAGTTTATTGCCTTTACGAGTTATAAAAAGGGTACGAGAGGCCAACGGAATAAGTTCAAGTACTCATCGTAGATGTTCAGAAACTAGTAATTCCACGCAGTGCACTAGAATGAAAACTAGTCCAAAATAGAATTCAGAAATAATGAGTTTTATCGTGCTCTAAACAGTTACCTTTTAGTTTACACATCCCCACCATGTAGCTTTTATTGAAGGAGTGTCTACAAGAACTAGTGAGATCTTGGAGACAAACAAAGGTGTTTTTTTTCACCCAAAGTAGAGCATTCTTGATAACATC
Source organism: Fasciola hepatica (assembly GCA_948099385.1). Classification (NCBI taxonomy): domain Eukaryota; kingdom Metazoa; phylum Platyhelminthes; class Trematoda; order Plagiorchiida; family Fasciolidae; genus Fasciola; species Fasciola hepatica. The sequence goes on along the minus strand of CANUEZ040000126.1, from coordinate 4,450,087 downwards.
ACGAGTCCTCATTCCTAGGTCACTTACCCTGAACAGATACATATGTTCTTTTTGAAGAATTTGCAGGGTCACGTCTAACACTGCTAACTGGAAGATATCGTCGGCAAGCATGTATCGATAGGAAAATCCGACAAAAAATTGCTTCATTCCTCTGTTTCCTCCAATAAATTCCACTCAAACTACTCTTCTTTCTTTTTCTGATAAAAATTGATTCCGAAGTATTAAAATAAATGTTTAGATATCTACATAAAAAGTTGCAGTCGTTGCCTAAATTTGAGAGGCGTAAGATTTGTTCAATCAGTTCCAGTTGATTGTCGAAGGACTAATGGTCAGCCTACGTACCAAACTGTAACGGCACTCGATTTCATTGCATGGTGCTACCACGTGCACCAGCTCCGTCTGGCATCATCTAACAAGAGATGCCCTAGAAAACTGGCAAACAGGAATTACCAATTGACCTTTCAAAATTATTTGACAGCATTCACTAACAAACGCTAGCTCAAACATAAGGCCAGGGGGAAGAAGATAGCCTTCAGCCGAGTGACGGAGCCATTGCTTTGGGTCTGTCCATCAAGCGTCATGAGAAATGAACAATACTTACAATTTACAAACTGTGATTTCGGGAAACCGCCTCCGCACTTAACTTCATCTGAGGAGAATTTACCAATAACCGAAAAATCCAGTTCCAGAAAATCGACATTTTCCGTTTCTTAAGTGAACCTCATAGATGCTCATCCTTACGCGAATTATTTTGACACACCCAACGGCAATCAGGGAAGCTCTGATGCTCATGTCGACCGGCCTGGTGAGTAAAAGTTTCCACAGTGATAATTTCATAGAGCACAGTTTGATTTATGGTACGATAAACATTTTCTAAACAGGCCTAGTAACACAGTGGCCCAAACTATAAGTACTTACCTCACCATTATCCATTCTAAGGCATATTATTCAGTCTCCGGCTCAATGAATCCAAAAGGGAACTCACTACTAGCACATCTGCACTGCGTGCTTTTTAAGTCATGAAAATAAATTTTCAGGCTTGTCCCATACCATCTGAACTGCATTCTGCACCGGACTACTCCTATGCTCTCCAGTAGGCAAATTATCGAAAAATCCACTTGGACTCTGAGAGTCTGGTCTGATTGCCTAGACCGTACATTTTGCATTCTGACAAAATTCTCGCTAATAAAAGCTCCGTGAAATCAAGATTATCGACGGGCAAATATCATCATGTAGTCGATCACTCGATGCTCTGCAAAGAATTAATCTAGTCTAGATTTTATGAACCCAGTGGTTCAGATTGCTTTCCGACAGTCGCACTGCATGCGTTAACAAGTTAATATTATCAATTCCACTAGAATGCCGAAAGAATCCAAGAGGACACTTATAAGTGGTAAAAATCGAATAACATTTTTGGTTTTCATAGCAGTTCATTGAGATTTCGTGATTTTTCCTGATGATAAATTTCACACCCTTCCTCAAAATTTCGCTGAAATCTGGTAATCTGTTAAAACCCTAGAAAGACCCTCATTGCTTTCCAGGCAAAGCATCCCCTTGGATACTGACAGTGGTTTTTTATCTGATCCGCCTTCACCCAGACTGATAACCAAATCCCAAACCTCTTTAGGCTACCTGACTGTACCGATCCAACTTGCGACAAAATCAAGTTACAGCTAAACTGTGATGGATCGAAACATTTCTTACTGACGTAACTGAATCCATCGGTTTACCATTTAGCATGTCATGACACATTTGCGGTCCTCGATGAGTGGGAGAAAAAAACTATGTCGTTAGAGAGGCTGCAATATCTGATTCGCTGTCTGAGTAGTAATGGTTTACATCAGGGATCATTTAAATACGACTTTACATGCACTCAACGTATTTTATGTTTATCTCATGAATCACATTTTTCCTTCTTTCAGTGGTGCGACAGGTCTAACTCTTTAATTGTCCGATATATTCGGATGGAATTGCAATTGATAATATTAACTTGTTAACGCATGCAGTTCGACTGTCGGAAAGCAATCTGAACCACTGGGTTCATAAAACCTAGACTAGATTAATTCTTTGCAAAGCATCGAGTGATCGACTACATGATGATATTTGCCCGTCGATAATCTTGATTTCACGGAGCTTTTATTAGCGAGAATTTTGTCAGAATGCAAAATGTACGGTCTAGGCAATCAGACCAGACTCTCAGAGTCCAAGTGGATTTTTCGATAATTTGCCTACTGGAGAGCATAGGAGTAGTCCGGTGCAGAATGCAGTTCAGATGGTATGGGACAAGCCTGAAAATTTATTTTTATGACTTAAAAAGCAGACTGTACGTATATTACCACACTTTTCATTACATAATAACCACACTTTGACAGATAGTCCGGGAATTTGTTTCTTCCAAACGATTTGTGTGGAGTCATGGTTAAGGGCGTTACTGTATAAATTGTAAATTTCCGTATTCCGAATGAAGAAAATTACGTTAGGTGCTTGAAGACGAAATTTTTACGAAAAAGTTAAGGGAGTAAGGGGGTCCATTTTGAACGATTTCTGCGACCTTCACTTGATCGTCTCTTTTGTGTTTTAAAGGGTACACTCAGGTGACATCCAGTTGAAGCCTAGGTAACTTTTACGCTGCCAGCAGCACAGGATGACTTGCAATATAACCTGACTGTCCCCTTTGGAAACACTCATTATGTTCCTGAAGTACATATTGCAGATGAAAGCAGACCATGAAAACTGAGGAATTTATGCCAAAAACAGCTGACGCGTAAAAAATTCCATTAATCTCTCGTTTCAGGACCAATAACTTGATCCGCACATAAGGCCGTAACCGCCAACTCATCGGCTTTCATCCACCATATGAATTATCCTAGCAGAAAGATAATTACTTACCAAACTACGTTACCAAAATACGGAAAAGTATGGTCTCAAATCGACTCAGTTGCAGTCGTTTGCCCAAACTTTTGTTTGGAATAATTCAAAAATATGAAAAATTCTGCAATTTATTCGGTAAGTTTTTTTTATTGTTCGTTCTAAAGCAGCCAAAATCTGGTGAGAAAGCGAGATGAGAAAAAATCCAGATGGTGTTCTGATGTCAAACGTGAAGTGGTCATCATGAATCCCCAACGGCGACTGGTTGGGACAGCTCGGATACTTCCCGCTAGTATTCTATTGAAAACCGATGAAGAATATGAGCTGTTGCTGTGCGAGCTAAATTACACAGTGTATTCTCATATGGTGAGGTACTGGATTTATTTTATTTACATTCCTCAATGGCTACAGTTCACGAATAATCTGGGGAGATTCAACGGGTCATCGTACCCGTACTATTTTGAAGTCCGTTATGTCCGATCATTTTTCAAAGAATCTTAATTGCTGCTTTGTCAATGAAAAACAGTCCTTATGCATTATAAATTGTGTCGATTGATCATTGGTACTTTTTCCCACATGAATATATCATTCGCAGATGCAGTTAACTAACACCTTTTTCCAAGCGCAATGGGGCATCTGAATAATTTGAAAATTCAAAGATGGATACAAAGAATCAGACTGAAATCGAATGCGTTAGTGACTGGTTCCTGAATGATAATGCTGGTAAGCTATATCTGACTCAGAATTGTGTAACGATTACAAAATCATATTTTATTGTCTACACAGGACCGACCAAAAAACTTTCTTAACCGATAGCCATGTTCGTATATTACAGCAAACTGATTTTTCACTACTGCTGAGATATGCATATATCTTTATTTCTTAAGATTTCCAGTCAGAACAGGGGCGTATTCTCCGGCCCCAGAAAGTCCCGGGAGGGACCATTTTTATGGTGCTTTATCAGGCAAGTTTTTATCGTCACTATATTAGTAGCGTACTAAATAGTCTCTAGGGTTTACTAAATAAATGTCAAAAGAATGTAAGATGAAAATGGGCGGAGGAGTGTGCCTGGATGGTTAGACGAAAATATGTGCTCATTAACAATAGAAATGAGGCAGATAACACGAAACGAACTTACAACTGTCCACAGATCACAGTTGGGTCTCCGATGAAACAAGTTTCAGGTTAATCCCAAAATCAGAAAGGAAAGTTTGCACCGCAGAGAGTCCGTTTATTTACAGATTGGTGATGTCACAACGCGTGGTCACGTGTGTCATTCAAGGGGTGTATTGATCATTCTCATTTGAACATCGGTACAGCAAAGGGGTGCCGTACCAAGGGACCTAATGAACATGAAAAAGTGTGGAGCTTACAGGTACCTCTACGCAACTCTCTCTCCGGGCTTTTGCTGTATAAAACAAAAGCTCGACAGAAAAAAACAAGAAGGAAGAGACATGTTAGGAAAAAAGGCTATACAACAAAGTCTTCAAATCTGACAAGGAGTCCAACATCCCTGCCTGAACGGCTAGTGACGAGTGGTGGGTGTTGTGCTGATGATGTGGGTAGAAGTGGTGTGGTGTCCAATGTGATGGTGGATTTTTGATCGTCAGCAGTAATTGTTGATTGTGTCCATGGATATTAGTGGTTTCGGTGCTGCCGGTGACGGAGATATGCTATAATACATGGGCTTCAATTTGCCAATGGTGAATGTATTGTTCATCAACCGTCTGAACCATAAAATACTTGTCTGCGCAGTTGAGTACCTCGAATGACCAACTGCTGTGAGTGGTTTGCGTACAAAATTGTTACGAATTAGAACAAATGGTGACGCGTGTATATCATTATATACAAAAAAGAGTGAATTGGAAGTGTGAGTGGGTGTTGGACGAAGTCGGGACATGCAATCACGAAGGCGATGAACAAAAAGCAAGGAGTAACTGATTCGGATACACAAGGTTGAACTTGTAGTGACCTCGATCGTTTTGAAAAAATGACTATTTTCTGGACACCATTTTGGATCCATTTGCTCTACGATCTTTTCTGACGTTTGACATCGACCACATAGTGTTCTCCGGTTGCGTACGTTTTACTGGACTGACTTTTCCGAGGTTTCCGTCCACCTCGTTGTGAATCACTTTCACTTTCGGTCGTTCGCCGATTGTGCACGCTCACGGTTCGCTTTCTGCATAGCCGTTGCGTTTCGTCTCGTTTTCCGTTCGGTGTATCTCTCGTATCGGTACTGTTCCGGTGCCACGATATATAGAATACACCTCGCATCTGTAAACCGACTTGCGTCTTCTCTATTCGTCCGATAGAGGGGATATCGTTGGTATTTCGCTGCTAGACCCGATAGGAGACACGTTCGCCAGCCGCTCTCGAACGTGTTCTATAAACTTTCTCGCCAGGAAGGCGAATGTTGTTGCCTAAAACGAGCTCAGATGACGTGCTCTGGAGGTTATCTTTCACTGATGATCGAAGAACCAAGAGAACGGATAGCAAAATTGTCGCTCCAGCAGCTGGGGTTTGTTTGCGATATTAGTGCTGCTTTCAGCGGACGATGTGGGCACTCCACTACACCATTGAACAAAGAATAGTATGCGGTTGCCGTGATGTGTTTACAGCCAAGCGGTTTGATAAAGTCACGAATCGGAGTCTACTGAAAGTGGCTGTTGCGGTCTGTGGTCACAGTAGATGGAACGCCAAAAATAGCAATCCAGTTTTGTAAGAGCGTATTGGTGGTCTGCTCTGCCCAAGTGTCTGCAATTGGCGCTGCCACAGGCCATCGAATAAAACGATCAACAACCGTCAAGACGTGTGTATCTGTTCGACGGAGGTAGTAGACCTGAGAGTTTGATGTAAATGTGTGGAAATCTAAAGGCGGGAAAGCAGAATATGCCGGGAGGTGAAAACTGTGACGGTGAGCTTTGGACATCTGACACTGTAAATATTGTCTAGGCCACGGTACAATGTCAGAGTCTATATAGAGCTAAACAAGGCCGACGGAGGGAGTTGGTAAAGTGCATGGATGCCTGGGTGAGGACCAGAATGAAAGGATTTTTTTGTAGGAAGTAGGAACGACAGGACGGGGGTTGCCAGTAGACGAGTCACATGATTTCATCATCGGCGGAAGGTATGGGAGACTCCTTCAGCTGGAAAGTGGTGGATGTGTTCAAGTCAGACAACGACTGATCGTCCCGCTGGAGTTTTGCTAGCTCAGTAAGATGAAACTGTGTTTGCACCGCACTACCATTTGGTCTGGGTAAGACATCAGCCACAACGTTATCAACTCCATGCACGTAGCAGATATCTGTAGTGAACTAAGAAATATGATCCAAGTAGCATGCTTCTCTGTTTAAATAATTGTAGGGGCTTCGCAGACACCAAACTCACTAAAATGCGACCTTAAAGCTTAGGAGCCCCTTGTTTACAAATAGGTATTTGCATTTAGATTGACTTGGGAGTGACAACCGCTCCTCAGCAGCGGCCAATTCCGGTGCCAGGTCCTCCTCCAGCTATAGGCATTAGGGTGATTCTCATCAGTCACCCACTGAGGTACGCAACTGGTCAAGCAAGCCTGGACCAGGCTCTTCCATAGGTCAGGAATTCGGCTTAGCTTCGGTTCCTTCAGCCGACTGCTTGTTTGAAGTCTGTTTGTTTACGTCCACCTGGTACCGGCAGAGTCAACAGCGTGGCCATTCTACATCACGCGGCTAAAGGCGGCAAGGCGCACTGCAGCTCGTCAGCTCTTGCCATTAGCTCGTTCAGTCTCCCACCTCCTGTCATTTATACAGGATAATCAATATAATTACCAAAACCTATCAATTGCTATCGTTCTATGTCTCCATTCGTTGGACGGGAATCGAGTCCTCATAACTCATGCCAGCGTCCAAATAATGATCACGATTGGCGTGTAGTATATGTGTCATGGGTTTGCGGTCCATGTACACAGAATTGTAGTTCTTACAAAAGATGGCGGAAGTGACGATTTGCCAAGCTGTAGCGCATTTCTGACTGTACATAATCCTATCTCCTTCCCTTTTACATTCCAGGTGCCTTTGTTAACCATGAGACGGAACCATCCAATGCGGCAGGCACCTAGTCCTTCACTCCTCCCGAACAGTGACCTTGACCCCGACCGCGAAGTTGTATATAAACCCCCAAAGGAAGCCCCCGAGTGAAGTCACTTCCAGTTTCCAGCTGTATCAATGGCTGTGTTGTCTCGTGTCAATACAAGTCCACTGCTTCCCGAGCTTGTCTTCTGTTGCGGCTGACCTCGTGCTGTGACCGATTGTGCTGATCCGTGCATCTATTTTTCAGACCCATGAACCACTAGTGCGTTACAAAGTAAACAACCGGGAGTTCGCAAGAAAATGTGCTATATCGCGTCTGCACTGCTTGGAGTTTTCCAAAAAAATAACGCCAAGTGTTGCAGTTGACTGCACACAGTTTGATGGAGCACTGCACCAGCCGCAGTACTGGATGCATCTGTGGTTGGGATAAACTCGGTATTCGGATCAAGATAGGGATGATGCAGCATGGTGGCGTCTGCGAGAACTTGCTGGCTTTCGTGAAAGCTGCCTACGCCCAGGGAGTAAAATCGATTGCCTTGGCACCGGACTTGAGTAGGTCAGTTAAATGTGAAGTAATGGATGCACAATGTGGGATAAAACGTCCGTAGTAGTTCAAAATTCCCAAGAAACGGCGTAATTGTGTGACCGTCTTCGGCGCAACAAACAAGAGAATGCTACGCACATTGTCTTGGAGGGGTTACAAACCGTGCACGTGTATATAATGCTCAAGAAACTCGGGGGATTCGACTCCGAATACGCATTAATCGGAGTTCAGTTAAAGTCTACTTTCCTGAAAAAGCTGAAAGAGTTGACGCAGATAGCCAGCATGTGTCATTGGACGTGCTAGCTATTAAAATGCCGTCGACATAGCCAGACGTGAAGAGCTGATCTCGTAGCACTTCGTCGACAAAATGCTGGAACATCTGCGCTGCGCTCACAACCAAAATGGGCTTGCGTACAAACTCGAACAGGCCAAAAGGTGAGGCGATGGCCGTTTTGGGTATATCGACTTTGACCTTGGGGATTTAGTGAAATGTATCCACGAGATCAGTTTCGGAAAGGACCATTTTCCAAGAGGGATTATGTATCTTTCGGGCATGGTGACGTTGCTAAGACCGCGGTAGTCGCCACAGTTTCTCGAAACTCCGGCTAAATTTGGAGCCATGTGCAGAGACAAGGCCCGTTGGCTGGAAGAAGGTATGATGACGACAAGATTCGTCGTCTGTTTGATTTCAAGGTGTGCAATACGGATCTTGTCAGGGCTGAGTGGGCTTGGTTTTAAATATGCTGGTTGACCTTTGGTGGGGATGTGATGAAGCAAAGCGTGAGATACTGGGTCGGCGAAAACGCCTTTAAAATGTCAGCAACAGGTGATTACGGAATAGCCAGCCGAATACCCAGGGAATTGGTCCATTTGTCAGTGCCGACGGCCCAAATCTTGGTTGTGGTGTCTACCAGCTTTGGATTTTTGAGGTCCACTGTTAGGCCAAAGTGAGAGAGGAAATCCCAACCGATTATGGGAGTCTGAAAGTCCCCTTGGACGAGAACCCATTGGAAACGTCTCCGAAGACCCAAATCGAGAGTATTTGACTTTGGACCGAATGTTGCAGTGGTCGTGTTATTTGCCGCCTGTAGTGTGAAGTGAGATAGTTTGAGACGGTGATGCTTGGGTCGCGGAATGACACCGACCTCAGCACCGGCATCTATTAGGAGGTAGTTTGAGAGAAACTAAGTGGATGTCAATAGATTTGTAGTAACCTGGAGATGACTAATTTTTGGATGTGTAAATTCACGAACGAATTATTGTATATAAAACACAAATAATCAGTACCTAGCTCTTAGTAGTTCGTATGTCGCTCCAACACGTGTACGTGGTCCACATCGTTTCAAGTCGCCCTTCATCTATCCCACTGACTTTGTTCTTTTGGCAACCGCTAGAACTTTTGGCTTGTTGCCCGTTCCATAGGTCATCTCCGTTCGTCCTTCTGAAGCTCCGCACTATGCCACCACGATAATCAGAACAGTGTTTTCCACAACCCGTGAACGTATGATGTACTTTATCTCCTTTTAATGCAGGCTACAAATGCCCGTATCTACGAAGGACTCAGATCAGATCAATACACGTAAATTTTGTCAAGGTGGGCCTAAAGATCCTTTCACAATGACACGCTCGAGAGTGTGGATTTATGACATCTCCAACAAGGAACATACAAGTCCACCACGTTGTCAGTTATTAATTTACACGTTCTTCTATTCAGATAACCTTCCGGAGAAAACTTTCCCAGGCATGGGAGTGTCCCGGCTTAGTCATCTTAAGCAACACCTAATTAGTATAATTATTTCTTACTCAGAACAAAACGGAAACATGCATTTACAATACGTGTAGCAATAAGTGCATTCCATAGCGATAACACCTATTTGAAAAGAGTCAAGCGACAGGTTAATGCCAAGCATCTTGCACGAGATGCGCACGTTCCAAAAATGATGGCAGATTTACTGGGCACGGTGATGTCCCTCAGTGTCCAATGTCCACCATCCGGTAAAAGATTTTTAGTGGCCACGCTGGACCAGCTGGTTTTGTCGGAGAATAATATTAATGTACCAAAGATCAGGGACCGACTGGTAAATTTGCTCACTTTACAGTAATACCTTAAGAATGACCAACTGCTTTCAAGTTGTGATAACACGGCGGATAAGTTCGTGCGCAATGTGATGCACTGTCTCCCCAGTCCCAAAGTAGCGGACTTGATGAAATATTCAGGAGCACAAGGAAAATACGGATTTTGCAAAAGTTCACTGAACCGACACATCATGCGTAAGACAAGACTCACTGAATTGGAAACATCTTTCAGATTTTCGAGCTGTTTGTGCAGTTACAGTGATTGATTTTCGAGTGGTTTGCAGCCGGTAAAAGTTGATGGTGTGAAATACAGGATACACTCCGTTAGTTTTTGTCGCTTCCCCAAATTACGTATTCTGTTGGTCACTTTATCTCCAACGCAACAAAATCCCAATTATTATCCTTATTTCACCCATTTTACGGCGCATGAAATAGAATGATCTGTAACTGGGTACGTCAAAGGCATTTAAAAGTGCTCAACTCAATATATTGAAATAAAATGTTGAGTAAAAAAGCACAGTTGCCTAGCAATCGATTTCTTTCATATCAATTCTACTTCGACCTGTGGAAGAACAACTGCTAAAGAAACCGTCCGGATATATATATATATATATATATATATATATATATATATATATATATATATATATATATATATATATATATATATATATATATATATATATATATATATTCTCAATCAGCACAGAGGTGCATTTTGCTTTCACAACAAAGCTCTTGAGGGACTAGTTTTGTTATGCAGTTTGGCATGAGTTTTTGTCATGTCTTTAGATTTGATAAGGTCTAAAGCATAGAAAAATAACTTTAATTTATTGAAAAAACTGTAATTCATCAGCCTTGTCAACAAAAGGAAAGAGTATTTAGTCCCAAGAGACTATTTTAGAACTTAAGTTAGAGAATTTGCCCCTTTTTTAGAATGATTCACAACGTGGAAACACACCTTGAGTTCTTTGCGAAATGCTACATTTTATGAGGACACTTGGCACTGGAAAGTACCCGGATCGTGCCAAGTAATTTATGGGGATGTTTACAAATCATGTTCTCTTCTCGAATGGAAGTAATAAAGGTTCCATAACTAACACCTCAATATTAAATGATGTAGTACAGGTCACCGAAATTAAATGTATGGCACATATGCTGATGCATCCTCAATCTGTTCAAAGATAGTCCCAAAACATTTCCTGGAGTGCCTCAAAGGGAACTAAATTGGGACTTTTTGGGGACCCATGTGCTGACGGGTTGTATATATATATATATATATGAACTGTGCCGGCTGACACCAATAGCAGTGTATTTTCCTTTTAAAGAATTTCATAATATACCGAAAGAACGTTGGTAACAAAAGATCATTTATACAAACTGCACTGAACAGGCTGTTGGTAGCCGTATTGGTGTTCGATTTATGTAAGTGCAGAATCTTGTTGAAGCACTTACTGAGCCTGTGTGCTCATGGAGTTTTCTTTCCTACATTTTGCTGACTAAACACGTGCAGTCCCCTCTGGAGGACACTAATCCTTGCGTATCAAAAACCTAATTAGTGGACAAGGCGGATCTAGGCGCGTTGTAGGTACTTGTATATTTCCGATTTTTTCCATGATTTTCAACGTCTCTTGGTGCGACACTCCTTTTTTGTACCGACGTTTTAATGAAAACACACACGCCTTTTGGTCGTCAACACCGGGCAATACAAAAAAGGCTGTAAATAAATCTTTCATTCTGGCACGGTCTCATCTTCTGGTTTGGATTGTCTTGGAATTATATTCGGTCGGAACTAACTGAGTGAAACAAAACATTTTAGAAGCTTCCACGGCATCTCTTGGCACTTCGCTCAATACCATCCTGTTCTGTTTAACGGATGGGTGCCAGACCGAACTGAACTGAAGACATTGGGGGATATTGGCTCTTTGGGGCTCATTTCCTGATCACAAGAACATTGAACAACTGTGAGTTTATATCACACCTTTTGTTTCATTTTAATTCTCAATGTACATACCCTTTTGGCCTTTTTATCACCGCACGCTCCTCCGCCCATCTTAGTTTGCTAGTGTCGTCTTAGATATTGTTGACAATAATTTAGTGTACCACATAGACAGAGTAGTACGCTACAGGGTATATCCGCCCAGACGATGTGACGATCGGTTCGAATGAACTCAAGATTTACTCGGCTTTGCCTTGATGTTTTGAAGTAATACACGGGTTCGAGGCTGTTGCACTAGCGTGGAACAACTGGACATGTCAAGGTGTTTTCGTTTCTTGAAGTATCCTTTTTTCCGTTGTAATCGCTCAGCTGGAAAATAGGGGATGACTGTGAGGATATGGCCCCGTTCGATGGACGGTTTTGTCCCACTGGCAGATAGTACTCCAGCACCGGCCTCTACCGATCCGCCGAACCCACGAGTGGCAGGAAGGCCGATCAATGACGTGAATCGATAGACGAGACACAGTGGAGGCAAGCATAACGTTTTCCACAATTTAAAGAAAAATGGATATTCTCTTATTTATTGGTGCGCTACTATAATAGTATGAACAAATGCAGTAAAAATAAGGCGCACGCAAAATTCATTAATTGGAATAAGCCTGTAAGGTTGGTTAGACCTTACTTCGTGGTTTCCTTAGTAAACGCTTGCTTCGGTTCTTTGTACTGCGTGGACTACCTGCACGTTACTCTAATGCTCGGCACTGTACGAATATGTTAACCAGAACAGTATTCTCCACGCCCCGTGAGAACGAGAAGGCGATTGGGAGAGATAGTGGTTAGCGTATATTTTAGGAATGTGCGTAAGAGCGTGCGCAAGAGCAACGGTCAAATGGCCACCGCGCTTGGCAGTCGGCGTTCGGTTAAACAATAAACGTGGTAAAAGTACGAATGAAGATGGCAACAGCCACAAACCACCGATTAGCAAGATGAATTACTGAATATCTTCAAGTAAAGAAATACTTCGTTACAGTGTTATAAAGTGGTGGAGTATCGCATTCGATGGCTGTCTACGTTTATGGGGTTACTGTCCACAAAATACCCACCACTGTTGTACATAAATGAACTTCCTAATTGTATTGGCATAACAAAGTGCTCACTGTGAATGCATTACAACGCATAACCCATTCACCTCCATCCAGTGTTCATCAACTACAGGGCTATGACACCAATTCAAGATCTGTTATCTTTTCCGTTCCAGTCCATTTGTTACGGAAGAAAGGAGTGCTCTGCGACAGAAACTTAGTAAAACCTGAGGTTTTTATAGAGTGTGTTCAATGGAAGCGGGAGGGAAAAATTTATATATACTCTACTGGGAATGATTTGAATGGTTAGATTTTGACATCCTACGGAAAAACGCTCTGGACTGTCCACTTTAGATGACGATGACAAAAACCGAGATGAAAACGTGTTTCAGGTTCTGGGAACCTGGCTAACGCCGTCTTAGTGTGCCTATGGGTCTTAACACGTTGACACTGCAGACAAGCGCGAGCCCATTGACGGACATCTCGTTTGACATTGTGCCAAACGAAACGCTCAGTTAACAGTTTCACCGAGGCAGTCACACCCGGTTGAGCCAGATTATGGAGTGTCAGGAATGTAGGATAACGGTGGGCAGCAGGGAGCTACTGGCCTGGGTCGACCTTGTGACACATCGCACACGATGGTATTCTGGGAAGCTGGGATAGGTACTGTGGTTAAACTCGAAGAACCGTTTTGTCGAAGTTGTTCGATTTCAGGGTCCATAGTTTGAGCCTGTGCCATTGCGTCCAAGTTGATGTTAGGCGTCTGCGACAGACTTAGTTGATATTCGCGCGATAAGGTTTCTGCGACGGAATTAAGTACCCCAGAGACGTGTCGTATGTCCACAGCAAACTGTGAGACAAAATCTAAGTGGCGAATCTCGCGTGGTGAGTATCGATCCGAAGCTGACTTTAGTGCGTAAACCAAAGGCTTGTGGTCTGTAAACACCGTGAACGAACGGCCTTCGAGTGCATGTCGAAAATGACGGATTCCCAAGTAGATGGCTAATAACTCTCTACCGAATGTGCTGTACCTTGATTCCGCGGGTTGTAGGCGCTTGGAGAAGAATGCTTAGGGTTGTCAAGAGTCGTCTACGAACTGTTGCAGTACTGCTCCAACAGCTGTGTCCGAGGCATCCGTCACTACCGAAATAGGGGCAAAGGGTCGGGGTGTGTAAGGAGTGCTGTGTTGGCGACAGCATCTTTGACCAAGGCAAATGCGGCTTGTGCCGTGTCGGGAAACACGAACTTCCGCCTACCTCAGCGCAACAGGTCGGTTAGGGGTTGTATCATTTCCGCACAGTGCGGAATAAATCGGCGGTATAAATTCACCAGGCCGGCAAACTGACGCGACTGGCGAAAAGATTGGGGTTCAGGGTAGTCGCGAATAGCGGAAACTTTATCTGACAGACGGCGGATGCCCGAGGATGAAATAGAATGTCCCATGAAGGTGACATCAGCCCGGCCTATTTCGCATTTCGTGGTACTGATCGTAAGGCGGTGCCGGCTAAGGCGTTCGAAAATAGCTCGTAAGTGTGTAGCGTGCTCCAGCTCTGATGAACTCGCCACCGAAACATCATCCAGTTATACGTGGACATTTTCCAAACCACGAGTTGCCTCGTGCAAGAACCACTGAAAGGTCTGGGCTGCATTGCCGAGTCCAAACGGTATTCGTAGAAACTGGAACAGCCCGAAAGGCGTAGTGACGGCAGTTTTAGGGATATCGGGTATCGGTCAGGGACGGTGACTTTGTTAAGCACTCTGTAATCACCACCAGGTCGCCTTTGGCCGCTGGACTTAGGGACCATATGAAGAGGGGAGACCCAGGAACTACTCAGAAGGCTTATTGTACCGAGTTCTAGCATTTGTTCGAATTGAGCCTGTGCAAAACGGAGCTTGTCTGGTGCTAACCGACGCGGCCTACTGAACACTGGGGGTCCCTTAGTATCGATATGGTGAGTGACACCGGTCGTCACTGCTGGGAGAGGCCCGGCCTGCTGAAACATGGCCGGGTAGGCGGCGATGAGTTCGCCATAAGGTTGTTGTGCCGGTGGTTGGACGTAAAAAGACATGACGTGGTTCACTCGCGAATTGCAACCCACAACAGCAAGAGTGGTCTGACGATCTACCACTCTACGGCGCCGTGCATCAACTAGCAAGTCAAAGTGTCGTAAGAAGTCAATGCCTAGAATTGGGTACGGGACGTCGGCGATGAGGAATACCCAACGAACATTTCGTTTTGAACCTAAGTTTAAGGTGAGCGACCGCTGGCCAAGCGTTGGAATGGCCGTGCCATTGGCAGCGCGTAGTGTTTTGGGCCTGCGGCGTTCTATCGTCGCCTTTCGCTCGGGGGAGGACGCTCTCTTCGGCACCAGTATCTACAAGGAATAGGTTATTTGGAATGATGTCCCTTACGTTCAAAAGACGACTGTTGGTCTGATACCGGGCTTCGTGGGTCGCCACCACGGGCCGGGGGTTAAGTTTTCCTAATGAGCACCGGGAAACGTACACCCTGGTTTGCATCGTTTGGCTCCATCACCAAAGCGACTGTGGTATTTATGATACCCTTCTTTTGAAGAACCAAAACGTCGTCTCAGTGACGGACTATGGAGCCTAGGTAAGCGTGCGCGGTGCCGCTCCTGTGACCCACTTCTTACTGCTAGGCGTTGCAGGCTCGCGTCAATTCTAGACGAAACCGACGCGAGGTCGTTAGATGTTAACAAGGCAGGCACCGTTGAGACGGAGGACCTGGTTACTCCAGTTACAGCGGGGTTGTATCGTGGCATAATGTCATCATCTATCGCTGCAGTTTCCTCTAGCGAGCATTTGCGCGTGGCACTTAGTAAAACTGGAATGTTATGCGGCAAAAGCTGCAGCCAAAGTTCCCTTAAGAGCTGGTCCTCGATTACCCTCGGTCCTCTCAAGCGCTGCATCTCACGCAGCAGTTCGGAGGGCTTCCTACTTCCAAGCTCAACGTTTTGGAGTTGTTGCATACGTTGGTCCTGCGTTGGGGTCGTGCGGGCAATGACGGCCTCCTTTAAGGCCTCATAGCTTCTGGAAGAGATAATTACTTCCTTTACTAGCATTGTGACCTCCGGCGGGAAGCGGCCTGCTACCCACCTTAAACGGCTGGCGTCACTGGTTATACGGCAGTTTTCGAATTCTAACTCGACCAGCGTGAACCAGAGTTCTGGATCAGCAGGCGTGAATGCCGGTATGTGCAGCGTGATCGCCCCAACGGTGGGGTCTGGGCAGGGTTTCCGTTCGGCAGACATAGCGATTACTTTATAGAATACAGACGGGAAAAGAAATCAATGACCAGTGGAGCACTATAGTCTTCGCGAAAAAAACACGACGAACTAGACACACAAAATATGTATGGATAAAAAAATTATTTGGTAAACCGGCCAAAAATATCAACTGATAGGGAAACAATAAAACACACAAAAACGTACGCAGACGGGACCTTGAACGGTAGAAAACAAGGAGACTCACGTGACCTGGGGATCACGTCGGGCTCACCAATTGTAAGGTTGGTTAGACCTTACTTCGCGGTTTCCTTAGTAAACGCTTGCTTCGGTTCTTTGTACTGCGTGGACTACCTGCACGTTACTCTAATGCTCGGCACTGTACGAATATGTTAACCAGAACAGTATTCTCCACGCCCCGTGAGAACGAGAAGGCGATTGGGAGAGATAGTGGTTAGCGTATATTTTAGGAATGTGCGTAAGAGCGTGCGCAAGAGCAACGGTCAAATGGCCACCGCGCTTGGCAGTCGGCGTTCGGTTAAACAATAAACGTGGTAAAAGTACGAATGAAGATGGCAACAGCCACAAACCACCGATTAGCAAGATGAATTACTGAATATCTTCAAGTAAAGAAATACTTCGTTACAGTGTTATAAAGTGGTGGAGTATCGCATTCGATGGCTGTCTACGTTTATGGGGTTACTGTCCACAAAATACCCACCACTGTTGTACATAAATGAACTTCCTAATTGTATTGGCATAACAAAGTGCTCACTGTGAATGCATTACAACGCATAACCCATTCACCTCCATCCAGTGTTCATCAACTACAGGGCTATGACACCAATTCAAGATCTGTTATCTTTTCCGTTCCAGTCCATTTGTTACGGAAGAAAGGAGTGCTCTGCGACAGAAACTTAGTAAAACCTGAGGTTTTTATAGAGTGTGTTCAATGGAAGCGGGAGGGAAAAATTTATATATACTCTACTGGGAATGATTTGAATGGTTAGATTTTGACATCCTACGGAAAAACGCTCTGGACTGTCCACTTTAGATGACGATGACCAGAACCGAGATTTGCTGATTAAGATTTCAAAAATGGTTCCTTTTAGCTCAGAGTGATCACACAAAGCTACCAAGGTACTCCTATTGCGCTTTTGGTGTCATACCAACTAATATGGACGTGCCTGTTGCTAGTGAACTGGTCGTGTTGCTCAATTTTGTTGTGCTTATATGGAAATCCGAGTAAAATAATAATCTAAGTAATATTCGCTCGACAGTATATCATTCATTGGCACAGTATTTATCACTAACCTGCCCTCAGTTCAGTCGTGTATATTTGCACTGATCTTCTGAATTTGTGAGTATTCAATGGATCGTATTCTTTTGTAACAAACAGTAACAATTCATTGATTGCGGTGGTTTACTGATTCCTACATCTCAGCAACAGACTAACTTGAATATCAAAATAATCATCAAGATTGAAAATTTTGGGGAAAACTATGAATAACAGTATCATTCTGGCTGTTATGTTGTGCAACTACAAGTGTCACTTCGCATGTCAGCACTGCAAGGGATTGGTCTGGGAGTGAGCTGTCTCAGCTGGCTATGCTGAATATTTGCTGTCTCAGTTTGAAAAAATCAAGCAAGGAGTTTCATGTGCGAAATCCGGGTAGAACTAAACTGTTCAACCATTTTGCTGTAGGGAATAGGAATAATAGGAATAAAATCTGCCGGAAGCATGCTGCTGGAGAAAGCAGTAGGACCCCGGAAAACAGCCTCCACGGAGGACCACGTTTTGAAGCTGGAGAGATTGCTTGCTGAAACCCCCTTGTGGTGGCTCGATAGAGATGCTTAACAAAAAAGGAAGTAAATTATAAAAACGCTAGCGTACAGAAACATGTTCAACAGAAATAAAGAAAAGGGCGACTCATAGTATGTTCACAATGTTGAACTAGTTGACTTCAAACCGGCCACATAAAATTGCTCCTCAAGTTAGGTTCAGCGCAGCTCTCGGACAGGCGGTTGTACGTCGTCTAAGCGTTTCCTAATAATCCCATAGTTGGCTGCAGAGTTGCTG
Organism: Fasciola hepatica; assembly: GCA_948099385.1. Lineage (NCBI taxonomy): Eukaryota > Metazoa > Platyhelminthes > Trematoda > Plagiorchiida > Fasciolidae > Fasciola > Fasciola hepatica. Next base: position 4,432,183 of record CANUEZ040000126.1, on the reverse strand, counting down.
TAGGTGCACTAAAAATAGCGTTTGAGATTTTATAAGTTTAGTCTTTATTGCCACAAGTCAAACAAATCTTACAAGCAAAGCAAGGAGAACAATCAGCGGTAGCCACTTGGGGGTCAGTTTAAAATGTGAATTTTTAATTTGATGAGACAGTAAAACGTGTACAATACAGTGAAAAGAAAAACGTAGAATATCCAGGGTGTACAAGGTACCACACCCTTAACTTCTGTGATGCTAGCTTTCTGTGCAATGGAAATTTCGGTGGGTTCTGTCATGAACATTAGCAGAAAGCCCTGCAGCGTAAATGGTGGAAAGGTGATGGTCAATCTGGATGTCGCGCATGAAACTCCTTGATTCTTTTTCTCAAACCTGGACCGCCAATTTTCAGCATGGCCAGTTGAGAAAGCTCACTCGCAGACCAAGCCGTTGCAGTGCTGAACGGTAGTGCTACCAATGAAGCACTCGATGACAAAGACTTACAAATTTGTTTATTTGAATAAATACCGTTTTTGGTGGCGCCACTTGCTCCGCCTGTTACGTTGTCTGCACACCATTGCGCTCATCCAATACACACGTTGTCCCGCTCCAGCGTTTTCAGTTCTGCTTTGCGCGCTGCCGAGTATATTCGCTATAGAGTCGCGAACCGAGGACCAGGGGCCATAGACTCTATAAGGGAGCAGGTCCTGACTTAACTGAGGAGAATCCTAAACTGGTGAGCCCGAACAACAAATCCAGTCCTCAAAGGACACTCGTAAGTCCCTCAATCACATTTATTTGTTTGCATATACACTTTTTCCGACATATAAACGGTAAATTCCTGATTTCTGTTACCATATATATTTTATATTCTTTTTCATATCAATATTATAGGTGTTTCACGGTTGTTGCATTGACCTCTATATATCGTTTTGCAATTGTTATACCATTGCAACTATGGCTAGCAACGGCCGCAAACCTGATCCGGAACCTTCCGTTTCGACAGTCTCCCTAGCCGTCCCTGAGTTTTTATCGATGACCCTCAAGTCTGGTTTCATATGTTGGAGGCAGAGTTTGAATCACATAGAAAAACAAGCGAGCGAACCCGTTGCTTGTGGACTATCGGTCGCCTTCCCCGTGACGTTGATACTCAGATACGCGAAGTAATATTCAATAAGAGTTCTTACACAGCCGTGAAAGACGCGGTAATCTCTTGTCTTTTGCCGTCAGAATCGTCCAGACTGAAACGGCTGACACAAGGGACAGAGTTAGGTAGCAAGAAGCCCTCTGTATTACTGAGAGAAATGCAGCAGCTGGCGGGGCAACTTTTAGAGGAAAACATTCTTAAAGAGTTGTGGGTACAGCGACTACCACCCAATATTCAAGCACTGCTCGAGGTTTCTAGCCATCTCAAGCTCACAGAAGCGGCTAAACTTGCGGACAGTATCATGAAACGATACCATCCACAAACTTGGGCAGCCCCCAGACCACAACTCCCACTGCAGGGACACACTCCGAGGACATTCTTATAACTGCTTTCGAGCGGGCTTTCAGACTTTCTTCCTCTCCTGGTTGGTCTCACTGTAGAAACCATAAACCTTGTCACAACTCTGACCGACGTGAACGTCTCAGAAGCCGTTCCCCTGACCGCCTGGCTAACTCATCTCGATCAACGTACTGCCGATACCACAAACGGTTTTAGGAGAAGGCCCGGCGCTGCGAAGCCAGTTGCATCTTCCCAGGTGCCAAACAAGGAAACTAACATCCCGACGCGTTCCGACGACTAACGCGGTCGGCAGCCATAATATCAGTCGTCTGTCACATGTTCAAGATTTAGTTTCCAATAACTTGTTCCTAATTGACACCGGTGCAGCAGTTAGTGTCATTCCAAAGGAGGCAGGTGATGCAACGAACCCGTCAGTCCAAAAACTCCGTGCTATCAATGACACTCCTATTGCTACTTACGGCCGTAAGTCACTCCCGCTCAACCTAGGCCCACATCGCACCTTCCGCAGGGTGCTTATGGTAGCAGACGCCCTCTATACATTACACGGTATCGATTTTATTGACTGTTTTGAACTCCTGATTGATGCACAATGCCGGAGAGTTGTCGACCGACAGACTTTCCCTTCCGTAACCGGTTTATATTCCTCCGTGAATCACATCACGGCCCTATACATCGAACCGCAGGCTGAACACCCGTACGCAGACCTACTTTCAGCTTACCCGGCAATGCTAAGACAATCTGGCCCCCTTCCGGCGGTGACCACTAAAGGACCCACAGCATTTAGCCGACCACGTCGCTTGACCTTAGACAAGCTCCGCGTAGCACAGGCTGAGTTCGAACACATGCTAGAATTAGGCATAATACGCCCGTCCAGTAGCCCTTGGGCCTCGCCTCTTCACATGGTTCCTAAACCTAATGGCGACTGGCACCCCTGCGGCGACTATAGGGCCCTCAACCAGGCTACTATCTCAGACAGGTGCCCCATTCCACATATTCAAGACCTCACTTCTTCCCTATCTGGTTTCTGTTTTCAGCTGAATCGCCCTTTTTACAGCCTACCACCAAATCCCAGTAGCTGAGGCCGACTTCCCTAAAACCGCTGCCACAACTCCATTCGGACTATTCGAGTTTTTGCGCATCCCGTTTTGGCTCAGCAATGCAGCCCAAACTTTTCAAAGTTTCATGCATGAGACAGCACGCGGTTTCAAGGATGTCTACGTGTACTTAGACGATATTTGGGTGGCAAGTTCTTCAAAACAAGGGCATATGACACACCTGCGTGCTCCTTTTGAGCGCCTTAGCCAACACGGTGTAACCATTAACCCTACCAAGTGTGAATTAGGTAGGACGACCATCACTTTCCTAGGCCACGAAATCTCAGCCTCAGGCATACAGCTCCTGCCTGACAAGGTGGCGGCAATTGGCGATTATCCTGAGCCTCACTCTTACCGACAGTTGCTCCAATTTTCTGGCCTGGTTAACTTTTATCGCCGCTTTATCCCACACTGCGCCGAAATAATGCAGCCTCTAACAGACCTTTTACGTGGAGGTAAGCGGAAATCCATTTTTTCCGACACTGAGCAGGCAGCTTTTACTTTGATCAAGGAAGCTATCGCCAACATAGCACTCCTTTCACATCCTGATCCTTCTCCTCCCCTGGCATTAGGAACATATGCTTCGGACACGGATGTTGGAGCAGTGTTGCAGCAATTCGTCAGAATTTCATGACAACCGATAGATTTCTTCTCCAAGCGTCTCCAGCCTGCGGAATTCCGATAAAGCAAGTTCAGCAGAGAACTACCGGCAGTTTATTTGGGTGTCCGACATTTCCGGCACCCACTCGAGGGCCAAACGCTCACAGTGTTCACAGATCATAAACCACTAGTTTACGCCCTCCAGTCAGCCTCTGATCGATAGTCGCCACGCGAGATTCTCCACTTAGACTGTTTCGCAGTTTACTACGGATATTCGACGTATCCCCTGGACGCACAATCCCGTAGCAGACACACTCTCATGCGTTCACAAGATCGATGACCCACTACCCATAGGCATAGGCCTAAAATCAACAGCGGCAGCCCAAACAACAGATCTTGAGGTAGAGCAGCTCGGAAATAGCAGTTCCCCGCATCTAGTGCCGGCGGTCCTTCCAACCTCGGACGTAATTATTATTTGCGATGTGTCACAAGGTCGAACCCGACCACTAGTTCCTGCCAGTTTTTGCCGGCAAGTTTTTATCAGCCTCCACAATTTATCGCATCGTGGTGTAACCGTCTCAGCGGAACTAGCCACCAAGCGAATGGTCTGGCCTTGCGTCAAACGTGACGTACGTCTTTGGGCCCGCGCTTGTCTTCAACGCCAACGAGTTAAAATACATCGTCACACCAAATCTACGTTGGGCACACTCTGCGAGCCGGACGCGCACTTTCACCATGTGCATGTAGATCTCGTCAGGCCACTTCCACCATCGAACGGCTGCGTCTTTATCCTCTCTTGCGTAGATCGTTCCACTCGCTGGCCACAGGCCACACCTATTCCTTGTCCAACTTCAGGGGAAGCTGCAGAAGCATTTCTAACTGGTTTGGTGAGTCAGTTCATTTGCTCTGCTATTGTGACCACTGACTGCGGTTCTCATTTGGACAGTGCTTTCCACGAGCTACTAAACGCATTCGGTTGCGGACACGACAAGACGACTGCCTATCATCCTCAGGTTAGTGGCATGGTTGAGCGATCCCATCGCCAGCTGAAAGCTGGCCTTCGTGCTCGTGATAACCCCTTATGGAGTGCAGTTTTGCCGATCGTTCTTTTAGGACCCCGTAACACCGTTAGAACCGTTATGGGTGTTACGGCGGCTGAACTGGTTTATGATAACACATTACGACTTCCAGGTGAGTTGGTTTTCCCATTACCACCTGTGAGCTTAAATTGCAGCGATTGCGGAAAACGGTTGTCGCACCAAATGCGGATGATAAAGCCCACCCCACCACGAGAACAAACCCTCAGCAACTACATACCTACCATTCTAGCGACCGCCAGCCATGTGTTTATTTGAGTAGATGCAGTGCGATCACCACTACAAACGGCTTACTCCGGCCCGTTCCGCGTAGTCCAGCGAAAGGAAAAGAAATATGTGGTGGACGTCGAGGGCAGAAAAGAGACCATCAGCATAGACCGCCTCAAACCAGCCTTCATCGAGATAGAACCCACCCCGAACAACCCTCCCAGTGTCCCCACCTGCTCACAATCTTCGGTTAGTCGTCCTGAGTCGGCATTTGTTACTCCCACTAAAGACCCCTCGTTACCTGTTGTAACAGCATACTCCACGGAAGACACAGCTGCACCCGTCAACAGGACAAATCGACGCGGTCGTGAGCTGCGACAGCCAACGAGGTTTTCTGAATACGTAACAGTTGTATATATTTATGTTTACTCTTCATATTCAACTTGTACATAATCCTATTATGCATGAACGCACGACCACGTGGTTATCACGACAAAGGTGGCGGCAGCCTGTATTGCGCCGGTATGTCCCCTTCAGTCGAATATCCGATCGCACCTCGAGGCACAGCTTCCTTGTGTTTCTTGCCTTCCAGCTCGTCCCGTCGGACAGAACCGTACGGAATTCCAAGATCTCGCCTGGCTCTAACACAACGCTCGTTGGATCGCGACTGGATTCACTTGACGCCGGACGCTGGCTCGTTTACAAAGGCAATAAAAACTACAGGGAAACGCAACTTTTGGGATATGCCGAAAACGACAAACCCTGAAACACAATCACCACTGCCAGGTCACAAGCAGGATCTACTCCGCTCGGATAAAATTTTAGGGAGGACGCAATTTTGTGGTTGACGCACAGCGACCAGTGTGGGCCATGGATAAAGGCTTGTGCTGGCTTCGCTGTTGTATTCGACCGTAGCGGGAGGCATGGAAAACGTCTTTCGCCACCGAAGCCGACGTACCCATCACGGGTCGAAGCCCAACTGTATCAGCCTTCTAGGAGGAGACCCCTGTAGTGCTACCAATGAAGCACTCGATGACAAAGACTTACAAATTTGTTTATTTGAACAATTACCGTTTTTGGTGGCGCCACTTGCTCCGCCTGTGTACGTTGTCTGCACACCATTACGCTCATCCAATACACACGTTGTCCCGCTCCAGCGTTTTCAGTTCTGCTTTGCGCGCTGCCGAGTATATTCGCTATAGAGTCGCGAACCGAGGACCAGGGGCCATAGACTCTATAAGGGAGCAGGTCCTGGCTTCACTAAGGAGAATCCTGTAGAACTGTGACCGCAAATTGCCTATAGTTGCCTTTGTTTAGCACTCATGCGCACACACATACACAAACACAGAGATAAATAAGCACAAATTTTAGTGTCTAAGCTCAGTGGCCTGGATCACACATGATTTACAATCGCCATGATGACGTTTATCACAGCTGAGCTGAGAAACGCTCTCATGAAAAACTAAAATGTCGTCCGTTTGCCTCTCTAAGGCACGAAATGTGCACTGAGTTGACTGCACAAGTGAGGCAGGTAAACTTAAGGCCTGGCCAGTAAAGTGGAAAAGGTCACGTACGCTATTCCATAGCCGCAGTTCAAAGTGCCTAACACTCAATGAACTTCGTGAACAAGGTCTGAGAGAACAAAAAGAATGTGTCTTTGTCGGATTTATTGATTTTGAGGAATACTGATACCGGCTGATGGGAGAAAGTGATGGATGGGGCTGGTGTAATGGGATGTGGATGTTTGTGGGTTCATGTATACTCGTGTGCTCGTGTGCGCAAGCTACAACACACTCACGGCCAGCACGGGCAAATATGTCCACGAAAACAACATGATACTTAAACGTGAATGGGTGCGGTGACCTAACATTTAATAACGCGACTGCATATTTACGTGGACAGAGTCGTTAGATGAACGGCGGATGACGGATTGGTCTTAGAAAATCTACCAAACTGGTTTGGGTGTGACAGCAATAGAAAGAGACACAGTCCCCCTTGAATCAGCGGAATGAATGCATGGTCTTACTCCAGCATAAGCGTAACTGAATTTGTGTTTCTAGGTCATTTCATGTGCAACCTCCACGATAGCCACCGTTGGTTTTGATTAACACTTCATAAACTCCGTGACTGAGTGTTGAGAAACACAAAAACAATGGTGGTCTGTGGGTAATCTACCACTTTCCAAAAGTACCGCTTCGGACTGGCATGAGAAAATGATAGCTCTGGTAGAAGAGATTTATATAGCTTTAATATCCATTTCTACTGATCGATTACAGGCCGGTAAATGCGTGTATGTCGTGACAGCTACAGAGTAATTCCGCCGTTGTTGTAAATAGGTGCTGATAAAACAGCCGCCGGTCTGTTTCCTCATTTGGCAGCCTAATATTGGTCGCTACTCACTCCCCGAAATATTTTACCACGATTACAAAGTAAAAGGAAGTAAATGAAATGAGTTAAAAGGATAAAAGCAATACCGTAGATGACCAGAACTGATAACAAACCGTGGACCGATTCCCAGTCGGCACAAGGGGACTCAAAATAGTCCCCGGGGGCTAATTTTTATTTGACTTTTTATTTGGAAATGTTTTCGTCCTCAGCTTTATGGTGCCTTCATTATTGAGAAAACGTTTTCACCTGCAGAAAATGGCTTCTGGTTTCAGAGATTTACAGCTGCTGTCTCGTCGTACGGTTATGCATTGGTACGGTAAAAATAAAAACAGGACAGGTGAGATAAGTCCCCTTCAGAGTTTAAAATAATGCTTTTTAGCAACGGGTATTCGATAATAATTCCCTGCGTTGTGCTTTCTAAGTTTTCAGTCGCTTTGTTTAAGTGAACTCCCTGAGGGCCGTTTTACCTCTCACGTGATCTGCTGCGGCTGTTCTCAAAGAGTACGTTAGTGTCACGCATTGCGGTGTAACCTTTTCAATAATAATGTACATCTCCAGAAAGCATTCCATTGTTGAAAATACCATTTTTGGTGTTAAGAGGTGATTTTTTCGCTATTTACTACAATTTTTCATAGAATAGTGTAGGCCACTCTGAGAACTACTCTTTATTTGAACTCCTACGTGGGATATGTTGTATTTCACTCAATTTTGAGATACTGTCAAGCCGGGTTTCTGTTGATGATAAACATTTCATTCTAAGATGATAAGTCGCTTGAAAGTTGGCTACTTTCACGCCGGAAGGGTGACCCTCCTAGCTGCAGCTGCAGAAGAGCAAAGTGTGGACGTATCCCACATCGAACAATACGGTGAAGCTTCAACTGGTACGTCCAGAAGTACGTTTGCAGATGTATTAGTCACCGGTGAAAGCCAGTGCGCTTCTACATCTGAAGGTATCCAAGAAGTAGATACCAATGTTGCATACAGTGATCCCCCGGATATTTTGTCCAGCTTCTATGGGTATCATTGAAGATTTTTTTAAATGGTGCTGTTGTATTCAGCACTGATGAAGCAGCCAAAATGTTTTGGATGCACGCACGATTTGCTGACTCGATTCCCGTCTAACGAATGGAGACAGAACGACAGCAATTGATGGGTTTTGGTAATTATATTGATTGTCCTGAATAAATGACAGGAGATGGGGGAATGAACGAGCTAATGGCAAGGGCTGACGAGCTGGAGCGCGCCTTGCCTCCTGCGTAGCTTGACGTAAGTTGGCGATGCTGTCAACTTTGCCAGCACCAGGTGGACTTAAGTAAAACAGACTTCAAGCAGCCAGCCGTTTAAAGGAACTGAGGCTAAACCGAATTCCTGACCTATCGAAAAGCCTGGTCAACCTATGCTAATCCAGTTGCGTACCTCAATGGATGAATGATGAGGATCACCCAAATGTCCTACAGGACTTCTAAGATAGGCTCATGTGTCCGTCCGAAGAAGGTTATAATACCGCACTGGTTGAATCGGGTCTGGATGAATGAAAGCACTTTGGAATAATTTTGTACTGACTATAGGCCACTTTATGCGACTGAGAAGAAAGATTCGAAAAGGAAGATTGCCTATAGCCAGAAGAGGACCTGGTACCGGAATTGGCCGCTCCCGGGGAGCGGTTGTCATTCGCAAGTAAACCTCAGTGCAAATTTCTATTCTTAAACAGAGCGCGCTTAAGCTCTATGCTCGCAATAGCCTTTCAGTGAGCTTGGTGTCTGCAAAGCCGCTGTAGTGCCACAGCCCTGTTGTGTATTCGGAGATGAGCTTGACGATACTTGGTTAGACAGAACATTGAATGCAGTTTGACGCCAGACATGATGGATGCTTTCCAGGATCCAAAAATGAACGGTTTGTTTAGGAATTTTTTGTGCTTTCTGCAGACTTGAAACCAACGAAGTAGGCTGCATCTCTAGATCGACAGCCTGTGATTCAGATGCACTCATCCATGGCCAATGCCATAAAGTTGCTTCGCATATTCAGGCAAATTCATCCCGGTTTGCCAACGGGCCTGAGAAAGCCTCTGGTTACTCCACGTCAAACACTGAGGAAAACAGTAGGCGGGGGAAAATGTGTCTATTTCGGGCTCGAGGAAGGTTTTCAGCGCGCACTTAGTGCATATATCATTCACGACAGTGGAGTCCACACAGCCGCAAGTCGACGGTTCGGCTTTGTTTCGCGGTTCCTCACAGCAGATGTGGCTCATACTGGGACGTTTGTGCGAACCACTATCACCGGTATTCCTGATCGGGCTTCACTGTGGAGTGTCTAAGACTTCTGATGTTCAGGAACACTCGGATGACGTAGTCACAGGGCTGAAAGACCTCTTATGCACCGGACGTTTTCTCCGTCCTTCCGGTAAGCGGGCTCCGGTTGTGTTGTCCAGTGTCATAGCCGATGCCCTGACAAAGGCACTGATAAAGCAGGTTAAGTACCACGGTGGTTACTACAGCTGCCACAAGTGCACACAGCAGGAGCGACGTATGGATCGTCGGCTAGTATTCACCGGTACCGATGGTCGTCCGGGAAAGAACGGGGACTTTCGGTCCTGCAGGCAGCCGAGGCATCACACAGAAGAGTCGCCGTTTGAGTACTTACCTGTAGATATGTTTCGTATATTCCCAACAGACTACATGCATATGCTATGCTTGGGAATAACGGAACGCTTCCTCACTCTGTGGAGTTAATCCCGCCACTCGAGAAATACCAGGCTTTCGGCCGTGGCCTTAGGAATAATCAACGAACACGTCATTGATTCAAAAACGTATAGCTTGTGGACCCCCTCGAATTCGCGGGACATTTGAGGACATAGACTATTGGGAGGCGACTAAATGTCGTCAGTTCATGCTCTACCTTGGTCCCATAGTAATGAAAAGCACTCTGCCGCCTGAGCACTACTAAATGTTTTTGGAATTTTCTGTGTGCAGCTACATCTTGTGTAGTGATAAGTGGCTAGGCCACTACCTAGATTACATAGAACCCCAATGTCCCATGACGGTTGATAACTTCATCAATCTCTATGGCGAATCGGAGGCCGTCTTTAACGTTCACAGCTAGGTGCACATCTGCGATGACGTAAGGCACCATGGATCCCTGGACACATTTTCTGCATTCCCGTTCGAGTCTTACATGCAGAAAGTAGAACAGTTCGTGTCAGGGCAAAACATGGTCACAGAGCAATGAAGCGTTCTGCATAAACAAATATGAATGCGTCTGTAAGAATGCGGGATGACGTCCGTGCACGCACTGTTACGGCACGTGGTCTTTCGGGGAAGACAATTAGCTTGGGTGGTACTGTTTACGCTACGGAACAACCGAATAGTTACGTACTAATTGGGGGCTCACCAGTTCAAATCCTAGACTTTGTCGGGCCAAATGTGCATTGTCTTCCGTACTTAGTCGTTGATGACTCATTTACCAAGACAATTTCGTCGTCCAAGTTGAAAATTTACTCTTGCAGGCTACTGTGTGAAGGCTTTTCCACTTGCCTGGTTGACAGCATACGTCACAAGGGTCTACTCCTGCCGCAGGGTGAAAACCTAGTTTTCTACCCCATAATCCATAGTTGGCTTCAATAAAATTAATCATTTATTACTTTTACCAATAACATTTTTCAGATGTTTAATGTGGTTGAATTCACCGAAGACAGCACCGTGGCCGTTGTCAACCGAAGATGGATGGTCGATTCCGGGCATGCCCTGTGGCCAAAGGTTCCCTCCACCCGTACAAAAAGCGTGGTGCGCGACGGTCTGTCGTCACCAGAAAAAACTGTAGGGTGTTCTCAATTAGGGCACATAAAGCATTGGGTAATTTAGCATTTAAGACAACTGCTTCACACTTGGTCTGCGGCCGAGCTTCCCAGTTTTTTTCACTGGTTAAGCAGCTTCCCGTTTGGCTGATCTAGCAGTTTATAGGCGGAAATACCAACCCATTGCGGTGAATGGGTGTGTGCGGTACCTTGTTCGGCAATACCTTTCAACACCTGATAAGTTTTTGTTTCCAAACGTATTCCAAGTGTTTGTTTATCCTGTATTGCTACCGATTCGGTCTAATTAAAGGGGAAAATGAAGTTGTCATTCAGAAATGCAGGAGATTACTGGGTTTACTGGATTCTTTTGCTTCTAACAGCAACAGACCACCACTTTTCTATTTCGCCAAACTGTAGTGTTGATCCAAGATAGGTTACTCAAAACGAAGTGCTCCTTTACTATGAAACTGGTTAATTTAGGGCTGGCGATACTACTGGACCGTGCTGGGTTGACTCCTCGCTGCCATGTGAGTCAGAATTTTTGGTCAGGGGCTCCGGTTAGTGTTCCCAAAGAAAAACCCTTTCTGCGTGTGAGCATTCGCAAAGTATGATTCGCCCAGAAACATCCAGTATCTTTGCTGTTAAGGGCCTTACAAATTTCCCCTCTTTTAATTTAGGGTCTATTCAAACCGCCGCGGGTAATTGCGGCTCTGTAGAAAGCAGTAGCCTGGGAGTTGGATATAAACCGTATACACTCCTCATCCTAAGTGTTCACTTCACTTGGCTGCCTTAACTCCCTCTCACTGTGTCAGGTGGGGCAGCTGGCTGCCCCCGTTAGAACTCTTGACACTTTCATAATAGATGTATGCTGTGTCTCCGAAACATGCATACCAGACCATTTTTCCGTGATAATTCTCCACACCCCGGACACAACCTCAGTCTCTCACCTCACTGTTTGCATGTCGGGGGATTCGATGTCTAGAGCTTGTGGCCAGGCTGGCTTTGGGATTGTTTTGAGCATGAAAGCTGAGCATTCACTGCTAGACTGGATTCCAATCAGCAGTCGTCTGTGTGCAGTTCGGTTGAACGTTTCTTCCCGTGTCAACAACAACAAACAGAAGCGCCAATGCTAGTTCATCGTGTCTGCGTATGCGCCCGCTGACTGCAGCTCCTCCAAGACCAAGGACAAATTCTATCAGCATTTGTCTTGGCTGCTTCAAAGCGCACGTTCAACGGACGCGGTGGTCATTTTTGGGATTTCAACGCTCAGGTTGGCCATTTGGGAGACTCCGAAAGGCACATTGGATGCCCATTTGCTATCTTACCCATAACGTAGATCTTCTCGTTCAGCTGTGCTATGACCACAGATGGTTTCTGGCAAGTACGAACTTTTCCATAAGAATCGGCGCAGACTCACATGGCGTCCTCCATTGTTTTCACAACGTTGAGCTCAGATTGACCATATTAGGATTGGTCGCCCCTGGAATGGACCAATTGAAGATTGTCGCTCATTTTGGTCCACACCAGTGGACTTGGATCACGCCTTGGTACGTGCTCGTTTCCGTTTACATCTCGCCCGTGGTCGCACCAAAGTAAATGCCTCCTGTCCCGGACAGTTGCTTTTAGACGATAACCAGCAACACAGTTTCCAGATGGAGTTGTCTGCGCAGTTATCGATGCAGCCAGATGTTCAAGACCCAAATGAAAGCTGGCAACAGATCAAGGAAGCGTTGCATGCCTCTTCGAATGCCACCGAGAATTATGGTTCAAGTCGGTCTCACAAACGGCGAATATCTTCGACATCAGTTCCTCTGTAGGATGCTTTCAGATATGTTCCTCCGGGATGCCACATTCGATGAGGTGCTTCAATTCCCGAGCCTGGGAAATGACCGGTGAGCAGTGATGGATTGTGAAATGTAAAGAAATTGAAAAGGCTCTGTCCTTTGGAAATACTTGCAAACTTTACTTTTGATTAGAGACACCGGTCCACGGAAGCCTGGTGTTAGCGAGGTACAAGAGGGATCATATGGCCCACTGATTCAATCTCAGGGGCCCATCTGGGGCGCTGGGCGGAGCACTTCAGGGAACAATTTAGTTGGCCCACTTCAACGCTTGACCTTCCAAATATACTTGCCAGCGAAACAGTGCAGGTGAATATCAGTCCTCCACCAGAGATGGAGATTATGCGGGAGATAGGTTACTTGGAAAGGTATAGAGCTCCTGGACCGGATGGGTCGTCTCCATCTTCTTTCAAGGACTCCTCCGCGTAATCCGGGATAGCGAGCAGATTTCCAGGGAATGATGTGAATCGGTGATCGTGCCGATTTACAAGAAAGGTTAAAGGTCCTCGTGGAAACCACAGAGAAATTAGCTTGGTATATATTGCGCCCAACCTGCTCACTGGTCTTATTCTCCACCGACTATCTAGTGCCCGCGAAATGTGTACGCATGAGAACCAAGCCCGCTTCAGGCCCAGTCGGGGTTGTATCGACCACATTTTTACTCTTCAGCTCACCTTAGAACACAGGCACATCTTTCGTAGGCCCACAATCGGTATCTTTCTTGATAAGAGAGCGGCTTTCGATGCAGTGGGCCGCACAGTTTTCTGGCGCTGCCTCTCACTGTAGGGCGTGCCAGAGAAATTTAATTCTTCTTTTAATATTTGTCTGCAAACAGCCAAAGCCGAGTTCATGCTTTTGGTGATCTTTCACCCGAGTTCACCATGGAAAGTGATGTTTTTCAGGGTTGCCCTCTCTCACCCTTCTTCCTCAATTTTGTAGTTCAATTGATTCTTGAGATAGCCCCATCCTCGCGCGGGAATGACGTCGTCGTTCTTTGCTCAGGCAGTAAACTGTCTCACTTGAAATGTGCGGACGATATTGTTCTTTTCAGCGAAGGCTCAGGGGGGTTGCAAGCTCTTCTAGATAGCTCTAACAACAGTGCAGGAATGTTTAGGATGCGTTTGTGACCTCCAAAATGTAAAATGCTATTTCAAGACTGGCCTGGATCAACACCAAACCTTGTGTTGGCCGATGGAGCTCCAGCTGAAGTAGATAAATTTTGTTATCTGGACAGTTGCATCTCACCCGGTGGAAAGATAACGGATGAAGTACCGCCACGTATACAGAAGGCGCTTTTGGCTTTTGCCAACCTCCGTCATCTGTGGAGTCGGTGTGACATCCGACTGTCTGTTAAGGGTAGTGTACACTGCGGTGGTTATGCCCGTTCTTTTAAACGGTTCGGAAACTTGGCCGTTGAGGGCAGAAGATGGGCGAAGACTATTGGTGTTCGAGCACCGGTTTCTCAGTAGCATTGCCCGAGTATGGTGGGAACACTGTATCAGCGATGCTGAGGTTTGGCGTAAGGTGCTGGGAACCTGAAGTCATTCTCTGGGTTAAGCGCTGAACCATAAGAGGTTAGGGTGGTTGGGGCGTGTACTACGCTTGCCCAGGGGTAGACTTCCTCGGCTTACGCTGTTCTCTTAAGCGGGTGGTGATTGGAAGGTGGATCGAGGTGGTCAGCCCATTATGTGTCAAAAAGGTATAAAAACCTTGACCGGTGGACTTTGCATAGTAGAACGCATTAGACTTCCAGGTTGCGGTTCACGTGATCCACCTACTAAACTGTTGGAGACATTAAGTGATGTAGTTGGGTGTCGTGGTCAGTGGCGTAGTTGCATTCGGACTCCTTCTTTGTCGTCTCGATTTACCCTTGGTACTTCGTTTCTTTATCTTTATCACTATTGCCTTTGTTCTTTTAACGCCCTAATGTAAGATGTTGGAGGGTAGTAACCGGAACCAGTGTGAGGTTATTGGTTGAATAAACTGAAACTGCAAATGGATCGTGATAGAGCTTCAAAGAACTATTTTAAAATGGAGAAAACTATTCAGAAAAGCGTAAAAAGTAGTGCCAGAACAGTGAAGCCGAATAAAATTTGCTGCCTTGTCCAAGGTTTTCCAGAGTCAACTGATACTCTTCACTAAAGCGATCGGAGAACTGCCCTATTATGAGGTCACATGAACTATGTCCAGCGATACGTTATACACGCAAATGATCATAGACGCAATAAATTCAGTGCCGTATATTCCGCCAACACAAACTAAATTGACTTCCGTCCGTCCCTATATGACAGCTTGATAGTCTTCCGAATGAAATTATTGCAAACACGGGATCAAACACAACAGAGATTTAACCCGTAGTCAGGTTGGTGATTGGTTTGGCAAATTACCACTTATCAGAGACTATTAAAAGCAACTGATTGATAAGCCCGTAGCATGAAAGGAAGGTCTTGAGAGCCCAACCAATGCGCTGGGCTGTTTTGAGTGTATCGGGTTTCTACTGTGGGTTACACAGTCAAGAGGTTCATCCAACCAGTGATCATGTGCAGAAATATATAGCTGTGTTGCACGCTGGGAAGCAGGAATTAGTGAACCACCGCAATCAATGAATTGTTACTGTTTGTTACAAAAGAATACGATCCATTGAATACTCACAAATTCAGAAGATCAGTGCAAATATACACGACTGAACTGAGGGCAGGTCAGTGATAAGTACCGTGCCAATGAATGATACACTGTCGAGCAAATATTACTTAAATTATTATTTTACTCGGATTTCCATATATGCACCACAAAATTGAGCGACACGACCAGTTCACCAGCAATAGGCACGTCCATATTAGTTGGTATGTCACCAACAGCGCAATAGGAGTACTTTGGTAGCTTTGTGTGATCACTCTGAGCTAAAAAGAACAATTTTTGAAATCTTAATTAGCAAAACTCGGTTCTGGTCATCGTCATCTAAAGTGGACAGTCCAGAGCGTTTTTCCGTAGGATGTCAAAATCTAACCATTTAAATCATCCCCAGTAGAATATATGGAAATTCGACCGTCCAAGGGGGGAACCACTTCTATTGGACACCCTGTATTACGTGACAATTCAGGTTTCACTACCAGTGAATTAGTCATTCATTTTCCTTGGTATCTTCGAGAGGACTTCAATAAGTGAGGGAGCATTCAGGCAACGTCGAAGGAAGTAAACTGCATACTGACCCTTTGAGTAACTGCATTTCGCTTCAACAGGGCAAGAGGAAAATACGTTAAAGTATAGTGTGCCTTGATATTGACATTTACGGGGCATATTTTTCATTCGTCATGTGTTATGTGTTGATTAAATATTTAAATTTATCTTGATCTAAGTTTGGGTAAACCCTACCATACCGTTGCTTCATTTCACGCGTTTGTTAGTCTATCCTACTATAAGCAAACCACCCGACCTTCACCCGATGCTTCAAATAACGCCAACAAGATAAACAGAGCCCCGGCTCACACGACCCATGAGATGGATAACTCTGTGAATAGAAGGGAAGTGATTGGCATCTATAGAGAAGGCGTGCGCGCGGCGTGCACGTGCAGTGGCCAAATAGCCATCGCGCTTGACAGCAAATTTTTAGTGAAAACAATAACATGACAGACAAAAAGAAAGAAGCTAAATCCCGCTACCGTGGTATACGGTAGGACTGGAATAAATTGGAGCTCTGGTGATTTGTAAAGCTCAGACCACCCAGTGCTAATTTCATCAAGATGAACAGGAAAGGACGGGCATCACCCAAAAGTATGCATTTTTTCACGTGTATCATAACTGGAAGAAAGATCCTGCATAATGAAGTAGTTATCAATAAAAAAGGTGAAATAAGCTGCATTTGAGATGAACTGCAAAACCTCATGAGCATAAATCAAAATTGTGTATGGGGTCCACTGAGCGAGTCCTCGTGGATAACAATTACCAGTTTAGAAGCTCGCACGAAATATGTGGACCGGAATCCCGCCCAAAGAATGGAGACATAGAACGACAGCAATTGATGGGTTTTGGTAATTATGTTGATTATCCTGTATGAATGACAGGAGATGGGAGAATGAGCGAGCTAATGGCAAGGGCTGACGAGCTGGAGTGCGCCTTGCCGCCTTTACCCGCGTGATGTAGAATGGCCATGCTGTTGACTCTGCCGGTACCAGGTGGGTTGAAACAAACAGACTTCAAACAAGCAGTCGGCTGAAGGAACCGAAGCTAAGCCGAATTCCTGACCTATGAAAGAGCCTAGTCCAGGCTTGCTTGACCAGTTGTGTACCTCAACGGATGGCCGATGGGAATCCCCCAAATGTCCTACAGGACTACTAAAATAAGCATATCTGTTTGGTCGAGAAAGATTATCATGCCGCTACGGTTGAATCGGTTCTGGACGAATAATAGTATTTTGAAGTACTTTTGTGATGACAATGAGCCTCTTTATGTGACTGAGAAGAATGATTTAAAAAGGGAGACACCCTTTAGCTAGAGCAAGACCTGGTACCGGGAACGGATGCTGCTGGGGATCAATTTTAGTACTCCGAATACCAGGTACTAATCTGATCCTGAGAATGGCCTATGGAACGGGCAACATGTAAAAAGTTCCGAAGCAGGCCAAAAGACGGTAGAAGTTGTTGGAATAGGTGAGGGACGCTTTGTATTGGAATAATGTCGTTCACGTTCACTTTTGAGAGCGACACCGGGCGCGATACCAGAAAAGGGAGCTGAGGGTTCAACCGTCCGCAAGCGGAACAGTCAAGAATGTCTTACTCAATTGGCGGAAACCAATGTCCTTACAGAAAGAAGACAAACGACTCACGACCCTGTGGCACCGAACAGCATGCAAACTACTCAGAGTTAAGTGCTAATTGGTTATGTTTGTCTACGGTCTTTTCGGTCATGAATTGCCACATTCAAACTCAGTCATCTTCATGCCGCTGGACAGAAAAACGAAATAAGTTATCTTCGCGGTTATAGGATGGGCACAAGAACGGCCACACTTTGGATTACATGTCGCCTTCGGAGACTTAAGCCGGCTTGTTATTTTTGGAGGGCTACGAGATTTGCGTTGCCGTTTTGATGTGTAGCGACAGCCTTCTTCGTTCATACTTCCAACGCTTTCACCGTTGGACTGAACGCTGACTGCCAAGCGCGCTGCCATTTGACTGCTGCTCTTGCGCATGCTGAGACGCACACTACCAAATACACGCTAACCATCATCTGTCTCAGTAGCATCTTCGTTCTTATGGTTCATGGACAATACCTTTCTGGTTAACATTCGTACAGTGCCGAGCATTAGAGTAGCATGCAACCGGTTCACGCAGTACAAAAGACCAAAGAACGCGTTTATTTAGGGAGCCGCGAAATAGGGTTGAGCTGCCATACGATTGATGGGCTTGAGGTGATCCACAGTTCACTTGACTGTCCTTGATTTCCACCTTTTAAGGTCCCGTCCGCGTACGTTTTCGAGAGTTTTATTATTTTCCCATCTGTTGACGATCTTGGCTGGTCCTCCAAATCTTTTCTTCATACTTTTTTGGTGTATAGTTCGTTGTAATTTTTTTCAAATAACTTATAGCCACATTGATCCATGACGTTTTCCCCTTCTTTATTCGATAAGATAGACCCTATGTCTGCTGAGCGTAAACCTTGCCCAAGCCCCACCGGTAGGGCCAGCACTCTGCACACATTGGCATTCACGCCTACTGATCTGGAGCTCTGGTTCACGCTGGTCGAGTTAGAATTGGAATGCAGCCGTACAACCAGTGAAGCCAGCCGCTTCAGGTGGGTGGCAGGCCGCCTTCCGCCGGAGGTCACAATGCAAGTTAGGGACGTGATAATCTCCTCCCGAAGCTACGAGGCTTTGAAAGAGGCCGTCAATGCCCGCACGACCCCAAAGTAGGACGAGCACAAGCAACAACATCAAGGCGTTGAGCTTGGAAGCAGGAAGCCCTGCGAGCTGCTGCTTAAGATGCAGCGCTTGACAGGACCGACTGTAGGCAATAACCCGCTCTTAAATGAACCTAGGCTGCACAGCCTACCGCAAAACATTCCATTTCTACTGAATGCCACGCGTAAAAGCTCGCCAGAGGAAACTACAGCCAAAGATGGTAACATTATGTCGCGACGAAACCCGCTGTCGCTGGAGTGACCAGGTCCGCCGTCACAATGGTGCCTGTCTCGCCAACATCTGACGATCGCGCTTCAGTTCTGTCTAGAAATGGATCGAGTGTGCAACTCCTACCAGTGAGCCGAAATGGACCACAGGAGCGGTACTACGCACGATCACCTAGGCACCAGAGTCCGTCACTGCGATGACACCTCGGCCCTTTGAAAGAAGGGTATTGTAAATACCACGACAGCTCCGGTAAGGGGGACAAACGACACTAACTAGGGTTTACTTTTACCGGTGCTCATCAAGGAAAATAAACCCCTGGTCCGTGATGGCGGCCCACGAAGCCGGGCATCAAGCCAACAGTCACCTTTTAAAAGTTAGGGACATCGTTTCAACTAATCTATTCCTTGTAGACACCGGTGCCGAAGTGAGTGTCATCCCCCGACTAAAAGGCGACAATAGCTCACAGCAAACCCAAACACCACACACTGCCAATGGCATGGCCATCCCAACATTTGGCTAGCGGTCGCTCGCCCTGAACTTGGGTTTTAAGCGTAACCTCCGTTGGGCATTTACCATTGCCGACTCCTTGCACCCAATTCCAGCACTGACTCCCTGCAACACCTTGACTTGTTTGTTGATGCACAGCGCCGCAGAGTGGTGGATCGTCAGACCACTCTTGCTGTTGTTGGTTACAATTCGCGAGTGAATCACGTCACGCCTTTTTACGTCCAACCACCGGCACACCAACCTTATGGCGAACTCATCGCCGCCTACCCGGCCATGTTTCAGCAGGCCGGGCCTCTCCCAGCAGTGACGACCGGTGTCACTCACCATATCGATACTAAGGGACTCCCAGTGTTCAGTAGACCGCGTCGGTTAGCACCAGACAAGCTTCGTGTTGCACATACTGAATTTGAACGTATGCTAGAACTCGTTATAACGCACCCTTCTTGCGGTCCTTGGGCTCCCCCCATCACATGGTCCCCAAGTCTATTGGCAATTGGCCAATCTGTGGTGGTTACAGAGCACTGAACAAAGTCACAGTGCCTGACAGTCAACCAATTTCCCATATACAGTGCCTTACTTTGTCTTTATCATGCTGCCTCATCTTCGACTGTATTGATTTAGTTTGTGCGTACAACTAGGTCCCTGTAGCAAAGACTGGTTCCCCTAAAGCCGCCGTTACTACGACTCTTGGGCCGCTCAACTTTCTGCGCATGCCTCTGGGACCCAGAAACGCAGCCCAGACCTGTAAACGGTTTATACACGAGGAAACCCGCGGGGTACATAATGTCTACGTACACCTGGATGATGTTTTGGTGGCCTGTTCTTCAGAGCAAGAGCACGCCGCACACTCCCGGGCACTTTAACGGCGCCCTAGCCAGCACGGCGTTACGATCAATATCGAGATATACAAATTAGGCCGCTATGAGATGATCTTCGTAGGACACTATTTCCTCCTCGAGTATCCACCCAATGCCAGATAAATCTTCCGCTATTCTCGACTACCCCGAACCACGACCTTTTCTCCAACTGCGTCATTTTTGCTGGCCCAGTAAATTTTTGCCGCCGGTTTGTTCCTCACTGTGCAGAAATGATGTAACCCGTCGCTGACCTGCTGCACGGTGACAATCGAAATTTCGTGTTTTTGGACACGGCAAAAGTAACATTTGCGTCGGTCAAGGATGCCGTCACCGACAAAGCACTCCTCACTCACCCCGACCCTTCGGTTCCTGTTTTCGTAGCGACTGATTTCTTGTACACAGCAGTCGATACAATACTGCATCGGCTCGTGGACGATTCCTAGCAGCCTCTAGAATTCCCCCCTAGGCGCCTATAACCCGCCGAATTTAGATACGCCAATTTGGTAGGAGGTCATTAGCCACCTACATGATAATCCGTCATTTTTGACACCCAATCGAAGGCCTTTCGTTCGCTATGTTCACAGATCACAAGCCTTAGTTTTAAGCGCTGAAGTCGGCTTCCGATCGACCCTCATCACTCGCGATTTGCCACCCATTATTCGCTTCATAGTTTGCCGGGTAGGTGCACTTCATCCATCCTCCGGGGTTTCATTTTGCGGTAGTCAAGTTAGTCTGTCGTCGACACCAGGCAGGGTCTTAGAAGCAATGGTACTTGACCAACCCACTTCCCCGGATGCCGGAAAACTTGAAGGAGACAGTTCGCTGGTCTTACCGACAGTGCCTACCTCAACTTCCCGCCATACCATCCCTTGCTTTATGCCACAGGATAGTCGCAAGTCGGAGGTTCCTGCTGCCCATATTTACCCCACTTTCCTAGTGCTCCATGATTTATTACATCCAGGGGACCGCTTCGACGGAACAGGTAAACAAGTGTTGTATTTAGTACAATGTCGAACGAGATATCTGTCAACGGGCCCGTACCTGTCCTCCGTATCAATGTGTTAAAACCCTAGGATGCACCTAGACGGCATCAGCCAGGTCCCCGGAGCCTGAGACGCGCTTTTATCATGTGCATGTCGACCTCATAGGACCACTGCCATTTTCACCTTGTTACATCTACATATCCACACATGTTGACCATTTTACCTGCTGGCCGCTGGCCATACTTATCCCTCGCCTCATTTCAGAGGAGTCCTCGAAAGCTTCACTGATGGGCTGCTTTAGCCAATTACTTTGGCGGGCGATAGTGAAAACCAAAAGCGGTCCACGTTTTGCCGGCGCATTTTGGCAGCCAACTTGCCACACTCGGTTGACAACAAAGTAAGACGACTGCTTTTTACCGTCAGGACAGTGGTATGACTTAGCTTTTCCACCTGGAGTTAGGAGGTCCCTGTCGCGCGAATGGTAAGTTGACTGAAGCATATCAATACTGGTAATTACTATTCGCAACTAGAGTTTCTCCTCCTTTGTGTTTAGTTACTAGTGAGTAGAGGGCGCGTACATTGTGAGCCTTGGATATTGGTAATGTACTTCCCCTGCTTCTAATGTATCATAATGGTTTATAATTGAGTTTAACGTGCCTATGTTATGAACAGCTCAAGTATTTATTCACAACCTCACTTCCCCGAAAGTCCGCATTTCCACTGTTATATAATCTTTTTGTGTGTTACACTTGTACCTCCTACCGGGATCTCACACTCTCAATCTTGTGGCTCCTGTCGCTGCACTCCATTGTTGGCCATCACACCCCAAAAGCAATAACAGATCTAACACCCCATCCGTCCGTTCACGTTGACACGTGCACCCGTTTTCCCCTTAGATTTAGCTTCTTTGTACATATTCGCTGATAACTGTCTCTAGTATCCCAATGGCAGTCTAATTCACCCCCTTGTAACTGATTTATCGGTTCGTGATGGCAAAAGTTTCCTGATTCACTGACTGTACCACAACGGAGATGCTCCATACTTCCGTTCAGAGGCTCGCTAGGTGAGCCGTTTTCGTTTTCTGCGCTGGCCCGGTTTTCGGAAAGTTACTGCCCACTGTTCGTGGTTTCATACCTGACTGCAGCCCTTTACTTGCAGCATGTTTGTGCTCACTGCATTGTTTGGAACCACGAATTTTCTCTAAACTCGATTATTCCATTTAGACTTGTTCTACTGCCGGCAACCGTTTTCTGCTTATATTGTGCGTGAAGCTAAATTTCTGCTAGATTCACAGATATAGACGTAGGGCTATTGACAACAGTTAGCCAGATAACCAACTCAGTGCTTTGCTTTACTGCCGGAATCGAAGTCGAAGGAAATTTATCAAGAGGCAGTCCAGCCATGAGCCCGAAAGTAAACGCCAGTTATTGCAATGTCTGTCTACCGACAGATTGCCGAACCTAGAACCTAAATTAGCAAAAACAATGAGAAAAAGGCTAAGATTTGAGTTGAAAACCGCAAGGCATACCAATGATGCCAAAATGAAGCTCGCACAGGAGAGCAGAGAAAAACAGGCAGAAGAGTGGCAAATATTACCGGCTCAGACTTCTCGACCACCTACTTCACAGCCATTTGAGAAGCCCAAACGGGTAGGAAACTATTTGCGGCCCGTCCCATCTTTCAGTGATAAACCTGCCAACCAGATATTTTTCAAGTAACCGGTGTTTTTTGTTTTGACTCAGGAACAACCAGAGCCGAGCCAAGTCCCTGGAATCGTTCAGCTGCCTGAAGCGTACAGGTGCCCGCAAGCCTGGAAAAGGTTAAATTAGACGGTGATCAGATGAACTACTTCAGATTCACTCACAGTTTTTTAACTACAGTGCCCAGATGTACCTCAGGCCCTAACTGACGAGTAAGTTGGCTAACTTCGGCCCGTGGAGAAGTAGCCGCCGAATCAGTCGGGAGAAGCTCAATGCTCGAAACTAAGGAAGGCCGCGAAGAATTACGGCAAGTCCTCGAAGGGATTTCCGGTGAGCTGCTTGTGATCGCAAGACAAAGCATCAAAAACTGACTGTCGGAGCAACAGTGAAGCCCTCATGCTGTAAGGCTGTAATCAAGTTAACTGACAACGTGAAGTTTTGTGCCGTTACGGTAAAAAGGCCCAGCTATCAGCCAGACTTAAGTGCCCCTCAGACTCTTATAGCTGTTGGGCAAAGGTTCCCTATCACTTTTGGTCTAGGAGATTCGCCGGGCCTTCTCACATATTCAAGACCGAGCGTGAACCTGCTTTCAGTGAGCAGATGGACCACTTTCCGCGCCCAGCGGATGCTGCCCTACCCAGCCTTGGCATTATTACACGGCAAATTGATCGCGTTTACGCCCGGTCAGAATTCCAACGGCTAACGAGTTGTTGAGGTTCTCGGGATCAAGTGTTCACAATAATTTCAGCGGGGGCTGATATGGCTGCAGCAAGCATGAAAACTTCTCCAACTCATATTTGTTCTTTTTGCATGGGGCTGCTTTACGTGGATCAGTGCAAAACCTCTCAGGGTTTCAGAATATCTGTTAAACTCGATGAAACAAAAGGGACGAAGCTGTTCCCCCCGTCTGAAACCAAATCACGTCAATATGAATTCCCGGTCACGCGGAATCTGTGGTCTAACCTACTGTAGAGGTCAGCATCTTCCGATGTTGCACAGACGAAAACCTCGGAGGGTAACATCAGGAATGCTGAACTAAATGAACATACGGTACCTGCTAGTGACCCTCAGCAGGCTTCAGTAACACCATCTCGCATTCGTCGTTTGCCACATTACCAGTCCGGCTCTGAGATCTGTTGGGAAAATTTACCGTCTACGGTTTCCTCGGCGACAGTCTGGACTCAGCCCTCACTTACGCTTGGCTCACGAAAAAGTGGGTTCGAGCGGACAGCGGGAGCTGTTACTGGTTATTCCGTGGAAGAGGGTGTTATGATATCTTCAGTGATAACCTCGCCGGATGAACAAAAGGTTATCCAGGTCCGCCGAGGCCGGGCAGCGGAAACCTTCCCAAGGCTACAGCCGTTTATTCGACTGCAAGGCTGAAGCAGTTAAGACCACTTGAAAGAAATACCTTTGCCAGTTTCAAAGGCCCTCGACTTCTGCGCAATGGTTGAGGCCAATATTTCCAAGGTCTGCCGGATCTTGGAACGACAAACTTGCTGTCCCGATGGTCCTATCACTGTGCGAACCCAGCCGGAATGGGTCGTACTAGCGCCAACTTTACAATAAATTCAGAACAAACTGAGAGCCTACGTGCACCGCGTCACAACCACTGAATCGGCCAGAAGAGTTTGCGCGAACGCAGTGCAAATATATAACATATCCGGCTGAATACAAAGATTCGGCCATGTCAAATCTTGGTTAGGATAGCTGCGACGGATGGCTTGGTTAAGGCGGTTTTGTTTGTGGATTCGACACCGGAAAGGAAATGGGTGCCGCTAAGCTGAATATCACCGAGCAACTGAAGCCATCAGGACCGCAGCGATCGAAAGTAGCCCTACTACGTTTGGTGCAAATGACTGCTTCAGTAAGAAAATAGGCACAATTTCTAAAAAATCGGAAGCTCCGAGCATGTCTTTGCCAGTTCCAGGACGACGGCACAAAACATCTCGTAATTTTGCCGAAATATCAATTCATAATCAACTGTGTAGAACAACATAATCACGAAGCTGACGGCCACGCGGGCCCTGCACATGTGTTTCCGCTACTGAGGGAGCGTTAATAGATTGCACGCCGCCGCCTTACAGTCGAAAATATACTACTAGAATGTTTCTATTGTAAACGTTGGCATACCTAGGTAGAAATCAAGTATTGGAACCTATTTCAGAAGACAGAACTTTGTTCGGTAACAATCCGTTTACCTCTGTTGGAGTAGACTACTCCTGTCCCTTCTTGGTGAAGAGCTACAGGGCTACCGAGAATCTTTACGGTTGTGTATTCACGTGCCTGCCTATAAGATGCGCACGCCTGGAGGTCGCGTGCACCCCAGACACCGATTTTTTCCTTCTTGCGCTTTCTCGGTTTGTAGCAACACGAGGACGCCCAAACGTTTTTAACTGTGGCAATGAGACGAATTTCCAGGACGCAGAAGACTTGAAACTTTGCCCGACATCTTGGCATCAGGACAAGATTCTAAAGGCTTTTTGGAGTGAATAGTATGACTGACGCTTCTGTCCACCAAAGGTAAGTCACCGCGGGGGTATATGGGAAAATAATTATGACTTGACCTGTCCTGCTTTTACTTCTAGCTGATAAACCGGTCGTGGATGAGGTGTTAGTGGAGATATTCTGCGAGGTAGAGCGAATGCCTAATGATGGACCTCCAACAAGAAAGTCGGACGATCTCGACGATTTCAATACAATAACATCCAGTCAACTTCTACTAGGTGTACCAGCAAAATTTTCTTCCCGGTTATCAAACAATCGCTTGAACTAAAGACGGTGAAGAGGGCAAGGGCTGGCAGATGCATTCTGGGCTCGTAAGCTGAGGTAGTATTTACCGACACTACATATATGATCGAAGTAGAATACACATAGCTAGAGAAAGAATGGCCTACGAGCAGTGTCTGAACTCCGTCAGACCAGGCCTCTTTTGTATTTCTTGATGTCGGTGGTATTCGGCTGCAGCTACGGCCACCATACACCGGTGAGTTTTGTCCGACCAAACTCAAGGAGCAAAAGTTTGTCATGGGTTTCAGGGGACGACAAGAAACCGTATCTATTTGTCGCCCTACACCTACAGTCACACGGTGCTAGCTGTACAGTCAATTCACATGGGTTCACGCTTTCACTGCTACTGACGAGCCTTGGCGCACTGTGTACAGGGAAAAGGCTCACGGAAATCAGCCAGTAAATTGGAAGTGGCTATTCCTTCGTCATATTCACTCTCTGTTTAACTGATTCATTTTCCTGTATCTTGACGAATCGTTCAGACATTTGGTTCCTGGTAGTTCAGCAACATCGGTTCTGTTCCAATCTTACGATCAGCCTGGGAACGTGCACATCCAAGTGTGACTTGCGAAGTCCTGATTCATTATTGTTCACTATTCAGATGCAGTATCAATTGATTTGAAATTTCCGCTTCTTGGTGAATCGGAATTATTGAATTTCGCTAATCCCAGGTTTGGAAGTTGCGAAAATTCGTTTTTTTCTTATGCGTAAAAGCTAACATTCCAAGCAATCGTATAGCATTTGGCTACTGCATCGAGGAGCCATTTTCCTCCCGTCGACGATTTCGGATCACTCGATCTGTGGTTGCTGTTGGCTGGATATTGTTGGTGGCTAGATTTTGGATTAGTTGTGAACTCCATCCGTTGCTTGTGCAATTGCTACCGTGGACCCTTCCCCTCACAACTCTTTCCTGTTGTTCCGAGTTATTGGTTTGTTCGGCCTTTGTCTCCCGTTGCCGCAGAATGATTCAGATAGGTGGGACAATTTCGACTGTGGGTAGGTCTGCTGCTTCTGTTGTTTGTAGTGACTTTTCAGACCTTCGTGATGAGATGAAATTGCAAGTGAAAGGTGTTCAGTTAAGGGCAGAGGCCGCCTAGGATATGCGTAGGGCTGTTGGAGAAAAACGAAGGGCGGGTGAGGCACTTAGACGGCATGATGTTAAGGTTGTTATGGTGCAGCCATCAGATGCAAGACAGATTGAGGTCCACACTTAATTTTCTATTCCATGTATCAGCGCTTCCAAGGCTAGTGAGATCCGCGGTTACGACCAGCATATTATTGACAATTTTGGCCCGTTGAGTAATGTGGATGGGCTAACAGGTTGCTTGCAATATTGAAACTGCCTAAACGTGGACTTTCCAAGTTTGATGGTTCACCCCCACAGCATGTTCCTTTCTTCCGATAGTTTGTGAGTCATATCGACAGCCGAGTGAAGGATGATGGTTAGCGATTGGTCTATTTGTCGCAGTATAGTGAAGGGTTAGTGAGGGAAAGTATTCTAGGTTGTGTCCTTTATTCTGCTGGTGAGGGTTATTATCGAGCAAGGGGAGTATCTGGAGAACATTTTGGCCAGAGGATTCATATCGTGCGTTCCAAGCCAGAAGAAATAACCCGGCAGGAATTGACTGCTCAAGATCGCTGCGCCTTGCTGTCGTATGCTAACAGGTTGGTCAATCCCGTAGATGCACCAGTGCAACTGGGATATCTGAGTGGCTTCATTTCGGTGCACACCATAAGGGCGGTTTTGAGTTTGTGCCTAGGTAAACAGCAGCTCATTGGGCAAAATGGTCTGAAGAGACCTATTAGGCAGACAAAGTAGCAAGGTTCCGCGATCCGCGTAGGTTTATTAGTGCTAAACCCCTTTTGCAGGGCAGTAGGCGCTGTTAGATTCTCCGTGAAGGAACGAATGCGTTAGGCTTTTATGAGGACGATTGGAATGATAAAACCCTGGCGGTACCTATAAATGATGACGGTTGAATTAGGTGTTATGGCAGACACAGCCAGAAAGAATTTCCTAGAGTTTCAAGCATAGTGGCATATATATTACTAGACGTTTGTGTCTCTATTCAAGGCTTATTTTGTGTTCTTATTTTTAGGGCGTACTACTAGTGGATGTCATTTTAGGAAGCCCTGCGGGAAGAAGAATTGCAGTCAGCTGCGTAGTCATTAGCTGCATAAAATGAACAAAGTTTCGATCCTCATGGCGTCTTGTCAACTATTTCGCACTGGTCTTGGAGCAAGCTTAGGGATTGTACTGGTCATTATTACCGGTCCATAGGGTGTTTATTGCTCAATGCTTTGCCCGACACTCATTTAAATACATCCCTCAGTCGCTGTGATTTAGCTGAGCTTTTGAGTCTAGTAGGAGATATAGCTCAAGTTAAAATGAACACTCCCATCGGGAATAATGTACGGCTCTGTGAAGGGGTGTTTTTATTGTCAATTCTTTGGAAGGTAATCAGGTAATCCGGGTGACGATCTCGTATACTCTACTGTCATTTATGAATATACTGAACGAGGCATCAAGTCAGGAAAATTTGTCCAATTTGGGCCATTTAGTGAGGGCAGTGCTTGAAGCTATTTCAGACCCAGTGATATAATTAATAACGTGTCTGGTCGTTACCACGATGCACTGAATTAAAGAACATCGGAGGGGTTCTGAGGAAGATCCTCATGCTGGCCACAATTTTCAGGGTGGGATATACGAGGTCCATTAGATAATAGCCTTTCGGGTAAATTTAAAGCCTTTGCCTTGCACAGGCTGCACGATGTTAAGGATAACCCATGAAGATTTTATGATAAAGATTTCGATGACTGTGACACTCTAGAAACTTCACTGTCCGCGGAGGACGAGAGGCCCATCGAAATTCTGGAGAGGCCCTGGCTGCTCAAAAGCGGGGATCTTATTTTCGCTTTGCCGTGGAGGGACATTATTCTGGTGAAGCTTTGTATTCGGTCGGTCGCTCTGAAGCAGGTTTCGCAAGAATCCGTAGCTCGCAGTTATATACTCCGCTGTAATTGAACTCTACGTTGAAAGAAGATATGCAGTGCAGGTGCTAGGGGAGCCCAGGGCAGATAGGCAAACAAAGTGGTGCCAACCATGTCATTTGTTGCTGGATCTCGCATGGCCTAAAATGGCTCTTTTTGTCTTTGACCACGCTGAAGTGTTCCAAGGGGAACCACCAAATGCGCCCTTGCTGCAGGGCCCCTTTATAGGTCCGAAATTGATACGTGTGCTTCTTCTGTTTCGTCAGAGACCTGTGGCTTTGAGAGCCGACACTGAATATATGTTTCTGCAGTTAAAGAGGCCCGAGCAAGATCAGCAAGCATTTTGGTTTCTCCAGTGGTATGATGGTGATACGGCCGAGACAAAGAGATTCAAAACTACCTGTACATACCCTTGCAGCAGCTTCCTCACCATTTTGCGCGATATTTGCCCTAGAGAAAACAGTCACCCTACTCAGACACGAATTCTCGTCAGGGTTTCCAAAAGTGGTTTCAAAGGATTTTTCCGTCCACGATTGTTTATCTTCAGCCAATAACATCGCCGAAGCCCTTTGTTTGGTTGACGAATTGCGTGGCTTATTAGGTCTTAAAGGGTTCAGGTTAATCAGGTGACAGAGTAACGAGGGCGATGTTTTAAACTTCATTCCTGCTGATGAAAGAAATAGCACTAAAAAACCCACTGAGAGGGATCGGATCCAGTCTTTGAATACGTTGGTTTTGGCTTGAAATGTGAGCCAGATGCTCTTAAATGTCATGAGCATTTCAAGGATCGATCAACAGTAAGAAGAAAGTTGTTGGCACAACTGGCCACTGTCCATGGTTCTTTAGGTTGGGCAGGCCGGTTCATGTTGCCCATGAAACAACTGTTTCGAGATTCGCGCCGGAAGAAGGTTATCTAGGATGGGCCAGTGGGCTTGGGTGCTGGAGCAGAGCGTCAAGAGGTAGAGGGGACTGTCGAAGGGATCAAAATGGTAAAAATAACACGATGGAATGAATATTAGGTTCTGGATGCAGATGACAGTGCTGCAATGCCTCCACAGTGGGCTACGGGGCAACGTCCTACTTGAGTTTTGTGTCTGGCACGCCAGGGTCAAGATGCGCAATTGATTTTGCAAGTCGCTTTTGGCACCTCTAAAAACAGTCCCCTTATCGGAGTTGGGGATAATTACGGCTACCGCTGCTGTGCTGACAGCAGAAACCACTAAGAATGAAATGGATCCGAGGCTGCGTGGCTCTATTTATTCGTTTGATTCTACCGTAGTTCTCTGCTACGTAGAGAGCGGCAAATGAAGCCATGCTACTTTTGCTTAGAACAGTGTTCAAGGGCCATGCCTGCTCGCTTCCCACCCAACGGTTAGAAGTGACAGGGAAAGATGATCCCATGGACCTGTTCTCTTGAGGGATAGGACTGTGGGATCAAACAGTCAACTAAGGTTTAAAGGCCCAAAGATTTTGTGGTCATCGAGAGTTACCGAATCCAAAAGTGAAGCGCTCATCGAGGTGCGACCTGAAATATTGGATTGCAGGAAGTGTATGGTGGCTAGTATTCTAAGATGTAGCTCGTTCCAGGCAAACTTAAAAAGCTGTTCGTTTTGAACTAGGTTACCAGGGCGTATTGCGTGGGTATCGCGGCGCAAGCAGTCTTGTTTAATCAAAAGGTGAAATGAAGTACCATTGCAAGCGGATCACCTAACGGTTCTGGGGATGAGAAGTAGTTGTAAGGCTATTTTTCGACTGTCACAACATCGCATTCAGGTTGTCTTGTTATTTCGGTCCCATTTTCTTCGTCCAGAAGTAGTGCTGTTTTTACCGTAGTAAATAATGTCTATCAACTGAATGCAGTGACCTGCTAGAGTAGACAACCGCTTCACACCACCACCAAATTGTCATTTACCATCGCGAATTATCTTTATGCCCTATTTCAGTAGCTCTTACTCTTTAGCATACCAGAAAATACCTCAAACTACTGACTATTCTCAACATTTTTCCTCCCTTCCGGGTGCCACCTAACGAGTGGTCACCGTTCTTCATATATTTTATAACGCACTTATCATTTCGTATTCGATTATTGGTGGTTGACCGACTCACCTCAGCATTCCCACTTGCTAATTTGCCGTACTTCTTGCATCTTTGTAGTGACCTCGATCGTTTTGAGAAAATGACTATTTTCTGGACACCATTTTGGATCTATTTTCTCCACAATCTTTTCTGACGTTTGATATTGACCTCAGTGTTCTCCGGTTGCGTACGTTTTACTGGACTGACTTTTCCGAGGTTTCCGTCGACCTCGTTTCAAATCTCTTTCACTTTTGGTCGTTTGCTCGCGGTTCGCTCTCGGCACAGCCGTCGCGTTTCGTTCCGTTTTCCGTACGGTGTATCTCTCGTATCGGTACTGTTTTGGTGCCACGATATATAGAATACACCTCGCATCTGTAAACCGAATAACGTCTTCTCCATTCGTCCGATAGAGGGGATATCGTTGGTAATCGCTGCTAGACCCGATAGGAGACACGTTTGCCAGCCGCTCTCGAAGGTTTTCTATATTGGTGAGCCCGAAACTTCTAGAACCTCCTGGATTATTCGCCCGCCCGGAGAGTCTGTGATTTTTTGCTGTTTCACGTCCTCCTTTCGTTGCACGATATATATTTTTTACGATATATTATCGCAACATAAGCACGTCATAGGATAAGATGCAGCTCGACACAGACCTCACTTTTTCTGCGGTTGCTTTTAAGCACGGGTATTGCAGTTGGAGCAGATGCACACCGAATCACGGGATTAATTTCTAACATTCCGCACAATTTCAGTCTTTATTTATTAAATTCCCCATATTGACTAAACCATTTGAAGAGATAGACGCAGTGACCCATCGTGTGGCACACCACATTGTCACTAACGGACCACCAGTCACGGCCCGACCTCGCCGACTGGCACCGGACAAATTGGTTTTCGCCAAACGTGAGTTTGACACTTTAATTTCTAAAGGTATTGTTCGTCCTTCTCACAGTCCATGGGCCTCACCTCTGCACATGGTTCTTAAGAAAGATGGCATTAGCTGGCGACCATGTGGCGAATATCGCGCACTAAATTCGGTTACCCTTTACGATAGTTATCCGATACCCTACATACACGACATCACGGCATCACTTCACGGCACGACTGTATTTTCTAAGATCGATTTGGTGCGAGCCTATCACCAGATCCCAGTAGCCGCTGAAGATGTCGAGAAAACCGCTGTCACGACTCCTTTTGGTTTGTTTGAGTTCCTACGTATGCCTTCTGGTTTGCGAAATGCTGCTCAGACATTCCAGAGGTTTATCGATAGCATTATGCGAGACTTGGAGTTCGTTCACGTCTATATCGATGACTTGCTAATCGCGTCGTCGAGCGTAGATGAACATTTCCAACATTTGACGCTACTATTTCAACGTTTGTCCGAACATCGAATAGTAGTCAGTCCTGATAAATGTCAACTTGGCAAACCGGAACTTGTGTTCCTCGGCCACAAGATCACTCGAGAGGGTATTAAGCCTTGCGAGGATAAAGTGCGCGCTATTCTAGATTATGCCGTACCGTCCTCAATCAAGGAGCTCAAGGCATTTTTGGGGTTAGTTAACTTTTATCGTCGTTTCATACCCCATGCCACTGAATGTTTGCTTCCATTAACTGACCTACTTCGTGGCAATCCACGTAAGTTGTCGCTCACAGATTCCGCACGAGTAGCGTTTTCGGAGATTAAAGCGATATTAGCTCAGACCACGCTCCTCATGCACCCAGTTCCGTCCGCCACGATAAGCATAGCGGTGGATGCATCCGACTTTGCCATCGCAGCGGTCCTGCAACAGTCTGTTTCTGGGATATGGCAGCCATTAGAGTTTTTCTCTCGACGCCTTAATCCCACGGAAACCAAATATAGTGTTTTTGGTCGCAAACTGCTGGCTGCATATAATGCCGTTAAGCACTTCCGCCATGCAGTCGAGGGTCGATATTTCATCCTCTTTACAGACCATAAGCCTTTGAGGTATGCCTTGCATACTAAGCCTGATCGTTACTCTCCACGAGAAGTCAGATATTTAGACTATATTTCACAGTTCACGACTGACCCACGACACGTTAAAGGTGAGTCGAACTGCGTTGCAGATGCTTTGTCGCGTATTCCGCTTAATGCTATTGAATCTCCGGTTTTAGACATCCCTGCCATGGCTGCCGCACAAGCACAGGATTCTTCATGTATGGAAGCAGCTCAGTCATCGTCGCTACAGTGTCAGTCCGTACCTCTAGCCACCAGTGCTGGGATTATACTCTGCGACATGTCTACTGGTACACCTCGACCAGTCGTCCCCTTTGCATATCGAAGTCTCGTGTTCGATACCCTGCATGGACTATCACATCCAGGCATCGCAGCCAGTCTCCGATTAGTAGCTGCACGATACGTCCGGCCGTCCATGAATAAAGATGTTCGTATGTGGGCACAACAGTACCTACAGTGTCAACGATCTAAAGTGTATAGGCACATAGCTTCGCCTATCGGTACTTTTGCTACGCTTGATGCTCGCTTCGATCATATCCACGTAGACATTGTGGGTCCATTGACCCCATCACACTGGTATACCTATTTACTAACGTGCATCGATAGATTTACGAGGTGGCCCGAGGCTATTCCCATCTCTGTCGTCACCGCCGAATCAGTGGCTCGACATCTGATAGAACGATGAATAGCTTCATATGCTTGTCCTTTCACAATCACTACTGATCGAGGGCAACAATTTGAGTCCGATCTATTCTCTTCATTAACTCACATGCTGGGTACGGAACGCATTCGCACGACCGCGTACCATCCGGCATCGAATGGTTTAGTCGAACGTTTTCATCGCCAACTCGAAGCTGCTTCTAGAGCACACGAGAGCACCGACTGGTACGAAACGGTACCACTAGTTCTGCTTGGTATCAGGACTTCCATAAAGACAGATATCCAATGTTCCGCCGCAGAACTTGTCTACGGCACGACACTACGACTGCTTGGGGAATTCTTTACGCCATGGAGTACAGATTCACTTGCCGTACAGACTTACGTTCACCGTTTGTCTACGTACATGCAAAATCTCGCTCCGGCGCAGACTCGAATGCAGCGACGACAGGTTTTTGTCCCGACCGAACTCGAAACTTGTTCGCATGTATTCATTCGTGTTGATTCGGTACGGAAACCATTACAACAGCCTTACGAAGGTCCATTTCGCGTGATTTCTCGTCACGATAAGACCTTTAAGGTTGATCGACACGGTCGCGTCAATACAGTTAGCATCGATCGTATCAAAGCCGCGTACGTTGATGACAGCGTGTCGCCCGCTGACATGAGATTCGATGTTAACCCTGCACTGCCTGTTGACGACACTTTCGTGTCACGTCAAGGTCTGCAGTTAGCGTTGCCTGCTACGACTTCGAATGAGGCTATCGTTTCACGTTCAGGACAGCACCCAGTTGGTACTGCTACGACTTCGAATGAGGCTATCGTCTCACGTTCAAGTAAGCAGAGCACGCCTACGCACCCGTCCGTGAATGAGGCTCCCGTCTCACGTTCCCGTCGGAAGATCGTTTGCCCAGCACGTTTTCGCGACTAGGTCAAACACGATCTTAACCATTGCACTTCACAGTAATAACTTTCGTGTTTATCGTTTCGACACGATTTACCATACCTCATTGGTTGTTACTGTATTCTAGTCAAGTCCATTGCGGTTGCTACACCAGTTTTCCGTTTCTTTTCGTGTCATGGAACCTCGCCATATGGTACGCTTCTCTGGTCCCACGAAATCTGGAGAATTCTGGCACCAACGTTTGCATTCTGGATCGGCCTTGTCGTTCTCGTTCCAGGCCATTTACGAACCTATCGATTTGGCTTCCGGATATCATATTGGTTAACGGTTACCCGACGCTGGACGTTATTGGTGTGGCACACCTAGATGACGATTCACGCAACCGAAGTCATTGGCAACGAATCTGGTTTACGCTCGACCATCATCGTACGGTTCCTGCATACCACGGATTTTGCCCGTCAGCACCCTACAGAACAGCTACATTCAGGTATTTTGCACGCATTCGCGCACACGAATACCATTTGTATGCCTTTCCCCCTTGACATTTTTTCGAAAGCTTTCCGTGCCTTCTAGCGGGGGCTGCTGCAGTGACCTCGATCGTTTTGAGAAAATGACTATTTTCTGGACACCATTTTGGATCTATTTTCTCCACAATCTTTTCTGACGTTTGATATTGACCTCAGTGTTCTCCGGTTGCGTACGTTTTACTGGACTGACTTTTCCGAGGTTTCCGTCGACCTCGTTTCAAATCTCTTTCACTTTTGGTCGTTTGCTCGCGGTTCGCTCTCGGCACAGCCGTCGCGTTTCGTTCCGTTTTCCGTACGGTGTATCTCTCGTATCGGTACTGTTTTGGTGCCACGATATATAGAATACACCTCGCATCTGTAAACCGAATAACGTCTTCTCCATTCGTCCGATAGAGGGGATATCGTTGGTAATCGCTGCTAGACCCGATAGGAGACACGTTTGCCAGCCGCACTCGAACGTCTTCTATATCTTCATGCCACGGCGGACCTGAACCAAACCTCGGATCACCCGAAATCCCGAGGTTAGAAAACCCAGACCCGCCCAACCTCATCCCGGAACGGGTTCCTGCTCGGTCTCCCTCTTCGATATAGCCAACTTGTCATTCAGCAAATCTAACGGCCTGGGAAAGAGCATTACAGAAGCCAACAACAAGCCGCAACTCATAGATAAAACCCTCAATAAAAATTCCCCTCTGTCAACCCTCGTCGTACCCGGGGCAGACACGCCCTCCCACCTATGGTTGTCGGCAGGAAACTTTCTCGACTGCAAAGTAACCGAAGCCTACCACCCATTTCCGACTCCAGATGTGCCATGGTCTTTATTGTCCCTGACCTCCCACCACTACCTCTGGTCGAACACAAGATAACTAATGCATGCCTTATGGCTCATCGTATGTATTCGCACTAGCCTGCGCGAGAATTCTCAGAGCCTTAACTGTCCCTTACTAACCCACTTTATGGACGACCTGACAGCCACAGTTCAACAACAACGAACTGACGACTTCGCTTGCTAGCAGTATGGTGATAGCAAGATGTTCCCTGATAAAACACCTCTTCGGAGTAAAATATCTCGAGTTATTAAAAATAACACTGATTTACCTAACCATACCGGTCCAAATGGCCTTGGCGCAAAACCCGCTCAGAACCTCGTAGGCACGGCGTCACCAATGGCTCCGGCACCCTCTGCTGTCTACCCTCACACTGTTGACCTAGACTCAACTAACCCCTCCCCCACCATCGGTCTCACCTCTGAGCAAAAGCCCCTATATGGTACCTTGCCAATAGCTTCCACCTCTGGCTGCTTGAGCCCCCCAACCACATGCTCTAAAACGCACCTCACTTTACTATCTACCCACCCTCCATAGCATAGCCTCAGAGCCAAAAATTGCTACTGGCACAAACCCCAACCTCCGACACACCTAGCCCTTCTTGTCCAAATAGCCTGTGCTACGTGTTACTAACTGCTACTCTCGCTCTAACGACTGCACCCACTACCCACTTGGTACGTTTTGTGGTCTGGAAAGCCTCAGAGCCTCATACAAAGTTTCTTCGAAACCTCCTATGAGTACACAAGAATCCTCAACTGGGCCTGTTACCGGCCAACTACTCTCCTCACCTATTTTACCTTCGCTTATCATTAGAACTCCTCGAAATCCCACCCTCCTCACTTAGGGGAGATAAGCAGCCGCTACATTCCACTATTCAGCCCGATGCCACCGAACTGGACAGCCTCAGTGGCCGTCCTAGCTGCCGTCGTGCCACTCAACTCTCCACTCCCCTTTCTCTACTCCAGCTTACTCTCCCCTTACGGCTATATGCAACGTCCAGACCATCCATCGGTCATGCCTACGCCATTCCCTTCTCTTCCACCTGAGCACAACTCCTTCGCAGTCTCAGCAAGTCCCACTCGCTTCCCTAAACTTTTCGCCACTTCCCGCCTCTCCCCGAACAGCCATATGAGCATCCTGCCGGTAATTCCAGGTTTGGACCTGGACCTGTCTCCGGTCTCACAACGCCTCGCACGCCTCCACCAAAAACGAGGGCCCCTATGCCTTTCATCAGCCTTCAGCCCCTTTCCACACATAGCCACCCACATCCTAGCCCCTCACTCTCATCATTGCCCACCTTGCCTACATTCACTCAACCATATCACCCGTACTCCTCCGATATTGGCCCTGCGCAACAGGTGCATTGCCCGCTCTCTTATAACCATCTTTTTCTCCTGACCGAAGCCCACCATACCCCCGGCCCTTTAGCCAACCACCCCGTGGCCCACATCAACAATCTGTTGCACGCCCATATTGTCGACCGTACACGTCGATCACTGGAGCGTCACACTGATGCTTTGCCCGGCGAGCAGGGACAAGTAGCAGGGCTGCTTAGCCAAAAGTCTTCTCGTTGGCCTCGCAACATACTAAAATTAACCTCTTCCGATTTTCCAATTGCCGAACCCCCTGCGGCCATCGCGGAAGTGTGCAGAGTTCACCTTTCTTCTTCCTTGATAGCTACAACTCGGGCCCTTCCCCCTGTACTTTCTCTGTCCGTTAACCCCCTGCGTTACCTGGCCCAGATACCCACCTCCGCCGGAATGAGTTATCCTTGATCTAATTCAATTCCCGGTCCATCTCAAATAAGCTTCATCAAATGAAACAAGACACCTTGAAATCAAGTACTGATATCACCTTTATAACTGGAACATGGAACACGGAACACACTCTCACATACGAAATTCTGCTTGAGGGTTGCGGGGTTCTTAGAATAAATAAGACGAGCAGACGTGAAGGTGGTTGCCTGGCGAAAGTACAGCATTCCGTTCCAGTACCTGACTCTTAAGATAGTATACTTAACTCACTCCCGAAGTCTCTGTGGCCCACAGTTCAGTTCTCAAATGTCGTGATGCACTTTGGTAGGGTCTATCGCCCGCCATCCCCTACTGCTACCGACTTACCTCCCTTAACCGAAGCCTTAGATTGCTTTTCGCCACTACCTTCGTCTGCGAAAATCGTAGCAGTTTGTTTTAACTGGCCTAAGGTGCCCCGGACTAAACTCACACAACCTTCCAACCTAAACGAGGCTTTCTCCCATATCCGCACTGGGGGTTGGGTAAAACACGTTAAAATCCCTACTGGAAACTCGACTATCCCAGGTCTTCTATTCATTCACGGCGTTTCCAACTTTTTGGTCCCCTTTCTGCTTAAATTTCCGGGCAGTGACCGCAAGATAGTAGCAGGTTATCTTTCATTCCATCCTTATCTGACCCGAGTCAATAATTCTTTTCTTTCAAACTGGAAACCTCCACCCAATCTTATCCGCAACCAAGATTGGAGCAGTTTTGTTCCAATGGATGACCACAGTAGGTGGCTGACCACTTTTACCTCAACATTAGAAACAGCCTCTCGAAGCTCATTCCCACTGTCTGAAACCCCCCTCTTGAGGGATCCAAACTTGCCTCCCTCCAACAAAGTTACCTTGGGAGGCAAAAATTTTTCCCTTGAAAAAACCACTTCTCCCCTCTCATAAGATTACCACGTCCTCCTGACATTGTCCGGGATCTAAAGGAAACTCACCTTCACGGTGAAGAATCTGAAGCTCTGAGGCATCCTTGTGAAACATGGAAACTCCCACTCTTACGTAAATCTAGGAATTCATCAGCACGACCTACTATTCATTAGGTTGTGTTACCGAATAAAAATTCTGCAACCTCTTCTTCTGACATCGCTGGGGGCTTTAGCCTCTACTTCGCCAATTCTACGGCCCTCGCCCCGGAAATAGCCCCTAGAATCCTCCTTTACCACCAGATTTTCTCTATATGCACCGACACTTGATATAAACATCAGTTCCAGGCTCGTTATACTCTACAAAGCATCTGAGCATCCTGGACCAGATGGGTTACACCCAGCTGCAATCACCAACCGTGGATCGGAACTTCCGCTTCTACTACTAAACCTATTCATTTTGTCATTCGATTACAGTTTGGTGCCCCTGAACTGAAATCGTCCAGTCATCGTTCCACGACACAAAAAAGGAAGCTTCCACATTCTCGCTAATAACCGTCCCACTAACCACTCCCCCATCATTCCTGGAGTAATTGAGACTATTGGCAAAGGCGACACTACTACCCATCTTCTCGCTTTTAACTTTCCTAGCACTAGGCAGCACGGGTTTCTCAACTAGCGATCATGCACCATATTTCAGTCTGACTTCCTCCACCTGGTCACTGAGGTTGTTGATAGAGGCCAGGCACTAGTAGTCGTCCACTTAGAGCTGTTGAAGGCTTTCGGCCGTGTCCCACACCCCCATCTCATCGCCAGATTGCGTTCATTTGGCATTACTGATCCACTGCTTTCTTGGTTGCAGTCCCATCTCACTCATCGTTTTCTAGTGGGTCTCAATAATGGGCATTCATTCAACCCAAGACCTGTTAAAAGTGGCGTTATACAGGGCAGTGTACTAGGTCCCCTTCCTTTACCAATGTACATCAATGACGCCATGGATCTAGTGCATCGCGGGGTGCCATTCTTGCCTACCGATGATATAAAAATAGTCCACTCTTTCAATCCTAATGGTGTTACCTCTACACTCTGCAACATTTCCGCGGACCTTTCTGCCCTTGACAGCTGGTGCTACTCCTGGATGATGGACTTTTCCGCTGGTAATGGAGGGGTTCTAAGCCACAAATTCCAATTGCCCCCTGGATCCTTTACTCTCGGTGAGTCCCCAATAGCCGGTTGACCTACCTTCCGTGATTCGGACCTCAACTATTCTAGTTCCCTAAATTTATCTGAGAAAGCCGCCACCCAAGCGGCTAAAGCTAGAAGAGTTGCGGTCCTTCACTTTCACACCTTCAGTCTCCGGAACAGTATCCTCCCATCTACATATCCCACATCAGGCCTTCGCTTGAATATTGTCCAATAATCTCTAACATGACAATGTTTGACAGAAAAGCGTTAAGAAGCATGCCATGGCGTCTCATCTATAATTACTCGGTTGGTCCACGTCATCAAGCTATAGAGAACGATGCTAGCATCTGAATCTCGACCAACTTTGGCTCCGCAGCTTGAGACTAAACTTAGTCTCCTTGCCTTACCCGCCCCATACTTGGTATTTTCCTTCTAATCCACTCAGCTTCTACCGCGAAACCCCATACCTACTTCGAAACAAGCCGCTTACCATCCCCTCTACCATAGCTAAACCGGCCTTACGTTCAAACGTTTTTTTGCCTACTGCAAGTTCTGCAATAACTTGCCCATCGCCAGGCGGGCCTCTCAGACCAAGTCTCAGTTTCTATCAGCACTCATTCCGTATCTCAGCGTGACCCTTGCACTTAAGTTATCTAATATGTGCATAGCTGAGGATATAGCATACGAGAAAGGCCTCGACTTCTAAGGCCAACTATTTCGCAGAACCTGCCGTCTTCATTTGAGGACAAAACCAAAGATAAACAGTCTCATTGATCTGACTGAATTCTCAACGCCTGACTAGCCGTGGCCATCCCCGTGTTGAGTAAACGGAATTGAAACACCATTATTTTCCCACACTCTGATTCCCCCTTCCCCCGTAGTCTCAGGTACCCTTACGCTTCATTCTTTCTTGGTTCTTATTGGCAATATTTACCAGTTAATCCACGGCGGGGCGTACCTTGATAGGATTTTTCTGTTTTCCCTTTATGGTCCTCCCCTCATGCGCATTTCACACTCGACTTTGGTTAACTGCCTTAGCATCGTGGATATCACCCTTAATATAAACGTGCCTTGATGAAGCTGCTGTATGATCGTTAAACAACCGCCGGCTCCATCGGTTCTGCCCCCTAAGACCCTTCGCAGCTTGGCCACCTGATCGCGCATCCTATACCTTCATAGTTGAACTATGCGTCACATGCATAGTCATCAATGAACATTAGGTCCAATCCCAACGGCGCTGGGCGCGGTCCGATCCACCACTTTGACCGGACTGCATCGAGAGTGCCGGCCATCTGCAACGTGACGGAACCCTCGATAATCGCTGGGATGTGCCGGGCCATTCACCGTCCTTGCCATCACCTGGGGGTAAACCTGCCAGGTTACAGTGCCTAAGCTTAGTTACTTTCCCCACTGAGGCCATTGCCCCAGAAACCATATTCGAATACATGAAGTACCGCGGGTGACATGAACGATAGTCTTTA
Source organism: Fasciola hepatica (assembly GCA_948099385.1). Classification (NCBI taxonomy): domain Eukaryota; kingdom Metazoa; phylum Platyhelminthes; class Trematoda; order Plagiorchiida; family Fasciolidae; genus Fasciola; species Fasciola hepatica. The sequence goes on along the minus strand of CANUEZ040000126.1, from coordinate 4,391,444 downwards.
AACTTTCTCAGTGCTATTTTTTGTTTAGTCACCTGCCTCTGCTTTTAACCCAGGACACAACACCTGTCAGCCCCCCCAACCTCTATCCGGCAGCCACTCCAAATCGGCCCATTAGGCACTCATAGCTCAACTTCCATCCCTATAACGTAACTCTAGTATTTTCCCATGATTAGTCTACATAAAATTTGATACTTGGTCAACAAAGATAACAAACCATCTGCGGATCGTCTCGATGAGTCACCACCGTTCGTAACAGAATTGGGGGTTAGCTCGACGCTCCTCAATTTTCCTCTTGCTTACGCTGCCCCTTTTTCACATCAGGTCCCTCCACACATACTTCCATAACTATCTCTGCGATTTTGAACTGGAAAATCCAGTCTCATTTCTCTCACTTGACGTGGCTCAATAACTGGACTCAATATCCAGTTAGGACGACATTGATTTCGCCCCTACCCTATCTCCCAGCTCAGTTTCTTCCATAAATTCATGCAGAGTTTATTTTCTCTCTTCTACTGATTGATTACTCTAACTCAAAACCCAACCTCGTTACGGAATCTTACGGTTCTCAGTCATCCAAAGTTCATCGTTTTTTAAATCTCATTTGCCATAGGCCTAACTCTGCCTGATCCGTTTACTAATAGACCCATATTCTTTCACAGTTCTTTAAAAAGCAAATCACGTAGTTCAGCACCACTGGAGAGAGCCCCTTCTAATTATTTCCTACGTAACGAAGAGTTCTTGGTTTCTGCCCGTTTGCCTAAGCTTTCACCTAGGTCAATCTTCCTCGTCAACATGAGCGCTTGTGTGAAACAAGCTACCCTAACAAAGTCGGGCTTTATCACCCACGTTGGGGGCTTTCAAACAAGAAGTATGCGTAACCCTAACGGTGGAAACACTGGCCAGGATGTACAATCCTTATATTTCAAGGGCTCAGGCCTTTGAGGTAGGAACGGGGTACTGATAAATCAGATAACCGATTTAAACATTCTAGTCTCAATTAGACTCAGCTATGGTTGGCCTCCTCCCGACAGCAACTAGGGAACTAAGAGGTTCAGTCCCACGATATCGGACTGCAAAACAATCTCAATTCCCTACCATCAAACATCTTTTTCGGGGCAAGCCAGCATAGTGGCCTGTCGCATATTTAGATAAAAGGCATCACATACTAGAGTTCATAAACCTAGATGTCCAGTCCAAGTCAACTTAAGGGGTTTTAAAAAGTCCACTGTGTTCAACCGTTTTTTCACACGCTCTTATTGCTGCAAGTAGTGCCTTATCTTTGTACAAGCTGGTGTTTCGGTGAGCATAAATCCATCGAATAATCTCAGGAAGTGGTTGGCTCTACGTTTCCCTGAAGTTTCTGTCCCATATAAACCGCCCTGGAGTTCTAACTTTACGGATGTGGCGAGTATATCCGCGGCACTTCTGGGAACATTTCTAAAAGTGGTTGTCTCCCCGCACAGAGTTGACCATTAGTAAGACGAAACAAGCATAAAATGTAATGGAATGGCATAAAAAAGATAGAAAACATGCCCCACTGTTTTGTCTCCCAGGCACACTAGCCTTGTCACACGTTAACCATGTCTCCGGGCTGCAGTTTTGCTACAGATTGACTGGTTTGGATGATCTACTCCCAACGCGGATTGTTACATACGGTCCATGTTTCGGCCGGGGAGTGGAAACTGTGGTCATCCACTAAAAGCAGCTCCGTCTTCTGTGACAGCAGCTATGACTGTGATAAAACAATAAAAAATATAAAAAACGTCTGAAAATCATGGATCACTCCTAAAACGAGACGAGCTGGATGCCAGTGGATGTGTGCTAGCCGCCTCCCTACCCGAGGCAGGCCCTAGGGCCGTCTACCATGAGCACTGAATGTACACCTTTAGAGTTTGCTTCCCTGACAAAATTCGGCCCCATCCCGTTCCCTCCTCCCATGGTTTTCCAAACCAGTCCTCACAAAGGCGTTGTCCTGCTTCGCAATGTGCAAATGACGACAAAGATACCACGGTAACCTTGCAATCACCACCACATCAGACTTCTCTGATCACACTCGGGTATATTCTCAGTATGCTAGCACCATCGAGTAGGAGCATGGACAAACTCACGTCCCCGTTTCTCGGCACGAGACCAATTTTCCCTTATGCATCACCACCGAGGCCCCAATAGTTTATCTTACTTTAGGGCTCCTCAGAAGCTATTCCGTATAGAGTAGCCACTATGCCAGAAGAGGCAGTACCAAGTGTAGCGCTATGCTAACAGTGCGCCAGTCCCATTCACCCAAACAGTGTTCTTTCAAACCTGTCCCACAGCCTCGCTGCTGAACAGCATTCTGCGTAAGCAAACGGTGTTCAGGGTTACCATCCCTAATTCTTCTTAACCGTAAGGCCCTCAGGTTTTTACCATTGTCCGAGCTCTGCCACGCCAACGTGCGAACCACTAATCCTCTGGAACGCATACACAGTTGCCTAACTGGTGTAAGCAACTTTGTTAGCCTGTGGGAGAAAAGCGCAATCCCCTGCAAGCCTTCTCTACCCATAACTTGGAGTAGGGGAAACTGATCGTTTAAATGAAACTTCATCCTTGCCCTATTCACAGAAACCTAACCATTTCATTACTATTGTCGTCATTTATTACCATAACCCGCAGCTGGAACCACGTCCAGACTGCAATCCCCACCTATTTCAGGTTCATCGTCTCCCACCATTCCAGTCACCAAACTGGGTAATAAGGGATGCCACTTTGATCCGTACCAACAGAGACCCAGGTGGAACCTTTCATAGCAACTGGGACTGCAACCAATCCACCCGACAGAAAGTACCCCCGGCTGCCCATCAGATCGATTAGCGTTATCTGACGCAAAACTTCTCCTGCCGATATCAATATTACAAATAGAAGTTCACTCGCAACCTGCTGATATACCGGTCAACAACAGTCATTGGTTTAATTTGTCATGTCTCGCCATGCCCGGCTGGTTGACCGATACATCCTTTACCCCGCCAGACGAACCATACCCATAAGATGATGTATTTTACCAGTATTGACGCTGAATAACACTGAAGCTGAATAAGTCAACATATATTTTTCAGCGAAACTGCGCAATATAGTTTCAGTCTATGTGGAGATTTTCCACTTTAGCATCCGCTGCAGGATTTCATTTTTCTCCAAACAGTAGCCAGTAAGAAGCTGATTCTCCACTTTTCAGGGACCTTCTATTTGCTCTTAGTCACGTCCGAATGATACAGGTTACTGATCCTGAAATTAAGATCACTTTTATGTGGACTGCTGTTCCTTCCAAATTCGCCAATGTTTCCAAGTGCACTCCATAAAAATGGCTTGAGGTCTCCTTGTTTCAAAACTAATCCCTTTTATTGAACCCCTTAAGTCTGTCATTCAGGGGTTGCATCATCTTCATGGATTGGCACTCTCTTCGCATGCTTCGCTTTTCCTGAGTATCCTTCCATACATTTTTTTCTTCCTGTTCAGAATTTATTCTGTTCGCAGAACCCCACTGTGCCTCTGTTTGTCCGTAGCTTGCATCATCACCTTTCATAACGAGTCGTTGGCACTACGTGTTAACTATTTTCTCGGTATCCTCAAGGTACATCACCGCCCAGCTCGAAATCGAAACTGGTTCGAAATAGCAGCGCGAACCGCTAACAGAGGGATCCATTCAAACTATTGTTGGCTACGTTTTTCTATCGCTGACACTTTCGGCTTTTATTCTTAGAACATGTGAATACTTAATCTAATTGGGTAAGGTTTTTCGCTGTTATCATGCGCTTGCGCGTGCGTCTCGGCCATGGTCGAGAAATATACCATTATTACTATTATTATTATTATTATTATTATTATTATTATTATTATCCATATCCGTCTTGTCAACTGCATGGTTCTTCTATCGTTTAACATTTTCCGCAGCAAAATTTCCCCAAAGCCTTCATCGATCCTATTCTACTCCAAAGTAGTTCATTTTTCTGTCTGCCTGGTGCACGTATTCCAAACTTTCAACGGGCTACTATTTGTCCTGGTGGGCAAAGCCTTCTGACTTCATTTTAGAAATTTATTCTGGTGGTATGATCAGTTTACTCCAAAGTCTTCTGTTTTTCCCTGAGGATTTGATTTTTGTCTATTTATCTATTTTTCTGATTTAAGCCACGCTGTCCTCAGGCGAACTATTTGTTCTTGCCTCCAAGCGTGCCTAGGGCTCACCTTGAGATTACCTTTCAATGAAAGTAAAACAATAATGAAGAGTCGCCGGGAATTACGCAGGAGTTAGGGATGGCCAAATACCCAGAAGGATAGGAAGAAATACGTAGGAGTTACATGGAGGCAAATTGCTTCTTGAAGCATCACGCAAATCTGATCAAAAACATGGAATCCATACCCAGAGAGTTTATAAGCTTTGTTGGCCAGGTCGAAAACATGGATGCTAGGCAGGAACTCAATCTCAAACCCCCAGTTAAGGCTTTCCACTCCATTTCGGAGGCCATATGTAATGAAAGTTGATTTTTTCATTCCGTGTTTGTCCAATAGAGTGCCGGAGGTTTATTCCACAGTTCCACGTACGTGCCACCTCAGAGATCAAGGACAACGATCAAAACTCACTGTATTTTTTCAACACTCTAAAGCGAGTGCACCTGAGGCAGCTGAGGAATGCGTATTGCTGCCTCTGCACGAGACACTGCAGAGCAGGTGAAGTACTGAAGGTTTTATCTGACAACCCTCGCTTGTTAAAGCGGCCAAGCTTACAGAACCCGGTGAAGAGGACCAATGCCAGAAGCTCAGACTCCGCTGCACCAGCAAGGCTAGCCAATGAGTTCGGAAAGCTGCATGACTACCCTTGAGAGGATAAACTGCGCTTCTGACCTCATCTCCCTTAAGGCCCTCTGACAGACGGTCAGCCGTCTTCCAAACAGTGCAAAGAAAGCCCTGGCAAAGAGTTTTGATCAGCAAAAGAGGAAAGGCTTTGAATCAGCGTACATAGAACAAGCAGAATTCGTATCCTCTGCGGTCGTCACCGCTAGCAGTCGCTTTAGACAACATGCAAACTAAAGTGAAACAGCGGCCTTGATGGGCCAAACCACTCGCAACCATGTTCCAGCAGCGCCGTTAGCACAGTAAAGCAGGAAAGGAAGTAGGTCCAATCCGTAAATGTGGGATAACTCGGCAGCAATGTGCCAGAAAGTCTTGGAGTTCGACGTATCCGCCAGGATGACACAAGCTCGAAAAAGGAGGTTGTAATTTTTGTGTCCGAACTGAAGGCGAATGACTATAGGTCCACAAATGTCTGTGGTGTTGAAGAATTTGGCGGTCGGCATCACCAACTACCCCGTATGACCATGCCAAATCACCCGGTACCACCCAAGACAGCGAAAGACAGTCGCTGCGGAGTGTCTAAGATGCAACTTGAAGGCGTACATCCCGGACTACTGCCCGTGCGAATCAAGTTCAGATGAAAGGAGACTGTTCGATATGTCTTTCTCAACAATGGATCAGACACTGCGCCCCTTCGGGCCGAGGTCATACAACGCATGGTCTTAGGCTCTCGAAACAGCCAGTTGACAGTCAAGACTCTGGGAGGGTCCAAGACAGCCAGCACTGTCAATGATGCGTTTGAATTGATGGCACTGAAGAGCACCTGGTCCGTTAGCATACAGCAAACTGCAGTCATTGAGTCACTGCCCTTACACAAGCCTAGCTACGGTGGTGAATAAGGTGACTGCGCTTAGAAGGCCCATCTAGCGAAACCTTAAAAGAGAACGTGGTATTGCTTATTGGATGTGACGTACCCGAGGTTCACCGGGTTTTAGATCAGTGAAGGCGAATGACTATAGGTCCACAAATGTCTGTGGTGTTGAAGAATTTGGCGGTCGGCATCACCAACTACCCCGTATGACCATGCCAAATCACCCGGTACCACCCAAGACAGCGAAAGACAGTCGCTGCGGAGTGTCTAAGATGCAACTTGAAGGCGTACATCCCGGACTACTGCCCGTGCGAATCAAGTTCAGATGAAAGGAGACTGTTCGATATGTCTTTCTCAACAATGGATCAGACACTGCGCCCCTTCGGGCCGAGGTCATACAACGCATGGTCTTAGGCTCTCGAAACAGCCAGTTGACAGTCAAGACTCTGGGAGGGTCCAAGACAGCCAGCACTGTCAATGATGCGTTTGAATTGATGGCACTGAAGAGCACCTGGTCCGTTAGCATACAGCAAACTGCAGTCATTGAGTCACTGCCCTTACACAAGCCTAGCTACGGTGGTGAATAAGGTGACTGCGCTTAGAAGGCCCATCTAGCGAAACCTTAAAAGAGAACGTGGTATTGCTTATTGGATGTGACGTACCCGAGGTTCACCGGGTTTTAGATCAGTGACTTGGCGGTGGTAAACACCCCTACTATTAAGGTAGGTGCTATTTGGTTCTACCACCCTCAGAAAGCATCAGCCCCCAATGTTGAGCTACGTAACTCAGAGCGAAGTGCAAAATGTGCGACGCGGAATTTAGGAAACTGCAGCTACCAGGCGGAAGTGTTTCAACAGGGAACTTAGAAATCCTGGAATTCGTGAAATCGGGGACGTGGTTGGTACAGGGACATTTCAAGATTCCTCCACCGTGGAGAAAGGATGTAGCTCTAGGGTCCAGTGAATTGGAATTTGCGCGAACGGGGTTTCACGGTTATAAATGCCTCTTGAAATACGACAAGGACCTGTGAAAGAGATATACGAAAAGGTGGAACAAGCAGTAGCTAAGTGATACACGGCGAGGTTATCAATGCAGCAGATGAATTGTGAGTATTGACCTCCCTGGCGCCTACCACTTCACTCCTTTCTGATGCCAGAGAAACCGGAGAAGCTGAGTATGGTCCTAGAATGAGCAGCCAAACAAAAGACGGTCACTCAATGCTATGCTCAATACTGGCTCTGATAGGATAGCTAATCTTGTAGGCATACTTTCGCTATTCCAAGAGGAAAAGGCGGCCGTTTCGGTGGACATAGAAGAGAGGTTCACGCAAGTAAAAGTGTCCGGCCGTGGGTAAAGGCGCCTGTGGTTTCTGTGGTGACCGTATGGAGAACTGTCACGGGTCTTGAAGGAATATTGGAAGACAGTTCATCATTTTGGGCTCATGTCCCCACCCTTTTTTGCTGACTTTGCTCTATGCACAACCTTGGAGATTTTGGGATGGGCTAAGAAAGGTCGATCCTGCAAGAGGTAGGACGCAATTTTTATGCAGATTATTACGTTACATCCTTGTCAACTAATGCTGAAGCTAATTCTTTCGCCGGTGGGGATAGCTGAGTTTTTGACGTGCGCAGGTTTGAGGCGGGGAAAATGGGTGTACAACTGTTCAATGTTGATCGCACCATCCCCAAACTCTGACTTAGGTGCCAGTTTAATTCATCTCCCTTAGCGAAGGACGCCGGTCACAGAGCACTGGGTCGTCACCGGGATACGGTCTCGGACAAATTTACCTTTCAGTGTCAAATGTATTTTTGCCCTTGACGAATAAAGGGCTATCATCGAACGTCAGTCCCCTATTTTACACACTTGGACTCGTGGCTCCGTTGTACGCCGGCCGAAAAGTTACTGCAGACTTTGTGCAGATCAAAATTAGTTAAATATAGCCCACTGAACCAAAAAAGAACACTGTGTTGCGGAATAATTGCGTCTATTTGCTGGCAATTTGGGTGGAATGGGGGTGCCAGGGGCAAACTTAACGGGACCGAGTAGTAGATAAGATATGGTGAGTAGCGTATATTCTGCCATGCTTCAGAAACCAGATATGGCTCATTGGCATACTCCAAGGGAGTGCCCGTGGGTAAAACCCAAGCTACGGGCTCCTATGTAGTAAATCGACAGCGGCACCAATCAGAGCCGTAAGAAACCCAGGACTGGAGTTTGCGGCAGCCGTCTCTGGTGTTCGACCGAGGAAGATGACAAAAAGAAGCCCGCCAGATGGTTTTGGTGGAGAACTGTTTAGACGTGCTCCACGATTTAGTCCTGAATCACTATCTCCTCCACCATTCAGACCTTTCTCAGCACCTCCAACTTCCTTTCACCCTTAGATTTCGAAAACCTCATCCCCAGCAACTCCTGAATCAAGGGTTTCTTCGACCTCTCGTCAATGCCTCCTCACTAATTGTCCCAGCTTTCAAAGCAGGGCTTCGGAGCTGGGACTTGAGGGCCGATGGGAAACCTCACATTCTTGCAGACACCAAAGCGTAGCACACGCCGGACGACCAAGACGTCAAATTGCCCATCAGTAGGTATACGTTGGTCCACAAGGACCAGGTGAGAGATGGAGCAGGTTGTGTAATCCTTTTCTTAGTTTCTCTTCACTCCTATTCATAGTTATGCTCTTAAGTTCCAATAATTTTATGGACTGTCTGTTGGCCAAAAATATCTTACCCTCTGGTGAAATCCTTTTAAGGAGAGTAGTTAGTTTGCATTGCCGACTCCAAAAATGCGCCCATAGAACAGTTGTTTGAAATTATTGCCCCCGCTAATTTGCGCACTTTTTATTTCTACGTGAAGTAAATGCCCCTGGGGTGAACTGGATCATACTCCACTCTTCAGACAGCAATCTCGGGGAATCTCTGGTTAGATCGATGGTAAATTATGCCTGGACCCAGCAAATCCCGTTCATCACCGGAAACAGATTGCAACAAAACTCAACTCTCATGGTGGTTACCAACGAGTGCCACTTCGTAGACGTTGGCCATCCTAGCCTCTCGCTTGGAAAGAGGGTCCACATAGCACTGAAATTTTACCCTAAAACTAGATGAACTGAATGTGACTTTTTGAACTTGAGAGTTATATCCTTGGAACGGACTAGTCTTTAACAGATGAGAAGCCAATTACGGCCCCAATTTGCGAGCATCAAATAAGAACTAGAGGTCCATGAATTCACTGGGCTGGTGTAGCTTTATCTTGGTGCCGTTTGCCATCCTTTGGTATCGAGAACCTGCAAAACAGACGCAAAGAAACATCCGCTTCCTAAAAGTACACGTTGGCTATTAAAAAGCATGCACGGCTGTTTGCTGTTTATAGTTATACAGGTCTTATGACTGATACAAACAACTTCATAGCAGTCAGAAATCTGAGCAGCTCTAAGATCAAGAGATAAGTTTGAATCCGGCAGAGAGGTTTGGTAAGAGCGAGGAGCATCAACTCTACCCTCCACCAATACTTCAGACGTGTCCGCCGGTCTTTGCTTCCTCCCCTTGCCCCACAGCCACCAGACGGCCCCCTACCATTCCTCGAATATGGGTGGTGGAAGCCTTTATGTCTCACCACCATTCCATCCTCAACGCTTCCTTCATGACCGTGCCTCCGGTGATCCATAGCCCCATAGTCCACCCGCCACTGGAAAACATTGTTATCTCTTTCAGTGACGCACACAAAAAGCTGCCCTCCTAAACCTCGTAGTTCTATGGGTCCAGAAATGATCCACCCTCGATTTTCTAAAGGAACGGCCGGGGTTATGACCGCTCCCCATACTTCAGTTTTTCGTAAACGACCAGACTCCGGTGTTTTCCACAAAAGATGGAAGGCTGAGCGATAGTTTTTATTTTTCAAAAAGCGAGCCTTCATCTTAATGAAGTGTAAGCACCAACTAGCCTCACCAACCTTCCGCGCAAGCTCTTTGACTGCTTTCTCGAAACTGTCTTTATGAGCCTTCTAAAATGGCGTGGACTACTTTCCACTTCACCGCACGGCTTCGTAACTCACTGATCTTGCGCGACCAATATGCTGGTTGTAGTGAGCTGTCCAACACGAGCATTTGATGGTTGACGGATCTCTCATGCTATCTTCCCGGCTTCTCTGGAGCATTTGATACAGTGCCCCGCAACCTCTCCCTGTTAAACTTAAAAGGGTATGGCACTTCAGGTCAGCTGTTTTCAGCTACCCGAGGCTTTACTTCAGACGGACACCTCCTGATGGAATTAAGCAGTCCCACTCCTCTGCATCCCGATCTCCGTCAGAGTGCCCTAGGGATCGGAACCTGGCCCTCTTCTCTTTCTTACCTGTATTGATGACCTGCCTGATGTCATCTTTGTCAACACAGCCATGTGCGCAGACGATGTGTTAGCATAAGGGCTGAATCCATAGAAGTGCGAGCTGCCATGGTTGCAGCGAAAAGCTGGTCTTCTTGTTGAGGCCTTTCCAGTGAATGACCACTAAAGAGTGTCAGCGATATCTGGCAGAACTCCCGACTATCTTTTCTGGATCAGCAGTAGTACTCAGACCTTAACCGTAGGTCGCCACACAATACCAGAACTTTGGCTTTGTGACGATCTCTCTCAGGCTTCACACTGAAGGAAACTCTTTTATGATTAGGTATTCCTTCTTCCCCACATCAAATGAAGACTTCCATCTTCGCTGCCGATGCACATCTGTCCTGTATTAGAATATGGCAGCCAAGTGGTACACGCCGGACTTATCAAGGAATGAGATCATCCGGAACGGCTCCAAGCGGGGCTTGCAATGTGTCTCCTACCCAGCTCATCCGAATCAAAATAATCTCCATTTTTTGGAAGTTAGAGGTATAAGGAACCTTTTGCTCATGTAAAGCTTATTCTGTTCTGATTAATTGGATCAGTTTTTTACAAGCTGAAGCCTAGAAACTGTTCTTGGGCATAAGAAAGAAACTGTTCAAGCCCCGTCCCCGCACTTTTTTATGCCAAAATTTCTTCACCCTGGAGGTTATACTTTCGTGGGATAATCTTCCAGCGGAAGCAACGGAAGCATCTTCCTAAGCAGTCCTTGGGGCTTTTTGTATCGTCCCCCGAGGTTTGGTCCTTGTCCACTCCCAAACCAACCAGCCCTTCTTGTCAGTCACATTTTTGGGTTGCCTTTTTTCTTCCGTTTCCACCATTCCTAAAAATAAAATAATGTAAAGAAATAATTTAACCAATGAAAAGGAAGCAATCAATAACGGGCAGAAGGTAAAAAGAGGCAACTTTATATTCCTCCTTTCTTGTTGAGTTTTCGGGTCACCACTCATTTTCCAAACTTTTTCTCCAAGCTAGCGGGAGAAAAGAAAACATATATATATATATATATATATATATATATATACGTAACTATACATCAGGCATGAACAGATGTGTATTAGTTTTCCATCTTCTGCTCAGTGGATTCTCGCCCCTACCTTTGCTTGACATCCCTTGTTGTCCGGTTTCTTTCACTCCAGTACCCAAAGGAAAGAAAGTAAGTGCGAGGTCCGGGACTGTTTGAGTTTAAGTTTCGTGACCGCGGACTGCTTCAAAACTACTTCAAAACTTCAAGGCTTTAAACTCCCGAGCTGTTTTGCCGAACAGGCCTCCAGTGACAAAACTCGTCATCCACCGTCATCGTTGTGGAGAAGCACATAGTCGTACGTAGCAAGCACTGGCTTGAAATCCACGCATGTTATTGGATTATCGAGGGAACTGGGGCTGTGAAACAAGAATTATAACAAAGTCCCATATGTTGCACCCTAGCTGCTCTCATTGATCAGCAGCTGATGGCAGTTCCTTCTCCTCTTCGGGTAAAGTGCCACTGCCTCAACTCAGTTGGGCTAGAATAACTGGATTCTATTTGTTTTAAGGGCCGAGGGCCGGAAAACAGTGGTGCTGTTTATTAACCCGTCTACAGACTCGGGCTACTTATGTGAAAATGAGCTCTAGCTTACACACGGCTTCGCTTAAGATGGTCTATGTCCGATTATTTGTTTGACGTGGAGCACCGTCAGACATCTATGGCGACGACGGCGGTAACTCCGTGGGTGCAGTTCCCGAGCCCAAGTGTCACCCGAAAAGTTGGGATGGTTGGCGCGGTAGAGATCGCCGAGCTGGTCAATGCATCAGATGACGCCTTATTTCCAGAACACTCAGCCACCTGGGTTGGAATATGAGAGAAAATGGTCCGCTCGGCCCCTATCCGTGCGTTCTACGGAGAAGCTTTTAAGCTAGGAGTTTCGGCTGGTTTGCAATGCCCACATTTCGAGAGAACACCGAAATGTCGACCGATAGTTCCTCTTTTGTCCGATGGTGGGGGCAGATTAGCACTAACTCCGCAGCAACTTACAGCTGCTGAGGGGCAGCTCGGTGGGCTGGCTAGTGCTAGAGTGGGAGAAATCTTTTGCAGGCGTTAGAAACAGGTCAACTAATTAGCAGATAGCTTCCGTCTGGAGGGATAAGAGAATACGTCTCTACTCTCCGGACAAGACAAAGGCTACCTTCAAAACAGAAATCTCAGAAAAGGCGACATCGTGCTGTTTGCTTTAGAGAACTTTGAGAAAGGTTAGTGGCCCACGAAGATAACTGGAAAGGTAGAAGCTTATGCAAGTGTACTCGCACGGACAGCCGCGGCACGTACTAGCAAAGAAGAGCAACGGAAAGCTACGCTGAAGGTTTGCTTTTTGGAGGGCACCGACCAGAAGCTAGGGTCTCAAGCCAGGACCTACGCAGGGGTACTGCCGTAGCTTCCCTTATAGTCTACAGCAGTGTATGTACCAGGCTTGCGGTGGTAAGTTTTGTGAGCCCTGGCTCGTTGGAAGAGTAAGCAACAAGGAAGAGTGCGCACTGGTTACTATTCGAAGCTGCCGCCATTACTCTGGAGAACGCTGACGGCCGGCTCAACAACCGGAAAGACCGCGAATTCCTCTGTTTCCTCTGCGATAATCCTTAACGCATTTTGGACTGCTCCTTTTAACCTTATCTCCCGACGACACTGATTTTGTAGTCACTGTTTACCGTAAGTATATAGCAGTCACCTGCGTTTCTTACGGTCGTGCCTTTTCACGGAAATAGCTTTGTGAACATCTGGTGTGAGAGTGAAACGCGGTGACTCGGGACTGCTGGTCCTATTACTGTTTGGTTTCGTTTTGTCGCCAGAGCCAAAAAACCATGGGCGTTGATTTCGTTTGCAATGGTTCTTGACTTCAGCGCTCCGAAAATTTTTTATTGGGACTGAATAAGCATGCAAATTTCATTGGTTTGCTTCGACCATAAGACAGTACTTCCTGTTTTTTCGTCCGGTTCATCCTTTCTTTTTGAGCAGATTTTATTCCTAGTTCTACCCACTCAGTGGCCGAACAGCCATTGAGGCCCACTGTCAGAGGGACGATCATTAGTACTTGTATTTTCACTTATGAATGTTGACGGAGAGTTTTCAGAGCAACCTTACTTTGATATTGGTTCCCCATCTACTTGAACAGGCTTTGCTTCAAGGCTCCAAGAAGCCATCCAGAACGAGTGTAGCTTAGAGTTTTGTAAATGGAGCAGGAGCTTTTTAAACGCACTTCATCGTAACCCAATGTTTCCCTTTTTCTCGTTGCAGATGAATGCCATAGTATTTGGTTCTTGTTGCACGCCCTCCGGCGTCTGCAGTGAGTGCTAGTTAGAAGAGCTCTTCAAGGGCCTTGGCCATCAGCTTAGCCTTGTCTGCACGTTAACCCTGCCCACCCACAGCTTCTCCCACTGCTAGGTGGGCGCGTCTTTGTAAGTCGATACACTGGGCCTTGGGGAGTTGTAAAGTTTGTGCTATTCCGGGCATGGTAACGGGTCAGGTATGCTCAACACCAAAATCACGCCATTTCATTTTTGGTCCTTTTCCATCGTTTGGACGTGGCACTACGTCTTCTGCAGTAGAAACTACAGTGCGACTCCATGCGAGGACCTACTTGAGTAAACAACTGCGCCACATTACGGAGAGTTGTTTAGTACGGCGAATTGTTGTCGTGCACTATCGTAGAAGCTCTGAGCTGAATATAACAGGATACATCCGGAAGGACTAATTACATTGAACCATTTCCGTTTCCAGTCCAGCTTCTACTCAACTGAAGATCATTGCCTCCCATGAAGCTGATACATTGCTTATCCCTCCGTACCCGCCAAGCACCTGTTACTGACACTTTGTACTTCCTAAGAACGAAGGACCCACGACTACATAAATAACCTTTGCAATGTTTTAGAAACCACCCGTAAGAATCACAACGGGCACAAACTCTATTTTCGCTATTGCTGCCCGGTAAAATGAGTTTTACTTTATCACGCATTTTTTTTAGGTGGTTGACTGCTGAACCGTTATAAGTCTGCTGGTTGTTATTGTTGGTGTCTATTCACCAGCCTTCTTTCTTCCATCCAAGCTTGCTAGCTATTTAATGCCTAGGCTCTCGACTCTTCTCTGATATCCTTTGGTTCTTGGTTTTGCCCACAGTCTCGCGGCCTGCGTTTAACTAACCGGTCCTTATACATACTTGGTAATTCTCTAACTGTGTCATATTCTTTCCGCCTAGAAGTTTATCATCCCTGCCTACCCAGTGAACCGAGAATTCGAGTGAACTGCTCTACTTCAAGATAGATTTACACTGCTTGGGGAGAATTCATTTTTGTGTGTTTCGAGCTATTCCGTAAATTCTATGCAAACTTGGCTCGCAAAAAGGGGACACATAGAAAATGCTTCCATATTTCTTTTCAAGGTAGCTTCAAGTCGCGGCTGAGCTCTCCAGTGCGATCATTTTACAGGCAGCTTGTATGGAACATGCGCCATCAATGACGTGAAATTATATTCTGGGTAGATGGAATGTCCCGCAACATTTTGCAGGAGTCTCCTGAGTGACATGTGACTCATGGCAAGAAGAAGTGTGTATTATGACCCAGGATACACTGCTCTCCACCTCTGCGTGTCAAGTGTGTACTGCTCCCCTGTATTTACTGGCAACTACTTCCAGGGACATAATGTGTGTTTTGCTGCAGAAATGTTAGCCACTCAGTAAGCCTTCGCCGGTCCCAGGCTCGACTGGCCGAGACTTGCCCCGAATTTGTTCCTCCCAAGTCGGAGACTAGTACTTCGAACTCTGACATGGATACCGCCGTGCTACCGATACCCAGTTCAGCCTGTGTCAACAGGTACTCGGCGATCGCTTTGTCATCTGGAGCTGCACCATTTTAGTACGGTGGTGCCCACGCAAGGAACGTCCAACACACTAACTGGACAAAGTTGCTGCGGTCCCGTACCACAAAACGGTCGCCAAAACTTCCAAACAAACACAACGCGGAAGACGTTCTGGCTAGGCGATTCATCACAAAGCGCCCTTGAGAGGCAGGACCAGCGAATGGAGAGTGAGTGATCACGCCTAGGCAAGTCCATCGCAAAAACAACGTTTTTTGTGGAACTCCCAGGGGCAAACGGGAAGAAGGCTCAAGCAAGCTTGGACCAGGACGTCTCTCAGCTACTTGAGGTTAAAGCCTAACTGCCTAATACTGGCGGTGAAAAAGATGCGGAAAAAATCCGAGTGAAATGTGCATTCCGGTTGGGTGAGGCCCGCGAAATTGGACAACGAAGACCTCTCAAATTGGTTCTTGGATCCGAGGATGAAGCAAACTCCGTGCTATAAGGACCCTACCGGCTAAAAGCTGAGTGGATACCGCGGTTACAAGGAGGGGAACCTGAAGACGGAAGGAGTCACAAAAACAGTCCCACTGAAATCCATGCGTGATGGGCCACAGTGGAAGCAGACTTCGTGACGCGGAATCTTCGGGTGCACGAACCGCGCCCTCAAGTTTGGTGGACGCCGCTTATGCTGGTGCCCGCCCTATCTCCTCAAGCTAGGACAGCGTGAACGGACGAAGGAAACAAATCCATACAACTCCGTCATCCTGTTGCTCGATCTCCTTGGTCTGCTGAACAAGCGAGACAACTTGGAGAAACTGATGCAGCACAAATCACCTACTTTAGTGGCGCTGGCGGAGACCTGGCTGAGTAATAATATCCTGGACTCGGAGGTGTCCCTCCTCCATCCTATTTCGAACTGGCAGGTACCCAGTCCGGTCGAATGGAGGCATAGACTTTTTGTCACAGTCGGACCATTGATCCATGCATTTGGAGGCATATGCTTATCCGCAAGGATATGGCGAAGACCTTTTTGGCTTCACAGGCCAACAGCAGGAGACCTCGAGATTGGTGGAGTTATCTTCCAGGCGCTCGCGGCCGCTCCTTCGAACACTTTCAATCTATAGCGGATATGGGCCTGCGATAGCCGCTGTCTCCTGCTGGGTGACTTTGACGCTCATCCCTTTGACTAGACATAAGGCATGATCGAGGCCGGAGCATACACTTCCCCGGGATTTGCTGACAAAGTTCCAAGAAAAGGCTTGGTACCAGAAGTTCTGGAACCAACCCAGAGGCAATCCATTCATTGCCGCATCGCAGTTCTGGTGATCTCTTCTAGGAGACCTAACGTCGCTAGGGTTGAACTTCACTATCCAGTGTGGGGCGGCGATCACTTGGTGATAGATTTTTGCTGGGGTGTTGGCCCCTGTCCAGCTCATGTGCCACACATCGACGTACTTAGTTCAAGGATTGTGAGCAGCTGCGGCTGGACTTATACGCAGTGGTAGGTTGGTCCAACTACTGAGACCTACTGATGAGTCCCCAAAAATGTGTTCACGCGCGAATCGGCGGAGAGGACGCGGCCGTTTAATATCACCTTGAAAGCACCGTTCTTCAGCGGGCGGCCAAGGGAGGACGCTTTGGTGTTGTTGTCACCGGTAATTTGAGGACTCGGGCCCGCGCTTACAAAGCATGCACTTCCGCGTAGGAAGCAAATGAAGCCATAGGCCGTTCTACCTGAGCGCCTTCCGATAAAACTCTCAAATTTTCATGCGCTTCGCACCTGCGTTCGAGAGTTAAGTACGGTTATATTGCTATTCCTCCATTTGCAGTAGCCGAAGTGACCAACCACTGGACCTCGTAAGCCGCTTGTACAACCACCCGGCCATCCTCACTAACATGGACTTTACCTTAGGTGCCAAGTGTACCTTCCTTGGTAGCATATATTCTGTCTCAGTGCTAGACGAAAAGCAAACTAGGCCAATGTATTTCGTATTTTTGACAAGATCCTACCCGGCCTAATAAGTAATGCCTTACTCACGGATATTAAAATGGAGCGAGTAACATGCCGTACCACAAGGCTACGCAAACGAAAATACAAGGAAAACAATGTTCCCCGCTGTTGCAGTTTTCGGCCGCACTAACGGCCTGTGAGTATGTTGAAGAATAGAACATTATTGCCGTTAAATTGCCCTAAAGAACGTTAATGTGTCGTCTGGCAAAAAGCTATTCCAAAGAAAAGTATTACGAAAGATGAGCCGCCTTAAAATTCGAGGACCGGAAAGCTCCAGTGGATGCCTAGATACTGCAATTTCCCAAGCTGCTTTATGCAGCCCGCTCCTCCTAGCCTTCAACTTACTGGTGTTGGCTTTGCTGCAACACCTGGACTTTCTTCCAATCTGCTAGCTTCCAAGCGCCCTGCTCTGGCCAGTACCGTCATTGGCACTTAAGGCTCGAGTCTACTAAGTCTTGCTAGTCAGCCATGCCTGTTGTGCCATTAGTGTTACCCAACTCTCGCAGCCTGCCCGGCCCAAAATCTTTACTTAAGTCTCCCAAGGTGACATGAAAAAACATATGATCTCTCAAATCCTCGGTCTTTGGCAGCGCCCGGATCTTGTTCGTCGGGGTGTATCATGCTGCAGCTTAGGTGCCCTCTAGTGAAGCTGCCTATTCAGTCCCCTGGGCAAAACCCAGCAGCCAAGAGTCACCAAGCAGCCTCCTCAATAAGGCATGTCCCTCCTAGCGATATGTTTCGCCACCCCCGGGTCAAAAATTGATGAAGCTTGGTATCAAGCCTCAACAACCCTTTGATCACATCAGTAAAGGCCCCCGGCCTCAAGTCTATATCTTCTTCCGTACCGAGGCTTTTAAAGTCCGGTACACTAGATAGCAATCTCTATATCTCTTGGTCTTACTCCGATCGTTGTGCATAAACTACAATCGAACAAATTCCAGAGTAGACCGTCACCGACACCCGCTTCCATAAGTTCTGTTCCAGAGCTAGAAATCCTTTCAGCCTTTATTCAATATCAGCGTAGTACCAGCACCGCTCACTTCTACATGATTGGCACTGATGACCAGCTTCAAGGTTGTTCGTCGCTGACTCTGCCTAACTCATGGTTCTCAAGGCTTTCCCTGCCCCAACCTTCATTCCACCAGCTCCATTGCCGTCCCAAAAGTTTTAATTGTTTCACCGTTTCAGATCCCACCCGCAGTTCTGTTGCTCACGAGATACTACTACCAACCCTCCGGTGAAAACTTACACCGCCTTGTGGCATTCTGTTCCAAAATTTCTCCACCTGACCTGTTCTATTGAGCAATTCTCCGCGGCCGGCATTTTGATGGTCATCCCCCTTAGCACACCGAAATTCCTCAGTCAGATTACCAACATTACTTGGCCCATTCCTTTTTTCTGGCCTAATCTTAATGTAACCCACCCACTGACCGCCGACACCTCCCTTATCCCACTTTGGGTAGCCGCATTGGCAAGCGACGAAACCAGCCCACTCTTTGCCAATTTCTTCCTTTAGAAATCCGCTCTTAAAGCACGGTATCAATCAATAACCACAGTGCCCGTGGGGAAATCCACACCCTCCGCACCACTAGGACCCTTCTCTTACCTGATCCTCCTGCCTACAACCCCATTCCTTACCTTCCACTAGTAGTACCGCCATCATCGAAGCTGTTCCTTCCACTTCAGAGGCTTTAATTTTTATTGCTTGTTCGCATCGTCCGGGGCCACAGCCACATTAGGCTCTCGTAATCTAGATATAGGAGGAACCGTTCATCCCATAAGAATCGTACTATCTCCAATACCATGTCCTTAATTGCCTCGAACCCTGTATTCCTCACTGGAAACCCTAAATCGAGCGAACCTCTCAATCTTTCGCCTTGCAGTAACTTTACCCTCCATTCACACTACGTGACTCACGTGTAAGCCTGTTGTGCCCAACAAATTATCCCCTTATCCCTGGCAATAGCCGCTCATAGCCAAGAAAATTCTCCAACCAAGGAGCTTAGCTTTGTCTACCAACCGGGACACAGACTTGGTTTCCGAGAAAAATCTATTTCAGCAGTCCCCTTTTATCATACAGGCATCGTTGGGTACCACAGCTTCTGGAACCCTTGCCATTTCAAACGAGGTGGCGATTCCCAGTCTCCGTTCACCATAATATCCGAGCAGCTGATCTACAGCACCCAACCTGGATCAAGTAAAAGACCGTCTGTGGTTATTGAGCAAAGCCAGTACCCATGTGTTACCTACTCTCCCTGATAGTCAACGACAGCAACCAACGCCATTGTTGATGCTTTTGTTGAAGCTTTGAACCACTTTGTGAGTGCCAAGCTCTTTGCTGTGACTTTATCTACCTTCAGATTGGCTGGTTCTCCAGCGCGAGCTCGCCTGCTCTGTCTGATTTTCTTTCAAGTACTCTTAATACAGACTGAATTCAATATACAAATATACACACTGGGGGCGGAATGTCCTTGGCCTAGTCCTCAAGCTCAGTCTGCCTAGTATCAGAACGCAAGTCCCTGGCCTATTCCTGAGTAGAGGCAGCAGAACAGTCATATGAACATTCAACAGTCCTCTCAGGAGCCCCACCCCGTTACCGTACCTTATGTCATTACGGCCGGTGAAGTTGGGATATACTGCCAAAAACGATTCGCTTTGGAGCCTGAGACGCATTTTTTCGGACCTCCAACACTCAGACAGCAGTTGACCCCTTTAAGACACCGTAAGCTGCTACGTTATTAGCATTGGTTTCATCTCCATCCTACTTACTGAGGGGCTTACCTCAAGAACACCTGGAGCCAATCTCAAACTACTAAGCCCGCAGTGCAGGTACAGTAAAGTGAAAAAAATTTTCATTATGTTGCCATCAGTAGGACTCACTTTGAGCTCCGCCACTTTCCCGAAATGCATCTCAGAAAACGAAAAACTTTTTGATACGGTGTACTCCAACAAAATTGTGCTTTCATCCATTTCTGTTGACTCTGAAATCTCAATGCTTTGACAAGAAGTCCTCCGGTCTTCCAGTGTGTGATTCTAACACAATCCACTCATCTGTGCTAACCTTAAAAGCATTCAATTTCCAATTCTCTTTCTAGATCACAAGTGGCGCCAATGTCCACCCTCCTGACATCTCAGTGTAATCTAGCACCTATATCACCACTACTATTCTTATGTCACCTGAAAAAACGGATGAGTCCTCAAGAGTAGGCCCTCGCAAAAACCTGGACCAAAAGGAGTGCCACCAGCCTCTCCCTTTTCAATGGTCCACGCACGGCTTTCGTTGCAACTTTTACTGTTTACGCTTCCCACGAATAATAGAGTAGTCCCACGGAAGTCTAAAACTTCATCGCACCAGTTTTCAGAAAGTATTTAAAACAGGTATCTGTTAAGCAGAAAAATTAAAAATTAATTAATAAAATCCACACGGTATACATAACTACGGAACGAATCATCAAGTCTGAACTAGCTCATCATCTTCAGTCCAAAGGACTGGTAAACCCTGACCATCACGGCTTCATCAAATAGCGGCCGAGTTTTTCTTGACAAACTGACCTCTTTACCGCCCTAATCTCTCCCATTGACAATGGGGCCTCGGCGGTCACCCTATTCTTAAATCTGTCGAAAGCCCTTCACTGGGTACTTAACCGGCATCTGTCGGTCAAACTCAAGTCTGTCAGCCCAGTTTATCCATTGTCGTGGCTGCCTTCTGGTCTATCTTCTCGTTCCCGGGCGGTCCTAGTCGATGGTCGGCCATCTTCTGCCGGGCCCATAACAAATGATTTTTCAAAGTAGCTTTCTTGGACCATCATTGATTTTTATGTCAGTGATATCTTTCATGTAATCCGTGGTGGCACTCCACTTCCCTTTGCAAATGACATCAAAGTTTTGTACTACCCTCCCGCAGGAATTCCGTCATCCACTCTGAATAACATCAAACGATATCGAACGTCGCTTGGTATTTGGTGATGTTAGCAACAAATGAAAGTTTCTTCATCAATAAGTTCCCCAGTTCCCTGTCGATGCCATTTGCCTCCAAGCGTCATTGCCCTCGATGGGCAACCCATTCCTATCGGCCCCTAGCATCTAACCCTGGACTTCGATACTCGTGTTTTTTGAACTTTTCCGAACAGATCAAATTCCGAGTCCTACCATGCTTGAATACCGTTCTTTTTTCTCCTCCCGAGTTTCACAATCCTTCACCTTTACTCGGGAAAACCTTCAGGGCTCCTTCGCTGAAAACTGGTTGGGGCACCTTCCTCCATGACCTTTCGTGAGCGTTGCTAACCATTCATGCTCGATCCACCATGAATCTGTCGCCTTTGATTGACTTCGACCTTCCTAATAATACTGAACCACCGCTGTGTATACCCGACTCGCCTATGGCCCTTTGACCCACCCAGGCTCCACCCTCTTCGAAGACGTGCCCCTGCCCTTCCAGTTTCATTGTGCGTATCAGCCCTGAGACCTCAGTTCGCTCGAACTTTTTATAGCAAAATTTGGAATAGACTGCCCTCCGCTATACGCCGTACCAACTTTTCAGTATTCTAGCTTATGCTCTTTGACTACCTCAGGGTCACCAGTGCCACTATGCAACCCACCTAACTTGTCAGCATCAACATCGCATTCAAAAGAGGTCTTCACTTTAGTCAGTAAAACCAGCATTATAATCCTCAGGAGAAACCACTTTAATTCTACTTCTGTTCATCAACCGCACATAAATGATGGTTGACTTACATTATTTAAGAAGACTCTCCTCTCTCTTCCTTACAAATTCCTCATCAGAAAGTTCTGCTCCTGTAGCCCCTAACGTTACTGAACAAACCATTCCATCTTTCTCCACGTGTTTAAGCTCCCTGAATAGGCCTGCTTCGAACACATACCTGTATTTTCCATTTTGCATTTGCTCCTTTGATTGCAACTACATATGGCCTCAGCTTGTTACTTATCATTCTGTATAGCCAACAAGACCATTTACTGTACATAGTATGTTTTCTATACTTGGTTATCCCCTTCTGCAAGGCCCGTGTCCAAACCTAACCAACCAACCGCCGCGCATCTGTCCACGCATCGCGCTTATTGGTTTAGGCTGCATATGATTCTGACAGGTCACGTGGCGACACCTTAGGCCACCAAGGATCCCTTGCGTACAGAATACACATTTTGCTCCTCACCTGTGCCCCTTTCCTCAGCAACTTTCGTCAAATTCACTGTCTGAATTCGTCTCCACAGCCCCGTTTCCACTTGTGATGCAGCCTCATCCTGCGCGTTCATCATCTACTGCCCCTCAGGTGTTTGACCAGAGAGTCGCCACGGCTTACCGCCAGCCATGCAGGTTTTCTCTTCTGTTTTGCATCGCTGCCCCGGCTTTGAGCTGCATGTCGCTCTTGCGTGTCAGGTAGCATTCCCACATGAACATTCATGCGCTTTTTCTACGAAGTGTGTGCCAATTGCCCTGGGGATTACAGCTATCATCGGCAATCTCCTTTAGCCTGCGCCGTTCGATTTCTTCTGGACCCCATCTGTTTTAGCCTTTGAGTGTCGACCCTAAGCTGGTATCCACCCAAAATGTTTAATTTCCTCAACTTCCACCTCATACTCTCTAATTTCATTTGGGCTTCATTCCTCGAACTTCCATCACCCTGGTTACTGTGCCCGCCGACATCCCGGACCTCGCATCTCGACACTTGCCTGTTCCATGCCTGAGCCAATCGTTACGTCCACTGGCTTTGACATCCGAGGCCCCTAGAAAATCTGAAAAAACCGCGAAATGTTCCATTTTATCTGCTATGTTATCCACCTGCTCATCCCAACTGAGCGGGGCGCGTCAAGTCCACGGGTTAGGCTGGTGGACACCGAGCGCAAATGACTTCTGCAACGACAGGTCGGCGCACTTAGGTTGGTGAATGACGCCTGCTGTCACTAGAATTGTCTTTCAGGTTGATTGTCTGAGGCATAGTAGGTCCAGTCCACCAGCGTCGTTTGCGGATTGCAAAACTACCGTTTTTATGCTCGCTCTGCTGCTGCGAAGATGTCATTCGCGCTGTTCCCTAATCGTTATTGGTTTCCTATCTAGCATGCCGCCGATGCCACTGTCACGCAATTTACGCTAGTGGACTCTGTATCTGTCGTGGCCGCACGTCCCGGATGGTCCTACCACCCAGTTACCGTTTTTATGTTGGCATATCAACGCCCACCTATTGTACAGTTATCACCTTGATGAAAGATCAGGATTTTTCCCTAAGTAACTTCCTTCACCATCAGTCTGGTAGTCGCTCTCCATCTCCAGATATGCCATTCTTCTGCTACACAAATGATTCTGTCAGCATCTAGCCGACCATCTTTGTCGAATGATTTATTCAGTCCACTTCTCCCTCGCCATTAAAAGTCCCACCTTTGAGAATGGTCACCAGACGATATTCGCTAATGTTCCTTTTGCTCCATCACCGCTACTGCACATCACCGACTCTGTAGTCGCCGTAGCATTGCACCCCGGATTGACTAGTCCCCCGGTTTACCACTTCCATGTCGGTATATCAGGGCCCACCTGCTGTAATTGGATCAGTGCTGACCGGTTTTCCTCGATCAATCCATCTTGCTGTAATCCCATTGTCTCCACCTCTAAACGCGTCACTCGTTTTCTATACATCTGATTCTGCCAAACTGTACCTAGAAATTACCAGGGCTACTTTTGATGAAAAGTCCATTAAATCTCATGCTATATTGGGAGGTTTGTCTCCGTTCTTCATTCTGGATCAGTCTGATGCACCTTCGTTTATTGTCTTCGTTGCACGGTTATCTTAACGAAGTGGTTGTTGTCAGATAGACACCAGCACTCTATGGGAGGGGAACTGGAAGTTGCACCACCTGGAATTTCCGAGGTGCATTTCCGCTACCACTATAAGGAGAAGCGCTTATCCAACACGTGCATCAGGAAACAAGCTGGAAAATAAACCAGGAATTCACGGTACTTGATTTGGTAATGACGAGGTATGAAGGGGACTTGGATTTAGTGGCCTTCACAGCATCACAACGGCGAAGCGATCATGGGTGATAAACACCTTACTGAATAAACGCGAAAGCGCGCCGCCGGAGAAATACCACCGTAAGTCTGGCGGGCTACAGACCCCGGGGCTAGCGAATGCGGCGGCGAAGCTGAATCGGGAGATCACTCATGGCAGCGTGGAAGAGAAGTGGAATCCTATCAAGGAGAACCCAAAGGCTCTTCCGGATGCTTTTGCGCCGTTAGTCAGGATGAAACGAAATGACTTGCCGCCATGGTGTAAGTCCAGGGCGAGATAAGCATAGACTAGAAAGCACAAAGCCTGGTGTGGGTTTGGGAAGAGGGGGTGCCGTAGGAAACTAATGGGATATGTGACGGCCAGTGGAAAGGCAGTGAGAACACACTGGAGTGCAGAAGCCAGTACGAGGAAATGCGAGCCAGGGGAGTAAAACGTAACCCAAAAACGCATTTTGATTATATCCAGTCAAAGTAAACCCCACGGGTGGCAGATGGTAATGTAAAAGACCCAAGGGGCGAGGAAGCTTAAACGAATTGAAGCAAAGACAATGTGTCACTACACCACTTCGCGGGAGTGTAAAGCAGCGATAGTGGCAGAGACACGCCCTATCTCTCTTCATTCAGTGGGGCATGAATGCCCTCCGTCTAAACAGAGGAAGACGAAGTTAGACGGGAGTTGCAAGGGCTAGAACTACTTGGGGCAGCAGGCCCGCATGAAATACGTCCAGCCCCGTTAAAGCCATTAGCCAACCTGCTAGCTGGACCTTCTTCACAGCTATTCAACCAGTCTCTCGGGGACTGTCAGCTTCCAAGAGGCTGGAAGCTGGCGCAGATGGTTCCAATCCAGAGGTGGGAATAGAAAAGAAGCTTCCAACTACAGGCAGTTAAGCCTGCCATCTTTGGTGTTGAAGGTCCCGGAAAGGATTCTACGAAGTCAAACGGTTGCTTCCCAAACCGAGAGTGGAGTGTTAAGAATATACCAAAATGGCTTTCTCGTGTGCCTCCTGGACGAAGTTACGAGGAGACTTGATGACAGCGAAATGGTAGAGGTCTGTTACTTGGACTTCAGGAAAGCCTTCGGCCGGGTAAATAGAGGCTGCTAGTGCACAAGCTTCGAGCATGTGGAAAGGACTCATCGTTGCTTGAGTGGACAGCCGAGTTTCTCTGGGAAAATGTATTATAAGTAGAGGTGTTTGGCCACAGGTCCAGTATGGGTTAGGTCGCCAGTGGAGTCCCGTATAGGTTGGCGCTTCAGCCACTGCTGTTTCTGTTGCATAAACAACTGAGCTCATGAACTGGTTAGCTAGAAATTCATGTTTGCCGACGATGTCAAGATAGTGGGAGATCCTAGGAAAAGTTCATTGCAGGGCGAACTCGATAAGGTTTATCCGTGGTGTGCAGAGTGGGAGATCCCACTAAACACCATTCAGTGCAGGCGACTCGCCGAGGACAGCCATCAGGTCGGCCCGAGGAAACCTGGGGACGGCAATACCAGGGTGGCTGCGGAAAAGACTGATGGTGTCAAAGATCTCGGGATGTTTGTGAATCCCGATTCTCAAACCCAGGGGCGATGTTTGTAAGCCGCAGGGAGAGGTTTTATTACCCCATTGCAGTTAGAGAGAACCCACGCCTCGCGGAAGCCGTGGGTACTGTTACCTTTTTACTCTACCCACGTAAGGCCGCTCCTGGAATATGCGGTTCAAACTTGGCATCCAAATCTTTTTCGGGACAAGCAACTGATTGAACGTATGCAAAGGAGATTCACACGAATGTTTACCAAACTCCGAAGAAAGCTCTAGGAAGGGAGGCTTGTAGAACTGAAGCTGTGCCCTCTGGAACGAAAGAGGATGAGAGGGGATCCCATTGGAGCTTTCAGGACTATGAAGGGCCTCTCGGACTTGGTAGGACTTCAGTTGTACCCAAGAAACACAGATGATGGGCTCAGGGTATACGAGCTGAATTTTGTGAAACGCCGTTGCAATACGGCAGTCAGGGAAATTTCTTCTCCCAACTGGGTGCAAATGGGTTGAATAAATTTTCGTTCTCGGTGGTGGAGGTCAGGACGGTCGCTAATTTCAGGTGAAAGTTATATGCCCATTGGGAGACCATGTTTCTAGACCTAGTATAGAAGGGTAGACTACCCCACGACCCCCCGATTAAGGGGGCAAGTAGTGCTGGAAGCTACAGCGAAAATAGTTTTCATCAGGAAACAAACGAAGTGGGCTTTGTACTGACACTTTAGGGTGGATGACGCTGAAATTCGACTTCTTTCGCTAACCTACAAGGGTAAATTGAAACCGAATTTCGCAGGGTAGTCGGGCAAGTTTGAGTACGCCTATCGTCACACCTGTTTTCAACACCTTTGCACAACACCACTACGGACTGAAACGCCTACAGCCGAGCACACTGCGCAATAGCTGCGACATGTGAGGCACAACCGTATGGCAAGAGACTGGTATAAATCGAAACACAAGGCACCTAGACTACGCTCTTATTGCTCTCTCCAAATAGTCACGATGGAAAGGCAGGGATTCTCGGCCTGTATGAAGGTTCTTACAAAGCCAAAAAACGAAGGCTGATGTGTTCTACTTTCCAGTTGGTCCCCTTCTTAGCAAACGGCGGTCAGAATGTGATGTGATGATGGGAGCCACCAAGCCCGACCCCGGAAGCCGACAAAAAAGGAGGTGCCATAATAGAATGCCAAAGAATTTGTGGTTTAAAAGGAGTATCGGGGGACACTAGGAATCCTTAACGCCTGGAAATCAAGGGTCAGAAAAGAGAGAGGGAGGAAAGAAATGGCGTTAGCTCCTAGGCAAAGAGGTACAGGGATCTGCCTCCCTGCCATCACAAGATGCGGCGCAACATAAAACTCATCACCTAAAGCACAACTAGTCCGCGACCTCCTTTGGAATCAAACCGAATATGTAGTAGAGATCGGTTTGTGTCGCTTTGCAGGTGAAGTCCTTGTATGGTGGACTGTCCTATATCTGACCGCGTACCGACAAGAGAGGGGGCTGACCGAAGTGGAAAATGAAGTGGCTGCGACGAAAATCCAGATCAAACGGAATGTCACTAATACGGATGAAGGCTGGACAACAGTCCTCTGGGGGCAACAGAGGGCCAAGTAATGAGACAAGGGAAGCATCAGGAGTTTCCTTCAACAACATTACAATTAATATGCACTGTGTGGCCTTGGAGGTTCAGGAAAATACGGGCCTAGTTGCTGTTAACGCAAAAAACGGGCTGTACCCTCGGGAATTCCGCCGGGGGGTTCAAGGACCTAAAAAGAATAATAAAAGCAGGTGACCTGGCATAAGGTGCCGCTATATGGTACACAAATGCCTGTAGTTTAGGAGGCAAGTGGGGGGAACTTCTGACTAGAAAGAACGGATCGGTGATTATAGCTATCACAGAGGCATGGCTGAAAAAGGACCAGAGCGCCGTGCGACCTCGTAGCTAAACCCCCAAAGACAAAACAGAATAGACGGTAGGCTGGTTGGAGGGGTACTGCTTCTCGTGAGGGCTGGTTGTAATTAGTAGGAGGTCCCGTTTACACTTGTAACACCCAAAGCACCGGCCATTGCATCTTGCTTTCGCCTAGGCCGATGGAGGGTATGGATAGTCCGTGGCCATGGAGCCCCGCAAGCAGATGGGGAAGAAGACTCCCAACTATTCCGGCTTCCACAGATGGTGTTGAGTAGCTCATGGCGCTTTATCGTGTAGGGAGACATGAACCTCCCAGAAATAAGTTGGGACGACCAATGTGCCCCCAGGGAAACCACCGGAAGTGCTCCAGTGATATGACTTTACAACCACACCCTCACACCTATAAGAGAAGTAACGCGCTTCCGTGACGGACAGCGTTCTTCCACGCTGAATCTGCTTGCAACCAGATCTTGATCCGACGTCACCTCTTTGGTGATAGAGCAGCCATTGAGGGGAGCTATCATGGAGTCCTGCGAGCGATGTTCACTGTAAAGCACAACAGACCAGGATCTGGGTTGGTCTGGAACTACGCTAGAGTGGATAAAGATCAACTGAGGGTAAGGTTACAAAGAATATGTTGGCACCCGGAAGTTCCGAAGCCATCTGTGGAGGGTAGATGGAGGGCAATGAGAGCAGGGCTAATAAGCTTTACAGAGGAGTTTGCTCCGTTAACGCAACAAAGAAATAGGATCCGGCCGCCTTGGTGGTAGCCCAAAATTACGGAAGCAAAAACTGTTTGTGGAAGGTTGTGGGCTCACTACAAAACATCATAGCATGCACTACCCATGGACTGCTTACAAGACAACCAGAATCGGGGCACAATGCCCTGCAACCAGAGGCAAAGTGCGAGTGTGCGAAGAAACTAGCCAGAAACGTGCATGCAGGTCCAAAGAAGTTCCTCGTTTACTTGCAGTCCAAGAAAACGGCGAGCGAGAGCGTAGGTATCTTGGAGATGTCTGACGGAAGCATTGCCCGAGATGATAAAGACAGGGCAGAAACCTTACTTGCGTTCCTTAAGAGCGTGTATCGTAAGGACCAGATGCTTAGTGTGGTGGGATCAGATACAGGGAGTACGCCCGTGCTTGAGGAGCTTAATGTAGGTGAGAACGAGGTATGCTACAAGCTCAGATCTTTGTACAGGCACAAAGCAGCCGGACCGGATACAATCCAACCGGCGATTGTTTAGCCTCCTTCCAAAATTTTATCGGGGGCTATTACCCACCCTTAAGAAGCGTCTCTAAGGGAGTGTGAGATGCAGGAGGATTGGCGTAAGGCCATTGCCGTGGCGATCCATAAGACTGGATCCAGGCGGAAGGCGGAGAATTATAGACCGGTTAGCCTAACATCAGTGTTGTGCAAGAGCATGGAACGTGTAATCAGGAAGCAAACGTGCCTGCATCTGGATAATAACAACCTACTGACACCTGAACAACATGGATTTGGTAAAATAAATCGTGTTTGACAAGCCCACTGATGTTCTTAGACGAAACTAGAAGACGAATAGATGGAGGGGCGAAAATGGAGGTTTGTTTTTGGATTGCAGTTAGACTTTCGACTCTGTGACTCATCGCCTACTGGACCATAAATTGCAGACCTTTGGGATAGCCTGGAAAGCAAGAGATTGGACAACACACCTTTTAAGAAATCGTGGCTTCTTCGTCAAGGTGGGCGATTATATATAGAGACCGGAGAGGGTTATCAGTGGGGTGCTGGAGGGTTCCATTCTGGGGCCCCCGCTCTTCCTCTTGTACATGAATGACCTAGCGGAAGAATTGGGACACCCCGATTTTCGTCTTCGCAGATGAAGTGAAGAAAGCGGGAAGCGATTTAACACAGGATATAAATGCGGTGCTCAGGTGGGCAGAACGATGGAATCTGCGCTGAATCTCACCAAGTGTCAAGTGATGACAACTGACACAGATGAGGCTGGCAGTATTCCGTTTAAAAGAGTGTCAGAGGTAAAAGACATGGGTGTGATAGTCACACAGGAATTCAACCCCTCAAGGCAGAGCCAGAGAGCTGTCAGTATGGATAGGAGGGTATTAACTGGGGTATACAATACTACCACACTAAAAACCAGAGGTTTTTCTCCTGTTTTTCAAGGTTTTGGTGCGACCTCTTCTGGAGTGTTGTGTGCAAGCATAGGCTCCCTATTATCACAAGGATGAGGAGTGCTTGGAGGGGGTGCAGCGACTTGCAGCGAGAATGATCACCGGTTAGAGAGGGAAACTTTACGCCCAGCTTCTAGAGGACCTGATACCTTTCTCTTTAAAGCGGCGTAGAGGGCGAGGTGACCTAACAGAAACGCTCAAGATTATAAGGGGTCCGTCAGGTATAGACGTGGGTGATTTGTTCGTTTCTGTCCCCGAGTGCGGCAACAGGGGGCAAAGCCTCAAGCCACAGATAGACTGTCTAAGGATGCTGTTGGATGCAGCAAAATACCAACTTTCAAGAAGGACCTAGATTCACGACGGAACACAGAGTTCTCAGAGCTAGCTATGTGAACAAGGGGTGAAGTGCTACCGATAACATACACGATTACAAAGACTCACAAACTCGTTAGTTTGAACAAGTAACGAATTTGGAGGCACCATCTGCTCCGCCTGTGTACACCGTCTGCACGTCGTTGCGCTCCTCTAATATACACGCAGAGTTCTCTGTTTTGCGCGCTGCCGGGCATATTCGCTGAAGTGCCACGAACTGGGGACCATGAGCCACAGACTCTTTACGGAAGCAGGTCCCGACTTCAATAAAGAGAATCCTAAATTGGTGGGCCCGAACAACAAATTCAGTCCTCCGAGGACACTCGTAGTTCCTTCAATCACATTTATTCGTTTACGCATAATTTTCCTGATATATAAACTGTAAATCCCGATTTCCGCTGCCATACTTCTTTTACCGAAATCATAAGTGCTTCCCGATTGCTGAATTGATCTTAATACATCCTTTTACATCTGATATATTATTGCGCTTATGGCTAGCAACGATCGCAGGCCTTGCAGCAACCGGTCGTGGAAAATCCCCCCAAAACCTTAGCAGTTCTCTTAACATCACTCACGTGCTTACACTATTGACGTGTCTTCACGCACAGTTTGTTTTTATGGACCAATTGTTGTTTGTTCGCGCCCAGAGCGCTACTTTGTCATATCCACGTTCTGGACCTGCGCGACGCACGTGCTCCTTGCTCGCACGCCTCAATTCGGTTTCTCGTTTGTTGAGTCCTTGTGATCTCATTATTGAGGTTTGTATCTGTTTGGTGTCATTGTTTGTTCAATAATCAAGTATCGTGGAATATCACGGATAATCGCGTTTTGATTTCGGGCTCCGTTGTGAATTTGGCTACGCATTGCTCAAACGTGTGTTACAGGCCTTATCCGGAACCGTCCGTTTTGACAGTCTCCCTAGCCGTCCCTAAGTTTTTATCGATGACCCTCAAGTCTGGTTTCATATGTTGGAGGCAGAGTTTGAATCACAGAAAAACAAGCGAGCGAACCCGTTGCTTGTGGACTATCGGTCGCCTTCCCCGTGACGTTGATACTCAGATACGCGAAGTAATATTCAATAAGAGTTCTTACACAGCCGTGAAAGACGCGGTAATCTCTTGTCTTTTGCCGTCAGAACCGTCCAGACTGAAACGACTGACACAAGGGACAGAGTTAGGTAGCAAGAAGCCCTCTGTATTACTGAGAGAAATGCAGCAGCTGGCGGGGCAACTTTTAGAGAAAAACGTTCTTAAAGAGTTGTGGGTACAGCGACTACCACCCAATATTCAAGCACTGCTCGAGGTTTCTAGCCATCTTAAGCTCACAGAAGCGGCTAAACTTGCGGACAGTATCATGGAACGATACCATCCACAAACTTGAGCAGCCCCCAGACCACCACTCCCACTGCAGGGACACACTCCGAGGACACTCTTATAACTGCTTTCGAGCGGGCTTTCAGACGTTCTTCTTCTCCTGGTTGGTCTCACTGTAGAAACCATAAACCTTGTCACAACTCTGACCGACGTGAACGTCTCAGAAGCCGTTCCCCTGACCGCCTGGCTAACTCATCTCGATCAACGTACTGCCGATACCACAAACGGTTTTAGGAGAAGGCCCGGCGCTGCGAAGCCAGTTGCACCTTCCCAGGTGCCAAACAAGGAAACTAACATCCCGACGCGTTCCGACGACTAACGCGGTCGGCGGCCATAATATCAGTCGTCTGTCACATGTTCAAGATTTAGTTTCCAATAACTTGTTCCTAATTGACACCGGTGCAGCAGTTAGTGTCATTCCAAAGGAGGCAGGTGATGCAACGAACCCGTCAGTCCAAAACCTCCGTGCTACCAATGACACTCCTATTGCTACTTACGGCCGTAAGTCACTCCCGCTCAACCTAGGCCCACATCGCACCTTCCGCAGGGTGCTTATGGTAGCAGACGCCCTCTATACATTACATGGTATCGATTTTATTGACTGTTCTGACCTCCTGATTGATGCACAATGCCGGAGAGTTGTCGACCGACAGACTTTCCCTTCCGTAACCGGCTTATATTCCTCCGTGAATCACATCACGGCCCTATACATCGAACCGCAGGCTGAACACCCGTACGCAGACCTACTTTCAGCTTACCCGGCAATGCTAAGACAATCTGGCCCCCTTCCGGCGGTGACCACTAACGTTACCCACCATACTGTCACTAAAGGACCCACAGCATTTAGCCGACCACGTCGCTTGACCTTAGACAAGCTCCGCGTAGCACAGGCTGAGTTCGAACACGTGCTAGAATTAGGCATAATACGCCCGTCCAGTAGCCCTTGGGCCTCGCCTCTTCACATGGTTCCTAAACCTAATGGCGACTGGCACCCCTGCGGCGACTATAGGGCCCTCAACCAGGCTACTATCTCAGACAGGTGCCCCATTCCACATATTCAAGATCTCACTTCTTCCCTATCTGGTTTTCTGTTTTCAGCCGAATCGCCCTTTTTACAGCCTACTACCAAATCCCAGTAGCTGAGGCCGACTTCCCTAAAACCGCTGCCACAACTCCATTCGGACTATTCGAGTTTTTGCGCATCTCGTTTTGGCTCAGCAATGCAGCCCAAACCTTTCAAAGTTTCATGCATGAGGCAGCACGCGGTTTCAAGGATGTCTACGTGCACTTAGACGATACTTGGGTGGCAAGTTCTTCAAAACAAGGGCATATGACACACCTGCGTGCTCCTTTTGAGCGCCTTAGCCAACACGGTGTAACCATTAACCCTACCAAGTGTGAATTAGGTAGGACGACCATCACTTTCCTAGGCCACGAAATCTCAGCCTCAGGCATACAGCTCCTGCCTGACAAGGTGGCGGCAATTGGCGATTATCCTGAGCCTCACTCTTACCGACAGTTGCTCCAATTTTCTGGCCTGGTTAACTTTTATCGCCGCTTTATCCCACACTGCGCCGAAATAATGCAGCCTCTAACAGACCTTTTACGTGGAGGTAAGCGGAAATCCATTTTTTCCGACACTGAGCAGGCAGCTTTTACTTTGATCAAGGAAGCTATCGCCAACATAGCACTCCTTTCACATCCTGATCCTTCTCCTCCCCTGGCATTAGGAACATATGCTTCGGACACGGATGTTGGAGCAGTGTTGCAGCAATTCGTCAGAATTTCATGACAACCGATAGATTTCTTCTCCAAGCGTCTCCAGCCTGCGGAATTCCGATAAAGCAAGTTCAGCAGAGAACTACCGGCAGTTTATTTGGGTGTCCGACATTTCCGGCACCCACTCGAGGGCCAAACGCTCACAGTGTTCACAGATCATAAACCACTAGTTTACGCCCTCCAGTCAGCCTCTGATCGATAGTCGCCACGCGAGATTCTCCACTTAGACTGTTTCGCAGTTTACTACGGATATTCGACGTATCCCCTGGACGCACAATCCCGTAGCAGACACACTCTCATGCGTTCACAAGATCGATGACCCACTACCCATAGGCATAGGCCTAAAATCAACAGCGGCAGCCCAAACAACAGATCCTGAGGTAGAGCAGCTCGGAAATAGCAGTTCCCCGCATCTAGTGCCGGCGGTCCTTCCAACCTCGGACGTAATTATTATTTGCGATGTGTCACAAGGTCGAACCCGACCACTAGTTCCTGCCAGTTTTTGCCGGCAAGTTTTTATCAGCCTCCACAATTTATCGCATCGTGGTGATACCGTCCCAGTGAAACTAGCCACCGAGCGAATGGTCTGGCCTTGCGTCAAACGTGACGTACGTCTTTGGGCCCGCGCTTGTCTTCAATGCCAACGAGTTAAAATACATCGTCACACCAAATCTACGTTGGGCACACTCTGCGAGCCGGACGCACGCTTTCAACATGTGCATGTAGATCTCGTCAGGCCACTTCCACCATCGAACGGCTGCGTCTTTATCCTCTCTTGCGTAGATCGTTCCACTCGCTGGCCACAGGCCACACCTATTCCTTGTCCAACTTC
Organism: Fasciola hepatica; assembly: GCA_948099385.1. Taxonomy (NCBI): domain Eukaryota; kingdom Metazoa; phylum Platyhelminthes; class Trematoda; order Plagiorchiida; family Fasciolidae; genus Fasciola; species Fasciola hepatica. The sequence continues at coordinate 4,357,575 of CANUEZ040000126.1, read as the reverse complement.
AGAGGAAGCTGCAGAAGCATTTCTAACTGGTTTGGTGAGTCAGTTCATTTGCTCTGCTATTGTGACCACTGACCGCGGTTCTCATTTGGACAGTGCTTTCCACGAGCTACAAAACGCATTCGGTTGCGGACACGACAAGACGACTGCCTATCATCCTCAGGTTAGTGGCATGGTTGAGCGATCCCATCGCCAGCTGAAAGCTGGCCTTCGTGCTCGTGATAACCCCTTATGGAGTGCAGTTTTGCCGATCGTTCTTTTAGGACCCCGTAACACCGTTAGAACCGTTGTGGTTTATGATAACACATTACGACTTCCAGGTGAGTTGGTTTTCCCATTACCACCTGTGAGCTTAAATTGCAGCGATTGCGCAAAACGGTTGTCGCACCAAATGCGGATGATAAAGCCCACCCCACCACGAGAACAAACCCTCAGCAACTACATACCTACCATTCTAGCGACCGCCAGCCATGTGTTTATTCGAGTAGATGCAGTGCGATCACCACTACAAGCGGCTTACTATGGCCCGTTCCGCGTCGTCCAGCGAAAGGCAAAGAAATACGTGGTGGACGTCGAGGGCAGAAAAGAGACCATCAGCGTCGACCGCCTCAAACCAGCTTTCATCGAGGCAGAACCCGCATCGAACAACCCTTCCAGTGTCCCCACCTGCCCAAAACCTTCGGTTAGTCGTCCCGAGTCGGCCCCTGTTACTCCCACTAAAGACCCCTCGTTACCTGTTGTAACAGCAAACTCCACGGAAGATACAGCTGCACCCGTCAACAGGAGAAATCGACGCGGCCGCGAGCTGCGACAGCCAACGAGGTTTTCTGAATACGTAACAGTTGTATATATTTATGTTCACTCTTCATATTCAACTTGTACATAGTCCTATTATGCATGAACGCACGACCACGTGGTTATCACGACAAAGGTGGCGGCAGCCTGTATTGCGCCGGTATGTCCCCTTCAGTCGAATATCCGATCACGCCTCGAGGCACAGCTTCCTTGTGTTTCTTGCCTTCCAGCTCGTCCCGTCGGACAGAACCGTACGGAATTCCAAGATCTCGCCTGGCTCTAACACAACGCTCGTTGGATCGCGACTGGACTCATCTGACGCCGGACGCTGGCGCGTTTGCGAAGGCAATGACAACCACAGGGAAACGGAAATTTGATATGCCGAAAACGACAAACCCTGAAACACAATCACCACTGCCAGGTCATAAGCAGGATCTACCCCGGTCGGATAAAATTTTAAGGAGGACGCAATTTTGTGATTGACGCACAGCGACCAGTGTGAGTCATGGAGAAAGGCCTGTGCCGGCTTCGCTGTTGTATTCCACCGTAGCGGGAGGCATGGAAAACGCCTCTCGCCACCGAATCCGACGTACCTGTGTTGACCTCGATTTTTCTGAGAAAATTACCATTTTCTGGACACCGTTTTGGGTCTATTTTCTCTACGATCTTTTCTGACATTTGGCATCGAACTCATTGTGTCGTTCGTTTGCGTAAGTTTCGCTGGACTGACTTTTCCGAAGTTTCTGTCGACCTCGTTCTGAATCACTTTTCACTTTCGGTCTTTCGCCGATTGTACGCGCTTGCAGTTCGCTTTCTGCACAGCCGTGACGTTCGTTTTCTGTTCGGAGTATCTCTCGCATCGGTACTACTTCGGTGTCACTACATACAGAATACATCTTTGCATCTGTAAAATAACTTTCCCTTCTTTATTTGTGCGATAGACGGGATAGCAGTGATATTTATCTGCCAGACCGAATAGGAGACAGGTTCAATAGCCTCCCTCGATCGTCTTCTATATAACCAACACGGGTCGGAGCCCAACTGCGTCGGCCTTCTAGGAGGAGACCCCCGTAGCGCCACCGACAACATACACGATTACAAAGACTCACAAACTCGTTAGTTTGAACAATTAACGAATTTGGAGGCACCATCTGCTCCGCCTGTGTACACCGTCTGCACGTCGTTGCGCTCCTCTAATATACACGCAGAGTTCTCTGTTTTGCGCGCTGCCGGGCATATTCGCTGAAGTGCCACGAACTGGGGACCATGAGCCACAGACTCTTTACGGAAGCAGGTCCCGGCTTAACTTAAGAGAATCCTAGAGGTGGGAGGTATTGAGCAGCTTGTATTTTTGTCAATGAATTTGCCTGTGAAGGCGATACTGCCTTGCAAATTGTGTCTCTGAGACAAAACATTCAACGAGCTGTGTCGGAGCCCAGGGAAACTCGCTGACAACACAACGGTCTGGACGCTCGATTCGTCTCGGCCACTTTCGTCCGGTGGAAACGGCGATGAGGTTTTCCGTTTCCCTGTCATTTTCAGCGGGGATTCAACGAAATACACCCAGCGGTGGTGGGTGCATCTCTGGTGTGCACACCACCGGAGGGATTCTGGAGGCCCGATTGGCCGTGGCCTTTACCTGTCCTGTGCAAACTGAACTGAACCGAACTAAGCTGGCAGCCACCTGCGCTACACCGCGACATGCGGCGCGAGTCGTCTGTTCTTCGTATTTTCCCGTGATTTCTCATAGTTATTCGTATCTGGGTCACAGTTGTGATTCACTTGTGGGCTCTCCAATGAAGAGTATCCATTCACACTCCAGACGATTCAAATTAGATTCTAGTGAACATATAACATCGGAGTGTACAAGTATGAAGACAAGTGGGCAGAGGAGTACCGGGTACGCATACCTGATGAGCGGCAACAACCGCGAAACCGGTCGTGTGCTTCTGGGGGAATTTTGTCTACACGTTTACATAATACTAACCATCAATATGAGCGCTTGCACATGCAGCCTCGTTGTTCGTTGGCTTAGCAGTGACCCAGACACGAATAACTGTGAGAAATCACAGTTGTGATTCATTTGTGGGCTCTTCAATGAAGAGTATCCATTCACACTCCAGACGATTCAAATAAGATTCTAATGATATATATATATATATATATATATATATATATATATATATATATATATATACAGAGAAGTTGCTCTTCCACTTTTCATCACTCCATTCTACGGGAGTATGTTCCTGGTTCTTCTTCATGCTGTTCACGGGATCTGTAAAATTGAGGCATGGAAACGTTTATATTAACTATGTCATTGTGAAAAAATAAAGAAGGCTATATTTTCAGTTTTATGTATTAGAAATCGAATGGATAATAGATCTGTATTAGAAGTAAAATCTCTATATTTATATTCAAACATCAACAGGTACTAAACAGAATTTCCACTCTTTTAACTGCTTCATTGCAGTAGCAAAACCGGGTGGTAAATCCCATGTCTAAATAAGCATATAAATCGACGGAAACTAATAGCGACACCTGTAAACGAAGCAATTTCCAGGAAATAAAACTGTTACACAACATTGTATAGGAAAATAGCGTACCTTTTTTTGCCGCCTTCCTTCGCCTCGATCACGAGCGTTGATGAACCAGCCCTTCATATGCCTGTCAATGACACGTGGGTTCATTCGAGAACCGTTCCACTCCCTTACTAGCGTTGTAACGTATGATTGGTTGGTGGAATGAGAGCTCAGAAGACAACGCCTGATTGATAAGCTTTAATCAACCAAAAAACGAGGCATGTGAGCTAAAAGGAGACAGGAAAAATGTTAGGTGATACAAACGAAATAGGAGTGAATTATGAGGCGGAGGCACAATAACAAATGTATATTCACCGCCACCTAAAAAAATAAAAGCTAGTATTTTGTGTTTCGTTCAGTCCGTGGGTGAGGAACAGAAAATGGCAATACCAGTTAACGCAGAATACGTTGTTACGCTTCACGGTTTCGAAGGCAATAGGGTCTCACTCTTTGCTGTTGCAAGAGAAGGTTTTCAGCGTTTGTGTCTGGTTTACTAGGAGACTCTACTGGGTCAGAGACAGTTGTTTGAAAATCAGAGTTACGTGGTATGTCATTAATCGTCGGAGAGTCTGAATGAGAGACGAGTGGTGCAGAAGTCGGTCGTTCTACGGGAGCAAGATGACGAAGTGGCACCGTTTCTTCGCGTCCATCAGGGAGACGTTTGTGTGCATACTCGGAGTTGCCTTCCAGCAATTCGACTTCCTCCACTATCGGATCATATTTGGACAAGCAGATGTTTTTTCAATAAAGTACTGGCTCAGGCATTAGTATTGATTGAGGTAAACTGGTGTCAACAGCAGATTTTCGATGATGAATGAACACTCGCTCGTGGAGAGTCGCACTGATAGCAGGACACAGCTGTGACCTGATAGCATGCAGTGCTTCAGGCAGTACCAACTCCCACTGATCAATGGCTAGATCTCTCGGACGCAGGCACAGAGATACTGTTTTCCATATCGTTTAGTTCAGTCGTTCGACTTGGCCATTACCTTGAGGGTTGTAGCTCGTCGTTCTGCTAGTAGCTACACCCTGCTCGTGGAGGAATGTCCTCAATTCTTGGGACATATGATAAGCTCCTTGCCCAGAATGTAGATAGTGCGGCATGCCAAATACAGATATCGGCTGCGGGATTCTCTGAACCTGGGCGATATATCACATCATAGGGGAATGGGGAAAGCTCAATACACTAATATTGAATTTTGTCGTTCTCTATTTTGCTACTGGCTTTCCTGTCGTACATAAAGGCGACAGAACGCTGATCTGTAATAAGCTTGAAGTGTGCACGAAAAAGATAACGTCACCACTTTGGAACAGCTTCGACAATCGCGTAAGCTTCTTTCTCTACTGCTGAGTGATTTCGCTCCGTGGGTAACAGAGTACGCGAAAAAAGGCCAGGGAACGACCGCTTCGATTAAGAGCAGCAGAAATTGCTATGTCGGAGGCGTCGGTTTCGACCACGAGTGGTGTGTCTTTATCGACTGCGAGTAGTGGTGATTGGATTAATTCAGACTTCAATGATTCGTAAGACAAAAGTACTTCTTTGGGGAGGGGGAATGTCCTGTTGATACTAAGTGGATGGATTTTACCCGAAAAACAGGAAAACCATTGGGAGTAATGTGAAAACATTCCAGCGACTCTTTGCTGCGTCTTCAAATCCTTGGGAGCAGGAAATTGGAGAAGAGCGTCAAAGCGTTCTGGGTCAAGCTTAACCGTTCCTTTGGATATTTTGTAGCCCAGCAGTCGAACCACGGTTGTGGCAAAGACACACTTGGTATGATTAAGGGTCAGACCATAAGTCACAGCCGTTTGCAGGAACCGTTTCAGATTAACATCATGTCGGTGACATTTCCCACAGATAGTAATGTTGTCAACGTATACAAACGTTCCTTCAAGTCCTTCACGTCGAACGAGCTCGTCCATCGCTCGCTGGAAACAGGCAACACCAAACGGTATTCGGCGAAACTGGTAGAGGCTGTTGCATGCTTTGAAAGCCGTGTACTGCCGTTCGTTTTTCTTTAAGGGGATCTGATGGCGCGCGCTCTGTAGGTCTGAAGTGCTGCAAACGGTAAACTGCGAAATTTTCTTTGCTAAATCGTCTATGCGGGGTAGTGGATATGCATCTAGGAAGGTGAATCGACTGATTGTTTGACTCTAGTCGACCACTGTCCGTCGTTTCTGACGCTCGTTGGTAGTAACCAGGACTTGGGCCCACCATGGTGATCGAGAAGGTTCGGTTATACCATCGTCCAATAACTTGATGTAACACGCGATTACAAACAAACACAGACAAAACGAATGAAGGAGTCGGAATGGCTGTTTATAGGCTTTAATCAGTTTGGAATCAAATCACACAGTTGAAATGGAATCAGAGAACTATTGGCAAAAAGGTGGATGAAACATGGAATGAAACGAAAGTGTTTAGTTCAGCACATTCACCCCCGCTGGAAATGTTTTGAGGAGTGACATACCAGCGAAATACAAAAGGATGCGTTATACATGACGAATAATGTTTAATGACAGCAAAAAGAGTTGATAAGTCCATGCTTACCTGTTTCTTAAGTGGTAAGGGCACCCGCGCTATTGGAGTTTGCTAATTTCTTCCACTGAATCGAACTTCGCAGGATCTTCTACGGAAGGGCTAAGCGAGTTTCGGTCTATAGGTTCATTGGGGCGCTTGGTCGTCGGATCTATTGTGTCTGCATGTTCGGGCGCATCAGGGGTAGGCATATGTCCCACTACTGATTCCGGGTTGTGTGCAGATAGGGCAAGGTATTTATTAAATACAGTATCTTCCCGGCCATCATCGTAACGTACGTGTGCGTAGTTGGGATTGCACTCCATGAGTTCCACTTCTACGAGAGGATCTTATTTAGATGCACGAGTAACTTTACGGATAAGCACATGATTCGAGGTTAGTAGACAACTGGGGAGTGACGTACCCGTGGTAGCTTTCCGGTTGTACTGGGAGAGACGTTCGTGAGGCGTGGCATTGATGGCAGTACACAGAGGGGAACGGATAGAATGGAGTGCGTCTGGAAGTACAGCTTCCCATTGTGTAATGTGAATTTGGCGGGACTTAAGCGCGAGTGTGATGGATTTCCAGAAAGTACCATTGAGGCGTTCTACTTGGCCGTTACACTGCGGATCATAGGCCGTTGTGTGGCTGATTGCGATACCTCGGCTGTGAAGGAATGTTTGTAGTTCCGCAGACATACACAAAGATCCACGGTCGGAGTGTATGAAGCTGGTCATACCGGAAATAGAGAACAAGTTAGTTAAGAATCTAATAACCGTCGAAGTAGACATGTCAGAACAAGAATATACGAATGGAAATCGTGAAAGTTCATCAATAGTAGTGAACAGGAAGCGATTTCTGGTGATGCTAGGCTGGGGTCCTTTAAAGTCAATGCTAAGACGCTCGAATGGTTGCGTTGCCTTGATGAGGTGCACTTTTGGTGGCCTGTAGAATCTAGGCTTGATTTCCGCACACCCATTTGACAGTGAGAGATGACAGACTTCACATCATCAACGGTAAAGGGTAGGTTTCGGGATCGTATAAAGTGGTACGTACGCTTCACTCCAGGATGGCACAGAGTTATGCAGGGCACTCAAGTCAAAATTTGCCAAATTTCCACAGAATCCTCGAAAAAGTGTATCAGCCTCGTGATTTTTCGAGCGAGGACGATAAGTTATGTCGAGTCGGAGACCTGACAGCTCCAAACGTCAATGCTGTATTTTTTCATTTTTTATTTTTTCTCTAGCCGACTGACCAGACATAAAAGTAACAGGTCGTTAGTCAGTTATCAACTTGAAATGGCACCCAACCAGAAAATGACGCCATTTCCGCAAAGCCTCTACAATGGCATATACTTCTTTCTCCACTGCCGAATGCCGACGTTCTGAAGATAATAGGGTCCGCGAATAGAAAACAACTAGACGGCCATTCTGACTAAGAGACGCGGCGATTGCGAAGTTTGATGCATCTGTTTCTACAACAAGAGCGACACCCGGCTTGATGGTGACACAAACAGCTTTTTCAGTTGCTCAAAAACCTCCAGGATATTACCCGGAAAGGGAAAGGTTCGATTTCGAACAAGTAGACTAATTTTACCGGAGAAGCGAGGTATCCACCAGGACTAGTGGGAAAACACGCCGACTGCACGCTCTTGTGATTTGATATTAGTAGGCGGTGGAAGTTGTTGCAGCGGTTGCAGTCGTTCTGGATCCGGTTTGATTGCTCCTCTAGAAACTTCAAAACTGAGTAGAGTGAGATGCCGGGTATGAATGATACTCTTTTCATCGTTGAGTGTGATACCATATCTTCGAGCAACTTCGAGGAACTTGGACAAATTCAGATTGTGCTCTTGTACGGTTGTGCCGCAAATCACTAGATTATCCACGTAGGCTTATGTATCAGACAGCTTCTCGCTTTCAACGATGCTATCAATGGTGCGTTGGAAGCAAGCCACTCCGTTTGTAACACCGAAAGGAATACGACAGAATCGGTACAGCTTACCACAAGCTTCAAAAGCTGTGTATATCTTCTCGTCTGCACGGATGGGGATCTGATGATAAGCACTTGTCAGATCAAGCATGCTGTAGACTTCATATCTAAAGATTTTCGAGACCAAGTCGCCAATCCGTGGGAATGGATATGCGTCGAGGAAGGTGTATTGATTGATAGTTAGACTGTAATCGATTACCATACGACGTTTGTGGCAATCGTTGGAGGTTACTAGAACCTGTGCTCTCCACGGGGAATTAGACGGTTCGATGATTCCAGACTGCAACAGCAGTTCGACTTCAGATTTGATAAAGGCTATGTCTTGCACTGAATGGCGTCTTGACGATTGGTTTGCAGTTTGGTGCTAAATGCTCAAAGAGAGGTTGCGGGTTAACGTGGGCAGCGAGAAGACCACAGAGAGTAAAGGGAGGCTTACTTCCAAAGAAGGAATCTCGACAGTTTTGTGTAATTTAAGAAAATCATGACCAAGGAGTACGTCCGTAGACAAGTTGGAGGGGAAAATGAGTTTAATATGATCGTAACGATGATCTTTATACTGGATAGAAGAGTAAAGGTGAACACAGGAAAGACTAGAAAAACTTGTAGAAGCCATTGTGACTCGTTGCTGTGAGGGAATGATTGGCCAACGATGTTTATCAACAACAGATTTGGAGATATAACTCAGCGAACTGTCTGTTAATCAGAGCATGTACGGGGATGTTTTTGACTTCCATGTTAATTACAGCATTAGAGAGACAGGTTGGAACAGTAGCGATGGTGACAGCAGATAAGGGCGAATTGGTAGTCGAGAAAAAATGTCGCCGGGATACTGGTGTCGCTTGAGAAGATCGACATACTCGCTGAAAGTGTCCCTTTGTACCACAAGATTTACACAGCACTTCTCGGGCTGGACAATTTATTCTAGGGTGTCTAGCAAGACCACAAAAATAACAGGAAGTTGCTGTCGTGAGAACAGGATTCTCGGCTGAAACAGAGATAACCTGCAGGTCGGAAGATGTGATTTTGTCAGGTAGGGTGGATTGCTTTTGAGCTGATTATAACTGTCTTGCAATATTGTAAGTAGTCTTGAGGTCTAAATTTTTCTCTTCCAACAGTCTCCGGCAGATATGATTCGACGACAGTCCATGAATAAATGCATCGCGAATAAACTCCTCACGACACTGCTCAGCACTGACAGATTTAAAATCACAGTCGACAGAAAGAGTTTTTAGCTTCTGAAGAAACTGATCGAGAGACTGACTATGTTCTTGTCTTGTAGTTGACAGTACATTTCGAGCGAAGATAGTATTTTTTGGTTGTATGTATAAACTTTCCAGAGTATTTGTAGCCTTGTCGTAATCGTGACAGCAGCGTGACGACGGATGGGAACACTGTAGTAGAGGTGAGTACGCGGATATCCAAGACTCGAGTGGCGTACGCTGGACTGAAGCGCTTGTGGCGTCGATCTGATATTTCACTGAAGTTGAAAGGTCGTGTATACTGTGCCGCAGTGCGTTCAGTTTTGTTGTATGGTTGTGAAACTTGGAGTCTGTGTGCTGAAGATATTTGTCGTCTTGAGGTTTTCGACCATCGATGTTTACGTAGTATCGCTAAGATCGGGTGAATTTGCCGAATAGGCAATGCTGAGGTCAGAAATCGAGTATTGGATACTTATTCGGAGGGCGTTTTGTCACAGCGTATTCAACTTCGTAGACTTCGTTGGTTGGGGCATGTGTTACGTTTGTCAAACACACGTCTGCCGTATCGCGTTCTATTCTCCGTTCCTCCTCAGGAGTGGAAGAGACCACGTGGAGGTCAACAGATGACGTGGCAGCGAGGAATGAGGAAATGTACAGCAGACTTAGGAAAAGTAGGTGCTTCACGTTTTCGTGGTTGGGGTCCAAAAGATCCGTCAAACAGTTGGCTGACTACACTGAAGGATATGGCTGTGAACTGTGAACAGTGGCGATCGTGTTGTCACTTTCTATCGAATCAGAATGACTGATCGATGTGCGTTTGTACAGTTAGACTGTGTATTCCGTGTGTTGACTACTAGGGCATTCTTTCCTTTTCTCACCCATGTAGGTCCAGTCCCTGTCCATCTTGTATATTCATACTTTCTAACTCAGCGTGCAACATGGCGAGAAAGGCAGTGGTCAGTGGGGCTTGCCCTAATGTTTAACGCTGTACGATGATGATGATGATGATGAATCTTGACAATCTGCAATGTGTCTGTAGATAGATGGAGCGATGAAGTTCGTCAGAGTGGCCAGTTTGTCAGTGTGAAGTGAATCAACAGCATTAAGAAAGTTATCAAAGGTTTTTTCCAATGGATCCAGTTGTCCGAAGCGTCTGACGAGTGAGGATCAACGTTGAAACGATCAGGTCGTAGTATACGTTCCATATCCAAACTGATTAGGTTGTAACGAGCGATTACAAACACGCACAGGCAAAACGAATGAAGGAGTTGGAATGGCCGTTTATAGGCTTGAATCAGTTTGGAATCGAATCATACAGTTGAAATGGAATCAGAGAACTATTAGCAAAAAGGTGGATGAAACATGGAATGAAACGAAAGTATTTAGTTCACTACACCGGACGGTCTCTGATCGAATAAACGCTTCATTGTTGTAGCTGTATCTTCTCGATTTCGTGCAAATCGGACGGTAAGAGGGAACCAGATGTGCGAAAAGAGATGGGGTTGGAAGGTTAGCAGCGGAAAGATCATAAAGCGAGAAGGGTGGCTGAGTTCCTTGGAAAGGTATTTTTACCGACCTGTGTTGTTGTAAAAAGTCATGCCCCAGCAGTACGTCAGCACATAAGTCAGGGAGAATCGATAGTTTGACATGTTCATACCGGGCACCTTTGTGCAGCAACGGGGCAAAACAGTGGCCTTTGGCACCGTTGATCATGCGGGAAGAAGCGAGGATGATCTTACTTTTAGATGCCATTGTTGACCATTTGTTCCGGAGCACAGTCGCCTCGGAGATGCAACTCTCTGAGCTTCCTGTGTCTACTAGAGCTTGTAGCACTACTCTGTTGACCGTTACTTCCGTAATGGCCTTACTGAGACTCGCTGGGGCTGCAGCTGTGATGATGGAGGAAACGAGAAATGGTGAGGAAGTTGCGGTATGTTTTGTTTTCGTAGAAGTTCGACAGACCTTCTGAAAGTGTCCCCGTTTATCACATGACTTGCGAATTGCATTTCTGGCGGGACATATGTGGCGAGGATGACGATCATGCCCACAAAAGAAACAGCTAGTTCGGGATGCCGCCAGGGTCGTGTCGGCCTCTTTATCTGATACCTGACTGAGGTCGCTGGAGCTGTCTATCGTAGCGGTAGTGTATACTAAAGGTTTGGATTGAGCGAATGTCTGCGATTGCTGATGAGCTAGATCTAGAGCTTGGGCTTGGTCAAATGCAGTACCTATGTCGAGTGTTTTGTTCTCGAGAAACCGCTGACGAATAGGATTTAATAGGAGTCCGTTAATGAACGCATCGCGGATGGTATCTTCTTCGTTTTGTTTTGCGCTGACAGCCTGGAAATTACAGTCTCGGACAAGATTCCTAAGCTTTTGCATGGATTGATCAATGGTTTCAAGAGTATTCTGCTTCTGAGTTGCCAGAAGGTAGCATGCGAAAATTTCGTTTTTGGTTTGCATGTATAGGGATTGAAGGGTGGTTATGGCAGAGTCACAATCACTGCACCGAGAAACGAATTTTTAAACAGTTGGTGATAAAAACATGTATGAGAGTTTTGAGTTCTGGTTGTTGTTCTTTGACTAATTCCAAAAAGTTTGTAAAGATATAATATCAATGATCCCAGGAGTCAGCGCCACTCGGGGAGTTAGGGTTTTCATCGAAACGGTCCGGGCACAGGTACCGGTCCCTTGTGTTTTGGTTGAATAAATTGTAGCGTGTGATCAGTTAGTGGAATGAGAGTTTAGAAGACAACGCCTGATTGATAGGCATTAATCAACCAAAAAACGAGATATATGAGCTAAAAGGAGACAAGCAAAATGTTAGATGATACAAACGGAATAGGAGCGAATTATGAGGTGGAGTCACAGTAACAAATATGTATCAAGCGTCTGATGTTTTGTATGACACTAAATGTGAACATCCTGTCCTTAACGGCGGTGATCAACTTATGGTCGTTAACGGCTTTTCTTCGAGAGCTTCCTAACCAACAACAGTTCAAGGCAACATTGTCACCGATGAACACAAAAGCATGCTATGCATGGTTTCAGCCAAGTCCGTATCAGCGAACCGCTTGAGCGTAGCCACCTGGACGTCTTCAGTTAAAAATGTATATGCTTATCATGCGGGCATAATTATCGGGCGAGCTTAAAGCTTCGTGTAGTTTTTGAAATTTTCCCCGCGTCTCCGCTCTTCGCACCTTTGACGGCATAGCTGATGTGTGCGTGGCATCCAACGCGACAGTTAACCCGTTGAGCGCACGTTGGACCTTGCTCAAACGGTCGCATACATAGTAAACCGTAACTATATTCACATATGAATGTATACATAGCAGTCACTTCACATATCTTTCACAATTCTATCCATTGGAGCTCGTCTTGTCGCAGAAGCAGCAACGTCACTATTAATAAGAAGTTGTTTGTTAGATTTGATAATTACGGCTCCTCAAAGTCTTTCAGGGGACTCCGGTAAACACCAGTTGTTTGGGATTGGCGTGCCGCAACTGGTGTTGACGTGATATGCAGCATGGTGTCAGACGAACTGAATAAACAAATTTTTAGCAAAACAACAATAATCTTACGAAGAAATATCAACTGCTTTCTCCATAACCGGCGGCGGAGATGGCGGCATTTCGAAGGATCCACAGAGCATACGGAATACCACCATGCGCGCTTTTTCGAAACCGTCATCCGACATCAAGTGCGTTGGTACCCTTATGATCGTTCCTACCTCTTGCGAACTGAATAGAGCTGGCTAAACAATTTGTGGCACAGCGTCATCTGTGCTACAAATGGACAATTCATGGACCATCCTACTTTCGAAAACGAAAGCATCTCCGAAATTGTCTAAGAGAGTTGCGTTTAAAAACATTTACCTGTGGCGAAGACCTCCACAAATTCGTGTGCCAGAACCGAATCAGGTAGTGATGCACCCGAAAACAGTGATTGCCGGTATGCTTCCTTACTTTTGGTCCGAGGCTACCGGACGCGGTGGCTATCGACCATCCAATTGCTGTGAACCACAACATAGGAGTTGTCCTCTACAAACTTGACTACGATGTACATCTAAATAAAATTAAGTAATTAAGTGGAATGGGAAACACTTCCGTTGGTACTTTCCAGGGACAACGAACTACCATATATATATATATATATATATATATATATATATATATATATATATATATATATATATATATATAAACAGAAAGAACAGCGGTGAAAGCAACACTTTATAAAAAAGTGTGTCAAGTGGGGATGCACTCATGCGACGAGTTGACTGATATGAGTAAGCATTTACGAGAGACAGTCTGAAAGGGGCCGTAAGAACATCGGACTGCATTCCGCCCACTGAAAAGATGAATAAACGAACATGCAAAACAGGATGCGAAAAGATATATGAAAATAAAAAAGTGGAAAGATTGCCATATAAATCATGGGGTAATAAATGAAACGAACATACAGGACCAAGATAAAGGAGAAACTGGCGAAATTCCATCGCCTTCCAGCGTTCGATATCACGTGTGACGGCATTCGCGTTGAAAGTCACAAGTTGGAGAGCCGTGAGTTCCCAGAATTCGGTCGCCAAGTTCCTCCTCACCCGACATACTCAGACGGCAACGTAATGAATGACCGCCTTTCAGCCACGTGGTAAGTAGTTTCTGCGTTATCCCTAGACATCAAATGCATATAATCCAACGGAAATGTGTTAACAATATCGATGGGTAGGGCTAGGGACGGACTGGTGCCTGTGTCGACGGCGATAGTTCCCAGCGCGAAACTTTTCATCCGTTCGTGCGGTAGCTTTGATGACGGGGAACGTCATCCTCCCATCAATATGCACACCGGGGTGTATGGGGTGTCTGAGAGGAGTAGCACCTCTGAGTTGGTTGACTGTCGCGTCCTTTGGGGCATCCTCCATCTCCTTGGTCTCTATCATTCACCCAGCTCTCACCTGTGGCTCCACGAAGCTGGAGCATGCATCAGCGGCCACACCCCAGCAAACTGCTCGACAGGCGGGCTAAACCAGGTTGAGGGGTACCGAGGTCTAAAAAACTTCGGCGAGCTGGTTTTCGGCGTGTAGACGGATTCTCCTGAATGGGCGGACGAGATCTACTGATCAAACAGCTACAAATCAGAACTGTTCAACTACTTGACCCGGCATTCCAGAAGAGGCGAATGAACCGTACAACAAGCCACCGGCTCCTCTGGAAACACCCTGCTGCCTTGCAGTCTGCACTTGGGTGTACAAGGGCTAGAGGTGCAACCTCGAACAAAAAGGCCGAACGGTGCTGGGGACATCGCTTCGTACCCTACTCCCGCGACTCTCTATGGTTATTCACGAAACCTCAAGCACTCATCATGCTACGGCGTCCCCGGTAAGCGACGCGCCTCGTGTCCCGGCGGTCGAGGTGATAAGACAACAAACTCGGATTATTCGCTGCGGGGAAAGAACACACAGCCTGTTGGAATGTAAGGACGTTTCTAGACGTCGGCAGTCAGCGAATCACAATGCGGACTCTACAGGATTATGACATGGATATTGCTTGCCTCTCGGAAGTCCGCCTGCCCAACTCAGGTAGCCGACTAATAAAGGTCCCGGGAGTGGATACATCTTATTGGCTCTATCACAGTGGCCCGAAAGACAACTCCGGTCTCTACAGTGTCCCGTTTACTCTGAACAAAGCAGCTAATGATTCAATGATCTCTTGGGAGTCAGTCTCATCCAGACTCGCCTTGGAACTCTTTAAAGGCTCGCCGCACGACTTGACGATGATTGCGATGTATGCTTCAACCGATTCGGCTGATCACGAAACCAAAGGCGAATTCTACAATAACTTACAGGAGGTAATCAACCGAGCCTCGAGGTGCGACGTACTTTTCATCGCAGGAGATTAGAGCGCTCGCACAGGTACGGCCAATAAATCCACTTACCATATGCACGGGAAATTCAGTCTCAGTCAGCGTTGCGAGAACAGTGGCCGACTGATTGGTTTAGCCGACGTCAACAGAATATTTGTCTGCAGCACTCGATTTCAACACCCGAAGAAGCACATACTCACATGGTACTCTAATGACTGTCACAATGCGCACCAACTCGACCACATCCTGGTGAAAGCCCGTTGGGCTTCGTCTGTGGAAGATTGCCGAGCGTACCAAGGTGCAAAAACGGGCAATACAAACAGCACCGACCATGTCCTCTTACGCGGGTGTTTCAAAATTCACCTGTCTACACGTGCTAGAGTGTCTGCACCCTCCCGGATAAACGTTACTGCCCCCAGAAAATCCAGAGAAGCGAGAGGCGTTGTCACGAGCAATCAAAACTCGACTTACCAACGCAACCAATGCACGAGCAGACGAAATTTCTGTTAAAGAGCAGCGAACTCAAATGAAGACGACAATCAAGGAAGCTACTTGGACGGTACTCGGAAGAACAAAAAGACGGACAAAAGATTGGATCTCCGAGAGCACGCTGCAGCTGTCAACCAAAGCACATGAAGCCCAACTGGCAGGTAGTGATGAACGCCGCAGACTGCAACGAGAGACCACACGCTCCGCCAAGGCTGATCGTAAAAGATACTGGATAGGAATAGCTGAAAAAATGGAGACCGCTTCCGGAACTGGTGACTTTGGTGATCTGTTCCGCCTGCCTTATTCGGAACGCCTCAAATAGGTTTTGTAAACAAGATCCCCTTCTTCGTGACGCGACAGGAAACCTAATACCCGAACAGACTGAGAAAATTGACATATGGGTGGAACACTTTGATGAACTGCTCAACCGGCCTACAGACCACCGGACGGACCAACTAATATCAACCCCTCCAGTCCAGTACGAAAGCATATGTGACCCGCCCAAAACCACGAAAATCACGGAGATGATAAGCAAATTGAAGGACAGAAAGGCTGCTGGGGAAGATGGCATCCCTCCAGAAGTGTATAAAGCATGTTCATCGTCAATGATTGACAAGCTGTGTACAATTTTTGGCTCCATTTGGTGAGAGAAAGCATTTCCACCCGACTGGGGGGATGTCCATTCTGATACCCATTCCGAAGAAAGGTGATAAATCGGCATGTGAGAACTACCGAGGGATCAGCTTGATCGATGTGGTCGCGAAGATCTTTGGTGCGTTGTTACTAGCCCGTTTCTCCGAGGCAAGAGACCGGCGCACTCATCCAAACCAAAGAGGTTTTAGCCGTGGCAGAGGCTGTGTGGATCAAATCTTCACACTGCGCCGAATACTGGAGCACCGCTATAAGTTCCAGCAGCCGACGGTAGCTTGTTTCATCGACTTCCGGGCAGCTTTTGATTCGGTGAACCGCGAGTCTCTTTGGACCATAATCCATTCCGATGGAATGCCCGATAAACTTTTAAGGCTGTTAAGGGGATACTACTCGACAACCGGTGCTAGGGTTCGTATGTGCGGTGAAGAGTCCCGCGAGTTCACACTCACTACCGGAATTAGACAAGACTGTCCCCTCTCACCGGTGCTGTTCAAATACGCCATTGATTAGATAATGCAACAGGCATTACACGACTACCCTGGCGTTCAGTTTCGACGGGAAATATACATCTCGGACCTGGAGTTTGCGGATGATATTGTCGTGCTAGGAGACTCCCCCGCTACGCTACAACCAGTCTTCGGTCGAACCAGTTCCTTCGCGAGGTCCATCGGACTCGAAGTAAATTCGACCAAAACAAGAGCTTTCACAACTCATCTAGGTCCGACAATTCAACAACTGTTGATCAATGGTCAGCCAGTCGAATACGTCCCTTCATTCAAATACATAAGCTCAACTCTGCTTCCGAACTGCCAGGCAAAAGACGAAGTGGTATTACGGATCGACAGCGCCAGGAGAGCCTTCTTTCAGCTGAGATGAGCGCTGTGGACTCACAGTAAAATCAGCTTAAGGACCAAAGTTCGGGTCTACCGTGCCGCCATCCGGCCCGTACTCATCTATGGCTGCGAAACCTGGCCACCACGAGCTGAGTATACCAGAAGACTGGAGGTTATCGACCACTGGTGCATGCGGCAAATCCTCAAAGTCAATTGGCGCGACAGGGTGTCTAACGAAGAGGCAAGGAGACGATGCTCTGATATCGATGCGATTTCTCCGTCTTCCTCCACCGTCGACGACTGGAGTGGTACGGCCATACCCTTCGGTGACCCGAGGTAGAGATAACGAAACAAACGCTGTCCTGCTCCTTGCCCTGGTTGGCGTTGCCGCCTTGGTGGGCAGATCAAAACGTGGACCAGCACAATAGAGAAAGACTTAGAACGTGTAGGCCTTCGGTCGGTCTATGAAGCCCGGCGATGGGAAAAGGACTGGATCGGGATCTATAAGGATTTCGCCTCCGACCGCCGCGCGTGATCAGCAGTGGTCCGTAATATCCATGGGGCCGACTTATCCTCTCGCAGGAGATAGTCGCGTAAAAGTAAAAGTAAGTAGGCATATGCACACCACTTTGGTTGCCGAAACAACCAGCAGGGATTTTGAGTTAACGGACAAAGGCCCTGGCAGGTGTACCACAAATAACAGCTTTCAGGCAACATCGTATGGAAGAATTACGATAGCTTAGGCCTTTTCGTGACAGTTCATCCAGTTCTTTCACTGTGTGGTGTGTGATGCGATTCAGTACGATTGAACAGTTGCAACAGATAAGACAATACAAAAAATCGAGAAAGAGTGATGCCGGGTGATTTAAGCTTTATTCATCTGAAAATTGTCGGAAAAATCCCCCAGAACACATTTGGAAAACACAGGTTGGCGAACAAGCTCGTTTTCAGTGATTCCTAATCATACCAGTACAACATAATCTATACGACTAGATGCATAAGAATACATTCAACAAAAATAGCGTCAGGGGTCGTTGTTCACGCCTCATATGGTGCAGGATTACACGCAGACCAGGTGTGAATGGACTAACACGTTCTCAACATGTAAGCTTTCGGACGTTCTTGGACCTGACGTTAGGTGGTGAGTTAGCCAGGGTAGACTGGGTGCATATACACATTTCTTCTAAGCACCAAGGGGGGTTGTGGAGGCGAATACCGACAGCTTCTGCTGTGGCCAAGATGCGACTTCTCACCGATCTTGACAGCCGACCTCGGACCCTTTACAGGAGACGGAATGCTTGATCCACGTTCACCGTGTGATTAGTTTCAGCTAGGTGTGAAACGACTGCGCTGGTGATTGACCTAATTGTTCCAGTCCTGAACCACGCTGGATGATGCTCACGCATGCGTTCAGACAAGCTTCTGGTCGTGCGGCCGACATACGTTGTTTCACAGGAACAAGTGAAAGAATACACACAGAATGAGGCTGCAGAAACAGGCACATTGTCTTTTACCCGCAAACACACCGCTGAGTTAGATGTGAACGAAACACGCAGTTTAGCGGCGTACAATGTTTTGTTGACGATGCCTGCCAATCTTCGGTGCACTACATCTGCCAAAGTGTCATTTTTAAATGGCAGAGAGATGTATACTGGTTTTTTTTCAACTACTGTTTTCCTTGGAATTTCTGTATCCAGTTGCATCATACGGTCGATTAAGCGTTCCGGGTATCCGCTTTGAATAAAAATATTGCGCAACGTAACGAGCTCTTCTTTGATGGTATCTTCGATGCATATCTTTTTCGCTCTGTTTGTTAGGCAAGCTGCCTTCTCGTGGCGGAGGTATTATTCACAAAAGTGTGTGGACTAAGGCGAACCTCCGGTGCTCTCCACCCGGTTGACTGACCAATAGTCACTGTAGCGGAGATAACTGAACCCTGGTTCCAAACCAATCATGGGTGGTGTATAAAACGTACTACAGTATGCCTACCGGCATATGTGGCGGAGGGGTGCACTAAGCATCAAATATGTTTGGCTTCATTCGAAGGGCGTATGAAACTGAGTAATCATACTGGCCCCCGGTGAGTTTCGAACCTCGCTTACCGTCCCGCTGCCTTGCGAGTTAAGCTTTGAATAGTTCAACACCGGTTGTGGACGCCTGAGAAAACACCTGCTTTGGCCTGAGCTTCGTGGCAGTACTACGCCCGCAAACTAAACCATAGACGCTCACACAAATTCTTTTTCATCTCACGCTCTTTCGCTATCGCAAGATCATATCCTCATCCCCCACAACACCCGGAATCTATCCTGTCCACCTCTCCAGTTGTTTTATGTGTCAGCCATGTCAATACGGCTCAGCAAAACTGCCTCACTGCTGGCGCCGGTTGTGACTAAACTTCCGCTGGAACCATCTCCCCTACGACTGCCACAGCAAATCACACCGTGTAGCCCATCTTTCTTCAACCTCGCCTGCGATTCACATTAGCCAGCTTCAGCATACGTACGCTTATGCAGATCCGACAACAAACGAGTGCAGCTCGTACACTGAAATTGCTCTCGACTGATATGTGCTTCCTCTCAGAGACAAGACTGCAAGGCGCAAGCTCCATGATCAGACTAACGTCCCCAGCTAATCCCAACATCAAGTTTTATCGACGTCTATCTGGAGACCCGAACGCTATAGCAACCGGCCAGACCGGTGTTGGCATTGCTCAGGGCCGTAGGGCTGAAGCGGCCATGTCAGACTGGATTCCTGTCAATAGCCGATTTTGTGCAGTCCGGCTGCAAGATTCTTGCCGAATGTGACTAAACATCGAGATCACACACGCTGGTTGTTCGTCGTTTCCGCTTGTGCCTCGATAGATTGCAGTCCGGAGGCAGACGAAGATGAATTCTACCAACAGCTTCATATGATCCTTTTCACAGCGCGCCTAATAGATATCGTGATCCTTGTTGGAGATCTGAACGCGTGCGGCGGCCGCCTTGAAGCGAGTGAACGTCATCCAGGAGGGCTGTTTGGCCTCGACTGTGGTCGTTCGGTCTATGGGAATAGATAGCTGACAGCATAGGCTGATCACCAGCTTTTTCTAGAAAGCACAAATTTAGCAATCCCAAACGATGTACCACCACCTGGTGTCTTCTATCTTCATCACAGTAATGGTGTCAAATCAGTCACGTAGCTATTAGCTACCGTTGGCGCTGCAGCGTGTTAGGTTGTAGCTCTTACTGATCAACCCTTCTCTATTCTGATCACGCATTAGTCTGTGCTACTATATGATTGTGATTTAGGGGCTCATAGTATTCGAATCATGCTGGCTTAAATATCGACAGATTAAACGACCCTCTAGTGCTAATAACATTCCAGACTATGCTGATCTAGACGCTGGAATCCATCGCCCCACCTGATGTTGATGAGCACTTGGAGCGGCCAAAGAAAGCCTTATTGAATGCCGGCCTAGCCAGTTGCGGTACCGTCCGCCATACCCAGAAAAAGTGGAATTGTTCAAACTCCTTGTTATTGCTTGAGAGCCGCCGACATATCTTTGCTGATGCAAGATACAACGAAGCACGCCGTGACCTCCGCGTGCGTTTGAAGAGAAGTTTGTCTGCTAATCGTGAGACGTGATGGTCACAATGTACCCTTGAGATGGAAGCAGCTTCTCGCAACTCCAGGAAGCTTTTCAACTCGTTCGCGCCATCGGATCACGAAGAACAGTTTTTAGTGAGACAATTCGCGAAACCAATGGGACATTTACCACCAATCTGTCTCGCAGACTGGATGGCTGGGCAGAACACTCACTCCCAATTTAACTAGCCACCGGTTGCTTCTAAAGCATCTAGCACTCCTGCACTTTCTGTGTGGCCTACTTCAGCCGTTCCCCCACCAAAAATGGAAATTCGAAACGAACTACGAACCCTCAAGCGCCACAAGGCACACAGATCAGATCGTATTCCTCCTGTGCTTTGCAGGGACGGCGGAATGGTTCTAGAGAGAGAATTGACAACGCTGTTCTCAAAGGTTTGGACGGAAGAAAAATTCTCGGCGTCCTGGGGTGAATCGACGATTGTGCTTATCTTTACAAAGAGTAGCCGCAAATTGTGCTCTAATCATCGGAATATTAGCTTGATCGCTGTCGCTTCAAAACTCCTAGTATCCATTATCCTCCACCGACTTTCTCCCTTGCGCGAGTTCCAATGTCGTGAAGAACAGGGTGGAATCAAATTTCAACCCTTCGCCTTCTGCTTGACTACCGCCACGTTTATCAAAGGCCAACTATCGTTGTGTTCCTGGACATCAGGGCCGCCTTTGACTCTAGATTGGACCGCCCAATAGACTTTGACTGCTGGGGAACGGCGTGCCTGAGAGATACGTATCCATCCTGAAAGCTCCCTATCGGCAGGCCTCGGGCAGAGTGAGGGTCCATGGACAACTATCGCAGTCCTTCGTTATCTCCAAGGCGGCTTAAATGGTGTTGCCATCAGTTTCAGTTTATTCACCCATTAACCTTGCACGTCCGTGCTCTGGTTTCGGTGGCTACCTCCCAGCATCGTCAAGCAAAGGGCGAAAAGAATAGGAGCATAGTGGTAGAGATTCAACAAAATCAAAGTATCAAACTGAAATCAAGAAGACAAGGAAAGAGTCCGAATGCAACTGACCACAAAACCTAGCCATATCACTCAATATCTTCAACCATTTAAGAGACGAATCACGTGGACCTCAACCTGGAAGTCTAACACGTCTTACTTGGCCAAGTCAATTAGTCGAGGCTTTCATATCTTTTTGCCATGTCATGGATTGACCACCTCGACCTACCTTTCAATCATCACTTGCCTCAGAGAACAGCGTACGCTGAGGAAGTCTGTCGGTGGGCATGCGTAACACATGTCCCAACCACCTTAACCTGTTTAGATTCAGTTCTCGATCCACAGACTGGTTCCCAACACCTTACACCTAACCTCAGTATTGCTGATACGGTATTCCCACCATACTCGGGCAATGCTACGGAGACGCCGGTGCTCGAACACCGACAGTCTTCGCCTTTCTTCTATCCTCAACGGCCATGTTTCTGAACCGTATAAAAAAACGGACCCAACCGCCGCATTGTACACTGTACCCTTAACAGACAATCGGATGTCACACCGACTCCACAGATGACGGAGGTTGGCAAAAGCCAAACGCGCCTTCTGTAAAAGCGATGACACCTCATCCGATACCTGTCCACTTGGTGAAACGTAAGTGCCTAGGCAACAAAATTTATCCATTTCAGCTAGAGTTTCTCCCGCCAAGAAGAGGTTCGGTGTTGAGCCAACCCAGTCCTGCAGCAGTATTTTTCACTTTGAAGGTGCAAAACGCATCCCAAGTACTGCTGCACTGTTGTTTAGGCTATCTTAGAAAATCTGCAGCTGACCTGGATTTTCACTCAGGAGAACAATATCGTCCGCACATTCCAAGTCAGACAGTTTACTGCCTGAGCAAAGATCGATGCCACTATTCTCACACGAGGAAAAAGCTATCTCAAGAATCAATTCAACTACGAAATTGAAGTGGTAGGGCGAAAGAGGGCAACCCTGACGAACACCACTTTCCGTGATGGACTCGGAGAAAGATCACTGTCAGCACGAACTCGGCTTCGGCTGTTTGCATACAAATATCGAAAACAAGAATTAAATTCCTCTGGCACACCCTTCAGTGAGAGGCAGCCCCAGCGAACTATGCGGTCGACGGAGTTGAACGCCGCTTTCAGATAAAAAAGACAGACATTGTGGACCTACGAAAGATGTGCCTGTGTTCTAAGGTTTGCTGAAGAGTAAAGATTTGGTCGAAACAACCACGACCGGGTCTGAAACCTGCTTGATTCTCACGCGCACACATTTCGCGGGCACTGGATAGTCGGTGGAGAATAAGACCGGTGAGCAATTTGGACGTGATGCTTACCAAGCTAATTCCTCTGTGGTTTTCGTAAGGATCTGTCACCTTTCTTGTAAATCGGCACAATCACAGATTCACACCATTCCCTGGAAATCTGCTCACTATCCCGAATTACTCGGAGGAGTTCTGTTAACTCTGAAACCCAAGCTTCACCTCCATCCTTGAAAAAAGATTGAGACAACCCATCCGGTCTAACGGCTTTGTACCTTTTCAAGTAACTTATCTCCCGCATTATCTTCATTTCTGATAGAGGACTGATATTCACCTGCATTGTTTCGCTGGCAAGTATATTTGGAAGGTCAAGCGTTGAAGTCGGCCAACTAAATTGTTCCCTGAAGTGCTCCGCCCAGCGCTCCAGACGACGTTTTTGAGAGTGAATCAATGAGCCGTCGGATTGCTTGATTAACTCACCAAATTTCCATTGACCGATACCTCTAACCAAACGGAAAAGGTTGCGAGTATTGCCAATGAACGCAGCCTTTTCCATTTCGTTGCATTTCACAATCCACCACTGCTCACTGTCATTTCTCGGACTCCTGGTTAGTTGGCGTCTTGGGGGTTTTGCGCACCTCGTTGAATGCGGCATCCGAAGGGATGGATCTGCGAGCGTTCAACAGAGCAACTGATGTCGAAGATATCCATGGTTTGTGAGACCTACTTGAACACGTGGCATTCTCTTGGTGCGACCATGGACGAGACGTAAGCGGAAGCTTGCACGTACCAAGGCGTGATCTGAGTCCACAGGCGTAGACCAAAATGAACGACAATCTTCAATTGATCCACGCCAGCAGTGACCAATCCCAATATGGTCAATCTGAGTCCAACGTTATGCAGACGAAGGAGGACGCCATGTCAGTTTATGCCGCTTTTAATGGCAGAAGTTCGTACTTGCCAGAAGCAATCTGTAGTCAGAACAGCTAAGTGGGACGATCGCCGATATGGGTAAGATCGGCTGGGATAGCAAATGAGCCCCCGATGTGCCTTTCGGAGTCTCCCAAATGGCCAACCTGGGCGTTGAAATCCCCAGAAATGACCACCGCGTCCGTTGAACGTGCGCTTCGAAGCAGCCGAGACAAATCCTGATAGAATTTGTCCTTGGTCTTGGAGGAGCTGCAGTCAGTGGGCGCATACACAGACACGACCAACAAACATCGGCGCTTCAGTTCGTTGTTGTTGACACGGAAAGAACCGTTCAACCGAACTGCACACAGACGACTGCTGATTGGAATCCAGTCTAGCAGTGCATGCTCAGCTTTCATGCTCAAAACAATCCCAACGCCAGCCTGACCATGGGCTCTAGACACTGAATCACCCGACATGCGAAGAGTGAAGTTGGAGACTGGGGTTGTATCCGGGTTTTGGAGAGTTATTACGGAAGAAGGGTCTCGTATGCGTGTTTCGGAGACACAGCGTACATCTATTTTGAAAGTGTCAAGAGTTTTAGCGAGGGCAGCCAGTTACCCTATCTGACAGTGTGCAGACGTTAAAGGCAGCCAAGTGAAGTAAACCTTTCGACTCATGGAGTGCATTCAACTTATGCCCAACTGCTCATCACGAACGGAATTGCCTGTGGCGTTTTGCATCGATCTCAAATTAAAGGAGAGAAAATTGACGAGGCTTTTTACAGGAAAGTTACTGGAGGTTTCTGGACGTTTCATACTTCGCGACCGCCCACGCCGCAAGAGAGGTTTTTCTTTGGAAATCCTAACCGGAGCCTTAGACACAAAAGTTTGACCCACAAGGCAGTAGGGCGTGAACCCAACACGGGGACGTGCCAAAGAACCCGTAAAGGAACTTATTCTGCTCTGTCACGTGAGACCTGACTGTTGAATGTTCTGTCTGGTCTCCGCCGGCGCTTTGTTATCGATCAACTTTTTGGATACAGTTCTTAGCCCCATGCACCCAATGGAGCAAGCGGAACGTGGACGGGGCAGCATACTTAGGGCCCGGGGGCTACCCAGCTTAGGCGGGCGATAGCTGCCCAATGAAGTCAATGACGTCTCCCACCGTCGAGAGAAACCCCAAGTACTCCACTCCTACGTCCATCTAGTGGAGGTTTTAGCCCGGTAACCTGTTTCTCTGTGTTTATTCACTGGATTGTCCTCCCCAGGGGCATAGTGGATAGAACCAAATGTTGCCCATCAACTGGTTCAAAGATCGGACTTTGTCTGGCCTCTACCCATCGACCTGTCGGGCAGGTTATGGTTAAGCATAAACAGATCGTGACCAACATGAGCAGCCGACGAAGTCAACGTATTTCGTCCAGCACTGAGCGTACGGCAAAGTAGAGGTGAAATGAAAAAATCTGGCTTCATATATATATATATATATATATATATATATATATATATATATATATATATATATATATTGAATAGTCTGGAGTGTGGATGGATACTCTTCATTGAAGAGCCCACAATATATATATATATATATATATATATATATATATATATATATATATATATATCGGTAGGATCGACTGGTCACTGCGAACTAGAGTGGCTGAATACATTCCAGAATACGTACGTGACACGATGACTCAGCCTAGCCTACAACAATCGGCTGCATCACGTAAGCTGACCTTGGCCAACATCATCATTGAACAGCGGTAAACAGCAGGGCAAGTCTCATTGACCACTGGCTTTCTTACCATGTTGCACGTTGAATTAGGAAGTATGAGTATACAAGATGGACACGAAGTGGACCTACACAGGCGGGAAAAGAAAGCAGCGCCTCAGCAGCCAACACACAGAATACACAGTCCAACTGTACGAACGCACATCGATCAATCATTCTTATTTGACGGAAAGTAGCAACACGATCGCCACTGGTCGTGGTTCGCAGCCATATCCTTCAGTGTCTCCAGCCTACTGGTTGACGGATCTTTGGGACTTGAACCACTGAAGATGTGAGGCGCGTACTTTTCCTAAGTTTGCTGTACGTTTTCTCATTTCTCGCTTCCACGTCATTTATTGACCTCCACGTGGTTTTTCTACTCCCGTGGGGGAACGGAAAACAAGGCACGGTACGGTGGACATGTGTTTGCCATACGTAAGGTGTCCCAACCAACGAAGCCTATCAAGCTGGATACGCTATGGCAGAGAACTCCCTGAACTGGTACCCAATACTAGATTTCTGACCTCAGTATTGCTTACCCAGTCATTCAATCCAATCTCTGCGATACTACGCAAACGGAGGCAATGGAGAACCTCAAGACGACGAATATCTTCCACAGGCAGACCCCGGCCATCGCGCCCCACTTGATCAAAGTGGTCACGCTATTGATCTCGGTCTCCTCACTTCATCGCGATAAATACCAATTAGGGAGTCTGGAGGCGTTGCCGATCGCTCACACCAAACCCACCCCTTTGTCCAAAGCGTATGATCTTCATCGTTAATCCAACATGGTTTTAGACAACGCACGCACAGACGCACCTCTTCAAGTCCTGTAAAACTGCTTTAATTAACCATTTCGTTTCATATTACATTCATTTCTCTTGCTGATTTCATACGTGCGCGACCGATGAGAGTATACGAAAGGAATTCCTTTCACACTATTTCTCTTCTGAATTGCCAATTCAATTACATATTTTTGGCCAGCCGTGGTACCATGATTTCTTTCTATGCCTGAATTCAGGTCTTTATTGCATTGCAAAATCGAACGCTCTTTGGTCTTCTTCGAAATTGTTGGACGTTTTGTTCCCTTTCCAGCAAACACCATGGGCGGTGCCACATCACAACTGCCCGAATCGGCCTCCACTGGCGCGTCTTTTAGCTCAGTTGGGGAATGCCCGGTGCAACATAAGCTGCAAGGTGGTTGTCCCATGAAAGCTGATCCCGATGTCGACCGACGTAATATGGTGAGTAGATAAGGCAAGTTGTTTTCTCTTTTCGTTCGACACCAAGTGTTTCGTTACACAGTGCTACATTTTTCTGGGTAAATGTTAGAAAAGTCAAATTAAGTTCACGTATTCCAATGTCGCCAGACTGCTTACCATGCCCACTTTGAGGGTTCAGGATGACTGCCTTTTTATCCCCATACAGCTATGGACTCTTGGCTAAAAGCTCACGGTATTCACGAGCCGTTATGTAATAAAAAGAACGATTCACAGTGATCGCTGTTAGAAGAAGGGTGCAGATAGTACGGTTGGCCATCTGGTTGTGTACTTCACATTTTGACTTATGGTTCTCTTGAACAGGAATCCTAGGCCATGACTTTTTTGCACACTTTTGTGCCCCATCGATTCTATACCCAGTTTTCGTCACCCGTGTTTACCAGAACGATGAGACCACATACGGATGTGATGCCTTATGTTTATCGAAGACTCGAGGAGCTACGCAGGATGGCCTCCTGTTGTGTTGCCAGATCACAATTATCACACTGAAGTCTCGATCCGACGAGATTGGATAGCGCAAATTAAGCTTATCGGTGCTGTGCCATACGCGTAACACAAGGCACAAGACACGATAGCACACGACACAGGATACACGAGACACGTACGTTCTGGTAGAGGTAGGAAACTTGATCACTAGTGCCACACACGGTTGGGACCCTCTTAACCCGTATTCATACAACAGTATGACTTGCGAACAAACAAACTCCAAAACGCAGTGCACAGTTTGACAGGGCCAGTCCCTTCGCTAGCTTAAGAAAGAAGACGAACAGCTACGCGATCAAACGTCTACTGTCGACGGGACGATACCAAACCAAAAATGCTTTCAGCTCTGTCGCTCATGTATTCTTCGCAGATGGTCTTGTAAAAATGCGTACCTGGACCAATGAGAGATCGGAAAAATACATTGGTGAAATAGTTCAACAGTGCGGCGGGTGAAATAAGAAACTTTACAGCGGCGGGAGAAAGTAAATTTTGGCAAAAGTAGAAATATAGAATTGCTCCATAGTTCAGCGTTTTCGAACAAAAGTAATTTTCTCACTGAAATCTGCAACATTGAATCTTGGGAAAAATGATGATTTCCCCCAACACCTCCTCGAACCAGAGGTGCACTCATGCTTGACAGGTTGACGAGTACAGAGCAGAGGAAGTCTTATCTCAGGATTAATTGATGAACAACGCACGGTTCTGTGAGACCATCCATTGTACCTTTGGAGAGGACGTTACGGCGAACAGACACGGAGTGGAGCAATTCATCAGCTAAGAAACTAAACGGACGTAGACTATGGTATTTCAGAGGTTCCTCTCACCAGTGGGAGGTCATCTCTCGTTATTGAGGGAACGTTCGTCAAAGCAACAGCGAGAACGACCGCCTGCTATTAGGAAACAACATTCTAACCGTGAGTTACTGTGATGAGGACGTACATTTAGGAATGACCGACGGTGTTTGAGTAGTTCGTTTAGAGCGTTTTCCTATTACCTCGGAGGTTAGGAAATCGAACCTCGTCACCATTGGTCACTTTGGTGGCAGACAGTAATCCGCTATCGCCTGGCTTGTTACCACATCTGTGCTGTTTGGACCTTTGTAGTATGCATGGATCGATGCTCTTCGTGGGGGTTTGCACGTGCTCGATCTGCAAAACATGAGAGAAAATTCCCATGAGCACATATACTCAACAAGTTCATCAACAGGATCCTACAGTTGCACTGATCAAACACCAATATGGCTGCCAACACCCTTCTCGCTACATCTCGTATGATTATCCACTCTAAGTCTCAAGGTCATGTTTCCCGTTATCTCCGATAGTTCAGTGGGTCTTCGAGGTTATGGTTTATATCTTTTCCAGTACACGTACGAAAGCATGTTTAAATGAACAATACGAAACAAAGTCAACAAATATCGAATCAGCTGAATGGAAAACAGTCAGAGAACCAAGGTTTGTTTGGCGTGAGTGACGGACCAAGTAAAATACAGTGAATTAGGTATCGTCCATAAGTGTCGTACAACATCCATAATCATATCGCTCCATTGGATGATCATCTCCCACCAAAGCTAATCGGCATGCTTCTCGTCCACGTCTTACTCTCTCCATTGCTTGGGTCTAGTCAATGGTTGAATCTAAAAAGCGGTACAACAATTATTGCTCCGTATGGAGAACAAACACCACGGTTTCACTTTGCGAGTGAAAAACTGGAACATGGGTGCTTCCGTCACGTTCCTATGCTGAATGAACGCCCATTCTTTGTGGGTTGCAGACTCTACGATGATGATGATGATGATGCTAGAGGAAAATTCCTGCGGTATCAGCTATCGTGGAGCCTCATTTTTCCTAAAGCTTTTGCAATGGTTGCAAAATATCACGTTTCCACTTTTTACTTCCCCTATTTCATCTTACTATACTAAATTGATACAAGTAGCTGCACGTAATCGTGATCAGGCAGGAAGTGACAGGAAGTTACAAAAACATATAAGAACCGTTTTCAGACAATATATTCACTGCGTTCAGAGTTCGCACTCTATCTGATATTGGAACGAATTGCCCCAGCTCGGACTCATGAAATAGTCAACATATATATTCTCTCCGGATCACGCTCACGCGACCCCACTTCGATGATAACAGTTTACTTTCCGGACACAGCCTCATGTACTGGGATCTTTGTTTTCTGCTCGTGATCAGAATGGCGTCTGGACCACTTTGAGAAAAATAGCCGATCGTGCACTGCTGAGCTGGTATCAGATAGAAGTCGTTT
Source organism: Fasciola hepatica (assembly GCA_948099385.1). Taxonomy (NCBI): domain Eukaryota; kingdom Metazoa; phylum Platyhelminthes; class Trematoda; order Plagiorchiida; family Fasciolidae; genus Fasciola; species Fasciola hepatica. Next base: position 4,328,088 of record CANUEZ040000126.1, on the reverse strand, counting down.
GTGTGCAATTCGGTTGGCTGGTTCTGTGCACGTCAACAGCAATAGATCGAACCATCGATGTCTGTCGTCGTTTCTTGTTGTGAGCTGACGAACCGTAGTTCTTGGAAGCCAAAACGACGGATTCCTCCGTAATTCGTCCCAAGTGCTTTACGGTGGGTTTTTTGTGGACTACGATTTCAATACCCATGTTGAACGCCACAACGAGGCAGACGAACATGTGTGACCTGCTAGCCATCCCAGTCACTCGAGAGGATAACTGTTTAGGTCAGGGGCTGTTCCTGGTGAGTACTGATTGTCACTCAAAAAGCGACATAACCTTACCTGAAGTCCTCCTGCTCCTTCAAAGCGTTGTACTCAAATCAACTATATTGCTCTTGGCTACATATGACGTGGATTGATCCAAGACGGTCGCCTAATTTGGTTCATGACTATAGGCTTCTGTCTCACTGATTGACGAGCCAACCTCGGAGCTGCTATTACCTGAGTTGGTGGTGCGTCCATTCTCCGTGTCAATCGCCAGCTCCGTTAGTCTTGACCCAGAGAAATCAACTCAGCGCGAGAAAAACTTCCAAGAAGACCTGCAGCTCAGCTGACCAAAGGCAAGAAGTACAAATTGTGTAGCGATTGAGTTCATTTGGGCTTTTCGAATTTCTACTTTGGCTACTAATGTCAGTGCTAGTAGCTTGTTTTCGCTATGTTAGCGGTAAAAGCCGTCGGATTGTTTCATTGAAATGAAAATCAGCGACATCCATATCTACGAACCGTGAACTCAAACGAGCATATGATTATTCCGAAGTGATTACACAAAAATACTGACCGATTTCGGCAGTCCTGTTGAAGGTTTTTCTACAAATATGTGCTCGCTTATTGGGAATAAACAGGTCATGTCGGTCGAATTGGCATGGATCATCCGAGTGGACGCGTACCTATACATGAAAATATGTGGTGTTTGCTCGGTGAATATCGGTGACTTGAACACGGGTGAAGTCTGTCCACTCAATTGTAAACCTGCCTTAAGAAAAGTTACTCGTCGTAACCGAAACTTTGTCTGGTTATATTTATTTCCGACAAGGTTGCGCTAGTAAATATCGATCAAATTTTGTTTTGCGATTGCCTAACTCGTAAGACGAACATTCATATGACTTTTGACTTTTTTCAACTGAAACTGAAGAGTTAAATGTATAATTCGGTGGACTACGCAGTAGTTGCGATTAGCAGTTTCACGCTCGTTGTTGCTCATCTGCTCATCTGACTACATGAATCCTTGTTTGTCAATTGAGCGATATATCTAGGCTTCTAGCTTGAAGTAAAGAATATTTAAATGCACTGAAAGCGTTTACTGATCATGTCACAGATCGTGAGTTGGAAATATAGTCGAGATAACTCGTTTCATGCTAGGCTTCTTAAATAGTGATATAGCTGGGATATGTAACTGGCAAATCATGCGTAAAACTATTGGTACACCGTTTGTTATCAATCATAATCACTGACTACATTCGAATTCTAATTGGAATGACCAGAAAAATTATTCGGATTTTTTGTTCCTGAAAAGGACGGGTTAGTCGTTCTCTGATCATCAAAGCCCCGAGGCACTTTTGCACTTCTTGACAAAACGCAGTCAAATCAGTGGCGCACCAGGCTATCGCAACAGCTAAACACGGCAAACGGTGCTTCATTCATTCATGCGACCATACGAGCGTCAGCCTAATGACTCAGACTGTTTATCGACTGGACACTTTCACGAAATCATTCCTATTTTGTCTGACCGAGGAGGACATACACGCAATAATTGAATTCGTGGACTCGGGTGGTCCATTCATGCAGTCTGGGTTTACTAGCGCAGATTCACGCTACTATGACCGCATCACTGACCACTGTTGAGCGGAAAACCACTTGTGCGGTTAACTGCTGAAAGGGCTTGGTCTTGTTTTGAGTTGGTTGTGCTGCGCATTGGCTTTCTGAGTTTGAAAAAAGCATGCGATCAGTTTCAGCTGTGCCACCCACATCGACCTAAGCCGTCACACCATTGGTGCCACAATGCCGGTAAACGATTTCTCAGAAACAAAGACGTGGAACCACAGAAAAGACCAGAACGTCCATGATCAGCTACTGCGAAGAATCAAGTTGTGAAACCGAAGAGTTTGTTGGCCGATAATCCATCAGCTTCAGTGCGGCAAGCGTGTAGTAAGCTTGCAATTTCTGGTAGGTCAGTGATGACCATTTTGACCACGACGGGTTACGAGAACTACCGCCTCCCGTCCGGTCCATCCACTGTTCCTCGGGGAATACAAACGGCGGGTGGCGTTTTGCGATTGGTTCGAACATCGGCTCGTTGCTCGGCCCACATTATGCCGGAATATCATCTTTGACGAGTCAACATTATGATTGTATGATATGTAGGGCCATCAACACGGAAGAAGTTGGCACAAAAGGGACACCTTCATTTACAGCGGAATAAATTTGCAAGGTAGCGTGAAAATCAACGTATGGCGCGTCATTCACGGTTCCTGTTTGATTGACTCAGTATCGCTGGAGAAGATGAAATCCACCCACTGCTTCAATATGTCGAAGTAAACGCTCGCTCATTATCTCGAGGGTCTATCCTTATATATTTTGTCAAAGGTCCTGTTCTAGTGGGATGAAGCACCACCACACAGCACCGCAGACTTGACCTTTTGGCTGAACGAGACTATTCTGCTGCAGTGGATCTGAAAGTCAATAGCATCCACACCACGTTCTCTGAACTTAGCCTCGCTTGGTTTTTTCCTTTGGGGTTGGGTGAAGGATCGGCTGTACCGCGAGAAACCGGAGAATATGTTGGATCTGAACAACAAGTTCGTCGAGGTGTGTTAGGGAATCCTAATATCCATGCTAGAGATTGTTCAGTATTCAAGTGTTTCTGAAACTCTTATGTAGTTGGTTGGGTGGTGACAACCTGAGACCACATAATTGGCCCTGAACCTGGAAACAACCACAGAACAGAACACTACGCGCAATCGCACCTCTCCTCTAAGAAACCAAATCACTAAATCAAGTTCCATCAAACAGACCACATGCCACAACATGTAGTCGTCCTTTTTGGTTGTCAACAAAACAGTAACACTAATTACGGAGACTCCGATGAACCGTACTTTCTGCTGGTAACCAATTTCTGCCTTATTTAGACCGTATTTACAGCTTTAGATTTCGATCTGTACATTGATGAAAATCTCTATTATTATTACTCACACAGGTCTCTTGAAACCTCTCGGGACCGATTTTCTATATCGGTATTGTTACGCGTGCGCTTACCTCTTTACTGTCCATTATCGATTTAGATGCCACCAGCGAACCAAATGCCCAGTCCAGGTCAACCTTTCCCACTATCCACTGATCGGGAAGTGTCGTCCATTCCCAAAGCTTGTGATTCGGACCAGAGCAAATGGGTATATCCGTCTCCACAGATGTTCTGGAACGCAATGCTGCGTAAGGGTTGGCGATGGAACGATGACGACATTTCACAAACAGACATGGAGAATATTATTCGCATTCACAATGTGAACAACGAAATCGCATGGCGGGAGATTCTCAAATGGGAAACTTTGCACGCGAAGTAAGTCACGGAATGCGAGGTAGAACACCTGCCTGACGTACATTTTCACCACTTGAAACAGACGTTAGTCAAAACGCGGTTTGATCTTTCATCATGCTTGCTCATCGAGCAACGAATCAGACAAATTAAACGTCGTACTGATGACTGTCCATTCTATGATCTACAATGACAGCTCCCGTTCTTTTCACGACTACCTTTTGCTTTGGAATAAATCAGATTCCTGACTCCATGGAAAACGTCTAATATTCGATACAAATTTTCATCTCTGTTGCCACACGTCTTTCGTCCGGTGGTCATTCTAAATCCCCAAATAGCTTGTTTTTACGCTAGTTGAAAAGATAAGCTCTGTGACTCTCCGCTGTTCTTTATTTGGGTGACTACTAGCCAGTTTTTTCTGTTTATTTCATATGTCTTGCCTGTTATCCAAGGACTGACTGTGAGCGAATTTCTGTCTTTGGCCTTCACGTGAAGGCGAAACTGTTAAGGATTTTAAAGCCTGTGATAGACCCTATTCGATGAGCCATGGGCAGATCATTAAAAATGAGCTGACTAGACAGATTTCAATTCCATGTTTAGACACGGGTGAAGTTCTGAAAATACCTAGGACGGTTCCGTTTACTTTAGATGAACTATGAGGTCGCATGCTCAAAGCAGCTAAGTTCGTATTAATGAGATGCACCTGAGTGCGGCGTATGTAAATCCTCATTGCAATTGATAAGGTCGACGATGCGCAATGTGCGGCCACATGCTGTGAAGTCCAGTGAAAAACAGTTCATTCTTAGGTGTTATTTTGGATTAACCGACTGATTCTTCGGAGGGAAACTCAACAGAACAAAATTCCTTTCCAGACCGAAGTGCATAGGTATCCAAAGATGCGATGGTTATTGTAGCTGAAGTCAGAATCCGAATATATGCGATATGCCAAATTTGGCGTGTTGATGTGTCAACGCACTACTATACCGAGTATGTAAGCGGGTTTTAAGCATTAAGCAGATAAATCGATTTATCACGAAAGATAAACCTGAAAAGGTGCGGAATGCCAATGAACCCATCCAGAGAAGACTATCAAAAACACCGATGTGGTTCAAAAAAGCGAAGACATTTATCGCCAATGGCTCCTTTCCAAAACTCAGCGACGTGTTCTTGATAATTATTCACGCCACACGATTCGTGAACGAAGTTTATTCAAGCTTTACATTCTGATTAAAAGCAGACAGGGATATTGCGAGGTTCGGAGAAAGAAAAAAAATGATCGTGTACAGAGACTCGGGGACGAACGTGAGCCCAATTCCAGAGAAAAATTCCAGATCAATTTCAGTATTCCTCACGTTTTGGAGGATCCAGATTATTATGTCGTTACGCGAAAACGTGTAGTTGGAAAAAGAATCTCCGGCCACACCAGGAAAAGACTCACACGGCTCTTCCAACCAACTCGCGAGTTCATCGAAGCTACATAGGTCCTTGCCACTGGATGTGAGCATTCGGCGTGTACAGCACCTGGTCTGCACCACATCTGCACCGTACACACAAGTTCGGTTTTTATTATCCCATAACTCACCCCCGCACAAACACATTTTCATATTTTTCGTAAACTGCAGTCGGCCGTACTTACGGTAATGTCTCTCAGGGAAGTCTTGTTCCTGTTCTGTCGTGTACTCTTTCGTCTAACATCCGAGTCTGGTCCAACCCGCTTCCACCAATTGATGCTGTTCTTCGCCCGCGGCGTCCTTTTGAATTAGCCACATTTATTATGCAAACACTGATGCCTACAGGACAACAGCTGTGTTCGGCTCGTACACTGGAGACCCCTGCCATCGACGTGTGTTGTATTCAAAAGACTCGCATCCAAGACTCCAGTTGGGTCGTTCGATTTATATCTCCGTCTAATCCTTCTGTAAAGTTTCACTTGCGTTTGTCTGGGGACAGTGAGGCTTCGACTACTCGACTTGCTGGCGTAGGTGTAGCTCTCCGTGAGAGGGCTGAGGCCGTTCTACTTGACTGGATCCCAGTTGGAAGTTGATTGTGCGCAATGCGACTTATAGGTTCTTGCAGTGTAAGCAAATACCATCCCTATGGGCGCAATTTGTTGTCGTCTCTACAGATTACAGCCCAGATGCGATCAAAGATATCTTCTACCAAAAGTTACACTATCTTCTACGTAAAGCAAAGCGGGTTGATATCATGATTTTAGCTGGAGACATGAATGCTAGTGTCAGTCGATTGTCTTCGAAATAGGCTCTTTTGGGCTTGATTCCTTTCGTTCAGATGATGGGGGACGGTTATTAGCTCTGTGTTCAGATCACCGCCTGTTTCTCGCCATTACGAACTTCAGACATTCTAATCGCGGGTACGCCACGAGTCAAAGATAGACCCAGAATGGTCACGTGGTAATTAGTTACAAATGGCCATGGTTAAATACAAGGCTGCTGGTCGTACTGGAGCATTCCACTTGACTCCGACCGCGAGTTAGTCTGCACTTAGTCGTCTGTGGGCTTCAGTGGGCGTGCCAAACGTACTACGCGACAGCGATCAGACTGCGATATGCTGCGTGGTCCGTCTCGCCCCCCCCCCTCCTAACTTTGCGAAACGTTCTCACTGAAAAGTTAGAATCAACGCCACCAGATAACATCAGTTAGCATTGGTAGCCTATATATATATATATGCACAAGTTGATTTTCGCCTTCCTCAATGTATAAGATAGGATAGAACTTGGAACGATCCGGAATATAACGAGAAGCATGCCAGGGCGTTGTGCTCCAGTCATTACCAACAAGGGTCACCCTGTAGCCTAACCGGCTACCGGTTTAGCTATTAATCTGGGGATGCGTCTAATAGCACTTAGCATCCTCTCAGGTACTTTTTTCGTGATACATTGACTTATCTGTTTCGTGCTTGTAATCCGTGTGCATATTTGATATGATAGTGGGTTAAGAACATCAGCACGCCATATTTAGTCACTCCAAGTGGTTTGGTTCAAAGGTATTCTCGGAAAAATAGGTTGGGTTTAACAGCATTTCGTGCGCTGTAGATAGAATGAACTGTATAGACAATCATGCTTTCCGTTCGCGTTTGACGAGAGTAAATAACTTTGAAAGAATCTTCGTGTGATTCTAAAAAATGGACTCCCTGTCCGTGCACGCTCCATTCGATTCAATTGAGATTAGAACTGTAAACCAACTGTGGAGTGCTCAAGTATAAGGATTATTGGGCGGAAGAGTACCTGGTACGCATACCTGATGAGTGACAGTAACCGCGAAACTGGTCGTGTGCTTCCGGGAAAATTTTGTTCTGTCATCCAAATACAATGCCATACTATTCATATCGAAAATCCATACTTGGAACCATTTGTCCTCGTTCTAAAGGTTAGCCGTGGTAACCGACGAATTAACTTTGGAAGAATCACCGTGTGATTCTAAAAATGGACTCCCCGTCCATGCACGCTCCATTCGATTGAAATGAGATTACAAGAGTAAATAATGTTTTTATCTCATGCATTGCGTCAAAAAACTGCTCCCGTCTTTTCGCCAGAGGAGTATGGTAGATTCTTCCTACCTGGGTGAACGGACTAGCATAGGCTTGGCCAATTCCCGTGGAGCGAATTTGTAGAGTGGATGTTGATTTTCACGCCAGTCAGAACTGCCGTCAGACTATTGACTCAAAAAGCCCATCGGTCTGACACGTTCACACATCTCTACCCACCGTGTTTCGCTTGATTCTCTAACTGCCCCCGCCTTGATCCAGATAATCACCATAAACATGCATGATTTGAATCTATCACTGACTCGTGCGCGTGTACTACATACATCACTGCTTGTCTGATCCGGACAATCCACACGACATTGACTCTGTCATCTCTTCGGCCACCTTGGTTGGTGATTGGGGACGTGGTGGATACAGTGTTCCGTATTCCATTCTCCATCCTCCTTCACAGTAGAATAATTTGCCTTTGTGGGGTATTACAGCACGGTCGAAAATTCTTTCAGTTTCGAACTTCAACATTTTGGACATCAACCATCCCCAGTAGTAGTTTGAACGTATTAACGTTACTTCTTTGCATCATCAGCACCAAACCTCACTTGGTCACACACTTCCATCTTGTATAGTCAATGCCCTCTTAGATTGCAGAGGAACCGCTCGCAAACTATGCGAAGATTCCGATTTCTGTAAACTATCGAGAATGCGCCACAAGCCTTTTGGTCTCCAGCCAGCGCTGATCAATTATTGAACAGATGGGTTCATCTCTGGTATCGTGTCACCACCATTGGTCACACGAAGTGGTCGATCGTATATCATGTTCTACAGTCCATCCTTACACTCCGTCAATCCGAGGTACAGACCTCCCAATCTTTTCACTTGAAGAGTATTGTCTCTTACCGTACGTTCTCCATTTGTCTAACTCTGTTGATGAATCTGTCACTGAAAAATTGTTCGCTTTGTTGCGTAGTGCGTTGGGTCCTATTGGCGACAAGTTTGAGACCCCACCGTACCACACGTGTTTCGGTATGTGAACTACAGCTCACTAAGTGATGTCTACAGTAATTATGACGTTGACTGTATGCTGTTGCGTCACCAGGCTCTTATAAAACCTCGGCTATTTGATGTTCATTCATGTCTGTCAGTCTTCACACTAATTTTTCCTAGTGTTTATTTCGTAATGTAGAGTCAGCTCTGTTGTCTACATTGGGTGATCGCGTTTAGATTTAATGACTTACCGTGGGTTGCACAAAAACGGCTCGGGAGATTTCTCAACTTGCCGTGTCTACGTGTGTGAACTGTTCTCATATCAGTACTGCTTCACTTCAAACATGTGGATAGTGAAGAAATATTCCTCGACCCATGCTCCCTCTCTCATGAGCACAAAACCGCCTCTATGACATTAACACTGTCATTGTTTTTCAGAGTCATAATGCGCTTCAGTCAACTAGTCGATAAAACTCTTGAAACAAGCCTGATCGCTACGTTGCGCTGTTTTAATGATCAAATCACGGATACTGAAAAGTTTCATTGAATGAAACCAAAATATGTTCCCGCCCAACGTTGGGCAACGCAATATCAGTCGGCTTGAGCGAAAGAACAACAAAGTTTGAATTTTTATCTAACGGTTGCTCAAATAATCGAGCAACACACCCAACGTCTCGAGTTGTACATAATCCACCTTTCTTCTTACCAATAATTAACATATATCCCCGTTTTTTTTCTGCTTCTCTCAGAGAATGTTTGACACCCAAACTGCTCAGCTTTGCCGGAGACGCGAAGAAGTACTCACCACGCGCTAGGATTCGAAATGCCATGGGGTAGGTTGCTTTTTACAGTTCTTTTTCTTTTCACGTGCTTCCGCATGATTGCAGTGAAGTGGGTACATACCCCGCAATCTCAAAGGCCTGGTGTACTAGGTATAGTCGGCAAGATGTTAAGCGTGGTTACGAGCCGGGCGACACTAGACCACTGTCTACCACCAAAGTGACGTGATCAATGTTGCCACCGCCGGAGGGATGTGCCGATTGGAGCTCAAAGTGCTCCTTCAGAGTCACCCATATCGGACAAGCCGAATATCCAGACAAAAGCAATGCGGCGTTGTTAGAGTTCGTGGTGGGTTTTTCGCCTGGCAGCTAACTCTACATAAAGTCACAAGAGGCCGTAGACAGTAACGTGACGCGTCCAAATGTGGCCCACTACTAAATAAAGCTATTGTCTCTCGCCCCTTATCTGTCCTGAGTGGGGTATGATTCACTAGGATCCGTTGAGCATCCTCGACTGGCACAATTCCATCCGGAAGGCGTATGAACCGATCGTCCGGTCACCGGCTTCCAACACAAAATTCCTGTTGCTCGACAGCGACAGCTAGAGTTGCCACCTTGAATAAAAACCGAGTGATGCAGGGAACACCATTTCGTACCTAATTCCCAAGACTTGACAAATTCCTCTACGCGCATCGCTCATGGGCGGGTGCCGTACGGAACATTTTTGAAGCCGATTCGTCCCCTTGCATAAGTTAGTCACAGAAACGTAAAAGTAAGCATCAAAGTGATCGGCAGTGTTCGAACCTCTGAGGTGGGAAGTAAACGCTCTAAACCACCGGACTGCCACCGATCTGGTGGTATTCGTTTCTAGTATTTTCCGGTCAAGGTTTTTGGTTTCATACTCCAGTCGAACGTAAGTCGGCCAGTACTCATGCTGTTCAGTCCGGAATGTGCATTCTGCGTAGTACTTGTATATTGACATGTCCGTATGAGTAAACAGATGTGTCACTTTAGTTGCTATATGATAATTAAACCACATGGATTGGGGGAAGTGTACGACGGTGGCAAAATGATTCAAATTCCGTACCACCAATCTGCGATCATGGTGACTATGTGACCACCGATCATGACCATTTGTGTTCTCATGGAAGCCGGATAGCACACAGTCTGATATAGACGTTATATTTTCTATCTGTACCAATCAATCTGAATTAAGTCGGATAGCAAAGACCTTCTGTGTCCGATCATCCCCTTCCAACGGAGAATCCGGTTAGAATACTTTGAATTCAATTGACGTAGACTATGGCCTGCATTCATCTGTATGCTTAAACTGTTTGCGCGTCAATAATAGCTGCCTACTCCGAACCCGTAAACATATAGAATTTTCGTCGCTCAGCATATCGAGCTTTTTCTACGGAAAATGTTTTTCCTTTAGCGAACAGTTCACTATCCAACTGTTCCAAATGTCTCGGAGTCTACTTGTTGCTACACAATCGCATTTCCGAATTCTGACTCTCATTTTGTGCGATATGTCAGTACTACCATGAAGTAGTAGGACACTTCCATATTTCCAATTTGTCCCTACTGCTTTTTTCAGCTACGAACTACCTTTTGATCGTCACGACTGGATTGTGGATCGTTGTGGTCGCAATGTACGCTATGTGATCGACTACTATGATGGTGGACCAGTGGGTGAGCACGGACAGTTCGCGCTGTTGGATGTGAGACCGGCGTTGGACTCCTTTGAAGCATTCTGGGACCGCACCAAAGTGGCTTGGTTGCGGTTCAAATCACCAGAGCCACCGCTTCCACTCAGCCCGAATGACCCACATTTCCCACGAACCCACACTGGGTCGGCTAACGATAGCTGACATTTGCCTCCCCCCCCCTCCCCACCGCCACCTATCGTAGACTAGATCCCCTCAAATGACTCTCAGTCTGTTGGGCTCGTTTTCACGTTGGCCATAGGTGCTTGCGCAAGAGTTCCCTTGTTTCGTAACTAGTTTCAGGTCTCATCTACATTGTGATAGAGAAACATTTGCATCAACCTGTTCGTCATTGATTCTTGTTAGATCTTTCTGCGCCTTGTTTTCTTCCTGAGCGTTCTTCAAATTTGTTTACATTACCCATGTATGTATTGTTTTATATTTGGAACAGTTTACCGTGAGTAGCTTGAGTCTGATAGATTATGTTACATAATTGGGTGATTTCCAGTGATTGGCTTACTTCGTCAAGCATGAGCAAGAGTTAAAAGACGTTTACCGATTACTTTTCGATCACAAGCGCATCCGTATTCAACCACGGGTGTCCCCGGAGTATTGCTCTTATATGGTGGGACCACCGCGTGAGCTTCGACAAGGTTTGTCGTTGTGTGTGGAAAACCACCCCCCTGACAGATAATCACTACACCGCCTGCGGTTGTTCGGGCACGTTTCACACATGCTTACCTGTTGTCTAATGTTCCGTGGGCTATTTACGTTTTATGGTTTTGACTAGAAGTAACGCTATGGTCAGACCATAATTTGACGTAGGGATATGACGTAGACGCCAGTACTAGCTCAAAACCGAAACCAGTGGCGTGCTTAAGAGACTCTCGTGCCCCATAAATATTGAACGAAACCTCGTAAAATTACGAAGATGCATACGATAAAACAGCCTAAAACATTTTATTTTAATTATTTTTCTCGTCGTTACCCGTTTCTGTATTTCTGGCGTTGGCACCATTCGTGACTCCCGATTCGGTGTAACAATATAATAAATACACCAGGAACGGGTAGGCATATCCACGTTCAAACATGTATTCCCCAGTTCGACTGTTTTCTTTTGAAAAAGCCAATCAAATGCGGAATATTGTGACATTGGGTCTCCTTCACCCAGGCACCAAGGATGGAAAGAGAACAGATTGAAAGATGCTGGCATTTCGTTTGCCCCTTTCTGCCACCAAAACATCAATTTACGTTTAGTACGGTCATGTATTTAGTACAACTTAAGTGAATTACAGTATAAAGGGTAAACCCCATAATCAACAGACACTGTAAAAGTTGGTTGTGAGGGGAATATTCACATAAAAACCGGTATATTGATCTTGCTTTTGAAGCGAGAGGTTGTAAGTGGCTGGGAAGATATAAACTAGGAGAGAGTCCTGTAGTTTAACGGTCCGGGGGAAAAGACTGGAAGACAGAAGTACAGCATCGTGCGACAGAAAACTGGTAAGAATGACTAGCTGTCTGGGTACATAATGATCGGGAAAAGTATTAGAGAGAGGCACTACCGAGGAAAGCTCAGAAGAACAAAGTCCAGAATAGTATCGGTAAAAGAGGAAGAACGAAGCAACCGTCCGATTATGGACTAGTGATTACAGATTGTATGTTAGAAACGGGTCGTTGATCAACCGGATGGCTTCTCGTTGAACCCAGTGGAGAAGAGAAAGAGATGTAGACGAAGTTCCACCCCACACGTGATTGCAATATTCAGGCGGATTTGGGCTTTGTAGACCAGAAGATGAGCTGGTGTGGAGAAGCGTCTGGCTCGAAACAGCAAACTAACTGCGCGCAGCATTCGGGGCGAGCTGAGATATAAAAGCGGACCAACATAGAGGGGAAGTTACAGATAAGTCAAGAAGAGAGTATCTGTGGCAGGCACCACAATTAAATCGAGGGAAAAATGAATGATGTATCGAAGAAATTGAAGGAAGAGAGGTTTTAGAAAATATATGCAATATAATTATGAGAGCCCCAGGAGATCTGTTCAAGGTCGAACACTGAAGATGTGTTATTTGCACTGCGGTCCCGGCCGATGTTGGTGTTGGCATGACTGAAAATGCAATAGAAAGGGAGGAATTGAAGGGGACGTCCTCGGCAAAGGAATTGACTGTGTTGGGAATAGTGGATAGATCATTAATAAATAAGAGAAAGAGGGTGGGCGTAGGTACTGAACCTTGGGGCACGCCAGCATCACAGGGAACGGCTGGGACAGAACCTCATCAACTCGGGCGGAGATGGGTCCCTCGTCGAGGAAACTTGATGTCTGCAAAACGGGAGCGTAGGAGAACCTGGACTTGGGCATTTTCGCCGGAGAACCATGCCAAATCCGGTCAAAGGCTTTAGAGATGTCATGAAAGACCACTTGATATTCGAGTGCAGCCTGTCAGGAGTGTGTAACGGGATTCGGTAGATCACCGGTGGAACGGAAGGTAGGAATCCGTATTGACAAGCACTCAGTGGTTCTTCGCATTCTAGAATCGTCCGCAATCGGTTGGAGATAGTTTCGAATACTTCCGAGCTAATGGGCATGAGGAAAACAGGACGACAGTTATTCGGGTTAGATAGACCACCGAGGTTGGGAACACAGAAGGTCGCGGAGTGCTTCCACGGGATCAGAAAAGTTAAAGGTTGGAAGGACAGAAAAGACAACGTAAGAGGGGGGCACAAGTTTTTAATACGATGGGTGGTATACCGACTGGCGAACGCAGATCTTGCTATTGCTAATATGAGGAAAATGGGGGACAAAGGAAGGAGTAGGATAACGAATTGGAAGCGCCGGAGGAAGTACAGATGGGAGGGGGACTGTAGTGGTACAAGTTGCGAGAAACTGCTGTGGCGCGACACCAAAATGTCCGGCTACCGGTGGCAGATGACAATAAGCAGACGAAGCGTTCTTCGGCTCTGTATGGTTGACGGGCATCTTTTCCCAGCATGCAAGAAGTGGCGATGAGAGTCAGGAGTGGATTAGCGGCACCAGTGTCAAAATGCTGAATGCTTCAAGCGTAGCGTCCAGTAAATCGTGTAGGAAATGTTGGAGACTTGGCCTAACCCATCTAAACTGCATTCTGCACCAGAATGCTTTTGTGCCCGTCAGTAGGCAAATTATGGAAACATCCACTTGGGCTGTTAGCGGCCGACTTGATTGCCTAGACCGCATATTTTGCATACTGACGAAATTCTCGCTAGTAAGATATTCCGTGAAACCAAGATTATTGACGGATAAATATCAGCATGTGGTCGATTCCTCGAAAGTCTACAAGGTTATGAAGTTTATGGTCCAGATTACCTTCCGACAGTCGTATTTTGTGCGATAACAAGTCAATGCTTTGAGTACCAATCAAAAACTAGGGATGTCTTTGTTCTCCAAAATACTTTTCCGACAGTAAAACTGTCCCAAAATAAACCGCACAGTATCAGTGTGTGCGTTTCATTTTTGGACTATTCCACGCCTTGATCAGTTCGTCAAGTACGCCGATGCATACATTGACGCCTCAACCGCGTCTTATTTGCAAAACGGTCATATGAAACGTCCAAATGACACGCCACTGATCGCTTAAATCTGCGGGGAAATTTTTTCTCATTATCAGCCTTTTCGTCACTTACGACCGCCCAAATTATTGACAAAACGTAAATTTATCGGCATCTTCCATCAAGCTGAACCCCACCGTGGATTTTTCTCTTAGAACTGCCCTCTCTTAACTAGCCAAATCAACACCACCAATCCCCCTACAGGCCAAGTGTGTATATTGTGTTTAGTCTCATGATTCCAATATTTTGATTCAAAAACTTCATCAAAATGTCAAATAGGGATGAATTATAGTCACCACACACGTGGTGGTTCTCCCTTCCAACCGCGGTAGAATGACTACGCTGAAAAACAATAGAAAATGATATCCAGTAGTAAGGATAGTCAGGTTGTGTTAGCCCTCAAAATTACCAGTTGCTCGCCATTCAACTCTGGCGAGAGCCAATGGTGTTTTCAAGCAGTTGTTATCGGATGTTTTACTATGATTCCTTCGGACAATTTTATTAGGTCACCTCAACATCCCACAATGTCATCTCAGCAACCCGAAAAGTTTTGATCTCTATTCCTAGAGTCTGTAAAGGAGCCCCAAATCGTCTCGATTCTGAGCATGCTGAATAATAAATTATCTGTCTTCGTTGGACGTTGTATGGTTGGACCTTCTCGGTTTGTTTGATTCAACCAGTTCAACCGGGGTTTCATTATTGATCAAGTTCTCCATAATAAACAGTTTGTCAAACGGCAAACTATAGCGATGGCCCTCAGTGCTAATGCTTCCCATGTTAGCAGGTGGCAAACCACCGCGGGAGAACGGTAACAGTTCATTCAGCATCCAGGAAATTACATACGCGGCGGTTCTTCCTCTCAACTTCCCTAAAGAAACGGCATTGAGAAGGAAAATGGCAAGAGTTGAGTAGTACTGCTTCGATTCACGCTGAAAATCGGTCGATCGGACTAACCCAGTGCACACACTGACAGAATTCATTTCATGCTTGGATCAAATAAAGTTCTTCTTTTTGTCTGACAGTTCAATTTGCGCTGGCTAATGCACAATCTAAGCATCGCTGTGAAAAACATGCACTTGACACTGAACACTACTCACTGTACTGAAATTGTTAGCGTCAGTAGACGCCGCGTGTGCATTGTTGTTGGTGAACATACGCTGGCTGTTGGGGTGTATCTTTTTCAGGGATGCAGCTGAGCTGTGATATACAGAAAAAACCGTGAATGATGCCGGTCAAATTTTGTTCATGTGCTTTCTTTTTCACATGGTTTGTTGTGTCTGCAAGATGGTCTAGGATGAAATTACGGCCTAGAGATGCAATGGTCTGGGTCGCACATGACCCATGTTGACCTGTATCACAGTTGAGCTGAGTACGGCTGCCATGACGGATAACCTAAGCGGTTGTTCGTTTGCTTCTCTAAGGCGAAACTTGTGCACTGGGTTGACTGCGTAACTGACGGACAAAGAACTAGGGCTGGGCCGAGACGGTCTAGTTGGACGCATTATGATAACAGCCGTTCGTTGTGACGAACAGTCAATTCACTCTTTGAGTGAAGGTTGAGAAAAATGAGATTAATAGGTCAGAAAGAGAATGGCACATTGGTCGCCTTAGGGCAGCGGAATGAATTATAGTATCATGCCAGGATAAACTGAAAGTTGAGATCTGTTGGAGATCCATCGTCCTCGAGAAATACCGATACCGGGGATAGATTGAAGTAGCAATGATGTGCTTTCGTGCTGACCCTATGATTAGATCATATCTAGCTGATAGTGATTACGCAGTTCGCTAGAACTGCTTGCTTTTAACACAAGTTGATTCCAACTTCTTCTGTTTTATGAATTTAAGTCAAACTGTGCTGTTGCTGCACGGTTTGTCAGATGAAGCAAAGTACTACACTGTTAAGAAACTGAATAGTTTAGGACGGGAGATACCACTGGATAGTGGTATAACTTTAACGGACTTTCGCAAGATGACGAAACCTTTCACTAGGAGGTGGGAACAATTGAGTCGAATAACCTTTGCCGGGAATGAAGTGCGAATGTGGAACGCCACTTTAAATCCAACGCATTATTGCTTGAAATGAGATGCCTCGGTGACATTTGTGAATATTTTTACCCATCAGCGTTTCGCTGCAACGTGATTGAGTCGCAGTTTGAATCGATATAATAAGGTGACCTAGAAAGGTATGGAGTTCCGCAATCAGCCTGTATGAGGACGGACCAAATGAAAAAAACCGCCGCTAGTGTCCAAGCGAACATCTCATTTTTGTGTTCTGGAAAGCGATTAGAATGTTCCTAGAGTATGAACCGACTAGGAGATTTCAGCGAAAGCTTATGGAAGAGCTCGAAATTTAACATCAGGAATAGTCATGAAATTTCAGCGAACTGCTACGAAAACAACAATTTTTCTGGTTTCATCACCTACCAGTGTCCTTTTGACTCGTTAGCCGTTCTAAGGTTGATTAAGAGACAACACGAAGTATGCCAAAGGCTACACCATACGTGCGAATGATCGTGCACTTACTAGTTGCAGTTGCCGTGTATTCCATTAGAACAAACCTTTCATTGTTTTCCAACGTAGCCACTCTAGGGCAGTTGGGAGGGAGAACCACTGCGTGTGTAGTGATTACCATTCATCTCTACTTGACGGTTTAATAAGGCCTTCTGAATGAAATTATCGCAGCCAAACACAATATACACATTGCACCCGTAGTCGAATTGGTGCTGTTGATTTGGACAATTAGTGAAAGACCAGTCTAAGCGGAACACCCGTGGTGTCCAATGTTCAGTAATGGAACGAAAGCATCAGCGTAAGAAAGAACACGTGTTGAAGTTTGTCTTACGGTAGGCGGTAGTTTGGGCTATAACGACGTGTTGTCAAGCCGTTGCCTAACTGATCTCTGGTTGAGGATGGGATACCGCCTGTCACTGGAGTACGTAGCAAGTTTTCTTGCTAAAACGACCAAACCCATTGGTATATTATTTGCCCCATAATGAAACATTTACGGTTTCCGAAGAGTGAGAAGAAAAAGTGTGTAGTATTAGGGAGGCTGCGGTACCTGATTTGCTGCTTCAGTGGTATTAAAAAAGGTTCACATCAAGAATTTTGTGCAGTAAGGTTTTACATACCTCTAAGGTGTTTTCTATGAACCACATGGATCACATTTGTCATTATTTCCGCAGAGCTACAGATTCAACTTTTCTCACTTCTCCGATATATTCAGACGGAATTGGTATTCATAACATTATCTTGTTATCGCACAAAATACGACTGTCGGAAGGTAATCTGGACCATAAACTTCATAACCTTGTAGACTTTCGAGGAATCGACCACATGCTGATATTTATCCGTCAATAATCTTGGTTTCACGGAATATCTTACTAGCGAGAATTTCGTCAGTATGCAAAATATGCGGTCTTGGCAATCAAGTCGGCCGCTAACAGCCCAAGTGGATGTTTCCATAATTTGCCTACTGACGGGCACAAAAGCATTCTGGTGCAGAATGCAGTTTAGATGGGCTAAATCAAGTCTCCAACATTTCTTTCACGACTTAAAAGACGCTTTGTACAGCACAAATGCGTACGTGGTTGAACCACTCGCGGGGTTCGGGTTTGGAAAAAAATTGAATGCCTTGAATAAAGCCATCAATGAAGTTAGAGAAGGAAGCAGAAACGTTCGAAATAAAGCAATAGTCGTTCCAATGAACTGTAGCGCCAAAATGTGTCTCAAGGTGGACGCAGGATTGGGATGAGTGAAATTGATGGGACGCGAAACAACACAGCAGTCAGATGAGCCAAGTGGGGGGGGGGAAGATTAGAGATGCTGAAGAAGAGGGGAGGAACAGAAGTAAGAACAAGATCAAGGGTGTGGGCACGTTCACCAGCTAGATCGGGATACGCGTGGGGTGGTTAACTGGTTGGCACACGTTGGTGAGCACGGTGGGCTGTAGGGCTTCGAGCCCCAGAGCCGAAATGTCGTGAGGAAATCAACCAATTCGATCACAAACAATAAAATCTCCTAAGATGGTGATATGGTAGCTGGGATCTGGCACAAGCAAGTGCTCGGTGTTCGAAGATGGATGAATTGCTGCGTTGGGTGAACGGTAAACAAAACAAAAGTAATGATTAAAAAAGAAGATGGAGCTTCAGTCACATCATCTGAGATTCAAAACTGGAAAAGTCAAGACTTTGGAGTCTGGATGTGGCGGCTGACCGGTGGAGGAAAGTATAGACACCAGCTTTATGTGAAAAGGAGTAAAAGGTATAGTTGGGAAATTGGGGGTGGCTGGTGTCTGATGAAGGGGAGATTTGAGTTTCGGTTAAAAACAGGGCAAGAGGAAGAGACTGGAGAAATTGGTGTACAGAATCGGTATGGTTCAGTTCGCGGATGCTTGTAAGGGTGGTGAGTATGTAACTGTTTTTCAAGCAACAGAGAGAGTGACTGTGTACTGTCGTGATCCATAATGGGATAAACCGTGGTCACCGTTCCGGATTCACGTGGATTGCATAGCTAATACCAGGAAAGGCAGATAGTGTTCGACAATTGGTTCTGAGCTCAGACTGCTTGATTCGATCAGCCAATCTCCGCTAAATGTGAACAGATTCTAATCCCTATAGTGCGGTAGTACACCGAAATATCGGGTCAGGTCAAATTGATGAAATGCTTTGTGATAGCTGACACCGGATTTGCTGCGCCGTCGGACTGAATGCGAAAGCCATTTGGAGGGCATCCCAAGAGAACAAATTACTCAAAAGGAATAAAGAGCTATCTATCAGAGATGTTGCGGTGAAGGCCGCGATTCAAGTCTAACACTTCAAATTTTGTTGCTACGACCTGGCTGCTTAGGGTCTCCTGACTAAACTCTAGAATGGGCTGTTTGAAAGCGTGTTTTCGCGTGCTGCAGCAGTTCTTTTCCGAAGGGGGTTTCATGTGTCCATTCCGCAAAACCACAGAGAAAAACTTCATTAAATGAGACTCAGTAAGTGCAATACCGGGTATCAAAGCTTATATCAATCATTTTGATATGACGGTTCAGTCAAATTTGTCTAGCTAGCAAGTCAAGGTTTATCATTACGACTGCTTAACTTAGAAACTGTGACCCTTCCTGCAATTGCATGCCTCAGGTGGCCGATTCGCCATTGACCAAGGCTTTCCTGTACTACTTCGTTCATGTTGACCTATTTGTCGTTCTTTGCAACCAAGCAGAATTCAGTTGAGCAACTAGTTTGTTTAGAGGTGGTCTTGATGTTTAAAGTCCTTAGGCCAGGCGGGATCACCCCTAAACATTGTCGAAATCTGCCAAACATCAATACTATATATATATATATATATATATATATATATATATATATATATATATATATATATATACCCGCTTGAGAACAGGCATGGTGCAAACTCGACAACAAAAGAAAAAAGTTACGAATTCGAGAGGCGGATATTAAAAATCAACATTAAGATTGTAACAAGTAAAAGTAAGTGAAATCAATGGACAGGCCATACAGCATTCGCTCCTCTGGATTCGGTTCGGAGCCATATCTCTCAGCTTCTCTCTCTGGCCCAATCAGGAAGGTGGGGAGCCCTAACCGAAGTCAAACACGAAGCCAACGTCTTCATGCCCCTGCACCAAATCATAGCCTGACCGCTGCTCCTCTTCTTCCGGCCCTGCATAGCATGTGCGAAAATAGTACGAAAGGGTAGACGATGCACAAGAAGACACAAAACGTGCCCGAGCCACCGGAGGCTGTGTAGAGCGTTCATCTCAGTCAGAGGGCGACTATCAGCATCGAACACACGACGACAAACCTCGTCATTGCTCACCCGATGTTTCCACCTGACGCGAGCAATGCTTCGGAGACACCAGTGGTCGAATACAAAGAGCCGCCGGGTATCCTCAACGCAGAGGGGCCAGGTCTCGCGACCGTAAAGAAGAACACGATGAACTTTGGAACTGTACACCCTCCGCTTGAGGCAAAGCCGAACGTCATGGTGGCGCCACAAAAGATACAGGTTCGCGAAAGCTGCTCTGGCTCTCGCAATTCGTGATGCGATCTGCTCCCAAACATCGCCACAAGCTGTGATCAAGCTGCTGGGGTACTTAAAGTCATTGACTACTTTAAGCGATAACCACTAGGGGTGCATGCAGGCACAGGCTCCTGTTAGTCTTGAAGAAGTACCTTGCACTTTGAAGGCGCAAAGCACATACCACATCGGGACACCTCAGCCGCCAGGCGGCTCAATGCGTGCTGAATCGCCTGTGCACTGTTGCTCAGCAAGGCGTACTCTAAGTCAAAGACTCTGTTCGTTGGGAGGAGTTCAACCCCATTGCTTGGAGGACCACACAAAGCCTTCCGTAGTGCATCCTCTATGGAAAATTTGAAAACAAAAAGACGGGGATAAAGGGCAGTCTTGTCGTTCTCCACTGCAGACATCAAAGGAAGACGAAAGCTGATCAAATGCACGCACCCAAACTGAGGAATGGCGACACGACTCTTCCAGGACCGACACATTCTCTTTAGGTACACCATTCCTTAACAAACAGCTCCATAGTGCGGACCTATCGACGGAGTCAAAGGCTGCACCAGTGTCTAGAAACAACGATCGTTGGTATTTGGAAAGCGTAACTGTACCTTAACAGCTGCCGGAGAGTGAATATTTGATCGATGCACCAACGTACAAAACGTCGCTGCAGACTATGGATAGGCAAACCGTCAGCTTCACAGATCATTCGGCTCACATCCAATGGCTTTCTACCGGTGACTCGGATAAGATGAAACAGCTTGCGAGAATTTTCCTTAGCGGCAGCACGTTCCATCTCTGATGCTTTCTGAGACCACCAGATTTCGCCATTTCCGAACAAAATTGCGCTGAGTTCATATCTCCTTATGAGCTGTGCTACATTAGGCTAACTACCAGTCGGGATGAACTGACGTGCATCAAAAAGGCGTAGAGACTCAGCAGAAATCCAGGGTGTAACGACGCGACGGGTCAGGCCACAACTCACTTTGCCAGCAGAATACAAAGCATTCTTAATAAGCGACCAGTGCTGGCTGATGTTATCTGGTGGCGTTGATTCTAACTTTTCAGCTAGAACGTTTCGCAAAGTTGGGAGGGGGGCGAGACGGACCACGCAGCATATCGCAGTCTGACCGCTGTCGCGTAGTACGTTTGGTACGCCCACCGAAGCCCACAGACGACTAAGTGCAGACTAACTCGTGGTCGGAGTCAAGTGGAATGCTCCAGTACGACCGGCGGTCTTGTATGCAACCCCAAGCAGCACAATGCCCAACTCTTTTGGGCGATAGTTGTGCTAGCATTGGGCTAAAAGGACGCGTTATATTAGCTGACAAAGATTGCACAGAAGTTCATAAAATTTTACAGGAAATATAGTGGTAAAAGTACCACAGTATTTATTACAATATATGTGCTTTACAAAAACGGCATATTTTGTTTCACAAATTTTCAGTATACCTTCTTTTACAAAGGCTATCAGGTTTTCAGAAGAAAGTTTGTTTATCAGTGGTAACTTAGTCGTTTCGATCGAGAGTGGGTAATGGGTAAACAAGCTAACAGACATTTAAGGTGGATTAGGAAAAGAAGAGATACACATTTCTAGCAATTTTTCCAACTTTTGGCCAGCCAAACGCGCTCGCAGTTGGGCGCAAGCAGGGCTGCCCAACGATTCTAATGTTGAAGCCCAAAGTGGCCCAACTCACGCCCAATAGGGAGCGCTTTGGGTGTGCCGCTTGGGGCCCCGCCATTTGTAACTAATAACCACGTGACCATTCTGGGTCTATCATTGACTCGTGGCGTACCCGCGATTAGAATGTCTGAAGTTCGTAATGGCGAGAAACAGGCGGTGATCTGAACACAGAGCTAATAACCGTTCCCCATCATCTGAACGAAAGGAATCAAGCCCAAAAGAGCCTCCCAAAAGAGCCTATTTCGAAGACAGTCGACTGACACTAGCATTCATTTCTCCAGCTAAAATCATGATATCAACCCGCTTTGCTTTACGTAGAAGATAGTGTAACTTTTGGTAGAAGATATCTTTGATCGCATCTGGGCTGTAATCTGTAGAGACACAAACCAAGACGAAAAACAATTTGCGTCCATCGGGATGCTGTTTGCTTACACTGCAAGAACCTATAAGTCGCATTGCGCACAATCAACTTCCAACTGGGATCCAGTCAAGTAGAACGGCCTCAGCCCTCTCACGGAGAGCTACACCTACGCCAGCAAGTCGAGTAGTCGAAGCCTCACTGTCCCCAGACAAACGCAAGTGAAACTTTACAGAAGGATTAGACGGAGATATAAATCGAACGATCCAACTGGAGTCTTAGATGCGAGTCTTTTGAATACAACACACGTCGATGGCAAGGGTCTCCAGTGTACGAGCCGAACACAGCTGCAGCCGAACATATTGTCCTGTACGCATCAGTTTTTGCATAATAAATGCGGCCAATTCAAAAGGACGCCGCGGGCGAAGAACAACATCAGTTGGTGGAAGCGAGTTCGGCCAGACTCAGATGTTCGACGAAATAGTACACGACAGAACAGGAACAAGACTTCCCTGAGAGACACCACCGCAAGCACAGTCGACGGCAGTTTTCGAAAAATATGAAAATGTTTGTGTGCATGGGTGAAGTGTGGAAGTAGAGAAATCACCGTGTGTGTACGGTATGACAGCAGCAGAGCTATCATGTTTGTCCAGAGCAGCGAGCGTGTAATAAGAGATCCGTCGGTTTTATTGTTGTTGACGTTGTGGCCTACTGTATTTCTTGGTCTCCCGGTCCAGAGTAGGCATTTTCATTCGAGGGTGCATCTCTAGCCTTTGCGCAACGAAGCTGTTCCTGCCAAATAGCAGTGTTGGTCCAGATGAGCCGGTAACCAACTGTACGGTTCACCCGCTTCTTCCAGAAACCTCTGGGGGCCGGTGACTGGTTTCTTAGTCCCTACGCCCTTCGGATGTAGCCCAGTGCACCCCTCCATCACAGATGCCGGTGAGCATAGTGTTTCGCACTTCACACATCACCCATGGTTGGTTTGGGATCAGGATTTAGTCAACTCCTATAGACTGACTACTTGTTAGTCAACCCGATGGAGAGCGCCGGGCTTTCGCCTTTACCCTCAAACTTTTGTGAAAACATCTTTGCCACGAGAAGGCAGTGTTCAGGACTTCCTCATCAGAAGCTATATGGGACACGCGGCAGTTTGGGAGCGTTTTGACAGGCGGTCAGGGCGAATAGTCAATTCGGAGCCTGAGACACCCAACCCTGACCATACTGAAAGATTGAAGATAACCGGCAACCTGGTCCTACAAAACCACAGAAAATCCCAATAGGGATTAACCATATACATACTTTTAGATCAACATAAACCTCCACCTTATCTGACCGTACTGTAAACGAATAATGCTTGAAGTCCAAATCGGCTCTCGACTAACCTGGAAGTCATTCCGTATCTACCCAACTTCAGGCAATGTTTAGAGATTAAGTTCAGGCTGTACAATACAACAGTGGTTTGAAAACCTTCACTCATCAGTTATAGAATAAAATGTAATGTGACTGCTATTGAGGATCCCAGTAGGTGTTCTTTGCCAAGCATTCCTAGCTGAAAGCGGACAGGTCTTTAGTGGAATCAGGTGCTTCCCTCTGGTGATTAAAATAATTAATTTTTGGTAGACCAGTCGGGCATGTAGAAAAAAGACGTTTCCACTGCGACTAGCGGTGAACCAGGAACTAGTGAGACGTGTAAAGCTAACGGGATTTTATCCTAACTTCAGCGTCATATGTTCACTCAATGGATTCAAGTTACACCGAAATACTACATGCTTTCGAGCAATTTGAGTTCTTTCACAGCCGGGGCTTCCATGCTTCGAATATATCAAAGTTCTTCCGCTATCCTTGAAATCTCATCACCATAAGCGGTAAGCCTTATTAGATGCCTGGTTCAAATGTGGTACTACCGTTTATCAATTACACAACGTCACTGAGACTCTGGTTCGCTATAGTCGGTTGGAGTATAAAACAGAACGATTTCTCTAAGAAGAACAATCCCTATCAACCTTCATTTTTTCATTAGATGCTTGCGCTTATTCACACCGGAAAGTGTATAGCCGATAGCCTCAAAGAAATGCTGCTCTACTAGGTACAGCCGGCAACCAGACCCTGACACTGGAAATGGAGAACCTCATAAGGTCCCAATAGCTCAGCGGCGATAACGACCCAGAAGAAAGTGGATCACTGTCTATCACCAAAAGTGACCAGCGGGGGCGGGACCGACGCTCTGACCTCCGAGATGTTGACCAAAAGCTCTAAACCACTAAACGATCACCGGTTGATCCTGTGCGGGAATACTGCACCGTTTAAGAAATTGACAGCTTATTCTGACAAGTCACCCTAGGGGTTAAGAGCATTAGTCATACTGGATCAAGTCTAAGAAAGCCTCAGAATAAAAAAAGAATTTGACCGAGGTTCAGTTATTGGGTAAAATGTTCCCGAGTAGCATATCCACCTCTGAGGGCTTGAATGTTCACATATGCTACTGAAAACCGTAGCGGTAGTTGCACTTGGACATCAGCGAGAAAAATAAGCTCGAATTGTCCACTTGAGATAACAGTGGTCGATAACGAGATTTGCTAATTAGAGTTTCAAAAGCGCTCAGTCTTACCACGGAGTTATAGCATAAAGTTACTGACTTCATCCTGTGGCACTGTTAGCGGCATAATGCTCATCATGGGCACGTCCATTGTGAATAAAACGGTCATGTTGTTCAGTTTTACAGCGCCTTGCATTGGAAAACCCAAGTAAAATCGCAATTTAAGTAGTATCAGCTTGGTAGTGTTATCCATTAGCAGAGCGTTTATCGACAACCTGTTTGCAGTTCAATCGTGTACAATCACGCTGGTCTCCTGAAATCCAGAGACTTCAACGAGTCTGATTCCACTTTTACGACCGTTGAAAGTTCACTATTTACGGCGCTTCTAATGGTATCAGCTCGATTATTGATTCGTGTGAATATGAGCTTCACTTGTTACGGTGAGCAGTTATACCTTCTTGTTTATAATCACTGGTGGGATGTATCTTGTGGACCCTACCGTGGAAGCCTGACACGCTCCGAATGGTCAAGTGCACTGGTGAAGCTTTTAATGCCTTCCTTCCATGCTCCGGATTGACCATTTAGTGACGATCTTTGACAGGTGGTGTAATATTGACTCAGTCTAGTCAACATCAATGCGACTACGGGTAAATCTGTGTTTCTTCTCATGATTGTAATACCTTCATTCAGAAAGCTGTATCAAGCTGTCGAGTAGAGATGCTTGATGATCAAGTTTGTTAGTTCTGGTGGAATACGCAGTAATTACGATTATTGTGTGCTACTTTGGACATACTTCGTGTTTTGCTCCGCCCCACTAACTCAACTGAGAAGTCTATTTCGTCCACGAATCATCGCACTTTATTAGCACAAAACACATGGTTTATATAGGAAGAAACAATCACTGACAACAATCGTTGCAACGCAAATCAACTGTTTGATACTCACATCAAGAAGTCTGCCTTCAGATAGGTTGATTGGTCACACGACCATCTACCATTTGACTGGGATTCACTCGCATCTTATCGATCCGCTACCTTGTCACTTGCAAATCCGCTGACACAATCACTGACCTGGGCGCTGACATGCTGATTGCTGGCGGGACATGGTTGGCTATCGATCGTGAGTCAATACATACCCCAATCTTCGTGTAACCTCTTTTGGTTTAGCAATTCTCAGATTGTTACGGTTAAGTAGTATGTCAGGTGACTGGAGAATCTTGAACACATCGGCAAATTTAATTTGGCTTTCTTTTTCCCCTGTCATTTTTACCGGTCTCTGAGTGAAGGATTTTGTCATTTTGCGATGGTCTATCAAAGTTACATCATGATCTAGTGGTATCTTCCTCTTGGAAATTATCAGCTTCCTAACAGATGAGCACTTTGCTTCGTGTGGCGAACCTTGCATTTATACCATAACTTGAATTAGATTCTCATAAAATCCTGCCGCGGAATATGAGAGTAAAAAAATAGTGATCAACCAGACGGTAGATAGTTACCTGTACATGACGCTTTTCTTCTAGAAATGCCAGTCAGTCGCCCTAACGAAACGGTTTTCTCTCACTAAGCGTACGCAGACACTGTATTAGCTACCGACCTCTCTGCTCAAATGCGTACCGTACAGAGCACAATCAAATCACTAGTCCGGTGTACTCACAGAACTCTGTACAGGCCCACGGACAGTACTTCCAAACTGTAAGTGACGCTTCGCCATTGTCAGCGTATGGATGCATTAGTATCCGCATACGTCCGAGAGAGGAAAATTCACAGGTACAGGGGAACGAACAATAATTTTATCTTCGGCCTATCGCTCATCACTCGACCTTTTAGTATTGATGGACACGCACCAAAAACTTGAAAGCCATTCGAGCGTGTTTCAGGATCGAAATTCTTATTATAATCACTGAGACAATAGAACACGGAGAATACTCACTGAAGAACAAGCTACCGGCTATTACAATGGCGTTTGACACTATCTCATGGCTGTAATTGTTGGATCAAATGACTCGCCACGACGGCCACAGCAACAAACAAAATTTTCGGCGCAAATGTAGTTCACAATATTTTGGGGGTGTCCCTTCGAAACAAGTATTTAGTGAGTGGGACAAATCCGTGATCATGAGTCTGCCACGGCAGGCCAGGTTCAGCAGAAGGCAGCAGTACCGCTGCCGTGAACGCGCCTGGCCCTGTGTGATTTACAACTCACTGTTTTGATCATCTTTGCTGCTCACAGGATCTACCTTCTAGCCACTGGACTAGCGCACAAGTATCTAATAGAAAGAATCACAACTAGCGGAGCATCGATGTGTATGTAAATCTTATATACTTTTTGATAGGAAGAATGTGGCTTACGTTTCCCATCCCACAGTGTTACAATTCGGAAGGCGGTTCTAATCTCAGACTACTATACTTTATAATTTGAAAATGAATTCTATGCGGGAATAGTGATATGAATGTTGGTTCAAACAAGTGGATATTGAACGCCTAAATAAGAACCTCGGCGGGATGCCGTGTTTTTAGACACACTGGGTAGCTGTGCAGCAGCTCCCGGGACGAGGTTTGCACACCCAGAGTGCAAAATGAGACTTCATGATAGGGTCAGCCCAACACCGATATTTGTGTCAGCAATTGGACGAGTTAGCCACAGTCTCGTGACTCGGATTATAATATTCCACCAACGACTGCCACTCATACGAAAGATACGTTGAACTTTTGCCAATTCCGGTCACTTGTGGTGTCAATAAGACGTCCGTTTGTCTGCCCGCGATTAACTGTGCACTGTGGTTTTTCATTTTATTCTTATGCATGAATCGAGTGAAAACAGTACTCTCCACAATAACACGAGTTCAGTGTATCAGCGACAAATGGCAACCAGTTAAGTTCAGTTCTTCCAACGATTAACCTCGCACCTCGGTGTTCTGATTTTGGCTGCAAAACTGCGGTATCGACAAGTCGAGAGTGAAACAAACAGGAGCCTAAACAATAGAAAAAAAAAGGAAAATTTTAAGTGGAAATCCAATGAACGACGAGATTTCAAATGTAATTACACCACTGACCGCGGTACTTAACCATGTACCAAGCCGCCCGGTAGGTGGACCGCGTGAATCTGAACCCGAAAGCCTAACACGACCATGCCCGCCGGTCAAGGTTGTCATACACTTCCTTCGGGTCATGAACTGACCACCTTCTACCTGTCTCGGAGAACAATGTAAATCGAGGGAGTTAATCTGTGGCTAAGCGTAACACATGTCCAAACCAAGCTAACCCGTTTAAATGAAGCACCTGTTCTAGTGACGGCCTTTAATTGCCAACACCCTACGCCCAACCTCAGTAGTGCTGATGCGGTATTTCAATAATATTCAAGCAATACTGCGAAGAAGTCGACACTCAAACACCGGGTTTACGCATCTTCAACCCATGATGCCCATGTTTTTAATCCGTATAGAAGAAGGTACGTAACTACAGCAGCGCACCTTCAACCCTTGATAGACAATCGGGTATAACGCGGGCGCAGAGGTGGTTCGGGTTAGTTCAAGTCAAACGCGCCTTCCGTATGCGCGACGACAGTTCATCTAATATCCGACGAGCTGGTGAGATGTAACTTCCGTCAGTAAATGGGCCGGAGACCTGGAGTTGAGAACTTCACAATGTCCAAACACACCGAGTGTGGTATCCGGCCGGATGATAGCAGACTGCCGTTTGAGACAATTGACAACATAGTCAACTTTTGTGCTGAGTATCGCATTTGCACTCGGTCCTTCTTCGCTACATGCGTGTTTTTGGAATCCACGGTTATGTATCTCAGTTCCGTTCGAACAACCAATAAACGCGAACTAGGTGCAGCGGTTCTGGTTGTCATCCAGCGAGAATCTCAGTCGAAAATCAAACCAACTGAGTTTGAAAAAGTAGGAAGAGAACCACAAGAAAATGACGTGAAGCAGATAGAGATACGAGACAGTCACTAGTCACATCACTGAGATATATCTTCCGATGTATTTAACCACTGGGTTGGTGAACCTTTTGAACCTCATCCAAGAAGCCTGACACGCTCTATACCGGTAAGTTCAATAGTCGGGCTTTTTGCACACTTCTTCCATATGATATACTCGGGAGCCTTGCTCGCCCAGTAACTGCTTTCCGCCTCAGTGAACGTTGTCCACCGAGGAACCCTATCTCTGGACATACGCAACACGTCTCCACCACCTCAGTCTGCTGAGCCTTGGTTTTTCATCTAGTGTTTTGTTTTGTCTGCCCAATGCTCTGCACCTGATCTCGACATTGTTGATCTTAGGCTCCCACCAAATTCGAGGACACTTCTGTTCGAGTACCTATAATCCTAGTACTTCATTTATCCAGAGTGGCTACGTTTTGAACTTGTCTTGCTGTTGCAATGTACACTTGACCCTTGAAAGACAACCGGGTTTCTCGTCGACACCATAGACGACACATCGGCAAAAGCAAAATGGACTTTCTGTATACACGAAGACGATTTATCCGATATCCGAATGAAATACAGTTGTCTAGACAACAGAACTCATCTACCTGGTTTATGATCTCCCCATTCATTGCAGGGTCTGGTGTTGGACCAGCCCAGTCCTGCAGTACCATTCCATATTTGGAAGCGTAAACGCATCATGAATATTATTACGCGGTGCCTTGGGGGAGAAGTCCAACACAGAAAATCAGCAACCATGACCCTAGAACTTCGATTTTCAATTTAAAATGAGAAACACTGCAAAACAGTAGCCAAAGTTGGAAAGATTAAACGCGGGGTTAGGGACTGACAGCTAGACTGACTACGTTTTCCGCAGTGGGCCGAAAATTTACTGAACGTAAACAGCAATACTGAGACTAAACCTTTACAGGTAGAAGACGGCTCTGCTTCCCGCCAGCTCACTACCACGCCTGACCTATTGAGGCCATATGTTGTTCACCAATTTAAGTCTCAGGATCATGGTTGCCGGTCTCCTTCACACTAGAAATCAAGAAAGTACACAACGACACAGGTACTCACTCTCTTGCGTGCTCTGCTCACTCGAAAAACAAGCACGAACTCATCACTCTTACTAACATTCGCGGAATGAACCATAATATCTATTGTGCACCAATTTCTTCAATCTCCTCCCTTGCCCTATTTTTGACCGAAATCCAAATCTCTGCCTCATCAGGCACAACCCACCACCAATTTCTCAACTATACCTTTCACTGCTTTTTTTCACCCAAAGCTGACGTCTGTGCCTTTGTCCACCAGTCAGTCACCACATCCGGAATCCAGAATCTTGTCTTTTCCAATTGTGAATTCCGGTTGATGTGGCTGAAACTCCGACTTCGTTATTTTAATCACTACCTTTATGTTGTTTACCGTCCACCCAACAGTCCCGACTCATCGATCTTTGATTTCTTATCTTCGAACATTGAGCACTTGTTTGTTACGGATCCCAACCGCCATATCACAATCTTAGGAGGTTTCAATGTTCACAATGGAGATTGGCTGATCCACTCATCGGAAACCTAGGCTCTGCGGTGCGAAGCCGAACATTTGGCAGTGGTCAACAACCTGTGCCAACTGGCGATCGTGCCCATACCCTTGATCTTATTCTCACTTCTGTTCCTTCTCTGTTCTCATGCATCTCCGCTCTTTCTCCACATGGCTCATCGGACCACCGTATTATTTCCTTTTTCATCAATTTTACTCGTCCCGATCCTCCACCTACCTCGAGACACACATTTCGACGTTACAGTTCAACCAGCTGGGATGGTTTTCGCGATCTCCTAGCTTCCTATCATTGGAATGACTGCTGCTTTACTTCAGACGTTTTCGTTTCTAACTTCACTGACATTGTTCTTCAAGGTATGCAACTTTCTATTCTTCACTTTTCCAAGCCCGGCAAACCCGAATCCCCCGAATGGTTCAACGGCGCATAAGGTGGCGCTGTACGTTTGAAGCGTGCAACATTTCACCACTAGCGCCGGTCACCCACTCCCACCTCCCACCGCCGCTTCGTGCGAGACAGGAACGGATGCCCGTCAACCATACAAAGAGCTAAAGAACGCTTCGTCCGCTGGGAAGCCGAACGCTTACTCTGCGACCGGTAGCCGGACATTTTGATCCCTTGCCAAAGCAGCCTCCCGCAATTTTTGCCCTTCCGATTTCCCTCACATCTGTAATTTCTCTGGCAATCTTGTTTGTGGACCCCACGAGAAAGCCGAAGTTTTTGCATCCCGGTTTGCCTCCAAATGCACCTCACCCACTCATCCTACTCCTCCGGTCTCTTCTTTTCCCTCTGTCTCACACTTTCAACCTCATAATAACACTAGGAAGATCCAATAAGCGCTGTGTTCCCTAGACGCATCCAACCCACCCGGGCCGGACGGTATACCACCTATCGTCCTTAAAATGCGCCCCTGAATTGGCCTCTCTCTTGCGTCGTCTTTTCTGTCTCCCTCTGCAACTTTCTACTTTTCCGATCCCCTGGAAACACGCCGTGATCTTTCTGACCCGAATAACTATCGTCCTATTTCCATCACATCTGTTTTTTCGAAGGTATTCGAAACTGTCATCTCCGACCAACTGCGTGCGTTTCTCGAACGAGAAGGACTACTCAGTGATCGCCAATACGGATTCTGAGCTCGCCGTTCCACCGGTGATCTCTCTGGCTCTCGTCTCACACTCCTGGTCGGCTGCACTCAACAACCACGGAGAAACACATCGTCTCACTCGACATCTCTAAGGCCTTTAACCGAGTTTGGCACGGTCTTCTGGCGAAACTGCCTTTGTTCACATTTTCCTCCACACTCGCACCATGGATACCAATTTTTCTCAGTCAGCGAACCATCTCCGTTCCAGTTGAGGGGGTTCCGTCCCAGCCATTTCGTGAATGCTGATGTTCCCCAAGGTTCAGTACTTGCGCCCATCCTACTTATTTTATTTATTAGTGATCTATTATCTATTACTTCCAACCTAATCCATTCCTTTGCCGATGATGCCACCCTTCATTCTTCCCTTTCTCACCGCACTCCTCGCCATGCCAACACCAACATCGATCGTGGAGGCGGTGCAATCGGTGCATCTTAAGAGTCCGATCTCCAACACATCTCCTGGAGATCCCACAATCATGTTGCCAAAACTTCTGTCCTCTCAACTTCCTTGAAAGATCACTTATTCTCCCTTCATTTATCCTTTGATTCTATTGTGGTGCCTGCCATAGATTCTATATCTCTTCTTGGCTTATCTATAACTTCCCCTCTATGTTGGACCGCTTTCATACCTCAGCCCGCCTCTCGTGTTGCGCGCAAAATCGGTCTCCTGTTTCGAGCCAGACGCTTCTTCACACCAGCCCATCTTCTGCTGTACAAAGCTCAAATCCGCCACGCACTTGAATACTGCAGTCACGTGTGGGGTGGAGCTTCGTCTACCTCTCTATTTCATTTCGACTGGGTTCAACGAGAGCCCATCCGGCTGATCGACGATCCTTCTGTAATCTTCAATTTGTAGTAACTAGCCCATCGTCGGGCTGTTGCTTCGTTGTCTTCCCTCTACCGATATTATTTTGCATTTTGTTCTTCTGAGCTTGCTTCCGCAGTTCCTTTTCTCAAAACCTTTTCCCGAACATGACGTACCCAGGCAACTAGTCATCCCTACCAAGTTTCTGTCACTAAATGTCGTACTTCTATCTTTCAATCTTCTTTCTTTCTCTGGACCATTCAACTACGGGATTCTCTCCCTCTTTCTGACATCCCACCCAATTACAACCTTTTTCTCTTCAAAAGCAGGATCAATGAACTGGTTCTAACGTGAATGTTCCCCACAACCCACTTTTACAGCATGCCTTCTGATTATGGCGTTTACCCCTTATGCTGTCATTCACTTTACGTGTAATAAAAAACAAACAAACAAGACAAAACACAGATAGCATGTGGGCAATAGTAGATTTTTTAATTTGTAATGGCCATCTAGGTCTACTACACGATTTAACAATCACTGCTTATTTTTCTTTCAGCTTTGGTTGATCTCCCTCCGACACACTTGGTTTTTCGCTCCTCAACAGTTTCGCTTTATCTGCATTCGCTTGGGGATCACGGAACGCGGGGAACGTTTCCCATGGGTCGTTGAAGTCAAACTTGCGAAATTCCTGGGACAATTCGACCGGTTCAATCACCACCCGTTTATATTCATCATCATAGCGCATCTGAAATAGAATCGATTCAAGTGGTTCAAGAGATGGAAGTTCAGTTAACGGTTATTCTACGAAAACTGAGCAATTTGGACGATACCATGTGGAAATACATTGTGTAGTAACTTGGTCTTATCATGAAGAACGAACTCAACCTAAGATAATGTAGACAGGTGGAAACAACATCCCTAACATCACAACAGCTGAACAGATTGCTGAGCAAATTGAACATTATATAAGTGAGGGTTTATACCGAAATCCATAAATGACATAACCAGGAATAGTACTGCACCACACGTTAAAAGTCCAGTTCGTACATTCTCGAGATTTGACTTTGTCGTAACGCTATCACTTTTTCGGACAATTGGTGCTGTCATAAAAAGCGCATACGCAAATGCAAGAATAATCGTCCAATAAGCCTGAAAAAAGTACAGTTGGGCTGGACAACTAATCGACACGTGAAAATGTAATTGGCCGAGTAGAACAGACGGAAACGAGATAAATCCCCGCAGCTGAAAGATGACCAAGAAAGTGTCTGCCGTGTACAGACCATTCTGACGACTGAGTATTTATCAAAAATCTATCGGAACACCGTAAAACATTCTCACTGAAATCAGAAGCTCGTGACTAAAAAATTAAAGGCTGATTGTTTGAGCAGTCACTACTAGATTTGCAATAAGGGTGCCGCTCCAAATCCGTTGTGACTTCATGCTATGTATGGTGAGGACCAGTCATTATTGTTCACGTCAACTTACGCTTCGTCTTTCCTTGAGCTTCAAAAGCAGATATGCAAGGGAAAAAGACTAAAACCGGTTTGTTAGACTGTTTTGCAAGGCAAACAGCGACTGACCGGTGCTAAGTCAGTTGGATGAACTAGATCTACTGGTGTATTTCCACTCATCGATGAGAGTAAACGATACTGCGGCAGCCAAGCTACTTTCCTCATCTTTCAACGTTGTCACTAGACATTTCTTGCACAAATCGGTGGTCGAGTGGTTTAGAACGTTTACCCACCATCTCGAAGGTCATAGGTTTGAGTCCCACCAGTCGGTCACTTTGGTGGTAGACAGTAATCTACTGTAGTCCGGTTTGT
Source organism: Fasciola hepatica (assembly GCA_948099385.1). Classification (NCBI taxonomy): domain Eukaryota; kingdom Metazoa; phylum Platyhelminthes; class Trematoda; order Plagiorchiida; family Fasciolidae; genus Fasciola; species Fasciola hepatica. Next base: position 4,294,103 of record CANUEZ040000126.1, on the reverse strand, counting down.
TACCACGCCTGACCTATTCGAACCTTGTGTGGTTCCCCACTCCAAGTCTTAGGGTCTGGCTGCCAGTTGTACCTTCGGGGCTATGTGATTAACTCCTTGCATAGCTATATGATAGGCACGGGAGAACCACTTGTAGTAAGCAGAATTCATTGATTTTGCGCTTCACATGAGAAAGACCAAAACAGGGTGGAGCGGTATTTAAGAGTTCTGCGGTTCTGTGAAAGAATCATGTCAAGCGGGATAGTAGGTCATCAGCAGACTTATAACTACCGAAGACCGCTGGCGATTATGGACTCCATGACTGTCGAAATTACCGAAGACGGGACCTAACTGGGAAAAGGAAAGGCTTCTTCAATTGGTGAGAAGAGTGACAGACGAACGAGATTGGGTTAGAAGGTAACGTATAACTGGGGCTAATTTAGGAACATATTCCGTCGGTAAGGGCGGTAAAATATCACCGGAACCTGGCTAATGACACATGCCCAACGAATAAGAGGTCAAACGAGTATTCCTGATCGCAACAGAAAAATACAAGGTGAGGAATAGATGCTAGCATAAGAGAGGAACTAGAGGTGAGGAGGGATACAAACCCTTACGCGGATAAGTAGGTCCCAGTGCTGCTGAACTGCAGTTTTTTTATTCAACCAATAACCTCGCACTTCTGTGCTCTGGTTTCGGTTGCTACCTCCCAGCATCGTCAAGTTCAGGGCAAAAAGAATAGAAGCATAAAGTGAAAAAGATCCAAAAAATCAGAATAATAAGCGGAAATCATGAAGACAAAGAAAGAGTCCAAATGCAACTTCGCCACTGACCACGACACCTAGCCATATCACTCAATATCTTCAACCATTTGGTAGGCTGGTTGCGTGAACCCCAATCTGGAAGTCTAACACATCTTACTTGGCCAGGTCCCCTTGGTCAAGATTTTCAAACGTTTATATCATGTAAAAGACTGACCACCTCGACCTACCTTCCAATCACCACCTGCCTCAGAGAACAGCATACGTTGAGGAAATCTGTCGGTGGGCATGCATAACACATGTTCCAACCACCTTAACCTGTTTAGATTCAATTCTCGATCCACAGGCTGACCTCAGGTTCCCAACACCTTACACCTGACCTCAGCACTGCCGATACGGTATTCCCATCATACTCGGGCAATGCTACGGAGACGCCGGTGCTCGAACACCGACAGTCTTCGCCTTTCTTCTACCCTCAACGGCCATGTTTCTGAACCGTATGAAAAAACGGACCCAACTGCCGCATTGTACACCGTACCCTTAACAGAAAATCGGATGTCACACCGACTCCACAGATGACGGAGGTTGGCAAAAGCCAAACGCGCCTTCTGTAAACGCGATGACACTTAATCCGATATCTGTCCACTTGGTGAAATGTAAGTGCCTAGGCAACAAAATTTATTCACTTCAGCTAGAGTTTCTCCTGTCAAGAAGAGGTTCGGTGTTGAGCCAACCCAGTCCTGCAGCAGTATTTTTCACTTTGAAGGTGCAAAACGCATCCCAAGTACTGCTGCACTGTTGTTGAGGCCATCTAAAAGAACTTGCAACTTACTTGAGTCTTCACTCAGGAGAACAATATCGTCCGCACATTCCAAGTCAGACAGTTTACTGCCTGAGCAAAGATCGATGCTACTATTCTCACACGAGAAAAGAGCTATCTCAAGAATCAATTCAACTACGAAATTGAAGTGGTAGGGCGAAAGAGGGCAACTCTAAGAAACATCACTTTTCGTTGTGAACTCGGGTGTATGATCACCGTAAGCATGAACTCGGCTTTGGCTGTTTGCATACAAATATCGAAAACAAGAATTAAATTCCTCTGGCACACCTTTCAGTGAAAGGCAGCGTCATACAACAATGACGTCGACTGAATCAAACACCGCTTTCAGATCAAAAAAGACAGACATTGCAGACCTACGGAAGATGTGTCTGTGTTCTAAGGTTTGCTGAAGAGTAAAGATTTGGTCGAAACAACCACGACCGGGTCCGAAACCCGCTTGATTCTCAAGCGTACATATTTCGCGGGCACTGGGTAGTCGATGGAGAATAAGACCGGTGAGCAGTTTGGATGCGATACTTAACAAGAGAATGTCGCCTTTCTTGTAAGTCGATGTAGTAGCCGATTCACACCATTCCTTGGAAATATGCTCACTATCCCGGATTACCCGGAGGATTTTTGTTAATTCAGAAATCAGAGCTTCGCTTCCGTCCTTGAAAAGAGAGACAATTCATTCACCCCAGCGACTTTGTACCTTTCTAAGTAACCTATTTCCCGCATAATCTTCATTTCTGATGGAGGAGTGATATCCACCTGCATCGGTTCTCTGGCACGTATGTTGGGACGGTCCACTGTTGAAGTGGACCAACCAAATTGTTCCTTAAAGTGCTGCACCCAACGGTCCAGATGACGTCCCTTAGAGCGAAACAGCGAGCCCTCGGACTCCTTGATTAACCCCATATACACCGGGCTTCCGTCAACGGTATCTCTAACTAAACGGTAAAGGTTGCGACTAATGCCAACAGACGTAGCCTTTTCCATTTCTCTACATTTTGCAATCCACTATTACTCACAGTTATTTTTCAGACTCCTAGTCAATTGGCGTCTCACTGAACGTGAAATCCAGAGGGATCGATTTGTAGTCATCCGACAGAGCAACTGATGTAAAAGATATCCATCGTCTGTGAGGCCCATTTGAACCGCAGTCCTGTGTGGCATTTAGAAGCGGGATACAAGGCTTTCTGGATCTGTTGCCAGTGTTCACCTGGGTCTTGGACATCCGGCAGCAACGATAACTGTGTAGACAGCTCTGCCTGGAAAGAAAATCGTCGGGTATCGTCTAGAAGCAACTGCGCGAGACGGGTGGATTTTACGTTGGACCACGGACGACCACTTACCAAGGCGTAATCTGAGTCCACAGACGTAGACCAAAATGAACGGCGATCTTCAACTAATCCATACTAGCGGTGACCAATGACAATATCGTCAATCTGAGTCCAGCGTTGTGAAGACGTTGGAGGACATGTGATTCTTTGCCGCTTCATACGGTAGAATTTCGTACTCGTCAGAAACAATTTGTAGTCGGAACGCAGCCGGATGAGATGATTACCGTTATCGGTACGATCGGCCGGGATAATAAACGGGCCTCCGATGTGCTTTTCGGAACCTCCCGAACAGCTAACTTGGGCGCTGAAATTCTCAGCAACGACCACCCTGCCGAATTTAAATTCGCAGTAGACATCGTCAGCCTTATAGACAGCCTAACTCCCTTACAGCCGGTTTTCAATCGCGTAGAATCATTTGCAAAATTCATGGGACTGGAGATCAATAAGTCGAGGACCAAGCTTCTTTCGACATGCAATAAAAAGTTCATTCTTCCGATATACATGAACGGCGAACAAATCGAGCACGTCCCGGCGTTCAAATTCCTGGGCTCCACGATCGTCTCAAACGGTCAAGCCAAGGACGAAGATAAGTTGCGCATTGACAATGCCAAGATTGTATTTCTCCAGTTTCGCAATGCACTCGCAGCGCGCAACGAAATCAGTCTCCGAACAAAAGTCCGCGTTTTCCGGGTCGCTATTCGTCCAATGCTGACCTACGGTTGCCAGACGTGGCCACCACGCGTCAAGGATATCAAGAAGCTGAAAGTGTTCGATCATTGGAGTCTGTGACGGATACTGAAGGTCGCTTGGTACGACACGCTTTCAAAAGACACAAGACAACAGTGTTTTGATATCGAAGAGCTGACAGTGTTTCTTCAGCGCAGACGACTGCATTGGTTTGGATGTTTTACGGCGTCCAAACACAGAGATCTCAAAACAGTGCCTCTCTCCTGTTCCATGTCCAGGATAACGCTGTCGTCTTGGAGGACAGCTGAAAACATGGGTCAGTACTGTCAAATCGGGCGTTGAGGAATTAGGACTCCGGTCTGTCTACGGCGTTCACAACTAGAAGTAGAACTGGACTTCTTTGTGCACAAGTCTCGCATCCAATTGCCGCTCATGGGCAGGTGCGATTCGGAACAAGCATGAAGCCGGCACATCCTCTCGCGGGAGCTAGCCGCATAAAAATAGAAGATTCATTTATAATGAGTGGAAAGAAGGACAAAAATTACACGAAGCTGCTTTGACAAGAAGGCAAGTGAAACGACTTTTGGACGAAGTAGAGGCTACCTAATTGGCTTTACATTTACCGACGTAATCCTCAGCTTAAAAAATAACTGCTAAAACGTTTGCTTCGTGCTTTGTCTTAGCAGTGATGGAAGAATGGAATTAGGGACAATCACCAGAGTCCAAATAACAATATCGTAAGACCAACGGTGCGCTGATGTGCGTATGTAAACTATTCTGGAAAACGATATTTTGTGGGATTGGAAGTGGGGAATGAACATCGAAATATCCTAGAGGATAATCTCCGTAATGTTGAAGCGGAGGGACCAAATAGGAAATAGCAGATGCACCAGGAGCATGAAACCAGGAAATCACGAAAGGAACACCAGTCAGCGGATGCATACCACCACAGCGTAGAACGAGACAGGGGAGTTGAGGGTATCGAAGAAATGCGTGAAAATGTGATGAAACTGTGGTACGATTCGCAAAAGAAAAGGATGAAAACAGGGAGGGATTTGAATTTCGTGAAAGAGTGGTGATATGCACAATCAGGAACTCGGATAGAGAAAGTGATAGCCTGTGAAAGGTATTTTAGCAGCACAAAAGGTTCCCCAATCCAACCCAAATTGGTTGCGCTTGGAGAGTAATTGAGTCAACCGACGTTGTTGACATTGAATTATCTCAAAACTGCGATTTAAACAAGTGAGCCAGATCCGAAACATTTTTCAATGCGCAACATGGGAATGTCAAACAAAAAACAATCAATGTTGTTGGGTGAACGTCAGTGAACACAGTGGCATTGGCTTAAGGAGGGAAGTCGGAGTTTCACACAGATAAATTGAAAGTGAATGGAGGGAGGAGGGCGTACAGGAAAGTTGGAGATGAACAGCGCCGGGAAAGGGTGCACAGGACCAAAAATTACGATTTAAATCCAGAACTAATGATAACGTTATCTCACAGTGAGCGCGTCATGATGAATGCATAGAAGATTGAACGATTCGTGAGTGATGCAAATCTGGCGTTGCGGTCTTAGTACTCTTTGTGGTATTCAGCAGAAAAGGGAACAAAAGACCAGTGTTCTTAACTCGCAGCTATAAGCGACACGGGAATATATACAATCAAATTAGCCGGGGGTTCGATAGTACGAGGCATAGACAACTGTTGAGTCTGAGGTACAAGATTACAACCGTGGCACCGCCGGCCGAAGTTGGCAGTAGACGGTACAGCGCTCCCGCCCGATTCGTAACTAAGCCGGGTTTATTATGCACTTCTAAGATTCACATCTCCACACCTTAGAATCGGGGTTACCGGTTTATCATCTTAACTCTAGCAGCGCAAGGGGTGGCTACAAGATATGGCTTCTCCACTGAGTCCATAAATTGTCATGGAAGCAAAAAGTGGAATTATTCTGAAGAAAGCAGTCATGTAAAACCGGAGCACGCTGAAAAACGGAGCTGTTCATGTAACGTTGGATAAACTTATTTTGTACTAGGGCACTGTTACTTACAGTTCCCCGTTATTCTTCACCGACGACACAAAATGATTGATATCTGATGTCATTTCATAAAATATTGTTAATGACATTTACAGTACTGCAGTCTAAGTGTATAATAAATGAGAAACTCGCCTCAGTGTAGCCGGTTAACGGAAAGTCTTTCCGCTGTGGATGCCCTCGAAAACCGTAATCCGTAAGAATGCGACGAAGGTCCGGATGATCGGCAAAAAATACACCATACATATCCCAAATCTCACGTTCATACCAGTTCGAGGCCTGGAAAACGCCACATGATGAATCAATTGGAGTCAATTCATCTGTATAGGTCAAAACTCGAATTCGGGAATTGTACCGCAGGGAGAGAAGGTTATACACGATCTGTAGGTTTTTTCAAGTAAATGTCTTGATAAGTTGGACACTCACCTCAAATCGATAAGGCCTAGTTGGTACATCCATTGCTGTAATATCGGCAACACTAACAAACTGGGCATTATGATGATTCTTCAAGAACGAAAGGACCGGGACAATTCCATCAGGATGAATACAAATCTCCAGTTCTTTCACATGACCAATCCGCACTTTCTGAACGTACTTCGGTAGACAATCAGCGACATATGCACCGAATTTGGTCAGCTTATCAACTACAGGATCGGTAACTGAACAGCATTAGGCATTATTTAAATAAGACTAACCGGGAGCATCGGACGTTGCTGTTGATGATAATCGTGTAAATAAAGGTGAACTTCTAGCGCGATTGAACGCAGAAAATTTGGGGGGCGAAATCCATTGACAAACGACTCTCCGTAACATTGCTGATGTCTGAAGTGTGAAACAAAACGGTGGCTCACACACAAAGGGTCAACATTTGCATATCCTGGTACATATGCATACAAAGCATGTCCACATCAGTTTAGCTCTTTCAATCATCAATCTCGCATGTCTGTGTTCTGGGTTCGGTTTCTACCTCGCAGCATCGTTCAGGTGAGGGCAAAAAGATTAGAAGCAGTAGGTGAAAAAGAGTCGGAAACAAAGTAATAAGCGAAAGTAACATCCAATGCACTCACGCCACTGGCCGCGACACTTAGCCATGTCCCTAACCATCTGGTGGGCGGGTCTCGTGGATCTCAACCCGGGCGACTGACACGTCCCACTTGACCAAGTTCTATGGTTAAAGTTTTCATACGTTGTCACCATGTCATGGACTGACCGCCTCGACCTATCTTCCAAGTAGCACCTGCCTCACGGAAAAGACTTCGTCTCCATCGAATGATACCATGACCGTTGAAGCTTGGGATTGCATATACACAAACAGCCAAAGCCTGCGCAACAAGCTTGCTGAACTCTTGAGCACCGAGTGCAACGCGCTGGTGATTGGGACAATAGAAGCACGGTTGCATGTTGAAGTTTCCGACTCGGAGCTGGGGATCCAGGTTATTGATATCATTACTAGTGGTAGACAGTAATCTACTGTCGTTCGGATCGTTACCATACCTGACCTATAGAGCCCGTATGTGGTTCTCCACTCCAAGTTTCAGTCTGGTTGCCGGTTATCCTTAATAGTGCAGTGGGCCTTCGTGGTTATGGGATACATGCCCCTCCACTGCGCTCATGCGCAATATATAATTAAAAAAACTCGGTCACATGCAAGATCATGCATGCATGCATGAAGGGAGCACTGGGTGAACGAGTACTCTCTAGGAGATAGCATAATGCAGCGAGTTACACAGGAAAGAGATCTGGGTACGATCATTGCAGATGACTTATATCAGCCCAAAATCTGCAATATCCTGGCTTGCAGAGCCATGTCCAGACTGATCAACTCAGCAGAATCCTAGGGAAGTTCACACCTCAAACATTCCCAAAAATATTCGCCACACTGATTAGACCGCACCTGGAGATGAACATCCAGGCGTGTCCACCAGTACTTAGACAAGACATCAACACCATCGAAAGGGTTCAGTGGAAAGCCACGAAGCGAGTGCGAGGGTTACACTCTCTAAATCTATATAGTATGGAGTACAGGAGGAATAGAAGTGATCTAATCCTTCTGAGGGACACGCAGTCATACATTGCACGTTGAACGGGTGGAATAGTGGAGAGCGACTGAAACATTATCCATTAATTTTTAAACCACTCTAAACAAGGCAGCTGAACACCATCATTCTTGCCTTTGGTGCTATCCACTCAGCCAGACAAAACAAAAGAAACAGAAGGTGGGCAAAGTGTAGTACGTTTCGGGCCAGCTAGAAGCGCTGAAGAAATGAAAAGAGAAAACGAAGGACGAGAATAGGAAAAGTGGCAAAATGATGAGAAGGAAAAAGAACGGGAGGACGAAGAAAGAATGAACAGAATGATGGGAGAAGAGGATGCGGTCAAACAAAAACAAAAAAGTGATGTATAAATAACAAGCGAGTGAGAAGAGAAAAATTGATAGAAGGAAAGAAATAACGAAACGGTGAGGAGTGAGGAAAAAAATAGACAAATATGAGTAAAAGTTGGGAGCCTGGGAGCCCCAATCGCGGTTTCGACTACAAAGCTGAACTATAAAAAAGAAAGAAAGAACTGAGGTGTCAGTTGTATCTTTCGTGAACCAGGAAAAAAATAAATGTCATGGGTCACGAGGCACGGGGACTGTTTCTTCAGCATCATTTAACGAACATCCACTCCTACACACACACACGTCAACAACATACAATACCTTAACATGCCACTGGTTCCCAACTTGATGGTTCAAAGCCGACTGAGTAGATGACTAGTGTAACGCAATGCAGGTGGAGCCCTCCATTATTCCCCCCTATTCCAATGGTGTTCACAGGTGGGTTGTATGCAATGTGTATGTATCTGTCTGAGTTGTTTGTGTGGAATGAAAGGAATCCTGGGTAAACTGTAAGGGGGTGCTGTCGAATGACCTACTAACAGATCGGGGAACTGACGATAGTCACTACATGTGCATCCGGGTGTCGTCCCCACTCACGAATGAAGCTAGAAATGGGTAGAGTCCCAGTTTATGACATTGACGTTGTTGCACTATGCACCAGAAAGCGGAGTCATCATTATGTTTCCTAACGCTGTTTTCTTTACAGATTCCTACAAACACAACGAAAAATGCACAAGTCTCAGTCCAACCTGGATACCAGGCCGTGTCAAAATTGGCACAAGAAATCAAGCATATGCAACAACTTCCGAGGACTTCCGTTCAGCACTGAGCAGCAAACCGGACGACAGAACCCGGGCCACTCGAAAACTACGGTCAATCGTCGTGAATCCTCGTGAACCTGAGTTCCACGTCACGATCAGTTCAGTTCAGTGCACAGGATTTTCGGCTTGGGCTTATTTGATGAGTCCAAATTTTTGCATCAACGAGCTTCAGACGAATCCCGTTGTACTGTGACAACGAGTACTCCGGTAATGAGGTAGCCCGGACTCAGCCCAGCAGCCAGTTAGAAGGCGTCGCGGTCTTTAGGGTGCTAAACTTATCCGATAGTCTCATTTTTCAAATATACTTAATGAATGGAAAATTGATATCATGGGAAATGATAGCAGGTGTTATTTATGCTGGAGATACCATAAAATAAAATTTCCGATATCCCACATTAGTTTACACCCATGTTTATTTGATGAACACTGATTTCACGAGTACCATTCACCGGTGGTAACTGGGGTGAATGAATGATTCAAGATACCTAGACTTACTCGTATTTACCATATTATCTCATATATTCCATCAGCTAACCCACTGCTAGACTAATCCCGCACATCCCGGTAATGACGGCGTAATATACGAGACCAGTAACTTCCTGGGGATTTAAAGCGTCTAACCTGTAAAATTCTAAAAGAGAAACCACATGAGCCGAAGCCCAGTGAGTGTATCACAGGACCCTACACCTACATCAATTGAACAATAAACTGGATGCCTTCAACCTGCTCATTACACTGTCCCCCCAATGGAAGAACACTGTCCAGTTCAGTCTCCACAGGACTCACGAGGAGGTAATGGCCACGGTCAATCCAACGTCCACAATTCCTTCGACGGTATGCACACAACTTATGCACCCAACACCGCACAGTGTATTTCGTCGAAACGTAAATCCTCATCGTATATCAACTACGAGCGTTCACTGATACAGTGTGCAACAAACGAAAGCACCAATTACGAAACACCTCAGACGGACAATAGTATTGCCCTTCATCCATCTAGTGCCGTACTCAAAAACTCACGACGTGAGATAATATTGTTCCGCTTACGATCGCCGTTTCAATCCCGGTTTATTTAACTACTACCCTCGCACTTCTGTGATCGGATTTCAGTTGCTATTTTCCAGCATCATCGAGTCCAGGGAAAAAGAACAGAAGCATAAACTTAACGAGATCCATACAAAAATCAAAGTAATAAGCGGAAATCACGAAGACAAAGAAAGAGCTCGAATGCAACTAGGCTTCTGGCCACGACACCCAGCCATACCACTTACTGTTTCCAATCATTTGGCAGGTGGGTCGCGTGGACCCCAATCTGGAAGTCTGACACGTCCTACTCGGCCAAGTCCACCGGTCAATGTTTTCATACCTTTGTGCCATGTCATGGACTGATCATCTCGACCTACCCTCAAATCACTTACGACCTAGGGCTCCCTTAAACGACTGGACGGTCTGCAGGTCTATTGTTCTACCAAGCAGACTGTTCCAATTATTCATTACCCTGTTGATAAGGCAGTGCGATCTGTTTATCAGCCTAGCTCGTGTTCTCTTGTTCGAGAATCCGAAGCCATTTGGAATAGACTATCCGGCCTAAGACTAGAAAAAACCCCATTCCCTTGAACGTTTCTATGCGATCCCCTCGACGTCTCCTCCTTTTCGAAGAGGAAACTTCGAGACCACGGAATCACTGTTCATACGTCTTACCCCTTTGTCCTTCAGCCATTCGCGTCGCAAGACTTTGAACTTTCTCCGAGCAGGCGGTGCGCTTTTTGTGGAAGGCTGACCAACCCTGCACGCTACCTTCTAAGTGAGGTCGTACTGTAGCCAAATAAGTTAACATGAATATTTCCGGCTTCCGACACGACAATGCTGATTGTAGTCTAAAGAGCTCACCATGAGCCGTTTGTGCAGCAGCACTGCACTGGTCCGACCATTTAAAGTCACTGTTGACGATGACCCTAAAGTCTTTAACCTTGCTAACTGCTTTTATGGTGAAAAACCCTCGGTCGTGAGCGACAGTTAGGCTTTCTGTTACCCTTAACAACAAACGGCCTTTTCCAGCGTTCAGTGGTAAGTCCCACTTGCGTGCCCAGTCCAGGACGGTTCTTATATCCCTGCCTAGATCGCCCTTATTTTCAGACCCTACAACCTTCATGTCATCCGCAAAAATGAAACTAGGCGATTACACGGCCGGTGCCAGATCATTAATAAACAAGAAGAATAGCATCGGGCCTAAGACGAATCCTTAGGGTACGCGACTAGTGAAGTTCACCAAACTAGAGCACCTGTTCCTCACTTTGACGTTAAATGCCGTGCAGGAAAGGAAGTCCGCCAGCCAACTACATATTGATCCATTTATACCAAACGCCCCCATCTTGTACAGCAACAGACGATGATTAACTGAGTCGAACACCTTGCTAAGGTCGAGGTAACATACTTCAACCTGTTTACCTTCATGCAGTCGCCGAGTTACTTCGTCTAAGAAGCACAAAAGATTGGTCAGACAAGATCTTTTCGTTAGGAATCCACTCTGAGCATAGAGTGATCCAGTGAATGCTGACAGATGCGACCGCGGATAATCTTAAGAACTTCACATAGGATGCTAGTTAGGCTTACCAGCCTATAATGACCCATAGCTGACTTAGGTCCACTCTTATGCATCACCACGACGGCCGTGAGGCAGCTTACTCTGGCCCAGCGTGGACCTGTACAGATAACATACCGATGGAGCCATGATATCCCACAACAGCCCGATGATGCCTGGATGGATGCCATCTGAACCCGTTGACTTAGGGACATTTAATTCCTGTAGATACTTACGCACGATTCCCTCTGAAGGACTTAGTTCATTTAACTCCGGCGGACTGGTGCGCTTCACCATTGATCCTCTTCCAAAGAAAGGCAATAAGACTGTATGCTCAAACTATCGTGGCATCAGTTTAATCGACGTGACCGCCAAAATATTCTCCGTGCTTTCGTTGAATCGCTCCTCAGCGGAGGGGGACACGCGCACACATCCCAATTAAGGAGGCTTCCGGCGTGAAAGAGGGTTTGTGGACCAAATCTTCACCCTCGTCCGAGCATTAGAACATCGGTACAATTTTCTAGCAACGGACTGCAGCCTGTTTCATTGATTTTCGGGCTGCGTTTGATTCAGCTGACAGAGAATTGTTATGGACTATACTACAAGCGAATGGAATGCCCCAGAAGCTTCTCAGTCTCATGAAGTCGTACTGCTCAAATGCGTTTGCGAGAATACGCATCTACGGAGGAGAGTCCAATGATTTCTTTGGATTCCGTTGTTAGACAAGGCTAACCCTCTTCGCCACTGCTGTTTGACTACACTATCGATTGGATAATGCGCCAGGCGCTCACCGACTACCCTGGTATTCAACTTTCCTCGCTGATTTGGAATTCGCAGACGACATCATCGTCCTTGGAATTAGCCTGATCGTTTTACAGTCTGTTCTTAATCGCGTAGAATCTTTTGCAAAATCCATGGGTGTATGGGGTGTCTGAGAGGAGTAGCACCTCTGAGTTGGTTGACTGTCGTGTCCCTTGGGGCATCCTCCATCTCTTTGGTCTCCATCATTCACCCAACTCTCACCTGTGGCTCCGCGAAGCTGAAGCATGCATCAGCGACCACACCCCGGCAAACCGCTCGACAGGCGGGCTAAACCAGGTTGAGGGTTACCGAGGTCTAAAAAACTTCGGCGAGACGGTGTTCGGCATGTGAAGACAGATCCTTCTGAATGGGCGGACGAGATCTACTGATCCAACGGCCACAAAGGAGACCTATTCAACTGCCTGATCCGGCATTCCAGAGGAGGCGAACGAACCGTACAGCAGGTCACCGGCTCCTCTGGGAACACCCTGCTGCCTTGCAGTCTGCACTTGGGTGTGCAAGGGCTAGAGGTGCAACCTCGAACAAAAAGGCCGAACGGTGCTGGGGACACCGCTTCGTACCCTACTCCCGCGACTCTCTATGATTATTCACGAAACCTTCGCGATATCCATGGAGCCGACTTATCCTCTCGCAGGAGATAGTCGTGTAAAAGTAAAAGTAAAGTAAGTTTTGCAAAATCCATGGGCTATAAATCAATACATTGAGGACCAAGATTCTTCCGATATGCACTACACACTTCATTCTCTCGATATACATGAACGGCGACCAAATAGAGCACGTTCCGGCGTTCATGTATCTAGGATCCACAGTCCTCCCAAACGGTTAGGCCAAAGTCCAAGTTAAGTTGTGCATTGACAATACCAGGAGTGCTTTTCTCCAACATCGTAATGCACTCTGGTGGTAGACAGCATTCCACTGTCATCCGGATCGTCACTACACCTGGCCTATTGGGACCTTATGTAGTTCTCCACTCCACGTATCAGGATCTGGTTGCTCGTTACCCCTAACAGTGCAGTGGCCCTTCTTGGCTATGGGGTGTATATACCCCTCCCACTGTAGTCACGCGAAAGCATGTAATAGAAAGAAAAAACGGCCAGTCTCCGGACCAAAGTTCGCGCCTTTCGGGCCGCTGTCCGTCCAGTACTGGCCCATGGTTGTGAAAAGGGGGTATTGCACGTGGAAAACACCAGAGAGCTGGGAGCGTTTAACCATTGGTGTTTGCGACGGATCCCGAAAGTGACTTTGCAAGACATGCTTTTAAACGACGCAATAAAACAACGGTGTTTTCATATCGATAAGCTGTCAGTGTTCCTCCAGCGCGGACGATTGCAGTGGTTTGGATATGTCCTACGACGTCCAGACACGTAGATCTCAAAACAGGACCTCTTTCCCTTTCCGTGTCTAGGATGGCGCTGTGGAATTGGAAGACGGCTGACGACGAGACTGCACCTTGACGTGGTGTGATGGCTTGCGCGCCTCTATGACCCAAAGAGCTATGCAGGATGGCTTCCTTAAGCCGGAGATGCAATCATACCTGACAGGTCAATGGGTAGAGGTCAGACGAAGTCCTGTCTCCTGGTCCTCCAGGTTGGGGGTTGATTTGAGCTGGCAACTCAGTCAGAAAAACCAGTGGAAGAATAATCTATCCAAGCAAATGGGCTTTCACTAAGCCATCCCGCTGCCTTGCCGATAGGTTCTTGTTAGAACTAAAGGCTTTGGATGAGGACCCTAATCGTTCTCCTGCTTTGTGGCTGGACACCCTAGCAGTACCCGTCCAACATCTCCCATGAACTGCACGAATACAAAGAATTCCATACTGCATCGGTCGTCGTGCAGGATAATCAGGACCGCGCTGTCCACTGCATCGAGCGGGATGGGTAGTGATAAGTGTGCTACTGCTCAGAGTTCCCTCTCTTTTATTCAACCTTTGTCTTCTGTCCCTAACCATCCCTCTTGGCCCCATCTATCCACCCATAATGCTCCCACTGATAACACGGTCGATACTCGCAACGATTCACTGTCAAATAGTATCGGGAATAATCCTCTGTCTGGTAGCTCACATTTTCTCAAGCCCCGTCAGCCTCTTAATCTCGGCTCCTTCAACGTGCGTACACTCATGCAGGCCGGTCAGCAGGCGTGCCTAGCCCTCACAATAAATTCTCTGAAGATTGATGTCTGCTGCTTAAGTGAAACGCGTATCCAGGATTCGAGCAATGTAATTCAACTAACTGCTCCTGGTATCTCATCGAGGTATTTCCTACGCACCTCAGGAGACGAAGCAGCTAGAGCTGTGGGTCAACGTGGTGTAGGAATTGTCTTGACTGACAAGGCTGAGGCTGCCCTTTTAGACTGGATTCCTGTTAACAGTCGTTTATCTGCTGTGAGACTCCAAGGGTCAGCCGGCGTTCGAAAGGATAGTTGTGTTAAACGCAATTTGTTTGTGATCTCGGCGTACGCCCCAACGGACTGCAGCTCAGACTTGCAGAAAGATGAGTTCTATGATGCCCTCGCCACTCTCGTTCGCAGCAGTAAAGGTTCTCACATTGTAGTGCTAGCTGGTGACTTCAATGCACAAGTTGGCAAACTCAGTGTGTCAGAAGCCTGTTTAGGTGGGCGTTGTGCTTTACCCGCTGAGCGTACAGATAACGGGGATAGGCTTCTCCAGTTTTGTGCAGACAATCGATTGTTCTTGTCTAGCACAAATTTCCGACACAGCTCGCTTCGTACAGCGACATGGCGCTGTAACTCTACAAGTACTTTGAGTCAAATTGACCATATCGCCGTGAGCTACCGATGGCGCAGTTCTGTTCAGAACTGTAGATCTTACTGGTCCACGTACGTAGAGTCGGACCATGCCTTAGTTTTAATGCGATTATCTCTCCAGCTCCATGGTTATCGTCGCAAACCGCAAACCGGATTAGCCGTCCAACGTTTGTGTGATCCAGAAGTTTGCACCCGTTATGAGCAAAAGTTAGCACATGAGCTAGGATCCACGGAGAACAGTAATGTAGATGAGCATTGGGCTCATATCAAACAGGCGATGCACGTTGCAGCAGGTTTCGCCTGTGTTCCTCGATCCGTTGTCCATCAAAGACACTGGATCTCGCAAGAGTCGCTGAGTATAATGGAGCAAAAGCGTCAGCTTTCGAACCGTAGGGAGATGAATAAGATGCGGAGAAAGCTGCAAAGGTGAGTTACGCAAAGCCTTAAGAATGATCGCGAAAATTGGTGGGTCAAGGTAGCCGAAGAAATGGAAGTGGCAGCTGCTTCAGGTAACAGTCAAAGACTGTTCAAACTTATTCGTGACACCGGTGGACGGCGAACTCAGGTCAGTGAAACGATATGCGATAGAAATGGAGAACCCATCCATAACAAACAGCAAAGGCTTGACCGATGGGCCGAGTACTTCAAGGAACAGCTTAGCTGGCCGCACGCTAGTGTAGTTACTCCCGTGTCAACAACTGTGACTCCTTGGGTGGTATCACTTGAGCCTCCATCGGAAATGGAAGTGGAGTCGTGTATCCGATCACAAAAGCGGGGGAAAGCGGCAGGTCCCGACGAACTTCCTCCAGTTCTTTTCAAACTGGGTGGTGAGGCGTTGATAAAATCACTTACCGCCTTGCTCTGTGACATTTGGAACTCGGAGCGTATACCGTTAATATGGAGTGAGTCATTGATTGTTCCCATCTTCAAGAAGGGAATACGCAATGACTGGTAATCATCGTGGGATTAGCTTAATTCCGATAGTCACCAGAGTATTAGCCTCGATCCTGCTGCACCGTCTTACGCCCACTCGCTAGAGGAATGCCCGCGAACAGCAGACTGGATTCCACCCAAGTCGAGGAGGCATCGACCAGATTTTTACTCTTCGCCGACTACTTGAAACGCTTCACACGCATCGCCGACTAACAACAATGGTTTTCTTGGACCTGAAAGGCGTTTTCGATTCAGTTGATCGAACAGCGCTTTTCAGTGCTCTTTAATGAAAAGGTATGTCCTAGAAGTTCGTGAACCTAATGAGATCATTGTATTCTCATACTTCTGGCTGCGTTAGGGTTTACGGCGAACTATCCGGTCGGTTCGAAACGACCAGTGGCGTTCGACAGGGATGTCCTTTGTCTCCATTCCCGTTTAACTTCGTCATGGACGAAATAGTGGAGAGTGCGCTGCAAAATCTTCAGGATGTAGGCGTCGAACTAGGAAATAGTGAAAAGCTATGTGACCTAGATTACGCGGACGACGTAGTCTGCTTGTTCGAATCCACGGAACATGCTCAGCGTGCACTAGATAATCTCGCAAGAGCTGTAGCTCCATTCGGCATGCGCTTTGCACCTTCAAAGTGCAAGGTGATGTTACAAGACTGGACGTCAACAATTCCGAGCTTGATGCTCGATGGGGAGGTGCTGTCAGTTGTCGACTACTTCACCTACCTCGGTAGTTGCGTGACGACGGATGGGAGCACAGTAGTAGAGGTGAGCACGCGGATATCCAAAGCTCGAGCGGCGTACGCTGGACTGAAGCACTTGTGGCGCCGACCTGATATTTCACTGAAGTTGAAAGGTCGTGTATACTGTGCCGCAGTGCGTTCAGTTTTGCTGTATGGTTGCGAAACTTGGAGTCTGCGTGCTGAAGATATTCGTCGTCTCGAGGTTTTCGACCATCGATGTTTACGTAGTATCGCTAGGATTGGGTGGAATAGCCGACTAAGCAACGATGAGGTCAGAAAGCGAGTACTGGGTACTAATTCAGAGAACGTTCTGTCACAGCGTATCCAACTTAGTAGACTTCGTTGGTTGGGACACGTGTTACGTATGGCAAACACACGTCTACCGTACCGTGTCCTATTCTCCGTTCCTCCTAGGGAGTGGAAGAAACCACGTGGAGGTCAACAGATGACGTGGCAGCGAGGAATGAGAAAATGTACAGCAGACTTAGGAAAAGTAGGTGCTTCACGTCTTCGTGGTTGGGGTCCAAAAGATCCGTCAAACAGTTGGCTGACTACACTGAAGGATATGGCAGCGAACCACGAACAGTGGCGATCGTGTTGTCACTTTCTATCGAATCAGAATGATTGATCGATGTGCGTTTGTACAGTTAGACTGTATTCCGTATGTTGACTACTAGGGCATTCTTTCCTTTTCCCACCCGTGTAGATCCATTCCCTCTCCATCTTCTATATTCATACTTTTATTCAACGTGCAACATGGTGAGAAAGGCAGTGTCAGTGGGGCTTGCCCTACTGTTTAACGCTGTACGATGATGATGAACTCCGGCGGAGGATGTATCGGCATCAAATCGACTAGTACCAAAGTATTCACCCAGAGCGTCTGCTTTGCTCTGGTCATCAATGGCAGTACCGTGGTCCGCAGTGGAGAGTAGACCTATTCCATCTTTTGTTGACCCTTTTGGTTGCACATAACCATAGAATTTCTTCGACTGCTTTTTTCACGCATTTGATTAATTTAGGTTCCAACTCTCGCTTAGCAGTCGGCAGGAGGTTCACCATCTCATTTCGAAGCTTTGTATAGCAAATCCAAGATAGTTGACTGCCGGAAACTTGTAAAGGTTCCGGCTACGGTGTGACGAACGATTACAAGCAAACACACACAGGTGAGATGAATGAAGTCGGAATGGCTGTTTATGGGCTTTAATCAGTTTGGAATCAGAGCATACAGCTGAAATGGAACAGAGAACTATTAGAAAAAATATGAATGAAACACCGGAAGAGACAAGTGTTTAGTACACCACACGGTTTCTAGGTTTGACGGCCTTGGCTATTGCAACCTTCCACCACAATGGTTTGCCCCGCCCCCCCAACTCTTGGTTTCATGGGTGCAAACTCGTTCTTGAGGGCAATGATGACCCCTTTATTACATTCCAGCGTTCCTCCACAGTAGCCTCCTCCATTGTACCCCTCGTCAGGTCCGCCGCCCTAGTGCGAAGCTTGTCTAGGTCCATACTACTGAAATTCCCACCCAGTTTTGAGGTTACCTTGGGTTGCCGCATGCACGGCGTGATTTTGGTACACAAGTGGTCACTCTTGTCCAACGGCGCACAGCATTGTAATTCGGATACGTCGTTTGCGAGATTCTTTTTTGTGAGATCCAGTAAGGATGGCGCGCACCCAGCCCTATATCTGGTATATACAAGATATGGGGAAGATATCGTCCCTAACATGAGGGTGCAACGCATTTGCATGCAGCCACTCTAAGTAGCTCTCCTGCGATCCCGACGTGCAGACTCCAACCGTCCAGTCAACGTGCGGTAGGTTGAAGTCACCTACTGTGGGGGCTTTTGTGCCTCTCATACTAGTTTAGTTAGGGTCCGCAATAGGTGAACATCCTCCTCGCGGTTTGTACTCGGTGTTCTGCAGACACAGATAACGTTAACTTTTCGGCTTGGAAGGATGATCGTAGCTGTGCACAGCTGGACATTACGAGTACATATTTCTGTCAGAGACTTAAGATGGTTTGTACCTGGCTTAATGAGGATGGCTACCCCTCTTCCAAGACAATCGTGTTTTCTATCCTGCCTATAGATCGCGAAATCGTTTTTTTATCAGTCCTGGCATATAATCTCTGGAAATCCGCTGTGGTGTACTAACTGCTTCTTATTACTGTCCACCCGTAATCCGCATTTCTATATTTTCATATCTTCTATTTCAGCGTATACGCTCAATCTGTTGGACGGGTAAAGCCTATATTCTGGGACTTTATTCTTCTCACTCTGACGTTATGATTGTTTGATCGGAACAAGATATACAATAACTAATCGGAATACACAACAATTTATTCGTTCAACAATGGACAAAATTTTGCGACCCGGAAATTTCGATGCTGACCCTTCTTCACAAACGTCATCAGCGGCCTGGAAACATTGGATCCGCACATTCAGCACTTTTATCGCTAAATCTTCAACGCCTGATTCCGACAAGCTCGTTGTTCTCATTAACTACGTCACGTCACCAGTATATGAATACATTGCCGAGTGAAAAACGTACGAAGCTGCGATCGATATTCTTGAGAAAACGAGGTTTCTGATCGGCATGCGTTGTCCTCTTGTAAACAGGAAACAGGTCAAACTTTGGACCAGTTCCTAAAAAAGCTAAAATTAGTAGCAAAAGACTGCTTTCAAATCTGTCACAGCCGAACAAAACCAAAACGACGCTATACGCAACGCGTTCATCAGTGGAATGCAATCTAACACCATTCGACAGCGACTTCTGGAAACAGGTTGCTGGATCTCGATTCTGGCTACGAACAAGCTCGTTCGTTGCGAATGGCTTGCCATTAATCTCATTCATTTCACCCGTCTGATTCTTCGTATTCAGCCTCAACATGTAATCCAGATATGCTCAAGGAATCGCGCCCTCATTAGTCTGAGTCGATTCTAGCGGTAGCAGCAGCAACTGATCGATTCTACTTCTGTGGATGTCAAACACCCTCGTTTTAAGTGTCCCACTAGGGACGCTGTGTGCAAACTGTGTAGTAAGAAAGGAAATTACCAAAAAATATGTCGGTCAGTGCCGCACACCAAAACTACATCGATTACTAGTTTCCTGTTATCTTCCATGATCCCAGCTTCCGCTCCACACTGCCTTTCCACTGCAGTAGTACAGGTTTTCATCAACGGAGTACCTCTGCAAGCTTAGGTGGATACTGGCAGTTCAGACAGCTATATAACAAGTTCTGTTGTTCAGAAGCAGTGTTGGAAGATTTAAGAGTTACGCAATCCCATTACTATGGCATCCACTAGTCTTACAACTAACACACATGGACACTGCATTGTGACATTGCCTTACAAAAGTCCTAACTACCCTCTCTTTAAACTTTCCGTTCTGTCCAACCTCTGTGCCGATGTGTTTTTAGGTCATGATTTCTTGCGCTTACATAAAATGCTAATAGTCCCTTTTGGAAACGAAAGTGAATCCTTTTCATTATGTAATCTTACCGCTGTTCGTATTGATCCGCCACCTCTGTTTCACAACCTATTACCCAATTGCACCCCGATCGCCACCAAATCACAACGACATTCCGCCGCAGATGAAGGCTTCATCAAGATGGAAATCGAACATCTACTAAAAGAGCAAATCATGTAATCGTCCAACTCACCCTGGCGCGCTCAGGTGCTGGTCACCACTAACGAACAGCAGAAACACAGAATGGTGATTGATTACAGCCAGACAGTCAACCGATTCACACTCCTTGACGCCTACCCACTACCAAAAATCGATCAAATGGTCGGACAAATCTCAAGCTACGCTGTTTTTAGTACTTTGGATTTGAAACCTGCCTACCATTAAATACCGATTCGGGAGAAAGACAAGGCTTTCACTGCATTTGAAGCCTGTGGAAACCTGTTCCAGTTTCGTTGGATTCCTTTTGGTGTTACCAACGGTGTTTCGTGCTTTCAGAGGGTCATCAATCAGATTACCAACGCGGAATCCCTCTCAGGCACCTTTGCATACTTGGACAATATTACTATTTGTGGTGAGGACGAAGAACAACACCAGGAAAACCTATCGCGATTCTACACTGCTGCCAAAAAATACGGACTGGCATTTAACAACAGTAAAAGCACAATCGGAGTAAAGCTGATTAGGCTTTTGGGATACGAAATTTCCCACAGGTCGATTAAACCTGATCCTGATAGACTTGAACCTCTTCAAAACCTACGGATTCCGAAAAATTTAAAGTCTCAACAGCGCATCATTGGGCTTCTCACGTATTATGCACAGTGGATATCACATTATTCGGATAAAATTCGACCTCTAGTTAACAACCGAATATTTCCCCTGCCGGAGGAAATTGCAACGTCCTACAAGTCCATGAAGGACGAACTGTCGAGATCCGTGACGTCAACAGTAGATTCAAAGTCACTCCTCGTAGTCGAGACTGACGCTTCTGACATCGCTATTGTTGCAGTACTAACGCAGAGTAGTAGACCAGTTGCTTTCTTTCCTAGGACACTGACAGCTAGTGAGCGACATTATTCATCGGTGGAAAAGGAGGCGTATGCCATTGTTGAGGCTATCCGAAAGTGACGGCATTATTTACTTGGTGTACACTTTCAGTTAATTACGGACCAAAGATCGGTCGCGTTTGCGTACGATATAAATCACCGGGGGAAAGTAAAGGATGATAAGATACAGCGTTGGCGCATCGAACTATCGTGTTACAACTTCGACGTGGTTTACCGTCGCGGCGAGGACAACAAAGCAGCCGATACACTATCGCGTGGGTATTGCGGCTCCGCGTGTGATATTACTCTGAAGGATTAACATGACTCTTTATGCCACCCTGGAATAGTCCGCTTGATACATTTTGTACGATCCAGGAGTCTCCCTTTCTCAGTTGAGGGTGTAAAAAACGGTATCGAGTTGCTTTGTCTGCGCTGAGCTAAAACCGAGATTTTGCAGATACCTACTGGAAACATGGTCAAAGCCACATCTCCATTCGAACGTTTAAATGTTGACTTCAAAGGTCCGCTGCTTTCGGCTACTTGTAATTGGTACTTACTTACGATAATTGACGAGTATTCTAGAATTCCACTCGCCTTTTCCTGCCAGGACATGACGGCGTCAACTACCATTGACAGATTCTGCCAATTGTTCTCTGTTTGGCATGCCCTCGTACATCCACTCAGACCGCGGTCCTTCGTTCATGTTCGAACAACTGGAAAATTTCTTACATGTTGAAGAAATTGTGACTAGCAGAACGACGGCGTACAATCCACAATCTAATGAGCAAGTAGAATGCCTAAATGGCACCATATGGCGTTGCACTTCCCTCGCCACTAAACCCAGGTCTCAGCCTATCACCGAGTGGGAAACCGTCCTCCCAGATGCACTCCATTCCATTCGCTCCCTGTTGTGCACTTCCACGAACGCCACTCCACACGAACGTTTACTACGATGCAACAGGAAATTCACACAGGGAGTCTCTTTACCAAGCTGGCTTACTGTTCGCGGACTAGTCTTCATGCGGCGCCACGTCCGTTCGTCGAAGTATGAGCCTGCTGTCGACGAAGTGGAACTCGTCGCATGTAAACCAAGGTATGCTCACGTGCGTTTACCAGACGGGCGTGAGGAAAATTTCTATTCACAACCTTGCTCCGAAAAAGCAGCAGCAGCGTAATCCTGATGACACATTTTTGCGTCAGACACAGATAACATATCAGACCACCACACAAACACTAATGACCGCATTCACGCAGAAGCGCTAGGTCAACATATTCCTAATAACACACTACAGTCATCGCTCATAGATAAACAGCAAAGAGTGTGGCCGTACAATCTCCGAAATCGTGAAGTGTAAACATTCGTAACTGCAGTGATCTAAATTGTAAGACTCAGCGGGGAAGAATGTGGTGTACTAACTGCTTCTTACTACTGTCCACCCGTAATCTGCATTTCTATATTTTCACATTTTCCATTTCAGCGTATATGTTCGATCTGTTGAACGAATAAAGCCAATGCTCTGGGCCTTTAATCTTCTCACGCTGACGTTATGATTGTTTGATCGGAACAAGATATACAATAACTAATCGCAATACACAACAGTCACCTTTCAGTAACGGCGACTATTGATGCATTGTGCTCCCAATAGGCTTTGGAGAGCTCCATCCATCTGTTTCTACGCTACATGTACTGGTGTATAACACCACTGCATTCGTTTTAACATATGGACACACCTGCCTCGATCTCGGGCGAAGCGCCCGAGGTGCTAGCAAGTTTTTTGCAACGGTGTTTACCATTAGGGTGCATGAAAAACGTTGGATACCTAAGACCTCCGATACCTCCCAACCCGTTCCTACTGGAGCTCTAATGACCTCAAATTCGCGAGGGTTAAATCACTCGCCGACCGCTTATACCACTTCCTATTTTCATCTTCAATGAGCACTATTCCTGACGAATTCAGTGGCTTGCCTATTCCCATTGGTGCGTTACCTCGAAAGCCGGGCGCGGCTTCCTGTTGTCTTTGTGGACCCATCGCTAGTGTCGTTGCAGGCTTATCCATGATTCTACCCTGCATTCCTCTGTGTTTGTCCGGTACAATGTGATATCGGTCCTTGGTGTTGTGGGCTACCTTTGCAACCCTAGCTAGCAGCATATCTCAGATATGCTCATTTAACTTATAGTGAACAGCCGGTCACACCCTACCTACCACTCGTTTGACTGCACGTTTCGCGCACGCGGAAACCGCAAGTGCTACTCTCAACCCATTTCCTCGGCACAAGCCAGCGTGCAATCCCTGTATTCGGGCCCTGAGAATACACGCGGTTGGCACTCCACGGTCTGTTCTCGTTGACTTTCTTGACGAACGGGATCGCAGAAGCTGAGGGAGTGTGCCCTCCAACAGACTCGACTAGAATTGGTCGTGCGGTACTAGTGCCCATTCTAACGCACGGAGACTTCCACATCTCCACTCTGTGTACTCTTTTCAAGGGAATAGGACGTCTCCTGCCTATGTCTCTTCTTGTCTTTCTCGTACGAAGGGTTCCTCCTGATTAAAAATCACCAGCCCCCGACTCGTCCCTTGTCACACTGACTGGATCCGCCTTTGGAGGTCCATCAATTGGACTTCTAGAGTCCGGTAACTACCCTGCTGGCACGAAATGGGTAGGAAACTGAAATCCATCTGAAATATCCTGTATGGAAATCCGGACAGACTTCACGTAGGTCGTCTCTATAAAATCGGAAATCCAACCAGTATGCAGCTGCATGGACCAACTGCGGCGCATTGCTAAAGTGCGCTAATCATGTGTCGGTTGCGCAACACGTGTAATTGGTCGTAGCTGTCGTCAACACGTCAGCATGTTCCTTTCTCACCCCACAACAACGGACCAGGTTGCCGTATGACCAGTGTGGATGAAATTCCGGTGCTTACTCGAATTTTACCGGTGCCAATTACCCGCTTTGTGCTGGCAAGGTGGGTTCCTCTAACTTCAAGGCGTTGTCCGTCGCCTCTTGTGTTTGGGTTTTTGATATATTGCAAGACGAACACCAAACACGTACCTCAACTCAGTGAGATTCGATAATACAAATTAACTGGCGTTAAGATCTCACACACGATGAAGATTCACAGCTGGGTAGATACAACGCGACCACAACACGATACCAGTTCAGTGCAGCTTAGTTCAGTTTGCACAGGACTTGGTGTGGCTAGAGCCAATCGTGTGTCCAGATAGTTGTGTTGTCGGCGCGTTTCCGTGGCTCCCAACACGGCGTGATTTTCTTTTTCTGAAAGGCAGAAACTTCGTGCAGTATCAGCCCCGGCAGAGTAAGGTGGAAACAATAAGTAAATTGCATCTGACCCTAAAAACTGCTTAACATAACTCGGGATATACTGCCACCCAACATAGGTCTACTGCTTTCCTAAAAGCCTTCACCGTTGTGATATTTATTACCTCCTCCGGGAGCTTATTCCAATAGGGTACCACTTTATTTGAGAAGTACTTCGCCCTAATTTGGAGCCTCGAATGCTTCCTTTGTAATCTAAGGCTATGCCCCCTTGTGCCTCTCTCGGGGATCAGAGAGAAAAGGTCTTCTCGTCTTATTCCTAACAGTCCCTTCATTACCTTGAAGGTTTCTATCAAATCCCCGCGAATGCGCCGTCTTTCCACCGAGAACAGGTCTAGGGCACGGAGACGCTCTATGTAGCTAAACCCCCTTCTCCAGCCACCATTCTAGTGGCTAGCCCTTGCACTTTCTCCAGACAGTCTATATCTTTCTGGTATTACGGTGCCCAGGCTTGCACGCAGTACTCCATATGCGGCCTAACTATGGCCTGATATATCGGAACGAAAATCTCCGGATCTCTACACGACATAATGGATCTAACTCGAAACAGTTCTCTCCTGGCCATATTGGCTGCTGCGGTGTACTGCTTCGACGGCTTAAAGCTGTTGTCCATTATAACACCCAAGTCTTTGACCTGAGAGACCACTTGCAACGAACCCACACCATTCCCACTAGCCCCTGTATTTGTGGTCAAGCACTGACACCTGGTGAGGTTAAGTGGAAGGTCCCTTTTTCGTGACCAGTTTTGTACTGCCAACACGTCAAGTTCTATATCTACTCCAGCAATCTTGACGTCATCGGCAAACATAAAGGTGGGGTTTGTAAGCCCACGTGCTAGGTCATTGATGAACATGAGGAAGAGCGGAGGGCCGAGCACCGAGCCCCGTGGCACCCCACTTGTTACACCTTCCGGTTTTGAGACATGACTCCCCACCTTAACACTAAAAGTTCGCCCTGCTAAAAAACTATTTATCCATTGTCTTGCCTTTCCAATAATTCCCATGAACTGCAGTTTGACGTCCAGAAATCTGTGGTTCGCAGAATCAAACGCCTTGCTGAAGTCCAAGTAGCAGACCACAATCGATTGCCCTTCGTCCAGACGCTTGGTTATCTCATCGAGGAACAGCAGGAGATTCGTCATACAGGATCGTCCTGCCACAAACCCATGATGAGCATTTGATATGAGGTTGTGTTGAACCAAATGCCTAGAGATCTGTTTCCTGACTATTCGCTCCAGGCACTTACACAGTGCTGAAGTCAAGCTAACCGGCCGGCAATTTTCGGCCTTTTGCCGGAAGCCACTCTTGTAAATTTCTACCACTGTTGCTCTCCTTCAGTCTCCCGGCACGATTTCCTCTCTAAGTGACGTTTCATACAGCTTCGTCACCGGAGCCTTCAGGACCTCGGCCAGAGGCTGAACGATTGCTGTACGGAAAACACGGGGAGCGAGGCCACGTGGACTAGGGGCAGAGAATATAAGAAACAGACCAGATAGACACACGAGACACAGAACACAATCACGGATGATGAGTGATACCTGCGGCCTCCCAGGACTAATAACTCACAACCACTCGGGCCACACCACCTAGACCCGTAGTCGCACAACGGGAACCCAATTCAGGTTCAGTTCAGTTCAGTTCAGTTCAGTTTGCACAGGACTTGGTGTGGCTAGAGCCAATCGTGTGTCCAGATAGTTGTGTTGTCGGCGCGTTTCCGTGGCTCCCAACACTGCGTGATTTTCTTTTTCTGAAAGGCAGAAACTTCGTGCAGTATCAGCCCCGGCAGAGTAAGGTGGAAACAATAAGTAAATTGCATCTGACCCTAAAAGCTGCTTAGCATAACTCGGGGTATACTGCCACCCAACATAGGTCTAGTGCTTTCTTAAAGGCCTTCACTGTTGTGGTATTTATGACCTCTTCCGGGAGCTTATTCCAATAGGGTACCACTTTATGCAGCTGCATGGACCAACTGCGGTGCATTGCTAAAGTGCGCTAATCATGTGTCGGTTGCGCAACACGTGTAATTGGTCGTAGCTGTCGTCAACACGTCAGCATGTTCCTTTCTCACCCCACAACAACGGACCAGGTTGCCGTATGACCAGTGTGGATGAAATTCCGGTGCTTACTCGAATTTTACCGGTGCCAATTACCCGCTTTGTGCTGGCAAGGTGGGTTCCTCTAACTTCAAGGCGTTGTCCGTCGCCTCTTGTGTTTGGGTTTTTGATATATTGCAAGACGAACACCAAACACGTACCTCAACTCAGTGAGATTCGATAATACAAATTAACTGGCGTTAAGATCTCACACACGATGAAGATTCACAGCTGGGTAGATACAACGCGACCACAACACGATACCAGTTCAGTGCAGCTTAGTTCAGTTTGCACAGGACTTGGTGTGGCTAGAGCCAATCGTGTGTCCAGATAGTTGTGTTGTCGGCGCGTTTCCGTGGCTCCCAACACTGCGTGATTTTCTTTTTCTGAAAGGCAGAAACTTCGTGCAGTATCAGCCCCGGCAGAGTAAGGTGGAAACAATAAGTAAATTGCATCTGACCCTAAAAACTGCTTAACATAACTCGGGATATACTGCCACCCAACATAGGTCTACTGCTTTCCTAAAAGCCTTCACCGTTGTGATATTTATTACCTCCTCCGGGAGCTTATTCCAATAGGGTACCACTTTATTTGAGAAGTACTTCGCCCTAATTTGGAGCCTCGAATGCTTCCTTTGTAATCTAAGGCTATGCCCCCTTGTGCCTCTCTCGGGGATCAGAGAGAAAAGGTCTTCTCGTCTTATTCCTAACAGTCCTTTCATTACCTTGAAGGTTTCTATCAAATCCCCGCGAATGCGCCGTCTTTCCATCGAGAATAGGTCAGTTCAGTTCAGTTTGCACATGTTACGTACAGCACGAAGACGACGAGTTGACAGATGGAAGGTTATCCAAAAAAATGTGGCACACTACAACTGTGATTACAGTAAAAAAAGAAGTGCGCATTACAATTCAGTCTCCAGTGATAACACTGTCTTTGATTGTCCTCGAAGTCCACCAGGTCGATTTCTTCCACTGGAACAGAAAAGAGAAGCATGAATTAGTAAGCTCGATCCTACGTTGCGTGGCCGTCTTCAAATTTCGTAACACTGTACTCTCCCACAATTGGCTCCGTCCCCGGAGCCACAGCGCTCCCTCCTTCCGCGGAGACCTCCTGCTCTAACTGCACCGGTGGTACTATATCGCTTTCTGGGTGAATTGCGGTCTCACAGGGTTTGAGCTTATTAAAGTGAACCATCTGTGCCTACTTGAGATAACACTGCCCCAATAGCGCCGTCACTTGCATCCGTGTCTAGGATAAATTCGCCGGCGTTCGTGGACAAGTCTGGTAACGCTAGCACCGGCGATGAACACAACTTGGAAAGTAAATATCGGAAGGCTTCCTCACACTGATCATCCCAGGCGAAATTACTATTTTTCTGCAGGAGCGCGTTTAGCGGTAACGCATGCGCTGCAAAATCCTTTATAAAGCGACGGTAATAGGGGGCAAGGCCCAGGAAGCTTCGTAATTCGGAAACCGAACGGGGCGTTGGCCAATTCAGGACTTGATCTACCTTTCTGGGGTCAGTTTTTATTCCACGTTAAGAAACTATATGACCCAAGAAGCTGACTTCCCTTCGGAAAACCGACACTTGGCTGGGTTTAGTTTCAACCCCGCTTCCTTGATCCGTTCTAACACTAATTCCAAATTCGTAAGGTATTCTTCTACCGTCTTCCCATGGATCAGCGCATCATCGACATACACAAGGCATTTGGACGGCGGTAATCTTTCTAGCACATAGTTCATTAGCCTTTGAAACGTGGCGGGCGCATTAGTCAATCCAAACGGCATGGTTTGGAGCTCGTACAAACCTGATGGAATAGAAAAAGCTGCCTTTTCCCTATCCTCAGGCTCAATCTCTACTTGCCAATATCCCGAGGCTAGATCGAGGGTGGTAAAATACCGCGCACCTCCCAAGGCATCAAACAGATCTTCCATCACTGGCAGCGGGTACGAGTCCTTCTTAGTGACTGCATTCAACCGGCGCTAGTCCACACACAACCTTAGCTTGCCGTCTTTCTTTTTCACCAGTACTACTGGCGCTGCCCATGCGGAGTGGGATGGTTGTATGATATTATTTTTCAGCATATCTTCCACCATTTGCTGTACTTCTGCCTGGTGTTGCACTGGTATTCTTCTGGGGGCCAACTTAATTGGCTCAGCATCCCCTGTGTCGATACGATGCTTGATTACATTGGTCCTCCCTAACTTCTCGCCATCCCGCATGAATAAGTCGATAAATTTGACAAAAATTTGATAGAGCTTTTCATTCTTCTCCATGGCTCCATTGTTCTCCAACAGTCTTTGGAACCGCCGTCTGCGTTTGATTTCAGAAAACTCCACAGAACAGACATCTAACTTTCTGCGACCGCACTCCCCGCACTCCTTCGTTTGATAACCAAAATAAAGTCTCTTCCTTGGAACATCTATGACGCACTCGAAATTCTGCAGGGTGTCCTTCCCTACAATTGCGTCGAAGGAGATGCCTTGGACGACAACAAACGGCTGCGGCTTAGCTAACCCTCCAAATTCCAATAAGAATGATGCCACCCCCACGGTGTTTAGTTTTCCACCGTTTTCATCAGTCAGTGAAAACCCGCACCGTTTTAGATTCACTGAACCCAGAAGGGGTATTACAGCCGCATTGATAAGGCTACGGGTGGCTCCAGTATCAATTAAATCACACAGCTCGGCATCATTAACTCGAATCAAAGTTGAAATAGTATCCGAACAATTGGTGAGCAAAGACACGACTGGTATAATGGACTCACCTGGCTGTGGCGGTGACTGCCTCGAGTCCAGTGCCTGAGTGCCTTCGACCACTGTTGCCGTGTTTTGCACCGCAGGTCGGTGTGCCGCCCTGTGATACCGCCCACGAGTACCGAATCCACGGTAGTTGGGAGTGGACCATAGATTAGCGCGGCGGCCCCTCCAGCCTCTGTTGGTTCTCAATCCTGGCTGGCGTGATCCCCTTGTCACCTGGGCCCATTGTCGTTGAACGGCGAAACACTCTTGATCCGTGGTCGACTTGGTTAGCACTCTCTCCATTCTTTCTTCTTCCTCTGCTGCTGCTACGGCCTCTGACAATTCGGTAGATCTTCCTCCCAGGAGAGTTCTCTTCACAGACTTATTGGACACGCCCTCAACGAACCGATCCAGGACGTGCCGTTCTAGTTCAGCCTTATCCCCCTCGGGATGTCCTCGTGTCGCGAGCTGCTTTAGCTCCCGCGCAAAAGACCGGACGTCCTCTCCTGGAAGCTGTCGCCTCTGATGAAACTTATCCCGATACTCCACTGGGTGACCCGGTGCATCCAGCAACTTTCGAATGCGTTTGAAGACGAGATCGCAATCGCCATCCCTAAACACGTCTGACTCATCGACGATATCATACGCCTCTCCAACTAGGAGGCTCATGATGACATCCTCTTGTTGATTAGCATTGAACCACCTAATGTACCGACGTACTTGGCTCTCCCATATATTGTAGTTTCCGCCGATACTAAACTTCTCGGGGGCACTTGGGGTCGGTATTTGTTGCTTTTTGTGAATTGTGCACCCCGCCAAGTCCCGAGTAACCTCTTCCACCGGCGTATCTGCCGATCTGCACCCCTGCGACTCTCTTTCTTTCGCCTCTACCACATTGGAATACTTTGCTGTCTTCTTGGACATTGTTCTCCCGGGTCGCGGCACCAGTTTGTAACGTACGGCAAGAAGAAGACGATTTGCCAGATGGAAGGTTATCCAAAAAAATGTGGCACACTACAACTGTGATTACAGTAAAAGAAGAAGTGCGCATTACAATTCAGTCTCCAGTGATGACACTGTCTTTGATTTTCCTCGAAGTCCACCAGGTCGATTTCTTCCACTGGAACAGAAAAAAGAAGCATGAATCGGTCAGCTCGATCCTACGTTGCGTGGCCGTCCTAAAATTTCGTAACACACAAGACAGGTAATGGCCACGGCCAATCAAGCGTCCAGAATTCCTTCGATGGTATGCACACCAGTTATGCACCCACCACTGCCGAAAGTATTTCGTCGAATACGTGCTAAAATGAGAGGGAAACGGAAAACTTCATCGCATATCAACTGCGAGAGACATTATGCATCTTCAGTGTTCACTGAGATTGTATGCAATGAGCTAAAAAGTCTATTAAAAACATACTCCAGAAGAACCACAGTGCTACTCGTCATCCATCTAGATGATATACTCAAGGCTTACTACGAGGAAATATCTCGCATCACTTGCGATCTAGGGCACCTTTGAAAGATCAGACGGTCTGCAGATAACCAAGACGTCCAGTTTCTTGCGCAAGTGGGCTCTACGGATCTAACGTTGCTGCGACAGAACTTTGTGTGGCCGATGCCAACAGTGTGCTTAGATAATTGTGTAGTCGGTGCGTTTCCCTAGCCACCAAAACTGAGTGTTCGAGACCGCAGCAGGAGCCCACCTATCCAGATATAGACACTGGTGGAGTTTTTGAGCTACTGCTTCGTCAAGATTTGTTTGTTGTTTTTAGCCAGAACGACTGTCCATGGGAAATCTAGCTTGAAAAACCCACACGGCTCGAAGGTCACGCACTGGCCGACACTCCGCTATGACTGGACCACATCTTGAACTCTAGAAGCAAACTTCAATGATATTGGCCCACTCGCTGAAAGTGGAGTAAATTCCGACCTGGCTTGGCGTATTTCAGACCTCAGAAAGCTGGCAGGAAAACAAATGAATTAAAGGGAAACAAAAATATGGCGTACGTGTGCCTCGAGGAAGTGAATTTTATAAGTTTATACGGTTTACTTCTGTACAATGTTGTTTTTCTCGTTTAAATCTCGGTAGTTAGCTCTCCAGTTATTGGTCTGGCCGTTGCTATTTGTTCATTCGGTACTTAGTCACATATAATCCGTTGCACTAGGCTCAGTCCAGTTCATTCCAGTTCAGTTTGCACAGGACCGGTAATGGCCACGGCCAATCGATCGTACGGAATTAGTTCAATAGTATGCACTTCAGTTATGCTTCCACCACTGTAACAACCGGTCGTGGAAAATCCCCCTATTTCCCTCGCGATTCAGTGTTTCTCCTAACATCACTCATTTGCCTACACCATTGACTTGTCTTAACAAACTGGTTGTTTCTATGGACCAATTATTGTTTGTTCGCCCCCAGAGCGCTACTTTGGCACATCCTTGTTCGGAACCTGCGTGACGCACGTGCCGTTTGCTCACACGATGCTATTTGGTTTTTCGTTGTTGAGTCCTTGTGATCGTTTTATTGAGGTTTGTATATTTTTTATGTCATTGTTCATGTAATAATCTAGTATCGTAGAATATCGTGGATAATCGTCTTTTGATTTCGGGATCCGTTGCGAATTTGGCTACGCATTGCTCAAACGTTCTTTACAATACTCAATAGATCAATTTGGAACGAGGAAAGACACGCAAAATGCCAAGGAAAGGATCAAAAACATTGGAATTCGGACAGGAAGTAACACGGCAAGTCTCTGGGGAGGTTTCGGGTACATATGATTCCTTAGTTAATGCTAGATCGCCTAGTCCTGTCAGTGCTAGTTCATGTGTTAATGAGAGCAATATTGATCGTAAGGATTTTGATTTATATAGGCTGTGAATACTAGACCTACAACAACAGTTACTATTCGCTAGACTACAGGCACAGGAAGCAGAAAAAAAGTGTACACAGAAAGAGCTGCGCGCACGAGACCAGCGACTTCTACACTTCCGATAGATCGGGTGCAATAAGATAGGGAACCCCACGCCGGTCGCCGACTACGAACCACCATCGATCGACTTGCCTAGAGTGGTGCTTACGGTTTTCGACGGGCGAGCTGAACAATACTGCAAAATTGTCAAACAGTTCGAGACGTTCGTCGAAAATAAGGTAACCGACCCTGGACAAAGGCTTCTCTACCTTACTCACTACTGCCGAGGCCGAGCAAGAGAAGCTATCGACGGGTGTACCATGCCCGACCCGGAACAAGGCTACACAAGAGCAAGGAAGATTCTAAGGGATTTGTTTGGCCAACCGTTCAAAGTAGCCCGTAACCTAATAGAGGGCGTGATGGTAGCGGCAAAGAGAACCAAGGGTGACGTCTATACAATGGCCGACCTGGTGATAAAGATGCAAAACTGCTCAACAGCCATCGACCATTTAGGTTACAGGGCTGACCTAGACGCCATGCACCATTTGGAAAACATAGTCCGCCACCTTTCTCCCGAACTACAGGGAAGGTGGGCGGAAGAAGCAGAACGGATAAGTCGAAGCGACCGAGAAGCTAACTTCGAAGACCTGACCAAATATCTGGACAGGAAAGCGAAGATAGCTGACAGCAGGTTCGGCCGACTCATCCGGGACAGCAACCGGACGAACAAGCCCAGTACTAGCCAAGCTCAAACCCCTGTGTAACAGCCGGTCGTGGAAAATCCCCCTTTTTCCCTCGCGATTCAGTGTTTTTTCCCAACATCACTCATTTCCATACACTATTGACTTGTCTTTACGAACTGGTTGTTTTTCTGGACCAATTGTTGTTTGTTCGCGCCCAGAGCGCTATTTTGGCACATCCTTGTTCAGGACCTGCGTGACGCACGTGCTGTTTGCTCACACGCTGCTATTCGGTTTCTCGTTGTTGAGACTTTGTGATCGTATTATTGAGGTTTGTATATTGTTTACGTCATTGTTTATTTTAATAATCTAGTATCGTAGAATTATCACGGATAATCGCCTTCTGATTTCGGGATCCGTTGCGAATTTGGCTACGCATTGCTCAAACGTTCGTAACAATACTCAATAGATCTATTTGGAACGAGGAAAATTCACGCAAAATGCCAAGGAAAGGATCAAAGGCAGTCGAACCCGGACAGGAAGTAATACGGCAAGTCTCTGGGGAGGTTTTGGGTACTTGTGATTCTTTAGCTAATGCTAGATCGCCTAGTCCTGTCAGTGCTAGCTCATGTGTTATTGAAAGCAATATTGATCGTAAGGACGTTGATTTATATAAGCTGAGAATAATAGAACTAGAGCAACAGTTACTTTCGGCTAGACTACAGGCGCAGGAAGCAGAGAAGTGTACACAGAAACAGCGAGAGTATAGGACCAGTGACTTCGACACTTCCGATAGGTTAGAGTGCAATAAGGTAGGGAACCCCACGCAGGTCGCCGACTACAAACCACCATCGATCGATCTGCCTAGAGTGGAGTTAACGGTTTTCGACGGGCGAGCTGAGCAATATTGCAAGTTTGTCAAACAGTTCGAGACGTTCGTTGAAAACAAGGTAACCGACCCTGGGCAAAGGCTTCTTTACCTTACTCACTACTGCCGAGGCCGAGCGCGAGAAGCTATCGACGGATGCACCATGCTCGATCCAGAACAAGGCTACAAAAGGGCAAGAAAGATTCTGAGGGACTTGTTTGGCCAACCTTTCAAAGTAGCCCGTAACCTAATAGAGGGCGTGATGGCAGAGGCAAAGAAAACCAAGGGCGACGTCTACACCATGGCCGACCTGGTGATCAAGATGCAGAACTGCTCAATAGCCCTCGACCATTTAGGTTACAGGGCTGACCTAGACGCCATGCACACTTTGGAAGGCATAGTCCGTCACCTCTCTCCCGAACTACAGGGTCGGTGGGCGGAAGAAGCAGAACGGATAAGTCGAGGCGACAGAGAAGCCAACTTCGAAGACCTGACTGAATACTTAGACAGGCAAACGAAGATAGCTGACAGCAGATTCGGCCGACTCATCCGGGACAGCAACCGAGCAAACAAGCCCGGTACTAGCCAAGCCCAAACCCCTGTACGGGAACATCCAAAGTACCAGCCTTGGACCAACACACACGTCATTTCACGAGATGCTACGGCGAAACCAAATTGCAGATCCTGTGGTACTAGCCATGGCCTACCAGAATGCCCCAAGTTCGGCAATGCCACAATAGACGAACGGTGGGGAATGGCGAGGATGACAGGAGCATGTTTCATCTGTCTCAACACCACGCACCGGGCAGCAGCCTGTAGAACAAGGAATCGATGTGGTTACGAGGGCTGCACGGGCAGACACCATCGGCTGCTGCATCAGGCGAGAATAACCATATCCGAGGCGAGTGCCAAGCCCAGCGTGATTTGTTCAACTTCGCAATCTGCCAGTAAACCGGTACGTTTAGGCGTAGTGGCCGTGGGAGTAGTGACTCCGACTGGGATAGCCAAGGCGTTGGCTTTCGTTGATAGTGGATCCGACACCACTTTAGTGAAAGAGCGGTTTGCCGACAAACACCAACTGGCTAAAGGTGCGACGTCGTTAGCAGTGAGCACGGTGGGCGGAACACAGGTAATGACTGCCGGTAGATTAAGGCTGCAACTCATCTCTCTAGACACTAACGAGGAAATTGAACCAACGGAGGCATTCACGTTAGCGGATCTCCCCATGCGAGCACCAAGGTCGGTGAACGCAATCTTGACTCGATGGCCCCACCTGCAGGATGTAACCGTTGTAGACTGGGAAGATGATGAGGTGGATCTCCTCATCGGATGCGACGTGCCAGAGGCGCATTGGGTGCTTGACCAAAGAGTGGGCGACCGCCAGGCACCTTATGCCGTACGCACGGCTCTGGGATGGATGTTATACGGTCCAGTAGGGGTACGCGGTTCCGTGAATTACTTATCCGCCGAAACGGACCGCATAGAGTATCATCTGCAACGGCTGTAGGAAAAGGAGTTTCATGACATTGGGGACGAAAGACCGACGTTGTCTCAAGAGGATCACTTCGCTCTACGAACGGTACGGCAAGGCTCTAGAGGCCTCAAAAAACAGTTCGAGGTTCCCCTCCCATGGCGCACACCGGTCGACCCGTGGACTGACAACAGAAATTATGTTCTCCAACGATTACTACGACTAAAAGAACGCTTCATTCGAGACCAGAATCTGTGGGAACGATACGCGGATTTGATGAAGCGAAACGAGGACCTCGGTTACGTTGAAAGGGTGCCTGTTAACACCGACAGCAAAAGGGGTATCTGGTATCTGCCTCACCATCCGGTTATCAACCCCAAGAAACCCAATAAACTGCGGGTGGTTTTCGACTGTGCGGCCAAGTTCCAGGGCAAGTCGTTAAACGATCGCCTACTACAGGGGCCTGACTGGACCACACCACTGATCGATGTTCTGTGCCGTTTCAGAGTGGGTAAAGTGGCTTTGTCTGCTGACATTAGGGAAATGTTCCATCAGGTGAAGATTCCGGTAGGAGAACGAGATGCTTTGCGTTTCCTGTGGTGGGAAGGGAGCGACCGGGACAACGCAGTGGTGAATTATAGAATGACCGTCCACCCCTTCGGAGCCATATCGTCACCATTTTGTGCCAACTACGCCCTCCGAGAATCAGCGAACAAACATGGCGATCTGGTACATCGGACGGTGGTAGAAAGCGTCAGCAGGAACTTCTACGTCGACGACTACCTTGGGTCATTCGATGATGTGGAATCAGCTCTAGAGCAGTTCAGGGGTCTGACGAGATTGCTGGAAGAGGGTGGCTTCCATCTAACTAAATGGATGTCGAACGCCTCAGAAGTGCTGAAGGTCATCCCGTATCACGAAAAGGCCGAAAGGGTAAGAGATTTGGACGGCTCTCCACTTCCTATCGAGCGCACTTTAGGGATACAATGGGACGCGGAAACGGACGATTTTGTTTTCGAACTGAACGTTCCCGAGCTGCCAATAACCCGTCGTGGCATACTATCTGCCGTCTCAAGTTTGTTCGACCCGCTCGGTTTCGTCTCACCATGGCTGCTACCCGGAAAGATCTTGCTGCAGCGGCTGTGCCGTAAGAAAGTTGATTGGGACCAGTCACTGGACCGAGGGGACCGGCTGGACTGGGAGGAATTTTTGAACACCTTGAAGAAATTAGGGGACATAAGAATACCACGATGTTTGACCCCTGGCCATACGACACGGACTGGAGATTTACATGCCTTTTCCGATGCATCCGAAGTCGGTTATGGAGCTGTGGTGTACGGACGATGGTGCGCAGGAGATGGACAATATACCACGAGGATCCTGTTCGCCAAAGCCCGCGTTGCTCCACTGA
Organism: Fasciola hepatica; assembly: GCA_948099385.1. Lineage (NCBI taxonomy): Eukaryota > Metazoa > Platyhelminthes > Trematoda > Plagiorchiida > Fasciolidae > Fasciola > Fasciola hepatica. The sequence continues at coordinate 4,257,406 of CANUEZ040000126.1, read as the reverse complement.
AGTCGGTCTCAATCCCACGCCTTGAACTCAGCGCAGCCGTGTTGGCAGTCAGGGTGGTGCAAGCTGTGAAGAGATGTTTCGATCTCTACATTTGGTCGGTGAGCTTCTGGACGGATTCAACGATAGTACTTTACTACATTAACAACGTACGGAGCCGGTTTAGTACTTTCGTTGCTAACCGGCTCACGATTATCCACGATGAATCGGCCACGCACCAGTGGAGTCATGTCAGGTCTGGCGATAATCCGGCCGACCTGTGCTCCCGAGGTGCGAACAACTTCAGGCAACTGGACACGTGGACGAGAGGGCCGAACTTCCTGCAATTGCCCAAACAGGACTGGCCCGTGTTCGAATTAAAACCCCCTACGGAATTGGAACTGGAGATCAAAGGCGTAATGATAGCAACCAACGTCGTCGAAGCGTCGCCCATTTTATCGCGACTGGTCAGGTTTTCTTCCTGGATGAAGACGCTTCGTTCGCTAGTTTGGTTAACCAGGTTCAAGATAAGTTTACTAGTCATGAAAGGGCTACGGCCCTCAGGTCGGATACCGGTCGGCCCGATAGGTCCCGATGAGCTACAAGCGGCAGAGTACGATATTTTCAGAATGATACAAAGCGAGGCTTTCGCCCGAGAACTCAAGAGGGCGGAAGAAGTGGGGCTGAACAATGAAGACATGCCATCTCCAAGAGGCGAGCTGAAGCGTTTAAACCCCAAAATCATCAACGGACTGCTGCGGGTGGATGGTAGGCTGACCAACGCCCACCTGAACTTCGACACAGAGTATCCTATACTGCTGCCTGCGAGACAACCTGTAGTAGAGCTAATGATTCAACACGTCCACGCCGTGGAGGGACATGCCGGGGAAAGTCACGTGACGAGCGTCATCCGAAAGCGTCTTTGGTTGTTGAGAGGACGAGAGACTGTAAAACGCGTAATCCGACGGTGTGTGCAATGCAGGAGACGCAATGCCACAGCAGGCAAACAACTCATGGCCCCGCTACCAGAATGCAGGGTAACTACGGGCTGGTGGCCGTTCAGTGACACCGGGTTGGACTACTTCGGGCCCTTGTGGATCAAGTGCGGGAAAAGATTAGAAAAGCGATACGGATGTATCATGACGTGCATGAAATCACGTGCGGTACACCTAGAAGTCGCACATTCGATGACGACCGATTCGTTTCTACGGGCCTTGCAACGATTTATCAACCGAAGAGGCGTACCGGCCGATATATACTCAGATAATGGATCGAACTTTGTGGGTGCTCAACGGGAATTGCAGCGTTGGCACAAGAACATAAACAGGGACGAACTGCAGGATCGAACCGTGGCCTACGGCATACGATGGCATTTCAACCCCCCACAGGCCAGTCACCGAGGCGGCATATGGGAACGCATGATCCGGTCCGCCAGACGGATATTGCTGTCAATCATGGAGCAGCAGCCGCCCGACGACGAGACCCTGAACACCGTCATGACTGAGGTGGAGCGAATCCTGAACAACCGCCCCCTGGTTCCAGTATTGAACGGCGACCCCACCCACCTGGCGCTCACCCCAAACGACTTATTGACGCTAAGGTCGAACGAGGGTTTCCAAGGGCCGGTAAACCTTCGTGGGAGCTACCTCCACGGGTGGAAGCAAGCGAACTATCTGGCCAAGGTCTTCTGGAGGCGATGGCTACGGGAGTACCTACCGGCTTTGCAGACTCGACAGAAGTGGATGGCCAAAACAAGACCATTCAAAGTTGGGGACGTGGTTATGATCGCCGACGAACGCGCACATTTCAGCGCTTGGTCTTTGGGAGTAGTTACGGAAACCATCAAAAGCACCGACGAAATGATAAGAACGGTGAAGGTGAAGACAGCTAACGGAGTGCTCATTCGTGACATACGCAGTATTAACCTACTCGAGAGCGAAGATGGAGGAGCTGATAACCCTGTGGCCTAGTAAACCTTTTTCACACCGGTCATTGAGGTGGATAAAGAAACACCATATACACCACACAATCTCCGTCAAACACGTTAAGGTGCTCGCGGTCCCTTCGTTGACATTACAGAAGGTTCTTTCCGATATGTGGTGATGAGTGCGATTCCATTATACATCCCGACACATACACGCATGCACGACGCACTCTACATCCCGTAAACCCATCATACATGTGACAGTGTTCTTTGTTCGCCTTTTGTTGACGCTACCGAATGCCCCTTGCACATGTGGAAGCAGTGGAGCTCAGGTCACACACACATGCTACATTTACTCGTTTTCTTGCCACGCGGTCTTCTGTTGACATTGCAGAAAGTCCTCCTTTGATGTGTAGTCATACCTGTGATTTCATCGTAACCCCGGCACACACACACGCACACACACACACACACTCAAGCACGTACATCCAGGACCGGACGGCCCCTTACGAGGACAACGTCTATGTGACCACTCACGCCCGCCATCGGTCATTTGGTCTTGTGGAAGATGTAGACTAGCCTCACGTCTATGTAGCCAATGGGTTAGGTGCGACCAGTAGTAGAACGTCGACGACGAGCATTAGACGCGCGCACTGACAGCAGGGCCTAGGCAGGTAGGAAGAATCAGTACCTTTATACCGAACCTTTGACTCTGCTAAGGATCCAGGAGGATTTTGGTGGGCGGTGTAACAGCCGGTCGTGGAAAATCCCCCTTTTTCCCTCGCGATTCAGTGTTTTTTCCCAACATCACTCATTTCCATACACTATTGACTTGTCTTTACGAACTGGTTGTTTTTCTGGACCAATTGTTGTTTGTTCGCGCCCAGAGCGCTATTTTGGCACATCCTTGTTCAGGACCTGCGTGACGCACGTGCTGTTTGCTCACACGCTGCTATTCGGTTTCTCGTTGTTGAGACTTTGTGATCGTATTATTGAGGTTTGTATATTGTTTACGTCATTGTTTATTTTAATAATCTAGTATCGTAGAATTATCACGGATAATCGCCTTCTGATTTCGGGATCCGTTGCGAGTTTGGCTACGCATTGCTCAAACGGTCGTAACACCCTGCACGGGAACATCCAAAATGCCAGCCTTGGACCAATACACATGCCATTTCACACTATGCTACTACGCAACCCAATTGCAGATCCTGTGGTGCTAGCCATGGACTACCAGAATGCCCCAAGTTCGGCAACGCCACAATAGACGAACGGTGGGGAATGGCGAGGATGGCAGGAGCTTGTTTTGCTGGTCTCAACACCACGCACCTGGCGGCAGCCTGTAAGACAAGGAATCGATGTGGTTACGAGGGCTGCACGGGCAGACACCATCGGTTGCTGCACCAGGCGAGAGTAACCTTACCCGAGACGGGTACCAAACCCAGCGTTATTTGTTCAACGTCGTGGTGTGCCAGAAAACCGGTACTTTAACGCGTAGTTGCCGTGGGAGTAGTGACCCCAACAGGAGTGGCCGAAGCGTTGGCCTTCATAGATAGTGGCTCGGATACCACACTAGTAAGGAAGGAGCTCGCAGAGAGGTATGGGATCAGAGAGAATCAATCGTGATTAGCAGTAAGCACAGTGAGTGGCACCGAAGTCATCCAGTCGACCACACTCCACCTACAACTTGGTCGGTAACGATAGAGCATAAACCCTAGAAGCTTTCACTATAAAGAACCTGCCGATGAGAGCACCTTAGTCAGTGCAATCGATTCTGACTCAGTGGCCGCATCTCGACTGGGTTACGATCGAGGAGTGGCAGAGTAACGAAATTGATCTGCTGATCGGCTGTTATATACCAGAAGAGCATTGGGTAGGATAGGAAGCCGCAAAGCACCCTATGCAGTACGCACCATACACGATTGGACTTTATATGGTAGTAGAGACGGAAGATGCGGCAAACAAATCCAAATCAACTGCACTTCGGTGGAAACGACGAACATCGAACAGGCATTCCAACAGTTGTATAACACCGAATTTGCCGACCTGGCCATGGACAGAGATGCCCCATCGCAAGAAGATAGGTTGGCTTTGGAAATGGTATCCGAGAACGTCAAGTATGCAAAAGGTCGTTTCGAGGTTCCTGTCCCGTGGAGACCCAACAAGAAACCCATGCCAAACAGCCGAGAAATGGCTCTGAAAAGATTAGGCTTCCTAAAAACCAGGCCGCTCCGGGAACCACAATTAAAGATAGAACACACGCGAGCCATGCAACATAACATCGACTTGGGTTATATAGAAAGAGTAGATACAGCGGTTATCAGCGCAAATTTGAGGTGATACCTACCCCATCACCCGGTCGTGAACCCAAAGAAACCGGGATAGGTCAGGGTGGTTTTCGACTGTGCCGCGAAATGTCAGGGTGTGTCACTGAACGACCATATACTACAGGGCCCAGACTGGACAACACCAGTAGTCGAGGCTTCATGTCGTTTCCGGCTAGGAAAAGTAGCCGTCTCTGAGGACATACGTGAAATGTTTCAACAAGTGAAGATGTCCGTTAAAGATAGGGACGCCTTTTCTCTTCTCTGGTGGCCTGAAAACGGCAAAAGTCGCTCACCTGATGAGTACAGGCTGACTGTTCATCTTTTTGGGACGGTATCATCTTCCTTCTGTGCTAAGTTTGCCCTCCGGGAAACCCTCAAGCGTTTCGGCGGCGCCAGCAGTTTTCTAGGAAGAGCAATGGACCACTTCTATGTAGAAGATTGTCTGTGCTCCTTTGAAGATCCAAACGCTGTTATTTTAATATGACCGAACTGATCGCCACTCTAAATGCCGGAGGATTCAACCTCACTGAATGGACTTCGAACAACCAAGAGGTGCTCAGTTGTCCAGAAATCCGAGAAAATGGAGTGTGAGAGAGCTTTTGGGATCCTCTTCACAAACGGAGCGCACGCTTGGTCTTCAGTGGAAACCCAGAGGGGACGAATTCATTTTCACTCCAGACCTACCCAAACGACCAGTCACACGGAGAGGAATCCCGTAAAGGAGTTCAGGTAAGCCCGTTCCTTGCATTAGCATCCATATTACAAACGACATTTATCATTCGTATGAACTATCTTTACTGGAATTCCGATTGTTTGTTTTATTTCTCTAAATCTTTGTCACAAACCGGACTCCTACCGTTGCCTCGAGCGGGAGTCGCTCGGCTTGAATTTCGTTGTGACTGTATTTGTTAATCTCATCTTCTGTATCTAACCTTTTTTTGTAACCCAACTGCAGTTGTTGATTTGTTGTCCAATTTGGAGCGAAAGAGTCCAGAAGGAACACTATTGAGGTTTGACTATTGTAAAATTGATTAATTTGTTGTATATAGTGCCGTAGCTATTTGGAACCGACCTTGTTTTGAATTGTGTCGAAATTGGTTGCTACTCGTCGCTCGAACGTTCCGGTGGCTGGACTACATAGTACTCAATATCCTTGGCAATTGCTGAGGCTTGAAATTACGCAGCAAATCGACAAACCGTTCCGAATCAAAGGACAATACCCTGCAGGTGAACCAAACCCCTTTGCCCGTAGGTGTTGGTTATGTTTCTTGCTCGGGCTCTAGTATATCAGGTTGTTCTTGGGTTAGCTCGGTTTCCCATAGAGCTAGAGCTGGTCTCTTGCTAGCTGAGTTGAAGGAGAAACATATATGCAGAACAATTAGAGTAAGATAATCAACGTAAGCTGCCCCAGGTGAGGAATGAGACGGAAATGGCGAAACTGCGTTTGGCGCTAGCTGAGGAAGAAGATCTAGTCAACAGAGATGAAGTCAAGGGTAGAGCAATGGTCAGTGAGCATCTTTCTCGTTACCTGGGTGATTGTTCCGTGCAGGAAGATGCACCACGAAAAACACGCTTGGTTCCAGTGACGGAACCTGTAGTGAATTATCGTTTGGACTTACCCAGGGTGGAACTGGAGTCATTTGATGGCCGCTGGTCAACGTACTGGAGGTCTATGAAGCAGTTCGAATATTACGTCGAAGGTAGAGTTCGAGACGATGGCCAGCGCCTACTTTATTTGATGCTTTACCGCAAGGGACAAGCAAGGGATGCGATTGCCGAAAGTGTTATTTTGCCTCCAACACTGGCATACAATAGGGCTAGGGAAATCCTAAAGGATCTGTATGGACAGGATCATGTAGTGGCTCGTTCACTGATTGACAGCTTACTGCAAGGTCTGAAGCCTCTGGTGGAAGATTCAGATGCCCTGACCAAGCTGTCGTTAAAAATGCTGAACTGTGAAGTTGCCCTCACGCAGATGAATTGCATGTCAGACCTCAACTCATTGCAGACTATGGAAAGCATCACTCCAGTGCTACCAACGCGTCTCCAGGATGATATCTTGAGAAAATATGAACTCAGAACCCAAGATCTGCAGCACTTAGTGTCCCGTGAGGCACGGATTGCTCGAAGCAGGTTTGGCAAACTGGCTGCCAATAGCAAGGCTCAGGGGTATTCGCGGTCATCCAGTTGGAGGAATTATGCACAAAACCCGCATCCAGAAGCGATACGGTTCATGCCAAATCAGGGTAGTACTTTGTTGGTCGCAGCTAATAGGTGTTCGGTATGTGATGGAATACACGCACTTAAGGAAAGTCAGCTATTCCTGTCCTGTGATATACCTGGTCGTTGGGCATTGATCAAGGAACTCAAGGCTTGTTTTTCGTGTCTCAAGTGTAGACATTTGCCTAGCAACTGTTCTGTTTCCAAACAGCGTTCAAAATCAGGTTGTCCGAAACGGCAACACCCTCTACTGCATGTTGCACAGAAGCAATGTACCGATCGAGTCACGCAAGATACAACACAAGGGCTTATGCCGGATAAGCTGGGTACGGGCGATGCAAAAAAGCCTGGGCAACGGACCAATGATTGTGCTGCTACTGTTAAGCCAGAATGTCGGATCATTTTAGGTGTACTACCAGTACGAATAGACAGACCGGGGGGCTCTGTGGAGACCTACGCTCTGCTGGACAGCGGGTCCGATGTCGCTTTAATACAAAAAGACCCTATGGAGCTAGTGGGTCTGAAGGTATCCCCGACCTCACTTTTGATTTCGACCGTAAATGGGACTACCACTTGGAATTCGAGAATAACGGAGCTGCGACTGAACTCATTGTCAAAGAATGATTTCGTGAATGTAGAGAGAGCCTTTTGTGTTGATAGGCTACCAATCCAAGCAGTCCAGTACTGAACAGATGCGGATATTTTACCCTGGCCTCACCTACATTGCGTCCAAAGACAGAATCTGGAAGATTCGAGAGTGCGAATCCTGATGGGTGCCGACGTCCCAGAAGCACATTGGGCATTACAGCAAAGATGCGGCAAAAGAAAACAACTCTTTTCTGTGCGGACGATTTTAGGACGGATTGTTTTTGGTCCGATAAACCAGGAACTAAGCTTTGTGAGGACAGCAAACCATATTGAGAGGGGAATCGACCCCTTAGCAGAACAGATCGATCGACTATACAACGCCGATTTCCGCGATGGGTGTGCATCGCAAAACTCTCCTTCATTAGAAGACAAACAGGCCGTTGATATGGTTTCCAATGCCACAGCCTGATTGGACGGACACTATGAAGTTGCACTTCTGTGGAGGATTCCTGAAGTGGGACTCTCAAATAATTATATTGTGGCCAAAGACAGATTGAACGGCTTGAGGAAAAGGTTTGCGCGTGACCCGGAATTCTTTGACATATACTCTACAGTATTAGAGGATTATTTGCGCAAAGACCACGCCCAGTTAGTGCCCGAATTACAGCAAAAATGGGTTTTGAGCCAAAGTGGTACTGACCACATCAAGCAGTTACAAACCCTAAAATGCCTAGCAAGTCAAGGGTGGCGTTTGACTGTGCGGCTGCTTTCCAGGGACGCCCCTTTGATGGTTACTTGCCACAGGGACCGGGCACGACAGCAAGCTTAGTTGGACTGCTGTTTCATTTTCGGAAGGAATCTGTCGCATTAGCCGCGGATATTGAAGAAATGTTTATGCATGTTCGAGTGCCGACGAGAGACAAAGGAGCACTGCGGTTCCTCTGGTGGGAAAATGGTCGACTAGGTGGTAATCTTGTTGAATAGCAGATGAATGCCCACCCTTTTGGTGCCACTTCCTCCCCATTTTGTGTAAATGTTGCGTTACTTCGCACGGCAGACGATTGGAGAGGACAGTATGAGGATTACGTCTCCAGGGCCTTGTATAGCAACTTCTGTGTAGACGGCTGTCTTGTTTCTTTGCCCACACCGGAGAATGCAGGAGTTTTTGCTATCCAGATGAGGGAGTTACTATCACGAGGTGGATTCCGGCTTCGTAAGTGGGTGTGTAATCTTAAGGAGGTGCTGGATATTTTACCGAAATCTGAGCTGGCCCATCCCACCTTGGAAATAGATGATTGCGCGTCTGTGCCGGAAAGGCGTTGGGGTTAGAATGGAATGCAATGGAAGACACGTTCCAGTTTTGATTCGCAACAAGCGAAAAACCTCAAACAAGGCATGGCTTGTTGTCTATAGTATCATCCGTGTTCTACCCACTAGGGTTGGTTTCAACTTTCACTCTGCCAGGCAAGGTGTTATTGCAATCATTGTGTCGCTTGAAGCTTGGTTGGGACGGCCCAATTGGCGAAGAACCCCTACGATGCTAGAATGAGTGGTTAAGAATTATGGAACAGCTTTGCGCATTCGAAATTCAGCGTTCTATTATTAGAGGTGACTCACTGAACGAAGGTGTCAGCTTCATGTATTTAGTGACGCTTCTGAAGTTGGCTGTGGGGTGGTGGCGTATTCCAGAATTGTTTCAAGGGACATAGTCCCCTACTGTGCCCTATTGTTCTCAAAGTCAAGGGTAGCTCCTCTGGAGACCGTAAAGATCCCTCGATTGGAGTGAGCCGCAGCAAGACTGGCCGCTAGAGATCCTCGGATTCTTATGGAAGAAACTGGAGTCAAGTTTGGTAAGATCTACTACTGGACGGACTCTGCTATAGTTTTGCACTACATAAACAACACTCAAACGAGATTCCGTACATACGTTGCCAACCGTTTGGCTGAAATCCATCAGTGGTCAGAACCCTGGCAGTGGTATCATGTCAGATCGGAGGCTAACCCTACAGACTTGGCCTCAAGAGGCGCAACTTCACCAAGTGATATCAGCTGCTGGTTCGAAGGTCCTAAATTCTTGATGAAAGATGAAACCTTATGGCCGACCAGTCCTACGGTTGCTGCAGCACCACCAAACGTTGAGTTGAAGCAGCCTCCGAGTACAGTTCTCACAGTGTTGCAGGATGCATGGACGGATGCACTTCTAGCTGAAGTCGGTAGCGTGGTTAACCCGTTTTAAAATGCACATTACAGTCATGAGAGGCGGGCGCACGGATCTGGGGTTGACAACTGGGCCCTTGAGATTAAACGACATTGCTAAAGCCGGGGAAAGTGTTATTTTGATAGTACAAGCTAAAATCTATGGCGAAGAGCTAAAATGTCTACGAGACAGGAGCAATAACCTATGCACTAGCAAATCTCCGATGAACAGGACTCTATTAAAACTCGATCCCATTTTAATAAATGGAATTATTTGTGTTGGAGGACGACTGAACTACTCCGGTCAGCTTCAGGGTGTGAAATATCCGGTGACACCACCCAAGACTCACCCGAATACGAACTGGATAATCCGATGCTATCCATCAATGGAATGACACGCTGGACTATCACAGATACACTAGAAGCTTTGCAGAATATTTTGGATCGTACGGGGTGGAGCTGCCGTCAGGCGTTCACCTGGAGGCCGTTGGAAATATCGGAAGCATTTGGCATTCACAGGCGAACAGATGATACATCCCCTAACGTCCATTAGAATCCAACTAGGGTGGTTTCCCTTCCAGTATGTCCGAATAGGTTATTTTGGCCCATTCGCAATTAAGCATGAGCGCAGCGTGCAGAAACCATACAAATGCATCTTCGCCTGCCCTCAGATGCGTGCGGTACATAATGAAGTTTCTTATTCTGTAAGCACGGATTCATTCATTATGATACTACTACGTTTCATGTCGAGGAGAGGGGCACCGTCCGAGATTATTAATTATAATGATACAAACTTTGTTGGGGCTCAAAGGGAATTGAAGAAACTAATGGGAAACTGGTCTAGTGGTAAGGTTGCTGATAGATTGTTACAACGAGGCGTGCAGTGGCATTTCAATCCCCTACATGACCGTCACCGTGGTGGAATATGGCGATCATGGTGCGCTCGGTAAAAAGAGTACTTCTTCCAATTTGTGACGAGCAGCCGATGACTGACGAAATGTTAATGACTTTCGTTACGGAAAGTGAGCGGATAGTGAACGATCGACCGCTCGTGCCTCTGACCTCTGACCGTCGTGATCTGCCAGCACTCACGCCCAATGACCTACTTATCCTGAGGGCGAACCCACGAGATATTCCGACGGATTCGTTGCGCGATAGACTGGTTCGTTAGCGGAGGCAGGCAAACTATCTAACATATGTGTTTTGGAAAAGATGGATCAGGGAATATCTTCCACTATTACAACAGCGGCAGAAGTGGATAACTCGAGAACGCAACTTTAGATCGTGTGATGTGGTGCCACTAGTTTCGGAGGCTTTGTCGCGCGGCCGGTGGCCAATAGGAGTCATCGAAAGCATCCCAGTTTCGGACGACGGTTTGGTACGAACGGCAACAGTGCAAACTAATGAAGGATTAGTGCTCCGTGACATTAGAAAGATTCGTCTTATTGAAGGTGAAACGGACACTTGTGGTGTAAGTTAAGAGGCCAACTCTTCTCAAGTGGGAGGCGGGTCTTCGAATCTGCCTAACCGGGAGCGTCCACTGAGAGTTGATCCACTTGTCTGACTGGGAGCTGCTTTTGACGGTGATACGTTTAAGGTATTGGGGAACCGTAAGGCGGGCCGATGCATGAGGCTGACCACACCTGGCGGTGCACGGGAAAAATCCGGGTCGGATTTTAAGGGCCGGTGTGAACGAGTTCAGGAAACCCCGTTCCATGCATTAGCATCCATATTACAAACGATATTTATCATTCGTATGAACTATCTTTACTGGAATTCCGATTGTTTGTTTTATTTCTCTAAATCTTTGTCACAAACCGGACTCCTACCGTTGCCTCGAGCGGGAGTCGCTCGGCTTGAATTTCGTTGTGACTGTATTTGTTAATCTCATCTTCTGTATCTAACCTTTTTTTGTAACCCAACTGCAGTTGTTGATTTGTTGTCCAATTTGGAGCGAAAGAGTCCAGAAGGAACACTATTGAGGTTTGACTATTGTAAAATTGATTAATTTGTTGTATATAGTGCCGTAGCTATTTGGAACCGACCTTGTTTTGAATTGTGTCGAAATTGGTTGCTACTCGTCGCTCGAACGTTCCGGTGGCTGGACTATACAAATCCTATCGTCAGTCGCAATCCTCTATGACCCTCTATGTTTTGTTTCGTCATGGTTGTTACCGAGAAAGTGCTTGCTGCAATCACTGTGCCAAAGAGGGACGGGTTGGGACGAACCTCTCCAGAATGACGACGATAAGCGATGGCGTGACTGGCTGCACAGCCTGGAGCAACTTGGGGAGATAAAAATACAAAGACGCTTAACAGGTATCAAGTGCACAAACTACGCCCAACTCCACTCATTCTGCGATGCATCAGAAATAGGCCACGGGATAGTCGCTTACGGCTGCTGGGTGGACGCTAATGGTGGGCGGCACAGCCACATACTATTCGCAAAGGCGAGAGTGGCTCCACTGAAAACGGTTTCAATTCCAAGGCTGGAACTGACGGCAGCAGTGCTGACCGTGAAAGCCGCGGGGCTGATTAGAAGATGCTTCGACCGGATAGACTGGGAAACAAACTTTTGGACGGATTCAGCCACGGTATTTCGTTACATAAACAACACTATAACAATAATAATAATTGTATATTTCGGCTGCGCCCGAAGCATGCTAGAATGCATGATCAGATGATTATAGTGATGCTGGAATGACAATTCACAAAAGGGTACAACAAGTGCATGCAGAGTATCAGAGAGAGTGTTACAGTGAACTAAAACTGTAGTAATGCCCGGCAAATTTGAAGGTCAAGGTCGGATGATGTCAGTTGGTCTGGAGTACATGCATAAGTGGTATATGAAATAATTACCACTAGTGGAAATTCGAACATATTCAAAGGAAATGTTTTTGGTGCGCTACAGAATATGAGAGGCATATGGATAGAAATCTCGTCGAAGCGTTCGGTGAATTATTCACTTTACGACAGGTATGTCAAGAAGTATTAACATGGAAATATTTCAGTCTGCAAAGATGGTAGTATATAAAGTGGTGGCTGTATACTGGAGGAATCATATATGTGGCAAACAATTGCGTATTTCTTGGGAGGGATACTACCAGATTGATGGTGGCAGGGAACGGCCGGAGGAAAATAGGTGAGCGTGCGGCAAGTTGTTAACTTAGTGTAGGGTTGGTATGAAATGTCAAAGCGGAAGTGGAAGACTAATCAATATTGACCGTTTGATTACATCCATTATACAGGTGTTCAGTTCTGCCAGAGGAAAGGTAAAGTAATCCACAGATAAGTGTACGTCAATAGATGAATGCTGTGTGGTATGTACCATGAAAAAATGACAGATCAATAAAACTGCCCAGGTATATCGCGGGAAGCGGCCGTGGATCAACGAATATAGAAATAAAATGCATCAAGCGGTGCAGATAGTGGTGTGATTTAGAGGCTGCATGCGGGGTCAGTTTCGGTAATATAACACGAATGCAACATCTGGAAGATCAAAGGTCTCGATAACGGTGATGGCATAGTAAGTGGACGGTGGGTGTCGCATTTCTAATGACCAATTTGACAGGTGTAACAACTGATGGGAACGGAGCGGCGATGCAGCATGGGAAGTGTGTCGAGGACGTTCAATCGTGGATGGAACGCAGTGATCTGCAGAGCCCGAACACTCGATGCAGCCGCATTGCGGATGCAATCGGATGGACCGATGAAGAGTGCAGGTAGTTACTAATTACTTCACTGCCCACTGGAGGACTACTGAAAGATATGTCAGCGCCGGACGTTTTTTGGTGACCGATGAAGCAATGAACAGTGACAATAAAGGTGCAGTGTTTTAACAGTATTAGCGGGTTCTAACACGGAACGGGCAGGATGACATATGGGATTAAAATGAGTTGTATGAATGCAGTGAGATCGAGTAGTCCAGGTTCAATAAGTCTGGTGGGAATCTTGGGGAAAGCGATCGTGAGACGGGCAAAAATGAAGTTGTGTGTAAATCTCGTTCGTCCTGTCCAGCAAGAGAGAGTCCAAGTTATTCCTGGGAAGTGGAAGGCGACAATCGTCCTTAGGGTGCAGGTTCTGAAAACAAAACGGAGAGGTCTGCAGTCTGGCAATTCTACCAGCTGTGGGTTAGGGGAGAAAGACAGAACACCAATATCATGCCAGTAACAGAAATGGATGGTCGCGACGTTGAGGTCTTGTTTTTTGGATTAAACAACATACGGAAAGCGAAGAAGACCGGTACTAGCGACTAATTCTTGTGAGGCTTAGTGAGAGTTACCAAAAAAGCAAGGAAGCGAGAATAGGCGACACTGGGGGCAAATACTTATGTGTAGTTCGACGAATGGTTTATGGAAGACCACATCGATTGTGGCGGTTCGTTCATCAGAACAAGGCCTGGAATCTCGTGTGTTGAAATGGGGTCTCAATGAGTAAATAGTTGAGGCGTGGATGAGACTGGTACCTTGAGGACCATGTTATATATGCTGCTATGTATTTTCTAGCATTATAGATGCTCTTATACCTGGCGGCAGCTGATTGAAAAAAACCTAACCGACTATGGTAAAATCTGACAGCATGAAAAAAGAATCACTGGAGTAACGATGGCCAGTAGGAGGTCGTGGTCAGAAGCGTTAAAAATAGGAAGTGGCTAGACAAACACGTGGAGTGTGCTGTTGACAGTCATGGAGTATAGGTTGGACTGCTTTTATTTGCTAACTATAATACATAATGCTCCTTACCATCCGTTGGTAATAACTGTCTACTGAACAAAGTTGTTAAGCTTTTGGTTAGTATCCCAGGCCCAGTTCGTAGGCTCGGGTAATAGACATGTAGGGATCATGCATTCAGATCAGTTTTTAGACAGTTAGATGTTTATTTATTTCTTTTTTGAATAATAACGAGGCCGAACACATTGACCTAAGTTGAGGTGGGAGTTTGTTCCAGAGGGAAGAATATTTAACAATAAAGAAGTTTGACCGCATCGCAGTCCTGGATACTGGAATCAAGACCATAGAGTTCCTACGTCGTAAAGAATAGTTGGAGGGAGTTTTGACCTGGGGGGCTGAATTGCAAGATGTACGTTTTACAATATTGCAAAAGAAGTACAGGTTCATTCGTAGACGGCGCAACCATAGGGGCTCTAGGCGCAATATTTCACACCTTTCCATATAATTTAAAGGCGAGGAATATCCTAGTAGTTGTTTGGTAAATCTACGTTGTACATTCTCAATTGCAAATCTGTCAATCTGCCGCATGTTAGAAAAGACAACAGTGCAATATTCCAGAAGTGGTCTGACATGAGTTTTGAAAATGCTTAGCTTGCTCTCTGTAAGACTGGAGGTTCTATTAATCAGACCAATTAGCCGTCTAGCTTTAGCAACCTGCACGGCCGAATGTTCGGAGAAATTAAATGTACAAGAATATTGTAATCCCAAGTCCCTTACTTCCGGACTGTTGGGGATGAACTGATCATTAATTTTAAACATTCCCGCGGGAACCTGACACTTATACATAAGGATACAACTTTTGACAGCGGAGAATTTCATCAAACATTGGTTGCTCCATGAGTCTAGCGATAGTAAATCGCTCGTTATGCTACCACTCGTTTTAGCACTTTCGTGGCCAACGGACTCACTATAATCCACGAGTCCACTAAAACCGATCAATGGCACTGTGTAAAATCCGCCAGTAACCCGGCCGACTTCTGCTCAAGGGGCCTGAAAACACTAGAGAGGTTACGGATGCGAACGATGGGACCGGACTTCCTAACGGCAACTAAAGAGATGTGGCCAACGCTATTAATACCCAAGGCTGATGATGGTGATATCGAGACTAAAAGACTGATACTGGCTATAAACTTCACGAGAAGCGTAAGCCTGATAGAGAAACTGTGCCAATTCCCCAACTGGACAAAAATGTTAAGATCCACGGTCGGGTGGACACGGTACAAAGCACTCTTATTGATTATGAAAGGCGCAAAACCACAAAACACATTGAACGTGGGGACGATACTACCGGCCGAGCTGAATCAAGCCGAACTCGACTTTCGACGCCTACTGCAACTAGACGCCTTCCCGCTCGAGTCCCGCGAGCTAGCCAGGACATATGATAACACCAAAGGAAGCAGGCTGTTACACAGTAGTATCCGAGCACTAAACCTCATGCGAATCATCGGACTACTGAGGGTTGAAGGGCGGCTGACGAATTCAAGACTAGGGTACGTAACAAAACACCCCATAATAATCCCCGGTGACCACCATATAACGAGATACCTGATAGATCATGTACATCGGGAAAAGAGACACGCAGGCTTGAATCACTTACTGAACAATATACGCCGACGGTTTTGGGTGACAAAGGGACCAGTGACGGCCAAGCAAGTCAAAGGCAACTGCATTACTTGTCGTCGCCGGAGAGCGGTAGCAGGCCAACAAATGATGGCCCCCCTTCCAGCGTAAGAGTCCAACCGGGATGGTGCCCGTTCGTGGAAATCGGCGTAGACTGCTTTGGCCCGTTACTCGTACGACATCATAGGAGCACCCAAAAGGGGCACGGCTGCATGATAAAATGACTACAATCCAGAGCAGTCCACCTCGAAATAGTGCACAACATGACAACCGATTCATTCCTAATGGCCCTTCAAAGGTTCATCGCCAGGCGGTGGGTCCCCAAGATTGTGTATTCCGACAATGGCTCAAACTTTGTTGGGGCTCATAAGGAGTTAGAGAAATGATGGAACCACCTGGGCCACACCAAAATACAAAACAAGACCGTAGCAAAGGGGATAGAATGGCACTTCAACCCACCTTATGCTAGTCATCGTGGTGGCGTTTGTGAAAGGCTGACACGATCGACTAAGAAAATACTCACAGCCCTGACCACACGACAGACCCTGGATGACTAGACGCTGACTACTTAACTAACAGAAGTAGAACGCATATTGAACAACAGACCCCTGGTGCCGATCGTCCCAGACCCGGAAGGCGAACCGGCACCCACCCCCAACTACCTTTTATTACTCCGGTCAAACGCAGGAGTAACCACACCGAAGACCCTGCGTGGGACGTATGTTGTTGGATGGAAACAAGTGAACCACCTAGCACAGGCTTTCTGGAAACGATGGACGAGGGAGTATCTACCGAAACTGAAGCTTCGGCAAAAGTGGATCTCCAAACAGAGGTCGTTTAGAGGTGGCGACGTGGTCATCCGCTTGGAGGGCCACTTACACAGCGAAGTTTGGCCGGTTGGAGTGATCAATGACTGCCGTACAGAAATCGATTGCCTAGTGCGCACGGTAGTGGTGAGGACGAACAAAGGAGACGAATTGCGAAATACACGTAAAATGTCTACTTGAAGGTGACAGCAACGCGGGAGAGGCTGACGCTACCGACAAAGTTAAACCCTTGTCCGCTGATACCAGATGAAGCCGAATTCATTTATTTATCCCTCATGTATTCTCCTGTAAGACCCAACCTCCCACACCATCTTTGAAGTATATTTGTGTTTAATTTCATACAGCATTTAAGATGTTCTATGGAGCTAGCTTTCCAAACCTCAGTTTATCACAAGACACGACATTGCTTACAGAAGTAACGGGGCTTAGGTCATGCACACATGCCTACGTTTTACTCGTTTCCTGCTACACAGTCTTTTGTTGACATTGCAGAAAGTCCTCCTTTGATGTGTAGCCATACGTGTGATTCCATCGTACACCCCGGCATATATACACACACAAACTCACTCAAGCACACACACCCAGGACAGGACGGCCTTTTACAAGGACAGCATCTATGTGGCCCCTTCACGCCCGCCATAGGTCATTTGGTCCCGTGGAAGATGTAGACTAGCCTCACGTCTATGTAGCCAATGGGTTAGGTGCGACCAGTAGTAGAACGTTGACGACGAGCATTAGGCGCGCGCACTGACAGCAGGGTCTAGGTAGGTAGAAAGAATCAGTACCTTTATACCGAACCTTCGACTCTGCTAAGGACCCAAGAGGATTTTGGTGGGCGGTGTAACAGCCGGTCGTGGAAAATCCCCCTATTTCCCTCGCGATTCAGTGTTTCTCCTAACATCACTCATTTGCCTACACCACTGACTTGTCTTAACAAACTGGTTGTTTCTATGGACCAATTGTTGTTTGTTCGCTCCCAGAGCGCTACTTTGGCACATCCTTGTTCGGAACCTGCGTGACGCACGTGCCGTTTGCTCACACGCTGCTATTCGGTTTCTCGTTGTTGAGTCCTAGTGATCGTATTATTGAGGTTTGTATATTTTTTATGTCATTGTTCATGTAATAATCTAGTATCGTAGAATATCGTGGATAATCGTCTTTTGGTTTTGGGATCCCTTGCGAATTTGGCTACGCATCACTCAAACGTTCGTTACAACCAGTGCACAGTATATTTCGTCACCCGCCGCTCTCGCTCTAACGACTCTACAAACTACCCACCATCCACTAGCTCAGCCGCGACACTTCGTTTCTATCCTCATAAGTGCCGCTCTAATCCCCCCATAAGCCTACTTGGTACTCCTACCAGGTCCGCACTTGCCCAACTAATCACCTCACCTATTACCCCCACTCTCAATCGGCTTCTGCCTATAGCGTACTCTCGGATCCTCCAGGTGATAACCAACTGGGCCACCATCCGGATCCGTCTAACGCCATCGTCCCTTTGAGTAGGAGTGACCTTCAGGGCCTTGCCAGTGCCACTCACCCTTCCACTGCCTCGCACCCCCTTCCACTGTCTTTCCCCTCTCTGATCGCATGGGTTACACCAACCCTCCATCTCCGTTGGTACCGTATATCCCTCCCTGCGCCCCAGACACCAACCCTCCATACTATAGCCCCAGCATGCTTCCGCTGTTCCCCCCTGCTCACCTCCACCAACCCTCATCTAACCCTGAAGTACCACGTACATACCCTAGCAGATACTCTAGGTTCGTACCTGTATCCCGCCTCCTCGCCCCACCCCCCCACTTACCGGCTCCCCTGCCCCTCATGAGCCTCCAAACCTTTCCAAATTTCGCCACTCCCTTCCCGCCCCCCACCTCACACTACGTCCCAGTTACTCTCCCACATGCCTTCACCCCCATACCGACCTACGGGCCTTATACTGACTCTGCCCAACAGGTAGGTTACCTGCAGCCAAGATCTCGTTTTTTTCCTGACCGGTGCCCTCCGCACCCGTGGCCATATGGCTAGTCGCCCGATGGACCATATCCATAAACTTTCACAGGCTCATATCACTGTTCGCTCCCCACTCGAGGCCATGCCACTCAGCACCTTACACCACGCACTCCCCCCTGTCCACCCCGCTTCGACAGATATTCTTAACCTCTCATTTTGCCAGATGGTGCCACCTCCCTCTGCACCGTGTGACACCCCTCCGGCCCACATCAGCGGTGTGCTGCACACCCACCGTATTGATCACCCACAGCGATCGGCTGCGCCTAATGCTAACGCTTCTCCTACTTTCCGTCCCCCACCCAACACTGCCTGCCCTCCCCCTTCTACTGACGCTCTATCCCCACTGAGACCCAACTCCTATCGCCACAGCGATCCCAATAGTCTTGCACCTGGCATCCATGCTTTGCGCACACCGACACTGAACTCATTCCTACTAGTTCTTATTAACGCTCGCTCAATAATTAGAAAAATATCGCACCTGCGATCTTTGGCATTTACGTCAAACGCTGACATTATACTAATAACTGAATCCTGGCTGTCAGATGATGCTTCGCTTGACCTTGTTCGCATACCTGGGTATCAATGCTTCTCGAACACCCGCCAGTCCAGGCGTGGAGGGGGCTGTTTAGCCTTTTTCAAATGCACTATCCACGCTAGTGTTATCGACCACCCCCCTCTTCTCCTTATTGAGGATTCGTTATGGCTATCCATTCACGCCTCCGGCCAGAACCTCCTCCTTGGCTGCGTCTACGTCCCCCGGGTCTGGAGCCTGCAAAAATTGACTCTGTCGTGGATGTCTTCAATGCTGCGCTTGACTACCCTGCCAGTGCAAAAATTATTGCGGGTGACTTTAACTTTCCTCCAATTTGCTGGTCCTCCCATACTAGCCCTCCCGCCCTCTCCACCTTCCTTTCTTGTGTCCGTCTTGGTGGATGGACCCAACATGTCTCCTGCCCTACTAGGGGGAACAACATCTTGGACCTAGTATTCTCCATTGATGTTCCTGATATGATCACCCAGATTACTGATCACTTCCCGGGTAGTGACCACCGTATTGTCAGGTGCAAGTTCAGCTGTTCTCATCCGATGCAATCCTCTCCCCCTGTTCTGACTTCCTACCGTTCCTGTAACTGGCCCCTAGTGCCAATGATAATCCGCTCCCTTAACTGGGACACATTTTTTCTTTCATCCGATCCCCTCACTGTCGTGAACTCTCTCTACTCCAACCTCCTACACTGCCTAAATACCGCCAACCCATGTGTCGACCCACGCCCCAATTCCAGCACCTCACGCCTGTCACTTTTAGAGCGTAAGCTGTCCAAGCTGCAATTTACCTTCGCTAGATCACACGACTTTACAATTCTCCTGCGCATAAACCAGCTAAAACTGAGGCTGCGTTGCATGGTCGATTCGCATCTGAGAAGGCAAGAGGCCATCGCCCTAGCACACCCAAACAAAACTGGCTACCTGTCCAACCTGCTTAGTAAAAGGTCCAATCAATCCAATCATATCTCGCCCAAGTTCCTCATCTGCGGCTCATCTACCGCTAATACTCCTGCATCTATTTCTGAGGCCTTCAATGAGCATTTTTCTTCCTCCCTTATAAGCTGTCCTGGTATTCCCCCTCCTACAATCCAGCCCTGCTCCCCTGCCTCTCTTTCATCGATTCCCTTCACCCATCTAGAAATTGAAAAATCAGTTTCGTCTATTAAACCTTCCTCGAAACCGGGACCAGATGATCTCCCACCGGCCCTCCTCCGTTTCGGTGGTCCTGACCTCCCTTTATTGTTACTTAATATGTATACCACCTCCATGATTCACAGTTTCGTCCCCCCTCAATGGAAATTCTCTGTTATAGTTCCGCGCTTCAAAAAAGGCGTATTACACGACCCAGATAACTATCGGCCCATCAGTCACACCCCAGTAGTCTGCAAAATTATGGAGAGAATTATCAAAAGACACATTGTCCAGTACCTCTTATCTAACAACCTGCTGAACCCTGGTCAGCATGGTTTCTTGAACTCCCGTTCCTGCTCTTCCTGCCAGCTTGACTTTCTCAATGTCCTATCGTCTGCTGCCGACGCCGGCAACTCTGTAATTGTCCTGTACCTCGACATGTCTAAGGCTTTTGACCGTGTTCCCCATATTCATCTGTTGGCCAAAATCCGATCTCTCGGTATTACTGACCCTCTCCTCTCCTGGCTATCCTCCTATCTCTCTAACAGATCACAAGCCGTGCTCGTCGACGGCCACCTATCTTCCGCCAAACCGATTACTAGCGGCGTCATCCAAGGCAGTGTCCTAAGCCCATTACTATTCCTTATTTATATCAATGACATTTTCTCTTCTATTCGACACGGCACTCCTTTCCTCTTTGCCGACGATATAAAAATAGTGTACTCTTTCCTCCCTAGTGACCTATCCGTGACTCTATGCAACATATCGCATGACTTACTCGTTCTCCAAACTTGGTGCGTCTCGTGGTTCATGAAATTCTCTGCGGAGAAAAGCTTCCTCCTACCGTACAAGTGCACGGTACCACCCGGCCAAATTTGTCTGGACGGTCTGCCCATCCCCATACACCCCATGGTTACCGATCTTGGCGTGCGCTACTCTTGTTCCTTTAACTTCTCAGAACAGGCATCATTCCAAATCGCTAAGGCTAAGAGAACCCTAGGCCTGATCAATCGGTGTTTCCTAATACCGGCCAGTCGCCTCTCCATGTATCTCTCACACGTGAGACCGCTCCTAGAATATTGTCCCATTACCTCCAGCCTCTGGCCACGTTCCTCCATTGTATCTCTTGAGAACGTTCAGCGTACCTTCACCAAAAGGCTGTTGGGCGTATCCCTAGCTCTAACATACCGCCAGCGCTGTGAGCTCCTACAAATTGAGCCTCTATGGATTCGTCGCATGAGGCTCAACCTGATTTTCCTCTTTAAGCTAATCCATAACCTGGCCTACACCTCTCATCCCATCTCATTCGCTGCGCCCTGCTCCTACCCCATCCGGCACCGTGCCTTCTCTCTCACTGTCCCTCATTCTAATATCTGTCTGAAGTCCCGATTCTTTCTGTCAGCCTATTCCAAAATCTGGAATAAGCTGCCCCTTAGCTTACACAGTGCTTCCTCAATGTTCGCTTTTAGGCGCGCACTTTTGTCATACTTAACAGTCCCCAATGCTATATTGCTCACCAATGAGCTCGTCTCCGCCGACCTGGCCTTTGAAAGAGGTCTCACACTGTAACTCTACTACCTCTGCGTCACAAGCCACTAGGTACACCCCGCGAACTAAAGCCATTGCCTTCACTGATCCACAGCGATCCTACCGCCTGTCATCATAAGGTAACCTAATTGCTCACCTACGTTCATCTCTTATCCATCATATTCACTTTTTTCCTCCTCAGTATCCGTTGATTCTCAGCTGGGGCACACCCGGACTGCGCTTCTCTATCCCTCTTCCCTTTCCAGTGATCCTCCGTGACGGCCAACCACTTCGGGCACCGTAATTACCATCTCCCTGGCAGGTGCATCTGGATAATATTGCTACACGGTCGTCTACCACTTGCTGTCTCCGTTGGCTCTCCTGCCCATGGTCTCACGGCTTGGTCAATTGTTCCTGGTTCACGCACCCCCATCGCGGTCGTTTTGTCCCCTGTTCAATTATCCATGATCACTCGTGCCACTCCCAACAGTGCGGGGCGCGGTCAGATCCACCGCTATGGCCGGCGCACATCGGGCGTGCAGGCCGTCTGCAACGATGTGCGAGCGCAACTAGACTGGTGGATCACACCTCCTGCGTTCACTTCACGAAGTGTTTTTCAGGTTGGGTGCCCAGCGCACGGCCAGTCCCACCCACTAGCACCGGTTGCGGGTGGCACGCCCTAACTTTTCTTGAACTACCGAATCCAATGCTGTCGGTTGAAAATTGCATGCTCCTCATCGTTTTTCCGCCACAGCTTGTTCACCTAGAGCTCTTATAATCTGTTTCCACTTCCCGTCTTTGTCGCCCTACCACGGTATGCACACCTTCCCGTTTTGTCCTCCCTCCTATTGCCTCTCTCTACATCAACTTTCACTGCTTTGAGTCACTATCGTCCTAACCACTCTTCTCTGTCGACGCTCGCCAATAACTCTTTTCCCACCTGCCGTCATTGCTGGCTTCTATCATCTATGCGCTTGGTGTTACCCTCTGCTCAGAAC
Source organism: Fasciola hepatica (assembly GCA_948099385.1). Classification (NCBI taxonomy): domain Eukaryota; kingdom Metazoa; phylum Platyhelminthes; class Trematoda; order Plagiorchiida; family Fasciolidae; genus Fasciola; species Fasciola hepatica. Next base: position 4,234,780 of record CANUEZ040000126.1, on the reverse strand, counting down.
GCCCATGGATAGCTTCCTTAAAACCTGTCGCCCTGTTAATCCCTCCTCGTGCCCCATGCCATGATGCACAAACCGCACCCGCACCCATGCCCAATCCGCATATTAGAAATTGCCGCTCCAAACTTCGCATCCTTTACAGTCGTATTTATTATCTAATCACCATCACCATATCTTCCTCACTTGGCCCCGCGATTCCTCTGCGGTTCTTTCCAGTGTCCTGATTAGTATTTACCTGTTCAATTGTCTGCCGGCACACAGCTCTCCAGCTCCATTGCCCCAATTCCTTTGCGCGTTTGTTTTTTTGTGGCCTTTTTGCTCTATTACTGGTCCACTTATCTCGGGGCTTCCCGCTTCCTTGTCCGCCTCCTTCGTGTTTCATCTGCAGTAAAATGATCTGATTGGTGATTTCTTACCTGTGTCTCCTCGGTCATTGCTTTCATCCCTTGATCCGTTTATTGCTCGCTACAGGCATTTCTCTGTACCTTCCAGTGTGGTCCGCTTTTCCATGTTCCACCATTGTAATGACAATGTTACGTCGTGGCGTTCTTTTACAGTTCCAAATTGTTTGACCTGTCACTACCCGATTCCTCCGGTCCGTCACTACATCTCGCACATGCATTGATCAAATAATAAGACCCATTCTTACCTGTTTTCCTTGATCCTGTCTTTCATCTTCACTCTTCCATGAACTGCTCCTAACAGTCTTCATCACTTCTGTGCTTCCACATTCTATTTTTCTCTCCGTTGGGCTGCCACGTGCACTTGTCATGAAGTTAATCCACCATGAAATTCCAAAGTTAATCCTACAACCAATTGATCTAACCTTACCTACTCCTCCTATTGACTGATAATTTCTTTCTAGGACCCCATTGTTATTGCTCCTGCTTCTCTTACACCTATACATATATATTCGATTAATCTATATATATATATATATAAACTTACGCATATATATCTATGTGCACACGCTCTGCATCTTGCAGTTCCTCACCTGCCATTTCTCTTGCTATCATCCCAACGACCGTCATCATAGGCATCCATCAACTCTACATCTGTGCCTCACATCTACCGTATCCAATCCTTCTAAATCGTTTTTGTCATCTGATCATCCCTCTAAGTCTTGCATTGATCGTTGCCTGTTTTACGGTGATTTTTGTGTCCTGTCCGCCGACAATCCACTGCAAAGTACCAATGCTTCATTGTCATCTAATCCACTGCAATGCACCTCACCTTTTTCTTCGTCGTTCCTCGCTACTGCAATTCTTTATACCGATTTCCAGCCTTTCTCATGTTTACCAGTCTGCCTCCATATGTAATTGACCGGGACCAGCCATTCAGTCCACCTGACCTTGAATTTCTAATTCACCGGGCGTCCATTCAAATCCGCTCTTGAGCTCATTTAAACTCCTCACAATCTCTATGGTGTGCATACGTTTATACTATTTTCATCCTACTTTATTCACCCTTCTGAGCCTTTTTACCCAATATTTTAATGAGAGTCTCCATATTTCCATGAATTATATCTGTCCATTCCATCACCTGTATCTACATGATCATGCACATGGCATGCTCCGGGCGCTTCCGAAATAAACCATTAATATTATCATTATTATTATTATTATGTGGCCCCTTCACGCCCGCCATAGGTCATTTGGTCCCGTGGAAGATGTAGACTAGCCTCACGTCTATGTAGCCAATGGGTTAGGTGCGACCAGTAGTAGAACGTTGACGACGAGCATTAGGCGCGCGCACTGACAGCAGGGTCTAGGTAGGTAGAAAGAATCAGTACCTTTATACCGAACCTTCGACTCTGCTAAGGACCCAAGAGGATTTTGGTGGGCGGTGTAACAGCCGGTCGTGGAAAATCCCCCTATTTCCCTCGCGATTCAGTGTTTCTCCTAACATCACTCATTTGCCTACACCATTGACTTGTCTTAACAAACTGGTTGTTTCTATGGACCAATTGTTGTTTGTTCGCTCCCAGAGCGCTACTTTGGCACATCCTTGTTCGGAACCTGCGTGACGCACGTGCCGTTTGCTCACACGCTGCTATTCGGTTTCTCGTTGTTGAGTCCTAGTGATCGTATTATTGAGGTTTGTATATTTTTTATGTCATTGTTCATGTAATAATCTAGTATCGTAGAATATCGTGGATAATCGTCTTTTGGTTTTGGGATCCGTTGCGAATTTGGCTACGCATCACTCAAACGTTCGTACAACCAGTGCACAGTATATTTCGTCTAATCCTCGCAAACATTAAGGGGGGAAGGTAAATCGTATAGCATATCAACCGCGAAAGAAAATATCCATCTTGAGCTTTTACACAGAAAGTGATAAATGAACAGAAACCTCAGTTACAACACACCTCAGAAAGACCAGCCATCTATCTAATGGGCATACACAAAGCTCACTGCAAGGAAAAATCTCGTACCACTTACGATCTAGGGCTCCCTTAAACTACTGGATGGTCTGCAGGTCTATCGTTCTACCAAGCAGACTGTTCCAATTATTCATTACCCTGTTGATAAGGCAGTGCGATCTGTTTATCAGCCTAGCTCGTGTTCTCTTGTTCGGGAATCCGAAGCCATTTGGAATAGACTATCCGGCCTAAGACTAGAAAAAACCCCATTCCCTTGAACGTTTCTATGCGATCCCCTCGACGTCTCCTCCTTTTCGAAGAGGAAACTTCGAGACCACGGAGTCACTGTTCATACGTCTTACCCCTTTGTCCTTCAGCCATTCGCGTCGCAAGACTTTGAACTTTCTCCGAGCAGGCGGTGCGCTTTTTGTGGAAGGCTGACCAACCCTGCACGCTACCTTCTAAGTGAGGTCGTACTATAGCCAAATAAGTTAACATGAATATTTCCGGCTTCCGACACGACAATGCTGATTGTAGTCTAAAGAGCTCACCATGAGCCGTTTGTGCAGCAGCACTGCACTGGTCCGACCATTTAAAGTCACTGTTGACGATGACCCTAAAGTCTTTAACCTTGCTAACTGCTTTTATGGTGAAAAACCCTCGGTCGTGAGCGACAGTTAGGCTTTTTGTTGCCCTTAACAACAAACGGCCTTTTCCAGCGTTCAGTGGTAAGTCCTACTTGCGTGCCCAGTCCAGGACTGTTCCTGTAGCCCTTTCTAAGCTGCTGACACCAGGAAAGTATTCGGCAATCCCTTAAGGCGTTCCACTCATATGATGAACACGGATGTCCTAAACGGACCTGCTGGAACTGCCTCAATATCCGTAAAGACTAACGTCCAGCAATCAAAGTGACAAGTGGACTGGTTGTCACGAACTTGGTCCGGTTCCGAAGGAATAGTTCGAATTCATTCAAACCTGCCAATACCGGGCTCCATTCAAAGTAGCTTCGGTAGCGGCAAATTGCCCAAAGGGCGTGGGGGGGGGGGAATCTCCTGTATGCATCGACAGGCTGAATAGCAAGCAGCAGACCCGGAAGCTGTTGTGGGCAAGTTGCACATAGTCACACTTACCCTTGGCAAGTCCTCAGGCTGGGTGAGCGGAACCACGTTGAAGGTGATCAGCGACCCTCTAGGCCGGTTCTCATCGAGTTTGCAAACCGTAGGGAGAAGGAAGCTTTCTTGGCACCTGCAGAAATTGTTAGGGCTACTATCCACTAAACGTTCGCGAGTGTCTAGCCGTAGTACGAAGGCCGACCCTGGGAAAACCCGCTAGCTCCGTATTAGCATTGAAAAACGCAGAATTCCTCCACCTGATAGGCGTAGTGCCTTGTTTCCTAAAGGGGACCTTCGAAAGCCAAAAAAGCCCTTCTGTATTAATCAAGAGGGACAGGTGTGAGATTAAAAAATAGGCCCATCCCTCGTCGTCAAATCAAGGCAAGCATTCGGAACTAGGGTCCGTGTGCCACCCTTACCAGCCCACAACCAGTGCATGAAGGCAGGAAAACCTAGCTGAAGCTAACACCAAAGCAAGCCGCCCTGGAAATAAGTGGCACGAGATGGCAGCAGAGAAGCTAAGGCTGATTGCATAGCAGTCACCGAAACCTGGCCAAAAGCGGAGAGTGAAAATGGTATCCTCTCCCCCTCTGGCTATTGCGTTCATCGAGCTGTTAAGGTGAGTAGAAGCAAAGGCGGGGGTGCTACGACTATAATCTCAGAAACCATAAAGGAGATAGCCGAGGAGTGTACCTCATCACCAGGTATACATGCCGTCTGCTGTGACCTGAAGCCACTCTGAGTTGTAGCACGCGTTGCTTGTGTGCATCGAAGCCCCCCAGCCAGCCCACCGGAGGATCTAGCATCACTGAGCTACATCCACCGCGCAGTAACCGAAGCAAACAAACTCACAATCCTCGGGGACCTCAAAGCTCCGAGATAGACTGGGTGAATCTGTGGGTAGCCCTAGGCGACTTCCTTGTCCGACTGCTAGATTTCCTACAGGGGAAGAGCTTGCCCAGCCTGTCCTACATACGGCCGGACGGAGGGCAGGGCAAAACCCCGGGTTATTGGAACTGGTAATCACCAAGCACATCAGTGACATCGAGGGCCTACGGGCATCAGCACCCTCATGACAAAGCGACCATGGAGTGATCCTTTGCAACTACTTGGCCCTGAAGGATAGGGTACCCCACAAACATAAAAGACGCTTCAAAGATCTCGGTGTGCAGGACCTGTTCACTGCAGACCAGGCAATGATTTGGGACCAAAGGTATGAAAGTGTGGAGGAAGAATGAAAGGTGTTCAGGAACAAACTTTTGTTGTTCACTGAGCGTTTTTCTCCAGCTCGTATAATCCGCAGAAAAGGAAGGGCACCGTTGTGGACCGGCGGATCAACTAGGGCTCAGAGCCGGAAACAGAGCTTGGAGTCAACATCAGCAGACAGGGTGCCACAGGAGACACCTTCGGCTCAAAATGACTCGAGAAGTAGTCATCATGGCCTAAAACCCATGTAAGCTGTTTTATGAGATCTCCTAAGCTAGAAGTGCTAAGCAGCGCCCGAAAACCAACAAAAACTGCTTCCAGTCAAAATCAGCCACACTAGCAATTGTGGGTTCCGTTAAGGGCAGGAGTGGCAACCATGCACTTGACAGCAGAACCCAGGCTGAGATACTGCCAGAGCACCTCGAGACGGCGCACCTGTGAGACGGTGGACTGAACCCTGTGCACGAACCCCCGCTAGACCACAGGTTACGCAACCAGCCCCTGTTTTTTCAGACGAAGTAGAGAATACCTGGAAGGTTTTAGCGTACAAAAGGAAGCCGGTCCAGACGGCCCCCATTCTGCTGTTCTACGCCCCTTTGCCCAGGTAATAACGGCACCTCTTTTTCGGCTGTACGCCAGGTCGTTGGACAGAGCGCAGTTGCATGGGGACTTGCTGACGGCGGAAGTTCTTCCAAAGCACTTGGGGGTTGAAGGAAGAGGCACGAAACCATCGACTTGAAATAATGAAGGGACTGGTCAGAAATAGCATGGGCAGTCATCGGACCGCAAATAGGACAGATTCCAGCAGACAACACGGGTTTGTCAAAATTAGGTCCTGCTTATCTAACTTGCCGTCTTTTTTGGACCAGGTGACGGCCAGGTCTGCTATATAGTATCCCAAAAGGCTTATGACTCCGTGAACCACTGATTTTTATTGCGCGAAATGAGAGCTTTAGGTATAGCACCTCAGGTGCTTGAATGAACCCGGCCATATATACATATATATGTGTATATACCAAAAACTGAAAGTATTATGTTAGGGTGGAATGGAGCAAAACCACTGAGGCTACTGCTACAAGTGGTGTTCCGCAGGGCTCAGTCCTGGGTCTTCGTCTGTCTTTGATCCACGTCAACGACCTGTTAGATGGCATAAAAAACCCTGGCTCGGAATTTGATCGGTGGAATGTCATCAAGGGAAAGAATTTCCTAAAGCGAGCTCGGTTCCCCAATCAATCTGGTGATAAATGTCGAAATACGGCACCAATCTGAATCACCTAGATTACCGAAAGGACACAAACGTACTAAACACCTTGGAGGCCATGGTGCGCAGCCCAACCACGGAACTAGGGCGGTGGGCCTAGGAAGCTGAGGAGATTAGAAGATTTGGGCGAGAGTCTGCTTTTAGGGACCTGACGCTGTTCACAGACCGTCTTGCCTGAGTAGAAAATGGTCGGGAGTGAAACCGGCTGGCTACATTAGACTACGACAACATCACAAATCTGGACTGGGGATTCCAGAAGAGGTCAGACTTTGGCAGACACACATGCATTATCCCGCGAAGGCGACAGCTTGCCGGTATGTAAGGTGCGCTTTGCACCACTTCGCCTATAAAAACTACTTTGCTTCCGTAACTTAGACGTCGACGAACGATGGGAAGTATTAAGAGCCTGGGCGAGTGCTTTATTGGTCTCAGTGGCTTACGTCAGACAGCAATATGTCGAGTGCAGACAAGTTGTAGTCAGGATGGATTCCACGGGAAACACCATTACTCACTGCACAAAACTAGGAAATTTGATACCGAAGGAACCCCGAGGCCAAGTGTGGTTTGCTCAAAGTCTTGATCTATGAGTCCATTAGCCCGGAAGTCATAGCAGTCTGCGCAGAAACTCCAGCTATGGTGATAAGATCGTTCACCTCCGTAGGAGGTGCACTGACACCACTTCGGCGAGGAAAGGATCCGCAGAGGCTTGAAGTCAGAAGGGCCCAGTCTTCATTCGCATTGAACACAGCAAGTGGCACCCAGGTCACCTAACCAACCAAACTCCACCTTCGGCTCGTCTCTTTGGTCAGCAACAATAAGACACAGATCCCAGAAGCATTCAGCACTAAAAATCTGTCGATGGGTGCACTCAAGCCGGCTCAAAGGGTTTTGGGTCAATGACCGCATCTTGAAGGGGTTACAAAAGAGGTGTGGTGGAATACTGAAATAGATCCATTGATCGGTTGTGGTGTACCAGAAACAAACTGAGTCCGGGACCAAAGGACATAAAGCAGCAAAGCACTGATGCAGTGCGCAGGATGTTTGATTGGACATTATGTTGTATTGCAGGCAGAACCAAATCAAGTGCACTTATTTGGGAACCGCATTCGCCACTGTCCGTTGCGGATGGCATGCTCCCACCTTTCTTCCTTCACAATTCGCCCACTAATCGTTCTTGTCAGCACTCTTACCACTTTATTTCCGTATCTTTCTACCTCTCTAGGCACACCTTACCATTCTGCTTTTGTTCCTACCGTTTTTCACAACAACAATCCCACTACATGATGTCACTCTCACCCTATCCATTTTGCTGTGCCCATGCACGAAATATGCCCTTTTCCACCCATTTCGTACCTGTGGTCTCCTAATCAATATTCACTTGGTACCTACATATACTTATAGATATGACTGGTTGCTTACCTCACTAGCTACCATTTCGCGATATCCTTTTTTGTCCATCTTACACTTCCCACCATTAAACGCCAGACACACCCGTAACCATGACCGGTCACCATATAAGAACAAGCCATTCCAACCTTTGCATTTTTACGGCCAAATTTATTATTTTTTCACTACTTTCATATTTTCCATGTCTGAATCCGTAACCCCCCGTGGATCTTCCTCTTAGGCAGTGCACCGACCAGCAACTTCCGGCTCAATCAGTTTGTTTAATGGCCTGCATGCACGCAACTCTCCAGTTCCCTTCTCCTAACTCCGAGGCACAACTATTTCTAGTGCATTTTGTTCCATCACAGGCTTTCCCGTCCGGGTACTTTGCTTCTTCTCAGTCTTCATCCTGTGTCATCTGCAGTGAAACGATCCGATTGGCCATCTCTTTCTTGGCCAACCCTCTAGTCTGCTTCGTACACTGCCCGCCACAGGCATCCTCAGTGAGCCTCTTGTGCTGCGCTGCTTCCCCACGTTCCACCTAGTGTAAAGTCATCGTAGCATCATCATTCTCATCTACAGTTTTAAACCGTGTGATTTGCCATTACCTGATCTTTCTGATCCCCTACTTCCTCATTCCTCTCTTACGCTATTTGCTGTCACAACTGATGCGTCTTCGCACCACAGTTCTTCCAACCCCCAAGTTACCCTTCCCCACTGATCATTGACACCTCTGCAACCACCCCGTACTTCCATTCGCTCTGCCTTCTCCAGCCATTTTCACAGCAATCTTCTTGCTGCATAGAGTTAATTCATTTATTAGCGCTTCACCCATGTTCGACCGTCACCACATGTCACACCTGCAATAATCAGACTGTTAGATCCACTCTTACCTGTGTTCGTCGATCCTTTCCTTCACATTCCCTCGTTTACCAACTGCTCGCAGCAGTCACCTTTGTGCTTCCAAAGTTGGTTCTCTTTTGCCGTTGATCCTCCTCATGAACAAATTCATCAGGGTTTATCCAAGTTAATTCCGTACCATTTGACCCAGCCCTACCTGTCCCCTCCAAGCACTGCTACTCCCGTGTTCCGCCCCTTCACTACTATTTGCTCCTGCTCTGACATATACGTATATATGTATATATACGCATCCGCATATTTTCTCTGCCTCCTTCCGTTCTTCTCCGGCCAGGTCTGCTGCCACCATGCCGTCGCCCCTCATGATGTGCGTCCATTTTGTCTATATCCGTGCATCATGTCTACCGTATGTCGATCCTTCCGCTGCACTGCTGCCATCTGACCCACCCTTTACGTCTTGCATTGCTAGCTGCCCGCTTTCAAATCGAAACCATCCGTTTATTGCAGTAACGCAAGGCTCATGGATACCTAGTCCTGAGCCACACTGCTCAAATTTTCTTTCCTCCTTTCTCCTCTTCTTTTTTCCTTTTTTCTTCATCGTTTCTCGTAACGATAGTTTCTCATGCCGATTTTTAGTCCTCTTTATGTAGAACTCCCAGGTTCCGTTCTCCTCCACTTGGCTCAGCCATCTGCTCCACCTGAACTTGACTTTCAAATTTGCCGGGCACATATTTGAACCCATCTCCAGGTTCACTTAACCTTTTTCCATTACACTCTGGCGTGCACACGTTTATCTCCCTCTCATCTCCCCCCTATTTCTTCCTACCCTTCCTTTGTCTTGCACGAATCCACATTTTTCATGAATTTAGTCCGTCAGTTTTGTCACTTGTAAAAGTTTGATAGTGCGTAAGTCGTGCTTCGGGCGTTTTCAAAATAAACCATTATTATTATTATTACTATTGGACAGGCCTTCCAAGTGGACGTATAACGCTGATTTCGCTAACGTAACCGCTGATACAGATGCCCGACCGCGAGAAGATATTTTCGCTTTGAAAATGGCAGCCAAAGACGTGCAGCATACAGTCGATCGAGGTTTCAGTACCGTGGAGACCCAACCTGAAGCCAATGCTGAGCAGCCGAGAAATGGCCCTGAAAATGTGATGCTTTCTCAAAAACAGGCCAATTCGAGAACCTTAAACAACCACTGAATATATGCGAACTGTGTGACATACCATTGATGTGATTCGTGTCGGAAACCAGGTGCTGCAGCAACCAAAGCAATCTTGTGGTGATACCATCCCCGTCACCCGGTTGTGGAACCAAAGAAACCACAGAAGTTCAGGGTGGTCTCCGGCTGCGCGGCGAAAGTCAGGGTAATTCACTCAGCAACCACATACCACATGGCTCAGGATGAACGACATCAGCAGCGGAGGTTGTATGCAGTTTTCATCTGGGAAAAGTGGCTGTCTCTGGGAGCGTACGGAAAACGTTTCCACAGGTGGAGACGCCCCTTAAATTCAGGGAAGCCTTCCGTCTCCTCGGGTGGCCCGAGAAATCTAAAAACCGTACTCCTGAGGAGTACAGGCTAACGGTTCATCCCTTTGGAAAGCCATACTCTGTTTGCGTTAACTTCGCTCTCCGGAGAACCTTCAAGCATCCCGGCAAAGCGAGAAATCTGTTGCGAGGGGCATAGAAAGATTTCTGCGCGAATGATTTCCTAGGTTCCTTTGATGGCCCGCATACCACCATTTTATATATGACTGAGCTCAGCGTCATTCTGAAAGCAGGAGGGTTCAGCCTTACAACAAGGACTCTTAAACAGCCTTGAGGTTCTCAATGCTATCCCGTGGTCCACGGAAGCTGAAAACGAGAGTGTTTTTGGGAACCTGGTCCTAAAAGGGGAGCACTCTTGGAGTTTGATGGATGCCCAAAGGTGACGAATTCGTATTCAGTCTGGGTCTACCCAAACAACCGGACACACGGGGAGAATTCTGTCATCAATCTTAGGCCTCTCTGATTTTTTAGGCTTCTTTTCTCCATCGCAGCTTTCTGGAAGGAGCATGCTGCAGTCACTGTGCCAGAGAGGGACGGGTTGGGACGAACTCCCCTATGACGACGACGTCAAGCCTTGGAGAGACCTGTTACACAGCCCAGATCAACTTGACGAGATCAAGATGTCAAGATGTTTGATACGAATCAGTTGTTCTCGCTATGCTAACCTCTACTCGTTTTCAGATGCTTCAGACGTGGGCTGCGGGGTGGTGGCCTACGGCTGCTGGGCAAATGAAAATGATGGGCTGCACAGTCAGATGGAATTCGCAAAGGTGAGAGTACCTCCACCGACGACTGCATCCATTCCAAGGCTGGACTCGACTGCAGCATTACTGGCCGCAAGAGACGGTATGTTGCTTAGGAAGAGTTTTGATCAAACAGACTGGGAACCAAACTTTTGGACAGGCTCTACCGCCTTGATGCGTCACATAAACAATGCCATCACCGGATTTAACACCTTCGTGCCCAACAGACTCATTTTGGTTTATGAGTCCATCAAGGCCGACTAGCCTCACTGTGTACTATTCACCAGTAACCCGGCCGACTTCTGCTCGAGAGGTTCAAGAACACTAGGAGGGCTGCGGATGTGGATAGTGGGGCCGGACCTCTTAGCTGCATATAAACAGACTTGGCTAACAACACCGACACACAAGACTGGAGATGGTAAGACTGAAATGAAGAAAATGATACTGGCCACAAGCTCTACAGAAACCGGTAGCCTGGTAGGAAAACTGTGCCTTTTCCCCGACCGGACTGGGATGCTGAGAGCCGTGGTCCGGCAGACGGGATACAAGATATTGCTGAAAGGACCACGACCAAAAAACGCGGTAAATGCGGGAACCACACTACCAGACAAGTTAAACCAAGCCAAACTGGATATCCTGCGTCTACTTCAACTAAAAGCCTAATCATTTGAGGCCGGCGGGCTATCTAGGATGAACAAGAACACCGAGGAAGCAGCCCCTTGCACAGTGGCATTCAAAGACTGAATCCTATGCCAGCTAACTGGTTGTTGAGAGTCAGAGGGCGGTTGGCAAAACACCCCACAGTAGGTCTTGGCGACCACCAAACCACGTGATATTTGATGGATAAGGTACATTGAGGGGGAGAGATGCAGGTTTGAACCACCTTTTGAATAGTATTCTTCGACAGCCTTGGACAACCAGGGGGTTGGTGACCGTTAAGCGAGTCATCGGCAATGGCGCCACTCTTCGTGGCCGGTAGCAGGCCAGCCAATGGTGGCCTCTTCCCGGCTGTTATAGCTCAACCAGGATGGTGTCCACCCGAGGAGATCTGAGTCGACTGTCCTGGCCCGTTACTCGAACGATAACATAAAAGCACATAGAAGCGTTTTGACCACCTGATGACTCGTTTACAATCTAGACGGGTTCATCTCGAAGTGGTACGTACAGCGATTACCAATTCATTCATGGAGGACCTCCCAAAAAGGAATGCTGAAACAATAGCTCAGATTCCTTTGGGGCTCGTAAAGATTAAGAGAAATGGCGGAACCCCCTGGACCATGTCTAAATATGAGATATGAAGACCGATACCGTCGGTCAGAAAAATACTCTAGAATCTCATGTGACAGCAAACCCTCATTGACGGGGTGTTGATTACCTTACTAACTGAAGCAGAACTCACATTGAACAGTAGACATCTGGTGCTGATTGTCGAGAATCCGGAATTCGGGGTGGCACTCACCCCCAGTTATCTGTTATTGTTGTGGTCCAATGAAGAAGCAGACACTCCAAAAACTCTACATTTAACCATATCATGGGATGAAAGCAAGAAAATTACTTGGTGCAGGCTTTGTGAAAAAATAGGCGAGGACGTATTTGCCGACACCTCGACGAAAGTTTGTCTCCAAAGAAGTTGTAACGAACGTTTGAGCAATGCGTAGCCAAATTCGCAACGGATCCCAAAATCAAAAGACGATTATCCACGATATTCTACGATACTAGATTATTACATGAACAATGACATAAAAAATATACAAACCTCAATAATACGATCACTAGGACTCAACAACGAGAAACCGAATAGCAGCGTGTGAGCAAACGGCACGTGCGTCACGCAGGTTCCGAACAAGGATGTGCCAAAGTAGCGCTCTGGGAGCGAACAAACAACAATTGGTCCATAGAAACAACCAGTTTGTTAAGACAAGTCAATGGTGTAGGCAAATGAGTGATGTTAGGAGAAACACTGAATCGCGAGGGAAATAGGGGGATTTTCCACGACCGGCTGTTACACCGCCCACCAAAATCCTCTTGGGTCCTTAGCAGAGTCGAAGGTTCGGTATAAAGGTACTGATTCTTTCTACCTACCTAGACCTTGCTGTCAGTGCGCGCGCCTAATGCTCGTCGTCAACGTTCTACTACTGGTCGCACCTAACCCATTGGCTACATAGACGTGAGGCTAGTCCACATTTTCCACGGGACCAAATGACCGATGGCGGGCTTGGAGGATCACATAGATGTTGTCCTCTTAAAGGGCCGTCCGGTCCTGGATGTACGTGCTTGAGTGTGTGAGTGTGTGTGTGTGCCGAGGTGTACAATGAAATCACAGGTATGCCTACACATCAAAGGAGGACTTTCTGCAATGTCAACAAAAGACCGCGTCGCAAGAAAACGAGTAAAATGTAGCTTGCGTGTGTGACCTGAGCTCCGCTACTTCCACATATGCAAGGGGCATTCGGTAACGTCAACAAAAAGCAAAACAACGAACACTGTCACATGTATGATGGGTTTACGGGATGTAGAGTGCGTCGTGCATGCGTGTATGTATCGGGATTTACAATGGGATCGCTTTCATTACCACATATCGGAAAGAACCTCCTGTAATGTCAACGAAAGACCGCAAGCACCGTACCGTGTTTGACGGAGATCGTTTGGTGTATATGGTGTTTCTTTATCCACCTCAATGACCGGTGTGAAAAAGTTTACTAGGCCTCAGGGTTATCAGATCCTCCGTCTTCGCTCTCGAGTAGGTTAATACTGCGTATGTCACGAATGAGCACTCCGTTAGCTGTCTTCACGTTCACCGTTCTTATCATTCCGCCAGTGCTTTTGATGGTTTCCGTAACTACTCCCATAGACCAAGTGCTGAAATGTGCGCGTTCGTCGGCGATCATAACCACGTCCCCAACTTTGAATGGTCTCGTTTTGCCCAGCCACTTCTGTCGAGTCTGCAAAGCCGGTAGGTACTCCCGCAGCCATCGCCTCCAGAAGACCTTGGCCAGATAGTTCGCTTGCTTCCATCCGTGCAGGTAGCTCCCACGAAGGTTTACCGGCCCTTGGAAACCCTCGTTCAACCTTAACGTCAGTAAGTCGTTTAGGGTGAGCGCCAGGTGGGTGGGGTCGCCGTTCAATACTGGAACCAGGGGGCGGTTGTTCAGGATTCGCTCCACCTCAGTCATGACGGTGTTCAGGGTCTCGTCGTCGGGCGGCTGCTGCTCCATGATTGACAGCAATATCCGTCTGGCGGACCGGATCATGCGTTCCCATATGCCGCCTCGGTGACTGGCCTGTGGGGGGTTGAAATGCCATCGTATGCCGTAGGCCACGGTTCGATTCTGCAGTTCGTCCCTGTTTATGTTCTTGTGCCAACGCTGCGATTCCAGGTGAGTGCCCACAAAGTTCGATTCATTATCTGAGTATATATCGGCCGGTACGCCTCTTTGGTTGATAAATCTTCGCAAGGCCCGTAGAAACGAATCAGTCGTCATCGAATGTGCGACTTCCAGGTGTACCGCACGTGACTTCATGCACGTCATGATACATCCGTACCGCTTTTCTAATCTTTTCCCGCACTTGATCCACAAGGGCCCGAAATAGTCCAACCCGGTGTCACTGAACGGCCACTAGCCCATAGTCACCCTGCATTCTGGTAGTGGAACCATGAGTTGTTTGCCCGCTGTGGCATTGCGTCTCCTGCATTGCACACACCGTCGGATTACGCGTTTTACAGTCTCTCGTCCTCTCAACAACCAAAGGCGCTTTCGGATGACGCTCGTCACGTGACTTTCTCCGGCATGTCCCTCCACGGCGTGGACGTGTTGAATCATTAGATCTACTACAGGTTGTCTCGCAGGCAGCAGTATAGGATACTTTGTGTCGAAGCTCAGGTGGGCGTTGGTCAGCCTACCGTCCACCCGCAGCAGTCCGTCGATGAGTTTGGGGTTTAAACGCTTCAACTCGCCTCTTGGAGATGGTTTGTCTTTATTGGTCGGCCCCACTTCTTCCGCCCTCTTGAGTTCTCGGGCGAAAGCCTCGCTTTGTATCATTCTGAAAATATCGTACTCTGCCGCTTGTAGCTCATCGGGACCTATCGGGCCGACCGGTATCCGACCTGAGGGCCGTAGCCCTTTCATGACTAGTAAACTTATCTTGAACCTGGTTAACCAAACTAGCGAACGAAGCGTCTTCATCCAGGAAGAAAACCTGACCAGTCGCGATAAAATGGGCGACGCTTCGACGACGTTGGTTGCTATCATTACGCCTTTGATCTCCAGTTCCAATTCCGTAGGGGGTTTTAATTCGAACACGGGCCAGTCCTGTTTGGGCAATTGCAGGAAGTTCGGCCCTCTCGTCCACGTGTCCAGTTGCCTGAAGTTGTTCGCACCTCGGGAGCACAGGTCGGCCGGATTATCGCCAGACCTGACATGACTCCACTGGTGCGTGGCCGATTCATCGTGGATAATCGTGAGCCGGTTAGCAACGAAAGTACTAAACCGGCTCCGTACGTTGTTAATGTAGTAAAGTACTATCGTTGAATCCGTCCAGAAGCTCACCGACCAAATGTAGAGATCGAAACATCTCTTCACAGCTTGCACCACCCTGACTGCCAACACGGCTGCGCTGAGTTCAAGGCGTGGGATTGAGACCGACTTCAGTGGAGCAACGCGGGCTTTGGCGAACAGGATCCTCGTGGTATATTGTCCATCTCCTGCGCACCATCGTCCGTACACCACAGCTCCATAACCGACTTCGGATGCATCGGAAAAGGCATGTAGTTCTCCAGTCCGTGTCGTATGGCCAGGAGTCAAACATCGTGGGATTCTTATGTCCCCTAATTTCTTCAAGGTGTTCAAAAATTCTTCCCGGTCCAACCGGTCCCCTCGGTCCAGTGACTAGTCTCAATCAACTTTCTTACGGCACAGCCGCTGCAGCAAGATCTTTCCGGGTAGCAGCCATGGTGAGACGAAACCGAGCGGGTCGAACAAACTTGAGACGGCAGATAGTATGCCACGACGGGTTATTGGCAGCTCGGGAACGTTTAGTTCGAAAACAAAATCGTCCGTTTCCGCGTCCCATTGTATCCCTAAGGTGCGCTCGATAGGAAGTGGAGAGCCGTCCAAATCTCTTACCCTTTCGGCCTTTTCGTGATGCGGGATGGCCTTCAGCACTTCTGAAGCGTTCGACATCCATTTAGTTAGATGGAAGCCGCCCTCTTCCAGCAATCTCGTCAGACCCCTGAACTGCTCTAGAGCTGATTCCACATCATCGAATGACCCAAGGTAGTCGTCGACGTAGAAGTTCCTGCTGACGCTTTCTACCACCGTCCGATGTACTAGATCGCCATGTTTGTTCGCTGATTCTCGGAGGGCGTAGTTGGCACAAAATGGTGACGATGTGGCCCCGAAGGGGTGCACGGTCA
Source organism: Fasciola hepatica (assembly GCA_948099385.1). Taxonomy (NCBI): domain Eukaryota; kingdom Metazoa; phylum Platyhelminthes; class Trematoda; order Plagiorchiida; family Fasciolidae; genus Fasciola; species Fasciola hepatica. The sequence continues at coordinate 4,218,888 of CANUEZ040000126.1, read as the reverse complement.
TTCTATAATTCACCACTGCGTTGTCCCGGTCGCTCCCTTCCCACCTCAGGAAACGCAAAGCATCTCGTTCTTCTACCGGAATCTTCACCTGATGGAACATTTCCCTAATGTCGGCAGACACAGCCACTTCGCAACTCTGAAACGGCACAAAACATCGATCAGTGGTGTGGTTCAGTCGGGCCCCTGTAGTAGGCGATCGTTTAACGACTTGCCATGGAACTTGGCCGCACAGTCGAAAACCACCCGCAGTTTATTGGGTTTCTTGGGGTTGATAACCGGATGGTGAGGCAGATACCAGATACCCCTTTTGCTGTCGGTGTTAACAGGCACCTTTTCAACGTAACCGAGGGTCTCGTTTCGCTTCATCAAATCCGCGTATCGTTCCCACAGATTCTGGTCTCGAATGAAGCGTTCTTTTAGTCGTAGTAATCGTTGGAGAATATAATTTCTGTTGTCAGTCCACGGGTCGACCAATGTGCTCCATGGGAGGGGAACCTCGAACTGTTTTTGAGGCCTCTAGTGCCTTGCCGCACCGTTTGTAGAGCGAAGTGATCCTCTTGAGACAACGTCGGTCTTTCGTCTCCAATGTCATGAAACTCCTTTCATACAGCCGTTGCAGATGATACTCTATGCGGTCCGTTTCGGCGGATAAGTAATTCACGGAACCGCGTACCCCTACTGGACCGTATACCATCCATCCCAGAACCGTGCGTACGGCATAAGGTGCCTGGCGGTCGCCCACTCTCTGGTCAAGCACCCAATGCACCTCTGGCACGTCTCAGCCGATGAGGAGATCCACTTCATCATCTTCCCAGTCTACAACGGTTACATCCTGCAGGTGGGGCCACCTTGTCAAGATTGAGTTCACCGACCTTGGTGCTCGCATGGGGAGATCCGCTAACGTGAATGCCTCCGTTGGTTCAATTTCCCCGTTAGTGTCTAGAGAGATGAGTTGCAGCTTTAATCTACCGGCAGTCATTATCTGTGTTCCGCCCACCGTGCTCACTGCCAACGACGTCGCACATTTGGCCAGTTGGTGTTTGTCGGCAAACCGCTCTTTCACTAAAGTGGTGTCGGATCCACTATCAACGAAAGCCAACGATTTGACTATCCCAGTCGGAGTCACTACTCCCACGGCCACTACGCCTAAACATACCGGTTTACTGGCAGATTGTGAAGTTGAACAAATCACGCTGGGCTTGGCACTCGCCTCGGATATGGTTACTCTCGCCTGATGCAGCAGCCGATGGTGTCTGCCCGTGCAGCCCTCGTAACCACATCGATTCCTTGTTCTACAGGCTGCTGCCCGGTGCGTGGTGTTGAGACAGATAAAACATGCTCCTGCCGTCCTCGCCATTCCCCACCGTTCGTCTATTGTGGCGTAGCCGAACTTGGGGCATTCTGGTAGTCCATGGCTAGCACCACAGGATCTGCAATTGGGTTGCGTAGTAGCATAGTGTGAAATGGCATGTGTATTGGTCCAAGGCTGGCATTTTGGATGTTCCCGTGCAGGGGTTTGAGCTTGGCTAGTACTGGGCTTGTTTGTCCGGTTGCTGTCCCGGATAAGTCCACCAAATCTGCTGTCGGCTATCTTGGTTTGCCTGTCCAATCATTCGGTCAGGTCTTCAAAGTTAGCTTCTCGGTCGCTTCGACTTATCCGTTCTGCTTCTTCCGCCCACCTTCCCTGTAGTTCGGGAGAAAGGTGGCGGACTATGTTTTCCAAATGGTGCATGGCGTCTAGGTCAGCCCTGTAACCTAAATGGTCGAGGGCTATTGAGCAGTTCTGAATCTTAATCACCAGGTCAGCCATGGTGTAGACGTCGCCCTAGGTTCTCTTTGCCTCTACCATCACGCCCTCTATTAGGTTACGGGCTACTTTGAACGGTTGGCCAAACAAGTCCCTTAGAATCTTCCTTGCCCTTTTGTAGCCTCGTTCTGGGTCGAGCATGGTGCACCCGTCGATAGCTTCTCTTGCTCGGCCGCGGCAGTAGTGAGTAAGGTAGAGAAGCCTTTGCCCAGGGTCAGTTACCTTATTTTCAACGAACGTCTCGAACTGCTTGACAAACTTGCAGTATTGTTCAGCTCGCCCGTCAAAAACCGTTAGCTCCACACTAGGCAGATCGATCGATGGTGGTTTGTAGTCGGCGACCGGCGTGGGGTTCCCTATCTTATTGCGCCCCAATCTATCGGAAGTGTCGAAGTCACTGGTCTTATGCTCTCGCTCTTTCTGTGTACGCTTCTTCTCTGCTGCCTGCGCCTTTAGTCTAGCCGATAGTGACTGTTGCTCTAGGTCTAGTATTCTCAGCTTATATAAATCGACATCCTTACGATCAATATTGTTCTCATTAACACATGAACTAGCACTGACAGGACTAGGCGATCTAGCATTAACTAAATAATCAAATGTACCCGAAACCTCCCCAGAGACTTGCCGTATTACTTCCTGCCCGGATTCGACTGCTTTTGATCCTTTTCTTGGCATTTTGCGTTTTTTCCCTCGTTCCAAATTGATCTATTGAGTATTGTAACGAACGTTTGAGCAATGCGTAGCCAAATTCGCAACGGATCCCGAAATCAAAAGACGATTATCCACGATATTCTACGATACTAGATTATTACATGAACAATGACATAAAAAATATACAAACCTCAATAATACGATCACTAGGACTCAACAACGAGAAACCGAATAGCAGCGTGTGAGCAAACGGCACGTGCGTCACGCAGGTTCCGAACAAGGATGTGCCAAAGTAGCGCTCTGGGAGCGAACAAACAACAATTGGTCCATAGAAACAAACATTTCGTAAGGACAAGTCAGCAGTGTAGGCAAATGAGTGGTGTTGTGAAAAACACTGAATCGTGAGGGAAATAGGGGGATTTTCCACGACCGGCTGTTACAGAAGTCGCTTGGACGTGGCAATATCGTAGTTCTTGTGAAAAGCCACTTACACAAAGACGAGTAACCTATTGCAGTAATCAGCGAATGCCGTGCGGAGGTTGATGACCAAGTGCCTACGGAGGTGGTGAAAACAAACTAAGGAGACTCACCGCTAATGTCAGCGAAATATTTTTGCTTGAAGGGATATTGACGAAGGAGATTCGACGAGACTGACCAAGCTCAGAGCAAGTTTACTGAAACAAATTCTTGAACCTCTGAGGCAAGTTGAGGATGAACTTATTCACTCTATGTCACAAATGTTCCCCCGCAGGTACCGACTCTTAACATGGTCTGTAAAGTGCATTTGCTTCTAATTTGGTAAAATTTGTACTACGCACTGCGGAGTCGAGTTACTGAAACTCCATATTAGAAAATGACATGAAATTATTTGTGAAATAGCAAATACTGTCAACAATCATTTGCAGACGGTCTGCAGAAAAACCTTTATTATTGTCCATGCTGTGTCCAGGATGATATATTTTGCTCCAACAACACTCGCAAAGTAACTACACCACGCGCTGAACTCCCTGGCGTCTTGACAACCTCGGAACTAACCTGATTCTCCGTCGAGAATTCTAAGTTTCCATTGGGCTACGTGATTTACTACTAATCGGGTAGCCTTTGTCCTTTACATTTCGTAAATTGTCCACGCACCCCGATATCGCTGAGGTGCTCCTCTCTGTATATTGATAAGAAAGTATGACCTTCAAATGAAACTTCAAGACCCGGGTGTTTGGAGCATACTCTAAAAATCTCTTTAAGGGAGTCTGAGACAAACCAGCAATAAAGTACCCCATGGCGGCTAGAGCATGCAATGACTTCAGGATCTTAGTGGGACAGAGTGTCCCGACTTTGGGGTCCGTTGATTGTGCTGCGCGTTACTCAGTCAGAAGGAACGAGAACAGACGGCCTTTCAGTTGGACTGTGGAACTTCGTTGAACAACATGCATATAAATGCTCCATCTAATAATGCACCGACACCGACTCTAATCAGACTCATTATGTGGAACTGTGCGAGGTTCAGCCAAGGGATGAGGCAATGTTGAAAGTCACCAGTCCCAAGAGTGAACTGCCATCACTCATTACCTTGGTTTTGGTCGATCAGGGCCATTTTATCACCCCTGATATGAATTCATCGAAAGTCCGGATTTGGTGTCGTTCCATTATGATTCGTTCATTCACCATGTATCTGCTAATGTCGAACATTATTTGGGAAAACAGGCCTCAGTTTTCGATCAGAAATTGAGAAAACTTCCGGAGGTAGAACAACCACACGTATTTCACCCCGCAGAAGGCCTGGTATCACTGACCAGGCGCGTTTCATACGCGGTTTAAGGACGACTTGAGCGCGAGTTGGACATTCTCATGTAGAAAGATGCCCCGGGTAAAGTTGAAGAACCGACAGATTGGGTGAGTCAATCCGTGATCGTGAGGAAGGCACCCGGGAAAATTCGCGTTCGCATTGATCCCAAACCAATCAACGAAGCACTCAGGGGAGAGTGATTTTCGCTACCTGCTTTGATGATATTCTTCTCCAGTTGTCAAGGGTGCTTTGCTCTACGTAAACTGATCTGACCTCAACTTTTTGCCATTTAGAAACGGATGAAGTCCCTAGCTTTTTGACTATTTTTGGCACATCGTTTGATCAGTTTCTTTGGGAGCGGCTACCTCTCGGTCTGAATACATCGGGCAAAATATTCCATAAAAGGGTTCTCCGAACAGTAGACGACTTACCTAGAGCACTTTGCGTAGCGGATGACGTTTCCATTTTCGGCAAAAATATCAATGAATACAACCGAAGTTTTGGTTCTCCTCTGCAACGACTTATCCGTCATGGAATCAGACTGATACAAGACTAGTTGCCATTTTGTCAAACAGTAGTCAAGTTCTACGGTCACATTATCACAGGCTAAGGGATCAAAGTAGATCCATAAAAGGCAAACGCGATTGTAGACACGCTTGCGCCAACCGATGCGAAAGGCGGCTCACATTTTAGCGGGGTGGTCTACTACCTGAGGAGATTCTAACCAGATCTGGCGAATTACTGGGATCGATCGGCCCATTACCACATCAGGAAAAAACACGAATGTGGCGGATGAACAGGAATTAGCGTTTGATTGCATAGGGAAGCTTGTCGTGACTGCCCCAGACCTAGCATGATGTGATCAGAACTTGCCTCCGTGCAAACAATGTGATGGCAGCCTATATGGCTTGGGAGCCGCTCTGTTGCAGAATGGGCGGCCGCCATATAATCGCTGTAGGACGTTAACAGTTTTGAACAGAAATATGCGCAAGTCAAAGAAGAACTACTGTCATTCATGTACACTCTGGAGAAGTTCACTGATTCCACTTTTGGACGACTTAAGCACATGTATTCAGATTACAAGCCATTGATCACAATCGTGGATAAGCCGCTAAGTCGAGCAACAAAGTGACTTTGATCCATGTTACTATGTCCTCAAAATTAAAGATGCCAACTACAGCATAAGTTACGAAAACAGATGTTTTTAGCCGACACCTTCTCACGGGCCATACTATCGAATACGGAAGACTAACTTGGTAAGGAGACGATGAACAGTGCAATAACGATGATGGAATCCGAAGTATCCCAAATCCAGAAAGCCCAGATAACATACCCTTATCCAGGTCAGCCAGAAGACTAAAAAGCCCTATCAGAGGAAGCGGTGTTTTATTCTAAACCTTTTGATGAGCCCACAGTAGAGGAGAGGCTGATTTTTTGAGGTGGGCCTTTGGTGGTACCGCAAGCTATTTTAAAAGACGCTCTGCGTCGGTTACATTGTTCACACACAGGTATCAATAAACGTTCCACCTGGGCCAGGGAAACATACCACTCGCCAGGTATGGCAGAACAGGTTAAAAGTCGGTAGTGGGTTGCTAACTACGCAGACCACTTGATCAACGACGGACAAGAGAACCGATGGAGATACACCCAATGTCTGGCCGGCTTTGGCAAGTTGTAGTGTTGGATATCTTTTACCACGGAAAGGACAGTCACCAAGTGACCATGGATTACTACAGTGATTTCTATGAGTGAACATTATGATGGCAGGAACATTTGCAGGAATTATCAGCATACTGCGGGCTCTTTTTTCACATCATAGAATCCCGATTCGAGCGATTTCCTATGACGGTTCTCAGTTTCACAGCGGGAAATTCCAGCTCTTCTCGAAATGTCGGTTCAGCCACCACATCACTAATCCCTATGGCAGTTAGTCCAACGGTAACAGGCAAAAAAGGTACTCAAGGAGTGCAAGTCTCAGGACAGCGATCCTTTTATCGCTCTGATTGTGTTCGGAAACAAGCCTTCAGCAACGGTGGGAACAAGCACAACGAAACGTCAGTCAAATTGTAACCGAAAAAGAAGATGGCGGTGGAAAATGATTTTGGGGCAGCAAGTCACTGCATCCACGCAAGCCAGGTAACAGTCTGAATTCAACCAACTGAACCGACAGAAAAATCCCAGAGAAAAGGAGAGGCACTGATGCGCTCAGCGAAGAAATCATACGTAATACGCTTCAGAACTCGTCGGACAAGAAGGAATGGGGTTCGCCCGAGAAAATCCAAAGAACGCGATGGTGAAGCAGGGCAAACTAATGGAGGCGATAACAGGGAAGGAGGCGAGGAAACCGAAACCAAGGATGAAGAGACTGATTGAAATAACGTTGTACATTCACCCGTCGGACAGGAACACTCACCTTCTAGAACATGCAGTGGGCGAAACTACCAGCCGGTAGATGAGTACAAGTTTCTCAAAAGAGGAATGTGGTATTGTATGTTTTTGCTTCCCCACACCAACGGCTTTTCCTGATCGATCAGTAAATGACTTTCGTTTGGCACGTTGTAAGTCAGGCAGTCTGCTTGGCGCAAGAGGCTTTATAAACCACCAAGGGGTTACCAATAATCGAGATTTCCTTGTTGCACTTTGTAACTACACACTGATGGCATTTCCCAGGTACCAGACTTCTGGTAAGAGTGACTTACTCTAACACGAATTTTAGATCAAGAATATGAGGACAGCTTGAGCTATTGGTCCCCAAGCAAAGGCCAACTTTTGCGTCCGCAACCTATCTCACGGTCCTTCGGCTAATCCTGTCTAACCACTCACTTATTTGCTTATACTATTTTCTATTTTTTACATGGGCCTAAAATCTAACACCTTCTTTCATCGGTTGTCAGTCCCCTGACTAGCGTTAGTTGTTCGACTACTAACCCCAGTAATCTTTTAGTACTACGATAGAGTTCCCCCAGGTTCCTTATACTATTGCCGAGCTAGTCTAAATCCCATATTCACCCTTGGTAAAGGGCCGAAATTTTTTATATCCTTACCAAAAGGTTACACCCTCTCCTGCCCCCGAACCTTGCCAATACACAGGGAACCGAGCCGATAATCTACAGGTAGCGTAGTTATCCTGCGGTGAATCAGACATGCTGTGATGGTCTTAAGTCTAGGGATAGGCAAGTCCGTCCAATTTGCTCTTCTCGGTATGACTGTTTTCACCTCCATTCTTTGGTGTTCACTCTTTTTTAGTCTACAGATGTAGCTAGGCAGTGGCTTGAGTTAGTGTCGGGAACTTTCTTTAGTTGAAGCTAACTTCTGTAAGCCGTCAATCAAGCGTCCCCACTGCATGCGTGTTTGTCTCCATTTTAACCTGTAACGCTCCATACGACAACATCCATGAGATCTGCCGTGCTCAGACCATGCTTTCTTTGGAACATAGTGTAAGAAGTCCATCAGCGTCAGTTTCCACCACCATATGAGTGCGAGTAAAAATATGGCAGGCGGAGGAGCTCAACCATTCCTCTAAAGGAATACAAAATCGGATCCAAACGAGTATACATCTCATCCATTGAATCCATCTTTCACTAACCGGGCTGTGAAGGAAGTGGGCACCTTCACTCATCGGACTTATCCTAATTATGAGGGAACCCCACTACTCTGCCTTCACCTGTTGGCCTGATGAGCCATTGGATCCCCCACATGCGCCTACGTGAGGTGACGGCGTATCGAGATTTCCAACTCCCCATGCTGACCCCACCATTTTATCTCTCAACCATGTCCCCAACGAGCATCCCACGGCCTTCGACACGACCCTAGCCGCTGCTACCCACATATCCCTGCGGTCAGCACTATCCTGATCATCTCGGCTAAGCCTGACCCACAGGTGATACCTAGCTACGGGCAAGTACTAACATCCTCGCGGACTCCACTCCTCTGGGTTCTCTAAATAATCAAAAGGCTTCACTTCTATCTCGGCCTTTCCGTAGTACTGAAACTCCTACTGGGGTGGCATTCAATAAATGGGCACAGTATCAACTATCACTCCTGGTATTGATAATCTGCATGAAATATTAGAAAGCGCGTTGGCCAGTTTTATGTCTAGGACTCACAGAACACCCATCATTTGAAGAGAATGTGCCTCGTCTAATTAGCTATCCCGTTTTATCCACAAAATGCAACCTTTTAAGTGCCGTTTTTACCCTTGCGATGTCCAATTTCAAGGAAAGTTCTCAGCTTTCCCAACTCTGGGGGCTCAGTAACCGCCTAATCCCATTCCATCCCAGCATCTTCATTGGTACGCACTCACCAAATCATATAAGGAATCCCGTTTTATGATCCCATTTTCACGTATCCTCGGTCTTCTAACGGACCCCTCTTCTCACTTACCATATATCGGCCTCCCTACTTTTCACTATGGCTAATTATCCGCCTAAATCTAACTCCCCTTAAACTCCATCATCATCTAGCTACCCTACAAAACTGCCGCACTGCTCCTGCCCGTTAAAAGTGCGTAGATCTGCCCAGTGGCCGCCAGTCAACAAAATCCGTTAAAAAGTTTATCCTTGCCCGATTTCTTTTGCAATGTTGACCATAACCCCCAGCTTCGATACCCCCAAACTGCCACACTCATAATCTCTCAGGTCTTTCTGGTTACCTGGGAGCCGTCAGTTGACAAGGCTTACCCCCGGATAACCGTAAGGATTTGACGACTTGATCGATCAGATTTGGCTGCTATCCGCCTCGTATGGCCATGGTTTAAACCTGTACTCAAGCCGGCTGAGACTACATGAAGTACTTTATATTGCTGGCAATTGTGAATAACACTTTATTACCTGGGTTGCAACCCATGGTGGTAGTCTCAATGGACTACATAGCGGATTCATGAAACCCCTTCGAAGCTCCACACCGACCCTACATCTATTTTCTGTACTCCATCCAAAAGTTTCAGTTCATTCTGTTTTGCTGTGCCGAAAACAATGACCCAAAAACCGGCCTTTACTTTCTCAACCCACCCTCTCTAAATCGTCAGCCAACGCCAACCTGGTCGCTTCTCCTCAGCCACCCTAATAATCCTCTAACTGAAATCCGTGGCGACCAAGGTCACTATGAAATAAAATACCAAACTCCCGTAGTCAGTCGTAAGTTAGACATATAATCTTTTATCACGTACATAGAGTGGCTTATTTTTACACCCGCCTGATTGCTGTTGTCGATTTGGGTCTGTTTTTCTCCAAACCGCTGCTGTTTCCCCCACCCCGTCGTCTCTAAATACTTGCTTGGTCGTATAAGCAGTGTCTCCTGTATCAAACAGACTGTTTCCTTCATGACTCCTCTCTGAAATTTTCTGTTTCGCATTCATTTACAGCCCACGCTCCTTAAGGGTTCGCCTCTCTCCTGGTGATTATTGCCTTTCTTTCCACCTTCAGTTGGGTCTCCATGTCGCACTGAAATTACCCACACAAAATATCATCAACCGCATTATCGTATCTGACTCACTTGCACTCATATCACAGGATTCCTCCACCACCAGCAATTCATTACCGATAATAATCTTCTCATTGCGCTTTTGGTGTTACCGTTTAGCTATGGTATTCTCATGTTGGCTTTATTTTTAACCGTGTTCTGGCTACCTCTTTACCTTCAGTTTCTCAATATCGATCCTTCAGAAGCCCGGTCGGCGCAAGCTTGCGTCTCTTTCTACTCGTCTAGAATATTTTGCATCTCTCACTCCCCCGCTGTCTCAGTTTTTTTGCTGCTAATTGACGGTATACCGGATTCCGTAGACCAGCACGGCATATTCTCGACCAGCGGGTCCGTAGCAGCCACTTTTCGGTACTGAGAGTTATTCTTGCCACGTCCTCTTGTTCGTGCTTTGATGTCCACCGTCAGTTTATTCACCTTTTTCGTGTGTACACCGTGACTCAAGCTTTCTTTAAAACTGCTTCTATCGGCACTTTGAGCTTGGCTGGCTATCCATAAAGTCCTTTCCTGGTTTTGAAACCGATTTACATTTACCAAGTCAACCATCCCATCCCTAGTTCACCCAGGCACTGCCCACCTTTACAGACCTATTTATTGTACTATTGTACTATTTTACTATTACTGCTACCGTGCAAACCTTACGTTCCAAATTTGAGTTTATTGGGCTGTGCCGTGCACTGCTGTACTGTTTGTCCATGCGTTGTGCATGTGCTTCTACCGCGGTCAAGAAAAATACCATTATTGGCAGCAGTTGAACATAGGCATAACGAGCACACAGGAACGGTAAAGTAGCTAGGTCTATTCTCCACCCGAAGCCTACGTACAAACCTAGCGTTGAAGGTTCCGATGCCAGCATAGGTTCAAAATGCGGCAGAAAATCGAGTTTTGATGCCAGGAGTACAGATGAGAACGAAATCATAGTTATAACGCATCTATTGGGAACTCGTATGTTTCTTTGGCTGCTCATTAGGGACCTAAAGCCGAACCGGACTGACCCCTAACCCCGGCTTCGGGGGACAGCGAGTTCATTAACTCCATAGGACTAGCAACGTCCGCAAGCTGTGGAGGCCAACGGGAACCTTGTTGGAGACATACGATGGGTTTTTTATACCTCTTGTGCACATCAGGACATTTTCGATGCGCGGGATTCACGGAAGAGAAAACCGCATGTGCATATATAGCCTAGCCTGATGGCTACCCATCCCAGTGGTACGTCTTTAGGGCATATCACCTTTACCGCGTTTATTTTACCCATATCATATAACTTGCAGTATTTGTTTCCCTGCTCTATTTCGCTTTCGGTGCACTGTTCTTGGAGGGATGCCCCTCGTCCCTGCCAGTGGCAGTGACCCTTGGGCCAGAGCCCCCTTTCTTATTTTGGTAATTTCGTGCCCCGTAGACAATTCTGGCCAGTCCCTATCCTACGTTGAGGTTCCCGGATTCAAGGCAATGGGAGATGAAACCATACCAGTTACCTATTTTGTAGCCGTACTATAACCATGTACAGTCCAGCTGTCCTAGTATAAATTTAAAGGCGTAGAGCACTGACCTTCTCCAGCTTGATTCGTCCGGCTGGTTTTTTGGCCTGGCTCACCACGGTCTGTTAGGTCGAATTCCGTCTACTCTGTAGATGGTTCTTGAAGGAACTGTTACAATAAACCGGTTTGCGAGCCTCAGTGAGTCCCTTGGATAGGTGCCTGAAGTGAGGCCTGCCATGAGAGCGATAGATGCCCTCCAGAAGCTCGTTTTGCATCAGATCTTTAGCTGACCCTCAACCTCGGTTGGAGAAACCTTTGACAGCTCACTGGATGTATTTACCTGGGTACAAACTTCACATATCTGCTGAATTCCTCAGATCTCTTGGTAGCAAGTAGCGTTCTTCCGTTGGGCAAAAGGATTTCGGCTGCATCGAGGGCATGCAGTTATATTCAATTTCACTCCAGGACTGCGACGGCTGACTTGTGTCGTCTACTAATAGACCTCATGTTGGCTTGCATCGGTCACACCAAAACCTAAACCATACTAGCCAGCCTAAAGCGGGCCGGTTTTTTGCATAGGTTAAGAGCTGAGGTTAGTGAAGGACCGCTTGTTTGAGTCTGCTTGTTTAAGTTTGCTTGGTGCTGCTCCATTATTGCCCACAGCCATTCTCGTTTGGCAGGTTCATTGTCTCTTGGCTCACAGTCTCTTAGCGCCGGATTACTTGGTCTTCCACATCTGATCGACTGGAAACGGTCATCAGAATTCGCCCACGGAATATCTTAACTCTGGTTTGTCAATCATGGGATGGTGATCCAGTCAGCAAAAATAACTCGGTAATGCCAGTGTGTTGACAGGTTAGCATTAGCTTGCACATGCGACAAAGGATCAACGTCCTCGGAAAAGCCTCAGGGACTGACTATGCTCGTAACATGTGGAGCAATTAATTCAAACCCGGTTTATGCTTTGCGTTCTCCAGGGCCATCAAGCAGCTGCTACATAACCGCAACTTTCCAGTGTGAGAGAGCAGGTGATTTTCTTGACCCTTTGGCCGAAATTTATCCAAAATTTCTCAGACCGCGATGAAATTGTTTTGTGTGTTATAATCCAAGGTATTGTCCAACAAATTTACATGTGCTTCTTGGTGCTGGGTTGCGATAAACGGGGTCATCAAGTGGCGAACGAACCCACTATGTAGAGAAAAACTTCAGCTGGACCCAAGGGTGACTTGTAAATTTTCTGCAAGCGAAGTGAGGAAGAACGATTTACTTGCCTATCATGATCTGTTAGTTTCTCGGACCAGTGTCAATTTTGTTTAGCAGACACTCTTTAGGTCATTCACTAGAATAAACTGGTGGAGGTACGTGATTTACGTATAACCAGAATTCTGCGGAGCTGTTGTTTTCTTTATATGGATGAAGAACAGTTGAAGAGGCAGCGCGTTATCCGAACCAGTTGTCACTTTTCGTTTGGAAACCAATTACTTCTGTGAGTTTATCTTCATCTTACACGCAAAAGTATGAGATATATTCAACGGGAAAGCTGTAAAACTGCTGTCCAGTTATTGATGAAGAGTTCGATAATTTTGACTGACATATCACATCAACGATTCAGCTCCAGGCACATTAACCTTTAGCCTTTCATGATAAATAAGTCGACGTACCCTGATGACATTTTGCCTACTACATGAGAAAGGTTAAACTTTTGTCACACCGAACTCAAAGAGGGCACCAATTTTTGAGACGGGATACAACACCTTTATTACGACTCTTCAATCCTCACTGAGTGTTCTGTTCCTGTTTCAGAAACGTTCTATTGTAAAGTTGGTAGATCAATTAGTTATTTTCAAACGAGGCGGGAAGATGTTGGTGAGGCACTATTTAAAAGATAATACGTGAGCAAGAACTTGCAATCATACCGTGACAGCTATTTCTCCACTTGAATCCGCTTTTCCAAAAATGCGACCACAAAACATGACGCGAGTTATGGATTCAGTGGGGCTATTCATATCTCGGCTCTGTTAAGAGACTTCACAATCACTCTTAATGCTAGTTGTAAGTAACAGAAGCAGCTTTTCTTGCAGCTGTTTAGACCGATGCTAACAATGGTATGGCCACTGAGCCGCGCCTATAGATGACCGCCAAAACCTTCACTATTATCCACGCCACCACATTTTTCTTTTCCAACCGCAATAAAACAATATGCTCCTTTCTCCCTAGCTATCTACCCGAGGCCCTGTGCAAGATGTCGGGTGACCTCTCAGCAACGGGCCACTTCATGGTTGATGGCTACCAAAGCTTCATTCTATCCTGCAGATACAGCGTACAGACCAGTTGACTTATTGTTGACGGCCATCTCATTCCAATCGGCTTCATAGTCAGACATCTCGGCATATATCGCTCCTGCTCCTTCGCCTTCTTGGAGAAGTTTTTTTTCGAAATCGCCAAGGCCCATGATACATATAACTGATCCACTGATTTCTCTCATTACCCACGAGTCTTTTTTCCACGCACCCGTCACAGGTAGGATAACTGCCAGGGTATTTCCCGCACACCTCAGCCCATTGGCCGCTTTTCTCTATTACTACTTGAGAATGTCCAGCTTGCTTTCAAGAAAAAGTTTAAAGGTCCGCTCACACCCATGGCTTATCGTCAATGCTGATAAACCTTATGCGTCAGAACTTCGAGAGTCCGTCGCTTGGGGCTCAAACTACTCATCTTTTTCAAGACTACCCAGCGTCAGGCCTATGTTTCCAACCATATTTTATTCGCCACCCCTGTTCCTGTCCCCTTTGACATGGTATCCATTCTATCCTAGTTTCACTATCCACTCTCGAGGTTAGGCTCCATCTCTCTCTGTAAACTAAAAACAGTTCGCTTCACTCTTTGAAGCGCTCATTTCAGGTTCATTAAGATGTCCCCAGTGTTACGGCGACAACGTTTGAAGAGGGGAAAATCCTTGTTATGTTTGGTGTCCCCGTTCTCGACCCGCCCACTTGGATGGCCGTTTCCGTGCCATTCTTGCTGGCTATGTTCCGTCCCATCACCACCATGGTTCTATTACCGGCATTTCGCGGACTACACATGGATTACTCTTACAATACATTTGCTGATATTGCTTTTTGGTTGTTTTACTTCCTGTCAGTAAAGTTCACGTTTCTTTTTTATGCTGAATCTTTCTACCGAGAGTCTATGGACGTCTAGTATGATAACGGAACCAACTAACTACCGCTGTTTGCTCATCTAAGTTGCTCCTGTTGACTGGTAGCGGAAACTTGCTTTTGTTGAAGTCCTTTTTCCGCCTTCGCTTTCGGGGAGTTATCTACTTGTCCCGGGTTGGCACGCAAAACTTATGGTTTTCGCTTGAGCTGCCGAATAGCCTCCTATCCAAGTTTAAGACCACTTTCTAGCTGGATAGCTAAGAACGCCGACTGTTAGATATGGGTTTGTTTGGCACATGCACTTTTATTGGTGAACAGTACTATGGATTTCTCAGAATCATATTGTTCCTGGCTTTGGTACCCCTCGTCTCTAGCCGGAATGAACTTCCGCTCAACGTGGTCAGGTGTAGCTGCCTCAGCAATATTGTTTTCCAGCGAAAGCGTAGCCCCTGACCTAACCATTGAAAGAGGTCTCACGAAGATCCTTTTCTCCCAATTTTGTACGAAGCAGTTTACCCAATGAGCCTCCGTATCGTTGATGTATCAGAAGAACTGTGTGACATACTCCAACTAAAAATTAATGTTCTATTCGAATATACTCCCTTTCATTAGTGCTCCTTGCCCATCCCCTCTGGACCATGAGCACCAATGACACTCTACACTAACCTTAGCAATGCTTTTGCAGACCGCCTTTAACCTTTGGCCCAGCTAACGCTTTGGCGGCTATTACCGCACCCCATCACTCCAGACCAACCCCAATGTATCCCAACACACCTTCCACAGTTCCTCCTCTGGTTGGACCCATTTGAGGCTGTACTCAAATAAAACAAAACTATCTCCTTCCCTTTGAGGCTGTCCGCTGTCACTTCTTCTACCACTCCGATGCTCCACTTTGTTCTCTGCACTTCACTCTTTGTCTAATCACACAATCATTTCTACATCACTGCTTTCGGCTTAATCCCGAAATATCCCTAAATCCTTCCTTACAACTTGCGGCTCTTTTTTCCAATACGGTGACCCTTCCTCCACTTCTCCTAAAACTAATTCATGGCATAGATTTTACCTTCCTGCAGATATCAGGGCCTTACTTTCTCACTGCCAGCCCCAGGGATTTACTGCAAACATGGATCCGTTTGTTATGCTGTCAACCATTAACCCTACGCTAAAATCCATCCTGACGGCATTTCCTCCCTTCTTTCCTCTTCCAGTTCCCCGTCCGAGTGTTTACCTTCCTTTGGCTTCCCATCGCTCTAGACTCTCAGACGGTCTCTACCCTCGATCGCACCTATGGCCACCCGCTAGTCATGCGTCCCTAACCCAACCGCTGGCATTATTTGCCCCGTCCTCCAAAATCCTTCGTAACCCAAACACTTCACCCCAGACTGCATAGTTCCGCCTGCTAAATTAGGCTCTTCATGTGGAGCAATATATATCCACTTGTGATCATCTCATGGATGCGGAGCGCGGTCGGATTCACCGCTTGACTGACGGGCCTCGGGTGTTTTGAGTGTCTACAGTGTAGTGAAGGCAAGATTGGGTTCTCGGAGTGCCAAATCCGCGTTCACCTAATGAGTTGTACTTCAAGACGGGCATCTAGCCCGCGATCAGCCCAACCCACTAACCTTAATTGTAAATCGCACGTGATCGTTTCATTTATGCTACCATGGTATTCACATCCCCTACATCTTGATGTCGTTTCCAGACTTCAAGAGCATGCTGAAGAGTAGGAAAACGCAGTAGAGTATTTTTTGCTGTATCTGTGAAATACTGATGTAGGCAATCAAACGGCCATGAATTCACGCCTAAAGATGATCTCTAAATTACAAAATGCGGCTTGTGTATGAAGCTGAAGATAGAACTCGCAAAAGCCTTGGTGAAACTTGGCCCGCAGACCTGGTTGGAGATTGTCAGTTCAGCTCAGTTCAATTTGCGCAGGACAGGTAATAGCCTTGGCCAATCCAGCGCTCAAAATTACCTCCATGGCAGGAACACCAATCATACACTCACCACTACACTGTGTATTCCGTCAAATTCCAGCTGAAAATAACAGGGAAAAGGAAAACCTTATCGCAGGTCAGCTGCTGGTTTGGTATCCCGTATATCGAGATTCTCGGCGTTTCCTTATTTCGGAGAAAAGGGATCTTGTGGGAGAAGCAATTTCTTTATAACTTCATGAAGAATTTCCAATTACACCCAAAAATAAACAGTTGTCTTGCTTTTAGTAAAACTTTCTTACGAGCAATGTCTCAAAATTTTAAGGTCCCAAAACGATCACCAACGTATACACAGCAGCATTTTAATCCAGGAATTACGCGCCACAAGACTGCCTAATTTTAAACAATTGCCGCGAAGCAAAATGTGGAACTTTATCCAGCCGAATCAACAGATGCATTTTTCTCGGGGGACAGTAGAGTATGAGGAAAACCGAATTCGACAGCCGAGCACGTATTGTCCTCTGTCATTCAAGGTCGGTTAAGGTGCATCGAACCAATAATGTAATACCAATACAGTTTCGCGCATCGTAACTACAAGGGCATTTGCGAGGTCAGTCAGATCACAAAACAAGGCTAACCGCGCAACATACAGTTTTCCGGTAGGTATAATGACCCAGCTGTAACCCACACAGGTCAAAATTTCATTGTTGAGGACAAATCAAATGGTCCTTTTAGCGTTCAGCTATAACCTAATAGGCCGGTGGATTAAATCTGGCAACAATATATGATCATGAACATTTTTGATGAATACCACAAGTGTTACTGCATAACGTTATTCAGTAACTTCGGAAGATATCACTGTACCGCGTCAGCTTCGGAGGCAAGTACTTATCTTGGCAAAGATTTTCACGAACGACAAACACGGTAAAATGTAGCAAAACAACGGTACTTTTTGTTTCTATGACATTTTGTGCGAATGTTGAATCCAATTTCTATCACAGTATCCGCTTGCTACCTATATGTAGCAGCGTCTAAGGTACAACCAACTTATGGAATTTAACCTCCAACTAAAGAGTTACGATTGATGGCAATCTTGTCGGCCCTATCAGCGGAATAGGTGTATTTGATGAACAGCAAAAACTAGTTACACTTAAACATGTTGCTACAATTCCAAACAAATCAACGGGGCATCCTTTTATGGAT
This sequence comes from Fasciola hepatica, assembly GCA_948099385.1. Taxonomy (NCBI): domain Eukaryota; kingdom Metazoa; phylum Platyhelminthes; class Trematoda; order Plagiorchiida; family Fasciolidae; genus Fasciola; species Fasciola hepatica. The sequence goes on along the minus strand of CANUEZ040000126.1, from coordinate 4,201,396 downwards.
TATTATATCGCGATTTAGTATCAACCTTCATGGTCTAAAATTCGGTATTTGTTCGGCTTGGACCGCTGGCATATGAAGGAACTCTGGATTATTACATGCCTTTCTCCATATGCTGCCAGCCTCTGTACAAACACGCCCATTGAGTGCCGTTTGTCCTTTCCTCCCTCAGTAATACTCACTACGCGGGTTTCATTTCTTAGTGGCATGTCTCTTGACTCTAATTTCCACCGTCCTGGAGAGGAAACAATGGACGTTTGGTCGGAATCTGCCGCTGACAGATCCGTGAAGTCTTCACCTCAGTAACCAAACAATGAAGCAGTCACAATGGCGTCACATGTGGCCGTCTTCGTTTCTTGCAAACATAGACAGCAAAGTATCTTTTTGAATTTAACCCATGGCCTCGTACTGCACTGTTTATTGGTAGTTCCAGTTGCATGGCTCATGCAAGACTGGCCAGCGTGTACCTGGAACGCAGTTCTGGAGCTCCTAGGCGACCGATTTCATGCCAATGAAAATCTGCCTTCATACAAAAAGCGAAAAACAACCGGTTTATTTGTTCTGTTTGAAGAGCCCTACATTTTTATCCCATGATTTATTAAACGGTTGACATTGGAAGCACATGAAAACGCGCAGGCTTACAAAAAAACATCAGTTTTGCCGAGACGTAATTATCTATAGTTACTTGAGTTACCCTTCATCAGGTACTTCTTTGTAAAACAAAACGTGAGACTTACTGATTAGTATTATACATTAAATTGTATGTACGTGAAAAAACCAGGGTCTTTCGGCTTATTTGCACGGAGTCATCGGTGAAGCTACGTGAAGCCGGGTTGTCTTCGTGTTTCTTTCAAAGTATTTCCGTGGAAGAAACATGAAAAAGGTGAACGTTTACGGTAAACTACGAACTAGCTTTCTTTTAAACAAGCTGCTTTGTTGCAGGCAACTATTTTAGAACTTGCTTGGAGTTATAACACATTAAGACAATGCAGTTTAGTGTACCGTCCGGCGAGTTCTTCATCTCTTTCGGCTAAGTAAGCTAGGTGGCGAAATGATGCCACTAACATCTCTCCTAATTTATCGTGGCGGGTGCGAAAAACAAAAAATTTGCAGAAATGTGTAGATCAGAAAGGTTTGCTCTATACTAACTTATAAAAAACTTGCTCGAGTCTTCAGAAACAGTCCGTCATTTTCATACTTTTAACTTTTGCATTTTGTTCACAGCTAGGGGAGAAGCGTTATATTCATAACAGAACCACCGTACCCAGGCAGAGAGTCTACCAATATAATTGCTATATTGCCCGGCTATGGTCCGAATGCAGTCCTGAGCGCGTGACAGGGTACACAACTTTATTCACAACGATGAAATAAGCACGAATTTTGGAAGTAGAAGTGGAAAACGTCCGCCCATGATAACAAAGCCGGTGAGAGTTAGAACTGAGCTAAACTACAACGACTTGTGTGGCAAATACAAGTCAGTTTCGGATTCAAGTTCGGCAACGGCGAAACCTGGAATTGTTAGAACGAGCATTACTACTAATTGCTGAGTATGCTTTACATGGAAAAGTGACGCAAGCCACGACTGACGGATGCCTTCCAGGGTTCAAGAAGCTTAGCGAATTATGACGCAGGGGGTCAGGAATAATTTTCAAAGAGCAACCAGGATGGCTTTCGCAAACACGAAAAGGAACAGCAACCCATAAAAAAGTGGTTTCACTGACGGGGTTATTAACCATGAGAATGCAACAGGCGAGAATGTAAAACTGGTGTAGAAAGTTCAGAAACCGGATCAGACGGGAATTCCTTAACTGGCTTGGTGCAGTGCGAAGTAAGATCATCTTGCAGAAGAGACGGGGTGAAAAGGCGCGTCATAGGCTCAAGCCTATACATGCTTTTACGGTGATAAACATATTGCTTATAGAGTCTCAGTTTCTTCCAGCACCAGAGTTGAGAATGATAGGTGAGGAAGATGAAGGATTCCGCTTTCTGGGAGCGTATCGGGACCCTATCGAGAACGTAAACTTCTGTGTTCCGTGTTCCGGCTGAGATATCAGTTTATTCAAAATTGAACCCAGGAATAATCAGGAGCGACAGTCGTTACTGATGTGTTTTATCCCGTGAGCTTGGGTTATCTGGCGGCGCAAAATGTACATGTGCTTGAACCACCAAGTGCCGAGGCTAATAGTTAAAACCACCCCCAAGAGCGACGAAAGTTTGTTTAACACATTTTCATTGCCTGTACTTATCAACCTCCCAGGTAATACTATCTCATGGAATGTCAACAGGCCCCATGAGTCAGTTACGACATGCCCTTGTCTCAGCACCGACTGCCTTATGGTTTCCACACGTCCAAATTCGGTTAGAGTGAACCTTCGGAACAACTGAAAAACTGGGACAACCACTTCCAATCTAAAGTGAGAATAACGAGTTACTTGTCAAAGCAATACACCGAGGATTCCACGGTTAGAACATAGTTGCCTGAGGACTAAATTTTGACGTGGGTTAGCAACTGACTAATAGGCACTACAGCTGACGTTTCATCATACGAGGCAATAGATGTGCGGCTTTGTTTTACAAAAGGTGACCTTAGGAAGAGGCCATATTCTGTTTACCACAAAGGCAATAGAAAAACCGAATTCGTATTTGACCGTCATGACTCTCCGATTAAATCAACGATGGCCACCACAAAAGTCTGACTAACAGTGAAGCTTAGACAACGGAAGGGTGAAAGGAATTTATTTTTCCAGTGTCTACTTGGTCCATGAGCCAAGCGAACTTACGATAGGACCTTTCGTTACTAAGGGGAACCAATTAGAGACCACTTCTTCAAAGTCAATTTAAATATTGTCGTGACGGTTGCTTGTAACTGTTCTTCATAAACTCGTGAGAACCTCTCAAATAACTGTAGCAAGCCAGGATCCGTCAGGTGTAATGTGACCGTGGATTGCAGTTGGCTACCGCAAGGACGTCATAAAGAAGGCCGCTGAAAGAGACTACCGCGAATGGCACCCAACTAGATGTTTAGAACTTACGTCATTTCCGATCAACTGAAACGTGTTTAGACCACACTTGGAAGCGTGGGTCATCAAGCAGTGTCCGTAACGTCCACTGTAGGCGCACATCGCGAGCCAAAACTACCGGTGAACGTCAAAGCCATTTTAGAGGACCCAATGCAAGACTTGGCGAAGGTTAGTGTTTGAGCGGTTAATGTCCAAAGCAGAAAATGAAAGCAACTAATGATTGTTCTTTTCGAAAACCCGGCACAGAAGTTTTTCGAATGTAATCAGTAGCACGCCCGTTAATTTGCCTGCAACCCTCTGACACATAAAGGAGTGTATCACGAACACAAGGCCACATCCCTTGAGTAACCAAGATTTGGAAGTCAATACAAAGTTCCATAAATCCTCCACTCACCGATCGTAGTTTTGATCATAGAATGGAAACAGGGCTAGGAATTCACCTATCAATTACGTGCACCGCATATTACAGCTATGCACAGTCTGCGTACAGGCCACAATCATCTATTTATCTAAAACCTTGATGCCGACTAGTCAAACGGATCCACTGGGACGTCAGCAAACGCAACGGTGACTCGTAAGATCATCAATGGAATCGGGAAGATATCCCTCTGAAAAAGGCGGAAATCAAACCTTGGAAATCATGGCAATTGTGTGGGGTACATCAAAACTGACCAGTGGTAAACATATTGGCATAAACCTCGAAAGCAAGCTCAATCGAAATTAGTGACCGAAGGCCAGAGGTAGGCGCAACACAAGTGAGGCGCTATGTTAAAAGGCAGTCAAAAATGGGAGTTCCTTGTCTGGTGTCAAGTTTAAAATAATGCAATCGGTAGCGAAAGAGTAGGGAGAGAGAAGTCGCCATGGAAATCAATTTTTGGTAAAAAACGGACTCCAGAAAGTGACGAAACATGCCGCGCTATTACTGGCCTCAAAATCCAGCATAGTTTTTCAATCAAATGAGTAGTTAAAAATTTTCAAAACATCCTAGAGGGGAAGGTATACCTCAGATCTTCTGCGACTCGAGTATAACTTCCGAAATGACACACGGATCTAAACTTCTTGTGACTAATTTACTTGGAACATCTACAACCCCCAAGAGACGTGTTCGTCAAATCCTCTTGAGAATAATGCCCCACCTGGTCCGCACTGAGGCCCGTTTAACACGTCCGTCATCGGATGGAAGCACTTTGATAGCGATTTATTTTTGGCAGTAAGTCGCAGGTTCCATCTCCATTTGTTATCAAAAGAAGACCCATCGATTCCAAATTTCTTTCAGCTTTAAGCCACCAATGGCAACACAGTGTGGTAGGTACACGCTTACGACGCAGTATTTTCCAAAACACCGCGGCTAGATGTTTTTCTTACCTCCACGTTTTAATGTAAAACTCTGCCAGAGCTGTTCCTTTTGAAAAAGGAAATATGTTTACCGGTCGCAACAATAAATTACCAGGAACCGGAAAGTAGGGATTCCTGTGGTCGTAGTGGGAGGTGGAAGATCTATCATTGATGATACGCTCAACCTCCACTCTGTACGTAAGTGAAGTCTGGCCATTCAGTGGCTAATAAGAGCTCATTGTCGACCATATCCGCTCAGTTGTTATAATCGCCCTTGCCCAGGCATCAATTTAGCTAGTTGTATAAGAACTTTTGACTCTTCTTTCTGCCCAGCAAAACCCGCTTCCTTGATTTATATCAGTTATATATTCTGCCGCAAATTAGGTTTATTCTTCACCAAGTGGCGACAGCAAACAATCAATCAAGTAAACTGATATTCACCGTGGATACTTTTGATGAAGAAAAGTCCAAGTTGTTGTCTTTGAAAACTCTTTGCGACGCCAGATTGGTGCAAAACGGCTACAAAGGCGTACTACATGGATGAAAATCCTTATCAGAAACCATCAGAATCTCCTCTAAGCCGCTATCCGAACATTGGATGAGGCCCACGTCTCACCTATCAAGCTTGAAAACTTTAACTTGCAAGAACACCTATAAAAGACTTTCGGGCTAGACCAGTGAAAGTGTCTTCTATTCGGCCTGGAAGCAAAATACCGAAGGTATCCCCATGATTGGACGAATAGAAAAGAAGCAAGTTAGTTTACAGGTTCAAAGGTGCATTCTATATATCGTGGCAAAGAAACCGTACCGGTAGGAGAGACAAACCGAAAGGATGTAGAAGCAAAAGCTCAGCAGAAAGCGGACTGCGAGCACGTACAATCGGTGGAGGACCGAAAGTGTAGGTGGTTCAAAACGAGTCAGTCCAGCAAAAAGTACGCAACCAAACAAAACATTGAGGTTGGTGTCAAAACGTCAGCGAAGATCGTAGGGAAAATAGATGCAAAATGATGTCCAGAAGACGTTTATTTTCTCAAAACGATCAAAGTTGCTACATATCTATCCTCCATCGGCCTAAAGGGCCAGGAATTATCCACGAGACCTGAGGAGTACTCTCGCCGTGTCATCAGTTCGATCACCTTCCTGAATTTGGGCTTCATTGAGAGAAACGCCCTCGCGGAAAACCACACAGATGATCACCGCTAGTACTCTGCCGCCCTTGTTTGGAATTCAGACGTAGTGGTGTTGTAGAGACCAATTTTTTGTCGGCTTTTTAGCGTGCAGGTATAAAGGCATACGGACATGGTTGATTACTATGGTCGCGAATCGAATGACGCTTTGCTGACAATCGGAGAGCCAAAGTCGCGAGCATCAGAGATGTTTACATGAACAAACAGAGCAAGTAATACAAGCAGGAAACGACCAGGGGAACCCACAGGAGCGTGTCAAACTGGTGGTCGATCCAGAAACATCCTGCTTTGCGGTGATAAAACTGAGTCTATGTATGGAGAAGTAAGGAAAATGAGGATTGCCAGGAGTTAAAGTAACCCAGCTGAGCAACCTTCCTCGAGAATAACGTAGAAGATTTTCACGAATGTTTGGGCGGTAAAAAGTTTGTTCCACCTGAAAAAATGCCACTCGACTGGCGGAACGACAAAAATGTGATAATGGCAAAAGTTGGATGCAGACAAATGATAGTTCATCGTCTGTTAGACATTCGGTGGAAAGAGGTGGAATGGTATACGGATTTTTTACAGGACTGCTTTACGGCTCGACTTTTGCCCCGAGAATTACTATGGGTAAACATGCTCCCCTTGGGGCCGAGTATCTGGAGCAAAAGCAGCCGGCTACCTGCAAGTAAAATAGTAGTCATGTTCGCCAGGACAAAGGATTGGCAAACCAAAAAGTCCACGTGTATTCAGGATTTGGAATGATTGAGCCCTGTTTCCCATGCACCACTCCTTGACTTAGGTAGATGGACCGTCTACAGGAACAGCATTATATGAAGAAACCCGAAAGGCACAAAAAATGAAAACCCAATGCATGGGTGGCCGCCCTAAATGGCTCCAGTTGCGCAGAAACCGACATAAACTGTAAAAAGGATTTTACGCTTGGTTTCTTTTTTATTCTGAAAGAAGATAATTATGGTAACCATAAAACCACGCGCCTTTTCCTGGGTATAAAAAAGAGGTCTATGATATTTGCGGGCACTCACACGAAGAGATCGGGAAAGGCCCCCTAATAAGAAGGTTTGATATTCTTTTTATCGGTGTCCGTTTGTGCTGCAGACCCAGTGCGGATGTTACAGTAGGTGTGGGACAAAGTTAGGGCGAAAAAATGGCTCCTCTACTTTCCGTAACAATCAGTCTTACGCCATCTGTGGAAGCCGTTTTCCGTTCACCACTACTTTCTAAGAAGCAACACCATTCTTTCAGTTTCGGGACTCGATCTTGGTTTGAACAAGGAGCTTGAAGCAAGTGCTGCGTACTGTTCGCTCGCAAGAAGTCATGTGTGCACTTAAACAGATCCTCATTCTTTTATGCTGGCATGCTTTTCCCCCTGGTCAATTGGGTTTGCAGGTCACGCGTATTCTGGGGTAGGCCTTAGGAGTGGTCGAAATAGTTGAAAGGCTGCGAAAGGCAGTGGTGCGACCAGCCCCCCGGCAGATGAAAAGGACCCTTAAAAAACGTGGCTGGCTTTTAAGTTTGATACGCTTCCACCAAAGTGCGACAGCCCAATAAGACGAAACGAAAGGCCTTTTGTCAAGCCACGTCTGCCTGAGTTCGCTCGTATTTATCCTAATACATTCACCAGGGAGGCAAGTGAATCGCCAAATGATTACCTTCCTCGGCAGTCACAACTGCTGGGCATCAGAATAAGGCTACCCATCGTCCTAGAAAAGCATTCGCCGATGTTTCAAATGAGGAATATTATAAAGGCATTTCCCAAAACCACCTCAAAGAAGATCGATAAAATTCCCAAAATAAGAAAACAATCTGAGGGGGGAAAAATCATGTATTAGGTCGACATACAAATTGCAAAAGAGGTATGAGAAATGCGTAGCCAAATTTGCAACGGATCCCGAAATCAAAAGGCGATCATCCGTGATATTCTACGATACTAGATTACTGAATGAACAATGACACCAAAAAGATACAAGCCCCAATAATGAGATCACAAGGACTCAACAAATGGGAAACCGAATTGTGGCGTGCAAGCAAGAAGCACGTGCGTCACGCAGGTCCAGAACAAGGATATGACAGAGTAGCGCTCTGGGTGCGAACACACAACAATTGGCCCATCGAAACAAACAGTTCGTAAAGACACGTCAATGGTGTAAGCAAGCGAGTGATGTTAAGAAAAACACTGAACCGCAAAAGTTTTAGGGGGATTTTCCACGGCCGATCGTCACACAAATGACGAAATCGCGCGTCTCAGGGGACAGGGCTGCCGGGTGAAATTTTTGTAGGCCGTTCTACTTTAGACCGCTGGCAGTCTGAATCACTATGTGCCCACTCACGTAGATGCTTACTTATATTTGGCAATACTAATCACTCAGCCAGGAGTTCAACTGAAGCCCCGTAAGCTGAGGGGGAATAATCCTCCCATTTTTTTCTCAGGACCGCTATTCCCAAAACGAATGACACCAGTGGACAAAGAGTACCTTGAGTTAAGTCGCACTAGATCGAGCCCTCCAACGAAGTGATTGTCACTGGTTCGAGTCTAAGGGTGCTGCTGTGACGAAACTGTTCGACCTCTGGGTCATTAGCTTGCACTGGTGCAACGGCTTTCAAGTCAATGCCCTTAGTCAGCGCACTGATATGAATACTTGAAGACGCCTCTGCAGCAGGGCGAAGTTCACCTGAGATATATCATGTATCACCTGTGCATTGAGTGCTATAATCAGGATGACGGGATTCTGTCGAAGTGTACCGGTCGGTGGTCGATCGCGCGACGAGGATGATTAGCTCTTGTTTCTTGAAGAAGGTGAACTGTCTCTCCTCCAGCGCGTGCCGGAAATGATCGATAGCCAAGCGGAGTGCTAGGAGTTCCATCCCTTAAGTATTCCAACTGGGGTCATCCCACTGCAGACTTTTGGAGAAGAATGATAGAGGCTGCTATGTGCCTTGCGCTTGTGGTTGTTGAGCAGCACCAGCAGCTAAGTCTGAAGCGCCGGCTGACGGTTTCAGGGGCGCTTTTGTTAAGCGAAGTGCAACGGACAGGGTGTTCTCGGGAAATTACCGTGTTTTGGTGCCTCACTGAGGCGAGTTTTTGAGTGATAGTGCCAACGGAGCACACTGGCTAACATAATGACGATACGGGTAAATAAAATATCGAGTCTTCGGAGCTTTTTGAAGGATAAAGTTCCTGGATATTCAAGAGTTGCCGGCAATTTGTCTGCCGTGGTTGGAACACCTGTGGTTGACATTGCGTGACAAAGGAAGGTAACACTTCTTCGACCATATGAACATCTCGCAAGGCTGGCAGACAGATCACGTTGAAACAAACCTCTAAAATGTGTTTTTAAATGTAATGTGTGGTCGTCAGGTGTTGCCTTGATAGCTGGATGGCCATCTAAGTAGATTTAAACTCCCCCAAGCCTTGGCATACCCGATCTATAAACTGCTGGAGTGCCTGCGCTGCTCTGCGAAGACCGAAAGGTATCCGAAGAACTCAAGAAATCCGAGCCGTATGACAACGACTATCTGCCAGATGCCTCTATGTTTCAGACCAACTGAATCCACGAGACGAAAATTTGTTCAGTCGCCTAAACGTGTCCTGAAGTCCCGGATGCATAGCTTTGGGTATTGATCGGCCTCGGTGCCCATTTTCAGGGCGATCAAGAGCCGCAAAGCTGCTAATCTCGAACCAACGTTTTTGGCGCCCTGTCTATTGGAGAGGCACAGAGACTTGAAGATGATCCAATGATGCCGAGATCCAACATGGGCTGAAATCCTGTCTTGGCTTTTGTGAGTGTCTGGTGCTATGTGCCTGGCGCGGCAATGACTTCGTGAACTAATTGCGACTATATGGTGTGATAGGCAGTCAGCGGTTGTGGTTGTGGAGACTTCTCGTATAACTTCCTGTCAAGATTTTAATTTATTCGATCCTTTCATTGGCATTTTGCGTGTCTTTCCTCGTTCCAAATTGGTTTATTAAGTATTGTGACGCATCTTTGAGCAATGCGTAGCCAAATTTGCAACGGATCCCGAAATCAAAAGGCGATCATCCGTGATATTCTACGATACTAGATTACTGAATGAACAATGACACCAAAAAGATACAAGCCCCAATAATGAGATCACAAGGACTCAACAAATGGGAAACCGAATTGTGGCGTGCGAGCAAGGAGCACGTGCGTCATGCAGGTCCAGAACAAGGATATGACAGAGTAGCGCTCTGGGTGCGAACACACAACAATTGGCCCATCGAAACAAACAGTTCGTAAAGACACGTCAATGGTGTAAGCAAGCGAGTGATGTTAAGAAAAACACTGAACCGCAAAAGTTTTAGGGTGATTTTTCATGACCAGTCTTTATACCGCCCACCAAAATCCTCCCGAATCCCAAGCAGAGTCAAAGGTTTGGTGTAAACGCACTGGTTCTTCCTACCCACTTAGTTCCTGCTGTCAGTGCGCGAGCCTGATGCTTGTCGTCAACGTTCTTTTCATGGCCGCACCTAATCCGTTGGCCAAATAGTCTGGAGGCATTTCTACATCATCCACGAGAACAACTGACAGATGGCGGGAGTGAAGGGGAAATATAAATGCTGTCCTTGCAAAGGCCGTCCTGCCCTGGCTGTATGTGCCTGCGTGAGTGTGTGTGTGTATGATAAAATCGCTGCCACCTCCACATATGCGAAAGACATTTCAGTAACGTCAACAAAAGCGAATTGCGAACACCGTCACATGTTTTATAGGGGTTACGGGGTATAGCGTGCATCGGGTATGTGCCTATGTGTCTGGATGTACAACGGAACAGCATCCATACCACATATCAGAGAAACCTGTAAAGTCAAAGAAAGACTGTGAGCATTGTAAAGTGTTTGACGGAGACCGTGTGGTATAACGAGTACAATGTAGGTGAGCATGCGTCGGGGGGTATGATGGCTCGATACGTCAGTGTGTCATGATTGCTTCCATATACGGGGTTTCTTCACCCACCTTGAAGACGAATGCAAAATAGTCTACTGGGCCTCAGCGTTACCAGCTTCTCTGCCTTCACTCTCGAGTAGGCTAATACTGCGTACGTCACGAATTAATGCTCCGTTAGCTGTCTTCACCTTCACCGTGCTTATCATTCCGTCAGTGCTTTCGATGGTTTCCATAACCACTCCCAAGGGCCAGGTGCTGAAATGTGCGCGTTCGCCTGCGATCATCACCACATCCCCAACCTTGATTAATCTTGTTTTCACCCGCCACTTCTTCCGAGTCTGCAGAGCCGGTAGGTACTCCCGCAGCCAGCGCCTCCAGGAAACCTTGGCAAGATAGCTCGCCTGCTTCCATCCGTGGAGGTTTTTTCCACGAAGGTTTACCGGCCCTTGGAAACCCTCGTTCGGCCTTAACGTCAATAAGTCGTTCGAGGTGAGCGCCAGGTGGGTGGGGTCGCCGTTCATTACTGGAACCAGGTGGCGGTTGTTCAGAATTCTCTCTACCTCAGTCATGACGGTGTTCAGCGTCTCGTCGTCGGGCGGCTGTTGCTCCATAATTGACAGCAATATCCGTCTGGCGGACCGGATCATGCGTTCCCATACGCCGCCGCGGTGACTGGCCTGCGGGGGGGGGGGGTTGAAATGCTATCGTATGCCGTAGGCCACGGTTCGATCCTGCAGTTCGTCCCTGTTTACGTTCTTGTGCCAACGCTGCAATTCCCGGTGAGCGCCCATGAAGTTGGACCCATTATCCTAGTATATATCTGCCGGTACGCCTCGTCGGCTGATTAAGCTCTGCAGGGCCCGTAAGGAAGTGTTGGTTGTCATTGAATGCGAAACTTACAAAGGCACCGCACGTGACTCTATGCACGTCATGATACATCCGTATCGTTTTTCCAGCCTCTTCCCACACTTGATCCATAAGGGCCCGAAACAGTCCAACCCGGTGTCGCCGAACGGCCACCAGCCTGGAGTCAGTCTGCATTCTGGTAGCGGGGCCATTTGCTGTTTGACCGCCATGGCATTGCGTCTCCTACAATGTGCCCAACGTTGGATTACGCGTTTTACAGCCGCCGATTCTCCCAGCAACCAAAGGCGCTTCCGGAGGACTCTCGTCACGTGACTTTTCCCGGCATGTCCCTCCACGGCGTGGACGTGTTGGATCATTAGCTCCGTCACAGGTTATTGAGCCGGCAGCAATATGGGGTATTTCGTGTCGAGGCTCAGGTGAGAGTTGGTCAGCCTGCCGTATACCCGTAGCAGCCTGTTAATGAGTCTGGAGTTTAAATGCTTCAGGTCACCTCTCGGAGATGATATTCCTTTGTCGATCAGTCCCCTTCTTCCGCCCTCTCGAGTTCCCGGGTGAAAGCCTCCCGTTGTACCATCTTGAACACTCAGTGTTCTGCGGCCCGTAGTTCACGAAGACTTATCGGACCCACTCGTACCCGGCCTGAGGGGCGGACTCCTTTCATGACTAGCAAAGGTATCTTGAATCTGGCCAACCAAACTAATGAAAGAAGTGTCTTCATCCAAGAAGAAAACCTAACCGATCGTGACAAAATTAATGACGCTTTGACGACTTTGGCCGTCATCACCACGCCTTTGATCTTCAGTTCCAATTCTAGGGGGGGGGGGAGTTCTAGTTCATACACGGGCCAGTTCTGTTTAGGCGTTTACAGGAACTTCGGTTCTCCCGTCTATGTGTCGAGGAGCCGGAAGTTCGTCGCACCTCGAGAGCACACATCGACTGAGTTATCGCCAGACCTGACATGCTTCCACTGGTTCACGGCCGATTCGTCGTGGATGATCGTGAGCGGGTTAGCCACGAAAGTAATAAAACGGCTTCTGACGTTATTAGTGCAGTACAATGCTATCCTCGAGTCCGTTCAGAAACTGGATGACCAAATGTGAAAGTCAAAGCACCTTTTTACCGCTTGTACCGCCCTGGCCGCTAACACGGCCGCGTTGAGTTCAAGGCCCGGGATCGAAACCGTCTTCAGTGGGGCAAAGCGGGCTTTGGCGAACAAGATCCTCGTAGCATACTGTCCACACCCCGTGCACCATCGTCCGTATACCACGGCTCCGTAACCAACCTCGGATGCCTCAGAAAAGGCGTCTGGTTCTACCTTCCGTGTTGCACGACCGGGGGGCAAACATCGTGGAATCCTTATGTCCCCTAGTTTCTTTGAGGTGTTCAGAAAATTTCCCAGTCCAGCCGGTCCTCTCGTTCCAGTGGCTGGTCCCAATCGACTTTCTTACGGCACAGCAGCTGCAGCAGGATCCTTCCGGGTAACAGCCAGGGAGAGGCGGAAACGAGCGGATCGAACATACTAGAGGCAGCGGATAGTATGCCACGACGGGTAACTGGCAGCTCGGGAACGTTTAGCTCGAAAACAAATTCGTCCGTTTCCGCGTCCCATTGTATTCCTGAAGTGCGTTCAGTAGGGATTGGAGAGCCGTCGAAATCTCTAACCCTTTCGGCCTTCTTGTGGTACGGAATGACCTTGAGCACTTCTGGAGCGTTCGACATCCACTTTATTGGATGGAAGCCGCCCTCTTCTAACAATCTTGTCAGGCCTCTGGACTGCGCTAGAGCTAATTCTATATCATCGAACAATCCAAGGTAGTCGTCGACGTAGAAATTCCTGCTGACGCTATCTACCACCGGCCGGTGGACCAAATCTCCATGTTTGTTCGCTGATTCTCGAAGGGCGTAGTTCGCTCAAAACGGTGAAGATATGGCTCCGAAGGGGTGGATGGTCGTCCTTTAATTTATCACTGCGTTGTCTCGGTTTGTCTCTTCCCACTACAGGAAACGCAAAACATCTCGTTCTCTTACCGGCATTTTTACCTGATGGAACATTTCCCTGATGTCGGCGGACAAGGCCGCTCTACCCACTCTGAAAAGACACAAAACTTCGATTAGTGGTGTGGTCCAGTCGGGTCCTTGTAGTAGGCGATCGTTTAACGACTTGCCCTGGAGCTTGGCCACACAGTCGGAAACCACCCGCAGATTTTCGGGTTTCCTGTGGTGAATAACCGTCCGGTGAGGTAAATACTGGATACTTTTTTGGCCGTCGGTGTTGGCGGGCACCCTTTCAACGTAGCCGAGAGCTTCGTTTCGCCTCATTAATTCTACGTATCGTTCCCACAGAACCTGATCTCGAATGAAGCGTTCTTTCAGTCGAAGTAGAAGTTGGAGAGCGAAGTTTCGGTTATCAACCCACGGGTCAGCAGATGTGCGCCATAGGAGGGAAACTCGGACTGTTTTTTGAGGCCTCTAGTGCCTTGCCGCACCGTTTGTAAAGTTAAGTGATCCTCTTGAGACAACGATGGTCTTCCGTCCCCCATGTCATGAAACTCCTTTTTATACAGCCGCTGCAATTGATACTCTATGCGGTCCATTTTGGCGGATGGATAATTCACGGAACCACGTACCCCTACTGGACCACATTACATTCATCCCAGAGCCGTACATACGGCATAAGGTACCTGGCGGTTGCCCACTCTCTGGTCAAGTACCCAATGCGCCTCTGGCACGTCTCAGCCGATGAGGAGATCCACTTCGTCGTCTTCCCAGTCTACAACGGTTACATCCTGCAGGTGTGGCCACCTAGTCAAGATTGCGTTGACCCACCTTGGTGCTAGCATGAGAAGATCGGCTAATGTGAATGCCTCCGTTGGTTCGATTTTCTCGTTAGTGTCTAAAGAGATTAGATGCAACCTCAACCTGCCTGCAGTCATTATCTGTGTTCCTCCCACCGTGCTCACTGCTAACGACATAGCACATTTAGCGAGCCGGTGTTTGTCGGCAAACCGCTCTTTCACTAGGGTAGTGTCCGATCCAGTGTCGACAAAAGCCAATGCTTTGACCACCCCAGTTGGGGTCACTTCTCCCACGGCAACTACGCCTAAAAGTACCGGTTTACTGGCAGATCGTGACGTTGAACAAATTACACTGGGCTTGGTACTCGCCTCGCGTAAAGTTACTCTCGCCCGGTGCAGCATACGATGGTATCTGCCCGTGCAGCCCTCGTAACCACATCGGTTCCTTGTCTTACAGGCTCCCGCCCAGTACGTGGTGGTGAGACAAGCAAATCAAGCTCCTGGCATCCTCGCCACTCTCCACCATTCATCTATTGTGGCGTTGCCGAACTTGAGGCATTCTGGTAGTCCATGGCTAGCATTTCAGGGCCTGCAGCTTGGTTGCGCCGCGACATCGCGTAAAGTGGCGCACGCATTGGTCCAAGGTTGGTATTTCGGCTGTTTTTGAGCATTGGTTTGAGCCCGGCTAGTACTGGGCTTGTTTGTCCGGTTGCTGTCCCGGATAAGTCCACCAAATCTGCTGTCGGCTATCTTGGTTTGCCTGTCCAATCATTCGGTCAGGTCTTCAAAGTTAGCTTCTCGGTCGCTTTGGCTTATCCGTTATGCTTCTTCCGCCCACCGACCCTGTATTTCGGGACAAAGGTGAGGGACTACGCCTTTCGAGGAGTGCGTTGTACCTAGGTCAGCCATGTAACCTAAATGGTCGAGGGCTATTGAGCAGTTCTGCATCTTGATCACCAGGTCGGCCATTGTGTAGACGTCGCTCTTGGTTCTCTTTGCCTCTACCATCACGCCCTCTATTAGGTTACGGGCTACTTTGAAAGGTTGGCCAAACAAGTCCCTTAGAATCTTTCTTGCCCTTTTGTAGCCTTGTTCTGGGTCGAGCATGGGGCACCCGTTGATAGCTTCTCTTGCTTAGCCCCGACAGTAGTGAGTAAGTTGGAGAAGCCTTTGCCCAGGGTCGGTTACCTTATTTTCGACGAACGTCTTGAACTGTTTGACAATTTTGCAGTATTGTTCAGCTCGCCCGTCAAAAACCGTTAGTTCCACTCTCAGCAAATCGATCGTTGGTGTATTATAGTCGGCGACCGGCGGGAAGTTTCCTATTTTGTTGTGCCCTGATCTATCGGGCGTCGTAGTCGTTGGTCCCCGGGTCACGCTCTTTATGTCTACACTTCTGTTCTGCTTCCTGTGCCTGTAGTCTAGCCGATAGTAACTGTTGTTCTAGGTCCAATATCATTAGCCCATATTGATCGACATCCTCACAATCCATATTGCCCTCAGTAACACATGAACTAACACAGACAGGACTAGGCGATCTAATATTAACTAAAGATTTTGGGTCAATCGTTTTTGTGCACAGCGTGTTGGCTGATGCGTCATGATTAGAATAGCTTCACTGAACGCTAGTAGTTTCGGTACTGGATTGCGCAACAATGCTTTGGAAAACTGGGTCAGGTCAACTTTGTGACCAAAGAATCAAAGGTACACAAAACCGCCCAAGAGACTTGCCGCATTATTTCCTGTCAAGATTCCAATTTATTCGATCCTTTCATTGGCATTTTGCGTGTCTTTCCTCGTTCCAAATTGATCTATTAAGTATTGTGACGCATCTTTGAGCAATGCGTAGCCAAATTTGCAACGGATCCCGAAATCAAAAGGCGATCATCCGTGATATTCTACGATACTAGATTACTGAATGAACAATGACACCAAAAAGATACAAGCCCCAATAATGAGATCACAAGGACTCAACAAATGAGAAACCGAATTGTGGCGTGCGAGCAAGGAGCACGTGCGTCACGCAGGTCCAGAACAAGGATATGACAGAGTAGCGCTCTGGGTGCGAACACACAACAATTGGCCCATCGAAACAAACAGTTCGTAAAGACACGTCAATGGTGTAAGCAAGCGAGTGATGTTAAGAAAAACACTGAACCGCAAAAGTTTTAGGGGGATTTTCCACGGCCGATCGTCACACAAATGACGAAATCGCGCGTCTCAGGGGACAGGGCTGCCGGGTGAAATTTTTGTAGGCCGTTCTACTTTAGACCGCTGGCAGTCTGAATCACTATGTGCCCACTCACGTAGATGCTTACTTATATTTGGCAATACTAATCACTCAGCCAGGAGTTCAACTGAGGCCCCGTAAGCTGAGGGGGAATAATCCTCCCATTTTTTTCTCAGGACCGCTATTCCCAAAACGAATGACACCAGTGGACAAAGAGTACCTTGAGTTAAGTCGCACTAGATCGAGCCCTCCAACGAAGTGATTGTCACTGGTTCGAGTCTAAGGGTGCTGCTGTGACGAAACTGTTCGACCTCTGGGTCATTAGCTTGCACTGGTGCAACGGCTTTCAAGTCAATGCCCTTAGTCAGCGCACTGATATGAATACTTGAAGACGCCTCTGCAGCAGGGCGAAGTTCACCTGAGATATATCATGTATCACCTGTGCATTGAGTGCTATAATCAGGATGACGGGATTCTGTCGAAGTGTACCGGTCGGTGGTCGATCGCGCGACGAGGATGATTAGCTCTTGTTTCTTGAAGAAGGTGAACTGTCTCTCCTCCAGCGCGTGCCGGAAATGATCGATAGCCAAGCGGAGTGCTAGGAGTTCCATCCCTTAAGTATTCCAACTGGGGTCATCCCACTGCAGACTTTTGGAGAAGAATGATAGAGGCTGCTATGTGCCTTGCGCTTGTAGTTGTTGAGCAGCACCAGCAGCTAAGTCTGAAGCGCCGGCTGACGGTTTCAGGGGCGCTTTTGTTAAGCGAAGTGCAACGGACAGGGTGTTCTCGGGAAATTACCGTGTTTTGGTGCCTCACTGAGGCGAGTTTTTGAGTGATAGTGCCAACGGAGCACACTGGCTAACATAATGACGATACGGGTAAATAAAATATCGAGTCTTCGGAGCTTTTTGAAGGATAAAGTTCCTGGATATTCAAGAGTTGCCGGCAATTTGTCTGCCGTGGTTGGAACACCTGTGGTTGACATTGCGTGACAAAGGAAGGTAACACTTCTTCGACCATATGAACATCTCGCAAGGCTGGCAGACAGATCACGTTGAAACAAACCTCTAAAATGTGTTTTTAAATGTAATGTGTGGTCGTCAGGTGTTGCCTTGGTAGCTGGATGGCCATCTAAGTAGATTTAAACTCCCCCAAGCCTTGGCATACCCGATCTATAAACTGCTGGAGTGCCTGCGCTGCTCTGCGAAGACCGAAAGGTATCCGAAGAACTCAAGAAATCCGAGCCGTATGACAACGACTATCTGCCAGATGCCTCTATGTTTCAGACCAACTGAATCCACGAGACGAAAATTTGTTCAGTCGCCTAAACGTGTCCTGAAGTCCCGGATGCATAGCTTTGGGTATTGATCGGCCTCGGTGCCCATTTTCAGGGCGATCAAGAGCCGCAAAGCTGCTAATCTCGAACCAACGTTTTTGGCGCCCTGTCTATTGGAGAGGCACAGAGACTTGAAGATGATCCAATGATGCCGAGATCCAACATGGGCTGAAATCCTGTCTTGGCTTTTGTGAGTGTCTGGTGCTATGTGCCTGGCGCGGCAATGACTTCGTGAACTAATTGCGACTATATGGTGTGATAGGCAGTCAGCGGTTGTGGTGGCGAGTTAGTAAGTCACAATGGCCCGAGAGACCCGTGCACAAGCCCCTGCTAGTATTCTGCGGTAACAGAAGTGACGAAGTCCAGGGGAGGTGGTAGATTTTTACGGTATGCAGCCAGTCGATGCGTAGTTGACCATATCCACAAGACTAAATCCGAACGTATCGATAAAGCGGTGGGAATGTCTAAGGAGTTTCACGCCAATGGTCGAGTGATAGTCGGGGAAAAAGGATACTCGTGTTGGACTGCGGCGTGAACTGAAGCTCAAGGTGAGTGTACGCTTGCCGTTAGTCTTTATGGGAGCCTCATCACCCGCGACCGAATCGACGTTACACTGACTGAGGCAGCCAGAGGAGTGAGGCCGAATAGTTCCTACATTTGCACCGGCGCCCATTGGGGATGAGGTGCCTGGGGTTCTATCGGTCATAAAAATAGGGGACTTTGGGCGGGAAGGCCTGGCACGGTTTTCACCTGCACTGGCAAGCTTCTGCTTCTCCCTGATACTCAGGTTGTACTTTCTAGGCTTACCGCACGCTCTTGATTTATTGCAGTGGTCGCAGTGGTACCAGGTGCACTAGGGCTTATAGACCTACGTTGCAGCACACACTTGTGACGGCTTTCTCTTCGGGACAAAAGATCTGGTTGCAACTCGTAAAAATCTTTAAACTGGGGGGATAACAACTTTAACTGCCTAGTTAAACTCACCATACTGGTAACATGGACCGAGTCAGTGTCCTCATCTATATGCTGGACGTACGGCAACCTTAGTGTTTCCACTCTAATAGCAGCATCTGCTACTTTTCTCCAAAATCGTCCAAGTTAGCTTTGTTGGTACTACGAAGCACACATCACATCATCCACGGTCAGAGTGGAAACATGTTACCAATTAAAACTGTGAGGTAGCTTCGGCTCTTCAGCCTCTTGCTCTCCGGGCTTGATGCCGGCCCCCAGTTGCTTAGGCCGATATCCCGGCGATATGTCATATCTCCACCCGGAATTGCTTCCTGCCTTTCGTCGTACGGGCCCCATTCGGGGGGCCGCATGCAGCAGTTCTAGTTACCGCGGGCAGCACCGGATCCAAGTCCTTAGCCAGACATGTAAACAGTAATTGATCTGACTATGCGGACCATTCAAAATTGTCTTTCATTAAACCGCCCAAAACTCTGGGTCAGGTTCCCAGTTCCTGTGATTAGGGGCCATGTGACATCCCCCTTGTGAGCCCCATCACCGTTGATTCTTAGCTATGGCCTTGAGATAGTCAACAAAAGCCCCATCAGTTCTACGTCAAGTTTCTTCTTGAATAGTTCGCGTTTCGTCTCTTCTGCCACGTCTTTTGGCAGTGAGTTCCACATTTTGGTTGCCCCTTCTGGAAGGACGGCAGACCGGCTACAGATCAGCCGACAGCGTGTTCACTGGCGTCATCATGAGCCTCTTGTGCTCCAATGGTCATGAAGAGGGAAATATCCCAGCAACTTGAGGCCCATCCTCTTACGGAATATTTTTCGAAGGCATATCAAGTTACTTCTATCTCTTCAGTAAGCTTTCGGAAGCAGCTATGTTCACTCCGACCGCCTTTTATAACTGGTCCCCCACGACCCAATGACGAGGCGAGTGGCGGCTTGCTCCACCCTCTCCAGCCTTGCCAACTCAGCAACCGTGCAAAGGAATGTCACGGCTCATCCGTATTCTACCCAGAGGCTCGCTTAGATGGTACACAGGAACTTCACTTTTTATTGAGATAGCTCACCAGGCGACCGAGGGATGGCACCATGGGTTAGCTACGCTGAGGTGCACATGTTATCAGCATGGTCATGGGTTTTGAGTGTGGAGGACACCTTGGAGCCAAAAGCTCTCTCTCCGATGGAAAAGCAAAAGCCTCTCCTTGGAAATAACACGTGTCTTAGGGCCTCGTTCGCACGACAGAAAATCAGGGTACTTTTAGAGAACAAGGTAAGGGGGCCACATGTTGCCCCACAGCCGATCACAGTACTTTGTGTTCCGCTGTAATTGTGTTCACACGCCAGGTTTTGGCATCTTCTGTACCGATCAGACGAGAGGAAATCGGTTCCTGAACCAAGTGGTTGATCAACGCCTTTAATGTCAATGGTCCTAATATTAAGCCCTGTGGTACCTAGCTGCAAGCCTCGTGCCACCCAGCATAAGATGGGGCAACTCACGGAGAGAAGCCTCCACTTCAGGAAGTCTTCGTTCTCCCAAGCAACATTTCTGTCGCTTTGGAGGGCTTCATCTTGGTGAGCTGGCGATCGTACGGCCTTTCGTCGAAGGCTTCGCCGAAGTCTACATAGATAAGCTCTGTGGAAAAGTCCTCTATTTCCTCCCGTGCCCAATGTAACGAGCTAATGAAGGTTGGACAGATAGGATAGAATGTTTCGGAAGCCATGCTGCTGGTGGCTTACAGTTTTGTGCTTTTGAAATATTCCTGCAGTCTTCTAGATATAACTCATTTCACAACCTTCCCAATCTTGCAGGTAAGGCTTACTGACGGTAGTTCACAGCCTCCATCTCTGATCTGCCCTTGTACATCGGGATAGCAACGAATTTCTCCTCAGAGGGTGGTTTGCCGGGTTCCATCGAGCTACCAAACAGCCTTGTAAGCGGGGGCGCCATGATTTCAGTTAGTTTCTGTGAAGATAAAAGACTAATCTCCTTTTGGTTAGGAGATTTATGCTCGTGGAACCCTCGCAGGGTACCGGCGACCGTTTCCGCCATATGAGGTTGCAATGGCATGACTGTTGCGCTCTACTGGGTCAAAATAATGATGACGTCTCCTTGGCATAGACCTTGACATGGTTTAGTCCTGATGTTGTTGCATTTCTGTGACTGGAGTTCGCTATTACTTCATCACATCTTTGCAGGGATGGCTGTGGGGGGCTCGGTCCTTCTTCTCCGGCAGGCAACCGGCCTTTTCGGTGAAGTAACGAGGCCGGCAGCAAGTCACTCTTTATAGTTGCTTCTCTTCTAGGTCAAAGGTGCCGAAAGTCGGTTTTCAATTTGCCTCCTGCTGTCGTCCCCCATGCCGGAGGATCGAAATTCTGTCGAGCTTGGTTTTGTCACCTCAAAAGACCCTTTGGTTTACATTGGAACCAAGGAGTTCGTTTTAGTGCATCCGTTTTTGATCTGATGGAGTTCCGGCCTTCGTTCGCCTAGTCACCAACGATAAATCCCATATTATGGGGGCGGCAACTTTTCTCGTTTCAACAAAAGGCGTACTCCTCACTTGCATTCCATATTGAGGTTTCTGAGGGCCAAGTGCACCACCCTTCCAATGGAGGAACAGCACTGCGGGTTCACTGGAGCCCCCGCGGTGGTAGAAGATCGATTTTAGATATGACAGATGTTTCGCAGCGAGAACATCAATTCAGGGATAGATGGGTGACTCACCTGATTTATTTATAATGATAATAATAATAATAATAATAATAATAATAATAATGGTATATTTCTGGACCGTGGTCGATAGGCACGCATGTAAGCATGAGCAGAGTTTACAATATCACCGAACGAGATGGGAAATTCACAAATTTTATAGAGAGACTCGCACGTCACAGCAACAATAGAATAAAGCTGAGGAGAGTTTGAATGAATCGAAATGGCCAAAGAATACACGGCGAGTACAAATTGATTTCGAGTCTACTGCGGCTATAGTAACGAATCGGCCGGATATAGGAATGTTCAGACGGACATTGGCTTAGGGCGCAGGAAATACAATATTCACGAGAATGATGAAAGAAAGTGGTCAGTAATGCGCATTCATGTTCACTTGAAAAGGTAATTGGCGTTGAGACAAAGGAGGCAGGGAAGAACTTCATGAAGGTTCGTAGAGGAATACTAACTTTCATAGATTTGTGGACATGAAAGGTAGTGGTACCCCCTGCAAAGTTGAGACCATTTCCATGATAAGTATTGTACATCGTCTGGTGTCGGCAGTTCGTTGCTGGAGGAACATGGATGAAGTTCCAGAAAGGAATAACAAGCCATCGGAAAGCCGTGCCACGAGGAACAAAATGAGGCAAGACAAGGGTGAAAACCTTTGCAATAGATCTTGTTATGCTGGTAAATTGGAGAATACATCATTCTGTTGAGTTTCATGTCCGTTTTGGGCAAGAGCTGGCTGCGGTTTTTGTTCGCTGTTTCATCGTGGGAAGAAGGGGGGCATCGCCGAATCTGGACTAATCACTTTTTAATTGGGAGTCCTCGCATGGTGGCTTCGACATCGGAAGG
Organism: Fasciola hepatica; assembly: GCA_948099385.1. Taxonomy (NCBI): domain Eukaryota; kingdom Metazoa; phylum Platyhelminthes; class Trematoda; order Plagiorchiida; family Fasciolidae; genus Fasciola; species Fasciola hepatica. The sequence goes on along the minus strand of CANUEZ040000126.1, from coordinate 4,179,204 downwards.
TCTTGCAGTGAGAATTCTCCGGTAAACCTCAGAGGGGCATATGCAGCAATACCAGGACTTGTTTGGGTGGAACCCGGTGGCTAGATCGTGTTCGTGGTAGCCGGCCTTTGGTGCGGTTGAAGACGGGCAGAGAAAAAGATAAGCCGTCCGCACGATATATTACAGCCAGGCAAAGTGATGGCCGGGTGGTTCTGAAATTGAAAAAGGGAGGATCGCAGTCTGGGAGATGTTCCAGTTAAGGGTTAGCGTGAGCAAAATAACAGATAAGAACACGGTGGTTGGAAATGAGGCACAATGATTTTAGTGAAATGAGGAGTCGTTGGTATTGTGATTCGGGGTTCGCGAGGGCTAACTGGGCTTGCATTACTAGGCAAAGTTATTGATTACCAATTCGGCCGTTCACCGAGAAGTCTTATCTTTCGGGGTTATTAAAGCCATTGAGGTGTTCTTGGACTATATGGTCTAAGAGCTACGTGAGAAAGCAGCTGGGCGACACGAAGAACCTGAATGGTGAGTTTGCATACTAGGTCTAGGGGATATATGACAAATCCCGCAGCAGAGTTTTACAGGTCACAAGGAAGCAGCTGGGACACATTACGAACCCAAGTGACAAGTTTATATGATAGATCTGGAGGATATATGACAAATCCTATCGTGGGGTATCTACAGGTCTAATGCTGCAGGTTGCTGTTAGGTAAGGCTGTAAACTGGAGAGTGGGCTGGATTTTAGGACAAGAGGATCGCCGCTTTCCAACGAAGGGAAGGAAAAACAGGTAAGTGGGCGAAAAGTGAGGGAGCTTTTCTCCACGTTCTTACATGTATGCTTACGTATACAATAATATCTACATGGATATGAGTAGCGCTTTGATGAGACGTGTCTGTCATCTGATGTATCGACTTGTTGTCCAGAGCCACAGCGGTTTTGTAGCTGACGTCAACAATTATGCCAGGTGTGCATGGGAGGGCACGAGATGGTTGAAAATTAGGGCAAGCGGTGGGTAAGCATACGTGGAGAGGCCAGTTAGCTATCACCCCAGTCAGTCTCGGGCGTAGAAACCAAAAGCATGTCAAGTGGACAAGGGTGGTGTAGAATTTTCCCTTTCACAGGGTCAGGCCTGAGCTGATGGGAGAAGTATCCGTGATTAAAGGTTGCCCATTTCCTTCACAGCCCGATAACAATGGCTTATAAAGATCAGGTCAATCCCACTGGGTCATTTTTGCTCTCCACTTTCTTTCTTTAGCTTTTTTTCTAACAGAGAGGCGGTTGAGCCCATATAGGAACTTTCCATAGCCCCTCCGCCCGACTGTAATTTTCCGCGTATATGCCATTTTTTGCAACTGCTGGGAGTGGTCTGTCTTCCCCACGTCCGGACGCAGCTATGGTGAAGGTGCCGTTAACATCAGGGGTTTCGTTTGCATTGGCTGAGAAAATACGGAGTGAATCTAAGCAAACACACGGAGTAGGACAACGAGCGTTGTAATGTAGGCGCCTGCACATATGCTTCCGTCTCGTGCAGTGCCACACCGTGTCTAAGACTTCCAGAGGCCGTTCTAGTGTGGATGAGTTAGGCTGCGCCAGTAGAAAATGTTATCGCACACTCAGAGGGAGGGTGGAAGTCTACGTTAGGTGGTGGATTCAGAAATCCCGGCGGCACAGACTAACGTTCATGTCGGGAAATATAAAGGGAGGAAATTGAGGCCAACAGGTAGCTATCGGAAGGTGGAGGTATGGGACGAAAGATTTACAACCGGGACGATTAAGGAAAGAAAATTACGGCCGGGCAAGGAATATGAGAGGGGAACGGAAACCAAAATAAATAAGAGAAGAATCAAAGTATCAAGAAAGTAAGTAGAGGGTGATGGAGCTCAGTGTCCGAGGATCCAGCACTACTGGACCATTTGCTGCTAAGGGGAAACATAGATGGCTAAAAATCTTGAGCTAGAGGAAAGTTGTTTTATATGACTGCTCTAGTGCTTTATAGGGAGGGAGGCAATGATTTTCTCGACATAGTTGTAAAGACCGAGTGTTGAATTAAAAAGGGCAGGGTGGTATGGGGTTTAGGAGATAGTAGATGGACGTAGGTGAGTAGCGAGAACAGGCAGGCGTCTAACTAGTTATAGTCGTAAAAGGAAAAATCTGTATCCGACTGCAATGTGGGTTGTGTGCGGTATAAGTAAAAAAGTGATAATAAACGGTCAGCCTAGCGTCTGTTGTTAGGCAGGAAATGGTAGGTTTAGAATATGGTGCCATGATCCTAGTAGTGGAACCCGTTTTCGAAGGCCAGCTAGACGGATAGTGGAGAGTGGGAGGAGAGACGGAAGCTAGGGTTCTAAAGTTCGACGCCTTCTTCATAAGCTTGATCCTCAGATATGCTGGCGTTAGTCAAAGATAAAAGATGATAAACGGTAAGTTGTGACTTAAAGGCATGGCTTAACTGAGCTATTGATGCACATTTGCGAATAGCCAGGGGTAGCTTATTCCATAGCTTTGAATATTTAATGAGAAAGAATTTGGATCTTATTGCCGGCCTGGGCTGTGTAATGGTCAGGCTAAAGTCTCTGTGACGCACAGGGTAAGATGAGGGAAGCGAAAACTGTATAGAGTTGGTACAAGTGAACTCAGAGCGATGAATAAGCCTATATAGAAAACACAAGTTGAGCCTGACATGTCTAAGCCATACGGGGTCAAGTCTTAGCAGAGTGCGTCTCTCCTCATAGCTCAGTAGGGAAGAATATCCTAATAACTTCTTGGTGAAGGTGCGCTGGACTTTCTCCAGGCGTATTCTATCCGATTTATACATTTCAGAGAGGATTATAGGGCAATATTCGAAGTGAGGTCTGGCATAGGATCGGTAAGTAAGGAGAGTACTATGTTTCATTTTAAATGATCTGAGAACTAGGCCTATTATCTGTCTGGCCCTGGCTGTCTGAAATGAGACATATTTCGAGAATTGTAGATTGTTAGTGTATCGAAGCCGAAGATCCTTCACCGATGAGCTTGGGGCGATGGGCACTTGGTTCAGTGACAGAGTTCCATGAGGGCCTTGACATCTGTAGGTTATGTAGAAGCTTTTGGATGTCGAGAAGCACATCTGCCATGAAGTGTACCATTGAGCAGGTTTCTCAAAGTCATTACCTATTTCAGACAGCCCCGTGCTCAAATCTTGATATCGAAACTCCTAAGCGATTTAGATGTCTTCGGCGAAGAAGAAAGATATGCCTTGCTGCACTATTGAAAAATGTCGTAAATATAGAGTGAGAGAGATAGCGGACGAAGTACAGTTCCTTGTATGACTACACTAGTGACAGTCACCGGTTGCGATAGATGACCATTAGCATATACAACCAGGGATTGGTCCGACAGGTAGGAAGTGATCCATGATAAAATCGGGTCATGGATACCGTAGGCCCGGAGTTTTGTTAACAACCGAAAGTGAGGAAATCGGTCAGATGCCTTGGTCATATCGAGGTAGATGATAGTCATAGATTTTTTGTCGTCAGCTGCCGTGGTCAGTCGGTTGAAGAAATCGAACTGGCATGTGGTACAAGAACTTGACTTTGGGAAGCCATATTGACCGCTGTGAATGAGGTTATGGAAAATGAGATAATCGGACATTCGCGGTTTAATCAAACGCTCCTTTATTCCGGCTGCTAAGGGGCATGGTTATTAGGACGATAATATGAGGGGTCATGCACTGGACCTATTTTGTGGATAGGAATAATGGTTGAGGTTTTCCACTGGGATGAAAAATGCCATGTTTGAGGGAGAAGTTATAGAGACTCAAAGATAGCAGCGACTCCAGTTCCACCAACACGAAAGAGTGCTGGGAGATGCCGTCATAGCCAGGGCGGGAGGAGGGTCTAACACGAAGCAGTAGGTGGGTCACATCGTTCAAACTGAATTCAATGTCAGAGAGAACTTGCTCGCTGATAAGGGGTACGAGTGGCGGGTTTGAAATGGCGTCAGTGGTCGTGGATTCTAAAAAGAAGGTATTCAGCGCCTCAGCGATTTCAGCTGCAGGTTTAATTTGCGTGCTTTTTTCCAAAATTAAATAGGGTATCCCTGAAGACTCTCTGTGATTTCTGCCCTTTAGCAGTCAGGAAAACCGGTAAGATCTGTCAAAGGAATTCAAGACCGAAAGCTCCTGCCTTCTTAGCAGTTCATTAGTCCGAAGACTGATGGTTACAGAGAGAGGGTGGTGTTGCAATAATATGGAGAAGTCTCTGGTTTTATTATAGATCTTCTGCAGTTTTGCATGTTTATTTTGCAGCCTTGTTTGGTAAGAGCTGCCGGCCTGAGAGCGGTTGGTCCCGATGATGGTGATTGCTGACAACTACCATGTAGCTTATAGTGGAGTACGTCACTGGCGAGCTGAGGGCCGTAATGTAAGAAGTAGTCATTCCAGTTGAGGGATCGAAGCATGGGCTTGAGTTTTATCCAGTTGATCGTGTGTAGGGGCTGTTGAGATGAGCTACATTTGGGGTCTATGGGTCCGGCTGTGAATCTGCAAGATACCATTCTATGGTCACTGCCTGGGAAGAGGTTGAGGGCCGTAGTTATCACATTCTATAGGCCAATGGTAAATAGCAGGTCAAGTATGCTGCTTTCTCTAGTTGGTGTCATCACGTGCTGGACCCAGCGCCCTTCGCGTATGTTCGAAGCCAATCTCGTGAAGTATTGGGGTGATGACACGGTGTCCCAGCAGATACTAGGTGCATTGAAGTCGCCAGAAATGATTTTCGACAAAGAGGATAATAAAGTAAAGAGATCAAAAGCGTAGACTACTTTGGCGGAGTCCGCGATGTTTGAATTGGGTGGTCGATAGGCGCGGGCTTTATGGAGTGGAGTTGGAAAGAAGAACCGTTACTCATACTGAGTCCCGAATTGCCCCCAGTGGTGGATCAGAGACAGCAATGGCTCTTGAGATTGCTGATATAACACCGGGTCACATACGGCTTTGTGTAGACAGTAGGAGGACCTGTCAACGGCAGTGCCGTAGATGCTACGTACTTGATAAATAGAAGAGCCAAGGTCACTAAGAACCACGCGACAGCAGTCCGTTTTCCTCTGGTGCACCGATTTCAGAATTCCTTCCACATTGGTCACCGGTATGTGAAGGATAAGCCCAATAACCTCGTCCGACGGTTGGATAGATTTACTAAGCGCCCAAACGCCTAGTTTTTCTATATTCTTCCAAAAAGGTACATATGAGGTGTATAAGGATCCCATGTTCACGTACATGGGAACACCAACCCTTTTTGACATAATTCCGGTCTACAAGAAACAATGCATACCTAGTGGCATGGTCTTCGGGTCCCGAATATAGTCCGTTATCCATGCCTCGGTCAATAACATTATGGATGAGATTATAACCAGCATTGGGCCTTCAGGTCATCCCGCTTGTTCAACAATCTCAGAAACTGAGATAGAAAAAAGGGTTGGCGGGTGCTGCCCGGCCACCTCCTATCCGAAAGTCGTCTGCTGCCGAGCATCGAAAGAACTTACCAGTACTTCCTGTGACCAAAATGCCGGCAGTCTCCCCAGTACAGAGCGAAACTTCCACATAAATATGTCCGTTTCCCGTTGTTCTCTTCGCTCTTGCACCGCCAAATAAGCTGGACTCGCCTGTTGCGGCTCCATGCGATATAGGTCCTAGTGTAGTCGAACGGGATCTCCTTTAAACGGCAGGGCGGTCCTTGAACCCCTCCTTTGCTCTTTAGGTCTAAGAACAGTCTTCAGGTCCCGCGCATTACTGGACTCTCGAACCTTACCAAGTCCAAGTGCACCCCTGTCCCGGACTACTGAAGCAGCTTCTGCCTCATTCCTTACGCAGTTCATTCAGGCTCAGCCTAAGCTGTAGCAGATCACTATCCGGTCTGACCTGGGAGGCAAAGCCCCGGTCTCCGGGATTTCGAATATCACAGTGCACTGACAGCGGGGTTGGTGCACCTTCGCTGGGACTGGTATAATCTCACTCACCTGGTTTATATCACTCTGAGATTTGACTGAGTGGTTTGCTAGCCTTGGAGGTTCCATAGCCGGCTTTTGTCACAAAACTTTGTCTTCCTTCTCAGAAGGAGGTCAGGCTTTGGTGTTTTTCTTTTTGTTCGTTTGTCGAGTAACCGCAAGCTTGTATCGAAAGGGTTTGCATCTCATAGAAATATCTGCGCCAGCGAACCGCTGGGGATTATTTCAGCCGACGGCGCTTTCGACGGGGGGGGGTGGTCAAGCGGCTCGTCACAACTTAGTTTCAACATGTGGTTATTTTGATCATGTTTGTTGGGCCTACCTAAGTTTCCCGCAACTTGTACGTTTGGTAGCGACGTCTCCTGCACATCGAACGTTTTTGTGACCTAACGAGCTAAAGTGGATATCAGGTTCGAAAAAGTACTCCGGTTATTCAAGGGGAATTTGAAAACCTTTTGTAGAAAAAGGTTGAAAAAGGGGTATTTGGGCAGATCGGTCGAAAAACTGTCGGCCACTGACCGGTTGATTTTCACCCCGTTCAGTTAAAACAATTCTTGGCCATCAACTGGTTGACGTCGTTCATCTCAGTAAGAGTGACCTTTTGCAGCTGATCGCATGGTTTAGTTCCGTTACCCCATGACCTGATTGGGCCACCGACCCACGTTTTTGGTCTGAGCCTGGTCATTGATTCTGAACAGAGGGAAGCACGTTGTCTGCTAACGAAACTAGCCAGTCTTTCGATGCGTCAGCAGGTTTCTTCATATTATCCCATCTTTGACGAAGTCAACCTCTCATCTCGTTTCCCCGGTCTCATGTGATCCTTCTTCACCTTTGGGAGTGCCGGCCATCTGAATACGTGTGTCTCCTGCCCCTTCGTTCGATCACTTTTTCTACTTCAATCTCATAGGACTGGTTTTTCAAGCATTCTACTATAGTTTTTCTTCCCAGCAATGAGGCTTTGCCAGGGCAATTTGAATCCCATATTTTTACCCATTTTTGTGGCCCCCGGTAGGACATTTGCTCCATGGGCTTATTGAAAGTTTTGTCTCTTTTTTTGTTGTGAAGGGCAAGTTTTGGTCGAGAGCTGCGATTCTGGTTCCAGGATATCACCAGCTGTCGGAAGCAGTGCCTCGGTTCTTCTTCTGATTGGTCTCTAAGCCAAAGTGTACTCATCAATGGCACTCCGTAATTTTCTGCTTTCTAGAAGCACCAAATAAGGATTATTCCCCGATTTTATGGCCAGGGTTAGAATTCTTTTCGCCTTTTTCCTTGCAAGTTCAGCCTCATCATTTGGCTGCGGCAGTGCGGGCTGCTGATCCGAAGTTCCAAATTTGCGTGACAGAATTGCTGGAATTCCGGACTTGTGAATTAGTGTGCTTTGTTGGAAAAATTGCCCCTGGGGAGGAATGATCGTGCAAGCTGTTAACCATGTTGGTCGTTGTCACGATATGAGGGGGGGGGGTCATTTTAAAAATTTCACCGTACTGATCGATCGTAATCAAGAAACATTTGCTCACTTGCTCGGAGATATCTACGGCAAAAATTCGCCAGAATCAGGTGGGCACTTCCCACGGCAACATTAACTCTTCCCTCTGTCTGTTCTCTTGGGTGCTGCATTGGAAATGTAGCTTTTCTTCTGGCCGGTCACTTCCGGCCAGTAAAATCTGCGTGGCTCGACGACATGATAAGTGGAGCCTTTTCATCAACTGTCTCCAAAACGATTCGAAGACGACTAATCGGTCTTTCGTGATTGATGACCCGATGCTGAGAGCGAAGTTCAGGACTTATAAAGAATAAAGCCAGCTGCACTGACAGGTTTTCTTTGGCTGTTGTTCATCCGTTGAAGGTGAAACCCATTGTTTCCTGGAGGGCTGTGTTGTGGCGGCTTTGCAGATGCCAAATTCATTAAAATGCAGTTGTGAGCTTAGGGCTTAGGTGCGCCTTGTCTAGAAACATGTATCTTTACTCAGGTTTACTTGAGAATGACAACCGCTCCCCGGGAGCGGCCACTTCCGGTACCAGGTCCTTTTCTAGCTATAGGCAATGTTCCTTTTCGAATCTTCCTGCTCAGCCAAAAAAAGTGGTTTATAGCTAGGATAAACGTACTTCAAAGTACGTTCATTCATCTAGACCCGATGCAACCAGTGCGGTATTATGATCTTCTTTGATCGAACACAAGGGCCGATGTTAGAAGTCCTGCAGGACATTTGGGCAATCCTCAACAGCCATTCGTCGAGGTACGCAACTGGCTTAGCAAAAGTTGACCAGGCTTTTCGACGGGTCAGGAATTCCCTTTAGCCTTGGTTCCTTCAACTGACTGGTTGTTTGAAGTCCTCTTTGTTTACGTAAACCTGGTACCGGCAAAGTCGACAGCATTGCCAACTTAAGCCACTCCACGCAGGCGGCAAGGCGCGCTTCTGCTCGTCAGCTCTTGCCATTAGCTCGTTCAATCTCCCATCTCCTGCTATTTATACAGGATAACCAATATACTTACTAGATCCCATCAATTGCTATCTTTCTGCGTCTCCATTCGCCGGACGAGTATGGAGTCCGCAAAACGTGCTTGCGTCTAAAGTGCGACGGATCATGTCTCGCTGCACTTTGAAGAGGTATTTTTTGTCTATCGAACTCCAGCGAATGGCGAAAATTTGCTCGAAATCACGTGACAGACTATCATAGCCCGCGGTGCATGTTACAGCTAGTGTGTGTGCCATGAGCATCGTACTCCGTGAGCGATGGACTGGTTCACAGTCGTACTTTTACAGACTGACCAGCACCCCTTGTAAAACGTTTTTGGCCTTTATTCAACTTTTCTTTGGTGACACAGACAAGTGGTTTTCGGTTTGTTTGAACAACCGTCTTCCTGCTGCGTGCATACTTGTTGAAGGCTCCATGGAAGCGTAACGCTCCCTTGGAACCCACCTGTGCTTCCACGTTTTCGATCGTCCTGACGTTCTCTGGATAGTTTCTCAGTATCTTGTGCTTGAGATGTCCGTGGAAAGAGACCGACGATGGGCGATGCTTGAATTTCTCCCTCCTTAGTCGTACACCCCTCTGCATACAGCTTCTTGGGAAGTCCCTTAAGCGAAAGTTGTATTCGTCTGAAGCTATGCCGTAAACCAGCGCATCGTCTGCGGTGCAAGTTACGCATCTGAGGTCATTAAGAGATTGAACAAGAAGGTTCTAAAGCTTTCACTGGATACCATCAAACCAAAACATACCGGAAGCCAAATAAAACTACTGAAATTGTCAGCATAAGCGGTGGGAAATTTCGACCAGGCCACCTAGCTCCAGCTGCCAGGAATTCGAAAGTAAGCTGCACCACGAAAAAAAGCGCTCATCTCAAATTCACCAGAATTTTATCAGGTATCGGCAGTCGTTTTTGCCTTCCACTGAGGGCGACTTTCAGGTGTTGCTAGTCCATGTACAGATGGATGTCACCGAATTTCTTTATGGCAACTACAACTGGTCTAACACTGTCCCTTGGCTCGCTGACCTCCATAATCGCCTTTAGACCCAGTACACGATTCAATTCACAGAGCAGCTTATTGAGAGACTGAAGAAACACCTCCGGCTAGTAACGCTTCAAGCACATCTTGGTTAATACCTGCTAAATGCACCCTCCCGGAGAAACACCAAAGTTGAAAATCAAAATCTGATGCGCATTGAGCGAAAGCGTTGGTTTTTTCTAAACTGTTCACAAGTTTATTCTCCTTTACTAATGTGGGGTTCAGCTGCCGGATAGCTTCCGTTCCGAATATTTGTCGCAATTTCTGTTCAGTCACTATCATCTTGACCTTGTGCGCATGGTAATTCCTTGATGTTTCCTCATCCAACATTACTTTACCAATCACATCTGTTTCCGTTCTATTCCGCATTTCCAAACTGACTTATCTTGCAATGTACCGTCCTTTGAGCAGCCGTAAAAACTGCACTAGTTGATCGGCATCCTTAGTGCAATAACACGGTTATTCGTAGTTCAATTATGAGAGCGTTTTGTTCGAGTAAATTGAAAACTCTAAAACATTTTGTTCCACCTACTCAGACAGTATGCATTCCTCTTTCGACTTACCTCCGTGTGACCTTCCTGGTTTCCGTCAACATCGAATGAGACCTTGCTCAGAACCCGACGGGCTTCATTTTAGAACTAGTTACGCTGCTTGGCCATGTGATACTCATTTACATCGGAGTGTGGACGTATAAGTACGGCCAAACCATTATATCTCTGCCTCTCTAGCCTTTATTCATCTGCCAAACGATTTTGACTTCGCGTGTTCCGTGGTTCCAGAGGGGTTATCTCAAATTTTCTTCAGGTGTTTATCGCGGAGTTTGTCAATCCTCCCGGACAATATATCCTGTTCCGTTCCAATGGCCCTGGTGAGAAAACTCATCTGCTTGTGAATTATTGTTTATTTTGAGAAACAATCAGTCAATACAGAATACAGGGTGATTGGAATCACAACCTTGGTATGAAGCTTATAAGCTCAGAGCTCTTCTCAAAACGGGTCTTCTGGATAGCTATTTAGTCCACGTCATCCATTCTTTCACCCTTTTGAGGCCGGCTTAAACAAAGGTTGTCCGCTGACTGGCTGATGCTCTCCCCGTTCAATTAAAGCAACTTTTGACCTTCAACTGGTCGACTCGGTTCAATTTGGTGAAAGCGACTGTTCGCGGCTGATTGGATGGTTTCGTCTCGTTTCGTCACGGCCTGATTGGGCCATCGACCCAATTTGTCGGTCTGAGCTCTGCCACCGATTTTGGACAGACGAAGACATGCTGTTCGCTAACGAAACAAGTCCGTCTAAAGAGGTGCCAGCTGATACACTTACACGGCCCACAGATTCTATTACCTGCCTCGGCGGGAAAATGACTACAAGTTGAGGGTCATAAACCCCGCCCTGACCGTGGACGCTTTATATGTTGAAGCTGCAAACCTGCTCAAGTGATTACGCTGCAAGCATTGCAAGCCGGGCTCGTTTGCTACAGCCAAGCTCTATCTTTCTGCCATTGGCACACACAAGGACCCCCGCCAGATAGCTGCTTCATGGATGTCCCTGCATAGCCAACAACAAAAGCTAGCACGGTCTGCCTTTTTATTATTATTGGCTTTCAACCAGAAGACCACAGGATCATCCTCTTTTGCTTCAAAACCGCTTGTACCACTGTCGGCTAACAGTACGTAATCGTTACTTGGCTTTTCCACACATCTTTCAGTGAACTCTATCCTGCCATCCATCCAGAGTTAAGGGGACTTCTCCACAATTACTTCAACATCCAAGCGTCCTTCTTATAACCCCCCTGGTAGGAGCTGAACTAGGTGAATCGTGTATGTTAAGAGGCTCAACTCGGCTGTTCGTGGGATCCGCACCAGAGTTACTTTGCATCCCTTTATTTGAATGGCCAAGCGGCACTAACAACACAAGTTGTCCTGCAGCACCTCTGGAACTTTAAATAATTCCTTGTTTGTAGCCTGAACTGTCAAATGTAGCCTCTCAAACTGCGATGAAAGGATCTTCATCACCCGCACATATCCTTGTTCCTTTGAGGGAAAAACAAAATTCTCAGTGGCCTGCTTAGCATACCCCTGACAGCTCTACAAAATGAAGAAAATATTCGCAATAATCTATCAAGTTATATATTATAGCAGCTTCAAAACTCTTTGAAAACACCAACACCGTCCTGGGAACCCATCGATGGTCCTTATCTTTGTCCTTCATAATTTATGTTCAGTGATGCGGGCCAGAAACCTACATGTAAACCAACCATCCTATCCTTTGGGGAAGGGTAATGCTCTCCCCTTATTTGGATATTTCTTTTGGGTTTCATTCATTATCGGTTAACTTTTGGGAGACTCTAAGCTTACTCTTTACTGTGAGCCCGGAGACAATACCAAAATCTCCAATGCTTCAGGACCAATACCCAACTTATGATCTCTTTAGGTGGGTCCGAGTTTCTTCCTCCACTACAGAAATTTCTTCACTTAGTTCGCTTCCAGAACTGTCGTTTGGAACCGGGGAAAAGATAAAGTTTGAATAGTATGAATTTATTTCACCTTCCTTGCGGTCGAGATAAATTGAGTCAAGAGCCAATTTAGTTTTCTGGGGCCGACGAGCACCAGCTTCACACCAAACTACATTCATTACCAATACTACTCACTAAAAACTAAGTTTATAACAGTTACAGGCTAAAAACTTGAACTAAAAACCGACCAAACATAAACCTCGAAACGTGAGCCCAAACGGAAACGGCGATCAAAAGCAAAAGACGTGTGCTACACAGACCAAGAGCTCCTTAAAGTGCAGTTGAAGTAGCAAGTTTCTCGTCTGGTGCTAAGTTCAGCGTATTGCAGCCAATATTGAAAGTGCAGAGACAAAGAGCCCTGTGGATGTTTTGTTTTGACGTTTCAAAGGGGTACACAGGTACGAGGCCGAAGCCAAAAATGTTCCCGGAACTTACGATTATCTTTTTGCCTAAATGCCACCGGTGACCTGGAAGATAGTTCAGTGAATGATGTGGCAGAGAGAAAAGAGGAGCTTTCAGAATACCCATCCCGTCAGTATCTTGCATTTATCTTGCCCGTGGGCTTGGAGACAGACCACTGGATGGCAAAGGCGGATTCGGCTTTGCGGCCTTCGGTTCAGGTTTATTAGTGCGAACAATTCCTTGGAAAATCTGTCGAACATCAGACAGCGAACCTTTTTATCTGTGCTCTTTTCGAGCGGCCTAAATTTTGGTAATGCAAGGCAAACCTCGGTGTTAGGGGGCTCTACAGCAAGGAAAAACAAGTAATCTGGTCACCGTATTCCCATGTTTTGCATAAAATTGTTCTCACTGAGACGAATTCTGTCGTCCGTAAGGTGTATCATCTCTCACCAAACCAAACAAACGTGGCTAACAGAGAGCTTAACCAATTTCTATTTTAGTTACTTTATGAGTTTCACAGAAAGTTCCGTGAGCGAAGAGAATACCCGCCGTGGAAAGCTTCAGAATACAGTCTTTATTTGTACTGAGGAGTGGCGTGCTTAGGAGTAGTACGCCCCGGTTAACTGTTACCCTAATATTTCAGTAAACCCTAAATTTCCACCAAAGCTTAAGTTCGTTAGTAGAGAATTAATTTGTGAGTAAGTGTATAGTTTTCTATGGACTGGGGGAGTGTCCTTCAATCCACACTGCCAACGATGCTGAAGCCGACGAGCTGCTGGGCCATTCCAAAGCTTATATGTTTGAGTCGTCCCAGCTCACTGTGAGGTGGGTGATCAAATGGGAAATAATGGTATCTTCGCAAGCACATCAATAAGGTGTTGAGGCCACAGTGCTCGCCTAATGGGCTGCAAATAAACCTAACAGCATCTTACTTTGGGGAAGACAGCCTAATAATTTTAACGGAAATTAGAAGTTTTCATGCTGTTCCACGGATAATATTGTCATGGTGTGGGAATTGTCTGCTTATGAATGATCCACTGGGACGAAACTTCAGTCGGGCTTTATGACGGGTGTTACCACAGCTGACACGTCAAACCAACTGCATAGGGAAAAAAGTCCACCATATTCATTCAGTCTATCTGGAGTGGCTATTTCTTCTTTACCTTCATTTTTTGTTCAGTTGCTTCAATTTCTGTTTCTTTACGAACTGTTAGGGCATCTGGTTCTCGGTCATTCAGTAACATTGATTCTGTTCCCCTCTTACGATCAGCCCGGGAACGAGCATAGCTAAGTGCGATTTGCAAAGTCATGATTCATTACTGTTCAATATTTTGATGCCGCATCAACGATTAAAAACGTTTCGCCTCTCAGTGAACTGGACGTGTTGAATTTTGATAGTTCAGTGTTTGGAAGTGGTGAAAGTTCCTCGTTCACAGAGCGTACACCCCAACATTCCGGTTGGTCGAGCAGTGTTTCCCCAAGATTTTCAAACCTGGAAAATTATTTTGTCTCACCCAGTACTTCAGCTTACGAAAACGTGTTCCGCTAAAAGTCCCCGTCCAATTCTCATTGAATATCATCCAAATCTCATCGATGGCAAATGCCTTGAGCAGAGTATCTCTGACGGTCAGTACATCCTAACTCTTCTACATACCGAGGCTCTAAATGCTTTCTCCCCTCCGTAATTTTTATTATATAAACAAATTGGTTCATGTCTTATTTCCACTCGGCCAGCAATTTCCAGCGTAACTGAGTCACAGTTTTTTCTCCGGGTTTTCTCAGTAGTGTCAATGTTACTCATGGTCAGCCTACTGGCAGAAGAGAACTAAGTCGTGATTTTCAAAGGCAAAAGTTGCTTTCTGTTGATATGACTAATACCTTCACTACTATTGTTGATTGTGCATAGTTCCGCAGCTTGATAAGGGAGCACCCCAAGTTGCTGGATAATACTCCCCTGAGGCTGGCCCGAATTCTGATTCATGCCGGTGGGTCGGCAGTTAACAAACTTCCCAGAGTAACAACGTCTACGACGGAAAATGGAGAATACACAGCCTGGGTGGATAAATCAGCCCCCGTCCCGTGACGGAGCGGCCGTGATAGGCCTGCCGTCCAGAAGGATAGGTTAAGCCCACCTACTAATACCATCTACCCACTTAAGCGAGAGAAAATCGAAGATCGCATCATTTGAGGACGAACACCACCCAAGTTTTGAAAAAATACTCCGTTGAGCAGTAAGTGAGCTTAACGCATATTTCTTTGCTTGGCCACTGGTTTCCAGCTCGTGAGCACTAACGTGGGAGAAAACTCACGGAAAGTACGCCACGGCCTTCTAAAAGAATTCGTATTTACAAGCACAGCTCAACCGAACATATTTGTGACCCCAGGCTAGACGACTTACGATTATCGCTAAACCAACGATAGACGGAAGTCCATCCAAAACGGGGTTAAAAGGAACAGCAGATGAGTCGGAGTCATGTACTGTTAGTATATGACAGTTGTGCTTCTTAAGAAAGCAGTACGTGGAACAACCGCCTGCAACATAGCAGCTCAGTCGAGCGTAAACAGAAGGAAACAAATGTGATCTGGGAGGGCTAATGGTCAACTCGTAAACTTAGGCGAGGCTGGATCAGAGGGGGAGTTTGAGAATAGGAACACCGCTCATAGGCACTGATTGGAAAAAGATTGACTTTTTAATGGTTGAAGACCGTCGGTGGATAATCACGGTAACATCCCCCCCCAAGAAAGTAATTCGAACGTTGTTTTGCTGAGAGACAGACAGATACCATCATCAAAACGAAGCTTGAATCAGTTCACTGCATGCGGAAGGGCATATCAACCGAACACCGACCGCACGACCTAATCGACGGTGGTTCAGTTGGAAGCCGGTTACATCATTCATCTTTGAAAGCCTTTTTTTAAAGCTCCGAGCAGCCGCCCAAAAGGCTCAGTGCTAATCAACAAAAATGCTACTAGTCTTGAGCAAAATAAAGACACCGATATAAAGTTATGAGCGTAACCTAGCGGTGAACAGAAACAAGTGTTCAGCCGTGAAACCTTTGGGGTCTTAGGTCGGGAGTCAGCTCCTTGGTGGTATCCGGTATACTCAGTATTTTAACGACATTCACTCTCATGAACAAGACAAATACGTGGCATCCTTGAACGAAATATGGAAACCATGATGCAAGAGACACGGTGGCGATTGCAGATGCCTTCCAACACCTCATTCGTCTTTCATCAGCCAATAAGATTGTTGTCGTTATTCCGATCCTGGGTAATGCTCAGCCAATTTAAACGAATCCCAAAAGCAGAACAAGATTGATTCGTAGTTTCTACGGTACTGGATTAACAAGTTATACACATATAAAGATGTACAAACCTCAACTTTACGGTCACATCGTCTAGCAATGAGGACCAGAGTTCAAGAAAGGTTAATGCCAGGTACCACCGTCACGGCAGTCAAAATTTGAATCAAAGTTATGCCACTTCACGTGAACAAAATATAGACGTGTTGAAGTGTAGTGATTGATGCATGCTGCACGTGTTCGAGGGTCGATAAGATAAAGAGCATAGTCTCAACAACACATGTTTGTGAGAACGGCTGGAGGGGATTTTCACACATTTACGCTACAGCCATCACTGTCGAGACCCTACTGTTTTATTTGGCTAACTGCCTATCGTTTTAAATTCTGAAACTGGGCACTGCCGACAGACTAGCAGTCACAGGCCACCAGAGCTCGACGGGGATGTCGACCGCCTGTGACGACGGGTCTGAGGTCCTCCTACTTCGCTCGTCGAATAGCATTGGATTCGGCCTGGGTCATGACCCGCACTATACAGTGCAGGTGGGCCCGAACTGACGGCCGCTGTGCTACTGACATCGCTTTTTGATCGTCAAAACCGAACTTACACATTTTGTACTCATTTTTTCTGGGGACACTGAGACGTAATCGAACAGCTGACTCCCTAGCCAACCCATCCTTGACACAAAGCATCTGGTAAAATATTCCGCTACCTGCCCCCTTGAAGTACTTAGCGTTATCCTCTGATTCAACTAACTCTTCTTACTCCCTGAAAATACTTCGCAACTCTCGAAGGAACCACGGTCTTTGATGCACGGAAGCATCGGGCCGTTTTTCCGTAAATTTCATCAAATTGGATTTGTCTCGCAGCACCCGAGACATATGCTCCGTTATTCATTACAATATAACCGTCCCAATCTTTACGAGAACGAAGTTTGACTGATTGCTTTAAAAGCCTTCCTTGATCTGAACTCGGGTATGACCGCTAGAACTGGCAACCAGTCAGTTTTATCGCACGGAATATTTCCATATACCAGCCGAATCTTGGGGCCGTCATGTCTCAACCGATAATGATGATCGCCTATTCTCACTTCAGGCGAGTCGCAATTCACATGTTGCCAAATCTCAGGTCATGTTCTTTTTAATCTCCGCCACTGCACTTAAAAAGATATATGGCAACCGACCCCTCTTGCTCTTTAAATAATACAAAGTTATCGGTTTATCAGCATAGAACATCCCGCAGCTCACTATTATTTTCATCTTTACTGGTGTCAGTGGTAACAGCCCGTCGCCAAGCTCCGCAGCATTCAAATCCAAAACAAAAATTATATTGGCCTCCATCGCAGCTGCTCGATATTTAGCCAGCAAAAAACAAGCAATTGTGGAAGGGCATGTTGAACTTAAGAGGCTGATGGTCTGCCACGCCGAGAGCGGCCAGGGACGCAGTGAAGAACAATGGAAGGTGAGCCTTACACTTCAGTTGGCGACAAGAAGAGCGTGAAACCATGCAATAAAAATCCTTTTCACTTCACCAACGATCCACCCAAGCTATTTTTACCTGCCAACCGCTTCAAAAGCTAGTGGTTTCATCCCACTCAGCTCCTCGTTTGCGTACCTCGTGACTTGAACCCCTCAATGGAGGAAAATGGGGTTTCAGCCGAACTACCGGGCCTACCTCGGCCGGCACGCATAGGCCATATTTTCATCCGGAACGGAATGCAAATAACCTGATTCATGGTACGGAGAAAATGCGACGACCTGATGAAACCTCACGGCTTCTTAAAGTCTAGGTCGTGTCTGACCTGCCGACTTGATTTCTTTAACGTGACCACAACGTCAACTGACTCTGGAAAGGCACTTATCGTTATCTTCATTGATGTGACGAAAGCATTCGATGGCGTGCCTCATGCTCAGCTGCTAATCAAGGTTAAATATTACGGCATAACAGACCCACTCTTTTCTTGGTTGTCACCCTACCTTAGCATGAGATCGCAAGCAGTAAACATTGACGGTTACCTCTCATCACCTCAGCCAGTCACAACTAGTGTTATAAAGGGCAGTGTGTTGAGCCCACGTTTACTTCTTCTTTACATTAACGACATATTCAAAGTAATACACCGTGGCATCGCGTTTCTGTTCGCCGACTACATCAAAACTGTATAACCCTTCGAACCCCATACCTCGACCTATACCCCCACCGAAATAGCTGACGACCTGAACGCTCTTGACACATGGAAAATGAATTTCTCCGCTGATAAGAGTGCCATTCTTACGTATAAAGGTCAAATTCCTCCTAAATCCCTCGCCTTAAACGGCTCGTTCATTCCTACTACTCCGCCAGTACGAGATCCCGGTCTACAGCATCCTTGCACGTTCACCTCTCAAGAACAAGCCACCTACCGGGTGGCTAAGACAAAGAGGACGGTAGCCCTCATCTGCAGAACTTTAAGAATGCTCGACAGCCAGCTTCTGATCTTTAAGTCCCATGCCAGACCGCAGCTCGAGTACTGCCCTCTGGTATACACTCACACGCGCAAATCTGACAGACTTGTGATCGAAAGAGTTCAGCTATCCTTCACCAAGCACTTACTCGGCTCATCACCCCCCTTGAATTATAAAGAGAGATGTGAGCTACTAAGGCTTGAGCCCCTGCGGCTACGATGTATGGAACTCAGTCTTTATCTTCTATTCAACCTCCTACATTCTAGAGCACATACATCCATCACTGATCTATGTTTCGCTCAAGACGCACCCTACCCACTTCGCAACCGAAATCATACTACTAAAGTCCCATACTCCGGAACAAAACTAAAAGAAAGGTTCTCCATCACAGTCTTCATCATAGCCTGGAGACATTTGGGCCTGCCAGGCAGTAGACCGTTTCAAAATTGTCCTCACAAAATACTTGGATGTCGCCAAAGTACTACAATTAACCCATAAGTGCACCACGCTGGAATAAGCTTATGGGTGTAACGGAGACTTTTGAATAGAGAAAGAAAGCATAACAGGGGTAACATCCTTCGCAACGTCGACATCTCCTACCCCATATGTCTTCTTCATTGCCAGCATATTAGTATCCCTTAGAATGACTTACATCAGTGACGCTGCTCTTGTTAAATTCTACCCAATTCACGCACTCAACCGTCTTTCTATCTCCATCATAATTAATTCGCTTCACTCGGTCCAAACTGACCTCATTTCCCTCCTTTATTTTGTCCTGGCATCCCAACACCTAATCCAATTACGGCGACCACCACTTACGTCTAAATCATCATTCTTATTCCTAGTTTTGGTCATTATTTTTGTATTCTCGTTCACTCTTAATGGCTCATAGTCCCTATTCTTCCCAAAGTAGTCTGTGTCTACAATACTAGAGTTCTCTTTTCACCACTGGCCGTTGACCCTCAGCAGGGAGCATCCCAGACCGCATCTCTCAACTCTTATGCTTTCAGGCACCAACCGGCGCGCATCCTCCTTTTCATGTCCTGGAATGATCCGGAGATAACACCGGCGAAATATCTGGCCCACACTTCCGGCTGAAAATCTGATACCCGCCCATCACTCCGTCACTCACTCATTGACCCTGTTCTCCAGGATCCTCTGCAATCTCCTAGAATACTATATCTCCACGTCTGTATGATCTCGACCAGCATCACCCCTGCAAATCCCGCCGGTGAGGGGCTCGGACAGATCCCCCGCTTTGGCCGGTGCACATCGGAGCGCAGAACATCTGCAACGATGTGCGAGCGCAAATAGGTCGGTGGACGGCACCTGCCTCCAGAAGTGGTTTTCAGGTTGTGCCCAGCGCACGGTCAGCCCCACCCACTAGTACCGGTTGCGGATTAAAAAAACACCATCCATATACTCAAAATGCTGCAAATGTGCTGCTGTCCCCTCCAGCTAACATGGACTCTCCATCGAGCTCGCTTCCAAATTCGCCCTCAAAACCTACAGCTTTTTTCGTCCGGCAAAAGTTGATTTCCTTGGTGCATAATTATCGCATACTAACAAACCCATGAACATTCTTGGCTCGTTATTCCCGGTCCACTTCCCGCGGTTTCATGCTTAACTATTCACCGGTCTTATTTGAAAACTTAGCCACTCTCTAAGATAAAGCTCACCCCTTTTTGCTACTTTTACAGATATACTCGAAAACTAACGCATTTATCGCTGTCATTTACTTCCGTACCACAATCTCCAGACAGTAAATGACACTGCGAAATATATCTTCAGAGATTCCCAATAATCGATGACTCTGTGGTTGTCTGCTTCCTCTGTCATCTCCGCTGTTCGCCCACTTAGGACTGTTGCATTGCAATTTCCTCATCTTGCGAGGTATCGTGTCTCACATATACACTTCTGATAAGCTCTTGCTCCGCAGAGTTCTGTTCTGTCGCCATAAAGTGGTCCACTTTCTGTGTCAAACATTAACAGATAGTCTTCTACCCGCCACTTCATCGTTTTTGCCGGCTGTATCCATCCTATTGTTGTAGTTGAGCACCACACATCGATTTTTCGCCAGTTAATAGTTTCATGCTGAGGCATTACACTCCCTTCTTTTGAAATCAAAACAATCCGCTCAAAGTCTATATGTTTTACCCGGTCTGCCTATCATCTAATTGGTCATCTCTTTTTCAAGCCACCTTTCTGCCACCATCGTAGTTACGCACCACAAATCGATTTGTTTCTGCCAGTTACCAGTTTCATGTCGAAGAATTGTATTCCTTTTTTCTGAAAGCAAAACAATCCACTCAAAGTCTATATGTTTCATCGGGTCACTTCTTTCACCATCACTTTGGCAACCACGGTCCAGGCGTATAGTCGGCTTGTTTCGCAACTGGCTCAACCGTATACGGTCACTGGACTTCAAAATTGTAATCCTCGACCGGTTTTCTTGTTCTTCATGTGTTTTGCCACCATTTTTATCGTCTAATTTTACATCGTGACCTCTCTCATGCATTGCAAAGCTCTATTGCTTGAATACGTCTCCTTCAGGAATTTTTCTTTTTCGCGATATCCACGTATCCGTCAATCTAGTTTGGTTCTCCGACAGGACGGTCTTCCTCCCGTAGGATCCGTGTGATTCTTTGCAATTCCCCATCCACTCTAAACTTTGGCAGAATAACTACACCTACCTTCAGCCGGATCGACCACTTGACCTTGAGTTTAAGTTTACCGGGCGGTACCGCAACAACTGACTTGAATGCCTTCTCTTATATTCAACAGCGTTGACATAATTGTACAATCCTTTTGTAACTTTCATTCAGCTTTCAACTGTACTGTTTGATCTTGCATTACAGCACGCTTTGGGGTTATCCGAAATAAACTATTATTATTATTATTATTATTATTATTATTATTAATAAACCTCAAATAGTTGGTCGATTTATGCCCAACCTCAGAAACACCCTGAGGCGCGAGGGATTTATTCCGGAAAAGGAAATCTGGAACCTGCAGGGCAAACTTCAGACTTGTTACTATGATTTAAGTTTACAGTTCTGTTCTCAAAGCCTCCAAATAGATCTTAAGCTTCAAACCCTTGTTGCGAACTTTGTCGTGCCTCTTATTTTTCAGTTTTCAGTGAAAAAAGACGAAGTAATGCTATCCTATGACAGATATTTAATCCCAACTAAAAGACGACAAAAGAACCATACGAAACACTTCGGTTTTCTTAAGAATTCTACTTTGTAGTCAATAATTTTCTCGGTGTTGTCACTAAAAAATCTAAATCAGGCGCGAAGGAACTTCTCGATGAGCTTATATCCGGCTTAAGCGCATTTACGCAAATATCCATCGCGTCCTTGAAAAACTTGCACCCGACAATGAACAGGCGGTGTTCACGAGACCTGTCAACAATACGTGGTTGGTTCTTCAGATCGGAAATTGCCCAAGCATTTTGTGCATTACGATTTACTGCAGTAATACTCTCCATATGACCTATATAGAAAGATGGTGATTCGGTAAGTCGGCAAGGTGAATAATCAAATCATCTGCGAGTCGTTTACCACGGTCATCCTTTCTACCAAATGCAAAGTCACCGGAAAATTTCAGGCCCGCAGCGCCATTTGTGAGTCGTAAAGCACGAACGGGATGGTCAGCCGCAGAAGCCTTGCTGTGGGGCGCTAAAAGGACAAAAACGCTTTTGTCTGACTCGACGGGAGCGGCACAATCCTCGACACTCTAACCGTGACTGTTATATTAATCCCCGCCGGGTATCTCAGCCAACTTTAGATTTTCTGAAAGAAACCACGGACTCAATCAAACGTTTCTGTCCGATACACAAAGCGCGACTTTGGCCGCTTGTCTTTTAGCACCAGCTGCTCTTAAATAGGCCTCAGACATCCGCAATCATGATTCAGTAATTTCCAATGTTAGCCCGACCTAGCTCAACCAAACAGGGTCCAAAGAGTGGAAAGAAATTTCAGTTATAAAACTATCGAAATGGATTATAGTGAGAGCCTCGCAACCAAATACGCCGACGACCTTATTTTCAGCGCAATCTTCCATAGGTGGTGGAGAGAATTATGAATGGAAAAGTTGGTCAAAGGCTTTAATGAAAAGAACACGAATGACACGAAACGGTGGCAGAAAACCGCAGTTCAGAGTCAAAAATATATTCTTTGATGTCCAGCCACCGGAAAGTCCGCGCGATGCGTAGCAACCAGCTTTAACACAGTTCAAAACAAAATCGATTCTAAATAATAATAATAATAATAATGGTTTATTTCGGAAGCGCCCGAAGCATGCCATAGCTACGGTACTATATGCAACGAATAAACTACATTTACAGTCATCAAAACTCAATAGTGTTCGCTCTGAGCTCTTACGCTCCAAATTAAATGACGAATCAACAACCGCAGCTGAATTACAGCATAAAGTCAGAAACAGGAAAGGGGATAACAAAATACGGGCAGAGCAAAATTCAAGCTGATGGACTCATGCTGGAAGAGATGTGAGGGTCTGTTTTGAGACGAGGACTTAGAGAATTCCGGCAAAGAATGAACATAAAAATGAAAAATGTCGTTTATAACATGGATGCTAACACACGGAACGGGGTTTCCCAAACCCCTATAATCCGGTCCCCGAAATCCGACCCGGATTTTTCTCGCACACCGCTAGGTGTGGTCGGCCTCATGCATCGGCTCACACTACGGTTCCTCAACACGTAAAACTAGCCAGTTAGACGAGTGGATCAACCCTCATTGATTATTCCCGGTTCGGCAGATCCGAAGACCCGCCTCCCGCTTGAGGAGAGTTGGCTGTCGAACTTACGCCACCAGTTTCCGGTTCACCCGCAATAAGAAAAATCCCTCTAATATCACGGAGCACTAATCCTCTACTTGTTCGCACTGTTGCCATTCGTACCAAGCCATCGTTCGAGGCTGAGATGCTTTCGGTAACTCCCATTGGCCACCGGCCACGCGGCAAAGCCTCCAAAAGTGGTAGCACTACATCACACGATCTGAAGTTGCCTCCTCGAGTCATCCTTTTCTGCCGCCATTTTATTAGTAGAAGATATTCTTCGGTCCATCTCTTCCAAAACACGGATGTAACGTAGTTTGCCTGCCTCCGCTAACGAACCATTCTATCTCTCAATGAGTTCATCGGAATGCCTCGTGGGTTCGCCCTCAGGTCAAGTAGGTCATTGGGCGTGAGTACTGACAGATCACGGCAGTCCGAGGTCAAAGGCACTAGCGGTCGTCCTTTTACTATCTGCTCACCTTTCGCAAGAAGTGTCAACAATATTTCGTCAGTCATCGGCTGTTAGTCACGAACCGAAAGAAGTACTCTCCTAACCGAGCGCACCATAATCTCCCATATGCCACCACGGTGACTAGCATGAGGAGGATTAAAGTGCCACTGCACGCCTCGTTGTAACAATCTATCAGCAACCTTACCGCTAGATCAGTTTCCCATTAGTTTCTTCAATTCCCTTTGAGCCCCAACAAAGTTTGTATCATTATAATTAATAATCTCTGACGGTGCCCCTCTCCTCGACTTGAAACGTAATAGTATCATAATGAATGAATCCGTGCTTACAGAATAAGAAACCTCAATATGTACCGCACGCATCTGGAGGCAGGTGAAGATGCATTTATATGGTTTCTGCACGCTGCGCTCATGCTTAATTGCAAATGGGCCAAAATAACCTATTCGGACATACTGGAAGGGAAACCAACCGTAAAGGAGTTCAGAAAACCCCGTTCCGTGCATTAGTATCCATGTTACAAGCGACATTTTTCATTCGTAGGAACTATTTTTGCGGGAATTCCCATGGGTTTCCATTACTCTAAACCTGTCACAAGCCGAACTCTCACCGTTGCCTCCGGCGTGAGTCGCTCAGCTTGAATTTTGTTCTGTCTGTATTCGGTTATCTCATCTTCTCTTTCCAACCTTTTGCTGTAATTAACCTGCAAGTGTTGATTTGTTGTCCAATTTGGAGCGTAAGAGCCCAGAAGGAACACTATTGAGGTTTGATGGCGGTAAAAGTAACTAATTCGTCGCATATAGTACCGTAGCTATTTGGAATCGACTGTTTCGAATTGGGTCAGAGTTGGTTGCTACGCATCGCTCGAACGTTCCGGTGGCTGGACCATACAGTACTCAATATCCTTGGCAACCACTGAGCCAAGAAATTACGCAGCAATTCGGTAAACCGTTCCGAACCAAAGGACAATACACAGCAGGACCACATCACTGATCGAAGTTTTTGCCGTTTGAGATTGGGTAAAGTGGCCCTGCCCGCCGACATTAGGGAAATGTTCCATCAGGTAAAAATGCCGGTAAGAGAACGAGATGTTTTGCGTTTCCTGTAGTGGGAAGAGACAAACCGAGACAACGCAGTGATAAATTAAAGGACGACCATCCACCCCTTCGGAGCCATATCTTCACCGTTTTGAGCGAACTACGCCCTTCGAGAATCAGCGAACAAACATGGAGATTTGGTCCACCGGCCGGTGGTAGATAGCGTCAGCAGGAATTTCTACGTCGACGACTACCTTGGATTGTTCGATGATATAGAATTAGCTCTAGCGCAGTCCAGAGGCCTGACAAGATTGTTAGAAGAGGGCGGCTTCCATCCAATAAAATGGATGTCGAACGCTCCAGAAGTGCTCAAGGTCATTCCGTACCACAAGAAGGCCGAAAGGGTTAGAGATTTCGACGGCTCTCCAATCCCTACTGAACGCACTTCAGGAATACAATGGGACGCGGAAACGGACGACTTTGTTTTCGAGCTAAACGTTCCCGAGCTGCCAGTTACCCGTCGTGGCATACTATCCGCTGCCTCTAGTATGTTCGATCCGCTCGTTTCCGCCTCTCCCTGGCTGTTACCCGGAAGGATCCTGCTGCAGCTGCTGTGCCGTAAGAAAGTCGATTGGGACCAGCCACTGGAACGAGAGGACCGGCTGGACTGGGAAATTTTCTGAACACCTCAAAGAAACTAGGGGACATAAGGATTCCACGATGTTTGCCCCCCGGTCGTGCAACACGGAAGGTAGAACCAGACGCCTTTTCTGAGGCATCCGAGGTTGGTTACGGAGCCGTGGTATACGGACGATGGTGCACGGGGTGTGGACAGTATGCTACGAGGATCTTGTTCGCCAAAGCCCGCTTTGCCCCACTGAAGACGGTTTCGATCCCGGGCCTTGAACTCAACGCGGCCGTGTTAGCGGCCAGGGCGGTACAAGCGGTAAAAAGGTGCTTTGACTTTCACATTTGGTCATCCAGTTTCTGAACGGACTCGAGGATAGCATTGTACTGCACTAATAACGTCAGAAGCCGTTTTATTACTTTCGTGGCTAACCCGCTCACGATCATCCACGACGAATCGGCCGTGAACCAGTGGAAGCATGTCAGGTCTGGCGATAACTCAGTCGATGTGTGCTCTCGAGGTGCGACGAACTTCCGGCTCCTCGACACATAGACGGGAGAACCGAAGTTCCTGTAAACGCCTAAACAGAACTGGCCCGTGTATGAACTAGAACTCCCCCCCCCTAGAATTGGAACTGAAGATCAAAGGCGTGGTGATGACGGCCAAAGTCGTCAAAGCGTCATTAATTTTGTCACGATCGGTTAGGTTTTCTTCTTGGATGAAGACACTTCTTTCATTAGTTTGGTTGGCCAGATTCAAGATACCTTTGCTAGTCATGAAAGGAGTCCGCCCCTCAGGCCGGGTACGAGTGGGTCCGATAAGTCTTCGTGAACTACGGGCCGCAGAACACTGAGTGTTCAAGATGGTACAACGGGAGGCTTTCACCCGGGAACTCGAGAGGGCGGAAGAAGGGGACTGATCGACAAAGGAATATCATCTCCGAGAGGTGACCTGAAGCATTTAAACTCCAGACTCATTAACAGGCTGCTACGGGTATACGGCAGGCTGACCAACTCTCACCTGAGCCTCGACACGAAATACCCCATATTGCTGCCGGCTCAATAACCTGTGACGGAGCTAATGATCCAACACGTCCACGCCGTGGAGGGACATGCCGGGAAAAGTCACGTGACGAGAGTCCTCCGGAAGCGCCTTTGGTTGCTGGGAGAATCGGCGGCTGTAAAACGCGTAATCCAACGTTGGGCACATTGTAGGAGACGCAATGCCATGGCGGTCAAACAGCAAATGGCCCCGCTACCAGAATGCAGACTGACTCCAGGCTGGTGGCCGTTCGGCGACACCGGGTTGGACTGTTTCGGGCCCTTATGGATCAAGTGTGGGAAGAGGCTGGAAAAACGATACGGATGTATCATGACGTGCATAGAGTCACGTGCGGTGCCTTTGTAAGTTTCGCATTCAATGACAACCAACACTTCCTTACGGGCCCTGCAGAGCTTAATCAGCCGACGAGGCGTACCGGCAGATATATACTAGGATAATGGGTCCAACTTCATGGGCGCTCACCGGGAATTGCAGCGTTGGCACAAGAACGTAAACAGGGACGAACTGCAGGATCGAACCGTGGCCTACGGCATACGATAGCATTTCAACCCCCCCCCCCCCCCCCCCCCCGCAGGCCAGTCACCGCGGCGGCGTATGGGAACGCATGATCCGGTCCGCCAGACGGATATTGCTGTCAATTATGGAGCAACAGCCGCCCGACGACGAGACGCTGAACACCGTCATGACTGAGGTGGAGAGAATTCTGAACAACCGTCACCTGGTTCCAGTAATGAACGGCGACCCCGCCCACCTGGCGCTCACCTTGAACGACTTATTGACGTTAAGGCCGAACGAGGGTTTCCAAGGGCCGGTAAACCTTCGTGGAAAAAACCTCCACGGATGGAAGCAGGCGAACTATCTTGCCAAGGTCTTCTGGAGGCGCTGGCTGCGGGAGTACCTACCGGCTCTGCAGACTCGGAAGAAGTGGCGGGTGAAAACAAGATTATTCAAGGTTGGGATGTGGTGATGATCGCAGACGAACGCGCACATTTCAGCACCTGGCCCTTGGGAGTGGTTATGGAAACCATCGAAAGCACTGACGGAATGATAAGCACGGTGAAGGTGAAGACCGCCCACGGAACGCTAACCTGCCAAGTACGCAGTATCAGCCTCGTCGAGAGTGGAGAAGGAGAGGCCGATATCACGGAAACCCAGTAGGCTAGCCCTCATTCGTCTTCGAGGTGGGTAAAAGGAACCTTGTGTGTGGGGGCCTTTACGACATACCGACGTATTGAACTGTCATAGTTCCCGACGCGCATGATACACGTTTATACTTCGCGACCTCCGTCAAACACGTTTGCAGTGCCGGTCGTTTTTCGTTGGCCTTGCAGATGGCCCTTGGCATATGTATTAGTGGCCGTCATTCTATCATATACCCGGACACACGCCAATCACACTTACATAACACACTTTTATGCTTTATGAGCCCCGTCAAAACACGCCGCAGGGCTGATTGTTCCTCGTTTATCACTGACATATTGGGAGGTATCTCTGGTGAGTGAAGGTCGCTACTATTTGCCCACGTACCGGAAAGCAACCCCACCTATGACACCCACAGCCATCCACACACACACACAAACACACACAGACACACGCAGACGAGAGGCAATGGCCCACCTGGGGACAGCACCACTATGTTTCGCCCCCAAGCCCGACATCGATCAGCCGTTTTCATGGACGGCAAGCATTAACCTCGCGTCGGTGTGTCCAACGGGTCGAGTGCAATCGTGAGTAGACTGTTGACGACAAGGTATTAGGTACGCGCACTGACAGCAGGGTCTAGGTAGGTAGAAAGAATCAGTACCCTTATTCCAAACCTTTGATTCTGCTAACTTTCGGGAGGATTTTGGTGGACAGTGTAACGACCGGTAGTGGAAAATCCCTCAAAACCGCTGCAGCTCCATGCTTCCTTAATTTCACTTACTTATTCACATCATTGACTTGTTTAACGCACGGTTTTTTACGGACCAAAGCCTGTTTGTTTTCCCCCAGCTCGCTGCTCTGGCATATGCTTGTCATGGACCTGCGAGACGCACGAGCTCCTTTCTCGCAGGCCGCAAATCGGTTCTCGGTTTGCTGAGTCCTTGTGGTTGTATAATTGAGGTTTGTATCTGTTTCGTGTCATTGTTCATCTAATAATTTAGTATCGCAGAATTTCACGGATAATCGCCCTTTTGATTCCGGGATCCGTTGCGACCTTGGCTGCGCATTGCTCAAACGTGTCTTACAAACAGCAAGAGTCCGGTTTGTGACGGATTCAGAGTAATAAAACAAAAGATCGGAATTAAGGAAGAAGTACTTCACGCAATTGCAAAATGTCGTCTATAACATGGATGCTAACACACGGAACGGGGTTTCCCAAACCCCTATAATCCGGTCCCCGAAATCCGACCCGGATTTTTCTCGCACACCGCTAGGTGTGGTCGGCCTCATGCATCGGCTCACACTACGGTTCCTCAACACGTAAAACTAGCCAGTTAGACGAGTGGATCAACCCTCATTGATTATTCCCGGTTCGGCAGATCCGAAGACCCGCCTCCCGCTTGAGGAGAGTTGGCTGTCGAACTTACGCCACCAGTTTCCGGTTCACCCGCAATAAGAAAAATCCCTCTAATATCACGGAGCACTAATCCTCTACTTGTTCGCACTGTTGCCATTCGTACCAAGCCATCGTTCGAGGCTGAGATGCTTTCGGTAACTCCCATTGGCCACCGGCCACGCGGCAAAGCCTCCAAAAGTGGTAGCACTACATCACACGATCTGAAGTTGCCTCCTCGAGTCATCCTTTTCTGCCGCCATTTTATTAGTAGAAGATATTCTTCGGTCCATCTCTTCCAAAACACGGATGTAACGTAGTTTGCCTGCCTCCGCTAACGAACCATTCTATCTCTCAATGAGTTCATCGGAATGCCTCGTGGGTTCGCCCTCAGGTCAAGTAGGTCATTGGGCGTGAGTACTGACAGATCACGGCAGTCCGAGGTCAAAGGCACTAGCGGTCGTCCTTTTACTATCTGCTCACCTTTCGCAAGAAGTGTCAACAATATTTCGTCAGTCATCGGCTGTTAGTCACGAACCGAAAGAAGTACTCTCCTAACCGAGCGCACCATAATCTCCCATATGCCACCACGGTGACTAGCATGAGGAGGATTAAAGTGCCACTGCACGCCTCGTTGTAACAATCTATCAGCAACCTTACCGCTAGATCAGTTTCCCATTAGTTTCTTCAATTCCCTTTGAGCCCCAACAAAGTTTGTATCATTATAATTAATAATCTCTGACGGTGCCCCTCTCCTCGACTTGAAACGTAATAGTATCATAATGAATGAATCCGTGCTTACAGAATAAGAAACCTCAATATGTACCGCACGCATCTGGAGGCAGGTGAAGATGCATTTATATGGTTTCTGCACGCTGCGCTCATGCTTAATTGCAAATGGGCCAAAATAACCTATTCGGACATACTGGAAGGGAAACCACCCTAGTTGGATTCTAATGGACGTTAGGGGATGTATCATCTGTTCGCCTGTGAATGCCAAATGCTTCCGATATTTCCAACGGCCTCCAGGTGAACGCCTGACGGCAGCTCCACCCCGTACGATCCAAAATATTCTGCAAAGCTTCTAGTGTATCTGTGATAGTCCGGCGTGTCATTCCATTGATGGATAGCACCGGATCATCCAGTTCGTATTCGGGTGATTCTTGGGTGGTTTCACCGGATGTTTCAAACCCTGAAGCTGATTGGAGTGGGTCATTTTCCTCTAACACGAATAATTCGAGTCAATGAAACTGGATCCATTTAAGTAGAGTCCGATTTATCGGAGATTTGTTAGCGCATAGGTTGTTATTCCTGTCTCTCGGCCATTTTAACTCTTCGCCATAGACCTTAGCTTGCACAATCAGAATAACACCTACCTTCGCGTTAGCAGTGTCGTGTAACTTCAACGCCCCGAGTTTCAATCCTAGATCTGTACGCCCGCCTCTCATGACTGTAATGTGCATTTTAAAACGGGTTAACCACGCTACCGACTTCAGTAAGTGAAATCAACCGGAGTACTTAGCTAGGAGTTCGTCCGTCCAATCATCCCACGCCATTGTGAGAATCGTACTCGAATGCCGCTTCAACTCCACGTTCGGCGGTGTTACAGTAACCGTAGGACTGGTCGGCCATAAGGTTTCATCTTTCATCAAGGAGTTAGGACCTTCGAGCCAGCTGTAACAGCCGGTCGTGGAAAATCCCCCTCTTTCCCTCGCGATTCAGTGTTTTTCCCAACATCACTCATTTCCATACACTATTGACTTGTCTTTACGAACTGGTTGTTTTTCTGGACCAATTGTTGTTTGTTCGCGCCCAGGGCGCTACTTCGGCACATCCTCGTTCAGGACCTGCGTGACGCACGTGCTCTCTGCTCACACGCTGCTATTCGGTTTCTCGTTGTTGAGTCCTTGTGATCGTATTATTGAGGTTTGTATATTGTTTATGTCATTGTTTATTGTAATAATCTAGTATCGTAGAATATCACGGATAATCGCCTTTTGATTTCGGGATCCGTTGCGAATTTGGCTACGCATTGCTCAAACGTTCGTAACAATACTCAATAGATCAATTTGGAACGAGGAAAAATCACGCAAAATGCCAAGAAAAGGATCAAAAGCAGTCGAATCCGGACAGGAAGTAATACGGCAAGTCTCTGGGGAGGTTTTGGGTATATATGATTTTTTAGTTAATGCTAGATCGCCTAGCCCTGTCAGTGCTAGTTCATGTGTTATTGAAAACAATATTGATCGTAAGGATATCGATTTATATAAGCTGAGAATACTAGAACAGCAACAGTTACTTTCGGCTAGACTACAGGCGCAGGAAGCAGAGAAGTGTACACAGAAACAGCGAGAGCATGAGACCAGTGACTTCGACACTTCCGATAGGTTAGGGTGCAATAAGGTAGGGAACCCCACGCCGGTCGCCGACTACAAACCACCATTGATCGATCTGCCAAGAGTGGAGTTAACGGTTTTCGACGGGCGAGATGAGCAATACTGCAAGTTTGTCAAGCAGTTCAAGACGTTCGTTGAAAATAAGGTAACCGACCCTGGGCAAAGGCTTCTCTACCTTACTCACTACTGCCGAGGCCGAGCAAGAGAAGCTATCGACGGGTGCACCATGCTCGACCCAGAACAAGGCTACAAAAGGGCAAGAAAGATTCTAAGGGACTTGTTTGGCCAACCTTTCAAAGTAGCCCGTAACCTAATAGAGGGCGTGATGGCAGAGGCAAAGAGAACCAAGGGCGACGTCTACACCATGGCCGACCTGGTGATCAAGATGCAGAACTGCTCAATAGCCCTCGACCATTTAGGTTACAGGGCTGACCTAGACGCCATGCACACTTTGGAAGGCATAGTCCGTCACCTCTCTCCCGAACTACAGGGTCGGTGGGCGGAAGAAGCATAACGGATAAGCCGAAGCGACAGAGAAGCCAATTTCGAAGACCTGACTGAATACTTAGACAGGCAAACGAAGATA
This sequence comes from Fasciola hepatica, assembly GCA_948099385.1. NCBI lineage: Eukaryota > Metazoa > Platyhelminthes > Trematoda > Plagiorchiida > Fasciolidae > Fasciola > Fasciola hepatica. The sequence continues at coordinate 4,147,561 of CANUEZ040000126.1, read as the reverse complement.
GCTGACAGCAGATTCGGCCGACTCATCCGGGACAGCAACCGAGCAAACAAGCCCGGTACTAGCCAAGTCCAAACCCCTGTACGGGAACATCCAAAGTACCAGCCTTGGACCAATACACACGTCATTTCACGAGATGCTACGGCGAAACCAAATTGCAGATCCTGTGGTACTAGCCATGGCCTACCAGAATGCCCCAAGTTCGGCTACGCCACAATAGACGAACGGTGGGGAATGGCGAGGATGGCAGGAGCATGTTTTATCTGTCTCAACACCACGCACCGGGCAGCAGCCTGTAGAACAAGGAATCGATGTGATTACGAGGGCTGCACGGGCAGACACCATCGGCTGCTGCATCAGGCGAGAGTAACCATATCCGAGGCGAGTGCCAAGCCCAGCGTGATTTGTTCAACTTCACAATCTGCCAGTAAACCGGTATGTTTAGGCGTAGTGGCCGTGGGAGTAGTGACTCCGACTGGGATAGTCAAATCGTTGGCTTTCGTTGATAGTGGATCCGACACCACTTTAGTGAAAGAGCGGTTTGCCGACAAACACCAACTGGCTAAATGTGCGATGTCGTTAGCGGTGAGCACGGTGGGCGGAACACAGGTAATGACTGCCGGTAGATTAAGGCTGCAACTCATCTCTCTAGACACTAACGAGGAAATTGAACCAACGGAGGCATTCACGTTAGCGGATCTCCCCATGCGAGCACCAAGGTCGGTGAACGCAATCTTGACTCGGTGGCATCACCTGCAGGATGTAACCGTTGTAGACTGGGAAGATGATGAAGTGGATCTCCTCATCGGCTGCAACGTGCCAGAGGCGCATTGGGTGCTTGACCAGAGAGTGAGCGACCGCCAGGCACCTTATGCCGTACGCACGGTTCTGGGATGGATGGTATACGGTCCAGTAGGGGTACGCGGTTCCGTGAATTACTTATCCGCCGAAACGGACCGCATAGAGTATCATCTGCAACGGCTGTATGAAAGGAGTTTCATGACATTGGAGACGAAAGACCGACGTTGTCTCAAGAGGATCACTTCGCTCTACAAACGGTGCGGCAAGGCACTAGAGGCCTCAAAAACAGTTCGAGGTTCCCCTCCCATGGAGCACATTGGTCGACCCGTGGACTGACAACAGAAATTATATTCTCCAACGATTACTACGACTAAAAGAACGCTTCATTCGAGACCAGAATCTGTGGGAACGATACGCGGATTTGATGAAGCGAAACGAGACCCTCGGTTACGTTGAAAAGGTGCCTGTTAACACCGACAGCAAAAGGGGTATCTGGTATCTGCCTCACCATCCGGTTATCAACCCCAAGAAACCCAAGAAACTGCGGGTGGTTTTCGACTGTGCGGCCAAGTTCCATGGCAAGTCGTTAAACGATCGCCTACTACAGGGGCCCGACTGAACCACACCACTGATCGATGTTTTGTGCCGTTTCAGAGTGGGTAAAGTGGCTTTGTCTGCTGACATTAGGGAAATGTTCCATCAGGTGAAGATTCCGGTAGGAGAACGAGATGCTTTGCGTTTCCTGTGGTGGGAAGGGAGCGACCGGGACAACGCAGTGGTGAATTATAGGATGACCGTCCACCCTTTCGGAGCCATATCGTCACCATTTTGTGCCAACTACGCCCTCCGAGAATCAGCGAACAAACATGGCGATCTAGTACATCGGACGGTGGTAGAAAGCGTCAGCAGGAACTTCTACGTCGACGACTACCTTGGGTCATTCGATGATGTGGAATCAGCTCTAGAGCAGTTCAGGGGTCTGACGAGATTGCTGGAAGAGGGCGGCTTCCATCTAACTAAATGGATGTCGAATGCTTCAGAAGTGCTGAAGGTCATCCCGCATCACGAAAAGGCCGAAAGGGTAAGAGATTTGGACGGCTCTCCACTTCCTATCGAGCGCACCTTAGGGATACAATGGGACGCGGAAACGGACGATTTTGTTTTCGAACTAAACGTTCCCGAGCTGCCAATAACCCGTCGTGGCATACTATCTGCCGTCTCAAGTTTGTTCGACCCGCTCGGTTTCGTCTCACCATGGCTGCTACCTGGAAAGATCTTGCTGCAGCGGCTGTGCCGTAAGAAAGTTGATTGGGACCAGTCACTGGATCGAGGGGACCGGCTGGACTGGGAAGAATTTTTGAACACCTTGAAGAAATTAGGGGACATAAGAATCCCACGATGTTTGACTCCTGGCCATACGACACGGACTGGAGAACTACATGCCTTTTCCGATGCATCCGAAGTCGGTTATGGAGCTGTGGTGTACGGACGATGGTGCGCAGGAGATGGACAATATACCACGAGGATCCTGTTTGCCAAAGCCCGCGTTGCTCCACTGAAGTCGGTCTCAATCCCACGCCTTGAACTCAGCGCAGCCGTGTTGGCAGTCAGGGTGGTGCAAGCTGTGAAAAGATGTTTCGATCTCTACATTTGGTCGGTGAGCTTCTGAACGGATTCAACGATAGTACTTTACTACATTAACAACGTACGGAGCCGGTTTAGTACTTTCGTTGCTAACCGGCTCACGATTATCCACGATGAATCAGCCACGCACCAGTGGAGTCATGTCAGGTCTGGCGATAATCCAGCCGACCTGTGCTCCCGAGGTGCGAACAACTTCAGGCAACTGGACACGTGGACGAGAGGGCCAAACTTCCTGCAATTGCCCAAACAGGACTGGCCCGTGTTCGAATTAAAAAACCCTACGGAATTGGAACTGGAGATCAAAGGCGTAGTGATAGCAACCAACGTCGTCGAAGGGTCGTCCATTCTATCGCGACTGGTCAGGTTTTCTTCCTGGATGAAGACGCTTCGTTCGCTAGTTTGGTTAACCAGGTTCAAGAGAAATTTACTAGTCATGAAAGGGCTACGGCCCTCAGGTCGGATACGGGTCGGCCCGATAGGTCCCGATGAGCTACAAGCGGCAGAGTACGATATTTTCAGAATGATACAACGCGAGGCTTTCGCCCGAGAACTCAAGAGGGCGGAAGAAGTGGGGCCGACCAATAAAGACAAACCATCTCCAAGAGGCGAGCTGAAGCGTTTAAACCCCAAACTCATCAACGGACTGCTGCGGGTGAATGGTAGGCTGACCAACGCCCACCTGAACTTCGACACAAAGTATCCTATACTGCTGCCTGCGAGACAACCTGTAGTAGAGCTAATGATTCAACACGTCCACGCCATGGAGGGACATGCCGGGGAAAGTCACGTGACGAGCGTCATCCGAAAGCGTCTTTGGTTGTTGAGAGGACGAAAGACTGTAAAACGCGTAACCCGACGGTGTGTGCAATGCAGGAGACGCAATGCCACAGCAGGCAAACAACTCATGGCCCCACTACCAGAATGCAGGGTGACTACGGGTTGGTGGCCGTTCAGTGACACCGGGTTGGACTATTTCGGGCCCTTGTGGATCAAGTGCGGGAAAAGATTAGAAAAGCGATACGGATGTATCATGACGTGCATGAAGTCACGTGCGGTACACCTAGAAGTCTCACATTCGATGACGACCGATTCGTTTCTACGGGCCTTGCAAAGATTTATCAACCAAAGAGGCGTACCGGCCGATATATACTCATATAATGGATCGAACTTTGTGGGCGCTCACCGGCAATTGCAGCGTTGGCACAAGAACATAAACAGGGACGAACTGCAGAATCGAACCGTGGCCTACGGCATACGATGGCATTTCAACCCCCCACAGGCCAGTCACCGAGGCGGCATATGGGAACGCATGATCCGGTCCGCCAGACGGATATTGCTGTCAATCATGGAGCAGCAGCCGCCCGACGACGAGACGCTGAACACCGTCATGACTGAGGTGGAGCGAATCCTGAACAACCGCCCCCTGGTTCCAGTATTGAACGGCGACCGCACCCACCTGGCGCTCACCCCAAACGACTTACTGACGCTAAGGTCGAACGAGGGTTTCCAAGGGCCGGTAAACCTTCGTGGGAGCTACCTCCACGGATGGAAGCAAGCGAACTATCTGGCCAAGGTCTTCCGGAGGCGATGGCTACGGGAGTACCTACCGGCTTTGCAGACTCGACAGAAGTGGCTGGCCAAAACGAGACCATTCAAAGTTGGGGACGTGGTTATGATCGCCGACGAACGCGCACATTTCAGCACTTGGTATTTGGGAGTAGTTACAGAAACCATCAAAAGCACTGACGGAATGATAAGAACGGTGAAGGTGAAGACAGCTAACGGAGTGCTCATTCGTGACATGCGCAGTATTAACCTACTCGAGAGCGAAGACGGAGGAGCTGATAACCCTGAGGCCTAGTAAACCTTTTCCACACCAGTAATCGAGGTGGATAAAGAAACACCATATATACCACACGGTCTCCGTCAAACACGTTAAGGTGCTCGCGGTCTTTTCGTTGACATTACAGGAGGTTCTTTCCGATACGTGGTGATGAATGCGATTCCATTGTACATCCCGATACATACACGCATGCACGACGCACTCTACATCCCGTAAACCCATCATACATGTGACAGTGTTCGTTGTTTTGCCTTTTGTTGACGCTACCGGATGCCCCTTGCATATGTGGAAGTATCGGAGCTCAGGTCACACATACATGCTACATTTTACTCGTTTTCTTGCGATGCGGTCTTTTGTTGACATTGCAGAAAGTCCCTTTGATGTGTAGTCATACCTGTGATTTCATTGTAACCCCCGCACACACAAACACGCACTTACACACACACACTCAAGCACGTACATCCAGGACCGGACGGCCCCTTACGAGGACAACGTCTATATGACCCTTCACGCCCGCCATCGGTCATTTGGTCCTGTGGAAGATGTAGACTAACCTCACTTCTATGTATCCAATGGATTAGGTGCGACCAGTAGTAGAACGTTGACGACGAGCATTAGACGCGCGCACTGACAGCAGGGCCTAGGCAGGTAGGAAGAATCAGTACCTTTATACCGAACCTTTGACTCTGCTAAGGATCCAGGAGGATTTTGGTGGGCGGTGTAACAGCCGGTCGTGGAAAATCCCCCTCTTTCCCTCGCGATTCAGTGTTTTTCCCAACATCACTCATTTCCATACACTATTGACTTGTCTTTACGAACTGGTTGTTTTTCTGGACCAATTGTTGTTTGTTCGCGCCCAGGGCGCTACTTTGGCACATCCTTGTTCAGGACCTGCGTGACGCACGTGCTCTCTGCTCACACGCTGCTATTCGGTTTCTCGTTGTTGAGTCCTTGTGATCGTATTATTGAGGTTTGTATATTGTTTATATCATTTTTTATTGTAATAATCTAGTATCGTAGAATATCACGGATAATCGCCTTTTGATTTCGGGATCCGTTGCGAATTTGGCTACGCATTGCTCAAGCGTTCGTAACACCAGCAGCTGATATCACTCGGTGAAGTTGCGCCTCCTGATGCCAAATCTGCAGGGTTAGTCTCCGATTTGATACGATACCACTGCCAGGGTTCAGACCACTGGTGGATTTCAGTCAAACGATTTACAACATACGTATTAAATCTAGTTTTACTGTTCTTTATGTGGTGCAAAACCGTAGCAGAGTCCGTCTAGTGGTAAGGCTTGTCAAATTTGTTTCGAGTTTTTGTAGAATTCCGATGGTCTCTAACGACTAGTCTTTCTGCGGCTAACTCCAATCAAGGGGTCATTAAGGCCTTCAGAAGATCTACCCTTGATTTGGTGAACGGTAGGGCACAATCGGGGTTTGTGTTCTTTGAAACCATTCTGCAATACGCCACCATTCCACAGCCAACTTCAGAAGCATCAAAAAACACATGAGGCTGTGCATCTTCTTTCAGAGAGTCACTTCTCATAACAGAACGCTGAATATTGAATGTTCGAAGTTGTTTCATACTCCTTAACCAATCATTTCAGCATCGTTGGGTTTTTTCTCCAATTAGTTCGTCCCAACCAAGCTTCAGGCTACACAGCGATGGCAATAACACTTTGCCTGACCGGGCGAAAGGTGAAACTTACCCCAGGGGGTCGAACGCTGGTGACACTATAGACTGCGATCCACGTCTCTTTTGCGGTTTTCCGCGTATTGTAAATGAAAACCGGAACGTGTCTTCTTCCGCTCTGGTGCGCAATCATTTATTTCCAAAGTGGGATGGACCAGCTCAGATTTCGGTAAAATATCCAGCACCTCCTTAAGATTACACACCCACTTACGAAGCCGGAATCCACCTCGTGATAGTAACTCACTCATCTGGATAGCAAAAACTCCTGCATTCTCTGGTGTGGGCAAAGAAACAAGACAGCCGTCTACACAGAAGTTGCTATACAAGGCCCTGGAGACGTAATCCTCATACTGTCCTCTCCAATCGTCTGCCGTGCGAAGTAACGCAACATTTGCACAAAATGGGGAGGAAGTGGCACCAAATTCGTGGGCATTCATCTGCTATTCAACAAGATTACCACCTAGTCGACCATTTTCCCACCAGAGGAACCGCAGTGCTCCTTTGTCTCTCGTCGGCACTCGAACATGCATAAACATTTCTTCAATATCCGCGGCTAATGCGACAGATTCCTTCCGAAAACGAAACAGCAGTCCAACTAAGCTTGCTGTCGTGCCCGGTCCCTGTGGCAAGTAACCATCAAAGGGGCGTCCCTGGAATGCAGCCGCACGGTCAAACACCATCCTCAACTTGCTAGGCATTTTAGGGTTTCTAACTGCTTGATGTGTTAAGTACCACTTGGGCTCAGAACCCATTTTAAACTGTATATCGGGCACTAACTGGGCGTGGTCTTTGCGCAAATAACCCTCTATTACTGTAGAGTATTTGTCAAAGAATTCCGGGTCACACGCAAACCTTTTCCTCAAGCCTTTCACTCTGTCTTTGGCCACAATATAAACATTTGGAAGTCTCACGGCAGGATTCCATCATTTAAGTGCAGCTTCATAGTGTCCTTTTAACAAATTTATGACATTGGAAGCCATTGCAACACCACGATTGTCTTCTAATGAAGGAGAGCTTTTCGATGCATCCCCATCACAGAAATCTACGCTGTATAGTCGATCGCCCTGTTCCTCTAAGGGATCAATTCCCCTCGCAATGTGGTTTACTGTCCTCAAAAAGCGTGTTTCTTGGTTAATCGGACCAAGAACAATCCATCCTAAAATCGTCCGCACAGCATGGGGTTGTTTTCTTTTACCACATCTTTGCTCTAAAGCCTGACGTGCTTCTGGTTTGTCGGCACCTATCGGGGTTTGCACTCTCGAATCTTCCACATTCTGCCTTTGGACGCAATGTAAGTGAGGCCGGGGTGAAACGTCCCCATCTGCTCAGTGCTGGACTGCTTGGATTGGCAGCCTATCGACACGGAGTGCTCTCGCTATATTCACGAAATCATTCTCTAACGATGAGTTTAGTCGCAGCTCCGTTAGTCCCAAATTCCAAGTGGTAACTTCGTTTACGGTAGAAATTGAAAGTGAGGCCGGGGATACCTTCAGACCCACTAGCTCCATAGGGTCTTTTTGTATTAAAGCGACATCGGACCCGCTGTCCAGCAGAGCGTAGGTCTCCACAGAGCCCCCCGGTCTGTCTATTCGTACTGGTAGTACACCTAAAATGATCCGACATTCTGGCTTAACAGTAGCAGCACAATCATTGGTCCGTTGCCCAGGCATTTTTGCATCGCCCGTACCCAGCTTATCCGGCATCAGCCCTTGTGTTGTGTCTTGCTTGATTCAATCGATAAGTTGCTTCTGTGCACCACTCAGTAGAGGGTGGTGCCGTTTCGGACAACCTGATTTTGAACATGGTTTGGAAACAGAACAGTTGCCAGGCAGATGTCCACACTTGAGACACGGAAAACAGGCCTTATTTTCTTTAACCAATGCCCAACGACCGGGTATGTCACGAGACAAGAAGCGCAGATTTTACTCAAGTGCGTGTATTCCATTACATACCGAGCACCATTAGCTGCGACTAACAAAGTACTACCCTGTTTTGGCGTGGGCGGTGTCTATTCTGGGAGCTTTTCTGTGCATAATTCCTCTAACTGGATGACCGCAAATAACCCTGGGCCTTGCTATCGGCAGCCAGTTTACCAAACCCACTTCTTTCAATCCGTTCCTCACGGGACACTAAGTGCTGCAGATCTTGGATTCTGAGTTCATCTATTCTCAAGATATCATCAACGGTCCTAGCCCACGACTCCTGGAGACGCGTTGGCAGCACTCGAGTAATCCTTCCTATGGTCTGCGGTGAATTAAGGTCTAACGTGCAATTCATCTGCCTCGGAGCAACTTCACAGATGGACATTTTCAACGACAATTTGGTCAGGGCATCCGAATATTCCACCAGGGGCTTCAAATTTTGCAGTAAGCCGTCAGTCAGTAAATGAGCCACTACGTGATCTTGTCCATACTGATCCTTTAATATTTCCCTGGCCCTATTGTACGCCGGTTTTGGAGGCATCATAACACAAGCGAAAATCGCATCTATTGCTCGTTCCTTGCTGTACTGCATCAAATAAAGTAAGTGTTGGCCATCGTCTTGAACTCTACCTTCGACGTAACATTCGCACTGTTCTACAAACCTCCAATACGTTGAAGAGCAGCCCAAAATGACTCCAGTTCCACCCTGGGTAAATCCAAACTATAATGCACTGAAGGTTTCGCTACCGGAACGAAGCTTGTTGTTCGTGTTGCTTCGTTCTGTACATGGAAGTCACCCAGTCAGCAAGATGGATGTTCATTGACCATTACTTAGCCCTTGACTTCAGCTCTGGTACCTAGGTTTTCCTCTTCTCCAGCGAGTGTCGAACGTGGTTTCGCCGTTTTCCTCTCATTCCTCACCCCGATAAACTCACGTTGCTTATCTAACTCTAATTATTCTGCAGACTGCTTCTTAAACTCAGCCAACAACAGATCAGCTCTAGCTCTATGTGAAGCCGGACAAACCCCAGAACAACCCGACATGCTAAAGCCTGGACAAGAACCATGACCAACACCTACGATAAAAAGGGTTTGGTTTGCCTGCAGGGTGTTTTCCTTTGGTTCGGAACGGTTTACCGAATTGCTGCGTAATTTCTTGGCTCAGTGGTTGCCAAGGATATTGAGTACTGTATGGTCCAGCCACCGGAACGTTCGAGCGATGCGTAGCAACCAACTTCGACCCAATTCGAAACAAAGTCGACTCCAAATAGCTACGGTACTATATGCGACGAATTAGTTACTTTTACCGTCATCAAACCTCAATAGTGTTCCTTATGGGCTCTTACGCTCCAAATTGGACAACAAATCAACACTTGCAGGTTAATTACAGCAAAAGGTTGGAAAGAGAAGATGAGATAACCGAATACAGACAGAACAAAATTCAAGCTGAGCGGCTCACGCCGGAGGCAACGGTGAGAGTCCGGCTTGTGACAGGTTTAGAGCAATGAAAACCCATGGGAATTCCCGCAAAAATAGTTCCTACGAATGAAAAATGTCGCTTATAATGTGGATGTTGATGAACGGACTGTGGTTTCCTGAACTCTTCCACACCTTCCTTACACGAATTAAGTCCGACTTGCGACTAAGAAGCTCATCCAAGTTTGCAAAGGAAGGTCAGGGAACGACAAGAACCAGCAGTAGACGGTCATATCCTGTTAGGGCCGCCACACGGGACTGTCGGTATAAGCACTGTTGGTCACATGAATTGCGATTCGAGCAACGTGTGGCCAACATACACAAATCCCAAAATAGGATCAAGGTTAAGCCGTGAATCCTACATTATTAGGCTGAAAACCACAAAAATTACAAATATGTGCAAACTAGTGTTCGGCCCAGTAGACTTAACATAAAACCCCGAAGGCTTACCATCCCGTGGTCCAAGCGCGACATTAAGCGATTGAAAAGGCTCACGCAAACAAACAAACAAGCCGTGTTGCGTTTGGATCAGCGTAGTAAAGTAATTTTCTAATATATTCGTGTTCACTATTCCTGGTGCCATCGGGAGACAGGTTTAGTTAGGTCAGCGGACTCGGCAATCAATGTGTGCCGGAAGCGGCAAGGGATAATAACCCAGGAGGACAAATCATTAGGCATGTGAATGGTGGGTATGTAGAGGTTATTCTGATCGTAGTCACGCGTGGCCCAATCGCCGAATCCCAAATTCAGAACGAGATTGATTTGCTGTCCCCATGGTACGGGAATGACAATTCGTGCGCATATAAACATGTACAAACCTCAAATGTACGGCACAACATTTAGCTACGAAGGCCAGAGTTCAAAAAAGGTCACTGTCAGGTAACACCTTTGCGGCAATCCGAGTTTGAACCGAGAGTATGCCACGGCTTATGAGCGAAATATAAACGAATGTTCAACTGTAGTGGTTGATGCATGCTGTACTTGTTCGAGGGTCAGTAAGTTAAACAGCCTACTCTCAACAATACAAGTGTGTGACAATGGCTGGGGAGGATTTCTACAAGTGCGTTACAGGGTGTAATGGGAACGTAGGAGAACGATGAGCGTCGAACGCTGTCGGTATAAGGACTCCAGAACTTGAGTGAGCCTATAAATGATCTGGAAGGCGCTATCATACTAGTTCTGGAATCGTTTCGATGGCATACGGGAACGCATGCGGCGTCCATGACTTGTGCAAGCCTTGGGCGGCCACCACAAGCAAGCACCAGACCAGTGCACCGACAGAAACGTGTCGAAAACCGGACTAAAGGATCACTGACATCTAGAAGGGTAGGATACAAACGATGGGCGTGCTATCACCAGAAGTAGAGCATTTATCAACGGGAAGGGCCAAAATTAGGTTACCAAGTACGCAGACCAAAAGCCGAAAAAGCTCTATGACGCTTTTCTTTCTTTATGGTAGACAACCAGCTACCCCAGTAAATGACAGCTAGTTACCGGAGCTACTCGAGGCAGTCGTCAAAAGTGAGACTGGCTTTGGGGAGTTCCAACGCTCCAGATAGACTGAACCCTAGAGGACTCGTTTTGGGTTTCAACACCTTAGTATTCCTGTCGAGGCCACCACCTTGCCGTATACTGCAGGAAATGTGGTGGAGGCTTAACCAGACTCCCGAAATGCTGGACTTGAAGATAACAGAATACGAAAGGGACATAGGGCCAGCTGATATCATAGCACCACTGGGAAGGCGTTATCAAGCGGTAATACAAACAGAGCTCTTGACAAGCAGGAGAGCAGTGTTGGGCATTTGTTCCGGAAGCCTCATGGCCTGACCACTCAGAAACCGTTAGGAACAGCTGGCCCCACTGTGTGGGTACGTTCACGGCCACAGTTGCTACCTATCAGAGGTAACCTTGTGGTTTAACTGACGGACTTAAAAACCTGATGGGATTGAAAGAGGGGCATATCATCAAGGAGGAATTCCGGAGCACGGAAAGCACAGGCCATCGAAATAAATATTTGCAGCTGGTGCGGAGAATGGAGGCCCTTGGAACATTTGAAGGCACGTAATAAAGCCTTAGGGAATGAGTTAGAATGCCGACAGTAAATTGAAGAGAAATTGGCAAGAGGAGCCCCCGTGCCACCCGAAAGAATGCCCTATGTCCGGCCATGGGCTACCGTACGAGAGACGGCCGGAAATGTTGATGACTCTGGGGCCAAACTTAGAGAAGATTACGGGGAAGGCTCAGTCAATTTTCCTCTTGTTTGAGGGCAAAAGCAGCATAAAATGTGGTCGAAACCAACTCGATCTCGCAAAAAACGGTGAACAGATGATGCAGCACCTCTGGATCGACGAAGAGGGCATAAAATAAACGTTCGTCGGATTGAAAGCATGGTGTGCGGAGTGTTCTTTTGTGCAGTGTCCGGCTCACCGTGAGCAGCTAACTGGGTTATCGGCAGAGCCGATAGAGGTGCTTCTCAACCGACCCCAGAGCAAACGCCAGGGCCCTAGAGATTGAGAGATCGCGCTTGCGTTAACAATTCACGAAAGTAGGAGTGGAGAGTAGTCCAAGGGTTAAAAATGGTGGCCCCGAGGTTCATGGCGCCCAGGTCCGTGAAAAGATCTTCGTGATCCAGATGGTCATCGTCCTTTCCGGATGTGGCCTTATCGGTTAGCTCCAGCTTAGATTCAAGGAAAAAATGCCGTGTGCCAGGAACCCCGTTATCCTTCTCGACGAAGTGAACAGGAGGCTTGGTAAAGTAGGAAAACATCCAGCTAGGTTACCCAAGGCTGCCGGTCCACAAAATGTAAGCCAGAGTAATAGTGACGTCGCTAGTTAACTGGGTAGCCCTGCTTCTCGTAGAAAGTAAATTTTATGTGCAGATAAAAAGGCAGAGGTTGAGTATGGGGAAAGTTACCGGAAGCTCCGGGCAAGAGCCTGCTCTGAGGCCATTTCCGCCCTTGTTTTGTTTTAACTCTCGGCCAAGTCTATTCATAGGGTCAAGTTGGTGGGATATACCAGTAAATGTGCCCCACAGGAAGATCTAAACAAGAGCCTGGGCTGGGAGCACCTAAGTGATACAGTCACATCTAGATGACTCAAAGAAGCCCCACTGCCCGACCTGAGGGACGTGGTAGATGCAAGCAGCGCGGTGGCATTGGGATGAGCTGGTGCAGTGGAAGGTTAGAGAACACTCGTGACCGAGGGTTTCAGACCCCAGAGGTAAGAACTGGGGGCGGCAAAGGGAGGTAGCATTGGCCTGTTAGAGTCGAAAAGAATTGTTGCCTTGCGCAGGTGGAAGATGCTGCTGCTGTTCCACCTAGCCCACATAAAAGCTATACTGGATTGCGCAGTTCAAGCCAGGCACTTCAGTCTTACCAGAAACAGTGAAATGCCCGAACAGCGATTACCAAGATTATCCCCCAAGCCCCGAAGCTGGCCATATGGAGACAGACTTGGAGAACGGAAGGTTTTCTTTCTGGAAGGAGGGTGGGTAAGCGAATATCTCATCGAAGGATTCGGGATTATGGGAGCTTTCTCGGACCTGGAGGGACTTTCACCAGCTCGCAAGAAGTAATAGCAAGACATGGAGAGAACTGAAGCCCATTGGAGTCCTATGAGCACGTCATTCAGAGAGAGTATCTTCGCCCAAAGAATTTTAACTGTGAAATGTACTTCCAACGAGTTTGACAGCAGCACAAACTATAGGGGCTTGCAAAAGTTAGAGGAAGGTCCTCTCGGGCTTCTTGTTTGGAGATCCATCCCAGGGCGGTGAGCCACCTCTTGACCTCCCGAGTAGCCAGACATATATTGCTGGAAGCTATCGCGGAATTTTCCACCAGTACTCCAGGAAGCGAGGAAGCTCAGTGACGGTCTGACGTGCCCACTCTAAATTCTAGCTTCAGCCCCACTTCTCTTCGAAGACGAACTGAGACACTTCGCTTGGTGTAGGATTCATTCAGAGCCGGATTTTCGCATCTGTGTGCTTTAATTTCACAACATCGAATGACGCCTCAATGGAGCATACCGCCGCGCAAAAGTATGGTAGAAGTGAAATGGCAGCAAAAGTTACTCTCATAGCCCAAAGTGATACACCAACCTGGATTCCTAGTCGTTGGCATGTCTTGCGGCTCAAGGTTGTCCGCGATTTGCTGTGATACTACTACGGGTCAGGTTCTGGGGTGACGGAGCTGATGGTGGTGTCAGTACCATACAAAAGGCGTCCAAGAGTGGTTGGTGAACGTGTCTCCTATTGGGTCTAGCAGCGAAATACCAACGATATTCCCTCCATAGGACGAGTAGAGAAGACGCAAGTCGGTTTACAGATGCAAGGTGTATTCTATATATCGTGGCACCGAAACAATACCGATACGAGAGACACACCGAATGGAAAACGAAACGAAACGCAACGGCTGTGCAGAAAGCGAACCGGGAGCGTGTACAAGTGAAAGTGATTTAAAACGAGGTCGACGGAAACCTCAAGAAAGTCAGTCCAGTAAAACGTAGGCAACCGGAGAACACTATGAGGTCGATGTCAAACTTCAGAAAAGATCGCAGAGAAAATAGATCCAAAATTTGTGTCCAGAAAACAGTCATTTTCTCAAAACGATGGAGGTCAGTACAGCAGCCCCCCGCTAGAAAGCATAGAGAGCCTTCGAAAAATGTCAAGGAGGAGAAGGCATAAAAACGATATTTGTGAGCGTGAATGCGTGCAGAATACGTGAATGTAGCTGTGCTGTAGGATGCCGACGGGATGGTGGTCGAGAGTTAACCACATTCGTTACCAATGACATCGGGTGCGTGAATCGTCATCCAGGTGTGCCACACCAATAACGTCCAGCGTCGGGTAACCGTTAACCAATATGATATCCGGAAGCCAAATCGGTAAGTTCGTCAATGACAAGGAACGACAGCGACGGGGTCGATCCAGAATGCAAACATTGGTGCCAAAATTCTCCAGGTTTTGTGGGACCAGCGAAGCGTACCAAACGGCGAGGTTCCATGAAACGAAAAGAAACGAAAAAATGGTGTAGCATCCGCAATGGACTTGACTAGAACACAGTAGTAACTAATGACTTGAAAGTGAGACGATAGCCTCATTCGAAGTCGTAGCAGTACCAACTGGGTGCTGTCCTGAACGTGGGACGATAGCCCCATTCGAAGTCGTAGCAGGCTACGCATACTGCAGACATTGGCGTGACACGGAAGTGTCGTCAACAAGTAGTGCAGAGTTAACATCGAATCTCATGTCAGCGGGCGACACGCTGTCGTCAACTTACGCGGCTTCGAGACGATCGATGCTAACTGTATTGACGCGACCGTGCCGATCAACCCTAAAGGTCTTATTGTGACGAGAAATCGCGCGAAACGGACCTACGTAAGGCTGTTGTAATGGTTTCCGTACCGAATCAACACGAATGAATACATGCGAACAAGTTTCGAGTTCGGTCGGAACAAAAACCTATCTTCGCTGTATTCCAGTCTGCGCCGGAGCGAGATTTTCATGTACGCGGGCAAACGGTGAAAGTAAGTCTGTACGGCAAGTGGATCCGTACTCCTTGGCGTGAAGAATTCCCCAGGCAGTCGTAATGTCGTGCCGTAGACAAGTTCTGCGGTGGAACATTGGATATCTGCCTTTATGCAAGTCCTGATACCAAGCAGAACTAGCGGTAACGTTTCGTACCAGTCGGGGCTCTCGTGTGCTCTAGGAGCAGCTTTGAGTTGGCGATGAAAACATTCGACTGAATTATTCGATGCCGGATGGTACGCGGTCGTGCGAATGCGTTCCGTACCCAGCATGTGAGTTAATGAAGAGAATAGATCGGACTCAAATTGTTGCCCTCGATCAGTAGTGATTGTGAAAGGACAAGCATATAAAGCTTTCCATCGTTCTATTAGATGTCGAGCCACTGATTCAGCCGTGACGACAGAGATGGGAATGGCGTCGGGCCACCTTGTAAATCTATCGACGCAAGTTAATGAATAGGTATACCCGTGTGACGGGGTCAATGGACCCATAATGTCTACGTGGATGTGATCGAAGCGAGCATCAGGTGTAGCAAGAGTACCGATAGGCGAGGCTACGTGCCTATGCACTTTAGATCGTTGACATTGTAGACACTGTTTTGCCCACATACGAACATCCTTATTCGTGGACGGCCAGACGTATCGGACAGCCACCAATCGGAGACTGGTTGCGATGCTGGATGTGATAGTCCATGTAGGGTACCGAACACGAGACGTCGATATGTAGAGGGTACGGCTGGTCGAGGTATACCAGTAGACGTGTCGCAGAGTATAGTCCCAGCAGTGGTGGCCAGCAGTACGTACTGACACTGTAGCGAAGATGACTCAGCGGTTTCCATACATGAAGAATCCTGTGCTTGTGCTGCAGCCATGGCAGGGATGTCTAAAACCGGAGATTTAATAGCATTAGGCGGAATACGCGACAAAGCATCTGCAACGCAGTTCGACTCACCTTTAACGTGTCGTGGGTCAGTCGTGAACTGTGAAATATAGTCTAAATATCTGACTTCTCGTGGAGAGTAACGATCAGGCTTAGTATGCAATGCATACCTCAAAGGCTTATGGTCTGTAAAGAGGATGAAATATCGACCCTCGACTGCATGGCGGAAGTGCTTACCGGCATTATATGCAGCCAGCAGTTCGCGACCAAAAGCACTATATTTGGTTTCCGTGGGACTGAGGGGTCGAGAGAAAAACTCTAATAGCTGCCATATCCCAGAAACAGACTGTTGCAGGATGGCAAAGTCGGATGCATCCACCGCTATGCTGAGCGTGGCGGACGGAACTGGGTTTATTAGAAGCGTGGTCTGAGCTAATGTCGCTTTAATCTCCGAGAAAGCTACTCATGCGGCATCCGTAAGCGACAACTTACGTGGATTGCCATGAAGTAGGTCAGTTAATGGAAGCAAACGTCCAGCAGCATGGGGTATGAAACGGCGATAAAAGTTAACTAACCCCAAAAGTGCCTTGAGCTACTTGGTTGAGGACGGTACGGCATAATCTAGAATAGCGCGCACTTTATCCTCGCAAGACTTAATACCCTCTCGAGTGATCTCGTGGCCGAGGAACAAAAGTTCCGGTTTGCCAAGTTTACATTTATCAGGATCGACTACTATTCGATGTTCGGACAAACGTTGAAATAGTAGCGTCAAATGTTGGGAATGTTCATCTACGCTGGACGATGCGATTAGCAAGTCATCGATATAGACGTGAACGAACTCCAAGTCTCGCGTAATGCTATCGATAAACCTCTGGAATGTCTGAGCAGCATTTCGAAAACCAAAAGGCATACGTAGGAACTCAAACAAACCAAAAGGAGTCGTGACAGCGGTTTCTTCGACATCTTCAGCGGCGACTGGGATCTGGCGATAGGCTCGCACCAAATCGATCTTAGGAAACACAGTCGTGCCGTGAAGTGATTCCGTGATATCGTGTATGTGGGGTATCGGATAGCTATCGTAACGGGTAACCGAATTTAGTGCGCGATAGTCGCCACATGGTCGCTAGCTAACGCCATCTTTCTTAAGAACCATGTATAGAGGTGAGGCCCATGGACTGTGAGAAGGACGGACAATACCTTTAGAAAGTAAAGTGTCAAACTCACGTTTGGTGAAAGCCAATTTGTCCGGTGCCAGTCAGCGAGGTCGTGCCGTGACTGGTGGTCCGTTAGTGACAATGTGGTGTGCCACACGATCGGTCACTGTCTCTATCTCTTCAACTGGTTTAGTTAATATGGGGAATTTAATAAATAAAGGCTGATAATCGTAAGGAATGTTAGAAGACAATCCTGTGAATCAGTTTACATCTGTTCGCGCTGCAAGACCCGTAAATTTAGTGTTCGACGAAGGGTCGATAAGCTGCAGTCTACGTGAATCAACAAGTAATTCATAGTGCTGCAAAAAATCGATTCACAGTATGCCTGTGGGAACATCCGCAAGAATGATCTTCCACGGATACCGTAGTTGTGGTCCCAGGTTGACCGCAAGCTGTCTCGAGCCGTAGGTAGGAACGGAAGAACCATTCGCCGCTACCAGCCGAAGCAAAGAAGCTCTTGGCTTGTCTTTACCAACCGGAAAGACAGAAACTTGGGCCCCAGTATCGACCAGGAACCTAGAGTTAGTGCACGAACCATGAACGTAAAATAAACGGCCAACCTGAGGCTGACTGCCGGCGAGCATGGCCGCTTCTACTCGCCGGCAGTGGCGTTTCCCGCCGCGTATGAACAAGGCTGTCTACCTAACACACGCTTGATCAATGCGTAGCCAGATTTGCAACGGATCCTGAAATCAAAAGGCGATTATCGGTGATATTCTACAATACTAGATTGTTGAATGAAAAATGACACCAAAAAGATCACAAGGACTCAACAAGTGAGAAACCGAATTGCTGCGTGCGAGCAAGGAGCACGTGCGTCACGCAGGTCCAGAACAAGGATATGACAGAGTAGCGCTCTGGGCGCGAAAAAACAACAAATGGTCCATAAAAACAAACAGTTCGTAAAGAAACGTCAATAGTGTAAGCAAGTGAGTGATGTTAAGAAAAACACTGAATCGCAAGGGTTTTAGGGGGATTTTCCACGACCGGTCGTTACAATCTACACCTACGAGCTGCTGGTCTGAACACTCGATGGAACCAACAAAAACCGCTGGTAGGATGATCTGGTTTGGACGAGGCAAGTGAGGCGGATTCACGGCTTACTTGGGCAGTGGGGGGCGCCCCTCCGTGCCGTTGTTTAAGTGGGCTACTGCCAGGGGTCGGTATTTTAACTCTGTCCTCGAAGGACAGTCAGTGCTGGATGGATCGAGACTGCTGAGGCCTCTCCGGCGATTCATCCTGGTCAACACCCTGAGGATTGCGCGATGTCGTGGCGATTAGGGGATTAGCCCCACTGCCCACACGTGAGACAATCTTGCCAGCCATGGTGGCTGCTCGTTCCAAGGACGAGTCCTCGAGAAGAGCAGTTACGGTGGTCTAAACATGGAGGGGTAGAGAGTCCAACCACAATTCCTGAACTATCTCCGAATAATTGTCGGCGGGCCCTACCAGGGACCGGAGGTGAGCGAGGTGGCGGGTGGCGGGTGGGTTTCGCATTCTCTACGGGGTGCCGGGCAGGCAGCTGAAGTAGCTCTTCCTCCCGAGGAGGAAGGAAGTGTTGCAGTATGGCCTCATTAAGCCGATCGTACGGCTGCTCTTGAGGAGGGTTTATTTCTAAATCCCTCAATGTGGCGGTAGCATCACCCGGGATTGCCTCTAAGGCATAAGAAAATCGTTGGTGTCGGCCGATAATCCTACGTGCCTCAAATTGCGGCTCTGAGGCTGCAAACCAAAGCTCAGGATCATGTGGGATAAAAGCCACAGACTTAAAAGCAACCGCAGACAAAGTGAGATCTGCACCTTATCCTCTGACATGGTTACGTTGCGATGATATATCGTACGAAAATATATGTTGTACAACAAAAAGATGACGTGAAACAGCGAAAAATCACAGACTCACCGGGCGGGTGAATAATCCAGGAGGTTCTGGAAGTTTCGAGCTCACCAATACAAAAGGCGTCCGAGAGCGGTTGGTGAACGTGTCTCCTATTGGGTCTAGCAGCGAAATACCAACGATATTCCCTCCATAGGACGAGTAGAGAAGACGCAAGTCGGTTTACAGATGCAAGGTGTATTCTATATATCGTGGCACCGAAACAATACCGATACGAGAGACACACCGAATGGAAAACGAAACGAAACGCAACGGCTGTGCAGAAAGCGAACCGGGAGCGTGTACAAGTGAAAGTGATTTAAAACGAGGTCGACGGAAACCTCAAGAAAGTCAGTCCAGTAAAACGTAGGCAACCGGAGAACACTATGAGGTCGATGTCAAACGTCAGAAAAGATCGCAGAGAAAATAGATCCAAAATTTGTGTCCAGAAAACAGTCATTTTCTCAAAACGATGGAGGTCAGTACAACCACACAACCGAACGTGGTCTCTCTGCCTCGAGGCAAAATGGTTGGGACTTTTGCAACCTAGGATGTAAGAAACTGGATGTAAATTCGGCTCAAGCCTGCATATCATGTGATCTGATCGGTTCTGGAATTGGAAAATAACCATGACGATGAACGGCAATATAAGCAAAGTAACAAGACCCAGGAGCCACACCGAGTCGGCCATCTGTGAGGTTATTTAGTAAAACCCGTCGGTTCGATAAGATAAACTCTCTTCAGCACTTTCAGCTGTATGCTGACCAAATGTCCGTTACCTTGATGCGGAGCTCCACGCGACCACCATAACAAGAACATCGTTCTTGATGACACTGAAGAGGGACAGGAGGATGGGGGATAAAATTAGTTAGTACGTACTTTAGAGAGTACGCATAAGGAGAGCGCGTAAGCATCAGCCAAGGGGCAACCGAGCTACATGGTCAGCGGTAAGTCAAGTAGCGATTACTATTGATTGAATGGACATAGCCGAATATGACATACTAGCGTGATACCAAGTGACGTCTTTCTGCTTCGTGACTCCCAAAAATGAAGCGAGACCAATGAAAGCTCGAGTATAGTAACTTCTAACCTCGTTCATGTGTAGTACATCTGGACCCCAATACTCAGTGAATGAAATTTTGAGCAGCAAAGTGAAGTACACAAAAAAGAAGCAAGAATTGAAAGGAACTCTCCGAGTTGCGATGTATCATATTCGAGCCATTTTTTTGGTTTTGCAACTTCCATGAAAAGACGTTAGGCGAAGTTGTTCTGATTTTTGTGAGAGCAGCTTACAGTGTTTAAATGCGCTAAAGGGGAATATGCCCGCCGGGTTAGTTTCGCTTTGTCGCATGTCTCCGTAATGACGGATAATTTATCTTCCTCAGGTGAGAGTTGCATCGGATGTGCTTGATTAATTTGTCGGTTTTTTTAGAAGCAGTAGGAGCGTTGCCCAATTCTGGTGTTGCCAGTTCTGGAGGCACGTCGGATATGTCAGGAGACAAGGTGTGCGCGCCGGATGCTGAGACGACCCACTATTTGGAAAGTTTCAACATCGATGTGGATACCCACGGAGGTAAGAGTATTTTTTTTCCTGTCGATTTTCGTGTTGGTTCACATCGGCTTTCCTGTAATGGTCGATTATTTGATCACCATTTTCTCCCTACTCTAATCGCTCAACAGTAGTATGTATGAAGTTCCGTAGAATTCACCTGGTGACCCCTTCTTGTATCTCGGGCACGTGCCCATTGACTTTCAGTTGGTGGATTTTTTCGACGTTGTTAATTAGGACTTGGCTCGTTCTTGGTTTGTAAACTCTTTCTTCAGCTTGGGTTTGGGCTACCCCAGAGTCAGTACTCTGAGTTCGCCAGTAAGGCCTGTATGAGGTACACGACATCAGCTGATCACGGTCAGCTGATGTAATAGGGAGTTGTCAATAGGTTTTTTCCATGTCTTCGATACGGCCTTCATCGCCTGTCTCCATATGCCTACTGGCCACTCTCGGGATCTTACTGCACCAAATTAATTACCTTTTGGGAATGAAAGCCTCCTAATCTCTGTCTCATCCTGTTTCATTTTCCTGACTGATTTTCTAACATCATTTGGTTCCAACCATAGTTGGTAGCCCTTAGCCCGACTAATTACTTGCAGGCGCGCAGTGTTCAGTATGACAATCTAAGCAATTTGCGCCCTAGTCCTTTGTCGTAATTCTCCTTTTTACAGTTACTTGGTGTGATCGAGACCGCAACAGAAAGTATTGTTCACATGTTCAACTTGTTTTACTCATGCGGGTAGATACGTCTCTAGTGCTTAAACCTGATAATCATCTGAACATTTTGACAATGACTGGCATAAGTTCGCTGCTGATGATAAGTTTTTACGCCGAAGATTGTCACAAGGGGTGTCTGGATTTTCTTTTCCCCAGTGGTTAGGTTGGTCTCAATCGGTCTTAGTAAAGAAAGTGGTCGAGAAGCGAGGGAATAAGTTTTTCAGCGAGTGAAATCTCATCTGGCGGCTTTTGTCTTCATGACAGTTCCTCGTGATCCACGGTTGCCCGCGTAGGTCGATATGCGATGCGGTAATAGTGTTCTGTCACCTGACGTCTGTGACGTTTGGCTATTCATTTTCTGTGCCGGCTGTCTAGTGGGGCAACGGGGTCAGAAATGTTTAAAAAAGTGCCGAAAAATGCGTATGACGCTTGCGCTTGTTCTAATGTCGCGTTGATAATCTGTCTGAACACAGTGCTGTGGTTTTACGTTGGTGACCATTCATTTTGAACACATATTACCTTCAGATTTTGGGTAGCGTTAATTGTTGCATCAGCGTAACCCAGTCGGGGATTTGTTCAGATGAAAAATTGCGTATAAAACAGATGAACTTGGATGCAGCTGTTACGGAGAATTTTGTGTGCGTTCATTAGATCAAATGATATCTGCTACGGATTAGAAAGATCTCAAATCCCAACCACACTTATGTCAGATGTCGCATCCTCGGAAGGTAGCATTTTGCGAAGTATCCCCCGAGCTTTCGGAACCCAATCCCAAACTCACATTCTGTTGGTTTCCGACCTTAAAATGCGACACGTTGAAAAAGTCGCAATCCGTCCCTCAGACCAAAATTCCTCATCCGATTGGCTACGACTCACCGGATTGATCAAAACAAGTCATTTGTTCATCATCATCGTACAGCGATAAAACAGCAGAATGCGCCTCACGGGCTACTGTCTTTTTCGCCATGTTGCACGTAGAAACAAAGAATGAACATACAAGGTAAATAGTGAATGAATCTTCATGGATGGGAAAACGGAAGGAGGTCCTAGTAGCCAACACACGGGATACCCAGTCTAACCGCACAAATTCACATTGATCAGTCATTCTGATTCGACAAAAAGTGATAACACGATCGCCACTGCTCTCAGTTCGTTGCCAAATTCTTCAGTCTCCAGCCAACTGGTTGAGGGGTCTTTTGAATCCTAACCACGAAGACGTGAGGCACTTACTTTTCCCAGGTTCGCTGTGCATTTCCCATTCCCCGTTGCCACGACATCTGTTGACCTCCACGTGACTTCTTTCGCTCCCGAGGAGGAACGGAAGATAGGGCATGGTACGGCATACGTGTGTTTGTCATACACAACACGTGCGCTGTGATGGGAAATTCTCTAAGCTGGTACCCAATACTCGATTTCTGATCTCAGAAGTGCTCACTTGGTCATTCCATCTATTCTTAGCAACGCTGATGGCTTGCGCGCCTCTATGACCCAAAGAGCTACACAGGATGGCTTTCTTAGCCCGGAGATGCAATCATACCTGACAAGTCAATGGGTAGAGGTCAGACAAAGTCCAGTCTCCTGGTCCTCCAGGTTGGGGGTTGATTTGAGCTGGCAACTCAGTCAGCAAAATCAGTGGGAGAGTAATTGATCCAAGCAAATGGGCTTCCATTAAGCCATTCCGCTGCCTTGCGGATAGGTTCTTGTTAGAACTAGAGGCTTTGGATTAGAACCCTAATCATTCTCCTGCTTTGTGGCTGGACACCCTAGCAGTACCCGTCCAACATTTCCCATGAACTGCACGAATACAAAGAATTCCATACTGCATCGGTGGTCGAGCAGGATAATCAAGGCAGCGCTGCCCATTGCATCGAGCGGGGTGGGTAGTGATGAGTGGGCTACTGCTCAGAGTTCCCTCTTTTATTCGACCTTTGTCTTCTGTCCCTAACCACCCCTCTTTGCCCCATCTATCCACCCATAATGCTCCCACTGATAACACGGTCGATACTTGCAACGATTCACTGTCAAATAGTATCGGGAATAATCCTCTGTCTGGTAATTCACATTTTCTCAAACCTCGTCAGTCTCTGAATCTCGGCTCCTTCAACGTGCGTACACTCATGCAGGCCGGTCAGTAGGCGTGCCTAGCCCTCATATTAGATTCTCTGAAGATTGATGTCTGCTGCTTAAGTGAAACGAGTATCCAGGATTCGAGTAGTGTAATTCAACTAACTGCTCCTAGTATCTCATCGAGGTATATTCTGCGCACCTCAGGAGACGAAGCAGCTAGAGCTGTGGGTCAACGTGGTGTAGGAATTGTCTTGACTGACAAGGCCGAGGCTGCCCTTTTAGACTGGATCCCTATTAACAGTCGTTTATCTGCTGTGAGACTCCAGGGGTCAGTTGGCGTTCGAAAGGATAGTTGTGTTAAGCGCAATTTGTTTGTGATCTCGGCGTACGCCCCAACAGACTGCAGCTCAGACGCGCAAAAAGATGAGTTCTATGGTGAACTCGGCACCCTCGTTCACATTAGTAAAGGTTCTGACATTGTAGTGCTAGCTGGTGACTTCAATGCACAAGTTGGCAAACTTAGTGTGTCAGAAGCATGTTTAGGTGGGCGTTGTGCTTTACCTGCTGAGCGCACAGACAACGGGGATAGGCTCCTCCAATTTTGTGCAGACAATCGATTGTTCTTGTCTAGCACCAATTTACGACACAACTCGCGTCGCACAGCGACATGGCGCTGTAACTCTACAAGTACTTTGAGTCAAATTAATCATATCGCCGTAAGCTACCGGTGGTGCAGTTCTGTTCAAAACTGTAGATCTTACTGGTCCACGTACGTAGAGTCGGACCATGCATTAGTTTTAATGCGATCGTCGCTCCAGCTCCATGGTCATCGTCGCAAACCGCAAACCCGATTAGCCGTCCAACGTTTGTGTGATCCAGAAGTACGCACCCGTTATGAGCAGAAGTTAGCACATGAGCTAGGATCTACGACGAACAGTGATGTAGATGAGCATTGGGCTCATATCAAACAGGCGATGCACGTTGCAGCAGGTTTCGCCTGTGTTCCTCGATCCGTTGTCCATCAAAGACACTGGATCTCGCAAGAGTCGCTGAGTATAATGGAGCAAAAGCGTCAGCTTTCGAACCGTAAGGAGACGAATAAGATGCGGAGAAAGCTGCAAAGGTGAGTTACGCAAAGCCTTAAGAATGATCGCGCAAATTGGTGGGTGAAGGTAGCCGAAGAAATGGAAATAGCAGCTGCTTCAGGTAACAGTCAGAGACTGTTCAAACTTATTCGTGACACCGGTGGACGGCGCATCCAGGTCAGTGAAACGATTTACGATAGAAATGGAGAACCCATCCATGGCAAACAACAAAGGCATGATCGTTTTAGCCGAATACTTCAAGGAACAGCTTAGCTGGCCGCACGCTAGTGTAGTTACTCCCGTGTCAACAACTGTGACTCCTTGGGTGGTATCACTCGAGCCCCCATCGGAAGTAGAAGTAGAGTCATGTATCCGATTACTAAGGCGAGGGAAAGCGGCAGGTCCCGACGAACTTCCCCCAGTTCTTTTCAAACTGGGTGGTGAGGCGTTGATAAAATCACTTACCGCTTTGCTCCGTGACATTTGGAACGAGGAGCGTATACCGTTAATATGGAGTGAGTCATTGATTGTTCCCATCTTCAAGAAGGGAATACGCAATGACTGGTAATCATCGTGGGATTAGCTTAATTCCGATAGTCACCAGAGTATTAGCCTCGATCCTGCTGCACCGTCTTACGCCCACTCGCTAGAGGAATGCCCGCGAACAGCAGACTGGATTCCACCCAAGTCGAGGAGGCATCGACCAGATTTTTACTCTTCGCCGACTACTTGAAACGCTTCACACGCATCGCCGACTAACAACAATGGTTTTCTTGGACCTGAAAGGCGTTTTCGATTCAGTTGATCGAACAGCGCTTTTCAGTGCTCTTTAATGAAAAGGTATGCCCCAGAAGTTCGTGAACCTACTGAGATCAGTGTATTCTCATACTTCTGGTCGCGTTAGTGTCTACGGTGAACTATCCGATCGGTTCGAAACGACCAGTGGTGTTCGACAGGGATGTCCTATGTCTCCATTCCCGTTTAACTTCGTCATGGACGAAATAGTGGAGAGTGCGCTGCAAAATCTTCAGGATGTAGGCGTCGAACTAGGAAATAGTGAAAAGCTATGTGACCTAGATTACGCGGACGACGTAGTCTGCTTGTTCGAATCCACGGAACATGCTCAGCGTGCACTAGATAATCTCGCAAGAGCTGTAGCTCCATTCGGCATGCGCTTTGCACCTTCAAAGTGCAAGGTGATGTTACAAGACTGGACGTCAACAATTCCGAGCTTGATGCTCGATGGGGAGGTGCTGTCAGTTGTCGACCACTTCACCTACCTCGGTAGCAAGGTGAAGACGGATGGGAGCACAGTAGTAGAGGTGAGTACGCGGATATCCAAGACTCGAGCGGCGTACGCTGGACTGAAGCACTTGTGGCGCCGACCTGATATTTTACTGAAGTTGAGAGATTGTGTATACTGTGCCGTAATGCGTTCAGTTTTGTTGTATGGTTGCGAAACTTGGAGTCTGCGTGCTGAAGATATTCGTCGTCTCGAGGTTTTCGATTATCGATGTTTACGTAGTATCGCTAGGATCAAGTGGAATAGCCGAGTAAGTAATGATGAGGTCAGAAAGCGAGTATTGGGCACTAATTCGGAGGACGTTTTGTCACAGCGTATCCAGATTAGTAGATTTCGTTGGTTGGGGCATGTGTTACGTTTGTCAAACACACGTCTACCGTACCGTGTCCTATTCTCCGTTCCTCCTAGGGAGTGGAAGAGACCACGTGGAGGTCAGCAGATGATGTGTCAACGGGGAATGAGAAAATGTACAGCAGACTTAGGAAAAGTAGGTGCTTCACTTCTTCGTGGTTGGGGTCCAAAAGATCCGTCTACCAGTTGGCTGGATATACTGAAGGATATGGCAGCGAACCGTGAACAGTGGCGATCGTGTTGCCACTTTCTATCGAATCAGAATGACTGACCGATGTGCGTTTGTACAGTTAGACTGTATTCCGTGTGTTGACCGCTAGGGCATTCTTTCCTTTTCCTGTCCGTGTAGGTCCAGTCCCTGTCCATCTTGAATATTCATGCTTTTTAATTCAGCGTGCAACATGGTGAGAAAGGCAGTGGTCAGTAGGGTTTGCCCTACTGTTTAACGCTTTACGATAATGATGATGATGATTAGCAACGCCACGCAGACATCCATGTTTTAAAACCTCAAAACGATGGACATCTTCCGCACGCAGACTCCCTGTCTCTCAACCATACGACAAAAATGAATACACCGCGGCACAATACACACGACCTTTCAGCTTCAGAAAAATAACAGGTCGGTGCCACGTGCCTCGGTTCATCATGCGCCGCCCTAGCCTTGTATATGCGTTTTACAGTGATCAGCCGATCACCGCCCACCTATCACTTGTGTGACTTTACGTCTCGCGCACGCGGCAAGTGCTAGCGCTACTTCCGACAAACTTCCTCGGCACAAGCTGGCGTGCGGTCTCTGTACTGAGGCCCAGTGCGAATACGCGCGGTTGGCGCTTCACGGTCTTTTCTCGTCTACTTCTTTGATAAACGGGATCGTAGAAACTGATGGAGTGTACCCTTCTCTGTCACTGTGCTCCCACCAGTCATCTCGCTAATGCCGAGGTAAGTGAAGCGGTCCACAGTTGTTAGTTTCTCTCCATTAAGAAACCGTCGACGTTCAGTCTTGCAACACTACACTTTGAAAGTGTAAAGCGCATGCCGAATGGTGCTACAACCTTTCGAGTCTATCTAGTGCACGTTGCACATTTTCCGTACATTCGAACAAGCAGACAATGTCATCGGTGTAATTTAAGTCACATAGCTTTCTACTATTTGCTAGTTCGACGCCCACATCCTGAAGATTTCGCGAGACATTCTTCATTATCCCTTCGATGATGAGGTTGAATAGAAATAGCGGGATGAGACCTTTCTCGAACACCGCTGGTCGTTTTGAATGCACTGGATAGTTCGCCGTAAACTTACGCAGCCAGAAGTATGAGAGTACAGTGACCTCAGTAGGTTCACGAACTTCTGTGGCATGCCTTTTCGATGAAGAACACTGAACAGCACCTTCGTACTACACGGAAAGTGAATTACAGTGAAATGGGTAAGCCGCATAGTTCGAAGACACTGTAAGAGGAGTCTGTAGGGAACATTCACGTCAAAACCAGTTTGTTAATTCCGCTTTTGAAGAGAGAAAGGTTGTTGGTGGATTGAAAGACTGGAGAACAGTGTTCCGTAACACCCGTCCGGAGGAAAAAAAGACTGAAAGGTCATGATCTGAGATCTAGCAACGAAAACCTGATGAGGGTGACTAGCTGCCTATGCTCAGGATTGGCTTTGAAAAGTAATAGGTGTAAGAACAACCGAGGCAAGCTCAGAGGAACGAAACCCAAAATAATAGCGGTAGGATAGGGACAATGAAGCAACTGCCTGGCGATGGGAAAGTGACTGCAAATTGGATGTTTAAACTGGATCATCTGCCAGACGAATGGCTTTGCGTTGGACCCGGTTAAGAAGAGATAAAGAAGACGAAGCTCCACTCCTCACGTGACAACACTAATCAAGTGTGGAACGAACTTGAGTATTTTTAAGTCACAGGTAGTGGGGCCATTTGAAGAAATGTCTGGCGTGGAACAGAAAACCAATCTTGTGCACAGCACGAGAAGCAAGCGAACATACGTATGAAAACCAGGATAGAAAAAAGACTACCGAGGCATCGGACTGGAGGAACGAAGGGGAACCGAATCAAAATTTGAATGGGAGGAGTGGTGTTTGAGGGGAATTGAGAGAAGAGTTATTTTAAAAGCGTTGAAGAGAACATGCTTTTAAGAGCTTTAAGAGATCTGTTCAAGATCCGAACTGGGCGCTGTTGCAAGGACTCAGCGGTGGCGGTCGATGCTGTCAGTGGCACGATGGGAGGTGGGATACGAAAGAGAGCAGTGAAGGGTGGCGTCATCGGCAAAAGCGTGGATGAGGTTGAAAGTGGTGGATAAGAAATCATTAACGAAAAAACAGAAAAAGAGTGGGTGAAGATGCAGAACCTTGGGGAACACCAGCATTCACGGCAAAAAGGCTGTGATTGTGCACCATCAACACAAACCAAGATAGTCCGGTTAATAAGAAAAGTCGACATCTACTGGACAAAGGCTGGAAGAAACCCAAAGGTGGACAATTTAGACTGTAAACCTTTGTGTCAGACACGGTCAAAAGCCTTTGTTGTGTCTAGTGAGATCAGAGGTAATCAAGTGCCGCCGAACAGGAGTGCGGGACCATAGCTAGTAGATCATGCGTGGAAAGATGATGTCGGGACTCGTATCGACGACCGCTTAGCAGTCCTCCACATTCGAGGAACGGAGACGACTGTTCGAAAATTATGGTTTTCATGACTTTCGAAGTGACAGGAGTTAGGGAAATAGGACGGTAGTTGTTCGGGTCGGAGAGGTCGCCGTGTTTGGGAATAGGAAAAATTACGGCTTCTTTCCATGGGGAGGGAAATGTACTAGATTGAAGATCTCCAGCCAGTACCACTATATCTCTGAGACAGCTTTTCAAGAAATTCGCGAAGCTGCTGGTAGAATATATCTTTGACTGTATGCGGACTGCAGTCAGTAGAGGCGTAGGCAGCGACAACAAAAAGCGATTGCCGTCGCGGCCTCCGTTACCTTTGAACAAACTCTCTAAGCGAGAAACACATAATCGGCTGTTGACTGGGATCCAGTCGCGTAGCGCAGACTCATCTCTAGTACTCAAAGTGATTCCTACTCTTGCATGACCAGATGCAGAAGCCTTGGCGTCTCCGGATAAGCGCAGAGTAAAAGCATGAGGGCGAATTCAGACGAACTACGATGATGGGGTCCTAGATGCGGGTCTCGGATAAGCAGCAGACGTCAATAGCCAGTGTCTTGAGTGTGCGCGCTAAATCTGCTTGTTGGCCTATTTGCATCAGAGTGCGTACATTGAAGGCTGCAAGCTTCAGTGACACATGTGGCCTCAGTAGTGGTTCTGATAAGCTGTACACAACCGAAGGGGGAATCTCATTTGCATACCCAGTGTTATCGATGGCAACCTGAGAAGTACGTGGAATAGTATTAATATTGTTGTGTAAAACAGTGGGTGAACATACTGTTGTACGCCTCATACGCCGCCCGTAGTTGGTTTGGAATCAGGGTTTAACCATCTCCCCTAGACTGGCTATCAGTCAGTCAACCCGGTGGAGTGCGCCAGGCATTCGCTTTCGTCCTCCCACTTTAGTGGGAATACCTCCGCCATGAGAAGGCAGTGAGTGGGGCTTCGTCAGCAGAGGTTGCAGAAGACGCACGGTCATCTGAGAGCATTTCGAGAGGTGTTCAGGACGAGTAGCCACCTCGGAGCCTGAAGCGTCCCCCCTCGACCATATTGGTTAGCAGTTTGACCCGTCTCCTTTTTGCAAGAGGATAACACATGCCGAGCAAAAACCTCATTCTTCGGTTTGATGAAAACTTTTTCAAGAGTATTAAGTGCAGTTTCGTACGTTCTGCACTCGGCAGTGTATTCGTATACTGGTGACATGACGTAGTTAATTAGAACATCAAGCTCGTCGGAATCGGGCGTTGAATATTTAGCGATGAAAGTACTGAATACGCCTAACCAATGTTTCCAGATGACGTTTGTAACGAAGGGTCAGCATCGAAGTGTCCGTGTCGTAGAATTTTGCCCATTGTTTTTTGCGATTGTTTATTGTATATCTTGTTTTGGTTAACCAATCAAGACGTCAGAACAAGAAGATTAAAGAGCCAGAATATGGGCTTTATTCATTCAACAGAATAAGCATATATACTGAAATAGAAAATGTAAAAATATAGGAATGCGCATTATGGGTTGACAGTAATAAGAAGCAATTATTGCACCATAATTCATACAATGGAAAGTGATCTATGGGAATGTCATTAGCTCTGCTACCATTTTAAGAAAACCAAATTTCAAAGCTTCCAAAGGTCGATCCACCTAGTGGGAAGAGTGATACTGATGTCGATCATACAAAGTAAGTGGAGATTTCTCTTCGTGGGTCATTTTCCATGTTGCTGACCATCTAAGGGGGCAAGACATGACGAAATCGGCGAATTTCTAAACGAGTTTCGAAATATGGAACAACAAAATGCGCATTTCAATATTTTTAACGCCGATGAAGCTAATAAAGCATTCAGGTTACTAAATAATAAATATAGCATCATCGCTAGACAAGATGTACAATATTTTAACTGAGAGGCAAGGTGCGCAACTGGGGGCGATGGTCTGTATCCTCTATGAATAATCGTTGCATATGACGTTCCTTAAATCGCTTCGAGTTTTACCGTGAAACTTGGTGTACGGATGACCGCGACCAGTAACAGTAGCTTGCGAGTGTTCGAATGCTTTGCTGTGAGTTGCTACAAATGCTTTCCGAAACCCCAGATGACATCGCTGGTGACTGTCTTTGGTCTACCGCACTTTCTGTGCTCAGCCGTTTGTTCGCATCCTCATTAGATTGCGTAAATTTAACGAAGCTGTTTAACATTATCAGTTAGAAATCTTCGAATCTTCGCATTACGTTAATTTTTGATAAAGAGAATCCGATTGAACCCTCTCAGTCTTGTTTAGCGTCGCTGCAGTTGTGAACGAAAAGGCACTCGACGGTCTGGCCGACTTATTTCCCCCTGTCCCACCGATATATCAGCGTTCAGCTACCTGTTTCCTTGTATCCGGGGGTTTTGCTTCTACATTACACACTGCTCATGCTACGGCGTCCTTGGTAAGCAACGCGCCCTGTGCTGTCCCAGTGGCCGGGGTGACCCAGGCACTAGCTAAGAATCTTAACACCAGGTCACGTGCATACAACTTGCTCGAACGTGAAAACCCATTCAGACAGGTAGTCAGGAAATCATCAGGCAAAGTCTCCACGATTGCAAAATCAACACAGCATGCCTGTCCCAGGTACGTCTACCCAAATCCGGCATGACACATACAAGTCCCTCATATGGATGCGTCATACTAGATTTATCATAGCGGGCCGGCAGGAAATTTCGGACTTCGTGATGTTGCGATCGCAATGAATGTCTTTATCTTCTTGAAGCCAGTCTCATCAAGGACCACCATAGCGCATTTCACGGATACCTCATTCAACGTGAACGTAATATTTTTTTATTACATGCTTGAGCATGAGTGCAGTAGTAGGGGGTATGTACCCGGCAACCTGACGGACTTGACGTGGAGAACCGCCTGAAGTCCTTATAGGTCAAGCGTGGGTACAAACCGGGCGACAGTGGGCTACTGTCTACCACCAAAGTGACCGACGGTGGCGGCATTCCAACCTCCGACATTCGTTGTAGATGAACGATTTGAGCCATTCGTCCACCATCGACTCTACACGCTGGGCAGTACACTGAAGACGAGTTCTGCGATGATCTCCAGCAGTCAGTCCATCGGATTTCAGGAGGCTGGAACACCCGCACAGGCTCTGTCGATGAGCACAACGTATACCGGAAAATTTGGTCCCAGTGAGTGATGCGAAAATGGGAACCGTTTTGGTTACGTTTGTAATCGATTTGTCGTTACTGCTACTCTCTTCCAATATTCCAAAAGCGCTAGTTGACTTAGTACTCCAACGACGGCAGACAGCGTGCCAGATCGACTACATGCTGATAAAATTTCGCTAGGTCTCATCGATCGAGAACTGTCAAGTGTACCGAAGTGGTGGAACGAAACGCCAGTAGCACCGATCATAGTCGTACTCATCCGCCCTAAGATCCGTCTCAACCCGAAGAAGGTGCCTCGCCATGACAATAGATATCTCGGTTGGTAATTGCCGACAAGGCTGAAGGCTTGTCAAACACTACTGCCTCCAGGCTGGACACGAATCCTGTCGACGGTAATGTAAACGCGCGGTGTACAATGGTAAAAGTATCCATAACAGGAGTCACCCTAGAACAACTAGGCAAAATGTCCCGATGTTAAAAAGAGTGGTTCTCCAAAGAAACCGCTGCCCAACAATTAGAAAGGTGGGACCTAGTGATTCCCCCGGTTTTGGCAGCTTTCATCGGGAAGTTAATCACTCAGTAACGAACGGTTTTGGTCCGAAATTGCAGATAACATGGAAACCACAGTCACCGTTGCAGATTTCGGGAATCTTCCGACTGGCATTCTGCTTCGCGAAAAACGACAACCTCATCTTGGTACGGGACGACAGTGGCCATCCCATACCGAGAAATGAGCAGGTGCTTTGAAGATGGCTCGGACACTCCAATGGACTGCTCAGACACCCTTCTTCCCGATCTATCTGCGTAGTGTCGCCAGACAACCCTGAGAAATACGAAATTCACCACGACCCACCTAGTCTATTTTATTACATGCTTGCGTATGAGTGCAGTGAGAAGGGTTTGCTTCATAGCCACAAAGGCCCATTGCATCATTATAGATAACCACCAGTAGGTCGTGCGGTAACAAGCTGGGCGACAGTGGATTACTGTCTAGCGGGAATAACTTCTGACTTCGAGAGTATAAACCCCCCGGTGAGGGCAGCATCCCGTGCGGGATCTTCAATATCTCTGCCAGTTCTGCTAGATCCCTGACTTTGCTATTCCGCCAAATTTGGGAATCCAGTTTTCTGTAAAGATTGGACAACTTCCATTCTATTTTCGGTACCAAAGAAGGGCGGTAAAACCACCTACTCAGATTACAGGGAAATCATAATCATTTACATAACGGCCAAGCTTTTCTCAACTGTCCTCCTAAAACACTTCGTTGCTGCTAGAGACACTCGAACGTGCCTCAATCAATCTGGTTTTCACTGAAGTGGTTGTGTTCACCAAATCTTCACGCTACGGTATATCTCCAAGTACTGTCACAAATTCACACAGCCGATCATAACCTGCCTTATTGACTTTCGAGTCGCTTTTGATTCCGGTAACCGAGAATCGCTGGGTCTTGCCAGGAGCTGACGGAATGCCCGAAAAGTAAACAGGGCTGTTAAGGTGGTATTACTCAGCTATGCGAGCGTGTGTCTGTGTCTATGGCAAAAAGTTTCCGGATGTTCCGCTTGATTTTTTATTCGACTTTTATTCGGTGTCCGTCAGGACGGTCCCTGTCACCTTCATCTGGGTAATGCGTCGTGGCCTCACCTGTTGCCTGGAAATTCAACTGATTGAGAGGACATGAATCACAGATCTTCAATTTACGAATGAGTCTAACAGTCTTCAGCCGGTTGTCAACCGTGTTGAATGCGAGTCTAGGGCGATCTGACGATAAGCACCATAAGAACCAAGATCTTCATGACTTCGCCAAACCCATCGCGCGCCATCCATGTTAGTGGCCAAATCTTAGGACTAGTCCACGACTTCAGGTACAGTGAAACTGCTAGGCTTAAGATGAAATTAAACTTCGTGTCGATTGCGCAATGGGAGCATTCCTACAACTTCGAAATATTAAAATAAGCGTCTGCACAAAACTGCGTTTTTATCAAGCCGCCATTCACTCCGTTCTCACGTACTCTTGTGAAGCCTGGTCGTTGAGGTTGAGAAGTAAAAAAAGCCGGAGAGTTTCCACCACTGGTGAAATGAAATGCTGTAGTCGCGTACTGAACTTCACTATGCGACAGCGCTGTTGTCGTCGTTTATTTAATGGCGCCCTCTCCAATGGTTCGGTCATGTCCCGCATCGACGCGAAGCGGAACCCACAAAGAGAGGCCCGTTGTCACCTTGTCCAGTTTGGAAGTGTCGCTCTGACGGTCAGCTAAATTTGAACACAGAAGTCAATAGCGTTAGATGGCACGATGTATTCCGGACCATTTCGCTGCATCTTCACTAATGCAGTCACGGTGATCATTTATAAATGGGAAATTAAACGTTCTCATGCGACGAAAGGTAAAGGCACAGACAACTAATAATAGCAAATAAGAAAAACACGTTACCGATGCAAGGCTAACGTAATTATCCATTCTCACTGTTTGCACAGTTGGGGGTGACAATAGTTAATTATTAGTGCATCCGCGTATCTAAATAGTCGTTGATTGTTTGTGACATAAGTGACGGTGAATGCCGTGCTCAGATTAGCAAAGTGATTAGTTTCCCACAGGTGTTGCGTAATGGGTGATTTGAGTGTTCTGCGCGCGCTCGATGGTGTCACCGATTGCGTCTGTCTGCTCACTGTTTGTAACCAAACCGGAAAGTGTTCAGCCATTCTGTTACTCAGTTGTCTCCGTTCTGCCAATGTAGGTGGCTGAGCATTCACTTAAATACCGGAGTCAACACAGTCAAAGTGGACGTAGAACATCCGAGCCTTCAGTTGGTGTACAGACTGCAAGAAGCGGATTTCACTGTGCGCCCACATTGTCATCGATTGTAGCGCATGGAAAACCGTATCAGAGACATCCTCGCGCCTGAGTTAGTCACAAAAGCACCATGGCGATCGATAAGCAGCCCCGCCGAGTTTCGCTGCTGTGCACGCACACAGTTGTGCTTACTCAATCACTCAGCTTTCAAATAAGGCCTGTCTGCCCCGTGGTCTTAACGACCACGAACTCTTTATGCAATAAATGAAGTAAATTTATATAGTGAACGCAACCAAGGTTTGTCTCCGTCGCCTACGACCCTATGTGCTTCATCTGGAATGTTTACGACCTGCAAGTGGCTTCCGTTCGATCCAAACATATGGGCCGCAGTGTAGACAAATTGGGTCGCGGTTTTTGGGCGAACCCCTACGGCCATGGCTCGTCGTGGCCCCGAGTGCGTACGTGTGCGAGAACTGGGAACAGTAGTTACTCAGCGGATCTAAAAGAGACCGAGGGGTTAGCTTGGACAGGTGGGAAAAAAAACTGCGAGGAATTAACTCAAACTTTTTAACGGAACAGCGAAATCGTTTTCAATTATAAGTAGAGTGATACAGAAACTTGAAAAGGCGTGATCCCTTGAGAATCGAAGGATGTTCGTTGTACGCATATGCATGACTTCCGGCGGGTTATGTCTTGTACCCTCAACCTAGTGCTTCTTGATTCCTTAATGAACGACAAAGATGGAAACAGTCAGTAATATAAAAGCTCTAAATCACAGGTTTTGCTTCCTTTTTTGTCAGCTAGATGTTCCTTGAAAATCGTAAATAACATCGCTAAAACTGCCTCTCAAATCCTCTTCATATTACAGATGATGGAGATGCTCCACACTACATCGTTAATCTGAATGGCAAGTCCATGAGTTCTAATAATTTCCGATTTTTTAGTCTACGGTTCCGAGGAGCTCTCAAATACATTGGACACTACGATTGATGGTCTAACAACACTACCTGTTAGGTGTCCACAGCCTTCTACTTCAATACAAACTACATCCACTTCTAACGTGGCTAACACAGATGAAGCTGCATCTTCTCCATCTATTGCTCCTGCCCGTTTAACGCCTTTGTCGCACTTGAAACCAATGTGTCGCAACAAAGGTGGTCGCGGACGCAATCCTACAGCAATTCCATTAGATGATATGTAAGTTCTACAGTTTCCCTTTCATTCTGTGAATTTTTGCTTCATAAACGTCGAAGGATATTCCCAAGCTGCGCAACTGGCCACTGTCAGTCCCGAAGCAATCCAAATATCCACTATCCTAATGAAACAAACGGTCTGCACTCACAGGAATCGAAAAAGCCCAAGAAGAGTCCGGTCTTTTATCACAATTAGAGCATTTAGAAGTTGAGCCACATTTACAACCATTTCCACATTAGTTGCCTGTTTCGTAAATTCCACTTTCTGCATTTAATCACATATCAAGAACGAAATTAAATAAACCAGGAGTGCACTCGATAATCTAAAAAGAGACAGCCAGTGAACGGTCGACCGTTCATTATGTAGTTTGAAGAAATGTAAGCAGCCGGTTTATTGTTTTTCATTGTCATTCTTTCGCGCTTAAACACTCAAGCCGCTCACCTGTCCATTGTTTTAATTAGGTTCATCATTGGAGCAGACAATTTCGTGTATAGTTATTGTTACGGAACGCAATTTAACGGTATACCTTCCATTCAAAGGTTTTTGATTTTCTAAGATGATGACAAGAAGCCTTTTCATGTGTACATATAAACAATTGTCGTTTCCATGTATTCTGCAGGATGGAGAGCAAAATCCGTACTTTCGAGGGACGAGACTGTGTCCAGCAACTGGATCAGCTGCAGCGTCTCTTTCCGCGTTTCAAACGGGCTTATATCAATCGTATCTTCACCAAAAATTTCCTAAACTACGACAAAACGTATCAGGTTCTGAATGCGGAAAACGAACAGCATTTGGAGAAATGTGCTAATATTCGGCTTGTCCAAGGATCGAAGAACTCGGACTCAAAACGTGGGGAGTTTTTTTCATAACATACGTACTGATCGTAGTTGATGAAAGTTATATCTTACTTGTGCGCTACCCATGTATTGGAAACTTTGTTGTTCGTTGCAGTACATCACTGGATGCGACAGAAACACAGCCCAATGCATACAGTGATGTCGAGGCTATCTTCAGTGATACCTTCGTTTTCTTTGCAAACCTAACGAATTTTTCAAACGTAACTATCGTTTGCTGAAGTTCTATTAACGCATGTGCCCAAAAACGAGCTATTTTTTAAGATCCGTGAATAGTATCTAATTTTCACACTAGTGGGATTGCTCGAATTCAGTTGGTAACGTTATTTGATGTGATGTTTTTGCCCGATAATGCAAACGGATAACATTGAACAACTGTAGCTTTATCCACCTTTCGGTTCTCTCTTGTCCTTAGAATCTAAGGGAGGAAGTCGTTCCGAGCTCACCCCACTCAACCCTGAGGGCTTGCTATACTTGGATATGCCTCTTGGAAAATGTCCACCACAAATTGCCAGCACCTTATATCGACGGGTCATCGTCAACCCGGATGGTTCGGTCGAATCAGCTGAAGAGCATGAGAAGAAATATCTAGATTCGAATGGTATCACAATCCCACCACTTAAACCTCCAAAGCCATCACCGTCTACAGTACGTCCAATCGTTAAGTCTTTCTTTGTCTTAGCAGCAGTGTTAAGAATATTCATTTCCGGTATACTCAATGGGCCTTGATCTTTTTTCCATTTTATCCTTCTGAGGAATCGTTTTTATTTCGAGCTGCAGAAGTGGTACTACACAGGATTTATGATCACTAGATATTTGACACCCTGATAGAAATACAGTCTGTCTTGTTACCGACTGAAGACAGTAGGAGCAGCGGCATCGTTCTTGTCACCGTTTTCGTCGGCGTCGACGTTTGCTGGTCCTCCAAACTGCGCATTCAAAACATTTCAATAAAATGCTTTGCTCTTTGGTTGCAACTTCGTTCTCGCTTTACTCTTCAAATATCAGGCTATTCCTCTTTTTACTAAATGCGCATGAGTGCAAGGGAAGGTTTATACCCCACACCCACAGAAGCTCACTGCACTATCAGGGATAACCGGCCATCAAACCCTGAGACTTGGAGTAGAGAACCACGTGAGTCCCCGATAGGTCGGATGTGGTAACGAGCAGGACGACAGTGGACTGCTGTTTACCAACACGTTCGTCATATCTTGATGTCAGGTTTGTCGTACTTTGAAGTCAACTTCATCATACGGTGATGCTAGGTTCGTCGCAAAAAATTCTTATGAAAAGCTCCAGACGGGCCTCGATCGTTGTGGACAACTGGGTGCGACCGAATTTCCCACACAAAAACTCAATCACCCGCTCCGACCGGAGGCGGTACATTAGGTTGCTTACAACACAGCATTATTTCGCGCACTCCCGTCATGCGATTTTTCCGCGGTCGTCGTTATTATAGCCGAGCTGGTGGTACCCAAGGGAGGATGTGTTTGACCCGTGATGCAGATTCATAATGATAACTGACCAACACTGCAATCAACCTTTTCCTCACAGTGCATATTTCGGAAAGCGTGCAATTGCATATGAACACTTCAAACATAAAGGCAGGCTTATCAACATTTCCATAGTTTAACTTTAACCGGAACCGTGAGGAAGGCAAGGGTGTGACCGAAGCATGCATCTGAATATATATATATATATATATATATATATATATATATATATATATATATATATATATATATATATATATATATATATATACACCAATTGGTCTTTTGTTCAGTTTTCCTTCAATAAAACATTACTGTTTTTGTATGATTTTTAGATACGGCCTTTTCCCACTCCCCCTCTCCAAGTCGTCAATCTTCCACTTCCGGATCCGATGATTCCTCTCGGTGAGGAGCCAGATAATGCGCAGGTATTGACCAACGTTTGAATTTTACAAAGCTTGTTTAACTTTTCATCATTTAGATACCATTTCGGTTGCCCAGTGCACAATCACTTTTTGCTTAGCAGGACTGTTGTATACGCGAAAAGTTGGTTTTAACACGCTCTTAAGCAAGAGTACGATGATATTTACTGAAGGCTTTTATTACGTGCATACTCGTGAGTGACACTAAGGGGGTATACCCCATATCCTCGAAAGCCTATTGCTCGTTTGGGGTCAACCGATAACCTGACTCTGAGACTTGTAATGGGAAACCTCGTTAGCCCCCTGTAGGTCAGGGGTGGTAACGATCCGGGCGCCAGTGGACGACTTTCTACCACCCAATTCGAAACAATAACCGCTTATGTGGTGGAGCGTACAATTGTTGGGTCAATTGATGAGGAATTTATTATTTTCTTACAAAGAGAATTTCGTTTTGTAGATTTTTGTGATCCGTTAGGTACGAGCGCCTTCACTTATATCGATTTTGAAAGAAGACTCAAATGCTCGGTTGATTGATCATGTTTATTCTGCCGGTTGTGTTATGATTTTGAGTGTTCCTTCCCCAACATTTATGTGAAGTTTTTCAGTTGTGGTTTGTTTTGCTGTCCGTGTGCTTAAGATCACGAGGCTCTCAAAATGCTGATACCTTTTTGGCGATTATGCTGCGGTCAATCACTACGGTATTGATTTCTTCTCGAAGAAATTCAGTTCCGTTCAGATCATTCAGCCATCAACTTCGTTCATCTACGCACCGGTTTCGGTTGCTACCTTGCAGCATCGTTCAATTGATGACAATAAATGGAAGCATAAAGTGAAAAGGAGCCGGAAACATCACGAAGATAAGGAAAAAATCCGAATGCAAATACACCGCTGGTCGCGACACCTAACCACGCCACTTAATGTCTCCAACCATCTGGTCGTGAACTAACCACCTCGACCCACCTTCCAAACACTACCTGCCTCGGAGAACAGCGTACGCCGAAGAAGTCTATCGATGAGCATATCTAACGTGTTTCAGCCGTCCTAACCTACTTAGATTCGGCGCTTGTTCTCATGACTGACATTTAGCTCCCAAAACCCTACGCCTATCCTCACCATTGCTGATACGGTGTTCCCATGATATCGAGCAATACTACGAGGAAATCGGTGCTCAAACACAGGCAGTCTTCACCTGTGTTTTACCCTTCATGGCCATGTTTCCAAACCGGACGGGTCTCACTGCCGGAGTGTACACTCGACCCTAGATGAACAACCGAGTGCCACGTCAGCGTCACAGATGACAGGTTGGCAAAAGCCAAATACACCCTCCGTATGCGCAACTACATCTCATCCGTTATCTGACCACCTGGTGATATGTAACTGTCAAGGTTAAAAAAGTATTCACTCCAGCTAGGACTTCCCCTGGTAGCACAAGGTCTGGTGTCGAGCCAACCCAGTCCCGCAGCAGCATTTTACACTTCGAAGGTGCAAAACGCATCCCAAACATTACTAAACTGTTGTTTAGGCTATTTACAAAAGCTTGCAGCCGGCCTGGATCATCATCATCATCATACGGCGTTAAACAACAGGACGAGCCCCACTGACTACTATCTTTTTTACCACGTTGCACGTAGAAATAGAAGGAATGAACATACAAGACATTAAGTGGCATGGTTAGGTGTCGCGACCAGCGGTGTATTTGCATTCGGATTTTTTCCTTATCTTCGTGATTGCCTTCCAAGTTGTTGTTTCCGGCTCTTTTTCACTTTATGCTTCCATTTATTCTGTCATCAGTTAAACGATGCTGCAAGGTAGCAACCGAAACCGATGCGTAGAAGAACGAAATTGATGGTCGAATGAACTGTACTAATCTGAACTGTGGCCATCTGAGAAGCGGATTTGTGGAATTGACTGATGCATGTTGTAATTCCCCAACGCAGTTTTTGTACTCATACTTCTCTCCACAACTAAAAGCCGTCTGCCAATCTCTTTGTGGTATTTCCTGGTTGCGTGAGGACTGGATGCATTGGTTCTCTCAGAGTTCTATATCGTCGGCTTTGTATCTGTGACGCTTTGCCGTCCCATGATTTTCCGGTGGTACTTGTTGGCACACGTGCACAGATTTAGGATAATCGCTGTCTCCAGTTATTCTTGTCTCTGTCGTGTAGAAACACCTTATATGCACTGTGTAAGCGTTTGTTTTGTTTTTTCTTTATACTGTTTTAGTTTGTTTCGGTTTGCATCTGTAAACTTGATTATTAGTTCGTGTTTTCTGTTAGTTTTTCCCATATTCAGTCTGTGTCCATGATAAAAAAAGTTTTCTCAGTACGAGACTGCTCAGGTGCTTGTATTGCACCTCGGCGAATGTTTTGGCTTAGTTCCTTTTCTAATTCCCAAATACCGTTGTCTGGTTTGTTCCCTTATCAAGTACAATTTTTCAAAGCATAACAGTTGAATCCGTTCCTTCTTACAGCCAAGCCCAAAAGGCTTCACAAATCCACATTCCGGCAATCGTTTCTTCCGCACGAACAGGGTTTGCGAAACTGAAATCAAAAAGCGTGGTTATGTCGATCGCGAACTGCGTACTAGTGTGAAATCTACCCCAAGTAACCGGAAAGCGCGCAACCAAGCGGCCTACAAACAGGAGCCAGAAAGTGGGGACACGTCCGACAGCAAAGAAGGTGACGCGGCTACGTACATGGCATCCGTCGGTGTAGTGAGCACACCATGCAAGTGACCTTATCCGTTATTAATTTCTCTAAATCGTGCACCTTTAGAATGTGTTGACTTGACTGTTATTGTTGGTTCCCCCACGTCAGCGTTAGATCCCTCCCTCGTTATACCGCTGAATTGTATAAAATGCAAACAACTACCTATGAGATCAGTTCAACTTGACACACAGCTACTAGATAACGAGCATTTCTTGTGAACCACTCACTTGGCCCGACTTGCCTTAATATAGATTAAAAGTTTTCCCTTGGTCACTCATGGAAAACAATTAGAAATTACCGTCAATTTGCCAACTGCATAACTCAGGTTGCACCAACTCACAAATAAAAGAAGTTTGGGGGTTTTCGTGGGAGCCGCTGCTTTCGCATATACGATGCTCTTCGGTCTAGCTGCTGAGTATCATTTACGGGACAAAAAAAAGACGACAGGTGCAATAAAAGTGTTCTTGCTTCCAACTACTCGTTCTCTATTATTTTGCCGACGGGCTCTACTTTTGGTATCTGCTAATCAAAGCATGCATCTTTCGTAGGCCCATCGAACATTGCATATGTAGCCTGACTGAACTAAATCAGTTATAGCCTATCTAGCATTTTTCAACGTTTATAGATCTTGCTGCTCAACAGTGGTCCACACTATCATTATTTTTACTGCAGGACAATCCATTCAACATGCCACGATTAGCTGCAGAGCTTGGTTAGAAAAGGTTGACAACGTCAATTTTGCGCATGAAGTAACTGCTGAAAGCGAGGTTTTAGACAAGGATTGAGATAATTCAGGCGGCGTAGGATGAGAGGGTAGTTGTTGTTTCAATCAGGCTTCAAGCAGCTTGTAAGTGGACTATATAGCTGAAACAAAATGGGAAATTGCGAAGTTCCCTTTTCAAAACATATGTGAATTGCGTTCTCCTCCATTTAAGGTGTGTTGCTGATCAACACAAGCATCCGGTGGGTACAGGGTAGTAATTAGGTTGAACACAGCAAAAGACAGATAACGGTGATTCATGCATCTATGCAAATAATACGAGCGTACTTGTTTCTGAAGTTTGTACAGGGGTATCGGCGTTATCTTCGCCTCCTCTTTGGTCAGCGAGAAATGGCTCAGCATTGGTCGAACGTTGCAGGGGCCTCTTGTTGGACTGTCGGTCTTAAATTCAGCTTTATGGACGAATGAAGTGAGATGTGGGAGGGAAACTGTCTTCCCAGCTATCATAAATTGTTTATATGTTTAGTTTGGGTTGCATTCTAGAAGATCTGCTTAAGCCAGCGTTTTGAAATTAGACAAGCGATTGGTCTTAGGAAAAAAGCTTGATTCGATGATATGCCCGTCATTACTTTGCAATTGCATCGGAATAGTTGTTCATGAGGTGTTGCAATAGTGACTACAAGAAGGGAGCAGATGGAGTGGAGGTCAACCCACTATTGTTTTTATCTAATTTGTGTGATTTAAGCGGAAGCGTTACAGCCCTCCACAAAGTTGTAGGCCGTGGTGCGACCGGTAGCTACAACTTTCGTGTGAAAAGAACTTTATAACTCCCCATGAATGGGGTTCCACGATTCAGACGTATATAATTAG
The DNA here is from genome assembly GCA_948099385.1 of Fasciola hepatica. Taxonomy (NCBI): domain Eukaryota; kingdom Metazoa; phylum Platyhelminthes; class Trematoda; order Plagiorchiida; family Fasciolidae; genus Fasciola; species Fasciola hepatica. Next base: position 4,104,759 of record CANUEZ040000126.1, on the reverse strand, counting down.
ACATACCAAAGACAAAGAACATGGAATAAACACCTATGTAGAACTTGATATGTCGGAACACCCACAAGCAGAAAAAAATCGCGGAAACTCGTCGACGATAATAAGTAGGGATCGTTTTACGAGGCTCCCAGTAAGCGATCCCTGGAAATGAATTACAAGGCGTTCGAACGATCGCGTAGCTTGATCAGAGGATTATGTGGTAGGCAATGAAATCAACGTTTAACTTCGGCACGCTTGACTCCGAGTGTTTATGTTTTCTGTATCTAATCTGAGTAGATTTCGAGACCGAATGAAATACAATACCATGAGTTTTTACCTCCACTGTATATTCATGGCATCTCAATGAAGTCTAATATCCTAAATTTTGATTTCAGTACCTCGAAAACGAAGAACTAAATCTTCAAAGGAAGATCCTAAGTCTGTCGCGGAGCCTGTGCCTGATGATGTAAGTGTCCTTCAGTAGACCTGCATATTTTTTGCACAACTTCATGTTTGCTTCAATCTGACTACTGTGCCTGCATTTATCATCCATAGGGTTTAAGTCTGACTAACGAAGAACGCAGACAAATATTGGAGTTCTTCAACGAGGCTTCTTCGGAGGAACTGGCACTAATGTCTGGTTGTTCCCAAAAGACCGCTCAGATCCTGATATCTTTGCGGCCATTTGACAACACGTCACATCTTCTATCCCGCCTCTCTGGTACAAGGTTTCTCTCGCCGAACTTGATTGACTCATGCAAAGAGGTTTTGCAGATGCGAACGACTGTGACTCGTCTTCTACTGCGATGCGGATCGATAGCCGAGAAGGTTGCGAAACAAGTTACTCAGCTTCTTGTCAACTCAGTAGCTATGCCCGGTGCAGATCTTCCTGAATCGGGCTATTTGCTTACCCAACAACCATCCATATTGAATCCCTTGTAAGTGCACTTTACTATGGTACCATATGTATATACACACACGCATATATATATATATATATATATATATATATATATATATATATATATATATATATATATATATATATATATATATATATATATAGGCACAGGTAGTGAACAAGGAGAGAGAAATATCCTCGTAGAATGAGATAGCAATACGTACATGACTTTTACGTTTTTTATTCCGTGCTGACGCACAAGTGCTGTGCATGGGTCGTACCCCATAGCCTCAACGACCCACTGCACTACTAGCAAGCAGTTGTGACTATGACACTTAACGAATAACTTAGAACAATCCAACTGCTCAAGCCTACGTGCATTCTCAAACTGAATACTTTAATTGAGAACCACAACAATATCTTATCGGCTGTTTTAACCGTATTTCTCACTACTCCCCATCCTATGGTGTCTTGCCTGAACTGCGCCTTCGCAGCGTTGGGACCAACACACACGGCTTCTACTGGAGGATACCCATCTGTCTAATTTTTCAGCGGAGTCATCCACCAGTTATTGATTTAATTAAGTTATTATTCGGGTGAATGTTGGAGGCAAACCAAGAACGCGTCGTTCGAGGTTGCTATTTTTTCACAGCTTCAAGGCACATGGGGAAAACTGTGGCGTTTGGCAACAGTCGCAATCAATTTCATACGACCAGCGTTGTCAGATCATTAGATGAGATGGAATCAGTCGTGGACGCGAAGAGTTCACTAACTCACAGTCACTCGACCGATGGTGGCGGAGTACCTCCGATGTACGATTTGCGGTGTTCAAACCCATCACCTCTGGTCACATTGTTGTTGGCAACAGTCTTCTATCACCTAGGTGGTTGTCACACCCGACCTATCGGGACGTTGTTTGTTTCTCCACTCCAAATCAAGTTCACGGTTGCCTGTAATCCATGACAGTACGGCGGGCCCTTGGGGTCACGGCATGTGACCTGCCATGTGTGGTTCCACCGTAGATATCACCGTAATGAAGGTAAACCAATGTGTAGCTCTCAGATGATTGCTTTTTAGCTCAGTTTATGCCAGTCCTAGCTCCATAACTTTACATCATTTCGATCCGGTGATGTTTATGTTCTTTGCTTATTCTTACTTTTTCAGACGTGAATTGAAACCTTATCAGTTGGTGGGGCTAAACTGGCTGCGTCTCTTACATCAAGAACAAGTTAATGGGATACTGGCGGATGAGATGGGGTTAGGTAAAACGATTCAGGCTATTGCCTTTCTTGCCAGTTTGTGGGAAAACGGGGATCGCGGTCCGCACCTTATCATTTGCCCTAGTTCTACACAAGACAATTGGCAGCGAGAATTAGCTGACTGGTGTCCTCATTTAAAAGTGTTCGTCTACCAAGGCTCCGGTGAACAACGGAAAGCCATGCGCCTTGATATTTATGAAAAAAAGAATCCAGAATTCAACGTTCTTCTTACAAGGTGAGCATTTTTTGTTTTCTGTTTTCTCGCATGCGGATGCTTCATCTTAAAATCCCCTTACATAGTCCGTATTTTGAACTGGTCGATTCTAACAACCAAGTACCGTAATTCTGCATACACAATGCAGAGAACAGGTATTCTTTCGTGGTATGCGTATATTCCTAGAATAGGCATCGCGGTAGGTTTGTTGTCGAGTCCTGAAAAATTTAGCTAGGGTACTATCAGAAACTGGCTATAAAATTGTATCTTACTATAGTTTGTATTTTGCTGGTCGAGGCTTTCTGCCTGAACGAAAGAATTGATCTTTCTCCTGGTTACGTCCGGTTTCAACAACTTGGTTTTTCAATCAGGTAAAGCATTTCAGCTTCGTTTTCATCGAAACCTGTCCTGAAGAGAATAGAGTATCTCTAAGTAGCTGTGTAGATGGTACTTCAGCTCGGTTAGGCCAATCGTTAGTAGTATACTCTGGTGCTCTATTCGCGTACTCGAAACAATATAGAAGTGGGTAACCCAGTGGCGGAGACAGGTGAAAAAGCGGTCCTCAATGCGAGCGTATCGCTGGCCGCGATGTCTGGCCTTATTGTCTGATACCCCTGACACTTGATTAGAAAAATCTCAATCCACCCAAGGGAACTAGGACGTTCAAGGTATGATAGCGGTGACTCGTGTTCATTTCAGTTTTCTCTAAACTACAGATAACCAATCACTGGGTGCCGCGGTCCTGCTTGCCGTATCTTACCAAAAACCTCACTCGGAAATCATACCAGTGAGCGGTATGAAAAAATGAGGGCAGAACTACGAACAGTAATGTCAAATAGATAGAGAAAATGTTTGAATACAAGAGCAACACAGCCATAACCTCCAATGTATAGCTTGCGTATCAGCAGTTTAATGGTAGAAAACAGTTTTCAACCGAATTACTGGGTAAACCTGCATGCAAGCTAGTGTTTTATTATATGCACATACACGAGTGCAGTGGATGTGACATGTTCCATCACTGTGAGAACTAGTAACCATGACCCCTAAGACCTACAGTAGAGAGCCACACAAGGCTCCAATAATCTAGACGTGCCAGTAAGTTCAGTAACAATGGAGCTGCTTGCCGTCAAAGTTGACCAGTTGCGTTTAGTTTTGAACCTCATACCTCGCACTCTGACCTGGGACTTAATATTCGAGAGTCACCAGTGGAACTCCAACACTGTACCAACTGACGTTTCAGTGCCAGGCAAACAACACAAATTGACCACTGACTAACCAAAAGCTAGCCAAGATTGAGGTACCGACCATCCTGATTGGAACAGATTTTGGTCAGTTCGCGAAACCAGATGAGGGAGTCGCCTTTGACACGCCCCATGGTTGCCACATCTACAGCATAACTGGCGACTACCGATCAGGTCATTTGGCGTAACCCTAATTGACTTCACTACCCTACCGCGCTACAGTAACCCCGAGGGTTATGCTGATCGAAGCGCAAAGTGCCCCTTTAGGGTCACCCATATCAGATAGACTGAGGGCGAGTAGCCCGAAAAAAGCAACCCGGCGTTGTTAGAAGATGGGACGGATTTTTCGCCTGACAGCAAATTCCCTCAAAGCCATGGGAGCCCATAGGCAGCAACGTGACGTGCGCAAATGTGACTCACCACTAAATCAGACCATCGCCTCTTTCCTCTTAGCTATCCTGAGTGGGGTAGGATTCACTAGGGCATCCTCGACTGGCATACTGCCATCCATAAGGCGTATGAGCCACTTGTTCGGTCACCGGCTCAATGCATAAACTCCCCGTTGCCCGACGGGTAGCACTTGATTGTGCACGGGCTGGAATTGCTACCTCAAGCAGAAAGCCGAGTGACGCCGGGAAGCCGCTTCGTACCTAATTCCCAAGACTTCTTTCTAAATTCTACACATCGTTAGTCGGAGCATCCATAAAGCTGCTTCGTCCTATCGAAAGATCTGGCCGCATGAAAGTAAAAGAAGGTTGGCATAACCAGAACGGAACAAGCCCCATACTTGTCACGCCTTGATCGATAAGCGCGCAGAGTTTAACTAACTAATCACAATTGACCACTGTGTCGTTTGGGCTTGTTAGCCCGCATTACCTGCCGTTATGAAAATAGGTTTTCTTGATATAAAGACTTTCCTTCCCTGTCATTTCTCGAATTTTCCAGTGCATCAGGAGGTGATCCTGATGCACGTATGAAAATGGTAGCGACTATTCATATGCCCCGTGTGTGTTATCTCAAAGGATCCGCTTGCATGAATAACACTCCATATCGATTCATTTTAGCTACGTTATGGGCACCAGCACGATTGAAGACAGAGTCCTTATGAAACGGCTGAATTTCCACTATGGCATTTTTGACGAAGCTCATATGCTGAAAAATATGCTGTCTCATCGGTATAAACACCTTGCCAACTTTCGTGTTCAGCGACGCCTCTTGCTTACCGGAACACCACTGCAGAATAATCTTATGGAATTAATCTCATTACTTGCATTCGTTATGCCGGACATGTTCGGACGTTCTACGGATTTACTTAAACGGATGTTCCCTTTATGTTCGGTGAGTCAATATCGCTTGCTCATTCTATTGGCCTAATCCCAAAACGGTCTTACGGATTCAACTACTCACGAGTAGTGTGCTAACTATCAAGAAATTGAGTGAACACCGCCAATGCAACGCGTCTAAGTAAACTGAAGATGACAAACGATCGCAAAGTTCACTACTGAAATTCGGGGTTTTACTTGATCTAAGTATTTTGATTTCTGGTCTCTTGTTCATCTAAGGTAGGTCTACTTTTTCCGAGACTATCTGCATTAATTCACAAGAGCTAGAAACACAACGATATAGCGGTGAACAAGGAACAGTAGTAATCTCAGTTCACGTCAAGTCAGACTGTCTAATAATGTGTATACATACAGTCGAACCGTGTGTTAAACGCAGCAACCAGAGTACCATTCCTTTTTTACTATTTATCAATTAAAAGACCACATTCCGTTCACCCAGAGAACATCGTGCTTCGTTTATTTTATGGGTAAACAACACTGCTTTTACCTATTGTCGATCGATCTGTGAAGATTATGAGAAGTACGGTCATGAAATCCCAAATTTACCTACGGCTTAAATGTTAGCTAATTATTTTGCGGCAGATCAACTTTTCCACTAGGAATACGTTAATCATGGTTTGTTTTGCGCTCACAGAAGCGTCGTGCCTTGTGTGGTACCTTTTCCACTGTCTCAATGTGAGTAACTCGAGGTCATCGGAAGAAGCAAAAACACCAGACAGTGAGATCCAGAGGAGCTAGTTCCATGTATGCTTTTGTGCCATTGTTTTTGATGACCATGTTGCCACATTCTCCACTCATCCGTTTCTCTACAGCCCTCACTTGACACGTTATTTCCTTAGGCTAGTTGATGATTAAGACGTTAACAAAGCTTATCCAACCGAATTTTTGATGATACGAATGGTTGCATTTTTTTGCCCCAGAAAACAGTTGTAACCGACAGCAAAGCATCTGATGAATCATATTGCTCTCTAAGTACGAAATTCGAACGTGAACGTCTAGAGCAAGCAAAAAATCTTCTAAAACCATTCTTCTTGCGACGTCTGAAATCACAGGTGAGTGTGTTGCTTCTTTTACCTTTCGCAGTGTAACAAATATTATTTTTTCACAAGATCATGTTTGGAGTATAGTGACATCTTCGTGTTAATGAAACCCATAAACTCATCTAGGATCATTTGAAGCGACTCAACGTAGATGATTTTTGGTGGTTTCTCGCCATTACCTTATTGAAATCAATGCCCCCAAGCTTGAAAGCCGGTACTAGTTTTTTATTTTGTTTCATTTTGTGTTTTGACAAGAAATTTCGTTGAAAGAAAGATGCTTCGCTTAGTCAGTTGTCAAACCTATTAATTACAATGTACGCTATATTTCGATAACCCGACTCACTGAAAATGTGGTGACGTCCTTAACCAAAGCTTGTTTTAGCTCTATGCAGTCTCTGACGTCCAACCAATAGCGCGCGAGTAAGCGCAATACAAATGATATACCCTGATGGACCTGTATGTTTCAGCCAAAGGAATGGTTGGTTTGTATTGAGTACCTTCCCGCTTCAGCAGTTTTCCGATACGTCGAAATTAGGAAGTAGATAGAGCAACGGTAAGTGAGTGTGAAGATGGTGAATTTTCATTAGTGACGTGAGGATTTGAAGTTAGAAATATTCACATGAAACATAAAGCTACTCCAGGAACAGTCACTTTTTTGGAAAACTGATATTTCGCTGAATGGTACTGACAGTTCTCTACCCGAGAAGTCGAACTGTGATGGGCATACTCGGTGTCGATGTCAGTCCTTCTGGTTTATGCTATTTGCCCGATGGTGGTTATGGGAACTGTATTACGAACATATTGAGCAACATCCAGCGGTCACAGCTCAGATGCTTTTTCTGTTAGAAAGTTTGTGTCGTAGTCAAATTTAATTACAGTTTGGGAACACGGCTTGACAGTTAGCAGTGAGCTCCAGTGTCGTCTGAATGTGCATGGACAAATTAGTATGGAGCTTCAAAAGTATGAGGAATGGTTGCAAGAATTGATTTGTCAGATCCTAGAGAGTTCATATCACTGATCGAGAAGGTAATTGAACCAGTCGATGAAATACAAAAGTGCAACACCTCAGTTGTGTCCAGAGTAATACCGTGCATTGTATTCATCGAATTATGTGCTGTAAACCACTATGCGCGATCACCGAAGATTGTAACAGACTTAGCCATCGGACAGTTTGGCAAACTCAAGTCAGGTAAATTCCATCATGATCCCACTTTTTATCGGATGGCTCCAAGGCCGTCGTGTACACATGAATACGAATGTAAAAAACTGATCCAGTCGAAAGCGAAACGCTTTTTTTATTACTACATGCTTGCGCATGAATGCAGTGGAACGAGTATATGCTCCTTAGCTACAAATGCCCACTGTACTATTAAAGACGACCGGCAACCAGATCTTGAGACTTGGAATGGAAAGTCGCATAAGGTCCCAGTAGGTCAGGTGTGGTAACGAGCTTGATGTGTACTTTAGACTTCCACTCACCCAGATTAGTAGTCGAATAGGAAAGAATGTCCTGTTGCATCCGAACAGTTGCACGATGAACTGTCATATCTTATGGATACTGGGTTTCGCGGTTATTTTCGTCAAGTCTGGATGGCCTCGTTCGATTGGTTCGTGCCAAACGTTCGAAGAGAGGACTAGCAAATTTAGCATCTTAAGGCAGGTTTCCCATCAACTCGGTGACACCGCTCAGAATCATGTGATCACCGATGCCGCAGCAAAATTCACTTCACAACCCTACTAAAGGTTGCAATTCACGTGGCCCCCGTTTCTGGAGCATTTGCTACATCTCTACCGTCGTCGACAATCATTTAATTCGTGACTGGTGCTCAAACCCCGAGCTCGTTCCAGTTTTGCACCAAGCAGTTTCACACTGATCGTAGATGCATGCTTAGTGGTATAGTGTGGAAGATTATGTCGAACAGCTGGTGCATCCGTGCCCAGGTTCCCAGAAAGTCAGTGAACTGTTGAATGGTTGACATGGGGTTAACCCCGGCCATGTGTCCGCTAGAGATCTGCCGGTACAGACGGCGAAATAACTGGCGAGGTTTTCTCTGGAAGATGGGTATAAGTCATACCACCGGTTAATTACTTAATTGGCAGGTGGACACTTAGTCGCCCTGGTTACTAACCTCCAGTGGTCCAGATCTCGTTTCTGCGTGCTACCTCTCGATCAGATCCTTGATCAAATGCCAGGGAGTTTCCCAAAACAATTCTGTTTTGACCATTCCACCTACTCACACGTTACCTACTTTTTGTGTGGTACCACACTTCAGTTTTTTGTGAATATGCGGTAGTAATATTCACAATTGTCGGTTGAACCATTATTGTTAAACTAGTTGTCCATTTTATTTGCGTTAGTCGCAATGTAAGCTTCGTGTGCCAATGGTCATATGTTCCTTACGTTGTAACAACCGGTGTAGCACTAACTGAGTTTCACGATACTTCTTCCATGTAGGTTCTCAGCCAGCTTCCACCGAAAACGAGTGAGGTGATTCACGTCCCAATGACTTTGTCTCAGTCTCAGTGGTACTGGGAGTTAGTGAACAAGTTCCGTCAACTATCAAAGAAACAAACAGTGGAGAATGGACTCGAGCAAAATCAAAGTATTGATGAGACGGTCGGTGGAGATGATACCACTGAACTTGAATGTACGCCTCAAAAAAAGAAACAAAGGCGGGATTCTACCGGTGAGTAAATATCGGTGTCACTCCAGAATTTTCATAACTCTTCGTTTTCATGTCCGGGTCGTTTCTGTTTAGTTAATCGGTTTATGTAGTAAGGGTTAGTGGAATTGGATGATCCACCATTTTCGTCGTTGTGTTTGCGCCCAGCGCTTATTCTCCATTGATTTTAACGTAAAATCGGTAAGCTCATTTTATGAATGTTTGACTCCCCTTGTTCCCCGCTATTAAGTGAACGGCAACGGAACCGCTTCCACAACCAACTGTAAAGAGACACCATCGAACATGCTTTCACAGTTGCGCAAGGCTGCCAATCACCAGACACTTCTGAACAGAATAATGTACAGCGAGGAGCAACTTCAGGATATCGCGGAAGCGTTGCATTTGGATCCCAGCCACGCCAATTCCGATGTGAAACTGATACTCGAAGACCTGAGGGTACTGAATGATCACCAAGTGCACAAAATTTGTCAACATTATGAAGTAAGTTACTCATTTGTTTGGTTTTCGACCACCTATAATTCATTTTCTGCAACTTACCCGAGAGTGGGACATCTTCAGTGAAAATGGGAACAGCGTACTATTAATTCACAAATGAAAACCGAACGATGGTGTAGTAAAATGTTCAACAGTTTCAAAATCTAATGGGTGCTTTCTGTTTTCTGGTGATTCCAAATTGACAGCCATCAATTTCAGTTTCAGTTTATTCAACCAATAACCTCGCACTTCTGTGCTCTGGTTTCGGTTGCTACCTTCCAGCATCGTCCAGTAAAGGCCAAAAAGAATAGAAGCGTAGTGATGAAGATCCAGAAAGTCGAAGTACCAAGGGGAAGTCAAGACGACAAGGAAAGAGTCCGAATGTAATTACGCCACTGACCGCTACACCTAGTCATATCACTTAATATCTCCAACCATTTGGTAGGCGAGTCACGTGGATACCAACCTGGAAGTCTGACACGTCCCACTCGGTCAAGTCAAGGTTTTCATACCTTTTTGCCATGTCATGGACTGATCACCTGGACCTACCTTCCAATCACCACCTGCCTCAGAGAACAGCGTACTCTGAGGAAGTCTGTCGGTGGGCATGCGTAACACATGTCCCAACCACCTTAACTTGTTTAGACTCAGCACTTGATCCAGAGACTTAATTCTGGTTCCCAACGCCGAACCTCGGTATTGCTGGTACGGTGTTCCCACCATACTCGAGCAATGCTACGGCGACGTCGGTGCTCGAACACAGACAGTCTTCGCCTTTCTTCTACACTCAACGGCCATGTTTCGGAATCGTATAAAAGAACGGACCTAACCACCGCAGTGTACACTCTACCATTAACAGACAATCGGATGTCACGCCGACGCCACAGTTGACGGAGGTTGGCGAAAACCAAACGCGCCTTCTGTATACGCAATAACACTTCATCCGATATCAGCCCCACCTCGTGAGATTTAACTGCCCAGGTAACAAATTTATCCACTTCAGCTAGAGCTTCCCCTGCCAAGACAAGGTTCGGTGTTGAGCCAATCCAGTCCTGCAGCAGTATTTTTCACTTTGAAGGTGCAAAACGCATCCCAAGTATTGCTGCACTGTTGTTTAGGCTATCTAGGAAAGCTTGCATCTTACCTGGATCTTTTCTCAGAAGAACAATATCGTCCGCATATTCCAAGTCAGACAGTACTGCCTGAGCAAAGATCGACGCCGCTATTCTCACACGAGGATAGGGCTATCTCAAGAATCAATTCAACTACAAAATTGAAGAGGAAGGGTGAAAGACGGCAATCCTAAGAAACATCATTTTCCGTGGTGAACTCGGGTGAAAGATCACCGTAAGCACGAACTTGGCTTTGGCTGTTTGCATGCAAGCATTGGAAAAGAGAAATAAACTTCTCTGGCACACTCTTCAGTGAGAGGCAGCCCTAGAGAACTGTGTGGTCGACTGAGTCGAACGCCGCTTTCAGATCAAGAAGAACAGATCGTGGGCCTACGAAAGAAGTGTTTGTGCTCTAAGGCTTGCCGACGAGCGAAGATGTGGTCGTTACAACCATGTCCGGGTCTGAAACCTGCTTGATATTCACGCGTACACATTTCACGGGCACTGGATAGTCGGTGGAGAATAAGACCGGTGACCAGTTTAGATGCGATACTTACCAAGCTAATTCCCATGTAGGTTTCACTAAAGGACCTGTCACCCTTCTTGTAAATCGGTATAATCATCGATTCACACCATTCCCTGGAAATCTCACTATCCTAAATAATACGGAATTTTTTTAACTCTGAATCCGGAGATTCACCTCCATCCTTGAAAAAAGATGGAGACAACCCATCCGGTCAAGCGGCTCTATACCTTTCAAGTAATCGATCTCCTACATAATTTCCATCTCTGATAGAGGACTGATATCCACCTGCATTGTTTCGCTGGAAGGTATATTTGGAGGGTCCCCCGTTGAAGTGAGCCAACTGAATTGTTCCTTAAAGTGCTCTGCCCAACGGTCCAAACGACGTCCTTGAGAGTGAATCAATGAGCCGTCGGATTCCTTTATTAACTCACTTACACCAGGCTCCCGTAGACCGGTGCCTCTAGTCGAACGGAAAAGGTTGCGAACATTGCCAGTGTACGCGACTTTCTCCATTTCCTTAAGTTTCGCAACCCATCACTGCTCATAGTCATTACTCAGGCTCCTAGTCTGGTGGCGTCTCAGGGATTTGCGCACTTGAATGTGACATCTGGGGGGACGGATCTGTGAGCGTCCAGCAGAGCAACTGTTGTCGAAGATATCCATTGTTTGTGAGACCGACTTGAACCAGAGTCTTGTGTGGCATTCGAAGCGGCATACAAAGCTTCCTTGATCTGTTGCCAGCGTTTATTTGGATCCTGAACAACTGCGTAGCCAGCTCCGTCTGGAAACTGTGTCGCGGGTTATCGTCTAAAGGCAACTGCGTGGGACGCGTGGCATTTACTTTGGTGCGACCGCGGACGAGACGTAAGCGGAAGCTTGCACGTACCAAGGCATGATCTGAGTTCACAGGCGTAGACCAGAATGAACGACAGTCTTCAATTGACCCACACTAGCGGTGACAAATCACAATATGGTCAATCTGAGTTCAACGTTGTGGAGACGAAGGAGGATGGCATGTGAGTCTATGCCGCTTCTTATGGCAAAAGTTCGTACTCGCCAGAAACAATCTGTGGTTAGAACACAGTTGAGTGAGACGATCGCCGTTATCGGTACGGTCGGCTGGGATGGCAAATGGGCCTCCGATGTGCCTTTCGGAGTCTCAAACGGACAATTTGGGCATTGAAATCCCCAGCAATAACCACCACGTCCGTTGAACGTGTGCTTCGAAGTAGCTGAGGCAAATCCTGACAATTCGTCCTTGGTTCCAGAGGAACTGTAGTCAGTGGGCGCATACACAGACACGACCAACAAACATCGGTGCTTCAGTTCGTTGTTGTTGACACGAACAGAACCGTCCAACCGAATTGCACACGAACGACTGCTTATTGGAATCCAGTCTAGCAGTGCACGCTCAGCTTTCATGCTCGAAATAATCCCAACGCCAGCCCGACCACGAGCTCTAGACACCGAATCACCCGACACGCGAAGAGTGAAGTGAGAGACTAAGGTTGTATCCGGGGTGTGGAGAGTTATCACAGAAGTGGGGTTTTGTACGCGGTCTACTGAATCGAATGCTGCTTTCAGATCAAGAAAGACAGATAATGGGCCTACGAAATGATGTTGATGTAGGAAGGTGTTGCATTTTGGAGTCTTGTAATGCTCGCCGTACCATATTTTGAGAATGACTTGAGTAAATCAAACTCGGATTTTTATATTAAGATCAACTGAAGTGTAGAAGAAATACTCATTCCGGTTGATTTTTTAGATCTGTGGCTGGGGTTTTGAATATAGAGACTGTGTTAAGTAGTATAAGTGGTCTCTGCCAAAAGGTGCAATGATCAATGCGTAGATTAGAACAAACGGGAAATATTGTAACGAGAAGGCAAAACGGCGAGGAAACTAAGTTAAGTAATCCAAAATGGTAAAGCATTTACGGTCGTTTAAATATTCTATTTCCACGTCCCCGTTTCTGCAAGATCGGCCTTGCAGTTACTTGCACATATTGTCTCTTTTTTGGCCATGTGCCTGCAAATGTTAAGTTCTTTTTTGTATGCACCATTCTTGCTGTGTTGGTCTGGCTTTTCCGATTAACGTCTTGATATGACGCTCAGTCTGGGCCATCGTGCTAGCTGTCTGGAGTTCCGCCAGAGTCCGCTTTTCTGTCTGTCGCGGACGGCTTTCAAAATAGTGACTTATTCTGCCTGCAGCTCTTAGTTAATTTGCGCGATCGTCTCCATAGCCGTGACTCTATAGCCCTAGCAGTTTTCACTACAATATTCCGCTCACGCATGAGTGCAGCGAAACGGATGTGCTCATGAACGTGGGATCCGGCTTCCATTCTCGGGGAGAACGGACAGTTTTGACCTCGAGATTATGCATACAACAATACAAGACCCAAACGATCACGCGTGAGTAACCAGCGTGGCGACGACGGATGCACGTACAAGTCCATGTGTGAGGATGTTTTCGTCCTTTTTCATCAACTTCTTTTTATTGCTGATGATCTTGCTATATTTTTTCCGTTGAGCTTCAGTGGCGTAAAGTTGTGTTCGCGGAAGCAGTCTCCAGTGGGTCCATAGGTGCTTTCATTTAATATCGGCAAATCCCTTGTTTCCGGAGGTACCGGTTTATGCATTAATTTGTCCATGTGTTCATTCAGATATTATCCAGAATCTTTTCTCCTTTCGGTAATAGATATTATCTCCGTATGCACTACCTATGGAAAAAATCATCGGTGGATCCGGAAAAATTGCGTGGCTAGAAGAAAATATACCCAAATTTGTATCCGAAAACCATCGCCTGCTTATTTTCAGTCAATTCGTGATAGTGTTAGATATCTTGGAGGAATTTTTGCGATACAAAGACTGGCGCTATGTTCGCCTTGATGGTAGCACTCCGGTGGATGAGCGACAACAACTTATTGACCGGTTTAACAGGTAAGTGCTTCCGATTCGACTGTATTTCATTGATTATTCTAAGATGAGCATAAGGTTTTCGATATTTTTGGTTTCTTTCGCTATCCTGGTCTCTTGATTGCTTGATCAGCTCACGTAGAAACCCGATTACAGAGTTTGCACAAACGGTTTTTCTAACTGTTTCTATCCAGTTCATCGATCGAAATATTTCTCCTGTCGACGCGAGCTGGTGGACTGGGAATCAATTTAACTGGCGCAGACATGGTGATCATACATGACATTGACTTCAATCCTTACAATGATAAACAGGCTGAAGATCGTGTCCATCGTTTGGGACAAACTAAGTGAGTACCTTATTGTCGTCATGGTTTTTACACTTACCGTGTGATACATTTCAGTTATGTGGTAAGTACCGATGGGCATTCAGTCAGACAAGTATATGCTTTATGCACCCGAGGTCAAGTATTCAACTGCACACATAAAGCTAATATTTTCGCAACTGTAAAGTCATTCTGCTGAGCCGCTGACTCTCAGAGATCTCGAAATATCGCTTTTCTTAAAACTCACTTTAAAGAAAAGTTATTTCATTGTTGTAAATGAGAGTAATGTTTCCTGTTCTTACCAGCAGCCTTATATAATGACGGCCAACTCTCACTGTTGTATTACTTCTCGTTTACAGGCCTGTGCACATAGTACGTCTTGTGTCAGAGGGGACTGTCGAAGAGGGAATTTTAAACTTGGCTTCTGATAAGATGCAGTTGGAAGAAAACGTAACGGGCTCCAATACTAACCAGTCATTTGATGAAATGGATCCCACTGTTTCTACCATCGGCATATGTGACACTGCTTCCAGTCGTGAGGAGCTTGTCGAACCTGATGTTACTCAGCAGATCCTTGGTTCTTCGCGTTTCAACTTGAAGAGAAATCAAACACAATCCGATATTTCTTCACTTATTCGATCCCACCGTCTGACTGAGAGAGACCTTTCCTCGCTTCTGGCTGATGCTTTAAAGGCAAATCCCTGAAATATCGATGCGACCTCCCCCCCCCACTGTCGGCAGCAGTGTTTCAGAAACCACATGTGACTGATCTGATACATGCATGGGGAGGGGGTTACTTTTCGTCATTTGCAACCCACACTGTGTGCTAATCATTGATCAGTTAGCGGTGGTGTCCGAATCTTTTCATCTTTTTCATCTGTCACAGTCTTTGTAAATGGACCAAACACTATCATTGCCTCATCACTGCCCGCTGGCTCAGAGCCCTAATTGGTTCCACCCATTGGTTCCTTTGTATCTCTTTGTTTTCACTCTATTTTCGCTCGAGTCACCGGTTCTTGTATTTGCTCCCCGGTCTCCCCACCCCCAGAACACTGTTGCACAAACACACCGACACGATTGTCTGGTTCCATTTTTGTTTTCCAATACAATTGCATAGCACGCGACCAGAGTTTTACGTGTTACTATTGGGTGATTTCAGTGTTTCCGTCCATCTCGTGTGTCGTGCATCACTCACTGATCACGTGCCTGTTATCGCTTTCCGTCAGTTGTCGCCTATGTAAGGCGGCAAATGCGACTGGAGTGTGCTTGTGCTTCGCTAGGACGATGTCAACTGACGAAGCTGACCCGTTCGCCTTACTCAGACCAGATAGTGAACTACCGGGTTTACCGCTGGCGCAGTCTGTGAACTGTGAAACGCCGGGACCAGATACTGATCCACCATCGAATCATCGTGGACGTATTTCATTTGCCCGGTCTGTTTTAACAAGTTCCGAAGTGCGACTCAATGAAGGTTCACTTCATGCCAAACTGCCACTAGCTTGTCGTGTTCGTCGGCGTTTCGTGCATTCTTGTCAACCGAAAGTAATTTTAGCAAGGTGCTCATACTTCACTAGGTCCGCTTTTCCTTGCCTCGACACACTCCATAACTATCGATGGCGAACAGATTTGCTGTCGGATTTATCTGCCGGTCTCACTGTTGGAGTAATGAATGTTCCACAAGGCAAGTTTGACACTGTCGTTTATTTGGGTCTTCAAGTCACTCGTTGTCTACCTGTTTGGTTACATAATTACTTTCTCCAGTGGTGCTTGTATCGTAGTACTTAATAACTGATACATCCGTGATAAGGCTTCAACACAAGCAGTAGAATATCAGTTTTCCGAATTCACGGTCCAGCGACTCAGCACTCTGATTCTTCTTATCTATATTTATACAGGTTTGCTACCTAGATCGTTTTTCAGCATTCGCTTTCGTTCTCTCACTTTTGTGAAAACACCGCCATGGGAAGGCAGTAAGTAGCACCTCAGCAGAGGCCGTTTGGCAAACACAATGATTTGGGAGCATTTCGATAGGCGCTCATTACGAGAAACCATCGCAGGGCCTGGGAGACCCACTCCCAACCATACTGAGACATTATGAAAACACCGGTGCTTCAACGCCGGCAGTCTTCACCTATGTTTTACCCTTCATGGCCATGTTTCCAAACCGGACGGGTCTCACTGCCGGAGTGTACACTCGACCCTAGATGAACAACCGAGTGCCACGTCAGCGTCACAGATGACAGGTTGGCAAAAGCCAAATACACCCTCCGTATGCGCAACTACATCTCATCCGTTATCTGACCACCTGGTGATATGTAACTGTCAAGGTTAAAAAAGTATTCACTCCAGCTAGGACTTCCCCTGGTAGCACAAGGTCTGGTGTCGAGCCAACCCAGTCCCGCAGCAGCATTTTACACTTCGAAGGTGCAAAACGCATCCCAAACATTACTAAACTGTTGTTTAGGCTATTTACAAAAGCTTGCAGCCGGCCTGGATCATCATCATCATCATCATCATACGGCGTTAAACAACAGGACGAGCCCCACTGACTACTGTCTTTTTCACCACGTTGCACGTAGAAATAGAAGGAATGAACATACAAGGTGAACAGTGAATGAATCTGCGCGGATGGGAAAACGGGAGGAGGTCCTAGTAGCCAACACATGGGACACAGTCTAACCGCACAAATGCACATTGACCAATCATTCTGATTTGACAGAAAGGGATAACACGATCGCCAATGTTCTCGGTTCGTTGCTACATTCTTCATTGTCTCCAGCCAGCTGGTTGAGGGGTCTTTTGAACCCCAACGACGAAGACGTGAGGCATCTACTTTTCCCAAATTCGCTGTGCATTTTCCCATTCCCCGTTGCCACGTCATCTGTTGACCTCCGAGGAGGAACGGAGAATAGGGCACGGTACGCTAGACGTGTGCTTCCCACACGTAACACGTGCCCCAACAAACGAAGTCCACTAAGCTGGATACGCTGTGATAGAACATTCTCTCAGCTGATACCCAATACTCGATTTCTGATCTCAGCAGTGCTCACTTGGTCATTCCATTCACTCTTCGCAACGCCAGGCAAACATCCATGGTGGAAAACCTCAAAACGATGGACATCTTCCGCACGCAGACTGCATATCTCGCAAAAATGAATACACCGTGGCACTACACACGATCTTTCAGCTTCAGAAAAATATCAGGTCGACGCCACAGGTGCTTCGGTTCGGCGTGCACCACTCTAGCCTTGGATATACGCGTCCCATTCGTCGTCACGCTACTGTCGACAATTGTTAGCACTTGCCAATCGAGCATCAACCCCGAAACGTTGACGTCCAGTCCCGCAACATCACTTTACACTTTGAAGGTACAAGGCGTATGCTGAATGGAGATACAGATCTTGCGAGTCTATCTAGTGCACATTGTACATGATCCGTGCATTCCAATAAGCAAACACAATCGTCTGCGTAATCTAGGTCACAAGCTTATAACTACTTGCTAGTTCGACTCCCACATCCTGAAGATTTCACAAGGAATTCTGCATTACCTCGTCCATAACCAAGTTAAGCAGGAAGGAGGAAATGGGATACCATTACCGAACACCACCAGTCATTTCGAACGGACTAGATAGTTCACCGTAGACCCTAATGCGGCCAGAAGTATGAGAATACAAATTCACGAACTTCTGTGGCATATCTTTTCAATGAAGAGCACTGAACAGCGCCGTTCGGTCAACTGAATCGCAGGCGCCCTTCATGTCGAGGAAAACCGTTATTGTCGGTCGATGGTATGTGCGACGCGTTTCAGGTAATTAACAAAGAGTAAAATCTGGTCGATGCCTCCTCGACCTGGGCGGAATCCGACCTGTTGTTTGTGGGCGTTTCTCTCGCGAGCCGGTGTCAAATGATGCAGCAAAGTCGAGGCTAGTACGTTGGTGAATATCGGAATTAAACTGATCCAACGATGATTACTACAATCATTGTGCATTCCCTTCCTGGAGATGGGTAGAATCAACGACTCGCCCCATGATAACGGAATACGCTCCTTGTTCCAAATGTCGCGGAGCAGGGTGATTTTATCGACACTTCATCACTCATTTTGAAAAGAACTAGAGGAATTTCGTCTGGATCGGTCGGTTTTCCACTCTTTATTAATCAGATGGTCGATTCTTTCTTATTCCTCATGACGTGATTTACAGTAAAAGGGATAAAATCCATAGTCAAAAGACACTAAATGAGATGTGTATGGGAAACATTCACGTAAGATTCAGTTTGTTGACCCTGCTTTTGAAAACAAGGATTGGAAGTGATTGAGAATATGGGAAGAGGGAGAGTTTTCCAAAGTTTTGCAGTTCGCGGAATGAAGGAACATTGACATAAAGAAGTTCGATGTCTAGGGACAGAGACGATATGGGTGCGATAGTGAAGCAACTTATCGGCGATGGATAAGTGCCTGTACAGTGGAGGTTAGTGAGGGAACACTGAATAATCGGACAGCCTTTTTTGAACCCGATCAAGAAGAGAAAGAACGGTGGACGAAGCCCCACCCCATACATGACAGCAGTATTCAAGATTCGGACGGATTCGATCTTTGTTCAAAAGAAGGCGAGCGAGTGTAAAAAAGCATCCGGCGCGGAATAGAAATTCAATTTTACACGCAGCGCTGGAAGCAAGCGCAGACCAGGAATGAGATAAATTCATGGATAAGTCTAATAAGGAAAGTGACCCTGTGGAGCAAACGGGATCGGTCCAAAATTCAGATGAGGATATTAAGGGAGATGTTTAAGTAAAACAGAAAGAAGATAAATTTTTGAAGCATTGAAACAGACATTGTTGGTGGAACCCCAAGCTGAGATTTGTTCTAGATCAGACGCAAGAGATGCATTAAGAACAAAACGATCGTGATCGATATTGGAGATGGCCTGGGGAATGGTAGGAGAGGGAGCAATGGAGAGTGGCATCATCGGCAAAACGGCGAAGTGGGTTTGAGGTTGAAGACAGATCATCAATAAACAGAAGAGGGTGGGCGCAAGTATGGGACTTTGGGGAACACCAGCATCCACAGAGAACAACTGAGATAGAGCCCCGTCGATCCGGACAGAGATGGTTCGCTTGCTGAGGAAACATTACATCCATGTCACGAGAACCGGATGGAGCCCGAACGAAGACAGTTTCGACAGTAGACCTTCATGCCGAACTCCGTCGAAGGCTTTTGAGATGTCTAGTGCGATCAAGTAGGTTTCTCCGTGCTTATCGAGTGCGGCCGACCAGGAGTGTGAGATGACCGCTAGTAGGTCGCCCGCACAACGTCGCGGAGGGAATTCATATTGACGATCATTCAACAGACCTTTACGTTCAAGGAACGGACTCAGTTGGTCGAAAATAACACTAGCAAAAACTTTCGAAAGCCCAGAAGTGAGTGTAATGGGTCAATAGTTGTTGGGGTCGGAAGGGTCATTATGTTTGGGGATAGAAAAAACGATGGTGTTCTTCCACGAAGAGGAAGAAGTTTCTTGATTTAAGGAAGAAAGGAATAGACGACGTAGAACGGGGACTAACTCTGGAGCACATTGTTAGGACGATAGGCGGAATACCGTCCGGACCGGGTAGTTTGGAAACATTCAGACTACGCAGAACTTGGCGAACCTTTCTGGTAGTTACTACAAGGAGAAAAGCGTGACTGAAAACGTGAGAGGAAGGCGAAAAAGTGGGGCCGAGAGATAGAGTGGAACTTGAGGCAAAACGGAAAGCAAAAACCTTGACCTTATCGAGAGGGTTGGAGACCAGGGAACCAGAGGAATTGCAAATGGAGAGAAAGTTGGAAGGGTAGAAATTACGGGAAACCACCTTTGCAATGGTCGGCAGCCGGTATCGGACAAGGATAGTCGTTCAGCTTTGTGGCGTACGAAGTGTTCTTCAGCTCTCTGTATGATGAGCGAGTATTTGTCCCCAACTTGCCCGAAATGATGTCAAGATGTTTGGTGGAGTGAACGGTGCCACCAACGGTACGCTTTTTTAAATGAACAGCACTGCTGCAAGCGTGGTTAAACCACTCAGGGGATCTTGGGTTGCCGGGTTTAGAGAAATGGGGAATGTAGAGGTGCATATCTTGAAGAATAGTTTTAGTGGAATTGGAAACAGACACGGAAATATCAGACACAGAACAACAGTTGTTCCAAGAGTAACGGGCTAGAAAGTCACGAAAACCATCCCAATCACGGGGTTGTAACGCCAAAAGGTGTATCTAGAGTTTGGTGTTGGGACGGGATGAGAAAAGTGAGTGGAAAATGAGATGAGAAAATGGTCCAATGAGCCTAGGGGAGACAGGGAGGTAATGTTGGAGAATGAAGAGGGAATGTATGTAAGTATGAGGTCGAGTGTGCCGACGGTCGCCAATACGATCGGGCATGTGTATAAGGAGCTTCGTCAGTTTGCAAAGGTTGCTGACCACGGCGAAAGCCTCAGCTTCGCGTCCCATGGTTGAAGTGTCCAATGAGTGCAGTAGCCAATCCTTGCTGTGGACGTTAAAATCACCAAGAATAGTAGTTTGGCAGCTGGGGTCCGCTGAAGTCAATGTCTCAATGTTTGAAGATAATAACTCAGACATCAGAGGGTCACCGCTGTAGGGGGAGCGGTACGTAGTACAGAAATAAATGGGTAAAGGAAGGAAAATGAATTTTTAACCACATGAATTGAACGTTCAGGCTGGAGAAATCAAGATGCGAAAGTCGAGCAGAGGCGGCCGATTGTTGGATATAGGCGCAGAAACCAATTTTGGGAAGAAACAGGAATGAAGGAGGTAGATTGAAAATTGAAGGTGGCCGGTGTCAGACGAGGGAGAAATTTGGGTTTCAGTCAAAAATGATGCAATGGAGGAGGAAGATTGAAGAAAGTGGCGCACGGAGTCAACATTTCGATCTAAGCAACGAATGTCAGTGAGGGCAGTGAGAACTTGATGCGAGTTCTATGAGTGACCGTGCGCAGGTGAACGAAAAAGATTATTCGTGAGATTTGTGAAGTTTATAATCGATGAGAGAACCGGCAACCCAACCCTGAGACTTGGAATGAACAACCACATAAGGCCTCAACACGCCGGACGCGGAAGCGAGCCGGGTGGCAGCGGAGCTAACTACCATTTACACTTCCGATGAGGACTCAAGTGACACTCCCGAGGGATTCGCAATTGTTGACACAGCGCACGGCCAGCTAAACTGCTTGTTGAAGTATCCGACTCAACAGTGAAGCTTTTGCTGTTTTCCATGAAAAGGTTCTCTGTTTCTATCGTATATCGTTTCACTGATCGGGGTTCGCCGTCCACCGGTGTAGCGAATAAGTTTTGAACAGGTTTTGACTGTTGCCTGAAGCAGCCGCTACTTTCATTTCTTCGGCAACCTTGACCCACCAATTTTCGAGATCCTTCTTCAGGCTTTTTGTGACTTACCTTTGTAGATATCTTAGTATCTTTTCATCTCATTGCAGTCCGAGTGCTGACGTTTATGCTTTATTAGACACAGCGACTCTTGAGAAATCCGGTGTTTGATTAACATCGGGTCTAGGACCGCAGGCAAAACCTGCTACCAAGTGCATCGCCTGTTTGATACAAGCTCAGTGTTCGTCTACATTATTGTTCGTCGTAGTTCCTAGCTCATGTGATAGTTTCTGTTCATAATTGGTGCGAACTTCTGGATCAGCAAAACGTTGCATGGCTAACCGGGTTTACGGTTTGCTTCGATGACCATGGAGCTGCAGCGATTATCGCATTAAAACTAATGCATAATCCAACTCCACGTACGTGGACCAGTAAGACCTACATTTCTGGGCAGAATCGTGCTACCGGTGTCTGGGACTTGTGTTTCAGTAGACTTCCTCGGTGCTCGCTGTTTTCCGAGGCAGGTGATGGTTGGGAAACAGGTCGGTGTTCAGTCCATGACATGGTAAAAGGTAGGAAAACCTTGGCCAGCGAACTTCCCCAGGCAGGACGAATCGGACTTCAGGATCGGGGTCTACGAAAACCGCCAATCAGATGGTTGAAGACATCAAGTGGCATGGTTAGGCATCGCGACCAGCGGTGTATTTGCATTCGGATTTTTTCCTTATCTTCGTGATTTCCGTCTAAGATGTTGTTTCCGGCTCTTTTTCACTTTATGCTTCCATTTATTCTGTCATCAATTAGATGATGCTGCGAAATAGCAACGAAAACCGGTGCACGGAAGTGCGAACTGAATTGAAATGCTTCTAGAAGAAATCAATGCTGTAGTGACTGATGCTAGATTTCAATGTTTATTCTCAACCTTTCCCCAGAGCATTTGGTTTTCCACCTTGTGGTATTTGCTTGTCTGGGTGGGTGAAGGCGAAACTCCACTGGGAGTTGATGACCCGAAAAGGGGTTTTCATTGTACTTGTGTTGTCGCAATTCAATTTAAAATGTATTTTCATTTTGAAGAATTTTTCTCCACAATTCCTCATGGTATATCAAACGAATAGTGGCAGGGTAAATTTCTGCACTACTTTTTTTGTGGTGACCGGTGATTAGTTGAATTGGAGTGACCTTAGTCACCATCATTCATTTGCCTGAATTTAATAAACTCAAAATTGATAAAACGTGCAATCCTAATTTTTGTTTTAATCACGGAGGTCAAATTCACCACAAGTGGTTTTCACCACTACTCAGTGTTGATCCTACCAGAAAGCATTTCTTTTTACTGAGGTTGGAATCATAAATGTGAAAAAACAATGCAAACAGTTTGAGGGAATGCTTTTTTATGCTGCTCAACAGCAAATTCGAGATTGATTTTAGCCTCATCATGAGACAACTGTCGGCCTATCTGGACTACAAAACCTAGAAATCAAGTTCGTTTGGACTTGGTCCACTGAATGTGGAAAACTGGAAAATTCCACTGACCAAATAAGGAGGGAAACGATATAAATCGCTAGCTCGTCGGGTTAGTATTTCTGAGGCAAGTAAAACGCGAAATTCTCCCCTAAATGACGACACGCTTTTCGCACTATTCATGTGAAATATGGAGTCACGACATAATGCGACGGGCAGTCAACCAACACATCCGACTGGGTTGATGGTTTTTTCTGCGTTGGGATAAAATGGACATCCAAATAGCAATCAATATATTCGAAGAGCAGATTTTCCCGATAAATTCCTGTATGACATTGCGAAGAAGGGTGTCGAACAGTAAGCTGCGCCAGCCTTCAACCGATCTAAAGTCAATATTATGCACCCAACAAAGGTGATCACGTGTTGCAAGCGTTGAGGCATCAAAATCCTATCGAGAAAAATTTGGCCCGCGAGTTGCTATCCATGATCAGTGACGAAACCCAGGAGGTTTACAGGCGGACTCATGATGAGCAATTTCCAAAGAGACTTATTCCAATGATTTCGAGTTCACGAACCTTATTTCGTCGGTTGATATGGAATGCAAGAAATCGTAGTCAGCCTTGTAAAGGGAGTTCCGTCACCGAAGAAATCAGCCGGGCACAAAGAATTAGTGTTTCCAATTTGCCAAGCCAGAAGTTCTATTGAAAGGACTATTTTTCTGTAGAGTGATGTGCCACAAAAAGCTGAGTACGTTATACCTAGTGACATCTCAATTCATTTATCGTAAGCTTTTGCATCAGTGAAACCATGCTTAGTTTCAGGGTTAAATTTCCAAACTTACCCCATAACAGCGCTGGTTTAATTATGACGTAGAATTCATTCATTCTTAGAGAAAAAAGTCAAGACACTCTATCTACATTCAACTTTGGAGGCGAATACAAAGCATGTAAATCATTATAGAACAACTTGTGGTCTCATAGCTGGGTTGGTGGGCTCTATATCTAAAGAGCTGAAATACATGACTGAGAATGGGATCGGATCAACATATTATTAACCGAAGGATGGTAAGTAATTTTGAAAAATACGGTTTAAATTTGCATTAAGGAAAGGATATCTCTTTTTTCGTACACGCGGTCCAAGTATTCTTATTTATACAATGGGAAGTCCACTTACACTTTCCACATTCAAAAGTCCAAAGCCGTGAGCGTTGGACTTTCTATCACACGAAATTTGGGCTCTTCGTGCCATTAGCACATTCTACGGACATAGCCCCATATTCGTGGTTCGATGGCGCTTGCAAAATGACGAGCCAGTTGGGTTTATCGCACTATGTTCGTCTCTGAGAGCGGACATAACTCGGAAGGTCTTTGCACTTGTCACTCCCTGAGTGGTAGTTGTACGTAACATGAAACCTTTACTCCAGGGTGTAACGGTTTTTGGGAGAGAGATTTTTCCAAAAACCAAGAATTCATTTGGATTTCGACAATACCACTATGTTTCCCTGTACGTGAAATTATGTATGTGTGCCTGTATGCATGTATTTACTTATCCAATGACGCACTTATGCCTTCACAGACTCGTACATCTATTACTTTCTGACTTGAGATGACTAATGATAAATGAACAACTGGAGACGAGTTGAATGCGACACAACAGAATACGCATATACATCCCCTTTTTACCTTATTCTCTCCTTAGATGTTTGAAGCAGTAACCTCTGAAACCACCATTGGCTATCTAATGAAAAGGGAATGGAGACAAACGGAAATACCACTTTTATAGTTTACAAGCGAGAATTGAAGAGTCAAAAGACAAGCGGCAGAGTTGCGTGCACTCTGTTTCAGGGGAGCGTCAGCAGTATTAAATTCGGTAGTTTGGGATTGATGTGGGGAACTTCGAACGAGCATATACCAATGAGTCGGTGAATCAGACTGACACGTCAAGTGTGCACAGAATACGTTTTCTGCTGACTAACTGCTTTTTCTCGGGGTATGCGAATACTTTCTCACAAATTATCTTTGACTAAACTAAAAACTATTCCAATGGGATGAGAAACATTTCTAAATTCCGCAACGAACTTTGCCGAACAAGTCTGGAAAACATTCGTCTGTCATACTCTCATCGTCCAAGTATGACTTACAGCAAGCAGCGGTGCATATATTGTTGAGACCGCCAGATCACTGCGGACTAGAATAAATGAGCACATCCCAAAGTGCACACGTGATGCGATGACTCAGTCACAACTCGAATACATCTTGTGCGCTGACCTCGCCCATCGATCACCAATTGATCGAAAACGATCAAAAAGCAGACTCGGCAAATCCTGTCCTCGAGGAAAACACTAATTTTTACACACTTTTCTCTATCAAACTTTATCCAAAGCTCGCAATTGTTTAGCCACGATCCACAATCCTTTAGACACGACCCACCATTCCGTAGACACAACCCACAACCTTCAGGCATATCACTGTGAGCCAATCAGATCAAAAATGTCGGAATATTATGACAAGAAATGTTGGGACAATTTATTTCTCACAAAGATTAGTTGGTTGACCGAATGAGAAAATGTGACGATTTTATCCTGCCCAATTGACCGTGGTAATGACATCAAATGCTGCACCACAAATTGATTTGAGAAGGTTTAGACGATGAGCCTGTATGATCGAACCATGTGGCACAGACTTTGTGACTGTTGCACTTTCAGTGAACCAGCTTTTAATGTGCTGAATATTTCAAAAGAATGAATGTACTGAAAAATCTTAGCTCTTTGAATCTACCGAATGTCTCTTCCATCGCATTCAAAAATGGACTGTACCGTAGGAGAAAACGTATTTGATGAATGGTATGTAATTGTGCATTCATAGTTCCCAATGAACGGGGGCAAAGTCAAAAACAAATACTACTCTGACATCAGGTTGGTCAATAACAATAGACGCTGAGCACTAATGAAAGGTACTCATTAAAAGTATGCCATATAATCCTTACATCGCATGCCTCAATATACCGGTGACAGAGAAAGATGCTCATGTGTTAAAGTTAGGTCCCTCACTTGACGGTAGACTTCGAACTGCTCAACTACCTACTTCTTAACGTCCAATACAGACGTCCATATGTCGCAGTTAGTTTCACCAATATATAACATCACGGTTGCCGTACGTAATCGCTGCAGTCAATCTGCATGTTCTGCTCCTTTAGATTTGGCCATGTCTGAGTTTCGTTCCACTGGTTGAATAGTCAGCTTACTAACCGAATAGTGATGCCCATCCAGCAATCGATCAGTGGATGACTTACTGACTGTTGCGCTTGGGAAATCTTTCTCCATCCTGTCCTCCAGCTGCCTCAATGAGTTTGCTGGGTTTTCGTCCACCACATCACACAAATACTGACAGATTCTCCGATGAACTTCATCTTGCAGGATCCAGGTGTAAAAGCCGTTTCCTGATTCAGAAGCGATAGCACGGCATGTTTTGACATTATTATCGAGGAGTTTGGCAACGTCCTTCGAATCATCTCTTTGCACACATTTGATTATCCACCGTCGATCTTCCGCGCTGGCAAAAAATATATTCTTTTCTTTTAACCCTTTTCAAAGCAGTCAATAATGTCAGGTGATGTTGCGTACAGTGCCAGGTAAAGAACGGTGAATATTACCGCAAGCGGTCGCGGTGTGTTTATATCGCTCGACAGGCTCGAACGAAATATCAACCAATGGAAAATGAGTCTCCTCATGCCAGGATAAAATGTCACAAACAACGAGTCCTGTAAGCAAAACTCCGTAATGTAATAAACCGTACTTTGTTCCTTATTAGCAATCGCTGGCACAGATCAAGACACGATCCAAAGAAGAAATAAAGGGTTGCTTCCTTATCCGTTTAGATGACTGGATACATTGAAAGTCTGAGGATAATACACACAGATGAGGTGGGTACGCTTCCATTACTGTCATCATTATGTTGCAATATTCTATATATATATATATATATATATATATATATATATATATATATATATATATATATATATATATATATATATATATATTACACCGGCTTCGGAACAAACATGGTGGCAGCGCAACAGCAACAGAAAAAATTACGAAGTCGAGGGATTAACAGTCAACATAAAGATTCCGACAAATGAAAGCAAATGTTTTTCAGTATTTCCATGTTACACTTTCCGTAATTTTTAAAAATCTTTTTTCAGTTGTTTATGGGGAAAGGAAAGTCAACAGACAGGCCGCAGAGCATTTGCGTCACCGGATTCGGTTCCAAACCATACCTCCTAGCGTCTCTAACCAACGGCAATCCTCATCTATTCGACCCCAGCCAGCAAGGCGGGAAGCACCAGTCGAAAGTCAAACACCAAGCTAACTTCTTCATGTCCCTGCGCCAAGTTATAGCCTGGCCGCCGCGCCGCTTCTTCCATCCTTGTCCAGTATTTGCAAAAGAGCGAGAAAGGATAAACGATGGGTAGGCATAACCAAAACATGGCCGAGACATCGGAGGCGGTGTTGAGTGATTATCTCTGTCAGACGGCGACTATCTGCAGCGACCACACGACGACGAACCTCGTCATTGCTCACCCCATGTTCCCACCAGGCATGACCTATGCTTCGGAGAAACTGTTGGCCGAATACAGAAATCCGCCGGGCATCCTCAACTCGGAGGGGCCAGGTCTCGCAGCCATAAAGGAGAACACTGCTGATTTTGGCACTGTACACTCTTCTCATGCGGTAAAGCCGAAAGTCATGGCGGTGCCACCAGTGACGCACGTTCGCTAAAGCTATTCTGGCTCTCGTTTACCCACACAGCCACCAGTTGTGATCAAGCTCCCGAGGTACTCAAAGCTAATGACCACCTCTAACCGATCACCACTGAGGGCGAGCGCAGGCATAAGCTACTACCAGACTTGAATAAGTGCCTTGCGTTTTGAACGCGCAAAGCACATACCATATCGGGACGCCCCAGCCGCCAAGCGGTTCAATGCTTGTCAAACTGTCTGTGCACTGTCGCTCACGTAGACGATATCATCGGCGTACTCATAGTCAAAGGCTTTGTTCCCTGGGAGGAGTTCGCCACCACTATTTGAAAGACCAGACAAAGCGTTTTGTAGGACATCCTGCATAGCAAAGTTGAATGAAACGGGGATATTGGGTAGCCTTATCGTACTCCACTGAAGATGGCAAAGGGTGGCTGGCCATAAGACCGAACCCGACCCGAGGCTTGACGGTACAACGGACACATGCTTTCCAGGTACGTTATTCCATAATAAACAATACCATAGTTCAGACCCACCGGCGGAGTCGAAGGCCGCGTGAACTTCCAGCAACACAAAGACGGTTGGTCTTTGGATGGAGTACAGGTGCACTAACAGCTGTCTGAGGGTGGAAATGTGATTGACGAATCCAAGACTGGTATGAAACACAGCCTGTTTATCACGAATTTGACCATCACGCCTGTTGTACAACTTGCGAAGAATGACAGAAGCCAGCAGGTTGGACGCTGTCGGATTTAGGCTTATATCTTTAAGATTGACGCAGTCAGTGTGAGAGCTCTTTTTGAAGATGGGAACAACGATCGCAATTTCAGTGATAGTTGTAGTGTCAACATCTGACACCATTATTGTCAATGAAAATACAAGTCATGCTAGCAGTGCCACATGGTTTGATCATACAGGCTCATCGTCTAAACCTTCTCAAATCAATTTGTGGTGCAGCATTTGATATCATTACCACGGTCAATTGGGCAGAATAAAATCGTCACATTTTCTCATTCGGTCAACCAACTAATCTTTGTGAGAAATAAATTGTCCCAACATTTCTTGTCATAATATTCCGACCTTTTGATCTGATTGGCTTACAGTGATATGCCTAAAGGTTGTGGGTTGTGTCTACGGAATGGTGGGTCGTGTCTGAAGGATTGTGGATCGTGGCTAAACAATTGCGGGCTTTGGATAAAGCTTGATGGGAAAAGGCGCAGAAGCATCATAGATCGCTAGCGTTAAACCCACTCCAAGTTCAAACGTGTATCAACTCCACCATTAACCCCACAGTTGCTTTGACCAATTACCAGCAGCCATACACATGCGCGCAGACTCAAGCCCCACAGTTCGCTTGTATTACTTTGTTTGTCTCATAATTTTTAACTTGTTACTTGCTATTTTGCGCACGTGACCGATAACATTATACGGATGGAATTCCTCTCTGTACCGAAAATCAAGTGTACCCGGTATAGGAAACATCAATTCTTCTAAATTACGATCTGCTCATTCGGGCTGGGCTACGCTACGGCAAAAATGAACGCAATCAGGAAGACGCGTAAGTCAGGGCGGTACCCAGCAGTCTGCGTATCACTAATTATATTCAAATAAGTAACAAGATATTCATGGTAGAAATAAGCAACCGTATGCTGATGTGATGAAGTGAGAGGTGTGCCACTCTGTCAAAGCAAGCGCAGAATATTCGGTCAGAGATGAGGAGCACAAGTGGTTTGAGCATGAGGAACGTGAGCAATGGCACAGGCGACTGCGGCGTATGTGGTGGTAGTGTGTGTGTTGGGGGGGGGGGGTGTATACACGTGTGAGAAACGTGCATGGGAACATTTGGTTCAGTATGTGTGTGTGTGTGTGTGTGTGTGTGTGTGTGATCGTGAGAAACGAAACGACTTAGAATATTAGCCTGAGATCGTCGGACCTCACTAGAAGTCATTCCGGTGACGCCTTCCCAGGTTTTGTATCTGACTTGCTTGCTCGACCTGAAATGTTCTGATTATGACACCAGAGTAGTGAAGCTAAATATATATGCAGTCTAGAAACGGCATTATAATCCAGTATACTTGATCATTTTTCTCGACGAGAATCTACCGCTGGAGGAACGTTATATTGATCAGTATAAATTTGTACGAGATACGTTGTGGTTTGGCAGTTGCCGATCAGAGCAGTCATCAGTCCATCAGACGTGTCCGGAATCAGGTAAGAAGATCTCACCTGTATCAGATAACACACTGAACTACCATTACTGGCAGTTTATGTGAATGAACGGAGAGCGTTTGATTCGCTGCTCCGATTTTCTTGTGAGTGAGCATAGTTCCGGGTTCGAAATGTTGCATGATACAGGGTTAACACGACCAATCCGAAAGTCATACTGGCTATTGGGATCTCTGTCTCCGTCGCGTACACTGCAGGCTTTCCTCTCGTTCTCAACCCTGTAGCACCGTTATACCGAGTCGTTGCATCGTACTCGGCCTTTTACGGTATTTTTCAGTTAGTAACTGCGTTCAGCTTGATATCTGTTGAACGGAACTCCCGGGAATGACCTCATTACAGGATCGCATCGAAAGCCATGTTTGTTGACTGGGCAGCGATACGAAAAGTGTGTGATAATTCTACAGCGTCCCTCTCATTTGCTCAACTCTGAGAGTTCAGCTCGACAGATTTCATGATAGAACTTCTTTTTGGGATATATGATGCGACAAGCCTAAGTAACGACGGGCAAACCTGTAGTCAATCTTGCGAGCTATCACCGGATAAGTCCGATGAATTTGAGATGCCTTGAGTTTCGTGGTGATCAAGAGCTGCTAACTGTCCAGCAGTTTTCGGTGTCCTACCGAAGAATTTCGAACATTTTTCACGATGCTGAAGACAAAGTGAGGTTGACACCGAGCATATAGGCCTTAGGAAATTGACTGTGCAGGACATTGTATGAGCCCAGTTTCTGCTTGAATACTGTTTCCTCTATTTCCAAACCACATTTATCTCATTTTTAGGGAGTTCATGAAAGGCTATTTTTGCTTCCTTTTTTATTTATTATACAACAATTCAAGAAGGGGGCCGCGGTCAATGAAAAGCTCTCAAGTGGGGAAGTGACCAGAGGTGGCAGGAATCGAACTCGAGCCGTTGTTGTCCAGAGTCCATGCTGACAACCATTTGACCACAGCCGGTCAGCTGAACAAATACATGAGACGGGGTGTAATATTCCCGTTGATCATTGATAGCAAATCACTTTTCAATTTGGTCTTGTTTTTGGGGTTCAAATAGCTGCTATTGTGCATCTCGCACTCGAAATCCTAGAATGCTATGTGAAAATTGTGATTAGGAACATTTTTCGACGTGAAACAAGTAGTGATCATATGAAGTAACTTTTCACACTGCATCGAAGTTCAACTCACCCTAGCGAATCTGAGGTTAGACCGTGCACCTGTTTCATCAAATTTGTCTGGAATCATTATCATCAGAAGTGAATATCCATAATAGTAGAGTGCTTCGATTGATTTATTTTGTTGAATTTTTATTATATGATATCACTATAATATTTCAGGAAGAGTGTCTCGGTCAATTTGCTAAAGTGTTCAGCGGCTACTCGAGGATTCGAACACGGGACGGGCGGGTCTGGAGCCTACCGTGATGACGGTTCCATCCACTCTGGACAATGAGTTTAGCTTTTCCACAGCATGAATGAACAATCCTTCCATGAACAATTCTATTTTCACTGATTATGAATATTGGTGTTGTTTTGTAGCTCAGGTTGACGATTCGTATTCGTTGGTGATCACCGGGCTTGGCGTTTAGGTCGCAAACGTTTCTCCACCGGTCGAGGTGACATCAGTGACGTCACCTCGACTGGTGAAGAAACGTCTGCTACCTAAACTCCGAGCTGAGCGACCATCAACGGATGCAATTCTGTTTTCCTATAACTGAAACTATTTTTTAGACCAGGTTGGACTGATTACCTAATGACAGCGGCAATGTAGTGCTTCTTCCTGTTACTCTTTTGTCCTTAAACTCAGGCATGGCGTACTCGATGCTCACCGGATTGCCTCCAATCTACGGGGTGTACGTGAGCTTTGTCGCACCTTTGTTGTACGCTGTGTTTGGTCGTTGTGCTCAAGTATCACTGGGTGAGTTCGATTTGGAGAGGGAAATTAGGCCAGTCAAGTCAGTTAAACACTCTGTGCATCAGAGGGTGAATACCCATTTATGGTATAGCCACTCTGATACGGACTCAAAAAGGCAAAATGAGAACGTGAAAGAAGGAAGTGTGCAACGTACCTTGATATTTTATTGATATTTTAAGGAACCTAGCTAGATGATTAGCTTAATAAGGATTTCCAAG
The DNA here is from genome assembly GCA_948099385.1 of Fasciola hepatica. Lineage (NCBI taxonomy): Eukaryota > Metazoa > Platyhelminthes > Trematoda > Plagiorchiida > Fasciolidae > Fasciola > Fasciola hepatica. The sequence goes on along the minus strand of CANUEZ040000126.1, from coordinate 4,072,812 downwards.
CACCGGTGTTGAATAACAAATGTTCAAAACCAGACCTAGAATAGAATGCCAAAATAGGCCTAGTAAGATCTGGGTAAAATATCGTTCAGGAAAGCATTAGGCTATTATTGTTGTTGTGTTGGGCCATGATACACCGGGTAACCTAATGGTAGGGTAGTCCGAAACATTTAGAGAGAAATCTGATAAATGTAACGATTGTTTTGAAGCCCTATTACCAAGAAAAACCGAATATAAGACAAGTTGAGCGTGAGAAACAGTGCGGTAATTCACAGGAATATTCAAACTGTCTTACTTAAGTGAACAGAACGGTTAAATCAAAGTCAGATCACCCCGGTTAGTTAGGTAATCAGAGGTAGTTAAAGAATAATGGATGTTCTTGCTGTGTGCTCACTAATTATGATAAAAATTTGAACTGGATACTGGTAGATAGGGGTGCTTAACAATTTCGTAATAGGGAAGTAAAATATCGAAGTACTTAGAGACAGAGAGAGAGAGAGAGAGTCAGTCCGAAATCAAGACTGGAAGGCCATCTGGTGAGCTCTGTTACTGGAACTCGGCACACCAAGGTCTACAGTACGTTGTGTGATGACCGTTTGTACACCACTGGAATATGCCCTTTAGTAATGATCGCAGCAGCGATGAAAATATCACCAATATTTGGTCCATCTGAAAAGATTCAAGATTCGTTGACCTATGACACCATAATTTTGTATTAGTAACAACTGATGAAAGGCAACGCCCACTGAGTCATAACGGATAATTTTTGTCCATCTTAGGCACATTTGCTGTGGTCAGTTTGATTCTCTCCGAACCTATTCGGCGTTTGTGTGATCAAGTCTCGGAACAGACTGGAAAAAACCAGAGCACGACGGACTACCGTGGTCTGATTCCCGTGTGCTTTTCACCGGAGTCTAAACAGTCGGACACTGGTGTTCCCCCGGATCGGTTGTTCGATTTGCGTCCACAAATCGCGATCACACTGACTTTTCTCATCGGGGTAATTCAGGTGAGGGGTGATCCTTTAACCGTAATAAAAGATTTCCACTTGATTTAACCTCTCACGTGCCAACGGGATCTTCTGAGGAATTCAGAGCGTGCATTTTTGTGATCCACTAGTGAATGTAATGACCACTTTTACTTGGAAAATCCCAAACCTTACAGAAACAAGCAGTTCAGAAATTACAGCAATAACAACGATTACAAAAAATTGGGTTCTCTGAAGAATCGTGAGTTATTCTAAGGAGTTAGAACTGACAAAATAACGGTTAAAATTACAATCTTCGTCCTTCTACTGTGTCGCTCTTCTGTCCTCTTCTGTGTGAGAAAATTCTAATTAAAAACTAATTTACTCAGATTATATTCCACAAAAATCAATTATGTATTGTGTGAACACAACGACGAAAAACCATAAACGCTGTCGTTCTAATTTAATTCCTTGCACTCATTATTTGTAAATCATAATAATTCAATGAAAAGGATGAGTGAGCTAAAGGGAACGAGTGCAAAACTGCAAATTTTCCAATGTTGTAACTTGGTGCCATGTCTTCAATAAGGTATTAGTTGAAGACAATGGTCAAAGCTATCTAGCATAGCTGTGCAGACGAATTAATTGCATATTTACACGTGATCGTTGTTCGTTCATTATTGGTACGTGTGTGTGTGTGTGTGTGTGTGTGTGTGTGTGTGTGTGTGTATGTATGTATGTTTGCTTTTCCCCCGGTTTTGGCTCCGTCTTCATTACCATGCAGAATTCCTCCATAGTTAAAAAAATCAATTTTGTGTATGGAAAACAGCAGGTGTCAGCTGACACGTGATTCGTCATTGGAATTACGGGAAAAACAGATGGTTGATTGACCAACGCCTAAAATGGAATGATACTGCTATTACGTCCATGGAATACTTTTTGAGGACACTTTAGAAAAAGGACAGTTGCAAAGCACCTGTTGAATGATTGATGCATAGATACTTTTTGATGGTTCCAAAATTCACATCTTTCCAACTGTAAACAACGTGCGTTCAGGCGTGTTGCTGAATCTCTGACTCGAGCAGTGCACTATATATATATATATATATATATATATATATATATATATATATATATATATATATATATATATATATATATATATATTAACATGGAAGCATATTCTCCAGATAGGACAAGACCTTCGGAGGATCACGTAGTTATCCGGGTTGGATCACCTGGGGTCGAACCTGATGCTTTACGACTTTCACCACCAGATGACCGCCAGAGTTCGAAGTACACTAAAAGTTCTTGGACGGCGAAGATAACGGTTATTTTTCCCCAACTTTAGCTTGAAAAAGATCACAATCAATCTGCAATCTGACATCAAATCCGACGGAATAGGATAACCAAAACGGGGTGGCATCAAAAAGACAGAAGAAACAGACGATTACCGATTAAATACATGCTGAAAACTTACTCTCCGAAGCCCATTGCTCTTTTTCGAACATCTCGCCTCAGGCCTCCGTACCTGTGGGTTTCTAAGCAAAGAGATAAGTAGACAGCTTAGAAGGGTTACCAGACTATTCGGATGAGCATAACATGTCAAGAGAAACGTGCTGAACCATCACCCAGGTAGCAACTAGATATGAAAAATAAATAAGTGTGAGACCCGACGTAGAAAGAAGAGGATGATTGATGGGGGCGTGTACGCTTGTTACAATGATGATAACCACTTTTTTCACGTTAATGGCTTTTTCCATGCATTGACGAGTATATTACACGATCAGTCCGTTGATCTCTAAAGGAAGTTTTGATTATGTCCAACCTATTCCATCGAACAGCATTGCTGAACACCACCTAGCACAAACCCTTGTTCTGTGCAGAAAGTTGTTGATTTGCTGGCCGCGAGACTTAATGAATCGAACACCGCAGGTTCGAGTTCCGGTGAATGTGCACTGCTCATTATTCCTGACAAGGATGAAGCACCTGTAAACTGCTTCTATGGTTTTCAATTGTGACTTGGGTGTTGGTACTGCATTACGTACAACCGTAAAAAAACCATATTGGTCATTAGCGGTTAGTTTTCTGGAGTCATCAATAATTATGGTTTATAAACGTATACTCTGTATATATGGTTGAAGTTGTGTTATTCCTGAAAAACGAAAGCTGGTTGTCCCAAGTTTAAACAAATTCTTGAGCAACTGAGGCAGATAGTTGTTTAGCGTACATGATCATATGCTGATTTATTAAATTATTCAAACTACATAACCATTTGCACTTGTTATGATACAAAATCTACAAATTCTAAGCACTGCTAACCAATTATGGACGTCACCAAACAGAAAGAGTCACGTGGTGGAGACTAAGGATGACATCTGTCTGCGTAAACATTTTGGTTCAGAAGCTTGATTGGTTGAAGAAAACAGCAGAGGAATTGCATGCGATGGGCTCGTTGCCTGCAATTAAGGCAATAATATAGTTGGTGTTCTCGTGTCCAGAACAAAGCAAAGGTTTAGTCACTGCCCACATGAGTTTCCTTGAGTGAACCACGTGCGTTCTCCCACAGTAATCTGCCCAATATTACACAAACTTCGGTAAAAGTTGCGATCCAGAATTGTCAGTTTGGTTCCCTTTTCCGACTCATATCTGGAGTTTGTTGTTATCCTTCTAGGCAAACAAACGGTGCATAAGTAAATGCTTTAGGCTCGCACTTTCGGTTGCCTGAATAACCATTCTGCTCTCTTGACCTCTACTAAAAGACGAATTTTAACGCCTAATTGCGCGCCAATTTATTCGTAAATTATCACTTTTTCACCCCCAATCATAAATGTGAACTGTAAGAGGGTAGCAATCATGTTGTTGTACGAAAAGTTCATATTGATGGATTACAGGACATTTTAGTGAAAATTCTTATTCAATGGTCGAATGTCTTTGCGTGTACAACATTAATCCTTTGATGGACCACTTTACACCATTTTTACATTGTGGCGCGAATACCCGGATCAAAGTTGCTTTTGTTCTGACTTGCATGCGGTCACAGAAAAAGGTGTTCATCGAGAAAACTGAGCGCTGAATGGATAGTGATTTGTGCTGGTTCCATATTCCCGTTGTCTGCAATCGGTCCGTGAAAGAAAAGACATAACTGTTAATAAGTAGGTGGTATCCATTCAGTCGGTGCTGAGAATAGTCGTTGATTCGAGTTGTTCCTGGATCAATAAAGAGAATAACACAAACGGTAGTTGAAGGTGTTAATCGAACTGACCATTCGGGGAATTAGTTCAATTTTTATGCTCCCGAAATCGGCCAGTCTCAACTGACGTACATTTCGTTGATCGGAACTCAACTCACACAAGGTCAAATAATATTTGGTCAGCGAAGGTTAGCACCTTTCGAATCGGCGAAATAACCTCATGTTAAGTGAGCGGTTTTTGTAACGGCTAAAGCCGTGGGTTAGCGGATCAGTCACTACGTACAATCACATCTGTTTTCAGCAACAGGCATATGATTACTAACAAAATGGATCCAAGGAAATGGGCTTTCAATATGCGGACGTTTTCAGATCTAAATCAGTTACTCAAAAAGAGGGCGTTCAGTGACTTTTCTCCACACTGTTGCTGTTCTCGTTTCTGAGCAGAAAAATATCTAACCATATGGATAGTTCATCCATCGAACGTGTGGTTATCACTAATTAAATGAGTCGAAGTGAAATGAAACATTGTGCAATCACGTGATTGGGGCATGAAGTTCACTTTCGATCGATTCGAGAACAGCCTTTTACAGTATTACTCTAATTTGAAACTGTTTTTGCCATTTTAGTATGAATCGACTAAAGAATAACGAAACATCTCTTCCAAACCTCTTTCTATTTAATTCAGATTTCTTGCCTTCTGATATAAAAACAAAAGGAAGTTCGACAGTTATTTTGATAGTCACCAAATTACTCTATTCCACCCCATCAAACATTTGTTTGAAATAGCAACAAGGTTCAAGTGTTCATATAAAACAGATTTTTAATCAGAAGTTTATATTGGTTTTCCGTTGTCAACGATGAATCCACGATCGGGACTTCGTGGAACGTTGCATAGGTTTCTCATTCGTGTTAAAAATAATCAACACAGTGCATATTCGTCAAGACAACACTGGACTTGGTGTCGGATAATGTTACACATGCCCATCGTTAGACCATCCGGAGTGATACAGAAGTTCTCTCATAAAGCTAGAATTAATTAACGTAGCACGGCTATCACAAGAGTTGATTATTGGGTGAGTGACGGATGGTCACGGTTCAAAGTGTTCTGTGCATGTACTTGCTCTTCTTGTCTCCCGTGATGTTGTCATGTATACGCTGATTGATTCCTCGGTTGCGGCAACTTCTGATCGAATCTGAAATTGACTGAATGTAATGCTCATTCTTGTACTATATCGTATCGTGTATACCAGCATGAGCGTAGTTGTCAATGCTTTTCATCCGAAAATGCCGCCAAAATAACTGATGGAGCGAAACAGGATTTCATTTCAGATAGAATGAGATCCTTGTTTGTTAGGACACGTGCTAGAAACGGAACAATAGAATTCCTGTTCAAAGACAATTTGCAGGGAAGCAGTTTATGCCTAGACCGGGTCAGTGAGTGAGACTGACAGAGAGTAAGACCAAAATGCGATGGGCGTGAAGTGTCAGAGGACTTTCTGTGCAAACATAATGAATGCTGTTATGCGGTTAGTGGACAGCTCCCCGACTAGATCATTTAAGCCTATGCCAGACTCAAGAGAGATAACGCGTAAGCGTCTTAGTAATCCTGGGAAAATGATAGAGGGACAAAAAAGAATGGTAAATCATATTCATTGTTTTACAAAAGTGGAAATAACAGACTATGGAGCACGAAATTGTCGCAGTTTTCTAATTCAATCTGACACTTATTGTTCACGTCATTTTCATTAAGAACGACACGAATTTCTTCGAGGTACCGTAAAATGAGTTCACAGAAACACGAGTAAAACGGAATTTTGTTTATTTTCATTCCCAATGGCGGTTCTCTGTTGTTATGCCTTCATGATCAGTGTATCTTTTCCCGGGACGAAAGCAAACTTGCCTTCTTCAATGTCTCCCCCAATCCAGTGTCTAATCGGTGTGTTTCGCCTGGGCCATTTGATGTGTTATATGGCTCCGGCCATGGTAGATGGATTTGTGACCGGAGCGGCGGTACATGTACTGACCAGTCAGATCCCTTCGTTATTCGGTGTGAAGGCGGCAGCTAAAGGTGATGGGATCGGATCCCTATTTTTGGTGAGTATTTTTTTCGCGTGTGCACAGTCACTTACTGCTGCTTTCTTATCGTGGTTCAGAGATTTGGCGTATGCAACGGTTTGTTGTAAACAAAATAATAACTTGTAAGTGACCACAGACATTCGAACTTTACAAGTTCAAAATTTCTTAAGACATGCTATAGTAGGTGGTGGGGAGGGAATTTCATGTGATCTTGGTTAATAAATTGTGGACATCGTTAATTAGTGGTTAGGACTTCTTGCTTCAGGTTATGATTTTTTGTTCTTCAGTTTTTGGATTCTGATAGACAGAATGAGGACAAAAGAAACTAGTGATTGTGTGATTCCTTTTCCGAATGATTATTCGTTATTTGCAGAATATGATTCATCACGCAGTACTGGAGCTGAATTCATCATATTGTGTATGTGTTCAGCAAACCGTTGGGATCCAGTCTGGACAGCCTTGTCGTCAAGGTATTAGATTTGCTATCGTTCATCCCGGGTTCGAGTCCCCGTAGGAATTCGGTGGATGCGCACCGCTGATGACAAAGACGAAACAGCTATGCCGTGCGTCTATGGTTTCCAATGATGAGTTGAGAGTTAATACCGTCTGATGAGTCATACTCTCCAAACCTTATCTCGTACTAATCATATACATATTCATTATAAGCTCCTTGATTCATTCGAAAAAATCTAAAGTTAGTCTCAGTTTTGGTTCAAAATATCCCATCGCTATTCTTTACCATCATCTATCTATGCATGGGGTCATTCATTTTTTCCACTGCAACTCAGTTTGAGTGTGCTTCAGTAAAAAGGGAAACTGATGTGGTTAGTTTTAACGGACGACAAGATGACTACAAAGTTACCGGTTTTTATTCTCTGTAACTCATTTGGAACCACTGGACTCAAAAAGGGATGAAACAATTCCGGATCACAACGAAGTCAGTCGCCATCCGTCTCAGTCGAGTGATTTTTTGGGCAAAAGAGACTGGAAATCATCAAAATAGATTCTTGACATTTTACCGCACATAGGTTTATACTCTGAGGGAATGAGAGATGAGTTGTGATCTGAGTACTGTTTCTCTCTATCAGTGATCAATAAGTTAGTGGTTATTGACACTCTTCGTGAGGATATGAAGTCCCATGTTTGATCCAGTCTAAAAGGAACAAATCCATACCCAATTCTTCAGATCGAATCACGTGCCTAGTAAGATCGGTTTCCTGTGAGATTTGATCAAGAACAGCCTGATTGGGGTTCGCGCGGGGTCGATACTCTCTCCATCCTCTTCGTTTCCCATGGCAAACTCTGTTGGAAGTACAAAGCACAGTTCGGTTCCGACCGGTTTTTTGGAAAATCGTCATTATTATCATCACTGCAGAGTAGCGCATTGCATAAACAACAAGCCATTTCCACAAAAACTCGAAAGAGGAATTTCTGACCGGTTTTGATCAAACGGTTTCAACATTCACTGCCAATGCAGATGAAATCTCCCTATTACCAGCTACAAGTATGTAGCACCCTCCGTTGCTGGAATATTGTACCACGGTTGAGGGAAAAATAAGAGAAAGTAGAATAATGGAGTAGAAGTGGACAAAGATGTCCGAAACTGTGAGATCACTGGACTGTTTCGATTTTTCAAGTCTTTTCTACAATGAATGGAACGTCAAAAACGGCACTACGAACTGATTACCCGACCGGTGCTGGTCAAACTGCTATTTTAGCGTGAACTTTGAACACTACGGCCTCTAGTTCGAATCGTAATGCTACTGCGAACGGCTACCCTTATTACGTAACCTTCAATTAGCCGCAACCCTCGTCCCGAAGTCAAAAGTTATCATGATTTTCTCATTAAGGTACAGCATTTTTAAAATAACACATCCTTCACACTTAACTCTTGTTTTTTTGCGGAGAATGCGTAACTAAAGAGAAAATGGCAAGGCCAGTGGTATAGTTTATCAATTCGTATGAAAAGATACTTGTTCAGTCATTATTCAGTCAGATATAGGGGTATGATTGAATCTACTTTCCTCACAGATCACGATCACCAATGAGAGCTCTCTTTCTAGAGTGGGGTTAACTAAATGGCTAGCCTCCAACATACGTCAATAACACACTGCTGTAATCGGAAACCATGCCATTTATGCTTTCCCATTCGTCAGCTTAGGCTGTTCCACACAATACAAATATTACTCTTTACTTATCTGTAACAATATATTTTTCCAGCTCTACGTTACGGTCCTTCTATTATATTTTCTGGTTTGCTTGAAACTTGTTGTTCAGTCCTTCGTAATGATGATGATGATGATGATGATGATGATGATGATGATGATGACGGGTTGTGACTCATTGGTCTTTATTAAGGGTTTGACCAATAAAATCAATAATTCGATAGCCTAACTGTGGGATAAAGTTAACGGAACTAAATTCGTTCAAACAATTTGCATCCTTGGCACACCAATTTGTTCTGAAACTTTGACGTTAAACATGTTCTAAATTGCAACGTATCCCATCTTAAATAGAAGCTCATAGGATGTCCTCTGTTTCGCACTTGGCTCATAATTCGATCAACATGGTTAGAGTGGTGGCTGGATTTAAGCGCGTTTAGTGCATCCCACCCGGCAGACCCTTTCTGTTCTATTTTTTCTGGATTATGTAATCCTCAGGTCACCTTTTGGGTTAATGCTTTGATTTCAAATGTGAGCTATAGGGCTCACTAGGGTCATATCAATGCAGCGAATAGCAAAGCAAAATAATATGAAAACGTTTCCACAGTTTTGATCGTTTGACATCTTTGGTGATCGAAAACCCTTTTTATTTGGTTCCTCCCCACTTACCGTTTCATCTTCGTACGCCGGATTAAATTATTCCCCCGGGAATCTTTCAAACTCAGGTCTACGTGAATCTGTTCCGACACGTGCGAAGCATCAATCCTATCACTTTGGTGATTTCTACCCTGTCCATCCTCTTTTTATTGGTCGTCAAGATGAATATAGAACCGTTCCTCCAAAGATGCGGACATTGCAGGTTTCCTTTTCCATCTGAACTGATTCTGGTAAGCGCGCAATTACCACAAAGATGGATTTTTTCATGTATAAAAACACATACAAAGTAACTCAGCGATAACCCAAGTAGTGGTCCGATGTGTTAAATAGTCAGAGGTTTGAATCCTGCCACCGTCGGTCTCTTTGGTGTCAGACAGTTATCCACGGTCGCCCGGTTCGTGACAACAATTGACCTGTTGGGACATTCTGTGGTTCTTTACTTCAGCTCTCGGGGTCTGGTTGCCGGCTATCCTTTTTAGTGCAATGGGCCTTTAAAGCTGTGGGGAATATGCCCCTTCCACTGTACTCACGTGCAAGCACGGGATGTTAAAAACGGGTGCATAGATAGGGTGGGAGTAAGCTGACGTTTTTATTCTGAAGACCGCGGGATGAAAAAACGGCCAGGTATGAGACATTTGAATTTAATTGTCTCCTCTTTGACCGTATGCGAAATAGTGGGTATATTTGAGCACAGGAACAGCTTGTGGTAAACGAACCACACACACTAAAACACAAATTCCAATTACTCATTTGAGAATGGCACGGGAAACATAAGATTACAATACTCTCTTTAAGATTTGTGACCGTGCAACAAAACTAGATAAAAATAACCGCTTTAAATCGACAGTGGTTCTCAAAACAAAGATAAAATTACGATCCAGAACGTAACCTAACACGAATGAACAAGAAACGAGTGTTTTGCTTGAGTGCATTGAATTCTAAATGTAGTATCCAGGTACAGCAAAAGTATTAGTTTGGGTGTATTTTTTGAGTGAGGAAGCTGTTGGGGTGTCATTCAAAGCCGACCATTAACTTTCACCTGAACTGCTTCAGAAAAGATGGAGAAATGTCCTTTGAAAAGAAAAGATGAACTAAGTGACGAATAGCGCATTTGTTTACACTGTTCATGACAAACTTCTTGAGAGTTTGATCGGATGGCTAGTTCAATGGGTCGTTGTTGGATAAAATATGAAATAAAAGGTGATGCTGCCCCATGGTGTCTGAAGAACTCCTCGATTTGGGGTGAGCAAAAGTTTTTGTTCGTCGGCGTTAAACATGAGACGAAGTACTTTTGAGTGTTTCATTTGATGGCGTTTTTACACTGGTCCCGTTCTCCCTAAACCCTTTAAACGATCACATTTGAAATTATATATATATATATATATATATATATATATATATATATATATATATATATATATATATATATATATATATCCACACCCACTTGAGTTCATGCTGTGTGCCAAATAAAACACCATGCAGTCGGGAAGGGAGGGGTAGCTAGGGTCCGGTTTCATGATTTATTTGCGAGAGCAATATTGCCAGTTTTCCCAGGTCAAAACAGGTGGTTTTCTTAGGAATCCACAACTGAAGCATTTACCCATCCAAAGATCAACCTGCAAGGCAGTGGGACGAAGCGTATGTTCTGTGACCCAGTGGGGGTCGGTGACTGATTACTTATTTCATTCGTCCGTCGGATGAGGCCAAACATCCTGGGTGCCTAGTAACCCCCCCCCCCCCGTCACAGATGACTGAGAGTACGTCGCCGTGCGCCTCATACCCCATCCGCGGTTGGCTTGGAATTAGGGTTTAGCCATCTTCCAAAGACTGGCTATCAGTCAGCCAACCCGTTGGAGAGCGCCTAGTATTCGCTCTCATCGCCTCACTTTAGAGGGAACACCTCTGCCGCGAGAAGGCAATGAATAAGAATTCCTCAGCAGAGGTAGTGACAGACGCATGATCAGTTGGGAGCACTTCGAGAGGCGTTCAGGACGGGTAGCCATCTCGGAGCCCGAAGCTTCCACCCCTGACCATAACGAGGCATTTGGCGGTAGTATAACTCACTCTTGGTGTTGGTCTGTTCATAAGTCTGGGTAATTAGGTTACATATATCTCAGAACCAGATGAGCAATGTAGTGCGGCAATTGAAACTTGCCATTTCGATATTAGGGGCAGAATCAATACATGGGAACCACTGTGAGTAGTCTTTAAAAAAGAAAAATTTAGCACTGCAAGGATTTATTAAGTAGGTGGAAGTTCAAAGTATTCCCCTCTCCGTCAAATATTAGATGATATGAGCGCATCCCTTCAATAGTTGGGGATTTCATTCCGGCTATCGCATTAATTACACAGTGGACTGATGCTTTGATGCGTAGGCACACGATGTTAGCCTCACCGGGCAAAATCCAATCGGCTTGTCCCCTTTTTCTGGAGAACACTTGACTTATTAGAGAAAAATACGAATTTCATTTTATGTTTGAATATCTTTTTGTATTGATACTTAGGATAAAAGCAGGTTGGAATCACGGAATATATTAATTACTGACCAACTGCGACGCCTGACAAATGTCTGGAACGTTCTACCACGGGGTTAGGTAAGTGAGCTGGATTACAACAGAGAGACTAAATGATAGATATGTCACGTACTAGTAAGGTCGCAGCTAGTCTGTCCTTGGCGATACCATAACTTCGATGGCTCTACTGACATAGCCTGTTAATTCACAATCGAAGATCAGCACGTAAGGTTGGCTCAAAGGGGCTCACCAAAACACCAGTGGTACCAGATAAGACCACGGCTGTTTTGTAGCTACACTCGCCCAGCAGATGCAAAAACTGAATGACATTCTTGTCAATCACAGATAATGATTTCTTGGCCCAAGGAAGTCATTTTCCAGCATTGTCAGCGTATGAACTAGTTGCAGTTTCAATCGTTCCAGTCTACGACCCTGGAAATCCACATAACAAGATAGGTCATTATTGGACAGGTTCACTTCAGAGACGAAATTTCTCCGCTCAAAGCGCTAACAAAAGCGGGGATCGAGTTTCTCTTGACAAATTTCAGGAATTCATGCAGCTGAATGCAAGCAGACGTGGGTATGCGAAAAAGCAATAGCAAAGAGTGTGTGTAAATTTCAATTATAAACAGTCTTAGTGTTTTAATCGATTCATTTTAAGGTAAGTTTGAATGAAAACTTCCATTCTTCTGTGAGGTGTAAACAATTGCCACGGATTAGCTGAACTTGAGATGCGTACACATTTTCGGCGAGTGATTTAAATAGAACTTGCTGTGGTTCATGATGACGATACTCATTTTTTGCTCAAGTTGACGTTACAAGTCCGCTTAAGTTTTCTCCGGTAAGATCACGAAATAAAACCGTAATTATTGACCAAAGTATTCCACCAGAAGACAAGTATATACAAGGAAGGAAACTGACAAACATATTTCGTCTTATCTTTTTCACAGGTAGCCATAGGGACAGTCATATCACAACAAGTCAATCTAAATGGGAAATTTAACGTCACAATCGTGGGTAGAATAGAAAGCGGGTGAGTTTTGTTTTCCATTCTGTTTCCAAATTTGGTCTGGCTATCTTGTATTGTTTTTCTCGTAATTTCCACTTAATTTGCTGGTTAGAGGCGAATGAACTTTTGGATCACCCTATACTCAGTGCAAGAACGTAAAAGAGCATACAAAATGGTGATCAATAATACAACTGACCAGACAATTCCGAAGTTATGAAATGCGATTTGGCCGGTTTGGCAAATGTTAAACTAATCCACATGTGAAATTTGTCGACCCCAACGGGATTCGAACCCACACGTGGTTGCAACCCTTACTTCAGTACCGCTTTCGTGCTCTACAAGCCGAACTACGGGGCCACGGTGAAGGGTTTCGAACATTTAGCATATGGATCATATTAGCCTACCCACCCAAATTACAACAGCACATGACATACACCACACTGAACTAATTTGTAACGGGACTGCCTACAGTGTGACTTCCCTACAGATCAACCACACCCACTTATGAGAGATGTTCAAGGCTGTTCGGTGTGACCTCGTAACTCCGATGGTAGAGCACACGCAGTACTCAAACCTCGGTTCAAATCTAGCCAAGGTCAACGGCTTTGCAAATTTGAATCAATTAAAAATTATCGAATCCGCCAAACCGTACTTCATAATTAATTATGACATATATTCAACCGATGGACGTTGACTGGTTTATAGGGAACTCCTGTTGTAGGCGGTCCAATTACAAGTTAGTTCATTGTGGCGGATGGCATGAGCTGAATTTATTTTTTGGGAGATCAAACAGTATGATCCGCAAGCGAAATTCTGAAGTTGATTTTTTCCGTTCCTCACATGTTTAAATGTGTATTGAGAAAAAAACAAAAAATTTTTTTTTGCCTCATTGAGAATAACATTGATAAGCAGTTACTTCTGACTTGATTGTCTGATTCTCCGTTGTTTTACTGAATGAAAGCTGTACTATGATAAGTCAAAAGAGAGATTTGTTTGGCAGATCAGTACGTCATCCGTCTAATTGGTCCAAAAGACTTCCTCAGCTAGCGAATGTTTGGTAGCGAACCGTATTTTGATACTGCTTATCGTTGCATTGCATTATCTAGGTTTTCAGATGTATTGGATTTTAACGAACTCACAGAGCTTATTGACACCAAGTCATCGAATCCCGGAGGGTCGTGGGTTTGACTTCATAATTCATATCTGTACAGCCTAAATCGATCAAACTACGGTATTTTTCTGAGTTTGATAGCCAAAAGACATAGTTCAGGACCCTAGCTGCACAGTTTCACAATCTTACAAGGCTTTTAAACTGCAGCGTTTAGCTCTTGAACTGCGCAAAATACTGTAGTTAGGGCATCTGTTCGTGTCCGAACTTCTCAAAGAAGTCATTTTATCGACACACGGTTATAAAGGAGTTAAGGAATTCTAATGTCCGATTTAAAAATATCAAACAAAGTGTTCTACTGATTCATTTCAAGATTGCACAAATAGTTGCATTGCTTTGATAGTTAAGTTCATTTGGATTCAGTTCTAGCACCTGTGATACTGTGACACATGAAATGAGCTACGTGAAACCAGGATGGACACGAGTGAAAAACGACATTTGATCAGTATTTTTCGGTCCGGTATCAGTTTACATCAATACTCCATTAACCTCGCACTGCGAACCTCTGGTTCCTGTTTCTATCTCGTCAGATCATCAAATTAAATGTGAAGTAAAGGGAAGCATAAAAAGCAAATGAACAAAAAAAAGAACTTTGTAGGTGTAAGTTATATGGATGAAGAAGGAGCTCGAATGCAACTACACCACTGGCGGCGACACTTGGCCATGTCACACCGCGTTACCAACCATTGGTGATGCTAATCTAGTGGGCCCATACAAGTTCCACAGGGCCAAGTTCACTGGTTAATATTTTGCTACCTTCTAATGGTCTGACCACCTTGACCCACCCGTCAATTACTACTTGACTTCGATATATTTCCGAAAGGTAGTCCGTGAATATGACTAGCAATAACGCACAGAGAGAGAATCTGTTTGTGAGCATGCGTAACACCTGTCCCAACCAACTTAGCCTGTTCAGATTGAAGGCTTGGTCGATGGACTGATTTTCGGTTCCCATCAGCCTACTCTCAACCTCAGCCCCACTATTCCTATCAGACTTAATCAATGCTGCGAAGTCAATGATTCCCCACAACCGATAGTCTTCACGTATCATCGACCCGTAAAGGTCACGTTTCGGACCAGTGAAGGAGATGTGATGAAGCTGCCCCAGAGCACACCTGACCCTTGATGGTCAAATAGATGTCACAATGACGCCACGTTTCTTAGATAGGGGAAGGCCATCTGAATACGCAACGATACTTCAGCTGATGTTCGACCACCAGACGGAATGTAACTGATAAGACGGCCATTCTGATTCACCTCGACTAAGGTTTCCCTTACTAGGAAGAGTCTTTTGGTGGGTCATCTCAGTGCGATGTTTGATGTAATAGTCCATACTGCGTGATTATGCTTTATGAAAACTCGTACGTACATGTACACGTTCAAAAACAATGACAGGCATTGTTATGATTACTCTGTGTTTTGATGGTTCCTATGTCTCAGTGACTAAAGTCCGGAATGTAACTTCATTTGGCAAAATAACCACTTAGTGTTTGAAACACTTTGACAGTCAAAAAATCGAGAATTGTGTTGTTTCAGGGCAAGGCAAAGATGATTTCTTTACTGCTCGATCTTGTCCTTTTTCTCAGCGGTTTCATCACGCACCTGCGCATGATTGCAATGAAAAGGGATGTTTACTCGATCATGAAGGCCTACGGCATTGTTAAAGATAACAGGCATCTTGAAATTAAGGTTTGAAGTGGCAGAGAATACATAAAGTCCCAACAGGTCAGATGATGTAACAGTGCAGGCGACAGTGTCTTATTGCCTACCCCTTAGTTAACCAGTGTCAGAGGTGGTTGGATTCGGACCTCTCACCGTCGAGATGATAAATTCCTAAGTTACTCGAACCCCTCTGGTCATGTTACCTGTTATTTTCTTTGTTATATTTATATTTCACCGATTTACCGATCATATCTGCTGATTCTTTTGATTTAACCGATAGAATTCCTCAGGTACACGAGGTAGGTAGTGTTGGGAAGTTGGGTCGAGATAATAAGTCTATGACATGGCGAGAGGTACGTAGACCTCAACTAGTGAACCTGGCTTCCGAGTTGGGGTTTGCGAGGTCCGAGCACCGGACGGTTGGATACATAAAGGGACATGGGTAGAGGCGGCAGCTGGTGGCAAACTTGGATTTAAACTCTTCGTTTTTACGCTTTCCACTTACAAATTTCTCTCCTGTGTGTTTGCTATTTAGGTAGCAACCAAAACTAGGGCACAGAAGCACGAGGCTGAGGACAGAAAAAACCAAACAGAACTTTGATCCAACCACTCTGTGGTGTTCCTTTGTTTCCCTTTGCTGTTGTTTCCACAGAATGCCTGGTATCACGGTACCCAGTTCGTTTTTGATGCCTCGAATGATCACTGATGCCGTGGTGATTGGCGTCACCGGGTCGTTTCTAACGGTTTCGTTAGTGAAACTGTTTGTGTTAAAGCATAAATTGCAATTGAATTACAACCACGTGAGTGTCATTCTTCATCGATTATTTCGCTTTGGTATTGGTCGAATATGAAATCTGCCCAACATCAACCTAGCCGCCGGAAACAGTCCTCCTAATTTTTGGAAGCCACTTACGATACTACATTTATAATATGTATCCGGGTCTGAAACCAGGCATTGTGCCAACGCATAGGGAAATATGAATAATGTACACAACAATTTGGAATCCCTGTGAACCGTCTGAGGTACTGCGGGCTGTTGTACGGATTAGAAGGATGACCATTTGAACATAGTCCGTCCTTTTGTAAGGATGCAACTCTAGCCTTTACACATATGTCTGCGATCAGCAAGGCAGCAAGGATGTTATAGACGAGCCGGTGACTATTTATGGTTCACGCACCTCCTCCGAATTGCCTTGCCGGATGAACAGCACGACAAGAGGCAATGGTTATATTTAGCGGCAAGGCACATTTGCCAAGTCACAAAGCTGTCCTCAGATATGTGTAGCACTCACTTTGACGGTTAGGATTTGTCAGGCTGGAAACCAACTGCGTCCTCGAGCACTGTAGCTGCTCGTGCACACCCATTTATTAGGCGACCTGAACTCACCTTCTTTCGCGAATAACCACCATATGGGTGGCCTTTCCTCTATCCTCGACTTGGGGATATGGCCGATGGCATACAGCTCAGCTCTTAGTCCGGATGTATTGCCTTCACCAGAGACAGTATTTACAGACAAGTTATAAATCTGTGAAACATTTGGTAAACTCCTTCTAATGCTAGAAATGTATGCCATAATCACAGAAATGGTTTCAGTCAGTGAACGTAGACTGTTGTGCTCCACACTGGATTCCGTACAAACGCGTGAGAGAAACATGGAAGGATCACAAGCCATAGCAGCAAGAGCATACTACGCAATCAGGAAAAAATTTCAACCACTTTCATAAACTAATCCTCGTCCAGCCTTCTCACAACTTACGATTCTGTATTTCTTATTCTGTCGAGTAGGCTTAACTGGCCTATAACAACCAGGTTTTTCCCCTCTTTCACAGACAATAAAACTGTGTCAGTTTCATAAACACGTAATCATCATCTGTGTTTTATAGCTTGCAAAGTATTTCACAGCCCATTCACCCTTCAGGATCCGTTTTGCCTTGTTTTTACCGTGTAGTTCTTTTTCTCACAATAAGAACGGCATTGCTCAGTTGGTGTTTCACTCGTTTTTATTCTCTCACTGGTCCCAACTGAGCTTTAGCATTTTCTAGATCTGTTACAGAAAAAATATACCAACTGTTTTCTAAGTCCACACTATATCTTTGAATGAAGTTATGCTTTCCTGATGCGTTTACTTGGTGCAATAATATGGTAATGAGCCGTGCGAAATCGGGTTGCTAATCCCCACCAAAGTAATTGATAGTGACTGGATTCGAACCTCCAACCTTGGATGGGGTAGGTAAATGTACTCAACCACTCGATTACCATTAGACTAACTCGACAACCATTGAATAACAGATAGATGGAAAATCTCACCTCTGGTCGAAGCAATTCGAACACTACTGGGTTCCTTCAAAATATGGATGCCTATAGTTTTACATCCAAAAGCGTACATCGGGAATAGGGAAAACCTGTGGTCCCATGTTTCCCGAGAGATATCACTTTATTGGCTGTTGAGCACCTTTAGGGGATCCGTCGCCCTGAGTACAAACTGCACTCACATGAGGTCTCTCTTGGTCATGCAACAGTTGAGAATCAAACGAGGCGTAGCAACCACCTGGACAAAGGATAACTGTATGACGAGAAGATGGACGCTAAATGACTGCAAACGTGTGTTATCAGAAAGGTGAACTTTCAAACACGTACACAAAAGGACCGTAGACGAGTGTGCGCGCGTCATTAGGGTCAGCTGACTACGGGTCGATGCACGTACGAAGCGAACGAGCGTGGATGACACAGCAGAGATGACCAAAATCCAAACCGATAGAACGCGCCGTATAAGTTGGATCTACCGCCTAAGTTGACCGGCGGCTTGGGAGGTTCTGATCTTCGTATCCCAGCTCTGACTTTCCGAGACGTGTATAACTGGACCACCACGGGCTAAGAAAGCTTGGTGCACAGAGTTTAGTTTGATCGTCGAATAATGGAGGAAATGTGGTACACACAGAGAGAGGTGGTTATTGAATCACTTATTCACTTCAGTCAATCGACCAAGAACCACAGAGTGAAATAACAAAATAAAACATAGTGTGACTATTTCGCAGGAAGATCGTGGGTCTCAGGAGAACCCTGTCTGGGACTAAAGGTCCGCCGATTGACAGTTCTCGATTAATCGCCCAGTACGTCGGTTGGGACAATTGGGCCAACTCAGAAAGAACTATGTGCCCAATACCCGAAAGCACAGGGTCAACAGGAAGCCGAAGTGCGCACGAAGAGCGTAGATCAGTCCCAGATTTCGGGAAAGGATAGAATTTAGACGTGAAAGTGGATCGTTTAAACGGTCGCCTTGCCATCTTGAACCATTTGTCTGGCTTGGTATATTCAACGGTGTCTCCCAAGGTTTTGATTTCTGTTTACAATAGATTTCCAAGCAATGGAAAGTACTTCCTATTCCTGTTCTGATGATTTCAAACTTTTAACCTCCCAAAGACTGTACAGATAAAAAGTACATTTGAATTTCTTTGGAAAATGGGTGCAAGGTTTTTAGCATTTAAAATCATTTTCTTGAAGTGGATTGTCAAGCAGCTTTTTAGTTCAGCTACATCAAAACCTGGTTTCGAAGTTGAAACACCATTCATGATAAGGTTGAGAACTGCTTGGCACTATTTTACTGGCTGATCATCAATCCCGAAGTGCCGTCCGCCTTATTTTTCATAAGTGAAATAACAGACAGTGACGTTCAATGACAGAACCTGGGCTCTTGAAGAAAGATCTTTTTCACAGTTCAGTCCAAGTAGCTATGCATAAAGACGTACGTTAATTGGCACAGAACGTATGACAGAGAAGGCTTAAGTAGCTTACCTTTGGGTTGCAGGACAACGAGTGGTTTAGATTTTTAATACCACCCGAGAACACGCAACACCGAAGAATTTCTCTGCTGCTCTAGACAGGCTGTATTCCATTAATTCCAGGAGCTCTCTATCCTTCAGCAGCCTAGTGATAAACTGTTCCCTCTCCTGTCTAAATGTGCCTTTATGAAACTGCATTTAAATCGGTGGTGATCGAGAGGTTTATAGGGTTTGTCTACCATCGGAGGTTAGGCGTTCGAATCCCCGCCAACATCAGTCATTTTAGTGGTTGAGAGTAATCCAGAGTCGTCCGGCTCGTTATCACACCTGAACCATAAGAACCTTATGTGGTTCTCCACTACAAATCTCGGGATCAAGTTGCCAGTCATCTCTAATAGGGCAATGAGCCTTTGTGGTTTTGGAATATATCCCTTCCTTTGGGCTCATGCTCAGGCTTGTAATAAAGAAAACCATCCATCACCGAAATGCTCCAGAACGCCGGTGTGGCTTCATATGAATGGTGTCCTTGCGCGTGGGTTCAAATCCCGTCAGGAGACCGACGAATTCTCAAACTTGGATCAATTCAACGGCTGTGTTTTGTCTTTTGACGGTTATATCCCATGTAGTGATAAATAAACAGTTATGGACACCGGCATTCGTCACCATATCTCGCATGCGTCCCAACTCTCAGTTTGGAGGTTTCCTGGCTGTAGACATCATTGACCCCGTCTGCAAGACAGCTAACTGGGTTTATTTCTTATCACAGAGGAACGAAGTTTGAAAATGTGTGGATACGTAAGATACAAAAGTGTCTCATCTGTTCGGTTGAAACGGAGGTCAGTCGGATTGCGCGACAACACGAAAAGTTCGTAGAATAATGTTGATTCATTGATCTTCATTATTTTTCACGCCATCCGCAGGAACTCATGGCATACGGTGTCATTTCAATGGCATGTGCGTTCTTTGACTGTTTCATGCCGGCTGGTAGCGTCTCACGTAGTGCTGTCTGTGACAGTGCGGGGGCGAGAACACCGGTAAGTCTGCATCTGTATGTCCCAGTGGTGTGAGAATCGACCGGTTCTTTTGGCCACTCGTATTTTACACAATGGAATCATTCAGACGAGCCATAATAGGTATTTCATATAAAACGTTCTTTCGTGGACCTTAGTGAAGTTTCATACCAGTAGATTTGTCTGCATACACTTTTTATATCATAACAAATTTTTATTGTCTGAAACCACTGTCCAACATTGTGTATGCGGACAAGATGATAGTTCCTAAGACTGAAATGATAATACTTGCATGTGTGAATAGGATAATCGGTTTGGAGAGTCGTTATCGATTTAGCGTGTAGAGAGTGGCTTTAGAACCCATCGCTTTTCACTCAAAAGCACTTTGGTAGATCACTGCAATTTATCTGCTCCAGAATCACAGTTGAACCACAAGCAGCACGAGATTCATCTCCAGATTTTATTGACCTAACTGAAACTGGACAGAAATGAGTCCCATTTTTTGGATTTCCATTAGGAGTTAGACGTTGACGATTTGCGTACAGGAAACGTGCATCGTTTGATGCTAAGCATGAACAAAATGAGAATCAATGAAAAATGTGAGCAAAACACAAACACCAAAGACCGGTAAATGCTTTCCATCAAATGTGATTTGGTAGGTTTGACAAATATTGAATTGATCCGAATCTTGATGGGATTCAAAGCAAGACATGGACACCGTTATTGTCTGTCTCTCTAGCTCTAGTAAATAAAGCCCCTCTGCTTCCGAACCACCTAGTTACATTGATACAAACAGGTGGTTTAAGTAAGAAGTTTGGTGATCATAGAGAAATATTTGCACGGGAACTTATTGGTTCACTTAGTATTCACAATCGACGGGTTGTGCCCCAGTTGTTTCATTGGTTTCCTACCGGCTCAGAAAATTGATTGGTTCATTGATCCACTTTGGTGGCTCCACTCTTGTCTTCGATTCTGAAAAGCCGATGATTTGCTCTCTACTTCGCTGACTCCGACCTTGACCTTGATTTTGGACGAGAGATAGCAAGGTGTCTGCCAACCGAACCAGACCGTCTATACACGACGTGTCTGCCACTATCCTCGCAGGCACAACCCATCCGCGTGCGCTCTACCAGTGGTTCTGGCAACTAAGCAACACAAATCGGAAAGGAATCCCATTGAACCTCATCTCTCTCTCTCTCAGTCTTCTGCAAAACGCGGTCACCGCGCCCTGACGGTGTCATCTCGACTGGCGAGGGGACGTTTTATACCCAAAAGCCAGGCTCAGAGACCAGAAAGAACTTATGAAAACCATCGAATTGAATTACGAGTACCATAAGTATTCAAAGTCATTGGAAATGAAAATATTGTGTGTTGAGCTGATGAAACACTAAAGCACATCAGACTTAGGTGGTTGAGACATGTGTTACGCACGTCAGCGTCTAGAAACCTTTGGCGAGTAGTATTTATGGAGGCAGTTGATGGTTGTCAGACAAGCAACAGTGACCAGTCCAGATATGAAAAACCTAGCCCGTCTAATTGGTCATGCAGAGCATGTTGGGCTTCCTGGATGGAATGCAAGAGATACAACCAATCGGTGGTTGAGTACGTTGGAAGATATGACTAGTCGTCGCCATCACAGCCGCTCTTGTATTCGCAATCTTTATCGGCACGATAATATCCATTGTAGTAATTTTCTTATTCCCTCCATACTCTTGATTTTCTTTATTTCCGACTGAGGTGCCCACTAAGAAATGGCAGCTAGAATCGCCGCATCCAGTACATGGTTAGTGGTTGCTCGAATTGAACTGACTTGAACTGAAAAGATGTACCGCTATGTTTAGTATATTGCAGTGCTGAATCTCCCTGGGTGCGACTCAAAGATGGTGAGATTTCATCCTTGTGGAGAACCGTGATGATCTCCGTGAGATCCGTCCGTTACATACTACTGCTGGTTTAAAATGAGTAGCAAATGCGCTGTTTCTTCCTCCCGTCTTTCCACGGATGGTGTCTGTATGTTGATATATGGCATCATAAATCTTAGTCTGATGTGTTTTTTATTCAACATCCTCGTCCTAATATTATTTGCAATCTTATACGTTGCTTATTATAGCCTAAGAATACAAATAAACTTGTGCCGGTTGATATACCTCTTCAGCGAGTGATATCAGATGACGTAAAATCTCACTTGCCATTCTATTTCATTACAGCTGAACGGGATTGCTAGCTCGTTACTGATTGTCTTCGTGCTACTATATTTGGGACCACTTTTTTCCGTCACTCCAACGGCAAGTTACGATTGCATGTTTTTCCAATCGCATACGTTTTTCCCTCGTTCGTGCAGTCTCATCTTCATCAGTTATTCTAGAACGGATGCGGAGCATTTTGCATTTCTGATTCCAACAGACAATCATCACTGTGGATCACAGACCAAGTTACGAAATTCTAACAACCTGTTTTCCAACAATGGTCAGGAATCTTCTGTCATTCATGAACATGTTTTAGGACGACAACTTCGAGCTGAACTCCTGAACACGGCATACTTGTTCCGTTGTTGTAAAATTTAGGTGGTAGGAAAAAGCTGATAAGGGACGCTAAGCCCGATTTCACACAACTAATTTACGGTGAAGCAGGGGATAGAACAAAATTGATATGGCAAAACCTGACAAACAAGTTTGGCTGAACACGAAGATAAGCTATTCGGAAGCTGAACGCTATCCGTGCTTGAGTGAGCGAACATGGGTTTTCGGTTTACCAACAGATTTTTGTAAATGGAGTCGAACAAATTGTGTACTTCAATGGAAAACGATGGTCCCTACACAAGGCTAGATAATATATACGCATACTAGAATTCCGGCATTCGTGACAGAGACACTCGCACACAAGGCAGTAACAGGGTATCTACCAGTCCATTTTGACCGACTCAATGATTGCGTTCCACGTGCCCTTTGTCTCAAAAGTACTGCACTGAATTCGTTACACAGTGTCCATGTTTGATTCCGTTTCTCACTATTGAACAAAATGATACTGTACTTAATCAAAGTGAGAAAAATCTGGTGGCTACGCGTCATTTTGCGACTGGAACTCTGAGTGGGCATCACAGGCCGGCAAATTAGCAACGAGAAAGAACAAGAAACTAAGGGTTTTCCGGTTTTCAAACAGATGGATACTGAAGTGAAAGTGTTCATATAAAGTCAGGGGAATATGCGTGCATGCGTGCAAACGGAAGTGTTTCTGTCTGCGCGACAGAATGAAGTACTGTGGATGACAAGTGGTCACAAGTCACAAAGCGTGAAAGCGTATGGGTCTATGTGATTGATCGGGCTGTCAGGTGTGACTACACGGAACGGATCATGGGGGAAATCACATTACCTGTTACAAAAATCAAACTCTAATTTGCTTGGATGACTGTTCTTTGGATTTCACCTTTCACGCACGAAAACGTGGTCATCCGAACAACCCTGCACTCGAAAGCACTGTGTTGTGTCAGTGTGCAGACCTCTGGATTATCTTCGGTCAGCGATTCCTTGACCGCTCAATCCCAACGGAAAAGTAACCACAAATAAAGTGTGGAAACTGTATGCATTGTAACCAAAGATCAGCACCTTATATAGCACGACAAAGGGAATAAATGGACACATAGGGCGTTGTATTGATTGCCGAGCATGCCGCGCAAATGTGTTTGGTTGAGTCAGATCACAGTATTTCACACGTTTGATTGGTTGGCGGGTTAGTGTGAAAGGTGAGCAGTAGGTTGTCTGTCAGTGGTCGGTGTGAACAGTGAGGTGTGACGAACTGATTGATTCATGGGCACATGCTTCATGATTGCGTTGGTTTGTGGGATATGCTGGTTATTGTCATTGGTTAGTGTTAACGAAACACCCTATCTGTGGGTTGGGAGAAAGCGGACTGCAGCCTCACTGATTATATGTTTTCAGGGAGATTTCCGACTCCTTGCCATCTATTGGTGTTTGGCAGATTTTGACAATTTCTAGAGGTGATCCAAATGTTAAAAGTCTTTAGCCCCGGCGGGATTCAAACCCACACATTGTTACCACCCTCGCTTTAGTACCGCGAACGCTCTATCAGCTGAACTACGACGCCCAATGCCCAATGCACTGAAGTGGAGAAGTCCGGTCAGTACAAAGGGAAATCCTGCTGTAGGCAGTCTAATCACAAACTATTTCACTGTGGTGGATGCCATGTGCTACTGCGATTTGGGCGGGTATACTGTGTGATCCATAAGCAAAAAGTCAAAAGTCCGCCGGAGCGGCCTCGTAGCTTAGCCGGTAGAGCACTCGCGGTGCAAAAGCGAGAGTGGTAACCACGCGTGGGTTCAAATCTCGCCTGGGCCGAAGACCTCTAACATTCTGATCACCTCTAAACATCCTTAACGTCTTCCTTTTTTAGTCGTGTGACCTGATGCGGGGCGCCATCTTGGGTTGAATTGGAATGGCATCGTTGGCTTCCGTCTCCCGTCTGTCCGCCTGACTGATTGGGGTATTTATTCTTCGGTTGTTGATGGATTTTCCTGTTACTACGTTCGCTGGTTGAGTATATCCAACGACAGTTCTAACGGTAGACCCAAAACAGTACTTGACATACTCGTACAATGTGTTGGTCTCAACTGATTGGCTTGCATCATCCAAATACCGGATACAGTCATGATATTATAGTTTACTTCACCACATTTCTGATGAGTGGGTCCAAGAGTCCATGTCTTTGGACTGTTTCTGTAACCTTTTGCCAGTACCTTCTGTTCCAAGTAGAAAGACAGTTGTCTTACATGTTTGCGTCGACTGAAATGAGTCTCATTTGATATTTAGGGTTTTTGCTCTCTTTCTGATATCCACCAGAATGCTTTGGACGAATCACGTCAAAAACAGTGCGCAGTTTCCTTTGTTTGAGCGCCTCAGCAGGCGATGCACTGTCTGGAGAGTTTTGATGGAAATGTTTCGAGAACCTCCTCTCTGGTTTCTTCCTTCTTTGTATTTTGAAGCGCCCTCTTGAATGTGTCCACAAAAGGTTCAGTCTGCTCATTGGACTGTGGATGATATGATGATGACCGCTCGTGAGTCAATCCAGATCGTCCACGGAATCGGGCGAACGTGGCTTTTTGTAAATTGGCAGCAATCTTCACCCACCAAAATTTCAGGGCAGCCGAATTTAATGAAAAGTTGTCGTAGAATACAGAGTGCTGCTTTTTATTTTGTCCTTTCCATGACAAAATTTACGGCCGTCTGCTGTAGGCACCTACCACGATGAAGAAGTCCTTACCATTAACTCATCCTGCGTAATCGATATGAACTCTGGGCCATGGTTTCTTTGATGTGGGCCATGCCTGGCAGCACTTAGTACAGGTTCGTGCGAAGTGTTCCAGTTGCTTGTCCATATTGGGCCAATATACGTAACTGTAAGCGAGAGTTTTCATACGATTGATTCCTAGAAGACCAGTGTGGAGCTGTCGCACAACCTTTGCTTGTAGCTCCTGTGGGACAACAACACGTTCGGCGAACAGAATCCAGTCATTGATGATTGATAGGGATTGTTGCTCGTCTCCTGAAAGTTTCGAAGTCCATTGAGTCTGATGGTATTTGACGATTTTTCGCAATAGTGCATCCTGTTGGCTTGCTCGGTGGATGTCCTCTAAATTGACTGGAGATACATGAACAGCATTTGGAAAATAATCCATTGATCTCGTCCTCAACAGCAACAAACATGACGGTCGCATCCTCTGGTTCGTTATTCCAGGTTTTGATGAGACGCGACAGTGTAACCGCTGGTCCAGTGTCAGTGGATGACTGATACCGGATTTCGAAATCATATCCGAGCAGCATTGTTGCCCAGCGCTGGGAGAGGTTCCCTCAGTAGACCGGAATGCCCTTCTTTGACCCAAAAATCGAAAGTAGAGGCTTGTGATCCATGAAAAGATTGAAACGATGGCCATAAAGCATATTGCGAAATTACTTCACCGCAGAAATGATAATCTGAGCCTATATCATAATCTGTCCATAGTTGAGCTCTGCAGAAGTCAGCGACCGTGCAGCGTAAGAAATAGCCTTTTCCGTTCCGTTGGAAAGCACGTATGAAGTATCTGCATCGATCCCGAAGCTGGAGGCATCAGTTGCAAAAATGATATCCATAACGGAGTCGAAATACGTGAGTAGCTTGTCGGAATTTAGCACTTCTTTCGTTTACTTAAACTTCCGTTGACAATTGGTAGACTAGTTCCACTTGGTACTTTTTTTCAAAAACGCATTCGCTGGGTGATGGAGGTGGTACTTTTCTGGTAAGAATGAACTGTAGTGACTTACGAGGCCCAGAAAAGATCGTGAAATAGTCACATCATCCGATGGGGGCATTTGTTTAATGGCTTCGATATCGGATGGGTCTGGACGAAGCCCGTCTTTATCAAAAGATGAAACCAAGGTATTTCACGGAGGGCACGAAGAAAATGCACGTATCCAGACGTAGTCGGAAACCACAGTCTTGAATACGACGGAACACCGTTTCCAAAAGTTATGACAATCCGTTTGGATTTGAGCCGGTGATCTCGTCTAGGTGGGCAGCAACTCTCTCGATTTCCGTCAACATGGTGTCCATTATTTGTTGAAAAACGGTAAGATCCATCTTCATACCAGAAGACAAACGAGTGAACTGGAGAATCCAAGATCGGTATTCATTGTCCGAAGTCACCTGGATTTCTCATCTACCTCCACTTGTAGATACGCGTCCGAAGAATCCGGCTGGGCAAAACATGTTCCACTATTAGGTTTTGCAAATATGTCCTCCTGAATGGGTACCGATGCGTATCCATAGCTGCATTAAGGCCAGTGGAAAAGACAGCGCGTATTCGAACTTTGCCGTTAGGTATCTTGAAAATGACGATTTGTGCGACCCATTCAGTGTAGTGTACAGGCCGTAGCATACCGTCTTGTTGAAGGCTTTCAAGTTCCTGGTAGACCACCGAAAGATCACCGTATGGAATTGGCCGTTTAGGTTGGAAGAAAGGTTTCGCTGCAGGAAGCAGACACAGAGTGGCGTTTGACTTGGTGAAACACCCGAGACCAACTCGGAAAACAGAACAAAGTTTCTGTTGTAGATGTGATGTCAATTCGGTAGCCGTGTGATCGGAGGTTTTAGTATGCTGTGATTACAGCTTCACACCGTAGCAAACATGGTTGAGTGACACGTATAGGAGGTGAAGTTCTTCCATCCAATCGAACCAAAGGAGATTCCGATTTGGGCGGTTTGTGAGGTGAAAGATATCCTTGAATTGAACATCACCAAAAGTACCATCAAAGTCTAGCTCACCCATAGGCAGAAATTTTCCTCCGAAAACGTTCCTTGCCGTCTTGTTTGGTTTGGTTGTTCAATACTCTCCGATCATATCCAATGTGTGTTGAGATATTAATGTGATGTCTGACGCCGTATCTAGCTAAAGACATTCCGGTGTGCCATTGTTGTTCATGCTAATGTACTTTCTGCTGGCTTCGAAAGCAGTATTGAATGTAGCCTTGGTGGAACTTAAGCTGGGACCCGAGTAAGATGATGGACGCATGAAAGGCGTCTTTTGCTTCTGGTTCACATTGAACTTGGCACGGTGATCTACTGGGCAGTGATCCTCTGGATTACCATAGTTATGACATTTCAGACAAGTGTTTCGGACAGAAACGGACAAAAAGTCATTTGCCACAGTTCCGGCACGCGATTGGTGGTTTGCCTGATGCGGTTACTGGAGGTCTTTTGGGCTGAGATCGTTTTGGAGTTTGTTACGGCTAGGATCATCGTGGAAGGTAAAACATGGTCAGGTTTTTCTAGGACAGCTGGATCATGCTTCACATTTTACAGTCGTTGACACTCGGCGGTCACTGTCCAGATAATCGCCTCAGGATTCTCTTCAATTTTATTCAAAAGGCGGTTTCTGACTTCGGCATCACGAGATGACTGTAAACCACGGACAAATATGAGGCATTTGAATTGGTCTTCTGTCACTGAACACAGCTTGAAGTGTTCACACTCGCGATCGACAATACTCCAGAACAGCAGAAAATCGTCCACCTCATTCTTCACCAACTTCAAACAATGGTAACTGGTATAGAACAGTGATGTCTTGTTTTCAAGGGTTTCTGACAAACGGTTGACTGTGTCACAGAAAATGAGATCAAGAGGATTTTGTAATAGAATTTTGTTAATGTATTACTTGTGACCACTGCATCATGCTCAGCATTGGCTCACAAACTCCAGTGTTTCGGGCTTACATTAAGTAACATCAACTAGGAAGGCAGACAAAAAATGGATGGTACGATGTTTTCTAGTGAAAAAAAAACAAGGATCTCATTCCCGTTAGAGTAGTCACAGTAAATGGTGTTGTTGAATTGGATAATAGTTTACGAGTCAAAAATCTGCTTGTCATACCAACACGAGCATCTCTACAACCGCAAATGAACGGTTACGTGGATTGTCAGATATTTGTCTACTTGTGGAAATCGGATGAATGTGTGTCTGGTGACTGTGACCTTTATTCCGCTCCAATTATATTTTTGCTTTTTTTCAGTGTATTCTGTCCGCAATAATTGTGGTGGCCCTAAAGAATATTCTCCAACGTATACTGTCCTTACCGAATATGTGGCACACTTATAAACGTGATTTTGTGAGTTCCGCTTTTCAGTTCACATTTGTTTTGTTCACCTAAACATTACTCAGATAAAATATGGTGCAGTGGCACAATGATCCTTTGCATCAGTGTGCAAACCTCTGGATTATCTTCGTCAGCGGTTCCTTGACCACTTAATCCCAACGGAAAAGTAACCGCGAATAAAGTGTGGAAACCAAAGATCAACACCTTATATAGCACGACAAAGGGAATAAATGGACACATAGGGCGTTGTATTGATTGCCGAGCATGCCGCGCAAATGTGTTTGGTTGAGTCAGATCACAGTATTTCACACGTTTGATTGGTTGGCGGGTTAGTGTGAAAGGTGAGCAGTAGGTTGTCTGTCAGTGGTCGGTGTGAACAGTGAGGTGTGACGAACTGATTGATTCATGGGCACATGCTTCATGATTGCGCTGGTTTGTGGGATATGCGGGTTATTGTCATTGGTTAGTGTTAACGAAGCACCCTATCTGTGGGTTGGAAGAATGCGGACTGCAGCCTCACTGATTATATGTTTTCAGGGAAATTTCCAACTCTTTGGCATGATGAATCACGGAAACTGAGCTTGTCCGCCGTCTTTTATCTTTATTTCGTTCTAGTGAAGGAGCAGTCTTCTGTGGTCACATGATGATCCCATCCTACCGCAATCACTGGTGAGGTTAGCATTAAAAACTGCGCCGCAAACTGCGGCTCTTCTGATACGAATAGACATACTGGATTTTAGAATAAGAAACATTTGAATCTATGATGTAATCACGATGAAGTCGTTAAATAACGGGCTGGCCACTTCAAAGACTTCATCACGAAAGTACAAAGTTATACACCCCTTCGAATGGAACCCATTTGTGAGCAGTTTTCCCATTGTGTGCACTGGATTCAACGGTAGTCTGAGAACAATTAATTTACCATTTGGGCCATCTATAATTTGCCAATTCATCAGGGTTTGTTCCATTGCATAGGGAATGAAAGTGGAGGGATTTGTTGTGTAATCACTAGTCAAAGTATTTATTAACTCATGTTTTCACATTGTCAAATGTTGAACCGAGAGTGTTGAAATGGCTTCGTAAAAAAGCTCAATATATAGAAATATTTTACACTATAATTTAGCCAGTCACTGGACTAACTCTGCATTACAAATGCTTCCGGATCCAGGTTTGAAGATTGTAGAACATTCAGACCTAGCACGGCATTTCCCGAGGAGTTTATTCACAAGCTTAGTAAGTAAATCTATGTTAACTGAAATCATGAATGTAATGGATGTTGGTTCAATTCATCCCTGGTTTCTGTCTCAGTATAACATCGGAAAAAATTCATAGTCAGCCTACACCTACTGTTCGTCGGGTCTGCACCACTTAAGGTATCTGACTTACATTTTAACCTCGGGTCTACTAAGTTCGATCAGATTTCGGAGGTTTGTTATGAATCCGTAGTTCGAGAGACTGCGCCACGGTTTATGAGTCGCACACACACTAATCGCCGTCGATTGAGTTATCAATCAACCACACAAACTGCCTAATCAGCGCACAGCACGCGACATTTTAACCTACACACATTTGACCGGATGTTTTTAACGAGTGTCTGATTTGAAGGGAATGGTGCGAACGGATTGTTCTGAATAATATCAACACATTAGTCTGTCACTTGGCTACGGCGTCAAAGGTACGATTATTGGCGTACAAAGCATTCTATTGATGTCACGTATTTGTTAGTTTTCAGGGAAGAAAAACCTTTACAATGAGATTTTGCCTAATGATGCAGTGAGGTGATTGTTGTTCTGTCTGGCTAAAATCGCTCATATTACGCGGACAACCAATCAATGTCCCTCTCATGCACGGACATACATCTCTATGGTACTGATCATCAGTCATGCTTCAGTGCGGACAGTATTGACCTGATCGATCTTCTTATGTATCGATTAACCTTGCCTGTTTGTGCGTGAAAGCTCCTGCAGCTCAACTCTTTTACTTGCTTGCTCACTGCATCGCTTGTTTGTGGGCTCGCGGGTAACCTGCTGGCTGCAACCGGGTTATATTTACACTTCTACAAATAAAATGGAGTGCGCCAATTACGTATTATACTACTCCTGATTACGAACACAACAGTGATCAAGCGGGATTGACACACACACACACACACATACATACACACACACCCACACATACATACACACACAGGGGATCAGTTCAGGGTTTGGGCCATCAGCGTTGCACTCCCGTCCCACTTACAGTTCAGTTTTCCATGCAATTCATGGAGGCATTTACTTGCAATAGAACTACATTAGCAGTTTTATTCGACGCGTATGAATACACACTTGGATGAACATTTAGTGATACTGGACAGATTTATTTTACTGCTAGAATTTCGCCATTTAGTTATTCATATCACAACACAGCTGCAATTGTGTCGAACAACAGGCAAAACATTGCGTTCATACAGCCATTCAAAGACATTTTAGATTTAATCTACCATTCTTCGTCAAAACAGTTCAAAGAATCTACTTTTCCTGGTTAATTTGGCAATCTGCTGGTGTATATATGTGTGTCATTGAAGTGGGTGAAAGGCCCCTAAACTAAGACGCAGACTGTGTGTTTTCTCAGAATCCAAATTGATTGTAAGCATTGCACTTTGGTACCATTAGTGTCTGACAGAAATGAGTACACTGGTTTGGGAGGTTTTCAAAAGTGAGATTCACAAAAATAGTTTGGTCATCAAACAGAACCAGTGAAAATATGAGTAATTCGTTAATAATTTTAGATCACAAAAGCATACAGTGCGGTTAGTGAGATTCTAATAGATCTGTCAAATTACAATTCACATTTGTTGCGCAAATATTTAGTATAAGAATTTGAGTTTTTTGGGCAAAATGTAGAAACCCGTGAGGATGGGGAAACAAAAGCACTTCGCAATGGAATTCCAGTTTTCTTTCTGTTCAAGATGTTATGATTTATTATGTTTCGCTTATGAACTTGGTGGTTGTCGTTTTCAAAATTAGCAGGAGGAAACATTACTTTTTCCTCAATTCTACATGCGATTCCGTGACCGCAGGGCCCGGGTGTAGCTGATGAGCAAGCAAGCATGTAAGTGGGCATATAAAAAGGAAACGGCGGTGCATGCGCCTTTACAAGCAAGTTATACTTTCATTCGGGTGAGGCTAAGCGTGGAAGATCGATACCAGAAGAGATCGGTCAATCACCACTGTCCGTGCTGAAGCAAAAGTAAGCATCAACACTGTGCAAGCGTACGTCCATGCACGACAGGAATATTGGTCGATTGTTCGTGCGGTATGCGTGTGTATACGAGTCTGTATATTTTTCGTGCATATGACTTTTAAACCAAACCCCCAAATGGCGTGCAGAGAGTTGCTGGTTTTAGTTCTGACGGTGGACAGGATAAGCCCGAAGTAATCGGAAGATCGTGGTCAGGTTGACTGTGGTGAAACAGAAAAACGTACCTCGTGGGTGTATTGAAATGCAACACTGCATACATGCATGCTTCCTCGGATGACGAGAGCACATCCGGGACAAAGACAAAAGCGATCACGTGATTGATGGAACGGACAAAACGTCCTCCCAGTGCTTGCACTATTTGCCTGGCTTATCGGTGCAAGTGTACACCTCTTTGAGTACACTTCACAAGTGCAACATCCGATTGGAAACGGTTAGTAAAGTTATCCATCTGGTAAGCACTGGCCTGGCAACGTGCGTAGCTCAAATCACTCGACAACTACAAAATTCGAAAGCTGTCATGTTGCAGAGTAGAGCTTTTAAACCAGATGTTCCGCTGAATACAAGACAAAATTCATACTTCGGACAAATTTAGATTAGTTATTTCGGATCCACGACTCCTGAAAAATCCGTATAGTTTAAAACCCTCTCTAGAACGTCTTTAGCACATCACCACCCTTCGTTCATGTTGTACAGACGGATAGACAAGCTCCACCCCCTATTCCGCCTCGAGCCGTTTCTCAGGTGTCTGTTCCCATTCTGTTTATTCTTGTATAAAAGCCAAATCAACTGAACTTTGTGATGATGAACCGAAAGACAGTTAACGGTCTGCTAGACTGATTTTCTCTGTTCATGACTGTCAATAACCGGAGCCAGTGATTGCGCTCATCCATTTTTCAATTAGTGGGGTGCACCGGCATGGCTTTTTTGTGCGTTCCATGAACCACGCGATCGCTCGCGTGTTTGTCCCGAATACGTTCTCGTTTTCCGATAGTGAACGTCTACATGGGGTGTGACATTTCATTTCACCCACAGGGTGCGGTTTTTTTTCCTACCACCGACAAGCCTAACGACGTGCATTCCGTTACTTCTGACTCACGCTGTAGTACATTTAGAAGTCAAGATTATATAAAAAATTCCGCATTCCCCACGAATTCATTCATTCTTTTATTATATGCTTCTGAGAGAATGCAGGGAAGGGGGCATACAGTAAAGAACAGTACCAGTGAAATCGACGGCAAACATATTCACGGGAGTCGAGCGTGGAAAGCTGCACAAGGCTCCAACAACAGTTAAGTCGTGGTAACGATCAGGGTGGGCAGATTATAATCCACCATCGGAGGTAACTGGCCGTGATTGAACTCGAATCTCTCATTTGCTTTCGCGTCAAACAAATCGACTATCCTTATGAGTAACAATAACGAGAACGACAGCTTCGTATGTAGACTAACGAAAAATGATTATTTTTGATAACTGACTACTTCCCACAGTCGGTAAAATATACTGGTATAAATTCTCAAATTGTTATCTCAATCATAAAATCAATCGCAACTGAGGACAAGTCCAACTTGATTAGTATATCAAAAGCGAATGCAGCTCGGAGTGCATTAAAAAAACGATGCAATAAGTTGTGTCCAATATTCCGTGTTGGTCAGTTGGGTGTAGGTGTTTATCACCTCGAACATGAGAGGTCTGAGTCCCGCCACGAATGCCGGTCGCACTGGCGACAGACATTAATCCGATGCCATCCGGGTTGTTTCCCCGTCTGAGCTATTGTGACCTTATCCGGTACTCCACTGTACATATATTACGCAATTGCTTGCGAGTAGTGTGGGATTGTTTAATTTTCGTTTGGTTGACTGTCCTTTTGAACTCCTCGTTTCACGCACAAACCTTAGGTCATCCGACCAACCTGCACTCGGAAGCACCAGACTCGAGTTTCGCTCTTGTTAGAGCTCATCAGTGGTGCATATCCTCTGCCACACCCAGAGTTTGAACCAGGGCCCTTCCATCTCGAAGGCGCGTGTGTTACCACTGTGCCACCCCGCTCCCGATCGAGCTGATCCGAATCAGGTTGGTGGGATGACCTGAGGTTTGCGCGTGAAACGTGGAGTCCAAAAGGACAGTCAATCAAACGAAAACTCCACTGTACGTCTCAAAGTTAGATTGTCGATTATCCCTGATAGTGGAGCATGGAGTTTGCGAGGCTACAGGGTAGTCCTCTTCGCTTTCACTAATACACAACCCTGGGATAAAAATAGTAATATAATACTGCCGGAAGTGCCTATTATTCAGCCAGTGTTTCGGTTATCCCGCGTAACCTTTTTCAAAGCATTTGTGAAGTGCATTGAGAACCTGGGTAGCGAAAGGTCATCCGTAGTAACCGAGATGTTCGGTGGTTGCACCAACTCCCGACAATGATCTGTTACTGACTATGACAAATTTCCCTCCAGGTCGGCCCTCAATCGCATTCGATGAATTTCCCAGCAGAATTGCTTTAGGTCTGCAAACTCATTTCTAAGAGACGCAATTCAGTCGTGCAACTGACGCTATGATTATTGTCACTGGTAATTCCGCGCAAGAATTAGACTATCTAATGATTGTCATTGTTGCTTTTGTTGCTGTTGTCATTGCCGTTGTTGTCGTTGTTGTTGTTGTTTTTATTGCTGCTGTTGATATTTTTTCAAACAGAAATGTACCACAAAACTCCCCAGCAATGAGAAAGTTGCTCAGAGTGATTCGTTTGTGAATTCTGAGCTGAAGTACTCTTTGTTTAGATCAGATCATTCAAATTGCAAAGTTCACATTAAAAACTCATCATTAAAAATCCATGAAAGACCTCACAGTTGATGCGTGGCTCACAGTCGTTTCTCATCGGGTTCGATTTCCAATACGGATGATTTTGTGGATATTCATTGCCGTCGAGGATTTCTAACCGGGAAATAAATGCCATTGCACATTGCTAACATTCAAATAGTTTAGTAGGGAATTTATTTGTGCATCAATTTCATTTCATTTCTACTTTCTGCCCAACTTTTACTGAAGGTACTTTTCTTCTTCACTTTTGTGGTCACTCTGATTTTCGGTGTGACTGTCGGTCTAATTTTCGGAGTGCTGAGCTGCTTGGTCGCCCTGGCAGAAAAACAGCGCCAGCTGGAATTGGTCCCACTGGTTCACGTGTACGGTACGGAAATATTTCGGCCGGATAAAAGAAAGGTAACCGGTGGTCTCGATGTGGATCATTTTATTTTGCGTATTTCAAAGACCGGTGTTTTCCCAGTCAAGAACAGGATTTGCTCATAACTTGAATGTAGATAGACAATGCGTCTCGGAACCGGATGACCAGTTCTGCCCATCAGACAGGCGTATCCGGTACTCATCCTCCGAAGATGTTTTTTTTTCACGATTATATAATTTCCGTGTCTCGTATATCCGGGGATCTTCGTTCATTCATCTACGTACGAATTACAACCAATATCTTTTAACTAGCAACCAAAGTGTTATCGCTGTTGTGGTTAGCTACCTTTAAACTCCGTGAATCACAGTCGGAGTTCTTCTGTAAATTCTCCTAAAAGAAGCAAGCACTTACTCTTCCGATCGAAAAACTTTGTAGTCGTGGACAAAAAAGCGTTTATTGACTACTAATAAATTCAAAAGCTGGGTTTCATCAAACAGTAACTGGACTGCGGATATTTTCATATTCGAGTCACCATGGAAGTGCGTTGAACAGAGACGATCGATTAGAAATTCCAAATTTTCCACCCCAATCTACATTGTATTGTTATAACAGATTTATTCACCTATTCGCATGCATTATGAGCACAATTTAGTGACGCAAACGCATTTGCAAATTCCATACATAAGATGTGATTGGGCGGGCAGAAGTTCCTCGTAAGCCCACGACCGGTTTCACGGTTGTTGCCGCTCATCAGGTATGCGTACCTGATACTTCTCTGTCCACTCTTCTTTCGTTGCTATACTGGTCGCGAGGATTTGATTTGGTGCATCAGCAGTGAGAATGGATACTCATAGTTGAAGAGTTCACAATTGAGTCACAACTACGATTTCTGTTAATTGTTCATGTCTAAGTCACTGCTAACCCAGCGAACAGCGAGGCTGGATGTACAAGCTCTCATGCCGATGGTAAATAGTACGTAAATGGATGGAGAAAATTCCCCTAGAAGAATGTATATGTATATCCGAATAGAGAAGCTAAAAAGATTGGTTTGCACAATGTATCCAGGATCGATTCGCTGCATCTTCAAAAAGTACATAATGCTGTCACGGCAACTGTTTATATAGTCAAGAAAAAAGAAGATTAGGAGATAAAATTGAGACCAACTAACAAATGTTTGTTATCAAGACAGAGCTAAAGAGATGAACCATTTACGCTGCTTGCATAGTCATCTCCCTCCATCGGTGATTCGTCAGCTCGAGGAATACCTAACACTCAAGGGCAAAATTGGTATTCAACGTACGAGGGCGGAAATTTCGATGGTATGTATCGGACGGAATCGCGGTCCAGTAACCCGCTGTGAGCACGCATATTCTGAGAAACTGTGCCCAAACTCGAATGATCTGAATAGATTAACAAAACTTCACATTGATAAATCAAAATACAAACTTTTGGAACTACTGTTCATTGTGTTCAGACAGTCGAAAGCTTTAGATCACCTCAACCTGATATGCCTTATCAAATTTGCCAAATGTTGTTCAGAAAAGGTTTGTCAAACGAGAACATGTGAACGAGAGCGTTTATGCAAGCCACTCAATCGTAGACTCGCAGTACCAACGTTCCCAAAAAACCCCCAGAAATGCATGTGCAATTATTAAATGTCATATCAGCTCAGCCGATTGCAACTGGAGACTTTACCGTGTGGATTGAGTTACTGCATTCCACCGAAAAACTACAATCGGATCGACTTACAAGCCAATTTTGAGTTATTCTGCGAATAATGATCACAAATGCAGCCTACGAACAAGGGCTGTCTGAACTGGTTCAAGGCAAAGTTAGTGGACATAGAATACCAATACGGAGTGATCAACACAATGCAATATAATCTATTGACCGGGAGTTATACCGAAGCACTCGAAGAGCTGAAAAAAACCTAGATATCGTTGTAACCCGTTCAGACAAGCACCCCAGAGTGGTTTTGATGGATCAAGCACAATATACTAGTCAGTGGTCAGAAGAAGTTATTTAAACTACGTTATTCTCTGTATCATCAATACACTTTTGATCTACTTGAAAATGTTCACCGGCGTCTGAAAGAGAAAAATAGATCAATTGTTTAACTAAAGTAAAAAATTCAGGAGACAAACACAGAGAGAGAAATTCTTTTCGTATTCTCCTATGGGAAACGTACGCGTAATATTTGAAGAATTACACTATTGGACGAATTACGTAATTGAGTTACATGAAACCCTACATTGAGTGTGAAGGTGTATCTGTTCTAATGTGTTTATGGATAATTCGGCAAAATCATTTGGGGTTTGCCGGTTGACTCCGCACGTTTATGGACACAAGGTTGGTTTGGTGTGGGCGATCGATAATCATTAATCGATATGTGTCACGGTATTTCAGCGAGAATGAAACCGCGTCCAACTTTTGGTCGTTTGTGATCACGCGATCAGCAATGAGAGGGGCTGGTCTACGTGATCCAATCAAGTTTTTCGGCATCCAGCTGGTTTATTGTGTTAAAAGTGTACTTTTGGATGCGGCTGACCATCCTATAGTACGCAACAACCGGTCGATGTTGGTGTACACGTAGATAACCGCAGACATTTTGTGGCAGCCCTCTATTCATCCTAGAACCTACACTTCAGAAAAATGGCGCAAAGAATCACCCACCACCCACGGACTGTTCTTTTCATAATCAAGTGATTGAATAAGTCTAGCTTAATGACATTTCAACTGCATCAGAGGTGACTGCTGCATGGCTCCGTCTGTATTCAACAATTAACTGTTTCCTGAATTTGAACAAATGTACTAGCTCCACAAACATTCATCCCGTTAACTGGACAGGTATCCTCCCTATGCATTTGCCGTTCCAAGATACACGAATTACATTTACAACGGGAGGACTAGTGTCTGTCTTGATGAACAGTTTCAGTCGTTGTGGCACGAAAAGCTCGATAATAGAGTTTTTTTTAATCTCTAGCGTAGGTATTTTGATAGTTTCGAAGAGAATGACCGAAGTCTGACCACGTGTTTGGTGCGCTTCTGAAGATGTGATGCAACCCGGTACACACTGTACTGGTTGTCTTGCTGACGGTCCGCATCTGTGATTCCGTGCAATTAGGGTATTTCGTTGTGTTTGGGAATTTCCTAAGCAAATCTTCCTCAGGCGTTGTTCTACTGGCCAGCTGGCGTTAACGCACCATAAAATGGGGGCCAGTTGCCGACCTAGTTTGGCCTAGTTTCAAAAGACAATATTATTCGTAAAGCTCAGAAAATGATAGTTTTTCTGAAATTTGAGGAGTTTCCATTTTTTTCCATTTTGTTCGTTAACGTTGAGGTCTTCATCAGTCAGTAAAATCAAACGCATTTGAAAAACTGCGCAGAGATTACGCAGACTTGATGTGTAAATGGGTACCAAAAAATCTCACCAATTTTTTTTTGTTTTGATGCAGTTTAACAAAAGTACAGATGGATAATTCACCAGAAAATCCGATTAGCTGTTGAACTAAGTGCGTTAGCGGATTAGGAAAGGTGGAAATTCTGCTTATATGCCAGACTGGTTTTAGAGAACTAATATTGACTCAGTTTTTTTTGTGTTTCTTCATGAATACTACTACCACTATCTTCATTTGGACTCTAGTTCCGAGTTGGATTGCGAGAAGAATGCACTTCAAAAAGACCCACCATATTGCCAGCTGTCATGACAATTCAACTGATCGGGTCTTTGAATTTCGCCTCGGGTGAACAACTAATGGTCAAATTGAGGAAATTTATCTCGCATCAACAATATAAAGTTGTAAATCAGTTAGTGAAGAAACACATGTCGCACGGACTGGACTTTGTTCGTCGGGACTCGGTGACCGTTAACAACACAAATACAGCACAAGCGGGACAGAAACGAGATGGTTCAATCCCGGTAAATTCGTCGCCTTCACATTCTACTACTCGCCCAATTGTGAGCGACAAATTGTTCAGTAATTGCGAACACAGTTTGCCAGACGAGACATTCCAGGCTATCTCAGCCAAATATCACATTCCACTTGGGGGAACGCAGTGTTCCAAACCAACCACCGAGGTTCTTGACGAGCTTAACGACTTGTCTTTCGTCAGTACAAAGGTGAGTTATTATGGGGGAAGCTGTGGTCTACGCGGCTTCCTCATGAATCGAACACTTGACATTTAGATCACAGAAAATCCGCGGGCATTTTTCGTGCCCACGTGTCCATACCGCGAACCAGAATCGTTCCGAGGACCTTCCGGCTAGTGGTGTGAACTTTTGAATTTTCCGCTATCCACATCATCCTGGCTCCTCGTTCAATTGGCAAACTGAATTATATGTTTCTTATTGCAATAGTCACTTGGAGTGAACCGATCAGTGTGAATTCTCTTATCAGTTTTGTCCTGCTTTTGTCTGCCATCTTGACCACGGCTATTCTCTTCGTCAAAAACAGAAGGCTAGAAGTATCATATGACCTTGATCATGGAACTGAGGGTTCTGTGCTTTAGGCATCTTTTTATCGGCAACTTGATCGTAAATATTTCGTCAATAATCAGCCCGGCAGATGACATAATTTCTATCTTCGATTTTGCTGTGGGCGCTTGTAACCCCAGTGCGTAAATCAGTTTCATACTGAACAACAGTACTTCATATTTTATAATGGAGAAGACTCCATTCGAATTAATCACTGATCACTCGTCACTGGCCAATGGTTTGAAACATGGCTAGGTTTACTTAGATGCCATTTCGTTGGGATCTTGATGTGAAAAATGAAACAGAACACGTGGAGTTCTGTCGCCTACATTGATGAGAAGTTTTATTCGATCAAAATTAAATCAAGATTGTTATGTTATCCATTCAAGACCAGCAATTTCTTGGATGAGTTTGCAGTTTATCAAATCTGTCAAATGGAAGTTCTCATTCATCGTCTTTATTTCAGACACTGGGTAAACAAGAATCACCTCCCAATCCTGATGAGGTTATTCCGATCGAGTCAAGGGCATCACCAAAATCATTTCTTGTGATCGATATATCCGGTGTTACACATATCGATCCAGCTGGTCTGAGGTTTTTGAGAGATGCTCACAATGATCTTTTTACCGAGCGAATATTCCCGGTCTACGGTGGAGGTAAGCATTCGTGAAATTTGATCTGTTAATTCGGGGGTGTAAAACAATAGACTGAGCGTTTCTTGCATGAGAAAACCTGAACACTCTTATTTTGAAAAGATTTTATTGTTAGTATTTTTAACAGAATAAAACTAAATGCTACAAAGCGACATCCCCGGTAGTTTTAAAACCAGTTTGATTTGATTTGATTAAATCACTGCGTATAACAACAATCATCTATTACTTGAGATTAAACACGGTACAATATATCTGTGGGAGGGAGCGGCCAGTTAAAAGCTGCCTAATCTGTGAGTGACTGGCAGCGGGAAGAATCGAACCATGGACGTACTGGTTTAGGTTTCACTATGATAACCGTTTGACCACCGTTGGTTACGAATACATTAGAAAACCTATTGACTAATCTTAAGAAATGGGATTTCAATGAACTGCGTAAGCCCTCCCACCCCCCACAAAGTTGGGTTTGATACTGATCCAGGCAATAGCGACTGATCATCTATAGCCTACGTTGGCCGACCGTTGAACAACTCGAATCTCCTAGCCGAAACTTGATAGTCAGAAACTTGTACTGCTCCACCTTTAAAATTCTAAAAGCTGTTATTGAACAAATTCTCATTGCTACCAGTGACCCGAACAGCCGGTATGGTATGGATATTCGCATCCAACTAGGCGCTTGATAGGCGCAAGATGACCGCCAGTTCCATTCCGAATTTCGGTGTGAACCTACGGATGCAAAAAACGCAAGTGGATTTTTCATTACCCACATCCAGAAACAATACGTTAGTCCAAAAATGTTGTGATAGAGGTGACAAACTGATTTTCAACTTCAGAAAGCAAGGCGTAGGCGAACATATGTTTTCGGTGATTTTATTCTCAAGTCAATTACAATCGCATTTAGATGAAACAAAATAAAGGAAGAAAAGAGCACATTGAGTCAGTTAGTCAATCAATCAGTCAGTCAATCGATCGGCTAGCCGATCAATCAATAGATTAACAGGGGACATTGTAAAATTACGTGTCGTCTTCAGAGACCTGGATCGAGATCACGCTCAAGAATGACGTCATCGACCTTCGGCCACGGAAGTTCAAATGTTCATAGAATGTCCCCTGTTAATCTATTGATTGATCGGCTAACCGATCGACTGACTGACTGACTGACTGATTAACCGATTCAGTGTGTTCTTTTCTTCCTTTATTTTGTTTCATCTAAATGCGATTGTAATTGACTTGAGAATGAAATCACCGAAAACATGTGTCGCCTACGCCTTGCTTTCTGATTTTCAACTCTTTCTCGGTCCACAACACATCCTGTGCACGATGTATGGAGACAATAAACTTGCCTAATGCCGTCAACCGAACAGTGGTATTTTGAATATTCGTTTTATGCTTTTCGGTCCACAATGGACGCATCTTCTCATTTGACTGATATTCCAAACCCGACACCCAAAGTTTTTTTTTATTCACAAACGACGGAATGTTTGATACATTTATTTTTATGATTTTGTATTACGTGTTTCGATCTTTCCTTCCCTCACTTCTTTCCAGAACTGCAAATAGTTTTCTTTGTTTGAACCTGATACGGTTAGAAGTTTTGTTCTAAAATGACCAAGTGAACTTTACTGATAATGTCAAGTGGTTTGGGACGTCTGCATACCAACTCGGAGGTCAAAGCTTCGAGTCGTCACCATCACGGGTCAATTTGGTGATGAACAGTAATCCCCACCGTCCTCTGGCGCTTTATTACACCTGACTTATTGGGACCTTATGTGGTTCCGCATCACTCCAAGTCTCGAGGTGTGGTTGCCCGTTATATCTAATAGTGTAGTAGGCTTTTGTGGCTATGGGATATGTACCCCTTCCACTGCACTCATGCGCAAGCGTATAATAAAAAGAGCTGTTGAAGTCTGAATTTATATGATCTTTAAGCGATCCATGGTCACAGTGAATCTTCGAAGAACGTGTGTTACCTTATTTCGACTGTTTTCATGGTTTGGTTTCCCTTCAAATTCGTCCTTCCCGGGAATGGAAAGTTTAATTTCGTGCTGGAGTTCCAAAGGTTCAATTTTAATCGAACGAATCATTTGAGACCTCTTCACGACCGATGCGATAAAGTGAAGGAAATATTTCGTGCAAACACGACAACCTACTGGAACACACACACACACACCATGATGTTCGTAACGAAACCTTCACGGATAAATCACACATTCTGATTATAAACACATGCGACAACCCTGTATTACGGAATATTAAATATTTACATGTTGCTTATCACAAGACATCGTCTGTTTTAGTGCATTCCAAATCACCCTCGGTTCGGGTACACCGAGTGATAAAATGGTTCGCGAATCTTCATGGCACTTTCTCATTTGAATTGGGTTCTGTTCATTTGATAGTTATTTTCTTCAGTAGAAAAAAAATTACCAAATAGTAACAAGGCTTCCGGATGCAGTTCCTATGGGATTTTTTTCCTGACCATTTGATTTTCTTATTTTCAAACACCTAATGTGGTAACAACCATTCCATATGAAAAGCTCGTCCCAGTTAGTAAATCACATTTAAAAACGGTGAAAATTGATCACAACATAGAACACAAATATCACCTTCTCGTTGGCCACTATAAGTTTCACTAGAGATCTTGAATGTCTGGAGGTCAGATGCAACTTTCAATTTGAACTGTAGTATCGTCCCCACATGCTTGGGTGTGTGTATGTGTGCGTGTACATTTTTCAGGATGTGACTCTAGAGCTGAGAGTTTGGAATTGGGTGCGGTTGACGATGGCAACCTCTGATCGAGACAATGTTTATCACATGAGGCTAGCTTATGTTCGCCAGTTCGGACTATCTCTTTCTGATTGAACTTCACGCGATTGGGGTAACTTATTTACCGAGTCCGGATGAAGGTAGATGATTAGGTCCACAACTCATTTTTCCAGTCACAAATTTCGTCGATACTATCGGATGCATTATCACTATGTTTGTATGATTCGTCAAGTCAACAATGAGTGGTTGACGTCGGGAATCGTGTAATTCTGTCATCCGTTTGTAGTTCTAATTACTTCCTCATTATCCTATAACAGTGGTACAATATTTCAGGAAGGGGGCTGCATCCAACCAAAGGCTACTAACTGGAGAAGAAACGGACGGTGGCGCGACGATTCGAATCCGAGTCAGATGGGTCAGACCTCCGCGGGTCAATGCGCTAGAGCGAAATAAAAGACAGCTCATTATCCATGCTGAAATTTTATCTGCAATACGTTTTCAATATTGTTGATGATCGTCGATCAGGCTGACAGTCTCCGCATAGTTCTGGACTGCTGAGCTAATCAGTGTGGGCGAATTGTTCTGAGAGCAAAGCATGTCAAACAAAATCCAGAAAAAAATCATGTTAAACTGAATACTTAAGGGAAAAGTTCATCAGAATGAGCATGTGATACTCTAG
The DNA here is from genome assembly GCA_948099385.1 of Fasciola hepatica. Classification (NCBI taxonomy): domain Eukaryota; kingdom Metazoa; phylum Platyhelminthes; class Trematoda; order Plagiorchiida; family Fasciolidae; genus Fasciola; species Fasciola hepatica. The sequence goes on along the minus strand of CANUEZ040000126.1, from coordinate 4,028,990 downwards.
ATGGAAAACGGTTTTGAATAACCACCATTTGGTAAGAGCAAACCAATCGTAATTATGCCCAAATGATCACGTGACCATCAGCCGTGCCTAACAAGCACTACTTGCTGCTTCGGTTAGGAGAGTAACGTCCAAGTTTGTCAGTTTGGTATGACATTTCAGAAAGGCACATGATAAAAAATATTGGAATACCAATTTAATAAATTAAAAAACACCGAACAGCTGCTTGAAACGTTTACTTATCAACTGAAGTAACTTATTTAAATACTCAGTCCACAAGCGGGTTAGAAAAGAAGACCTTATCATCTCATCTGGTTGGAATAGGTGAGTAGTACGGCATACGTTATCTGGTTGAAATGAACGACAAAGGTTGAATGGATCCTCACAGCTGGAAAAGAAATTCCCTATATATCGTCGATTTATAGTTCCTTTTTTGCAATATATTTCAAAATCACAGCGACAGACTTTTGGAATGATGCCATTTCTCTCCTTAATACTGTTCTGCTCTTGACTTGAAGAGTGCTTTCATGTCTGTTGCATACTCCTATGTTTGGTTTCTTTGCAGATTTGACAAGATTCTTTACTATCGACGAGGACGAATGGCCCACATATCCATCAACTTCTCTCTGTTACGCCACTACGCTGGATGCTTATGTGGCCTGTTACAAAGAACTCATCACTCGTAATCCCGTCGTTAGAGAAACTGTGAATGAGATCTCTTTTTCTGAGACTCGTTTTTGAACAGTTTTCCGTTTTTGTGCTATCCTCATTGTTTGTTCAAAGCGGTTTCACTTGCTCACGCTACCCGGAGGTCGATATGTTACTTATTATCTTCCCCTCCCTTAATTTTCGTGTGTCACATTCAGTCTGTGAAGTCCCACCACGGATCATGTGACAGAATTCAATTTTTGTTTCTTTCGTGAAGCAAAAACAATCAGCATTCCATTTTATCGCACCGAGTTGACCGACTGTACCATCTTTACTGTTATTTTGGTTTTCTATTTTCGAGCCCACCTAATTGTACACAGCTTTCCCGCGCACAAAGCGAGCCCATTCACTCACTCGCTCACTCTACTCACTTACTCACTCACTCTACTCACTCACTCACTCACTCACTCACTCACGCACTCACCCACCCACTCACTCACTCACTCACTCACTCACTCACTCACTCACTCACTCACTCACTCACTCACTCACTCACTCACTCACTCATCCCACTCATCCAACTCACTCACTCACTCACTCGCTCACTCACTCGCTCACTCACCCACCCACTCGCTCACTCACCCACCCACCCACTCACTCACTCACTCACTCACTCACTCACTCGCTCACTCACTCACTCACTCACTCACTCACTCACTCACTCACTCACTCACTCACTCACTCACTCACTCACTCACTCACTCACTCACTCACTCACTCACTCATCCCACTCATCCCACTCACTAACTCACTCACTCGCTCACTCACTCACTCACTCACTCACTCACTCACTCATCCCACTCACTCACTCACTCACTCACTCACTCACTCACTCACTCACTCACTCACTCACTCACTCACTCACTCACTCACTCACTCACTCACTCACTCACTCACTCGCTCACTCACCCACCCACTCGCTCACTCACCCACCCACCCACCCACTCACTCACTCACTCACCCACTCACTCACTCACTCACTCACTCACTCACTCACTCACTCACTCATTCACTCACTCACTCACTCACTCACTCACTCACTAACTCACTCACTAACTCAATCGCTCACCCACCCACCCACCCACTCACTCGCTCACTCAACCAACCAATCAATCAATCATTGCTTCTTCGGCAGATACTACTTTACCTGTAAGTCAAAGAACAATCTATCTGTTCTTGATATTAGGTTTGAATTCATTTGTACTTTTTACTAAGCAAGACGGTGAAACGGTGAAAAAAATGGAAATACACGTATCCGTGGGTAATATCGATGCTTTTTTCGTACATTGAGGTTAAGCTGATGTAGAAATCCCTCGACTGTCCGTCCAAATACAGTGAAACAATAAAGAGAACAGAAATGGGAATTGCTAAATCATCGTTATCTTTGAATCACCAGGAGTGTAAAATGTCACCGGTAGACTGCAGTTACACTAAGGTCTACTTCCCGAAAACTGAGACTGTTTGGCTAGATTTTTGTGGCTACTTTTGAAAATAATCGGTTGATACCATGTCCACCACTTCTACAATCTACATTGCAGATGCATAGCTTACAAACTAAGACATCGATGTTTATTTACTGAAAACAGCGAAGTAGATGCATTTCGACCAAGTAGAGAACGGGATCGACGGTGGATTTGAATAACTGTTCCGACAAAATGATCGATTTGTTCGTCGAAAACAGTTCTTTTTACGATCACTGAAGCCGAACATAAAGTCATGTGCCAAATAAAAATGAAAGTCTGGAGGCATATCAGAATGGACAAGTTGGACAAGTTGATCAAAACTGTGACCTGGATAACGGATTCGAATCAAGATACGCGTCATCATTATCCGACTTTTCATCCACATCATCTTGAGGATCCTATATATCTGTATCATATATACTGCATGAAGTTGCGTGGTTGCTCAAGTGTGTTCTTATGGGAATACATTTAATAAATCCTGTTATTAGGGATTGTTTTTCTACGGAATTCACGCCCTCATGTACCATTTTCCACTCTTGTACTGATGTGCTGGTTAGGGAACTCGACTGGTATGTCTCTAGGGGGTTTTGTTCATAGCTATGTAACGACGACCATCATGAAACCGAGCATCCGTCATCCGTACGAGTGGTGGGTTTATATCCACTGTATTATTTGACAAACTGGAAAATTCAACTTCATAATAATATCTTCAAGAACTTGTAAGCCGGAAATTACTTTTGGCTTCATTAGGCAAAGCAAAGTACCTAACTGCTTCGGTTTACTGGGGGAATGAATTCTAAGGCATTTTCAGTGACTGGAAAGTGAGCCTGACGTATTATTTTCAAAAACAATCACATTTCTCTTGCTAAGTCTAATCGGTTGAAACAGAATGGTGTGCTTTATCGACTTGGGCACAGACTATTTCTGTATCACTCTACTTGTATTTTCGCGTCATTATAGACTGAGCAATGCGTTAGGTGTGGTGACAGACAACAGTCGGTCACCAAGGCGACCGACGTTGGCGGGATTAGGATCTCCCCCCTCCTTTCTGCGGTGATAAATGCCTATTCCACTGGATCATCACCGTTCGGTACATCCTGTGATAGATATCTTGTTTGACTCAACACTGTGTATGGGCCGGTTGCTGTTTTATAGCCCCGACGTTAATAACCGCGCCCACATGAAACGACGAGATTGTTTTTGGTCCCAAAATGCTTTCAGGATTGCGCAACTTACTTTCAAATGTTATTTGTTTCACACTGAAACACAAGCATTTACGCGAGACCTTCCCTGTTTTATACAATTTATCATCAGAAGACGTACGAATTTCAGGTCATATTTCAGACAGGTTAGTAACAATGTTCATTCAGTTGTATCAACTCCTAGAAAAGCGTGATTGAGACAAGGTAGAAACTTTTCCGAGAAGCTTTTTACACAGTCCGAGACATGGTAAGCGATATTCCCGAGTGCTATGTGCATAAGAAATCGGCGGGTCATTTTGTTCCAAATTAAAATTCGACGGAATTATCCAACTGACGTTCATAGTCGTTCAGGATGTGTTTGGCCGCATATTGTCCGATTGACATCACGAGTGTGGCCGGATTACTGGACGGCAGAACCGGTATGACTGATGCGTCAGCAACGCGAACGTTTTTGATGTGAAGTACACTGACCGAATTAAGGGAGAGCAGATGAAAAGAAGGGGAGACAAGTGCAGACTCTTTTGGATTAATGAACACAGGAAATGTCACGATATGTGTTTGTGGTTGGTAAATTATGTAATCTTATCCGGGGATAAGGTTGTGGGAATCTCGTCGGATGCGCAATCCGGATAATTCCTAATAAACCGAACAAAAAAGTCTACAATGCACCAAAGACTTTGCAGAAGGGAGCAGATCGTTCATAATGCAAAACGAATGATTTCCTATCCGATCGAACTAAATGCTCTTAATAATGTAAATAAATTAGAAAAGTCGCTTGTCCGTTAATTTAATGAGAAGCCAATAAAGGTCGTCAACAAGTCCCTCTTCGTTATTATTAGTAATGACTTGACTCTGAGCCGTATGACTTGTGAGTTTGACACTGAGAGGCAAAATGATGAATGTGTCACCTTCCACTGTCACTCATATTATCTTTATCGTCATAAGAATATATAATAATAATAATAATAATAATAATAATAATAATAATAATAATAATAATAATAATATGATCACTCTTATTATCAGGAGGGCGTAATAAAGTGTGAATAAAAGATACTGAATGTTTTTCTACCAGTTAGTGAGAATAGACTTGAGACAAATACTGCGAGATGTTGACGTATTTTCCACGGTCTGGCACGCACAGGAACCTCTGTTTGCAAGAACTGTGAACGGACAGTGATTATTCATTTTACATACACTAAAATACTGCCACTTGGTCTGCCGTGGGCAAATTGGTAGTTTTAGTAATTCCTCAGCTCAAGAAACTGCATTAGGAGGCCTAATCAAGATGGTCACCCCGGATGGTAATGCTTTCGGGTTGAATCAAGCAACAATGACTTGAACGACGAAATCATTTCAGTCGCTCGATCAGCTACTATCATGGGCTCAACAAAAAATGAACCTGGAATTCGGTCAAGATTACTACTGTGTGCTTCTTGCAAATGTGGTTTTAATCACCTATATGATAGATATGCGATTCAACAGTGCAGCTCGGGTGAATTTCTGCGACTGGGATCATCCGATTGACATGCCCAACGTCGAAACAACGTGCGACCAAGTTGGGCCATAGAACCCAGCTCATGTACACCGACAAAGCACACGCATCTACATCCAGATTACCAAAAGTCAACTCTTAAACAGATTGTTACAGACGCACCTAAACGAGCTGCAGCATGGTGTTGACTAACCGGTGTATAGCCAATAAGCACGTGCAGTGCTGATTCGCGTATGTACCACGCGGAATTATTCGTTATCTTTCATATACTTTTTAAAACTGACATAACATTTTCCTCTTATTTGATTACACTAGTTGAATCCTTACTATTTTATGCATATGCGTAGGTCTGGTTTATTAAAGACACATCCTTTCCTGGGTTTGTTCAATTTCCTAACCGTCTTCAGTGAACCGGTACTGCCCAGAATCAGCTACCCCGTGCATTACTGTATTCATCGACCAATGGTGAGTTCCACTAAACCGAACTCCGTAAGAAGAAGGACTTCAGTTTTATGCTATCTTTTTATGCAGATTTTTACAAAGCAATTAAGTAAATCACGGTTATCTTTGTTTCCTGGCAAGAATCATTCTCAGTGGTTCTGACAACTGGTATTGTTCGTAGCTGTAACTGACGGTTTTCATCAGCTCTGGATCGTCCAGCTTGGCTTTGAGGTCGTAAACGTTTCATCATCAGAGTGAGTGACGTCATCACTGTGCATACGTTATAATGTCATCCCCGCTGGGAATTATTTTTTTCCGACTTCAGTATCAAGCTCAGTGGTCCAATACTGATGAAAAGAGCCTTTCTGCCGCTACTGACAGATCTCGGTGATCGGTTTCTCTGTCCCAGGATTAGTCATTTTTCATCATTTTGAAGGCTATCGGCTGGCTGGCCATTATGTTTTATGATTTTCCACTTTGGTATTCTCTGGAATTCCAGTAGCTGAGAACACAGGCTTAATCAACCCCGATTCTTCGCTGGGTATAGAATAAAATAAAAATTACTACAAATGTGATTTGTTTGAATTTTCGATATGAGTAGTATGGCATTGTATCAGGATGATAGGACAAAATTTCCCCGGAAGCACACGACCGGTTTCGCGGTTATTGAAGCTCATCAGGTATGCGTACCCGATGCTCTTCCGCCCAATCATCCTTATGCTTGAGCACTCCCCAGCTGGTTTACAGCTGTAATCTCATTTGAATCGAATGGAGCGTACATGGACGGGGAGTCCAGTAGATTGGGCGGAAAAGTTCCGGGTAAATATACCTGATGAGTGGCAATAACTGCGAAACAAGTCGTGTGCTTCCGGGGAAATTTCGCCGTATCATACAGATACAACGCGATACTACTCACATCGGAAATCTATACTTGGGACCATGTGTCCTCGTCCTGATGGTTAGCCGTGGTAATCGACGAATTAACTTTGGAAGAACCACCGTGTGATTCTAAAAATAGACTCCCCGTCCATGCACGCTCCATTCGATTCAAATGAGACTACAGGGATATGTTTGACCTGTTCCGCCCATAAACCATACCGCAATTACTTATGCTAACAGCGAACTACTCGCACGATTTTACCATAAGTATGGTTAGTGAGTGCTGGATTCTTTCCCTGTAGTCCGTTACCATAACGAACCTATTGCACGAATTAACTAACAGTTAGATCAAAATGTGGAGATCAGAAGGTGCCCAGGAATAAAACCTCTTTCTGTCATTCTATTCAACAGAACTGAGATTTGCAGCTTGCATCCGAACCTGCAAACACGTAAGCCTGCTTTCGTCTCCCACGGTTATTACCCAATTGTTTATACACCGGATTCATCTTGTGGGTAATAACATTTGTTCTACAAACAAGAATCGATTAGCAGTCTACACGTCTATTGCTAGTACATGTTGTCAGTAAAAAATTGTTGGTAGTTCAGTAGAATGGAATTCAGTCTATTCATCCAGTCGGTTTGTGACTAAACGAAGTGCGCAATCGTCGAAAAGCATATGAGGTCGGAAAAATATTGCGCTTTCATTCACGATGATGACCCGACAAATACAGTGCTGAAGCTGTCAGATATATTGATTTTCTGAGGGATAGCACCGGACTCGACGTACATAAATGAAGTGAACCCACGTCGAGTGGAAAGCTGAATGATGTTTGAGCGGTGTCTAACGCGGCACGGTCGATAGATACTTTCTGGTTTAGCTGGTATGAATGTTATCTGAAATCCACGTACGAAAGTCACGTGCGTCTAAATTTGTGTTCGTTTACTCCGTGTGGTGTATTCAAAATTCATTCCAGTGCTTCAAATCGGTCAGTGCAGGCTTTTGGTAGCTCAAACCCAGTTTTACGTCCCTATAGTGTTAAATCCGGTCTATGATGGTGCATCCAGAAAAAATCTCTTCAACGCGGCCTTTATCAGTCCAGTTCAGTCAACCATTAACCATGCACTGGGTGTGGTGGCTTTAGCTGCTATCTCCTAGCGGCAACTACAATAGGAAATAATGAAGAAGAACAAGAATACGAAAAGAGTAGTAGAAGAACTAGAAATATTGGCATCAAGCCGATAAACAACTTTTGTAGATACAAGGGGGCTACCGATCGCGGCACCTAGATGCATCCTCCAATGTATCCATCTCCCAACCGTTACCCGCCTCGGCTAACATTGAGGTCCAAGGAATCCTATTAGGAGATATGTCCAACACATGTCCCAAGCATCTTAGCCTGATGAGCTTGAGTGCGGCGTCTAGCGACTTAGTGTATGAACCTAAGACTCGCCGCCGAACCTCAGCATTGTTTCTACAGTGTTCCTACCAGATTCGAGCAATACTACGAAGACATCGGTTTTTAAATACCGACAATCTTCGTATGTCCTTCACCCGCAGTGGCCACGTCTCAGAACCAAACAGAAGCACGGGCCTGACTGCTGCAGCATACACTCGACACTTGACAGATGAATATATGCCATGTCGACGCCACAAATGACTAAGACTGACAAATGCCAAATGAGTCTTCTGTATACGCAGAGACACTTCATCCGATATCCGACCTACGGGTGAGATGCAGCTCCCCCAAATAATAGAACTTGTCTACCACGTTTATAGTCTCCCCAGACACTGAAAGGTTTGGCGTTGGATCAACCCAGTCGTGCAACAGCATCTTGCACTTTGAAGGTGCAAAATGCATACCGAACATTGCTACGCAACCTGTCAAGCTGTCTAGAAAACTTGCAACCAACCTGGATCTTCACTTAGAAGAACTATGTCGTCCGCATTCTCAGAGTCTGATACCTTTTAACTCAGGAAAAGTCCAGTGCCACTATCCTCACCTGACAAAAGTGCGGTCTCTAGAACCATTTCAATCACAAAGCTAAAGAGAAAGGGAGAAAGGGGGCAACCCTGACGTACAGTACTTCTCGTGGTGAACTCGAGTGAAAGATCACCGTAAGCCCAAACTCGGCTTCGGATATTATAGTAAAGGGATTTTACGATGGAAATGAATTTCTTTGGTATACCCTTCAGTAAGAGGCAGCGTCAGAGAACTGTGGAAGGCAGGTTTGAGATCAAAGAAAACGAGGATGGTGAGCCTGTAGAAGATTTGTCTATGTTCTGAAATCTGTCGAAAAGTGAAGATGTGATCATTACAATTTTAACCAGGTCTAAACCCAGCTTGATTCTCGCGCAAGCACTGTTCGCGAGAGTAACGTAAGCGGTAGAAAATAATACCACCGAGCAGTCTGGATGCGATGCTAACCAGACTTATTCCCCTGTGATTTTTATGGGAGGACCTATCGCCTTTCTTAATAATCGGTACGATCACCGATTCACACCAACTCTTTTGAACCTATACCTTCTTCCATATCAAGCCGAGCAGTTTTGTCAACTCCAACGACAACGCCAAGTCATCGTCTTTGGAAATAGACGGGGGCAACCTATCCAGTGTAGCAGCCTTATATCGTTTAAGACAGCTTATCTCAGGGAGAACCTCCTTTTCTGATGGAGAACTGATATCTACGATCAGAGCTGTAACCATCACGCTAGGTAGCAAATACGTCGAGAATAAAGGCCGACTAAACTGATTCTCGAAGTGCTGCACCCAGTTAATTAGACGATGCTCCTGAGGTTGAATCAGTGAGCCGTTCGCCTCTACGATCAATTCACTAACGTCTTGTTTACGTGGACCGGTTTGTCTAATCTGACGGAAAAGGTTGCGGCTGTTATCGATGGCGGCAGCTTTTTCCATCTCCCTACACTTCGCAAGCCACCACTGTTCACAGTCATTTCTCAGGCTCCGAATCATTTAGCGTTTAAAGCATCTCCGTGCCTCATCATATTTGGAATAAGGAAGAGTCGATCTGCGAGTATCTGACAGCACAATTGAGGATGTAGATATCCATCGTCTCTGAGAATGTCTGGTTGATGGACCTTGGGCAGCATTATCACCCCCAAATAGAACTCGTTTGATCTCTGTTCATCGTTCTTCTGGATCCCGGACATTTGACTACATCGATAACTCAGGACATAATTCCGTTTGGAAAGCTGATCGATGGCTATCGTCCAGTACCAGCTGCGTAAGACGGTTGGCTTTGATGTTATTTCGGCCGTCGACGAAACGTAGCCTGAAGCGCGCACGGACAAGAGCGCGATCAGTGTCTACAGACGTGCACCAAAAGGATCGACAACCTTGAATTGAGCCACACCAGTGGTAACCAATAGCAATGTGGTTAATCTAGGTTTAGTGCCGTGAAGGCGCAGGAGGAAGCCAGATTAGTTGGTGCCACTTTTTGTGAGAGAAAGTTGACGTAGCTAAAATAGTCTATAGTGGGAAATAACTTGGGTGAGTCGGCCCCAGTTATCGGTTCGATCGGCTGGAATGCCAAATATTTCTCTTCGTCCCATTTAGGCTTTCAACCTGAGCATTGAAATCACCAGCAACAATCATGATGTCCGTAGACTGAAAGGCCCAGAGCAGTGGAGACAAACCATGACAGATTCCTCTTTAGCCTCAACAGAGCTCTAGTCATTTTGGACATACACAAAGACGACAAACAGGCATCAACGCTTCAGTTTGGTGCTGTTGACATGCACAGAACCATTCAACCGAACTGCACACAAATCACTGCTGACTAGGATTCAGTCGACCAGTGCGCACTAAGCTTTCACACTCAGAGCGATGCCATCGCCACCCTGACCACGAGCACGAGATACAGAATCTCCCAACACGCGACGAATGAAAAGAGAATCCAAGATTGTATTTGGGACGCGAATTAGTAACTCTGCCTTTCGGTCCCGCATGCGTGTTCTGAAGACACAACATTTTAAATGTTTGAAGAGTTCTAGTTAGGCCAGTCTTTTGCCCCGCTTGGCAAAGAGAGCGGATGTTGGAAGCAGCTAAGTGAATAGAATCCATAGGTCCGAGAATCGATTCTCTATTTTCTCCGTGTCTCCAAGTCATTGCCCTTATGGTGAACTACAAGTTCTCGGTTACGACTCCCTGTGGCATCTGATGCCTCATTTTGAATTTGGATGCGAAGGAGGAAGAGCAGAGTGATGAGAAACGTTTCCCGATGAACTGCTGGAGATTTTTAGGCAAATGATACTTCGTGGCTGCCCACACCACAGAAGTTGTTCTTCTTTGGAAACCCCAACCGGAGCCTTTGACTCGAATGTCTGATCCACCAGGCAGTGGGGCCTTAACCTAGCACAAGGACTTGACCGAAGCACCCGTGAAGGAACTTATTCTGGCCTGTCACTTGAGACCTGATTGCTGCATGCATTCTGTCTTGTCTTTCCTAGCGCTTTGTTATCGATCAGCCTTTCGGATTCAGCCCTCAACCCCATGCACCCAATGAAGCAAGCGGAACGTGGACGAGGCACCATCCTTTGGGCTAGGGGCTGGCCCAGCTTAGGTGGGCGATAGCTGCCCAATGAAGTGCGATGACTTCTCCCACCACCGAGAGAAACCCCAAGTAATCAACTCCTAGGTTCATTTGGTGGAGGATTTTAGACCTCTGAACTGCTTTTCCTTCGTATTTGTTCACTAGAATGTCTTCTCCAAGGACACTGGTTAGAAACGGTAGTTTCGGAAGACCTGGTTCAGAAAATGGACTTTGTTTGGCATCTACCCAATGACCTGTCAGGCAAGACTTTGCCTCCGGCTTGAGGAAGCCATCCTTCATAGCTCTTCGAGTCGCGGAAGTACACAAGCCGTCCCAGCACGCCAAGGTGCAGTTTCGTCGTGATGGAAATTTTTACCAGTGTGCAACTTAATTGCCGTCGCAGGTAAGCCGAGTCCACGAAACGACCCTGTGTCTTCACGATTGACTGTCAATCCGGTTCACACGATGGATACAGCTAAATGTTAACCTAGAGCGGAAAAACCGATCTGAAGAGAACAAAACCTTCCTACAGTTGTTGTGATTGCTGTCAGACCAAACTGATGGGTTTACTGCTCGCAAAATAATTCGTTACAGCACTAATGATTCTCTACTCGAAAACAGTGAAACCAAGGTATCTGTTTGTAAATCAGTCTACCTAGATTTCTCATGACTGCACTTAAGATCCTGGTTATGCTCTGTGGACTGCGCTTTGATGAGCTTTTCAATGTACAGTTTATTGAATTACCGAAAAGACAGCACGATATTCGTTGTTAGCCTCCGAAATACAGTTTTTATCAATAGAACAGGAATAAGTTCAGATGCCGGAACAGTTATTTCTTCAAATTTTAAAAATCATTAGGTAATGAAGTTCAAATAACGTGAAATTACCTTAGACGTTCGGATAATACCGGACCCGCCACGCCTTGGACCGGTGATGTGCCGGCATAATGAAAGTTGGAAATGATAGCTGACCGTACCAGGCAGACCAGAGCCGCATCCCAGACTCCCAACGTTTCCTCCTCCGACTTGTCCGTACACTTTGGAATCGTGGGACAGGACGGATAATTTGGTAAATGCGGTTCTAAACTCAGCTGTCTCAGAGCCATCCTGGCTTCGGGAGCAGATCGATGCTCAAGATGAAGTGAAAATGAAGCCCGTTGAGATTCCGGCCGTGCAGGTCGATAACAGTTCGGCACACCTCGAAATACGGCCCAAATCCAGCTGAGTGCTTCAACCAATCTTTCCAAATCGGTCGGATGAGTCAGGTAAGCTGGGTCTACCTCAGGCTGTGGGAAAGGTTCGCTGAGCTCGAAGACGGATGAACTTCTCAATCGAACTCGACCACGTGACTGTGGTGTGACAACTGTAACCAGAATGACCATTGTATCGCTTGAGTTCTCTCCATTGGACGGAATGAACCGACGCCAAGCCGTAGGATTAAAGTTCCCCAACTGAATAGAAACAGTGGTGCAATCAGATTGATTGGGTGACATGAGAAGCTTGAGAGTAAAGCAATCGTTTCAATACACAGGCGCGTGCCAGGAAAATCTTCCCATGTTTTCTGTTTGATTCACAGGAGGTGAGTCTGAATAATAACAGTGAAAACTTTTAAAGTGACCCACTTTTGTAAATTAGTTTCATTATTTTACTGTCATGTTCTGAATATTGTTTTTATCGTAATAACTTGATGTGGTTAGCTGTAGGACTCCGGATTCTAGTCCCAATGGGGGCTTGGTGGATGTGCAGTGCCGATGATTCCAAACGAAGATGAAACGGCCTTGCGTTGCTTCCTTGGTCTCCAGTGACTAGTTGAGCGTAGATACTGCATGCTGTTATTGACTTTTTGCAACAGGGAAAACTATTCAGAACTTGATTCCGTCTCTGGGTACCCTAATTTTTACGGACAAAGCACAAACCAAGAAAAGCCAGTCACATAAGTATAAGTGGGACTAAGTCCTGTCAGTACATAACCCGTGTCGGACATCGTTTGACGTAAGGCACTGACGCGGTTATACAAATGATATGGTTGGTGCAATCTGAACTGCAATTACACCGTCAGTAGAGAGAATATACATCAAATTTGGTCACGCAAAGAAGTGTGCACTTATGAATCTTTTGCGCTCATTTAATTTGAGTGTGTTCGAACGAAACCCGTTTTGAACATTTTCGACAAACATTCACCTGGATCAGTGCCTTGATCTTTTTCATCACAAAGCTTGGACATTTTTTAAAGTCGACTTGCCTTCATCAATACTCAAGAGCCCCGATAAGTGTCGTCACCAATATGATGACGCTCGGTGTATCGGGAAATGCTAATCTAAACGGGGTTTTACGTAAACCAAACAAGTGACCCACTGAGAAGTGGCCGTCTCTATGCAAATCGGTTCACCATCAACCTGAAAACAAACATCGAATCAACACCACACAGCTATTACTATGGAATCAGGTTTATTCAAAAACAACATGGTTTGTGTCTGGTCTTGTACTGCGCGATCGGCTAGTCCAGTTTAAGATGACGATTGGCATGAATTCGCCAGGCTGTTTGATCGAGGATGCATCTCTAGCCTTTATGCGCAACGAAGTACAACCTGCATCGTTCCATGTGGAACGAAGTCAACTGCAATTGTTCGACAGAGTCAATGTACAATGAGATACGGTGGCTGTTTGTCCTCAGTAGATATGAGATTTTGATACGTATCTCCTCCATCCAATTCACTGGAGTTGCCATCATGTGCTTGTTGTATAATATCTCGCTAACATGTGAAGGTATCAGTTACTGTCTAGCTAATTCGGTAGCTACATTGTTGAGACTAAGTCATGGCCTCGATAAACAGGTTCTTGGAGCTATGGGTGTGAACTGTATGTTCGATAGGTTCCGAAACAGGAGGTTCGCTCTCTGAAACCACGGAAGAACTCCAAATCAGAAAAGGACCTCTTATCTGTCATTCCAGTGTCAAAGACGAGATTCGAACCTACGGCCACATTTGTAGACTAGAAAATCCTGGAAATTATTCGTGGGTATGGGCACCATGACACGCGGTGGGTATCCGCTCCTGTTACAATGGATCCCATCCGGAAACGGTATGAATAATCCAACAGTAGGTTCACAGTGAATCTTTTACTCACACAGACATAAAAGCAGAATAAACTAACACATGATAAGCTTTAAAAAAATCAAATTGTGAACAAAGCGTAACGAACGGACTAGTGGGAATCGGTGTATGAACTGCCTTTCCCTTCTCTGTCACGTGATTGTGCAACAGTGAAATAAACGCTGGTGAAAAATCCGATGCAGAGTGAAATATATCTTTTCAGTACGATTTGGAGTTCTCCTCTTGGGCTACTCCAGTGCTTTTGTTGGAAAGTAAAGATCATAGGATGTACGAAGTTAACCCTAATTAGACAAGACGACTGTCTGACATGAATGACTCATTCATTCACTTCTGGACACGGTTCGAAGAAACCTCCTCGAAAGTGCTCAAATTAAAGCGATATGATTTCATCGAGTTAGTTTATCAATCTGCCAATGCGAATTTTCACCGCTAAAACAACAGTTTAAATAAATAAACGGAAATACGACGTACGTGAAGTCTAAGCTATTTCCCACCGATGATTTTACGTATATCTTGCATTATTTGCTATCGAATTTCATACTGAAGATAAAATTTTACCTGAGTGAGTTAATTCAGAAGCTGTTGATACTCTGTCGTTAGAATCTGGGTTTAGGAATGGCAGTAGCTGAATCCTAATGTTCTGTAATCACTGTTAGGCACTGAAAAGATGGTCCTATTTGATCGTGCTTATCAGTATCGAAAAAAATCACTGGCTTAGGAACTCACACTTGGTAGACATGGCCCAAATTATTTAACATTTGGGTACTAGCTTGCCACTGTTTCATGGAATTACATCATTTGCAGCTAAAATGACATTATCTGCAAGAAAAATATAGCAGAATATCAGTTTATTTAATTTTTAGTAACCAATAACAACCGTGCATTGGCTTTTCCGCTACACGCTTGCGTACGAAAGCAGTAGGAGGTCAGGTGTGGTAACGAGCCGGACGACAGTGGGAATTACTGCCCACCACCAAAGTTACCGATGTTGGCGGGGATCTTAATCTCTCATCCTCAGCAAACCCCCGAAACTACTCGACTATCATCGATTGCTGTTTCTCAACAGAAACGTCAACCGTACATTCAAACAATCAGGACTATGGAAATAGTAAGAAGAGATGAAAATAAATGTTGGTATCGAGGAGAGAACATTGGTGATAAAATTAGGTTGATAAAGTGTATGAATACACGGTCGCCACTGACAGCGTCCCTGAATCACAACTTCCACTGAGTATACGGATCTCTCTCACACCTCCGCGGAAGCCTTTCGTGTCCTGCTTGGCCTATCCAACTGGTCAGGTTTTCCACATCTTTCATTCAAGTCCTGGACTGGGCACCATTCTCACCGTTTAACCATTATCCAACGCGCCCAGGATGCCCGTCCGCGGACATACTGCAACCAACTAGAGCTGGTGAACTCCAGTGTTTCATCTTTTGATGTCATCACATAGTGTTTTCAATTTGTAGCTTGGGTGACTGTAGTGTTTTAATCCAAACGAGACAGTATAAGGACGTCATATGGATCTTAAACTACGGCTTTCCGTTCTAGATATGTGGAAAACAGTGTCGACTTTATGTAAAATATTTCCTCGAGCAAGATATAATCACATAGTTGGTGATGACATCTAGGCTGCAGTTTAGGAAATTTTTATTCAAGTAAGCGTATTTTGTACTTTAACACTTCGTGAACATCTCGTTTCATCAATCTGGCCTTCTTTCATCAAGGAATTTTATGAACAGTATTTGTGTTTTACTTGAATAACAAGATGGCGAATGACTCTGGTTCCAAGTATGTCATTAATAAATGGATTATTATCTTCTCGGGCCCGTAAAGAGCAAACTACTGATGGCTGGTTGGACAGTTTCGAAGCTGAAACTAGTAGGAGACAACTGGAATAACCATGCCAGACAAGTGTGCAGGTTTTGCTAGACCGCTTTCACGTTAACGCGCAAACAAGATCAGTTCTCACACGAAGTGCACATTCCTGCTTCTTTTCTGGCTCGCAGATTTTCATAGGCTTTTTCTGCTAATTATAGTTCAAATATCAGTCGAAGTGACATTAGGACCGGAAGCTTTCTCGCTCTGCAGGGGTTCTTTTGCGATCAGACAGGCATTACACGGGATACGGCACGGTACAGCTCTGTCCAGCCAATCAGAACCGTGGTTGACAGGTATGAGGAAAGTCAGCAGTGATAGATTAACATATAATCTACCGTTTTTTTTCATTTGATGTAATGTACTTTTACCGATCGATTCAACAGTAAGCTGAACGCACAGTTCCGGAGCCTAGGCCTTCTCGCTGTGTAGGTTTGCCTAATTCCGTGTTGGAGCGATTTCAACACGTTTTTTCAGTTTAAGCAATGCAGATAGTACGGTTTCTTCCCAGAAATGGAAATTCGTCTACCGTGGACCGCTTTGCAATTTGTTTAGTTTTTCTTCACCCTCCGGTAGTTGTCAATGAGTTGACACGGTGGACTCTGCAGCAAGCGCATTCAGGCCGTTGAGTTGCACACGCAAATTTTGTGGGTTTTTTCTCTCTGATCGATCGGTTTTCGTATGAAGCGATTCATATCGAGATAAGCTGCTATCTTCATTTGGTGATACGTCCTAGCACAATTTTGTTGGTCAATAGGATTCGATTAGGCATATACAGGTGCTTTCCTATCACTCGACCCTATAACACAAAACGCCCATTGGGGTCTAGTGAACCGAATGAGGCCAAGTCAATGCGTGAATGCTGATGGTTCTTTCGAATGCGGCTGTGGACTAATTTGGTTGAGAAGTTCGCCGTTGACAAGGCACTGATGTGTAAGCATCGGATAACTATGGAACTCAAACTTGAACATGTTCATCTTAACAAATGTGTACACACTAACTTATTACAGAAACCCAATACGACATCACCTCCAAGACTATCAGTGGAGAACCCCTTTCAAGCACTAGATTCATCAACCTTTTTAACTGCCTTAATAACAGCGGAATTTCACCTTCAAGAATGACAGGATTTCTTCTTATAAGGACAAAGTCACACAACCAAGTTTTGTGTGAAAATCCTGGTGCACCAACAATAAAACGTCATGGATTTACAGCGAATTAGGTTGACGACAATACGTTATTGACCATGGAAGGCAGTGCCTGTTTGATCCACGTAAAATTGTTCAGTCTTCCTATTCAATAGGTGCTATGAGGAAACTGTCAGCTGGATGAGAATTGTGACATGTGTCTATCTAATCATCGGACAGTTTATAAATAGAAGCAACGATGCGTGTCACTTATTTATTAGTTTCGAGAAAAGTGAACAGTGTAGAGACAATTCCGTGATTCGTAACAGTTGTAGGACTGGTACAGGTAATGTGCTGCAAAACATATTCTAGATACAGGTGCTAGCCTGAAGAATTTTCCCCGAGCGCTGTTCGCAATGCATGAAAATCATATTGGTTTCTTTCTGTTGTAGCTCTACTTTGTCAACTATTCTGGAGTAAGAAAGGGGCTAGCAACATTCCATCTTACCCGCTGATCTTTGAGCAACCAAATTTAGTCTGCAAAGCAATGAGGTTGTCTTATTCCAGCCAGTATCCAGTACGAAATCATTTTACTTCCTTAGAAAACATTTTTCGGCGGGTAGAACACGGCAGGATACAACGATCTTCTTCGGTAGTGAGAAACGATTGCCCCATCATGGTGCGGTTTTCGGAATTGTGAAGTGTTTCATAGGTGGAACTCGTCACTTCGTTAAACGTCGCCGTTTCTGGTGCTCGACCGCTTAGTCGATAAGCATAAACCTAACTTACTATAGATCGAGTGCTACAAACGTAACCGCTCCGCTATCCGTAACCTGGAAATGAGCCTGGAAGTGTACTGCTCTGCTGTTTGTCCTCGAGGATTCCCGGACACCAAGCCGTATCAACAGCTGAGTGATAAGAAGATAAATCACCCATTTCTTTTATCAGACAAGGATTTTGAGAACTTCCCAGATGGAATTAGACTGCTCACTAGGCGGAAATCTAATGTATCGGATGAGGTGCAGTCATGGGTACGGAGAGGCCCTTTGGATCTTCGTTTACCAAGCTGATCTATAATGTTTGCGCAACATCCATTGATTCAAGGGAAATATAGACGTTGCTGTCAGTGAGAACACAACAGTCGTTGGTATTCCAAAGCAAAAATCTGGCAGGAAAACGACTTCCAAGTTACATAAGTCAGATAAAGTTATGAAAGCCACGGACTGCAATTAATCACTGATCCAAACCTACCCAACAATCACCTTTATCCAAAATAAGACAGAATGATCTTAAATCTCGCTAACAACACATCAAAAGCATGCTTAGTTTTTTCTCTCAAAAGAAATGATGCTGAGAAGTCATCGAGAATTCTCCCTTGTGTGAATGAAGCAAAGATGACTAAATTCGCATTGAACTCAGCTTTACAAACCATTATCAGGAGCGGACATTATGCTATGTTTGTCGTCAGTAATGCGTATCACGTGACTGCTTTCACAACGGTTGTCTAATGCCGTACACTCAGGTGAATACAAGAGATTGCGTACAGTACCGTGATTGATCAACTTACCACAGACTGACTGATCAATCATATGTTGTTCAGATTGTGTCAAAAGTTCACTCGTTTGTGACAATTAATGGCACTTTTTTGTGTGCGTGTGTGCGTGCGTGTGTGTGTGTGCACGTGTTGGGGGGGGGGGGTGACAAAGGGCTTCCTATTTGTCAATTTGCATTATGTTATCGTGGTTTTCGAATACATATCCAATTGTTGTTAAATGATGCTATTTATGATGAACCTCACTGTTCCAAAAGTCAAGGATTCATGGCTGATAGCGATTAGAAATATTATTTATTTATAATTATACAACTTTTATTCTCGTCACATGATTTAATTGATTAAAATGATCAGCTATTAGTAAAAATAGAAGGATGTGAATTGTAGAGTCCAAAATACTTTAGACTCTACAATAAATCTTTACTGAATCTGATCCTGTTCCAATCGTAATGACTTTCAATCAGCATATCTTGACTACTGACTAGGAACTGTATACAAAAATGGCTTGCCATTACAAGGGCAGTGATGCAACAATGGTGGTTTGGCGGTCGTGGCTTTCAAGATCATTAATGGACATAAATCATGGTGCAAAGGTTAACAGTGCAGCAAAAGTATCGTACAGTGGGACAGTACTGACTATGAAACTCTCAACAGGGTGGTCAGAAAATGATAAACCATAAATAAAAGTCTAAACAATGAGCACAGAGAAGGAACTTCTCCAAATGCCTCGGCTTTCAAATGAAAAATGAGAGCACTGCGCTATACAGAGAAGCCCACGTGAGTTAGGGAAGGGGCGAATTTCATTTCATATAATCGACCAATGAAACCATGTGAGCAATGAATAATTCGATTCTCAATAGAGATCATTCTTGTGATTATCACATGTTTTTGAATAGATAAAACAAAACTGAATAAGTAGAGGTCAGCGTGAATCACTCTGTCAAAGATTTTTGCAATCGATTTGTCGTTCAGTTTACCTATGTTTGCCGCACGAGTCAGAGAAGTGCGTTTAAACTCAAAACTACAGTGTGATTCTCAGATCTTGATGAATATACCATACAAATTATTTGAAGTTCGGTCTTACCTTATTCGGATTAGTATAGCAGCAATTATGCTCTTTTTCGAAAAGAATTGTGCCGTCTGAAAGTGGAGTTTTACCAATACCATAGACTTGCCCCTTTTATCGAACCTCATTTTACCACATGTGTTCTTCGAATTAGATCATGTCTGGCGTGGCCAAATCCACACTGAACAACCGATTCCTATTGACTGGTATCGACGTGTCACCCGAAAATAACTGTTCCAGATCAGCGTAAAACTGACATGGCAATCGGTTACACGGAAGTTTGGCATTAATTTCTTTCTGTGTCGTGACAGGATACGCAAAGAACTCAAAGAAGTGAATATACTGAGATATTTCTGCTGGGTCATTCGAATTTCGACAAAACCTGTCTCACAATTCACGGGTTTATTGTGAGAATAAAGTCAAACATGATGTACCGAGTTCAAACGGTTGCAACACAGAACTTAGTCAGTTACATAAGAGTAATGATTATTGTTTTATGATGTCGAACTGTCATACACTGACTCCCTGAAGTAATGTTATCTGTTGCGTACATAGGTTAACTACCTTAACTATAACAAACTGTTCATGACTTATTTTCCCCGTTTTGGCTGACTAAGATCAAAACATGCAGGGCGTAAAGTTGATCTTAACCACAATTATTGGACGTGATCCTTCTGTGGTGCGAAGGCAGATGAAAGTGCGGTTGTTAAGCGGTAATCAAATCACACATTGATATCCAGGGTTCATACCTAGCTCGAGCCGGTCAGGTTCTTCATTCAGCAGCCTTCAACGAGAAGGCTATCCTTTTCCGGGAAGATTTTTTGGAAGAAAATGGAAAAATAAAATGACTGTTCTCTAGGTCAAGTATCACTCTCGAAGAGTGCTCTGGCTACGACTTACCGTCAGAAGCGTTCACCTAGAGAGTACTCAGTGAACCCTGTTGGGAAAAATAGTGCAAGGATTTTACGCTGTACTCATACGCCACGCGATTCATTCCCTTCTAGATCAATCACAGTTAATTAGGTTCAGTGCGCACACCTATCATGATCCATGCCTTCTCACACAAAACGGCAGAATTGTAAGTGGCTGACTCAGTCCATTGCAAATCTTGTCTATATTATCTTGCTACTAACTTTATTAGTAGTGGATTTATCCTCGCTCTCACATACATATACACAACGCCTAAACACACAATCCGCGTTTGTCATGAGGCGGTATTCGGTTTACTGATGCCCACCGAAGAAATTTCTTGTGACTCAGCTGCTGCTTGCACTCTTTCCTGCATGGGTTTTGTGTCAGTAAACGTACCGTTTTTTGCAGGGAAGAACAGATGTATAACAATCTCAGTGCGAGTACACTCTGACCTAATTCCCTGTTACTCACTTATTATATGAACAATAACAGCAAAAGACGTGCAGCTCCCAGAAATTTTCGCAGAAGATCTACTTAGCTTTAAAGCTGGTTGCAATTTCCTAAAATAAAGTGGGATCTTCCGTTCGTAAACTCACTTTACGAAATGTATCATGCTCTATCGCAGCCGCAGCAACAAAAGTAAGTTGAATATCTGGCCCGGTCCGATTCTGCTCACGTTGCACGCTTGTTCGCAGATAGGCAACCGATGTCAAGGCACTGGAATGAGCCAACAAACCTGTTACGAGAGATCGGAAAAGAAAGTGCAGTGTGAATGCTGAAGTACCATTGATTTTCGTACTTAAATTTGGCCAATTTGTTCATCCAGCTGGTTTGTTCAGGAGAAATATTTCCTTTATCAATAGGAATGACATCATCGTCACCTGTGTTTATTATCTGTTCATCCACGATTCTAGTGGGAGAAGCGTATCCTTCAAACTCAAGTGTTCAATGCACCAACAATAACAAGCCGTAGCCATCACCGTATCAATCCGAGTGAATGTTCTCATAAGTGAGTTAGGGTAGCCAGCTGGGTGACTTGATGATGGTCGATGATGACAGGATCCGGAACCCGTATTTGTGGCTTGGTAATCTGAGACTTAATCTAAACTTCCAACAAACGTTTAATTTCCACTCTTAGATTTGTACTTGATAGATGTCAACAGAGCTTATGAACAGACTTGACATTAACATTGTTGTTCTAATCCAACGGGGTACATTTTCATAAATGTTAACTTATTGACTGATGGTCGATTTGATGTCACCGTGCATGACCAGTTTGGGAAACACATACCCTAGAAAGTTGTTGACTGTAGATCACAATCTATCGCGAAACGAAGAAACCCATCTTAGAAGGATTAAGTTTCTTTCATTGAGGTCCCTCTCCATCAATCTCTGACTTTAGCTTGTTCACCCGGCTGAGTGGAACACTCATTATCGTATTTAAGATATTGTTATCCTTGCGGCATTCGGTCATCGTGAAAGAAATTCATTCTTGCAGACTGTTCGGGTAGGGTAACATTTTCGAGCCAATTCATCTGATCCGTTAGGCATCTTCATCATCAGCAGCCGCAGCAGTGGATATTCCTTGAGCACTCTCAGCTCACCAGTTAACCGTAGAAAGCAAAACTCTCTGATTCCGAGCCAGAATATAATGTTCATTTAGGATGTTAGGTGATCGTAACCGAGGTTAATGCGTGTGAGTGGGTGACCACATCCGTGTACTCTGCCATTTATGTTTCCCACGATTCCATAAACACTGAGCTGCCTGTATGGTTCACGTTTTCCACATTTGTCTTTACCCGATATCCGTTGTTCAGACTTCCGAGTTGGGCCGTTCATCCAAAGCTAACTGTCATTCATGTTCATCGACCGACTCTCAACCACATGCGTTGCATTTCAGCATCATATCAACTTCTTAGTGGTTACATTCGTCATACTTTTCTTGCCCATAAATGAAAGAGATTGCTGGCATACAACTCTTACAGTTCGCTACCTAGACTTTCGCGATTGGACGACTGAGTTCCGGGACCGAATAGCATTGTTTCGGGAACTGGAGTTCATAATTTGTAAGGTTCTTATTCTGAGTACACCTTACTCGTGGTACAATATGCCAATGGAATAGGACAGTTGTAGTAATCATAATATGGCTGTATATAGTACAGCATGGTATAGCGTAATACAACAGACACGATAGGCTCCAGAAACGATTTTTTTCAACACGAAATCTTTTCATTAGATTAACTGCACCAGTAACTACCATATGGCATTTTCGGCTTTCGTTTATTTCACTACTTAAGGACTCAGTGCACCTGGTGTGTTACGACCTATCGAATTTTGCTTTAGGATATTATTCACAAAATAGATGTTGTTTCGTGAAAGTTCATCTCAAAAGAAATTCCGGTTTCCTGACCTAGACACTTCAGACTTCAGGCTGCAAAACTGACCAATAAAAATCACTTCGTTACTTTCCAAAGTGACATCAGAAAATGCAATCGTTCCTTTGATTTTAAAAGCAAAAGACTGCAGAAACATCACGGGCACATATTATCCTATTTGAATTTTCAATTAACTGTGTTTAGTAAATATTCAACAACAGCTACACAGTTTAGCTTGGAAAGTGAATCTTCAAATTTTATCAATGATTTGTAAGTACAAATACAAAGCCGTACAGGAAAAGCAACGAAAAACAGGCCACTGTTGTTCACCGGTGAACTTGTTCTTTCTTTTGTACTCATTATATCACCAGATGGTGCAACATAATCATTATCAGTACACACATCAAATTGGATTGAAGAGTTTGCGATCTGAACGTCATACGCAGTCGGAAACAGCTCATTATGACGATCAGTTTGAGCCATGAGTAACACCGTTTCTCAGATTCAGTGAGGATGAATGAGAATCTTGTTTTCTGTGATACCAGCCAGAGCTGATTTTTGATGAATAAAGTATCACGAGCTTGTGGCACAAGATATCGACTAACCTTGAATTGAATTCAAAATAAAACAGAGCTGAATCTCAAAATCTTCTAATCACTGGTAGAGAAAATATAATATGCACATAAGATGATACGTCATGTGCAGCACTCATTTTCGCAAGTCATTATTCCACTCATTTTATATCATCACATTGAGTGATCGACCATTTCAGCGGAGGATTGGTTGGAGCTTAGTGGGACCGGTAAAATCTTTTTGGGTATTCCAAGCAATTTATGAAGACCGGGCATTCTGATAGATGAGGCTTTGTTTAATTTACCGCCTTAATAACTATGTCGGAGCCGATTTCCGTTGTATATGTAAATTAAACTGGATCACGTGATGTAAAGATTACGCGAATGCATGAGACTTGGTGACTGAATGATCCCTTTCATATGCGAAATTTTCTGTACGTACGTCATAGTAATGCATTCATTACACAGTGACTGAATATAAATATGCCCCAGTATGAATGACCGTAACCAGTCTATTCAACTTTTTGTGAGTCAAAAACTGGTACTTTTTCGGCGATTGTTTAGTTGACGTATTTGATATGGTGAAGTAAAAAGTAGAACTTGTTTTACTTCGTCTATAATATTTTCAAAGTTCTAGGTACGGTTTTCTTGATCGTTTTGATTACGTTTTCTATGCGGCTGAAAAAATGTGTAACTGATAACAACTATATGAATCGTTCTATATGAAGAAGCTTCATATGCTAACCTGTATTTGGTATGCAGAGAGATAATACAAAACTTGACACTGATGTACCGAAATTCAGAAGTTACGACCTGTTCTGGTTCTTCCTACTGACTCCATTGAGACGACACTTTTGCTCTGGAACAATCTCAGTTTAATTAGCTCAGCAAATACTGTTTATATACGATGAAGTGTCACTGTCCCCAATGATTGCGCCACAAACCAGTTGGTCCAAACTGGTATCGGGCAAATTCTCTTCTGATTGGTTCGCCCAGCGGTCATCCATCGTTTAATGGGAATCCCTTCTCACCTTATGGTCCGGCATTTCTGGCGTTCGCTATTCACGTGATTCAAGCCTTGATCTGGATTCTGGACGGGGGACTCCGTGCTGTCTACTAACTCAACTGGGCCGGCTACCGACGAATTGTCATCCCGAACCCTCACAGGGATACTATGTACAGTTCAATTAAATTATGAACATCACTGAGTGAACCTGACACCTGGGTCGGCAGCTTTATGTAAGTTAAAGTTATCAATATCATATATATATATATATATATATATATATATATATATATATATATATATATATATATATATATATATATATATATATAGTGAGAGAGAGAGAGAAAGAGGCAAATGGATTATGATTATCGACGTTTCAAGTTGTTGGTTATGCGGATAATCACACGTACTGCCACAACGTGCAGCCCGCTAACTGTACATACACGCACAACAAGCCGGAGACTGATCCCATTGGATCACTGACAACGTACTGGTCACTTCTGAAATATGTAAACTATTCAGATGGGTGATTATTTAAAAAAAAAAGCATGAGTGGTTTCCGAATTTCGTGTGAACGTTCCGAAACTTTGAGCACCTCAGTTGCTGTTTTTGATGAAAATTTTACTGATTGATCGATAGACCGCATGGATGGCAAAATGAAAACACTCGTAGAACTTATGAAGACGGACAACAACGGTAATGGTGAACTCCACGTTAAAAATTCAAACTACTCGATTCTACACCAGAACAGACGGGACACTGACTGTAAGCATATGAACCAGCATACTGTCCATAGACGACCCGTTTGCAGACAGCACATCAGCGTCTGCCCAAAACCAATGGCAAAACCGGAGCCAGTGAAGCGGATCGCTGGCCTAGTCAGTTTCTGACAATACGGAAGAAAAACATCCAATCACCCACCACCAGCCACTCCTACCGAATCGAATGAAATCAACCAATCAGCTGTCAACAGTTGTTTTAACTGAGCGGGACGAAAGCAGTCAATCGGGTTTGTATCTGAAAGAGCCAGTTGGAAGACCCAATTCTGGAAAATATTCCGGACCAGTGCCCTTCTTACAATGTTCCTGGCTGCGGTCACCTGGCATCCTATACAAACTGCCTATTTTGCGTTCAAAAAACGAGATGGTTTGGGAGCACAGAAGTTTTCTTACTGGAGCTACTGAAACAGAATTGAACACTGACATAAAGCCAGATAACGAGAATTTCCGTGAGATATTGAAAGCTCCTAAACAGTTGTGTTTTTCCAAGCTCAATCGGAGACCGAACGTTTAAACTCTCACTAACCAATTCAGCGTGAATCCCGACGCACCTTGACTTCCTCCTCCATACTTTGACTCCTATTGTAACAAGGACGACAACATCGGATAGGGCACATGTATTCCAACAGCTAAACATGTCAAGTCATGGAACACACAATCGTTTGTATAGGCCCTTTTCCAGACTGCGCGGCACCAACATTGCTCTTGCGGCTGCCTGAATGCTTCGCCTGCGTTCTGGCCAGCTGCCCGTGGCTGATAGCTTGCTTCTCCTGGGTATCATTTCTATTCGTTTAGTCCGGTTATCTCAGTGGACGGCTTGATCGGCAGCCCCTCACCTGGCCTATCTTGCTGGTTGCCCGAGGTCCCACTGCTTCCTCTCTGTTAGTCTGTATGCCTCCTTTTCTCTGCTTCGGGAAGCCTCCGATATATTCGCCGTCTGTTATTCTGTCTGTGGCCCTCGGCTGGTTCATCTATTCGCCTTGATATTCACGTCGTTCACTTGCCCCAGCATTTCCCGTTACACTATGAACCCAATACCGTCACACCTAGCTCTGTCCTTACAATTCTTCCACAAGTCAGGTTTAATTCTAGTGGCTTTGACGTGCTGCCTTTGGGATTATTAAATCACCACTCGTTTAAATTTATGTTCCTGCTGACTGACCTCTTTAATTGTTGTGCGGATTCTGGGAAGATAGACGACTTTTGTGTATCTGTGCGCATCACAATTTTAACCAAGAAAGAGACCCACCAATTTCGTCCGAAAGCTGGCACGTCTGCTTTATTGAAATGTGCTTTTCAGTCGTGTAAATCCTTCAAGTTCGCTGGCCCGACACGACACAACTAGCTTACTGACCCTCTATGTTATCAGTTGATGCCATGTGCTACCCTGTTGGCACTAATACATCTGCTGTTGACCACGGTGGTCGTGAAGTTAGACTAATTTTTCTCAATTTCGCTAACACATTTGGTTTTCTTCATAATGTTACTCTTCTCAGCAGTTTGAACAATCATGGCGTTGACTGTCATAACTTACATATCCTTCGTGACTGTTCTTCCAACAGTAATCAGTTCTTTCGTTGTGGTAACAGACACTCCTCTTCTTATCAAGTTAACTTTGGTGCGATTTTCAGGGCACCATTCTATCTCATTTATGTCCCCCTTTTACACCACTAAGCTTCCCATGGATGTCGTTCTTGGATGACCCTAAAACGTAAGCTCAGTTGTAATTTTAATTAAAGCAATCTGAATGAATTGAACCCGGTCCACTTCTCAGTCTCTTCCCTAAAGTTTTCAAGTATGTTGGATTGCCCTCCAGTCTTCGATGTGGCTTGCGCTACCAGACTGTTCTGCGCAACATCCCACATCATTCTGTTAAAACCTGGAGCTTCTTTCGTTGGTTGGATAAGAGTTGTTTTGACTCCGAATGTTCGTTCGATTATCCATCTTAAAATGATACTCAAATTCCGAAGATCATCTTTGTGATGCGCTACAGAAATTCCGGTTGGTAGATAGCTTCACCAGCTGCTAGACGAAACGAATGGTTTTTCTGACTTATTTAGAAAGAAGTTTTACAACGTTGAAAAAACCTGGAGACGTTAGAAGAACATTTGGTTCTTGAATTCATCTAGCTTTTTCATGTCCGGTGGCTACAGGGAAAGCAGTACCTCCATAAAACGAAAGCAATCGTACCATTGAAATCATTTTAGAAATGCTTTTAGGAACGCAACCATCTGGCTCTATGTGCTCCTTATTTGCCACTGACGAAAAGTCGTAAATATGACAACCAGAAAATCTGCTCCGACTCACCTTCCCCTTTCCACCAGTATCGTAGTATCTCCATCAGTGTCAGAGATCTTGAGTTGATGGTCACGGATGAGGCCAGTTTGCATATTACTCCAACCACGGGATGATCGTGTAGGTTGTACCCGACGGGCAACTCCTTGCGTTGCGTAATCTGACATAAAAAGAAAATAGTGAACCGGAGAGACATGCGAAAAGTCTACCAAGCGGATGCGCTCAGGCAACGGAAGGTGTATTCTTCAGTGGGCGAAGCATCGATCAACACTCGAATTTTCAGCAAAAGTCAGGATCGCTTCCCAAGCTGTCACAAATATGACTACTTTGTTAAAAGACTACCCGTCAAGTGAGCACATAGAAGGTAAGTGAATCTGTAGTTGTTCACAAAAACGAAACTGATGTCTTCTATTCCCCCAAAAAACACTGCCCTTCTCACCAGCTCCCGATTGCTGACGTTGGATTTTGGCTCACAAACGTTTTGTCTCTAGAGAAGGTGTTATCAATAATGTCCACAGATGATGATGCCACCTAAGCTGATGATAGAATATTAGAGATTTAAAGGCCAAGGAAAGAGATCCAGAATTGATAAAAATCAATAACGTGAGCCCCCACCAACACCAGTGTTCAAAATAATTGAGAACACTTCTTTGTTGTATATGCCTAAGAAGGCCGACCATTCCATTGCGCAATAAACAGTGTTGGCTACAGTGTTCCCCTTTGGAGAGTATTCCCGAAGAGCGGTGAAGCTCTGCGTGCAAACACGTTGTCTCGGTCAAGACTGATTTCACTACCGAAATCCCCTCTAGAGCGAACATGGTTATCGGGTCGCATTTCTACGTATTGATAGGAAACGATACTTTATCCTGTACTAAAGAAACATAGTGAACCATTCTGCTGTAACTAGTGGTAATGGTTTCACTTGGGTATGTATGTGTGTAAATCGCGGACCCTTCAGGTAGTTCACGGAAGGTCATTGAAATCACTTGGAAAACCGTGTCAGTGAATATCCAGGAGTTCCGCGTATGCTGTGTGCGTTGTTGCACACATTCGTTTGTTTGCTGAAGGCATTAAAATCTGTGGTAATTTTAGCGTGTGATCCCAGCTGGAAGGCTTGTCGCGTATACTGAATGCAGCCTGCATGGACGGAGAGTCCATTTTTAGAATCACACAGTGATTCATCCAAAGTTAATTCCTTGGTTAACACGGCTAACCTTCAGAATGAGGACACATGATCCCAAGGATGGATTTTCCATATGGGTAGTATGGCATTGTATCTAGAAGACAGGACAAAATTTCCCCGAAAGTACATCATCTTACGCATCACTGCAACTTTCATAACACGACAGTAGAACTCGTGAGCTTCCATAATTTATGATGGAACGGTCAACGAGAAGGACATTTTTGGCCCTTATAGGTAAAATAAGATTCAGTAATTTGCACAAGGATCTTACACAGTCATAAGTATGTTATTCCTCCCGTCATTTATGAACTCTCTATCAAGAGGAAACACCGCATGTGTGGAAGATGCAGAAAAGTTAGTCTCAGAAAGCGCGGATGTCGAAGAAGAGAGTTGAGGAGTGCAATTCAAAGTTATCATCAACACTGCGAAAATTTGGACTGGAATCATGTGCGGAATTTAAGCCCGGAGAAGAAAATATAGAAAAAAGCTAACTGTGTACCCAAGAAAACAAATCTAAAAAAATAACGATAGATTCCTTTCTGATAAAATAAATCCTTACTGAAAGTTTCCTTCGTGTTTTATTACAAACGCGATAGGCATGAATAGTCTCAATCAAACCTTTCGGAAGCTTGAATGGTATTGACAACTTGTCTTTTTATTTTAACCATGTTTTGTGTGATTTTCTGAACGTCTGTCCCAAAAGCGAACAGATTTGGTCGGTGGCGATAATATTCGCTATAAGAGAGGGGAGATCACTGTAAATGCGATTCGAAGTCTATCGATATAAACCATTTTTAATTATTTTAAACAAAAGGTACCTTCATTTCCATGTCCGACTCATCGACACCAAGACCGCAATCGACCAATGAAAGTCCACAAATTGACCTGAATTTATCAGTTCTGTTTCGGCTGTTCATTTCCAACCAATGAATTCATCTGTATCTTCCGGAGAAAAATGACTGCTATTTGTGAGCTTCGCCGTTTCCATTTATGCCCTTCCTATTTTGGACCACAAATCACTAACATTCCCTCAACGTAGATCCAACATGCATAGACTTGTTCGATGTGTCGAGTGATTACTTTCGCTTAGAGCCTTTGCTGATAAGTTCAGCTTGTAAGCCCTCTTTTCGGAACATGGAAATGGACAGTTCAGAATCTGTATGAGTTCCTTCAAGCTGCTCCGGCTGTGTATCAAAATACTGGCTAAATCCATAATACCGTGCACTGGATTTTATTAATAGAGAAGATAGGTCAGGGTGCCTTGAGATCTGTCTTAAAAATAGTGAATCGTGAATATTAATCCTATTCTTGGTGGGCTAGTGACAACGAAAGCTGACCAGCTAGCACATCAAGTCTCATTTACACGATAACGTCTTAGCACCTGATTCAACCCGTCGGTCCAGACACCACGTCAGCATTCCAAACTGATCAGATGAAGAAGTGCAACCTTCAGTCTGTCGAACTTGTACAATAAAATGGGTTACGCTTGATTTCCAGTATGGACGTATGATCACATGTGTGCGTGTGTGTGATTGTGCTCAGTTTCCGTCTCGTTGTGATTATTCGTGAGAGGAATATCCCTAAGAACCTGTATGATACCAGAAAGGTTATCTGTTTGTAATCTTTTTCTTTTTCCCATATTGGTAGATGAATCATCAGAGCCGATACTCTTTCCACATAAGTATGATACAGATACACTTATTGAATTGATCAACAAATGAAAAGTTGTTGACCCCGGCTGGTTACCATCATAGGCGCGTGGATACCACCTACGCTTTGCTATATATATATATATATATATATATATATATATATATATATATATATATATATATATATATATATATATATATATATATATATATATATATATATATATATATATATATATATATATATATATATATATATACTCTTCCAGCTGAGCTAAAAGGTAATGCCAAAGGACTTCGGACGTTTTTGGGTCCATTTTGCATTTGTCAAAGCTGCCAACTTCCATAAATGTAACTGTGTTTCAGAAGTAAAAAAATTGGTTGAACTATCAAGTAATTCATCAGGCCGCAAGGAAGTTCAACTCACCGCTGATTCTGTTCATAACCCTGGGGATGGTTCTACTCCCTTCGTTTGTCATATAACCATGGAACAGTATGCCTAAGAAGGAGGAGGCATATGGTTAGCATGAGGCTGCCGAAGTATACATTCACCGGTGACAACGAGACTCCGTCCCAGGACTTCGAAGTTTACAGCTCATTCTCTAATGACTACTTGGCTTCCATTCGTCAACTGCACATCTCTTATTGACTCAAACGGGATTCAGCCGATTTCCTACTTGGTTTAATAGGCCTAATGTGCCATGTAACTTATTACTGCGTAAAGTCAGTTACATACGTATCATAATGCCAGAAAAACGAAAGAATATGCTCAAAGTGTGCTTCATAGGTTTAAGGCAACACCAGTTTCTTCTCTGAGGTGGACTCTCATGTACCACTGGATCACTCAAGACCGGACGTTCTGGCAGGTTCCGTTTTTCTCCGGAAACTCGTGTTGTCGTACCCACCAGAGGCCATTCCGGAACTCCAACAAGAACCATTTCTAACTACATTCACTATTATGTTCGTTTCACTGATCTCTAGTTGTAAATCTTGGTCTTGTGAATTAATATTTCAGAAATCTACAGCTAAGTAGGCCTTCCTTGAATAATATTGAAGACGTAAATATTACACTTAAAAAACACATCCAATAATGCAATAATTTTGCCCAGAATATCATTGTGAACAGTGCCCATCTCCGTTATATTGATTGGTCTTTCTAATACTCTAATCTAATAATAAGTTCAACTTTTTGATTCGTCCTTCCAGGCAAAGACGTTCATAGGAATTCTGATTCGCTCTTGGCCCGTATCTCAATCAACAAAATCACTGTAGTGATCGACTTATACTCTATGATCGGTGCTCCGCCGGCAGTTCGCAGAGTGAAATCAGATCCCAAAGCCATGTCTCACCTTATTTTCCCATTCATATGAATTCCAAGTGACAGTTTCGGTAAATTTTTACCACAAGCACGGGCTTGCCAGATCTACGCAAATGTGAAGTCACTTTTCACCAAATCGTCTTGATTATTTTCCTGGTTGATTACTGAGTAACGTGGATTTCATGAGTTACAGAAGTCAACTAGGTGACTGTTGCCCGTTTCAATCGGTTCCATTCTATGGATCACGAAGTAATTATATCACTTGAGCTCTGGCCATTCAACAATGGTATAATTATACATCACGCAACTGCCTGAGAGTAGTGTGAGGGATTGAAGAATCTTGGTTTGGTTGACTGCACTTTGGACTTCACGTTTCACGCACAAGCCTCAGGTCACCCGAACAACCTGGTCTGGGCAGCACCAGACCCGAGTCTCGCTCTTGTTAGAGCTCATCAGTGGTGCATATCCCCCGCCACACCCAGGGTTTGGCCCCGGGCCCTTTCAACTTAAAGACGTGTGTGTTGCCACTACGCCATCTCCCGCCCCGTCCGGGTTGATCCGGAATCACTAAGTAAAGCTTGTTCAAACGTCGTCCTCTATGACAGCCAGAAGTGCCGGACGGCTTCAAATGGAGACACGGTACCAAAAAATGAAGCACTTGAAGCTGTCCGGCATTTCTGGCTGTCATAGAGGCCGACATCTGAACAAGCTTCACTCGGTATTTCGGATCAGGCCAGACAGGAGAGGGGTGGCGTGGTGGTAGCACGCATACCTTCGAGGTGAAAGGGCCCGGGATCGAACACTGGGTGTGGCGGATGATATGCACCACTGGTGAGCTCTAACAAGAGTAAAACTCGAGTCTGGTGTTTCCGAGTCCAGGTTGTTCAGACGACCCGAGGTTTGTGCGTGAAGCGTGAACGTGCATATTGATCGGTTTTTTCTGCATAACAGATTTTGCCAGTACCTAAGTTTATTTCACATGGCAGTTTCAACACCTGATACGCGATGTACTGAAACCGGTAAAATATACGAGATACCGAACGAAGTACCTGTGTCAGTGTTTGCTTGTTCCGGTGACGAATGTGCGTGTACTCACAGCCCGAATGAATTCCTGTATGAAGCTTGTAATACGACGACTAATATAACATAACATGGACAGAACGCAGGAAATGTGTGCTCGGTGACTCTTCCCACACGTCTGGATAGCTCGATTCGCGACTGATGGCGAGAGCTGGAGCAGTTGTGATTCGGGCTTGTTATGCATTGTTTTTTTTTCTTCTCAAAAACAATTCATCAAGTCACCTCACTTCCCTGGCCTCGAACCAATCTCGGTCCAAAAAAGAATGCCATTCGTTGCGTGAGCCGGCGACATAACCAACCTCAAATCACCCAACCCCACATTATATCAACCTCTTTCAGTACTCTATTTTCAAAATCACTACAGAATAGTTTTTACTTCTCAATCAGTAGAAGGTACTTAAAGCCCATGCAAATCAATCATTCTACAACATTGATATTCTATGACTCCTGAACATGCACGAATACCTCATTCATGTAACTACTAACCGGACCATTATATAGCCAAAGACAATGGTGTTCTACCCATTCGCTTTCTATGGAGCTACTTTTGCTACACAATACAACTGTGGTGCGGAATACATGCTACTCATCGAATACGTAAGTAGATAACCGAGTAAAAACGATTTGTATACTTTTCGATGTGAAAAATGCAAGTGGATTTTCCATTACATGATATTTATAGACAGTCATGAAACAAAAATGAACGCCATTACGTCACCCGGACCGAACTCGGTGGAATGAAGCAATGCGTACAGATCACAGGATTCCAATCTTTGACCAAATAGAGATCCCCAGAAGTGAGCTGCATAGCGGTCATGCGTATAAGCAGTTGGGTTATGATCGGTCGATTTCGTCCATCCCTGAATGCATAATGCACTGTGCACGACGTAGCCCGGGATACCTAGTAGTCTACCGACACTACCACAGCCGCCGCCATCGGAATTACTACTGCTATAAACCACAGGACGTGCCCGGGCATCGTTCGGACATCAACAAACTAACCAAGAGTTACATACATGCTTTTTTTGCTAAACAGCTTTCCTGTTCACTTGAAGATACTCGCCATCCAGACAGAGGGGCAGCTTTGCGGTTTGTATGCCGTTGTTTAGTTCATTGCGTTTAGTCTCTTGGACGAAGCGACGTTTTTTAATCCACAACTGTCCACAGTTCCGTTTTCCACAGCCAACTACTTATCAAGTCGTATGTACACCTCACCACACAACTACTGTTGGCAGTACTACCGCTACTAAAAATAACGACAGACTGGATTTCTTTATCTGTTTTACAGCGATGGCACCATAACAATAGCTACAGTCTCCAAACACAGAAAATCACATTCATCGCGGAATTAGAGGCTGAAACCACATTGTTTTTGTTCGTCTTCACAACCCTTCAATTGTTGCCTGTTTTATGATGTACAAAATAATCATCATCATTACCAAAAAGTGTGTTCTCTAATTAACGGATCAATTATTGGCTCTTGAAGTTCTACACAGTGCAATCCTATATAGATTTAAATGAAAAGCCCGGACAATTGGGTGATAGTTGATGACCATTTCTTGACGAAAATTTCCAGTCACTTTCTAGACTCACGTTTAACTCGGGTTTGTAAACGTCTGATGGCCCGATACCGGATCTGAGCAGAATCGAAGGCGTTTCAAATGCACCGGCACTTAAAATTACTTCGGAACGTGGAATGTGCATGGATGTCGACGTGGAAAGCATTGCAGATATGGGGATTCCTCGATGCATTAAACGAACACCAGCCGCCAAGTCCGATAACTTCTCATCCCAAACCAGCTAACGGGATGAAATAACAGCGGCAATGGAAACAATGAATAAACTGAAAGTTCAAATGAGGGCGACCAATATGAACTATTTGAATGAAATGACTGATTTAATTGCATACTTGAGGAACTTCCCTGTCATATGTCTAAATACCAATGAACCTAACAGTGTTATTTTCAAAACAAAAAAACAAAAAACAAAAAAACGCATCTGTTTCAGTATTTCAGTATCTCAATTGCTTATGGAATTGGTGAGACATCATGCGGTACCAGTACTCAACTCTCCTATAAAAATCCATGAAGTCATGATGTACAGCGAGCAGCTGTTCGCTTGTTGTGGCTGCTCAGTGCATTACACGTCCATATTTCCACACAGTAACTGTCAGTCTGTTAGGTTGGTCGCTAACCGAATCAGTATCAGCAATTTAAAAAGTCGTTTTTTTCATTTTTTACGTGAAGCAGAAAAGCTGTCTCGTAACTCATTTTAGATAAACAAGTTCATGGAGAATGTACGCTCTTGACCTTAGATGTGGCTGACTAAAGAAGGCTGGGGTTTCTCGCAATCTACAAACTATCCACGGTCAAAGAGCAATAAAAACTTCTCGGAAACAATGATACTATATAGTTTAGCGTGAATTTGTCACGGCCTAACAACCCCTGACCAGTAACAAGAAAGTTCCGTATTATCATCTGTGAGCAAACGGATTCCACCTTCAGAACACCAGATGGGCAGATACCTGAGAGATCAATGCAAGTGAAATTTTCAAAACAAGAAACAAAGTCAAATGGTTTTCAGTCGGTAGCGCAGAGCTTCCTTTCATTAGTGTAGCTTAAGATATTCCATTACTAGAGAAAAACATCGTTGAGAGCTGTCCCGGACAGCATAGCGGTAGAATGTGCGCATGATTCATAGTCGTGCACAACAGGTTCGATTCTTAATTGAGTTTTCGTGGATTTATGTGCTTCAGCTGATGACCCTGAACACGGATGAAATAGCCATGAAGTACTTTCATGATTTTGAGTGGCAAGCTATACGTAGATCTTGAATTATGATTTATTTCCTAATCACAGTTTTAGCATATCAACTGGTATGTTCAGCTCAAACCTAGCGTCATTTGGTTGGTGATATTTTTTCTTCTTTGAATGTGTAGTGCCGGCAGGTGTGATGCAGTGTGACCTCTTTCCCACATTTCTTTTATTACATGCTTGCGTATGAGTGTAGTGGAAGGGGTTTACACCCCGTAGCCACAAAAGCCCACCACACTATTAGATATAACCGGCAACCAGACCGTCAGACTTAGAGTGAAGAATTATATAAGTTCCTAATATGTCAGGTGTGACAACGATCCGGACGACAATGGATTATTGTCTACCACTAAAGTGACCAGATGGCTAAGAGAAAACGTGGTATTCGATGAAAAATCTTCGAGCCAGTCAAGAGGAAACTCTTGCATGGTGCTTTAAAGGAACGTGAGAGTGCATCAAGGCTGCCGAGGCTCCTGGAACTGAACGAAAAGCGATCGTCGTGTAGAACAAGTCATACGGTCTTCACGACATCTGCAATACAGAAAGATGAGATCGCCTCTTTTGACGACTAATCACCATTTTCAAAGTTGGCAGGAATGGGCTAGAAATCACATCACTTGGAATGTCAAGTGGAATGACATGATAATTGGCAATGAGAAACAGTTTAATTTTGACAGCCCTGATATCATAACATACTATTTGCACCACTTCGGGAAATTGAGCTGAACTTCAGTTGTCGAGCCTTCGGTGATGGTTCTGTGAGGGTCTGGGGTGTAGTCTTGAAGAACGAAAATCTAAGCAAGCAGTCTTGGAGGGAATGCTGAAGGCTGGCTCACACACGAATTTTTGGCTTCGAAGATTCCCGGAAACCTACAAGAACCATGACATTGCTGTATTACAACGCGGCTACAAATATGGTCAACCTCACCAGAATGTGACTATTGTACCGTAATATCAATGACCATGGACCGGGCTGCATGAACCCGAAGGATAATGTCTGGAGTCTGTTATCGAGGCGAGTTTGTGCTGATGTATGAGTATTCGGCACTTTGCACGATTTATTGCCCATCATCCTCGATGATTGGACAACATAGAACATCGAACCATCCGGAACATCGTCGAGAGCATGACTGGATATTGTGCTTCAGTCACTACCAGTGAGGTCACTGTGTTGCGCAACCAGCTGGTAGTTTTGGCCATTTCTCCGGGGGTGGGTTTAATAATATTTCGCCCCCTCTCAGGCACATTTTCCAAGATGAGTCGACTTATCTGTTTCTTGCTTGAAATTCATTTAAATGTTCTGTATCGTAATAGGCTGACATATCAGTATGCCAAATTTGGTCACCGTATGCCATTTAGTTCAAATGTTATTGCAGAAAAAGCAGGGTGGATTTATTTGTAGTTCGTGTGCCATTTTCTTCAACGGGGCAATGAGTGAACAAACTTAATTATCAGCGAGTGGAACACGATCAACTTACTCGATCCACAACCGTGTTTGGAGCCACGAAAACGTCTGCATTGTTTGATGAGAGCACCGGGTGAAGACATTTTTCGTATGGATGCCATCTTTTACCGTTTTCGGTGAACACTGAACAGGAGTCAGCGGGCGGTAGAGGTGTGCATAACGTTTTAGTAGTGGATAACATTGCCATGAATCAGTTAACTCGAAAGCTGTACTTCGAAAGTTGTTTTGGAGCTTTTCCCCTTCGGTGTCAAACTTCATCAAATCGAAACGATTTCACCGGAAGGACCTAGATATCGATTTTGATAAATTCACCACTGTGGCTTACCTGCGACCAGATATCCATATTTATTTTTCTGTTACCTACTGTATTCATGTATTGTCTTATGTTTTGTATTTTCGTACCATGAAAAACACAACCCATGGTCACACAACTTTAATGGTTTAAAACCGTCTATAAACTTTTTTCGATCCCCCTGATTTCTAACATTTCCTCAGTGACATGCGCTCAAAGAACTCCATCTCCAAAGGACACCTCAGGAGTCTCATCATGAACCGAAATAATAATAATAATTTGTAATACAGCAACAAAAATGAACAGAAAACCCAATAGCGAAAAAAGTATCCGACCCCCAAACAAACGGTGTAGTCACGTTCTCTGCAAATCCTGTGTGAGGGTTTAACCGTGTGAAGAAGAAATCGCCACATGCTCTGAGAATGCATTTCACCTGAGACTCAATCATACCCCTGACTGATATTAATCTTTTGGCGTTTCCATGCGACCACGGGTCCAGCTGGAGATGTTTAGACGTTGGAATCTGTGTATATTCAGCAAGCATGAAATCTCCCCAAGATTCCTAATGGGGTTGAGATCGGAGCTCGTTGTGTTAGTTATAACATGAAGTCACAAATCAGTAACCAACATGTGGTTACATTTGCATTGTCTATGATTGTATTAGTATGGCAAATTTTGGGTCAATATTTGCATGTAACCTAGCATACTATGTATTATTTTATGCTTACTCAATCCATGAAGTCGGAAAGGACCTTGAAACAACGGAGTTTCTTTCGTCCCTTATAAAGCTGGAAAATTCACTACCTTTCTTCAAATCCCGACGGTATTAGTTCCAGGCACTTGAACCATTTATTTGCCTTGTCTCATTACCAAAATGAATGCAGTTCCATTAGTTATGGAATACAGCTCGACAGCTGTTCTGCTCCGTCCCACTAGCTCTAGTGGGAAGTCCACTCCGCTCATGAATCACATTAGCTAGGGACACATCGTTTATATAGGAAGAAACAATCGCTGACGTCAATCATAGCAATGCGGACTGACTGGTTCATATTTGGCATCAAGTAGCCTATCTTTTAATTGGTCGATTGGTCACACGGGCAGTTGCCACTTTACGGGACTCCGTTCACCTGTCATCGATCCACTGCTTTGTCACTCACGCATCCGCTGACACAAGCACTGACCTGGATTCCGGACAGGTGCTGACTGGCCGATTGCTGACGGGACATGGCTGGCTATCGACCATGAGTCAGTACACACCCTCACTGTAGACTGGACCGATGTTGAACTGATCCGCGTGTGAAGCATGTTGAACCCGCCGGCTTTCAAACCCACGCTTTAGAATTGCTTCTGCTCTGCCAGTCTTCGAACTTCTCACATCTGAATCATATAGTTTACCCGTACAAATCATGCTGGTACTTGACGTCCGCTACAGTGAACCAAATTGTAATCTATGGGGAAATCCTGCCATGGGCAGTCATGTTACAAGTTAGTTCATTGCGCGGATACCACGAGCTTCTGAAATCTGGACGCGTACGATCCATATGCGAAAAGTCAGAAGCCCTTCGTCGTACCGTTGTAGTTCATCTGGGGCTCCCGGAATTTTCGTCGTCGGACATTTAATCGAACGGACATTTGGATGATTGAATCACGCTATATTCACCTAAGTTTGTCAAACACTGCTGCGATCACGGGATTGTGAGCATGTTGGTGACCATGATTCGCTTATCGGTGGATAACGCAGCCTATATACAATTTGGGCGAACAGGACGAATACTTACTCGCCAATGGCTGTGATCCGTATCCGTCACCCAGCCGATAGGTGTTTTATCCAGACTCAGGCTTGCAAACTAGGGCCGCTTGAATGGTCATTGAAGGTAATCGGTGGTTAAGACAGAGCCAGTGATGAATCTTGTTCTGCCTGCCGCATGAAATCGTTAAGGTGAGTCATTTGGTTTACATACTAAGGTAGTCAAGTGGATCAACTGTCTATCACCTCAAAAATGACAAAAGCTTGAATCCCAGATTCACCGGGCCCTGTCGTGGTAGACCGCACTGCCATTTCAGCTGACCCTAGTTTCAAGTCTTCGGCTTTAGGAATTCCAATGTGAAGCTGTTGTGAGGCCACAACGGTCAAAATAATTTGACTGTGATGCATTTGCATAACCGCGAAGTGCAAGCCTTTTCGCTTACCGATCCGTGATCAATGTATGCCTTTATAACTCTGGATTACCAGAGAATGGCCAGAGGGATGGGTCACGCCTAATACTGTTTCCGAGGTTGTGACATTTGACAAACCTAAGTGAATCTAGCGTAATTCAATCATCCAAATGTCTGACGACCAAATGTCCGGACACGCTCATCTGGTAGTGTACACACGATACTAAATCGTGGCTGGCATCCATACGTGGGTTTGAATTCCGTCTCGGTCAAAATAATTCAATTTGTCTGTCTATGCTACATTAATTTCAGAACAATATAAAAGATTTTCTATGGGCAGCGTTGTCAGAGTTGTCTACATCTACACTTTGTTGTCTTTGAATCCACGGTGCAGATATTGTTATAGTTTGAAGTGAATATCAACATGAGTCATGAGCGCAAACACGGACACATTTTTTCTTTTCCCAATAATTAAATGCAACACACCAACAATATAAAGCAACGGTTCAAAATTCACGTGTAATCAAGAGTCGGTAACTGTTCTTTGGCTACGGGGTCCAGATGTGGCCGGCGTGCAGTCAGATCTCAGTCCAGTCGAGAACCTTTGGGGTATTTCACAATCATCATATGTATGTGCATAGATTCGGACGCTTATAATTAGACAATTGAACCTGTGACTGTAATGAAACATGAATGGGGAGATATCGGTCAAGATGTGATGCGGTCTCTCGTGAAGGGCGTGTCCAGAGAGAGTATAGAGATACTCAAGTAGAACGGTATCCACACGTGTTATGAAGGTCATTTATTTTGGGGTTCAACACTTTTGTCAATCTATTTTACTTCTTTCCCCAGTAACTCTTTTCCAGTATAAGATTAACCACCTTTATTTGTTGTTCTGGTTCAGGATACGGCACCTGAATTTTTCTTCAGAGATAGAATATTTGGAGTAAGTATAAGGGATCAGAAGCTTTTGATGCGGGACAAGTCCGGAGGAGAACCGACGCTCGGGGTCGTGGAATTCGACTAAAAGAATCAGGAAGGACTCCAGTAGATGTCTGGTCGGGCGATCTTATGTGGTTCTCCATCACTCCAACTCTCGAGGTCTGGCTGCAGGTTATCTCTACTAGTGCGGTGGGCCTTTGTGCCTATGGAGTATGCTCCATCCACTTGACTCATGCGTAAAAGTGTAATAGAAAAGTATTATCTACCAGCTGCCTATAACGGTGTCCTTCTATACCATTACTGACCTTTATATGATTAAACAATACGCACACTGGCCTTACTTGATTTCGGCATTAAACTGAGCTCCAAAAGAGATTTCAGTATGACTGCCTTGGTGAAAGGACAGGAAAATCAGTCGATGGTTGACTGATTCTTTTATTATGTCAACTAGATGGTCCATTGGACCGAGATGAAGGATCACTAGAAACGAGTATTTGGTTTTTGGCATTACTGTCACAATGAGTTTAGTCAGAGTGTGTTCTAGGATTTGGTGGTTTCTCCAATGCATTTTCTATTTTGTGCCCCCCCCCCCTTTAAATTCTGTCGAATCATCTAAACCGAAATGGATTAGTACACCGTACTCGTACTTTCACGGGTTGGATACCGATGGATTCATGAGGTGCTTCTGATGAAAACAGTTAGGTTAGGAGCATACTGCGGTGGTTTCCATGTGCCGGTAAACGGTATAGTCACTTTGAGAAGTATCGAAAGCCCCCGGCATTGTAGCTTGTATGGTAGAGCTCATCATTCGAGGAGTAGAGGAGTGTATTTTATCACTTGGATCAAAATTCAACAAAACCTTCTGTGTCTAGAGCGCGAGCTACTTAAAACACTTATTTCACGGTGAAACAAGGCATGTAATCATCCAAGGTAAGTTACAAAAGAGAGTCTGAGAAATTTCGTGAATTACCGAGTATGACTTGGGAATAGTCAGTACCGGCAAATCATCAATTTTGCTCCCTCTCTATCAGGTTATTATGGGTCAAAAATGTTTTCTATTATCACCACAGTGGGACATCAGCGTTTGCTATTTTCATTTATTTATTACTTTTTTATTGTGCAATTATGGCACAATATTTCAAAATCGAGGTTGCAACCAATTAGATGCTGCGAAATGGCGAAAGTAAACAGCGGTCGTGGAATTAATTAATCGAGCTCAGGACAGTACGCCCAACTTTCCCAATGATAACTGTTCGATCACCGCAGGTAAATACAGGTATTCTGTTCAGCGTAACTCTAACGAATTAGTCTTCAGGGCAGATGATACTGACTGACCCTTTCACTCTGAATGTAACCCAGACCGAGGAAAGTAACTTAACTTGATTTGATTGCCAAAGGCTAGGAAAGAACTTTTTTTGAAGAAACAGACCTGCTTTAAGAAATCTTGTGGAAGAAAACAATATCCGATCTGAAGCGAACATCAAATCAGATCCAAGTCCCTTTGTTGACTGAGGTTGTGAGGGAACACTTCTCCCCAAAACACATACGAATATTAATCCAGAGTAAGTAGGAATTTCAAACGAAAAATAGATTCCAGTCTCTGTGACTTGTGACTTGTTTTTATCCACCATCCCCAATAATGTGAATATTTTATCATCACTGGGAAAAGTACAAAATCGAATGATCGGGATGCTACGAAAATCAACGTTCACTTGGTTACCGGTCGGTAAAACGATGGTATCTCTTACAGAAACTGACCTAGGGGTGTGTACAAACCCTCGGATATCCAACCATTCGACTCGTTGTGAACCGGTATGCCTAGACCGTGAAAAAGATCCCGTAAAGCATCGTGTATCCGTGTTGTGGTCCAATGTCGATTGACCAACTCTGGTTTACAGTGACATCCATTGGCTGGTCGACCGAAATAGGAAAAAAGTAAACAAGTAAGCCAAAAATTATCCATGAACGGTGTGAGCATAAATTTATGAAATTACTTCTCCCGATTCGTGCCAATACTAAAAACTTGTGCAACGGTCTAATGATGCAAATATTGTTGGTCAGTTGGAACGAATACTGAGAATCTATCGAAGCAAAACAAGTTATGGTTTAGTAAGATAGAGGACACTAGTTTAACGTATTCCACTTAGTAAACGAATGTATTCTGCAAAGCAAAACAGGATGGAAAATTATCTGCACAATTTCATTTCTCAAGGGTGCTACTACTAAATTCTATTTCACGCATCCCCCCCCCCCTCCAGTGTAACCATCTATGCAATTTTGACAGCCGATTTAACTCAGTCAATTTCAGATTATCTTTTGGGCCATTTCTTCGTTTCTGGTGCGGAGCAAGCTTAAATGTAGTGTTATTTAATGATTCACTATAATATATCAATACTTGACTCATCAGTACAGCATAAAGCAAGCTCTCGTTTCCCAAAGTTTCCCTCTGCTTGTGGGTAACTATCAAATTGCGTTGGAAAAAGTAGGCTTTCATCTTTTGAGACTAGACAACTTTTTGATGTGAAAAATGCAAGTGGATTTTCCATTACATAAGATGCGGGCTTTTCGTGCCAACAACACATTCTGTGAATATATTTCAATGTCCAATGAACCACGTTCATCTGTGTGCTGTTCGTTCCATTGGGAAGTGACCAACGGGGCTAGTCCAATGATTAAAACCAGGACAGA
The DNA here is from genome assembly GCA_948099385.1 of Fasciola hepatica. NCBI lineage: Eukaryota > Metazoa > Platyhelminthes > Trematoda > Plagiorchiida > Fasciolidae > Fasciola > Fasciola hepatica. The sequence goes on along the minus strand of CANUEZ040000126.1, from coordinate 3,985,988 downwards.
TACTGTGTATCATTGGAATAGTGGTTCGCGCATCGTCGATCATTCACTAGCGTTATTCACGCCCGGCTGCCCGGAACGCGATTGCTCAGCTGGCAGAGCACCTGCCCGGTATGTGGAGGTTCGCCGGTTCAATTCACGCTCTCCGCAGTCGACTTTTCGATGTGAAAAATGCAAGGGGATTTTTCGTTACGTAAAACTCAAAAATCTTGAACACAATGACCAGTTATTTTCGAATTCGTTTTTCAATGCATTCTTTCTATCTTGATTTACAACTCACCGGTAGCTTCCGCCAGTCTTCTGAAACAAGACTTTAAACCTATGCGGTGTGGCTTGACAATTACAAGTCTTGTTTCACCTATCTTCATTGACAATTTTAACTGAACTCATTTATCATCTTACTTAGTCTTATTTAACAACACTCCACGAGATATTTCGAGTTTTCTAATCATCTGTTACACAAAGACTTGGTATTTTGTCGTTCAAATTCATCACCGTACCCTTCCCGTAGAATATGGCTGCGCGATTTCCCTCGTGCCCTATTTATCTTAGATCCGGACCAACAAGAAGAGAATCACATCTGAACTATTTAGAAAACTATAATCAACTTTGTGTTCTTTTACTCTCTCACTTGTTGAAACACTCACCATTTAAAACGTATATCCTATTTTTAAATGCCACCGAATGTGTTGCTATTTGTGACGGCCTGCTTGTTTTTCTTGTGTATTCGTTTGTCTTCTGACTGAAATGTTTCCCCATCTCTTGCACAAGTTCTCCACACACAAACACAAAATATCTATCCTCTGATAATCGGGACCGACACTCGACCATATGTTAAGTGATAGGCTATTTGATCCATCTTGATTTTACTGGACTGCTTCATGTCAACACTGAACACTTGTTGACCGTAAAATAACTGACGATTTTTCTGGGACACATTTTTCCATTCTTTATTCGCATCAGAATGAAACTGGAATAGTGCAGAATGTATCATAGGGTGAACTGTACAGTTCCCAAAGTCCCATAGACCAATAATGTCTCTGGCTGAAAAAAGGAATGTGTTCTGTGTTGCGGTCCCTCGCATTTATATTCTGCGATTTTTCTACGAATGGCCTGTACAGTCGCTCTCCATCGCAACCCCCGATCGCATCAGCCCGTTAGCGTGAATCAGCAGACCACACAACAGCACATCAAATAAGTGTACTGGTGTTTGAGAACGACATGCTACTTAAAGCAAAGATAGAATACGTTTGGACGCGTTCGTTTAGTAGGATTGTTGCCTTGTCGGGCAATGACCGATTGATTTTTCTTCTCGGGTTAGATCAGGCCGATTTTTTCAATGCTCACACGATTGGTTCAGTCACATGCCTGCGTGAAGGCGTACTGATTGGTTGACCCGGCTTGGCATAATCAATCGATTAGTAACTTTGTTTCAGGGAAGGTTGGGTGCCGCTCTGACAATGAGAATACCATAGAGCTTCCTCTTGAGTTTGGCCCAGAAAATCAGTCGGATATTTTGAGCTCAAACCAGAGCGGAACTTTGATTGAAGTTTAATAACGGAACGTTAATTTGCAAAAGTTCTAGTTTCCAATAGGCTTAAGTTTAAGCCTCGCGACTGCGGCTATATCACGCCTACACTCAGTGTGAACCCGACTACCCACGCGTGTGTCATCAACACATAATCACTAAACCTCCTCTGTCTATCTCGAAAGTAGAGGTGTTCGCGTGACAAACCACACTCGATTAAGTGATATATGCGAGCTACACTGAATCTGAACAACGACTGACAATTTGAGTCAGATTAGAACAATTCATCTTCTATCAATGATGCCATACTGTCTTGTCATGTATCACCAAGAGATTACACAATCAACTGGAGTTTCCACTTTTTGGATAGCACTTTGTTTTTAGTCACACAACAGCCAAACAACATGACTATACACTGATCTCTGTAAAGCAAAGTGCACCCTCCTTTCAACAAGCTCTCAGATACGTCTACTTTGTCCAGCTCATTTATCTAAGGCATATGCCATCCGCTTCTTCAAGAATAATAACTAAAAGAATATAGTGGTGAATCTGCTGTGTTATTAAGCAGTTTTTATCCCTACTGCCAAAACTGAATCAGCGGCAAGAAGAAAACAGTTAGAGAGGTTGTCACATTTGTTAGTTCACCAATGAGTTGCAAGACCGAGGAAGTTTCTCCTCACTCCCTACCGTATGATGGTGATAACTTATCCCCTACATTGTAACTGACAGGCTCACTTTTCAATAATGTTATCAGTAGCGATGTCTGCTCAGACCCGCAGTATTTCCAGTGCTCAGTTAATTCAATTTCGTTGACAATCCTCACCTGATTTTGGGTGGCTTTCTTCACGCTACAAAAAATCCGATTTTATCTTTCAAAGAAAATAAAACAACGTGGCGAACAAGCTCGTTTGAGTTTATTCATGCTCATACTAATGGGTAATAATAAAGGTGATTCATAACAACAAAGAGAAATGATGATCCAAATCTATTTGTGCACGCGCATGTGGCAAAACGTGAGAATAATCAGCTCAACTCAACAATCAAAGATTGCACCTTATACAAATGGTACGTGGACGATATCCTATGTGTTGTAGATACCAAAGTTGATACAAATTTACCGCTTAGCAGTTTTAACACAGCCCATCCAAATGTTCAGTTCGCTCTGAAAAAAGAAAAGGGAAACATTCTGCAGTACTTAGATGTGCTGGGTAAGCCACCGAAGTGAGGATTCCGTTCGGTTATCAGTGCATAGGAAAACAACCTGGAAAGGTCAATACATTCATTTTCACTGTTTCGTACGACTCAAAGTGAAGAGAAATCTTGTGGGTTGCTTGGTTAATAGAGCAAGGAAAATCTGCACGGAAGTGTTTTCCAAAAAAGGGCTATCCTGAACCGTTTATCGACGAAACGGTGCAACGGCACGAAGATAGGCCAAGACAGACAGTAGTTGATAAGAACTCCGTATATATCCTTTTACCATTGAGATAAGATACGGAAATTGAAATTATTCAACGGAGGCTAACAGGAGCAGTCAACGGAACATAATGCGTTGCACAACCACAAATTACGTTCGAATCCTAACCGATCGTGTGTTTTCGACTGAAGCACAGAGTGTCAGATTCTGTAACAACTTTCTGTGTATTCATTCACCTTTTCCTGTGGAAACAGGTACGTTGGCCGAACCACCAGGTGCTTATCCGGACGTGTTTGTGAACACCACCCGGCTTGGTTAAACACAAGAGCTACTAGGACAAAATCGAATGCTTTGTGTTCACACCTTGTGGAGCCAAAACATTCAGCGGAGGTGGTAAACGCTTTTTGCACTATTTATAAAGTCCGGGGCAAGCAGTCAAGACTTATCAAATGTCGGATCTTGCCAGCGCTAAAGCTGTGAGTATTCGACTCTACAATCCTCCCCTGTGAGCTCAGAAACAATTTGTGCGAGCACCTAAACTGCCATAGCCCATTTCTTGTTCCCGAGCACGTGTGCAACCACTCGGGCATTCTTCACTGTGAACAATTACACAGGCACAGACGCACATGCACAGACAGATATGGATAATCATTCCCCTCTGTTATTTTGAGTCATGTTTATTGTTATGTATTGGTATGGGTACGAATAACTAAAGACAAGCTCGTCCATCATGCTGCTTTGTTCTCTCTGTATTCTGTGGGATTCTTCGTACATTATCTTTCAATCTCAACCCCGTTTGTCATTCCCCGACCAGTGTTGGCTCGTGACTAGACAGTTCTGACCGACAAAACGGAAACTCCTTCCAACCCAAAGCTGTTTGTCCTTCCTAGAATCGGTGATGGTGATCAAACGTTTACTCGTATTATAATCCAGAAGACCTCTGCCAGATCTATGTTAGCTACATACGGTTTTCTAAAATTGCTACCACAGGAATGTTTCACGACTTATCATACTGTCTTAAATAAGATGGGGGCTGTTTCGCATATCCTGGTGCCAGTGTGAGCAACTCCCAGTCATGCATCACATGTTCGCGTCTCTTTTGGGGCTCGGTGGATATGCACTGGATATGCCCTCACCACTAAAGTCGAGGAAATAGCTGTACGTGGAGTACTTCGGTAGTTTTCAAAGGTGAACTGGGCGTTGATACTGCATGTTAATCTAAGTATTGAACTTAATATGCTCATTTCCCTCATTGGAACTTTCCTCCTCTCACATCTTTTCGCCCATGGACAGACACTTCGTGGTTGAACAGTTTTGCAATTCACCCTCTCACATTGTCTTGGACAAAAGGGACTACAAATCGTACATTTAATCTATGCTGTCACCGAAACTTAGCATTCTGAAAAAGTAGGTTGGCTTCATCTAGCTTCCGAATTCTACACTGAACGAAGAAAATCACGTACAAAGAGGTTAGGTGGACATTATTCTTGATAAATCATACGAATTTATACAACTGAATCTGGTTTTCTCTTGGTAATTTATAAGTAAACAAAACGGCAGAAATACGTGGAAAAGAATTAGCTTCATTTGTGTCAGAAGAAAAACGACACCCACTAAGCCAATGATTTTGATCATCTGAATGATGACTTTCTCATTTCATCTTTCCATCTGCTGGTGTAAGGATAATTGTTAATTTCTCCATCCACGAAGCATTCCAACTACCCAGGTTCACTCAGCTTGCTGAAATCTGCTAACCCAGGTGACCTGGCTCTAAGTGTTCTCAAACATGAAGTTTAATCTGTTTTGCCAGCGCACAAACCGCTGAATTATCCCCGGTCAGTGATTTCTTGGTCGTCCATCCCAAACGGAAAAGTACCCACAAACAAGTGCGGAAACTGTATTCTAATGCAACCAAGAATCGACACCTTACATAACATAAGGTTGAGACTACATGGACACACGTGGCGTTGTATTGGTGGCCAAGCGTGGTGCACATATGTGGTTAGTTACGTCGGATCACAGTGTTCCATACGTCTGATTGGTTGGCGGGTTGATGTGAAAGGTAAGCAGTAGTTTGTCTGTCAGTAGTCGGTGTGAACGGTGACGTGCGATGGACCGATTGGTTCATGGGCACGTGCATCATAACTGCACAGTTATGTGAATATACGGGCCTGTAATTGGTTAGTGTTAACAAAACTCTCCGTCTGTGGGTTGGAAGAATAAGGACTGCAGCCGTATTGGTGACATGTTTTCAGGGTGATCGCCGACTCTCTAACATGTGCACTTTACTATGTGATGATAGAAGTAAACAACGCCTGGATTGAACCAGGTTCAGTTCCCGATTTCTAGCGTTCCATACCCATAATTCCAATCCCTAAAAGGTCTTACAATGAACCAAAGACGAAAATATTCGGTTCTGCAGAAACCTGTTCATTTCCTCCAATGTTTGCAAGGAAAAGCAAGTTGTCATCTTGAAACCAATCAGGCATATTTCGATGAGAAAGTAAACCGTGGGGCACAAATTTATCAACTGATTCTGACGAATCAAAAAGATCTGTTTGCTTGTAAAGTCGTTCTGTTTCCACGATCACACTCCACCGAGACCACTTCTCATGGTACATGCGCGTTCTGACTCAGTTTTACTCAAGTGCCAGATGAGTTTTTTGTTTTGCCCTTATCAGTCTGGTTGACATCTGGATCTAGAAATTTCAATCTGGATCACCTTTGCTGCCCACCTGAGATCACCTTGTTCAATGATGCGATCCGGTTTTTTTTTGTTGGGTACTGCTTCCAAAATGACCGTTACTTCTTTTCTCCCTGGTTCTTGTTTGGTTGATGCAAACGAATCTGTTGCCTTGTCTTTCTTTTGCCGAAACAATCTCCACTGCCATCAACATATCAGCCTTGCTGACAAGCGCCGGCTTCCTTTTCATTAAAAAATCGCTGATGATTCGTGGAAAATTATCTAGAATGCCTTTGTTAATTACACACAGGCGTTAGACAGCGTATCTCTCGCCCTCCATTTCAAAACTAGAACCCTTTAACTATTTCATCTGCTTATCTCAGAGGCTGAATGAGTGTTCGATAGATTTGATTCAACGTAACAAAGCCTGCCAAAGTATATATATTAAAAAACGAAAAACCAACATCTGTGTCCGACAGAAATCCGTCTTCTTTACACGTATTCTAATCCTACATGAGCGAAAAAAATGGTTATTAGTTTGCCAATGAAGTTTCTCTAACAAGCAGAGTGTTTTGTTACCCTGGTTGTACTGAGTTTTCAGATAAGGTTGATCACTTCCACAACCTTCGCATGCAATCACTTGTTCTGACAAACTACGTTGGGTTATAAAGCCATCCACCCCCCCCCCCAAAGCAAGTCTGCTTCCAGTTCCTAGCGAGCACTACTATTCTCAAAATAAAAATTCGCTTACAAGAGTTAACGTGATGAGTCACCTTAGAGTCTGTTGCATTACAGAACATTTGCAGAACCCAAAGCACTTATTTAAATATTTGTTTTCCTGACTGTCCTTCGGGCTCCACGTTTCACGTGCAAACCTCAAATCATCCGACCAACCCGTACTCGGAAGCACCGAACTCGAGTTCCGCTCTTGTTAGAGCTCATCAGCGGTGCATATCCTCTGCCACACCCAGTGTTTGAACCCGGGCCGTTTCAACTCGAAGGCGTGTGTCACCACTGCGCCACCCCTCTCCCGTCCGGGCTGATCCGAATCGCCAAGGTAACCTTGTTCAGATGTCGACCTGTAGGACAGCCAGAGATGCCCGACAGCTTCAAACGGAGACACGGTACCAGCCCCGTCAACTCCAAGCGAATGCCTCCCACCGAGTCAGGTCTTCTGCACAGGACAGTCAGCAAAACAAATATTCATCAATCCCACACACTACTCGCAAGTAATTGCGTGATTACTTACATAAATGTCGAAAAAAGTTAAAATTCCAGTGACCGGCGGTCGTCAGACGGCCATCACCCTCATCAGGGTGGGGTTTCAACTTTTCTACCTGGGGTTCCAAATCTGCTTCCCCCGCCGGTCCCTTTCCTCAACTGGTAGCCTATAATTGGCCGCGATCCCTCTCCTGAAACACTGTACGATTATTATACAATGAGAAGAAAGTAAGTGAATAGAGTGAGATAGGAAGCATATACAAAGAGAATGACAGTTCACTAGCCCGCAGTCTGTCATATCTTGCTTGACTTGTCGGTATATCTCTCGGATTTTGTTTGTATCTATTCTAATATTGCGGTTAATTAAAAATGACCGCAGCGTGCCCAGTTGACTTCTGAATGTGACCCACCTTATGCGCCTCATATGTCTTATCATATACTTTGCACACAAATGCTCCTCCGTCGGTGGTATAAAACAACCCGGTGTTCTTTTCATCTTCTTCTTGCTCAATTATAGTTCCACAGACATTCTATAATTCACTTCCAAGCCCGTATTTTTATCAATGGAAAATGATTGCCATTTGAAGCTCTGAGTCAACTTGGAGTGCAAAACTGTATTTTCGCCCCGTCTAGCTAACGCTTTGGGTGATTTAATGTGAGGTCTGTAAAGCTAAACTGTGATACTATGTGCTCAAATCAGCGCACGAACCAGTACCAATAGAATCTTTTTGTGATGCTCATTTCTTATGTGACTATGTGATAGTGACAATTCACTGAATCGGCTTGATTCCACACCTTTGTTACACAAAGTCATACTGCAGTTGGTAAGTTAAAAACAAAACAGAATGCAAAACAAAGAAAATTCAATAAATTCAGGTGATTTAGAAGAGCGGCTTCTTTTTATATCCGTCAACATATTCGAAAATTTAACCCAATCCATTATCTGAGTTGCAAATCAGGTGTAATCAATTTTCAGACATTGTTGCAACTGTTTCTTTTTTCGTTTTTTAAACAAATTTTCACACGCGCGCGCACACCCACATCATGATTATATCCGTTTGGAGTAGTATATAGTTCAAATCACTTTACAATGAATATGTACACCTTGATGTGGTCAATAAAAACCCAGCTGTGATTATTCAGTTGTCGTTCACTTGCTTAGGGCTTTGGAATCTTTCACTAATTGTTAAGCCAATTTACAGCGTAATAATTGGAAAGCGTGGATTTGTAAAATAAGCTGATAGCACATTGTTCATCAAAGCGCAAGCTGTTAACGTGTTGGCAAGTAAAACAATTGGTTTCCACGAGAAATGTAGTACTTATCTAGTTTATTGTGCAAGTGTATTTCACACTTTGGTTCTAATAATTTGGAAGTTGCTTTGAAGCACACGTCAACTAAACTCTCTGAAATCAAAACTAATTAAGTGTACATTCGCCACAAATATAGTATAGAGTACCGCAGAGTAAATAAACGAAAACATGAGATAAAATTAGTGTTCCATGCATTGTAATAGGTTTTCACAGGATAACCGTTACCGAACAAAATTCGGAGTCGTGTCTGGCAAGGTTCCCAGCCAAGTGGACGGGATAATCTGACAGGAGAAAATCTAGATGTTACCGTTTCGATCAACCGATTACCGTGCTTCGCAGTTCACCTCTCGCCTCCATTTTTATCGGAATAATCTCGGGATCGATGAGCGAAAGATAGCACAGCGATAAAAGGAGTGGCGTACAAAGCATTTACACCAGGTCAAGTGATAAGAGCTTTATGACTGAACAAGCAGAAATAATGGTTACAAAATTGTGTACATGAACTGTGTAGTTGCTGATTCGGTGTTGTCAACAAACTTTTTAGGTATTCCACAGGTAGCGGGAACTGATAACCGAAGGCCAATGAACATCTACCGGCCGAAGAGGGACTTGACAGATACAGCGCAGCGTGTAAGGGACAAAAAATGGGACTATCTCACCGACTCCGTGAATAATAAATGTCTTGGAACGCCATCCGAGTCTTTCCTACCCGGTTCTGAAGTCCATTTCAAGCTTATTTATCAGTACTTATACAACTTCCCAAGTAAGAAATTTATCAGTATCTTCTGTGACATTATCAAATGTGAGGGTGAAAATAAACCCACGCCCATTCTACAGCACCACATTTTATTTTGAAGGTAAAAAGCATATTTCGTATCATCAGACAAACAACCCTTGACTATCTATGAAGCAATCTAACTTTGCCGCTTACCAACGGATTGTTGTTTGTGCTTGCAAGTCTTTCAAGAGGCAGGAAGGAGTTGAACAACTTTATTTTTGTTGTTTTTCGGACTCTCCCGGTTACGGTATCGATAGAAAATCTAAGCAGAGATAGATGGAAGCTGAAAAACTCGAGGAACACCAGTTGCCCATGAGAAACAGGACATGGATGAACTGCGTGGATTCACTCGACCAGACTCGTGGTGGGCAATTGTGTTGGATCATCTTGATTAGTTTATTAGACACTTCAACTTTTTCTAATAAACAATGCCCAGTCATTCCTGCGGTGGTCAATGATTTAAGGGGGGAAGGATTGTTATTTACGCTCCTCTGAAAACACTCGCGTTTTAATAACCCGGTGCTAAAAGAATGACAACAAAGACGGTACTTTGTGTCACACCAAGTATTCAATTTTTGAGAGCCATTCGAACAGATAGTTTGCAGTCTCGAATAATTTACCACAGGGTAGAATCTGCGGAAACACTCAGATCAATTTCAGTACTTACCTGACCAGCTACGATGGCCACAGCATATCCGGATAGGTGCACGGTACGGTTCCAGTCGGAGTGCCCGTTTATTTGGAGTTTTCTGACAAAGTCCTCTTTGGGAGTCATCAACCAGTGATTAGCATTGGCCGGGAAAGTTCTTTTCAGTGATAAATCATTTGAAAAGACTTCTTGGCCAGTTGTTTGGGTTTTTCAGTTCACGGCTTAAAGAAGCATTCACTGTCTGCTTCGTCATTCATATAACCATCAATAAAGTAACCAGTAAACTTGATATTACTAATCATTATGACTTACTTGAGCGTCTGTGAAGTGCAAGGGGCATGCCACAAGTCAACAATGATTCACCGTAATAATAGGGTTTATGGGGCAGTCTACCCACCAAAGTTAGAGTGACAAGTCACATAGGGTCTGCATACGTCAGGCGTGGTAACCAGCCTGGCGAAAGCGGATTAATGTCTAAAGCCAATTTACCCGGCAGGCTAGGGATGGAAACCTGTCAACTCGGAAGCAATTAACTCGCATACCAGTCGATGACCACAGGCTATTACCACAAGTCAAAGAAGATGGTAGACACCAAGCATGTTTGATCTAATCAAAAGGGATAGTCACGGGCTGCAATGTCCAACTCGAAAACCCAATGAAATTAGTTTCACGTTGAAGCACTCAAGTTTTCGCATATCCCTCTCGTGAACATCCACCACGTGAATCATCATCAGCAAAGTTTGTTGTACATCAGAAGAGTTGTGACTTTCAGGTTATGTGAAACAAAATATTATTGACCAGGTAGCTGTTCAGTTGTATCGATCCCTAAAACACATGAAGTATAAAACCATGTAGCCATCCTCGAAACAACTCCCCGAATGATGTTAAACCTTTGGAGATGATGTGAGCGGGACCTTCAGGAACTATGTGCAAATGAGATCAGTAAATCTTTGTGTTCTAAATCAAAATTCAAATTAGTTTCCCTATTATTGTCCATATTCGAGCAGGATAGATTTGGCTGCATACTGTTCGAATGGCATTACCAGTGGGGCTTTGCATCTCATTAGTAATAGGTACTCATGCCGCTCGACCACCACCGATCATGAGACGATATCGAAGACCATTTTAATAGTAGTAACAGTAATTCACCTATTGAGCTATTTGATTATTACCACCATTCTTGTCAGATTTACCAGTAACTAGAAGAGTACTTACAGTTTGTGCCACTTCCGAACAATTCTGCCGAATGAAACAATCGTACTGCCTTGTCTGATTTGTGCCCGAGAGAGAAAATCAGTGCGTTCAGAATTGCACTGCCACCGACAACCCGTCCAGATGGAAGAAGCAATTGCTGCATATTGTCCAAGTTGGTTTCCACATCGGCATTTTTGGGTTGGGAAATCCCAGTAGTTGGTTATTGGAGAAGCAAGCGGATATCGCTGATTGCGTCTGATAATATTCACTTTGAAAATTCATCTTAAATGAGTATACGTTTTGAGTATATGACCGTCATCTACAACTTAAAACAAAACCAGTTTTTGCTATAAAAAAAGATCAGGTTAACCATTTCCCCTTACAAGGGAACATAATGAGAATATTCGATCGATTGTTTGTAGGCTCCAAACAAAAGATTGCTCATCACATAAGGTTGGCTAAGCTAGAGGTATACAATATACATACATTTCTAGTTATATTTTTACTGTGGTCAAAGCAACGCATCGCCTAGCCAGTGAAAACATGCACACTCGGAATTTGTGGCCAGTGGTTCGTTGAGAAAAAAGGACTATTGTTTAGTCCATAATACATGCCGAATCTAGCTCATTCATGTTAGACATCAAGTTGTAGCCCTCGGAGAAATCCAGGGTCCTTTGGAATTTTCCCAACTGTTCAGGAGCAGGGGATTTCTGAAGTGGTTTGGACAGAGAAGGATCAAGATTCAGGTTTTCGTTACTTTCACTGTAAGATAACATAAACTTCTACATTTTCTTGGATTCTCAGAGAGTCCTATTTGGAATTTGAGGTTCTACAATTGCCCGTTGACTCGCTTTGTGATAGCTTTGCTTTGCTCTACTGTGAACTTGAATCGAGGGACTCAGTCGCCCAGTGATGATGTCTCTGCTAGGGTATGGTAACGACCCCGGCAAGAATGGATTAAACCAGCACGATTGGTTAGTAGAATTTCCCATACAGACGCATCGAACTCATTCATCAGAAGGCCGGTAAAGTACAGAACAGAAAGGAAGCCCTAAAACAAATGAAGAGAAAAACATTTGGAGGCAAAAACGATGGGGATATTTTGTCAAATGGAAAGTGTTCTACAGCTGTAATCTCATTTGAATCGTATGGAGCGTGCATGGGCGGAGAGTCCATTTTGAGAATCACAAGGTGATTATTCCAAACTTAATTCGTCAGTTAACACGGCCAACCCTGAGAACGAAAACACATGGTCACAAGTACAAATTTTCGAAATGAGTAGTATGGCGGAGGAGTACCGGGTATGCATACTTGATGAGCGGGAAGAACCACAAAAACTGATCGTGTGCTTTCGGAAAATTTTGTCCTATCATTCGGATACAATGCCATACTACTCATTTCGAAAAGTTTTCTAGCTTACGAATTTGACAATATGCATCCTTCCGTTTGTCCATGAAAAATAGACTTCTGCTGGCTAACGCAGACCGAGGTCGATATTGAGTAAAATTGTTCGACAACATTTATTCTGATTAAGTGAGCAGTGGTTAGAACTGAGGGGTCAGAAAATAAAGGATCTCCGATTTTCTGACCGGGCTTTATGACGAGTGGAACAATCCCCCCAGCCCAGTTAGCAACTCTTATGGTGGGTGTGTGAGACCAAGGCAAACGACGACATTACGTACACACATTAGGGATCTTGGCTATTTATCAGTCTCAGTACTGCTGAATTTAAATTCATCAGAATGAATGGGTATGCAGTGCTGATGTTTCAACTTGCTTCAAAAACAAGTAGAATTGACGGAAGTGATTTTCTTCCTCTTTGTGAATCACTTGCTATGGTTCTCAAGGGTGTAGCACCTAAGACATTCATCACAGAAGTTAGACAACAAGCTGTGGGCGCCGAAACCCATTGACGACTAGGAGCTACGTCACTTAGCTGAATTTCCAAACTTCCATTTGTCAATCAGGATAGATTACGGAATAACATGTAGGACTTAAAATCCTGAGTACGGGATTCGAACCCTGACTATGATCTGATGGGCAGGCATTACTGATGAGTCTTGACAAAAATTAAGCAGCTGCTTTGTGTTCCCGTTGGTGAGTGCGGCTTTGAAACCACACACCAGATCATTTGAAGCCATTTTTTATAATGGTTGAAGAGTTTCATGGCAAGCTGCGCGAAGATTCTCACCTGGTTCTGCAGTTGAAATGCGGCTGATTGTTGTCTTTTTGTAGGGTAGATTCTATCCGTGCCGAGCCCGAAAAGCAACGCAGCTGTGAGTGGGATATCACTCAACATTTGTTGAAACCAGTTCAACCTTGGTCCGGCCTCCAGAACAAGTATTTTAGGTTTGAATATCCATTCCGGCTGAGGACTGTTCCACTGGCTTCGAAAGTAGGGAAATTTTGGCCTGGGACAGCTTGAAGACATCCGGAGTTGTCTCCGGTGCACTATTTCACCGAAACCATCGACCAAGTAGCGCACAAGTACTGAACTGGCCGTTCCACTTCCTACTGGAGATTCCAACCAGTTAGTGCAGGGAAGAAGTAATATGGTTTATTAGCGAAGAACCAGAAATCAGAAGATGCATGAAGATTTCCGCAAACGTTTTGGAATATTCCGGGAATTACATCAATGCAGACAAAACAGGGCGGAATACGAACCGTTTCAGTAGCAGGTACAAAGATGATCATGAACAAACACGTTGCACAAAACTCAGTGGTTTCTTTCTAGTTTATCGTTTTTGTATTACAAACATTCCCTCACTAGTCGGAGTGATACAATCAGTGCGCGGTTGATTTTCTCCGTTTTTTAACCTTCATTTCCTATTTGAAGAGCAAGAAAGTCCAATAGTTCAATACGTTTCATGGTGCATAAACTGATCCTTGGTCGGGAACCCTGATTTAACATCTATAACCAGATTGCCGAGAATCAAAATTTAGGAGAATCTACGGAAGGATCCCATGATCACTTAATTCATATGAGTCAGTTTTGAAAGTGAAACGTTTTAATCGTCTTAAGAGCTGCCAAGGTCAGATTTTGAAGCCTTTTATCAATAAAGCCTTGTGCGTTGATGGTGTCATCTCGAATGTTTACCACCTAAACACGAAGCTCAGCCATCAGGAGCCTAAGCAAACCACGATCTTCGAAGACCAGCAGTTCTCAAATTCATCAAAAAAGCTTGTTTTGTTCTCACTACTGTCAAAACTCGGCTGTATAGGGTTACTGGCTCATCATTTGAGCACGTGCCAGCTGAGCTCATTTGTTACAGAGACTACAACCAGGATCACATGCACAGTAAGACATCAGCAGATATGCTCAGCGTTAGCCTTCAGTCGTATAACGCTCTGTTTTCAAACCATAGCCGAACAACGACCCACGATAAACAACCATTACCTACTTGCTAAATAATCTTAACATTTTACTTCTTATACTTGCTGCATGAGGCTAGATAGTTGAATACGCATCATTTTTGAGACCACAAATTGCCTCTAAAATGTCTTTATTGCTTCTTATGGTAAAGAAGAGATCAGTGAATAGCTAATTGTCGAATAGGACTTGTTCCGTTTCAAAATCGTATCCCGGTAACAGGTTTCCATAGAACCTTCTGGTCTGTTTCTCAACCACCAATCTGAATGCTCGTCTGGGCAGACCAGGTAGGATCTGAATGACCAAGTTTGCCAGAATCACAGCCACCCTATTTTTCCCCTCCGCAGTAATGTAATAACTGGCCTAATTAGTAGAAAAACTACTAACCTCGTGGCAAAAGTTTCCATCACTCCACTCTTCCTCTGTTGATTTTCATCCCCCCGGTGTTTATACTTGCTCCAGGTATTCCATCTCTTACCAGCTGCTAAGGTGTACCATGCGAATAAGAACAAATTTCGGTTAAAAAACTTGTACATGCACAAAAGTTTGGGGAGAATGGGACAATTACCTATGACGAAAGCAATCCTGACTGCATCCATAATGTAACGGGGATTGCTGGGGCAAAGGAACGACGAGAATATCAAGGCAAACGGACGAATCAGCCGAGGGCCACGGACAGAACAGATGGCGAATATGTTAGAGGCTTCGTGAAGCAGACAAAAGGAGACACACCCCTGTTGGCGGTGCTTGGGTCATTGCTGGCTGGGCGTGCCAGGGCGGGGTATAATCTGAAGATGGGGTAAAAACAAGCCCCACTTATCGGGAGGTGCACGCGGGGCTGGTGGCGGAGTTTACACAGGAACGTGATCGCCAGAAGGCTATGGATCGATTCAACACGGCTCGTTATTACAGCACTCAAGACCCGGTTGCTCATCATCAGTACCTTTTGCGTCATTCAACGGTCGCGATGCCGGAGGCAAGTGGCGTAACTAGGGCACGCCTTGTTCGTAATCGTTTCGTCCAAAGTATGGTCCCGAGTATCCAAGGTCGGTTGGGAATGTCAATTACGTGTGGCGTGAATGATACAGGATGCCTGTTCGTGATCCTTCGTGCTACCCAAGAAGGTGACAATTTCCCGATTGGAGCAATTGGAGCTGGAATCCTGGTCCAGGCACCAACATACCAAGGACGACAACATCGGATAGGGCACATGTATTCCAACAGCTAAACATGTCAAGTTATGCAACACACAATCGTTTATATAGGCCCATTTCCAGACTGCGCGGCACCAACATTGCTCCTGCGGCTGCCTGAATGCTTCGCCTGTGTTCTGGCCAGCTGCCCGTGGCCGATAGCTTGCTTCTCCTGGGTATCATTTCCATTCGTTTAGTCCGATTATCTCAGTGGACGGCTTGATCGGCAGCCCCTCACCTGGCCTATCTTGCTGGTTGCCCGAGGTCCCACTGCTTCCTCTCTGGTAGTCTGTATGCCTCCTTTTCTCTGCTTCGGGAAGCCTCCGAAATATTCGCCGTCTGTTATTCTGTCTGTGGCCCTCGGTTGGTTCGTCCGTTCGTCTTGATATTCACGTCGTTCCCTTGCCCCGCACCCCCCGTTACAATAAGACCTAATTAAATTTTCTTCGAATCGTGTGGCATGGCCATTCTGTCTGAGTACCTCGATATAACTTCTCGGTATTCATTTCATGAGAGACAAGGGTATAAACGCGTTCGTTACGACGACGATGAATACCCGATAAGACCACTACACAATACCGCAGAATGTATGGTTTTGACAGTATGCAGTATAGATTATGCAAACTGAGCTTACTTGTTTTTTTTTCTTTCGGAAAAAGATAAAAACTACACGATCACTTGCAGAATTGGCTCGGTCACATCTGATTGACGAAACAAAACGTTACCGTTGAAATCAGTTTAACTAGATGGAATTCGTGAGACATTTCATTAGTAGAAGATTGGAATGACTATTTGATTGATTCTTTACACTGTCTCATCACTGCAGTTCACGACCAGAAATGTAAGCACGCACGATGTACATGTTTCAGATGACGTAATAACAATCACTAGCTACAGTGCAAACCCATCGAGTCGTATCATGTAATCGAACCCAGTACGAACGATTGGTAGTCAAAAACTTAAAATGCCTGGCTACCCCTCAACAGATTGATTCACAAGCAAAGTGAACGATAAGTGACTATATTTCATGGACGTGGTGTTGAAACGAAATGCAAGATCGAGAACCGATCCGAACGACGAGCCGCGACTGGTTTCATGTCTACGTTGGGACTCGGTGAACATGCACTGCGATGACGATTCCTAAAATCGGTGTGAACTTTCATTGGTGAGTTCAGGGCTGATGGTGGACATGTGTTCTGCAACTGACTAACGGCTGATAAGCTGAAACGGCTTTCTCAACTCCGGTTAAGCTGGCCTTGTTAGCGTCAAAAAACGGATGTTATTTCATCGTGATGATTGGTATCACCCGCTCGGGAAGCTTTCTATCCAGAACTCGCTTTTTTGATTGAATACAGGAAATTGTGAACAGATCCTTCGTTGGCTGGCACACGCTTACATGGAACCTAATAACTTCCATTCTAAATATTGCAAGTGATGTTTGCGAGAACGTCAGCTGTGACAATACGACTAATCAGACCGAAACAATTTTTTTCACTACGCACACGGTCGTGATTGCAGTGGAAGGGGTATACACCTCATAGCCACAAAAGCCCACTTCAATATTGGGAATAACCGGCAACCAGACCCTGGGATTTGGAATGATGGAGAACAACACAAGGCCCCACCAGTTAGGGTGTAATGAAGAGCCGGACGACAGTGGGGATTACTGTCCTTCACTAAAGTAATCAGTGATGGCGGGGATTCGAACCTCTGAAATCCCGGAGGCGGTAAGCGAACGCTCTAGACCACTAAATCACCAGTAACTGCAGATAACTCACAAATAGCCACCTGTGATCATATCCAAACTCAAGATTTCCACTGTAATTGACGATCAGAATGCACATATTTTATCTAGAGTATCCAAAAGAATGCGACTGATGAGATTGCTTACTGAAGCATTTAGATCAAACCCAACCTCCTGCAGCTTGATTATTCCTTCCTCTTCGAAAAATAGTGCTCATTCGCGAGACGGTTCTATGAATATTTCTCAAACAAATGATTTCAATGAACCCACAAAGAACGTGTTATAAATGCTAATGCCTCTTTATGGAGTGACTTGCAGATAAACGAACCCCGAGTCCCGCGGCAGAGAGCACAAGCTCGCTTTACTACGTGTACTACCAAGTGGTTTACACGGGAAGTCGTTCTTTATGAAAAGCATTCTGACCAGTTAACGGGCAGAAGAGAAGTAATCGGCTAAAGTAACACATACTAACGTAGTGAACGATAGACATAAACAGCATGACTATCAGAAAATGGTATGATCAGAATGAGAAGGCCAATTTCCAGTCACTCACACAAGCAAAGCAAAGAGAGAGAGATTTACGCCCGAGTGTTAGGGCTCAGTCGTTTAACCTACGCCATCAAGAGACAATTAGAGACCGGGTCCATAAAAAACCACCAATTGAGTGGGGAGGAGGGTGCAAAATCATCAACGGTTACAGGGTCGTCGGGATACCCAGTGGGTCAATGCAAATACAGACACAGTGGAGAAGAAAGTCTGCGTAAAAGATAACATCCGTTAGGCTCCAGGGTTCATTGATGAGTGATATGAACAGATAAGTTCAACAAGTGGACACAAGATAGATACGGGTCAAAATCATCCAGTACTTGTAATTGATGCAAGACTAGAAATTGTGACACCATGGAAGTGGACAAACCATTATCACGTGAGTGTGGAGGCCAGGCGGTGGTGGTCGAAGTGGTCTAGGAGTCTGAGCCCAAGGGAAACAAAGGAACTGTTTGATAAAAGCAAGGAAGAAAACTTGGGATCTGCGTTAACCTAGTGTAAAGACTTTTCTCGATATAGCGAGCTGAATTTTCATGTCCAATCACAATAGACTCCAAATAACCAATTGGGAACAAAAAATCGTAGCGAAGAGGCTCATTTTCCGTTACTTGTAATTATATCAATGCATAAAATCACAAATGACTCACAAAACTGCAAATCGTTTCTTAGCCCACCGGGGTGGATTTCAGACGCGAACGTTCACGGCTTTGACTACGGACGTGCCCAGAGTCCGTTAAATAACTGAGCTTTTAGCCACGATAAAACGGACAACCAGAATTGAGGTTCGTGAAAATCATGAAGCATTTGGAGACCTGTTCTCAAACTCCTTTTACTCTGGATGCATGTTGCTGTTGGACTGGGGTTTTACATGTTAAAGAGTACTATCATGAGCAAAAGTATTCTTTTTAATATATTTGAAATATCAGTGTGCTGCGGTCGGCTTTTATTCCAAGGGCTATATGAGGTGACCATTTCATTAAAACGTCCCTCGATGATGTGAAAGTAAACGACCAAAATCAATCATGAATAACATTGTTTCCGCTTGGTGAAGTGGCACAACTGTACAATTTTTACGTCTAGTGATTCTCATCGCCAGTCTCCCGCACCACGCCCCAAACACCTGTGGGTTTGTCTGGTAGATAAAGTGAATTGCATTAGCTTACCACAGTTCTAGTTTGAAGTTCATTGATTCCGTACAGTTTAGTGGGCATCAGCTAAATAAAGATTCCACGGTAATTCCCCCAAGTATAAGACACTGTGAATGAATATTTGAAATGGTCCTCATGTCCTCGTCATTTTAACTAACATCGACAAAACATTTGTACGAAACAGGTCAACAACAACAACAGCAGCAGCAGCAGCAGCAACAACAACAACAGCAACAACAACAGTGACAACGACAACAACAACAGCAACAACAACAACAACAACAGCAGCAGCAACAACAACAGCAACAACAGCAGCAACAACAGCAGCAACAACAGCAGCAACAACAACAACGACAGCAACAGCAGCAGTGACAACGACAACAACAGCAACAACAGCAACAACAACAGCAACAACAACAGGGACAACGACAACAACAGCAACAACAGCAACAACAACAGCAACAACAACAGTGACAACGACAACAACAACAGCAACAACAACATGAACAGCAACAACAGCAACAACAACAGCATCAACAACAACAGTGACAACGACAACAACAGCAACAACAGCAACAACAACAACAACAGCAACAACAGCAACAACAATAGCAGAAACAAAAAATAAAACAAAGCGGCCGAATCCAATGTAACAGTTGTGCCACTTGTGCTCGGTTTTCTAGACCTGATGTAAAGCATTTCACGGATCCGTCCTCACTCACCGACTATATAATTCCATGAGGTATCTTCAATTCGGTTGATCAGTTCGGAGTCCGGTTTCTCTTTGTATATCCAGTACACTTCTGAAACACGACGAATGCAGTAGATACCGAGCAATGATAAGAAAAAAACGACCACTTTAGCGTAGGGCATGATAGTTGTGCTGATCCCGAACTGTGTATGTACGAGTGCACAGAATTGAACGCGACAAATCGCGCCGAGTTTGATTCGCACTTGACTCAAACACCGATGGACACGTGTCTCGGGGCTAGAGGAATCAAACAAAAAAGGAGTGATTGGTTACTTTTCTTGTCCCTGTAACAGCCATCCATCACTGCGTACACAAGTGCACACGTCCAAATGTGAGCAGATGGACACATCCCGAAATACGCCCACTCACGAGTTAAGTCTGCACTGCTCTTGTTGACCAAGTCGTGGCCAAAGAGAATTTATTTCTAGTAATGAAGTTGCGTGAGCAATTCGAAAGTGTCATCTGTTAGTCTAAGAGAACTGGTTTGAAGCGGGTTTGGGACAATGTGTGATGATATGGTTATCTGAGTCAGTTGGCAACCAATTACCTCACATAGATCTTTAATAGGTCACTATTACTTACGAGAATCGGTACGCAACTTTATGATCCAAATATGGTGATCTGGGATGATGAAGGCAACGTTTTTCGACAGCTTTGAATACTAGCGGCGTTCGTAATGCAGGGTTGTTACCCGCCTTCATAATCATCCTGATCACGAATGATATCGTGCGTTGGTCGGAGCTGAAAAGCTTGCTGCCTGAATGCTAACCAAGATCAATGATTAGAACCAAGTGAAAATAAAACTGCAAGTCGATCTTCACTAGACTTGAAGTTTTGTAGCATGATTCAACAAGCCCGGTAGCTGCTAACTGAGCTCATCACTGAAAACCCATACGAGGGCACAATGTATAGCGGGTTTTTTCCCTATCCGGTTTGTTAGTTCTCATCAGCGCGGTATGTTTCTCAAAACGTTCAATCCGGAAGTGGAATTCAGGCGGCAGGATCGGGAGTTACAAGCACCGATCATCAAGCGCTCGCTGCCCGGACGAAATCTCGGATATTCCGCCTCATATAACCACCGATTTATGAAATTCCTGTCCCTTTGGGAGTTCTGGATATATCGAGAAACTTATCGAGTTCCGTTTTGTACTTTTTTTGACGAAACTTCTTTAAAATTCCGACCACATTGATCACCAATTCAGGATATCGATTCCATATACATTATTCCATATAAAGGACGATAATTTATAAGCAGTAAAAGTGTCAGTGGAATATTCCTTTACGTAGTGAAAAAGATAAAAGTGCATGTTTCAGTCACGATGATACACCGCGGGTGCCATTTGAGAATCGGTGGATTCATCCCGCTATTAATCATTTTTGGGAATGATGATGATTTCCACGGATGAGTTGAGCACTGATTCTTCACCATTGGTCATTCCACCGATAAAAACTTCCTCCGTGCATGGGGAGAAGTAAGGTGACGAATAATCACAGAACCAAATGGTCCTAATCTGCAAACTTTCAGACATTCAAAACAGCATGGGAATATGTTATTGGATAGTGTTCAAGTCACAAGTGGTTCGTGAGTGGATTTCACTGAAACCATAAATTCTGATTAGAAATGGCTACCATACCTTCACCGAAACAGAAGAACGCTCTCTGAGCTGGACGGACATAAGCCAGACCTTCGAGAAAACTGCCTAGTTGATAGTCGTTATTCGCAAATTTAAAGTATCCAAATCACTATATTGCGAAGAGAAACAAAGTGCAACTTGAAGAAAAATCCCCACAGAGGTCATGAAAAGACTGTTGTGGGTTGCTTCAAGTCAAGGTACAAGTGCATCGAAGGTGAAGAGGTCCTTGAAATTGAGTGTGACCGTCCGGTGAGTATACTAACTCCCACAATCTTCAGCATATCAGCAATACAAAACGACGATATCATTGCTATGATGAGTGGTCGTCATGTTTGAGGCGAATAGGCCATACACCGCATTACTTGGAATGGTGAGTGTAGCATAGAGGGGATTTTTAATTTCGACGGCTCAGATGGAACCATATATTACTATCATGATTTGAGGAACTGCAAGCCGGACTGCAGTAGCTGAGCCTTCGATGATAGCTCTGTGATGGTCTGTGGCGCTATTTTTGAGGACGGAATATTTCAGCTAGCAGTTTCGAAGGAAAGCAAAGGGCTAAATCCTACATGAGAACAATGAATACATTTCTACTCCTCAGGATTCCGGAAAATTAGCTGAGGCCCATGATTCTGCGACACGATAACGCGGCTAAACATACAACTAATCTCATCGGAATTTTGGTATTGTGTCGGAATATCATGAACATGGAATGACCCACTCTCAGTATGGGGTCTGTTGGCAAGGTGAGTCTATGCAAATGGAAGGATCTTCGGCTCTCTGCCCGAGATGACGTCCCCCAGCCGCAATGAATAGGACGACATCAAACTTTGGACCTTTCGGAGCATCACTTTCTTAGTCAATACCAATAAAGGCACTTTTATTTCTTAACCAGTTGATTGGTTTTCCATTTTTTCAGGGGTGAATCTAATATGGTTTCATACCCTCTAAGGCACGGTATCCGGAACAAATCCCTTCGGCTGGAACATATTTGAAATACGAGCTTGTACATGCAAAATTTTGCTTCCTAATGTAATTTGGTGTATGAGTAAAAGCAGAAAAACACGGTAAGCCTAGTGGTATTTGATTCACCATTTACTTAGCATTCAGGTCACGTGCAACACATTTGAGAGGTAATACTATCCGTACTATCAGCAATAGTGTACTGAGCTGATAAGAGGAGCAAAAATTTCGGACTTCGTAGTACAGTTAGTGGTGTGACGAAACAGGAATGAAGTTGAAATCGTCCTTTTCGAAAGGCTTCTGAGAAAATAATGGTGAAAGTACGGTTTTCCAAGTGAATCAGTTTTTGAATCGAAATTCTTGTTGTTTGCTATTTCCGATCATCGGGAATGGAGGTTGTCAATAAATGGCTAACCACGCAATTCAACCGTATTCCAGTTCGCGCACAGTTTGCAGTAGTAGCAACTTTTTTCCTAAAATGAAGCATTTTGCGGGAGCGTCCCATCTCATAATGAAAAATAATCTTTGGGAGAAGTTCAGTCAGAATACGGCGAACCATTATACTCGAACAGAAATATTTCCGCCTGATAGATTGTTGTGTACTGTCATACGTTCTTCTATATTTCGGTACCATTCACTACGGCAGGTTGTCATCATTCCTTGATGCCTTGGTGCCACCTGGAAGGACAGTTAATGAACAAATAACTTTGGTATTCGCTTCCTACAAAATCTGTTCCTTTTTCTTTATCGACTTTCAAAGAAAGCTGTGGCGAAGTTCGGAAAATTTGTTTTACGACTGAGCATATTTGGCTCAGACAGAGGACAGAATGTTATCATTTCGTCTACTCCTTTTAATCATCTGGTTACAACAGACGGATATTTAAACTCAACTATGCAGGTGATCACAATGAACGGACATCCTGTATTACCTTGATACCATAAAGAAATACGGTTATTTACAGGTGTTATCCATATTCCCTAGACATTTTGGTTTTTCGAAATAATCTTTCGTACACATGCGTGGCTGATCCGTGGCACATCTTTCTGTGCTAAATGGGAACGTTTTGATAATTTATTCCTTTAACATCATATGGGTAGGCTAAAGATTTGTGTTCCGTTACTATGGGCCTGCCTCAGTGAATTACACTTTGGAGATGCCAAAATCACCCCAATACGTAAGACTGCTCGGCTGAGGTGAAAAAGTTTATATCATACTTGAGTTCAGTTTCAAGACCAGAACGTCCACTGTTTGTTCTAGGTAAGACAATTTTCTGCTTGAACCCTAAACTGATAACGCGATTCGTGGACGAGAAAAAGTTATGTTCCAACCTTTCTACGACTGGTTCCAATTTTTGATTGTTGACCTTTTCACTCTTGGGAATGTGAACCGCACGAAGTTTCAGGTACCCAAATCTGGTGTGTAATTTGCGAATTCAAGGTGAAAATTACTTTTGCAAGATTGGCAGGAACTCCTGCCTGCACTCACCCTTTGTGGTGATCAGCTTCAGTTGGCTGACACCCTGAAGTGCATCGGGAGCTTGATAACAGCCGCAAGTGGTGTTGGCGAGGAGATCAATTCACGATTAGCAAGAAATAGAATAGCTTTTATCAAATGGTGGCGCCTAAAGCGCCACCTTAGCATTTGGCTCTCTCTCTTAAAGGACGGATGTACGTCATCGCGGTTCGTAGTGTTCTGCTCTACGATTGCGAGACCTGACCACTTCACGTTGATGATGCTTGGCGTCTTTCTGTGTTTGATAACCGATATCTTCGAAGCATTGCTCACGCTTGATAGGAACATCGAGTGAATAATGATGAGATGTGCCGTCGTGTATTGGGCACGGATAGTCGCCCTCTTACCAAAGTGATCACTCTACATTGCCTCCGGTGGATCGGTCATGTTTTGTGAATGTTTGCCCATTTTCTACCTTCCTATGCTCTATTCGTACGTGCTGGGCAATGTTGGAAGTAGGGACGCGGTGGTCAGACCATGACTTGGCGTAGAGGTATGACGAAGCTAGCATCAGCATTGGCTTCGGTCGGTGATTCCCGCCCCCATGGTTGGGGCTCATGGGATGGGGATCGTCGATGGTTAGAGACTATGGAAGACTTCGCTCAAAATAGAAGTCAATGGCACGACTGTTATGCGGTCTGTCTCTGCTGATCACTTGCACGCCATAGTTACAAAAAAAAATGTCACCCAGACAGGCAGAGTGACGAGGAGCATCAAAAATTGTACGGTGAAAAACCAAAAAAGTCATGTCATATATTTTATTAACTACTTGTTATTCTGCGCTATACTTCCTTTAAACCAATTTTTTGTATATGTATATGTACATGTAAGAAGTAGGGAAAAAACAACCGGTCAATCAGTGCAAAAAGCTAAGCGGTTTTTAAACTTTAGCGTTCGCATCCTAATGATGATGATGAATCGGATGATGACTAACCGCGCACTTTTGTCTTACCCGCTATTTTCAAACATGGAAAGATCGTAGCTGTTTCCCTAGGAGTTTGCTGGTTTTTGAAACCCTATTTTATTTTGAAGTACTAAATAATCAAATTAGGCAAACAGTGGGACTGATTTGATTCTCACATGTACGGTGTCCTCGAATGTTCGGCTCTCAATGGAGAATGAGTCAATGAATAGATTGGATACAACGGTAATCAAACTGAATTTTTTTCCGTTTCCATGAGGGAACTTAGCTTATTCTCACAAGTTAGGAAAATCATTAATTCAAGCGATAGCTAAGTGGTCTGTTCTTTTTCGCGGACCAGATTTAACTGTTCATCCTAACTTCTGCACTAAAGCTGAATGCCCACATTTAAACAGGTAAGACCTAAAACTTTGAAATATTAACTCGATAGAATCTAATTTCAGTATATCTGAGAAGAAATAATATGGGGACAGTTAAAATGTAGGCATGAAGCAAAATTTTATAACAGTCTGCACTTTCATTTTACATCTTAAGCCCATTTTCATGGTCATGTTCTGCTTCAGTTGATTCGCACAGTCTGACCGAACTCTCTCTCTCTCTCTCTCTCTCTCTCACACACACACACACACACACACACACAACATTTTCCCCCCTCTTCATTTTCTCTCTCTCTCTCTCACTCTGTCACGCACGCACACACAAACACACACAGACACAGTGAGAGTTGTCCTCTTAACAATCATATGGGATGAAGATAGAGTTTCGGAATCGACATAGATGCGCTGATGGGTATAATCTGCATAAGCATTTGGACGGATGATTCGAGCAACGAAATTTGATTCCAGTAATCCCTGTATCATCGGGATAAAACCAGACACGAATATCAACAAGCCTACATTTGTGGGCAACGTGACAAATCTAAAGACTCGATACAAACGATTAGGGGATGTAATTACGACCGATAAACTGCATAAAACCCAAGGACGAAAGAGAGTTATGGAAGTAGGATCGTCGATGACGTGATGGATCACGATGACACATGAAAATAGGACAACAATTCACTTTTGCTTTCAATGGTGAATGTGGAGTAATCATTGAAATTGTGACTCTGATCACTTTCAATACGAAGAGAACAAAATTGATTTATTTTATGACTTTTAATTTACCGACGGTTAAATTATTATTGCTTTATCTTTTTCGGTTTTTTTTATTGCCATCAGGGAACAAATGCTACAATTTTATTTTTCATATAACGCATCAGAACACCAGTCGGAAACATCTTTTATTCTATACTTATCCTTGAACTCTTTTGCATGCGGTGCAGCTTCGTGTCCACGACTCAACCAACCAAACTTGATCGGAGCCTGATAATCAGACTGCCCAGGTTGAATGAGATCATTTCTTGATTGGCTTCATAGAAATTCTACTAATGAGGCCTTCGAAATGCGCCAGCATCTCAGTGTATTCGCTCCAGAGTGAGCAATTACACTTTTGACTTCGACTCATGAATACCTGTGTCGTTGATCTTTGCGTCAAGGGAACAGTTGACTACTGTTTTTGGGTGATAAAGGAAAAACCCAAAAGCTAACTTCTGCCATTGCTATCGGTGACCAAGTGGAAAGTCGAAACACCCGAGATGTTGCTGGAATTATTCAACGTACTGCTTCACTTACAAATGACGCGATGACTTGCATCGGGCATAAGGGAATTTGTCGTACGTAAACCGTCGGTACACACACTCACGATTCCGGTCTTCCTAGTCCGAGCGCCAGTTTGTAACGAGACTCAACTTCGTTCATTTTTTTAAGGATATTATTTTCTAACCGAACGCTTGCTGCTAGCCCGGTGACCATTTGGCTGTCGCATGTGCACGCTACAAGCACGCACTCGCGGTATATGCTAATCACTCTTGTCCCATTATCAGTGTTTTCCTTCTCATGGCTTGTGGGAAACGTTGCTCTGGTTATCATGTTGATGCTGTGTGAAGCATCGCAGTGACGGACAGGTGGCCCACGCACAACAGAAACTGCTAGCGAACGTGCGTAACAAGGAAACAGCGTGGTAAGTTTTATCGACCTTACAATTGGCGAACCCGAAGTGATGCCAAGATGGCGCGAGTTTTCTTTCTGCTAGCCATTTCTAGTCTTGTCTGTTTTTTGGTACGATGCTTTTTCGTAAAGTAATCGGTAGTTCCTCTGATTTTTTATGCATATTTTCTTTTTTTCTTCTCTTATCGCGTTCCACTTTTATATTTTTGTCGTCCCAGGCTGACTGATCGTTGTCAAGCCTTCGGTCTTTGGTGGTAACAATTTGCAGGCGACTTTTGGTAGCCTTTTTTCTCTCTATAATTACCCACAGCCTGCAGAATTCTAATTCATCACGTTTAGTGGGGCATTATAAAACATTTACTTACGCGTCCATCACTTGCGACACGCACTTAAAGGCCGTTCAGTCACGGCGTCTACCGATCACAGGGCCCTAGGTACACACTAAATTCAGCTTCCGATTGGCAATCACCCGATGAGATTCTTCACTTAGACTTTGTCTCACAGTTTACTGTGGACTTACGATACGATTCTGGGACACGGTCCCGTCACTGACGCTACATCATGCTTACATGAATTAACTCTGTCACTTAAGCCCAACATTGGCTTAAACACAAAGGTACATGTCCAAAGAACGAACATGAAATCAAGTGACTTCGACAAAACGGTCCATTACGCTTAAAGCCTCAGCTACCAGTTACACAGCCTGTGATCAAACCTAGTCAAACTCCACTGGTTTGGGCTTCCACAGTGGGTTACGCTGCTACGAGATTTATCCAACCACTGATCATATGCAGGAAAATCTGACTACGTGACACTCGTATTTCGCACAACTTACCGACAGAAATGATAGTGTTATTTATAACTTTCTCCTTACTCTTCAATCTTGATGGTGGCTTTGATATTCGAATCAGGCTGCTGCTGAGAAGTAGGAATCAGTGAACCACCGCTATCACTGAACTCTTAATGGCTGTTACAATTGAATCAGATCAAAGTCGAACAAATTCAGAAGGCCAACGTGAATATACACGATTGAATTGCGAATGGGTTAGCGATAAATACAACGTCAATGGATGACACAATGCCGAGCAAATGCTACTTAAATTGTGATATTACTCGTGTTTCACATGCAAAACGGTTAAAAATTGTTCAGCATGAGCAGCTTATTACCAGTAGATGGGTCCATGTTGGTTGATATATCCCTAAAGATGCCTTGCGAGTAAATCGGTAGCCTTATGCGATCGCTCCGCGGTAAAATGAATCATTTTTGAATTTTCAATAGCAAGTCTTACTATTGGTCATCATGATCTCATGCGGACAACGAAGCGCATTTTTTCGCCTGATGTCAAAGTCTAACTACTGCTATCGTTGCCAGTAGCATATACAGACATTCAACTATCCCGGGATACTTCTACCACCCAAGAACAGTCCGTACTTCCCGACCCTTGTCAGTGTGAATAAGCGATTCAGAAGATAAACACTGCGAGAGGAATTCCGTTCGTATACTTTCATTGGTCGCGTATGTATACAATTCAGCAGTAAAACTAACTACGATATGATGCGAAATGATTAATTGAAGCAGTTTTATGGGACTCGAAGTGAACAGAGAATGTCTGATCCCAGTTTCAAGGGACAGGGTTCAGACAAGTTGATGGAGTCGAAATGGGCAGTCCACTGGGTCCTGTTTTAGCTGATATTTTTGTGGGCATGATGTAAATACGACTGAATGCGGTTACAAAAAATGACGATTCCTTAAGGACTATATGTAGACGATACATTCATCGTGATGGCTCGTGTTGACAATATTTGTGAGTTACTAAAGGAATTCAACGCAGTACATCCGAACTTGAGATTCATCTGTGAATGGGAAAAACAAGGGCCTCTACTCATTCTTGTCGTTAAATTAATTATAACAGAGGACGGATCTATTCAGCTACCCATTTTCCGTAAGAAGACTTGGTCTGGACACTACCTCAATCTCAACGGCTTCTAACCAAAGGAACATTATATAGCTCTGGTTCGAACCTTATTCTTCAGGGCAGGATAAAGTTATACGAAAGATACTGGACCAGATGAGGAGCAAATTATGTAGGCCACATTATATGATAATAGTACCCTGACTCATTCAGTCGTTTTCATAGTCAGGCAAAAAACCAGATCTATTCACCCTTCCAGCCTCAGTAGTGACACATTACCGACCCCTGAGCCGTCTCTATTTTAAACGACGTGAAACAACGCGTTCATTCAGAATATCGGTTGGGTTTAGTTATAGTTGAGTGAAATCGCAATTGGGAGTGAGAACCCCGCGAAACTTTGGCTCTAGCTGGCTGAAATGCGGCTTGTTGTTTAGACGTGTTACTCCACTTAGCCGTAACCACTGTCAGGTTTGAATGCACCGATCGATTTTTATTTCTGACCTGTCACCACTAGCGACGATTTGTGCTCTAACCCTGCCCGTGAAGAAGCGGACATCGATGTTGGCCTAGTTTCGGAACGGGCAACGTTCGTCGCATCACATGGTTCATCGCAGATGGGCTAGTTTGTTGGTCACGGCATTGTGCGCGTTGGCCTCGTTTCAGTCACCTGTGGCAGCTCAGATCCTCAGACCGATAACTAACAGACAGACGGATAGACCATGCGAACGTGTTTAAGATGAGTTTTACAGAGCCTTGGGAATATCCGCACATCTTACAGTTAAAAAAACAAAAGTGATGGGGTTTATTCGCCTGTTGCGCTAATAGTTACAATGGATGGATAGACATTTCCGATTCGTTTCCTTTGATAAGTGTTCACATAGCGCCGTCCGGCAGTGAGCTGTCATCTGCCATCTGTGATACAAAGCTGGTAAACATAACTGCTACCAGGTTCCGAAATCGAGATTATTTACGTAAGACCCCTGGTTAGACACCTCATAACCAACCTTTCCTCACACTCCACATGATGCTTTCTGTGTCAGTAACAGGATACAGAAAATAACACGAGAATAACATGTATGAGACCGCGATTCAGGGGGCGGTGAGCCAACACTGTGTTGCGTCACGACTGGAGGAAAATAGTAACAATTCAACCAACCAAAAAAGGATCAAACGAAGTTGGGGGTCGAGAGTGCGTGAAGAAAGTCAAATAAAGAAGCAACCATTGAAACCGATGAACAAGTGTGCCTCGATTTTCGGTCCAGATAATTTCGAGTTGTTCGAGACGCAGAGCCAAGCTATCACAGTGTCAATGAGACTCAAAAGAGTTCAGATGGGCAACATATGTGGACGAACAAGTTCACACAATCCGTCGCAGATGCACTAAACAGATCGCTTAGAGAGCATATTAACAGGTTTCGCGAGTGGTTTGATCACCGGAACATCCACAGGAGCAACCGGTGCCGGAGCGGGACCAGCCACGGAGGGTATAGAGCCGGAACCGTGGAAAAATGTAACCTGTTAAGTAAAGCATAAGCAGAAATGGAGACTTTCGTCCAACTCGTATAAACATCGGGAAAAACGAAAACGACATGTGTAAACTTAAGTATTTCTGAAAGACGATCCAACCTTAGTATAAATATTAGATTTAAAATTTGGGTATGAATTGCGTAATCGGGCTGTAGAAGTTGTTTCTCAATTTACCCATGTGTTTCATGGTATCCAGTAAACTTGGAAGCCACTGACCTCATCTCACAGAGAGAGAGAGAGGGGGAAAAAGAGAATGTCAAATTCCCGAAGGTAGAATACATTCACTTACTGGTCTTTACAGATTGTGCCTTTATACAGCTTTGAAGCATGATCGTTAAGGATAGAATAAAGACGAAGACTCCCGGTGTTTGAGCATCGATGTCTCCATAATATTGATAGAATATCGTGAAAACACCGCATCAGCAATACTGAGGTTAGACGAAGTGTTGAGAACCAGTGGTCAAGCACTGGAACAAGTACTGAATCTAAACAGGTTAAGATGGTTGGGACATGTGTTACGCATGCTCACCGATAGACTTCCTTGGCGTACGCTGTTTTCCGAGGCAGGTAGTGGTTGGAGGGTAGGTTGAGGTAGTTGGTCGTTGACATGACAGAAAGGTATGAGCGTCTTGACCCGTTA
Organism: Fasciola hepatica; assembly: GCA_948099385.1. NCBI lineage: Eukaryota > Metazoa > Platyhelminthes > Trematoda > Plagiorchiida > Fasciolidae > Fasciola > Fasciola hepatica. The sequence goes on along the minus strand of CANUEZ040000126.1, from coordinate 3,955,301 downwards.
ATTTTGTCAAGTACGGCATATCGGACTCCCAGATTTGGGTCCAAAAGACCCCCTATCAAATGGTTGGAGACATTAGATGATATGGCTAGGTGTCTCAGTCAGTGGTCTAGTTGCATTCGGGCTCTCCCCTCGTCTTCGGGATTTCGGCGTATTATTTTGCTTTTGTCTCTGTTTGACTTTATGCTTCTATTCATTCTGATCCAAATCAACGATGCTGGGAGGTAGCAACCAAAACCGGAGCAGAGAAGTGCGAAGTCTATAGCTGAATGGAATGAACTTTATAGCTTCTTGGGAAACTGTACGAGGGAAGTACCTCTATTTGAATTCCCCTAACCGTTGTCATCAGAACAAGTACCATCGCGGTGGTGCCCTTCACAACTCGAATAACCATTTTGGGACTGCCGAAAGCAAACAAGCAAGAACGATGTAAAAAGGTCAAATTAGAACGGTTTATCGGTGACTTTCTATGGGGTAAACATCTCCAGTGAGGATAAGGGAGCGTTTTGATAAAATAATACTACTACCACAGCATTCCAAGGAATCAGCGTTTATTTGTTTACAAACCAACAGCGATCGGAACATGGTTTCCCGTTTTACTTGACCACAGGTTAAGTAATGAATTTATGAAGACAATACATGCTTATTCTGACAGCCTAGTCCGGGTTGGTGTACATGGGATTTTTTCTGCTCATCATTTGCATCGCACAGTTAACTACTAAAATCCACTTCAGTAGGTATATTAGGAATCACGGGAAAATACCGAGCAACTGTTTCTCAAGATATTTTTAATGCAGACTTCCACTCAGATGAAGTCCAGAAGGAATTCGCCGTCGGCAGGCTAATCAAAACTAAAGACATTATGTAACTCGCTTTTGCTGTCCAGGTGCAACTTGAAAACAGATCTATAATTTTTCACGTGAAACAAGGAAAGGTCAGGTCACATTGGGACTCAGGTGTGTGGAAGAAAATTGCGTGAACTAGCACTTCAAGTTGCCCAGCGTCTCACTACTGAATAACAGTTTAAGAAATGCTTTTGAATCCATGCATGACTAGTTTCCTTGATATAAAACAGTATTAATTATTTCATTGTCGCTACACTGCACAGTCAGTTCAATTCTTTCAACCATCAACCTTGCAGCTCTCTTCTAAACGACAGCAAAACGATCGGCTCATAGAGGAAAATCCTGGAAACATCTCTCGGCTGGTTTCTTTGATTCAGTACATAAACCTGCATTGTTGAGTTTGAAATTCGCAGAATTCCCTAAGCACAGCGGCTAATCACTTTATTTTGTCAGAATCACAAAAAGCGACTGAAGTTGTTGGTTTTCCTCTGGATATTCTTTGCTTGTATGTGCATATAGTGGGAGGGGTATACTCAATAGCCTTAAGGGCCAACTACAACAGGAAAAAGAATCAGCAATTACTAAGGCCTGCAACCTGGAGCGGACAACCATTTCAGGTTAAAATATAGGTCGACGGCGACACAGTGAACCGATGACAGTCTAGGGGAGATGGCTAAACCCTGATTCCAAATCAACTACGGGTGGCGTATAAAGCATACAACACTGCTCACCGGCATTCGTGGCGGACGGATGTACTGGACCAACAGTACTGCCTTCCAGGACGCGCTTGGCTGCGCAAAAGCTAGAGGTGCATCCTTGAGCAAAAAATGCCTATTCTGGACTGGGCGACTGCATAGTACAATAGCCCACAACGCAAACAAATATGAAAAACTATGATACTAAGATTGACTGCTCTTCCATGAGCCCAAATGACCATTCTCGCACACCGCGAACAATTTGCTCTCCCATCTCCACTCCATTCCCACTTTTTCTTCCCTGTCTACACCTCACGGGTTCTTTCGTCGACCGTGTTCGCTATAGTGTCATTGGTGGAAATCCAGACTGTTCTCTCTCGCTTCCTTCTTCGACTAGTTTCCGAGGCTCACCAAACCCGTTATCACCGGCTGATGCCCTTGCTTCGTCCTCGATGCCCACTCAAACTAGCCACATTCAACGTGCAAACACCGATGCGTATCGGGCAACGGGCGGGTTTAGCTCGCTCGCTTTAGTCCCTTGCCATCGATATATGTTGCATTCAAGACTCCGGTTCCATTGTTCGACTAACTTCCCCGTGAAGTTTCACTTACACCATTCTGGGGACGCTGAGACTGCGGCTTCCAGTATTGCTGACGTTGGAACTGTTCTTAGTGAAGGGGCTGAGGCGGCGCTTATACACTGGAGCCCAGGAGACAGCCGTTTATGCGCAGTGACACTCAGGGGTTCGTGTAAAGTGAGAAGTCGCCGCTCCGATAGCCGCAATCTGTTTGTCGTTTCGGCGTATACACCCACCGATTGTAACACAGGTGCAATCAAAGATAACTTCTGCTAAAAGCTCCACGACCTCTTAAGTAAAGCAAACCGGACTGATATCGTGATTTTGGCAGGAGATCTGAATGCTAGAGTTGGTTCGCTGTCATCGAATGAGGCTCACCTAAGAGGCCCTTTTGGGCTACATTCCTGTCGCTCGGAAAAAGGGGAACGGTTGTCGGCTCTGTGCTCAAACCATCGCCTGTTCCTCGCCAGTATGAACTCCAGACGTTCTAATCGCCGGTATGCCACGTGGCGTCTATTCCCTTCAAGCCAATAGTGGAGCCAGATCGACCACATCGCTATAAGCCACAAATGGTGGAGTTGCGTAGAAGACTGTCGCTCGTACTGGAGCACTCCCCTCTCCCTGATTCCGACCATGCATTAGTGTGCACTAAGCTATCCATGTGCTTCGGTGGGTGCTCCAAACGCGTGCTGCAACAACGGTTAGATTGTAATAAGCTTTCCGATGCATTTCGCCCATCCGCCTTCCAAAACGCGCTAACTGAAAAGCTAGATGTTGCCCCACCTGATAACATAAACCAGCACTGCTGGCTCATTAGGAATGCTTTGCATTCCGTTGATCTAGTTGTGTCCTGTCTCGTCGAGCCGCAAGACACTGGACTTCTGCTGAATCCCTGTGCCTCCTTGACTCACACCAGTCGACCCCGGCTGGAAGTGAGTATAACGAAGCACAGCTCGTAATGAGACGTGACCTTCACGCGAGCCTACGTAGGGACCGCGAAATTAAGTGATCGCAACGTGCATCAGAGATGGAACGTGTTACCACCATGGAAAATTCCCGCAAGTTGTTCTATCTCATACGAGTCACCAGTAAGAGGCCACTGGGTGTGAGTGAAACAACTTTTGAAGCTGAAGGCCGCCAATTCACAATCAATAACGGCGTCTCAAACGCTGGGCAGGGCTCTTTCAGATACAGTTTGGCTGGCTTTTAGTGTCAGACTTTCCTATAACTCTTCCGGCGCACGTTCAGGGATGCGTTTCGACTGATCCACCTACCAAGACGGAGACCTGATCGATGTTGCTACCTTACAATGGTGATCGGGTTCGTGTGCTATGATAACTCCGAGGGCTACGCCGATTGGAGCTCAAAGCGCCTCTTCAGGGTCACCCATATCGTGCAAACTCGTTTCACACTTCTCTTTTCAAATTTGTGACGGGAAACCATTGTATCCAATCATCCATATCGGATAGGCTGAGGGAAAGCAGCCAAACAAAAGCAACTCGGCGTTGCTAGAGGGTGTGACGGAGTTTTCGCCTGGCAGCGAATTCTGCATAAAAGCAACAGAAGCCCATAGACAGCCACGTGACGTGGGCGAATGTGGCCCACCACTAAATAAGACCGTTGTGTCTTAGCTATCCTGAGTGGAATATAATTTACTAGGACGCCCTAAACATCTTCAACTGGTAGACCGCTATCCAAGAGGCGTATGAACCGATCTTACGGCCACCAGCTCCTAACACAAACTTTCCGTTGCCCAACAGGTAGCACCTGGGTGTGCATGAGATAGAGTTGCTACCTCGAACAAAAAAGCCGAGCGAAGCTAAGGAAGCCACATCGTACCTGATTCCCAGGATTCTTCACGAACCGTTCCTCTGCACACACCGCTCACGGACAGGTGCCATTTGGGACATCCATGAAGCCGGCTCATCCTCTCCCATGAGCTAGCTGCATAGAAGTAAAATATCAAGGCGGAGAACCGAAAGGAAATCCAGGCCACAGAACGTCGTAAACCGCCGAAGTCTGATAGCCTTCCTCCAACCGGTGGAGTGCACCTCATTAGAGAATTTCATGTTTTGTCTAAAAAGTTTGGAATTCTGAGCAGGTCCCCTCCTTGTGAGGGGAATCGATCGTTGTCCCATTTTCCAGAAAAAGCTCGCATAGTGACTGTGCTAACCATAGGGATGTAAGCCTTATCCCAAAAGCGACAAGGCTGCTTGCATGTCGTACTTCGCAGGTTGCACCAAATGCATGAGTTGCAAAACCGCGAGGAGCCAGCTGGGTTCTGTGCCGGTCGTGGATGTATCGATCAAATTTTCACTCTTAGACAGTTGTTAGAGTACTGCCATACTTTCCAAAAACCAACGAACACTGTGTTCCTGGACATTCGCGAGGCCTTCGATTCTGTCAGTAGGACTGCACTGTGAAACTTTTGTTGAGAAGTGGAATACCTGAGAAGTATGTATCAACCTTCCGATCGGATTAGGGCCTATGGCCAGCTTTTATCTCCTTTTGTCGTCTCCAATGGAGTACAACAAGGTTGCTTTATACTCCCAGTTCTCCTCAACTTTGCTATAAAGGATGTTCTACGGAATGCTCTGTCTAATTTTCCAATCAGTGGAGTCGAACTCATCCCAGGAAACAGATTTTTCGGCTTGGAATATGCCAATGATATCGCCTTGTTAAGTGACAATGCATAGGCAACAAAACACGCTTTGGACTGCTTGGTGATTGAGATATCCAGGTATGGAATGCACTTTGCACTTCTGCAAGACTGGCAGGAACTCCTGCCTGCACTCACCCTTTGTGGTGATCAGCTTCAGTTGGCTGATACCCTGAAGTGCATCGGGAGCTTGATAACAGCCGCAAGTGGTGTTGGCGAGGAGATCAATTCACGGTTAACAAGAAATCGAATAGCTTTCATCAAATGGCGGTGCCTAGGGCGCCACCTTAGCATTTGGCTCTCTCTCTCTCTCTCTCTTAAAGGACCGACGTACGTCACCGCGGTTCGTAGTGTTCTGCTCTACGATCGCGAGACCTGACTACTTCACGCTGAGGATGCTTGGCGCCTTTCTGTGTTTGACAACCGATGTCTTCGAAGCATTTCTCACGCCTGATGGGAACATCGAGTGAATAATGATGAGATGCGCCGTCGTGTATTGGGCACGGATAGTCGCCCTCTTACCAAAGGGATCACTTTACATTGCCTCCGGTGGCTCGGCCCAATACATAATAAAATGGTACTTAACAATACTTAACCAAGTAGATATAATAGGTACAAAATTGAGGCTAGTCATAAATCCGTCTGATCTGTGAGACGCTTTATGCAGTACGCTGACTAAATGAATAAGACAATATGATCAGCACTGTCAAATATAAAACAAGTATTTACACAAAGGTGAAACGCACCAATAGCCCAATGCAAAACAGACAATGTAAGACGATCACGACAATGAGTAACGGAACGGCCAACTGGAATGAAGGTGAAAAAATTGCGAAAAGTGGTCAGAAGGGTGCAAAACAACTAGCTGCAGAGAACACAATGTGGAATGAAGTAAATGAACAAAATGAAGCCCCATAGGTGCAACTAAATTCAGAAGCACATCAAAGGGTCTGAGGAAGACGGCACGTACTGTAGTTAGCTTAATTTGATCAAAATAATAATATTAATAATGATAATAATAACAATATATTCAGAAAAGGTATTGTCTGCACGAGGATCCGTTACATATTAATAGTAATAGTAATATTGATAAACGGCACTTAGGACTGAGTAGTCAAAGGCACGTTTAAAAGATCGAGTGTGAAGTTCCAATGCGATTCTAGCGGACGGTTCACCGCATTCTAACATGTATTGATTGAACAAAAGAAACAGCAGTCAGCTGTAATGCAGAATGATGGTCACTGCTAGTTTCTGAGATGAAGTAGTCCCGGTCAGTCAACAACAACAACAACAAGTTCAGTTCACTCAACCATTACCTCGCACCTCGGTACTCTGGTTTCGGTTGTCACTTCCATGAATCATCCAGTCAAGCGCAAAAAAGATAGGCACATGAAGTGAAAAAAAAACTAAGGTAAGAGGAAACGTTCATGAAGACGAAGAATGAGTCCGAATACAACTACGTCACTGGCAATGACTTCTAGCCAAACCACTTAACGTCTCCAACCGTTTGGTAGTTGGGTCGCGTGGACCCCAACCTGGGAGCCTAACACATCTTCATTGGCCAAGTCCGTTGGTCAAGGTTTTCATACCATTTTGCTAACCACTACCAGCCTCGGAGAGCAGCGTACGCCAAGAAAGTCTATCGGTGGGCACGAGTAACACATGTCCCAACCACCTTAACCTGTTTAGATTCAGCACTTGATCCAGAGACTTAATTCTGGTTCGCAACACCTTACGTCTAACCTCAGCATTGCTGATACGGTGTTCCCAACATACTCGGGCAATGCTACGAAGAAATTGGTGCTCAAACACAAACAGCCTTCGGCTACCTTCTACTCCTACCGGCCATTTTTCTCAACCGTATAAAAGAACGGATCTAACTGCCGCAGATGACGAAGACTGGCGAAAGTCGAATGCATCTTCTGTATACGCGATGACACTTCATCTGCTATCTGTCCACCTGTGAGATGTAACTACCCAGGTAACAAAACTTATCTACTTCAGCTAGAGCTTTCCCTGCCAGCTTAAGGTTTGGCTTAGTGCCAACTCAGTCCTGTAGCAGCATTTTGTACTTTGAAGGTGCAAAACGCACCCCGAAAATTGGTACACTGTTGTATAGGCTATTTAGAAATACTTGCACCTTACCTGGATCTTCAATAAGAAGCACAATATTTTCCGCGTATTCCGAGTCAGACACTACCGTATGGGCACCAATCAATGCCACTATTCTCACACGTGGGTAGGGCTATCTCAAGAATTAATAGAATTACAAAATTGAAGAGGAAGGGCGAAAGAGGGCAACCTCAACGAACACCTTTCCTCATAGTGTACTTGGATGAACGATCGCTGTAAGTTCGAGCTTAGCTTCGACAGTTCGCATGCAAACATTGGAAAGAAGAAATAACTGTCTCTGGTACACCCCTCAATGAGAGACAGTGCCATATAACTATAAGGTCAGCTGAATCAAATGCCGCTTTCATATCGAGGATGACAGAGATTGTGGGCCTACGGAAGATGTGCCCGTGTTCAAAACTTTGATGTAGAGTGAAGATGTGATTGTTACAACCCCGACCGGGTATGAAATCAGCTCGGATCTCACGCGATCACATTTCGTGGGCTCTAAATAATCGGTGGAGAATAATCCCGGTGACCAGTTTAGATGTGGTATTCACCAAACTAATTGCTCTGTGGTTTTCACAACAGGATCTATCCTCTTTCTCGTAAATTGGTACAATCACTCACACCATTCCCTGCGAGTCCGATCATTATCACACATTACCCGGAGGAGTTTCATTAACTTCCATTCCAAAGATTCGTCTCCATCCTTGAAAAAAAATGGGGACAACCAATCCCGTCTAGCATTCCTGTATCTATTAGGAGAATCTACATCCCGCATAACCGTCATTTCTGATCAAGGAGTGAAATCTAACTGCATCGTTTCGAAGCAGCTGAGACAAATCTCGGAAGAATTCGTCCTTGGTCTCAGGAAAACTGCAGTCGGTGGGCGCATACACAGAGACGACGAACAAGTTTCGACCTTTTAGTCTGTTGCCATTGCCATGCACAGAACCACTCCACCGAACTGCACACAAACCACTGCTGATTGGGATCCAGTCTAGCAGTGTACGCTCATCTCTCGTGCTCAAAACAATCCCAATGCCAGCCTGACCATGAGCACTAGACACCGAATCAGCCGACACACGCAGAGTGAAGCGAGAGACTCAGGTTGTATTTGGGGTGCATAGGGTGGTCACAGAAGTGGAGTCTTGTATGCGTGTTTCGGAGACACAGCATATATTTATTTTAAAGGTGTCAAGAGTTTTGGCGAGGGCAGCCAGTTACCCTATCTGACATAGTGTACGGACGTTGAAGGCAGCCAAGTCAAGTGAACATTTAGGCTAAAGAAGTGCATTGGATTTATATTTGACTCCTGAAATACCGCTTTCATCACAGCCGCAATTGCCCGTGGCGTTTCACGTCGATCTTAAATTAAAAGAGAGAAAACTGGTAAGGTCCTTTACAGGAAAGATACTTGGGGTTTTTGAACGAATCATACTTCGCGACTGCCCACATCGTAGAAGGGGTTTTCCTTTGAGAACCCTAACCGGAGCCTCTGACTCAAAAGTCTGTCCCACATGGCAGTAGGACGTTAACCCAACAGGGACGTGACCGAAGCACCCGTGAAGGAACTTATTCTGGTCTGTCACTTGAGGCCTGATTGCTGCATGCATTCTATCTCGTCGTAGCTGATGCCTTGTTACCGATCCGCTTTTCGGATTCAGCCCTCAACCCCATGCACCCAATGGAGCAAGCGGAACGTGGGCGAGGCAACATCCGTTGGGCCGGGTTTGTTTAGCTTAGGCGGGCGATAGCTGCCCAATGAAGTGCGATGACTTCTCCCACTGTCGAGAGAAACCTCAAGTACTCCACTCCTACCTTCGTCTAGTGGAGGCTTTTAGACTGGTAAACTGTTTCTCTCCGTGTTTATTCGCTGGAGTGTCCTCTCCAGGGTCCTGGTGGTTAGGACCAGATGTTGCCCATCACCTGGTTCAGAGACTGGACTTCGACTAGCCTCTACCCATTGGCCTGTCAGGCATGATTCCATCTCTGGCTAAGGGAAACCATCCTGCTCTTTAGGTCATGGAAGCACGCAAGCTATCACGCCACGCTAAGGTGCAGTCTCATTGTAATGGACAACAGCAATAAAATCATCTATGGTCGGTAATTCGCGTAACATTCAAGGCAAGTAATGGCATATCTGCAGCTTCTGAATAGGCATAGCATGACCACCATGAAAGGTATTGCGTTTGGACGATGATGTTTCAATAAATAGAAGATTGAAATATCAAGGGCAAATAGTTTCACAGATAGTAGCGAGTGTCAACTTAGATCATGAGATCAGAAGACTAAGATCCACGAACCACTCTGGTGACAGTAAGCAGAAGACCAGATGTAAAGCATATGACTGTATCAGCAGAAATAAAACGGTGCAAGCGCTTCCGTTGTTTGCTGCATTAGACGTGGGTATCGTGTCGGTCAGAGCTGCATATTTGGTTTAAGATGTAACATAGGTATGTGTAATTTTAATCTCCCCTCCACACTTTCCAAGCCCAAGGATGCATCATTTATCTGAATGGTTGATCGGTGTGCAGTCTAGCGCAGTTCACCTCAAAAGGAGTTCATTTCTAAAATAGCTGTTGTCTTTGATTCCTCTCTCTAATGGCTGCAATATGTTGACTAAAACAGTTGTTTGAGAGTATTGCAAACATAAATGATAATTTAAACAGGCCTTAAGTCAACGAACCAGCTTCTTACCCATCTGGGATTAGTTTATTTCGGTTCTTTGCGAAAGCGGTTCCGTGTAAGTTTTGTCCATCGTACTCTGTCATCATTTTAAACGATTATGGTACCTATTTCAGAAGATTCCATTTAGCCTACCTCTTGTCTCCGACACCATCATGGCTCTTCTCCCTTCCCATTACTACAAGGAGTATTCAATTGGAATTGCTTCAATTATACGCGTTTAAAATTTAAGGTCATATTCCGTCAATCGTCGCGAAGGGATGTGAACTTGATTTGATTCTTATTCGACGTCATTTTTTTCACCCATTTTCTTTTTACAGCCTCCTCTCGCTGCTTTAAGTCTGTCAATGTCTTTATTTCAAAAAGAGATAACTCTTTTTATACCAGTAGCCTCTCTTATTTTCCTCACTTCAGTTATTTCAGCCCAATAACAGCGAAACAGCTTCGATCTCAGCTGGAACGTATTGCCTCGTGAGCGACTGCCAATGTGCTACTCATTCCTTATTTAAATGTCCGGTGCCCCATTCGCCGTCACGTCTCGTGATCATCACACATTGAGTACTTCTATAAACTCAGATCTCGACACCATCACTGCGCGGGGGGACCAAATATCGATTAACTTGTATTGACTTCTTCCAAGTTTGTTTAATGTAAGCGTACACGCAGTTTGTCCAAGTATAATTCAGACGACACTGTTCCACTCTCCCCCCCCCCTCTCTCTCTTTCTCTTCCTTCAATATATTTGTTCTGTCCCGTCTCTGGGCTCGTCCGAGGCTGCTCGAAAATTTCCACAGCCCAAAAAGCCCAAATGCGCCTCACTTTTGTGTGCCACAGTCGCATCTAGGGTGAGGCTCCTTTCTTTTTCTAGTTTTCTCCCCAGAGTTGTGTACAGTGCAAGGCAGTTCACCTAATTACCGGTCCACTTCCAACTTTGAATTGGTCGTCTTTTTTTCCTAGCGGCCAGGGACTATTTCACTTTTTCGCGTCTTTCGATATTATAGCATCTATTTTCTGAACTGACGGACTTCCTTAATTCTCTCTCTAACGTTCTTACACAGAATCTCTGCGTGCTTAAAACCACCCCTATCTCTAAAAACTGCTTTCGAAGAACCAAATAGCTTAGAAACAGCTTACTAATTTGTTTTCCCATCTCTTTTGTAGTTTTTCCCCTAATCACAAAACTAATATCTCCATAACTCTAATTATACACCAAGTTCATTGGACTGCAGATTTCATCCTTTCCCTGCTTGTCCCCTTTATTCGCGTACCGAAAATTGATGGTATCTTGTGTGATATCGTGCCGAGCCACCATGCTCGCATGACAACCTCACACTGCTCCTTTAGCAGGTCTTGGTGGCCAAGAAATAAACCCATGAAAAGAGCGCTTCCTCTCATCTACGAAAACAACCAAAACAGGATATGACGTATAGGATGCAGCATCAGAAAAACCGGCACCACATACACGATCCGAACTATCGTCTAAATACAGACGTATGGCGATGCGACTCTCGCGCCTCGCCACCTGGTACATTGGGATAAAAACCGTACATAAACTATTTTGAGTTTTGCCCTTGCCGGACAATGCAGATGGTGAGGCATACGTGAGTTCCGGAACGTAATATTGAACACTGTTTTCCCAATGGTAACTTCTTATCAAGCACTGCTCTCCACAATGCATTTGACCGAAATGAACGTTTACAATTATTACCGACGCAAGCGTACAGTGGACCTGTGCTGTGCCCTCAATGATAGAGAGGACCGAGAAACGGAAACGAATGCCAATCACGATGAACAAGCTCACTACGCCCCTACGGCACTGGCCAATTATCTATATTGTTAAAATCTTTCCCGCTGCTGATTTGAAAACACTGATGACTTCTTTATTCGTTTTTCTAAAGACCAGTTATGTTCCTATTACATGCTTGCCCGCGAGTGTAACGGAAGGGGTCCACCCATTAACCTCAAAAGTTTACTGCACTATTAGGGCTAACCAGCAACTGTGGCCCTGAGGCCTGAAGTGGAGAACCGTACAAGGCTGCAATAAGTCAGGCGTGGCAGCGATCCAGGAGACAGTAGATTACTGTCTTCCATCAAATTGACCGGCGATAGTGGGATTCGAACCTGTTGCCTCCGTAGTGGTAAACATAATACTAATCGACCACCGCCGGTCAATTGGTTTGTCTGACTAGATTTCCTGGTTAGCATGATGTGTAGTCGCATTTTACGAAGATAGTGAAACTCACCATGTTCGCCCGATTACGAGCATACTGGAATCAAGTGAGAGTAATTTTAAGCGATGACAAACAGAAGGAACAATACCAAACCAGTGGAGATTTTAGCGAGATCGTGAAATCAATTGCAGTGAATATCCACCCAGTACACCTCTATCAGTCAATTCAAATACACAGATATACGGAGAGAAGCAGTGTACACATGCGAGGATCAGGAAAGAGTAGGAAAACATTTGAGTCATTCAGTCATACAGTAAAGTGTAAAGTTACCTAGGATAGAAGATTATTATCAGTATTATTGCTTTCTGTGATTCTATCATGATGACCAACCTAAAAAAGCACAAACACACACACACACATCCTCGTATTCACCACAACAGAGTGATAGAACTTCAGTCGATACCGAGCACAAAAGCGATGGGGGTATGACCCCGATGAAATGAATAAAACTTATTCGTTATGTCCAAAAACTAGAAAACTTTTGATGTGCTGGTATCGATCTCCGGATTTCCGAATCTCGTCTATAAACTGTCAGTGAATGTGGAATGGTGTGCATCGATGACGGAAACAACCAACTGATGCTCTTTGTGCCGCAATGATTTACTGTCTGTGCTGTGAAACGTACTCCTACAATGTAGCATAGAACTGTGGAGGTGTGGTCAACGTCTGTATGCAACACATGTCACAGCTTCATTGTATCCTTTTTTGACATCATCTATGAAGACTGTTATTGTGATTATTATTTAATGTCAAAATAGGATTCAAACGGCCGCTAGTATGCTGAAAATAAATCTTCCGGTAAAACAATACCCGTTCGGTGAATGACACAATCAACTTATCACTGAATCCGCACCTTGCAGGTAAACCATCACTCAAGCTTTCTGAATAGGAAAGCAGTACATGGTGAATAACGAGAGGGGACTGAGAAAACAAATATTGCAGGAGTTGATACCCTGAATGGATCTTCGTGCCCCGTTATATATATATATATATATATATATATATATATATATATATATATATATATATATGATGAGCCATGTCCCTCAACGTCTCTGATCAAGAGACAATCTTCATCCCTTGGGGCCTAATTAGGAAGACGTCAGTGAGTGAAATTATTTGATGTTTATCTTATTACGAAGCCAAATTCACTGTGAAGATACCGCGCAACTCTCATTATTTTGCCTAGTTCTTACTGTATTTCATTAGTCATGATAGATTACTAATGGCTACATACACAGTTAGAGTGTGTATTCCATGTGTTGGCTACTAGGGCATTCTTTCCTTTTCCCGCCCCTGTAAGTCCACTCCCTGTCCATCTTGTATATTCATACTTTCCAATTCAACGTGCAACATGGTGAGAAAGGCAGTGGTCAGTGGGGCTTGCCCTACTGTTTAACGCTGTACGATGATGAGTAATCTATCAATGATTAGATTCCTAAATGCAGAGTATTTCATGATGGATCTGATTATTTTACTGAAATTCCAAGTTGACTATGGTAACGTCGTGTACCACTGAAATCTGAAGATATCTTTTCTGTTTCGTTTTTTGGTTCTTGGGGATCCCAGTTGGAAACTTAATCCAACAAGACAAGTACCTTGGATCTCTTAGGAAGACTAATTCAAGAAAAATTATAAGGGAAACATGGCGAGTCGAATATGTTTGGGAGTATCACAGAACTCGAGGAGCTTCCATCATTTTGTGAAAATGTATATAACTAGCTTGTCTCCAACTGAATCAATAACTACATCCTCTCCATTCTGACAATCCTAATGAACGATTAGTACATGCTTACTTTCAACTATATGAATACACCTAATATTCTTGTTGCCTTCAATTTGACTGAAATGTAGGGAAATGAGCTTACAAAAGTCATATAAATACAAATACAATGACTGAACTGGTTAAGTCAACTTGATTTAGGGCATTAAACCGGCAATTTTGATGCATTCGAAACCACTGATGGAAGGTCCTGGTGACCTGGGTTAGAATATTTTCAAAGGATTCCTCATTTGTCAACCCATATTTGAGTGCCTCCACTTCCCTGAAAATGTTGCGCACTTTTATTGTTTGATATATAATAAAATAATTAATTAGTTAATTCGAGGATGTAAAAGACTCCATGTTTGCGCAGGAGTACATCAAGGGCCCACTGCATCAGTCAGGATGATCGGCAACCTTGAACCTCGGAACTGGGATTGGATAACATAAGGTGAGGTGTGGTAGGGAGCCGGGAGACAAACATTTAGTCTGCCACGTTACGGTTCGCACTTGATGCTTTAGAGGTGACAGACACTTATGCCATTCGACCACTATCAGTCAACACAATTATCAGGTTGCTAGACGCGAAGCAAAGCTCGTAGTTTGGAGTGATGAATGTAGTGTCTCCGAAATGAGCGATTCGGTTCGTGGGGACACCTGGTCACTTAATCGAGTCCGATCCGTAAGGGCTCCATGTGGTTTGGTGTAACAAGTCTCAACGACACGATTACCCGTTTCCCTTGATAGAAAAATAAACCTCTGTGGTAATAAGACCCGACACCTCTCTCCGCACTCATAATTGGGTATAAGAAAATCGAATGGAAAAATGATGTCCGATGAGTCTTGAAATCCATGAGCATAAAATAGATGCCAGATAGATATACAAGATATCAACAGAGAGACTCACTTTTGAGTGATCCTTGCGAAACAACGGGAACAAAGCAAACGCGAGAAACGCGCTGGACACGACCATTGCAACAACCACCAGAAGCCACTGAAATATACTATTGGGGATGGCCCAAAGAATCTGTTACGAGTAGAAAGATATACATCAACCTGGTATCAGTTACGGTGCTAACAACACAAAATGAAAACAAAAGGGTAAAGAAAGCACGGAAACATAAATGGGTACACATTTTCTTTCTCACTGATTCATCACACATCTTTCATTTCTTTTGCTTACTGTCTCCTGGTCAGCAACGAATATCCAACCCGAATGGTGGACATAAAATATAGGGATAACAATATTAACAAACTACAGAGATGATATTTATAGCGGAACAACGCGCACTGATTGCTTAAGTCTACTTCTTGGTGTCTAATGTAATTAGAATGTGCCCCTGTGTGCGTGTATTTTGTTTAATGTGATCTCGTTTGCATACGAGGAAACTACGCCTATTTTGCCCCTTTGGGGTGAATTTCATCGGGTTTGGAAGATCCTTTCAGTTAATCCTAGCAAAGGTGAGTAAGTCAAAGAAGTTGGGGCCTGATGTGTGTGTGGAACAGTAAAGTTTGTCAACAAAAAGATATAGGAAACTGCAACAGTACAAAAACCAGCTGCATTTATATCCATTCAAGTACATATACAGCCTAGGCAACAAATCAAAGACTTTATATTGCGCTTAAGGAACACCTTTTAGTGAACGGATGACAAGATGCAATCAGCATACTCACAGACACTGGCACAAACACAGTAAGTGAATAACCGTATACGGACAGCAGATCGACAAATTTGTGCGTCGGCACTGATAATGATCGACCACTATCTAGTAAACTGCTTCGATCCTCGTTCTCGTTGGCTTGTTGAGCACGTTTCGAGCGCACATACGCGAACGCAGTCAGACCCAACGGTGCAAACCACCAATACAGGTAGATTATTGTTGATGCCAATGTCACTGGAACAGAATGGAAAAACGGTTAGAGGAAGAGTGACATTTGAAAATACTTGCTCTATGGTAATAGAAACGCAAGTAGATGGTCATCTGGGGGTACTGTGGAACTACCAAGTAAAACTACAAATATCTCCTACTCATTTATTATAAGTGTGTCACCAATAGACGGCCCAGTTCAGTTGGCAGACGGTACTCTATCATCCGTCAGGAATTAGAGGTCAGGTCGGTATCGCTGAAACAGATAGCACGTCATCGGCTGTCCTGAACTGAAAACAAGAGTTGGTCCAGCCCAATCGAATCAATTGATCAATCAGCGGCTAGTAGTTGCTTGAGGTTACCGGGGCCGAATTGACCAATCCGCGTGCAACCAGACAAACCAACCAGAAGGGCCGTTTAGGAATACCAGTGGGCCAATAGGCCTTCAAATCAGAATTGGGTTATGATTGCCACAAATCTTATACAGACGATCTGTTTTGTACCAATAAACCGAGATGGTTCGAAGCCAGAAGAGTCTTACCGCTGGAACCAGTGGGCGGCTAAAAAACAATAAGTAAGTTCACATTTCCATGCTTTGAATTCCGTAACCACGTGGTACTATCACTCAGGTAGAATTGACGTAAATCGTATGTACATAAAGAACAACCGGTGAAGAAATACAATAATGCAAAATGGCGCGCATAACGAAAAACTGAATGGGAATATACCGTTTATCTTATCTCATTTAAGTACATGAGTGGGGTGGGTTTGACATCATCCAGTTCCCACATCCACTACCCAAATAAGAAAAGAACAAGTAATATGAAGCAGATGATGATGTCTGCAATCAACTAATAGGTGGGGGTCTTTTTGATCTCACACAAGTATCCAGACATGCCCTCTATGGTCAAATTCATCGGTAAGGTTTATCATACTTCGTGTTTGATACTGTGGGCCTAACAGCACTGCTCACACGGAGTTCCCGCCAGAATCGAACAATGTCACGAAAACATCTGTACTCAGATGCCGATGATCATCATACACTCTCCACCCGAAATGGCTACGTTTCCGAGTCATACAAAAAAAATGGCCTAGTTGCTGCAGCGTATGCTCAACACCTGATAGACACTAAGAACGGGAAGAAGACATTGCGCGATGCAAGCATTTCGTTTACTCTTGTCAATCGCGAGAGTAAGACGTCAGTTTATGTATGATACAGTAATTGGAATAAGGGGGTCATCGAATTGACCTGACTCGGTTATTCAAAGTACGACTACAAAACCAGATTGCAAAGTTGCTAACATTCAGCGAAACTATGCTGATCGAGTCAGACAACCCCCATAGCTGCACATCGAAAAAATTATTGTAAGCTATCTGCCTTTCCTAGCAATTAGACACAAGCCCACAGGAATTGCGAACTCTGTGACAAACATTTTCCTGTTTTTTATTACTTGTCCCGTGTAACGTATTACATATAGATTAACACGTTTTAGGTTCGCGATCAAACAAGAGTAAACGAAATGCTGTCATCTTATAAGATGTTTTCATTCCATTCTTGTCAAGAGAACAAAGGGGACTCAACGTCTCAAACTTGGGAGATCGACGGATATCACTACAACGATACAGATGACTGAGGTTGACACGTATTAACCTCAAACAGGACTTCTTCGATCTGATTTCAACGCTCATCTGGATCCTGGACATGCTAATGGTAACCCGCGCCGGCTCGGAATAAGTACGCCAGATACTAAAGCGGTTCCAAACTGAAAAGGGGCGAAAGTGCAGTTCTTTTCAGATTTGGATCTGGCTCTGAGCGAACGCCAGACCAAAGGAGTAGTCCTCTACATCTGGGATTTTCGGGTACAGAGGCGTCACCAAGTCAAGTGGAAGCCATCTACTCTAACTTAACAGAAACTATCCTCAGTGGATGCGTAGCAAGGGGTTGTAAGGAGTCGGAGGACACGGACAAGCGTATATTGTAGTCCAGCGCCAGGGATCTGCTGAATAAGCATGGACTTGACACATGGGTGCTGTTTCATTCCTCAACGCTGGTTACACTGACGGAGACTTGACTCACCAGGAATGTGCTGAGCTCGGAAGTAACCCAACTGGGTTACATGCTTCACGGAGTTGACAAAAGAAACCCAAGGAGAGATGGTGTGGTGATGTGCATCCGGGCCGATTTCTCTTAGCTACACTTGGATCATCATGTGGGTCCGTGAAACTATGACGAATCTCTGTCGTGTTACGTAAAACCACCTTCACTTCCCGTTCATTCAACCACTAACCTCACACTTTTGTGCTCTGGTTTCGTCGAGTAAAGGACAAAAAGAATAGAAGCCTGAATTGGAAGAATATAAAAAAACCTAAGTAATAAACGAAAATCATGAAGACAGAGACAATGTTCGAATGCAACTACGCCATTAATCGTGACCTCCAGCCACAGCACTTAATGTCTCCAATCATGTGGTAGGCGGGTCACGTGGACCCTAACCAGGAAGTTTAACATTCCCCGATTGACAAACTTACGGGTCAAGGTGTTCATACCTTTCTGTCATGTAAACGACTGACCACCTCAACCTACCTTACAACCACCACCTGCCTCGGCGAACGGCGTACGCCAAGGAAGTCCATCGATGGACACGCGTAACACATGTCCCAACCACCTCAACCTGTTTAGATTCAATACTTCATCCAGAGACTGACCCTGGTTCCAAACACTTTACACCTAACGTCAGCGCTGTTGATGCGCTGTTCCCAACATATTTGGACAATACTACCGACAAATTGAAACTCAAACACAGACAGTCTTCGCCTATCTTCTACTTTTACCGACCATGTTTCTCAACCGTATAAAAGAACGGATCTAACTGTCGCGGTGTACACTCGATCCCTGACAGACAATAGGATATCACGTCTGCGCCGCAGATGACTGAGGTCAGTAAAAGCCGAACGCACCTTCTGTATAAGCGACGACACTTCATCTGACATCTGTCAACCTGGTGAGACGTAAATACCCAGGTAACGAAACTTATCTACTTCAGCTAGAGCTTCCCCTACCAGCTTGAGGGTTGGCATAGAGCCAACTCAGTCCTGCAGCAGCATTTTGTACTTTGAAGGTGCAAAGCGGTTCGAAAACATTGCTACAGTATGGTATAGGCTACTTAGAAATACTTGCACCTTACCTAGATCTTCAATCAAAAAAAAAAATTTAGTCCGCACATTCTAAGACAGACACTTTACTGTTTAAGCACAGATCAACGCCACTCGTCATCGCATATTATTAAACAGCAGGGTGAGCCCCAATGACCACTGCCTTTCTCACCATGTTGCACGTTGAACTAGAAAGTTCAAATATACAAGATGGAGAGGGAGTGGACCTACACAGATGGAAAAGGGAAAGAACGCCCTAACAGCCAACACAGAATACACAGTCTAACTGCACAAACGCACATTGATCAGTCATTCTGATTCGATAGAAAGTGATAACACGATCGCCACTGTTCACGGTTCGCTGCCATATCCTTCAGTGTAGCCAGCCAACTGTTTGACGGATCTTCTGAACCCCAACCACGAAGAGGTGAGGCACCTACTTTTCCTAAGTTTGCTGTACATTTTCTCATTCCCCGCTGACACGTCATCTGTTGACCTTCACGTGGTTTCTTACACTCCCTAGAAGGAACGGAGAATAAGACACGGTACGGTAAACATGTTTGCGATACGTAACACGTGCCCTAACCAAGGAAGTCTACTTAGCTGGATACGCTGTGGAAAACTCCCTGAACCGATACTCAATACTCGACTTCTGACCTCAGTATTGCTCACTCGGCTATTTCACTCAATCTTAGCGATACTACGTAAACATCGAAAACCTCAAGACGACAAATATCTTCAGCACGCAGACTCCAAGTTTCGCAACCATACAACAAAACTGAACGCACTGCGGCGCAGTATACACAATCTCTCAACTTCAGTAAAATATCAGGTCGGCGCCACAAGTGCTTCAGTCCAGCGTGCGCCGCTCGAGTCTTGGATATCCGTGTGTTCAGCTCTACTACCGTGTGTTTCATCCGTCGTTACGCTGCTGCCGAGGTAAGCAAAGCGGTCAACAAATGTTAGTTCTTCCCCATCGAGCATCAAGCTCGGAATCGTTGACGTCCAGTCTTGTAACATCACTTTACACTTTGAAGGTGCAAAGTGCATGCCGAATTGAGCTACAGCTCTTCCGAGTCTATCTAGTGCACATTGAGAATGTTTCGTGGATTCGAACAAGCAGACAAGGTCATCCGCGTAATCTGAGTCACATAGCATCTCTCTATTTCTTAGATCGACGCCCACGTCCTGAGAGTTTCTCAAGGCGTTCTCCGTTATCTCGTCCATAACGAAGCCAAACAAGGATGGGGAAATGGGACATCCTTTCTGAGCACCACTGGTCCCTTCGAATGGACTAGATAGTTCACAGTAAACGTTTACGCGCCAAGAAGTATAAGAGTACAATGATCTCAGTAGACTCACGAACTTCTGGAGCATACCTTTTCGATGGAGAGCACTGAAAAGCGCTGTTCGATCGACTGAAGACGCCTTTCAAGTCGAGGAAAATTATTATTGTCGGTCGACGGTGTGTGTGACACGTTTCAAGTAACTGACAAATAGTGAAAATCTGGTCGATGCATCCTCAACCTGAGCGGAATCTGGTCTGTTGTTCGCGGGTGTTCCTCTCGCGAACCGGTGTAAGACGGTGCAGCAGAATCGAGGCTAATACCCTGATGACTATCAAAACTGAACTAATCCCACGATGATTACTACAGTCATTGCGTATTCCCTTCTTGAAGATGGGAACAATCAGTGACTCGCCTTACAATAACAGAATATGCTCCGCGTTCCAAATGTCACAGAGCAAGGTGGTAAGTATTTTATCGAAGCATTTCCACCCATTTTGAAAAGAACTATGGCCGCTTTCCCACGCTTTAGTAATCGAATACATGACACCACTTCCACTTCCGATGAGGGCGCAAGTGATACTCCCCAAGGATTCGCAGTTGTTGACACAGGAGTCACTACATTAGTGCGCGGTCAGATAAACTGCTTCTTGAAGTACCCGACCCAACAATGAAGCCTTTGTTGTTTGCCATGAATAGGCTCTTCATTTCTATTGCATATCGTTTCACTGACCGGGATTCGCCGCCCACTGGTGTCGCGAATGAGTCTGAACAGTTTTTGACTGCTACCTGGAGCAGCTGCTATTTCGATTTCTTCGGGTACCTTGATCTACCAATTTTTACGATCCTTCTCAAGGTTTTTCGTGACTACCTTTTGCAGATTTCTTCGTATCTTATTCGTCTCCTTACAGTTCGACAGCTGACGTCTTTGCTCTATTAGACTGATCGACTCTTGCGAAATCCAGTGTCTTTGATGGACATCGGATCTAGGATCACGGGCGAAACCTGCTACCACGTATACTACCTGCTGGATATGGGCCTAATACTCATCTATATAACTGTTCGTCGTAGATCCTATCTCATGTGCTAATTTCTGTTTATAACGGGTGTGAACTTCTGTGTCAAACAAAGGTTGCACAGCTAACCGGGCTCACGGTTTGCGACGATGACCAGTGGGCTGGAACGACAATCGCATTGAAATTAATGCATGATCCGACTCTACGTACGTCGACCAGTAAGTTCTGAACAGAACATAGCCACCGGTAGCTTACGGCGATATGATAGATCTGGTTCAGAGTACCGCCATGTCGCCGTGCGACGCGAACTAAGTCAGAAATTTCTACTAGACGGGAATAACCGGTCGTCTGCACAAAACTGGAGAAGCCTATCCCCGTTATCTGTACGCTCAGCAGGTAAAGCACAGCGCCCACCTAGACAAGCCTCTGAATCACGAAATTTGCCAACTTGTGCATTAAAATCACCTGCTAGCAATACAATGTCAGAACCTTTGCTCATGCGAACGAGAGTGGTGAGTTCATCATAGAACTCATCCTTCAGCGTGTCAGAGCTGCAGTCTGTAGGGGCATATGCCGACATCACAAACAAATTGCGTTTAACACAACTATCCTTTCGAACGCTAACCAACCCCTGGAGTAGTACAGCACATAAACGACTGCTAACCGGTATCCAGTCCAAAAGGGCAGCTTCAACCTTGTCAGTCAAGACTATTCCCACACCACGTTGACTCGCAGGTCTAGCTACTTCGTCTCCTGAAGTGCGCAGGAGATACCTCGATGAGATATCAGGAGCAGTTAGTTTAATTACACTGCTCGAATCCTGAATACGAGTTTCACTTACGCAGCAGACATCATTCTGCAAAGAGTTTGTTGTGAGGGCTAGGCACGCCTACTGACCGGCCTGCATGAGAGTACACACGTTAAAGGAGCCGAGATTCAGAGGCTGACGAGGCTTGAGAAAATGTGAGTTATGAGACAGGACTATCTACGACACAGTTTGACAATGAACTATTGCGAGTATCGGGCGTCTATTCAGTGGGAGTATTATGGATGGATAGAGAGAGCAAAAAGAGGCGGCTGGGGACAAGGCAAAGGTTGATTAAAAGAGAAGGAACTTTGAGCAGTAGCTCACTTATCACAACACTCCGCTCGATGCGGTATGGCATTCTTTCTATTCGTGCAGTTCCTGGGAGGTGCTGTACGGGTACTGCTAGGATGTCCAGCGGCGAGGCAGGAGAACGATTGGGCTTCACAACTAAAGCCTTTAGGTCTAACAGGAACCAGCCCGCAGCGCAGCGGGGAAACTGGGTGGAAGCCCATTTCCCTGGATCAACCATTCCTTCACTACTTTTACCGACTGAGTAGCCAGCTCAGATCGATCCCCAGTCTGGAGGAACAGGAGAGTGAACTTCGAGTGACCTTTACCCATTGGCCTGTCAGGCATAATTGCATCTCCGGCTTCAGGAAGTCGTCTTGCATAACTGTTTCGGTCACACAAGCACGCAAGCCATTAAACCACGTCAAGGTGCAGTCTCGTTGTGATGGAGCCCCTATTTTCACACGAGGATAGGGCTATCTCAGGAATCCACTGAACTAAAAAATTAAAAAGGGTGAAAGAGGACAACCCTGACGAACACCTTTTTCATGCTGAACTCGGGTGAAAGATCACCGTAAGCACGAACTCGGCTTTGGCTGGTTGCACGCAAACACTGGAAAAGAGAAATAAATTTCTCCAGCACACCCCTCAATGAGAGACATCGCAATATAACCATGAGGTCGATCGAATCGAACGCCACTTTTACATCAAGAAAGACAGAAATTGTGGGCCCATGGAAGGTGTCCGTGTTCAAAACTTTGATGTACAGTGAAAATGTGGTCGATACAACCCCAAACGAGTCTGAAACCGGCTTCATTCTCACGCTGGATAATCAAGGAAGGATAATCCCAGTGGCCAGTTTGGATGCAGGATTTGTTACCTTCCTCGTAAATCGGCACAATCACTGATTCACACCATTCCCTGCGAGTCCGATCACTACCACACATTACCCGGAGGAGTTTCATTAACTTCCATCCCAAAGATTCGTCTCCATCCTTGAAAAAAAATGGGGACAACCAATCCCGTCTAGCATTCCTGTATCTATTAGCATAATCTACATCCCGCATAACCGTCATTTCTGATCGATGAGTGAAATCTATCTGCATCGATCCTTTGATAGGTATATTCGGAAGGACCACCGTTGAAGTGGGCTAACTCAACTGTTCCTTAAAGTGCTCCACCCAACGATCCAGACGACGTCCCCGAGAGTAAACCAGTGAGCTGTCGGATTTCTTGATTAACTCACTTACACCAGGCTTCCGTGGACCGGTACCTATAATAAAACGGTAAACGTTGTGACTAATGCTAATAGATGCAGCCTTTTCCATTTCCCTACATTTTGCAACCCACCACAACTCGCGGTCATTTCTCAGGCTCCTAGTCAGTTGACATCTTAGGCATATACCCACTTCATTCAGTGTGATATCCAGAAAGACGGATTTGTGAGCATGCAACAGACCAACTGATGCCAAAGATGTCCATCGTTTGTGAAACCGACTTGAACCAGAGTCTTGTGTGGCATTTGAAGCGGCACAGAAAGCCTCCTTGATCCATTGCCAGCGTTCATCTGCGTCTTGGACATAAGGCTGCATCGATAATTGTGTAAAAAGCTCCGCCCGAAAAGAAAATCATCGGGTATCGTCTAAAAGCAACTGCGTGGAACGGGTGGCTTTGGCCTGGATGCGACCACGATGACGAGACGTATACAGAAGCGACCACGCACCAAGGCGTGATGTGAGTACGCAGGCGGAGATCAAAATGAACGACAATTTTCAATTCATCCAGTGGTGACCTATCACAATATGGTTAATCTGAGTCCAACATTGTAAAGACGTAGGAGAACGTCATGTCAGTTTATGCCGCTTCTTATGATAGAAGTTCTTAATTGCCAGAAACAAGCTGTGGTCAGAGCACAGCTGAATGAGACGATCACCGTTGTCAGTGCGATCGGCTGGGATAGCAAATGAGCCTCCGATTAGTCTTTCGGAATCTCCCAAATGGTCAACTTTGGCGTTGAAATCCCCACCATTGACAACCACGTCCGTTGAGCGTATGCCTCGAAGCAGATGAGACAAATCTTGGTAGAATTCGCCCTTGTTCTCAGATGAATTGCAGTCGGTGGGCGCATACGCAGACACGACGGACAAGCATCGATGTTTCAGTTTGTTGCTGTTACTTAAACTAACCGTCGATGGATATGAATTGATGTCATTCAGTGGTCTCCAGAAACTGACGAAACGAAACGTTCGACATTTCAAGGCGCTTTACGCTTCCAACTTTTGATCAGAACTGGAATATCGTGGTCCCGTTGCGTTCTCATGTATGACTGTGGAAATGGCCAAACCGAAAAGAGTGCAACGGAGAGCAACCCGTCTTATTGCTGAGCTACGAAGGTCGTCTCCAGACTACCAGATTGTTTTCAGAGGTATACCGGAGTGTGAGTTAACTTATCTTTACTAGATGTACTATCTACATAAATTTCGGTCCTGAACTAACAGCATCGTTTCCTTCTCACGATTATGGTTGTACGCACGGTTAGTTGCTTACATTAAAGTAGCAGTTCGTGGGTCTAACATTGGTTTATCGTTTATCTCCGAGGGTGGCCAGTCTGTGGAACACGCTGCCATCAGTGGTGGAGAGCCCAACAATCAAGTGTTTAGGCGACTGCGTAACTTTTTTCTGAGGAAGTGGTAGAAAACCCGCGGTTGAGAACAGGTCTCTGGGATGGGTGAAGAGGCTTACGCGGGGACGTTTACCTTTGTCTTTACAATGAAGGATGATTCACACTCAGTGAGAACTAAAAGGTAAGCTCAAGCTAATCTAGGACAGTTGTCACTGTTAGTCATCTGAACCGTCGCTCTGAATTTAACATAAAAACAAGGGTTACTGGACCAGTTAACACAGGATGTGCATATGTGTACGGACAAGTTAATGATTAGAAACCCCACTCTGATTGTCGGAACACTTAAACTGATTACTTCGATTTGTTTTTATTTCATTGGACGACCACTCACAACCTAAAACCCCGCACATTCCATTACTATTACTCAGACGAATACGCAGCGCAGACAGAGGAAAAAAGATTAGAGTGAACAAAAAGCCGGTTACAGTCAAAAACATGGAGTGGGACTGGGATTACCAACGGTGCATCGAATAACCTTATAGTGACAGATATATTAGCAATGTGGGGTTTTCTAGAACTATGAATGTTAGTCGTTTGAAAATAAACGTCCTCACGCAGTTGGATAACTACTGGTGTTGGAACGTTCGATTAGGATACTGTGAATCCAAATCAAAAACGAAAATACCTTTGCGAAAGTCGTATCTCCATGACGTAGCCTGACCGTGAGAGTGCAAGTAACTGGACACATTGCCACCTATCGCCGCAGCGAGGATCAGTGTGGTAGCAATCCAAAATGGTCCGTACAAATCAGCATGCGGGCGTAGTGTATGCTGAACAAAACTGATCCGTGGATTCGGGATTAATGCGCAGGCCAAACGGCGGAGAACCTATTCAAAGTCAACAGGGACAGCGGTAAGGAATGCATGATGTTACACACATTTTGAACAATACAAAGAAGTTTTTATCACTCATATACAGTGTACTCCCCCCCCCCCCCCTCCCAAGAGCGAACATCGTCGGAACCAACCAAATTTGTCCGCTCTTTGGAAGTGTTGGCTCTTGGAAGGGACGTTCAGAAAAAGCATAAAACACGGTTAGAACGCCAAGATAAGTTTCGGCACCAACTACACCTACGAAAGGTTCACATGCGATTATTGGTGCCTATCACGTTTGAAATAAGACACGAAACAAACGTTTAGTAGCAACTTATTTCATCAGAAAAGAATCTATCGTTAATTATTTCTTGATCTGTAGTCTTCGGTATACGGCTAGCTTTTTTCTATGTTTTCTGCTTCGGGTATAAAATCCATGTATGACTCTAGTGCGTATTTCCGCAGTAGTTGCGCAGCCTGAAATGCACTCCTCACGGGGACCTTTTCACACTCTTCTTCGTCGTCCGCACTTTGAGACTAACGTCTCCGTATGTTCTATGCAGAGTTGTTGTGCGGATTACCTGCCGAAGTAGAGCCTTTCCGATAGTACCGTCATCCATTACACTGGGTACGTGTGTCAGAAAGCTTTTCCTGTGATTCAACTTCATTTGCTAGATTACACTCGCATCCAAAGGCTGAAGATTTGCCGTCGTGTTTGGAGGCAAAAACTCCAATTTAACAATGCTCAGTTGTAAGCAGGGATGGGCTGAACAACTATCTAAACAGAGAAAAACTGATCGCCACTCCAGGAGCAATTGGTCACTGATTTTTTGGATCCATTTTTCCAATGTCTCTGGTCATTCACGCTCGTCTGTTAGCGTAATAATCAATTCCTTATGTATTAGCCTCGAAATGTCTTAGTATGGTCAGGAGTGGGTGTCGCAGGTTCCGAGTTGGCTACTCGTCCTGACCACCTCTCGAAATGCTAAAAAATGATCGTGCGTCTGTCACAGCCCCTGCTTAGGAAGTCTTACTCACTACTTTCTCGTGGCAGAGGTGTTCCCGTTAAAGTGAGAAGGTGAAGGCAAATGCCTGGGAGATGGCTAAACCCTGATTCCAAACCAAACATAGGTGACGCATGAGGCGTACAACACTATGCTTGCCGGCATCTGTGACGGAGGGGTTTACTGGGCACCCAGGATGTTTAGCCTCATCTGAAGGACGCATGAACTAAGCATTCAATCACCGGCTCCCAGTGATTTCCAGAAGAGGCGAATGAACCATACAATTAGTCACCTGCTCATATGGACCAACTTTTGCAGCACGCGCTTGGTTGCGCAAAAGACTAGAGATGCAGCCTCGAACAAAGAATGCCTAATCTGGACTGGGCGACTGAGGAGTACAATAGCCCGCGACGCAAACAACCACGATAGACTTAGCCACTATGATTAACTGCTCGTTAGGGCACGCAAATGAACAGTCTCCTACACCGTACATAACTTGTTCTCCCATTTCCACTCGCCTCTCATTTTTTGTCGCATTTTCATATCCCACGGGTTTTTCAGTCTAGTACCACTAATGGAAATCCTGGCTATGTTCTCTCTTGTCCTGTTTCGACTAGCTTCCGAGTCTCACCGGACCCGCTATCACCAGCTGATGCCCTGCATCCTCAGCTGCACTGTTAGATGTGGCAGATCGATTCCTCCGGATTCCAGATGTGGTGAGGCACGGAGATGCTTTAAACGCCAAATGATTCAGAGCCTGAGAAATGACTGTGAACAGTGGTGGATTGCGAAGCGAAAAGCTGCGGCCATTGGCAACTGCCGCAACCTTTTCCGTCAGATTAGACAAACTGGTCCACGTAAACCAGGCGTAAGCGAATTCATCAAAGAAGCGAACGGCTTACTAATTCAAATTCAGGAGCATCATGCAGTTCGCTTGGCGGAGCATTTCGAGAAGCAGTCTAACTGGCCTTTGTCTTCTTCAGGTTTGCTTACTACGTGATGGTTATAGCTCTGATCGTAGATGTCAGTCCTCCGTCAGAAAAGGAGGTTCTCCCCGAGATAAGCTGTCGTAAGAGACTTGAGACTGCTAGACTGGATGGGTTGCCCCCGTCTATTTCCAAAGACGATGATTCGGTGTCGTCATTGGAGTTGACAAAACTCCTTGGTTTGATAAGGGGGAAGGTACAGGTTCCAAAGAGTTGGTGTGGATCGGTGATCGTACCGAGTGATAAGAAAAGCGACAGACCCTCTTATGAAAACCACAGAGGAATAGGTCTGGTTGGCATCCTATTCAAATTTCTATGTGGTATTATTCTCCACCGCTTATCCAACGGTCGCGAACAGTGCTTGCGCGAGAATCAAGCTGGGTTTAGACCTGGCTGAAATTGTAATGATCACATCTTCACTCTTCGACAAATTTTAGAACAAAGGCACACCTTCCGTAGGCCCATTATCCTCGTTTTTCTTGATCTTAAACCTGCCTTCCACTCAGTCAACCGCACAGTTCTCTGGCGCTGCCTCTTGCTGAAGGGTGTGCCAGAGAAATTCGTTTCCACCGTAAAATCTCCTTACATCAATAGCCGAAACCGAGTTCGGGTTTACGATGCTCTTCCATCCTAGTTCACCACTAAAAGTGGTGTACGTCAGGGTTGCCCCCCCCTCTCCTTTCCTCTTTAGCTTTGTGGTTGAAATGGTCCTAGAGACCGCACTTTTGTCAGGTGAACTTTTCTCGGTTAGAAAGGTATCAGACCTTGAGTGCGCGGACGGCATAGATCTTCTAAGTGAAGATCCAGGTAAGTTGCAAGCTTTTCTAGATAGCTTAACGGGTTGCGTAGCAATGTTCGGTATGCGTTTTGCACCTTCAAAGTGCAAGATTCTGTTGCACGACTGGGTTGATCCAACGCCAAACCTTTCAGTGTCTGAGGAGCCTATAAACGTTGTAGACAAGTTATATTATTTGGGGAGCTGCATCTCACCCGTAGGTCGGATATCGGATGAAGTGTCTTTGCGTTTACAGAAGACTCGTTTGGCATTCGCCAACCTGAGTCATCTGTGGCGTCGACATGACATCCGTTTACCTATCAAGGATCAAGTGTACGCTGCAGCAGTCAGGCTCGTGCTTGCGACTACTGCGAGTGGAGGACATACGAAGACAGTCGGTATATGAACGATGTATTCTTAGTATTGCTCGAATCTGGCGGGAACACCGTATAAGCAATGCCGAGGTTCAGCGGAAAGTCTTAGGTTCAAGGACCAAATCATTACACGAAACACTTAAGCTGAACAGGCCAAGATGGTTGGGACATGTGTTACGCATATCCCCCGACAGGATCCCACGGCGTGCTGTTTGCTGAGGCGGGTACTGGTTGGAAGATAAATAAGGGTAGTCAGTCCATGACTTGGAAGAAAGGTATGAAAAGTCTAACTAGCGGACTTAGTCATGTAGGGCGTGTCAGACTTCCTGGGTGGGGTCCAAGAGACACTCCCACTCAGTCGTTAGATACGTTTGGGGATATGGCTAGGTGCCGCGATCAGTGTGGCTCTTAAGTTCACAAACATTCTTCATCGATGTAATTTCATTATTGCAATTGTCTTCTTACTCCTTTCACTCTTTTCTCCTTCATTATTTCCTTTTGAGATTGCCGCCATGAGATAGGAACCAAAGCCAGCGCACCTAGTGCATGGTTAATGGTTATCTGAACTGAAGAGAACTGAATTTAACTGATGCCCTTCTTCGTCTTCGATGCCCACTCAAACTAGCCACACTTAACGTGCAAACACAGATGTGTATCGGACAACAGGTGGGTTTGGCTCGCTCGCTTGAATCCCTTGCCATCGATATATGTTGTATTCAAGAGACTCGCATTCAAGACTCGAGTTCCACTATTCGACTAACGCCCTCATCTAATCGTTCTGTGAATTTTCACTTACGCCATTCTGGGGACGCTGAGACTGCGGCTTCTAGTATTGCTGGCGTTGGAACTGTTCTTAGTGAAGGGGCTGAGGCGGCGCTTATACACTGGAGCCCAGGAGACAGCCGTTTATGCGCAGTGACACTCAGGGGTTCGTGTAAAGTGAGAAGTCGCCGCTCCGATAGCCGCAATCTGTTTGTCGTTTCGGCGTATACACCCACCGATTGTAGCACAGGTGCAATCAAAGATAACTTCTGCTAAAAGCTCCACGACCTCTTAAGTAAAGCAAACCGGACTGATATCGTGATTTTGGCAGGAGATCTGAATGCTAGAGTTGGTCCGCTGTCATCGAATGAGGCTCACCTAAGAGGCCCTTTTGGGCTACATTCCTGTCGCTCGGAAAAAGGGGAACGGTTGTTGGCTCTGTGCTCAAACCATCGCCTGTTCCTCGCCAGTATAAACTCCAGACGTTCTAATCGCCGGTATGCCACGTGGCGTCTATTTCCTTCAAGCCAATAGTGGAGCCAGATCGACCACATCGCTATAAGCCACAAATGGTGGGGTTGAAAAGAAGACTGACGTTCGTACTGGGGCACTCCCTCCCTTTGACTCCGATCACGCGTTAGTCTGCATTAAGCTGTCCATGTGCTTTGGCGGGCGCCCAAAATGCATGCAAGAAAGACAGCTAGACTGCGATAAGCTTTCCGATCCATCTCACTTATCCGCCTTCCAAAACGCGCTAACTGAAAAGCTAGATGTTGCCCTACCTGATAACACAAACCAGCACTGGTCGCTTATCAAGAATGCTTTGCGTCCTGCTGGTCTAGTAGGTTGTAGTCTGTCTCGCCGTGCCGCAAGACCCTGGATTTCTGCTGAATCCCTGTGCCTTCTCGACTCACACCAGTCGACCCCGGCTGGAAGTGAGTATAACGAAGCACAACTCGTAATGAGACGTGACCTTCACGCGAGCCTACGTAGGGACCGCGAAATTAAGTGGTCGCAACGTGCATCAGAGATGGAACGTGCTACCACCATGGAAAATTACCGCAATCTGTTCTATCTCATTCGAGTAACCGGTAGGAAGCTATTAGGTGTGAGTGAAACAATCTATGAAGCTGACGGTTCGCAAGCGGCGTCTCGATTTCTGGGCGGAGCACTTTCAGACGCAATTTAGCTGGTCCTTGGTGTCGGCTTCTCCTATAGCTCAACCGGCACAAGTCCAGTGCTCCGTTTCGACAGAGCCATCTACGGAGGCGGAGATCTGAAAAGAGACTCAGGCCTTAGAACGTCAGAAATCGCCGGACACCGATGTTATCCCCCAGCCCTACTTAAGAATGGTGGGGTGCAGCTTGTTAGAGAACTTCATGTTTTGTTCTCGAAAGTTTGGAATTCTGAGCATGTCCCGTCCTTATGGGGGGAATCGATTGTTGTTCCCAAACTTAAGACTCGCGCACTGACTGCACTAACCATAGGGGTTTAGTCTTATCCCAATAGCATCGAAGCTGCTTGCGTCTGTCATACTTCGCAGGTTGCACCAAACGCGTGAAGAGCAGACTGGCGAGGAGCGGGCTGGGTTTCGTGCCGATCGTGGACGTACCGATCGAATCTTCACCCTCTGACGAATGCTAGAGCCCAATCACATTTTCCGGTTCAGTTTAGTTCAGTTTATCCAACCCTTAACCTCGCACTTCTGTGCTCTGGTTTCCGTTGCTACCTTCCAGCATCGTCCAGTAAAGGGCAAAAAGAACAGAAGCGTAAAGATAAACATTCAAAAAGTCGAAGTACCAAGGGGGAATCAAGAGGACAAGGAAATAGTCCAAATGCAACTACGCCACTGACCGCGACATCTAGCCATATCACTTAATGTCTCCAACCATTTGGTAGGCAGTACACGCGGACCCCAACCTCGAAGTCTGACACGCCTATGAGGCCAAGTTCACTGGTCAAGGTCTTCATACCTTTTTGCCGTGTTATGGACTCACCACCTCGACTTACCTTCCAACCACTACCTGCCTCAGAGAACAGCGTACTCTGAGGAAGTCTGTCGGTGGGCATGCGTAACATATGTGCCAACCACCTTAACCTGTTTAGATTCAGCACTTGATCCAGAGAATGACCTCTGGTTCACAACACCTGCCGTCTAACCTCAGCATTTCTGATACGGTGTTCTCATCATACTCGGACAATGCTACGGAGACATCGGTGCTCGAACACCGACAGTCTTCCCTTTCTTCTACCCTCAAAGGCCGTATTTCGGAACTATATAAAAGAACGCACCTAACCGCCAAAGTGCACACTCTACCCTTACCAGGCAATTGGATGTCACGCCGACGCCACAGATGACGGAGTTTGGCAAAAGCCAAACGCGCCCTTTACATACGTGATGACCCTTCATCTGATATCTGCCCCACCTCGTGAGATGTAATTACCCAGGTAACAAAATGTAACTACTTCAGCTAGAGTTTCCCCTGCCAATTTGAGGTTCGGTGTTGAGCCAACCCAGTCCTGTAGCAGTATTTTACACTTTGAAGGTGAAACAGGCATCCCAAACACTGCAACACAGCTGTTAGGGTTATCTAAAAGAGCATGCAACTTAAATGGGTCTTCAGTCAGAAGCACTACATCGTCTGCGTATTTCAAGTCAGACAGTTCACTGACTAAGCAAAGAACAACGCCGCTATTCTCACACGAGGATAGGGCTATCTCAGGAATCCACTGAACTAAAAAATTAAAGAGGGTGAAAGAGGACACCACTTTCCGTGGTGAACTAGGGTGAAAGATCACCGTAAGCACGAACTCGGCTTTGGCTGGTTGCACGCAAACACTGGAAAAGAGAAATAAATTTCTCCAGCACACCCCTCAATGAGAGACATCGCAATATAACCATGAGGTCGATCGAATCGAACGCCACTTTTACATCAAGAAAGACAGAAATTGTGGGCCCATGGAAGGTGTCCGTGTTCAAAACTTTGATGTACAGTGAAAATGTGGTCGATACAACCCCAAACGAGTCTGAAACCGGCTTCATTCTCACGCTGGATAATCAAGGAAGGATAATCCCAGTGGCCAGTTTGGATGCAGGATTTGTTACCTTCCTCGTAAATCGGCACAATCACTGATTCACACCATTCCCTGCGAGTCCGATCACTACCACACATTACCCGGAGGAGTTTCATTAACTTCCATCCCAAAGATTCGTCTCCATCCTTGAAAAAAAATGGGGACAACCAATCCCGTCTAGCATTCCTGTATCTATCAGGATAATCTACATCCCGCATAACCGTCATTTCTGATCGATGAGTGAAATCTATCTGCATCGATCCTTTGATAGGTATATTCGGAAGGACCACCGTTGAAGTGGGCTAACTCAACTGTTCCTTAAAGTGCTCCACCCAACGATCCAGACGACGTCCCCGAGAGTAAACCAGTGAGCTGTCGGATTTCTTGATTAACTCACTTACACCAGGCTTCCGTGGACCGGTACCTATAATAAAACGGTAAACGTTGTGACTAATGCTAATAGATGCAGCCTTTTCCATTTCCCTACATTTTGCAACCCACCACAACTCGCGGTCATTTCTCAGGCTCCTAGTCAGTTGACATCTTAGGCATATACCCACTTCATTCAGTGTGATATCCAGAAAGACGGATTTGTGAGCATGCAACAGACCAACTGATGCCAAAGATGTCCATCGTTTGTGAAACCGACTTGAACCAGAGTCTTGTGTGGCATTTGAAGCGGCACAGAAAGCCTCCTTGATCCATTGCCAGCGTTCATCTGCGTCTTGGACATAAGGCTGCATCGATAATTGTGTAAAAAGCTCCGCCTGAAAAGAAAATCATCGGGTATCGTCTAGAAGCAACTGCGTAGAACGGGTGGCTTTGGCCTGGATGCGACCACGATGACGAGACGTATACAGAAGCGACCACGCACCAAGGCGTGATGTGAGTACGCAGGCGGAGATCAAAATGAACGACAATTTTCAATTCATCCAGTGGTGACCTATCACAATATGGTTAATCTGAGTCCAACATTGTAAAGACGTAGGAGAACGTCATGTCAGTTTATGCCGCTTCTTATGATAGAAGTTCTTAATTGCCAGAAACAAGCTGTGGTCAGAGCACAGCTGAATGAGACGATCACCGTTGTCAGTGCGATCGGCTGGGATAGCAAATGAGCCTCCGATTAGTCTTTCGGAATCTCCCAAATGGTCAACTTTGGCGTTGAAATCCCCAGCAATGACCACCACGTCCGTTGAGCGTATGCCTCGAAGCAGCTGAGACAAATCCTGGTGGAAGTGGTCCGTGATCTCAGGGCAGCTGCCTTCGGTTGGGGCATACGCAGGAACGACGAACAAGCATCGACCTTTCAGTTTTCGGTGTTGACACAAATAGAACCGTCCAACCGAACTGCACACAAACGACTGCTGATTGGGATCCAGTCTAGCAGTGTACGCTCATCTCTCGTGCTCAAAACAATCCCAATGCCAGCCTGACCATGAGCACTAGACACCGAATCACCCGACACACGCAGAGTGAAGCGAGAGACTCAGGTTGTATCTGGGGTGCATAGGGTGGTCACAGAAGTGGGGTCTTGTATGCGTGTTTCGGAGACACAGCACACATCTATTTTAAAGGTGTCAAGAGTTTTGGCGAGGGCAGCCAGTTACCCTATCTGACATAGTGTACGGACGTTGAAGGCAGCCAAGTCAAGTGAACATTTAGGCTAAAGAAGTGCATTGGATTTATATTTGACTCCTGAAATACCGCTTTCATCACAGCCGCAATTGCCCGTGGCGTTTCACGTCGATCTTAAATTAAAAGAGAGAAAACTGGTAAGGTCCTTTACAGGAAAGATACTTGGGGTTTTTGAACGAATCATACTTCGCGACTGCCCACATCGTAGAAGGGGTTTTTCTTTGGGAACCCTAACCGGAGCCTCTGACTCAAAAGTGTGTCCCACTAGGCAGTGGGGTGGTAATCCAGCACGGGAATGTGACCGAAGCACCCAGGAAGGAACTTATTCTGGTCTGTCACGTGAGATCTGATTACTGTATGCGTTTTGACTTGCCGTCACTGGTGCTCTGTTATCGACCCGCTTTTCAGATTCAATCCTAAGCCCCATGCACCAGTGGAGCAAGCGGAACGTGGACGGGGCAGCATACTTTTGGCTGGGGGCTGCCCAGCTTAGGTGGACGATAGCTGCCCCATTAAGTGCGATTATTTCTCTCACCGTCGACAGAAACCCCAAGTACTCCACTCCTACCTTCGTCTAGTAGAGGCTTTTAGACTGGTAAACTGTTTCTCTCCGTGTTTATTCGCTGGAGTGTCCTCTCCAGGGGCACTGTGAATAGAACCAGATGTTGCCCATCAACTGACTCTGAGACTGCACTTTGTCTGGCCTCTACCCATTGGCCTGTCAGGCATGATTGCATCTCTGGCTTAAGAAACCCATCCTCCATAGTTCTTTGGGTCATGGAGGCACGCAAGCCATCACGTCACGCCAAGGTGCATTCTCGTCGTGATGGGTCACTTTCCAGAGACCGACAGTCATCGTGTTCCCTGACATTCGCGCGGCCTTCGACTCCATTGATAGGACTGCACTGTGGAATTGCTTGTTGAGAAATGGAGTACCTGAGAAGTATGTATCAGTCCTCAAAAAGTTGCATCGTCACGCCACAGGTCGGGTAAGGGCCTACGGCCAGCTATCGCCCCCTTTTGTCGTCTCCAGTGAAGTTCGACAAGGTTGGTCCATATCCTCGTTTCTCTTCAACTTTTCCAGAGGAGATGTTTTACGGAAATCTCTGTCTGGTATTCCGAAAAGTGGAGTTGAACTTCCTCCAGGGAACAGAGTTTTCGGCTTGGAATATGCCGATGATATCGCCTTGATGAGTGATAATGCACACGCAGTGAAACGTGCTTTGGACCACCTGGCAATTGAGGTACTTAGATATGGAATGCACTTTGCGGCTTCCAAGTGCAAAGTGCTTTTGCAAGGTTGGCGGGAGCCCTCGCCCTTTGTGGTGATCAGCTAGAGTTAGTCGACAACTGTAAGTAGCTTAGGAGCCTGATAACAGTTGGGATTAGTGTTCGGGAGGAGATCAGATCACGCATAGCGAGAGCTTGAGCAACTTCCGCAAGCCTGCGACACCCATGGCGTCGCCATGACATCCGGCTCTCTCTTAAGGGAGGGGTTTGCGTCAGCGCGGTTCGCAGTGTTTACTCTATGGTTGTGAGACCTGGCCACTTCGCGTTGAGGATGCTCGGCGTCTTCCCGTGTTTGACAACCGATGTCTCCGAAGCATTGCTCGTGCCTGGTGGGAACATCGAGTAAGTAACCGCAAGGTGCACCATCGAGTTAGGCACGGACAGCCACCCTCTTAACGAAGTAATCGTACTACACTGCCTCCGGTGGCTCGGACATGTTTTACGAATGCCTGCCTATTGTCCACCTTTCCGTGCTCTATTCGCACGTGCCGGGCAAGGCTGGAAGCAACGACGCGGCGGTTAGGCCATGACTTGGTGCAGAGGTTTGAAAAATCTAACAATGTCTTTGGTTTGGAGGCTGCACCTTCACGTGGTGTGATGGCTTGCGCGCCTCTATGACCCAAAGAGCTACACAGGATGGCTTTCTTAGCCCGGAGATGCAATCATACCTGACAAGTCAATGGGTAGAGGTCAGACAAAGTCCAGTCTCCTGGTCCTCCAGGTTGGGGGTTGATTTGAGCTGGCAATTCAGTCAGCAAAATCAGTGGAAGAATAATCTATCCAAGCAAATGGGCTTTCACTAAGCCATCCCGCTGCCTTGCCGATAGGTTCTTGTTAGAACTAAAGGCTTTGGATGAGGACCCTAATCGTTCTCCTGCTTTGTGGCTGGACACCCTAGCAGTACCCGTCCAACATCTCCCATGAACTGCACGAATACAAAGAATTCCATACTGCATCGGTCGTCGCGCAGGATAACCAGGGCCGCGCTGACCATTGCATCGAGCGGGGTGGGTAGTGATAGGTGTGCTACTGCTCAGAGTTCCCTCTCTTTTATTCAACCTTTGTCTTCTGTCCCTAACCATCCCTCTTTGCCCCATCTGTCCACCCATAATGCTCCCACTGATAACACGGTCGACACTCGCAACGATTCACTGTCAAATAGTATCGGGAATAATCCTCTGTCTGGTAACCCAGATTTTCTCAAGCCTCGTCAGCCTCTTAATCTCGGCTCCTTCAACGTGCGTACACTCATGCAGGCCGGTCAGTAGGCGTGCCTAGCCCTCACAACAAACTCTTTGCAGAATGATGTCTGCTGCTTAAGCGAAACGAGTATCCAGGATTCGAGCAGTGTAATTCAACTAACTGCTCCTGGTATCTCATCGAGGTATTTCCTGCGCACCTCAGGAGACGAAGCAGCTAGAGCTGTGGGTCAACGTGGTGTAGGAATTGTCTTGACTGACAAGACTGAGGCTGCCCTTTTAGACTGGATTCCTGTTAACAGTCGTTTATCTGCTGTGAGACTCCAAGGGTCAGTCGGCGTTCGAAAGGATAGTTGTGTTAAACGCAATTTGTTTGTGATCTCGACGTACGCTCCAACGGACTGCAGCTCAGACGCGCAAAAAGATGAGTTCTATGATGAACTCGTCACTCTCGTTCGCAGCAGTAAAGGTTCTGACATTGTAGTGCTAGCTGGTGACTTCAATGGACAAGTTGGAAAACTTAGTGTGTCAGAAGCCTGTTTAGGTGGGCGCTGTCGCGCGTCGCACAGCGACATGGCGCTCTAACTCTACAGGTGCTTTTAGTCAAATTGACCATATCGCCGTAAGCTACCGGTGGCGCAGTTCTGTTCAGAACTGTAGATATTACTGGTCCACGTACGTAGAGTCGGACCATGCATTAGTTTTAATGCGATTATCTCTCCAGCTCCATGGTCATCGTTGCAAACCGCAAACCCAATTAGCCGTGCAACGTTTGTGTGATCCAGAAGTACGCACCCGTTATGAGCAGAAGTTAGCACATGAGCTAGGATCCACGGAGAACAGTAATGTAGATGAGCATTGGGCTCATATCAAACAGACGATGCACGTTGCAGCAGGTTTTGCCTGTGGTCCTGGATCTAATGCCCATCAAAGACACTGGATCTCGCAAGAGTCGCTGAGTATAATAGAGCAAAAGCTTCAGCTCTCGAACCGTAAGGAGATGAATAAGATGCGGAGAAAGCTGCAAAAACAAGTTACAAAAAACCTTAAGAATGATCGCCAAAATTGGTGGGTCAAAGTAGCCGAAGAAATGGAAATAGCAGCTGCTTCAGGTGACAGTCAAAGACTGTTCAAACTTATTCGTGACACCGGTGGACGGCGAACCCAGGTCAGTGAAACGATTTGCGATAGAAATGGAGAACCCATCCATAGCAAACAGTAAAGGCTTGACCGATGGGCCGAGTACTTCAAGGAACAGTTTAGATGGCCGCAAGCTAATGCAGTTACTCCCGTGTCAACAACTGTGACTCCTTGGATGGTATCACTTGAGCCCCCATCAGAAGTAGTAGAGTCATGTATTCGATTACTAAGGCGGGGGAAAGCGGCAGGTCCCAACGAACTTCCTCTAGTTCTTTTCAAACTGGGTGAAGACGCTTTGATAAAAACACTTACCGCCTTGCTCCATGACATTTGGAATGAGGAGCGAATTCCGTTAACATGGAGCAAGTCATTGATTGTTCCCATCTTCAAGAAGGGAATACCCAATGACTGTAGTAACCATCGTGGGATTAGTTCAATTCTGATAGTCACCAAAGTATTAGCCTCGATTTTGCTGGATCGTCTTACACCGGCTCGCGAGAGGAACACCCGCGAACAACAAACCAGATTCCACCCAGGTCGAGGATGCATCGACCAGATTTTTACTCTTCGCCGACTACTTGAAACGCTTCACACGCACCGCCGACCGACAATAATGCTTTTCTTAGACCTGAAAGGCCCCTTCGATTCAGTTGATTGAACAGCGCTTTTCAATGCTCTCCATCGAAAAGGTATGCCCCAGAAGTTCGTGAACCTAATGAGATCATTGTATTCTCATACTTCTGGTCGCGTTAGAGTTTCCGGTGAACTATCCGGTCGGTTCGAAACGACCAGTGGTGTTCGATAGGGATGTCTCATGTCTCCATTCCTGTTCAACTTCGTCGTCGACGAAGTAATGGAGAGTGCGCTGCAAAAATCTCCAAGATGTAGGTGTCGAACTAGGAAATAGTGGGAAGCTATATGACCTAGATTACGCGGACGACGTTGTCTGCTTGTTCGAATCCACGAAACATTCTCAATGTGCACTAGATAGACTTGGGAGAGCTGTAGCTCAATTCGGCATGCACTTTGCACCTTCAAAGTGTAAAGTGATGTTACAAGACTGGACGTCAACGATTCCGAGCTTGATGCTCGATGGGGAAGAACTAACATTTGTTGACCGCTTCGCTTACCTCGGCATCAACGTAACGACGGATGGGAGCACAGTAGTAGAGGTGAGTACGCGGATATCCAAGACTCGAGCGGCGTACGCCGGACTGAAGCACTTGTGGCACCGACCTGATATTTCACTGAAGTTGAAAGGCCGTGTATACTGTGCTGCAGTGCGTTCAGTTTTGTTGTATGGTTGCGAAACGTGGAGTCTGTGTGCTGAAGATATTTGTCGTCTTGAGGTTTCCGACTGTCGATGTTTACGTAGTATCGCTAAGATTGAGTGAAATAGCCGAGTAAGCAACGATGAGGTGAGAAAGCGAGTATTGGCTTTTAATTCAGAGAACGTTCTGTCACAGCGTATCCAGATTAGTAGATTTCGTTGGTTGGGGCACGTGTTACGTATGGCAAACACACGTCTACCGTACCGTGTCATATTTTCCGTTCCTTCTAGGGAGTGTAAGAAACCACGTGAAGGTCAACAGATGACGTGGCAGCGAGGAATGAGAAAATGTACAGCAGACTTGGGAAAAGTAGGTGCTTCACGTCTTCGTGGTTGGGGTCCAAAAGATCCGCCAAACAGTTGGCTGACTACACTGAAGGATATGGCGGCGAACCGTGAACAGTGGCGATCGTGTTATCACTTTCTATCGAATCAGAATGACTGACCGATGTGCGTTTGTACAGTTAGACTGTGTATTCCGTGTGTTGGCTACTAAGGCATTCTTTCCTTATCCCACCCGTGTAGGTCCACTCCCTATCCATCTTGTATATTTGAACTTCCTAGTTCAACGTGCAACATGGTGAGAAAGGCAGTGGTCAGTGGGGCTTGCCCTACTGTTTAACGCTGTGCGATGATGATGATGATGATGATGATGATGATGATGATGATGATGATGATGGTTGGAGCTTCCCGCCTCCGTAGTCAGCGCCCAAGGAATGAGGATTACCGTTGGTTAGAGACGTTGAGGGACGTGGCTCATAATAGAAGTCAGTATGGAGAATGCTGTGCGGTGTCTGTCGAGCTCTCGTGCCCCGTAACCACACAAATATCATTCTGACAAACAAATTGGCAAAAAACATCAACAAATTGTACGCTGAAAGGCTTCTATAAAGCATCAGCTTTTTTCTATCACTCGCGGTCTGTTTGATGTATCGTACGCGCTTTCCCCCGTGTTGTAGTTGTTGTTGTAGCGTTGGCTCCTCGTTTGATCTCAAGCCGGTGTAGTATATATATATATATATATATATATATATATATATATATATATATATATATATATATATATATATATATATATATATAATATATATATGTATATATATATATATATAACCTCACGTATTATAGGCATCGTGAACCCCTGTGTTTACCGATGACTAACGGTGGCCTCTCAAATGACCAAAACGGTCAATATTTCCTTGCATTTCCGAATGCCACTGTATGGATCACCTCAGACAGGCAAGCTGCATGTTGCAGCGGCTCTAAAATAGAGGCCAGTCTCATCACATTTATAATCGTTCTTCCGATCAGAATTCTTGCACAACACAAGAACGTGTTTTAGCCAATTTGATAGCTCTCCACTTGAAAATTCAGTACCGAACGGATATGTCGTTGCTAGAATTTTTAAAACCAACCATGATTCGTAGAAAAATCACTATGCTCTACATTACGAACTATCTCCATCGCTTTCCAACGTAGCAACACTTCTGTTACCGGCAGATGATTCCGACGAGCAGTAAGAAACCATCCGTACACAGCGTTGTCGATATCATCGAAGCAACTGAGACGCGAATGCAAGATTTTTCGCTGACTTGAAGTTCCTTGATTTAAACTAGTTTTGGTGATAGCTTCATTTTTCATAATTATGTGAATTTGCGTTCTGACTACACTGGATCGGGATGCGACTTCAGTCACGGAAACTGCATCCTTGTGCGAATTAATAACCTTAATTTTATCACAAAGAGTCAAGACCGTTCTCCTCGCTTTAGGCACTTGCGAATTCTAGTTCCATAGTGTGAAAGTTGCAGTGACTATATTGGGTGAACCCAGAAGGCTTGTCAGCTGAGATCGAGAGCTAAAAGTACATTTGCAATGGCCATTACCGCAGATGTCAACGCATGTCGCAAATAAGTCAGGGTACACAACAACGAACAGCATACCCGGTATTCCTTAATATCCACTGGCACTATTTGCCAAGTGATTTAAATGACCTTCCGTGAGCTACTAAAAAGGCCTACGATGTTCACACATACATGCCCAAAAGCAAAATTTGACACTTGTCACAACAGAATGGCCTACGAGCTTTCTTCAACACAGGAGTACGTGGAGATTTCTGTCGGTGTGTAGGTATACGATCCGATGGCCGTGCTCACTCTTAAGGGGTTTTAGAGGTAAAATCAGTCGGGACCGGCACACTGTTCGCACAGAGGGGCGGCCGCTCTGTCGAAGCAGACTCTAGGAGGGGAAGGGGGGGGGGCGCTGCATCGAGAAAATGACGCTATCTGACATTGTAGAGGCGCATATTTAACAACGAGGAAACCGGTAGTGGTCGAGTAGCTTAGAGCGTTTACCTACAACCTCGGAAGTCCGAATCCCGCCACTACAGTTCACGCTGGTGGTAGACAACAATCCACTGTCACCCGAATCGTTACTGTGCCCGGCCTATTAGGATATAATGCGGTTCTCCACTAAAATTCCCCGGGTCAGGTTGCCAATTACTCCGGATATAAGTTGCATCCCATAAATCACACCCATGCGCAAGTAATAAAAAAGTACAAGGCAATGGTCGTGAAGTTTCTGCCTGTGTAAGAGAAGAAATTAATTTAAATCAATCCCAAAAGTCTCATTTAAACTGAGGTTCAAAAGACAATGGCAACAAAACCCATACACTATGAAACAAAACATTGAAAACCAACTTTGCCGCGATCAGCGCATCATACTGCCTATGAGTGTATCACTTTCTGAACATTACCACTTTGCTGAATTTTGGTGTTTGTGCCTCGCGCATATTTTTTGCACGTCTGTATCCCACTATAGGGCTCCTAGATAGTGCTAAGAGAGGACACCCCACAAGTAGACACGTAAGTGACCTCTTTGCGATCCTTTACTATCCAACCGTCCTTTAATCACCCGAGATGTAGAGCAAAAACCATTTCCAGCTGGAACTATCCAGATGCCTTATGGTTCAACGCAAGACGCTCTCTTAGGTCGAAGTCCTTCTACTCGGTCGTCCCTCTGGAGGGACTGATGTAGGGACTTCGTTGACATAAAATAATAATTAGCTTTGGTCTTTTGAGCCTAGAGTTCGGATTGCGTCTTCTTCTGAACATGCATTTGTAGTCAGATCATCTATCCGAAAGATAACTGTCACGAATGAGCTAATCCAGACCGAGCAACAGGTTTTTAGTAAATCATCACTAGCTCTTATGACACCGCTGTGATCAGAATTACCAAGTTGGTGAATATCCAGAAGACGGCAGGCAACTCTCTCACTAAATGCCTACCAGACAAACAACTTGGTATACAA
The DNA here is from genome assembly GCA_948099385.1 of Fasciola hepatica. Lineage (NCBI taxonomy): Eukaryota > Metazoa > Platyhelminthes > Trematoda > Plagiorchiida > Fasciolidae > Fasciola > Fasciola hepatica. The sequence goes on along the minus strand of CANUEZ040000126.1, from coordinate 3,912,937 downwards.
ATCACTGGTGAGTCTAATAACGACTGGCGGTCGTCTGTTGGTCAGTAATTTAGGTTAGCTTCAATCCGGGCAATCAACTTGTTGCTTGAACTTTTCTTCTTCAATTCCAGCTGGTGCCGTCCGGTTTTGGTTCAGTTATTTCTTATGATTCTAGAAGTGACACACCTCGGTTTTTCCACTCTGGTCTCAAGCTAATCAAGTATACCCAGGATTTGTCAGTTGTTCAGGACAAACAATACAACTACAAAAACCACCAAGGCCTTCCGTCTCATTTAGTTTAGTTCAGTTCAGATAACCATTAACCATGCACTAGGTGCGTTGGCTTTGGTTCCTATCTCATGGCGACAGCCTCGATCGGAAACAATGAGAAATGACAGAAATATTAAAGGAGCAGTAAAAGAACTACAAACATCGGTATCAAGCCGATAAAGAAAGTTCGTGAATACGAGAGCACCAATGATCACGACACCTAGCCATTTCCTCTAACAGATAAAAACAATGAGTGGGAGGGACCCCACCCAGGAAGTCTAATACATCCTACATGGCCAAGTCTACAGGTGAGGTTTTCATACCTTTCTTCCAAGTCATGGACTGACTACCCTTATTCATCTTCCAGCCGGTACCCGCCTCAGCGGAAATTGCGTGCCGAGGAATCCTGTCGGGGGATATGCGCAACACATGTCCCAACCATCTTAGCCTGGTGAGCTTCAGTGTTTCATCTTACGATTTGATTCGTGAACCTAAGGCTCTCCGCCGAACCTCAGCATTGCTTATACGGTGTTCCCACCAGATTCGAGCAATCTTCGTATATCCTCCATCCGCAGTGGCCATGTTTCTGAATCATATAGAAGCACGAGCCTGACTGCTGCAGCGTACACCCGACCCTTGATAGACAGACCAATGTCAAGCCGACGCCACAAACGACTCAGGTTGGTAAATGCTAAACAACCCTTCTGTATACGCAAAGACACCTTAATCGAAATCCGACCTCGGAGTGAAATGCAACTGCCCAGGTAACAAAATTTATCTAATTCAGCTAGAGCTTCCCTAGCCAACATGAAATATGACCTAAAGCCAACCCAGTCCTGGAGCAGCACTTTGCATTTTGAAGGTGCAAAACGCATACCGAACATTGCTACGCAACCCGTTAAGCTATCTAGAAATGCTTGCAATTAGCCTGGATCTTCAATTAGAAGAACTATGTCGTCCGCATATTCAAGGTCTAACACTTTACCATCAGGGAAAATTTCAGTGCGACCATCATTACCTGACAAAAGCACGGTCACTAGGATCATATCAATCACGAATTTAAAGAGGAAAGGAGAGAGGGGGCAACCCTGACGTACACCACTCTTAGTGGTGAACTAGGATGGAAGAGCATCGTAAACCCGAACTCGGTTTCGGCTATTGATGTAAGGAGATTTTACGGTGGAAACGAATTTCTCTGGCACACCCTTCAGCAAGAGGCAGCACCAAAGAACTGTGTGGTCCACTGAGTCAATGGCTCCAACGCTGAGAAAAACGAGGATAGTGGACTTATGGAAGGTGCCCCTATGTTTCGAAATTTGTCGAAGAGTGGAGGTGTGATCAACATGACCTTAACCCCGTCTAAACTCAGCTTGAATTTTGCGCTAGCACGGCTAGCGAGCGGTTCAAAAGCGATGAAGAATAACACCAGCAAGCAGTTTAGAAGTGGAAGTGGAGTCATTTATTCGGTTACTAAAGTGTGGGCAAGTGGCCCTAGTTCTTTTCAAATGAGCGAAAATGCTCCAATGAAATACTTACCACCTTGTTCTGCGATATTTGGAATGAGGAGCGTATTCTGTTATTGTAAGGCGAGTCACTGCTTGTTCCCGTCTACAAGAAGGGAACACCCAATGACTGTAGTAACCATCGTGGGATTAGTTCAATTCTGATAGTCACCAAAGTATTAGCCTCGATTTTGCTGGATCGTCTTACACCGGCTCGCGAGAGGAACACCCGCGAACAACAAACCAGATTCCACCCAGGTCGAGGATGCATCGACCAGATTTTTACTCTTCGCCGACTACTTGAAACGCTTCACACGCACCGCCGACCGACAATAATGCTTTTCTTAGACCTGAAAGGCCCCTTCGATTCAGTTGATTGAACAGCGCTTTTCAATGCTCTCCATCGAAAAGGTATGCCCCAGAAGTTCGTGAACCTAATGAGATCATTGTATTCTCATACTTCTGGTCGCGTTAGAGTTTCCGGTGAACTATCCGGTCGGTTCGAAACGACCAGTGGTGTTCGATAGGGATGTCCCATGTCTCCATTCCTGTTCAACTTCGTCGTCGACGAAGTAATGGAGAGTGCGCTGCAAAATCTTCAAGATGTAGGTGTCGAACTAGGAAATAGTGGGAAGCTATATGACCTAGATTACGCGGACGACGTTGTCTGCTTGTTCGAATGCACGGAACATTCTCAATGTGCACTAGATAGACTTGGGAGAGCTGTAGCTCAATTCGGCATGCACTTTGCACCTTCAAAGTGTAAAGTGATGTTACAAGACTGGACGTCAACGATTCCGAGCTTGATGCTCGATGGGGAAGAACTAACATTTGTTGACCGCTTCGCTTACCTCGGCAGCAACGTAACGACGGATGGAAGCACAGTAGTAGAGGTGAGTACGCGGATATCCAAGATGGTTATGGTACCATTTAGCAAGCCTGTCATCGATAAAGCCCAATTAAATTGCCCCTCGAAATGTTGCGCCCAACAAACTAGACGACGCTCCTAAGTTTGAACTAGTGAGCCGTTCGCTTCTTTGATCAGTTCACTAATGTCTGGCTTTCAAGGACCCGTATTTCTAATGAGGCAGAAGAGGTTGCGGCTGTTACCAATCGCCGCAGCTTTTTCCCGTCTCCCTACACTTCGCAATCCACCACTGTTCACAGTCGTTTCCCAGGCTCCGAATCATTTGGCGTTTAAAGCATCTCCGTGCCTCATCATATCTGGAATCCGGAGGAATCGATCTGTGAGCATCTAACAACACAACTAAGGTTGTAAATGTCCATCGTTTCTGCGTGTCTGGTTGTTGGACCTTGGGCAGCATTAGCAGCCTCAAACACAGCCCGCTAGATCTCTGACCAATGTTCTTCTGAATCCTGGACACTTGACTGCATTGACAACCTGGCAGGTTATTCCGCTTGGAAAGCAGATCGATGGTTATCGACCGGTAGCAGCTGCGGGGGACGGTTGGCTTTGGTGTTATTTCGGCCACCGACGAAACGTAGGCTGAAGCGTGCACGAACAAGAGCGTGACCAGTGTCTATAGGCGTGCACCAAAATGACAGACAATCTTGAATTGAGCCGCACCAGCGGTAACCGATAGCAATGTGGTCAGCCTGGGTACAACGCCTCGACGATGCAGGAGGACGCCAGGTTAATCGGTGCCACTTTTTGTGAGAAAAAATCGTACTCGACAAGGAAAGTCCATGGTCCGAACACAGTTAGATGAGTAAATCATCGTTATCGGTCCGATCGGCCGATCGGACCGATAACGATGATTTACTCATCTAACTGTGTTCGGACCATGGACTTTCCTTGTCGAGTACGATTTTTTCTCACAAAAAGTGGCACCGATTAACCTGGCGTCCTCCTGCATCGTCGAGGCGTTGTACCCAGGCTGACCACATTGCTATCGGTTACCGCTGGTGCGGCTCAATTCAAGATTGTCTGTCATTTTGGTGCACGCCTATAGACACTGGTCACGCTCTTGTTCGTGCACGCTTCAGCCTACGTTTCGTCGGTGGCCGAAATAACACCAAAGCCAACCGTCCCCCGCAGCTGCTACCGGTCGATAACCATCGATCTGCTTTCCAAGCGGAATAACCTGCCAGGTTGTCAATGCAGTCAAGTGTCCAGGATTCAGAAGAACATTGGTCAGAGATCTAGCGGGCTGTGTTTGAGGCTGCTAATGCTGCCCAAGGTCCAACAACCAGACACGCAGAAACGATGGACATTTACAACCTTAGTTGTGTTGTTAGATGCTCACAGATCGATTCCTCCGGATTCCAGATATGATGAGGCACGGAGATGCTTTAAACGCCAAATGATTCGGAGCCTGGGAAACGACTGTGAACAGTGGTGGATTGCGAAGTGTAGGGAGACGGGAAAAAGCTGCGGCGATTGGTAACAGCCGCAACCTCTTCTGCCTCATTAGAAATACGGGTCCTTGAAAGCCAGACATTAGTGAACTGATCAAAGAAGCGAACGGCTCACTAGTTCAAACTTAGGAGCGTCGTCTAGTTTGTTGGGCGCAACATTTCGAGGGGCAATTTAATTGGGCTTTATCGATGACAGGCTTGCTAAATGGTACCATAACCATCTTGGATATCCGCGTACTCACCTCTACTACTGTGCTTCCATCCGTCGTTACGTTGCTGCCGAGGTAAGCGAAGCGGTCAACAAATGTTAGTTCTTCCCCATCGAGCATCAAGCTCGGAATCGTTGACGTCCAGTCTTGTAACATCACTTTACACTTTGAAGGTGCAAAGTGCATGCCGAATTGAGCTACAGCTCTCCCAAGTCTATCTAGTGCACATTGAGAATGTTCCGTGCATTCGAACAAGCAGACAACGTCGTCCGCGTAATCTAGGTCATATAGCTTCCCACTATTTCCTAGTTCGACACCTACATCTTGAAGATTTTGCAGCGCACTCTCCATTACTTCGTCGACGACGAAGTTGAACAGGAATGGAGACATGGGACATCCCTATCGAACACCACTGGTCGTTTCGAACCGACCGGATAGTTCACCGGAAACTCTAACGCGACCAGAAGTATGAGAATACAATGATCTCATTAGGTTCACGAACTTCTGGGGCATACCTTTTCGATGGAGAGCATTGAAAAGCGCTGTTCAATCAACTGAATCGAAGGGGCCTTTCAGGTCTAAGAAAAGCATTATTGTCGGTCGGCGGTGCGTGTGAAGCGTTTCAAGTAGTCGGCGAAGAGTAAAAATCTGGTCGATGCATCCTCGACCTGGGTGGAATCTGGTTTGTTGTTCGCGGGTGTTCCTCTCGCGAGCCGGTGTAAGACGATCCAGCAAAATCGAGGCTAATACTTTGGTGACTATCAGAATTGAACTAATCCCACGATGGTTACTACAGTCATTGGGTGTTCCCTTCTTGTAGACGGGAACAAGCAGTGACTCGCCTTACAATAACAGAATACGCTCCTCATTCCAAATATCGCAGAACAAGGTGGTAAGTATTTCATTGGAGCATTTTCGCTCATTTGAAAAGAACTAGGGCCACTTGCCCACACTTTAGTAACCGAATAAATGACTCCACTTCCACTTCTAAACTGCTTGCTGGTGTTATTCTTCATCGCTTTTGAACCGCTCGCTAGCCGTGCTAGCGCAAAATTCAAGCTGAGTTTAGACGGGGTTAAGGTCATGTTGATCACACCTCCACTCTTCGACAAATTTCGAAACATAGGGGCACCTTCCATAAGTCCACTATCCTCGTTTTTCTCAGCGTTGGAGCCATTGACTCAGTGGACCACACAGTTCTTTGGTGCTGCCTCTTGCTGAAGGGTGTGCCAGAGAAATTCGTTTCCACCGTAAAATCTCCTTACATCAATAGCCGAAACCGAGTTCGGGTTTACGATGCTCTTCCATCCTAGTTCACCACTAAGAGTGGTGTACGTCAGGGTTGCCCCCTCTCTCCTTTCCTCTTTAAATTCGTGATTGATATGATCCTAGTGACCGTGCTTTTGTCAGGTAATGATGGTCGCACTGAAATTTTCCCTGATGGTAAAGTGTTAGACCTTGAATATGCGGACGACATAGTTCTTCTAATTGAAGATCCAGGCTAATTGCAAGCATTTCTAGATAGCTTAACGGGTTGCGTAGCAATGTTCGGTATGCGTTTTGCACCTTCAAAATGCAAAGTGCTGCTCCAGGACTGGGTTGGCTTTAGGTCATATTTCATGTTGGCTAGGGAAGCTCTAGCTGAATTAGATAAATTTTGTTACCTGGGCAGTTGCATTTCACTCCGAGGTCGGATTTCGATTAAGGTGTCTTTGCGTATACAGAAGGGTTGTTTAGCATTTACCAACCTGAGTCGTTTGTGGCGTCGGCTTGACATTGGTCTGTCTATCAAGGGTCGGGTGTACGCTGCAGCAGTCAGGCTCGTGCTTCTATATGATTCAGAAACATGGCCACTGCGGATGGAGGATATACGAAGATTGCTCGAATCTGGTGGGAACACCGTATAAGCAATGCTGAGGTTCGGCGGAGAGCCTTAGGTTCACGAATCAAATCGTAAGATGAAACACTGAAGCTCACCAGGCTAAGATGGTTGGGACATGTGTTGCGCATATCCCCCGACAGGATTCCTCGGCACGCAATTTCCGCTGAGGCGGGTACCGGCTGGAAGATGAATAAGGGTAGTCAGTCCATGACTTGGAAGAAAGGTATGAAAACCTCACCTGTAGACTTGGCCATGTAGGATGTATTAGACTTCCTGGGTGGGGTCCCTCCCACTCATTGTTTTTATCTGTTAGAGGAAATGGCTAGGTGTCGTGATCATTGGTGCTCTCGTATTCACGAACTTTCTTTATCGGCTTGATACCGATGTTTGTAGTTCTTTTACTGCTCCTTTAATATTTCTGTCATTTCTCATTGTTTCCGATCGAGGCTGTCGCCATGAGATAGGAACCAAAGCCAACGCACCTAGTGCATGGTTAATGGTTATCTGAACTGAACTAAACTAAATGAGACGGAAGGCCTTGGTGGTTTTTGTAGTTGTATTGTTTGTCCTGAACAACTGACAAATCCTGGGTATACTTGATTAGCTTGAGACCAGAGTGGAAAAACCGAGGTGTGTCACTTCTAGAATCATAAGAAATAACTGAACCAAAACCGGACGGCACCAGCTGGAATTGAAGAAGAAAAGTTCAAGCAACAAGTTGATTGCCCGGATTGAAGCTAACCTAAATTACTGACCAACAGACGACCGCCAGTCGTTATTAGACTCACCAGTGATTTGTATACCAAGTTGTTTGTCTGGTAGGCATTTAGTGAGAGAGTTGCCTGCCGTCTTCTGGATATTCACCAACTTGGTAATTCTGATCACAGCGGTGTCATAAGAGCTAGTGATGATTTACTAAAAACCTGTTGCTCGGTCTGGATTAGCTCATTCGTGACAGTTATCTTTCGGATAGATGATCTGACTACAAATGCATGTTCAGAAGAAGACGCAATCCGAACTCTAGGCTCAAAAGACCAAAGCTAATTATTATTTTATGTCAACGAAGTCCCTACATCAGTCCCTCCAGAGGGACGACCGAGTAGAAGGACTTCGACCTAAGAGAGCGTCTTGCGTTGAACCATAAGGCATCTGGATAGTTCCAGCTGGAAATGGTTTTTGCTCTACATCTCGGGTGATTAAAGGACGGTTGGATAGTAAAGGATCGCAAAGAGGTCACTTACGTGTCTACTTGTGGGGTGTCCTCTCTTAGCACTATCTAGGAGCCCTATAGTGGGATACAGACGTGCAAAAAATATGCGCGAGGCACAAACACCAAAATTCAGCAAAGTGGTAATGTTCAGAAAGTGATACACTCATAGGCAGTATGATGCGCTGATCGCGGCAAAGTTGGTTTTCAATGTTTTGTTTCATAGTGTATGGTTTTTGTTGCCATTGTCTTTTGAACCTCAGTTTAAATGAGACTTTTGGGATTGATTTAAATTAGTTTCTTCTCTTACACAGGCAGAAACTTCACGACCATTGCCTTGTACTTTTTTATTACTTGCGCATGGGTGTGATTTATGGGATGCAACTTATATCCGGAGTAATTGGCAACCTGACCCGGGGAATTTTAGTGGAGAACCGCATTATATCCTAATAGGCCGGGCACAGTAACGATTCGGGTGACAGTGGATTGTTGTCTACCACCAGCGTGAACTGTAGTGGCGGGATTCGGACTTCCGAGGTTGTAGGTAAACGCTCTAAGCTACTCGACCACTACCGGTTTCCTCGTTGTTAAATATGCGCCTCTACAATGTCAGATAGCGTCATTTTCTCGATGCAGCGCCCCCCCCCCTTCCCCTCCTAGAGTCTGCTTCGACAGAGCGGCCGCCCCTCTGTGCGAACAGTGTGCCGGTCCCGACTGATTTTACCTCTAAAACCCCTTAAGAGTGAGCACGGCCATCGGATCGTATACCTACACACCGACAGAAATCTCCACGTACTCCTGTGTTGAAGAAAGCTCGTAGGCCATTCTGTTGTGACAAGTGTCAAATTTTGCTTTTGGGCATGTATGTGTGAACATCGTAGGCCTTTTTAGTAGCTCACGGAAGGTCATTTAAATCACTTGGCAAATAGTGCCAGTGGATATTAAGGAATACCGGGTATGCTGTTCGTTGTTGTGTACCCTGACTTATTTGCGACATGCGTTGACATCTGCGGTAATGGCCATTGCAAATGTACTTTTAGCTCTCGATCTCAGCTGACAAGCCTTCTGGGTTCACCCAATATAGTCACTGCAACTTTCACACTATGGAACTAGAATTCGCAAGTGCCTAAAGCGAGGAGAACGGTCTTGACTCTTTGTGATAAAATTAAGGTTATTAATTCGCACAAGGATGCAGTTTCCGTGACTGAAGTCGCATCCCGATCCAGTGTAGTCAGAACGCAAATTCACATAATTATGAAAAATGAAGCTATCACCAAAACTAGTTTAAATCAAGGAACTTCAAGTCAGCGAAAAATCTTGCATTCGCGTCTCAGTTGCTTCGATGATATCGACAACGCTGTGTACGGATGGTTTCTTACTGCTCGTCGGAATCATCTGCCGGTAACAGAAGTGTTGCTACGTTGGAAAGCGATGGAGATAGTTCGTAATGTAGAGCATAGTGATTTTTCTACGAATCATGGTTGGTTTTAAAAATTCTAGCAACGACATATCCGTTCGGTACTGAATTTTCAAGTGGAGAGCTATCAAATTGGCTAAAACACGTTCTTGTGTTGTGCAAGAATTCTGATCGGAAGAACGATTATAAATGTGATGAGACTGGCCTCTATTTTAGAGCCGCTGCAACATGCAGCTTGCCTGTCTGAGGTGATCCATACAGTGGCATTCGGAAATGCAAGGAAATATTGACCGTTTTGGTCATTTGAGAGGCCACCGTTAGTCATCGGTAAACACAGGGGTTCACGATGCCTATAATACGTGAGGTTATATATATATATATATACATATATATATTATATATATATATATATATATATATATATATATATATATATATATATATATATATATATATATATATACTACACCGGCTTGAGATCAAACGAGGAGCCAACGCTACAACAACAACTACAACACGGGGGAAAGCGCGTACGATACATCAAACAGACCGCGAGTGATAGAAAAAAGCTGATGCTTTATAGAAGCCTTTCAGCGTACAATTTGTTGATGTTTTTTGCCAATTTGTTTGTCAGAATGATATTTGTGTGGTTACGGGGCACGAGAGCTCGACAGACACCGCACAGCATTCTCCATACTGACTTCTATTATGAGCCACGTCCCTCAACGTCTCTAACCAACGGTAATCCTCATTCCTTGGGCGCTGACTACGGAGGCGGGAAGCTCCAACCATCATCATCATCATCATCATCATCATCATCATCATCATCATCATCATCGCACAGCGTTAAACAGTAGGGCAAGCCCCACTGACCACTGCCTTTCTCACCATGTTGCACGTTGAACTAGGAAGTTCAAATATACAAGATGGATAGGGAGTGGACCTACACGGGTGGGATAAGGAAAGAATGCCTTAGTAGCCAACACACGGAATACACAGTCTAACTGTACAAACGCACATCGGTCAGTCATTCTGATTCGATAGAAAGTGATAACACGATCGCCACTGTTCACGGTTCGCCGCCATATCCTTCAGTGTAGTCAGCCAACTGTTTGGCGGATCTTTTGGACCCCAACCACGAAGACGTGAAGCACCTACTTTTCCCAAGTCTGCTGTACATTTTCTCATTCCTCGCTGCCACGTCATCTGTTGACCTTCACGTGGTTTCTTACACTCCCTAGAAGGAACGGAAAATATGACACGGTACGGTAGACGTGTGTTTGCCATACGTAACACGTGCCCCAACCAACGAAATCTACTAATCTGGATACGCTGTGACAGAACGTTCTCTGAATTAAAAGCCAATACTCGCTTTCTCACCTCATCGTTGCTTACTCGGCTATTTCACTCAATCTTAGCGATACTACGTAAACATCGACAGTCGGAAACCTCAAGACGACAAATATCTTCAGCACACAGACTCCACGTTTCGCAACCATACAACAAAACTGAACGCACTGCAGCACAGTATACACGGCCTTTCAACTTCAGTGAAATATCAGGTCGGTGCCACAAGTGCTTCAGTCCGGCGTACGCCGCTCGAGTCTTGGATATCCGCGTACTCACCTCTACTACTGTGCTCCCATCCGTCGTTACGTTGATGCCGAGGTAAGCGAAGCGGTCAACAAATGTTAGTTCTTCCCCATCGAGCATCAAGCTCGGAATCGTTGACGTCCAGTCTTGTAACATCACTTTACACTTTGAAGGTGCAAAGTGCATGCCGAATTGAGCTACAGCTCTCCCAAGTCTATCTAGTGCATATTGAGAATGTTTCGTGCATTCGAATAAGAGTGAAAATCTGGTCGATGCATCCTCGACCTGGGTGGAATTCGGCCTGTTGTTCGCGGGTGTTCCTCTTGCGAGCCGGTGTAAGACGATGCAGCAAAATCGAAGCTTATACTTTGGTGACTATCGGGATTAAGCTAATCCCACGATGGTTACTACAGTCATTGGGTATTCCGTTGTTGAAGATGGGGAGAATCAACGATTCGCTTCATATTAACGGAATACGCTCCGCGTTCCAAAGGTCATGAAGAAAGATGGTAAGTAATTTTATCAAAGAATCTTCACCCAGTCTGAAAAGAACTGGGGGGAGAGCCACAGTCAGTTGGAGCATACACAGAAACGACAAACAAGCATCGACGCTTCAGTGTAGTGCTATTGACATGCACAGAACCATTCAACCGAACTGCACACAGACGACCTCTAACTGGGATTCAGTGGATCGGTGCATGCTGAACATTATGCCCAGAGTGGTGCCAACGGCAGCCTGACCACGAACACTAGGCACCGCATCACCCGATACACGAAGAGTGAAACGAGAAACCGAGTTTGTAGCTGGCGACCGAAGTTGGGACTTGTAAGCGTATTTCGGAGACATAACACGCAGCTATGTTAAAGGTTCCAGGAGTTCTAGCTAAGGAAAACTGCTGCGCAGTTTGGTAAAGTGGGTGGACATTGAGAACAGCAGTCTTACTACGAACACGGGACAGCCATCGTACCAATATACTAATTCACAGGATAGAAACTCCACACTCAACGAAAGGAACGCCATTCTCATTTCACTTGCTTTAGTAAAAGAAATAAACGAATTTTCTATCACTTGTTGAGTGTGCTTTGATTTTGCACTAGTCACTGAGTGATATCTACGTGCGCTTGCCGCGAAATTACAATGCGGAGACCAGTCTGGGACAAATGACTGCGAAATATTTTCTTTGTTAGTTCTGGGACAACTGTGATTATGCGTAAATGTTTAGTTTTCGCTAAGCGTTGATAGAAATAATGGTAGTCAGTGAACATTTCGGTTACCGCGGATAGCCTTCCTCCAAATCAGTTAACAAATGACTGAAAACTGTCACAGAGAGGTTACTGCGGTAACCAAAACGTCCACTGACTACCATCAGGTCCGAAAATGCTGTTGCCGAACCATAAACACATGTATAACGAATCACGTGGTGCATCGCTTTTTCGATACACTCTAAACCGACTTCGGCTCCGATACACTAATCAAGCACTAACCACGAAGAGGACGTTTGTTTACTGCGGACTTTGACTGAACTAGTTAAGGACGCACAAAAGACCCTCATAGTGGGTGACTTCAATCTTCCGCACATCGACTGGGTGGCTGAGATCTGCGTGCCGGGATCGGAGGAGCAAACCTACTTAGAATGGTTGCATGCCAATGCGTTGCACCAGCATATTAGGGAAAATACCAGATATAGGACTGGATGCGTTCCATCCTTGCTGGATCTAGCTATAACGAACTTCCCCAACGATGTGGCTGGACTGCATTATTGTGCACCGCTGGGAAAGAGTGACCACGTGTGTCAAAATCGTCCTATGCATGCGGCAACCCAAGGTACCCTCAAGGTTGGTCAGACATTTCGGTAGTATGGACATAGATAGGCTTCGTAATAGGGCGATGGGTTTGACCTGGGACACGACAGAGGAGGCTACTGTCGAGGAGCACTGGCAGGCCATAAAGGAATTTCTGACTGCCCTACAGGAAGAGTTCGCACCCTTAAAACGAAGGAGTAGGGAGGGCAAACCCATGTGGTGGAAGGCTGCAATAGCCAAGGCCATCAGACGTAGAAACCGCAGCTGGGACCAGTACAAAGCTTAAGGCAGTCAGCTAGCCTGGAACCACTATACAAAGCTGAGAAACGAGACTGTAAGCCTTCTGAGAACTTCCAAGCGGGAATTTGAGCTCAAATTGGCCCAGTCTGTAAGACAACAGCCGAAAAAATTCTACAGCTATGTACAGTCTAAAGGCTCAACAAGAAATGTCGTAGGTCCGCTATCCACTAGAGACTGGTATTGTCACTGATGACCAGGGCAAAGCAGACGCCCTGGGGGAATACTTTGGTAGTGTACATAGAATGGATAGTGGGGTACGAGTAGATTTGACTCTGGTGCATCCTTCTCCTCAGTTAGACGAGCTAAACGTCTCAGAGGAAAGCGTGCGTAAGTACCTACAGGAGCTAAACAGCCACAAGTCAGCGGGCCCAGATGGCATTCATCCAGCTATCATCAAGCCGTTGGCGGATATCATAGCTCCATTGGTATGCAGGCTGTACAGATCCACGTTGGACCAGGGTAAGCTGCCTCAGGACTGGAAAGTCGCGGCAGTCGTGGCAATACATAAGAGTGGGCCTAAGTCGGCTGTGCAGAACTACAGGCCGGTAAGCCTAACTAGCATCCTATGTAAAGTCCTAGAGAAGATCATCCGTGCCCACACCTGCCAGCACTTACTGGAGCACTCCATGTTAAGTCCGGCGAAGCATGGATTCCTGAAAAATAGATCTTGTCTGACCAATCTCCTGTGCTTCTTAGATGAAGTAACTCGACGGCTGGACGAAGGTAAGGAAGTTGAGGTATGCTACCTGGACTTTGGCAAGGTGTTCGACTCCGTTAATCATCGTCTTTTGCTATGCAAGATGGAGACGTTCGGCAGAGGTGGGCCAGTATTTAGGTGGCTGGAGGACTTCCTCTCCCACAGGACGTTTAACGTCAAGGTGGGGGACAGGTGCTCCAGTTTGGTGAACGTCCCCAGTGGTGTACCTCAGGGATCCGTCCTAGGCCCGGTCCTATTTTTGTTATTTATTAATGACCTGGCATCCGCTCTTCAATCGCCCAGCTTTATTTTTGCGGATGATGTGAAGATTGTTGGATCTAAGGGTAGGGCGGACCTGGACAATGAAATAGGTACCGTCCTGAACTGGGCATACAAATGGGACTTACCTCTGAACGCCGAAAAAGCCATTTGTTGTCAAGGACAACAGAGAGCCTAACTGTCGCTCATGATCAAGGGCTGTTCACCATAGAGGCAGTCAGTAAGGTTAAAGACCTTGGGGTCATCATGAACAGTGACTTCAAATGGTCGGAGCAGTGCAACGCTGTTGCGCATAAGGCTCGTGGGGAGCTCTTTAGGCTGCGATCAGCTTTGTCTTTCCGGCAGCCGGAGGTATTCGTACCTATTTACATGGCCATAGTACGACCTCACTTAGAAGGTAGCGTGCAGGCTTGGTCACCCTTCTACAAAAAGGAAGCCGCCTGCCTAGAGAAAGTCCAACGTCTCGCCACGCGAATGGTTGAAGGGCAGAGGGGTAAGACTTACGAGCAGGGACTCTTTGACCTGAATCTTTCCTCGTTGGAAAGGAGGAGAAGTCGACGGGATCTCATAGAAACGTTCAAGGTAATGAAGGGCTTTTCTGGCCTTAGACCAGATAGTCTATTTCAAGTGGCCGTAGATTCCAGAACAAGGGGTCATGAAAAGAAGCTGGTTTGTGAACGACCTACCACAGGCCATTCGATCCCAATGCCTTGTCTACGCCGATGATCTCAAGATCTGGCGCACCATTCGATCGGCAGAGGATCGCGAGATACTACAGGAGGATCTGCAGGCACTCGTCAATTGGTCGACCACCTGGGGTCTATCGATAAACGTGGACAAATGCGCGAGCATGAGCATTGGTGGCCCCAACGATACTTCCGGCTACTGCCTTGGGAATATCGTACTCCGTCACACACAGGAGGAAAAGGACCTCGGAGTTGTTGTCACCAACAACCTGAAGACAAGAGCACACACTGAGAGAGCGTGCGCCTCAGCGTGGAAGATACTTGGTCCCATCCGCCGTTCATTTGGGCCTCTACCCCGGGACACTTCCCGACTGCTTTATGTCTCACATGTACCTCCTCGCTTGGAATATGGCGGTTCGGCTGTTTACCCGTGCACGGCGGCGGAAGTAGCCAAACTGGAACGGGTGCAACGTGCTGCTAAACGCCTCGTGGCCGGACTGCGTGGGTTTAGCTATGAGGAACGCCTAAAAGTCACTGAGTTGTTTCCCACTGCCTATCGATGCCTTCGAGGCGACCTCATCTATGCCAGGCGAATAATCCGTGGTGAGTTGGGCCGGGAACTACAGTCGGAATTCCCGCTCAGGAATAAGGAGCGCACCAGAGGACACACCCTAACGCTTCGTAAGGTGCATTCCACTGGCTTACCGGCCATCTATCGATTGTCAAGGAGGGTGACCAATCTCTGGAACACTCTACCGACTGAAGTGGTGGAGGAGGAAACCGAGACACTACTCAAGAGGAAATTGGACCAGACCCTGAAGGTTTATTGGCGGAGCACCGACATCCAGCCGAGTCAATAGAGTACGATGTGATGGGGCTCATACGGGATGACTTCCCACTGCCCTTTACGTGAAGACTGAAGACTGAAAGCCCGATCTAGGTTGATGGCTAGATCGCACTTCTTCAGCAACAGGGTTGTGAAGTTGGAACGGTCTGCCTGGTGGAATGGTAGATCTGTAGACCGTCCAATCCTTCAAAGGCGCCCTAGATCGCAAGTGGTACGAGATATTTCCTCGTAGTGAGCCTTGAGTATAGCAACTAGATGGATGACGGGGAGCACTGTGGTCCTTCTGGAGTATGTTTTAGTCGACTTTTTCGCTCATTGCATACAGTCTCAGTGAACGCTCACGATGCATAATGTCTCTCGCAGTTGATGTGCTATGTTTTCCGTTTCCCTCTTATTTTTAGCAGGGATTCGACGAAATACACTCGGCAGTGGTGGGTGCATAACTGGTGCGCATGCCATCGAAGGAATTCTGGATGTTCGAATGGCCGTGGCCATTACCTGTCCTGTGCAAACTGAACCGAATTGAAAAATTAAGAATATCTAAAGGTAAAGATAGACCACTGCATTTAACTACTGGGAAGACAAGTGTTCTTTCGAAAATAAGATCCTAAAAGTACCAGAGCAGCGTTTCAAAAAGGACCACTTGAGGATCACTTTCTGACTTTTGGTAGGTCAACTGGGGATTATTTTACGATCACTCTGAGACTAACATCTGACGATATATATACGTATATATTTCCCTCGTATTAGTTCATTCTTGATTTGTGCAGAATGATTAACAAGCAAGCCGACCGAAAGCTGATTTTACGAACGGGCTGGGTGCTACTAGGGCACTATATATTTTTGACCTGGGCCAAAAACAGTTCCGTTAAGATACTGGAATTTTACTATGGTGATTTATCCGCGCTCACCTGCTGTGTATCAACATCGAAAAGGTGCTGATGGAATTTAAGGCTCCAGATGCTGGCCGATGTGTCCTGTGGTGGTGAAGCTGGCCTTACCTATGTTCATTGTAGCATAAATACTCGGAAAAATGAGTACGTACTGGTTCTTCAATGAAACCACGTAGATCGTTTTCGGACTCTTCCATCCCACCCTGCTTATCTGGAAGTGCGACACGAACATAATCATCGCCACTGAATCGAAGAGACATCACCACAGGAGACGAGATGCCTTATGTCCAATTTGTGGTCTCGAACATCGATTTGGTTACAGAACTTCAGTTCAGTTCAGTTCAGTTCAGTTTGCACATGACTTGGTGTGGCTAAAGCCAATCGTGTGAACAGTTAGTTGTGTTTTTGGCGCGTTTCCGTAGCCCCTAACACTGAGTGAGTTTTTTTCCGAAAGACAGAAGTTTTGTGCAGTATCATCCCTGGCAGAGAAAGGCGGAAACAATAAGTAAATTGTGTCTGACCCTAAAAACTGCCCACCGTGATTCGGAGCTTACTGTCACCCGAAACTGGCCTACTGGTATCTTAAATTCCTTCACTGTTGCGGTATTTATGACCTCCTCCGGGAGCTTATTCCAATAGGGTACCACTCTATTAGAGAAGTAATTCGCCCTAATTTGGAGCCTCGAATGCTCCCTTTGTAATCTAAGGCTGTGCCCCTTGTGCCTCTCTCTGGGATCGGAGGGGAAAGGTCCTCTCGATTTTTACCAGACAGCCCCTAATTGTCTTGAAGTCTTCTATCAAATCCCCGCGAAACAGCCGCCTTTTCATTGGGAACAGATCCAGGGCACGGAGACGCTCTGTGTAGCTAACACCCCACTCCCCCTTGTCCACTGGCTGGCCCTAACATTTCCCCTAGACAGTCTACATCTTTCCGGCAGTACCGTGCCCAGCCTTGCACGCGGTACTCTTTATGCGGCCTAACTGTGACTTGGAATAGCTGAAAGAAAATCCCCGGCTCTCTACACGGCATAATGGATCTAACTCGAAACAGTTCTCTCCTGGCCATTTTGGTTGCTGTGGTGCACTGCTTCGACCGTTTGAAGCTGTTTTCCATCAAGGCACTTAATTCTTTGACCTGAGAGACGACTTGCAACGAATCCATGCCGTTCCCACTAGCCCCTGTACTTGTGGTTAAGCGTTGACACTTGGTGAGGTTTAGTGGAAGGTCCCATTTGCGTGACCAGTTTTGTACTGCCAACACGTCAAGTTCTATATCTACTCAATCTATCTTGAGGTCATCGGCAAACTTGGAGGTGGGGTTCGTAAGCCCATGTGCTAGGTCATTGACGAAGATGAGGAAGGGCAGAGGGCCGAAGACCGGGCCTTGTGGCACCCCACCTGTTACACCTCCTGGCTTTGAGACTTGACTACCCACCTTAACACTAAAGGTTCGCCCTGCTAAAAAACTACTTATCCATCGTCTTGCCTTTCCGAAAATTCCCATGGACCGCAGCTTGACGTCCACAAATTTGCGGGTCGTGGAATAAAACACCTTCCTGAAGTCCGTGTAGCAGACAGCAATCGACTGTCCTTCTACCAGGCTCTTAGTTAGCTAATCGTGGAACAGCAGGAGATTCGTCAGACGAGATCGTCCCGCCACAAACCCACTCTGAGCTTTTGATATGAGGTTACTTTAAACCGAATGCCTAGAGATGACGGCGGGATACCTGAACGTCCAGATTCTTGCACCGGCGAGCCTGTACGGTTGGTTAGACCTTACTTCGCGGTTTCCTTAGTAAACGCGTGCTTCGGTCCTTTGTACTGCGTGGACCACCTGCACGTTACTCTAATGCTCGGCACTGTACGAATATGTTAACCAGAACAGTATTCTTCGCGCCCCGTGAGAACGAGAAGGCGATTGGGAGAGATAGTGGTTAGCGTGTATTTTAGGAGTGTGCGTGAGAGCGTGCGCAAGAGCAACGGTCAAATGGCAACCGCGCTTGGCAGTCAGCGTTCAGTTAAACAATAAACGTGGTTAAAGTATGAATGAAGATGGCCACCCCTACAGGGGCCTCCTCCTAGAAGTCCGACGGAGTTGGGCTTCGACCGTGATGGTAAGCCGGAATTATTGGTTGTCCAGGAACTCCTCATAGCTTGTCCGTTATATTGTTGGTGACGTCGAACGACTGCTGATGAGTTTACCGGTGCCTGCACTCTTGAGGTCCGATGTGTGTAGGTCCAACTGTGTTTTGGCGCCCACGGGTCTCATACGAATGTGAGCCGGAAAATGCCTCGTCAGGTCCATCCAAAAAGACGTCCAGTTGCCGTTTCCAGTGCCAGGCTGACCAATCGTCCCGTTGTCCTGTGAGCGGTTGGCTCCTTGAACGTGCACGGGAGTCAGCGAGGCTACGGATGAAGCCAATGTGGCTGTGTAGATCCGTCTGAAAGAGGGCAAGGTAAACTGGAACAAAATAGCGCCTGAGGGCGCCGGCGGATGTTGGACCGTAATAACAACACACAAACGATGTTCGGTGTTGTTGTAGTCACTAGGAGACCAGAAGAAAATGAAATCATAACTACCGATTGTAATTTAACGGGTCTGTTGGTTGGTAAATCCATGGCGAACTTCCCAACTTATTGCTAACAGTCGGTTGTAAAAATCGTCACGAAATCGGCGGAGCGGACGGGATTTCGTAGTTGGCGACCGCGACGGCAACTTCGCGTTGCTGGCACGGTTGGAGATTCTGATGGACTAGCTGCCGAGTCCTCACCGGGCGTGATTGGGGGTGGTTCGAGTGGTAACTCGCTCGATGCAGGTGACTGAGCGGCTTGAGTAGGTGTAAATTGGCCGAGCGGCTTGCACTCTATGACGGCAGGCTTGAGACGGTCGATAGATACGGTGTCGTGCCGTCCGCTGATATCTATGACAATTGTTTTTGCCCTACCTTTTATCACCCGAAACGGGCCAGTGTATGGCGCTTGTAGTGGTGATGGAACGCCATCGACGCGAAGGAATACGTGAGTAGCGGTTCCTAACGCAGTTGGGACATAACTTGTAGACTGTTGTTCACGCGGCGGACTGGCCTTGAGCACTCGCATGTGCTGCGTAAGGCGCTGAGCATAGTCACCGTAGTCAAAAGTCACCATTGGTGAGGGCTCTACCAACTCCCCAGGCAGACGAAGTGTACAGCCATATACTAGTACGGCCGGTGTTGTGTGTAATTCCTCCTTAACGGTACTACGCAGGCTTAAGAGTGCTAATGGTAGTGTTCCACTCCGAGGGGGGTCACCGTCTGCTCGGAAAGCAACTTTCAATTGCTGATGGAAACGCTCAACTATACAATTGGCCTGAGGGTGGTAAGCTGTCGCCTTGACGTGTTTGCAACCGGGCGTAGTGAATAGGCTGCCAAAAGCCCCGTCAAAGCGTGGACCACGATCGGCGGTCGCTATTCTCGGGCAACCGAAATGGCTAGCCCAACCGGTCAGAAAAGCTTTCGCGGCCTCTTACGACGTGTGACGAGGGATCGGAATGGCCTGCGGCCAGCAAGTTAAACGATCCACGCATGTGAGTACGTAAACGTACCCAAGCGAAGGTGGAAGTGGTCTTACGAGGTCGACGTGCACATGATGAAAACGTGTTTCAGGTTCTGGGAACCTGACCAAAGCCGCCTTAGTGTGCCTACGGGTCTTAACACGTTGACACTGCAGGCGAGCACGAGCCCATTATTGGACATCTCGGCTGACACTGTATCAAAGAAAACGCTCAGTTATCAGTTTCACCGACGCAGTCACACCCGGATGAGCCAGATTATGGAGAGTCAGGAAAGTAGGATAACGGTGGGCAGCAGGAACTACTGGTCTAGGGCGACCTTGCAACACACCACACACGACGGCATTCTGGGGAGTTGGAATAGGTACTGTGGTTAGGCTCAAAGAGCCGTTTTGTCGAAGTTGTTCGATGTCAGGGTCCATAGTTTGGGCCTGTGTCATTGAGTCCAAGTCGATGTTGGGCGTCGGTGACAGACCTAGTTGATGTAAGCGTAATAAGGCGTCAGCAAATGGATAAAATACCCCAGAGACGTGTCGTAGGTCCACAGTAAACTGTGAGACAAAGTCTAAGTGGCGAATCTCGCGTGGTGAGTATCGATCCGAAGCTGACTTTAGTGCGTAAACCAAAGGCTTGTGGTCTGTAAACACCGTGAACGAACGGCCTTCGGGTGCATGTCAAAAATGACGAATTCCCAAGTAGATGGCTAATAACTCTCTACCGAACTTGCTGTACCTTGATTCCGCGGGTTGTAAGCGCTTGGAGAAGAATGCTGAAGATTGTCAAGAGTCATCTACGAACCGTTGCAGTACTGCTGCAACCGCTGTGTCCGAGGCATCCGTCACTACCGAAATAGGAGCCAAAGGGTCGCGGTGAGTAAGGAGTACTGTTTTGGCGACAGCATCTTTGACCAAGGCAAATGCGACTTGTGCCGTGTCGGGAAGCACGAACTTCTGCTTACCTCCGCGCAACAGATCGGTGGGGGGTTGCATCATTTCCGCACAGTGAGGAATAAATCGGCGGTAGAAATTCACCAGGCCGGCAAACTGAAGCAACTGGCGAAAAGATTGGGGTTCAGGGTAGTCGCGAATAGCGGAAACTTTATCTGACGGAGGGCGGGTACCCGAGAACGAAGTAGAATGTCCTATGAAGGTGATATCAGACCGGCCTAATTCGCATTTCGCGATATTGATCGTAACGCCGTGCTGGCTGAGGCGTTCGAAAAGTGCTCGTAAGTGTGTAGCGTGCCCTTGCTCTGAAGAACTCGCCACCAAAATATCATCCAGGTATACGTGGATATTTTCCAAACCACGAGTTGCCCCGTGCATGAACCACTGAAAGGTCTGGGCTGCATTGCTGAGTCCAAACGGCATTCTCAGAAACTCGAACAGCTCGAAAGGCGTAGTGACGACAGTTTTAGGGATATCGGCCTCTGCTACCGTGATCTGGTTGTACGCAAGAACTAAATCGATACAGCTGAAGACGGAGCAACCTGATAAAGACGAAGTAAGATCCTGTATATTGGGAATCGGGTATCGGTCCGGGACGGTGACTTTGTTAAGCGCTCTGTAACCACCACAGGGTCGCCAGTCGCCACTAGACTTAGGGACCATATAAAGAGGGGAAGCCCAAGGGCTACTAGAAGGGCGTATTATACCCAGTTCTAGCATATGTTCGAATTCGGCCTGTGCAACACGAAGCTTGTCTGGCGCTAGCCAACGCGGCCTACTGAACACTGGGGGTCCCTTAGTATCGATATGGTGAGTGACACTGGTGGTCACCGCTGGGAGAGGTCCGGCCTGCCGAAACATGGCCGAGAGGGAACCATGAGTTTGCCATAAGGTTGGTGTGCCGGTGGTCGAACGTAAAAAGGCGTGACGTGATTCACTCGCGAATTATAACCCCCAACAGCGAGAGTGGTCTGTCGATCTACCCCTCTGCGGCGCCGTGCATCAACCAACAAGTCAGATTGTTGCAGGAAGTCAGTGTCTAGAACTGGGTACGGGACGTCGGCGATGATGAATATCCAACGAAAAGTGCGCTTTAAACCTAAGTTTAAGGTGAGCGACCGCTGGCCAAACGTTGGGATGGCCGTGCCATTGGCAGAGCGCACCGTTTGGGCCTGCGGTGTGCTATTGTCGCCTTTCGCTCGGGGGAGGACGCTCACTTCGGCACCGGTATCTACAAGGAACAGGTTATTTGAAATGCTGTCCCTTACGTTCAGAAGGCGACTGTTCGTCTGATACCGGGCTTCGTGGTTCGCCACCAAGGGGCCGGGGGGTTAGTTTTCCCTGATGAGCACCGGGAAACGTGCACCTCGTTCGCATCGTTTGGCTCCCTCACCGAAGCAACTGTGGTATTTACAATACCCTCCTTTTGAAGAGCCAAAACGTCGTCGCAACGACGGACTGTAGAGCCTGGGTGACAGTGCGCGGTGCGGCCCTGTGGCCCACTTTCTCTTACTGCTGGGCGTTGCAGGCTCACGTCAATTCTAGAGAAAACTGGCCCGAGGTCGTTAGATGTTGGCAAGGCAGGCACCGTTGTGACGGAGGACCTGGTTACTCCAGCTACGGCGGGGTTGTATCGTGAAATAATGTCATCGGCTATTGCTGCAGTTTCCTCCAGTGAACACTTGCGCGTGGCACTTAGTAAAACTGGGATGTTGTGCGGCAAACGCTGCAGGCAAAGTTCCCTTAAGAGCGGGTCCTCGCCTACCGTCGGTCCCCTCAAGCGCTGCATCTCACGCAGCAGTTCGGAGGGCTTCCTACTTCCAAGCTCAACGTTTTGAAGTTGTTGCATACGTTGGTCCTAGGTTTGGGTCGTGTGGGCAATGACGGCCTCCTTTAAGGTCTCATAGCTTCGGGAAGAGATTATTACGTCTCTTACTTGCACTGTGACCTCTGGCGGGAGGCGGCCTGCTGCCCACCTGAAACGGCCGGCGTCACTGGTTATACGGCAGTTTTCGAATTCTAACTCGACCAGCGTGAACCAGAGTTCTGGATCAGCAGGTGTGAATGCCGGTATGTGCAGAGTGATCGCTGTTACGAACGTTTGAGCAATGCGTAGCCAAATTCGCAACGGATCCCGAAATCAGAAGGCGATTATCCGTGATAATTCTACGATACTAGATTATTAAAATAAACAATGACATAAACAATATATAAACCTCAATAATACGATCACAAAGTCTCAACAACGAGAAACCGAATAGCAGCGTGTGAGCAGACAGCACGTGCGTCACGCAGGTCCTGAACAAGGATGTGCCAAAATAGCGCTCTGGGCGCGAACAAACAACAATTGGTCCAGAAAAACAACCAGTTCGTAAAGACAAGTCAATAGTGTATGGAAATGAGTGATGTTGGGAAAAAACACTGAATCGCGAGGGAAAAAGGGGTATTTTCCACGACCGGCTGTTACACCGCCCACCAAAATCCTCCTGGATCCTTAGCAGAGTCAAAGGTTTGGTATAAAGGTACTGATTCTTCCTACCTGCCTAGGCCCTGCTGTCAGTGCGCGCGTCTAATGCTCGTCGTCAACGTTCTACTACTGGTCGCAACTAATCCATTGGATACATAGAAGTGAGGCTAGTCTACATCTTCCACAAGACCAAATGACAATGGCGGGCGTGAATGGTCACATAGACGTTGTCCTCGTAAGGGGCCGTCCGGTCCTGGATGTACGCGCTTGAGTGTGTGTGAGTGTGTGTGTGTGCCGGGGTTACAATGAAATCACAGGTATGACTACACATCAAAGGGACTTTCTGCAATGTCAACAAAAGACCGCGTGGCAAGAAAACGAGTAAAATGTAGCATGTATGTGTGACCTGAGCTCCGCTACTTCCACATATGCAAGGGGCATTCGGTAGCGTCAACAAAAGGCAAAGCAACGAACACTGTCACATGTATGATGGTTTACGGGATGTAGAGTGCGTCGTGCATGCGTGTATGTATCGGGATGTATAATGGAATCCCACTCATCACCACATATCGGAAAGAACCTTCTGTAATGTCAACGAAAAGACCGCGAGCACCTTAACGTGTTTGACGGAGATTGTGTGGTATATATGGTGTTTCTTTATCCACCTCGATTACTGGTGTGAAAAAGGTTTACTAGGCCTCAGGGTTATCAGCTCCTCCGTCTTCGCTCTCGAGTAGGTTAATACTGCGTACGTCACGAATGAGCACTCCGTTAGCTGTCTTCACCTTCACCGTTCTTATCATTCCGTCAGTGCTTTTGATGGTTTCTGTAACTACTCCCAAAGACCAAGCGTTGAAATGTGCGCGTTCGTCGGCGATCATAACCACGTCCCCAACTTTGAATGGTCTCGTTTTGGCCAGCCACTTCTGTCGAGTCTGCAAAGCCAGTAGGTACTCCCGT
Organism: Fasciola hepatica; assembly: GCA_948099385.1. NCBI lineage: Eukaryota > Metazoa > Platyhelminthes > Trematoda > Plagiorchiida > Fasciolidae > Fasciola > Fasciola hepatica. The sequence continues at coordinate 3,889,070 of CANUEZ040000126.1, read as the reverse complement.
AGCCATCGCCTCCAGAAGACCTTGGCCAGATAGTTCGCTTGCTTCCACCCGTGGAAGTAGCTCCCACGAAGGTTTACCGGCACTTGGAAACCCTCGTTCGACCTTAACGTCAATAAGTCGTTTGGGGTGAGCGCCAGGTGGGTGGGGTCGCCGTTCAATACTGGAACCAGGGGGCGGTTGTTCAGGATTCGCTCCACCTCAGTCATGACGGTGTTCAGCGTCTCGTCGTCGGGCGGCTGCTGCTCCATGATTGACAGCAATATCCGTCTGACAGACCGGATCATGCGTTCCCATACGCCGCCTCGGTGGCTGGCCTGTGGGGCGTTGAAATGCCATCGTATGCCGTAGGCCACGGTTCGATCCTGCAGTTCGTCCCTGTTTATGTTCTTGTGCCAACGCTGCAATTCCCGGTGAGCGCCCACAAAGTTCGACCCATTATCTGAGTATATATCGGCCGGTACGCTTCTTCGGTTGATAAATCTTTGCAAGGCCCGTAGAAACGAATCGGTCGTCATCGAATGTGCGACTTCTAGGTGTACCGCACGTGATTTCATGCACGTCATGATACATCCGTATCGCTTTTCTAATCTTTTCCCGCACTTGATCCACAAGGGCCCGAAATAGTCCAACCCGGTGTCACTGAACGGCCACCAGCCCGTAGTCACCCTGCATTCTGGTAGTGGGGCCATGAGTTGTTTGCCTGCTGTGGCATTGTGTCTCCTGCATTGCACACACCGTCGGATTACGCGTTTTACAGTCTCTCGTCCTCTCAACAACCAAAGACGCTTTCGGATGACGCTCGTCACGTGACTTTCCCCGGCATGTCCCTCCACGGCGTGGACGTGTTGAATCATTAGCTCCACTACAGGTTGTCTCGCAGGCAGCAATATAGGATACTTTGTGTCGAAGTTCATGTGGGCGTTGGTCAGCCTACCATCCACCCGCAGCAGTCCGTCGATGAGTTTGGGGTTTAAACGCTTCAGCTCGCCTCTTGGAGATGGTATGTCTTTATTGGTCGGCCCACTTCTTCCGCCCTCTCGAGCTTTCGGGCGAAAGCCTCGCGTTGTATCATTCTGAAAATATCGTACTCTGCCGCCTGTAGCTCATCGGGACCTATCGGACCGACCCGTATCCTACCTGAGGGCCGTAGCCCTTTCATGACTAATAAATTTATCTTGAACCTGGTTAACCAAACTAGCAAACGAAGCGTCTTCATCCAGGAAGAAAACCTGACCAGTCGCAATAGAATGGATGACGCTTCGACGACGTTGGTTGCTATCACTACGCCCTTGATCTCCAGTTCCACTTCCGTAGGGGGTTTTTAATAATAATAATAATAATTGTATATTTCGGATGCGCCCGAAGCATGCTAGAATGCATGATCAGATGATTATAGTGATGCCGGAATGACGATTCACAAAAGGGTACAACAAGTGCATGCAGAGTATCAGAGAGAGTGTTACAGTGAACTAAAACTGTAGTAATGCCCGGCAAATTTGAAGGTCAAGGTCGAATGATGTCAGTTGGTCTGGAGTACATGCATAAGTGGTATATGAAATAAATACCACTAGTGGAAATTCGAACATATTGAAAGGAAATGTTTTTGGTGCGCTACAGAATATGAGAGGCATATGGATAGAAATCTCGTCGAAGCGTTCGGTGAATTATTCACTTTACTACAGGCATGTCAAGAAGTATTAACATGGAAATATTTCAGTCTGCAAAGATGGTAGTATATAAAGTGGTGGCTGTATACTGGAGGAATCATATATGTTGCAAACAATTGCGTATCTCTTGGGAGGGGTACTACCAGAGTGATGGTGGCAGGGAACGGCCGGAGTAAAACAGGTGAGCGTGCGGCAAGTTGTTAACTTTATGTAGGAATGGTATGAAATGTCAAAGTGGAAGTGGAAGACTAATCAATATTGACCGTGTGGTTACATCCATTATACAGGTGTTCAGTTCTGCGAGAGGAAAGGTAAAGTAATCCACAGATAAGTGTACGTCAATAGATGAATGCTGTGTGGTATGTACCATGCAAAAATGACAGATCAATAAAACTGCACAGGTATATCGCGGGAAGCGGCCGTGGATCAACGAATATAGAAATAAAACGTATCGGCCGGTGCAGATAGTGGTGTGATTTAGAGGCTGCATACGGGGTCCGTTCCGGTAATATATCACGAATGCAACATCTGGAAAATCAAAGGTCTCGATAACGGTGATGGTATAGTAAGTAGACGGTGAGTGTCGCATTTCTAATGACCAGTTTGACAGGTGTAACAAATGATGGGAACGGAGCGGCGATGCAGCATGGGAAATGTACCGAAGACGTTCAATCGTGGAGGGAACGCAGTGATCTACAGAGCCCGAACACTCGATGCAACAGCATTGCGGATGCGATCGGATGGACCGATGAAGAGTGCAGGTAGTTACTACTTACTTCGCTGCCCACTGGAGGACTACTGAAAGATATGTCAGCGCCGGACGTTTTTCTTGGTGACCGATGAAGCAATGAACAGTGACAATAAAGGTGCCAGTGTTTGAACAGTATTAGCGGGTTCTAACACGGAACGGGCATAATGACATATGGGATTAAAATGAGTTGTATGAATGCAGTGAGATCGAGTAGTCCAGGTTCAAGAAGTCCGATGGCGGGAATCTTGGGGAAAGCGATCGTGAGACGGGCGAAAATGAAGTTGTGTGTAAATCTCGTTTGTCCTGTCCAGCAAGAGGGTTTTAATTCGAACACGGGCCAGTCCTGTTTGGGCAATTGCGGGAAGTTTGGCCCTCTCGTCCACGTGTCTAGATGCCTGAAGTTGGTCTCACCTCGGGAGCACAGGTCGGCCGGATTATCGCCAGACCTGACATGACTCCACTGGTGCGTGGCTGATTCATCGTGGATAATCGTGAGCCGGTTAGCAACGAAAGTACTAAACCGGCTCCGGACGTTGTTGATATAGTAAAGTACTACCGTTGAATCCGTCCAGAAGCTCACCGACCAAATGTAGAGATTGAACCATCTCTTCACAGCTTGCACCACCCTGACTGCCAACACGGCTGCGCTGAGTTCAAGGCGTCGGATTGAGACCGACTTCAGTGGAGCAACGCGGGCTTTGGCCAACAGGATCCTCGTGGTATATTGTCCATCTCCTGCGCACCATCGTCCGTACACCACAGCTCCATAACCGACTTTGGATGCATCGGAAAAGGCATGTAGTTCTCCAGTCCGTGTCGTATGGCCAGGAGTCAAACATCGTGGGATTCTTACGTCCCCTAATTTCTTCAAGGTGTTCAAAAATTCTTCCCAGTCCAGCCGGTCCCCTCGGTCCAGTGACTGGTCCCAATCAACTTTCTTACGGCACAGCCGCTGCAGCAAGATCTTCCCGGGTAGCAGCCATGGTGAGACGAAACCGAGCGGGTCGAACAAACTTGAAACGGCAGATAGTATGCCACGACGGGTTATTGGCAGCTCGGGAACGTTTAGTTCGAAAACAAAATCGTCCGTTTTCGCGTCCCATTGTATCCCTAAGGTGCGCTCGATAGGGAGTGGAGAGCCGTCCAAATCTCTTACCCTTTCGGCCTTTTCGTGATACGGGATGACCTTCAGCACTTCTGAAGCGTTCGACATCCATTTAGTTAGATGGAAGCCGCCCTCTTCCAGCAATCTCGCCAGACCCATGAACTGCTCTAGAGCTGATTCCACATCATCGAATGACCCAAGGTAGTCGTCGACGTAGAAGTTCCTGCTGACGCTTTCTACCATCGTCCGATGTACTGGATCGCCATGTTTGTTCGCTGATTCTCGGAGGGCGTAGTTTGCACAAAATGGTGACGATATGGCCCCGAAGGGGTGCACGGTCATCCCATAATTCACCACTGCGTTGTCCCGGTCGCTCCCTTCCCACCACAGGAAACGCAAAGCATCTCGTTCTCCTACCGGAATCTTCACCTGATGGAACATTTCCCTAATGTCGGCAGACAGAGCCACTTTACCCACTCTGAAACGGCACAAAACATCGATCAGTGGAGTGGTCCAGTCAGGCCCCTGTAGTAGGCGATCGTTTAACGACTTGCCCTGGAACTTGGCCGCACAGTCGAAAACCACCCGCAGTTTATTGGGTTTCTTAGGGTTGATAACCGGATGGTGAGGCAGATACCAGATACCCCTTCTGCTGTCGGTGTTAACAGGCACCTTTTCAACGTAACCGAGGGTCTCGTTTCGCTTCATCAAATCCGCGTATCGTTCCCACAGATTCTGGTCTCGAATGAAGCGTTCTTTTAGTCGTAGTAATCGTTGGAGAACATAATTTCTGTTGTCAGTCCACGGGTCGTCCGGTGTGCGCCATGGGAGGGGAACCTCGAACTGTTTTTTGAGGCCTCTAGTGCCTTGCCGCACCGTTTGTAGAGCGAAGTGATCCTCTTGAGACAACGTCGGTCTTTCGTCTCCAATGTCATGAAACTCCTTTTCATACAGCCGTTGCAGATGATACTCTATGCGGTCCGTTTCGGCGGATAAGTAATTCACGGAACCGCGTACCCCTACTGGACCGTATAACATCCATCCCAGAGCCGTGCGTACGGCATAAGGTGCCTGGCGGTCGCCCACTCTCTGGTCAAGCACCCAATGCGCCTCTGGCACGTCGCAGCCGATGAAAAGATCCACTTCATCATCTTCCCAGTCTACAACGGTTACATCCTGCAGGTGGGGCCACCGAGTCAGGATTGCGTTCACCGACCTTGGTGCTCGCATGGGGAGATCCGCTAACGTGAATGCCTCCGTTGGTTCAATTTCCTCGTTAGTGTCTAGAGAGATGAGTTGCAGCCTTAATCCACCGGCAGTCATTACCTGTGTTCCGCCCACCGTGCTCACCGCTAGCGACGTCGCACCTTTAGCCAGTTGGTGTCTGTCGGCAAACCGCTCTTTCACTAAAGTGGTGTCGGATCCACTATCAACGAAAGCCAACGCCTTGACTATCCCAGTCGGAGTCACTACTCCCACGGCCACTACGCCTAAACGTACCGGTTTACTGGCAGATTGTGAAGTTGAACAAATCACGCTGGGCTTGGCACTCGCCTCGGATATGGTTATTCTCGCCTGATGCAGCAGCCGATGGTGTCTGCCCGTGCAGCCCTCGTAACTACATCGATTCCTTGTTCTACAGGCTGCTGCCCGGTGCGTGGTGTTGAGACAGATGAAACATGCTCCTGCCATCCTCGCCATTCCCCACCGTTCGTTTATTGTGGCGTTGCCGAACTTGGGGCAATCTGGTAGGCCATGGCTAGTACCACAGGATCTGCAATTTGGTCTCGCCGTAGCATCTCGTGAAATGACGTGTGTATTGGTCCAAGGCTGGTACTTTGGATGCTCCCGTACAGGGGTTTGGACTTGGCTAGTACCGGGCTTGTTTGCTCGGTTTCTGTCCCGGATGAGTCGGCCGAATCTGCTGTCAGCTATCTTCGTTTGCCTGTCTAAGTATTCAGTCAGGTCTTCGAAGTTGGCTTCTCTGTCGCTTCGGCTTATCCGTTCTGCTTCTTCCGCCCACCGACCCTGTAGTTCGGGAGAGAGGTGACGAACTATGCCTTCCAAAGTGTGCATGGCGTCTAGGTCAGCCCTGTAACCTAAATGGTCGAGGGCTATTGAGCAGTTCTGCATCTTGATCACCAGGTCGGCCATGGTGTAGACGTCGCCCTTGGTTCTCTTTGCCTCTGCCATCACGCCCTCTATTAGGTTACGGGCTACTTTGAAAGGTTGGCCAAACAAGTCCCTCAGAATCTTTCTTGCCCTTGTGTAGCCTTGCTCTGGGTCGAGCATGGTGCACCCGTCGATAGCTTCTCTTGCTCGGCCTCGGCAGTAGTGAGTAAGGTAAAGAAGCCTTTGCCCAGGGTCGGTTACCTTATTTTCACGAACGTCTCGAACTGCTTGACGAACTTGCAGTATTGCTCAGATCGCCCGTCGAAAACCGTTAACTCCACTCTAGGCAGATCGATCGATGGTGGTTTGTAGTCGGCGACCGGCGTGGGGTTCCCTACCTTATTGCACCCTAACCTGTCGGAAGTGTCGAAGTCACTGGTCTCATGCTCTCGCTGTTTCTGTGTACACTTCTCTGCTTCCTGTGCCTGTAGTCTAGCCGAAAGTAACTGTTGCTCTAGTTCTAGTATTCTCAGCTTATATAAATCGACATCCTTACGATCAATATTGTTCTCAATAACACATGAACTAGCACTGACAGGACTAGGCGATCTAGCATTAACTAAAGAATCATATGTACCCAAAACCTCCCCAGAGACTTGCCGTATTACTTCCTGTCCGGATTCGACTGCTTTTGATCCTTTTCTTGGCATTTTGCGTGATTTTTCCTCGTTCCAAATTGATCTTTTGGGTATTGTTACGAACGTTTGAGCAATGCGTAGCCAAATTCGTAACGGATCCCGAAATCAAAAGACGATTATCCGTGATATTCTACGATACTAGATTATTACAATAAACAATGACATAAACAATATACAAACCTCAATAATACGATCACAAGGACTCAACAACGAGAAACCGAATAGCAGCGTGTGAGCAGACAGCACGTGCGTCACGCAGGTCCTGAACAAGGATGTGCCAAAATAGCGCTCTGGGCGCGAACAAACAACAATTGGTCCAGAGAAACAACCAGTTCGTAAAGACAAGTCAATAGTGTATGGAAATGAGTGATGTTAGGAAAAAACACTGAATCGCGAGGGAAAAAGGGGTATTTTCCACGACCGGCTGTTACAATCGCCCCAACGGTGGGGTCTGAGCAGGGTTTCCGTTCGGCAGACATAGCGATTACTTTATGGAATACAGACGGGAAAAAAATCAACGACCAATGGGGCACTATAGTCTTCGCGAAAAAAAATCACGACGAACTAGACACAAAATATGTATGGACGAAAAAAATTATTTGGCAAACCGACCAAAAAAGATCAACAGATTTGGAAACAATAAAACACAAAAACGTACGCAGACGGGACCTTGAACGGTAGAAAACAAGGAAACTCACGTGACCTGGGGATCACGTCGGGCTCACCAATTGTAAGGTCGGTTAGACCTTACTTCGCGGTTTCCTTAGTAAACGCGTGCTTCGGTCCTTTGTACTGCGTGGACCACCTGCACGTTACTCTAATGCTCGGCACTGTACGAATATGTTAACCAGAACAGTATTCTTCGCGCCCCGTGAGAACGAGAAGGCGATTGGGAGAGATAGTGGTTAGCGTGTATTTTAGGAGTGTGCGTGAGAGCGTGCGCAAGAGCAACGGTCAAATGGCAACCGCGCTTGGCAGTCAGCGTTCAGTTAAACAATAAACGTGGTTAAAGTATGAATGAAGATGGCCACCGCTACAAGCCCCTTGGATCCCTGATGCTTCGGCAAGTGGAAGAGACGACTCCTATTCAATACTTGGCTATAATCAGTGGAGATTCAGGTTAGATCTCCAACCACTTTTTTCTTCAACAACCTTTCGGATCACGGCCGTTATTCACACACACCTTACGGTTAGTCTCTCTTACAGCAAAGGTAGTATAGTAACGGGTGGTAAGTACTAGATGGGGTTTCCACGAGGGTTTAATTGAAGGGAACTAGTCAGTTGTCCACAAAAACGGTAGTAGGCTTCTGGTCATATTTCTCCAAACACAGTCTACCACACCTTGTTTACTGTTCTATTTGAACCCAGACACTGTGCTGCCGCTTATCCCACCGCCTGGAAGCCCATTACAGTCATCTGTGACCCCAACTGCAAAAGACTGACTTCTGACTCAGGTCAGCTTTCTGTCTTCCCTAATTGTCAGTGCATGTCCTCTTAGGCAGCCATTCTCTCGCAGCTCCAGTAGGGCCGCTCTGTGACCTCGTGCCTCTGTAAATCATTTCAGCATTTTGAAGGTCACTATGAGGTCCACCAACCATCTGCTTCTTTCTAGAGCAAATCACCCTAGTTGCTCCAGCCTCAGTTTGCAGCACAAATGTCCGTAATCTCCTAACCATCGCGTGAGTCCCCCTTGTAGCTGCTCGAGAGCCTTGATGTCCCTCACCAAATGTGGCCTCCAGGCTTGGGCACAGTTTTCTAGATGAGATCTCGAAAAAGCCTCATGCAAAGGCAATAAGACCCTCGGTTCCCTAGAGCTGACCGCCTTCCTCAACTAGTGCAGGGCCCTACATGCTTTCTGCATTGCTTTCTAGCACTGGCGACTTAGCCTGAGGTCAGAGCTTACTATCATCCATAGGTCCCGGGCTTCTATGGTCTGAGCTGGCTCCTCCCGATCGCCTGATGGCCCCATATAACGTGGGGGCCGTGGTCCTTCCCCCTTGATGGGATGCTGGCTTCTGCTCGGATTGAGGGGAAGATCCCACGCCACTGACCACCGGTATACCCTGTCTAGATCACGCTGAAACGCCGCGTCTTCTAGTGCTCCCACCAAATTGAATACCTCCGCGAAAGAGAAGCACGAGTTTTCCAAACCCTCTGACAAGTCGCTTTTGTACATCAGGAACAACAGGGGTCCCTGGGCCGCATCTTGCGGAAAGCCATTGAGCAGTCTCCCTTTGTCTGACAAACAGCATTCCAATCTCACTCGGGAAACACTCTTCTTCAAGTATTGTACAACTAGTCTCTGTTTTTTGGCCACAAGTTGAAACGATTCCACTTTTGCTTCGAGCAGTCTGTGGCTAACTGCATCAAAAGCCTTACGGAAATCCAGATAGCAAACTTCCGCCCGATCTCCTCGATTCACTCGGCAGGTTACCTCATCCAAGAAACTTACTGGGTTGGGAAGATACGAGAGCCTGTGCCACGACCCATGCTGGTTGGCAGTCACCAGCCCGTGCCTCTCTAAAGGCCCTACTACTCTGTCTCGTAGTATTCTCTCGAGAGTATGAGGCGCCACTGACGTCAAGTTAATCAGCTTTTTACGGGTGTCCCTGTCTCAACCTATATAAACTGCTGTGGTGATCGATAAAAGCCGGTCTTTGGGCAGTATACTCTTGTAAAGTACGTGTATGGAAATCCTCCCTGGCTGTATTTTATTGTTGAAACTATGCTCTTTATCTTATTAGTTCCCGAACAAGTACAGCATGCATCAACCACTACAGTTGAACATCCGTTTATAATTTGCTCATAAGCCGCGGCGCATTTTTTGATTCGAAACCGGACTGCCGTGACGGTGGTACCTGATATTGACCTTTTGTCTAACTCTTGTCCTCGTTGCTAGACGTTGTGACCATACAGTTGAGGTTTGTACGTGCTCATATGCGCATAATTTGTTAATCCAGTACCGTGGGGCCAGCGAATCAATCTTATACTGACTAGGATTCGTTAGTTGGGCTACGCAGTACTCACCATGGGAATAACCAATATAGTACGAAACTTGGAATCTTCACGAGGAAATCAATAAGAGATCCCAAGAAGAGGACAAAAGCAAACCGAAGCCGGACAGCAGGCAACTCGGCAAGTCTCTGGGGTATCTTCTGGTGGTACTTATTCCTTAGACATTGCTTGGCCTGCTAGTCCTCTGAGTGCAACTTCATGTATTTCAGCCAGTGATGTAGAATTTATAAGTGATGATATTTAGACATTGAGGATAGTAGAAATAGAAAAGCCCTTCTAGACAGGCTAGGGAAAAGCCGAGCCAGCCAGGAAAGAACAGTTTCGGAGACGGGGGCGAGAGGTGGTCTTGGAAACCCCGGAGCACGTAACCATTCAGCCTAGCAATTCCATGGAAAGATTAAAGCCGACTTGTTCCAGCGGAGCACGCGCAAATGGCTCACCAAGAGAGAACTCGTCCCCATTTGAAGGAAGCGCAGAACAGTGCTGCAAATCCATTAAACAATACGAGAACTTTGTGGAAAGGACAGTATCTGATCCAGGGCAGAGATTCTTGTATGTGCTACATTACTGTCCTGGAAGAGCCAGGGAAGCAATAATTTGCGCTCGGTGCTGGATCCCGAATAGAATTACACCTGGGCATGTGAAACCTTGAAAGGCTTGTTTGGGCAGCCACTTGAGGTCACTCGGAATTTGATCGGTGGTGCACTATCGGAAGCAAGACGTCCCAAAGGCCAGTCAGGTTCTCTAGACAGTCTGATGATAAAAATGCAGAACTAAAGAACCACCCTGAATCACCGAGATTATCGATCAACCTGAACGCACTTCATACTTTGGAGACCACGGTGTGCAGTTCACTCACAGAACTACAGAGTAGATGGGCCGAGGTAGCCGAAGGGATCAGTAGATTCGGGCGAGAAACTACTTTTGAGGACCTGACGCAGTTTAAAGACCGTCAGGTCCGAATAGAAAACAGTTGCCCCGGTCAACTTGCTCGCGAGACGAGCAAGCTACCCGGGACTGCAACCACACAAAGCTGGACCAGGAAACCAAGTAGAGGCCAGCCATGGGCAAACACACGAGTACTATCCGGCAGAGGTACAAAAATTTGCCGGTGTGTAAGTTTTGTGGGGAGCTTCATCGCCTAGTGGAATGCCCTCGCTTGCTCAAAGTATGCGCAGACGAACGATGGTAAACAGCTGAGAAACTGGGCGCGTGCTTTGGCTGTCTCAACGATTCACGTCGAGCAGCGGTGTGCCAAATTAAGACAAGTTGTAGCCAGAATGGATACCACGAGAAACACCATTACCTACTGCACAAACCCAAGAAGTTGAATGCCGACGAAGTCCCGAAGCCAACTGTGGCCTGCTCAGTGCCCCGCTCCACTAACAAGCCCATTCGCCTGAGAGTAATAGCAGTCGGAGTAAGAACCTCAACTGTGGTGGTATGAGCGCCGGCCTTCGTAGATAATGGCTCGAATACCACTCGGTTGAGGGAGATTTTTACAGAGAGATATGGGGTCAGAGGTTCATTAGCGGTGGGCACAGTGAGTGGCACCCCGATCGTCCAGTCAACCAAACTGCACCTATGACTCGTTTCCTTGGTCAACAACAATACAGCAGAAGGCACCCACCATGAAAGACCTGTCGATGAGAGTACCTTAGTCGGTGCAATCGGTTGGGACTCAGTGGCGGCATCTCGACGGGGTTGTGATCGAGAAGTGGCAGAATAACGAAATTGATCTGCTGATCGGTTATGATGTTCAGGAGGCGCACTGTGTCCTGGATCAAAGAATAGGAAGCCACAAAGCGCCCTATGCAGGATGCGCTATATTCGGTTGGACTTTATACGGAACTTCAAAGGGGAAGCACCTCAGAAAATCCGGATCAACCGCACTTCGGTGGAAACGGCGAACATTGAACAGGCATTCGAACATCTATATAACGCCGAATTTGCTGACTTGGCCATTGATAGAGATGACGCATCACGGGAACGCAGGTGGGCCCTGGGAATGGTACTCGAGAACGCCAAGTATGTAATAGATCGCTTCACGGTTCCTGTTCCGTGGAGACCCAACATGGAACCAACTCCGAGCAGCCGAGAAATGGCTCTGAAAAGATTATGCTTCTTCGAACACAGGCTATTAAGGATGGAATATGTGCCAGCCAAGCAAAATAGCATAGACTTGGGTTATACAGAAAGAGTGGATAGGACGGTAATCAGCTCAAGTTTGAGGTGGTACCTACCCCATCATCCGGTCGTGAGCCCAAAGTAATCGAAGAGGGTCAGGGTGGTTTTCGACTGTGCCGCGAAATGTCAGGGTGTATCACTCAACGACCATGTGCTACAGGGCTCAGGCTGGACGATACAACCAGTCAAGGTTTTATGTCGCTTTCGGCTAGGAAAAATTACTGTCTCTGTGGACATATGGGAAATGTTTCTACAGATGAAGATGTCCGTTGAAGATAGAGACGCCTTTCGTCCTCTCTGGTGGCCTGAAAATGACGTAAATCTTACACTGGATGAGTACGGACTGACCGTTCATCCCCTCGGGACGGAATCATCCCCCTTCTGTGCTAATTTTGCCTTCCGGGACACCCTCGAGCTTTTTGGTGGCACCAGCAATCCGTTGGGGAGAGCAGTGGACCACTTCTACGTGGGCTATATTTTTGTGTTCCTTTGACGACCGAAATACTGCTATTCTATATATGACCGAACTGACCACCACTCTAAAGGCCGGAGGATTCAACCTCACTAAATGGACTTCAAATAGCCAGAAGGTGCTCAATGTTGTCCCGAAGTCCGAGAAAATGGAGTATGCGAGGGAGCTTTTGAGATCCTCTTCACAAATGGAGCGCGGGATTGGAGTTCAATGGAAGCCCGGAGGTGAAGAATCCATATTCACTCCGGACCTACCCAAACGACCAGTCACACGGAGAGGAATCCTACCATAAGCCTCAAGCCTCTATGATCCCCCAGGTTTCGTTTCACCGTGATTGTTACCTGGAAAGTGCCCACCGCAATCTCTGTGCCAGAGAGGGACGGGTTGGGACCAGCCTCTCCAGGACGACGGTGGCAAGCGATAGCGCGACTGGTTGCACAATCTGGATTAATGTGGTGAGATCGAGATACAAAGATGTTTGCCAGGAATCGAGCGTACGAAAGATGCCGACCTCCACTTGTTTTCAGGAGCATCAGAAGTAGTCTACGGGATAGTGGCTTACGGCTGCTGCGTAGACGTTACCAGTGGGCGGCACAGTCAGACAGTATTCGCAAAGACGAGCTTGGCTCCACTGAAGACGGTGTCCATTCCGAGGTTGGAATTGACTGCAGCAGTACTGGCCTTGGAAGCCGCCACGTCGATTGAAAGACTCTTTGGTCTAATAAACTGGGAACCAAACTTTTGGACGGACTCAGCCAAAGTACTACGTTACATAAACAGCATTACAGCTCGCTTTATACATCCGTTGCCAACAGACCCACCATGATCCCTGAGTCGACTAAAACAGATCACTGGCACTATGTACAATGCGCCAGTGACCAGGCCGGCTTCTGCTCAAGGAGCCTAAACGCACTATAAGGGCCGCCGATGTGGACAATGGGACAGGACTCCCTAACTGCAGCTGAAGAGATGTGGTCAACGCTACCAGTACCTCAACTTGATGATAGGGATATCGAGATCAAAGGACCGATGCTGGCTACAAACCTCACGTGAAGAGTAAGCCTAATAGAGCAATTGTGCCATTTCCACGACTAGATAAAAGTGTTAAGAGCCGCGGTCTGGTGGACGAGATATAAAATACTCTTAACGATTTTGAAAGGCACACGACCACAGAACACCGTAAATGTGGGAACAATACTACCGGGCGAGCTGAAGCAAGCCGAACTGGGCGTTCTACGCCTACTACAACTAGACGCGTTCCCGTTGGAGACCCAGCCAGGATAGATGGTAACACTAAGGGAAGCAGGCTGCTGTACAGCAGTATCCGAAGACTAGACCCTATGCGAGCCAATGGACCACTGAGTTGGAGGGCGGCCGACGAACTCAAATCTAGCGCACGAAACAAAATACCCCATAATAGTCCCTGGTGACCACCACATAACGAGATGCCAGATAGGCCATGTGCATCGGGGAGGGGGACATGCAGGTTCAAACCACTTATTGGGCAATATACGTCTACGATTTTGGGTGACAAAGGGACAAGCGACGGTCAAGAGAGTCATAGGCAGCTGCTCCACTTGTCGGCGCCGGAATGCTGTAGAAGGCCAACAAGCGGTGGCTTTCCTTCCAGCCGTGAGAGTTCAACCGGGATGGTGCCCGTTCGTGGAAATTGTCGTCGACTACTTTGGCCCGTAACTTGTGCGACAGCAAAGGAGCATGCAAAAGAGGTATGGCTGCCTGATAACATGTTCACAATCCAGAGCAGTCTATCTCGAAGTAGTGCAGAATATGACCATCGATTCATTCCTAATTGCCTTTCAAAGGTTCGTCGCGAGACGGGGAGTCCCCAAGGAAGTAAATTCAGACGGTGGCTCAAAATTTGTTGGAGCTCATAAAGAGTTAGAGAAATGGTGGAACCCCATTGACCACTCCAAAATACGAAGCAAGACCGTAGCAAAGGGGATAGAAGGGCACTTCAAAGCACCTTGTGCCAGTCATCGCGGTGGCTTTTGGGAAAGGCTGAAACGATCGACTAGGGGAATACTCACGGCCCTGACCTCACAACAAAACCTCGATGACGAGACGCTGACTACTTCACTAACAGAAGTAGAACACATTGAACAATAGACCCCTTGTGCCGCTCGCCCCAGGCCCGGAAGGCGAACGGGCTCTCACTCCCAACGACCTGTTATTACTGCGGTCAAACGTAATGTTTTCAAATGAATATAAGTTTTGAGCCAAACATAATTCTACAGTGATAACACCACACTTCGAGCCCCCTGATATTCCAGTACCCTGCAGCCATCTCCGTTCTCCATCGAGAACTCTCAGTCTTCGTTTTGTCGTGTACTTTACTCTTATTCGGGAAGCCTTTCTTCTCTACATTCCGTAACCTGTCTACACATCCCGATCACACCGAAACTCATTTTTCTTTCACCAATAATGTCGTATCATCTTCAGATTAAACTGTAATACATCCATTTTGGAGCTTAATCTCGAGAAAGTCTGCAAGCTTGTCTGCTACTAGCCAAAATTAGATGAAGCCTGTGGCGACCTACGTATGCACTGACTTTAGGGCCCAGCTAGGTTAGGGCGAATCAGCACCCTTATCTACTCCATGGATGTTGACCGGTTCATAAGCTGTGTAACGTATATGTGTAGAAATCCTCCCTGGCTGTATTTTTATTGTTGAAACTATGCTCTTTATCTTATTAGTTCCCGAACAAGTACAGAATGCATCAACCACTACAGCTGAACATCCGTTTATAATTTGCTCATAAGCCGCGGCGCATTTTTTGATTCGAAACCGGACTGCCGTGACGGTGGTACCTGATATTGACCTTTTGTCCAACTCTTGTCCTCGTTGCTAGACGTTGTGACCATACAGTTGAGGTTTGTACGTGCTCATATGCGCATAATTTGTTAATCCAGTACCGTGGGGCCAGCGAATCAATCTTATACTGACTAGGATTCGTTAGTTGGGCAAAGCGGTACTAACTATCGGATTAACCGTTACACGCTTGTCTA
The DNA here is from genome assembly GCA_948099385.1 of Fasciola hepatica. Classification (NCBI taxonomy): domain Eukaryota; kingdom Metazoa; phylum Platyhelminthes; class Trematoda; order Plagiorchiida; family Fasciolidae; genus Fasciola; species Fasciola hepatica. The sequence continues at coordinate 3,874,036 of CANUEZ040000126.1, read as the reverse complement.
ATGATGCTTTGAACAGCTTAGCTAGTGGTTCAGCTGTGATGAACGCTAGCGGCTTTAGTATGGCTGTGTGGGCGTCATCCTACCCCGCCGCCTTGGATACGTCTAGCTACTTCAGAATGTTCAAGGCTTCCCCAGTGTCGGTTTCCCCATCCTGTTTTTCCGAGACTTAACTACCCGTGGTAGCAGGCAGCCCATGAGCACTCTGCTCCTGTCTTTATACCTCCTGAAGGGATTCCTAAGAGGTCTCTGCTTTTTCCTGCCTGCTTTTTGTCCGCACTTCCAGTGAGATCCTGGCTCTGCCTACGGCTTTCCTCAGTGCTGCCTTAGATGGAACGTTTTTGTACTGTGCTTCCGGGTTTTTTGGCATTCCACGCAGTATGTTCCTCGTGGTTGTTCCTGCACTGTTTCTGTATCTGAGATAGTCTAGTTCTCGTAGCTTTGAACTGCAGGAAGGCCCGGCGGCCGTTGGAACTCCTTCACTTTTTAAATGCTGTTTGCTTTTGTTTTAGGGCCTTTCCCACTAGGCTTGCCCACCACGGTGGCAATCCGTTTCGTCTGACTCGTTTGAGTGGCGCGACTCCCTCTGTCATGTCTAACGGCCTGCTCTTGATCCAACTCCATTTGTTTTTGTACGTTGTAATTATCGCCCACCATATCTCAATCTATCCGGTGGCCCGGTTCTGCCAAGCTACTCTCGTTTGTTTGTGAGAAGTTCCCCCTGAATTCACTCGGCCCACTTATTCCCCAAATGTTTAACCTAAACTGGAGTACGCCATGATCACTCTTTCCTATGGGGTTCCCCGACTTCTGGGTGTTCCAAGTCATTTGGGGCTCTAGTCATTACTAAGTGAAGGATTGAGGGGGACTTACCAAACCGCGACCTCGTCACTTGATACACGTGTTGAACAAGAGCTTTCCTATGGATTTGGTGGAGTAATATTTCTCCAAATGTGCTTTCTGGAGCGGCTTCCGGGGTCCAATCTACTTCGAGCACTTTGGAAACAACCATCATAATTAACTTGCTTCCGGCATCGGCAACCGTAGTGAGGAAATCAAGCAGGTCGCCATCCTCAGCACCTTCCACCCCTGGGCTTCGATAAGTGCAAAACGACCGAAGTTTTCAGTCCTCCCGTAGCTATTAAAACAAATACCTCTTAGGCATTCATCGTAAAAAGTTGACTGCCCTTCTACCCTTACACTGCTGCGCTAGGAAGACGATTATACCCCCTCCGACTTAACCTTCCAGCCTGTCCACCCTGAAGCCTAGGTAGAAGTTTGTGATCAGCCCATCTTCACTTTTGCCTAGTCGTAGCCGCTTTTCAGTGACTGCCATCACATCCGTTCCCTGCTTCCTAGCTCTGAGCTCTGGCAATTTGTTTCGCAGTATTTGCCTCGATGGTGTAAGATACGAGCATATCAACAACCTCGTCTGTTTTTCTGTTTTTTCTAGAGGGGCAGCAGGTGCTCGGGTCCTGAGCCCGAGCACCCGGACCGTTTTTTCGTATCACGGTTGGGCTCCGAGCGCTACTGTTAATTAGCACCCTTCCCACCTCCTGGGTTGCTTTGCGCATCACCGTCCTTGCAGCCTCGGTAGGGGCCAGTTGTCCTAATTCTTCTCAGGCCCGGTTCATTCTGACCCAGTTCAGTTTGCACACAATCGTCAATGGCCACGGAAAACCTGGCCTCCAGAATTTCTTTGATGGTGTGCACACTAGGTAGGCACCCCTCACTGCGCAGTTTATTTCTCCGAAGCCCGACCAAAAATCGAAAGAAAGGTAAAATCTCATCGCTCGTCAACTGCGAGAGTCATTGTGCATGGTGCGCACCCACTAAGTCGTTAAGTAGCAAATAGAAACTTTCAAAAACCAAACTCATTACATCCGTCTGTCTAGTTCCATGCTGAAAATTCCCCGCCAGAAATGATATCACTCCATTTACGATCTAGAGCCTCCTTGAATGCATGGACGGCCCCCCGTTCTACTACTTCCTCCGGAAGTCCACTCCAGTTATCTACCACAATACAGCCAAGAAAGTGAGGTCTAGCCTTCAGCCTAAATCGAACCTTCGCCTGTTTCTTCCCACGACCTTTTGTTCTGGAGTCTTCTGCCATATGGAATAGACTCTCCGGTCTGAGCCGAAAAAGTCCTCGATTATCCAAAATGTCCCTATGTGATCCCCCCACACTCTCCTCCTTTCCGCAGAGAAAGTTCTGATGTCCTAGAGTCCCTGCTCATAAGTCTTGTCTCTCTGACCCCCAGTCATGCGTTTTGCAAGAAGCCTTAATTTCTCCACACAAGTGTCATTCCCTTTGCAGAAGGGTGGCCACGCCTGAACACAGTTTTCTAACAGAAGTTCAACTATAGACGTGTACGCTAGCGTGAAACCCCATGGATGTCTGCAAGAAAACGCTGATATAAGGTCAGATCAGATCAGGTTGCACAGGACTATTGGTGGGCGGCGTTGTTCGAGAGCCCGGAATTCTTTCGGTGGCCAGCACTCAGTACTGCGACTTTGTTAATTTCCTCCGGTTTTGTTGCGCGAATGGATTTGCTCCTTCAGTTGGCTGGAAAAAAGACGTAGAAGAAGCGCTCTTCTCGTGATCCGGGCGAGAGACCTCCGTGACATTAGCGTTCCTTCACGTAGTATGCCAGATGCGATACCTACAGTGGGGGTTTTGCATGCTCGATCTGCAAAGATTGAAGGAAAACTCGGCGAGCCGGAGCTCAGCAAGTGCATAAGCAGGCATCAACGCGCACATCGATAAAAATGGGAATGGCGATCTGTCTGAGCTCGTTACGATACACTTAGTGCCTCTGATTTTGGGCACCGACGCAGAATATAATTTCTCCCTACTCCTCAGTAGCGTAATTCTCTGAATAACTCGTCCCACTTGGCACCCGGCATCTTTTTAAAATGCCTCACAACTTTCAGTCTATTCCACATTTCCTCCACAGCGGTAAGGCAGCATGCGGCGCATGGTTCAGAAATCTTGCTGTTCGCCAGATTTCATTGCGACGGAATCTTTGGAGCCACTCCAGCTGAATGGACTGCCGAAAAGCTGAAATTTCTCCCGCTGTCCAGCGGTCTATCTCCCAGGTCACAGGAAATTCAAGATGCAAGATGCAGCCAAGACCAGTATCCGGAACCCTTTCGCATTGTTCAGTGGTCTATCTTCCAATCCGCCGGCAATACCAGATGCAAAACACTGTTGAGGTTTGTATTTTGAACCATTCCTTATTTCCATTGCCCCATTATCTAGTGAACTATGTTCCAGCTCACCGGTGAATTCAGGTAACAAGATAATCACAAGATCCGGGCACATCTAGCCTTGAGACTCCTACCCATGTACTACCTCAAGATTTTAAGACTACTCTACTGCTCAGAACCTTCGCTCTTACATTTAGCCTAGAGCTTGGATTCAGCAATTTCATACTTTTTCCCCTCTTTCTGTGATCAATGGCCTGTTCGGATAAACCCCCTGAACTTTTGCCTGATAAGCGCTCCAGGATTTTAAACACTTCAATGAGATCTTCTCTGAGTCTCCTTTTCCCAAGTGAGAACAGTCATGTATCCTGCGGTCGTTATTTGTACTGCCTCCCTCGTTGTCCTGCAACCATCCGAGCGGCTACTCACTGGCAGGCTGCATCTATTTTCAAACAAGGCCCCCAGGCTTGCGCACAAGGTCCTGAGAGTGGTCTCGTTACTGCCTTGTACACTTTCACCTACCTGCAAGATAGGGTTGAAGGCAGCCGAAAGAGCTCACCTCTTGCCTTGTGAGCTGCCAGCCTGTACTGTTTAGCGCACTTGAGGCCCGCAGTCATTTGGACACCCAAGCCTCCTGTTGACTGCGTTGCCTTAACTATGAATGGTCCACTTTCCCCCACCACCGTTACTTCAAATGAATTTCTGGTAAATAGGTGGGCCTTGCTTTCTTTCAAGGGCATATCCTATCTGTTTGCTCGGCTAACTACGAATGTCAGATCCCTTGCCAGTTTAACACGATCTCCTAATCCCACAAATTTTGCATCGCCTCCAAAAGTGAAACACCTAAGCCATAATTCTTCCACTGTATCATTTATCTAAAGAAGAAGAAGCAGCAGACCTGAAACTGACCCTTTAGTTACTCCGCTGTTTACCTCTGGTGCATTCGACTTGCAGGTTCCTGCTCTAACATGGAAAGTCCTGTTTGTCAGGAAGGCTGATACCCAGTTGTGTATTTGCCACTAGACGGCAAGCTTCTTCGGTTTCTCCATCAATAGGCGATGGCTGACCGAATGAAAACCCGAGCTGAAGTGTAGGTAGCAAACTTCGAACACCTTGCCCCAGTCGAGCTGGTTTGTGACTTCGTCTAGGAATACTATAAGGCTCGAAAGACAGGATTTGCCATTCAAAGATCCGTGCTGCTCTTTACAGAGCAACATGTGGCTCAGAAGGTGTTTAAGAACATGTTGTTTTACCGCTCGCTCCAAGCACTTGCGGAGAATACATGTGAGGCTTACTAGGTGGTAATTTTCTTTATCTGACCATGGCTCACCCTTTAGAATAGCCCAAGCCTTAGCTAACTTCCAGCCCAAAGGTAACACTCCTTGGCCAAGTGCGGCCCAGACAGACGGCAGACAGATTCACGATTGTGGCCGCCAATGGCCGTGTAATAGCTGGATGTATGCCAACAGGCCCCGCCGGCTAGTGCACTTTAAGTCCTTCCAACAATTTCTGTCTCCCCCTTTTCCCTATTTGCTGTCCTAGAAGGTGTGGTGAGTCAGCAGCTGTCACCCGTGATGTGACCAGTGGCAGCTTCGTAGCCACGTTCGAGGATGAGCCTCATCCAATGGGGTTCGCTGCAGACTAGTCCGACGAAAGCCCCTTGTGACTGGTCACCTTAGAGTCCAACGGCCACCTTCTCTGATTTGACATATTTATGCAAACCCGTTTTGCAGCACAACTAATATGCTATTTTGCAGCCTTGACATTCTTGCCACTTTCGTTCGCGTAGTTCTGGGTGGGGGCAAACCCTGTAAGTCCTGTAAATTCAGTTCATTACGACTTTTACATAAGGGTTGGAGCAGTCACTTGCGGTTCGATCGATGTTTGTTGTCCCCAACTACGTCCATGCGCACTCTTGAAGTACATGCCTAAGGCATATGCTTCGCTGTTATCTTCGTTCCATATTTCACCCACATTATTCAAGACCATACTGTCCCTTCCATTCTTAAGCGAAGCCTTTGAGTGAACATATCTATAATAACTTTTTTGGTTCTGTTTAATTTCTCTGGCCCATGTCAGTTCATAAGTCTTGTCTGCCCCCAGTTGGATTTTGACTGTTGAGCTTCTATCTCCTTTTTAGCGTAACCAAGCTCTTTCGCTCTCAGTGGCCCTGAAGATTTGCCAGCTTCGATCCCTCTGTTTGCCTGGTTTTGAACATCCGGCGTCCACCAAGCTGGCTAGCCTTTGCTTTTGCACTCCTGTAGCGAGGCAAAACAGTGTTGCAGCTCCAGAAGGTTCTGCTTGATCCTCCACCAAGTTTACTTTACCCCAGCTTCCTCGCCCTCCATCCCCCAAGTCTAGTTACGTAGCCTTAGTTCTGAATGCCTCTGTGTTCATCTTCCTAACATTTCTGTGTGATTCCCCTATGGCTTTTGAATGCCCGAGTCAAAAGGGAAAATTTGATGGTGACATGATCACATTTTTGAAAACCGAAGTCAAAAACATAGATTGCACGATGTGTCCTGGATCATTTCGCTGCACCTTTACAGAGTGCATACTGCAGTCGAAGTGATTATTTTTATAGCAAAATAAATGAACGAAATGTTCATAAATAAGGGCAAAATCACGTGACGCACACATTCACACATGTCTATCGGATGATCACACAACAATTATCAAACCTCATTACCACGGCAATGATAAATTGATTACAAGTTCACGTTGCTTGCAAAGTTCAGGTTTGTGTGCACGGATCGACAGGGCCTCCATGTATCTTAATAGTTTGGTACTGGTGGTCGAGAAGATCACTCTGAACGCTTGACTTACGTTGACGCAATGTTTAGTCTCTTAAATATGTCGAGCAATTGACGATCTGATTGACCCCTGCTCAGTTGATGATGCAATTGTGATAAAATCGCTGCTCATTGTCTTCTGAAGCCACACTGGAATGTGTTCAGCCATTCGACGAAGTAACTGCCTTTCCGTTCTGCCTATGTAGGTGGCTGAGCACTCGCATTTGAATTGGTATATGCAATTTGATTTGGCGTGGATAGACAGGGGTTCTTTCATCGGTGGCCTAGTTAACCGATTAGTTTTGAATATAATCACCGGATCGGCTACATAGTAGGTGCGGCTGACAGCTGACTTCAAGCATTTTTTGATCAACTCACTTACATTGTCACCTTTTTAGGGGAGTTTTTGATATACTTCCATCTTGAACACTGTGGTTGAAATATCCTTTCTTGGTTTCGGGTGACGATACTTTGTCAAGAATGATTTTGGGTATCCATTTTCCGTCAGAATTTTAGTGATGCGATTGATTTCCTCATCCAAAGTGTCCGCCGTGCAAATCTTCTGTGCTCTGCAGTACTTATGCCAAACTTTGTCGGCCAATTTAACCCATCTACGTCATTTGCATGCATCTTGATCACTACTTCAAGGAGCATAGGCTGCTGCCCGGATCTATACCTTGTGTCTCCTCCTAATATGCTGAAACGGAGCTCTGCTGCGCTTCCATTCGACGACGTCTTCGCCTGCTCTAGCCGAGTTACAGCTGTCGGTTTTTCAATCATCTCCAGGCAGAATATATTCACCTACTGATAAAAACCGCTTGCTGACACCTGGAGCTGCATTGGTGCATCCACCAATTTATTGTCCTCGTCTAATGGTGAATTTGGGCTTCAGTGCACGCCTGCAACAGCTGTCTTTCTGTTACGCAGACTTACGATAACAGCACACGTCTGAGGGCTTGCTGTGCACAACCTCACTTCGGATTCCATATGCATTGGTCCCTATCCGACCGGGAGGGCCACTCCACCACAGGCTGTTACTTCCTCTGTGTTGTCGATAGACGAGACAGCGGTCTTGCACCCCCTGCTGAACATGCTCGTTTTGGGCCAGCCGCTTCCCCGAGCCTGCGACTATTTCAGCATTGCAGTGAGAGACTCCAGAGGCCAGATCCTCCCATTTGTTTCTAATGCTGCTGGCATTGGTGTATAGCACTACCGTAGCTTTTTTGTTCGACATAGCTTTTCTCTCCTTTATTTCATGTCCTGCCTCAGGTGGGGTACCGGATTTTCTGCCACATTTTTTGACTCTGATGGGCTGGATTTCATAGTTTTGCTGGCACGTCTCTATCACTGCTTGCTCCGTCGAGTCGAAATCCTGTGTACTCCTTACGGGCTTGATAGTATCAACTTTCTTTTTTTGTCTATCCGGAAGTTCTTATAACAGGGGTCTTAGGACTACTTTCTTCTTCCACTGAGACTTCCCACGACTTGTCTTCCTGTACGTCCTCCATTACAACCGCCGCTTGACCGTACTCGTTTGGCGTACCGCAATGGATATGCGTCCCGGTTTATATTACCAAGCTAGTTCCCAGCCAACCCATATGTTGAGACAGTAGTCTTACCTGCTTTCCTCCTGGCTTGGCATTTCCTCGTACCCTTAAGCCCATTTCTGGAGTGACAGGCACAGCACGATATCTCCTGTTTGTGCGGTGGAGAACTTCCTTCGCTGTTGCTAGTAGCTGGTCCCTCATATTTCGGTCTACAAACCCCACCAGGTTTGGTCTTGCTGGTCCTGTTTGTAATCCCGGTCGTGGTTGCTTCCATACGCCGACCCTACTAATTCTCCTCATCCCTACCTCTTGGCTAGTGCTACGAGCCTTAGCAGATCCCGCACCCTCCCATTATCCAAATTTCGCCTTGCTTTGGACCACCTAATGGTCGGTTATTCGTAGTCTAGTATGAGAACGGTATGGCATCTCATTGTGCAGGGCCCCCCGCAGCCCTTATCTCCGGCAGTTCTTTTTCAATCTCCATACCTGGCGCTCCAGGCCTTCCAAAGCTGGGCTAACTGTGTCATCAGGGACACTTGCCATTTGTGGTTTACTCGTGGCATTATTCTTCCGTGGTGCTGCTTCTGCTGCACTTTTTGAATTTGGTATTGAGGACAGATGGTCCGCAACTTTAAGTTTACCCTTGAGTCCCTCAACGCCGGTCCCTTTTGTTTTTTCACAACTCATCTCTACTGCGTCCGCGAAGGAGGGTTTGGAAAGTCTTTTTTCCTCTGGACTGCTACGGCTTCCTTTGGTTCTCAGACTTTTATCCACTTTCAACTGGTTCGAGTATGGCAGCTATTTGAAGGGCTTCCCTGGCGGCGGTCTTGCAACGGAAGCACTCCCATCCAATCCACTGGTTTTGGCCAAACATCGAATAGTGCCACTCTGGTATCCCTGGGCGCTTCGCATGTGTCCATTGCTGGCACACCTCATTCGCAATCCCATTTTGCACTGGTTTTGAACAGGCTCCAGACTAGCAAGCGTAAGGCACTTTCGGCATGGTTTAAAAAACAAGGAAAACAGTGCACTGACACTGCTTCTGCAAAAAAGCAAAAGTAGTGGTTCCTTGGTGACTGAGAACCACACGAAAGATTCTGAATTTGGGATTCATGCGTCAGTAAGTTGTTGACCTGAAAACAGTAAATACCTCCGTTGCGCTACCTTAAGCGGTATTTCAGCAAGAGGTGCGCCATCGAAAACAAAAATCAAAAGCACCGTCTCTGAAAGTCAGGTCAGGTCAGGTCGGATCACAAGACTTGCTACTCAGGCAACAAGAATCCAGATTCTTGTGAGTGTGAGCCTCAGCATCTCACCGTGCCCCGGCTGCAATAGTGTTTTACTGACATCTTAGGTTCACGGATTCAACTCTAGAGCGTAAAATCGGGTTCGCTTTCAAAGAAAGCAGGGATTCACAATTTGAGCAGGCTGAAAGCTGGAACAAGACACGAAGACACACCGGGTTAGGCATGCTCCATCCATGAAACGAGCTAGAGTGCAGGAGACTGCTTGTGTATTAGGAAATAGAAGAAACAAGTGAGGACACAGAGGAGCGAGAGCTTGAGACTGCTGAAGAGGTGGAATTGGGATGTGAGAGGAATTTTATTAGATTAATACGATGAGTGACTTGGTTGTTTGAGTTTCAAATAAGGGTGGAAAACACTGACGGCCGGGCCTTGTCCAAGCTAGCCCAGAACTGCACGACAGTGTGCTAGGCCACTATCTCCTCCGGATGAGTATTTCGTGCAATAACTACTCTAGAAAAGAAGTTAGACTGGATACTGGCAGTGCTCAGGGTTTATTCAGCTCCAGACTGTGTCCCTTAATACAAGCTTGAGCTAACTTGCTTTTTGAGTGAACAAAATCCATTTTGGACCTAATTTTTACCCCCTGGGCTTCGGGTGTTACCTGTACAGAAGTAGTGCCCCCTTAGAGCCAGCGGTCCTGTCCTGCCGAACATGCACCGGAGGGGCGGGGCTCAGATCTCACGGACACCTCACTGTGAACCGAATGTCTTGCGCATACCTTTTGACGATATGATAGCCACAGCCCAAACAGATGAATTGGGAGATCGAGGATCCAAAAGATGTGAATCCAGCTTGATGTCTTACCTGAGATGGAATCCACCGACTGCTGCTGATTTGAAGTCTTTCTAAAAATTCCCATCCCAACAGTGGACCCCACGAACTTGGTCGACCGGGAGAAAGGCCGGCAGAGTTTGAGGAAGTGCTTTGTTGGTCCAAATAAACTGACAGATTTGGAGGGGCTAGCTATCTAGAGTCGAACCGGTGAGTCTATGATGCTCCACGATTCCAGAGGGCAAGGAATGAGATCTGGCGATGAGCCCTAGCCGGAAATCTCTAAGTTTGTCTAAGCAGACCCCTTTCACACGGTCACCCCTTTACTTAGGGTGGAAGTAATTAATGTTTTGAATATGTATTGAGTCGTCCACCAGTCTTAACTGATATGTGACGTGTGTTACAGCGTGACCAAAGAAGGTCACTCAAGCTAGATCGGTTTTCCGTGACGAAAATGCCACTGACTTTATTGTGTTAGTGGGTGATTTTCGCCCGATCGTGGGCCGCCTTTGAGGTCAGCTAACCTGGTGGTCACAGCCGTGGTGAGGTAGCAAATACCACTGGTAACTTGCTACCCGGGGCTGAATCCTGGTGGGCTTTAGGAGGGCATCCCAATTTCACGCGCGATCCAAACTCACTGGCTCGAAATAAATGATTTTTGGCTTCCTATTCTTAGGTCTCCAAAGTGTCGCTACCCGGAGGCTTTCCCCGCCGCACTATCGACTGTACAGTGTTGACAGCCTCCATGGTTTACCAAAGGGCTTCGACGTAAACTTCGCCGGAGAAACCGAGCTTGGCGACAGTATCGAGCCATAGCCGTGGTAACGACGCGTAAAGCCAACCACGAACTCAGAGTTCGTCCATCAAGATGGCAAAACTACGTGGATTCGATGAGAGAAACAGCCGAATGTATGCGTGCACCAAAACGGCTGTTTGCCTGTGTGGAGGGATGAACGAGAGCAATGCCAGGAATACCTCCCCCTATGGTAGACGGGAGAAAGGCTGACTCAGATGGAGCCAGAGCAGATGCTCTGGGAAGCCAATATTCATCGGTGTTCACAAGTGCTAAACCTCGGTCACCCTTCTTGTTGGTGTCCCAGCCTTCAGTTGCTTTTGAAGATACCAGAGTGAATGAAGTTTTGACAATTCTAAGACCTTCGAGCAACATAAGTCACTCGGGCCAGACGGAATACACCCACTGGTACTACGGCAGCTGGCCGAGGTTCTTGCGGGTCAAATCAACAAGGTGAACAAACCCCCACTGGCACCTAGAGAACTCCCGGACGATTGAAAACAAGCAACTTTTCACTGATTTTCAGGGCAGGTTATAAGTGGCTGCTGAGGGCTGTAGCCTGGTAAGCCTTACCTGCGTCATCTGCAAGACGAGGGAGCGGCTTATAGCCTGGTGCATTGAAGAACGTCTTGGTCGTCATAACTTATTGTTGCACTTTACGGAGTTCGCAAATCCTACTCATGCATTTCCAACCCTGTGTTGGCTCTAGAGCACTGAGTGGAGACGAAGGCTTAAGGATATCACACAGATGTCGCTTTCGTCAACTTCAGTAAGTCATTTGACCAAGTACCATGTGACCGACTTTTCCTGAAGTTCAAACTATTGGAACACACTATCATTCTGGACTGAGGACACCCTCGGGCTGAGGAAATCTGGAGTTCAGTTTTCTGGGACCCTGTCTACTTGATACCCGGCTTCCAGTGGTGTACTCCAAGGTTTGGCACTCGGTCCACTGTCGTTTTCGGTTATATCGGTCCTCTTCCAGTCTGCTTGAACTCGCTGTGCCTACTCTTTGCCAACTATCCAAGAACCTGACGCTTGCTTCGTCCTGAGGCATTGGCACAACATATGGGCCTTTCCGGTAAACTTTGAAGCGTTTACATACTTGAACATCGGTCAAATAGAGTCAACGTAAGGATGCATACTCTCTAGTACTCTGCTGAGAATGACAGCCTGCCAGCGTGACCCTGCGATAGTACTGTCGAACAGCCTAAAAGCTAGAGGTAATACAAATACGGCATCTGCACCAGTTTGGGGTGCCTTTGGGGCTATCCGTCTTTCCTTTGCAGAACTTTATCATAGGGCCTTTCGGCTGCTATGCACTACATATGTTGAACTTCGGTTGAAGTTTGTTGCTGCCGCCGCATACCGGCGCCCCGCTGCCGAAACGGTCAAGCTTGAAAGTTTTCGGAGGGCTGCTACTCTCCTCGTTGCACCTCTGCGCGGGGCTGGCTATGAAGGTCGTCCACTAGCAACTGGGCTATTCCCAGAAACCCGTCGTAGGATAAGAGGCTGATCCATTTGTGTCTGCCAAATTTTACGAGGTGACCTAGGACCAGAACTACAGGTAAGCTTTCAGCTACTTGGAGCTTGTCGGAACCTGGTGGTTCGCTGCTGATGTACCACCTGTCCCGGAGAGCCACCTGTGTTTGGAGCTCCCGCCCAGCAGATCAGGTGAAAAAATTTCTCAGTCGGATATTCAAGCCAGAACAAGACAGTTTTCTGACTGGAAAATAGTGGGATTTTCGTTCTTGAGATCATGCTGGACAGCTGTCTTGATGAGGCTTACACCAAAAGCTTCCCTCTGCCTCTTATCCTGAAGACCGAAGACTTTTACGAGGGCTCAGTTCGGTTCAATTTACCTCAGTTCGAACAGGACAAGTAAAGGCCTAGGCTAACAAAGCATCCAAATTTACTTTGGCGGCGTGCATACCACGCAGGCACCGTTCACCGCGCAGTTTATCCTTTCGAACCTCTGCAAAAAATAAGGGGAAAATCCAAGTTTTTTCGCTCATCAACTGAGACATTAGGCTTCGTGGGTTTTCTCCGGGTCATTATGTCACAAGTGGAAACGTTCAGTAGTGAGACACATCAGATTGGTCCTAGAGTTCACAGTGGCCCGTCTAGAGATGTGCTCGAAGCTCACTTCCAGAAACTATCTCGTTCTACACATGATCTAGGGCTCCTGTATTGCCTGGAAGGTCCCCAGCTCCATAACTTATTCTGGTAGTTTATTTCAGTAGTTCACCGCCCCTTTGCTAAAGTAAGATCTGTTAGTCAACCTAGATCACACTTTAGCCAGATGCCTCCCGTGACCTCTTGTTTGGGGTTCTGTGGCTATGTTCAACGGACTCTAAGGTCTGAGCCCAGAAGGGCTTTTATTGCCTTAAATACCTTTGTGAGATCCCCTGGCAGCCTTCTCCTTTCAAGAGAGAATGTTCTGAGGTCTCAAAGTCTCTCCCCGTACTTCTTGCCCTTGAACCAAGAGCTTCTAAAAACTCTGTGCCTTCTCCAAACAGGTGACGTCATTCTGGCGGGAGGGTGACTGCGCCTGAACACAGCTTCCTAGGAGATCTAATTAAAGGCGTATCGGCATGGAACCCTTTGGTTTCCGGCACTACTAAGCTGTTCTAAACATGAAGAGCCCACCGCGTGCCTTATGTTAAGCTGCTGCACATAGATCTCACTTCATAACATCAGAAGCTGCCGAAATCCTGAGGTCTGTAGCCATCATTACTGCCTCTATATTATATGGGCCTTAGTGGTGAGAAACCCTCGGGCTTGTCGCTGTCCGCGACAACAAGTGGCTCTTCTCAGCACTGGGAGTCAAGCCCCCCTTGTGTGCCCTGTTGGCTCCGGGTTGTAAAACCATGTCCGAGCCAAGCGTGGTCCGGTCCCAAAGGTCCGTTTCATATAACCGGCACCGCTGGTCGGCAATAAAATGCGAAAATTGCGGGCAAGAATTCCTCCTACCCGAGTGCTCAGCCCACATTCAAAAGGCCTTCGTTAAGTTGGGAACCGACAGACTTCGACAGATGATTTGTGAGCTCCAGAACTCGTTCCTCAGAAATCGAGATATCTCTCTGAAACTCAGAATAAGCCGACTGTGCCATGATCTCTATGCGGCAACCGAAAGTAAACCCTCTTAGTGTGCAGCTCCCCTCAAGACCGATAAAATCTCGTAACTCGCGCGGCTCTGAAGGCATCTCTCTATTCCTCGTTCAAAGTGGCACCCACCTAGGTTTACCAAAAGATATGGCTGGGGCTTTCAGCTGATATTTCACCTCGGCACTCATTACCGATACTAACCCCCCGCCACTCTGCTATCTGATGCTCACACAGGACGCGATATCGACCATAACATTTACCACGGCTAACATAAGGAAATTCCTGACCAACACTAAGCCCTCCCATCATCCAGGGCCTGATAAATTCCACCTGTCCTACTTAGGTTTGGGGGACCCGACCTAGTACCCCTTTTGCTGAACCTCTTTGCAGTATACATGTAGTCTGGAATCTACTCAGCTCGGTGGAGGGCGTCCTGTACAATTCCACACCACATGCGTGATCCGGGGAACCATCGCCCCACAAATCACACTTCGATTGTTTCCAGGCTCATGAAGGGGATTGTTAAGGATCGGCTTGCAAATTTTCTGACTTCTCGAAGTCGTACCAACCGAGCTCAGCATTGATTCCTAAAGTCCCGTTCATATCTCACGTGTCAGATGGACTTTCTCAATTTTATCATCTCCACAGCCGACACAGACAAGTCGATCATCGTCATCTTCCTCGATATGATTAAGGCTTTCGACAGCCTGTCTCAGACTCGCTTACTGTCAACAAATAGATCCTACGGTGCCGCCGACCCTTTTCTGCCTGGCTATCATCGTATCCCTCCGAAAGTTCTCAAGCGGGAATTTTCAATAAGACATCCTCTCAGCCCAAACAAATCACTAGCAGGTTCGTGCAGGGTAGGGTTCTAGGCCCTCTCATATTTCTCATGTAAGCGGATGACGTCTTCAAAGTAGTTCGTCATGGCACGACATTCGGCTTTGTTGACGACGTACAGCTAGTCTATACTTTTGAGGTCAAAGCCCCACACTCAGCTCCCAGTGATATTCTGCCAGACTTGAAGTCCCTTGATGAATAGTGTGCTCAATGGACGATGAAGTTTCTGACAGTTAAGGTCTCTCTTTTCTCCCACAAATGTCAAGTTCCACCCGGCTCCCTCACAATAAGTGGTCTGCCGATTCCCACTGCTCAAGTAGTAAGTGGCCTAGGCCCACAGTATTCCTGTTCCTTTAACTTCCATGAACAAGCATCGGCCTAAATTGACAAGGCTAGAAGGATGATTACACTTGTCCTCAGAACGTACCGTACTCAGGAGAGCAAGCTCCTGATATTCAAGACACACACCGGGTCGCCGTTGGAATACTGCCCCCTGGTTTTCACCTTGGTAGGGAGGGCTGACAGAGTCAATATAAAGAAAGTGCAACATTCCTTCACTAAAAACTTACTTGGCTCCTCTTCCAAACTTAACCACAGAGCTAGGAGCGAACTACTCCGACTTGAACCTCTATGGTTATGTCGTATCAAGCTCAATCTTTCACTTAACTTCGGCCTTATGCACTCAAAATCCACTTTTCTGATAACCCACTTGGTTCCTCTAGTGAGACACCTTGCTCCCTCCGTCAAAGACAATTCACCATCACAACCCCCAATCTAGGCTTTCAATGAGATCTCGATATTTTTTGGTTATGTCCTGGCCTCTGAAATAGGCTTCCTGACTCGCTACCGTCAAGTGCCACGTCAGAACAATTCAAGGGAGCACTAAGCAGAAGCATTGGCGCATCTATAATCAGAATGACCCAAAACAGCGTGAGAGTAGATGGGGGCGTGAAGACTGTCTTGAACATTAGACTGTAATGAGTCATAGTCTTCTGCCTCTGATCCCCGTCTCATGACCTGTCTGGTAATCGCCACCAAAAATATATTTGTATATATATATATGCTTTCTTGTGTAAGCTTCACTCAACTTTCTTCTTCTCCTAATCAGACTGTGACATTTTACACTCTAATTTGCATGCGTATACTTAGCTCGCAATTAGAAACCAGTTCAAAGCTTCTTTCGAGCAACGCTTGTGCAGTAGATGTTACCTGACTTTGACTTACTGTCATGTCTGGTGCTCGGTTTAATGAATCCTAGATCTTTGCGACCATTCAATTCTCATCTTCAATGTGCGAATTTTAGCTGAAACTTATTGGTTTATCCGCGTCATTCATCTAGTGCTTCAGCAATAGCTGACGGCCAGTGGTGGCACCCTTTTGCCAACATCATCATGTCCGTGAAAACAATCGACATATCATAATGGGCGATGCAGCCACCAGATGGCCCGCGTGTGTACTTGAACCCGTCCGACTCTGTTACTGGCAGGAGCAAGTGGCCATGTTATGGCCCCAAGGACGTTGACATTACCTGAGTGTTTGTTAGGTCCTTTATTCTTTTCTTTCACGGCCTGAGGCAGCAACACCCACTAGGATTTTGGCGTCTACTCTGTGGCAATCTCGCAACAAAGGGAAATATCCACCCCTATCAGTCTCGGACCCAAAATGGCACTTCTAAAGCAAGGTGGGTCAAGGAGAAATGGGAAGATTACCCTAAGGTGTGGATTTGCTCTCGCACCCCTCTGTAAAAAATATAAAGAAAAAATTGAAAAAATAAAAAGACATTTCCAGCTGAGAAGGTCTTGGACTAACGCTTTCTGCTCCATTCTGGTAACAGCCTAGGCCCGGCCCTGCATACAGGAAGCCCAGGATTCTGAGATGGCCTTTAGTTACTTTTGCCTGAACCCGTGCGGGGTGATAGCACACGGCCCGAGCTGTCTTCACACGCTTGACGACCCAGCCTTTCTCAGTTTCAACCTTTTTGGGCTCCCTGCAAAACCCTTAACCAGCTTGCAGATGTCTAATGCGGTAGTCAATTCACGGTTGGAATAGATAAATTATGCGGCTTCTGCCCTGACGACATCCCGGTATTGATATGCCTACGGTTCACAGCTATCGGACAAACCTAGCCTGTATTTGTTGCCGGAACGAGGAACGTAATCATCGCACTTTTATAGCTTACCACCCACAACCTCACTTTTCCTGTGTTCTCCCCGAGCCCACACACTAATAATGATGTCCAAAGTCAGAGGTGATTTGTCTGCTACTTTGTTGACTCAGTTACTCAAGCAAAATGTTCACTGACACTAGCTCACTTGGAAAAACCTTTTTGTTCTTTATTGATGGGTGCTCACCTTCACTTAATTCGTCCGTCTCAGGCTAGAATTCAGCCGTCCCATTGTGCCTTTCTCGCACTTGTCTCGCACACTGGAGCCTTACCACGCAGATTATTATTCTTTATTAACGAAGACCCACTGTCCTGCGCAAATGGTCATGGTTAGTTAGAACCCCATTCCACCGGGAGTCCGTATACTTCTGATTCCTCATAACCCCACGGAATACCAGAAATTTTGCTTTCACATGAAAAAGCCGCACCTTAATTCGAAGTATTTTCTTTCCCTTTCACTGTTTTCCGTCCTCACCCACAGTTGGTGCAACGATCAGTCTGCTGTCTTCCCTTTTCCTCATTATCTTCATGATCCAACCCCCTTCTATTGTTCTACTCCTAGCTCCCAAATAAGCCCCCTCTTCCCATCTACCACTTACGAACTAAATTATTTTGCACCTCGTCTAAGCCTGAGCTTGATATATCCCTTTATCTCTACTATCATCCAACCACCCCAGAAAGCTACCAGTCCATTTCCACTGCTCTCCCGTGGATCGGCCCACTGGCCATCAGGTAACAAAATGTTCATTGTCCGGTTCCTAATAAAACTGTAACCATAAAAAACAGCTGGAACACTCTCCGGACTGTCGCACCCATGATCTCTTTCAGATCATACAGGGATTTTGTGAAGCCATCAGCTAACTCGGCTTTGCTCCCGGATTGCGGTACGGTCCAAACGATTTGATTATTCGGATTGGCAATGGTTAAAACCTATATTCAGGCCTGCTAACTTTATGTGGAGCACCGTTCATGACTGGTCAATGATCACTGTCCTATAACCGGAGTAACATCCTCTCATGGAAGTCTCACCGGCTCGCGGGGTGGACTCCTGTCACCAATCACCATCCACATCAGCTCAACTTCTACTTTCAGCACTCCACACCAAACAGTCCAATTCATTCCAAGTTGCAGTACGAAGTCAATGACCAGAACCTAGCCCCCACCGCTGCGTTCCCAACCTACCCCGCCCAGTTCGCCAACTTAGCCCCTTTTTGTCTGCTACCCTCACCATTCTACCTGCCATCACATGAACCAAGGCCCTTATGAAACAAAATACCAGCCATCTGTAGCCAGCCAGAATTTGGGTACCAGTTCTTTTATCACGTTTACAGAAAATTTTATCTTTGCACTCTTCCAACTTCTGCTTTGCGGCTTCAGCCGCGATGCCTCAAGTAGTGCGTTTCTCTGAAGACTCCTCTCCGAAAGTCCGTTCTGTTTCCATACACCATTCTTGCTCTCCAAAAGTTCACTGCATTCCTGTTGAAGCTTTTAGCATTCATGCGAATTTCCATATGACACTGAAATCACCTATACAAAAAGGTCCATCTCGTTACCACATCTGACTCATTTGCGTTTATTTCACAGGCTACCCCTACAGTTTGGTACTCAATGTTGGATCAGTCTTCTACATTCCGCTGGCATCTCCGACCGCACATTGAACGCCCCATGCGGACTTTATTTTTACCCGTGTCTTTTGGTAACCCTCCCAACCGGTTACTCGTTAGTGATCGTCCAAGTATTCAGTTGGTACGCCATCGAATACTTTTCTGGGCGCCCCGAACCGTGCCAGCCTGTTTTCGGTACCCATAAGGCACTCTGTGTATTATTCTTGCCTCATTTCACTGTAAGTGTTGTGCTGTCCAACACCAGCCGCTTCACTGGTCCTTGCGATCACTGCACATTTTGACATTCTTCAGTATCGCTCATGTCTGCTCTTTCACGTTTGCCTAGCTATTCACACGCTGTCCCCGAACTTGAAAGTGGTTTGCAATTCCAGCTTCGACAACCTCCACTCTAGTTCAGCCCAACAGTACTCAGATTTACTGTCTTATTCCGGACACTGTGTTATCCTTAAATTTCAAAACTGTCAATATCCCACGTTGTTATGTACCGCTGTGTTCCCTAATATTGCTTTGTGAGGGTCTTGGCCAATGCCAGTTATCAGTTATTTGACTGCACAGTACAGCACAACTTACAGTCTGTAAACGAAAGAAACTAGCCACAACAATGGCCCATTTGGTCAAGTAGTCCAAGAACCAGAGTGGATATTAGAGCAGCATCAGTGAGCAACAGTAACCCTTCAGCCACCCAATTGAGACAAGGAAAACAGCTATGTAATAAAACGACCCGTGAGTTGGTCGGCAACATTTGGTATGAAGAAAGCAAAGGAAAGTTCGATGACACTACATATATCGATTGTCCGCCAACCAACACACAATACTCAGCACACCAACCTAAGGACGGCTGCAATGTCCCTGCTCAGTTCCTTTCTCCCCTGAGCCCGTACTGATTAAACATTATTTGCAGAAAGAACCTTGGTGACCGTGAAACTGAGGCCAAGTCCTTTGTAAACGGGAGAAAAAGTGTTAGGCCCAGCGCGGACCTCCTCGCGGTACTCAACTGGTGACTTTTCCTGATTTAGAGTTCTTGTAGCCTACTCTAGAGTGAAACGTTCTGCCGGTCAAGATGTTCTTTTAGGAGTCTCCGAATCAACTCATTAATACTAAGTGACCTCAACTTGATCAGAAGACGACGGTTTATCCATTCAGATGCTCAGCTAAAGTCATCAACAAGCTTCTACCTGTTTGCTTTTGTCAACTCTTCGGCTGCCTTCGTCTATGAAGCTCGAGAGATTGGTTGAGCACGACCTGCCTTTCAGAAATCCACTCTGAGCTGGGCAAAGCACAAAAGTTTCCAGTAAGTGCTCGCAGACGAGCTCCGGGTGATATCCCCTGGGGCTTCGCATGGGATGCTGGCCAGGCCTAGCCGTCTAACTTTGCTTATTGCTCTAGTTAGATTCTCCCCAATTCACGCGCTCCAACGTCTCCTATCTATTATCTGTATCATACTTTATTCGCTTTACTCGGTCCGAACTGACCCCATTCCCCTCCTTTACCTTGCCTTAGCGTCCCAACACTTAATCCAGTTCCAGTGACTACCACTTACCTTCTAAATCATCATTCTTATTCCTAGTTTTGGTCATTATTTTTGTATTTCCATTAACTCCCAATGGCTCACAGTCCTCATTCTTCCCAAAGTAGTCTGTGTCTACATTACTAGATTTCTCTTTTCACCATTGACCGTTGATCCTCAGCTGGGAGCACCCCAGACTGCGTCTCTCTACTCTTATGCTTCCAGAAACCAACCGGCGCGCATCTCCCTTTTGATGTCTGGGAATGATCCGGAGATAACACCAGCGAAATATCTGGCCCAAACGTCCGGCTTTAAACCTGGATCCCTCACAATTTCCTAGACTGCGCCATCTCTACGTCTGTATGATCTCGACCAAAATCACCTGGGCAAATCCCGCCGGTGCGGGGCGCGGACAGATCCCCCTCCTTGGCCGGTGCACATCAGGCGTGCAGGACTTCTGCAACGATGTGCGGGCGCAACTAGGTGGATCGCACCTCCTGCCTCCAGAAATGGTTTTCAGGTTGGGTGTCCAGCGCACGGTCAGCCCTACCCACTAGCACCGGTTGCGGATTGAAAAAAACAAGAAAACAGAAAAAAGGAATACCCTTCATATACTCAAAATGTTACTGTCTTTTCCAGCCAACATTGACTCTACATCGTGCTCGCTTCAAATTTGCCTTCATAACCCAACGCCTTTTTCGTCCGGCATAAGTTGCTTTCTTTGGTGCACAATTATCGCATACTTAAAAAACCATCAACACTCCTGGCTCATTATTCCCGGTCCACTTCCCGCGGTTTCATGACAAACTACTCACCAGTCTTATTTGCAAACTCAACCACTCTCTAAGATAAAGCCCACCCCTTTTTGCTACTTTTACCGATATACTGGAGAACTAACGCATTTATTGCTGTCACTAACTTCCGTACCACAATCTCCAGGCAGTACATGACACTGCGAAATTTATCTCTTGAGATTCCCAATAATCGACGACTCTGTGTTTGCTTGCTTTCTCTGCCAGCTCCGCTGTTTGCCCACTTAGGGCTGTTGCATTGCAATATCCTCATCTTGCAAGGTATCGTGTCCCACTTTTGCACATCTGATAAGCTCTTGTGCCGCAGAGTTCTGTTCTGTCGCCACAAACATAAACTGATAGTCTTCTGACCATCACTTCATCGTTTTTGCCAGCTGTGCCCATCCTATTGTTGTAGTTGAGCACCATGCAACGATTTTTTCGATAATTCCTAGTTCATGCTGATGCATTACATTCCTTTTTTCTGAAAGCAAAACAATCCACTCAAAGTCCATATGTTTTATTCGGTCACTTCTTTCACCATCACTCTGGCAACCACGGTCCAGATGTGTAGTCCATTTGGTTTATCACACACACTCCGCCCATATCCGGCTGCCGAACTTTGCAAACATATTCTTCGGTTGTTCTGTGTATTTCCTTTCCCATGCTCCATTCCGATAGATCGTCTCAGACACGTCCGATATTTGATACATTTTTTTACCACGTGAAGTCTTTGCTGAAAATCATCAGTATGTAAATACCTACCTGTCATTCAACCGGTCATCCCTCTTGCAAGCCACGTTTCTGCCACTATCGTAGCTACGCACCACACGCCGATTTGTTTTTGTCAGTTACCACCCATGTAGCACTGATCCCCATGTTAACGTTGGGTTCCGATGGGGATTTGATGGGATGTTTATCGACTGTTTTTGCGAGGCAAGACCTATATACTTGTGAAGGAAATTCTCGAAATGTTACATCGATCAACAAATTTGAGATAAGACTGGTACTGAAATGCGTTACATTTTTGTTTTAAGTCACGGTTTTTCGCCTCTTTGAATTGTCTTTGTCCGCTGGTGGTTGGTCGTGTTCCGGAGTTGATTCACTATTTTCACTTTTAACCGCATCCATTTTCGCATTGTCTCACACTGAATGTTACGTTCCATAGATTAAACAATGCCAATGTCCTAAACGAGCCTAGTGAGGTCCATGAAAGTGAATTATGAGCTATGATTCCTTCTCCGTGTCAGTGGTCAGAGATCTGTCCCTTTTAGCACCTCAGTAGATGTAATTGCCATCGGATGTAAAAGAGAAGACCAAAAATAATTTATTTTAACTTCGTTTGCTTAGATGCACAATCATAAAGTACAATAACCTTCTCTAGGCTCCAGTTCACTGTGATAGTGATTCAGTCGGGTTACATTGCCTCTGCCTTCGCGGTTTTCCAGTCCCCAGGCAGCTCTCTCTGGTCCGACGTGGTTCCGCTCAGCTTGCTTACCAGTGAAGCTATGAAACCTTCTAAAGGCTTGATGATACCTGGACGGCCTCCATCTGGATATTTTGGCTTATGTACATTTAACTCCCGTGGATAATCACGCAAGACCCACTCTAAAGAACCCAGTTCATTTACCTCTAAAGGTGGAAGCACCAGCGTAAAATCGACTAGGGCCACACCATTCGCGCTGTGTGCACTACCGAAGCATTCAGCCGGGGCCTCTGCTTTGCTCTGGTCATCACTGGTAATGCCGTGGTCTGCATTGGAGTTTGGACCCATTCCATCTTTTGTTAATCTTTTTACAGTACGTAGCTAGAGAATTTCTTTGGCTGTTTTTTCGTGCATTTGGCTAATTTTGTTTCCAGCTCTCGTTTATTGTTTCGCAGGAAGCCTACCGGATCATCCCAAAGCTAGGCAAAGCCCACACCTACTACCCGACTGGCGGAAGCCTGTAAAGTTTCCGGCAACAGTTTATACGCTTGGTCGCCTCTGCTAGTGCAGCTTTCCGTCGCATTGGTTTACCCTCCCTACTTCTTCGTCTCAAGAATTTAAAACCGTTCCGGGTTGTATTTAGAGATCTCCTTATCACATTCCTGGACAGTAGCCTCCTCTATCGCGTTCCACGTTGATTCGACCGCCTTATTGCGAGGCTTATCTCTTGCCTCACTACTGAAACTTCCAATCAATCTTGAGGTTGCCTTTGATTGCCGCATGCGCAGAGTGATCTTGACGCAGATATGACGACTCTTGCCCAGGGTTGCACAGTGTTGTAGTCCGGATACGTCGTCTGGGAGATTCGTCATTAGGAGGTCCAGAAAGGATTGCGCTCACCCAGCCCTGCATCTGGTACCTTCTATAAAGTGTTATCCTAAAGCTTTTGTGTGCAGCTATTCTGAGTATCTCTCCTACGATCCTGGTGCGCAGACTTCAACCGTCTAGTCAAAGTGCGGAAGGCTGAACCCACCCACAATGAGGGTTTTGTGCATCCTTTAATAATTCAGTCAGGGCCCGCAGTAGGCAAACCTCCTCGTCGCCTTTTTTACTCCGTACCCCGTAGACACAACTAACGTCGGCCTGGAACACTGAACGTTACTGCACTCAGCTGGACATTCCCACCTCATACCTTGGTCTGGGATTCTACACGGTCTGTACCCGACCTAATGAGGACGACAAACCCCCGTCACCGAGGCAACCACTTCCACCACCCTGCCTATAGGTTGCGAAATCGCTAGCTGTCAACCCTGGCACATGGTCTTCTCTAGAATGTCACATTTCAGTAGCTGCGAATACTGAATCATTGAGCTCCCAAAAGAGGTTTCGTGCAGTTCCATCCGTTTATTTCTATCGCCGCGTGCATTGGTGCATAACACCACCGCAATCACTCCAGCTGATGAAGAAGCGTTTTTCAAACCTGCCTCGGTCTCGGTCGAAGAGCCCGAGACGGTAGCATGTTTTTCGCAAAGTTGTTCATCACCGGAGAACATGCAGACTATTGGATATCCAAGACCTTCGGTGCCTCCCAATTCATTCCCACCGGAGTACTCATGAGCTCTAAGCTCTCGAGGGCCAGTTATCCTCAGACTGCTCACACAGCTCTCAGTTTTATTCTTCAGAATATCTCCAATAGCCACCACTCCCGAGGACTTCGGTGGCTAGCCTATCGCCGTCGGTTTGTTACCTCGAGGGCCAGCTGCTGCTTTGTGCCGTCCTTGTGGACCTTCTAATGGTGCCGTTGCAGGTTCATCCGTGATCCTACCCTGCATTTCTCGTTGTTCGTAGGGTACAAATGCTGTATCGGCTTTTGGTTTCGTCGGCTACCTTTGCAGCCATAGCCAGCAGCACATCTATGATATGCTCGCTCATAAATTGACTCGAATCGATTGCTCCTTACTGATGCCTATTATTGCTTACAACGACTTTCACAACACCACTCTGAGCACACTCATCAAGAGAACAGGATGGGAAATCCCTACTGTGCGCAGTGTATCCTGTACCCGTGTCCTGTTATTGTCCGTTCCTGTCTTAGTTCTCTTCTACAATTGGCTCCCTCTGACTTAGAACCAAGGGCATTCGACTTGTTGTGACCTCGCTGGCTAGATCCACCTTTGAGGGTCCATCAAATGGACCTCAAGGCCCGTCAGATAGATTTCGTCCTCTTCAAGGCCCTGTCCATCGTCCCTCGCGTTTGAGTTTTATTCCTACTTTGTTTTTATTTTTCTGTCTCCTGCTTTACCCACCCACCCGTTGCGGTTCTTCCTGCGCAGTTAGAGGCAGCTGCAACAGGGTAACCACTGACCTGGTTTCTAATCGCCATAACGATTGTTTTCTGGGGCGATAATTGGATCTCTGAAAGAGTACTTGATAATGCATCAAGCTGCGGCTCATGCTCAGCACCTCTGAGTTTTCAAGATTAAGCTGGGCCTCAACGCTCTTGGACTGCAGTGGGACAGTCTTACAGCCCCCCTGAAAGGACCATACACACATTCGACCCGGCAGCTCCGGCAGTACAAAGGATACTTATTCTCACTAGTACCAGAACAGTTCTCATTGGCTCACCTTTTACGTACAAAACACTTGATACTTTCTGGAGCTCGCTTCCCACACCCCGCGCCAGACAGAGGCATATCTCTTGCGTCACAGTGAGCACAGACCGGAGCAAATTATAAACCAAAATCGCTGACGGATGATAAACAATCAAAATATACTCGTCTACGCCAAAAATTGCTACGGGAGGATTTGGAGATCCTTCGAATAGAAAGCTTACCTCCAAGTTACTCTGGTAAGCACAATGGCACAAAAACTTTCTTTATTGCGCAGTACACTCCAAAGCTCATCTCAACGCAGAGCAACTGTGATACTGTATGGTTTTCCTTGGTACAATCCTGCCTAAAATATCACAGAATGTGAAACGGCTACTGCAAAAGGCGTATCGTATTACTTCATATATTGCACACAAGTATGCAAAGAATCGGCATAAATGAATACAGCAAAAACGATAAGAGTCTAATACATGGTCAGCCATGAATAACATATCTTCCACATACTGAATTTAGCTCTGGACAGTTAAAGGCATTTGCAAGCATCGTTAGGTTTACCTGGGAGGTGTTGTATATCCTCTGTGAACTGAGTGATATAATCAAGGTGAAGGGATTTCGTGGGTCAGTACCGGTCAGAAATTGAACATGCCGCTAAAATGATCGGCTTGTGTTCCGTGGGGATGGGGAATTATCTGCCTTCCAGCTCGGGCCGGAAATGAAGGATAGCCAGGTATGCCGAAGCACTACTCTTGAATTCGGCCAGTTGCAAGTCTGTGGAGAAGAATGCCGTGTTATACTAAGTGCCTTATAATCGCTGTTGCGGAACAACAGCTCAGTTTGAAATATCGGGTGAGGTTACGACGGGAGATTTTTGTGGATGATGTGCGATGGCGGCTAGGTTGAGGAGAGTCTGTTTTTGTTGGACAAAAGCGGGTCGGAGGTTCTCGGGCGATTCGAAGGTTTTGGTCCCACACGGTGGTAAATTTGTTAGGGATTGCACCTTATTTGCACTATAAGTAACGCTAAGATCTGGATGGCCCATCGAATGCTAGGAGCGTTTTAAAAAATGGAGTCTAGGAATTCTCGAGAATCGCCGGCACTGTTTCCTTGCCGTGTGGAACTCTTGTGGCCGATAACGTGTGATCAAATGAAGTAATTTCCTCCCGACTAAATGAATGTTTCTTGGCCCTGACATTCTTTTTGTGGCCCCCAGGGGCCGTATAGCGACTGAAACATCATCTTAGATGTGAACTCCTCCTAAACTTCGACGAACTTGGTCTGTAAATGGCTTGAACCTTCTCGCCTCTTTGGGAAGGTCAAGTATCACTCGGAGAGGCTCAAGTAGGCCAGGCTCTTCCAGGCCACCCCTGGGGTTACCGGAAATTTGCCTGCATGCGTGAGCTAAATTCATGCGACCAAAAATCGCACAACAGCTTACAACTGTCCTGACATCCTCGATCTGCGGAAATGATTAGCCATCCGGCGTAATGCTATTGTTAAATACCCGATAATCACCACAAGGCTACCATGCGTCGTACTTTGTGGAAAAGCCCAGGGACTTTAACGTGGTTCAGTGATACCGAGGTCCAGAGTGTGCTGAGACCCAGCCCTGGCTGCTTTGAGTTTGTCGGGTGCTGAGCCTTTGGTGCGACACCTAACCGGTGAACTGACAGTAAGTATATGTTGTAACACTCCGGTCTACATTTAAAGTAGCGCGTGGGTCCGTAAGAATAGTCCAGAAAACTCACACAGGAACTTCTGGTAGCGGTCGGTAGCGACAGAAGTGACGAGGTTTGGGGGCAGCTATGGTTGCATTGAAGGTTATGTCAGTTGAGGCTTTTGTAGAAACACCCACGAGACGAACCTTGGAAGGATCACCAGTGGGGCCAAATTGCCGAAGAAAGTCAAAACTAATGGTTGATTGAGGAGGATCAGCACTAAAAAATACCCATTGTGGATTATAGCATAGACCAAGCATAAGTAAGATACTCAACCTTGTAGGTTGGCTCTCTATGCAGGCCACCAGAAATTGTGCTTATCCCCAAACCCGCCAAAACTCTGGATCCGTGAACAAAACTCGGGAGTTTCCATGTGCATAGGGGGTATGCCAGCCTGTTTTAAACCCACTACAAGGTTAACCTGTAATAGTGACGCCTTCGGCAAATTAAGCATTTTCAACAATGAACCAAACCTAGGTTGATTCGGGGCTTCTTCAAAAACTCATGTTTACAAAAGGGATTCAGAAATATCTCTACCAAAAAGCAGTTGAAAGGCAGATGAAAATGGGATCATGGAATGGACTCAACTCGGCAGTCAAAACTCTACCAGAGATTCAAAAGTGGCTTCGGCGTGCAGATGTCACTTCTCGCTCACCAGTAAGTGCGCAAGACTAATGAGACGATTGGCGTAATATGCGGTTGTTACTGATGTCGCGAATCTAGTGGTGCTTTGCTAGCGGTCAGGAGACCAAAGTTCAGCTATAGGGACGTTCTTACGAACACGCAGAAGAGAGAGTACAGAGAGAGAAATTATCAAGGAGGACTCAAAAGAGCGTGTAATACATTCGCGGTCGAACCTGGAACAGGCTAGCTGGGAATGATTAAACACTTTACCAGGGGCGCCTACATGGATGAGGATTTCCTGAAATGAAAACAGTGTCATTACAAGCTCTCGACTCAGCCGAATCAATCCACGAGTTCATATATTCATTCAAATCGAATAATAATAATAATCAAGACTGAGACTGAGACAAAATACATAATACTTTTCTGGAAAACGCAATTATTTATTTGCCCACTTGTTGCCGGCTTCTCGACGTCATACTGCTGTGGGTTGCTGTTACTATATATGCCGTCATTCGCTGACGGCTATACGGAATAGGAAATGGGTATAAAGTGAATGCAAGGGAAGATGGGCTTATAAATCACCAACCCATACATTTGTTTCTCGTAGACTTCTTCGTATGGTGTTTCCCTTTTGTTGAACTGTTGATCGTTGGAGTCTGCGCTGAAAGCCTTTTTCGTTGAACCTTAGTGGGCATGATCAATGGGTATCTGTATAATCCCCGTAGGCATCATATCAGCGCACCGCCCTATTGGATACGCCGCATTCTGTTGTGAACCTGATCAGTGTTACTTCGGAATCGTTCTCAATATCAGTTCATGTCGCCTGGACATCGCTACTATAAATAATCATTCACTCGGATCAGAGACACAGTATGCTCTGTTTCTCTATCCACTTCTCGTTTTATGAAAGCTAGCCAAGCTCAAGTAAGACCAATGAACTCAAGTGAGCCGGTTGTCAGACTACTCTCAGCCGCACTTCACCAGGGGGGATGACTGTTCCCGCGTTGCTCCGCACTAACCTTCTGTCTGTTTTTGGAACTATGTCCTTCTCAACCAAAGTCCTGAAGTTTGGGACTAGCACGAACGCCTGTTTGACCTGTATTGTTAGTAATGACGAAATCGTTCGCCTCGAGAACTTTGAGTGCTTCTGCCAAGACAAAAAGAGGTGCAAGAAGAAAACCGGTGACGTTGTGATTACTTACATCAATTCTGAGTGTTCTGGAAGACCTGGAGTTATCTTCACTTCCTCTTGTACCGTTGAGGATTGCATGGTTGTCGAATACCACCCAGAATTTTTGCACTTTTGAGGCACTGTGATCAATAGCTTGTGCATAACTCCCTTCTACTCCCAGAGGCATACCAGCCTGCTATTTGGCTCTATTGTACCTGTCCCGTTTTCATCACTGTCCGGCCGTTTAAAATTTGTTGTTGACAACTTTATTAATGCGTCTATGTATCCTTCACTTGCTTCTGGTTAAGGTGACCTCTGCTTAATTCCAGCCGGAGGGAACTCTGTTTTAGACAGAATTATCACAAACCATCTTGGTCTTTTTACACTTACTAGTGAAAGCTCCGGTTGCAGTGAGCTGCCATTCTAGTTTTATCACGAAACCGAAGGTTTATTCACTTTCCGTGCACCTTCCACTTGTCAGGACTAAGAAATAAGAATCACGCCTAGAAATCTGCCACCCACCAACAATAATCTTCTTCAGAAACCCACTTCCACTGCCACTTCGCTGTTATCCTTCGAATACTCTCTTAGCCTGCCAAACCTGTCCACGAAAAAAACTGACTGGGGTATTTGGTTTGTGTAGCCCCATGGGGGCTGTGCTTTTAGCTTTGGGGGAATAGCTTCTCCACTGCCAAAGTCTATGAGAAGGCAAAAAAACGTGCCTATAGACTATGTGACCAGGCTTTGGTGAAACGACACTTCTTCCTGGTCAAAACGAGATACGACATCTGAATAGGACACTTTCTTACCAGTTATTTTGTGCCACTAATACCAAACGTCTCCTGCAAGAAGCCCGGATTCTAAGTGGAAAACGGGCCCAAACAAAAACTTCAACTTGGTAGCCAACAGCCTGAATGCCGCATTTATTCATCCTTCATCGGAAAGCCTACTATCTTATTTCCTTCTGTTTCCTTAGATCTAGAGCCCTGTTCCTCAGAAGAAACCTCCAAGTTTCTTGAAACCTCAGCATCAGCTTTCGCTTTGTGTCTGGATGGTTTACCTTTATCAGTTCACAAATTGGGAGCATTTCGGCCATCCTGAACCACGTCTTACTTCATCAATAAGTCTTTTGATGCTGTTGCCATTTCCGCCTCCTGGAAACCTGGAACGGTATTGCCTATCCCCTCGCTGTCTTAGTCTAACACTTTGTCAAAACGCTTTCTTCCTGTCGCCATCACTTCTGAGCTCAGCTTGACCCAGCGCGGTATCCTAAATCGATGGCACTCCTTGCTTGCAGTTCCAAATAAACCTATCAGTTTACGTACAGACCCATCGGATGCACTGTGGGTGCAGTTGTTCCAGTTTGCCGTCTCATCTCAAACAGTCTAAGTCGTCCCATGAAATCCTTTCGATGCACTTCTCTCGGCTTTTCCTCCGCACTTCTGCTGTCCAGCAGTGCTTTCGCTCAGTCTTTCTGTAATGCTCTCCCGTAATCCTCCCTGGTCCAATTGTAGAATATTTTATTGCACCACACCGCGGCTTGGCCACTATCGCTCTTGCCTCTTTGATTTCCATGGGTTGCCTCATCTCCGAAGTTTGCCATTTACACAATAAAGTCTGTGAAAACTCTCCCAGAATATCCTTCTCTCCCGAACCCATCCCGCTGTGCCGTGACTTACCAGCACGCAGTTTGCATTCCTTCCCACGTTCAGGATTAAGACCTATCCCCTCTTGCACGAGTGCCTATCGTAACTCTACGGGGCCTTGCTCAGCTGGTGTTCTTGTCGACAAAACAAAAGTCACAGAGAAACTTTGCAACAACCTCGGTGAAATAGCCAGTTTTATCTTTATGGTATTTATTTTTATGCCTATTTAAAAGTGTAAATGATCATTTTCCCTCCGCTTGGCTTAAATGTGAGTTCATTACCTTCCTAAAGCCTCCGAAACTACACAATACCATACAAGTATGCCCCCCATAATACTTTTCTGTTCTCTCTTTTTATTGTTCTGCCGGTCTTTTACTTTTGTTCACAACCCACTTAGAAGACGATTTGTGTCTGCCACCTTATCTTTCCACATCACGTTATTGAACCCCGTCCATTTGAATCACAGTGCCGCTGATCAGCAGCTCCTTATACATTTTGTAAATATTTTATCTCGCTGAGCAGCGTCGTGCACTATTTTATTGCGTCTGTGCAAGAGGCTTGACTACAGACGTTACTGTTATTGGCCACATCATTACTAATCTTCTAAGGTTAGGTAACGAAGGCAGACCATTAGATTTTTATAAGGGGAGCAGCCTTTGCAACGTTATTTGTAACGGGCTCAGTTCATTGTTTCTATGATATATCTGCTCGGGGCCGGCCCTCGGCAACGTGCTGCAGGGTTGATTGGGACTACAATCACCGCAGAATACTACGGTTCGTCGACCTTTGTAGTTGATTTTCAGAAGCATCATTTGAAAAAAAGGAAAATGGAGCTGTGCCTTCCACCATTTGGCTGTTGAAAATCAAGTATACTACTGAGAAGCGGGAAAATGACAAGCTAGAATAAGGTAAACATTCACTCACCACATACGACGTCAGCAAACTGGACCGTTACGTAAAACTGATGTCCGTTACGTAGAACACCAAGGCAAACTACAAAGAGAGGTCGAAATGTTACCTCAATAGCCCTCTCAGCTGCTATAGACGTTATCACTTCCCGTGTTGTCAGTCATTCTTTTCCTTAGACAGATCAGTTTCACACCAAAAGATTAATTCCAAGATTCTGATAAACCGCAGAAGACTAACCATTAGGAGTTATCCACACAAGGCTGCACCTGACAATAGACTGCTAGATTGGTTCTGACCCAAAGGAAATCTTCAGGAAATCCTATGACGAATTTATGGGCCTCGCGCTTCCGTGCGGCTTTGAAGCAGTTATCTTGAAGTCTCCAAGCAATGCACGGATACGAGACCGAAGCCCAAATATTCTCAGATCCAGTATTCATAATGTTATTTTAATTTTGCTGATGAATCTGAAAGTAGCTCAGTGGACAGACCGAGAAGCTGTCGGATACGAAATTTGGCTGTGCCTTGTCTCTGGAGTTAAGAGCGAGCTGTAAAATGGATCACTAACCAGCCGAAGATACTTCAGTCCTGCGACATTTTGTTTAATGGAGATCACTCCACTAGTTTTGTGAATCGCGCGCCCTGCTCGCCGCTTCTGATATGGATTATCCAGATTCAATTTTTTTTAACGAGAATTTGTTAGGATTGCTGAGCATGATAACCGTGGATTTCGAGTGTTCCAAGTTCCCTCATCAGGTTAACCGCTCAGTGCTACACACTAGTCCGCGGAGGTCGCCGTACACGCTTGATTTCTGTGGCTAATTTTAATACGGTCTGTTGTCTAGGTTGGGCTGAAGTTTCAGCAGTTTCCGTTGTGTTTGCAGAAGTTTAAAGAAAAGCAAGTTCGGTGGACATAGTGAATGCAGCACTTTCTGCTACGGAGTACAATAGCCACAAAGCAATAAATTAGGACGCAACCAATTTCCAGCTAAACTCTTAGAAGACGATCAACCAGAGATTTGCGAACGTGTCCTCTGTTAGGTCTTGAAGCATACTACAAACCAAATCCATTCGGTAGGATGAAAGCAGGGGATTCGTGTCCGTAAACAGGTGCCACTGGGTATTCTATTTATCGTGGCTTCAGCTTGGCACTGATACAAGAAATATTTAGGGACCGAATGATAACGAAGTCGAAGCAAATATTGGACCATGCGTATGCAATCGGTGAAAACCAAGAATGTGTCGGACGCGAGGCAAAGGGAAACCTCAAGAAGGCAAGCTCAGTAAAACGTACGCAACCAGCGAAGGCCAGGGGTCTCAACCTGGCGTTAGAGAGGAGGGTGAAATAATCCAAATAATACCCGACGAATGTTTACTTTCTCTAGACGACCAATATTACTGCTACAGTCCCCTCTGACAGTTTGGAAAGCCTCCAAAAACATGAGGAATATGAAGGAATGCAAACAATACCCGCGCATGCGAATAAATGCAAACTACGTGGATTTGGCTATGCTCCAGGACGCTGGCTGTCAAAATCAGTTGAATGAAGGAGCAGTGGAATGTTAAAGCAGCGTAAACCAAACTCTTTGCAAAAGACATCCGTTGAGTGGGTCGTAATCCAGGTGTGCCACACTAATAACATCGGGCTTCAGGCAACAGCTAACCAATGCGATAGCCGGAAGCCAGATCGGTAGGTTCGCCAGTGAGAAAAAAGACAAGTATAAGGCCAAACCAGGGAGCAAACGCTGGTCCCAAAATTCTCCTAATTTATTCAAAACAGCAAGGAGTACCATACGGCGACATTCTATAAAATGGAAAGAGACGGAAAAACGGTGGAGCAACCTCAATTGAGGTGACAAGCTTACGGTAATAAATAGTGATATATATATATATCAAACTGTGTCGGGGCGATGAACGCGAAGGCTATTGCTGTGAAATGCAATGGCAAAAGTCGCGTTCGAGGCAGTCATAAAAAGATGCTAGGCAAATAATCTCTTGAACAGGAAAGTCAGATGGGAACCACATTAACATCCGGGGTATGCTCTGTTGGCTCGAAAGTGAGAAGGTGTTCTCATTTGAGGGCATGGCAGAGCCAGTGGGCTACTGAAGTGAAGGTGAAACCAAAGCCGCTTTCAAAACCGTAGAGTTTTGAACTAATTGCTGCCCTGGACATGGGACTATGGACTTATTTGAAGCTACAACAGGCCACTCTGGCCGTGCACTCCGACGTGACACGGGAATGTAGCTAGCAGGCAGCATGAGGTGAAAGCAGAGTCTCACGCCAGCCGGTAGTTGGCTGTTAAAGATGTAGGCGGCTCTGAGAAAATCGATGCAAACAGCATGGACGCTTCCGTGCCGATGAACCTTAAACGTCTTATCGTGAAGGAAAGTTACGCAAAGTGAGCATCCGCGGGGTTGTTGCAATGGCTTGCATACCGAATCAACTCGAGTGGAACAAAGCCAACACGTTTAGAGGTCCGTCGGAAAGAAAACTTTTTGCTGACGTTTTCGAGTCTGCACTGCAGCGAGATTTTGCGCGTACATATAAAAACAATGAACTTACTGATAATGACAACGGTATATTTCTCGAATGCAGTTGAGGTGCACGCGTTAAAGTATGATCATGGTTTACAGTGTCACTCAGTGAGGTAGCCACTTACCAATTTTGAAAGGAGGGGTCGGCTACTTCTGCAAGAATGAGAATAAAACTGGGCTGAGCTTATATGAACCATAGTGACAACGGTTTTCGCTGTGGGTACGAGTCAGTTCCGGCTTATCACGGGCGATAGTAAAGATCGGTAATACACGAAATGGTTGAGACGAATGTTGCTTTAGGATGCACAAGATGCAATATATTCAGGGATGAAGTAAATGTGATGAAAGGCGCCTTTTAGACCCAGTAAACCAAGTAAACAGGGAAAAACTGAGAAAAGGTGCGCACGAGAATACTGATGAATATGGAAAGAGCCAGGAACAAGGTAAGATGATCACCAGGAATAAGAAATATCATCCAGTGATATAAATGAGCAGCTGGAAGAAGAAGGTTGGAGTAACAAGGTAGGAAGAGTGAATCTCTGAACCAAACACCTTCAAGGAGGAGCAACATATTGACAAAGGAAAGATGATAAGGGTGTTTGCCTGGACTTGGGCCTGAATACTCCGTTAAAATGATAAATGTCTTTTCGATGCGTCTCCTGTAGCTTTTCTGCATCCTTACTGGGCATTATAGTTGTGAACCACCTACAGTATTTTGAGTTCTCGTGTACATCATGCTGAGACTCTTTGGGAGGGGAAGCATCACCGGCCCGTTATTGAGGTAGGTTCCGTTGCACGGTTGTCGGTCACTCGAGGCTAACAAAGCTAGGTTTCGGCCAGGTATAATAAATGGACGGGTGACTGCCGTAGGTATTACGCTTTATCTTTTGGCTACAGTCCTCTGTCGGCGCGAGGGATGTG
This sequence comes from Fasciola hepatica, assembly GCA_948099385.1. Lineage (NCBI taxonomy): Eukaryota > Metazoa > Platyhelminthes > Trematoda > Plagiorchiida > Fasciolidae > Fasciola > Fasciola hepatica. The sequence goes on along the minus strand of CANUEZ040000126.1, from coordinate 3,840,031 downwards.
TTTTCAAGGCAGAGGGATCATCAGCCGTTATGTGAAGCAAACAGCGTAAACCTTCGAGCCCTGTCGGCTGAAAAAGGTAGACATTGTTAGCTAGTGTGATGAGGGGTGGTATGTGGTTTGGCGTTGCACAGGCTGAGATTGAGACAAAGCAGGAAAGAAAATCTATCAGCTATCAGAGTCGGCCCGATAAGGAGCCGTCGAAAGAGTTTTTATGCCTTTCAGTTAGACTGCCATCAAGTCAGCTGGCTGATGAAGAGCTCCAGTCAAGCCTTGTCCGACTCGAGTCAGACGGTACTCCGTGGCTAATAAATATGAATAATGGCATGGTAGAATCGGCTGGCGCGAGAATACATGCTATCACCTGAGGTTTATATTTGAGAGTTACGATGGCTAAAACAGTATCAAGCGGGATCTGAAATAAATAAGAGCGATGCATTCTGGATAACGTTCCAGCTTGAAATTAGGCCAAACATTTTACCGGTCGGTTGGTATAGGCTGGATAGGATAACAGATAGCAAAGGGTTTGTCAACATGAATATGTGGAAAGCTAGTAGGCCATCGCCCGGCCAAGGCAGGAACTGAGGAACTAATGGCATGATGGGTGAGCGGAGAGCACAGCCTTGGAATAATTACTAGTCAGATGCTACTGAAAGGTATCTGGAGTTTGTTCGCTGGGGGATGCTAGTAAGTAGGGATGTCCCCAAGAGTCGACTAAGGCCAGGAAGCGTGAAAAGTCACCCTTTTACGAAAAAAATATAGCTAGCTAGGAATGAAAGATATGAATGGCTTTTCTTGATCATTCTTTGTGGATTTTACTGAGGTGGGTCTGGTCATCCACTGCCTCGACATGACTAAGATATAAAAGAACCAAAAAACGGTTTTTGTGGTCAGCCTGAGGAATCTATGACTGGTGCAGCCTTGGGGCATTTACAGAACTGAGGCTGCTGGCAGGTGCCGTGTGTTCGTTGCTGTTTGGTAGGGCTGTAAACTTGAGCCTGGATTAGATGCTAAGAGATTTAGAAGGCCACACTTTAAGGAAAATGGGGAATGACGGAAAAGTATGAATGGAGACGTTGTATGGTTCTCCCCACACTTTATTATTTGGGCTCCAGTGGGGCCGGTGCGTCCACATGCTTCCTGGATCAGCGGGTTGAAAGCTGACTTTAGAGTGGCGGTTGTAGCTGGTGTAGACATACGTGTGAGTTTGCATCGAGAGGGTATTCGGCGACTAAACCTTAGAGCTGGGGGTGGATAAGCGTGTGTTGGGAGTCCAGTGTGCAGTCAATCCAGTCAACCCCGTGCGCAAAACCAAAAAGTAGTGGAGCGAACGAGGGAGATGTGGGGTTTCCCCCTTCGTAAGACCAAGTCTAGGCTGATGTAAGACACACCCATCAATGAAGGTTGTCTATTTCCTTCACAGCCCGATACCAGCGGTGTTTGGAGATCAGGTCAACCCCATTAGGTGTCTTTTGTTTCTCACTTTTTATTTTTATCTCTTTACTATCAGAGTAGTGGGTGGGCACATAGATAAACTGCCCATAACCCCTCCGCCCAACCATGATTTTATGCGTATTTGTCTTTTTCTCAACTGTTGGGGGTGATATATTTTCCCCATGTCCGGATGGAGCTATGGTACGGGTGCCGTTTACATCAGGGGTTTCGCTATCACGGGCTGGAAAATGCAGGGTGGGACTCAGCAAACACACGGAGTAGGACCACGGACGTTGTAAAGCACTAGCCAGCACACGTGCATTAGCCTAGTACAAAGCCTGACCAAGTCAAAGACTACCAGAGACCATTCCAGGTCAACTGGCGTGAAAGGGGTTAGCTGTACTGATGGGAACTAGTATGACGCATAAGTGGGAAAATAGTATTCGTTGGTGGGTGGTAGATTCAGGAAGGGGACAAAAGAGCAGCTAAACAAGTATTCATTGGAAGATGGAATTTTGGGATGAGAGATTTTGGAGCGGGCTGATCAAAGAACGCAAAACGAGGCAGGACACAAGACCCGGGGTTAGTGGTGGTAGCCAAAATGAATGAGAAAGGGGCAGAGAGATTATGTAAAATTACTGGACTTCGGAACTGAGTGTTCTAGGATCCAAAACCACACATCTCATTTTGTGCTGGAGGGAACATCAACGGCTAGTTGACGATTTGAGGACATGAACGTTGTCTAGAGTCAGGAGAGCCGGCAGGAGTTATAGTCACAAAAGACAACAAGCTGTAACTACCATAACTTACATTGTGTGAAGTATAATTTATTAGAAAATAATCTGCCAAGAGCCTGTCCTTGGGAGAGTAATGACAGTTCCAGGACATGGTGATCAAACCCTAGCAATCGAAACCATTTTCGAAGGCTGACTCTTCGGAGACCTTCCGGCCCTCAAGAAAGATATCATTGGGAACAGTGAAGAAGCGATCCAGTGAGCCCCTGACCTAGGACAGGGAGAGACTGTCATGGAAGCTTATCGGGAGTTTATTCCATAACCTTGAACACTTTATAAGGAAGAAGTCAGAATTCAAAGCTTATTTCGGTCTAGGAATAGAAAGCTGCAGTAAGCAATGGCGTGAGCCATAATTCCTGGAAGGAGTGTGGCAAATAGGTTCAGTACTTGAGAAGGCCATACGGTGGTATGGCTCAATCAGAAAGCAAAAAATGAGCCCCATGAGGAGCAGCTATAGAAAATCAAAACTGAGTGGGATACATCGATCCTTGAAACACAAACTCGAAGTAAAAATCCCACTAACTGTTTGGTAAAGTAGCGATGCACGGACCTCAGAAAAATGCTATTGGATGTCGTCATGTATGTGAAGATAATGGGATAGTATTCAATGATGGGTCTGGCGTTTGACTTGTTTGTGGGCAGTTTGCAATCTTTCAGCCGGAAAGTTCTGGCAATGAGGCCAATGGTTCTTCGTTTCCGGAGTGGAATATACTCAGAAAGCCTTAAACTACATGAGTAATGAAGACCAAGGTCTTGAGCTGATGGGTTGTACGGAATGGCTAGGTAGTAGAAATGCAGGTTTCCAGGGGCCACTTGACAAATGAAGGACTTGCAGTGGCTCTTAGAAGTTGAAAAAGTCACATTCCTGGAAATACCCCGGTAGCTTTAAGTCACAAGAAATAACATCCAACATAGTGGTGAGGCTATGATGAGGAAAATCATAGAAAATCTTAGTATCAACAGCGGAAAGAAGAAGGGTACCACGGCACAGAATGAGAAATGCGTCATTTATGTAAACGAGAGAAATCAAGGGACTGAGTACACTCCATTGTATAACCCCACTGGTAACTGAGGCTGGTTGTGAGAAACATCTATCAATGTGAACCACTAGTGGGCGGTTCGATAGATGCGACGTTAGCCACTACAAAACGGGACTGGCGAAACCGTGAGTTCTTAGCTTGGTTCTGATCAGATAGCGTGGGACACGGTCAAATGCCTTGGACATATCAAGGTATATAACAGTGATAGATTTATCGATATCAGCGGCCGCCCTTATGAGGTGAAATAGTCACACTGGCAAGAGAGGCATGAAAGTGGTGTTGAAAGGCCATGCTGCCCATTATGGACGATAATACGAGACAACAAGAAATCAGAGGGTCGCAGTTTGATGAGGCGTTCCACCCACCTAGAATCGATTGGAGAGTTGTTTATGGGGCGGTCGTTTAAGGGGACGTGTACTGCTGTCTTATAAATTGAGATGGTGATAGCAGTCATCCAGTGTGAGGGGAATACACCGTGCTTGATGGATAGATTTTAGACTCTGAATATTAGAGCTGCGAGCTGGCTCTTCTAAGAAGTTGAAGTTTTGAAGGAAAGCCATTGTGGCCACCGCGAGAGGACAGTAGAACGTGGATAAGCTGGCTGGTCACCTCAGTTAGGGTTTATTCTAAATCTGATGGTATGTGCTCGGTGACGATTGCTATGCATGGGGGTAAGGTAGAGGGGCCTGTATTCATGGGAGCAGCAAAGCAGGAATTGGACGTCTCGACTACCGCCACATGTGAAGAGGTGCACTCATTGTTTGCTAAAATTAGGAGGGGATATAAGCGGACATGCCTTCGTTTCTGTTCTTCAGTAGGCGTGCTGACTTCGAAGAAGCATCATGGCTTTGCAGGGTAGATGCTCCTTGTTTTTTCAGTATACCGTCAGTCATGGTTCTGCTTGCCATCGAGAGAAGTTTGAGCTGAGAGAATGACGATAAGTCACCATTGGTACCACTAACCATCTGAAGTTTCACGTATTTGTTTTGCATTCGAGTCAGGACCAGGCTACAGAAGTGGACTGATATGATACCAGTTGTGGCTGTTGCGGCCAGCTGGTTGAATAAGTTAGGATGTACGGAGTTGTTAACCAAAGGTAACCCTGAACGGCGTCCAAAGTTGTGCACAAGATTAAAAAGTCGGTAGGGCATTTATGACAAAGAATAAACAACCTTTCCTACGACGACACCTGTTCCTTCGGAGCTTCTGGTAACCAATGGGGAGGATTTGATCTTAAAAATTTGGAATCCGTTAGCCAAGTTCCAGTTGCCATGATGATGCCAAAGTCGGAAGTCTAAGCTGTGCCGTGGGTGATTTTAGTATCTTTCAGCTCTGAAAGGGGACTTATGGGCAAGACTGATAGAGACGATTATGATTTGGTGGTGGTATCATTGGTGGCTGTGATAAGGGGTTTTATATTGATATTGTGGATGGTAATCCCAGCTACGAACATGGCGGACATGGGGAAGGGCCCTCAGCTGCTCCAAAGATTTGATAAGTTAAAGACTGTAGAGGGGATATTGTACGGAAGGAGGAGTAGGGAGGTGCTGGTTGGAAAAGCGAGGCGAAATGATACAGATACGAAACAAAGAGGATGTAAACAAAAGCTTGTGAACAGAAACACGTGTAACAGAGACGGAAAAAAGTGACTCCCCGTAGGTCCGCAATGTCGCATCTCAAGCTACTGCTCAGTACGACCATCGAGCCGGTAGGACGTTGCATGTGCGTCGTCTAGATGGTAATTGTTTCGCATGAAAAATTCGTGTATTTTGTCTAATGTTTCAGCCAGCTCTTCCAGTGGAGTGTCGGCAGCCTGTACTGACTGGATGGTTTCAGTTTTAGCCGATAGTCGGTTTGTCCACAGCTGTCGAAGTAATGTTTTACTGACCCGATGTTATGCATCAAGAGAACGCATAGGACGCAAGAGCTGAGATGGAGTGAAGTCGCTCTATTCTGCACAAATCAACAATGGCTGTAGACGAGCTTCATCTGACGAAACCATTCGCTTTAGCACTGCCGCCTTAAGCTTGCCATATGGGCAATGGGCTGGCATCGGGTCTATGAGGTCTAATACTTCGGGGGTTATTTCAGTGGGGAGTTGTGTCACAACATATGAGAACATGGTGACTTGAGAGGCAATTTTGCGACGGTGAAAATAAGTCTCAAGCTGAGTGAACTACACACGGGGATCCAAAGAGCCAAAAGCGGGGGGCCTAATGAAAATGCTGTTCATGCCACCCTCAAAGTCAGATTAACACCCGGATTTAATTTAGGATCCATAATAAAAAGACACAAAAATAATACCAAATGCAGAGAGCTTGGGAGCAACCGTAGGAGTTCTGGGCGTATCACGTCGGGATCACCAATTGTGTCAGCTTGATAGAGATGCGAGACAAAAAGAAAGCATGTTCACAAAATGCTAGTGTACAGAAACACGTGCAACAGAAATAGGAAAACGTGACTCACAGTATGTCCACAATGTTCAGCGAGTTGACGTCAAACCGGTCACATAAAATTGCTCCTCAAGTTAGGTTTGAAGCAGCTTTGTAACAAGCGGTTGCACGTCGTCTGAATGGATACTAATAATTCCACAAATGGCCGCCGAGTCGCGGTAGGCGCACTGAAATAGCGTTTGGGAGTGCAGGAGTTCGGTCTTTATTGCCTCCGGCCACAGAACGCCCGCAAGCAAGACATAGAGGACATTCCGCGGTTACCACTTGCGGGATAGTTGGTAGTGCGTATCTATCAATTTGATAAAACAATAGAACGTGTGCAATACAGTGTGAAGAAATTGATAGAAGGTGGAATGTACAAAGTACCACAAGAGTGGTAAGGGGGCAAGTAATATTCTTGGAGGGGGCCGGCGGGAAATATGCGAATACGGTTGGGTAGTTATGCTGGACCGAATGAAGTGGGTAAGTCTTGCTAGAGTGGAAAGTTGTATGAGGTACGGAGACGATTCCCAGATAGCGGCTAGGTGATGGTTGGGGTCTAGAATGGTTGGTGTGATTGATTAAAGTGTAATGGTGCGGTGAGTCGTGGGGGATACAGCGGATTAACGTACGGTGGAAACGAAGTCACTTAGCCAAGATTGAAAGGTAGAATTCAGAGCCACACATTAGGCCAGTAAAGTTTCACTCAGTTGTGCCACTTCCTCGTTGTTTGCTCGTGCCTCACTTTGATGGGCCTTTTTTTTGGGAGACGAAGCAATAATTCTTGAGGGTGAATCTGTACTGACGGACTAATCAGTGGTGGTGTTCTGGGTGATAACCAGTCTCATTCCAGTGGAGAATTGGGGAGCGCAGTGGGTGAGCCCAAAGGCCTGGTTGGGTTACGAAGAGTGCCAGGGGAATCAGAATGCAGTGTGAAGGCGGAGGCAGGGCAATGGTGCAGCCGGTTGCAGGTAAAATTGAATAATGGGACACGAAGCTAGCAGAAGGTGTGGGGTAATCCATAGATTCCATAGAATTGGGAGAACATGCGCTCGCAGGCGGACGAGTCAGAGAAACCTGTGTCAGTTTTGTGGATACTGCGAAACACTTTCCGGTCTAGGGACTTGTTTTGCCCATTCTGAATGTTGGTGCGTTTATCAAGTGGCTCACTTGGCAAAAAAACCGAAACGGTATGTACATGTGTGGTTATACTATGATTTGTAACAATTGGCGATATCGGGTGATGACTAGTGATAGGTATATCAGAGCTTTGGGGGGGGGAGTGTTTGCACACTTCGGGCTAGTATTGGCAGCGACCAAAGATTGTCGGTTAACAGAGATCTTAGCTACAACTTCATGTTTTAACGGGGAACTGAAGCGGACAGGTGGTTTGCTGGCAAGTTTTGCAGAATTTAAAGTGGTGGCGCGACTGTAATTCAGGGTTGAAAGGGTTTAAGATTACATTCTCAGCTGTTAGGGAGGTATTCAGTCTGGAATGTTAAACACTATTGCACTGTTCGCCTCTTTCATGAATCTAAAGGCTTCAGAGTCAACGGTGTCCACAAATTTCGTAGCCAGCAGTAGGTTGGTTGGGGTTTGGTTCGCGGCCGCTTCAAGCATGAACACTAGAGGCATCAGTTGACCAATGATCAGATTGGCGAGGCCGAATCAAGAGGAAGGGCTATTTTTAATTTTGCTTACTCTCGTAGTTCATCCATTGGCATCTACAAGTATATATACCAGGGAAAATGAACAGTTATCCGACGGTTTTTGGAATTTTGTGGTATTTTGACGGCGGTTGCTGAGAGTGATTTTGGGTTGGCTGGTAGAACATGTGAGCACACATGTGGTGGTCAAGAAACGAGTGGCCGTTTGGATAAGTTGTGGCAACAGGCTGGGCTAGGAGGGCGATAAAAAGCGGGGGAAAAGTGCAGAATAGGGCTAATATATGAAAATCTTGACGGGAGAGTTCTCAAGAGGTCACCATCCACGGCATTATGAAATACTAATTATTGGGCTTAACACCGCGGGTTGTTTCTGCTGATGGAGCAGTTGGGGTGTTTCCGGATGTATTGAGCAAGTCGGGATGACGACTGACTAGCCAAGATGTACTCTCATGTAGCTCACAGCCCGTTTAATGAGTTGAGCTGGTTTTGAGACGGGTTCGGTAGAGAGCCATTTCAAAGGTGAAGAATTGGATGGATCTTCAGAATTTTTTCCAAAACTCAATAATATATCTTCTAGTCTGTCTGTCACAGGCAGCATTAAAATATCCAAGGGGTTTGTGTAAAGGGACGACAGGCTTCCATTTGGTGGCTCTGCCTTTTGGTCATGCTTACCGCAGCCATCTGTATATTTCTAACAACGTCCAAATAATATTACACGGCAAGCCACATTTTCCGAAAGATAAACCAGTTTTGTGATATTATTTTGGATGGCGTGTGAGCCCTCATTGTAGATTTGTGCGACATTATTTGACCCGCCGGGTTCGGAGCTGGCCACAGCTGGGCTGGGACCGGGTTTCGACGGGGCGGATCCGGCTGCTATCAGGCCGGGTTCCTCAATGCGCTTGAGGTGCATACCACTCTACTGTGCTACTATTGGACGCTACATACTTCATGTATATTCACTTTTAAAGTTGAGCAACGAAACATTATGCAACGCCGTGGTCTTGTGTAATAAATTGTGATATATATGGATTGTGTTTGTTACCATCGACAGCTGAAACATGCCACCAACTTCGTATTGTAAGAGGCATCTCAGGAGAAGGAAGATGTAGCTGAATACGAAATATGCTGCTCCCTTGGATACCACTCTCTGGGCACATCTTGGCGGACATCCGGCCCCGGGAGAACCCAGTGTAAACCGCAATTTTCCGGTTTACCTTTATCAAACACTGACGATAAAAGTGCATCACAAAATGAGGAATAGAATTTGTTTCAGCTAAGGGAGGTCAGTATAAATATATATTCAACACTCCGTAGATACAACCACCTTGTCCCGGGGACTAGAGAATCAACTACTGTGAAGAATATGCAAGCGCATCGTGCGTCGATTCGCAAACGCCAAAGGTCACGGAGAAGGTACATTTCGCACGCAAAATCCATTTCTGACTGACGTAAAAAGTGACTCAGTATATATATGAATTGTTTCATCTTGCTTTTTTACTGCTTCACAGCCCACCGATTTATGAAAGCTAGGGTTGATCTGAAGGATACCAACCAATATCATTTTCAGTACATAACACTGCTCGTTATCTACTCTGTCCTTCAATCTGAGGTGACTAATAACACAATTTTGCACAGCTCCCAATCAATTATACGGTACGAATAGTTTAATTTTCTTCTTCTTCTGGACAGAAGAGTAGAATGGTGAACAGTAACAAATACGGAGGAGTAAATTGTAAATTTCGAACTGTCGGTGTATCTTGCATCTTGTATAACTAAATGGGAGACTCTTTTTTACGTTTTTCAGTTTTCATATTATTGAATGGGAAGTAGGCTAGGCGCAGGAGTGGGGGCAAACTTCGTTCATTAGGTAGGAATTAGTTTGGCATAACGTAACGGGCAGAGTTGGCATGCCCGACAAACCTTCAGGGAAACTCAGCCGGAGTCCCTTCCTAGCCCGGCAGAAGCCACATCGGATTACAGCTGGAGTAGCCGGGTCAGTTCGATTTACCTCAAAACGCTTTATGCTCAATGTCTGTGGGCGGCACGGCGTAATCTGGAATAGAAAGTAAGTTTTTCTCATAAAGAATGATACCCTCTAGGATGACCTTTTGGCTGAGGAACGCGACTCTTGTTTTGTCACGTTCACTTTATCAAGACCGACTGATATTCGATGTTCAGATAAACGCTGAAGTAGTAGCGTCAGTTTTTGAAAATGTTTACCTACCTCCAAAGAGGTGATTATTAACTCGTGGATGTGGAGGTGAACAAATTCCAGGCCTCTTGTAATGCCATTGAAAACCTTTGAAATGCCTGAGCAGCACTTCACAAGCCAGGCGGCATACGAAGGCACTCAGACAAAACAAAAGCTTTGTGACAGCTTTTATCCCCGTAACCTTCAACAGCAAATGGAAGTTGATGATAAGCTAGTACCAAATCGATCATGGGAAATACAGTCACGCTGTGAAAGGATGCTGTGGTGCCCCGTGCGGGGTGTCGGATCACCATCGCACAGCATAACCGAGTTTGGGGCGCAATCGTCATTAAATGACCGCCAGATTATGCTTTCATCTTGGAGATTAGTGCTTTGAATAAGGCTACTGGACCGTTAGATGAACAAAAGGCGTTCTTTGACAGTAAGTTGCCAAACTAACGTTTAAGTGAATTCAGTTTTTACGGTCCCAATAGATGAAGTCGTGTCGTGGCCAGTGGTTCGTGAGCTACGATGTGGGATAGTACAACCGGAGTCTCAAATTCGTGAACTAGTATACGAGTATGAGGCTAAAGCCCAAATAAATTCGGATCTTCTTTTCATCTCATTTTATGAATATAACTTGTGATCTGTATGATAGTTCACCGGAAAGAGGAACAATGGGATGATAGGAGAGGTTTCGGAATACTAATCTCGACAGTATCTAAAGTCCTGTACTGCCGGGGAGCTAGAAGGAAAGCGATGTGCTACAGGAATGGGTTTACGGAGATCTAGCTATTTCGTCTTGCAAAATCTATCGAACATAACGTAAGGAGTTTGTGAATCGTGTGCCGTGCCTGATTGTGACGGCACCCATCTATTCAAATGATTCCTTGACAATCCAGAATTTAGTAAGTAAGGAGCAGAACCATAGGGATTGCTGGGAAGCGAACTTGTTACTTGGTGCGCAACTGTTTGAACCGCCAGACCCACAAACTTTTTGTCCAACGAACGACCGATAAGATTCAGCCTTCTTGGTTTAACAAGCAATTCATACTGCTGCAGAAAACCGCTTTCCTATGTATGCGTGGGAGCGCTCGCTAGGATGGAAATCTACAAGTGCCCTCATTGTGGTTCCGGGTTTGCCACCAAGCGTCGCAGATAAACTAGGAAGGGAAGCTCTTTGGAGCCCCGATCGACCAGCAAGACAAGGTCCTAATCCCCAGAATCAACTGGGAGCCTAGAGTGAGTACACGAATCTCGCAAACGAAAACGCGGTTTAAATGGCAACACAAGGAGGGTTTTATGCAGCTTCTCATAATGAATTTTGTAGAAAAACATTCACAGGAAACTTACATACACATAAATATCTAAATTTCTACTGTTCCGACGGCAGTATATCGAACGTGGACCACGATTGTCTTTAGTCATGGAAGTCAACAAACCCGGCAAAGCAAGCTTCACTCGCAAGCAAGAAACGAGGCCAGTACGGGCGGTCACGCAGGACAACATCTTTCTTCCACAGTGGATTAAACATGAAATAGAGAACAAAATAACGAAAAAACAAAAAAAACAACAGACGAGCTGACTTTTATTTTCATCTCGTACAGGTGGGGCACCTCAGAAGAAATCAGAATGTACTTGCACTCTATGACCTCCGCGCGTTTATTTGGACAAACGGAACTTTAAAAATTCAATCCGCAGAGACGAAGGCCCACCTTCAATTACAAGGCCAAAGTAATAGCTTTCTTAAGATCGACTGCAAAAAATGCGCTGCCGAACACTTCGGTCAGCCGGAAGTGCAGCTTTTGGAAAGTAAAAGGGGAGAAAAACCCGGGTTAGCTAGCAAGATTACTCCGAAGAAATCGGAGAGCTACTTGATAACCACAGTCCTATTTACAGTCTAAGGCTGCACCCTCTATTGAAATAACACAATGCTACTGCGAAGGTCAAAGAGTGCTAGGTATATAATCGAATAGCATAAATGTTGATGTGAGCCCATTTTAGTGATAATGTAGACAGATGTGGGAGACATTAGATATATGTTCGTTGAACGCGTGATAGATGCTTGGCGAGAGTATGGAAGACGCAAGAAAAATGTGAGCCCATTGGAGAGTGAAGGGAGGGGTTTAAGTGGATTCATTCGCGAATTCTAATGAGATGCCCCGGCCACTTTGGGGGAAGGAGAGGCTCATGTTGTAGTTTCTGGCGGTACTGAGTTGGTATGGCCGGAAACTGGAAATTATACATGAAAGGGAAAAAGAGGGTAAGAATATAAGATGGTCAATAAATTGCTTTGATTAGAAGAGGGGTAGATAGGCATGAAGGAAATATGAATCAGTGGGAATCTACAGCGAAAGACTGGTGTTATGGCATAAAACAAGATGTGGGGCGGAAAGAAGGCGGAATGGGGAAATGTGGGCCAGCTAAATAAAAATGGTGGAGAATATGTTATACGTGGTAGCTGTTTCATTCACATGTACTGGAAAATTAGGCACGCCGGGGGAGAGGCATTAGGAGGATGGCCAAAGTAAAAGGTGGCTAAAAGCTGTGGGATGCAGAGCAAATATAGGCCTTTTGTATTATACGAAACATATATTGCTGGTGGAACAAGGGAGCAGAAAACTGGAACAACAGGTGCTAAATAACAGGAAGCAATGAAGGCAGGTACAAGCGGATTGGATGATTTAGAATAACATGGAAAGATCATGATTTGTCGCTCCATTAACGATGGTAACGCACAAAATTCAGGGGATCAAGAGAAAGGGAATTCCCTGAGGAGAACAAAACATGATGGCTGTATCAAGCAGGGTATTAGGGAGAGGAGATGGAGATGCTAGGGGATGTTGATTAAGGACAGACGGAATGAATCATTTAGATGCAGGTGAATCACGTGATTATGGCAGAAAAAGAGAGATATTGGGAAACGGGCTTTCATCATGGGTGGGATAGGAGGACGATGGCAGAAGGAAAGCAGAACAAATAAAGTTTCAAGCGGTCGATATAACTTGGAGCATCAGTGGAGAAGTGGAACTGGGTTACACAAAAAGCGGTGATAGCGATGGCGAATTACGCAAGGAACTTAGCGCACAGATCAGTAAGGACAGGTAAGGGTCGACCGTATGGCTGAGAACTACACTGAAGGGTCATGATGTATAGATTTCTTTGTAACGGGTGTAACACAGAGATACAGAAAAAACAACAGAAAAATACCTAGGGTGCACGGAAACGATGGTGGGCAGGGTGGGCGTTGTACTGGAGGGGACATAGAAGAAACTCTCGCGAAAAGGAATAGGTACAGGGGTCTATCGTCTAAATCATTATACTCACCTAATTACCGGTGAGTCATGTAAAGACGGCCGATAACGGAGAGAGGAAGCATCAGGACAGATAAACACGCAATGAAACACGGGGAAGGAGAAGCTAGCTTGACAGCTTCAGGACGATGGAGAAGGAAGGCATCGCCTGCTGGGAAATGGACGGATGGAGTGGGTTGAAAGACTTCGATCAAAGCACCTACTGATAAAATGAATCAGAGAGTTTGGATGAGCTGGGCAAGAAGTGCATGGTGGAGTGCATATCGATAGTAAACGCAAGTGAAAAAGACGGGAATGTGGAAGCCATGAGTTATTGCACGGGGATGGGCGCGACAGGCAAGGGACTAATGGACATCGGCTTGGACAGCAGAAAAAAGAGAAGAATAGATATTTTGAGGGAGTGGACAGTGAGGATGAAATAGCTCGATTCATAAAGTAATGTGAACAAAATTTGGTAACCTCAGATTGGAAAAAATGAGTGATAAGGGAGGCGAAGGTCGGGAAGTAAAGTTAATATTTCAGGCTATGGGCGGAACAGGCTCAGAAGGTGATGGTAGCCTCACGTAGTGGGGGCTTATATGATGAAGAACGACGGGAGTAAGGATAGCTTGGATGGGCGTGCACACGGTGATAGGAGGAAGACGGTAGATATATTAAAAAGATAGTTAGATGTGTATACGGAGGCTGCATGACAGCAACAGGGAGCGATCAGAATAATTGAGCGGTAGTTAGATGAGCCTACCGTAGCAGAGCGGGCGCGGCATAAGCACTCGATCCGCGAGAGACACTTTGGATGTGGCAGAGCGGTGAAGGGAACGGTATTCAGCCCGCAACCGATCCCCATGGAAAGAACCGACCGTGCGCTGGATGCCCAACGTGAAAAATTCCTCATGAAGTGGACACAGGTGTGGTCCACCAAGCTAGTTCCGCCCGCACACCGTTGCAGACGGCCCGTTCACCTGGTGGGCTCCGACCGACGCATTGAATATGACGTCGCCCTGCGCCTTTAGGATAGGCAGAAAAGTGGTCATCGATGATTGTACTTGTGGGGCGTAGTATCAACAACGAGGGTATGCGGCCCAAGATCTAGAGGTCAGGCTGCGGGGTTCTAGGAGGGCAGAACCAACGGGGGCAACATAGTTGGATGACCACAAAGCGGTATTATCCAGGTGCCCATACAAGGAAGTGACCAACACATTGCCAAAGCAGTTGACGAACAATGAAGGTGAGGTGCCCAGGGACAGAGGAGTAAAAAGAGAAAATAAGCATAGAAAACCAGATCGGACTTGCACTGGTTGTGGATCAAGGGTTAAGGGAGGCAGTCCGAGGTTCGGTGGTGAGGGGCAGCTTGTTCCAGAACTTAAAATGGAGAAGGAAAAAGGTGAATTTAAGGCAAATTTGGCTATGTTAGATGGATAACACCAGACACGTGCAGCAGTGGGTAGGGGTTCCACAGGAGAAGCTCAGGAGGCAAGAATTAAAACACCCATTATGAAGCAATTCATTCAAGAAAGCCAGAACTAGTCTCGAGAGATGGGGCCGGGTTCGGTTGACAGATTCAGATGTTGACTTCGTCCTCCCCAGCCTGAGGACTTGGACCAACCAAGTAATATTTTGTCGCTTTACCTCTGTATGCCTTCTAGTGTTGCTCCGTGAGATTGTGACTTGCCGGAAAGATCGTTGGGTGACACTCGATCAGGGGCTCGACGGGGGATTAATAGGTTTCATTGATGCTGCTCCAGGACGAAAAGAGCGGAAAACAAGGGCCACTCTTCTAGCGGCCCTAGACGCTTAGGCGGCAGCGATCCCAGAGCAATTAAGTGAGCTAGAGCAGTTAGGGCCGAAATCATGGATGGAAGGTTGACGGGCAACTGGAGACCCATCAAGAGTTATGCATCTACTGGACAGCTGGAATTTGTAGGTTAAGTCTTCGCAGTTATCGGTGGAAGAATTCTTCATCCAAGAGTGACTCCAACGGTCAGGTGCGGGAGGATCCCTGAAAAAGTTGCTGATTGTAGAGGTAGCATCAGTAGACTTGAGAGGCTAGACCGCTTTTGTATCATCCGCAAAAGGAAGCAGTGTGCCATGAGGCACTAGATCAAGTGCGTCATTCATGCACTTTAGAAATAGAAGAAGAAGCATAAAGCTGCCCCCCATACAGCCGATTTTACCAGGTCTCCGGTTATGAGCATGACCGTTGGTGAGGACCACTTGAGAACCTGGAATGAGGGGAAGTTGTATCTAGGAAGGAATCGGGTGGCTGGTGCCAAACGGAAGCAATTAACCATGCAACACAATTAAAAGCCACCGAACATCAGGGTAGACAGTGACTAAAGTCTGCCTGCGGTCCAAAGCCATAGTCGTCAGGTTTAAGAGACCGAACTGGCAAGCTGTGCATAACAGCGGTTTGATAGACCGGCGCTGCTCATTTACGAGAAGTTTTGAAGAGAGAAAATGGGTAACAATCCCGTATTTACCAATCATTCCCATTGCTCTCGAAATGGCTGCGGTGTCGTTGATGGGGCGGTAATTGGCAGGTTTTTGTGGGGGGGGCCTCTTTTTATGCCGCCTTGCGATGGCTGAAAGCTCTCATTTGGACGACACTTAGCTGGAGATGAGAGACATAGAGAATAGGTTGAGTAATAGAAGTGATTGATCCGATCCGTCGTTAGTGGCCGAAGCTGGGGGCATTTAACTTGGTCCGAGATGAATGGATAACTTATGGCGTAAAATTAGCCTGAAAACATCGTTTACTTCGGATGTTGGGGCAGAAGGAAGGAGCTGGTGTTAGCATGAAGATTTGGAGGATCTCGGCCTGTGGCGGAGCCCAAAGAAGTAGCGAAATGAAGGTTGGAGGCTTCAGCTGTATCCGGAGGGGGGGGGGCAGGTGATCGAAGTTTCTTTCGGTGATGCAGCTTGCTGAATAACAGTATCTACCTTCGAGTTCCTAGATTTATGTGGGAGTGGGGGATTGGTTGCATTTTTGGGTTGTTTTGGGGCTTTAACTCCTTTGCCGAGAGGCTGAATTTAATTTTGATCCCGTAAAATACCGAAAAAAGTGTTGGTCTGATGAAAAGAGGCCAAGGGTTCGTATAAAACGTTTTCGCGTCTCAAGGTACTTTTTTGGGAGGCGCTTTTTGGGTTTCCATAATGGGAGATTAGACAGCAAGACCAATCTTCCTATGTTTAGATAGAAGTAATCAGCCGTCAGCTGAGAATCAGCTACTGAAAAAACCATTTTGATTATGAATAAACCTGAACAGGGGGTTTCAACTTGATATTTCTGGTCAAACAACCTGGTGCATAGGAGTGGAATGAACGAATACATGCTACTGTTTTGCGGTTGCTGCCTGGAAAATCATACGAAACTGATACCGAAAGAATGAAATACCTATGAGTGAATATATGACCCAGAGTTTTGGATTTTCAAGTAGAAGTTTTAGTGTGTTGCACCCAGCCCCTAGAGTGAGCGTGAAATACAAAGCTCAATAAGTCTGGAGATACACGAGTGTAGATCATAATAAAGCAGGCCGACTGAAGTCACCAGCTGTGATGTTTGCTGCTGAGAGCAGTAATGTTAGATACATACATCCATATCAAGCAGTGGGGCACGTGAAGAATGCAGCTTACCCAGATTGTCCTCTACGCCTGCCTGACTCTATAGGTAGGTGTTTCTGTACTTCTCCCGTTCACCGGATGAGTGCAATTGTTCGCTCGCGGCAAGTTGATTCATCATATTCCTCGTCACGGGAATCGAGTTTTCTTCAAATTTCCCGGTTGAAGAACGGTTTCGAGTACCGTAAGATACGTTCATCCGATTCCTGAACTATAGTCAAGTTTATCCGGTGTCTAAGCCGAGTTGGAGTGACGCGCTCTCCTCAGAAACCAAATTAAACTAGCTGAGGTTTATTAGCGGTGCTGCAAACAATAATCAATCAAAGGGTCGGATGTACAAGCCTAAGAACGAGGCGTCCTCAGGGGGGCCACCGTTTACTAACCTTCCGTGCAGTTCGGAAAGAATAACACGTATTATGGCCAATTGGCCGAGGCACAAGTCGCCAAGTTGGTTAACGAAACGACCACCACAAACAATGACAAGGAAAGGAACGCGCACATAGGGGACATTAACGAACGGAATGGCGAACAGGTGGAAATGGATCAGTGGTCCTGACCAACCAGTGAGTAGGGCGGGGATTGGCTCAGGCAGGCAAATACACGATTAGTCACGGGTCGAGCAGGTCACAGTCTTGTGTGAGTAAGTGTGTGCATGCGTCAGTACGTATGCGTGATTAAACATGCCTGCCGGATGCAGCCGATCAGAATTCGGTGCCCAGTCGAACAGTCTAGTCCAGGTATAGTCAATCAACCAAGTGTTGGTTCAGCTTGTGTGATTGTTTGTGCATGTGACGGACGGGCAAAGCTTGAGAGCGATGAGGAATCATGTGGACTGATTGCCGTAAAACCAAGTGGTCAACTCCCAATGAACTAAGAATATGTCGGCCGGCCGAAATGTAGCATAGGTTGGTGTTGATTAATTGGCAGGGTTAGAACAGGTAACACAGATTAATCAAGTGGTGAAAATATTCAAGGGCTTCAACCAGTGAAAATAAGTCTGTAACAGTAGAGAAAAGCGGGCACGTGTGAGGATAGTTGACTAGTGGATTGCATGCCACAGCGAATTCGGAGTTGAGTCAAGCTTCGAGCCTCTAAAGGGGGAAGGAATGGAAGTGCCTTTCGTACAATAAGCACCCACCTATGTGCCTGCCAGTCCTGTTGCAATTAGAAACTGTGTCCCTGGACTAGAATTTTGCTTATGATAGCATTTTTCTTGGTCCAGGTTTCAGTAGTGAGGATGGTATCAGGACTTGGTGTTGCGACAGTGATTTGAGTGATGAGACTCATTTAAGAAGTTACGAGAACTGAATGAGATCAGCGATAATCCATCCGTGAAAAGATGGGCTTTCATGATGGACGACGTAGGGTAGTTAGAATGCTATACAAAGGACGGATCAGATGGCCATGAAAAGTGTGATTTCTTGGGTAATTATCGACCGTGGTCGATTCGAATACCCAAGGCTGAAAGGCGACTTGCTCCGGAGGAGCCGGTTGGGTGGTAATGTATCGGAATATTTAAGCCCCAAAATAGGCACTGCTTGAATAAACGGGAAGGACGAGATATGGCTAGGCGGAGGTCTTCGTGGGGGCTCAAGAAAATAGTTTATAAAAGGTTATCGATGAAGCCCATAGAGCGAGCTGCTTTGGAACCACGACTGTAGGGGCACTGGTGGGGAAAAATGATTTATCTGCGGATAAATCCATTGTTGGACTACAAAGGTAAAAAGATGATATGTGGATGTAGGAGGGAAGTGGTGTAGGCGAGTAACCCGGAGATGTTTTGAGGTGGGGGTGGAAAAGGAGCGGCCAAATTTGGAGCAAACTAGAGGCCCTTGGGGGGCATGAGGTCCAGTAGGTGGAGAGGAGATATAAGTCGCACAAGAAAGCGGCGTACATGGCATTTTTGTTGTAATTTGTAAGTGTTAATTCAAGTTAAGGCGGAGTGAGGTGGAGAGGATCGAGAAGAAACGGCGGGGGGGGGGCATCGAGGGAAAAAGGGTTATAGAGTAGAGAAGATGAATGGTGGGTACAAATTGACGGGTCGAATAGAGGAGGAGATAGTGGAGTTGAAGGTGGAGCAAAGCTGAGGGGGATTGTAGCACCAGTATAGCTCTGGTAGTTGCTTCAAAGCGCGGGGTCGATGACTTTGGATGGAGCTGGGTGGGAAAGCAGCTGGTTTAACCAAGTGAGGCCCTCAAGGGGGGCTTTATGAAACAGCCGATCGGAGGCGTAGGCTATTGGAGGAATTGACCAGTTGAAATAACGCAGACCTGAGTGGAGTTAAGGGTAGGCGCATTTGGGCATGCATGAACACAAGCGAGAAACATGAGCTTGTCACGAGTGGGTGGCTTGTTGTGTTCTGATATCTTTAAAAAGTGAAATGGTAGCGATCGTCAGTTTGGCTTTCATGGACTTTCTGCCTTCTGAATCGTCAGTGAACTGGAATAGCAGGGTTAGTTATGAGGATGGGACATTTTGTCTCGCCTAATGCGCCGGCGTGTATAGTGAGCCACATGGCACAAATTGCATTGTATTTTTAATTGGGTTTGATCAGAATTTCGCGCGGACAGATGACGGCAATTCAGTCAAAAATGATTTAAACTTGGCACTTCACCGAATCAGTGGGATAAAAGAAGGGTCACATATCGAAATTGTCGAGAAATTTAGCCGATGGTAATACGACAGGGCATTTTTCAAAGGGGGAAAACTGTAGAGGCGAGAAGGTTTCATTTGGACGGATCGTTGCGTAAAGGATGAGCGCCGTCTGTAGGGATTTTGCGAATAAACTTCTACCGTGCAGCCAGTTGTGGGTCGCGCAGCTTACCAGATGGTTTGGTTAAGGGTATGAAAGATACTCGGACAATAATAGACAGACCTCGACGAAGAACTTGAAATTTTTCAGTAGGCCAGCCGAATAACAGGAAGATAGCAAAGTGGAACAGGAAAAGCGCTTTGATAAACGAGAAGTGAAGCAGCATTCCGTTTACCGTTAGAATGCCTAAGATTTCTGAACGGGTTAAATAACCGGCGTAGTCCCTTCGCACATTTTGAAACTTGAGTTGATCATTTCAGATTTGCGTCGATGGTACTTCCTAAGCACTTGGCAGACCCGCCCTAGCTATTGGCTTTATGAAAATGAGAAATGGACCAAAGGGCTGAGTCGATCAAGAGGAGGTGAATATTCATTCAGAGTATTTGGACAAAATTAAGGTTGGACTGGATTGTACAAAGGAAATATAAATATAGAACCGAAACCTCGAAAGGTCACTGAAGTCCTCGGTTACGAAAATAGCCTGACAAGTGGCGGCAGTATCAGTTCCGCTTTCACATAACATAACATTTGGGCATACCATCGAAACTATTCTGGACTGTAGATTGGCTGTAGCTAATAACTCTTCTGTGAAAACTGATCTGAACCTCAATGAATACCACGGTGCGGACTTTAGCAACTATCGCGAGTTAGGCCGTTGTATTATCTTAGACGCTTTTAGCTTCAATCACACCTGATAATATTCCGCACGACTCACCTAGCAAATCCTCTTTGATTCATGCCAAGGTATCACCTAACCAGCGCGTCCCGCAACCCTGTTCCTCCAAACTTCTCGTCATGCACCAGCAGGTAAATCCTCTAAAGTTTCTGTCCAACCCCGTAATTTTTCTCCAATAATTTCTGATCATCCATAACTCTGCTTCATTATCAACCGTCTACTTCCACTCTGATTCTACCTACTCAGTAGATCCCACAGATGAAATGGATCTCCATGCCAACAGTTTTGTGATCCGTATGATGGCACGGTATCCACCACATCCCGTGCGGACGCTGTCATTGTGCAGCTCGCCGAAATTCTGCTAGCTCATCAAACCTCACCGCACCTTATTCCTCTAACCAAAACTACACACTTGACTTCCTGTCCGCCTATTGCTCCACTGCCCACGCTTATATGGCTCCCTCATGCACCCCAAGTTTGCACAAACCCTTTGGTTTGTCTCCGGCTGATCGACTGATTTGCTATTACCTTTGTTATCTTCGGTGCCCTGGTCCTACATTTCACCCTATCATACCATTTCAAGCCCCCAGCAGTGCTCAGAGAACCCGGTTTGCCAAAATTAGCAAATTCAAGCGCTCCCAACCGTCCCGGTGGATGAATGCCATCTTGTTGATATCGGCAAAGAATCTTCCAGTAGTTCGAATGACCTTAGGCAGGGTATCGCTGAGATTAAAAACAGGGTCCACCTGATCCACGAGATTCTTGGAGATTTCTCCTCCGGCTACCCTTTTTGACCCCGCAACCGGTAAGTCCCCCCCCCCCAAAAAAAAACGTACTTTGCTCCGGTGGGACACCCTGTCGACCCCCTCAAGACCGAAATATACCACCGCATAACCGTCTCTAAAACTTTCGTGGTCGGGGCGTCCCAGCTCGACTTCACCGAAAGCCTGTCAAACACAACGTTTTTAAACAGGCCCTTTGACTGGCTGTGCTAAATTTCCTTGTTGGCCGCCACCCCATCTCACTAAAGGAAATTACTTTCCATGATCACTGTACGCCTTCGTATGCGGTCAGAAATACTTTTATCCTAGCTAGGTATTGGATCCTCTGCTCAACCTTATTCGGCCGATAATTCATATGGGAGAATCCCCCCTTTCGACCACAAATCGCATTCGCGCTGGCTAGTAGTCTGCCCTCAACTGCACCCCCCCAGTTTAGTTTTCCGTCCCGCCTTCGCTGAGCAACAACATACCTTCTTCGCTCGTGGAAATGTCGGGTCTAACCTTTGTTCTTCATTCTCACATTTATGTCCACACTTGTGCGGCTCGTGTACAAAAAAGCTGCAAAAAGCACATGCCTCTGACACACTGGCTTTCATAAACGGCTTTAAACTGCTCCGAAAGTACGGGACTTCCACTAGCAGGAAGATTGGATGCGGAGATTCCACGAATGATAACTCCACTTGGAGCGGCAACTCTGAGGTCTTTCATTCATATTCAATGAAGGGTACCGGTTGTTCGTTTGTGCAGTGCCACCCTAAGTTTTCTTGCCATACGGGCACAACTAAAGCAAACTTACACAAGCCTGTGTCTATCATACAGAACTCAACTGCACCTTCTATGACCCACTTTTACCTTTGCTTGTTCCCCTGTTAGGTGGAAATTTTCACTTCATAGTAGGCGAGTTAAACCATGCCTTCGCTCATCTCCTAAGTGTGTCTGACCGAAATGATTTTTTTCTCCAACCAGAACCAACTCTTTTTGAGACAGGATTATCACCAACCATCTTGGACGGTCCGCCCTGAAGCAGTGTACTCCTGTCTCACCCAGTGGCCATTGTCTACTTCTGTTAAGGCCTAAGGGGTTCTCTCGGTCTCTTTGCCACTCTCTCAAGCAAAACAGCTAGATAGAAAACCGATTCCAAAATTTTTCTTGACAACTATTTTGTGCTGCAGAAATTCCTCTCCTACACATCGTCCTGGTTTTCTTCAAATCATCGCTAACTAGCCACGTTAAACTTTTCGTAGGGAGTGTCAGTTTCATTATCGACATGTGCTGCCCCTCAAAAACCTGTTCCTCTGCGACGGCCTTGCCACTCCTGCCAAGTTGAGATCCTCAAGTGGACGAGCAAACATTTCTACAAATCCCGGGATAATTCTAAGGCGATACACGTTTATCTCTTGCTGAAGAAAGAGATTAAACTCACTAACTCGCTGTGTGCTGGTCAACTCCTATTTGGCCAGAGCAGTAACCGACTAAGGCAGGGCATTCGGCTGCTGTGTGGAAGGAAAACGAAACAAGGGAAATTTGTTTTAGACGTCGATGGTATGAACCGTGCCTTCAACTTCCCATCAAATGACTCTCCGATTCCATTCATTTCGGAAGACGGCACTTATATAACCCTTTTCTCTACGGAAGGACTACTTGGGGTTTTTCGTCTTCCCAAAGCAACCTCAAGTACTTGTCCTGACGGCCTATCGGCATTACCCCTGAGACTTGATGCTGTTGCCCTGACCAATATATTTACTTCTGTCTTGAACGAATCTCCATGCTCGCATTCTACTGCAGAAAGCTGGAGGCCAGCCACTATTGTTCCTGTGTCCAAACCTGGTAATTCTGGTGTTGTAGCTAAAAGCTTTCTTCCCATCATTCCAGCTTCATCTGGTCTTACACCTACAGTGTGCCAAGTATAAGTGTTTGAATCGTATAAACTCTACCGGTGGCCCCCTTCAGTTTGTCCAAAAAATCGACAAGGTGTACGGTGGAACCTATCACCTCCTTAGTCCGTCATGTTACAAAGTCGTTAAATGGATCGGCTAAGTCCTTTTGACGAGCTTTTCTAGACTGCTCATCAACTTTTTATTCTATTCCGAGGTCTCTCCTCCGCTAGAAGCTTCCGGCCTTTCCACACCCTCGCAAGGGCTGTTGTCTGATTATTTTACCAACAAAACTCGACTAGGTTTTAGGACATTCGAACCTTTTGGAACCATTTGAAAGTGCATCAGGGAGTCGAGCATTACTTCGTTAATTTCTCACTTGCTTTGGTGATCTTTCATCCGGTTCTCCAAAACTTTAACTTACGCATATTGATGCTGCCGCCACTTGTCAGGCTATTTTCGTAACCGAGGACTTCAGTGACCTTTCGAGGTTTCGGTTCTATATTTATATTTCCTTTGTACAATCCAGTCCAACCTTAATTTTGTCCAAATACTCTGAATGAATATTCACCTCCTCTTGATCGACTCAGCCCTTTGGTCCATTTCTCATTTTCATAAAGCCAATAGCTAGGGCGGGTCTGCCAAGTGCTTAGGAAGTACCATCGACGCAAATCTGAAATGATCAACTCAAGTTTCAAAATGTGCGAAGGGACTACGCCGGTTATTTAACCCGTTCAGAAATCTTAGGCATTCTAACGGTAAACGGAGTGCTGCTTCACTTCTCGTTTATCAAAGCGCTTTTCCTGTTCCACTTTGCTATCTTCCTGTTATTCGGCTGGCCTACTGAAAAATTTCAAGTTCTTCGTCGAGGTCTGTCTATTATTGTCCGAGTATCTTTCATACCCTTAACCAAACCATCTGGTAAGCTGCGCGACCCACAACTGGCTGCACGGTAGAAGTTTATTCGCAAAATCCCTACAGACGGCGCTCATCCTTTACGCAACGATCCGTCCAAATGAAACCTTCTCGCCTCTACAGTTTTCCCCCTTTGAAAAATGCCCTGTCGTATTACCATCGGCTAAATTTCTCGACAATTTCGATATGTGACCCTTCTTTTATCCCACTGATTCGGTGAAGTGCCAAGTTTAAATCATTTTTGACTGAATTGCCGTCATCTGTCCGCGCGAAATTCTGATCAAACCCAATTAAAAATACAATGCAATTTGTGCCATGTGGCTCACTATACACGCCGGCGCATTAGGCGAGACAAAATGTCCCATCCTCATAACTAACCCTGCTATTCCAGTTCACTGACGATTCAGAAGGCAGAAAGTCCATGAAAGCCAAACTGACGATCGCTACCATTTCACTTTTTAAAGATATCAGAACACAACAAGCCACCCACTTGATGTAAGCTTAGTCGTCGCAGGTGCTAATATTTCCGCGATGCCCTTCTAATTTGGTTCCCTCTCCCAGTTTTACTTTTCGATCCTGTTTTGCAACGTACATCAGGGTTTTCCAAAATTACCTATTATTTTTGGTGAATCTTTTTGAAAACCCGGAAAATCAAGGGGCCGTGAGCCAAGTCTTTTGTCGAGCAGCTCTTGATCTTTTGTTTCCGAGACTGATGACTGCCCTAACTTATACTGCGCTCCCCAGTACGAAAGCTGTGCATTCTCTCAGGTTTTAAAGGGAACTTCCATATACTGCAGTGTGACTTGTAGAGAGGTGTGATTTTTGAAATGAAAGGCTCAAATGAAGCTCAGGGTGCACCTACAATAATGGGTTTTCATTCACATGCCCAGTTTTCAATCGTTAAACAGCCGTAGATTCGCCAAATACAACACTCCTGCCATCAGCCTATGCAAAGTTTCTTGATATGAACCTGCTTTGTACCAGGCATTCAGAAATCTGTCTCTTGACTAGTTGCCTCTACCACTTACACAAAATTGAAGTCAAGCCAGCCGGTCTGACATTTTTTACCCAATGTCGTAATCTTGTCTTCTGCATTCCCACCACCGTCGGCACCCTTTGGTCCCCTGGGCACGTTCGCACCCTAACCCACGCCTGTCCCAACTGCGTCCATGGGGCTTTTCAGACTTCAGCCAGAATCTCGATGACGGCTGGATGAATCCCATCTAGTCCTGCCACTTTAGTTCTTTTCAGAAGCCACAGCTGGTTGTACAACTCTCCTTTTTCTACCCTGAGTTTTGATGACGCTGCTCGGTTTATTCACTCCACTTCACGTGCCGGTCGACGAGTACCTTGAAAAATGCCAAAGTGCTATCAGAGTCGTCTTAATGTCTCGGTGCTGTATGTAGACCCCTGGTAGTGAAGCAAAGCTTGAGTTACTTGTGGTCCAGCCCCAACGGCTGCTTTTACCTAATCGCTTCCGCTGGTCAGCTCGACAACAACTTATTCGCGATCAGGAGTTCGTCCGGCCCAAAAATTTAGCTGAATGTAAAAAGACCGTCCTAGAGTTTCAAATCAGCCAATAATCTGTGAATCGGTACTGCACAATTTACACTTTATAAATGCATGGAAACCAACCTCACTTATGATCCCTTTGGTTAGGACATCGAGCACAAGTTCAGTTCAGTTCAGTTCAGTCTGCACAGGACAGGTAATGGCCACGGCCAATCGAGCGTCCAGAATTCCTTCGATGGTATGCACACCAGTTATGCACCCACCACTGCCGAGTGTATTTCGTCGAATCCCCGCTAAATAAGGCAGCGTAAGCAAGCAATGTTCATGTTTCAAAGTCAGACCGTGATAAACAGCGTGAAGAGGTCAAACAATGGTGAATTGGTTAGTAGAATGATGTGTGGAAATAACAAAGAAATGTACTTCGATACTGCTTTCGTTGATTACCTAGCAAATAAACACCAAGAAATTCAATACCAGACGTCTTCACGTCTCTTCTGAGGCTGCTGAGCTCAATCTCAAACTCTTTCGGGATCGCACAAAAGCAATAAACGCCTTGGGGTTTTAGGAACCGACGTAATTTATCGTCGCCGGAAAAATACTTTTCTGCCTTTCAGCGGAGACCAGCGTTTTCCGCCCCTGTACCTGGTGGTTTGTGCCACATTTTGCTTGAATGCGTGAGACTGACACCCTTGCAGAACTTCCTTACCCGCTTGACCGGTGAATGTGGTCTTATTTGCTCGGTTGGTTTCTGTTAGGTTGATGTTTACCACGCACTCCCTCATCCGTGGTAACACAGCTTTTGGCATCTGCCGAAGTCCCGAGTCTTCTGCGGCCTTCACCTGAGGCTCCCCGTATATTCAGATTACACAGGTTTTCTTTCGTGTGATCCAAAAGGTGCACGACTGGACCAGGATATTAGATGAGTCGACGTCGACCGGAGCATCTTGGAGGCGTAGGTCGGTAGCATCAATGAAGCGACCCGACTACAGTATCTCCTACCCTTTTTATCCTGTCCAAACGGAAGAAGTGCCAGGAACAACGCCCTATCTTTGTCCGGTCTCATACAGTGTGACGAAGTTGAACTCCGCTAGCTAGGTTTTTGGTTCACCTTGTTTAACTGAAGGCTAAAGGCAATTTTATACCGAGCTAATGGCTCCCTGGACGGCCAGGTTGGATCGCGGGACTTGCCGTTTCGCCAAGGAGAGTCAAGATTCCCACTCAAGCGAGCTTCAGTATCTCACCTTGCTCCAGTTGCAGAAGAGTTTCTTTGGCAATTTCGGATTGCCGAGTAAAATTTCAGAGAATGAAGTCGAGTTCGCTTGCGAGGAAAGCAGGGATTCACAATCTAAACAGACTGAGAGTTAGAACACAGCAAAAACACCGGGTTGAGGAGGGCGCTACAAGATATAGCCCATTAAACTACTAGGGTGAATTAGAATGTAAGCAGAATGGGGGAAACAATAGTAAAAATGTCAGAGCTGGTGATGAGGTGGAAAACTGATGTGCAAGAAGAACTTCACCAGATGTTACCTATGAGTGGCATAGGTATTTGAATTTAAAGCAAGGCAAGGGAAGCTAACAACGGTGCTTTCTCCAAACAAACCTTGAAATTTTCTAAGGGAGGGTGGGTGTCACCCCTTTTGTAGGTTCATTCCGTGCGTCAACCACCTCAAAAAGGGAGAATTATCCCGTGTACTTCGCAATGCCTTTGGGGATTAGCTTTGGGCTATACCACCTCAGAACCAGATAAACTTTGAGTTCAAAATGAGTGACCCTGATCACCAGCATCTTTCCTGCCATTTAAAAATTTGAGCCAGGTACCCTCTCATCCGTTACCCAAGCAGCTGGGAAAGTAATGTATAAACCCCATCACAACAGCTTTTAGGTATAATGATGGAGGAGTGAATCACGTCACAAGTAAGTCAGAAGATAGTCTGGTTTTCATCTGTAGGTTGGAAGGTTCACGTCTTCCATCTCTTTTACTAGGAACAGGTTCAACATGTTTGCGACTCTTCGGGACATGCAGTTCACCAGCGGCAAACCGATGGGTTCCGACCTCAAGAAAGTCACTTAACATCCGCAGGTTCGGCAATGTCTCTGAGGGTTGAAGGTCGTTTGCAGTTCTGGTCCTGGGTCACTCGCGATAACGCTTCTGACATAACCGAGGTCACCACTCCCACTACGATTTTTGTTCCTAGGGGGCTAGTGCAGCCCGCCCCGCGTTGTCCTCCATTGAGATGTCGTTACAGCCCTCATCCGAGCTCGGCTAATCCGCCAGCAGTGCATGGGGATGCAGCCGTGGCACCATATCCCAACCGAGATCAAACAAGTGCAGTACACCACAACCAAAAAGCATTGTTAGAGTTGTTTCCGAACGAACGATTATATGCACCAAGGATACCCCATGAAGAGGCGCATGCCATATCCGTATGACTTACTTTCAAGACCAGGCTTGCAGTCTGATGTTACCAGCAGAGTAGAGAGTGTAGCTCCGAGCTGGCAGTACTCGACCTATGCGCAGGTAGGCAGGATGCCCTAGTTTTTTCGGAAGGGCCCGTAGTTTAGACCAAAGTGTCAGCTTGTCAGGATCATCCCATAGGCTAGCTCATCCTTATCGAAAATTAGTACGTGCCACAACTTTTCACCTTCATTTAGATGGATATGGTGGATTAAAAATTATTGAAAGGCTATTGATATACACCAGGAAAAACAATGGGCTGAGTACTTAACCCTAGGGATTAGATATCTTTGGGCCGTCTTCAGTCTTCAGAAAAAAGGCAGTAACATACTCACCCCGTATGGTCTACATCCCATTTAGTCCCGCTGGCTTGACTGCGGTTCAGGGATATGCCAATAATCCTTCAGAGTGTCTTCTAACTTCCTACTGGGATTTATCTTTTTCTCTTCATCCATCATACCAATCCGAAAGGCTTTACATAAAACAGTTACTCTTCCTGGGAACTCAACAGACGACTGGCAAACCTGTGAAGTGCTGTTTTTTAGTGTCAATCCAAGTCCCCGGGTACAGCTATTTTTCCTGGTCGGGAGTTCCAGCCGCAGGTCTGGGCCCAGCCGCCGAGGACGATCTGCTTAGCGTGGATGAGGTCACCGAGGATAAGCCTACAGGCAATGGGAGATAATTTAGTGTCTTCCAAAGGTCCTTCGTGAAGGGGCCTTCCTAGCGAAGGAGCTAGGTGTGTGGCATTGCGTTATATTCGTTCTGGCTAGCACCTTCCACGACCATGTAAAGGTGGAAGCTGGAACTCTACATTCCAAGCTAGGACGAACATAGGCATCGTACAGAAGTCGAGGGTAACCCGATATGGGACACTAATGGAAGACGGATTGGACCATATATTCTTCAAGCTAGGACCTCGGCTCTCCCTTGGGTCCAGGGGGATTGAGGTTCCTGTTGATAACATTTCCGGAGTCCGTCCTCTCATGCGCGAGATGCAGTAAAAAAAGCCTAGGACGGAAGTTCAAATTATCACTAGATCCCCCAGCCCTCATGTATGCCTATCTGTCTATGTACGTAGGAAGCCCCAGGCTAGTTGTCAAAATGACCGGGGCGAGAAAATCCTTTTGTGAAAACCCGTGATCTATTACCGATTGGGTGGTGCACCTGGTTTGTATGTCGTCGGTGGAGTAAAAAGAACTGGGATTGGGCGGTCCGTGGTAGGTTACTTAAAAACACTATGAGCAATACAGTTCCCGCCTGGGGCCTTGCCAAACACCACTACCGACTGAACACCACGGGAATTGGGACTGCTTGACCCACAAAAGCATCCTGTCTATCAGTATGTCATCAGTCGGCTGGATAATTTTCCCAGAAGTGCTGACAGCCCGGAGTTTCAGCAGCACCTTGTGGTGACAAACTCCAGGGAATGGTTTACCGAAGCCCACAAAGAAAACTTCCGTGACACATCTCTCGGCCTTTACGCATCGCCGACTTTTTAAATCAGTTACCGGGTTTATCAGACATGGCCCGTTTTCCCGTACACCATGCTGATGTGCACAAGGCGGAGAGATGATATCCAGGTGTTAACCAGCGTAAAAAGCCACGAACCTTTTCGTAACCTTTCCAACCACTGTAGTGAAGCTAACGTAGTCACAACTGGTCGAGTTTGATTGTGTCCTAATCTTGCACAATAAAACCACCGCTGCATTCTTCAAGTCCCAAAGTTGTTCACAGAAGCTACCAACGTGGTTAGGGGTCCAGCCAGCGGCGTGGTTTCTCAGTAAGCTAATTCAATATCAAGCGCCACCAACCATTCAGTCCCGGCGAAAGGCTCGAGAATCGCAACGCTAGCAACACTTAGCCAAGTCGCACGGATCCCAAGACAAGAAAAAGGCTGATTCGTAGTTTTTAGGTTACTGAGTTGAAAGTCGCAAGTACAAAAATATACAAATCCTAAGTATTCGGCCAAGGGCTGGATCTTCACTGGTCCAAACATGACAGACAGAAACGGTTCAAGGCCAGATTCAAAAGTCTCACAAAAACCGAACGTGCGTAAGGACGAGCTGATCTAGGAAATGTCGAATGCGGTCACATTTATAAAGCATGTAGAACGTTTGGAAGGGTTTTTGTTGTATTTCATTTGCTCCTGGTGACCTGTGAGTTTTGAAAGATTCACAAAATCATGCAGATTAAATAAACGTGAGCCATTGACCATCAAGGTCGAAATGGTTGCTTCAACAGGATTCGCCGACGGACAAGGTCTAGCTATTAATTCGGCCTTTACATCATCGGTTTCAACCAGTTCGTCTCCAGCCTTCATTACTAAGCTACCAGGATTTACTTCTTTCGGTGTTCATGCTATGCAGACGGGAGTTCAGATTGTTACACCAAATCAACTGCGGAGGCTTCCCTGAGCTTTGTCGTTTTGGTCCATTTTTTCCGTACCCTGATTGAGAACCCTGTGAAAGAGATTATAAGCCCCACCTGCGGAGTGAAGCAACTTCGGGACCCGACTTCGTCGTTTTATTGTGCCCCAGAATTCCATGCAAAACCATTGTGGGCCATTTGCATTGGATCTTCACAGATTGTGTGCAGAGTGGGTATCCATAAGCCGCAAGAGGCCATCACCGCCGACCTCCAAGTCTAGATCCTTAGAAAACCAGCTGACATTGGGGGCAGCTCTTCAGAAATCCTGGAATGGCTGGAGCCAAACTTTACTTTCGATGAGTAGTTCAGGGGATGGACAACGTACAGTATGCCAGGGAACTTCTTGCTCCATGTGGTCACCGGGCCTACGTGGAGGGAGGTGTTCGATCCTATCAACATCGGAGCTCTTAGGAGAGATCACAAAGTTCACATAGCAGATGTGATCAGGTTGCATCTGGATGGAATCCTGAACATTTTATCAAGAAGCTAGCTCCCATGTTGTTTTCGATGTTCACTGGAGAATGGAACCCCGGCTATGGCCCTGGATGACGTCCTATCAGCAGGTGGTGCGACGAAGTAACCCCTGATGAGACAGTTGCCACCGCAAGCCCATCTATACAAAAAAAGTCTAGATGCCTGAGAGGGTGTCTGCAGATGTATGGTAGATGATCTGAGCAGCCCCAAAGCCTCCAATCACTAGCTCACCGTAGCACCAGAGACCTCTACAAAATCCGTGTATACGCATCCAACATCACCGATGAAATGTACGATCAGACAAACAGTGCCGCTCTTTCACTTGACTGGGCAGAGTTTCTGCCTACTCGAAACCAGATATGCAAAGGAGCGGACACCTCGGAACACAAAATCTTCGAACTAGTCTATGTCTCTGCCAGCACCAATATCGTGGGTGAACTAGAACACAACCAGGGTTCCAGATGATCAAGTCAGTCTGCACGGGCTCGGTGTGATTACAGCCAATCGAGTTCACATATAGATGTGCTGCCAGTTTCTTTCCCTGTGACATACCTGTTTTCTGAAAGGCATATTTTGCACGTGACCGCTCCACACCAGGCTTCAGCCGTTGTCCTCTTTGGAAAAATGGTGTTTGTGGTATTTTGATCCCTCGGGTGCTTAATAATGAAGGAGTGTGAGTAACTGCTGCTCCGTCCCGCTCTAGTCCGGCCTGAGCCGAACCACTGGATTAAGTTTATTTAGATTTGTTCTTTTGTCGGAGGCTCTTGCTTGGGGAAAACGGTACAGCTACTACGTCTTCCTTTGAAGCTATGGAGTGTTGCAGTCTGCCTCAAAGGACGACATTCAGCCGGGGTCCAAACCCCGGGAGTGTGGCTGAGGGTATGCAGTACAGACGGGTCCTAACAAGAAAAAACTCGAGTCTGGCCCCCTTTAGTGCGGCGTTGATCGTATGATCTGAGAATTGTGCTTGAAAATTAGAGCCTGAAGTACAGTCAGCCCAGTAAATCACCATCAACCCTGAAAGCCTCTTGCAAGTACTTGTGAGATAAATACAGAATTATCAGAGTGGACCCATTCGGTTACCCCTTTGGATGAGCGCACGTGTGGGGCCCAGGCAAACATCGGACCTCGAAACAAAGCTCTGTTTCCCTAGGGCTTTCGAGCGCTGGCGGGAATTATGGTCTTAGTTATCGAGTGGTATGAGTCCCGCAGTAAGATTTCCTATTTAGTGCTTGGCAAGAGTCTCCGGAAGTAGCTGCACACTCCTGGTTTCTGCAGCCGGATTCAGTACGATCAGGTGCAGCGATCGGTTGCGGAGGCGACCGCCAGGCACCCCACGCCGTGTGTACGTCATTAAGGTGATTGGTGTACTGCCCAGCAGGGGACTCGGCTCCATAAATTATGTATCAGCGGAAGGGAAGCAGCTAGATCATCACTTGCTGCAAGAGTTTCATGACCCTAAAGACTACCGACTATCATTGCTTCAAGAGGACCATCTCACACTGCAGGAGGTGCGACAATGAAACAAAGGCCTAACAAATCAACTTGAGGGGCCCATGGAGCGAGCACAAGTTGACCTCCTGGTTTACAACAGACCTAAAGCTCTCCAAAGATTGCTGCGCTTTAAAGAACGCTTTAAAGAACGCTTCGGTCGGGATGAGGACCTCGGGAAGCGGCTCTTTAGGGCTGTGATGCAAAACGAAGTGCTTGATTACGAAGAAAAGGTGCCTGAAACCACCAACTACCGAGAACGGATATCGTATCTGCCTCACGACTCGGGTCTCCATCCAAGAGGACCCGAAAGTTTGCGGGTGGTTTTCGATTGCGAATTCAACTTTCAGGGCAAGTCAGTAACTGATCGTCTATTGCAAGGGCCGGATCGGGATACGACACTGAAAGAGTCGTTGTGTCGTTTCAGTCTAGGCATGGTGGCTTTGTCAGCCGACATCAGAGAGGCTTCCGCAGGGGAAGATACCAATGGAGGAACGAGATGCATTGCGTTTCTAATGATGGGACCAGAGAGACTTGAACAAGCGGGTGACAGCTTACAGAATGAAAATTCATCCCTGTGGGGCGATATTATCACCCTTTTGTGCGAATTGCGCTTTGCGAGAAGCAGAGCCTTGGCTCACTCGTCAGTAGTGGATAGTGTCAGCAGAAACTTATTCTTCAATGGCTACCTCGGATAGTTCCATGACGTTGAGTCGGCAAAAACACAGTTCAGGTGCTTAACAGAGCTACCAAGGAGGGGCGGTATCCACCTCACGAAGTGAATATTGAACTCACCCGAGGAGCTTGAAACCATCCCGTACCACGAGAAGTTGGAAATGGCTCGAGATCTGCACTGGTCACCACTCCCAATAGAATGCAATCTAGGAATATAATGGAATACAAAAATAGAGGAATCCGTTTCCCAGCCTTACGTCTTTGACCAACCCGTTACGAACAGCGGCATAAAGTCCTCCAGCATAACTCACCCAGCTTTGTTTCTCCCCGGTTGCTGTCCGGGAAAACCCGCTGCAGCGGTTCTGCCAAAAGCAAGTTAACTGAAACCAACCACTAGACAGGGCAGGTAGGCTAGAAAGAGTCCCTAAACACTTTAAAGAAGCGAGGAGACATACGGATTCCCAGTTGCTCACCCCCTGATCATACGACACAGATGGGGGAGCTTCTCGTCTTCTCTGCTGCGTCCAAATTTGGGTACGGGGAGATAACGTGCTGACAGCTGTTTCTGGGTGATAGACATTACACTGCAAAGATTATGTTTGCCGAAGTTGGCGTCACCCCACGGAAGTCAGTTTCTTTCCAGCGTCTGGAACTTAGTGCAGCGGTGTTAGTTGTGAGAGCAGTGCGGGCAAAGAATAGATGCTCCGACTCCCATAATAATAGACGGACTCGAAAATGGTGCTTCACAAAATCAATGGCTTCAGGATCCGCTTCAGTGCTTTCATTGGTAATCGGCTCAAAATCATACAAGACGAGGCCACCGAAAACCGGTGAAAGCATGCTAAGTCAGTCGACAACCCAACCGATTTGTGTTCCCGAGGTGCTGCCGATATTCGACAGCTAGGCACTTGGAGGTAAAAGCCGAGATTCACGTTCACGCCTAAACATGACTGACCCGGTTACGAACTGAAGCCAAGTCTTGAAAGAATGGAGGTCAAGAGCACTGTAATGGCCAAAGCAGCCGCCGAACTGACTCCCTTTTTGTCACCGTGGGTCAGATTTTCCTCTTGGATGAAGATACTTCGCTCACTAGCATGGCTGATTAGATTTAAGAGACATCTGTTGATCACGGAAGATGTTCATCCATTCAGCCGCGTACGTGTGGGCCCAAAAACTCTGAATGAGCCGCGATTCGCGGAGCATGATCTGTTCAAAATGATACGACTGGAGGCCTTCCCCCAGGACTTTGCGAACTCTGGAGAGAGGAGTTCAAGTGACAAAAGGACATCTTTCCAAGGAGCCATTCGCAACCTCTAAGCCCGAGACTCGTCGGAGGACTACCAAGGACAGGTGGAAACTTAAGAACTCCCACTGAGTTTTGACGAGAAGCACCTCATATTGTTACCGGCTCGGCAACCCGTGCTTGACTATCTGATTCAACAAATAGACTCCGTGGAGGGACTTGCAGGGAAAGTCACTCTGTGGATGTCATCCTGGATCGGTCTTGGAAACTGAGAAGAAAAGCAATTGCAAAAAGGTGTAATCCGACTTTGCGCACAATATAGAAGACGAGCAGCTGTCACAGGCAAGCAGCATATGGCTCCACTGCCAGAGTGTTGTGACCCCGATGTATTAGCCGTTTAGAGACACCGGACTTGACTATTTTGGATCTTTGTGTATCAAATGCTGGAAGAGGATGCGAAAGAGATGCGGGTGTATTAGGATGGACATAAAATCCCAATAAGTACAATTAGAAGTTACGAATGCGATGACCACCAACTCTTTATTCCATGCCCTGCAGCTCTTCACCAGCATGAGAGGCGTACCTTCGGGTACTCTCTCCAAAAAAGGGTTGAATTTGTGGGTGCTGAAAGGGATTGCAGAGTTGGCACTAAAACATGAGCCGAGACGAGCTGCAAAACCAAACTGCGGCATACGGCATCCGATTTCACTTCAACCCTCCGGAGGCTAGTCGCCGAGGTGGCACATGGGAAGGCCCGATCAGGTCTATCAAAAAATATTGCTGCAAACTGGACAACGACCGCCAGGAAATGAGACACTTAGAATTGTGATGACGGCTGTCGTGAGTATCTTGAACAATCGCCAAGTAGTCCCATTATCTATCGGCGACCTCACCCACCTGGCACTAGCTTCAGAAGATCTACTGACATTACCGTCAAATGTTGGATTCCAAGGGCAGGGGAGCCTCCGGGGTAGCCACTTACACGGGCGGAAACAAGCAAACTACTTGGCTGGAGTATCTAGAAAGAGATGGCTACGAGAATATATACCGATCCTGCAAACGCGACAAAAATGGCTCACCAAAGAAATACAATTCAAAGTTGTCGATGTGATCCTGATCTCTAAAAAACGGGCTTACTTCTTCACGTGGCCCTTGGGTATTTTCATGGAAGTCATTAGCGGTTTTGACGGTCTGATGAGAACGTTGAAGATAGGGGCAGCCAAGGGAAAGTTGGCTCGCGAAGTGCGCAGTATCGGCCCTCTGGAAGGTGAAGACGGACGAATTGACTCCGCGGACTCAGTCGCCCAATAGCACCCGGCTGCAAGCTTTGGACTAAGTAGTCGATTCAAGCAGCTTTATAGTAGCTCACATCTGTAGAGTAGCAATGCCGTGCACGCGTGCAAAAACATGTCCACTCTGTGAGAGATGTGAAAGTTCATCACCGAATTTCAGTGGAGCCCAGTGACTCCCCGAGTGCCCCACTACTGTATGCCAGCCACGAGACAGTTCCACGAATTGTGATTGTTGTTTTCACAGGTACACGTCCATTCGTACTCCTTTTCACACATTCAAGCGTGCAGGGAAGTTTTTGCCTCACCCCTCCACGAAGAAGCGACATTTTTTCATGAGTTCTTGTGTTGTTTTCTCTTTCAGAAGAGGCTTGCTTCCCCTCACGACAACCACGTGGAGCGTCGAATCAGGGGTTACCATTCCATGGATGACAGAGATGGATTGACGAACTTGCAGTATGTCACGTCGTCCCCGAATACCGTAATGAGCTCATCGTTGGGCGTCATATCTTCTTTTGTTAATGACGTTGTTGTAAACCTTTACGCGTGTGGCGATGATGGTGGTTTCCTCACATACTAAAGTACACGTCCACTCACACTCACCCTCAAGCGCAGAAAACGCATTCCCCCCCTACTTCCACCAAGACACGACACTGTTTCACGATTTCCCGTTTGGTTATTAAAAGTGATGAAAAAGATCCCATATGAGATCACTGTTGTGGTTTCCTTGCAGACACACGCACGTACACTTTCAGGGCTGCTTTCTCGAAGGCGGAATATAGACTTCGAATATCTACACACCTTCTTCCTTCGCTCATGCGGCCGAGCAGCTGGTCTTTCAGACAACTTAATGGTGCATCTAGTAAGCCTGACAACGTGATCACGTGAGACAGTGCATGTATGTGAGTGGGTTTCAGAGGTCAGCAGTAGTGGTTACACCCACTGACAGGCGAACCTACGTAGGTAGGGAGAATTGGTACCCGTATTACAAACGTTTGACCCTTCTAGGATCGAAGGGATTTTGGTGGGTAGTGTAACGATCGATTGTGGAAAACTCCCCGAAGATACCATTTGCGTGTTTCGTACAACTTACTTTTCTATGAACTAACTCTTGCCTGCTCGCGTCCGGAGTGCTACCTTGTAAAAACTTATCTTGGGCCTGCCTGACGCACATGCTTGTCTCTTGAATGCCTTGAACTTGGCTCTCGTTTTTGAGTCTGCATGATTGCACGTAGGACTTTTGTATATGCTTTGTGGCGTCGTTTATTCAGTAATTCAGTATCGTAGAAGTTACGGATCAGTCCTGTTTTGGTTTCTGAATTCGTAATAATTTGGCTACCTACTGCTCAAATCTCCCTACATACGGAATGCACCTCCATTTCCGTCCATTTGAGCGAGTTTTAACCATTCACTTAACCGAGGGTGTTGCAGCGGCTTTCCCTGTTTGATCTGAAACAAGGCAAGTTCCTCAGCCCTGAATGCAATGTCTTTCAGAAGTATGTTCCACAGGCTCGGCAAGCATTCCACCGTAATTCTTTGGACGTTCTGGACTGTACCCGAAACTCATCTCAGCGCTGATGGGTATGCCCGAATGTTTATCTTTGGGTAGAATCCGGTGAGTGGGGTAAGGGCCTTAAGGAAGAACTAGAAGGTGAATTTACCCAGAAGCAGGCTGAAAAATGTCCTGTGAGTCAGAATGTTGCAATCGGTCGCCTGAGACAGATCGCCCACATCAAAGGTTCCCTATCACTTTCACTAATCAATTGTCAGTATTCTGCTCACCTTCGGCGAGCTGGACTGGTTTCCCCAATGTGAACTACTTCGTTTTACACGTGTTGAAAGTAAAATGTTTCGTGACCGACCGCCGGCGTCAAGGATATATATTGAAAACCTTTCACATGTTCTGGATATTACGTGGATATGGCTATATTCGACATCGCCTCGCTAAGCCTGTCCATACGCACGTTTGTTTGCTTGTGTGAGACTTTTGAACTGGGTCTTGAGCCGTTTCTGACTGTCGTGCTTGGATAGTGGGGATATGAACCCTTGGAGTTTGCCTATGAGTCTACTTAGCAGCATACTTAAAGTTCGTATACATTTGTAATTATGGTTTTCAGCTCAGTATCGTGGAAATTACGAATCAAACTTTTTCTGGTTTTGGGATTCACGCCAGTAGGCTACTCGTTGCTTGCAATGCGATTCTTGTGACTCAAAACCGTGCTTCGTTGTTCAATACGGTTTAGTCTCGCGACTAAGCCTGACATCTCCGGCGCAAAATAAGACGTTAAGCCTGCTTGGAGCTGCAGGTTGTCACCGGCCATAGTGGACAGCGTTGGATTGAGTGCGGATCATTGTGGTATGCCGCTTGGGGCCCAGGTGGAGCTGTAGCGGTGGCCATCTTAGTTCATACTTTAACCACGTTTATTGTTTAACTAAACGCTGACTGCCAAGCTCGGTTGCCGTTTGACCGTTGCTCTTGCGCACGCTCTCACGTACGCTCCCAAATACACGCTAACCACCATCTCTCCCAATCCCCTTCTCGTTCTCACGGGTCGTGGAAAACACCGTTCTAGTTAACATAATTGTACAGTGCCGAGCATTGGGGTAACGTGGGAGTAGTCCCCGCAATAAAAAGAGCCGAAGCACGCGTTTACTAAGGAAACCGTGAAGTGAGGTCTAACTAACCTTACAATTGGCAAGCCCGACGTGATCCCAAGTTTACGTGAGTTTCCTTGTTTTCTAGCGTTCAAGGTCCCGTCTGCGTGTTTCTGTGTGTTTTACCATTTCTCTATCTGTCAACATTTTTGGTCGATTTACCAAATGCATTTTTGTCCGTACATGTTTTTGGTGCTTACTTTGTCGTCATTTTTTCTTTTGAAGATCATAATACTACAATGGTCGTTGATTCCCTTTCCCGTCTGGATTTGATAAGATAACCGGTATGTCTGCTGAACGGAAACCTTGTTCGGATCCCACCTTTGGGATGATCACGCTGCACATACCGGCATTTACGCCTGCTGACCCAGCACTCTGGTTCACGCTGTCCGAGTAAGAATTCGAAAACTTCCGTATAATCACTGACGCCAGCCGTTTCAGGTGGGTGGCAGGCCGCCTCCCGCCGGAGGTCACAGTGCAAGTAAGGGAGGTGATAATCTTGTAGTGACCTCGATCGTTTTGAGAAAAGGACTATTTTCTGGACACCTTTTTGGATCTATTTTCTCTACGATCTTTTCTGACGTTTGGTATCGACCTTATAGTGTTGTCCGGTTGCATGCGTTTTATCGGACCGACTTTTTGAAGGTTTATTTCGGCCTCGTTTCAAATCACTTTCACTTTCGGTCGCTCCCCGATTGTGCGCGCTCGCGGTTCCCTTTCTGCATAGCCGTTTTGTTTTGTTTCGTTTTCCTTTCGGTGTATCTCTCGTATCGGTACCGTTTCTGTGCCACGACATACAGAATACACCTTGCACCTATAAACCGACTCGCGTCTTCTCTGTTCGTCCGATAGGGGGGATATGGTTGGTACTTTGCTGCTGGACCCAATAGGAGACACGTTCACCAGCCGCTCTCGAAAGTCTTCTGTGATTTCTTCCCGAAGCTACGAGGCTTTGAAGTAGGCCGTCATTGCCCGCACGACCCCAACGCAGGACCAACGCATGCAACACTTTCAAAACGTTGAGCTTGGAAGTAGGAAGCCCTCCGAACTGCTGCGTGAGATGCAGCTCTTGAGAGGGCCGACGGTAGGCGAGGACCCGCTCTTAAGGGAACTTTGGCTGCAGCGTTTGCCACACTACATTCCAGGTCTTCTAAAAGCCACGCGCAAGTGTTCACTGGAGGAAACTGCAGCAATAGCTGATGACATTATTTCACGATACAACCCCGCTGTAACTTAAGTAACCAGGTCTTCCGCGACAAAGGTTCCTGCCTTGCCAACATCTAAAGACCTCGGGCCAGTTTTCTCTAGAATTGACGCGAGCCTGCAACGCCCAGCAGTAAGAGGAAGTCGGCCACAGGGCCGCGCCGCGCACTGTCACCCAGGATCTACAGTCCGTCATTGCGACGACGTTTTGGCTCTTCAAAAGGAGGGTATTGTAAATACCACAGTTGCTTTGGTGAGGGGGCCAAACGATGCGAACGAGGGCGTACGTTTCCTGGTGCTCATCAGGGAAAACTAACCCCCCGG
Organism: Fasciola hepatica; assembly: GCA_948099385.1. NCBI lineage: Eukaryota > Metazoa > Platyhelminthes > Trematoda > Plagiorchiida > Fasciolidae > Fasciola > Fasciola hepatica. The sequence goes on along the minus strand of CANUEZ040000126.1, from coordinate 3,800,734 downwards.
CCCGTGGTGGCGAACCACGAGGCCCGGTATCAGACCAACAGTCGCCTTCTGAACGTAAGGGACATCATTTCAAATAACCTATTCCTTGTAGATACCGGTGCCGAAGTGAGCGTTCTCCGCCGAGCGAAAGGCGACAATAGCACACCGCAGGCCCAAACGGTGCGCTCTGCCAACGGCACGGCCATCCCAACGTTTGGTCAGCGGCCGCTCACCTTAAACTTAGGTTTAAAGCGCACTTTTCGTTGGATATTCATCATCGCCGACGTCCCGTACCCAGTTCTAGACACTGACTTCCTGCAACAACCTGATTTGTTGGTTGATGCACGGCGCCGCAGAGGGGTAGATCGACAGACCACTCTCGCTGTTGGGGGTTATAATTCGCGAGTGAATCACGTCACGCCTTTTTACGTTCGACCACCGGCACACTAACCTTATGGCAAACTCATGGCTGCCTACTCGGCCATGTTTCGGCAGGCCGGACCTCTCCCAGCGGTGACCACCAGTGTCACTCACCATATCGATACTAAGGGACCCCCAGTGTTCAGTAGGCCGCGTTGGCTAGCGCCAGACAAGCTTCGTGTTGCACAGGCCGAATTCGAACATATGCTAGAACTGGGTATAATACGCCCTTCTAGTAGCCCTTGGGCTTCCCCTCTTTATATGGTCCCTAAGTCTAGTGGCGACTGGCGACCCTGTGGTGGTTACAGAGCGCTTAACAAAGTCACCGTCCCGGACCGATACCCGATTCCCAATATACAGGATCTTACTTCGTCTTTATCAGGTTGCTCCGTCTTCAGCTGTATCGATTTAGTTCTTGCGTACAACCAGATCACGGTAGCAGAGGCCGATATCCCTAAAACTGTCGTCACTACGCCTTTCGAGCTGTTCGAGTTTCTGAGAATGCCGTTTGGACTCAGCAATGCAGCCCAGACCTTTCAGTGGTTCATGCACGGGGCAACTCGTGGTTTGGAAAATATCCACGTATACCTGGATGATATTTTGGTGGCGAGTTCTTCAGAGCAAGAGCACGCTACACACTTACGAGCACTTTTCGAACGCCTCAGCCAGCACGGCGTTACGATCAATATCGCGAAATGCGAATTAGGCCGGTCTGATATCACCTTCATAGGACATTCTACTTCGTTCTCGGGTACCCGCCCTCCGTCAGATAAAGTTTCCGCTATTCGCGACTACCCTGAACCCCAATCTTTTCGCCAGTTGCTTCAGTTTGCCGGCCTGGTGAATTTCTACCGCCGATTTATTCCTCACTGTGCGGAAATGATGCAACCCCCCACCGATCTGTTGCGCGGAGGTAAGCAGAAGTTCGTGCTTCCCGACACGGCACAAGTCGCATTTGCCTTGGTCAAAGATGCTGTCGCCAAAACAGTACTCCTTACTCACCGCGACCCTTTGGCTCCTATTTCGGTAGTGACGGATTCCTTGGACACAGCGGTTGCAGCAGTACTGCAACGGTTCGTAGATGACTCTTGACAACCTTCAGCATTCTTCTCCAAGCGCTTACAACCCGCGGAATCAAGGTACAGCAAGTTCGGTAGAGAGTTATTAGCCATCTACTTGGGAATTCGTCATTTTCGACATGCACTCGAAGGCCGTTCGTTCACGGTGTTTACAGACCACAAGCCTTTGGTTTACGCACTAAAGTCAGCTTCGGATCGATACTCACCACGCGAGATTCGCCACTTAGACTTTGTCTCACAGTTTACTGTGGACCTACGACACGTCTCTGAGGTATTTTATCCATTTGCTGACGCCTTATTACGCTTAAATCAACTAGGTCTGTCACCGACGCCCAACATCGACTTGGACTCAATGACACAGGCCCAAACTATAGACCCTGACATCGAACAACTTCGACAAAACGGTTCTTTGAGCCTAACCACAGTACCTATTCCAACTCCCCAGAATGCCGTCGTGTGTGGTGTGTTGCAAGGTCGCCCTAGACCAGTAGTTCCTGCTGCCCACCGTTATCCTACTTTCCTGACTCTCCATAATCTGGCTCATCCGGGTGTGACTGCGTCGGTGAAACTGATAACTGAGCGTTTTCTTTGATACAGTGTCAGCCGAGATGTCCATTAATGGGCTCGTGCTCGCCTGCAGTGTCAACGTGTTAAGACCCGTAGGCACACTAAGGCGGCTTTGGTCAGGTTCCCAGAACCTGAAACACGTTTTCATCATGTGCACGTCGACCTCGTAGGACCACTTCCACCTTCGCTTGGGTACGTTTACGTACTCACATGCGTGGATCGTTTAACTTGCTGGCCGCAGGCCATTCCGATCCCTCGTCACACGTCGTAAGAGGCCGCGAAAGCTTTTCTGACCGGTTGGGCTAGCCATTTCGGTTGCCCGAGAATAGCGACCGCCGATCGTGGTCCACGCTTTGACGGGGCTTTTGGCAGCCTATTCACTACGCCCGGTTGCAAACACGTCAAGGCGACAGCTTACCACCCTCAGGCCAATTGTATAGTTGAGCGTTTCCATCAGCAATTGAAAGTTGCTTTCCGAGCAGACGGTGACCCCCCTCGGAGTGGAACACTACCATTAGCACTCTTAAGCCTGCGTAGTACCGTTAAGGAGGAATTACACACAACACCGGCCGTACTAGTATATGGCTGTACACTTCGTCTGCCTGGGGAGTTGGTAGAGCCCTCACCAATGGTGACTTTTGACTACGGTGACTATGCTCAGCGCCTTACGCAGCACATGCGAGTGCTCAAGGCCAGTCCGCCGCGTGAACAACAGTCTACAAGTTATGTCCCAACTGCGTTAGGAACCGCTACTCACGTATTCCTTCGCGTCGATGGCGTTCCATCACCACTACAAGCGCCATACACTGGCCCGTTTCGGGTGATAAAAGGTAGGGCAAAAACAATTGTCATAGATATCAGCGGACGGCACGACACCGTATCTATCGACCGTCTCAAGCCTGCCGTCATAGAGTGCAAGCCGCTCGGCCAATTTACACCTACTCAAGCCGCTCAGTCACCTGCATCGAGCGAGTTACCACTCGAACCACCCCCGATTACGCCCGGTGAGGACTCGGCAGCTAGTCCATCAGAATCTCCAACCGTGCCAGCAACGCGAAGTTGCCGTCGCGGTCGCCAACTACGAAATCCCGTCCGCTCCGCCGATTTCGTGACGATTTTTACAACCGACTGTTAGCAATAAGTTGGGAAGTTCGCCATGGATTTACCAACCAACAGACCCGTTAAATTACAATCGGTAGTTATGATTTCATTTTCTTCTGGTCTCCTAGTGACTACAACAACACCGAACATCGTTTGTGTGTTGTTATTACGGTCCAACATCCGCCGGCGCCCTCAGGCGCTATTTTGTTCCAGTTTACCTTGCCCTCTTTCAGACGGATCTACACAGCCACATTGGCTTCATCCGTAGCCTCGCTGACTCCCGTGCACGTTCAAGGAGCCAACCGCTCACAGGACAACGAGACGATTGGTCAGCCTGGCACTGGAAACGGCAACTGGACGTCTTTTTGGATGGACCTGACGAGGCATTTTCCGGCTCACATTCGTATGAGACCCGTGGGCGCCAAAACACAGTTGGACCGACGACATCGGACCTTGAGAATGCAAACGCCGTTAAACTCATCAGCAGTTGTTCGACGTCACCAACAGTATGACGAGCAAGCTACGAGGAATTCCTGGATAATCAATACCCCCGGCCTACCGCCAAGATCGGAGCCCGACTCCGTCGGACTTCTAGGCCGAGCCCCCTGCAGCGGTGGCCATCTTAGTTCATACTTTAACCACGTTTATTGTTTAACTAAACGCTGACTGCCAAGCTCGGTTGCCGTTTGACCGTTGCTCTTGCGCACGCTCTCACGTACGCTCCCAAATACACGCTAACCACCATCTCTCCCAATCCCCTTCTCGTTCTCACGGGTCGTGGAAAACACCGTTCTAGTTAACATAATTGTACAGTGTCGAGCATTGGGGTAACGTGGGAGTGGTCCCCGCAATAAAAAGAGCCGAAGCACGCGTTTACTAAGGAAACCGCGAAGTGAGGTCTAATCTACCTTACAGTGCGAGATTTATGTAACGGATTTCTCATGAAGGTCTCAGCCATGTAGTCTCGCCAGTTGGGGTTAGTGGTTTGATCCGCTGAACACCTTTGTGTAGTTGAGTGAGGAGACATCTATCTCACACCGATCTATCGATCACCGAAAGCCAGCCTATCGCCAGCGTGAGGTTTGTTGGGTACAATCTACTCCCTCTAACATCAAACTGAGGTTTGCACACACAGCCATCTTCAAATAGTTCGCAGTAATCATCATAAATCAGGCTTTTTATTATCTTCTGCACTACCGAGAGTGGTGTTTCTGAACGGTAGGTTCGACGTTCGGATCGGTTGCCATACTAGATAATTGGAGAAAACACGTAAGTCTCCTTCTCCTTCAGTACTCGGTCAGGTCAGAAAGTGGATCCCCCAATTAGTTGCTAGGTGGATAAAGCATAAGATGGTGAATCCCAATGGCGCTTAAAGATTTAATGCTTTTGGAGTGATGAGCCTTCGCTGGGAAAGCGCAGTTGAGATGCCGATTGATTTAGCCCTCACCTGAAAGAAGTCTCTCTGCTGCTGTGCCGCTGGTGCTCAGCCCCCAGTCGGTTGGTAGCAAAGACCCAAGAGTAGTGTGGAGTCCGTTTACGTGCATCATCTGTTTTGTTTCCCGTCATTATGCCAACTGCCTGAAGCACGTCCCCGATGCCAAGCTTATCGTAGCTGTCTGAGCTAGCCGTCTATAGGAGTTTGAGGGATTCGCCAGCACGACTTTTGTGAACCGCGCCTGGTAGTCTACGGTGTCTTGCTTTCACAATGCGTTACAGAGGCTTCCTAAGAGATTGCGGTGCCCACGATCATGTGTGCCCTGTGATAACTGGTAGTTATCCTGCACGTATGCGTTTTTTAGTGCTCGGCTATGCAGTCTTGGCCTGTGCGTAAACCAGCCCATTGGCGACCGAGGCGAAAGCTGGTTCAATGCGTCAGTTAGACTCCCCTTATTGCTGCCCCACTGCTCGCAAATGGAAAAATTGCGGGTCTGCTAAGCGGTAAATGGGAGGTATCCCACTCCCGGAAAAACAAACTATAGTGAAGAAGCGGGAGGTTGTTACCACCGTTTGCGCAGGTGCCTTTGTGTACAATAGATGGAAGGCTATAACGAAGAGATTCCCCAGCTCGATGAATGCAAATAGTCTTGGTTGGTCGGCTATGTAGTTCGTGAGCGAAGACCCAGCTCAGAGCCGAGGGACCCGTAGCCTATCATTATGGTGTGAGATGCTTCAAAATTTCAATCCAAGTTGGTTTCCCCACCCACTCGAAGAAGGCCAAGAAATTGCCTTCACAGACAATGAAACACCTACTGAGTGGATGTTCCTCATCTGGTTGGTTTCACACACATCCTGCAGAATTTTGGACCCCTTCCTCTAACCTTATCCATGATGACACTGTTTCGTGGTCCACACTCAATCTAAGCTTGACACATTTGTTCTTTTCCTTCCACGGTAGTGCTGTCTTACTGAAATAACCTCGTGGGCACTTGGTGCGGTAGTGAGTCGCGCCAACTCGAGACAGTTTTGTCTCATTACGGTTTGATTTCGCTTTTTCCCTCGCGTTGAAAGATCGTAGACGCTCAGTTCGCTTACATTGATTTTTGGCCGCCACATCCATGAAGTTATTTTGAGGGTCCAAATGAGCGTGTGGAACTCGCCTAGACCACGCTACGCATACTCCATTTTTCAGTCAAAGTTTCCCTCTCTACAGGGTTTTGGCCTAGTCTCGACCATCTAATAGGTGGATAGTGACTGTGGCTTGTTGTCAAAGGTACGATCGTTATTTACTTGTGTGTTAGTTCACTGATAGTGCCGTAGACCTTGTAGAGTGATTTTGTTTTTGATTTGCGTTCTGCACGAGTTTGGGCTACGCATTGCCTTGAGGTCATAAAACACCATCCGGGACGACTGAAGCTTGTTGTTCGGTGACTTGAGCGTTGAGTCGTTATTCAGGCCTCCTCTGGCCCAGGACTTGTGCTTTTGCGCATTTACGAGATTTCGACGCTGGCTCTTGAACGATACAAACAACAGACAGCAGCAACTCCATTACAAGACCCGGCCTCTCTGAAGACGGAAGAAGCTTAGACCGGATCGTCACTGGTATCCGGCAGGTAGCTTGTAATATTTTTTCTGTCCGTAACTCCCCAGTTATCGGCCCTGGCGGGCGTATTCGTTCTTCCGTGTCAAATCTATCTTCTGTCGATTTTTGGGAGCGTCACCTCAAAGAGGAACTAGCACGAGATCCAAAAAGGTTTTTTAGTGGGGTCCGAAAAAGAAGTTTCTGTAATTTGGGCAGAAGCTATAAGTTGCCAAATTCTTAGAGGGGTTGAATCTGAACTGCGGTACACCAGCGGTGCGGTCGTCTCCCTCGCTGGGAGCATCCCAGACTGCGTCTCTCTATTCTTATTCTTTCAGACACCAACCGGCGCGCATCTCCCATCTGATGTCTTGGAATGATCCGGAGATAACACCAACGAAATATCCGGCCCAAACGTCAGGCTTCAAATCTGGATCCCCCACAATCTCCTAGACTACGCCATCTCTACGTCTGTACGATCTCGGCCAAAATCACCTGTGCAAATCCCGCCGGTGCGAGGCGCGGACAGATCCCCCGCTTTGGCCGGTGCACATCGGGCGTGCAGGACGTCTGCAACGATGTTTTCAGGTTGGGTGTCCAGCGCACGGTCAGCCCCACCCACTAGCACCGGTTGCGGATTGAAAAATAACAAAAAATAGAACAAAAGGAATACCGTTCATACACTCAAAATGTTGCTGTCTCCTCCAGCCAACATTGACTCTACATCGTGCTCGCTTCAAATTTGCCTTCATAACCTAACGCTTTTTTCGTCCGGCAAAAGTTGCTTTTTTGGGGGCACAATCATCGTATACTTAAAAACCCATCAACACTCCTGGCTCATTATTCCCAGTCCACTTCCCGCGGTTTCATGCCAAACTACTCACCAGTCTTATTTGCAAACTTAACCACTCTCTAAGATAAAGCCCACCCCTTTTTGCTACTTTTACCGATATACTGGAGAACTAACGCATTTATTGCTGTCACTAACTTCCGTACCACAATCTCCAGGCAGTACATGACACTGCGAAATTTATCTCTTGAGATTCCCAATAATCGACGACTCTGTGTTTGCTTGCTTTCTCTGCCAGCTCCGCTGTTTGCCCACTTAGGGCTGTTGCATTGCAATATCCTCATCTTGCAAGGTATCGTGTCCCACTTTTGCACATCTGATAAGCTCTTGTGCCGCAGAGTTATGTTCTGTCACCACTAAGTGGTCCACCTTTTGTATCAAACATAAACTGATAGTCTTCTGCCCATCACTTCATCGTTTTTTCCAGCTGTGTCCATCCTATTGTTGTAGTTGAGCACCACGCAACGATTTTCTCGATAATTCCTAGTTCATGCTGATGCATTACATTCCTTTTTTTCTTAAAGCAAAACAATCCACTCAAAGTCCATATGTTTTATCCGGTCACTTCTTTCACCATCACTCTGGCAACCACGGTCCAGATGTGTAGTCCATTTGGTTTATCACACACACTCCGCCCATATCCGGCTGCCGAACTTTGCAAACCTATTCATCGGTTGTTGTGTATTTCCTTTCTCATGCTCCATTCCGATAGATCGTCTCAGACACTTCCGATACTTGATACATTTTTTTTCACCACGTGAAGTCTTTGCTGAGAATTATCAGTATGTAAGTACTTACCTGTCATTCAACCGGTCATTCTTCTTGCAAGCCACGTCTCTGCCACTGTCGTAGCTACGCACCACACGTCGATTTTTTTGTCAGTTACCAGTTTCTTGCTGAAGCATTACATTCCTTTTTTCTGAAGGCAAAACAATCCACTCAAAGTCTATATGCTCTATCCGGCCACTTCTTTCACCATCAATTTGACACCCACAGTCCAGTGTGTTGTCCGTTTCGTTTTACAACTGGCTCAACCGATATACGGTCACTGTACCTCAAAATTGCTATCCTCGACCGATTTTCTTGGTCTTTATGTATTATGCCACAATTTTTTATCGTCTAATTTTTCGCCGCAACTCCTCTCATACAATGTAAAGCTCTATTGCTTGAATACGTCTCCTTCAGGAATGTTTCTTCTTCACGATATCCGCGTATCCGTCAATCTATTTTAGTTCTCCGACAGAACAGTCTTTCTTCTGTGGGATTTGTGTGATTTTGTACCATTCTCCATCCACCGCAAATTTTGGCAGAATAACTACGCCAACATCCAGCCGGATCGACCACCTGACCTTGAGTTTAAATTCACCGGGCGGTATCGCAGCAATTGACTTGAATGCCTTCTCTTATATTCAATCGCGTTCGCATAATTGTACAGTCCCACTGTAACTTTCACTCAGCTTTCAACTGTACCGTTTGATCTTGCATTGCAGCATGCTTCGGGGTTATCCGAAATAAACTATTATTAATATTATTGTTAGAAAGGAGCTCGTCTAGGGGTCTTCGAAACCAAGCAACCGTGATTAAACAGGGTACGATCAATTTCAGGTGCATACCAGGCCGACTTGCATCGAGTTCACAATTTTCAATGATCGGGGGACGAAATGACCTACCAGTAGGACCTTATCATAAGTTATCGAGTACGGCCTCCCACTACTTTATGCACAGGGTAGATCTATCGAAAATGGAAGTGTTTTCGTTCCACGGTCGGCCAGTAAAAACCAGGAGTTCATTTGACATTTTCAGGTAAAAGCCACCTCGAAGGTCACGGATGACGACCAGTCTTTTTATTTGCTTCAGTACTGTGGAGTTAGGGCACTGAAAGCACCTGAGGAGTGCGTAATGCTGCCTCCCAAAGTACAGTATCATGGGGCAGATGGCATACATAAGGACCAGCCTGGCAGCCAACGAGAGGTAACGGGATAACTCATAGATAGCCCAATGAAACAGCCCAAAGCCAGCACCTCCGGCTCAGAAGCACCATCGTCACTAGCCGTTGTAGTGGAGAGCTTCGGGATTGCTCCTGAACAGACGAACCATACAACCAATCTCAACTCGCTAGGGGCCCTGCAAATGGGAGCCAGTGTTGTTTCGTAAACCCTGTAGAATAAGCAGGCTCAGAATATCGATGGGTTAAAGCAAAACGGATGGGACCCAACGTTTAGCGTGCTAACGGAATTCTTATCCTCCTTGGCCAGAAGCGCCTGTAGTCGCTCCGAACACCACTCGCAACCTGGGCCCGCGTCGGTCTGGACATAGTTGGGCTACAAGCAAAGCGCAGCAGGACAGAGGGCTACCTCAGACCTGCCCAGTATATGAAAGAAGCTACACGGTAGCGCTATACCAAAATGCTTTATCTGTAGACTTGCCTGCAAAGCGGGCAGGAGACCAAAGAGGGCGGTTAGCTGCATCTGTCTGAATAGAAGCCATAGGAAGGTTGACTGCAGGCCAAAAACCTTCTGTGGTATTGAAAGTTTCAGTGGACTATATTATCAAATACTCCGTGTGGCTACCACAAATCCCTCGGTATCACCGGAAGCTGTGGGTGAGAATCACTGCAGAATAGCCACCATGCAGCACAATGGCATAAGCTCGTGAGAATTAGGGCCGGAGTACAGGTCTAGGGGTTCGCCCTTCTTGACAACTAATCCGACACTATGGTTATTCAAGCCGAAGCCATACAACGCCAACCAGTTGGTAATCAAGATTCTGGGGAGCAACATGTAGCATTCTGTAGCAGTTGTGACATCGCCCATACCCAAGCTTAATTCTGATGGTGAATGTGGAAAGCTGCCTCACCTAGAAGATTCACCGATGGAGACAGTAAATGAGGCAGTATTATTGCTCATCATATGAGATGTACCCAAGGCCCACCGGGTTTTGGATCGGAGGGTCAGAGGCCGTAACCATCATTACTCAGTTCATACACCTTTGAGTTGGGTAGTGCTTGGTCTCACCATCTTCAAAATACGTCATTCCTCCTCGGTGAACCGGGTAACCCGGAATGAACCATAGCCAATATAGGAGGCGACAGGAATGTATGACACAGAGTTCAGAGAAGCATAGATACTGGACAAAAGTGCTTCTATAGAGGAGGTCGAAGTCGTAGAACTTGTGGAATCGGGAGCATGGCTTATACGGAAGCACTTCGTGGTTCCTCCACCGTTGAGGATGGATGGGGAGACAAGGTTTGGCAACTTGGGGTCTGTGCGAAAGAGGTTGAACAGTCGGAAGGATAGCTTAACAAAAGACAAAAACCAGTGGATACGATATAAAAAAGAAACACGCCAAACTAAAGCCAAGAGGTAGGCCCCAAGAGTACCAAAGCAGCGGCTGAGTTGTGGCCATTGATCTCGATGAAACTTACTGCTCCCCCCCGTGTTCTGCCCAAGAAAGAGCCGGGGAAGGTACGCATTGTCCTGGATTGTGCAGTCCAAACTAAGGGAAAGTAGCTCAATGACATGCTTTATCGGGGCCCTGATACTTCAGCTGACATTGGTAACATACTTTTGTCGCTCTGCAAGGAAATGGCGGCCCTTCCAGGGGAGAGGGGTGAGAATAGCTGTTCGTGCAGCTAAAAAAGTTCGACAGTGATAAGGGTGCCTTGTGGTTCCTGTGGCTGCCGCAAGGAAGATTGTTACTGATCGATCGGGAGTACCTGACGATAGTCCAGGATTCCTCAGCCGCTTTCTTGTCCTCTCGCTCCAACTTTACTTCAAGCGGGGCTGCCAGGGATTTTGGAGTAGGCTACGAACAGCCCGTCCCTCAAGCAGTAGGAAGCTTCCTTCAAATTAATGACTGTCTTTCATCTTTGCCAAATAGTGATGAGGCTCCTTCATTCGTGGCAGCGATAACTGAGTTTTTGACTCGAGTTGGCTTCAGGCTGAGGAAATGGGCATCCAACAGACGAAAATATATAGCCTTATCTCCGGACCCTGTGCGGGGCCAGTTTGGCTCGGCTCCTTCGGCAGAACGACACCGGTCAGAGAGCACCGGGCGTTTACTGGGGTACCTTCTCTAAAGAACTCACTCTCCCCTTCCGATTGCTTTATACGCCCTTGGCAAAGGGGGGCATACCGTCGAACGTCAGTTCTTCAATTTACCCACTTGGACTAGTAGCCCTGTTGTCTCTCGGCAGGGCTGTTACTAAGCCACGTCATTCGAGCTGTTGTCCCCCTCGGTAGGTCTTACAATTTCGGAAATTTTAATTTTTTACCACGCATATCCTACCGCCCCCCGAATGTTATGGTAGCTTCCATCAGTGCTTACTTGTTCCTGAATAATGTTTACTCCTCCCGTAGTGGATATGACCACTTTCTCGAGAAAAGCAGGCAACGCTAACTTTACTATGAGGCAAGGTGATTTTCCCTCTGTGACCAGTGTCTCACTCACAAATCTGGACGCGAAGGTTTCCATAATCCACGGTCAAAAGATTCACTAGCTGGAGAAGCCTAAAGACAGGCCGCTGAGAAAGACAAACCAAGGGCCACTGTTTGCACCCCAATTAACGAGATAACTAGCCTGAGGAGCCCGGTTTTCATATTCCCCTTGACATCCCAGGAAGCTGATCAGGTGTGAAAACCAGCCCAGCAGCAAGCTTTTGATGTCACAAAGGTTTTGCAAAACCCTGAGAAGTGTTCAAAGCCAGCCGTTCTTCGTGGTTGCCCCCTCAGCTTTGATCACTCTCGTGACACTTATGCTCATGTGCTTGACCGCCTCAAGCTTCCTTCTCCACTCACAGGTCGGCCCACTTGGCTGCTGACCAAAAGGACCAGCCGGGCTCACCGCTGTCCAACCAAAGCGGCCTCCGGAAACAGCCAGACAAATTACTTTCTCAGCCTCAAAGCCCAAGAAGAAACGAAAAGTGCTCAAGTGGGCGTCGGTCGACAAGCCACTTCATTTAAGGCCCTGTGTAGAGGAGGCTGAGCCAGGGACCCCACCAAAAGGCGATCGCAAGCTTAATTTCCTTCCTGGTATCCGGACAACTCTTTTTCGGGATCATGCTCAATGTCCACCGTCTAATATTTCCCTGGTAGTTCTATCTCCTGTCGCGGAAGGTGCCCTGGATATCAGACCTGATCCCACTAAATTCTCGAACCCCACGAAAGGTACCAAGGACACTTCGAATGGTGGTCGCCCTCAGTAGCAGCTGTGATTCCCCTTCCCCGAGCCTAAATACCAATCTCCAACTTCTCTCTGCTGAATGCCACAGTAAGCAACTAGAGCACTGGAAAAGACAACTGACATGGTCACACAAAACTCGATTATGAATAAAATTTCCCAATAGCGAATCGCGCAGTTCTTGCGAAGGTAGGCCGGAGAAAACAGCCCATCCTTTTCAGAAATCGAGGGACCCCGGTTGTCTGCCTGGTGTGCCGCTGTCCAGGTTCCTGAAAGTCAAAATCTACTACCTTCAAAATTTTGCCTCCCACCTAATCCCTCCCCTCATATCCTCGGCGGCTGACCCCTCCAGGGCCCATCCTCTACTTCCAGTTCTCCATCCTCCTTGACTCGAACCTGAAATCAGTAGTCTTTAGCAATTCTGAAACTAGTCCCGAGCTTGTGCTCAGGTGCCTTCACGGAAGATGATTGAGTCCGCCGAATTGGATCCTCGAGCTTCGGTAGCTCGCAATGGATAATAAGCCTGGGGTCGTCTCTCGGAAGTCTGGCTCACCCCCGAAGTACTCAATGCTGAAATACCGGTTCCTATACTTCATAGTAGGCCAGGATGCCGGTAGAGGTCGAGCTGCTAGCGTTAAAATATACTGCGGTAGTCCTATTCCCTCTTCTATCTTATTTAAATCTCTCCTTTTCATGTATTAACTGTCTGTGGGCCATATTTACACTCTCCGGGACATAAACACTGCTCTTCGGTGTATTTTACCGCCCTCCGTTATGCAATTTTACCCATAGCTCAGGACTCAAGGGCCTATTGTGCTCCCCGAAAACCTAAACAAACTCTGCCTATCTGATTACCACAGGTGACTTCAACCCACCCCTACAAACTGGTAAGAACCTCTCGCCTCTAGATTTCCTTCTCAGGAATTCGTGCGTAAGGAAAATAAGGGATCCGGCCCGATATGGCACGGGACGTACTCACTCTCCTGTGCATCTATTTTCAGCGACCTTTTATATTAAGTTCTTTCTAGCAGCTGGAAGAGGGCAATGATGGCATCCATCGATAAGAAGGGTAGTGGACAGATTGCTCCTACGTACAGGCCCATAAGCCTGGTTAGATGCACCAGCGACATTTTCGGCAGTGCTCCCGAGGGTTAGGTACTTTCCCTTTTGTACAAAAGCAGGATCTTCTCCCTACCTCAACATGGGTTGCCGCCCGGTCGATCGTGCGACGCCAATATGCTGGCTGTCATGAATAGTCTGGCAAGAGCTCACGATGGTGGCCAGCTCTCACATGCTGTATCCATCGGTTTTACTGAGGCCCTCGATAAGGTTCCACGCTCCCATCCTCTTTGTAAGCTGCCAACAAACGGGAGAACAGGCTCCATGTTTGATATTTAGAGGGCTCTCTCACCGACCGAACCTTTTAGGTTAAGGTTAGAAGTGTTTTCCCTAAACCGTCATCAATAACAACTGGTGTCCCACTACGTTCGGTCTCAGGTTCTCTTCCACTCTTGGTCTACATAGACGATCTTCCGAAAACTGCTCCAGCGAAAATTGCCATGCACGCGGACAGTGTCACTCTCGGGAACAGAGAGTTGAACATCTACAAGTTGCATCTGATGGAACGTAACTCTGGTCCGAAGGTTGGAACCCCACAGGTAATGACAACCGCGTGAGCAAAGTCTTTCGGCAAGGCGACTGGTCACTCGTCTTCCGACAACGGAGCAGCCGTACTGCTGGAGGTTGACCGACCCAAGGTTTTCGGTTTCTGGTCATATTTTAACCTGTCTTTCTCCCATCATTGCGGACCAGCGAGCAAGTGTGTCTTACTTATTCTAGACATGATTCAAAGGTCTTTCCCACGCATCTTCGAAGAAAACTTCCCCGTAATTTTCTGTGGGTAGATCCGTGCTGCTCTGAACTAAATGGCCAGGTAACGAACTATGGTCTTGACCGAGATCCTAGAGATCGTGAGATCCTAAAAGTGGTGCAGAGGGCTTCCACCAAAGCAGTATGGGGTCTGTCCCACCCACCCCATCTCGTCCGCCCCTCTCTTCTCAATCCTTAACTCCCGATTTAAGTTGCGTGAGAAGCGATTTGATTCTTGATTTTTCACCCCTTTAAGTCGTGTGAAAACCATTGCTTCTTCCCCGTCTTTCCTACATCTTCTCCCAGTGATCCCAACAAAGGGGTTTTAAAAAAGGTCAAAGTACTTCTTTCTTCGGTTATAGGGTTACTATTCTGTGGAACACTCTTTTGGAAAGAACCTTTCTCAGCTACCTTAGTCTTCTCAGCAATTCGTTTTCTGGAGACAAAAAATTGAAATAGATATCTAGTACTACATTTTCATTTGGCTTTGTCCGTAAATACTAGTCTCCTGTTCCTGCCAAAACACGGTCCGTGGTGAGGCTATGCGTAATGTCAAGTGTATTCTGTTTTGATTGCCTCCCCCATCCGCCGTCCGCTTCCCTTCACCCTCACTTCAGCTCGTTTGTCCGAAAGACGGTCAAAGACTCCAACAGGAACCGGGAAAGCGGGCTCGAAGTCTTGGACCCATGCAGTGCGTCAAGACTTAGGAACTACTATGGAGGTTGGACGACTCGATATTGGGTTCAGATAGCCCATCTGACCCAAAAGATACAGTTTCGTGGAACAATTAACACCGTTTATGAAGTACTTTGGTAAAATAAGGGTGCCGTGGAGGTTACTACGTGAGACCCAACAAGGAATCGGGTACGCCGATTTGCGCGTCCTCTTTAAGGCTATGGAAACCGACTACTGCGAAGTGGCGCCCACGAAGAAAGTCCCCTTAAAAGGACTCCCGAAATACGTGATTCTGCATGGCGAATAGCTAGTGGTGCCTACCACAAATGTCACTGCCCTAAGGCTGGAGTTGGCGGCAAACCTCTCAGAGGTTCAACTTAGTGAGATGTTGGAACGGAGCCTACCGGAATGTTCTGATGGACCGCAATTGTGAAAGGGCTGGTTGATGACCAGGAGCAGTGCAGAGAATACTGGTAGGCTCTGTAGTACTTTTGTTGCTAACCGCCTGGCAGTAATTCATCAATACACTAGTGTCACACTATAGGCACTTGCCATCGGAGGATAATATTTCTTATTTAGCCTCATGAGGAATTTGAAAAGGGTGGGAGCAGGGGACTTGGCTAGGAAGACCCTCATCTTTGGTGGATTATGATCTATCAGAAGTTGTATTTTCAGCCACACCAGGTGAAGTGAAGAATAAGGGCCTGCCTATGTAAGTGCAGCCAACTTGCATGCTGACTTGGCTACCACGTTTTCTCGGTACTCTGACTGATCTAAGCTCTTGAAAACTATGGTTTGACAGTTTGGTTCAAATTTCATACTCACATTGTGCTTTTATCAAGGAGCTGCTGAACATGGGTGACCCACGGCCGGAGATTTAGACAGGTATAGAGTAAAAGTGATGACGACGGTTCATAAGAAGTCATTTAAAGAGTCTCTACAGCAAGTGCCATTTATAGAAAGGCCGTGCAAGGGTACCCTGGATTCCTCAAGGAGGCTGCGTCCAACTACATTTTGAAACCTCAGTGTGTCCGTGGACGGATAAATAACACCGACTATCGGGATGCCCCTAAACACCCGGTTACTTTACCCAAATGACACCGGGTGAGAGGACCCACTATCCGCCACCACCATAATACAGGAGAGCACAGCGGCACCGCACAAGTACCGGCTGCAATCCGCGAGAAGTACTGGGTCATCAAGTGAACTGGAGCAGTTGAACGGGTGTTTGACTTGTCTTAGAATGGCTGCTGTCGCCCATAGAGGCCGGTGGCTCCTCTTTTTTCACTATCGGGTGGGAAAAGGGTGGTACTGCTCAGGCTTAGTGGGGTTAGACTGCTTCGGTTCCATCATTGTTGGTACAAGCCGGGAGTCGTAAAAAGGCACGGCTTTCTATTCGCCTGTTTAGAAATGAAAGCTAGTTTAAACACTGATTTGTTCACAATGTTCCCCGTCCGATTTATTGGTAGTCCTGGAAAGCTTACAGAAATCTGCAGCAACTACGGCCCCCATTTCGTGAGCTCAGTTACCTGGCTGAAGGGCAGACAAAGGGTTGCAAAGGACGGGGCGTTAACGATCACCTAACCGGTCGGGGTATAAGCTGGCATTTCAAACCCCCTCCGAATCAGGCAACCGGGGAAACGTACGAGTGAGAACGATCCATCCAGTACGCAGGTGCCTTCTGGGGAGTAGATAGTGAGTGGGGAGACGTTACATATCTGATGTGTCGAAGTTCACAGAACATCGAACAGTTGGCGGGTGATGTTTCTTTGGCCAATGATAGGAGTGTAATATTACCAAATCCGAGCATTCTACAATTGCTAAAGACACACCGCAGTATTTAAGCGGATAAAAGTATGTGGATACTGTTGCATATGCTGGAAGCAGATCAGCCACCTAGCAGACAAATTCTGGCGTGGATGGGTAAGAGAATACGTTCCGACACTCGGGATAAGACAAAAGTGACTAGCAAAACAAAAAGTCCAGGAAGGCTACATCCATCTGGTTGCTTCAAAGACCTTCGTAAGAGACAAGTGGTCCATAGGGACAACTGAGAATGTGCAAGATGATGCATATAGACTCGGACTGATGGTCATAGTACGCACTAGTGAAGAAGGCAACCTAGACACCTGAGAAAAGTTTGCTTGTTGGAAGGTGCCGACCGGAAGCAGGGGTCTTAGGTTAGGTTGTATACAGGCACACAGCTGTAAGTCCTGTGGGTCCCAGTACCTCACGAGGGTGAGTGAGAAGGAGGAGCCAGAAACGGATGCTGAGCGGAATGGCCTTGGCCCACCGGGAGGAGTCTTGGCAGATATTATACCTCCCATGCTGACTACAAATTCCTCATCTGGTTGGTTTCACACACATCCTGCAGAATTTTGGACCCCTTCCTCTAACCTTATCCATGATGACACTGTTTCGTGGTCCACACTCAATCTAAGCTTGACACATTTGTTCTTTTCCTTCCACGGTAGTGCTGTCTTACTGAAATAACCTCGTGGGCACTTGGTGCGGTAGTGAGTCGCGCCAACTCGAGACAGTTTTGTCTCATTACGGTTTGATTTCGCTTTTTCCCTCGCGTTGAAAGATCGTAGACGCTCAGTTCGCTTACATTGATTTTTGGCCGCCACATCCATGAAGTTATTTTGAGGGTCCAAATGAGCGTGTGGAACTCGCCTAGACCACGCTACGCATACTCCATTTTTCAGTCAAAGTTTCCCTCTCTACAGGGTTTTGGCCTAGTCTCGACCATCTAATAGGTGGATAGTGACTGTGGCTTGTTGTCAAAGGTACGATCGTTATTTACTTGTGTGTTAGTTCACTGATAGTGCCGTAGACCTTGTAGAGTGATTTTGTTTTTGATTTGCGTTCTGCACGAGTTTGGGCTACGCATTGCCTTGAGGTCATAAAACACCATCCGGGACGATTGAAGCTTGTTGTTCGGTGACTTGAGCGTTGAGTCGTTATTCAAACTTCCTCCGGATCAAGATCCTCATATTTCCTTTGCTAAAACCAGAGCAGCATGGTAAACGTTTGGTGCACTTATCAGTCAGACCGACATTCATTATAATAACTAGGCCATGCCCCTTAGCTTGTTCGCAAGCCTGTGGCTTTCAAATTACTGCCGCTGTGCAGTACATACCCTTCATCTCTGCATTCCGCAATGTTCCTTCTCATGATCCAATGTCCTGGATATCCAGATCTATGCCCGATTTACCATTTTGCCTCCAAGTCTCGGTAACGCCAGCCAGAAGGCACGGCCCCAGGAAGTTTTGGCTCAAGCTCCGACTAATGGGGCTGGTGCAGTTTCACGCTTGGCTCAGCGTGAGCTTATTGAATGAGGGTTGCCTCAGTTCAAGGCGATCTTTGAAGCGGGTGGTTAATGGAGCACTTGATAAGCGCTGCGTGTCCCTAAAGTGGCCGTCAGTTGAGCGTTCAGTCTTGGTGTGTCCTTCCTTTTGGCTAGACTTTAGCTACCAGCTCTGATGGAGCCCGCACCATCAAGCTCTTCAAACTCGAAGCCACATCTCCAAGCGCGGCGAAAGACCACGGTTGGTGCTGCTGCAAAAACTTGGGGGCTATTTTGCCCCAATGTGTGAGTCTCATTTCTCCGTCTGCATAGATTTTATCGCCGTTTTGATTGCCGGCTAAATATGGTGGCACAAACGTTTTCGAACGCAGATTCTGCCATGGAGGCTGATGTCCACCTTCAAGCTGTCCCCATATTCTCCGTCATTTTCGCAAGTATCTGGCACTTTAGATTAGATTCCGGAATATGCACAATGTGACATCAGAACACGTTTTCGGAGACAAAAAATTGTTTTCAATGATTCATTCTCAAGTCTTTACAAATCATATAGGAGATTATTGTGTTGAAATTGTCAAGGGTCATTCGGATTGGACGTAGTTTGTGGGGGAGACGGGTTGGGGTTAGATCGACGTGTCGATCTGCACGACTAGGTCGTGACGGTCATATGGTTCGGAGCTGAGTGACTGGGAAAGGGGTGGTCCACTTGCGGCCAAGGTAATTGGAGGGCTTGGACGAACATCTGTGTACACAGAGCAGGTGCGAAAAGACGGATGCTAATCGCCTCTGCGGTGGCCAGTGTGTGTAAGCGGATGCGTTTGTGGGGATTGAGGGGCACTCGATAGACGATTTCAAATGCGGAATCCGTGCTTATTTTGTGACCTGAGTCTACCAGATGTCCGAGAATGGCATTCCCTATGGTTCTTGTTCCTCCGTGTTGTAGCCATCGTGGACAGTGTTCCTTAATTCTTTGGGACAGTTGCCTTGCCGTTCGGCCAATGTAGGTTGCATTACATTTGCACCTGAACAAATAGATTACCATTGAGTTTAGATTATCGAGCGACTTCTGTCAGTGCGATTCCCTTTTCTACAATGGGAAAAGTAAAAATAGCAGGCGGTGATGAATTTGGTCGTTATGTCATGGGCTTGCTAAAGTGACAGGAGATGGGAGGCCAGTCGGGCTAATGGTCGGAGCCCAAAAGCCAAGGTGCTCCAATTTTCAAGGACAGCTTGGGAAGGATTAACCGTAAGTCAGAGAAATACGACAACAGGGTGACTTAAACAAACAGGCTCAAAACATCCGCTCTATTCAAGGGCTTGAAGCTAATCCGAATTCTTAAGTTATCACAGAGGCCGGTCAACGCTTGACTGACCAGTTATATACATTGAAAGGATGAATGATGAGAACCACCAATGGGTCATGTAGATGTTCTGAAACTAACCTGTCCATCCTAAACGTGGGTAAGTACCCTGCGGCACAGTTGTGCCAAACCCTAAGCCAATCCACGTCACTATGAAGAATTATACTTCGAGTTCAGAGGTAGAACTACCTGCATTTGGTGGAAGAACTGATACGAAAATTTGATGAGCTGCTGAGGAGCGCCTGCCATTCCGATGGCCGACCTAACAACAAGTGCTTATTTATAAACAGGACCCCTCAATGAACAGGCCAGCGATTGCATTTTAAATGTGTTTGGCTTCTCCATCGGTCCCGCTACAAAACAGCAACCGATTGGGCCCTGGTAAGGGTCGGAAAAACTGGAGAAAGTGTGCAGTGACAAACTCGAAATTTCCGAATGAGAGTAATGAAGTCAGCAACCACAGCTTGGAGGCGAACATGCCTCCTAGACCCAGCAGAACGTTTTGAGGGGCAGACCTGTGACTCACCTCTGCCAGAGCCAGGCACCGTTGGAATGTGGTCAGCTTTCTTGGTTTGCTCATCTCTAGGAGTCACTCACTCTTCAAAAACCGGTTTGACTAAGGCCAGCTTGAAGCCATCAATATTGATCGTTTACTGACGGATGTTGAGATCTACGATGGATATTTTGTGCAGGCATCAGATGTCACTTTATCGGCTGGAGTCAGTGGAGGACGGTGTGGCGCGCAGAAGCACATGCAAGCATGTATTAGGCCTACTGCGGATGAAGGAAAGGAAATGTTGACATTTTGGCTCATGCAACAGCAGGAATTTGGGCGTAATTATCAAATGTCGAAACCCATTCGATCGCATTGGGGGCCACCAATTCACCGGGGGAACGAGCAGTGGTCCCGAATGCCACCGATGCAGGTGTGTATGGCATTTTACTGCTTACAGTGTTGGGAATACCTAATAACACCAGAGGTAAACGTTTCGTCCAGTGGGGATTATAGTGTGCACTCAGTGACGCTACGAGAAGCTGGTGAAGGCATTCTGCCGAACCACTGGCTCGTAGGTGATGCAATTGGAAGACGGGGAAAGTGGCAGGTTCAAACTGAGCTTCTAGATCACTAGTGACCTTGGACGGACAACCAAAATGGGAAATCAAGTAATATGTGAATACACAAGCAGCAGTTTCACTGGAGGCACTCGGAATGTGTTCGACCCCGGACCAACGAATAAAACGATCAATACTAGTGAGATGACAGATCATGCCCCGTGATGGTGGCAGCGGCCTCACAATGTCAACTAGCAGGTGAGCGAAACGACGGTCCGTAGTCCCGAATGATCCAGCTGGGCTGGCATTATAACTCTGACTTCCTGCTCTATGCCAGGCAAAACCTATACTTGTCCACTGATGGACGTGGCTGCCAACGTTGGGCCAAAACAGACGAAGATGAGTTTGCATACGGTCTTGACACAAAGACGGGATGGACCACACATTAGATTGAAAATAGAACGACTGTGCGAAAGAGATACGATTGGCCTTGATTGGTTCGAGACTGTGTTGCGAAAGACGGTCCCGGCCGATGACAACCGAGACAAAGCCCGCACCCAGAGGCTAGTGTTGCAGAATGATGAATCTCGAAGCCCTCTTAGGCACGTGCCATGATCCCGAGCGTGATGTCCAGGACGGCAGGCTGTACGAGACTGGGAAGCTGGAAAAGAGCATCCGCGGCTACAATAGCTGGAACGGAGGCGTGGCTAATGTCAGTAGAAAACTGTGGCGTGACATCCAGCTACGGAATTTCTCGAGAAGATCGACGATGGTGTAAAGTCTCTAAACCTCACT
The DNA here is from genome assembly GCA_948099385.1 of Fasciola hepatica. Taxonomy (NCBI): domain Eukaryota; kingdom Metazoa; phylum Platyhelminthes; class Trematoda; order Plagiorchiida; family Fasciolidae; genus Fasciola; species Fasciola hepatica. Next base: position 3,779,484 of record CANUEZ040000126.1, on the reverse strand, counting down.
TAGCGGTTTCCTTATTTGGAGCGTTCTTCGGTCCTTCGCACTACGTGGAACACCTGCAAGTCACTCTTATGTTCAGCACCTTAAGAAATTGTTAGCTAAAACGGTTTTCTCCAAGACACTTGAGGACGGAAGATCGGTCGGGGGAGACAGTGATTAGCATAAGTTTGACGGCTTGCTTGAGAGCTCGCGCAAGGGAGACGATCTAATGAAAACCGCGCTTGAGAGTTGGCCCTCAGCCAAAAGAAAAGGTGTTAACTGAATGAATGAAGGGGGCTCGGGTTAGAATGGGAAGCCTTACGAAAGGCATGGAGCAGTAGCCCGTAATCCTTGAAAAAGATGAAGTCCCGTCCTTTCAGGAAGTGGTAAATGTTGCGGGTGGTTGCGCAGACCGCGGGCAACTTTCTACCAAACGCGACGTACTTGATTTCCGTAAAAGAAAGATGATGTGAGTGGAAGGCTTCCAAAAGCCATCTATGGCCTGCTTGAGAGTGTAAACATCAACAATAACGGAAGCATCATCTGCAATACCGAAGGAAGCACTGGGATCCGGATGACGAGGGAGAACAACGGAGGCCATCAAAGGCTTAGGCCGATAAAATGCCTTCCTGGTTTAGTCGATCAGGAAGATAGTCCGTTGTCCCCCCCCCCCCAACTTGTTATTGGGAGGCTGCTTTGAATTGGCTTTGCGCAGAGTAAACCGGCGGAAATAGTTAAAAAATCGCTAAAGTGTTTTGGCTCTTTGAAGGGAGTCAACAATGGAAATGTGGAAGTACAGTTCACCTCGGTTTCAGCCGGGCGAAAGCTACTGGAGTTGATAGTGTAACCCAGGGAGCTAATAATGGCCTTCTTGGTTCGGTTCTAGCAGCCTCCATGGTGGTACCATGCTCTGTCAAACACTAGAAAAGCTTTCGAAGATATAGCTGATTTTCCAAGACTCTGGAGCTGGTGTCAAGTGTGTCATCGTTCGTAGGGTAAACGAAGGGCTACCCGCGAGTAACACCGTTAGTGAAGTGCTGATACGTTTGGGAAGCGATGCGCCGGCCATATGGCGTGCGGGGAAACCCGAAGAGACCAAACTGAGTGGTGGCAGCAGTTTTTAGAATGCCCTCTTTAGCCATCGGAACTTGATGACAAACTCGAACAATGTTGATCTTGTTGAAAATGGTGGACCTAGCCAGGGCAGACGTAGAGCCACAAATGTGTAGGGCACGACAGCGACCCGGAGTTGTGGTTTAATTTTGACGACTACGGTCGTCACATGGACGCCAGTCATTTGAAGACTTTTTCGGCCCCATACACAAAGGAGATGCCAACGGGGTGTTTGATGGACGGATGCATCAGGGCCCAATATATGCTGGAGTTCATGGCGAACGAGGGGAAGTTTTTGGAGCCAAACGACGGAGAAGGGCAAAAACAAGTGGTCCTGCCGTACTGATGTGTTACACATAGGCAGATATCACCGCGGGCAAGTGGTCTGCAGGCCAGGTGTGAGATGAAAACTCGGCCAAAGTTTTGGGCGACGATGCCTTTGGCTTCTGGAACCATGCCGAAGTTTGACCAGTATTAGCTAAACACACTGATCCAACAACAGCACAGTGTGTTACGAGGTTGGTTGACTAGCGAGAACCTGGGTGTGAAGAGAGGTGAAAGTGGTGCAAAGCCCGGTATAGGTCTGGACTCAACTGCAATAGTGAAGGTTCATTTAAAAAAGCGAAGTGGGCCTGAGTCTTATTTAGACATTTGTTGCTACAGGTAGATATACAAGACCCGTTGAAAACCTGAAGCTCGGAGAAGGCGAAAGGATGACACTGCTCTATGCACCTGTGCCTGCCAGATACAGTCTTTGACAAAAAGGATAAGGTAGAGCTGTGTAAAGCCAACGAACGCTGCTTTGGCTACTCGTTGGCCGACAAACTTCTCCGGTACTCGTGGAAAGAGTCCGGGATGTGCATATCCGGGCACTTACACGACAGTGGCTCTGATGCAAGCACCATACCCAGAGTGAGCATCGGAAGACGCTGGACGACGAGGACTATCAGCGACAGTGTGACAACAGGCGCGGGTCTGAGTGCTGCTATGAAGTGCCTAGAATGATGACTGAAAAGCAGTTACATCAACAAGACATGCACAGACTTGTGCAGCTAAGTCCGTGAAAGTCCTGTTGGTGGTGGCTTATTTTGGATAAACGCGTTTAATAATTTGTGCGGAGGTGGCTTCCATGTGACGGTCCGCCGTCTAGGCTGGCTTGTCCAGCGATATTTCATCCTTGAGAAGCGCCACAGTACAGTGTGCTTTAACGAGTAGCTTCAGTCGTGAATGCAGCCACATGTGGCTGGTGAATTTCCTTACCCACCATCCCCATAATATCTAAAGGTGGAATGTCGCTGACCAACCAAATTACTACTAAAGTATAGTTTGTGGTTTCCCCTCTCGTCCGAATTCCGCGGCATTACTCTAAGAAGGACCAAACCGAAGCGTTAAAAATGTGATAATTTAGTTTACAAGCTTTGCTATCACAAAAAAATGTCCATCGGGAGTGTGGCTGCTAGACAGAGACGGGAAACAAAAAAAAGCATGTTCACAAAATGTTAGTGTACAGAAACACGTGCAACAGAAATAGAAAAAGAGTGACTCACATTATGTCCACAATGTGGAATCTAATGAAAAAATCGTGTATTTTGTCTGTAGTTCCAGCCAGCTTTTCCAGTGGAGTGTCGGCAGCCTGTACTGACAGGATGGTTTCAGTTTAAGCCGATAGTCGGTTTGTCCACAGCTGTCGAAGTAATGTTTTACTGACCCGATGTTATGCATCAAGAGAACGCATAGGACGCAAGAGCTGAGATGGAGTGAAGTCGCTCTATTCTGCACAAATCAACAATGGCTGTAGACGAGCTTCATCTGACGAAACCATTCGCTTTAGCACTGCCGCCTTAAGCTTGCCATATGGGCAATGGGCCGGCATCGGGTCTATGAGGTCTAATACTTCGGGGGTTATTTCAGTGGGGAGTTGTGTCACAACATATGAGAACATGGTGACTTGAGAGGCAATTTTGCGACGGTGAAAATAAGTCTCAAGCTGAGTGAACTACACACGGGGATCCAAAGAGCCAAAAGCGGGGGGCCTAATGAAAATGCTGTTCATGCCACCCTCAAAGTCAGATTAACACCCGGATTTAATTTAGGATCCATAATAAAAAGACACAAAAATAATACCAAATGCAGAGAGCTTGGGAGCAACCGTAGGAGTTCTGGGCGTATCACGTCGGGATCACCAATTGTGTCAGCTTGATAGAGATGCGAGACAAAAAGAAAGCATGTTCACAAAATGCTAGTGTACAGAAACACGTGCAACAGAAATAGGAAAACGTGACTCACAGTATGTCCACAATGTTCAGCGAGTTGACGTCAAACCGGTCACATAAAATTGCTCCTCAAGTTAGGTTTGAAGCAGCTTTGTAACAAGCGGTTGCACGTCGTCTGAATGGATACTAATAATTCCACAAATGGCCGCCGAGTCGCGGTAGGCGCACTGAAATAGCGTTTGGGAGTGCAGGAGTTCGGTCTTTATTGCCTCCGGCCACAGAACGCCCGCAAGCAAGACATAGAGGACATTCCGCGGTTACCACTTGCGGGATAGTTGGTAGTGCGTATCTATCAATTTGATAAAACAATAGAACGTGTGCAATACAGTGTGAAGAAATTGATAGAAGGTGGAATGTACAAAGTACCACAAGAGTGGTAAGGGGGCAAGTAATATTCTTGGAGGGGGCCGGCGGGAAATATGCGAATACGGTTGGGTAGTTATGCTGGACCGAATGAAGTGGGTAAGTCTTGCTAGAGTGGAAAGTTGTATGAGGTACGGAGACGATTCCCAGATAGCGGCTAGGTGATGGTTGGGGTCTAGAATGGTTGGTGTGATTGATTAAAGTGTAATGGTGCGGTGAGTCGTGGGGGATACAGCGGATTAACGTACGGTGGAAACGAAGTCACTTAGCCAAGATTGAAAGGTAGAATTCAGAGCCACACATTAGGCCAGTAAAGTTTCACTCAGTTGTGCCACTTCCTCGTTGTTTGCTCGTGCCTCACTTTGATGGGCCTTTTTTTTGGGAGACGAAGCAATAATTCTTGAGGGTGAATCTGTACTGACGGACTAATCAGTGGTGGTGTTCTGGGTGATAACCAGTCTCATTCCAGTGGAGAATTGGGGAGCGCAGTGGGTGAGCCCAAAGGCCTGGTTGGGTTACGAAGAGTGCCAGGGGAATCAGAATGCAGTGTGAAGGCGGAGGCAGGGCAATGGTGCAGCCGGTTGCAGGTAAAATTGAATAATGGGACACGAAGCTAGCAGAAGGTGTGGGGTAATCCATAGATTCCATAGAATTGGGAGAACATGCGCTCGCAGGCGGACGAGTCAGAGAAACCTGTGTCAGTTTTATGGATACTGCGAAACACTTTCCGGTCTAGGGACTTGTTTTGCCCATTCTGAATGTTGGTGTGTTTTTCAAGTGGCTCACTTGGCAAAAAACCGAAGCGGTATGTATATGTACGGTTATACTATGATTTGTACCAATTGGCGATATCGGGTGATGACTAGTGATAGGTACATCAGAGGTTTTTGCAGTAACTTTGACTTCAGTGATTGGATGTAATTCCCGTCGTTAGCACCGATGGGTGATGCTAACAAAATCCTCCTTTGAGAATTCGGGCCATGAAACTAGGAGAACTAACCACCCAGGCAGCACGACCGTCACCTGACGTCACTTGAATGTCCCCTTCGAAACAAATGAGGGACACTCAGCTGACGGTCAGGAGACACTAGGAGAACTTTCAGGCGACGGTCGCCAAAAATGATCAAAACAGACCCCTTTAGTTCCATCAACTTTTTAAATACTAATTTCGACTTAGCGCACAAAAGTATGTGTATCCCCCGAAACTGATATACTATTATTCTATGGTATAATGGGAATTAGCCACCGGTATAATAACAAACATGACCATTATTCCGAATGCACCATTTAGTGGAATTAATTCCCAGAGTGCACACATAAGGCCGATTTCACAAAATGGTCATTATATTACGAAAAATATGTTTATATATATATATATATATATATATATATATATATATATATTCATTTATAGCAATGAAATATCACGTTTCGTCTCCGCAATGGATTCCAACGGGCATTTTCGGATATACAACGGGAGAAAGGTCATTTTTGAAAGATTGCAAGAATTTTCACTAGAAACCCAATTGTATGAACAACCTAGGTCGTTTTATTCATCATTCTGTAACGACATACCAACGCTTAAATTTTCACTTACTAGTAAATCTTATATTCGTACGACGACGACAGCAAATGGGGATTCGTTACGGATTGTGACAGTCGGTCTATATCCTTATATATAGCTTAATATTTCCGTTGGTAAATTGTACAGAAGCTCCGAGAAATTTGTCTTGCGAAGACATCTATTTGTAGGGAAAATTATATGTTTCACAATACTTACAAACCGTTATTGTGCACATCTATGTATACGCAAACGATAGCCACTCCTGAACATTTCTCCATTTCATTTCATGCATAATCCAACCGGGAATAATTACCTGGAGTTTGACGCACACACCGACTACCAATTATTATTTCCGTGGTCAGAAGGAATTACAACTGCCAATCCAAGACTGATCACCGACAAAGTGAACTACCGTTTACTGAAAAATATGTATGCTTAAATGTTTGATGGAGTTCATTAAATTCCCACAAAGTGCGCACGGAAATGCTACTGTTCACTGAGAGCACCGATTCACCGACAATGTGTTTGCCTCCAAGTGTTCTTTTTAAGTCTCGTAAAAAAAAACAAGCTGCAATAAATTACTGTTTATCTTGTCTTTCATCACAAAAAACGATGGGACAAAGTGTACATTCACAGAACAAGTCTAAAAATCAACCAAACACTGTCGAATGCCAAATGGCGAACTCTCAGCAGCGACATCGAAGGAGAGCCGCCTGAAACTGCCAGTCATAAAAGGAATTCATTAACAAAACGAAGTACCTAAAATCGCAATTAACAAACGCCTGGTCACGGAAAGTGGTTATTATTGATTAATATGAATTTTATTTATAAAATATTGGATTTGAAGTCCCTATGTATTCACAAAGGGAGAGATTTTCTTGTCAAACTCCAGTCGAAACTAAACAACCACGTATTCCGGAATATCGCTTAATAATTGCTTTCATGGCGAAACGTTTACATTTATGATAACTTAGCAAGTGTTTCTGTCGACTTCCAGAGTTCACGGGTGCATTGGAAGGATTTTCTTCGACGGTCCCCTAGGAGACACTCAAATGACGGTCGACAGTCCCCTTGTGATGCCTGGGCAGTTTTGTACAAGTTGTGATAAAAATCCTCGGTCTCGCCTAAAGTCGACAAGGGTAAGACATAATCCAAAGCCGCAAACGAAATTCCATATTCCGCGTCCTGTAGAGGTTGTTCAATACCGTGCACGGTTTTCCTGACGGCATCACGCATGTTAGTCTCGTAATCTTTTGTCCCTCTGGATCTAATTTTTTATAGATACGAATAAATCAACAGTTACGTTACTTACTTGCGAAGCAGCAGTATGAATTTGTCTGAATGAGAGGTCCCCAGCAGCAAACCCGAAGCTCGACCAACTAGGAGTGCTTTTGGTCAACATTAGGCCACTTTGGTCCAGCTTTGGGCTAAACCGTTAAATGTGATGGACCATACTACCTGCGACCAGTTGGCGATGAGTTAGACCACTCTCTTAGTGTGAAAAAATCGATAGTAACCGCCTATTTCTTAGTCTATTCCCCTACCATTCTTCCTTCAGATCAAAAACACTAATTTACCACTTATTAAAAAAACTGCTTGTGAAAATGGTATACTGGAAATTTGTACAAACCAATGTTTTTTGACTTTCAGTGACAGACACCGTTTCTTTAACGAATCTTGGGATATTACAAACAGCGCCTGCGGTTTAGTTGAAGTCGACGAATTTCACTGAAAGCTACAACGAGCCTGTGTTTTTGAAGAGATTTTCGTTGCGCACTTGCAAATCAGCAGTAGGCTAATGCCACCATCCCACTCACTGGAGAGAGATACACTCCCACAAGTAATGGTGTGAATGGGAGCGGTAATTGTGTCCGATAGTACTTCATCCACAGAAAATGTGTACAGAAGATTTGACTGTAAACCGTGCGAACAATACTGCCCAAAAAGGTTATAAATTAAAAATGTACATTATCGATCAATTCTGAATTTTTGTGGGGCTTTTGTTGATGACGGTAATTTCATCTGATTGCAAGGCGAAGTGAAAATTACCTACAGAACACAGGATGAATGCGTCTGGTACAAACAGGAATTAAAATATCATCCGAAGCCATCTCTTCGGAACACGTGTTGCGCATTTCGTGAATTCTTAGGTACAGTTGTTCCGCTGGTCATGTGGGTTCCTTTATGAACAAATTGAGTTTCCCCAAATACCATTCATAAGGAAAACTGGAGATATTGTCCAACTTTCGATGGTACCGCATGTCATCCGCCAGAAGCGTTAGGCAACGAACATCGTACACTACTTTGTTTGGAAAGTATAAAAAGGACATTTGTCTTATTAAAATCAGCATAAGTTGATATTAGAAATCAACATTAGGTATGTATGGCTTAAGATGCGAAAATATTTACAAGAATAGAAATAAAATCAAAAGATGATCAGATTGGTCACTTGGTAACAAGTCAAGCAAACAAAATGGATCTAAATACAAGAGAAAATGGGCCATATTCGGTTGCCTGAAAATGGTCCACGTTATGCACGTGACAGCACAAACGCTGGAAATCACGCAAAATGGATAAGTGGGTTTGCACTACCCTGTTATCCAGTTCATTCACAACGATGGTACTCAAACGGCAGCGTCATGCAAATCCGCAAAGACCACGCTGAGTTACTCTCAAACATACAGGTTGTAATTACTCTAAGAGGGAATTTTAACCATGTCCGTAGGAAGACGTGCGAATGGGCTGTCACCTACGTGGTGACGTAGATATATTTTCTTTCATTAAAATCAGTATTCTTAGCTCCCTTAGCATTTGTGAAAGGGAATATCCTCATTTCTTCGATAAGCAATCCACGTTGATGCACTTATCACAGCCGAAATATCCTGCTGGTTTTTTTGGCTTGGCTGATGTGAGCTGTTGCAGGTGTATCATATAAGCTAGCCGTCATTCGACTTATTACGATGTAATTACCATACAGTATGCCATTATGAAGAATATACATCAGTTCCTTGGCTGTTTGTTGTAAATATAAATCTACGGGAAAAGGCCTTGTTGAATCATGGTATGTTCCGACTGTTATCGTGTGTAGGCAGGCTGATAGATCTGCACTCTCCAAAATCGACTATTACTGGAGTCTCAAGGTCCGATATAACATTAAACTGTCAACAATTAGCTGGAAATAGACAGAATCCGGGACTCTTTGCACCCTACTTATTCACTGAACCAAACCATCTTGAAGTTCAATGTGAATATACGAATAATCCGATGGCCGAATCCTTTCACACAACTTTGGTTTATGAGACATTGTCCCTGAGTCACGTAAAATACATGGCAAATGGTAGCTCAAAGAGTGCAATACTTCACGATGTTACATCATAATTAGCATGAACGTTATAGAAACATCGGACAAGGACTGCGAAAAAGAGACCACGCTGATGCGGGTACACAAGGTTCTTCGAGCTGTATCTCTTGACTAGTTTAAAAAACTGAAATAATTCACAAATATACTGATCGGTCTGGAAGATCATCTTTGATTTCCTGGTAGTGAACAGACGTTCGCTTAAGATATCTAGATCCCAGTCATGCTCCTGGCAGCAACTCTTGTGGCACTATTTCAGGAGCTTGGACACCGGCAGTAACCGTATCCACGATGCATTAAAGCTAAAGAAGTACTCCGCAGTATAACATCGTTTTGTACTGTATTATACTGAGGACCTCAGCAAATAACATTTTCACTTCTCATCCAAAAATATTCAATTTTCTTAGCATTCTCGTTGACTGTGATTTATGACACTAGCAATGGTGCTCGCACAATGTGATTTCGCCGCAAATCAGGCTTTTCTTTGCACAAAGGACCTCCTTGCTTCTCCAATACCTCTTCCATACCGTCTCTTGAAGTATAAATGTATTCTAATTCCCAGGATCTGAAGATGAATGACCAAAACTACATAGCGACTGGTACTTGGTATCTTACGTATCTCACAAAAACAACACTACAAAACAATTACCTTACTGTCCAAGGATATATACGTTTGCATACATAAGCATTTACAGAATAGTAATACATAATGAGTGGAGATAACACTATAATATGCATACTTCTACCACCACCTCTACTACATGTCATGAATCATTGTTCACTACAGATAAAACCGGACGGAGAAACCCACCAACAGAGAACACATTACGCCAGTGCAGCACCGCCCGATCACAAAGGCATTCCGTCAAATAACGTGATATTTTATAACGCAGATAGATAATAATTAATGTTGTGATACAGTGGCGATGAATAATGACAGAACTTCCCGTTGTTTCATTGCACCTGCATGTTTAGGCACATTACGATTGCACAGGACACAAGTTCGGGTGTGAGCCTGTCCAGTCGGTGTTTTTGATCTTCAACTGCGCGTAGTTCGGGCAGGAGCTACATTGCGTACATTGCGAATAGTATGACTACTCTGGTTCGGTTCTCAATTATCACATCTGGCTTTGCGGTCACAAAAACCTGTCACGGATTCTTGTGTCTCAGAGCCTCTGAATATTCATGGGACTTCAACTGAAGTGAAAGATTACCTGGAACGTTTCGATATCTGGTGTTTGACGCGGAAACATGTGGATTCCAAGAAAAAACTACTCTCTTCCTATCTGTCATCGGGAAGGATGAGTATTCTCTTGTGAAAAATTTGGTTTTTCCCGATTCACCCATTCCTCAGCCATAAGAAGTCCTCAGAGAGTTGCTTCTTCGACATTTGCAGCCAGCTAATTTATTAGTCTCGGAAAGAGCAACATTTCATTCATTGGTTCGTGAGGATCAGCAACCCATCCGCGATTTCATTTTGCAACTGCAAACTCAGGCTTCTCGGTGCAATTTTGGAGACCAGTTACAAATTCAATTACGTGATCGATTGATTGCCGGAATTAATTGTGTTGATTTACAAAGACAGTTACTGTTGATTCCAGATTGTACATTCCAGTCTACTAAACTCTTGTGTGAATGATTTCAAGATGTGAACTCAGTTGTTCATGAGAAACCATCCATATTGTTTAACGCTGTCAATGCCCAAAAGCAGCACTGATTCAAACGTCTTTATGAATCAAATAGTAAGAGAAATTCGTCCCCACCTCAACAGAGGAATCAACAAAGATGGAATAATTGTCAGTCTTGTGTTGCGAAGCATTCACGTTTGGCCTGTTCCTTTCGTGAGGTTACATGTCACAAATGAGTAAGACTGGCCGCGTTCAATCCGTTTGGAGAAATGCCAGGGTTTTGTGTAACTGACAGTTGCTGTACTCAATCTCTTTTATCTCCTGTTTTCCTGTCTCTATCCTTAGCCGTTAACTGTTCATATTCATCTTGTCATGTTACTCGCACCTATGTTATTAACCATTTCATTAAACATTCATTCATACTGAATGCCGGCAGTGTAGAGTCATTCATTTCTGATTCTGTTATTCAGCTTTTCCAGCCACCTTTAAATATTAAACCTGGTAACATTTCAGTGAAAGTTAATACTGGTCATGATTTGAATGTATTGCGGACGTGTGAATTGTCTCTTAACGACTCAAAATCCAATACTTATCAGTGCTCATTCCTTGTCATTGACTCACAGTCCTCAATTATTGGTCTTAATTTCATGAAGAAGCCTCACTTTTATTTGTCATTTTTCTCTGGCTGTTATCATTCCCGTATTCGAAAACTGATTTTCCAGTGTTCCAGAACTTCAGGTGGCATCACAACGGCACCCGTTGCTCTCGAGGTATCGGGGCCGTCATAATTTCCTAAACGTCGGATATTACCTTTGGGATTGCGTGAACCAGTGAAGAAAGCCATCGATCAGTTAGTCGTGGAAGGTGTCCTAACACAAGTGTATGCGTCATCATGGGCTGTACCAATTGTGACCCCAATAAAGAGGGATAAGAAAAATCCTAGAATTTGTGGAGATTATTGCATTACTGTGGGTAAATTCCTGAAGCAGACCAGCTGTTCTACCGTGGGACCGGAAGACATTCTGCATCAGTTTCATGGTTCAAAACTATATTCCAAGTTGGATCTTAAGGATGCATTTCTACAAATACCACTTGAACAAAAAATCCGTGAGTTCACAACAATCACTACAACTTTTGGACTATTTCAGTATAACCTTTTTGCCTTTTGGTCTCAGTGTGTCACCCGGTATTTTCCAAAATACCATTGATTCTCTCATTTCTGGTTTGCAAGGTTTCGTCGCTTATCAAGACGATATCATTGTTCACGCATCAACCAGGGAATTACATGACGAACGTTTGTGTTTGTTGCTTGAACGGTTCCGTGTACACAATGCTACTAATATTCCCGAAGAATGTTTTTTTCAACCACCCATTTCACGTGTTTAGGATATCTGGTAGGAGAACATGGTTTTCGACCCGATCCTGACCGTTTTGCTTCTGTATCACATGCACGTTCACTTACATCTCTCAAAGAACTTCGTTCGTTATTGGGTTCATTGCAGTATTATTCCAGATTCATTCAAGACTTTTCTTCTAAAGCAGAACCCTTGTCTGACCTTTGTTCACGAAACTCATTTAAGTGGTCGCCTATACATGAGCGTGGGCTTCGACAATTTCTCAATTTCCTTTCTTCCAATGCCAACTTACATGCATTTTCACCCAAGTAACCATCCACTGTCATCACGGAAGTTTCTTCTACTGGCATCGGAGCTGTGCTCGAACAGGATGGTCATCCAGTGCTGTGCATGTCGCGTAAACTTGGTCCTGCAGAACATGGATATTCACAGCCACAACGTGAGGCTCTAGCTGTGTTTTTGGCAGTCACTTGACTACACAAATACTTGTTTGGGTCACACTTCACATTAGTGACTGATCATGAAGCATTGAAGTTCATTTATGATCTACACACCTCGTTGGCGAAATCATCCGCAGCCATGGTCTAACGGGGGAACGTTGCTCTTAGCGCATAGTCTTATGATATTCAAATATTGTAAAGCAGAAACTGTTCCTCATGTGGACTATCTGTCTCGTTACGCCACTTCCGGGGAAGCCCTTCTCTGACTGTTTGTTAACATAACCACTTCCTCTAAATCGACCCGATCTAGTTCGTGAAACTCGGAAATTTTATCACGCCATTTTGTCTTGCTTTCGACGTGGTTGGCAAGTGGATATCAAACGTCGATTCCTGGGGTTTTACGAGCTACGCGAAGGTATTACTGTGACTTGTGAGGGTGTTTTGTGTTTAAGTGATCGCATAATTATACAGCCTACATTGCTGTCAGCCGTTCTGACTGATTTGCATTCCGCACATCTTGGCATCTAAAAGATGAAATCCTTGGCCCAACTTACCTGTTGGTGGCCTGAATTGAAAAGCGATTTATGCCAATTTGCTAGACGTTGTACCGACTGTGTACATAAAATTCTTTCCAAACCCCTCAAGTGGACTCGGTGGCCCATATCATGCGAGGCCTGGCAGTTTGTTCATGCTGATTATTGCCGGTCATTCCTGAACTAGTACTACTCCCTCTTTATCATCGATTCTTACTCCAAATGGCCAGAGGTTTATTTCACCACTTCAGCGAGCTCTGATTTTACTATTGCTGCACTTGGCAAGACATTTAGCCGGGAAAGAGTATCGTATGCACTGGTTACCGATAACGGGAGTCATTTCACTGCTCAAATGGTGACAGATTAGTCAAATTCCGTGGGTTGCCATCATGTGGTAACTCCTCCCCGTCATCCGCAGTCAAATGGCATTGCTGAAAATGTTGTACGAACTTTAAAGAGTGCTATCAAATCTCTAAGTACAGGAACATTCAGTGAACTCGAGAGAACTGTGGAAAATTTCCTAGTGCATTATCGTAATTCTGTCATTTCAGTCACGGGAAGTTGTCCGGCGAGGCTGTTCAAGTGTCGTACACTACGCACTAATTTACTCCAACCAGAGTCCTCGGAAGTTGCTTACCACAAAGGGAATGATTTGAGATCCTCAACAGGCGTTCTAATTAAGCAACTTGGGAAAAGACTTTGTCAGATTTTGGATCTCACTGATGGTTCCATTCATCAAAGACATGTTGATCAGATCGCCTTTAATCCTGCTTCCGATTGTAATCCAGGTAGATACTAATTCTGATCCTTCTGAGTCTTTCCCAGAAGTAAATTATCCCAGTTCAAATTTCAGTTCAGCAGAAACAATCCGAAGATCGGAACGCTTACAGAACAAAGAACGCTGTAATTACAAAAACTCTGAACTTCATTCAAGCTGCGACGGTTCTGGCGACTGTTATTGCCAGTACTTCCTGTTGTTTTATTGCACCTGCGTGTTTATGCACATTGCGATTGCGCAGGACACAAGTTCGGATGTGAGCCTGTCCAGTAGGTGTTTTTGATCTTCAATTGCGCGTAGTTCGGGCAGGAGCTACATTGCGTACACTGAGGATAGTATGATTACTCTAGTTCGGTTCTCAATTATCACAAATACTTCAATTATTATATTTTTTGCAGAATTTCACGAACGTCTGTACGGCTTTTCGAGGTATATGTTACGAGTCCTTTTATCCCAACATTAGCCTAACGTTTGTCCAACAGCTTTGGGACTTGTTTTGCTTGGAGTTGGATTTTGCAAGGATGCTTCTTGCTGGAGTTGTTTTGATTCTGGAAAATTAAAATATTCATCAAAAATGGATGGGATACTTTATGCAGATGTAGAAGGCTAGTTGCTGTGTTACTGTGTTACGTGCTTCCAGGAATCTATGCACACTCTTTCTTCGGAGTCCAAGTAATGGGGAATAATATATTAATCCTAATGACTTACACAGCGAGGATAATTGACGCTCACACTGCGTATTCACTAGCTTTGCTGAAGGTTTTCTATCGGTATGATAGCCGAGCTCAGGAGCTCGTCCAATTCCTCTTCAGATCTTCCACTAGCTTCAGCTAGTTCTATGTCTGAACTCACATTACCATTATCTATTTTTACATGAAGTGGCTTAGAGTTTGGCACAACTGTGCCTCAAGGTACCTACTCACTTCCAGGACAGACAAGTCCGTTTCATAACACCTGTATGACATATGGATAACTCTCACCACTCATCTCTTAAGGTACATAACTGATCAGTCAAAAGCTGACCAGTCTCGTTGATACTTTAAGAAGCCAGAGTAGCTTCAAGTCCTTCAAGTGAATGGATATTCGAAACTTGTTTGCTTAGGGCAACCTGTTGTCATCCTGCTCTGACTCACGCTAATCCTTTCCAAGCAGTTCTGAGGACTTGGAACACCTTGGCTCGTGGGCTACGATCAATAATTCGTCTAGCCTCCATTCTCCTGTTTATTTAACAGGACAATCAGTACAATCATCAAATCTATCACTGTTTGTCAATTTTCTCATTTCAGTCGTGGGAAGGGAAACATACTTACAGGAATCAGTCGTCAACCTAAAAAGGCTCCTCGTCGAACTAAGCTCACTGAAGAAATGAGAACGTTGGTTAAATCGGAAGGCAATTTGAAACTCTACTGTACGCAGTTGGTATGTAAAGGCTTTAGAGGGGGTAATAATACAACACGAAGTAATGTCTTCACCAGTCACCACATCCGTCAGAGCTAGAATGAAGTTCCGGTCTTTTGCTGTTCAGCTGTTCTCTATGGTGCAGTCTTTTAGATCTTCGGATTCGCACAGTCGGATTGGTAACAGATGCATTGGAATCGTTCTCATTTGTAACAGACTCAGAAACATCGGAAGCAGAAAATTCAGAAATTGTTTCCGAAATAGTTGCTTTTACAATAATTTGATTTTAGTGCCTACTGCGTACACAATCCTCATCCAAATCAAGATTCTCACAAAATCGTCCACCCACTTGACGAAGAACAATAACGCGTGAAGGTTGTATTTCATTTCCTCAAAGATAAACAAACTCAGGTGATTACAAAACTAAACATGCGTCTTCAGTTTTCCGTCTCTAGAAGCTTTAGTTGCATAGGTTCTTGTCGAGTCGACTCCATGAACGGAATGAATCCAGCCGAGTACACTCTCGGATGATTATTCGGCTGAAAACAATCCAGTTAACACGAACTAAATAATATGTATTACTCACTTTCAGAATGACAGGTTATCTCTGCATTTCTATGATAAACAAGACCTAACGTTATACAGGTGGCAAATCCAAAGGCCACGCAAGTAATGTGTCTGGGACCAAAGTTGAATGGGTACAAACGAGGGACTTTAGAAGGCCTGAGATTTGGTTGTCAACGTGTGTGGAAACGGATCAGAAAACACAAACTGCCACAAGTGTTCAGACGTACACCTGGTGTATCTGTTCTCGAAAGCGATTTGTGTGTGTTCTAGAGTGTGTACCGATTGATAGATTTACCAAACCTTTTGAGGAAAAGTGGTAAAAGTTCCTTCGGAAAATGTTAGGGATGCTCGGTGAGTTGTTTTGAAATCAAAAATATGTATTCTGATTTTTAATACGAGCCAGTGTCCCCTTGGACTATCTCGTGGTTCTAGTGAGTAAGGTACTAACCAGTGTACATAACACATTAAGTTAATTTCAGAACAATCCAGGGTGACACCATGAAACTGGATAAGGCATGATCAGATGCAATGTTAAAAAAGTATGCACATTAGGAAAAAAATGAAACATTGTACAGAAAGAAATCACTTTTGTTCACTGCTCTTGCTATAGATATCTGGATTCCAGATATCCAGCTTCGACCATGGTTTTTAGTATTACTCAGTTCGGCTGCCATGACCTGGTGGTGGATCGTTGGACTGGTCGAGGTGGTGCAGAGACGAGTGCCGAAACGTCACCATGAAAGCTTCTGAAATGTTTATTCATCACAGTTAGAACAATGATTACACTTACTTCACAGAACTCCAAAGCAGAAAGAGAGGCTGTGCCACAACGAATGATTTGTCGGGAGATTTTGTGTTGTGCTGTATTGTACGTGTATGTGTGTGTATGTTCGAAAACGTGTGTATTAGTGGTGTAAAGTGAAATGTTGGTGCAACAAAAGAGTGCTACAGCAAGGTACGTTGCAAATCCTGAAAGAATCAGAACGGTGCATGAAACCACTTGACCTAAACATGAAAAATCAAAAGTAGAGAAAACAAACCTATCAGAGTTGATGGCTACGTTGTGCCTAAAAAAACCATTCAGCAACGAATACAAACAGTCGTCACGCAAATCTTTGGTTTGAGTATGGACAACAAGGTTATCTTGATAAGCCCAAACACCCAGGTCTTAAAAGACAGAGTTAACAATGTCCCAAAAATGGCAGCAGAAATACTAAGACCGGAAGGCAGAAAATTGTTCTGATGCTAACCAAAAGGTGTAGTAATTGTGGTTAGTTTTTGGGACTACACATCAGGTGGGAACTGTAGAAATGAATCTTCCAGGGCAAGTTTCTAGAAATACTTTGATCCATAAAATTGATGACGAGCGTCTTCGGGTTTCAGAATGAAGCAAATAAACAGTTGCAACCATCTATTCAGTATAATACGATAACCGCCACAGATTCTGAAATTGTTGTCATCATGTTTTAACGGAGTCATTATCGGTGTGGTCTACGTTGAAGAACTCACCGGGGTCAGCGCTCCGTTTACCACACTTTTCCCGGGTTCACTAAGTTCGAGAGGAATAATGCGGCGCCTTGTAACAGTCGGAGAAAGAGGCACCTCAAGATGCATAGGGTCCATCTTGATTTCATAAACACTTTTAAAACAATCAATAATTATAGGGCGAATAGGAGGTCGTTTGTAACCGGAAAACACAACAAGAAACGCAAGCAGGACTGACGCAGTACCAATAAATAACGGAAAAGTTCAAGTCAATCACAAGAAAATGATACTTGTGCGCACTGAATTATTTATATGTGGAAAATAATTCACAGGAAATGAGTACATGTAAGTGATGAACAGTAATGCCTTCAGATGAAGTGTAAGTGAACTGGAGGAGGATTACTGTTCTGAAGAAGCTTTTGACGGGCTAATAACTCTACACTGCTAATGTGCATATTGTATGGATGTCGAAAAGTGTAATTAGCAATAAACAAACAAGTAATATGGCTACGGGGGTCGGAATTGATACGAGTTAGATCAATAAATTGTAAATCTAATGATAACTGAAACTTTTGAATTGACGCTTGGTGAGGTGTGTCTTTTTAAATCTCCATCCAGAGTGAATGTGACCTACCAAACCACACTTCTGCTACTTAGGCACTACGGAATCGACAAGTCTATAGGGAGTATATTTGGCCACTGAAATTGCATTCATTCCACGGCTTGATTAATTGAACTGACCGAGAATGAGATATACGGTCAAACTGACTGCTTTGAGATACATACTTCGCTGGAGTCGGTTGTGAATCTGAGGGTGATTTCGGGTGCTTCGCGTTGGACAAAACTGGTGACTCGTCACTGATAGCGCCAAGCACGTCTTGATATTTCTCAGGAAAACATTTTACTGATTGGAAAGTGCTTTCGAGGAGAAAAAGCACTCATTGTAATTCGGGACAGTTGATGCCAACCATTAATCGGTCTCGTAATCTTACCTCGAGCTGCTTGCCGAAATTACAATCGTGGTCTACATCTGAGATTGCAACACAAAATCCCGTATGAGTTAGCTGGCGTCTCATATCAATGAATGGAATTTTTCCTTCCAGAAGACACAAAACTCACCAATTGAAAATGCTTCAGAAGTAACTCTCTCAAGAAACTGTACGTTTAGGGTACTGCAGACCTCGGAAAAATCAAACTCTTTAAGAGAAAATGGGCATCTTTTCCAAGGACTGTCACAAAATGTGCGGCCTACTTCTTAGAACCCAAAGTAATGCGAGTCAGACACAAAAATTCTAGACGATCGATATGACCGTCAACTGCCCGTGAGCTGTTGCAGACACAAAGTTTCCAAACTACAGATATCTACACTAAGAATTCTTCGCGACGAAATATGTGACGAGCGAAAATTGTTCTGGAGAACCACAGTATTTTCTGGGGTTTAGGATGCAAAAGCCGCAGTTTAAGAGCCTCTCACCACAGTTTAGGAGCCATTCATCGGCATCTCTTGGACGGACAGGCCTACACCTTGTGGTAATGGTGAAATATCAGATATTTTGAGCTACATATCTGAGCAGGTCTTTCGGTAGGGATTTGAATTCCAGAAAGTGGGGCAAACACGATTTTCGGCCCAACAACAACATGATAGCATCTCAAGGCCTAACAAGACTGTAAAATCAAAGTTAACGCATGCGTGTATGGAAACATTTAATTGCTATAGCACTTGACTGTCGCTTTTCGATATCGGTAAAGCCTAGAGGCTTGTTTCTACCCACTTGGGGTACGACGTGATCAAGTGGGTTTGATGTGCACAAATGGCTTAATCAGGTGATGCGATGTAAGCACCACACCGAACGGAGCACGAGGGTGTAACAACTCAACATTGGTTTTAGATGGCTCTTGGTCGTTCGGTCAATTTCATCCAACATAATGATGTGAGAATTGGTAACTGTGTCGATCGTAAAACGAACACGGCAAAACGAAGACGTCCGCTGAGAAAATGACAGTGGAGATGGAAATAATTGATTTAGACCCAGAGAACGATAATCCTATAGGTAGGAGAAACACTGCCAACAATGAAGATCGCAGGCATATTGGACGATGGACCAGAAACGGTGGTGATCTGAAGCTGATATCTCAAAAGCTGGGAGTAATCATAAAACCATGCACAAAAATTAAAAAAGAGATCAAAAAATGGGTTAAAACGAGGCCTCAATGAAAGGAAATTTTTGGATCACATTGTCACCAAGCTACGCAACATTGTGAAAGAAAATTCTTCAATAAAACTCAATCAGATAAAACAATATTTGAGTCTGGAAGTTCCGGGTTGATCAAAAGCGCGGCTTCTATTGATCTACTCTTTTGCAAACATGGCTATAGCACAAAAAATTCCCAATTCAACGAACGAACGGAGAACAACGGCATTGATGTGAAGACAAAGCGGGCCCAATATTCAGAATAGTCCCAAGCACAAGGAAGCTCTATGAAAAAGCATTCGCAAAGTAATAGAAATTGAAGCTTTGTGGTGATCTCGTCGACAGAGAAACAGTCTCGGTAGTCTTTTTTAAAAGCACTACAAGGTATGGTTTTTGTGATCCACGAAATTACAAAAGTTTGTCTGCATGATATATGAGATTCCTGGTGAGTGTGGGTTGGTTACTATGCTGTTCTCCGTCTCATTTGACATTGTTAAGGGTTTCATCGAATAAATTTCAGTGCGAAGTTGTATTCTCCTTCGGAAGGATGTTCTGTTTCTCGTGCAATTAACGCGGTACCGCTGAAACAAGCGAACAACAATTTTCCTCTTGTTATTGCTCTGATAAGTTTGAATAAGTACGCGATTAATTAACTGTGTTGTTCCCTTTTCTACCGGTCTGGTCAACAGCTGTTTGGAATGGTAAAACTGTTTTCTTTTTTTAATTACATTCACGTTGTTGTAAAAAGACACTAAAAAAGAAGTGAGTAGGTGAACAGGACGAAAATCCATCATTGGGTTACGGTTTTTAGAGACGCTTGGAAAAGTGAACGGTCCATCTAGATGGGGTTGGTTTTCCCTTTATTTAAAATCGCTAATATGATAGATGAATGAAATATTGTAACGAATGGGGAATTTGTTCAAACTGTTTCCGTGGACAAGGAATAGGAGTATTTTAGAAAGGAATACTTGACATCGACCCGAATGGGAGGTTTGAAAATATTAGAATATTTGTCTGAAGAGAACTGAAGGCATTGCCTACTTATACGGAACACAGTATGTCCACTTATCAGTCTCGGCAAAACAAATTTGCAAACACTCCCGTCCCGATTAACTAGATGGCAGATAATGCTGCTTTCGCCGGCAAGGATCAGCTGGCCGCATGGACTGACCAGCGGTGGTAAAACGGTCATCATTTTGGAATTCGGACTTTGACGGCCCTTGCACGATCACGGCCCCCGTCGGTCACTTACCAATTTGGGAAGTCTTCAGATGGCCGGCAGCTCTTCTCCACTGTGTAAGCTGTTGCACAATAAAGAAATAAGAAACATAACAATATTTCTATTTATTTGCTTATACCATCAAAACTGCCACAGATTGTTCCTTTCGAATTGATGAAAGCAAACAGAATACAAGACGACACAACACATCAGTCCGATTATCCGTCTATGGGGATCGAAAGGAGAAAACGTTCACTTTGGAGGAAGTCCACTTTCCGGATCACTCAATTACAGGATAGTTCAGAGAGTTTTGAAAGCTTGGAAAGCTTCAAATAACCCAATCAGTAAACATGGAAGTGGATTTTATTTTCAGTCTCCTGGAGTGTTAGAAATGTAACTGATTTCAGAAACGGAAAACAAATTAAAGGACCCTCATCCTGACGACCCAAGTCCATAAACCTCAATTCTTCTTGTGACATGGGATTAAATTACCGAAAATTCAGTGAGCTAGGCCTCCAAAGTTAGAGGCAACGACACAGAGATCAGCAGATCAAGCCCGTAAGTTTGAAAGCTACTACTATAGGTAGGAAATTAAGTTACTAACTTTGGAAACCAGTGAACAAAGACCAGTGTTCCTCTGTCGGGAGTTACGCTTGTTCAATCTGCGGTCACAAAAACACAAACTGCTTCATGCGCGCAGCTCAGTGTGTGTATCGTTGGAACCCACACATCATTCGAACAACAATATGGTGGCTTACAACCTAGCCATTACACCGCTGTCCCTCAAAGAAGCGATATTGTCCACAGTGTTAAGTACTCCTCCACCAGACAACATAATTGGTTACCTTGTGAGGTCAAGATTATCTCAAAGTTCAAGGTTGAACCCAGGGGCGGGATTTCTTCCAGAACACTTGCACAATTAGGAGGCCTCTCCAGCTGGTGATGAAATATTTGCTACCTAAATATCAAGTTTCGGTGCGGCGAACAACATCAGCTGCCAAAGGCTCTAAAATTCTGCGTTCGTTTGGGTTAGGGTTGAACAGAGATATCCGTTCTCTTCTCAAACAGTTGGCTTGTAATCTAGCTGTCACATCGTTTTTCTTGTTTTTCACCACTTCGCTTTACCGACGTAGCTTTGAATATGATCAGTTTTTTCGAATAACGTCAGACTTATCAAAGTCAAAGCGATGATAGATCCATATAATAAAGCTTCAGCTTTTGAAAACCAACTAGAAACAGAGTGAAGTTCATCTGTCGACAGAAACCGATCAGCTTGTTGAACAGTCATTTTGTTACACTTTTCAAGACTAAATCGAAAGGTAATTATCGGTCATACGTGTAAGCTGTACTGCGTGATACTTTGCAGCTCGTCAAATGTCACTGTAGACATTGGCTGACCACCACCGGCTTCAGTTATGTATCTTGGGTAGATTACATTCCATCTGGCCATTATTGAAAGAAGACAAATACTGTGACATGGTAGCACTTCATTGACTCGTGTCAATCGCCTTCATGAAACAATTTGAAATTTGACTTGGCTTCTATGATGAACCTGATACAGTAATGAACTACCATTATCACTGTGGTAAGCGGATTGCTTGTGTCAGTATTTTCCGCGTGCATAACTTCACTAATATTCCCAACACATTTGAATTATCGTTATGCAACAATGGTTTGAAAGACCATCGGATCCTCTTCGAGCTCGGTTGCCACCAGATTCGTCAACACGGATGGACGTGTATTTCGTTGACCCTGGTCATTGCATGTGTTTTGCAAAATCGATTCTATCAGTGTAACTTGGATTATTGTTGCGAAATTCGTCGTGGGAGTCATCAGTTTGTTCTGTCAATATAAGAGTCACCGCACAGGCAGGTGAACTGATAAACTATAAGTGAAGTGCAATTCAGCTGTTCATTAGGTAAACTGTTGTCCTCAGACAAATCGCCCATGTAGTTGATAGGCTGTCTGTTCGCTCCAAGTAGTTGCCAACACCATTTTTTTAAACAAATTGCAGATTGTTTTACCTAGGTGATTGGAAATAATAATAGTAGCATTAAAATCTTACAACTTTGTCTGCTCACTGTACTCACCAATTAGATACAGAATACTCCGTCCCTTAAGATTACATTCCAATCGATACTTGTTAAACACTGTCGTAACCGTTACCCAGGGGAATAACATTTAAAGCCGTCGACTCGTTGAACAACCTGAACGTCGTTATATTGTCAAGCTTTGCTATACTCTCCCTGACTGACTAACAGTGTTTTTAAGATGAATGTACCCAAATGACAGCCAGAAACTTCCGAGCCTTACATATACCATCTACAAAACCTGTTTTTGAACCCATCTAGAAGATATTTATCATACAGTGTCAATACTCAACTCATCATTGTAAATCATGGAGGCACCGTATAACTGTGTCACTTTTAATTTCTAAATGCGTGCTTGGGCAGCACTGCAGTGGAAGGGGTATGCCTGATAGCCTCGAGGGCTCACAGCACCCTGAAAGATAGCCAACAACCAGATTCCGAGACTTGAAGTGGTAGAGAACCCCATAAGGTCCAATAAGTTAGGCGTTTTAAAGAGCCAGTCGACAGTGGCTTACAGTCAATCACCAAAGTGACCGGCAGTAGAAGGATCCGAGTTTCTGACCTCCAAGCCGAGCAGGTAAACGCTCTAAATCACTAGACTGATGGCCAAGTGTTTGACTCGGAAAGGTTCATTCCGGGTTCCAGTCTCAGTGGAGGCTGGGTTGATCTGTACTGTTGATGATCTCTAATAGGTCAGATAAGAAACAGCTGTACTGCGCTGCCATGGTTTTTATTAGTAAGTTGTGCAATGCGCTCCACACTCAATTTTCTGAACAGTTTGGTCTGTGTATTTAATTATAAATTTTTAATGGGCAAGCTTTTGTAGAACTCTGTTGAAATTATTGAGCTCAGGCTGAACGAAACTTCCCAGGCACGGATCATTTTTCCTCTCTGAAGATTTTTTGACTGATAACTCGTTTTTCTGTTAGTCAGGAATTAGAATCACTGCGGAATGAGAAGAAGTTGGGATTTTTTGTCTCAGCTTATGGGAACGAGATCTTTTCAGGACAAATAAGCTACTCCGAAAAATGGAGTCATTTTTCTGGGCACCTGAGGTTCTGAACGGATTATCAATTGGCGTATCGGATACCAGATCAGTTCGGCGAGTAGCGAAAATAGATGCGTCATGTGACGTGTTATGGGCAAGTGTTTATTGTTCAGTAACAGCGTTATCATAACAGATGGTAGTTAGTGGACGTTTCAGGCACCATGAGTAATCTTTCTCAAAACCAGTTTACAATTGATTGTAAACTGGTTTTGAGAAAGGTTACTCGAGTTAACTGAAAAGTCGACTGACTACCGTCTTTTCCGACAATGCTGAGTTACCGAACAATAAAAGCTTAACTATAAGAATACCAACCACTTGGATACCACCCCAATGCGCCGCATTCAGCAACGTATACTGCTGTCAGTATGCTCATGTTTTGATTCCGCACCTCATGAACGAAAAACTTAGAAAAATATCCAAGCTTCAGAGGAATAAGGCTTACTTTTGGTAAGACTAAAGCTCTATGTCTACCACCGATTGCTTAGTGTCTCGCAAATAAACTATGGAACGACTTTGTTGCCTTAAGATATGTGAATGAAGTACACGGACTGAAGTGTCTAAAGAATGCTATTCGAGATGGGTGCTTCTTGCTCGTGAATACAAGAGTCTGTTCCACGGGGCTCAACAAAAATGTCAGCTTCAGAGTACAAACAGTGGTCACTTGAAAGCTCGAAGTTTGAAACTGACCGCATAACTGAAGACCTGTCATACTAACGAATACGATCTATCTTTTTCACATCTGTGAAGCCAGAAAGAACAATCAAGGACAGTACGGATACCATGGCTACTGACTTCTAATATTTGATTTTTTGTTACATAATCTCACTGCTGTGGACCACATTTTTCCAAGTGTATTCTTGCACTGACAATTTGTGTTTTCTCTGCTGACTGTTTCAACTTTATCAACGGAGAGAGAAACAACAGTATACCATTGTTATGAAGTTCACTTGCACCTGAAGCAATGCACACGCACAATGTGGTGAACAACCCCATTCAGCATAATCTGCGACATTTTTCGGGGCTGTGTTTTCTCACGACCATTTCCTCCAGATTTTCATTCTAATAAATCTTCTACATTGATTCATCACTAGGCCACTAGTCAAGTCAAAATTTTCCCATCTCAACTTCTGTATTTCTTTTTCCGACTTAGATTTTGACAGTTTTTGTCAGCTTTCCGTGAATCTTCAGTAGAATGAAAAACATTCTGCTTCGATTCTGCCAAGGATTGTTGGATCTAATGAAATCTATAAATTACCGGCAACACGTGGTCGTCACAGCTAGATAAAAAGTATCATCCCTAGAAAGGGAATTAATATCACAAGTGACTGTTCAAAACAGGCGACATCTCTCCGTTTCAGTTGTTTAAGATTGAAGGTATTTATGAAATGAGGTAATGCGCACCATGACCTGTGGTTCTGTGAGTGATGCAGAACAGCTGCTGCCGGGTTGGACTCCATGCTGGAACTCGGAGGGTATGCTCCCCTGAAAACTCCTAACAAGCTGAATAAATGAACTGTTAAGTGATAGCATGATTTCCAATGCTCATTCGAGCTTGAATCAATTCAGTAAAATTTCTATCGGATACACACTACTGATAGTCAGTCATTGTGACCTGATGATTAGGAAAAACCGGTAGAACGATTTCGATGGCATG
The DNA here is from genome assembly GCA_948099385.1 of Fasciola hepatica. Lineage (NCBI taxonomy): Eukaryota > Metazoa > Platyhelminthes > Trematoda > Plagiorchiida > Fasciolidae > Fasciola > Fasciola hepatica. Next base: position 3,754,450 of record CANUEZ040000126.1, on the reverse strand, counting down.
TTCTACGCGGTTTTATTCGATGAGTATAGATCACGGACTAGAGAGCCTGATGTACGTGGGGCTACCCGCACCAACACTGATAAATTTTAAGCGAGAGAGAGAGAGTACTTTGTTTTTGTTAGACGCACTTATTGCGGGCTCCCTGAAGATATTTGCTTCTGATCTCTTTATCCGCGGTGACCATAATTTCTGAAATTCCTGGTGAGCTTTCGAATGCGGGGTATACCTCTTGAAGTACAGTTACTCACAAGCATTCTAGGAAAGCATTTGTCCGTAAGCCAGTCACTGAGTAGCCGTGATATGACTTGGGTCTTAGAAGTGCATTTCTATCAACACAAATAAACAGCCTTGTTTCGTTGATTCTGTTGGCCATCGTTTTTCATGAGAATACTTTATGGGGGAATACATTCCGTGGGTTTATCTTAGGTTCAGTTGACTTCCAGAAGATATAAATGAATGGAACTTATCACACACTTCTCATCTTTTTGACAAAGTTGACTGAAAAGTTTTTCGTGATTCGCTAAGTTGTATCCCCATACAACTCTGTTTTATAATCACCTGTCATTTGGAACTTCCCGGATTCTCAAATCTTCACCAATGCTTCTTTTGGTTTGTCCATCAATATCGAACAATGGGGAAGTCATTGTTGAACTCCCGTGAGGTTCATTCGTGAATATTTTCATAACAAAATGTTCGGCCAGATATGACACATGGCCGATTTTCCATTCGAGCAATACATAGTTTCCGGATAACTGTATCGACTTGGTTCATTTCATTTTCATACGTCACTGTCGTACACTTATCCATGCTATAAAATTTAAAATAATGAAGTATAATAGTCGCTTTAAGAATGGCCTAAGTTTGACCAATTTCTCATTTTTGCCTAACAGTTTCATGATTATTACTGAAAAGTCAAATTTTCTAATTGCAAGTTCATGTACTTTTACCAGCCACGTAAAAATAGGAACAAAAAGTTGTAGTTGCCTAATGTTGGGATGAGTTGGTGTCATGGTTTCGGGAAATCGTTGAGTTCCTACTGTGATTTGATCCAGAGAGGAGATTATAACAATTTAACTAAGAACAAGGAAAATATTCATTTTATTTCCTAATTTGTTTCACGACAAACGCAGGAAAGTCAACTAGGAAAGGGACCAGTGGTGACCAAGTTGTAAATGAACCGCAGGTTTGGAATTTCATACAGATGACTGACTGACTGACTTCCCTCAAGGAGGAGTGACCAGTGTCCTTCTTGTTAGCGAAATTCGATCTCCAGAAAGCCAAACTCAATTCGCGGTGTGCAGGCCATTTGACTTGCGTCTAGTATTCGAAATATTTGAACTGAGTGGACTCACCGAAATCACTTCGAACCGGGATCTACGGAAGCCGAGGTTGATGGAAAACCAAGACTGCAGAATCGCACGTTGACTTTGTCAGAGAACTATATTGTTTATATGGTAAGATCAAAGACGTGTTTTGGTGGATCACAGGTTAACCAATCCCAGCTGGTGTTTGTATTGCCCGGTCATGGCTGCTCTGATTTGTTGAGGGTTTCCCCTCTGTGTGGTTGCAAAACTGTGTTGTATAGTGTCCCGCAGGCTGCATGCCAAGGAGTCATATGTAGCCAGCCAATAAAGATGAAAAATGTCGGTTTTTTGCCAACTAAGTTTCGAAACTGTCTTATCCGCGCATCAGCGGTGTAAGTGGATGCTCCTCGTAGAAGAGTCCCCTAAGGAATGAAAACTGTGGTTATTTGATAGTTCATTGTGTCTTAGTCGGAGATAACTTCGAGAACGATGACCCCGTGATCATCAGTTGCAATATTGGAGGGTAGCAAATGGATCAGTGGAAGACTTTTGTCAGAAACACAAAACCGTTTTCGGTTTAAGTGGCCCAAAATGTGAAGCTTACTTATGTTCCATGAGATTCAAACCCCCACCTGAATTCTACCCAAGCATTTTAATGAATGCTATGTTTGAGCTGAGCTAAGAAGCCACAGTAGGGGCTTCAGATATTTCGTAAATTGGTCACCCTGGTCACCCGGCCGGAAAGCAATGGTACACGTTAATAATCAGTCAGCTGAAGCAAGCAAAGCTAGCTTCCATTCGTGGAGTTTGAATCGCGTTAACCTCGATACCTTTTACCATATGATCATTTCAGGTTGGCCCGTGTTCCCTTTTTCGAAGGTAAATCCATCCGAAAAATGCTTGTCAGGTATTTTTGGCATCTGAAGAAAATTGCACACTTTTCCTGACCAATTTCATATGATTAGTACATGGGTGATTCTGTAACGACACATCAAAACAAAACTTATCAGTGCTAAAACCAAGCAGTGGAATTTTGGATTTTCCTACAAACTTCCCATAGATTTTGTTTTGTAAACTCAAGACCAAACAGCCTGAGGACTTTGGATCGAATAATCTGTCTAAAAGAGATTGGTAAGATAGTGTGAGAGCGAGCTGTCATCCACGATGGTGCAGATTGTAACTGAATTGAAAACACTACGGTCGTAAATCCACGGGATGAGACTATCCTACGGTGTCTTCCTCTATCGGGGCGGGAATATCATTGAAACTGAACAGAAACCGGAACAGGCTGGGGTACATATCCAGAACGCGAAAGATGCAGAAACGATAGATCTTCCGTCACATACGGAAATGACTCTTGTGACCGGGTTCACGCACACAGCGTTGTTCAACATGTTTCCGCCCCAGCAGTTTATGCCCTGCCTGGTTGAGAGGTCTAGAGAACGAAGTGCTAATTAATCCACCCTCTTTTTTGCTACCTTTTGGATCAAACATTTCAGGAAGACCAAACTCTGCGCTCTGATGTGTCAGCTCAATGCATATGCACACGGGTTTGAAACACGACCCGGATAAGTCGAATTATCTTGGATCATGTAACTCGGGGGCTGAGAAATGGTAATAGACTCAGGCCTTAATGACTGAAATAAACAACCAGCAACTTACGATATAAAATTATATACTGCACAAGTCACTTCAGGCATTTACGTATATAGCATTGGGTAAAGGAGAGTATAGGTGCAACTATAGATAGCAGTGAGTGAGTAAGTGTGTAACAAATCCGGAAAGAAACTTGATAAGATGCTTCAACTTGATGAACCTTGTTCGTTGTGTGAACGACATCCAGTGTGAAATGTGTAACCGCATAGCTAGAAAAGATAGGTGTGAAAATGAGGTGTGGAGCTGGGGAGAATTGGTACATGAGAACCATAATAGAATCACTCGTTACAGCCCCTGCAACAACAACTGTTGCAGGAGGTTACGTTGCTTGCACAATTCCGACTTCAGTAGTTGAACTGCTATGGCTTCTAACGTCATCTGCAACAACCTGCGTGATCCTTCAGCACAAACTCTGGGAGTTATCAGGGTTCGTTTGAAAGCTGTCACCGTACAAATGTACAAATTCTGCCCAGCCTCTCACCTCTTTTTTAACACCTATCGTTTCGCGTCATGCGGTTACACATTTCACACTGGATGTCGTTCACACAACGAACAAGGTTCATCAAGTTGAAGCATCTTATCAAGTTTCTTTCCGAATTTGTTACACACTTACTCACTCACTGCTATCTACAGTTGCACCTATACTCTCCTTTACCCAGTACTATTTATGTAAATGCCTGAAGTGATTTTTCGAGAAGAAATTTCTTCGTATTACAAGCTTTTTCATGAATCGATGGGCACAATCTATGAAATAATATTTACCAGTAGAAACTGAAGTACAATGTTCAGGCATGCTCAGTTATACTTCGGGTGTTCTAATGTTCTATGTTCTCGTATTCATCGACAATGGCAAACTTCAACTCATGAAGATTGACAAATCTCTTCCATTCGCATAGAATCACCTAGCAAAATGACCTCAAAAACTTTCGAATTATGGTTCGAGTTTCAACTCTTGGAGGATCAATCCTTGATCTTAACATTCCAGTGCCGAAGCCACATCCTGATGAGGTTGGCTGTGTGTGTGTGTGTGTGCGTGTGTGTGTGTGCGTGTGTGTGTGTGTGCGTGGATAGCCGCGTTACTTTGATGAATGTGAATTCACTACTTCTAACTAGAACGTGCAGCCTGAATGACATTTGTTCAAGAAGCACGTGTAACGTGAATAATATGCAGCAATACAGGACTGGATTCTCTCCCTATTAGAAATGAGTCATTATCGATCGTGGCCATTGTGTTTCGTGATCATCTGATTGCTTTTACGCAGGAGTGTAATTCACATTATTCGGAATAAATTGATTAACCTGCGTCACGTGTGAAATCCGTGCGCATATCGAAGGCAGTAACTACAAGCTGAACTTGGCTGCCCCCAATTGTTTTGGTTCGAAATGATCGCAGAAAATCAGGGTGAAGTTGATAGCATTCGGTGCTCCACAAACCGGTAAATATCCGGTATTTATGTCGGTTAGGGGGCTCGCTAGTTCTTTGTGATTTTTGAACTGTAATCCATCAGACGAATATTCGAGGATCAAATAAGCAATAAGATGGTTATGATCTTGTAGAGTTGGAAACTTTGACCTCAAAAATAAATCACAGTCCTTCCCCTAATTCTAATCAAATGAATGGCTAAGCACATCGGATGTTGCGTTGATTATTCTTCGTAGGCATCCCATGCACTTTTGAGATAAGTCTCTTGAAATTTACCGAGTAAATCAAACAAAGAACTCTGCCATATTTTAACGATAAACTAAATTACATTTTTCATCTAATTGTCCAACGTTTCTAGCAGCGTAAAATAAAATAAATAACGGTGAAGTCAAGAACAGTGCGAAAAGTGGGGTGTGATTCTTTAACGGGGAGGTGTCTTAGGCCATCTGACCTTTCTGGACGGGGTGAGGACTAGAGGACGGTTTACTGTACCTCTTAGGGCAGAGGAATGGAATCACAGCATCACACCAAAATAAACGTACCTATTTCATTTCTACTTAAAATGAAATTGTTCTAACTTCCAGTGATTCGCACGTAACTCCACATCAGGCCAAAAAGGTTTTCACAAGCAGTAAATTGTAAAGTTCAGATGTTGTTGGTCATTTTAAGAAGGCATTTGGAAAATATAGGGTGGATCAGAGCTATACCTCGAAGTGGAGCCAAAATCCCGCGTTGATAACATGGAAATTATTATGAGGAAGAAACGGAGTGAGTTTCGTAAGATACAATGAGAAAGAAACGAACATGTATCTATAGATTCAACGGAGAATTAAGTGAAAGAAACCGATTGAGGCACCAAAACACTCGGTAGGGAACAGAATTTTTTCGGAATCTCAAAACTGGCTAAATACAGCACAGTTTATAGGTAGCAGAAATATGATATTAGAAAGAACAGTAAGACCGGTAGTCATGGAGACGAAAAAGGCCAAATTCGTTTTCGTATAAAAGGGGTACAGTCGGTGTCACAAAGGCTGGCTTGTTGATAATTGCCATAAGGATTTGCCTCACCTATCAAATTTGAAAGTAAAATCAACGTATACTGATCACTCGGAGGAAGGTGAGCGAGATCTTATGAAGATGCTTTCAGAACACTTGGAAGGGTTGATGGAAAGATCACCCTGTACAGAATAACTCAAAGTGTTCTGAAGATTATCAGATAGGTTATTATATTTCTCTTCGACTGGTGCAGCATGACTAGTAGTTACGATATCACCACTCTTATTTACAATTCCGGAGGCGCTAGAAGGAAGATTGGTAACTTAGATGTGGGAAAAAGGGTAGAAGCACAGCAGCTTGGAGAACGCGAGACTTATTAATTCAGAACCCAATCGACTTGCAGAGAAACCTACTGTTTTGGGGTGTGTCCCTAAAGATAGTGGATATGTCGTGCCAACTGACTGCTAAACTACCTGGACTACCAGAGGAATAGGTTTTAGAGATATTAGAATGAAGTCAAAGTTTGAAGATTAGTTATGAAATATGCACCAAACAGATTTAGCAATACCGTTTCGCCAATCACTGTTAGACTGAGCAGTATTCTGCTTGTTTGGCAGTGCAGTGGCGTGCGTATGAAGTGTTTTTTCTTTCTCAGGAAAACATCGATGGTCCGGCTTTTCCATGCTGAAATACCTCGGGCGGTTTTACCAAGGACATACCAGGAGAATCGGCTTAACATAAAATTCCGCGGAAGCAATAATTAGGTTGGTTGGACAAAAGAGGCAGCACAGAACAAAAAACACAGTATTTCCGGTAAAGTGCTACAATTCTGGCCTGTTTTTTTTGGCGGAATGCAAATTGAAATGATGTGTTTTACAACTATCTTTCCACATCATTCTCCGTCTTGATGTTGTCAAGTCAATTGGAAGGTCACATTTCGTAGAGTAAAATCACGGAACCAAAGAGGAAATACCAGATGAAATTAGAGATCAGAGGTCGAGGATGATAGTAGCGTTTTTTATTTAACAATGCACGAAAGTAGACCTCAATTATTCGTGTATGAGTTACTAAGTTTTCATTTGAGGCTTCAGTTGGCTACGGTGTTCCATACAGTTTGTCACCAAAATGAAATAAAATAGCTAACAGAAGCACATAAAAGTGAACTCAACCGTGGTATGAACATCCAGGTACAATTTTTATCCATGAGGAAAACGACAGTGACATTATAAAAGAACTACATAGTTGTATCATTGATCATTCGATCGCCATTGGCTCCATTGGCTTTTTCTCTGGTCTACATCGGATATCTTATTTTTGGTTACTCATAATTATTTCAGTAGCATAAACCTAAGTTCAACTGGTGTGGATTGCCTTCGGATTCATCGGGCAAACTGCTGGATTATCCGCACATTCAGATTCAACCGTTGATATATATATATATATATATATATATATATATATATATATATATATATATATATATATATATGTGGGTCCGTTGCCCTCATCCTGTGGAGAAGACCTGATTGGTGGGAGGCATTCGCTTGGAGTTAACTAGGTCCGGAACCGTGTCTCCATTTGAAAGCTGTCGGGCATTTCTGGCTGTCATAGAGAACGACATCTATACAAGCTTAACTTGGTGATTCGGATCAGCTCGAACGGGAGCGGGTTGGCGCAGTGGTAACACACACGCCTTCGAGATGGGAGGGCCCGGGTTCAAACCCTGGGTGTGGCGGAGGATATGCACCACTGATGAGCTCTAACAAGAGCGAAACTCGAGTCTGGTGCTTCCGAGTGCAGGTTGGTCGGATGACCTGAGGTTTGCGCGTGAAACGTGGAGTCCAAAAGGACAGTCAATCAAACGAAAATATATATATATATCTGAACAGTAGCTTCCCTCCGAGGTACCGGCGGATAAGCAAAGTTCGCTTACTAAATCCATACTACCACCAGTTAGTCTCAAACACCTCCGGAAATGCATTCCTTCAAGGAGTTTCCTACTAGAAAACAAATTTCTTCGTCGAAAATCTGCTCGTTGCTATACAGCACGCAATATATGTCTAACGGGAAAAGCCTTGTTTGGGTCTGCAAATATCAGATAATCAATGACACAATGATTGTTCGATAAGACATCTCCTTGACCGTGGACATGTTGTCATTACACAGATGAGCACATAACTGTGACAAAACAGAGAGGACACTATAACAATGGGATGAACAGTAAGCCGACAGTTCATTATTGTCCAACCTTAAGAGCTGAAGCCCATCTAGATTTTCTTGGAGCAATCTCATCTGAAGAAACATATCTTTCATATCCATCATCGGAGCTAGTTCGTCAATACGAAAGTGCAGCTATGCCGGTGAAAAATCTTGGACGACATTCGGACCTTGCAATGAGGTATTGTTCCATGAAACTTCTGTGTAGTGCTCAAAACTAGACGGATTAACAAACGAGTGGCATTGTAATGTAGACCATGAGAGAGTCCACTGTACTGGAGCTTCCGAAATTATAGTCTGAATCAATCAATGAGCAGTCTGATTAGAGCTAACTTGTTATCGATCCAAAAGCACATGAAGCCACACAACATCACCTATCTCCTCGAGAAATACCACTCACATACAATAACGAATAACTGATCGCCAAACTCAAGTTGACCGTCTTCGTTGTTCTTCCATTGGTATATCCGGCACATCCATCAGCACACTCACCATCGTGTAGAATCTGAGTTACACTTTTCAATGTATCACCCCTAGAGGTGAACCAAACTAAGGCGAATTTCATAACCCCCAGAAATGACTGCTCCTATCCCTTTTCAACCCAGTACCTTCACAGCAGAGAACCGGTGTCTGGAACCAATTGTTCGACTGGCCAGTAGACTTCTGGACCATCATACCTTATTTGTAGTTCAGTATCCTTGCTACCAAGATCCTCCAAATGAATGCTTTGGAGATGCTTCTGCTTCTTATTGTGGCAGGCTGATGGTAGGTTCCAAAGTCCAAGAACCAGTTATTGACGGGATAGGCTCTCTCAACCTGAACTGAGTGGGATTTGCCAGGAGCGCTGACAACACATGAAACGACTTAAAAACTTTCTGTCCTGACCACATTAGAAGTCTGTATGGAAAAGGACATCCCCACGTCACCTAATCGTAATCCTTATCATAAATTATCTTTAATGAACATTGAATGTGAACAGTGGTTGATGAGTGTGTAGTTTATAAGACTTCGCTTCGGACCAAATACACTAAAAGCAATTACATTTAGGTATGGTTATTGTAAATCGGTTTGGTTAATCCCTCCCTGTTTGGTCACGTTCATGGAACAGGGAACAAGCTGTTTCTTGTGGTGCAGCATCCCAAGATATTTATCATTACGTTCGAGTTCATAGAGTTCTTTTTTGATCAGCAAATTCGGCCATGACGTAGGCTATCTTCAAACACAAGAAACAACTCCAACTGGGCAGGACTATCTTCCGTTTTTCAGTTACGGTCAACTTCTTCAATGCAGTACAACTTTCTAGATAGTGCTGACAAGTGCATACCGGACATGGCTCAATGGATAGCCGGTTGACTTTAGCAGCATTGAAATTGTATGTGGTTTTATTTTCTTTAGTGGGCAGAAGATTTGGTGGGAGACGAAAAGTTGCTCCGGGAAGGCTTTCCTGAACGAGCATCTACTCGTGTCGACTTCCAGCTGCACGAGCACTTTTGGTGATGTAGTATTTTAGGTCGAGAACTTTGTCTGTCTTCCCATTTCTTAGACATTTCTAGCACACTCGACCCATGTGCTTCTCCGTTCTATGAGCAGTCTTCGAATAATTCCTACCAAGACGGAGCACAAATCAAGAGCATATGAATAATTCATTTGTGAAAGGGTCAGTTCAGATCTTCGCATTTGTATAACAAACTGTAAAATATCATCCCCGGTATTCCTCAGGAGCCTTCCACCGAACATCTCACCAAATCCCACTTGCCTTACGATAACGTTCTGAATGGGCGGTATCCCACATCCTTCTTGGAGTATAGCAGAACAGCTGGCTTTTAGTTGCATCTTAAATTGTCGAAAGAACTGATGATAATCCGCAGCATTTCCATCAGACTTTGAGTATGATTCACGGCAGTTCTAACTGGATGATCATCTCACAGATCCTTTTTTGATCTACCACATATTCCTACATTAAGTTTTATTCTGTTAAGTGATTCATGGTCCTTCTCAATGGTATCGTGAGCTTAGTTTCAGATTTAACCCAAGAAGGCTCAAGTTCGACCTCCAACTTTCATAACTGAAATTGGAGTTCTTTCTTGGCCTGTCCCCTTCTCAACTTTACTATCTCCGGTGAAATAAAAAGGTCATTCTTACATTGTAACCGTACAAGAATACAAGGCTCACTTAGCTACTTATCAGGGAGAGTTTCACCTTCTCCAACGCTCACAGCTCCCAGCCGGCCAGACAATGGGGCTCACAGTCAGGCTCCACCACAGGCAAACACTGTGACATTAAACAAAGACAGCCGATAGTCAAGAAAGAGGAAAGCCAACAAAGGAAACACAGTTCCGATATTGTCCTTTCGGGGAATGCTCCAACAAGCAGCGGTTATTAGAAATCAGCACTGCTGGAATTTTGAAAAGAAAAGCCAGAGTTGCAACATAGCACGATTTATGTCCGGAACGATTTTGCTGCATCTCAACAAGGTGCATATTGCAGAACGATACTGTTTATATAAGTTCATGTGAAACCATTATGTTTGACAAATATAGGGAAAATTACAATAGTCAAGTTACTTCACCATGGTAAAGACACATTAACAAAGAGCTGTTTCTGCTGACAATATAGGTTTCCGTCGATGTCTGGCAATGGCTTCAGCAAACCTCAAAAGCCTGGAATTCTTTTTGCCACGTAAATGACCCGAAAAGCAGTGCTTCGGTCTGGTGGATGTTGCGTCATCAGAAGATGACGAGCGACGGCCGACGACGGGATCTTATGGTTTCGAGTGTTGTCATTATGCCTTTGATCTGACCCTGATTGCATCACAAAAAGTTGTACCCAATTTGGAATGTGTCCAATCACTCGGTTACGTAACTTCTCGAAGTTGACCGGAGAAGAATATGTTTGATTCTGTATTAGCCAAACAAAAGCGAGGGAAATCATGCCAAGTTTATTTTGCTCGACACCAGAAGCGTATTGTCAAGTGCTGTGTCATAAATCTTGTCGAAAAACCTTCGAGCAACTCGTCCCAAATTAATTATTTTCTTTTTTACATTTCAGAAACACGGAAATCAGAATTTCAGTTCAGCGCCATCAGTAGCAGTACTATTTTACCCTCTGATAAATAGTATGTGTCACAACATTGGTCTATTTCCCAACACATCTCGGCTAGTCTGAAATGGATCGTTTAGTGATAAGAAAAATGTGACAACTAATAGGTTGTCTTGTCAATTAGTCAATAGTGAAATATAGCATACATACTTAGTTTGTCTGCCAGGCTAGTACGGAAACCTCATCCACTCTGTTGCCAACAGTGTGTGAAATTTCTGTATTTATTGAGTGTCAAGCTGTTCCCAGTACGGCAGCCAACATGAGACGTGCTTTTTTGAAATCCTAGCTCTGATCAATTTGTGCTCTGGACACATTTTGCTACAGTTGCTCAATAAATTTAATGTGTCTCTGATCGTTGGATTACGAGAAAAACATTTGATTCCTAACTGTAGCCATTTGCCACCTCCGTACATCGTTCATCTCGTTAGTCTCACACACTAATAGATCTTGTGGGACATCGCATCTGGTGACTTTATATATATATATATATATATATATATATATATATATATATATATATATAAGAGGTACAGTAAACCGTCCTCCAGTCCTCACCCCGTCCAGAAAGGTCAGATGGCCTAAGACACCTCCCCGTTAAAGAATCACACCCCACTTTTCGCACTGTTCTTGACTTCACCGTTATTTATTTTATTTTACGCTGCTAGAAACGTTGGACAATTAGATGAAAAATGTAATTTAGTTTATCGTTAAAATATGGCAGAGTTCTTTGTTTGATTTACTCGGTAAATTTCAAGAGACTTATCTCAAAAGTGCATGGGATGCCTACGAAGAATAATCAACGCAACATCCGATGTGCTTAGCCATTCATTTGATTAGAATTAGGGGAAGGACTGTGATTTATTTTTGAGGTCAAAGTTTCCAACTCTACAAGATCATAACCATCTTATTGCTTATTTGATCCTCGAATATTTGTCTGATGGATTACAGTTCAAAAATCACAAAGAACTAGCGAGCCCCCTAACCGACATAAATACCGGATATTTACCGGTTTGTGGAGCACCGAATGCTATCAACTTCACCCTGATTTTCTGCGATCCTTTTCGAACCAAAACAATTGGGGGCAGCCAAGTTCAGCTTGCAGTTACTGCCCTCGATATGCACACGGATTTCACACGTGACGCAGGTTAATCAATTTATTCCGAATAATGTGAATTACACTCCTGCGTAAAAGCAATCAGATGATCACGAAACACAATGGCCACGATCGATAATGACTCATTTCTAATAGGGAGAGAATCCAGTCCTGTTTTACTGCAAATTATTCACGTTACACGTGCTTCTTGAACAAATGTCATTCAGGCTGCACGTTCTAGTTAGAAGTAGTGAACTCACACTCATCAAAGTAACGCGGCTATCCACGCACACACACACACACACACACACACACACACACACACACACACACACAGCCAACCTCATCAGGATGTGGCTTCGGCACTGGAATGTTAAGATCAAGGATTGATCCTCCAAGAGTTGAAACTCGAACCATAATTCGAAAGTTTTTGAGGTCATTTTGCTAGGTGATTCTATGCGAATGGAAGAGATTTGTCGATCTTCATGAGTTGAAGTTTGCCATTGTCGATGAATACGAGAACATAGAACATTAGACCACCCGAAGTATAACTGAGCATGCCTGAACATTGTACTTCAGTTTTTACTGGTAAATATCATTTCCATAGAATATGCCCATCGATTCATGAAAAAGCTTGTAATACGAAGAAATTTCTTCTCGAAAAATCACTTCAGGCATTTACATAAATAGTACTGGGTAAAGGAGAGTATAGGTGCAACTGTAGATAGCAGTGAGTGAGTAAGTGTGTAACAAATTCGGAAAGAAACTTGATAAGATGCTTCAACTTGATGAACCTTGTTCGTTGTGTGAACGACATCCAGTGTGAAATGTGTAACCGCATGACGCGAAACGATAGGTGTTAAAAAAGAGGTGAGAGGCTGGGCAGAATTGGTACATTTGTACGGTGACAGCTTTCAAACGAACCCTGATAACTCCCAGAGTTTGTGCTGAAGGATCACGCAGGTTGTTGCAGATGACGTTAGAAGCCATAGCAGTTCAACTACTGAAGTCGGAATTGTGCAAGCAACGTAACCTCCTGCAACAGTTGTTGTTGCAGGGGCTATAACAAATGATTCTATTATGGTTCTCATGTACCAATTCTCCCCAGCTCCACACCTCATTTTCACACCTATCTTTTCTAGCCATGCGGTTACACATTTCACACTGGATGTCGTTCACACAACGAACAAGGTTCATCAAGTTGAAGCATCTTATCAAGTTTCTTTCCGGATTTGTTACACACTTACTCACTCACTGCTATCTATAGTTGCACCTATACTCTCCTTTACCCATTACTATATATGTAAATGCCTGAAGTGACTTGTGCAATACATAATTTTGTATAGTAAGTTGCTGGTTGTTTATTTCAGTCATTAAGGCCTGAGTCTATTACCATTTCTCAGCCCCTGAGTTACGTGATCCAAGATAATTCGACTTATCCGGGTCGTGTTTCAAATCCGTGTGCATATACATTGAGCTGACACATCAGAGCGCAGAGTTTGGTCTTCCTGAAATGTTTGATCCAAAAGGTAGCAAAACAGAGGGTGGATTAATTAGCACTTCGCTCCCCATACCTCTCAACCAGGCAGGGCATAAACTGCTGGGGCGGAAACATGTTGAACAACGCTGTGTGCGTGAGAAATAATGAACCACTTACGAAAAACACTCGAACCCGGTCACAAGAGTCATTTCCGTATGTGACGGAAGATCTATCGTTTCTGCATCTTTCGCGTTCTGGATATGTACCCCAGCCTGTTCCGGTTTCTGTTCAGTTTCAATGATATTCCCGCCCCGATAGAGGAAGACACCGTAGGATAGTCTCATCCCGTGGATTTACGACCGTAGTGTTTTCAATTCAGTTACAATCTGCACCATCGTGGATGACAGCTCGCTCTCACACTATCTTACCAATCTCTTTTAGACAGATTATTCGATCCAAAGTCCTCAGGCTGTTTGGTCTTGAGTTTACAAAACAAAATCTATGGGAAGTTTGTAGGAAAATCCAAAATTCCACTGCTTGGTTTTAGCACTGATAAGTTTTGTTTTGATGTGTCGTTACAGAATCACCCATGTACTAATCATATGAAATTGGTCAGGAAAAGTGTGCAATTTTCTTCAGATGCCATAAATACCTGACAAGCATTTTTCAGATGGATTTACCTTCGAAAAAGGGAACACGGGCCAACCTGAAATGATCATATGGTAAAAGGTATCGAGGTTAACGCGATTCAAACTCCACGAATGGATGCTAGCTTTGCTTGTTTCAGCTGACTGATTATTAACGTGTACCACTGCTTTCCGGCCGAGTGACCAGGGTGATCAATTTACAAAATATCTGAAGCCCCTACTGTGGCTTCTTAGCTCAGCTCATACATAGAGTTCTTGAAAAATGCTTGGGTAGAATTCAGGTGGGGGTTTGAATCTCATCACATTTTGGGCCACTTCAACCGAAAACGGTCTTGTGTTTCTGACAAAAGTCTTCCACTTATCCATTTGCTGCCTTCCAATATTGCAACTGATGATCACGGGGTCATCGTTCTCGAAGTTATCTCCGACTAAGACACGATGAACTATCAAATAACCACAGTTTTCATTCCTTAGGGGACTCTTCTACGAGGAGCATCCACTTACACCGCTGATGCGCGGATAAGACAGTTTCGAATAGAGGATAAATGATCATGAAGAATATGAAACTTAGTTGGCAAAAAACCGACATTTTTCATCTTTATTGGCTGGCTACATATGACTCCTTGGCATGCAGCCTGCGGGACACTATACAATACAGTTTTGCAACCACACAGAGGGGAAACCCTCAACAAATCAGAGCAGCCATGACCGGGCAATACAAACACCAGCTGGGATTGGTTAACCTGTGATCCACCAAAACACGTCTTTGATCTTACCATATAAACAATATAGTTCTCTGACAAAGTCAACGTGCGATTCTGCAGTCTTGGTCTTCCATCAACCTCGACTTCCGTAGATCCCGGTTCGAAGTGATTTCGGTGAGTCCACTCAGTTCAAATATTTCGAATACTAGACGCAAGTCAAATGGCCTGCACACCGCAAATTGAGTTTGGCTTTCTGGAGATCGAATTTCGCTAACAAGAAGGACACTGGTAACTCCTCCTTGAGGGAAGTCAGTCAGTCAGTCATCTGTATGAAATTCCAAACCTGCGGTTCATTTACAACTTGGTCACCACCGGTCCCTTTCCCAGTTGACCTTCTTGCATTTTATCGTGAAATAAACTAAGAAATAAGATGAATATTTTCCTTGTTCTTAGTTAAATTTTTATAATCTCCTCTCTGGATCAAATCACAGTAGGAACTCAACGATTTCCCGAAACCATGACACCAACTCATCCCAACATTAGGCAACTACAACTTTTTGTTCCTATTTTTACGTGGCTGGTAAAAGTACATGAACTTGCAATTAGAAAATTTGACTTTTCAGTAATAATCATGAAACTGTTAGGCAAAAATGAGAAATTGGTCAAACTTAGGCCATTCTTAAAGCGACTATTATACTTCATTATTTTAAATTTTATAGCATGGATAAGTGTACGACAGTGACGTATGAAAATGAAATGAACCAAGTCGATACAGTTATCCGGAAACTATGTATTGCTCGAATGGAAAATCGGCCATGTGTCATATCTGGCCGAACATTTTGTTATGAAAATATTCACGAATGAACCTCACGGGAGTTCAACAATGACTTCCCCATTGTTCGATATTGATGGACAAACCAAAAGAAGCATTGGTGAAGATTTGAGAATCCGGGAAGTTCCAAATGACAGGTGATTATAAAACAGAGTGGTATGGGGATACAACTTAGCGAATCACGAAAAACTTTTCAGTTAACTTTGTCAAAAAGATGAGAAGTGTGTGATAAGTTCCATTCATTTATATCTTCTGGAAGTCAACTGAACCTAAGATAAACCCACGGAATGTATTCCCCCATAAAGTATTCTCATGAAAAACGATGGCCAACAGAATCAACGAAACAAGGCTGTTTATTTGTGTTGATAGAAATGCACTTCTAAGACCCAAGTCATATCACGGCTACTCAGTGACTGGCTTACGGACAAGTGCTTTCCTAGAATGCTTGTGAGTAACTGTACTTTAAGAGGTATACCCCGCACTCAAAAGCTCACCAGGAATGTCAAAAATTATGGTCACCACGGATAAAGAGATCAGAAGCAAATATCTTCAGAGAGCCCGCAATAAGTTAGGTTGGGCAGTGCGTCTAACAAAAACAAAGTACTCTCTCTCTCTCGCTTAAAATTTATCAGTGTTGGTGCGGGTAGCCCCACGTACATCAGGCTCTCTAGTCCGTGATCTATACTCATCGAATAAAACCGTGTAGAACATGCCATCGAAATCGTTCTACCGGTTTTTCCTAATCATCAGGTCACAATGACTGACTATCAGTAGTGTGTATCCGATAGAAATTTTACTGAATTGATTCAAGCTCGAATGAGCATTGGAAATCATGCTATCACTTAACAGTTATTTTATTCAGCTTGTTAGGAGTTTTCAGGGGAGCATACCCTCCGAGTTCCAGCATGGAGTCCAACCCGGCAGCAGCTGTTCTGCATCACTCACAGAACCACAGACCATGGTGCGCATTACCTCATTTCATAAATACCTTCAATCTTAAACAACTGAAACGGAGAGATGTCGCCTGTTTTGAACAGTCACTTGTGATATTAATTCCCTTTCTAGGGATGATACTTTTCATTTAGCTGTGACGACCACGGGTTACCGGTAATTTATAGATTTCATTAGATCCAACAATCCTTGGCAGAATCGAAGCAGAATGTTTTTCATTCTACTGAAGATTCACGGGAAGCTGACAAAAACTGTCAAAATCTAAGTCGGAAAAAGAAACACAGAAGTTGAGATGGGAAAATTTTGACTTGACTAGTGGCCTAGTGATGAATCAATGTAGTAGATTTATTAGAATGAAAATCTGGAGGAAATGGTCGTGAGAAAACAGCCCCGAAAAATGTCGCAGATTATGCTGAATGGGGTTGTTCACCACATTGTGCGTGTGCATTGCTTCAGGTGCAAGTGAACTTCATAACAATGGTATACTGTTGTTTCTCTCTCCGTTGATAAAGTTGAAACAGTCAGCAGAGAAAACACAAATTGTCAGTGCAAGAATACACTTGGAAAAATGTGGTCCACAGCAGTGAGATTATGTAACAAAAAATCAAATATTAGAAGTCAGTAGCCATGGTATCCGTACTGTCCTTGATTGTTCTTTCTGGCTTCACAGATGTGAAAAAGATAGATCGTATTCGTTAGTATGACAGGTCTTCAGTTATGCGGTCAGTTTCAAACTTCGAGCTTTCCAGTGACCACGGTTTGTACTCTGAAGCTGACATTTTTGTTGAGCCCCGTGGAACAGACTCTTGTATTCACGAGCAAGAAGCACCCCTATCTAAAAGCATTCTTCAGCCTTATTTCTCTGAAGCTTGGATATTTTTCTAAGTTTTTCGTTCATGAGGTGCGGAATCAAAACATGAGCATACTGACAGCAGTATACGTTGCTGAATGCGGCGCATTGGGGTGGTATCCAAGTGGTTGGTATTCTTATAGTTAAGCTTTTATTGTTCGGTAACTCAGCATTGTCGGAAAAGACGGTAGTCAGTCGACTTTTCAGTTAACTCGAGTACCCTTTCTCAAAACCAGTTTACAATCGATTGTAAACTGGTTTTGAGAAACATTACTCATGGTACCTGAAACGTCCACTAACTACCATCTGTTATGATAACGCTGTGTTACCGAACAATAAACACTTGCCCATAACACGTCACATGACGCATCTATTTTCGCTACTCGCCGAACTGATCTGGTATCCGATACGCCGATTGGTAATCCGTTCAGAACCTCAGGTGCCCAGAAAAACGACTCCACTTTTGGAGTAGCTTATTTGTCCTGAAAAGATCTCGTTCCCATAAGCTGAGACAAACAATCTCAACTTCTTCCCATTCCGCGGTGATTCTTATTCCTGACTAACAGAAAAACGAGTAATCAGTTAAAAAATCTTCGGAGAGGAAAAATGATCCGTGACTGGAAAGTTTTGTTCAGTATGAGCTCAATAATTTCAACAGAGTTCTACAAAAGCTTGCCCATTAAAAATTTATAATTAAATACACAGACCAAACTGTTCAGAAAATTGAGTGTGGAGCGCATTGCACAACTTACTACTAAAAACCATGGCAGCGCTGTACAGCTGTTTCTTATCTGACCTATTAGAGATCATCAACAGTACAGATCAACCCAGCCTCCACTGAGACTGGAACCCGGAATGAACCTTTTCGAGTCAAACACATGGCCGTCAATCTAGTGATTTAGAGCGTTTACCTGCTCGGCTTGGAGGCCAGAAACTTGGATCCCTCTACTGCCGGTCTCTTTGGTGATTGACGGTGAGCCACTGTCGACTGGTTCTTTAAAACGCCTAACTTATTGGACCTTATGGGGTTATCTGTCACTTCATGTCTAAGAATCTGGTAGACGGCTATCCTTTAGGGTGCAATGAGCCCTCGAGGCTATCAGGCATACCCCTTCATCTGCAGTGATGCCCAAGCACGCATTTAGAAATTAAAAGTGACACTGTTATACGGTGCCTCCATGATTTACAATGATGAGTTGAGTATTGACACTGTATGATAAATATCTTCTAGATGGGTTCAAAAAACAGGTTTTGTAGATGGTATATGTAAGGCTCGGAAGTTTCTGGCTGTCATTTGGGTACATTCATCTTAAAAACACTGTTAGTCAGTCAGGGAAAGTATAGCGAAGCTTGACAATACAACGACTTTCAGGTTGTTCAACGAGTCGATGGCTTTAAATGTTATTCCCCTGGGTAACGGTTACGACAGTGTTTAACAAGTATCGATTGGAATGTAATCTTAAGGGACGGAGTATTCTGTATCTAATTGGTGAGTACAGTGAGCAGACAAAGTTGTAAGATTTTAATGCTACTATTATTATTTCCAATCACCTAGGTAAAACAATCTGCAATTTGTTTAAAAAAATGGTGTTGGCAACTACTTGGAGCGAACAGGCAGCCTATCAACTACATGGGCGATTTGTCTGCGGACAACAGTTTACCTAATGAACAGCTGAATTGCACTTCACTTATAGTTTATCAGTTCACCTGCCTGTGCGGTGACTCTTATATTGACAGAACAAACTGATGACTCCCACGACGAATTTCGCAACAATAATCCAAGTTACACTGATAGAATCGATTTTGCAAAACACATGCAATGACCAGGGTCAACGAAATACACGTCCATCCGTATTGACGAATCTGGTGGCAACCGAGCACGAAGAGGATCCGATGGTCTTTCAAACCACTGTTGCATAACGGTAATTCAAAGGTGTTGAGAATATTAGTGAAGCTATGCACGCGGAAAATACTGACGCAAGCAGTCCGCTTACCACGGGGATAATGGCAGTTCGTTACTGTATCAGGTTCATCATAGAAGCCAAGTCAAATTTCAAATTGTTTCATGTACGCGATTGACACGAGTCAGTGAAGTGCTACCATGTCACAGTATTTGTCATCTTTCAATAATGGCCAGATGGAATGTAATCTACCCAAGATACATAACTGAAGCCGGTGGTGGTCAGCCAATGTCTACAGTGACATTTGACGAGCTGCAAAGTATCACGCAGTACAGCTTACACGTATGACCGATAATTACCTTTCGATTTAGTCTTGAAAAGTGTAACAAAATGACTGTTCAACAAGCTGATCGGTTTCTGTCGACAGATGAACTTCACTCTGTTTCTAGTTGGTTTTCAAAAGCTGAAGCTTTATTATATGGATCTATCATCGCTTTGACTTTGATAAGTCTGACGTTATTCGAAAAAACTGATCATATTCAAAGCTACGTCGGTAAAGCGAAGTGGTGAAAACAAGAAAAACGATGTGACAGCTAGATTACAAGCCAACTGTTTGAGAAGAGAACGGATATCTCTGTTCAACCCTAACCCAAACGAACGCAGTATTTTAGAGCTTTTGGTAGCTGATGTTGTTCGCCACACAGGAACTTGATATTTAGGTAGCAAATATTTCGTCACCAGCTGAAGAGGCCTCGTTGCACAGGTGTTCTGGAGGAAATCCCGCCCCTGGGTTCAACCTTGAACTATGAGATAATCTTGACCTCACAAGGTAACCAATTATGTTGTCTGGTGGAGGAATACTTAACACTGTGGACAATATCGTTTCGTTGAGGGACTAAGGTGTAATGGCTAGGTTGTAAGCCGCCATATTGTTGTTCGAATAATGTGTGGGTTCCAACGATACACACACTGAGCTGCGCTCATGAAGCAGTTTGTGTTTTTGTGACCGCAGATTGAACAAGCGTAACTCCCGGCAGAGTAACACTGGTCTTTGTGCACTGGTTTCCAAAGTTAGTAACTTAATTTCCTACCTATAGTAGTAGCTTTCAAAATTACGGGCTTGATCTGCTGATCTCTGTGTCGTTGCCTCTAATTTTGGAGGCCTAGCTCACTGAATTTTCGGTAATTTAATCCCATGTCACAAGAAGAATTGAGGTTTATGGACTTGGGTCGTCAGGATGAGGGTCCTTTAATTTGTTTTCCGTTTCTGAAATCAGTTACATTTCTAACACTCCAGGAGACTGAAAATAAAATCCACTTCCATATGTTTACTGATTGGGCTATTTGAAGCTTTCCAAGCTTTCAAAACTCTCTGAACTATCCTGTAATTGAGTGATCCGGAAAGTGGACTTCCTCCAAAGTGAACGTTTTCTCCTTTCGATCCCCATAGACGGATAATCGGACTGATGTGTTGTGTCGTCTTGTATTCTGTTTGCTTTCATCAATTCGAAAGGAACAATCTGTGGCAGTTTTGATGGTATAAGCAAATAAATAGAAATATTGTTATGTTTCTTATTTCTTTATTGTGCAACAGCTTACACAGTGGAGAAGAGCTGCCGGCCATCTGAAGACTTCCCAAATTGGTAAGTGACCGACGGGGGCCGTGATCGTGCAAGGGCCGTCAAAGTCCGAATTCCAAAATGATGACCGTTTTACCACCGCTGGTCAGTCCATGCGGCCAGCTGATCCTTGCCGGCGAAAGCAGCATTATCTGCCATCTAGTTAATCGGGACGGGAGTGTTTGCAAATTTGTTTTGCCGAGACTGATAAGTGGACATACTGTGTTCCGTATAAGTAGGCAATGCCTTCAGTTCTCTTCAGACAAATATTCTAATATTTTCAAACCTCCCATTCGGGTCGATGTCAAGTATTCCTTTCTAAAATACTCCTATTCCTTGTCCACGGAAACAGTTTGAACAAATTCCCCATTCGTTACAATATTTCATTCATCTATCATATTAGCGATTTTAAATAAAGGGAAAACCAACCCCATCTAGATGGACCGTTCACTTTTCCAAGCGTCTCTAAAAACCGTAACCCAATGATGGATTTTCGTCCTGTTCACCTACTCACTTCTTTTTTAGTGTCTTTTTACAACAACGTGAATGTAATTAAAAAAAGAAAACAGTTTTACCATTCCAAACAGCTGTTGACCAGACCGGTAGAAAAGGGAACAACACAGTTAATTAATCGCGTACTTATTCAAACTTATCAGAGCAATAACAAGAGGAAAATTGTTGTTCGCTTGTTTCAGCGGTACCGCGTTAGTTGCACGAGAAACAGAACATCCTTCCGAAGGAGAATACAACTTCGCACTGAAATTTATTCGATGAAACCCTTAACAATGTCAAATGAGACGGAGAACAGCATAGTAACCAACCCACACTCACCAGGAATCTCATATATCATGCAGACAAACTTTTGTAATTTCGTGGATCACAAAAACCATACCTTGTAGTGCTTTTAAAAAAGACTACCGTGACTGTTTCTCTGTCGACGAGATCACCACAAAGCTTCAATTTCTATTACTTTGCGAATGCTTTTTCATAGAGCTTCCTTGTGCTTGGGACTATTCTGAATATTGGGCCCGCTTTGTCTTCACATCAATGCCGTTGTTCTCCGTTCGTTCGTTGAATTGGGAATTTTTTGTGCTATAGCCATGTTTGCAAAAGAGTAGATCAATAGAAGCCGCGCTTTTGATCAACCCGGAACTTCCAGACTCAAATATTGTTTTATCTGATTGAGTTTTATTGAAGAATTCTCTTTCACAATGTTGCGTATCTTGGTGATAATGTGACCCAAAAATTTCCTTTTATTGAGGTCCCATTTTAACCCATTTTCTTGATCTCCTTTTCAATTTTTGTGCATGTTTTATGATTACTCCCAGCTGTTGAGATATCAGCTTCAGATCACCCCCGTTTCTGGTCCATCGTCCAATATGCCTGCGATCTTCATTGTTGGCAGTGTTTCTCCTACTTACAGTATTATCGTTCTCTGGGCCTTAATCAATTATTTCCATCTCCACTGTCATTTTCTCAGCGGACGTCTTCGTTTTGCCGTGTTCGTTTTACGATTGACACAGTTACCAATTCTCACATCATTATGTTGGATTGAAATTGACCGAACGACCAAGAGCCATCCAAAACCAATGTTGAGTTGTTACACCCTCGTGCTCCGTTCGGCGTGGTGCTTACATCGCATCACCTGATTAAGCCATTTGTGCACATCAAACCCACTTGATCACGTCGTACCCCAAGTAGGTAGAAACAAGCTTCTAGGCTTTACCGATATCGAAAAGCGACAATCAAGTGCTATAGCAATTAAATGTTTCCATACACGCATGCGTTAGCTTTGATTTCACAGTCTTGTTAGGCCTTGAGATGCTATCATGTTGTTGTTGGCCCGAAAATCGTGTTTGCCCCACTTTCTTGAATTCAGATCCCTACCGAAAGAGCTGCTCAGAAATGTAGCTCAAAATATCTGATATTTCACCATCACCGCAAGGTGTGGGCCTGTCATTCCAAGATATGCCGACGAATGGCTCCTGAACTGTTGCGTTTGGCTCCCAAACTACGGAAATACTGTAGATTACTAGGAAAGTCGAAACATATACAGGTATAAAAATCTCCTTGGCCTATTGTTCGAGTTTCGTCATATAATGAAAGTTCATGGTTGACGTGAATTTAATCAAAGTTAACTCAAATTTTGGTTGATTCCATACTGTGATAAGGATAGTTGAATATGTGTAACCTTTGGTTGCCAAGATAAGAAATCCTTAATAATGTAAGCTACCAATCACCAGTGTACAAAAATATAGTCAAATCACTAAATCGGACCAAATATTTTATCCCGATTTACATATACCAAGGTTTCTCATATTTTGAGTTCAATAGAAGTGAGTTTGTGAGCAAATACGTATTTTTGTAAATGTGTCTGTATTCTCTCATGGTTGTACCGACCGGTGGTGACGAAAATAAGGTTTTTTCTGAATTTCAGCATTATTACTTGCCGCATTGAGCAGATCACAAAGGTTATTATCCTGAAGCCTCTTTGTAACGCATTGGCATGGACAACCATCCCAATTCATTCTGATGTAAGTGTTGGTACCTGCTTGTAGTCTTACTGGGATTTGGCTCATTGGGTTTTCATTCTTTCTACCCCTTTGCATATCGTACACGAGCAACCCCCGGAAGAGTGCTGCGTGCAGCACATCCCGTGGACCTGTTTGTCTGTGTCCGTATCGAACCGCAGTTGTTGTTGTTGTTGTTGTTGTTGTCGTCGTCGTCGTCATCGTCGTCGTTTTCGCTGTCTTGGGCGATTTCGTCACAGTATTACAACGTCCTAACGTGCTAGTTATTATGGACAGGGTAGCCAGAAAAAAGGTGGGGGTGTCAAAACTTTCACGTGCATACAGACGGCTGTATGAGTGGCCTCTCTTCTCTACACACCCCTCCAGGTCATCGCTTTGTCGCAGATGGATGGTTTATGGACAGGAGAATCATCATCCGAAAAAGAAACGCAGGAGGCTAGAGAAGAACGAGAACAGCTACACGAGTAATAGATCAAAACGGTCGGATATGTAAAGAAAATAACTAAAACCCACAAAAACAGCTGTTTTTGTTTTCAGGAAATAATAGTAATCATAAAACCCAACTCAAGGTTAAGTATAGAATAAATGGTGTGAGCGAAACGTACGGCTCTTAGCACGACCCGATAGCGACGGTTGTGAGGTACCAGGGGTTCGAGGTTCGCTGAATACCTGCCTGTTTGTGATGTGGACCCGGGTTCGGGTACGGAAGTTGGTGGTGGATACAGTCGGGATGAATCAACTGATGCCTCTACTTTCATGAAAGCTGGTGTTAGCCTATCCACGAAAATCGATTCTCGTCTATCCTTAAGTTCTATGATGTAGCACTTTTCTTTTCCTTCACGAACTCGATGCAGGCCCGAAGTGGGTGCCGTCGGCCGTCCGTAGACAAGAAGACGTGTGTGCACATGAACAGCTCCTTAGGTATGTACACTGGCATGCTCTGTTCCCATGTCAATGCTGCGTGAAGGTCAAAGGTACGCTGAGTTACGCGTAAGGTGTGGTTGGAATATTTAAAAGGTTGCGAAGTTTGCGGTGCAGTCAGCTCCCTCGACAACCCAAGGGGACTTCGGGAGAAAAAGCTCTGCCGGAGTTGAAAGCAGGTCGGCTTTCACTGAACTTCGAATGCATGGCAAGACAAAAGGAAGGGTCTTGTGCCATGCCGGGTTAGCATGAGTTCTTAAAGCTGCTTTAAGTTGTCTATGAAAAAGCTAGATCAGACCGTTAATGGCTGGATGGTACGCCACAGTTCTAACCTGTCTGTATCCCAATACTTTCGTCGGGGAGGAAAATCAGCCCTGGAAATTGTTCCTCGACCAGCGTTCACAACCTCAGTGCATCCAGATGGGGCTATCATTCTTCTCAGAAAGACATTTATAAGGGTTTATAGAAACTGGACACGCTAAATCAGCTCGCCATATCGAGAAACTTCTTTAAACTGGTTTAGTATAGCTCCCGTGCTAGCCATCATACATTTTGTCTTATATTTATCAAACAGTTCCTCTGATACCCATACGCTTAGGTCACTAGTTTTAACGCCAACCCCCACCTCCTCACTTCCATGTTCGCATGGTAATTTGTTTTTTCTGTCCTATTGCATCACACGATTTTAGACTTTGTTTCTATGTCAGATGTAATTGGACCTCAAACGTCATGGCTCTTGTTGTTGGTCTTACCTGTTGGCATGGAATTTTGATTATAAACGGGTTTTATCGCTCGGGTAATCTTTTTCCCTTATTTTCATATATATTTCCCCTACCCACTGATATCTTTGACCTGTTCTGTTAATACGTCATAACTGTCTGGGTTAAGTACCGAGGCCCTAAACTTTTGGATCTAACTATCTCTCT
Organism: Fasciola hepatica; assembly: GCA_948099385.1. NCBI lineage: Eukaryota > Metazoa > Platyhelminthes > Trematoda > Plagiorchiida > Fasciolidae > Fasciola > Fasciola hepatica. Next base: position 3,729,300 of record CANUEZ040000126.1, on the reverse strand, counting down.
CTGTTTGCTTTATCTGTGTGAATGACTGAACTTTGGCCATCCCGCTAAGATTACGCCCTTTATCATAGCCATGCTATTCCGTTTGCTCTTCACCACGCTTGTGTGTGTTCCCTCAGTCAATTTCGTCTCTTCTGACAGTTGGTTGACCAAAATGCCTCCCATAAATAAGGAACCTCTTTGTAAACCACTTGCCTCGCTCCTCCATCGTCGTCTCAAGCGTTTCCTGCCTAATATTGCCTGGGCGTTTTGAAGCCTTTGTTGAATGTCCTGATTCTGTGGTCGGTTTGCTTACAACTTGAGGTACGTTATCGTTAGTTTTTGATAATTTGCCCTACAGGGTACTCAGTAGAGCGAGCCTGTGTTCTCTGGCATAGGACTCAGGGTTTGGTAATGCGTCAGTCACTCAATTACGGGACGACAGTTCGGTACAATAGTTAACCCATGAAAAGCCAATCTTGGGAGAACTAGGAAGGGTTTATTTCGGATGGAAATAGCTTCTAAGCACTAAAGGAAAAGAGCTGGATTCTTGTTCAACATCTTCGTCATTCTCAAGCATCCTCACTTACTACACACTGTTCCCTCTCTTATGACCTTGTTGTATGCACTATTTTTCCAAGTTCGTTTTAGGCCGTGAGGAATTCCGTCTGTTTATCAGGTGATTAATTAATCAGTAGCAAGGTCCAACCCAAGCAAAAGAATGAAGAGCAATCTCTGGCAGTTCTGTGCTTAGGATTTCCAGAAATCATCCGTCGTTTACGATCACAGGATCTCAACCTATTCTGAGCTAACCCATGAATTCCAGGGAGATTTTTCCGCTTTCGAGCAATCTTGGTTTAGTAAGGCAGAAAATAATGCACCAAACCAAATGATGCAACCGTTTTTGAGCACCTCTTCTATTCTGTGGGTGACGCGGACAGCCACCGCTCGACACGTGTCCTTTCACAACTTTTCAAACGGTGCAGTAGATCTGCTGTCCTGTCTCTAAAACTCCTGTCGACTCCAGACTTGTTCTCGATTCTGGACAGGTGCAGCTTGGGTATCACATGACAAACAGGGTTGTTGCTGGTCAGCCAGCCAAGAAATGCGGCCTGTTGGCGACTCATCGCACAAATGAGACTCGATTCTGGTAGGCAGGATTTTGAGTCTCTTATGTTTACTGCTCATCCACACACGTCGGCTCTCTATCACACGCTTCAGATCAACTATGTATGGTATAGCATCCATTCTTCACTGACCTTGAACGTTAGATAATTTTTCACCTCCACTACAAGTGACCCGTCCTACTATAAATCAGAGCCTAGTTGGAATAGAGGCACTGTAAAAAAACCTAGCAAGCTTGGTTACTATTGCCCACTTTGGTTAGTGGTAAATCTGAATAGGTGGTTGGATAATTCATCATTTCGGACTCATTTCCGGTCTTTCAAATGGGCATTCCGATGATGATTTCTGAAATGGCAGTAAAATGCTTCCATTGTTTTCAGTGATGAGCGGAGCTTTGACATAGCCTGATGAACCATTTCTATAAATGCTCATAAATAGTAAATCAGTGGGTTACAGACTATCGGAATAGAAACCTCATGAGAATCGGTGAGATTGTAACCCGAGACAAATCAGTAAACCGGCTGCGTAATGTTGTCCTCCTGTATGCCGCTCATAGGAGTGAACAAAAAGTATTTGTTCGATGGTGAGAGGACGCGTTAAAAAAAAGATTACAACTACTGCTTCAGCGGAGGTTGCAAAATATCGCCAAGCATAACGGAGAAGTTAACCGGATTTAAGATGAGAATTGCAAAATCACCAAAACACTTTAATCCAATCGTGGCAATGTCGTTTGCATTCATCCCCGTTTGAGGTAGAATGTCAAAGCTTGAGATTATCGGTTTTATTGCTTGCAGACAATAGTCCACAGTCGGTCTGGGCTCACTGGCACGTCTGACTTATTCAGATAAGATGTGTTCCTCGACTCCAGTTCACAATGTTACGGCATTCTGCTAATCCTTGGTAGTGCACTGGGTTTTTGAAGCCACGAAGTAGGCTGCCCCTTCAACTGCAATCATGCGCTAGCATGGGGTGAGGGGGAAAGATCAGCACGAGTTATTTTGCGTTTAAGGTAAAAACAGTTCCTATACGTAAGTCATTACACTGATGTAGCCATTATTGGATGATTTTATCATGGTGGTGTGACTTTACGGATAGGCACAGTCAGTCTATGAGAATAAAATTAAACGGGAAAAACGTCCACAATGTGTATCCCGATTCTAATTTCCGGACACGATGGGGGTTTAGATTCACTCAGTCGACACTAGCTCATGCCAAGTCTTTATCATTAATATTGTTTTACGGAAAAATGATACATTTGAAACAGACTGTTTTGTCAGCTTCCTTGTTAAAGGAGGAAATAAAATAGCACGATAAACCGTAGTTTTCAATGTGATCTATTTATTATGCCCCGTTTTTACATCTGACCTGAAAGTATTTGTTCCCCACTGGGCGGCAGGTATTCCTCGCCTCACCAACTGATCAGTCGGTCAAAGATTTCGTTTTCCATTTCATTTGCTCTTATTCCATGTCTACCACTGACAACATTTCAGAAAAATGCACGCGTGCGTGTTAGATAGTTCGCTGGGTTGATAAAAGTTGGAAAATGGTTAGGAATCGTAGTTTACATTAACCGGGTTGCCATTCAACACGGTGATGTGGCCTATTTTCACTTCTGCGAAGGGTAAACCGCGAGTGATTTTCTTGCAAAAATTCCGCATTTATGACTGAAAGGGCGACGGGGCACTTTTTGTCGTTCCATTTGCTCCGAACCGACTTATTCTTAGACAGTAAATGATACACTCTTGGCCACAAATTTTCGAAAAGTAAAATTTAAATCGTGAAAGATTCAGATTTACTGTGAAATAAATTATCATCATGGCCAACTCTAGATTCACTAGTTGCGTACGTTCCAAAAGCCAGTGATGGACTGAAGCTATTTCACGTTGATATGAAGCTGACTTTCAGGGGCCTGTACCTCTGAGTAGTCTGGTGGAAACGTTAAGATGACAACCGTAAGACCTAGGTTCGAGCCCCAGTTCGAACCCAGCGGATATACACTGTGACTGAAGACTGTTAACAGACTTGAGGAAATAGCTAGCTGTGCTGGATCTCTAGATATATTGGTATGGAGGAGACAAAAATGTTACTGTATGGTAAGTCATTTCATGCTTGTGCTTTTTCACTTTTCCACTTACATTAGTTATTCCGGTATTCGTAAATATCACGCTAATGTACAAGATTTTGTGTGTGTGTGTGTGTGTGTGTGTGAGAGAGAGACAGAGAATGAGAGAGCAAGAGAAAGGATGAAGAGAGAATTGGCACTGGATCAACAAAACCATCCAGTATTCGTGGAAAGAACTTCTCTCTCCTCTTTTATTTACCAGTCCTACTAGTGTAGGGTGGCGCACCTACTACTCTCTGAATAAGTAAGTAGTTGATTGCTCAGAACTTAATTATGAACAGTAGTATATTGATGACGAACTCGAATACGTTGGAGAAACCAAAGGCAGTGAGGCAAACAAAAGTATACAAACCACAATATTGCATTCTTTGTCTGGAAAATAACTGTCTTCAAGCAAACTACACAGCTGGTATGCACGCTAAAATTGTTGTTACATTTGATCTTCCAACGAGTTTTTTTCCAGTACGCAAACTATTTGCCGGACATGTATTGTAGGGTATAACACTAGTATAGTGCACAAAACATGGTCGTTTTGAGATAATGGGGAATATACAAGGTGTAATAGCTTCCTTTCCCTGAGCACACTGATTGTGACCTAATTATCATAAAACAATTGGACACATTAGAGGATTTCAAAACGAAAATACTATTGGCCACAGACAGACACGAACCCGGACCATTGGGATATTAAATTTGGTACCAGATTCGGTCTGTTGCCCGACTGGTGCTGAACCTTTTGTGATTTCGAATTTAATGATGCTCTAAATCTACGCTTTCGGAATAGCCGACAACGGAACTCGCTGTCCAAATGCCTCTTCATGAAAATGTTTGTTTTTTCCTAATTCACATTATCTACAGTCAGAAAAATTATATTGAAAGTAAGATACTTGGATTCTAACGGAAATTTTTTAGTGATATCGACGAGTTAAATGAACCAATCATCACAGTTGCATTCAGGTATTCGAGTTTCAAAACCATGTAACAGATGGACTTAGGCTACTATGTTTATTTTCGGGTAAAGAGAGTATGAAAAGCCGGTTGATGTATTCAGGGATCTTCGGCTCATGGAATTCTAATATTCACTCGCTTGTACAGTTTGAACCCGAGCATTTCTCTTCAGAAAGTAGCTGCCCGAAGGCAATAAAATCCTACAGTTTTCAGTGTCTTTTTCGATCGCGAATAATGACCTCCGGGGATACCAATTGCGTAAGGGTGACAACGCAGCAATTTTTTCGTGTTGCTCGTTAAAATGCAGTAAATTTTCTGGGCTATCACAAAACACCAACGAAAATGCACAGTCTCCTCAAACGATAACAAAGAATCAGCATTATTTTTCACAGCAATAGGTTTTAGGTGTTCATAGCTCATGATTTGTTTACCCGATTTGATACGTCTTTGAGACTAAAAGTCCGACCCCCATGTGACTCCGCTTTTTCCACAGATAGTCGGAAAAAAACAAAAACCGAGCAAAATGGCCGATTCACACCAGGCATTTTGCCTGATGAACTAAACCATATGCTTCGTGATCAGATGCATCGACTTTAAAGGACTAGGGAATAGGTGGGTAAATCTGGGTCTCAAGTCTCTTTTCTCCATGCTTTGGAATATAGGGTTGTAAAAATGTTTGACTGAACTGTCTTTGAATAATTGGTAATAGATAAACCGATACAGTGAGGCCGATTTGACATTGGTAGAACACGTGCCAGTTGCGTCCAGTAGATTACGTTGCACTATCTGCAAAGAAGGTGTGCCTCTCCAACTCAAATTAATATCGAATGAGCATCAAGATATCTCGAAACATAATACGGTACCAACTATGCAGACGTGAACAACAAGGGAACAAGGTGTGCGGGAAAATGATGAACTAATTATTGGTAAAATATGCAAGCATGATCAAATAGGTTATCTCTGTAGCTCACCGTTGATCCATCGCCTCTGAATACTTAGTCTTCTGAATACGTTCCCCACTATGTTCTTCCTGCTCAACGTCGATGATCAGCAGACACAGGAGGAAGACCGTGCGGGTAAATATCATCTTGCAAGGTCACCGTGATAATGAACTCAATTTCGTTGCACTTTAAGAACTCCTTGACATCTACTGATACAAGCTTCGTAGTCCACTGAATAAGTATCACTGACCTTCTTGAACTTTATTCGAAGAATAAAGCTTTTAACAGATCACAACATGCACATTTTCATCGAATCAAATAGAACTATTTGAAAAATATCGAATCCAGAAGATAATGGATGCACACGTCAGATACGTCAAAATGACATGATCTCATAAGTGAAGGCGTTTCTGTCCTAAAATCAAGATGATTGACAGTGTCTTAAGTCCAACGTGTGGATTACAATGCCCTATTTGTAAAATACTGAAAAATTATATAAACTAGATCAGGATGCATCCAGTCGCATTTTCTAAACCACATAATGACAGATTGTTGTTTGTACAGTCATTGTAACGTTCCTCGTAAGTTTGTTCAACAGCAGATTCTGCCTTACTTCAGTGAAGCAGGAGTGTTCCACCGAACTGCGTGAAATATACAGATTAACGAGCCTTTTCACAGAGTCGGAAGGTTGAAGTGTGGAGCTCAAAAAATACTTCATTTTCAATTTGCAGCCTACGAGTAGGATTCCGAACATAAATTTTGTATTTTCAAATTCAGTAGCTACCAAACATTCTTCTGAAGACATTTCTGTATCTACTCAGCTACTTCTAGACTACCGTGAAATAACTTGTCACGAATAAACAACCAGTTGCAAAATGAAAGTGATCAAAACAGACCACCGTCACACATTTATTATATATATATATATATATATATATATATATATATATATATATATATATATATATATATATATATATATATATATATATATATATATATATATATATATAAACGGTGATGCACTGAATAAATCATCCCCCAAAAAACAGTCAAACATGTACAAACCAAAAAACCAAACTACTTTGTCAGGTAGCAAGTTTTTCAATCATCCAGGATCAGTCAATTCATCTAACAAGCCGATCTGACTTCAAAAAGGCCAACAGAACACAAGCCAGCAAAGAGGATTACAAAAATGGCATGCGAACGGAAATTGACTTCCCACAGTATTCACGCTCAGGACAGATATGGATACCAATTGTTATAATAATACTATTAGTAATATAGTAATATGCATGACATATACCTGCCTGCCAGATCTGAATAGTATCATATTGAAAGCAGATTTACTCCCCCTATTAAGGCTGGAGATATTCTGACTGAGTTGTCATGATTCAACTGGGTCCGACTCAAAAACGTTATAATCCATTATGTTCGTTGGGGAGAGATCGGCACTTCGGGAAGTAGACCAATTTATGAATGAATAAAATACAGACAAAAACAGATCCGGGCAATTCAGTACACGGCTTATTCTGACTAAAAAGCCTGAGATGAGTAGAAGAGGGACACAGTAAATGGATTTTAAACTACGCAGAAACGTACGCAGTAGCATAGTTCGTTTCCTTTAGGCAAGAGAATGAACGAGTGGATCATTCTAGGAGATAAAGGCCATAGGATATTGAGGGGACGGCGGTAGAGAAACATCAGGCGTCGAATGAGAGTATCCGATTAACTCACGAACACATAAATACACGAACGCAAGCCGGCAGTGTCCCCATTAGGTGAACCTAATTTTAGTGCGTGCCACGGTACCCACACACCTTTGTCAGGTTCACAATCATAAATGGTCATTGATAAGTTAGTTTGTATACTGAAAGGTTCGTAATTGTCGTTTCATCTACGGTTCCCGTGGCATTCACTGTAAACAAAAGGACTTTCGTAATGATTGCGAACTGTTTCGGATTCAGCGATGAAACAACTTGGAGAACAAAGGCTAGCCAACTAATCTAGGAAGAGGACAGAAATAGGAGTTTCACTATGAGTTTCTTTTCGTCAAGTTTCTTCCTTCTTGTTTGCCCATCGAATCAACTTCGGATCACAACCAACCTTTTTCGCAAAATTACTGCTGTGGTGGGTTAGGCGTGCTACTCACTGAAAAAGAGCAACAGTGAAGGCGACAATGGCGGACGGACTGAACGCAATCCGACGAAGCAAGGCATACGAACCACGTGATCGGATCCTCCGACCGGATTACGGCTGACGTCAAGGGACCTGGAAGGTTGTGATACAGATAAGAGACGTTGCCCTTGTTGGCTGACTCGGTTGCGGTTTGAACGAATGGTCTTCAATACATAACTTATTTACCCAGCACACATTCTAGTCCACGGGCAACGGTATTGCAATTTTAATTTGCACAGATGAATAAACATTAAGTATAAAGTAAAACGTGACAATCTAATTCGCGTTTACGTTTTTCTATACTGATCTATAAAGAAATCCGAAAAATTTCATGGGAAAACGTTTCCCAATTTCCGTTGCGAACCGTAAGGTCTATGAACAATTCATACCTAGTATAAGAGATACGGCTATTCTTGAACACCTTTTGGTAGCTTAAATCGTAAAAAAGTGTCTGTCGACGTTAAATGTAAGATAACCTCTTTCAGTTAAACTAAGGAACATCTGTTGTTCATGAGAAAAGCGTAACCTTCTAGTGTATGGTAGATACTGCTTTGCTAACCCAAATTTTATCAAACGGTAACTAAATTTTGCAGTGAGTAACAAAGTACTTTTACCAAACTGTGTCGTGGAAACAAGCATATCTGAAGCTGTTGGATTCCTCATTGAGGTTGAACAAATAAGCGAGAAAACACACGCTACTAGAAGAAGAAATTACTTACTCCTATCTTTCGTGAAGGTATAACGGCAAAAATTCCTGAGCCTACCGTAGTGTTAGACACCTTAGCAGTTCACGATCTGCCCGGATAATAGACCACCTTCTATTCAAAGTTCTACGTTAGCTTACTCCTGCGCAGTTAACTGTGTACATTCTACAATACTATCCTGTTCTGTTGTTTATCTGTTTATTTCTGAGTACAACATATAGCTTTGGCTAGACGTGTAGAAAATCACATATCCGTAAATGCCGCATTTACTGGCAACAAGTTCCATACTGTCTGTCTGACGTTATACGTTCGCGACCGACGAGGGTGCGTACGAAAAGAAATTCGCCTCCTTGCGTTTGTCTTCTTCCTTGTTTTTCTTAGGCATAACTATCGAGAGATTTAGCCCGTCAAACAGCAATATAAGCTATGGCTACTTTCTGACTAAACACCACACACCACCTGTTATTAATTGTATAGTATAACTTACAGACTTAGACACCCCACCGAGTTCAAAATTATTGGTCGCTTAGCAGAGAAGAGAAAAGACTGAGTTTGTGGTCAACGGGGGCTGCACTATCCCAAGCAGGCTAGTTGATTAAGCCAAATTAGTGATATCAGGTGAAGTCAGAAGATATGCACCAACCGAGGAGTGAATTTTAAGTAATTGACTGACAAAGAACTGATCAACTCAGTATGGAAAATAGTGGAAAAAACCCAGAGCAAACGACGCCAGCGTAGTAGGTCAACGTTGATGCAGTGCACGGGAACAAGTAAAATTAGAAACGAAAAACACTAAAATCTCTTTGATGCAAGAAGTATCTACAGATTGGTAGACAAAGTCTATCGGAAGCATAGTGGACATAGCTATTTTTAGGAACACGACCACCAGGGTGTACATGGTATTCCCATCGGAACTTTCCATTCTTGACCATAGTATCGTCTTTCTCGAGGTTGGCTGCGAATGATCCACCTAGAACTATCACCAAATCAGCGTTGCAGTTAATCAATGAAGTCTTCTAAGATGGGCATCCTTTCACTCTGTTGTTACACAAATTAGATTTTTGTGAATCGATTGAGAGATCCAGGGGTGAAGAACTAAGCATTGGATTCAGTTAAAAGACTGTCAGCTAAATACACCCATACATCTGTACTTATGGGCACATTTTGTGCTGTTCGGTCTTGGATCAATTATTTCAGGTGAATCTAAAATCTAGTTATTGGGATGCGGATTTGTCGATAACTACGAACAGTTGATGGACGGTTCCGTTCTGTTGCACAGATGTGCCGATCCGTGATGGGTCTGGTGGACGTATTCAGGTATACTGGACAGAGCACATATGTAGCGCAGGAAGAGTATCATCTTGTTCTTACAAAAACAAGACTCGATCTTCTATTCATTTTTGCATTCACGTGTATACAAAATTCTATGTATGTTCCAACACTGTCTTTTATCCTCTGGAATATCGTCAAACATCACCAAATCCTGAACTCAGGCCTGGATTTCTTGTGACTCCATTTCCTGTAGAACCTCTGGCTCTGGTCCGTCGTGCCTAGCAATAAAGCTTTTGCTAAGTGAATATTCGCTGTTCATATAGGCTGTCCGTGGTGCATCAAAAACGAAGCTGTCAGTGATTTTGTCCCACGAATTCTTTGTCCAGTTTCTGATCTCATGCAAACTAGATTTTATCTGTGCAAATGGTCCTTGAGTGATTTGCTTATTGCAATAATTTGTGTATGGAGTTAGGAAGTATTTCCTGGGGGATCGTTGTTGGATCTATTCTATTTTCTACGAAGAATCTCTTTTTGTCTTTAGTATGGTGAGTTCAGTATCTTCCAGCTTCGGTAGTGTTATCGACCCGCTCAGAGGCAGTTTATATCACTGAAGCGAGCCATCAAGCCAGTGTTGCTTTGAATTCTCTTGGCGCTGTTTAAAACAAACTAACTCACTCACAGACGATATCTTCCGGTTCATTGTGTAGCGGTTTCTGATCTGATCCACAATTCCGCTTTCCAGTATTCCCTTCTTCCGCCTGCTGACCGGGGCTACCATGCCCTGCTCTCATTTTTCGGACCAGTCAGAGGTCATACTTTCCGCTGAAATAGGTTTCTTTTCTGCACTGATTTTTCTTGTGAAAAATGCAAAGGCGAGGAGGAACCGCCAATGCTAGATTTCTACTTCATTATCACCTCGTTTTAACCTCGCGGTGCTCTTCGATATGCACCCACCTTATCGAATCACCCTGGAGTTGTAGGTCTCCACTAGGATTAATTCTCGTGGTAGGGCTTTCAATAAATGCATCCGAAAAATTTCTTGCTAGGACTTATTACTGAGGTAGGTCTTAACTTCTGGGAAACGCCGTATGGTACGATCCAATGGCAACTCCAGCGAAGACCCCAAACGATCGTCCCATTTTAAGTTAAACTGACCAATCTAGGTGAGTAAACTAGTTTGTAACCTACTAGGAGGCCCGGGTGATGTACTTTGTTGGTCGGACTGATTTCCGTTGAATGAATCCAATAGTATTGCGGATGCAACAAGGGCAAATAGTTTTCCCATTTTCTATGAGGTTCTGGCTTCGTGAGCTAATGATGAATTCCGTGATAACTGCCTCACGTCCATTAGATCTCATTCATTCGGGTACTCTTCATCCCTCTGGGAAGCGACCGACGAGGATAGCTTCGTGATGAAAACCAGAAAAGTTGTTCTGTATCTTTGGAATATTTGTCCGTGCATCACTGGGGATTCACATGAGTTATTCACACCCGATTAGCTGTGCCGTGATTGCTCAGATGGCAGAGTATCTGCCCACTAAGTGGAATGTCACCGGTTGGCTTCCGGTTCGCGCCGTTAAACTTTTGGATGGAATAAAAGCCAGTGGATTTTCCATTGGGTAAACTGAATTTCAATTGAGCTAAAAACACAGAAGAGGAGAATACTGTGTGATTCTGTTATCCACAAAGTAATGGAGTTATTCCAGCCGGGGACCTGAGTCAAACGATGAACGTTGTTTATGTTAGCAACATGTGTAGCAACCGAAAAACCGATGGACTTAATGGGACCAAAAGAAAATTGTGAGTCAAAGTGTAGTTTAAAGAGAAAAAGATGGGTAAACCACGAAAAGTTTTATTTTTTGTTGTTTTGCATTGCTTTGACACGAAATTAAGGCTACGACTGAGTTAACGGATGATTAGCTTATCTTAAATGAGACTACAAATTAAGATGGGTGCGAATGCGAAAACCAAATAAACCGATGGTGGGTGACGGAAGAAATAGTTCTCAGATCAACTGGTGTCATGATAGTCGGTTAAATATGGTGGTTTTTTACTTTTTGCATTGCAGCCACCACATCTCAATGCAATTCCAGTATTTGACTAGTTTATTCCAACTCAAAACCAGCATCAAAATTTCTCCCAGTGGATGTTATTACCACGTATTTGATTTCAGGTAGACCGTTACCGTATAAACGTCAGGGATAGAAGAATGCTATATCACGTATTGTTGGCGTGGAACAATCCTTTGACAGCCAGACTTGACTATACTTGTTGTAAGGTGTACGACCAGAATTTGCTTATCTTGGGTTCGAGTCCAGTTGGAGCCCAAATGATGAGCACTGAGGATGATGATTCCTATAGTACCGACAGCACTCTTTCCTGGGGTTTCTCGGAGTTGATGGAAGTGTGACGCGCGTGGACAATACAAGACAAACCACAGTGTACACAAATAAAATCTCCTACTAACTTATCTTAAAGTTTCACTGCAGGGTACATTTTTGTTCACCCACGGCAATCTTCTCAACCTTTGCTGGTCAAGCCGGTCAAGAGGCGGAGGTACCTTTATCTGAGGGTAATACATTTTACCACAAAGTTTGGCATGGCTGATAATGCTGCCACAATGAAACAAATGAAAACATAAATAAATATATTTTGACTTCAATCATTAGTTATGCAACTATTGTACTATAATTATACTTTGATGGTCTTGGCTTTTGAAAATCTACACAGCGGAGAAACAGTCAGCGGGTGAATAAGACTCGAACCTGGGGCTACAGAGTCCTAAGTTGAGCAGTGACGACCTTTGGACCAACTTCGGTCTCAATAAGGTGGTGGGATCAATTCAGGTTCAATGAAGTTTTTAAAACTCTCAGTAGCTCAAAGTTTATTGCGTTGCCTTTGTGAAGACAGTTTTATGGGATATTCAGTCCATATTGTTTCCACTGCTTAAGTCATCAAACACTTGCTGCACCTTCAAAATTACGGTCATACGAGTTCCTCATAAAGAGGCACCTATAACGCGGTGGAAGAAAAATGGGTCATTAAATGGCAAAATCGTGGCAACGAACCCAATGTTTTGCGGGAATAATAATTTACAAACGTTCTACTTGTACTTGAATGGAGGACACATCCAAGCTATGTGCAACTTTTCAGCCTCTATGCAAAAAAACAAGAGAACATAATGCGCAAGATGTCGCAAAAGACAATGTTTAGCTAAATGCCTGTAAATTAATTTTAACTGGAGTGTTTCAGAAGGTGCGAATGAGAGAGTAAAGGCAAATTACGTTAATTACAGAGTCTTGTAACTCATCTTTTACCAACCTTTATTTTCTCTCCACTAGTCAGAACCATAGCCGGATAGAGCATGGGAGAGGTGTTTTACTGATTCATTCTAAAAAAAAGGCGCCAGAATGCAAAATGGGGGCCACACGTAGATCAGCTTGTGTATAATGGATGAGTAGGCTATTGGATCATCCAGGGCGGTAGGTTTGAACAGGCCTCAGTATGTTGAAAACAAGTTCAGTCAAAAGAGCTTCAATGGGACGGGTGATGCGCGAATTACATTGATCGGGTTTTGAAAAAATAAACGAGATTGGTCTGTTTATTTCAACAGATTTAGGTAAGGGGAATCCCATTTGACAAGGAAAGTTAGTATAGTCATGGTCCGAATGAAGCAGTTGTCTTCTTCTGTGTGTGAATGAGTTTACGTGTGAATATGAGTGTCTGAAAAGCATATTTCTTTAGGTGCTCAAAAAAGACTGGAGATAAAAGAAAAAGATGAGTCTGTAGTAAAATCCTGCAGGGTTCATATAGAGCTTCAGACCTTGTGACCCCGGGTTCAAAACATGCTGCCGTTTGTCATTTCTCTTTCAGCCGCTACTAACAGGCAATGACACCTTCATGAAATATTCTATCATTCCTGTATAATAATAAAGAGGAAAGAAAAAAGATTTTATTATTATTGTTCATTGCTCACAACAACACAGTACCACTGCAACTGAGAGCTTGTTGCTGCTTATATTATACATTATCATTTGCATAAATGCATCTTCTTTCCCGCCTCATATATTCCCGTTCCCCTGTCGTTATGGAAGCAGAGCAACATTGTGACATCTCTTCCTACGAACACCCAATTGGAACAATCCATCACTTTGGAGCAAGAAAGGAGTTGGCAGTTTAACAGTTTATGCTAAATCATAGATAACGTATTACCACAATTATAAAGTTTGGAAAGGATATCATTAAAAATTCATTTCAACTTATCGAGATCATGCCCCATCTATTCCCATCGAGGCACAGAAGACCAGCTGTTGATAATTCTCCGCTATTTGATCTTTATTAGGTTGTGCAGAAATCGTAATGAACTGTAGCGAAGGTGAAGCCTTTTACGCATGACTTTGGAAACTACAATATTTTGACAACTGTCTTTCTGACTTTGATGCACCTACTGGAAGACTTGATGAAGTCACATCGTGCTGAATGGTCATCAAAAGGTGTGTTGGACCTAAATGAGAACCATGAGCGGGAAGACTGTTTTGTCTTGATTGGGTGCTCTCTCGGATTAGGAAATGAAACTGACAAAAAAGTTCTCTTGGTGTAACCGGGGCTGCTTTGTGTTGCTATCGTTTTGCGTGTAAATTGTGAGTAATCAGCAGTTTGACAAAAGAGGGACATAATTCTTGTTCCAATACTGCTGGTTTTGTACTGTCTTAACCATATTACAGTCTAATACCGTGGTCAGGATGTAAATGCCCATGATGGGAATTGCTATATACAGGCAATGAAAGCAGGTTCTAGCTCGTCAACTCTAGATAGGAAATAATTTTTCCTCCCACTCAGTCATTTTGTTATAGAATTAAGTGAATATATCAGAGCCGGAGGAGTCCCCCATGGATTTGTTCTGGAGAAAATTCTTCGTTTTCTGTTCTACTAAGCCAACTTCCTCGACGGTGGCTTTGTAAATGAGCTAAAATTTGTAAATTTTGCTTTGCTGGAAATTTGAAGAAAACAAAACCTTGCCCGAGGAAAGCGCATAAGAGATATGGTGACCATTTCGGCTCCGATGCGAAAATTACTGTCTGTCGATAATGGTAAAAGCAGAAACACCTGTTGTCCCATTTCAAGGAAGATTGATCCACATTTTACAATCTTCCAGTTAGGGCAAACAAAAACACGGAAAAAGTTTCTTCGCCATTTAGTTGAACATTTCCCACGGTTTATGGGATAGGAGAGAGTGGACGGAATTTCTCCTTCCGTAACTGTCCCTTGCCCTGCGCTGCAACAAATGCACAGCCATAACGAAGCAACACTAAGTTTCATTCCAAAAGAGAACAGTGTTTTTTAAATGTGGTTCGGGATTTTCGAAGCATCTCAGTCAAAAAGATTTTTATTCTGCAAAACGTAATAGTTGCCTGCTTAGTGCTGCAGATGACAGGCAGAATGTTATGACCATTTCGCCTAACCCCGATATAAGTGAAACTGAGAAATGTGGATAATTCTACTACACAAGTGAAACGCCAAAGCAGATTGCTATTGGAAACCCCGTGGGGAAAATCGAAAGACAGAATGGAGATAATGCAAGATCAGGATAGAAATAATAATATAACGGTAATGTCAACAATAACATTGTTTTGCCACCTGTTTATTTATCGTAAATAAATGACTCGTCTCAGAAAAAGGTCACAGCCAGAGTCTTCCAGAAGAGAAAATGACTGACAACGACAAGATCTGAACAATAGAAATCATGGTTAGAAGTTCACCATTACTCATCGTTTGACAACCGCCGGTCAAGGTAGAGTAGTGCATGAGAGAAACTTTGGTCACCAGTGTAACGGCACAAAACAACAACCTGACACCAAAGGCTTTAGGTTACTAACTATTCAGAAGGATAGCTTTTTTCCCCAGTGTTTTCGTTTTCTTTTTTATTTCACTTTTGTCACTTCTGCAGCCCGTTCTTCAAAGGCTAATTTTGGTTTTATGATTACGTGATAGACAAACACTGTATGATCTGGTTACCGAGACTCATCGAAGATGAGTGAAAAAACAATTGATACACAGTTTAAAACACTGGGTCTGTTTTATCCGATTCATGAGAACAGGAAGAAGACAGATGGCGAGACGTAAGCATTTCGTTTACCTTTGTCAACCGCGAAGGTAACATATGTCAGTAATACAGATGGCACAGTAGGAGGTAGAAGCAACAGCAAAGTAGGCACGATCGAAAGTTCTTACAGTGCTTAAGTTAAGGAGAGTGAGCACTGTGGTGGTAATGTCAAAGTAAGCATGCATTTCGCGTCAACCGTTTTTGTGCACAGAGTGCTCGCTGGTGCACCTTCATTAGAATCGCTTCGGTGAACGCTAATAGTTTCAGAGTTGGATTAAGCAACAAGGCTTCGAAACATTGGGTCAGGTCAACTTTGTGACCCGATGCAACTACGTGTCTTGCAATTAAAGAAGCCGGCGGTTTCACTTCACTGTATACGGCCTCCGGGTGGTTTGCGTCGACTTTGACAACCGTTTGGGTGTGTGTTCTGGCACTAGTTGAGTCAAGCTGCTACAGATCCTGCCAATGTTTATGTCACCGCAGCTGCAAGTGAACTGATACACAACGTGTGAGACATTAGGATCAGCAAGACTGTTTGAGTGATTTCGAAAACAACTTTTTTGTAGTCTGCAGCAAACTCACCTGCTCCAAAATGGGTGTGCCCTGGAGCTGATCTAAGATTATGATTTATTTGATTGAACAAGTGGTCTCCTTTAAAAGGCAGAGGGATAAAATTTGCTTCTTCTCGACTTTCATTGCTTTCTGGCTTATTAATCCCGGCTTCTGATGTTCTTTTATGACGTCTTTGGGATAACTGTTGGCCAGCAGCGCTCTTTTTAAGAACTCATCTTTATCTTGTAACCGATATTCTGCGCGAATTTTCTGGGCTGTGTTGTAAAAAGTCCTTACCAATCCAAGTCTGTAAACCACGGAAGAGAAGTTAGAGAAATATAAATAACGTCCGCTAACAGTGCTCTTCCGTGGATTCTGCGCTGTTAAATGCCATCCCAACGACTGGTTACTAAAATATCTAAGATAGGCAAACTGTTATTACTTCGAGAATAAACAACGTGGCGAACAAGCTCGTTTTCAGTTATTCGTACTCATGCCAACACAACAATATATATGACTCACAAAATAAGAACGGAGAACGGCAATCCAAATCTGTCACTGCACGTGCGTGTGTGCATGTGAAATTGATCACAGTGTGGAATGTTAAAGTGGTTGCACATGTGTTCGGGACCATGACGTGGGCCACGGAAGCTTAAGTGCTTGCACAAATTGTTTCTGAGCGCACAGAGGAGGATTGTAGAAACGAATACTCACGGCTTCGGCTGTGGCTAAGATGCGACACTTGACAAGTCTTGATTGCTTTTCCCGGACTTTGTAAATGGTGCGAAAAGCGTTTATCACCTCGACTGAGTGGTTTGACTCAACAAGGTGTGAGCACACCGCACTCGTTATTGTCTTAATTGCTCCCGTGTTCAGCCAGGCCGGGTGGTGTTCGCGAACGCGTTCGGATAAGCGCCGAGTCGTGCGACCAATGTACCTAGTTCCACAGGAACAGGTGAAAGAATACACACAAAACGAGGTTGCAGAATTCGGCACTATGTCCTTCAATCGAAAACACACTATCGGTTTGGAAACGAACGGGATTTGCAACTGTGCAGCGTAGAATGTTTTGTTGATTACTCCCGATAATCTTCGTTGAATAATTTCGGCTTCCGTGTCGCCTTTGAACGGTAAACGCACATATAGTATCTTCTTGGCGGCTCCTATCTCCTTTGATTTCCCTTCATTTTCTTGCATCGTCTTGCCGATAAACCGTTCAGGATAGCCGTTATTTACGAAAACACTCCGCAGAAAAACGAGTTCATTTCTTATTGTGTCTTCGGAGCAGATTTTTCTTGCTCTTTTAACAAAGCAACGTATTAGATTCCTCTTCATTTTGAGGGGCACAAAGCTGTGAAAATGGATGTATTGTCCGTTCCATGTAGCTTTTCTGTGCACTGATAACTGGACGGAAAAATCATTCCGACGCCTTATGCAAACGTCTAAATACGATAGACTATTGTTCCTTCGTGAGAAACGGTATGGATTGGTTGATCAGAGTTAACAGTGTTAACGAAAGGCAGAAGACTTTCTTCAATCGTAAAAATAAAAACACCATCCATGTGTTGTTTGCAAAATAAGAATTGGGGAATTTTATGGCGCAGCTCTTTTTCAATCATCTCAAGGAATGCATCTGCCAAGGTTGGACCCAGAGGGTTTCCCATGGCCACACCATCAACTTCTTTGTACGTTTCCCCTTCAAAATTAAAACAAATGTTTTCTGTGCATAAAATTAGGAGATCTTTAAGGTATTCGACAGGAATCGGTAAATGGAAGTTATACGAAGAAGTAAAATCACATGGATAATCTGCCGTATCACTTTCGCGATTGCCTGGAAGAAACGAAATCCTTGCATCTTCAGACCTATGTTTTCTTTTTGTACCTATGATACACAGTTATTTGTGACACAAATCAAGTAGAACGAGGGGCGAATTCATTCTTCGAAAAATTCGATCTAGATGTAAGATCTTGTCTACCTCAATCCGATTGGAATCTAAATATGACTACTGCTCGCTTGTTAGCACCTTAATGTTACCTCTTGGATCAGCGGACAGGATAAAATTGTACAGGGCAAGTGGTGTGTTCATACACGACATGCTCTTTGCTCTCGCCAAAAGCAAGGTACTTTCACAAGACTGGCCAGAGCCTGTACCTGAAATCATCTTAGGTGTGATCAGCTTCAGGTGGTTCATAGTTTTAATTATTTCACGATTAAGATCGCAGCTGAGGGTACAGTCACGTAGGAGACCACTTTAAGAATAGCGAGTTGTAGATCAGCTTCCATCGAGCTACTGGGCCTGAGGCATCACAATGACATCCGATTTTTCCTCAAGGAACAATGTGAAACGCTAGGATTTGTAGCTTTTTGCTTTATGACTGCGAGACCTAGCTACTCAGCTTTGTGGATACTCGGTGAAGTTCCGTGTTCGACAATCAATCTCTCCGCTGTGCTGCTCACATCTAAGGGGAACATCGGGTCAGTAATGACGAGGTTCGTCGGTGTGAGTGGGGCGCGAATACCCATCCTCTGACTGACATAACGGCTTTACACCACCTCTGATGATTCGGACATGTGATACGTAGGCTTGTCCATCTCCCCTCCATCCGTACTCGATTCGCATGTCCCGGATCGGGCTTGAGAAAGCGAGGAGCAGACGGCGTCAAAATATTTCATACTAACCGGTGAACAGTTAGAACGCCCAAATCTCACGTGGAACTTGGCAGCTGGGGTTGGATCCCAACAAGGAGACAAATAGCGAGTTAGTCATGTACGGCAGTTTTAATGAAACTAGCAATAACAGAAATGTGATTGCAAATGACGTGCACGGTATTGAAGATAGTGCAGAAAAAGATAGCAACATGGCACGGAAAAGTGTTTGGTTTTGTTATTCCGCAAGTGCCATATCAATGAGTTGATCGCCATATCTGATATTACATGGTTTTAGATGATTCACCAGTGTACACCTCAGTGTCACCTTAATATGAACGAAATGCAATGGGGTAGGTACGCACATAACCACAGGGATTTGCCGTATGATCAACAAAATCCGGAAACCCCTATGGTCTGAGACTCCCTGGAGTGGAGCGAATAATTATCGACCCCCAGCAGGTCAAACGCGATCACAGTCAATTTGGCAGTAAGCATCTGCTGTCCATCACCCATGCTGAGCAGCGACCACGTTGGCGGGGCACAAAAGGCTTACCTCAAAAGAAGGTAGACAAAGCGGTACAAAACGCTTACCTCAGAAGACAAAAACAATCGACTGTCACTAGTAATGCTGCTGGTTCCCCCTGCAATATGTACAACACCTGAGTCATAAAAAAGAAACAACATCCCCACTGTTGCACAATCAACGGTGATTCATGTTTTTTTGCTAACCAAGACTGCCTGGAAAACCGTGCTGAACAGGTTTAGTCCATTGGAAATGTTCCTTAGCACAGACGGTTTGGGTCATGGTAACTGAATAAAAATTGTTATTATCAGTTATCTTGATGGGTCATCAACTCACCTGCTGACCAAAAGAATATGAGAAATTAGCTTGGGAGTGTATATCTTTACAGATGGAACGAAAATGACGTGCAGAAACAGTTGACACATTCTAGATTTCCTCATTTTACTACCCAATAGCTCATCCGAATCTCTAGAAAATCTGTACGTAACCGAGATATTTCTATCCACTGGATATTGTTTCGTAAACAGTGACTCACGGATTGCTTGTAATGCTCAGTGTGCGTCTAGGCAGCTGTCCTCATTCCGCGTACGTTGAAACGAACATTCCTTTGACGTGAAGATCGCACTTACATCGTGTATTCCCTCACTTTCCAGGTTTCCACAACGTGATTCGGTTCCGGTGAGCGGGAAATCGTGTATGCGCCTCAAATTGCCAGCATTTCTATTTGATAAAGTCTGTCTGGGTGATTTATTACGTGTAGAATTAGCTAGACTGGCTGTGGTCATCCGGTTACTATGGTGGACTTTCAACTCTTCCATCCCTCGTTCAAATCCGGCCTCCGCAGCCGGTCAGTCTCCAACTGGCAGCCCGTAATTGGCCACAACCCCCTTCGTGAAATGTACTATTATTACATATTGAAAAGGAAGTTAATCAGAAGATAAAGATAAATTACTAGTCGGAAATTTTGATGCTTGTAACAGTATACTGACTGCGGAGTGCTTGATTCGACTGCCTCACCACAGCTTGATGTGTCCAGTACTTTCGTGAGAGAAATTAGTGATTGACTGTGCCATAGGAGCTCATCGAGTTTTTTTATTCTGATCTGTTAGGATGCTTAAATTTCCGGCATTTATTGACCGTTTTTATGCCGACTGTAAACGGTTAGAGTACCAAATAATTCTTATATGAAAAATCGGGTCCTGCTTTGGGATATTGAGCTGACTTAACCCATGGCCAGCGGTTCTTCTCAGTTTGATACTCGGGATTGTTTACTTGGCGATATTCCATATTTTGCTGCTTATAAGCTTAACAATTTCCAGTGCAAGAAACGCAAAAGCTCCCGTTTTTTGATAAGAAAAACGGTTCTGCTAGATATTACTGATGAAGGTCATCTTGACCGCTAGTGGTACGACTTAAAAAAAGAGGTGACAAGTTCACACCCCATCCCGTTTGTTCAACACTGCCGATAGACAGCATTCGACTGTCACAAAGACTGTTGCCGTGTCTGACCTGTGAAAGACTTGCTTAGTACTCGGCTCGAAATCTCTGAATCACTGACGGTGATCCTCTCTGACATAGCAATGAAACCTTGTAACTATGGCTATTTTGCAATCAGTCATAATTTTACTAACCCTGGACTAACTTTAAAATGCGAACTGTGACTGGGTTTCGCGAGGACTGTGAAGCAGTGCGTGCATTCAGATTTCGACCACATGTTTCGCCTCGGTACCTCACGTCCCATCACATTCCTTTGTGCATCTGAACCGAATAATTCGTGCATGTGAGACATTAAAAAACGGTAATTTACAATTCAGTGCCAGCCGGACTTGGTACTGATTCCCAATTGAGGAGTGGCCAATTCCGGTACGAGCTTAGTGCGATCTGCGCAAGACTAACTTCACATATTCCCCGTTATCGAAATCTAACATAAACGACGCACAAAATTTCGTCACGGATTTTCGTAGAGACATGGGTGGTTTGGGAAGATTTTCACTCGGATCTGCAGGCAAATCAGGTCTGTTCGATTTGTACACTTCTGGTCAATAAACAGAAAGTTAAGGTTTAATGTAAAGCATTTACCATTGGTTGGACTGAAATAATGATATTGTGTGATACGAATCACATTATTTGATAAACGAGAAACTCCGAATTCCGAATTTCACAGAAACTCCACAAAGAACAGTTCATGAATACAGTATCTCTTGGAATGCACGGATAGACATCACCCAGCACAGCGATTTATTACATCCACCAAGTAGCTCACAACTATTTCACTGCCGGCGGGATTTTCCTCACCAGTCATACGGAATCCCTTGACTGGATCAGAACACGAGTAATGTGATCCATTCAAGAATTTTCCAAAGACTCCGGTGTCGCTGAGTAGCTCAACTAATGACTCACCCACGCACTATTGCGTAAATGTGATTTGTGCATGAGTTCAAATCCCATCAGGGTTTATGATCTTTAACATGAACACGACCTAAATTTATCTGCTCCCTTGGGACTCGTTACATTGGTCGTGCCTGTCGGGAACTGTTTAGGAGGAACAAGCAACTTCCTATGTGGGTGAAAAAAGGGATAACGGTAGTTCTGAGTTCATGGCGGAACACGTTGTCAATACGAAGCATTCAGTGTACATCGACGAGTCGTTCAGAATGATCTACCGAGCTACTTATCAGTCTCACGAACCAGATGAAAAACGTCATTTTGTCTGCAGGTGGTCCAATAGTCATCCGAATCTACCGCCCCAAACTACACTTCACTATTGAAAGGTAAGGTGATCACAGAATATGACGGAATCAAAGGCTTTATGGCTTGTTTTTTCGCTAATAAAATGAAGCTATCATACAGACAATCGAACTGATTTTTAACCAACACTGATGAACACTTCTAATTCGCCTCCTTCGTTTGACCTGCAATAATCACACAAACAAATACACAATAGATCAGCAGTAACGTTTTGAGCGCTGGTTTCGAGGTTCAGTGTCGTGTCAGGACAGCTGAAAGCCCGCTAGTTAAATTGTCGAATTCACTCCTGTATCAGCGGCGCACATTTACGGGTAGAAGGATACGAGATTTGTTTATTACAGAAACTATGCTTATCAAATCAATCACTAAACTTTTGAAATATTTTCCCTTTGGACCTGTCATATGTTAAACAGACTTACCCACGCCACATTTTATTCAACAGTAGATTGCAAGAAGATTTGGGGGCAAAACACTTTACGACTAAGAAAGAAGTATCAAATGCTACTCAAAACCTCAAAGTAGAACATTCTGTCAAAAGTAAGCTAGGCTAATCACGGTCACCTATCGAGATCCAGGTCAACCTTCCAAATCTAGTGAAATTTTGGCTTTTCAAACAGATCAAGCAGTGACAATAAGGAAGCAACAATATGACCCGTCCAAATAAAACGCATCGCCTCTGGAACATAAATCCACATTGGTCATCAGTTATCACGTGATAAACTGTTGAATGCACAGCTCATTCGTTGACAACACATGGCTTTTGCATACAGTGAAATCCTGAAATATCCAAAAGCTGTTATTCATGAGATGAAATTAAGTTTTTTCGTTCATCGACCGTCCAAATTAAACATGGATGTGATGTGGTGAAAACACGTGTATTTTCGATTCTGTGTAGTTTACACGGAGAAAACTAGGATTATTTTACCATTACTGGGATACGAACAATTTGTAGTTAAGACTGGCTTTGGACAAGGAAAGAGAACGCTATTGCCCCTTAATTTATTCAGTAGCTTTTGGATGATTTTAGAATGAACAAATGAGTTGCACAAATATATCCTCTTTACTTTCTGTTCTATTTTTTTAAAAATATTTTCCAACACAGTTTAATTGAAGTGGAAAATACGCCCGCAAACATCATTCATTCTGCTTATAATTGCGCATTTTTATTCGGGTAATCGACTCACACCGGTGTGTTAGTGAAAGCATGTAAAACGATTTAACTGCATTAATCAGCAACTGGCTAGGTGTTCTATCGGTGAAACGGATATTTCAGCGGCTCTTTCAAATTCTGGTTTGTTTTATTCTGATTAGAAAAGAGAAGTGCGTCCGGTAGTGTTCAAAATAACAATACCCATGTACGACTTACTATTCCATTGGTGGCTCAGTGGTATTGTAACAAGGACGACAACACACGACAGGATACTTGCATTCCCGCGATCACACAAGTCCAGTCATGGAACACATACAGTCGTTCATATAGGCCTTTTTCCAGACTGCTCGGCACCAAGATTGCTATCGCCGCTGCTTGAGCGCTTCGGCTGCTTTCTGTTCATTTGCCTGTGGCCGATGGCTTGCTTCTCTTGACCGTCATTTCCCTTCGGTTGGTCCGACCGCCTCAACTGACAGCTCGATCGGCAGCTCTTCACCTGGGCTATCTTGCTGGTTTCCGGAGATCCCGCTGCTTCCTCTCTGGTCGTCTGTATGCCCCCTTTTGCCTGCTTCGGGAAGCCTCCGACATATTCGCCACCTGTTCTTTTGTCGATGTCCCTCGTTTGGTTCGTTCGTTCGCCTCGATGTTCCCGCCGTTCCCTCGCCCCAGCATTCCCTGTTACATTATGTGTAACCCCCCCCCCTTACCCTCAGGTCTCACTGCAGTGTGAAAGTAATCCCCAGTCGCCCAGATCGTGGCCAGGTCCACTCATTTTTGGAGGGCCTTACGCGGATCTCCACTCTAGGTCCTAGGTTTAAAGCTTTCTGGTTATTTTCCTGCAGTACTTCTCTGAGACCATGGAATGCTTGTTCCTTCCGTAGCACTTATAGTCACGTGATGAATAACCAGAGTTAGTCGCAACTATTTTCAGTGAGTGTTAAACACTTTACGAAAAAATAAACTTACTGTCTAAATTCATTTGAAGAACTAAAAGATAGGCAGTCCACATGACGGAACACTAGGAATGCTTTTCATATATATATATATATATATATATATATATATATATATATATATATATATATATATATATATATATATACACCCGCCTGATTTCAGACCACGTGCCAGACAACGCGTGGTACAATAGGGGAGGAAGGGGTGGATAGTCCGAGTCCATGATTTGCTTTTGGGCGCCACACTGCCAGGTTGCCCAAACCAAAGGAGGTGGTTTTCTTAGGGCTCCACAACCGAAGCTTAATCCACAAGGCAGCCGGACGAAAGGTGGTGCCCATACCCCACTGAGAGTCGGCAACGGAATGCTCTGTTCATACGCCTTCAAATGAGGCCAAACACCGTAGGTGCCCAGTAACCTCTCCGACACAGTTGCAGGTGAGCATATCATTGTACATTCTTTCACACAGCCCTTATTTGTTATGATAAATATCTACATTTAGCGCGTTTTGAATGAATTCACTCAACGAGGGGAAAGAAGAAAGGTCAGATGGTGTGGGAGAATCCCAGACACACTTGAACTTTTCTCGAGGACTGTCGTTCACCCGTACGGCTCATGTAAACTGATCCGCGAAAATCGAAAGGTCGACTAACTACCATCCTTTCCGATAACTCAATGTTACTGAACAATAACCCGTTGCCAATACTGACCTGCATTTGAACACTCCAGTTAGGCTGACATGAGACGCGTGTTGTTTTTGACTCAACTCCAGTTGCGTGCGAGCGTCTGAATTACACTAGTTTTGTTCGTCTCATTTTTGCTCACGCATAAAACGAGACAAGTCTTAGCTTTTATGCGAATATGTCCGGAAATGTCGTTCTCTCTTTCCTGTTCTTTCTTTGGATGCTTGTCTGCTTTCTTTGGACACCGATTTCAAGATAAATGAAGAACAACAGCTAACGAGTACATCGTTGAAGTGAGCTAGAGATCGTCTCGCTTCATTTCACAGGTGTGATTCACCGTACGACAATTGAATGAAATTCGTTGCTTGTGAAAGCTGTAAGAAATGAAGCATATAAAGGTTTACAAAGATCTGAACAAAATTACTGACAATCAATAAGCGAATAGGGAACCAAAAGCCCAGAGACAAGCTAAAAATGTGTTTTTTTAAGTTCAGTAACTGCAACTGAACAGCTGTCCAGGGAATGAGTGACTCTTAGAGCACGAACCCGAAACCCAAACCGAATAAGGCGAGTCGGCAATCTACGTGTACTTTACGGAACAATCAATACAATTACAAACAACATACCCCAATTTTAAGGGGCGATTCAATCGCAAGGGTTCGGGAATAGACATCAAATCGTCTGATGAGTCTGGCGAGGAAAGTGTGCCAAGCGATACGCAACTGAATCATCGTAAAAGTAAGAAATTCAGCTTATACAGCAGCAAGACTCGACCAATCAGAGAAAGAGCGCGGAGCCTGCATGAGACGAATAGGCGGAGATATGACCGTGAAATCAGTTCAGACAACGATCAAGAGGATTGCACGCACGCACGCTTGACCTAGACCTTCACGCAGACGTGGCGTGATCTTTAGCATGGTAAGAAAGTACAAAGGTCACTCGTGAGGTGCGGGTGAGAAAGCCGACAAGGAAAGGAGGCAAAACGTGACACAATAAGTCGGGTACATATGACGCACAAAAACTTGAAGATTGTAGGATCCTGGATTGATCGCGACGGAGAATCGGTCCACTGTAAGAGTACACTCATAGGAAAAAGGTAGATGAACGGAGGCAAGATCACCGGGTTCAACTTGTGAGATGAAACGGAAGACGCGTGGGTCGAAGCGGTTGGAAAGGGGCCGGGTAACACGCTGGTTAAAGTCACGGAAGTGGGAAAAGGAGACTGCTTGGGAATTTCACAAATGTACTGAATTACCGTTGCAGAACCGTTTGACGACTATTTCCACATTTGTAAACCAAATTATTTCCTATATTACTTTCGCTCCAGTCAACCTATCTGACTTCCTCATGATTTTGTTGTCACTCAACTACGCGGAAATAGATCAGAATACACATGAACCACCAGTTCAATGTATTGGGGCTTACAGTGTACAATATTAGGCTTTTTATCGGCAGAGAATATCTATTGACAAATGCGCACCAGAAATAACTGATCAGTAAGCACTGTGAGTAGCTTCCGTCAATACGTCGAAAGCAGTCGGATGAAACAGAGCCTGATTGGATGTTCGGAAACCAGAAATCAGTGGCCGGATGACATGATCAGCGTTCGCCGTGGAGTGAATCTGATATGCACGGCGAAGCTGGTTTTGTGAGAATGTACGTCGCATCATTCAGGCACAACTCACGGTTTAGTGAGCATTGGTCAGAAGTGAATTTATCGTTTCTCTTGCTAGTCTGATATACATTTACCACAGTCTTTTTTATCCCGAATTGATCGATCCTTTCTATTCACAGCTGGTCTTTCATCCTGACATCCCCTCCCCCAACCCACAGGACCCAGAGCTACACAAAAACATTTATTCATTTATTGGATTACCGACAAGTAAATGACGGAACGATGGCCTAAAAAAGTCTCCAGTTCAAACTGGGCAGATGACTGTATACGTATCTATTCCGTTTCCAGTTTACCTACTGCTTATCCAAACCCCCAACTCCCTCCCTCCCGTCTCCAATCCCCAAGTTACGCGCGGCTTCGAGTTTCTTGAGCAGAATAGAGATGAATGCTCATTTGTCCGGATTTCTTCTTATTTCTATTTGTTTACTTTCCACAGTGTTGACCTCGTCCAAAGAACAGGGTGGATTGCCTCGTTGTCAATTTGACCCAATTGAATCACAACAATTTAATCAGAACATCTTTATTTGTTGTAATCAGGGAAATACGTTCTTCTCTATTGCGACACTATTTTATTGTTGTTGTTGTTGTTGCTGTTGTTGTTCTTATTCTTGTTCTTGTTCTTGTTCTTGTCCTTGTTCTTGTTGTCAACGGCGATGCTGACCCAATAGCGGATTCGCTTCCACCCGCCCAGGGACATATTCTGTACGTGATCGATTCCGAATCGGCAGTCCGTTTATGACATTGTGGTTGCCCACGTGTTATCTTCAATGATATTTCTGAGATGCTCATATCTGTTCAAAAATAAGACGGCCTAGCGTGTTGTATACCATTGATCGACCCTGATCGGTGGGTAAACTCGTGATCGAAAAATGTTGTTTTGTGTTTTATGGTCGGGATGTGTTGTGCTCGGAAGGGTGTCCTCGGAGTTGCTGACGATTTGGTCAGAACGTCGTCAGTTGTCGTGACGTATCGATTTAGCAGCGTGGCTTAATTGCAAGTTGATTACGGAAATGAGTTAGTGTTTTCACGTCGAATGGTTTATTTGCGAAGAATGGCTTAACAAAATTATAAAAACAACTTTTTATCCAAACAACCTATATGAAAGAAGGTCTTCACTACTGACCGTGTTGGTGATTAACTAACTCCTCGGGGATTTTTTCGTGATTTGTTTGCATATCGAAACCGAGAAAATCGAGAAAAGAGTCGAAAGATTCGTGTTTGTCCGGCAAGTTTCTTTTGCTCTAGACGGAACAAATAGGATCAGATTATTACTGAGAGTGATTTTCCGAAAGTTGTGGGTTACGCGGTTCAGTCGTAAGTGCTTCTGTCTTATTCCAATGGGTACTGAAATTTATCTTCCGTTCTATTCACATTCAATTTTGCATCACTTTCTCATTCGTCTAATTTCACTTGCCTGCAAGATGCGTAACAATATCACTGATTACGGATTGTCTATTCCCCTTTACCACCTTGTCCAATTTACACCCACGGAATCTAAAACATCGCGATATTACAACTAGACATCTTATCAAAAATAAGAAGATCAATTAGCAAGATAACTTCATCTTTGAAAATGATGGAAAGGCGATTGTCCACAAGTGCTTCGCGACACAACGTCTGGTCCATATCGAATACGAAATCAAACACTGATCACCAAATTAGAGATAACCTGCTTTGTCAGTTCAAGTTTTCATCCCTCTCCATGTACAGAACCATTTCCTCACTCCATGGTTTTCTTGGCGCTCATCAAATCCGACAGAATTTTTTCAAGCCCGCACTTCATATTTTTTCCTATTTATTGAACTGATCCATTTGTGTTGTTGTCTAATCAACAGTTGTGACGCAGTCACAGTGTATACAATATCAATGAGGTTGCCAAAGTACTTTTGTGCTTTCGTATATATATATATATATATATATATATATATATATATATACATAATGTATAACAAGGATATAAGTAGTGTCATATTTGAAATGATTATCATATGGTTCATCGTGCAGCGTCAACACCCAACACACCGCTAAAAAACCATAGAAGTACTGTACTCTACTTTTGATCAATTTCTTTTTCATTGATCGCGGTCGGTTCAGTCAGTTCATAGTAGCCGGATTGTGCTCGTGTTTTGATACAGATGAAAATAGTTGAATATTTCACTGAGCCGACCGTGAGCAGAAAACACTTCGTCTTCAACTCTTAGCACATTCATCACACTATTGTTCCGAGTCGGCAGAGCCAGTATTTTATGTATTTGGGTAGTGACAGTTGTTAGTGAATGAACTATGTTCAACTGGATGTTGTTCATCGCGGCAATATAGAACGTGCGTAAGTATATATATATATATATATATATATATATATATATATACCGGCTGGAAATCAAGCTTGATACCAAAGCAGCAACAAGAATTAGGAAAATACGAGAGAGTAGAGCACAATAAAAAAATAGTTAGTGAAAAAATAGTAAAAGGCTGTGACTGTTCCTTTGTTTTTACCATACACTTTTTGACGACCTTTTGTCATTTCGTTTGTCAGAATGATATTTTCGTGATTACGGGGGCTGCCAGAGTTTGACAGGCAGACAGCATAGCCATCACTCCACTGAATTCTGCTCTAAGCCACGTCTCCCAACCTCTTTAACCAACGACAATCCTCATCTTGCGGGCCCCAACCAGGGAGGCGGGAAGCACCAACCGAAGCCAATGCTGATGCTAGCTTCGTCAGACCTCCACACCAAGTTATGGTTTGTGTGTGTGCCTAAGGAGAACGTACTACTATCTTCCTTTGTAAGTGTTAGCAGTTTGTGTGATGCCTGGGGGCATCATTTTGTTTTTCAATGATGGCAGTACAACCACAAGTAATAAGAAACTTCATCCCACCGGAAAGTGAGAGAACGATTGTTGAGTGTAGGTAGATATTAGAGCCGATATAACACTGCTAGGTTTAACCCTCGAAATTCTCCAACTATTCTCTCCGTCTTTCTCGATATGATGGAATCTATGACGTCAAAATATTACATCACTGAATAGGACTTGGAACAAGGATGTTTTTAATTTATCGGGATAACTCAAATTTAGGAATTCGTGTTCCTAAAAGCATATCATTTTGAAACCTTATACTTTTCCCAAGATCATCTCTCAAATGACTGCCAACTGACTTCACTTGTTTAGGATGCACTTGCAATAATGAGCTCAAAACAAATACACAGTGAACACGATGAAACAGAGATGAAAGCGAATAAAGTGCTTTCCGGTCAGTAAATTATTTGCTGCCGGCTGTTACATCACTCGGTTTACCAGCCTGTGAAGACATTGAAATAAACCACTTGTGGGACCTTAGGGGGATATTTTGTTCTGAGGACGCATCTCTAGTCTTTGGACGGTCGAAAGCAACCTTCGGGATAGTGACCTGTGGTGGTGCTTATTGAAGCCATGAATCAACAAACGGGAGTCCGGTGATTCAATGCTTGGTTACACCATTGGTTTCATGAAGGTTGGATTTTAATCACGGTGGAGACTTTATCGTCAGTAGTAATTCATTTCGTTTATAACCCATACCGTAGCCAAACTCGAGCTGTCCATGGAGACACCTGTTTAATAATATAGAAGGGACCAGTTTCCAACAGTGTTCAAATAAAGTTTTCCTCAGTAATACCAAGTTGCATGTAAATGGAACAGAACTTAACGTTGACTGCTCCACGGACCATAGTTATCCCAACTTATACAAGATCCACAGTTGATTGCAAATCAATCGATCACAATTGATCTAAACTCAAAAGGTCAAAGGAAAAATCCAAGCTGAATGGCAGGCCATAGATCGATAGATTGATTTTTGACTGAGGTCAATGTGTGAACCCGTTAATACACTCACTGATCTTTGGCTCACGGTGTTTTCAGTCTCCTTGTATATTGGCAGTTCAGACTGGGCCCTTCCTCGGAAGAGCATGGCCCAATAATCTACGGAATCAAGCAAACTATCACAAGGGTCAGCATCCACAGTGGTTCAGTTCCGTGAGGGAAATAAAGCCAGAGAATTTTGTTAGACAAATAAACAAGGTATCAGGTAAGAATGTATTCTGAACTTTCGTCACACGATGACTTATACAATCGACCTTTCGAATCCCCTTGCTTGTCAACCGAACACTTGGTATATTCGAGTCATATTAAAGAAAAGCATATTCAGTAAAAATTTAAAAATATTTTCTTTTATTTGAATTTGTTTAAATGATACGATACTTTACGACGAGCCCGAAGCCAATTAGAGGCCTCCGAAAAGGAAGATTTGTCTTTGGTTATCCCTGTGTGTCTACCTGTTCTACGCGACGTTAATTGAATGTGGCTTTTTTAATTTCCGTTTAAAAGGAAATGCAACTTTTTCTCGTATTTTGCCTACTGGCTCATTACACAGGAGGTATAATCATGTTCGTGTATCTGGCATTCACACCTATCATCTTTTCGACAATTCCGTTCTTTGTTATAACCCATGTTCATGAACAGTGATTGCGAATACATGTGACGCTACCAGTTATTCTCGGCAGCTGATCATCATATTCCCACAATATTGAGATTTCCATAAGTGATGCTTATGACGCATGTAAATCAAAACTGATGGAGGTCAACGATCAATAGAAAAGGATAAAAACAAGAGTTCTGTTCCGTGATTAGACCGCACTGGTTTATCAACTATTGCGCTGTTTGTCTGGCAGCTAACCGTGCCATAATTTAGGGTCAGTCTAGCTCAGATTGTGTAAAAGCAGTTTTCCATTTGCATATTATGGGATTCTTACGGTCACTGACCCGACTGTGCATATTGGGACGCTTCTGACATGATTCACCTCATCGTGTATTTCATATATATATATATATATATATATATATATATATATATATATATATATATATATATATATATATATATATATATATATATGATGACAGTCTTGAGAAAGGTTACTCGCGATAACCAAAACGTCGACTGACTATCATTATCTCCTACAAAGCCGTGCCACCGATTAACGAACGCCTACGTATACCACATCAAGCGGTGCACCGTTTTGTTATCGGCACACTGTGAAATGATCTCGACTCTGGTAAATCAACTGCCTGCTTGTTTGCCTTGTGCACGTAGCACGTGATCCCACAGGTTATTGCTGTCATTGATTACACCGGTGTGTATCATTGACCTAGAAGGTCTGTCAATGGATTTCCAAAGCTGATTAAATTTTATTTTAGTTTATATATATATATATATATATATATATATATATATACAAAAGGTGGAAGTTTGGTTTTTCAGTAATGTCTACGGAGTTAGCTTCAAACATTCCATCGTAACTACAGCTAGTTAGCAACGGCCACCAACAACAGAAGAAAAGAGATATTAGGAGAAAAATGATGGTGCGCTCAGCATGTGTTACTTTGCGCTTGGAAAGGCAGACAGGTGTGTAGGCCGTAAACAATGGTGCCAAACTCTAGGAAAGAACCCAACCAACTGACCCATTTCAGCCACAAGACGATCGAGACTTACTTCTGATACTTGTCAATATGTGATCGAACGGGTCATTGATCACTCTGTAACCAAATATTATAGCAAGCTTTTTAGTATTTGATATTTAAATCCCTTGGGTTAAGTTTGGCGAAATGAAATCGAACTTTATCGACTGGTGATGCTGGTCACTGGAGAGCAAATTGCCGCGGATCAGCGCGTATCGAGAATCAGTTTTCCGTGATATCCAAGAACTGACTCACTAGTCAGTGTCACTTTTGTGTCGTTACCCATTGGCCGTATGATAATTTAATAATGACTTCCAAGGAAAGAATATCGAGGTCACTTCTCATTTCAGCAACCCCTAACTGTCACGGACCACATCCCAGAAATGGTATGCATCCAATAACTTGTACGTCGACGACCCTCAAAATGTTTCAGAAGATTATGCAGAAAAAACTGTCTACTCAAATCAAAGTGTTGGACTCGAGGCAGTTCGTGCACGGCATATCACGATCAACGCTCGATGCCTTGGCTTCCCTCGCTCGCTCTGTTTTATCATCTGTTGGGTTTTGTTTCTTTGATTATAGTGATGCGTTTAATTTAGTTGGTAGATCAGAACTACTTCCTGTACTAACTGACTCTAGCTTTAGTATTTATGGCATCAATCTTTTGTCTGACTACTTATCCCAATGACTATAATTTACACGAACTTCTTCTATGCTCCCCTCTCTCCAAGGCGTCCTCCAAGACGCAGTTCTATCACCGACGGGAGATGCAGATGATTGGACATCAATCTTTCTCCAGAACTGCTCCTATCCTCACTCTGGATGTGTCAGTGATCAGCATGGTCGGCTTAGATGGTGCAAATAGAGCTCCGATCGGTCGGTCAATGATACTTTGAGTGAGACCGCGCAATATCTGTTCACATTGTTCTTTCCACTGCCACACATTGGACGAATGAACTAGAAACAATGGTTGGGCTCCTGTTGCAAAGTTCGGAATGAACCTGGAGTAGTATTTTAGGCACCCAAGAATTGATTGTAAGAGCGTCCGATTTTTCGGTGACTCGATGCCAATCACGGGTCCCAAAAGCTCTGGATCGGATCGGTGTCCGTTTTCATTGACAGTGAAACCGAGGAAATCTAATTCGGTGGCACCGAAAGTGCACCTAGGGGCTTTGATCGATACATTTCTTTCCATGAACCACCCCAGCAACCTTTGTAATCTGCGGATATGTTCATCCTTCGTGGATCCAAAAATGAGCACATCTTGATAGGCCATCACCTCCTCGATATCGTGGATCACCTCGTCTATGGCTGCCTGGAATATCTCGGATGACACATGCAGACCGAACGGCAAGAAGTTGCATTGGAACATGCCCCATGGAGTGTTAACAGTCGTTAGTGCATTGGACTCCAAGTGCAGCGAAATTTGCAAGTACACATCAGCCAAATCAATTTTTGAGAAGATCTTGCTACCAAGCATGCTTTTCATTAAGTCTTCCGGTTCCGCCCTACTTGCCGCGCCTTTCCGTAACCTACGAGTCAAGATCAATGGGTAATCACCACAAATCCGGGGTGTCTGTCCGTCGCTCTTCACTACCACAACAATCAGGGTCGCACAAACAGATGAAGTCACACGCACGATGACACCGTTTTGCTTCATTTTGGTAAGCACCTTCAGAACGCTCTGTCTCTGGCAGTACGGCTACACTCGGCTTTTCAGGAATACCGGATCACCATCCACCTCGAACTTCGCGGGCTCGACCGCCATGCCACCTTTGTTGATTTGGCGTTGTGTAATCAACTGCTGAATGACAAGCTGATTCACTGTATTGTTGTTCTCAAGGTTACCGATTGCTAGAAGGCAAGCAGGTCCTTCAAACCCAGAATCAATGGACGGTCTACTGAAATCAGGAATCGTACCGGGGTATAGTCGCTCTCCAACCGAACCATTATTGTAGTCTCACCCAACAGTGAAAGTCGATGTTCAGTAACACTGTGAATGCGCACATCAGTGGGGTGTATGGGTACACTGGGCTGAATCAAGTCGAACACTGATTTCGGAATAATGAACTCACAGCTCCCGGTATCCACAATGAACTGATGTCTGAAGTCACATTAGAATTGGACTGATCTGTACGGGCACTGGCTTGATCCACTCGAAATTTTCAGCGTGTATATCGGTCTATCATCAGTTTTCGGATCCTCAGGGGCTGCTCTCTTCACAATGCACTCGGATTAACGACATATCTTGCGAATGTGACCAGGCTTTCCACAAGAATGGCATACCGCATTACGAAAGCGGCAGGTGGAACGCAGGTGAAATTCGCCGCTTGAGAAGCACCGAGTCGGTTTTACTGGTTTGCACTTGGGAATCATTTTGTTGGCTGGATTCAGGTGAGGCCTCTGATTTGTAGGGGCTGGTTTGCAGGGGCGAAAGTGTTGGTAGTGCACTACGGAATGTACAGCCGTTGTATCGGCTACGTCATCGATTTGTTCGCAGGTTGACCGAGCTTCGGAAAACGTAAGGTCGGGCTTCAGCAAAAGCTTCTTTTGCAACTCCGGATGATTTATGCCGGCTATGAGGCGGTCACGCAACTGGGTCTCCAACTGATCACCAAAATCACACTTAGCGGCTGGTGTCTGAATTGTCAGGATGAATTCACGGAACTTCATGTTGGGACCACGAACCAGAAAATGAAACTTGACACGTTTGATAGCCTGAAAGTTGATTGGAACCACGTGGCCTAGCAGTAGAATCTTCATCTCGTCGAACGGAACTGCAGTAGGGGCTCTCGGATATGCATGGCTTTTCGTTAACGAGTACAATGAACGGCCGTCAGTGGGCAGGAAGAATGCCGTCCGGTTCTCCTTCTTCACATCCTTCCGTATGCTAAACCATAGCTCGAAACGTTCAATCCAATCTTCAATTTCAGACGCACTATCATGCAGGTTCAGATGTTCACTACTGGGCAGCTCCATGACGCGACGCCAATTGTAATAGTCGTAAAGAACTGTATTGATAGTCCGCATCGAAATTGCCCCCACCCAGAACTACACGAATGGAAGTAGCAAGAAGATCAAGGCCGCGAAATAGCACGGTAATTGTATTGCAGAGTGGGTTCGTATAAATATGTCTAATTAGAGAATATAATTGGTAGACTCAAAGATGATCAATCACAGGGAACTTTTGTCGGAATTGTCCGCGGTGGCCCTGATTGGTTGTGAATCCTCCTTGTATGTGGTTACGAAGCTGTACCTGGCCGTATCACGTGTGACAGCTGCTGAATCACCACAGAAACCACGATCCAGAGTACACTCTGTGCACAAAACCGATTGACCGGAAATATTCGCTTACATTGGCATTGGCACTGCAGACCTCACTCTAGCCAATATTCAGCCTGTCTCTGAAACTGCACTTCAAGATACATCGCTCTTCCGTCATTGATGTTTGAATGGTACTAACACGTTGGTTGCACAGCAATCGATTTCTTTCGTAGACCACCCATCTGTTGAGACCTCAAGGAAACAAAGACCTTGACAATAAACAACAGAGCATGTGTCTGCGCCGTATCTGGTCCAAACCGTCACGTGAACAACCGATCGATTTCTCCGTTCAAATTCTACTCTTGTTTGCTACCGTACAATCAGTGTCTTCCGTGTAAAACACAAATGCTATTTCATGGCCAATCTATTCGGTAACACCACAGCCATGGTTCGCCCAATGGAAGTAATGAACAGTCTAGTGGGTATTCGCAATCTCATCTTTAAACCAACTGTATGCGAGGGAAGAAATTTTACAAAGAGGATTTATCCACTCGTTTGTGAGAAAAAACATTTCTTGTACTAACATTCCCAACATAAGTGTGAGTTCTATGATGGACAATTAACGATTTGATGAGGTTAAAACTAGGACCTGGTTCATTATCTTTCAGACAAAATCTGTGAAAACTAATTAAATTTTCCTACACGATCTATTGTAACTCGTTGCAAACAATCCATTGAGCAGATTTTAAAAGGATACTAGAATGTGAATCTCGTTAATGACCGTCGGCGAACCGGTTGATGAGGTGGCAATGCAACTTTTTTCTATAGCAACTTACCGCACTGTTTCATTGACCTTCTTTAATTTTCAAGGTGTGTTCAGCCTGCCAACCATCCCCGTGTCAACTAATGACCGGTGGAGGTCAGACGGTCAACATCTTGGACTTTATACCCTACTGTCCGCCCCCCCCCCCCCCGGGATTCGAATTCTCTAGTAGCCACGCGTCATCTCAACTGACAGCCTCAGATTCGCCTCAGCCCGCTTCCTAAAATATTGTACCATTGTCATATAATGAACAAAGGAATTAGACAAAAAATGAAAAAAGACTGAACTCTGAACAGTTTGCGCAAGCTCATTTCTTGGTTTTGACGGGAACACAGCAAAAGCTGTATTTATCGTCGCCGAAAAGGAGAGTTGTGTCATTAAAATGAAACTGTAGTCAAAATTCTGAGGTCTGAGGTGCTGTCTTGATGATCCGGGATCTTATTTACTAGTACAAGGACTCTCGTAACATCGCTCGGTAGGCCAGTGGATTTTGTCATCTTGAGTTTGTCAGAATGAAGCTGCAACAAGGTTTGGTAGTAATCCATAAATTGGATTTCTTCCAAATCGCAATTATTCAGCTTTACTTTAGGGAAAACCTGAAATACGTTCACTTTGTTCTATTTCCTTGTTTTAGCCGTCTAATAACTAGGATATCGTGTTTGCAACTAGTTCATCCTTTACCTTATGCAAGTCATCCGTTTATGACCATTTGGGGATGTCTAACTGGTAAGTTTTTATTGTCCATGATTCTTCAGGAATCTAAAAGCTAGACACTGCAGACAGGGATGAGGGTAGGCCCCAAGAGGATAATATCTTGCCATTTATTTATTGGATCAATTCTTCCGATTTTGGTGTTTCGCCGGAAAGAAAAAATAACGAATTTCAACTCACGTCCAATCCGTTCCCGTCTGACCAGATTTCTCAGCGATTTTCCGTATCAATGTCTTTCTTCTTGCATTCGGACACAAGAGCAAAAACTTTTTTTTAGTTTCTGTTTTACTTGATCCGTGGATTTGCATATTTTCCGTGCGGTTCGTTTATGAACGTACTAGTAAAACTTCTGCTCCGGAGCAGTTCGCCTCCTGTTCGATACTGCGGAACGCACAGCCTACACTGCAATTGCTTTTAGTGTCAGAGAAT
Organism: Fasciola hepatica; assembly: GCA_948099385.1. Taxonomy (NCBI): domain Eukaryota; kingdom Metazoa; phylum Platyhelminthes; class Trematoda; order Plagiorchiida; family Fasciolidae; genus Fasciola; species Fasciola hepatica. Next base: position 3,692,275 of record CANUEZ040000126.1, on the reverse strand, counting down.
TACAGAAAATGTTGTAACTTTGAGTTTCCTGTGGTTCTGGAAATTATCTTCTTTCACACAAAAAAAATGAAATGGTGCCGGCAGAATTGCTGTCACTGATTTTCCAGAATAAAAGTTCCTAATTTGTCCTTCGTTCACAGAGTTCCCTTGGTGAAATACCCCTTTGCTTGAACCGATGGTCATATATAAAATAATCCACGAGCAATTCTGAAACAAGCCTAAAGCCGTGCAGCATTGAACAATAATAAAGCTCTCTCATTCTGCCTAAGTCACTTGGTCTGAAATGCAATATCACTGAATCTGCACAAATCAACTGTAACAGATCTGTAGGAGATTTCCTTTTTTCGAATTCTCAATTTATTACTTCACCATCGGGATCTTGATGATAGTCAGCGTTCGTAATTTTGAGCTTCCATCCGTCGGCAAAGGAGAACTGCAATTTGCGTTAAAGTGACGCGGGTTAGGCTTTCCGGTAGGAACCCAAGCACTCAGCCTTTTTTTGAGGTTGTTTGGATAAGCAGATTCAGACCGCAACTATGGTTGCAGAAACGGTTTACCCAAAAAGAGTGCTTGCCTTGGAGTTAGCCAATGGCATTTGCCGAACCATTTCCTAATTTGTTCAACATGCATCTAGCAAAATTAAGCCTTCCTTTTTTCCCCGATTACCTGCTTCAAAGGGAGCCAATGTTCTAAATAAATATTAGTATTAGTAACTGATAGACTGCGAACAAATTTCATCCATAATTTTACTGACACTGTCCGAGTGAGGTTCAGATACTTTAATCCGATTACGGACTCAGATCCGAGGAGAAAAATTTGAACGGAAAATGTGAAACTGAACTGCATCCGGGGTGTCTCAAGGCGGTCATATTTCTCACCGGGGAATTAACCTCGATCTCGCGAATGAATGTAGGTAGGAGAGATATTTTCATATATGACAGGCACTCACGAAAGAACTGACTCCCATGGACAATTCGTCCGAGAGACCACTTGAAATTAAATGACCCCGGGATTTTACGGGGTTTCATTCGACAGCACGTCGATCACTTTGTTTCGATTTTTTCAATTCATTTTCATAAAATAAGATCCATTTGAGAAGGCACATCTATTCGAAGACAAATACTAACCTAAGCACGTATTCCGCCAAATGACCAAATAGTCCCACATTGTGCCCAACCAACAAGTAACTAACAGCAAATCTATATAAAAAATAAAAAAAAACTACAATTTACTCTAATTTTAGAAGTAATTCCCATCTACGGAGCTCATTTTGAGTAGAATGGAGTGCAAATTGTTTACGCATTCACACAGTCACAGGGCCTAACCGACCAAAAAAACAACCACGAGATCCTCCTTTTATATACGAATTCTTGGTAACCACCACAAGGGTCTGTCCTGAAGCACTAAATAGGAACTCAGACCCCGAGATGCAAAAAAGTCACCTAAACTTAACCCTCGCAAGTTTAGAACCAGTTTTTCCCGACTCAAATTTGACTGCAGAAGACCGAAACCTCTGGTTTGCGCAGTGTACCTAGCATTATTTTGCTGCTGTTATACACGTACTTATTGCTATCAGGATAATTGTTTTATATGGTCAGAATGAGATGGGCTTGGAAGGAGGCAAAACTGAGGACAAGAAGACATCCCATTACTAGGGAAGGAAAAAACAATACAGGGCAGGTCCTCAGTAGAACCAAGGAAAACAGAAAGCTCTTGTTTGATCAGTTCAGTAGGATTAATCCAAAGGTCTCTTCAACAAGTGGTATGAAAGAACTGGATGAAATCAACTTTCTGGAAATCATATATCTCCAACGGATCGGATAGATGGACTGATCAAAAGATCCACCTTCGGAAAATATACATGGTCTGGCCGTGTAGATGGATTTCATGAGTTTCACTCTATTTGGATACACAGCCAGTCCTATGCAAAGCGTTATCCAACAGAACGTATGACATTTGGACTGAGGAAAACTTTGCCAACAGGGAAGAACCAGCAGGCTACTCGGTAGCTTTCATCCGTTATTACTCCAGAACAGGCAGAAATCTTCCGATGGGCAGAAAACGCGGGATGTCATGAAGCCTCTCTTCGACGATGATAAGGTCCGTTCGCTAACTGAAAAGCATCTAAAATCAGTCATCAGGCTCATCCACTACGCGGCCGAAACAGTTATTACGTTTAAAATAACCGGAATACCTACACCACCAGTGAAGTAATCACTTCCCTCCCCGCTTCTCTGCCAAATCCAAACGCGTTTTGCTGATTCCAACATGGTGACCCAGCCATTTACTTAGACAGAAAAGAGAGACTCTGGTTTTACCGATTAATTAAACAAATTCCGGTGTGGCTAAGTAAAATAATGGAGCACAATCTTGACAAAATATCATCAATAAAATCCAAAGGTGTATTTCGTCGGTGACGCAACATCTGTAGGAACTGAGACTGCCCCAGCACCGGCAAAGTCTTTCAAATCATTTACAGTGAAGTAAACACTAGAGTACTCGACTACGCAGAAGTGCCTGCGATTTGTAATTATAACCGTGATCTACGCATGCATCAGCCGAGCCTTACTATACTGAAAATCTGTCTTCATCTTGTCTTTCCCTTTCCTAGTAATATAATGTATGCTTTTCCGTAATTTACTTCCTTCGAAGTCCATTTTATTCTGACTATAAAAACGATTGCCCTGATTGCAGTGGATACTTCTAAGGCTGTCGCAGAATGATTCCAGGTACACAGTACAAAACCCACCATTTTGGGTTCAGTCAAACACGTACGTTTGTTCGGAATGGCTCTCATCAGCCTGCCCTGCCTGTATTCTTACTTATAACAGGCGGTGGTCAAACGGTTATCATTATGGATTATGAACTATAACCACCCGGGTTCGATTCCCGCCACTGTCGGTCACTTGCCCATTTACCAGCTTCTATTGGCCGCGGCTAGCTTCCTGAATTGGTGTATTTTGTTGTATAATAGGTGACAAAGGAAGTGAAAGAGCAGGTATCACGTAAACACTAATTTTGATCATTGATAATTTACAATCTCCACTGAGATACACAATCGTGCTTCTCATTGCACGCCGTTTATCCTGATGGATTTCCTCGGATTCGGGAGCCACTGCTTGCTACTCCGAAAAAGCGGGAAATTTGCGTTTTGCATCCATATGGAGGTTTTCTATTCAAAAAGCACGCAACCCATCATGATACGTACACACATACCGTGTTCATCGCTAACCCCTTTATCACGTCCCTAGTGAGCCTGATTAGACTTTAAGGGTAGCCACAATATTGTCATCTGATCAGCAGATATAACTTTCATCTTGGATCCATTGCTTCAACCCCATTGTGTTTTGCTTCCCATTGAAATTCGCTTTAATTTTATTTTCCTTTCCAGTTACATGCCAGACTTCAAGTTTAGTTGGGCACGCACACATCTCACGTGATTTTCTCCCGCTTCGTAATTTCAACCTACTCTGCAGTTGTAGTGTTAATCACTGCTTTCGCTGCAATACTAATTCTTCTTTTTCGGTCTTCGGAGATATTATATGGAAAGAATTCTGAAAACCGTGAGTTTTGATGGTATTCTGGTCAAATCTGGAGAGGAGTCCGTATTTCATGACCTGATGTTAATCCAGAGCGAGTACACGTCTGACTAATGCCGAGGTACCAGATATGTTACGTGGACGAAGGATTTTATCAGCCAACCAACGCGGCTGGGTCCATTTTGTTGTGCTGATGAGCATTCCATAGAAAAACAAACACTACAACTCATATCCGGTTAGTTGTTTAATTTCCTGTTGTACGTGAAAACGGCCTTCGCTAGAAGAGAAACTTTATTTTATAGCTGGCAAAACGACAAGTCTTTTGGAAATTATAATGAAGTAAGGGTTTTAACCTTTGTGGCCATTTTTCAAGCAGTTTATTCGCGTGGTTTCCCAGATGAATAGCTCGATTTGAAAAATGTGTCTCAAGCTATGCGGCGTTGTCACCAGCATGCTGAAAAGCAGCCAATTCTGAAAGATCAGTTTGTGCATTGTTGTAATTTGTTATTGTAGCGCATGTATTAAAATGGTTATGTAGCAGAGGAGTATTCAACTCGGGAAGTGTGAGGCATTTACCTGATTTGAGTTTCAAAATCCAAGAAAATTGTAATCGCGTAGAAAGCCAAAAAACCGCACACAGAAGAGAGAGTCAACCTGGGATAAAAAGGTTAATTTTATTTATTCACAATAAATATGAGACTGTCTAAGCTGCTTCTGAAATGTCCTATCTCTCGGTATCGGCTTTCATATCCCAAGTGAAAATCATGCAGACATAATTCGTGCGGCTTATTCGGAATGACCAGCAATTTATAACGGCGACGGTCAAAAGGTCGTCATAGCTGTGGGATTCGAACCCTAACCTGCAGGGTCCAATTTCTGGCAGTGCCGGTCACTTCTTCTTTCGGTAGCCTTTGGCGGAAAGCAGTTCCCTTCCAGAAATACTGTACATTGTTGCATAATAAGTAAAAAGAACTAAAGGATTACATATAATTTCATTTTTATTTGAATACGAATTCAGTTTTGCTTTTATGAAGTGTTTTATTATTACATGCGTTGCAAATGAGTGCATTAGATGAGGTGTATCCCGTAGACTCAAAGGCCCACTGCACTACTAGGAGTAGCCGGAAACCAAATCCTCAAACTTGGAATGATGGAGAACTACACAAGATTCCAATAGTTAAATTGTAGTAAAGAGTCGGACAACAGCAGATTACTGTCCACCACGAGAAGAACCGGAGATGCAGAGAATTCAGCCTCCGAAGTTGTGGGCACATGATGCAAACCATCAGACAACCACCGATCAAATTTAGATCGTTAGATTATCTGCATTGGCTCTTATCTCTTTGCGTTACTCCAACACCAAATCATACACTTCCCATTTGCTACTGGAAATGAGCATGACCAACACGTTAACCAAACAACAAGCAACTCTTCTCAAGAAGATCGACTTTTGAAACCACCAACAGGACTAGAATATTTCGTCAGTTTCTATTCCCGTACCCAGTATTCGCTATGCCAATAAAAATCGTACTATTTATGTAGATTACCAGAAAACGCACCTCTTCAGAATCCCCTACTTCATCGGCCGACAAAAAATCAAATATTGATTCCGTGTTGATTTTTGTGTTTCACTCAAAAGCAACCATTTGTTAACTAATGTCCGCGATGGAAGTGGAAAATGGAGTTAAATTATATATATAATTATATATATATATATATATATATATATATATATATATATTATAAAGCAGATTTCATTCTGGAGCCCCACGCTGTCCTTATTATTATTCGGAAGAACGTGATTTTATCCCTACGTCACGGAACTCATACCAAACCACGTTCATCGCTCAATCGATTTCATCACTTGAACAATTATATCTGATGGTAATTCCTCTTCGAGTATTAGTTAAATTCACTTTATCGAATAACGATAAATATAACCAAAAGTGTGGATCTTTTCCACCGAACCATTCAGAGTGGCATCTTAGGGGCATATATTGATTGTCATGCTAATGGGAAATATTACTCGACCGATGGTGATCGGGTGGTTTGGCGCGTATAACTCCCTCCTCGGAGGTTCAGAGGTTCGAATAATCGCCACCACCTCTCACTTCGGCGGTAAACAATAATCTCTACGGTCATCCGGCTTTATGCCGCCCCTGAACTACTGGGACTCTGTGTAGTTATCCACTCCAAGTCTCAAGTTCTGGTGGCTGGTTATCCTTGTTATTGCTGCGGGTCTTTGAGGCTACGGAGTATACACTTTCCACTGTGCAAGCTTGTAATGAAAATTCAGACTGCTACAAGAAAACTCTCAATCTTCACACGCTTAACTCAGTGTTTCCTGATAAACTGTTCACTTCATCTACGCGCAATCCAGTGAAAAGGGTTAAGGTCATACTACAACGAAATTCAGGAGAGGACAGGACTTCCTCAAAACACGTACCACCCAAACCAAAATGTTTATTGCTCAGCAAAATGGCGCTGTCGGAAATGTTTACGACCAGCCAGTATTTGGATTGCGGTCTTTTTATGTCCACGCCACTGTCGGAATGAGTAACACACTTGTCAAAAAAGGTTCCGCTGACAGTCACACTTTATATTCCCACCAAACCAATTCTAATCCAACCTATGTCGTATTACTCACAACACCTTAGTACTTTATATGATATAAGTAATCCACTTGATCGAATATGACCATTTTCAGCAGGAAACAAAATAACCGGTTTCACTGCCATGTAGACGGAAGAGTTAATGGGATATTAGTAGGAAATATTGCGGTGAGAGTGACATAATTGCACCACAATAGGATCACACAGGAAATGAGATTTTCCAATGTGTACGCATCACTAATTTCAGGTAACTAGGGTACAACAATCAGTCTTTGATGAATGAATATTAACACACTAGTACCAGATCATGCACCAGGATTTTGATGCACAAGATCGATATAAGCTTCCGGATGATCACGGTACTTGAAGATTTCTCCGGTTTTCCCGAAGAAGGAAATGAGGCCTGCTTTCGGAGCGAAGTATACTCCCTTATAGTTGTCACAGTTATCGTTTGTCTTGGAATTGACTGATTCATTCATGTTTGATATATATTTAACATCTAGGCAATTTTAATGTAGATATTTTTCGTTGTGTCAGTTAGCGGTTTCGCTGCGAATCATTTTCGGTTAAAGTATTTTACTTCAGGAGAAGTGGCATTCGCCACCATTTCAGATTAGATAAGAGCAACGAGTGGGCGAACTATGATTATTTGCTTGCTTTGTTGAAACTCTAGTAAGTCGTGTTCATAAAATATTGAATCCTAGCCTCTCATGTCCTTTGAGAAAAAATGTATGTTTACTCTTCTCCTTAAAACTGAGAATCAGTACTCAATCGCATTCACGTTGTGATTTTGAAGAAAGAAATAAGAAAAATTGAACTTTTATTCCGTCTGGTGTTTCACCACTGTGAAAAAGTATAATAAAAAGTGGTTATCCACGGCTTCATGGCATCTAGTGATTGGTAGAACGTGAAAAGGTACCAAAGTGATCAATCCGTAACTTCTGATCTGATAAGGCGGAAACTCTACGTTTTGGGCCTGACGAACTCTGTGTTGTTTTGGAAGCTGTTCATAACAAAAACTCCAAAATATGGACCCTGAAGCAGCCCCGCACCAATCGACATTTTGAAATTCGAAACTTGAGAGTTATGGAACTGATTATCTTTAAGAGTTTCACAAAGGCTCAGGATTTTGAGAGAACTAAAAGTTGGGCAAAATAGATTGTACAACGTGAATCGATGTCCAAAACTATTTGTGTTGTATTCACTGCCTATTTCCATAATAGTGAAAAAATGGCTAATCAGCGGATCGCGTTCCTACGACCTTGAATTGGAGGTCATTCATAGCACGCGAACCGGAAATTTCTTTCCAATGTGGCCAACATAAATTGGTGGGTTTGCAGTTGAGCCTCGACAGAATATAGTATTCCCCAAATGTGGTTTTACTTATTATTGTGTTATCGCGCTGAGCAGAAATATTGTTGACTGTTCAGCAAAACAGCAGCCTCTGGTGTGATCAGAGTCTATTTGTCAGTGACGAAAACGGTCTTTTAGGCAATTCACAATCATATTTCTAAAAATTGCTCTTATCTTACACTTCAAGGATTTCGAACATTAAAAATTCGAGTGAAATTTTTATTTTAGCGGAAATCACTCAGTTTCAACTACCAACAGACCACCACAGAGTAAACACAATCAGAATTCTGTTACTTGGAAAAACCAAATTGAAAAATTCATTTCAACAATACCCCTGAATAATGTCCATTGTGTAGGGTTTTCAGTTCTACATACTATTCATTAGGCTATCGGACACGACTCCTAACCACGTGCTTCAGATTCACTGCAAATGATAGCGCCCCCATCATTCATCAGCTTTGGACTCGGGTGAATTTGTTCCGCGACGGAGAACTACTGAACAGTTAGACAAACCCGTTGCACGTTAGAGCTTCCATGCAGTTCCGATGGCGAATAAACTTTGACTCTGCGTGATGATCTGTTCATTGAGAAATTCCAACCTAAAAATGGAACCCTGAACGAAACCGTCACACAGCACAACGTATATCACGTTGCCCAATAGTTGGTTGAATGGGGTTTGGGGCAAATGCTTGGAAAAGGGCGAAAATCGCACAATCTTGCCCCAAGCTATGGTCACAGAGCTATAAGAGCTGGATTTGAGTAGCACGGTCTGGGTGCTCACATTTCTGTGTCGATAAGCTTGAAACCAAACACAGAGCACGAAAATTCCTGTTCATACCGAGTAACTCGAAACATGGGATCTGTTTCCGGGGACAAAAACAGAATGGTAAGTTCAGAGCATAACTGAGCAAACTTATCTTTGATACATGCAGCGTCAGACCTTTAAAATACTTGAGTAAAGGTATTCAATTTATCAGCCAAATAATTGCGCGATGCATTTCAGGGTAAATATTTCATGTCATGACATGAAGGAAGGGAAGTCGGAGATAAAAAAAGGATCAAACAAGATGACCAAAAAGCATGGTTACCAGATCAGATTTGACCATCTGTGAGTCAGCAACGAATTAGATGAGATGTATACACTCACCAAGGACTCATGAGACAAGAAAAAGGAGAAAGTATTCTGTCACTTTTATTAGGTGCAAAACCATTCACATATGAAGAAAAGCGTACATCTATTGGTAGATTAGGCCGCGGCCAGTCATACAACGACTATCTGACTGTCAAGGTTTGGCTTTACTTAATTAGTTGGATGCTGGGAATGAAGTCCCAGTAAATTCAGCGCCCCACATTGCGGTCATCGGGATGATGTCGTCCAGGCAGAAAAGAGACTTCAAGTTGGACTGAATAGAGACGGATGTTTTGTTGGTTGATTCTACGCCTTTTCGTCGGTGCTGTGGGCGGGACGTAATTCAGCATATCGGAGAATAGCTGGACAGACGACGGGTACTGGTGCCCGTGATCCTCAAACTTCCAAAAGTCACAACAGCCTTGGTGTGGTAACCAGCACGGTGCAAGTGAACATGTGGCCATCACCATCGTGAATGGTACTGGGAGGGTTGAATTTATCACGTCCGAAGTGATAGAGACTCATACTAATTGGGAGGATAGTTGGAGTCAGTCAATTTTTTACGAGTAGACTTTAAACTTGACGAAACAGTAGATTATGCCTCCAAAAATGGAAAGATTTTCAACAGGATCTGGGGATCATTATAACAGGCAGAACAGGAATAGTAACGGATCTGCGAAAACAGAGCTACGTAATATGTTAAGCAAAACCATATACTAAGTCCAAAGAAAGTACGGTTGAGTGTAGAATTGGCCATCAGGTCATGAGTATGGTCGCACAGATTTTTCCCATTCAGTGGTAGAGAAAAACATTCATGTTACCTCGAAAGCCGCCGAGGCGGACAAGCTTCAGTCGACCTGAGATAGCAACCTTGTCTCTGTAGTAACTTTTGTAGTGGAACTGCTGGTAGTAAATAAATTTTGGTAAGTCTAACTAAATGGCTAGTACGCGGATGCGCAAACCTTTAGTGCTTACATGTGCGTCGCTCAGAAAGCTGCTTCGTTCAGTGAATATTAATCCGCAGTCATTCTTTTAAGACAGAAAATCAACAGTACTAAGAGCAGAGAAAAGGCTGGTCGACCAAAAAGGGTCAGTAACAAAAGTGTATAGCATTGGGCTCTGGAAAGTACTCTAATCGGGCCGTGGAAAATAAGCGTACTTTTTTCATTGTGAATCCTGTACGGGCTTTAGGTCCGCATTACAAGCTCAGAGGATTACACGCGACGGAGCTTCTGGTCATTACTGACTTGATGTTCCAACCAAACGCGAGCAACGCTTGGGAGAAGTCGGTTGTCGACCACAGATAGATATCGAGCATCCCCAACGCGAATTAGTCAAGTCTCTCAACAGCAGTGTAAAACACTAGGAACCGCGGCGAGTCACAGAGGGCACTTAAGAGAGATCTGGACGTCTTAGAGACGCCGCAGGTGAAGCAGGTTTGCGAAAGCTGCTCTGTCTCTCACTATTCGTAAACCTATCTTCCCAATATTACCTCCAGCTGTTATCAAGCTCCCAAGGTACTTTAAGTTGACGACAAACTCAAGCTTAGCACCCCTCATAGGATGAGTGCAGGCACAGGTTCCTGCCAATCTTGCAAAAGTACTTTGCACTTGGACGACGTGAAAAGCATACCATATCTGGGTACCTCAATCATCAGACGGTTGACAGCGTGTTGAACGGCCGGTGCATCGTCAATCAGCAAGGCGATATCATCGGCATACTTCAAGACAAAGCTCTGTCTCCTTGTTGGAGTTCATTCTCACTGATTAAAAGCTCAGAAAAGGCATTTTGCAGAACATCCTCAATGGCAAAGTAGAACAGAAACGGGGTTATAGGCCAACCTTGCAGTACTCCACTATCAAAGGAAAAAGGGTCGAAAGCTGGCCATAGGGCCTGACCCAACCTTAGGTGTGACGATACAATTCTTCTAGGAGTAACATACATTTTAAATGCACCACTTCTCAAATGCAGTTTGATAATGCAGTCTTATCAGCAGAGATAAAGGCCGCACACAATGATCGTTGGTCTTTTGATGGTGTGACGGTGAAGCTGTCGGAGGGTAAATATTTGGTCGATACTTCCACGATCGGCGTACTACTGAACCTTCTCACAAATCCGCTCTTTAAGCTTAGAGACAACCTACTGAGTAGGATAGATGCACGCACCTTCGACATAACTGCAATAAGGCTTACTCTTCTATGGTTACCTCAGTCAGTGTAAGAGACCTTCTTAAAGATGGGGGCAACAGTTGGTCCCCCATCCCTTTCGCAAATGGTCCTGCTCCGAACTTCAAACCTTTGAAAACAAAACATGAAGTTCTCTAACGAGCCGCGCTCCACCATCTTTAAAAAGGGTTGGTGGAAAACCATCGGAGCCCGGCGATTTGTGACGTCCTAAGGCGTGGATTTCATCCCCCAGCTCTGCCTCAGTAGGTGGATCTGTTGAAACGGACCAATGGACACGAGCCAAAATAGCTAGTGGAGAGGCTGACACTGAGGGCTAGGTAAACTGTTTCTAAAAGTGCTCCAACCAGAGCTCAGGATACCGTTGCTGATTGTGAATTGGCGAACCGTCAGCTCCACAGATTGTTTCACTCACACCAAGTGGCTTCCTATCGGTGATGCGAATGAGATAGAAAAGCTGGTGGGTATTTCTCACGAAGGCAGCATGTTTCAACTCTGATGCGCGTTACGACCACCAAATTTAGTAGCCCCTACCAAGGCTCGCGTTTAATGCGTGTCTCTTTCCAAATTGTGCTTCTTTATGCCCGCTTCCAGCGGGGATCGACTGGTAAGTGCAAAGAAGAGCCACAAAATAAAAATGATTTGTTCGATATCCCACAGGTCCATAGTGATAGGATCGTACCAAACAGGATCTCACTTAGTGATTACTGCCCGACTGTTTGTGAGAACCTTCTTGTCTATACTTCCACCATGTACGATACTGTGGTTACAGCATCATTATCATTCAAATCACTTACTGTCTCTATGGAACTAAAAGAAAATATCAAAATAATTCAAAGACTACAATCTCAGACTGAAATTAACGGATCTTTGGGCGGTTCCAACCTCGCCTGTATGTGGTGGGAACATGGTGGAACTGCCGGGATACATTGACCCAAAATTTGCATCATCCTTGGCTTCGGTCAGCAGATGGTCCGTTTGGACATGCATGAAAGATTCACAGGCAGAAAACATAAATTTTTACACGTTGGCATTCTGAAGCGCTGTCTGAATAGAAGATCTGAAAGACACTAACTGCAATATCTTGTAAACGTTTGTCGATTGGGGAAATACCCGTGAGTCACTAGGTTATAATTCACCTTGCACTCAAGTCGTACTGTGTCCATTAACTCCATTAAGTAACTGCCCATTCATTTTCTTGGTTACAGGTAGGTACTTTCAAAATTTACCAGGGAGGAGCAGTGTGAAAACAATAACGCACCAGATGCCTGAGTCTTCCATAGCGAGGGCGTGCCAGTAACGAACCAGAAGATTGACCTGGCTATTTCATTCTGAATCCTCTACACCAACACGACCTCTCGCTGTCTAATGGTCGTGCAATCGATTGAAAACTGGTTTTCAGAAAGGTTACCTGCGGTAACCAAAACGTCGACTGACTACCATCTTTTCCGATAAAGCTGCGTTGCCGAACAATAAACACCTATAACGGATCACATGGCGCATTGCATTTTTGGTACTCTCCTAATTGACGTCGGCTCCGACTTTAAGGGGATAAGTCTAAAAACAGAAAGTGTAGAGGGATGCGAATGGGATGCAGATAAACCATGGTACAGCCATGAGTGGGCCCACACAAAACTTCTTTGCCAATTTTTCACAGAATATAAAGCAAAAATCGCAAACTTTAGAGATAAGGGAGCCCATAGAAATCAAACAGAGAGACTACCATTGTCCAGGCCGTGTTTTGACATGATTTATTGTTTCTCAAGAAGACCAGGAAAAATTGTGAGAGAACATCGGAGTAAGACTGGGAGAATACATTGATGGAAAACCGAAAGGATAAGAGCATGTGTGGCACCAAACTGCCTCAGCCTACGAATTTGAATAGACAGTCTACGCAGTTTTATAACACAGTCAAGAATATGAGAAGACCTTTGTAACCTGGTGCTGATTGCAACGCCTAAGTACTTGACAGAGTCAGCTCTGGAAAAGGAGACACTAATCATGACTGATAGCCCATTGGGGTAAGAGGTACGAGAAAGGGAGAAAGTACACTCAAAACACGCGGAAGTGTTGAGATGTAGTCCAGAAAAGAGCGAAAAATTCTGAATATTATATAAGTTCTCGGAAAAAGAGTTAAAGTCTGGTTGGTTGGAGATAGGTTGACAGAGCACAAAGTCATCAGATTAGTTAAAAGGTTGTGCAGGTGATGCAGTGGCCAAGTCGCTGATGTATGTGGTGAAGAGAAAGGGAGAGGGAACGGCACGCTGAAGAACATCTGAGTTGGTAATTAAAGGACCCGCTAAACTTGTACCAACTCTAGTACGTTGAGTTCTGTTGGAAAAGTACTCTTTCAACCATGAGAGTTAAGAAGTGGAACAGCTGAAATACTATAGCTTTTGAAGAAGTTGGAAACGAGGAATCGAATCAAATGCGGAGCAATAGTAGAGGAAAATGCATGGAACGGACTTCGCGGACATACTTAAGTTCTTTGAATTGAAATGGCAAACTGAAACAACAGCATCCGGAACGCTTCTGTTGGGTTTGTACGCAAGTTCATAGAGGTCTTGTGGAGCAACAAAATTGGGGCATAATAGTAGTAGTCACGTACACAATCAGTCTCACACACGCTCGCCATTTCTGACCGCCTATTGACTGACGGCTGTTCGCTGCCACAATTAGTCACACATGTATGCACATACGTACGCACACCACTGTGACTTTATCCATCCCACGACCGGCTTGATCTAACGAATCAGAGTTTGGCACCGAGCCATACACACATGTTGACTCGTCACTACTGTGAGGCCCTGCTCTACCGCACTCGATCGCATATACTGCTTGCGTTTGCCACTGGTTTGTTTGCCGGCTTATGAACATGTTTACCGAAGAGCTAATAAACGGATCTGTTGTTTACTATATTCTTCGCTGATTTCGAAAACAACAACAATCAGCCAAGAATGATGCACTCGATCACCTTGAGAGCACAAGAAGCTTTGGCGATGGGATGAAAGCTTTTTGAAAAAATGTTGGAAGTTGAATGTTCGCGAATGGGAACTACCTTTGCAGATTTCTTGGAGGCAGGAATAGCATCAGCATCAACGGATTCATTTATGACGGAAGTCATGATTCCAAATTTATGACTTGCCCCAAATTTGAGAACGGTGGAGGTTAAGCCGTCTGAGCTCACAGCAGAAGTCGATTTCGACGTTCGAAGTAACTTGAAGACTTCTTCAAATCCAGGAGTCCCAACCCTGCTTATGAGCACATATATGGAACCAACTCAACGAAGCTTTATCAAGCTAAGCTTCTGAGAGAGGCGAACTTCTCAAATATAGAAGGATTCAAAAGTTCACGATGTCTAATTTATAAATTTGCAAATATAATTTCAGGGTCATCTGAACAGCTAATCTAAGGACAGGATTTTTATAATTATCTGGGCTGTTGATGACACCTTTACAACCTAAAATACAAGATAATCTGCCAGGAATTCATGAAACCAGTCATCCCAAGTAGCGGCTTGCGCAAGTTTTGGAAAACAACCGTTTCCAGGAAAAAAGAGGTTCCTACTTCGAATGTTCCGCGGTCTATTGAAACACACTTCGGTAAATTAGTTTTGGGAAGAAGAATCCGTAATTTTATGTCTGAAGCTATCGTTTATGATAGAGTGGCCTTTTATTCCAGAAGTCGCGCTATATAAGTAAGCCGTTAGCAGTAGATCATGAATTCTGCAATAACAGAATCATTCACTTAGATAAAAACTGCTCGTTTGCGTCAATTAAATCCGGTCCAATTTCATTCTGTTCCTATTCAGTCGGAGGATGCCATCCCGCGGTTTGTAGGCCTTGTTTAACCCTTTTGAGTCCAATCCATGTGAGGTTATGACGTTCACTGTCACCCCGTGACCCATAATCATTTTTTGGCAATGGGTTACTTATAACTTTGGTGAGAGGTATATACTTCCCCACAGCAGGTCACTTTTATTCTTGGTAGAGCCCCAGAAAATTGGTAAAATATATCTTGAAAAACCACAATCGATCAATTTTTGGTGAATTTCCGATGACAATCCACCAGAAATTACGTTGTTTCTACTAAAAACAATGTGAAATTAATGAGTGAGGAACACTGTGCATTGCAATTTTTGCATGTTTACCCCTTTTTCCATTCATGTTCTCGAGTTCTGATGAGAACAAACAAAGTGGAAACCCGAGCATGAAGTGATCAGTGCCTGCGAAGGTGCACGATTTCGTTCGTTTTTGGTGCACAAATCAATACTGAAGGGAACGATTATTTTTGTGTGTGAATCTTTCGTATCCACCTTTGATCTGATCCATTCTCAAGGGTTCTAAGGCGTTGACCATTTGATAAAACTTTCCACTAATCAGAGCAGACCCAGGATATCACACATTATTTCGGATGCCATTTGTGTAAGTATCAATCCACACAATATCCGTATCACAGGAAATTTGCGTTGTCGGATAAAAAAAATAATGTTCAAAGGGAAATCTTTAGTTGATTTTTTTCACCAAGATATTTCAGGGCGGAGATGGATCAAAGCGAGACGGTAAATGTGCTTACTACCACGTTTCTGCGAACTGACTAAACCGAATCCATTACTGCTAAACTATCTGTGAACGAACCCATGCCCTTAATTCGCATGGGATCAGTTCACTATGAATTAATTAGTTGCCTGTCAGTAGTAAGTGGACTTTCGTTCCTTTGGTCATTCGATAAGCGATTGCTAAATTTCATGGCAAACATCTAGGGTGTTTTTTGTGTTGGACCGTTCATTCAAGCCAACACATTTTTGGTCAATCGAAAGTGAGTGTGTTTTGTTCGTCGGGGATTCGCATGTGATTTTTTCTTCAAAAATTCTTGTGATTCGGGAAGGAAAATATTTGTGCAAAACCCGATGAACATTACGACGAGACTGGATGTTTCACTCACGCTTTTGTTGAAGAGGGAAGTGTAATGGAACAAATTCTTCCGTGCTCAAATCTGTCCTCATACTCAACGTGACAAACTATCCTATTACCGATAGCCTTTGGTAAGTAAACTAAGGGAAGCGATTCTCTTAAAATGGCCAAATCGGTGTAAAGAAATCCAGTTGGGGCTTTCTTGGTCTTAAAGGGCTGGAACTGCATAAAGGAAACAGTATCGCCGTGGCAGTTTATCAAAGAAATACACAAAAAAATTGTATCATTTCATTCTCTCTTCTGAATCGCACGTACAAATCAATCTGAAATGTGTACGAGATAGCGATGACAACTACAATGAACAGGTATAAAGCACTACAGTGCAAAACACCTGAAGCCGACTGGAACGGAAATATCTAGTGGACAAAGCTTTTCGGTATCCTGATAAAACCGTTTTCGGACATGCCATTCTCACCGTGTCATCCGACAACTAGCGGATAAGTCAGATCCAATTCAATACAACCCTAGCACCAAATTAGGCAAAAAACTGGTTTAAAATCACGAATAAACTGGAAAACAATTAGCTCACCTTCTATAAAATGTATTCTATGGATGTACTTTCCCTTTTAAAAACGGTGCCTCTGCATGAAAAGCTGAACTTTTTATGTTAATTATCTCCTCGTCAACGGATTCTCTTCCCAACCCATAATCTGCTGAGCATGGATACTTAGTTCTTCCTCATGTTGGGGGGGGGAACACGTTTTTAATAAAAATGGTCAATCACTCAATTCAGTATTATACCATAAGTGGTAATAATCCCGGAAGCTTGCCACGACCGTTCAAAAGCAACCGATGGGGCAGTGACCCGTGACGGGAGGGATCGAACTCCAAGACATCAAAGCATAAGGTCGGTGATGGTAATCCCTTGACCACCGCCGGTCATGATTGTTCACTTTCATTTGGATATCAGACTTGCCAACTGCAGGTGGTCAATTTCTCACTTTGTAAAACTATTAGCTGCCAAACAAAAGAGTGCTTTCGGTAGGGCTTTAGACTGAGAATCCAGAGTATTTTTCTTTCGTGTACAAGTATGGAAAGCTCGATCGGCTTTATTCTCGTCCGCCACCAGTTATCTGTTGCACATTCTGATTGTGTTAAATGAGTGATCGAATAGGTTTCTATCTATTTGGTCGGTGGTTTCCTCTGTACCGGCCGAATGTATTCCCTTATTGAAGAATACTGTACACCTTCTCTGCCGAAAAGTATTTCCAGATGCGAGACATTTGTCTGTAGGACTCGGCCACTTTCAATCCCCTTTTTTAGTGGAAAAGTTAGTTTGTAAATCATTCATACAAATTTCGGTAAAATTTGCCCATCACACCATTAGTATAATGAATGAGAAGTTACCGTATCTCGAAACATTGGTCCACGTACGCTTGACTACAAGTCCGACCAACTACATTTGCAGTAACGGATGCGGGATTCAAATAATACTGCATCTGTTTCCAACAAATCGAACCGTGTTCGACTTTCATTTACGTAATACTTGTCGAGTAGAAATTATTGTCCTCAATTTTCCCTGAACAAGATAAACGGCGTGCATAATGTTGTCCTGAGATAGCAACAAATATATTCCCACTGGTTCACTTCAAGGTATCATTTGACAGCTAGCCAAACAAGTACCTCATATCACTAAATATGAAGTATTCATCGGTGCCTGAGTACTACATTGAACCGACCGTGATTATCAGATATGTCTAAAATAGCAAAACACTGTGAATTCAGTTTGCCATCAAATTGTCAGGCTATTTATTCATAACAGCTGCTTTCGTGCGCCACTGATGATGACCAGTAGAAACTATCATCCAGATTGAGCAGAAATCCATTGTCATATCAATGATCTATATATAGATCATCCAAGCAGAATAATGCGCGTGTGAGTATAAGGGGACTGGATATGCGGAATTCGATTCATCATGCAATACCAAAGCCTAACTCGCTATTAGGAACCGTGAAAGCAACGCACAACCATTTTTGTCTTTGTTGGGAATCATCAGCAGCGCACATCTACCAAGCAACCACTGGGATTCGAACTCGGAATGAAAGAATTTGAGCCGAATATCTAACCACTAGGCTATCCAGGCCAGCTCTCAACGGTTTATTGAAAGCATACTCTACTGGATATAAGGATCACTCAAACAATCGTTGTGAAAGGAAAACGGGAAGCACAAAGCCTTGTCGGAAGTAGGTTCCAAATTGGGGGTTGAATAGATGAATCATGTACGTGAAAGAGGAATGAATACCCGTGACAACATACGATGCGTTTTCCAATCCTCGATGAGCAAACATGAAACCGGCTAGACCTGATGGGATGCTCTCTTCTTCGTCATCTCCTCCACCCCGAGGGATTGCGTATCCTCGTGAAACTTGGTGGTTTTCACAAAATGTGTTCAGTCACTTTCACTGATTTGGGTATTAGACTTTCTTTGAAAACATTGTTGGAACAACGTAGTCCAGCTTTACAAGAAGGCTTTACCTCTTCTGTAATTCGTATGTTTGCCTATGGAAGTCTGGCTTTTTACCACACAAATAAATATTGAAATTCCCCATGTTCAGGTAGTCTTAGATCATGTAAATGAAAATGTCCAATATCAAGTTGAGAAATGACAAGAGGACAAGCGGATCTCCAGTACTACCGTGGTGGAGTGTGCATGCTACTTACTGAATAAGCGTGTAGTTAATTGCTTATAACACCAGTATTGACAGTTATGGATGAACAATGAACGTGACTACATCGGACGGACGGAAAGCAATAAGGCGAAAAAATAGAATCTACACAACAGGATTGCATTAACTGATCGGATTACCAATGTCTTTAGGTAAAGTCGACAGATATTACGCAGATGAGCATATTTTCAATTATGAATAATTTTGTTGATGTTCGGAAAAGTTACCCTTAGGTAGGGATGGTTCACCGAGCTCGTCTTCCGTGCTACAAAACTGGCACCGCTTTCCACATAATACAAAGTAAGTGCAAATGCTCAGAGAAGGTGTTACCGTTGGCAGCGACGCGATTAGTATGGGAGTGGATGTCAATAGGGAATGTTGGATACATTTTGTTATAAATGTCGTTCTTTTGATGAAAAATCACAAGAATTACAGTGCACACTGGCCTCGAATAAGTTACCTTCGGTTATTCGGATCCTTTCTATCTGCGCCAGCTATTCATTTAGGTATGATACTGTTTGGAACCAAGTTTGTTGCTCGATCATGGTATCTGTGATGAGTCCACATATTGTTTTTGCTTAAAAAGCAATGAATTGTGGGGTCCAGTGTCGATCGCCTGGGTCGTTGCTGATTGCTGCTGTCTTTTTCAGCAAAATGAAGTCGGGACAAGCCGTTCATTTTTCAGTTTCCTATAAGTCATTGGTCGTCCGGTGAAGCATGCACACAGAATAGCCACAGAAAATGCACGAGCAACTGCCTGTTCCGGAAGCCTATTCAGAATTCCTAACACAAGGGCCCCTCTGAAAGACAGCTTCGTGTGGTAATCAGTGGAAATGTAAGCTTGGATTTCTTCAGAGTGCAGCGTAATTTGTTTGATAACAAGATTTTGAGCTCCTCCTCATTGCTTGACTTACGATTCACATACTCCGTACTCTTTTCATTTGGGTTGTTTCACAACCGCCTCTGAGAAACGGACTTCTAGAAAGTGAAAATAAAATCAACAAAAGCATAATAATGTGAACTCGCGCTGTTTTATGGTAACAAATACAAACACTTGGTTTAAACATTTGTTTTGTAAGAACTATTAGGAGCACCCAAAGAATCACCGTTTGACAAACTGTGTAACTAAATAGGTCAAGTACATCATGCAGTACGACTGTCGATGAGTCATGCAAATACCGTAGGGCATAATCATTTGATGCTTGCTCCCAAATGTATTTCGAAGACATTTCTCACTTCTTTAGCCTAAATTTGAGTAGTCACATTATATAAATTTCAGCTGACTTTCTAGAGAATAGTTCTGGTTTTGTTTTATAGCTACGTCCCTAAGATATTAACTTTGACTGTTATAACATACCCCTGGGACTTGATTCGATATTCGCCCCGGAGAACGGAGTTTCTAAAATGGTGAACTACATCTGTCAAACTGAGATCCTCGAGCAACCAAAGATCTTTGACTAAAATATCACATGACAAAGTGGATTAGGATATAATCATTCGTAGTTTATCCTTCACTTTCAGGTAGAAAATTTGACCAACAGTGCACCTAGTGGAGAAATACTATTATTTAAAACTTTACAAAATAAAAACTGACAATTTTCAAGGTAGATTACTTTTTTACCAAAACGATATTCCTAAAGTGTATCACTGTGCTAGTTTGTTCGGAAATAAATTGGAAAAAGAAAATCACTTTAATTTTCAAAAGTTTCGATTTGACCAGCATTGTTTTAAACGATGGGATTCGTATTGATTTTTTCTCGCACAGGCCCGAACTATTCCGTCGTTCTTCTGTTTCAAGCACAATGTGCCACTTACTGAATTGAACTAAATATGAAATGTGACTGGCCCCGGCCGGACTTGAATTCACACACCGGGTTTTAGTGCTGAGAGATTTTACAGAAATGAATCACTCTGCCCATCAAAATTCTCAGCCGGTGACTGGAAATCATGGAGTAAGAAGTTTTATCCCCCAAGTAGGTTGGAATCCCAACTGCAAAATCCATGGGTATGCATTGCAGTTGATAATTTTTATAGAGACAAAATGCTTATGCAATGGTTCCATGGTTTTGGAAGGTGAGCTGTGCGCCGACGGAACATGATGTAACAACTCATAGCTTGAAATTTCAGCGAGTGAGTAGTTGCTTATCCATGCAGGCATACAATTCGCTGAGATTCATCAACCATAGTTCACTTCCACCTTCTTTAGGTTACCGTTTGACAGGATTGTGAATCTGAAGTTGTAACAGTCTTCCAGGCCATCCGGTCTGGTTGTCGGATTGTCATACGTAAAAGCTGCATGGTAAGACTTTCAAATCAACTGGCACAACGTATCAAAAACATGATTGAAATAACGACCAGTTTGGGGTTTTCTTAGGTCACAGTCACACAGCACACGACTGAAACTCCGCTCACATCATTCACAGATTATTGGGTTCAACGTGCACACCTATCATCGTGAAACGATCATCACGGTGAACTTCAAACCCTCCTGTGTAAGGGTAGAATCTTCGTGCAGTCACCGGTCACAGTCTTCAACTGGCCGTCTTAAATTGGCCAAGACCTTCGTGAAATACGGCACTACCACTATACGATAAAGAGGATGTAAAAGGTGAATGCATTCCCTCAAAGACAACCAAAGACATTTAACGGGCCCGTCTCACTCCACTGCAGTCCTTGCCAGACTGGTCTGACTGCCATTCTTGGCAGTTGTGCATGTATCCTCACAAACGTGTGAAACATCTCTCAAACCATTGGCAGTATGTGGCTTTGACTACTAAACTGAAGGTGACTAGGAATCTGCTGCTCACATAATTTTGTGAGATACTACATTTTCAGAACTATGAACATGTATATCTGTAACCCGGTAGCGAATGTGACCCCAGTAAGACGGAATGGACGACGACACCGACGATGACGGTGGTTCGATACAGACACGAACAATCGGGGTGGTCGAATGTGTGCTGGATACAGTACTCTTCAGTGGGGGTCGCACTCGCATGATCTGCAAAGGCATAGGAGGAACGAAAACCCCACGAGCCGAAGCTCAGCAATGTATAGGCAGGCACCGACACCTTACAACAGAGAGTACGAAAATGGCGGTCTATCCTAGTGCGGTACACATCACTTTTCAGTATGGGTGTTACAAACATTATCCAAAAATGCTTAGGAAAGCCAACTGAATGATCATATTTAACTCGTCCAAACAATTTTTAAAGACTTCCCAGTTTAAATAGCTGTCCATCTGCAAATGGGTTGTCGCGTACATAAAGGAATACTTGTGGTAGGATCGATGTTTCGGAAGTAGGAAAGCCACGTGGAACTGCCAAAAATCTACACGAGGCAATATCTCCCAGTTATCTTTTACACTACACTCAGTTTGCTGATAATGTCCACGGAAACAGTTTCCCATTACTCATAAAGATGGTGTTATCAGTACCTCAGTAAGCTGCGAATGAAGTGGTTGGCATGTTCCTAAATGAATATATCATACCCAATGTAGAAAATGTTACGTAGAAGCACCTTCTTCATGACCAGAAATCAGATCTGCATTGAATACTCAACACAATTTATACTGACCGGGGTATTTTTTAAAATCTCCTTTACTCAAGTTCTATGGAGAATTATTAGACAATGGACTGTTAGATTTTACTGCCATCCTTTGGAAGAAAGCAACTGACTTATTGTGCAGACTCTGCTACTCAGGTTAATCATTTTCTCTCCCGAATTTCTATCCTGGCACGTAAACAGCTTGTATCCTTGCAACAGAGAATTTCCCGAACAGCTTGTTATCGGACCACACACTGACCACTCTTGATCGCGCATAAGAAAGATCCATAAAGGAGAGCCGATTTTTGTAGAAAGTGACATTTACAGTGATGAATATTTTTGCACCGCCATGTGTAGGGTCTAAAATAGATCCTCGGCCGAGTAGCGACATGGCTAACGGTGGTCGAGCGGTCGTCTTTCCGGGCATTGGACGCTGCGGCCACAACTAGTGAATCTGACCACTACCGGTCACTTGCTCAGTTGGTCACGGCCTTCTTCCGGGAAATATTGAACCTTTGTTACATCATCATTAGGCGATTTGGAAAGTGATTTAATAAATATATATTGCAGTTATTCACTATTTTATCCAACCCACTTAACAGAAAGCCAACAAAGACTCAGTAATTGCTGGGCATGCTGCCCTCCCCGAAGGTCATCTCGGACAGTGTTGACATGATTCAACCCAACCATGGCGATGAAGATATCTGTAATCGACTAGTATATCACAAGACTGGGATTGGTCACAAGCACTAGATTTTCATGCACAGCATGACTTTATTTTTTAGGATATTCTCTATCATGAGTCCATTAGGTGACCTACTGGAAATTCGCCATAATTACTGCATCTTCTAAAGAACAAATTCTCATTTTTTCGAAAGTAAAAGTGCCATAAGTGATTTCTGTTATTAAATCATAATTATGGTAGTGTTTTGTCTTCTGGTTTTTATTAACCTTATACAAATGGTATAACAACTCTGGAAAAACGGCTGCGGTCTGTTTGATGAAAGATTTGAACGCTGGACGCCAGGGTTTGAAATTGGTACTTGTGACTGCTTTATCACTGCTGACATTCAAGGGAGGATATTTGCTCAAAGCTGACGTGCACGGTTGGAGATAGAAATCTTGAAAGTATCTTCTCCGTGACTCACCCGTGTTAATGTGCAATTTGTTATGATTATCATTCCGTTTTGCCTTTGCCTAATGCCCTAGACAGGAAGGTTTTTCGGTTTGTGAAACGTGACAAATTCAGAAATCGTGCAATGAATACGGTTAGCCTAATCGAGGACGTGTCCTCACACAAAAACGTGTTTTCAAATCAGTCGTTTGATGCTCATCCCATTTCAGGCCAACATACAGGCAAATTCACCCAATTTTCATGCGGAACAATGATCCGATTTAAACACTTCGGTACATTCAGCAGCCGGTTTGCTTTGTCAGTTTATTGTTGGCGAATGTCGTGGAGCTAATGCAGAAAGCCTCTAAAGATAGCTCGTTTTCTTTTTATCAAAGTTTTATTTGTCTTACTTTTGTGATAGCCTACTTCTCATTCTGTTAGAAGAAATAGGACGGGATGGTTCACTTCACCATTTGTAAAAACTTTTCCGAAATATTTATGGAGGTACTTGAAGATTACTAGAACTGCAATTCCAGAAGAGCTTACTCCCAACGCGAAATCTCTACTCATTGTTAAAAATGAAGTCTAATTCGTTGCATGCCATCTCGAATTTTTATGATGCAGGACAGAAAGTAAAAGTGATATAGCACCCCTCCAACATAGGCTCTGAATGTTAATAGAGCTTTCCCGGCTCAGCTTGTGACTCTTATGCTGTACGGCTTCTTAACGAGGATAAAACAGTGGGGCCTTGCTTCCATGGTTTTCATTGGTTTGGACATCCAAACTCATCATCATCATAGTACAGCGTTAAACAGTAGGGCAAGCCCCACTGACCACTGCCTTTCTCACCATGTTGCACGCTGAATTAGAAAGTATGAATATACAAGATGGACAGGGAATGGATCTACACGGGTGGGAAAAGGAAAGAATGCCTTAGTAGCCAACACACGGAATACACAGTCTAACTGTGCAAACGCACATCGGTCAGTCATTCTGATTCGATAGAAAGTGATAACACGATCGCCACTGTTCACGGTTCGCTGCCATATCCTTCAGTGTAGTCAGCCAACTGTTTGACGTATCTTTTGGACCCCAACCACGAAGACGTGAAGCACCTACTTTTCCTAAGTCTGCTGTACATTTTCTCATTCCTCGCTGCCACGTCATCTGTTGACTTTCACGTGGTTTCTTCCACTCCCTAGGAGGGGTGGAGAATAGGACACGGTACGATAGACGTGTGTTTGACAAACGTAACACATGCCCCAACCAACGAAGTCTACTAATCTGGATACGCTGTGACAGAACGTTCTCTGAATTAGTACCCAATACTCGCTTTCTCACCTAATCGTTGCTTACTCGGCTATTCCACCCAATCCTAGCGATACTACGTAAACATCGATGGTCGAAATCCTCGAGACGACGAATATCTTCAGCACCCAGACTCCAAGTTTCGCAACCATACAACAAAACTGAACACACCGTGGCACAGTATACACGACCTTTCAACTTCAGTGAAATATCAGGTCGGCGCCACAAGTGCTTCAGTCCAGCGTACGCCGCTCGAGCTTTGGATATCCGCGTACTCACCTCTACTACTGTGCTCCCATCCGTCGTCACGCAGCTACCGAGGTAGGTGAAGTGGTCGACAACTGACAGCACCTCCCCGTCGAGCATCAAGCTCGGAATCGTTGACGTCCAGTCTTGTAACATCACCTTACACTTTGAAGGTGCAAAGTGCATGCCGAATGGAGCTACAGCTCTTGCGAAATTATCTAGTGCACGCTGAGCATGTTCTGTGGATTCGAACAAGCAGACAACGTCGTCCGCGTAATCTAGGTCACATACATTTCCACTATTTCCTAGTTCGACGTCTACATACTGAAGATTTTGCAGCGCACTCTCCATTATTTTGTCCATGACGAAGTTGAACAGGAATAGAGACAAAGGGCATCCCTGTCGAACCCCACTGGTCGTTTCGAACCGACCGGATAGTTCACCGTAAACCCTAACGCGGCCAGAAGTATGAGAATACAATGATCTCGTTAGGTCCACCAACTTCTGGGGCATACCTTTTCGATGAAGAACACTGAAAAGCGATGTTCGATCAACTGAATCGAAAGCGCCTTTCAGGTCTAAGAAAAGCATTATTGTCGGTCGGCGGTGCGTGTGACGCGTTTCAAGTAGTCGGCGAAGAGTAAAAATCTGGTCGATGCATCCTCGACCTGGGCGGAATCCAGCCTGCTGTTCGCGGACATTCCTCTCGCGAGCCGGTGTAAGACGATGCAGCAAAATCGAAGCTAATACTTTGGTGACTATCGGAATTAAGCTAATTCCATGATGATTACTGCAGTCATTGGGTATTCCCTTCTTAAAGATGGGAACAATCAATGACTCACTCCATATTAACGGAATACGCTCCGAGTTCCAAATGTCAACACCTCACCACCCAGTTTGAAAAGAACTGGAGGAAGTTCGTCGGGACCTGCCGCTTTACCCCTCCTCAGTAATCGAATACATGACTCTACTTCTACTTATGATGGGGGCTCAAGTGATACCACCCAAGGAGTCACAGTTGTTGACACGGGAGTAACTGCACTAGTGTGCGTGTCCAGCTAAACTGTTCCTTGAAGTACTCGGCCCATCGGTCAAGCCTTTGCTGTTTGTTATGGATGGGTTCTCCATTTCTATCCCAAATCGTTTCACTGACCTGGATGCGCCGTCCACCGATGTCACGAATAAGTTTGAACAGTCTTTGACTGTTACCTGAAGCAGCTGCTATTTCCATTTCTTCGGCTACCTTGACCCACCAATTTTCGCGATCATTCTTAAGGCTTTTCGTAACTTGTCTTTGCAGCTTTCTCCGCATCTTATTCATCTCCTTACGGTTCGAGAGCTGACGCTTTTGCTCTATTATACTCAGCGACTCTTGCGAGATCCAGTGTCTTTGATGGACAACGGATCTAGGACCACAGGTGAAACCTGCTGCAACGTGCATCGCCTGTTTGATATGTGCCCAATGCTCACCTACATTACTGTTCTCCGTGGATCCTAGCTCATATGCTAACTTCTGCTCATAACGGGTGCAAACTTCTGGATCACACAAACGTTGCACGGCTAATCGGGTTTGCGGTTTGCGACGATGACCATGGAGCTGGAGAGATAATCGTATTAAAACTAAGGCATGGTCAGACACTACGTACGTGGACCAGTAAGATCTACAGTTTTGAACAGAACTGCGCCACCGGTAGCTTACGGCGGTATGGTCAATTTTACTAAAAGTACCTGTGGAGTTAGAGCGCCATGTCGCTGTGCGACGCGAGCTGTGTCCGAAATTTGTGCTAGACAAGAACAATCGATTGTCTGTACAAAACTGGAGAAGCCTATCCCCGTTATCTGTACGCTCAGCAGGTAAAGTACAACGCCCACCTAAACAGGCTTCTGACACAGTAAGTTTGCCAACTTGTGCATTGAAGTCACCAGCTAGCACTACAATGTCAGAACCTTTACTGCTGCGAACGAGGGTGGCGAGGGCATCATAGAACTCATCTTTCTGCAAGTCTGAGCTGCAGTCCGTTGGGGCGTACGCCGAGATCACAAACAAATTGCATTTAACACAACTATCCTTTCGAACGCCAACTGACCCTTGGAGTCTCACAGCAGATAAACGGCTGTTAATAGGGATCCAGTCTAAAAGGGCAGCCTCAGCCTTGTCAGTCAAGACTATTCCTACACCACGTTGACCCACAGCTCTAGCTGCTTCGTCTCCTGAGGTGCGCAGAATATACCTCGATGAGATACCAGCAGCAGTTAGTTGAGTTACACTACTCGAATCCTGGATACGCGTTTCGCTTAAGCAGCGGACATCAATCTTCAGAGAGTTCATTGTGAGGGCTAGGCACGCCTGCTGACCGGCCTGCATGAGTGTACGCACGTTGAAGGAGCCGAGATTCAGAGGATGACGGGGCTTGAGAAAATGTGAGTTACAAGATAGAGGATTATTCACTACTCCGTTTGACAGTGAATCGTTGCGAGTATTGACCATGTTATCAGTGGGAGCATTATGGGTGGATAGATGGGGCAAAGAGGGATGGTTAGGGACAGAAGACAAAGGTTGAATAACAGAGAGGGAACTCTGAGCAGTAGCACACTTACCACTACCCACCACGTTCGATGCAATGGGCAGCGCGGTCCTGATTATCCTGCGCGACGACCGATGCAGTATGGAATTCTTTGTATTCGTGCAGTTCATGGGAGATGTTGGACGGGTACTGCTAGTATGTCCAGCCACAAAGCAGGAGAACGATTAGGGTCCTCAACCAAAGCCTTTAGTTCTAACAAGAACCTATCCGCAAGGCAGCGGGATGGCTTAGTGGAAGCCCATTTGCTTGGATCAATTGTTCTTCCACTGGTTTTGCTGACTGAATTGCCATCTCAAATCGACTCCCAACCTGGAGGACCAGGAGACTGGACTTTGTCTGACCTCTACCCATTGACTTGTCAGATATGATTGCATCTCCGGCTTAAGGAATCCATCCTGTATAGCTCTTTGGGTCATAGACGCGCGCAAGCCATCACACCACATCAAGGTGCAGTCTCGTCGTGATGGAACATCCACACTGCGTGATGAATTTCATATTAACTGAGAAAATGTTAATGCCATTCAGGATATGATTCAGTTCTCGCAATGTCAGGTCGTTTAACTCCAGTTACTAAGGTCACGAGTCCTTTTGAGTACACAAAACTCACTTAGATTCCCTTAGAATACAAGGGGGAACACAGAAGTATTTTTTCATTTGAGTTGGTTTTATTGTAATCACAGAAGATCTGTTCCAAAAAATTTCACATTATAACCTAGTCGTATGTAAGCGCGATTCAAAGGGTGTTCTTTAAATGAACGTTTGTGCGAAGTCAATGAGCCCAATTCACAGTACAACACTTCTGCTTTTTCTATTTTAAAGGTATAAGATCTCTCCCAAACAAAATCTTTCCTGACCATGATCCGTGATTTTTGGTTTAAAAACTTCCATTACCCAAATGCGCACCGTAGTAACTAAATGCGCGTGCAAGGGGTTCTCCCTTATGATAGAGGTTCACGTACGACGTACAGGTTTTCAGACACATTGAAAGTCATTTCTCATTATAAATTAGAAGACCTATTAATGAAACAGTTTGTATCCACATTGTGGTCGGTCAGTAAACGAGCAAGTGCCTAATGGATTATGGTGTTGTAACTTTGAACCCTACATTAACAGACCGCCAGATAGGCAACAAATCAAACCTTCCAATCGGTTCCGATCTTGTTTCCTCAAGCTTTCACAGCCCTGAAAAGTAGCACTTTGTCTGAATTGAAAATCCTAGCATACGTAACAACTAGCATATGCTTTGGTTCCAAATGATTTGAAATTCTCTAACCGCAAAAGGCTCATTGGTCAAAGAGTCAAACATCTGACTTAGTCTTTTGAAACTGCTTTGAGAATTTAAAGATGGAAACATTTAACTTCAGTAAGATTCGAATGGCTGCTTCAACACCATCTACCTCGCAAAATAAGTATTACTCGTGTTTTTTTAAGCGAATTCAGATTTCAGTTGATAGGTGGCCAAGTTGCAGTCGGACGCCGCAAAAGTGTAGTAGATCAGAAATTGATGTGACTTATTCGAGTGAAGCTCACGAAGTGTTCTCTGGAAGTGCGAGATACCGGCGTGGGGAGGGGTTATCATCTACGCAAAGGTTCGAGACCCACCGAACGAGAAAATTTACATAAATTTTTCTGGAAACCTCACTTTCATCAACGTGCCGTGGCTTCTAGAAATCCTAACTGAGGGCATGTCATTGAGATCATAAATCTTATTACACTGAGGATCATTTTAAAGTACTAAAAAATCCACTCGTATTTTCCACATGTAAAAGTCCAACACTGCGAGCCGGAATGAAACCGGTGACCCACCGATTACTGGGCAGATGCTCTACCAACTGATCTATCGTGATGCTTCCATTAGTGTATAAATAAGTCAAGTGAATACCCACCGGTGCGCAAACCACTAGTTCAGTGAGGCACAGCAACTTGATTGGCCTTGTCGTCAGTTTTCAATGGGACGAACAGAGCGCGGCTGAATGAGGTCACATGGACACTGAAATATATCCTCAAAATGGATTACTGGTGCTAGAAGAGTGGATCTCAGACAAGGAGAAACCGGCTTCCTTTATAGGCATCCAAATTTCATAAGGGCTAGCGGGAATCGAACCGACGACCCTACACTATCCGGAGTTGGGCTCACATAACTAGAGATTTCTTCTGAGGCGATATCTGGTGATAATATTGATAGGGTCACCTATCGTGCTGTGGGCTAATCACTCAACTGCCCGACAAATGGTCTCGCAGACAATCACCGACGGAGTGAATGTATTTGCAAAGGAGCAATGGCTAGCCTGCAATGTCTGTCTCTAACCATATTAAATAAATAATACGGTCGACGGCCAAGATATACACAGAGGGTTAATTACTTATCTGAGTTTTAACTGTGACCCGCAAGAGCTTCTTTGTTTTGTTGCGGAGTTGATATAATCTGCTTTTTGGAGACTCACCGAATCAAATATGGGTGGCTTGGAGCACACAGAATTGTGGTCTGGTTTAGGATAATCAGACCAGTAAGGCTGACAGTCAAAAATACAGCCCGTCGTCTGTCGCTTATTACAATGTGATTGACCTAAGTCAATGGCTGAATAGAAGGGACACCCCTTGGTATACCAAGAATTGGAGAATCAGAAGTTGCACTGGCAAATATCAGGCTGTTTTCCTGACAAAGGGATGAAACCTACTCTAAAGGACATGAATCAACCCCAAAAAGTTCTTCCAGATTCACTGCACCCGACAACAGCCTACTTACTATAGCATTCATTTTCTCGATTAAAATCACCATTTCAGCCTAGCTTGTATTTAAGTAGTATTTGGTCATGACTGGTTTTATTTGCTTCAACCCTACAGATGGGTAGACACAGAAGCTGAAAAGAAAGTTAGGTTGTTTTTCACAACAGACTGTCTACTCACTTTGCACCAGACTCCAGATATTACTGCTCATAGCTGACTATTAAATGGGATCTGGTTTGGCAGTGAATCGTTTTTCTCCCTAATGCAGAGTGCAAGGCCAAACCTGTCTGACCAGATGACGTTCAGAATTGACCTGAGGTACTTACGCTCATGGTAGCGTCCAAGACTTCTATTGAATGGTTGCAAGTAAAGAACGTAGACAGATAAAATAAAGAAGCAGAATCCGGTTTCTTATGTCATACGAGGGTCCAGGTAGGTGGCATGCAATTGATCACAAATGTACCGCCATGTGATATTTCATTGTGGCTGTTTGTGACCTCTATTTGAAGTTGAAGAAGTTGATTATCGGAAACGAAACCCCGGAATACTTAGCCGTATGTGTAACTTTAACCGTTGTTCAGTCAATGACATTCTATAAGGCAGCAGAGATCTATGAGAAGACCGAAACGTGAAATCTCTTGCCCTCCGTGTGTTTCTGTATCCAACATCTATTTGTATTTCTCGTATAACACAACACAACAGAAAAACATTTTCTTAAAGAAAATACTACAGATGACAAGTTCGTTTTTGGTAACTACATATTCTAGCTGCTACAGTTAAACGTACGCCAGGAATGCATACTTTTGTAATAACGTTTTAGGGTTCGGAAAAAGAGGGAAAGTTTATTTTTGCGTGTTTTCTGAGTCCGGCGAACCGCAATGCCTATGTGCAAGCCCTGGCCTGATTCACTCTGTTTCGAGTGCTTCGGTTACAAATCATGCATGCCGTGGTGGGGCACTGACCACGTTCAATGCCTATTCAAATGCAACACACAGCGGGCATTCGAGAAGCGAGACAGTATCCTCAAAAATATCTCCTTCGTCCAGCCCCGGGAATAGCCCGGGCAGCGGTATGACGTAATAGGGCTGTTTTCCTGGTGGAGCAGATCCGAGACAACTGGTTCCACCTGCGGAGTCAGTGAGATGTTACTTAGCCCCTGAACGGTAGAGCGTACAACGCGGTTGTAAACGTGGAGCTTTTTTACGCTTCAAAAAAGTGGCAAGTTGCTGACTCATTCTGGTCTGCTGAATAGCCTCGATCACTGTTCTTTACGGAGTATCTCATGCGTCCGATGGTCAAAAGTTTTGAAACTCGGATTTTCCACCTCAAAGTTCTGAGGTTCGAGTCCCGTCACTGCTGGACATTATGGGAGTAAACAGAAGTCCACTCTTGTCCTTCTCGTTGCCACAACTGATCTATAGAGACCTTAAGTAGTTCTCCACTATAGGTCTGACTATCAGATTGCCATTGTCTCAAATAATGTAGTGAGGCTTGGAAGTTATGTGGCATGTACCCTTCTACTGAGTTGTGTTCAGAATCAAGTAGATTAGCAACAACATAGCATTGCATTGTAGAACGTAAAAGGCGGACTGCACGGAAGCTAAAAAACCTAGAATTTGAATGGGAATCGATCGTTCCTCCACGTGACTGTCCAAGATGGACACCATGCACTGCACTCATGCGCGAGCACGTAATGATAAAAGAATCGAGTAAGCTAGTCCCAATTTTGTGAAAGCTTTTTCAGAAATGGTCGTACCTCTATCTCGGTTAGTGTTCTATTTCACTCTCTTCGATGTTCTCATCACGGTTTGCTCACAGTATCTGGGGCTGGCTGAAAATGCCGCGTGGTTTCCATGTTGTGAAGTGTCATTGGTCTACCGAAATCTTTACATCGGAGCCCAACTCCGTGGGTTCTTATGGGCTGTTTGGGTGGAGACTATTAGATCAACAGCACGCTCGGTCGAAAACCCAGTTGGCTATGGTTCAAAGTCGTAATCAGTAGAGATCATATGAAAAACCTTTGTATAATATGATTCATCATGCAGCTTGAACGCTCAACTAACCATTCAAAGCCATGGGAGCACTGTACAGCTGTTTCATCCTTGTTGGGAATCATCAGCAGTGCATATCCACCGAGCCCCCACGGGGACTCGAACCCGGGGTGAACGATTTTGAGTCGAACACCTTAACCACTAGGTTATCCGGGCTGGCTCTCAACGGTTTGTTAAACATCTACACTACATGATATAGCACCCTCCCCAAAGTGGCTTTGAATGGTAACAACCCGCTTCCCACACAGCGATCGACTCCTATGATGGATGTTTTCTCTGTAGGGGCCTAAGTACAACGAAGGCATTCCGCTATGAACAACCTGCAGAGGTTGGTTACGTTTGTGTTTCACCATCTGAGAATCCCCTCTCCATATTATATAAGTCTTTCTGCATGACATCACATCTATGCATCGTGCACTGTATATATATATATATATATATATATATATATATATATATATATATATATATATATATATATATATATATATATATATATATATAATCTTCTAAATCCGAAAAGTTTCAGCTTGGATAATAATGGTCACTTGTTTTGTTTTTTTATTTGACGGGCTTATTCAGTTGTTCTAACAGTTACAATTGGCAACTGCCTAACTCTAAAGATGCACGTCTTCTTTTAAAGAGTGTGCTGATTTGCCTCGGGGAAATGCTAGACGAAATAATTTTCTTGAACAAAATTCCGGAGCTTTCTTGGTTATTACTGCTCAGGATGTACCAGACGCTGACAACACGTACAACTACCAGTTCACACTATTAGTTTACAAATCTTTTGATCACGTATCCGATTCACACAAAAAATCATTTCTGTTCTCAAACAGAACAGAGTTCCTCTTAGTGCAGCTCTCCCGTCTGTCTGTTTCAAGATCTCTACGGCTCCGTTTACACTGAACAGTTCGATCAACAATTCTAGCTGTCCTTATTGTTGGCAGTAGGTCACTCATCGTACTTGAATTCTGTTCGTGTAAGGATACTGCCGTGCTAATAAATAGAGACGGTTATGAAGCAGGTCACTTCAGCTAACCAAAAGCCGTCTGCATAAAACAAAGAAGTAACATTTACACTTTAGAATATTATCGATGGGCAAGTGGATTTAATCAGAACCACAGGCAGACACCAAGAATTGTGTGCTTACGAACAAGCATAATGACTGTAGTCTCTTGACCCAAAGAGAGTTGAAATGCGCCCATAGCAGAAGCATCGGTCTCGATGAGCGCTACAGTGGACTACCGAGACGGATACACATGTTACGCCGTTAAATGTTGTCCGACTCAGTAAACACTAGTATGTCTTCCCCTTCTGTCTTACTCGCTAGACTGGGACTTACATATTATGTGCGGCTACTGCCCTCTTTATGCCTTACACATTTCCCCAAATAGTTACAGATACTGATCAAGCCATATGTCAATCATTTACTGTTGTAACTTTTCTCAATAGCTTATGATGGCTGTGGCTGGAGTTCAGTTTTCAAAGGTTTCATCAACATTCGAGGCGATATCGTCAGTGAGCAAGTCACCTCGACTGGTGATGAAATGTTTGCAGACTAAATGGCAAGCTCAGCTATCACAAGCTGTTAAAATACACCAATCAACACCAGTTTTCGAATGCATCGCAAATTGTAATGTTTTATCCAGAAATTATTTTTCTGTCGAAAATCGGGTAGACTGCTATCTGATAACAAGTTTTCCGTAGAACCGAATTGGCTTTGAAAGAAGTTCTTTGTGGCTTACCTGAAAACACTTTTCCTACTGGTACAGTCTTGATCGGCGTGCCCACTATTCGTTCTGTCACTGAGTCGTGTATCGGAAAAAAGAACAAAAAAGTTTGTTCATTTAAGTGAATAAACTTGTCAGAAACTTGTAGCAATCAGGAGGTCTACATATGGTTAACACTTAAGACCCACGTGAAAAAACATCCAGACACAAGTCTAAATTGTGTGAAGGCTGTTGATCTCAAAAACTCAGACGACATGTGGTTGTCTACAAGAATTCGTCGACGATATTAACTTGTTTTTCTCATATCCTTTCATGGAGATAGACTAATCTCCTACCCGTACCAGATGACTCAAATTCCTACTTCGAACTATCAAAATGTCGATCAAACCACGTATCACCTTGTTATTTGGGTCTAGACTCAGATCGGAGACGACTCCATGCGTTCTGGTCAGTATGACCGAGCCCTTGGATGGATCAGTACAGAAAGAAGATAACTATTGCAACTAATATGTCAGAACTGAGATCGGTTCAGAGTGTATCGAAAAATTGATGCGCCGTGTGAAATGTTGCGCTAAAATTTTATTGTTCAATAACATAGCGTAGTCGAAATCGTTGATAAGTTGTCGACTTTTCAGTCATCATGGAAAACCCTTTTTCAAACTGATTTTACAACCCAATGATTCGGTCGTGTTGCTGCGTGGTTGAATAATAAAACTTTACCATAACTATTACAAGTGAATATCTCGTTTAGTTTTCCATTTTGCTTAATAGTTATCTTCCGAGAAGACGAAAAGGAATGAGATCAAAGTTTACTTTGCACAGCACGTAGACTCAATAGTTACCCATTCAAGTTCATAGGTGATCACAGTGGACGAAAAGCGAGGATCGAATCAGTTCACGAAGCACGGAAGAGCGCTGTCTACATTGAAGTGGGCTTCAGAGGTGACCACGTAATCAATGATGTGTGCTACAAACCTAGTTCAGCCATGAACTGCACGTTCCCAGATGCACAGTTGCGCTTTCTACCAACTACCCGAGGGACTGTTCCGAACAACCTTAGACCTAGTCAGCCAGCAAATAGAGTAACATATCTGGTACATCAGTGATAGCGCCATTATGGTGAAATGAAAACTGGCGGAGCAAACGGATGACTATCACAACGGACATCAAAATACTTTCGAGTAGCTGCAGAAATCGGCTATGTGGAACACATCCACAGATCATCCTCAGCGAAATCCCTGGTCATCTTGTTGGGTAGAGAGCTGAATATCCCCAAAATGAAAGACACTAATCCTATGCAGCATTGTCTTTCCCGAAAACCCCTTCTTTTCCTTAATCTTAGATTACTGCTTTGTTTTGTGTCTTCAGGGTGACACAGCCGGGCATCTTTCTCAGTGGCTCATAATACAATTTATCATCAACTTTTAAGCTCTGCCCAGCTCATAATAAATACCGTCATGTGAACAGTTGAGACCATTTTCTGATTTGGTGTCCACCTGGCAGTAATACATGTCCTTTCGGAGTTTTGGGTTGATTTATGAGGTCGTAACACAACGACGACAGGAATTTGACCCGTGTCAAAATCGGTTGCAGTGATTTGGTTCCGATAAGCTTAGTATAAGCACAGATACTTCTCATAGGTCCCGTCACAACTGGATTGATCGGCATGGAATCTTTGTCTACCATTAACTGAAGCGCAGCTGATCAATTTGCATGATATTTATCGGATTTCCACTGTGGCCTAGAGGCTGGCTTTTTCTTCGAAGCCTTTCGAAGCAACATGAAGACACTTTCACCATTACTTCCAATTCAGGATGGTGAAACAGAAGTTCACACCTCTTCCTACAGAAGCTAGGCCCAGCTGAGAATGTATGGAGCACCAACTGCGTTCTCCCTGCTCATCTCAAAACAGTTCCCTTCAATGGCACGATGTCAACCCAGAAAAAGGTCCTCGGTGAGATCCGGTTCGCAGATAGTGAAAAAGATACAAACGATTTTGTCACCTACGGTAGCTTGATTAACACAGAATGCAAACGGCTTTGTTTGTTGTCTCAAGGAAGACCAGTTTTCAGATCCTGTTTTCATCTGTGATCTTCAACAATGATGATATGGAGAAGCGAGAATACCGTTTTTCGCCAAAAAGGTCACACAGCTTCACAGACAACTTCAAGTGATTATCGATGAACGTGAACGTATCGAGACCCTTAAACAGGACTCAGCCATGATCCAGTGACGCAACCGACTTTCACAAACGTTTTCACCTGTGACGTCACGAAATCGCCCGCTCGATCGACAGCTTTCCTGTCTCGGAAAGAAAATCGACCACTATCTCCGAGTAAACATTGTGAGGCGTGACAATTTTACCGAATCTGCCAAGTCAGCCGGCTTCTTTCTTTTTGGGCACAAAGATGGTTATTGCTAGGAAATGCGTGAGACTTTCAGACAGTCTAGAGCCAACCACCTGTCAAAATCAAGATCATCGTGCAAAGCCCAGTTGGCATTCACGACGTTTACTGGCGCGCTTTTGCACACAGCTTCCTGCTCTTGTCTATCAATGACTATCTGAGACGTCTACAACATGACACTTATTCAAATATTACCACCATCTCGTGACGCTTATGACATTCGACTAGTCATCTTCCACTGGGGAATACCACACTCACCGTACATAAACACACACAGCTATCAGTGCGATTTGAGGCTCTATGAGACTAGTGGTTTATTTCCACCCCAGGATGACATTTCACCATTTAAGTGGTAAAAGTTTGTATTACTTTTCTAATATACCTATAAATTACATTCGGTTAGACTGGGTCGCTCTTATATCTTTTCCGGATCTATCATTAAGAGCCGTCTGCAATCCCATCCTCGATTGTTCACAACTATCTGGCCCATCTCCCGAGTTCGAAGAACAGTTTTCTGATGTCTTCCAGGACACTCGTACTCATGCAGCTACACCACTGCATCTCATTTCCAGAGCAAGGCCTACTTTTTGGTCAGATCGGCTGGTCCCACAGGCCACACTTCCGCTGGTGAATTAGGAACTCCAACGAATGCAACATCCTGGTATCCTTGTTCCAGTATCTTATTCTAAATTGGTGGCCCAGATTTTGGTTGTCAAAAATCCAGCGAGATCATTCGCATTTGTGCATAATTTTCGACCGGTTTAAACAAGGCACTTTAGCCGCACTAACATCTTCTGTCACCGCCCGAAGTTACTGAATGGCAGCATAGTCTTCTTGAAGAGTGACCTAGCGGAAACATGTCTTCAAATATCTCTCACCTCAGAGTAGCTAGGCTTGCTGATAATCAATACGCATCGCCCTCTTTACCAGCTGATTGGCCTACCTTTTCGAGGTAAAAACAGCTCCTGTTCAGACAACCACTAACCGTGCACTGATTACGGTGGTTTTGGTTGCTGTCTTCTACCGGCAAACTCAGAAAGAAATAATGAAAGATAAAACAGTAAGAAAGAGTAAGAGAAGAACTACAATAATGGGATTAAGTTGGTGAATGCAAGAGCCTCACTGATCGCGGCATCTATCCAAATCCCCCAACGTATCTGACGACTGAGTGGAAGGGTCACTTGGACCCCATCCAGTAGGTCCAACACGCCCTGCATGGCCAAGTTCGCTAGTAGGCTTTCCCCATCTTTCATCTATGTCATGGACTAACCACCCTTATTCACCTTCCAACCGGTACCCACCTCAGCAGACATAGCAAGCGGAGGAGTTCTGTCAAAGGACATGCGTAACACAAGTCCCAACCTTGTCCCAACTGCTACAGGAACCTTTCAGCAAGTCATTCATGCCATGACATTGGGAATTTCAAGTATGGTGCTACACCTGAATGACGAAATCATCGTTAGCCGATCACCAGATGACCTAAGGTACTCCCTCACAAAGGTACTCAGTCGCATCCAGGAATACGGGTATCTCCTTTGCATTACCAATTATCAACCCTTCTTAACATCCTTGTTTTATGCACGAACCTAAGTCAAGACCCTGGAAAATTCCTCGTCATTCAAGAAACGCCATCACTCACGGATTTTTCTACACAGCCTGATTTACTGCCCTCTCTTCACGACGTTAAGCCCCTCTAAACACTTCGCTGAAAAATGATACAGAGAGGTGTGGAACCAATGATTGTCAGTAATATTCTCAACCCTGAAGTGAATTCTCATCTGGCAGCTTCTGTTGAAGCACTATGATCCAAATATCCCCATCAAATTTTCAGAGTCAGCTTCCAATTAAGATGGCATGGGCGTGGTTATTTCAGACATGACCTAAAAACGGTGGCACGTTCCAACTGACTGCTGGATCACTTCCGGACTACCACGAGAACACCGGTAGAACGGAACTGGAGGATTGAACCAAGAAGCCTGGAGTAAAGCCTTACTTATCTGAAGGGACATGGAATCTCAAATGGTAAATGTGATCGGATCGGGGAGACTCCTTTGTTAAATCATTAGTTGTTCTCAAGATAACCCCTTGTTGGTTATTACTGGGTTCGTTGGTCATTTGTTTAATGGTGGTATTTAGGTTAACATCGTGAGTTTTCTTTGGTACGACGGTCACGCATGAACGAGTATGCTCCGCAATTCCTTCATCCCATCGTTGTTCGTTGTACGGTATGATTGTTGAGGTGAACTGGTTCATGTGGTCGGCTCTGCTGTTCTGCCTTTTGGTGCGAAATTCATATTGGGCGTTTGAATCATTTTAAGTCTACCCTGGAAAGTTTCAAAGGAATACTTGTACCTCTTTATACGTGTACAATTTTTAACTCACGGAATTGTGAAGAGTGAGCTCAGTATTTGCTGGACTGTTTGGTATACCAATACGGAACCTAAGGAAGTTGGCCACACTAAAGAAGAGCAACATTCCACAACAAAGAATTGCTTACACTGTGAGTCTCGGTGACACCGGAACGAGAAAACATGAACGAACCCCAGGCCCTTTTCAAAGCCACTCCAAAGTAATTACCGTATTCGCTTTTGTCTTCTGTGCACGTAAATTAAGGCAGTTGGCACGTGAGTCTTGGTTCACGTAAGCAACCATGGGATAGATTGTTGTGCGAATTGCTTACAGCCAAAGTCAAACATTTAGTTTTTGTAACCGATTCTACGGAATAGACGTCTGTTCAACTAAAATGGGTTTATTTGTTGGTCAAACTGACACTAGAACACCGCTGTATTTGTTATGCTGGTTGCATAGACCCATTGATAGAATGGTGTAGTTCTCTTTGCACGGTAATGCACACTTCTCCAGGTAATCCGGTTGTTCAGTTGGTTTTTCTTGGCGTCACTAGATAGAAAGGACAACGACATTCTTGATTCTAAGTGAACCACTTTTAGTCAGGTTTGCTGTCACTCAGTGTGCTCCAGAATCGTTATTCACAAATGAACCTGTACTTGGTGCCAAAGGGTACTAGGCTGATTAGGAAAATGTGTATGGGACCCTGAAAATAAGTGATTTGTCGGAAAATTACATTTGATAACATCTGTGACAGACCAATGCAAGAAACCTGTAATTTTTAGCCGAGTATATCATTGTCCCTAACACTTCAGTTTACAATACTGTCATCAATGTTATTCCATTGTAAAAATGGTACTATTCACGGACCTTTTATAAGGTGACCATATAACGTCTTTATTCGGTTACAGTTACTGGTTGTGCATGACCAGTGAATACCATTGCTTTCTTTTGTACAATTTAACTTTTTGTTATTTACAATGATAGCTGAAAATCAGCGAATAACTCAATAACAAAAATATCGTAGAAGACTAATTTCTCGCTACCGGATTTAGTCCAAACAGTCATATCTCCCTTCAGAAGCCGACTCCGAAAATCAACCTAGAAACGGCTATACCTTAAATTGGAATCCTGGTTTGATTCTCCTCTACCCACCGTAACAATTTCTACTTCAGATTGCGTACCTCCACTATTGGTCAAGCAAACATAACATTTTTAT
Source organism: Fasciola hepatica (assembly GCA_948099385.1). Classification (NCBI taxonomy): domain Eukaryota; kingdom Metazoa; phylum Platyhelminthes; class Trematoda; order Plagiorchiida; family Fasciolidae; genus Fasciola; species Fasciola hepatica. The sequence goes on along the minus strand of CANUEZ040000126.1, from coordinate 3,652,539 downwards.
CTTCGAATCTCCTTCTTTCTGATAAAACCGCCATAGTCTGTTTCTAACCATATGCATCAGCTTACTCGACTAATCAAACCATGGACCGATGTCTACGACCACACAAATTCGACACCGACATCAATGCTATGGGCGCTTCTAAACGGTGGACTTGCTGGTTCCGTACCTTCAATTTCTTCTTTAAACGAGTGCTATCAGATGAAACTGACAATCTTGATGTGCTTATCAACTTCCTGTTGCCGTCCGTTTACGAGCATATTTCGGAATGCAAAGCCTTAGAAAGTGCATTTTCCGTCCTCCATTCCTTGTACCTGCGCCCGAAAAGTCGCTTCTCCGCCTGAAATCTAATCGATACATGTAAACAAGATTTCGGGCAAAACACTGATCAGTACGTTCAGGTTATCAGTTCATTAGCGGAAGAATGCGATCTCTGTTTGGTGTCCGCCGAAAAGCTTCTTGACGGCACTATGCACGAAGTATTTATCACTGGACTGCAGTCGAGCAGCATACGAACAAGACGGAACAACCAACCCTGACGTCTAGACCTGATTACAGCATGGCTAGCGGTCGTTCAAAAACGGTCACAGTCTTATGGGACTGAAAAACGTTCCATGTGGATCCGCTATCCCTCTAACTGCCATCCCCCCAGTGCACAACCTGAACCTACCCCAACAACCGGGACAGAATCAATCATATCGGCCTTAACTAAAGTCACACGCTATTTCTGTGGTTATTCTAGGCACCCACACACGTAGGGCCCGCCGGAGAAACGGCTTGCAAGGCTTGTGGAAAAAAAATCATTTTAAACGTGAAAATAAAAATCGGTCCCTCAATCCAATAACTGTTCTCTTGCCCTCCGGTTATCCTCTGTTGTAATAGCGGCTGACCCAGCATTTTCCCGAGCCACAATCAAAACTGGTTTGAATAACGTCGAACTCCAAGCTTTGATTGATACGGGTAGCTCCGATAGCCATATACCTCAAAAAGCCGTTGATTCATCTAGCTGGTCAGCTCACCCCCGTGACTCGAAAATCACTGTGGCGACGACTTCGTTGTCCTGCGTCATCCCTGGCTACTGCAGTGTAACAATTCGCTAATAAGATGTAGTCCAGGAAAACATCAAACGGTCAGTCATGCAGAATATATGCGCTGATGTTCTACTTGGTCAGGATTTCCTAGAGTCATATGAAAAGATCGAATTAGCTTTTGAGGGGACACGTGGCACTTTCCTAATGTGCGCACGGTCTATCACTAAAATCCAGTCTCCTTTTGTTTACTCGTCCGGCTCCCGATTGTGAGCCAGTTATCACCAAATTTCGCATACATTCCTTCGGGGACGAAAGTTTCATTAAGGATGAGGTACCATTCCCTTGAATGATGGCATAATCGAGTAGTCGAACTCTCCGTGGGGAGCCCGAGCTTAGGTTGCTAGAGAGGCTAAACATTAGATGAGAATGGTCCGTGATTACAGTCAGACGATCAACCGTTTTAGGTAGCTAGACGCGTAGCCATTACAATGAAGGACAATATGGTGAACATCGAACTTCACGCTGTTTACAGCACCCTAGATCTCAAAATTGCTCACCGTCAAATCCCAGTCGCGAAACAAGAAAAGCCCTGTACGGTTTCCAAAACGGCAAGCAGTCTTTTTCAGTTCTGTCAAATACCTTTTCGGTTCATCAGTGGCGTGGCTTATTTTTAGAGCACCATCAACCAAATCCGGAAAACAGAATATCTGCGGGAAGCTTTCGCCTACAGTGACAACGTATCTGTGTGGCTTGACAAGGATAGACCACCCCCGGAATCTTGAATGCTTCCTGAAAGCTGTCGCCAAGTACGACGTAACTCTAAGCCATACAAAGGTGGTCATGGCTGTCACGCAAATCCGGCTCCTTGGTAACCAAACCGAATTCTGAACAAATGAAAATTTTTGCTTTGTGGGTTTGTTTGCTTATTATTTCCAACTGATACCGAACGTTTTTTGACAAATTTAGCTCCCTCGTCCAAAACAAAACCTTTCCCCCCACCTCATGTAAGGATCTGAAAGTAGCTTTGGAAACCGCAATCATTGCTACGGTGAACCGTAATGTTCAGCCCGTTTTCGAAACGGAATCATCCGGCATAGCTATACCTACTTCTTTGAGTCAGAACAATGAACCAGTAGCCTCTTTCTCCCACTCACTGACTACCAGAGAAAAACACTATTCCACCATCAAGTAAGAGGCTGGCGCGGTCGTCAAACCTATTCGAAAGTGGCGGGACGTTCTCCTTGGTACTTACTTTAAACGTATCACTGATCATCCCTCCATCGCCTTCAAGTATGATGGCAAATAAAACTGCGAGGTCAAAAATGGTAAGTTCCAGGAATGGTTTCTGGAGTTTTCTGCATTCCTTAACGGTATTGTCTGCAGGGCCGGGGAGGACACTCAGGCTGCTGACGTTTTGGCTGTCAGCTCTAGTGCCTCCTTTCTTGATAGGAATACCTTGAAAACCCTTCGGAATCCATAATGTCATTTTCTAATAACCTGTAAGATTCACTTCATGATTTCCAACAACCCAGTAGAACAAGTCAAAAAAGTGATTTCTAGATGTATTGTCTTTCGGAAATGAAACCACGTTTTCACAACCAACCTGCATACCTTCTTACCTTTTGAAGGACTCAGTATCGACTCCAAAGGACCACTGACTTCATCGAGCCGCAATCCACATCTACTCCCCATTTCTGATGAGTACTCCAAGTTTCCTTTTTAACTTGCCTACTCGTATACGTCGTCTTCTGCAGTCATTGGTTGCCTGTGTCAATTGTTTGCTGTATTCGGAATGGCCACCTGTTCATTCTCATCGGGGATTCTTGTTTATGCCAACCGAATTGTCTCACTTTTTGCGAGACAATGGAGTAGACATCAGTCATACAACCGCATATAGCCCTCAAGCCAGCGGTCAGGCGGGACGTTTGAATGACACTTTATGGAAGGCCATCTCTCTGGCCTTACTAACACGAGGTCTTCCAATTTCACAATGGGAATCAGTCCTTCTGGATTCACTTCATACCATCCGTCCATCACTCTGTATGGCAACGAACAGAGCCCCTCATGAAAGTCTTTTCTGTCTTACCCGCCAATAGTCTGGGGGTTATTCCGTCCCTAGTCAGCTGATAACTCCCGGCTCTGTACTGTTCAAACTCATGGTTCGAATAGCACTCACCCGTAACTTCGGCCTAAACACGGCACACGTGGACCGTTCATCTGTACCATAGTCCAACAGCACCATCATAGCGCAGATAGTGCACCATCATGCAACACTATGCAACCTCACAGAACTGCGAGAAAGACAGCAAAAAACACGTCCATGCAGCTTACGAAGTAGAGAGGCCTAGGCAAGGGATTTTTTAAATATCCGCAATCCTGCTACAGAAGTAAGTCTTGCAAATCTGAATTTTCTAGCAGGGGTGAATGTAGCATAATTTACCTTGTGTTTGTTTACCTCGTTTTGTTTGCCTATCTTATATTGTGCCAGTTTCTAGTTCAGATCACGTACCTCCATTGTTAGTCACGTAAAACGCCACTTTCCTATCGCGGAATCTCTTTTTCTCTGATAATATTGTAGTACTGTCTGGTTGAAGTCACACGTACTACGCGTACAACCAATCAATATTCCCCTCGTGTATGGACGCACGCTTGCTTAGTATTGACACCTAATTGTGCTTCGACACTATTGATTGATCGATCTTTAGACGTTTTCGTTGACCTCGCTTGTTTGTGCATGTGAGCATACGTAAATTGGCTATTTTACTCGTTTGCTCTATTCACTAGCTTACTTGCTGGCTTGCTCGTGGCTTACGTGATTGTGGCGGTTTGGTTGCATTTACGTTCTTACAAATAAATGGAGTGCAACAAGTACGTATTCTACTACAACCGATCACGGATACAGCATCTGTCATTGTCTGTTTTGAAGTGTACGTATCACTGTGTATCTGAGCTTAGAGGCATGCCTTACCCATAGGTTCTCTCCTACTACTTTTCCGAAAATAGCATCCTCACGCACTCCGAAAGTGACCAAATTTTCACTTTGACCCGGGTAGAACGAGAGAGCTGATGCCCCAGAGAGGGTCCATTGAATTGCTGCTCCATATTGCTTCGGCTGGTTGGTCCGTTGCTTAGTTTTCCTCGGGCAGACAATTTCGTCTTTTCCCAAAATATTTCCATTTCTGATAGACCGTCGGTAATGCAGCATACGGTTTTGGTTGTTCTCTTTGGAATGTTGATTTACCATCAGGGTGAACAGTGAGGCTGGCTGTGCTATTCGCGCTTCTGCCGATACCTTCTTGGCGCTTCGCGTAGAAAAATTGTTTAGCTAACTGAGCGAACGATTTCAGCCATTATGATTTGTCAGCTCAAGTTTGTTACATGTGTGACTGAGTGGTACGTCGCGAAGACCCAGTTTCTCAATCCAGTCAAATCCCAGCAGGTTGAGATTTGGACGATTTGTTACATAGCACATACCTTCGAACTTAATGTCAGTGGAGGTATCAGCAAACCTGATTTCACCTGTGAACAAAAGAGGTCTACTGGTGCGTTCTATGCTCTTTGTGTTGGCATAGTTATCTTTGGTCTTCCAATCGTGTTCCTAATATGCTTGGATATGACACTTACGTCAGAAGTCGAGTCATTCTGTAATCGTATGGGCGTGCCGTTGATAGCTATCGAAATGTACTCCATTCGAGCCTCGAAGTTTGTATAGAATATGGCCATGACGGTGTGAAATTTTGGACGGGACTTAGTTGTCGAATGCTCAGGTTGTCTGAGCTCTTTTCGGTAAGCATTGTGTCCGGAAACCGACTTGGCTAGGCAGTGATCTACATTGTGTCCCTGCTGATGACATTTTTGATAGACAAGCCTCTTGAAAGAGCAGAATCGCAAGAAATGACCATCACCGCAATTCCTACAGGCGGTTGTTGATTTTCTGGAAACGGACTCATGGGACTCGTTTTGGCTGGTACGTGCTTCGGTATTATGTGAACATTGGTGCAGGCCTAAATTCGTTTTTGGTGACCGCAAAGTTATTGAATTAAGCTTCTTGTTCCTTAGTCGCAAGTATGAATCATTTGGTCTATGTTGCAACTATTGGTGACAGTGACTGTTTCTTTTGATATAAACAGTGTATTCTGCGTTAGTAAACTGAACTGATTTGAAGGCAGAATAATCTCCTTAGAGTTCATGGGACAGAACAGAATACAGTAAGGTACAATGCTTTGGGGGGGGGGGTTATGTCGAATAAAGTATATGACATCAATTAAAGTAAAAAATAAAAAATGAAACCGATTGATTAGTTGGAACAGTTTTATTGGACTTGGAGTGTGTTCGCTTGCTTGTGTGCGCGCTTGACCACATGTGGGCGGTTAAATCCGCGGTCGGTAGAGTGAAGCTCGTACGCATGATCGTCAAAACACTTTGGTATGCAGTCATCTTGTCCAAATATTTACTCCATATTTTTTCTCCAAAATGGCAAATGATAGTCTGTTTCGCGAACATGTATTGTAATGCAACCACGAAATCGTATTATTAAAATGGAAAACTGGTCCGCCCGCCGTTTGATATTATATAATATGGCTGCGTTATGCGCGATGCTAAAAGATGCTCCATGAATTATTACTGAATATTTCTACCGGTTTAAGCAACGGAAGTCTAATCCTAGATGGAGCATTGGGAACAAGATTTGCCCCAAGGGGCCAAAATCAATACCGCAAATGAAAAGGCTATTGTGGAAGAATGTCTCGACATACAGCAAAGTGCTTCGATCAAAATATAAAAAATTGTGTCTGAAAGGAATGCTTCTGCGTAGATAGAATGCTGGACAACATTTTGAGCCCCTAATGTTACATTAAAATCCTTATAAATACAATAAATTTCAAATGACCTCCTGGAGATATTCGTGATGGAAGTAGACGAGGTTACCAGTTTCGGAGAAATCAAAGTATCTGTGATAACACAATATGTAACGCAGTAGCATAAAGGACCTGTATTTAGATATTTATTGCCTAGACCAGTAGAAATATTCAATAATAGTTTATAGAAAGTCAGTTAGCTTCGCGCATAACGTAGCCATATTATACATTATCAAACGGCGGACAGACCAGTTTTCCACATTAACAAAATAATTTCATTGTTGCATCACAATGCCGGTTTACGAAACGGAATATCTGTTGCAGTTTTGGAGACGAATCATGGAGGAAATATTTGGATAGAAAGGCTGCACACAAGTGTGCTTCGGCTATTGGAAGTCCGTAGACGATCTACCTAAGACCAGTGGTCATCAGAAATTCATCATCCACTTAACATGATCACATCTGCGCTTGGGTGTTGTATCGTAGGAAATCGCAGCTGGCCTGCAAATCAGTATTCAGAAAGGTTACCCGTGGTAAGCGGAAGGATGGCTTATTACCAGCTTTTCCGACAAAGCGGTGTCATCGAATATTCATTCAAGCGCGTTCTCTGTCATATGAGAACAGTAAACTGACCAATAAATATAATAAGTAAGCACTGAAACGTCTACCGGTGCGCACTTTCAGCGAGTGGTTTCACTTAGTGTTCACGTACATAGTAATATTTTACCTAATAGTAGTATTTTCACGAAAATTCAGTAGTTTACCTGACTATGTGCAAGCTCTCATGCTTCAGAAAAACTCACGCAGTCTGCTTCAAATTCAAAACAATTTTCCCGATTTCACAACGGTCCCTCACTGTGTTGAGAACTCCCAATACATTCGGCCATATTCCCATTTACTGATGCGCTTTTTCGCATACATTCATCCGTGCCATACTTTGATCATGTAGTGAAGACCAAATATGTGGTCAGCTCCAAAACGTGGACAAAATCACTATACATCAAATCGCAATCTCCACGCATTATCCTTATATTATACCCTTGTCACAATTAATTTGATACTTTATTTTAAAGGCTGTGAAATAAACCTAAAGCCAGCATAGGATTTAAAATGACATAACGTGCACCCGTTTCCAGGGAACCCATTAGAATATTTTCCAAAACCCGATGTGAAACCCTGTCGTTGCTAACCTTTTTTGGTCGACCGAACATCTCTCTGCTCTTAGCGCTGCTGCTTCGCTGCATGAGGCGGTTTTCTAGCCAATGCACATGTAAGCAACAGTGCGTTCGCACATCTGGTCAACACTCGTCATCTCGTCGTCCTATTCAATTATCCGGATTTGTTTACGGCAATCAGTTTTCTTGCAAGCGTGGCTAAAGAGACGAGCTCGTCCCCTCAGTTCAATTGAGGCTTGTCCATTTTGGCGGTTTTCGAGGGAACACATTTGTTTTTCTCGACCTCGGTCTGCGCAAAATCTGGGTAATGATACTCATGGTCTCATGGACACTTCTGGAATGTGTTCAGCCATTCTATAGATCACAGTGATCGGTCGGTCACTGCAGGCGCAAGAGAGGGCGTACGTAGAATAGCGGGTTGATCTCTGAATGGGGTGTGCGGGGGAAATACGTGCATGACTGAAAGTGAATCGGCACAGAATGTTCTATGTAACGCATTTTTAACGCGTTGTGTAGTGAGCCGCATTATCGTCTCTTTTTTCAGGACAATTACATAGACACATTTTTGGGCACTCCAGAGATAAGTGTCCAGGTCTGGTTTCTTGTCTGACTATGAAACAAATAAACAAGTCTGTCAATACGAAACTTTTTCTGGACAGCAACTACTCTACAATAGCTTCTCACCCAATTGAATACAACAGAATTCTAGACTGAATCCTGTTTTTCATGGTAATAGATGTCTGTACGGAAGACACATTACGTGTTAACGGGTATCCTGTCTCGTCTTGGGTGCCAAAGTGTATGAACTTTAATCTTAACCTACCATGAATTTGGCCAATCAAAAGCAGCCACACCAACACACAAACAGAAACACGTTTTTACATCTCCTAAAACTACTCTGATTATTCCTTCCGTCTCATAGTTATTTATTTTTTGTTTGACATGATACGTATATGACTGATTAGAATATTCGATTGTGTGTGTGTGTGTGTGTGTGTGTGTGTGTGTGTGTGGTGCCAAACTGCACATATAATAGCCTGATAACCTCGGATTGTTAAGATTGAAAACGTTTTCTTGTTCACTGAAAAAAAACACTTTCACGTACCAGTAAATTTTACTACAGATTTTCTCAACTTTCCTCAAACATGTGGAACTATTCTCTACCAATAAGTGCACTCGAACTGCAGTCTGCTCACCTGAGCTCTCGAAAATAATTTCGTGGTAGGAACACTTAGAAATGTCATCGTACGGCCGCTCAGTCAACAAATAAGGTTTTCAATAATTTCCACTCCTGGGGGCATGTAGGGGAGCTCAATTCAGCATCCATTTGTTGATAACAGTGTGACGAGACTGAGCAACGACGGTAACACCTGCAGCAGAATTAATGTATATATAAGACAAAGTTTTTCCGTTGAACTGCGAAACGTTTACCACCTTTAAAACTCATGGTTGTTAGACTACCATGAGCGCAGTTTAACACACACATACACAGATGGAAAAATCATTATCTGCTTCCGAAAGCTACTTCACCGGCAGTGATGTGCAAAATCGACGTGGAGTTGCCTCTGATAGTGGTGGCACACGGAAAAATTGTGTAAAGGTGAATATCTGGAAGAAAGCCTGTAAGAGGGAAATCCAAATCAGTGAGTCATTAGGTCAGTTTCGTATTTGCCGCAGATGTTACGGTCTAACATTCAGCTATGACGACTGCGAGGTTTTGAATTCTATCAGATGGTTCACACTAGAAATTCCCCCCGGAAAGCGAGGTTGCAAGTGTGAGGGTATGGTCTGACAAATCGTTCGATGGACGATTTAGTCTCTCTGGAAAACAGTACGTCAGCACCGACCCCTACCGAGCCCACGAAAATACGAACGGCAGGACAGCCGATCGATGGCGTGAATCAATGGGCGAGAGAAATCCTGCCAGCGGCATTTAAGCCTGAGGGCTTGGTCGCCCACACCAGTCGGACCAATGCATTGTGTGCAACCAGAAGGGGCTTTTGTCGGAAACCTATTTATTCTTTGTTTTTCACTGGTAGAAGTAGATGATTCTGAGGCCGATTCGAGTTCTCACTAGAGTTAGTGGGACGGTTCGAAACAGCAAGTCTTTCTACAAGAGGCAAAATGAATGCGAACTTCAATGGAACGGCGATATATTCATATAGTTCGAAACAGTCCAACGTAGATCTCACAGTAAAGCCAGTAAATTAGCCGCCGTACACTTATATCTGATGACCATAAGGTCTTCCATTATCTGATATTATCAAAATCAGATGATTTCTGCGGGATTAGTCATGTCCAGAGACTGTACAATTTTCCACCTCATCCAAACTTTGTTCTTCAAAAATGGACTGCCTAGGAAGTTTGTTTAGAATAGCCATAGACCATCCAGTGTAGTCTTCTCATTGATAGATACAAAGTTCGATTCGTTCCAAAATTAGGTCACCACTTGTTGCTTATTCCCTATTCAATCTGGGCCCAAAATGACCTCTGTGAAAACCAAAGACTGATCACAGTTTATAGCGATTATTGACCACTTTCCGCTAATAATGTTATTCTACTTTAAATCACATTGCACTTGTTGATCTATTTTCAGATAACGTCTTAGTTATTTCGTCTATAGTATCTTAGCGTTGGTAAATATATTTTCGGGAAGGGGGGGGTGGGATTTCATATTTGATCCTCCCTTAAGCATTGGGATATTATCAAAGATTCTCAACCACAGTGTCTTCAACAGGTAGGAGTCTATATTTCTTTCCTCTGCAACATGCCTTTTTTCTTTATTCTTGTACACATTCACCTTGCGAATGACGGGTTTTGTACTAACGGGGCGATAGATTTAACACAACCGGCACGTTGTTTTATTCTGGTTTAGATTGGAATGCCTTCGTTATATGATTGCGTTAGGATTGCGCGGCATGTAATTCGAATAAAATGCTTTACCATTGTTACTGTTACTGCTGGCTTGTTGCTTTGTTGGTATACTTCTTGTTGTTCGTGGTGCTGCTGCAGCTGTTGTCTTTGTTGTGATAGTACGCTTGTTTATGTTGTTGTCATTAATAATGTAGTGTTGTTGTTATTGTTGTTGTGTTGGGGTACTTGTCGTTGTTGCTGCTGCCGTCTTGTTAGTGTACTTATTGCTGTTGTGGTTGATACGTTTGCTGTTGTTGTGATTGTTTTAAAGCACCTGTTTGTGTTGTTGTCATTGTTGGTGTACTTGTTGTTGTTGTTGCTGCTGTTGTGTTAGTATAAGTGTTGTTGTTGGTGCTACTGATGCTGCTGTTTTTACTCCAGGCTGTCATTTTGGGTTCAGAGGTTTATCACAAAATGACCCTCGGTACGACGTGAGACAGCATTATTTTGTGGAAGAATAAATGGGTTACTCTGTCCCACGCTGAGCGAACAGAGCAGTGGTCGGCAGTGTGAACAATTCGAGGAGAATATTCAGCAGTTTAACTGCAGTGGTAAGCTAGGAAGGATCCCAATGTAAACATGTAAACATCAGAGAGAACCTTGAAAAGAAAACTGATCATAAATCCATGTTATGAACTCTGCGTCTTTAGAGGTAGTACTGGTAATTTATGATTCCGTCTCGGCTTAATACTGTCTAAATTTTAAGTAGCTTCTTGCGCTTCATAAACCAGATGAGGTGCCATATATATCACACCACTTTACGAACGGCTTCAATAAGCATTTCCTTTTATGCTTTCTTTTTGAGTAATACAATTTTGTAATAGAATATCTTGGGAAATAAAACTCCATTGCTTACGTTTCATTGAAACTGATCAGGTGACTTGTGTTGCTTAGCACGTAGATTCGGCCGTTTTCGTTTAACATAGATAAGTTTACAATTGACTGTGTGTGTGTGTATGTATGTGTGTGTGTGTGTGTGTGTGTGTGTGTGTGTGTGTGAGAGAGAGAGAGAGTGAGAGTGAATCTAAGAAACGACCGTCTAGTCAAAGTTACCGTTCCGGACCGAAAAATAACTCCATGCGTGTTTGTGTTTACGATTGCTTTCCGGTGTAACAAGTTGTAAAGAAGAGCACCAAGTTTGCATACCACTACTACTGCACAGAATTTGAACTAGTCCAACCTAGTGTGTAATTTGAACGCCCATAATTTAGGCTGAAACGATTCAGAAGCTTGTTTATTCACCCGGTTGGTTAGACTTTGAACATTCACATTAATCTTGCAGATAGACAAACTTACTACCGGAGAAAAACTGAATTCTAAAATGTTGTAGAGTTGACTGTGGAAAAATATTCCAAGTGATCGATCAGCCGCTATTGCAAGATCAACAAGCATACGGGTTGTACGGGACGGAACAGAACCAGGGTGTAGGACAAAATTGGGGTTTTTAGGGAAAATATTTTAGAGAATGAGAATTATACGAAAGCGGACAATCTATCCTGGGGTGTTTACCGACAAAAATATTCACAGAATATCCTTGGGTACTATATCTAATTTGGTGTTTAACTTTGTGGATCTGATGAATACCCAAAGATTTTTTTCAAAGGATGGGAAAACCAACCATTGATGAAAAATGGAAGTACTTATTTATTAAAGGACCTAAGTAGTAAAACAGTCAGACGGAAGGTTACTATATCATGTAGTCGCCATGATTAACAAAATGGTGAGAACCGGTCTGGATGGTCAGCTTGGTGTTAACGTGTTCATCTCACGGTTGTTCATCTCGGGTTAGAGCCCCTTTGGGTACTCGATGAAGGTGCACGTCTAACGACTACCAACCCGGATGAAATAGCTGTATACTGAGTACTTCCATGATTTTCATTCATAATTTAAGCTGTGATATCGTATGACAAATCACAACGTACACTCAAATGATTGCCAGTATGAAATTTTACAAAGCATCGGTGTCAGATTTTACGAGATCCATGTTGGGCACGCATCTACGTGCTTGAAAGTGATGTAAGTTAAAAATAAACTAAGGTGTCCGATTATTGAGAGTGTTTGTGCGGTTCCGTGTGGTTGAGAAGAGTGGAAATCTTTGTCATGGGATTTGATGAGTTTCTGTCCATGTGGACAGTACATCTTGATCATTGACTGCGTTCCGTGTGACCAAATGAGATGATAGCTAGTGTGAGATTTTACTAGGGCTGTTTTATTCAATAACTGAAGAATCTTTTGATCTGATAGGTGCACACCCAAAATCCACGTCATCTGTTTACTTACGTCTGATAAGCGTAGGTGTGACGTTGGCTAAAAATAAATTTGCAAAAAAGGCCCTTATTTAAGATTCTAATACTTGAAAGCGACGATAAAGATAACAGGAACGACCACAAGAATAGAAGCAATTTCCCTTAGTACGTGCCCTGGAAGCAACATGTACCATCTCTAACTTTTTGCCAGATTGGATGTGCGCCAAAGCTGCCCGTATTTGTGAAACGGAATCTATTTTGAAACTAAACATGAAATGGGCCGGCATTTGAAATATGCCGCCTCAGAAAGGGTGTGCATTATAGAAGAACAAATAAAAAATTCGGAGGGAATGTCAGCGACCATCAGAAGAGGGTTTGCTTGTGGCAGTGGAGGAGTGACGTGCAAGGCTATCTGAGAAATATGATAGAATGCGCATAATTTAGTACCATGTGGAACAAAAAATAATATCGCTAAAGACTGCGAACTGTGAAGTTATAAGATAAAACAACCGCAGTCCTTGCGTATGTATCATGATGGCAAAACAAGCCTTGAACAGTGAGAACGGAAAAGTGCGAGTTGATGCCCGATTCAGGATTCTTTTATAGTTGAACCGAAATGCAAGCGATACGAAGGCATGTTGCGTACAATGGCAATATTGTGGGCTGTATGAATTCGGGTGACAAATAGTGTAGCTGGTAAAACGGAACAGGATAAACGGTGTGACGACTGTTCATCACGATGCTTGAATTGATAGAACCTCGAGGTCGTACAAAATGACAGAACTGACTCCCGCGGTACACACTCGACCCCTGGTGGATAATAAATTTTCAAGCCCGGCGCCACAGATGATTGGGATCCTTGCTCAAGGTCACAGTCTTCTCTACTTATATACTTTTCATGAACCGTCAATGCTTGTGGTCATTTCTCAAACTGCTTATCAGTTAATACCTCAGGGCTTTGCTTTCAGTGCTGCTTTTTGCATCCGGAGAGACGGAAATGCGAGTATATAACAGGGCCACTGATGACGGAGGTTTACATTTGTTTTGAGGCCCACTCCAACTGAAATCTTGTGAAACACTGGAAACAGTGTGCTTCCTTGATTTATTTCTAATGTTTACTTGGGTCTGGGGAGTCTGGTAGCATCGATTATCGCGTGGCAAGCTCTACCCGAAAGGCAGATCTTCGACTGTCGTCCAGAAATAGCTGTGCGGGACTCGTGGCTTTAGTGTTCGTGCGACCACAGACGAGACGTAAACAATAGCCAGTACGTGCCAAACCAAATCTTTCTCACACCGATCGGGTTGTCAAATATACCCATCACGGTCAAGCCCAAAGTGGAGGCCATCGCACGTTAGCTTCATGTTATGAAGCGAATACGTTTACTCACCCTCTAGGAACTGACAATCCGAGAATACTGAATACAGATTCCTCTCCGGAGGCTTGAAAAACACTTTCAAACCAGTAGGGACCGGTGAGTTTCGGCTTTCGACATTGAATGGCGACCCCAGTGCCTAATGGACCAGATCAGAAATCAATATTGTCCAACCGGTATTTCCGTTGAATTCACGGTTGAAATGCTTTATCTGTTTGTTTCTAAATCAGTGATTTTTTTTCATCCACTTGAAACGCCATAGTTTCTATAGGCTCATGGCTGACTGGGATCTAGTCCAGCAGTGTACGTATTATCCTCACACTTGCAGCTTTCCTGACATAAACCTGACCACAATTACTAAACAAAGGAGCGCAAAACCAAGGCTGTGTCTGAGGATCTAAGCGGGATTTCCGAAGACGTGTTGCAGAGACAGTATATATATATATATATATATATATATATATATATATATATATATATATATATATATATATATATATATATATATATATATATATATATATATATATATATATATATATTTTGGGGGGGGGTTAGTCAAGACAGCTAACTGCCAAAAGTCGAAGGCAGCTAAGTGAAGATAATTCTCTGGGAATCGTACATAGCTTTTACCTTACTCTTTGACCGTTTTCACAAGGGGCTGCACTTAGTCTTTTATTACGCACGTCTCACATAGAATGGGGACTAGAAAGAAGATATAAAGGTATACAATTTCTTCAGACGAACTTTCACACACTTCCCACTCTAAGGTAACCTATTCCACAAAAAAGATTTTTCTCTGAGGGCCCAAAGAACGCGAAAATGGAAGACGGCAGGTTTACTGGGATAAAAACAAGACTCGACAATTTCGCACAACGCAATGCAGCTTTTGTCCAACGAAATGGCGTGAACCAGAATACAGGCAATAGCCCTTTCTTGATTTGCCAAGCAGAACTTTCGCTTGCTTTGTTTCATGGTACACTCGCAGTTGATTTGCTTTTTCGACTCGGTTACGACCCCAAGCAAGGAAGAAGAGTGGACAGAATATAGACAGGGTAGTAGTCTCGGAGATGGCTTCTGCTTGGCTGGCAGTGTTCACTTACAACCACGCATCACGCAATCCACCCCGAGGATTCCATTTCCAAGGCCACCTGGTTGATTTTAGGCCATGAGGCAGATTCTTCCATCCTCTGTGCGTCTACCTGTTGGAGTGTATTTTCCGGGGACAAAAAAAGATTTTAACCAAGTCCAAGGAGCTGTTTAGTAACTGGCCCAGGCGTACACTCAACCTCATGTCTGCGTTACAAATGGTTTTAACTGCCAAGAGCGAAACGTACCTTTTATGCATACGACCACTTCTGATGCGATATCCCATCATGTAGCTGTCCGGGTGACACAACATTTCTACTCCGGGTAAAGACCCTATTGCTGGCGTAGAGTTCAGAACTAGACCAATCCAGTTCTGTAGCAACATTTTGCAAGTGAAACGTGGACCGAATCTCAAATGCCACTACACTGATATTCATTTTACCTAGGTTTTTAACGCAAAAGGAACTTTCCTCAGTAGACATTATACATCAATCCGAAATATTTCAAACGTTTTAGCTACGGAAGCTTGCTGCACTATTTGATAAGGTGATTACTGAATGCAATCCAATTAAGTAATTGGGTCTCAGAAATACGCAACGTTTTTCGGGGCAACCTTTTCGGAAAACCTGGAATCTGATGATGTAGTTGTCTCAAACATGATTTATTTTTTCTCTTTGCATGAGCATTGGCGCGGTGGACGGGGCATGCCCGACAGTATCAAGGACACACTGCTCTGTCGAGAATGATCGCAATTCTGATACTCGGAGTGGAGAACCACCTAAGTTCACAAACACCGAATACGTTATTCTGTATAATCAGCCGAACTACGGAAGATTCTTGTTTATCGCCGATGCGACCGGTGGTGATGGTGTCCAAACCTATTACATCACAGGTGACAGGCTGAAACCACTCGACTGACCTCGCCAAAGTGAAATCTATTCACGAGATGTCACCGATCAAAGCAAAGAGCACGTGCGCGATTCACAAGTCGAGTATGATACAATTCCAAAAACGTTGCCACCGAGAAACTCGACTGTTTCACCCGGGTTACTCTGGAGAGCTAACCTTGGAAATCTAATCAAGAGCACGACTAGGCAGATGACAAGTTAACAAATATAAGGAACTCAATGAAAGCGTACAAAGAAAACCGATTCAGATCTTTGAACGTACGCGTTTTTCGAGTAAGCAAGTAGCATGCAAAGCATTTTAAGTTTTATTTAAAAATCCAATGTTATCGTGGCAGTAGCAGTTCAGCCAAATGCATACGAAATAGTAGTGACAATAATAATCCAATAAAGTAATCAGAAGATTAACATTTGAACTAACATTTTGGTACCTGCGAAATGGGGTCGAATAGGTAATGACCCAGAACCGCATCTTTCTTTCGAATTGTAAAAAGCTTACAGTAAGTTCAGTTCAACTTTAGCTATTCATGCGCACAATAATTCGTTCACTCGGAATGGACTGAACATAAAAGGATTTCGTAGGTTCGCATGGAAACCCGGCTCAAAAAGCCTAAGGATGTGACTGAATATGAAGAGAAAACGGAGAGCGTACGCTGACATTCTCTATCAAGTTGAAATCCCGTAAATGGTGGACTAACTCAGGACGATGAGAAGAAATTGGACAAACAACAGCAACAGTCGAGACTGGGGGAAAGAGGCAGGAGGTCGGGCACGGATACGATGTACACCGTCAACCGGAAAACAATTCACAGCCGAATGACTTGATTAATCGAGAACAGAGGGACTAACTGCCTACGGGACGCTAGCAGGGGGCTAAAGGAACCGTCTGTAACACTCAGGTTTTTCGGAGTGAGTGGGTGGGTGAGCGGGATTTCAATCCCCTTCTTACAGAGAGGAAAATGAAACTGAGAAAACGTCCAGTGCTTGGAAGGCTATCATAAATGGAAAATTCGGATCTATCCGTTGTTATATTTACATGGAACAAAGATAAAAGCCTAAAGGATATCGAACAAAACATCCGAAAAGCATGTATAAGCGAGCGTAAATGATCACAGTGCAAAGTATTTACAAAATACCTGACACGACTGCACAAGACGAGCGTGAAAGTTCGTACGTTTCAATATTTTTTAACAGTCCACAATAGGCACTGTTTGAGCCTTAGGGATCGTGCTAGGTACCGCATGTTATCTCAACGTGGACCGGTTGTGTGGCACTTTAGAACCACGTGGGAAGTCGCCCTTAGACCCGTACAGACTGTCATACTAGTGTCTGCCGGACCACCATGTGGACCGGTAAAATGAACAGAGTGGGAAACCGACGCAAGACCATGCCGATTGGAAATGACTGGTGTACTTGGATGACCCACCCTCTGAACGTCGACGGTGGTCGATCTGTGCGATTGGGTAGTGGAAAAGTTTGGGAATGGGCCTTGAGTGAACTGGATGATCTAGACGTTTCCATCACCTACACTCGGGTATGTCATTGAGCAACTGGCCGAGTTCGGTGGTTTGTCTCAGGAAACCTCAGCACCAGGGTGTGCTGGTTATTATTGATCAAGGGGAATTTAGACAGCAAATATTGTCGCTTGCAGTTTTTAAACTCCTGTGAATGGACATGCAAAGCTTCATAAGGGGTTTTGCTGGACTGTCTTTACTCGTGTGGGTGGAAGGTGAAACCCTGTGTGTCACAGAAATCGGACACGAGAATAAAACCGTCTTGATATTAAACCATAAGGCACACCAATGATTGTACGACACACGTTAAATGTCGTAGTACATTGTGACTTACGGAAGAAAAACCGACATACTGCTTCATTGTAGATGATCAGGAACGGCAAAAGGAACATGGGCACTGCGTATACTGAATGATTTTCGAAAAAGCTGTGCTATTCGATAGCACAGGTGGCAATAGCTATATAAAGGTGCACTAAAAAACATTACTCCACGTATCTAGTGACTACGTATCCGATCAGCAATCGAACGCTGTTCCAAACATAGGGTGAATTGTAAGGGTCGATTCACTGAACTGTGCCGTTAATACACGAAAGTCTGATATTCAAGAAAACCCGAAGCGGTGAATAAGAGGCTGTAAAACCAAAACAAAGCAGTTTCTCAGCAATAAAAGGAAAGCGGTTTTCAACAGATAATCAGTGACTTGGACAAATATACCATTCCTCGTCAAGCATGCGATATTCACCAGACCTGTCCTCGTTGCTGTGATTTTCATTGAAAGTCGAGGATAAACGTGCCATTGCACGATCAGGGATAACCGGAAACCATGGCCATCAAAATTGGGATGGATAACCACATGTCCCAATAGGTAAGGAGTGGTAACGAGCCGGATAACAGTGGATTACTGTCCACGACAAAGTGGTACATTGTGGCGTGATTCGAACAGCAGACCTCTGAGGTTGTAGGTAAAAGCTCTCGGAGGTGAATAATAAGCCAACTTCTCATATTTAGCTTAACATCAGCTGTAACTGACCTTCGGCCAGATGTCTATTTCCTGAATGGTACTTTGGACATTTGTCTTTTAGCACTAAAGGTACCGTACAACTGAAAACATCAGAAAGTATTGTTCTGAACCAGTCTTAGGCCCCGTGAGTGATGGATGAGAGAAAAGATCGACCACTTGGAACAGACACGGAGAAGTGAGTATACAGCCTCAGCCTTCTGGGAGAGTCAGTAGTCTAAATCTTTTGCTTCAGCTCGGTTAGCTGTTAAACATGACTATCTGATTGGCTATGTATGTCTTTTCAAAACCGTAGGGTTAAAATCATAAACTACTTTAACAGCAAATTGCGCCCATAATGTGTATCCTCTTCTACTTTGTCTATACTTGTGAGAAATGAACGAGTGGAAAACGAGTTAGACAATGCGAAAAAGCTTGTATTACCGGAGAGAAAAATCGAAGTGTTTCTACTCTGACGTCAGAATGATTGTTTCAGTGGAAGTCACTTCCGTCTGATCATGGATAAACTGGAACTGAGGTAATGCAGAGTGGCTCAGAACTGCGTAGGTATATTTGAATGCTTGCTTCACTTGCAAAACACAATGAGATCGGGGGCCAACCTAATTTTCTGTAAACGGTAAATGTTTCTTCTGTTGGGGAAGCGGAATAAATTAGGTTGGGTAGTCATAGGTTAGTCCAATTATTTACCTAGTCCATTTGAAGGTAATAACTGGTGTTCTTCTCGGAGTCCAGCACCCATTCGATTTTTCTGGTGGGTTTGTTAGGACAGAACATAGGAGTGGATGGCAAACATTTCGAAGATGAGTCGAAAAACTCTTTGGTATCCGTTTCTGGATGGTCTGAAATTTCATCACCCCGCATTGTTCTTGATGGATACAGAGCGTCGTTTAAAAGGAAGTATAAAATAATATCTAACCACGGCAACAAATAAACCAGGAAGAAAATACAGACTGAGTTCGAGAGGATATGCACTGCCCCACTCAGTTTGGCACAGCTTCAAAGTGAATTCACCAGAAGGAAAACTAATGTTTGCATTATCCGACGTGAAAGGTTATTCGGTGGACAACTCCCAGTCTATGGGTCTAATAATCGTGAGGCCGGCAGTCATCTCAGACTATCAGGTCCGAGGTACGATGTTCGAATCACCATAACGTTCAAGAAACTTGGTAAAAGGAAGCACTCCGGTATTGACCGGTTAGCTAGCACACGCGATCTCTTTGGGCATCATGGGGTTCTCTATTCCAAGTCGTCTAGACCCCTCTGCTAATAGCTCAAAGGTCGAGGTTGAATTGGCCAAAGCTGTACCCTTCGACGAATTTCAGAACACATGCACATCGTCCGTAGTCCAAAAGTTTTGTCTTCCTTGAGCTGGAAGCGTAAGTCAAGTCAGTTGATCGCACGGCTCTCTGACTCTGCCTGTCATTGAAAGGATGTGCCAGAGAAATTTACTTCTCTTTTCCAACGTTTGTGAGCGAACAACCCATGTCGAGCTCGTGGTTATGGCGATCTTTCACTCGAGTTCACTACGGGAAGTGGTGTTCGTCAGAATTTCCCTCTATCGATCTTCCATTTCAGTTTTGTATCTGAAACGGTATTCGAGTTTGCCTTATCGTCATTTGAGAATAGTGGCATCGATCTCCGCTGAGGCAGTAAACTGTCTGACTCAGAATATACGGACGATTTTTTTCTTCTGCGTGAAGATCCACGTAAGCTGCAAATGCTTCTAGATAGCCTAAAACAATGCAGTAATGTCTGAGACGCGTTTCGCACCTTCAAAGTGTAAAATGGTGCTCCAGGACTGTGTTGGTTCTACACCAAATCTTGTCCGGGCAAGGGAAGCTCCATATGAAGTAAGTGAATTTTGTTAAGTAAGCAGTTACATCACATCAGGTGAGCTGATATCGAAGGAAGTGTCGTCGTATATAAAGCAGGTGAGTTTGGCTTTTGCGAACATCGGTCATCTGCGGCGTCGGCTTGACATCCGGCTGTCTATCAAGAGTAGAGAGTACACGGCCGCGGTTAGACCTGTTCTTTTATACGGCTTAGTAACATGGTCTTTATCTGTGGGAGATGGGTGAACACTGTCGTGTTTGAGCATTGACGTCTCTTTAGTATTGCTCCAATGTGACAGGGATAAGGTATCGACTATACTGAGGTTAGGAGTAAGGCGTCCGGAATCCGTGGTCATTCAGTGTAGCAAGCCCTGAATCTAGACAGATTAGGGAGTTTGCGATGTGTTACCCGTATCCACGGATAGACCCCGTCAACACAAGCTGTTCTAAGACGCAGGTAGTGGTTGGAAGGTAGGTCGAGGTAGCCAGTTCAAAACATGGAAAAGGGTAAGAAAATCCTTACTAAAGGGCTTGACCAAACAGAACGTCTTGAGTTTCCGAGTTGGAGTCCGCGAGGCCCATCTACCAAATGGCTGGAGACATTAACTGACACGGCCACGTGCCGCAGCTAGTAGCCTGGTTGCACTCCGGCCCTTTCTTGGTATTTGTGATTTCCCGCTTGCTAATTTATTCTCGACTCATCTCCACCTTACTCTCCTATCCATTTTACACTTGACTCGACGATGCTGCGAGGTAGCAATCAAAACTACAGCACAAAGCGCGATGTCAACGGTTGAATAAATTGACTAGCGCATCTTTCACCAATCGTCCATCGTGACTCTTGTCACTTTATCGTGCGAATGAAATGGTCTACTCTTGGCAAAAATAGAAAAACACAACAGATAAAAAGTCAATATGAGCCAACACAAACGAAGACGGAACTGATGAAATAGCAAAAATGAAAAATATCACGTCATCAACCTGAAAAAACGTACATGTTTTTGGAAAATAACTACTCTGATGACTGCACTATCCTGTGACCGACAGTTGGTGCTCTCTGACAAATGTGCAATATTAAAGAGTTCTTCAGTGCTAACAAACGGACAGTTCCGTCAATCATTCAAGGAAGAAGAACAAAGCCCAAGTCTGCAAGTATGGACGGAAAAATAAAACAAAGTCTACGTTATTTCTACCTTTCAATCGGAATCTAGGCATGTAATGTACCCGGTACACAACACGCAACTGAAAGTTAGTTGGACCGTGATCAAGGGTTTAACAAGCACTTTGTCTGCTCGGTGAATTGCGCAATCCCCAAACTTTGAGGTAAAACGACTGGAACTGCTCACGACTCACAGAACTGTTTGGTCAAGACTATCGAATTTTGTGTAAGAACTCAAAATATTATATGATAAATATATATCTTTAAGTAATGAAAGTTCCGGAGAAAGTACCATTTCAATGGTTCCTTTGAAAGTCACATGGTGAAACAGGAATTTATCAGTCAAAATGAGCCAATTTCCTGTGTGAAATGTATCTGTGACGTGTTTGAAAATAAGCTCCAATGAGATAAGTGAGCATAGCTCATCAGAAAATCTGTATCTACAGACTGTTCTGTTCATCAAATAACACACTTCCAAATCAGCTTTTAAAATTACCCGTGTGTTGGACAATTTGCTTGCTCACACACTGACCACCATTTGTAACACGGATTGCAGTATGCAGATAACTGAGCAGTCGACAGTACAACTCAAAGAACTCCAACAACGGTGCACCCAAATCAGATCGGTCGGGATAGGTACTGACTTTAGCCTGAAGGAAGAAAGAAAGGCATTGAATATTTGCTCTGAAATGAAAATATCGTTTAATCTGACATATGGCGTGGCAAAAAAATCCGGTTCTCCTTTCTGTGTAACGCAGACGTGGCACTGCCAATCTACTTCGACTTTCATGGTGGATTCATTAAACCTCTGGTGGGTACGGGTTGTCAAGCCGTCACTCAACCATTTCCGTGGTCAAACTTTTTGTGGGTTTTGTATGGTTTCCATTTTCATTTCATCCTCTTCTTATTCCTGAATTTTTGGATTTAACGAGCAAACTTGAGCACGGCAAATGTAAATGGCAAACATGACCTTGGAAGAGAAGCTTTCCACTATGAATTTGAGGCTAAGAACCCAACTCTACAATCCGGGAGGTGAGCCTAAAGAAGCTCGTTTGAAGTAGCTCTTGAAAAGAATTGCAACTAAGTCATCAACTCGAAGGCGCATTAAAACTATATGAAATCAAAGGCTACCATGAAATAAAATGGTGCATAGAATGAGGACCAATGGCAAACATGAAACAAGAGACGGCAGAGAACTCGTTTATGTTTTCCCGGGTAATGTACGGGGCTGGACGAGAGTGTCTGTGTAATCCCATCGGTTTTAACTTGCATATATCTGAAACGTTAATCACAGAAGTACATGACCACCTGATGAAAGGAATGAGACCAAGTGGGATCCACGGTCGAGAAGACACTGACGAATTTACTTCATAATCCATTGACATGACTGTTCAAAGCTTGGTTGGAATACTGTAAGTTCACAGAACACGATTGCCCCGATTCACAGATGGGGTGACAAGAAAGCAAGCACAAATTACCGGCTGATAAAACTGATATCAGTGGTGCTGAATGTTACTGGATAATAATCCAAGACCGCACATTGGGGAACCTGGAAGTCCACTGTTTTGGCAACCTCGATCGAAAGTTCCGGAATGCTCCACGTTGCTGTTCTTTCCCCGTATTTATCTTCAAATAGCATCAGTGATTTGTTTCCCAGCTCTCCTTCTAATGTTTTAAAGTACATAAATGATGTTTCCCCGTGTCAGACCATCTACAATTTTCCTGATCTCGGTACATTTCGATGTAAACTTGTAACGTGTGATTACTTCCCGCTCAGCTTGGTCTGACACTGAACCCTCCGAAAGGTTCACAGTGCAACGTTGCTCTTTCACGGTTGCCCTTCCAAACAGAGAATGTGATCATTATCACTAATTCCTTTTTTAAGTCAACTCTATGAAATACCTAGAAATAAAAGACAACATCCTGTGGTTCAAGCACATTCCGTTATGCTTTGGAAAACTGAGACATTTATCTTTCCACATTCGTAAGCTCAAATAGTTCCAAAAAGCAAAATCCATCTGGTCTACTTACTTAAGGAAATGATCTTTAAACTTATTGACAGACGCGTTATATTGTGCATAAAAATTTGCTCACGACATACTTGTGAACAATAGGCACCCGTTCCACAACGATTTGTCTTCCGGCAACTTCCGTCCGAAAACAAGTTGCAATTTTCAACGCATCCACCCTCATGCATTATCATTTATAAGAATTCTCCTGTTCCATACACACTTCGCATACTCACAGGCAAGGAGAGAGAGAGAGAAAAAGTGAGAGAGAGAGAGAGGGAGAGAGAGAGTAGTTACTAAACAGTTCAATAATCCTAATGCACGCAATTAATTACTTTTTGAATCTGTTTAATGTGCTTTTTGCAATCCGAATAAGACAGCTATGTGCGTGATTTTTTCCAACTGAAATGTAAACGAACAAGTTTCCAAAAGTCATACAAATACAAAGACGAATCTTGCATTGGAAAATTCATGCTGCCCCATTTGTGAAGTATGAGCGCTGTTATTCTAGGTAGGTAAAAACTTAAATGTAAGCTTACCACGCTAAAATAAGTTGTACTGATATAAATACTCACTAGTGGACGACACCCACGTTCTTTTACAGCGCGCGTTCTTAAAACGGAGGTAAAACATCTAACCAGAGATTTCGAAATTTACACAAGAGATTATCTTAGTTACAAAACCAAACCACACTGACAGTGTGACAGTAAAATCCCATTGATCGGAAATGCGAGCTCTTTTTTCTAAATGTGACAACTACATAATGGATACGAAAGTGAGAGTATTTCGGCCTTGGTGGGGATGAAATACATTCACTTACCAGCAACAAGTATCAAGTGATAATGTCTCCTAGTAGAAACAGCAGGTTTTATTGCTACAATGCTTCCGAAACAAAAAAAGAGAGGCACAAAAAGTATTCGGCCCCGTTTTGGGGGTAAAAATTCATTTTTATGCTGATTGAATTGTCATCGTATGTGGACCTCTAGCCCGCAGATGAAATTCAATATAAAATATTATTCTGGAGCTGTTATGTTTTGTTAGGAAGAATACTGACAAAATTGGTTCTGTCCAAAATCGTACCTCAAATGAGAGTCCAACAAAAGAGAGAAATAATTACCAAAATAACATTACTTTGGTAGTGGAATTGGTACATACTACTTGAGAAGTAGTATCATTGGCCGGCTTTATTTAAGAAGTACGGAGAGACAAGGAAGGTGGGTACTTCTTGTGGGGGAAACACAATGAGTCAAAGAGAGGCGTACAAGCCGTGTCATGGTTTTCCTCCTACCGAATAAGTACTGAATTATCGTCGGTGCAAACTAGTAGTTCATTAGTAGACTAACTATATTAGTGCCAATTGAAACAGGCTTTTCCCGAAATAATCTTGAAAGATATTGTTTATATAAGTTCATGTAAAACCAAAATGTTCGACAAATATAGGGAAAATTACAATAGTCAAGTTACGTCACCATGGTAAAGACACATTATCAAAGAGTTGTTTCTGCTGACACAATACAGGTTTCCATCGATGTATGGCAATGGCTTCAGCAAACCTCAAAAGCCTGGTATTCTTTGCCACGTAAATGACCCGAAACGCAGTGCTTCGGTCTGGTGGATGTTGCATCATCAGAAGATGACGAGCGAAAGCCGACGACGGGATCTTATGGTTTCGAACGTTGTCATTATGCCTCTGATCTGACCCTGATTGCATCACAAAACGTTGTACCCAATTTAGAATATGTTCAATCACTCGGTTACGCAGCTGCCCCAATGGATGATTTTGAATTATTCAACCTCTTGTCCCGCATTACTGGGTTTTGAGCCTAATGCATACGGATGAAAGTAAAATATGCTGACCCAAAATCCTGCATTTATTTTCCATGCAACGGTGTATTCACTTCTAATTACAAGATAAACCCTAAGGTTATCTAGCAATGGTGTTTGGAAACGTCTATAATTCATGGCAAGCCAGTTCAAATCAGTTCACAATTCTATACTGAAATTGTTGTGTCGGTACGGTTGATTGGATTGTCAGTTGCACGCATCCTTGTTCTCTGCTAAATGATTGGTCGTCTAGTCTGTACGCGTGCGCACGTCAAACAACGGCACCTAGTTAGTCTGTTTTCCAGTCAATGAGGCTTTGGCATTTAGCCCCATGTGTTTGTCGATCCAATTTCTGCTTGGGCGCACGCGGCCACCGATGGCACTTGTTTGTGTGGACGTTTTGGCTGAGTCACGCGTTGGAGCTCATGTTTTCACTGTTGCCCGTTGTGCCTTTGCACCATTCCAGATCCGGTGCCGAATATACGCTGTGTAACTCGTGCCTGACTTTCCACTGAGTACGGAATAACGAGATAAAACAGAAATCACTTTTGTTTGGCAGAGAGGAAAGGTTCCATGTAGATGATATCTGGAGGAATTTAGCTGAGGTCGTAACTATTTGCAAATGATGGCCTTTTGGATATTCTGTTCGGTCCTTTTGGTAATTTCGATTCAAGCCGTTGGTAATTGGCGGAGGTCGACAGAGTATCCTCTCCGTCTTTTGTCAAGGCGTTACTAATCACTCACTGTCTGAACACAGAAGTCAATAGGATTAGATTGCACGAATTACTCTGAAGCATTCCGTCGCATCTTTCACTAATACTTGCTGCAGTCAAGGTAATCACTTATAAATGATAAATTGAACGTTCTCGTAAGACCAAAGGCAAAAGCACCCACACACAACAAATACTAGCAAATAGAAACACGCTACCAAGTCAAGGCTAACGTAATTATACATTCAGACTGTCTTTCGTTTATGTACTTACGCGGTAGGCCCTTTTGATTTGCCTTTAGTCTTTTAATTAAAACGACTGGTTATTGTCATCAGAATTCAATCAGTTGGTGAATTGATTTTTCCCTCAAGAAAGATGATGAGAAAATCTTTCACTTTAAACAAATCTCACAAAAACGTCAAACGCAGAATTTCGTTGACGAATCATTTGCTTTGGCCAAAGTTTATCGGCTGTTAGCATTGGAATACGGTGGGAAAATGTCAAATAAATTAACTCAAACAATGAACCACACTTGATGTTTACCCAGTAAACTGCAGCCAAAAATGAGCTTGCCATTACCTCATACCTGTGAGGATGGTTAATTTCATGCGAATCTATTTCTGTTCATATGTAGGTAAATATTTACCGACTTTGTAAAATGCCAGAAAGACAAAATTTTGTTTATAATTAGACTGTTGACTTTGTTCAAATCAGTCGTTATGTCGTGAGTTACAAACCGAATACCAATTCAGTGGCAATTAGGCAAATCCGAGATACCCGAAAATGTTGCTCGCATATAGCAATTCCGGATATCGCAACGCAGCTGTGTGCTCGACTACTTTCCGGTGTCCAGAAATCGGCGTTCAGTCCGGTAGCTGTTTTCCAAATCATATTCCGCTGGATAATGTAAGCCGTAAGATCAGGTGTTCCATTTCCACAAACAAGTAATTTTACTCGGTACCCATTTTGGTGATCAGTAGTGCGAGGGAGTGAGTTGACTCAAAGTTGGTGGACAGCTGAATCACGTTAGCAGTCAGCGCCTGTACAGCACAGAGCCCAAGGTTCGAGACAACGGAATCACGAGCGTCGGAATAGCCGATCAGTGCGGTGGATCAAAAGGATGATAGATGAGTTCTGTCAGCGTTGTTTGAGCCTCAAGGCTTGGCTGCCCACAGTATTCGGTCCAACGTGCTGGGTGCCACAGCTGCGTATATGGACCGACAACCTGCATATTCCTTCTTATACCAATAAACTGAGATGATTTACGGACAGAACAGACTTCTCACTAGGGTTAGAGAGGGGCAGTTCAAAACAAATAACTGATCTGCCTTGAAAAAAACTGCCCGCGAGAAAGAAAACTTCGGTCAGTCACCAACTCTACCGACAAAACGATAAAGTTATTTCGCGTATAATGCAACGTACAGGGCTACAGAACATAGTTTTGGATTTCGGAATCAATTAGGTCTTGGAGGTTTACAAAACTTGTACGTTTGCTACGTACTAAAGAAGTACCGCATAACTGCACATTGGTTTGACTTTCGCATATTTGGCAGGTAAATGAAAAGGTGGTCGAAATTTGAAATTCTGTTTGTATGTCTTTTTCCCTTCTGTTCTAAATTCGAATCGTCTGTCTGCGTTCTGCGACCTCTGCACAAGCCGGGCTGCGGTTCACCTTTGTCCCACTGGCAACTTGAGGATCAATGGAATTCTGCTGATTCAACTCATTCCCATGCCAAACATGCACACGGATTTCAAACATAAAACAGATAAATTGATTTACTTCTGAAATGATTTCTGAGAGGGTGTGAAAAGCTGTTAAACCCACCGCTAGACCAATGGCAAAAAACCAACCGGTTACGCAATACGGTAACCTTTATGGTTGATGACTAAAATACAGCTGTTATATTCCGAATGGTCTCAAGTTGTATGCCATCCCGTTCATCGAGGATGGTGAACATCAACCCCGTTCAAAGTGTCCAAATACCCTTCCATTCGCATAGACTCACCTCACTAACAAACCGCAGATAGTCCTAACTGAGTTCAAGTCTAAACTGTGAGTGGACTAGCCGTTAATCTTGGTGTTCCGGTACAATAGCCACATTTTGGTGAGGTTATCTGTAAGTATACAGGCCTTGATACGTTATGTTCCTCAGTCAGTTTTCTGAAATAATCGGGAGTGAAAATTCAATCATTGTTCTGATGTATGAGTCAGTGGTCTACTTGCCTTCCAAGTCTATTGGCTGGGATTTTCCATCTCCAAAAACCAAAAGCCAGAAGATCACAGAGTCTCCACGAAAGACTCAACGACTGAGGTCCAGCTTGATTTTCCTGAAGTCATGCCAGTGGAGCATGATTTCATCAGCACCGTCGAAAGTAAACTTCTTATCGGTAGACGTCACATTATTTCACTCAGCACTCAAATTGTGATTTCTGATAAATACTTCTTGATCTTCGGAATGACGTTCGGTTTTTCAAGGCACTGCCTTCCTCTTTCCGTGCGCAGAGGTATTTCACAGTGAAGGGGCTGTTATAGATGCTGAACACTTACCTTCAGTTACAAGGACTTTCTTAGCTTTGATGCACTCGTCAGTGGGTCCGCAACACCGAGCGAGAGTGTTCTCGTGGTTTGCTTGAAGATTTTTCTTCGAAATCCAAGTTCTTCCTTAAAGACTTTTTGGTTTAAATTTCTAAAAAAAGGTTACAAGTACCTATGGGCTATTTGGAAACTTTATTGGAAATCTGGCACTTTCTAGAGTATCAAAAATTAATCCTTGACAAACAAGCAGTTGAGTTTTCCAGCCAATTTGACGTTTTTGCCATTCTTCTAGGAGTGGGTTTATTAGCACTTCGTAGCTTCTAAGGAAGTTTTTCCGGGATAACTAAAAATATCTCTTTCATACTTAAAATCCGTGTGCTAACTGGACACAGCAAAGGCGATGACAAGTCAGCAAGCCAAGTTTGGTCACTTTAAGTGATTAGAACGAAAAGTAATCTCAGATAAACAGGGTGGGTTCAACAGCATTTTGCACTCTACCCATCCCATTCGCATTTCATAAACTCCATTGTAATTTTGACACTCAACAATTAATCTGGTAACTCGTTTTGCTACTCTGATTAAAAAAACTAGCGAAAAACAAATCCCCGTTTATTCACCGAAGTCTGATTTGTAGATTCACTTCTACTCCAAACCGACAAGATTATTATTCTGATAAAAAGAAGCTGAATGCTGGATTCCTGCATTTCATTCCGAACCGAAACAGTTACGACAACCGATTTTAATGTGCTCATTTGTCCACCCCGGTCCTGCATTCATTATGCACACAGATCGTAAAATGGATTCAGAGATGGCGATTTATCCTGGATCATGTGTCCTAAAGAGTACGATACGCAACTGCGCTCACTTCTGGGCAAAAACAATAATAGGTTGAGAAAAAATGGCCGATGTCGAAAATGGTATTTTCAAAACTCAGGGATGCTGGTCATATATTATTGAACAGTGCTCACGTCGTACGTGGTTCGTGAACGGAGTTCACTCGTGCCATAACTTCGGGCTGGTACTCACGTCATCTCACTTATCGAAACAAAAGAACGGCACGAGATCCCGGTCTATCTGAGCTGGGACAAAGAAACTACGTAAATGCAAAGACTTGAGGATGCGCTCAGCATAGCGGTGCTCCAGTATTCAGAGTAATGGGAGTATTTCGTCCACGCAGACTCTGTTACGGAGAAAACCTCCTTCATCCGGACGAGTGCATCAGCCGAGAAACGGTTTAGTAACAAAGCACTGAAAATCCTTGAGACGAAATCGATCAAGCTGATCCTTCGGTATTTCTCACACCCCAATTCATCACCCTTCTTCCGAATGGGCAGCGGAATAGACATTCCTCCAGTCACACACGAATGCTTCCTCTGGCCGAAATGTAGCCAAGCACCATAAATAACTTGTCAATCTATGATGATAAATAGGTTTTATAGACTACTAGGAGATGCTATCTTCCCCGGTGGCCATTCTGTCTTTCAGTTTGCTAATAATCTCGGTGATTTCAGTGTTACTTGGTGGGACACATTTGCTTTCATACTAGACTGGAACAGTTGGCGTTGGTTGGTCCGTCGGGTGGTTGGTACACCGATTGAGCAATTGACCGAAAAGTCCAACGTATCAGTCTATTTACTACTTTTCCTCAAAGTTTTGTTAAAATCTATTAATCGGTTCACACTCTAGGAACACTCAAATGGCTTTCGAAGACAGACGGACCAGGAGTACGTCAGAACTGTCGTGGCAGTTTGGTTTATCTGATCCGTCCCCATCAAACTGACAACTGCATCTGAGGCCTTTTTCAGTGATCCGTTTGCATGCATTCAACTTTTATTCCGATCACATTTCTTGCATGGCGATTGGGTTTGCCTCCAGTACAACGTTGGAAGCTCTTGTTCATCTTGGAAACACAACGATAGCCTATCATTCTGAACGTGAATAAAACATACTACTTAGGTCATGCCAACTCGGTTGTTTTCAGCTAAATTCTAACCCGTTAATAATGTCGACTTTACAAGAACCTATGCAGTCAACGCTTCTGGGGATGGAAAACGGAAGACGTGTACCGAAATCCTCGGATAATTTTATTCCATGAATAAATGAATGCAAGACTGTAATAATGTGTTAGAACCGAGATAGGCTCCCAATGTATCGAAAAATCGATGCTCGCATGTGAAACGATATTGGTGAAATTTCTATTGTTTATTATCACAGAGTAGAAATCTTTGGACAACCTACTAACGATTCCGAGTATGCCGTGATATTAAACATTAAAATTTTAGCAAGACTGCATTCACTAAAACTGGATGCGTTTGCATAAGGAAGGTACCAATCTCATCTGTGGCAGAAATGACGTGCAAAAAGTCTTTAGACTTACCCCAGGAGTTCGAAATGCGTACGCCAAAATATGCACACTGTACCGGAAGCCTTCAAAGTATTTGTTAAAGACTCACTCCTACGCACGGTGTTGCTCCACACTAAAGTTTCGGAACTACCGTTATTGACAAATGAATTGAAGACTTTTATCGGATAGTGAAATACGAGTGATGTATACGGTAAAAACCTTCCAGTTTCTTTCTTATGTAGTGCAAAACTTTGGATAGCTGCCTTTTCCGTGAATACGTGAGTGTATCGGCAGGCACGTCGTCTATAGATGGCCCGGTTTAGTTGCTAGACAGCACGCCATCACCTGTGTCAGCCAGGTGTCAGCGAAATAGACAGCACGTCATCGACAGTCCGAAATCAAAAATAGTGGTGAAGCCACCCGAATGGACCAGTGAAATAATCAGTGGTCAAAAGTTGTTTGAACCGACCGGAGCCGAATCAACCAGTCCGGGTGCAAGCAGACCAGCTATCCAGGTGGGCCGTTTGGGAATATCGGTGGACCAATAAGTCTCCATACAATGATTTTGTTATGATCGGCACACATCTGTTTTGTGCCAATAAATCGAGATAGGTCGAAGCCAGAAGAGTCACCTTACTGGAGGTAGTTAGCCAATAAAGGGCAGATGTTTTTTTTTTATCCAGTAAGACGTCATACTCCCTAAAAACAAATTAGGAGCAAATTAAGTGCATACCTACCGAACAAGTCAGAGTGCCACGATATCTTAGTTCAAGCAGTAGTGCGATATATTCAAAGTGGCAGTTCACAGTTATGCTCCATTCCCGCATTTTACCTGTGGTATTTTTGAAAAGATTCCACTGTTAGCATTCGAGTGCGGCCAAACCGGTTTGTTTGGAACATTCCTTTCTAGAGTTTTGAGGGCAAAGTGCCCTCAAGGACAACTCGTCTTTCTGTCAACTTTCTTCCTTTCTCATCGTTCTAGTGTCAGATGAACTCACCAGATGATCGGGTGACCGTACGACCTTGGAAACACGGGTTCTCGCCTGATCACCGAAGTTGATCAAAGTCGGGCCCAGTTAGTACTTGAATGGGTGACTCACTACTGTGGCCGCCGTTCCTTTGAGGTAGTAGACAGTCATCCACTGTCGTCCTGCTCGTAACCACACCTGACCTATTAGGACCTTAAGTGGGTCTCCGTCAGTCCAAATCTCAAGGTCAAGTTGCCGGCTATCCCTGATAGTCCAGTGTCCCTTTGCAGCTATGGGTATTGAACTTGAGCGCAAGCTTGTAATGGTAAAAAATCAACTCCTAAGCATAGCCGTCACAGAACTACTCCTGTGAATAACCAAGTGGCAACTGTTACCTATACCAATTATCACACGTTCATTTAGTTCATACTATTTCATTTGTATTCCTAATTGTTACGCAATTGAATTCAGAGTCAATCTGAATCAATCCAAATAAATTGTAGTGTGATGACCGGATTTCCCGAAAAGAAATCTGAAATCACACCAACGGGCACAGAAGTGTTTTGTTCGATAAGCATGCAAATTATGACATTTTTATAGGCTGCACAAGTACAGAGAAACGCATAGGCAAGGAGTATTCGGATAGCAAGCGCACGAGTATTCATCATCAGTTACGCGAAAGCTATGAGGACATAGATTTCGATTGAATGTATGGAATTTCACAATAGATGAGCGTATTACGTATTCAGAGTCTGAGGTGGAATAAAACTTGCTCACATAATGTTTGTTGTGTGAAAATTAAATTTGTTATGGACCACATGTCGGATTAAATGAACTTGGTCTCGAACTAAATTTTTATTACTGAATTAATCACAGAATCATCAAAAATAGGTTTGATTGTAAACTGGTCTTGGGAAAGATCAACCACGGTAACCAGAACTTCAACTGACTACCATCAATTCCGACGGCGCTGTACTACCTAGCAGTAAATATTTACGCATAACATATCATATGGTCCATTATTTTTTCTATCGATACGCTTCAAACTGATTTCGGCTTCGACACACTAATTAGATTCAAAATCTGCAGAATATGTGCCATATTACACCGATGATAAATGGTAACAAAGAAAGCGAGGCGGCTGAGGCACGCTCATACTTGACCAGCCAATCACTTCAAGCCGGTAAAACATGTACAACCTTGTATATAGTTCCTTTTCAACACTGTGGTGTAGTAACACCGACTTCCGGCTTCCTGAATATTTTGGCTCCGTTCTGACCAGGTGCCGGCATCCATCAAG
Organism: Fasciola hepatica; assembly: GCA_948099385.1. Classification (NCBI taxonomy): domain Eukaryota; kingdom Metazoa; phylum Platyhelminthes; class Trematoda; order Plagiorchiida; family Fasciolidae; genus Fasciola; species Fasciola hepatica. The sequence goes on along the minus strand of CANUEZ040000126.1, from coordinate 3,619,740 downwards.
TGGATTATTTTGCCCCTCCCCATTTCCGTTAGGTTGGCCCGATTGATCCGGCTGACGAATTAATTGGTAGCCCTCACACGGGCTATCTCACTGGTGGCCTGAACTCCCACTGATTTCCGTCTGCAAGTCCGGCTACCTCTTTTAGTTTGTTGCGGGGTGTTTCCGACGTAACGACTGTCTGTTCTTTGGTCTGTGACTTTCGACTGACTAGCCCCGTAGGGTTGATACTCGCATCATTCTGTTGTGACATCATTCTCCACTACAGTATCACGCAATGGAGCGGTGAGATAATTGGACGAAACCTTTCTGCATGCAAGAAAACCTGATCGGTCGTATGGTTGTGCTTTCTAAATTCACTGTTTTACCGCTGTAGGAAATTGTGTCCGGTTGTAAACCGCTCTGTTTATTGGCCCACACTAAATCAACTATAGTGAACACCAAGTGGGTTCAGTTCCTTAAACGTGTGGTATGGCAGTTATTCCAGATCGTTTTCAATGAACGAATAGTCCAATAAACCTGAGCTTAAATTGCCTTTCTATGAGGTCATTTGTACCCATATGCTTCTCATTATGAGCAGCCAAACTCGCCTTCGTGTCTCATGGTACCGGGCACTGAGTTAGTGCAATGACCATATTTCTGAAACCTTGGTATTATCCATCAGTTCCTGATCATCCTGTTACGTACGGTGAAGATGAAGACGGGCTACGGGGTTCTGTGGCTTCTCTAGTTGTAGACATGCCGTTTCTCCGCCCGGAGAATTGCACGAGTCGGCACCGCTACTGTCAACAGTAATAAAATACACCCCGAAGAAAATATCGTTCATGACAACCTCGGGACACTAAACCAGCTTCCAAACTATGTGCATCAACTTTTTTCGTATCTTAGGGTGAAACAGTCAACTGTCTGGCTATTCACCTATTTCACTGTGAGACTGCAGTTCTTCAGTCTCTTGATACAAACCCCAGTCTTCCAAGGAGCTATTCTCTGTGCGTATTTACTACTCACGTCAGCTTTATTCCTCCAGCTCATATTGTGGTAAGCACAGAATGTCGGTCTATGTCAAACCATCACCTATCACTCTGGGGAACTGTCTAAATCCGAACTTCTTTCTACTCAGTCTGATCGCATACTGAACCCGTCGGATTGTTCACGTTAGTCCTTTCAAACTGACAATGAGACCAGCAATATTATCTTTCTGGCCAGAGCTGACTCTACGACGTATCTAGAAACCTCCGTAAATATCATGCTCCAATGATCCTTGCAACTCCAGTTATTGAAGGGTAGGAAAATGCGACTTGCAAGCTCAGATAATTGCATACCCATTAGGCGATCTTCTCTGCTTATTTATATTCGTCAGCGTGTTCTTTCTAACACACTTCATCGTTTTCTAGTAGTATTCTTGCTTTGACCCAACAGTTAGGACACACAGACCAAACGATCACTGAGTGACAAGAAACAACCTTTCCCCGTTACAAATTTGAAAACAGAAGTCAAAAACATAGATTGCACGATGTATCCTGGATCATTTCGCTGCATCTTTACAAAGTGCATACTGCAGTCGAAGTGATTATTTTTATAGCAAAATAAATGAACGAAATGTTTATAAACAAAGGCAAAATCACATGACGCACACATTCACACATGTCTATCGGATGATCACACAACAATTATCACACCTCATTACCACGGCAATGATAAATTGATTACAAGTTCGCGTTGTTTGCAAAGTTCAGGTTTGTGTGCACGGATCGACAGGGCCTCCATGTATCTTAATAGTTTGGTACTGGTGGTCGAGTAGATCACTTTGAACGCTTGACTTGCGTTGACGCAATGTTTGGTCTCGTAAATATGCCGAGCAATTGATGATCTAATTGACCTTTGCTCGGTTGATGATGCAATGGTGGCAAAATCGTTGCTCATTGTCTTCTGAAGCCACACTGGAATGTGTTCAGCCATTCGATGACGTAACTGCCTTTCCGTTCTGCCTATGTAGGTGGCTGAGCACTCACATTTGAATTGGTATATGCAGTTTGATTTGGCGTGGATAGGCAAGGGTTCTTTCATCGATGGCCTAGTTAACCGATTAGTTGTGAATATAATCACCGGATCGGCTGCATAGTAGGTGCGGCTGACAGCTGACTTCAAGCGTTTTTTGATCAACTCACTTACATTGTCACCTTTGTAGGGGAGTTTTAGATATACTTTCATCTTAGACACTGTGGTTGAAATATCCTTTCTTGGTTTCAGGTGACGATACTTTGTCAAAAATGATGTTGGATATCCATTTTCCGTCAGAATTTTAGTGATGTGATTAATTTCTTCATCCAAAGTGTCCGCCGTGCAAATCTTCTGTGCTCTGCAGAACAGTGTTTGCACTGTGTTTATCTTGTACTTTATCGGGACGAAACTGCTGAAGTGTAGATATTGCCCCGACCAGGTGTCTTTTCGATAAACGGACCTCCTGATTGAACCATCTTTTCTGCAGAAAATTTCAATGTCTAAGAAGCTTATGGTGTCATTGTCCTCATTGTGGACTGTCAGCTTTATATTTGGGTGTAGATTATTGAGCAAGGCATGCAGCTCTTCACCTTCTTGTTTGCTCTTTGTAATGACAAAAATATCATCCACGTAACGGCGATAGAGTATCATGTCGGATATTTTGTTCTCAATCTTGTTTTCTAAGTGAGCAACAAAAATATCCACCAGAATAGGGCCCAATGGACTGCCCATGGCAACTCCGTCAATTTGTCGATATCCTTCATTGAGAAAGCGGAACTTCACATTAGATGTACATAGCAGCAGTAAACGTGTCAATTCGGTATTCGGTAGTCCGATATGAATATTATGCTTGTCGATTATTTGGCATATAAGATCGATAGTTTCTTCCAGTGGGATATTTGTAAATAGTGATGTAATATCCATAGTAAGCATATGTCGGTTCTGGATATTTTCTTTTTGCAATAGGTTACACATTTCGAAACTGTCCTTCACTGCATGGTTCGCAACCGTGTCTCTGACTGGCTTCAGTAACTTGGCTAACCATTTTGCCAGTTTGTGTTGTGGGGAGTTGACCATTGATAAGATTGGCCGCATTGGTATATCTGTTTTGTGTACTTTTGGTAGGCCATACAGCTGTGGTGTTTGACTCCCTCTGGGTCTCAGTGACTTGGCTGTTGACTCGCGAATAAGGCCCGCTTGAACTAGAGTTCGCAGTTCCGCGTTAATTCGTTGTTCTAGTTCACTTGGATCATCTGGCGTTGGGTCCTTCCGGAATTTTGTTTTATCTTCTAAAATAGTTAACACTTTTTGCACGTATGACGATTTATCCATAATGACAACTCCCGATCCCTTGTCTGGACGCAGGATTACTACGTTAGAGTTCTTCTTTAATCTGTCGAGAGCTTCAATGTGCCTGTTCGTTAACAACGATTGTTGTTGTGTTGTAGTTGTTCGATATTGACATTCCAAATCAACCAATTTCGCCTTAAACCAGCTCAACGTATCTGCATTTGTTGGCTTCAAAACAGACATCTGCTCGAAGAACGCTTCAAAGTTTGCTTGTGAAGAAATGAAATCCTGCGTCCAGACAAGGGATCGGGAGTTGTCATTATGGATAAATCGTCATACGTGCAAAAAGTGTTAACTATTTTAGAAGATAAAACAAAATTCCGGAAGGACCCAACGCCAGATGATCCAAGTGAACTAGAACAACGAATTAACGCGGAACTGCGAACTCTAGTTCAAGCGGGCCTTATTCGCGAGTCAACAGCCAAGTCACTGAGACCCAGAGGGAGTCAAACACCACAGCTGTATGGCCTACCAAAAGTACACAAAACAGATATACCAATGCGGCCAATCTTATCAATGGTCAACTCCCCACAACACAAACTGGCAAAATGGTTAGCCAAGTTACTGAAGCCAGTCAGAGACACGGTTGCGAACCATGCAGTGAAGGACAGTTTCGAAATGTGTAACCTATTGCAAAAAGAAAATATCCAGAACCGACATATGCTTACTATGGATATTACATCACTATTTACAAATATCCCACTGGAAGAAACTATCGATCTTATATGCCAAATAATCGACAAGCATAATATTCATATCGGACTACCGAATACCGAATTGACACGTTTACTGCTGCTATGTACATCTAATGTGAAGTTCCGCTTTCTCAATGAAGGATATCGACAAATTGACGGAGTTGCCATGGGCAGTCCATTGGGCCCTATTCTGGTGGATATTTTTGTTGCTCACTTAGAAAACAAGATTGAGAACAAAATATCCGACATGATACTCTATCGCCGTTACGTGGATGATATTTTTGTCATTACAAAGAGCAAACAAGAAGGTGAAGAGCTGCATGCCTTGCTCAATAATCTACACCCAAATATAAAGCTGACAGTCCACAATGAGGACAATGACACCATAAGCTTCTTAGACATTGAAATTTTCTGCAGAAAAGATGGTTCAATCAGGAGGTCCGTTTATCGAAAAGACACCTGGTCGGGGCAATATCTACACTTCAGCAGTTTCGTCCCGATAAAGTACAAGATAAACACAGTGCAAACACTGTTCTGCAGAGCACAGAAGATTTGCACGGCGGACACTTTGGATGAAGAAATTAATCACATCACTAAAATTCTGACGGAAAATGGATATCCAACATCATTTTTGACAAAGTATCGTCACCTGAAACCAAGAAAGGATATTTCAACCACAGTGTCTAAGATGAAAGTATATCTAAAACTCCCCTACAAAGGTGACAATGTAAGTGAGTTGATCAAAAAACGCTTGAAGTCAGCTGTCAGCCGCACCTACTATGCAGCCGATCCGGTGATTATATTCACAACTAATCGGTTAACTAGGCCATCGATGAAAGAACCCTTGCCTATCCACGCCAAATCAAACTGCATATACCAATTCAAATGTGAGTGCTCAGCCACCTACATAGGCAGAACGGAAAGGCAGTTACGTCATCGAATGGCTGAACACATTCCAGTGTGGCTTCAGAAGACAATGAGCAACGATTTTGCCACCATTGCATCATCAACCGAGCAAAGGTCAATTAGATCATCAATTGCTCGGCATATTTACGAGACCAAACATTGCGTCAACGCAAGTCAAGCGTTCAAAGTGATCTACTCGACCACCAGTACCAAACTATTAAGATACATGGAGGCCCTGTCGATCCGTGCACACAAACCTGAACTTTGCAAACAACGCGAACTTGTAATCAATTTATCATTGCCGTGGTAATGAGGTGTGATAATTGTTGTGTGATCATCCGATAGACATGTGTGAATGTGTGCGTCATGTGATTTTGCCTTTGTTTATAAACATTTCGTTCATTTATTTTGCTATAAAAATAATCACTTCGACTGCAGTATGCACTTTGTAAAGATGCAGCGAAATGATCCAGGATACATCGTGCAATCTATGTTTTTGACTTCTGTTTTCAGATCACTGAGTGAGCCTTTTTTGCATGACCAATTCTCCTAACCTTTAAATCAAAATTTTAGTGTCCTGTGGAGCTGTTAGATAACAAATAGTTATGTCTTTTCTATTCTCTCTGGAGGAATTTCTCGTTTACCTTTGCGATTGACATAGAACCATACTTGAAGTTCGCCCAAAAGGTGCTTTTCAAAGAAACGCGCTCTCATAGCACTTCGACTGTTGTTCCCCTCCAGAACAACCGTCTTATTTTTAATAGCACCCTCTCCCCCCGGCCCACTGGTATCAAACTGAACACGGAGATAATAATGCCTGAAAGTGCTTTAGCCTCTATGCACAAGTAGGACGTATTGTGCACGGCCGAGTTATATGAATATTTCTAATCTATTTTAGATTATTTGTGCAACAAATGTAGATTCGTTGGCCCGAACGGTTTTGACGGAAAGGTAAACACATCAGTTAACAAAAGTCACGCAAGTACGAAAATAACTACCAATATAGATGTGTGTACCACGGTACGATTTGACTATACCGAGGTTACCCGAGAATTCCTTACGAGTCCGAAGGTCACAGCTGTCATCATCTGAAACAAGCTACCTAGGTGCATTGTGTAACCTCGTTACACGTCAATAATACACCATGTACTATGTTTTTTACTTGAATTTGGTTTATTGTTTGGACATTATTTGCGGTAAGGAGACATTGAGGTCAGTTAGCGATTATCGAGGTAGAATTGGGTGCACAATGGTGGGCTACGTTAGGAAGACCGTTTCTTGACCAGGGCCGCTCAGGTATGTTGAACTAGGACGGCAGTATTCTCTAACCGCCTCTGATGAATGAGTAAGGATATACCAAGTCCAAGGAAGAAGGAAAACCAACAAAAAGTGTTTGAAAACTCTAAGCAATTTTGCTTCGAAAACGTGAACCATTTTGCGTGCGAGCACCCGGTGTAAACCCAGAGCAAGTCTAACTCTCACTTTTTGTGTTTTCTTGTTCGAATTCAGACAGGATGAGTATTCGTCAATGGATAAAATAGTTTCTAAACAGCACAAAGTATTTTTTGTGTACAATTTAGAAACTTTAGTAGACCCCGTTTTTACAACAATGTTGAGGAAACTCAAAGCTTTGTCGCAATCAGTATGAATGATTCCGTTTGCAAGATTGTGCATTTCTGATCTAAGGAAAGACAGGAAGCGTTGAATTTTTTTCGAACTGTCCCCATTTTCTAGCCTTTTTACTCTCTCTTCTTTTCTTATACAATGGTGCATTATTTCCAGACCCGGGGGTGGGGGTGGGGAGGAAAGGATCGTGGCCCACCAAAAGCTGCCCAAGGGAGAAAGTGACCGGCGACAACGGCAGGATTCTAACCCAGGGGGCTGACGGGTCCGAAGTCCGGTACGTTGACGGTATGACCACCGCCGGTCAAAAAGAATTATTCCCGGTCACTTTTTACTGAACGGGTAAAAGTTTTATATTTTCCCGTAGTTTTACAAACAGAAGCATACTGAATTCAATCATTCTGGTTCCTTTGGCCGGAATTTTACCGATCACAGTAACCACGTTTCTAGTATCACTTTGCAAATCAACGTTTGAAGTGATCTTTTGTTTTGTTTCGTCTCAAATTGTGTTATTGCTAAATAAATACAACATAAAAGCAGTGTGCTCGAGTGAACAAGCAACAGACCGATTTTACACCTCATTCGCTATGGAAAGTGTCTAAAACCAACCCCCAGAAATACAGAAACGACTCGCTTACATTGACGCCTTCAAAAGACGAAGCAAGTTGGCCGAAAACAGTAGGCTATATATGTATAACTGCAGCTAAAATTACCTAGTTTGAAAAGTCTTATAGTCGTATGGTAGATCAAACAACTGTTTTCAAAAAAGTGCTAATCTTTCTCTTACATATCTTATCAGTGACAATAAAGCCATTAGTTGGGGTCAAGATTATTTTTTACAATAAGTGAGTGGGCATTATGGTCACCTATAAGATATGTAAGAACAAGTGTGAGAATCATTGAAAACAACTTAAGGCTGACCAATGTCTTTGTTTTAAATATATATAGTTAAAAACCTTATATTTGACTGCAGTATAGAAAAACAGACGGGAAAATCCAGTACGTTAGGCGGGTAGCATAACTGATTGTCTTAAATGTGACATATGAGTTCGATTTTGAAAAAAACCTGACAGTGTTCGCCAAAGAGTCAAAACTATTCGTTACGGTCAGCAAGGTGAGCATAGCCAAAGAGCTTCGTTTTGATGACCGTATTTGGTAGACTACATCAAATTTGTAATACCATGGACTAAATCCATTTCCCCCAAAAAATCTTCAACTTTCATAGTTCCACCGAAGTGTTTGTTTTTTGCGTCCTCCGAACAGCCAGGTGGATCACATTCATCGACCAACACTCTCTTGATAGGCTGGAGTTGTGGGCATTTCCATCTGATGATGACGACGATGATGACGATGACGATGACGACGACGATGGGTTGATATCAATTCACAATTGGATTCACTGAAGCTATTGATCTTGGTAGTGCTCTGCTCCAATCATCTTTAAAATAGCTGGTTGAGATTAATTGAGGATTGTCTAAAGGTTTCCTAAAAGACCTTTACGGCTGCAACTTGTGACACCATTTTAATCAGAATTATTTAGTACCCGTAGGTTCTTTTTTGCTGAACTTGACTTCAGCATCGCAAGTGATCCATCTTTAGTGATAGTGACGTCCCCATTAGCTGGGCTACGGCCGTTAATTTTTGTGCCTCTATGGTGCTCTGATAGTGACTCTTCAGATGACCTTGAACCTTCATGGTTACTGATGACGAAAACTTCAAATTACGATCTTGCTACAGGTAATTCAGAATGTAGAAACTTGATCTTACTTAATACACTCAGAGGCATTGGTGATACTTTCTGCATTATAAAACGCTTGTGATTCGAAAAGGCCATTACCATAGGCATTAGTGTCTTCTCAGTTATGGTTGTATTGATCGTGCACAGAGTTGTACGATTCCGGGCTCGTCCTCAGGTCACGGATAGGGGAACCGCCATCAAACTGGTGGTTAGTCATGAATAAATCGGGCTCAGACTAACTTAACAAGCGACCTTGGGTAATTAATTTCGTTTTTAGAGAACATGGTAGGTCTTTGATTGGCAAGAGTTTTCTATTGAAAAGTATCCAATAAGTCTGTTGACTTCTTTGTGACGTGGATCACCCGACCATCTCCTTTCTCCTTATTCCATTTGCTCGGCAAGTCTTTCCAGAAGAGGCAGGTAAACGGAGCTACTTGTCACTATCTCATCTGATAAAACCCCGCCGTACTGTGCTTGGCACTTGGATGTCCAAAGGTTAGAAGTACAGCCTTGAACGGAAAAAACCAAACTGGGCTACCGAGTATAAAAAAAGCCCCGAATAGTACACTGATGACTCCGGTTCGTGCATATATATTCCTGACACTCTCCATGGATTATTGGGGAATTACGCGCTCTCATCATGGTACGGCGTGACCGGTAAACAACGAGCCTCGTGTCCCAGCGATCGAGATGATTCGACAGTGAACTGGAATCCTCTACTACCGAACGCCGGCAGGTGTAGCCTGCTGGGATGTGAGAACTGCACTAGACGTAGATTGCGAAAGTATCACAGCTAGAACGCTACATGACCACTACGTAGACACTACTTGCCTTTCGGAGGTTGGACATCGCAGCTTCGGTAATTGGTGCGTTCATGTTCAGGAAGTGGATATTGTTCACCTACTGCCACTGTAAGTCCCCAGACAATTCTGGACTCCATGGTGTCACATTTGCCCTAAGCAAAATAGTCGACTGGGCTCCAATTTCTAGGGAAACGGTGTGTTTTAGGTTGACTATGACAAGCTTCAAGGGCTTTCCAGAACCCGTCGATGATTGCAATCTACGCACCGACCAGTGTGGCCCAGAATACAACGAAAGATGACTGATATGACAAATCACAAGATCAATCAGTCGTATTTCAGGACGAGATATACTTTTTATCGCCTTAGCCTGAAATAGACACCTCGGTTTAGTCCTCTCATCATGTCTCAGTAAAGTAGAAACTTGGCCATCTGTGTGAGAATGGAAATCGCCTAACTGACTCGGCTGATGCTCACAGGTTGGTTATCTACAATACACGCTAACAACACCCAAGAAAACATTTTCCTACTTAATACTCAGAAGACGGTCGCACATGTCACCGAACTGACTGTATATTAGGGCTTCGTCTTTGGAGGACTGCCGAGTATACCGTAGCGCAGTTATGAGAAACTCAAAAGGTACCAACCATGTCCTCGTAAGTGCGCGCATTGAAATCCATTAATCTACATCGTTTACAGTCTCACAGGGGTGCCAAATCACTGTCACAGCTCTGAAATTGCAGAAACGCTCCATGCTCTGTTAAACGCTATCGCCAATCAATTGCTTACCACAACATGGTGCAAATGGATAGGTCCGCAGTGGAATAATAGGGGAAAATGATCAAGTCGGTGGACAAAGAGCCTGCTTGGAAGTCACTAGGGCGAACTATGGAACTTCTGACGGACTAGATCTTAGGGATCAATTGCAAACTATCATCGAAGGCATAAGAAACCCATGTAGTAGGAAGCTCCGAAACCTGCAGACTGCAAAGGCAAGCATAGCGCTCGGCTAAAGCCGGCCGTGTAAGACACTGGATAGAAGGGGGCGGGGAATATCGAGAACACATCGGGTACTGGTGACTTCAGCAAATTATTTCGACTCATTTGCAGAGCATCTAGTGAGGAAATAAATCAAGATATCATGCTGCATTATATAAGAGGACACATTATCCCCGAATAGAAATTAAACATAATCTTGGGTCGAGTATTTCGACCAGGTTTTTAAACGATGTTTTGGTCACACCACCGGCCAACCGGCCTCTTTGAGTTCAGAGCCGTAGAATATCAACTGTGAGCCACCAAGAATGGCGGAAATAGCCTCAGTTGTCAAGTAGATAAAAATTATTAGCTGCCGGAGTGGATACCGTCCCACCTAAAGTGTACGATGTGTGCTTGTCATCAAAGTCTGATAGATTTAACGCCCTATTCAGCTCTTTTTGGGGAAATTAGGTATTCCCGAGAGATCAGGAAGCATATGGTCTGCTACCAAGTCCCAAAAAGAAAGCCAACGATTTCGACTACGCTGTGTTATTGAGCAATAATACTCTATCAGAACATTTCACATGGAGCATCAATGTTTTCGATACACTCCGAACCGATCTCGGTTCTGACACATTAAAGCCAAGACAGTTTGTGAGAACTATTGCAGGATCACCTTGAGTGACGATGCTGAAAAGATTTTCTGCTACTCAGTCATTTTCATTTGCGAGACTGTCACACTCACACAGAATCAAGGAGTTTCTGCCATGGCTGATGCAGTGTGAACCAAATCTTCTCACTGCCTCGAGTAATGGAACATCATTGCAAGTTCCAGTAATCAACAACAACCTGTGTTCCTTGGTTTTCATGCTGTCTTTCTCTCGGTTCATCTTGAATTTCTATGGTATATACGACAATCTGCCGCTACGCTGGCTAAATTCACAAGGATCCCGAAGGGACAGCACGCATCAAATAGTGCACGGATTCGAAAGTATAAGGAATAATGTGATTTTGCAATGAATTCCAGAGTGAGAAAGGATGGATCTTCCTCACTCGTGTTGTTAAACTAAGCAGTATACTGGACAATGAACAAAGCCTCAGCTGTTTACCTACGTTGTCCAGCTGAATCCAACGATGTCTTGGACCTGCAGATAGCGGTCGATATGTACGTGCTCGCAGATTCTCCCATCAAGCTTGCGCTGATTCTCTACCGAACTGATTTTTCTGCGAAGACCGTTGGCTGCGATGACACTTCATTCGATATCTGCCCACCTGGTGAGATGCAACTTGTTAGGTAACAAAACTGATCTACTTCAGCTAGAGCTTCCCTCGTAATTATAGGATCTGGCCTAGAACCAACCTAGTCCTGCAGCACCCTTTTACATTTTGAATGTGAAAAATGCATCACAAACATCACTGCACTGTTATTTGGACCATCTAGAAAAACTTGCAACTGACTTGGATTTTCACTCGGAAAAACAATATCGTCTGCGTATTCCAAATCAGACAGTTTACTGCCTGGACAAAGATCGATGCCACCATTCTCACACGAGGATAGGGCTATCTCAAGAAACAACTCGACTGAAAAATTGAAGAGGAAAAGCGAAAGAGGACGAACCTCAAGAACACATTTTCTCATGGTGAACGCGGGTGAACAATCGCCGAATGCACGAACTCGGCTTCGGCTGTACGCATACAAGCAATGGAAAACAGAATAAAATTTCTCTGGCACGCCCTCCAATGAGAGGTAGCGCCAGTGAACTGTGAGGTCGACTGAATCGAATGGTGCTTTCAGATCAAGAAGGAGATTGTAGGCCTACGGAAGGTGTGTCTGTTTTCTCAGATGTAATAAAGGGTAAAGATGTGCTAGATCCAACCCCGACCGGATCTGAAACCGGTTTGATTCTCACGCGTACACCCTTCACAGGCGCTGGATAATCGGTGAATAACAATCCCGGCGAGCAGCTTCGATGCGATGCTTACCAAGCTAATTCCTCTGTGGTTTTTACAAGAGGACCTGTCCGCTTTTTTGTAAATCGGCACAATCACCGATTCGCATCACTCCCTTGGAATCTGTAGGTAAACCCAGATTACCTGGAGGAGTTTTATAGACCACGGAGCCAAATCTTCTTTATTTTGGAAAAAAGGTGAAGGCGACTCATCAGGTCCGGCAGCTTTGTACCTTTTAAAGAAGCCTAACTCCCCGGAAACCTCCATTCTTGGTGGGCAAGTGATATCTACCTGCATTGTTTCTCTTTAAAGGTATCACCAGAAGGTCCATTGTAGAAATGGGCCAACTGAATTGTCCCTAAATTGCTCCACCCAACGATCCAGACAACCTCCCTAAGAGTGAATCGGCAAGCTTTCGGATTGTTTGATTTAGTCACATATGCCACGCTTCCGTGGACCGCTTTCTCTTTTCAAGCAGCAAGGATTGCGACCGATGCCAATAGACGCAGCCTTTTCCATTTTCCTACATTTTGCGATCCACCACTGCTTACGGTTATTTCTCAGTCTCCCAATTAGTTTCACTTTCCAGGAATTTAAGCACTTCATTGAAAGTGACGTCCGGAGGGACGGATCTGCGAGCTTCTCACAGAGCAACTGATATCGAAGATATCCATTGTTTGGGAGGCCTACTTGAACCAAAGTCTTGTGCGACATTAGAAGTGGCATGCAAGGCTTCCTTGATTTGATGCCAGCACTCTTCTGGATCCTGGACATCCTACTGCGTAGATAATCGTGTAAGAAGCTCCTTTTGGAAATCGTATTGCCGGATATCGTCCAAAATCAACTGCACGAAGTGGGTGGCTTTAGCGTTGATATAACCACCTGCGAGAAGCAAACATAAGCGAGCACGTACCGAAGCTAGACCTAAGTCCATCGGGGTGAACCAAAACAAACGACAATCTTCATTTGATCTACACTAGCTATGACCAATGAAAATATCCTCAATCTGAGTCTAACGTTGTGAAGACGTAGGAGGACACCGTGTGAGTCCGTGCTCTTTCTTATGGCAGAAGTTCGCACTCGCCGGAAACAATCTGTGGTCAGAGCCTAGCTGAACGAGAAGACGCACTTCTGTACCAAACATGAAACAAGTCAATCGATTTTTTCAGGCAAGGGTGTCTAAGAGGATGAGAAGTGCTATTAAACTCGCATCTTGCAAGATAAGAAAGACATCTAACTGACATGCAAACTCAACAAAGTCACATATGATTCATGGACGAATGTGACTAAAACTAATCACTTTGATTAAAAACAGTGACCTCTCATTTATAAAAACAGAAGGATGGGGTGAGGTCCAAGGCTTTCTGAACTGAAAGAATGAAGTACAATCGGACGCAAAGACTCAGGAATAAGCCTGTACTAGACTTACGAGAAAATTTCCAGATTGGTAATAGCTATTCGTGAATTTCTGAACGTTCTCAAAATTACGTCTTTCGATGAAAACGTGGGATTTGGAGAAAAATCTCCGACCAGGCAACCAGAAGATGATGCTTTGAACCGACGGGCGAATGCATCGAAGCTGCAGAGATCCTTGCAACTGAACGTAAATGTTCGGCGTCTGCAGCCAGGCCCAAACTTCCAACCACATCTGCGACACAGAAAGATGAAATAAATGCCTTGAATGAATGACGGTCATTTGCATGGTCAATGGCATATTTACTCTGTTTGCAAAGGATCAGTTTGCGGTGCTCTGTGTTTTCAATGGATTATTTTAATCAGTATGGCTCCTCTAGAAGTTGTAAATGTGAAAAACGAACTTTTGGTTTGGTTCCAGCCTGGTAAAATTCGTGATAAAGCTCTTCAGTGTGATTAGTGTGCGCCTAAAATGCACTGTTGTGAAAGCTGAGTTGTATTCTGCGTTGGTGAAAAGTCCTTCAAAGTTTAACTGCGTCTCGTGCAAAAGATTTCCCTCACCCAATAATATGGTGTGTTTTGCACAAGGATACAACAGGTGCATGGGCTAATGATGCTATTTATGTTTGTCCTATGGATATTATCTGTGCTACTCCCGAGGAAATATAGGATACTACGTCCAAGGACAAATTTGTTCTACGCCTTCCGATGAAATTTGCTCCATGCATGAGGGTAGCTTACCATTTATCGGTACTTTACGTTAGAGCCGATGTCTGAGACCGTGGTAGTTGCATCCATAGAAGTTGTGGCTACTGCGACTGCACCATCCTACGCGGAAGTCGCTACCAGCTCGGGTGTAGTCGATTAGACTGAACATGTCCATCAAAAAGAGGAGAATAAGAACAAAGTAAATTTGCCGTCTAGGGAAACCGTCAAGTCCGTTGTCACCATCAATCCGGCCACGGTTGTACCACGGGCCTTCAAGTTGATGACACACCCGGAATAAAAGAATTCATGGATACCAGTGTCTACGGGAGATAAGATATCACCACCTCCCTAAGATCAATGCTTGCTGGAAGTCAGCATCCCGGAGGCATTGGTGACAGTCCCTCGCCAGAGCCTCGTCCACGAACTATTGCAGTTGCCGGGTACATCTGAGAAACTATTCCCTGCTGGTGAAGAGACTGTTTCTGGGACAACCCATGTAGAAGCTACTTTTCTTTTGAACACGAAACGCGAAACTAGGGAACCTCGACCCCTGAAGGTTTCTCTTGCCTGTCTTAAGCAGACCCAATCGTTTTAAAGGTGATCGCAGCGTGTTAAAAAGGACGCTTGACTGCTCATATATATAACTCAGAAAACGTCGAGAAAATGGTGAAAGGAACCTTTACATAAAGAATTTTCGTGTAGCTAAGAGGATATTACTTGTGATGTGGCCTCCATTAAGGACAAAGACATCATCGACTCCGGCCTAGGGAACCTAATGTAGGGCATCACAAACTGTATACTGGGAACAGACAGGTAACACAGATGGTTCTGAATAACATTTGGGGGGCTCCTGCACAAACGAGGGGAATTTGAGACCTACCGTGATAGCACCGACAGAGTATGGCTGAATAATGGGACTCCGGACACAGAAGTTTTCCCTGCATTGTTACAACATGTTTTGTTCGGACAGAATTCCATTCGGAGGTGACGGTGGAAAGATAATCTTCACCACAAACGGAATATTTGTATATTTCCTGGACCTTTACGTGAACCTCCAAGGGAACTGGTGAATCTCTGGAGTAAGGCAAAACTTCTCTACAGGACACTAGCCGCAGAGCAGATTCTTTGCGGAATGGAGGAACTGACCGTCACTCTCTGGTTTAAGTTGGCTTTATTGTACCCATTTGAGATTGAACAGCAAACTAATTTACCATGGCAACCGAAAATTTCTCCCGGAATCTACAGTACGTAATCCGGTTTTGTACCAACGCATCTTCAAACCAACTCGCTTCCCGGGCGATTATTCATCCATTCTGGATCTGGTTCTAACTACACAGATTTTGGTATGAAGACAGGCCCGCATTTGTCGGTGTTAGGGCACTTACAAGATTTTTTGAGTACTTCATGTCGTACGAAGGACTCCAGGAAAGCTCCCCTTACTTGAGTATGAGACAATCACTGAATCTGGCTAAGTTAAGGCCGATGTTCTGGAACGATACTATGCCTGCGAGCATGCACCTAGAGAGCTTTTGCCTACCCGCTAGCAAGAGCTAGAGCCCACCTTCGTACCTCCTTGTTGTCATACGGAAAAAGTAACAAGACTACTACAATCTCCCAAGACCCATCAGTCATCCGGCCCTGACGGAATTCACGGCATAGTGTTGCACAAACTTACCAATGTAAGTGCATCATCAATTTTCAAATTATTGAACATCTTGCTGGCAGTGGGGAACTACCGGATGACTGTAAAGATGAACTTGTTGTTCCGTTTTTCAAAGGTAGTAACAAGATTGTAGGTGTCGGTTGCCTTCCTGTGAGCTGAATATGTAACTTCTGGAAGATCGTGCTACAACTTATAGCCAAACAGGTGGAGGAACACTTAGAACACTCCTACCCTTCCGGTTCCCAACAGCGTGGCTTTCGCGAAGACCTTTCTTTTTTGTTCACTCTTCAGTTGGCTTCTGAGAGTTGGACTGAAATAAATGCCGCGGGATATTCGGCGGACCTTATTTCCTGAATTTCAACAAAGCCTCTGACAAAGCTCCGCTGAGAGATAGCCCATCCCTCAATGTAATGGACTGAGGACTTCCTAGGAGGATGGATACCAGCGGTCTGAGGCTCAAAATATATTGGCAGGTGGTGCTCAGCTTCCAGCGGTGTCCCTCAGTGGTCTGTTCTTGGACCGTCTTCATTTCTTGCTGACATGAAAGATCTCCCTACCTCTTCAAGTCCTTTGTATGCGGAGGACCTGAAACTGGGGCCCATACCTCGTTCTGATGCTGATGGCCAAATTCTTCAGGAAGATATAGATCAGCTCATGTACTGGTTATCTACGAAAATCGTTCACATGCCTCTGAGTCTTTGTCAGCTGCCATAGAACTACCATCTGTCCGGAATCTTGCTAAGAAAAACAGACTGTGATGGCGATCTGGGAGTTTTTGTGTCTTTTTTAGTGAAGACCAAAAGTCACATGTATAGATTGAGTGCTTCGGCTTGGGGGATCCTCTGTACTTTTCACCGATCATTCGGGAGATTTTGGTATGAAGTTTTCTGCACGCAGTATACTTCCAACTTGGGTTCCTGACTCGAGTTTGACGGAATGGCTGTATATCCCTGTACAGCTGCTGAATCAATCAATTTGGAGAGATTTAAGCGGTCTGCTACTCTTCTCATCTTTGTACTGGGCGGGATCAGCTATATAGGACGTCTAGAAGCGACTAGTTTATTTCCAGAAGCCTATCGGTGGATACGTGGTGATCTCATCTACATCAGTCGCATTGTCCAGGGTGAGCTTAGGCCTAAACTCCAAGATGACTTCACATTTCATGAGCTATATCATTTGCTCGGGAGTTCCGTGAATCTGGTGAAGATGCATTCTACTGGTTTGCCATTAGACTGTGGCTTGCGCCGGAGGGCCACGGACCTCTTGGAATCCTTTACGTGTCGATGTAGTGGAACAGGTGAAAGATAAACTAATCAAGAGGAAACTCGACCAAAAATTGATGGGTCTATGGCGTTCTGCTAAATCTTGAATTTACGCCAACGAATGATTTGAGGTAAGTCTTATAAGGAGGGTTTCCCTGTGCTTCTATCACGGAGAACGATTGAAAAAGGAGGAATGTGTCGGAAATCAGCACATGGTCCTGATGGAATCATGTACTAATTGAAGGACTGCAGAAGAAGCAAGCTGGACCTTAGTCTTTGAGCCTTCGGTGATGGCTCTTCGTTAGTCTGGACTGTGAAAAATTTCAGCTAGTATTACTGGAAGAGAGGATGACCGCAGACCCATGTATCAGAACAATGAATGAATTTACACTTCCCTTTATTCCAGAAAATTGAGTAAGGACCATGACTTTTCAAACAACGACAACGCCGCCATACCAGAAGCAAACCTCACCAGAATGTGGCTACTGTACCGGAAGATCACGACTAAGGGCTGGTCCACTCACAGTTTGGACTTGAACTCAGTTAGGAAAGTCTGAGGTCTGTTGGTGAGGTGAGTCTATGCGGATGGAAGAATATTCCGCACTTTGAACAGGGTCGATGTTCACCGTCCTCGATGAATGGGACGGCATAAAACTTGAGACTATACTGAATATAATGGGAAACATGCCTCGACCTTGTTTTCCAGTCATCAAAAATCATGGTAACTATGTTTCGAAACCTGATGGTAGTTTTTTCCATTGGTCCAGGAGTGGGTTTATTGGCGTCTCGCACTCTTTTGGAAATATTTTCCTAAGTAAACCAATTTATCTGTTTCGTGCTTTAAACTCGTGTGCATAGCTGAGACAGTAGTACGGTAAATAATTAGCATGAAACATTTGGTAACTCTTAGCGGTTCGGTTCAAAACCAGGCGCAAACACAGACTGTGTGTATTAACATTTGGTGCACTAGGTGAAAAATGAGATCATTCTCTGAATTACCACCAATCCTACTCATCATCGCACGCGCGGATATTATAAACCAAACAACTGCATTGTCTCATTCGATCACTATATCCGAAAGCTACTCTGTAAGATACACAGTCACGAGCCGAGTCCCACTGTAGGCTCCGGTGGATTTGCACTCCCGAAGATTTCTAACAAGCCATATGAAAAGCTGTACAACGCGGCCATGGTTTTCACTGATAAGGGCTGGATTTGGGAACATCAAACGAATGAACATCATGCACTCCAGCTACCAAAAACCGAATTTTTAACATTAACTTGTTTTCAGAATGTTTATTTGGTTGTATGGTCAAACTTTAGTCATGCAGTGACATAACCCCCCTATTTGAAAGATTGAAATTCCTTTTTCATTCTATTGTCAGAGAACATAGGCAGTAAACAAAGGAGACCAAATAATGTGATCTCACAACAAACAATTATTCTTCAAATAATCATCAGAATTTTCCGAAGGCAAACCATACCTCAGCGTTTCTGTCAACACTTGGAAGAATGAAACTTTCGAATGCAACGAGTCGTGGACCATAATCCAGTTAGTGAAGGACTTACATATTTGAAAGAATAAATCTTTAGTTACTACTGTATAAACAGTAAGAAGTTGCTACGACAAAGAAATATGATAGCACGGTAAGGCTGGCGACTGACAGTTCCATCCAAGCAAATAACTATGAACACAAAGTAGTCTCTTGAATAAATTCCTCTTCCAGGTTGCTCAACTTTAGATAGTTTATTTCATTGTTTGCTCCTGTTTGCTTCTGTTCTTGTCTGTCCCACTGACTCCAGTAAGAAGGCTCTTCTGCGTTCCAGCTATCCCCGTTTATTGATAATCAACAGACCGTTTATACAAGATGCCTAGTGACGCAATCACACCATTGTACTAAGAGCATTGGTTTAACCGTTTTCCATAATTCGGTCTACTGATTCGTTCTCTTGTCTGCAAATCCGATTGGTTTATTTCGTTTCGTTCAACTAAAACAACTCCAGGTCGCTGATTGGTTGATTCCGTTTTGTTTTGTTGTCTATTTTGGACAGACAATGATGTGCTGTCTGCTAACGGAACTACGTCATCTATTGGTCTGTCAGCCAGTAACCTCACACAAAGTTTCCTACAGTTTTATTCAAGCTGAAGGTTTCCGAGGAGGGATTCAAACCTGCTCACTCCGAAAAGATCATGGCTAATACTCTCCGACCACAATCGTTCAACCAAAGCTGCCTCCTTCCCGAGATATTGACCAGAAGGGATAGTAGGATTCGGGAACGAGAAGAACATCATCGTTCGAAATTCACTCCTTTTGACAAGAATGCTGTGGTTGATTTGGTTTGATTTTACACAAACACAAATCGACCAGCTACCCATCGGATATTCGATGGTCAATCAATCTTTCGTACAGGTGAATAGAAATGCACTCTTCTAGGTAACACTCGGATAACAAATTGATGAGTACACGAGTGTTGGGTAACTGTATGTCTACGGTTGTTTCTTTCTCAAGTCAATACAATCACATCTATTAGGAGTTGGAAATAGTATTGCTTACTTAACACACTAATCTAGAGACAGAATAATAAGAGGAATAATGAAAAATGTTGGAACAAGGTAGCAAAACAACTTGATTCACGGCTTTGATAACTAAATAAATACAGCACATTAACTTACTTGGTGAAGAGGAAGTAAGCATATTCATTATTTTGAATGGAGACGGTTTTTGAATGTGGGAAATGTGTGTGTGCGTGTGTGTGTGTGTGTGTGTGTGTGTGTGTGTGTGTGCATGTGATTTAAGAACACCTAGGTATTTGTTACTAGTTATCAGCAGAGTGTGAATTTTGAGATAAGTGTTTATGTGGAAGCAGTTCACACACACATGACATTGACAGCTTACGAACTATTTCAAATCGGGTTGGGAGGGGGGAGAATTTGTTGGATCCGACTGCGATCGCCTCCGTTGTAGACACCATACTAGTCTTGACGTATTTGTGATAGGATAAATTGATTTCCAAATGCCCACCGTACGTCAACAGAGTGGTTCGTTTCCATCTGCTCGCAACCGTCCCACATCTGTTCTCGGTTGAGCCAGACTGGTCAAGGTTCTCCCCCACCCCCTCCTGTAATCCCCATTGCAGTAATCCTCGTTTGGATGAACTAAAAAGCTTTTATCTTCAGCATCATAAATCGTACGGTCGCTGGAAAAATTTAATTATACCAAATGGCCTATTCGATAGAATATCCTGGCAACAACATTGATTACTACTGATTGCAAATCGATCGTCCAAATAAGTCTTCTGAAATCTGATTTACAGGCAAGTCATTCGAGAGAGGAGCTTAGGGATGACAAACTCTATCGAGATAAATGAAAACTGATTGAATCTTCTATTTCGCGATTGTGTATAAGCATGATATGTGAGCAGTCTGTGGAGGAAATGGGTGACTGTGTGGTGCCATAAACGATTGATTCGTTCACATTCCATTGCAATTTCCATCCACGTTTATTTCTGTCTTCCATTCAGATGACCAATGAGAGAGTTTTGGTTGGAAAAAGCAATATGTATCTAACTGAAGCATTCAACTTCAAGGAAAATTGTGTGATCAATTCCCCAATCAGTGGGACAACATTAGTTTTTGATTAGTGACATCTTCCTAATAAAATGCATCACAAAGGACCCATCTGCCCTACACATAAAGTTCCGTAGTTTGTGGTGTGTAAGTTTATGCAGCATCAACGCCCAGCTCACAATTGAAAGTCGTGGATTCACTCATTGTACAGCTGTTTCATCTGGATTGTTGGGAATCATCAGAATTGCACGTTCGCCGAACCCATGCTGGGTCTCGAATCCGAGGGAACACGATGGCGAGTCGAAAATCAACACTATATGATAAAATGTTCTTCCATCACTGATCTTTGCACGTCAGAATAACTCGTTTCCCGAACAATCCCGTACCCCGGGTTCAAGTCCCAATTCAGGACCAGTGGCTACGCACTGGTGATGATTCCTGAAGTATCAGCTGAAACATATGTGCGGTGCTTCTATGATTTCCAGTGACGAGTTGCTCGTTGACACTTCATGATCACACACACATTATATTTGAATCCACTCTCCTACTACTCACACCGACAGAGTAATATAATGATCCGCAATGTAAATATGAAGTGAGAAGCATGACGTGAACGGTACGATAGAACGCAAGGATTCATCAGTTATATTTATTCACACTGAAAGACCAAGGATATCGTTTGATCCAAATAAGTGATTCGTTTCCATTGTTTTGGAAACCAGCCTCCGACCACCAACTCCAATGTTTTCCGATTATGCTGTTAGTATCGGAAAGTTGATGCAAATAAATAAGACCGTATCCCATTTCCTCATTCGGTGAACTATATTTGTAGTGACTGCGTTGCTGCAGTACTCATTCATCCTGGTGTACACTCACTCTGTCTCACTCGTTCTCGAAATGAGTTTTTCTGTTGATGGGTCACAGGAAAACAAACAAACCAGTGAAAAATGACAATTTGATGATAACTGGAATGATGATAATGTTGACTCGGCCGCTGATTATACTGATTTTCAATCGGATGATGTGTGGAATGAAAATCATTATTTTGTTCCAACGACCGCTGTTTTGCATCAACACAGTGAAATCAGTCTCTCTCTCATACACAAACACACACACACACACACACACACACACACACCACACACACACTGAAGCAGCCAGTTTCATTTTCTCACTTGATAAGGGATTCAGTGCAGCGTACTTTCCTTATACTGTAGCTTTTCTTTAACAATTTTGATGAATATTATAACCTGAAATCGCAGATCCAACACAGTCGTCAGAAATCGATATTTGACCAGATTGCATTCATTGACTACGTGCAGTAGATTTGATGTGATCAATATGCTGATAAATTAGAAAATGTTTTGTACTCATAATTGTTTTTCTGATTAGTATGATCAGATTTCCAGAGTCAGTCATACACGTTATCACTAAAAACACTTTGTTAGTTAAGAGAAATGCAGAAAATGTTAATTAGACTGTGCGGAATCATAATACGAAGAAACCCTTTGCCGCTCATGCAACGCGTGAGATTCAAAATCTGGTTCCATTCTGAATGGTATGGAAATAACAAGTGACACTTGTCCACTGATTGGTTTGTAATGCACAAAGATGGAAAGATGGAGATCTTCCGAAACAGTATAATATAACCGACGAATTTCGCCCCTTCACTTAGATATCCAAGAAGTGTGTGTGTGTGTGTGAGCCAACAATTGTGCTCAGGTCATCTAATTCTCACACCTTTCGGTAAGATCGTATGTCACACTTGGTTATCGTGTCCGAACCTGCCACACTTGCTAATTAATAGTCGATAAACTGTTGAATTTAGGTCACCAGTTTATTCTTCATTTCCTCAACCTCTCCCTAACATTAGTGGGTCAAATTATCACGGAAATACCAGGTGAGGATTCCGAAAGTGCCAATTTTAATGAAAAATATGTCACGGAGATGCAAACATTCCCCAAGATGAACGTATCACAACGGGTCACTTAGCCGATCCATCACTGTGCAACGTGCTGTTTCATACCAATCACACGATTTGCAATGCGTGGTCAGTCGACGAAACCGGTCAAAGTCCAACCAGTCACATGAGCTGACACTTGGCGAGGACACAACGCGATTGAACGCACGCATACGTGCCTGCGACGTTCATCTGCATTTCAAATACCGTGTTGTACTCACGATTATATTTTCCCGGTGTGTGACCGTGAATTCTAAACGCTGTTATGGTACGATTTAAATAGGTAGAGATCGTGTGTGACTTGTCTGCCCGTGGGAAAGAATTTTGAATTATTTTCGGACAACTTGGATATATTTCTCACCCTCGGGCTTGAGTTTTCTTGGGTAGATTTCAACAAACCATTCAAAGTGCGCCCAGCAGTAAGTTCTGAGTTTTTTCGGCTAGTACAGGAACATATCGAATAAACAATAATACCATTTCGAATCTATAGACATCCCACATGCAACTCAAATAGATAGAAAATTAGATCGATTCGTGCTTATATCCAAGTTTCATTGCTCAGGCGTCGTCTTTTTTACGTCGGCCGGTATCCGGTTTCCACACCTGTTTTTCCTGTAAAAGAGAGTCTGGGTGACAAAACAGATTACCAGCTCTCCCCCCTCCCGCCCTCCCTCTCGCCCTATCTCTCCCACTCTCGCTCTTTCACCATCTTGCTAGCCACTTTGCTGTCTTTTTACTACCTCGAAAGTGAGGTATGCTAATTCTAAGTGGGCTACACAGACATCGTGATAAGATCAATCACAGTAATTTGTCCCATTGAGTAAATTATAGTGGTAATGTATTATGCCCGTTCTTAGTGTGTTATTTCACAATACACCCATGTTTATCCGTCAAACTGCAGCTGCCATATGATCATGGGGAATTCTGGATTAATGAAAGGAAGGTAATAACATTCTTGACAGTTTTGCAATGTACGCAAAATCTATGTTCAAACGGACCTGAAGCTAACGCCACGGAAAAGACGGTCGAAAACGATCTAACGTAACAGTCGTGTGATCAGGCGAATAGAATGACCGGTACGCGAAAGCCCAACAATGATTACACAGATTCAGGAGCCAACTGTAGTTGTAAGTGTAACTGAACTAGCTCTACTAGTGGTCTGCTGGACTGTACACTCCACCGTCGAAATCAGATAAACTCGATTTCCGATATCCTTGTCAGGCACAGTTCTAGAATTTCGACTGGGATATTTCATAGTTCCAGTAGTCTGGGCAGAAAGCAGCAATGAGCATAAATTATTTTAGCTGAAGAGGGAAGGGAACAAGCAGTAGGTGTTAGCCACACCAGCTGCACGCGATAAGCGGCAAAAGAGTTAAACATGTGTCACGTTTTCATCACTTCCAAAATGCGGATACTGGCTAGTGGTTATGGCACCAAGCAAAACGCAAATGTTCGAACGAAAAGATTACAATTACAAATACTCACACGGCCAACTAACAGTACTGTGAGATGAGTCGTTAACTGGGACAGTTACCGCTACGTAAACAGGGAAAAGTTCGGTGTATCCATTCATACAAATACTGACACGAATGTTGAGGTCGATGTCAGTATCGTAAACTAAGTTGCTATCGCGGAATCAAATGTATTGGAGTACCAACATGTTGTGTCGTACAGTGAGCAAGCTTTATCCAGAGTGCTGCTTTTTCAGTAGGAAACTGGTAGTCCAAGATCTCGTATTCCGTGACCACACAGTTTTGTTGCCAAATAAGTATAGCCAACGAATCTCACTGATCCAGTTTGAGTAGTAAGAGATTTTGGTTTTTATGAACTCTTTCACTATCGAGTACAAGCGTTCAACTCACCACTGAAAACCCAGTTATGAAAGGATACACCGAACTTTTCCCTGTTTACGTAGCGGTAACTGTCCCAGTTAACGACTCATCTCACAGTACTGTTAGTTGGCCGTGTGAGTATTTGTAATTGTAATCTTTTCGTTCGAACATTTGCGTTTTGCTTGGTGCCATAACCACTAGCCAGTATCCGCATTTTGGAAGTGATGAAAACGTGACACATGTTTAACTCTTTTGCCGCTTATCGCGTGCAGCTGGTGTGGCTAACACCTACTGCTTGTTCCCTTCCCTCTTCAGCTAAAATAATTTATGCTCATTGCTGCTTTCTGCCCAGACTACTGGAACTATGAAATATCCCAGTCGAAATTCTAGAACTGTGCCTGACAAGGATATCGGAAATCGAGTTTATCTGATTTCGACGGTGGAGTGTACAGTCCAGCAGACCACTAGTAGAGCTAGTTCAGTTACACTTACAACTACAGTTGGCTCCTGAATCTGTGTAATCATTGTTGGGCTTTCGCGTACCGGTCATTCTATTCGCCTGATCACACGACTGTTACGTTAGATCGTTTTCGACCGTCTTTTCCGTGGCGTTAGCTTCAGGTCCGTTTGAACATAGATTTTGCGTACATTGCAAAACTGTCAAGAATGTTATTACCTTCCTTTCATTAATCCAGAATTCCCCATGATCATATGGCAGCTGCAGTTTGACGGATAAACATGGGTGTATTGTGAAATAACACACTAAGAACGGGCATAATACATTACCACTATAATTTACTCAATGGGACAAATTACTGTGATTGATCTTATCACGATGTCTGTGTAGCCCACTTAGAATTAGCATACCTCACTTTCGAGGTAGTAAAAAGACAGCAAAGTGGCTAGCAAGAGGGTGAAAGAGGGAGAGTGGGAGAGATAGGGCGAGAGGGAGGGCGGGGGGGGGGAGAGCTGGTAATCTGTTTTGTCACCCAGACCCTCTTTTACAGGAAAAACAGGTGTGGAAACCGGATACCGGCCGACGTAAAAAAGACCACGCCTGAGCAGTGAAACTTGGCTATAAGCACGAATCGATCTAATTTTCTATCTATTTGAGTTGCATGTGGGATGTCTATAGATTCGAAATGGTATTATTGTTTATTCGATATGTTCCTGTACTAGCCGAAAAAACTCAGAACTTACTGCTGGGCGCACTTTGAATGGTTTGTTGAAATCTACCCAAGAAAACTCAGGCCCGAGGGTGAGAAATATATCCAAGTTGTCCGAAAATAACTCAAAATTCTTTCCCACGGGCAGACGAGTCACACATGATCTCTACCTATTTAAATCGTACCATAACAGCGTTTAGATTTCACGTTCACACACCGGGAAAATATAATCGTGAGTACAACACGGTATTTGAAATGCAGATGAACGTCGCAGGCACGTATGCGTGCGTTCAATCGCGTTGTGTCCTCGCCAAGTGTCAGCTCATGTGACTGGTTGGACTTTGACCGGTTTCGTCGACTGACCACGCATTGCAAATCGTGTGATTGGTATGAAACAGCACGTTGCACAGTGATGGATCGGCTAAGTGACCCGTTGTGATACGTTCATCTTGGGGAATGTTTGCATCTCCGTGACATATTTTTCATTAAAATTGGCACTTTCGGAATCCTCACCTGGTATTTCCGTGATAATTTGACCCACTAATGTTAGGGAGAGGTTGAGGAAATGAAGAATAAACTGGTGACCTAAATTCAACAGTTTATCGACTATTAATTAGCAAGTGTGGCAGGTTCGGACACGATAACCAAGTGTGACATACGATCTTACCGAAAGGTGTGAGAATTAGATGACCTGAGCACAATTGTTGGCTCACACACACACACACACTTCTTGGATATCTAAGTGAAGGGGCGAAATTCGTCGGTTATATTATACTGTTTCGGAAGATCTCCATCTTTCCATCTTTGTGCATTACAAACCAATCAGTGGACAAGTGTCACTTGTTATTTCCATACCATTCAGAATGGAACCAGATTTTGAATCTCACGCGTTGCATGAGCGGCAAAGGGTTTCTTCGTATTATGATTCCGCACAGTCTAATTAACATTTTCTGCATTTCTCTTAACTAACAAAGTGTTTTTAGTGATAACGTGTATGACTGACTCTGGAAATCTGATCATACTAATCAGAAAAACAATTATGAGTACAAAACATTTTCTAATTTATCAGCATATTGATCACATCAAATCTACTGCACGTAGTCAATGAATGCAATCTGGTCAAATATCGATTTCTGACGACTGTGTTGGATCTGCGATTTCAGGTTATAATATTCATCAAAATTGTTAAAGAAAAGCTACAGTATAAGGAAAGTACGCTGCACTGAATCCCTTATCAAGTGAGAAAATGAAACTGGCTGCTTCAGTGTGTGTGTGGTGTGTGTGTGTGTGTGTGTGTGTGTGTGTGTGTGTGTGTATGAGAGAGAGACTGATTTCACTGTGTTGATGCAAAACAGCGGTCGTTGGAACAAAATAATGATTTTCATTCCACACATCATCCGATTGAAAATCAGTATAATCAGCGGCCGAGTCAACATTATCATCATTCCAGTTATCATCAAATTGTCATTGTTCATTGGTTTGTTTGTTTTCCTGTGACCCATCAACAGAAAAACTCATTACGAGAACGAGTGAGACAAAGTGAGTGTACACCAGGATGAATGAGTACTGCAGCAACGCAGTCACTACAAATATAGTTCACCGAATGAGGAAATGGGATACGGTCTTATTTATTTGCATCAACTTTCCGATGCTAACAGCATAATCGGAAAACATTGGAGTTGGTGGTCGGAGGCTGGTTTACACAGGCTGATAATCAATTTTTCCGAAATAATGGAAACCAATCACTTATTTCGATCAAACGATATCCTTGGTCTTCCAGTGTGAATAAATATAACTGATGAATCCTTGCGTTCTATCGTACCGTTCACGTCATGCTTCTCACTTCATATTTACATTGCGGATCATTATATTACTCTGTCGGTGTGAGTAGTAGGAGAGTGGATTCAAATATAATGTGTGTGTGATCATGAAGTGTCAACGAGCAACTCGTCACTGGAAATCATAGAAGCACCACACGTATGTTTCAGCTGATACTTCAGGAATCATCACCAGTGCGTAGCCACTGATCCTGAATTGGGACTTGAACCCGGGGTACAGGATTGTTCGGGAAACGAGTTATTCTGACGTGCAAAGATCAGTGATGGCAGAGCATTTTATCATATAGTGTTGATTTTCGACTCGCCATCGTGTTCCCTCGGATTCGAGACCCAGCATGGGTTCGGCGAACGTGCAATTCTGATGATTCCCAACAATCCAGATGAAACAGCTGTACAATGAGTGAATCCACGACTTTCAATTGTGAGCTGGGCGTTGATGCTGCATAAACTTACACACTACAAACTACGGAACTACATGAGTAGAGCAGATGGGTCCTTTGTGATGCATTTTATTAGGAAGATGCTACTAATCAAAAACTAATGTTGTCCCACTGATTGGGGAATTGATCACACAATTTTCCTTGAAGTTGAATGCTTCAGTTAGATACATATTGCTTTTTCCAACCAAAACTCTCTCATTGGTCGGTCGAATGGAAGACAGAAATAAACAAGGATGAAAATTGCAATGGAATGTGAACGAATCAATCGTTTATGGCACCACACAGTCACCCATTTCCTCCACAGACTGCTCACATATCATGCTTATACACAATCGCGAAATAAAGATTCAATCAGTTTTCATTTATCTCGATAGAGTTTGTCATCCCTAAGCTCCTCTCTCGAATGACTTGCCTGTAAATCAAATTTTAGAAGACTTATTTGGACGATCGATTTGCAATCAATAAGAATCAACGTTGTTGCCAGGATATTCTATCGAATAGGCCATTTGGTATAATTAAATTTTTCCAGCGACCGTACGATTTATGATGCTGAAGATAAAAGCTTTTTAGTTCATCCAAACGAGGATTACTGCAATGGGGATTACAGGAGGGGGTGGGGGAGAACCTTGACCAGTCTGGCTCAACCGAGAACAGATGTGGGACGGTTGCGAGCAGATGGAAACGAACCACTCTGTTGACGTACGGTGGGCATTTGGAAATCAATTTATCCTATCACAAATACGTCAAGACTAGTATGGTGTCTACAACGGAGGCGATCGCAGTCGGATCCAACAAATTCTCCCCCCTCCCAACCCGATTTGAAATAGTTCGTAAGCTGTCAATGTCATGTGTGTGTGAACTGCTTCCACATAAACACTTATCTCAAAATTCACACTCTGCTGATAACTAGTAACAAATACCTAGGTGTTCTTAAATCACATGCACACACACACACACACACACACACACACACACACACACACGCACACACACATTTCCCACATTCAAAAACCGTCTCCATTCAAAATAATGAATATGCTTACTTCCTCTTCACCAAGTAAGTTAATGTGCTGTATTTATTTAGTTAACGAAGCCGTGAATCAAGTTGTTTTGATACCTTGTTCCAACATTTTTCATTATTTCTCTTATTATTCTGTCTCTAGAGTAGTGTGTTAAGTAAGCAATACTATTTCCAACTCCTAATAGATGTGGTTGTATTGACTTGAGAAAGAAACAACCGTAGACATACAGTTACCCAACACTCGTGTACTCATCAATTTGTTATCCGAGTGTTACCTAGAAGAGTGCATTTCTATTCACCTGTACGAAAGATTGATTGACCATCGAATATCCGATGGGTAGCTGGTCGATTTGTGTTTGTGTAAAATCAAACCAAATCAACCACAGCATTCTTGTCAAAAGGAGTGAATTTCGAACGATGATGTTCTTCTCGTTCCCGAATCCTACTATCCCTTCTGGTCAATATCTCGGGAAGGAGGCAGCTTTGGTTGAACGATTGTGGTCGGAGAGTATTAGCCATGATCCCCTCGGAGTGAGCAGGTTTGAATCCCTTCTCGGAAACATTCAGCGTGAATAAAACTGTAGGAAACTTTGTGTGAGGTTACTAGTTGACAGACCAATAGATGACGTAGTTCCGTTAGCAGACAGCACATCATTGTCTGTCTAAAATAGACAACAAAACAAAACGGAATCAACCAATCAGCGACCTGGAGTTGTTTTAGTTGAACGAAACTAAATAAACCAATCGGATTTGCAGACAAGAGAACGAATCAGTAGACCGAATTATGGAAAACGGTTAAACCAATGCTCTTAGTACAATGGTGTGATTGCGTCACTAGGCATCTTGTATAAACGGTCTGTTGATTATCAATAAACGGGGATAGCTGGAACGCAGAAGAGCCTTCTTACTGGAGTCAGTGGGACAGACAAGAACAGAAGCAAACAGGAGCAAACAATGAAGTAAACTATCTAAAGTTGAGCAACCTGGAAGAGGAATTTATTCAAGAGACTACTTTGTGTTCATAGTTATTTGCTTGGATGGAACTGTCAGTCGCCAGCCTTACCGTGCTATCATATTTCTTTGTCGTAGCAACTTCTTACTGTTTATACAGTAGTAACTAAAGATTTATCCTTTCGAATATATAAGTCTTTCACTAGCTGGATTATGGTCCACGACTCGTCGTATTCGAAAGTTTCATTCTTCCAAGTGTTGACAGAAACGCTGAGGTATGGTTTGCCTTCAGAAAATTCTGATGATTATTTGAAGAATAATTGCTTGTTATGAGATCACATTATTTGGTCTCCTTTGTTTACTGCCTATGTTCTCTGACAATAGATTGAAAAAGGAATTTCAATCTTTCAAATAGGGGGGTTATGTTACTGCATGACTAAAGTTTGGCCATACAACCAAATAAACATTCTGAAGACAAGTTAATGTTAAAAATTCGGTTTTTGGTAGCTGGAGTGCATGACATTCATTCTTCTGAGGTTTCCGAAACCGATTAGCCCAACTTTAGATCGTTTGCCTTTAAATCCTGTTCCGTTAGCTGTCTAGATAACTACAAGTGGTGATTATTTTACATGATAGGTGTAAGCAGAAAGACAGTATTTGTTGCCGTCTAATTTCGTAAATGCTTTCATTTGTCTTGTGACCAGGTTGAGTTAAGGGTCCTTGAAGGTTTGCAACAAGCCATTTCCTTTTTTTTGTGAAAAACTCGTTTGAGGTTACATGTAACTACTAAATGTGGGCGGCTTTGGCATCCAGCAGTTCCACTGAGAGCTACACTTGTTTGCGTGCATTGATTGAGTTGATTTTGGTTAGGTTACTGTCGTATCAACAGGGTGTGTGTATGTTTGAGTGACCATTACCTAATGAGTACACATCGATCGTTTGGGTTAATCCGCACCTGTATCCTGACTAATTGAACAAATGTTCCGATGTTTCACGGTGTGATCTCGTAGATGCAAAATCTTGGCCACGAATCTGAGCCACCTTAGTAGTACGAATGGGAAAAATATTTGGAGAAAAGTTACGTTTTTCCATCGCTTCTCAGCTTTATCGCACTACTGTCAGCCATTGAGCATATCCAGCACAAAAATTGTTGAATTCATCTCCTAAAATTTGCCTCAAGAAGAAAGCATCGTAACATTCTTTTGTCGTACAGCTGCCCAGTCAACAAACGTGGTTTCCGATGATGTCAGCTTTGATAGACAAACTTAGTAGATTTCATGATGAGAACTGTCATACTCGACAAGGAAACTATGCGGCAAGAGTAAGCATTGAAACAACCCGTAGACAGGTCATGTCTCAAACAGGCACACGGAGAACATTTAAGACAACAAGTGCTTTGTGACAATCATTTTTCTTGCTTTTATTGTTTTCTTCTTTTCAGTTACTTCCTTCTCAATACGCACTATTACTACAATATTTTACGAAGGTAGTCGGGGCCAATTAAAGAATACCCGCTGGAGACGTAACTGACGGTGGCGTGATGATTTGAACCCCCCGAGACAGAAGAGTAAGAAGCCGAGAGCGGTGACCGGCTGACCATTGATGATAAAGTAGTCAAGAGCTTTTATTGGGCTGTATGCGTCCGAAAGTCGGCTCCAAGTTCTGAGGGTACGATACTCGCCTAGGGTGCACGTAGCCCTGGGTTCGAGTCCCGGAGTAACCCAGACGGTCTCTGATCGGCGGTAATCAACAGATCATGAATTTGAACCCAAGTTCCGGGGTTCGCATCTCTTGTCCCGCTGGCTAATTCTACATTCAGTAACTTCCAACTGTTCGCGACCCCCTTCCCCAATTATTTTGGTTTGTTCATATTAAATAAGGGAAGTGTAATATTATTCAACCTCTATAAACAATCTGAAATCACTCTTTTTATGACTGTAGGCTTGAAACCAATCCGATTTCACAGTTTTCACCACCCTCTAGTTCCCGAATTAGCTTTTTGATTGTGTGTTCAGCAGTCAGAACACTTATCCTTTTTTCCTGTTATGATTACGTGTGAGAGAATGCTACATCAATTCGTCAAAAAGAAGACCTACATCAGTATCTAGGGTAGAAAATTTCGAGTTTCCGACAAAAGGTGCGTTGCGATTTATGTGCCTCTTAAATCTCCAGTGTAAGGTTTCCATTGGTGATCCCAAGGACGGATCAAAAAATCTTCGCTTTCCCACTGACCCACGCACAGTTCATGTGACTTTGTTTCGAATAAATTATTTTCTAGCAGCTCAAATACTGTTTCCTGTAGAATCGGGGAAAAAACAATTTTTTTCGCATCGCGATTATTACGCTTGCGTCGAAGGTGGCAATGAGTGGTGAATAAAATTCAGTACGAGGAGGGAACTTTTCAATGGGTCGTAGACAATCCAACTGAAGCTCGCACAACAAAGCGTATTTCACATTGCGTGATTTAGATTGTATGGATTTCGAAACCACCATCTTACCCACGCGTGGATGTTCTCGGTGGTTGCAGGGTTATAAAATTTTCCAAGTCACCTCCCTGATCCCTCTGATACATGGGAAATAGAAGCTACTCCAAAAGCGAGACCGCAAATTCTCGTTGAACCTTAGCGCTCGTTTGTCGCAAGACAAACAATGATAATAATAGAAAATGGATCCAATGGATTTTGATGAAACGAATGATACTGGTGTAACCATTTCGCTTTCAAAATCAGAGATTTTCGACGCTCTTTACCACAAATGACGAATCATGATCAAAATGAACTGTGAATACCGTCACTCCATCTGGCCGATTCAGATTAAACTATTTTCACTGAACTGTTCCTCTCGAAACTTCACAATCAGATCCATTCCTAATGGAAAGCAAGATGTTTGTGTGACGAACGTGGAGTTAGGTACGGTCACTAAATCTGTGGGGAAAGGAAACATGAAAGTGGGTAGGTTTTGGTTTGCTGTCCGGCGTTCACATTCTTGAAGGTGAGGTTACGTAACCAATAACTGCTTTGGCTCTTCTTTGTCTCCACTATCAGTGGTGGTTGAGAAAGCTGGCCTGAAAAAACGGGTGCAGATCGATTCAGCGTTCGCAAAATTGCACGGTCTGACTTCAGAAGAATTACATATCAAGCTCAACTCAACACTGAAAACCATGGAAAAACTGTACAGCTGTTGCCCCCTTGGTAGCAGTGCAAATCGACCGATACCCAACTAGGACTTTAACTCGGGGGGGGGGGGTGACCCATGTCGGGTCGAGTATCCAACCCCCCGGCTATCTGGAACACCTCATAACAGTTTGCATAAATTCACCCCTACCTGATGTAGTGCTATTTCTTCACTGGATTTTAAAGAGTAACAACCATTTGTTCGCTCAGCCATTGGCCTCTATGATGAACGCCTTTATACATAAATGAAATCTTTCACTACTCAAGTACATAAGAGCTGTATGAATGGCCCAACAAAAAGAATTAAATTAAGGTCATCTCACCGTTACTGGTCTGTCTCTACCAGGTGTGAGACAATTACATCACAGACGAGTAGGCTCTATCCACGTAGTGGCATAACCTATGTACGTGACAACAACCGTGCAAATGACTGGCAAACAATCAGGAATGAGGTCAAGAGAGGCAAAACTACTCGCTCCAACATCAGGTTACAAGCAAGTTTAGAATGCAGATTAAATTTTGGACGCTTTTTACTGTGGCGGGCGTCACCTTTGAAAGGTAACCTTATAAACCCGATTTTTCTCCACATCGGTTTTCATTATTCACTGTATTATCTTGCCTAGTTTCGTTTCTGGTAAATCTGTTGGGACAACTGTCGTTTACCTTGATTAAAAATAAATAGTCGATTAGTCAAATAAGTTGGTCGCTATTTATAGTTGAACTAACGGAAAGCCTTGGTTACATCTACTAGAACAAAGACAGAGAAATCACGCTCAGTTTCTTCCGCACCGATGAACGAGTAGACAAATTTTTGACATTCTCTTTTAAAAATAATCTTGGGGCTACTCGCAGTCTTTCAGTGGGTCCTCCTTGACATGATTAAGGGGGGCATTTTAAGCAGCAGAAAATTTTAATTATGTTGCGTCCCCAAAAAATGGAGAATAGTCAGTTAACGGATTTATTCGACACTTTCACAGTGTGGGCACCAGTCAAGTCAATCAGAATTGCGTACATGCACATGCGCAATCGAATTGTGCATACGGCCTAGGCTAAGTAATGTCGATCGATTCGAAGGACGATTCCATTGGTTAACTCATTCCGGGCCAAACCATGATTGACATGGACGTCGTGTGTGTGTGTGTGTGTGTGTGTGTGTGCTGGCAGGTGTGTCTGTGTATTGGAAACAGATCCGATAGTTGTCCCGTGATGTGCTCGTGTGCATGCGTGCGTATCTGTATTCAGGTGACGGGACAGAACAAATTATCCATTCGCGTAACACCAATACTTAATTCACTAGTGGAAGAATATGAAAGCACAGTATATCCGTTTCATTCTTGACATGAGTGATGCATTTCCATCGAATCACCTGCGATTGGCGCTGACGAACTGCCAAGCTGTATAAGTTCTTTCTAATGCATTCGCTTCACTGAAGCCTCCTTCTGAGAAGCTGCCCATCATAGAAGTCGGTCAATGTACGAACGACTAGTTGTTATCGTTCAAGTCCATTTACAGGAGGGTGCCATGTCATGCAGGAATGACCCAAAACAAACCGTTGGAAACCAATCCGAATCGCTTAGTGGTAACTTATGAGTTGCTCACGTTCGTGCTCTCCGGTTTTGAGTCTCAGTTGAGGCCAGGTGGATGGGCACAACTGATGGTTTCTAACAAGCCCGATGAAACAGCTATACAGAGTGCGTTAACAGATCTTCAGTGATGAGTACGACATTGATATTACATAAACGGGAACATAATAGAGAATGACGGGATTCAACCGTGTCTCGCCTAATAGTGCATCCTGCTCTCATCCCCGTATTCAGGTTCCCCATTTATTTACTTCGAAGTTTCCGTGACCATATTGCAAGCAGAACTGAACGAACCATAGTTGATTAAAAGCCAACAAGCTGAGAAGTGATGCCGATGTCCGAAAAGTAGCTTACTCTTCTCTGTACCTACTATTCTTAACCTACATCATCCGCTTATACGTTCTTCACGGTACTCTTCTGTGATTGTGTTTTCTTCATAACTTACCTTCAGTTTTTTGAAAATATTATTGTCCTCACCTCGAATACCTCCGTAAAACGCACAAACCTCAGGCCGTCCGACCAACCCTGTACTCGGATACAACATACTCGAGTTTCTCTCTTGTCAGAGTCTATCAGAGGTGCTTATCCCCCGTCGCACCATGGGCTTGAACCCTGGCCTTCTCATATCGAGAGTGTGTATTACCACTATGCCATCCGGCTCCCGTCCCGGCTGATCTTGAACAGCGAGCTAAGTTTGTTCAGATGTCATCCTCCACGGCAGAACTGCAAAACGACTTCTGAAATTACTTTTCTAAAACCCCTGTTGAAAAGATGAGGTGTCTACACTTTTTTCTACATTCATTCAGTGCTTCACAATCAATCATATCTTCCACCGGACGAACAGATCTGATAACCTTAGTTTCATTTTCCCCATAGCTTTTCCAGGCTTCTCAAGTTAAAAAACTGCAGTGGCCCCGCCGTGGACTGGACGCTTTCAGTCACGTTTCATAAACGGCAGTAGTCACCAGCTGGAACAGGAAACGTTAGACTTTTTGGTCTGGTGTTTATATCTTACAAGAGCCGTTCAATCCTCCTTTATGCAGCTTTCCACCTGCCGTGGGACGCTCTTAGAAATACTGAAAGCCTTTTGTATCATACATTTAAAAAGTAAAAGGTTGTTTGTTTATTGTATATTTTATGGTTCAACTTTAAATGAAGCAAATTAAAGTCACATGAATCCTAGAATGCTGCAGTAACTATAACTTCCTGTTCCAGCATGTTTGTTGCTTTGGTAGTTTTGCATGATTCTGACAACGGTACTACACCTAAATGTCCCGAAAACGTCTAGATTTACGCTTTAGTTAAGTCCATTCGTGGCGGAAACGATACAGTTCCTATGCAATGAACATTCACCTCAATACGGCCAATTTTAGCACAATAGATGCATATAAAACCTCCCGGTATGAAGTAGACTGATACCACGCATATTTGTCCCATCAGAAGTCAAACTGATAAGAGTAGTGGACTGGTTGTAGATTGATCTCCTGTCACTACTACAGCTACGAATGCGATTACCACTACTGATGCTAGTACGAATGCTATTATGAAACACTGGTGCTGTAAAGACTACTGCTTCTTCCGCGGATACGGCTCCTGCTGTGACCATAGTTCCTGTTACTATTACTTCGACTACTATTGCCAGTAGCTCTACTGCTTTTGATACTGCAGCGACAACTGCTGCTGATGGTGCTATCACTCCTACTGCCGTCGCTGGTAATACTACGATTACTGTCACCCGTTGCGCGTTATGGAGCTTTTCCTTCGGGAAGGGAGAGGCAGTGTTATGCTTGGTTAACATCACGCACACTACACGAACAACCGACCAATATTCTTCTCATGAATGGACATACGCCAGCTTTGCCTCGACCTTAAATCATGCTTCAGCGCCAGCCATATTTACTTATCGATTTTTCTGCTTACTGATTGATCTTAATCTTTTACGCCTGACAGTGCATGTAGTTTAGCTCTTTTTGCTAACTTGCTTGCGGTTTACTCGCCGGTTTCGGCCGTGTTTCATGTTTACACTCGAACACTTAAATGCAGTGCCAACACTGCGTGTTATACTGCTAACTACGAACACAACACTCACTACTTCTGATTTTTGTATATATATATATATATATATATATATATATATATATATATATATATATATATATATATATATATATATAGGATTAGGTTTGTGCATAGACAGACAACCATATTTCAAAAGTGACGTGCACTAACGTGAGGATTTGAACGCTTTTGCAAGTGGTGGGGTATACCTTGCCTTCTTCTCCAGGATTCAACTAAGCAGATGAAGCCAGATCATGGAACTCAAATCGTTCACATTCATCCGCATTGTTTTGTCACTGATCAGTACTTAGTCTATCAATAGTGGCACGCTTTATCTAATATACGAATGAGCGTACTAACTAAATTTAAGGGAAAGTATATTTGTTATTTTCTTGCAAATTCTTGGTGCACATAGTTCCGGATACTAGTTATTTCACTTCTTACAGTTGACCCGTCGGATTCATGTCTCCCATCTAGTAGCCTCATCGAATTTAAGGAATAAAAAAATAATTACACCTCAGAAATTACCAAGAAGTTCAATTGGGCCTTGCATCCAATTTATGAATGATTCAAGTCCGGGAAATGTAGAGCTTCTGTTCGTAGCAAAGCGGGACAGTACGGGCCCAAAAGCAAAACTTACAGAAGCATCAGTGTGTCACATCGTGCAAGGGGAGAGCGGAGTCAGAAATAAGTTCATGTGCGAAATTTTCACATACGGTTATTTTCAGTGCACACAACTTAGTACATAGTCATTTTCGTGGTATGTATGATATCTGGTTGATAGTCAACAGTGCTTGACGAAGAACTTTGAAATCTTTTTTCAGTAGATCGGCAAAAATGACAGGATGATAGTAATGGAGAATAGGGAAAACACATTGATAAACGAAAAAGGAAGTAGCACTCCGTTTACCGTTGACTGGTTAAGATAATCTGCGAAGACTATTTACGCAGTTTGAAAAGTCAGCTGGTCATCTCAGACGTGCTTCGGCGGTTATTCCTAAATATTTGACGGAACCTAGCTATGGTTCTTTATACATGACAGATGGTAGGTTACAAAGAAAAACCGATCAAGAAATGTGCATTTGAAGTACTTGAATAAATTCATGATCAAACTGGGTGGAACAAAGAGATCCTGGAAATGAAAATTGGTCTTCTACGGAGGAATGAGGTCCGAACAAGTGTTGCATTGTATTCCATTGGTGAGGAGTATTCGATGTGAGGATTCGTTTTGGACAATTTCAAAACACGGAGCGCGGTGGATAGCCAAGCAAAACCCATTCAGATATCCATTGAGAATAACATCGAGCAAAATTACAGTGTCTGTCTGCGGTCCCTGAATCAACTTGGGTTTTCTCCACTGGTAGCCGGACTATTTTCAAATGACTTATCAAACAAAAGTGACCACGTGTTGTCTGTACAGCACTTTATTTTTTTGTTAGCCTCATTGTGATAAGCCTGTCATTGGTGAGTTGGGCTTTTAGATCAAAATGTTTTCTTCTTCGGTCGACTTCCGCGTTTGATCCTGCCTACCAACCAGGATTTACAGACAGACAGAAGATGTAGAGGATGTGAGTCGTCCCAGTGCAGTACACGGCAGGAAAAGCAGCTAGCTGCAAAATCGCGGCAAATAAGAACATGACTCCGTGACGTTGTGGGTTGGTGTATTACCAATAGATGGCCTAGCTTTTTTAGCAGACATCGGGATGGTTTCGTGAACATCCAGCGCGTCTTTGTCTGTCCAAAATAGAGAGCAATGCTAGATCGAGCAATGCGGATTGATTGCCCAATCACTTCGGGACAAAACTGAAAGGAACCAAACAATCGGGTTTGTAACTGAAAGAGCCACTCAGAAGACCCAGTTATGGAAAACGTTTTTGGACCAGCGCGCTTCGCGCAATGTCCTCGACAGTGGTTCTCCTATATAAACTGTCTATCTTTTGTTAATAAAATGAGATGGTATCCAACCAGAAGATTCTCACTAGGACGAGTGGGCGGCATCAGGACAGATCTACCTTGAGAGATTTGCATCAAGACTCCCATCAGACCAAAGCATACAGACTAATGCACAGAATAACAGGCCAAAATCCATGGATATGCGACCAAAACTGAACCAAATGAGTGCACGTGGCATGGATTTTCATCTCAGTGAAGGGGAACCTTTAATTCCGACAGATGGCTGTTCATCTTCTCTAGGGTGCCTTAACGACCACCCCAAGATCAAAGGCACAGAAACAGATGTGTTCCCGCGGTCTCCTCAAGCGGCACATATGTTCTACGAACGACTATGGCTTATGAAAGTGCAGTCAAATAATCCAGATGGCATGCCAACGCGTGTTGCTATGGCGACAGAACTGATATCTGAAAGTGACCACCCAAGTGGTTCGCCTTGGCAACTAATGCGCCGCTGACACGGAGACCCTCAACCGGACAATGAACACAAATATAACTCCAGCTTACCCGATCGTACCATAAAATTAACGGTTTGATCTTTAAGTTCTTCTGAATTAGCTTGCTGTTGGCTTCTTCCTTTACCTGTCTGGGAGCCTTATATTAGGAACACACGCTATAAGACTGCGAATAGGTAGCACATTACATCAATTTTAAACTGTGTGGATGGGTTACTACGGCCATCTTCTTTGATCCTCCTTTTCGTCCGAACTGATGTTGTTTGAGGCATATGGAAAATATCCCACTCTCAATACAACCACCGCGTTGTGTAAGATCACTAAAAGGGTGACGAAAAGAAAACACACAAAAAGTTGACCTCGTTGTGACAAAACATGACGTAGTAGGAATACTATTGAGTAAACCTAATTATGCCCCAGTAACAACGGTGAGGCAACGAGGGTTGGACGGTTAGTCGCCATTCAAAGGGTATTCCATGTATGAGGTTCTGACTAAGGACCTGGAAAACCCCCTTCACCTGTGCATTTTTTCAGCCTCACTACTTGTGCTCTTCAACGGCAGACCAGTGGTCTAAGCGCAAATCAACTGTCCTGGCCCCATCTACGATTGCAGATTCGTTCATCAACTATGATCGGAAAGCTACATGGGTCGAATCAAAAGTGTGGTGATTCGGAGCGCAGTTAACGGGACACAGTACGATACAGATTTGCGGCCGCATAGAGTAAGCAGCCTCACTTAATCAGGAGCACCGTTGCAATGTACTGCAATAATCAACTGTGATTGGTGGAACTGCTATCTACCATGTTTAACTATTTACTAACCCATACTTATTCATCAGTGTAGTGGAATGTGTGTTCATTCCATAACCTCGAATGCCCACTGCTCTAATGGGGATATGCAGCAGCTTTAATCTGAGACTTGAGCTGGAACCCTTGATATTGCTTATTTATAAAAATGAGTTCTGAACCAAAATAATGTACATTTTTACAGCTTTGACCTTCTTACCACTTCAACTTACATAGTTCCGGGTTGGGGCGATTTTGACTTGACCTCTCGTTCTAAGTATCTCGAATAGAACAACCGCCTTCTCTTCGTGGAGCTTTCCAGTAACGAACACCTAAACCTGCACGCCAATGCATTTGTGATCGAGAACGAGATTCGGCTGTTTGAGCTTTGGTGCAGCATACAAAAGCACATGGAGAAAAAAGCAGAGGGTGTTTCTCCTGACGGTAGGTGGTCGTTTTTTTATTCACTAACGAAGAACCGTGCTCTTTTGAGAACCCCCATACGGGTTTCATTCAAGAAGTTGAAGAATATGCTACTCGACCAAGCTGTTCCGATCAATTTCCAGGCAGCTGGTAAGCCAAATCCTGAGTGCGTGGTCTCAGGAAATATTTTCACGAATTCTCTCTTACGCTGTAAATGAAAGCCGTAGGAAAAGCCCTAACTGAAGCCAGAACTAACTTTCTCGGAAGCTCGGTCGATATGCAAACACTATGGTGACTTTTCTGAAGCAAAGACCAAACCTTCCGTTGTGCACCATCCAAAATTTCAATCTCGCATGCCCGGCGGTTCACACTGAAGACCTCAGTTGAAGCAAGTAACCGAAGTATTCTTGAGTGGAAACCTCGCCCCTGAATTGTTATCTCTCGTGTGGCACATTCTATCTCCGATTCACCTGAGGCTTTTGTGATGCCTTGACGAAACTTCTTTGGGTGGACCATCCATGTCCACAGGGTATATCGTCAGTGCCAGTAAAAAGTTGCGAACGTGACTCTTGATCATTCTGAGGAAGGTGCCAATAGTGCACACGTTAAAAACTTTGAGAGACCCAAACCGATCCTTAAGCAAGACAGCCCAACACCAGTGTGGTCGGCCACATCGCCCACTATAGACATTTAGGGTTTTGAGTTCGTGATTCCTTGATCTAGCCGAGCATGGGCATCCAACCTACTGGCAAGAGCGTTCGTGTTGTAAGCAGTCATTACGTTACAGAATTGGGCGGAACCACGCCTATGACGTGGTTGAGGAGGGAGTATGTCTCTGTACGCTTCCCTATTTCAAAACACTGTCCATCGATTCTACATTTTAAAGCCCTGCTTGCCCTGGGCCAATCAGAGACATTTCAAACAACATCTGAAGTTCCAGTTGATCAACTAAGTCTTCAGAAGCCGATTGTGCAATGTTCTAACACAAT
The DNA here is from genome assembly GCA_948099385.1 of Fasciola hepatica. Taxonomy (NCBI): domain Eukaryota; kingdom Metazoa; phylum Platyhelminthes; class Trematoda; order Plagiorchiida; family Fasciolidae; genus Fasciola; species Fasciola hepatica. The sequence goes on along the minus strand of CANUEZ040000126.1, from coordinate 3,578,463 downwards.
AGACAGCTTTACAGTTGATTGTGATCTGGTATTTATTAAACGAAGAGCATTTCTGTTCGGTCAGCCGGGAAGAGTCATTAAGGGGCTTACCAAGAATGAACAAGAAGGTGACTTTATACATGTGTATTCATCCACGTGAGAGATTCCGATTGCGGTGGTGATAAAAAGTGATGGGCAGACTCCTCGTATTTGCTCTGATCATCGACTGACATAGTGGCTCTGGGTTACGGAGCAACGAGAGGCATGAAAGAAACGATGAAGAAGGTGGTTAGAGCAACACCAATATCTGCCTACTGCTGGCCCCATCTTCTTTCCTTTTTCAACTTGATAACCATCAATCCGTCCTAAGGGCAATGCCTCTATAAAACGAACAGCTTAATGTTTACTGCAGTGGCAGCTTGTTTCCAGCCAAGAAGAACCAAGCTAAGATTGAGAAAGAAATGCTGGCTGTGGTTTTCGCTCTACAGCTTTTTAACTTATGTATGAAAGGAAAGAGGTCGTTCAAATCGATCTCAAACCACCTATAACTATTACCACAAAACTGCTTGGGAAGTTGGTTAGACTGCTGAAGTACGATTATGAAGTGGACTGTCTTTCCCAAACTCTAGCGGTTACAGTGAATGCATTATCCCAAGCGTGCTCCCCAGATGACAATAGTGCTCCGTTGGAGTTTGAACTTGTTTCGATAATCGACTGGAAAGCAATAGATGATGAAGATCTCTTCGAAATGCAAAAAGCTACTCCCAACAACTGATAAACAAAATTTATACCGGACTGTTCCCGAATAAAGATTTGCCAAATCAACTAACTTTATTGTTTGAAGTGCGAGAACTACCCTCTGTCGATGACAGGCTGGTATTCAAAGGTGACCGACTGATTGTCCCGGACCAACTTCGTGGTGAGTTTTTGAATAGGCTTCATTTGTCACACAACGGCATAAACAGTGTATACTGCATAGCAGTTGGATTAAGGACTACGTATCACGATCTGGGCTGTGTCACACCCATGAGAATAGACAAAGGAAAAAATAATGTTGCTTCGAAAACTACTTACCTGCTCATGGCGGATTTTGACCAAACGCATCTACGAGCATGAGAGGAAACACTTTCTGGTTCTGGTTTATTACTAAAGTGGTTTTATCGAAATTAACCTGTCACATGCCACGAGAAAGTAAAACGTGATCAATCTCTTACGCGCTCATTTCCCCTTTCTAGGAATCCTAGAGTTACTGTTTTGTGACAAAGGACCCGGGTTTACGACTGTGGAATTCCGGCAGTTCAGTCCGAGGGGGAAGTTTGAACTTTGGATCAACAGTCCAAACCACCGTCAGTTCAATGGTAAAGACGAGTTATTAGTGAAAACAGCGAGAGTAGAATAATTTCAGCAAAATAATCTAGTATTGACCCCTATTTGATACTTGTGGAAGAAAAAAACATCCTAAGGACCATTTTGGAATACTGCCAGTTGAAGGCTGTTCGGAAGGAGAACTCGGACATTGGTTCTAACAGTCGGTGATCTTGTAGAGCAAGTAGCGCACAGCTCCTGAGTGAAAAACTGCCACTTATGACACGAAAGACAAACAGAAGTTGTATTACAACCGTGCAGAACAGGACCTTTTAGAACGGAATAAAGGGAGGAAATGTGAGTTCATAACTGGTCACACTGTAACAGAGAAAGCTGGGGCAAGGGAACGACCCGAAAATTAAGGCAAACGGAAGAACCAAACGAGGGCCACAGACAGAAGAACAGGCGGTGAATATGTCGGAGGCGTCCCGAAGCAGGCAAAAGGAGGCATACGGACTACCAGAGAGGAAGCAGCGGGATTTCCGACAACCAGCAAGATAGCTCAGGTGAAGGGCTGCCGATCGCGCCGTCAACGGAGACAGTCGGACCAATCGAAGGTAAATGATGGCCAAGAGGAGCAAGCCATCGGCCCCGGGCAACTGCACAGAAAGCAGCCGAAGCATTCAAGCAGCAACAATAGCAATCTTGGTGCCGAGCAGTCTGGAAAAGGGCCTATATAAACGACTGTATGTGTTTCATGATTTGACTTGTGTGATCGTGGGAATGCAAGTATCCTGCCGTGTGCTGTCGTCCTTATTACAATATGAGTTCAAGACAGATAAGGCAATCAACCGAAGAACTAGAAGATGTACGCATCAGGAACACCAATGTTATAGGAATTGAAAAGGTCTGCAAGGATCAAGAAGAACGAGAAGAGATCGCCCTTAACAAAGAAAGGTACTGGAAGACCAGCCGTTCTCAGATGACCCGGTTTGGTTCGTAGACAGCACGTCATCATTTCTCCAGAAATAAAGAAACTTCGGAGTCCGCGAAGTGGAAAACACGTCTTCAGATATCAAGAATCGAAGACAAAAGTTGAGCCAGACTAGTGGACAAATGGAACAATCAGCAGTCAAAATTTATCTGAACCGACCGTAGCCGAATCAGCCAACCCGATTGCAACTGGGCGAACCAACCATATGGGCCGTTTAGGAATATCAGTGGACCAATGAGCTTTCATACATGGATTTGGTTATAATCAGCGGATATCTTATAGAAGCTAAGTGTTTTGTAACAATAAACTGGGATGGTTCAAAGGCAGCAGAGCCTTCTCACTAGACTTAGTGGGCGACCATAAACACCAAAATACTCCAGTTACTTCAGCCTAGTGCCAACCGCTTTTCTTAGACGATGTGCTGCTACTCTCATGACTGGTTGATGTAACCGTAAGTGGTCAGATTCGATTTGACGGATTTTACCGCAAAGCCACACTTCACCTTGTAAAAGTTTCCTTTTTTGATTAACTAGAATTTCTACTCGAAAACGGATCGCCCGTGCTCTCCGTGTACTTCCCTACTTACTCCTAGAAGCCACTTTCAAAGTTGTCACCACAGATTATGTTCACCTTCGAATCTTTGACGTGGATCAAGTGGATTGCATTTGTACCAAACCCTCCAGCACGTCCGTGTACCAATTTGCTGTTCTCCTCTCTGTGGGACGTGAATACAAGCTTGTTTCCATGTCATGCGCCAGTAAACGGTAATCTGTATCTATGCACGGCCGTTGTTTGGTCTTATCTTCTGGCGTGGCCTCCCAATATATTATGGTTTCTAACCCGTCACTGTTTGCACATCCCTCGGTTCTGCAGTGCCCTAACGTTCACCGATCAGATAGTTTCCCATGCATCGTGTCTGTCCAATCAAACCCTACCATTCACCTGTTCCCATGACAGCCTGACCTATGCGCATTTACTCGTATCCGTGTTTGACCCGGTCGTGTTACTTACCTCTCCACTGGTTTCCATGCTGTCTTCACTGTCGTTTAATGCTCATGCATTCGTAACCTTGACAAATACCTACCGTGTCGTCTTTTCGATGAACCTTGGTGTTGTTCGTCTGTCAGGGCCACCTTTTGCTGTCCCTCTCCCCCTCTCTAGTGTCACGTGACCTGAACTGCCGTTTCACACCATCACTGCCCATTGACTATGATTGGTCATCCTTTTCCACCAGTCACATACAGTTGTGGCCGAACTGCACACAAATCTAGGTATGTTTATTAGCGCTTGACTGGTTTTCTTTTACAGTACACGTATATTGCCGACTCACGATATTTGACTTTGGGTTTCTGGTTCGTATTCTGTGAGTCACTAAACCACTGGTCAGGACAACTTCACGTGCATCGTTTTTTCTTCTAAAAAGCAGCTGGATATCGTCACAACTTCCAAATCTACCACGTGACTGATACAAGTAACATCGTTGCAGAATATGCAATCGTACTCCTATCTAACTCTCTTAGACAAAAGATAAAATTGCTGAAAACAAGCTTATCTGTAACGGTATTCGTCTGAGTAGGGTTTGTTTACAAGACAACTTTTGGGTTACCCCTCTTCATATGAAATTCACAAGCAATTCAGGCTCAGCCTCCTTGTTAATAGGTGAATCAGATTTGTTATTTATTTGAAATAGGATGACATAGCGTAACTATGGCGCGGTTCCGACGCAAATGGAAACATGACATGGTTTCGTTCAGTAAGGAGTGGGAAGGCCAATGAGTTGTCAGTTTTAGAGTGCAAATTTGACGAGACAAGCAGATCAGCATGAAAATGGAAAAACTTTTCTCTTTGGTGAATCCAAAAGTGCTTCCAACTTTGTGGAATCCTTACGACCAAAATATAGACTGTTCACATTGAATAATTATATCTTTTTCATCCGAATTCCTACTTATGAAATGGAAAACAATATCCGTAATCATTTATTTACGAAGCAATTGGACAACTGTGGACTCCTGTGTGAAGCTTCTTTTGATAGCGTCTAACACTTTTGAGTTTCTCTGTTGAGCTGAAAGCTTTGCAGAGACTCTTCGTTGACACCCAAATGGGAAGCTCGTTTTACGAGTCCAGACTTGGCTTGTCTGTGCACCTATATAGATGTTCCTCAATAGGTCTGTATCAGAAGTTTAGCTGCTCCTCATTGGATCTTCTAGACCCAGTGTCAGGTTTTCGGCTAGTCATCACTAGCCTTTGAGACTGGGCCATGATTAGAACTTGCCCAAGCCCAGGAAGCGGCTTACATTCATGCGTAAAAACGATCAACTGGACAACAGGCAGCGTCATCGATGATCACTTTCATCAGTCACACCCTTGTACACACCGCCTTGGTGAAGTTCAGCATCGATCAACTGTTTTTTGAAGGCTAGTAATTCGCGTTGGATCTACCTGAACAATTGACTGGTATTTTGAAAACTGTCCCTGTACGCAAACTGTGGGCCGCGCGGCTTTGTTTTACCACTATTCTTGTTGCTGTTTCAAGAAGTGTGGCGTATCCTGATTCATTGGCTTCGATCACCAGACAGCCAGGTTGCCGCTCGGTGCCAGTTCCTCAGAACCGACAATGGAACCTCACAAGCAACCAAGGTTTTCCGTTTCCTTAGTTCAACCGTAGGATATTTATCGGAATCCTCGGACTGCTATGGGAAAACAGAAGCTCTACTTAGTTTCGAAGAACCGCAAATGCGTTGTAGCACCATTTCATTTTTGCAGGATAATTCCTGATGCAATACCAATGTTCAGCTCACTACCAAAGCCCCGTATGAGTTGGACTTGAAACTTATATTCAGGTTATTCGAGGGCAACCCTAACTTCCTTCTACTTACATCAGCCAAATAGCCAACCCCAGTGGGGTATTTTCAACATTTTCGTAGCAATCAAGTCCACAAAACAGTAACCGGAATCGATTTGTTTGTTTATAAAAGGTTAGTAACATTATAAGCCACTATCGGGTGGAAGCTTCAGTATGTAGAGTTGAAGTCAAGCAAACCTTGATGAACCAGTCTGATAGCATGTGTAACCCCCACTCAAGCGCTCCAGGTGCGACTCCCAGCTGGGATTCAATGGATATGTGCATGCAGAGATTTGAACGCCTCTGCACACAGCGAGCTGAGACAGATTCTTCTCCAGGTTTCAACCACTCAGGTGAAGCCATACCGTGAAAATCATATCTCCTACATACGGGCCTATGACTGGCCAGTAATTTGCCTTCCAGTGGTGCCGCGCCTGAGGTCATATATAAACAAATACACACTTGCTATTCTTGCTCTGATCAGTTCCTGGGGCGGATAGTCCGGGTACGAGGTATACCACTACCTACGGCTGGTCTGGTAGATTCAGGTCGCTCGAAACTGATGATGATTCTTAACCGATCATGTGAAACCGATGTTCGGTGCTCTCATTTATTTCTTCACAGTGAGTTGGTCATGGGTACTGTATGATGAATTGCTATAGCAATCAGTGCCTGTCTCTCGTCAAAGTTGAATCACTAAGAATGAAACTGATGCTCAGTATCGATTCTGCTCAAATCTCCCTGTTTTTATTTTTATCCCTAGGTATTAAGTTCGTGGTTTGTACAACCTAATGAAACCTTTTTACCTTTTTTCCTTGGTTCTGCATTCAAACCACGCTTTCGTGTCCTCTGTGCGCTTTACCTCATTTCACAATCTAAGTTGTAGAAGGTTGGCAAAGTGACTGAGGCACTCAGTAATCATGGATTCCCTTGATCGTCCCTTTGGCGAGACACTGGTAACCGATTCCCTACGACAGGAAAAAACACTGACTTCAGTGCACTTTCTAGATGCACAGTTTGTCTGGCGCTTATTGCTTAACGCTCTAAATGCACTGAGTTGAACTCTGCCAGCGTAGAAACCATTGACCACATGACACCTACCTGGTCAATAATTCCGTTTTAAACTATTTTAATCCCGAAAGAGTCTCACCAGTTGTTTGGTTACCACAAGATTAAGTGATCTCCTTCTTCTATGATAGATAAACGCTAACCGAGTGAAGGGTAGAGTTGCATGTCATCGTGAGCGTCTCCAACAGAACAACCAACAGAGGTTGAGATTCGCAAGGTAATTCATGTCTTGGGATGCTAAAGGAATCTTGGCTCCGACGGACGTATCTCAGCTGTTCACATTCGATAGACTATCGCTTGTTAGACAATTCCACATGTTTTTCTCCAAGGTTTGGAATTCTGAGCAGGTCCCCTCATCTTGAGGGAATCGATCTGTATGCCACAGTTTAAAAAGGGTTTGCATGGTGACTGAGGTACCCATAGAAGTATAAACTTGATCCCAGTAGTGTCGAAACTGCTGCCCTGTAACATATTGCACAGGTTGTGTCGGACTGGGATTTGCGCCGGTCGTGAATATATCGATCAAATCTTCGCCCTCTAACACTTGCTAAAACACCATTTTAGCCCCAGAGGCCAATGAAAATCACTTTCCTAGACTTTGCGCGGCCTTCAGCTCTGTAAATAGGATAGCAATGTGGAACTTTTGCATAGAAATGGAGTATGTTAGAAGTATGTGTTGGCCCCCAGACAGGTTTAACGTTATACTTCAGGTCCGATTAGAGTATACGGCCAGTTTTCACAAACCTTTCCCACCTCCAACGAATTTGAACAATGATGTCCTATATCCCCATTCCGATTGCGCTTTGCCACAACAGATTTTCTACGGAACGCCTTGTTCTGTTCATTAGACCATGGGGCTGAACTCCCAGGTAAAGAAATTTGCACTTAGAATATACCGATTACTCTATCTTGCTGAGAGACAATGCTCAGGCAATGCAACACTTTTTGGACCACTTGGAGATTGAGGTGGTCAGATGTGTCATATGCTTTGACCCACTGATGGGCAAAGTACTTTTACAAGTCTTGCATGAGCGTGTGCCTGCACTCACCCTTTATGGTGATCGAATGGAGTTAGTCGATAACTTTTAGTATCTCATTAGTCACGTTATTGCCAGATTTTGTGTTGGAGAGATGGTGCCACGAATAGCGGACACCACTCTGGTCGTCGTGATTATGCTTCTCATGTGGCGTCTCCATGACAACCGAATTTCTCTAAAAAAATGGGTGTACCTCGCCGCGGTCCACAGTGTTCTACTCTACGGTTGCAAGAAATGAACAATTCGCCCTGAGGATACTCGACGTCTTTCCGTGTTCGAAAACCCACAACTCCGAACGACTGCTCACCTCTGGTGGGAACATCGAATCAGTTATGATAAAGTTCAACATTATGTGTTGCATACGGTTAGTCATCGCCTAAGTGAAATGATCGATCCACACCATGCCCGATGGCTCGGTTATGCCCACCGATCATCCACCTTTTCATACTCTATTTACACGTGCTGGGTGAGGGTTGAAGGATTGACGTAGTGGTTGGGCCATGGCTTAGCGTAGGGATATTAACAGGCTAACATCATAACTGGTTTCGGTTGGTGCATCCCATCCTTCTAATTTGTGGCTATCGCTGGTTAGAGACAATGGGGACTATGAATCAAAACCGAAGCCAGTTATGTGAATGGTGCCTGGTGTGCTCAAGTAACTCTGGGGCTTGGAAAATGTTTAACAAAACTCTGAAAAAATTAATAAAATATGTGCGATAAAAACCTGGAAACAAATAGTTTGTTCTCCCCTTTCGCCTCCTTGTTCACCGTTTCCTTATTTTTAGTGTTGGCGTCATGTCTGAATTTGGGCTCTGTGAACAATAATATTGGATATAGATATAAATGAACGTTACAAATCTCACTCTACTGTAAGCTGATATTTACCCCGCATGTTATAGTATCTTCCATCTTCGTAAAGCACGTGAAGAGAGCATAGTATGAATGTAATGATCAATGTGTAAAACCAACAGTTCATTGCAAGTTGGTTTTTTCTGCTTATTCTATAACGTCAGGTGAATAAATCCATTGTTCGTTATTAGACCGAGGTCTCAAAACAGAAGGTTGATTTGACAACTATTTTGGATTTGTGATACTCTTATCGTGCGTATAAAAGTGGGTGGATGACAATCAGAGCAGCAATCTGCAAATATGCAAAACAGACGTAGTTAGATTCCAGTGCCATAGATACACGGCCCATCAAAAACGACAAACTGTATCCTACATACCCCATATATGGAAGCGTAATACGCATGATATCCCTTTGGTTTTCGAACGAAGAATGATTGATGGTCTTAATTAAACCATCTTCTTATTCGGAAGATTCTAGTGGTGTAAAGATCTAGTTTAGCACTCCTCCTCCTCCTCCTCATCGTCGTCATCCTCAATTATCCTCATCATCCGAATCATGATCATCTTTGCCATTATCATCAAATAGTTACAGTCTTCTGAGCATAGATTGAAATTTGTCAGTCTGTCGACCATCGTCGAATGTGTCCGTGTACATGGTATGCTAGAAAGCAACTGTCAGAAGCAAGTGCAGAACTCAGACTAAAGGTATACCTTGAAAGAAAAATTAGTGTCAAGCGCAACCAAGTGACCTGAAGAGCGGCAATGAGAATAAAGTCCATCAAATCCGATTTGATTAGCTAATTGGAAAGAATAAACAACCATTTCGGTTCTGACAAAGAGCAACATTGTACCATGTAACCTGCCGACCGTGACAATGGAATGATTCCGCTTGCGCAATCGCTAAATTGATTTCGTGAGCCCTGTTAAGCCGAAAACCCACTTTTTTGCAACTTTCACCTGTGCCTAACCGAGTAGGTTGATTTAATAAAGTATTTATTAAAAACCGTTCATTTCTCTCCAGATCTATAATTCCAACCCTCTATCTGAATATTTGGAACAATATTGATAATATTTACCGATTCAACGACTTTCACGTCTTACGGTTGATTCAGGTTACAAGCTTCAGCAGCAAAGCCTTTAATCTTTGAGCTGATCGGACATTGTGGAACTTCATGGGACCAAAGTTTGCCACATTATAATTAACTGAAGGTAGCCCTTGAGTATGCAGACTGTATGTACTTTGCCGTTTTTACTACATTATTTCGGAATTGTGACAGTAGAAATCGGAATACTGTCAAAAGTTTTCGGAATAATGTAAAACATATTCCAAAGTGCCACCCGAATAGCTCTTTGAGGTGTCGTTTCGAATGATCTAGAACCCTACACATCAATCATTTTTACCCATTTGGCCTTTGTAGCCGTTGCTCACGTTTGTCGTCTGCGTATCCCCGGATAACTCGATTTTTCCGGGCCCTATTTTAAATCCGCACAAATCTGTTATATATATGTGGTTAACGAACCAGTGTGAAACATTTGGTCGCCCTTAGAGGTTCAGTTCAAAAGTAATCACGGGAAATACGGTTGGCCTATTCGAATTTCGTGCACAATGAACTAGAGCCTGTTAAGTATCACACCGGTGGAAAGCGGTTGGCTAAGTGCTCCTGTCCTGCAAGCACCCAGTAGTTCTGGTGAGAAGACTGTCCTGGCTTCCAACCATCTCAATTCATTGTTACAAAATACTTTGTGTGTATAAGATATCCGCTGATTATAACCAAATCCATGTATGAAAGCTCATTGGTCTACTGATATTCCTAAACGGCCCATATGGTTGGTTCGCCCAGTTGCAATCGGGTTGGCTGATTCGGCTACGGTCGGTTCAGATAAATTTTGACTGCTGATTGTTCCATTTGTCCACTAGTCTGGCTCAACTTTTGTCGTCGATTCTTGATATCTGAAGAGGTGTTTTCCACTTCGCGGACTGCGAAGTTTCTTTATTTCTTGAGAAATGATGACGTGCTGTCTACGAACCAAACCGGGTCATCTGAGAACGACTGGTCTGCCAATATCTTCACAGTTCCCAAAATATTCGAAACCTAATCTCCGACCCTATCCTTTCATTAGTCATGAATCTCGAAACGTCTTATCTTCGAACAGTCATATTCGGTAGAATGTTCCTAATATCACAGAAAGCAGCCTCATTGAACTACTATCGGAATGGGTCTCCAAAATCTGTTCTCTGGAGATTAATCTCCAGTCCAAGTTGTAACCTATTGAGGAAACACCGACATTTTTGTCGTACCCTGCGGATATCTGGATTCTTATTTCACCAAGCATTATTGCTGTATCATCCAATATTCATACAACAGTTTACAAACTATTCTGCTCGCACTGCAGTTCCCTTAACTTTATTTGTCGTCACTCGCTACCACCTGGACGTGCATCCAATTTGCAGAATCCCATTTGGCATTCACTCGGATCAGTTTCCCGAGTCGCAGGTTACATATCGATCTGAATCATTCACAAATTATCGCTTTTACAAGGCCACTAGCTTAGGGATTTTGTAGGTGTGCCGTTAGTAATACCAAATCCAGAAAATCACACTCAAAGTACTTTGCGGCTACAAGCCCATACGTTTTTCTATCTGAATTATTACTTATCTGTCGCTCAGGTTTAGCTGGATTGCAGCCTACCGTTCGTAAGGCCCGATAATTCGTTTAATCTCCACAAATTAACTGTCTGAAATTCGGATATATTTGCAATATTTTGACGGAATTACAATTCTCGGTTATCATCATAAGCCTCAGAGTCAGACTGCGGCTGCAACGTAATTTCATCTGCTTTGTCTGATTCACGGCCCTGGGACGTGAGTCAACTGAGAGGTCTGTTTTCGTTTACCGGTCTTGTTATCGATCGCCTCGTGATCAGCTTTCGTGTTGCTCCGAAAACAGGATCTACTTGGAAAATGAGCCCCACCGTGATTCGTCAGCGAAATGTTAATATAACCTCTACTCCAAAAAAGGATCTAGTCCATGACGCATCCGCGGAATGTGTTCATGGAGGAGACCTCATCTCCGGAGATGACCCATTCTCCCGGATTTCGGAGTAACGCGAAATCGATTTGGCACACTTACCGAACCACTAAACACACATGTCCAAGATTAAGCTGTCCTAATACTCCAAGCCTTGAAAAAAACACATCTGATACTGGTCTATTGACAACTCCTATGCAGCTCGGACTGAAACACTGCCGTATTAATGCGACTGTCCATATGCGGCAATACAAGCACTACGAGTAAGGTAATTGGACGAAAAATTGATCATTACAGAAACGTCCTATTGTTAAACGTGAAAGATTGGGGTCAGTGATTCAACAGGAAAAAATACAGTCTGTAGTTCGGTATTTGATAGTTTATGACATTGTCTTAGAAAACGACGAAATGATTGAACTAACTAAATGCAAAGAGCAAACAAGTAAAATTTCGATTACCAAAAACATGTATTTCTATTTATAATTATCGCTTTTTACCTGAGGACATGACTATTTGTTTTGTCCTCTCGGTTTTTCCCCGCAAAATATAAGATATCCCGAAAATAAAGTTTGTGCGCTGTCTGGGTAAAAGTTAACACATGAACACGTTTTATTTTTGGAGAAACACGATAACTAAGCCACCGGATAATTGCAGAGGCTCTTTGCTCCCGTCACAACAACGCCGAGGTCACGTGCGTCATAGTGGCCATACACGGTTCGAAGCGCACACGACGAGCGCAAGGTGCGGCCACGGAAGTCAGATGGTTAAGGTGATCGATGCCTCGGTCGTCAGATAAATCAGATGGCACTTCGGAAAGCTTTTGACAGGATTCCAAATTCTGTTGACACAACTTCGAAATTAAATGTAAAATAGTACGGCGAGCGAGGGAAAACTGCATCCTTATTGAAATATGGGGAAGCACTTACACCAACATCAGAACAAATCAAGAGGTTTTGTTTTTCCATACCTTTCAGCTCCGTCATGACTCAGCACAGATGAGACGACATCTCAGTGATATGTGTAAATGCACGTGAAAGACCCTGTGTGGATGGGGGAGAGCGCGTCAACTGATCGTTGCCACCACTTGAAAAGTAAGACCGATGAACTAATTACTCAATTTTTCGCTTCTCTATTACAGAAAGTTGCCACTGGGTCGGCTACTTCATTTTAGGTCGTGAGGTGTGGAACAGATTGATGCGGTCAAGAAGGTGACAGTGTTAGTTGAATCCATGCGTGAAAGCACCACGATAACCACCTCATGGGTGTGTGTATTGTAAAAAAATGGCGTACAGCTGGACTGAAATATAAAGGGTTGTGCTGTGTAGTAAAAACGAGGTCGCACCTGAAATCACCATTTCGTAATCAAAAATGAGCTTGCCAATTTCTTGTGTAATTCGCAGACCGATTACCAAACACAGGTGTTCTGAAAGTGTATGTAGACGGAGGCGACTGAAACTGAATGCAAACAGGAAAACTGACTTGAGAAGGATGAGGAGAATTCATGCAGTTTACACACCTCGGAGAAGGACGTCTCATACGACTATTCGGTCATGAAGTCGAAGAGCTAATTTCATCGGATGAAGCGAAACCTACGATAAAGCTCCGAGAGCTGCTAATTAGGCAAAGGGGTGAGTATGCATCCAAGACAACCATCAGTAATTAACTCAATGAGAACCTGACAACGTTTAACCAATTTCATAAAATATCCGTCAAGAAAACTTATTGGAGATGAAACAGAACAGGACAAGGTCTATTAGTACATTTCATTCCACAGGTCATTGACTTAGGTACGTGGTACGAGGCAGTGAATCAAGCTAATTTCAGACTTTGCTGTGCTCGAAAAAATGAGATTGAACACCAAGTGAAATAACGGAGCTAATATCAGCGGCAAGCATCAAAAGTAAGAATCCGCACGCGATAGGTGCAATCAATGCCCGCGAGCTAGTTGAAATCGACATTACAATAGGATCGCATACTACTGCAATGTGTCACCAGCGGCTCAAGGCTAGTGTGGATCGCCTTTCGGAAGGCATTTCAAGAAGAAAGAGGAGGACATTTGCGCATGAGTTCAACTCGGTGAATGGTGTCATAAAAGGTGGGAAATCACCAAATGCAGAAAATTCAGTGCTTCTTATTTAACTACCAGTATAGTGAAAACGAGGGTGCGTGAAGCGGGCCTTTGAGGCGCAAGCATGTAATAAAAAAATGCCACCAGGTGCAGGTAGGCTGTCAATTTTTCCGCGTCTAACTCCGTCTTTTCTATAGAATGGCTCACTTCAGTCACGCGTAGTACAAGAACCGGTTTGAAGATTTATTGGCATACAATTGAGGGCAAAGAGCAGACTCTCTCAAAACAGTGGCCACGAGAATATAAATGTTCGGTGCTCAGCAAAACAACACTTTCGCAGACTATTTCGATCAGACAATATTTTGGCTATCGTCTGTTCATGTCTACACCACTGTCGGAATGAGTAACGCACTTGTCAAAGAAAGGTTTCGCTGACCGTCACACTTTATATTCCCGCCAAACCAATTATAATCCAATCTTTGTCGTATTATCCTCAACACCTTAGTACATTATATGATATAAGTAATCCACTTGATCGAATATGACCATTTCTAGCAGGAAACAAAATAACCGGTTTCACTGCCATGTAGACGGAAGAGTTAGTGGGATATTGGCAGGAAATATTGCGGTGAGAGTGACATAATTGCACCACAATAGGATCACACAAGAAATGAGATTCTCCAATGTGTACACTCCACTAATTTCAGGTAACTAGGTGAATAAGTATTAACACACTGGTACCAGATCGTGCACCAAGATTTTGATGCACAAGATCGATGTAAGCTTCCGGATGATCACGGTACTTGAAGATTTCTCCGGTTTTCCCGAAATAGGCAATGAAGTCTGTTTCCGGAGCGAAGTATACACAGTTATCGTTTGTCTTGGAATTGACTGCTTCAATCATGTTTGATATATATTTAACATCTATGCAATTATAATGCAGACATTTTTCGTTGTATCAGTTAGTGGTTTCGCTGCGAATCATTTTCGACTCAAGTATTTCACGTCAGGAGAGGTGGCACCCGCCACCATTTAGATTAGATAAGAGCAACGAGTGGGCGGACTATCATTATTTGCTTGCTTCGTTGAAATTCTAGTAAGTCATGTTCATATGATATTGAATCCTAGCCTCTCACATCAAATTCGGAGAATGAGTACTTGATCATATTCAGATCGTGACCTTAGAAAGACGAACCTGTGGAAATCGAGCTTGTAATTTGCCCACGTTTTCCCCACTGTAAAAGTGTATAATAAAATGATTACGCTTAGGACTACGAGAGCTGCACAGTGACATCACAACGGGATAGTGCGAAAAATGTGACTATCGAATGACGTTTGCCTAGATTCATGAGCAAGTCACCGAACTGTCTGTATGGATCTCCCTTATTATCTTGTTCGGGACCTCAGACTTACATCCAGCATGCGTTATAAAAGCATCCCAAATTTTGCCACGAGCTATCACAAAAGATATTAGCTGGCAAAGCATATGCATCACTGAGAAGGGCTATCACAGCGAATATAAGCCTTATATCGATGCGAGGAGCAAGCTGGATTTGGCGTCGGTCGTGGATGTTCCGATCAAATCATTACCCTCCAACAACCGTTAGGGCACCGTCGCACTTTCCAAAGACCAACAATAAACGTGCGTCTGGACATTCGAGCGGCCTTTAACTCTGTCGACAGGACTGCACTGTGGCGCTGCTTGTTGAGAAATAGAGTACCTGAAAAGTATGTATCGTCACTCCTCAGGTCCGGTTAGGGCCTATGGCCAGTTTTCGTCTCTTTTTATCGCCTGCAGTGCAGTACGGTAAGGCCGCCTTATATCCACATTTTTCTTCAACACTGCCATAGGTGTTATTCTACGGAATACCTTGTCTGGTCATCCGATCGGTGGAGTTGAAATTCTCCTAGGGAACAGACATTTTGACTTGGAATATGCCGATGACATTGCCTTGATGAGTGGCAACGCACAGACAGTTCAACACGCTCACAATATTTTGGCGATTGAGATATTCAGGTATGGCATGCACTCTACGCATCCCAAATGCAAAACACTTTTGCGTGATAAACAGGAGCCTGTGCCAGCACTTATCGTTTGTGGTAATCAGCTTAATCTAGCTGACGACATTAGGTACCTGTGGAGTTCGATAATGGAAGGAGGTGGTGTTAGGTTGGATATCATACCATGAATGGCTTGGGGTAGAGCAGATTCCGCAAACCTGCAAAATCGGTGGCATTGCCGTGACACTTGGCTCCTTCTAAAAGGACGGGTGTAGGTGGCCGCGGTTAGCAGTGTTCTACTCTACGGTTGCAAGACATGAACAATACACCCTGAGGATACTCGACGTCTTTCCGTGTTCGAAAACCCACAACTCCGAACGACTGCTCACCTCTGGTGGGAACATCGAATCAGTTATGATAAAGTTCAACATCATGTGTTGGATACGGTTAGTCATCGTCTAAGTGAAGTGATCGATCCACACCATGTCCGATGGCTCGGTTATGCTCACCGATCATCCACCTTTTCATACTCTATTTGCACGTGCTGGGTGAGGGTTGAAGGATTGACGTGGTGGTTGAGCCATGGCTTAGCGTAGGGATATTAACAGGCTAACATCATAACTGGTTTCGGTTGGTGCATCTCATCCTTTTAATTTGTGGCTCACAAGATGAAGACTATCGCTGGTTAGAGAAATTGAGCGATGTGGCTGAAAACTGAAGCCAATAGCCCGAATGTGGTATGATGTTCCCCTTTAACTCTCGTGCCCCATAAATAAGGATGTCACTCAGATAAACAAAACAAAAAATATCAGGTGTGCGATGAAAAAGCCAAAAATAACCACACATCATACACCCCTACTAACTAGATCCCTCTCCGTTTTGTGTATCTGCAGTTACGTTGGAACCAGACTTAATGTCAAGCCAGTGCAAAATATATATGAACGTATCCACTCCTTTGTGATCTCGTCAAATACATCTCCGATTCTTTTACTCGAGAGTCCTAAAGTACACGAATTTTCTGTTGTATCCTATCTTCCGAGATTCCCTAACAAATGTGATCAGGCGATATCTGAGCTGGAAGCCACTCTTTCTTTGATTTGATTATGTGACAGCTGAATATTCACTTCTCGTGGTGCATAAATCATTTGCTTGAATTAACTGAGAAGTAGTAGAATATAGTAGGGATAACGCTATCGTAAACAAAAAGGTTAGGTTTGAAAACCCCAAACCGGTAAACCAATTTTTTGATACTAATTTCCCCTGCTTTGGGAGGTTGACCAAAACGAACGTTTCACTTCCCAGTGGAAAAAAATAGAAACACTCTACTCGACGGTTTAGTCTTTACCGGAACCTAACGTGATCCTTAGCGTATGATGGTAACATCACGTTTTTAATTGCAGTACGGTGTTAGAAGAAAGCAAAATGCGAAGATCAAATCCCAATTAGCTCAACGATCGGCGAAAGAGACGTACAATTCTGCATTCCGAGTTTCGAGACACAGCTGGTACTCGTTATAAATGTTGTTAATACTACCCCACCAAACTACCACGAAAACCCAAGCATAGACAGTGTGCTTCAAACAGTTTAATTTTTAATGCTTGACGTATCAGTGTCAGCCTTGAAGTTTAAACCTCTTTGTTCCCTCTCTCGTTCTATTACCGGCAATGATCACTTGATTATTCAGGCAGTGATAGCAGTCAATAATTAATAACTTTCACAAGGTTCCTCGTAATCTTTTTATTACCTCTGCCCATGGATGCAAAGAAAAGGGTATATCACGTAGCTACAAAGGCACTATCAAAGATAACCGGCAACCAAACCCTCAGGCTTGGAGTGGTGAACCGCCTTAGGTCCCAGCAGGTCAGGTGTTGTAACGAGCCGGTCCACGGTGGATTACTGTCTAACACCAAAGTAACCGGCCGTAGCGGTCAAGGTTTCTGATTTTAGACCGAGTTGGTGATTCTCACACCGATCTTATCTTTGCCTCTTTATTTCTGGGTTGAAGAATACACCCAGGTTTCTGTTCATGTTTCAATGGTGGCTCTCGTGGTGCTTTTACGCATGAGGCTAACTAGCGCTTTCGCCTTCCTGGTCGCTTTAATCTGTTCCTAGTCTCTCGACCTTGAAAGAGGCAGTCAACACCGTGTTTTGTCTCACAAAGGTGAACTACTGGTTGACTAGTTCGTCGGCTCTGTTTTTCGAGTGTCACAGTCACTGCAATATGGGGAACTATCAGTCGACATAACCTTCCTCGTCCACATATATTTGTACTTATCATCGAGACTTCAGCTCATATGTGAAGAGTCATGACGAGGCCGAGAGGTGTTTCGTGAGTAAGTGGTGAGTGACCGTAGCTAATCCAATCTCGCATCTGAGATTAGGGAGCGATACAACTGGCGGCTTCCTTGAAGTTGCGAAATAATAACGTAGTGTAGGCAAACATTTGGTTTCCACGATTCATCTTCGAGTCGTTACTATTACAGTTATTTGTCATGAGAAAGATAGGCCAAGTCGACAGTCACTCGGTCAAACACTTGGGTTGTCATTCGGTCACTTAGTAGGTCAATGGATAGATCGAAAATATAGAATATGCTTTGAGTATCCTCTTAGTGACCTGGATCGACAAACCGTTCGGAAGATTCACTTGGAGTTTAAATCGTATGTAGTGACTGAACATATCCCAAACTGCATAAGTGACGCGATGGTTCAGCTTAACCCACTGAACGCGACTGCATTACGCGAACTGAAGTAGACCATCACTTGCCTCTTGAGCGAAGTGATTATACGACGAACTCAGCAAGCACCATCATCGCGATAAGCATCCACTAGGAATACTATGCCGTTTTAGCTTCTATTACATCTTTCGTAACTTCGATTGAAGCACCACCTGATAACAGTCATTGGTAACCTACCCACAAAATCTCAGTGGATTATGGCCCGCTTCCACCAAGTCGAGTGTTCATGAGTATATGATGTAAGTCAGTTATTTCGTAAGTCCCATTTAACCTTATACAATCACTTGGTTCATTTCATTTTTTATTTTGAACTGACGCTATTCATAGACGACATGCGAGGGTATACAAAGTAAAGGGAAGCCCCTATGCGCCAACGTGTCTCAGTTATTGGTGGTAGATCTTTTCGTATGGAGCACAGAGGTATTGACTACGTCACATCTAAACTCCGAAATAAAACAATATTCTCCATCGGCCGTCAACCGATCGCCTGCAGAGTAGACATTTTGTAATGTGCAGGACCAGTGCTCTTCCACAGGAAGGTGTGTGGGTTCGACTTGAAACCATAAAAAGCACAATACCTAATAGGCCAAGCTCAATAAGTGTATCATCGGGTCCAAACACTCACAATTATGCAAAACTACAGTCTGACCGTTACAGTATGAATCATGCTGTGCGATGCCTGTGTAAGTGTTGGTGCCTACTTATACACTTACTGAGCTCCGGGTCACGGAGTTTTCGTTCTGCGTCTCAGTAGGTCGTGCACGTGGGACCTCCATTGAGGAACACTAAATCTAACATACTACCGCTGAATGAAGTCATGATAAAGGACACATTGACTATATCTCCGGCCCGTAGCCGAGGGATCGGTCCCAGGTTAACATAGCTGAGTGCTGCCTGGTGCGTCTCCAGATCGCGGATAGGAAGATGGTCACCCCGATAGCTAACATTCAATAAGGAATTGCCAGCTCTCCGAGGTCGCAGACGATCAGTGGCGATTGGCCGAGGCAACAGTGGGTTTGTGTTTGATAATGAACTCCTTCACCATCAACCACCCGCAAAGGTCAGTAGACATCATCGTGACGTGTGTGAATCTGGCTTGCCATCAAGTTCATTACCTCTAGCTTCTATTTGGGTAGTAACAAAAAGATTCTCGAAGGAGTGAATGAACCCAGAACCGGCCACTGCTCTTTCCAAATACCCCCCAAAGATGGGTTGGGTATCCTGGATCGTCACATGATCCGAAAGGCGTATGAACCACTCGCGGTCACCGGCTCCCAATAAGACGAAGTGACTTCCTCATAAAAAAGCCGAATTTTACTGGTGATGCCATTCCAAACCCCTGTCCCGTGTATCTCCATGGACTTTTTCTCTAAAATGCGCAATGACCATGCTTCGACGTCCCCAGTAAGTTATACAGACCGTACTCTTCCAATGGCCCGGGTGACCCAGACATTAGCTAGGAACCTCAACATCAGGCCACGTTTACAGAAAGCTTGTTGGAACGTGAAAACTCTTTAGGCACAGGTAGTCGACATAGTCTCTCTTGTCTGAATTACGCCCACACAGCTTTCACACCCGACGAATATCATTCCTAATATGAACGCATCCTACTGAATGCATCACAGTGGACCGAATAACAGTTTCGGGCTTCATGGAGTTTCGACTGCAATGAACAATCGAGTACACTACGCCCTGATCTCCCGGGAACCAGTTTCACCGAAGATAGCCGTAGTGCGGCTCAGAGGTACTCCACTCAACGTAGCCTTAATTTCAGTCTACGTCCCGACCCATCATGCTGAGCTTTACATCAAATACCAGTTCTACTAAGACCTGAAGGACTCAATCCATCGGGTCTTCAGACTTCACATCCCAATACTTGCGGGAGACTGGAAAACCCACACAGTTCCCACTGAAGGTCATACACAACGTAAATTGGGAAAATTTGGCCTTCGTGAGCACTGCCAAAATGGCCACTGTCTAGTTACAGTTGGAGATCTCAATAGACTGATCGTCACCAATAATCGTTTCTAACATCAACAGAAAAAACTCCTGGCTTGGTACTCCAAAGACGACAGGACGGTGCCCTAGATAGGCTACATCTTGATGGCATTTCAATGAATCTCTTTGTTCAAGACTTGTCTAGCGTATCGAGGCGGAAAATCTGAAAATGCCCAAAAACACTGAGCTTACACTCGCACGTGCTTGTCTAAAGATCTATCTCTTAGCCCGAAAGAAGTCTAGCCCCCCCAAGGCAGAATAAATGTATCTTCGTTAGCAATTCCCGACAAACTTCAAACCTTGCCAAACGTTATCACCTCCAGGCAGGAGAGCAGTCCTGTCGAGGATAGTATAAATGATGAACTACACTAATAGTATCCATAACAGGGGCTGTTCTTGAACAATAAGGCAAGATATTCTAGCACAAAAAGAAAGGATCTCAGAAGAATCCTTCAGCCGCTGCCCAAAGGCTAAAGAGGTGGAACTCCGTAATTCACCGGATTACTGAAGACCTCGCCGGGAAACTAACCACTGTAAAGAACAACCGTAAACGGTACTGGTCCAAAATACCAGATATGTAGACTTCAGCCGCGGATTTCAGAAACTTCCCATTCATACACTCTGCTTCAGGAAAAACGGCACTCTCACGCTCTTCGCTAGGGATCGATTATGACCATCTCATACCCAGAATCGGAAAAACCTCGAAGATAAGCTGAGCATTACGTGGAGCCACTGAGCCACTCTTTCCCCGTCAAACAAGCTGCAGAGTACAAAGTTGACCAAAATACCCACCCAGCCTACCGGTGAGGACGGTATCCCAGTGCTGCTAGACCCCTTCTAGCTCCGCTATTCCGCAAACCCGGAACTTTCCCTAAAGATTAGCAACCTCCGTCCAACCCCTATGTAGTGGTCCAGAAGACGTTGTTGGGATACGAACCATTCTCTAAGGGCTGCTAATTCGGACATTAAAAATAATCAAACATAACAACAACACTTTTTCGCATAACATCTGTCCAATCCACCTGAAGACAGTAGTTATCCATTCGGAGGATGCAATCATGTAGTTTGCACGCCGTCGTTTACCTTATTATGTTGGGTTCATCCGACACAGTCACACTTATTATCAATCCACAATTGTCCATTATTTTTCTGATTAATCAACCACTTACTTATTCAGTAAGTGGTGTGCACGCCCCACCATACCTATACCAAAACAAGTGCGGCCAAACTATCTACTTGCACTACAGATAAATCAATCCTATTGAAATAGCAAATAAGCTGTTCTCTTTTCTTAAATCGCTTTTTCGCCGCAAGGGGCGTCTGAACGCACCCCAACCGGTATGGATTTCACAAAACAAGAGGTTATGTTGATCGAATCTTCACGCTGCGAATATTTCTTGAGCAACGTTGTACATTCCAAGAATCAGATAGTCTGTTAACCGGGAGTCACCGGATCGTTCTAGGAGCTAAGGGATGCCCGAAAAGCACACAAGACTGTTAAAGTTGTGTCATTCGGTTACACAAGCGCATGTCCACATCTATGGCGACGCCTCCGGGGTTCTCATTCGACCCCGATATCCGTCAAGGTTGTCCACTGCCACCAGTTCCGTACATCTACTTTAAAGACCGGGTGATGCATCGTGCTCTCACTGGCTACCGAGGAATTCAATTGAACTAGGAGACTTGGAATGCGGATCATGAAATTGCCGATAAAAGTCTTCTCTTGAGGGACGAACCAAGCAGTCTGTAATCGGTTCTGAGCCGTATCCAGTGAGAGGTCAGAACGATCCTTCTGGAGATAAGCATGACAAAAACCAAGATCTCCACGACTTCCCCAGATCCAACAAACACCATCCAAGTTAGTGGACAGTTCATGGAACTAATGCATCGCTTCAAGCACCTTAGATCTACCATACAACCCTGCGGTCAGGGTAAAGGTGGAGTCAAACCTCGAGTAGACTGCGTAAGGAAAGCATTCCTACAAATTTATAAATCACTGTGGTCAGGCAGTAAAACAAGCCCCGCGCGAAACTGTGCGTTTACCGTGCAGCCATCCGCACCGTTCTCACGTACGCTAGTGAAACTTGGCCGCTGAAAGTGGAGGATACGAAAAAGATGAAGCTTCGACCACTGGTGCCTCAGATATGTAGCCAAAAACAAATGGCATGATCGAGTCTCAAACTCCGCTGTTCGCATACATAAGTGATGTCTTCTTTTCTTCGACTATGCCGTCTCCAGTGATTTGACCATATCTTCCGTCGACCCAAATGGAACTCACAAACAGAAGCTATCTACCGGCACATTATCCGAGCTGGAAGTCTTGGCGGTCAGCTAAATACGTGGGCCAACACAATCAAAGCGGACGCAGAACATCTAGGCCTTCAGACTTCGTGTGTGGCGCAAGAACTGGACTTCGCTGTGCCGACCTTGCCGTCGATCGTAACTCATGAAAATCCGCCATCTGAGATTTCAAGCCGACTTATCTTCATGCAGGAATCAGTCGCACAATAGTGTCTCAGCAGCCTGTCAAATCGCACAAGACAGACGAGACTTTCACGTGTCTGTCATGACCGAATTTTTTATTTCACAGTAGTGCATGAACGAACCAGAAGCAGTACATCCAACGCCCTTAAAGGCTCCGTGCACTATAGAACGAGCAAGCATTACTCTGCAACATAGTGAGGACTCACTTAAGTTCCCATTAGGTCAGGAGTGATAACGAACCGGAAGACGGCGGATCTGTCTACCATCAATGTAACCGGCAGCGACAGGGTTCGAACTACATAATTCAGAGGGGATTGAAGCCCCTACCATTCGACCACCACCGGTCAACTTTGGTGCTAGACACATCTCGGCAGTCACCAAGATCGTTATTACCTCTAACCAATCGAGAGCTTGCATGTTTCTCAATTCCAGATATCCTTCGTTCATAACTGCTGGTTCTCTT
Organism: Fasciola hepatica; assembly: GCA_948099385.1. Taxonomy (NCBI): domain Eukaryota; kingdom Metazoa; phylum Platyhelminthes; class Trematoda; order Plagiorchiida; family Fasciolidae; genus Fasciola; species Fasciola hepatica. The sequence goes on along the minus strand of CANUEZ040000126.1, from coordinate 3,555,611 downwards.
AGCGGGTGCCCGCAACTGGAGAGTATGCCTTTGCCGCGTAAGAACAAAATAAAAGATCACTGTACGCTCATAAGAGAAGTTTGCGGCTCGGCTGGTCGATCACCCAATTATCTGGATCTGTTTTCAGTTAGAAGATATAGTACACATCCCTGTAATAACCAATCACCCGCTACCTCTAAATGTGAAACAATTTTTACGCTGTGATTCGTTATGGAGAACTAACACTCAACTCATCACTGTACAGATGTTTCATCTGGCTTGTAAGGAGTTATCAACAGTGCAAAACCATCGAGCCCTCTCCCCATCAGGCGCTTGAACTCGGGGTGAATGGTTGTGAGTCACACACACACACACACACACACACACACACACACACACACACACACAAACACATATGTAACTACCAAGCTCCCCGAATTGGTTCTCAACGGTTTGTTTTGAGTCAAGATATACCAAGCGTCCGTCACTGGGATTTTTGATCGAGTGTACTTTTCGAATCCAAACATCATAAATGAACATTCGGAGTAGCCTTAGGTGACCATTCATTTTATTCAGTGTAGAGAATCTCGTTAGGGTTACCTGCTATCATTTTGAATCTAGATGCCGCCCTGTTCTGTTGCGTGGATGATACGAAAATTAATTCGAGAACATTACGCTCCGGACAATACAGATAACGTTTAATCAGTGAATGGAAATCCAAGTGGAAAACGTGTCAAGCTCTCAAAGGCCGTGTGATACACTTCACATTTGTGGCTTGTCAACGCCTGGCTAGATAGACGGACAAATCTTATCACTTAATCAGCTATATTACATCTGATGAACAGCTTTCGTGCATTCAGTAGATTTTAATGACATTCAACGATTTCGGTTAACCGTGAAATGTGCATGGCTTTTGCTTATTCATCTGCAGCCAACTGAATATTTAAGCAGATGGATCGGTTGAACTGATCGGCCCTGAAATATGGACATTTCCGGAAAAAGGCTGATACTACAATGGAACAAAAAAAATCGCACCAGTCTGATGGGGAAAACCGGTTTGGTACAGAATGTTGAACGATTGTTGTTCGTCCCCCAGAACCACAGCTGAGTGCGCTTTAATACCACTTTTTCACCGTGACTAAATGTTCGTTATTCATCGGGGCCATTAGGGAACGGACGGTGAAAAAGGCAACCAATCTAGTACAATTCATAAATGTTTGCAAATCCTGCCCCCAAGAACTCAGCCGTGTAGAATGAAGCCTACGGCCAAGTGTCCGAACAGTTTGTGTGCGGCATTTCATGCAGCACCTAAATTCGGTATCATGTTTCCTCAACCAATCATTCATTCGCACCCCTCTTTTCTTGGTTACATCATCGTATAGCGTTAAACAACAGGGCAAGATCCACTGACCAATGCCTTTATCACCATGTTGCACGTAGGAGTAGAAAGAATGAATACACAAGATGGACAAGGAGTGCACCTACACGGGTGGGAAAACGAAAGGACGCCCTAATAGCCAACACACGGAATACACAGTCTAACTGTACAAACACACATTGGTCAATCATTCCCATTTGACAGAAAGTGACAACACGATCGCCACTGTTCACGGTTCGCTGCCATATGCTTCAGTGTCACCAACCAACTGACTGAGGGATCGTTTGGACCCCCAACACGAAGATGCGAGGCAACTACTTGCTCTGTACATTTTCCCAACTCTCGCTGCCAAGTCACCAATTGACCTCCACGTCGTTTCTTCCACTCCCGAGCATGAACTCAGGTTGCTTCTGAGTAGTGGTGAAAGCTCCACCTACCCAACAACAAAATTCCATCAGTACGACCCGCTTTGAAATTTATCTAATCGCATAATTTGTACATTATGCTGTTGTGACGTTACTCTGATCGGTAATGTGTTTGCTTGGTGCCATCGCGTTCTATTTCGTCTGGGTTACCTGCCGTATTTAGGTTGACCTTTTTGTTTGAAGATAAAATCAGAAAGTCTTCAATAATTGATGATCCACTGAGACGCCCGTTGTAACACTGAGAACTAGAGCGTTGTTTTGACTTCATTTTCTCACTAATATATCTATATTTAGAGAGCGAAAACATCATCCGGGACGACATTCACAAAGTCAGTAACATGATAGGTGGAGGTAAAGGACAGGTTGGGAACGGCGAGTCCTTGGGACACAAGAACATCGTGTTGCAATTTGGAAGCCATTATGGCGGAGGGTAGGTTGCAAGGTCACGCCAAGCAAGTTTATTCAAATGCCCTGCCACAGTAACAAAGTCTCTCTGTGAACAGGGTTTACTTTTTACTTGACCAGATGACAAACGGAGGTGGTCAAATGAAACAGATAATTGACTTGACCCCAGCTCCACACTGGTCAGTATCTTCTTCGGAACTGCAACACAACATTCACACCATTTTTCAACCACTCGTCGTTGACAATCCCTACCCTGCTTATCATGTTAGCGGCATTATTATTATCTTCAAGCTGGAGATGTACATTCACACCTTAATATGAGAGGGTATCAGCAACGAGATGAAGTTACCAAAGATAAGCTTGTCCGCTGCGGTCTTGTTGCTAGCAAAAGAATAAGACAGTTGTAGCGAGCATTTCCAGTGACATTCAACGGTGATTCACATGTTGCCATCGCATCTTACTTTATTCAGCAGACAGTTTAAACCACCTAAGAATAAAACCATGTTCCGCGGGCTTATCTGTGAAGCCTTTTTGACCTCAGGCTTCAGATGAGAAGACATCTATGATAGCGGTCGGCTGCTGTTTGTGGGTAACAAGTTGTCAAATGACGGATCGTTACTATATCTCGGGTAGGTCTGACAACAAGCCAGTCTGAATAACCTGAAGATTACCCAGTGAACTTCCAAATCTTGCCTACCAGATTAGAGTCCCACCTGGGGAATCGGTGCATATTCACTTGAATGGCAACGATTCCTCACCAGAGGGACGGGAAGTCTGTGGAAAATTCTTGATAGTGAGTTAAGCGCTCATACTGCACGATAACTATAGATTTCCGTCATTAAGTAGCCATTTGCGATCGTTTGGTAGGCACTGGAGATCGTTTAACGACCGCAATGTGGGTACAGTAGTCAAATCTTTCCGACACACCAATAACACACAACGCCACAGCAAGGTCCGCACAAGGGCCCGAAAACGTGATGTGACCTTATGCCGGAAACGTTTGGCTACTGTACTCTGCGGCGTGGTCGCTGAACGATCGCTAATGGTCACTTATCGACAGGAAAAATGTGAGACTTCCCTGGCAGAGAGAGAGAGAAAGAGAAAAATACAGACAATAATAAGCGATTGTCGCGATCAATTAACAGTGAGGATTCGGTAGTCCTATTGGTTCAAGATAAACGAAGGCTAAACAAATGAAGGACACTCACCCCCTCGCTTCATATTTCTACTATCGGATTCAGCATGATTCAAAACACGAAATCCATATCTCGTTTTTACTGGCCTGAGTCAAAGAAACCAGAGCACAAGTCAGAAAATAAACGAGGGGTGACAATATTGGATGGGCATCACGGGTGAATCATAGCTGGTAGAAAAAACAACCGTGCTGCGTACGTGAAAACAATGTGGAGTAAAAAGGGAACCGCTCGTTTTAAGCGAGTTTACTGTATTCTCGCAATTTTCAGTGACTTGATGGAATGGCTCGAAAAGTACCAGTGTATCAGAGAAAAGCTCTGATCGTCCCTGCAGCCCAGATAGTGAATATCGGCTCAAGAAGGCACAAAAGCATATTGAAACTGGTCGGACGAAGAGACATAATCAGCAATGTCCAGGGCCAGTACACAACTTTCCCGAACCAACGGTTCCGGGTCTTTAAGTCCTTCTTGTAGCTCTTCGCGAGCCAATTTCAAGCACGGGTTTTTCGCGTTAGATGCATCTGTTTCACTTTGACCAATGACTGCGCCAAGCGCCTCGAAAGCTTCGTGGCGAACCATTGCATGAGCACTACTGTCGCGAACACACTCGACTAAATGTGGTACAGTCTCTGTTAAGGCCAACTGACCCAAGACAAAGGCGACTTCGTGGCGTAGTAGATCACTACCGGGTGCTTGAAGGCCTTTGGCTAAGAACTGGGCCGAACGTTCTAAGTCATCGCTATCTTGTTGTAATTTGGCGCGCAAAATACGATCACGTAGACTGAACAGGGCTTGGTAACGTGTGAACAAATTCTGTTTCGGATCCATCATAATGTCATGCAATTGCTGTCCGTCAGATCCTGTCGGGGTGGACTGATTCATTGGAGGAGCTGGATCAATGGTGAAAGGGAAAAACTGCGTACCGATATCCGACTCGGGAACATCGCCATGCGAAGAGCGTAGCCATTCGATGCGGCGTAAACCAACTTGACAAGTTTCGGCGAGCTAACACAGCACGGACCACGAGAAAAAAAGCAAGCATGAATAAAGAGCCAGAACAATCGAACATTACGAACTACTGGGAACGACAAATAAAAAGCAAAGCACGGCTACATGAACAAAGTTGCGTGAAAATACTTGAGAACCTCTTAATGCATGAAACAAATAGTTTCGGGGTAGGCGTTCAGTAAAACACTTCCTAAGTACACAATGTGATTTATCATGCAGTATCAATGTTCAAATCACCATTGGAAACACTGTACAGTCGTTCCATCTAGCTTATTGCGAATAATGAGCAATGCTTGTCCACCGAACCCAAACTAGGACTCGAACCCGGTGTGAGCGACTTTAAGGCAAATCCCCAAACCAACAGGCAAACAGCACGGGCTCTTAACGATTTGTTTATTTTCAACACCATATGATATGGTGCTCTTCTGTCATTGGCTTTTGCTCCGTAACAGCCCGTTACCCACACAGTGATCGACTTCTATGATGTACACATTTTTAAATGTAACATAATAGTGGAGGAAAAAAATCGGTCATATCTTGCGTGTCGGTCTGTTGACAACAAATATGCTTGTCACAGACTGAGAAGACGACCTGGAACCATTGGTTTTATATATATATATATATATATATATATATATATATATATATATATATAAACTTCATTATCATCCAGCACATTACAAAGACGATTTTACTGGGGCTTTATATGGTTTTCAGGTCCAAATCTCAGGGTTACAGTCGCCGGTTGACCCCTCCCCAACCCCTTCAGATAACTGTAGTGGTTGCGGGTAAATACCTTGACTGCACTCGCCCATATGCATGAAATAAAAAAGGATTAACATTCAGACTCTCAAAATGCTCGGTCACTGATAAAACACTGATATTTCATCGACTGAACCGTGTTACCCGAGGAAACGTGATACGACTCATCGGTTCGTGCTGTACACTACTAAACCGCACGTTAAATCAAGCCTGGAGCATATTCTACTCATGGTACTCGATACATGAACAGTGTCAGTGTATGGTCTCTAATTCCCTGACAATCCATGAGGTGACGTTGCTTCTGATTGGTGGTCAGCGCATGACTTGAACAGCATAAACCTAAATATTAATTTAGTTGCAGCACCATCTGGTACTGTCAAATCGGAATCTAATTTTAGTAACTGAGACATGTGAATTTCGAATCAAATTGCTTCATCTTCCGGGACGTTAAATGCAAAATGGATAATTCAATAACGAGAGGCGTAGGCTGCAAACAGAGATAATGCCGATAATTATTAGGAAGATGGGAAACACGATCACAAGTGAACAAACCAAGCACAAACACACACACACACACACAAATGGACACCTTGGGAAAACAACGACGAGTCCTAATTTCGGGACAGATGAATGAAATCAAACGGGAGTTGGGCTGGGTTTCGAATAACTCACAAATCCAATTTACTAATGACGCCGTGGATTATGGTGACTGAGTAGCAGACCTCATGTTTACCGACTGACTTACTTGAATGAAGCACATGAAGTTAAACAGACGGATGTCAAAAACGGTGTCTAGGTGATATTTTAAGTGTTAACAACTCTGGCTGATGATTGAAATGATATGTACAGCTAATATTTAAATGAATCGTGATGAATGCATGATTCGTTAACACGGTCGTATATATCTCTTTTTATTGCATAGAAAACACGAGTTACAGCAGAAGGGATTAATCTCATAGTCTAAAGACCTAATGTACAATGTTTTCGGAACAGTCAGATAAGAAGTATTTTGATGAGTTTGTGTTTCAACGCGTGGAGATTAAAAGAAACACGAAATACAGAGAGGAGTAGGATGTTTCACAATACCGCCATTCTCGGGGAAAAGGAAGAGTTGAAATTAACAGTGCAACAGGTTCGAATAGTCACTTTATATGGATAGCTTGTTGCCTGCGCACGGGAGAGATGACTAAAGACAGGAGGAACAGAGACCACAGCAGCAAGTTCCTGAGAACAGAGTCCATGGTAATACCGGTAAAAAGAGAGAGAGCGAAGCAACCGCCTGGCGATGGGCTAGCGACTGTTAATTTTGAGGTTACCGTGGGGTTGTCAATGAGGCGGATGGCTTTGTGCTAGACGCGATCGAGAAGGATTACTGGAGAAGACGAAGACCTACCTCAAACATGACAGAAGTATTCAGGTTAAGGACGAACTTGGGCCTAGTACATAAAAAAGCTGGATAAGTGTAAAAATGCCTGGCACAAAAAAAACAAAACAATCGTTTTGATGTTCTCGAGGCAAGAACAGTTACACACGAAGGCCAGAGAAGCGTACTAGAGAAGGAAAGACCAATAAAAACTAATGAAGACGTAGAATTGAGAGCAGTGGAGTCGAAAGAGAGGGCTGGGCAGTACAAATCTCGTTTTACGGAAGTGGACAAACTAGAAGTTTTTGCGGCATTGAAGGAAACACGGTTGTCTGAGCCCCAAGTAGTAATCCGATCCACATTGGAATTCAGCGACACAAACACTGAAACGATTGCAAGAGATTTCAGCTGATAAAGCAATCGAACATGGGTGGGAAAAAGAGCAATAGAGGGTGGTATCGTTGATAAAAGCACGGACAGAAGAATTGGTGGAAAGTAAGAACATCAGCAGGAGATAGTACAGAACCTCGAGAGACGCCAACATTCATCTAGTATATGCTTGAAGAGCATCGTCGACTCGGGTCGCAATGCAGCGTCCGCAGGAAAAACTTAAAGTCCAGGAAAAGAGTTTGGGTAAGAATCCGAATCCAGGTAGTTTTTAAGTCTTTGTTTTAAGTTTTATACATCTGAACTTATCTGTATCTTATGAGAAAGAATCCAACCTGAGTTTACCCTTCCTAGACATTTTAATCACAGGGCATCCGGACGGTACACTACAAAGGGCCATTCGCAGAAAAGCAATATGGAGCGGACACTATATGCAGTTTTCTAGTTTCGCCCCGGTCGCGTATAAACGTGGTTTGATCACAACGCTTTTTCACAAGCCCGAAACATTTGTACTCCTAATGAATTGCAAAAGGGAGAAGATTCCATCAAGGAAACCCTTTTGGCCAATGGTTACCCAAAAAACGTCCAATGAGCACCACAGCAAGATACGATGTAAAACGGAGCTCATTCTACCAGCTGAACGAAGGCAAGTCACTTTATTCGTTCCTTTTAGAGGTGATCACATTTTTAACCATGTACTTCATAACTTAATCTCAACACTAGGCCGAACATGTACGGCCGCCCAATTACGCATAGTGCAGACCACTAGAGGATAAGGATTAAAAGACCACCGACAGTCATATTGCCCTCAATGCCCCACATGTTGTCTACTAGTTCACTTGCGTATGCTGTGACACGTACATTGGCAGAACAGAACAATATTTGGCTCATTCCGAAAGAGCTTTGCACTCAATGATTCAGTTGCACTGCACAAAACAAACTCCGGCAAGAAACCTACCGTCTACTATCGCAAGGCATAAATTTTTAACAGGCCATCGGGTTGACCTGGCCCGGTCATTCAAAGTATGATTACGCAACCGGAATGCAAGACTGCTGGCGTTCAGCGAAGCTCTGTTGATCAAGACAGAAAACCACCTCTTTGTGCACACATACAATTGTTGTAAAACAATCTGCCTTCCCTGGCATCATCATCATCGTACAGCGTTAAACAACAGGGCAAGATCCACTGACCAATGCCTTCATCATCATGTTGCAAGTAGGAGTAGAAAGAATGAATACACAAGGTGGACAGGAAGTGCACCTACACGGGTGGGAAAACGAAAGGACGCCCTAATAGCCAACACACGGAATACACAGTCTAACTGTACAAACACACATTGGTCAATCATTCCCATTTGACAGAAAGTGACAACACGATCGCCACTGTTCACGGTTCGCTGCCATATGCTTCAGTGTCACCAACCAACTGACTGAGGGATCGTTTGGACCCCCAACACGAAGATGCGAGGCAACTACTTGCTCTGTACATTTTCCCAACTCTCGCTGCCAAGTCACCAATTGACCTCCACGTCGTTTCTTCCATTCCTGAGGAAATACGGAAAACGGGACACGGTAAGGTAGACGTGTGTTTGCCATACGTAACATGTGCTCCAACCAACGAAGCCTACTAAGATGGGTACGCTGATAGAACGTTCTCTGGATTAGCACCCAATACTCGATTTCTGACCTCATCATTGCTTACTCAGTTATTCCACCTAATCTTAGCGATACTACGCAAACATCGATGGTCAATAACCTCAAGACGACGAATATCTTCCGCAAGCAGACCCCAAGTCTCTCAAATATACAACAAAACTGAACTCACCACGGCACAGTACACACGGACTTTCAATTTTCGTGAAATATCAGGTCGGTACCACAAGTGCTTTAGTCCAGCGTACGCCGCCCGAGCTTTGGATATCTGCGTGCTCACCTCTACTACCATGCACCCATCCGTCGTCAAGCTGCTGCCGAGGTCACTAAAGTGGTAAACAATTGTTAGTTCCCCCTCACCGAGCATCAAGCTCGAAATTGTGATGTCTAGTCTTGCAACAACACTTGTCACTCCGAAAGTGCAAAGCGAATGCCGTATGGAGCTACAGCTTGTGCGAGTTTATCGACTACACCTTGAGCATATTCCGTGCGTTCGAACTAGCAGACAGCGTCGTCCATGTAATCTAGGTCACACAGCTTTTCACTATTTCCTAGTTCAAGGCCCACATCCTGAAGGTTTCGCAATGCATTCACCACTGTCTGGTCCATGACGAAGTTAGACAAGAATGGAGAAATGGAACATCTTTGTCGAACATGGATGGTCGTTTCGAACGAACTGGATAGTTCACCATAAAACTTTACGCGGCCAGAAGTATGAGAGCACAATGATCTCAGTAGATTCACGAACTTCTGTGACATACCTTTTCGATGAAGAGCACTGAAAAGCGCTGTTCGGTCAACCGAATCGAAGGCATCTTTCAAGTTGAGGAGAACCATCATTGTCGGTCGACTGTGCGTGTGGCGCGCCTCAAGTAATTGACGAAGAGTAAAAACTTGGTCGATGCATCCTCGAACTGAATGGAATCACGCCTGTTGTTTGCGGACGTTCTCACGAGCTGGTGTCAGATGTAGCAGCAAAATCGAGGCTAATATCTTGGTGACTACGGGAATTAAACTAATCCCACGATGGCTACTACAGTCATTGGGTGTTCCCTTCTTGAAGATGGGTACAACCAATGACGGAACACGTTCTTTGTTCCAAGTGTCACGGCTCAAGGTGATAAGTGATTTTATCAACGCACCACCACCTATTTTGATAAGAACTGTGGGAAGTTTGTTGGGACCGATCGCTTTCCCGCGCTTTAGTAATCGAATGTATGACTTCACTTCCACTTCCGATGGGGGCTCAAGTAATATTCACCAAGGATTCGCAGTTGTTGACACAGGAGTCACTACATTAGAGCGCGGCCAGCTAAACTGCTCCTTGATTTATTCGGCCCAACGGTCCAGCCTTTGCTCTTTGGCTATGAATGGGCTCCCCATTTCTATCGCATATCGTTTCGCTGACCGAGGTTCGCCGTCCACTGGTGTCGCGAATGAGTCTGAACACTCTTTGACTGTTACCTGAAGCAGCTGCTATTTACGTTTCTTCGGCTACCCTGACCCACCAATTTCCGCCATCCTTCTTAGGGCTTTTCGTAACTTGCTTTTGTAGACTTCTCCGTATATTATTTATCTCCTTAGGGTTCGAGAGCTGACATCTTTGCCCCATTAGACTGATCGACTCCTGTGAAATCCAGTGTCTTTGGTGGACATCGGATCTAGGACCACAGGCGAAACCTGATGCCACGTGCATTACCTGTTTGATATGGGTTCATTTCTCATCTAAATTACTGTTCGTCGTAGATCCCAGCTCATGTGCTAATTTCTATTCAGAACTGGTGGGTACTTCAAGATCTCGAAACGTTGCACAGCACTCGACGAAATGGGCAGCGTGGTCCTGATTATCGTGCCCGACGATCGATGCAGTATGGAATTCTTTCTGTTCGTGTACTTCATGGGAGATGTTGGAGAAGGGGTACTGCTAGGGTGTCCAGCCGCAAAGCAGGAGAACGATTAGGGTTCTCAGCCGAAGTCTTCAGTTCTAACAGGAACCTATTCGTAAGGCAGCGGGGTCGCTGAGTGGAAGCCCATTTGCTTGGATCAATTGTTCTTCCACTGATTTTGTCGATAGTTTCCAGCTCAAATCGATCCCCAACCTGGAGGACCAGGAGACTGGACTTTGTCTGGCGTCTACCCACTGATCTTCCAGGCATGATTGCATCTCCGGCTTAAAGAGGCCATTCTGTATGGCTCTTTGAGTCATAGAGACACGCAAGCCATCACACCACAAGGTGCAATCTCGTCGTAATGCATCCCCTGGCACTAGCCACAAACCCCAAACGAATTCCTGTATTCTTTGTGATAAACACTCTCCTCATCTTTCTGTGTATCCCATGTACCGTATCATATATAAACTGATGTTTCACGTATGCGATCGACAAGAGTGAACGAAATGCCTGCATCACGCAAACATTTCGTTCTTATTACCTTGTAGTTTTGACGAAAACCTTCGTGCTATATTTGACCAAAGGCTCTGGAGATATCTAGTGACATGAAATGCGATTTGCCGTGATCGTTCAACGCATAGGATCAGGTATGCGAGATATATGCCAATAAATCACCAGTGGATTTGTGGCGAAGAAACCCATACTGATAGTCACTCATGAGTGTATGGTGCTCCAGTAACGATAGAAGTTGTTTCGCAACTGCGGTTTCCATAACTTTGGATAAAACTAGAAAATGGGTCTGTATCTGGAAGGTCGGTAGGGATCACCACGCTTTGGATGGGGAAAATATGTGCAGTCTTCCGACATGAGGGAAACACGTTATTTTGTGAGGAGTGATTGAATAAACGACGGAGAATGAGTGCAAATTCTGGTGCACAGCTCCTCAACAGGATGGGGGAGATGCCGTCCGGCCAGGAGGTTTTGATATGTCAAGTGAACGCAGAACTTGACGGTCGTTTCTGGTAGTGATTTTGACCTCAAAGAGAGGCCCCACTGAAGTCAAGGGAGAAGGTACGGTAGGGCAATGTGATATAGTGGAGTTGAACGCAAACATGGATCCGAAAACCTCCGCTTTTATCGACGGATCGGATACATGAGTACTTTGGAAATCGGAGATAGATGGGAACGAAACTGGATAAAATTAACGAGGGACAGCTTTCGCGAGGGACCTGAAGGAACGGTTACCAGAGACACACGATGCCAATTTCTAAGCTTCACGGTGAGCAGATTTGTTTTTGGTCTCCCGCACAGTGACACAGCATTCGTTGCGTGCTCATGAGCACCAGTCATGTGAGTATTGGGTTTGACAGTGGTACCAGTGCTTGAAAGCAACCTTTTTCCTCCACGCTGCACGAATACATGCGTGGGTGGATCATTTGGGGGCTTAGAGCAAGTAGAGGCGAACACATGTGTGCCTTGAAGTGTAGTTTCTACAACGCTCCTGGTCGATGTATTCGGATCGAAATGGAAGCAACATTCAGACCAGAAATAAGAAGCCAGAAAATCACCCATCGTGCTACAATCTGCAGAGTCATAACACCATAAAATGCGTCTGGAGGGTGAGATCGACTCGGGAACAGAAAGGTTTAGTAGGCACTTGATCTGACGCACCGTGGGGAGGCGAGCGAGGAGTTGTGAAATAAAAGGATGGGTTAGATGGTAGAACGTCTAGGGTGTGTGCACGATCACCAGGACAATGGGGGGACCAGTGAGGAAACAGAACAGCTGTGACAGGCTCTTAGTGACGGTAAATGTTTCCGTTTCGCGTCCCAGATGAGTGTGTAAGCCAATCGCTGTTGTTGACAGTGAAATTCCCTAAGATGTTTATATTGGAACTAGGGTCATTTCCCAAAATACCCTCTGCAGCCTGCGACAACGATTCAAAAATAAAACAATCATTGATATAAGGACGACAGAAAATGCAGGGAGAGTGGGAATTTGAGCTTTATCTAAATAGGCTGGAAATGTCGAAATTGGGCGAGCGAAATGCCGTGACAGATTTGTGGATAGGGGCACAGATCCCGTCATTAAAGAATAAGTGAAAGAGAAGATAGCTGGAAAAATGAAGATGGGTTGTGTCAGAGAAGAGAGAAGTTTGAGTTTTGGACAAAAGTGGAATCAGAACGGAGGAAGAACCAAGAAAATGATCCACAGGCTCAACGTCACTACTTCGTAAACCCGTGGCTTCAGAACAAGCCTGGTGCTAGTTTGACAACATCACCAACAACAGCAACGGAAAGAACAAAGTAAAACGGGGTGCGGCGGGGACGAAAGTATAAAGGGACAAATGACTTTTCTTGTTTTTTCACTGTAAGCATTTTGATATTTTTTCCTTGGATTCGATGTTTTAATGGCGAGCGGAAGTGCAACAGACAGACCCTAGAGTAATCGTGCCACTGACTTCTATTCTCAGTCATGTCCCTCAATGTCTCCAGCCGATGACAATTCTTATACATTGGGGCCCAACCAGGATGGCGGGAAGTGCCAACCGGAGCCAACTTCATATTTCCACGCCAAATCATGACCTGAGCGCCGCGTCGCTTCTTCAAACTTAGCCCAGTACGTGCGAATAAAGCACGGAAAGGTGGACGATCGGCGGGCATACGTAAAATATATCTGAGCCATCAGAAGTGGTATAGGGAGAGACAGACAAGTGTAGTGGAGGAGACTTAAATGACGTAGGATCATGAAAGCCAGCTTAGTCTTCGATATTTGTGATGAAATCTCCTCCCAACACGACCTCCAGTGGTATTCAAGCTCCCGAAGTACTTAAAGTTGTCATCTACCTCCACCTGATCACCATAAAACGCGAGTGAAGGCACGGGCTCCTGCCAGTCTTACGAAATTACTTTGCACTAAGAAGGTGCAAAGTGCGTACCATACCTGGATACCTCAATCGTCAAACGCTTCGAAGTGTGTTTTATTGTCATTCAACAAGGCAATGTCATCGGCATATTCCAAGTCAAAAACTCGTTTACGTTTGGAAAATCAAACAATGCATTCCGTACAACATTCTTCGAAACACAATTGAGAAGGAACAAAGACGACAAACGGAGGCGAAAGCTTGTCGAAGACCGTAACATGACCTGAGGCGTGAGAATAAATTTCCTCGGCCATTGATACATACTTCTCAGGTACTCCATTCCTCCACAAACAGTCCCACAATGCGATCCTATCGACAGACGCCAGCGCTTTGACGCTATCGGCATAGGGTTTACACTTCTACAAGATAGAGACAACAATCGATTCCCCCAGGATACGTGGATCTGCTCAAAATTCCAAACCTTTAGTAGCAAAACAACCTTCTCTAACACGCTGTACTCCAACAGCGTTAAAAAGGCTGCGAAAGATCATCGGAGCCCGCGCTTTCTTAGGTCCTAAAGTTTGGTTTCCCCTGCGGATCTCCACCTTAGTACGTGAGTCTGTCGAAACAGACCATGGGACTGGTGCCGAAATGGCTGCGTGAAGCTGATGCTGGAGACCAGGAAAACTATTTGGAACTACCCCACCAAACGACCAGATATCGCTGGAGTAGTTTAGTTCAGATTTTTCAGCCACTGACCTAGCACATTAGTATTTCGATTTCACCTTCAACTTCACTTTGCATTACCCATGCATCTACAACCTTTCCCGTCAAGCCTTAGCCGAAACCCACAATTGTTTAGCCGCGACTCGCAGTCCTTTAGTCACGACCCACAGTCCTTTGACCTTGACGCACAACCTTCAGCCATATCGCTGCAAGCCAGTCAGATCAAAAGTACCGGAATATTATGACGTCAAGAAATGTTGAAATAATCACTTTCTACGAAGAAGCTGGGTGAACAAATGACAAAGTGTGACGATCGTATGCTGCACAATTGACTATCGTAATGGTATCAAATGGTGTATCGCAAATTGATTGAAGGATGTTTAAACAATGCACCCGTATCGTCGAAACATGCGGCACAATTCATATCACTGTTGCATTTTCAGCGAACCAGTTTTCAATGTACTAATACATTCGAACGAATTACGGAATGCTTCTTTTAAAGGGTTAAAAAAGGATGGTACCGTGGGTAAAAACGAATCTGATGATTGTTAGGTAACTGTGTCCGCCTCCGATGAACGAAAAAATTTTCGAAGATAAAAACTACTGAAATGCCTGGTAGCTCAATAGCAACAGACGCTGAGCAGCATGAAAGAAACGCATGCCATGTAATCTTTGTATGTCATTCATACTCCCAGATACCGGCTACAGATGAACATGCTAATATTTTCAAGCTACGTCCTGTACTTGACAGTAGGTTTCGGACAGCTTTACTACCTGCTTTTATGCGCCCAAATCTGCGACAGCACCATTTTTTTAATTAGTTTCATCAATATACAACCTGGTAGTAGCAGCCAAGTAGTATATTTTGCTCGTTTGGATTTGACTGCATCTGAATTCCTATCCACTGGAGGAAGGGTCGGCTTCTTACTCGAATAGTGATGTCCATGCAGTAATCGATCAATGGATGACGTGTTAACTGTTGTACTTCAGAAGTCATTCGCCATCCTCTCCCACAACTGCCTGACCAACCCTTCGTTGAACTTCGCATTGTAGGATCCGCGTGTGAAAGTTGCATCCTGAGATGTTTGGCAACATCCTTCGGATCCTCTCCACTTCGCGCACATCTTATCATCCCCCTAGATCATCCGCGCTGGTGAAAGGATAGGATCTCTTCTTTGCACGCATATTACCACTATCCACATCGTCAGGTGATGATGCGTATCGCCCGATTGGCTCCGAACAAAATATCAACTAATCGACAACCAGTTTCCCAATGCACCGGCAAATTGTCACAACTACGTAATTCTGTACGTAATTCGTCATGCAAAATACGGTACTTTGTTTCTCATTTACAATCACTGACAGGTCAAGACTCGATATGATGAAAAATAAAGGATTGGTTCCTTAGTCGTTAGGACAAGTGGATACATTGATGGTCCGAGGATAATACACACACAATTGACGTAAGCAACTGTCGTCAGTTTACTTGTTGCAACGTTTGACACCTAGTATCAATGGTGGTAGACAGTAATCCACTGTGGTCTTAATCGTTGCCACACCTGACTTATTGGGACCTCGGGTGGTTCTTTAGCACTCCAAGTCTCAGGGTCCGGTTGCCTCCAACAGTGCAGCGGGTCTTCGTGGCTACGGGGTGCATACCCCCTCCACTGCACTCATGCGATGGCGTGTATTAAAAAAAATTAGAAATCGGTGGTACGAACTGTGCCGCATGTTTCGACGATACGGGTGCATTGTTTAAACATCCTTCAATCAATTTGCGATACACCATTTGATACCATTACGATAGTCAATTGTGCAGCATACGATCGTCACACTTTGTCATTTGTTCACCCAGCTTCTTCGTAGAAAGTGATTATTTCAACATTTCTTGACGTCATAATATTCCGGTACTTTTGATCTGACTGGCTTGCAGCGATATGGCTGAAGGTTGTGCGTCAAGGTCAAAGGACTGTGGGTCGTGACTAAAGGACTGCGAGTCGCGGCTAAACAATTGTGGGTTTCGGCTAAGGCTTGATGGGAAAAGATGTATTGTATCGGTTCTACAAACCTTATTCGGGAAACAAACCAATCAAGGGTATGTAAGAAATTAGGAGACACTACAAAAGGTACCAAACATATGGTGTGTGTGTATACGAATACAAAAACGCGACGGATCGCAACGACAAATGGCCTTGTTCTTCAATATATATGGTCGCTAACTGAGTGAACGTCTTGTATGCCATCCAGATAGCTTGACATGACCTACATGACCAAGTCTACTGGTCAGGCTTTTCACACTTTCTCATCAGATCCTTCCCCTCGGGCTTATCTAACTAGTGTTATCGCTCTGTCCGAAGTGAAAAAACTAACTGAATGAACGAAAAGCTTGGGGGAGTAAGTCATAGGAGAAAACCGTGCAAAGAAAAACAAAACACGCACATGCCACTGACCACGGCATTTAGTCATAACACCTAATGCGTCCAATCATACACGGGGCGGATCTAGTGGACTGCAACCCGGAAACCTAACACGTAGTGTATGTTCAATCCCAGTGGTTGACGAAACCGAATCATCATGAGGTAAATGCCATTCTCCGAACCGCATGGATTCGTCTATTACAAAGATTTGAAAAATTTAGAAAACTTCTGTAAAGATGAGCAATCTAAAGGTATTGTCGAAATGCTTTAGACGAACTTTTCCCTCCGTACCTAATCATTCTCTCTTGGACTTTTCGTGGTATATCACAACATGAAGTTTAACTATGAAATTCTACAAGCCAGGATGTCAGTCACGTTCGTTCTGCCGCGACACGCCGACAAGTGAAATTGTGTAACCTTGGTAACCACGATAAATTGGTCTGAAGTTTGGAAATCCAAAACTAGTTAAATGTTAAATATGGCATATTGCCAAATCGACGAAGGCGAAATTCACGAGGGGTGGATTTTTCATCGAGTAATAAACATTGACCCTGCTAGAAACGTTGTTTCTTTACTTAACTGTCTGTCATGTTTCAGAAGCGAAAACAAAGTGAGTGTACATGCAGAACATCATATTGTCTAACAGTTCAACAGCCAACTCACGATGAATGGTAACCTCGTTGGAGGAACAATTTCGGTTTATTTCGAAGATATGACCCGGATTTCAAGGTAGTATTGTAACAGGGAATGCTGGGGCGAGGGAACGGCGCGAACATTAAGGCGAACGAACGAACCAAACGAGGACCACAGACAAAAGAACAGGAGGCAAATATGTCGGAGGCGTCCCGAAGCAGGCAAAAAGAAGCATACAGACGACCAGAGAGGAAGCAGCGGGATCTCCGGAAACCAGCAAGATAGCTCAGGTGAAGGGCTGCCGATCGAGCCGTCAACTGAGACAGTCGGGCCAACCGAAGGGAAATGACGGGCAAGAGAAGCAAGCCATCGGTCACAGGCAAATGGGAAGAACGCAGCCGAAGCGCTGAAGCAGCGGCAATAGCAATCTTGGTGCCGAGCAGTCTGGAAAAAGGCCTATATAAGCGACTGTATGTGTGCCATGACTTGACTTGTGTGACCGTGGAAATACAAGTATCCTGCCGTGTGTTGTCGTCCTTGTTACAGTATGAGCGTGACCCGTTAAATATTCAGTTTCTTTTCGTAACGCTGAAGATTTGTTGAAATCCGGAAAATTCCGCTACTTTATCAAAGAGAGGGGTTACATTGTGCGAGCCCATCGACCACTTGTTTTCGTAACAAACATATTTCGTATTCTTCTTGTGAGTGACAGCATGTTTTCTCACATTATTCATGTAAATAGAGGCCTTATAACAAGACGTGGTGTGAAAGACATGACCTGGATAATGATGTTATCCACACTAGGATAAAAATAACAGCCAGAAAGCAATAAGTATTATAGTATATGCAGCTGAGTAGTAGGAGATTAGATTTGTATGATATGACTCATCATGCAGCTTCAACGTTCAACTAACCATTGAAAACCATGGAAACACTGTGCAGCTGTCTCATCCTTGTTAGGAATCATCAGCAGTGCACATCCACCGAGCCCCCACGGGGTGGGCGATTGTGAATTGAACACCTCAACCACAAGGTTATCCGGGATGGCTCTCAACGGTGAGTTGAGCGTTGAAGCTGCATGATGAATCATATTATACAAATCTAATCTCCTACTACTCAATTGCAAATAGTACCCAAGCTCTGTAGGTTGTTCAAAACGCAATGCCTTCGTTGTACTTAGGCCTCTACACAGAAGTCATCCATCACAGGTGTCGATCGCTGTGCGGGTAGCGGGTTGTTACCGTTCAAAGCCAGTGACGGAAGGGCGCTATATCATGTAGTGAAGATGTTTAACACACCGTTGAGAGCCAGCCCGGACAGTCTTGTGGTTATGGTGTTCGATTCGAAATCGCTCGCCCCGGGTTCGAATCCCCGTGGGGGCTCGGTGGATGTGCACTGCTGATGATTTCTAACAAGGATGAGACAGCTGCACAGTGCTCCCATGGTTTCCAGTGATCAGTTGAGCGTTGAAGCTGCATGGTGAATCATATTATTATAGTATAATAATAATAGCAAGTAATATCTGGAAGATTTGATTTTTAAAAATTCCTGTGCGCCTAAGCAAATAAGGGTGGAGAAAAGTTTGTTGCTCTAGCCTCCAGGCAATTGGAAACCAACATAGTATAAATAACAAAGGTGGCTTAATGTTGCAACCACGAATATACCCGAATCGCATCGTTAATCGTTTTGACCCCATCGATTCACTTTGAATGAACTGTGATGAGAATAAGGGGACTCACGAATACGTCCGTCGTAAAAAATAAATTCGTGAAGAAACTCACATTAGTGACTTTGAGGTCGCAAAACACCACGCTGGTTGACATGGGGTACAAAAAAACACGGTCTATCTCGCTGATGGGGCGTTGTTAAAGATATCCTGAACAACGTAAGACTTGTCAGGCCCAGAAGAAATAAAGGTTCCGTGCCAGTCAAACGAGAAGTTATTTTTGAAAAACTGCCTAATTGTAGAATGATGCCCCAGGTCATATCACAAAAGAGGATGTATGTCTTATAGACGCGGACAAACCTATTCATTTGTAATAAAATGCTACTGTAGCAAAACCACTGGAAAATCCAATGATTTAATTTTCACAACTTCCCGCTAAAAGTGACGATCTGAATAAGATTAGGAATTTACTCCTTGTGTATAAGGAAGGATTTACCGCAAGTTTCCCATGTATCTCACAAAATTTTACAAAGGTGCAACCTTGTATTCTGAAGACTGCTTATTTTTGAAAAACCCTAGTGTCTAGGGAATTTCGACAATATCTGTACGTATTATATTTTCGATGAAAAAGCCGAATTTCTGTTGACAGAGGACGGACGGATGGAAATTCTCGGTCAAAAGGAACTCGAAGTCATGAGCATATGAACGCGATTGGACGGCGAACCGTTCAGGTCGTTGTCCCTGTGCGTGCGCGTACTAGCTGCACGAAATACGACTACAAAAATGAGCCGATCCGAAATAGGTCAGATATTTTCGTTGCACACCCACCGATTCGGGAAAGCAGAAAAGGCAGGGAGGGGAAAGGGCGAGTGGGCAAGGATATCACGTGCCGGTTTAGGTGTGGTCTATCATAAAAGGGTCACACTGGACTATGCATCGTGCAGCAGGTTGCAGAATAAATCACGTGGACATATACGATACCCTAGAGATGTAATCGAGGCAGATCAGTATCATCCTGGTCACCAACGTCAATATCGCTAGGCATTGCAAAAAACGATTACTACACATGCACAAGATAGTCAAAAACTAAGGTGTATCAATAACCGTATCCACGGTAGATAAACAGCAAATTTGATTCGAACTACCGAAGTATTCAGGTTTTCTTTCAATCAGACGATGGATATTCTTTGGTCAGGTGCTACGCACCTAAGAATCAAATTCATCCGAGTTTTCTATGTCCAACTAAGTGGACCTGGGTAAACACGACTCAAGATTTGAAAATCTGGTTCTTCACTTCATCCATGGTACTCCCCAACGAAATCAAAACTGACTTCCAATCTATCCAGGACGGGGTCCCGAAAGCCGTTCAAGGGTTGCTATAAGTTGATTTATCCTATAGCCGTACTAGGAGTACTGGAACTTACTGATCGATTGAAGTAAGAGCTGAGTCGAAGTGCTACTCGATAGGAGGCGTCTGATAGGAGTAGCACCTCTGAGTTGGTAGACTGCACCCTTGGGGTATTTCTCATCACTTCGGTCTCTATCAGGTACCCAGCTCTCACCTGTAGCTCCACACCCCAGCTGCCACATCCCGACAAGTCGCTCGACAGGCGGGCCAAACCAGATTGAGGGCGAACGAGGTCTAAAAACCTTGATAAGACAGTGTTGGACACGCAAAGACGGCTAACCCTGGGTTAGATTCCATGCAATCGAATGGCAAGCGAGCTCCTAGGGAGGCGCCGGCAACTAAGCGTCAACAAGCTGCTGCCTTGCAACCCGCACCTAGTTGTGAAAAAGTTAGAGGTACGCCCTTGAAAAAAAGCCGGGTGACGCTGGGGATGCATCTTGTACCAAACCCCCAAGAAGCTTCATGACCATGTCATCCAGACGTTCTATTAACCAAGCTCCGGCGTACGGGCAACCACGATCAGAGACATTCACGAAGTCAGTAAGTCAGTCGATAGGCTGAACTTCCTTTCAACCGAAATACGCGATTGGAGAAAAATCCATCTCCATAAGTATGTCCTTGAAGAGTAACGTCGCTAACTACTCGGTATACTGCTGTGATTCACTGAACAGTCCATTCAACAATGATCCAGCGACTAGAACCTATTGATGCTATAATTTGTGGCTCCCGACCGACAGATGAGACCAGACTCCACACACCTAGTGTATTCTGTGCGGCGCGCATGAGTTTGCTGCGTTCTATAAGCAATCAGATATGTAATGGAAAATCCACTTGCATTTTTCACATCGAAAAGTCGGACACCGAGAGCCGGAATCGAAACGGTGACCCTCCGCATACCGGGCAGATGCTCTACCAGCTGAGTTATAGCGGTCCGAACAGTCAGCTGTGAATAACGCAAGTGAACAATCGATAATGCGCGAACCACTATTCCAATGATACACGGTATCTGTCCTGGTTTTATTCATTGGGCTAGCCCCGTCGGTCACTTCCTAATGGATCGCCGGTTCGATTCCGGCTCGCAGCGTCCGACTTAACGATGCGAAAGATGCAAGTGGATTTCCCATTACATATGATTCAGGCTCCTCACGCCAACAATGCCATCAGATATGTCTGTTGTCGTATAGACTGGCGGGGTCATTCATGATCAAAACAGGTGAGGTTACAACGAACAGCAATGCCATAAGATGTCATCTTGAGGTCAAGGTGCAATGTGATGTGGGAACGTCATGAAAAATGAGGTACCTGAAATAGGGATTGTGGGCTTGAACGCGGGGTCATTACACATGACACTCTCTTAATCGTCTTTTTTTTGAAACCGATATTTAAGAATGCACTTGTTCACAGAAACACATGGGAACAACCGGTTACACTACTGCACAACCTTCAATCGAATTGATTTACGCTAGAGTAAGGGGTTCACTCAATATTTTTCTATATTACTTCAGTATACCTAACTTCCTCTTGAAGTTAGTCTTGAGTGGGCGAATAGTTTCACTTCGTCGGTGTGCATTGCTTTTCGAGACAGAGGTTGGAGGGTAGGTCGAAGTGGTCAATCCATAATGGGACAAAGAAGTATGAAAACCCCAGTTAGTGAACCTGGCCGAGGACGTGTTCGACTTTCGAGTGAGAGTTTACGACACCCGCCGACCAGGCGGTTGTCATCGACTCGACGATGTCAAGAGGTAGCAACCAAAATCAGAGCACAGGAGTGTGAAGTTAGCGGTCAAAAGAATTGAACTGAACACGACGAAAACCAGTCGTGGGGATCACAGCTGAACATCGAGATAATCTGTGCCCGAAGAATATAAACTAAGCCCTATGAACCCTCCGTTCGTGAGGCTTGGCAAACCTGTGATTCCAATGTCACGGAGACGGGTGATATGCTTCACCTAGGTGTACCGCGAACCAATTGTACCGAGACTAAGGACGCGGAAGTCGGGTGGTACTCAGCGAAGTGTGTATTGACATTAATATGCACGTAATCGTAAGGCACATATGATAGGAATAACCAATGAGAAACTAATGGAGTGCAGTGGTTCGTATTTGCATGTGGGTGGGGGGAGGGAGCGTGAGTCTGTCTGTGAACAAAAAGTATAGTGAATCAGAAATGGCAACATAACTAAATGGGGTTTGAGCCGCGACATACCCGGTTGGGATTGTTCAAACATGTGAAAACCTGCATCAAGGAACCTGGCTTAGTATGTGGCTCAAATTCAAACCTGCAATCATCCGGTTGCATTGTTAGTTGTTACCGCCACACTAGATTCTAGATATAGCTGGATAACTACGCACTGCGAGCGCGCACTGCAGTTCGGTAGTCATTGTTTCATTCCCATATTATGCGCAAATTTACGGGTAGATGAAGAGTTGTAACCGAAATCGTAGGGAACGTGTTTAATTTCCCTTTCTCTTCAATCAGATGGTAAGTACAACTTTTTCTGGCTGCTATGTAAGTGCCTTTTGTGGGTCTGACCACAAGCATGTGTTCAGGCCATAAACTGGTCTGTGTCCCTTGTAACATTCTACGGCCAACCTCAGCATTGTTCATATGGTGTTCTAAAACATAACAGCAATCCTACAAAGATATTGATGATCGGAAACCGTTAACCTGTGTGTATCTTCTACCCCAAACGTTTATGTTTTGGAGCCATTGGGCCGAATTGATCTCCTGGTGAAAACACTCAACCCTTGGACGTCAGAGTGATGCTACAAGTGACTAATATCGATTAAAGCCACACAAGCCTATTGTTTTGGAAGGGGAAACTACATTCGACATTCGGTCGCCAGGGTAACAATAGCCACCTGCCTCGACTGATGCGTCCCTTGCCAGGTTAAGATTTGTTGTTGAAGCAATTTATCCTTTTGCATTCTTAAAGTACAAAATGTTTTCCTAACACTGTTTTAGTTATCCGACTTATCTAAAAAAGCATGCGAATTACTCGCTATTTTCGCACTAGAATGATCTCAAGTACAGTTTAAAAGAGGAGTGAACAAAGGAGGGTCCAGAAGAGCGCACCTCCTGTGATGAATTAGTGCAAGCGATTCTCACAAACACACGTGTATCAACGAACTGGACGCAACCCATCAGGAATAGGCATCAAACCCAGTACTCTGCTCCAACTTCAACATTTCTGATACAAATAATCCACTAAATTCAAGCAACGCTGTGAGTAAATGGTTTCTAAAGATCGATAATTACCACGTTTTCACCACAATATGTATACGGTTCCCGACAGACAAACGGGTGTTACTTCTACTCTACAAGTGTTAAAACGACGAAAACCAGTCGTATTCTCCCTATGGGCGGGACAATTTATGAGACATTTGACTACCGAGCATAATAGAACATACAGATGCAACGGTGACAAAAACCTTTACGTGTGTTTTCCATATCGAATATGTACTGCAGACTAACTTAAAAATGCGACGTTTTGGTGTCCAAACACGTGCCGTTATGATTGTCTATAACCGGAAACAATCCGACGTAATCCCAAGATTTTACAGCAAATTACCATGTAAGGTTGTAAGATCTAATCTACTTCTCAAACGCAATTAGTAACCAAGCTCTGCAGGTTGCTTATAACAAAATGTCTTCGTTATACTTAGGCCCTTACAGAGAAGTCATACATCACAAAAGTCGATTGCTGTGTGGGAAACAGGTTGTTACCATTCAAATTCCATGACGAAAGAGTGTTATATCGTGTGGTGTGTATGCTCAACAAGTTGCTGAAAGCCACAAGGGATAGTCTGGTGGTTAGACGTTTGATTCACAGTCGTTGCCCCCGAGTTCGAGTCCCAATATAAGACTGTATCACACATTCTTTGTACCAGTAAAAATACTGTAGGAAACAATTAGAGCAAACTTTTGTGAGACTATATCATAAACGAACCTACGGTCCGGTAACTGAGATCCTAATATCCCCGAAGGTAAACAGTGAGAAGACAAGACAAATTACCTCCACAACTTTTCCATTGGCAAATTTTTCCAATTCGCCTTGCACTTGATCCATGTCTACACCAGGTGCACCACACAATGCAGCCAAAGCTTCTGCAGCCTCGTGTCGCACGACTGGATGATGCTTTGAATCACGCATAACTGTGATCAATAAAGGAACCGCTTCCGGATCACCACGTTGTCCGAGGCAATAAGCGGCCTCGTGTTGCAACAATGTGTCAGCTACCGGTGAAGGCTCGGTCACTCTAAGGAACTCGCCAAGTAACGAGATCGCCAACTTTTCACCCGCGTGTCGCAGTCCCCATAATGCACGGGATCGTCCAACTAATGAGGCCTCTGGATTCATCAGGCACTGAGCCCATTCACGTAAAGTAACCTCGGGAACAGGCAACTTAGACATCGGACCGGAGGTGGGCATCATTTAAGATTGCTAGACGGAAATAACGCAGAATTCAATGCATGACTTGACGCATTTCTCATGTGGAAGATGTGCCCAGGAATTTTCAGCGCACGATTGGTGACAAATCAATAAACGGTTTGATTCGGAAAAAAGGCGTAGTTGAGATCAAATAAGAGTTGATGCACACTAATACGAGCGAGGACAAACAATAGCTTCGAAAATCCACCTGTATGACCACCAAGTGGTGAAATAGAATTGCAAGTCAACTGCTATAAACATTCCATAGAAATATCAGTTTGCAGTGGTTTAGAAATGAGATGCTTAAGCACGACAATTTATCGCATTTACGAACGTGTATTAGTAGCATGCTTTGGATTAGTGGTAGCTCAGTCGGGGAATCGATCGAAAAACAGCTGGGGCATACAAATGAACCATTCTTCCAGATTTATCTCAATCGTGTTATGCAAGGCACCAGCCAATGAAAATACTGTCCCGGCCGCCTTCCTGTAGATTTTATTCGCAGAAGTTACGTTCCTCAACCAAAAAGTGAAGATGTTAGAATCGTTTGCAATGACACTGGTATTTGACTGGTAGAACGCAAACCAAACCAAAGCATGGCTTGTCGATCGCAGGATGCAAAGGTGAAGTGTGCAGCATTAGTCTAGCGTAATGTTTGCTCGCCGGAACCCATTCAAATTTGGATAGTATCGAAAAACCGATGCTTCAAGTGATACGAAAACGTTTGCCATTCAGTAACAGCGTTGTAGGAAATGTTGTGGTAATCAGTCGACGTCTGGACTACCGAGGGATAATCATTCTCAAAGTACGAGAAAGCAGACGATGGATAGGCATACGCAGAACATATTCAAGGTATCGAAAGTGGTGTAGAACAATCACTTCAGTCAGAGGACGACCATCTGCACACAGCACACGACAACGAGCCTCATCATTACTTATTTGAGGCAAGCAATCTTTCGGAACATCGGTTGTCAAACACAGAAAAATGCCGAGCATTCTCAGCGAGGAGTAACCAGGTCTTGAAGCCGTAAAATAAAACGCTACGAACCGCGGCGATGTACACCCATCCCTTCAATGAGAGACGGATGTCACGGAGGCACCACAGCTTAGTGAAAGTTGTTCTACCACTGGCTATTCGTCATGAGACCTCCTCTCTAACATGACCTCCAGCTGTTATCAAACTTCTGAGGTAACTGAATTCAACGACTGACTCTGCCCGATCATGATAAAACCTGAATGCAGGAACAGTCCTCTTCCAGTCTTGCAAAATTACTTTGCACTTGGAAAGCGCATAGTGCAAGCTGTACCGAGATACCTTAATCGCCAAGCGGCCCAGAGCGTCCTGTATTGCCTATACATTATCACTCAGCAACGCGATATCATCGGTATTTTCCAGGTCGAAAACTCTGTTCCCTGGGAGGAATTCAACTCCACCGGTTAGAAGACCAGACAAGGCATCATGTACTACATCTTCCACGGCAAACGAGAAGAAATGGGGATACAGGGCAACCTTATCGTACTCCACTGAAGACGGCAAAGGTTGGCCGTAGACCCTAACCCAACCTGAGGTGTGACGATGCAACGCTTTCAGCATGGACACACATCTTAGATACACCGATTTTCAAATACCATACAAGACTTTAAAACTATGAAAAGTACTGCGAAACAATCCAGACGGCTGCTTGGCGTTTCGCGTGGTGTTTGTCCTCTATGAATACTGCAGTTTGACAAGAAATCTGCAAGTGGGAGTAGCGTCGCTCTTTTTTGCGAGCATGGGCACACTGTGAATCAGAAAGCTGGAATGGCATATCCATGTGACTTGCCAACTAGGATGCAAAATCCCACGCAGACGAACGGTAAAGGAATCACACATTTAAAGGCGAAATTAATAGGTATAAACAAGCATGCATTCACCATGGCGACAAGCAAAAATTGACAGAGAACATGAGCAGCTGCAGACTAGATCCATTTGTATTGAATAGAGGGGAAGAGAGAGGGATGACTGTTATCGTATTGTGGCCTTCAGAAGATAGTTAAAACAGTAATTGTACACGAGGTTTAAACGTGTGTGCATGATAACGATGGAAGAAGCGGTGAGTGTGTACATATGTATTAGGGCGGACAATAAAGTGGGTAGACAATTGAAGATAGGAGAAAACAACCGATGAAGAGATGAACATGGATGGTGGAATAACAGCATGGGAGAGGATTGGGTAGGACAATACGGGGTAAATCACATGGTGGACAAATCCATGCAAGAGCATCATCGATCACCAAACTGGAAGAGATAAAAACGTGTATGCATGAAAGGCTAATGATCGCACATGAGCATCCCCCTGATCATTAAAAGAACGGTAAGGAACTCTCGGTGGTGTTGAAACGATGAAATATTGAGGGACGGCGAATAAGGCGACAATTAGATCAACAGTTTTTGGCTTTAGTAGAGGGGTTTCTTTAAAAGGTACAACCCAAAACAGAATTCGAGTTGAACTGTAACGGTGATTGTGAATGATACCACCGGTTTATCTAACAACATAACTCGGTGGCGAGTAAAAAGATAGATGTACTGAGTGATGTTCGACCGCTGTACACGTTTGTGAACAGTATGGAAAAAACGAAACGGTGGATGGATAAATGAGTAGGCAAAATATTGCACAGATGTGTGGAGTAACTAACGAATAACGCAAATGATGGGCGTGGTAATGAGTGAAAGGTTGGACCCACTATTGAGCTAGGTTATTATCATGTCCAAATGACCGAAACCCAAATCTTAACTCAACTGATGAAAGACAAAGGCATGGATCGTATGGGGAAAATGGGTTGGGTGATCAAATGAGTTCAATCGAATGAAGCCAGTGACTGGAGTGAAGCGCCCACGATAAAAACGTGTAGCGATAGGAGCCGACCGGGGAACGTATGAACCGGAGAAGAGGGGGTGAGACCGGGTGAAAATGACTTATGTCATTCAACCCAGAATTCACTGATTGTGTCCGTGTGTCGATCGCTTGCGAGCTGATTGATAGAAGTTAGGTCGTTGATATCATTGAAACCAGCTCAGATAAACGGAAGGCCGTGAAGACATGACCTTGGGACAGATGCGTCTGGTGGGAGTTTGCGCGAATCACAACCCCGTGGAGGAGCCATTTATATTCGACTGGACGTGACTGCGTATCAGAATGATTGTAGTTCGTGGGTGCGAATAAGTATACGTATGTATAAACGCACACGCAGATGTACATGCATTCCGTCTACAACGAAAACAATCTCGCAACGACAGGCTAGTTGGTGTAACTATGGGTGACAGAAGGCGCGCGATATGAGGGAAAAACCAAGAACGGATAGACAAGTAGCATTGGCTCAATGACGGCGGAAAATTGGACAATAAGGACAGAACGTCATGGCGTGAAGGTAAGCAAGTGCAAAATAGAGATACGTAAAGTGGGATCTATGGTGACCGAGCACTGACAATATGGACAAACAAATAAGGGAGAAATATGAGGTCTATCACAAAGTGGAACGGCACAAAACGGGGGACAGACAAAGAGAGTGGGGCCGGAGAGGAGACTAGAACGCGCAAAAGATAAAAGTCACGTGTTGAAAGTACTCGACATTTGGACCGCACAAAATGGGTGCGAACTTGGTCAATTGTGTAAAACAGATGTGAGGATCCGGCTGGTACCTGAACTAAAGAGTGTGCGGAAAATACATTCACTGAATGAATGCGTTTATGACAAACAGAAGACCCTGGATCAGTGCATTGGTTTTGTACGTAATGGAAGACTAGATCAGATGGGATTTTTCATGGATTACTGTGCTCGTGTAGGGTGAACGAAAGCGCGATAGGGGATCGGGCACTAGGTGGAAGGAAGGGATTGATTATAGACGTGGAGAAATTCGCAGTTCGCAAATGACGGGAATATCAGTCAACCTTGAGGTGGAACCACCGCAGAAGGCGAACTGATTGGAACGGTTAGTTGTACGTTGAGATTGGCTTGCATCTGCTGAAGAATGGAGGAAACAGTTTGCGAAATCCGGATGTCCAGTTGTTCCAGTTGACTGAAAAAGAACAGTGGTCACTTGATGAAGGGTCGATGTGAAAACTATGACGATAGGCTGACAAATAAAGTGAACAATGAAGATAAAAAAAGAAACCAAGCAAGTTTATTGCTACAATTGAACTAACGCAGTTTAAGGACACAGAAAACATAGTGATGCGGTTCCCGATGAGTCAGCACATAGTCTGTCAGTCAACCAAAAGATGTATCAGTGATTGGTTGACGTTGTTGCTATTATTTTTGCCGACCTCATGAAGAAACACAGAATACATAAAATGGGCTTTCATTCTCTAATCATGATATTATCATCACTGTGGCTTCTTCGAGGGTTCAAGATAAATCCAAACATGTAACTAGACGTCCGTATCTGTGGGAAAAGGGAGGTCGAAAAACCGTATGATCGTTGCCAGTTCTTCGTTGAGTATAAACTTCGTTGTGGGTAAAAGCGTATTCTCTCTTATTGAAGTGTTTGGTAGAAAACCAACACCAAGTGGCGTGTAAAATCTACACCATGAATGGGCAGGAAGCAGGGAGATGATCAAAAAGTAAACCATAGATCTTTCCGGTCTGTTTAAGTACCTGAAATTTCCGTTATTTACGGATATCCCAGACAGACCACTACTACGGATGACTAGTTTACCTGGACTTGAAATATGATATAATCTGGCGGAACGGATGTCGGTTACTCGGGCAGTCAAAAACTGATGCAGCGTAGGAACATCTTCACCACGATAACTGGACGGTTAATGAGGACTTCATCACGTCACTAAGGCACAATGTTTGGGGGATTTATCATTGACATGAAGTTCGGTTCAGCATCCGTTTTGGAAAACCATTACCGGTCCCGTGAGCGCTGCGATAATGGTTGGTTACTCTTAGCAGAACTCAACAGGAAGATAAAGGTCTCAAATGTGGAATCAGTGAATGAGAACCCTGAGTAAAAGGGACAGACAGATTTTTGAAATGATGAATACGACATCACTATTCTTCGCGATATGCCACCATATTCCCTGTTATCTCTAGTGATAACATGTAGTCACTTAAACATTATCCAGGATACCTAAGAGATACTAAGACAAACGTTCAATGTTGCGTTGTGGACTGAATGCACTTAAACATTTCCCAATCAGGTCTCAACTGACGCAGCCTGTTTACATTGAGCGTGCCCTCGTGATTATACTCCTGTACCGAATCATCTAAGCTTGAAATAAAATGTCTAAAGGCAACTGCCTCACAAGATTCGGTTAATGCAGCAAAGACACCGCGGTGATCAAACGCCGAAAAATTTCGTTTTCATTCAGTCGACAAGATCGTATCAGGGAATTGGATCACCTACTGCATGATGTACCCGAACTTGGACACCTAAATATGTCACCACAACGACGCAATTTATCGAGGAAATTCACCCATTCCACATATACGACACAGTAAAATTAGGCTTATAAATGGGAAAGCAAATTCTGTTATGATAAGCGCGTGAAGTGTTCAAAAACAGCCCATGACTTTCGAATGACCGCGGGGTCTACGGAGCAACACAAACATCGCGGATCCTCTCAGCATAATCATAACAGTGCAACAAGTACGTACGACGAGAGAAAAAAAGCTCTTCCGGGTATCGCGTTGAATACATATGAAACGGAACAACCGAAAAATGGTTGCGGTACTGAGACCTTGAAAAAAAACGAGCGAGCGCCTTTTCGAAAAAATACGAGATGTGTAAAGATCTACTGAAATTCAACAGAGAAATTCAGCTCGCCATATCGAAAAACTCCCTCAATCTGGTTTGGTCCCATGATATCTATCACAATTCTTCATCTTGTATTTCGTTTGTTCCCCATGCGCTTAGGCCTCTAGTTTACATATCGACCATTTCCCCTCGCTTCCACGCTCGCGTGATAGTTTGTTAGTTCAATCCCATTGCGTCAAGTAGTTTTAGCCTTGTTTCTATCACCTCAATTTTCATGGGTCTAATTGTTGATCTTATCTGTTCGATTTTATCGCTTACGTAACCTTTCTCATCGATTTTGAAATGACTCATTGGTACTAATGATCCGCTCTGTTTTTACGTCATAATTGCCTAGGACGATTGACAGGGCGCAAACGTTTGGACGTCATTATCTTTCTCTCTCTATCTGCCTTATCCGCGCGAATGATTGAACTTGGTCATCCCGCTACGACCATGCACTTTATCATAGCCATGCTATTCCGTTTGCCCTTCACCACGCTTGTGTGTGTTCCTTCAAGCAATTACTTCTCTTCTGACAGCTGATTGGTCAAAATGAGGATCTTCTTTGTAAACCACCTGACTTGTTCCTGTATCGTCGTTTCAAGCGTTTCCTGTCTATTGTTGCCCGGGCGCTTTGAAGCCTTTATTGACTGTCTTGATTCTGTGGTCGGTTTGCCCACAATTTGAAGTATTTTATTGTTATTGTTTATTAATTTCTCCCATAGTACACGCAGTAAAGCGAGCCTGTGTTCTCCGCTCTGGGACTTGGGTTTCGTCTATCCTCGAATCATTCACTTACGGGACGAAAATCCTGTACAGGATGAATAAACAGTGCAAGGTAAATGACAGCACCATTGATGAATGTATGTGTTACGAATACCACCACCGCCACCGGCCACTTTGGTGTTGGACAGTAATCCATTGTCGTCCGGCTCGTAACCACGCTTGACATGTGATTCTCTGCCACTTCGAGTCTCGGCATCACGGCTGCCGATTATCCCTATTAATGCAGTGGGCCTTCGGGGCTACAGGGAATGTATCCTTTCCGCTGTACTCATGTGCAAAATATTTAAAAAACCATTACAGAAATTATACGATAAGGAGAATCCCAAAAAGACTCACCGCTCAACACGTGCGAACCGGGCAATCAATAACTGCACGGCCCGGGTATCCGGATCGGTCAATGGTTTATCAGATTCTAAACCAGTCGAATATTCATGATTTGTTGGCTGTGACACTCTCGAAAGAGATGGCTGGGATTGTTGCGGGTGGAAACTGCGTAGGTCCTGGGGTGAACGGGGGCGACCTTGAAGCATGCGTAAACGTCGATCTTGTGAGGATGTACGGTCGGCCAGTGGTGTAGCAGCCCCATGAGAGGGACTCATCGAAGTCGTATTGGTCGTGTTTGTCAGAGTGGTCACGGTACCTTCCCGATCGGTCCGGATGGGAGTCGCTGTGGTTCTGGCTGCATTGGATCGCTGGTAAGTGGACCCGTACATGTGCGGTCCACTGTGCCCACCTATTGGATTGGATATGGAATCGTACGGATGAAGAGGAGTCACATCTGTACTGTTCGAGCATAATGTCCCATGATCGAACAGGCGCTGCAATCGCTCCAATTCCCAGATCGGTCGAGAAATAGAAAGGATTTCAGATGATTTGCTGAACGGGTGACCAAATGCATCCAGTCGTGACGGGCGTCGCATCGACAGCGGAACGGTAGTGGACAGCACTGCGGCGGGGACAGCATTCCAAGTGGCAAAACTGGTAAGAAACGATTCCAAAGTGGATCTGGCACTGAACCAAGAGGCTGCAACTTTCTGTTTGAGTGGGGAAAACACGAAAACGTATGATTTTTCATACAAGCGGACTCTGCGGTCAAGCAGTGAGGGAGCCAACGGAGACGGCCGTTTGCTCGCTTTCATGCATTATGCTCCCAAGCAATTACTTCCAAAACAAAAGCGCTGAAAAAAGATAACATGCGACGACTTTGGTCACGTGACCTCATGGATATCACAGCACAGTCCAAAAGCTCCATATTTCCACTCGAAGACAATAACTTGTTCCCCCCAAAAAATCGAAAACTGGGTTTTACTGAGCCTCGTGTCCGGTCCTAATCTTTACTACTGCTTCATACCTCGTTAGAAGTTTTCATGAGATGCTTGTTTTTTTCATGCCAGCGAATAGATTGGAAAGGGCATACTTTGGAATCATCAAACTAGCTCACCACCACCACGGTTGTAGAGAGTCAAAGAAGAACAGCGTCGTTCTAATAGATCAGGTGAGGCGGCGAAGGGATTGATAGCAGCTTCGCCGAGTACTGCCTATCGGAGAGCAGTTCCACATTGAGTATTTCAGCAACACTACCAACCCAAGCAGTGGTTTGTAAGTGCATCCTATGACCTCGACTAATTGGGTCATCCAAGGCATGAAACGACAGATTGCTCTACACTGCATTTTTTGCCTACTTTGTTGTTTCTGAGTGGCAAACACGATTGGGCCAAGTGGAGAAGATAAGCGGTCACTCAACACAAGGTAGAATGAGACTGACTTACTGATCCTAAGATTAATGCCTCAGTTGAATCAGTGTTCAGAAAAATCTACTGAAACCGGAGACCGGTGGTGGTCTAGTGGCTCAGAGCGTTTGCTCACATTCTCGAAGGTCAGAGGTACGAATCCCCACCATCACCGATTACTTTGGTGGTGGAGAGTAATCCACCGTTGTCCGACTCGCCACTACACCTAACCTATTGGAACTTTCAGTGGTTTTCCATTCCAAGTCCCAGAGCCTGGTTGCCGGTTATTGCTAATAGTGCAGTGGGCTTTTGTGGCTGTGGGGTGGACCTTTACCATTGCACTCATGGGCAGTCATGTAGTAAAAAAAAAATGAGTGAAATGAAATTGAAATGCATTATAAATGCTTTTACTTGTCTCTGACAACGCTGTTCGAGCTACTAAACTAAACATAACAAAAAAAGCAGGTAGAATAATGTAAAAAATGAAACAGAGCCAGAATTCAAACATTGCAATCATACGAGGCTAGAACTTTAGTGAATACAACGTATTAATTCGCTTAAATCAAACACTTGCAATGACCGCAAGCCCGGATGTAAAGTCAGTACACGAACATGCTACAGTTTGTTCGAAAATACACACAGTAAGGCATTGTCATATCACAACAGATCCGGATGAATAACTGCTGCCGATTTTTGTTTCACAAACGCAAAGACACCGTGACAACAGGGACGGACTACTGTGATTTTGAAACCTGGAGTGGTGATCCACAGAAGACGCTAAGTCGTGTATAGTAGTCAGTAAAACCACAGTGGAACCGAACTCCGCCTATGTGTGGACGGCGATCTGAAATTAACTGGAAGGACTAGGAAACAACTGCAGAACGCAACACCCGGAGGCTCCACTCTGTCGATAACCGTGGATAACCTCGGTCAAAGGGTTTCATCAATGTAATAGAATATCAACAATTAAATCTTGATCGACAGTGTGAAGGGAGTTGTAAAAAAACACGATATTGTTTCATCCACATTAGACAAATCATTCGAGTCAGGCACAGAGTTTGATACTCCATAGAAGTGGATCTGAAAATGAATCTAATCAACATCAACTGATTACTCAAGCAGAGTAAATAGATGGTTCCGAGAAAAGAAAGATAAGCAGTAAGGTAAAGTGGGCGATCGATCGGGAGATGATGTGCATATTCGCTACAAACCGATATTACCATGGATTCTGTTCTCAGGAACTTGTTGCTGTGGTTTCTATCCCCTTTGTTTTCAACCACCTCCGTGTGCAAGCTACAAGCCACCCACATGAAGCGAATGCCCCAAACTGCCGCATCATCATAGTTCATCGTTTGTCCCTCTCTGTTTTTCTTCTTTCCTTTAAGATGCAAGCTGATTTTTACATGACTCTTCCCCAAACTATTCCCTGTTGTACAGTAAGCCTTGAGACTATGGAATTTACCTTTTCTACTGTACTTTATGTTCATCGTGCAACAAATAAGAAAACTGACCGTGGTGGAATGAATCCCAAGTACGGATGAGGTGAGTGGGATGGTCAGCTCGAAGCGTTCCAGTATGCGATTAGGTAATTCGGGATAGACTGTGCACAAATCAGCAAGGTCGTGTCGATCGATAAATTGCACATCTGCATAGGTCAGTGCACGTACAGCGAAACGGGATTTCGGCGGCGGGTTGTGTTGTGCGGTCAGTCCGACAGATGGGGTTGAGTTAGGCCACATGCCGGGATTAGTTCCACCGAAACCGCTAGCGGTCGCGGCTGGCGGTGGTAGGAGTGCACATTCACAAGGACAAAAGTGCATCTGATCGCCCGAAGTTCTGGTCGCCAATGTGGGCAGACCGCCAAAAAAGTCGCCGGGGTTGAGCACGCCCAAGATGAGATCATCTGTAGTGACTACTTCCAAACTACCCTTCACAACATAATAGACGGCAGTCAAAAGGTCACCGGTGTGAATCAGAGTGTCACTGGGCGGCATGTGAGCCGCACGAATCCGCAACGATATGTTCCGTAAACAGCCGTCATTCAGAGCTGTGAATACATGGGAAAAAGTCATGAATGTTATAAAGATTCTAAGAAAAACTGGGGAGGAGGAACGAGATAGACACAACTCTGGTGATGTATGCATTCAGAGGCAAACGAGAAGTCGTATGAATGCGATACGATAAACAGAAAATTTCACTGCACAAAAGATCAAATGCAATCTCCACTTCGCTTGACTGACTGACGAGACGAATGTCTGTGATGATATAGAAGGGTCATGAATGACGTTTTTTTATTTAGTTCGGGTTTCGCAGGTGTTTGTTTGTTTTTCTTATCGGTGATAGCATTGTAAACGTTTTGTGATCAGTGCGAGGCCAAATTACTCCCGGAAATGATGACGTCACCTCGGTTGTTAATAGAATGCGGTGCAACGTGAGTGGTGCACAGATCAACGAACTTATCAATATTATCCAACCACGAACGACTGTTTTTGTGCATTTGAGTAGTAAAGGATTAGATTTGTATAATATGACTCATCATGCAGCTTCAACGTTCAACTAACCATTGAAAACCATGGAAACACTGTACAGCTGTCTCATCCTTGTTAGGAATCATCAGCAGAGCACATCCACCGAGCCCCCACGGGAACTCGAACCCGGGGTGAGCGATTGTGAATCGAACACCTTAACCACAAGGTTATCCGGGCGGGATCTCAACGGGTTTTATTGTTTTTATTACATGCTTACGCATGAGTGCAGTAGAAGGGGCATTTACCCCATAGCCACGAAGGACCACTGCACTGTCAGGTATAACCGGTAACCAGACCGAGACTTGGAGTGAAGAACCACATAAAGTCGCAATAGGTCAAGTGTGGTAACGATCCGGACGATAGTGGATCACTGTCTACCACCAAAAAATCTACACTACATGATCTCCTACTACTCAAATGCACATAGTAACCAAATTCTGTAGGTAGTTCATAACGCAATGCCTTCGTTGTACTTAGGCCCCTACACAGAAGTCATCCATCACAGGTTTCGATCGCTGTGCGGGTAGCGGGTTGTTACCATTCAAAGCCAGTGACGAAAGGGCGCCATATCATGTATTGAAGATGTTTAACACACCGCTGAGAGCCAGCCCGGACAGTCTTGTGGTTAAGGTGTTCGATTCGAAATCGCTCACCCCGGGTTCGAGTTCCCGTGGGGGCTCGGTGGATGTGCACTGCTGATGATTTCTAACAAGGATGAGACAGCTGCACAGTGCTCCCATGGTTTTCAGTGATCAGTTGAGCGTTGAAGCTGCATGATGAATCATATTATACAGATCGTTTTTGTATTTTGAAAGAATCGCCAACGCCGCACAAACAATAGAACAAATGAGCTAACCGCATACAACTCGCTGTTGTTGTAATTGTTGTGCACACCGACATGACAATCCGTTGAGATGAACAGGTGTTGAAATCCTATTCTAGATCTATCCTTATTTGACAAAAAAAGACACCTGTGTTAGTATCACAGATTAGCCAACTGAAGCGAAAGGAGTGATGGGCTGACGTGACGGTTACAGATGAACGCCACATCGTATACCGTACTGACGTGAAGCGTCTGTAGCTCTGAGGGCTTCCAACCTTGAAAGGTGCTAAAGGTCCCATGTTGTTTTTAGTTCTATATTAGAGGATCGTAGGCACCGGGATGGGCGGTGTTTAAAATACAGTTGATGAAAACAGCAAATACAACACTTCGTAGGCATTTTAGTAGTGAGTGAAAAGTTGATTCTAAATGAACTTTTTTCGCAGCAACTAAATTTCATCGTAACAGCATGGAACAAATAGCAAACGGTTTGTTCGAAGCGACTAAATCAATTACGGCAACTGACCAAACATTCGACTGACCCGTAGGACAATGACCTCCTTTTACTAATAACCACTGGTTCTGGTCCTTGTCGCTCGCGACTGCGATCATTTGGGGACCTTGTCCAGAAGTGCGAGTGTGTGTGTGTATGTATGTATGTATGTATGTATGTATGTATGTGTGTGAACCGAGCTCACAGGCAACGAATGTATCAGTGTTGATACGACCTCATGTTCAAACGGAACGGTGAAAACAAAGAAAAGCGAAATTCGCAGCTCTCCTACCAAAGTGAATGATAGGTCCAAGTGAGAATGGAATACAACTGTTGCCGTCACATAAACTGTGGGTTGTGGCTCATTCCTAAACCGTTCTGGGTGTCGGACAAGTGAGGTCACCACACCAGATGAACAGTTGTGATCCAATCATCAGATGGGAAACCACGGATATGGCAGTTTACAATGATAAACAAAATATTTCGCGATTTGGGCAATACCACTGACATGAGGTAATCGGCCGAAACAAATCGGTATCGAAAATGAACCGAGAGGTGGAAATGTCGCTTTCCAAACAACGTGCGTGGACGTCAATGTTCAAGATATGCGGAAAATGATTGTGAATTCGCTTTACTCTTTCGTAGAAAAACGAGCAGGCACAATAGGACGGGTCATTATCAGTAATGGTTCTTGTTGCAATTAATTCAGTTTAGCCATATACGAACTACTCTCTTTCATTACATGCTTGCGCATGAGTGCAGTAGAACCTCGAATGTACACTGCATTATCGGGGATAACCAACAATTTGACCCTGAGAGACCTGGAGTGGGAAACTACATAAAGTTCCGATAGGTCAGGTGAGAATCCGAGTTATTCTAGTAGGCGAGTTTACAGCTGACAACTCTGACGTAAACCGAGGATATTCCGATACCAATCAACACTTAGCAATTGACACGTTTTCGGTAAAGAAGCATGAACATGGTGATTGGACGTTTTTATGCGAAATTCACAGATGGATTTTTCAGTAAAGACAACCTCTACCTGGAAATCCCCGGGTCAAAAATGATACGACCTATAAAAACCACTCTAGATGAAACTCAGAGATAATTACGCGCTCTCTAAAATACCTAAGGAATTTACTGTTCCTCTTCTTCTTTTCCGGTAGCAAACCTGTTTTCACGTCCGGATTTTTGTTTGTCGAAAGCAGAACACGTTCTATGTGAGTGCTTAGCAAGAAGCAAAGTAATGCCATCGGTCTTCAACTGCTTCCATGATATTAAAATTGTTTGTGAGCATATGACAGCTTACGCGATATCCTAACGGAAGAGAAGCAGCGAATATCCGCATTACTAAATTTGAATATCATAATAGCCATCACCTCTTGGCACACACACACACACACACACACACACACACACACAGTGCCCCGAAAGCAAAGGTTCGGCAGTACAAATGACCGCAGAATCAAATCAAGTCGTAACTTGTTTTGTGGTAATCATCTAGTTGTTTAGGTTAATCATTGATATTCCAGTGTTCACCATACCACAGTAACGGCTGTAATACGCGTGGTAATTTGCACAGTCGGTATGATGTGATTCCCAATGCCCATGCGTTCTACACTGTAACAAAGCTGAACCGCATAAAGAGGAAAGTAATGGATGGATCACCGAAAGCTACGGCGGAAGGGAAGGCCTTCGTGCTTTGTAAACGGTGAAACTATTTTTCCTATGGTTCAGCTATTACTGCACACAATCAAGAATAATAGTAAGGTACAGGTTCGAGCACGGTGTTTTACAGGCACTTAGGTATGTCCGTTAGATAACATAAGAAACAGTAGGCAAATCCATGACCGAAGGAGTTAACAGTTCCGAGAAAAACCGATTACCAGCAGTTTGTTTGACAATGAGGAAAAATTCATTAGTATGCCGTGTACTCATTGGCGCATACTATTGGTGCAGAACAGACTCGGTGAATCTGAAGTCGAGAGTATACTGTAAATTAAGTGTTCGTCCACAGAATGACGCTCTTCTTTGTGCCATAAACTCCCATATTTTTCACTCAACTTGTAACTTTTTTTCATTACATGGTTGAGCATGAATACCATGGAAGGCGTGCATCTCGGGGCCTCAAAGGCCCATTGCACTAGGGATAACCGGCAATTTAAACCCGAAATTCAGAATGGAGAACCACATGATGTGCCCAGTCGGGTCTGAAAAGCACTAAGATTCCTAGCATATGAAGACCTGCAAAGATAACACCTGACCCAAAAAAGGAGCCTGGTACCGCCCCATTGCACGGACACCTATGATGTTCAAGACGCTGAAGGAAATTTCGTCACCACATGCTGTCACTGAGAATGCGGCGGGAGATATCTATCATTTTGCATATAAATCATCCCGATCCCCTCTCCATGGCATAGCCTACTTAGTAAGCTCTTGCAGCCGCTTCAGACAGGAAATGTAAAATAGTCATGATGCTTTTCCTGGACTATGAAAATACTCTTGGAAGTCTCGATAGGTTCGTGTTGGTCAATCCATTATCCGAATCAGGATTCGACCAGAGCTTATGCAAACAGGTTCGTGGCTATTTCACTGACCGGACTCACTTTATGTCCTTTGATGGAACGATAACCTCTCTGCTTCCTGTCAATGACGGTGTCCGGTACGGTGCTATCTTTTCACCTTACTTCTTTTCCTTGTACGCAAAACAAATACTTATTCAATCTTCATTTATTTAATGTAAATATGCAGATGACGTCGATTTTGGATGTGAACATTTCAGACCAGAGGTCACTCCCGTAAACCAAAGTAGACCAGACGATTTTCGACATGAGTAGTATGGCATTGTACCTGGATGACAGGAGAAAATTTCCCCGGAAGCACACGACCGGTTTCGCGGTTATTACCGTTCATCAGATATGCGTACCCGGTACTCTTCCGCCCAATCATCCCCATACTTGAGCACACCACAGTTGGTTTACAGCTGTAATCTCATTTGAATCGAATGGAGTGTGTATGGACAAGGAGTCCATGTGTGTGATTCTAAAAATGGACTCCTCGTCCATGCACGCTCCATTCGATTCAAATGAGATTACAGCTGCAGACTAGACGATATTGTAAATTGGTCATCTTCCCGTTCTCTGAATTTTAATGCATCTAAATGTCACGATGTATCATTTTATTCATCATCCAGGAGATCAAATTAAAATGGTATTGAGAGAATCCCTCTTTTTCGATACACAACGTGCATATTCCGGCATCGTCCAGTCAAATACCTTGGTGTTTTACTTGCTCACAAGCTGTCGTGGTCTATGAACGTCAGTAAGGTGTTTTGCAAAGTTAGAAAACTGTCGTTTTTTCCTCTCAGACTACGTATGCTCTCCGTACCTCATAAATGCATTCCAGAATTTGTAATCGCTTGTATTATTCCTTACTGGCTTTACTCCTCTCCAGTAATATTTCCTGGTTTGCTGAAAAGGAGTTTCATTTGATCGAAAGATCCATAAAACATCTCTAGATATGGTGGCATATCTAGAGTTACAATTGTTGACACTATCATAAACAAACACTTCTTTGCTTGCGACAATTTTACTTCCAAAATTCTCACTGATTCCCATTATCCCCCAAACAATGAACTTGCAAAGGCCGCATCTACATCCACAATACGCTCAAAGTTCAAACTGCTGTTTACTCGCATTTCTGCGTATCGTAACTTTATTTTACCATACCTCACTCGTCTACTTGGTGGTCGCAAGAAAGTTCTTTCAGAACTATGAAACAGTTTGAATGTTGGACATTATCCCGTTTCCCAGCTCTTTGTTCTATTGTTGAAGTTGTGCATACATCGCATTATTTTGTCCCCAGAAATGTCGTAAAGAGCTCAAAATCTACCATTTCGGGTGCATAAAGCAACTACTGACTTGACTTGAGGAGTTGTGAGATTATGACACAAACCATTGGCTTTATTTCAAAACAAATAAAATGCGGCTGTAAAATACACTCATAACATCAAAGAAGCCCATCTTATTATACGCACACGCACATTCTCCTCGATATTCGAACCAGTGATAATTGCGTGTGTGTGTGTGTGTGTGTGTGTGCAGTTTTGTTATCCTGTGAACAGTTTGCCGATGGCGGAGGATCGACCGGTGAACTTTGGTGGTAGACAGCACAAACCGTTAGCATTTGGATAGTTACCACACGATTTATCAATGTCCTACTTGAGTCTCCACTCCAAGTTTCATGGTGGAGATTGTCCAGTTCTCCTGGCTAGTGAATGCTGAGGACCCTCATGGTTATGGGCATTCAACCCTTGCATTGCGCTCGTGATAAGTCGCGTACAACGTATGACGGCTTGTGCAGGTAGATTATCATCGTCGGTTTGGACGATACTCCTCGGAGATAGTGTGATGTGATCAGTCATCAAGTGGTTAAAATCTGCACTTTGTAGCCATCAGGCGCATCACACTAAATGCATTAACTACTGGATGGAAGCAAACAAAAGGTTATCTGATGATGATGAGAGAATGACACAGCTACTGATCATCTGCGTTCCTGGTCTTAGGATGAGTTGGTCAGTTTTAGTATACAAAGTTAGTTAACGGTAAAAAAAAATGTAACGATAGATGAGGTGTTGTAATTCCACCTTAATCTACACATCACCACTTGCAAAGGTGTGATCTGAAATGATAAGAACCTTAGTCACAAATATATTTCAGTGATGCCAACGGTCAGGGACTACTTACAACATCAAACTAAAGCCAGACTTACACTTGAAAGCAGATGAGCCTCCCAGAAAGTCCCGATAAACGTACAAACAAATATCCGATTGTAACGACTCCGGAAAACTGTACTGGACCATGGTCATATCAATCCCATTCGTATGTTCCCACACTTGAGTTGAATACTCTTCGAGGCGTTGTTTCAACGGACTGGGGATTTGATGAAACCGAATGAATTCTTTAATCCGAAGCATTTGAGCATGATAGCGTGCAGTTCCGCTGTACAGGCGCTGAATCAATGCCCCAACATTGCCAAATATGCTGGCGTACATCAGAGCTTGATGATAGAGATTGAATGTCATCGTGATAATTGAACAGAAGGTGAAAAAGAAAAAGGAATCACTCTAGATGTGTCTGTCATCAGCTATGCACAATCAAAGG
The DNA here is from genome assembly GCA_948099385.1 of Fasciola hepatica. Classification (NCBI taxonomy): domain Eukaryota; kingdom Metazoa; phylum Platyhelminthes; class Trematoda; order Plagiorchiida; family Fasciolidae; genus Fasciola; species Fasciola hepatica. The sequence goes on along the minus strand of CANUEZ040000126.1, from coordinate 3,513,723 downwards.
GACGCATAACAAAAACTCAACAGCGATGGAGAAGAAATGGAATTCTGATCCATCAACAAAATGAAAATTCATAATGCATTGTATGAGTCAAATAAAGAACTAACGCAAAAAGTCTTTGTTTTTGGGAGTTTGCGGATTGGTTCTAACCGCAACATGTAGCAGACAAGGCTAGTTGTCGTTCGCATCATTAGTTGAAAGCCTGACCAACTGACACCCAAAGAGATACGCAATTCTAATTAAGGAAAAAGTTTACCCATTTGGGGTCTGTTCCTTTCACTGTACTTAGGAAGGACAGTGGTATCAAAATCGTAGCTCGCTTGTAATTGGGAAGAATGACACAAATAATTGTTGTAATGCTGTCTTCAGTGTAAAACATGAGAGTGTAGTGCAATGAGAATATAAACATGAATGTCTGCCCATAAATGATAAGAAGCAATTACAAACCGCAAGTGGATTTATCGGACGTTGATTTCTCATTTTTCGAGTTACACATAGCCGGTTGTTAAAAAATTCCCATAGCTATGAGGATGGAAAATGGTTTCACATAAAAGCCGACCAGAGATATCACTCGCAAAACATAAGCTCAAAGCGATCGATTCATTATCGCATGGATGGGTGATGAATGCGGGCATCAACAGGCACCGGGTGCTATCCGATTCCCGCAAGAACTGCGAGGCGTTGTTCATTTTTCGATTTCTTCAGCTACTTCCGGGAGTTATGATGAACAGCACCAGCTGTGCAATTCAGATCAATACAGTGACGGTTTTGTGAGGAAGTGAGAAGAGTTGGATAACGAGTGCAGTAACACAGCTGTTCACTCCCACATAAACTGAATTGTCTTTGACGGAAAAATGGCACCGTCAACAAGAGACTAGGGATCGGGTGGTTTACTACGAGGCAAACGAAAATCGACACACGCACAGAGGATTGCTTTCAGTCGTCCGTCAGACCGATAACAATTACGGGAACGAAAGAGACCCACAGATTCTTTTTACTCATAAAACAGTGTCGTACATCTAGTGTCGACAGTATAAAGTATCTAATACTAGCATCGTTTTCCAGGTTTTTTTCAATTGCACTGTTTTGCCGTTTGCTTTTTCGTGCAACAACACTAACTGCAGAGAGACGTCCACGAGTGCAAAAACCAGAAGGGGTAATCCCCAGGGAAAAGGATAAAGTTACACTTGCACTTGGCAGAATTCTCGCAGTGAGTATGCCTTAATTTGTCGTTTTTCCTAAGCCTTTTGTTTCTGGTAGCATGAAATCACTTTCAGTGGTGTGTAACAATATATTTCCGTCTTTCGAATGAAATAGCTCCATACGCTGTACTTTCTCATGTAATCGGAATTCCCCAGCTACATTTTACGTGCTGGCAAGCGGTGGTTCTCGTTTAAGAAATATCCTGTTTTCAATAAATTAAGAAACAAAGCACCCATTATTGTTTGTCACTGACTCAATATTTGGGTGCAAATCAGATTCACAGCCACCTGACCAAAAACGGTACGCTAACAAATAGGAACGTTCATAGGCGGAATTTCCACACAATCTAAAATTAAATTCAAGCTTGATAATTCCTCATAGAATGACTGATCGACCAGCTTCAACGTTCAACGGACCAATGAAAACCACAGAAGCATTATATCGTTGTTTCGCCTGACCTGTCAAGAACTATTGGTAGCGCATATTTCTGCCGGATGCGCTCTGACAACCTAACACAACGTGCACGATCGTGTGTTGCACGTTACTGCTAGGCTATTCGGTCGTATTGGGCCCCGAAAACTAAGAGGTTATTGCGTCCATCCGCCACTGGCTTCTAGCCCGTTAACAACTCATCACCCGCGCAGTCATTGATAATGGACAACTTTCATTGTTTTCACTTGCGTGCGAGACACGAATCGGAATTGTACCATAGATGGATAATAACACGACTCCGACTCCAGGTGGAAAAAAAATACCACCTGAAATTTCCCCGATATTCAATATTCAACGTTGGCAACTAGGGTCATTTATTTTAATTGCCAATGAATGAAATCGGAGTCATATTAATTAATGAGTGCTCGTGCAATCGCATAAAAAGCCAACTGTGGCTCGGGGGGAGGGGTACAATTTGATACCAGGTGCCTTCTTCTATTTTTCATGGATATCCTGGCTGCAACAGTATCGAAGAAGCCAATTCTTCCCCTAAACAGGAGATAGTTGTCTTAGAATGTATCACACGCTGCAGTGAAAATCGCACTTGTGATCAGATTGGAAACCCTAATTTTCACCACCTATGATTCTCGCCAAATGAAGAGTAGCACAACGGTGCTGTGAGAACAATTCGATATTCACCAGGATCACGACAGCATTGACCAAAAGAATAACACCAACGAATGGAAGGATTGGAACTTACATCCAACAAGCATTACAATAATGGAAAACACTTTCTCGGCATTTGTATTCGGACTAACGTTCCCGAAACCGATTGATGTGAGACTGGAAAATGTGAAATACAACGCGGTGATATATTTGGTTGGCAGATTCGGACCGGACTGAGGATCATCCGTGTAGTATTGTTCAGTTTGCACGGCCAATGTGTCCAACCATCCAATTTTGGGATCCCGACGCAAGTGTTCAGCATGTCCGATTGCGTACCTGAAACATCGTAATCACGCAAAAAAGTAGCAATAAAGACCATAGGAGACAGGATGATTTAGTACTGAGTATAAACGACCTATACTCATTGAAAGGTCATGAAAATGTTGCACGGTTGTTTCGCCCTTAAAAGGCAATGAAATCTATTTGAACTATTCGTTCACGATACATTATCACATGCTTATGGAACGGAGAACCAGCCTCCGAATCTCTTACAACTCATCTGCATTATTCCTCGCCCGTAGCCTAGGGATCGGTTGCAGGCAACACAGCCGATTATTCACTTCTCTTAGGTTCATTAAAACACTAACCTCGCACTTCTGTGCTCGGGTTTCGGTTTCTACTTTCCAGCATCGTCCAGCAAACGGCAAAAAGAATAGAAGCATAAAGTGAAAACCAGCCGAAAGCAAAGTAAGGAGTGGGAATCACGAAGACAAAGAAGGAGTTCGAATGCAACTATGCCTCTGGCCGCGACACCTGACCATATCACTCAATGTCTCCAACCATTTTGTAGGTGGGTCGCGTGGACCCCAACCAGGAAGTCTTACATGTTCTATCTGACCGAATCCATTGCTCAAGGTTTTGACGCGTCTTACCATATCATCACGATGAGACTGCACCTTGGCGTGGATTGATCGCTTGCGTGCCTCCATGACCCAAAGAACTGTGCGGGATGGCTTCCCTAAGCCAGAGATCCAATCATGCCTGACAGGTCAACGGGTAGAGGCCAGACGAATTCCAGTCTCAGAACCAGTTGATGGGCAACATCTGGTTCTACTCACTATGCTCCTGGAGAGGACACTGCAGCAAATAAACACGGAAACAGTTTACCGGTCATCCCCCCCCCCCCAGATGGACGTAGGAGTGGAGTACCCAAAGTTTGTCTTGACAGTGGGAGAAGTCATCGCACTTCACTGGGCAGCTATCGCCCGTCTAGGCTGGACAGCCCTCAGCCCAAAGGATGCTGCCCCAATCACGTTCCGCTTGCTCCATTGGGTACATGGGGCTTAGGATTGAATCCGAAAAGCGGGTCGACAACAGAGCACCAGTGACGGCAAGACAAAACGCATGCAGTAATCAGATCTCACGTGACAGACCAGAATAAGTTCCTTCACGGGTGCTTCGGTCATGTTCCCATGCTGGATTGACGCCTCACTGCCTTGTGTGTCAGACTTTTGAGTCAAAGACTCTGGTCAGGGTTCCCAAAGAAAAACCTCTTCTGCGGCGTGGGCAGTCGTATGATCCGCCCAAAAACCTCCAGTATCTTTCCTGTAAAGGGCCTTACTAATTTTCCCCCTTTTAATTTAAGGTCGATGCAAAACGCCACGGGTAATCGCGACTGTGTTGAAAGCAGTAGTTCAGGAGTTGGGTATAAATCAGATGCACTTCTCAAGCCTAAGTTTTCACTTCACTTGGCGGCCTTTAACGTCTGCACACTATGTCAGATAGGACAACAGACTGCCCTAGCTGAAACACTTGAGACCCTTAAAATACGCGTATGCTGTGTCTCCGAAACACGCATACAAGACCCCTCTTGTGTGATAGCTCTCCGCACCCTGGATACCTGTCTCTCACTTTACTCTTCGCGTGTCGGGTGATTTGGTGTCTAGAGCTCGTGGTCGGGCTGGCGTTGGGATCGTTTTGAGCATGAAAGCTGAGCGTGCACTGCTAGACTGGATTCCAATCAGCAGTCGTTTGTGTGCAATTCGATTAGACGGTTCTGTTCGTGTCAACAACAACAAACTGAAGCGCTGATGCTTGTTCGTCGTGTCTGTGTATGCGCCCACTGACTACAGATCCTCTGAGGCCAAGGACGAATTCCATCAGGATTTGTCTCAGATGCTTCGAAGCGCACGTTTAGTAGACGTGGTGGTCATTGTTGTGGACTTCAACGCCCAAGTTGGCCGTTTGGGAGAGCTTGTAAGGCACATCGGAGGCCCATTCGCTTTCCCAGCCGATCACACCGATAACAGCGATCGTCGTATTCAGCTGTGTTCTGACCGCGGATTGTTTCTGGCAAGTGCAAACTTCTGCTATAAGAAGCGGCACAGTCTCACATAGCATCCTCCTTCGTCTTCGCAACGTTGGGCTCAGATTGACCATATCGTGATGGGTAACTGCTGACGTGGATCAATTGAAGATTGTCGTTTATTTTGGTCTACGCCTGTGGACTCAGATACGTGCTCGCATTTGTTTACGTCTCGTCCGTGGCCACACTATAGTAAATGTCACTTGACCCACGTAGTTGCTTTTAGACGATAACCAGCAACACAGCTTTCAGACGTTGCTGTCTACGCACTTATCGATGCAGCCAGATGTTCAGGACCCAAAGGAACGCTGCCAACAGATCAAGAATGCCTTGTACGCCGCTTCGAACGCCAACCAGAACTCTGGTTTAAGTCGGTCTCAAACGATGGATATCTTCGACATCAACTGCCCTGCTGGATGTTCCTGAATCCGTCCATTCATTTCAACGGTGAACCTTCCAAATATGCCCGCCAGGAGATCACGCAGGCGGATATCAGTCCACCATCAAAGATGAACACTATACGGGAGAGAGGTTACTTGAAAAGGCACAAAGACGCCAGACCGGATGGGCTGCCTTCATCTTTTCAAGGATAAAGGCAAAGCTCTGGTTCCAGAGATGATAAAAGTCCTCAGTATTATTTGGGACAGCGAGCAGAATCCCAAAGAATGATCTGAATCCGTGATTGTGCCGATTTACAAGAAAGGTGACAGGTCCCCTTGTAAAAACCACAGAGGAATTAGCTTGGTAAGTATCGCATCGAAGCTGCTCGCCGGGATTGTTATTCACCGATTATCCAGCGCCTGTGAAAGGTGTACGCGTGAGAATCAAACCGGTTTCAGATCCGGTCGGGGTTGGATCTAGCACATCTTTACCCTTTAATAAATCTGAAAGAACAGACATACCTTCCGTAGGCCTACAATCTCTTTCTTGATCTGAAAGCACCGTTCGATTCAGTCGACCTCACAGTTCACTGACGCTACCTCTCATTGGAGGGCGTGCCAGAGAAATTTTATTCTTTTTTCCATTGCTTGTATGCGTACAGCCGAAGCCGAGTTCGTGCATTCGGCGATTGTTCACCCGCGTTCACCATGAGAAAATGTGTTCTTGAGGTTCGTCCTCTTTCGCTTTTCCTCTTCAATTTTTCAGTTGAGTTGTTTCTTGAGATAGCCCTATCCTCGTGTGAGAATGGTGGCATCGATCTTTGTTCAGGCAGTAAACTGTCTGATTTGGAATACGCAGACGATATTGTTTTTCCGAGTGAAAATCCAAGTCAGTTGCAAGTTTTTCTAGATGGTCCAAATAACAGTGCAGTGATGTTTGTGATGCATTTTTCACATTCAAAATGTAAAAGGGTGCTGCAGGACTAGGTTGGTTCTAGGCCAGATCCTATAATTACGAGGGAAGCTCTAGCTGAAGTGCAGTTCATGGTAGATGTTGGAGAAGGGGTACTGCTAGGGTGTCCAGCCACAAAGCAGGAGAACGATTAGGGTCCTCATCCAAAGCCTTTAGTTCTGACAAGAACCTATCCGCAAGGCAGCGGGATGGCTTAGTGGAAGCCCATTTGCTTGGATCAATTATTCTTCCACTGGTTTTTCCGACTGAGTTGCCAGCTCAAATAGACCCCCAACCTGGAGGACCAGGAGACTGGACTTTGTCTGACCTCTACCCATTGACCTGTCAGGTATGATCGCATCTCCGGCTTAAGGAAGCCATCCTGTATAGCTCTTTGGGTCATAGAGGCGCGCAAGCCTGGATTGATAAGAACGATGAACGATATGTTGGTTTTGGGACCCAGTGTTCCTGCAAGAAAGTGTGAGCATGAATAACCTACCCAATGTCCATAGGCCTTGCAAGGGCTTATGGTCCCTGGAATAAGGATTGTTGTTGATTAGACACATTGAGGTATCGTTCAGGATCGAAGACAATGGCCCGCATGCTGTGTAGCCTTGGTGGAATGGACGAAAGGGGAACCGATAAGGATACAAACAAGGACCATGAAGGCTATGCTGTCATTAAATCTCGCAGTACGTGTAAAGGCACGGTCGGAGAAGGGGGTCAGGTTTTTCAATTATTCGTCTAATTTGAACTGAACAAACGAGTAACGCAACAGTACGCATCACCCAAGATGTTTTCAGCGAACGTTATCCAGCCTGTATTCATTCTGTCATGTTTTTATCAAGCATGTTTTCAGAAAGGTGGGCAGAATGTTCGTTAGATGCCCACAGTTCTTCTAAAAGTACCCTTCGATATATGGAAGAAATCAAAATACATATGACGAAAAGAAAAGTGAGATGACTCCAAGATCATGATCCATATATTCGCGTTTCGTGATTGTTTCTTGAGTTTTGCTTTACTGTAATACGGTTTTGTGGTGCCTTTCATCAGTCCGCATACACTAACTACTGGATTTTAACATTTGAGTGACAAAAACAAAAACACTCGCTGGACTAATCAGGAAAACGAGTCAAAAAGTGCGCACGAGGCAACGCTGCAGCAAAACAAGCACATAGCTAGGGTGTTTTTATGACTGAATAATATACGAATGGATAAAACGCGAGGCGGGGGGAGTAAAAACGGCAACCTGAATAAACAATTGATAAGCCGGAAAAGGGCTTTCGACTGGGGCGAGATACCGCGGTCACTCATCCGGACCGGTGTCCGTTGCAGCGTCCGGGGTCGACCATGGAAGGTGGAGGGGTCTCGTGGGTCGAAGATGAGGTCAAGCACAAGCATTCAACCGTAAACCCACTCGGTATGGAAATGGGTGTGTGTGTGCACGCGCGCGTGAGAGGGATTTTGTACAATTCAAAAGCAGCAGTGAATTGGTGGTAAGTGGTGCCCGGCTGAAGTAGATCAGTTTTGTTACCTAACAAGTTACATCTCACCAGGTGGGCAGATATCGAATGAAGTGTCATCGCAGCCAACGGTCTTCGCAGAAAAATCAATTCGGTAGAGAATCAGTGGAAGCATGATGGGAGAATCGGCGAGCACGTACATATCGACCGCTATCTACCCCCACAGCCTCAAAGGCTTATAGTACTATTAGGGATAACCGGAAACTAAACCGTGACACGAAACGGACAATTACAATTAGCAGATCAAGCGTGGTTACGAGCCGGACCACATTGGATCAACCTACCACCAAAGTAACCGGCGGTGGCGAAATTCAGACCTGATATCCAAGGTGACAATTAAATGCTCTACATCACTCGACAGCCAGTCAGTTCAGTTTAGTTCCAAACCACCAACAACCATGCACTGGGTATGGTGGCTTTGGTTGCTATTTCTCAGCGACAACCTCAATCGACAACGATAATTTAAAAAAATTGAAATAAGGGAGAAGAGAACTACAAATAGTAGTATCAAATAGGTAAGCAGCGCTTGTGAATACAAGAGCATCACCGATTGCAACATCTAGGTATATCCTCTAATGCATCTAACCACTGAACGAGGGAGGCTCCTGGACCCCATCCAGGAAATCTAACACGCCCTAATTGGCCGGGTCCACCAGTTAGTTTTTTCATACCTTTCTTACACGTCACAGACTGGCAATTCTTACTCATTTACCAACCACTACTAGCCTCAGCGAACAATGCCCGTCGAGGATTACCGTAAGCCCGAACTCGGCTACGGCTATTCATGTACAGAGAACTTAACGGTGGAAATGAATCTATCAGGTACAACCTTCAACAAGAGGCAGTGTCAGATAATTGTAGGGTTGACTGAGTCAAAGGCCACGTTTAGATCAAGACAATAAGAGGTGGAGAGCCCATAAAAGGTATGCCTATACTAAAATTTGTTGAAGAGTGATTATGTGATCAACACAACCTCGACCAGTTCTAAAGCTAGCTTAATTATCGAACGAGCATTGTTCTCGAGCGTCACAGTTATAGGTCTTCGTATCTTTGTGCGAGTCACATGAACGACTGTATGCTAGATGCAGGATTGATCCCCATCACTTTTTCAGTCACTAGCTGAACTAGTATTTGATTGCTCAAGGAAAATTCCCGGTGGAGGAAACAGAAATAATCGACATCAGCGAAAAAGTGAAAACAGATTCGGATCGTAAGCGGAAAACAGTCAGTGTTGGTGACCGAAGAAGAACCGTCTAGCAAGAAAGGAAATATGGTGATGTGGAACTTTGTGCCTACCATCTTAGAATTGACATCAACACCTGTAGAGCCAAAGCCAAACGGGACCGAGTCAAACCTACAAAAAGGATTCGCAAGACGTAAATTTTCCGATGAATTTGTGATGGAACTGTGCTCAATGATAGAGGAGAATCATACAGCCACTTTGAGTGGGATGAAAGAAATGAAGGAACTGATACACTAGTTTATTATCCTTCGATTTTTTCTTGGTGGCTACAGTTACACCACGGAGAAACTATATAATCATCCGACCGAGCGAAACAAGACTGATGTCAAGGAGAAACGGGTTCAATGGGCGATATGGAAACAAGAGAATGGTACCTCCGTCTTATGATTTTATATGGATGAGACCAATTACAACGTATGGTTCTCGCGGACACGAGCGCGATCAATGAAGGGCAAACTGTGTGCCAGGACTTTGCCATCAAAGATGCAAACCTCAATGTTGGAGCTTGCTGCTCTCCAAAATGAAGACATTTTAATAGCTTTCTGAAAAAGTGTTCTCCTAAATCAAAAACTGAACAGCCAAACACTGATGCTGTATTTCTGTTCGACAACGCTCTATATCACCAACGGGCGGGGAGTAAAGCAATGCTGACAACCGGACATGCTGTTCGATATGTTCCACATTAAAGTCCATTCTTTTATCCGATCGAGGAGGTATCCAGTGTGCTTAAAGGAACTGTCAAATCACTTCTACAGGAAAACAGAGATCTGATTCACCGCGTTCTGGAAAGTCAAACTGCAAAGAACGGGTTCGGGATGTAGGTGCAGTTATGTAAACAAACAATGGATCGGATTTCACTCGCTTGTTGTTGTATTTGAAGGACAGTTTCACTTTTACTTAACCTTACAAAAACTATCCGAATGTGTAAACCACTGATAGTTGATGTGATAATTTTTTGTTGAACAAATTGGACAATTTCCTTTGCAGTCGCTGCGTATCCAAGTTATTGATTCGTACATGGCTACCAAGCCCCGTAACTGGGATTGAAAACCCCCACGTGATGTGACCTCGTGCAGTAATGGGTGTGTCGAGAAAGCTTGGTTATTGTACCTTGGCTGTGGTCGTCAGATAACTGTCGGTGGCCACTAAACGACAGAAAGACTTGTTAACACAACATTGTTCCAAGCATAAAGCCCAAATGAATAATAGAGCACTAGAATTTGCCTGTAACTGGTAGATGAACGCTGCCCACTGAACGAACGAATTCTTTTTAGTACGTGATTTATTCAGCGACTAAGCGGCCGAATAATGAGTGAATAATGAATGCACAGTTTGCAACCAAACAAAGGCTGGTAAGTCAATGAGTAGAGACTTACCATATACAAGCCAGCCAGTGAGCAATCAGTGCGAATAACGCAGTCAAAAGTAGTAGAATAGAAGCACCGTACTCTGAATAGCGATCCAACTTGCGGACAATCCCAACAAGCCGCAACAATCGGGCCGACTTCAACACGCTAGTTAGAGCGGTGGGCTAGAAATGTGGATAAGTAGTGGGAAATAGGAAAACTGCATATTTAGGGCTAAAATCGGACAATATTGAAAACTTATTCTAGGTCTAGCAAAGAGTGAATGCACGAATAATCACCTAGTTGAATAAAACGGATAGCGGTAGACTGCGGTATATGTTTAGCGAATTATCGAAGGAAAACTGGAAAAATTCATCTTATTTATTCTCCCAGATAACTGTCAAAAATGAGAAAAGGGCAAGACAGGATTTAGTGGAGTAGATATAGTCCACAGATTACAACTTCCGGAAAAGAGATTAATCAAGACTTGGCCATAGAAGAGGACATCCAAAATGAACTGCAGTCAACCGGACTAATAGCTTTAAAATTAGAATCGTTAGCCGCACACCTGATGTGAATGGCTACCTGACCATTTAGAAAGACAGAAGGAATAAATGCAGACATGAGATACTGAGACCATCAGGTATGATCGGATAAATGAAAAAAAAAACACGAGGGTGGGTAAAAAAAGATAGTTGTAGGGGTCGTAGTCGATTCGCAGCGAGTTCGGATACCGAGAATCGCAGTGAGTTGGTCACAAGGCGTACATTGTAATAGCAGCAGGAAATGAGAGTACGTAACAGTGTCTTCGCCGACAACTAAGAATACCATGGAAGCCGAGTTGATACGGAATAATCGCATCGAGTCATTTGCAAGCATGCTCGACTGAACTCGAATCCACGAACTTAATATAATTTGTCATGAATCCCCGATCGGTGTAATATCGATTGAGCTTCAGATGAAGAAATGATGTGATTTGACCAGCGGAAAGGCTGATGGTATCAATCTGATCAATAGTAGTGCAAAAATAAAACTCCTACCATAGGCAATATCGTGGAACTTATCATCGAATCCAGTTTCGCTTCAAAAGGATATGAAAAAAGTATGATTGAGGGGCCGAATTGATAACCACAAAATGATTTCCCACGAGTAAACATTTTATCCTCCATGTTGATTTGGGGTCATAAAAAGAGCTTCTTCATAAAATACGGATGTCTCTGCCTGTATGCCCTTAGCTGGCAATTGTGATCACGCCTATAAGCGCATACCCCAAGCAGAAACTTCAAAAGGGAAAGTGCATTCTAAATGAGATCACCGCATATGTAACATCGTTCATATACCGACATGTAACGACTGCTTCGTCAATCAACCGAAAATGAATCACATTAAAACACTCCGTGTAAAAGGTTGTTTATCAAAAAGCAGACGAGTCTTCATGATTTTGTGCAATATGAAAGGGTGCATTCAAATTAACCCTAGCAGTAAACAGGACTAACAGTGACTCGTGGAAAAACATTAAACGAGCGACTCCAACGTGACTGGCTTTGAAAAAAAGTCTGAACTAATGTCCATGGCGCTAATCATAATGAGTCGGTAAAAAGAAAAAAGTCTTTTGCTTATCACTTAGAACACAGTATTATAAAACCGATCGATAGTGATCTCCGGGATGAGGAAAACCGCGTGACTGTAGAATTCTTTCATATAACCAGGTAGAACGGGAAAATTTAAAGAATAATCGGTGCGGTGAAATTCAGAAAAATAACGCCTATAATTCCCATAAATGTCTAACCGGAATGGTCTGTGATGGTGGCAAATGAACGGGAAATAAGCTCAGCGGTAGTGGACAATGGGCGGCACTGCTCGAGGATGTGGCGGAATTTCCGCTTCGCTAGTGTTCTCCGCTCTAAAACGCCAAAAATCTGCTGACGCACTGGCATGGCGAGTGTAGCCCGCCAATAAATAAGACCATAGCACCCTGAGGTGTTCCACTTACCCGACGAGGTTTAACAGAAGAGCCGAATGAACCATATAATTGGCCACCAACTCATCTGGACAAACGCTGCTGCCTTGCAGGACGCACTCAGCAGTGCGACGTTTAGAGATGCATTCTCAGACAGAAAGCCCACTCTAGGTCGGACGACCATAACGCATACAACCATGACAGAGATACGTATTGCAATGACTGACTGTTATACTCTGCTGTACATCCTAAAACCCCATTTTTGTACCTGTTATTGTTGCTGCGTTGACATCATGCGTGACTTTAGGTCGGTGTAGTTATATATACATAATCAACTGTGTCCGTCTGTGGTCATGGAGTTTACCAACTGCAAGCATGATTGCACACAAGTACGGCGACGCGACTGCACCTTGACGTGGTGTGACGGCTTGCATGCCTCTATGACCCAAAGAGCTACACAGGATGGCTTTCTTAGCCCGGAGATACAATCATGCCTGAAAGGTCAATGGGTAGACGCCAGACAAAGTCCAGTCTCCTGGTCCTCCAGGTTGAGGATCGATTTGAGCTGGAAACTATCGACAAAATCAGTGGAAGAACAATTGATCCAAGCAAATGGGCTTCCACTCAGTGACCCCGCTGCCTTACGAATAGGTTCCTGTTAGAACTGAAGACTTCGGCTGAGAACCCTAATCGTTCTCCTGCTTTGCGGCTGGACACCCTAGCAGTACCCTTTCTCCAACATCTCCCATGAAGTGCACGAACAGAAAGAATTCCATACTGCATCGATCGTCGGGCACGATAATCAGGACCACGCTGCCCATTGCGTCGAGTGCTGTGCAACGTTTCGAGATCCTGAAGTACCCACCAGTTCTGAATAGAGATTAGCACATGAGCTAGGATCTACGACGAACAGTAATTTAGATGAGCAATGAACCCATATCAAACAGGAAATGCACGTGGCATCAGGTTTCGCCTGTGGTCCTAGATCCGATGTCCACCAAAGACACTGGATTTCACAGGAGTCGATCAGTCTAATGGAGCAAAGATGTCAGCTCTCGAACTCTAAGGAGATAAATAATATACGGAGAAGTCTACAAAAGCAAGTTACGAAAAGCCCTAAGAAGGATGGCGAAAATTGGTGGGTCAAGGTAGCCGAAGAAATGTAAATAGCAGCTGCTTCAGGTAACAGTCAAAGAGTGTTCAGACTCATTCGCGACACCAGTGGACGGCGAACCTCGGTCAGCGAAACGATATGCGATAGAAATGGGGAGCCTATTCATAGCCAAAGAGCAAAGGCTGGACCGTTGGGCCGAATACATCAAGGAGCAGTTTAGCTGGCCGCGTTCTAATGTAGTGACTCCTGTGTCAACAACTGCGAATCCTTGGTGAATATCACTTGAGCCCCCATCGGAAGTGGAAGTGAAGTCATACATTCGATTACTAAAGCGCGGGAAAGCGATCGGTCCCAACAAACTTCCCACAGTTCTTATCAAAATAGGTGGTGGTGCGTTGATAAAATCACTTATCACCTTGATCCGTGACACTTGGAACAAAGAACGTATTCCGTCATTGGTTGTACCCATCTTCAAGAAGGGAACACCCAATGACTGTAGTAACCATCGTGGGATTAGTTTAATCCCCGTAGTCACCAACATATTAGCCTCGATTTTGCTGCTACATCTGACACCAGCTCGTGAGAACGTCCGCAAACAACAGGCGTGATTCCATTCAGTTCGAGGATACATCGACCAAGTTTTTACTCTTCGTCAATTACTTGAGGCGCTTCACACGCACAGTCGACCGAAGATAATGGTTTTCGTCAAATTGAAAGATGCCTTCGATTCGGTTGACCGAACAGCGCTTTTCGGTGCTCTTCATCGTGAATCTACTGAGATCATTGTGCTCTCATACTTCTGGCCACGTAAAGTTTTATGGTGAACTATCCAGTTCGTTCAAAACGACCATCCATGTTCGACAAAGATGTTCCATTTCTCCATTCTTATCTAACTTCGTCATGGACCAGACAGTGGTGAATGCATTGCGAAACCTTCAGGATGTGGGCCTTGAACTAGGAAATAGTGAAAAGCTGTGTGACCTAGATTACATGGACGACGCTGTCTGCTTGTTCGAATGCACGGAACATGCTCAAGGTGTAGTCGATAAACTCGCACAAGCTGTAGCTCCATACGGCATGCGCTTTGCACTTTCGGAGTGACAAGTGTTGTTGCAAGACTGGACATCAACGGTTTCGAGCTTGATGCTCGGTGAGGGGGAACTAACAATTGTTTACCACTTTAGTGACCTCGGCAGCAGCCTGACGACGGATGGGTGCATGTTAGTAGAGGTGAGCACGCAGATATCCAAAGCTCGGGCGGCGTACGCTGGACTAAAGCGCTTGTGGTACCGACCTGATATTTCACGGAAATTGAAAGTTCGTGTGTACTGTGCCGTGGAGAGTTCAGTTTTGTTGTATATTTGAGAGACTTGGGGTCTGCTTGCGGAAGATATTCGTCGTCTTGAGGTTATTGACCATCGATATTTGCGTAGTGTCGCTAAGATTAGGTGGAATAACTGAGTAAGCAATGATGAGGTCAGAAATCGAGTATTGGGTGCTAATCCAGAGAACGTACTATCAGCGTATCCATCTTAGTAGGCTTCGTTGGTTGGAGCACATGTTACGTATGGCAAACACACGTCTACCTTACCGTGCCCTGTCCAAAAGATCCCTCAACCAGTTGGTTGGAGACACTGAAGGATATGGCTGCGAACCGTGAACAGTGGCGATCGTGTTGTCACTTTCTATCGAATCAGAATGACTGATCGATGTGCGTTTGTACAGTTAGACTGTGTATTCAGCATGTTGGCTACTAGGGCATTCTTTCCTTTTCCCACCCCTGTAAGTCCACTTCCTGTCCATCTTGTACATTCATATTTTCTATTTTCACGTGAAACATGGTGAGAAAGGCAGTGGTCAGTGAGGCTTGCTCCTCTGTTTAACACTGTTCGTTACTGATGATGATGACTAAACAAAAAAACTCGGAAAAAGGCAGTCAATTTCATGAGTTTTATGGTGAAGGATATTATCCAGGGTCAACTTATTGATTTCTCGTTGAGGAAAGCTGGCAAGTAAGTTGAACATACATGGAAAACCATGGGCTTTAATTAACCGAAACTCGTATCCGTATCGCCTGAAATATAATAGACTGGTTCACTTATAAACAGAAGTTTTGATGTACAAACGAACCACCAAAGTCAGTGATATACCCAACAACCATGACAGACTCCACCACTGTGATTAACTGCTCCTCCATATCCACGAACAAAAACACTCTCCTACACCGTGCTCAACTTGTTCTCCCATTTTCACTCCCTTCCGACTTTCTGTTCCATTTTCACACCATACAGGGTTCTTCGGTCGACCGTGCCTACTGTGGTGCCACTGATGGAAATCCTGCCTATGTCCTTCCTCGACTAGCTTCCGAGTCTCATAGAATCCGCTACCATCAGCTGATACCCTGCTTCGTCCTCGATACCCACTCAACGTGCCAACCTTGATACGTACAGGACAACAGTCAGGTCCAGCTTGTACGCTTGAGTCCCCCGCCATCAATGTGTGTCGCGTTCTGGAGACTCGCATTCAAGACCCCAGTTCCATTATTCGACTAACGTCCCCATCTAATCCTTCCGTGAAGTTTTACTTACGCCTTTTTGGAGACGCTAAGGCTGCGGCTTCTTTTCTTTCTGGCCTTGGGGTTGTTCTCAGTGAAAGAGCTGAAGCGGCGCTGCTATTCTGGATCACGGTCGACAGTCGTTTATGAGCAGTGACACTCAGGGGCTCATACAATGTGAGCAGTCACCGTCCCGATGGACGAAATCTGTTTGTCGTTTCGGCGTACGCACACACAGATGGCAGCTCAGATGCAATCAGATACCTTCCACCAAAAGCTCCACGACCTCTTACGTAAAGTAAGCTGGGCTGATATCGTGATTTTGGCAGGAGATCCGAAAGATAGAGTGGGTCGGCTGTCATCGAATGAGGCGCATCTAGGAGGCTCTTTTGGGCTAGATTCCTGCCGCTCGGAAAACGGGGAACGGTTTCTGGCTCTGTGGTCAGACCATCGCCTGTTTCTCGCCAGTACGAACTCCAGACGTTCTAATCGCCGGTACGCTACGTGTCGTCCACCCTCTTCGAGTCAACGGTGGACCCAGATCGGCCACATCGATATAAGCCACAAATGGTGGGGTTGCATAGAAGATTGTCGCTCTTACTGGAGCACCCTTCCTGATTTTGACCGCGCATTAGTTTGCACTTAGCTGTTCATGTCCTTCGGTGGGCACCCAAAACGCCTGCTGCAACGACAGTTAGATTGTGATAAGCTCTCCGATCCATCTCATTTATCCGTCTTCCAAAACGCGATAGCTGAAAAGCTAGATGTTGCCCCACCTGACAAAATAAACCAGCACTGGTCGCTTATCAAGAATGATTTTCATCCTGATGGTCTAGTAAGTTGCGGCCTGTATCGTCGTGCCCTAAGACCCTGGCTTTCTGATGAATCTCTGCGCCTTCACGACGCACGCCAATCGATTCCGGCTGGAAGCGAGTTTACCGCAGCACGTCTCGAAACGAGACGTGCACTAAATGCGAGTCTTCGTAGGGACCGCAAAACCTGGTGGCCGCAACGAGCATCACAGATGGAACGCGCTACCGCCATGAGAAATTCGGACAAGCTTTTTTATCTTATTTGAGTCATCGGTAGGAAGCCACTGCGTGAGTGGAAAAATGTGAGGCTGAAAGTTTGGAAATTTACAATCAGAAGCGGCGCCTTGATCGCTCGGCGGAGCACTTTTAGGCACAATTTAGCCTGCCCCTGGTATCGGCCTCTTCTATAGCTCTTCCGGCACACGTCCAATGGTCTGTTTCGACAGACCCACCTACCGGGGCGGAGATCCAAAAGGAGATTCAGGCCTCAGGACGTCACAAATCGCCGGGCTCCGATGGCATTCGCCCAGCCCTCTTTAAAGATGGTGGGGTGCAGCTTGTTGGAGAACTTCATGTTTTTGTTCCCAAAAGTTCAGCATTCTCAGCAGATTCCGTCGTCGTGGGGGGAATCGTTTGTTGTTCCCATGTTCAAGAAAGCCTCGCGCAGTGATTGCGCCAACCATAGGGGTGTAAGCCTTATCCCAATAGCGTCGAAGCTGCTGTGTCACAGTTCATAGGTTGTACCAAACGCGTGAAGGGCAGACTCGCGAGGAGCAAGTTGCGCTTCGTGCCGGTCGTGAATTCATCGATCAAATCTTCACCCTCCGACAAATGCTAGAGCACGGCCACACCTTCCAAAGACCGACAGTCATCGTGTTCTTGGACATTCGCGCGGCCTTCGACCCCATCGATAGGACTGCACTGTGGAATTGCTTGTTGAGAAATGGAGTACCTGAGAAGTGTGTATCAGTCCTCAAAGAGTTGTATCGTCACATAACAGGTCGAGTAAGGGCCCATGGCTAGCTATCGCCCCTTTTTGTCGTCTCCCGTAGAGTTCAACCCTGTCATAGAGGATGGTCTGTGGAATTGTTTGTCTCGTATTCCGAACGGTGGAGTTGAACTCCTCCCAGGGAACAAAGTTTTCGGCTTGGAATATGCCGATGATATCGCCTTGCTGAGTGATAATGCACAGGCAATGCAACATGCTTTGGACCGCTTGGCGATTGAGGTACCCAGATAGGGAATGCACCTTGTGCCTTCTAAGTGCAAAGCGCTTTTGTAAGATTGGCAAAAGCCTGTGCCTGTCCTCACCCTTTGTGGTGATTAGCTAGAGTTAGTCAACGACTTTAAGTACCTTAGGAGCTTGATAACAGCTGGAGGTGGTGTAGGGGAGATCAGTTTACGCAC
This sequence comes from Fasciola hepatica, assembly GCA_948099385.1. Taxonomy (NCBI): domain Eukaryota; kingdom Metazoa; phylum Platyhelminthes; class Trematoda; order Plagiorchiida; family Fasciolidae; genus Fasciola; species Fasciola hepatica. The sequence goes on along the minus strand of CANUEZ040000126.1, from coordinate 3,495,769 downwards.
AGCTAGAGCCAGAGGAACTTTCGCAAACTTGCGACACTTGTGGCGTCACCGTGACATCCGGCTCTCTCTTAAGGGACAGGTGTACGTCGCCGCGGTTTGCAGTGTTTCACTCTACGGTTGCGAGATCTGGCCACTTCGCGGTGAGGATGCTCGGCGTCTTTCCGTGCTTGACAACCGATGTCTTCGAAGCATTGCTGGTGTCTGACGGGAACATCGAGTGAGTAATGATAAGGTGCGCCGTCGTGTTTCAGGCACGGATAGCCACCCTCTTAACGAAGTGATCACTCTACACTGCCTTCAGTAGCTCGGTCATTTTTTGCAAATGACTGTCCATCGTTTACCTTTCCGTGCTCTATTCGCGCGTGCTAGGCAAGGCTGGAAAAAGCGACGCAGTGGCCAGGCCATGACTAGGCATAGATGTATGAAAAATCTAGCATCAGCATTGGCTTCGGTCGGAGCTTCCCGCCTCCCGGGTCGGGGCCCGAGGGATGCGGAGTGTCGTTGGTTGGAGACGCTGGAAGACATGACTCAGAATAGAAGTCAGTGGCGCGAACGCTGTGCGATCTGTTGAACTCTCGCATCCTGTAAACACAAACGTTATTTCGACAAACAAAATGAGAAAAAACATCAAAAAAGTGTACGGTAAACAGCAAAATAATCAGCATTTTTTTCTCTCCCTCTCACTAACTGTTTGTTTTAGTGTACTGTACGCCCCTTCCTCTAATTTGCAGCTGCTGTTGTTGCGCTGGCACCTTGCTTGGTCTCAATCCGATATATATATATATATATATATATATATATATATATATATATATATATATGATAGAACCCGAAATTTTATTGTTCTATATCACTTGCCGAGTCATCTGATGAAAAAAAATTAAAAAAAACTAATAGACCGTATGCTGTATCGTTTGTAGTCTTAAATTAGAAGGAACATGAATGGAGGTAGGTGAGAAAAATGAAACCACCAGACACGTACCTGTTCCCCGGAAGACTGGAAAAAGATCAAGTCAAAGGGAATTGCTGCGACCAGATCGATAAAAAACCACCCCTTAATATAGTGTGTGGCAATACGTCGCGGATGTGAGACCACTTCGTCGTTTTTGTTTACATAGGTCGTGCGGAAATTGATCAATATGTCCACGAAAAACATGATATCCACCAAAATATCTACGGTGGAAAGCAGAGCTGACGAACTACTGGGGCTGGATGTGGATGTTCCATTGAACCCGGTCGCATTCAAACCGAGGTGAGAATCCCACTGAGAATTATTGCGATACTGGGGGAAAATAAAGAGGCCGATGAGATATTGTATGAGATGAATAGATATGCGTCTAATGTTAAGATTGTGGTGAAAAATCAAGGTAGCACATTTAAAATAAGAATATAATAGGCATCAAGCCCATAGTAAATCATCAACTCCGATCACGTGAACCAAGGCTATGAGCGACATTAGTCACAGGAACAATAGAAATTATTGGACCGGAGGACAATACTGTTGTCTGCATCATAGCTCAACGATATTCAAGAGCTCCAAGTACGCCAGGTCAGCCTCACTGGTACATTTGAGTTATTGATTGAGACTGGAGACCAGAGTTCACATTGTTTCATTCTACGAACTAAAAGAGGTATGAGAATAGCAGCAAGAACTCGAAACATCTGTTCTATGTACTAGGATGATACAAACAAAAGATGGACGGATAGCAAGGCTAATTAAGTTAAAACCAGTTTTCTCGATCGGAAACTACTCGTCTTAGTTGTCATTTACTTCAAAAAAAAAAAGCAAATGAATAATTACATGATCTCAAGAGCTTTACATTTAAAAGTTGTTATCTTTACTACAAAATAATGGATGGAATCCATGCATACACGGTTTACATGATGTTGCTTAACAGACAGCAGCATACACGCTTCGTCCAGGTGTTAGCGATAGATGGAAAGCATCCATTTAAAGCGGCGTTTGCCGATTCTAGCACCGGCAACGAGGAAGTTATATGTACATCATCAGAAAGCTTTCTTTCGAATTGAAGAAACACGCGCAATTACTGTACATGATGTAGCGCTTGTAGTTGCAAAGTGGAGAATGCGTGCGATTTGGATCCGGTAAAATAATGGTATCTTAGGACGGGATCAAATATAACACTTGTTTATTACATGCTTACGCATGAGTGCAATGGAAGGGGTACATACCCCATAGCCACAAAAACCCACTGCATTATTAGGTAAAACTGGCGACCAGATCCTGAGACTTGGAGTGGCAGAGAATCACATGAGGTCCCAATGGGTCAGGTGTGGTAACCACCCGGACGACAGTCGATTACTGTCAGCCACCAAAGTAACCGATGATGGTGGGGATTCAAATCACTGACCTCCGGGGGGGGAGGGTAAACAAACACTCTAAACCACTCTACCACCAACAGTGATCGTGTTTTCATGCTAAACAAGAGTGAGGATTCCTCGACTGAAAAAGAAGACCAAAGCGAACGGAATACCGGAGACAAAATAAACGCATCATAAGCGAAGCTGTACCAATAACAAGAACCAAAAATTCATTGTGAGGGGAGGATACGTCCGATAATTACCGCTCATTTACCATGTTATAGCAAAGTTCCGTTGGGATATTTTGAAGGGCCACTTTACATCAAGTTATTGGAACTTGAGATCACAACGCCAAAAATAGAGCCCATAAATACATTTACGACTTTGAGAATCAATAAGACCTAAAGGTGTAAGGTTTAAATGTGGTCACCTGCACTTAAACCGAACAGGTTTAAGAAAACCCATGATTGTCGTGAAATTATTAATTTTCACTCCGATAAGAATCAGTACATTACACCGTGAAACATAGACAGTAGTACAAGGTGAGATTTTCTGGTAAACGGGCAGTTGTAGGGAGAATAAAGAGGTGCCGATTAAAAAGGAGTAATTAGTACTTATCTACCTCAGGGATCCAATCGGTGGCCTTATCATAAGAAATTCCAACGGAATTCGGAATATATACTGAAACAACTGTGGCAACACTAACCAGTCTGTCTCAATGTACGAGAATCGCTGAGAGCAAATGTTTTGCGCCACATCTGGTCGGATAGAATCAGGTCCAATTTACATGAACGCATGTAAAAAGTATTTGTCCGATACCACCAGGTGTGGAGCTGGTTGTATATTTTTAAAAATCAGCAAGGGCTAACATCAGGATCATAACATGGAAAAACGGAAATTTATTAACCTGGCTATGATCGCGTTGCTCCAGACTATTCAGACTGTTTCAAGAAGACATCGATCAGTTGTAAGCAAGAGAATCGAAAAGACAAAGAATGACGAGAAAGACGTCGCAGTGTGAGCAATCACGACAAAGCGGCTGATACTGTTGTCAATGGTGAGTTGTTCGCAGGCCTGAAAAGGCGGATAATCAGAATACATGCCTCTGTAAAGCAAAATTAGAAAATCCGACGGCATGGTTTCTACGGCTAACCTTGACTATACTAGGTAATTTAATCGAGCATCTTTTTAATTTGCCCAAGAGTGCAAAAATAGGATGCAAGAATAAACTGGAATTGCCTCAGCAGAAATGTATAACAAACGAAACCCAGAGAATAAATAAAAAAGGGAAACCAATTAGAATTTGGAGACCGCATGAGACTCGATGAGGGCGTAGGAAACTTCGTCAGAATTCGCAACATAAACAGCAATAACATTAGTAAACGAACATTGTAAGTACAAACGTGTCTGAAGGACCAGGGGTAGTGGGGACCTATGTAGCAAAAAAACCCTTACTGATTCCACCGAAAATGTGCAATGGCGGAATGAACAAAAAGCCTTCCTTATATGTTAATTTGACGCACTTAATAAGATAGAGAGAAGCCTTAGACATCCTTTGGTATGCTCTCAAGCAAAAGAACTAAGCTATTAGATGACATGGAAGATCAAACAGTTTACATTAGAAGAGTGTAACCGTGGCAAAATCGAAGACAATACCAAAGGACTTACGGCAATAAGCTTGGCATATTTGTTCCCATTTTCGATGAGAAACACCGCAGTATACGGCGTTGCGATAGCGGTATAAATGATCAGCGCCAAAATGATCCAATCCCAAACTGCCTTGAATACACTGTAGTGTTTCAGCGTAAACTTATGCATTCGTGGTGATTGGAATCGATGTTCAACATGCAAGTCTTCGTCCATTGAAAGAAACTAAAAGGTGCATAGTATTCAAGTATTATGCCTCGCATGTGTGCTTATCAGGTTTTTCGTGCGATAGAATTTGTTTTGATTTTTTAAATAAACAGCTACGTAGAGTTCAGTTTAACTCAAAACCACCAACAACCATGCACTGGGTATGGTGGCTTTGGTTGCTATTTCTCAGCGACAACCTCAATCGACAACGATAATTTAAAAAAATTGAAATAAGGGAGAAGAGAACTACAAATAGTAGTATCAAATAGGTAAGCAGCGCTTGTGAATACAAGAGCATCACCGATTGCAACATCTAGGTATATCCTCTAATGCATCTAACCACTGAACGAGGGAGGCTCCTGGACCCCATCCAGGAAATCTAACACGCCCTAATTGGCCGGGTCCACCAGTTAGTTTTTTCATACCTTTCTTACACGTCACAGACTGGCAATTCTTACTCATTTACCAACCACTACTAGCCTCAGCGAACAATGCCCGCCGAGACATCCTATCTGAGGACATGCGCAATACATTTCCCAAACACCGTATCCTGGTGAGCTTAAGTGCTTTATCTGTTGATTTGGTTTGGGTGCCCTATGCTGAACCTTTTCTCTGTTGATTCTTTACAACATGCTTGCGCGTGAGTGCAACGGAAGGGGTACATACCCCATAGCCACAAAAACCCACTGCATTATTAGGGAAAACCGGCGACTAGATTCTGAGACTTGGAGTGGCAGAGAATCACATGAGGTCCCAATGGGTCAGGTGTGGTAACCACCCGGACGACAGTCGATTACTGTCAGCCACCAAAGTACCCGATGATGGTGGGGATTCAAACCACTGACCTCCGGGGTGGTAAACAAACGCTCTAAACCACTTTACCACCACCGATTTTCCTATTAGATTCCAACAATACTACGAAGATATCAGTGTTCCAATACAGGCGATCTTCGAATATCCTCCACCAGCAGTAGCCATGTTTCTGAACCATAAAGAACTGATCTAACTGCTTTAGCGCACAGTCGACCCTTGATAGATAGACGGATACCGTCGACGCCACAGATGAATGAAGTTGGCAAATGACAAACAAGCATTCTATATTCACGAAGACATTTCATTTGATATCTGACTTCCGGATGAAGTGCGGCTGCTCAGATAACAAAAATTGTATACCAGGTCTATGATCTCTCCAGATGTTGAAAGGTTTGGCGTTGGGTCAACCCAGTTCTGCAACAGCATCTTGCCCTTTAAAGGTTCAAAACGAATACCAAAATTTTCTGCGTAGTTACTGAGGCTCTTCAAAGAAGCTTAAAACGTACCTGGATCTTCGCTTAGAACTGTGTCGTCCGCATAGTCAAGATTTGACGCTTTACCATTCGAGAAGTGTTCGATACTACCATCCTCTTATGACTAAAGGGCGGTCTCTAAGACCATATCAATCCCAAAGTTGGAGGGAAAATGAGGGAGAGGGTGCAACCCTGACACACACTTCTCGTGGTTAACCCGGGTGGAAGATTACTCAAAGCCCGAAATCGGCTTTGTGTACAGAAACTTCATTATGGAAGTATTTTTTTCTGGTAGAACCGTCAACAGGAGGCAGGCCAGAGAACCGTGCGGTCGGCCGTTGTGAATAGATTTTTCGCTTCTTACATATTTCAACTGTTACCGCATTTTATTTTTAAGCTGCATGCACAATTGGCAAGTTGATTACAGCCTTGCCTTCAGGCTAGCTCCTCATTCTACGACTGTTGTTGAACGCTCGTTGTTAACTCATTACATCGGCTGAGTCGAAGGTCGCTTTCAAATCGCGAAATACAAAGATGGTGGGCCTACGAAAGGTGTGCCTATGCTCTAAGATTTGTCGAAGGGTGAACATGTGATCAACACAACCTCAACGAGGTCTAAACCCAACCTAGTTGACGCGCGAGCACTGCTGGCGAGCGCTAAGTAAGCGGTGGAGAATAATACACCGAGCAGTTTAGATGCGATGCTAACCAGAATTATTCTCTGGTGGTTCTCACAGGTGGACCTGCCACCTTTCTTATAAATGGGAACGATCACTGATTCACACCAATTCTTTGGGGCTTGTTCCTTCTCCCATATCAAACCGAGAAGTTTTGTCAGCTCTAGTAATAGTGCTGAGTCACCGTCCTTGAAAATAAACGGAGGCGATTCATCCGGTCCAGCAGCCTTATGTCGTCTAGGATAATTTATCTCACGGAGAACCTACGCTTCTGACGGGGGACTGATATATACATCTAGAACTGTAATCATCATGCTACTTAGTACACCTGTTGAAGATAAAGACCAGTTAAACTGTTTTTCGAAATGCTCCGCCCAACGATTTAGACGACGCCTACAAGTCTGAATTGGTGAGCCGTTTGCCATTTTGATCAGTTCGCAAAGGCTTGGCGTATGTGTCTAGAAGAGCAACGCATGCTTCAATCAGCGTGACACATTCAACATTTAATGAAATACTGATGCATCATAAATTCACACGCTACATCTTGGAGTCAAACAGCCGTCAAAGCCGTTATTACACAGAATTCTACAAAGAAGCGCAGTACGACGTGAAGCGAACACATGACGAACACCAAAGGTTTATTCGCCAAAAGATGTGACTATTAAGAGTAGTGCTCTAATACTAGAGCGAGGATAACGAACCTGAGCAAATTTTTCTGTCACTGAAGATTTCGTAGGTTCCGTATGGCTGCTCAAGACCAAGCGGAGTGCTTCGGATTCCGCCGTGTTTATGTGCGCACCGCTACGACCGCGTACGTTGAAAGGACGAAGTAAAATGGAAGTATTGTCTTCTTCGCTAGTTGTTCGAGTCCGATACCAAGTAGCAGCACGCGATTTGACAGCCGGAGTCCCACTGGTCTCGTTCAGCTTACTCTCAGTGTCACGGAGATCCGAATTCACGAGTTGGTTTGAATCGTTTGTCCGCCTAGAATGATCTGGGAGAAACAGAGATATAGGCCGATTCTTGTGAACGCGGTCTCGTGTTTTTTGCTGAGGAATATTGGCATTGCTATCACCATCTGCCTCATTGTTACGGATAGAACCCGAAGAAAGGCGCGACTGTGAACCTGAGGGTGGAACTAAATTGAATACCACAAAGGCATAAGTTTGACTCCCAAATTGAATAAGCATAAACATTTCGAATCAGACAAAGCGGTGCAGAAACATCAGTAGACATATTCATCTATTCTGGGTGCAGGAAGGCACATTTGCGAAGTAAAGAGGAGCTCAGTCCTGGAACATGAACAAGCAAGTGAATTCGCATTGATCATTTGCCTTACCAACTTAAGTGGTTTAAAATGGAATAACGCAATATGATGTGGGGTAAAGTAAGCACTAAAATGACCAAGAGTAGAAAATAACCAGAAACACATCTGCTATTTTTTATTGCATTTAAGTCGCGGTGACTCCAGCTGACTCAGAAACAGCAATACATGTACTATATCCTCTTCCCCGTGTTCGCTACGTAACACGGAAAAGTTTTTAACATGGAATACAATAACAATAAGCCCACGACCAAAAGTCTGGTCTTCACGATTCGTGATATGGTCTCTTCTTAGACAACGCCAGCTGCAATGTAGCTCCCGAGATACTTAGAGCTATTGACTAATTCTAACCGCTTGCCACGAAGGACGATTACAGGCATAAGCTCTTGTCAGTCTTGCAAAAGTAGTTTGCTCCTGAAAGATGCAAAGCACATACTATTTTGGACACCTAAATCACCACCTGTTTCAAAGCGTGTTGAATTGTCTGTGCATTATTATCAAAAAGACGACATCATCGGTATATTCTAGGTCGAAAACTCTGTTCCCTGGGAGCAGTTCAACTCCACCGTTTAGACCAAACTAGGTGGGGCATGTTCGCGGCAAAGTTGAGCAGAAATGGGGATACAGGACAACCTTGTACTCCATTGGAAATGGTCAAGGCTGGTAAAAGCTTGCCGTAGGTCTTAAGCCAAACTAGGGTATGATGATACAACGTTTTGAGGAGCATCACACTTCTCAGTTACTCCGATTCCCATAGTACAGTCCTATCGACAGGGTCGAAGGCCACGCGATGTCTAAGAACACAATTACCGGTGGTCTCTGGGAGGTGTATTGGTGCTTTAGCAGGTCTGTTGAATATTTGGTCGATGCATCCAAGACCGACACGAAAACCAACTTCTATACTGAGAGTCCGCTCCTCACGAATTTGGCGCAACGTATGAAATAAATTAACTACATGAAGAGTGAAGAAGAACCATACGAACACTTTGTAAAAAGAAATCCAAATTTTCGTCCGCATGTTACAATTGATAGTAAAGAAACCTGAGGCAACTACACGGAGTTAGAACGTGTAATTCACGTGACTTGATACAAACCCTGACGTACTTAATAACTCCTCTGCTTGTGCCGGAAGAGAACTGTCCGAAGATTTTCTTGAGTCATTTTTCTTTCTTCTTATTGCAGAGGACTTTGAAATTTCTAGGACATCAAAAATTACCTGATGGACGTACTGAGGGGATTGATATTATGACCACGCTTTTGAGCATCCGAGTTTCGATTAGAGAGAAATTGTTTCAGCTGAAGTCTTGAGCGGAAGCTAGATCCTGAGGCGATTCATAGCGGTTAAACGATGTTAACCTACTCTTCGTCAATGTGTCCTGAGCGATGGAACCACCCGTGTCACGATGGAAGAAGAGTAAATAGAGTGGTAGTTGGCCGTTTTCATCCCTGACCGGAGTGACATTGATCCGACAAGGTAAAATGGACCCTTTTGATAATATTTAATTTTGCGTGAATACCTTCCTTGGAATACAAATTCATGGCTATCTCTGTTTCGTTGGTTTCTTCTAAAGCCAAACAGAGCGCCTCGATGGATTCGGCTGAAGTCTCGCAGCCATAGAGAATTTTCAGAGTTGAGGTCTTGAGCATCAGTTGCCCTTTCGTATAGCCCAGCAATTCACAAAGACCATCACTACAATATATGATTGGTTTTGTGTGAAACATTGCATTCGCAGCCAAAAAATTGATACCTATGCGCGGGGGATTAATTAAAATGGTGACATACACTGGGAATCAAAACTCCTAATGAGTGTTACTATGTAGGTGTTCTGAGGTGCAACATGGCCCCTTTTGATCGGCATTTCCGAGGCACCTGGACGCTACATGGATAGGCAAACAATCTGCGCGCACACCGACTTGGCCTTCACCGATCCAACAAGTACCACAAAAGTTCTGTTTAGTTCGGATTCAAATCAAATCAAATCGGGCCACAGGAAGTAGACCTCGGAGTGCCAATTCCGTCCGGGTTCTTGCACCGTGAGCTCTTTGGTGCACTTGGTGTTTCGACAAAGGGAAGAAGTAGTCTTCTTCGGCCATTCGGTAATGATAAAAGGAAAGGGGAACCTTTCACCACAGTGCCCCAATTTGAAGAGACTCACGGGGTCATTTTCACTTGGTGGATTCCAGTCAGCGCCCCATCTACTTCAGTGACAGGATTTATTAAGGTGGAAAGTTAGAGGTGGTGAAAGATGTGAGATGGTACTGGTAGAAGGGCAGTAAGCAGCTGAAAATAGAAGACGTGATTAAGTTTGAAGGCTGAAAGGTGAGAGCGAAAATAGGAAGGGAAAGGGACCCAAGACGAATGTTGGCTGAGGAAGTAAAACAGTAACATTGGTAATAAGGGGACAAGAAGACAAAAAGAGTGGTAGGTGGGGCGGCTACCCATTCTTTTGGTTACGGCATACACACTGTCGCGCTTGCGGTCCAGCCGAAGCTCAAACTACAACCTTTTCAGTGGTTATTACCTCCATTGGGAGCCCACCCCAGTCGTTTACAAGTTTAACTGCGGGGGGATTTCCCCTCAGGTGACATAAAACTTTCTACTTCGCCAAATTCACTGGGTGCCCTCCGGTGGCGGCACGATAGTTGAAAGCCGAAGGCGGAGTAGTCAGACCTTGGAGGTCAACATGCCCCTAGGAGACCTTTATAGAATAAATTCGAGATCTGCTGGTGAACGTGTCTCCTATTGGGTCTAGCAGCAAAGTGCCAACGATATCCCCTCTATAGGACGAATAGAGAAGACGCAAGTCGGTTTACAGGTGTAAGGTGTATTCTATATATCGTGGCACCGAAACAGAACCGGCACGAGAGATACTCTGAACGGAAAACGAGAAGCAACGGCTGTGCAGAAAGCGAACCGCGAGCGCGTACAATCGGCGAACGACCGAAAGTGAAAGTGATTCAAAACGAGGTCGACGGAAGCTTCGGAAAAGTCAGTCCAGTAAAATGTACGCAACCGGACAACACTATGAGGTCGATGTCAAATGTCGGAAAAGATCGTAGAGAAAATAGATCCAAAATGGTGTCCATAAAACAGTCATTTTCTCAGGAAGATCGAGGTCGCTACCTTTTGAAAGCTTCTACTATTCTACTCCTCTCGCGCTCCAGCTGGGACACGTCCAATGAATCAAGACCTTGCTCGTGGTGAAGTCCCCTCAGGCTAACGAACCATCTCGTGAAACTCCCTTGAACCTGCTCAATAATCCTGAAATGCTTTACCAAGGAGGGCCGCCAAGCCTGGACACGGTAGTCCAAGAGCAGCCGAACGACCGCCTTGTAATAAGGCAAGTGTTTTCTGGAAGCGACGGTCATTTGGGTCGGCAAAGTGCCCTAGAGGTTTATTGGGCGGCCGTGCAGCACTGCTCCCCAGGTCGGAAGTTGTCCGATACGATTGCTCCAATTGCCTTCGTATTTGTCAATTCTGTGATCTCGGTGCGCTCCTTGGCCTCTCCAAGGTACCCAGTCGGTTGAGGGTCCTTGCCATCAAATAAATGGGCGCACTTAATTGCGCTCCTTGGTAAGTCCCAGACCACCGAACTACGAAGCATTGTATTCTTGTCCCGCAGCATGGAATCTTTCGCTATGGGGCCAACTTAATTTGCGTCTTCTCCAAAGGCAAGGCATAGGTTTTCCAAGCCTGTGAACGAATCTTTTATGAACAGGATGAATAACGTGGGTCCAAAAACTGGGCTCCGAGACACATCGCTCAGTGAATACCCTTCTCGGGAGAGGCCACCCCGCACCTTGATTTGAAAAGTCCTACCCGCGATAGATCCATGAATCCACGCGACGGTTTTCAGAGACAGACCCAAAGCATTCAAATTCAACAGTGACAGATGGTGGTTACCTGAGTCAAATGCCTTCTGGAAGTGGAAGCATCAGACCTCTACTCTACCCCTCTGGTCTAACTTTTTTTTAACCTCGTCCCTGAAACAGATGAGGCTTCGCAAGCGGGATCTCTTACGAAAGAAACAAAGCTGGTTTGTTGCGGCCAAACTGTTGGGATTCATGTGGCTTACCACCCGGTCTCGCGAAGCCCGCTCCATCACGTTCAACCGTACAGCCGTGAGACTAACGAGTGTATAGCTGAGACATGTTTCTCTTTCCTCGGTTTTGCGGATTGGGGTGACCTTCGTCTTGAGCCAATCCTGCGGTAAGCAACCCTGATCGAAGGGTGCTGTAAACATCGCAGTCAGCGACTGGGCACGAAGCTCTTCTAGAGGTAGGACAACAGTCGTAAAGATACCGTAGGGGCCTACTGCATTAGTCCGTACCGAGCCCCCGGAACTTCGAACACCTCACTTGCTGCCGTGGCTTTCTCTGTCGTTTGAGGTGCAGCCACCTTGGTGGTCCGCTAAAGGCCTGAGGTCCCATTGTCTCGACTATACACCAGTTGAAAAGTAGGGATTCTACCTTCTCCAGATTGTTAATGGCAGCCAGAGCCTGGGAACCATCCACGTCTCCGACGGCCACTCCTAGAGTCTCCTTGGGCTGCCCGTAATTGTAACACATTTAAGGGTTAGACCTGGCGGTTTTCGCTACACTCTCCGCGTACTTTCTTCTGCATTTGTTCAGAACCTTACCCGACCTAGCCCTTTCTGCTGAATGCTGCGGTTAGCACCGCTGACCATCACCTTTTGGGCACCTAGCCCGGGCTGACTTCATCCCCTAATGCTAATAATAATAATATTAATAGTTTACTTCGGAGAAGCCCGAAGCATGCCTCAAGCATGAGCAAAATTTTACAAGCCACAAAATTGACAGACAAAATTCATGAAAAATTTAGAAATATGTAACACAAAGGTGGTAGGAAGAAATAGGGGATATATGAGAGGGGGATAAATGTATGCATACTAGGGAGTAATGTGGGGAGTTTAAGTGAACCCGGAGATGGATTCGATTATGGTGAATTTGAAGGTCGAGGTCGGATGGAGTGGCTGGCCAAGCCAAGTGGGGGAGAATGGAAACTGGGAGTTTTACATGAGGACTGAAAACCGACATGAGAAGCTATTGCTACGAGAAACGATGAAGAAAAAAGGAAAAAGGAAGAGAAGAAAAGAAGAACGAAACAATTGAGTTGTAAAGCTGGGGACTAGGTAGCCATGAACTATGCGTCACTGCAATAAAAGGACGGTGTCAATCTGAAGACAGGGGGCTGGCACTGAAGTACGTAAAGAGTGAGTCCGATGGCACCTATGCCGCGGAAAGATCGAGAGAAGCAGTTATGGACAAAATGGACGCTTATCACTAGGGGCAGTTGCATGGTGGCAAAAGAACTGAGGGGGCAGAGAAAATATGTGGATACAAAAATATATATGTATGCATATGTACCAGAGCAGGAGTAAATATCAGTGAAGAGACGGAACATGGAAGTAGCAGTGGTTGGACGAGACTGATGGGGATGGGTCAAATGGTGCGGAATTAACTTGGATAAACCCTGATGAATTTTTTTATGACAGGTGAACTTAGGGGATCAGCAGCAAAAAAAACCAATTTCGGAGGCACAGAAGTGATGGCTATTAAGAAAATTTGATAAACGAGGGAATATGAAGGAAAGGATCGATGAACACAGGTAAGAGTGGATCTAACAGTGTGATTGTTGAATGTGTGGGATGTGGTGATGGTCAAACATGGGTGGAGCATTATTAAATGGACATACATTATGTAGCAAAAAGATGGCCGTGAAACGGCTGGAGAACGCAGAGCGACTGGGAGTACGGAGTGGTTGGAGAGGTGTAAAAGATCACTGGGGAAGGGTAACTTGGAGGTCAGAAGAACTGCGGTGAGATGCATCAGGTGTAACAGCGAATAACATGGAAGAGAAATAAGGAAGTGGAGCATCAGAAAAATCAGGTAATAGCAGACCACATGGTTTGAAACTGTAGGTGAGAGTGATGACGTCAGGGTGACAATACACTGAGTGGAACGCGGAAAATCAGTGCAGCCTGAAAGGCACAATGAAGATGCCTGTAGCGAGCAATGTATAAAGCAGGCGAGCGTGATGACCAGAAAAAACCAGGTAAGAGATGATGAATCAGATGGTTTCACTGCAGATGACACAGGATAACGACCGAAAGAAGAGAGGAATCCGGACGGGAAATCCTGTGATAGAACAAAAATGCACGAAAATAGTAGTGCCCCGGAGTTGGGAGAACGAAATTGAGGAGTTTCCTGCTTACAGGCCGTTGCACCAAGGGATTGAGCCAAAGGTTGCTCATCGGTTCACTGCCTAAGAGGACGATCCACGGAAGTAGTACGGATTCAGACATGGGATATTTGGAGGTGGTAAAAAGATAATACATTCGGTCGTAAAAAATGCAAGGGTTGGAACTGCGAGTTCTTATATGGGGATTGGTCATGTTTACCGATGTGTCTCTGGGGGGTAATGGTAGGGGGGTATAAGATGGACAAAAAAGGATATCGCAGAATGGTAGCTAGTGAGGTATGCTATCAATCAGCCTTATAGGCATTTGAAGGTGCAAGTGAATACTGATTAGGAGCCGACAGGGGAGAAATGGGTGGAAAGGAACATATTTCGGGCTTGAGCAGAGTAAAAAGGATAGGGCGAGGGCGACATCATGCAGTGAGGGTTGTCATTGTGAAACACGATAGGAACAAAAACAGGATGGGTGGGTAGGCATGCTGAGGTAGAACGACACGGAAGGGAAGTGATAATAGTGCCGACAAGAACGATAGGTGAGCAAATCGTGGCGGAAGAAGAGTAGGAGCATGCGGTCTGCAAAGGACGGTGGTGAATGCGATAGGGCGAGGAGAGTTGGAGCTTGCAATCTGCAACCGGAACTAGTGGGTGGAGCTAACCGTGCGCTGAACACCCAGCCTGAAAAACACTTCGTGAACGGAACACAAGAGGTGTGGTCCACCAGCCTAATTGCGCTCGCATATCGTTGCCGACGGTCTGCATGTCCGATGTGCCCCGGCCAAAGCTGGGGATCTGGTCGCTCCCCTCACAGTTGGGATTGGCTTGAGTGTTCATTGATGGTTGCTCAGAGGACTGGGACACTACTATAAGGGTGTATGGTCCGGGACCAATTGGACAGGTTATGGGAACTTGGACAACACAGCCAACGGGGACAACGAGTAGTAGACGGACATACACCATTATTACCAGGGTGCACCAGCCAGGGAGATGATCAGTACCGTGCCGGAGGTGGTTGACCGGCATTGAGGATAACTGGAAAGGGAAATGAGATAGAGAAACGCAGTCTGGGTGTATCCCAGCTGGGGATCAGCGGTTAACGGAAGCCTGCAAAAATTGACTCTGCCGTGGATGTCTGTAATGCTGCGCTTGACTACCCTGCCAGTGCAAAAATTATTGCGGGTGACTTTAACTTTCCTTCAATTTGCTGGTCCTCCCATACTAGCCCTCCCGCCCTCTCTACCTTCCTTTCTTGTGTCCGTCTTGGTGGGTGGACCCTACTAGGGGGAACAACATCTTGGACCTGGTATTCTCCATTGATGTTCCCAATATGATCACCCAGACTACTGATCACTTCCCGGGTAGTGACCACCGTATTGTCAGGTGCAAGTTCAGCTGTTCTTATCCGATGCAATCCTCTCTCCCTGTTCTGACTTCCTACCGTTCCTGTAACTGGCCCCTAGTGCCGATGATAATCCGGTCCCTTAACTGGGACACATTTTTTCTTTCATCCGATCCCCTCACTGTTATGAACTCTCTCTACTCCAACCTCCTACAATGCCTAAATACCGCCAACCCACGTGCCGATCCACGCCCCAAATCCAGCAGCTCACGCCTGTCACTTTTAGAGCGTAAACTGTCTAAGCTGCAACTTACCTTCGCTAGATCACACGACTTTACGATTCTCCTGCGCATAAACCAGCTACAACTGAGGCTGCGTTGCATAGCCGATTCGCATCTGAGAAGGCAAGAGGCCATCGCCCTAGCACACCCAAACAAAACTGGCTACCTGTCCAACCTCCTTAGTAAAAGGTCCAATCACTCCAATCATACCTCGCCCAAGTTCCCCATCTGCGGCTCATCTACCGCTAATACTCCAGCAAGAAAAGCTTCCTCCTACCATACAAGTGCACGGTACCACCCGGCCAAATTTGTCTGGACGGCCTGCCCATCCCCATACACCCCATGGTTACCGATCTTGGCGTACTCTACTCTTGTTCCTTTAACTTCTCAGAACAGGCGTCGTTCCAAATCGCTAAGGCTAAGCGAACCCTAGGCCTGATCAATCGGTGTGACTTAATACCGGCCAGTCGCCTCTCCATGTATCTCTAACACGTGAGACCGCTCCTAGAATATTGTCCCATTACCTCCAGCCTCTGGCCACGTTCCTCTATTGTATCTCTTGAGAACGTTCAGCGTACCTTCACCAAAAGGCTGTTGGGCATATCCTTAGCCCTAACACACCGCCAGCGGTGTGAGCTCCTACAAATTGAGCCTCAATGGATTCGCCGCATGAGGCTGAACCTGATTTTCCTCTTTAAGCTAATCCATAACTTGGCCTACACCTCTTATCCCATCTCATTCGCTGCGCTCTGCTCCTACCCGATCCGACACCTTGCCTTCTCTCTCACTGTCCCTCATTCTAATCTCTGTCTGAAGTCCCGAATCTTTCTGTCAGCCTATTCGAATATCAGGAATAAGCTTCCCCTTAGCTTACACAGTGCCTCCTCAATGTTCGCTTTTAGGCGCGCACTTTTTTCATACTTAACAGTCCCTAATGCTATATTGCTCACCAATGAGCTCGTCCCCGCCGACCTGGCCTTTGAAAGAGGCCTCACACTGTAACTCTACGACCTCTGCGTCACACGCCACTAGATACACCCCGCGAACTAAGGCCATTGCCTTCACTGATCCATAGCGAACCTACCTACCTCCTGCCATCATAAGGTAACCCTATTGCTCACCTACGTTCATCTCTTATCCATCATATTCACTTTTTTTCTCCTCAGCATCCGTTGATTCTCAGCTGGGGCACACCCAGTCTGCGCTTCTCTATCACTTTTCCGTTTTCCAGTGATCCTCACTGACGGCCAACCACTTCGGGCACTGTACTCACCATCCCCCTGGTAGGCGCACCTGGATAATATTGCTACACGGTCGTCTACCACTCGCTGTTTCCGTTGGCTCTCCTGTCCTTGGTCTCACGTCTTGTTCAATCGTTCCTGGTTCACGCACCCCTATCGCGGTCGCTTTGTCCCCTGTACAATTATCCATGAACACTCGTGCCACTCCCAACAGTGCGGGGCGCGGTCAGATCCACCACTATGGCCGGCGCACATCGGGCGTGCCGGCCGTCTGCAACGATGTGCGAGCGCAACAAGACTGGTGGATCACACCTCCTGCGTTCACTTCACGAAGTTTTTTTCAGGTTGGGTGCCCAGCTCACGGCCAGTCCCACCCACTAGCACCGGTTGCGAATTGTAACAGCCGGTCGTGGAAAATCCCTCTTTTTCCCTCGCGATTCAGTGTTTTTCCCAACATCACTCATTTCCATACACTTTTGACTTGTCTTTACGAACTGGTTGTTTTTCTGGACCAATCGTTGTTTGTTCGCTCCCAGAGCGCTACTTTGGCACATCCTTGTTCAGGACCTGCGTGACGAACGTGCTCTTTGCTCACACGCTGCTATTCGGTTTCTCGTTGTTGAGTCCTTGTGATCGTATTATTGAGGTTTGTATATTTTTTATGTCATTGTTCATGTAATAATCTAGTATCGTAGAATATCACGGATAATCGTCTTTTGATTTCGGGATCCGTTGCAAATTTGGCTACGCATTGCTCAAACGTTCGTTACACGGATGGCTCGCTTTAACTTTTCTTGGACTACCGAATCTAATGCTGTCGGTTGAAAATTGCATGCTCCTCATCCTTTTTTCGCCACAGCTTGTTCACCTATAGCTCTTATCATCTGTTTCCACTTCCCGTTTTTGTCGCCCTACCACGGTATGCACACCTACGCGTTTTGTCCTTCCTCCTATCACCTCTCTCTACATCAACTCTCACTGCTTTGAGTCACTATCTTCCTAACCACTCTTCTCTGTCGACGCTCACCAACAACTCTTTTCCCACCTGCCGTCATTGCTGGCTTCTATCATCTATGCGCGTGGTGTTACCCTCTGCTCAGAACGCCCATTGATAGCCTCCTTAAACCTGTCGTTCTGTTAAATCCCTCCTCGTGCCCCCCGCCATGATGCATCAATCGCACCCGCACTCATGCCCAATCCGCATATTAGAACATTCCGCTCCAAACTTCGCATCTTTTACAGTCGTATTTATTATCTAATCACCACCACCATATCTTCCTCACTTGGCTCCGCGATTCCTCTGTGGTTCTTTCCAGTGTCCTGATTAGTATCCACCTGTGCAATTGTCTGCCGGCACACAGCTCTCCAGCTCCATTACTCCAACTCCTTTGTGCATTCATTTTTTGTGGCCTTTTTGTTCTATTACTGGTTCACTTATCTCGGGCTTCCCGCTTCCTTGTCCACCTCCTTCGTGTTTCATCTGCAGTAAAATGATCTGATTGGTGATTTCTTACCTGTGTCTCCTCGGTCATTGCTTTCATCCCTTGATCCGTTTATTGCTCGCTACAGGTATTCTTCTGTACCTTCCATTGTGGTCCGCTTTTCCATGTTCCACCATTGTAATGACAACGTTACGTCACGGTGTTCTTTAACAGTTCCGAATTGTTTGACCTGTCACTACCCGATTCCTCTGGTCCGTCACTACATCTCGCACCTGCATTGATCAAATAATTAGACCCATTCTTACCTGTTTTCCTTGATCCTGTCTTTCATCTTCACTCTTCCATGAACTGCTCCTAACAGTCTTCATCACTTCCGTGCTTCCGCATTCTATTTTTCTCTCCTTTGGGCTGCCACGTGCACTTGTCAT
Source organism: Fasciola hepatica (assembly GCA_948099385.1). Classification (NCBI taxonomy): domain Eukaryota; kingdom Metazoa; phylum Platyhelminthes; class Trematoda; order Plagiorchiida; family Fasciolidae; genus Fasciola; species Fasciola hepatica. Next base: position 3,477,358 of record CANUEZ040000126.1, on the reverse strand, counting down.
GAAGTTAACCCACCACGACATTCCAAAGTTAATTATACGACCAACTGATCTAACATTACCTACTCCTCCTAATGACTGATAATTTCTTTCTAGGACCCCATTGTTATTGCTCCTGCTTCTCTTATACCTATATATATATATTTATGTATATATATAATAAATCTACATATATATATATATATACAAACTTACGCACATACATCTATGTGCACGCGCTCTGTATCTTGCAGTTCCTCACCGGCCATTTATCTTGCTATCATCCCAACGACCGTCATCATAGGCATCCATCGACTCTACATCTGTGCCTCACATCTACCGTATCCAATCCTTCTAAATCGTTTTTATCATCTGATCATCCCTCTACGTCTTGCATTACTCGCTGCCTGTTTTACGGTGAGTTTTGTGTCCTGTCCGCCGACAATCCACAGCAAAGTACCAATGCTTCATTGATATCTAATCCACCGCAGTGCACCTCACCTTTTTCTCCATCGTTCCTCGCTACTGCAGTTCCTTGTATCGATTTCCAGTTTTCCTCATGTTTACCAGTCTGCCTCCATATGTAATTGCCCGGGACCAGCCATTCAGTCCACCTGACCTTGACTTTCAAACTCACCGGGCGTCCATTCAAATCCGCTCTTGAGCTCATTTAAACTCCACGCAATCTCTTTGGTGTGCATACGTTTATCCTATTTTCATCCTACCTTATTCCCCCTTCTGAGCCATTTTATCCAATATTTTCATGAGAGTCTCCATATTTCCATGAATTATGTCTGTCCATTCCATCACCTGTATCAACATGATCATGCACATGGCATGCTTCGGGCGCTTCCGAATTAAACCATTATTATTATTATTATTAGGAACAGAAGTGAAGCACGGGCTCATCGATGCAGCGGATCTCTAAGACAGAATGAGGCCATGAAACGTGAGACTAACAAGGGAAACGCATAAGTGAGGCCAAAACGTTCAATGGAAGGGCTAATATTTTATCTAGAGTAGTCATTCAGCAGAAGAAAAGACTACGTTTTGCGTGGATTTATGGATGAAACTTAGCTGGGGGATGGGGCGGGGCAGGAATGGTGGCGTCATAACTGGGTGTTGAGATCAGTTAATGAGCCACGCTAAGTGCGATGAATAGGACTGGACTTTCCAGTTCGAGTTCGCAGAAGTGGCGGGGAAGTAAATGTGGTGAGGCCTGGTGCGGAAAAGAGGCATTGTAAGCTGAGAGATATCGAGGAGCTTTGAGTTACTCACCATGCTTGTGTTATTAATTACAGGAAAGTAATGAGTATATATATATATATATATATATATATATATATATTACCGATCAAAGTTTGGTTACTGATCCAGTTTCTATAGCAGTGTTGGGGTTTTTTCGGGGCCGCAGACGCAATATAACTAAATAAAGGTAATAAATCGTGGAGCGGATGAGGCATATTAACAATCTGTGGGGAGTGTTACGGTGGTCTTTCCATAAATGCGAACGCACCTGGAAGGATTTATTTCAAAGTGAAATTGGCAGGATCCTATAAGTTGGTATGGAAGAACAATTAGTGGACGCCGACAAGCTTTACATATGTCAATGGCGAAATCTAAGGAGAAGAGGTCAAACGAAGCGTTCAGAATTTCAAGAACGGTGAAGTTATTTAGGAAGGTAAGGTAAAGCGAGAAAGCAGAGCAATGGCTTTAAAGTCGAGGCCTTCCTCATAAGCTTGACTTTCGGTTATGTGAACGTTGAATAAGCGCAAAACAGCTGGAACAGAAAGGAATTTATCAATAGCGTGCACGAATACATACTTTGACTGAGAAGATCTGATGTGCAAAGGAGGTTTATTCCAGATTCCGGAGTACTTGAAGAGAAAGAACTTAAAGCATAGAACAGTCCTCCCGGAGGATGTGGTAATATTATACTGCCTATTACGGAGTGAATATCCAGTATCCGGGGAGAAGCACAACTGGTTGGAGGAAAAGGACTACTTAGTCAATAGCTCATACAGAAATACCAGATTTAGCTTGATGCGACGAAGACAAAGCGGTTCGATTTTGAGAGATAAGCATCGTTCCCTGTGGTTTAAGTTGGACGACCAACCGATAAGCTGCTTTGTGAATCTTCTTTGAATGCATTCAATGATAATCCTGTCGGATTTTCTCATACTGGTGAAGATTAGGGGACAATATTCGAGAAGGGGGCTGGGCATGTACCTTGCACATGTAATGAATGCTCTCCCCAAGCTGAAAGGATCTGAACAGAAGACCAAGACACTCTTCAACCTTCTCCGTCTGGATGACAGCATGTTCCGAAAAGTTGAAAGAGCAAGAATAAATTAAGCCAAGGTCTCTTACTAAGAACTTGCTTTCGATGGATGAACCGCCGATGCATAACGAACCAGGAGGAACCGGGCTTTTGTGAGTAAGAAAAATACACTTGTCGGCGGAGAATTTCATCACCCAGGTTGAGCACCATTCATCGGGAGCGGTTAAATCAGTGGAGATTTTAGGGATAGTAGTACTGAGGTTGCCAGGCGAAAAAGTGTAGACTATCTTAATGTCATCCGCGAACAGAAACTGCGTGCCTCCAAGTACTGTCGGAAACATGTCGTTTATATACAGGAGGAAAAACAGGGGGCCTAAAAAGCTGCCCTGAACAACACCGCTAGTAACAGGCTAAGCTTTAGAGGTGTGCCCGTTAATTAAGACAACATGTGAACGATGAGATACGTAAGATAAGAACCAAGAAGGAAGTGGATCGACAATGCCAAATGATCGTAGCTTTGTTAAACGGTGGGGGTGAGGTACACGATTAAACCCCTTGGATAAGTCAAGAAAAAGAGCAACAAAGGATTTCCCATTTTCGGCAGAGTCGGTGGCGACAATCAGAAAATCATACTGACAAGTCATACAGGACCACGAACGGAGGAATCCATGTTGGTTGTGATTAATAAGGCTGATGCTTAATAAATTTTGGGTAATGTGATATTTAACTATTTTTTCCAGCACTCTGGATAAGACGGGGGTTTGGTTCATAGGGCCATAATTAGATGCTTCATGTGAAGGTCCCTTTTTATGAATGGGAACGATTATCGAGCGCTTCCAGTTAGCGGGTACGGTGCTACCATTAGGCGAAAGAGTGAAAAGGTTAAGCAGAAACAGGGAGAGAGCCGGTCCACTATTGACAAGAGAAACTGGTGGTAAGCCATTGGGGCCTGATCGAGGGGAGGGTTTGCCATTTGATAGTAGCTTAGAAATACTCCTGGCATCAAAGGGTATCGTAGAAAGGACGGAGTCGGTAAGTGGTGAAGATGGGGGAGGGGCAATGGCATAGCTGGAGCCATGGCTGAAGCAAAGAATGCATTGAAGGCTTCGGCTACACAAAGTGGGGAGGTGATAGATGAGTTATTATCCAGAATCAGAAGTTGGAAGTCGGCCTTAAATCAGCGTTTCTAGACTTACGCAAAATAGAAAGTTGCAAATTGTCGGGATGAATCTTTGACTTAACTTCTTGGGCACTAAGTCGCGTATTATCTTGTCGTTGAATAAGTGTGGAGAGGCGGTTTAGACGAATAAAAAGTGAAACGTCGTTGGAATTTTGTAGTTGTTTGAGAAGTTTATGATTCTTCTTACGGAGTGGCGAGACAGGCGACCTCATTTTAGGTACAGCCTTGGGAAGTACTAGACGGTTTTTTCAAACAGTCAGAAAAGACGGAGTATGAAATATCAGCAGCAAGCTGAGGGTCACGGGTGAGCAGATAATCACTCCTGTCTTTCTGGCAAATAAGCGTGACTAGCAAAGCCCAATTTCTGCATAGGAATGTATTATTGGAGGGGTGTGCGGGATTAGGTTGGCAACTAAGAGGCAGATGACAGATAACCGTTTTATGGTCACTGCCGGGGAAATTTTGTGTTACGGACATGTCGATGAAAGGCATGTTATGGGTAAATACTAGATCTAGTATGTTCCCATTTCTGGCAGGTTCGACAACATGTTGTGTCCAGCCACCAAGATGAACGCCAGTGATCAGGTCCATAAGATTGAGAGCGGACGAGAGGGTAGGCCAAAAAATGTGAGGGAGAATAAAGTCACCAGCAATAAGCTTGGTTCCAGAAGGAAGGAAAGAGAGGTATTTGAAAGACCTAATGAGAAATGGAAATAGGGGACTGGAGGAATTTGGTGAGCGATAAACGCAGCCAGTGTGAAGAGCAGTGCTTTGGAGGTTGATAGCGGACTAGAGAGAATCGGGAATAGAATCGAGCGCTGTATATAAGAGAGGGGTCGGGGTGTGGACTTCCTTGATGTAGCCATGCACCCACCACCATGCCGGTTCGGTCTGTCTGTCCTTAGAAGACTGTACCCTACCAAAGATATTTGATCATTGGGAGTGCTCCCAGACAGCCAGGACTCAGTTATTAAGAGAATGTCGTAACTATTTGTGGGGACACGTTTTTTTAGGTGCTGGAGTTTGTCAAGAGTAGAGCGCGAGTTGAATAAAGCTAAAGATATACCATCTGTGGGAGGCGGTATAGGCACATCAGGGGGTAGTGTAAGTTGGAAGGAGGCAGGCTATCGAGATTGGAAGGAGCGAGGATCAGGTTCAAAGGGGAATATGTTGATGTTAAGGCTAGTGCAGGTTCAGATGGGGTGGCTTCCAGCCAAGCTGGAGTAAATGTTGCAGTGAGAGGGACTGCTGAGGGACAGAACAACTGGACATCAGCCGAGGGGAAATGCCGGGGCAAAGGGAACAACCTTTGGGGTTTTGGGGGTCGATAACAGACAGAGGTGATACGGAGCAGTCGAGAAATACCGGCCAGTAGGAATTGAGCACTGGCTGATGAGAAGTGCAGAGGGCAGGGTTGAAAATGAGTGAGGAATAGGGGTGTAGGGTGGTAGATTAAGCTGCACGTTGTGGGAGGGGTAACTCAAGTTTGGTGGAACACCAAATATGGAGCAGCTGGTAACGGGAACAGTAGAGATAGCTGTCAGGCGAGGAGTACGACGTGAGGCGGAGTGGACGGCGTGTGGAGGCAGTATTTTGGTATTGACAGGCAGTGAGTGTAACGAACGTTTGAGCAATGCGTAGCCAAATTTGCAACGGATCCCGAAATCAAAAGACGATTATCCGTGATATTCTACGATACTAGATTATTACATGAACAATGACATAAAAAATATACAAACCTCAATAATACGATCACAAGGACTCAACAACGAGAAACCGAATAGCAGCGTGTGAGCAAAGAGCACGTTCGTCACGCAGGTCCTGAACAAGGATGTGCCAAAGTAGCGCTCTGGGAGCGAACAAACAACGATTGGTCCAGAAAAACAACCAGTTCGTGAAGACAAGTCAAAAGTGTATGGAAATGAGTGATGTTGGGAAAAACACCGAATCGCGAGGGAAATAGGGGAATTTTCCACGACTGGCTGTTACACCGCCCACCAAAATCCTCCTGGATCCTTAGCAGAGTCAAAGGTTCGGTATAAAGTTACTGATTCTTCCTACCTGCCTAGGCCCTGCTGTCAGTGCGCGCGTCTAATGCTCGTCGTCAACGTTCTACTACTGGTCGCACCTAACCCACTGGCTACATAGATGTGAGGCTAGTCTACGTCTTCCACAAGACCAAACGACCGATGACGGGCGTGAAGGATCACATAGATGTTGTCCTCTTAAAGGGCCGTCCGGTCCTGGATGTATGTGCTTGAGTGTATGTGTGTGTGTGCCGGGGTGTACAATGAAATCACAGGTATGACTACACATCAAAGGAGGACTTTCTGCAATGTCAGCAAAAGACCGTGTGGCAAGAAAACAAGTAAAATGTAGCATGTGTGTGTGACCTGAGCTCCGCTACTTCCACATATGCAAGGGGCATTGGGTAACGTCGACAAAAAGCAAAACAACGAACACTGTCACATGTTTGATGGGGTTGCGGGATGTAGAGTGCGCCGTGCATGTCTGTATGTATCGGGATGTACAATGGGATCGCATTCACCACCACATATCGGCAAGAACCTTCTGTAATGTCAACGAAAGACCGCGAGCACCTTAACGTGTTTGACGGAGACCGTGTGGTATACATGGTGTTTCGTTATCCACCTCGATGACTGGTGTGAAAAGGTTTACTAGGCTTCAGGGTTATCAGCTCCTCCGTCTTCGCTCTCGAGTAGGTTAATACTGCGTATGTCACGAATGAGCACTCCGTTAGCTGTCTTCACCTTCACCGTTCTTATCATTCCGTCAGTGCTTTTGATGGTTTCCGTAACTACTCCCAAAGACCAAGTGCTGAAATATGCGCGTTCGTCGGCGATCATGACCACATCCCCAACTTTGAATGGCCTTGTTTTGGCCAGCCACTTCTGTCGAGTCTGCAAAGCCGGTAGGTACTCGCGCAGCCATCGCCTCCAGAAGACCTTGGCAAGATAGTTCGCCTGCTTCCATCCGTGGAGGTAGCTCCCACGAAGGTTTACCGGCCCTTGGAAACCCTCGCTCGACCCTAACGTCAATAAGTCGTTCGGGGTGAGCGCCAGGTGGGTGGGGTCGCCGTTCATCACTGGAACCAGGGGGCGGTTGTTCAGGATTCGCTCCACCTCAGTCATGACGGTGTTCAGCGTCTCGTCGTCAGGCGGCTGCCGCTCCATGATTGACAGCAATATCCGTCTGGCGGACCGGATCATGCGTTCCCATACGCCGCCTCAGTGGCTGGCCTGTGGGGGGTTGAAATGCCATCGTATGCCGTAGGCCACGGTTCGATCCTGCAGTTCGTCCCTGTTTATGTTCTTGTGCCAACGCTGCAATTCCTGGTGAGCGCCCACAAAGTTCGATCCATTATCTGAGTATATATCGGCCGGTACGCCTCGTCGGTTGATAAATATCTGCAAGGCCCGTAGAAACGAATCGGTCGTCATCGAATGTGCGACTTCTAGGTGTACCGCACGTGACTTCATGCACGTCATGATACATACGTATCGCTTTTCTAATCTTTTCCCGCACTTGATCCACAAGGGCCCGAAATAGTCCAACCCGGTGTCACTGAACGGCCACCAGCCCGTAGTCACCCTGCACTCTGGTAGTGGGGCCATGAGTTGTTTGCCTGTTGTGGCATTGCGTCTCCTGCATTGCACACACCGTCGGATTACGCGTTTTACAGTCTCTCGTCCTCTCAACAACCAAAGGCGCTTTCGGATGAAGCTCGCCACGTGACTTTCCACGGCATGTCCCTCCACGGCGTGGACGTGTTGACTCATTAGCTCTACTACAGGTTGTCTCGCAGGCAGCAGCATAGGATACTTTGTGTCGAAGTTCAAGTGGGCGTTGGTCAGCCTACCATCCACCCGCAGCAGTCCGTCGATGAGTTTGGGGTTTAAACGCTTCAGCTCGCCTCTTGGAGATGGCATGTCTTTATTGGTCGGCCCCACTTCTTCCGCCCTCTTGAGTTCTCGGGCGAAGGCCTCGAGTTGTATCATTCTGAAAATATCGTACTCTGCCGTTTGTAGCTCATCGGGACCTATCGGGCCGACCCGTATCCGGCCTGAGGGCCGTAGCCCTTTCATGACTAGTAAATTTCCCTTGAACCTGGTTAACCAAACTAGCGAACGAAGCGTCTTCATCCAGGAAGAAAACCTGACCAGTCGCGATAGAATGGATGTCGCTTGGACGACGTTGGCCACCATCACTACGCCTTTGGTCTCCAGTTCCACTTCCGTAGGGGTTTTTAATTCGAACACGGGCCAGTCCTGTTTGGGCAAGTGCAGGAAGTTTGGCCCTCTCGTCCACGTGTCTAGTTGCCTGAAGTTGTTTGCACCTCGGGAGCACAGGTCGGCCGGATTGTCGCCAGACCTGACATGATTCCACTGGTGTGTGGCTGATTCATCGTGGATTATCGTGAGCCGGTTAGCAACGAAAGTACTAAACCGGCTCCGGACGTTGTTAATGTAGAAAAGTACTATCGTCGAATCCGTCCAGAAGCTCACCGACCAAATGTAGGGATCGAAACATCTCTTCACAGCTTGCACCACCCTGACTGCCAACACGGCTGCGCTGGGTTCAAGGCGTGGGATTGAGACCGACTTCAGTGGAGCAACGCGGGCTTTGGCGAACAGGATCCTCGTGGTATATTGTCCATCTCCTTCGCACAATCGTCCGTACACCACAGCTCCATAACCGACTTCGGATGCATCGGAAAAGGCATGTAGTTCTCCAGTCCGTGTCGTATGGCCAGGAGTCAAACATCGTGGGATTCTTATGTCCCCTAATTTCTTCAAGGTGTTCAAAAATTTTTCCCAGTCCAGCCGGTCCCCTCGGTCCAGTGCCTCGTCCCAATCAACTTTCTTACGGCACAGCCGCTGCAGCAAGATATTTCCGGGTAGCAGCCACGGTGAGACGAAACCGAGCGGGTCGAACAAACTTGAGACGGCAGATAGTATGCCACGATGGGTTACTGGCAGCTCGGGAACGTTTAGTTCGAAAACAAAGTCGTCCGTTTCCGCGTCCCATTGTATTCCTAAAGTGCGCTTGATAGGAAGTGGAAAGCCGTCCAAATCTCTTACCGTTTTGGCCTTTTCGTGATACGGGATGACCTTCAGCACTTCTGAAGCGTTCGACATCCATTTAGTTAGATGGAAGCCGCCCTCTTCTAGCAATCTCGTCAGACCCATGAACTACTCTAAAGCTGATTCCACATCATCGAATGGCCCAAGGTAGTCGTCGACGTAGAAGTTCCTGCTGACGCTTTCTACCACCGTCCGATGTACTAGATCGCCATGTTTGTTCGCTGATTCTCGGAGGGCGTAGTTTGCACAAAATAGTGACGATATGGCTCCGAAGGGGTGGGCGGTCATCCTATAATTCACCACTGCGTTGTCCGGGTCGCTCCCTTCCCACCACAGGAAAAGCAAAGCATCTCGTTCTCCTACCGGAATCGTCACCTGATGGAACATTTCCCTAATGTCGGTAGACAAAGCCACTTTACCCACTCTGAAACGGCACAAAACATCGATCAGTGGTGTGGTCCAGTCGGGCCCCTATAGTAGGCGATCGTTTAACGACTTGCCCTGGAACTTGGCCGCACAGTCGAAAACCACCGGCAGTTTATCGGGTTTCTTGGGGTTGATAACCGGGTGGTGAGGCAGATACCAGATACCCTTTTTGCCGTCGGTGTTGGCAGACACCTTTTCAACGTAACCGAGGGCTTCGTTTCGCTTCATCAAATCCGCGTATCGTTCCCACAGATTCTGGTCTCGAATGAAGCGTTCTTTTAGTAGTAGTAATCGTTGGAGAACATAATTTCTGTTATCATTCCACGGGTCGACAGATTTGCGCCATGGGAGGGGAACCTCGAGCTGTTTTTTGAGGCCTCTAGTGCCCTGCCGCACTGTTTGTAGAGCGCAGTGATCCTCTTGAGACAACGATGGTCTTTCTTCTCCAATGTCATGAAACTCCTTTTCATACAGCCGTTGCAGATGTTACTCTATGCGGTCCGTTTCGGCGAATAAGTAATTCACGGAACCACGTACCCCTACTGGACCGTATACCATCCACCCCAGAGCCGTGCGTACGGCATAAGGTGCCTGGCGGTCGCCCACTCTCTGGTCAAGCACCCAATGCACCTCTGGCACGTCGCGGCCGATGGGGAGATCCACTTCATCATCTTCCCAGTCTACAACGGTTACATCCTGCAGGTGGGGCCACCGAGTCAAGATTGCGTTCACCGACCTTGGTGCTCGCATGGGGAGATCCATTAACGTGAATGCCTCCGTTGGTTCAATTTCCTCGTTAGTGCCTAGAGAGATGAGTTGCAGCCTTAATCTACCGGCAGTCATTACCTGTGTTCCGCCCACCGTGCTCACTGCCGACGACGTCGCACCTTTAGTGAGCCGGTGTTTGTCGGCAAACCGCCCTTTCATTAGAGTGGTGTCGGATCCACTATCAACGAAAGCCGACGCCTTGACTATCCCAGTCGGAGTCACTACTCCCACGGCCACTACGCCTAAACGTACTGGTTTACTGGCAGATTGTGAAGTTGGACAAATCACGCTGGGCTTGGTACTCGCCTCGGATATGGTTACTCTCGCCTGATGCAGCAGCCGATGGTGTCTGCCCGTGCAGCCCTCGTAACCACATCGGTTCCTTGTCCTACAGGCTGCTGCCCGGTGCGTGGTGTTGAGACAGATGAAACATGCTCCTGCCATTCTCGCCATTCCCCACCGTTCGTCTATTGTGGCGTTGCCGAACTTGGGGCATTCTGGTAGGCAATGGCTAGTACTACAGGACCTGCAATTTGGTTTCGCCGTAGCATCTCGTGAAAGGACGTGTGTATTGGTCCAAGCCTGGTACTTTGGATGTTCCCGTACAGGGGTTTGGACTTGGCTAGTACTGGGCTTGTTTGCTCGGTTGCTGTCCCGGATGAGTCGGCCGAATCTGCTGTCAGCTATCTTCTTTTGCCTGTCTAAGTATTCAGTCAGGTCTTCGAAGTTGGCTTCTCTGTCGCTTCGGCTTATCCGTTCTGCTTCTTCTGCCCACCGACCCTGTAGTTCGGGAGAGAGGTGACGAACTATGCCTTCCAAAGTGTGCATGGCGTCTAGGTCAGCCCTGTAACCTAAATGGTCGAGGGCTATTGAGCAGTTCTGCATCTTAATCACCAGGTCGGCCATGGTGTAGACGTCGCCATTGGTTCTCTTTGCCTCTACCATCACGCCCTCTATTAGGTTACGGGCTACTTTGAAAGGTTGGCCAAACAAGTCCCTTAGAATCTTCCTTGCTCTTGTACAGCCTTGTTCCGGGTCGAGCATGGTACACCAATCGATGGCTTCTCTTGCTCGGCCTCGGCAGTAGTGAGTAAGGTAAAGAAGCCTTTGCCCAGGGTCGGTTACCTTGTTTTCAACGAACGTCTCGAACTGCTTGACAAACTTGCAGTATTGCTCAGCTCGCCCGTCGAAAACCGTTAACTCCACTCTTGGCAGATCGATCGATGGTGGTTTGTAGTCGGCGACCGGCGTGGGGTTCCCTACCTTATTGCACCACAATCTATCGGAAGTGTCGAAGCCGCCGGTCTCATGCTCTCGCTCTTTCTGTGTACACATCTTCTCTGCTTCCTGCGCCTGTGGTCTAGCCGATAGTAACTGTTGCTCTAGGTCTAGTATTCTCAGCTTGTATAAATCGAGATCCTTACGATCAATATTGCTCCCATTAACACATGAACTAGCACTGACAGGACTAGGCGATCTAGCATTAACTAAAGAATCATATGTACCCAAAACCTCCCCAGAGACTTGCCGTATTACTTCCTGTCCGGATTCAACTGCTTTTGATCCTTTTCTTGGCATTTTGCGTGATTTTTCCTCGTTCCGAATTGATCTATTGAGTATTGTAACGAACGTTTGAGCAATGTGTAGCCAAATTTGCAACGGATCCCGAAATCAAAAGACGATTATCCGTGATATTCTACGATACTAGATTATTACATGAACAATGACATAAAAAATATACAAACCTCAATAATATGATCACAAGGACTCAACAACGAGAAACCGAATAGCAGCGTGTGAGCAAACAGCACGTGCGTCACGCAGGTCCTGAACAAGGATGTGTCAAAGTCGCGTTCTGGGCGCGAACAAACAACAATTGGACCAGAAAAACAACCAGTTCGTAAAGACAAGTCAACAGTGTAGGCAAATGAGTGATGTTGGGAAAAACACTGAATCGCGAGGGAAATAGGGGAATTTTCCACGACCGGCTGTTACAGTGAGCACGGTGAATTTGTAGGGCCCACCGACGCATCAGAGCAAGGGGTATTTTCTAAGGTAGAAACCTTATTCGGTGGGCTAAGGCTAGTTGCTTTAAGAGGAAACAGTTGAACGAAGGAGGGGTTTGTGAGGAGGGTGGGAAGACCGTTGGACCTATTCCTCTGGACGGCAAATAGTTCATCACCGTAGGGAACAGAGGGCGAATTAGAGTTGGGGGTGTACCAAACAGGCGGTGAGGTGGGAGGGCGAGGCAACAGTTGGTGTCTTTTACTGGGTCCCAGTAAGAGGGAGAAGCGGAAATGCCTAGATCAACAGTAATGGGATCAGATTTTAAAGAGTTCAGTAAGGAAGCAGATGAGGAGGCAGTGGGCGGTTATGAAGAGGCAGGAAGCGCGTGTGAAGATAAATCAGTTGGGACCTGAGAAGAAGCGACGGAGCGACCGACCGTCTGTGTCGAAGGCTCAGGACTATCAGGGGTCTTTCTAGTGGGGCGAGTCAAGGGTATTCTAGTAGTTTCCCTTTGAAGAGGGGTTTTATCTATGGCTATTTTTATGTTTTTATTGGGGGAATTAGAAGCTATAGTTTAACGCATTATAACGAATTCCTTTGCAGATAGGTCATCCGCAATTCGCTGAAAGCGCCTACGCAGCCTTGTTATTTGACGGGGAAGGTGGGCCATACCACATACATTCAACGGTGTACTCTTGACATACTCAAGAGGCATTCTATCTGGGACATTAAACACGGCTGCATTACGAGTGTTCCTCACTCTTATGAGGACTTCGGACGCAACGGAGTCAATAAAGCTGCCAGCCGCTGTCAGGTTTCGTAGAGTGTTCGATGCTTTAAGTGACGCACTGCATGGGGGCCAGTTTAGATGCCGAATCTTTCAACTTCAGAAGATGAAACTTTATATCTGAGATGCTTTGGTCTAAAACAGCTGTTTTTTCCATAGCCAAGCCTATAAAGCCACAGAGGTCAACCGAACATTGTTTTAAGTCCACGGAAGTTTGAATAAGCCTATTTTCCCTAGTAACCGGAATATGAGTGGATGGGGTAGTATTGAGAGTCTACTTTACTACACGTGGCGTTTTGAAATATCTCAAATACGCTGTGAGTGAGGCGAAAAAGTAACGGCAAATTAGAGCCAGGTTAGAATTTACCGCTGAGAAAAAATTCTCCGAATTTCTACGGGCCAACGGAAAGCACTGAGAAACTATAATTTTTATTATTTCCTAAGACAGATGAATGAAAACCATGCCGATAACAACAAGCAACACGAACTGGTGTAGCGCAGGGGAAAGCTAAGTTAAATAGCCTTTCGGATCCTACCAGCCCACCATGATTGAACCCCGTCCGACTGGCCTTCCCCGGGGGAGCTACCCTGTCACTTAGCGTTGCACAGGAATCTATGCGGCTAGAGCCAACGCCGTGTCCTGATGGCCGTGTTTTCGGCGCACTTCAGTGACTCCCAAAGCCAAAAGTTTTCCCCCGATAGGAGGAAATTTTGCGGGGATATCAGCTCCACCGGAGAAAAAAGGAAATAGGTGCATTATCTTTGACCTTCCCATTCGCTTGATTAAGTCCTGCTCCAGTTCGATTCAGTTTATACAGGAGTTTGTGGGGTTCATACCAATCTTCTGACCAGGTGATTTGGCGGGAATCTTTAGAATCCCCTACCGCTGCGTTTTCAAGGCGGGAGCCGGTGTCCGCCTACCCAAGTATAGAAATTGGAAGTGTTTTTGAGCCCGACACTTCACGGTTTTCTTTATTTCAAGGCAGGATGCATATTTAGCATATTCTACCATATCCTTCTAGCGGCACTGAGCGAAAAGCCATCTTTTTCCATCAAACTGATGAATACACGTTTAAAACGCACCCGCAAGTGGTTGCCTTTAATCGTTCCCTCCCCTCCGCTTGTCAGCTTCCCGAAAACTGTGATTAAAAATCAAACCCTAAATCCCAAACGTCATGTTTGGCGCTTCCAAATCCACTTGGCAACCAGTTCCGCAGCCACTAATGTCCCTTTTGAAAGACGGACGACAGCCTAACCAAGGGCTGCTATAGATCAAACTTAAGGTGCAAGCGTAAGCTGCTGGTTTGACATCAGCCTACCGAGAATTGCGAATAAACTGAGTCGTCCTATGGTGACGGTCATCTTTCTTCATGCCGTCAACACTTTCATTGTTTTACTGAAAGCCGACTCACAAGAGCGGTTGCCATTCGACCACTACTCTAGAGCACACTCACGCAAGCTTTCGGGCAAATTGTATTCAATATCTCTTCCAATGGCCTTCTCGTTCTTACGGGTCGTGCAGAACACCGTTATGGTTACCGTATTCGTACGGTGCTGGGCAATGGAGTACCTTGCCCGTGGTCCACATTACACGAAGGGCCGAAGAACACTTTTAAAAGGAAACTGCCAGGGGAGCTTTTTGATTTAGCTGCAGTCACACTTGATACGGCGGGGTACAGCTTCGTAGCTGGGCAGGTTCATGAGCCTCAGCCAATCAGGATCGCCGAAGATAGGTGTAAAGAACAAATACTGAAAATGTTTCCGAATGTTCTACGAGCTTTGTGAACTTGACTATATTTGACATTACTTAGAAAAGCTCGTCCGTACACCACACTTTTGCACGCTTACTTATCTACGTGAGATATTTGAATTTGGCCTTGAACCGTTCCTGACTGTGGTGCTTGAGCCACGGGGCTTTGAACCTTTGGGTTTTACCGTGAAGTCCATGTGGGCGCATACAAGGGGTTTGTATATATTTGCATCCTTTGTGAATTTCAATTTAGTACCGTAGAAACTACGAATCAATCTTGTTCTGGTCTTGGGATTCGTTTGAATTGGCTACGCGTTGCTCGATTTGCGGGAACTGACTTATAGCAGGTACTACAAAGGCCCCCTGTGATCGATCAACCCCCATCCAACCAGTTATTTTTCTCTAATTTATACAAACCAGTTTTGCAACCTAATGAACGTGCTATTTCGCGGTCTTCGTCTCCTTGTTACTTTGACTTGCGTAGTTTCTGGTGGGATCGATTTCAATGCGTCCTTTCGGTTCTGGAATTGTAGATATTACGGTAGGGTTTGGCTGCCTTACAGACGGTGAGCTTGAGATGATCTTCATGTCACGTGAGTTTCTCTGTTTTCCACAATTCGAGGGTCCGTCTGCGTGCGTGCCTTATCGCTTTGTTGTTTCCTTGTCCTTGACTTTTCGTTTACTTTGTCACTTCTTTCGTCTTGTCCCCGTTTGTTGTTGTCCAGTTGGTCGTGATTGTTTTTGGATAGCTTTGCCTGGGGAATTTTAAAGTTGGTTGTTGATTCCTTTCGTTCTCGGATAAGTCAACCAGTAAGTTATGTCTACCGGGCGGAAACCTGCAGACCTCGTCTTCTGGCTATTATTCTGCATATACTGGCATGCGCACCTGCTGATCCACAACTCTGGTTCGATTAGGTCAAACTGGGATTCGATAACTGCCGTATGATCAGTGGTGAAAGCAGGTCCAGATGGACGGCAAGCCGCCCTCCACCGGAGGTGACAATGCGGGTTGGGGACGTGATGAACTCTCGAGGCTATGATGCCTTGAAACAGACCGTCGTTGCCCACACGACCCAAACAAAGGACCAACTGATGCAACTTCAAACCTCTCAGCCTGGAATTAGGAGTTCCTCTGAACTACCGTGCTAGATACAGTCCTTTAGAGGACTGACAGTAGGCGGGGACCCGATCCTGGGGGAGATTTAGAGGCGGAATTTATTACACAGCTTTCCAGTCTTACTAAGTGCCACCTGTAAATGAGTGCTAGAGGAAACTTCAGCGCCAAGGAAACTGCGAGGTGAGGTTTACCGACCCTACAGACCTGTTCCATTTCTATCGCGTGGTTTCCACGCATTAGTCTTTGTTAACATAGTCAGTTCTCTTCCTCTATTTTTATCAAGCTACAACAAGTGTGGGCAGCTGGAGTGACTTTGTGCTACAGCCCACAGAACGAGTTTTAAACCACTCCAGTATCTTCTGGACAGCTCGCATGGCCTCGGTGACGGCGTGAAGCGAAAGCCAATTTACTTAGGGTAGTGGCCAGACGGTTTGAATTATTGACCTCGACAGAGCATATACGTGTGTGCTCCTAAATATCGGTTCTTTCTATCCTGTGACGGAGTTGTCACCCAGCCTAGTGGACGAACACCCCGATAGGACATTGAGTGTCTAACCGGTAATGTCTGATATTTCATTCTAACTGTTTTTTTTATGCTGCTCCAAGCTTCACTTTGCGGGCTGTTATCGGTATGGTCTGTGCTGAGCTATCGGGGGTCATAATTAAAAACAGCTTCGCAGGGTATTCCTTCAACTCAGAATAATTCGGAAAGTTTTTCTGAAATACTAATTCTGAGGCGGCCAACTGATCTACGAGTCCATACCTATAAGACGTCCTTATCGTTTCATGCATGAAACGATCAGCACTTGCCCTCCCCACGGATAACTGACCGCCATCAACCTAAAAGCTCTAAACGCCCCCATTTTCCTACCGCCTTGGTGCCCAGTTCAGTACCACTAGTTGATACATACATCGGTGCCAGTGACAAATATAACGCCTCTTGGAAAAACTTGGTGCCCCTGGGAAGGTAGTTAAGTACCATGGACCATGCACCGACCAGGTTGCTGCGACCTGCATATATCGTTTACCCTTTGAAACACCGAAACGCTGAGTTTACCGTTGGCTTTTCGCTTCCCGGACTCGCCTGTGTCCGAAGTTCAGCTAAGGATAAATTATTTCAAAAAAGTCACAGTTTCCTTGTTTCAGGTCGTTAGCCCCTTTCTCCGAATAAACAGTCGCTGCCCATTGTAACGACCGGTCAAGGGATGTCCCCAAAAACCACTCCAATTCCATGTTTCCTTAACTTCACTCACCTATTTACACCACTGACTTGATTTATGCAGACCAACGCTTGTTTTTTCGCGTCCAGCGCGCAGCTCTGTCATATCCTTGTTCTGGACCTGCGTGACACACGTGTTCCTTCCTCGCAGGCTGCAATTCGGTTCCCGCATTTTGAGTCCTTTTGATTGCATAATTGGGGTTTATATCTGTTTTGTGTCACGGTTCATTTGGCAATTTAGTATCGTAGAATTTCATGGATAATTGATTCCTGATTTCAAGATCCGTTGCGAATTTGGCTGCGCATTTCTCGAAGGTATCTTACACCTATAGCCCGCGGTATATCATGCCGCGAGGGTCCCTGCGTAAGGTTCAGAAAAAGCTACAGTGGAACATGCGCCCGCTTATGTTTTAACTCCTTCAGCGAGGAGTTGCCATGATAATCCTTGGAAAGAGGGAGTCTGTTGTAAATTGCACTCCATTTAAAAGTATGAAAAATACTCCTGAAAAGACCTCGCGGCAGAAAGAGGTCCTTAGGCTAATAGACGGCGACCAAGTGCTGCCGCGACCCTCATGTCCAGTGTCACCCAAACCCCATAAACAATCCCTACTGCCTATAATTCCTCTCCTTCCCCGTCGACCAGTGCACTAAGGCACTATTTGAACCCCAATCTGTGCCATTCGTCCTTAACGCCACAAAACCCCCCTAAGAGGCTCCAAGTTGCAGCCCCGTCTCCACCATTGTCTACCCATAGACGGGCTAAACAGTGGCCCCTCCCAGTCTGCAACCACTTGCATCTTGTTCCGTCCGACAAACTAGCAAACAGAGAGCCAGATTCCTACCCGCCACTCCATGCCATTCACCCGACAACAAGGGGGTCCCGAGAGCTTTGGTCACAACCTCATCCCCTTTACCTATTGCCCCCTTTGGCCAAGATCTCCCTTGTAATGACTGCAAGCTCCCAGCTTCAAGCGAAAACCTACCTAAGACCTCCCGAGTTTCAGCTGACCAGCCTGCTACTCATCCACGTTTTCCATTACGGACATGATTATGGGGCACCTTGAATCTCCTCGATGCCAGCCCGCCCGCACATCTGTTCGGACCTCTGAAGATCCGCGTGCCCAACTACAACATGCTACGTCCACCATCTCAGACGTCGTCGTCATCGTGTCTACAGACTTAGAGCCATACCACAAGTCTTTCACTGAGTATACTTCCACCAACTTTAGCTCCGCCATACCCGAATCACTTAGTCCGAGACACCAGCCTAGTTGCCAACAGGTGCCATACCACGTGGCCCACGGCTGACCCCCTTCAGCTTCTTTGTGTGTCCCACCTTTCCCTTTCTCTCTTTCACTACCCAACGTCACCATATTCTACTCTGTTCTCACCGCACC
Organism: Fasciola hepatica; assembly: GCA_948099385.1. NCBI lineage: Eukaryota > Metazoa > Platyhelminthes > Trematoda > Plagiorchiida > Fasciolidae > Fasciola > Fasciola hepatica. The sequence continues at coordinate 3,459,345 of CANUEZ040000126.1, read as the reverse complement.
CTTTTTCAACTGACCCTACTTGCTGAAGCCTTCTTCGTCATCAGCCCTTTTGCCACCACACCGATCCCTCATACTCACTCCTCGGAGCCTTGTGAGATGCCTGTCGCTTCAATCAATTCCACCCATGACACTGTATCCGTCCCGCCCCTATCTTGGTCACCGTGCCATTCGTCATCCTTTTTAAGAGGCCACTATATAAGTCCCCGTTGCTCCGGAGCTACTCTCCTCCACATTCTGCTTAATAATACCAGCTCTCTTGCCCGCACAATCAATCCACTGAAGTTCATAGCGACTTACGCTAACCCAGATATTTTGGTGGCTGCAACATGGCCCGCCAAACACACACCCAACAATGGCATAAGTATCCCTGGATATTGAACCTACTCTAGACGGAGGCTTTCTCGAAGAGATGGTGGGTGCCTAGCATACGTTCGGAACCCCATCCATACATCCTCTGTACCCCATCCCACTCCTGACCAGCTCATGGACACGGTATCGCTGCCATTGGATTGGAATGACCTTAGCCGTCTACTGGCTTGCTTACACTGTCCTCCTGGCACTGACCCGCACAGTATCAATCCTATGACCGGTACCCTCAGCTTTGCGCAGGACTGCCTCTCCGGCTACCAAGTCGTCGCAGGAGATTTCAGTTTCCCGCAAGTCCACTGGTCGACGCGCTCCGGCCCTCCTCATATATTAAACTTCATCCTCTGCGTACGCCTGGGCCTACGGTGCCAAACAGTCGAATTCCTTACGGGCAGCAACAAATTGCTCGACCTAATTTTCACCCTTGACCTCGGGGCAGTTAAAACTCAGGAGATGCTCAATTCTCCAGAGATGGCCAAAAATGGCGCTTTGCAGGCTGCTGTGCTCTTTCAACACTCCACCGACCCCGAAGCCCTCCATATCGTCCCGATTTACAGATTGTGGTCCGACTCCTTCGTTTACCCGTTCTTCAAACAGGGGTTCTTTTTTCTGATGGCTGACCCCCAAATTGGCCGCTGACTGTCTACATACCACTCTTCTTGAGTGCCTGCCTCCAGCACTGCCCACAATCCCCGACCGTCACCCAAAAATCCGAGAGTAGGGCTGAAAGTCACAACCTTGCGGAGCAGTTATTCTATATTCTTTCGCCTGAAGTCACTGTCAAAGAATTTTAGCTGCCTAAATGGAAGGCAGGATCTCCAGGAAGAAAGCTCTGCCCTCAAACAATCACCAAAGACTGAATGCCTGCCATTATTTTTGAACTCACTGCGCGGACACAATTACCGCACTCGCCCCAAAGTAATAATATACAACTCTTGACCTGCTAACTCACTTAAAACTGTATCTGAAGCATTTATTAATCACTTCACATCCTCTTTGCTATCCTACAGTAGCCTCCCCGTAGCTTCCTTGCCAGTGATAACTGACTTCGCCCTGTCTAGCATCTCTTTTGACACTAAGCTTTTCCTCTGGACAGCCTCCCCAAAGGCGCCGCCTTCGCAACATGGTCCCGATGGAATTCCCCGTGACCTGTTTTGTTTTACTTGAACCGACCTCTTCCTTCTTCACCTAAGCCCGTACTCGTTGTCCATAAATAATAGCTTGGTGCTGAAAGGGTGGGAGATCTCCATCATCACACCCCACGTAAAGGAGTTCAGGAAACCCCGCTCCATGCATTAGCATCCATGTTACAAACGACATTTATCATTCGTATGAACTATCTTTGCCGGAATTCCGATTGTTTGTTTTATTTCTCTAGGTCGTCGTCACAAACCGGACTCCTACCGTTGCCTCGAGCTAGAGTCGCTTAGCTTGAACTTCGTTGTGACTGTATTCGGTAATCTCATTCTCTGTGTCTAACCTTTTGCCGTAATCCTGCTGCAGTTGTTGATTTGTTGTCCAGTTTGGAGCGAACGGGCCCAGAAGGGGCGCTACTGAGGTTTGATTATTGTAAAATTAATTAATTTGTTGTATATAGTACAATAGCTATTTGGAATCGACTTTGTTTTGAATCGTGTCGAAATTGGTTGCCACGCTTCGCTCGCAAGTTCCGGTGGCAGGACTTTACAGTACTCAATATCCTTGGCAATTGCTGCGACATGAAATTACTAAGCTACTCGGCAAACCGTTCCGAACCAGAGGACAATTCCCTGCAGGTGAACCAAACTCTTTTGCCGTAGGTGCTGGTCATGTTTCTTGCTCAGGCTCAAGTATGTCAGGTTGTTCTAGGGTTAGTTCGGCTTCCCATAGGGCTAGAGCTGATCTGATTCTAGCTGAGTTGAAGGAGAAGTAGTTTGCAGAACTATTAGATTTAGGTAAGCAGCGTGAGCCGCTCCGGGTGAGGAATGAGACGGAAATGGTGAAACTGCGTTTGGCTTTCGCTGGGCTAGAAGAAAGTCTAGTTAACAGAGGTAAAGTCAAGAGCGGAGTAATGGTCAGTGAACATCTTTCTCGTTACTTAGGTGATTGCCACGCGCAAAACAATTCATTACGAACAACAAGCTTTGTTCCCGTGGCGGAACCTGCAGTAGATTACCGTTTGGACTTACCCAGGGTGGAACTGGAGTCATTCGTGGGCTGCTCGTCAACGTACTAGAGGTTTGCGAAATAGTTCAAATATTACGTCAAGGTAAAGTTCGAGACGATGGCCACAGCTCGCTTATTCGATGCATTGCTGCAAGGGACAAGCAAGGGATGCGAGTGCCGAACGTGTAATGTTGCCTCCAACACCGGCATACAATAGGGCTAGGGAAATCTTAAAGGATCTGTATGGACAGGATCATGTAGTGGCTGGTTCACTGATTGACGGCTTACTGCAAGGTTTGAAGCCTCTGGTGGAAGGTTCTGATGCCCTGACCAAATTGTCGTTGAAAATTCTCAACTGTGAAGTTGCCCTCACGCAGATGAATTGCATGTCAAAACTCAACTCACCGTAGACTATGAAACGTATCACTCGACTGCTACCAAGGAGTCTCCAGGATTCGCGGGCTAGGACCGTTGATGATATTTCGGGAAAAGGAGACGAACCCAGGTTCTAAGATCTGCAGGACTTGGAGTCCCGTGAGGCACGGATTGCTCCAAGTAGGTTTGGCAAACTGGCTGCCAATAGCAAGGCTCAGGGGTATTCGCGGTCATCCAGTTGGAGGAATTGTGCACAAACCCCGCCTCCAGAAGCGACGCGGTTCACGCCAAATCAGGGTAGTACCTTGTGGTCGCAGCTAATAGGTGCTCGGTGTGTAATGGAATACACGCACTTGAAGAATGTCAGCGATTCCTGTCTCGTGGTGTACCCGGCCGTTGGGCATTGATCAAATAAATCAAGGCTTGTTTTTCGTGTCTCGAGTGTAGACATCTGTCTAGCAACTGTTCTGTTTCCAAACCATGTTCAAAATCAGGTAGTCCGAAACGGCACCAGTCTCAGCTGCATGGCGCACAGAAGCAATGTACCGATCGAGTCACGCAAGATACAACACGGGGGCTGCAGCTGGGTAAGCTGAGTACGGACAATACAAAAAGGCCTGGACAATGGACCAATCATTGTGCGGCTACTTTTAGGCCAGAATGTCGGGTCAGTTTAGGTGTGCTACCAGTGCGAGTAGACGGACCGAGTGCTCTGTGGAGACCTACGCTCGGCTAGACAGCGGGTCTGATGTGACTGTAATAAAAAAGACGTTATGGAGCTGGGGGGCCTGAAGGCATCCCCGACCTCACTTTCGATTTCGACCGCAAATGGGACTGCCAATTGGGATTCGGGAATAACGGAGCTGCGACTGAACTCATTGTCAGGGAATGATTTCGTGAATATAGAGAGAGCCTTTTGTGTTGACAGGCTACCAATCCAAGCAGTCCAGTGCTGCCCAGATTCGGACTTTTTATCCTGGCCTCGCCTACGTTGCATCCAAGGACAGAATCTGGAAGATTCGAGAGTGCGAATCCTGATAGGTGCCGACTTCCCAGAAGCATATTGGGCATTAGAGCAAAGATTCGACAAAAGAAAACAACCCTATGCTGTGCGGACAATTTTAGGATGGATTGTTCTTGGTCCGATAAACCAGGAACCAAGCTTTGTGAGGACAGTAAACCACATTGAGCGGGGAATCGATCCCTTAGCAGAACAGATCGATCAACTATACAAGGCCGATTTCTGCGATGGGTGTGCATCGAAAGACTCTCCTTCATTTGAAGACAAAAAGGCCGTTGATATGGTTTCTAATGCCATAACCTGGTCGCACGGACACTATGAAGTTGCACTTCCGTGGAAGAATCCTAAAGTAAGACTTCCAAGCAAATATATTGTGGCCGAAGAGAGATTGAATGGCTTGAGGAAAAGGTTTGCGTGTGACCCTGAATTCTTTGACGAATACTCTACAACAGTAGAGGGTTATGTGGGCAGGGGCCAAGCCCAGTTAGTGCTCGATGTACAGCTAAAAATGGGTTTTGAGCCAAAGTGGTAGCAACCACATCAAACAGTTACAAACCCTAAAAAGCCTAGCAAGTTGAGGGTGGTGTTTGATTGTGCGGCTGCATTCCAGGTACGCTCCTTGAATGATTACTTGCCACAGGGACCGGATACGACAGCAAGCTTAGTTGGAGTGTTGCTTCGTTTTCAAAAGAAATCTGTCGTGTTGGCTGCGGATACTGAAGAAGTGTTCATGCATGTTCGACTGACGACGAGAGATATAGGAGCACTGCGGTTTCTCTGGTGGGAAAATGGTCGACTAGGTCGTAATCTTGTTGGATATCAAATGAATGCCCACCCATTTTGTGCCACTTCCTCCCATTTTGTGCGAATTTCGCGTTACGTCGCACGGCAGACGATTTGGGGAGGACAGTTTGAGGATTACGTCTCCAGGTCTGAGTATAACAACTTCTATGTAGACGACTGTCCGGTGTCCTTGCCTACGCCGGAGTATGCAAGAGTTTCTGCCATCCAGATGAGTGAGTTACTATCACGGGGAGGATTCCGGTTTCATACGTGGGTGTGTAATTGTAAAGAGGTGCTGAATATTTTGCTGATATCTGAGGCAGCCCATCCCACTTTGGAAATAGATGATTGCGCGCCTCTGCCGGAGAGGACGTTGGGGTTAGAATGGAATGCAATAGAAGACACGTTCCAGTTTTCATTCGCAATACGCGAAAAACCTCAAACAAGGCGTGGCTTGTTGTCTATAATATCATCGGTGTTCGAACCACTAGGGTTGGTTTCACCTTTCATTCTGCCAGGCAAGGTGTTATTGCAATCACTGTGCCGCTTGAAGCTTGGTTGGGACGACCCAATTGGAGAAGAACCCCTACGATGCTGGAATGAGTGGTTAAGAAGTATGGAACAACTATGCGCATTCAAAATTCAGCGTTCTATTATTAGAGGTGACTCACTGAACGAAGGTGTACAGCTTCATGTATTTCGTGAAGCTTCAGAAGTTTGCTATGGGGTGGTGGCGTATTCCAGAATGGTTCCGAGAGACATAGCCCCCTTCTGTGCCCTACTGGTCTCTAAGTCAAGGGTGGCTCCTCTGAAGACCGTAACGGTCCCTCGATTGTAGTTAGCCGCAGCAAGGCTGGCTGTTAGAGTCTCTCGGATTCTTATGGAAGAAACTGGAATCAAGTTTGGTAAGACTTGCTACTGGAAGGACTTTTCTATACTTTTGCACTACATAAACAACACTAAAACGAGATTTAGTGCGTGCGTTGCGATTCGTCTGGCTGGAATCAATCAGTGGTCAGAACCCTGGCAATGGAGTCACTTCAGATTGGAGGCTAACCCTGCAGACTTGGCACCAAGAGGCACAACATCACTGAGTGATATCAGCTGCTGGTTCAAAGGTCCTTAATTCTTGATAAACGATGAAACTTCATAGCCGACCAGTCCTACGGTGTCTGTAGCACCACCAAACGTTGAGTTGAAGCAGCCTTCGAGTACAGTTCTCATAGTGTTGCAGGGTTCTTGAACGGACGCACTTCTAGCTAGATGCTCCAGTTGGTTTCACTTGCTAAAGTCGGTAGCGTGGTTAACCCGTTCTAAAATGTAATTTGCAGTCGTGAGAGGCGGAGGCGCGGATCCAGGATTGAGAACTGGGCCGTTGAAGTTACACGACATTGCTAAAACGGAGGAAAGTGTTATTCTGATTGTACAAGCCAAGGTCTATGGTGAAGAGTTAAAATGGTTACTAGCCAGGAGTAATAAATCTTGCGCTAACAAATCTCCGATGAACAGGACTCTATTAAAACTCGATCCAATTTTATTCAATGGAATTATTTGTGTTGAAGGACGACTGAACTACTCCAGTCAGCTTCAGGGTGTGAAACGTCCGGTGATACTTCCCAAGACTCACCCGATTACAGACTCGATAATCCGATGGTATCACGCGATGGAGAGACACACAGGACCTTCTCAGTTACCCTCGGAACTTCGCAAAATATTTTGGATTCTACAGGGGAAGCTGCAGTCGTGCAAGTACTTGGAGGATGTTGGAAATGCCGGAAGCATTTGGCGGTCGTAGGCAAACAGATGATAGATTCTCTACCAGCCATTGGGGTCCAACAAGGTTTGTTTTCGTACAAGTACGTCGGAATAGATTACTTTGGCCCATTTGCAGTTAAACATGGGCCCAGCATGGAAAAACGATATGGATGCATCTTCACCTGCCTCCAGATGCGTGCGGTTCACATTAAAGTTTCCTATTATCTAAGCACGGATTCATTCATTGTGACATTACTGCTTTTCATGCCGAGAAGAGATGCACCGTCAGAGATTTTCAGTGACAACGGTGCAAACTTTGTTGGGGCTCAAAGGGAATTGAAGAAACTAATGGGAAACTGGTCTAGTGATAAGAATGCTGACAGATTGTTGCAACGGGGCTTGAAGTGGCACCTCAAGCCCCCACATGCCAGTCACCGTGGTGGCATATGGGGGATCATGGTGCGCTCGGTTAGAAGAGTACTTCCTTCAGTTTGTGACGAGCAGCCGATGACTGACGAAATATTGTTGACATTTCTCGCGGAAAGTGAGCGGATAGTAAACGGACGACCGCCAGTGCCTTTGACCTCGGACTGCCGTGATCTGCCAGTACTCACGCCCAATGACCTACTTATCCTGAGGGCGAACCCACGAGATATTTCGACGGATTCGTTGCTCGATAGAATGGTTCGTCAGTGGAGGCAGGCAAACTACCTAACATTTGTGTTTTGGAAGAGATGGATTAAGGAAAATCTTCCACTATTACAACAGCGGCAGAAGTGGATAACTCGAGAACGCAACTTTAGATGGGGTAATGTAGTGCTACTAGTTTCGGAGGCCTTGCCGCGTGGCCGGTGGCCGATAGGAGTCATCGAAAGCATCTCAGTTTCGGACGATGGCCTGGTGCGAACGGAAACTGTGCGAACTAATGAAGGATAAGTGCTCCGTGACATTAGAAAGATTTATGTTATTGAAGGCGGACCGGACACTGGTGGTGTAAGTTTAGAGGCCAACTCTCCTCAAGTGGGAGGCGGGTCTTCGGATCTGCCGAACCAAGAGGAACCACTGAGAATCGACCCACTTGTCCGACTGGGAGCTGCTACTGACGGTGATCAGTTTTAGGCATTAGAGAACCGTAGGGCTAGCCGAAGCACGAGGCCGACCACACATAGCGGTGCACGGGAAAAATCCGGGTCAGATTTTAGGGACCGTTGTAAAGGAGTTCAGGAAACCCCGCTCCATGCATTAGCATCCATGTTACAAACGACATTTATCATTCGTATGAACTATCTTTGCCGGAATTCCGATTGTTTGTTTTATTTCTCTAGGTCGTCGTCACAAACCGGACTCCTACCGTTGCCTCGAGCTAGAGTCGCTTAGCTTGAACTTCGTTGTGACTGTATTCGGTAATCTCATTCTCTGTGTCTAACCTTTTGCTGTAATCCTGCTGCAGTTGTTGATTTGTTGTCCAGTTTGGAGCGAACGAGCCCAGAAGGGGCGCTACTGAGGTTTGATTATTGTAAAATTAATTAATTTGTTGTATATAGTACAATAGCTATTTGGAATCGACTTTGTTTTGAATCGTGTCGAAATTGGTTGCCACGCTTCGCTCGCAAGTTCCGGTGGCCGGACTTCGAACTCTATTTTACCGAAGGATCTCCACACGACCCTATCAACGGCGCCGTTCTTGTATGTGAGATAAAGGAACGGATCGTCAAAGAGCAAAATTTCGACTGTCTGTTCAACAGCAATTTCGAAACCCCTCTGCAATCGGCTTTATTGAAACCAGATCATGCAGCTCCTGTCATTTTTGGTTTTTCAGCACCGTTACCACTGCAACGGACAAAATGAAAGCAGCCACAGTCTCCTTTCTGGATAATACTAGGGCTTTTGACAGGGTCCCGCATGCCCAACTACCGGCTAAAATTCGCTCATACGGTGCTATTTGTTCTGTTCTCTCCTGTTTATCTTGGCGGGCCTCTTCAAGCTCCTAGGTACTACTCGTTGACGATCACCTGTCATCATCCAAACCCATACAAATTAGAGTGGTTCAGAGAGATATTCAAGGCCCTCTACGTTTCCCCATGTTCGCGAGAGGCACCTCCGCTACAATTCACCACGGCATTCCGTATCTATTTGCTAACGACAATAAAACAGTGTGCAATTGTGATCCGTGCCACGTACAAACTGCACTAGCTGACAATTCTGATGATTTAACCTCCCTTGACCAATGGAGTCACATGTGCAGTTCTCGGTGTCTAAAAGTTCATTACTTACCCATGAATGTACCATAGGCCCTGGATCCATCCAGCTTATTGGCCACCCAATCACCACTTCTCCCTTAGAAAGAGACCTTCTACTCTAGTCGCCTACTTTTAACTTCTCCGAACAGGCACCCTATCAAATAGCCGAAGCAAGGCGGCTTACCGGCCTGATCTTTCGCTGCTTTAAGCTGGGCGACAGCAGTCTGATATCAAGCTACACTTCGAACATTACTCTCTAATTAGCCCCAACATGACAAGGAAAACTTCTACTGCAAAAGGGAACGCCGAAATGCCCCTTCACCGAAGCTTGTCTGAAACAGACTCACTTCGGTCCTATCTTGAGCGGTGCGATCAAATCCAAATGGAGCCCCTATGGCTGCGAAGCCTGAAGCTCAAGGTCATCCTACTGGATAAACTTGTTCACGGTCAAGGTTTCCCAATATTTGTCCCTATTTCATTGTCCACAGTACAAGCTTGCTGTGGAGCCGTGTTTCTTCTTCACCTGTCCCGCCCTAAAGCCTAATTATCAGGTCCATTTTCTTCAACTTCTTTTATTGTGAAGTATGGAACAAACCTCCGGTTAATGTACGTATTCTGTCGCATCTTTCTCCTTTTAAGCAAGCATTAAGTGCATATCTCGGCCTTCCCAAAGCGATGAACCTGAAAGGTGATGGCTCTTTTATAGATTAAGCGTTTGAAAGGGGCATTCATTTGCGACTCCATCAAGACAACTCTGCCAACTCAAACACCTTGTTCGTAATAGATCATATAGTCCATCCTTTTCGTCGCTCTATTTCTAAACAGGATACAGTTGCTCTCTTTTTATCCAACAACCATGTAAAAATTCATATTTGACTCTCATCGTTCAAGTGCCACCTAGCTATATTGTGACCAAATGCAAGATATCCAATTTGGTTTCTCTTATCGACAAACAGTTCACTGTCATTACCACCGGCTCTAGACTCTCAATCAGATTTAGATATTTTGCGGTTATTTATACTAGATTCCGGAATGAGCCACCTGATTATCTGCGATGGTGTTGCATGCCAAGTCAATTTGAAGAGCACAAGACAAACCCCTTGAAGCATCATCCATTATCTGCACGAATTGCACCAACACAAATTTAGACCAAGCCTAGGAAGACAGCCTAGACCATTGGTCTCCATACAGTGAGCATCTTTTGCGTCCGGACCTTATCTCACGACCAGTTTATGAACCCGCGCGCTTTTATACCTACATATGAATTTTGTATTTTACCTCGGCCCAAAATCTGACTTTGACTTGCAATGATTGTTCAATTGCCGGCCCTAGTATTTTGTTAGTATTACCATAGAGTTTGCCCAGGTTCTTTGTATTATTGCTCTGCCAGTCCTAATCCCATATTCATCCCTAATGGAAAGTCGATACTTTTTATATTCCTGCGAAAACGCTATACCCCCATCTGTTCCCAAAACCCTGACGGTACACAGGGAACCGGGCCCATAATTTACAGGAAGCTTAGTTTGCCCGCAGCAAGTCGGTAAAACTGACGGCATTTACTCTAGGGGTGGACTCGTCCACCCAATTTTCCTCCCTTTGCGTATCTGTTGTTTGCCATCCCTCACTAGTTTTCACTCGTCGCTAGTTTTCAGTGACACTTGGGCAGTGACTACTGCAGGTTTCAGGAGAACTCTGTAGGTGCAGCTAACGGCTGACAGCCGCCGGTTCTGCTTCCTCTCTGTGTGCTTGCTAGTTCCCCGTTTCAAATTTGTAATGATCAAAGCGGCAACACTCTCGGGATCTGCCTCGCTGTGTCAATGGCTTCACCGGAAAGCGGTGAAATAAGACATCTACCAGAGGTTTCGAGCTCCTTAAGCGAACGAGAAAAAAGTGGCTAGTGGAGGAGGTGCGGAAAGTTCCTCCATAGGGTCAGCCACACCTCTGAAAAAGACCCAAACGAGAAGACATCTTACTCTGTGAACCCATCTTCCACTGACCGGGTTGGGAAGGGAAACGGCATCTTCAACCACCAGTCTAGACCCTGCGTATGAGGAAGTCCCAATAATCCGCAAACCACTTGTTAGCCTGGTACGCCACTGATTCTTCCGCCTGCGTTCATGTATAGAGGTTCCTATTTTCACTTGCTGACCCTGCTATTTCATCTATCACTTATGTCCCCAACGGGTACTTCACTGCCGGTAACTCAGCCCTAATTTTACCTACGCGCACCTTCCTGTGGTCATTTTTACCCTGATCACCTTAGCTTAACCTGGCCCACAAGTGACACCTTGATAAAGTAAGCTACGAACACCCTCCTGGATTCCACTCCGGGTTCTCTTAATAACCAAAACCCCTCATTTCTATGTTGGCCACTCAGCAGTGGTGCAAAACCTATTGGGATGGCAACGAAAAACAAGGCAACGTGTCACCCATAAATCTTGACGGCACCGATCTTCGTGAAACACTGAATAAAGCACTGCCTCGTCGTACGTCTAGGACTCTCAGAACAACTACCCCTTGAAAAGAAAATGCGTCATCTACTCCGATGTACCTTATCCTCTCTAACTTGATGCAACTCAAATGGAGTTTTACCGCTCCTAGCGTTCACTTTCAAGGGGTATTCTTAGAGCACTCAGCCCTGGCTACGCTGTAACCTTCTACTTCCATTTCTCTCTATCATCTTCACCGGTAGATACAAGTCCAATCATACTGATGATTTCATTTCCTGATCCAACCCATTTCTACTCTTGGCCATTTTAAGTACCTCCCACTAATTTCATCACCCACGAACCTAATTATTTCTCACTCTGGCTAAATCTGCACCTAGTATCTCCCATAAAACTCCGTCATCATCTAACTGCCCAACAGGATTGTCACACTGTCTCCGCCTGATAATCCTCCATAGATCTGCCTGCTGGCAGCCAGGAAACAGAATCATTATTGTCTGATTCCCATTGAAACGGTAATGGTGACCCCCAGCTGGAACATTCCCCATATTGCCACACTCCTGATCGCTCTCAAATCACGCTGCCTTCCTAAGTGGCTATCAGCCAACTGGGGGTCGTCCCCGGATTGCCCTACTGACTTAACTACTTGACCGATCGGATTGGACTGTTCACCACCTTGGATGGAGATGGTTTAGGCCCATACCCACTCTGGCCAGCGCAATATGGAGCACCCCACATCGCTGGCCGCTCTGACCAAAATCCTATTACCCGGGTCACAATCCACCATGATGGTCCCACTGGTCTGCATGGTGGATTCCTGACACCAATCAACACCAAGCAGCGACTCAACACCTGCTTCTCACACGCCACCTGAAAGCTGCAGTTTATTCTGCGTTGAAATACAGAAAGTAAAAGCTAAAATCCAGCCTTCGCCCTTGCATTCTCAACTTCCCCCTTATTTTGTCAACTAGTGCCAGCCTGGCCTCTTTTCACCCGCGACCCTTATCATCCTCCACCTGACATCAGTTTCAACCAAGATCATTACGGAATAAAATATCAGCCACATGTAGTCAATCGGAACTTGATTTTTATTCGTCTACCACGCATAAACAAAAGCTTATCCTTACAACCGTCTAGTTTCCTTTGTCGATTCCCGCCTGGCCCTTCCCAAATCATCGTACGTTTCTTTCCTCCTCATCATCACTGCATGCTTTCTTGATCGCGTCTGCAGCATCTGTTTCCAATGGACTGCTTCTTTAGTGACTCCCCTTTGAAAATTTTTGCCGTGCATCAATTCACCACTCAAGCCCTCCAAAAGCGCACTGCATTCCTGGCAGAGCTTTGCTCTTTTATGTTCACCTTCATGTGAAACCCGTTATAGCACTGTTAGCCCCCTATACTAAAAAGGTCTACCACATAATCATATCCGATTCGCTTGCATTCATATAAAGGTGTTCCTCCACAACTAGTTGTGTAGTGCTGGAGTCAATCTTCTTTATATGCTGCCGGCATCTCTGATTGCACTCTGCTAACCCTGTGTGGGCTTTAGTCTCAATCGTGCCTCGTGATAACACTCGCCCTCACCCGGCTTATCGATGCTGATCCTTCAGATATCCAGTTGGTGCACCCTCGAGTCCCTTTCTTCACGTCTCGACGTTTTATTGGGTCTCACTTTCACTCCCCCACTCACTCTCTGTTCTCGTACTAATCGACTGTGCACCCAGTTTTTCAGATCGGAATGATCCACTCTCGACTACCGGATCCGTTGCAGCGAATTTTCGGCACCCTATAAGGAATATTGTGCATTATACTTGCCTCGGCTTCCCGTCCATGGTGTGATGTCCTCCGCCAGGTGCTTCGCAGTTTCTTGCACGCGTCGCTCCTTCAGCGTTTTTCAATATATTTTTTATCAGGATTTCCATATTTTTAGCTATCCACAACGTCCCTTTCCCCGATTGGAAACCGATTTATGACTAACACGTTAACCACCCCCACTTTAGTTCACTGAAGCACTACCCAGATTTGTTCTACTGTTACTGCAACTGTGCGAATAGTACATTTCGGATTTGTGGATATCTAACATTGCTGCGTATTGCTGTACTCCATGTTCATGCCTCGAGCATGAGCCTTGATCATGGTCAAGAAAGTGTACCATTATCGTCTTTATCATTAGATTTTGCGCCATTCCATATCGACCATCATTTCGAGACGGAATCTATTTTTCATCCTACTAATGTCGACCCTACCTTAAAGGCATCGATTATTCTGTCACAAAAATTGGACCCACCTAGTCGCAATCTCCAGATTTACTGATCACCAGCTATGCACGACCCCTGGCTCCAGCCTTTCCCACGGCGATGGCTGTGGCTTCCGCAGCCATTATAAAATCTCTCCTTCCAGCCGTCAGGTCTCCTAGAGTGTTGAATCGTCCGGCAACCTCAAGGCTGCCCCAATTCCCATTATCAACAAACTTCCTCTTGGAGACCAATATAACCAGTGGGAGGGCCATGTGGGCAGGCACCTGAAAGATTGTCCCTTTGAACAAAATACGGGCCTGTCGCTCATTCTTTTGGAGGAAGCAGCCGACAACCGGGTTGTGGATACCAGCGTCCTGAACGACGCTTCCTCAGGGGCGACCTTTGAAAAGCTTCGCGATATGCTGCCCCCTCTTCTGGGGCTCACTGCAGATAGACAACGGGAAGTTCGTGGAATAGCGAAAGCATCAGAAGGGGGGGGGGAGGAAACACTGGGACTTGCTACCGCACTGCACCAGTAGACCGAAACGGCCTTCTCACATAAGGAGGCTATGGTGCTAGGCAGTGACATTCACCAACAGGCGCTAGAGCCCACAACCTCGCCCGAGCTCCAGGCGAATTTAGTACCACGAACCCCACCGACAATTTAAGACACTCTGGAAGTTGCAATGAAACTGGAGATGTAGTATGCATTAGTGAGCTGAAAGGCCACTGCGTAGCCCAACCGCTAGTCCCGGACTGTCGGCAAAAGCCTTATCGCAACTTCGGTTTTTGGGAGGCTGCTACGAATTGGCCCAGTCCTCAGAGGAATATTCTTGGTGGATAATATCCTCGGGGGTTCTTTTACCCACAGGGCAGCAAGAGACCGACAGGGGCTATTTTCGGTTTGTAAAACAACCCCACTGATGGCATGTTAATTCCCTAATTTGATCTTAATTGCCAGTGAATAGTATCCTGCAATACCCGTGGTACCGTAGCAACTAAGTGTAAACGACTTGGTTGACACCAGTTCCACACTCAGTTCGATCAATGAGCACCGCCTGGGGTTGCTGTAAAGAAACAAAGTGAGATGTCGTGATTCCAAAGGAAAGGTGTAACATACTTGTGTGGAAGTCCTCCCTAGCAGTCGTCAAGTAATTGTATTGTTGAGACTACGTTCTTTATCTCATTGATCCTTGATCAAGTACAACATGCATCAATCACTACACTTCAACATTTGTTAATATTTCGCTTACGTAGAGTAGCATAATTTTGATTCGAACTTGGACTGCCGTGACAGTGGCACCTGACATTGACCTTTGTTGAACCCTGGTCCCCGTTGCTAGACGTTGTGGCTGTACAGTTGAGGTTTGTACACATTTATATATGCGTATAATTTGGTAATCCAGTACCGTAGAAACTACAAATCAATCCTGTTCTGGTTTTGTGATTCGTTTGAATTGTCTACGCGTTACTCACAGTCGGAATAACCGTTACAGTGCTGAACCTGGAATCTCCACGAGGAAATCAATCAGAAATGCCAAGAAGAGGACAAAGGCAAACCGGAGCCGGACAGGAAGTAACCCGGCAAGTCCCCGGGGTATTTTGGATGACACCGATTCCTTAGATATTGCTAGGTCTGCTTGTCCTGTCAGTGCAACTTCATGTGCTTCAAATAGCGGTATAGAATTTAAGGGTGATGATATTTATCGATTAAGAATAGTTGAAGTAGAAACCCAGATTAGGCAGGCTAGGAAAGAGGCCGAATCTGCCAGGAGAGATCAACTCCGAAGACGGGAGCGAGAGGTGACTTTGGAGACCACGGAGCATACGGCCATTTAGCCTAGCAGCTTTGTGGAACGATTGAAGTCGACTTGTATCAGTGTAACCACGCTATTGACCTACCAAGAGTGGAATTGTCCCCCTTTGAAGGCAGCACAGAACAGTACTGTAAGTTCCTTAAACAATACGAGAACTTTATGGAAAGGAGAGTATCCGATCCAGGACAGAGATTCTTGTATTTACTGCATTACTGTCGTGGAAGAGCCAGAGAAGCAATCGACGGGCGCTCGATGTTAGATCCCGTAAAAGGTTACACTCGTGCACGTGAAATCCTGGAGGATCTATCTGGGCAACAATTTGAAGTGGCACGGAATTTGATCGATGATGCACTATCAGGGGCAAAACTTTCCTAAGGCGAGTCGGGCTCTCTAGCCAGCCTGTGATAAAAATGCAGAACTGCAGCATCGCACTGAATCACCTAGGTTACCGATAGGGCCCGAAAGCACTGCACACAATGGAGACCGTAGTACGCAGTATACCCGCAGAACTTCAGGGTTAATGGGCCGAAAAAGCCGAAGGTATCAGTAGATTTGGGCGAGAAACCACGTTTGAAGACCTGAAGCAGTTTACAGACCGTCATGCCCGAATAGCAAACAGTCGTTTAGGTCAAATTGTGTGTGAGAAGAGTAAATCACCCAGGATCACGACGACGCAAAGCTGGACCAGGGAACCAATTAGAAGCCAACCATGGGCAAACACACAGGTATTATCTCGCGAAGGCGAAAACTTGCCGGTGTGTGAAGTCTGTGGGGCTTCTCATCGCCTAGCGGAATGCCCCCGCTTACGCAACGTAGACGTCGACGAACGATAGGAAATGGCTAAGAGAATGGGAGCGTGCTTTGTCTGTCTCAACGATTCACATCGAGCAGCAGTGTGCCGAACAAAACCCAGTCGTAGTCAGGATGGATGCCATGGGAAGCACCATTACCTACTATGCAAATGCCAGAATTTGAATGCCAAAGAAACCCCGAAGCCAAGTTTGGTCTGCTCAGTGTCTCGCTTCAACAGCAATCTCATTCGCCTGGGAGTAATAGCAGTCGGCGTAGAAACCTCAGTTGGGGTTATAAGAGAGTTGGCCTTCGCAGATAGTGGCTCGGATACCACTCCAGTAAGGAAGGAGTTTGCAGAGAGACATAGGATCGGAGGGAATTAACCCTCATTAGCTGTGAGCACAGTGAGCGGTACCCAGGTCATCCAGTCGACCAAACTACTCCTACAACTAGTTTCCTTGGTCAAAAACGATAGGGCAGAAACTCTAGAAGCACTCACCATAAAAAATCTGCCGATGAGAGCACCTCAGTCAGTGCAATCGATTCTGACACAGTGGCCGCATCTCGACGGAGTTGCGATCGAGGAGTGGCACAGTAACGGAATTGATCCGCTGAACGATGTAAAGAACAAATACTGAAAATCCTCCCAAATGTTCTACGTGCTTCGTAAATTTGACTACATTTGACATTACCTTGAAAATCTCGCTCATACACCACACCTTTTCACGTTTGTTTACCCATGTGAGACATTTGAATTTGGCCTTGAACCGTTTCTGACTGTCGTGCTTGAGCCACGGGGCTTTGGACCTTTGGGTTTTACTGTGAAGTCTATTTGGCCGCATACTTGAGGTTTGTATATATTTGCATCCTTTGTGAATTTCAATTTAGTACCGTAGAAACTACGAATCAATCTTGTTCTGGACTTGGGATTCGTTTGAATTGGCTACGCGTTGCTCGATTTGCGAGAACTGACTTACAGTACTCAAGTGGAACCTGGACAAGAAAACTCATTGGAAATGCCTAGGTGAGGAAGCGAGAACCTTTTGAGACAGCAGAAATTAACTCGGCAAGTCTCTGGGGATGGTTTGGGTGTTATTGATTCTCTAGATAATGCTGAGTTTACTAGTTCTGTCAGTGCTAGGTCATATATCTCTAACCGCGATGAGTCTGCCGATATTAGTACTTATAGAATGAGAGCGATAGAATAAGAGAACGAGCTGCGGTTAGCCAGAAAGGAAGCGAAGCCTCCTAAACAAGCAACTGGTCTCAGCCAGTCAGCAAAGAGTCCATGTAGTTCACGATATCAACGTCGAAACGGCACTGTGATTGACGAATATAAACCCGTGAGACAGCCTGAAACTACCGAGGTTTTGGCATTCGACCTGCCGAGAGTAGAGCTGTCCCACTTCGACGGGCACCCCGAGCAATACTGTATATTCATGAAACAATTCGAAAATTTTGTTGAGTGCAAAATTGCAGATCCTGGTCAAAGGTTTTTGTATATATTACATTATTGTCGTGGGAAGGCCAAAAGTGCTACCGAAGGCTGCGCGATGCTTGATCCACCAATGGGGTACATCAGAGCACGCAGAATCCTGATAAATTTGTTTGGACAACCATTCAAGGTGGCTAGAAGCCTGATTGATGGTGTTTTATTGAAGGCAAAGAGGACTGAGGGCAGGGCTGAATTACTGTCACGTTTGGTGAAAGAAATGCAGAATTGCAGCATAGCACTGGAGCACTTAGGACACCAGTCTGATCTGAATGCATCGCATACACAGGAATGCATTGTCCGATGTCTACCTATTGATTTACAGGGCCGATGGGCAGAGGAGGCTGAAAAAATAAATATGTTTGAGCAGGAATCTACCTTCGACAACTTGACGGTGTCATAGGTCGTCAATCCCGTATCGCCAACAGCCGATTTGGACAAATCGTACGTGAAAGTTGCAGGCTGTCGCTAACGGAACCAACATCTGCTCAAATTGTAGAGGAGGACTGTAACCGAATCCAGTCTTTGGCTGACATGCACATGTTAATTCGAGAACCCGAGAGGTCAACTGAAAGCAAGCGACGCAACTCCCTGCATCGGTTACCAGATTGTCCGACCTCTCATGGGATGAGTGTACCCGACCGGTGGTGCGCAGTAAAAAAGATTGGCTCATGCTTTATTTGTTTGAACAACTCTCATCGGGCCTCTGAATGCAGCTTAAGAGTGAAGTGTAACCAGGACGGAAGCTTGGGTAATCATCACTCGTTACTACATGGCTCTGTCAACAATAGGCCAATTCAGCTGGATGAACCCAGAACTGCCTGTTCAACGGGACATGATGATTTCAAACCTACAAGATTAGGCGTCTTACCTGTCGGCATCGTGAAACCTAAAAGACTGAGGAGGGTCAGTGTATTTTTGGACACGGGGTCGGATACCTCGCTGATTACTCGCGAGCTTGTAGAAAGCTGTGAACTAGTCGGCCAGCCTACCTCGCTCACTATCAGCACGATTGCAGGGGGTCACGTTAACAATTCTAAGAGGATAATCCTGCAGTTAACTTCTTTTTATGATGAGGGGACCGTAGAAATTCCGGAAGCTTTTGCAATAGACACCTTGCCAATGAGACCAGTTGACTCCATTAGATTGATCGCTGACAGATCGTCTCATCTCGGAGACATAGCGTTCGAAGAAGTGTATAGCCCCCACGTCTACATACTAATTGGATGCAATGCACCAGAGGCTCATTATGTGCTTGAACAGGGGATAATCAGTCGAAAAGAACCATTCGCTACGCAAACAATACTTGGCTGAACACTTCTCGGACCCCTGACGAACGAGCCTCAATAATCTGCACCAATAAATTGCCTAACTGTTGCTGAGAGAAGTGCCTCTATAAAACACAATCAACTTTTCGATACTGAATCTAATGGTCCATCTCAGGAAAGCGAAGTTCACTCAAAAGAAGATCAATCGGTGCTTTCGATGGTGAATCCAAAGACGGGACGTCACAGTGGGCAACAAAATGTTGCTATACCCAAGAAACCACCTTCAAGTCACCTATCAAGAGATGGAAAATTTGCCCGGAGGCGTTAGAAATATCTCAAAAAAGGACATACTCGAGAAGCCCTGCTGAAAGTTGAACACCAGCATGTCACGCAAAGCAGCTTGGAATATGCCAACCCAGTGACTGTGTACGGTACCTGGGTGGAACTGCATGGCCAGCGGCGAAACAAAATACCCTTTGCCAAAACAAAAATTGCTGAGCTGAAGTCAGTATCCCTAAACGGACTCAAAATGACTGCGCTGGTATTGGGTTTTGAGGTAGCACCAATGCTAAAAGAGAGCAATACCACCATCGAACTGAGCTTTGCATATTGGACAGATCCTACAAGAAACGGAAGAAACGAAGAGCGTGTTCGAAACATCAGAGAGTTAATCCACTAGTAGCAGGAAAAAGCGAGGAAAATGTTGATGGTTCAAGCTCGTAACCACATACAAAGGACAAAGTAGATTGCAGATCGCCTCGCTCCGAGTCACTCAGCATTTTATTTCATTTTATGCTCTACAACTATTCAACTGAACCCATTTTTCCTGAAAAGTTGCAAAATGTACTTCGTTCCAGTTTCCATCCAGCGTGCACATAGGCGAAAAGGAGAAATTCATCAATATGTCACTTGAACAGTTCAAGTGAGGCTTATTAGCTGTGAGCACATTATGAAACTATTCTTGTCTTTATAGAAGAACATTTATTTACTTTTTATACAATATTGTTTGTCACATATTTTGTACACAGAAAACCTTTGAAGAACTCTGATAGATGCCAATATTCGATCAATTTCCGTGTTCATGTGTGTTTCGATACTGTCCTTCGTACACTTGTTTTCGAAACTTATTCATAATCAGAAACTGGTTTTCATTTCTTTCGGAAAATTTGGTTCCTTAATTTTATGTAATTCCAGTGGTTTGTGACCTTTGAATTTTACGCTATATCTCACTAGGCTTTGCACCAACGTTCAACTTCTGCGCTCATGCTTGTAAACAAAAGTGGTCTAACCAGTTGCTGCAATAGTTTACTGCTTGTGATGCGTAGAATTAGCCCGTGGGGCGAAACTTTTTACTCTGCAAAGCCTTCATGTTCATCGCGCGTCTAACTGTGTGCTTCGGTCTCCTGATGAATATGTCAATTTTAAGTTGTGCAGCGGGATTTGGAATTGATTCCTTATGGATTGTGCGATGATGACTAGGGCGGAAACCTGTGTTACTCTCGGATAACACAGGAAGTTAGTGACCACAGGCACTGACAATAAGTTATAGGTAGGTAATGTGAGATCATGACCCCATCTTGAACCTAAGAAAATCATTTTCGCGGAAGGATTTTGGCCAGCGGTGTAAAGAACGAATACTGAAAATCCTCCCAAATGTTCTACGTGCTTCGTAAATTTGACTACATTTGACATTACCTTGAAAATCTCGCTCATACACCACACCTTTTCACGTTTGTTTACCCATGTGAGACATTTGAATTTGGCCTTGAACCGTTTCTGACTGTCGTGCTTGAGCCACGGGGCTTTGGACCTTTGGGTTTTACTGTGAAGTCTATTTGGCCGCATACTTGAGGTTTGTATATATTTGCATCCTTTGTGAATTTCAATTTAGTACCGTAGAAACTACGAATCAATCTTGTTCTGGACTTGGGATTCGTTTGAATTGGCTACGCTTTGCTCGATTTGCAAGAAGTGACTTACAAACGGTTGTGACGTACCTAAAGCTCACTGGGTCCTGGATCAAAGAACAGGAAGCTACAAAGCACACTTTGTAGCGAGCATTATATTTGGCCGATCTTTATATGGTAGTACAGATGGAAGATGTGGCAAACAAATCCAAATCAACCCCACTTTGGTGGAAACGGCGAACATTTAACAAGCATTTCAACAATTGTATAACACCGAATTTGCCGACCTGGCCATAGACAGAGATGCCCCATCACGAGAAGATAGGTTGGCTTTGAAAATGGTGGCCGAGAACGTCAAGTGCGAAAAAGGTCGTTTCGGGGTTCCTATCCCGTGGAGACCGAACACGAAACCCATGCCAAACAGCCGAGCAATGGCTTTGAAAAGATTAGGCTTCCTCAAAAGCAGGTTGCTCCGGGAACCACAAGCAAGGATAGAATACGCGGGAGCCATGCAACATAAATTCGACTTGAGTTATATAGAAAGGATGGATACAGTGGTTATCAGCGCAAATTTGAAGTGGTACCTACCCCATCACTCGGTCGTGAACCCAAAGAAACCAGGGAGGGTCAGAGTGGTTTTCGACTGTGCCGCGAAATGTCAGGGTGTGTCACTCAACGACTACATACTACAGGGCCCAGACTGGACAACACCGCTAATCGAGGTTTTATGTCGTTTTCGGCTAGGAAAAGTAGGCATCTCTGCGGATATATGTGAAGTGTTTCTACAAGTGAAGGTGCCCGTTGAAGATGGGGACGCCTTTCGTTTTCTCTGGTGGCCTGAGAACGACACAAATCGCGCACCCGACGAGTACAAGCTGACCGTGCACCCCTTTTGGACAGTTTCATCCCCCTTTTGTGCTAACTTTGCCCTCCGTGAAACCCTGAAGCGTTTCGACGGCACCAGCAGCTTTTTAGGAGGAGCGACGGATTACTTCTACGTGGACGATTTTCTGCGCTCCTTTGACGATCCGAATGCTGCTGTTCCTCATATGACCGATTTGATCGCCACTCTAAATGCCGGAGGATTCAGCCTCACTTAATAGACTTCGAACAACCAAGAGGTGCTCAATGTTATGCCGAAGTCTGAGAAAATGGAGTGTAAGAAAGAGATTTTGGGGTCCTCTTCGCAAACGCAGCGCACTCTTGGTCTTCAATGGAAACCCGGAGGTGACAAATTCATATTCACTCCGGACCTACCCAGAAGACCAGCCACACGGAGAGGAACCCTATCATCAGTCTCAAGCTTCTATGATCCCCTGAATTTCGATTTGCCATGATTGTTACCGGGAAAGTGCTCGCTGCAATCGCTGTGACAGAGGGGGCGGGTGGGGACGACCCTCTCCAGGATGACGACGACAAGCTATGGCGCGACTGGCTGCACAGCCTGGATCAACTTGGTGAGATCAAAATGCGAAGATGCTTGACGGGGATCAAGCGCACGAACGATGCCTAACTCCACATATTTTCTAATGCATCAAAAATAGGCTACGGGATGGTGGTTTACGGCTGCTGGGTAGACAAAAGCGGTGGGCTGCACAGTCAGATATTATTCGCAAAAGCGAGAGTGGCTCCACTGAAGACGGTGTCCATTCCGAGGCCGGAAATGACGGCTGCAGTACTGACCGTGAAAGCCGCGACGCTGATTGGGAGATGCTTCGGACGGATAAACTGGGAACCAAACTTTTGGACGGACTCAGCCATGGTACTACATTACATAAACAACATTACCACTCTCTTAACACCTTCGTGGCCAGAAGACTCACTATAATCCACGATTCAACTAAGAACGATCAGCGGCACTATGTACAATACGCCAGTAACCCGGCCGACTTCTGCTCAAGGGGCCTGAAAACGCTAGAGAGGTTGCGGATGTGGACAATGGGACCGGACATCCTAACTGCAGCTAAAGAGATGTGGACGAAGTCAATAATACCCAGGCTTGATGATGGCAACATCGAGACCAAAAGACTGATACTGGCTACAAACTCCACGGGAAGCTTAAGTCCAAAACTGCGCCACTTCCCCGACTGAATAAAAGTGTTAGGAGCCGTGGTCTGGTGGACACGACATAAAGTACTCCTACTGATTTTGAAAGGCACACAACCACGAAGCACATTAAAGGTGGAGACGATTCTACCGGGCGAGC
This sequence comes from Fasciola hepatica, assembly GCA_948099385.1. Lineage (NCBI taxonomy): Eukaryota > Metazoa > Platyhelminthes > Trematoda > Plagiorchiida > Fasciolidae > Fasciola > Fasciola hepatica. The sequence goes on along the minus strand of CANUEZ040000126.1, from coordinate 3,436,494 downwards.
TGAACCAAGCCAAACTGGACGTTCTACACCTACTGCAACTAGACGCTTTCCCGTTCGAGGCTCCCGAGCTAGCCAGGACAGATGATAACACAGAAGGAAGCGGGCCGTTGTACAGCAGTATGCGGAGACTTAACCCCTTGCGAACCAACAGACTACTGAGAGTTGGAGAGCTGCTGACGAATTCAGATCTGGAGTGCGAAACAAAGTACCCCATAAAAACCCCAGGTGACCACTAAATACCCAGATGCCTGATAGACCATGTGCATCGAGAAGAAGGACACGCAGGTTTGAACCAATTATTGAACAGTATACGTCGACGATTTTGGGTGAAAAGGGACCGCCGATAGGCGAGCTAGTCATAGGCAAGTGCATCACCTGTCGTCGCCGGAGTGCTGCTGCAGGCCAACAAGTGATGGCCCCCCTTCCAGCAGTGAGAGTTCGACCGGGATGGTGCCCGTTCGTAGAAGTTGGCGTCGATTACTTTGGCCCGTTAATTATACGACAGCAAGGGAGCAAGAAAAAGAGATATGACTGCCTGATAACATGTTTACAACCCAGAGCAGTCCATCTTGAAACAGTGCGTAATATGACTACCGATTCATTTCTAATGGCCTTTCAAAGGTTCATCGCGAGGCGGGGCGTCCCCAAGAATATATACTCCGACAATGGCTTGAACTTCGTTGGAGCTCATAAGGAGTTAGAGAAATGGTGGAACCGCCTGGACCACGCCAAAATGCAAAACAAGACCGTAGAAAAGGGGATAGAATGGCACTTCAACCCACCCTATGCCACTCGTCGTGGTGGCGTCCGGGAAAGGCTGATACGATCGACTAGGGAAATACTCGAAGCCCTGACCTCACAACAAAACCTTGATGACGAGACGCTGACTACTTCACTAACGGAAGTAGAACACATTGAACAACAGACCCCTGGTGCCGATCGTCCCAAACCCGGAAGGCGAACCGGCCCTCAGTCCAAACGACCCGTTATTACTGCGGTAAAACGAAGGAGCAATCGCACCGGAAACCACACATGGAAAGTTTATCATAGGATGAAAACAAGTGAACCACCTAGCACAGGCTTTCTGGAAACGTTGGACGAGTGAGTACTCACCGACATTGAAGCTTCGGCAAAAGTGGATTTCTAAAGAGAGATCGCTTAGACGTGGCGATGTCGCCATCCCCGTGAAGAGCCAATTACATAAAGATGATTGGCCGATTGGAGTGATCAAGGACTGCAGTACAGAAACCGATGGCCTCGTGCGCATGGTGGTGGTGAGAAGGAACAGAGGAGAAGTGTCGCCACATATCTGTAAGATGTGTCTGCTTGAAGGTGACAGTGGCGAGGGCGAAGTCGACGCTACAGGCCAAGCTGAAATCAAGTCTGCGGTTACTAAATAAAGCTGAATTTATTTATTTATTCCTCATGCGTTCTCCGGTAGGTCCCAACCATTCACACCGTCTTTGAAGTATATTCGTGTCCAATTTCATACGATTTACAATGGAGTTAGTTGTCGAAAGCCTAGTCTGTCACACGGCTCGACATTGTTTGTGAAGTAGTGAAAACTCTTAAACAAGCACTTGTTGACCGTCTGTAGAAATATCTCTTTTTTCCGTGACCTACTTGTTTTATTATTCAACCTGTGTTCAAGTGGATGTAAGTTGTGAGTCAAACATACTTCTAATGTGCTAACACCACAGGTTGAGCCCCTGATGTTCGAGTACCATGTAGCCATCCAGATTTTTCATCAAGAATTCTTAGTCCTTATCTTGCCACATACTTCACTCTTGTTCGGGAAGCCTCCTCCTCCACATTCCGTAATCTGTCTGCGCGTCACAATCACATCGAAGTCTTTTTCGTACACGTATAATGTCTTATCACCCTCAGAAGAATTGCTAAAACATCGAGGTATGGAACGTAAACTCAGTAACACATGCAAGAGTGTCTGCGACTTGCAAACGATAGATGGAGCCCATGGCGACCCAAGTATGCACTGAATCTAGGACCTAGGTAGGTTAGGGTGAATCAGTACCCAATTTATTCCTTGGATGTTGACCGCTTCACGGGAGGATTTGATGGGCGGTGTAAAGTACAGGCGTGAAAATCCTCCCTAGCAGTCGTCAAGTAATTGTATTGTTGAGACTACGTTCTTTATCTCATTGATCCTTGATCAAGTACAACATGCATCAATCACTACACTTCAACATTTGTTAATATTTCGCTTACGTAGAGTAGCATAATTTTGATTCGAACTTGGACTGCCGTGACAGTGGCACCTGACATTGACCTTTGTTGAACCCTGGTCCCCGTTGCTAGACGTTGTGGCTGTACAGTTGAGGTTTGTACACATTTATATATGCGTATAATTTGGTAATCCAGTACCGTAGAAACTACAAATCAATCCTGTTCTGGTTTTGTGATTCGTTTGAATTGTCTACGCGTTACTCACAGTCGGAATAACCGTTACAAAATGTACACAGCTTGAATGAAGTGCCGCTGGAAGGGGTAACTGGTAAGTTGCTATCGTGGGGCCCGAGAAAACCCAGAGACCTTTCATCAGTCCGACGACTGGCTCTCGATGCCGCTTTGGGAGTGAAACACCTGAAGTACTTTTTGTGGGGGATCGATCTGCACAGTGGCACCTTACGCTTGGCGCGGCCCTCTGTTCCGTTCTCAAAGTCTCACAACGGTAAATATCCTCTTGCTTTAGTAAGAGATGGGAAACTATGGGTATCTTGCTGAAATCTTTGGATGACCCTAAAATGGTGAGTGGAAAAATGCTAACTCGGATGACCGAGTTCTGGGATTTTTTGCGTGACACGGTACGATGATAGTTAGAGCTGGAAGGGGTCCAAGATACCAATGGCTCTGGTCACGTGCATCCTATAAGACGCGTTTAAAGGCTGTCTCGTCTTGTTACGAGGCCCCGACGAAGGAGGTAATTCGGGAAGTGCTAGACAATACTTTAACCCAACCCTCAAACTGGCCACGAGCTACACCAGGTGTTTTAGGTGAGAGAAGCGGGTTATGTGGGTTGCGCGTGGGTTACAGAAAGTTGGGCCGATTCGAGGGGGACTCTGCTCCACTTCCTCGAATCGGTTAGCTGTTGGAGCCTTTAAGGGAATCAGTGCGGTTCAGCTCACCAGTCCTTCTGTGGACAAGCGGAAGTTGAGGTGAGCCATCGCATAAAAGGCATAAGTGGTGCGCGACCGGCCATATGAATTTGGAACTATGCTGTTCGGATTAACAATCGCCCCTGCAACCTTCCAAGGTTAGATATGCACTTTGTCGGATGACCTGACTCCTCAGCGTTGTCCCGTATATAAGGACGATGTAATCGTCAAGCAGAAGACATCGGGCAAAGAAATACAAAATTTGGCCCGGTTTTCGAAAAGTTGGAGCAGGTAGGCTCATGACTCAGACGCCTTAAATGTGACCTGTTATCATGTCGGGTGGCCTGCTGGGTCACGTAATTCCGGCTTTAGTGATCCCTATCGATCGGTTAAAAACAGAAGAGATTAAAACGTCGTCCATATCCTTCAATGTCGAAGAAGTAACCAGTTTTTGTGGGCTGGCTTCCTACTACCACAGGTTCATCCCAAAGTCCACAAAAATGACCGAGCCGCTTAAATACCTCCTGGAGCTCGACCAAACGCTCAAATGGACCGGCAATCAGCAAGCATCCTTCCAAGAACTGCGCAGTCGGTTGTCCATAGCCCTCTTTTGAGCTTTCCCCGACAACTAGGGGTCCTCCGGCTAGTTCATCTTGGGCACTGATGCTTCATATGGAGGCCCTGGTGCTGTGTTGTCACAAAAGGACCTGCAAGGCGTTGAACAAGTAATCTCATTTGGCAGCTCAGCTTTGAGTGGACCGGAAAGATACTGCCGTAAGAAGCAGCAGGAGATTTTGGCAATAGCCTACTATGCCCTTTACCATTGATATTTCTATGTGGGCCGTCACTTCCTTGTCCGAAAAGACCAACCTTGGTTGTTGCTGTTGACAAATTTCAGAAATCTCGAAGGGTTTTATGTGAGATGGCGAGACAACATTCAGGAATACTCGGCCACCGGTCGACATCGTTTCGACAAATCCCATAAGAACGCGGACGCCATGTCCCGCCGACCACAAAGAGGTCGCGGAGAATGTAACTTTTAGCTCTTCACAAGCAGCACAGGTGGGCTTCGGCGAGGGCCTCAAATGGAAGAAAATCCGGGCTTGGGATCCGAAACTCGCTGTTATATAGCGGCCCCTGGAGAGTGATGAGGGGAGCCCCACCGGCAGAAAGATGCCTGGGACCAGTCACGAAACAAGGTGCACATGGTCCCCGTGAAACTGTCTCGGGTTTATCATCCATCTTTTGTTCACACATTTTAGTTCATACTACATGCAACGGCTAGTAGTGCCGCAACCACAGGTGAGAAGGGTGTCAAAAAGCCTCAACCGTGACCTCGGGCACTCACGTCAAAACAAAATGCACAACGTAGTGCACGTAAAGTATTGGTGGCCACATCAGCGAAGGGACATCAAGGATTTCCGCAGAGGCTGCCAAAAGTGCATAGTCATGAATGATTGCTTTCCAAATAGAGGAGCACCGCTGGGTTTTGTGGAGCAGGGTTACCCAAGTGATATCGTGCGAACTGAAAAATGGGCCAATGCCGCAAACCCAGATTGGAAGCATGTATAAAGTTGTTATGGCAGACTATTGTGCGAAATGGGTAGAAGCTGTCACGCTCCAGGTCTTAGCTCGGGCACCCGGCCAACTGCACTAGGAACGAGGAAGTAGTTTTGCAAACTCCAGTGTTTATTCTATGCAAAAAGTCACAGATCGATGAAACTCGTACGATGCTACGCCACCCTGGAGGCAATGGGTCAATCAGAAGAACCAAGCGGACATCCAAGGCAGTGATGAAAACGTTTGTAGAGGAAGCGAGATACTGGGAGCGGGTACTTCCGTAGTGTGCGGTCGAGTGCCGTTTCACCGGTGCTTCTAAGCTGAACATACATGGCCATTGATAAGGACAGAGGGAGAAACTCGAATACCTTGTGATTTGAGCTCGCTTTGTGTGAGCCGGGTACCGCCGGTGAGTTTAAGGTAGGTGGGCCTTCTGAAAGAAACCTTGGTGGAGCGCATACACTGGCCCGACAATACCTGCGCGAGTCACCAAGGACAGAAAGAGTACTAGGGCGGTGGTGTACATGGCGCTCCATTGGAAGTGGAAGATGAGTTTCTACGGTCTAATACAGTGTCAACCTCAGTATGCACCAAACTGAGCAACGTAGAGGAGTTCTTAGGTGGTCTGATTTACAACTATCGCAAAAAGAGAGACGCGTAGCCTTTTCATACCAATCCCCTAACCAGAGCAAGTTTGATTCGTAGCTTCTACAGTGTTTAATTGAAATTCATCAGAGGTATAACCATTTGCAAACCTCAAGCATGCGGCCAAACCGACTCAACAGTACGACTCAAAGGTTTAAATTCGCGTGGTCCAAGCAAGATGGTCAGAAACGGTTCGAGGTCAAATTTAAATGTCCCACACCAACAAACATACGAAAGAGTCGTGTATGAACGAGCTTAGCCGATAGTGTCAACTACAATTACAAAGTATGTAGAACAACCGGAAGGATCTTCAACCTATGTCCTTTGAGCATGGTACAGGGAATAATTTCTGGGAAATTGGGCTTTGCGCGCGATCAGTCCAATCAAAAACCGCCATTTGTGGCGTTGCTACCCAGCTTCAGGCAAGAGAAAGCTAGCCAGAGGCAGGGGCGGAAGTAGAGGCACCCCAAGGTGGTCACCCGGTCAGGCACGGGATGGGTGCTCAATTAAGTAGGTGGCTGTGTGGCGCGGAGGACTGTTTACCTGTTGCTGTGGTCAAACAGTTTGAATTGTTGATCTCGTCAAAGCGTATTCGTGCGTGGGCCTGACCACCGGTTCATCTCATCCCACGACAAAGTCGTCATCGGCCCCTATGGACGAGCATCCCGAACAGACAATGAGTGTCTAACCGGCAATGTCCGACACTTCGTTCCAACTTTTTATTAAGTAGGCGCTATGTGATATAGACTCACGTTTACAGACGGACTTCTGTTTTCATTCTACCACAGAAGTCAGGCCACCGGGACATCAAGCGTCCAGTTTCTTACACTGATAGCTCCAGGGTTCTATTTTTGCCGCACTTCCAGGTATTTCGTGCACTTCTGGGATTCGCTTTGGTTAGTGGTGAAGGGAACTGAGCAGCCCATAATCGAAATAGCCAGCTTAGTTAGTAGCGAAAAGCTTGACTAGATGTGACTGAGTAGGCGCTTATTCCAAAAGTGAACGATGAAACCACCCGATGGGGGACTTTGAGTGTGTATGAGTGCGTTGGTATGGTAAGCTGACTAAGGATCAACAGAGACACGAAGCATTGGAAAGTGGACGGCACAGCTAGGCTGAGAAAAAGACCAAATTGCAAAGCTCCCGGACCGATGCGTACAAAACAGTACATACTGCAAAATACTCGCCTCTCAGAGAGTGGGACAAATGCTTGCAGGTGCCCTTGGGAAAAAAACCGTGAGGGGATGAAAACGCACAGGCTTAACAACCTTGCTGCCAGAAAAGAGTAATGGGAGGCAGGGTACTGTCAGTCTCTCATGGAGTGCTCAGATCGTTAGAAGTGGGGGACTGGCATCATTGGAAACAAAAGTAGAAGTTTCCACGGAGGGAACTGAAGACGTTGTCCAAATCGAGGTGTGCTACTTTGAGGCGATCAATACTGACCGTGTCTAGCCAACCAGCTTTATAATTGACAAAATGCTTTGGTTACTGAAAATGAAGCAAAACGGGCCCGAGCATACTGGACGCAACGGGGATTCAACAGCGCCATATCGAATAAAACGTAATTACACGTGATTAAGTCCTTGGAAGTGTGAGTGGGACGAATGGAGGACAGCGCTGGAAGAGAAAGGGGAGAAGCTTCGAGAAGTAGTAACTGCCAAACAAAGCTGAAAATGACAGTAACACCAGAAATGCACCCGAAAGGCTCACTGGGCAATTGTGGGGGTGCGCTGAACACGAAACGATCGGGACAAAGTCCAAAATATCCTTTTGGGCGGTGCTTATTGACGACGGAAAGGCGTCCGTCCTCGTAACAGAATGAAGGGAGGAGATGAGAGGAGCTTTTAGTTGTCTATGAGAGAGTTTCACTCATCCATTCGACGACTGGTGATATACCATTATACGAATATTTTGGAACCCAAGGAGGGAAGCAAAATCACGGAAGAGTTTGGACTGAGACTGCGCACTTCCGTCCATGGCGGTAGTAGATGGAACTCTAAACAAAGAAATCCAGACGTGTAGGAATGTTTTCGAAATTGTTTCACTGGGGGTTCCAGCCTTAAGGACAGCTATGGTCCAGCTGGTGAAGGATCTACACACGTGAGGAGGAGACGGTACCTGTCGGCCCGGTGGAAATGAATAAGTAATTTCTAAGTAAACGTGAGAAAAACGTTCACTGTCTGTAGGTATTTGGATGGGGGAGGAAAGTGCATGCTGATTACTCTTGCCCCGTTGACAGGATTTATACGTCTTATTCCAAACACGAAAGGCACTGTTCATATCCGGCCAAACATAACAATCGGAAGCAAGTCTGAGGGAAGCGAGTTTTCCGTGGTGGTAAATGGAACTTGAATGGGTAAAATTCAAGCAGTCAAGGGAACAGGGAACAAAAGGTCAAGGCTTGCCAGTGGAGACATCGCAAACAATCGTACAATTCTCGTCAGGTGGGGTTAAAGCCTTCTACACCAGACAGGAGGGCGAGCGGTGGCTCTGTACTTCTTGGTCATTCCTTTGAGCCCGTGCTATCTTGGGTCGAGTGAATGCCATTGGGTCGGTTAGTGGACGGATACCTGTGCTAGAGAGGACATCAGCCACAAGATTAATGGAGCCCCGTATATACCTTATATCAGTGGCATACTAGGAGGTGTGGTCGAAGTGTTTAGTCCCCCTGGGTGAATGAGGGTCATTGCTGGAATCCAAAGCATAAGTCAGAAGCTCATGATAGGTGTAGACAATAGAGCCCCTGCTTTCCAAAATGAGTTGAAAACGTTCTAATGCAAGGTAGACTGCGAGCAATTACCTGCCAAAGGTACCTTGACCGGTCCGTGGCGGTTGAAGCTCTTGGAAAAAATGACAACTGTTAGTTAACCCCGTAAAAATGTGAATACGTCGGCTCTGACAGCCATTTTGAAACATCAGTCTGCAATACGAGGACAGCATCGTACTTATTGCTTAAGCGTGCGAGTGCGGGAACTTAAGACAACTCATGCTTGGCCGCCTGGGATGCTGACTCAGTTTCGGAAGCCAGTGGGAGCTGGCGCAGTCCTTCTTCTAAAAGTTCAGTAAGCTGTTGCAAGATCTCCAAAATGTTTGGGATGAATGAACGATAGTATCTGGCAGTGTTCAGGAAACGACGGAGACTACCGGAAGACTGGGGTTCCGGATAGACCTTGATAGAATTCACCACTGGAGTGGTCGGATCACTCGCAGAGGTAAGGAATATTCCCTTTATGCCCAACCGTTTGGGGCGAGAGAACGATACGGCACCGCGTTGGCTCGTTGACGTGCTTTTGCTTTGGCCAGCCAACAGTCAAGTGTGTGCAGCACAAGCACGCGGCAAGCATGAGTGCAAAAAATTGAGCAAGGGCATAAATATTAAGCGGATCTGCATGTCGGCGTCACGTGTTACCGGAAACGCAAGGCAAGCGTACGGTCAGAACTGGTCACGATAAGCCAATGTTTGGTTGGCCAATGTCGTGGAATAGGGTATGATCAGCGCCTACCTCTGTGTGTGCGTGTGTGTATGAGACGGCTTCGACTGAGCACGTGACTCTTTGGACTGAATCATACGCCAAAAATAGAAGTGACTACGCGTGAGCGATCGACTGGTGGTCTGCGTGGGGATCGTCCAAAGTGGCTGTGACTGTGTACGTCGCGAATCGTGGACGCAAAAATAGATTGGATGAATACCAAAAATGAGAGCTGAGTTCGTAGTTAAAACCGATGTCTACGCTTATATGCTCCCCCCAGAGCGTCGGTCGACTAGATGGAGATGCTTGGGGAAAGGCTAATTATTGGAGTAATTACGGGATAGAAAAAAAGGAACAGGTTCAGTAATCTTTCTGCCAGAGATTGTGATAGTTTGTGTTATGGAATGAAGATTTGGGGAATTAGTGATCTCTGCTGAGTCTGGCACAAAAACCCCTGGTTTTTGGGAAAACCTACCTTTATGGCAGTACGGAAGTGCAAAATGATTAAAGGACGGGTATCGGTCCACTTTTTGATATTAGGAGTGCACGCGAAGGGGGCCTTCAGCTGACGAGGAAATCTTTCAACGAGTCCTTTCGATGCAGGATGATAAGCAGTTGTGCGAATGTGTTTACTTCCAAGGAGAGAGGTGAAATCACGGATAAGCTTGGCCCAAGATTAGGCACCTCTATCAGTGGCGATTGTGCTGAGAATACTGAAAATAGAAGCCTCGTAACGCAAAAGTATTTTCAAAACGGTTTCATCAGATGTGTCAATAACAGGGATAGCCACTGGCCACTGAGTAGGGCGATCAACACTAGTGAGTCGGTAAATCGACCCATCCGGGGGTGGAAGAAGCCGAACTATTACTATGTGAACGTGAGAAAAACTTGTATCAACCGAAGGGAACTTGAATCACAAGGAAGCACTTGACGATGAACCTTGGAACTTTGGCAAGGAATGCAGGTTTGAGCCCAAAAGCGAATATTTCTGTTCGTGCGGGGCCACAGGTAGCGATCACCAAAGAACTTCAGGGCGGCACGTACGCCGGGGTGGGGTTTCGAATGAAAATGGTGAAAAATGACACGGAGGAGCACGGCGGGAACAAACGGTCGGGGCTTACTGGTAGAAAAGTCACTAACACTAGATCAATTCTAGTTTGGAAGCGGAAATTTCTGTAGTGTTAGGGATGATGAAAAGCGACAATGAGATAATAATAGTTATAATAGTGGTTCATTTCAGAGGCGCCCGAAGCATGCCAGGTGCATGAGCGAAGTTTTACGAGCAATAGGATGGACAGACAAAATTCGTTAAAATGTGGAAATACTCATGACAAAAGTAGGATAGGTAGGCTAAGAAGGGAGGATAAAGGGGGATGAATATACGATTAGAGTACTGGAGTTTGAACAAACCCAAAGGCGGATTTAAATGGATGCTCGGTGTGTTTGAAAGTCAAGACCAAGTGGGAATCTGATTGGTACGGGCAAAGACATCTGAAGGCCGACAAGTATACACGAGGGGCTAGAAATGGGTATAAGAAACTGAGGTAGCGGGAGACGATGGAGAAAAGGGCGAGGTGCGCTGCGGTGGATTAGATAGCAATGAAGAATTAGTACTCTGCAATGGATGGTTGGCGGACAGGGCATAAAACACACAGTAAAACAAGGAGCGAGCGGTGCGAGACCTAGGTGGTGGGTCAGATGACAAAGATAATTTGGAAGGATTGGAAGAACTGGATGTGAGGCACCTACTTTAAAGGACTGGACGCATATCACAACGGTGAGCCGGATGATAGCACAAGAAACTGCCGGTGAGGAACTTCAGGATGCAGAGGGAATGCATATATATACATATATGTGTATATATAAGAGGAGCAGGAACAATAATGGTGAAATCCTGGAAGAAAAATCAGTGTTTGGAAGAGGCAGGTATGTTTAGGTCGAATGGTATAGAACTGACTTCGAAATATCCTGGTGAGTTTTTTCTTTATGACTGGTGAATGTCGTGGATCAACAAAGAGAGAGAGGAAAAAGAATTTGAAAGCACAAAAGTGGTGATGGCTGTGAGGAGCGGTCCCTAAAAGAGAGAGGATGAAGGAGAGTATCGAATAGAACTGGTAAGAATGGGTCCAATATTCTGATTATTGTGGGCAAGACAGCGGTGACGGTCGAAAACTGGAGAGGCGTAATAAATGGGCTTACCTTATTCGGCTAGGAGATGAGGGCGATGGGAGTGGCTGAGCAACGCAAAGCGAATAAAGATGCAAAGTGGGGAAAGGCACCTGGGAGGCGGGACTGTCCGTGGTGCAGAGATGCAGCAGCTGTGACGGCGAACAAGGTGGGAGAGAAATGAGCAAAGGGTGTACCAGATGAATCGGGTAATGGCAGATCAGACGGATTGGGACTTTGGGTTAAAACCATGAGGTTACGATGATTTTACATTAGGTGGAGCGTGAAAAAGCAGAACAACCTGGAAGGCACACAGAAGATGCCTGTGGCAAGCAATATACGAAACAGGAGATGAGAGTATGGACCAAAGAGTCAGGTGAAACGTAACCAGTCAGGTCGTTTTTATACAGGTGAAACACGAAGACTGAGAAGAAAGAAGCACCAGGACAGGTAAACCTGTTAATGAAGATAAGCCGCGAGAAATGAACGCGTGCCGGGGTTTGAACAATGGAACTGGAGAGCTGCCTGCCAGCAGGTAATTGCACGAGTAGATGGAACTGGAAAATGCTAATCGGGAAACTGCCTAGTGGAAAGATCCAAGGGGGAATCGCGGAGTTGCGCTAGGAAAATATGGTTATGGTGGTTTGATAATAAATGTGGCTGTAAGAGGTGCGAAGCTTGGAATGGAGAGTTTTAATACGGGAATCGGTCACGTGTGCTGGTAGGACTGGCGCATAGTGGGATTTGGCATGAGAAGGCAGAACGAGGGAGGATTTAACAGAACGGTAGGCAGCAAAGCATACAAACGTGATCAGTGAGCCTTGTGAGCATAGGGCGATACCAAGTGAACAGAGGCTACGAGCCGGCAGTGGCGAGACGGGTGTAAAAAAGAATATTTGCAGTCTTCGGCAGAGTAAATTGTGTAAGACGATAATGAGGTGCTATGGGATGTGACACGGTGAAGGTCGATAGCACCAGGGACAGAATGTGTAGGTGGGCATACGGATGTAGAACGACAAGGAAAGGGAAGTGATAGGAGCCATGACAAGAGTGATAGGTGGGCTTGTAGTGGCGGAACAAGGATGGTGGGAGCACGCGATCTGCAGTCGACGGCATTGGATGCGGTAGGGCAAACAGAGTTAGAGCATGCGATCCGCCAAAGATGCTAGTGAGTGGGGTTGGTCTTGCGCTGGACACCCAACCAGAAAAGCACTTTGAAATGGACATGGAAGGTGCAATCCACCAGGCTAATTGCGTCCGCACATCGCTGCAGGCGGCCTGCACGCCCAACGTGCGCCGGCCAAAGCCGTGGATCTGACAGCGCCCCGCACCGTTGGGAAGGCATTAGTGTCCATCGGCGATTACGCATGCTGGACGTAGTTCTACTATGAAGGTATACGGTCCGCTATGAGGTGTCCAGGTTGAGAGGGGGCGCAGAGGGCGAAGCCGGTGATTTGTGAACAACCATACAGCAGAGTTATCCAGGTGCGTATACTAAGGTTCAGAGTGAAATGCACATTAGGGGAGAACGAGAAAAGGGAAACTGATAAAGAAGCTGCGTCTAGGGTGTGCCCTGCTGTAGATTAACGGTTACTGGGGCAAATATAAACAAGTAAAGTAGGAAGCATAACGGTGAGTGAGACTACAGCAGAAGGGGGAAGCGAGACGTAGGAAAATAGTGGTACCCCAGTTCAGTTTACTCATTACGGAAATGGCCACAGCTAACAAAGCATTGGGAATTCAGTCAGATGGATGAAACCGTCTGTTATTTATCGGGTCCTCAATTGGAGGAAGCGTGGTGTGCGAAGAATTTGGCCTTAGAGGACGAGACCCTTTTCGTATGCTATCTTCTCAGCCATGCACAAATTGGATAACTGAAGCACACGTGTAACATTGAGATATAGGATGACTGTCGATAATAAGTGAGACTTGGTCTACGAAGCTCGAAGGGTGATGGGCAAAGTAGTCCGGAACACGGAGTAGACAAGTAGGAGAAATATGACAGTATGGCCTACTTAGCTATACCAGAAGAGACAGCAAAAGGCCCGTGCCGAAATGAGCAAGAGGTTCCATGGGAGGAGCTTATGGATTGAAGGAAGGAGACCTATTATGGAGAATGTTATGCAAGAAGACTAAGTTCAGCCCCAATAAGCGGAGCCAGAGTGGGCCGAAATCCAGATGTCGACATGGTTTTCTGTAGTTCAAAGAAGTGGCCCAACCGAGTAGCTGCTTAGCGAAACGCCTTTGTGTGCTTTCCAGTGCAACTCCGTCAAATTCTGTCATGTTGGAAAAGAATATTGGGCAATATTCAAGCAAAGACCTGATGTGGGATTTGTAGATGCCTACGATTCTGTCCCAGAGACGATAAGAGCGGAAGAGAAGGGCCACAGCTCTTCTGGCCTAGGCCGCATGGATGGTCGCGTGCTCAGAGAAGTTGAGGAAGTCAGAATAGTTGAGGCCCAAATAGCGGATGGTAGGTAAACCGGCTATTGAGGACTCACCATGATCTGAGGATCCAGGGGACACTTGGAACTTGTGGGTTGGGACCTCGCACTTGTCGGCGAAAAAATTCATCATCCAGTAGTGACAACAGCGGTCAAGCGCAAAGAGGCCCGGGGAAATGTTGCATAGAGTAGGGGTAGCATCATTAGAATTGAAAGGATGGGCCTTTTTATACCAGCTACAGGCGAGAATTAATTGCCGTGGTGTACCGGATCTAGTGAGTCATTACAGTACATTAGAAATTTGGGAGGACCCGGTACACTGCCCTGTATAACACCACATGTAACAGGTTTCGGGTCGGGAGTGTTTCCTTTGGTGAGGACTACTGGAGAACTATGAGTGGGATAGGATTGCAGCCAAGAAGGCAGTTGGTCAGCAATGCCAAATAAACGCAATTTAGTGATGATGTGGGGGAGTGGAACACGGCCGAAAGCCTCCGACAGATCTAGGTGGACAATGACCAATGCCCGCCGGCCATCGACAGCCCTAGAAACCAGGTTGAGGAAATCAAACCGGCACACGGGGCAAGATCGCGACTTGCGAAACCCTTTGCTGCCAATGGCTTAGGAGGTCTGAAGCGGAAAGATGGATAGTGATGCCATCTTTGACAATCATTTCCATCACTCTGGAAATGCTGGGGATGTGAACAATGGGACTGTTTTAGCGAGTTCGTGGACTGGTCCCTTTTTGTCGTGGAATGATGACTGAATGTTTCCAGTTAGACTGTACATAACTGGATTTGAGTGACAAAGTAAATAGGTTTAGTAATAGAAGTGGAAGGTCCGATCCACGGTTAGTGGTTGCAGCTGGAGGTTACCCATCTAGTCCAGGATGCGCAGATGTTAATGGCGTGAAATGAGCTTGGAATTATCGTTTACTCCGAATGTCAGGGTACATAGAGAAGAGTTGGTGATAGCAAGAGGATTCGAAATGGCTACATCGGGGGGGAGGCCATGGAACTGGAGAAGTAAAGGCTAAAGGCCTCAGCGATATCAGAAGGAGAAGTGGCCTAAGATTTATTCGTAACACAACGTATTGGATGGCAGTGACTGTTGTCGAATTCCCAGATTTATGTAGGAGTGAGAGTTTAAATGCTTTTTGGGATGCCTTGGAGCTTTGGCTTCTTCATTGCGAAGCTGGTCCTCCTGTGAATCCCGGATAACATCAGTAAGACTTACTCTCATGAGAAGGGAGAAGTCATGGTTTCGGAGGCACAGTCTTTGCATCTGAAGGCGTTTTGGTAAAGAAAGACAGGTTTGGTTTTCCTGGGGGAAGAGTTCTGGACGAATGAAGTAAGCTTGAAGAGGCAGTTTCCCATATTAAGATAAAAATGACCAGCAGCCTGTTGAGGGTCAGCCTTTAGAACAAACTGCTCCAATTTTGGTTGACTATGGAATCGGGCAGATGGTTACAATTAAAGCGGAGAGAATCGTTGACTAGTGTCAGATATCTTGATGGATAAGGATGGATTGAAAAATACCTGCTAATGTCTTGCGGTCTCTGCCCGGAAATTTATGCAGATGGGAAACCGAAAAAATGAGACGCTGTGAATGAATGTACGATCTAGAATGTTGGCTTTTCTAGTGAGAGTTTTAGAGTGTTGCACTCAACCCCCAATGTGAGTATGTGGGACAAGGTCTACTAAGTTGGGAGGTGCTGTGAGGTTCGTCCAGGATATTTTAGGCTGCGCTGCACCACGGCGAGGTTTTTGTAGATTTCGCTAATTGTTCATATGAGTTATTCCAGGAATATTTCACCAGAAACCCGTATTAAACTTTTCATCATTGCCATATTCAAGAAGTCAGCCGAGTATCCAGACTACTAGTCCCTCATAATTCGTGTAAGACCCAGAGTTAGCTACAAAAAGAAAACAGCAATAGCTATAATTACCCGCCCTTGTAATGCCTATCCTTTAGTCATCATCATATATCGCATCGCCTACCACCTATATCGTGTAAAAAAATGGCAACGTCAACGAGCAAACAGTCTCAGCCAGTGGCTTCTCGCTCTACAGAAAATCAGAAACCCAAACGATCTGAACACAAAGATGCCTCCAATGTGATAGAAATATTTGGGGAAGCCAGTAAAAGACCAGTGCTACTGAAAGTAACTTGGCAAGTATGTCTACCCAGATCGCGTTGGTTGATAATATATTATCAAAACTAACACCACTAACCTACCTTCTCGAGCCCTCGGCACTCCCTGGTCCTCAGAACCTAATAGCAGCCAGTCAGTTTCTTCACTCAGTGGCATCGGAAATCTTGCGATGGCAGCAGAATGAAAAAAATGCAGTTGTCTTCAACATCCCTGATCTGCTAGACATCACATTAGTTAAATCTATTGTCCTTCAAGAAGCAGGCACGACCCACTTTCCATGTCACTGCAGAAGACTAAAAAAGGTCCCGGAAGCCCTCTTGTCCCGTTCTACTCCAGTTTCCTGATGAAAACATTTGCTAGATAATTCATCACAAAACAGCTTATAGCCGCAGCTGCTCCACAGTTTAAATCAATCAAGATGCAAGCTGACAGAAAGCCACTGCAAGGAAAAGTGATAAGATGTGCCGCTAACAGTTTCAAGCATATTGACATTAAGATCCAAAGGTCAGCTCCTTCCCCAAGCACCTTACCAAGGATCAACGAAACCTCCGCTCTTCTACCCCTAGAAGATCCACAGGGTTAGTTGACCTAGGCGAATCTCCCCCCCCCACCCCACAGCTACCCCAGCCAAAACGACAACATATATCGACAACAATCACGGGCTCCTCCCAGGAGGGTCCTCACATTACGCCTCCAGCTCAGGACGACCGTTCCACGGGACTTCAGGTTCTCAGTGAAATAAAATCTGCGGCACTGACATCTGTTCCCATAGGCCCCCATTTAAAAACTAATGAAAAACCCATGAGTGCCACTAGTATGCCACGTATGTCGCTGACAACAAATAACCGACCAGAAGAGAGGGTCACCGAGAGGTTAGTTGCCAAGGCTAAATCTCCGTGCGGGCAAACGATACAAAGATGCATGAAAAATGACGACGATAGTTCATTCTCTAGACCAAATTCGTCACCGACCGACTTCCCTTATTTGGGATACCGTTGTATCTCTCAGCATATGAAACAAAATAGCACTTCCATGATGGTGGTACAACAACAATGGGACAAAACCCGTAATAAAAAAAAATGGTATCCTGAGCGGACCGCTTTCGTACCCAACTCCGGACCAGCGGAATCTTCCCATCAGCCCAATCTCCCATTACTTTTATCTTTCCTACCCCCCCCCGTCGGTTAACCCATCTGAGTGCACCGCATATCCCCCATCTACCAGCGGGTACCCCATATCTAGCCAAAGAGCCTATTTTTTCCATACGTACCGTGGGCACAACATGGCCCCATAACCCAGATGTGCCTCATATGAACAGTTCTAATCAGCCTTATAGTAGTGTAATGCCTAATACACTGTCATTTAGTATTCCACATGCAGACCCGAGTCCTCCCTCCGCGAATGACAACTTAAGCTGGCTTGCATCTTGCGCTGATGATTCTTTTCAGGTAAAATGCAGCGGTCAACGAAGGGTAAGTACTTGTATGAATGATGAGGTCAGAAGCACTGAAATTTTTACATTGCTATTAATCAGTGTACTCTCTATTGGGAGCAAAATCCGATACATACGATCAGATGCGCTAACAAACGACTATAACTTTATTTAAGTGAGGGAATCTTGGTTATCGGACTCCCATCTAGTTGATGACACGGAGGTAATCCGCTGCAAGTCCTTCGGCAAAGGCAGAACATACCAACGTGGTGGAGACTGTCTAGTGTATGTTAAGGAAACTCTGAGGGCTACAAACTTTCAGCATCCTATCCTAGACGGCACTGTCGACTCTGTATGGCTGAACGTTGAAGACGAACGTCAAGAACGGATACTAGGTTACGTACACCGTCCGCCTAGATCCAGTTCAGACGGCTTCCTGCAAATTATCGAGGCACTCAACTTAATTAGTGATCTTAAGGTAGGTCTAAAATTGATAGCTGGTGACTTTGTTGCGCAAAAAATACGCTGGACATCACTCACTGCACCACGCAATTAACTACTGTTTTTGAATGCAATTCACCTAGGAGGATGGAAGCAGCACGTCGCGACCACACTGTTGACTTAATCTTCTCACTAGGATTCACCCAGGCTATAACAAAAGTTCAGAATGACCTACCCGGGAGTAATCACGCAACTGTCCTTTGCTGCTTCACGGTGCTCATAAAGGATAAACAGCTGACACCGCATAAACCATATCATAGGGCTAACAGGAATATACTGCCTTCTCTGATTCGCAGCCAAAGTTGGGACACCTTCTTTTTGAGTGCAGATCCCCAGCTGGTGGCAGATCAAATTTACTCTATCTTTGAACGATGTCTCAACCGAATAACCCCGTCACGGCAATCGCCAATCCGCCCTAAAGACAATAAGTTGTCTCGTCTCAAGTTGAAGTTAAACAGACTCCAACGCGTTTATCTTAAAACAAAGGACTTTTCACTTTTCATACCGTTGAATCGTTTGGCTGAAACGATAAAACTGTACTCCGAGAGTGAAATGATACAACAGGAACTGAGGGCCTTAAGCGATTCCAAGGAAGTCGAGATTCTTGCAAAACCGATGAAGTCGAGGAACCCCAGAACAACTTCATCTATCTCTTCTATCTCTTTCAATAACACGTGCATCGGCAAACCGCTGTACGTAGCAGAAGCATTTAGCAAGTTTTTTGCTCTTTCCATAACTAGTGATACAGCACCACTTTTCTACAACCCGCCAGCACCATCATATGAGACACTTTCTTCTGTAACATTCCTGCCCTCCGAAATCGAGCCTCTAATTTCAGAAGTCCAACAGTCTTTCCACCCCGGATCAGACTCGTTACCATCGGCCGTCCTTAACTTGAGCGGCCCAGATATCCCAATTATTTTATCGAATTTATTTAATTTGTCGGTGCGCCTCAGTTCGTACCCTATACAGTGGAAAACTTCGGTTATTATTCCAATTCACAAGAAAACGCGGGAGGACCCGGCCAAATACCGGCCTGAGAATCATGCCCCAGTAGTATCGAGGATTATGGAAAGACTAATACAAGTTAAGCTAGCAGATCACCTCCTAAAAAATCACCTTATAAGTGAAAGTCAGCACAGTTTCCTAAAACATCGATTCTGCGCATCTTGTATGACTGACTTTCTGAACCTTATTACGATAGCTGCCAATGATGGTGAGGCGGTGATCTCGGTCTTTTTAGACATGTCTAAAGCCCTCAAAGGCGTGTCTCACATTCGTTTGTTGTCAAAGGCTAGGAAGTACGGCATTTTTGACCCACTATCTGCCTGGCTAGAATCGTACTTGTCCTTGCGCAGCCACGTGGTAAACGTTGATGTCACAATTTCCACACTCAGCCCTGTAACCAGCTGTGTGATCCAAGGTAGTGTACCGGGCCCGATGTTGTTTCTCATGTACATAAATGATATATTTACCGTGGTTCGCCATGGAACTCCGTTTTTATTTGCTGGTGATGTAAAGTTGTTGTACACCTCCGACCATAATTCGTTAGATAATACTATAGGAAAAATATCGGAGGACTTACGGATGCTCAGTTCGTGATGTACCGATTGGGTAATGAAGCCCTCGGCGGACAAAAGCTGCATTCTTAAATACAAGTGTTATGCCCCTCCCGAAAAGTTTGGTATAAGTGGTCATCTGATCCTCAACAAATCATCAGTGAGCGATCTGGGAATATAATACTCCTGTTTGTTCAACCTCTCCGAGCAAACAGACACTCAAATTGCTAGGTCCCGGAGGTTATTAGGACCTGTTCACAAAACATTCCGTTTGCGTGAAAGTAAACTCAGTGTCTATACAACACACGTTATACCATTGCCAGAGTATAGTTCAATAGTTAGCTCCAATATGCGCCAGATTGATAGGATCGCCACTGAAGATGTTCACGCTGCTTCACTAAACAGGTAGCTGGCCAATCGTCTATTCTCAACTATAAACAGCGCTGTGACCTGCTTCACCCCGAACCTCTTTGGCTCCGACGGATAAAGAAAAACCTGTCATTTTTCCACTCACTATTGAAATATAGATCCTGCAAGGTCTTCCTTGTGGTACGAGGCTCATTAAACTTAAAGTATTTGTTAGAACACAGCAGTCATTCAGTCACTGTGCCGGCCTCGAGAACCAGCCTGCGGTCCAACTTCTTCATTGTTAAATATTCACAAATGTGGAATGAACTTCCACCGAATGTCCGTGCAATAAGCCACTTGCCGAAATTTAAAGAGGAATTAAACAAACGGCTTGGTGTTCTGACACTCGTATCAAACAGTGATCCACACGCTTCGGAGGAGCGAGCGTTTGGTGTTGGTTCGGGTTACTGACCTGCGGGTCTGAGACAGGGGCCACGAGATTTACGTACCACAAAAATTGCCGTATATATCACTCACGTTTTTAATAATTTTTCGTGCTCAACTTTGTGTTTTGCAAAGTCGAACCATCCGCCAAGTATTCCCAATTTCCTAGATACTGGAGGTTTCTCTTTACCACTCGCCGTTGATCCCCAGCTGGAAGCAGCCCAAACTGGGTTTTTCTATTTTTACCTTTCCAGACTTCCACTGATGTGTGCCTTCCCTTGGATGGTTCGGCATAATACCTGGCCCACACTTCCCGCTGAAAATTCGATACCTGCTCGTCATGTCGTCACTACCACATTGGCCCTGCTCTCCAGGGACCCTTGCAACCTGGTCGCAAGCTCCTGGACTATTTGACCTCTATGTGACAACACCAATATCACTCAAGCGAAGCCCGCCGGTGCGGGGCGCAGTCAGATCCATCGCTTTGGCCTGCACACATCGGGCGTGCAGGAAGTCTGCAACGATGTGTGGGCGCAGCTAGGACTGCGGACCGCAACTCCTGTCACCAAAAATGGTTTTCAGGTTGGGTGTCCAGCGCAAGTTCAGCCCCACCCACCAGCACCCGTTGCGACAAAATATATTTATACACCAGAAAGGCCGCAAATATGGAACTATCTCCTCCAGTTATCGCTTATTTTTTCATCGTACTCGTCTTCATCTTCACAATCTTAACTCACCACTTCTTACGCCCGGAAAAATCTACTTTCCCTAGCACATAATTATCGCGGGGTTAAGAGACCTTTTCTGTATTCGGCCTGCCGTTTATGATCCTTTTTCCCGAGGATTCGTGCCAAAACACCCGCTTGTCCCATTTGCAAGCTTAACCAATCCCCAAGAGAAAACTCGCCGTTTTTATCACAGTTACCGATATATTTGCAAAAAGTCACATTTAATTTTGCCATACACTTCCGTCCCACAAAGTTCCAAAATTATATTTCATTGAGGAATATTTGTCATCAGAGCATCCCAACATTCGGCGATATTGTGATAGTTCGCTCTCTCTATCAGCCCTTCTGTTCGCCCACACGGCTGTAGCGTTGCAATATCCTCACCTTGCAAAGATTAACGCCCTCCCTATATGTTCACATCTGAGAGACATCCGTATCGCAGCTTTTTCATCTTTCGCCATCACATGATCCACCTTTTACAAAGAACACCAACGGATATTATCTTACCTGTCAACTACTTCACCGCCCAACTTTGCAAAAGTACTCATCGGTTGTTTGGTGCTTTTTCATATTCGGTATTCCATCTTGGTAAATCCTCTCGCACAATTTTGATCCTTGCACCTCTCTGGTCATCATGTTCAGCCCTTAGATAACGATAATCATACGTAAATACTTACATGTCACTTAAATACTCATATTTGAAAACCGTGTATCTGCTACTATCATGGCTACGCAACACAAATTTTTTTGTCACCCAGTTCCCATTTCCATTTTGGTGCAACACTTTCCACCTTTCTGAAAGTAAACAATGTGCGCAACGATTACATGCTTACATCCGGCCACCTCTTTCACCATAACCCAGGCAATTTCTCTTTACAAATGAGTCCACCACTAAGTATTTAATTGACTCAGTCGATATTTGGTAGCCGAACGTTACAAGGGTAATCTTCGAAGGATTTCGCTTTTTCTTTGTCCGTAAATTTATTCCTTTCACCGTCTGATTTACAATCCAAAGCCGTGCCATACTCCGCGGAGAGCTATAGCTGGTTCATGTCTCCCTTGGAAAAGTCTTTTTCCTCAAGGTGAACAAAACTTTTCATCAATTCTGTTTGATTCTCGTTGCACAACCCCTCATTTTGTAATATTTGAGTAAGAGTCTACTACCTCCGATCAGCTCCACCCTGACTTGGCCGGGTTGGCTACCCGACCTTGGGTTCAAATTTGCCGGACGCCGCCCTAAAAGGCACCTTAAATACTTTTTCCTGTACAATATCGAGTGCATATACCTGAATCGTCCTCTTGGAATTCGGCCTCTACGTCCAATTGTACCGCTTGATCTTGCGTTACAGCATGCCTCGGGGTTATCCGAAATAAACAATTATCATTATCATCATCATTATCAGCTGAAATCACCGTCTACCATTTTCGCTGCCGAAGGTAGTAGTGGAAGATAATCAAAAGCTTCAACTACAGGGGATAAGCCCGTAGAAGTAGTAGAGGAGGGCGGGCGATAGACACAACCAATGTGCATGAGTACAGATGAGAACTGAATTATGAGCCATATAAAATCCGGAATTGAGTCGAGAGGGGCTTCCCTAACGGGGGTTACTGAAAAAGTGTGCTGTTAGTACACTAGGCACCCACATCCGCTTTTGGCAGTCCTATTTACTGTAAAAACCTCGTACTCCTCAAGCAGAATTTCGCTTGCGAGTGTGCGCTCCGTGAGGCAGGTTTCAGAAATGAGGATGATACCAGGACTTGATGTTATGACATGAAGCTTTGAGTGATGAAGCTCACGTAGGATGGACCGGAAGTTGAATAAGATCAAGGAAAGCCTATTCATATGGAATTGAGTGTGTGGGCTAGGTAAAGTGAGGGAGCTATCGGACGGAGAAAGTACAGAGGAAGGCACGCGAGTTCAAGCTATCACACAAGAATGGAAGTGAGCCTTGGGCTCCTCCGAGGTGGC
This sequence comes from Fasciola hepatica, assembly GCA_948099385.1. Classification (NCBI taxonomy): domain Eukaryota; kingdom Metazoa; phylum Platyhelminthes; class Trematoda; order Plagiorchiida; family Fasciolidae; genus Fasciola; species Fasciola hepatica. Next base: position 3,413,960 of record CANUEZ040000126.1, on the reverse strand, counting down.
TTCAGAGTTTTCAGCCGCGGACGACCCAGAAATAATCAATGTCGGAGTATAACGAGGTAATAAGCAGTTCTGCCAGGTCCTGATTAGTTGAGGTTGTTCGATGCTCCAGTGTAATGACAGAATACGGGACAGTGGAATATAATGGCTTTACTGCTGGGCAACCTTGGTAGTGGTTGGTGTTGTATGGTAAGAGCAGACTTCGGAAGACAGCAACTAGGTGAGGATGGGGTGGATTGGCCGCTTGTGGAGGCGGCTTGCGCTATCTCTGGCTAGATAAACGCGGTAGAATTGGATAAGCGTGAGGTGTTAGGGCGGGGAGAGCATCTGCTACTACATTTGAAGATCTTATCCAGTGGATACCGAAGGTGAACTGGGAAATGAAGCCTAAATGTCATACTTCTCCGGGTGAATACCGATCGCGTTTGGCATTGAAAGCTTGGGCCAGAGGTCTGTGATTCGTATACACACAAAATTGTAGTCCTGCCAGGAGATGACAGAAGCTTTGAATGGTCAAGTAAACTGCAAGAGGTTCTCGAGCGAAAGTGCTATGACGTGTTTGTGCAGGCTGGAGTTTCTAAGAGAAAAAGGATAACGGCTGTAGTTCACTACGAATCCTTTGGTGAAGAACTGCACGGTCAGCCGTGGTAGATGCATCTGTGGTGGGAATCAGATCGGCTTTTGGGTCTGAACTGAGATGGTTTAGCAAGGAAACACTGGAGAGAGCTCTTTTGGCGGTACTGAACCCTGCTTCGGCTCCGAGAGTGAACTCAACAGCCGTCGAGGTTGATTCGAGTAGGTCGGCGAGAAGTGATAGACGCGAGGCACAATGCGGAATGAAACGACGATTGTGGTTCAAAATTCCCGAGAAATGGCCTATTTGTACAATGGATTTTGGAGTGGGAAGAGATAACACACTGTTTACCATGTCTAGAATAGGAATGACACCACATTCATTGACGTGGTGGCCAAGAAAATCGAGGGATGTAACCCAAAAATCACCCTTCTGGTGAGTGATTTGTATGCCATGTTGTTGATAACGAGTGGAAAAGTGTCGGGGGTGTGTGGCAAGCTCTTCAGATGAGCTGCCTTCCACAGGAATGTCATCAATATACCCTTAGGCGAATGTAAGACCACGGAAAACCTCGCCGATAAATCTCTGAGAGGTTTGAGCAGCATTATTCAAACCGAGGTTCATACGAGTGAAATCAAAAGTCCAAAAGGACGTCCTCTTCTGCCACGGGGAATTGACGATATGCTCTGAGAAGTTCCATCTTGGAAAACGTGGTCTTGCCAGAGAGATCTGGTGCAAAGTCTTGTATGTGTGGGATAGGGTACCGGTCGGGAACAGTAAATGTTTTGAAAGCACCATAGTCCCCGCATGATCCCCAATCACCGGAAGGTTTCGGAACCAAACCTAGCGGTGTGAACCATAAGCTGGAAAAGGGCCGGAATACGCCCAGGTTAATTATGTGTTCGGATTCAAGCGCGCTTGTTTCATCTTGTTGGAGTGCAAACGAAAAGGGATGAAAATGCACAGGTCGGCCTTCTGTAATAATGTGACGGCGTACGGAATGCTGAACCTGATTGGTAAACTGACAGGGTTTAGAAAGGCTTGGGAAATCTTTCAAAATACCAGCTCATTTTGAGGTGAAAGTTGCCGTTCTTAGGCCAAGTGGTTGTGCCTGGGGTCCCGCGTTTCTAGTGAACAGATTCATAATAGTATTCGCCAAAGCGCCGTGTTGTAGTTCAACAGACTGACCGAAATATGAAAAAAACCTGCTCCAATGAGGGCGGCCCGTACATTGGCGTGAATAGAAATCCACTGGAGACTTCACTGGAGACCAAGGTCACGTGTGGGAGACCGCTGACCAAAAGCCGAAGTTGATGTTTCATTCGCCGCCTGTAAGGTCGGAGATGGCGGATTTAAGGGGTGGCTTTTAGGAGGTAGACTGACACTGCTGTCAGCACCGGTACTGAGCAGGAATCGGAAACCACTAGGTTTTTTTGTGATGTAAAATGGACAATTTTGTTGTGAACCGCCGGACACAGTCGTCGCCGTTACTAGCTGACTTGGTCGTGAAACAGTGTGTTGTCGAAAAGAACACGGCGAGTTACACTGGCGAGCCCGTGGGCCGAAAGTTCGGTGATACCAACACCAGGCACGAGAAGGTCGTGGGCGAGACCGGGAACGAAATGGGATGGTGGAAGTTTTTGACCGTTGCTCATTGGCTAAAACATTGCACATGGTACTCTCTTGACCGCAAGGCATGCGCACGGTTTCATTGAGATCGACTGTATCACCGCTGGCGGACGATTGAGTGGCTGGAGCATCTGAGTGGTGAGATATAGCGCAAAAAGCAGGAGGATGAGATAAAGCAGTTTTCGTGAATTTTGTGGGTGATGTAGTTTTCGCACAAGCATCTCATTGGAGGTTGCGTCTCAGGCTGTTATTTGTGAACAACGAAGAATGAACGGGTGGCATTCCATCATTCCGTCGGCTTTATGAGCTAGTTTGTATAGAGGTGTACTTATATACAGCATGGATGATACCTGCTGCACAGGAAAAGATAGTTTGTGGACCCATATCTTGCGGAAAATTGCGTCATCAATCTCATGGTCAGCCGGAAGTGACCTCATGTGAAACATGGGTTGACAGGTAGTTTGATGACCGAGTTTAACTGAAATGAAAAATTCTCGGAGCACTTTTGTAGCTTATTTTTCAGTTCGTTGAATGACCGCTTCTTTCAGGTTGGCATAAGGATCGTCAGTTGGAATACGAACCAGAAGGCTCTCAATGTCAGCAGAGACGTGGGATGGTAAGTATTGGACGGAGTAAGAATAACGAATGCCCTTGTTAACAATGCGGCGAGCGACGAAGACGGCCTCAGTTAGTCGGAAACCAAGGGCTAGGGATCTTTGAGGTGGATGAAGGTGGTTTGAGAGCAATGGAGTGTTTGTCGGCGGAATCGCTGTCGGACACTATGTAGGTGTTATCTACACACCATACTACCCAGACTCCCCAAATCGTAGTGGTATTAAATATTCCCTTTATGCCCAACCGTTTGGAGCGAGAGAACGATACGGCACCGCGTTGGCTCGTTGACGTGCTTTTGCCTTGGCTAGCCAACAGTCAAGTGTGTGCAGCACAAGCACGCGGCAAGCATGAGTGCAAAAAATTGAGCAAGGGCATAAATATTAAGCGGATCTGCATGTCGGCGTCACGTGTTACCGGAAACGCAAGGCAAGCGTACGGTCAGAACTGGTCACGATAAGCCAATGTTTGGTTGGCCAATGTCGTGGAATAGGGTATGATCAGCGCCTACCTCTGTGTGTGCGTGTGTGTATGAGACGGCTTCGACTGAGCACGTGACTCTTTGGACTGAATCATACGCCAAAAATAGAAGTGACTACGCGTGAGCGATCGACTGGTGGTCTGCGTGGGGATCGTCCAAAGTGGCTGTGACTGTGTACGTCGCGAATCGTGGACGCAAAAATAGATTGGATGAATGCCAAAAATGAGAGCTGAGTTCGTTTCAGAAATCGATGTCGGCACTACGACCTTCACCTCCAAAATAATGGCCAAGTAACTTTGTGATCTACTGATCTGACAATGGCATATTTCTCGGCTGAGACCAAGGCACAAGCACAGGGCAAGATCTCGGAGCACAACTTATTTCAGCGGTACGAAACATTCACAAGTTGCAATGGTCGGGTAGGGCTAGACAGAGTGTAAATTACCCAAACTGGGAACGGTTAACGCCAGGAAGCTAAGGGGTTTTTCTTCGAAAGCGGACTTTTGTGGGGAGTTTGCCAAACACAAAGCTGCCTGGTAAAGCGTCATTAAAGAGTGGGGTGAAGTAGTATACACAAAAATGGTTTAAACAATGGATAATCGAGAGATCAAAGATAAATCCGGACGCGTGGAAAGAAATACTTGGACCCACTGGCTGGTTGCCAGAAGGATCGATGTCGGTGGACCGAGGGAAAAATTTAACAAATGAATATCCTGACACGGTGGGGAGTAAAGTCAATGTCATATCATCAGTCAGCAATGTCAGCTGCGTATTGAGTGGCACTTTGCTGGCGTCATCTGGACAAATCCTTAGGCTGGTGGACAGTGATGTGGAAACCAAAAGCAAGAAGTGAGTCTTTGAGGCCGGATGAGGTTATTTTCTTTATCTTTTTTTAGGCAACTCCATCGCCATATGGAGAGAACAACTATACATTTGAAAGTAGGCATGAAGAGAGATACTCCGAGACGAATCAGGTGTGCTGTCAAAGCAGCATGATTGATGGTTGGAAGCTTAGCTGGGCATTTCGAAAAGAGTTCATTGGGAAGACAGTCAGATGGAACAAAAAGATTAAGCGGATGCTTCAGAGCAAAGACCAAGAGAAGGAATGTGGGTGTGTTAGTCCTATGGCAGTAATTTCCAGTGGACCAGACCCAAGGAGACAACGGATATTGTTGGAAGCAATGATAAACGTTTCTTTATATGCAACAGAAGAACACAGCGAGGTTTCGGTCAACGAAGAGCGACTGGTATTTTTATCTTAGACATCATGTTTTCCACTGACCGAGGGTCACGAACTAATGCCAAAGCATGGGCTCGTTTACCAGGCGTGACTGGCTGTCCACGACGAAATGATTGAGCAGCAGCGAGGAATGAACTAAAATTGCTTTGGTTGGCCAAAAGAGGAAGGCAGGTTGAAAATGCAACGGAAACGGTAGGATTTTGGTCGTGGTTAGGGAACCACTATGACCGATAGGAAGATACGCTGGAAGCAGTAGTTGGGCAAGTGCGTGATGTAGTTTGACGTCGGGAATACGCCCTTGCCGTCCGACGGAACTGCAATGGTGGCTCGTAACCCGGGTAAAACTTTAGTAATCGCAGTGGCTTGCGGTGTAATAGGCTCTACATAGCACCGGACAGCGTGAGTCTAAGCTCCAAGGATGGCTGTCCAGCGTGGAACATTGTTCAGTCCGAACATTTTGATTCGTTTAGTCCTTGCTGTGATCCGAGTGTGAGGCCTAGTGGACCAGTGAACACCCAAGTAATCGGCATTATCTGAAAGCAGACCCGAGATGTGGCAGTCTTGATGATGTTCCAGCTGGGGGCTATGATTATCGTACCAATATGAATCCAACGAATACCATTTTAGGGGAGTAATCAAGGCCCAGAACTTGTGGGGGGATAGGCAATGTGGAACTGGTTCCAGCTGTGGGTTATGATGGCAAACGGAGGTAATAAATGGTGAGCTAAACCTGTAAATAAGGCAATGGTTAGACTCTATTTTACCGCTCAGTGCCACATGCTTTATGCCGTGGACAAGAATTTGAAGTCAAATGTCGATAGGAGAGGCTGAATGGAGTGTGTTGATGGGGATAAGCCATGGTTTGATAGTATATAAAAGGCTGCAGGCTGATAAAGTCACAGTGTGGCGGAGCGCTCCATGCATGGCAAGATTTGTTTTAACGGGAGGTGGATGAAAAAAAATTTGATATGATATTAGGGCAACTGAGAAATATACGAGCTTACCCTAGATCATGGTGACAATTCCGTCATAATTCGACGGTTGACTACGAGCATGTGCTTCCTGGCGGGCATCAAGTAATAGGGTAATTTCGGTTTCTACCCTTGGTTGGGGTTTCTAATTTCACAGAAATGTTATTAAGGCAATGGCAGACCACATACCTGCACACGTATTGAAGTAGACTTGGTGTTCGTAGGGACGACCACTAGGTTAAGGTATCAAATCCTATAGTCTTAAGGGGACTGTGTCGCATAATGTGGCTATCGGAGCACCTGCTTCCTTTTATGAGTGAGAGACAGACGATCGTTTGGTTTCTCTCTAGTCGTAAGCGGCTAGAGCCAACAGCGGAGAGGTTTATATTCTTGATGTATGAGGTATAGATATTTTAGTGCGATTATTTGGCTGGATGGTAAACCTGCGGCTACCGCGTATGAGGCTCTTGCTCACACTCAACTTGGGCTATAAACAACTTGGGCGCATGGAAACTTAGGCAGGTCGCAAGTTACTAGTGAGTGAGTATCAAGGGGTTGGCTTTACAGGGGTTTAGCTTCCACATCATTTTCGAGCGTTAACAGGTGCTGGTGTTATTCGGTCCACGTATCAACAAGAGGGATTCGGAACACAGCGGACCTCATGTGGATAAACTTTGGGAAGAGCGTATGGACAGCGGAGTTCGGCCTTGACAAGCTGTTTCGAGGTGGAACGAGGAACCCGTAAGGGTCTGGACTGAGAAAGGTGAGGTCGAGCTATATGTAGGTAGCTCATTTGGCACGCTTGTCGCCACGCACGGGGTCAGGCAGAAGTACTGAGGGCAAAGCTAGTAAGCTCTTAGTTTTTTCTTTTTGCTTCGGGGCCCCCCAAACACAGGGTCGGGTCGTGGCCGTAACAGAGAATTTATCCGTTACTGAAGCAGCTTAGAGGATAAATCCAGTACATTGGCTGCCATAATTACTTTTGGTACATGGTTTTTTTCGATTCAGAGGAGCGGGAAAGTATGCTTTCCCCGTGAGGAGTGCTACCCATTTCCCCTCCGCCGGCCATTCTTTCAGCGTGACTCATGGGTTCCGCCACTGCTAGAATTGGCTGCTTTTCCCTTCATTATAAGACAACCACAGACTTGTAGCCATTTTCCAACTGGTCGCGTCGCGGCTTCGAGCTAAGGAAGAGAGAAAAATGTGGGAAACAGAAGCACGGAAAGCTTTCAACAATCGAGAAATGCATAACTGGCTGCTCGTTCCTGACAAGGCCTGGGTCCGACAAATTTCAGTTTACATGTGAGCCGGACGTTGCTAGCATGAACTGCCGTGATACACCGGGAGAGTCCACGGATGGATTGTAGTATTGTTGACCAAGTATCAAGTGTTATATAGGCCAATCATGGGAAGATGCTAGAGTTATGTGATGGGGAGGGAAGTTGGGCGATGAGTGTCTAATGATTTAATTTGGGGTGACCACTGGATGGAGGTCGAGGAGTCTGACAGGTGCTGCGTATTGGGTTAGGGACAGAGGCGGAGACTGAGTGAAAACTAGCAGTGGGAACGTTTAAAGATTATTTTTCATGCAGCCTGTGGTATTTCTCATATTCAAATACCATTTCAGAGGCACTAGCCTCAGTCCTGAAAGTGACTAACTTTGAGCATTGTAACCTGGTGGGCTTACACTAAGGTGGTAGAAACGACGGTAAACTTTATGACATACCCTAGAGATTATCAAAGATTCAGGTTAGTATTTAACACTCTCCTCCCAAGCCCTATCAATAGTCATATATGGATTTGAAAGAGCAATCAGTTTCTGGATGTCCAGCGCTACGTGTAGCCTAGACTTAAATATGGTTTGGGAATCTGTGGAACGGACATCAGCTGGGAGTTTATTCCACAAAGTTGCATGTTGAAGGAGAAAGAGGCTTCGCCTTGAGGACTTCCGAGAAATAGGGATGGCTTTACTGTGCGTATCTTGGAACACAAGTGTACAGTACTGTAGGGTTGAGCGATTATGGGTTTTGCATATCTCTGACTTACTGTTCGTGAGAAGGAAATTTCTATGTGACAAGCCGAGGAACGCTTTTGCTCTTGCAGTTAGGTGTGAGGTGTTTTCAGAAAAACTGAAAGCGAAGGAGTATTGTGGTAAGAGGTCTCGTATTGTTGGGGAATATGGAAGTGAGACACCGCCAATCTTAAGCATTTCATGAGGGATCCTGCAGATTTGGCACCGAGGATGAAGTTGGAGGTTTTGACTGGGATGTCATATTCACGGAGGGGTTGCAATGCCTGGTGCAAGTGCTCGCGATGCTAGGCTTCATCGGTACTAGCAACGAGGAAATCGTCAATGTAGATGAAAGCAGAATCCTAAACACGCAGAATTTGATCCATGAGTCGCTGGAATGTTCGAGCTGCGCTGCGCAAGCCAAAATGCACAAGACAAAATTCATACTGCCCAAACGGTCTTGGAAACATCTTCAGAAGAGACGGGAATGTGGTACTACGCCCTTACCAGATCAGGTTAGGAGAAAACGCTTTTGCCACACAAACTGTTGAAGAGGTTCGGAGTGCTTGGGATTGGGCAAATGTTGGGTACCGTAGCATGGTTAAGGGCGTGGTAATCGCCACACGAATGCCAGTCACCGTTGTGCTTTGGGCCGTATGAAGTTGGGTGTTCCAAGGAAAGCTTGACGTACCAAACATCCAAGAGTGGGGCACAAGTTCGAATTCTGCTTCTGCTACCCATAGGTTCTCGGATAATAACCCACGAGGACTAGCTGGGATTGGTGGACTTTGGTAGCAGTGTGATGTAGGACGGTGTGTGATGCTTGTGAGGGGGATATTTGTGGTTGGGTAACGGCCGTGAACTTCTCCATAATGGAGGAAAACGGACCGGGTTCTGTCACGGGGCGAATCTCAGGATAGTTGATGGAGGTACCGGTGCCGGAGGTTTTACCGAACTTACTCCTGTTCCACAGAACACGGTGCCTCGCGTCAACCTCGTTGGAAAAGGCAGAAAGGAAACCAACTTCCAGAACGGGGTAATAATAGTCAGCAGTCACAGAGATCCAACAGAAATGTCGGCTCAAACCCAGGTCAAGGGCCAATGGCTTTTGACTGAACGTCTTTATTGGGGAGCTGCTGGCTGCTTGCGACAAGGCTACCGCAGCACCCGTTCACCGAGCAAGCAACCAAAAAAACCACCTAGCCACTACCAACAGCTCACGCGTATCCCCCAGGCCAGTCACCAAGTCATCAAACCATTTCACGAACCTCCCGATTTCGATGCCGGTTGGGGAGTTTGGGCGGGCATTGTGTCCTACCGCCCGGAAAGACACTCCTCACCTGAACATCATCTGACTAGCAAGCTTTCCCCCCTTATGAGCCTACAGAACCTTTTCACACCACAGCTCCTGTCGAATCCACTTATATAAAATCAACTCCAGACAATGCACGACATGCCCCACCATTTCTTAGACCCCTCTCCCAAGGGCGAATTCTTTAAATCCATGTGATAATGGTACGCTGAATAATGACCATTGTTTTCATAGGCACCTTTCAGCCCCGTTTTCGCCCCAGCTTTGACAACTCAGCACGTCTACCGTGCCGGTTACCCATTCCTGACCTCTACCTCTATGTGGAACTCTGTGCCCAGTACGGGGGCTGTTGAAGGACTACATTACTATGGAATCCCATATCATCACCCCACCCTGAAAGAACAGAAATGTTAATAACCTAGGAGGTCCAACTATACCTCACGTCCTTGAGGGTTCACCTACATCTAGTCTCTTGCATATCCCCATTATCGACCACCCACAACGATAAGCGGAACCTCATACTGGTGCTCTGCTTACTTATTTTCCCCCTTCCAACTTAGCCTACTCTCCCAATTTCGATGACGCCTCTTCCCCATTGAGGCCCAGTTCCTGCTGACATAGCAGTTCAAATAGTCTTGCACCTGGCATTAGCTGGTTGCGCACCCCAGTGACAAATTCTTTTCTACTAGTTCTTATAAGCGCTCCATCAATAATTAGGAGAATATCGCATCTGTGATCCTCGGTACTTGCCTCAAACCCTGACATATTACTAGTAGCTGAATCCTGGCACTCCGAAGATGCGTCACTCGACCTTGCTCGCATATCCGGGTATAAAAGCTGCTGAAACACTCACCGGGCTAGGCCTGGTGGTGGTTGCTTGATCACTGTCAAATGCACTATCCACGCTAGCGTCACTGACCACTCCCCTGTTCTGCTTATCGAAGATTCACTGCAGTTATTTATTCGAATCCGCGGTCAGGACCTCTAAGTTGGCAGCTTTTACATCCCCCCGGGTCCGGAGCTCTAAAACAGACTCTTTTATAGCTGTCCCTTATATGACACCTGACCATACTGCCTGTTCAAAGACTGTGGTAGGTAGCCTCAACCTTCCTCGAATTTGCTGGTCTTCTTATACTAACCTTCCCGCCTTCTCCACCCTCCTTTCCTATGTCTCTTTTGATGGGTGAACCTAACATGTCTCCACCCCTACAAGGAGGGATACCGTCTTGAACCTGGTATTCTTTATCGGTGTTCCCGGTACCAAAGCTCGGATCAGTGACCACTTCCCGGGTGGTGACCACTGTAATGCCTTGTGTTAATTCAGAGGCTTCAACTGCTACCGTCTCAATCAATCCCCTCCTCCTGTCCCAACTTCCAATCGTTCATGTAGCTGGCCTCCCGTGCCAACGATACTCCGTTCCCCTAATTGGGACACCTTTCTTCTTTCCCCAAGCCCTCTAGTTTTATCAATTCTCTCTGATCCAACTTCTCAAACTGCCTAAATGCAGCTCGACCATGTGTCGATCCACTCCTCAAGTCCCATCCTACCCCTCTGTCACTCTTAGAGAGTAAGCTGGCTGGGCTGTGAACTACCTTCGCCAGATCAAGCGGCTTTAACATTTTTCAGCGTATCAGCAAGTCGTAAAAGAGGCTGTGTCCTATAGCGAACGGCATCTGAGAAAACAAGAGGTCACCTCTCTAGCGCACCCCAACAAAGCCGGCTGCCTATGCGACCTGCTTTTTAAAATGTCCACCCGCTGCACTCTAGCCTCGCCCTAATTCTTCATCCGCGGCTCATCCTCCCCTTATAACCTAGAGTCTATTTCTGAGGTATTCAGTGACCACTCGTCTCCCTCTCCAATCGCCCAATCAGATGTCCCACCTCCTCCTATTCATTCCAGCATCTCAGCTACTCTAACACAGATTCCCTCCACCCATTCAGAGATTGACAAACAGGTTTCCTCTATTGAGTTCTCCTCGAAACCCGGCCCAGATTGTCTCTCAAGGGCTCTTCCCCGTTTTGGCGGCCCCGATCTTCCTTCGTTGTTTCCTAATATATAGGCTACCTCCATACTTCACAGCTTCTTCCACCCTCAGTGGAGAACCCCTGTCATCATTCCGCGCTTCAAGAAGGGCGTACAACATGACCCGGATAAATATCTGCCCATTAACCACACTCCGGTAGTCTGCGAAGTCATGAAAAGAGCTACCAAAACACACTCGTCAGCGTGGTTTTCTGAACTCCAGCTCTTGCTCCTCCTGCCAGCTGGACTTCCTTAATGACCTATGTTCTGCAGTTGATGCCGGCAACCCTGCTTTTGTCCTGTATCCTGACACGTATCAGGCTTCTGACCGTGTACCCCACATGCGCCTGATAACCAAAACCTAATCTCTGGGTAAAACAGATCTTCTCCTTTCCTGGCTGCCCTAATACCTCTCTCATAGACCACAAACTGTGTTCGTTGACGGCTATGTATTCTCCTCCAAACCCATGGCTAGCCGCTTCATCCAGGGCAGCGTCTTAACCTCTTTGCTACTACTCTACTTCTTCGACGACCTTTTATCCTCTATCTGCCATGGTACCCCATTACTCTTTGTCGGCGATACAAAAATAATCTACACCTTTGTGCCCTTATGACCCACCCACGAACCACATACTGGAGGACTTATACTCTCTTCAGACCTGGAGCTCTTCGTGGTTCACGAAATGTTCTGCAGAGAAGAGCTTCCTCTTACCTTACAGATGCACTGTACCTCCCGGTCATGTTAACCTGGACGGCCTTCTCATCCGCGTACACCCTGTAAAGCGCTTTTCAGCAAACGTAGCCAAATTTGAAACGGAAAGATCCGTAAATATACGGTACTGGAATGACAAACGAACAATAACATAAAAACGTACACGAACTTCAATTATACGATCAAATGGACTCGGAAAAAGAGAACCAAGTCGCGGAGTGAGAGAGACAATCAAGTGCGTCACCCACGTCCAAGATAGGACACGACTGAGTAGAGCGCTGGAAGCGAGCAAACAAAAGTGGGTTCATAAATACTAAATGTATAAAAACACGCAAGCAGTGAAAGTGAGCGAGTGGCATCAAGGCTTCGCGAAAATTTATTGCCTTCGGAGGACTTACCACTTCCGGTCACTACACGTCACACTGTTATTGATGTTGGCAAACGCTGCTCCCGCTCTTTTGGCTTCTCGAAACAGGCATCTGTCCACATCTCCAAAGCTAAACGAACACCGGGCATGATGTCTCGATATTTCCTGCTACCTGCCAGTTGCCTCTCCGTACATCTCCCATACGTGGGACCACCCCTTGAATACTGCCGGGTCACCTCCAGCCACTGACCACATTCTTCCACTATACCTCTCCATAACGTTCAGCTTACCTTCACCAGAGAGCTCTTGGGAGTATCCGCAACCCTGACATACCTCATCGGCCGTGAGCTCCTACGCACTGAGCTTCTGTGGATTTGCCGCACGAGGCTCAACTAAGTTCCTCTATTTAGACCCTTCCTCAACCAAGTCCACTTTCTCTATCATATCCCAGCTCCTGCCTCCCGCTCCTATCCCGTTCTTTGTAGCGCCCCTTCTCTCACGGTCCCTCGATCTAATCTTCATCTGAGGTCCAGGCTCCTCCAGCCAGCCCATTCCAAAATCTAAAATAAGCTTACCACGGCATACGCACTGCCTCTTCATTGTGTTCTTTTGTGCTTGCACTTCTGACCTACTTAACGGTACCTAATGCTATATTGCTAGCCAATGAGTGCTTTTCCAATAACCTGGCCGCTAGAAGAGGCCTCACACAGTAATCCGAATACCTCTGCTCCCCGAGCTCATACTTATACTCCATGCCCATCTCTTTTCTTCTCCTCTATACCACGAATTATGATCATTGCCACCCCCATCCGCAATGGATTTTTTCCTGTTTTCTGTGCGACAACTCTCCCTTTAACCCACGTTTTTCTGTTCATCCTTCCTGACTCCATTTGTCTCTTTCCTATCTTGTGCCATTAAGTTGACCCCACAGCAGTTCCCCATTGCCTATGCCCATGATTATACGATAGGTTTTTGGCCTTTCATACCTCCTACTATCCCTTAAATGGATCTAACGACCCATTAGATGGACGGACCCTTGTTCTGTCTTTTTCTCCCCGTCAACCGTTGGTCCTCGGCTGGGGGCAAACCCTAACTGTTCTTCCATCTCATTTCCCTTACCATTGATCCGCCTCGACGGTGAATCGCTTCAGGCACTGTACTGGTCACTTCTCTGGCAGATGCATCTGGTCAGTATAGCCATGTGGTCGCCTACCAATCACAGTCCCCGTTTGCTCTGCTGTTCAAGGTCTCTCACAATCTGGCCAATTGATCCCGGATAATAAGCCATTATCGTGGCTACTCTGCTAAGCTGTACAACCATCAGTGATCAATCCTGTCATTCCCTGCCGTTCGGGCCGCGGCCAGATACATCGCTTTGGCCGGCTCGCTTTGGGCTTGCAGGCCGCCTGCAAGAATGTGCTGGTGCAGCTAGGTTAATGGATCATACCAGCTGCCACCAAAAATGTTTTCAGGTTGGGTGCCCAGCGCACGACCAGTCCCACCTACTAGCACCACTTGCTGATCACAGAATATCATTTTTGAGCCCTAGTCCTGCTGTTGCAATTTCATCCGCTCTGCGTTTTCGTACGTTTGTTTTCCCTCCGTCGAGCTAGCTCTCAATACCCAAGTCATAACTTAAATTTTCACACCCGGCAAGGTTTATTATTCCACTTATGTACAAAACTGGCGTGTTGGTTTCATTCCCACCTACCAGTCTTTATTTAACTTGGCATAACGTGATCGCCTACATAAACACTCGTCGACCTTGGCAAGGACTCCAGTGCCTACGCTCCCTGCTTTCTCACTTCTGACTACTCTCCTGTCCCTTCCACAAAATTGCCCGTTCCCCGTGTCAGAACGCGCTGCTACTATTCATTCACTGGTACACATGTTGCCACTGTTGGTTTCCCCAACACACTCGCCAATCGGCGTTCTTCAATGAAGGGTACTCCGCAAACATTCCGCAGTCGGCAGTATGACCAGTGATTACTTGCTTACTCCGTCAGTCTACTTGTTCGCCTAAACAGTGTCCATTCCTTACTTTACTCTGATCTTGCACGACACCACGACTCCTCCACACTTGTACATCTCAGACATACTTATCGTGCTGCTCCGCCGTTGTTACTATCTCAAGACACCTGTCAAAGTGCTCAGCAGAAGTTATCCGCCTAAGGCCCATCCACCATACCGTCAACCTTGCATGCTGTCCGCCCAGGCAATCGCTTTTCAAAGCATCCCAGATGGACTTATCATCCAGCTATCATCTTGTTGACTTTGACTTATTATTATCCATCGATTATTAAGTAGAAAACTAGCTGAATGCTTACCCGTCCTTCGCTTTCATTTCCTTCATCACTCTGGTAGTATCTTTCTTCCTGAGTTTAAGCCATGCTTTTGACTCGTTTGTTGTATGTATAACTCCATAAGTAACCAGCGTCCATACCACACTACCCTCTCCGAAGCCTGAATTACTTTACGCAGTAGCTGTTGTTACAAGCCAAACTTCTCATTTACATGTCATACAGCTTTTTTCGCCCGTCATTATCGCAAAACACTCAATGAAATGTTTAATAACTGCTGAGCACTTACCCGGCATCTACTCTATCATTTCTTCTGCGGACCATCCTCCTTCACAATTGCTGCAGTTATGTGCACCCTATATTTATTCGTCTTCTATTTCACACAGATGTTTCTCGACCAACACAATAAAGGCAAACATTTCTATTCACTCCACCTGCATTTTCCGGCCTTTTCTTCATCACCACTTTGGTGGTTTCCTTACAAATCTGGCCGTGTCCTTCGTCCGCTATATAGCTGACCCCACCACTATCCAACCACCAGTCTCTACAGCAATCTCCGCCGACTGTTTCACTTTATTCGAAATCCAATGTTTGGTTCACGTTTTTCTTATCACTGTCAGTGGTCGAGTAGCTGTCTGTTTATGGCTGGAGCATGATGAGCCTCTCATAATGGTCATCAGGTCGTTCGTCTACCCCGTACTCCATTATCGCCTCAACATGCCAATTGCCTCTGCAATCGCCACATAACGCACTTCACACTTATGTGCTGCCTTAATTCTATATCCCAGCTGATGAATCTTGATACACCCATAATAATGTGGTTAATTCTCTGACCACTCACTGGCTCTGTCATGGCTGTTTCTTCTATCACACTCTTAAAACGTCTCTCTCTATCCATCGGATCCGCTGTTTTCTTCCTTTGTGCTTGACTCCATCGGCATCTCGCCATCAAACTTTACCGCGATGAAGGTCTTAGGTTCATTGCGTCTTAACTCTGAAGATTCATTCCTGTACATCGTCGAGTTTTCTACCCGTATACTTTTCACACACTGCCGCGTGCAAATGAATCCTTGAATTCCACTTGGCAAACCCTTTTTTTAAGGTAGCCTACCAATTTTTTCGATTTTGCTCGAATTTCTGATGCTATAATCATTTCCGGTGCTATTTGTGCACATACACCTCCTTTTTAAGCTGACCCTAACCAACATTGGCAGAATCGGCCGTTTGGCCTTGAACTTAAATTTGCCGGGCATTGTTATCGTTTTGGAGCACTTCAATACTTCTTTTTTTATTCTGTGCGCGGATGTTTTACCCTCTTTAAAACTCCGATTCTGACATCACTTGGATCTTCTGATCGTGCACCTCAGCATGCTTTGGGCTCAGCCGAAACGTGCCATCATTATCATTACCAATGTTATTAAGTGAGAACTGTAGGTCGCAGATAGTATTCACCAGAACGAATGAGGATGACGCTGACCCGAGCACCTGTATCAACCAGGAACCGCATTTCAGTAGGCCAATCGAAATTCTAGAAAAGCAATCAGTTTCGGGGTCAGTGGCAGCCGTCACCATTACCGGCTGGCTGCCTCGATTCACGATGCTGTTGCTTGGAAAGCAAACTGTGTCTGGCATCGACGAGCTTGCACCTCAAAACGTCGGTGGTACCAACGGTATAATAGTCAGGACGAGGAGGTAGAGCGATTCGACGGGATTTTGAGGAGGACAAGGAACGGCTGATGGTGAGTTTCTGGAGATTAGCATTCATATGGGTGGTGAGGTTGACAGTTTGGTCATGGTGATCGGATATACTGTTGGAAACCGAATTTGCTACATCATAGCAGCCGGCGCCTTTATACGGTTTGCTTCTAGGAGTCTGTCAGCGGTGGCTCCTAGTTCTTCAATCGAAACCTCTGGGTGGAAAGACGCAAGAACTTCCTCGGCCGACTGAGGAAGTTGTTTCATCCACAGAAGTCTTAGGGGTACTCATCCATTCTGTATTACCCCAACAAATGCTTCATGAATCGTGGAAGTTGAGAGGGCTTGTGAATGCCGGGAGCAAGCATCGCGACCAAAGTTTCAATGCGATGGTGATTGAACAATCCAACCCGCTGGACGATTGCGTGCTTGGCCGCGTCACAGGGTTAGTTTGGTGAGTCTTTATGGGTGAAATCGCACATTTTTTCCTCCACTTCAACAGAAAAGCCATGAATAGCTTATGGATACACTGAAAACTGACAACTTACACGGTTGATGCAGAAAATCTTCTCTATCTGTGCTTACTGCAGGCCAAGAGTTTGAAACCCAAAGAGGAGAAAGTCTCGCAGTGACAGAAGCTTCGAGGGCTTTGTGAGTGGTTTCGGTACCATCAGAATCCATGTCGGATGAAAATGACGCACAGAATGCAGGGCTTTGATTGGTAAATGATGAGTGGAAGGCACGATACGCAGAAGCAAAATGGGCGGGCCCATCAATCTGTGGCAAATTAACTGGCGTTTAGCGAATTCAAAAGCGTTTATTCCAAAAGTGAATGATCAAACCATTGGACGGAGGAACTTAAGTGCATGCGCTTGCGTCGGCATCGTCAGATGACTACGGATGAATAGGTGTACTAAGGAAGCAAGAGTGGATGGTACAGCAGGGCTGAGAAAAAACTCAAATCAGCAGACTTCCGGAAGGAGGAGTAAAAATGAATACATGCTGCGCAAGTCAAGTATTATCGTCTCGCTAAAGAATAGGTTAAGGGCTTCGATCCCTTTCTGCCCCCAGGCAAGACGTACACTAAACCCGTTAAGGGAAAAGACTGGTTGACGGAGAGCAGTGAAGACGTGGAAGGCTGTCTAAAGGCACGGATGTATCGTAAGGCCCCGAAGCAGGTGAATACCTGCAGAAGCCGTCTGAGTACGGAAGAAGAAATTAGTTTACTTTGCTCAGATGAGGTCCACGAAAAATTCAAATCAAATCAAAGCCCGGGACTGGCAACCAGAGCCAAGGGCTGTCCAGTTTCTTGCACCTGTGAAGCCCTGGGCCCCATCGTGCGTTTACTCAATGGGATCTCATTCCCTTTAGTAGCGACTAGTTGGACTTACCCTCCACGAAAGTAACAAAGGACAACATTCCGACAGGCTAAAGCCTCGGTAGCAAGCGGGTTCGTACTTTGCGCAAAAGGTAACACACATGGCCTCCGGCTCTTGTGAAATAACATGAAGTCTGGGGAGACCGAGAAATTTCTACTGAGCCGCTTAGGCAGGCTGAAGTGAACTGAAGTGAAAGAAGAAAAGAAGGAGAAGAACAAGGTCGAGGCAGACAGAAGGACCACAAACCAGCTCATTTTGCCCAATCGTACGACCCAAAAATGCTTGTCTACACTGCATCCAGCTTCTTATTGAACACCACTACGGCATTCGCCTTCACCAATCCCTCCGGAAGTTTGTTTCAGCTTTCGATCACTATGTAAGCAGACAACCATGCCCTAGTGGCCTTGCTGGCTCCGGATTGCTCGGCCTAAAATTTTTCTGCAGAGTACAGAGTTTCGCCAGCATATAAACAAGGGCTTATTCGTGACCGACATCCCGTTTAACTGCTTCATTGTCTCATTCAATGCCCACAGCTCTCTTTTGCTCCTGAACGAGGACAACCTTGGAGCTACTAGCTCATCTTGTTACTGTTACCTTCTTAACTATAATACCATTCTCGTGAAACTACCCTGAGCCCTCTTCAGAGGGAAGACGTCCCTCGCTAGCTGCGGAGCCCAGACCTGGACTGAACACCTCAGGTGGGATATGGACTAGCGCTTTGTACACTGACGACAATGCTCTTAAGTACGTTGATGTTAACTTTCTGGGGGGCTGGCGAGTGGCTCCATCAGCCTCTATAGCGGCCTCCAGATATGGTGCCGAGTGCTAAGTATAGCCTGTAAAAATCATACCCAAGTCACTGATCTTTCATTTCGGAGCCAGTGGTTCCGATTTTTCTGGGTTTGAGTGACTTGCTCCGTTGGATCCTTCGGCTCCAAAACGTGAGCAAATTGGTCAGTTTCAAAGGTGAGTCCCAAAACACCGACCACCCGTGGAGAACCTCCAGGTTCAGCCGAACCTGATGAGGTTTCGAGCCCCGCAGAACCTTAACTTCATCCAAAGAACATGAAGTAGGGCAAAAGTTACTAATCACAAACAGCACTGGTCCCTGAGGAACCTCCCTGGTTGCTGCCACCATTGAGGACTTTACGTCCTCAAGTTTGACGCAGATTCAACGGTCAGCCATTTCATTAGACATGTAGCCAGGCTCACTCCTCTTAGCTGATGTGCAGGCAACCTGCATGCAAGACCGTCAAATCGGTGCCGTTGTCTGGGAATTAATTTAAACCTCTTTTCTCTGGTTAATCCTCCCGGCTGCCGCATCAAGAAGCTGAAGAATTTGCTGATGCAAAACCCGTCCTTTGAAAAGGCTTGCTGTTCATCGGCCATTGGGTTTTTCTGCTCCAGGTGTCTTAAGGAAACTTTTCCATTAACTTTCTTAATACTGACATTGGGACTGTTTGGTCAACAGTAAGTCACTTGGTTTCTTTAACCTCCGCTGTGGACCCACACGACCTCAGCATTTGGCCTTTCTCCTACCGAGGTGTAGCCGGAGGAAGTTTGCCTTATGTTCTTTAGTCTCGGCCTGGCTATCGACCATATAATAGCCAGAATGACCGGAAAGTCTCCGTGAGAACCATCCAGGCTGCTCTCGGACAGCGTGATTCAACAATCTCTCTATGACGCCCGGCAGATTTTTCAAGGCGGAGTGTTTCGTTCTACTGAAGCTGTTTGGAATGCCGTCAAGTTGAATCACCTCCAGCTGTCCAGCGACCCATCCTCCAGCTAGGGGACAAAACAAGACGCAAGATTCAGCCAAGACGGGCATACTGAGCTCTTTCCTGCAGTCCAGCGGTCCATCATCCTGCTCTCTGGTGACATTCAGACCAAATGGTAGCCACATGATCCGGGTAAATTTGAGCTTCAGCTTCGTACCCGGCTGTCATTCAAAAGTAGGCCATGCGGTCACTAAGGACCCAACAGCTACTTGTCACCGAAGCACCCCTATTCCTACCTACGGCTGTAAGTCCCTTGGGTTCACTGAGCCTAGGTCGCCCATTCTGCTGGGCGTTCCTAATACCGGAGTTCCCACTTTAGGCACAAAATTTCTTGACCTCTACGACTTACCGGTTAAAGCACCATTCCGGAGAGTATCCAGCAGACATACTTTTCTCTCCGCAATTGGTCCATTTTCCCATGTGAATCACATCGCGCCTCTACATCCCGAACCTCACACCCAACAACCTTATTCAGGACTGCTTTCGGCTTACTCTGCTATGCTCAGGCAGCCGGGACTCCCGTCCGTGGTCGCTACTTTGATCACCCACCATATCGTCACTAAAAGACCCCCAGTCTTTAGCTGATCCCATAGCTCTACATCCGACAAGCTCCGTGCAGCACTGACGGATTTTGAAAGCGAGCTGGAATTAAGCATGATACTCCAGTTTGGTAGTCTTTGGACCAACTGGCAGCAATTCGTGACCATCTTAGACCTCGCTCTTTCCGGCAGTTGAGCCAATTTTCCGGTAGGGTTAGTTTCTAACGCCCGACAATTCAGCCCCTCAAGGATTTCCCATGTAGAGGTAAGTGGAACTTCATGTCCCTACACGGCCTTGTTAGAACTTGATTCGATCGAGGGGGCTTCCGCCAACTTAGCAAAATTTACACGCTCCGACCATCTTGCTTCTCTTGCCTTGGTGGCAGAGATTTTACACTGCGCTGTTGCAGCAATGTTGAACCCATTCGTCGATAACTCATGGGAACCAATGGTTTCAATTTCAATGCCCACCCAACCTGAGGGATCCCGATGTAGAGCATTCGGTGGAGAACTGCTGACAACTTATTTGAGCATCCATCAGTTCAAACATACACTCCAGAGCCAAGAGTCCACGGCGTTCACAGATCCTAAGCGCCTAATATTGTTTCTTCAGTGAGTTTGTGGACGATATTCACCGCGCAAGACTCGTCAATTTATTGTAGTTCAGCTCAGTTTGCGCAGGAATTTGTGCTGCTGAAACCAATCGCGTCCAGATAGTTGCGCTATCGGAGCACCTTCGCAGCCTTTAGTGCCGCATTTTTGAGACGGAAGTAGGTGCTCACCTATTCAGGTACGGACACCGGTGGAGTTTTTAGAGCACCCTTTACTTCAAGATTTTGCCCGAGTTTCCTAGCCAGAAAAATTCTGCACTGGTAATATCTCGAAGTTTGGACAGAGCGGGTCGTCCGAAGGTCACGCGCTGTCCACCGAGAAGCCTAACAGGCAGCTCCGCAGTTTACTGAGGATATTCGGAACTTTCCTGGGAAGCAACCCTTCAGCAGACTCACTCTAACGCCTCCGCAATATAAGAGACTCACTTTCAATGGGCGCAGGTCAAGAAGCAATCGCCGCAGCCAAAACAACAGATCAAAAGGTCGGGCAGCTCAAAAATAATAGCTCCTGCTTCTAGTGCCAGTGATCTTTCCAACTTTAGACGTAACTAATGCTCACGATGCCTCACAGTCGACCCCGACCACTAGTTGGCGCACATTTTAGCCGAGAGGAATCGTCACTCTCCAAAACCTATCCCACTCCGAGATGACCGCCTCACTGAGGCAGATCACCAAGCGTTTCGGCTGAATTGCTTCCGGTTTGATGTACTTCTTTGGGACCGGGCTTGCCCCCCATGCCCACGCGTTAGAAAACACCTTAACACCAGATCTGCTTTGAAAACATTCTCCAAACCAGATGTGCCTTTGCACCACGTGCATATGGATCTCTTGGGGCCCCTCTCACCATCCAAAGACTCCATCTGCATTCCAGCGTGTGTAAATCGTTTTACTCCCTGGACACAGGCCACACATTTTCCTCCTCCTGCCTTAGAGGAGGTTGCAAAAGCCTTTCTGACTGGTTAGGCAAGTCATTCCGATTGCCCCGCTATCGTATCCACAGACCGCGGATCTTATTTTGACGGCACCTACCACGAGCTACCGAACGCGCTCCGTCGCAAACACAACAAGACCAGGGGGTTCATCCTCACGCTTACGGTACAGTTGAGCGATTCCGCTGCCTACTGAGGCTGCCCCCCGTGGTCGTAACAATCTCATATGAAGTGACGTTTCACCGGCTGTTCTCTCAGGGCTTTCAACACTGTCAAGGCCAGAGAGCTTGTTACACCAGCTGAACAGGTTTATGGTTGTACATCACAACTCCAAGGTGATTTTCTTCACCAATACCAAGGGTGAGTTCTAACTACAGAGGTTACGCAGAAAGTTTGTCACACCAAATGTGGATGCCAAAACTCATCCTGTCACGGGAACAAACCCCCAAAACTTACACACATCTCCAGCTCTGCCGACTACCAATCATATGTCCGTTTGGGTAGAAGCAGTGCGAATATCACTACGATCGGCTTACTTGGGTCCTTTCCCAGTTGTCCGGGGGGAAGAAAAGTACGTAGCAAACGTCGAGGGCAGGGGAGAGACCATTAGAACAGACCACCTCAAACCGGCCTTCGTCGAGGTAGAAACTTCCAAGGACAGCCCCCCAGCGTTCCCACTTTCTCACAACCGACAATTAGTGGTCTTGAGTCACCCCACCCAAAAACCTTCCATTACCGTTCGCAATACCAAACCCTACGAAAGTTACAGCAGCACAAGTCGAAAGGGGAAATGGTTTGGCCGCGAGCCAACAATGTTTTAAGAGTTTGCAATTGCCGTATATACTTAAGTCTTATTTTCATGACTTCGTTGTACATAGTTTAGTAATACACGACCGCCGAACCACGCAGTTTGTCTCGACAGGAGTAGTGATGGCCTTTATTGCGCAGGTGTCACTCAGCCGAATATCAATCCGCGCCCCATTGCACACCCTCCTTGCGTTCCTTACCCATAACCTTGTCCCATTGGACAGAACTAAATGAACTGCAGGAATCTCACATGGATCGGACACAGCACCTTTTGGATCGTGGCTAGATTCATTTTACGCCGGAATCTGGCCCGTTCACCAAGGCAGCAACAACTACGAGTAAACGGAACTTAGATGTGAGCCGAAAACAATGAATCTAACAGTGCAGTCATCACTCGCCGTGGAAAGTCGCAGCCGGGATCTACCAACTGACTGGGACACCTCGATTTCACGAATAACTCAGAGCGACCAGTGCCAGTCACGGGGAAACGGCTTACGCTGGCTTCCTTGTCGAGCTCGATCGCGGCGAAGGCATGTAAGAAGTCTCTCGCCGCCAGACCCGACCTTATATGCAAAGACCGAAACCCAACCGGAGCCTTCTTACGCAAGAGCCCCTCTGTTGCCGCTGATGCGACAGACACCTTCACACTTTAAAAACCTGTTTTTCTAAAAGACTATCTGGATGATAGCGCCACTTGTTCCGCCCGCGCATGCCATCCGCGTGAGCTTGCCTAATCCGCTACACGTTATCCTGCTCCAGTTTTTCGGGTTCTCCCTTGCATGCTTCCAAGTGTTATCGTCACTGCGTTACCGACTGAGGACTGAGGGTTATGGTCATTGTACGGCAGCCTATCCTGACTAAACCTAGGGGGAACCAAAATCAATGATTGCACACTAACTGCGAGCCCAAATTAAGCCCCTAGTTCGTTAGACTTGACTGTGCGGCTTCAGCAGTCTGTGGCCACGTGCGCTAACATTTAGAGGAAGTTGTCTCAGCTGAAAGTGCCTCAGGAAAAAACAAGATGTTCCTTGGGTTCTCTAGTCAAGCTGGTAAACTAAAGGAATTAACAGTGATGACGTACCCCTTTGAAGCGACTTCTCCACAATTCTTTCGCGAATTTCACCTTGAGGAGGAAAACCACGTCATTTACTCGTCAGTTCTCCTTTGCTGTAACACCGACTACTTTGAAGGGTTTACTTGTTAACTATCGTTTGGTTCCATCTGGCAACGCAGCAGAAGTACTACATTTAGTGAAAAGACGGCTTCGTCTACCAGATCTTGATTGATTTAGGTTCACCAAGTGGCTGAGCAGCTGGCGAGAGGTTTTAGAAGCCGCTCTGCTTGATGAAAGGACTAGATCTATCGAAACCTGTACAGATTGGTTGTAAACCTTGATAACTTTGGGTCCGGTTTAAACCGTTTATCTTGAACCCCTTGAATACCATGTCCATGGCAAATATAGACAGATAACGGTAGGAAAGTTGCTGACGCAACTGGCCACAATCTACGGTCCTCCAAGTTGAGCTGACCTGTTCACTTTGTCCGTGGAACAAGCTTTTCTGGATCTGTACTAAACGAGGGTCTTTTGGGATGGATAATCGGCTTTGAATACTGAAGCCAAAGAGAAAGAAATGAAGTGGTTGGGCAGGCGATCGAACCGGTGAGGGTGTGACGACGATATTCCCACGACTTCTCGAATGCAGATATGTGCTTTGAACTCCATTTATATTGTGATTTGCCCGAAGTCGGCTACGGGGCCATGCCCTAACCCAGATCTGTATCTAGAACATCGGAGTTAATGTATCCCCGTATGTGCCAATTCTTGCATGACACCTCCATAGGAAATCGCCATGCGAAGGCTGGATTAACCTGCGGTTGTCGCTTGTTTGCTCAGCAAGAATGAATAACAGGAAGGAGCACTTAAGGTTTTCTGGAGTTTCTTCTAGGAATGATTTCATTGCAGTTCTTTACAGGGTAAAGAATGAGGAAGGACCTTTGGCTAATTTTTTTGCAAGCAGCCTGTTTAACACACGTGTCTGCACTCAACCTTCGAGATGGAGACGGGTGTCAAGCAAGCAGCATTTAAAAAACAGCTTAAAGGATGATATTCTAAGAACAACCGTCTACTACGGTATCATAATTTAAAGTTTTGCGGCTCTCGAAAGCCAGTGAACCCGATGGAAAAACTCTTACACGGCGAAACCTGATCTAATGCTCATTTTAGCAAAGTGAAGTGAGGCGCGGCCCATTCCATCTGTACTTTGAGCTCTGAATGGCCTGGATTACCCTGTGAGCACGTGTTGCGTAGATGTTTGGGGCATAAGCAATAAATCCTGGCTCTCCCTGAAGGCGGTGGTGGGATGGATTTTAACATAGGCCTTTCGATAGTAACCGGACTTAAAGATACTTGCACGGCGACGGTGGCTTTCTTTTAACTGGATCTTTTTCGTACTAAAATCGGCTCAGCGGAACTCTGTAGTGACCCGAGGGGACATCATGCACTCAACCCTATACTTAAACGGAATCCTTCTTTGCTCGACAGGCTGTTATGCTCGGAGGAGAATTGGGCTTTGGCCAGCCTCTCAGAGTAAACTAAGCACTTTGTTATTCTGCCGAACTAGCACAGGGTTACTTAGGCGAACGAAAATCTTTATCCCTTAAACAATGGAATAGCCCAGGACACGTGCTTCTTGCAGTTGGTGATAGTAATCGTGAAATGAGCGGTGGCTGGCTATTTCCTGTGCCACGGAATCCCAGGAAAGAAAGAAGAATTAAAGGACTCTGATTTGCGTATCCCACGGGTTGCCATGGTGTGATCCGAACAAATGGTCCGTTCGAGAGAACAAGAGATTCACATATTTATATATATTGCATTTTGTCTGTTTTTGTGGGTTTTGCAATTGATAGCGATTTGATGATGGATTTTTCAATTACTGTCAAAGTGAAATAACTGGTGTTCATGACTTA
Source organism: Fasciola hepatica (assembly GCA_948099385.1). NCBI lineage: Eukaryota > Metazoa > Platyhelminthes > Trematoda > Plagiorchiida > Fasciolidae > Fasciola > Fasciola hepatica. Next base: position 3,389,025 of record CANUEZ040000126.1, on the reverse strand, counting down.
CCTTTTGCTTGGCCGACGACCTTTTTTTGAGCAACGTGGTTGGTTTGTTCAGATTGAGCATTTAACGATAGCGCCATTTGTTTCTAGCGTTGATTGCTCTTCCAGGGCGCTCAGTTTGTATTGCTGCACACTTATGTTAGCTCTTATGAATATGATGTCGTTGACATCCGTTCGCCATGGCGTACGGCGGTTGAGTTATTGATTCATTTGTGCAAGCAAACTATCTCCGATGGTAACTGACGGTCAGTTAGTCAGTGAGTGATGCCGCTTCCATTCGTTTTGGCCCACAAGCGCTGTCTTAGGGCAGTTGTTGTGCCATTTGACGAAGGGTGTGGTTAGACTTCAGAACACGTTTTCAGAGACAAACAATTGTTTTCAATGATTCATTCTCAAGTCTTTACAAATCATATGGGAAATGGTTGTGCTGAAATGGTCAAGGGTCATTCGGATTGAACGTAGTTTGTGGTGGAGACGGGTTGGGGTTAGATCGACATGTTGATCTGCACGACTAGGTCGTGACGGTCACATGGTTCGAAGCTGAGTGACTGAGGTTGGGGTGGTCCACTTGCGGCCAAGGTAATTGGAGGGCTTGGACGAACTTCTTCTGTGTACACAGAGCAGGTGCAAAAAGACGGATGCTAACCGCCTCTGCGGTGGCCAGTGTGTGTAAGCAGATGTGTTTTGGGGGATTGGGGGGCACTCGATGGACGATTTTAAATGCGGAGTCCGTGCTTATTTTGTGATCTGAGTCTACTAGATGTCCAAGAATGGCACTCCCTATGGTTCCCGTTCCTCCATGTTGTGGCCATCTTGGACAGTGTTCCTCAATTCTTTTGGGATAGTTGCCTTGCCGTTCGGCCAATGTAGGTTGCAATATATTTGCACATCAACAAATAGAATACCCTTTAAAATCGTCTATCGAGTGCCCCCCAATCCCCAAAAACACATCTGCTTACACACACTGGCCACCGCAGAGGCGGTTAGCATCCGTCTTTTTGCACCTGCTCTGTGTACACAGAAGAAGTTCGTCCAAGCCCTCCAATTACCTTGGCCGCAAGTGGACCACCCCAACCTCAGTCACTCAGCTTCGAACCATGTGACCGTCACGACCTAGTCGTGCAGATCAACATGTCGATCTAACCCCAACCCGTCTCCACCACAAACTACGTTCAATCCGAATGACCCTTGACCATTTCAGCACAACCATTTCCCATATGATTTGTAAAGACTTGAGAATGAATCATTGAAAACAATTGTTTGTCTCTGAAAACGTGTTCTGATGTCACAATGTGCATATTCTTGTTAGACTTTCTCAGCACCAAGTCGCATGTGGCCTATGTATCTGCCGCGTTCTGGGATTTTATGACTGCCCACTTATCAGTTACCCCAAGTTAAGCCTTCCTCAGTTAAGTCGTGGATCTTAGCAGCAAAATTTTATAATAAAACCCAGCTGATTCCTGTTAGGTGACTGAAGCTTGTCTCGCAGTCTCCCCATTGAACGCTATCTTCCTCGGCCCTTCATACAACGTGGGCCACGTGCACGTTGCTTCATTGCTCGGCACTGTACAAATACAATAACCAGAACAGTTTTCTCCACTACCTACGAGAAAGAGAAAGCTATCGAGGGAGATACTGGTAAGAATTTGCACGAGGGCGCGTGCGAGAGCAAAGGTCGGGAGGCAGCCGCTGTTGGCTGCCACTGTTCAGAGATGCAGCACCGCGAGTTATGAACGTGAACGAGGGTGACTTTTAATTCTGTCCTCCTTGCGGTCACTGTGTCCAGATAAATACAAAGAAAAAGCAATCAAAGATTTGGAGCGTATTCGGGCCCGATACCCAGTTTGTTTGCCTCATTGTTTCTACATTTCGACCAACGATGGTACACCTGAGCTCTCGTCATGAGAATCAATACTGTCGCGATAGAGGGTACATGGAAATCTTGCACGCACTGTGTCCAAACATTCTTCGTGTACAATTTTCTCCTTCTCTTTCATCTTCCTTCATCCTACTTTTACGATCACTGTGATGCCTCTACTTGTTCTCTGTTCGCCAACAACTGACCTTACCACCTGCTCCTTTCCTCCTCCCGCTCAAAACTTCATCTCGAAAACGAAGGTACTTTCTCCTTTTTTTCCTGTGGCTCTCAGTCCCCAGCCAGATGAAACAGCCCAAAATTTAAATTAGTTCTTTGATCAACACTTACTGGCTCTTAGGTTCCTCCTCCAAAATTTTCTAGGGGTCCGTGGTGTAGATGTCGTTCTGCGTTGATCTCAATGTTGATCGATGATCCTCAACTGAGAAGCACCTGGCAACGGTTCTTTTTTTCTCCCTTCCAGTCCCCCGTCTATGGTTATACATCAAAGCAATACTTCCCACCACCCTGAATACCACGTTGGTCACTGCACTGGATGAGGCATATGGCCACAAACTCGTTGTGTGCCAGTCAACCAACATTCGATTCTATTGGCCATTACCTCTAGGACCTTTCATGGCCCTACGACTTGACCCTGGAACACCCCATTTCTCGGGCTACTCTATACATCACGTATGAAACGCAATATCTTCTCGAGGTCAGACTCACCATCCTAGCGGTTCCATATCGGGCCTGTGAGACTTCTGTAACCATATGCCAGCGCAACTAAGGTTTCTGATTGCATTTACTATTTCCAAAATATGTTTCCAAGTTAGGCGCCCGGCCAACCACCAGCCCCTCACCAGCGTCATTTTTGGGCTGCGAAATACTCCCACGCTTTGTTGAACCCTCCAGGTATCCTCGATTTGCAATCGCCCGGATAATCCTATCTGCAGGCACCCAAGTTATTTCTGCTTGTGCAAGATCCATAAAATATCCGGTCAGGTCCCAAATAGATATTTGCATAAATTTCCGCCGGGCTCAGAAAAGCCCGATACCACCTTTTATTACCAATATTTTTCTCCATCGGCTCTGTCGATATCCGCCCAATTTGCAGTCACTACTGACTTCTTTCTACCTCTTTGGATCACTAGATTATGAACCCTGGATCACAAGAGTTTCACAGTTTAGATGGCCTTTTTGTCAACTCTACCAAATCCAGATAGAATATTGAGGTTTTTCATCCATGGCACAATTTGTATGAAACCATTCGATTCACCCAAACAAAACCACCATTTAGACACCTTTGCATTCACCTGCTAGTAGCATCTTAAGCTACGAGGTGGTCTTTCTTCCAGCTACCAAATGGTGTGAATTCAGCGGACTACTATATCACGTCGATCCTCTTCCTGCACAAGCAGTCATTCTTTCATTTGCATCCCCTGAAATTCCCACTGGCCACATGTTATCCACATTTCATTTTATTGATCTTCCAACTGCTCCCGTACCCTCCCATGTTAGGCTTCCTTCAACGTAACCACTTACGCAATCTTCGGCGTTTATTTACAGTTTCCCAGGTACTGCACTTTTGTAAGAATCAACCAGGTCATCATATTTTTACATCCAATGTCCGCCTCGCTATCAGCCTGCTTTCCTGTCGTGTTAGTCATTGATCACGTAGGCAAAAACCATAATTTTAACCTTATTTCATCCACCTACCAGTCTTGTCACTCCTTTCTACCAGATCTAATAATCAGACTTTTACAACACACTCCATGGGGAGTGCTTTTTTCCAGAATTTAGCTGCGAATCAACTATCCATATTCCGGTTTATTGGCCTTTTTGTACCACTGGAGCACCTTCTTCCCTTACGACACAAATTGTAAATTCACCTGGCACTCATTTATGAGGCCCTTACAAACTAACACTCTTTTTAGCCGTGTATCTTATCAATTATCCAAGACTCAGTATTGTAACCTCATTTACACCATACGACTTTACTATCGAGCATGCTTTGGGTTTCCTCGGAAGAAGCAGTTACCTTTACCGTGGCCTTTCCAAAGATGTACAGGAAGATAGACATTTGGTTTGTTATATGACTATGCCCAAGTATTTGTATGTGTTATTTTTTCCTGCCAACTTGATGACTCTCCGTTATTGCAATATCACAAGCTTTTAGGAAGACTGATCACACAGGAGTGGAGGGTGAACTGAGTTGCTTCAGTGAGTCAGGTGGTAAACACCGGATAAAACAAAAGATGGGGAACTTTCAAGAGGGGAATAAAGCAGCTACTGTAGCGCAGTAGCAGGTTGAGCCCAATAAAATATTCAGTGAATGAAGCCGGTTTCAGTGGTAGTGACTTTCCCATCTTCCCCCTTTGTTCAAGTGCTTTACCTTTTCTGATTCGGTGGAAACGGCTAAAAAACCGGTTTTTCGTCCTTCTTTACCGTATATTCCGTTTTTTTACGGTTAGCTTGGTAATGAGCACACTCAAAAGTGATTTTCAAAGTTTTGTACTGTTCGTTTTGATTGTTCAGATACCGCATCTACCAAGATGTAGCCATTAGGTTTCTTCCTAATTTTGGTTTGTTTAATTCCACTGTCTCTGGATCTGGAACTTATGAAATTCTCTCTAACTTGCTCGTAAAATCTACCAAACTGGACTATTATATAGAAGAAACCACACAGAGAGGCTCAGCAAATTGATTTTATGACTGGCCCGCCAGCTCTGGTAGGAAAGACGTAAAGCCGAAAAAATGATCACGGACTGCTATCGGTCGAAGATAAAGAGGGTTTTGATGCATCAGGAAACGATCCTGGGGCCTTTGAGTTTAATGCTGAGAATGTCAGAATTGTACACGATACCATGTTTTTTGTGGGCTGTTTTGGGGATAACCACCACGGGGTAACTCTCAGAGTTTCACGAATACGCCTGCTGCAAAAAGAGGAAGCCTGGACCTTTAAAATAAATGCCTAATCTCGTGATTAGGTTTTCAGCTTTGACATTCTAAGTAGTGTGCCTGGGGGCGGTGAAAAGCATGACATCCGACTCCTTGCTAAACCACCGTGTCAAACGATTACGTAATCTAGGCTGTGGTTCGGCAGCACTAGATAGCAAGCGTACACGTTTTGGAGGCCTGCCATCCCACGCACACGAAAGTTTGGGAGGGATGACATCTTACTCCCTAATCGATAGCGAGCAGAATACAAACCAACAAAATTGAGAGATGGCCGGATAACCCGGTCTCTCAGGTGTGCTGTGTGAAGTTATGGTCCGAGCTTTGAGTGTCACGGGCAGAAGTGTTTTCAAGGCAATAAGCTTTGAGTTTCGCTCTACTTACGACGGCTTCATCGAAGTAAATCCTCTACAGCTGATGAGATTTTTATGGAGGAAGCAGATCCGCCCAACGAAAAATAACTTAAAAGGTGAATCTACTCGGGGTTTTTGAATTTAATGGATCGGTTTTATCAAAGTTGGTTCTTTATGGTTGTAACACCCCCGAAACCCTTTCTACTCCTGAATAAGTATCGATACGAAGGGTCAATCGTTTGCGGTTGAACGGCCTGTCAGTTTGGTCTCAAGGGGCTTACGGTAAAGTGATTTGCACGACAGAGTTGCTATATTCAACAGCACGTGATGTTTGCCATTTCTGCCACCGACGAAGGCCGTGCGAAGCGCCTACCGAAAGCGAGCCAGTACATGGAGGAGCGGGATCTGCTGAGGAATAACTTGATGCTTGCCAAGCTAATAGAAGCGTTTATTACAGTGGCGGATGCTAACAAACTGGGCTAGCGTGGCACAGTGGGACAAATGATCTTCCCTGTTGCCGCTAAGTGGCACAGTTTAGTCTGTCACTACCCCAGAGGCAAATTTTCAAGAACTGGAAGCCACTCTGCCAATACAATCCATGGATTTACCATCATGGATGCAAAAGATGCGTAAATTAGCCAACAGATGACGTTGGTTCTCAGTGGACCAAGACGTTTTAAATCCAAGCCAGTGTGGGAAAGCAGTGGTGGTGTTTGAATTAAAGCCCCTTCATGAATATGAAAGACGTGCTTGAAATCCTCTTTCACGAGCAGCACTGTAATTTCCGCATAACATGGCTCACATGGCTTTGAAACTGGCAAGCTTTCAATGCAAGCCCGCCTGTTTCTAGGTACACGAGTTAAAACACTAATCGACTGTGGCGGGTCTGGGGCCAACCAGGTGTTTAAAAAGGACGGTACCAATGTAGAACTATGTGCTACCCGGTGCTGTCTGCAATGAGGGCTTCGTGCTCATATGCGAAGGGACTCAAGGATTGGCCTCCGTGAATTTCCTAAATGGTACCAGTGACGCTGCTGAGTCTCACCCTAGACTCTCGGATGATACTGAGGTTCTAAATGTAGCTGATGGCATTGAAGCTGCCCCCAAAGTCAGTCAGCTTGCGTAGGCTATGTTCCAAACAGAGACCCCACGGGAGGACCGACTTTATATATCTACACCTGAGAAGCGTAGATAGATCAACTATTAGATAAAGGAGAAACGGTCTTAAGAGATTTAGTCTGTCCCAAAAAAGGCGGCAAGGTGAACCATCACTCGGTAAGGGATACCTGGCGGCGACTTGTGCAGATATTGACCTAGGGGTCACGGGTACAGACAGCCTCAGCCCACTGAAAGCAGGTTGTATTCTGTCAGCCACAACTCAGTCCTAAACCCTTAAAGTTTGAAAGAAAACGAACGACATTCCAGTGCTTTGCAAAATGCCAGGATCTGTGGTCGAGGCTACTGGCCGAAACGTTCGCATGGCTTTTGATTAGGCCGTTCGGCTATTTCACTAGGAAGGCTCTGTTGCCCGAATGGATGACAGCTGAAGCCGCACCAATTCAAAGGGGTGAGTGGAGGAGCAATGCTGTGAATTACTGGCCTATTGGCCTGCTATTGGCCATTCGAAACATAATGAACAGTCATTGGAGACGTAATAATGAGGCAGTAGGAGGTGGTTAACTAATTTCAGGTAAACGGCATGTCTTCACAGAGGGAGTTTCGCCTCAGCATCCTTCTTAGCTTTCTTGACTAGACTACCACAGGACAAGATCAGGACAATGAACCCGAATTGTGTAGACTTGACTTTCACATAGCTTTCGACCGTGTGAATTGGGCCGCCACTGCATGAACTAAAGAAGCCACCGGGCTGGTGTGCTGATCATAAGCCTATATAAGACCTTCGGGTCAAAGTCATAGTCGGAAACGCCGACGGCACAACTGCGAGGGCAACCAGCGGGGAACTTCAAGGATCCGTGCTAAAATAGGCGCTCTTCCTAGCATACGGGGGTGACCTACCGAGTATCCCTTGGTCGCAAAGGATGTGAACATTCTGAGGTCCTCAGATTCTACTAAGGCACGAGCGTGTGTAGTTGCCATCAACAGATAAATATTAGCAGGCAAACTACTTTTGAACCCGGCTCTGAGTGACCTTTGTTGTTCGGAACTAGCTTCTGCCCAAGCCCGGGAAGCTGTAAACCGACGAAGCAGAAAACAAACTAAAGACTTGGAGATGTTTTCACTGAGAAAAATCAAGCGGTCGGTATGCTGCCTGTTATTAGCTATCAAGTCGAACAAAGCTAAGCACTAGCTGCATGCAGCGGTGGTTTCACATACCAGGAGTCCGGCAGCTCCCTCAAAGGACTTCGGTTTTATCCCCAATATTGTACTCAGTCTGACCTGCTCCCTCACCGTTTGTAGGAAAAACCCGCACAAAGCAGGGGATTACGAGGGAAATTCTTATGAATGATCCCTCGTCTGAGGAGCCGCTACGGCCGTTCGGTAACATTGTCTATGTTTCCCTCTAACTGTCAGCCTAGGAACGAGCACAGCCAAATACGATTTGAAGTCTTGATTCATTGTTGATCACTGTTCAGACCTCGCATCAATCTGCAGGCTTGCTTTATTGAATTTCATTGTTGCCTGGCGCGAAGATTGCAGGAGTATTTCCCCACCGCGTATAAGGGCTATCATCCCCGGCTGTCATGCGGGGACTACATCACTAGTACGCGACCGCATCACCGGATTTGTTCCTGATTAGGTGCAGAAGCGCAAGAGGGAACGATAGAGAAGTCAGGTGACTGGAAAGCTTGTCAGCCACTAACTAGTCACAGTTTAGGCTTGGCGGAAAGTCCACTCTCAGGGGGCCCTCACTGAGCTTTGATAGTCCAAAGGCCAACAAGAACTTCGAAGCTCAGCTTTTTCGTGCACAGTAATAAAAAAGTGGATTAAATTCCTATCAGATGCAGAGGCAGCAAGTGCTTTCACCTTTTTCAAGAACTTTGACCAGGCCTGGAGGCATCTTTTTCCGGTTTGTTGTTGGGGCGGATGGCCAGAGGACAATAGGTTTAAGTTGTTTATATCGACCCCGCAGCAGTGGCACGTTCACATTTAACTCCATCACTGATGCATTTGATTACATCGCTGACCTTCCATTTGGAGGTAAATTTATAGCAGGTGACTTCAGTGCCCCGGGGCCTAAACTGGTCTTCATTTGCTGCCCCCTACAAAAATCTGCACTTTGCTCCATGCATTCGTCTGGTCCAACGAGCCCAACATGTAAAACAGCCTACCAGAAAGAGTAACATTCTTGATCTGATATTCACTCTGGGTCTAACAAACTCTTTTGCCTCCGTACTAAACAATTACACAGGTGGCGACCACAAAATTGTCAGTTGCAGATTTCAAGGCAAGCCACGCACTGATAGCCTACCGTGTGAAGGTCCCTGCCTCCGTCACTTTAAATGGGACCACATCGCCCCGCTACCTCTCTCCAGAAACTGGGACGAGTTCTTCTTACCAGAAAATCTTCAGTAAGCCGCAGACCTCTGCTCAAGTTTACACTCAATCAAGGGAGAAACGTCGCACTCCTACTATCCATCCAGACCAGCAAGCCACAGTATAACGAGGCTAAAGCAGAAAAACGGTAAGCTTCGACGGCAGTACGAACGAAATAGAGCTTTTTCTACAGTTTGACGACTGGAACGCCTCTCCCGCGAAAGTCACCTCCTGGCCCGTGACCTACGACTAAAGCAAGGAAACAAAGCACTGTGTCTCCCAGACAAGACTCAAGAGCTTGCCCGGCGGCACAGGGCTCGTGCCTCACAATTAACTCAATGCCTAAAACAAATCATCCATTTGGATAATCTCATTATCTCACCTCGAAAGATAGCTGGCATATTAAGCGCGTTCTTTACAACCAACGTGTCACTCAGTCCAGCTTGCATCCAGGTTGTCACCCCATTTACTACAAATTTCTCACTCACTTCAATCACGTTCATCACCAGGGATATAAATAGATACATCCACACTTTCGAACCGACATACCACCTTGGACCTGACGGCCTATCATAGGCAATATTCGCTCTTCTTGGCCCGGATATTCCCCTCGCACTACGAAACCTATGCAGTCTATCTCTTCAAACAGAAACCTTCTCCAGCCAGTGGGAGGAATCCACTATCATCCCCGGGCTTAAGAAGGGCGCGGTTTATGACATTACCAATTACCGCCTAATCAATCATACGCCAATGATCCCGAGGTTGCTAGAAAAGTCGTGACACACCGCCTGACCGGCTAACTTTCCGCTCTTGAACTCATCAGCCCCAGACAGCACGAATTTCTCAGCTCACTCTCGTGTTCAACCTGCCAGTTCGACCTTCCGTACTTAGTACCAGCAGCTGCCGATAAGGACTGAGCATTCGTTATCGTCCACCTTCATATGACAAAAGCCTTCAACAGAGCCCCGCATCTGAAGTTGCCGAACAAGATTAGAGGCTACGGGATTGAAAACCCCTACTCAGTGGGTTTAAATCCTACCTACAAGACCGTCACCAAGTTACCTGCATCAACGGCCAGATGTCAGACCTCCACACGGTAAACAACGGGGTTACTCAAGGAAGTGCTCTAGAACCACTGCCGTTTTTACTATATATAAACGACATTTGGAACGTCATCACTGTTGACTAAATTTTGTATTTCAGATGACATGAAGAAAATATACGAATTCGAAAGCGAAAACCCACCTGTAGCACTAAATAACATCTCGGTCGACGTACTGCCCTAATTCTCCTGGTGCGATCTGCGGGGACCGGAATTATCAGTGAACAAAAGCTGTCGTCTCGCGCTAAACTGCTATATTCCTCATGATAAGCTTAAGATTGGCGGTGTCTCATTCCCATATTCTCCAACAATACGAGACCTCTGATTACAACACTCCTACACTTTCAGTTTCTCCAAACACACCTTCCACGTAGTTGCAAGAGCAAATACGTCCCTCAGTATGTTGCAGAGGAGTTTCCTTCCCACGAACAGCAAGTTAGAGATATAGAAACCTCATGAAATCCCAACCCTACAGTACGGTACACTTGTGTTCTCAAATAAGCACACACGTGATGTTATCGACATTGAAAATGTACAACGTCGATTTACCAAAACGTTATTTGAGCCTTCTACGAACACGAGCCGCAGAAAACGGTGTATGCTCCTGCGGCCCGACCCTCGGCGGCTTAGGAGAATAAAACTCAGCCTTAAATTTTGGTCTGACTTGTTCCACAAACAAACGGCATCTTCTAGCCAAGTTCAACTCAGTATAAACTCGACAATCATCTGCGCAATAGAGAACATCGTATAACCACCCCTATTTCTCGGAAGTCCTCAAGGCGAAGCCTCTTTCTCCTTCAACATGCAACTTTTTGGAATAAACTCCCAGCTGGTATCCGTTCCATAGATTCCCAAACCATATTTAAGTCTAGGCTACACGTAGCGCTGGACATCCAGAAACTGATTGCTCTTTCAAATCCATATATGACTATTGATAGGGCTTGGGAGGAGAGTGTTAAATACTAACCTGAATCTTTGATAATCTCTGGGGTATGTCATAAAGTTTACCGTCGTTTCTACCACCTTAGTGTAAGCCCACCAGGTTACAATGCTCAAAGTTAGTCACTTTCAGGACTGAGGCTAGTGCCTCTGAAATGGTATTTGAATATGAGAAATACCACAGGCTGCATGAAAAATAATCTTTAAACGTTCCCACTGCTAGTTTTCACTCAGTCTCCACCTCTGTCCCTAACCCAATACGCAGCACCTGTCAGACTCCTCGACCTCCATCCAGTGGTCACCCCAAATTAAATCATTAGACACTCATCGCCCAACTTCCCTCCCCTTCATATAACTCTAGCATCTTCCCATGATTGGCCTATATAACACTTGATACTGAGACAACAAAACTACAAACCATCTGTAGATTGTCCAGATGCACGATCACATTTCGTAACAGGGTGGACATTAGCTCGGAGCTCCTTGACTTTCCTTCTGCTTAGGTCGCCTCTTTTCCACATATACTGCCGTCACTATCTCAGCAATTTTGGACCGGAGAATCCAGTCTCATTTCCTTCTCCTGGCGTGGCTCAATGACTGACATGAATACTTAGTTATGACGCCGCCGATTTCGACCTCACCTTACCCCTCAGCTCAGTTGCTTCCACAACTTCGTACAGAATGTTTTTACTCTTCTACTGAATGATAAATCTAAATCAAACACCAACCTTGTTACGGCATCTTACGGCTCTCAGTTATCCAAAATTCACGGTTTCCTTTTTTGGTCTCCTATGCCATAGACCCAGCTTTGCCTCGGTCCGTTAACTAATAGACCAATGTTCTTCCACAACATCTTAAAAAAGAGATCATGTAGTCCAGCACTACAGACAAGAACCCTTTCCAATTATTCTTTAGGTAGCAATGAGTTCTTGGTTTCAATCCCTTTGCCTAAGCTAGCATTTAGTTCAAATGTCTTCGCCAACAAGTACTCTTCAGTGTGAAACGAGCTACCATAAAGAATTCGGGCATTATCACCGATATTGATGGCTTTCAAACAATAAATATGCTCAACCCCGACAGTAAACACGCAAACCAGGGTGTAAAATCCTTATATTTTAAAGGCTCGGGCCTTTGAGGTAGGAGTAGGGTACCAGTAGATCGGATGACCGATTCAAAAATCCTGGTCTCAATTGGACTTGCATATGGCTAGCCTCCTCCCAACAGCAATTAGGGAACCTAGCCGTGCTCTCCCACTATCTCGGACTGCAAGACAACCTCAAGTCTTTACCATCACATATATTTTTCGGAGCATGCCAGCATATTATCCAATGGCATATTTAGGTATAAGGCATCATATACTAGAGTCCATGAACCTAGGTGTCAGGTCGAAATCAACTTAAGGTCTTAGTCAAATACACCATGTTCAGCCGTTTTTTATCATGTTATTAGTGCTGTAAGTTATGCTTCGTCTTTGTGCAAACCGGTGTTTCAGTGAACATGAACCCCATCGAATAATTGCAGGCTGTGATCAACTGTACGTGCCTTTGCATTTTCGTCCCAAGTAAATGGCCCTGGTGTTCTGACTTGACGGATATGGCTAGTGTTACCTCGGCACATGTGTAAATACTCCCGGCTGCGATTGCTCCCCTGCATAGAGTTCACCACCAGTGAGACGACGCGAACATCAAAAAGTAAGAGATTGGCATAAAAAAGAGAAAAACTATCCCCACTGTTTTGTCTTCATGGCATACCAGCCTTGTCACGTGTGACCCATGTCTATGGGCTGCAGTGGTGCTACGGACTGACTAGTATGGTTGATCTGGTCCCATCTTGGCTCATCGCATCCGGTCCCCGTTTCGGTCGGGGTGTGAGAGCTGTGGTCACCAACCAAAAACAGTTCCACCTTCTCTGACGGCCAGATATTTGATTGTGATAAAAATACAAAAACAACAAAAACATCTAAAATAAGTGTAAATCACCCCTAGAGCACCACGAGATGAATGCAAATGGGTGTGTATCGTGGTGCCTCCCTACCCAAAGCGGGTTCTAGTGCCGCCTAACAAGAGCACTGAGTGGATTCCGTTAGAGTTCGCTTTCCTGATGAAAATTCGGCCCCATCCCGTTTTCATCTCCCATGGTTTCCCAAACCAGTCCTCAAATTGATGTTGTCCTCCTTCGCAACATGCGAATGAAGACAAAGATACCACGGTAACCTTGCAATCACCACTACATCAGACCTAGTTGCTCACACTCGAGTATAATCTCAGTACTCTAGCACCATCCAGTAGGGACATAGACGAGCCGACGTCCACTATTCTCTGCACGAGACCGATTTCCTCTAGTGCTTCACCACTAGCACCGCAATAGTTTCTACCACTTTAGGGCTCCTCATAAACTATGCAGATAGAGTAAACACTGTACCAGAAGCTGCAGTAACCAGTATAGTGCCATGCTAGCAGGGTAACAGTCCCATTTACTCACATGCTGTTCTTTCAAACCTATCTTATCAACTCGGTGCTGAACTGCATTCTGAGTAAGCAAGCGGTATTGAGGGTTACCGTCTCCAATTCATGCTCACCGTAAAGCCTTGAGGTACTTGTTATCCGAGAGCTGCCGCGCCAACCTGTAAACCGATAATCCTTCAGAAAGCATACACAGTTGCCCAACTTTGCTAGCCTGCAGCAATATGGCGCAGTCCCCCGAGAGCCTACTTTACCCAGAATGTGAAGTAGGTGCCGCTGACCGCTGAAATGAAACTTCGTCCTTGCTTCATTCACATAAACCTAACCAGTTCGTTATCATTGCCGTCTTCTGTTACCGTAACCCACAGCTGGAACCACGTTCAAACTGTATTTCTCATCTATTTCAGGTTCATCCTATCCTACTATCTCAGTTGCCCAACTTGGATAACCACGGATGCCACTTTGACTCGTACTGACAGAGACCCAATCGGAACCTTTCATAGCAACTGGTACTGCAATCAAGCCACCCGATAGAAAATACCCCAAGCTGCTTATCAGATTGATTAGCGTTTTCTGACTCAAAGCCCCTCCTGTCGATATCATTATCGGAGCCTATACAAATAACAGTTCACGCGCAACCTGCTACTATACCGGTCAGTAGCAGTCATCAGTTTATTCCGACATATCTCGTCACACCCGGCAGGCCGATCGACACATTCTTGAACCCGCCAGACGAACCATACCCAAAGGATGATGTACATTACCAGTATTGGCGCTGAATAACACTGAGGCTCAATGGGTCAATATATATTATTCAGCGAAGCAGTATCATATATCTCCAGTCTACGTGGAGATTTTCCACCTTAGTGTTCTCTGCCAAAGGTCGTTTTTTCCCCAAATTGTATCAGACCGGAAGATGGCTCCCCTTTAATCCTGGACCCTCCAGTAGCGCCCCCCCCCATTTCTGATTGATACAGGTTACTGATCCTCAAATTAAGCTCAACATTCTGTGGACTGCTGTTTCGCCTGTACTTACCAATGTTCCCAAGTTCACTTTCATAAAATTGGTTTCATGTCTCCCTGTTTCAAGGCTCATCCCGGTAAGTCCGTCACGCAGAGTTTGTATCATCTTCATGAATTACTATTCTCTTCGCATTCTTCGATTTTCCAGAGTTTACTTCCACAAAACGTTTTTTCTTTTCTTCCTGTTCTGAAATTTCTCTGTTTGGAGAACTCTAGTTAGCCTGCGGTTTCCATGGATTGTATCATTCTCGTTTATAAAGCATCTTTAGCAATGTGTACCACCGATCTTTTCTGTATCCCTACGGCTTACCACAGCCCAACTCAAACTGGAAAGTGGTTAAAAATTGCCGCGCAAACCATTATCAGAGTGATCTGCTCAAACTATCGCTGGGCAGGTTTTTCCATGGCTGACAGTTTCGACTTCCCCAAAATGTGTGAATATTTCATCTAAGTGCGTAACGTGTTACCCTGTGATCATGAGCTTGCGCGTGCTTGTCGGCAATGGCCGAGAAATATACCATTATATCACATTTATAACATCCTTCTCGTCTTTCTATTTTTGACCACACCTTCTTGATGTTTCTTCAAGAAGCTGGTGCTTGATTGATTGGACCAGGCCCGATAACCAAAAGTGAGGGTTGTTAAGGCCTCAGTCTACCAAAATTTTCTCTTGCAGCCCCTCGAGCGCCCCGGACTTATAGCCTCAAACGCGTAAGAATGAATACTCAGAATCCAAAGAACGATGAAGTGCAGAGGCTTATAGATACATGGAAGTGGGTTATCGTTGACTTCGACAGCCAGTCCTGGGCTCTGCTTCGATTTGATTTGAACCAATCAGAGGTTGTCGCTTGTCTCATTGAGAGCTCAGCAAGCGCAGCTTCTGGCAGTTGACGTAGGATGAGGTTTTACATTTCTCAGTTATTTCCAGCTGGGATTTGGCAAAATTCACTGAGCAGTGTTGAATGCTTTACCTATTTAAATACCTCAGAAGAAATTCTGGGGGCCGGATTAGCGGTAGTCAACACCAGTCTTGTGCTACATCAGTAGCGTGCAGCTCCCTTGGAAACCATTAGGGTTGGTTTCACGCAAAACCTTCAGTGGTCTAGAATGAAGACTAGAAAACTACAGAACTTTGGTCTAACGGAACCCTACCCGGGTCGTTCAGAAAATATCAGACCAAAGCTGAAATAACAGCAGGTTATCGTGTATCACCTCCACCCACGGTGCGCCGGAGCAAACGAAACTTGGAACCAGAACAACCAGACTGGATCGACTGGGACTGATAGGAAAACTCATTTTCAGTGCACTGTTTACCAGTCTTTTTATATAACACTTATCTGATTACGTCACAGCTTATCACAATCCGCAGCCGCCGTATTTTTGCACCTCTCCGGACTGGGCTTTTTTTCTAGGCACTTTCTATGTTAGCCTGTGCCCACCCCACACTTCATTCTAATGTACCAAGGCAAATCAAGTCCCTGCGTAGCCAGGCCGAAATAGAAAGCTAGGGGACACTCCCGCCGCCGGAACTCCTACGAATTAAGGAAGGCTGTAATCTAGAGTGCCAAGAAGAGGTAAGAAGCGGATAGCTTTCTATGGCTTCATGAAAAATGCAGAAAATCATCGGCACGGGTTTCTAACCTGCATATAAAGCAACAGGAACTGAAGTGGATTTGCCGGGCATCAGTCAGTTAGCGCAGCTGATGGATTTCCAGATTTGCCCTTATAATTTCAGTGGGACTGATAAAGGTCCAGGCGGGACACCGTGACTCAAGCGCGGAGAGCTAGAGGGATGAGGAAGAGATGACGTTGAATGAAACCGGTCACCATTAGGGAAAGACGAGGATACGAAGCCCCAGGTGCCTAAGTAGCACAAATGCAGAAGAGGAAAGCACAAAACCTTCTCCCTCCAGGGAACCTTTCAAGGAGTCATCTGGTGATCTCCAGGTACTGCCTTCCTCTATTGTCCGCCAGCAAGATGAAGTCTAGGGACTCCAGAATGAAGTAGAGGACCACTCCACATCAGTCACATTGTTCATCTCACATGCCAGAGTAGCCTAGTGGATGAAGAAACGTGGCCGTCCAAGGCATTCATGAAACTTTCAGCAGGGCGTCTAGCTGAGGACGGATAAAACTGCGACAACATGTGGCTGACATCATAAGACACCTGAGCATCACAAGGCAAGCCATGATAGAAACTATTATGCGACTGGGTAAGTGAAAGCTTGACACTCGGGGTAATAAAACTCGCGCATGTCTAGTCCCTGTAAAAATTTGGAAAGCTTCTCATTTACTGCGAATCGCTCCTGCCTGTTTAAGTCTCCTTTAGGAAAATATATTTTTGAAAAATAACAAGAAATCTGTAGATCCTGTCTGGTTTACCAGTCTTGCAGTCCTTTTTCGTAAGATTGCTTTAATTTTTACTCTTTTTGGCCAGCCCCAGTCTGCTTCGGCCGGCTTGGCCATACGACCTTGAGACCGAACTATGCAGGCCTTACCATAATGTTTCAAGTAGAAATGTTTCTCCCACACTCTTTTATTTGCATATATTTATTTATTTCTGTTAATTTTTGGATGCCGCTCTCAACGGAGCCTGTTGATCACGGTTGGCGCCGTGCTTCGGATTAAACGAAATAAACCCCTAATGTAATCGTTATTATTTTACTATTACTACTACCAACGATAATAGAGGCCTTCTCTAAAGGGCTGTCAAGAAAATCCACCTACTCTGCGGCGGGGGTATTCCGATTGGGCTCCACAACGCTACTCACCTGGGGCACAAGTTTGTAGATCCGACACTAAGAGCTTTAAGCCAAAACCAGCCGGTCGAAAATAAGTGCTCTCGCGGTTATCAACAACCTCAAATGATTCTCCCAGCCAGGCTCTATCGGCAAGCGGGCTATCAACCGAGTACTCCACAGGAAACCTTTATGCAGTAGAATCATGTTGTCGGAAGGGGGACATCTGTCGCAGGCTTTATTTACCCAATGTTCCCTCTATCATCCATTCGTTAACTCCCGTGCCAAGTGACAGCGCAGCAGTGGGACTTGAAGCTGGAAAGCAAATGCTGTATTGGGGGAAGCCGCCAGGGAAAGCATAAGAGCCTGTGGGTGAAATATGGTTATATCTGCAGTGTAGGCAACTGGTGGTAGGGACTCCAAGTGAAGAACACTGACGCATACTGTACTACTGTCTGCAAAACAAGAACAGGCGACCAATTTACCGGAACCATTTTGCTCATGAGAGTGTTCCAGCTATAAGCAAGACAGGAGTGATGGCAGAGTAGGCAAAGATACACTACCGCCAATCGCACAAAACCTACGGCAAAAGCAAAGGTGCCCATTTTGCGACAACTGAAATCAAGAGGGTTTCTACAACGGTCACTTCCGGGGATAGAAAGGTGCTCACTATCCGCGCCTACAGCGGCCTTCCAGTGATGGCGGGAAAAACAACAGCTCCGTGGAATTATTACCACAAGCATTTGGGAAAGGTGATCGTGACCTAATAGTAGGGGAACTAAATTTACAAAAGTTAGACCTAGAGGGTGGATGGATGAAAGGGTCTTCTTTCACCCACCAACTTGGTGATGTGAAGTAATTGAGCATAAGTCTTCACTGCCGTTAGCCTAATGTTCGACAGAAGACAGCAAGGTTATTGGGGCTCTGTATGAACTCCGAAGGACAACTAATCCCGGAAACCCTCGGGTGGTTAACCTACTATACGCGGCCATGGTCCAGCCTCACCTGGATTGTACTGCGCAGACATGGGCTCCTCCTTTAGCCAGAGACAGGCGGGTTCTGGGGACTGGGCAGCCAATGTTTACAAGGACCATCCCAGGTCTCCAAAATCTACAGAAAACGGGGGGATAGGTTATTTTAGGACCTTCATCACTTCATCAGAGAGGGTTGTTAAAGGGTCTATCTATACCATCTGATGGGCTGGAAGTGATGTCAAGGACTAGCATATCCCCCTTGGAATTCAACTGGACCTCAATCATGAGGATATGGCTTGAAACTGGAGGGGCTTGGACCACTGCAAGGTATCTGGACTAATTTCCACTATTTTAGGACAGCTAGTGCAGATAATAAACATTCCGGGAAGGATATTGCCCAGAAGCACAGCCATCTTGTTCAAACTAACATGAACAAGGCTTGGCCGACAGCTCTCTTCACCCTTCGCCGTATTCAAATAACCTGCTTCAATCATAAATTGTACCTATGGCAGCTCCATTTACACGTCGCAATTTCATCCCTTTACCGGCCCCCAACTCTTGCTCCCCACGTATTTATTTGTTACCCTCGTTCCAATTCCAGTTTTGGTACTGCCCATTCCGGTTAGACAGGATTAGGGTGTTGAAATGTTACCTGTGGTCAGGGACAGTGGATTCACGGGAATGCAGGAAGTGATCAACTCAAGGGGGTACTTAACGGTCTGAAACAACTGGACTCATCCGAGGCAGCGGGGCCGGATGAAATCCACCCAGCGGTATCAAAGCCATCAGAGCCCGTCTTGGTAGAACCGCTAGGCAAGCTGTCCAATGCGTCAGTGACGATGGCATACTACCTAGAGGATAACTGGTATAGGTCGTCACACCGGTTCATGAGGTTGGAGACAGAGACAGGCGTGCCGATTACAAGCCGAATAACCTAACACCAGTGGTGCTACAACTCTCGAGAACATAGTGCGAGGTGGAACAGCAAGACACTTGGAGAGGAACAGGCTGGTAACCATCAACCAGCATGGGTTCTAACACAGGCGTTTTGTCCCTCCGGCCTAATAAGCCCCTTGAAAAAGGTAACCAGTAACGTGGACAGAGGAGAACGGGTGGGAGTCTACTACCTGGGCTTTCGGAAAGCCTTTGTTTCAGCTTGCTTTAGGCTGAGCGAAGCAAAAATGGAATTATTCCAATTCACGGAGAAAGTAAAATAGTGGACTGTAAAAGTCTGAAAGAGTGAGTTTTTCGTGAGAGTGGATGGTTGCTTGCCGAATTGTAAGAATGCGTGATGGTGTTCCGTAAGGGACAACACAGGGCCCTTTGCCCCTCAGAATGTACATTGTCGACCTTGCAGACGGGTCGGAAGACCCGTGCTCCTCTTTTGCAGACCACACCAAGGTGGTGGGAGCACCGGATGATGCGGCTGTTTGACGTGATCTATACAAGTTATACCAGTGGTCAGTGGCATGAGATCCCCCCCTCAATCTGGGAAAATATCGAAGCCTCATCAAAGGGCAAGAACCACGGCCCATCCTATATATGGACCCATCAAACGGTCGGGAGGAACTAACTCAGACCATAGGAGCCGGAATTTAGGGTTGATGGCGAGAGCTGACCTTGAGCCAGGTCTCCAGTGTCGGCGCGTCGAGCCTGCACCAGCCGACAGGAGTGGTCAGCTCCAAGGAACCGTGGGTCTTATCACCACTATACAAGGCTTTCGTGAGGCTCCATCTAGAATGCTACGACCATGAGCGGATGCCATATTTGGTGAGGGACATCGAGGCTCCTGAGCAGCCACAGCGGCAACTCATACGGTAGTTCGCACAAAGTGGACGTTTGCTCCACGAATGTAGGCTAGAGCGGCTGAGGTTGTTTTCTTTAGAAAGAAGGCGGGGTGGCCTCATGAGGTCTTTGAAAATGCTGAAAGGGTTCACGGAAGTATGAGGTCACACAAGGGCATTATTTTAGCATCGGACGAGGGGTACCTAAGGGACTATGCACTAGAAACCAACAAAATGCGAATCGAGACGCGAATCACGAGCTAGTCCTTCGCAATAAGAGTCTTCAACGACAGGAGTAAGCTCTTAGTCAGCGTTAGAAGGCCTTGTACCGTGGTTTAGTTCAAAATTAGCCTAAGTAGAGAATGAATGGCTTTATTTGGAAAGGAGAAACAGGAGCCCGGGTCACTACCAAAACGCGTAAGCCCTGGTCTGGGTGCAGTCTTGTCAACGAATCGACTTTCCATTCACCAAATAAGTGGCCCTACTCGTCTTGTATGAAACGTTGGATCCCCAAAAAAGTTCGTAGCCCGAATAGGTGCAGAACCCAAACAAAAACACTGATACTCCTCAGACTATACGATACCATTCACGGGATAGAATACAAATGAATAATCACCGTACTTCAAACAGTGGGCTGCAGTCACTTTCCCGCCGACAGATGGCCAAAATTAGGACAGAGTCTGTACGAAAGGAACAGCCAACGAAGGAAGAAATAGTAATAAGTGCCTGCCTATGACTCAGGTATATTTTGCACGCTTGTTCAGACCCAAAAAGCAATTTTCCGAGAGTGGCAGCCAAAAATCGAGGAGAGCGAACTGAATTTCCAAGTCGGTAGTTGAGAAGGGAAAATGAAACCGAACCGTAGTGAGAAGAAGCTGTCTGGAATGGTCGCGAATCACTACAATACCGAATGTCCAAAAGTTTTTCTCACCAAGAAAGCACTACAAGAAAGGGAAAGGCAAATGCTCCCAGCTTAATTTGACCGTCAACAGTAAAACGGTGCCAGCTTGATTAAGGCTGGGGGGAGCGGTCGGAAATCAGTAAGGATGCCTCTGTTAGTAAGCAGATGAGGAATATTCCATCAATATGGACTTTACGTCCCATGCCACGGATTTCGTGGATTAAATGTTTCGCTCCATCTACCCTAATTCCCGTAGATCTCTTACCTAATACCAACCACCCGTTACTGTGCCATTTTTGTTACAGAGGATAATGTACGCAAAAATGTGTGCAGCCGAGGGCGGTTCACCTGGAAGTGGTACATGTGAGGGTTATTCAGACTGTGAGTACCGCTCAACCCATTCAAAAAGAATCCCATAACCAGAACAAGATTGATTCGTAGTTTCTACGGTACTGGATTAACAAGTTAAACGCGTATAAATACGTATAAACCTCAACTGTACGGCCACAACGTCTAGCAATGAGGGCCAGAGTCTAACAAAGGTCAATGTCAGGTACCACCTTCACGGCAGTCCAAGTTCGAATCAAAGCTATGCCACTTCACGTGAGGAAAATATAAACAAATTTTGAAGTGTGGTGATTGAAGCACGTTGTACTTGTTCGAGGGTCAATAAGATAACGAGCACAGTTTAAACTATACGAGTATACAACAACGGCCAGGGAGGATTTTCACGCATATACGTTACAACGCACAAAATAAACGCTAAAGCTTGCTCACCGGCATTATAACTTTTCGTTGGCAGAAGGGGTACACCTACCAACATCTTTTAAAGCATTGAATTGAAATTCGTTGTAGCTCAGAAGGAAATCAATGGTATGTGGAGGTGTTTAAACGAAGTTCAGATTCAGGATAGATCCAAGGTAAAAACAAGTGTGCTGGCATTTCTACTCTCAGCTCGCAGGTCACCGTGAAGTTGAATGGGAAAGGCTGATAAGTTCAGAAAGAAAATATTGTTGGTCTTGGTGAGACAAATACCTTTGGGTGTGAACTTGGATAGGCTGGTCTTTGAAGTAGGAAGAATTCTGAAAGTTTGGACGCTGGTTCCCATTGATTTCCACGAAACCAAAGAGTTTGCTCTAACCCCGGACGGTTTACTCAGTCGAAGACTCCACTAACGGAAGGAACTGTCAGCGACAACAAGGGGCACGTGCCTTTAGTACTGGAAAACGACGAACTCCTTTGAATAAGTGTTTTGGGAAGTATGGAAGCGAGAACACCAGCCAAACCTACAGTCCAGAAAAAAGTGGATCACGAGGGAGAGGTCCTTCACCTTAGGCGACGTAACACTCCCAGCTGAAGAAACAACAGTAAGAAGTAGCCACTTGGGTCCATCAAGAAATGCCTTGATGACTCTCGAGGGCTAGCTTATTCTGCATTATTGAAAACGGAGAATGAAAGGTGCCTTTAAGCCTTAGAAACTTGCTTTTGCTTGAGGCTGACGACGGCCAACATGAAGTCACAAATTCGGAATTCCGCCGAACATTGTTGCTCCCCAAGTAGCTCAATCCTTGCTCTCTTACTTATGGATATATTCATGTATATTTCGCACACAAACATGTAGATACGTGTCCGAGCAAGTTAGGTGGATTCTGTTGCCAACGGCTTTATCGTTTATGACCGAATCCCATTATGCTGCTTATATTTTGAGACTCCAGGGAGGGCTTGACATTCACGAGAAATGCTTCACACTTTGGAACTATTTTCCCCCGCACTCCGTCACACCTGTTCACCCGCATATGCAAGTAACTACACTGGAGGCTTGTCTGCTCAACAATCTCAGACTACTCCTAGCAC
Source organism: Fasciola hepatica (assembly GCA_948099385.1). NCBI lineage: Eukaryota > Metazoa > Platyhelminthes > Trematoda > Plagiorchiida > Fasciolidae > Fasciola > Fasciola hepatica. The sequence goes on along the minus strand of CANUEZ040000126.1, from coordinate 3,366,590 downwards.
CTGCACACATTTGCTACCTGCATCTATATCTGTTCACCTATTGCTCGATTCGGGAAAGATGTGAAACTTCCACGAAAAAAAGACTGCAGATCGAGCCAAAAGAACTAATACGCTAGCGTCAGCAGTAAAATGTGCCTCTGTATCTAATGTGAAAATGAGCATATTTCGGCCTCCATTGCCAATAGTCAGAGGCTCTGAAAGGGGGATACAGGTAGGCAGGCAAGAGTAGCAACTGAACTCCAACCTTTCGATGTTGCTAAGCTCGAACGGATTTTGGTAGGCTATGTACCTACCAAATGGGAAAAAATCTTTTGAGAAAACCACAATGTTTTGCATTCGGGAAATTGCTCGACTGCATACATTCGCGTCCCTTACCAACCACATATATGTTCACCAGTCATTGTTTGTTCGCCTCCCAGGCACGACTTTCTCGCAGCTCATTTGGACTTATGTAACTCAAGTGGTCATTTTCTCCCGCCGTTAACTCGGCTATCGTTTTGAGTCTTTCTGATCGTGCATTTCTGCCTCACACATATGTGTGAAGTTGTCCGTTTCATGATCTGCGTCGTGAAATCTTTGAATCAATCTTTTTCTGGCTTCGTCATTCAAATCATTTGGACAGGCACAGCGTAAAAGTCCCTTACAATTGAATCACCCATAGGCAAGCGCATGTAGTACGTACGATCGAGTGCGGGCAAGCCTGACCGCTCTGTTGTTAAAAGCCGACAGGCACCTGTGGCCCAAGGCCTCAGTCTGGCCTTTTAGGGCAAGCCGTCCGTGGCATGGGTGAATCCGCAGTGATATGCGTGCATTCGTGCGTGCTTGTGTAGGACCAGTTGTGGCAATGGGCAAGCATATTCTATAGCCAATCATAGTCATCCTGTCATCGGTCCGAACTCCGATGGTGCCAAAACACCATGGGCATGTGCAGTCAAAGGGCTGCCGGTGAAGCCAAGCAGGGGTGTCGACGACGGACGAAGAAGGGCGGTGACCGCGGACCAAGAAACAAAGGAATACCGGTGTGGGTACTTTAGAAATAGTGTACAGGAAAGATCAAAGATCAATAAGTCCGAAGGTTTCTCCGTTCATGGTTGAGACGGAGCACTGCGCGATAAGGGCAGATGTGGTCATGTGTGGCATAGGCATCTAGTCAACACCAATGCTATGGGCCGGCGACCCATGAACCCCTAGCACCAGCGGTGCCAGGAACATTGACAAACTAAAAAACGTTTCTCTTGAAATAGGGGTATTTTACAAGGGGTAGTTGATTTCCAAGCTCCCGCCGCACACGAGCTGGCTGGCGAAGACTGTTGTCAAGGCTACCGCCCTGTGTGTAAGTCGAATCTCGCAAATCGAGCAACGCGTAGCCAATTCAAACGAATCCCAAAACCAGAACAAGATTGATTCGTAGTTTCTACGGTACTAAATTGAAATGCACAAAGGATACAAATATACACGAACCTCAAGTATGCGGCCAAATAGACTTCACAGTAAAACCCAAAGGTCCAAAACCCCGTGGCTCAAGCACGACAGTCAGAAACGGTTCAAGGCCAAATTCAAATGTCTCACATGGATAAACAAACGTGAAAATGTGTGGTGTATGAGCGAGCTTTCCAAGATAATGTTAAATATAGTCAAATTCACAAAGCACGTTGAACATTAAGAAGGATTTTTAGTATTCGTTCGTTACACTGTGAACCCAACCTGTTTTGGGCTAAAGTTCTTGGAAAGGGCAAGTCGGGACCATATAGTGTTAATAATAATAATGCCGGAAGTAATAACGAGAGGTACATTTCTTGGCCATGGTCAAGACTCATGCTCGAGGCATGGATGTAGAATACAACAATACGCAGCAATGTAAGATATTCACAAATTCAAAATGTACTATTCGCACAGTTGCAGTAACAGTAGAACAAATCTGAGTAGTGCTTCAGTGAACTAAAGTAGGGATGGTTAACGTGTTAGTCATAAATCGGTTTCCAATCGGGGAAAGGGACGTTGTGGATGACTAAAACTATGGAAATCCTGGTAAAAAATATATTGAAAAACGCTGAAGGAGCAATGCGTGCAAGAAACTGCGAAGCACCTGGCGGAGGACATCACGCCATGGACGGGAAGCCGAGGCAAGTGTAATGCACAATATTCCTTATAGGGTGCCGAAAATTCGCTGCAACGGATCCGGTAGTCGAGAATGGATCATGCCGATCTGAAAAACTGGGTGCACAGTCGATTAGTACGAAAACAGAGAGTGAGTGGGGGAGTGAAAGTGAGACCCAATAAAACGTCGAGACGTGAAGAAAGGGACTCGAGGGTGCACCAACTGGATATCTGAAGGATCAGCATCGAATAACCGGGCGAGGGCGAGTGTTATCACGAGGCACGGTTGAGACTAAAGCCCACACAGGGTTAGCAGAGTGCAATAAGAGATGCCGACAGCAGTTGGTGGGTGATAAAACTTGTGAGAGGCCCTTTAAGCGACCAAGAATAGGAAGAGTTGGGATCAGAGAGGATCTGCTAGCGGAATGGGAAGAATGACGCAGCAGTCTGGCTGTTGTACCAGGTGTGGATGGAGACGGCAAAAATATTGAAACAGAAATCATTCGGACTTACGACGAGGCCTCTTTAAGTGGATGCGGAAGTGATGCCCTTCAATAGGTTCATGAGAAGTCAGGAACGTAGTTAAGCCAAGCGGGATGGGATCCTCACATACTATGATCATGTCTGCAGACCGGTAAGTATTGGTATTAATAAACGGTGATCCGAGTAGCGAGACTCGAATTAGTGGAAAAGAGCAAGGAAAGGAGTGATAAGACAGCCGAGTAAAAGCTTGAGACAGGAGGTTCAAGTGAATGTGTGTACCTCCCAATAAAGGAAAAAGAGGTTTCTCGAGCGGGGCTTGAGTCAGGAAGCACTTTGTTTGTGTATTTGGGGCAAAACCGTGGCACAATGCATAGCTGACTTAGGACAACACATTATTGGCTTCTGAACCCGAGAAGAACACAGAAAAAGCCCGGTTACGGGTGGTAAATCGTAAAAGTGCAGAGGGGATGTTCCTCTCCCCGGCAACCACAAAGGGTGAGGTTTAGCTCACAGGTGTGAACCCTAGGAGTTGCAAAGTCGGGGGGTCATCAGAGCAGAGGTCACATGATGTAACTAACCAAATCACGCAGGGCTACTTCAGCGGACATTGGTAAGCTGGTTAAGGGTTTTGCAGAGAACCTGAAAGGGTCAAAGATAAGAAAGGCTGGCAATCATGTATACATGGAGAGCTCGAAAAGCATGCCGCCACCCCGAACAAGTTCAAATGGAGGAAACGAATGCTTGCTCAGGTGCTTGGAGTTTCCTACAAGCAGGGTGGGGTCCAGGCTGTTATCAGAATTCCGTCTATGATTGAGGGGGGTGGAGACCATTGACCCAAGATCTTCTGAGCCAGACGTGAACTTTTTGGTTCGTTCCATTTTACGGAGGAGCGGAAGAGCAAGTTAAAACCGTAAGGTGTATTTCCCCTTTCTCCTCGACCCGCCTTTTCGTACACATGGCCAACTACGTCCAAAGCTGCCGGGGGTGGCAGCTTCCCTTAATGTGAGGCTGCCTTGGGCTAGATACTTTAACCTTAGGGGGTGATGCAGCCTTAAACTGTTAACGAAAAACGGAGGACGGAACAAACACTCAGATAATGGCAGCTATTCTGGGGTTGTCACTTAACCGCTTGCTTCTGCCAATAACAAAGTCCGACGGTTTTCAGCATATAAGCGAGCCATCTGGTGACCGCTTCACTGCTTTTGATATGCGGGACTGCTTCACGAGTAAGACTGCTCCGGTGAAAACGTATCGCCACGGGCTTTCCAAAGGCCGACCGCCAGCTAAGACTGTGGCTATGGGTGATTGGGGCAGATAAATCAATGGCTGTGGGCCCATAGTCGCAAGCTGAAGGTAGAAGCTAGTGAACTGTTGCCATCTTAGGATACGGTGCTCGTAGAATTGGTTAATAAAGGAGAGGACTGGACCCGTGGAAATTTGGGTAAAGGTCACGATTCAGCAACCTCGGGATCAGTTGCAGGGGAGTTTTTGTAGAAAAGTAAAGCACAGTATGGGAAACGAGTTGATGGTGAAGAACCATTCCAAAACTACTAGCTCCAGGAATTACGGTGATGAAAGTTCAGGTAGTTTCAATGGATATGTATGGTTCTAACAGGGATTTGAACTGGACTTTCAAATATGAGTAACCCGTATTCAAATCAGTGTGTAATATTGCAAGATCTGACGAGGGAGGGAAATAAAGTGGAGAAGGTGGTACCGAATGCAGAGAGTTACCGGCCATGCCACGGCCATGGAAAAGGGGAAGAAAGAGTTGGCGAAACAGGAAAACTGCTCACTACGGATTCAGCAGGCAGACGAAAAATGAACCCGAAATTACCGGACCGAAGAATAAACCATTCTGTAGGAAATCGTGAACCTAAAAATGCTGAGAGTTATAGCGCAGGAAAGAAAATGCCGTCACACCTGTACGTAAATTTCAGTTGATGAGGCTCTTCCGACGAAAGTTCTAAGACCGTTCTTGTCAAACTTTACCTAGAGGGAATGCAAAGAGTGAGTGCCAGGATCAGGTGGACGAGAGAAGCAAATTAGACGGGTAAGATAGGAAAAATTAGCAGTCTGTCTCTATGGCACAAAAACAATGTGGTGTTCAAACAATGGAGTGGAGAAGCTGTGAGAAAACCTAACTCGGCTTTGAAGCTTTTCCTTTAGTCATGTGTGGATTTATGGGTTGAACTGTAGTTCCTTCTGTGGGATGTTGTCTAAAGCAGGCCTAAACATCAAAAATGGCCGAATGGAACGTATATTTTTATTTGATTTGTTCCGTCAAGCCGCATAACTGACCGGAAGAAATGGGATCTAAGGGAATCTCTGAGAACGGGACCGATAACTTTGTTGTCTCTAAATCCTGAAGAATACTTTGAATCCGTTAGGTTTCCAAAATGTGGTGCTGCAGTGGCGACTCTATTTTGCAACAACATTGTGAAGAACAGGATGTCTCGTTTTAAGCGTCCAAGTCAAGGTGGATCCAGTTCTGAATATTCACAGCCCTGGTTTTAGTTCAGCTGAGTGGAAAAATCCACTTGCCGTTTTGTTATTGACCATTGAATCTCTTCAGCAGCCACTGTATCACACTGGAGCATGTTAGAGTAGATTGCGGAACAGTATTCCAAGGGGGTCCAGTGTGGTTCATCTTAGTACTTAACTTGCCTTCCAGAAGGCTGAACGTTCTATGATACAGGCCTAGTAGCCTTTTAGCCTTCGAAACTTGAGTGGTAGCGTGTTATGAGAAAGTGAAAGTGGCTGAATACTGTAAACCTCAGTCCCGTATTTACTGGCTGCTGGAAACTGGGTGACGGTCAATATTGAATATACCGGAGGTATTTTGCACGTGAAGGTAGGAATATTGCCTCTTTCAGCGAAAAATTTCATCATAAACTAGTGCACCAATAAATAAGAGCCCATAGATCTCGCGGTATCACCGATAACCGAACAGAACACCCTGGCAACAAAGGCATACAATATTTTGATGCCTCCAGCGAAGAGGTGGAGACCGTCATGGCGAACGACAATAAAACCGTCATTCGCGTACATGAGGAAGAGCGGTGGGCCCAAAAAGCCACCTTGGATGACACGGCCACTGACAGATTTGGGTTCAGAGAGAGGACCGTTTACCAGAACCGACCGATAACGGTCGAAGAAGGAGTAATTCAGCCAACCGAGAGTCGGGTCCTTGACGCCGTAAGATATGGCCTGTGATAGCAGCCGAGTGCGTGTGACTGTCAAAATCCCTCTCTTCATCTAGCAGGATAGTATTCGTGGACAAGCCTCTGTCAGCAGCTTCTTTGACGGAGTTCAGGAAGCCAGTTTGACAAGTAGAGCACGAACGATGTCTCGGAAAACCGCGGTGACCCACGTTGAGCAAGTTAGCTGTTAAAAGATAGACCATTATCTTGCTGTTGATGAGCTCCTCCATGATTCGGGAGGTAATCGGTGTGTGACTGATAGGAAGATAGTTTGCGAGAACATGAACAGGGCCTTTTTCACTCAGGAGGATAATTGTAGAGGTCTTTCAATGGGTGGGGAAAGGAGTACATTTCATATATAAGTTGAATAAATTGGATAAAAAAATAGAGATGTCCGGAAGTGCCAGAACAAAGTCAGCTGACGGAATGCACTCCGGACCTGTCTCGTGAGATAGCTCCACAGAGACTAGAAGTGGAGAAATACTATCGGGTTGAAATGATACTGTGGGTGGAATCACACTGGGCAAGCATACAGAGTTAACCACAAGAGTGAATACACTGGACTTTAGGGATGAAACGGAAAATATGTTGAACGTTTGAGCTATTTCTTCCGGTTTATCCAGATGGGGGTTGTTGACAGTGAAGGGTTATAACCTTGCAGGGTTGGAAGTCTCTTGCTTTCATCAGCTTACTAATGATTTCTGTCTTCTTGGGATGGCACAGAGCTTTTGGCTCCTGCTGAGAAAGCATCAGTCCAGTTAGTGATTTGATTGTCATTGGCGGTCAATCCGTTTGGATATATACTGTCAACTTCCGGGTTTTGAGTGCAAGCTGTTGAAGCTTGGAGAGTTTGCATTTCATCCGCGCCAGTCTGTTTGTCCAGGAAACCGTCAGGGCTAGCACAGCTGGATCGATATCCTTCAAATACCGGTTGAAGATAAAGTACCGCTCATCTGCCACCAACATAAGATCGGGTGAAAGAAGGGATATATCTTGATTTGTAGATCTGGTTGTGTTTAGAAGGCAGTTTCAGTAAGCCAAGTTTTGCCTTCTGGAGGATGGCCTGGAAGAAATGGCGGTCTCTGGTACAGAGGACGCGCACTGGACTTCCTTATGGTCACATCTGTGGAGGCTGTCCTCTACTGAGTAGGTTACTATACTGGATGCAGAATGGTGATTCCTCTGAGACCGAGTCGCCAGTGGTGTTGGGGATCTGTAGTTGCATCGGGAAAACGGTAAAGGATTCTTTGCAGTTTATTAGACAACCCCATCATCGGCGATATATTCTAGAATTGCCAAAAATGCTGTAGCCAGATGTGGCAAAATCTAAATATGGATTGCTTACTTTAAGCCACGTTTTCGTGATGAGGACGAAGTTATAGTTAGACAAGAGTACTCAGGAACGCAAACTCTGCATTTTCTCTGGTAGTGAGATTATCTTGATGACAAAAACAGACATGTGTTGCTTTTTGTTGTCCTGTCGCAGTAGGTTATTGCACGAACTTTGAGGCTGAGGAGATAGAGACGGGGTGGCTAGACCCGGTGCTGACGAGATGGATGGGACAGCCCTGGGTAGACTGCTGTGTACATGGGCTGAGGACCAATGAAGGGACTTTTGGTGAATAAGGGAGTGACGAGTGAAGACTGATGGAGTGCTGGTAGGACAGGTAGTGTGATCGGAGTAGTGGTTTCCGAATTCGGCCGGATGCGTGTGGCGTGGATGGTCTCCGCGATGCCAGCCAAAAAGGCAAAGGTTCCCTCGTTGAGAATAAGGAGGGAGGTCTGAAACGAGGAACTAATGCAGAATGGATGAATTTAAGCAAGTAGTCCGCAACTACAAAGGACGAGACTCGATTAGTGAATGAAATACGAATTGGTGGATTGGTGGCCACAAGGCTGTGGGGGTGGTTCAGTGGAGGCCAATTTGCTCGGATCTATTATTTTTCCGCTGATTTTACTGACTGAGTTGCCAGCTCGAATCGACCCCAACCCGGAAAACCAGGAGACTGCTCAGCCGGTCCTCTACTCATTAAACTTCCAGGTATGGTTGAATCTTCGGCCTTCGGTAGGTAAAACTGATTAGCTCGTCGGGTTATTGGGGTGAGCAAGCCACACACTGTGCCAAGATGCAGTCTTGCTGCCGCAAATATGTAGAGTTAAGATAAAGATTTATAGGGAAGGGAATAAGTTCGAATGCAGACCTCGTACAAGTATATGAACGACAAGCTGAGAATTAATAGTACAGGGGATTTGTGGTGTACGCAAGGAATTTCCGCCGGCTGTTACGTGGAAATCCCAGACCCTGGAGATAAGGGGGTTTGTGGGAGTGAAAGAAACATGAATTATGACAGGCAGTCGGTGATGACGTAAGACAAATTTGTTCTCAGGTAGAAGATGAAAGGTTACAGAAGAGTAATATATTGAAACTGTTGGAGTACTTTGAAGCGGAAATGAAGGAAATAACGTATTGTCTATCACCAAACTGCTTTGCCTTATGCCCTTAAAAAGCTAGTCTACGAAGTTTGTTGGCATAATCCTGATTGTGAGAAAATAGTGCCGAACTGTAGTGGTTGTAGCGCCTACGTATTGGACCGATTTATCTCTGAGGACGGGAACACATTCAGTGATAGATTTATCACGTGATTTGGGGCAACGTGAAGGAGATAAGTACACTGAAGACATTTTGAAGCGTTGAGATATAGGAGAGAATGGGACGAAATGTTTCATTCATTGCGAAATTTCTCCGAAAAAAGATAAAGTATGGTTCACTGAAGACGTAATTACGGATTACCATGTCATCTGCATACTTAGAAATCGTGCAGGTGGTGCAGTGGGCAGGTCACTAATATGCGTGATGGAAAGATGGGATGAAGGACGGCATCCTGAAGAACACCAAGATAGTTCACTATGAGACTCCATAACCTTGTGCCAATTCAAGAGTGTTTAATTCAGTGGCAAAATGCAGTATTTCACCCAAAAATGAAGAAATGGGACAGTCAGCGACTGCAGCTTTTGAAAAATAGAAAACGGGGAACCAAGCCAAACACAGGGGAATATTTGAACAATATGTAGCAAAATGATTTTACAGAAATATTCAAGATCTTTGAAATAAAATTTCAAAAAGGAGGAACTACTTCCAGAGTACATTTGTCGGATTTATCTGCAAACCGATAGTAGTCATTAGGACCAAGAAAGAGAGGGATGCAACTTTCTAATCACAGCGCTCCAGGTCAATCTGGACGCGAAATAAGTGACTGTGATGGGACGAAAATGTTTCGACAAAATTTACTGACTAATCCGATTGCATTATAGAAAAGGCCCAGTAGCGAAGAAGCTCGTTTTCGGTAACTTCATCCTCTGGCTAATACTGTCACATATATACATGATATGCATGCACATTTTCAGAAGAAAAGAAAGAGTGTTTACAGTATCAAATTAAGATTGGTCAGCCAATAGTGTAGGTAATGTGCGGTTCGGAATAGGGTGGGAAGTCGATTGTCCGTGGTTATGAAAATCTCGTGTATAAAGTACATTTACGGTGGTAGCCTGCTTTCTGTCAAGACTGAAATGTCACGGTCGAGGTCACCCTCATTTTGTCTTCTTATTTCCGATGGCAGCCAGGGTGGCTTAAGCGACTAGACAATTCACTCGTGTGAACAAAGCGACTTACCAGCCTAACCGCTACCGCCTCTGATGGTCCCAGGTTGACTTTGATGAACGATCTTTGAAGAATTCACGGGCGATTTGGAAATTGTCTTAAAGGCTACTTTGTCTGCCTGGTGCCCTGTACAAACAAGGGGCGTTACGGTCCCACTGGTTATGGCTCTCCTGGTTGCTGTCCTCGGTCTTGTTGGTTTGCGTCCCTTGATTCTCTTGGACAATTGTCCTGTCAACTAGCCTACATAGCTTGCGGAACATGAGAAAAACAATTCAATATGGTAACATGAAGGAGGGAAGGACGGGCACCTTGTCTTTGAGATTCATAGAAATCATTGACCGGCTAGTAAACAGGGTGCGTAGAGTGGCGGTAGGAAATGCATGGGTGACTTCATCCCTTAGGCATTGGACTAGTAGTTCGCATTTACCATATCCTTTAAAGGGAAGTTGCACGTGCAACTGGTTCCTCTCAGCGGTCATTATCAGTGGTCGCTTCAATGGTAATTTCAAAGTGTTCTTTTGAATGGAATGTTCCGGGTACCGGTAGCTTATTAGCTTTCGTCTTGCGTGGTCTCATTCCCAACCCAATGTTTCATCAGAACAGATCTTCTTTATGGGAAAAGCTAGGGACCCGATTCGATTTCGTTTGAGTTAAGGAAGCACTTGTGTGCCGGCCTGTCCACGCTGGTTTACGATAGAGGCTGCGGACGAGCTTCCCGTCTTCCCGTTCTACAAGTTCTACAACCGGAAAACGAAAGTTGCCCCTTAATTTCACTTTGAATGTGAAACTTAGCCCACTGTGAGACTGGTTACACATTTCCACCAGTCCATTTAGATGAATGCACTTGCCAATCGCAGTGCAAAAATCGCCCACATGCCGGCAGTAACTGAGTAGTGTTGCTATGGTGTCTTCAAGTGCCCCGTTTTCGAAATTTGGCTTCAAAAATGCCAGCAATTAGGGGTTCCAGAGGCGAGCGCATTGCAACTCTATCAGTTTTCCGGTAAAGTTTGTTGCTGAAGCCAAACTGAACATTGAGCTTGCATCGTAGTTGTAGTTCTTTCAAATTGGCCACTGGAGTATCAACGTTTATTTCGTTTTCCATTATATAATTGCCTAAGTATTCGGTAGTTTCTAGAAGTGAGACGCTCGTAGATAGTGATGTTTCTTCCAGAGATATCATTCGAGATCCTGTCGAATTTCTTCTCTCAATAATTCCACGAATTAAAATATGTCACTGGGACTATATTGAACAGCGCTTCTGCTTACTGGTTCCATTACATCGACGAGCCAACTAGCGATAGAGTGATAGAGAGAAGTGCCCATATCAAGTATCGGTCTCAGTGGTACCCTCGACTTATGAATCTTCGGTAGGCCATTTAGACGAGGAAACTAGTGTCCGTAGCTCGTAACTGTTCATAAGTGCCATTCGAAGTATAATTCTAACCTTCCACTATTCTCCGTGATGCAGTAAGTTGCTCTTCCACTGTCATGGCTCTGTCCTCCTCTCCCTTGGACTCCGTGAGTTTCGTCGAGTCAATTAGCATTGCATCCAGTCTTTCAGCGTAGTCTATGCAATTCTTTAGCACAACTTCGGAGCCCCTGTCAGGCCTCGCAATGACAAAGTTTTTATTTCTCTTTAGAACTCCCAAAGTCTCTCTTTGTCGGTTAATGACAAAGCTTCTAAATTTCATCTGGATTCCAGGGTGCTGATAAGAACAGTCAACAAGCGAAGATTTGAAATCCTCAATCGCCTCTTGTGATACAACTGTCGGTGAACGAGCTTGAGTGTATAGATTTTCAAACTGCGCTTCCACATCAAGTTCATCCTTCCTCGGAGTTGAGGTACAGAAATTGAAATTAAGAGATAATGCCTTCAGAAACGTTGCGTCCATAAACAAATTAAAAAAACTGTGTATATACCATTCTGAATTTAGCAAAACAATAAAGCTAATATCTGGGAATAAACTTTACGGGTAGTAGCCTAAGGAAGACAGAAATAGCACGGATCTGAAAGAATACGTTTGTAGGGAATGCCATTATTCCGAATCAACGGCCAACTCCAGTTTTGAAAAAAGCGACAGAAAGTCTGCCTAGATCACCAGTAGCGGCTGATTTTAGATTCTAATCAACCTAAAAACTTCTTATGGGGACAAATGGTCATTGAATCGTAGCTTTTCAGTGGAATGACGGATGAACACGGCATTCGGGATGTCAACGGCTACATTTTAGCTTATTGACCGAACTCGCTGTCGCTAGTGAATCATATTCCGTATTAAGAATTTCATATCGAGGTGAAAAATTAGTGAATGAGTGAGACCACGCAGTTAATTCTTTCTTTTGACTAGAATAGAGTGAGAATACACAGAAGCTCAAAAGCATTTGGTTTGCCAACTCCGAGACGTCATTAACAGAGGGCTTGTCTGCCGTTGTTTGAATACAACCAGAAAATGCAGCATAAATCAAATTAAGCCGAGTCGAGATGTGTGTTGTGCTCCGGACGGTGGATACTCAGCAGTCAAATACCGCATTGCGTGTCTTACTAACTACTTCTCTCTGGCAAAGACAGCATTCAAAAGAAAACCACGAAGACACAATGTAAGGGTAAGTGCTCGTGCGAGTAAAATTTCCGACAGCGGTGCATATAAATTTAGACAAAGCTGGAGTCAGGATGAGAATGGAAATGTCAAGGAATAAATTGATGTCCCTCTGGGAGAAAAAAGAAGTTATACGCAAATTACTATAAAAATGATAGAACATGGAACGCGCTCTTACGATTATGCCATCAACACTGATGCATTGCTAAAAGAAGGCAACTGCAGGCCTACAGACCACTCAGAATTGATGTCAATTACTTCGGGCATCGCCCAGTCTCATCTCGCTTTATTTTCTGTCTTCATCAAAGCGCTTGAAGTGTCCGCAGAGAAACAGTTCCTCTGCAATTCCCTAACCTAACCAATATAACTGGGCACAGACCACATGGGTTTTTGTGTGAATCTGGGAGTTCACGAAGCTGGTTCAATTTGGAATCTTTCCAAAATGGAACAGAATATACTGACCGCATTGTATCAAATTGCTGTTGTGCACTTGAGAACAGTCTGCTAACGAGAGCACTTGCCTTTCCAATCTCAGATGGATTATTTTCAAAGAGCACAAAATGCGTACGTGGAAGATGAAACGAAACATAGTATGTCTCAATCCAAGGGGAAAGTTTCCACTGAGTACAGGAAACTGAATGAGGTACAGTGATCATGGAAGCTATCTCAAATTGACAGTGATCAAGTTCACAACAAACTGTGAAGCGGCCAGTTGCAGAGCGCACGAGTTTACCACGAAGGAGAAATGGCAAAACTTTGTGAGAAAATGAAGTGATGTGCAGGATTACAGCTCAGGTCAATCCAGTGTTTTCTGATCCTCGAAGGTGATACCAGATTGTTTTTCTGGACAGCATCAAAGGAATGCTCTCTTCTCACTGCATCACCCGAGTGTAAACCTTTTTGTGAGTTGATTGTTCTCTGGCCTGAAAGAGTAACAGACGAGCAATTACGCACATCGGCGGATAACCTCTAGCACTTTTCATTCAAAAGCTGTAGTATCAGAAATAACACAGGGTCTTGTTAAAGTACAATGTCAAAAACCAAGTAATTCATATCATTCAGCAAATGCGTGAGGCCGGAGTGGGAGACATAAAGTCGAGTAGCATATTACAGAAATCAAGTATCAAGGTAAACCCATGTAGCTATGCTGCCACGAGTAAGAGTGGGGAGGTTATTAGAGTGTTAGACAACAGGGAACAAACATTGGTTGCTGAAATACTAGAGATACTGTAAAACGCATTTTGATCCACCGAGGACTTATAACAGCCTACCTTTGCGAAACTGAGACCTTCCTGAAATAGGGAACAGTGTACACTGCGTTTGATACATGTTCTAGCCAACACTTATGTACTCCAGATCAGGCAGATTATGCAAGGTAAAAACCGTAAACGATACATCCAAAAGTCGCTCAAAGTGACAGGAATGACAGTGATCTTTTGACCATGAAGTTCCACCGTGTTCAAATGAAATTACTGCACTCCCCAAGCACAAAATTAGGCCAATAAATCCCTGTCTGAAAATGAGTTACCAAATATCTGGTGTTGCGGGGAACAGTTGGTTATGTGTAACTTAAATTTCCGCTCTACCTCCTTTTGCTGAGGCCATTTCACTTTAGCGGAAGATGCTTAGCTGAGATAGCGGAGACAATCGAGCAGATGTGAAGAGTATCAAGAATGTGTTCGCAAATTCCTATGGCGTCGAGGATAGATATATTACTTCCTAGTGCTTCTGTATGTGAAACTTGTTTGTGGTGATCGGATGCGTAGAAAGTCCAATCTGCTAGCTACTTAGCAACCAGAGTTTAGTGGAACTAGCTGAAACTGTCATAACCTTAGGGAATCTGAAAAATCTCACTTGGCAAGATGATGGAGCTACTGATGGACCGAGAGTTTTGAAATACAATATCTTCCTAACACTAGGGCATATATGTGTGCCTTGACGAAGCTTTACCGGTCTTTTAACCGTCACAAGTTCCACCATTCTGCAGGTTTGTTTGGTTGCAGGAGGTGAGAAAGTTTGGAAGAACAGCGGTGTTTTGTTAGCCTAGTCTATCTCTGACGGACCAGAGTGGTGAAGGGGTGTTTGAGAATCGGTGATAGAAAGGACCACTTGGGTGCTCAGTTCGGCGACTCGATGATTAGGATCAATCCGGTGAAACCTCCGTATGGGTTCCTGTTCACTACTAATGCTACGAAATCAAGTGGAATTTCAAATGCTTGTTGACGGGAAACTTTGATACTTGTTTTTACTTTACTGAGAACTTCATTTAACAGTGATTCTCATTTACGGATGAAATGCTCACGACAGAGTTTTGTGGTACTTCATTCGGTTGGTCTGTATGTCGGTACGCTCTTTCATATAAAACTGGCACAAAGATACTGGTCCGATATTTCTCTTATTAGCAGCACAAAACGTTGCAGATGAGTTTATACCTATTCATAATCTAATCCATCTTAAACTTCTTCCCGACCATTTCCAGTTTGCATACAAACCCGAGGGATTTACCTTCCATTTAGTAGTTCCTTAGGTCAGTTCCACTGAAAAATCCGTAGACATATCCAACCGACTGGCCGGGTATATGTTTTGTGTCTGTTTCAAAGCCTTTGATCCCAGAATGCTTTCTTTTCTTCATCAAAAGCACGAAGTTTTAGCTATCCCTCACCAATTCTCCGGTGACTTTGCGATCATGTTTAGTAAAGAATGCCGAAAAACCAAAAAAGTAGAGGAATTTCTAAAAGCGTGCAAGCAAGTCCAGAGTAATTCAGGTTGCAGAACTGACCCCATTTGTCTTCTCTACCTACGCCACTGCCCTGCAAGTTACTTCATCCACTGAGGATTTAAAAATCCCGATGTTGTCCTCAGCCAGACTATTTTCAGACCCACTGCTATTTCAGAAACATCAGTGCGATTCACCACAAAAATCATTATTTTAACCAAACATGGTAAAGAATATATAATAATATCGGAAGCCCCAAATGTGTTTTCGGCTATTCAGATAACCTTTACCAAAGGAACCAATTTTCACAAATAATTATTCCTTATGTACAACATCTAAAATTATTTTGGATATGTGTGAGAGTATTCGGAATTAGGCCAAAAGTACTCGGAAAAGCTGTCCCATTGGCTCACACGGATTTCCTCCTGAGTGGTTTGATGACCGGCGCATCAATCACCCTTACACATTTCACCCAGGTGGTAACACCGTGCACTCGTCGTCTGCGTATCGCACCGTTTTTGCGTCCACAATATGCACGTGGACCTGAACTCGCCGCAACCAGTGCTGAGAGGCTCAGTAGCTATCGTTATCCCGAACCAGGTGATCGAAAGCCGATCGTTAACGAGACGGGTAGGCCTGTCAGTCAGCCTTACGTGTTCCGAATGGGCAAACTGGACAAAAGAGGCGAAATCACACTGCAGTCAAAGACTGACTTCAGGAGCAACAATGGGAAATGGGGGCTGCAGCGCTATTACAATAGGGCAAACGTATCCGAATTCCAATCAGTCTTCATCGTTGCAGGGTGCTGATAAACTTATCGGGGCAAGAGAGTGATCTTGAATAACTCCGTGAACATCGTTCATTGGCATTCGTCGACCACTCCTCCCCTTTTGATTCGGTACCCCGTTCACCACTTCCTCAAAAGCCCGAGTCATTTAGCCGTCCCATTTCACTACTCTTACGGTTAAAAGATTGCCTTTCCCATGGAATTGAAAGTACTGAAGTTGGCAAAAATTTATGGAGTCGTTTACCGAACAATTCTGATGTTCTTCAGGGTGCCGTTCGTTCCCTAGTATTACCATCACTTATATAAGCAACTTGGCTACTGCACCAACTGCACGAAAATTAAATTACTCTGATTTCCATGTGCTACGTGAAGCTACCTCCAACCTACCTGAACTTAACTCCAATTTTCCGAGAACTAAAAGAGGCTCAGAATTTTCTTCCCAGTCTGAACTACACCTGAACACTTCTAAATGTTTTGAGTGTACTTGCTTCAGAAGAGGCTGTTTTAGTGACCGAGGTTCATGCGAAGTAACTCAGTGATTTTATCTTTTCGTTCGGAGCACGTGCTAAACAAAGCTGTTTGGAGTTGCAGGAAGGGACGAATCTTAAAGCGAATAGTGTGGGGGATTGCCAATTGCATGCAGCTAAGCCGTGGTACAGAGGATGAGTGGGGCTGGCAAGGATCTTATCAGCCAGTTTTTCGCAGACTAAAACGTGCTAATCAAAAACTCTTGGGATGAAAGAGCTTATAAAACTCAAGAAAAACGACTGAATATGGCCAGACCACTGTGAAATGTGATAACTAATCCCCTGAGTAGACCGGAAAAGATAACATAGGAGCTGTAGTTTAAGTATGAGAGAACTTATTGATGAGCGAATGAAAAAAATAACAGCTTCATGGGTCACCAAAATGCCCTAGCCTACGAATTTGCGAAGACTGTCTACGTAGCCTTTTCACTGAATACTGTATACGAGAAGATTGCAGTAAACTGTAGTTGCTTGCAAAGCCCAAGTATTTGAGCCAGTCAGCTCTGGAAACGGGGACATTTTTGTTGACTGGTTTTTCTTTGGGGCATTAGGAATGAGAAAAAAAGCAAGTACACTCAAAACATTCAGAAGTGTTCAGGTGTAGTTCAGACTGGGAAGAAAATTCTGAGCCTCTTTTAGTTCTCGGAAAATTGGAGTTAAGTTCAGGTAGGTTGGAGGTAGCTTCACGTAGCACATGGAAATCAGAGTAATTTAATTTTCGTGCAGCTGGTGCAGTGGCCAAGTTGCTTATATAAGTGATGGTAATACTAGGGAACGAACGGCACCCTGAAGAACATCAGAATTGTTCGGTAAACGACTCCATAAATGTTTGCCAACTTCAGTACTTTCAATTCCATGGGAAAGGCAATCTTTTAACCGTAAGAGTAGTGAAATGGGACGGCTAAATGACTCGGGCTTTTGAGGAAGTGGTGAACGGGGTACCGAATCAAAAGGGGAGGAGTGGTCGACGAATGCCAATGAACGATGTTCACGGAGTTATTCAAGATCACTCTCTTGCCCCGATAAGTTTATCAGCACCCTGCAACGATGAAGACTGATTGGAATTCGGATACGTTTGCCCTATTGTAATAGCGCTGCAGCCCCCATTTCCCATTGTTGCTCCTGAAGTCAGTCTTTGACTGCAGTGTGATTTCGCCTCTTTTGTCCAGTTTGCCCATTCGGAACACGTAAGGCTGACTGACAGGCCTACCCGTCTCGTTAACGATCGGCTTTCGATCACCTGGTTCGGGATAACGATAGCTACTGAGCCTCTCAGCACTGGTTGCGGCGAGTTCAGGTCCACGTGC
This sequence comes from Fasciola hepatica, assembly GCA_948099385.1. Classification (NCBI taxonomy): domain Eukaryota; kingdom Metazoa; phylum Platyhelminthes; class Trematoda; order Plagiorchiida; family Fasciolidae; genus Fasciola; species Fasciola hepatica. The sequence continues at coordinate 3,349,218 of CANUEZ040000126.1, read as the reverse complement.
ATATTGTGGACGCAAAAACGGTGCGATACGCAGACGACGAGTGCACGGTGTTACCACCTGGGTGAAATGTGTAAGGGTGATTGATGCGCTGGTCATCCGACCGCTGGGGAGAAAATCACAAACAGCAATTCGCATGGCACTTACGAATAATCTTGCCCGCTTTCCAAATATTTTCTTCTATATCCGAATGAATGTCGAAAAGTGGTGCACATAGGGATGTTATTATATTCAAAATAGAATCTTTCAGTAAATATGGACGTGACTGACTGGAAACACATATTTAAGTCACTTGAAGTGGTTCAGATTTATACCATATTGGGTGAAAATAATGCCCTTCATCGATAAATTTTCACCGACATTTCTATAACAGGGGTGGGTTTGCGTGTGGTTAGATTCAGAACAAAATCGTTAGCGAACCCAAACACCTCGGTTGAAAAGGCAAGTTGCAATACAGGGGTGTGATTGGAAAATTTAGAGGGGGGGGGGTAAAGCAGCAAACTGACGTACTCCTGAATTGTCCACAAAGATTTATAAGTTTATGCTCATCTAGATTTTCTGCATGTACTAGGGGACATAATGAAAAAGCCAAGGGAGAATTTTGTGATGGATAACTGAAACTTCACTCTTTTGATGAAGATCAGAATGTAGCTCTGAGTCGAGGGCTTTGGAATAATTACAAATCACACACCAGACCGATTGGCTGAACTGGTTTATGCCTTTTCTAATAGGGGTGACCAAGGGAGTTACAAACTGGAAAGTGAATCTGTTGGGTCCGAAAGCAAACTGAAAAGGATCGGGAAGAGCATTCAGATGGATGAAAATTTGACTAGGTGTAAACTTATCTGCAACATTTTGCGCTCCTGATAGAAATATCGGACAACTATCTTCGCTCCAGATTCATACAAGAGAAGACACCGACACTTTATGCCCAACTGAACGAATTACCCCAAAATGTTTTCTTTAACAGTTCATCTGTAAATGAGAACTATATTTAAATGGTGAAGCTCCTAATGAAGGTAAACCAACATTCAACATTCCTCATCAAGAGGCATTGGAGATTCTAAATAATTTCGTTGTATTAGTTAGCCCGTAAAGTTATCCAAGGATGAAAATTTCTACTGAATTATCGCCATTTTTAGTCTCAAATGATTGGCTTTACTCACTGAGCTGTCAAATCAAACATCACAGAGGTAAATTCCGCCACGGATTTCAAATACCTCTCTTCAGTCTTTCCCATCGAAGTGTGAGTAGGCCAGAAAGACTCCACCTTTCTGTCAAGCTTTCCTACCCTCTGCAACCAAACAAATCTGCTAACTGATGAGGATTTGCAATGATTAAAAAATAAGTAATACTGCACAATAGCAAAATTTTGTTAGGTAGTTATTGTATTTCAAAACTTTGGTTCATCAGTAACTCTACCATCTTGCCAATCAGGATTTTGCATATTTTTCACGATTGCGCCAATTTCGGATTGGTCCTTCAAACTCTACTTGCTAAGCAGCTGGCAGGTTGGACATCCAATGCTTTCAAAAACCACAGACAAGGTATACAAGCAAAAGCACTCGGAACTATTATCTCCTTCTGTCTTTCTCGGCACTCTGCACATCTGCATGATTGTCAGCCCCATCCCGTCTGAGTGTCATCCACTGAAGTGAAACAACCAGAATAAAAGGAGACAGAACAGAGATCGAATGTACACTTAACCAAACACTCAGGAAACTGTTTGCAATAACACCGTACATTTGAGAAATCATTTCCAGACTGGAATTTATTGACCTAGTTTTGTACTCAGCGCGTGCAGCCAAGTCATTTGAACACACCTGGATTATATAGTCAAATAGTCATTGTTCTTCCTCTTACTCTGAGCGACCTTGAGGCTTATCGTTCACAATATAAGACTGATATAATTTCCTTGATCTGAAGTAAATAAATGCAGTTTAGAAATTGTTTACAAGGCGGCGTACGCAATTTTCTATTTTCCGGAAGGTGTTAATTCCCTAAAGGTAGACAGCTATAAGTCCTCGGTGAATCAGAATGAGCAATACAAAATCCCTAGTATTTTACCAGCCCGTAATTATTCCCTGTTTTCAAATACTCTTCCACTTCTCCTCCTAATCATGAGAGGGGAAGAAATATCACTTTGTCCCAATACTCTCTTTTTGTAATCTGCGATTCGACTTTTCTTTGCACTTTCTGGCTGCATGCTTTTGCTGAGCGATATTGTAAGGTTGATTAGACCTTACTTCGCGGTTTCCTTAGTAAACGCGTGCTTCGGTCCTTTGTACTGCGTGGACCACCTGCACGTTACTCTAATGTGCGGCACTGCACAAATATGTTAACCAGAACAGTATTCTCCACGACCCGTGAGAACGAGAAGGCGATTGGGAGAGATAGTGGTTAGCGTGTATTTGGGAGCGTGCGTGAGAGCGTGCGCAAGAGCAACGGTCAAATGGCCACCGCGCTTGGCAGTCAGCGTTCAGTTAAACAATAAACGTGGTAAAAGTATGAACGAAGATGGCAACCGCTACAGGGGCCTCCTCCTAGAAGTCCGACGGAGTTGGGCTTCGATCGTGATGGTAAGCCGGAATTATTGGTTGTCCAGGAACCCCTCATAGCTTCTCCGTTATATTGTTGTTGACGTCGAACGACTGCTGATGAGTTTACCGGTGCCTGCACTCTCGAGGTCCGATGTGCGTGGGTCCAACTGTGTTTTGGCGCCCGCGGGTCTCATACGAATGCAAGCCGGAAAATGCCTCGTCAGGTCCATCCAAAAAGGCGTCCAGTTGCCGTCTCCAGTGCCAGGCTGACCAATCGTCCCGTTGTTCAGTGAGCGGTTGGCTCACTGAACGTGCACGGGAGTCAGCCAGGCTACGGATGAAGCCAATGTGACTTGTTAGATCCGTCTGAGAGAGGGCAAGGTAAACTGGAACAAAATAGCGCCTGAGGGCGCCAGCGGATGTTGGACCGTAATAACAACACACAAACGATGTGCGGTGTTGTTGTAGTCGCTAGGAGACCAGAAGAAAATGAAATCATAACTACCGATTGTAATTTCCCGGGTCTGTTGTTTGGTAAATCCATGGCGAACTTCCCAACTTATTGCTAACAGTCGGTTGTAAAAATCGTCACGAAATCGGCGAAGCGGACGGGATTTCGTAGTTGGCGACCGCGACGGCTACTTCGCGTTGCGGGTACGGTTGGAGAATCTGATGGACTAGCTGCCGAGTCCTCACTAGGCGCAATTGGGGGTGGTTCGAGTGGTAACTCGCTCGATGCATGTGACTGAGCGACTTGAGTGGGTGTAAATTGGCCGAGCGGCTTGCACTCAATGACGGCAGGCTTGAGACGGTCGATAGATACGGTGTCGTGCCGTCCGTTGATATCTATGACAAATGTTTTAGCCCTACGTTTTATCACCCGAAACGGGCCAGTGTATGGCGCTTGTAGTGGTGATCGAACGCCATCGACGCGAAGGAATACATGAGTAGCGGTTCCTAACGCAGTTGGGACATAACTTGTAGACTGTTGTTCACGCGGCGGACTGGCCTTGAGCACCCGCATGTGCTGCGTAAGGCGCTGAGCACAGTCACCGTAGTCGAAAGTCACGGTTGATGAGGGGGCTACCAACTCCCCAGGCAGACGAAGTGGACAGCCATATACTAGTACGGCCGGTGTTGTGTGTAACTCCTCCTTAACGGTACTACGCAGGCTTAAGAGTGCTAATGGTAGTGTTTCACTCCAAAGGGGGTTACCGTTTGCTCGAAGAGCGGCTTTTAATTTTCGGTGGAAACGCTCAACCATACCATTGGCCTGAGGGTGGTAAGCTGTCGTCTTAACGTGTTGGCAACCGAGCGTAGCGAGTAGGCTGCCGAAAGCGCCGTCAAAGTGTGGACCGCGATCGGTGGTTACTATTGCCGGGCAACCGAAATGACTAACCCAACCGGTCAGAAAAGCTTTCGCGGCCTCTTCCGAGGTGGGACGAGGGATAGGGATTGCCTGCGGCCAGCGAGTAAAACGATCCACGCATGTGAGTATGTAAACGTACCCAAGCGAAGGTGGGAGTGGTCCTACGAGGTCGACGTGCACATGATGAAAACGTGTTTCAGGTTCTGGGAACCTGGCTAACGCTGCCTTAGTGTGCCTATGGGTCTTAACACGTTGACACTGCAGACAAGCACGAGCCCATTGACGGACATCGCGTTTGACATTGTGCCAAACAAAACGCTCAGTTATCAGTTTCACCGAGGCAGTCACACCCGGATGAGCCAGATTATGGAGTGTCATGAACGTAGGATACCGGTGGGCAGCAGGTACTACTGGCCTAGGGCGACCTTGCGACACATCGCACACGATGGTATTCTGGGAAGCTGGGATAGGCACTGTGGTTAAACTCAAAGAACCGTTTTGTCGAAGTTGTTCGATGTCAGGGTCCATAGTTTGAGCCTGTGCCATTGCGTCCAAGTTGATGTTAGGCGTTTGTGACAGACTTAGTTGATATACGCGCGATAAGGCGTCTGCGACGGGATTAAGTACCCCAGAGACGTGTCGTATGTCCACAGTAAACTGTGAGACAAAGTCTAAGTGGCGAATCTCGCGTGGTGAGTATCGATCGGAAGCTGACTTCAGTGCGTAAACCAAAGGCTTGTGGTCTGTAAACACCGTGAACGAACGGCCTTCGAGTGCACGTCGAAAATGACGAATTCCCAAGTAGATGGCTAATAACTCTCTACCGAACGTGCTGTACCTTGATTCCGCGGGTTGTAGGCGCTTGGAGAAGAATGCTAAAGGTTGCCAAGAGTCATCTACGAACTGTTGCAGTACTGCTCCAACCGCTGTGTCCGAGGCATCTGTCACTACCGAAATAGGAGCCAAAGGGTCAGGGTGGGTAAGGAGTGCTGTGTTGGCGACAGCATCTTTGACCAAGGCGAATGCAGCTTGTGCTGTGTCGGGAAACACGAACTTCCGCTTACCTCCGCGCAACAGGTCGGTGAGGGGTTGCATCATTTCCGCACAGTGAGGAATAAATCGGCGGTAGAAATTCACCAGACCGGCAAACTGACGCAACTGGCGAAAAGATTGGGGTTCAGGGTAGTCGCGAATAGCGGAAACTTTATCTGACAGAGGGCGGATACCCGAGGATGAAATAGAATGTCCTATGAAAGTGATATCAGACCGGCCTAATTCGCATTTCGCGATATTGATCGTAACGCCGTGCTGGCTAAGGCGTTCGAAAAGTGCTCGTAAGTGCGTAGCGTGCTCTTGCTCTGAAGAACTCGCCACCAAAATATCATCCAAGTATACGTGGATATTTTCCAAACCACGAGTTGCCTCGTGCATGAACCGTTGAAAGGTCTGGGCTGCATTGCTGAGTCCAAACGGCATTCGCAGAAACTCGAACAGCCCGAAAGGTGTAGTGACGGCAGTTTTAGGGATATCGGCCTCTGCTACCGGGATCTGGTTGTACGCCCGAACCAAATCGATACGGCTGAAGATGGAGCAACCTGATAAAGACGAAGTAAGATCCTGTATATGGGGAATCGGGTATCGGTCCGGGACGGTGACTTTGTTAAGCGCTCTGTAATCACCACAGGGTCGCCAGTCGCCACTAGCCTTAGGAACCATATGAAGGGGGGAAGCCCAAGGGCTACTAGAAGGGCGTATTATACCCAGTTCTAGCATATGTTCGAATTCGGCCTGTGCAACACGAAGCTTGTCTGGTGCTAACCGACGCGGCCTACTGAACACTGGGGGTCCCTTAGTATCGATATGGTGAGTGACACTGGTCGTCACTGCTGGGAGAGGCCCGGCCTGCCGAAACATGGCCGGGTAGGCGGCGATGAGTTCGCCATAAGGTTGGTGTGCCGGTGGTTGAACGTAAAATGGCGTGACGTGATTCACTCGCGAATTATGACCCGCAACGGCGAGAGTGGTCTGACGATCCACCACTCTGCGGCGCCGTGCATCAACTAACAAGTCAAAGTGCTGCAGGAAGTCAATGCCCAGAATTGGGTACGGGACGTCGGCGATGATGAATACCCAACGAACATTACGCTTTAAACCCAAGTTTAAGGTGAGCGACCGCTGGCCAAACGTTGGGATGGCCGTGCCATTGGCAGCGCGTAGTGTTTGGGCCTGCGGTGTGCTATTGTCGTCTTTCGCTCGGGGGACGACGCTCACTTCGGCACCGGTATCTACAAGGAATAGGTTATTTGAAATGATGTCCCTTACGTTCAAAAGACGACTATTGGTGTGATACCCGGCTTCGTGGGTCGCCACCACGGGCCGGGGGTTTAGTTTCCCTGATGAGCACCGGGAAACGTACACCCTCGTTCGCATCGTTTGGCTCCCTCACCGAAGCGACTGTGGTACTTGCAATATCCTTCTTTTGAAGAACCGACGAAACGGCGTCGCAATGACGGACTATGGAGCCTAGGTGAGCGTGCGCGGTGCCGCTCCTGTGACCCACTTCTAACTGCTAGGCGTTGCAGGCTCGCGTCAATTCTAGACAAAACTGATGCGAGTTCGTTAGATGTTGGCAAGGCAGGCACCGTTGCGACGGACGGCCTGGTTACTCCAGCTACAGCGGGGTTGTATCGTGACATAATGTCATCAGCTACCGCTGCAGTTTCCTCTAGCGAGCATTTGCGCGCGGCACTTAGTAAAACTGGAATGTTATGCGGCAAACGCTGCAGCCAAAGTTCCCTCAAGAGCGGGTCCTCACCTATTGTCGGTCCTCTCAAGCGCTGCATCTCACGCAGCAGTTCGGAGGGCTTCCTACTTCCAAGCTCAACGTTTTGAAGTTGTTGCATACGTTGGTCTTGCGTTGGGGTCGTGCGGGCAATGACAGCCTCCTTTAAAGCCTCATAGCTTCGGGAAGAGATTATTACGTCCCTTACTTGCATTGTGACCTCTGGCGGGAGGCGGCCTGCTACCCACCTGAAACGGCTGGCGTCACTGGTTATACGGCAGTTTTCGAATTCTAACTCAACCAGCGTGAACCAGAGTTCTGGATCAGCAGGTGTGAATGCCGGTATGTGCAGCGTGATGGCCCCAACGGTGGGGTCTGAGCAGGATTTCCGTTCGGCAGACATAGCGATTACTTTACGGAATACAGACGGGAAAAGAAATCAACGACCAGTGGGGCACTACAGTCTTCGCGAAAAAAAAAATTACGACGAATTAGACACAAAATATGTATGGACGAGAAAAAAAAATTATTTGGTAAACCAACCAAAAAAAAATCAAGATAGGGAAACAATAAAACACACAAAAACGTACGCAGACGGGACCTTGAACGGTAGAAAACAAGGAAACTCACGTGACCTGAGGATCACGTCGGGCTCACCAATTGTAAGGTTGATTAGACCTTACTTCGCGGTTTCCTTAGTAAACGCGTGCTTCGGCCCTTTGTACTGCGTGGACCACCTGCACGTTACTCTAATGTGCGGCACTGCACAAATATGTTAACCAGAACAGTATTCTCCACGACCCGTGAGAACGAGAAGGCGATTGGGAGAGATAGTGGTTAGCGTGTATTTGGGAGCGTGCGTGAGAGCGTGCGCAAGAGCAACGGTCAAATGGCCACCGCGCTTGGCAGTCAGCGTTCAGTTAAACAATAAACGTGGTAAAAGTATGAACGAAGATGGCAACCGCTACAATATGACGTACGTGATTTCCTGATGCTCTACAGTTAACCATGAATTTCTTTTATCCGATACTACTACTTTGATGTGAGACTGCACTTCTATTACTAATTAAAATTCAGAAAAAATCAATTCCCCGAAACGGATTAGGTGTGAGTGACGCACCACCGTTTGTTGCACGAAAAGTGCATTCCATTGATAGAGTTAACCCCACAAATGTTCCGAGAAAAAAAAATTTGCTATTCGCTTCAAAGGTCAGAGGCACATTTGTTTCCCAAAGCATTTATTGTGCACGTCTTCATCTCATTTTCTCACAAGGTTTTGCCATTTCTCCTTCGTGGTAAACTCGTGCGCTCTGCAACTGGCCGCTTCACAGTTTGTTGTGAACTTGATCACTGTCAATTTGAGATAGCTTCCATGATCACTGTACCTCATTCAGTTTCCTGTACTCAGTGGAAACTTTCCCCTTGGATTGAGACATACTATGTTTCGTTTCATCTTCCACGTACGCATTTTGTGCTCTTTGAAAATAATCCATCTGAGATTGGAAAGGCAAGTGCTCTCGTTAGCAGACTGTTCTCAAGTGCACAACAGCAATTTGATACAATGCGGTCAGTATATTCTGTTCCATTTTGGAAAGATTCCAAATTGAACCAGCTTCGTGAACTCCCAGATTCACACAAAAACCCATGTGGTCTGTGCCCAGTTATATTGGTTAGGTTAGGGAATTGCAGAGGAACTGTTTCTCTGCGGACACTTCAAGCGCTTTGATGAAGACAGAAAATAAAGCGAGATGAGACTGGGCGATGCCCGAAGTAATTGACATCAATTCTGAGTGGTCTGTAGGCCTGCAGTTGCCTTCTTTTAGCAATGCATCAGTGTTGATGGCATAATCGTAAGAGCGCGTTCCATGTTCTATCATTTTTATAGTAATTTGCGTATAACTTCTTTTTTCTCCCAGAGGGACATCAATTTATTCCTTGACATTTCCATTCTCATCCTGACTCCAGCTTTGTCTAAATTTATATGCACCGCTGTCGGAAATTTTACTCGCACGAGCACTTACCCTTACATTGTGTCTTCGTGGTTTTCTTTTGAATGCTGTCTTTGCCAGAGAGAAGTAGTTAGTAAGACACGCAATGCGGTATTTGACTGCTGAGTATCCACCGTCCGGAGCACAACACACATCTCGACTCGGCTTAACTTGATTTATGCTGCATTTTCTGGTTGTATTCAAACAACGGCAGACAGGCTCCTCCGTTAGTGAAATCCTCACTTTGGTAAACAATACTTGCCTAGGCTCCAATGTATCCTTAATCTAGTCTGATCAAACAGGAGATAGAAAAGCTGAGTTCATCATTTGTCCGATAAATGTTTGCATCTCATAAGATGAAGTCCTTGGCACGGAATACGGCTTCAAAACAACATCTTCCTGGGTAAATAGAAGAGTTTAATCGCCAAAAGCCTAAACTTCGAGCTAATTCGTCACTTCATTGGAGTTATACAATCCTGTAACTATTCTCCACTCTCTGAAGAAGTGTTTACTTTGATTTGAATCTCGAAGAACCTTTGCTGAGGTCAAGACAGATCTCCAGCAGCTCTTCTAAACATGTTAGTTTGTCAGTGACCCGGGAGGATGACTTTGCTACCAACAACTTCGTTCTGGCCGGTGTTATTTCTGCCTCAAAGAGGTCATTATCTGTAACGTCCATTCCCAAACGTTATTTCTAACACATTGCGAAAATATTTTTGTCTAATCACAAACGGTTATTCCTCGCTCGGAACGACCGGGCGAGCAGTGAGTAAACAGTTGTTTCCCTCTTTTTCTTGTTCCCATTGACCACTATCAGTTAGTAGATAAATTCAACAAATGCATCCTGGCCGGAATTGCTTCAGTCTGAAATTTCATTTCAAAGATCTTGAGTATTTCCGCAAAACCGAGTCTCTGTATCCTGCCAAACTGTTCTCTTGTGTTTGTTTCGGTTCCCCGTTCTCCATTTCTTCAAAGGCTGGATTTGTTGACTGTCCTATTTCGTCAATTTCTTAGGTGAAATACTGTATGTTCCAGCCGAACTCAAAATACTTAAATTGACACGAGTAAGACCGTAAGGCGGAGTTAGTCCAACACTGGGGTTTGCGGTGCCTCCGTTTCTATGATGGCTTCTATTGTCCGCACCAAGCGGGCGATTTGGTTTTCGTAATTGATCCAGTGCTGTGGAGGTATTAGTCCGCGTTCGTCGTTGATAGAGGTGAATTGCTATCAACTGATGTAATCTAAAGCAAGTCTAAAACGAACATCATTTTGAAATACAGATATATATATATATATATATATTGGGCCATGACTCCACCCGAACTTCTTATCCGAATTTTCAGGGTATTCATTCATGCGACCTCTAAGACCTACACATTGTCTTGTGCTGCATATACACTATTGAATATCCAAGGACTCCTTTCCAGACGTCACTCGTATTTTATGATCATGCAATCAGGCATGCTTCGGGTGTCCCGAAAAGGCACACCAATACAGTATCAAGCGACTTCAGACGCAAGCACGAACTGCGGACTCGGTTTCCGTTCGGCAAATAAAGACGCTGAACGATATCATTTGGTGAGCTTTAGTAACTATATTAGTTACCCTGTATAAATGACAGGAGATGGGAGACTAAACGGGCTACTGGCCAGGGCTGACGAGCTTGGGCGCGCCTTGCCGACTACGTAGCGTGACGTAAGTTGGCGATGCCGTCTAATATGCCGGAGCCAGGTGGACTTAAACAAAATAGACTTCAAGCAACCAGTCGACTGAGGGAACTGAGGCTAAACCGAATTTCTGGCCTATCAAAAAGCCTGGTCAATGTTTGCCCAGTTTGTTGCGTACCTCAATGAATGACTGATGAGGATCACCCAAATGCCCTACAGGACCTCTAAGACGGGCTCGTGTACGACCGAAAAAGATTATAATACCGCACTGGTTGATTCGGGTCTGGATGAGTGAATGCACTTTGAAGCACTTTTGTCCTGACTATAAGGCACTCTACATGAACGAGAAGAAAGATTCGAGAAAGAAGGTTGCCTAAAGGCAGAGCAGGACCTGGCACCGGTATCGGCTGCTCCTGGGGAGCGGTTGTCATTCCCAAATAAATCTAGGTGAAACTTCCTGTTCGTAAACAGGGCGCGACTAGGATTTAGGTCCGTAATCGCATTTTATATGAGTTTGATGTCTGCGAGGCCGCTAAACGACCACCCAGATTGGAGGTAGAATTAGCAAGACACCTGGGCCATTGCAAAGTTCGGGGCCGGATTTTGGGGTTGAACGACAAAAGTAAAGGAAAATTGAGCGAATCTAGTGACAAACTATCTTGGGCCTCCGTTTGTGCTAGCATGTTACAAGCTGCTTTTAAAATTGGTCAACCAACGCAGCCATTTACTAGCAGCACTGTTACCTGCAGTCATGTGTCGCTTGTGACCACGCAAGTGTGCTTGGATGACGAGTAGAGGGAATTTCTTCTGGCTTTTCTATGCCAATTTCTTAAGTTTTGGTATTGACGTTTTCCGAGTGTTCTTCAAATCTGTGCAGAGAGGCAACCACGACGAGGGATGCCCACAGATGTGCCGCGGAAAAGCTAACCATATCCGGGAATTCAGGGGCACCCGGGCGATTTAGTTAAAAAACAAAATATAGAGGCTTTTTGACTCCATCATACCCTGAGATTATTCAATATGATTCACGTTCACCTAAACCCCGATTCAGAAACGGATACAGCGCAGCATGCGGCGTGAGAACAACAAAAGTTAGCAACAGGACAGCTGTATGTGATGCGTTTATTGTAGAATATTTGGTTGAGTTTGACTGAACGCCGACTTGAATGGGCTTTAGTGCCAAGGGCCTTAGAAATAAATATGACGTAGACCGCTGTGTGGGCTTGTCCCAAAAATAATGTTCAGCGGTTGAGAATCCAGACTGCCTTGTAGTCCTAGATAGTGGAGATGAAACCACTGAGTCCCGGTATTATATACTGAGTGCAGTGATTGCCGTCTGGAAAAGGCAGACCATTTGTAAGCATTACCGAGACCGAGACTTTTGAACTGGATCTTTGCTTCATCAATACCCCAGTCCTATCTTAAAGGCCAGAGCCTTTGAAACATGAAGTTCGAAGATCATAATCAGTGTTGTCACCGTAAAGGCTGTGCTTATTTTGCTTCCGAACTCTATGGAGTTTTACGATAACGTCCAAATGCGATGAAGCAGTTTTTCCACATTAAGGTGTGGTTATCGATGTAGAAGTTTGTTCTCAATGAAAGCCTGGGCAAAGGGGCGGAAATCTAAGCACACGCTGTTTAGTAGGAAATAATTAGAAGCACTTTTTACCTGAGTTGCCGAACTGCGCGATCTGTTCTTAAGGTTTTGTGAAGGGAAAGAGGGTCAGTTCTCAAGCGGCTTGGCCATAAAGTGTCAAAGTTTAGCAGATTACAATATTTTATGTAATTTAAGGGGGAGGAAAACCCAGGAGCCTCTTTGGCGAAAGCACGTTTTACATTCTCCTAGGCTGTTTGATTTGTCCTTTACATGATAGAGCTGCACTCTAAAAGAGGTCCAGAGCGGGACTTATAAATGATCTGTTTACTATCCCGTATCATGGTGGTTTGAAGCCTCAGCCCAGTCATCCGGAGCACTCCAGCGGCTTGGATGGCTGTTTTTCCCAAAAAGTCAAACGTTCTTGAATAGAGTAGACACAAACAGTGCGCCTGAGCTCTATTGGGTGTGAAATTGTCATTAACTCTAAACTTCCCACTGTGGAAAACACCCACACATCAGAATACTACTTTTTCGGCGGCTTATCTCATCCTCCAATCATTTCTAAAAGACCTGAGAGAAATCTTTTCCCTTTGCAATGTCATCTATGACAGGAGCTAATGCCACGGACCGAAAATTGTGAATAATTTTACCATCATCTGCTAACTGGAACAGAACTCCCTGCTAGTGACGTTAATTAGATCTATTAGGTGCTTTAGGAAAAGCAGCTGGCCAAGTACACTACCTTGCATCACACCACCGTTAATAGGTCGAGGTTTGAATAAAGCTGTGCCTATATTTATCGTCCGATTTAGAGTTGATACATGTGACGAAACCAAGCGAGTATCTGATCCAAAATCCCGTATTTTGGATCTTCTCGAGTAGACTGAAATGGGTTACCCAGTCGGAGGCCATGGCCATGTCCAAAAAACTCACGGTCACCGACTTGGCAGTAATGACAGTCTGCGTGACTAGGACCAGGAAACCTCTCATGCATGTCACACACGATCTGTTACTTTATAGAACTGTGCTAACCAGCGTTGACTAGGTTATAATTAAGCAGGTGAAGTTTCAGCCTTTTTAATCACTCTCTCTGTTGTCCCGATCATGACCGGGGCCTGGATCACCCGCGGATATTCGGCCGGATCTAGAAGCCATCCTTTTTTTGTACATAGAACATTTAATAAGCTTCCCACTGGGAATGGAAAATACTGCACCCTAAAGACAAATTGAATATGTTTGTTGGCGAAGTGGAATTGTTTATACCACCCGGGCTGGAAATGGCCTGCCGTGGAAGTTTCGGTTCCGGTCTGCGAGGTGGCCTCTTTCGCCACCAGAGCCGAAACCTCATCGGAGCAGAGCGATGTAGTCAAGAAAGTTGTTGATGTCACCGGATTCAGCAAAGTGATGGATGTGGGGTCGTCCGTCATTGGAGAGGGAGTGAAGTAAGTATTGAAAGCCTCCGCACACAGTGAACGACATTCAAGTACGTATTTGTATGGCTTACTTAATGGAGGCTTGACTACGTAGACTGTTTCTGAAATTCATCAACCTGACCAGATCTTCCACCCTGTTCGTTTGGCCGAAGTCATCCAATGTCCGTTTTTCTGGGAAAAATCTAAACGTGACTTTATCTTTTGAGATGAAGCCTTATTCAAAGTGGCAAAAAGAATTCCCTCCTTTTCGTGAAACTTCGCTTAAATTTGGCCGGCCATTTGCAACGATTCAGGGGAATTGGCTGTTTGTGTATTATAGGTCCATGGGCGGGAGTGCTTCGATCGAGGCCATTATTGAGGTTAGAAAGAAGATGATTAGCTGCCATATCTGGGTCGGTAAAATAGAGCTCATTCCAGCTTTGAGAACGGCTAAAAGAAAGTGGAGGATTCCTTCAAGCTATGAGCTACTGCTTGTTGGTTGCTGGAAGGGGCTTCTGTTGTTCTGTCGGCTTGTAGCAGGGTGCTGCAAAAACCCACGGGACTATCGGATGGCCACTATCAACGAATCGGGCAACATTTTATTGCCTATCTTCCTTACACCAATACTGAAGGTAAGATCTGAAAGAATGTTTCCCCAGGAGGGGGTGAAACGTGTTACGTCCAGTTAACAACTTGGGTACTTAAAAGAAAACCACTGATTTTGGTGAGAGAACTCAAGGATTGCGAGCAGATTCCTGGTACTCTGGAGTCACAGCTTATGTTTTGGTGGGTAAAACAAGGTCACAAACATAGATGAATGCACCTATCGGCAGTGCCAGTTCGTGCATATCCCTTTTCAGCAGAGGAAAAGAGTACCATATGAGTAGTTGTTGATATTTCTGACAGTGAACCTGACAAAGTCCAAAGCATTATCAAGAGAAGGGTGATAAAGCCTATTCTCCGTAAAAGTGTCCGATGTATAAAAGGCAGGCGCCTTTGCACCTCGTGAATCAACTTTTTGCGGTGCCTGATAACCCGGTATGGAAACGTGTTCTTACGGGGTGTGATCGGTCAGCCATGGCTCGCTGACCAGTAAAGAATTCAAGACTAGCAAGAGAAATTGCCTAATGAAGTGGTAGATAACTGCAGTCACTAATCGACGATGGTTTGCCAGCACTTAGAAAAGCCACGTCCAGCCGAGAGCAACGCTGGCTCTTCAAAATCTAGCTCTTTGAAGTCCGGAAGACTCTTCAAAGTGAAAGCCGCTGCGCTACTGAAGCTAAACGGAATGCTCCAAGGCCAAACCCTATCCCACCGGCCAGCCACCCGTCTATCAGGCCACTGGAAATACCAATCTCTATGTTTGAGCTGGCTAACAATATATAGTTATCCACAAATATATTACAACTGTTCACTACCCACCCAGGACACCAGACTACCTCCCGAGTTGATAAATCTCTCCAAAGTCCTTCAGTAGTAGGTCAGGGGATTGGCGAATAACTGCAGACTCAGCCTGGCAAGCAGACAACCCCAAAAGTGATATTCATCAGTACCATCCTGATTTTGCCGATCACCGTGTTCACTTAATATGTGATTGTCAGAGTTAAATTACTCAACAGCATCTTACACCACACCTGTCAAAATAGTCGTTGAATTCTGGACACTAGCTTCCGCCTACTACGTCACCACTTTTTCTTCTTCCTCGTGGTGACAGTCTCATTCTCCCTCGAGATGTGCCTTTCGCATCACGCCTAACTGAAACTGATTCCTTATCCAGCCTCCGAATTCTACTACTGTCTTCTCCAGCTGAGGCACTCTATTCTTTCCTATAGCCGTCGGTACAATGCCCTCTTCCGCCGTACACGTTGTGTAGCTTCGTTCATCTATCATTTTTGCCTAGAATCCATTACATGACGTCCATCCATAGGTTTACACTTGTCATCCACTCTATCATTTATCTTGCAAAAGCTAAACACCTTTTTAATCGCTGTACCCACGCATCCCCACAATAATTTACTTTCCATTTACGCTTTACCATTTCCTAACTAATCCTACGTGAATTTGACAACTTCGCGCTCACCCATCTGTGTCTGTTCGGCCTTCACCTTATTGGCCACTCCACTCCCCAAAATGCGTCATCTGTTTGTTATATATCCGGTCGTCAATTTATTTCGCCACCTTCGCTGACTGATACATTTTACTCTACACCCGATAACCTGCTCCTACTCGTCGTCTCAGACTCACTAGCTCTGTGGCTGTCTGCTGCCGTTATCTTGTAATACGCACAGCCCAATGGTCATCAGTACTCCTAATCTTCTACTACCTTACCAATTTTGCTAGCTACCTGCCTTTGCAATCACCCTACACCTCACTGCAGATTGATTTGTCACCATACTTACATTTCTTGGCATGGCAATCATAAAGTGAGCAATTCAGACCGCAGAACACGCAAAGCCGTTTGTCTGATTTTGGGCTAACGTCGAGCCAAGATGACTCCTGATATGTGCCGTGGAAGCTGGCGCAGAAGTTGATGCAACTTCCTGAGGAATACAAGCGTAAGAGTGCTACCGTATTTAATAATATATGCCTGCGGTGCAAAAACAGTATATTTTGTTTTACTCAGTACCTCTGCGGCCATACGGTGAAGTACTGGTTTACTCCATCCACCGCTGTCAGGATGGGCCCTTCCGTTTTTCTATGGAGGAAAAGGATTCGTCACTCATAGAGGTAACCAAGGCTTATTTTTACAGTTTATTTCAACCCTGTTCTATTGTTATCTCTCCGTGTGTACAATTCCACCGATATATATATATGCGTGTCGGTGTACACATGCATATATATCCCTTGACATTGGAGAAGTCGTTTCGTTGTGTTGCTTTTCTGTAAGTTTACACAATGCTGGGTACTAATCGCTCTGTACCTTCGGTTTCTCATATCCGTATCCTGAGAATCGGAATACATTTCATACCTAAAGAGACGACGTAGGAAAGTTAGTGAAGGCGCAAGAAGGTCCTCAGTGCAAAATGCCTCATTTTCGGCGAGGCCACTTCATGACTGCACCGGGGTTTGTTTTCTGAATTACAGTTAGTAGGTACGCTAAGAAAAATTGAGTGTTGCCAGGCGTTTCTTCAATCCTAATTCATAGTAGATATTTACCTCTTGTGTTCTCGCTGTTGAAGTAGAGCTACGTGAGTTTAGCTAGCAGCAGATTTTGGGTCTGCGGATCTTTCAAGCAGCAGCCTACTCACTACCAGCGCATCGAAGCCGACAACCACGCAGGTCAATATGCTCATGATATTTTAGTTTTTTTAGCCGGCCGGGAAATGCAGCTCGGAAGACCCGTGCTTGCAACTGGTTTGGGAGTGCACAAAGAAGTGCCGTCCAAAAACAGGCTTATTTTTGCCGCCAAGGGTGGATTGACAAAGTTTGTTGACTTTTACTAAACTCCAGAGGCTGTCTCCTCTATTCAAGGGTCCGCATATAAACAGTTGATGTTTTTATTGAATGACGCAAAGTGTTCGTTTAACAATGCTGGAAACCAAGGAGATGCAAGGGGAGAAAGCAGTTACGAAAATTTTCATTTCTGTCGAAATAAATCTCAAACTACTTTTCTTATTGAAATTCTTCGATTCACTTGGTATAACTACTACCTTTTCAGGCTTTAGGAAGCATAGTACTAGTTCATCGTAGATTACGACTAGAAGTTCCACTGATTTAAATCATTACTAATAGATACTTTCCTATTTCTGTGATCAGAGTAGTTTGGACACGTCAATTATCATTCGATAATGCATGTTGTTGAAAGCAGTTTTGAACCAAACTATTTTTGAAACCTGAAAGCGAAAGTATTTCGTCCTCCAGCTTTTATTAAGAAGTCATTGTCCTACTTTCTTGTACGATATTTCAGATCCGGTGACCATAGGACACAAGAACGATGGACACCTTCCGAAATGTGTGAATGAGTCGGGCTTCGAATAGCTAGTTTTACAAGCCTTCAGCATGCCGTTATTAAAATTAACTTGTTGATTTTCGCTAATTGCTTTCCCCACTACTGTTCAACTGGTGGTTTTGTTCTAAAGGATGGATGTTGGTTAAAAAACTAAAAAGTCAATAGTTAGGATGGGTAACACAAAATAGGTACCCGTTTCCAGCGAAGTTTCAAAATTTGGGCGTTGCTGAACGCGTTAACAATGGAGCGCAGGTAGTGCTGCCCAAAGTTTTAGTGATGAAGCCCAAAGTTGGCCAAATGTCAGCCTAACAAGGCCTACCATGCGTCGAGTTTGGAGCTCGTTGGGCGTACTCACGAGAAAATCGCCGAGCTCATATCCCGGACATCTCATTGTAGTACTTTGCCGAGTCAACTATCTAAATGCGTTTCAGATCCTGCAGCTTGCAAGCAACTCTTCTTATTTCACTCGATGAGTTCTTACCTTAATAAAGACAAACAAAATATCTTTTGGATATTTGATTTGCCAACCACCGTCATTATCGTCGGTAATATTTAAGCACGTACTCCAAATTTTTAACTAACTCTTATTGGCAGTAGCCGGAAAGAACATCTGATCTTGAGTTTTAAATTTGCGGGCACTGCCATCATTTTAGTCCACTTCAACTTTTTTTCATAGTCCTGTGTGGGCAGTTATTTTACCTTAGTGTAAATTTCGATCTTGTAGTCATCTTTATAACCAGAACAGGCATTGCAACAAGCCTTGTGCCCTGCCGGCAAATTGATGGGTCTGGCTACCTCGGAGGTTCATAAGTGTTGGGTTTCTGTCAGCAACCAGCAAACGGGAGACACCTCAAATTGCAGCCCCCACTTAGACACGCTTCTTATCTACTTTCCCTGTTCTCATCAATCTGCAGTAGGCCTGGTAGAAAGAATCCCCCTATCACTGACCATACTTCTGTCAACCCCGCCACCTCAACTGCGTCCACCTCACCCAGCGGTGCCCATCAGCCCGTCGCCCTTGTCGGTACCGAAGCCTCCATTGACCTCGCCTATCCGGCAGACCGCTCAAAGCAAGACCCAATCAGCTCCTCTACCGCAGACAGAAGGGAAGGTCCCAGCCTCGCCTCCAAGGACCCTCTGCCTTGAAGTCCGCAGTCAAACAGGAAGCCACTCCATGCGCATCAGCAGGATCCCGGCAGCAACCGCAGTGATACACTCGTAAATCTGCACTCGTACCTGGTGGGTACACGCCTTTATAGGCCACTATCCTAGGGACCCAAGCGCCAAGCTGACCCGAACTACATATGAATTACCAACACTCCCAAGAAAATTGCCCAACCCACTCCCAATCCCTTCGCAGTGACACAAGGGCCCGCCAAACATCAAGGAGCACTCAAGAATATGCTAAAGTTAACACGTGGGGCGGTAAAAACTACGCTTATGTAGCCACATCAACCTCAGCCGTTGATAACTATTTCTTGCTACCACGCGTGCCTGAACGGCCAATACACGTTTCCTCGATACCGAAGGTGAAGCTTGACAGACCTTTCCACTACTTACTCAACATAGTCCAAAGCCTCTACCTTAAACCTTTTAAAACTTGGTATTCGGTGCCTCTCCTGCAGTCCTCCATGACTCCACCGGCTACCCGGTTAAACCCGCTCTGCCAGATATCTCTGTTTTCCAGGCTATCTCCCTCCAACGAGCTACCCAAGTGTATTACGCAGCCTCTGTCGACACTTGAACAACCACTTCAATCTCTGACCCCCCCCCCTCCCCTCCTAGATTTTGTCTGTACCCCCAATCTAATCACAATCCTCACATCACAGCTAGATTCGTGCAAATGCACCTTCTTCTCCACGTTTTACCACCGCTATCCCCCCAGTTCCAACCTCAATTCAACTACACCAGCAAGCTACAACCCTTCTCATCAGGGCGTGTCTATCAAGATGGCCCGGAGGCACAGCTGGCCACTGGCTAGAACTCTTCTGCAAAGTCGCCATGCGCCTCGACAAACTTCCTCCTGCCTTTTGTGAGCCACAATTCGCCCTACAATCCCCCTTCACCTAATCGCAATGAAATCACCGCAGTTCGTTCAGCGAACTTGGTTAAAGCCTCCATTCAACTGTTTCCATTCAACTTCCGCTCCGTCCTCTCAAGATTGCGATTGCTTCGACCACCGGTGTTGGACTTACACCCGGATATCTTGAGTGGTAACACAGCTTTCAATCCTGGCAGTCATCATCTTTGCCAACCCACGTATAAACACTGTTTCGTCGCTTCTAACCGAGCTTTTTCCAGTTCGACCACCAATAAGACACACCCTCTTGTGAGTCCGCCCTAAATTTTTATCGGACTGCACCCGCTACTCTGTAGGTTTGCTTGAAGTCTGGAAGTCTTGAAGTGGCACTTGGGTACGGGATGAAGGCTCAAACTTTCCCGGACATTTTGATCACCCTATGGTCTAAATGCCACTTACCGGCTGGAAGGTACTTCGCTGGATGATCGGCTCATTGGCAAAAGAATGTTCGAAATACAACTACCGACAGTTCCCCATAATAATAATGGTAAAATAAAATAAAAATAACGGTATATTTCGTAAGGTCCTGAGGCTTGATGTAATGCCTGTTCTGGTTATAAAGATGACTACAAGATCGAAATTTACACTAAGGTAAAATAACTGCCCACACAGGACTATGAAAAAAAGTTGAAGTGGACTAAAATGATGGCAGTGCCCGCAAATTTAAAACTCAAGATCAGATGTTCTTTCCGGCTACTGCCAATAAGAGTTAGTTAAAAATTTGGAGTACGTGCTTAAATATTACCGACGATAACGACGGTGGTTGGCAAATCAAATATTCAAAAGATATTTTGTTTGTCTTTATCAAGGTAAGATCTTGTAGGTACCCGTACATTGCCGACTTTTTCCATGATTTTCAACGTCCCTTGGTGCGACACTCCTTTGTTGTACCGGCGTTTTGATGTAAAACACGCACACCTTTTGATCGTCATCACCGCGCAATACAATAAGCTGTAAATAAATCTTTCATTCTGGCACGGTCTCATCTTCTGGTTTGGAGTGTCCTGGAATTATATTGGTCGGAACTAACTGTGGGAAGCAAGACATTTTGGAAGCTTCAGCTGCGTCTCTTGGCACTTCGCTCAATACCATCCTGTTCTGTTCAACGGACGGCTGTCAGACCGGACTGAACTGAAGACATTGGCGGATGATGGCTCTTCGGCGCTCACTTCCTGATCACAAGAACGCTGAACAGCTTAGAGTTTGTACCACACCTTTTGTTTTACTTTAATTCCTAATGTACATACAATTTTGGCCTTTTTATCACCGCGTGCTCCTTCGCCCATCTTAGTTTGCTAGTGTCGTCTTAGATATTGTTGACATTTATTTAGTGTACCATATAGAAAGAGTAGTACACCACAAACTCATCGAGGGAAATATGAAGAGTCGCTTGCAAGCTGCAGGTAGATAGAGGACTCGGCGAAGTACTGCAATCAGATGTCCGAGATAAGCTTTCCCAGATTTATTCACATGATGATGGGTATATCAAGAAAAGTAAGGACCTTGATAGAACGTATTGGGTTTCATTATAGGCCATTGCAGGGACAGGCAGCTTGCAAAAGTGTTTGGTTAGTAGAAGATTTGTGGGTGCACTTTAGATGACCCTCAACGTCATCTCGGTGTAAAAATCCGGTCGTCTTGTTTTTCTCTGCTTCTTTCATCATTCACATTCAGCTTCGCGCCATTTCCAGCAGGGCTCTTTATCCACGCTGAAGTGTTTTATTTTCAGGGGTTTTAGCTTTTCTGCTGTGACTGATTAGTTCATTATCGCGAAACATCATCTTAAGCTTGCTTCAGGAACTTTTGGCTCAAACCCATCTGAAATCATCCTCTACGACCCTGATTAGAACGCCTTCAATGATGTTTGGCTGGCTCACGTCATCCAGGTACCTGCCTGTACCGCTCCATGAGTTGTCATCTCTTCGGCTTTGTAGGATGTTCAGTGCTTAGTCCGGCGTTTATAAGGTAAAACGTTGCCTAGTCACCTAGAAAAATTCAGACCTATTTCCTGTTACCCTAAATGCTAGGCTTGTTTACCGGTATTGCTGCCAACTTTGAATCCGAGCCCTCTAGCCCTCTATCGCTCCCCTTACAGAAGGCTGCATGTCAAGCATATCAGCCTCGTTCGATCCAGGCATTTGTCTTTGATAAGGTGACTTAATGATCTGTCCAGATCTGTCTTTTTTTTAAGTGTAGAAGCCCAAAAACACTTTTCGGGGCTCAGATATGATCTGCACGCCCCCTGCAACCACAGCGGCTCCAGTTCTAGACTCAGAAAACAAGTCTGAGTCACTGTTCAAAATTCATTACCCGCTTGGTCCAAGAAGAACCATTCGGGCTTTCAGAGTGAAAAACTCAAATGCCGACATGACAGCAGCTGTCAATTTATGCTCCGTACCACTTCAGTATGTTCAGTGGAGCCAAAAATAAAGTCATTGTTCTGGAACAGAAAGTAAGTAACTCATATAATAAACTGTAATCTATTGAGTGTGATGTATTAAAGATTTTTCCATTGACTATCATTGCGGGTCCAGCAGGTCTGGCTTACCCCGAAATCTTATCCAAGCCGGCTTTTATATCCATGCAAATGCCTCAAGGAGTCACATCAGAACGTAGAAAGCGAGCAATGATATATATAGCCTAGCGGCCCGAACGGACTTCACATACTCGGTGCATACAACATGGTTCATCACATATGCCATTATTTCAGGCCGCGAAAACGGTCACCATGATACCCTAGCCCTCTGATCCTCCAGTTTTCTTATTGTTTATTAGCGTTTAAGTTCATTATTAATGGTCGTTGGATTGCTGGAGCTGCGCCTTTTGAAAGCATCGAGATACTGGCTTATAAATCTCCTCCACAAAACGAGGTGTTCCGTCTGCTAAAAGGCAAACCCCTGCGTTCCACTGGCCCAGCTCTCACGGCACCAGTAGATACATCGCCGCATACTCCTATGAACAGGACCTCAGCAAGATGGTCTACCACAGCCATAGCCTTCTCAGTATCAGCAGAACTTCATCGGTCTAACCCTAGGATCCTTGACAAACTTCGTGCAGTCTACCCCAGTTTGCGGCACAGCCGCCTACCGACATGCCTGGGAGGCCCGTGCAAAATGACCTTGTAGAGCCCATTAGGCGCACACTGACTGTGGCAAAAGACCAGAACAGTGAATCTGCAGTAAAAAAATGCTTCGGCATTATCGTTGACGCAAATGACAACGGCGGCTACCGGGGACTTAGGTATATCGCCGTAGGCCTAGCCTTCAATACCTTCGAGAGAAAGATGGCGCCTTGCCTCCCTAACTACTACGTCTGCTACAATAAATAGCTAAATCAACCTCCTGGGATCCGAAATCCTGTTTTCAGGGTCACCCACCAATTTTCCCTCCTTCTTTGGCCACAAGACAGTTGATCTACCAGTAACATCTTTTCTCTAGCCTTGCACGTCCACCTGAACTCCTCGTGAGATGACGGCTGTATACACGTGGAACTATGGCGACAAAGTTTGGTCAGCACCATTCAACAAGCACCCAACCAACTAAAGCCCCTACTCGCTGACAACAGCTAAAGCCCCTCTCTCAGACCAGCTACCAGGTCATCAAGCCACTTCATGAACCTCCCTATTCGGAGGCCGGTCGTGGAGTTAGAGCGAGCGTCGGGTCCTACGGCTCCAACACAGTCACTTCGCCTCAGCTCCATAGGACTAGCCAGTCTGTATCCTCTTCTGAGCCTTCAAAACCCTTTTCTCAATGCCGTACATGTCGAATCCACCAAAAGCAAATCAGTTCTAGGTAATGTACGAAATACCCCCAACACTCCTTAGACCCTTCTTCGTGGGTAGATCCTCCGAACCCATATGGGGGTAGTGCGTCAAATGATGGCCATTGTTTCATTAGGTACCTTCCACCACCATTTGTGCCCCCGCCTCTAAAAATCCGCACGTTACCACTGCCGGTTACCCATTCCTCACCTCTTTCTTTTCGTGGAAGTCCGTATGCCGTAAAGAGGCTGTGAAATGACTACTGTACTATGGAATCCCCCGTCATTACTTCATCGTGAGCAAGCAGAAATGCCAAAAACCCGGAAATCCTAACTATTCCCCTGAACCTCAAGGCTTCACCTACATCTAATTTCTTGCATACTCATGTTGTCGACCACTAATAACGATCAGCGAAACCTCATACCAAATCCTTGCCCACTTGTTGTCCCCCTTTCAACTTCGCCTACCCTCCCACTCCCAATGAATTTTATCCCCATTAGGATATAATCCATATATCCATATCAATCCCAATAATCATACATCTGGCATCAATTCATGGCGCTCCGAGACAACGAATTCTTTTCTACGAGTTCGCATAAAAACTGAATTATTATTAGGGAAAATATATCGTCTGATGTCTTCGGCACTTGCCCTAAACCCCGACGTAATAAGAATAACTGAATCCCGGCTTTTCGAAGATACCTCAATTGACCTCGTTCGCATAGTTGGGTATCGATGCTTCTCAAGCACTCGCCGGATTAGGCTTGGTGGGGTTGCTTAGCCTTTGTCAAATTCACTCTCGTTGCTGGCATTACCGGTCAGCCCGTCCTCTGCTAACTGAAGATTCTCTACTGCCATCAATTCACTCCCCTGGCCAGAAGCCCCTCAGTGCTCGCGTCCACTTCCCTTCCGGTCCGGAGATACATAAAATAGGCCATGTCCTTTATGTCTTTAATGCCAAGCTTGACCATCCTGCTACTGCGAAAATTAATGTTGTTGATTTCAACCTTTCCGTAATCTGCCGGTCCTCTTATACTAGCCCTCTCGCCCTCTTGACCCTGCGTTTCTGTGTCCATCTTGGTGGGTGAGCTCAACATGTCTCCAGCCCTACAATGAGGAACAACGTCTTGGACCTAGCATTCTCCATCGGCATTCCAGGTATCACTACTCGAGTCACTGACCCTTCTCGGGTAGCGATAGCTGTATTGTCTGGAGTAAGTTTGGCTGATTCAGCAGGTCCCGTTCGCATCAGTCCCCTCCTTGTGTCCGGGCTTTCTACAGTTCATGCAAATGGCCCCTCTTACTAGTGATACCCCTCAACTGGGACACCCTTGTTCTTTCCCCTGGCTCTCTCATTGTTATCAAGTCTCTCTACTCCAACTTCCTACGCTGCCCACATGTCGATTAAAAGTGTCGATCGACGCCCAAAATCCCAAAGACCCTCCGGTCACTTTTAGAGGGTAAGTTGACTAAACCATGACTCGGCTTCGCTATATCACGTGGCTTCACAGTTCTTCTTCGAGTAAACCACTTGCAAAGGAAGCTGTGTCCTATGGCAGGCTGCATTCCAGAAAAACGAGGCCGCCGCTCTAGCGCACCTCAAGAAAACCGGCTGCCTGTCCATCCTGCTAAGCGGAAGGTCCAACAGCCCCGCCTGTGCCCCGCCCGAATTTGTCATCTGCTTTTCATCCACCTCTAATACCCTAGCCTCCTACTATGAGGCCTCCACTGATCACCTTCCCCCCTCTCCTATCACCCGCCCTGGCGTCTCCCCTCCCTCCATCCACTCCACGGCCTCTGCCGCTCTTTCGTCGATTCTCTTCACCCGTCTAGAGATTGGTAAGTTAGTCGTTTCTGGTAATCCCCCCCCGAAATCGGGCCAAGATTGTCTCCCACTGGCCCTTCTCCGTTTTGGCGGTCCCGACCTCCCCATGTTGTCACTTGATTTACACACAACCTCTATGCCCCGCAGCTTCTTCCCTCTCAATGAAAAGCCTCAAGCATCAATTCGAGTCCCAAGAAGGGTGTGCCACATGACCCGGATAACTATCGGCCCATTACCGACGCCCCAGTAGCCTACAATACTATGGAAATACTTATCACAGACACACTGTTCGGTATCACTTACCTAACAACCCTCTGAACCCTGGTCATCATGGTTTTCTGAAATCCGGCTCTTGTTCTTCCTGCCATCTGGACTTCCTTGAAGTCATATCGTCTGAAAATGACGCCGGCAACTCTGCAATCGTCCTGTATCTTGGCCTGCCTAGGGCTTTCGGCAGTATCCCCCATATGCACCTGGTAGACAAAATTCGATCCCTCGGTAAGATGGATCTTCTCCTCTCCTGGTTGTCCTAATATCTCCCATAGATCACAAGCTGTGTTTGACGGCTACTCATCTTCCGCTAAACCCACTATTAGTGGCGTTATCCAAGGCAGCGTCTTGGGCAAATTACTATTCCTTGCTTATACCAGCGGGATTTTTTCTTCGATTTGCCACGGCAGCCCACTCCCCAAGGCCAATGATATGAACAGAAGCTTATTCTTTCCGCCCTAATGACTTCACCACAATCACATGCAACACCGAGAATAATCCTGTCTCCAGGCCTGGCGCACCTCATGACTCATGAAATTCTGCGCAGAGCAAAGCTTCTTCCTAGCTCGCAAGGGCACTGTACCGCCTGGCTGAATTATTCTGGACGGCCCACGCACCCCCACACACCCCACGGTTATTGATCTTGGCATACGCCACTCTTATTCCTCTAACTTCTCAGAACAAGCGTCGTTCCAAATCGCTAAAGCTAAGCGAACCCTGGGCCTGATATATCACTGCCCGTTGCTATCCCCCAGTCGCCTCTCCATTTACCTCTTACTTTTAAGACCGCTCTCAGAATACCGTCCGAAAACCTCCTGCCTCTGGCCAAGTGCCTCTATTATATCTCTTGAGAACGTTCAGAGTACCGTCACCGAAGGGCTCTTGAAAGTATCCATGGCACTAATATACCGCCGAAGCTGTGAGCTCGTACAAACTGCGCCTCTGTGGATTTTCCGCATTGGGTTCGTCTTAGCCTTTCCCTTTAAGCTAGTCCACAGCCAAATTTACATTTCCCTTCACGTCTCGTTTGCTGCTCCCTGCTTCCATCCCATTTGTTGTCGTTTCTTTTCTCTCCCTGCGCCTAAATCTAACTTCCATCTGAAATCCCGATTCTTCCTGTTGGCCTATTCCAAAACCTAAAATAAGCTTCCCCTTGGTATGCACAGTGCCTAAACACTGTATTCTCTGAAGCATGAAGTACTTGCTAACTTAACTGTCTTCAGTGCTATGCAGCTATCCATTGAGTGCATCTCCGACGATCTGGCTTTTGAAGGAGGATTCACACTGCAGCCCTTCTACCTCTGAGCCACAAGAGAATACCTACTTCCCATGCCTAAAACCTTTATGCTTTTCAGTGCCAAGAATTATGATAGCTGCTAGCCCTGATCCGCATCGGATTTATCTCCTGTTTTTCATGTGATAACTTTACCCCAGGCCAACAGTCGTCAGCGTATCTATCTTGATTCCATTTGTCTTTTTCTAGCTTGCATTATCAAGTTGACCCCATCACAGTCCCGTACACCTTAAGTTCGTGTAAATACAAAGGTTGTAACCATCACACCTACTATTTCCCAACTGAACCCAGGGATCTATTGCACCAACGAGCCCTTGTTTCATCTTTTTTACTTTTTGTTCTCTCTTTCAACCGTTGGTTCCCAGTTGAGGCAAACACGGGCTGTGTTTTTCCATCTCATTTCCCTTTCCATCAAACCTCTAGGATGGTTAATCGCTAGTGGCACTGTACTGATAGCTCATCTGGCGGATGCTTCTGGTCAATAATTCCACATGGTTATTTACCAATCACTGTCTCCGCTGGCTCTGCTGTTCAAAATTTCTCACCATCTGGCTACCAGAGTCCGGATCATATGCCGCTTTCGTGGCTACCCTGCCCAACCCTACAGGCGTCAGCGACTACTCATGTCAATGCCAAAGGTGCGAAGCTTCATCAGATCTACGGCTTTGGCCGGTGCACATCGGGTTGTAGGACCTCTGCAACGATTTGCAAGCGCAACTAGGCAGGGGGATGCTGACCCTGTTGTCAGAAGTGATTTTCAGGTTGGTATCCAGCTCACTGCCAGTCCCACCAACTAGCACCGCTTGCTGATTACGGGACATCATTTCTGAGGTCTTATTGCTTTTATTACAATTTCTGTCGATCTGCTTTCTCCAACTACTGTTTTGAGCCCGTCGAACTCGCTCACAATATAGAAGTAATAACATAGTTTCTCATGCTGGACAAAGTTTATCACTCCATTCATGTACAAACTAAGCACACGGATTTCAGCCCCACCTACATCTCTTTCTCCTTCTTGGCACAATATGATTGCTCATATGAATACTGGTCTATCTTGGCAGGGACCCTAAAGCGCACATTACCTGCGTTCTCGTGTCTGATACTCTCCTGTTTCTTCCAAAAACCTGTCCACTCCCCATGTCAGAACTAGCTGCCACTATTCATTCACCGGCACATTCTTTGTCGCTGTTTGTTTCCTCACCACAGTCACCAAACGATGTTTTTCGCTGATGCGAGTTTCGCAGTCTTTCAGCAGCTATCAGTGTGATTAGTGTTTATTTGCCCCTCCCTCAGCCCGACCATTTTTCCCACACTGTGCTCTTTCATTGCTCTATCCTGATGTTGCAG
Source organism: Fasciola hepatica (assembly GCA_948099385.1). Classification (NCBI taxonomy): domain Eukaryota; kingdom Metazoa; phylum Platyhelminthes; class Trematoda; order Plagiorchiida; family Fasciolidae; genus Fasciola; species Fasciola hepatica. The sequence continues at coordinate 3,321,341 of CANUEZ040000126.1, read as the reverse complement.
ATCACCGTGGATCCCCCACATTGTATGTCTCAGATTTATCTTGCAGCTCCATCTTTGTTGTTGACGCCTGTCAAGGTGGTCATCCAAACCTATTCACTTGCCGTCCACCTACTGTAGCGTCATATTTGCATGCTATTTGCTCATGCAGTCACCTTCCTGCGCATCTCAGATTGATTAATCACCTAACTATTACCTTCGTGTTGATGTTGATATGTCATTATCCATCTATTATACAGTTAAGTCTAGCTGAGTGCTTACCTGCCCTCTGCCGGCCGTTCATTCATCACTTTGACAGTCCCTCTTTCCGTCAAGTTATGCCATTCGTTTGACCCGTTTATTATATGAATAATTCCGTTAGCAACCAGCATCCATACTATACTACTACCTCCAAGGCTTGAAATGCTTTTCTCTGTAGCTGTCAACACATCCCAGCCTTCTTAATTACATATTTTTCAGCTATATTCTTCTGTCGTCATTGCAGAGTATACTCAGCGCATTGGTTAATAAATGCTGGGCGCTAAACTGTCATCTACTTTATCATCTCTTCTGCGGACTGTCCACATCTATAATCGTTGTAGCTATGCTCACCTCATATTGATTCGTCTTCCATTTTCACGCTGATTTTTCTCGACCAACCGAATATAGGCAGACAGTGCGCACCAGACTACCTATTTTCTTCGGCCTATTCCTCACCGTCACCCTGGTAGTCATCTCATGCATCCAGGGCTGTCTCTTGTTTTACACATCTGACCCTACCATCGTCTAACCAACTGCTTCTACTGCCACCTGTCTTATGCTAATCGAGATCCGATGTTTCGTTCCTGCTTTTCGCGTCAACCTCAACCGTCCAGTAGCTGTATCTTTGCGGTTTTGGTGCGATTTCCTATCAAAACGGTTATCGGGTCACTTGATTACTCTCTACTCCATTATCGCTGCTGGACGCTTTTCGCTCCTGCCATTGCCATACAACGCACACTACATTATTCCTTGGCATAATTCCATGTCCCTGCTGGTACTTCCTGAAATGCCTATGCTATTGTAATTAATTCGCTGAAAATGTATTGACTCCCCCATGGCCATTTTCTTCATTGTCTCTGTTGAACTCTTTCCCTCCATTCATCGGTGCTGTTGTTCCACCTCCCTGTGATTGACGCCGTCGCCACCTCGCCATCAAACGTTACCACCACAATGGCTGCTGATTCATTACACTTTATCTCTGAAGATCCATTCTTTCATACTGTCGAGCTTTCTATCCATAAACTTTTTATACTCTGCAGCTTGCAAAGCACTATTTGGACTTCCCTTGATAAACTCTTATTTTGACAAAGCCTGACAACCACCTCTTGGTTATGCCTAAAATTCCAATGTTTTTGAACACTACTAGTGCCATTTGCGTACAGTCCCTCTCTCAACTGAATCCAACCAATATCAGCCGAAACGATGCTCTGAATCTGACCTTCAAAGTTTCCAGGCATTATTATCGTTTCGGTGCAACAAAACACCCCTCTTATTGCTCTGTGTACACATGTTCTACTTTTTTGAAAATTCCGCTTCTAGCACCAATTGCACCATCAGATACTGCACTCTGGCATGCTTCGGGCGCATCCGAAATGCACCACCAATAAAGGAAGCCACCAAGCTCTGCTCATTACGAGATAACGGCAGCAGACAGCCACAGAGCTAGTGAGTCTGAGACGACGAGTGGGAGCAGGTTATCGGGTGTAGAGTAAAATATATCAGTCAGCGGAGGTGGCGAAATAAATTGACGGCCGGATATATAACAAACAGATGACGCATTTTGGGGAGTGGAGTGGCCAATAAGGTGAAGGCCGAACAGACACAGATGGGTGAGCGCGAAGTTGTCAAATTCACGTAGGATTAGTTAGGAAATGGTAAAGCGTAAATGGAAAGTAAATTATTGTGGGGATGCGTGGGTACAGCGATTAAAAAGGTGTTTAGCTTTTGCAAGATAAATGATAGAGTGGATGACAAGTGTAAACCTATGGATGGACGTCATGTAATGGATTCTAGGCAAAAATGATAGATGAACGAAGCTACACAACGTGTACGGCGGAAGAGGGCATTGTACCGACGGCTATAGGAAAGAATAGAGTGCCTCAGCTGGAGAAGACAGTAGTAGAATTCGGAGGCTGGATAAGGAATCAGTTTCAGTTAGGCGTGATGCGAAAGGCACATCTCGAGGGAGAATGAGACTGTCACCACGAGGAAGAAGAAAAAGTGGTGACGTAGTAGGCGGAAGCTAGTGTCCAGAATTCAACGACTATTTTGACAGGTGTGGTGTAAGATGTTGTTGATCAATATAACTCGCACGATCACATGTAGCGACCTTGATCGTTTTGAGAAAATGACTTTTTTCTGGACACCATTTTGGATCCATTTTCTCCACGATCTTCTCTGACGTTTGACATGGACTTCGGTGTTCTCCGATTGCGTACGTTTTACTGGACTGACTTTTCCGAGGTTTCCGTCGACCTCGTTTCAAATCACTTTCACTTTCGGTCGTCCACTCGCGGTTCACTTTCTGCACAGCCGTCGCGTTTTGTTCCGTTTTCCGTTCGGTATATCTCTCGTATCTGTACTGTTTCGGTGCCACGATATATAGAATACACCTCGCATCTGTAAACCAACTTGCGTCTTCTCTATTCGTCTGATAGAGAGGATATTGTTGGTATTCGCTGCTAGGCCCGATAGGAGACACGTTCGCCAGCCGCTCTCGAGCGTCTTCTATATACATATTAAGAGAACACGGTGATCGGCAAAAGCAGGTTGGATCAAAGGAGTAGTTTCTTGAAATTGATCAGTCTCCGTCCCTAGATCCTTTGCTAGTTTTCAGCGGACCTGAGAGAAATCAAATATTGGTTTCCAGTGAACCCCCTGCAGCCTGTCCGGCAAGGAAGCGGTAGAAGATGAGAACCCAGTGTCTTTCTGGTTGCTTGAGTTTAATTGTGCATGCACTTGGAAGGATCCGCTGCTAGCGGCCCTGATAAAGGTGAGTTTAGTGTGCTTCACTAGGGCCCTGTCAAGGGGATGAAAGCAATGGCAGTTTTGCTACTAAGATACGCTCAAAAATCCCGGGGGAGAATGATTCGAGAAGGTAAGTGGCAGATTTAGGCCTTGGTTGCACGTGGTTTTCAGTGCCGTCTGTCATAACAATTGCGTGAGCTTGAAAACCGTTTTTCGAGATCGTGAGCCTTGTTGAAACCTACCAAAAGTTCAGATGAGTATAAGCAATATAGCTAGCACCCTCCACCATATCTTCGAGAGCCACGGGGCACTGCCCTGATTTTGTTACTGTTTTACCAGCCTGCCACCTTGGCCGACATTTTTGAGCAGCTGGCACAAAACCAGCAATGAGATACATCTTGGGACTTTCCGTAAGGTTCTGAGATGAGTCGGAGAGAGGTGTGCGAAAAGACTTCAAGAAAACCTGCAAAAGTTATTTATAATAACGAAGACGTTTCCTAACAATGCTCGGCAACGTGTGTAAGACACGCTTGGGCGATGCGTGGCCAAATTCACAACGGATCCCAAATCTACTGTGGGCTATTTTGATTTGCCTCTCCAGATATTCCGTCAAGACTTCGAAGTCAGCCTCACGGTCGCCTCGGCTTATACGTTCCGCCTCTTCCGCCCACCGACCCTGTTTCGGGAGAGAGATAAAGGACTATGTCCTCCAAGATGTGCATTGCATCGAGGTCAGTCCTGTTATCTAAATGGTCGAGGACCATTGAACAGTCCCGCTTTTTGATCACTAAGTCCGCTGTTGTGTAGAGCTCGCCCCCGGTTCTTTTGGCCTCTACCATCAAGCCCTCTATTAGGTTACCGGCTACCTTGAATAGATGGCTGGACAGGTTCCTCAAAATCCTCCTTGCTCTTGTGTAGCCTTGTTCCTGGTCGAGCATGATACACTCATCGATAACTTCTCTTGCCCGGCCTCGACAGTAATGAGTCAGGTAGGGGAGCATTTTTCCATGGTTGGTTATCTTGTTTTCGACGAAATTTTCGAGCTGCCTGATGAACCTTCAGTAATGTTCAGATCGGCCGTCGAGAACGGTCAGCTCTGCTCTTGGCATATCGATCGTTGGTAGCGTTGATGTTTTATATTCGACGGCCGGCGTAGAGCTGCCTATTTCAATATGTCCTGATCTGTCAGATAGGCCATAATAGTTGGTCTTCTGCTCGCTCTCGTTCTGTCCACATTTCTCTTCTGCTCCCTGGGCCTGTGGCCTAGCCGATAACAGTTGTTGTTCTGGGTCTTAGGTACTCAGCTTACATAAATCGACGTTCTTGCAATCCACGTTACCCTCAGTAATACATGAGCTAGCACTGGGAACTAGGTGACCCAGCATTACCTGAAGATTCAAAGGTGCTCAAAGCCTCATCAATGACTTGCAGTATTACTCCCTTTCCAGATTCCAATGGCTCTGATATATTTTCTTGGAATGTTGCGTATCTTCTTGTTCCAAACTGAACAATTGAGTATTGTAAGACACGCTAGGGCGATGCGTGGTCAAATTCACAACGGAACCCAAAATCAGAAGGCCAATATCCGTGAAATTCTGCGATGCTGGATTATCAAATGAACAATGGCCTGAAACAGGTGAAAACCTCAATTGTGCGATCACAAGGACTCAAAAAACGAGAACCAAATTGTGGCGTGCGAGAAAGGAGCACGTGCGTCACGCAGGTCCAGAACAAGGATATGACAGAGCAACGTGCCAGATGCGAACAAACAAGCGTTGGTTCGTAAAAACACGGTGCATGAAACGAGTCAACAGTGTAAATAACTGATTGATGCTTAGGAAACATGGAACCCCAGTGTTTTTGGAGGGATTTTCCGTGGTCAGCCGTTACAACTTGTATCCCTCCAGAGGCAGGAGAGGAATAACTGGGTGGTCCGTGAAGGTTGACTACTGACAGACCGGAGTTTGGTTTATTAAAGGGAGAGTGTGCGATCCTCTGAGAAGAAGTTGCGCCTATGTGCATGAAGCTATTAGGAGGAAGGCTAAGAAAAGCAACGTGGTGGTCTACCGAATGGCCGGATAACCAGACTTGGTAGGGACCTCGGAAGCGCGAGTTGTGAAAAAAGAGTAGGGAAAGAGTAAGGAAAGGTAGAAGGTAGTACGGAAGGCTCTTTGTCAAAAAAGCCAGAGTAAACCCGAAGAGTTATTACCATTAAGTACAGTTTGAAGCGGCTGTGTGACTCACCATCAGAATCGTAAGAGATTCTCGATGTCGAATAGAAACTAATCTTCTCGTGAAGGCAAAAACCTTCCGGCGCCGCTTCTAGCCGGTGTGCAGATGGATAAATGGGACTCGTTGCCTTCGTCCGATCGCCACAGCAGCTGTTCAGCAACTATCAGGGCCAGCCATCGCAGAGAGTTGCTTGAAGTTCTAAGTGGCCGGCCAAGAACCTAAAGCAAGCAGGCCCGGTGGTATGAATCCGGCACTTCCCCAGCTTCTGGAAGAACTGGCACAGCCTCTGACTGCCCTGTCCGAAGCATCCGTAGAAGATGTCTGCATATCACAAAACTAACTCAAGGAGACGGGCGGAAGTCGGAAATCTCTGTGAAAACAGGTCATCAGCCAGGCCGACTTGTATGCCTGCTGCTCTGCTCTGGGTGTTGAAGCGGGTCTCGCGAGGCAGGATTGCTAGCCACGTGACTGCTCGCAGATTTATTGCAAATATTAGTATCGGTCCAGTCTTTAAAGGTCTTGCTTGCTGAAACTCATCTGTTCCATAAATCAGGTCACTCGAAGGTTAGACCAGAAGGATAGAGTATAAGTCTGCTACCCCAGCCTCCAGAAAACCTTTGACGAAGTCACTCACCGTTTGTTGCCGACGAAGAAGCGTGCCTTCCGTAAAGGACAAATTTTGAAAAGCCTTTCAAATGTTGTTCGTGCCTCGTGAATGTGACTGTATATGACGTCACTTTGCTAAGCTCGTTCATAAGCAAGACATTTCCAAGTTTGTTTGTTTGTATGAGAATTTAGAATTTGGCCTCAAACCTTTCCTAACTAACGTCCTTGGACTACGGGACTCTGAACCTTCGGGTTTCACCAGTGAGTCTATTTGGCCGCATACCTTAGGTTTGCGTATGTTTGTACTTTTTGTGAATTTCAGATGGGTACCAGAAAAACAACAAATCAATCTTGTTCTGGTTTGAGGGTTCTTTCGAGTTGGCTGAGCTTCGCTGGATTTGCAATATTTGTGACTCATCCCGTTGGTCTGTCCCTAAGACCGCTGTGTGAATCCATAGCTCAACCAAGAGTAAAACTTTCTAAGTCAAGGTAGTAGATGGTACACCCCAGGAAGGACGTTTTCTGAGCGTCATTCCTAGAGGCTCCGCTATGGGATCTACGCTGCTCATCCTGTTCACAAGCGATTCAGGCGTTAGCCTGAGGAACGCACGCTTTTCGTTTGCGGATGACGCAAATTCAACTGTCTTCGTAGTAGCATCTTCCATGCCGAGGTCTGTGAAAGCATTGCATGACTAGTCAGTCGCCTGAAGCTCACTAATCAACGCCAGTAAGTGATTCCCTTCAGTGGATAGTAGGCGATTTTAAAGGATCAGGCTCCATGGAGGGGCCGGCGAGAGCACTGAAATCACAACAGGGCAAAGTCATGGAACCCTGGATTTACTTAATCGTGCAAACTCCGATCTCGAAAGTAACGTGGTGCCCAACTTAAAAGGCCCTCGGGGAAAATTACCAAGTAGGGCTAGCCGTTGCGTCCAGAACATCTTGGATTGTACTGTAGCAATGCGTGGCGTTTATTCGGCAGCACTTCGGGTACAGCATCCGGGCGCAGCGGCCTTTTTCTGAAGAGGCAGTCAAGCTCCTCAAACAGATTCATCGACCCTGTTGCTGGCGGTTCGATGGACCAAGGGACCCTGCGTATCAGCTTACACTCGAGGAACGCAAAGTAATCCAGATCGAGAGCGTAAGGTATGCAGGCAGATCTTATAGAAAGGATACCAAAGAGTATGTTGACTTCCAGAGGTTGAAAGTACCGCTTTTGATATTCAGCTAGAGTGAAGTGTGTCCTATCCAAAAGGTGACAGCCCCAAGGTTTATATTCCTAACAAAACTGCTAAAAATGGCAACAGTAATTAGCTTTTGACTCTTTCTGAATTCTCGCGAGAAAAATTGCGCGGCACTGTCAGCTTAAGAAATCAGCGAACGACAACATAATTTGCGAACTGTACATTTGAAGGTCTTTTTTGACCCCTAAGTGATCGGATGTAGCTGTTTACGCAAATCAAGTGAGCCGGTAGTGGTCATTAAACCGGTGTGAAATCGTTCATTATGAATAAACGGGCCATGTTGGTCAATTTAGTATGGCCTTGCATAGAAAATCCGAGTCGAATAACAACCTATGTTATATTAGACCGGCGGCATATCACCCATCGGGACAGTGATTATCGCTAACCCGTTTGTGGTTTATTCTCGTATATCCAGCTTAAGTCTCCTGGATGTAAAAGACTTCAACGAATCTAGATAAATTGGAATAACCAATAACGGTGATTGCACTGTGGCTGTTCTGGCCGCTACTTCTCAATAGCATCCCAACTCGGAAGTGAAAGTTATCAATAGCATGGCAAAGTAGAAATAGAAGTAAACAATGTGGTAGAAATATGACCATTGGGTTATGTGAATACAAATGCCTCACTTTTCATAATAAGCGGTTGTATCCTCCTTCCTGCCTATGATCCCTGGTTGTATGGATGAAAGTCCGACACGAGAAAACTAGTCAGATGCAATGGTCCGTCTCAATGTGTAAAACACCCATTTTATGAACTGTCAACTCAATGACGCTTAATCTAACAAGTTTCATGTAGCTTTCCTTGAGTGCAAAATGTGACGAAACCCTTATTTGCATCTTATTAACAATTGCCAGCTTTCTGGCACTAATCTCACTAAGAACCATAAATAGGCATGGTAACCACGTAGAATAATCCTGGAAGAATTCGCCGTAACTACTGTTGTCATTGCGGAGAGACCGGTGCTCATTTCAAAGATGAACATGTTTTTTGTCTTCTGGTAGTTGATGGAGTCTCCGTGAGTTGTCGTTGGGTGTTGGTTCAAGTGACTTGGGGGATTTGGATATGTTGGCGAAATCTACTCCACTCAACTTCATTTTCCAAATATGAAGTGAATTCTATTAGAATTGTGTTGAAATCATACACTACTGTTGGATCGCGTAGTCGCCGAGATTTCTGATTCAGAACTACAACCTCCTTTCTTTTAATTTTGACCGTATTGGTAAAATAGGTGTGCCAAACTATTTGCTGCTCACACTTATCGTCCTCTTACAATGACCACTCTAAATTCTTAAGAGTGCTAGTTACTAATGGACATCATTTTGTCTTTCGACGCCTTTCTTAGTTAGCACTTTATTTTCTCAATCCATATCAGAGTTCTTCAAAAAGAATCAATAAGGAAAAGCACCTTTCCTAATTCACTACGCACTGTTTAGCCCAAGTGTTGCAGTCGCTTCGGTCAATGCCGGTTCACTGTGAACGCAAACCTACATAGTGAAGTGCCGGAACGGTTTTCCGGTCATATTGTTCACGCTTGTTGGAATAAGCGTCTTACACTAGACAGTTCATGAAATGGGTGTTTTACACATTGAGACGGACCATTGCATCTGACTAGTTTTCTCGTGTCGGACTTTCATCCATACAACCAGGGATCATAGGCAGGAAGGAGGATACAACCGCTTATTATGAAAAGTGAGGCATTTGTATTCACATAACCCAATGGTCATATTTCTACCACATTGTTTACTTCTATTTCTACTTTGCCATGCTATTGATAACTTTCACTTCCGAGTTGGGATGCTATTGAGAAGTAGCGGCCAGAACAGCCACAGTGCAATCACCGTTATTGGTTATTCCAATTTATCTAGATTCGTTGAAGTCTTTTACATCCAGGAGACTTAAGCTGGATATACGAGAATAAACCACAAACGGGTTAGCGATAATCACTGTCCCGATGGGTGATATGCCGCCGGTCTAATATAACATAGGTTGTTATTCGACTCGGATTTTCTATGCAAGGCCATACTAAATTGACCAACATGGCCCGTTTATTCATAATGAACGATTTCACACCGGTTTAATGACCACTACCGGCTCACTTGATTTGCGTAAACAGCTACATCCGATCACTTAGGGGTCAAAAAAGACCTTCAAATGTACAGTTCGCAAATTATGTTGTCGTTCGCTGATTTCTTAAGCTGACAGTGCCGCGCAATTTTTCTCGCGAGAATTCAGAAAGAGTCAAAAGCTAATTACTGTTGCCATTTTTAGTAGTTTTGTTAGGAATATAAACCTTGGGGCTCTAACCGTCTCCGGTCAGCCCACGTTACACTTGCCATTGGGCCTTGTTTAAAAGTAGTGAAGGAGACTTTTCTGGGTCTTTTGAGAGCTCGGTTGTTCTCCTTCATGTTCTTTAACGGTTGAAACCATCTTTCGTTGCATGCGATAACTGTCGAAATTTTTGTACCATTCAAATTTTATTATTATTGTCAGCTCGTCCGCTGGTAGGACCGTGTCACCCAATGCCACGCTGTAGGTAACCGTTTTATTTGGTATCACTTTTCTCTTCATATGTACTTGTTGCCTTTGTTAAACGTGTAAATTTCCAGTCAGCCACTGTCTTCGACTTTTTCTGCCTCGCTTCTCACCGATAGACCTTCAAAGCTTCGTCACCGTCCCTTCTGCGTACAAATTGTGTGTGCCTTTCCCTTCACTTACACCAACCCACCTTTCCCCTTCAGCTTCTCTAACTTCGCACCTTCGTAACCCTTCATCTTGAATTGGATAAGTTCTCATTTGAAACTCATCGAGGGACATTGATTTTATGGGGCTTCACAGATTGGGTCTCCGCGGGAGAAGGCCCCTACTTCTACTGCTCCTCGCCAGATCACCGGAGAACGCCCTGTTTTTATATTCGTCACGGCATCGATTGATTCAAAGAGCCCACGGCGCAAGAACTTCGATCACACATCTGGTTTGAGATAATCGGCTACTGCAGAAGATCCAGAAGAAATTCTAGGGAACTTTTCTCATGCTTAATGAAGACTTCATGGGGAACATGCAGAGTGAAACCAAGAAGTATAATCCAAAAAAGTGGCATTTACGATGGAGAAATTTTGGGCCGAGTTTTCGGTTACAAGGACAGCTTAAAAAACAAAATCAAAATTTGTCCAAGGTAACCGAATCATTGTTCCAGAATTTTCCGCCAACAAGATGGAGTTAGTTAAAATATGTTTTCCGACTAGAAGCGCTACAAGCGACATCTTATTTCCTGCTACACTCTGAAATTCTTCCGCTCTTAACATAATAAAAGCTTGGAGTACGTCATCTTGTTCCTAGCGTGAGACAGAAGGAGACAAGGGGACCTCATAATGGGATGTAAAGCCCTAACATGCCGGATCGACATGAGTATTGGCAGGTATCCCTTCCCTCCACCAGGAGAAATATACAGCATTACAGGTCGTGCCCTCAAGTTAAAGAATCACAGGTCACCAACAGGATTTCTAGCAAAGTTTTCTTGGCGGTGCATAATCAACAAACGGAATAAACTTCTAAATGAAGCGATCGAGGCTACTGCAGCGGCTGGTTTCGAGCAACGACTGGACAGAATACGGGCCCGGGCTTCCCATGAAGGAGCCACAACTGCCGACCACAGCACTGCTTGCATTTTTGATACATTGTTGGACCTTGTGCTAATTGAGTACCCAAATATTCAGCCCCTTAAGCACCTCCATACTGCTTCCCTCCCTCTTTGTACTGTAGTTGGCTTCCTTTTCTCTCAGTTCCTTTTCTACCTGCCTCTTGTCAGTTTGCCCTACATAAGTGGTTTTCCTTTGACCCTTAGCACCTTCTCTTACTACCCGTCACCAGCATTCTTGGTCTTATCTTTTCTCAGTCATTTGGTTTGCCATCTCCGCCCTCTTCCTCCCAAACTTAGCAGCTGCTGATCTGCCAAGGCAGCGGACCACCTGCAACTAGTATAATGTAAGTGGATACAAGGACAAAAGCTTGAAGAACCTGCTTATGCTTTCGTGCCAGCACCGGGCGATTCGCGAAGCTCAGCAGTGCAGAAAAACGAGCGTTTTGGCCTTCTGCTGACCGATCCTGGAATCTGTAGCAACTTGGAGATGAATTAATCGGAATGAGTAAATGTGTCGCCGAAAATTATCATATACAAACATAATCAGCTAATTAGTAGCTCTGAGAAATTTGTATTTTGTTCGGTGGCACAGGGCTTTTCGTCGTTTGTCTGCTCGCTATAAAGACAAATAGTTTACGCCAGTGGGAAAACACGTTTATGACCGCTCTGATTGCGGACTGTTGAGCCTATATCTCCCTCAGCTAGTGTCGCTTCCGGAGTCACTCTAACGAAAAAACCATTGACATTGTTTCAATACAAACCATTCTTCACCTACTCCACCGGCTTTCACCGTCATTCAGCAACCGTTGGTGTTTTTGGGTTAGTGCTCGTTTTTTTGGGCTATTCTCGGGATCCAATTAGTACCTGATGTCGTAGATAACAAATCGGCGGACCTTTCCTTTTTTTAATTCGTTTTGTAGATCCTCGAGTACCGGTAAACCATTTTGTCAACTTTAGCCGGCAGAAGCTCACGTTTCCATCCGGCTTCTCCATGTTTCTCGCCTCTCTGAATTTCTCACTGGTTCGAAACTTTCCATTTTATTTTATCACTCTCAGTATGAGCTACCCATAATTCGACATTGAGAAAAGAGCACCTGCTTTTCTGTTCACGCCACTCAGAGAAAGTGACCCTAGAGCTTATTTTGCGCAGTCAGGATCAACTTCACTTTGCGTAATGTGAAATTGGGAAGTATTAGGCTTCACTGCACGGCCATAGTTCTTCCTCCTCAAGTTATCAGGGAAGTAGAAGACTTGTCGAAAGCAGAAGGATCTAGTTCTTACAAAGCATAACAACAGCTGCCAGTAGGCGGATTCGTGTGCCTGACAAACAGTGAATTGTCCGTTTGTTTGCAGACTCTGAGATTCGGGATAGCTAACCTTCCCAGCTGCTTCGGCACATGCCCACTCCCTTAGAAACTATCACGATTGGTAACGGTCTACTGAAGGAGAACGGGCTCTGTTGACTTCCCAGCTGCATGCAGAGAGATCCTTGCCGGTCTACAAAGGAAAGTATCGAAAACTTGCTGGGACGGCGGACACAGTCAGAATAACCCATGAGCCAAGTTCAATCAGGTGACTTCCTCACAAGCGGAGCCCGTAGTAGCCCCTTTGGTGGCCGCCGTGCAAGACCTTGGTAAGAAGGTGCAAACGCTCAGCGTGTTGTCCACTGGACACCGAACCCAGGCATAACTTACAGAAAAATTTGCTTGAAGAAATCTTCTAGGATCATCCTATAAAAATTCCGGTTCCGCCATTACCAACTGACTGTCTTCGCTGGTATTTTCAGAGGGTCCTTTATAAGGTGCTTCACTGAAACCCACCATGTTTCATGGCCCCAGCAAGTCAGTGGAATTGAGATGCCAAAGCGTACCTGCACCGGAGGCTACTCGCCAGAGTAGTCATCTATTCCACATCATCGGTCGAAACTCAAAGACACTCAGCTTGGTAAACACAAGTGCTGAAGTTGTTGTACTATCTCATTCAAGTCAAACTTCAGCTGGGTTTCCCTCCTCTAACTTACTAGAGGCTAATCTTACTCCCATTTTGACCTGTGGACACGATTAAGGGCTTTAAATTTTGGCCCTTGCCGCACTTTTTGGTAGTTTTGTTTGATTGCAGCGATTTGAGACGCCATGCCGCGTATTGATTTGCCGCTTCGCTTCGGCCTCTTAGTCCATTCCTGCCGCAAACACCTTGTGGATCGCGAGCACCATTCTGACTGTGATTGCGATTTTGGTTGATTTTTCGCCACCCAAAGGCGTGATTATTATCCATTTCCGCCCTTTTTTGTCGTAAGATTGTTTAGCCTTTTTCATTCTGAAATCCGTCCTTCGCTTAGATGACCCCGGTGAATATTCAGCTGGCTACTCCTCCAGTAAGCTAGTTTGCACTTGTATCTACTGAAAACGTTTTCTCATAACTTCAACAGTTAAAGTTACTTGCATTTGTTTGAAAAACTCGAAAAAGTTCGGAGACCAACCTCAGACTCGCAACTTTTGCAGACCCTTCGTCGTCACTTTTTATGCTCAGCATAACTAATTTCAACAAGGTCACGGTACTAGGAACCGCCCCGTGTGCTCACCACTGGAGGTATCACGGAGGCTCGATGACTTTCGTCACTGTCAATCCTGTGCAACTTGACCCCACCTGATCCCGAGGAGCACTCTACTGGGCTCGGGCAGATATACCTGGCTGACCTTTGAAAGGTGACACCTCTGCTAGCTGTTATCGTTCATATCTTTTCACCACCTCTTGTTTCTCAGTCCGCACTCCTTCACTCCATAATGCCAGGGCCGTAAAGTTCCCCTCATCTCCCCCATTCTATGCACCGGCCGCATTTTTATGGCCTGCGAATAACCGACCGGTCCTGAATTCTCAAGCCCGATCAGTTTCTTGCTGCCCTACTTCTAGAATTCCTACGTATCCAGTATAGCGTTTAATCTGCTCTTCGCCCTTGAATACCAGAAAACCTGTGCTTGTTGCCAAATATCCAACAAAACTAGTCGATTCTTCTCAACCTATCTTTATGATACGCAGCTGCAAAGAAGCAGGTTGTCTGGTAAGATTTGGCCGCTCTTGGCCCCACTTTTCCCGGTCACTACGCCTTGCTGTCTCATCAAAGAATGTTCAGGGTTGAGCTCAGAGCAAAGCAGGCGGCCTTTTACGAAAGGTAGACTCACTTGAACCGCGGACTGAATTTCTTCAGAGGGTCATCAGAATTCCGAAGCTCCTGGCTCAACGGCTCGATCCATCTACGGCTGTAATTTATTTTCCACGCGCACTTTTATTGACCGTAGCTTTTCAGGGGTATCGAAGAGAATACGAAATAAGAGTCAGGCCAATGTTCTCAAAACCCCTGATGAGGCTCGGCTTAACATATTCAGCAGTACCTTGCTAATGTTGTTCGGGTGATACTTCGTAACACCAGACCACGCAAGCAAACACAGAGAAACCATTTTCCCTTGTTTTTTTCACTTTTGGACTCCCGGGCAGTCAGTGAAGTTATTGATAAACGAAGTTTTGTTACCGGGTACTCACCATAAAAAAATCCGAATAACATCCTCAAAACCACCACTACAAGGAGGAGTGCTGAAAAGGCTGGAGTCTCCAACATTCAGGACCGGAACCCGCCAAAAAGCAGCCCAAACCCTGCTTTCCCCTAGTTTACTCTTTGCAACCGGCGTCTGCACGCTAACAACTGTCCAATGTGTGCCTTGATGAAACTTCTGAACCTTCGCCAAATCTGCCAGTCTCCAGGAGCCTCAGACTGATCAGCAATGTCACAGACCCTTGTGGCTCCAGTCAACCAAGTCCTGTCAGCCAGACGTGGCCCAGGCCTCACAAAATGCAACCCTATTCTTGTAGCCCGCTTGACCGGCAACCCCTGCTCAACTTACCTAAGCTGCACACACCAAAGTGTGGTAGTTTTAGTTTCCGTCCTCCAGCTGCTGCATGGTCGTTCAACAACCGCTGGCCCCACTGGTCCTGCTTTCCGAGACCCCTCGTGACCTGGATAAAGGATTGTCAGTTTTGCGCCTTCATATTTGGATTACGCCTCCTATGCATAATAATCAACGAACAATATTGTCAGTCCCAACGGGGCGGGGCGCGGTCCTATCCAACTCCTTGGCCGGAGCACATCGGGCGTGCAAGCTGTCTGAAACGACGCGCGGGCGCAAATAGTCTGGTGGATCACACCTTCTGTTTTCACTCATGGAGTGTGTTTTCATGTTCGTTGTCTAGCGCAACGTCAGCTTCACCCATCAGAACCGGTAGCAAACTTCACGCTCTCACCGTCACAGCTCTACTGCGCTCGATATAACCGTCCGCGGATTGCATGCTTTCATCACCTCCGCTCAACCTTTGTAGGCTCACCAGTCGATTTTTTAATTGCTCTAACCGCTTACTGTCCTCACTTCTCGTGTACGCACGTCGAGGCTCCTCCACCAGTCGCGGCCTACCCGTTATATCCGTTCTTTTATCGTTTTTGATCGACATTCGCACCCGCACCCATACCCAGTCCCCAAGTTGGAACTTGCCGCCCTACCTAGGCATCATCATGATCACATTTATTACGAACTAATAACTACCATATATTTCTTGCTTAGCTTTATGAGTCCCGTTTTGTCTCTCCACCAGCAAGCTCACTGATAGACGTCTCCGGTTTATTCATTTATGAGACAGGCTTCAGAAAGGCAGCTCTCAAGCTCCATCGTCCCACCCCTGCTGCACATATATATATATATATCGTGACCCTGTTTCTTTCCAGGTTCTCTCGTCCTGGAGTCTTCTTTATCCTCCGTTCACATCGTCCTCCACCTGGAGTAAAATGATCTAGCTGCTCATCACTTAGCTCTTTCCTTTCGGCCAGTTCTGCCATTTCCAGTTTTAAATTTTGTCCCCACAGACTTCTTTTTTGTGCTTTTCAGGTTGCTCTATTTCTCAACATTCCATCTGCTTTAAATAAGTCACTACACCATGAATTTCACGAACAGTTTTTATGTGATCTGCCTTTACTTGTCCTCTCAGATTTTTCATATACACATTTCGCTCCTACACTGTTCGCTATTTTAAATGCTGAATCCATTTACCCCAGTCAGATCTATAGCCCAGTTTGCTCTCACCGCAGTCATTCCTCACTACTGCAACCCATGACGATACTTTCTCCGCCCTCGCAGTCTACACCGTCCTTTTCTTGCTGCTTCTTAATGTGCGTCCACTTCCCGCTGCTTCTCCCATATCTAACGGTAGTCTCGGGAACACCCACTTCGAATAACTTAATCGAACTATTCCGACTGGCCCTAGTCAATCACTTTCTCTACTCTTCAGGACACAGCTGACATCCTCTTGGCGCCCCTGAGACTGATTTTTCTCTTAGGCGATCCGTCAAGTTCCAACTCTCAAAAAGAAACCAGTACTTCATGATTTTTTGTTCTTACTCTACGTTTAACTGTTGACAGTGAGTTTATTTTTGCTCTGACTCCCCCAGTTTTTGGGGGCCATCTCCCTCGCGACTTCCTGTCGCCTCTTGATTTGCTTCCACTCTGGAAATATCCACCCTTTACGGCCACCGTATACCAAGCTCCCCCAAGCACATCTTATATTCCACTCACATTTTGGGCCTGAATCTCTTGCCCCATCTTGTAAGCTGCGTTTCGCAGCCTGTGACTGATCAGTTATGGCAGCTTCAAAATTCACCATTTCTGTCCTTCCCTTTTCCACGCATATGAATTTATTCTGCGTCGTCTTTTGTTAGCACGGCTATCCCAACCGTATTTAGGCCTTCCTCTTGTGAAACCCAAACCTGACTGCTCTCTCCGCTTGGACTAGTCAGGCCTCGTCATTCGACCTTGACTTTCGGATTCACGCTGCATCAACTCGAATTTATCATTAGGCCTATTTAAAACTCTCTTCGCCAGTCCCTGGTGTGCGTACATCTGTCTTTCATTTATCTCACGTTGGCCTTACATTTACCTGTACTGCATCAACCTGTCTCATACCAGCGATACACCGTTCTACATAATCACGAAATATTTGTCCATGTATTCGGCTGTGGTCTTTCGGTCATGTGTTCAGCATGCCTCGGGCCCCTCTAAAATGAACCATTATCAAAAGTTACTCGCCGGATTGCACCATACCACGGATAAGTCACTACTGACCGAAGTTGACTCGTCAACCCTCAGAGCAAACCCCCGAAAGAAAATTGTCAAGAAGCAGCTACCCCAAGGATACGCTCTCGTCCTCACGACCTGATTCGTCACTCTTGGATGTAAAATTGGTAATACTTTGTACTCAGCCTCCACTTCCATCCGGTGGCACTGACTGCTGCCTGCGGCCCCAAATCGGGAACTCTATAACCCGCCCTACCCCCATGCCAAAGGCTCTAAAGTTTAGTTTGTTAGGCGGAAGCCACCTTGTATCACCACGCCCCACTCCGTTGGTTTGGCGGAACTTACAACCCAGCATGTGCCTTGGTAAACCGTCACAAATGACGGTGCCTGCGACTTTTGTTCGCAAACTGAACCATTTCTCATAGCATAACTCCTCCCGGCGAAATCCCAGCTTCACGAGCTGTTACGCCGACGATAGCCGCAACTCTTTTCGGGCCTCCACCGTTCGTCCTACCTGCCCCATTACGATACAAAACGTTCGGTTTCTCACACCTTTGTCCAGCTAACCACAGCCCTTTTACCTGCAGGGTGCTTCCATCAAACCCATTTGTGTGAATGTCCACCACCCTGTGGCGTTCAATCGCGCAATCCCTCCTTCTTGCCCGCTTCATTGAAACATCTTTAAAAATCAGCATCTTGTAATTCTTTTAAATCTTCTCCGATAGCAGAACGAATTCCGAGTTCCAACTGCGCAAAGTGGGTGTTCCCAGCATCCCGCTTCATGCTTATTTTGATACAACCCTCCTATCAACTACTGACACCTGCCCTACCCCACCTGAACAAAATGTACTGGCATGCGAAGAAACCAAGCCATACCTTCCGGTTTCTACCTACTGAGGGTCGCCCTAACCACACAATACCAAACACTACCTAGACTGCCATGTGGAGAAAACAATACACCGCATATTGTCGCATTCCTTCATCTTACTACAAGCGTGACCATGCCAATAAATATTAGCAGGTACCCGCTGTTCCTCTTAAAAGCTCGTCCGGTTTCGGGTAAGCTGGACTGAACAAGGCCACCAGCTGCTCTTATTACCCCTGACTTTGTTATAGTAGCCGGAACACGGTTCACAGAAAACACCTCAATCGAGAGTCTTTTACCGCTGGGTCTGATATATTCTCAAACCCCAATTAAACCAGACTCTGTGGGGGATGTATGATGTGCCTCCAGAGGAGCATCCCAATGGTTGTCATCGGCCACCTCCTAATAGGTAATGCCTTCGAACCCTTATGGTTACCACCGCAATCTGGACTCCAAGGCTTATAAGTAGGGTGCATCCACCGCTTTCCTGGTCCGGGCTTGCTCCCCCTCGATAGTGCTACCGAAGCGGTCAGCTAGTCGTGTGACTGACCCTGCAGTGCAAAAATCGCAGTAGGTGATTGCAATGCCTCGGAAATATGTTGATTTTTACTTTCTGGACCCACCGGCTGCTCGACTCACTCTCTTGTATCCGTCTTGGACGGTAGAAACAAAACGTGACCATACCCATCGGAGGAATGCATATTCTAGAACTCATCTTCACTCATAGCCTCTCAGAGACTTCTACTATGACACTAGGCTATTTTTCACGCATTGACCACCAAATGGTCACTCGTAAGTGGCAGCTTTCATAGTGCATTACAAAATCTGCTCCATCTGATAGGCTCATTCCTCGGGTAAGCTGGCGTTTGCCCTGGGCAGCATCCGATCTATCAACAGAGATGATTTCTTTCTAACGTCCACCCCTCAGACGATAGCTGGCCCTCTCTTCATTACCTTTTCTGTGCCCTCCACTAAATTTGGCACCTTGTCCAACCAGGGCCCTACGAGGACAGAAATTCGTGTAGCCCATGTCGAGCGAAAGATTCTTGACTGGCAAAGCATGTACCCTGTATTGCGTGAATTTCCCCTTAACCTAAGCATACATCACCTATATAGATTTCTTTTGATTGTGAGGGGAAAACACCTCATAAGCCAAGAAGCTCGAGCATTGAACGATCCCAACAAACCAGGACAAGTAGCAAGGTCACTAAGACTAAGGTCTTCTCATTCCCCTTGCAATACCCCAAAATTATTCATTTCCGGGCCTTCCACCGCCAAGTCACCCAAAGCCCTGGCAGAAGCGTCCAAAGTTTACCTTTCATCTGCCTTGACTCCTCCATCTCAGACCACTCGGCCAGCACTTCCTCCCTCGACTAATGCCGGAATTTCCTTCATTGGCTTCAGTTGTAGTGACATAGGCAGATCAATCTCCAGGAGGACAAGTTCTACCAAACTGCACCCGGATATTTCCTCTCCCGCAATTATCCGCCTAGGAAGCTGCAAATGAAGTGCAGTGAAAGCCATTCAACACGTTCTGCGTGATTAGTGCATGTGACCACATTTGATATCGCTTTGCAAAGCTCTTCCATAAGCAAAACTTACGCACGTCTGTTTGTCTATATGAGACATTTTGGTTTGGCCTTGAGCCGATTCTGACAGCCACACTTGGATTACGGGACCTTGAACCCTCTGATTTTACCGCCAAGTCTACTTGGCCACATTCTTGAGGTTTGTATGTATTTGTGCCACGTGATTTTCAGTTTGCTGCCGTAGAAGCTAAGAATCAACTTTTTTTAGTTTTGAGATTTGTGTGGATCTGCTACCCATTGCTTCGGCTGAGACGAATATGACTGGCAAAACTCAGGTGAAACCATGACAAGAAGACTGTGAATGCCCAGACTAGGAATCAAGGATTCCATGA
Organism: Fasciola hepatica; assembly: GCA_948099385.1. Lineage (NCBI taxonomy): Eukaryota > Metazoa > Platyhelminthes > Trematoda > Plagiorchiida > Fasciolidae > Fasciola > Fasciola hepatica. Next base: position 3,301,741 of record CANUEZ040000126.1, on the reverse strand, counting down.
GCCAACAGAACTTGACTCGTCTAGCCCCCAAGTATGGTTCGAGTGTTGTTGATTCTCCGGACAAAGGTAGTTCTATCGGTTCTGTCGGTGCCAAATCAAGTACTTTTAATGACGGCTAGTTCGAAGATGGTGATGTTCGTAGATTGAGAGTGATTGAGAGTGATTGAGTAAGAGGATCCGTTGTGGTTAGCTAAAAAGGAAGCAAAGCATTTTAAACAAGGAACTCACTTCAGTGGGACAGCAGTAAAACCATGTGGTTCACGATATCACTATCCAGCTGGCGACTTGCTCGACGAAAAACACCGGAAACAACCTGAAACTACCTGGGTTTCTGCAGTCGACTTTCCCAGAGTAGAGCTGACTCCTTCCGATGAGCTCCTAGAGGAATACTGCATCTTCAAGAAGCAAACCCAAACATTTTCCTTGGTTCAAAGTTGCCTATTCCAAGCGAAGGTTCTTGTACTTATTGCTTTACGGTGGTGGAAGAGCCAAGAATGCCGTCGAAGGCTGCGCAACGCCTGATCCTCCAGGGCACGCAAAATCCTGTTTACGCAACCACTCCAGGTGGCTAGAAGCTTGGTTGATGGTGTTTTATCGAGGGGCAACGCGAATTACTGGTAAGGTTTGCAATAAAAATTCAGAATTTCAGTATTGCATTAGAGCACTTGGAATACCAGTCTGATCTGAAAGCTTTGCACGCACGGGGATGCATCGCCCGATGTCTACTTATTGATTCATGGAGCTGACGGGCAGAGGAAGCTGAGAGAAAAAGTAAGCTTGGGCGAGTATCACGTTTTGAAGATTTGATGGAGTTCACAGGTCGTCAGTCCCGCACTTCCAAAATCCGATTTGGACTAATCGCACGCGAGGGCTGCAGACTCGATCTGAAGAAATTAACGTCGTTCCAAATTGTAGGGAATGAATGCAACCGAATCCAGTCCCTGGCCAACATACACATGGTAAGACGAGGGACCGAGTGGTCGACTAAGCGCAAGCTAAAAAACCCAATTCGTGGGTTACTAGGTTGCTCAACCGTTCATGAGATGAGTGTAGCCGATCGGTTGCCCGCAGTATAAAAGATTGCTCCGTGCCTTGTATGTTTAAACAACTCTCGTCGAGCATCTGAGTGAAATTTTCGAGTGAAATGTGACCAGAATGGATGCGTGGATGAATGTCGACTGTCAATATATGTCCCTAAAAACAGTGGGCCTACTGAGCCGGATGAACCCGGTAATATCTACTCAGCAGGATATGATGGATGCAAACCGACGAGATTGGGTACCTTGCCTGTCGGTATCGTAACACCCAAGGGATTGAAGGGCATGGCGTTTTTGGACATAGGGTCGGATACTTTGTTATTTACGCGCAAGCCTATAGAGCGATGCAAACTAATCAGCAAGTCCACCCCTACCAAGATCAGCTGGGATGCAGAGAGTCATGTTAACAACCTGATAGGGCTGACCAAGTGGTTACCACCTTTAACTGATAGAGTGGCAGTAGAATTTCCGAAAGCCTTTGCAGTAGACGGTTTAAAAAAAGAGTCCAGCCGACTATATTAGGTCAATCGCCTGTACATGGACTCACCTCACAGACAACCTTCGATGGAGTATGTGGCGCCTACGTTATTATACTAATTGGTTACAATGTACCAGAGGCTCATAGGGTGCATGATTGGAGCCCAGGCAATCGGAAGGCACCATTTGCTTCACGAAAATTGCTAGGCTGGACACTTCCCGGTCCACTAGCGAACGAAGTTCAACAATTGGCATCAGCAAATTACTCCATAATTGCTGATAGTTTTGCCTATGTGGAACACAACCGGCTTCCCAATATCCAATCTAAGGTTTTTCTCAGAAGAGTGCAGCTCGTTCAAAAGTGGACCAGTTGGTGCTATCAAGGATAGATTTGAAGACAAACCATCAAAACAGGCAAAGCAAAATTGTCCTACCCAGGCGGCCACCGTCAAATCACCTGTCGAGGAATCGGGGAAGAATCAGAAAGAGCTTGGCGTACCTCAAAGAGAGACTTTTCCGGGAAGCTTAATCTAAAGTTGAATACCAGCGGGTCACACCGTGCGGTTTGGAGTCGGCCGATCTAGTGACAGTACACGATACCTGGGTGGAACGGCACGGTCGGCGGCGCAACAAATTACATTTTTCCAAAGCAACAGCTGCCGATCCGGAGTCGATGTCCACAGGTGAACTCAAAACGGCCGTATTGTTACTTGGTCTCGAAATGGCAACAGTGATAAAAGGGTACTTTACCACCATCGGAATGAACGTTGCATGTTGGACAGATCCTGCAATTGTATTACATTACAGGAGACGGAGAAAACAGAGAGTTTTTTCGGAACTTCAAAGTTTTATTTACTCGTTCCAGGAAGCAGCCATGAAGATGCCAATAATTCAGGCTCAAGAAAAGAAGAAGGAGTTCCCAGACCACCTCGCGCCATGTGGCTCAGCATTTTTTTCCATTTTATTCCCTACAAATATTCAGTTCGACCTTTTTGCCTTGAATAATTCAGAAGTGTACTGAGATCCATATTCCGTTCAACCTGATGGAACTTGTAGACGGAGAATTCCCCGAAGCTTCACCTAAACAGTCCAAGTGGCGCTTATTACCTGAAATCACATTGTGAAGTTATCCTGGCCTTTGGAGAAGAACGTTTATCCGCAGTTTACAGGGTGCTGATGGTCACATTTCTGATACACGAGAAAAACTCTAAAGTACTCTAATACGCCTCATTATTCGATCATTTTCCGTGTTCATGTGTGTTTCAATACTCCCCGTCGAACATCCGTTTTCAGAGCCGAATCACAAAAAGAAACAGATTCTTATTTTCCCCAAAATCTAGTGTGCTAATTTATGTATTTACACTGTTTCTGACTTTACTATTTTACGCAATATCCCATGGTCACTGCGAAGTTGCATCTGTGTACAACCTCCGCGAGCGGATTTATGCAACATTAGCCCAGCCAGCTGCTGCAAACGTTTTCCGCATGCGATACGTAGTTTTAGCCCGCCCGGCAAAACATTCTACTCTGGACTGTTGACGGTGTTTCTTACTGTGCTTTTCAATCTTCCAAAGAACAAGGCAATCAGAAATTGCGCAGCAAAAGTTGGAGTTGATCTGATATGAAGTGAACAAATGACCACTACCTGAGCCTTTGTACAGGCAGCCGACTCAGAAGACTGGTAACTGCAGGCACTGACAGTAAGCCTTAGGAAGGTAGGGTGAGAAGTATGACCCACTTTGATTCTAGGACTGTAATTTCCGCAGAAAGAATTTGGCCAGCCGTGTAACAGATATGGATAGAACCCACCAGTTTTTATACAAGCTTTGTGAATATGACCACATTTGATATCGCTTTGCAAAGCTCTTCCATAAGCAAAACTTACGCACGTCTGTTTGTCTATATGAGACATTTTGGTTTGGCCTTGAGCCGATCCTGACAGCCACACTTGGATTACGGGACCTTGAACCCTCTGATTTTACCGCCAAGTCTACTTGGCCACATTCTTGAGGTTTGTATGTATTTGTGCCACGTGATTTTCAGTTTGCTGCCGTAGAAGCTAAGAATCAACTTTGTTTTAGTTTTGGAATTTGTGTAAGTCAGCTACTGGTTGCCTGATCCGCGATAATTTTGACTCACACATAGCATAATGAGGTAGTTTAGCCCTTTTCTCATGATGGAATTTCATGCTCCGTCTAAAGCTCCCCCGAATGACGGAACTTAGATCTCATTTTTCCTCCAAGGAGATGGGGGAGTTTCGGCGTCAAGGATATAGAGACGTTGGATATCTTTGGGAAAACGAGGACAGTTTCGTGGCAGGTCGTAGACAATGCGTCGCTGAATACATGAGGAACACTACCGGACCCGAATCGCTAACTTTAATTACACCACCGTCGATAAGTTCATTTGATTATGGTCAGCCACTGAGCAGGACCGCCTGGGAATGTTCAGACGGTTAATAAAAAGCCAAGACTGCAAACAGTCGGCTATGCCGAATGAGTGAATCTTAGAAAGTAGCTGAGCTTGAGACACGCGATCAAATAATTTGGTCAAATCAAGATATATGACGACGGCTGAGTGATCTCAATCTGGGGAATCGGCGGTACGTTTTAAGTAATCAAAATGGAGGAGGTGCATGATAGGCACTTAATGAATCCATGCTGATAGCCGTCTGCCAGATTATCAGGGGTAAATGAATCCTGCATTTGTACTTTGACCACCCCTTTGATGAGCTAGGACATATTTGTAATGAGGTTAATTGGTCAGTAGTTATCCGGACCTACGAGTGAACCATCTCCAAGCATAGAATAATCACCGGAGGATTTCTCGGTTTGGCGACAGTGCTTTCATTCATAAAAAGCAAAAGATTGGGATAAGACTAGTGGGTATCGAAATCTTTGTAAATCACAACAATAGGAAGTCGAGCAACAAGTAGCTGACTTACACAAATTCCAAAACTAAAACAAAGTTGATTTTTAGCTTTTACGGCAGCAAACTGAAAATCACGTGGCACAAATACATACAAACCTCAAGAATGTGGCCAAGTAGACTTTGCGGTAAAATCAGAGGGTTCAAGGTCCCGTAATCCAAGTGTGGCTGTCAGGATCGGCTCAAGGCCAAACCAAAATGTCTCATATAGACAAACAGACGTGCGTAAGTTTTGCTTATGGAAGAGCTTTGCAAAGCGATATCAAATGTGGTCACATTCACAAAGCACGCACGACACCTTGAAGGATCATCATCATGGATTTTCACTCCATGCTCCTCTTGATGCCCTGGTTTTAGTGGTCCCTCAAACCCCACTGACCCCTCTGTTCGAGATCAGGGACTGCAATACGCAGCCTCGATGTAATTTTCTGAACATTTTTCCTGATTAATTGCCAAAGCTAAGAGCTTCACTGGTCTTATGTTTCGATGTCTCAGACCCAGTCTGAGCCGACTCATAGCCTTCACTAATGATGCTAGACCCTGATTGAATACTGTTCCCTTATTACTTCTAACTTTTCGTGCTCTTTTAACATCGCCATAGAAATTGTCCAGCGGTCACTGTCCAGGCGACTGACAGGTACATCCGCCACCCTTTCATACCGACGAAGATGTGATCTCCTTCGAATTGACACACTCTGGCCACGCCGCATAAAGCCCAACTTATCCTTGTACAAGCTCAGGCACCTTCTCGCATATCCTTCCACCTAGATAACCCTTACCCCAAACTGTACCTATCCTCTTAGGCACAGAGCCCTTTCTTTGCCCGTCGTTTTTTTCAAATTGTCCGCTAGGTCTAACTTCTAGTATTGTATTTAACAAGATCTGGAACTAAATCCCGCATACCAAACGTCGAGGTGACTACTTTCACCGGTTCCAGTGTAAAGTAAATAAATCTCATTGCGAGTACTGCCCTGCCACTAGGCAACAATACTGTAGCTATCAACAGTGCCTTCGAAAATGGCCTCTGGTTATGGTTTCCCCTCGGTAAAGCTCTAGATCTGTCATCATATCTGCTCAACTTGGCTGTTTGCGCGCCGCATGCAGCATTTCGTCCTAGAGTGGACTGGTGCCCCGGTTAACGTGAAGCCCATTTAACCAGCCCTATCCCACTTCTCGCCCCTCCCTGCAACAGAACCAGTCCTCATGCCTGTGTCGCCTTGCCTGCGGTGTGTTATTTACGACAGAACAGAGTACTAGCTGCTCGGTCGATACAACATGGTGCTACCTTGCCAACACCGAAACGGGACCCTGGAGTACTGGCAAAAGTCCTGTCGGAGGATAGTCGATCTCAAATTTCCCTCTGTATGAGTCCTGCTTTCACCAGTGAACCAGAGCCGATCAACTCGGTTGTTACCCCTTGTAACCCACTTTCCTATTATATTGTCATAGCTAAGCTAACGGCACGTTAATGGTATTACCAGTCGTCAAAAGTATCACCCTAATTCCAGCCCACTCCGGGTGCTTCACAGCCTCTCTACAGCCCAAAGTAGCCCATCACGTTCCACCAGGTCGCATCTTTCTCTATACTGAGCTACCATTTATAATCCACCTAGCCACGAAGCGCAAAACTCATCTTCCTGAGTACCATTTAGAGTGGCCTACGTCCCATCAGGCTCATAACCACCCAGTGATTTAAGCGGTAATTCCTTTCTTGAGTAACACGCAGCCAAATCGACAAATCCCAAAGTCAGAACAAGATTGGTTTGCTGACTCTACGGTACCAAACTAACAAATTACATGCAAATAAATGGCGTACAAACCTCAACTGTACGGCCAAAACGTTTAGCGACGAGGATCAGAGTTCGGCAAGGATCAGCGTCAGATACGACCGTCACGGCAGCCGAGTTCAAGTCAAAATATGCCACGGCTTATGAGCAAAATATAAACAAATGTCTATGTATGGTGGTTTGTGCCTGCTGTACTTGTTCTAGGAGCAATACGTTGAACAGCGCAGTCCCAAAAATACAAGTTTGTGACAGAGACTGGGGAGGATTACTACACGTACTTTTCAGTGATATCTTCAACAGGTTTTTTCGTCTTACATCGCATGTGCCCTCGATCCATCGCCCCTCATCCCCCTTACTTCAAACGTCACTATTTATGTTATTCATGTTTATCACAATGACCCAACCACTAAAGGTTCATGAATGCCAAAACAACACTTTCTAAATAGATGACTTATTTACGTTGCATCCCATTGCCTTTACTTACCAAATTATGTCGCAACTTGTCCCCATCATTCATTGCTGGCGTGATAGCCTGGCTTTTGCTCAAATTTCATTACTTATCCAGATCTAGACGTTCATCCTCGATTCCCTGCCCTGTCAGGCGAGTCCAAACTGGCACACCTTCTTGTCCGCTTCATAATATGGATCATCGATGAATATTTAGCGTAAAGTATCGTGTATCCTACTGAACAGCTACCACTCGACATACAAAAACAAAAAATTTAATGTTATTTCGGAGAGGCCCGAACAGAGATGGGCTCGGAGTGTATCGAAAAAATAGATGCACCGCGTGAAATGTTAGGGTAAAATTGTATTGCTTGATAACACTGCGTAATCGAAATCCCTGGTAGGTTAACGACTCTCCGGTCATCAAGAGCAACCTTTTTCAATATTGGTTTTGCAACCAAATGAAACTGGAATGGTAGCTCAGACCAACTGGGTGTTAGTCACGGTGTATTTGTGTGTAAGTTTTTGTGTTTGTTGTGTTGTTTAATGCAAGAGTTGAATGTAGGAACATGTTAGCTACAGTGAGTGATACACTCGTTGTAGCTAAACTGCTCTTATACTCAACCGAATCTAAAGCTATGGCCGCATTTCAAAATCCACCGCAAATCCATGTCAGATATGTAGAGGATACATTTGCTATTCTGGAATCAGAACAAAGGCATGACTTTCTACAACATCTCAATATTCAGTTTACCCCAACTCAATCCACAATGGAAGCTGAGAGCACTGACAGAGTCATCAGTTTCTTTTACTGTGGACTACAAGTGAACAACTCTCGCAGGTTTGCAGTTAGCATTCACAGGAAACTTATACACTTCAACAGATATCTGGGTTATAACTTAGCCCATCCACAATGCATAAAACGGGTGCTCGTACCGTCACTAACCCGCAGAATCGGTAAATTGTGCAACGACGACGTCACTCATAAACAGGAAACGCAACACCCACACGCGGCATTTACAAACCAGAACTGCCTGCGAGGATTAGAAGCGGATGCACTAAGAGGCAAGTCGGCTACACAAGACAAGAAGGACGTAGACTGGCTAAACTCCGCTGGTATTCTGTACAGATCAGGCACATTGGAGGCAATCAAGAAAGTGCTTGGGGCATATGTTGTTCGCGTTTTCTTCCTAATAGGTAAAGCTTTTTAACGTCATCTCACAGAGACCAATAACTCCCAAGCATACAAGAACATAACAATTGTGTTTACATGATCAACTTCAACGACCGCCCCCGCTCAATACTTTGAGCAAACTTGCACAAAGGCCAAAACCAGAATAACAGAACACAAGTAAAGAAAAATGCCGATCGAAAGACCAAATGGCTTGAAGAAAGTCAGAATGCGGCTCTGCAATCGCACTTCATGCCATAGCCGAAAACCACACCGCTGACTGCGAAAATACCAGAATCCTTCAGTATGGATTTTGTACGTACGCATATCATCTCTAAGCAGAGGCTCTGGTAATTACTGCCCACTAATCGTGTCTCAATAGCAAAAATTGGGCAGAGATTTCAAGCGTATGGATGGTACTCAAGACGCGGATGGATAAACACCAAAAAGTTTATAACGCTTTTCTGACCTCAAGTGACCCGCCATCACGGACACTCACACATCCTTGCATTAAACAACACAACAAACACAAAAACTTACACACAAATACACCGTGACTAACACCCAGTTGGTCTGAGCTACCATTCCAGTTTCATTTGGTTGCAAAACCAATATTGAAAAAGGTTGCTCTTGATGACCGGAGAGTCGTTAACCTACCAGGGATTTCGATTACGCAGTGTTATCAAGCAATACAATTTTACCCTAACATTTCACGCGGTGCATCTATTTTTTCGATACACTCCGAACCAATCTCGGTTGTGACACAATAAACGTGACTGGATGTCTAGGCAATGAGCATCCCAAGGATCACTTATCGCCCCGTTTGTGGCAATCGTGAATGGTTGAGGCGTATCCGTGTGCTTGCCTACGAAGCTCTACCTGGCAGTATCATTTGTGGTTGCTGCCAAATCACCACAAAGTGCCAGTTGCAGTACCGCCTTTAGTTGTTGTTCGCCACTGCAGACTTGGTTTCCTCCACCTTGAAGTGGAATCTTCTTTGGCACAGACAGGCCTTTAACCAGTTCATTACCATTATAGCTACTTTCATCCCTCCTAGTTTATGTGGCAACAGTTTGTGTTTCAAGCTGCCGAACGCTCTGCAAAAGTCGAGACAGCACGCCTTGACTCTTTCACCTCAGTCTAGTTTCTGATTAGCCTCGTCAGGAAAACTCAGGAGATTGCTGGGGCAAAACCTACCTTTAGTGGACTTGTGCCAATCCCTTGCAACCAGATTGTTCACCTCTAGGTGCCTCGTCGGTGCTTTTCTTTTTATCCTCTCCTTTACTTTGAAGACCGCCGAGAGTAGGCTAACAAGCAGATAATCCTCCACTTCATCCCTCCCACCATCTTTGCGTATTGCTACGGTTTCCGCGGTCTTCCGTCCACCAGGCAATCGTGTTTCCTTGAGAGGTTTGTTGAATGACTCAGCCAATGGTCCTGCGAGTATACTGACCAGCGGTTTTTGGGATTGCGGGGAGTGTGCCTTCTGGGCCTTAGGGTTTCCTCCGGTCAAGGGCTTCTAGTGCCAGTAGATCACCTCCCGACGTAACCTCACGCTCCTCCATCTGCCTAGGTCTGGAGACCCCTAGAGGTGGCGGTGGACCACCTTGGTCTATCCTGTGAACATCCTCGAAGTACTTCCAAAGAAAGTCTGTTTTTTGTTGGTTGTCCTCAGCTGGGTCCCCCTTCCCAATTTTTAAAAGACCTCCTGCAACCCGCATGGCATGTTTGTCTGGACGTGTTTGTAGAACACTTTCGGGTGTTTTTTTCGCTACCCTGGCGATCTTCAATTCGTATGTTAGTTTCTTCAACCTCTGTTAATCCACCGCTTACTTAGTTATTCGTTTGCACTGGATGAAGCGCCCATGTCCACCAGTGCCCTGAAACCTCCGACGAGCTTGCTGTTTTCTCTCGAGTGCATGGGCCATACGTCCTTTCCTCCACGGAGGTAAGCCTGTTCCCCGTACTCTGCGCAGCGGAGCTGCTTCCACCGTCACAAGCAGTAAGATGCCCCTTACAACCCACCACATTTCTTCCACTTTGCCCTCCATACCCCAAGCGGGTGACTCTGCCACCGCCATCAGGCCTCCTTCGTCCAATTTCCTGAAGGTCCCACTCCACTTATCTGGTGGGGCCTCCTGAACGGGAGACCTGAACATGTGGGTTCTGTGGTGGCTGTTCCCTATGGGCACCAATACGGAGTTCGACTACTTACGCAAGACATATCGGCATGACTAGATCCAATACCCCTGGCGTTTGACCCTCTTTCCACCTGGTGCTCTGGTGGATGTGCTGTATTAGCGCTTTGTCCTCAACGTAGTCAAGCAGTCTCTGGTTGAAGGACTCGGCGGGCTCCTACTTTGTTTGCCGGTCTATCTCTAGTGCGGTGAAATCCCTAGAACTAAACACCCTCCTGCTTTTATGGACGATAGTTCTGGGTATTCTGGCAGACTCTTATCTTCCTCCGCGTCAGGGGATATGCTCCTGCATGCACATAATACCACTACCCACCTACTCCGAATTTTTATTCGTGCTACAACCGCCTGCGCACTGGGTGTAATATACTTGATACTCCCCTTTTGAATTATCTGTGGGGCTACTAGAAACAGAACTTCTCCACTCTTCCGTCCCCATGGTCAGCTCTGTGCACACTCAATACCTCCTGGCACTCTAGGCTTAACCATTCCCTCTCTCGTAGCCATGCTTCGGTTGTAGCTATGCAGTCCAGTCCTTCCGACTCTGCCCCGGGGTTCCCCTCCCCATTATTCGCCGATACTGCAAACATAACTCTGCATCACGGTTATTCTTCCTTTTCCCTTGCAGTTTCTGGACACCGGTGCCTTGATTTCTCACTCGGGCTTTGTGCCCGAGTGCCTCCTTCACATTTTTTGCCTTGCCCGGGCTTCTCATTAGAGATGAGCCAATGGCCCCACTTACCACTTCGTTCCATGGGGCATTTTCCGACGCCTGCTCTCTTCTTGCCGTTTGAGTCCTGTTTGCGACTGTCGGTATGAGGCGCATTATAGGCGACGACAAATGGGATGGCCGCGTAACCCGCACTGATTGAGTTGATGACGAAACTTCTGGTTCTCGTGAACCCGTTGTGGCCTTCCAGGAGGCTAAGTTGTCCGGTTCGATGGTGACACCTCCCCCGGAAATTATACCTCTTCTGTCCGCCCCAGCAAGCGAAGTATCCCGACTTTTAGGGCTCCGAGACTCCACCAGCGTAGGCCTCCCGGGGATTTCCCGCCGTCGTTGAGTCTCCATCTTTCCAGGGGTAATACCCCCTCAATTAGGGCATCCGATGGTACCTCAGCTAGTTTTAGTAGGCCAGTAACCCGTTGTTCCAGGTGCTAGTCCTCTTTCGTGTCTATCTACTAAACGGTTCTCTAAGACCCTTTATAAATAAATTTCTTCTGCGTACCGGTGCTATTTTCATGCTTGCTTGTGCCCTCTTTGCTACGCCTGCCAACTGTCTAAGCTTGAAGCATTTCCATTTGGAGAGCCTGATGGCAAATCAGATCGGACAAGCTTTTCGCCTCTAGTTCAACCCGATCTTAAAGGACTTTACGTGACTCTTTGCTCGGTAGACTTTTCCCTTCCCTTTCGCAGTTCACGTCATTCGCCTTACTTGTCAGCTTTAGAAGTGAGGCCTCAGGTTTGCCATTTGAGACTCCTAGCCAGCCCCATGCTCGCGCACTTCTATGCATAACTTCTTTCTGGCTTTTTTCCTCCCGTCCTACGGTGACTGATGTTCCTGTCCCTTGCTATACACCCTGAGCTAACTCCAGTCAGATCGTCATGCTTCTTATAGAGCTCCGAGGCTTTATTTTGCATCTTGCTACATTCCCAATAGAATAAAAATGAGCGAACATCGCAGCGTATGCCTGCCGGTACTTCTAAGGTACCTCGCCTCTGACCGCACGGAAACTTCACCTTGACCTCAGTCTTTTCAGATGTTGGAGACCTTGCTAGTTGTTTCTTGTTGCTGAATCTGCGCGCATTCATGCTCTTAGAAATGCCGCCCGACTGAAGCAACCAGTGAGGCAGGGCTGACCAGCTATTCGACCAGGGGACAACAGGTAACGTACAAGCACAAGAAAAAATTCCACTGGAATTAAACGAGTGACTCCAAGGGTAGACTCAACAGTTACAGTAAAGCAAACTGGCTGGAGCATTGGCTCGCCGTTCTCTGGTGTCAAGGGCCACTTGCCCTTACTTGGAATAGCCATCAAATCCCCTCGCTTGCTTTCCTCTCTGCGTTGAACTAATCTGTGATAACTGGTGGCCCTTTTGAAGCCAGTTTGGGCTTCTTGATAGTGGAGATGTCTAGATAGTGTGTAGGCTCGATATTTATCGTTTCCAGTCCTCCCTCAGCAACTGGGGAGATTCCTTTTACTGATCGAACCGATATATTTATGTGGTTCTGTCGCTGAGCACAACCCTATACGGGTTCCCATTCATTTTTTGTCTCTTGGCAGTCGATTTTTACGTTTCTCCTGATTGAGGTCGATCGTACTACTAATGGAGTTCTATTGTTTTGTGGAACAGTAACTGGACGGTCATCAAACTAGAAACCTGTGGCACTGTCGTGACCACCGGAAAGAATGTTGTTTCGCTTTCCTGTTGCAGCACATGAGGATCTCTGGAGCCTCAGAGGCAAGGAACTGAAAGCAGGTTTGGCACAAGTCTCCATATCCTGTTATCTGACCTGATCTGAGTACAAGAAACTGTAAGGTCTGGCAGATTGCTGTCAAATCCCGGGAGCTGAAATGGACTAAACCGAAATGAACTGAACTGGTCTAAAAATGAGCGTACATTGAACAGCCCGGTGGCCTTGGACAACAATATGAAACGGATTTACCATGTTTACGCTACGGAGATTTTTTCAATCGCAAAAAAGAGCCTCTGATACACAACCGATAATTAATCGTGTTCAGAAATCAAATTTAAAGGAACTCAGTTGTTCAGATATTGGACGTTTGAAGGATAGAAAAGCACTCACCGTTTCTTTACCCAGAGCCTTGGTTAAGGTTTGCGAGAACGAAAGCTGGGGATCAGAAAAGAGAGAGCGCTCCAATAAAAGAAGGATTTTTCGATTTAATATCTAGATGTAAGCCACCTTCGTCGCAGTTTTTCCGACATGGCTGTTCACACAGCTGCTGCTGTTTATTCCATATCACTCCCCCCCCATTAGAACTTTGCACGATATCTACCTTGCCTGTCAACACCGTCGGATGATTGGGCTTCCACAAATTTTGTATCTCTGTCCCGTTTAAACTCTGATATCTCTTCGGAAAGCAGTTTTCGGCTGCCGATTTCAGCCGGCCCGCTTTCCCCTACGTAGCCTCCTGATGGTGGCTGGGGTTGGATTATTGTAACCACGGTCTTTTTTAAAATGGTCACTGAAGGAGACATTGTGTCCTTTTTCAGCTTTATGGAGGACTTGGTAAACCAGTTTCAAGAACCAGTGGGTGCTACCTCTTGGGTAGGGTCATTTCCCTATGGCGCACCCGCCCTGGCAACTCCGGCAGCCACAATTATTATAAATCACCACGGATGTCGTTTTAAATGCGTGGGTGGAGCTGCTATCCGTGCCCTTGGATGCCTTGTTGGACACTCCGCAAACTCACAGGCAACCCACGTCTTCTCGTTTGGAATTTTGTCTGGATTGGGTGCCAATCCAAGCACGACAGCGGCATTGTTAATAGCCTCAGCCTATTTTGGCGGAAGGTGCGCTGCAGCAACTGGATAGTCAATCGTAGGACCAGGGGTTGGTGCTCCTCTCTTCGTCCTTTCGCTGAGGCATTAATTAACATATACTCTTGGCGGGGGACGTTTATACTCACGGCACAGGTGTTGTTGAATATAGCCTTATGTGGGGCTTTAGTACGACCCGCAAATCTCGAAGTGAGAGAGACCAACGCCAGAGACCAGCTTGGTTGGAACACTTCGACAAAGAGTCTGGACCCCCAAATCTCACTAAATTAGTGGATTACCTAAATATAAATGTTCTTGGGAGAATCAAGTTTTTGCGCGATTGCCCTTTGGCACCAAGAGGACCAAATACCCACCCAAACAGAGTGCAGGCTCTGCGGAACAACGGTTTGACATCCAAGGATATTCAGAATGGGATCACAAGAATGTACAAGGGAATACTGGGTTTGCTATTATTTGAGCCACATAGAACTCGAATGACATCCGGGCCAAAAGACGCCTATGAATCATCAAAGTTTATCCTTCAGGTTGGACCGCCCTCAGCCATACCATAAGATCCTCCGAGAACCAGTAAAACTACGTTAGACTTTACGGATGGGTCTCTGAGGGCTACAGAAGAGAACTAAATTCACGTCTACTATAGGAGAGACAAGCTTTTCAAGTCTGCTCAGCATAATCAGGAGGCGAAAGACTGCAAGACCCGGGTTTTCCGGACTCAAAAGTTCAAGCCGAAGAAACAAGTTCTTTCTGTCAGGTAGTTTGTGTCATCTTAATCAAGACTTGTTTATAACAAAAGAAGCACAATCTTCACCTTATCTCAGTACACAGTGAGATATGACGAAAGAATCGAGGTTTCTCAAGGCTTCCAAGTTCTCAGCTGATCAGTGTAAAAAAGCAGAGTAAGAGGAGGACAAATTGAACTATTAAATCGACTTCTTATCACCTCCCCAGTGACACCAAGAAGTCCATTGTCCCAACTGGATTAAAACTGTGACTCTTATGATCCAGGGGGATGATGGGAGCGAGAAATATTATCATACGAATGAACATTGCTTTGTCTGGTCCTAGTCCGTGTAACGAAATAACCATTCATGACAACGCTGTTGAGCACGAGGATTATTTGTACGAGAGCTTGTTCATAGAATCTTTTTGATTTATTAGCGCATCTTGCTGTAGGGCCCTGAGTTCACCCGATCTGAGTCGGGTACATCGTATTCGGCGAAGATCAATTATCAGTGGCAGCGGCATTTGTATTGGTAGTTCTGATTCTTCATATAATGCCTGGTATTTTTGCGGTGACCTAGGCAAGAAGGACCATTTATGCTGCCTTATCCTTTCCAAGTGCTTTGCACCCTTTCAGGTGGTGCTACCGGGAGTGAACGTCTAAAACTTGTTTCGGCGACTGTGCGATGTACGACTTTTGCGCCGATCTACCTTTGATCTCTTTGTGTTGTCGAATTTTCCTTTTCCCTTCATGGACGTTCACCTTTGGATTTGGGGTTCAGCAAACATTCAGCCGCGCTGCTTTTCCCCATCTTTGGCGGAGCTAATATGATCGCTGAAGTTGTTGGCGGACTTCTGGCAGATCGTGAATGAGTGGACGCACTATTTCTGTACTTGACCATGTTACTTGCCTGTGGCTCCTCTACTTGCTTAGTACCACTGCTGCGCTCATTTGTATTGCTTTCAATCCACTCCAGTGAGTCTTGACTGATGTCTGTCATTCATTTTTTATTCACGTTTTTCTTCTGGCTAATAAACGTTTAATGTTATTCACTACATTTTGCTTCATTTTCTATTGTCCGAAAGAAAGCATGTTTGCCTAAATTTACTCAAGGTGATGATTTGACAGTTTCCGGGTATTCATTGCGGAAACAATTTATTAGATTTCGTTCTCCCGGCTAAGTAAGCAGAGTCTAGTTTGAGTTCGTTGTGGTTCGCTGGTATTTCACGCTCTACGACGATCTTAATGGCATTGACACGAGGGTTTTTTGGAATCACTGTAGTTTAAAATATTTGCCGTTTTACTATGTTGTTCAGTAACAACGTATAAATATTCAGGCGGTTACCCACAAATGAAGAATTTTGTTGAATAATCAGTAAATCTATTTAACCTTCATTTGCTTTAGGAATAATCAGGGTATGTTGGAGTAGGTTCATTTTTTTGCAGAGAGTACGCATCATTCTCATGCTCAATGGCTTCCTCACCAGCAGCCACTGAAATTTATTTTCTTCGCGTTTTTCTGCGTGGGAACTTTCACGAGACTATTTGGGGTTACGAACGTCATTTAATAATTTTTATTATTCCTCTCATAAGTTGGTTCATTTACATAAACTGTTTTTTCAATGCATTTGGAACATCTTTAAAACTCAAAATAAGGGGAAGTTTTTTCAATTGGTGAATGCACAATTTGTAACCTAATTTTACCAGCACCTTTTACCTGGGTTCGATGCAATAAGTATTACACGTCAGAGCCGCTTCCTATCTTTCCTGTTTAGCTTCGTGGTTGATGTGGCCCAAAAGGCTTGGTTCTCCAGGTCGGTGGTCGAGCTGAGCCTACAACTCAGTCGGTAAAATACGTGGAGAAATAATTGATCCAAACAGATACGCTTCCACCTAGCCACCTCCTGTGCCTTGCAAGCAGGTGCCCGCTAGAACTGAAGGCTCTGGTTGAGAACTCTAATTGTTTTCCTGCCCAGCGCTCGGACCTCCTAGCGGTGCCGGCCCAACATCTCCCATGAACTGCGCAAATACAAGTAATTCCATACTGCACCGGTCATCGAGTAAGATAATCAGAACTGCGATGTGTGTTTCATCGAGCTGGATGGGTAGCGACAAATGGACCACTGCCCAAAGTTCCCACTTTTGTGTTCACACTTTATCTTCTATCACCAACCACCTCCTTTAGCCCCATCTACCTACCCATACCGTTCCCATCGATGAAATACCCGATACTCACAACGGTTCATTGTTAAATGTCTCTCATGATCATCGGCCTCGAAACCCATATTTTTTCGAGCCCAATCAACCTCCAAAACTCCGCTCCTTGAACATGCATGTACTCATGTAGTATTGTCAACAGGCTCGCCTAAAACCCACAGTGGACTTTCTGGTGATTGACGCCTGTAACTTCAGTGAATCGCGTATCTAGGAAGCAAACAGTGTGATTCTACTAACTGACCCTGGGATCTAATAAGGGTGTTCCCTGTTCACTTCAGGATACGAAGCAGCGAGAGCTGCGGCTCAACGTAGTGTACGGATAGCCTTGTCCAACAGGGTGAAAGTTGCCTTTTAAAACAGTATTCGGGATAATTGTCGTTTATGTTCTTTAAGACTCCAAGATTCAATTGTCGTGCGAAAGGCTAACAGTGTTAGGAGCATTTTGTTTATAACCTTTTCATGCGCTCCAACGGATCGCAGTTCTGCCTTGCCGATGAATGAATTTCTTGATAAACTCACCTCTCTTGTTCGCATGGGCAAACGCTTTGATATCGTTATGTTAACTGGCGATTTCAATGCACAAATTGGCAAACTCAGTGGAT
The DNA here is from genome assembly GCA_948099385.1 of Fasciola hepatica. Classification (NCBI taxonomy): domain Eukaryota; kingdom Metazoa; phylum Platyhelminthes; class Trematoda; order Plagiorchiida; family Fasciolidae; genus Fasciola; species Fasciola hepatica. The sequence goes on along the minus strand of CANUEZ040000126.1, from coordinate 3,284,633 downwards.
CAGAAGCTTGTTCAGGCGAGCATTGTGCCTCATTCGCACAGATAACAAGGGCATGCTTCTCTGGTTTTGTTCAGAAAATCAGTTAATCATATCCAGTACAAATTTTCGATGCAGTTCATGTCGCACGGTGACATAGCGCCCTAATGCTCCAGGTACTCTGAGTCGGATTGACCGTATCGCGGTAAGCTACCGGTAGCGCAGTTCTTTTTGGAACTGTAACTCGTGCTGATCTACATGGGTAAAGTCGGAACAAGCATTAGTTTTAATGCAAGTATCTCTTTAGCTCCATGGTCATCTACGCAAACCGAAAACCCGTTTGGTCGTGCGACGTTTGACTGACCTAAAAGTTCACACTAGTTATGAACATAAATTATCACATGGGCCAGGAACGACGAAGAACAGTAAAGTAGATGAGCAATGAGCTCATATCAAGCTGACGATGCACGTGGGAGAAGGTTCCGACTGCGGTCCCGAGTCCGAAGTCCATCAAAGATACCGGATTTCCTAAAAGTCAGTGAGTCCAATAGAGAACAAGTGTCAGCTCTCGAACCTAAAAAGGTGAACAAGATGCGAGGATATCTAATGAGCAGGCCACAGGGAGCCTTAAGAAGGGTGGTGAAAACTGGTGAGTCAGGGTAGCCGAAGAATAAGGAATAGAAGCTGCTTCAGGTAACCGTCAAAAGCTGTTCAAACGTATTCTTGCCACCGGTAGACGGCAAGCATTAGTCAGCGAAGAGACCTGCGATAGAAATCGAGAGCCTATCCATGAAAAACAGCAAAAGCTCAACCTCTGAGCCGATCCCACGCTATTATTCTGACGTCAAGAACCGTTATTCCTTGGGGAGTACTACCTAAGCAGCTATGAGAGGTGGAAGTAAGGTTAAGCACACGATTCCTGAAAGGTGGAAAACCCGCCGGTTTCTATCTGCTTTCTTAAGTAGTTTTCTAACTAGTTCATGCTGTGCTGATAAAATCTCTTACGCCTTTACTGCTTGACATTTGGATTGACAAGCGTATTCCATGATAATGGGGCCAGTTACTTATTTTGCCTATCTTCAGGAATGAAATACGCCTTCACTGTAGTAATCTTCGCGGGGTCAGTTCAATTCCGATGATCACCAAGGTATTAACCTCGACCCCGCTTCTCCGTCTGGAACCAGCTCGCGGGAGGGAAGCTCATGAACAACAGGCCGGATTCCGCTCAGGTCTGCGATGTTTTACCCAGACTTTTACTCTTGGCCATCTACTTGGAAAGTGTAGCACACTGTTCACCGACAATAATGGTTTTACTCAGTCCAAAATGTGTCTTCGATTCAGCTGTTCGAACAGCGCTTCTCAGCTCTCTTCGCCGAAGAAGCAAGCCACAAAAGTTCATGAGTTTACTAAGGTCGTTGTACTTCCATGCTTCCAGCTGAGTAAAGGTTCATGGTGAATTATCCAGTTCACTTGAAATGACCAACGGTGTTCAAAGGGGATTTCTCACTTAGCCATTCCTGTTTAACTTTGTCATGGACGGGATAATGGAGGATGCCTTGCAAACTCCTCAAGAAGTAGGCATTGAACTTGTGAATTGCGAAAACCTGCGTGACCTGGGCTATGTCAACAACCTCGTCTGCTTTGCCTGATGCACGGAGACTGGGTAAAGAGCACTGAGTAGGTTTACGGACGCTGTAGTTCCAGTCAACATGCGCTTTGCACCCTCAATGTCAAAAGGACGTTACTAGACGACGCCAAAGGTTCCTAGCTTGATGTTTGGTGGGGAGGCACTGATAATTGTTGACCTCTTCACTCATCTCGACGGAAGTATGACGACGGATGAGAGCACTGAACTGGAGGTGAGCACGTGATATCGAAATAACTGATCAGATTAATTTTGTACAGTTAGGCTGTGTAATACGTATGCTGGCTGCTGGGGCTTTCTCTCCTTTTCTCACCCCTGTGGGCTCACTTCCTGTCCACCTCGTGTGTTTATTAGTTCGGTGGCTGTGTGCAACATGGTGAGAAATGTAGTGCTCTGTGGGGCTAGCCCTGCTGTTTAACACTGCACAATGATAATAATGATGAAGAATCCACGGTTTTGCCTTGTAATCATGGCGGTATTAAACTTTATTCGGGCATATACATAATGTATATTTTATATTCTTGGTGGCTTGGACGGAGGCGGCCCTGGAAAGGGAATAACGCAGGGTGGCGCCATCCACAAATTACGGAACTTTGACTATTGTTGGCATGCCCAAGGAAGGGCTGCAGTAGAACTCTAACCACTCAAGCGAAAATGAACCGCTCACTGAGAATACCTGAAGTCTATGATACGAAGTCCGGAGGGAGCCCAGACATTGCAGACTTTAGCAGATCTTCATGCTCAGCTCGGCTGAAGTTCTCTGAGATGTCGAGTCTCCGTGGTTATAGAGTGTAACCTGCCCGGAATGTGAGAAGAAAAACAGCAGGTCATCCGTGGAACTGGACCTGAAGCCGTACTGTTGGTCACAGAGTAGTCCTTCTTGATCAGAAAACATGCCTGACTGGTAGAATAAAATGGTTTCAAAGACATCGAGATAAAGGATGTGAGGGAAATTGAGCAACGGTTGTTGGGGTTAAAGATACGGCAGCCTTTGGGAATAGAGAAAATAGCGGAACTAGAAAGGCTTTGCGAAAGTGGTTAAATGGAACGAGAGGTAAAAAGGTAACGTAAAACAGGGGCCAACTAAGAGGCACTTTTTATGGGTAATGGGTAACTAACGTGCTTTTAAAACACCAGTTTCGGGTAGACCTTCTTGGTGGTGGTTAAAGGTAGAAAAGGGCGGTTATAAGAAGGAAAAACCGAAGGAGATGAATTAGTAGCTAATCGAGAGGCAAAACCCTCAGCCTTCTTCTTAGGTTCACGTACACGATCTTCCGACGAAAAACTGATGGGAGGAGAATTAAAAGAATGAAAATCCCTGGGAGCTACGTAGGCAAGTGATCAGAACGCACAGTTGCTGATGACAGACCAGGCAAAAAGCTCTGCTTTGTAGCGGAAGAAGACATCCTTGCTTCGCTGTTTGGCAAGCGAACTCTAGTTCGTGGCTTGCACGAGGCCGTGATGGGAAGGGCTAATAGGCCGGAGACGCCAATTGCGGAACGCTGAGAGTTTCAAGAGGACAACACGGTCTCATGCATGATCAAACTTCTCGAGAAATTTGGGTGTGCCGGGACCAAATAAGTTGAGTAAAAGGATCAGTATCATAAAAAAGAGACGGAAGTAATCCAACAATCGTTCCAAAGGCGAAGAGTCAAAAGGTCTCAAAAATCGTCCCAATGGACTAAACTGTGGAGCCAAAGTATCCCCATCGAGGTAGACGTAGGGACGAGGAGGATAAAACGTGTGGTGCGAAAAGTACCAGTGGTCAAATGAACCAAAAGGAGAGAGTAGTTGTAGTCGCGGAAAGGGAAGGGATCGCAGGTGAGAATAATTTCAGCACTGTGAGATTCGTCACATCGTCAACTGGGGATAAGTTTGTGGAGATCCACCAGTTGACTCAGGTTTTGACCGCAGATGAAGTTTTAGCTTGGCCTTCCAAAACTGAGGTGTTAGTTGAGTGCACCGGAAGTTCCCGGCCGTGAATATTGAAGTCTTTTATGATGACAACTGGGCAGTTGTGGCATACAACAAATGAGTTTTCAGCTTTTGAAAAAAGGGAAGTCCAACATAAAGGAGTTACTACTATTGAGAGCGATGAACAACATAAAAGTGATAATCAAAGTGGGCAAACAGTATTTCAGTCATATTAGTTGGAATTTGCATCTTGAAACTTCAAAATGTGATAGTCGGGAGTTGAGGCATGAATAATGAAAAAAGCACAAACGCCGGCTTTTGGTAAAACGAAGGGATGAAAAAAGTAATTGGAGAACTGAAGAAGGAGGTATTTGTGTTTTGATTAAAAATGGGGCAAGAGGCGAAAGGTGCAGAAATTAGTGTGCTGAATCAATGTAGCGGTTAGGCGCACGAATGTTGGTGTTGGTTGTGGTTGTGGTTGCCTGATTTCTTTACTAATGAGCGGAGTGAGAGTTAGTGCAGTTGTGAGTTGTAGTGATTGGTAATTTAGGTTAAAACCGGGCAACCACTATCCTGCGACTGAGAGACGAATCATAGAAAACCTCAACATATCAGGTGTCCTACTGAGCTGGGCCGCGGCTGGGTTGTTTACCGTCTCTTGATCAATCCTGGATCGGTTGTATTGCTGAGGCAGCCAGGTAGGTTTCTCTGAAGGTGGATACTTAAAAGGTTGCCGGTATTTTAACACATGTCTTAGCAGCGTTGTTTATATCTGTCAACTATGCCGAGTCAAATATGTTGAGGTAAGGTCCGGAGTACGGCTTCCAGTGGTGGGAATATGTTTAACTAGCTCATCTGTATTGAATTTTCTAGCTTGCATTGTTCCCTTATTTAGGTGATGATTGACTCTGAAGATCGTGCATAAAATGGAGGATGAAGATCAAACCTTGAGCGGCGGAATTCTCCAAATAGGGTGCGGGCAGTTTCGAGAGTGTGGTCCAGGTGAGCTGTCTGCACCAGGACCGAAGATTATGGCGAACACTGAGTACGCTTTGACCAGAGACGCTTCTTCTGTTTACTGTCACTAGTAGCCATCTTATATTTCTTCATACTTTTGGTCGTTTTGATTTTTGGGCGTTGTTTCTGCTAAGAGGCAGCGACCGAAACTACCAGGTCTGATACATGGTTGTTGTTCGTTTAAACCCTTACCTAAACTGAAGTAATTTTTCTCTCCGGCAAGCATTTCCAATGGTATCTCTGACCACTATTTTTATACAAGAACCCTGTTTCCAGAACTATATCAATCGGAAGCGCAACACGCAGTGTTTCACCGAAAACTGGTTGAAATAAACTGATCAGGGTTATTGGCTCCAGTACGCAGAGGTCGAAGAGTCTATTGAATCAGTGGCATGAGTGATGGGGTTGTGCTAATTTAGATCATTCTTGAATGAGTTTTCTCGTGAATTTTGACCAGTGGGGTGCGGCTGTAATGACTTTATCGCAACTTCTTCAAAAGAACACAAAGTTTGTTATACCTGTGGCCATTCGACTGGGTTATCAACACATGCAGAATCGAATAAAGGTAATAGTAAGACTTGTCAACTCAGCAGCGACTTTTGGTATCAAGGGAAGTGTTCACGAAAGGTAATTTGCAATTTAACAGCGATTCCATGTTTGTTAAGTAAAGGCCTATCGCAGTGCAAAATAAGACGAACCGAGGTCATCGTATATTATTAGCAGGTAAACTTTAGATAACTTTAAGCAAGCCGATGGAGTAATCTTATGAAGACATTCTATTCTTGGCTGTCATTCCGCCCGTTTTATCGCTTCATTTCAAGCCTGCTTTGATTTATCCAGCTAACCTAATGGTAACTACTACGTATCTAATTTATATTCTTCCAGGCTTCAGTGAAATGTGTTTGGCCACCAACAACGCCTTACGCACCATACTGCTGGTGAAGATTATTGGATTGCATCACCTGACTAGTGCTCTGAGAATCTGCTTTCTCTGTCCGGGAGTGGCCAACATTTTTGGCCCACCTGTGATCGGTGGGTTGCCTTTTGCTTTCGCTTGATGCACGAACGTTTCCTTGGTTTTCCCCTCCTTCTCCTCTCATTTCGGGGTGTGAATCTGCAACTTACCTCTGCTCTGTGTGTTTTTCGCTCTTCACGTGCTGAAGTGGATTTGCAGTGCGGGAAGTGTTTCCTTCTATGTGGTGGCCACACTAAGCTGATAGTTATCAGGTCGCGCTCTCACATCGGTGTGATTTTTGCGCACCCTTTGCTCACGTGTCGTGGAAAATGGAAAAGGACTTCATAGTCACAGCTGACTACTGCAGTATCACGAACAACAGACTAACCGTGATTTCGAGTTTTGAACTAGAAGACCACCCATGACAGTAGTAGATCAGGGGTGGCATCTGGTCGAGTGGCGGCGAAGCTACCACCTTCAGAATGTAACTGACCTCAAAGGTGTGAACTTCCTCACCTTCTGACATGTTTTAAAGTACACAACGATTTTACAAACGTGATCTCAGATAATACTGGAAAAAAAACCTTAGGTTAAAAGCTGGGTCCCTATAAACCGCGCAAGATGGCCCATCCCAAAGCCACGGCGTTCATCGCGTTAGCATGGTCAATTTGTAAGTAGCAAGACATTTGAGTATTTTTTGATAACCGTCACCGGAAGTAACTTCTAAAATTCCACTCAACCGCTTTCATCGCTTCTTGAGGCTACGCCGCCGTTATCCTCGAAGAGCTAATCGCAAAATTTTGGGTCAAGTGCAACTAACCTTGAGCCACATCTTTTTCATCCAAGGCGTGTGGAGCTTCTTTTGTGGAGGGGCATTCCGTGGGCCCAGAGAATGATGTAATAAAGTCAGTAAAGTTCCTGTATCTGCAATCTCCCTCGAGAAACGATACATCCAAGCGCGTCCGTTCTTGTATGTGTAAGGTTTTACACATAATACGGAAATCATTGCCGTCGCACTTTTGGAGCATGGCTGTTGGCCATTTCTACTGAAAAAATAACTATTATTAAAACGTGAATCGCCGTTCGTATTTTGCCTGGGGTTACACCGGCAGTCGGAATATAGACTACAAGGAAAGTTGACCAAGACAAAGCCTAAAATTTATTTAAATTGGAGCTTTTTTGGGTTTTCTCTATCAAAATTTGACCTAGCTCCTTCACTTTCAATGTCGGCTAGCAGCAAATAAAGCCAGTGAAGTAGTTGCATACGGGCTCATCTTCCGTCTTCCAGATTGCTGCTTATTACTTTGTTTTCGGGTCATTTTCACTTTATGCTTCAATTTATTTTGCTGTCGACTCGAATATACTGCGATTTAGCAACCAAAACCAAAGTCCAGATAAGAAATCCGTGTTTTGAACAACTGGAGGATAACGTTTTGGTAAAGCAGCTTACGCACTTCTTTGACATGCTCAACTCAGTTCAGCTATTTCAGCCAATAACCTCGCAATTCTGTGCTCTGATTTTGGTAAATACCTCGCAGCATTGTCTAATCGAAAGCAAAGCAAATGAAAGCACAGTGAGCAGACGCCCAAAAAGAAAGTTTAGGTGGAAAACACGGAGATGAGGAAGGGGCTCGAATGAGTCTAATTCACTGACGACGTCATCTGCCCACTTCATCCAATGTCTCCAACTATCCGATGGATGGGTCTTTTAAACCTCAGCCCGGCAGCTCAGTGCATTCTACTCAGCCAAGTCCACTGGTCGAGGTTCTCGTGTCTTTTTGCAATGTCAGGGGCAGACGACCTCGAACCACTCAGATCATAACCTGCCTTAGAGAGTAATGCACACGGAGGAAGTCCTTCCGAGGGCATTGATAACCCCACCCCATCCGTTTTTCCCTGTTCAAATCGGCGCGTATTCTAGCGGCTAATATCCGGTTTACAAAACTGTAGGGCTAACTGCAGCATTGTTGATGATGTGTTCCCACCATATTCGGCCGAAGCTAGGGGGACAATGACACTCAAATGTAAGACACGTTTGTGCAGTGCGTAGCCAAATTCGCAACGGATCCCGAAATCAAAAGGCGACTATCCGTGAAATTATACAATGCTAGATTACCAAATGAACAGTGACACAAAACAGACACAAATCTTAATTATGTGATGAAAAGGACTCAAAAGCGAGAACCGAATATTGTCTTGCGAGAGAGTAGCAAGGGAGTCACGCAAATCCAGAACACGGACATGACAAGGCAGCGCGCTGGAAGCGAACAAACAAACTTTGGTCAATAAAAATGTACGGTGCATAAAACAAGTCGTTAGTGTAAATAAGTGAGTAATGTCAAGGGAAACATGGAGCTGCAGTGCTCTGGGGGGTTTCCACGACCGGTTATTACATCAAACGCCGGAGGTCTTCGCGTATCTTCTACCCGTAACGACCTTTTCTGAGCCCTATACAAGGATGAATCTAACTATTGCAGTGCACACTTGACCGCTGAATGACAATCGGCTTTACCCGGCGCCGTTTGATTTGTTCCAAATGACTGCTATTCTCTGGAGCCCTTGCTTGTGAGTTCAATATAGGCAAAGTGTAGAATGACAGCACGACAGCAATCGGCGCCAACTGTGCGGGTTTCGATTGTTGCTTAGGGGTTCAAAATCCATTTCAGTGCGCTACAACGAGTTCTGTTCAAATTTCACACTTTTATAGTATACAAACAGGTGCTGATGGTATTTTTAGGCGTCAGCCAGAGAGACAAGAGGCAGCTAGTCATCATGGCTTCCCCGTTCACTTCTTCATCTTATTTGCTGACCATAATCGTGGTTGCTTACATCAAGGAGCAGTAGTCTAGTGGTGGTCGAACGGTTTCAATGAGCTAATCACCTCACGGAGGTACACGAGATGTAAACCCAGACATGGCAGCCGGTCAAACTGGCGTAGGACAGCAATCCCCGAAGTGTCATTTGGCTCATCATCAGGCCGCCCAACCTGTTTGGGTCTTAGGGGACGCCCTACTGTACCGGAAGTCTCGGGCTCTCGTGCAATGGGTCTTTTTTACTATGGAGTATTCCACTTCCACCGAGGTTGTGCGCGAACTTAAAATACAAAAAAAGAATTGGAAGGATAACGTGGTCAGTAGTATTTTGCTGTTGTTCAAGCATTTGAACTTAGACACTGTCCCCGCCCAGGTCGTTTTTCTACGCCCATATCCTCCTCTGCTTGGAGCACAGATGCGAAGTTTATACTAGTTAAAAAAGGGCTAAATAAAACCTGTATGGTTGACCGCATTGTGGTATTCACAAAGTTTACCATAAAATCACAACACCTTCGGACTAGCAGTGGAGTTAATGGGACGCATGCCGTGCAGGATACATTTTACTGTTTGGCAAAATCTACTGATAAATAAACAGTGCCATTTTGAACTAGTGTACACACCATGTAATCATGTGCTTGTGGACAGGACACACTTGCTTGTCAAGGAGTAAAATGCTGATATAACTAGTGGTGTGACTTTGTAGATATGACCCACTATGGAGTGGATCAACCAATCCCGATGCTATTGGTTGTGCGGGTGAATGCATAGGTTATCATGCGAGGCTCAACCCACCCATCCACGGTGCATGTTTACGCGGTTGGGTATTGTTCCCACAACCAAGGTTTGTAAGTGATCTTTATCATCTGACCAAGAAGGGGCACAGACAACTCATCCCGGCTGAATCCAGTTTATTCTTTCAGTCGAAGAAAACCACACTTCGCTGGAAGTTCACAGCAAGAACCTCTAAATGTCTCCCCCCCCCAACCACATGGATTGATATATTATTCGAGTTCTAGTGTCACTTCAAATTCAGTTTTGTTTTCTCACTTGTCTTTTCTCAACATATTAGACCCTAAAATCATTAGTGCTTTTCAATTACTTGTTCCTTTGTCCATCGATCTGTATAATTTTCTGGTCGTTATTTCTAGAGGTGGGGGAGGAAACAAAGCCAACAAACTGGACGAAGGGCAAAGACAAAAGCTGATCTGATTCCTTTCGAATAAACTTGGCGTGACCATCCTTGTTAAGTGACAGATAATAGAATTAGCCACGAAAACCCACTAGTCGTGCACTAAGTCCATCCGCTTTGGTTCCTATCCCAGAAAATCCTTATCGCAAGACAAGTTTAATTCATTTCAGTCCAGTTCAGACAACCACAAGCCATACACTGTGCGGAGGCTTTGGTTGCCGTATCCTGGTGACGGCCTTAATCAAAAAAATGAGCAGGAACAGAGATACGAAAGGAACAGTAAGGGAACTGTTAATATTTTTACCAAGTGGATGGGGAACTCTGGGCTACACAAAAGTGCCACTGATCGCGACACCTAGCCATTTCCCTTAACGCATCTCTTGTTCTTTTGGGCCCCACCGAGGAGGTCTAATGTATCTGACACGGTCACGTTCACAGATTAGGTTTTTCAAATTTTTCTTTCATGTTATGGGCTGGCCATCCTTACCCACCTTCCAATCGCTACCCGCCTCGGTGAACGTTGCACTCCAGGGTATCCTATCAGGAGATGTACGCAACACGTGTCCCAACCATTTTAGCCTCGTGAGCCTGGATATTTCATCTGACGGTTTGATTCGGGAACCTACGACTCTCTGCCGAGCCTTATCATTGCTCACGCGGTGTTCCCACCGGATTCGAGCAAAGCTGAGATGAATTCGGTGTTCGATTACTGACAACCTTCGTATATCCTTTACCCAAAGTGACCATATCTCCGAACCATACAAAAGCACTGGCCTGACTGCTGCGGCGTACACCTGACCCTTGATAGGTAAATGAATGCCATGTCAACTCCACGGATAATTCAGGTCGGAAAAAGTCGAACAAGTCTTCAGTATAATCACAGACACCTTATCCGATATCCTACCTTCGGGTGAGATGCAAATGCGCAAATAACAAACCTTGTCTGCCAGGTTTATAGTTACTCCAGATATGAACAAGTCAAAAAAACAGATGCGGAAATGGAGAAGAGAAACGTCAAAAGGTGAAAAAATGTGAAAAACAGTACCATCGGTGGCTATCTATGGCTTGCTTTGGATACTTGCTTTCCAAACACGACTGTAATACGATATGCCTGTGTCAGTTTTCTAGCATACAAGGTGATTGAAGCTGATAACATTTCTGTCCTCGATTCGTTTTTCCAAATAATAAGGAGCAACAAATATCATTGTGTGCTACGGATTAATGGGACCAATAATGCTAACTAGCGAGGTTTGGAACCACGAAATCCAGTACTCTCTACGCTAAAACCACGGAAAGCTACCCAGCAGACGGTAAAGTCAGGTAGTAATCGGCGAAGCGTATGTATTAGCAGCAGCGTGCAAGTATTTACAAAACAAGCACGGCAGGAGTAACCAGTAAGAACTTAACGAACTGGTGCGGGTCGCATCTGAAGCGCATGTACGTGCAAGTCTGTCACTGAACGCGAGTCACGATGAGTCGCCCATAATAACACGTCTGGAAGAAGCTTGAGAAATGTGAGCTGCTGCAAACTTGGCTGTGATTGTTCAGACTTGTGGAAACCTGCTACAGAGATCCTGACTCATTACGTACGAGATTATGACAGCCGTGATTCACATCCAAGTCTGCAATTACTCGGCCGCATTCCTACTTAGTTCTGCCACACTTTCGCAATGAACGCTTTGAGAATCCATTCGAACAGTATGAGTATACCACGTGTTTCTAGTCGTTTTGTGGCCATGTCACACCATGACCCGGCAGTGTACAGCTTTCTTGCAAAAAACAAGAAGTAAAAGTCTTATTCTCAAAGGAGTAGAATTCATCCTAGGTCAACTACGTGTGTCGGAGAGGAATCGAATGTTATCCCCGTCTTCGAGAAAGCCTCGCAAGCTGACTGCGCTAACCATAAGAGTATAAGCCTAATGCCAACAGCCTCGAAGCTGTTTGCATTTCATACTTATTAGGCTGTAAGAGACTCGCGAGAAGAGACCTATATTTTGTGCCGGTCATGGAGGTATCGACTAAGTATTCACCCTCCAGCAGCTGCTAGACCAGAGTTACACCTTCCAAAGACCAGCCATCATCGTTTCTCTAGACATCCACAAGGCCTTCGACTCTGGCGACAGGAGCGCACTGAGGAACAGTTTGCCGAGAAATGAGGTACCTAGTATGTGCTGGTCCCAAAAGGGTCGTCTTAGTACGATTCAGGTCGGGTTTGGGCCCAAGGCCAACTTTCTCCCTCTCTTGTCGTCTCCATTGGCGTACACCAAGGCTGCGGCATATCCCCATTTCTCTTCACTTTCGCCTTAAAGGATGTCCTACGGAATGCCTCGTTTACCCTTTCAACCGCTGAAGTTCAACTCCTCCCAGAGAATAGGGTTTTTGACTAAGAATACATCGATCATATCGACTTGTTATGTGATGACGCACAGGCAGTTCGACACGCTATGAACTACTTGGTCATGCAGGTGTCCGTATATGGTATGCACCTTATGGCCTCCAAGCGTAAGGTTCTTACGCGAGATTGGCAAGAGCTTGTGCATACACTCACCCTTGTCCGATGAATTGTCTTGCATTGAGAGCTTGATACCAGCTGGAGGTTGTGTTGGTGGGGTGATTACTTCACAAATAACAAGAACCAGAACAACCTACGCCAACCTACGGCACCTGTGGCGTCGCCGTGACATCCGGCTCTTTTTCTAGGAACGGGTGTAGAGTTTTACTCTTCCTCTGAGAGGCCTGATCACCTCACTCTGAGGATGCTCAGAGTCTTTTCGTGTTTTGTCGCCGTTGTCCCCGAAGCATCTGTCGGATCTGGTTGGAACATGGGGTGAGCAGTGACGTGAATCGTCGTTGTGTGTTAGGTACGCATGGTTGGCTTATGACTGAACTGTTTGCCGTGCATGGCTTTCAGTGACTCGGTGATGTTTTCCAAAGTTACGTCCATCTTCTACCATTCCGCGCTTTATTCACAGTTGCTGGACAAGGCTGAGAGAAGTGATCAGGCTGTCAGCCCATGATTTGGAGTAGAGGTAAAAAGAAACGCATCCACACTTGCTTCGGCTGGTGCTTCTCACCCTCCTGGTTTGAACTTAAGCAATGATAATTGGGGTTGTTTAGAGAGGCTGAGGAACATAGCCCAGAAAGGACGTTAGTGACGGGAATGCTGCTGCACTTCCATTCCTCGTAAAAGCAGGGAACAGGAAAATTGGACCGGGTACGGTAAAACCACGACAAAAACACTGGTGTATCTTTTATTCACTTCTATTCTCTCCCATCCCGTTGTAACATCCTGTCCATTTTTTTGTTTCTGTTTAGCTGTGGCTTTCGAATCTAGCATGATTTACAGCCATTTATATGTATACGTTTATAGAGCAAATAAACATGAGACGGTTGTCCTAGGCTCCTGCCCATTGAGTTTGTAATTTAGATCGCAAGCGTTTCATCATCTTGGTCGTAGGTGATCTTGTGGTCTAGAGCACCTGCTCACCCCCTCCGAAGTCAGAAGTTCGAATTCGGCCACCACCTGTCACTTCGGAGGTAATCAGTTATCGACTATCTCCTGGCTCGTTAGCACCCTTGACCTGTAGGTAACTTATGTGATTCATCAACTCTCAGGGTCTGGTGGCCGGCTAACCCTAATAGCGTAGTGGGTCTCAAAGGTTGTGCGGTACACCCCTTCCACTCCAGCCGTGCACAAGCGCGTAGTAACGAAACCAGTGAGCATGTGATGATATCACCTCGTCCTGTGGAGGTCTAACGGTTTCGATCCTAATGTCAGACTCAGCCATCCAGAACCCAAAAAAACCATTCACCTGGGTTGCAAACAACAAGACCCAAATATTCAGAGGGCTTGAAAATGATTATCTCTACAAAATAAGAGCACAAGTTCAGGCAAGCAAATATTTTCACAATCGGATCTATACAGTCTCAGATGACACGGAATCCAGGGGTAGAGTAACAAATCGACATTGGAGCTGTGTTTCGCGGTTTGTGATGGAGACGGGCATGATGCTATTCCGCTGGTAAATGTGAAAGAAAAGTCGTATTACGGAGGGTCAGTTGCTTTCTGTCAAAATACAGATTGCATGATTGTGACTGTGTATGTGCTAGTGTTTGTCTGTGTCGTCTTCGGCCATTTGGGATGGAGTGCATACGTTGGTTATATCTGTACGCAGAAGTCCGTCGTCACCTGTCTTACTACAATGGCCTTGGCTATAGCTAGAATGAGTATCAAAACTTATTTAGAGAACACAGGCTGCCAAACAAGCTCGTTTCTAGTGCTTCGTAATCAACTAGTCAAACATTTGTTCCGTACTTAACCCTGGACCCTATGTGAGTTTTTTGTATGATCTCCGGCCTGTTTTCTAGTAGAAGGTGGCACAAGGGGGCTGAGTGGCACAAACAAACAGTTTTTAAGCGTCGGCGGAGGGGTATAGGGATTGTTGCTAGGATACGACATTTTCCGATCCCGATTGCCTACCCCGGACCTGATACGGAGCTCGGAAAGCCTCAGCCAAGCATACCACGTAATGATGGATCTGTGTAATTTGAGAAACCACTACGTCAGTGAGTGACTATTTCGCTCCAGTGTTCAATACGAGCACTCTCGTGCTTGTGAATGCTTTCAGCCAAGCACCTGGTCGTACGACGACTTCCCTTTGTCCCATAGGAGTAGGTGAATGAATATACGCAGAATGAGTTTGTGTGATCAGTGGCTTTGTCTTCTGGCCGCAAGAGCACCACTGTCCTAGATTCGAACAAAACCACATTTAGCCCGGAGCAGACAAGCAAGATACGTTCATTTTGTGTCTGTACCGGTTAGCCGTGAGATGCACCCCCTTTCGGTTGGTTAAAGAGATCCCGATCCAGACGAGTGATTGCTGGTATACTTACAAGGTCGGGACGATGTAGATAAGTTGCCGGGATATAGAGGAGGGGGGCAGCGGGGTAAGGGGTGCAAAGGAAAGCGTAGTAGCTGGCTTCTATGGGGTGGGAAGTTCAGCGAGCATCACGACATTTTCTATGTGGTTTACTGGAAACGGTGAAGGTTGGGGAGGCTGGTGCCAGAGATGGCGGTGGAGTGCATGGTGGCAAATTTTGCAAAATGATGGTGCATTGGTGGGCAGGGGGGTGGGGATATCTGAGTAGTTTGTCGCACCAAGTTGCGGTTGGCTACATGGATCTTCAGTGGCCTACCCAGGTGCACGGGTGGACTGTTGATGGGGAGAGTGCCGAGTTCCGGGGGGTATGCCGGTAATTGAAAGTATGGTTGAGTGATAAGTTGCTCGATGCTTTCACGAAGAGCCCCCAGGTCGGTTTCTGGCGAAAAACGGGGCACGATGACGTGGATGCTAAGGTGATCTTGTCCTCCGCAAGCTACAGGGATGATAAATTTGGTTGTTTTCAATATAATTGGAGGACGACGTTGTTGCTGACCAAGTGGTATGACGTGGCAAGCCCAAATCTGTGATTCTTTTGGCTTGTTTGGAAGACGAGTCGGTACCTGGCAAGTAGCTGTCTGTTGTACCCAAAAACCAGCCTCTTCCAGGAATCCCTGCAGTAATTGGGGCGGGAACGTTCATGCTTGCCCAACCTCCTGTGCAGTCTTGGGAAAGTGGCCAGTAGAATAGATAGACAGCAAGTTGAAATGTTTGATTCGGATTCAAAAAACGCCTTGGACTCAGTAAAACGCCGTCTACTTGTGGAGAAACTACGATGGTTGAGGCTATCGGAGCAGGCGATGACATAAGCTAGGGGTCGTCTATTTGGTAGGCCTTCTAAGTAAGAGAGGGGTAAGTTTATCCAAGACCGGACACGCTCAGAGTGGAGTGCTGCAGGTGTTGGACGTTGGACCCTCGATGTTCCTTTAAATATGGTATATTTACCGATTGTGGTCAAGAAGAGCAGGCGGATGCACTATCAAAAGGCACAAAGTTACGAGAGGGGAAAAATATTCACTAAGTTGTAAAACGGGGGTGGACAAATTTTTTATCACTGTTAAAACTGGAGGGATTTTAAATGAATTATTGTGATACAGGTTCACATGTTTAATACGGATCAGTTTTGACTTAGAGTACGATCGGTATAAACGATTCGGCCTCATGCAAATATAACAAAATGAGCGTTGCTTTATAAAGCAGGCGGCTCATTATACACAGGGATGAGGTAAACAATGTCGGAGGATGATTTCTCGCGAGCATTATTTAAAAGTTCCGGCTTAGTCACAAAGTCGATCAGGCAACCGCAGTGGATATTATCACAACCTGAAGAGGAATTCCTGGGATACCAAGTCGCTCACTATGAAGAATCAAAAGTACATCGGTGGATGTGAGGGATACATGATGGCTGGGTTCAAGCCCAAACTGGGTGGGATATGGATCCGAGCGATTCCTGATGGGCTGCGAAGGCCGACAACATGAAACTGTGCAAATTGGTAATAGCTCTTTAGACCTTGCGTTAACTAGATATTGTCCAGCTCCTAAGGTTCTTCACACCACTCCCTCCGTCCCTCCACTTAAGTTTGTTCTCCTTCTTTGTTTTTCCCCCTTTCCCAGCTCTTAGCTTTCTCCGCGCACGTCGTTTCAACCAAAAAGTACAGGTTCTGGTCAGCCTGAAGTCTGTCCAACGATCCTTTGAGCGATCAGCCGGACAACTAACCTCATGCGTTCCGGAAAGGACCTCGCGGGCTCAAAGCTCAGTGTAGCCCAGGCCAACGCGGAACCCAAATCAAAGCAAGGTTGTTCAGGGGCGTTATCCAGAAAGTGTGAGGTTAAATATTCGCCGGACCGAGCGAAGAACCGTTGAACAGACTTTACCCTGACCAGGGCTAGCATGTTTTGATTGAAACAGCTCTTTGACAGTCAGATCAAGCCACTATCCAGCCAAAAGGTCTTTAAAATCACAGCAGGCATCTGTAGAAAAAAACTGTTTACGATGAAGAATGAATGGAAAATACCTGTCTCAAGGTTCAGGCAAATGGAGTGAATCCAGCAAGCTTGATCAGGCCCAAAGAACAGTTTTCCGAGGATGGAAGCGAAAAATCAAAGTAAATGAACTGAACGCTCACCGTCCGTCAACATGGGCGAGAAAACTAGGCCGTACCGTAATAAAAAAATAGTTTAAGTCAATTTGGCTCTTTAACATACCAAATGTTTACAAAGTTATCCCACCCAAAAGACAGTACCAAAGAATAAGAAAGCAAATGCCTAGATCGCACAGAGAGTGACAACTACAGAACATTGCCCGCGAGAGTGAGGTGCGGAAGAACAGTCCAAAATCCGGTAACAAGATATATAAAGGTTACAGTTGTTGGGGGCCGTTTTTCCTTCACCCCTCAAGTCTTTATTCTCTATTCCGTCATCACTCTTAGCGCTATCTATATAGCCTAATCATTTGACCTGCCATCGCCTTTTCCTGCTAAAGTACATTGCCCCACACGTCTAGTGAACCAAACCGAACCGAACTGAATGATGGGACTTGTTTCATACAGATTGAGAACACTAGGACCACACCGGCCCAAGCACGCAGTGAGGTGCCGAAGGGTTGCTTGCTAGAACTTCTATTAGTCCCTGTACAAAAAAACTATCCGACAATCACACTAGACAGCCGTGGGTCCCTAGTTGCAGACGGTATCAAATTGGTGGGATATCCGACCTCGGGTCAACTGCAGGACGACATAAACAGGACTAATGCGTGGGCAGAAAAGTACGGGCTACCAGTAGATGCGGCCAAAGGCAAACATTTTCCGTAAGGCAGAGGCAGCAAGGACGGCAGATACGCAGGGAAGTCCCCCTCAGTAAGGACTGAGTCCGCTTTCGTCGTAAGGGACTGGGATGTGCCTGGGTACGAAAGCTTCAAACCCACCGAGCAGTGTACGTCGGCAGAGATTTAGCAGACAGGGCTCCTTACAACTTAGGAACAATTATATCCAAATGGATGTCTAGAAAAAGATGAAGGGTTCTAAGGCCGTTTGCCCTTGATCGTCGTGAGCTAAGGGCAGACCTAATGGCGAGTTACAAGTTATATCGGCGAATTGCCGCGACGGACGGACCACTGCTGACCTGTAGTCACAATCTTCCACTCGGGGGACACGAGCATAAATTGGGCAAACCGAGAGCGAATAGGGGCACAAAGGCACATTCCTTTTTTCATCCTGTCACAAGCAATTTGAACACGTTGCCTCCAACCGCGGTGGCTGCGGCATCGGTCGTTGCTTTCAAGCACATGCTGCATAGGAGCTGGGTCGAGGTAACTCAAGACTGTAATTGACAATGACTTTGCTCCGCTTGGAAGAATGGCAGAAGAAAAAAGACATGCTGAATCAGGAGCAACATAGGAAACAAATTACGAATCATAGGGGGAACGCCAAGTCAACGAAGAAAACAACTAGGAAAAGCAAAGGGTTTTGTCCAGAGCCAAGCCATGACAAGTTTAGCTGGCTTGTCGTCACATGCAAACCAGTCATTCTCCTTGTTATCCGTAGGTCTCAATCCTAGATCCATCTTACTGAATATTCTTCAAAGTCTCCTGAATACTCACATCGCTCGAACCATAACAGTCCCGAATTTGATAGGGATGTGAATATGCCCAAGACAGAGACGGAATATTGATAACCTGCCAAACACTGAAACAGAAATGACGAGGTAGAGGAACAGTGTGGAAGGCTTTGGTATTATTGGGAAATATGTCTGCAGGAACTGCAATAACTCGGTGCGACACCTGTCGAAAATGTTTCAGAACAGTGTGCGCGGGACCACCAAGAAGTAACATCAGGTGTACTGCGGGTATGAAAAACTTAGCAGGGTATGCCGTCGCTGCAAAAAGCTAACTAGGAGAATTAAAAAGTCCTTTGGTGTGATAGAAGTCCCAGCAAAAGGGGAATATTCGGTAAAAAGTAGGGGAAAATCTATCACAGAATCAGGGCAGAAAAGGGCACAAGTCAACGCTTGGCAACCTGCAGAAATCCAGAGCAAAGCTTGGACAGCAAGCGGCAGTTGCGAAGCCGGCTCACGTTGTGGTTCACAGTGTTCCGGAACCTTCCATCAAGATGCGCGGGCAAAGTGGTATGGCAGTGAGATACCGCCTGAGCGGCTTACCTCGGTCAGTAAAAAACTCTGGCTGATCGGTCGTCAAAAAAGCTGTGAGATTGGGCCGATGGAAGGGGGAGACTGGCGCCAAGGGCAGCCAACCATGACCTTTGCTTGTCGAGTTAGCCAACCCTTGCCACAGGGACACTTTCTAAGCGGTAGCCAGGCAACTTTAAGAGGGAGAAATAAACGTGGTGCTTCGTGATGAAGCAGCCGTTTTTAGTCAGGGAAGTGTGAAAAAATCAAAACTTCGGGTTTTAAGGCAGCCCTTTTCAATTCCTCCAAGGGGAATATAAGCAGAATAGAAGAGCAAAGCACCAAAGATCCACCAGTCAGGGGGAATAGGTGTTACTCGCTTCCGTTACTGAAGGACTGGACCGACGCAACTCCGACAGAAGGGAATAAAGTAAACTGAACCTCGCCAGGTCTCCAAGGGCGGTGATGAGTAAGGCAACCTAGGGACAAAATAAAGATAATAATCGACGGTGGCGACATAAATCAGAAAGTAGTAAGAAATAGCTGTTTTAATTCCCGGGTTTGGGGCCAAGCATTTTCAGCCTCCCCCTAGCAAACGCAGGAAAATAGGGGAGGGTTTGTGTTGCTCCCGGTCTACACTAATGCAGCACTTTTGGGTGAAAAACAGCCGCAGTTCAAGGCTGAGACGATGGGAGTAGATTTGGTAGCAGTCACTGAAAAGTGGCTGAGCTCAGGCAGAAGCGACAGTGGGCTGATCCCAAGCTCCTATGCAGTCTAGTGTGGATGCGCTAGGCGGTCGAATCGGGGATGGTAAAACGGCTCTCTCAGAAGAGCTGTATGAAGGACCTGAGAGCAGCTTACCTGCCACGTCCAATATACGACTGCAAAGGTTGCGGCACCTGCGGCCGGATCAGAGGCTTCAGCCGTTTGCTCCTGTCGGAACCTAGGGGCGTAAAGTGAGGGAGACAGCGATCTGCTAGCATTCACAGCCAAAAGTGCCGAAGAGGAGTGGAATTTACTTAGCACGGGTGATTTCAGTAATCCCGAAATAGACTGGTCCTCAAGAACCGCTCCGGAAGGTACCTTTGAAGCAAGACTGATCCGCCTAACCCACAGGATGGCTCCTGTCCAAAAAGTAAGTCGGATAGAAAGACCAAGATCCGGTCAATCACCATCGGTCCTGGCTCTGGCGACGACGAGAGCCTCAAGTGAAATGGAACAACCAGAGTCTTGGGAACCCATGGGAAACGGTGGTCGTGGTATAATCCAGCTTAGGCTGAATATCAAGAGAACAAGTGCGCCCGGTGAACTTAGGGGGAATCTCTCAAAAACAGACGGCTACGGCTTGGAAGAACCGAGCTTCCGGATAGATTTGGAGGTGGTAAGCGGTGGCTATGGCGTTGAACCTCAATAAGGTTGGATCAGGAGCAAACTGTTGGAAACAACAGAGGCCGTCACCCAAGTCATAAGGATCACAAGGAAAGGATTACCACAGCAGTGGACAAGCAGAGCAAGAAAATCCCTGAAGCCGGAACAGGTAGCATTCGAGAAGTACGGAAGCACCAGCGGCTGCTCTCTCACGGTTCAAAACAGCGAGAAGTAGAATATCTCGGATACAGAAATGGAGCCGGAGCAACTATCAGGAATGTGTTGTGCTGAAAGCCAAAAGCTAACCAAAATCATACCACAGCTACTTTCATTCCAGGGAAGCACGTAGGAAATCTGTAAGCGGTGTCAGGGCCCTACGTGGTGTCCACAAAAAAGCAGGCAGGAGAAGGCAGCGAACTTGTCGGAGTTCTTAAAGCAAGTACACAGACAGGATTAGGGTGTTGAAATTTTACCTGTGCCTAGGAACAGTGGATTCACGGGAATGCAGGATGTGATCAACTCAAGGGGGTACTTAACAGTCTGAAACAACTGGACTCATCCGAGGCAGCGGGGCCGGATGAAATCCACCCAGCGGTATCAAAGCCATCAGAGTCCGTCTTGGTAGAACCGCTAGGCAAGCTGTCCAATGCGTCAGTGACGATGGCATACTACCTAGAGGATAACTAGTATAGGTCGTCACACCGGTTCATGAGGTTGGAGACAGAGACAGGCGTGCCGATTACAAGCCGAATAACCTAACACCAGTGGTGCTACAACTCTCGAGAACATAGTGCGAGGTGGAACAGCAAGACACTTGGAGAGGAACAAGCTGGTAACCATCAACCAGCATGGGTTCTGACACAGGCGTTTTTGTCCCTCCAGCCTAATAAGCCCCTTGAAAAAGGTAACCAGTAACGTGGACAGAGGAGAACGGGTGGGAGTCTACTACCTGGGCTTTCGGAAAGCCTTTGTTTCAGCTTGCTTTAGGCTGAGCGAAGCAAAAATGGAATTATTCCAATTCACGGAGAAAGTAAAATAGTGGACTGTAAAAGTCTGAAGGAGTGAGTTTTCCGTGAGAGTGGATAGTTGCTTGCCGAATTGTAAGAATGCGTGATGGTGTTCCGTAAGGGACAACACAGGGCCCTTTGCCCCTCAGAATGTACATTGTCGACCTTGCAGACGGGTCGGAAGACCCGTGCTCCTCTTTTGCAGACCACACCAAGGTGGTGGGAGCATCGGATGATGCGGCTGTTTGACGTGATCTATACAAGTTATACCAGTGGTCAATGGCATGAGATCTCCCCCTCAATCTGGGAAAATATCGAAGCCTCATCAAAGGGCAAGAACCACGGCCCATCCTATATATGGACCCATCAAACGGTCGGAAGGAACTAACTCAGACCGTAGGAGCCGGAATTTGGGGTTGATGGCGAGCGCTGACCTTGAGCCAGGTCTCTAGTGTCGGCGCGTCGAGCCTGCATCAGCCGACAGGAGTGGTCAGCTCTAAGAAGCTGGGGTTCTTGTTTCCACCAAACAACGCGTTCGTGAGTTTACCTCTAAAACTATGTGACCATGAATGGAGGCCATATTTGGTGAGGGACATCGAGGCTCTTGAGCAGCTACAGCTGCAATTCGTACTGAAGTTCCTAAAAATAGACATTTGTGCCACGACGGAGGTTGGAGCAGCCAGGATTGTTTTCTTTCGAGGAAAAGAGGGACCGCCTTGTAGCAACGGCCATCTTCGTTCATAGTTTTACCGCTTTTATTGTTTAACTGAACGCTGACTGCCAAGCGCAGTTGCCATTGACCGTTGCTCTCGCGCACGCTCTCACGCAAGCTCCCAAATACACGCTAACCATTATCCCTCCCAATTGCTTCCTCGTTCTCACGGGTCGTGGAGAATACCGTTCTGGTTAGCTTATTCGTACGGTGCAGAGCGGTAGAGTACCGTGCAAGTGGTCTTCGTAGTACAAAGGACCGAAGCACGCGTTTACTAAGGAAACCGAGAAGTAAGGTCTGACCAACCTTACAGCCTAGTTATGTCTTTTTCAAAATTTTGAAAGGGTTCACTGAAGTACGAGGTCACATATGAGCTTTATTTTAACCGTGAGAGAACGATGGTTTAAGGGAGCACGCGGAGACAGTCAGTGAAGAGCGAGCTGAGAGTCGAGTCAGTAGCCCGTTTTTTAGGCAGTTCCGGTCACCAATGACTAAAATGGGCTCCCACGTGACGTAAAAACGGCGATCACAGTCGCTGAGTTCAAAAGGGGGCCGTATATGTTGCGGATCGCATTATTCGGCCTGTGCTACCGACTTCGTGATTCAACTGATTCGCTACCTTCAGTTCATTTCTTCGTGGTATCTTTATCTGGTACCTTACTGAGTTATCTTTTTGTCGGGAAAATTGACCATGAGGGGAATGTGATCAGCGGTTGGGATCCTCAAAGTGGTAAAATAGAACGGTGGTTGAAAGTCTAACACGAACCATCCTTGATTATAGCCAAGTATTTAAGAAGACTCGTCTCTTCCATTTGCTGGATCAGTGGGGAGTCTAAGGGGCTCACCCACGCAAGAACCTAGACATTCAGGCACGGCAACGTCAAGTCCAGCTGCCGAATTGTTATTGAATTGGTATTCACTGTTTTAAACTATTTTTGTGTTCTTTTCCCCCCTGGACCGTTTACTTTATACCGCTTTTCGTCATTCTTGGCTGTCCTTACTCTAACTACTCCTATCACGGGCTCTATATCACCTTGATCATCGCCGTTTTGTACCCACCCGAATTATTCAAGGAATTCGGGTGTATCCCACATGGTGAATGCAAAAGTACGCGAGGCTGAGGCTATACTTTTCACTAATAAATGCCACATTACATCAGACACCCCAAGGTCGCGACGCAGCGGAAACCCCTTGAGTTTGCAATGCAAAAACTAGATGCTTGTTGGTTCATGCCGCAAGTCCAGTTACCTGTGCAATGCCGCGACGTAAAGCTGCCCGGAAACTGAGTTTCGTACAAGAAACAAACTGTGAGATAGGTCAAGTTAAACTATCCGGAATGGCCCGTGATAAGAGAAGCGGCGGGTTGTTTTGTGCCCTTGAGTAGATAAACTGACAAATGAGCGAACTATCAGCCTTCTGCCTGTAGACCCTAAAGCCGTTAGTCTTTACGTGTGCTCTGGCACTACATTTTGGGTCTAACAGCCAAATCTCTGGGGCCAATCCTGCTAAATCACAACTGGACCTCCGTTTATTAGCCCACTCTTCAGCTACCAGTTCTTAGCATGAATAAACAAGGTGCTTTGTTACCCCTGGTAAGAGTACTCCAAAAGCTGATGCCGTGGAAGTTGTGTGGAAACATGCCATGCAAAAATGACCCTTTTGATGAGAGCGGAATCGCGCGCGAAGCATGGCATTTTTGTTTTCATATGAGATGCGGAGGGTCAGCAGTATGTCACTATTCACTGTTTCGCAAACTTTGGGTACGTCGAGAGTGTAGAGGCCGGCTTCGACAATGTTATAAGCTGTTGCTTAGACCGTAAGGCAATCATGGAGTGGAACCGGGCGGCCTATGGCAAGCGGCAGGGAAACCACTCCAAGTTCTCGACAGACAGAACTTTACAGACTGGGGTTCAGATGCCCTCAAAAAAGTCGCAGAAACATGACATTGCAAACTGTGAAGCGAACCATTCTGCAGGCAAGCATGCCGCAAGCTGCTGGGTCAGCAAGTGACAGCATACTAAATACAAGAGATGGGGCAAACAAGACCGTTGAAAAAGACCATCAGTGCCCTCGGGCGTGATGTTCGAGGAGCGAAAGCCCCTCCGTGACGAGCCAAGAGTAAATCAAAGAAGGGCAAGGGAGTTTGTAGCCTACGAGGAAGCGGTGAGCAAAAGGAAAAGTGGCCAAAGCTGTGGACTAAAACAGAGAGGGCTGATGCCAAAGCGCTCAACAAAACATGGCTCCGGCCGACTGAAGACGTTAGTGGAAGGCGTCCGAAAATATCGTAGACCACTGGGTGGATAGGGATGACGGTCATATGGGGGGTGGAGCTCTAATATCCGTGGCAGAGTACCATAACATCTACGAAGGTGAACGGCCCGCCTCGTCTAACGTGCAGGCCACAGAGTTAGCTGCTATGACAACGAGACCCGAACTCTCGAAATTCTCTATGCACATAAGCCCAGGGTCTCTCCAAGAGGGAAATGAAGAAGTTTGTTTAATCTTAATGGGGTGCTACGTGCAAGGCGGAAATTGCCTACGCTGGATGACGTCTAATGCAGGCTGAGGAGCCTAAATGACCCCATGGGGAACCTTCAGCGACAGGTTGGAATATTTCATTGAACCAAAGGCCCCGGCTTGGGAAGTGGTTTGGGTAGCTGGAGGGAGGCATGGTCGGACACCGTCAGTCCTTGACCCAGCAACCTCTACGGCTCCTAAAGATCTGGGAAGGCTGGAGGTGGGAGGTCCTTTTGGCAACAGCGGTCAGTGTATCCTGAGAACGGCACTGAACCTCCAAGGAGTTCGGGTGCCGGGAAAGTGCGATAAATTTATCTGAGATAAGCGAAAAAGACTGTGAAAACTCACACTCCAGATCGGGTAGATAGGGCTAAGAAGGACAGACTACCTGGAGATGCCGCTGCTGGACTTCAGGAAAACCTTATTAGAAATCATCAACCAGGTAGCTCCCCCGAAGTAAGTAAAGAGGAAGGGCACTCTGCCGTGATGGAGCAGCAGTGTGAAAAGGGTCATCAAGCGAAGCATGAGGCCTAGCCAAGGCACTGAATCTTCCTGCAGTGGGAAGAGGTTAGGGGGAGGGCCTCTCGGGTAAAACTGGAATGGAGATCGAGATACGAAGACAGGATTGTTGCAGACTGTAAGATGAATCCTCAGGTGCACCAAGACTACGTAAAATTAAAAGCAACCCCTCAACCAGCGGGGAAGAGTTTCAGAATAAAAATGGAACAGGGGCGTGCGCGGTGTCAAAAGAGGCTGAGAATCTGCCACAATTCCTTTAGGAGGTATGCATACTGGTTCAAAAAGCACCTAAAAAACCCACTAGACAAAACACACATTTTGGGGGTGGTAGACACCGAAGTCTGTGACAGCGAACTTCACCAGAATCTAAGGCTTATTTCATTGTGTAAGGCAGCGGGGTCCGATGAAACCTATCCAGCAGCAGTAAAACCGATAGCTGATCCATTAGCCAAGCAGCTAGCAATTCTATTTAACGCATCCCTGGAAGATGAGGTGCCACGGGACAGACTTACATCTGCCATCACTCCTATCCATAAGGGAGGCTACAGAGGAACACGTTCGACGTCAGTGAATTCACTGTTACTTAGGATCTAGGTGACCTTAATCCGGGGCCAAACAACTGATGCCCCGCAAGCCTTTGACTAATATCACTCCACCAAAGTGGGTTCATCTGAAGTAAACCATGCTTATATAATCAAAGGATGAAGTAACCAGGACTCTAGACAGAGCAAGGAGAGATCAGGCTCTCTATTCGGACTTTTAGAAGGTATTTGACTCGGTAAAACACAGGCCTTTGACGAGTAAGATGGGAGAATCCAAGATGACTCGATGATGGTGTATTCCCGGCCATGGTCGAGGCGCGCGCAAGCTCATGATCATGGTGTACGACGTTACCCAATAAGATTAGATATTCAAAAATTTAAGAATAAGAGTCAAAAGTTTCGACGACAGAAAAACATGACTAAAAGTAGTTTGAATGGATCACATTAATAATAGTTCGCTATGCAGCTCTCAACCGCTTTCGAGTCGGATATGAAGGTGTTGCACCGTGAGGATGTCGAAGAGTGTGATAATGCGTATCGCTTATGAAGCATTGTGAACGAAAACGATGCTATCCATGGGAAACACAGGCTTACCGGGGTTCTGCAAACAGAACAAGTTCTGAACAGGAGGAAATGAAATAAAAAGAATTTGTGTAAAAATACTAGCGGGAAAATCTAAGCACGCGAAGAGAACAGCAATCCCTGAAGATGATACAAACCCCGATTGGCGGATCTGGCGGGGTTCAGAAGACGGGGTGGGTTGTGAAAAAGGGAATCATGCAAACTTTTTATGAAAGTGCACCTGGGATCATTGGTGGGCGTAGAAGTGGCAGCTGTCCATAAAAGGGTAAGATTAACTTCAGGATCAGTGACTTGTTTCATTCACAGGTGTGGGGCGCAACGGTAGGGTCTTGGAATAGAGAAGAATCAATCTTCACGGGGGGAACATGAACTCTTGCACCGGATACAAAGTGGAAGCTTTCAGCATAGACTGGGGCTTTACAGTGCCGTTTGGCTGACAAATATGTACTGACTTATTGAGCCTCAGCGTTATCCAGCGTCCATACTGATAATGTACATCATCCTATGGGTATGGTTCGTCTGGCGGGGTCAAGAATGTGTCGATCAGCCTGCCGGGTGCGACGAGATATGACGGAATAAACTGATGACTGCTACTGACCGGTATAGTAGCAGAATGCGCGTGAACTGTTATTTGTAAAGGCTCCGATAGTGATATCGACAGGAGAGGCTTTGAGTTAGAAAACGCTAATTAATCTGATAAGCAGCTTGGTGGCTTGATTGCAGTACCAGTTGCTATGAAAGGTTCCAATTGGGTCTCTGTCAGTACGAGTCAAAGTGGCATCCTTGGTTATCCAAGTTGGGCGACTGAGATAGTAGGATAGGATGAACCTGAAATAGTTGGGGATTACAGTTTGAACGTGGTTCCAGCTGTGGGTTACGGTAAAAGAAGACGGCAATGATAACGAACTGGTTAGGTTTATGTGAATGAAGCAAGGACGAAGTTTCATTTCAGCGGTCAGCGGCACCTACTTCACATTCTGGGTAAAGTAGGCTCTCGGGGGACTGCGCCATATTGCTACAGGCTAGCAAAGTTAAGCAACTGTGTATGCATTCTGAAGGATTATTGGTTTACAGGTTGGCGCGGCAGCTCTCGGGTAATAAACACCTCAAGGCTTTACGGTAGACATGAGCCGGAGACGGCCACCCCTAATACCGTCAGCTTGCGCAGAATGCAGTTCAGCACCGGGTTGGTAAGATAGGTCGAAAGAACAGTATGTCAGTGAATGGGACTGGAACTCTGCTAGCATAGCACTATAGTCGCCTGTCTCTTCTGGTATGGTGTTTATTCTTTCTGCATAGTTTCTGGGGAGCCTCAAAGTAGAAGAAACTATTAGGGTTCCAGTGGTGATGCACAAGGGAAGATTGGTTCCATGCCGAGGAACGTATGTTAGTTCGTCTGTGCTCCTACTCGATGGTGCTGGAGTACTGAGGTTATACTTGAGTGTGAGCAACTAGGTCTGATGTAGTGGTGATTGCATGGTTACCGTGGTATCTTTGTCGTCGTTAGGCCATCGCAACGTAGGACAACACCGACGTGAGGACCGGTTTGGAAAGGGATGGGGCCGAACTTTCGTCAGGGAAGCAAACTCCACCAGTCTACACTCAGCACTCATGGTGGGCGGCACTAGGGCTTGTTTCAGTTGGGGAGGTAGCATTGCTTACGTCCACTGACATCCAGTACGTGCCGCTTGAAGAGTGGCCCAAACTTTTCGGACCTTTTTACTATTTTTTATAGTTTCATCGCCGTCAGACATCTGGCTGTCAGAAAAGGGGGAACTGTTTTTGGTAGATGACCACAGCTTCCAGGCCAGGCCGAAACATGGGCAGCATGTGACAAGCCGCGTTGGGAATAGGTCGACCACACTTATCAATCCGTAGCAACACTGCGGCCCGGAGACATGGGTCACATATGACGAGGTCGGCATGCCCGGAAGACAGAACAGTGGGGTACTTTTCCTCACTTTTTTACGTCAGTCCCTTACCTTTTGATGTTTGCTTCGTCTCACTGGTGGTCAACTCTATGCAGGGGAGCAATCGCAGCCGGGAGTGTTTACACGTGTGCCGAGGTAACACTCGCCATATCCGGCAAGTCAGAACACCAAGGCCATTTACGTGGGACAAAGATGCAACGGCACGTACAGTTAACCACAGCCTGCGATTATTCGATAGGGTTCATGTTCACTGAAACACCAGTTTGCACAAAGATGAGGTATTACGTGCAGCACTAACAACGTGATAAAAAGCGGCTGAACGTGGTGGATTTGTTAGAGACCTTAAGTTGATTTGGACCGGAAGTCTAGGTTTATCGACTCCAGTGTCTGACTCCTTAAACCTAAATATGCGATAGGCTGCTATGCTGTTTCGCCCAAAAAGAGATATTTGATGGTAAAGGATTGGAGCTGCTTTGCAGTCTTAGATCGTGGGAACGAACAGCTGAGTACTGTAACCGCTGCCGGGAGGAGGCCAGCCATATGCGAGTCTAATTGAGACTAGAATGTTTGAATCGGCCATCCGATTTACTAGTACCCTGTTCCCATCCCAAAGGCTTGAGCCAGTGAAATATAAGGATTTACATCCTGGTTATCAACTTCGGTGGATAACTTTAAACCCTCATTGGAAAAGGCTTGGGAGGAATTTTTCGGCGTGGGTAGTGATTAGCCCCCCCCCCTTTGGTCACCGTTTTTCCCCCTTCCACTTTTGCCTTCAGTCTTTTTCCAAGAGGCGACTGATCAAACAGAGTTAACGACTTACAGTCTGATCCCAGAGTCAAAAGGAAGGAAGGGCAAAGTGGCAGGTCTAATCCGAAATCCCCTGTCCCACTGATTCCAGAAGCGCCTTCGCAAAAGAGACGATCCTCCCTA
Organism: Fasciola hepatica; assembly: GCA_948099385.1. Lineage (NCBI taxonomy): Eukaryota > Metazoa > Platyhelminthes > Trematoda > Plagiorchiida > Fasciolidae > Fasciola > Fasciola hepatica. The sequence continues at coordinate 3,255,954 of CANUEZ040000126.1, read as the reverse complement.
TCGTCGAAGTACCCGAGGATCAAAGAGCTAACTAGCGCAAGAAACCCGACGATCTGGCTGACTGCCACCAGGTCTTGGGACGTTAGCCGGCCACACCTGACCTAAGCCAGGAAGTGGGGCCAGAAGGTCGGATCAGATCAGATCAGATCAGAGTCCAGTACTGGACGCCAATGCTCCTGGTTTTCAGTGAGTCCCCCAAATGTCTACTCCAGCGCAGCTAGCCAAGGAGGTGGTACCAGAGGAGATAGTCAAGGAAGCCAGTTAGGCTGAGGTTGTTGCAAGACTAATCCGGGCCATCGGTACGGCGAATCGGAAGGAAGTTACGTCCAGTGAGCATGTTGAGCTCGACACCAGATCGAAGGGTAAAAAGAAAAAAGCTGTGAAATCTACAGCTTCATTCAATATTCAAGGTGCGACACCGTAGATAACCGTGTGTCTGTGAACTTGATAATCCCTCGCAAATTCTGCCTTTCATACAAAACATTCAGACATCAGCTTTGGGAGTCAAGGAAACTCGGCAACAACACAACGATATGGAGGCTCCATTGGTCCTGTGCAAACTGAACTGAAGTGAACTAAACCTGTAGAGAAGCAAACGGGGAGTCACCTCCCAGCTTGCGTCCGGGGGTATCCTAGCTGTAAAAGTTGCAATTAGTTCAGTAGCGCCGGCCGGAGAAACGTCAATCGGGTACGAAGCATCCTGCGGCACTTCGAGAAAGAAGTGGGGCTGACCACTAGAATCACAGAGTCCAAAGCAGTTGCATTGAAGGACACTTGGGCATGGCCAGGTGCGGAAAAAATGCTGCTTCCGGGATATGCTGATCACAGAGAGTATAGGATTGACGGAGGGCAAGGGATGGAGTGTCGCGGATAATACGAGCTGAAGCAGGCCCCTGGGAGGCTCCGTTCATCTTAACCTCCAGTAATGGGCAGGCCAGGTCCTGCCATGTCAGAGTCGAGTTGAAAATAACCTTCATTGTCCGCATTTATACGGCACAAATGGCGGCGGATGAGAAAGTCGTCATGCTCTTGCAGATGTTAGGAGCAGAGCTGGCACAGAAAAAGGAGTCTGTCCTACTAGAAGACCCTGATCTGCAGGAAATGAAATGGGAAAACGAGATGGCACCAAGGGGATCAATGGGCGACTGTTTTCTGCAGTGGGTCTATTTGTGCGCACTTAAGCAGCATATGATGCGGGCTGCCAGGAACAGAGGTGGGCAACCTCCGTCTTTTCCCGATTTATTCGTAGCGGAGTACCACCAGGACTTTAGCGAAATTAAGCCGGAAGAGCCACTGGGCAAAAGTGACTATTAAGCCTTGAAGGAAGAACAAGACTTGGCAAGGAGCCAAAAGAAATCAAGTAACGTCGGCTCTACGGCAGAATTATTACAGACGAACTAAGGAAGGCGGTGGAGGACAATGAGTTGACACCCAGTCGCACGAATGCCTCGGCAGGGAAACGCTGAGGGGCCATCATGATGGGACCAATCAGAGTTGCAATGGAGTTTGCAATTACAAGGCCGCTTAACGGTAGAAATCAACCCCCAAGGTAGCAGTCGAAATTCTGTAGGACCAAGTTCATTCGTAGGCAAAGACCAACGGCGCACTAGCTGCACAAAACCCAGTCGGTATCGAATAGCTGTAGGTTTGCCAGGAACAGAGCTCAATCGATCAAAACAGTAACGGAATATTCCTCCGGGCGCAGATGGACTGCTTCGGTCAGTACAAGCCCAAAGAGGTACTATTCCTGCGTCCAATCCCAAAATTGTATGGGGGGAATTGTAGCAACTCTGGACGGAGCACGGAGACGAGCGGCTCCAAGCGATGGGAACAAGGCCGACACCCTTTTGGCATTCTTCAAGAGCATATGTCGACCAGTAAGTCATGTAGAAGAAAGAAAGGAGGGAACCAAGGCGCCTCAAACACTCGAAGTTGGTGGAGAGAAGGAAGTGGGAATGCATAGAGCAGCGTCTCTTGAATAAAAACAAAGCTGCGGGACCAGGTGGGGTCCATTCAACCTCTGGTTGATGTCTTGAAGGCTCCAATGACGAAGCCGTATGGACGGCCACGTAGAGGGGGCGATGCGCTAGAAGACTGGAAGAAGGCAACAATGGCAGGAATATGCAAGACTGGACCCCTGTAAAAGGTCGAAAACTACTCACCGGTTAGCTTAAACTCAGCACCGTGTGGGTGCCCCGAGCTAATAGTCAGGAAACAGATCTCTAGGCATTTGGTTCAACAAAACCTCATATCAAAAGTTCAGCATGGGTTTGTGGCAGAACGACCCTGTCTGACGAATCTCCTACTGTTCCTCGATGAGGTAACCAAGCGCCTGGACGAAGGGCAGTCGATTGCGGTCTGCTACTCGGACTTCAGCAAGGCATTTTATTCTGTGAACCGCAGATTTCTGGACGTCAAACTACAGTCTATGGGAATTGTTGGAAAGGCAAGACAATAGATAAATAGTTTTTTGGCACAGCGAACTCTTAGTGCTAAGGTGGATAGTCATGTCTCAAACCCGGAAGGTTTAACAAGTGGGGTGTCACGGGGCTCACTGCTCGGCCCTCTGCTCTTCTCTATCTTCATCAAGGACCTGGCCCGTGAGCTTACAAACCCCACCTTTATGTTTGCCGATGACGTCAAGATAGCTGGAGCAGATGTAGAATCTGAAGTGTTAGCCGTGCAAAACTGGCCACGCAAATGGATCCTTCCACTAAACCTCACCAAGTGTCAATGCTAGACCACGAATAGAGTGTCCAGTGGGAATGGGGTGAGATCGTTGTAGATGGTCTTGCAGGTCAAAGACTTGGGCGTCATACCAGACCAGCGGTGCACCGCAGCAGTAAATATGGTCACGACATAACTTTCAGGAGTTTGATCCGCCATGTCACGTAGAGGGCCGGGGATTTTCTTTCAGATCTGGAAAGCCAAATTTGGGCCGCACATGGAGTATTGCTTTCAAGCCTGGGCACCGCACTACCAGAATGACGTGGACTGTCCGCAAAGAATGCGCGGACTGGCCACCAGAATGGTGGCTGGGCAAAGGGGATTTAGCTATATATAGTGTCTCTGTGCCTTTGGTCTGTTACAAATAAAAGGTAACGAGTTCGCGGGGATTTGATGAAGACCTACAAGGTGATGATTGAACCGTCAGGTATGGAATGGAAAGACCTTTTCTCTCTCATTCCAGAGAGAGGCACAAGGGACTACAGCAATAGACTGCAAAGGGAGCACTCAAAGCTCCGAATAAGGGCAAGTCAATTTTAGGTAAGAGTGATAATCTGTTGGGTAAGCTTTCGGATAAAGGCATAATTGTTGAGACTTATGAGAAGACAGTAGGTTGGTGTTGGAAGGCTTTGTACCCCAATTTGTAATAAGTGGTTATAGGGCAGATGCTGCACAAAATTTCTGCCTTTCAGAGGTGAAAACCATGCAGTGTTAGGAGCTACAAAAAGGTACCGACTGTAAAGAACGAATACTGAAAATCCTTCCAAATGTTCAACGTGCTTTGTGAATTGGACTATATTTAACATTATCTTGGAAAGCTCGCTCATACACCACACATTTTCACGTTTGTTTATCCATGTGAGACATTTGAATTTGGCCTTGAACCGTTTCTGACTGTCGTGCTTGAGCCACGGGGCTTTGGACCTTTGGGTTTTACTGTGAAGCCTATTTGGCCGCATACTTGAGGTTTGTATATATTTGTATCCTTTGTGCATTTCAATCTAGTACCGTAGAAGCTACGAATCAATCTTGTTCTGGTTTTGGGATTCGTTTGAATTGGCTACGCGTTGCTCGATTTGCGAGATTTGACTTACAGTACTCAAGTGGAACCTGGACAAGAAAACTCATTGGAAATGCCCAGACGAGGGAGCAAGGACCTTTTGAGACAACAGGAAATAACTCGGCAAGTCTCTGGGAATGGTTCGGGTGTTATTGATTCTCTAGATAATGCTAAGTTTACTAGCTCTGTCAGTGCCAGGTCATATATCTCTAACCGCGATGCGTTTGACGATATTAGTACTTATAGAATGAAAGTAATAGAATTAGAAAACGAGCTGCGGTTAGCCAGAAAGGAAGCAGATCCCCTTACACAAGAAACTGGTCTCAGAGAGCCAGCAAAGAGTCCATGTAGTTCACGATGTCAACATCGAAACGGCACTCTGAACGGTGAATATAAACCCCCGAGACAGCCTGAAACTACAGAGGATTTGGCTCTTGACCTGCCGAGAGTGGAGCTGTCCCACTTCGACGGGCACCCCGAGCAATACTGTATATTCATGAAACAATTCGAAAATTTTGTTGAGTGCAAAGTCGCAGATCCTGGTCAAAGGTTTTTGTATTTATTACATTACTGTCGCGGGAGAGCCAAAAGTGCTATCGAAGGCTGTGCGATGCTTGATCCACCGATGGGGTACATCAGGGCGCGCAGAATCCTGAAAGATTTGTTTGGACAACCATTCAAGGTGGCTAGAAGCCCAATGGATAGTGTTTTATTGGAGGCGAAAAGGACTGAGGGCAAGGCTGAATCACTGTCGAGTTTGGTGATAAAAATGCAGAATTGCAGTATAGCACTGGAGCACTTAGGATACCAGTCTGATCTGAATGCATTGCACACACAGGAATGCATTGTCCGATGTCTATCTATTGATTTACAGAGCCGATGGACGGAGGAGGCTGAAAAAATAAATATGCTTGAGCGGGAATCTACGTTCAACGATTTGACGGAGTTTATAGGTCGTCAATCCCGTATCGCCAACAGTCGAATTGGACAAATCGTACGCGAAAGTTGCAGACTGGCGCGAAGGGAACCAACATCTGCTCAAATTGTAGGGGAGGACTGTAACCAAACCCAGTCTTTGGCTAACATGCACATGATAAGTCAAGAACCCGAGAGGCCAACTGAATACAAGCTATGCAACTCCCTGCATCGGTTACCAGATTGTCCGGCATTTCATGGGATGAGTGTACCCGATCGGCGGTGCGCAGTAAAAAGGATTGGCTCATGCTTTATGTGTTTGAACAACTCTCATCGAGCCTCTGAATGCAGCTTAAGAGTGAAATGCAACCAAGACGGATGCTTGGGTAATCATCACTCGTTACTGCATGACCTTCTCAACAACAGACCTATTCAGCCGGATGAACCCAAAATTGTCTGTTCAACGGGACATGATGATTTCAAACCGGCAAGATTAGGCATCGTACCTGTCGGTATCGTGATACCTAAAGGACTGAGGAGGGTCAATGCATTTTTGGACACGGGGTCGGATACCTCGCTGATTACTCGCGAGCTTGTAGAAAGCTGTGAACTAGTCGGCCAGCCTACCTCGCTCACTACCAGCACGATTGCAGGGGGTCATGTTAGCAATTCTAAGAGGCTGACCCTGCAGTTAACTTCTTTATCTGATGAGGGGACCGTAGAAATTCCGGAAGCTTTTGCAATAGACAGCTTGCCAATGAGACCAGTCGACTCTGTTAGATCGATCGCCAAGAGATGGTCTCATCTCAGGGACATAGAGTTCGAAGAAGTTTCTAGCCCCCACGTCGACATACTAATTGGATGCAATGTACCAGAGGCTCACTGGGTGCTTGAACAGAGCATAAGCAATCGAAAAGAACCATTCGCTACGCGAACGATACTAGGCTGGACACTTCTCGGACCCCTGACGAGCGAACTTCAACAATCGGCATCAATAAACTGCTCAAATGTTGCTGAGAGAAGTGCCTCTGTAGAACACAATCAGCCTTTCGATATTGAATCCAACGGTCCATCTCAGGAAAGCGAAGTTCACTCAAAGGATCAGTCGGTGCTTTCGATGTCGAATTCAAAGACGGGACGTCACATTGGGCAACATGAAGTTGCTATACCCAAGAGACCACCGTCAAGTCACCTATCGAGAAAAGAAGTTGCCCGGAGGCTTTTGAAATATCTCAAAAAGGGACACCAGCAGGTCACCCAAAGCAGCTTGAAATTTGCCGGCCCAGTGACAGTGCACGGTACCTGGGGGGAACTGCATGGCCGGCGGCGAAACAAAGTACCCTTTGCCAAAACAAAACTTGCTGAGCTGAAGTCAGTATCCCTAAACGGACTCAAAATGACTGCGCTGGTATTGGGTTTTAAGGTAGCACGAATGCTAAAAGAGAACTGCACCACCGCCGAACTGAGCTTTGCCTATTGGACAGATCCTACAGTTGTGTTACATTACAGGAAACGGAAGAAACGAAGAACGTGTTCCAGACATCAGAGAGTTAATCCACTCGTAGCAGGAAACAGCGAGGAAAATGTTTATGGTTCGAGCTCGAAACCACATACAAAAGACAAAGTAGCTTGCAGATCGCCTCGCTCCGAGTTACTCAGCACTTTATTGCATTTCATGCTCTACAACTAATCAACTGGACCCATTTTTTCTGAAAGATTGCAAATGTACTTAGTTCCAGTTTCTATCTAGCGTGCACATAGGCGAAGAGGAGAAATTCACCAGTATTTCACTTGAACAGTTCAGGTGAGGCATACTAGCTGTGAGCACATTGTGTTACTATTATTATCTTTAAAGAAGAACATTTATTTACATTTTATACAATATTTATTGTCACATTTTGTGCACAGAAAAACTTTGAAATACTCTGATAGATGCCAGTATTCGATCAATCTCCGTGTCCATGTGTATTTCGATACTGTCCGCAGCACACCTGTTTTCGAAACTTATTCATAATCAGAAACTGGTTTTCATTTCTTTCGGAAGATTTGGTGCGTTAATTTTATGTAATTCCACTGGTTCGTGACCTGTCAATTTTACGCGATATCTCATTAGGCGTTGCACCTGCGTTCAACTTCTGCGCTCATGCTTGTAAACAAAGTAAGTCTAACCAGTTGCTGCAATGGGTTACTGCTTGTGATGCTTAGACTTAGCTCGTGCGGCGAAGCACTTCACTCTGCGAAGCCTTCATCTTCATCGTGCGTCTGACTATATGCGCCGGTTTCCTGATGAATATGTCAATTTCAAGTTGTGCAGCGGGATTTGGAATTGATTCCTTATGGATTGTGCGATGATGACTACGGCGGAAACCTGTTTCACGTTCAGATAACACAGGAAGTTAGCAACCACCGGCACTAACAATAAGTTAAAGGTAGATAGGGTGAGAATCATGACCCCTTCCTGAACCTTAGACAAACCATTTTCGCGGAAGGATTTTGGCCGGCGGTGTAAAGAACGAATACTGAAAATCCTTCCAAATGTTCAACGTGCTTTGTGAATTGGACTATATTTAACATTATCTTGGAAAGCTCGCTCATACACCACACATTTTCACGTTTGTTTATCCATGTGAGACATTTGAATTTGGCCTTGAACCGTTTCTGACTGTCGTGCTTGAGCCACGGGGCTTTGGACCTTTGGGTTTTACTGTGAAGCCTATTTGGCCGCATACTTGAGGTTTGTATATATTTGTATCCTTTGTGCATTTCAATCTAGTACCGTAGAAGCTACGAATCAATCTTGTTCTGGTTTTGGGATTCGTTTGAATTGGCTACGCGTTGCTCGATTTGCGAGATTTGACTTACACTGACAACACAAGCATCTGGATACATGGATGGATTTAGCCACGAAAATTCCTGTGCAAAATGACATAAACCGAGCTACGCCACAGCAGGAAACTCAGGTATTTTTGTTCCTGTTTTGGTTCCTTTATTCTAGTGGTAGCAGCGCCGAAATTTGAATTATCATTGTCTTCTCGTAGAAACCACAGGGTGCGGCATCTGCTTCCTAGTAGTTACCGGAGTCCTCCTGGGTTGTTTCTCCTGAACTTGCCTCCGCTGGTTCCACAGCACTACAATTTCTGAGCTCACGGCTAGTCCAACCAAGCGCCCGTCTGCACTTGGTTCTAAAAAGGCACACATCATGTCCGGTAACTCAGAAAGCGGAAGAGTTATGAGAGAGAGTATGTAATGTGACAGCCGCTTGCTATGGTACCACCAGACAGAGCAAAGCTGAGCTCAATGTATACCAGTAAAACTGCCCTCTTAAATGGGTCTGTTCCCACTGCACTAGGCTTGTTGATGTCTTCTTCCGAGTCCTAACCGATGAACTGGAGACTTCTTGCAGAGGAGTGTCCCAAAGGCATGTAGGGAACACCTTTAGCCAAGGAGCTCTCTCGGAGTCTCACATTGGCTCACGAGGCTGTAAAGAAGCAAAATAAAGTTATTTTTCTCCTTCAAAGCAAAATGCTGGAGCTGGAGTCCGCAATCAGTGGCTCCGTAGAAAGCATTGATACAGTTCTTGGAATAAACCGAAACATCCTAATACATAATACTGAAGAGCCAGGAACAAAAGACGGTAAGGCCAGAGGGAACCCAACTGAAACGGTAGTGCGGGACATCCAGCTACTGGCCAAGGTTCCCTATCATGTGAGCATCGAAATCACACATAAAATAGGCCAGTGGAAGGGGATTTCATCAGCAAACCAGACTAGACCTAAATTTGTCGAATTCTTCGACCCTCTTCACAGGGCTGAGGTTATGACTAGGGCGGAAGAAATTGACCATAGTGGTAATGGCAACTACAAAGTTTCATCATACACACGCTGCCAAGTGCGACCTCGGAAATCTAAAAATCCGGGCGGGGTACACCTTCGCGACCCAAAAATGGTAGTCACCAATTTGTTCGTTGAACACAAAGTAGAAGCCACCGTCAAAACACTTGTTGAGCGGGCGAAAGTCATGAAAGATATTGCATTGGGCAAACACATTCTGGTAGAAAAGCCGGCTACAAATACCACATCCACACAGGTACTGCGAAAAACAGGCTCTACCGCCCATGAAAATGTCAGATCCTTGCCAATTACACCATCCAGACCAAAGACCCAGGCACTGAGTGTACCGCCAAATCCCGCTACACTTAGTACTGCAAGACCATCAAGCACAAAAACAAGTTCGTCGAAAAATATATTACAAATGACCTAACCCTGCAGCGAGCCGATCAACAAGACAGTAACCTGGGTAAACTGGAAGCGCCAGATATAAAAACTTCAAAAAATGGCTTGGCCCTTGGATCCTGGGCCCGATGGGCCTTCGAAAGTAAACCTATATAACTGGGGTAAAATGCAGGATTCCAGGCTGGAAGTAATAATAATAACAGTGGCTTATTTTGGAAAATCCCCAGATATGCTGTAGCGCATGAGCTTACGGTAAGGTTACGTTGAATCCGTGAACAAATAAGAAGCCAACATAAATAAATGAAGGGGAAAAGACAAAGTACAGCTGATCTGTGGAAATAACGACTATGACGAAGCCCGAGAAATTTAAGTCCAAGGTTAGATGAAGAAGGCTGGCAGGGGGGTGGGGTCCCCCGAAAGTTACCATAAATATACGCAGTTGTAGGAAAATATTAAACGATCAAAAAATATTTTCTCTAAATCTCGTACAGAAAAAGGAATGTGGATAGAACGAGAGACGGGTGTTACGAACGTTTGAGTAATGCGTAGCCAAATTTGCAACGGATCCCGAAATCAGAAGACGATTATCCGTGATATTCTACGATACTAGATTATTAAAATAAACAACGACATAAACAATATACAAACCTCAATAATACGATCAAAAGGACTCAACAAAGAGAAACCGAATAGCAGCGTGTGAGCAGACAGCACGTGCGTCACGCAGGTCCAAAACAAGGATGTGCCAAAGTAGCGCTCTGGGCGCGAACAAACAACAATTGGTCCAGAAAAACAAACAGTTCGTAAAGACACGTCAATGGTGTAAGCAAGTGAGTGATGTTGGGAAAAACACTGAATCGCGAGGGAAAAAAGGGGGATTTTCCACGACCGGCTGTTACACCGCCCACCAAAATCCTCCTGGATCCTTAGCAAAGTCAAAGGTTCGGTATAAAGGTACTGATTCTTCCTACCTGCCTAGGCCCTGCTGTCAGTGCGCGCGTTTAATGCTCATCGTCGACGTTCTACTACTGGTCGCACCTAATCCATTGGATACATAGACGTGAGGCTAGTCTACATCTTCCACGAGACCAAATTACCGATGGCGGGCGTAAATGGTCGCATAGACGTTGTCCTCGTAAGGGGCCGTCCGGTCCTGGATGTACGTGCTTGAGTGTGTGTGTGTGTGTGTGTGCGTGTGTGTGTGTGCTGGGGTTGCAATGAAATCACAGGTATGACTATACATCAAAGAAGGACTTTCTGCAATGTCAACAAAAGACCGCGTGGCAAGAAAACAAGTAAAATGAAGCATGTGTGTGTGACCTGAGCTCCGCTACTTCCACATATGCAAGGGCATTCGGTAGCGTCAACAAAGGCAAACAAAGAACACTGTCACATGTATGATGGGTTTACGGGATGTAGAGTGCGTCGTGCATGCGTGTATGCATCGGGATGTATAATGGAATCGCACTCATCACCACATATCGGAAAGAACCTTCTGTAATGTCAACGAAAGGACCGCGAGCACCTTAACGTGTTTGACGGAGATTGTGTGGTATATATGGTGTTTCTTTATCCACCTCGATTACTGGTGTGAAAAAGGTTTACTAGGCCTCAGGGTTATCAGCTCCTCCGTCTTCGCTCTCGAGTAGGTTAATACTGCGTATGTCACGAATGAGCACTCCGTTAGCTGTCTTCACCTTCACCGTTCTTATCATTTCGTCAGTGCTTTTGATGGTTTCCGTAACTACTCCCAAAGACCAAGCGTTGAAGTGTGCGCGTTCGTCGGCGATCATAACCACGTCCCCAACTTTGAATGGTCTTGTTTTGGCCAGCCACTTCTGTCGAGTCTGCAAAGCCGGTAGGTACTCCCGTAGCCATCGCCTCCAGAAGACCTTGGCCAGATAGTTTGCTTGCTTCCACCCGTGGAGGTAGCTCCCACGAAGGTTTACCGGCCCTTGGAAACCCTCGTTCGACCTTAGCGTCAATAAATCGTTTGGGGTGAGCGCCAGGTGGGTGGGGTTGCCGTTCAATACTGGAACCAGGGGGCGGTTGTTCAGGATTCGCTCCACCTCAGTCTTGACGGTGTTCAGCGTCTCGTCGTCGGGCGGCTGCTGCTCCATGATTGACAGCAATATCCGTCTGGCGGACCGGATCATGCGTTCCCATATGCCGCCTCGGTGACTGGTCTGTGGGGGGTTGAAATGCCATCGTATGCCGCAGGCCACGGTTCGATTCTGCAGTTCGTCCCTGTTTATGTTCTTGTGTCAACGCTGCAATTCCCGGTGAGCGCCCACAAAGTTCGACCCATTATCTGAGTATATATCGGCCGGTACGCCTCTTCGGTTGATAAATCTTTGCAAGGCCCGTAGAAACGAATCGGTCGTCATCGAATGTGCGACTTCTAGGTGTACCGCACGTGATTTCATGCACGTCATGATACATCCGTATCGCTTTCCTAATCTTTTCCCGCACTTGATCCACAAGGGCCCGAAATAGTCCAACCCGGTGTCACTGAACGGCCACCAGCCCGTAGTCACCCTGCATTCTGAGAGTGGGGCCATGAGTTGTTTGCCTGCTGTGACATTGCGTCTCCTGCATTGCACACACCGTCGGATTACGCGTTTTACAGTCTCTCGTCCTCTCAACAACCAAAGACGCTTTCGGATGAAGCTCGCCACGTGACTTTCCCCGGCATGTCCCTCCATGGCGTGGACGTGTTGAATCATTAGCTCTACCACAGGTTGTCTCGCAGGCAGCAGTATAGGATACTTTGTGTCGAAGTTCAAGTGGGCGTTGGTCAGCCTACCATCCACCCGCAGCAGTCCGTTGATGAGTTTGGGGTTTAAACGCTTCAGCTCGCCTCTTGGAGATGGCATGTCTTCATTGGTCGGCCCCACTTCTTCCGCCCTCTTGAGTTCTTGGGCGAAAGCCTCGCGTTGTATCATTCTGAAAATATCGTACTCTGCCGCTTGTAGCTCATCGGGACTTATCGGGCCGACCGGTATCCGACCTGAGGGCCGTAGCCCTTTCATGACTAGTAAATTTCTCTTGAACCTGGTTAACCAAACTAGCGAACGAAGCGTCTTCATCCAGGAAGAAAACCTGACCAGTCGCGATAGAATGGACGACGCTTCGACGACGTTGGTTGCTATCACTACGCCTTTGATCTTCAGTTCCACTTCCGTAGGGGGTTGGGTAATTGCAGGAAGTTTGGCCCTCTCGTCCACGTGTCCAGTTGCCTGAAGTTGTTCGCACCTCGGGAGCACAGATCGGACTCCACTGGTGCGTGGCTGATTCATCGTGGATAATCGTGAGCCGGTTAGCAACGAAAGTACTAAACCGGCTCCGTACGTTGTTAATGTAGTAAAGTACTATCGTTGAATCCGTCCAGAAGCTCGCCGACCAAATGCAGAGATCGAAACATCTCTTCACAGCTTGCACCACCCTGACTGCCAACACGGCTGCGCTGAGTTCAAGGCGTGGGATTGAGACCGACTTCAGTGGGGCAACGCGGGCTTTGGCGAACAGGATCCTCGTGGTATATTGTCCATCTCCTGCGCACCATCGTCCGTACACCACAGCTCCATAACCGACTTCGGATGCATCGGAAAAGGCATGTAGTTCTCCAGTCCATGTCGTATGGCCAGGGGTCAAACATCGTGGGATTCTAATGTCCTCTAATTTCTTCAAGGTGTTCATAAATTCTTCTCAGTCCAGCCCGTCCCCTCGGTCCAGTGACTGGTCCCAATCAACTTTCTTACGGCACAGCCGCTGCAGCAAGATCTTTCCGGGTAGCAGCCATGGTAAGACGAAACCGAGCGGGTCGAACAAACTTGAGACGGCAGATAGTATGCCACGACGGGTTACTGGCAGCTCGGGAACGTTTAGCTCGAAAAAAGTCGTCCGTTTCCGCGTCCCATTGTATCCCTAAAGTGCGCTCGATAGGAAGTGGAGAGCCGTCCAAATCTCTTACCCTTTCGGCCTTTTCGTGATACGGGATGACCTTCAGCACTTCTGAAGCGTTCGACATCCATTTAGTTAGATGGAAGCCGCCCTCTTCTAGCAATCTCGTCAGACCCCTGAACTGCTCTAGAGCCGATTCCACATCATCGAATGACCCAAGGTAGTCGTGGACGTGGAAATTCCTGCTGACGCTTTCTACCACCGTCCGATGTACTAGATCGCCATGTTTGTTCGCTGATTCTCGGAGGGCGTAGTTTGCACAAAATGGTGACGATATGGCTCCGAAGGGGTGGACGGTCATCCTACAATTCACCACTGCGTTGTCCCGGTCGCTCCCTTCCTACCACAGGAAACGCAAAGCATCTCGTTCTCCTACCGGAATCTTCACCTGATGGAACATTTCCCTAATGTCAGCAGACAAAGCCACTTCACCCACTCTCAAACGGCACAAAAAATCGATCAGTAGTGTGGTCCAGTCAGGCCCCTGTAGTAGGCGATCGTTTAACGACTTGCCCTGGAACTTGGCCGCACAGTCGAAAACCACCCGCAGTTTATCGGGTTTCTTGGGGTTGATAACCGGATGGTGAGGCAAATACTAGATACCCCTTTTGCCGTCGGTGTTGGCAGGCACCTTTTCAACGTAACCGAGGGCCTCGTTTCGCTTCATCAAATCCGCGTATCGTTCCCACAGATTCTGGTCTCGAATGAAGCGTTCTTTTAGTAGTAGTAATCGTTGAAGAACATAATTTCTGTTGTCAGTCCACGGGTCGACCGGTGTGCGCCATGGGAGGGGAACCTCGAACTGTTTTTTGAGGCCTCTAGTGCCTTGCCGCACCGTTTGTAGAGCGAAGTGATCCTCTTGAGACAACGTCGGTCTTTCGTCTCCAATGTCATGAAACTCCTTTTCATACAGCCGTTGCAGATGATACTCTATGCGGTGCGTTTCGGCGGATAAGTGATTCACGGAACCGCGTACCCCTACTGGACCGTATAACATCCATCCCAGAGCCGTGCGTACGGCATAAGGTGCCTGGCGGTAGCCCACTCTCTGGTCAAGCACCCAATGCGCCTCTGGCACGTCGCATCCGATGAGGAGATCCACCTCATCATCTTCCCAGTCTACAACGGTTATATCCTGCAAGTGGGGCCACCGAGTCAAGATTTCGTTCACCGACCTTGATGCTCGCATGGGGAGATCAGCTAACGTGAATGCCTCCGTTGGTTCAATTTCCTCGTTAGTGTCTAGAGAGATGAGTTGCAGCCTTAATCTACCGGCAGTCATTACCTGTGTTCCGCTCACCGTGCTCACTGCTAACGACGTCGCACCTTTAGCGAGTTGGTGTTTGTGGGCAAACCGCTTTTTCACTAAAGTAGTGTCGGATCCACTATCAACGAAAGCCAACGCCTTGACTATCCCAGTCGGAGTCACTACTCCCAGCGCCACTACGCCTAAACGTACCGGTTTACTGGCAGATTGTGAAGTTGAACAAATCACGCTGGGCTTGGCACTCGCCTCGGATATGGTTACTCTCGCCTGATGCAGCAGCCGATGGTGTCTGCCCGTGCAGCCCTCATAACCACATCGATTCCTTGTTCTACAGGCTGCTGCCCGGTGCGTGGTGTTGAGACAGATGAAACATGCTCCTGCCATCCTCGCCATTCCCCACCGTTCGTCTATTGTGGCGTTGCCGAACTTGGGGCATTCTGGTAGGCCATGGCTAGTACCACAGGACCTGCAATTTGGTTTCGCCGTAGCATCTCGTGAAAGGACGTGTGTGTTGGTCCAAGGCTGGTACTTTGGATGTTCCCGTACAGGGGTTTGGACTTGGCTAGTACCGGGCTTGTTTGCTCGGTTGCTGTCCCGGATGAGTCGGCCGAATCTGCTGTCAGCTATCTTCTTTTGCCTGTCTAAGTATTCAGTCAGGTCTTCGAAGTTGGCTTCTCTGTCGCCTCGGCTTATCCGTTCAGCTTCTTTCGCCCACCGACCCTGTAGTTCGGGAGAGAGGTGACGGACTATGCCTTCCAAAGTGTGCATGGCGTCTAGGTCAGCCCTGTAACCTAAATGGTTGAGGGCTATTGAGCAGTTCTGCATCTTAATCACCAGGTCGGCCATGGTGTAGACGTCGCCCTTGGTTCTCTTTGCCTCTGCCATCACGCCCTCTATTAGGTTATGGGCTACTTTGAAAGGTTGGCCAAACAAGTCCCTCAGAATCTTTCTTGCCCTTGTGTAGCCTTGTTCTGGATCGAGCATGGTGCACCCGTCGATAGCTTCTCGCGCTCGGCCTCGGCAGTAGTGAGTAAGGTAGAGAAGCCTTTAACCAGGGTCGTTTACCTTGTTTTCAACGAACGTCTCGAACTGTTTGACAAACTTGCAGTATTGCTCAGCTCGCCCGTCGAAAACCGTTAACTCCACTCTAGGCAGATCGATCGATGGTGGTTTGTAGTCGGCGACCGGCGTGGGGTTCCCTACCTTATTGCACTCTAACCTATCGGAAGTGTCGAAGTCACTGGTCTCATGCTCTCGCTGTTTCTGTGTACACTTCTCTGCTTCATGCGCCTGTAGTCTAGCCGAAAGTAACTGTTGCTCTAGTTCTAGTATTCTCAGCTTATATAAATCGATATCCTTACGATCAATATTGCTTTCAATAACACATGAGCTAGCACTGACAAGACTAGACGATCTAGCAATAACTAAAGAATCATATGTACCCAAAACCTCCCCAGAGACTTGCCGTATTTCTTTCTGTCCGGATTCGACTGCTTTTGATCCTTTTCTTGGCATTTTGCGTGATTTTTCCTCGTTCCAAATAGATCTATTGAGTATTGTTACGAACGTTTGAGCAATGCGTAGCCAAATTCGCAACGGATCCCGAAATCAGAAGACGATTATCCGTGATATTCTAAGATACTAGATTATTAAAATAAACAATGACATAAACAATATACAAACCTCAATAATACGATCACAAAGACTCAACAACGAGAAACCGAATAGCAGCGTGTGAGCAGACAGCACGTGCGTCACGCAGGTCCTGAGCAAGGATGTGCCAAAGTAGCGCTCTGGGCGCGAACAAACAACAATTGGTCCAGAAAAACAACCAGTTCGTAAAGACAAGTCAATAGTGTATGGAAATGAGTGATGTTGGGAAAAACACTGAATCGCGAGGGAAAAAAGGGGGATTTTCCACGACCGGCTGTTACAACGGGAAGAGTATGTAGCTGACTGAGGTGAGAGATAAGGGTAAGAACAGAGAGCTCATAAATGGAAGGGGACTGAATATGAGAGATAGAGTAAAATGGGACGGTATAAAATTTTACCAGTAAGGGGTTAAATACCAGTGTGAGTTCAAATAGCAGCTTACCGATGGGATTGGACACAAGAAAGAAGGCCAAAGCATCCGGTGGGAAAGAGTGCAGGAGCGAAGTCCTTGAGAATGGCCCAAAAAAGTATCTGACCGTAGGTGAATTATTGCGTGATAGGACAGGCACAAAGCGGCCATTCACAAACAGGAACGTGGTGATAAACCAATCACCGGTACGTAGCCAGGGCAGCTATCGAAATCAAGAGCACAAAGAGAGTAAACTTACATCCGTTATTAAATAATTCAATGCAGTTAAGCTCCCATAAGGTGATCATATGACAGTAACCGGCAGAAAGGCTCCACGAAACTAATCTGGAGCAAGGAGAAGAGATGCGACCCTCAAGTAGATCTAAGCAAAATGGACCAGACGACAGAGAAAAGTGGTTTTTTGTGTGTACAGATGGACAAAATCAGAGATAGAAACAAAACGAGCAACTCTTCTGGAGGTGGACGGGGAAGCTGCTAGAGAACGAAAGGAAAGACTGTCAAAGAGAAAGCTGTGTAACAATGAACACAGTATAACAGTAGGGCCATGGTATACCAACGTAGAGTTGGTAAAAGGTAAGTCTGAGATGTAGAGTTACGGTAATAACGGAGTCAAAGGCACGCAAAAAAAGGTGGTTGAGCACATGGAGAGATATGGGAGGTTTATAGTGACCATTAGATAGGTGGAAAGTGCAACGGCACCACAGGGATAGTGTGCGGTACTGAAGATTCTATGCGAAGAACGTGGTTTGGTCAGCGGGTATAGAATAAAATGAACCAATCAACCAAGAAAGCGATAAGAGTTCAGGATTTTATGCAGGCAGATGAACTAGCAGATGAGTGACGCATCTGGAGTAGGAGAACGGATTGCCAAAGTGATGGTGGAGGAGGATATCGGAAGAAAGCTGGTAAGTGCTCAGAATGTTAGTCACTTTCCGGTAGGGGGTGATAATATCCCAAGTGATTAGGAGAACTTGGATTGAGACTTTCTGGGATGCACAACTGTGGCGATTGCAGAACCGGCTGGCACGCAAAGGTGACAGTGGATAGTGTGGAAGATAAGTACACACCTATGGATGGTAGCTTAGATAGATAACATACGACAGCTAAGGACAACTTAAGATGTGGGATGAGAGTACCTGATGTATGGGTCTAAGGAGAAGATATGACGCATTGCAACATCAAAACAAAGCGACGGAAGAGCACGGTGGAGGAACAGTGGACCGATGAGGATTAGAGATAATGATTAGAAAAGGAACAGCAAACAGTAACTGTGCAAACGAGTGAATATGTCGAAAGTAGACGCAGTTTATTTAGTGATTAATGGATAAAATTTTGAGTGGACCAGGTGGTTGGTGAGGTGCAAATCTTACGGAGTACAAGTAGGACAGAGAGAGGCACAGTGGATGGACTGATTGTATAGGCGATCAGTGTGCGCCAATAAAAGATGGTGGTGGTTAGATGTAAGGGGTGTACGTAGATAGTTTCATATTTCGGGTAAGAAGTGCTCGCCGGGCGTAAAATGCGGAATTATAATGGCAACACTGACAGCCTGCACAAACAGAACCTACGGTAGGAATGGCGTGAGTGCAACGGCCGAGTGGGCTTAAGCACAGTACATTTACAATCAGCAAAAGGTGTTAGAGGATAGGACAGCCGTGCTCAGGACACCCAATTTGAAAACCACCTCTGGTGACACGTGCGATCCGCCGACCTGGTTGCGCCCGCACGTAGTTGCAGATGAGCCTGTAAGGCCTGTAAGGTTGATCTAGCCATGTGTCGCACAGTTGGGGAGCAAGCGTGAGCACTGCTATGTGTGTTGCTTGTGTTGGACAGCCTAGCCGGTGGGATGCTTCGACGGGACCAGGACACCGAGGCTAATGAACACAGCGATTGGTTGGCAGACCAGTAACGGGTCCGTATCCAAAAGCGATGGCCCGTATAGTTGCCAAGGTCGTATTCAAAGAGACTGGACACTGTGAAATGTCATTCGCGTATGGGCGGATGGCCGGGAAGGGAAAAGAGAAACGCGGTCTGGGAGGGTCTGAGCGGAGAACGAACATTCGAAGGGTAATAAGCAAGGGGTATAAGCGAGATCGGGCCAAGTGGGTGGATGGAGATTACTGGTGGTGACGGCTATTCTTGAAGCTTGGAGCTGTTAAATGGTAAAATCACGTGAAGCACAATCACCACAGGTCAAGGGGGTATGTTACTTCATAAGCGATACTCTCGTATAGCTTACAGTGGGGAAAATGTTCTTTGTATGAGGTATGGTGGCGGCAGGTTATGGAAGGGCCTTGGGCAGCATGCTGGGGCTTCGAGTGCGCAAAATCCGGGAGGCAAGTGCAAAACGTGGAAGATACAGGCAGAGCGAGTGGTTAAATATGTACTCAAGGCAGAGCTATGCCCTGGATGGTAATAAGGGGAGGAAGATGGATGAACAACTAGGTTATTACCAGACTGTTCAATAAGACCGGAGACTACGGGGGCAGACCCTCCAGTGAGGTGATAGTGAGAAGGTGCATGTATGCAAGAGATTTTTGCTCAGATGAGGTAAGCCAACCTCCGTTTATTTATATTTGGTGCACGGGATTAGAGTTGAAAGCGAAATTTCCTGCGCGGCATTATGCTATTTTTAATGACTGAATTGGAGGCTTCTTTCAAAAGCAGTGTCAATGCTGATGCATCTACTAGACAGTTCGATGGCGGTACGAAACTTGGGGTAGTCATAGAACATGCCCTTCAATGCAGATAAGGAGGTACGGCATAGAGCTTGCGGGGAGTTTATTCCAAATTCCACTATAAACCATTCAAATGAACTGAAATCTCAAGGCTGATTTTCACAGTGGAAAAGGGAGGTAATAGACACCGTTTCGAGGGAGGTGGGCACTCCGTGGGTTAAGGGACATCGGCTAAGTTTTGTTCACACGGCGATGGATTAACCTGAATAAGGGTGTCAGATCTGGCCGAAGGCAACGTATCCACAGGGGATCAAGAGTAAGCAGCTCGCAACACTCACGACAGGTCACTGCAAAAGATGACCCAACCCGTCTTTTAGTGAAAGAGAGCTGAACATTCTACAGGGTAATTATGGCAACTTCGGAAAATGGGAGGAGGAAACAGAGATATATTCAAGCACAGGCGGGACATGGGAAAAAGGAACATAGTCGACTGTGGTGCATTTTGAAGCAGTGGAGAACGAGGTTAATGAGTCCTTTGGATTTAGTGACCTTGAAGTCGGCCTGTTCAGAGAAGGTAAAAGAACAGGAGTAACGAAGTTCGGGGCCAAATACCACAGGGTTGGTGGGTATAGGTTGTCGGTCGGGGGAAATGGCTCCTGTAAGTAACCGACAATTTTAGGGAAGTACAAAACTTTTGGATGCAGTAAATTTCACTTTCCACAGATTGCACCATTAACTGAGCGAGGTAAGATTCTGTTGAACTTTATTCAGCGTAGATGACTGGCTGCCTTCAGGAAAAGCTAGAACGGTTCTGATGTCACCTGCAGAGATAAATGGTGCAACATAGCGGACCAAAAGGAAGATATCATTTATTTATCTGAAGAACAATAAGGGCCCAAGGACTACTTTGAATCATACCACTTGTTATGGGCTTGGCGGATGATAAGTGACCGTCAAGTGGTACCAGTTAGGAGCGGGTGGACAGATAAGAAGACAATCAACACGGGGGCGGGTTATCTACACCTGGGGGACCTTAAGCTGTATAATTGTCAGAAGCTGCAGGGCTCCAAGCTTGAGGTATGGTACACCAAAGCAGGCAGCCTCCCAACAAAGTGGGGGGAACTTGATGGTAGATGCCACCTCATCGACGTCACTGCCGTGACTGAAACCCGGCTGACCAAGGTTGACCCTAAGAACCGTCCGCCGCTAAGTGATCGTCTGTGTTTATCTTTGTCCAGACACGGTGCCAGAAGAAAAAAGAAGACTCCTAAGTTGCCTCTTCCCAGTCAGACAGTCTGCCCTAGACCTAATGTTGATTGGGGATTTCAGCCCACCCGACATTAACTGGGTGGAGCACAGCGGAGCCACTACCGAACTTAAGAAGGCGCTCACAGACTGCGCAGAGCTGTGCAACCTGTGGCATCATGTCAACAAAACATACCAGACATGGCAGGCATTTCCGAATACCACTGTGGAGGCTCTGCAGACACGAAACTCAACAGAGTGCAATTGGGAGCTTAGAGCTTAGGAGCGCCTTATTTACGAATAGGCATTTTTACTTAGATTTACTTGGGAATGATAACCCCTCCCCAGGAGCGGCCAACTCCAGTGACTGACCCTCTTCTAGCTAAAGGCAATCTTCCTCTTCGAATCTTTCTTCCCAGTCACATGAAGTGGCTTATAGTCAGGAAAAAAGTAATTCAAAATACTTTCACTCATCCAGACCGGATTTAAACAGTGCGCTATTATAATTTTCTTCGGTCGGACACGTGCGCCTATCTTAGAAACCCTGTAGGACGTTTGGGTGATCCTCACCAGTCATACATCGAGGTACGCAACTGACTTAGCAAACGTTGACCAGGCTTTTCAATAGGTCAGGGATTAGGTTTAGCCTCGGTTCCTTCAATCGACTGGTTGCTTGAAGTCCAATCTGTTTAAGTCCACCTGGCACCGGCAGAGTTGATCGCATCGAAATACTTACGTCACGCTAGGCAGGCGGCAAGGAGCGCTCCAGCCCGTCAGCCCTGGCCATTAGCTCGTTCAGTCTCCCATCTCCTGTCATTTTACAGGGTAACCAATATTATTACCAAAACCCATCGATAGCTATCCTTCAGCTTCTCTATTCGCTGTATGGGAATCGAGTCCGCAAATCGTGCGTGCGACTAAGCCGTCCTTTATGAACCTCATCTTCACCACTAGCGAACACGACATCATTAGAATGCCGGGCCAGACACCTCTGGGGAAGAGTGACCACTGTTCGCTCACCTTCCAAGTGAAGACCCTAGAAAAACCCAAACTTACGAGACTTGTTAAAACTTTTGTACAAAAAGATAGAGCAACCTTCTCACAGAGAGCCGTAGAGTTGATCTGGCTGCCACAAAGCAGAAATCCAAAGCCAGGGGAGAGATGGAAAGTCAACAAAGGTGGTTTATTAGCACTTGAAGATGAATTTTTTCCCGCTAGAAGCATGAAGAATCATAATAAGCCCTCTTGGTGGACACATACGTTTAAACGAGCTTTACAACAACGGAACCGTTAATGGCAGAGATAAATACAGTCTCGCAGCCATAAATCATGGGAGGACTACCAAAAAAATAGAACACTACCATCAAGGAGCGAAGCTTAGCGAGATGCAAATCTGACCCAAAACTAGCTTTGCAAGTAAAGTCAGTCCCGGAGAGATCTAAAAGCTATATACAATTAAAGGCTGCCCCCAGAAAGAGAGCTGGAGAACTATAATTCCAGGATGGCAGAAGGGCTTTGGGCAACAGTGGAGAAGCAAAGGTCCCACAGAAGTATTTTAGAAAGTACACCAGAGGGACGACGGCGCAGACGTTATGCTTCCCTGCTAACATGTTCCCAAACTAGATGAGGTGGAGGTCGCCCCACAGGCAGTCCTAAAGATCCCGGGGCTAATGGGCCCACTTAAAGCTGCAGGGTCAGATGAAATTCACCCAGCAATGGTGAAACGTCTACCTACCGTAATCTGTCGCCCGATTCAAATGCTGAAAAGTTGGGCCTCCAATTTTTTTGAAAGCGGAACCCTCCATTCTAGCCCCTTTCTTCTTCTGTGGTTCATCGGAGACTTCACAAACCGTCTAGAGAATCCGTGTTGCGTACTTGCGGACGACGTTCAAGTGAGAGGAAAGGAAAACGGAGGCGACATTGCATCTGGCATCCGAGCAGTGATACACTGAACCACTAAAGAGGATGTCCTACCAAAAGTTTCAAAAAGCCAAATTCTGATAGCCCCTTCGGTCCCACTTTCAAATGACACCCCCCAAGGTTCACAAGAGGCTAGGCCGAAGAAGATGGTGTGAGATTCTGGAGTAAACACTACTCACAGTTTTGTACCATCCGCCAATTGCTTGAAGGCAACTGCAGCCGCACACGGAAACGTCTTCCAACTCAAAATAGCTCTGGCGTCTACCAAAATCCTAAACCTTTTTGTCAATATACCAGGAGGTGGTTTGATACCACATGGGGCAATTTGTCCAAGCTTCATCACCATTCCGGCAGATGGACGTGGAAAGAGAACCACGTATTTCAGTAAAATAGCAGAGGGACAAAGGCACACTTCATAGGAAGAGAAACCGGCCTATCGCAATCCATTCCCCATGAAAAGGAGAAGTCTGAGACACGGCCCCACTGAGACTTTCAAGTTTAAGAAGGGCGCCAAAGCAGTTAACCCCTGCATAATTTTTCACCATGCACCTGAGAGGTCACGAAATTAAACTAAAGAAAGAGATGCAGACTAAATATCAGATCAAAATTCTTCACACATCGGGCAGTGAACTACTGGATTAATCGGCCGCCGATGGTCATCTCCTGTAATATCATTGCCGGTTTCAAGCGCAGACCAGACCATGCATGGCCAGAGCTGTTCCCAGAGTGTCAACAAAACAGGCGCTTGGGTTGTCCAGAGACGGTTCAGTCCAGAGGACATTGAGTTCTAGCTTCTGTCCTCCTCCTTCGCCAAAAATATTTAAAGGTTCCCTCCCTGCAAGGCCGTTCACCTACCACTGGATCCCTGTCATATCAAACCTTTATCTCAGCACTTCTGACGAAGCCACTGTGACTTCATGCCGTCCACGGCTACAAACAGAACTAGGCGACCTTACGGCAAGTAGGGCGCTATCCTGAGGGAAGAAACTAGTGCCACGTTTCCACAATAATGCAAGCCAATACCATCCTACTGCCAACAAGATCACAAAAACGGGGTAATGACTATTGGCCTGGCATGATGTTGCTAAAATCCATGTAAGACGTATGCGTAGCAACCTTACGATGGCTGAGTTTTATTCTGTAAGTTCATGACCAAAAACTACCGAAGACAAGCGTAATCAATTAGCAATTAACTCTGGGCAGTTTATATGTTGGTCGGTCCACAGAGCTGTGCTTTGTTTGTCTGCTTTCTGTAAGGACAAACGGTTTCCACCATTTGGGCTACAAGTTTATGACAGCTCTGCTTGTGGGTGGTTGAAAGTTCAGTTTCCTTAGATAGTGTCTCGTCCAGGGTCGCTGCCAAAGGCAAACGTGAACGACCATGTTTCAATTCAAACAGTCCTTCACGTATTTCATCAACTTTTACCGTCTTTTGACATGCTTCGGAACTTTTGGCTTGTAGCCTGATCCATAGGCCACACTCGGGACCTGGTTAGTACCTGGTATCCGGATCACCAGATATGTATGCTACGCTCCGGCTGGCTTCGGTATATTTTCGGCCTAGATGCTCACCAAAATAAAGGAACTTTTGAGGCCCGACAGCGGAAGCTGATAAAAAAGTGGGGTACGATGCTAGACTGCCGAAAATTATATGGTCTAAAAGAATCCCGGAGGACACTGAGGGAACCAAGAGCCTGAACCAAGGAGCAAAAAAAGAGAAACGAGGAGAAAAAGAAAAAACAAAGTCAGATCCTGGACAAAATAGGTTCAGGAAACATGTCTCCCTGGCCCCTTAGGGCATATCACGACGTAAAACTCAGAAGCACCCGAAGTACCATGAGTTCTCAACCTGACTGGATTCGCGCTAAGGGTGTAACTTCGGTTGGTTTTTATGTTTCGCGCCGCAGACGGTGCCGCAGCACCGTGAAATGTGTTTCCGACTAGCTTTCTCATCCAACTAAAATGTCCACTTTCATAGTAGTTTCTGCCACTATTTCGCCTTCTCCTCAACTGCCAACTGACTTGTGTACCAGTTTCCTTTCTTTCCTTTCCACTCTACACTCTTCTTTCTCCCCCTCAATTTCGCCACCTCGGCAATGCTTTTAGTAGATGCACTAAGGTACTAGAGAACCTCAAACAGCTTACGCGCGACCAACACCAAGTCCGTCTTGAAAGGGAGCAGATGGGAATCGGTAGCAAGTAGAAACACAACAAACCATCGGTCCCGATATCGGCCATCACACCATGCTAGTAAAACACCCAAAACAGCCATCCATTGTTTGTACATAAATATAGTGGGTCACAATGTAATTTTTATTCATTTTTTCCGCTGATGATACGGAACGTTTTTCCAGGTGGGCAAGCTGGAGTCAATCTACACCAGACTCGAAGTTGCAGCTCCGGTGGGTTTTCAAGCCCTTCACGTGCAAGTATATGTAAGCACTTTGGGTTGGTGCCTATTCTTGTCCTAGAGTCCTAGAGTCAAGGACGAACAGGGAAGCGCCGCTACCCCAGACCGAGAAAACTTGGATAGCCTGTGTAGAGTCCTCCAAAGGGTATACAGGGTTGACTGAGTGTTAACATGCTCAGGGGTTTGTTCTCTGGCTACGGCTGCGATGGAAGGCTACCCGGTAGGGGAAGATGAGCTCATAAGTAGTAACAATCGGTTAGTAAGGACCACGGCAGTGGGCCTGGATGGCACCCACCAGGAGATCCTGAAACAGCCAGCACCAGCATCGGTAGGACCACTGACAAAACTACTTAACACCTCACTTGAAACCGGGGTCCTGCCTGAGGAATGACCAACTTCGACAGCCACCCACATACACAAAGGGGGGGGGGGGTTGAAAGCAGCTGCGAAGACTGCCGACCAGTGAAACTAACCTCCATCTGGCCCAAGGTCTTAGAGAGGGTCATTCAGGACCGGACGGTGTTGCACCTGAAGCAACATGTTTTTGTCCAGTAATCCCAGCACGGATTCGTGCAGCAAAGCTCGTGTCTGTCCAATCTCCTGTGCTGCTTTAAGGAAGTGACCAGGAGGGTATACGATGGGGGCGAACTGAGGTCTTTTACCTGGATTTCCGGAAGGCCCTCAACTCGGCAAACCACTATCTGCTTACGGAGAAAAAACGACGACGATGTGAAAATAGCGGAAGTCGTCAACAGCGACTCCGTCCAGAGGGACCAAGGCAGAGTCCAAGAATGGGCTACAAATTGGGGCGTGTCACCGGACGTGAACAACTGTGTGCACGTAGTTGACGAGAGGTAGTTTCACGGACTAGGTGTACTGGAAACGGAGGGTGTAACTGTAACAGTTACTGTGAAAGGTGTGGTACAGTACTTGGGGGCCATGGTTAGAGCTGATTTCCAACTCAAACCCAGCTTGAAAAGGCAGCAAAACCGCTCCCGGTACACCTTACCAGCTCCGTCAACCCATCAGCTCTACGAGACCACCGGTGATTGTTCCACCCTTTAAAACTCTCGTACGGCCTCACTTGGAGAACTTTGTCCAGGCTTGGGGTTCATATCTGGTTCGGAATAGGCAGGCACCTAAGAAACTCCGGAGACGATTTACCAGATTCTTTCCCAAGTTAGTAGGAAAAGCTTATAAGGAAAGTTTGCAGCACCTCAACTTATTCTTCATGGGAAGAAGAAGAAAACGAGGGGGCCCTATGGTAACGTACCAGATCCTCACAGACAGGATCGACTTGGAGACTTGCATGCATACCCTCCTACAGCAGGGAGAAAACCAAAGCCCGAGAAGTCGTGCCTTCAGGCTTAAAAAGAACAAGTCACGGAAAAGACTTCCAGCCCAGTTCTTCAAGCAGCATGCGGTTACCGACCAAAATAAGCTGCCAGAAGAAGTGGTCAAGGGAACCAAAGTGGCTGAGTTCAAGCAACGACTGGGCAGGGTATGGACACGAGTGTTCCACGGTGGACCACAGTGACCGACAAGGTGGCACCGAGCGGATTGGCCATAGTTCGTTGGACCTTATGCTTACTAGGTTTCCATTCTTTCCACCATTTATGCTCCTGTCCCTACTCTTCCGTTTGCTTTCCTTCGAATTGTCCATTCGTTCTTCCCCGTCTGTAGCCAGTTCTCTCCATATGGGTGGTTTTCCTTTCACCCTCCACGCCTCAATGCGCTACTGTCCATCTTTATTTTTGACTGTCTTTAAGCTGTATCATCTGTTAATCCATTTCCGCTTCCTCTCCCCTAAACCTAATTAACGGGTCTGTCCACGTGGTGGTCCACTATCATCAACTGTGAACCGTAAGTGACTGGATACCGGAAATGAAGCTCGGGGAACTTGTCGCCCTATTGTCGCAGCACCGGGAAATCTGCGAGGCCCGCCTTTGCAAGAAGCTGGACGTCTTGACTATTTGCCATGTAGCCCCAGAACCAACTTGAACCTGAACCTGTCCTGTCCTGTGCGGAACAGCAGCAAGTCCGCGCGGCGCATGGTTTGAAAATCTCGCTGTTTGATGATCGACAGATCTTCTTTGACGGAATCTTTCGTGCCGCTCAAGATGAACGGACTTCAGCAAGGATAAAATTTGTTATCTCCCAGATCACCGGCAATCGAGGGTGCGAGAAGCAGTTGTAACGACCGGTCGTGGAAAATCTCCCTAAAACCTTTTCTATTCGGTGTTTTCCTTAACATCACTCACTTGCTTACACCATTGACGTGTCTTTACGAACTGTTTGTTTTTATGGACCAATTGTTGTTTGTTCGCGCCCAGAGCGCTACTTTGTAATATCCTTGTTTTGGACCTGCGTGACGCACGTGCTCTTTGCTCGCACGCTGCAATTCGGTTTCTCGTTTGTTGAGTCCTTGTGATCTCATTATTGAGGTTTGTATCTTTTTGGTGTCATTGTTCATTCAATAATCTAGTATCGTAGAAAATCACGGATAATTGTCTTTTGATTTCGGGATCCGTTGCTAATTTGGCTACGCATTGCTCAAACGTTTGTGACAATACTCAATAGATCAATTTTGGAGCGAGGAAAAACACGCAAAATGCCAAGAAAATGATCGAAAACATTGCACTCTGGACAGAAAGAAATACGGCAAGTCACTGGGGAGGTTTTGGGTGCATTTGATTCTTAAGTTAATGTTAGATCGTCTAGTCCTGTCAGTGCTAGTTCATGTGTTACTGAGAGCAATATGGATTGTAAGGATGTTGATCTATATAGACTGAGAATATTAGACCTAGAACGACAGTTGTTATCGGCTAGACAACAGGCCCAGGAAGCAGAAAAGAAGTGTATACAGAAAGAGTGAGCATGAGACCGGCGACAACGAGGCTTCCGATAGATCAGGGTGCAGTAAGATAGGGAGCCCCACGCCGGTAGCCGATTACAAAACACCATCGATCGATTTGCCTAGAGTGGAACTAACGGTTTTCGATGGGCGATCTTAACACTACTGCAATTTTGTCAAGCAGTTCGAGACGTTCGTCGAAAAAAAGGTAACAGACCCTGGTTAAAGGCTTCTCTACCTTACTCACTACTGTCGAGGCCGAGCAAAAGAAGCTATCGACTGGTGCACCATGCCCGACCCAGAACAAGGCTACACAAGAGCAAGGAAGATTCTAAAAGACTTGTTTGGCCAACCGCTCAAAGTAGCCCATAACCTAATAGGGGGCGTGATGGTAGAGGTAAGGAAAACCAAGGGCGATGTCTACACAATAGCCGACCTGGTGATCAAAACGCAGAACTGCTCAATAGCCCTCGGCCACTTAGGTTACAGGGCTGACCTAGATGCCATGCACACTTTGGAAAACATAGTCCGTCACCTTTCTCCCGAACTACAGGGTCGGTGGGCGGAAGAAGCAGAACGGATAAGCCGAAGCGACAGAGAAGCCAACTTCGAAGACCTGACCGAATACTTGGACAGGCAAACCAAGATAGCCGACGGCAGGTTCGGCCGACTTATCCGGGACAGCAACCGGGCGAATAAGCTCAGTACTAGCCAGGCTCAAACTCTGCACGGGAACATCCAAAATATCAACCTTGAACCAACACACATGCCATTTCACGCGATGCCACGGCGCAACCAAACTGCAGATCCCGTGGTGCTAGCCATGGACTACCAGAATGCCCCAAGTTCGGAAACGCCACAATAGATGAACGTATGGAAATGGCGAGGATGGCAGGAGCGTGTTTTATTTGTCTCAACACCACGCACCGAGCGGCAGCTTGTAGGACAAGGAACCCATGTGGTTACGAGGACTGTATGGGCAGACACCATCGGCTGCTGCATCAGGCGAGGGTAGCCTTACCCGAGACGAGTACCAAACCCAGCTTTATTTGTTCAACGTCGTGGTATGCCAGTAAACCGGTACATTTAGGCGTAGTGGCCTTGGCAGTAGTGACCCTGCCTGGGGTGTTAAAAGAGTTGGCTTTCGTCGATAGTGGATCCGACACTACTTTAGTGAAAAAGCGGTTTGCCCACAAACACCAACTCGCTAAAGGTGCGACGTCGTTAGCGGTGAGGGCGGTGGGTGGAACACAGGTAATGACTGCCGGTAGATTGAGGTTTCAACTCATCTCTCTAGACACTAACGAGGAAATTAGACCAACGGAGGCATTCACGTTAGCTGATCTCCCCATGCGAGCACCAAGGTCGGTCAACGCAATCTTGACTAGGTGGCCCCACCTGCAGAATGTAACCGTTGTAGACTGGGAAGATGATGAGGTGGATCTCCTCATCGGCTGCAACGTGCCAGAGGCGCATTGGATGCTTGACCAGAGAGTGGGTGACCGCCAGGCTTCTTATGCCGTACGCAAGGCCCTGGGATGGATATTATATGGCCCAGTAGGGGTACGTGGTTCCGTGAATTATTTATCCGCCGAAAAGGAACACAACGAGTACCATCTGCAGCGACTGCATGAAAAGGAGTTTTATGACATTGGAGACGAAAGACCGACGTTGTCTCAAGAGGATCACTTCGCTCGACAAACGGTGCGACAAGGCACTAGAGGCCTCAACAAACAGTTCGAGGTTCCCCTCCCATGGCGCACACCGGTCGACCCGTGGACTGACAACAGAAATTATGTTCTTCAACGATTACTACGACTGAAACAAAGCTTCATTCGAAACCAGAATCCGTCGGAACGATACTCGGAATTAATGAGGCGAAACGAAGCCCTCGGCTACGTTGAAAAGGTGCCTGCCAACACCGACGGCAAAAAAGGGTATCTGGTATCTGCCTCACCACCCGGTCATCAACCCCAAGAAACCCAAAAATCCGCGGGTGGTTTTCGACTGTGCGACCAAGTTCCAGAGTAAGTCGTTAGACGATGGCTTACTACAAGGGCCTGATTGGACCACACCACTGATCAAAGTTTTGTGCCGTTTCAGAGTGGGTAAAGTGGCCTGTCTGCCGACATTGGGAAAACGTTTCATCAGGTGAAAATTTCGGTAGTAGAAAGAGATGCGTTGCTTTTCCTGTGGTAGGAAGAGAGCGACCGAGACAAAGTAGTGGTGAATTATGGGATGACCGTCCACCCCTTCGGAGCCATATCGCCACCATTCTGTGCGAACTACGCCCTCCGAGAATCGGCGGGCAAACATGGAGATCTAGTCCATTGGACGGTGGTAGATAGCCTCAGCAGGAATTTCCACGTCCACGACTACCTTGGATCATTCGATGATATATAATCAGCTCTAGCGCAGTTCAGAGGCCTGACAAGATTGCTAGAAGAGGGCGGCTTCCATCTAACAAAATGGATGTCGAAAGCTTCAGAAGTGCTGAAGGTCATCCCGTATCACGAAAAGGCCGAAAGGGTAAGAGATTTGGACGGCTCTCCACTTCCTATCGAGCGCACTTTAGGGATACAATGGGACGCGGAAACGGACGACTTTTTTCGAGCTAAACGTTCCCGAGCTGCCAGTAACCCGTCGTGGCATACTATCTTCAGTCTCTAGTTTGTTCGACCCGCTCAGTTTCGTCTCACCATGGCTGCTACCCGGAAAGATCTTGCTGCAGCGGCTGTGCCGTAAGAAAGTTGATTGGAACCAGTCACTGGACCGAGAGGACGGGCTGGACTGGAAAGAATTTTTAAAGACCTTGAAGAAGTTAGGGGACATAAGGATTCCACGATGTTTGACTCCTGGTCGTGCAACACTGACAGGAGAACTACATGCCTTTTCCGGTGCATCCGAAATCGGATATGGAGCTGTGGTGTACGGATGATGGGGCACAGGAGACTGACAATATACAACGAAGATATTGTTTGCTGAAGCCCGCGTTGCTCCACTGAAGTCGGTCTCGATCCCACGCCTTGAACTCAGTGCAGCCGTGTTAGCAGTCAGGGCGGTTCAAGCGGTGAAGAGATGTTTTGACCTCTAAATTTGGTCGGCTAGCTCTTGAACGGACTCAACGATAGTACTTTACTATATTCACAACGTTCGGAGCCGGTTTAGTACTTTCGTTGCTAACCGACTCACGATTATTCACGATGAATTGGCCACGAACCAGTGGAATCATGTCAGGTCTGGCGACAATCCGGCCGACCTGTGCTCCCGAGGTGCGCCCAACTTCAGGCAAATAGACACGTGGACGAGAGGGCCAAACTTCCTGCAAGTGCCTAAACAGGACTGGCCCGAGTTCAAATTAAAACCTCCTACGGAAGTAGAACTGGAGATCAAAGGCGTAGTGATGGCGGCCAACGTCGTCGAAGCCACATCCATTCTATCGCGATTGGTCAGGTTTTCTTCCTGAATGAAGACAGTTCGTTCGTTAGTTTGGTTAACCAGGTTCAAGAGAAATTCACTAGTCATGGAAGGGCTACGCCTCTCAGGCCGAATACGGGTCGGCCCGATAAGTCCTGATAAGCTACAAGCCGCAGAATACGATATTTGTAGAATGATACAGCGCGAGGCATTCGCCCGAGAACTCAAGAGGGCGGAAGAAGTGGGACCGACCAATAAAGTCATGCCATCTCCAAGAGGCGAGCTGAAGCGTTTAAACCCCAAATTCATTGAGACTGCTGTGGGTGGATGGTAGGCTGACCAACGCCCACCTGAGCTTTGACATAATGTATCCTATACCGCTGCCTGCGAGACATCCTGTAGTAGAGCTAGTGATCCAACAAGTCCACTCCGTGGAGGGACATGCTGGGGAAAGTCACGTGGCGAGCTTCATCCGAAAGCGTCTTTGGTTGTTGAGAGGACGAGAGACTGTAAAACGCGTAATCCGACGGTGTGTGCAATGCAGGAGACGCAATGCCACAACAGGCAAACAACTCATGGCCCCACTACCAGAGTGCAGGGTGACTACGGGCTGGTGGCCGCTCAGCGACACCGGGTTGGACTATTTCGGGCCCTTGTGGATCAAGTGTGGGAAAAGGTTGGAAAAACGATACTGGTGTATCATGACGTGCATGAAGTCACGTGCGGTACGCCTATAAGTCACACATTCGACGACGACCGATTCTCTCCTACGGGCCCTGCAGAGATTTATCAACCGAAGAGGCGTACCGGCCGATATACACTCAGATAATGAGTCGAACTTTGTGGGCGCTCACCGGGAATTGCAGTGTTGGCACAAGAACATAAACAGGGACGAACTGCAGGATCGAACCGTGACCTACTGCATACGACGGAATTTCAACCGCCCACAGGCCAGCCACCGCGGCGGCATATAGGAACGCATGATCCGGTCCGCCAGACTGATACTGCTGTCAATCATGGAGCAGCAGCCGCCCGATGACGAGAAGCTGAACACCGTCATGAATGAAGTAGAGAGAATCCTGAACAACCACCCCCTGGTTCCGGTATTGAACGGCGACCTGGCGCTCACCCCGAACGACTTATTGACGTAAGGTTCGAGCGAGGGTTTCCAAGGGCCGGTAACCCTCCGTGGGAGCTACCTCCACGGGTGGAAGCAGGCGAACTATCTTGCCAAGGTCTTCTGGAGGCGATGGCTGCGGGAATACCTGTCAGCTCTGCAGACTCGACAGAAGTGGCTGGTGGAAACAAGACCATTCAAGGTTGGGGATGTGGTGACGATCGCAGACAAACGCGCACAATTCAGCACCTGGCCCTTGGGAGTAGTTATGGAAACCATCGAAAGCACTGACGGAATGATAAGAACGTTGAAGGTGAAGACAGCTAACGGAGTGCTCATTTGTGACATACGCAGCATAAACCTACTCGAGAGCAAAGGCGGAGGAGTTGATAACGCTGAGGCCCAGTAGGCTGTTTCGCACTAGTCATTGAGTTGGATAGAGAAACACCATGTATAGAAGCAATCCCGACACACTGACGTATCAAACCATCATACACCCCGAAGCACACCCACCTACATTTTACTCGTTTTACCACATGGTTTCAGTCAAACACGTTACAGTGCTCACAGTCTTTCGTTGACATTACAGGTTTTTTCCTATATGTGGTGATGGATGCGATTCCATTGTACATCCAGACACATAGGCACATACCCGATGCACACTATACCCCGTAATCCCTATCAAACCTGTGATGGTGTCTGCAATTTGCTTTTGTTGACTTTACTGAAATGGCTTTTGCATATGTGGAGGCAGCAGCGATTACATCATACACACACACACACTCACGCAAGCACATACAGCCAGGGCAGGACGGCCTTTCCAAGGACAGCATCAATGTTCCCCCTTCACGCCTGCCATCGGTCAGTTGTCCTCGTGGAAGATGTA
This sequence comes from Fasciola hepatica, assembly GCA_948099385.1. Taxonomy (NCBI): domain Eukaryota; kingdom Metazoa; phylum Platyhelminthes; class Trematoda; order Plagiorchiida; family Fasciolidae; genus Fasciola; species Fasciola hepatica. Next base: position 3,223,180 of record CANUEZ040000126.1, on the reverse strand, counting down.
GACTAGCCTCGCGTCCATGTAGCCATCGGATCAGGTAAGACCATGAGTGGAACGTTGACGATTAGCATTAGGCGCGCGCTGACAGCAGGGCATAGGTTGGTAGGAAGAATCAGCACCTTCATACCAAACCTTTGACTCTGCTAAGGATTCGGGAGGATTTTGGTGGGCGGTGTAAAGACCGGTCGTGGAAAATCTCCCTAAAACCTTTTCTATTCGGTGTTTTCCTTAACATCACTCACTTGCTTACACCATTGACGTGTCTTTACGAACTGTTTGTTTTTATGGACCAATTGTTGTTTGTTCGCGCCCAGAGCGCTACTTTGTAATATCCTTGTTTTGGACCTGCGTGACGCACGTGCTCTTTGCTCGCACGCTGCAATTCGGTTTCTCGTTTGTTGAGTCCTTGTGATCTCATTATTGAGGTTTGTATCTTTTTGGTGTCATTGTTCATTCAATAATCTAGTATCGTAGAAAATCACGGATAATTGTCTTTTGATTTCGGGATCCGTTGCGAATTTGGCTACGCATTACTCAAACGTGTGTTACAGCAGTCTAGACTAGTATCCTGCACCCTTTCGGGTTGTCCAGTGATCTGCCTCCCAGTTTGCCGGCAAAACTTGCCGTCCTTAACTGGGCACAGAAGTGGGACTTACCTCTGAACGCTGGGGAGAAACACTAGTTGTCACAGACAGCGACAAGTCTGACGGATGCACAAGACCGAAGCCCATTTACTGTAGATGCAGTGAACAAGGTAGAAGACCTTGGGATTGTAGTGACTTCTGGTCATTAGTGGTCGCATCAGTGTGCGGCAGCTGCAAAAAAGGCAAGCAGTGAGCTCTCCAGGTTGAGATCAGCGTTTTCTTGCAGACTACCCAGGGTTTTCGTGCCAGCGCACATGTCTATATTTAGACCTCTCTTGGGAAGCTGTGTTTAGGCATGGTTACCCTTCTGCAAATAGGATGCAACCTGTTTGGAGAAGGTACAACGTCTTGCAACGCGCGTGGTTGGGGGTCATAGGTGCGAGATTTATGAGTGGAGACTTAAGGACCCCAGACTTCTCTACGGAGAAGAAAGATACTGGGGGAGGATCTCATGGAAACATTTATGCTAATAAAGAGCCTTTCTGGGCTTAGACCTGGAGTCTATTCCATATGGTAAAGGACTTCAGAACAATGGCTGAAGGGGAGAAGCTAGCAAAAGTTCGACCCAGGCTGATAGCCAGATCTCAATTTTTTAGCAGCAGAGTGGTTAAATACTGGAATAGACTGCCGGAGGAGGTAGTAGAACTAGGGACCGTCCATGCATCCAAGGGTGCCCCAGATCTTCTACGGGATGAGAACATTTCTGACAATTAAGTTTGTACATGTGGCTAGACAGGGGGTGTGATGTGTTCAATTATTGAATTTTTCAACTCGCTACATCATGGGTAGTGAAAGCTCACGATGCACAAAGACTCTCGCAGCTGGAGTGAGATGAGGTTTTACGTTTCCTTCATATTTTCAACGGGGACTCGAAGGAATAAACAGAGCGTGGGTGGGTGCTTACCTAGTGAGCATATCATCGAAGAAATTCTGGAAGCTCGAATGGCCGCGGCCATTATCTATCCTGCGCAAAATGAACTGAAGTGGAATGAACCAGATGCAAGACCGTCAAGATTTGTATTTTGTACCTCTTCCTCTTCTCCCACTGCCCTACTTTTCAGCGAACTATCTTCCGGTTCACTGATGGCATTCATATAACAGGATAAGCACAAGATCAGGGAACATTTTGGCTTTAGTCTCGTACTGTTGGTAAGTGCCGCCTTATGGTACACAAATGCCTGTAGCGTAGGAGGTAAATGGGGGGAACTACTGACCTGAACGAATGGACCAGTGATTATGGCAGTCACGGGGACATGGCTGAAAAAGGACCAGGGTGCCAAGTAACCTCGTGGCTACACAGCCTGCAGACAAGACAGAGCAGACAGCTGGCTGGGTGGAGGGGTACTACTTCCCGTAAGAGCTGATAATAATCAGTGGGAAGTCCCGTTTACATTTGTCTCACCTAACATACAAGCCACTGCATGTAGCTTTCGCCTAGGCCGACATCCGGTAGGAATAGTCTGTGTCTGCAGGGCCCCGCAAGCAGATGGAGAAGAAGACTCTAAACTATTCCAGCTTCTACAGATGGTGCTGAGCAGGTCGCGGTGCTTTATCGTGTTGGGAGGCATGAACCTCCCAGAAACAAATTGAGACGGCGAATGCTCCCCCATGCGAACCACCGGAAATGCCCTGGTGATGTGGTTTCACAACCACGCCCTCACACAGCACATAAGAGAGGCAAAGCGCTTCCGCGACGGACAAAGCTCATCTAGGCTTGATCTGCTTGTAACCAGGTATTGATCCGACCTCATCTCTCCGGTAATAGAGGAGCCACTGTGGAAGAGCGATTATGGAATCCTGCGTGCGACGTTCACTGTTAAGCACATCACACCAGGATCTAGGTTGGTCCGGAACTACGATAGAGTGGATGGGGATCGACCAAGGGTAAGGGCACGAAGCATTCGTAGGTACCCGGAAGTCCCGGAGCCATCTGTGGAGGATAGATGGAAGGCAATGTAAGCCAGACCAATAAGCTTGATGGACGAGTTTGCTCCGTTAACACGACAAAGAGAAGGAGCCAGCCGTTTTGGTGGAAGCCCAGGATAGCGAGAGTATGAACTGTTTATGGACGGCTATGGGCTCATCAAGAACTTCACAGCACGCACTACGCGTGGGCCACTCACAAGACAGCCAGAGGCGGGGCACAAGCCCTGCAGCGAGAAACAAAGTGGAAGTGTGAAGAGAAACTAGCCAAAAATGTGAAGGCAGCCCCATAGAAGTTCTTCGCTTATGTGTAGTCCAAGAAAATGACGCGTGAGAGCGTATGTACCGAGCAGATGTCCAGTGGAAGCATTTCTCTCCACGATAAAGACAAGGCAGAAACGGTACTTGCGTTCTCCAAGAGAGTGTATCATCAGTGCCACGTGCTTAGTGCGGAGGGATCGGATATGGGAGTACACCAGTGCTTCAGGAGCTTACTGTAAGCGAGGAAGAGGCGCTCCAAGCACCCAGATCATTGTGCAAGCACAAAGCAGCCGGACCGGATACAATCCAACCGGCGTTTGTTCAGCCTCTTTCCGATATCTTATCAGGGACTATTAGTCAGCGGTACGAAACGTCTCTAGGGAGGATGAGGTGCCAGAGGGTTGGCAAGGGGCCATTGCCGTAGCAATACACAAGACAGGATCCAGGCTGAAGGTGGAGAATTGTAGGCCGGTCAGCCTAACATCAGCTTTGTGCAAGTGCTTGGAACGTACAATCAAAAAGCAATTTTGCCTGCATCTGGGTAGAAAAGACCTGCTGGCACCATCACAGCATGTGTTTGTTAAAAAAAGGTCGTGTTTGACAAACTTACTGATGTTCTTAGAAGAGACTGTAAGTCGAATCTCGCAAATCGAGCAACGCGTAGCCAATTCAAACGAATCCCAAAACCAGAACAAGATTGATTCGTAGTTTCTACGGTACTAAATTGAAATGCACAAAGGATACAAATATATACGAACCTCAAGTATGCGGCCAAATAGACTTCACAGTAAAACCCAAAGGTCCAAAGCCCCGTGGCTCAAGCACGACAGTCAGAAACGGTTCAAGGCCAAATTCAAATGTCTCACATGGATAAACAAACGTGAAAATGTGTGGTGTATGAGCGAGCTTTCCAAGATAATGTTAAATATAGTCAAATTCACAAAGCACGTTGAACATTTAGAAGGATTTTCAGTATTCGTTTGTTACACCGCCGGCCAAAATCCTTCCGCGAAAATGGTTGTCTAAGGTTCAGGAAGGGGTCATGATTCTCACCCTATCTACCTTTAACTTATTGTCAGTGCCTGTGGATACTAACTTCCTGTGTTATCTGAACGTGAAACAGGTTTTTGCCGTAGTCATCATCGCACAATCCATAAGGAATCAATTCCAAATCCCGCTGCACAACTTGAGATTGACATATTCATCAGGAAACCGGCGCATATAGTCAGACGCACGATGAAGATGAAGGCTTCGCAGAGTGAAGTGTTTCGCCGCACGAAATAAGTCTAAGCATCACAAGCAGTAACCCATTGCAGCAACTGGTTAGACTAATTTTGTTTACAAGCTTGAGCGCAGAAGTTGAACGCAGGTGCAACGCCTAATGAGATATCGCGTAAAATTGACAGGTCACGAACCAGTGGAATTACATAAAATTAACGCACCAAATCTTCCGAAAGAAATGAAAACCGGTTTCTGATTATGAATAAATTTCGAAAACAAGTGTTCGGCGGACAGTATCGAAATACACATGAACACGGAGATTGATCGAATACTGGCATCTATCAGAGTATTTCAAAGTTTTTCTGTGCACAAAATATGTGACAATCAATATTGTATAAAATGTAAATAAATGTTCTTCTTTAAAGATAATAATAGTTTCACAATGTGCTCGCAGCTAGTATGCCTCACCTGAACTGTTCAAGTGAATTACTGGTGAATTTCTCCTCTTCACCTATGTGCACGCTAGATAGAAACTGGAACTAAGTACATTTGCAACCTTTCAGAAAAAATGGGTCCAGTTGATTAGTTGTAGGGCATGAAATGCAATAAAGTGCTGAGTAACTCGGAGCGAGGCGATCTGCGAGCTACTTTGTCTTTTGTATGTGGTTTCGAGCTCGAATCATCAACATTTTCCTCGCTGTTTCCTGCTACGAGTGGATTAACTCTCTGATGTCTCGAACACGTTCTTCGTTTCTTCCGTTTCCTGTAATGTAACACAACTGTAGGATCTGTCCAATAGGCAAGGCTCAGTTCGGCGGTGGTGCAGTTCTCTTTTAGCATTCGTGCTACCTTAAAACCCAATACCGGTGCAGTCGTTTTGAGCTCGTTTAGGGATACTGACTTCAGCTCAGCAATTTTTGTTTTGGAAAAGGGTACTTTGTTTCGCCGCCGGCCATGCAGCTTCACCCAGGTACCGTACACTGTCACTGGGTCGGCAAATTTCAAGCTGCTTTGGGTGACCTGCTGGTGTCCTTTTTTGAGATATTTCAAAAGCCTCCGGGCAACTTCTCCTTTTCTCAATAAGTGACTTGACGGTGGTCTCTCGGGTATAGCAACTTCATGTTGCCCACTGTGAAGTCCCGTCTTTGAATTCGCCATCGAAAGCGCCGACTGATCCTTCGAGTGAACTTCGCTTTCCTGAGATGGACCGTTGGATTCAATATCGAAAGGCTGATCGTGTTCTACAGAGGCACTTCTCTCAGCAACATTTGAGCAATTTATTGATGCCGATTGTTGAAGTTCGCTCGTCAGGGGTCCGAGAAGTGTCCAGCCTAGTATCGTTCGCGTAGCGAATGGTTCTTTTCGATTGCTTATGCTCTGTTCAAGCACCCAGTGAGCCTCTGGTACATTGCATCCAATTAGTATGTCGACGTGGGGGCTAGAAACTTCTTCGAACTCTATGTCCCTGAGATGAGACCATCTCTTGGCGATCGATCTAACAGAGTCGACTGGTCTCATTGGCAAGCTGTCTATTGCAAAAGCTTCCGGAATTTCTACGGTCCCCTCATCAGATAAAGAAGTTAACTGCAGGGTCAGCCTCTTAGAATTTCTAACATGACCCCCTGCAATCGTGCTGATAGTGAGCGAGGTATGCTCGCCTACTAGTTCACAGCTTTCTACAAGCTCGCGAGTAATCAGCGAGGTATCCGACCCCGTGTCCAAAAATGCATTGACCCTCCTCAGTCCTTTAGGTGTCACGATACCGACAGGTACGATGCCTAATCTTGCCGGTTTGAAATCATCATGTCCCGTTGAACAGACAATTTTGGGTTCATCTGGCTGAATAGGTCTATTGTTGAGAAGGCCATGCAGTAACGAGTGATGATTACCCAAGCATCCGTCTTGGTTGCATTTCACTCTTAAGCTGCATTCAGATGCTCGATGAGAGTTGTTCAAACACATAAAGCATGAGCCAATCCTTTTTACCGCGCACCACCGATCGGGTACACTCATCCCATGAAAGGTCGGACAATCTGGTAACCGATGCAGGGAGTTGCATAGCTTGCATTCAGCTGACCTCTCGGGTTCTTGACTTATCATGTGCATGTTAGCCAAAGACTGGGTTTGGTTACAGTCCTTCTCCACAATTCGAGATGTTGGTTCCCTTCGCGCCAGTCTGCAACTTTCGCGTACGATTTGTCCAAATCGGCTGTTGGCGATACCGGATTGACGACCTATGAACTCCGTCAAATCGTTGAACGTAGATTCCCGCTCCAGCATATTTATTTTTTCAGCTTCCTCTGCCCATCGGCTCTGTAAATCAATAGATAGACATCGGACAATGCATTCCTGTGTGTGCAATGCATTCAGATCAGACTGGTATCCTAAGTGCTCCAGTGCTATACTGCAATTCTGCATTTTTATCACCAAACTCGACAGTGATTCAGCCTTGCCCTCAGTCCTTTTCGCCTCCAATAAAACACTATCAATTAGGCTTCTAGCCACCTTGAATGGTTGTCCAAACAAATCTTTCAGGATTCTGCGCGCCCTGATGTACCCCATCGGTGGATCAAGCATCGCGCAGCCTTCGATTGCAGTTTTGGCTCTCCCACGACAGTAATGTAATAAATACAAAAACCTTTGACCAGGATCTGCAACTTTGCACTCAACAAAATTTTCGAACTGTTTCATGAATATACAGTATTGCTCGGGGTGCCCGTCGAAGTGGGACAGCTCCACTCTCGGCAGGTCAAGAGCCAAAACCTCGGTAGTTTCAGGCTGTCTCAAGGGTTTATATTCGTCGATCACAGTGCCTTTTCGATGTTGACATTGTGAACTACGTGGACTCTTTGCTGGCTCTCTGAGACCAGTTCCTTGTGTAAGGGGCTCTGCTTCCTTTCTGGCTAACCGCAGCTCGTTTTCTAATTCTATTACTCGCATTCTATAAGTACTAATATCGTCAAACGCATCGCGGTTAGAAATATATGACCTGGCACTGACAGAGCTAGTAAACTTAGTTTTATCTAGAGAATCAATAACACCCGAACCATCCCCAGAGACTTGCCGAGTTATTTCCTGTTGTCTCAAAATATCCTTGCTTCCTCGTCTGGGCATTTCCAATGAGTTTTCTTGTCCAGGTTCCACTTGAGTACTGTAAGTCGAATCTCGCAAATCGAGCAACGCGTAGCCAATTCAAACGAATCCCAAAACCAGAACAAGATTGATTCGTAGTTTCTACGGTACTAAATTGAAATGCACAAAGGATACAAATATATACGAACCTCAAGTATGCGGCCAAATAGACTTCACAGTAAAACCCAAAGGTCCAAAGCCCCGTGGCTCAAGCACGACAGTCAGAAACGGTTCAAGGCCAAATTCAAATGTCTCACATGGATAAACAAACGTGAAAATGTGTGGTGTATGAGCGAGCTTTCCAAGATAATGTTAAATATAGTCAAATTCACAAAGCACGTTGAACATTTAGAAGGATTTTCAGTATTCGTTTGTTACAGAGACTACAAGACGAATAGATGAATGTACGGCAGTAGAGGTTAGTTATTCGGACTTCAGTAAAGCTTTCGACCCCATGAGTCACCACCTTCTGGACTATAAATAAAGGCCCATGGGATGAGCAGGGAAGCGAGGGATCGGGTAGCACAGTTTCTAAGGAGTCGTAGCTTGTGTGTCAAGGTAGGCGGCTATCCTTCGAGACAGGGTAGGGTTACCAGCGGTGTGCCGCGGGGTGCAGTACTGCGGCCTTTGCTCTTCCTCTAGTATAAAAATGACCCAGCGGAAGGAATCAGCACCCCAAGTTGCACCTTTGCAGATGGTTTGGAGATAGCAGGCAGCCATTTTACACAGGATATAAGTGCGCAGCTCAGATTAAAGGGAAGGTGGGATTTACCGCTGAATCTCGCCAAAAGTCAAGTCCTGATCGTTAACCAAGACGAAACGGGCAGTATTCCATCTAAAAGAGTGTCGGAGGTGAAGAGCCCGGGCGTGCTAGTAACACTGGACTTCAAGCCTTCAAGGCAGTGCCAGAGAGCTACCAGTATGGCCGGAGGGGTATTAACTGTGGCATGCAACACCATCATGTGCAAAAACCAAAAGTCTTCTTCCCGTTTTACAAGGTTTTGGTGCGACCTCTTCCGGAGCATTGTGTGCAGGCATGGGCTCCCTGTCATCGGAAGGATAAGGAGTACCTGGGTAAGGGTGCAGCGACTTGCATCTAGAATGGTCACCGGCAAGGGGGAAACCTTTAGCCCAGAGTCTAAAGGATCTTGGTCTCTTCTCTTTAGAACGGCTTAGAGGGCGAGGTGATGTATTAGAATCGTTCAAGATAATGAAGGGTCTGTCGGGTATGGACATGGGTGGTTTGTTCGTTTCTGCCCCTGGGCGCGACACCAGGGGAGACAGTCTTACGCCACGGGGGCATACTGAAAGCTGGACATACAGACTGATTTTTTTACGGACAGGGTTGCCCCTATGTGGAAGAGACTGGCAGAGGATGCTGTTGGATGTAAAATTTACCAACTTTCGGTAAGGTCCTAGATTCATTCTGGAACACAGCGTTCCCAGAGCCAACTGTGTGAACGAAAGGTAATAATGAGCCCCTGGCATGATTGTCAATGAACTTGTGTCTATGAAGGTGATACTGCCTATCAAATTCTGCCTTTCAGATAAAACGTCCAAAGCGCAGCGTTGAAAGCCAGAGGAAATCGCCGACAATAAAACGATCTGGACACCCCATTGGTCTCGGCCACTCTCGTCCCGTGGAAACTGGACTGAATTGCTTGATTCTTCTCCGCCTGTCTAGCCTGTTCTCTCCGTGGTCACAGCGAAAAGGTTTCTAAACCGAGACCAAGCAATTCACAGCCTTTTAAGCTACAGGGTTGTTACTCTGTGCAGCGCACTTCCGGAAGATATTGCTCTTTCGCGGAACAAAACTATCTTCAAGAAAAGTTAGACCTCTACCTGGGTCTCTCTCGGTAATTCCTTGTCCAAAAAGTGAAATGGATGTCTTTTATTGCATATATGCTCATGAATGTTGCTTCCCCATCCCGCTTAGGGCACTGTCCACAGCGAGAAGCTGCATGATGTCGTGTGTATTTTGTTTTTGTTGCCCCCCCCCCCACCTCGCCGGCTTCATTTTACTCTAGTTTCAGCTCAATGAATCCAGCAGAAGATCAGTTTTCCTCGGGAACCGGGACAATTGGGCTCAAAGCCTCAAACCGGTGAAGCACTTCACGAACTCAAGACAATTGAACTGACCTCTTTTGGGTTGCCGCGTGGTTTGAACCTTCAAATCGCCCTCTGTGATTAGCCCTTTCGCACGGATGGATGAAGTAGCACACGTTATTTCGCCCAAACAAACGTATCGTAAAAAAGCATTTCGGTACGCGCAATTTGTGAAGAGTTCATTTTCTCTAGAAAAGTTTGTTCTCCTCAAAAACTGGTTATCCGTTTCGGTGTCTCTTTGGTGTTTTTGTTGGCGTCAGAGCAACTGATAATGGATAACATATATTTATGGCCATTTTGTAGTGTACGGCTTTTGTGGAACTTTAGTAGTGTGCACTTTTTGCAGCACTTGCTTTAGTGTGCCGCTTGTGTCCGTTTAGAAGGTTGTGTTATTATCATACTGGTGTTCGATGCGGTATTTTCACACAAACTCGACAACCACTGCCGAAATGAATGGAACAGAGGTTGGTCGTATCAATCAGGCAGTGAGCTGTGGGAACGAGGAAAGCACGGACCTGGTGCAATATGAGGAAATTCAATGCGACCAGAGTAGCCCTTGGTACCATCAAAAGTGCTCCGAGCTAGAAGACAAAGACTTCGAGCTGCACATCAAGTACGCATCACTCAAGTGGGTATGAGCCCACAGCTTCACGTTTGCAAGCGAGTGCTCGCGCATAATTCGAGGCGAACAAGGAAAAGCAGACAGGACCATGAAGCCGGAACCAAGACTAGAGAGAGCGAATTTGATCCGGGAAGGGGAAACTGTATGCCAGATCAGAACACTAAAAAAGACAACCCAAGCCAAAAGGTAAGGAAAGCAAAGAGGCAGCAATTTTCACCAGTGTGGAAAAAAGCCTCCTGAAGGAAGTAGGATCCCTCAAGGAGCACGTTAAACGTCTAGATGCTGAAGTGCAAAGCGTGATGCGTGACACTGAGGTCATGGCAGACAGAAGCAGAAGACCGCTACTTCATAACCTTAGGGATAAAATCGTAAAAGACGGTAGAGTCAGGAAGGACGAAAACCGCCGGCGTGTGACCGAGGTTCTTAGGTTGGCTGGCCTATCATCTTCGACGCCAATAGCCAAGTGCCGTCGAATGGGGCTATGTCGCGGAACACAACCAGCTCCGCTAAGAACCCTGGTAGTTGTGTTCCACAGTGTCCGCTGGAGAGATATGCTGCTGTCCAGGGCGAGGACAGGTGAATGCAGCACGCAGGGAATAGTTAGGGGTACACCCGACAGCCCAGCATTTTCCATACCGGGCAGTGCCATAGTCTCGCTCAGAACGGGCACACCTGATCTGAAGCGGTCGACTCTCCATATAGAGAAACTGGAGATGACCCCTCTTGGGAAGTCAACACCTAAGGCCCAAGGAGTAATTCAGGTCCCATAGGTGGATTTAGGCGCCGGTAAACAAAAATTAAAAGTTCAGGAAGTTCAGAAGACCAAAAAGAAGGGGACTCACGGGACATTCAGTCCGGTTTGTGTTGAGAAAGTGCAGCCGGCCAGCCCGACTCTGAAGGAGACGCCCAAAATGTCCCCCCTGGAGCAAACAGCGAAGTTCGAGGAATCAGAGGGAAAAACAGAGGAAACCAGTTGGGCTGGAATGGTCGCAAGACCGTCCCGGGCCATCGGTATGGTGACTCAAAAGGGAGGAATGTCTGCTGTGTACGTTGAGCCCGAAGCCGGGCCGACGGGTGGGAAAGCAAAAGCCACGAAACTCAGAGTCACTTGATATTCAAAGTGCTGTTCCGCAGACATCTATGGAGGCATAAACGGGGCTTCACCTCGGAGGTTGCCCCCGAGAGTACGCCGGCAGTAAAATAGCAATGAAGTCAGTAGCGAGGACCAGGGAACCGTCAGCATGGTGCACCAACACCTGCAGTCTCCCGGGCAAAAGGGGGAAGTTGAAGACCAGGATCACTGAGCCTGATGTCTTTGCATAGATTGAAACCTGGATAAAGCCAGATACTGCCAACATTCTTTTCCAGGGCTAAGCTACCCACAGATAGGGTAGAACAGATGAGAGGCAGGGGGCGGAGTAGCACTTCTGACACGGACCGACACAGGCCATTGGGGAGCTCCGTTCAACTTGGTCTCGGGTAATGTACAGGCCACTAGACACAGAGGTGGACAGCACCCGTCTCTCCTTGACTTCATCGCAAAGCGGCACCATCAGGACGTTAAGGAAGTTAAGTGGGAAGAGCCACTTGGAAGAAGTGGTCATGTAGTCCTAAGGGTCACACTGAGACTAAGCAAGGCGCCGAAGGAAATCGCGTTACTTCGGCGCTATGGGAGAACCAGTATAGGTGAACTAAAGAGGGCAGCAGAGGGAATTCAGTGGACACCGAGCCACACAAACGCCTCCGTAGAGGAACGTTGGGAGGCCATCAAGATGGGGCTACTCGAACTTACAGAGGAGTTTGCACCTCTGAGGGTGGTTAGCGGTAGAAATCAACCCCCATGGTGGAAGTCAAAAGTCCGCAAGGCTGTAGTCATTGGCAGGCAGCGATGGGCGGCGTACAAGCTGTACAAGACTCACGGAGCATGAAACAGCTATAAAGCTGCTAGGAACAGAGCTCAAGCGATCTAAACAGTGGAGAAATATGCCTTCGAGCGTCAGTTAGCTGCGTCGGTCCGCACAAACCCAAAGCGATACTACGCCTACGTGCGATCCCACAAAAGTGTGAGAGAAAGTGTAGCAACTTTGGAAGAAGCTCGGGGACGACTAGCTCTAAGCGATGAAGACAAGGCCGACATGCTCTTGGCATTCTTCAAGAGCATGTGCCGACCAGAAAGTAATTCAGAGGAAAGAATGCAGTGCCCACAGGCGCCTCCAATACTCGAAGAAGTGTGCGCGGAGTTGCAAACCTTGAACAGAAATAGAGCAGTGGGACCAGATGGGATTCATGCAGCAACCTTTCGGCCTCTGGCAGAGGTCCTGAAGGCTCCGGTGACTAAGCTGTATGAAACGTCACTTGCAGAGGGATTGCGCCGGGAGGCTGGAGGAGGTCAACAGTGGTACGAACTTACAAGAGCGGACCCTTGCAAAAGGCCGCAAATCACCGGCTGGTTAGCTTACCTTCGGTACTGTGTAAGTGCCTGGATCGAATGGTCAGGAAACAGATCTCTAGGCATTTGGTTCAACAAAACCTCATATCAAAAGCTCAGCATGGGTATGTGGCAGAACGACCCTGTCTGACGAATCTCCTACTGTTCCTCGATGAGGTAACCAAGCGCCTGGACGAAGGGCAGTCGATTGCGGTCTGCTACTCGGACTTCAGCAAGGCATTTTATTCTGTGAACCGCAGATTTCTGGACGTCAAACTGCAGTCTATGGGAATTGTTGGAAAGGCAAGACAATAGATAAATAGTTTTTTGGCACAGCGAACTCTTAGTGCTAAGGTGGATAGTCATGTCTCAAACCCGGAAGGTTTAACAAGTGGGGTGTCACGGGGCTCGATGCCCGGTCCTCTACTCTTCCCCATCCTCATCACTGTCCTAGCACGTGAGCTTACAAACCCAACATTTATGATTGCCGATGACGTCTAGATAGCTGGAGTAGATATAGAACTTGACGTGTTAGCAGTACAAAACTGGGCACGCAAATGGGACCTTCCACTAAACCTCACCAAGTGTCAACGTTTGACCATAAATACAGGAGCTAGTGTGAATGGTGTGGGTTTGTTGCAAGTAGTCTCTCAGCCCAAAGACTTGGGTGTTATAAAGGACAACAGCTTCAAGCCGTGCACCGCAGCAGCCAATATGGCCAGGAGAGAACCCTTTCTAGTTAGATCTATTATGTTGTGTAGACAGCCGGAGATTTTCGTTCCGATATACCAAGCCATAGTCAGGCCGCATATGGAGTACTGCTTGCAAGCCCGAGCACTGTAATACCAGAAAGATATAGACTGTCTGGAGAAAGCCCAAGGGCTAGCCACTAGAACGGTGACTGGACAAGGGGGGTTTAGCTGCACAGAGCGCCTCCGAGCCCCAGATCTATTCTCGATGGAAAGTAGGTGCTTTAGCAGGGATTTGATGGAAACCATCAAGATAATGAAGGGACTGTCGGGAACAAATCGAGAAGACCTTTTCTCTCCGATCCCTGAGAGACGCACAAGGAGGCATAGCCTTGGATTACGAAGGAAGCATTCGAGGCTCCAAATTAGGGCGAAGTGCTTCTCTAATAGAGTGGCACCCTATTGGAATAAGCTCCCGGAGGAGGTAGTAAATACCACAACGGTGAAGACTTTTAAGAAAGCAGTAGACCTACGCTGGGTGGCAGTATACCCCGAGTAATGTTAAGCAGCTTTTAGGGTCAGACGCAATTTACTCATTGTTTCCACCATTCTCTGCTAGGGATGATACTGCACAAAATCGGTGCCTCTCAGAAAAAGAAAATCATGCAGTGCTCGGAGCCACGGAAACGCGCCGACAACACAACTATCTGGACACACGATTGGCTCTGGCCACACAAAGCCCTGTGCAAACTGAACTGGCCTTGGACCAGATGGTCTATTCCAAGTGGCCGTAGACTCCAGAACAAGGGGACACGAGAAGAAGTTGATAAAAGCCCGATCTAGGTTGACGGCTAGATCGCACTTCTTCAGCAACAGGGCTGTGGACAGCTGGAACGGTCTGCCCGGTGGAATGGTAGATCTGCAGACAGTCTAATCCTTCATAGGTTCCCCAGATCGCAAGTGGTACGAGATATTTCCTCGTAGTGAGCCCTGAGTAGGTCAACTAGATGGATGACGGGTAGCACTGTGGTCCCTCTGCAGCACGGTTTAATCGACTTTTTGCTCATTGCATACTGTCTCAGTGAAAGCTCACGATGCATAATGACTCTCGCAGTTGATGTGCGATGAGGTTTTCCGTTTCCCTCTCATATTTAGCGGGGATTCAGCGAAACCCACTCGGCAATTGTGGGTGCATAACTGGTATGCATGCCAACGAAGGAATTCTGGAAGCTCGAATGGCCGTGGCCATTACCTGTCTTGTGCAAACTGAACTGAATTGAACTGAAATGAACTGAAATGAAATGAAATGAAATGAAATGAAATGAACTGAACTGAACTGAACTGACCTCCAAGTCGATCCCGTTGTGTCACTACGAGGTCTGCGGGGGGGGGGGGTGTCCGGGATAGTCAAGGCCGTTGAGGTCATAAATGATTTTTGCGTCCAATGCACGAAACTTTCAAGCCCACCCAACAGTGCTTTGCGGCAGCAGCAAAGTGTGATAGATCGACGGTTCAACTGTGTCGGACTGTCAGGCCCGGTCCTATTCTTGTTATTTATTAATGACCTAGCATCCACTCTTCAATCGCCCAGCTTTATTTTTGCGGATGATGTGAAGATTGTTGAATCTAAGGATAGGGCGGACTTGGGCAGGGAAATAGGTACCGTCCTGAACTGGGCATACAAATGGGGACTTACCTCTAAACGCTCAAAAAAACCATTTGTTGTCAAGGGCTACAGAGAGCCTAACTGTCGCTCATGGTCAAGGGCTGTTCACCGTAGAGGCAGCCAGTAGGGTTAAAGACCTGGGGGTCATCATAAACAGTGACTTCAAATGGTCGGAGCAGTGCAACGCTGCTGCGCATGATGCTCGTGGGGAGCTCTGTAGACTGCGATCAGCTTTGTCTTGCCGGAAGCCGGAGGTATTCGTACCTATTTACATGGCTATAGTACGACCTCACTTGGAAGGTAGCGTGCAGGCTTGGCCACCCTTCTACAAAAAGGAAGCCGCCTGCCTCGAGAAAGTCCAACGTCTCGCCACGCGAATGGTTGAAGGGCAGAGGGGTAAGACTTACGAGAAGGGACTCTGTGACCTGAATCTCTTCTCGTTGGAAAGGAGGAGACGTCGAGGGGATCTCATAGAAACGTTCAAGGTAATGAAGGGCTTTTCTGGCCTTAGACCAGATAGTCTATTCCAAGTGGCCGTAGACTCCAGAACAAGGGGACACGAAAAGAAGTTGATAAAAGCCCGATCTAGGTTGATGGCTAGATCGCACTTCTTCAGCAACAGGGCTGTGGTCAGATGGAACGGTCTGCCCGGTGGAATGGTAGATCTGCAGACAGTCTAATCCTTCAAAGGTGCCCTAGATCGCAAGTGGTACGAGATCTTTCCTTGTAGTGAGCCTTGAGTATATCAACTAGATGGATGACGGGTAGCACTGTGGTCCTTCTGCAGCACGGTTTAATCGACTTTTTGCTCATTGCATACTGTCTCAGTGAAAGCTCACGATGCATAATGACTCTCGCAGTTGATGTGCGATGAGGTTTTCCGTTTCCCTCTCATTTTTAGCGGGGATTCAACGAAATACACTGGTGTGCATACCATCGAAGGAATTCTGGAAGCTCGAATGGCCGTAGCCATTACCTGTCCTGTGCAGACTGAACTGAACTGAACTGAACCAAAACAACACTGCAACTTTACAAAACGCATGTACGCCCCCACCTGGAGTAGTACGTTCATGCTTGGGTATTGAATCTGGTCAGGGCCAAACAGCTGTTGAAAAACGTCCAGTGACGGTTTACTAAGGTGACCACTGGGCTGCTGGACAAGACATACAGAGAACGCCTTAGAGCACTCTACCTGTTCTCGCTAAACAGGCGGCGCCTAAGGGGAAACCGGACTGATGTTCGAACAGCTCCACGGGTTATCCGAAACCGACAGACTGTTTTTAATCAACTAACAACTTGGGATTATAAGTAACAACCCGTCGCTCAGGATACACGAACACAAACTGATGGAACCCAAGGCTGTCAGAAGCGCTCAGGCACACGTCTCTCATCGTGTAGCGAACCATTGAAACAAACCAACACCCCATTTAGTAGCAGCAAATAGCATCTTCATGTTTGAACGACGGTTGGATGACTACTGGGACGAGGTTTTCCCCCGACTACGGCCAGCCTAATAAGCATCTCGGGTTACGCCTCTCCCATCCGCTCCTTTCTTCCTTTCTAGGACATAACACATCTGTTTCCCCGTCACAATAAAATACAGCAGGCTACGTCCTATTTTGTCTATTTAGTTGTGTTGACGGAGGATTCCCGAAGGCAAGCTAGCTGAGACAGTAAACTTGTCTATTCAACACCACTGCCGATCCTTCGGGAGCGAACCTGCTTTTCATTCTCTTTCTTGCAGTCCACCACTTTAGCACAACATTTGGACCACTTGGCAGTCGAAGCACAGTAGGAACATTGCAACTCTCGAATGCAAGTATCTTTTTTTATCCCATGCTTGAGCATTAGTGCGGTGGAAGGGGTATATACCCCATAACCACGAAGGCCCACTGCACTATCGAGGATAACCGGTAACCGAACCCTGAGATTTGGAGTGGCAAAGAACCACGTAAGGTCCCAATAGATCAGGTGTGGTTACAATCCGGACGATAGTGGATTACTGTCTACCACCGAAGTAACAGGTGGTGGCGGGGATTCGAACCTCAGACCTCCGAGGTGGTAAGCAAACGCTCTAAACTACTCGACTACCACCGGCCATAGTCGCGATTCCTGTGATCTGATTTGATCTGATCTGGTGGACTTCGTGAGATTCAGTTCGTTTTGCACATGACTTTGTGGCTAGAGCCAGCCGTGTGTATAGGTAGTTGTGTTGTCGGTGCGACGCCTTAGCTCCCAACACTGCGTGATATCTTCTTTTTCTGAAGGGCAGGAATTTTGTGTAATATAGATTCCTGAATAGAAAAGGGGAGGGGGAATGGGTAGATCATCTGTGTCCCCAAGTATGCCTAACACACTTCGGCGTGTACTGTTGTCCAACACTCATTTACTGCTGTCGTTGTGTTTGCAGTTTCTTGGTGCTTGTTTCAGAATGGCATCTTTCTACTTAAGAAGTAATTTACCCTCAGTTGAAGCCTTGAGTGCTTTCTTAACAGTCTCAGGCGATGTCCTTTCTCCTCCTTGTCCAGAGAGAAAAGATCTTGATTTATATTTGACAATCCATCCATTTCCCTGGAGGTTTTCGGTAAATCCCCGCGCACACACTGCCGAAAACATCCAAGGCTCGAAGGCGCTCTGCGTAGGTATATCCCTTTGTTCAGTCACCATCCTAGTGGCTAGTTTGTATACCCTTTATAAACAGTCTATATTCTTCTGACAGTACGATGCCTGGGCTTGCACGTAGTACTCTGCTTGCCATGATGTGTTCTACGTGATCGAGGCTTGAGCCCGAATGCTCCCGTCTCTCGAAAAGTGTGTCCTTTTTACTAGTATCTGGTAAGCTGAAAGAAAGGCCTCTGAAGGACAAGGGGAGAAGATATTCACATTAGAAATACCGGTTCGGATGGAAATGGGTTTTCTCCGTTTTTGCTGCACAATCCGACCACACTTCCCAAGGGCCGCCTTAAGACCAGTACCTGAATATAATTAGGCCACTAAAAATTAGTGTTGTGAAAAACATTTTCATATATACTATTCACACTAGTTACTCTGATAGCTCAGATAAGTAGAGTACAGTTCTCCAAACGATTCCTGTTGATGCGACGCTACACCGACAAGTCATTCTGTGTGCTTATTGGGATTATATTTTGTGGCTTTGTGTCAATCTGTAGACAGGCATAATAAGTTTAACGGCGATAAGAGCATCTGAAAGGAGAGGTCGCCCAACTGCTATATGACCTCGGCTCACAGGATCGGTAGAAATTTAAGCAAGCTCCAACAACACCGCGGGAATGTCGCGCAAATGGTGAGGAGTACCTGCACTTAAAGGATTTTTGTGTAATGAAGAGGAGACTCTGTGTAACGTGGTCACCGCTAAAGACAGTGACATCAGCTCCGGGCCAGGGGGGCCTGCTGTTGAGCATCCCAACCCGTGTGCTGTGAATGGACAGATGGCAAAAGTGGTTTTGAGTAATGTCCAGGATCTGTTGAACAAGCGAGAAGAAACAGAAGTGCTTGCTGTAACCAGAAGGCCTCCGGTTATGACGCTGACCAAGACTTGATTGAATGATGAGGTTCTGGACACCGAGGCTTCTTCTTCGGTCGGACCGAACTCAGTTCAGAGGTAGTGGTAGCGTAACAGTTCGCATTAGCAACGGAATATCCGCACATCTCGACCGTCATTGGAACCCCCAAGGACTTGATGAGCCTCCTCGGGGTAAGTTAGTCCACTGTGATACACTTCGTGTGTGCGATTACGACGAGACTGCACCTTACCTTGATGTGATGGCTTGCATGCCTCTGTGACCGAAAGAGCTGTACAAGATGGCTTTCTTAGCCCGGAGATACAATCATGCCTGAAAGATCCATAGGTAGAGGCCAGACAAAGTCCAGTCTCCTGGTCCTCCAGGTTGGGGATCGATTTGAGCCGGAAACTGTCGACAAAACCAGTGGAAGAACAATTGATCCAAGTAAATGGGCTTCCACTCAACCACCCGCTGCCTTACAGATAGGTTCTTGTTAGAACTGAAGACTTTGGTTGAGAACCCTAATCGTTTTCTTGCTTTGCAGCTGGACACCCTAGCAGTACCCCTTCTCCAACATCTCCCATGGAGTGCACGAATGGAAATAATTCAATACTGCGTCGATCGTCGCGCAGGATAATCAGAACTGCGCTACCCATGGCATCGAGCGGGGTGGGTAGTGATAACCGGGCTACTGCTCAGGGTTCCCTCTCTTTTATTCAGCCTTTGTCTTCTGTCCCCAACCACCTCTCTTCGTTCCCTCTTTTCACCCATAACGCTTCGACTGATAACACACCCGACACTCGCAACGGCTTATTGTCAAGGAGTGTTGTTGATAATCCTCAGTATCGTAATTCACATTTTCTTAAACCTTGTCAGCCTCTTAATCTCGGCTCCTTTAACGTGGGTACACTCGTGCAGGCTGGTCAGCAGGTGTGCCTGGCCCTCATCATAGACTCTCTAAAGATCGGTGTCTGCTGTGTAAGTGAAATGCATATCCAGGATTCGGGCAGTGTGATTCAACTAACTAATCCTGGTGTGGTGAAGTGTGTATGCTACTTGGTAAGTATTTCATTGCTGAAAAAAACAACTGTGGACAGTGTGGGTTAAAAACAAACGAGGTTGTCAGAGGAACAAACGCGATAAGGCATAAAAAGACACGTAAACCACCTGATGGCATCCTGCGGCCAGAAAACAACTGCCTTCAAGTGGATTGGTCCACTGGAATGCAAATAAGTATTGTTGCTCTATTTGGTTAGTTATGAGGACTTCTGAACGAGTAATTTCTGATAAACAATCTATTACCCAGGCGCGTCTTGTGGATAATAACACTGGTATTTCACCAAGGTATTTACTGCTCATCTCAGGATACGAAGTAGCTAAAGGTGCGGTCAACGTGGTATAAGAATTGTCTTGACTGACAGGGCTGAGGTTACTCCTTTGGACTGGATCACGATTATTAGTCGTTTATGTCCTGTAAGACTCAAGGGGTCAGTTGACGTTCGAAAGGATAGTTGTGTTAAGCGCAATTTGTTTGTGATCTCGGCATACACCACAACAGACTGCAACTCCGACACGCATGCTGAATTCACCACTCTCGTTCTCAGCAGTAAGAGTTCTGACATTGTAGTGCTAGCAGGTGATTTTAATGCACAAGTTTGCAAACCTAGTGCATCAGAAGCTTGTTTAGGTGAGCGTTGTGCCTTACTCGCTTAGCGCACAGATAACGGGGATAGGCTTCTCCAGTTTTGTGCGGACAATCGGTTATTCCTGTCTGGTACAAATTTCCGACACTGCTCGCGTCGCACGGCGACGTGGCGCTCTAACTCTGCAGGCACTCTGAGCCAGATCGATCATATCGCAATAAGCTACATGTGGCGCAGTTCTGTTCAGAACTGTAGGTCCTGCTAGTCGACGTACATAGAGTCGGATCATGCATTAGTTTCAATGCGATTATCTCTCCAGTTCCATGGTCATGGACGCAAACCGCAAACCTTGTTAGCCATACAACGTTCGTCTGATCCAGAAGTTCACACCAGTTGTGAATGAAAATTATCACATGAGCTAGGATCTACAGCGAACAGTAATGTAGATGAGCAATGGACCCATATCAGACAGGCGATGCATGTGACAGCAGGTTTCGCCTGTGGTCCTAGATCCGATGTCCACCAAAGACACTGGATTTCGCAAGAGTCGATCAGTCTAATTGAGCAAAGATGTCAGCTTTCGAATTGTAAGGAGATGAGTAAGATACGAAGTCTACAAAAGCAAGTTACGAAAATCCCCAATAAAGATCGCAAAAATTGGTGGATCAAGGTGGCCGAAAAAATGTAAACAGCAGCTGCTTCAGGCAACAGTCGAAGAGTGTTCAAACATATTCGCGACACCGGTGGACGGTGAACCCCGTTCAGTGAAACGATATGCAATAGAAATGGAGAGCCCATTCGTAGCCAAAGAGTAAAAGTTCAACCGCTGGGCCGAATACATCAAGGAGCAGTTTAGCTGGCCGCGCTCTAATGTAGTTACTCCTGTGTCAACAACTGCGATTCCTTGGGGAGTATCCCTTGAGCCCCCATCGGAAGTGGAAGTGGAGTCATGCATTCGATCACTAAGGCGCAGGAAAGCGGCCGGTCTCGACGGACTCTCTCTAGTTTTTTTAAAAGTGGGTGGTGGTGCGTTGATAAAATCACGTACCACCTTGATCCGCGACGTTATGGGGCGAGTCATTGATTGTATCCATCTTCAAGAAAGGAATACCAAATGACTGTAGTAACCATCGTGGGATTAGTTCAATTCCCGTAGTCGCCAAGGTATTAGCCTCGATTTTTTGGTGGCATCTGGCACCGGCTCGCGAGAGGAACGCCCGCAAACAACAGGCCTGATTCCGCCCAGGTCGAGGATGCAGCGACCAAATTTTTACTCTTCGCCAACTACTTAGAACGCGTCACACGCACCGTCGACGGACAACAATGGTTTTCCTCAACTTGAAAGACGCCTTCGATTCAGTTGATCGAATAGCGCTTTTCAGTGCTTTTTATCGAAAAGGCACGCCTCAGAAGTTTGTAAATCTACTGAGATCATTGTATTCTCATATTTCTGGTCGCGTAAAGGCTTACGGTAAGGTTTGATACCTTACCGTAAGCCTTTACGCGACCAGAAATATGAGAATACAATGATCTGTCCGTTCGAAACGACCAGCGGTGTTAGACAGGGATGTCCCGTTTCTTCATTTCTGTTTGACTTCATTATGGACGAGATAATGGAGAATGCCTAGTGAAATCTTTAGAATGTGGGCGTCGAGCTAAGAAAGTGAAAAGCCGTGTGACTTAGATTACGTGGACGACGTTGTTCGAATGCACGGAACACGCGCAACGTGCACTAGATAGACTCGCACAAGCTGTAGCTCCATTCGGCATGCGCTTTGTACCTTAAAGTGTAAAGTGATGTTGCAAGACTGGACGTCAACGATTCCGAGCCTGATGCTCGATGAGGAGGTTCTGACAATTGTTGGCCGCTTCAGTCACCTCGGCAGCAGCTTGACGACGGATGGAAGCACAGTAGTAGAGGTGAGCACGCGTATATCCAAAGCTCGGGCGGCGTACGCTGGACTGAAGCACTTGTGGTGCCCACCTGATATTTCTCTGAAGTCGAAAGGTGGTGTGTATTGTGCCGCGCTGCGTTAATTTTCGTATAGTTGAGAGACTTGGGGTCTGTGTGCGGAGGATATTCGTCGTCTTGAGGTTTTCGACCATTAATGTTTGCGTAGTATCGCTAGGATTGGGTGGAATAACTGAGTAAGTAATGCTGAGGTTAGAAATCGAGGATTGGGTACCACTTCAAAGAGTTCTCTATCACAGCGTATCCATCTTAGTAGGCTTCGTAGGTTGGGGCGCGTGTTACTTATGGCGAACACATGTCTACCGTACCGTGCCATATTCTCCGTTCCTCCTCGGGAGTGGAAGAAGTCACGTGGAGGTCAACAGATGACGTGGCAGCTAGAAATAAGAAAAATGTACAGCTAACTTAGGAAAAGTAGGTGCCCCCCGTCTTTGTGGTTTGGGTCAAAAAGATCCGTCAACCAGTTGGCTGGATGCACTGAAGGATATGGCAGCGATCCGTGAACAGTGGCGATCGTGTGGTTACT
Source organism: Fasciola hepatica (assembly GCA_948099385.1). Taxonomy (NCBI): domain Eukaryota; kingdom Metazoa; phylum Platyhelminthes; class Trematoda; order Plagiorchiida; family Fasciolidae; genus Fasciola; species Fasciola hepatica. Next base: position 3,200,826 of record CANUEZ040000126.1, on the reverse strand, counting down.
TTCTGTCAAATGAGAATGATTGACCAATGTGCGTTTGTACAGTTAGACTGTTTATTCTGTGTGTTGACTATTAGGACGTTGTTTCCTTTTCCCACCCCTGTGGGTTCACTCTCTGTCCATCTTGTATCATCATTGTTTATAGTGAGAATGGTAGTGGTCAGTGAGGCTTGCTCTACTGTTTAGCGATGTACGGTAAGGATGACGGTATGTAGTAGGAAAAGGTGAGATTCGTCAGTAATGGGTCCGTGGTTTGGTACTTTTTTTGCAGGACATCTTCTCCAGAGCTGTTCCACATCCTTTATTCCTTGCTGTGCTTGGCATCCAGCGGTCACTCTGTGGTCCTCGGTGACTTCAGTATGCACCATATCGATTGGACAGTGATCTGCTTTACCACGGCACCCAACAATCTCTTCCGAAATCTGCTCGCTACGGCACGTGATCTGGCGTTATACCAACGTGTCCTAGCCTACATGCTTCTAAAGTGAGCAGTCAGCCATTATTGTTCTTGTCCTAACTCCATGAATCTCGGACTTTTCCGAGACTGATATTCCACCTCCTTTGGTCTCAAGTGCTGTGTTGCACATACACTGGAGACGTGTCCATATATCCCCTAGTCCACTTTGCGTACCAAACGTTTGACCCATAATTTTCGAGCATATTAAAGAGGCAGTGCAGAATGTAGTATGGGAGCAGGTCGTTTTTGGTAGGGTGAATACTGCCTAGGGGTGTTTCCGTGAGAGTATCCTCCAACTGGTTGATTGCTTCGCTCCATCCCATCGACAGCGCCCTCGTGTATATAACCCTTTGTTGTTTTATTGGGAACTTTGGTGCTCGGTCCTGTTAGGAAGTCAAAAACGAATAAAATATTTTTGACGTAAGCCATTAACTATCTCGAGCATGCCAGGCGGAAATGAATAATCAGTGATCAATAATTTATCAGGTCACACAAGACGAAACCTCTTTTTGCTAATCGAGCAGTCATTTGCAGTTTGATACAAATTGGGTCAATGATCGATCCGGCAGACCCTTCACCAGCCTAATCGGCCCAATAGGGCTTGAACCTAACTGGACGCTCGAGTTCAGGACTGTTCGATTTTCGCTTTAAATACCACGTAATTTCTGTAAATAAGTAGTCGTTTTTGCGCGCCTAATTGTCGTCTTCTGATTTTTCATTGCGAGCTGTAGCGATCAGAGTTGTGAACTGGAATCAAGTACGCAGGTTTCTCATTCAGATCGTAGGAAAGAATCTGTGGATTATAACACATTTTCGGTTACGGGATATTTCCTTCCACGATGAAAGTGGGTGATCCAGGTTTCAAGAAAATGTGTCAGTCTCAACAAAAGCTGATGTAGATGTTGGTTTCAAGACTTAGGGACATCGGCTTAACTCATGCACCTACAGAACCGGCCCTAGAATTACTCCTCCAGAAAGTGGAGAATTTTGCACATGACCCACAATCAGCGCACTTTTGATTCGTGGTTCAAACGATTTGGGGACATCTTCTCTGTAGACCTGGTTAACAAGGACGATGAAACTAAGACCCGACTTCTGCTATGGAAATGTTATCCTGCAGAACATGTCCGCTATACAAGCTTCATCCTCCCAGATCAACCTCAGGAGCGCACTTTCGATGGAGCTGTTCACACACCCATAATATTTGGTACCACGTCCTAATTATTCAGTGTTCACTACTGATATCAACTTCGATTCCTGGTCTTCATTTGCAGCCTTCAGTCCGTGAACCACTCCGATTTACGAACCCGACTTCTGACCAAAGTCGATCAACAGCTGAATAGCACACTGGAAGAACTCGTTGAGGAGGGCGGGCAACTCAATAAGTTGAAACACGACGCCGCAATGATCCAACATACCGATTAGCCAACGAATGTCGTCAACAGGGTCACTGTTCCCAAACGACATCTGCATTTACCTTCTGTGGTCCAACTAAACCACCCCCTCCGTGCAGACAATGGTGTATGGTATTTCCATAGATTCTATCCATTCAGGAACAACGGATGCAAACGGTGTCGCAAATGAAGAAAGGGTTCCAAAAAAACGAACGTTTGACCCACCAAAACCATGCGTGAATGCTGACCAGTTGTCCGTGCACTCCTACGGGTTGGTCATAACTTCGCGACTGCAGGTAGCCGAACGTCGGGAAATTGTTAGTGTTCAGACCAATGACAATTGTGTTCGCCCCCAACTAGACATTGCATCCGACATTTCTGTCATATCAGAAGACACATGGGCAAAATTCGGCCGGTCAGAAACCCGGCCTACTTCATTGAGCGCAACTAATGTCATCATCATCATCATCGTACAGCGTTAAACAGTAGCGCAAGCCCCACTGACCACTGCCTTTCTCACCATGTTACACGTTGAATTAGAAAGCATGAATATACAAGATGGACAGGGAGTCTGCGGCGGCTCAATAAAGCCTACCGACTAACTTCATTGCACTGTAACTTTTCGTGACAAGACAGTTTTCGCGACCTATTTCATCATCAAATCCGACACCAACTCACTGGGAGCAGACTGGATTGACGACCTTGGTCTAAATGACCTTTCTACCAACAGTTTTTGCGGCCAAATCCAAGCGACGTCTGGAGCTCTGTCAACAGATCAACTGGCCCAACAATTCGCTCATGTTTTCCAAGGAGGCATAGACCTGTGTACACAATTCCGAACTACATTACAGCCCAAACGGAACAGTCGGTGTTGCGATGCCTGGAATCGTTTTGGCGATGTTTCAAAATATGGTGTCATTGCAAAAGCAAATGCTTAAATATCAGCCTGGAACATGACGAATGTCTTAGACCTTTTGTTATCAATCTATTCGCAGATGATATCTTCCAGTTCAGTAAATAATGATGGCCTATTTGATCCAGATTTGCAGTTCTTAGCATTTCCTTTTTCCACCAGTTGACTGAGGATATCGTACCCTGCTCCGCATTTTCGGGCCATTCGAATATGAGGCTTTTTACTTTTACAGAAAGCCGTAAAATTCTTGAACCGAGAGTCTTCAACAACTTCCCCTTTTGTAGTCGGCGGAATATCTCTTTTTGCACTCATCTTGTCTTGATGGTAAACAGAGAAGCGAATAAAAACTGCCGGCGCTAGAATTCTACTTCTTTATTTAACTCGAGCGACCTATTGAATTATGATGCACGTCCGCTCATTATCAAGTGCGCACCAGTAGCCTCTATACTTCGACTGACCAATCGACAAACAAGAATGTCAGACCTGACTGTTCGCTCTGAGCGAGCAATCAAGGGGTCTCAATCACTGCAAGATGGATCCCACAGACGGTAACAAACTACATTTTGGACGCCTCAGATCACTTTATAATAATAAAGACCTGTAAATTGTTCACGCTGAGTGAACAGTTAGGTCTGGCGTCCTTGATCAAGAAAAAGGTCGAAACAAGTCAGTCGAGTTCTACTGTAATTGCTGAATGGGTGAGTCGGTAAGCGAAAAGACTTGCACTTTTTACTGTACTTTGCCATGTTAGCAGGTTTCGGTGAGTTAAACTGAGAATGCGCCACAGTCTAGTTGTTTTGACCATTGGGACCTCCCAGTGTCCGTCAGTTTGCTTCCATTTTATCAAATCACCCAGTAAATGGCGGTCTTCTCTAGGGCTTATTTTCGGAGCAGGGCTTATATTAAAAGCATCCTGAAAAGTTTTACTGCTGGGGTAGGTCTTATGGGAGAAAAAAGGTACTCATGTGGTTACTTCATTTTGATCATCTCGTTTCCTTAATGGAATACGTGTCTGCAAGAGACAGTTTGAGCTATCCCAACTAGTGCTTCTTGATGAGAGGGACTACTGTACATTGATTTTGGGATATGCGAAAAACCCGCGGACAGTTTGTGGTCAATGCGCGGATTTGTGTCAGTCGTTGTGGGAGACTTTTACTTGCACCCGTTGGGGAGGCATGGTTGATCAGAAAATCGCCGTAAAACTGACCGAGTATGCATCAATGTTTTTGTTCGGCTTTCTACGACGGTTGACTCGTAGACGCATTGAGTAGTTTACCATTTTAATACTCAGGATAAGTATTTCTCTTTATCTTTATTGATATAATAGTATCACAGTTACGAAGCCCATCTTCTTCACTGCCTTTGCGTAATGCGGTGCAACGAGATGATAGTGCGCACGAAAGTGTGATTGTGGCAAGTTTCCAGCAAGCGCATGGGGTTTGCATTTTGAGGACCACGGCCTCATTATCTATTCTAACATGGAATATGTATATTTTAAATGTTGTCCTACCACTTTCAAGTATTTATTCCAATTACATAATGCAACCCTTGTAAAATCTCTTTCAGAGCATAAAACGCACTATGGAGAGCCGTCGTGAAAAAAATTGGCTTTTTTACTTGGTACAACCCACTCAGCTTTTGGCTGACATACCAAAGATGCCACTAGAAACAAAATTGTCCCTACTGAAACAGTTTCTTTCTCAGGCAGAACTTTCCGATCGGAAGGCGTTCGCTGCCAACCGAGTCGATATCTCTGTGTCTGAAGTGAACCTACCCAGTGAATCACGCCGGACGACAGACACTGTCAGTTTTGAGGGTTCCGACACAGAACCCCCCTACGAAAAGTCCAAGATCCTTGATGCCTTGGCCCTTCAGCTGGCGGCAGTGTTAAAATTTAATTTGAACTTGTATCAAACCTTACCGTAAGCCTTTACGCGACCAGAAATATGAGAATACAATGATCTGTCCGTTCGAAACGACCAGCGGTGTTAGACAGGGATGTCCCGTTTCTTCATTTCTGTTTGACTTCATTATGGACGAGAAAATGGAGAATGCCTAGTGAAATCTTTAGAATGTGAGCGTCGAGCTAAGAAAGTGAAAAGCCGTGTGACTTAGATTACGTGGACGACGTTGTTCGAATGCACGGAACACGCGCAACGTGCACTAGATAGACTCGCACAAGCTGTAGCTCCATTCGGCATGCGCTTTGTACCTTAAAGTGTAAAGTGATGTTGCAAGACTGGACGTCAACGATTCCGAGCCTGATGCTCGATGAGGAGGTTCTGACAATTGTTGGCCGCTTCAGTCACCTCGGCAGCAGCTTGACGACGGATGGAAGCACAGTAGTAGAGGTGAGCACGCGTATATCCAAAGCTCGGGCGGCGTACGCTGGACTGAAGCACTTGTGGTGCCCACCTGATATTTCTCTGAAGTCGAAAGGTGGTGTGTATTGTGCCGCGCTGCGTTAATTTTCGTATAGTTGAGAGACTTGGGGTCTGTGTGCGGAGGATATTCGTCGTCTTGAGGTTTTCGACCATTAATGTTTGCGTAGTATCGCTAGGATTGGGTGGAATAACTGAGTAAGTAATGCTGAGGTTAGAAATCGAGGATTGGGTACCACTTCAAAGAGTTCTCTATCACAGCGTATCCATCTTAGTAGGCTTCGTAGGTTGGGGCGCGTGTTACTTATGGCGAACACATGTCTACCGTACCGTGCCATATTCTCCGTTCCTCCTCGGGAGTGGAAGAAGTCACGTGGAGGTCAACAGATGACGTGGCAGCTAGAAATAAGAAAAATGTACAGCTAACTTAGGAAAAGTAGGTGCCCCCCGTCTTTGTGGTTTGGGTCAAAAAGATCCGTCAACCAGTTGGCTGGATGCACTGAAGGATATGGCAGCGATCCGTGAACAGTGGCGATCGTGTGGTTACTTTCTGTCAAATGAGAATGATTGACCAATGTGCGTTTGTACAGTTAGACTGTTTATTCTGTGTGTTGACTATTAGGACGTTGTTTCCTTTTCCCACCCCTGTGGGTTCACTCTCTGTCCATCTTGTATCATCATTGTTTATAGTGAGAATGGTAGTGGTCAGTGAGGCTTGCTCTACTGTTTAGCGATGTACGGTAAGGATGACGGTATGTAGTAGGAAAAGGTGAGATTCGTCAGTAATGGGTCCGTGGTTTGGTACTTTTTTTGCAGGACATCTTCTCCAGAGCTGTTCCACATCCTTTATTCCTTGCTGTGCTTGGCATCCAGCGGTCACTCTGTGGTCCTCGGTGACTTCAGTATGCACCATATCGATTGGACAGTGATCTGCTTTACCACGGCACCCAACAATCTCTTCCGAAATCTGCTCGCTACGGCACGTGATCTGGCGTTATACCAACGTGTCCTAGCCTACATGCTTCTAAAGTGAGCAGTCAGCCATTATTGTTCTTGTCCTAACTCCATGAATCTCGGACTTTTCCGAGACTGATATTCCACCTCCTTTGGTCTCAAGTGCTGTGTTGCACATACACTGGAGACGTGTCCATATATCCCCTAGTCCACTTTGCGTACCAAACGTTTGACCCATAATTTTCGAGCATATTAAAGAGGCAGTGCAGAATGTAGTATGGGAGCAGGACGTTTTTGGTAGGGTGAATACTGCCTAGGGGTGTTTCCGTGAGAGTATCCTCCAACTGGTTGATTGCTTCGCTCCATCCCATCGACAGCGCCCTCGTGTATATAACCCTTTGTTGTTTTATTGGGAACTTTGGTGCTCGGTCCTGTTAGGAAGTCAAAAACGAATAAAATATTTTTGACGTAAGCCATTAACTATCTCGAGCATGCCAGGCGGAAATGAATAATCAGTGATCAATAATTTATCAGGTCACACAAGACGAAACCTCTTTTTGCTAATCGAGCAGTCATTTGCAGTTTGATACAAATTGGGTCAATGATCGATCCGGCAGACCCTTCACCAGCCTAATCGGCCCAATAGGGCTTGAACCTAACTGGACGCTCGAGTTCAGGACTGTTCGATTTTCGCTTTAAATACCACGTAATTTCTGTAAATAAGTAGTCGTTTTTGCGCGCCTAATTGTCGTCTTCTGATTTTTCATTGCGAGCTGTAGCGATCAGAGTTGTGAACTGGAATCAAGTACGCAGGTTTCTCATTCAGATCGTAGGAAAGAATCTGTGGATTATAACACATTTTCGGTTACGGGATATTTCCTTCCACGATGAAAGTGGGTGATCCAGGTTTCAAGAAAATGTGTCAGTCTCAACAAAAGCTGATGTAGATGTTGGTTTCAAGACTTAGGGACATCGGCTTAACTCATGCACCTACAGAACCGGCCCTAGAATTACTCCTCCAGAAAGTGGAGAATTTTGCACATGACCCACAATCAGCGCACTTTTGATTCGTGGTTCAAACGATTTGGGGACATCTTCTCTGTAGACCTGGTTAACAAGGACGATGAAACTAAGACCCGACTTCTGCTATGGAAATGTTATCCTGCAGAACATGTCCGCTATACAAGCTTCATCCTCCCAGATCAACCTCAGGAGCGCACTTTCGATGGAGCTGTTCACACACCCATAATATTTGGTACCACGTCCTAATTATTCAGTGTTCACTACTGATATCAACTTCGATTCCTGGTCTTCATTTGCAGCCTTCAGTCCGTGAACCACTCCGATTTACGAACCCGACTTCTGACCAAAGTCGATCAACAGCTGAATAGCACACTGGAAGAACTCGTTGAGGAGGGCGGGCAACTCAATAAGTTGAAACACGACGCCGCAATGATCCAACATACCGATTAGCCAACGAATGTCGTCAACAGGGTCACTGTTCCCAAACGACATCTGCATTTACCTTCTGTGGTCCAACTAAACCACCCCCTCCGTGCAGACAATGGTGTATGGTATTTCCATAGATTCTATCCATTCAGGAACAACGGATGCAAACGGTGTCGCAAATGAAGAAAGGGTTCCAAAAAAACGAACGTTTGACCCACCAAAACCATGCGTGAATGCTGACCAGTTGTCCGTGCACTCCTACGGGTTGGTCATAACTTCGCGACTGCAGGTAGCCGAACGTCGGGAAATTGTTAGTGTTCAGACCAATGACAATTGTGTTCGCCCCCAACTAGACATTGCATCCGACATTTCTGTCATATCAGAAGACACATGGGCAAAATTCGGCCGGTCAGAAACCCGGCCTACTTCATTGAGCGCAACTAATGTCATCATCATCATCATCGTACAGCGTTAAACAGTAGCGCAAGCCCCACTGACCACTGCCTTTCTCACCATGTTACACGTTGAATTAGAAAGCATGAATATACAAGATGGACAGGGAGTCTGCGGCGGCTCAATAAAGCCTACCGACTAACTTCATTGCACTGTAACTTTTCGTGACAAGACAGTTTTCGCGACCTATTTCATCATCAAATCCGACACCAACTCACTGGGAGCAGACTGGATTGACGACCTTGGTCTAAATGACCTTTCTACCAACAGTTTTTGCGGCCAAATCCAAGCGACGTCTGGAGCTCTGTCAACAGATCAACTGGCCCAACAATTCGCTCATGTTTTCCAAGGAGGCATAGACCTGTGTACACAATTCCGAACTACATTACAGCCCAAACGGAACAGTCGGTGTTGCGATGCCTGGAATCGTTTTGGCGATGTTTCAAAATATGGTGTCATTGCAAAAGCAAATGCTTAAATATCAGCCTGGAACATGACGAATGTCTTAGACCTTTTGTTATCAATCTATTCGCAGATGATATCTTCCAGTTCAGTAAATAATGATGGCCTATTTGATCCAGATTTGCAGTTCTTAGCATTTCCTTTTTCCACCAGTTGACTGAGGATATCGTACCCTGCTCCGCATTTTCGGGCCATTCGAATATGAGGCTTTTTACTTTTACAGAAAGCCGTAAAATTCTTGAACCGAGAGTCTTCAACAACTTCCCCTTTTGTAGTCGGCGGAATATCTCTTTTTGCACTCATCTTGTCTTGATGGTAAACAGAGAAGCGAATAAAAACTGCCGGCGCTAGAATTCTACTTCTTTATTTAACTCGAGCGACCTATTGAATTATGATGCACGTCCGCTCATTATCAAGTGCGCACCAGTAGCCTCTATACTTCGACTGACCAATCGACAAACAAGAATGTCAGACCTGACTGTTCGCTCTGAGCGAGCAATCAAGGGGTCTCAATCACTGCAAGATGGATCCCACAGACGGTAACAAACTACATTTTGGACGCCTCAGATCACTTTATAATAATAAAGACCTGTAAATTGTTCACGCTGAGTGAACAGTTAGGTCTGGCGTCCTTGATCAAGAAAAAGGTCGAAACAAGTCAGTCGAGTTCTACTGTAATTGCTGAATGGGTGAGTCGGTAAGCGAAAAGACTTGCACTTTTTACTGTACTTTGCCATGTTAGCAGGTTTCGGTGAGTTAAACTGAGAATGCGCCACAGTCTAGTTGTTTTGACCATTGGGACCTCCCAGTGTCCGTCAGTTTGCTTCCATTTTATCAAATCACCCAGTAAATGGCGGTCTTCTCTAGGGCTTATTTTCGGAGCAGGGCTTATATTAAAAGCATCCTGAAAAGTTTTACTGCTGGGGTAGGTCTTATGGGAGAAAAAAGGTACTCATGTGGTTACTTCATTTTGATCATCTCGTTTCCTTAATGGAATACGTGTCTGCAAGAGACAGTTTGAGCTATCCCAACTAGTGCTTCTTGATGAGAGGGACTACTGTACATTGATTTTGGGATATGCGAAAAACCCGCGGACAGTTTGTGGTCAATGCGCGGATTTGTGTCAGTCGTTGTGGGAGACTTTTACTTGCACCCGTTGGGGAGGCATGGTTGATCAGAAAATCGCCGTAAAACTGACCGAGTATGCATCAATGTTTTTGTTCGGCTTTCTACGACGGTTGACTCGTAGACGCATTGAGTAGTTTACCATTTTAATACTCAGGATAAGTATTTCTCTTTATCTTTATTGATATAATAGTATCACAGTTACGAAGCCCATCTTCTTCACTGCCTTTGCGTAATGCGGTGCAACGAGATGATAGTGCGCACGAAAGTGTGATTGTGGCAAGTTTCCAGCAAGCGCATGGGGTTTGCATTTTGAGGACCACGGCCTCATTATCTATTCTAACATGGAATATGTATATTTTAAATGTTGTCCTACCACTTTCAAGTATTTATTCCAATTACATAATGCAACCCTTGTAAAATCTCTTTCAGAGCATAAAACGCACTATGGAGAGCCGTCGTGAAAAAAATTGGCTTTTTTACTTGGTACAACCCACTCAGCTTTTGGCTGACATACCAAAGATGCCACTAGAAACAAAATTGTCCCTACTGAAACAGTTTCTTTCTCAGGCAGAACTTTCCGATCGGAAGGCGTTCGCTGCCAACCGAGTCGATATCTCTGTGTCTGAAGTGAACCTACCCAGTGAATCACGCCGGACGACAGACACTGTCAGTTTTGAGGGTTCCGACACAGAACCCCCCTACAAAAAGTCCAAGATCCTTGATGCCTTGGCCCTTCAGCTGGCGGCAGTGTTAAAATTTAATTTGAACTTGTTCCGCACCATGTACGAGATTCCTACTCGACTTTTAGCACGGCTATATCGTGTCCTGGTAACAGTCACAGCTAAGAATTCGGCAGTGCTGCAACCTCTGTTCGAACAGAATGATGGGAAAGATAACCTTTTTAAAATCAATCCGTACGCTGGATTCGATTGGCGCGCTCTACACCCAACTACGACGTACGCAATTTTCTCTTATCACGTATGGTGCTTGCAGGTTTGTTCATTCTAAAATAGCGGGCTCACTTACTGACCCCTGTTTCTAGGTATCATTTGCCTCCAACATGCTGCCGCAGCCATTTCGAAATCTAACACCGGCTGTGTCTGGTCTCACTGAAATTCCGGACACTGTTTTCTTTGCGGACAACCGCGTCGAAATCAGCGTGGTACTAGAGCGCGCTTCTGAATCCGTGGCGCAGTTGACACAAATTCTCGGTTTACTGGATGAGATCACGTTGGCCCGACCGTTTCCTACTGCATTTCCTTTAGTGGGGCCTGGACTTCCTCCAGCTCTTGGGGCGCCACTTGACACTGAACCGGAAGAGGCGGACGACGAAACGGAGTCCAGGTCGCGACAAAGTATGCTTATTCGAGACGCGGAATTGCTGTCCAGGGAGTATTTGGAGTTGTCCATAAAATTCATCCTCGGTCGGCACGCTTTTCAGCTGCAAAACTTTTCAAATTCAGAGGAGTGTTTCACTACCGCTTTGAATTTGATGAAACAAGTTAAGGTAATGCTTGTCTTTCGTAGTTGTTACTCAGTACATTATTTAGAGATTTCATTCTACTCTGTGTTACTTTTCGGTTTAGGCCCCTATCAACTGTCTGGTTATGTAGCCTTGCTTTCTGTTCATATACACCACTTTTCACGAATTTATGTGGAAAGTTCTTACCCCGAATATTTTCGTCGAGTTATGCCTTTGGGAATCACGGTTAATAAGTTTCCACGGAGAAGTAGTTTTATCGAACCTGAATTCAAGCGTCACCTGATTGCAACGTACTTTTTTGAGTTCCTGCGCGATGTGTATGTATTGCAATCTAATTAGGCTACTTTCTTACTGCCTTGGTAATACATAACAATTTTGTATTCGAATCATCGTTTCTTCCGTTCATCTTCATGAAGCCTGCTGAAGGGCAGTGTTCTGAATTGTCCCACCAATTCTAGTGAGAAGGCTTTTTTGCCTCCAAATCATCTCGGTTTATCAATACAAAAACGTCAGTTTAAATACGGTACATAGTGGTCATAGCCAAATCCTGGCCTGCATACTCATTGATCCACCTGTTATTCACGGCTAGCTCTTCTGAGTAGTTGGTCTGGCGACAAATCCATTTGATTGATTTGGTTCAGATGGCACTTGGCATTCGATTGGTCCTTCGGCTTGCTTCGTTCGCTCAAGTCTTACCCTCAATTCAGGACAGGCGAAGACTTTTTGGCTGCTCGCCAAATCATCGTGCTGTCTATCAAATGAACCAGTTCCTCTGTTGACAGTGTTCTAGCTCATTCCTTCACAGGCAGCTCCGGCGTCGTCCTCGGTTCTATGTCGGCGCGTGTGTAAATTGATTTAACCAATAAACGCGGAAGCCTACTGCACTGCTACGGCGATCTGATGACCTTGTTCCTTATATTTTAGCATTACATCTAATTAGAGCCAACTTCACAAAACATTAGCAAAAAACGGAAAAAGGGAATCGTAAAATCTGCATTGCTCATGATTGTGCTCACCAACCCCCAGTCCCTAATGGCCCTTAGAGTTGAAGTGGTTGGCGCCACAAAATGTCGGTGGGGTGCTCAAATGGTGTGAGTCTCTGGCTTTCAAGCTTGAGGTACGAAGTCCAAACCCCGCCATCGCCGTCAGTCAAACTGGTTTGTATACAGAGCTTTACTGCCGTACGGAGGATCGTTACCACGGCTCCTGACTTGTTTGAAACTTATGTGGTCGTCCTCACTTCAGTTCTCGGTATCCTTGTCGCCGGTTCTCCCTGTTAATGTTCCAGGCTTCACGATTGCGGGTATACTGCCTCCTCTGTACTCACGCATGGGTATGAAATAAACAAATTCAAACGTGATTGCGAGCCAGGAGGGACACCTGCTCTTCCGCTTATCACCAAAGGCAGACATCAGTGGCGGGTCGCAAACCCACGCGCCTGAGTGTAATGATCAGAAATAGTGACACTTCTTAATTTCACTAGATATCAAGCAATTATTCACGACGAACTCATAAATTTGCACGCAGCTCAGCTTAAGCGTGTCTACAGCAAGTCAAACTTACCAGATGAATGAAAAACTGTTTCTTTGGACTGATTTCTTAACATTTTTCTAATATATCTCATACCGCTCTGCTAGTAATTTCCGCGCACAGTAAGAAAACTGCTAGTATTTCCCAGGAGTGATGAATTATTCAATACTCCGCCCAATTCCTTAATTGATGATAAGTAGTGGTTTTCTCGTTCAAAAGAGTTTGTTGTTGCATCAAAAGTAGCCACGTGTGTAGTGTATAGCTGGAGAACCACAAAAATACCTTGCCTTCGATTTTCGCTGTCAAGTTTCCGATTTCTAGCTGTTTCATTCCAAAAATCCAGTCAGTTTTGGAAACGGGTCGTCGCTACCGTCATACGTCCTACTACGTTTCGAACGTAGGAAATTACCTAGTTTTTGTGTAAATGCAGCGAAAAATTCCGGTTAAATACCTTTTTGGTGTGAATGGTTCCACCCTACAGTTTTGCCTTAGTAAAACGAGATTACTTATTCTGTGATATCTTTGATTTCACATTTATCCTAACTAGATTGAATACGCTGAGGAAGTCGGTGCCACTGTAGGTTTATTGGAGACCTATTTACAGGCGTGCAGATCTTGTCACTCCGATATGCCATCGGATCTGAAACTTTCTGATAGTCAGTCAAATCCCTGCGAGTTTGTACGAGTGTTTTGTGACATTCTTCAACGGGATTGGCTGGAAAATTCACCACCTAATGCCGGCACACCGTTTTGGCATCAGAAAATCGTTGAGAATGGATCTCTTCACATGGTATTCCGCTCACCAACTCGGATTAACAGTGAATCGCTGTCCAGCAATGCAATCAACAAACCAACCTACGAGGATCACCTCTACCAAATCCTGATGGAAGACTTACATGTGGAAGACAATGCAAAGACGTGTGAGCCGATTGTTCCGTTAGGTTGGAGTTTGCGAAAGCGACTGGAAGGCTTACTACTACGGACACTAATCGCATTGCATACGAGTCGATCGGACATGAAACCTGGCCGCCCATCTCCGGCGAAACAAGCAAGGACAAGCCCGCGAGCTGTGGCTCTGGATGCGATTGACTTATTTTCTGTAGTCCAGCATCTGTACACCAAAGTTAGTCTACCTTTGTATCCCCCGCGTTTTGAGTTAGGAATGCTTTGTGCATACTTTTCCGGGTTGTGACATGCACTGTCTTGTGTGGTGCTCCCACATTGGTTCACTCAGTTGTGCTGCTATCTCGCCCATTGAGTGATTAAATGTCGTAAATTTTGCTGAATCCGAACTAGTACGCGAGAATGCACTTTTTCAGTTTGGTTTGCGCTACTGTCAGTTTTCTAACTACATGCTTGCACAGGAGTGCAATGAAAGGGGTGTGTGCCCCATTCAACCTTCGTCTCCTGTTTCAAGTACATCTCTTTGCCCCCTCTATCCGCCCGTAATGCTCCCGCTAATAACACGCACGATACTCGCAACGGTTCACTGCCAAATAGCGTCGTGGATAATCCTCTATCATGTAACTCACATTTTCTCAATCCTCATCAGTCTCTGAATCTCGGCTCCTTTGATGTGCATACTCTCATGCAGGCCGATCTGCAAGCGTGCCTAGTGCTCACAATAGACTCTGGCGATTGATATCTGCTGCGTAAGTGAAACGCGTATCCAAGATTCAAGCAGTTTGGTTCAACTAACTGCTCCCGGTATCTCATCGAGGTATTTCCTGCGCACTTCAGGATACGAAGTAGCTAAAGGTGCGGTCAACGTGGTATAAGAATAGTCTTGACTGACAGGGCTGAGGTTACTCCTTTGGACTGGATCACGATTATTAGTCGTTTATGTCCTGTAAGACTCAAGGGGTCAGTTGACGTTCGAAAGGATAGTTGTGTTAAGCGCAATTTGTTTGTGATCTCGGCATACACCCCAACAGACTGCAACTCCGACACGCGTGCTGAATTCACCACTCTCGTTCTCAGCAGTAAGAGTTCTGACATTGTAGTGCTAGCAGGTGATTTTAATGCACAAGTTTGCAAACCTAGTGCATCAGAAGCTTGTTTAGGTGAGCGTTGTGCCTTACTCGCTTAGCGCACAGATAACGGGGATAGGCTTCTCCAGTTTTGTGCGGACAATCGGTTATTCCTGTCTGGTACAAATTTCCGACACTGCTCGCGTCGCACGGCGACGTGGCGCTCTAACTCTGCAGGCACTCTGAGCCAGATCGATCATATCGCAATAAGCTACAGGTGGTGCAGTTCTGTTCAGAACTGTAGGTCCTGCTAGTCGACGTACATAGAGTCGGATCATGCATTAGTTTCAATGCGATTATCTCTCCAGTTCCATGGTCATGGACGCAAACCGCAAACCTTGTTAGCCATACAACGTTCGTCTGATCCAGAAGTTCACACCAGTTGTGAATGAAAATTATCACATGAGCTAGGATCTACAGCGAACAGTAATGTAGATGAGCAATGGACCCATATCAGACAGGCGATGCATGTGACAGCAGGTTTCGCCTGTGGTCCTAGATCCGATGTCCACCAAAGACACTGGATTTCGCAAGAGTTGATCAGTCTAATGGAGCAAAGATGTCAGCTTTCGAATTGTAAGGAGATGAGTAAGATACGAAGTCTACAAAAGCAAGTTACGAAAATCCCCAATAAAGATCGCAAAAATTGGTGGATCAAGGTGGCCGAAAAAATGTAAATAGCAGCTGCTTCAGGCAACGGTCGAAGAGTGTTCAAACATATTCGCGACACCGGTGGACGGTGAACCCCGTTCAGTGAAACGATATGCAATAGAAATGGAGAGCCCATTCGTAGCCAAAGAGTAAAAGTTCAACCGCTGGGCCGAATACATCAAGGAGCAGTTTAGCTGGCCGCGCTCTAATGTAGTTACTCCTGTGTCAACAACTGCGATTCCTTGGGGAGTATCCCTTGAGCCCCCATCGGAAGTGGAAGTGGAGTCATGCATTCGATCACTAAGGCGCAGGAAAGCGGCCGGTCTCGACGGACTCTCTCTAGTTTTTTTAAAAGTGGGTGGTGGTGCGTTGATAAAATCACGTACCACCTTGATCCGCGACGTTATGGGGCGAGTCATTGATTGTATCCATCTTCGAGAAAGGAATACCAAATGACTGTAGTAACCACCGTGGGATTAGTTCAATTCCCGTAGTCGCCAAGGTATTAGCCTCGATTTTTTGGCGGCATCTGGCACCGGCTCGCGAGAGGAACGCCCGCAAACAACAGGCCTGATTCCGCCCAGGTCGAGGATGCAGCGACCAAATTTTTACTCTTCGCCAACTACTTGAAACGCGTCACACGCACCGTCGACGGACAACAATGGTTTTCCTCAACTTGAAAGACGCCTTCGATTCAGTTGATCGAATAGCGCTTTTCAGTGCTTTTTATCGAAAAGGCACGCCTCAGAAGTTTGTAAATCTACTGAGATCATTGTATTCTCATATTTCTGGTCGCGTAAAGGCTTACGGTAAGGTTTGATACCTTACCGTAAGCCTTTACGCGACCAGAAATATGAGAATACAATGATCTGTCCGTTCGAAACGACCAGCGGTGTTAGACAGGGATGTCCCGTTTCTTCATTTCTGTTTGACTTCATTATGGACGAGATAATGGAGAATGCCTAGTGAAATCTTTAGAATGTGAGCGTCGAGCTAAGAAAGTGAAAAGCCGTGTGACTTAGATTACGTGGACGACGTTGTTCGAATGCACGGAACACGCGCAACGTGCACTAGATAGACTCGCACAAGCTGTAGCTCCATTCGGCATGCGCTTTGTACCTTAAAGTGTAAAGTGATGTTGCAAGACTGGACGTCAACGATTCCGAGCCTGATGCTCGATGAGGAGGTTCTGACAATTGTTGGCCGCTTCAGTCACCTCGGCAGCAGCTTAACGACGGATGGAAGCACAGTAGTAGAGGTGAGCACGCGTATATCCAAAGCTCGGGCGGCGTACGCTGGACTGAAGCACTTGTGGTGCCCACCTGATATTTCTCTGAAGTCGAAAGGTGGTGTGTATTGTGCCGCGCTGCGTTAATTTTCGTATAGTTGAGAGACTTGGGGTCTGTGTGCGGAGGATATTCGTCGTCTTGAGGTTTTCGACCATTAATGTTTGCGTAGTATCGCTAGGATTGGGTGGAATAACTGAGTAAGTAATGCTGAGGTTAGAAATCGAGGATTGGGTACCACTTCAAAGAGTTCTCTATCACAGCGTATCCATCTTAGTAGGCTTCGTAGGTTGGGGCGCGTGTTACTTATGGCGAACACATGTCTACCGTACCGTGCCATATTCTCCGTTCCTCCTCGGGAGTGGAAGAAGTCACGTGGAGGTCAACAGATGACGTGGCAGCTAGAAATAAGAAAAATGTACAGCTAACTTAGGAAAAGTAGGTGCCCCCCGTCTTTGTGGTTTGGGTCAAAAAGATCCGTCAACCAGTTGGCTGGATGCACTGAAGGATATGGCAGCGATCCGTGAACAGTGGCGATCGTGTGGTTACTTTCTGTCAAATGAGAATGATTGACCAATGTGCGTTTGTACAGTTAGACTGTTTATTCTGTGTGTTGACTATTAGGACGTTGTTTCCTTTTCCCACCCCTGTGGGTTCACTCTCTGTCCATCTTGTATCATCATTCTTTCTACTTCTACGTGCATTATGATGAGAAAGGCAGTGGTCAGTGGGGCTCAGCCTGCTGTCTGACGCGTACGATGATGGCGACATAGCCACAAAGACCCGCTGCACTACTAGGGATAACGGGTAACCGGATCCAAAGACCTGAAGTGATGGAGAACCATATAAGGTCCAAATAGGTCAGGTTTAGTAACGAGCCAGACCACAATGGATATCTGTCCGCCCCACAAGGTAACCGGTGATGGTTATGATTCGAACCTCTGACCTCCGAGGTGATAAGCAGACTGTATCACGATGCTTTTAATCAACTGTCTCGGCTTGTTAAGATAGAAATGAAGAACCCAAGATGTGTCAGTGCTAGCAAATTTTCGACCATATTTGCTCCCAGAGCCATTTAATCTTTCTAATGCCGGCGCCAATGTATTGCTTGTAGGTGCTCGTGTGCAACACAATCGAACGTCTCGTGTCGGAATCATTTTTCGAACCGGCTCAGTTTGTGACGTTGCTAATCACATGCCCTCAACGCACCGGTGAATCACGTTCTCCATACCTGAGCAGCTCGACGCCGACCTTGGATCCGGTTTGTGCTTACGAATTTTTGTTCGATTGTCTCGATTGTTTTCTGCATGTACTATCCACCCAACCAGAAGAACGCGCCAAACTTCGTATACAACTGGTCGATCAATACGTTCTCTACACAGTCCAACAAGGATTGGCATTACTCGGCCAACCGGATTGGACCCTTTCAGCTGACACCGCCGATTTGCCGATACTCAGACGACGTTTTCGTGGTTGCTTGAATGCTCTTGTGGAACACGATTTGGTAATTTGCTACTCCCTGTTAATATCGACTATTGTTCTTTTTCCCCATTATTAAGGCGCAGATTACAATAATGATATCATTTTCCCCATAGATATCTTACTTTCCGAGTAATCCGAATTAGTTATTTGTTTGGTAATTTGAATCTGTATCTTATCGCGCCATGATATATTGGTAACATATATGTTGCCTCCTTCCGACTGACTAGTTGGTCTAGCTGTCCATCGATTCCCAGGGTCGGCCTACTTCGTCCTAGTAGAACCTATGTAAACAGCCGAGTTCAGTACTACACGAACCACTTGGGTTCCCAATGAAACAATAACCCTCTGCCCGTCGACACATTAATCTGTGTTCTCATTCAAGTTGGCGCATGGTCTAAATTTGACTGTAGCGCTTCTATTGACGATCAGACACTGCGGTCCAATGAACAGTTGTTGTGCTGGTACGTGTCCAAGTGGCACTTGAGTGTGTAATATCTGGTTGATTCGTTAAAAGACTGAAATATTCGGAGATCGTTATAAAAGACCCAACAGTTCATGTCTTTTGTTTTTAATAAACTTCAGGCATGATGGCGATCTGGACGACAGGGAAGTGCTGTCCATTACCAAGTTGAATTGCTGCTCTAAACAATTTGAGTATGAAGTCCGGCAGGTTGGTAGTCACACCTGTGCATCATTCTAAGCTTTATTACCGAGGATCGATATTCAGCAGTCGAACGCTGTCTTTACCGAGAGGTTATGTTCAAGGTGGATGTGGCAAATGTGGCCCCATATTATACGTACAATGTGGTCGTAAAGAAAACCGTTGACAGCCATTTCTTTGACGCACGCGTTAGTTAATTTGAGACATCACAAAGGAGTTCTCAGTTTTCATTTCAGTTTGACTAACCAGTTCAGTTAAGTTCATTCAATCACAAACCTCGCACTTCTGTGCTCTGGTTTTGGTTGCTACCTTCCAGCTTCGTCGATTCAAGGGCAAAAGAATAGAAGCATGAAGTGAAAAATAGCGAAAATCAAGGTAGAAAGCGGAAATCACGAACACAAAGACAGAGTTCGAATACGACTACACCACTGGCCGTGACCTCGAGCCATAGCTTTTAATGTATCCAGTCATCTGGTAGGCGGGTTGCGTGAATCCCAACCCCGAAGTCTGACACGCTCTACTTGACCAAGTTCAAGGTGTTTGTTCAAGGTTTTCATACCTTCCTGCCATGTCATGGACTGACCACCTCGACCTACCTTCCAACTACTACCTGCCACGGAAGACAGCGTACGACGAGGAAGCCTATCAATGGGCATGTGTAACACATGTCCCAGCGACCTTAACCTGTTTAGATTCAGTACTCGATCCAGAGACTGACCTCTGGTTCCCAACACCCTACATCGAACTTCAGCATTGCTGGTAAGGTGTTCCCGCCATATTCGGACAGTGCTGTGGAGGCATCGATGCTGGAACACTGACAGTCTTTGCTTATCTTCTACTCAATGTTCATGTTTCTGAGCCGTATAAAAAGCGACTTAACCGCCGCAGTGTACATTCGACCCTTAAAAGACAATCGGACGTCACATCGGCGCCACAAAGGACTGGTTGGTAAAAGCCGAACGCACCTTCTGTATACGCGATGACACTCCATCTAATATCTGTCCACCTGGTGAGATGTAACTGCTCAGGTAACAAAACTTATCTACTTCAGCTAGAGCTTCCCCTGCCAACACGATATTTGGTGTAGCGCCATTTCACTAATCGATAACCCCGGGCTTCAGTGTTCTAGTTGTGGTTGCTACCCCACAGTAATATTCCGTGAATAATTATGAAAATCGAAGCGTAAAAAGCATGGAGTTCGAAAGCGAGAAGGGCACTTGAGCAGGTCGCCTAGTGGGTCTCGTAGACTGTTGTATGTCTTACAAGGGCTTCCAGACCTTCCTCCCACTTTATTGTTTGGTTTCCTTAACTTCCAGTCACTACCTCGTTCAGGGAACAATCTACGCTATGTGCATATTGGGACATGTGCAACACACCTTCCAATCACCGTGGCCTTTTCAGACTAGATGCATAGTTCAGAGACTGGCCTATTAGACCGAACACTGCACCCAACCTCTAGCATTGCTCATGCAATGTTCCCACCAAAGTCAAGTAATGTTTCGAAGATACCGATGCTCAGCAAGGAACAGCCTACATACATCCATCCTCAAACAATCAGATTTCTGAACCGTTCAGCGAAACTGGCGTGACTGCCACAGTATACGCTCGATCCTTGGCAAACAAAAAGCGGATGTATCACGTCGATGTAACAAATGATTGAGACTGGTAAAAAAAAATAAACACGCATTCAGTGCACTCGACCACGCTTCATCCGATATCTGGCCATCAAATAGTCTTTAGCTTCACTGATGATAAAACTTTTCTACAGCATCTAATTTTCTTTTGCTGGGATAATGCTTCGTGTCAAGTTAACCTTCTTTTTCAACCACATTTTACACTTCGAAGGTTCAAAACATCCCGAACCTTACCTCACTGCTATTCAGGTTACCTAGAAAAGTCTTCAAAGTTGCATCAGAGGTTTCATTCCTAGTTTTTTACACGTTCATTCTTCAGTTCCATTGAGATGCATTGATCACGGGTCCGTTGCCGAGTTGTCAAGATTTTTATGCCAGTAGTTGCCCTATTTTTCACAGTGACATACGGATAGATAGCTAACTTGTGTGCTATCCCCAAGTTTCGCAAAATGAGCGAGTTATAACCCCTCCTTGAACAGAAAATCCCCGTTGGTATTGCCGATGTGCAATGCTCGCTAATACAAATCCAGATAGCACGAAAAATATGAACCGCATGAGTTGTTCATAGCACCATTCAATTAAGCAATCAGAAATACTGCTCAATTGTTCTCAGTTACAGTGATTCTGTTGGTATTTGGCACCAAAACCACTACCGCCTTGGTCGGTAGTGGTGGTGATGGTTGAGTCGATCGTGTTGAGTCTCAGGCTAGCGAGTTTGAGTAACGAGGTTCGACTCCCTTCCCCATCATCGCCGTTCAATGTTGGTGGTGAGCGGCACTTGACTGTCACTCGGATCGTTGCCATCCGTGCTTCATCTATTCCAGCCATATATGTGGTTCTCCGCTTCAATTCTCAGGGTAGTGGTTACCAACCCTCCCCCTGGGCCTTAGTGTTGCAGTACGCCGTTTCGGTTACGGAGCTATTTCGTTGCACTGCACTCACATGATAAACATACGATAATGAAGGAAAAAAGTTCCAATAAGTCAGTTTAACTCTTTACAAACGCCTATTTCAGGCTAGCCTAAATACATCTTCATTTGTTTTACTTTGAGTACAAATGTTTTGCCTCCCTTATACAGAAATGAACCATTATTCTCATCCAGTCTATATCGCATAGCATCCACGATCAATGCAAAGATAAAACTTACTGCTCGTTCCTTCTTTTTTCTAGCTGTCAGCTCTTGGGACAGAGGTGCAAAACTTTGTGCGCTCTGTGTGCGAAATGGAACAATTAGCTGAATCATCTTCTAGCGAGGCTTGTTTCATGAGTACCGTTTTGCGTGGTTTGCCCGATCCAGGCATCGATCTTCCCACTCATTCAACGACTGAGCACGGCTTGGCATCTTTAGCAAATGGAATCGCCGATTCGTTGAAATTGAACGATCCTCCCACCGCCTGGTCGGAAGCGACCGTGGCAACAGATAGTTGTACAATTTATGGAAGCAAAATGGATATCGATATGCGGGGCCCAGTGCACCCGTTCGCAGCTGTTTCTCCATTCGGGCCATTTCCACCCCACCCGTTTCGCTCATTACCCACTGGCCATCAAGGATCTTCACATCCGTCACTGTCAACTGTTTCGGAAACTCTAGGGAATGAAGATGCGTTCGCATTGATGCATGCGTCGACAATTCGATTACTGTTGACCACATGTACATCATCCGGAGTGAACACAACTGTGCGAAAACTCCTCGGTGTTATGCCTGCGGCTAGAATTCTCATGTTGAATTCCGCTTGGATATCGTGTTTGCGTAGGCTGGCCACACTGGAACACGCATCGACCAGTGGATCAATCAGCGATGTTGTACGTAAAATCACATTGTATTATCGATATTTTTTACTGGAGAACTGTTCTACTGATTTACTTTGTCTCATGGGCACTCAGGTTTCCCGTTTGTATGGGTAAGAAGAGGCCATTTTCAGGTGGCAAGCCGCTACCCGAGCGTTAACAGTTGACTAAATTTAGTCACCTTACGATTGTATCAATTACGACCGTCAGCAGCGGCGGTAACCATTTTGATCTGATCAGGAATCCAGATGAATTGATGAATCTGAATGTTTGCTGATTCATTTCCGTAAACACTTTACGACACTGTGCATGACGCTTCCGTAGTAAACCTCCGGGCAATATTCTGTCTGTATCGGGGGATATTCTGGAAGTAGGCTGTCTAAGATGACATCTCCCATTCGGTCGCTCCCTGGTCGCCCCTGGGTCCATCCACACAGATGCTTCTTACTGATAAATGGCAGTCTACTTTTTACGGGGTAATTACTGCTAGGTATCCAGGACCTCAATGTTCACTGGTTACAGATAAAGGCAGCCCTGCTAGCGGCTGTTACTGTCACATGAAACCTCGATTATATTCTATCTCATCAGTGCTAACCATGATTGATATCAATTGTCTTGTTCGGTGGTGACACATCCATCCTTCCGTATGTCACATTACAGTAAAGTGCGCAAATCCCTGAGATATTAGTTGAACTGGACTTTGGGAAATGATCATCGATAGTGGTTGATTGCAAATCGTGTGCGGGAGAGAGAGGCTTTGGCAATTGGTTGATTATTCGCTTATCAACTGATTCATCGTGAAGTATCAACGCTCATACCACCGTCGAAAACCATGG
The DNA here is from genome assembly GCA_948099385.1 of Fasciola hepatica. Classification (NCBI taxonomy): domain Eukaryota; kingdom Metazoa; phylum Platyhelminthes; class Trematoda; order Plagiorchiida; family Fasciolidae; genus Fasciola; species Fasciola hepatica. The sequence goes on along the minus strand of CANUEZ040000126.1, from coordinate 3,177,856 downwards.
AATCACTGCTCTGTACAATTGTTTCACCCTTGTTAAAAATCACCATCATTACGCACATCCACCGAATCCCAACTGGGATTCGAACTAGGAATGCACAATTGAGTCACACACACACACGTTGCCATTAGACTGTCCGGGCCCTGGATCTCAGTGGTTTGTTTCGTGCGAACACTGCATCATATAGTGAGTGCCCTTTCTTCACTGACTTTTTGAACGGTACCAGCCTACACAGCCCGCCCGGGTGATCATCATCTCCTACGATGGATGATGTCTTCGCCGTAGGAAGTCCTAATTGGAATGATGCCATTACAGATACCCAAAGTTTGGGTACTTCATCGTTTTATGTAGTAGAAGAGTTGATGATTTCTAACAAGCCAAGTAAAACATCTGTGCATCACTTTCGTAGTTTTCATCGATAAGTTGAGCGTTACTACCGCATTATGAATCATTTCGTAAATAAACATCTACGTAAGTTGATGTGTTGTGTTGTTGGGGCTAGTAAATCACCGGGTAACTGTGTGCAAAAAGTGGATGTTTCGCGTGCAGTTGCCTCTGAGTTCACTTAATGCGGAGTGTTTTTAGTATTCGATATGATTCGTTCTATGATTCATTAGGACCCCGTAAAGTACCGATTTTCCAGTTGTATCGCGTCACCTAATTGGTTTAGGTATTTCTTCCCAGGTAATCCGATATCAAGCATATCTGGAAGAGTAAATCTTCTGGTATGCTAAAAGCGAAAGTTGAATAAGATGCCAGTTCAATATGACTGACCAGTGCTGAGATTCACCAGACCGAAACAATCATGCCAACTGAGTGTCCATGTAAATTTTTATGACAATCTAAGTAAGTAATATCCGGCTCGTTGCCACTCCTGACCTCTTGGGACTTGTGTGGTTCGGTGTCACTCCAAGTCTTAGGGTCTGGTGGCTGATTATCTTTAATAGTGCGGCGGGCCTTTGTGGCTATGGTTTATACCCCTTCCACTGCATTTTTGCGCGACCATGTAATAAAAAAGGAATAAACAACTTCAGTCAACCTTGTCGTCCATCCATACCATCCACCTTTCAGCCACCTGATGACACTCTGCTTGCTCCATTCTTCTCAGTCGATACAAATTCTGCCGGGTTGCTGGTTGCGGCCGTGCAGTTGGCCAAAGCTTCCCTCTGTTTGGAGCATCAGACTGCCAGTCCGAATCGAATTCAGGCCCTGTTATTGTCCGCCCTATCCGAACTAACGGCTAGCACAAACACCTTGTGCACTGGCGCATCTGGACTGACCTGGTTCCGAGCAGCTTTGAGACATGAATTACTTCTGTTAGATCTATTGGTAAGTGTACGCCAGCCCATTCTCTTGAACTGTCGCTGTCCCCTAGTCCATTTGACACCGAGCATCTATTAAGCATGTACGTCCATTAAAATTGTCTTTCTTAAACCATCTACTCACGAGTAGCTTTCTTGTTAGTAGTAAAACTCCGCTTGTATCCTAACGTCATCAAATACTGATGGCCGGAGCTCCTGAGCTTCTTCATATTTTGTGAATACTTCGCCGTCTACTTGTGTAATACATTGATAATGTATCAGCATAGGTACTAATGGTACTCTATACCCGTCGTATTTCGTTTAACATTGTCGGCTTTTGATTGGTGCAGTCGTTTGGACACTAACCAGCGCGGTCGAAGGGGTCAAGTCTGAGGTACCGTGTTCAAGCACCACCCTCACCAACAAACTTTAATGACGGACAACCCTCCATTCTCACCTGGGTCGTCACTACGGCTAACTCGTTTAGGGTTTATGTTGTTATCTTTATCCGTGTTTCCGGGTCCCCTTGGTGGTGCAGTTATTTTTTGTGGTTATGGTAAATATCATAGACCATAGAAAAAGAAAAGCCTTAATTTTGTGTCTTCGAGCCCGACTATCAATCCTCAACTTTTCTCTTGAAGGGCTTATGATCTGTAGTATCTTTCTTCATGAAATTCATATGGAATAAAACCGTAGTGTCTTTGTCTGGTTAGTTGTTAGTTTAGGAATCTATCCAACCCTACTTGGCGAACATCTTTGATCGGTCAAATATAGATCTAGTGGGTGTTGCTTCTGACATTCAAAACATGGTTATCTGTATTCTAATCCGACCATCATTTGTTCTTCATCATTAAAAATGGTCCACAAATCAATCTATGCTGCATCTTGTGCTTGTTCTTATGGGACTCTATCATGTTGTTTTTCATTTCGAATTTATTTCGTATATGTAGAACCTCCAATCTCTGTCTTATATCACGACGAGACTTCATCTTGACGTGGTGTGGTGGTTTTCGTGCCTCCTCGACCCAAAGAGCTGCACATAATGGTTTCCTTAAACCGGAGATGCAATTGTGCCTGACAGGGCATTCGGTAGAGGCTAGACAAAGTTCAGTCTCACTGAACCAGTTGGTGGGCAGTATATGGCTCTCTACGACCACCCACTACGCTAAAAGGATGCTGTCTCATCCAGGTTCCAGTTAGATTCAAGGGTCTAAATCCAAATATCGGATTGATAATCGAAGCACCAGCGAAAGCAGAACAGGAAGGCAACGGCAATCAGAGATCACGCAACATATCAGAAGAAGTTCCATCACAGGTGCTTCGGGCATGTTTCCGTGTTGGATTAACCCTCCACTGCCTTATTGGTCAAACTATTGAGTTAAAGGCTCCGGTTAGGGTTCCTAAAGGAAGAACCATTCTGCGATACGGGTAGCCACAAAGTATAATTCGACCAGAAACTTTCAACATTCCTACTGTACAAAGCCTTAACAAACTGAATCCCTGTCTTCGTAGTTCGTAAGTACTTCATAAGGTTGGTGCTTGTATGTAGATGAGTCTGTACCACCATAAGTGATCCCGGTTGATCGTACATAGATCTATTTACTCACGAATTGCAAACTATCGAGTGCGGAAGTAACTTCACTTTTATTGAATCTGATTGTTACTTCTGGGTGCTACGGTTCTAACCGCAATGGAAAAAGGCGAAATTGAAAACTCTGCGAAAATGTTTCAGGCGCTAAATGTTAGGGGTTCATTGACAATTGGGACATCTGCTTATTCTATCCCATTATTCCTCGATATTCGTGTATTTATTTGAATCGAACCCTATAGATTTCGCGCACGGAATCCAGATCCAAATTGGCCAGTTTTACTGACGGGTAAAGCCCCGATTCCAAACCAATGAGAACCGAGACTGTCCTGTGATACGGTACTGTTGATCAGGAGCAAATGTTTAATTCGATGAATCACACAAACCTCGACTCGTGAGGTGTCTAGTCCATGAAACGTTATTCAAACGTAGTCAACAGATGGCATTTCCTTTAGATACTTAAAATGAAGTGGCAATTTACACCATACCAGAGGATAACAAGAATGCACGCAGTTGTGTCCATCGAGCAGCAACTAGAAGTAGTGTGACGCGAATACAGGCGGACACCAAGGCGCTAGTTTATTGACCAATAAGGCAGGGTAATTGGAAAACACGAAGGAAATTTGTCTTGTGCGTTGGTTTTTGTCAAACAAAGACTGATGTGTGTGTATTTGTGTCAACGGATGTTTGACAATCCACTCAAGCGATAGCGGCTTTCCGAGTCCGACCGAAAGTACGGCGCCTCAAAGGTCGAACAAACATTGGCGAAGAGAATTACACACCCACTGGAATATGTTGCCGCAAGAAAATAGACACCGAATCAAAATTATTCTCCCTGAATGACTATGCCTATTTTTCAAGCTTCTTTTTTTTCGTTACCCCAGGCTGCTGTTCTCTTTGTTTAGGATTGACTTTCTGTGTGACTCACTATTAGTCTGAGGTCGTCTTCCTCACGCACACGCAAAGACACACAAGCTGTTCTTTACACGCCCTCGACCTGTGACCTTTTGGTCAGATATGACCCATGTTAACCCCGTTCGATTATGCTCGCTTGACTTGTTTTCGTAAACCCACCTCTGACTGGACAGCGTGAGACTCTTTGACCTATGTTCCGGTTCTGCCAAGCCAATTGACTTTGATAGGCAGTCGGAACTGGTCGGTTGAACTGGCCAGCTGACCTTAGATTCTGGTGACTTGTTTCTGCACTGTGTTCTACGATATTGAGTGCCCTGTGAACTCCCTGGAGAACGCCACGAATTGAGTACCGCATATATACGCATTTGAATCCTACGTTGGATTGGACTTCGTTTTCTGACGTCACGCGTAACTCTTATACTGGTCTGGACACCGAACGCACCCTGTAGCATTCGAGTTGGCTCGTGGATCTATCAATGTTCATCCGTCATGTTTCATGGATACGGTGGAGGGACCAAACAAATAGGAAAAGTTAGAGATTCGTTTTAGGCGTACGCTATGCAGGCACTAAGCGTTCAAACCCTCACGGAACAACACTTTCTCGGAACGAACATTAAAAAAAGTATTTCTCATTGTTTGGTATTGATTTTTAACGTGCCTACAGGGGATTCAGTCACCAAATAACCCATTCCAAGCCGCCATGCATACGTTGCATATAAAAAACCTTATTCATGACAGCTTCTGGCAGAGAGAAATTCACTATCTTCCGGCCCGGTACCACTTCTGAATTACTGGGACTTTGTGTGGTTCTTCACTCCAGGTCTTAACCTCAGATTGCCAGCTATACCCGGTAGTGCAGGGGGCTTTTGAGGCTATGGTGTAAACTCCTTTCACTGCATTCATGCGCAAGCATGTTTATAGTCAGAAAAGCTATTACCACACAATGTGGCAGATTTTATTCACCTGGTCAGACAGTGTTACTGTCATTTTTCCAATTTTAGAATGTACTGGATTCATCTCCCGTGATGTCATCCGAAGAATCACGTTCAGTACCCGCGATCACAGGTAACAACGTGGGTATGACCAAAACACACACACGACGCTTTTATCTGAATGAACTTTCAAGGCGCGCAAAGATATGTCTATTTCTTGCTGCTGGTCTTCCTGCCAATCAGACCGCTTTAGAAAACAAAATGGACGCGAACTGGATGTCACTGGGTTTGTCCAATCTGTTGGTCTGTGCGGCTGCTTGCTATTTGTTATGGAACGGGGTAAGTCGTAATGCGCGACAGATCATGACGGAATTCAATTTCCCTATTTGTTTTCCATTCACTCCTTATAATGTTTGGTCAAGAAGTTGCCATACGTCTTCAGTATGCTTCCGTAGTATGCAAGGACCGATGCTCCTCCGCACGAAGCTGCGCGTGTTCGTTTTAAAACTAGAAAAAAACCCAGAAAGCTTCATGAAAACAACTCAGCAAATGTGTCATCGGGATCCACACACTTTCATTAACCGAACACTAATATGGTTGTAGGCAGCCTGCTCACTAAACTGATCCCTCCAACGAAAAAAACACTGCCCACGGTGTCAGTCATTCCTTCATCACACACAAACACGGAGTACTCTGTTCACAGGGGCATCTCATTGGGCAAACCATGTTGCAGGACCGATACCGATCACGCGGTGCCTCAAAACCATACACGGAACAAGACCTCCCATTTCATTAATCAAGCGCTAACATGACTGTTTACAACCTGCTCACTACACTTATTCGGCTAAAAATGTGACAGAGTCGTTTTAAACATGTGGACACGTGTTTTACCGATTGATTAGTTATATATATATATATATATATATATATATATATATATATATATATATATATATAGGTATTATCGAAATTCCTTAGACATCAGGGTTTTTTGCAATAATCAAGCTCCAACGTACAAGGCTGCAACCTCGTAAAATTTTCCAAGTGACGCGAGAAACTTGCGACAACTTCTGTACACATAAGAAATAAACTCCGAATATTATTCGAATCGTAACTTCTAGCAGAAAATTGTGAAAATTGAATCAGAGTTTTTTTAATGGTTTTGCTACTGTAATATTTTATAACAATTCGATAGAGTTGTCCACTTCTATAAGATGTACGGCCTCGTGCCAGGCATAACGTGGCGCATCATTCTACAGTGACAGCTTCCCTAGAAGAACTTCTGATTTGACAGATGGTAAACTTTCATCTTTTGAGCACGAGGAATTTCACCTTGTCCAAGATATCTTCAATAACGCCCTATTCGCAAAGTTGGTCGTGACCTTTTGCAGCCAGTGTCAACCGATGTGATGAGTTTTACGACTTCAGACTCATTAAAATGAGCTTCTTCGGGAATTTGCTTTCTTTCTACTCGTGAGCTCTCTAGTGCTGACCACAGTTCGTTCAAAGTAAATCGGTGTCCAAAACGATTTGCGATGTGATTCGAATATTTTCGTGGTTGGAACATTGAGCTAATTTTGTTGTTTGCATTTTACTGGCTTTCGATCGGGCGAAGGCTAGAGTAACCAACTTTTCTCCATCATTATTTGTAAGGGCACATGGGAATTTTTCGATCACTTTTCCAGATGAAATACTTATTGGTCTCTGACTGTTATTTTTGTCCCAGTGCAGTTAACATCATCATCAAAATCGGATATGTTCGTTTTTGCATACAACATTTTGCTATGACACCAAATTTTACATGAATAATGAAAATAAACGCCATTCAAAAGAAGACTAGGAAATATGTTCATCACAGGAACAAGTGTTTGATGAGCTCGGATAATGTCATCCCTCTCCTCTTTATTGAGTTGGTAGAATTTTCCGGTTTTCGATAAATATTTTTCAACGTAACGAAAACAAAATGGTTTTTTTTGACGGGTCGCGCTCAGACAACCTTGAAACCCGGATCGCGTGTTCGAAATAAACCAAACGTTTTTCTTCGGCGAGGCTATCATTCACCGTGAGCTAACCGATGATCTGTTAGACAACATGGTATTCTCCGTACACGTTCGCTTCGTTTTTTCTTGTTTCTGATGGGAATATGGTAGATAATTCAGCAAAAAGTAACGTCTCTAGTAAGACCAATACTTATTTTTCAATGAAAAAGCCACCCATGGTGAATTTTTTCTTCGTCGGTTTAACAATGAGCCATATTCAACATTTAACTAATTTCGGATTTCTGAACTAATTTATCATGGTGACCAAGGTCACACAGTTTCAATCTTCAACGGATCGCAGCAGAACTAACGTGGCTGACATCAAGTTCTAGATACTTTTACATTTCAGTCTTGTTTTGTGCTATATATATATATATATATATATATATATATATATATATATATATATATATATATATCGAGCGAAGGTTTTTCTATTACGTCGTCTGACTCAGTCGTTAAATTGACGTCTATCCCTTATTCCTATGCGGTTCCGAAGAAACCAGTATAGATAAAACTGAGAAGTCCCACCTGAAGATTTAAGAACGGGAGTTGGGCGCGTTGTCATCTGCACTGTGACTGGCTTTATTGTTGATAAACACGAACTTATGTAGTTTTAAAACAGTTCTCACTGAAGGAAGACCGTTTTTGTCGCAATAAAACCTCCCACAGCTTTTGTTTCTTATCAACTGAGTAAACACAGTGACCCTTATGGAGACTGCATACTCTGTCAATAATAGTACTTCGGCACCGGTCTGAAAACAGACATGATGCGTGCACCACGAAACATTGATAGTCAGGATGAATTTCATAGTGGTCATCGCCTTGAGTGTCGTAAACTATCAATTCCAGAGTATCGGACCTCGTCGAATCTCTGCTAGACGACGCACCTCCAGTATTTGCACAGCCAAGGGCAATTTACATGCTGACAAGCTTTCACGGAGTACGGTCGTGAGGGTAGTGGCAGACACGTCTATAGACGTCCTGGTTCGGTGGCCAGACAGAACGCCTTCGCCCGTCTTGAATCAACGGTAAGATTAAACTCAGCCAAGCAGATCGATGATTTGACAAGCAGACAGCACATCATCGCTCGTCTAGAATCGCAGACTAGAGGACAGCCAATCAAGTGAACCAATGGACTAGTCAGTGGTCAACAGTCGTCTCCATCGACCGAAGTCGAATCAACCAATCCAGTGCAACTAGACAAACCAGCCAGTAGAGCAGTTTAAGAATATCAGCGAACCAATGAGTTTGCATACGTGGATTCGGTTATGATCACCACACATCCTGTATGAACTATCTGTTTTGTGCCAATAAACCGAGATGGTTCGAAGACAGAAAAATCTTACCAGAGCTATTTGGACGAATCAAAACAGTGATTCTGCGTTGGATCGTTAGACAAGCGGCCATATGCTCTAGAATCTGATAACAGGGTGAACTTATTGGTCGTCGGAAATTCTCTTGTTTGCTCCCCCAAAAATGCCACCGGAACTGGAATCATGTGCTCTCCATGAGTGCTGTCTCGTTGAGATTTGACGATCTCTGCCATTTTCTACTGGGTTTGGCTCTCCAGTCGCGAGGTTTATTCATTTATGTTCGTAGCTCGTTAGTACCATGTGCAGACCACAAAATTTGTAGTGATATCCACCGAGGACACGATCGACCTTCGGTCAGAGGTACTGCTTCTATGATTCAACTCATACACATCTAAAATCCTAATAATAACCAGTCGGTGTAAAGCGTTACTTCTTTCCGTTGGTGTTACGAGGTGAAATCGATGGTTTTAAGCACTCTGCGTCGTTCTGTCAGTTTCACCATACCTATCCAGACCATATGAATAAAATCACTGATATCTAATGGTTTTCCATCAGAACTGCATTGCACTCAACTCAGACAGTCGCGTGCACAGACAGACAAAGGCTTTCACGCACGCACACAATCGGGTATACGCCTGCTGTTGTGTGCACACTCTCGATGTTGGTGCTTGTCTTGCTTCATACCGGATTGAGTTGACCAATCAGATCACGTCATTTGTCAGACGGTCTTAATTAGCCGGATCAGAATGTACGCTTGGCTTACGCTTGCATTTACAAGTAACGGATTTTAAATTTAGACTAACCGAAATTGCTTTTGTCTCTAATAATGTGTCTCAAATGTCCGAAATACCTTTAGCGCTCCCGCGACCCAATGATAGTAAAACCACCTGGTTATCGAATTCAAAGATAGTTATTGCTCAAAAAATAAACATCTATCAGACATTCGTACAGCTTTGGATTGTCTCAGTTTTGAAATTCTGCCATTGAGTGGGCATACTAGACCTCAGTTCGTAAGTGGCATAGACTCGCCCCGCCAGAAAATTCAAAACGGTTTTTTTCGGAATTCAAATCAGAACTGTGAGCGTATCGATGGATGATTTTGATGTTTCCATACTAACTAACTCACTAACGTGAGCTGTATGTATGGTGGCGTTGTCTTGCTGGAAAAGCATGAACCCTCCTGATCTTCCGGAACTGCTGAGAGCAAGAAGTCATTCAAAGTTTTGATGCACGAATCAGTTGTCTGCTTTCCTTCAAGAACTGCGAGCTCCGACTAACCGTCCACAAAGATAGCACTCCAGACCATCACAGAATCCCCATCAAGGGCTCGACGGCCTAAGTTAAGCCTGCTCTTCCGCATGTCATGCCAGTCAGGGTCGTTCAGAGTAGACTTTTTTTCGTCATCAAATATCACATACTATTAAGCCTTCCAACTTATGTGATTTCTGGCTCATTCGTCTCGATCTGAAACACGACGTTCAGTCATCCAGGGTGCTTTCCCATCTTTCTATACCTTAGATATGTTGCTGCTTGTAGCACTTACCGTACACGACGAACAGTAATATTTAATTGCATGGACCTCTGCAACTCTGATGCACTTGCTTTTTGGTTGGATGCAGTACGCAGAATTTTCTTCTTGACCATCTTAGGTGTATAACTGCTTGTATCCTTCAAAAAGTTCCAGATAACTTCCCTTGATCTGTGAATTCTTTTGGTAATCTTATTTGCAATAATTCCCGATTCGTTGTTGGCAAGTATGTTTCCTTGTTCCAATTCAGACAGCTGTCATTCCAGTGGCATTCTGTTGTTTCAGTGATTAAAAGGTCAAAACGTACAGATTGGTTTCACGAACTGGATGAGCTTCGTTGATAAAACACTCATGATATGAACTTTGCTCAATATATAATATATCATGGAACATCTTCCAAGACTGCGTGATTTATTCCGCTTATTAAATGAGCCGTATCACCAACGTTTTCGAAGGTAATCATGAAGGTGCAGTAAAGGCATTTCACACTCTTCCGGCACATTATTCGGGGTCAAATCGGTTTCCCTTCTTTGAAATTCAAATCCATTTGCGATGCCAATATAGTGATGAAATAGCACATACGCACTCCAAATTTCACCATCTCACGTTTATACATTTCCGAGAAATCGCGGAAAAATGGGAGCGTGCTAAAAGCATTTCGTGCACTATACCGCGAGTCACTTGTACTCCTACTAATTTTGAACGGAACAAACTGTCGAATAGTAAACGGTTGGTTGTTGTGTAACCCTCGTGTGCTGCTCCCTATTCTCTACGGATGGCCTACGTGCAAGGTTTTCGCTTGTAACTGTAACCTTCCTAGTGCAAACCACTGTGCATCAGTACAGCGTGCGAAACTATATTGATGGCCAGACAACACGTTACTTGAAGTGCAAATGAGACCATCCTGAATAGCTCACACGTACGTGAGTGTCCGGTCAGACTGCATTATTTCCGGGCTGCTTTGGTTGGTAAGAGGCCAAGCGACGTGGTTGTTTGGGTAATGCTCCCATCTCGTGAACCGCACGATCGTGCTTTTTGGACTTGTGCCAATATATTGTGCTGAGGTTGATGAGTTGAGCGATGAGGCCTGTGACACGTTCACACTGAACTATAGCATCGTTGTTTCACGGAGGTTTTGGTGGATACCTGAAATTTGTAACCGTAATGGCTTAGTGGTATTTATCCCTTATTTAAACGGTTGTCCAACACACACCGAGGGTAACTATAACTTGTTCTCCAATAGGACACACGATCATGGAAAAGTATACTTAAATCCAAATATTCATACGGTGCTTGTCAGTTACAAATGTAAAATTCATACAAAATGCCATTACCTAACCTGATCGTAACGTTCACATAATGGTATTTTCATGTGCGTTCTGGTTTCTGGTTCAGGAACGTGACTTTCTCTTACCGTCGTCCAAGCGAGCTCAGTCGTCTACCACGTGTTTACCCAAAGGTTCGCTACCTGCTCGGAATTCCGTTTTGGGAGGGCTAGACCTGATCCGAGCTTTGCTTCGGGTACACGAGGCGGTCTCCACTGTTGCCGGTCAACTGGAGTCGGGCGAAAGCGGGGAGAAACGAGATGGAGCAGTCCCCACATCGGACGGGGACACACGTCCAACGCAAGCGGACCGTGTGAAAACTGCTATCAATAATTTGTGGAATTTGGTCGTCTTTGGTTGCTTAGTTCCCGAATTAGCTAACAGCTCTAATGGGTCAGAGAACGGTATTGCTTCTTCCGGTGGTAAGATTCTTTTTTTATCAAGATTTTTGATTTGTTCATTTATTACATGTTTGCGCATGGGTGCAATGAAATGGTTGTACCCATAGCCTCGAAGGCCCACTGCACTGTAAGGGACAGCCAGCAACCAGATCCTGTGATTCGGAGTGGAGAACCACATAAGGTAGCAATAGGTCAGACATGGTAATGAACTGGGAGACAGCTAATGATTCTACCTCCAAAATAATGGGCGGTGGCGAGGTTCGACCTGTGACATCCGAGATGGTAAGCAAACACTAAGCCGGTCTACCGCCACCGGTCTGTCTATTTTCCAACGAAACTCGGAAACGTCGTACTCAAACTTCCCCGCCGTCTCAGATTTCAACGGGTCCATTGTGTTGTAATTCTGATAATTTTCCGCAAATGCTTATGTACGCTTTTTATCGGTAATGAAATTCTATTCTACTCAGTATCTATTTGCTTTCTTACAATCCGAATAGTTCCAGTGCTGTGCTGTGCTGTGGTTTGTCAATTTCAGGTTACCAAAACCGTGAACGTTTCCTTCTACATTGACCGTCTTTCCGTCCTATCTCGCTGATACTCCCATCTGCTTTCTCGTGATCCTTTTGACAGAGACTAAACCAAATCACAGCCGGCCCCAAATTCAACTTCCTACCATGGTCACTGTGGCCCGTATGCTCGCGTGTTCCTGTGCTCATAACCAAACCGGTCGCGAAACAGATATGGAACATCCCCGTGCGGATGTCAAAAAACGATTTAGTCCTTCTACTCCCGGTGCACGAAAATCTTCGCCGGCACTGTATCTTCTCAGTTATTTAATTACCTGCCTTTCCCATATAACCCACGCAGTATGTCCCGAGTTTCGTGTGCCCAAGTTACCTCCTTTGGACGTTGTCGTAGATACATGTATGCGACTGGAAACTGACCTATGGCACTGCGTTAGTTCGGACGACTCTTCCAAGACTGATCTTTGCACTGGTTCGGATGATACTGGCCGACGTAAAAGGTCGAGATGGGAACCGGTTTCTTCGGATGATGGTTCAACCTTTCAATCTCATCTAAACAGTTCTGGTTGCCTGTGGAATAAAACCAGTGCGATTGGGGCTGTTGCAGTTTCGCTTCTTTCGGATGTTCGTTGGCCCAATGACATTCCGTCTAACACCAAGGTACTTTTCTTCTCCTGTTGGCCTCGCATCAACCCCTGTCATAGCAGGGAAATCCCTTACCGAAGTAGATGAGTCTTGTTACCTGAGCAGTTACATTTCACCTGAAAGTCGGATATCGAAAAATGGTCTTCGGGAATATGGAAGCCCCGTCTGACTCTCTCCATAATCTGAGCCACTTGTAGCTTTGCCGCGGCATTCGTTTGTTCATCAAGGGTGGATTGTATACTACTTCAGTTAGGTCTATTTCTTTTATACGGCTCAGAAACGTTGTTGCTAAGCTTAGATGACATGCAAAGATAATCGGTATTGTAGTACGGATTCCCCCACAGCATTACTCGAATCTGATGGGAGCTGTATTAGCAGTGGTGAGGTTATACGTATGGTACTAGGAGCCAGTCAGTCTGTGAAGCAAGCGCTTAATCTAAACAAGTTACCATGGTTGGGACGTGTGTTATGCATACTGAAAGATAGGCTTCTTGTTCTTCGAGGCGGGTAACGATTGGAGTATAAGTAGCAGTTATCAGTTCATGACAAGTACGAAAACCTTAACTAGTGGTCCTGGTCGTGTAGAACTTGTTTGACTTCTGTGTTGCGGCTCACGGGATTCGCCTATCGGATGGTTGTGGATATAAGACTATTATTATTATTATTATTATTATTATTATTATTATTATTATTATTATTATTATTATTATTATTATATTCCACACTCCTGATCTAAAGCTGCGTGCCAAACAAAACTACAACGGAGAAATAGGGGATACATGGTATGAAATCCCATGATTTGTTTAGTTTGTGGGCGCAATACTGCCAGGTTGCCCAGGCCAAGGCACGCGGTTTTCTTAGGGGCCTTAACCGAAGCCTTTGGCGATCCAAAGCTTAACCCGCAAGGCAGCTGGACGAAGTGTGGGGTCCGTAACCCACTGAGGGCCGGTGGCTGAATGCTCAGTTCACACACCCTTCTGATGAGGCCAAACATTCTGGGTGCTGGTGAGCATACCATTTTACGCCTCAAACGCCACCTGTGGTTGGTTTGGAATCAGGGTTTTATCCATCTCCCCTAAACTGACTATTAGTCAGTCAACCCGGTGAAGAGTGTCGGGCATTCGCTTTCGTTCTCTCACTTTAGTAGGGACACCTCCGCCACGAGAAGGCAGCAAGTAGGACTTCCTCAGCAGAGGCTGTAACAGATACACGGTCATTTGGGTGCATTTCGAGAGGCGTTCAGGACGAGTAGCCATCTCGGAGCCTGAGACATCCATCCTCGACAATACTGAGGCATTTGAGGACATGATAGTGACGTGCTTGCGTTCGAACTTTTTTCTGGTTCATATAATTTTTGCTTACAGCTCTTCTGATTATCTGCTCTTCATACTCGAATCAACCTCATTTTTGACTGAATCTTTCTGCGAAGTAGCAGCCAAAACCAGAGCACTAAAGTGTCAGGTTAATGCAACTACATTCTAGTTTGTATATCATGGAAAACGTAAACGTTCTTTCTAAGATAATAGACGAAAGAGTAAGGGATGTATTTGGGTTTGCGTTGACAAGTGGGTAGGGACAGGCTCTTGCAAATTCCCGTTGACCCTTTCTTCGACGCTTGACGTCGCCTCTTGCAACTGTGATGATGTTAGCAAGCATAGGGCCACGACAGTCGCAACATCTCAGGTGAAGCAAATAAAGTACATTTACTCTCTTCACTTACTTCCAGAATCTCTTAAGAATTACCTACCGTAGAACCAATAATTTGGAAAGAGATGTGTCTCACGGACAACGGTCGTGCAATCAAAACGGTCTACCTAGCACTACAAGACTCGTTCTCACGCTGGTGTGACACGGCAGCCGAATCGTTCCCCATGTTAGTGCACTTCAATCCATCTCGCACATTCGTCTTCCAAAACGTGCTAGCTGGAAAGCTAGATGTAGCCCCACCTGGTACCATTAAACAACGCTGGTCACATATCAAGAATGCTCTGCATTCCGCTGGCTTAGTGAGTTTTGGCCTATCCCATCGTGCCGTAAGACCCTGGATTTCCGAGGAATCTCTGCGACTTCTCGACGCACGACAGTTAATCCCAACTGGAAACGATTAGAATAAAACACGGTTCATAAAGTGCACTTAATCCAAGTCTTCGTAGGAACTGCGGAATATCGTGGTGGCAACGTTCACTAGAGACGGAACGGGCTGCCGAAAGCTGTTCTATCTGATTCGGGTTTCTGATAGGAAGCCACTAGATGTAAGTGGGACAATCTGTGAAGTTGACGGTTCACCAATTCACAGCTGTCAGCGGTGTCTTGAACGCTGCACGGAGAACTCTCAGGTACAATTCAGCTTGCCTTCTGTATCAGCCTCACACGTAGCTGTTCCAGCGCTCGTTCCGTGATCTGTTTTGATAGATCCATCTACTGAGATGGAGATCCATAAAGAAATTCGGGCCTCAGGACGTCACCAAGAACCGGGTTCTGATGGCCTTCCTCCGGCCCTATTCAAAGATGATAGTGACAGTTTGCCGGGGAACTTCTATGTTATTTCAAAGGTTTAAGATTCAGAGCAGATCCCTTCACCCCGGAGAAAATCGACCGTTGGCCCCATGTTTAAGAATGGCTGGTGTGGTGACCTCACCAACCGTAGGAATGTAAGCCCCATCCCAAAAGCGTCGATGTTGCTTGCGTCTGTCATGTTTCACAAAGCGCGTGAAGAACCACCTCGCGAGGAGCGGGATGGCTTTCGCGCTGGTCGTGGATACATTGATCATATCTCCACCTTCCCACAGTTGCTATAGCACCGTCATACTTTCCAAAGACATACGGTCATAATGTTCCCAGACATTCGCTCGACCTTGGACTCTGCCAGTAGAACTGCACTGTGGTACTGTTTGTTGCGAAATGGCGTACCTGAGAAATGTGTCAGTTCTCATAGAGTTGTATCGTCACCTCAGGTCAGGTTAGGGTCTACGGCCAGCTTTCGCCCTCTTTTATCGTCTCCAATGAAGTATGATAAGGTTTCCCTGTATCCACATTTGTCCCCAACTTTGTGATAGAGGATATTCTATGGAAAATGTTGTCTGGCCTTCGAGACGGCATAGTTGAACTCCTCCCAGAGAACAGGATTTTCCACTTAGAATGCACAGGTGATATCGCCTTGCTGAGCGACAATGCACAAGCAAAGCAACATATTTTGAATCGCTTGGCGATTTAGGTATGGTATGTACTTTGCGCCTCCCAAGTGCAGTGCTTTTACAAGACTAGCAGGAGCCTGTGCCTGCACTTACTCTTTGTGGTGATCAGCTGGAGTCGGTCAGGAGCTTGATTACAACTATAGGTGGCTTTTAGAGGAGATCATATCATGAATAGCGAAAACCATCTTTCGCGAACCTGTGGCGACGCCGTGACTTCCAATTCTCTCTTAGGGAACGGGTGTACATCGCGTTCAGCATCCTCAACTAGCAGACCACCATCAAAAAGGTGTATGAACCGCTCGTTCGGTCACCGGCCACCAACACACAAACTTCCTGTTACCCGACACGGGCTAGAGTTGCTGCCTCGAACGAAAAGCCACTTTGTACCTAATTCTCAAGACTCTCCATGAATAGTTGCTCTACACACACCGCTCACGGGCAGGCGCCATTTGCTGCCCTATCCTTCGGTGTATCCAGGTAACTGGTTGAGGGATCATTTGGACCCCAACCACGAAGACGTGGGGCATCTACTTTTCCTAAGTTGGCTGTACATTTTCTCATTTCTCGCTGCAACGTCATCTGTTGATCTCCAGGTGGCTTCTTCCACTCCCGAGGAGGAACGGAGAATAGAGCACATCACGGAAGACATGTGTTTGCTATACGCAACACGTGCCCAAACCAGCGAAGTCTACCAATCTGGATACACTGTGATAGAGAACTCTTTGAAGTGATACCCAATCCTCGGTTTCTGACCTCAGCATTGCTCACTCGGTTATTCCATCCAATCTTAGCGATACTACGCAAGCATCGATGGTCGATGCTCGTTCTGTCTCTATCTTACTGGGGCATTGGCAATAAGAACGTGTCATGTCCTTGCGTGGGTGCGAATCCCGCCGAAGTGAATGGTTTTTTTGCATTTGGATTAAGTCGAAATAAGAGGTCGAATTCGGGTCCGCACTGTCACTATCAATCAATGCACGTGGTATTGTTTTCTTGCAATTTAATCCATTGCCGTTTTCTTTCTCGCCTGTTTCCTTTCACATTCACATCTCAAACCCCGGATTAGCTACCCGCGCAAGCCATGTACGAATTATTGCTACTGTTTCTGAATTCCGGTCTGACATTTCTACCCACTCGGATCGACTGGTTGCTGCTACGTGCTGAGGTGGAATTCCATTTGAATCGACCCCGTGCCGCACTAGTCACCTATCTGGAAGCGTGCGCCGTTGCGACTGATTCTTTCTTGCGCCCATTACCCGCATCTATTCAGTGCGAAGAGGTACACTAATCCACTTCCGTGACATACCTTTGAATTTTAGTTATGCTACTAAGACTATTTTAGTAGTCGATTGTTTGATGATTAGCTGGAAAAATCCCATGATGTACACTGCCGGTCAATGGGACCGTTATTTATCAGTTGCAGTTTTCTGAAATGCATTTTTTTCATCCCCGAATAGAACGTGTGAATATACTGGTATAATATTACCGTCGCAGAAATACTTTTCAAGCTAATGCAGTTTTGTTATTTGTTCTGCGACTTTGTCATCAGTCACCCGCATACGACGAAGATGTAACATTGTACTTCATAGCGCATTCGTGTGTCTGTTTTTTTATTTTTCATTTATTTAAAAATGTCCCCCCCCCCACCATTTCCCCGAGTTCCGCAGAAGCTGTACTCACAGTTTGCAGTTCATCAATCTAACTTACAGTTTTGTGCATTCATTCCACCTACTGCTGCTGCCAATACTACTGTTTTTATAGCCCACAAGACGTTTTTTAGGACAACACTAAGATCAATAGGGTACAACTGAAAATCTCATTTGTATCAAATGGATCCAGTCACTGCTACGAAGTGTTATCACACGTTTTATATGATTGTACGTCTCTTAGCCCATTCTGTTTTGTCCGGATGACTCCACATTTTTGTTCGCTCCAGTATCCATATTTCCTCTCGGCCAAGCATATACTCACGATTATTATATAACAATGCAATAAGCTACTAATAATATCAACTATACGAGTTACATAATCTGTCGTGTTCAGCACTCCAATTTGATGCGGTTTGTAACCTGATCTGTTTCTTAACAAGTGCGCCACAATGCACGATAAACCTTGCTGGGTATGTAGTGTTTCGCCTCAAGTGGCCACCAGTGGAGCGCAAATGGTACTGTAATCTCTAGGCCCGGTGACGACATATATTGTGCTCCAAGCTGCTAGTACAAAAATGACATCACTGAAAAAACACAAGCAGAGTGACAGTGTAACCGTTCACTCTGAAAAATCACCTGAAGTCACGGTCCATTGGTAATTTCGAAAGTGCATTAGGTTACCCTGACAGGGACTTCTGGCCATCCAAATGGATGCATGTTTGACTGAAAGTCTGTTTGCCGAGATATTGGCTGTTTTCAAGATGTTTGACCTTACATCTTTCCGTAGGCTTCTCATCATTCGATAGGCAGAAATGGGAAAAAGTTTCGTGTGAACAATTACAACAGTTCTTAGGACGATGGCTGTCCATCATTTCTGGGGTACGGTGAACTCCTGTGAGCGTTGTTTTTTTATACTGGACGGAACGTTTCTCTAATTTTTGTTGCATTGGCTGTTTTGCATATTATAACGTAAATTCATTCATCCTCCAGTGTGGACCCTCAGCTCACTGTTGGAAGCCATGGAAGCACTGTACAGCTGCTTCATCCGTGTCAGAAATTGTCAGCAGTATACATTCACCGAACCCGCCACTGTAATGCTATACAATGCGATGTATTAGTTCAAGCGAACTCTGACAGCCACGCGGGAAAACCTGATGGTTAGGTGTTTGGCTCACGGCCACTCACCCCGGGTTCGAGTCCCCGTTGGAGTTCGGCGGATGTGCTCTGCTGATGATTCCTAATAGCTGTGGAGTATTTCCATGTTTTTCAATGGTGAGCTAAGATTTCACACTGCATGATGAGTGATATTATATAAAATATTATCTATTGCCGAGTGGTTTAGAGCGTTTACTTACCACCTTGGACATCATAGATTTGAATCCCCGCCATCGTCGGTTACTTTGGTGACAGACAACAATGCACTGTCGTCCAGCTCGTTACCAGATCTGACCTATTCGGCTCTTATATGTTTCTCCACTCCAAGTCTGTAGGTCTGGTTGCCGATTATCCCTGATAGTGCAATGGGCTTTTGTGGCTATGGGGCGTATAGCCCTCCCACTGCACCCATGAACAAGCATGTGATAAAAAATGTATCGTTTCTTGTTCGTTTAGATCGTGCATCGAATGGTCTCTATCTGTCAAAATTTAGGCCTACTTGGTGAGGCTATTGTTCTCTGTCAACTGGCTCCACAAGGTGCTCTAATCGAAGTTGGACTACATCTGATCACGTGTATTTTGGACCTGTACACCTCGGGTTCACAAGCTCCCGAAACGATCGGAAGCTTACCAACTGGAGAGCAAGCAAACGGACCGGAATCTCATGGCTCAGCCATGCCAGCACCACCTGCTACAGCAGCATTAGCAGCTGGGATAACCAACAACCCAGCCTCTCGATCTCGAGCGCCCTTGAGCACCTTCCTCACAGAACGACCACGTGGAGCTTGTGGAGGATTCCTGGCCAAAACTCCTTGGGATTGCTTGGACCCTTTGGTCGACTACTTGTGGGACGTTCAGCTGTTGGAGACCTTGTCAGCTAATGCTTTGAATCAAGGTTCACTCAGTGTTCACGCACGATTCAATGGTGAGCGCGGTTCTGATCCCTCAACTTAATGGTTCACCCGACCCTAAGTTGCATAGTTACCTTACTAAGTTATGGGTTATAGTTTGAACTTTTCTGCTGCATTTCACTCAGTGGTTTATTACAGGGTAATATTTTTCTCTGATTAGTAACGGTTTCCGGGACATCAGTAAGATCTGATTTTACCAGAACAGATTGATACTGCTAAATATTCGCTATTGAAAGTGCGTTTTCCAGCTGATCGATGGCACTCACATGGGGGAAAGCCCACCTCGGTACGTCGCGTATGTTCTCACAACGATCTGTGATGTCCTTTCCGTCGATTCGGTTTTACTCCATCAACTGTCAGAATACAGCTGGGTGGTTTTATGGTTTTTCTGCCTCGGTTACTGTCACTACGCATTAAGTTTGAACCGGATTCTATTTTCATGATAAATTGAATCCAATTCAAGGGATGCCCATGCTATTCACCAGCAGAGTGGTAAATTTCACAGGTGGTAATGCAATCAGTATATGAATCCTCTTTCGTGCAGAAGTTTATCGTGGTGCACAAGTGTTTCTCCCCTCTATTTCCGAAGTTGAGTACGAAATATGTATATTCTGGAGCAAATTATAAACGTGCACCGGGATATTGTTTTACGCACATGACCGAATTGGATTGCCAGTAAATAGTGCATAGTAAGGGATACGTTTATATATATATATATATATATATATATATATATATATATATATATATATATATATATATATATATATATATATATATGGAGTCAAGGCGTACACCGAGTTGTAAAATGTTTATTGGGACTCGTTATCAAACGTGAGTAAATGAGTGTGTGAGTGGGTCGGCTCGTTCCGCATGTTTCTGTTGTATTGCCCGTCCGTCCGTTTCTCGATCGTTCGGCGCTGGTCTTGCCGGGGTGACGTAATGTTTATCGATCCCGACGTGTCGATTAGACGATTTGATCGAATGGAGAGCTTCGATGATCTGGCGCTCCTCCTTCTGTGCTTGGGCGGCCACCCTTGCGCTATCGATTTTGACTTCATGACCTGTCTGTACTCAGTGGTTCTAAACTTGTGAGTGTGGATCGGCGCGTCGTAATGCCAGTTTGTGTTCTTGTAGGCGGGTGCGTAATTGTTTTCCTGTCTCACCTATGTATTGCTTATCACATCTTAGACTGGGGACAGCGTAGGTCATTGGTCGTGCTGGTCCACACGGTTTTTCCGTTGAATAGGGCGGTCCGCAACGTGCTGACGCGTTTGCAGGTAACTTTGATATCCAACGGTTTTAGTATACAATCTTAAACCTCTGATGCTCCTCGTGTGTATGGTAGCACGGTTATTGCTTTCTCAGTTGTTTTCCTTTTGGCTTTTTGTTACCCCAAATACAGGAGTTTACAAAGCTCTTTGAGTAATCGTTTGCGATGAACAACTTGAAAGGTCTGACTAATATATATATATATATATATATATATATATATATATATATATATAGTATTATTATTTTATGCAGTCCGGCATGGTACCAACTGTAGTATGCTGGATACAGTGTTTTTCCGTGGGAGTTGCACATGTACGACCTGCAAAGACACAGAAAGAGAACTCAATGAACCGGAATTCAATAAGTGCATAAGCAAGCATCAGCACTTACGCCGATAAAGGTGGACATGATGATCTATGTCTGAGCGCGTTATAAAACATCACAAATGCATAAAGTAGTTACATGGATGAAGAGCAAAGCTTCATGCTACCGGGTATGCTCCCAGGTCGCGGATAAACGAGCGACCATCAATGTGGTGGTTAGTCGCAAATAAGGTGAGTCGTGGCTCGCCGAATAAACGATCGTGGATGGGCAGTGGAAGTGCCCGAAGATGTGAGTTTCTTGCCTGGTTAGCACTTCCTTTCAAGACGCCACATATACCTGAAGACAGCACTAAGACGTGACGAATGTGACTCGCTACAAAAGAAATCTATTTCTCTTTGCAGTATTTCACACCCGGAGTGGTAATTTAGAGTAAGCGCATGATCGGTTACCGGCCACTAGCTCGTCTAGAACAACGCTGCTGCCTTGCAGGCAGCGTTCGTTTGTGCAAAGGCTAGACGTGCAATCTCGACCGAGACGGTTGTGTGATGTTCCGTCAATCATCCTGCTGCTCCGGACTGGGTGATTGAGTAGCACATCAACCCTCAGCATCTCCAAACACTGTACACGAACTCCACTTCTTCTCTCTTGATATTTCTCTCACTAACAGTTGCAAAGAATCTCACGTCGTACGCATCACCTATTTTATCCAACCCTCCCTCATGTAACCGGTGTCCAGCGGGAGTCCTGATTGCTCGTCATCGCACTCCATTGGACAGTTATTGCCCGCTCAAAATGGACAGACCCCAGCCCAAAGGGTGCTGCCTTTTCCGTGTCGCGCTTGTTTCATTTAGTACGTGAAGCTAAGTTCTGAAGCCAAAAATTAAATCGATAATAATACGCCAGCGAAGGCAAGTTAGGATAAGATAAACAATCAGGTTTCATGTGACAAACTAGATGGTGATCTTACACGGGTTCTTCGGTTACGTCCCCGCGGTGGGTTAACGCCTCACTGCCTTGTGGGTCCGACTTTTGAGTCAAAAGCTTCGATTAGGCTTCCCAAAGAAAAACCCCTTCTGCGGTGTAGGCGACCCCGAAGTATTATTCGCCCAGAAACCCCCAGCATCCTTCATTTAAACTACCTTACCAATCTTCCTTCTTTTAATTTCAGTTCAATACAAACGCCACGGATAATTGCGGCTCTGAAAAAAGCAATAGTTCTGGAGTCGGACATAAATCAAACGCACTTCTCAAGTTCTTGAAACTTTTAAAATAAAAGTATGCCGTGTCTCCAAAACACGTATACGAGACCCCACTTCGGTTGGTCCAGTTCTACAGTGGATTTGTCAATGATATCTTTAAGAGGGTTGGTGCACGTAGACACCACTCCTCCATCAGAAATGAAGGTAATGCGGGAGATAGGTTACTTGAAAAAATACAAAGCCACTGCATCGGATGGGTTGTCTGCATCTTTTTTCAAGGATGGAGACGAAACTTTTGTTTCGGAGTTAACAGAACTCCTCTGGACAATCTAGCGTAATGAACAGATTTTTAGAGAATGGTGTGAATCGGTGATTGTTCTGATTCACAAGAAAGGTGACAGGTCCTCTTATGAAAACCACAGAGGAATTAGCTTAGTGAGTATCTCATCCAAACTGCGTATCGGGCCTATTCTCCATCGATTGTCCAGCGCCTGTGAAAGGTGTACCCGTGAGGATCAAGCCGAATTCGGATCCGGTCATGGTTGTATCGACCATATCTTTACTCTCCGCCAAATCTTCGAGCACAAACACATGTTCTGTAGGCCGAAAATCTCTGTCTTCCTTGATCTGAAAGCGGTGTTCGATTCAGTCGACCTCACAGTTCCCTGGTGCTACATCTCATTGAAGGGTGTACCGGAGAGGTTTATTTCTCTTCTCCAATGCTTGTATGCGAACAACCGAAGCCGAGTTCGTGCTTACTGTGATCGTTCACCCCGAGTTAACCACGGAAAGTGGTGTTCATCAGGGTTGCCGTCTATCGCCCTTCCTCTTCAATTTAAAATTGAAATAGGCTTCATCCTCGTGTGAAAACAATGGCATCGATCTTTGTCTAGGCAGTAAACTTTCTAATTTAGAGTACTCAGGCGACATCTTTTTGCTGAGTGATAGATAATCTAGGTAGTCTGAATAACAGTGTAGCAATACTTGGGATGTGTTTTGTACCTTCAAATGCTGCTGCGGGACTGTGTTGGCTCTAAACCATACCTTGTTCTGGCATTGGAAGTCTTAGCTGAGTGTTCACTACGGCGGTTAGATATGTTATTCTATACACCTCAAAAACATGACCTTTAAGGGGAGAAGTTAAGCGAAGATTGTCGGTGTTTGAGCATCGATACCTTCGTATTGCTGCTTGAATGTAGTGGGAGCATTGTATCAGCAATGCTGGGGTTAAGTATAGGGCACTGGAGACCAGTGGTCAGCCTTTGGTTCAAGTACTGAATCTAAACAAGTTAGGATCGCTGGGACTTTGTTACGCATGCCGGCCGATAAGCTTCTTCGTTGTACGCTGTTCTCCGTGGTAGGTAGTGATTGAAAGGTAGGTCGAGAGGGCCATTTAATAACATGGCAAAAAGGCATGAAAACCCTGGCCAAGTAAACTGGGTTGGGGTCCGCTAGACCCGCCTGCCAGATAGTTTGAGACATCAAGTGACATGGCTAGATGTCATGACTAGTGGCGTAGTTGCATTCGAACTCTTTCTTTGTCTTCGTGCTTTTCGCTTATTACTTTGCTTTCGGTTCTTTTCCACTCTGTGCGTTTATTCATTCTGTCTTTGACTCGACGATACTGGGAGGAAGCAGCCGTAACCAGCGCATAGAATTGTGAGATAATGGTAAATTAACTGAACCGAACTGCTATTACTAGCTGTAGTACCCCGGGTAGAAGTCCGGGCCTAATTTCTGTTCTGTCTACAGCGACTTATATCCAAAGACCCATCAGTCAGCACACGCTGGTTGATACCGATTGTCAAACTCGTTGTCCATTTTACCGAGCGACACTAAACGTTCGAAATTGAATGTGTATAGGACAAGCTGCTCTTACCCAGTCCTCATCACGTCAAAGGATCCACACTGATATTATTTCTTGTCTTCTGATACATATGTACACCTTTCTATAGTTTTTCATACAGTTTGGGTCCGAATAAACTTTGAGCTCCATCAAACAGCGTATTACGTGATTGCTTCGCCATGTCATTTCATTGATAGTTCGCATCTTGATAGTGAAAAAGCCACTTGCATTATCCACATCCAAAAGTCCAATGCCGCGAGCCGGAATCGGACCGGTGACCGTCCGCTTACCGGGCAATTACTCTGTCAGCTGATTTGTTGCAGTACGGTGCAGTGAGGCGAGTCGAATGTGCGTAACGCCGCTTCGATTCCGGTTTGCGTCGGGGGATTTTCGACACTAAAATGCGTGTGGGTTTCCCATTGTCTACATGTGATTACGGCTCCTTGTATCAATAATAAATTCTTCATACAATCCATAATTGCAAGGATTCCCCTATCATCTTAGCGCCGTTATCTGTTAACCGTGCTGTATTTAGCCAGTTGTTGATCACCGGAAACAAGCTTGTATGATTTGACAACCAAGTTCCCTTATCATATCAACAAGTACCATCGCTACGAGTTAAAGGTCGTAGAAACTGTCACTAATAACAGAACAGTTCTGAAATGTCAAATTTCCCAACACATTTACACCGTCAGTGACGGTCTGCGTGATCATCCACAGGTAATATATCCGCTAGTGATGATTGTTTAAGTGGATTTTTTCGGCACATCATTTCATCTTTGCGTGCGATCAAAAATGTAATTATTTTTGCGCTTGTTTATCAGTCAGTAACAGCGTTGTTGTGGGATTCCCATTATCGATACGATTCCGGCCCTCCGTATCATTGATAAATTCTGCTTTGGGTATTGTTGATAGAATTGATGTTTATAGCCTTCGTTCTCGGTGGAGTCAAGTCCACGCATGAATACAATTTCGGATGCAGAGCCGTATACGTCCTATCGGCTGAGTTGCTAAGCCATACTGCAGTCTATGGATTTTCCATACATCCAAATTGCAGTGGTGCATGGCTATTCGTAAGTAGCTAGTTGGCTTTCGTCGTTCTAGCCGTTGACTGACAAAATGTTCGTTTCATCTGGGGAATGTACATTGCAAGACAAGTAAGGCTCCTCGTTCTTCTGACTGTTGTGACGAGGTGTGAAATGTTAGTTTTTTGTATGGTGATTGTAACGATTCTCTATTCCACTGTTATCTCCCAAACTACTGCAATACCCGGGTAACATTCATGTATTTGATAAATCACCGGTCTATATCTGTCCACAACAGTACCGCGACATTGCCTCTGGTTTCTTCACTTTCAGCCTGTCTCAGTTTGCCGGAACTGAATGTGAACAATCGGGACGAGATTCTTCAACAAAGCGTGGAGGCGCGTACATTGGATTTCCTACGATGGATGGCCAACCAGCATTTGTGATGCAACTAATGTTCACCGTTTGCAGATATTGCCCCCCCCCCCCCCTACACACTTCACTCCTGTACAGCCGCATCATTTTCTAATTGACAGTTCTTGTTCACTTTTGATCCCTCTTAATCTCGGATTGGGATCAGTATGACAACATCGGGATCGGAAAACCGGGCGAATATTTTTATTCCTTAAGAGAATGGAAGATACTGAATGTCGAGCATTTTTTGGCGTGTTTGTTGTGCCGTAGTTGAAGTCGCTGGTTGGTATAACCACTACGGTGCAACCAAATCACAAATCTTAACAGATATGAACTAGAGGCCTATGAAAACAAGAATAACAAGCGTACAGCGCAGCCTGCGCGAATGAACCGCACGTTTGTTTAGATGGTACCTACTAAATTAGGAGTAGTGATCAAGTATCAAACAAACCCTGACGTTATTTTCACAATACTGAGGCCCGCGATGATTCATAAAAAAGAAAGGTCGACGATGTTCGTGATATCGCCACGGAATCTCCTACCATGAGTTAGATGATTGATGCGAGCTAATGCATATGTCAGTCGTAGCCAGCTGCAATGTGTTTGCCTGACTGTAGGTAACTCGCTTCATAAGCTGCATTGATTTGCAGAGGGCGAATAGTGTCTAGCCCCCGAACGTATGTATTAGACATTCTGAAAGCGACAACTGGACACTTTTCCCAGTCCAGCATAAAGGACAATACTCGTCGTGATAGGCAAATATGGAAACTTATAATGTGCTCTCACAGTACCGAAAGAAAAAATACGTGAGATTTAAAAAAACAACATTTTCATGCCCGGATTGGAAAAGAAGTAACTGTGAAACATCTACGGCTCTGGGTTTCAAGAGAGAAAGTAGAAGCATATGAGAATATCGCCTCAATTTACAGATAATGCTTCGTGCTGCAATAATACTCCATATCTATGTTAGTTCTGAGCAAAGTACAAATTGGTTACCTACGACATCTCGCAGTTTGGATCGGAAAGCTTCCATAGGATAAATCCTGGTGGACAGTGTATCCCGGAAAACTATATAACTCGTAATTAACCACATCAATCAGGATCTAATTACCGGTCGAGAAACCCATTATTCAAGCAGAACTCGACAGAAGTCGTTTTACTCAGTTTTCCGGCTAACGAGTTCAGTGAATACAGCCGTGCAGTGTTTCATGGAACCGCGTCCACTCCTAGAAGATCGAATTTCTATATATATACTACTGAAAACGTCAGAAGTAGATGGATCTGGACATCCGGCGAAAAACGCCTTGATTGTCTGCTTGGGATGATGATGACCAGTACCGAGATTCGCTAATTAGAAAGCCAAAAATGGTTCATTTTAGCACGGAGCGATCGTGCAAAGCTACCAAAACACTCTTACCGCAAAGTGCTCCTCTCTTAGGAAACTGATTAATTTAGGGCGGGCGATACCACTGGATCGGAATATAACTATTGAACCTTTGCAAAATGAAAGAAACGTTTTACTAGAAAGCCGGCTAAAATATTGGACGAACAATGAAGCCAAATAGGCGCATCCGTATTGGTTGATATATCATCAACAGCGCGGTAGAAGCGTGTCGGTAGCTTTGTACGATCGTTCCGTGTTAAGATGAACCATTTTTGACTTTCTAATTAGCAAGTCTCAGTATCGGTCATTATCCCAAGCAGACAATCCAGGACGTTTTTTCGCCGGATATCCAGATCTAGCTACTTCTGTCGTTTTCAGTAGCATACATAGAAATTCGGCCCTCCAGGGGTGGATACACTTCCACTGAACACACTGTGCATAATAACACGTCACAGCCTGTACGATCGGTACAACACACGCGATGGAATCATTCGGTTACAAACACACTTCGAAACCCAAACATATTCTGGTTTTCACGTTCGTATTTATGTTCAAAGTGGTATGCAGTGCTAACGACGGGGATGGGATTCGGACTCAATGGATTATCAGTCCATCGACTTGACCACTCGGCCATCCCGTCGGCACGTTCACACCACACGTATCACACCACTCTCATCATATAAAACATGAACACGAGGAACGCGTTAGTTCTCCAATATTCTCATGCGATATTTTATCCATCAGAGAAGGTTGAACTAACATTAACGAAGCACGTATAACCACACTCATCGCACAAGCAGACGTCTGAAACTGATTGACAAATACACTACTCAGCACAATGACTTTCAATGTCGACTCATATTTAGTTACGCACTTTCATACTCGTCTGCCTGACTTAAATTGTAGGGACTCTTCGGAGACACAAAAATCAAAATCCTTAAATCATTTCTTCTAGTCAGTGAGTTTTGATCGCAAGTGAAATTCAGATGCCCCCAGGAGCACTTCTAAATTCGGCATCAGGTAATCAGTTACCAGTAGCATTTGCGATTTCATCGCGACTAGGATCACTAGGTTACCTGATTTCAGAAGCGGCTTAGAGTCAGGCACAAATCATCCACCAGCACAATTAAGTCACAGGCAGGTTCTTCACAGAATGCTAATCTTGCTTGGATGACTTTCGTCAGTCACACTGTAACACACATCACGGATCAGTTAAGACTGATCGATGACTCCATACACATTCATGGAATTATTTACATTCACCCTATGTAAGGGATTGACTGTTTCAGTTGTGTTTGTTCGATTGAACCTGAGGCTTTCCGGCTATGCCTCATGGATCGTGGCGCATCACCGACTAACTGGTTTGACTCTAGCTAGCTAACCTCCCAAGACCTGTCAGTTCAATTGGACTAAAAATACACCTCCTCAAGCTCTACCGGTCTTCGCTCTTGTCGATTGAATTCGTGGGGTCCACCACTGGGATAGGAAGGCTCAAGAAAGCGCAAAATACCACGTGATGTTGATGATAGTGATAAATTGCTATTCTCGGCGTGAGACGTAGAAAATTCTGCTTAGTGACACTACTCATCTTGTAGTATCAGCGGGATTGTTAGGGCACTATGTGCGTACAGATTTCGAACACTGCGGAAAATACGTATGTGCGGGCAAACGATGGATTCATTTTTTTCTCTTTGTGTGCATCTGACTCAAATCCGTGGCTTGGTCTGCTGGTGAACCGACAGTGTTTCGGATGATGCTCTCAGATTTTGGGAAATACGTTTGACCATTTTCTCGTGCGCCACTCAGATCAACCGAACTTGCGCCGTCATTTGTGTTTGTTTAGATCTGCTTGCGCCGTAGTATTTGTGACCGCGAAATCTTTATGCGACGTGAAATGAACTATCATACGAGTTGTGGCTGAACACGTAGCCTTCAGTTTGTCTCCTTCGCCCACGGCCCCATGTACCCTAGCTGGAATGTCTATAGTCTGTGAGCGTTGTCCTTTCGCGGCTTACTGAAGCGACGATCACTATCATGCGTTTAATTAAATGTGGTTCCAGCCCTGGAGTTTGAAATTCCAATCTCGGTTATTGATAGGGGTGGTAGTAGTTAGTTGTTCAGTTTTCATTGATTATCAAAACAGAGATCAACGGTATTGGTATTTACGGATCGATGTACCTCAACATATAAGTATAGGGATTGATTATCATAGCTATTCACCGTGAAATTCCCATCTACCGCGCACTGCCCTTGAAAAGGGCTCAAAGAGCCACCAAATTAATCCTATCCGGCAGGATCCTCGACAGTTCCGAAACGTCCTCAAAATCTTCTAGAAGACTCCGTTCATCCCTGGTCTTGAATGGCTGCGTCCATCCTGGTCATGGCATAGTTTGTCTGTCGGTATCGTGACTGCATGCCATAGGTTTTTATATTGAGCTACCACGAGAAGTCTTCTCCCTTAAAAGTGCACTGGAAGAAGTTTCCGGCTACACGTGTGAGCATTCAGAAGTTCACGTTTTGAGTGCATTTGTGTAAATCTGAGGTTGCTGGTGCTGTTGGAGTGGCTGCGTTGTGGATTACCAATCACAGTTTTGACAAAAACACGTAATCATTTTTCAACTGCACCACCCATATCGACCGAAGTCGTCCCGTCCGTTGTGTTGGGTGACCAATTCGCGATTCCAGTTTGGATGGGCCTGTGTTCCTACCGAATATGGTGAGGTTTATTCACCAGTTCACTATATAATGAAGACACCCAGTGATTACGAATACAATCCGAATTTTTCCATACTGTCCAACGAGTGCAGACGTGTCCAGCTCATGATGGAGGTTTGATAGAAAACCTCGTCGCTGGTCTGGATGGGGGTG
Organism: Fasciola hepatica; assembly: GCA_948099385.1. NCBI lineage: Eukaryota > Metazoa > Platyhelminthes > Trematoda > Plagiorchiida > Fasciolidae > Fasciola > Fasciola hepatica. The sequence goes on along the minus strand of CANUEZ040000126.1, from coordinate 3,148,101 downwards.
GTCGGAGAATGTCATCGGTTGTTCGGTGCCAAAATGGTCTGAATACTTTTCTCCCCTCTTTATCTAAGCGGACGGTGGGAAATACACTCAAGTCGGTGAAATGTTCTATTAATTTTATATTAGGATCGAAACTTAAGAACATTGGTAAATAATAGACTGGTTAGCGGTGATTCAAAAGAGTATTTATGTAAAAGTTGACTGAATTTCGTCCGAAAGAATGGTCTCAAATAGACAACTTATATGTCAGGCACGTCTTACGGATTACTACACACTGAACAGTGACCAGGATGGGCGGAGCTATTCAAGAACGGGGACGAAAGGAGTTTTCTGTGGGATCTCGAGGATGTTTCGGAACTTTCAAGGATCCTGCCGGATCGGGTTAATTTGATGGCTCTTCGAGTACTTTCCAAAGGCAGAGCATGGGCGATGTTGCAGGCATGTTCTTTTTACCCTCGCAAAGATTTTACCAACTGGGAAACTATTCTCCCGTGTTTTAATTAGTCTCCAAAGAACAATGCAAACCAGAAACTCTGCCGATAGTGGTTGGCACGCTGACAACACGCAGCACCTTTACTTTCTATAAAACCAACATCACCAGAGTGAGTCACGGGATACACAAGCAGAACTTGTTCAGCACCGAGCCCAAAGTTTGAGTCGACGGAATCTCGAGCGACAGGATAGCTAACCGATCGATGGTGTGGGTCGATGGAGTGAAGGATGAATCCTGTCACGCGGTGTTCAGCCTCAACACCAGCCCATCAGAAGGCTTGGTTGCCTGGACCAGTCGGATCAACACTTTGTGTGCGATGACTGAATACAAAGATCAGCATCGTATGTATTCATTCCATTAGGCTAATAAAACGAGATTGTTTGCGAGCAAACAATCCTAGAGAATCGTTTTATCGCCTCTGGTCCACTTCCTTCCCAAACTGATGCCACAAAACGTAGGTAGGGCAGCACTCACCAAAAATAGCTACCGTGGGAGTTGAAGCAACCAGTTGACGAATGGAATTATAAGCATACACTTGTTCAGTATTCCAAACAAATTCCCGTCCATTTCGTGGCAATTTACGTAATGGTTCTGAAATGGTTGGAAAATTTTTAAAATGTCGTAGATAGTAGGCGCACATGCCTGAAATGTGTTTTGCTTATTCAACTGTTATCGGCTTCTGGCATTCCAGGATAGCACGTGCATTCTCCTCAATAGACTTCACTCCAGCCGATGAAACAAACCCGACCGAGAAACTCAGTTTCTGGCACAGCGAACTGGCATTTTTGTAAATTCAAACGCAAATTTATTTCATCCAACTGAAGCAATTTGGCATTTAGGTTAGACTCATTCTTCGGGAGATTTGCCAAACACGCGATTATCATCCATGCAACCTAAACAACCTCTCAGATCTGCGAAAGAAAGTGTCAAAAACTTTTCCAGGCTGTCGGTTCACTCGCCAGCCTAAAAGGAAATGATTTGTGTTGAACGAATCCATCCTGAGTTAGAAAGGCTGTCAAAGGTTGTGCGTCAGTGTGCAATCAGCTTTGTGTTGGGTACTTCCGCATCCATAGTAGTAAATACGCTGCTTGGAGACACAATTTGTATTCGGTGCAACAGTTCTGATACGAGTAGTATCCGTATTGACTGCATCGGTGTGGAATACTTTCCCCTGTTCATGAATATCACTTCTAATAGTGCAATGTTATATGCAATATCCCAATTGGGTTTGAGGAGATTTTCCGCGAGTATGGCTTCGCGAATGCTCTTATCACCAACGCCCGAAACTAGTTGTTGAACAAGAAGCACTTTCTCAACTTTCTTTGCTGGAACGGAGTTGTAGTCACAACAGCGTACAGCACAGAGAAGCCGAGACATGAAATCATCAATTTTCTCTCCGGATTGCTGCTTCATCAGTGAACATTTGTGACGTGTCACATAGGCATTTATACGGGGTCCCCAATGTTTGTCTAATCTTTCCAACGCATCCTTCAACGATGTTTTCATGCGCAGACCCAAGGCAGAATAAAGCCTCCGTCCTTCATCCCCAAGATGTAGTCGAAGAAGTTTCAGCCTATGTTCTTCTGAAAGCTTGATGTCAGTATTAAAGACAAACCAAATCTCCACTCAATCGATGAAAGTAGATTTCCACGAATCTGAGGATGGATTAAAAGCAGCATCGATTCAAAACTGATCTGGATCACGAATTGTAGCAGTCATTGCGCAGATTTGAAGCCACGACACCAAATGTTATATTCACAAATTGGGTAGCAGAAGGAAGATGCACTTATGCGCATGAACGTGTATTCAGCACGAACTTAATTCAGGCACAAGTACAGGCAAGCAAGTGGAAACGCAAACATGTATGCAAGTGCATGAGTCAGCGATGTAGAGCTCGACTTATGAAGGTGTCTTCTATCCGGTCTCACAGTGAAATATCAACGAAATCCCCTCTATCGGACGAATAGAGAAGACGCAAGTCGGTGGACAGATGCGAAAGTGTACCGATGCGAGAAATACATTTAATGAAAACGAACGCAACTGTTAAGCAGAGAGCGAACTCCGAGTGCGTACAGTCGGCGAAGAACTGAAAGTGAATGGGATTCAAAAACGAGATCGACGGAAACCTAGTAAAAGTCAGTCCAGTTGAACGTACACAACCGATCAAAACGGTGAGGTCGAAATCAAACGTCAGTAAAGATCGTAGGGAAAATAGACCCAAAATGGTGTCCAGAAAGTGGTCATTTTCTCATAAAGTTCGAAGTCACTACACGTCCATTATGGCATGGCATTCAGATCAAGCGTGTGTGTGTGCATTGGAGAATGTATGTCTAGGCACATGCCTCTTCAAGCCGAACACACCAGTTTCCACTGTTGAATCGATCTATCCATTTGCTCATTGTTCATCGCGAGAGACCAAAATACTTCCCTGATCCCCACCTTATGATTGCGTTCCAAACCACCTTCACCTCGTGAGTATCACGTGAAGTCAAAAGAACAGACGAATACATCAGATGCTGTCAGACTGGCGAGTGGACATGTAAGTCTGTGTCTGACCTTTATAGTAAATCTCGTGCAATGGTGTACTGTATGACGTAAAAGTACAGAAGTGTTCTGCTTCTTCGAAATATGTAGATCTGACGGTGGAGTCTCAGGACCATAGAGTAGAAATGGTATCTAACCGGCCAATCGTACTTAATGAAATAACCTGGTCCCGGACTACGCGTACAAGACTAGACGAGAACAGTAAGAATGTATTCTGTTACATTAGGTTGGTACTAACTCGTTTATATACAAAAAATAGGCATGCATTTATTAACAGATAATGTCCTGGCCAATCACAAGGTGACTTCGTTGTATCTACACTATCTAACAGTTTCATCCCGGTCTCACCCGATTGGCTGGGTACTGCTAATGAAGCTATAGCGCACTGGACCGCGTGTGAAGGTACCTGAATCACTACAACCTTCCTCCCTCAAAAGTCCCTCATCGATTTGTCTTGCTTGATGTACAGATATTCGGACTGGTGTAGTAGGCTGTAGTTACTTTCATCGACTATTTTGTCTTCTTCATTTGGAGCAGCATGATCATCATTCTCGGTCACGCTTTCTTCTGCGCATTCAGGAGCTTCGCTGAAGAGAAGTTGACTAAGACGGCGCCGGTGTACGGTTGCGTCTTTACTGTCTGCGATCACAACCGTGGATTGACCAAGTTACATTGTAATGATCCCACTGGCTGGTCGGAGATCGTTGCCTCGAAAGTATGTAACAACTCTGGAATCCAAGCATCTTAGTGACGAACTGAGACTTCTTGGTTTGAACAACATGACTGGAGTCTCTTTTGTCGTCGAATGCACTGCGTTCCGATATTGCAATAGAAAATTGTCCAGAAATGTCTCCAATTCCGGCAGTGTCTTCAGATTGGATGAGATGATAACACTCTTTACAGTACGTACCAAATTTTCCGCAACACCTTTAGAATATGGGTGGCGAGGTTCCGTTCCACGATGTCGACAATCAATGCTATCCAACCAACATTTGAACTCAGATGCACAGAACTGGGAACCATTGTCGGTTACAAGCACTTGTGAGATACCTTCCCGGCTGAAGCATTTCCTTAGAGCCTGGATTACGAAAGACGTAGGTGGCGTTGATGTTGAAAATACTTCGGGCCATTTCGAGTATGAATCGATCAGTACGAGGGCATAGTATCTGTTCAGGAACGAACCGCGGAAATCGGCGTGTATAAGTTGCCATGATATGTCGGGCAGCGGGTTCCAGTTGTTCGGTTTCGACTTCGCTTTATGTAGACGTGCATCACATTTCTTGGCTGTTGTACATATGTCCAAATCCACCTCAGGCCACCAACACATTCGCCGAGACAGACGCTTCATCTTTTCCACCCCCAAGTAACATTTATGCAGATGTTCTAGATCCGTTTTGCGTAGGGGAGGAGGTATGACCAACCGATCGCCACGCCACAGTACTCCGTCAGGTTGTGTGCATAATTCCCCTCGACTCACGAAAAGCTGTGCATACTTTCGTTTCAACTCCGGTAGCCAGCCTTTCTTCATAGCAGAAATTACTGACGATTAATATCGTTTAGAGTATTTTCGTAATTTCTTTCCCGACAGTGAAGCGGCAGGTGACATGAAATGACACTGTTCAGCTGCGGTGAGTCGTGAGAATCTTGGTAGAAAATCAGCATGCAGAACTGTGTTACCAGACCGACGTAGCATATCGTAATTATATGCAGTCAAGGTAATACTCCACCATTGCATCATGGCGGCTGTGGACTAGGTAGTGGACTTATTCGGGTCGAATGGAAACTGCAGCGCTTGGTGGTCCGTGACAATTGTGAACTTTAACCCAAACAGGTACTTATGAAGACGTCGTACCGCCCAGAATACTGGCAGTGCTTCCTTCAGTGTCTGAGACTATCCTCTCAGCAGCATTCATAAGTCGAGAAAAACAGACGATCGGGCATCCATCTTGTTCAAGCACTGCACCAATTCCAACCTCAGATTTATCTGTGATTAGCACTGCATGTTTGGATTGTGCAAATGGGGCTGACATTGGTTGTTCAACTATGCTGTTAGTGAGATCTCGCAGGACTCTCTCTGGCACTGGTCCGTCCACTGCTATTCATTGGATGACTGGGCGAGGAACAAAGGCTGAACCTTTGTTGCGAAATTCAGTATGAACCTGGAATAGTATTGCATACAACCAAAGGTCGACCTCAAGTGTGCTTGATTCTTTAGTGACTCCATTTCGACAATAGGTTTGAAACGATCCGGTTGTTACTGGTATCCACTGGCGTTTACCGTGATCCCAAGGAAGCTCAATTCCCGGACACCGAACTTGCATTTTGAAGACTTGATCAGAACATTCTTGGCTACGAATAGTTTCACGGTCTGTTTCAACCGATGATCAAGTTCCTCTTTTGACGCACCAAAGAGGATTACACCATCCTGGTATTCGACTACTTCGGTCAAACCTCCAATCACTTGGTCGACAGCAGCCTGAAAAATGCCGAACGAAACGTGCAATCCAAAGGGTAGAAAGTTGTACTGAAACATGCCCCAAGGGGTGTTGATGGTGGCAAGCGATCTCGATTCTGGGAGCGGCTGAGTTTTTAGGTACGTGTCAGCGAGATTATTCCTCGAAAAAATGTACTGTCGGGCATGGATTTCGTTAGATCTTCCGATTCCATAATAGTCGCCGTACATCTTCCTAGTCGTCCATTCAAAGTGAGTCTATAGTCCCCACAAATATGTGGCGTTTCCTCATCGCTTTTCATTCCCATAACTATCGGAGTCGCCCAAGACGAAGAACTGACTGAAGTGATCATACCCTTCTGTTCCATTTGCCTCAGTGCTTTCAGAACATCTTCTCTTTGAATGTACGGCAACAATCTTCGTTTGACGAACACCGGATCACCATCGACTTCCAATTTTACCGGCTCCACCGCCATTCCGCCACGATTGTTGCAGCAATGTATCACTAGCTGTTGAAGAATCGCTGGATCAATGGGAGTGGCTGGCGCTGTGTGCAATGAAATTGAGTGGCTCATGACTCGTAATGCACTCAGTCCCAAGATAGACGGGCTTTCAACGGAAATCAGGAAGCAGACTGGAACATATGTCTGTTGTTTGGATTGTACCATCAGGGTCGTTTCACCCAACAGCGTCAGGTGGTGGCCGGTTGCACCCTGAATGCGTATATCAGTAGCTTTTATGTTTTCCGGGGAGAATTCTTCTTCAACACATTCTCAGGAACGACGGCATTTAAACACCGATGCATCTACCTAAACGCACAATGAGTGTGTTGGATAGTGTAGGAGCCAGTCCGTTTCAAACATGTGCAGAGTTTGTGTGGTTATTCGTGAATGTACGTAGGTATGTTCATCGTTGAGGAGTGCATGCACTTGTGTGTGGGAGAATAGTACGTCAATAGTATTGCACAACTGGTTAATATAAATATGTTGAATCAAAGAAAATAATTGACAGGCTGAAAGTTGACCAATCACAGGCAGCTTTTGTCGTATCTGTCCTAGGCGATCCTGATTGGTTCAGGCTCATCCACGGGCATAGTCACGAAGCTGTACATGGCCATATCGTGTCTGATGGCGACTGAATCACCACAATATACTGCTAAAGGATATGTGTACGTGTGTGTGTGTGTTTGTTAGTTTTGTCATGATTCCGCATTGCTCTGAATCAGATGGTGAAAGTAAATGAGTAGACATGACAGTTCACGTTAGGCATGATGTTGATGTGATATGATGTGATAATGTTGATTTTGAGTAATGTTGTGTATATCTCAGATGTGTAGACGGGGTGGCCGAGTGGTTAAGGCGATGGACTGCTAATCCATTGGGGTTTCCCCGCGTGGGTTCGAATCCCATCCCCGTCGGTAGTATTTTGCATATCATATCACTTCCAATATGAATGCAAACGTACAGACGAAAACATGCGTTGATTTCGAAATGCCTATGTCCAGTCCCGATCGGCTGTGCGATCAAGACTGAGTGAGAACGTCACGTGTATTGTCCATATCAGGCATACGATGATGTGTGTAATTTGCATAAATGGGTGTGTGCATCTACGCCCATTGTGTGGAGCTAATCATTTTCACGTAGAGAACGAAGATAGGAAGAGTTCAGTGTGTTTGTGGTTTATCAAAACACACTGAATACCACAAAGGTGTTTCTATAGAAGGAACTTGTGTTCACAAATTCGGTAGCAGAAGGAAAGCGCACGTGTACGAGTGAACGTGTATTCAGTACGAACGTACGGCAGACAAGTACAGGTGAGTACGTGAAAGTGCCAACACGTATGCAAGCGCGTGAGTCAAGGCTCCATTCAGTCGAAAGCGCAAGGCAATTCTACAATCCGATTGGGCTGTACAAGGTAGTGCAAAAACGTGATACGATCTGATTGGACGAAACACTACAAAACGTCAATTGTGTATGTGTGTGCACGATTTCAGGCGTGTGACCATGACTGCACGGGGTGTATGTGGATCATGCGTGCGTGCGAGCACATGACAGTATAAACCAAACACAACAGAATTATTGGCGAATACCTCGTTCCTTATGGTTGTATTTGTATATACTCTAGTCTGTGAAGTGCCGTACCCATCGGGCAATATGAAATGTGATACTTCTCGAATGACTGATTCTTTCAAAATTAGGGTGTTTTGTCACTGCCAACATATTAGAAGTAGCAAATTTCCAATGCTCTTATTAACGAAAACGATCAATCGTAATTGCATTGTCATTTTCCCCACTTTGTTTAGTTGTATTTTATTCGTTTCCGTTGTTTCACAATCGGTCAAATACAACACATTTTACGGCTACTGAAATTGAGATAATGAAATAAATGACAAAAAATTGGTAACCATGGTAACAACAAATGACGAAATCGTGTTCACATAGTTACAGCGCTATTGACAGCATGAGAGATAGTGTACAATGATACTTGTCATATCGGTTGCATCCCTAGTGGCAAATGGGTTCCGGGCCGGATCCGGACCGGTTCCGGTAGCTTGCCGGACGCTTTACGAGAATGATCCGGTAGGATGCCGGCCGTACTACCGGTGGGGTGCCGCCACCGGTAGGGCATACCGTTATCAATCCGAAATCGGCGTACGATTTCAATCTACTTTTAAATTTAAACCCGACTTTCGAAATCACACACGCACCTCCAACGATCATGTAATTCTAGCTTGTCCGAAATTTACCCAAGTACGCAATTAGTCAACTGATCGATCAAGTTAACTACATGAACAATCTTATCTCCACATACTTTGCAAACGCAATTTTATAATTGCCTGCTACTGCATTCCAAAATCTCGTTCACGCTCCACTCTCCCATTACATTCCCAGAGCAATGCTTACTTCAGGACGGCACGATCTACAGTTTTACAACGGGCTGTGCAACCTAAGTGACACTTATTCCAAAATACTGAACCGTGGACGTTTCAAAACGAATAAATTGTACGAAGTAAAAATTTTTTATAGTCGGTTTATTTATAATCTGATTTTATGGAACAAACTGCTTCCCATCAAGTAGTTTCGCGCCGAGCTCTGCAAAGGATAACAAAAGTGTGACTCCTAGAATTAAGACGAATGATGGAACGAAAAAATATGTATGTATATCTGTATGCATAATTATATACATACATATATATGACTGTAGTTATATATATATATACTACCGACTCCGAAACGGTATTTAGTTAACTAAAGTGAAGCATGACATTCGTTATCGTCGTCTGTGTAAATGAAAAAACTTATCATGGGACTACGAATGCGCCATCAGTGAACGTACCTGGCGCTTTTGCGACCTAAGCCACGATCTCTAGCGTCAGTAAACCATCGTTTCATGGTACGCTCCATCTCCAGCGTAGAAGACTCCCGGAAACGAGTGCTAGGTTTTATGGCATCTGTAAATAAACAGTAGCCACATTACAATAGACTGACCAATGACTGCGTTAGGAAATTTGAAACTTCCTACTGCAATTTTCCCAGCTGTTCCGGTCCATTTGCATGTGAGTGCCAGATTCTCCCCGATCAAAGACGAAAGCATTCGGCGGATACTTGATCCAAGATCGGTGCATATATGACGCTTGAGTGCGTTGACCTTACATTATGATGCGGAATTATTCCGTCACTTACAGCGCCCGTAAAGTTATCCAGTACTGCAAGATCTTCTTCCAGTTTCAGAAGTTCGGTGATATTTTTTGCCTGTAAAGACTCGTAGGCCGTGGTATGTGTTGCATCCTGGCGACAAATAATGCTATCCAACTTGGCGATCATCAACGCCATATCGTTGCGAAGGCCACTTAGGTTTGATAGCATACGTTCAAGGTAGTCTGGTAATCGTAGTAGTTGATAATGAGAAAGCTACCTTGCCACTTCTTGGCGTAAGCAGGCGTTGCTGTGGAGATACTGGGGTTGTTACAAGTTGTGTTGTGCTAATTGAAATACAGCAGTGTTATTAAATTCTACGCGGCATACCTGGGACCGGCCACTTTTGACAATGTGGCATCTTCCGTGGACCTCCTCTTCAATCCTGGTGGACTATAATTAATGTGAAATGAGAAGTTTGCACTGGACTTACCTCGGTGATGAGTGGCAAAGAGCCATGACATCACCGGGAGAGTTAGGGAACTGTATCGGAGACTCCCTTCGAATCCTCTGCGACAGAGGAATCTCGATAGTACTGTCATCCGATGTCAATGGTACCGGTATTCTAGAAGAGTGTGATAAAGTATAACAATGTACCTGCGGCGAACGGTGTACCGCTGTGAAAATGGTGTCATGGGCAACGTATCATCCGTTGACGCTGACATACCAGATTCAGAAAGAAAATTCCTTTCGAACTTCATTGCTTCCTTGAGATTATCTGAGAAGAATACATATAACTGAGAATGTTACCTGTGTGATAGATCTCATGAAACTCGTACGCCGGCACCCTTTCCGGCAAACATCCACCGTCCAACAACATGCGTTGGTGAGCCTGAAAAGTGGAGGACTCCGGCCAACGCACATGGTTTCCATCAGTAAGCCAATTGCTGTGAACAATGGATACCAAGTCATCAGTATCAAACATGACGACCAAGTACATCTAAAAGGTTAGTTACTTCAGTTGCATGTTACAGTAAAGACAGAAACCTAAGACATCTGCTTTAAAAAGAGAAGTTTTACTTTATGAAGGTATGTAATACGGGGATCAAAACATTATTACTAGCGACACAAATACGGAAATATTTACATAAAATGGTATTAACAGAAACTTCGACAACTTTTTCGTCCAGTCCGTCAACAGAAAAAATGTACAGGCGACTGGATCTCATTGGCGTAAGAAAAAAATCGCGTGTGTTTAAGAAATACTGGATACTTATGGAATCTTCAGAAATGCTCTCCACAACTGCTCGTTTCCCGCCTGCAATGACAATGTTGTTTGGTGGTAAGCAAGATAGAACCATTTCCTTCACCACCATCGCAGTCTTGCATACCCGGAAACGGTTAGCCGGATTCCCAACGTCATCACGGATGGCCTCAGATGATTCGTTGTTATCGGGAAGTATTCTCTCACGCAAACCTTGATACAGTTGTTGGCAGGATTCCTGGGACCTCGAATGGAGAATTTAAGTGCTCGCAAGAAGGACTCAAATGGGAAACAAGAGAAAGAGTCTAAAGTACCATGATACAGAAAGTCTGCCGGTAAATGAATAACGGCGTGAACATTGTACACGATGTTAGAAATACCATAAGGGAACTCATTTTTTGTACAAATATACGCAGGATAGTTTCTGCGAAAGCGTTACAAGTTTCGTACAAAAAGGGGTGGCACAGTATGTAAATGGCAACGAACAATAACATAAAGTGATCATACGCATCATCCGACAACAGTTCTTTCAGACAAACCGGTCCCAAATACAGAAGAAACATGCGGAATTCGGTGACCTTCCATCATTCAACATTATGTATGTGTCGACTAAGTCGCTGAAAATCACACGGTGTGTTTGGGTGTGACTGAAGTATACGGCTTCCAATTTCTGCAGTGGCTGCTTTGTCCAAGCGGCCAAATGCGTCACGCGGCCCAAGCAACCACAGATCAATCAACCTCTTCATCACACCCAAGCATACAATGTGCATATAATCCAATGGAAAGTTTTTAACCATGTCAATAAAGAGGGAAAGAAAAGGACTCAAACCAACATGATGTTTGAGGTGTCGATGTGAACGAAAAGCTTCGTTATCACGTAATTTGCATTTGACAGGTGGGAATGTCATCCTTTTGTCGCAGTGAAACCCACGCTGAATGCATTTATCACAGCCGAAGTAGCCCGTAGGACCTTTCACTTGTCTAACAAAGGTCCATGCCGGAGTATAACAAATTATGGATGACAGGTAACATTTCACAGACCTTTCACGAAGTGTGAGGCCTTCTATCAGCAAATGGTGCAGCTCTCTGATTGTTTCACTCATATAAGATGAAACTTCTGATGGTTTGCCACGACCACAATAAAAACCCGCGGTAAGTACGGGCAAGCAATGAGGCTTAACCACTCTGGCAAGGACAGGTCACAACTGCAGGTCCGACGAACGAAACACGGAAGTGCCGTCACAGTTTAACTGGAGGAAAACTTCGTCGGGTACAGCGGTGATGTTGCTCAACTGCATTTGCAGGCTTTCGGTTAAACCCATGTGTATATACTCGCCATTTTCCAATTTTGTGGTTGGACAATCCCGTGGTGTGCGCAACAAGGTCCTTGGGCCCGGCCGTATGTTCGGTATACGTTTGCTTACAGCCTCCAATATACCCTTTTGTTGTACCAGCGTTAATCGATATCGAATTAAAGCCTTCGATAATGAGTTCAACAGAGAACCGCTCTCCTCTTCAAATGGTGATGCACGTCGTAGGCTGGTCGAAGGAGTAACTAAGAAGAAAATGAGCATAGAAATAGGGTTTACCTGAAACTTTCCGCCTTTCTTCAGGTGTAATTTCGGGTTCACAAGTTGTCTGAGCCGCCGAAACTGTTTCATTTGGGATAACTTGACTCAACAGAGTAATTTACCTATCACTGTTGGTTGTGATGCGGAAGCACACGGCAGACCACGTTCACCGGTCTGGCACAATGGCACCAATGGCACCTCGCTCTCCTTCAGGGAACACAACTTCGGGAACCACAGCGCTGCATTCACCTGTAACTCCTAAAGGTGTCGAGTCTGAACAGAAAGTAAAACTGTCACTGAATAACCTCACCTGGTAAATCCCACTTAGGGCAACCAAACCGATGCTCCCATAGTGTGGCTTCATCACAAATAGCATACATCAGTGAGCTAAGTTCTTTCCTTTCAAATGGTATCACTTTTGTCTCGTCATATCTGCCGTTGTCCATCAATAATACGTAACAAGGTCCTAAAATATACTTATCTGTTAACCGTAAAAGTAATGGGACGGCAAGACAACACAATTGGAAACCATACTGCAGATGTCACACGATATCAGAGCATTCAATACGAACACATCGAAGCTTTATAGATTTCACAAAAATACCTGGGTATCATCTACAGTTACGTGAAATTTACTCCATCGACAAAATACACCTCATCATGTTATTAGTACAATTATAGCAAAATACTGCAGTTTTTACTATACAGCTTATCACTTACTAATTAGTAAATGATAATATGATGTCACTAAACTTTACAGCCAGCAAGAATCATCAGCACCTAAAGCTGAAGGAGCAGAGCGCTAACCTTAGCGAACAAAGCACGACCAGAACGGCTGCCGCCGGGTGAATCCCAGTCAGTTAAAACAACAGGCACTGGGTTTGTAACGCAATCAACCGACCCAAATATCCATGAAAATAGGACACTGATAATCTATACAGTAAATTAAAATGAACTACATAATTCTTTACTTGGAATTTCAGTCATTTCTCTGCCCATCGGTCACCGACATGTTACGGGAATTTGGCGGTGGGCAACGTGGCACTAGGGATGCAGATTATGATTTCGTCACTTCATCATACGCCGAAGACCACGATAAGAGATCCCATATTGTTCCTGGATGCATAGTGACGGATTATTCAGGTGGATCGCGATCGCCTCGACGTTGGCCAAGATGCGCCATTTAATATTCCTTCTTTGTCTTCACTTCACAGTGTGGAGAGGACGAAATGCCTCATTGATGTTGATTGAATGATCCGATTCTATCAAATGGATGCTTACTAATTCGTTCATCGACCACCTCGGATGATGCTCCCTTATACGTTCAGACAGTCTTCTTGTTGTTCGACCTGCGTAACTTGTTCCGCAGATGCGATTGAATTGGTACACACAGTGAGAAGTGGGATCCACGGGAAGTGTGTCTTTCGTCTGTAAGAAGGGAATTGATCGTGTATAAAACAAGCTTGTTCGTTACCGAGAGTTCTGAAATCTCAATCGGGTATTTTCAATCATTTTCCATTTGTTTGACGTTATTCATGTTTATTTGTAAGCTCAAATGAAAATTCCGTCCTCAAATTTGTGTTTCTTTCATTCCCTTTTTCTTTAATTCTTATTATTGGGAGATTAGAGATCCTGTGGGAATGAAGGAAACACGACCGATAATGGCTAAGCCTTGGCCTACGAATTTTCAAATACAGTTTACGTAGCTTGTTCACCAAATTCAGAATGAGGAAATCACTGTTCATTTTGTGCTCATTGTAACGCTTGAGTATTTGACCAATTCAGCTCCGGAATAAGGGTACAGTGTTCATGACCGATTTCTCATTGGAGGAAAGTTAGAAAGTGCACTGAAAACATTTGAAAGTGTTACCATGTGTGGATCAGAATGGGACAAACAGTTTACAATATTGCATGAGTTCTCGGAAAAATATCGGACAAAGTCTCGTTGGTCGGGGGGACATCGTTCTCGTTATTCTGTTCACATTTGTTATTTGTGTCACAGAAGAACTGGTGGGCAAAAAACGTATTCAACCGTTGTTGTTTCTCTTGTTCGATCAGAATATAGTGATGTTTCTCAGAAGCCTGGTCAGGTAGTTTATACGCACGTTTCGTTTGCCATCATCGATATTTCATCAATTGGGGAGCTATTCTTCCGTGTTTTGAGTAGTCTCCACAGAACAATGGATACCAGATACTCTGTGTTCTGATCCATCCCACTAACTCTAGTGAGATCTATTTTCTGCACCCGAATCATCTCAGTTTGGTATCGTACAACACATTTTCCGTATGGAAAGGAACAGTCACCATCAAACATCGTTGCGGCACAAACTAACTTATTCCAACATGCATCAAGTAGGCTGTCTTCTGACTGATTGATTAATTGGCGTGTTGGTTGGTTGGTCATAGAAACCAGGAACAACTTGACGAGAACCTGTTCATCACTTCCTATCGATTCGTCACCTTGTCGCTTGCGTATCCGCGCCTTAAGCATTGACTTGGATTCTGCATAGGTACTGACGTACTGACTGTAAACGGGACTTAGACGAATACGAACCATGGTTGAGACTCAACCACGTGTACTGATACGAAGCTGTACCTGGCCGTATCACGTGTGACGGCAACTCAATCACAACAGCTGCACACATTCACTTCGAAATGAATGCATGTTTTCGTCTGTACGTTTGCATTCATATTGGAAGTGATATGATATGCAAAATACTACCGACGGGGATGGGATTCGAACCCACGCGGGGAAACCCCAATGGATTAGCAGTCCATCGCCTTAACCACTCGGCCACCCCGTCTACGCATCTGTGATATACACAACATTACTCAAAATCAACATCATCACATCATATCACATCAACACCATGCCTAACGTGAACTGTCATGTCTACTCATTTACTTTCACCATCTGATTCAGAGCAATGCGGAATCATGACAAAACTAACAAACACACACACACACACATTGTTTTCATAAATATCTACACCTTTATACATTCACCAATAACGACAAAACAACTCTACACACGTCTGAAACTGATTGGCTTTCACACTAAGCCAGAACTGGAACTGCAAGTGGAAGCGGAACTGGACGGTGCATTTCCCTTCCTTGACGTTTTCCTACGAAGAATGGCAAACTGATCAGTTGAACTCATTAGTTATACCAATTCGTCGTCGGTGGGGCCAGCACACGGATTTCAGAAGCTTCGTCACCATTTACACCGGAAACGAAACCTAATACACTGTTCACCAAAATGATGCACCTGATGAGAGTCACGCATACGTCAAATAGGTCTTCTGAAACGGACCTGTTGTGTTCAGAATTCAGAGAACACATTACGCAACAGATCCGTTTATTAGCACATCAGTAAGCACGCACGCAAACGGCCAAGCAAGTAAACAAGTAAACCATCTATTGGCAAGTGCAAGCATGATAATGTGTCAAGTGGACAGGAACAAAGAACCAATGTCAGTCTCACGCACACCTAGCCGCATGTGATTGACAGAGTGGGACAAATCAGAGCGTGGGATAGACAGGCATCGCGCACATGAGTGCAAAGCCAACGGAACCAGAGTGAATCACGTGCGAATGCAAATGACACATGAGTGGGCCACATAACAAGACCTATCTCTATGGATGTGGGTCAATACTTTCTAGTACAATTGTGCCTAACCGCAAGTCACTTCGTGTGACTACGAAGATTGGTATGTCGAGTCAATATGTAAAACTACCTATAGCTAGTGGAAGACCTGATGCCGGAATTTGATGAGCTCCTGAAGAGCAGCCAACATTCGGATTGAAAACCTAGCTCCTGTGTTGCTTCATCGAGTTTGGATCGATACCAGAATGGCTCTAATCTGATTGCTCATTGATTTATGCTTGTTCGCTGCCATGCCTAGTCACACGCACACGCTAAGAAGGGATGTGTTAACTCGGCATTGGTAGACAGCCAACGGACGTTGGCAGTCAGCACTGGTGCGTAACCAAGCCCAAGGCTTGAGACAACGGAATCTCGGGTGACGGGACAACCGATCGGTGAAGTGCATCGATAAATGAGAGATGGATCGTGTCAGAGTTGTTTAAACCTCAAGGTGTGGCCACGCCTACCAGTCGAACCAATGGGCTGTGTGCATCGAGTGGACATTTGGACTGACAAATATTCTGTTTTTCGCTAATAAAACGAGATGATTGAAAGTTAGGTGGGTTTTATCACGAACTAGTGGGGCGGAATAAGACAAATATTTATTCATTGCCTATTGATTGATGCCGATTCGCTGTCTGAATTAGTCACTCATAAGCACATTGCATCTGATTGCACCATTCATCCAATCACATTCGGCTATGTACAGGATGGCATTGCTTGGCTGCGTCGACTTCATGTACAGCTTGCGCTCGCAGTTTTCCATACCTGATTGCTGGCGCGTTATTAAACGGATTTCTTATATTCTGTATTCTGTATTTTGTGTTCTGTGTTCTGTGTTCTGTGTTTTGTGTTCTGTGTTCTGTGTTCTGTGTTTTGTGTTCTGTGTTCTGTGTTTTGTGTTCTG
This sequence comes from Fasciola hepatica, assembly GCA_948099385.1. Taxonomy (NCBI): domain Eukaryota; kingdom Metazoa; phylum Platyhelminthes; class Trematoda; order Plagiorchiida; family Fasciolidae; genus Fasciola; species Fasciola hepatica. The sequence goes on along the minus strand of CANUEZ040000126.1, from coordinate 3,131,592 downwards.
TGTTGTGTTCTGTGTTCTGTGTTCTGGAATATCGCTGAACACAACACTTGGCGTCGCGGCATTCATTCACTAGTTCCGGAAACACACCATCCGCACCTTTCTCGTCAGACCGCGATGTGCACCCGTTATCTGATGCTTTAGATCGATGGAAAAGTTCGTTCTCCAATTACATTGCTCTTCTCCCTGTGCTCAATCCACCAACTAAGTTTTGCGATGATGACAAGCTGAAGCTGTTTCGTCTCATAGTCAGGGACTAATGACAACCTCAATTCGGTGACTTGAATTTACACAAGCATCCTACGCTAACTGTAGCCTTTGAGGCCTTTGATCTAATTGTAGGCTCCAAGCTTAACTTCTTTACAATCAGGTTCCGGTTTTTACGCTTGACTCAAAAAATTGGCGAACCTCTGAAACATTATATATCGTGTTTGCTAGGAGGAATACGCTATTGTGAATGCTCTAGAATCCCTCCAAATAAGTTCGAAGGCCTAATGCACATTCAATAATTCATTTTCGGGGTCGCGGACGACCACCTACGGGGAGCATTGTTGAAAGATGCCGATAAATTAACAAAGGGTAAAGCATATCAGCTGGCCCATATAAAGGAGGGAATTTCTAATCATTCGGAGGAGTTCAAACATTCAGTCATATATCAGAACGTGAATAAGTGTTCCTCCATGCAGAAGTACAACAAAAATATCACTTTGCTATCGCATTGGAAGTGCTTCCCACAAGGCCAATTATCCCTTGTGTTCTGTTCTTGTGGGAGAATGTGAGAATTGTCACACAATTGGTCGTTTCGCTCGCGCGTGCCGATTACGGAATGTGTCCAACGTTTGTGACGCATCGCTGGTGACCAACCGATTATCCGATCAACAATAGGACAACTGGAACATAATCTATCTCACTCATTGCATTTCTGCTCACCATGCGGGTGCGCCAGAGGTGAGTGAATCAAAATGTGGAAATTGTTAATGACAGTACTTCGTGTGGTTTTATTGCATCTGCATGTTTATGTACATTACGATTGCGCAGAATACGAGTTCGAGTGCGTGCCCATTCAGTCGGTGTTCTTGACCCTCAATTGCGGGTAGTTCGGGCAGGAGCTATATTGTTTTCATTGCGAATAGCACGAGTACTCTAGTCCAATTCTTAATTATTACATCTGGCGTCGCGGTCATACAACCTGCCATGGATTTATAGAAGACGTTCGAGAGCGGCTGGTGAACGTGTCTCCTATTGGGTCTAGCAGCGAAATACCAACGATATCCCCTCTATCGGACGAATAGAGAAGACGCAAGTCGGTTCACAGATGCGAGGTGTATTCTATATATCGTGGCACCGAAACCGTACCGATACGAGAGATACACCGAACGGAAAACGAAACGAAACGCAACGGCTATGCAGAAAGCGAACCGCGAGCGTGTACAATCGGCGAGCGACCGAAAGTGAAAGTGATTTAAAACGAGGTCGACGGAAACCTCGGAAAAGTCAGTCCAGTAAAACGTACGCAACCGGAGAACACTATGAGGTCGATGTCAAACGTCAGAAAGATCGTAGAGAAAATAGATTCAAAATGGTGTCCAGAAAACTGTCATTTTCTCAAAACGATCGAGGTCACTACAGATTCGTGTGTCTTAGAACCTCTGAGTATTCAAGGGACCTCTCGTGAAGTTGAAGATTACCTGGAATGTTTCGAAATCTGATGTATGACGCGGAAGAAAACTGCTCACTTCTTATTTATCATCGGAAAGGATGATTATTCTCTGGCGAAATATTTGGCTTTTCCCAATTCACCCATTTCTCAGCTCTATGAACTCCTTAGAGATTTGCTTCTTCAACATTTGCAGCCAGCCAATTTCGAAGTTTCGGAGCGAGCATTCATTTGTTAGTTCGTGAGGATCACTGGTGCATACACCTTACAAACCAAAAGTAAGAGAATCAATGGCATTTTGGAAGATACCGGGTGACACACTGAGACGAAAAGGTAAAAAGTTATACCGAACCAGTCCAAAGGGAGTATTGATTGTCGTGAACTCACGAGATTTTTCGTCCAGTGGTATTTGGAGAAATGTATCCTTAAGATCCAGCTTGGAATAGATTTTCGAACCATGAAACTGATGCGGAATGTCTTCCGGTTTCGTCGTCGAACAACCGGTTTGCTTCGGGAATTTATTCACAGTAATACGATAATCCCCACAAATTCTCGGAGTTTTCCCGTCCCTCTTTAATGGGATCATAATTAGTGTAACCCAAGATGACGCACTCACGGGTGTTAGTGTAACAAGGACGACAACACACGACAGGATACCTGTATTTCGCCGGCCAAACAAGTCAAGTCATGGAACACATACAGTCGTTTATATAGGTCTTTGTCCAGACTGGGCGGCACCAAGATTGCTATTGTCGCTGCTTGAGCGCTTCGGCTGCGTTCTGTCCAGTTGCCTGTGGCCGATGGCTTGCTTCTCTTGACTGTCATTTCCCTTCGATTGGTCCGACTGCCTCAGTTGACGACTCGATCGGCAGCCCTTCACCTGAGCTATCTTACTGGTTGCCGGAGATCCCGCTGCTTCCTCTCTGGTAGTCTGTATGCCTCCTTTTGCCTGCTTCGAGACGCCTCCGACATATTCGACGCCTGTTCTTTTGTCTGTGGCCCTCGTTTGGTTCGTTCGTTCACATTGTTACATTAGAAACACCTTTCGCGACCAATTGGTCGATTTCCTTTTTCACTGGTCCTCTCAATCCCAAAGGTAATATCTGACGTTTGGGAAATTCTGGCGGTCTCGATGAATCGAGACTAACGGGTGCCATTGTGATGCCACCTGAAGCTCTGGAACACTCGAAAATCAATTTTCGAAGACAGAAATGATGACAGTCAGAAAAGAACCACAGAGAAATGTGAGGTTTTTTCATGCAATTAGGACCAATAATTGAGAATTGAGAATCAAGGACGAGAAATGAACACTGATAAGTAGTGGAACTGAAGTCAGTAAGAGATAGTTCACGCGCCCCTAATGCCTACACATCATGACCAATAATATCCTTGACGGAAATGTTGACAGGTTTAATATTTACAGGGGGTTGGAGACTCTGAATAGTAGGATTAGAAATGAACGACTCTACACTGCCGGTATTCAAATACGCGTGAATGTTTAGTGGAGTGGTTACCAACATAGGTGCGAGTAAGATGACAAGATGAACACACTGTTAACAGCTGAAGATAGAGACTGAAAATCGGGAGACAAGCGAGACAGAGTGCTGGAACTGTCAGTTACACAAACCCTAGTACTTCGACAAACGGATTGAATATGACCAACTTTACCGCATTTATGACATGTAACGTTACGAAAACGATAAGTCAAACGCGAATGCTTCGAACCACAAGACTTACAGTCATTCTAGCGTCGATGATTTCTCCGTTGAGATGAGGACGAATTTTTGTACTTTTTGATTCACAAAGGTATTTGAATCGGTTCGGCTTTTGGAATATTGGCTTCCGGGCATAAACAGCATTAGACAATATGGATGACTTCTCATGAACAACTGCGTTTACATCTTTAAATCATTCACACAAGAAATTAGAGGACTGAAATGAGCAATTCGGAATCAACAATTACTGTCTCTGTAGATCAACGCAATTAATTCCGGCAATCAATCGACACTCAAGTGAGTTTGTTACTGGTCGCCAAAACTACATCGAGAAACCGGAGTGTGCAGTTGCAAAATGAAATCGTGGATGCAACAGTGATCCTCACGAACTAACAAATGAATGCTCGCTCCGAAACTTCGAAATTGGCTGGCTGCAAATGTTGAAGAAGCAAATCTCTAAGGAGTTCATAGAGCTGAGAAATGGGTGAATTGGGAAAAGCCAAATATTTCGCCAGAGAATAATCATCCTTTCCGATGATAAATAAGAAGTGAGCAGTTTTCTTCCGCGTCATACATCAGATTTCGAAACATTCCAGGTAATCTTCAACTTCACGAGAGGTCCCTTGAATACTCAGAGGTTCTAAGACACACGAATCTGTAGTGACCTCGATCGTTTTGAGAAAATGACAGTTTTCTGGACACCATTTTGAATCTATTTTCTCTACGATCTTTCTGACGTTTGACATCGACCTCATAGTGTTCTCCGGTTGCGTACGTTTTACTGGACTGACTTTTCCGAGGTTTCCGTCGACCTCGTTTTAAATCACTTTCACTTTCGGTCGCTCGCCGATTGTACACGCTCGCGGTTCGCTTTCTGCATAGCCGTTGCGTTTCGTTTCGTTTTCCGTTCGGTGTATCTCTCGTATCGGTACGGTTTCGGTGCCACGATATATAGAATACACCTCGCATCTGTGAACCGACTTGCGTCTTCTCTATTCGTCCGATAGAGGGGATATCGTTGGTATTTCGCTGCTAGACCCAATAGGAGACACGTTCACCAGCCGCTCTCGAACGTCTTCTATAAATCCATGGCAGGTTGTATGACCGCGACGCCAGATGTAATAATTAAGAATTGGACTAGAGTACTCGTGCTATTCGCAATGAAAACAATATAGCTCCTGCCCGAACTACCCGCAATTGAGGGTCAAGAACACCGACTGAATGGGCACGCACTCGAACTCGTATTCTGCGCAATCGTAATGTACATAAACATGCAGATGCAATAAAACCACACGAAGTACTGTCATTAACAATTTCCACATTTTGATTCACTCACCTCTGGCGCACCCGCATGGTGAGCAGAAATGCAATGAGTGAGATAGATTGTGTTCCAGTTGTCCTATTGTTGATCGGATAATCGGTTGGTCACCAGCGATGCGTCACAAACGTTGGACACATTCCGTAATCGGCACGCGCGAGCGAAACGACCAATTGTGTGACAATTCTCACATTCTCCCACAAGAACAGAACACAAGGGATAATTGGCCTTGTGGGAAGCACTTCCAATGCGATAGCAAAGTGATATTTTTGTTGTACTTCTGCATGGAGGAACACTTATTCACGTTCTGATATATGACTGAATGTTTGAACTCCTCCGAATGATTAGAAATTCCCTCCTTTATATGGGCCAGCTGATATGCTTTACCCTTTGTTAATTTATCGGCATCTTTCAACAATGCTCCCCGTAGGTGGTCGTCCGCGACCCCGAAAATGAATTATTGAATGTGCATTAGGCCTTCGAACTTATTTGGAGGGATTCTAGAGCATTCACAATAGCGTATTCCTCCTAGCAAACACGATATATAATGTTTCAGAGGTTCGCCAATTTTTTGAGTCAAGCGTAAAAACCGGAACCTGATTGTAAAGAAGTTAAGCTTGGAGCCTACAATTAGATCAAAGGCCTCAAAGGCTACAGTTAGCGTAGGATGCTTGTGTAAATTCAAGTCACCGAATTGAGGTTGTCATTAGTCCCTGACTATGAGACGAAACAGCTTCAGCTTGTCATCATCGCAAAACTTAGTTGGTGGATTGAGCACAGGGAGAAGAGCAATGTAATTGGAGAACGAACTTTTCCATCGATCTAAAGCATCAGATAACGGGTGCACATCGCGGTCTGACGAGAAAGGTGCGGATGGTGTGTTTCCGGAACTAGTGAATGAATGCCGCGACGCCAAGTGTTGTGTTCAGCGATATTCCAGAACACAGAACACAGAACACAGAACACAACACAGAACACAGAACACAGAACACAGAACACAACACAGAACACAGAACACAGAACACAGAACACAAAACACAAAACACAGAACACAGAACACAAAACACAGAACACAGAACACAGAACACAAAATACAGAATACAGAATATAAGAAATCCGTTTAATAACGCACCAGCAATCAGGTACGGAAAACTGCGAGCGCAAGCTGTACATGAAGTCGACGCAGCCAAGCAATGCCATCCTGTACATAGCCGAATGTGATTGCATGAATGGTGCAATCAGATGCAATGTGCTTGTGAGTGACTAATTCAGACAGCGAATCGGCATCAATCAATAGGCAATGAATAAATATTTGTCTTATTCCGCCCCACTAGTTCGTGATAAAACCCACCTAACTTTCAATCATCTCGTTTTATTAGCGAAAAACAAAGAATATTTGTCAGTCCAAATGTCCACTCGTTGCACACAGCCCATTGGTTCGACTGGTAGGCGCGGCCACACCTTGAGGTTTAAACAACTCTGACACGATCCATCTCTCATTTATCGATGCACTTCACCGATCGGTTGTCCCGTCACCCGAGGTTCCGTTGTCTCAAGCCTTGGGCTTGGTTACGCACCAGTGCTGACTGCCAACGTCCGTTGGCTGTCTACCAATGCCGAGTTAACACATCCCCTCTTAGCGTGTGCGTGTGACTAGGCGTGGCAGCGAACAAGCATAAATCAATGAGCAATCCGATTAGAGCCATTCTGGTATCGATCCAAACTCGATGAAGCAACACAGGAGCTAGGTTTTCAATCCGAATGTTGGCTGCTCTTCAGGAGCTCATCAAATTCCGGCATCAGGTCTTCCACTAGCTATAGGTAGTTTTACATCTTAACTCGACATACCAATCTTCGTAGTCACACGAAGTGACTTGCAGTTGGGCACAATTGTACTAGAAAGTATTGACCCACATCCAAAGAGATAGGTCTTGTTATGTGGCCCACTCATGTGTCATTGGCATTCGCACGTGATTCACTCTGGTCCCGTTGGCTTTGCACTCATGTGCGCGATGCCTGTCTATCCCACGCTCTGATTTGTCCCACTCTGTCAATCACATGCGGCTAGGTGTGCGTGAGACTGACATTGGTTCTTTGTTCCTGTCCACTTGACACATTATCATGCTTGCACTTGCCAATAGATGGTTTACTTGTTTACTTGCTTGGCCGTTTGCGTGCGTGCTTACTGATGTGCTAATAAACGGATCTGTTGCGTAATGTGTTCTCTGAATTCTGAACACAACAGATCCGTTTCAGAAGACCTATTTGACGTACGCGTGACTCTCATCAGGTGCATCATTTTGGTGAACAGTGTATTAGGTTTCGTTTCCGGTGTAAATGGTGACGAAGCTTCTGAAATCCGTGTGCTGGCCCCACCGACGACGAATTGGTATAACTAATGAGTTCAACTGATCAGTTTGCCATTCTTCGTAGGAAAACGTCAAGGAAGGGAAATGCACCGTCCAGTTCCGCTTCCACTTGCAGTTCCAGTTCTGGCTTAGTGTGAAAGCCAATCAGTTTCAGACGTGTGTAGAGTTGTTTTTTCGTTATTCGTGAATGTATAAAGGTGTAGATATTTATGAAAACAATGTGTGTGTGTGTGTGTGTTTGTTAGTTTTGTCATGATTCCGCATTGCTCTGAATCAGATGGTGAAAGTAAATGAGTAGACATGACAGTTCACTTTAGGCATGGTGTTGATGTGATATGATGTGATGATGTTGATTTTGAGTAATGTTGTGTATATCACAGATGCGTAGACGGGGTGGCCGAGTGGTTAAGGCGATGGACTGCTAATCCATTGGGGTTTCCCCGCGTGGGTTCGAATCCCATCCCCGTCGGTAGTATTTTGCATATCATATCACTTCCAATATGAATGCAAACGTACAGACGAAAACATGCATTCATTTCGAAGTGAATGTGTGCAGCTGTTGTGATTGAGTTGCCGTCACACGTGATACGGCCAGGTACAGCTTCGTATCAGTACACGTGGTTGAGTCTCAACCATGGTTCGTATTCGTCTAAGTCCCGTTTACAGTCAGTACGTCAGTACCTGTGCAGAATCCAAGTCAATGCTTAAGGCGCGGATACGCAAGCGACAAGGTGACGAATCGATAGGAAGTGATGAACAGGTTCTCGTCAAGTTGTTCCTGGTTTCTATGACCAACCAACCAACACGCCAATTAATCAATCAGTCAGAAGACAGCCTACTTGATGCATGTTGGAATAAGTTAGTTTGTGCCGCAACGATGTTTGATGGTGACTGTTCCTTTCCATACGGAAAATGTGTTGTACGATACCAAACTGAGATGATTCGGGTGCAGAAAATAGATCTCACTAGAGTTAGTGGGATGGATCAGAACACAGAGTATCTGGTATCCATTGTTCTGTGGAGACTACTCAAAACACGGAAGAATAGCTCCCCAATTGATGAAATATCGATGATGGCAAACGAAACGTGCGTATAAACTACCTGACCAGGCTTCTGAGAAACATCACTATATTCTGATCGAACAAGAGAAACAACAACGGTTGAATACGTTTTTTGCCCACCAGTTCTTCTGTGACACAAATAACAAATGTGAACAGAATAACGAGAACGATGTCCCCCCGACCAACGAGACTTTGTCCGATATTTTTCCGAGAACTCATGCAATATTGTAAACTGTTTGTCCCATTCTGATCCACACATGGTAACACTTTCAAATGTTTTCAGTGCACTTTCTAACTTTCCTCCAATGAGAAATCGGTCATGAACACTGTACCCTTATTCCGGAGCTGAATTGGTCAAATACTCAAGCGTTACAATGAGCACAAAATGAACAGTGATTTCCTCATTCTGAATTTGGTGAACAAGCTACGTAAACTGTATTTGAAAATTCGTAGGCCAAGGCTTAGCCATTATCGGTCGTGTTTCCTTCATTCCCACAGGATCTCTAATCTCCCAATAATAAGAATTAAAGAAAAAGGGAATGAAAGAAACACAAATTTGAGGACGGAATTTTCATTTGAGCTTACAAATAAACATGAATAACGTCAAACAAATGGAAAATGATTGAAAATACCCGATTGAGATTTCAGAACTCTCGGTAACGAACAAGCTTGTTTTATACACGATCAATTCCCTTCTTACAGACGAAAGACACACTTCCCGTGGATCCCACTTCTCACTGTGTGTACCAATTCAATCGCATCTGCGGAACAAGTTACGCAGGTCGAACAACAAGAAGACTGTCTGAACGTATAAGGGAGCATCATCCGAGGTGGTCGATGAACGAATTAGTAAGCATCCATTTGATAGAATCGGATCATTCAATCAACATCAATGAGGCATTTCGTCCTCTCCACACTGTGAAGTGAAGACAAAGAAGGAATATTAAATGGCGCATCTTGGCCAACGTCGAGGCGATCGCGATCCACCTGAATAATCCGTCACTATGCATCCAGGAACAATATGGGATCTCTCACCGTGGTCATCGGTGACGAAATCGCAATTTCCATATAAAGACTCCGTTGCATATGCAACCGATATGACAAATATCGTTGTACACTATCTCTGGTGCTGTCAATGGCGCTGTAACTTTGTGAACACTATTTCGTCATTTATTGTTACCATGATCACCAATTTTTTGTCATTTATTTCATTATCTCAATTTCAGTAGCCGTAAAATGTGTTGTATTTGACCGATTGTGAAACAACGGAAACGAATAAAATACAACTAAACAAAGTGGGGAAAATGACAATGCAATTACGATTGATCGTTTTCGTTAATAAGAGCATTGGAAATTTGCTACTTTCAAGATGTTGGCAGTGACAAAACACCCTAATTTTGAAAGAATCAGTCATTCGAGAAGTATCACATTTCATATTGCCCGATGGGTACGGCACTTCACAGACTAGAGTATATACAAATACAACCATAAGGAACGAGGTATTCGCCAATAATTCTGTTGTGTTTGGTTTATACTGTCATGTGCTCGCACGCACGCATGATCCACATACACCCCGTGCAGTCATGGTCACACGCCTGAAATCGTGCACACACATACACAATTGACGTTTTGTAGTGTTTCGTCCAATCAGATCGTATCACGTTTTTGCACGACCTTGTACAGCCCAATCGGATTGTAGAATTGCCTTGCGCTTTCGACTGAGTGGAGCCTTGACTCACGCGCTTGCATACGTGTTGGCACTTTCACGTACTTACCTGTACTTGTCTGCCGTACGTTCGTACTGAATACACGTTCACTCGTACACGTGCGCTTTCCTTCTGCTACCGAACTTGTGAACACAAGTTCCTTCTATGGAAACACCTTTGTGGTATTCAGTGTGTTTTAATAAACCACAAACACACTGAACTCTTCCTATCTTCGTTCTCTACGTGAAAATGATTTGCTCCACACAATGGGCGTAGATGCACACACCCATCTATGCAAATTATGCACATCGTTGTATGCCTGATATGGACAATACACGTGACGTTCTCACTCAGTCTTGATCGCACAGCCGATCGGGACTGGACATAGGCATTTCGAAATCAACGCATGTTTTCGTCTGTACGTTTGCATTCATATTGGAAGTGATATGATATGCAAAATACTACCGACGGGGATGGGATTCGAACCCACGCGGGGAAACCCCAATGGATTAGCAGTCCATCGCCTTAACCACTCGGCCACCCCGTCTACACATCTGAGATATACACAACATTACTCAAAATCAACATCATCACATCATATCACATCAACATCATGCCTAACGTGAACTGTCATGTCTACTCATTTACTTTCACCATCTGATTTTGAGCAATGCGGAATCCTGACATAACTAACAAACACAAACACACACATACACACACGTAGACATATTCTTTAGCAGTATATTGTGGTGATTCAGTCGCCGTTACACACGATACGGCCACGTACAGCTTCGTGACTATGCCCGTGGATGAGCCTGAACCAATCAGGATCGCCTAGGACAGATACGACAAAAGCTGCCTGTGATTGGTCAACTTTCAGCCTGTCAATTATTTTCTTTGATTCAACATATTTATATTAACCAGTTGTGCAATACAATTGACGTACTATTCTCCCACACACAAGTGCATGCACTCCTCAACGATGAACATACCTACGTACATTCACGAATAACCACACAAACTCCACACATGTTTGAAACGGACTGGCTCCCACAATATCCAACACACTCGTTGTTCGTGTAGGTAGATGCATCGGTGTTTAAATGCCGTCGTTCCTGAGAAGGTGCTGAAGAAGATTTCTCCCCGGAAAACATAAAAGCTACTGATATACGCATTCAGGATGTACCGACTGTGATGGTACAATCGAAGCAACAGACGTATGTTCCAGTCTGCTTCCTGATTTCCGTTGAAAGTCCGTCTATCTTGCGATTGAATGCATTACGAGTCATGAGCCATTCAATTTCATTGCACACAGCGCCAGCCACTCCCATTGATCCAGGGATTCTTCAACAGCTAGTGATACATTGCTCCAACAATCGTGGCGGAATGGCGGTGGAGCCGGTAAAATTGGAAGTCGATGGTGATCCGGTGTTCGTCAAACGAAGATTGTTGCCGTACATTCAAAGAGAAGATGTTCTGAAAGCACTGAGGCAAATGGAACAGAAGGGTATGATCACTTCAGTCAGTCCTTCGTCTTGGGCGACTCCGATAGTTATGGGAATGAAAAGCGATGAGGAAACGCCACATATTTGTGGGGACTACAGACTCACTTTGAATGGACGACTAGGAAGATGTACGGCGACTATTATGGAATCGGAAGATCTAACGAAATCCATGCCCGACAGTACATTTTTTCGAGGAATAATCTCGCTGACACGTACCTAAAAACTCAGCTGCTCCCAGAATCGAGATCGCTTGCCATCATCAACACCCCTTGGGGCATGTTTCAGTACAACTTTCTACCCTTTGGATTGCACGTTTCGTTCGGCATTTTTCAGGCTGCTGTCGATCAAGTGATTGAAGGTTTGACCGGAGTAGTCGAATACCAGGATGGTGTAATTGTCTTTGGTGCGTCAAAAGAGGAACATGATCATCGGTTGAAGCAGACCGTGAAACTATTCGTAGCCAAGAATGTTCTGATCAAGTCTTCAAAATGCAAGTTCGGTGTCCGGGAATTGAGCTTCCTTGGGATCACGGTAAACGCCAGTGGATACCAGTAACAACCGGATCGTTTCAAACCTATTGTCGAAATGGAGTCACTAAAGAATCAAGCACACTTGCTGTCGATCCTTGGTTCGGTTCTTCGCCGACTAAACGCGCTCGGAGTTCGCTCTCTGCTTAACAGTTGCGTTCGTTTTCATTAAATATATTTCTCGCATCGGTACACTTTCGCATCTGTCCACCGACTTGCGTCTTCTCTATTCGTCCGATAGAGGGGATTTCGTTGATATTTCGCTGTGAGACCGGATAGAAGACACCTTCATAAGCCGCGCTCTAACGTCTTCTATAGACACAAGCCTGCAGTCATACACACATGTACACAGTTGACGTTTGTCGTGTTTCGTACCGAACAGCTCTGACCAGTCAGTCCAAATGGACAGTTGTCTTACACTTTCGATTGCATACATCGCTGACTCACGCGCTTGCATACATGTTTGCGTTTCCACTTGCTTGCCTGTACTTGTGCCTGAATTAAGTTCGTGCTGAATACACGTTCATGCGCATAAGTGCATCTTCCTTCTGCTACCCAATTTGTGAATATAACATTTGGTGTCGTGGCTTCAAATCTGCGCAATGACTGCTACAATTCGTGGTCCAGATCAGTTTTGAATCGATGCTGCTTTTAAACCATCCTCAGATTCGTGGAATTCGTGGAAATCTACTTTCATCGATTGAGTGGAGATTTTGCTTGTCTTTAATACTGACATCAAGCTTTCAGAAGAACATAGGCTGAAACTTCTTCGACTACATCTTAGGGATGAAGGACGAAGGCTTTATTCTGCCTTGGGTCTGCGCATGAAAACATCGTTGAAGGATGCGTTGGAAAGATTAGACAAACATTGGGGACCCCGTATAAATGCCTATGTGACACGTTACAAATGTTCACTGATGAAGCAGCAGTCCGGAGAGAAAATTGATGATTTCATGTCTCGGCTTCTCTGTGCTGTACGCTGTTGTGACTACAACTCCGTTCCAGCAAAGAAAGTTGAGAAAGTGCTTCTTGTTCAACAACTAGTTTCGGGCGTTGGTGATAAGAACATTCGCGAAGCCATACTCGCGGGAAGGAAGTGGATCGGAGGCAAAAAAAATGATTCTCTAGGATTGTTGAAGATCGACCTGAAGAAGGAATGGGACCGTTTGTCACGAGATACTACCAGACGGTTGATAGTCCGATGGGCGAATGTTTTTATATATCATCATCCAGAGGTGGTTCAACCATATACTAATCAGTGGTCGTTTGAGAACGACCATGGTTTCCATTCCCTACAAACATTCTCGTTCCAATAAAGAATTTCACAAATGCACGATGTTTCGTTTATTTAACGGGTTGTCGCTTTCTTGGCAAGAGGTATGTTTGCGAACACACTGAATGTGATAACTGTTCTAAACTGTCCCAATAAGGCGAGGAAAACGAACGCTTCTTTGCTCACAAACAATCTCGTTTTATTAGCCTAATGGAATGATTACATAGGATGCTGATCTTTGTATTCAGTCATCGCACACAAAGTGTTGATCCGACTGGTCCAGGCAACTAAGCCTTCTGATGGGCTGGTGTTGAGGCTGAACACCGCGTGACAGGATTCATCCCTCACTCCATCGACCCACACCATCGATCGGTTAGCTATCCTGTCGCTCGAGATTCCGTCGACTCAAACTTTGGGCTCGGTGCTGAACAAGTTCTGCTTGTGTATCCCGTGACTCACTCTGGTGATGTTGGTTTTATAGAAAGTAAAGGTGCTGCGTGTTGTCAGCGTGCCAACCACTATCGGCAGAGTTTCTGGTTTGCATTGTCCTTTGGAGACTACTTAGAACACGGGAGAATAGTTTCCCAGTTGGTAAAATCTTTGCGAGGGTAAAAAGAACATGCCTATAAAATACATGACCAGGCTTCTGTGAAACTCCTCCGCGCTCGTCTGCTGACAAAAAGTAGCCCGTTTTCTTTTCAATTTCTGCAATTCCATCCCTACTGCGGGGTTCAATCCCCCAATATCGTTCCGTGGCGTTGTCGTCATTTAAGCCATCACTCCATCAAAATTGTGCTTATTCCAATTAATTATGGGCTTCGAAACGAGCCATGTTCCGAGATACCGATCACGGAGGTCGACTACTGCGCATAGTGTTCACAGGACTGCTGGACGGATGTCGTAAGACACCACAAAATCGTGCACGAGTACTCCATTTCCACTAAGAAATATGGGTTGAGATATTTCACCATCATCCAGTATGTTGCCTCCAGTTGTCTCTAACTGAATTGCACATCGCTCATTTTTATCGTCTGACAATCGCTCAACCAGGGGATCAATGTCTTCTGTCTCAACCAGGTAAGGCTCATTATTTTCAACTTTTGCTTGTCTTCACTCGCAGTCTAGCGCTACAATGACTACTGCATTAGTTGATACGTCCTCATTTCTCGCGTTCTCCTGTTGAATTTCGCGGTGTTCGCACCAAATATGTTCAACATTTTCACTGCAGGGACCACGGTTTCACTCGGCTTTTCGGCCTTCACCACTCTGTCTTTCATGTTCGACCTTATCGGGTCCGATTTCTTCTCTACACGTTCATTCTTGAATCTTCATTGGGGGCCATTTTTACCACAGAGACGTCGAAAACGGTGTGTGAAGTCAACGCGTTTTCGACAAGTCAACCAAGTGAGAACGGCGTTCCGGATCAGGCCTAAGACAGCGTGTAGAACATCAATATTTCGAATGTCAAAGGCATCGAAATCCGACCAGTGAGAAAACAAACCGGTACTAGTCAGCAGGTCCTGATACCACGAACAGATGCAATACTGTAAGACTGAAGGTACGGTGCTAAAAATGTTAAATAAACAATGTCGAAGACGGTCGCGTATACACCAGAACATGTGGTCCACAGGCACCATGGATAATTGAGAAATGGTCAGGGACGATTCACATTTAATCTGGTTGGATGCCTAAACAGATTTACCGCCTATGAATGATTCACTTACTTGTTCGCTTACTTACATGCTTACTGATGCGCTAACAAACGAATTTGTTGCTTGCTGTGTTCTTCGTTAATCACGAACACAACAGTGGCGTAGAATTGGATGCAACAAATTCAAACGGGTTTTCACTATCTACATCATTCCGATGCCTTGCGCCATCGAGAAGTCGCAGAGATTCGCAGTATGCAAAAATTCTCCTCCGAACTGTGGATCACTGGGACCCATAATATTGTAACGGCTCGCCGTGGACACCAAATTCATTCAAAATGCAACTGCGAGCTTAGGTGCACCTTTTCTGTAAATAGGAATCCGTACTTCCGTCTACTACGAGAATGATAGCAGCTCCTCAGGATCCCATTTGATTCCGGGAGTACGTCTTCCACTAGCTATAGGCAATCTTTCTTCTCGAATCATCCTTCACAGTCACATAAAGTGGCTTGTAGTTAGATACAACTGTACTTCAAAGTACTTTCCCACATCCCGAACATATGGGCCCATTTCAGAAGTTCTGCAGCACATTTGGGTGATCCTCGTCAGCCATCCATTGAGGTACGTAACTGGTCAAGCAAACGTTAACCAATCTGTTTGATAGTTCAGGAATTCATGTTAGCCCCATTTCCTTCACTCGGCCGATTGTTCAACGTCTGTTTGTTTAAATCAACCTGGAGCTGTCCTACAGAGGGCCATCGCCATCTTTATCCACGCAGCTCTGGAAACAAGGCGCACTCTGACATTCGTCATATCTCCGGCTCAGCTGATGTGGCTGCAGGTACTCTTTCCCGGATTCTCAATCTCGCATCGCCCGCTGTTCCGAGTATCAACCTCGGGGACTTGGCACGTGCTCAACAGGATCCTGAGTTTCAACAGGCCATTCACGACACCAATCTCCGAGAGCGGTCTTTGCCCCTTCTCTCATCTGCTGGCACTATCCTCTGCGACTTCACATTGGATACTCCAAGGCCAGCGGTAGCCCATTCACACCATTCCGTTTTCGATGTGTTGGGCAGTCTATCTCATCCTGGTATCAAGGCCACATGTAAACTCATCTGTGCCCGATTTGTTTGGCCCAATATGGACGGCGACGTTCGTCAATGGCACGTAACTACAATGATTGTCAGCGAGGCAAAATTCAACAACACAATGCCAGTCCGAACGGATCACTTGAGATATTAGATGTTCCTTTCGCTCACGTGTACGTCCACATCGTGGGGCCCTTGCTGTCATCACGAGGTATGGTCTATCTACTCACTGCATTGATCGCTTCACTCGTTGGTCCGAAGCCATACCCATTCCGGATGTATTCAGTGAAACTGTTGCTCGTGCTTTCATGGACCACTGAATTTCCGGTTTTGGTTGTCCAACCACGATGTTTACAGTTATGTTTGTGGATACCAATTCTCCGT
Source organism: Fasciola hepatica (assembly GCA_948099385.1). Lineage (NCBI taxonomy): Eukaryota > Metazoa > Platyhelminthes > Trematoda > Plagiorchiida > Fasciolidae > Fasciola > Fasciola hepatica. The sequence goes on along the minus strand of CANUEZ040000126.1, from coordinate 3,115,340 downwards.
CAGAAGCAGAGATATCCCGTGAGATAAACTGTACTAAACTGTATAAGGCTGCTGGGCCGGATGGGTTGGCTCCGTCTGTTTTCGAAGAGGATGGCTGAGCGTTGGCGTTGGATCTGACAAAACTGCTTGACTCGATATAGGTGAAGGAACAAGTTTCGAAGAGTTGGTATGAATTAGTGTTCGTACCGATTTATTGTGAAAATCACTGCTCGCTGTTGTTATACTCTACCGCTTATCTAACACTTTCGAACAGTGCTCGCGTGAGAATCAAGCTGGGTTCAGACCTGGTAGAGGTTGTGTTGATCAAATCTTCACTCTTTGACTATTTTTAGTGCATAGACATGCCATCCGTAGGCCAACCGTTTCTGATTTTCCTGATCAAATCAAGCTGATCAAGCTTCCACTTGTAGTTCTTTTTCCGCTTCCAGTTCCAGTTTCATTTCTAGCGAAAATCTTAAATTCGGATCTGTTTCGTCAAAAATCCTTAGTAGTTGTTGCTCATTGTTATTAGACGAAATTAGACAGTAGATGTTTATTATGGGATTATTTAACAAACTGCATTCTCTGACAGTGAGAGAGCCACACTGCCTCGGCATGGACCGGAAACGATCAGCAAGCAGTCCACTGAAGGAAGACCGTGGGAGTGTGGACTGTGTGCGTTTGTATTGGAATAAAACTGTTAGGATTGTATCTACCCGACCAATTGTCCGTAATGAAATAGTATACAACCGGACTAAGCGCACTGGGAGAACGAAAAGACCAGATAAGTATAACAAGAATGTATTCTGTCACATTTGGCTGATACTAACTCGTTCATATACAAAGGAGTGTATACACTTATAGGCAGATAACGTGCTTCCCAATCACAAAGCGACTTCGTTGTATGTACACGATCTAATAAACACCATCCGTACTCACCTGATTGGTTCAATACTGGAAGGTACTGTGAAGGTACTTGAATCACTATACGAAGCCGCCATCTAGCTGGCACCATCCTCTGCGAATTCACATTGGATACTCCAAGGCCAGTGGTGCCCCATTCACACCATTCCGTTTTCGATGTGTTGGACAGTCTATCTCATCCTGGTATCAAGGCCACTTGCAAACTCATCATTCGGAGGAAGTCGAGGAATTGTGGTTGGATTCATTACCTTTTCATGTTCAAACCACTGTCACTGCTCTCTTCGAGGATTCGTCCTTGGAATGAGCATCATCCGTGGCTGACGAGATTGCCGCACATGTCGGCAAGGTGGTTAAGCAGCACTTCTAATCAATTGTTGATTCGCGTAGGCTGTAGCTTATCGATCCTTCGTCGGACATTTAATTTACGGGTCTCGCAGCTCGAATAGACGCACACCGAATCACAGGTTTGCTTTCCAAACATCCTCGCGGTTCTCAGTCTTAATTTGTCATATTCTCCAGTCATACCAAATCATTTGAAGAAATAGATGCAATAACCGGTAGTGTGTCACACCACATTGTCCCTAACGGACCACCAATTACGACACGACCTCGCCGACTGGCACCGGACAAACTGGCTTTCGCTAAACGCGAGTTTGACACGTTAGTTTCTAAGGATATCGTTCGTCCTTCTCACAGTCCATGGGCCTCACCTTTTCACATGGTTTTCAAAATAAAATGGCGTTAGCTGACGACCATGTGGTGACTGTTGTGCGCTAAACTCGGTCACCCGTTATGATAGCTAAACGATACCCCACATACACGACATCACGGCATCACTTCACGGTACGACTGTATTTTCTAAGATCGATTTAGTAAAAGCTTATCACCAGATTACAGTCGCCGCTGAAGATGTCGAGAAAACCGCTGTCGCGACTCCTTTTGGTCTCCTACGTATTTCTTTTTGGACTGCGAAATGCTTCTCAGACATTCCAGAGGTTTATCGATAGTGTTACACGAGACTTGGAATTTGTTCACATCTATATCGATGACTCGCTAATCGCATCGTCGAGCGTAGATGAACATTTCCAATATTTGGCACTACTATTTCAACTTTTGTCCGAACATCGAATAGTAGTCAGTCCCGATAAGTGTGAACTTGGAAAGCCGGAACTTGTGTTCCTCGGCCACAAGATCACTCGAGAGGGTATTAAGCCTTGCAAGGATAAAGTACATGCTATTCTGGATTACGCCGTGCTGTCCTCAGTCAAATAGCTTATGACATTTTTGGGGTTAGTTAACTTCTACCGTTGTTCCGTGCTTTATACCATCATCCGACCTACTTCGTGACAATCTAGGTAAGTTGTCGCTTACTAATGCCGCACGACTCGCGTTTTTGGAGATGAAAGTGTTATTATCACAGACCACGCTCCTAATGCACCCAGTTCCGTCCGCTACACTTAGCATGGTGAGAGATGCATCTGACTTTGCTACCGAAGCGGCCCTACAACAGTTAGTTTCTGGGATATGGCTACCACCAGAATTTTCCTCTCGGCGCCTAAGTCCCACGGAAACGACGTATAGCATTTCCGGTGGAGAACTGCCGGCCGCATATAATGCCATCAAACTTTTCCGCTACGTATTCGGGGGTCAATATGTTATCTTTTTTACTGACCATAAGCCTCTGATGTATGCATTGCATACTAAGTCTGACCGTTACTCCCCACGAGAAGTCAGACATTTGGACAACATTTCTCAGTTCACGACTAACCTACGACACGTTAAACGTGGATCGAATTGCATCGCAGAAACCTTGTCGCGAATTCAGTTTAGTGCTAATAAATATGTTCTAGATATTCCGGCCATGGCTGGAGTACAGGCACAAGATATTGTTGTATCTCGAATTAAGTGAATAGAAGCAAGGCACCTTTGTATGAGTGAACGTGTATCCAGCACCAATGTACGGCAAGCGCTAGTGCAGGCAAGTGATTGAAAACGCAGACACGTACGCAATTGCGTGAGTCAGTGATGTATGCAATCGAAAGTGTAAGACAATTGCACAATCGGGTTAAGCTACACAAGGTCGTGCGACACGTGGCACAATCAGATTGGTCCATGCTGTCTAGGACCAAGCACAACAAACACCAACTGCGTGCGTGCGTGCGTGTGGGTGCGAAATTGTCCCTCTAAGCACATGTTTGTTCAAGCCGAACACAACGGAATTAACGTGTGCTAATTTATGTATCAAAACAACTATCATCAATGAAATAGGAAAATATTGAATAAACTATGAACTAAATCTGAGGAACATATAGAACTGTGATTTATGATAAACTGTTACTAATCTTCAGAATGCCTGAAGAGGTGTGTTGATTACACCAAATGGGTGAAACAATTCCAAATTAAAAAGCAGCTTGGGATTTATCTCTAAGGAAATGATAATTTACGTACCTGTGTTCTCATCTTGCATTGTCTTGAATCCTAGCTTTGATAAACCAAAGCTCTATGTCTTTCAATAACAGACACCGGTTGATCTGGGAACCTTGGAATGGAACGAACGGCGTCTGAGGTTTAGTCAAAGACGACGAATTTCATTGACTTATTCCTGACGGCAACAACGAGCCTGTTTTCGGAGGGCTTTTATTTGCCTACTTCAAAACCAACAGGCGATTAATGCCACTCCGACCCCAATAGGCCTCGTCTGTAGTCACACTCAAAGACAAATACGTAATCTTGAACACTGAAGGAGAAAAATATAAACTTATGTGAACGTAGGCAAAGTTGGAACAGCGGTGTCATAGGGATTATTGGAGAGTGATAAACATTTACAAGTGATTGCGTGAATGGGTGCAGTGAGTGTGTCCGATAATACGCCATCAAAGGACAGACGATTTGATGTCAAACCGCGAGAAAATTGCCCAAAACACTAAAACCCTAAAAAGATACACTATCGGTCAATTTATAATCTTTGCGCGGCTCTTGCTGAGGCTGATATTATAATCTGGTTGCATAGCGAAGATAAAAACACATACAGAACACAGGATGAACACAAGCGGCACGAACGGGAACGAAAATATCTTCCGGAGCAACATTACCCTCATTTAGAAATGCATGTTGCTGACTTCGTTAATTCTTCGGCATAATTATTCTGCTGGTTTTGCGAGTCACTTGATGAACGACCTGAGATTTCCCAAGTACGATTCGTAAGGGAAACCGATAGCTGCATCTCACAAACGTGGTGTACGAGATATCGTCCTTGGGTAACGCGAAATATCTGGCAAATGATAGCTCAGAGTGTACAACACTTCACGACTTTGCCTCGTGGTTAGCGTGGTGCTTATAAAATAATCAAACAAAGATTGTAAAACACGATCCAAGTTGATTCTGGCACACACGGTTCTTCCAAGCTGTATCTCTGGATTGGCTGAAAAAATTATAATAATACGAATATACAAATCTGTATGGATGATTGACTTTGATACGCTGGTAGTGAGTAGACCTCTGCTTGAAAGATCCACAGACACCAAATCTGTTGTTGGCCCAACTCTTGTGGCTCTACTTCAACAGAATGAACACCAGGAGTAACTATCTATTAGGAATCAGACTTGAAAAAATACTTGACAAAATCCGGTTGTTCTTGGCATACCTATTGACTATGATTCAAGCCACGAACACCGGTGCTCTCATCATGTCTCCTCGCCACGAATGAGGCATTTCTTTCCAATGAGGACCTTCTTGCGCCTCCAACAACTCTCCAAACCCGCCTTTATATGCATACCAATGTATTCTGATTTCCAAAATCTGAAGATGAATGACCAACGCTATACAGCAATTAGTACTCAGTGCTGCGTCAATATCACGAAGAACAAAACCACGAAACGATTACCTCAATGTCCAAGGATATATAGGCATGCATACATGTACACGCATATATATATATATATACTGGCGGAATTATAAATACGAAGAGATAACAATATTCAAGACTTTGAAAAACTGCAAAAATTCGCATTAGTTATCTCTATGAGTGGTGAATCACTTTCTGAGTAGAAAAATTGAACAATACGGCCTGTCCGCAGAGAATAAATCAAACCAGCACTGCTCTACCCGGTCACAAGGGCCTTCAGTAGAATAAGAAGTAGGTATACCTTGTTAGATACTATGGTACTCATTGTTATATTCCTTGTGAAATTTCACGAGCTTCTGAGCAAGCTTTCAAGGCACATGTCAGGAGTCATTTTGGCCCAATGTTCGCCCAACCACGTTCAGTGTTGTGCTGCTTGGGACCGCACGGTGTGTGGAAAATAACGCTCCTAATATCTGAGCAAGGTAGTTTTGTGTGAGAATTAACAATTGGACTAGAGTACTCGTACTATTCGCAATGAAAACAATATAGCTCCTGCCCGAACTACGCGCAATTGAGGGTCAAGAACACCGGCTGAATGAACACACACTCGAACTCGTATTCTGCGCAATCGTAATGTACATAAACATGCAGATGCAATAAAACAACATGAAGTACTGTCATTAACAATCGCCGCGTAAGCCGCAGCTTGAATGAAGATTTTGGTTTTTGTAATCACGGCGTTCTTTGTTCTGTAAGATTTCCGATCTTTGGATTGTTTCTGTTGAACTCGAATTTGCACTGGGATCATTTACATCTGGAAAAGACTCCGAAAGATCTGCACTAGTATCAATCGGATTACAATCAGAAACAGGATTAGAGGCAATCTGATCAACATTTCTTCGATGAATGGACCCATCAGTAAGATCTAAAGTATGACAAAGCCATTTCCCAAGTTGCCTAATTACAAAGCCTGTTGAGGGTCTCAAATCAGTTTTTTGTGGTAAACAACTTCCGAGGGCTCGAGCTGAAGTAAATCGGTGCGTAGTGTGCGGCTCTTGAACAGCCTCGCCGGACTGGTACCCGTGATTGAATGTGCGGATTTACGATAATGCAATAAATAACTGTCCATACGGACTACCAGAGAAGAAGCAGCGGGATCTACTGCTTCTAGCTAGATAGCCCAGGTGAGGGGCTGACGATCGAGCCGTCAACTGAGACAGTCGGACCAACCGAAGGTAAATGACGACCAAGAGAATCATGTCATCGGCCACGGACAAATGTACAGAACACAGCCGAAGCGCTCAAGCAGCGACAATAGCAATCTTGGTGCCGCGCAGTCTGGAAGAGGGCCTATATAAACGACCGTGTGTGTTTCATGACTTGACTTGTGTGACCGTGAGAATACAAGTACCCTGCCCTGTGTTGTCGTCCTTGTTACAATAGGAGTGAGAGCAACTTGACGAGAACCTGTTCATTACTTCTTTTCGATTCGTCACCTTGTCGCTTGCGTATCCGCGCCTTAAGCATTAGCTTGGATTCTGCACAGGTACTGACGTACTGACTGTAATCGAGACTTAGACGAATACGAACCATGAGTGAGCATACACCCCAACACCGTCCCTGTCCTCAGCTGCACACATACACTTCGAAATGAATGCATGTTCTCGTCTGGACGTTTGCATTTATATTGGAAGTGATATGATATGCAAAATGCTACCGACGGGATGGGATTCGAACCCACGCGGGGAAACCCCAATGGATTAGCAGTCCATCGCCTTAACCACTCGGCCACCCCGTCTACACATCTGTGATATACACAACATTACTCAAAATCAACATCATCACATCATATCACATCAACATCATGCCTAACGTGAACTGTCATGTCTACTCATTTACTTTCACCATCTGATTTTGAGCAATGCGGAATCATGACAAAACTAACAAACACAAACACACACATACACACACGTACACATATCCTTTAGCAGTATATTGTGGTGATTCAGTCGCTATCACACATGATACGGCCATGTACAGCTTCGTGACTATGCCCGTGGATGAGCCTGAACCAATCAGGATCGCCTAGGACAGATACGACAAAAGCTGCCTGTGATTGGTCAACTTTCAGCCTGTCAATTATTTTCTTTGATTCAACATATTTATATTAACCAGTTGTGCAATACAATTGACTTACTATTCTCCCACGTTTGTTGCTCCTCACTCGAAGTTCTCTTTCCACACTGCCACCTTTAACCATCTCCTTTTTGTCGTTAAACAACTTTGTTTATGTTCTGCTCACCCGTCATCTCCGGACACCATCACTAAAAGCTGCCAGTTTTAGAGGAAACTCGCGCCGCTTTCAAAATCCCCGTTCGCTAACGACACGAACCTGACTGCCCTCCGGTAAGTTTTCGCATTCATCATGCACTGAGCTCGCAAGAGGTACACATACTCAGGATGCATGAATCACCGGAAAGACCGACCACAACATCCCTCTACCAAGCCGAACCTGTACTAGGTCATTGACTGGGGTGAGCGGAGAGAAAACTCCACTGATACCATCGCCGTAAACACTGTAAAATCCACCCGCGTTGAACCTACGAGGTTCTTTGGGTTGGATAGTCAGCTGCGGTGGCTCTCCCCAGTGTCTCGCTTCGAGTGCCAACCGCCACATTCTACCGCATGTAACTATCTGTTCTCTCTTGCTTTTTTCTATTTTCTTCCCCAGGGGACCCATGTTGTCGATTTATTTTTAACGCAACTAAAGTGGTTTCAATTAGTTTATTTATATTTTCAAAATAATTCATTCATTTCTGAGTGACCTTACACGTTTCTTTCGTTGTTGTGTTTGTTCTGCTTATCAGGTGACCGGATGTCATCCACAGGCCATACCCCCGGATCCGAGGACTTTGGAGCTGCGGTCCGAACCCACGAACGGTTTCAAAGTCACAAGGAGCTGCAACATTTATTTATTTCACTGGCGTTATCAGTTGAGACATACTCGTTCGCTTGACAGACTCCTAAGTCTAAGCTCTTCCTGCGGGCGGTCTTCTAGGAGCGGACCTCCGTAGAGACCAGCCGATCACGCCCTGTCTATCACTTGTTTAACTGTAAGTTGCGCGCACGCGGCAACCACAAGCGCTACTTCCGGCACACTTCCTCTGCGCAAGCCGGCGTGCGGTCTCTGTACTCAGGCTTTGTGAGAATACACGCGGTTGGCACTCCACAGTCTGTTCTCGTTGACTTCCTCGACAAAAGCAATCGTAGAAGCTGAGGGAGTGTGCCCTTCAATAAGTTCAACTGATCCGCTTGTTGTTCATTGCAGGAAAACGTCAAGAAAAGGAAGTGCACTGTTCAGTTCAACTTCCATTTCCAGTTCCAATTCCAGTTTCATTTTTAGCGAAAATCTTAAATTCGGATCTGTTTCGTCAAAAATCCTTAGTAGTTGTTGCTCATTGTTATTAGACGAAATTAGACAGTATATGTTTATTATGGGATTATTTAACAAACTGCATTCTCTGACAGTGAGAGAGCCACACTGCCTCGGCATGGACCGGAAACGATCAGCAAGCAGTCCACTGAAGGAAGACCGTGGGAGTGTGGACTGTGTGCGTTTGTATTGGAATAAAACTGTTAGGATTGTATCTACCCGACCAATTGTCCGTAATGAAATAGTATACAACCGGACTAAGCGCACTGGGAGAACGAAAAGACCAGATAAGTATAACAAGAATGTATTCTGTCACATTTGGCTGATACTAACTCGTTCATATACAAAGGAGTGTATACACTTATAGGCAGATAACGTGCTTCCCAATCACAAAGCGACTTCGTTGTATGTACACGATCTAATAAACACCATCCGTACTCACCTGATTGGTTCAATACTGGAAATGAAGCTGTTGCGCACTGGACCGCGAGTGAAGGCATTCGAATCTCCACAAAAGCCTACACCCAAAAAACGCACACTTGGCTGACCGAAGACAATGGATCGGAATTAGCACGTGCGGTTGACGTGTACACGAAACGCACATAGAAAACAAATGACAAAACGGAAGGTGATTACATGGTCACTAAATGGAACCAGCGATAACTCAGACTGGTTCATTTCGACATCCCACGTTACGTTGATTGATTCGATCAACCAAGTGCGCATCATCATACACCGCATTGTCATCAAAGTCCGATTGTAAGGGATCATGCGAATATAACTAATTGTGATCCAATCACTTTTCGATTATCCAACTGCCTAATCGTTCACCAATCATATCGTATGCATTTTTATATGTGCAAACAAATACGATTATACATGAACAAACTTGTAGTATTCGCATGTTCGATTCTCGTGGTGGACCGATATCATGTGAACTGATTTCCCGGCTTAAGCTACTCCATAATGCATAGGAGATATTTGGATCTGAATCAGTTCCAAGTGTTCACATGGAAGATGTCGGAAGAAATTTTGTCATTTTCACGGGATTAGCTCCAGTTTGATGAGAACGACGGCATTTAAACACCAATGCATCTACCTACACAAACACTGAGTGTGTTGGATAGTGTGGGATTCAGTCCGTTTCAAACATGTGTAGAGTTTGTGTGGTTATTCGTGAATGTATGTAGGTATGTTCATCGTTGAGGGGTGCATGTACGTGTGTGTTTGTTTGTGTGTTTGTTTTGTCATGATTCTGCATTTCTGTGAATCAGATAGTGAAAGTAAATGAGTAGACATGACAGTTCATGTTAAGCATGGTGTTGATGTGATATGATGTGATGATGTCGATTGTGTGTCCATTTCAGACGTGCGGTGACGTGTTTAAGCTGTATGGATGAGTCTGAGCATCATTGTCCATTATATGGAGCAAATCATTTTCAGGTAAAGAAAGAAGATAGGAGGAGTTCATTGTGGTTGAGTGTTTTATCCGAACACATTGAATACCACAAATATGTTTGCATAGAAAGAACCCGAGGGGAATGAGTCTCTTCCGGAATTTGTTTCTCAAGGTCCCAGTTGACTGCGCTACACTAGCAATTCTTTCGGGGTGATACTTGGAATTTTATAATCTGTGGCCGTGTCAGTCTGAGGACCATAACTTACAATAATGCCTCCAAAAAGAGTCAAAAATGTTGCATGAATGTGCCTAGTTTGTTCAAAGGTTGTTCATCATCATCAGCAGCAGCACCATCAACCAGTTCATTAGCACCAATAGCAGCAGAATCAACAGCATCATCATCGTCTTCTTTTTCACCAATGTCATCACTCTCACCGTCAGAGCGGAAGATTTCCACCGAGGTCTCTATTGCCGACTGTGCCACATATTTGGAGGTGGCATCGAAATCTGTCACTAAGCCAACCGGAACGAAACGCCGCCAACTCCAGAAACAACTGCCTAAGCCTGTCCACCACAATGCGGACCCAGTTGACACTGATGTGGCCTAGAAAGCACAGGACAGTGTCATAGGTACAATACCAACCAAAGGAGCATCGCCGTTGATGAAAGTAAACGGGACTGGATAACAATGGCGGATCGTCCACGAAGGGCGCCGCCATTGAAGAAGCACTGTTTCCTAATAGCGAACTTGCCTGAGGCAAAGGAGACCACGGCACACGCTCGTCTGGACCACGATATCGCGAGTCTCCGGAGTATACTAACAAAACTGTGTGTCCCCGGGGCGGAGGAGACTGCAGAGAATTTGCGGGTAAAATCAGCCTTCCGAATTGACAAAGCCAGTGACGCTGAACGCTGCTGTCCGCTGAAAGTATTGCTAGGCTCCGAGGAAGCCGCGACTTCTGTGTTGCGAAGATCCTACCGGCTAAATGGCGAGCAAGTGCGGTTGCACCGAGATCTGGACCCTGCGGATTGTGATAAATATATAGAAATGCATTGAATGAACGCGTGGACGTATAGAACAAAGAGAAACGGACTTTATTATTCAGGATTTTTGGGTGCAGAGACGGACCCCTCTTTTCCGGTGGAGGCCACTGGCCATAGTGTCCCTGTCACTCCCCCAAAGCTAGGACGCCCTGAACAAACGGAGGTGGTGGCAAGTCGAGACAACGCCGTCATCCTGCTGTCAAATGTCCGTGGTCTGCTGAACAAAAGAGATGACATGGAATACTTGCTGTAGTCCAACTCACCTACTGTGATAGAATTAACGGAGGTGTCCTTTCCTGGCTACACCCTATTCCGAGTCGACAGGAACTCTATCCGATTGGGTGGGGCATAGCATTGTTCGTCCCATCACACATTCCAATAGCGCAGTTAGAGGCTTTCGCTGATCCAATAGAATTCGGTGAAGCTATTTGGTGCAGCGTCCAACTTACAACCGGAGGCTGTGAGACAGTTGGAGTCATCTATCGGACACCTGCGGTCACTCTTCCAGATATGATGAATTTATTGAGGAGATGGGCGTGCCACGGCCACTGCTTCATCTTGGGCGACTTCAATGCCCCACATATTGATCGGACGTCAGGTAGGACAGCGGCCGGGGCAGAACCTTCCTCTCGGGAGTTATCGACAACGGCCCAAGAACTGGCCTTCTACCAACATGTTCAGGAATCAACCCGGAGGTAATCCTATCACGGTTCCATTCTTGATCTGGTGATTTCTCCTAGGAGCTCAGACGTAGATAGGATCGAACGTTTCCCTCCACCTGGAAGCATTGATCACATGTTGTTAGAAATTCACTGGTGCAGTGGTTCTTGTCCATCCCCCAGACCACACACTGGAAGTAACGTTTGGCGCACACCATTCGAGGATGTCCGGAGAGCGGCTCTAGGTGTCATCTGGTTTCCCATGGATTCAGATGTCTACTGCGATGTGAACGAAGCTTGGGCGTTTATCCGTGATGCTATCTTATACCTTATGAATACCTACTCCCCCTCAGCCGACTTAGACTCCGAGTGAAAGGGGCCATCGTGGTTTGACCTGGAGCTCAGACGACGAAATCGGGCCTGGCAGCGGTTCCGATCTACAGGTGAGGGTTATGATCTCTGTCGCAGGATTCGTAACCAATGTGCCGAACAGAAACGGATGGCGTTCGAGGAGGTCCTTGCGGTTGATGCAATGCGAGCACCCAAGCGCCTGTTTGTATACCTCAAGCGCCGCACCAGGGCGAAGGTAAGTATTCCGTCGCTGATGGACAACGACGAAATGGTTACAACAGATGATGGAAAGTCTGAGACATTAGACAAACATTACCTGTCAGTGAATTCTGTGGAGGAAGGCGCACCAACCCCGATGGTGAATCGTTCACCGCTGCTTAGTATTCTTGATTTTGAGAAACCAGAAGTGAATAACATGCTCAAATCTATTAAAACCCACAAGTCACCGGGGCCGGACTATGTGCATCCTTTGATGTTGAAGGAGTTGGCTGGCCAATTAACTCGACCGCTGACTCGGTTGTTCAGCTTATTGCTGGCCTCTGGCAGTCTACCTGAGGAGTGGAAAAAGCAGTGGTCGTTCTGCTGTACAAGGGTGGGACAAAATGCACCTCTGCCAATTACCGCCCAGTTAGCCTCACTTCCGTAGCTGGAAAGGTCATAGAAAAGCTGATGGTGGCTCGCGTAAGTGAACATCTGGAGAGCTATCAATTGCTATGCACGGAAGAACACGGTTTTCGGAGGTACAGATCGTCTGCCAAACCCGTTGACTGCACGTGAAAGTCGGTCGAGCGCCAAGGCCGAGGGATATGTCACGGACGTCATCTTTGTGGACTTTAGTAAGGCATTTGATAAAGTTCCTCACGATAAGCTGTTGCTGAAACTCCGGGCCATCGGCATCTCAGGGCCCATGCTTCACTGGACTGAGGATTTCTTGGTCGAGAGAACCTTTCCGTGAGAGTTGCACAGTCCTAGTCCGCGTGGTATCCAGTTAGCAGTGGAGTGCCACAAGGCTCCGTGCTAGGACCCCTGTTGTTTCTAGTGTTTGTGGACGACCTATCACAGACCCTTCGATCCCAATGCCCTATATACGCCATTCGATCGGTAGAGGACCGTGAGATACTACAGGAGGATCTGCAGGCTCTCGTCAATTGGTCGACCACCTGGGGTCTACCCATAAAGGTGGACAAGTGCGCGAGCATGAGGAATGGTAGCTCCAGTGATAATTCCGGCTACTGCCTTGGGGGTATCGTACTCCGTCACACACAGGAGGAAAAGGACCTCGGAGTTGTTGTCACCAACAATCTGAAGACAACAGCACACACCGAGAGAGCCTGCGCCTCAGCGTGGAGGATATTTGGTCCAGCTCGCCGTTCATTTTGGCCTTTACCCCTGGACACATTCCAACTGCTGTATGTCTCGCATGTACTTCCTCGCTTGGAATATGGCGGTCCGGCTGTCTATCCCTGCACGGCGGCGGAGGTAGCCAAACTAGGACGAGTGCAAGGTGCTGCCACACTCCTCGTGGTCGGACTACGTGGATTCGGCTAAGAGGAACGCTTGGAAGTCACCGGGTTGTTTCCCATTGCCTATCGACGTCTTCTAAGCGACCTCCTCTATGCCAGGCGAATAATCCATCCTCTCTTGCTCGAGTGTTGCATCTTCTGTTCCAACGCGTTTTTGTCCATTATTTTTATCTGCCATTTGACCACTTGTTATATTGCGCAAACCTGGAAGGAGTGTCTCAACCTCCTCCGGTATACCAGTGGTGGGAACGTGCGTTTATAATTCGTGTGCATTTCGGAGTTCTCCTTTTTCAGATTTTCAACAACCAGGGATTTCTGTATTCGCTTCCATTACACAGCGTCACAGCACTCGCTAGAGTGAATAATCTTCGACGAATTTCGTCCTGATGTGAGTACTTGCAATTGCTACTACAGTAGTATAACTCATGAACAAAACTGCCTCCTGTATGAAATTGTGAACCAAAGCTGTCAAAACTGAATTCCGTTTTTGCGCCATCAGTCCGCATTGGACAGCTGTCTGGGGTTGAATGAAACGATCACATTCGGACGAGGTTCATACAATTTAAATGTTGTAGACTTATGCAATAGTAATCGCTAGTCATACTAATAACTTACAACTGTAAATGGATAAACATATTTTACATTCATTATATAGTATTTTATCAAGACACTTGTGTATAGCAATAGTTGCTCTGTGGTGTTGAAAAATATTGCCCTTGGTTCCATGCGTAGATTCAGAACTCTCGGAGTCGACCCGGAATGACTGAGAACACTGTACGTTGCATTGCTTTGACTCTAAATTACAATCCAATGTTGCCTGTTACAGAATATCAGGTACTAACCAGAAAGAACGAGCACACACGATTGAATTTTAAAAGGAAACCTGATTTGCGTTGATTGTGCTAATTGACATATGCAGTTCTATCCAGCGCTAAATAAAGTTCTGTTCTAATTCATCGTGGAAAATGTAGTTACGAACAAAGGCCGTGAAAGTATTTCATGTTATCTAGACTGGTTCTCAGAGCCCAATGTCAGATGTTACAATGGTAAAGAGGGGAATGATAATCAGCTTCATTTGTCATTTGTTATATGACCTTATGTGGCAGTCGGCTATGACGAAACGCTCATGATTGTTAGTCAGGTTTTACAATATGCTGAATCTTTTGTGGTTTATAGTGAAATGTGACGCCACAAAGTCAAAACTCGTTTACCACTTTGAATAGTAATATCTCTCCTTAGTTCAGATACACTTGCGATAAACTTGCCAATTGAAGTGCGTAAAAAATTCAGCAGAATATGCAACTTCACCAGTAGGGTTTTGTGTTGCCTATGATATTCCAGTAGAACTACATTTTTCGGGTGCCCTAGCCAATCATGGTGACTGTTAGATGCAACAATAAAAATCTAGTCTAAAGCACCGAGATGTTTACGAAAAAGGTGCTCAAATTAAAAAGAACGACCCATTATTCACTTTTTTCTGTCATACTCAGTCCTCATTACGTAATTACGCAATATACCGATTGTTCCGACACATCAGAACGAGGCGATGATGTTCGCTGTGAGTTCACCCGTTGCATATAGCTAAGGTTTCGTAAGAACCACGCTGCGTACGGGGATCTGGTTACCGAAACACCATCACAACGGATTTTGGAGCATATCCACGTGTAGTCGATAAAAATGATGGCAAAAAAGAGCCAATTCAGAAGTCATGCTTACCTAACTCCAGGACCATCTATAACGGATCATCTAATGGCAACCAAACACAAAGTTGACCCCGTTTCGTCATTCGGGCCGTTGTTATGTGATCGTGATTTGATAATGTTATCATTGAGCGAATCTATGTTAATCAGATTGTGTGGTCCTGTGCTTTGCGGACAGAAACTACCTGCACAGTTAATTCATTCACCCTGAGAATAACTGTAGTTATTCACTGTGAATAACAAACACTTCTTGCGGTTCATTGTATCCTAGATTGAATGCATCAACAGCGAAAACGCTTGTCACCGCTTGTCTGTAAAGCTGACACGGTGTAGTGATTCAGCTAGCTTCGCACGCGGTTCAGTGCACATTAGCTTCATTTCCAATATTCAATTATTCATGCGAAGCCGGATATTAACTGTTAGATTGTGTAGATACAGCGAAATCGCCTTGCGAGTGGTCAGCACGTTATCTGCCAATAAGCATATACACCCTTTTATATATAAACGAGTTAGCACCAACCAAATGTAACAGAATACATTCTTGCTGTTCTTATCTGGTCTTGTCGTTCTCCCAGTGCGCGTAGTCCGGGCGCGAGTTATTTCTTTACGTGCGATTGGCCGGGTGGATACGCTTCGCACGATGCCAAGGCTCTGTACGGTACACATACAGTCAGTCAGCACTGAGATCAAATGGACTTTGCACTTTAATCCGTGTTCTTTAGAAAACTGGCGAAGGAGTACTACTGCCCACTCAATAGTGCTTACACATCTCACTGACCCGGAAACTTGATGTGGGACCACTTTATCTGATTCGACCCCGAGTACAATCAAGAGGCTTGAGCGTCGGATTTTCGGTACCACCATGACGTGATTAGTCTGTTTCATTGAGCTTGGTAACGACCCAGTGTCAACGCAGTAAGGGCGATTGGGGTTACAGAGATCGAAAATACGGTTCAATCTTGAACAGTACAATTACCCAGCCCATTGGATTGCTGCGTTCACACTACAGATCCCGATCAAATGAGTGAGGGAAACCTCGAATCTCCCTGTGTGTGTGTGTGTGTGTGTGTGTGTGCCAGTGCTATGCTTGAACAACTGTGGCAAGATATCTTTTGTCCCATGGTTCCAGTAAGCGTTTGCCATGACTGGATCAACCATTCAGTGCTGACGATGGTTAGTTTGAATACTTTAATCCTCATGATTTGAGTCGACATTACAGAACAGGACGAACTGATTGATTTGACTAAATACAATTAGGAAGTAAATAAAATTCGTTACTGAATACGGGTTTCTGTTTGAAATTATTTCCATTTACGTGAGGAACAGACCTTGTTTTGTCTATCTGGATTTTTATCCCCAAAAATAAAAGACATCCTCGAAAATTAGCCCTAGTGCATTTTCGGATTAAAATGATTAGTATAAGACTGGTTCTAACTTCGAAGAAACACGGTAGTTATTGCTTTATGTCCATTCATTGTATTCGATCATACCAGTTTGTGTAGATTTCAGACTGAAGACCATTGAGAACAGCGAGTAAAGTGTTAACATCTTGCACTATTTGGCTTTTTTAGTACTGACCAATCGAATGAAGGATACTCAATGCTTTGAATATGAGAACAATGTTCCGCATGCTTTTAGTCATCATTTATCTGAAATCATATCTAATTCACCAAAAAATCGTCCCAATTGCATGTCTCGTAACGATTTTAGCTTCACCACCTGACGAGAATATTAACAATCCCAACGCTTATGCACGCAGTCAGTTGCAAGCGAATTGGTATCTTGTTGGATTCTTTAAATACATGTTTGCGTATGAATACAGTGGAAGGTGCATGCCCCGTAGTCTCAAAGACCCACTGAACTAAAAGAGATCACTGGAAACTATACCCTGAGAATTGGAGCGGAGAAGCACATAAGATCTCAATAATTCAGGTTTGGTAACGAGCTGGACAACAGATTACTGCCTACCACGAAAGATGATCAATGACATCATCATTTTCCCCTGAATATTCCACAGCTTTCGAATAACTACGCTCTCCGTTTTCCGCAGATTTTATACGGAAAATAAATATAAGAAGCTTCTATTTAACCTAATAATATGTACTGAATAGGAGTTAAAAATAAAAACACTTTCACGTAAAACGGTTCAAAGGTTTTCAGATCTCAACGTACGATTCCATAGATTATATTATTTGGATATGTTCTTCCTTGTCGATTCTCAAGGTGCATGCATATGGGGAGCACGGATGCTGTTTTAATGATAACGTGAACTTCAGCATATCGTACATATTCTTTAAACATATACATGTATTAAACACGTCTCGAGAAAATTACTTCCCAGGTATGCTGGTTGGGAAGCAAAAACTCCAACCAGCTGTTACCCAACACGGCAGAGTGCCAAGCTATTCCCTAAGTGAAAGTTGTTTATATGTTTTGATCTCTGCATCATGTCCTTGAACCAAACGCAGTTGTCATTCGGAGATTCCGGATAAGCCGAATGTTCGCGCTGGCCCAAAGGCATCTAACGTAATGCACCGTCATCTCCATTGGTAGACTGAAGACAGTTTGGTTCTCGCTCCGATCACATGACCCCACTGATCCACCGGACCGACGCCCGTCCGTGAGTGCGACAAGTCACACGACTGATGTCTGCTACTTTTACACTGGAAGGGCGTGGTCAGACAGGCGGTCACAACGAACAGTGGTTGGCCGAACGGGGTTGTGGCCAGTTGACGAATGAAATGCACTTTACCAATAGGAAAACCAACCATTGAGTTCAGTTCTCACATTAAACTTATAGTTTTCCTAATCTATGCGATGGTTCCGCAAATCTGTGTGATAATTTCGCGAATCAGTGTGATAGCTTATCAAATCAGTTTTGAGCGAGCAAATTGTCCTCTCTTCGAATCATGTCGTTTTACTGGCGTAAACACTGATTACATGGAGTGCTGGCCCGTGTACCCAGTAGTTGCAAAAACGAACTGGTTCGACTGTTGTAGCCTGCCAAGCCTTCTAATAGGCTGGTGTTGAGGCCAAACGCTGCTTGACATGATTCATCCCTCGTCCTAGCGCTCTGCGCCGTCGATCGGCTATCCTGTTGCTTGAGATTCCGTTGTCTAAAGCCTTGAGCTCGATACTGGTCAGGGTCTGCTTGAGCCTCGCATGACCCGCTGCAATGACGTTGCTTTTCTAAATAGGACGGACGGCGTGTTGGCCACGCATCGACCACTATCTTCACAAGGTTTGCCAGTGCTACTGCGATCATCATTCATCTGGTGAAAATCAAGCCCTCTGCAGTCTGCCAGAGGCATTCTGTACAACGTGTTTAAGGGCCTAGGGTGCAATCAAAAGAGGTCAAGACAGCTCTACCGTTTACAATAAAAGTGATCGCAAATATGCTAAGTATGTCGTGACCCATATCTCGTCTGCCTAAGCAGCTCATATTGCAGCCTTGATCTATCGTGACCAGGTGAACGAACTGTTCCCGCTTGATCATAATAAGTTTGGACAGTATTTTAAAGGTCAAATGCACCGACAAATTGAAAGCACCGACGACTGCGGGAGAGGGAGATCAATTTTCTATCCTTCCTTCGTCAACTGATCAATACAATGAATTGAACCGCGTCATTTCCGTTTACCGCTTCAATTTTGCGGTAGATTCAATGGCTTCTGAAAGATCTCATGGAAGAAATCTGCAGTGTGAGCTGCCTTTCATTGACCTGCCTTTGCTATGTAACACTAATACATCACGACAGTCAGATACTGATCTGACTCTGTTTTTGTAATGAAGCTGATTTTCTCACGAACTTTATCAGTACGGGTCAGTATCGGCAATGGGCTTTGGTTGGTGTGTGTGTGTGTCTGTGTGTGTGTGTGTCTGTGTCTGTGTATGTCCGTGTGTGTCCGTGTGTGTCCGTGTGTGTATGTGTATGCATGTATGTATATAGGTATGTATGTATGTATGCATATATATATATATATATATATATATATATATATATATATATATATATATATATATATATATGGCTGTCTGCCTGTCTGTCTGCCTGCCTGCCTCTCTGTCTGTCTGTCTGTCTCTCTGCGTGTGTCTGTCTGTTTGCCTGTCTTTCTGTAAGTGAGTGTGTGTGGCAGAAGCCAACTGTGCTTACAGTAAGCAGACAGATAATGAACAGCTCTGTGTCATCGAACAACATACAAACTGCCTAGAGCTAAGTACTAACTACTCATGTTTATCTGCAATAATTTTTGTCTGAATTTACACATCCAAGCTTAGTCACCTCCAGGCCGCTACCAATGTACTACTCTTCCGCTGAACAGAAATTGTAAGTTAAAAGTACATTGGAAAAGTAGTTCTAAAAATTTAAAGAGAATTCCAGTATTCTTGCCTTTTTATTTCACAGTTTTCATCGGTCCCATCTATGTATGATAATTCGCAGCTAGTAAGTGCATTCAACTTGAAGCCTGCTAAAACAAAAGTCTCTTACTCGACTCCATGACAGGAACTCATCGGAAGTCACTTTTGTTGACTGGACAGTCGTACGAAAAGAGTGGTTATCCAGTGGTAATCGGGCCCATCCTTCTCATAAGGTCGTTTATAGTAGCTGAACCCAGCAGATTTCAAACCGAATGAACTCATTGTCTGAAGATTATCATGCACGGCTGAGAAACAAAGCTATCAGGCTGGACAACAGCGGGAAAATTGCTAGTCATCTGCTTCTTTTGAAGAGAGGCTTTTGTGAACAGAGATATAACGTTTGAGACAAAACTGTGCGTGTCCATGGCATTCACCGGTGATGGAATGTTGAAAAACTTTGAGTGAATCTTTCAAACTATCTGTTACTGGCTCTTTTCCCGCTGCATAGAGTCGTTCGGTAAATCATCGGGTTGCTGTATGGTCAAGCTATTTTCCCCTATCAAAAACAGGACTTATTGGTACACCTTGTCTTTTACCTTTGCTAAAACTTACAATATAGGGATGATTGTCTCTACTGGCTGAGTTCCGTTAAAGTTTGCAACAATTATCTGATGTTCTAACTCCAAAAGCCACAGCCTCGTGCTTATCCCTTACGTTACAGTTAACACCCCTGTGCGACTGTTTTGGTGTCGGCATACTTGTGTTACTCACGAGTAGACGAAGCGTACATTTGTCAAATCTTGGGTGTACCTTTGGTCTCATCAGCTGCTTTACTTGGGGTCCACAAACGAATTTAAGTCAGATGTCTACGTTATTACTTATCGAGCAACTCCGTTTGTATTACTTATAGGGTGAAATTTGCTTGCGCTTTTCCTATCCGAAAGCAGGCGCCAAGAACCAGAGCAGAACCGGGCGGTTACTGTACCAGCTGGACATCGTGGTACTGCCAGAAGGACGCGATTCACACACGTGGATATGCAATGATGCACAACCATTATTCAAGTGACGAGAAAAATACAAGTGGATTTTCCATTGTCTCCACGTGCCATCTGTAAGTTTCTTTTGTAAGGATCCATCATTGAGTGTTTACTTGCGTTTTCAGTTGTAATCCTGACCCAGAAACGGAATCAATTACCTGGGTTCCTTCGGGAAGGCATTCGCAAACCTTGTGTTTGCGAACAGGTCAAATGTATATGTGACTCACAGTGTTATTGTGCCAAAAGCATGATCAAAAATCCCAATAGGAGGAATTACCATCATCATTTTCCAGTGCTAAAGTGGTTAATAATCAATCGAGCTGGTATTTTTTGTCGAATATGAAACGTGAGTACAATTGTAAGTAGCTAATAATCTCACAACCACAATGGTTGGCTGTGCTGCTCGTATGCAATGGCCACGCTGACTGTGAGTAATGAACCCCGTGAAATTAGTAGAGGCAACAGCGTAGCTGTCTACCACCACAGTTTACTGCTAATGACAAGGTATTTGCCGTGTATTTGAGCCATTTAGATACTACTTTGCCAGATAATAAAATAAGAATGTGAACAGCCAGCACTAACTATCACTCAACCTTGGTGAAATGTAGCCCTAATTCCGTCTGGCGTAACTCCTCTGTTGATTTGCTATAGGTAGGAAAGACTCTAGTGCATATGGAAGCTTCGTGCAGTGTACAATGCTTCGTATAAGTAACAGTTGGAAGGACATCGCTCATAGGCTGTAAGCATGTCAGGTAAAGTGCATAACGCCGTGGGCGACTGAGACTAGCAGCCGGAGAAGACGGACGTTGATTGCAAGCTGATTGGCTGAGTGTGTGCATCTGTGTAGGTGCACAGGGGTTCACAAGCTGGGATCGGTAGCGAAATGCAGTGAGGTTGATTGCAGTGTGACCAAGAACTTTGGGAACACTTTCGTCCGGTCGAATTGCAGCTTTTATTACTGGGACAATTGTCAGTAGCCAAAGTGCACGTAGCAGCGGTGAACTATGGGAAAAACTCAGTGAAACATACAGGCATTGTCGAAGTTCCTCAGATAGCAGGTTTTTCAAAATAATCAATCTCCAACATGCATGGGTACATTCTAGTAAAATTTGTCAAGTCACATGGTATACGGGCGATAACTCTTTCCCTACACACAGGGGAAAAGTTCCTAACCTCATTCAAATTGGGACTATTAGTAAGAAATTGTGGAAACCAAATCAGTGGTTTTCCAGTTGTTTTGCCACTGTAGTTTTATTACAATTGGATAAATTTTTCGGTGCCTATAGGAAGCACAGCCTCATTTGAGATATGACCTGGTGCGTCATTTTACATTATGACGGTTCTATTAGGATAAATTCTGGTCTGACAGACAGGGAACCTTCATTTTTTGAGCACTGAATTTCGCGTTGTCCACGGAGTCTTTAATAACGCACTATCAACAAAGTTAATCGTGATTTTTTGTAACCCATTTCAATTTGCGTGGCAAACTCTGCGAACTCAGGTACACTAACGTCAGTTTCTCCTTAAAGTTCTATTTACGAGGGAAGTAGTTATGAGCCTCCTAATTCTCGTTCAAAGTAAATCGGAGTTCAATGAGTGTTAATCACTCCGAACCGCGGTTATCGTGGTGTGTCCAAGTGACCTTTCCAATTTACCGTTTCTGCCCTAGTTGTCCATCCGTAATTAACCAATCGACTCAGTTCACATATTGTGCCTTAGAGAAGCAAACGAACAACCTTTTAATTTATACGTTGATGCAACAGTTCTCATCTCAGCCGCGATAAAGGTCACAATAGGGATTGTAAACCATGTACCTTTCAGGCCACCGCACTTTAAGATTAAAATGTGTGCTCATTTACCACTGCCATCTCGGCATGAGTCACTCGTCATCTGCGTGAAAAATCTCAATAGGACCAGCAAAGTGAAAAGGTTACTTGAGCGTTCCGTGATAATCGCGATTGGTTATGACTAGCACTCAATGAACTCCGTGACCAAAGTTTGAGAAAACAAATTATTGGACCCTTGATCGATTTGTCGATTCTGAGAACTGCCAATACGGACTGACAGGAGAAAGTGATGGTTAGGTCAAGTGTAGTAGGGTATGCGTGTTTGTAGGTGCATGCATGCACGTGTGCGCCAGTTGTAGCACACACAGCGGTGACAATCTCAGATCCAGTCGGATGAAACCCGCCATTGGAAGACTTTATTGCACCGGAAGGCGCAAGTGTGTATCACCAGA
Source organism: Fasciola hepatica (assembly GCA_948099385.1). Taxonomy (NCBI): domain Eukaryota; kingdom Metazoa; phylum Platyhelminthes; class Trematoda; order Plagiorchiida; family Fasciolidae; genus Fasciola; species Fasciola hepatica. The sequence continues at coordinate 3,092,851 of CANUEZ040000126.1, read as the reverse complement.
AAAACAGTTTGGTGTTTAAACGTGAATGGGTACTGTGATATAACATTGAATAGGGCGACTGTGTTGCTAATGTGGACCGAGTCGATACATGAACGGTGAATGCAGGAAAAGTGTGTTGGGGTGTACGACTCGCTAATATTAGAGAGGCCTTAGGACATCTACCGTTACTGGTTTGGCTTGACAGTTGGAGAGGGACATCTGCCGTTGGTGGCAGCGGAATTAGTGCCATGAAAAAGTAACTGGAATCTGTGCTTCCAGATCGTGCCATATGCAAACACCACAACAACCACGGTTCGCTGTGAATAACTGCCAATGAACTCCATGACTCAGGGTTGAGAAATGCCAAAATAATGGAAGTCTGTGAAAAACTCAACAGTGGTCCGAAGAACCGCAACGGATTGGTATGAGAAAGTGATAGTTCCGGCTAGAGAGATTGAGACAGCTTTGATATCCATTCCTGCTGATCGTATGATTAGATCATATCTAACTGAGGATGGCGGTATGCTGTACCATCTTCATTTAATTAGGGCGGTTACGATTACAGGTTTGGCAAATTAATAGCATACCACTTGTCACAGACTGTATTAAACCTGATGGGATAAACGCCACCAAGTGGTCAGTCTGTGACATGGAAGGAAGGTATTAAAAGCCGAACCAGTAAACTTGAGCAATTAGGACGTGCCGGGCTTCTACTTGGGGTCCATGAGACTCCTCCAGTCAGTGATTATAGGCAGTAAAATATAACTGTGCATGATCACAAGTGAAGTTCTTGTATTAAAACAATCTACTCATTGAATTGATGCTGGTATTTATAGCTCGCTTCGTGTTTTATCATACTGGTGATTGTTTTTATTTCCTAGTAACATAACTGCTGAGCAGTAGAAATCAGAAGCATCACAATCAATGCAACGTTATTGGTTTGCATTTGTATTCTTTTGTATATTGCCCACATCATTCCCCCTAATTCAGTATCACTATTATGTCTGAAAACATAAGTCAGTAACATCAAGTTGCAAGATGTATTCCTCAACATTTTGGTGCATGTTTACTAGGGCTTACTACAGACAAGGTGACTGTTATCATAAGACTAAAGAAAAACCCCCGTAATGTTATTCAGCAAGATATAACTACATGATACGAAAAGTGACACTTATATTTGCACAGTTTAACAACGGTCAAAACGATACTGTTATTTATAGTTTTTCACTTACTTATCAATCCTGAAGATGGTTTCGATATGGGAATTAGGTTGCCACTGATAATAAGGAATCAATGAACCATCGCAATCAATGAACTGGTAATGGTTGTTACCGTGGAATGAGACTCACAAAATTCTCTCAGATTCAGGAGACCAACGAGAATATATACGATTAAACCACGAACAGGTAAGCTATAAGTACAATGTCAAGTGGATGACATACTGCCGGGCGAATGGTGGTTTTGCTCGGGTTTTCCACTCAAGGCAGTTTAAAATTGATCAACTATAGGTGCCCCCATATCGGTTGATATACCACAAACAGTTTCGTACGAGTACTTCGGTAGCTTTATGCCATCACTCTGCAGTAAAAAGAACCATTTTTGAAGCTCAGTTAGCAAATCTTGTTATCGGTCATCATCATTTCAAGCAGAAAATCCCACAGGTTTTTGTCACCGGATGTCAAAATCTAACTACAGCTATGGTTTTCAGTAGCATATATACAAATTCGACTTTCCCGGGGGTGGATCCACCACCCGTGAACATGCATTACGTTGATAGTAAAAGCCATTCACAGTGCTATTCTCATACTTCCATGATTGCAACGTCCAGTCAGTTTTGTTTTCCTTACAATGCTAGCTTCAGATATGATGAAGACGAAAACAACTAACTTTTCTCCACCGTTTTTTGCAAAAGCGGACGGATTTTTTCTGTGAAATCTCTCAGATTTTTTCTCTTTTCGTTGCTTTTAGATCAAATATTTCCTGGTCTCTGTCTGGTACTTCTATCCCAATACAGCTTACATATTACCCAGTTCTGATATTTTGCACAATACCAATTTTCATATGAATAATGAGGGAAAAATACGGTTATTCACAAGAAGAATATGAAATAATCATAGGGAAAAGTGTTCCATGGGCTCACACGATTTCACCACTCTCCTCTTTAAAAAGGTAGTGTAATTTTCCGGTTTCCATTAAATAAGTCTTCAGAGTGATGAAAAGAAAATGGATATTTAACGGACCGTGCTTATACGACCTTGAAATCCAGGTCATGTAATCGAAATGAACGAAACGTTTTTCATCTGTGAGGCTAACGTTCACCGTAAGTTAGCTAATGAACTGTTAGAAAACGAAGTATTCTCCGTATATGTTCGCTTTGTTTTTAATTCTTACTTTTAAACAGACAAACGGGACCATTCAGAAAGAAGAAACGTTCTAGTATGATCAGCATTTATTTTCCCGTGACGAAAGCCAACCACGGTGAATTTCATCTTCGTCTGTTTAACAATAAACCGTACTTGACATTTAACTATCTTCGGATTTCTAAACTTCGGAATAATTTACCATGGTGAACAGCGTCACACAATTTCAATCGTCAACTGAACGAAGAAGAACTAACGGTAATGACATCAAGTTCTACTGTACATTATTGTCCAGTTTTGTCTACGAAGAGGTCAGGAAAGGAATTCATTAAGAGGAAAAAATTTCGTCTTGCGAGTTTCGACAACACCTAAGCACATGTGATTGAGGTATCTATGACACAACTGTTTACTAATTTTGGCTGCCTCAGTAGTCTTACTAGTGGGCAAACAACTGTGCCAAGATGCCCATACCGCGGTGGGGAGACGATGGGGATTGTGTGTTTATTTGCTACTGTAATTCAAACGATTGCAAACTGCGTTGGAGCTCAGAGGTCAAATGAGGCTCCATATCAGTTCAATCCTGTTCCAGAAGCCAGTAACCACACTCTAAGTGTGGTGGTTTTGGTTGTCATCTCTTAGTGACAAACCCAATCGGAAATAATAGAAAAACAAGAGTAAGAAAAGAGCAATAAGAGAACCACAAATAACATCCAGTCGAAGAAGAACTTTTATGAATGCAACAGAGCCACTGATCACAACACCTAGCCATATCGTCAAAGGTGTCTGACCGTCTAGCGGGGGGGGGGGGGGGGGGGCTCTCTTGCATCCCACCCAAGAGACCCAACACGCCCTACAGTGCCCATTCCACTAGCTAGACTTTTCATACCCTACGGTGCATCGCAGACAGCGATGTTGATCGAATGTTTTTATGTAAACTCATCCATATCATGTGACTCAGAGTACGACTACAGAAGCTCTAAACGAGGTTCGGTTCAAATCTTCTTCTTCAGAACACTACCAATCATATTTTCTGTCGAATCTACATTCTTTTCGCGCAACATGAAAGGCTACCAGCGCGGTAGAGTTGATACAGGTTGAACCCATAGGAAAGCAATCGAATAGGCTAATTGAGATTCAACTTCAGATGTTCTTGAGTACCTTCTGTGAAGGAAGACACGACCACGGCTCTATTAGTGATAATTGGCAACCAGGTCCCGAGACTTGGATTGGAGAACCATATAAAGTCCGCTAGGTCAGGTGTGGTAACGAACCGGATGACAGTGGGTTGCTGGCTACCACCAAAGTAAGCGGTGGTGAAGGGGATTTGAACCTTCGTCCTTCGCGAGAGCAAAAATGCCCTCAACTCCTCGACCACCACCGTTTGTTCGTAGGAATACATCGGTATCATCATCATCATCATCACTACTGGGTTACCGACTACACCTTTTTAGTTCTAATGTGTTAACATCGATGTCGTTGGTCTTCGTTTCAAGGGCATAGTGTAACGACTTTTTTCGACTAACATCGGTAAAAATCGGCACGAAACTACCGCCATCGGTATCAGTGCAGATAAATAGAAATTCGAGATTCCTGAAGCCTAGACGAAACTGTTGAAAACACTATGCATCCCACGTGAGGTGGAGTTATCCGAACACTGTCCTGTCGATATAGTTTGTTCAGTAGTTCTTCTTCGAAGTTATTATTCAGTCGAGATCGACCGTGCTTATCGGGTGACACTGCGTTAGATCTGGCAAATTTGGCGAGTTTTGTTTGGACAAACCACACCCAATTACATGCTATCAGGACTTCTCACAACACAGTGATTATGTTGTCCCTAAATGTTAATGGGCCCATCATGTGGTAGCAGTTATTGAAAGAATAACGTTATGTATGTTTTTCTTTAGTCTTATGATAACGTTGGATTTACCATTTAAAAACAGTCACCTTGTCTGTAGTATGGCCTAGTAAAGATGCACCAAAACGTTGAGGAATACATCTTGCAACTTGATGTTACTGACTTATGTTTCCAGACATAATAGTGATATTGAATTATGGAGAATGATGTGAGGAATACACGGGCAGGTGGGCAATATACAGGAGAATACAAATACAAATCACTAACTTCTCATGGAAATGAGAACACGTTTTCAGAGACAAACAGTTGTTTTCAATGATTCATTCTCTAGTATGTACAAATAATATAGAAAATGGTTATACTAAGATGATCGAGAATCGTTCGGGCTGGACGTCCAATTACCTCGGTGGCAAGGTGGATCACACCCACCCCAGTGATTCGGCTCCAAATCGTGTGACTGTCACGACCCAGTCATGCGGATCGACGCGTCGATCTAACTCTAACGCCCTCTCAAAAACTGTCTAATCCGAATGACCATAGACAATTTCAGCACAGCCATTTTGTGGTGATTCAGCAGCTTTCACACGTGGTTCGGCCAGGTACAGCTTCGTCGCCACGTACGCGGATGAGTCTTAACCAATCAGGATCGCCGCTGACAAGTCCGACAAAAGCTCCCTGTGATTGGTCATTCCCGAGTCTACCAATCATATTCTCTAATTTACCATATTTATACAACCCCTTTCTGCATTACAACTAAAGTGCTATTTCGCAGCCTTGGTCTTCTTGTCACCTTCGCTCGCGTAGTTCTGGGTGGGGACAATTTCAATAAGTCTTTAGTTCACTTCACTACGATTATTACAGGTAACCACGACTGGACAACCAAAGGTTGCTACCCAGTGTTCTAAGAAAGCTTGGGTGACTGTTTCGCTAGCTGCTTTGTGCAAAGGTTCAGCTAACGGCCATCTGATAAAGCTATCTACACGAGTGAGAAAATATATGCTACCCTTTGACGGAGGCAACGGCCCTACTAGGTCAACATGCATGTGTTGGAAAGGTGGGTCGACAGCTGGAAATTTTGATAATGGGCTTTTTGTGTGCCCATGGGCCTTCGACTGTTGACATTGGATGCAGGTACGGGTTCATGAAGCGACATCACGGTTCATATTGTGCCAAACATAACGGTCATCAAAGAGTTTAGTAGAAGCCTTTATACCCGGGTGGGACAAACCGTGTAAGGTTTCGAAAACCTGTCGCCTAAAAGCTGACGGTACTACTGGTATTGGGTGGCCTTTGGGCGTGTCACACAATATGTAACCTTCGACTGAAGGAATGGGAACCGACTGAAGCCTCAGCAATGAGGTGCTACGGAGCTGTTCTACCTCAGGATCGTCTGCTTGAGCGGACGCGATAGCTTTGGGATTGATCGAGCCCGGGGGTGTTGAGGTCCATGTTGTGAATGCGAGATAGCGCGTCCGCGACAGGATTATCGACACCAAAGATATGACGAACGTCACTCGTGTACTGAGTGACGTAATCCAAATATCTATACTCTCTGGGAGAGTGTCTATCCGTGGTGGCGCGCAAAGCTTGGATGATTGGTTTGTGTTCGGTGTAGACCGGGCCTAAAATGAAGGATGCCTAGATCGATAGCAAGGATTTCGCGGCTAAAGTTGATATACTTGGATTCGGACGGTTGCAGTTTTTTGGAGAAGAATGTATTGGGTTGCCAAGTGTCGGCTAAGTATTGTTGCAGTACCTCGCCGGCAGCTTTGTCTGATACGTCGGTGACTAACGCAATTGGGGAAGTTAGTTTCAGGTGTGATAACAAAGCTATGTTGCTGATAGCCTGCTCCAGCATAGTACGTACATCTCGTGCGGTTTCAGTGAAAACCAGCTGCTTCGCTTTGCCTTTTAACAGGTCTGTGAGCGGCTGCATTAGCTGAACAGATTGTGGGGTGAAACGCCGATAGAAGCTGACCAACCCGTCGAAAAGCCGTAGTGGCTTGAATGACGTAGGTTCTGGGTAGTCCAGGATTGCCTGTACTTTATCCTGCTATGGTATGATCCCTGTGGAAGTAACCTTATGGCCTAGAAATTCGATGGCATCGACGTTTATTACACACTTATGCGTGTTGACCGTGACCCCGTGTTGAGACAGGCGGTCGCAAAGCGTGCAAAGATGTGTTAGATGTTCTGTCTTAGATGAGCTGGCAACCAAGACTTCGTCAAGATAAGCAAAAGCGAAATCTAAACCACTGCATACCATATCGATGAAACGGTAGGAAGTTTGCGCGACTTTGCTAAGTCCAAATGGCTTTCGTACGAACTCGAAAAGACCGAAAGGAGTCGTTACGGCTGTTTTGAGGATATCTGCCCCAGCTACTGGTATTTGGTCATATGCCCACTCCCGCTAAACCAGCTGTGAGGTCCGTGATGTGCGGAACAGAATATCGGTCGGGCGTAGTCGCTCGGTTGTGTGGGCAGTAATCCCCGCATGGTCTCCAGTCGTCAGGTGACGTCTTCGAGACCATGTGTAGGGGTGATTCCCACTGACTGTTGCAAGATCGGATAATTCCCAAGTTGACCATATGTTGGAACTCGGAGCGGGCTACACGGAGCTTGCCTGGAGCCAACCTGCGGGGTCGAACGTAGACCGGAGGCCCTTGTGTGACGACTTGATAGGCCACATCAGTGATGATTGGAGGCAGTTTGTTGCTTGGGCGGACTAGATTAGGGTACTCGCCGAATAAACTACCGAATTCTGGTTCGGAAGTGGGAATTGACGTGAGGATCGCTGGTGATTGAGCTTGGGTTAAAGAACCAACAAAGAAATTTGATGTGACTCGATCTACGAGCTGTCGCTTATCGGGCTCGACTACTTGACCATGAAGTTCTAAAAATCTAAGCCTAGAATAGCCTGGCTCACTTGGGCGACGACGAAAACCCACGGGAAAGGACGACGCAGGCCAAGGTCAGAGTGAAAAATTGGCGGCCGTATGTTGGAACTGAAGTGCCGTTAGCGGCTTGCAGTGACAGGGCTGTGGGAGAGACAGTGGACCGTTTTGAAACCGGTATTACACTGACCTGTGCTCCCCTATCGATTTAGAAAAGCATACCGGTTGCCTTGTCTTTCACGTTAGTGAAACAACTAGGAACAGGGACGCCGGTAGAGCTTGTCGCCATCACCTGGTTGGAGTGGAAATTACAGGACTTTTCGCATTTGCGAACTCGAGGTTTGAAACAGCGGTGGAAGTAACACTTGCCGGATTGATATTTTGGCTTAGGGGCACGAGTCGTGGAATGACGGCTGGTTGGGCTTTGTTCGCGAAGGCTGTTGAGCGTGCGCTCTTGTTGTTCAACCACCTGCATAGAAACGCGAAACTCCTGACATAACGTTTGAATATCAGAGTTGCTACTAGGTGCGTTGTGAAGAGAGGTTTTCGACGCAGGGTTAACGACCGCATCAAGCGGAGCAGCGGTGGCGGTGTTGAATGCGTGGAACTGTGAGGCAAATGCATTTGCATGCTCCAGGACTTTGTCTGCAACCTCTGCGCACTTATCTAATTTGTCGATTTGTATTAAAACTGCTATTATGCTTTGGGCTTACGGTGGGAGTCGTTACACCCATAGTTGACGCAGGACTGCATCGTCCATGGACGTCGTACATAATAATGAACGCATTTTCTGTAACAACTGTGAGGGTGGCACATCTCCCAGCTGGATTTCGGGGAGAACGTGTTGGATACGTTTCTCTTCCGACGCTGCCACACGCTTATTCAGAGCTTCCCGGAGTGTGTCGTACGAGTTGTGATCCGGGGGGTTCATAACGATATCTCGGATTTGTGGGATCATACTAGCTGGGATTGCTCAGAACAGTTCATTATATTTGGACTGCTGACTAGATATGAAAGCCTCCTGTAAACGAGAGACTCGAGGATGGCGATGAAAACCTTCGGATCTTCCAGTGTGAAATCCGGTATTTTCATGTACGTTGTATGGCACTCCGGTTCATGCTCGGGCTTAGGCTCTCTCCCCATTGTGAAATAGGTGCGCTATGGAGATGGAATAGCTTGGGATCCCCCCCAAAAAATGTTGGCAAAGCCTGACATACAAAATCTCGCAATAAATAGGAATGAAAACTGGCCGGTGCAATAATGACGATTAAAAAAGAGGAAGGAAAAGGTTTTGCCTACCAAAAAATGTGGGTAATTGCAAAAGTCCATAGGGGATACATAAACGCGATAAAAAGAAGAATATCTAACTAATGTTAGACCGAATATATATGACCGACGAAGGGGAAGAAACACTACCGTAGACGTGACCTGGCTAGGTCACTTCGGTGGAATTAATCAGAAATTATAAATGGAGCAGGCTCACCGATTATTGGAGGGCGCTTTCCCTCAGCTTCTACAATTGCTTTTGTCGAGGAAGTCAACGAGAAAAGACCGTGGAGTGCCAACCGCGTGTATTCTCACAGGGCCTGAGTACAGAGATCGCATGCTGGCGTGTGCGGAGGAAGTGTGTCGGAAGTAGCGCTTTTGGTTGCCGCGTGCGCGCAACTTACAGTTAAACAAGTGATAGACAGGGCGTGATCGGCTGATCACTATAACCCCCTCAGGCTGGCCTTGGAAACACGGAGAGAAAGGTCGAAGTGACTGAATTAAGTTTTAATTGTCACAATATGCACTCGTTCATCATCATGTAATCGAAACTACTTTAATTAAATAAAGATGTATTGATTAGCCCACCTTCCTCAGCTAGATATGATCTAACCATACGATCAGCGCGAATGCCCATCACTGCTATTTCAATCTATCCCGTCGGTATCGGCACTTCTGCAAAACGATGAATCTCCAACAGACCAGCATCACTTTTACGCTTCTGAATCCTCATTTTATCCTGGTGTGATACCATGAATTCATTCCGCTGCTCTGAAGGGACCAGTATGTCTTTCTCCCACAGATCTATTATTTTTATTTTTCTCATCCTTCAGTTAATGAGTTTACTGAGTGTTAGTCACAACGAACTGTGATTATCGTGGTGCATCTAATTAACCTTTTCGCTTTACCGACTGTCTTGATCCGACCCTAGTTTTTCTTGCCTTGGTTACACAGTCAACTCAGTGCATATGTTGTGCCTTAGAGAAGCAAACGAACAACAGCCTAGTTCATCCGCCATAGCAACCGTACACTGCTCAGTCGTGATACAGGTCAACATGAATCGTATGCGGCCTGGACCACTGCACTTTTAGGTCGTAATTTCCTCCTCGACCATCTCGAAGACGGACCAAACCGTGGGAAGAAGGCACGTGAACAAAAGCTGACCTGTATCAACCATGACTTTTTTCGTGTAGTCCAGTCGAGCTGATTTCCTGTCGCAAGAAACGCCCCAACAGTCTGTGTGTGTGTGTGTGTGTGTGTGTGTGTGTGTGTGTGTCACCACCAACACAATGCACATATGGGCTCGACTGACACTACGAATGCCAGTTGCGTTGACTTGCGTTCGGTGTCAAGTTTATGATATTGACATTGAAGCTTAGGTTATGCATTAGGTAGCGCAAATTGAACTCTCAGATGAAAAAACCACATTTTTTGATCTTCGCATTTGATGCAGTCTGCCAGTGTGTATGAAGTAGGTTAGTCCGATCGATCGATTTTCAGCACGTCGACGACAACATGATCGACAAGTTGACTGTGTCCGATTAAGCCCAAGAAGAAACAATCCACCTGAGCCCTATGAGTGTGCCGTAAACAGGGAAGATGACAGAAACAGAAGGAAGGTACGACTGAACATTTGCATGCTTTGTAAAAGTGCCAATATTTTGACAAACAGTCACTTCAACAAAGCGTGAATCGAAGCACTAATGTTTACCTCTTTCTGTTATTTCTCAACGTAGTCACTTTAAGGCAGTTGTAAGAGAGAACCGCCGCGCGTCTAGTTTCCCGAATGTTGAATGAATCGCTACCGTTTTTTCTTGGTTGTTTTGTTGCCTGCTAACATGGGCGTCGTTGTCAATGAGGATCATCTCGACAGCTCGTCATTTGACAAACTTTTTATTATGAAGAACCTGATGAATAGCGAAACCCCAATTGAAATGGTTGAGTTAAACAAACAGAAGGTCCAACCGCACAACGTTTAACGGAGACCGAAAATTTATTATTCCGTATGTTCCGGATGGAGGCGATCTGAGATGTCGCACCCAGACTCTGTGAATAAAAATCAAAACGTGTCGGGCTATTGCGATGCTATTGCAGAATGCTAAAAGTGCCCGAACGAATCATAGTTGAAAAACCTGATACCAAGTGCTTGAGACCAACATTGATTCCTTCTGGAGTCAGATAACGATAAGCCAGTCATTTTGAAGACCAACGCAACCTAACTATTCTTACCACTGGACGCCACTTCCTATTGTTGTTCTACGTAGTCACTAGAAAGTGGTGTGAGCTTCGGCTTTGACTTCGTCTGAGGCTTCCCGCCTTCCTGGTTGGGGTCCAAGAGAGAAGGATCACCGCTGGTTAGATACGGCTCAGAACCGAATTCAGTGGCGTGAATGCTATATGACCTGCCTGTTGACTTCCATTACCCCATAAACAATTGAAAAACAGACAAAAAAAGTTCACGAAACGTGTGTGAAAATGTTGAAAAAAATTTGTGTTGATTTGTTGGGATCTTTATGTTGGCTCTAAATCCACCACCTTTGTAAGTTTCTCCTGTTGTTGTCGTTACGAATGGATAAAATTTCGCAATCGTGAGACCGAACACAATACACACAACCCGTAGTCGGGTCAGTGGTATTGCTTTGGCTTGTAAGTAAAAGACAGATCTAAGCGGAAAACCCATGATAGGCGTCAAATTGGTCGACGATGAGGATAACTTTGCACGTTTTGTCAATATTCTAGGCAGTCGCAAATTCCGAAAAGGTTGATGGTGGGAAAATATTTTCTCTGCAAAGTAAAGTGATCAGCAGCGTGCCACTTGGACAAGTCACATGACCGTTTTTGCAAATAAGAAATGACGGGGGCCTCAGTGTATGCATCGGCGTACTTGATGAACTACTCAGGGTGATTGATAATCCACATATGAGACGTAAACAGGAAGACTGGACTGTTTCGTTGGGACGATCTTTTGGCGGAAGGGGTAACAAGAACTTTGGACCAAAAAGACTTGTAAAACGATTAGTTACCTGGTCTCTGGTTTAGTATGCGATACCGCTTATCGCTGAAGTATGTGGCAAGTTTTCTTGCTAACATAAATGAATTCGTCGGTTTGTTATTTAACATGTCATGACGCATTTGCGGTTCCCGATGAGTGAAAGAAAAAAATCTATGGCGTTACAGAGGCTACAACATTTGATTCGCTGTCTGAGTGGTAATATTCCTAACGGTTCACATCAGGGATCTTTTGAAGTAAGATTTACTTGCCTTCAAGGCATGATATATCTACCATATGGGTCGTATTGTTCATTCTTCTGCAAGCTCTACGGATCCAAATTTTTAATTGCTCGATGTATTCAGACGAAATTGGCATTGATAACATTAACTTGTTACCGCGTGCAGTGCGACTGTCGGGAAATAATCTGAACTACTAGCTTCATAACACTTGAAGTAAGTCAATTCCTTGCATAGCACAGCGGATTCGAATACGTGATGATGTTCGCCCGTCGATAATTTTGGTTTCACGGCAGCTTTTACGAGCGAGAATTTTTTTCAGTGTGCAAAGCACAAGGTCTGAGCAATCAGGCTGGCTTCTCAGGTCCTAATTGGGTCTTCGATAATTTGCCTACTGCGAAGCATTAAAGTAGTCCGGTGCAGAATGCAGTTCAGATGGGCTGAGACACGTTTCCAATTTGTTTTTCGAGACTTAATAAACACATTACAGTTGTCTTACGCTTTCGATTGCATATGTCGTTGACTCACACACTTGCATACGTGTTTTCACTTGCTTACGTGTACTTGTACCTGTTGTAAGTTCGTACTAAATACACGCTGAGCCGTACAAGTGAGCCTTCTTTCTGCTACCGAATTTGTGATCATAACAAATACTCATCATTCGGACCGATGAGGCAGTGTTTTCTTTATTCAAGCATCGTCTTCAAAGGCGTGTTTGAAAATAAATCTGTGAAAATAATAAAAGCGGTTGGAGAACAGCAACAATGAAGTAAAACGGAGATTCAGTGCACGTCTGGGGAGCCGTCTGGTGGTAAGGTCAGAGCGGGCTGGTGTTTGTGGATCGTATTTTAGGTTTGCGAGCGCCTTCTGCTGATACGATTCCCGTCCCACGATTGGAATAAGAAATGACGACACACTTAGATGGATTTGTAGTTACATTAGTCTTCTTGTGGAGTTGACAATAGATGGGAGGCCAGGAGAGCTAATGACCGAAGTCCACGGGCCAAAGTGCGTCTGGTTTCCAAAACCGTTTGGAAAGAATGACAATGAGCCAAAGTAGGACACCACCAAGCTGACTTGAAAAAACAGGCTTCACATAACCAGTCGACTGAAGGAATTGAAGCTAGTATAGTGCTCAGGGCTAACGAGACAAATGGAGTACGGACGCGGTAGATAACTACAGTAGCTAGTAGCCAGAAAAACCAAAATCGAGCCACAGAGGTGTTTATGCGAACCTGTAGAGCAAAGAATACAGAGAGAGAAACGATCAGGGGGGAGTCATAAGAGCGCGTGTCATATTGGCGGTCGAACCAGGAACAGCTTGGTTCAGAGTCATAAAACAAAGTTTATACATAGAGTGGCAATAAAGATGATGATTGCCAGAGACGGATTCGGTGTCATAACACAACCACCCCCCTAGAAGACTGAGGGAGATATCCTGAAGAAAGTGCCACGATTGAAAAAAGGACCAAAAATTGACAATAACAAACAAGATGCGAACAACCACCAATTTATCGTGTGTTCGAGATAGAAGGAAAAGATTCGGAATGGTACATCTGTTCGTCTGCAGGATTGCTTTATGGCTCGATAACTGCCGCAATAATTGTGGTAGATGAATATGTTCTTCCTTGGGTCGGGTGTGCAGAATCGTCGCAGCGGGTTGCCTACCGGTGAAAAAACTGGCTGTGGTTGCCAGAAAAAAGCTAGGCGTGACAAAACCTTCACATGTGTACAGACGTGGAATAAGAGTGGCCTCTTTTCTCCACACATCCATCCTTGTCGCAGATAGATGGGTTATTGACAGAAGAATCATTGTCTGCAAAAGAAATTCAAAGGACGAGAAAAAAAAAAAACGAGTGCATGAGTGATCATCCTAAGCGGCTTGATGTGCTCAGAAATATTAAACAAAACTTCAAAAATGTTTGTTTTTATTTAGAAAAAATTAGGATAATAAAGTCTTACTCACGTTTACGTATAGCAGAAACGGCGTCTACAAAACGTACGGGTCTTCGCACGACCCGACAGCGATGGTCACGTTGTGCTGGGGTTTCGTGGTCTGTTGGATCCGTGCTTACTGATACTGTAGACCCGGGTGCGAGTATGACCGTAGGTGCCGGACATGGTTGGGGCGAATCCAATGGCGTCCCTACTTTCATGAAAGCCGATTTTAGTCTACCTATAGAAACCGTTTCCCGTTTGCCCTCAAGTTCCATGATATAACACTTTTCTTTCCGCTGTAGAACTGGGTGCGGGCCTAAATAAGGAGCCTGAAGCGAGTGTCGTGTATTGTCTGTACGCAAGAAGACGTGTGTGCACGTGGAGAGCTCCTTAGGCATGTACACTGGTATGTCTTGTTCTCTAGTCGATGCTGCGTGCAGGTCACACATATGCTGATTTAGGCGTTGGGGGAAGTCGGAATAATTAAAAGGCTGTGAAGGTTGTGGAGCAACTTGTTCCTTCGGCAACCGAAGAGGACACCCAAACAATAACTCGTTCCGCGTTGAATGAAGGTCGGCTTTCACCGAAGTGCAAGTGTCTAGCAAGACGAATGAAGAGTCTCGTGCCATGCCGGATTTTCATGATCTATTAAAGCTGCTTTAAATTGTCTATGTAAACGTCCGACCAAACCGTTAGCGGCTGGATGGTACGCCGTAGTCCTCACTTGTTTGCATCCCAATACCTTCATCCAGGAAGCAAACGAACCTTGGAAATGGGTTCCTCGATGAGTGGTCACAATAGCTGGGCATCCAAATAGGACTAACGTCTTTTTAGAAAGGTACATGCTGTTGTTTCTGATGAGCAGTCGCTTAAAGGTATCGCCTCAGCCCACCTCGAAAAACGGTTGATACATGTTAACAAATAAACGAATCCCCTAGATGGGGGTAGAGGATCTACTAGATGGACGCGCACACGTAAGCACTCGTAGGTAAGTGATGTATATATAAGAATGGGCTTATCAGTCACGGCTTTGGGAAATTTATGATTGCCCAGAGCAATTTTCGCAGGTGTTCCGGTTCGTTTACAAGCCAGAGCCAGGTTTTCCCCCGACTAAGAAAGCAAGTACTCATCTTATGCTTGACCTGAGGTCTGTGCATAGTTGACGTTTCAGACCGTTCACCTACAATTTTGATATGGAAGTGATGTCGATTGCATTGGTCGCTTACGGCACCACCTCAAGATCTTCCTCCAGTTTTCCGAGATCACTCACAATGTTGCACTATGACGATTCATACGCCATGCTCTCCGTGGTCTCCATGCGAGCGATGATGTTGTCCCATCTGGCAATCATCAATGCTTTGTCGTTGCGGATAACATCTTGATTAGAAACCATACGCTCGAAGTAGTGTTGTGAATAGGACAATTACCTTGTCATCTTCCTGCATGAGGCGGCGTCAAATTTGAGAATACTGGTTGTGATGTGCTAATTTGAACTTGGTAGTCGTTTATCACTCCGTACAGATCTCAAACTTGTTGAACTGAGAAAAGATTAAAGAGGCAACTTGCTGCCGACTTACCTCGGGAATGAATAAAAAAGTGCAATTACATCACTGGGGAAGTTGAGCTCACAAATGGGAGATTCTGTGCGGAGCCTCTATGGCAGAGGTGATTCGTTCGGAATATCTTCATATGTGAGAGTTACCGGTATTCAAGAAACATATAATAATAAGTAACAGCATACCACCGTCGAACGGTGCAACGTTGCCTAAACGGTGCCATCGACAATGTGTCATCAGAGGACCCTGATTTCACAGATTTCGCGGGGGGGGGGGGGGGGGGGTTCTCTCAAAACGCATCGTATCCTTGAGATTATCTGAGAAGTTTATGTGTAGTTGAACAGTTTACTTGTGTGATATATCCCTTGAAACTCATATGCTGGAAAGTGCACGTCTTTGGCCAATGCACTGTGTTATCACCCAGCAACCAGTTGCTGTGCACAATAGCCACGGAGTCGTCGGACTCGAACAACACAAACAAGTAGATCTAAAATAAAAAAAATTGCATTATTCCATGTAAATTTAACGCACTGAAATGGAACAATCAGGCACGTTTAAGATAGGAAGTTCTACTTCGGAAATATATGTAATACAGATATCACAACAGAATTATCAAGAATACACGTGCAGAAGCATTTACTTGCAACATTGCTTTCAAGAACACTGACAACGTTCTCATCCAGCTCCTCAACAGAAAATATGCACAAATGACTGGACCTCATCGGTTTAAGGAAAAAATCGGAGGGGTTTAGAAAATAACGGACACAAATGAAATCTCCGGAGATTTCCACTATAGCAGCTGGTTTACCGCGGAGAATAACGATATTAATCGGTGACGTGCAAGATAGTACCATTCCGTTCACCATCGCGGCATTTTTGTAGCCATGGGAACGATAAAACCGAAATTCCAACGTCATCCGGAATCGAAGCTATTGTATCAGAATTGACCGAAATTGTCTGGTCGCGCAGACGCTGATAAAAACTACTGGACAGGATTTCTCCAGTCTTGAATACTGAACTTTTAGTGTTCGTATGTGGGATTCAAAGGGAAGACACGAAAGTGTCTCCAGCTTGGCGTGATGAATAACGTCTGCCGGTAGGTGAATCACAGCATGGACACTACACAACGTGAGAAACACCGTAAATGACGGATAAGTTTTCAACAAACAAACGTAAAACCGATTCTGCGAAGGTGTTGCAGAATATGCATAAATGGGGTGGCAGAGCATATAAATGGTAATAAAGAAAAGCATAAAATGATCCTACGCATCACTAGACAAAAAACCGTTCAAACACACTGATCTATATACAAAAGAGACGCGAAATTCAGTACGTATCGGCAGAGTCACTGAAAATCACACGGTGTGGCGGGGTGCGACAGACGTATGCGACTGCCAAGTTCTGCAGAAGATAATTTGTCCAATCGGTCACATGCGTTCCGGGGACCAAACAACCAAAAACCAATTATTCTCCTCATCACAACCGAACATACAAGATGCGTCTAATCCAAAGGAAAAGTGTGAATCGTGACTATGGGAAGAGGAACAAACGGTCTCACTCCGACATGATGTTTGGGATATCCACGTGAACGAAATGCGTGGTTATCACGTAACTTGCACTTAGTATTTGTGAATATCATCCTCTTGAAGCAATACAAATCACGTTGGATGCATTGACCACAGCCAAAGTAGCCAGTTGGACTTTTCACATGTCTGATGAACGCCCGTGCCAGAGTATCACAAATAACGGACAATAGACAACATTTAATGTATCTTTCCTGGACGTGCATACCTTCAGCAGGCAAATCGTGCAGGTCTTTGGTGCAGTCGTTCATGTACGAGGAAACATTGGAGGGCTTTCCATTACCACAGTAAAATCCCATATTTAAAACGGGCAAACAATACGGCTTGATCACTCTGCCAAGTATAGGCCACAACAGCATATTAGAGGAATGAAAGATGGAAGTGTCATCGCAAATTAATTGGGGAGAAATTTCGTCAGGGATTACGTTAATGTTGTTCAACTGCAGTACGAGGTCTTTGGTGAGTCCCATATATATGTACTGTCCGTTTTCCAGCCTCGTGTGTGCAACAAAGACCTCGGATCTCGCCACATGTTTAGTACATGTCTACTGACAACATCCAAGATACACCTTTGTTGAACTAGTGTTAGTCGAAAACGAACCTGATGGTGAATTGCTCTCGTCGTCAGATTGTGGTGCGGCTCGTAAGTTGGCCAAAGAGGTTCCTGTTATGGACGGTAATGCATATAAACTACGTTTACCTGACACCCTCAATCGTTCCTTAGAGATTGCTTCCTAATCCATAACTGTCTCAACCCTGGAGACTAAGTAGTTGATGACCCCATGATTCAATTGAGTAATTTACTCACAAAACACGTTTGCGATGTGGAGGCCTCCGGCGTACCACTTCATTCGGTTGTTATTGCCTCAGTTTGTTCCTCATGCAAGACGTTTTCAGCAATAACGTCACTGCATTCACCGGCGGCGTAATTCGATGTCAATACTGAAAAAAGGTATGAATGTTAATGAATGACCTCATGCGGCAATTCCGATTTCAGGCAACGCACCCGGTGCTCCCATAGCATGGCTTCACCGGAAAGAGCATATTTCAATGAACTGAGTTCTTTCTTTTTCAGGCGGTATCTCTTCTGCATGCGCATATCTGCCATTGCCAGTAATTAATACGTAGCAAGGTCCTAAATGTATTCAGGGATTAACCGTGAGTGTTGGAGAGTGGTGAAACAACAGCATAATTCAAAATCTTATTTTGTTCCATATAACACCACGGCAACAAAAATGAAAACACCAAAGACTTATGTCATCCATCCGATTAGGGAACATCATTTTCAGTTGAGTTACAATTGCTTTATCCTGCTGTTCCAGTCTATTATGCGACCGTTGAGACCAGGGGTATTTATCACTGGGGTAGTCATCTACTACGTTAAGCCAATAAACGCATGGATATGTGTCCCTAGACTATGAAGCGCATAGTCCTACAGAACACTATGGCAAGTAATTCACAACGTTTCACCAACAGTCAGTCAAAGTGTGACGAAACTAACGTAGCGAAGAACGTATCTCGTGAGACAAAGCACGACCAATATGCCTGCGAACGTGTGACCAGCACTTTGTTCAAACAGTTCTCGCTGATTTTGTAACCAACTTCATTAGTTAAATGGGGATAACGACATTTTAAGGTTAACTATATCATAATATTTTACAAATAATCTTCATTTATCTGCCCATCGGTTACCGGAATGTTGCGGTGGGCAATTCGCCACTAGGATAACAGAACGTTATTGTAAACGAAAATAGGTGAAAGGACAAAGCAGTTGCAATTGGTCGACTTCATTAGTAGGTGCATTGGAAATTTGCTACTTTTAATATATTCGGCAGCGACAAAACCACCCAATTTTGAAAAGTAGCAATTCTTTGAAAAGTATCACTTTTCATCTTGCCCGATGGGTACGACATTTCACAAACTAGAGTGTATACAATGCAACTATGAGGAACGAGGCATTCGACATCAGTTCCTTCTATGCAAGCACATTTGTGGCATACAGTGTGTTTTGATAAAAAAACTCAAGCACACACAAACACACTGAACTCTTCTTATCTTCGTTCTCTACCTGAAAGTGATTTGCTCCATATAATGGACATGGATGCACACACCCACCCATGTAAACTACACACATCACTGCATTTCTGATATGGACAACACACGCGATGTTCTCACTCAATCTTAATCGCATAACCAACCGAGGCTTCTCCCACGCACTTCGAAATCTATACATACTCTCGTATTCATATTCGGTGTGGTATGCAAAGCACTACCGACGAGAGAAGGACTCGAACCCACGCGCGGAAATTCCAATGGATTAGCAGTCAATTACCTTAACCACCCGGTCACCCCGTCTGCGCGCGTGCGATAAATGCAGCGTTACTTACAATCAATATCATCATATCACACTACATCAACATCATGTTTAACGTGAACTCTCAAGTCTACCCATTTGCTCTTAGTGTCTGATTTAGAGCAACGCAGCATCAGGACGAAACACGCAAATAAATATTATGTACCTTCGTATATTCACACTGGATTAAATGGCTGGGTGTCGCGGTCTTTGGTCTTCGTTTATAGGATTTTGATCATTACGTTTCTTTTTTATCCTCCCTTTTTGCTTCAATTTATCCCATTGCCAGTTCGCTGATGCCACCTGAGTGGTTGAAAGGGCTGAAGCGGACTATTGGCCATACATGTCAGCATAGAACTTACCTGTATCCAATTCGCTTTTGTCAGACTATTTGGACAAATCAGTTGCGATATTTTTGCCAAAACCATGAAACAGGACGAGTAGTTAGTTTCCCGAAGATGATGAATTTCGTTGGAGATTTTCTCTCGCGGATTCTGTCTTAGTCGGCCCTCTTTTAGGGTCCGACACGTCCCAAACATTCATCTACCCACCAAACGCATTGGATCTGAATCCATCAACACAATCAAAGGGATTATTGCTTGTTCTTTTGCAGCTGAATCTCTACATTTGAAGGGTTTTTATTGGTTGGTAAATGATAAACCACGATGAATACAATGTCAGAAACTGTTAGACACAAAACCGGTTCCGTGGACATTAAACGTTTAACCTAATGGTACCGTGGGTCATTGGCGAATGTTCCCGAACTATTTCCGTTGAATCCGCGATATGCAAAAAAACAAAACCGTACTCTGATTGCTATCACTAGTAGAATCACTGAGAAAGGACAAACCTGAATTATCCCAATTGACAGAACAGCAATACGCCGAGTTATGAAACCGTACTGATAAGCGCGTGACTTGCGTTTCGCGTCAGCTGGTCAACCTTAGCTGAAACTATAAGTTATTTACTACGCTAAGTAGCTCGTCCATGAAACAGTTCACAACTCCCCTATTCAATCTGCTTAGAGCGAGTTAATTGAAATTTTGATCAAAAGGGACCGAACATTCTTCTCACTGATACATCACTCTATCAGAATGAACAACTTCTCCGGTACATTTGAGTCGACACAGATGTGCAGGTGTATACTTTATTGTAAGCTTACGTGTCTCTTCTGGGTTGCTGTTGTTTATTGTAACAAGTTCCAGGCGAGTAAGATTTGTGCTTCCAGCAACTTGTCGATTGAGATTTTGCTACTACGTTTCGTTTCGGCCTCAGATCGGTCGATCCGTGCAATGTTCTCCTACACTCACGCTCATCCGTTCGTGACTAGTTAACGGGTTACTTCAAAGGCATTCATGGTTCACTTAGTCGATCTTCACCGAGATAGCCTAGCTCCATCACACGCAGAAAACAGATCCACAAACAATGGGTATCTCCAACCATTTGGTGGGCGGATCTTGTAAACTACAACGCGGAAACCCAGCACACGTCCTGTTCGATAAACTCAACTAGTCAAGGTTTCCGTAAAGTTTTGCCAGGCGACGAACTGATCACCTCCACTCACCGTTCACCCACTGCCTACCTCGGAGAATAATGTACGCCGAAAAAGTCTACCATTAGTCAGTACCGCAAATGAGGTTTAAATTCATTCTAAACAACAAGAGACTTCTAGTCTGGTCGTGGTCCATGCTGTTGCATGAGACAATGATATCCCCGTCTCATCCGAAAGTTAGTGGTTGGCCTCCCCTGATGGGCCGCTGTATCTGCGATGGAGAATCCCCATTGACATTTTACGCATAAAAAAACATAATGGAAGTCTGAGTAGCCTTCTCCGATTACGGAACAGTTACTCCGTCAGCGAAGCTGTCACGATGCAGCCGTCCGATCGTCAAGGCAGATCAGTAGATCATCCGATCGCGTTCGTTTGCGCGACAGTGCTACCGGAACGAAGTGTAAGACTGGACAGTGGGAGTTATGCAAACCAAATCGTTTCTATTCACAAGATGAAAACAAGGGTAGGAGAATTTGAGGCGACTTGATGTGTCATTGTATGTATCGATAGGTTCTCGTTGTCAATGTATTGATTTTATCTACACGAACACGTCGAGCGGGTGCGAAGGGATGGGGATAAGTGGTATGGTTGAGGCACGTATCAAGTCAGATGAAATAAAAAAATCCAGCATTCGGCAATCGAGGGCGAGGTGGGGGTCGAAACGGACGCGTCGCAGGAGCAGCTGCAAATCAGTGCGTGTTTGTGTGTACGTGTCACAAACGCATAAAAAGCGCACGCATCAATAAAATGAAGTTTGACGTTTTGTCCCATGGAAAATTCTAACCACGGCTGAGATAGATGAGTTCGAAAAAAGTACAAACAAGAGGAAAGCAGATAAGAGGAAGCGAGTGGCCGGTTCAATGCAAGTGAAAAATTTGAACGACAGTAAGATTTCCCTTTACAAGAAAAGTTGATGAACACATCTGGATGACGAGAGTGAATAGACAAAAGACTGCGGCGTACTTCTGTCGGTTGATGATTGGTAAGGGAAGAAACAGTGTGTGTGTGTCTCGGAAACGCCAAACAGACTCGGCAGGAGCGGATTTATCACGAAAAATGAGCAACGCGATCACACTCAGAGAGGCAAGATATGAGAAACGTACATGCGTGAGCACATACGTTGGTATAAGGAGAACCGAATTCGGGTCGGAGACCGATGACCTTGTCAAAGGTCATGTTGTGGTCCGCGTGAATATGATACAACATGGCCCAATAAGAAGCGCAGGAACTGGACACCCATGACAAACAGCAACTGGGCGTCTATTCGCAACATTGAGGTAGAGAAAGACCATGAGCGGACGAGATGAGGTTTAGGCAGGGTAGTGAGTAGGATCCGTTTTGTCGGACGGTATTTGATCAACCTCTGACAGGTGCTAGGGCTGCGCGTTGACTGCAAACCTCCCGCATCAGAGGACTCAGTCCGTCCAAACTGAGCAATTTGGCAAATTCGGTCATTCGAATCTCCAGTGTGCGAAGATCGACAAATGCGATCAACAGACGCGCGTACAGCTCTGTGGTTGATCGCAAACGCTTTGGACCGGCACGTGAACGTAGATAGGTCCATAGAAACAACAAATAGGCCTGACGCGCCGCACAAACAGAAGAGCGTAAGCTATCTGGGAGTGATTCATCGGTGAAGAGTTTGATAGCCAACACTGAGACGCGTACGACATCATCCGGACCGATTAACTGATCTAGATGATCAAATGCGGCCAGAGTATTAGCCTTGTACAACTCGAACTCTTCACGTAGACCCGATGTGTACTTGTGTTCCGCACGGCAAGGGGACAGGCTACAATTACTGGGTGCGGACGAGTGTACGGTGGATTTTCGGAGTCCGTCATCCTCCGCGACCACAGGTAATCCACCGTTGGCGCTTGGAGTGACTACTTCGTCCAGCATGGACACCGTGACTGTGGTCAACTGACCATCTGACTGAAGGACTGGATATCTTAGTTTACGAATGCCTCGTTCGAAGAAAAACGATGAGTACAGTACGATCAGTCCGTATATGTTGGTCTATAGAAAGAAAAGTAAAACAGAATGTGACACGGTAATTGGTTTGAAGCGGGGTGTTCAGATGCAAAACTGAAGAAATAAACCGTGAATGTCTAAAGTAAAAAAAAATGAGTAATGTCACAAAAGAACGATCGGTTGGTACAATTGGTTCTTAATTGCTACTGCGTGCTATGAGAGGCATCCATGTGAAATAAGCGTAGTTTCTCTGGCTAGATGGGATTTTTTACTCCCGGCTTACGCATCTGTGCAAAGGTAATACCCTCCATAGTCATAACGATCAGCTGAGAACGAAACAGGAGAGACAAAAACTACGATTCTGAGACCTCGAGATCACAGGTAAGCAACTATTCGAAACTCCTTGAAAGATCAGAGAGAATGCGCGATGTTGGCCGTAAGTCAAAAGATGTGATCAATGAATCATCAAACAATAAGCAAACATTTCGCGAAGATTCACAATGCCCAACAGAGCAGTGCTTTTAAGTTTTTTTTGATTAAGGACTGTCCCCTAACGCTTTCCTCCCAGTTTGCATTGGAACTCATTTTCAACAAAACGGCGGATCAATAACGTTTTTTGTTGTTGTGCTGTTGGCTTGGTGCAAATCAGGAGACTACTGTCGATACACAGTAAAGTCAGAGTGCAGCAGATACGGAACTTCCCGCACTTATAACTCGAGTCGATTATAGTTTTGACCCTAGCCAACAAATTGTCCAACAGCGCTTACAACGCAGCTTTGTGAAATGAAGCCTTATAAGAAATCAAACAGTTTA
Organism: Fasciola hepatica; assembly: GCA_948099385.1. NCBI lineage: Eukaryota > Metazoa > Platyhelminthes > Trematoda > Plagiorchiida > Fasciolidae > Fasciola > Fasciola hepatica. The sequence goes on along the minus strand of CANUEZ040000126.1, from coordinate 3,069,500 downwards.
CCATGAGGAAGAAATTTGATACGGGTCTCGACAAGCAGTGTAAACCGCGCGGTTTAGAGTGTGAGCCAGAACAGTAAACACGCCATTGGAAACCAAATTTTGACATCCCGCAATATGCGCTGATCGTAAACGCGTGAAGAGCTTTCCCTAGGTAGGGAAGTTTCCGAACGAAGAGACACTCCTTCTCATCTTTCTCTTCTGGGTTGTGTTCAACGACAAATGATGAATGGTCCGTTACAGAACTGATTTCCCTCATTTTTTCTCCGTAAATCTTGTTTGGAAAAACGGAGTCATGTTTATCAGGTCACTTTGAATGTCCGTTTAACGTATTTTATTCATGCTAGAGCTGAAAGACTGCAATTTTGTTGTTCAACGCCATATTCTCACTATGCAACCAACAACCTTGGGAACAAAATCAATAAACCTTTCCTCTTTCAAATACTCCCCCTAGTTTATCCGTCTCGCATTCTGTTGGACCGGAAGATTTATCGCACTAACAGCACCCTGTCAATTCCAATAACCATTACCGGAGTGTGGTGGTTCTTGAAGTTGAAGTAGAACATGGGTCCAATGCCTGAGTCCAAATGATCCCGGATACTGATAGTATCTTTTTCCTGGTATTGGTCGTGAGCTGGAAGATAGATCGCTGGACAACAGAGTAGAGCTTAGTTTTGCAAGCACTCATCACCATTTCGCTTAGCTTGCGTAGCTGAAACGATGTCGCATTGGAAATCCCATCTCATCTCAATGGAAAACCAAAATTATATATATATATATATATATATATATATATATATATATATATGAAAACTAAACGCTTGTCTCTCTGTGTTTCACCCCTTGAATTCCACTCCGTACCCACTCACCTTATCTAACGCTTCATCTTTACGTGCCCTACCTCACTGGTTAAATGCTTCACCCGTCATCTTTCCTGGCCTGTCATTGAAAGACTTCAGGTTCACTGCTAGATCCCTTAAGATTTTACCATTTGCCAGTGGTATACACCTACCGCATTTTACTCACTTTGTCATACGTACAGCAACTCTGCAAGGTATTTGCACAATCCGTCATCTGCGATATCAGAACTATCACAAAATTACTTGACTTGACTAGGTCGGCTCATCTGAGTTTCTTAGAGCAAGCAGTAAACCACCTGAAACCTGGCTATCGGACTGTAACAGTTCACGTAAAAAAAATTGTGTGGGGCATGAAAAAAGTACTCTCGAACCCAGTGAGTGGAGTTCAAAGAGGTCGTGTCGAGTAATTTGAACTGAACTCGTCCTTTTCGATTGTGGACGAAACCGAGTCCGATAAGTGCGAGTTAGAGATGACGAGCGTTCAGTGTGACTTGGATTCGCTCCATGATGAGGACAAGGACAGACGCTAAATGAGAACGAAGAAGGGGTGGATTCAGAAGCGCGTTTTCGTGATCCTCATTCAATCACGAGGTATGTTGAATACTATGGTGGGGAGGGGGGGGGGGGAGGAGGCAGGTGATCGGTGAATTTCGTCCACAAGGTCAAGTGGAATGCCCCTTTCGAGAGCTAGACAATATCGGGTCAATCATGTGTACGTTTGGCCAGTATCGCAATACACATACACACACACACACACACACACACACACACACATCATCATCATCATCATCATCATCATCATCAACAACAACACCGAGGAATAAATGGGTACACGAACGAGTCGGACCAAAACAGACCATGTGTGGTAATTTTGCGCACGGTTAGATCATAGCGGTCGAATGCCCTCGCGAAACGTGGGATTTGCTCCGCCGTTGTCTCAGCTACGATGACCAGCACCATCTGATGAACAATCCGAAACATCTGTCCATTTTTTGTTTTTGACAGGCGGGTCAGGCTGGGCACATCGAGCAAAGCCGGAGGGGCTTTACGCGGAGCGAGATGCAACACGGGGAACAAATCCAGGCGTACAAACTACGGACAGGCCATTTGCTGCACAGTAGTGCCCCGGGTAGTGGTTGAGGTTGGGACGCACGCAACGCGCGTGAGATACGCCTTCATGAGGTTATTCTCGTAACTTGTTCGAAACCGAACGACATATTTTGGTTTACATGTCTGGGTTGATCGGATTTTCCTTCAGTTGCACAGAGAATTCTAATAGGTTTAATAAATTGGGACGCATTGAGCTTGACTGCTGCGCCTTGAGTGGGGAGATAGAAATACCAGACCGCAGTTGATTACGTTCTTCACATGTTTTCGTCTCTCCGAATCGCATGACGCTAAGTTCTACTATGATAAGGGATTCCGGACAGGGAAAATGGCGCCTCCAGAAATTAAACAAACGTATACGAGTAATTCACCCAAACTGCTTTAAAGATCTGATGGATTGTTTTGTTTTGTTTCGCGAGGATTCACACAAATCATTCAAGATTGTGATCAATACACGAAAATCAAGTGGCTATAAAACGCTAAAGCTTGACAAACGGACGGCTCGGAGTCGTCACCAGGCTGGTGTGGGTAGGCCCCAGTTTCGTGAACTGGCCAACTGTCTGACTAGTGGAACAGGTGGCGTCGTGTCAAACAAACCGATCTATTCAGAAATGCCCGGTTCTGAAAACTCAATGGCTTTAACCTTATCCGTTATGATGGAACAAATAAGTGAGGGAAAAATTACACAGATTGAATACTAGAGTGCACAGAATTGTACGCTGACATCAGACATCAGTGAAGATTTCGTACCAAACTATAAAACAAAACTTCAGTTTGCCAACTAAAAAGCAGTCGTGAGACAATGCATTTGAGTAGGTAGGTTCAGAGGCAGGCATCACAAGAACTCGATTGTAAGAATTTTTGAAGGTTCACATAAAGAAACGAATTTTGCGGGCACTTACTCGGAGCAAGCTTAATTGAGCCGGTTTGCCAATATCGCTGAAGTACGGGAGGAGTTTCACGACGCGAATAATCCGTCGAATACAAGCATCCATTCGATTGTACTCTTGTTCTAGGGTGACTGCCACACCCGTCTCCAACTGCTCCTCCGGCGTGAACGGCTCCCGTATACGCTGCACGCAATCCCGTAAACAAGTAAGCATACGCGCGTCTACCTCCGAACACCGAGAACCATCTGAACCACTGTTGAGAAGTCCGTGATTATGCATACGTTTTCGGTTACGTCGGTTGATCTGACGCAACGAGCGTCGACAGCGTGGATGACGACATAATGTGCGACCCATTGTCCGCTGACACGGAATCATACGTGCCAAATGACGACTGACATGATGGGATGCCTGGAATAGGACAAATGTGTATAATAACGAGAAAGTGCGAAGAAACCCCAGCAGAATGTGAACAATACGGAGCCAAGCATTACTAACCGATAAACCCATTAGTCTTGGGAAAGCGGGAGTAAACAAGGCATCAGACAGTTTCCAAGCCACAAAGTACTAGAGGTTGCGAATCCTCATCAGCACTGTACTTCAGACATTTCGTGTTCAGCTTCAGCACCCTGGTTTGATTACTACCTCACAGTGTCATTCGACTGAAAATGACATTAGTCGAAGCATGAAGACCAAAAATGGAAAGTACGGCACTGATCGTGGAACTTGTTCAAATCACCTGCTGCCTTCAACCGTTTGGTAACCGTGTCTGATGGGTCCCAACGTTGTATACGTTCAAGCCCGCTGGTAAATCTTTCACTCCCTTATACCAAGTTAGGACTTGACAACCTTGACCTATCTTCCAACCATTAACTGCTCCGTAGAACAATGATGTTCCTCTGCACACGAGCACATGTTCTAGTTCATTCAAGTTCAGACAATGCACCAGGCGTGATGGTTTTGGTTGTTGTCTCGCAGAGATAGGGAAATAACGAAAAAAGAGCAATAGGAGAACTAGAAATAGTGGTATCAAGTTGATAAAAAAAAGAAGCACCACTCTACTGAGCGTGATACCGAGTCATTTTCTTTAACGTATCCAACCACTGAGTGGGAGTAGGTCACTTGGAAGCTTAACACGCCCTACATGGCCAAGACATGGACTAACCACAATTACGCATCTTCCAACGATTATCCACCTCAGCGAATATTGCACGCCGGGAAATCCTATCTGGCAATAGGCGAAACACATGTCCCGACCACCTTGGCCCGCAGACTAGTGTGCAACTACCAACAGCACAAGATGTGTGTCCATGCATGGTTATCATGCGGACCCGTTAGAAAAATTGAAACATTCCCGTTATTAGGAGTATATACTTTCTTCAGTTCAAAATCGAAGGCTACTCAAAGAGTGGTAAACGATATCCTGTACGGAACACAACTGAATTGTTAAAGAAATCACAAGATGACAATTACACATCATGAAATGCTTCTGATTTCACTTTGGTTTCCTCTACGAATAAGTCAACCCGTTAGGGGTTCGCTTTTTTGTTCATTACTCAGAAAGTTTTCAGTCCACGTGTAAGCATACGTATGATGACAAGGGGTCTACAAGCGTTTTCCAGAAGAGGCGCATGAACCATGATACTGACTACCAGCTCGTCTGGGATACAAAGATGCGTTGGAGACCCTGGATCCAATCCGAATGGCAGATGAACTACCACTCTGACCAACGGCTTCTAGCGGATGTAATCTCCTGTTTTCACCCCACTGCCTTGCGGCAAGACCATTGGTTAGAGCCTCCTAAGACAGATCCCTAAACCGGTTTGGGCGGTCGGGTAGTATACAGCCTATATACTTTTCACGGACTTTACTAACAATTCGCGCATGTTTGATGTTTTACATGGCACTACATTTGCCTGCACTCACCCTTGGTGGTCGATAACTTTGAGTACCTCTGGAGCTTGACTACTACGGTAGGTGGTGGTGGGGAGGATATCGCATCACGAATAGCGAAAGCCAGAGCAGCTTTCATCAACCCGCGCAACCTGTGGCACCGCTAAGACATACGGCTTTCTCTCAAGGGACGGGTGCAAAACGTCACCGTTTGTAGCGTTTTGTTTTACGGTTGCGAGACCTGACCACTTCGTGTTGAGAATACTTAGTGGCTTTCTGTATTTGAACACCGATGTCTCCGAAGCATTGCCCGCGTCTGGTGTCAATATCGAATGAGTAATGACGAGGTTTGTCGTCGTGTGTTGAGCTCGGATAGTCGACAGCGGCTGGTCTCATTTATCTTACAGCAACAGAAGTTGAAAGTATGACAATAATCATCACAACTAACTACCACTAGTACTAGGACGCGAAAAGCAGTCAGAAGCACATATCCAACGTTTGCCGGATATATCAGGGCAGGTGAGTTAACAGGGGACTAAGAATGAAAAGGCATTATGATTCAACTGAATTTTGGCGAGTCAGATTTGAACAACAATAAAGCGATGGCTAGACACAGCCTGGAATTTTCAAAGAAAGTGGAAGAATTAACGTTGAATTTTTCGTGAGTGTAAGCTGTAGCATTCTATCACGTTTTTGATCCGTCGCTAAACAGGCAAAAAACTGAGGCGTAAATCAATACGCGTGGAAGAAAATCAGAAGAAAATGCAATTATAACTCAAATGGAGCAATTTCAAAAACTGGACAACAAGCGAAATGTGCACCACAGACAGCATATTAACACACAAACGATAAACGACTTTAATGTGTTGTGAATCTGATCTGTCACAAATAGTTCCGTTGTCAGATGTCTTTCCTATTTCGTTTACCAACATTGAGCTTATTTGTGAGAGTGAATGGACAACCAAAAACCTTTTTTGTCAGGAAAACTGTGATTTTTTCTGTGCAAACGGAACATCACACCGTTCTACACTGTCCTTCACCCGGGATGATTCTAGAGTTAGGGGGATGCTATTTTTTGTTTCGAAGTTTGCATCAGGATATTACAAAGCATAAGAAAACTTGGAATGACAATGTTAAACAGTTTGTTTCCCTGTCCTGCCATTAGCCCCAATGAAGCTGAGTTCGATACGGCTATCAATTAGGTGAGCGAATGAACAAGCTGACTAGTAAACTGATACTGACCTTCTAGACACAGACAAACAGACACACATACATGTGGTTGTGTGCCCACCAGTTGTGAAAACAAACCGAAAGCACACAGGCACCCTCATCTAATGAACGAAAATATGCGTATGATGAAGTGGGATCGGAGGGTTCGTCAACCTTCCCCAGTGGAAAACTAGAGGGCGAAGGCAGAGCGGTGACGGACCGAAGCCGAATGAAGCACGGATGGACGCATAAGCACGCACTGTGCTGTGCGTTGCATAATCACGCAAACCAATCATTCCGTTCGAACGTCCAAAACCAACATCACCAGCCTCGTGTCTATGGACAAGATCCGCGACCAGAGTTTGTGCACAGTAAACTGACCAATACCCCAATCTAGAAATCATTGTGGTGATGAAACCAACAACTGTTTTGCCCTCACCACTCACCTAACTGGTCTATAACAGCCTGCGTACCCAGACATGTCATCGGTCGCACATCATCAGAAAGCGGATGAGAGGAGTAAGTCTGGCAATTCTACTCATCCTCTTCGACTGCTGGTTACTGGAAAAGCAGAAGCAGCTAATGCACCGAAAAAAGTAGACAAACCACTTCACTTCTACCGTCATAATACAGTGGGCATTAATTGATGGTTCGTTAAAAATGAGTGCACCCATGCGCAACGAAAGCCATGCTCTGGTGTGTTACTGTTTAGAAATAAAGAACTTGCGAAACAGGGTGAATTGGGCTTGACAGTGTGAAGGCTTAGTAAGCTAAACTAAAACTAGTCTCCGTGAATTGTAAGTCGATGTAAAGTGCAATAAGGCCGAAGAAAGGTAAAATAATGATGCTCTGTACTGACAGGCGTCCGATTGCAGGGAATACACGGTGATTATCTAGGTAAAGTAATTCGATGTGTGCGTACATGAGTAGAAAAGTTTGGCGAATAGCCATTCACTTTACCACTACTTATTCAAGAAACCACTCACGTACGCGCGCGCGCGCACACAAACGCCGTGGAGCGTCAGTCTTATAAGGATCAATAGGAGTGGGGCAACACGTGACTCGTTAGCCTTGGCTCGAGAAATCTACCTAACAATATGCACAGACGCACCTACCCGGGGCATACGCATTGAGGTAGGCATAACGTTCCATAATATGGAGGACAACCCTGAATTGACCTCAAACGACCTGCGTGCACGCTGGTTTATTCAATTAGGTAAGGTCAAAGACATCGTACCACTGACATTCTGAGATCTCGCTCGGTGATGCGCATAGAAGACAATCTATAGGTCTGAGGTGGAATGTCCGATGAACAATCATTTTTCTTATTTAATCGTATTATATCACGTTGAAAGCAACCGTTGACTGACTTTCGCTGATTGCGATAGGATTTAGGTGTTGGTTTCAATTACATGAATCACATGAGTGTTTCATTGGATCTCCTGTGTGATCTTCAACATTTTTGTATTCGGTGTTTAATTTTTGATTGTTATAAATTTTTCGGTAGTATCGCGATGGCTCCTGTGAATCTTGGGGTGACTAGTTCTCCATTTTTTGTGAAATGCCGCACTACTCCCCTCGAAATTTATGAGCCCGTTAAAAACGTTTCCGACGATTTCATTCATAAAGGAGTTTTGACACCCGTGAGTTCTTCAGCCGGGGCCAGGCCGACTGTGACTTCGTTAATACGTGGTGAGAAGACTCCCAGAATCTCTAATGAGTATCGTATAACACTGAACAAATATCTGAAACAGTCTTGTTGTTCCACTTCCGAGCCTGAAAATTTTTTCCATCAGTCCCACGGTCCACAGTATTTTCCGAAACTTGACGTGGAAGACGCATTTTTACATGTCCTATTTGATATGTAGTGCCGATAACTAACCACAATTATTACACCGTTTGGCTTACATCGGTAGGTTTTCTTACATTTCGGCTTTAGCGTTTCCCTTGCTACTATACAAAACACTAATAACCTTATCATTTCCGACCGTCCCATAGCATCGTTCATAATCAAATGGGCAAAAGACTGATTCTTTATTTGGATGATGGCCCAGTGCAGCATTTTTAGCAAGCCCATTGTCCGACTGTCTAATCCAGAACAGAGCCATTCAAATTCACCCGTCACTAACCAGTACAAGTTCGGAGATATGAAAGACTGCGCCACAAAGAACGGCTGAACGACAGAAAACTAGAATTTCATTCAAACTGTGGTGGACGTGGTGAGTATTATTGGCAGTACATTGTTTTAATGCATCGGTGAACACATGTTTATTACGACTGTGCAGAGCACAGTTTCGACTACGACCGGTGTTGGTCAAGTGGGTTAGTGTTAACTTTCCACCTCGGAGGTCATTTTGGTGATAGACAGTAGTCCACTGTCGTCCGGCTTATTACCATGCTTGACTTATTGGGACCTGATGTGGTTCTCCACCCCAAGTCTCAGAATCGGGTTGCCGGCTATCCCTAACAGTGAAGTGGGTCTGTGAAGCACTTATGCGCAACCACGGCGAATAATTCCAGGTCTCGAGTGTATTTTTAATTCCTACAGAAATGGCATGCGAATCCTGAAGTACGACCGTGACACTGACCAGAAGCAAAACCTCAGTAGGCCACCATAACCGTCAAAGGGTGGATACGGTGGCTTGAAAGCAACCTCGAGTGACGAGCGCATGCAATACATCCACCGAGGGGTAAATCATGTGATTGTAGAGGGTAAAAAATTATGTTCGGCGAACAGACCAAGTCCTATAATTTGAATTGCATACGTCTCTTAGACTTAGAACAACCAATCAGATTTATCTCCATTCTCACTTAACTCCTCTACTACCAGTCGCCTGTCTTCATTTGTTGCAACGCAACCCCCGAAATGTTGGCTGCATCTGACCAACAAACTAGGCGGAATTGAAAATCCGTGTCAACATACACCGAACAGATAGCTTGAATTTTTGCTAAACTTACCATTAGAACAAGTGTCATATTCATTAGTGGGCACACTGTCAGAACGTCCACGAATGGGTCAGACATTAAGGCATTCGAAACTGCGAGCCTTTGTATTGAATGAGCACCCAGTATCATCGAGATCGTTTGGTTTGATTAAATGGTCTTGAGTTAAATAAAATATTGTCCACAGTGTAAGCGGATATTGCCAAGAGCTGCAATTGGAAGACTGCTGATGAGCGAGAGATTTATACGGCTAATGAGCGCTAACAGGGCTTTAAAGTACAACAACCCGCGCCTATCCTGAAATGTATACTTTGCAAACACGCAACGGTTGGGGAAAAACCTAAACTGTATTCTTCATGAGTCTGCCAGTGACGTACCGCTCTTCTATATGCTGTGACAATACAACCAAGAAGTAGACGGATGTACCTGAGGACGGGATTCACCAGAAACTCGCACGTTAACTCGCCGATGACCATACTTCGAACTCGAACAGAACCCAATGTGACTGGGAACTAGTAACAAGAAGTTTAAATCTTACTAACTTATAAATTACAATGTATTGATGTTTGGCAGATTTTGACAATGTTTTGAGATGATCCAAATGTGAAAAGTCTTTGGCCCCGGCGGGAGTGGTGACCATGCGTGGGTTCGAATCCTGCCGGGGCTAAAGACTTTGCACGTTTGGATCACCTCAAAACATTATAAACTACAGAAAACTTCGATCGTGAATCGGTCTTGAGAGAGGTTATCCGTGGAAACCGAAACGCTGGCCGAATACGATGTGTTAGCGAACATCAACTATGTCGAAAGTCAGTTCTTCGGGAAAAGGGATCGGCGTGCAACGGAGAAATTTCAATCAGTGTATAGAAAACAGTGGCTTATAAACCTTAATGCAGCAATCAGATTGCTTAGTGAAAATGTGCCAACCAAAGGTCCTTTATGGACCAATCAGAAACGCGACATTGTGGCAGCAAAAAAAACCATGTCCAAGGCAAACTGCTTACACAGATAGAAAAAAGTTGTATTTCATTTAGAAATGAGCAAGCGCGAAACTATGTTCATTTTTGGACTTCATATTTGCCCCGCAGGCCCAGCACGAGACTAAAGAAAATTGTCTAAAATGACCCTGAGATTTAGAGTGGAAAACTGCAAAAGGTCCCAAATGGTCAGACCTAGCAATGAGCCGAGCGAGGGCGGACTACTGTCTATCATATATTTGACCGGCGGTGATGGACGGCAAACATCGTGCCTGAGAGATGATGGGAACTTATATACTAGCAAGTGACCGGTGGCCGTAAGGTCGAAAATTCGACTTGATGACAATCTGACGATAGCTGGCCCACTTGGAACATTTAAAGATGGAGGAGTTTACAAGAAAGTACAAAAAGTGTGACATTGGAACACGAACCCAGATAAAACGCTAGTGTGATAATAATACTTCAATTGATTTCTTGCGACAGTAATACAAAACACGACAAGCAATTGTTATTTAATGATTTACCACGTGCAAAAGTTAGTTTCCATCGGTTACTGTGAGCAAGGAAAAAAACCTGAGCAAACTGCGTCTTGAACTGATAGAAAAAAATGACAGATGGAGACAAGTGTCACATGGATATCGACATTAAGGACACCTGTAGAAAGAAACAAATATGATTCAGGACGAACGCGAACAAAGTTGTGCACCGTTTATGACCGCGCGGGAGGGAGCGAGACGATCAGTGGTGTTACTGGTTGTGTATGTGAATGGCCTGGATACACGCACATACTAAGATGCACAGATAAATAATGCTGCTCTAGTGTGACCAAGCTAATGTTTTCAATTTCTGCATGTATTTCAGTATCTAGCAATCTATGTATGTCTGTCTATTCATACACGAGTAGCATATCTGAGTTAATAGACTGTCGTTTCCTTGGGGCATCTTCCATTTCTTTGGTCTCCATCGGGTACCCAGCTTTCATCTGTCTTCACGAAGCTGAAACATGCGTAAGCGGTCAGACCCCGGGAAATCGTTCGACAAGCGGGCTAAATCAGGTTGAGGGTAACCGAGGTCCAAAACCTCGGTGAAACGGTATTCGGCACGCGCAGATAGTTACCCCTGAGTGGGCAGTCGAGAGTAGCTGTAGAATCCAGCGCTATGATAAAAAACTATCGAATTAACAGGACTGTGTGGACACCTTAGTTGAATTCAATTCAATCGAATGGTAAGTGAGTTCCTAAGGGCCACTGGCAACCATGCATCAACACGCTGCTAACTTGCAGCCCGTACTTGGTCGTGTAAAGGCTAGAGATGCGCCCTCGAAAAAAGCCGAATGACGCCGGGGGCATCCTTTGTACTAAACACCAATGAGATTTCATGATTATGCCCACGAAGCCGGCTTATCCTCTCCGAGGAACCAGCGGCATTAAAGTAAATCAAAGCATATATATATATATATATATATATATATATATATATATATATATATAAAGTATACGAAGAGAGAACAAACACATTCGTTTTGTTCCAGGTGCGGCGTGGTAAGTACAAAGTAAAACTACAGGAGGCAGAGACGAAACTAAGGTGATCTGATTTACAACACAGGTATGCCAAACTCATTACCACTTCACATTGAAATAAGACCACCGATCTCCGTTGGCCAACTTTGATGATTAAAAAATCACTGTCACACCGCTCGCTGCCAAGCCTGACCTGACTGACTCTTATGTGGGTCACCATTCCAAATCTCAGAGTCATGGTTAACACATCTCCCCAAATTGTAAGGTGGTTTTGTGCATTTAGGGTGTACCCTTACAAGGCAATGGTGTATCAAAAACTGTTCAAAGACAACTTAGGCTACAAAAAAGTGTAATTCACTTATATTTCACCACTTAATCATTCCAAAGCAATGGAAGCTAAAGATCTACTATAGAAGGGATGTGAACGAAGGAAAAACGCTGATCGGACTAACTAATCTCGTTCCTCGAAGCCTAGAGAAAGTGACTATATCGATCAAGTGGATCACAGCTGTAACTGAATATAATGTCCAAGGACTACATGACAAACTGATTGTATTTACTTCCATCAACATTGTTTGTGTGAAAAAACACGTTGATGAAGTCAAACCGTTTGATCTGGCGAGTTAACTGATCGCAGAGTATCACACGCCTGATCTTGACAGTCATATCGATCGTCCCAAAGATGAGTTGAATATGCGTTCATGCTTCAAAGCTCAGACGGAACTGTCTCATCGAACAAGTTGATGAGAGAACCTAGCACTACCAACGAAGTATACTATCTCAAGTGGACATATTTCGTTCGCTGTTCAGTTACAGACCATCTCATGAAAGAATATCGGGTGAAAAGTAATCACTTACAGAAAAAGCATGATCGGCATTTTACAATCTCAGTCATTCCCGGTGTTAACGCGAAAAGTTGATTCGGTCCATTGTTCTACAGGGTTTTGAATCTAAGTCTTAAGGAGCTGTAGACATATGAAAGTTGTCAGTTTTTAAGCTTGATCAGTTCGAAGCTTACATCGAATTCGACGAGAAGAAATTTTTGATATGAAGCATAGAGAGCCACCTGACTGAATGTTGAGTGTAAACATGTCACGCGTTGTACAGATCACTGGAAGGAATGCCTCGAAAAACGTTATTCATTGAGGAGGATTTTGATTGAAGATGGATACGATTGGTGAGTGTCTGTGACACGGTGGATGGGCAATGAAAACTGCAACTAATGCGCCCGGCGATGGACCTTGGTGAGGTCTACAAAACCCACCTATTCTGTGGTTTAGGACGTTAGAAAACACGACTGCATATCGCAATCGGTGGCGGTTCTAATTAATCTCTTGTTGCCATTCCAGTTCCGACACTTCTGAAACATACTCTATTTAGTCCGCTTTGAGACACCGAGAACAAGCTGGTTTTCTACCAAAAGTTTTCATTTATCTGGTGTTTTCGCTTGTACTTCTGACTACTCTCTTGGCTTATTCTAATCAGCTATTTTGTTGAGATAAACATAAAAAATATCGCACCTTGTAGACGGTTGATGGCTACTCGAACGAAACAACCGATGATAAGATTCGACCTATCAGACTACCGGATCATCATCATCATCCACTAACCCCGCACTGCTGTGCTCCGGTCCCGGTTGTCACTTTGCAGCTTCGCCGAGTCAAGAGCAAACAAATAAAGAGCCGAAAAGAAATTTACAAGTGGAAATCCTGAAGACGAAGAAAGACCTCGAATGCAGCTATGCTACTGATTGTGGCATTTAGCCGTGTCACCTAAGGTCTCCTACGACCCGGTGGGCGGGTCTGGTAGACCCCAAACAGTAGTTCTGTAAAACAAATGAGGGTAGAGCACTCAGAGTTCCAGGCTGATTTAAAGAGCCAATTGCTAACTGAAAATTTTATACTAGGGTTGCTTGCTGTTGTAAATTCGAACGTCATAAAACACTGCCTACGCCAGTAAAATCTGTAAATGAGAGCGGTGATATTGTTCGAACACGTAAAAGAACTCCACCGACCATATTCATACAATGCTATCAAGAATGCCCATTGAAATGTACTTACGCTATGCTGCGTTCATCTTTTACCACCAAATTTATTTAGGCATCATTCTCATAGATTTAACAAAGTGGAAAACCACCCTTTTCATAAATTTACCGTTCCCAGGGAAACCTAGGGCGGTCAACCGGCAGTGAACGACCGTTGTGGGCTGTTTTCCTGGAAAAATCAATCACAAGGCGTAAAAATGTGGCGCGCCTTAAGAGATGCACTCAGTGAACACGGGGTTTGCCGTTTGCTCTCAACGAGAATGACAAGACCATTCGAATAACTAACCGTGGAATACGAGGAAATTACGAAAAAGCGAAATTATTCATGGCTTAAGAAATCCACGGGGACTATTGAAATCTCTCGGTAGCATGATGAACTAACTATCAAGTTCATAACAATTAGTTTCAAGCAGAACAACCAGTAACCATGAACCAGGGTACGACAGTTTTGGTTGCTATTTCTCAGTATACACTTCTTTCGGAGACCAAACTCATCAAGAGTATGAAAATATAAGAAGATCGAAAAAGATAATAATATCAAGTGGATGAAGAACGTGTGTGAATACAACAAGAACGCTACTGGTCGTAACACTTAACCATATCTTCCGATTTCTCTAACTATCGAGTGGATGGAATCCAAGGGTTCCACCCCAGAAGCCTAACGCGCGTGTGCGCCCCACATGGCCATTTCCAATGGCTAGGTAGTTCATACCTTTCTTCCATTTCATGGGCTGACAACCTTTGCCCATCTCCAAACCCCAATCCATCAGAGTAATTCTCTCCAGGAGTACGCTCACGTCTGAACCACGCTGAGTGGGTATACAACTATACGTATCAGTTAGACAGATAAATCGCGAGAAGTGCGGTGAGAACAAAAGAAAATGAACAACCGGGAAATTAACTAAACTCACCGAACGGATTAGATCTGGTCTGGCCGTTGAATGATCTAGAGGATGGAACGATTGTTGGTGTTGTTGTTGTTGTGCACGCGACACGTTCAAGTGATGTGAACGATCGCGTGCAGACATAACATGCGTGGAGGGAGAGATTCCGTAGGGAGATTCGGTGCATCCACCAGCCGAATGAGGCATCACATTAGGTACGGAGGGTATGTCCAAATTGGGAGTGAAATTTGCATAGTTCAAGGAAGTCGAACGAGCAGCAAGCATGGCAGGTGATGGTGAAAGACCTAAGGTACCTGGAGCTCCAGCTGCCACGGATCCCATGAGAGAAGACGCTGGATGTTGGCCAGGAGGGGCTACTGACACGATTGGCGCAGTGGAAGCAGTTGTGGAAGACATGGGAGATGGCATGTACGAATGCTGTTGCATATTTGTATTACCACTGCCAACCGATGATGGTGCAGTATGATGTTGCGGAGAAGGGTTACTGTCTTGAGGAGAATTATGTTTCCGTCGTCGAGGTTTGGCTCGTTGTTCCAGTTTTTCCGGGGCTGTTATGAACAAAGGCCGGGGAAAATGGATTGATTAGGGTACTGAATAGACAAGGTAACTTTGATTATGTACAGACAGGCTTAGAATTACGCTTCTGTAGTCTGGTCAGCGATACATTGGGGTGGTTTGTGGTTTATGGATCTTATGGGAAATGTATGAGTTTCCAGATGAGCACAGATTAAAGTTACCGTACACTCCAGCAAGATTAGAATCAACAGTGAAGTAGTGAGACAAATGCTGCTGTTAGTCCAACGGTGGTAAAGCTATGGACCCTGTGATTCGAGTATTGTTACTTTCGATTACTTTCCTATTGATAAACCCTAATGGACCGCGACTCCTTTTCTGAAAATTTGCTACGTCGTTATATATATTGAATGAATACTCTCAGCTGAAGAGTCCACCGTGGAATCCAACCGTGATTCGCTGATAACGCTTTGTGGGTAAGTCGAAGCTAATCTAAAGAACGATAAGGCTGCAGTTCCAAGCTCATATATTTGAAACTAACTAGAACAGAGATGGATGGCAATAACCACGAGACCGGTCGTGTGCTTTCAGAACATTATATCTATCTCTAAACTTCTTAATTTGTCTTGTAGCAGCTGGCTTAGAGTGTTTAACTAATATTTTGTAATTACAGGCCTGCGCATGAGTGCAGCGGGAGATATACCCCATTGCCTCAGAGGCCCACTGCATTATTCGTGATAAAAGGCAACCAGACCCTGAGACTTGGGGTGATGGAGAACCACATAAGGTCTCAGTAGGTCAGGTATGGTAACGAGCCGAAGGACAGCGGATTACTGTCCGCCACCACCGTAGAGAAGACGGGAACGCATTCAGCAGGAACGATGGAGCAACTTGGATAAAAGTGATGATCAATCTAAAAGTAAATTATGAGGATACAATAAATGCATCATTCGAAGCTCACTGATTACACATTATCAAACCATACATGAGGCCAAATAAGCAATAATATAAACTGAATTTTCCGAGAAAGGAAGAACCAGTAACCAAAATTATGAGGATGAATTATGATCCACCTAAAAATTCAACAGCCTGTGTCACACAGAGACAAGTAATAACAGATCTGTCTACGGCTACCATCTACACCCATTACAGAAAAGCAGGTTGGTATGCGCAACCAAAACGAAAAACTCGGTGCTCAACGTTGATATACGGTTTCCCGGCTTAGGCTGAAAAAGGCGTCTGTAGTGCAACATGACAGAAAATGGTAACACATGTTCTATTCCCAAAAGGACATAAGATCGCAACTGAAAACGTAATGGTATCCAAGAAATTTACTGATAAGTGATAACAACTGTGGAACAACGGAAGACTGGCCGACGCATGAATTTGCATCGAAAGACGCTGACTAAACCAATGCAGATAGCGATCCCTGAAGGGTAATGTATCCAATGAGAAGTATTTCTAGGCAGTGTTTTGGAATGATCAACAGGTATAATACAGTTCCAGCCTTGAAATGATCGATCGATTGGACAGAACGGGAATGAAACCATGCTTGGAGAGACTGACGTTAACTGAGTGACAGATCGTACAGTGTATGTGTGTGAGAGAGAGAAAGTGGAGGTGCGAGGAGAACTGACTGTTTCAATGGTAATCTATGTTGAGCAAGGGGAGCCCGATGGCTGGAATATCGTATACTTTTGTGACAGTGCACATTAGCCGTAATGCTAAACAAGAGATGAGTCAACACAATCGTTAGTCTGTTTTGTTAGACAAGATCAGTCAGTGTATGAGAAAATCGGTTCACACTGGTCCAAAACAAACAGAATGCACATGAAGTAAAGCACGGTATACAGGGGAATGACAACAATCAATCGATTAGTGAAACTTCACTGCGCAGTAGCGTATGTGAGGGCATTTAGCTGACACACCGATAGTAACGCCTAGTTCGGTTAGCAGACAGCACGTCTTCGTCTGCCCAGAATCGATGGCAAAGCTCATGCCAGCAAAACGAGTCGGTGGTCCAATCAGTCCGTGACGAAACGGAACGAAATCATCCGATCCGCCGCCAACGGTCACACACACCGAATTGAGCAGAAGCAGCCAATTAGCGACCAAGAGTTGTTTTAACCGAACGAGACAAAATCAACCAATGAGTTGTCAACAGTTGTTTTAAGCGACCGAGATGAAATCAGCCGATCGGGTGTGAAACCGAAGGATCCAGTCAGAAAACCCGATTATGGAAAATGTTCTGGACCAATGCGCTTCGTAGCATCGTTTTAAATGCGATCAACAACTACCCTACATAAATTGCTTGTTGTTGTATAAGGAAACGAGATGGTTCAAAGGCAGAAAACTGTTTACTAGAGCTACTGGTGTGGATTAGAACACGCAAGCTTGGTAACATCAAGAACGTCGAAGGGTGAAATCGTATTCCAGTTACGCCAGTTTCTCTGTTCGGTTCAGAAACACGGAGGTTATCGGGATTCAAACACCGATGTCGTCGTAACATGGGCCGAATCTGACGAGAACGCCACATCAGTGACGCTGAGGTTAGGACGAGAGTACTAGGTACACGAAATGAATCACTAGACCAACCACTAAAGCTCATCAGACTAAGTTGGTTAGGACATATGTTGAACATGATTGGAAGATGAGTTAAGGTGGTCAGCCCATGAAATGGAAGAAAGGTATGAACAACCTAGCCAGTGGAAATGGCCATGTGGGGCGCACACGCGCGTTAGGCTTCTTGGGTGGAACCCTTGGGTTACGACCAGTAGCGTTCTTGTTGTATTCACACACGTTCTTCATCCACTTGATATTATTATCTTTTTCGATCTTCTTATATTTTCATACTCTTGATGAGTTTGGTCTCCGAGAGAGGTGTATACTGAGAAACAGCAACCAGAACTGTAGCATCTGATTTACAAGCAATGGTTGCGCCCGCTAAACTACACTTGTCTTCCATACCGAACATCTGAGTGCATATTACTCTCCCACTACGAACCGCTTTGCATCCGAATCACAGGGATAACACTATATCGGCTAGTTATGAGAAGCTTCGCTATAAAAGCCATAATAAATCAGGTACCACATACCGAAGAGTTCTCACTTCTAGGCGCTCGTGGAGATCTAATAATTTATACTTGTCATAATCGACATTTCTAATGTAAAGTACTTGTTTGGGCTAGATTGACCCCATACCTGTCTGTTGCTTAGGCAATTTACGTAGTATTTTTCAGATGAATAAAAACTCAACACACCCCCGGAACACGGTAACTGAACTCATGTTGTCAATTGGGCGGGTTACGAACTCGTCCTTCTCATACTGCCACCAGATTGTGACTATGACCGCCGCCCTAGTAACAAGACCATAGGCTGTGAATAAATCAGATACTACAAGTAGACTAACAAAAGTTATGTGGCTAACAGCCCGTAATCATACATGGATATGCGTTCAGACTGTGAATGCTTTTAGGAACTTCAACAAATTTAAGTTGGTGGAAAGTGGAAAACATGAAGACATGATTTTTTCTATTACACGCTTGCGTATGAATGCAGTGGGAGTATATCCCATAAACTTAAAGGTCCACTGCACTTTTAGGGACAGCCGACAACCAGACCCTGAGACTTGGAGTGGAGAACAACTTAAAGTCCCAATAGGTCAGGTGTGGTAACGAGCCGAACGGCAGTGGGTTACTGCCTACCACCAAAGTAACCAACGACGGAGGGGGTTCGAACCTCTGACATTTGAGGTGGTGTGCAAACGCTATAAACCACTCGATCACCACCGGCAAACCTCCTAAGCCAAAATCTAAGAAAAAACGACCAAAAATAAGACGGCATTTGTTTACAGCTACTTGAGATGCGAGGGAAGATGTCACGTGGTCAAACAAGTAATCCTTGCTACTGTGAGCTAAAAACAGCTCCAGTATTCATGTGCAAGTGAAATTACGAGAAATGCCACATGAAAGTCACCAGAACTCGAAAGGGGTATTCAGAAGTGACATGAAGTGTCTGGTCGCGTGCACCCGTGATTATACGAATACCAAATGGTCAGCGAATACACAACGACTATGAGCATTATTATGGGCTGCGTACCTAGATACTGAAGCCGATCTGCGTTCATTACCACCCCAGGTACAGGTCTGTGCGCGGCCGTCTACGGCCAGTCGAGTGCGGACAGAATATCACCTGCACCAGGCACAGTTCGCACTAAACCGGGATCATGCGAAACAATCATCTCAAATCACAGAATACGTGCGTCAAACAACAGATCGCATGAACTATCCGCGTGTGGAAAGCAACCGAACAATTCAGCGATCAGAGTGTATGTGCACAACCAGGCATGGAAAACACACAAACTGGGTCCGAACTAGAGTCAAGAAAAAGCTCGCTACTACCACTACTACTACCACCACCAATCCATTCCAAGCCAGCTCGGGATAGATGTTGTTTTCGTGTGCTAGCTTGTGAACACTGACATGTACCTCTACTGACACACATGGTAGTGTAATGTGCCACGTAGTCTTGTAAGGAAGAAAGTTCCCAGCTGACAGCGCCCAGAAAAACATTGCGGAAAAAATCGCACACATGCACACTCAGTGCTTTAAGTGTCCGCATAGTGGAACAACAGTGCGATCGGATTGCTGCCATAGTTAAGAGAAGAGTTGGGAAACTCGTTCATCATTTCAAATGTGGCTATCTCGGACGACGGGTGATCAACACGAAACAGCAGAGATAAAATAAAATCATCTTGCTTATAGATTATCGCGGTTAAAACAGTACTGACGGGACGAACGCTATAAACCGGGTATAATGTTTCCATTAATCGAGCGCTTGGACTTGAGTTTTTACAACATGGTGGAGAACACAAACGAAAGAACACAGACCGCAGGTTTTATTGGAAAAAACTTATTTTCACACCTCAAGCTGGGAAAACCAGAGTAATCGGAAAAGATTTTTCCGGAATCCTACAGCATTGTCATTTGCATTTTTTTAGTCTGCTTCAAAAATTCTCCTTTTTTTATTACATGCTTGCGCATGAGTGTAGTAGAAGGGGTATATACCCCATAGCCACGAAGGCCCACTGCATTATCAGGTATAACCGGCAACCAGACCCCGAGAGCTGGAGTGGCGAACAGCCACATGAGGCCCCAATAGGCCAGGTGTGGTAACGATCCGGACGACAGTGGACTGCTGTCTAACACCAAAGTAACCGGCGGTGGCGGGGATTCGAACCTCGGACCTCCGAGGTGGTAATCGAACGCTCTAACTCACCCAGTGTTTGGGATCGCCTCAATCACAATGGAAGATAGACTTCCGCACCTAAAAGATCTTCCTACCTAGGACTTCGAGTGAATGTTGGGTAGTGAGTTCTAAATTGTTGACATCAACGGAATTTACTGGTCTACAAAGGACTCACACAACCACCGAATTCGAAGCTATCTAGGTTTTCACAGAATTTATTATCGATAAGAGCAG
Source organism: Fasciola hepatica (assembly GCA_948099385.1). NCBI lineage: Eukaryota > Metazoa > Platyhelminthes > Trematoda > Plagiorchiida > Fasciolidae > Fasciola > Fasciola hepatica. The sequence goes on along the minus strand of CANUEZ040000126.1, from coordinate 3,049,164 downwards.
CCTGGTTCGTATATTATGGAAAATTCACCTGGTTCGTGCATCATTGGATATTCATTTGCATTGTTCCCATCTGACTGGCCGTACCGCTAAAGCTGGGCTGGTAAGCGGAATATTGTCGGTCTGATTCCGGCCCACGACGTTCGACTTTTGGACGTGAAAAATGCGAGTGGATTTTCCATTATTTTTAGTTTTTGTGAATGTAGAGTTAAAGTGTTTCTCTGACGTTGTTCTTCGACTGAAAAAGTGAAATCATGGCTATTTTATGTAGTAATTCAACAGAATTACGAACGGTGTGGGTGAAATTGTGCGGTTCACAACTGAAGTCATAAGAGCTGACAGTAACTGCATGTTCGTCACCGTTCTAACCCATATCGTTCCCGTAAAAAATGACACTAGTGCGATTTCGCTATCTAGTTTTTGTCAGAACAACCATTAACCATGAACCAGGGTACGATAATCCTGATTACTGTTTATTCGTATAGACCTCACTTGGGAAGCAGACTCATCAAGAGTATGAAAATATAAGAAGATTGAAAAAGATAATAATATCAAGTGGATGAAGAACGTGTGTGAATACAACAAGAGCGCTACTGGTCGTAACACTTAACCATATCTTCTGATTTCTCTAACTACCGAGTGGATGGATCTCTTGGACTCCGTTCAGAAAGTCTAGTGCACGCAAGCGCCCCATATGGCCATATCTCCATTGGTCAGGCTGCTCATACCTTTCTTCTATGTCACGGACTGACCACTCGTGCTCATCTTTCAACCACTATCCGTCTGAATGAATATTTCACCCCCAGTAACTCTGTCTGGGGGCATGCTCAACACGTCCCAACAGCAATAATCTGGTGGGCTTCAGTGGTTTATCAAAGGATTTGTTTCGTGTGCCCTATACTCTCGGTCTAGCCTATGCATTGGTGATACGGTGGTCCCTTGAGGTTTGAGTTATGTTACGACGAAATCAGTGTTTGAATCCCGATAATCTCAGAGTACCACACATATACACATCATATTGTCGTCAAATTACTGTTAATTCGTTATTAATAAACAAGCACAATTTATGTGGCTCCGTCAACTTTTTTAAATCGACTGGTCATTATTTATATCAATTATCACATCAAATGTTCAGTCTTAAAATGTGACGTGGCTAGTGTGGCTCGAAACCAAATATGACTACAGCCCCTTGTCGTGTACTATTCACCCGACAAGGTTCCCAGAAGGGGGGAATGAACCGCACAGCTAGCGGCCAGCTCATTTGGACCAACGCTGCTGTCTGGCAGGAAGCGCTTGGACTGCATCCTAGAATAAAAAGGCCTACTTTGGACTGGGCGACCAAGTAGCACAATGAAAACAATCACAAAAAACACTAATGATACAAAGACTGACCATTCTAATCTGTTGTAATTCCCACTCCCGTTTTTGTGATTGTTGTTTCTTTGCGTTAGTATCATATATGATCTCAAGACAATGTAAAAATATGAACATTCGGTTGATACACGTATTGCACGCATGTCCAAATGTACCTATTCGGGCTGTTCACCGGGACGGATAGCGATTGAATGAGGAGCTGAGGTGACCTGTTCGTATCGTGTCAGAAAGGCATGAAAACCACAGATCAGTTGACCTAGACGTTTGAGACCTGTACGAATTCTTTTTTGTACTGCATGCTTACGCATGAGTGTAGTAGTAGGGGTATATACCCCATAGCCGCGAGGGCCCATTGTACTAGTAAAAATGACCGGTAACCGAACCCTGAGACCTGGAGTGACGAACAACCACATGAGGCTCCAATAGGCCAGGTGTGGTAACGATCCGGACGACAGTGGACTGCTGTCTACCACCAAAGTAACCGGTGATGGCGGGGATTAGAACTTCGGGCCTCCGAGGTGGTGAGCAAACGCTCTAAACCACTCGACCACTTGGTTACAGTCCATGAAACATGTTTAAACAATGGTTTGAGACAGCAGTATGCGATATCGCCAAGTGTCAAGGCCTATTCCGTATTCGACTGGTACCTGCTTTTCCTTCATTTGCATAAACCATTGTGTTTGGACTTGCACCATATCTGGAGGGATCATGCTGAGGCATATAAAAAAAACTGGAGTAGTTAAATAGGTCTGATGGGTAAAAAAACCTGAAAATAAGAAAAATCTCTGGTAGAATGTCACTCAGCCAACCGTGAACGAGCAAGTTTGATATCATTTTCTTGTTCATATGTCGGGCTCCTAACAACGGTCCAAGCCCTGCTGAACGGAAAATTCAGAACTGTTAGGGAATCATTAGTACGGTGAAACGACCACCCACAACGGCAATCTGGGAGATATTTAGAGAAACAATTCCTTAAGATCTAAGTAGACTAACGACACAAAGAACAAAGAATAGAAAAACAAAAACTGGCGTTCGATCTGTACTATCAACTGCAAGTACGGATAATAATCGGCGGACGTTTCGGTGAGAAATACCCGTGAGCTAGTTAATAATTCATACAGCGTACATCAATCAATCTACATCGAAGCGAAAACCATACACGCCGTACAGGACGAAGAAAAGAAAGTAACTCGAGATTCGGCAAGCTGATAAAAAGCACTCGAATTTCTGTATGCTATTGAATATGCATCCGTTTTTCGCCGTCAGTGCGATAACGGAAGAGACAGGCGTATGTACGGGTATAGATCTTGTCCCCGGGAAACAAATGGGTTCTCAATGGCACAATGAAGACAAGAGAATTTCGTAGTTTGTTCCCCATTTCTACGATGATGTGGAGTATCAATCGTTCTTACACAGAGTTACTAAATGTGTTATTCGTGTATGCTCACAGACCTGCTTTTTCCCCCAAAATCGAAATCGATGGTTCGCCCTGGTCTCACCAAATAGATTCAAACAGAAACCTTGACGATATTCAATTAGGAAAAAGATTGTCTGTTCATTTATTCAGTTCAGAATCCAGTAAACTCTGATCTCAGTGGATACAAACTTCTAACATTCAATCAATCCGCCCACATATACAGTGTCGCCCTCCCGAGAGCGAACATCGTCGGGATCGACAAAATTTGTTCGCTCTTGGGAGAGACGTTCAGACAATAACAAAACATGAGTAAAACACGAAGTTTTTTTTCAGCACTCAAAAAACTCCCGAAATGTTCAAGTGAGAGTATTGGTGCTAAGCGCGCTTGAAACAAGATACGAAATAAAACTTCAGTAGCAATTTATTTTATCAGAAAGGAATCGATTGTTAACTATTTCCCTACTTTGTTGTCTCGTTCCTTGCATTTACGAATTCGGCTGCGTGGATCACCTTTCACAACCAAGTTGGAGCGGCTCTAAAAAAAAAGACCAGTCTCATCACAGTGAAAAATGTTCTCCGAATCATAATCTTTGCACAACATGGGAACGTGTTCCAGCCAACCTGATAGCTCTTCACTTGAAGCTTATGAGGCTCCACCGCTCAACAGACATGAATTAATATCATGGCGCTGTTTGAATCTGTAGAACCAGACATTGCCCATGCGAAAATCGCTATGCCACATATTACGAGTCACCTTCATTGGTTTCTCTTGTGGCATCATTTCTGTGACCTGCAGATGATTCTCACGAGCAGTGATAAACCTTTTATACACCGCGATTTTGAAATTATTGAAGCGACGGAGACGTGAATGCAAGATTTTTCGCCGGCTTGAAGCTTCTTGGTCCCAACCTCATTTATCACAACCATGTGGACTTGCGATATCTCTACACCGAATCGGGATGCAATCCTCGCCGCAGAAATTCGATTCTTGCGCGGAGTAATAACACTTGCTTTACCACTAAGGTTCAAGAATGTTTTTCTAATTGACCGCTCCATCACGATTTATGGGTGCTTGGGAGTTTCACTGACGTGGTGTAAAAGTTGTAGTGATTATATCAGATGAACCCATACGGCTTTTCAGCTGAGATCGAACGCCAAATCACCAACCTAAGCTACAAACAACACTAGTATTCAAAACCATTGAGTCCAAGTCGACCGTTTGAGTAATACCCATCATCATCATCACCATCGTACAGCGTTAAACAGTAGGACAAGCCCCACTGACCACTGCCTTTCTCACCATCTTGCACGCTGAATTAGAAAGTATGAATATACAAGATGGACAGGGACTGGACCTACATGGGTGGGAAAAGGAAAGAATGCCCCAGTAGCCAATACACGGAATACAGTCTAACTGTACAAACGCACATCGATCAGTCATTCTGATGCGACAGAAAGTGACGACACGATCGCCACTGTTCACGGTTTGCTGCCATATCCTCCAGTGCATCCAGCCAACTGGTAGATGGATCTTTTGGACCCCAACCACAAAGACGTCAAGCACCCACTTTTCTCAAGTTCGCTGTACATTTCCTCATTCCTCGCTGGCACGTCATCTGTTGACCTCCATGTGGTCTCTTCCACTCCCTAGGAGGAACAGAGAATAGGACACGGTATGGTAGACGTGTATTTGACATACGTAACACGTGCCACAACCAACGAAGTCTACTAAGCTGGATACGCTGTGACAGAACGTTCTCCGAATTAATACTCAATACTCGCTTTCTGACCTCATCATTACTCACTCGGCTGTTCCACCCAATCCTAGCGATACTACGTAAACACTAATGGTCGAAAACCTCAAGACGACGAATATCTTCCACATGCCGACCCCAAGTCTCGCAACCATACAACAAAACTGAACGCACTGCGGCACAGTATACACGAACTCTCAATTTCAGCGAAATATCAGATGGGAGCCATAAGTGCTTCAGTCCAGCGTACACCACTCGAGCCTTGGATTTCCGCGTGCTCACCTCTTCTACTGTGCTCCCATCCGTCGTTACACTGCTGTCGAGGTAGGTGAAATGATCGACAACTGACAGCACCTCCCCATCGAGCATCCAGCTCGGAATCGTTGACGTCCAGTCTTGTAACATCATTTTACACTTTGAAGGTGCAAAGCGCATGCCGAATGGAGCTACAACTCTCCCACGTCTATCTAGTGCACGTTGAGCATGTTCCGTGGATTCGAACAAGCAGACAACGTCGTCTGTGTAATCTAGGTCACATAGCTTTCCACTATTTCCTAGTTCGACGCCTACATCCTGAAGATTTTGCAGCGCACTCTCCATTATTTCGTCCATGACGAAGTTGAACAGGAATGGAGACATGGGACATCCCTGTCGAACACCGCTAGTCATTTCGAACCGACTGGATAGTTCACCGTAAACTCTAACACAGCCAGAAGTATGAGAATACAATGATCTCAGCAGGTTCACGAACTTCTGGGGCATATCTTTTCGATGAAGAGCACTGAAAGGCGCTATTCGACCAACTGAATCGAAGACGCCTTTCAAGTCTAAGAAAGCCATTATTGTCGGTCGGCGGTGCGTGTGACGCGTTTCAAGTAGTCAGCGAAGAGTAAAAACGTGCTCGATGCATCCTCGATCTGGGTGGAATCTAGCCTACTGTTAGCGGGTGTTCCTCTCGCGAGCCGGTGTAAGACGGTGCAGTAAAATCGAAGCTAATACTTTGGTGACTATCGGAATTAAGCTAATCCCATGATGATTACTACAGTCATTGCGTATTCCCTTCTTGAAGATGGGAACAATCAATGACTCACTCCATATTAACGGAATACGCTCCGAGTTCCAAATGTCACGGAGCAAGGCGGTAAGTGATTTTATCAGAACATCTCCACCCAGTCTGAAAAGAACTAGGGGAAGTTCGTCAGGACCTGCCGCTTTCCCTCACTTTGGTAATCAAATGCATGACTCCACCTCCACTTCTGATGGGGGCTCAAGTGATACCACCCAAGGAGTCACCGTTGTTGACAGAGGAGTAACTTAACTAGCGTGCGGACACCTAAACTGTTCCTTGAAGTATTCGGCCCAACGGTCAAGCCTTTGCTGTTTGCCATGGGTGGGTTCTCCATTCCTATCGCAAATCGCTTCACTGACCTGGATGAGCCGTCCACCGCTGTCACGAATAAGTATGAACAGTCTTTGACTGTTACTTGAAGAAGCTGCAATTTCCGTTTCTTCGGCTACCTCCACCCACCAATTTTCGTGATCCTGCTTAAGGCTTTTCGTAACTTGCCTTTGCAGCTTTCTAGGCATCTTACGGTTCGAAAGCTGACGCTTTTGCTCCATTATACTCAGCGACTCTAGCGAGATCCAGTGTCTTTGATGGACAACGGATCGAGGACCACAGGCGAAACCTGTGGCCACGTTTGATATGAGCCCAATGCTCATCTACATTACTGATCGTCGTAGATCCTAGCTCATGTGCTAACTTCTGGATCACACAAACGTTGCACGGCTTACAGGGTTTGTGGTTTGCGACGACTAACATGGAGCTGGAGATAATCGCATCGAAACTAATGCATGATCCGACTCCACATACGTGGACCAGTAAGATCTACAGTTCTGAACAGAACTGCACCACCGGTAGCTTACTGTGATATGATCGATTTGACTCACAGTACCTGTAGAGTTAGAGCGCCATGTCGCTGTGCGACGCGAGCTGTCGGAAATTGGTGTTAGACAATAACAATCGATTGTCTGCACAAAACTGGAGAAGCCTATCCCCGTTATCGGTACGCTCAGTGGGTAAAGCACAACGCCCACCTCAACAGGCTTCTGACACACTAAGTTTGCCAACTTGTGCATTGAAGTCACCAGCTAGCACTACAATGTCAGAACCTTTACTGCTGCGAACGAGAGTGGCGAGGGCATCATAGAACTCATCTTTCTGCAAGTCTGAGCTGCAGTCCGTTGGGGTTTATGCCAAGATCACAAACAAACTGCGCTTAACACAACTATCCTTTCGAACGCCAACTGACCCCTGGAGTCTCACAGAACATAAACGACTGTTATTAGGGATCCAGTCTAAAAGGGCAGCCTCAGCTTTCTCAGTCAAGACTATTCCTACACCACGTTGACCTGCAGCTCGAGCTATTTCGTCTCCTGAAGTGAGCAGAAAATAGCTCGATGAGATACCACGAGCAGTCAATTGAATTACACTGCTCGAATCCTGTATACGCGTTTCACCTACGCAGCAGACATCAATCTTCAGAGAATCTATTGTGGGGGCTAGGCACGCCTGCTGACCGACCTGCATGAGCGTACGCACGTTGAAGGAGCCGAGATTCAGAGGCTGACGGGGCTTGAGAAAATGTGAGTTAGCAGACAGCGGATTATTCCCGACACTATTTGACAGTGAATCGTTGCGAGTATCGACCGTGTTATCAGTGGGAGAATTATGAGTGGGTGGAGGACGCGAAGAGAGGTGGTTGGGGGCAGAAGACAAAGGTTGAATAAAAGAGAGGGAACTCTGAGCAGTAGCCCACTTATCACTACCCATCCCGCTCGATGCAATGGGCAGCGCGGTTCTGATTATCCTGCACGACGACCGATGCAGTATGGAATTTTTTGTATTCGTGCAGTTCATGGGAGATGTTGGACGGATACTGCTAGGGTGTCCAGCCACAAAGCAGGAGAACGATTAGGGTCCTCATCCAAAGCACTACGTCAAGGTGCAGTCTCGTCGTGATGGTGAGTAATACTCAAAGACATAGGAAGCCCATTTAGTATCAGCCGATTCAAATGACAACAGCGATCGTCTCAACCATTTGCTTTCTAACCTCAGATTGTTTCTAGCGGGTACAAACTTCCGTTACAAAAAGCGCCACGGACTCATCCGGCGTCCTCCTACGGCTACGCAGCGTTGGACTCAGGTTGACCACATTAGCATCAGTTACCGATGGCCTATGGAACCAGTATAAGGAAGGTGCGTTTGGCTTTTGCCAATGTGAACCACGTGTGGCGCCGGTGTGACATCTGGTTTTCGCCCGAGGGTCAAGTGTCCATGGCGGCAGTTAGATTTGTACTTTTATCCGGCTCAGAAACATGGCGGTGACTTATAGAAAATACGCGAAGACTATCGGTGTTTAAGGACCGATGTCTTAGCAGCATTGCTTGAAAATGGTGAAAACATATGAGAAATGCTGAGATCATATGTAGGGTTTTGGTAACCAAAGGTTAGTCAATGGAACAAGCACTTAATCTAAACAGTTTAAGATGGCCAGAACATGTTACGCATGCCAATTGATAGACTGCCTAGGTGTACATTGATATCTAAAGGAATTAAAGGTTGGATGGTAGGTCGGGGTGGTCAGTCCATGACATGACAAAGGTGTGAAAACCACAGACAGTGGATCTAGTCGAGCAGAACGTGTTAGGTTTCCAAATTAAGGTCTACGATACCCATCCACCGGAAGATTGGAAACAGTAAGTGGCATGGCTAAGTGCCGAGGCCAGTAACGCAGTCGCATTCGAATACTTTTTTCGTTATGATTTCCACTAAAAAGGTTATTGTCTGTTTGTTTGCTTCCAATGTATGTATTCGTTTTGCTGTCGACCCGATGATACTGAGAAGTACCTACCGAGGCTAGAGCATAGAAGTGTGAGGTTAGTGGTTGAAAGAACTGAACTGACTTAAACAACTGTTCACCTTGTTTCTCTCTAAAACGCCTCAGCACATTGGTCTGTATTTGTTTTCCCTTCTATTACCAAATTATATTGATTGATCTAGGGCATATGGTCAAAATAATCCAGGGAAAGCTTAAGAATCAACGGCCCCCCAAAAGCAGATCAGAGGACTGTTGAGGAAACAACCGCTACTTGGCTAGATCCATTCACCGGAACAAAGAACAACCAGGTTTTTAGTCGTAGAAAGTCACCACCCTGCTGTTGTCTACTGTCATTTTTTAATCTGCAAACCCTTCCAATCGAGATATACTCATTCTGTTTTCTTTACTTTCACTACAAAACGGGTTTTTGTCAGTGACAATGGATGGGAACAAATTGAGTACCACACGCTAATTAGTGAGCATTTACCCGTGAGTTGCTTATTTTTTGGTGAAGCCCAACAACTGAACTAACTCATATTGGCTATTAATGATTACCTGCATGAGAAAGCGAGAGTCTATTCCATTAGAAACAATTTCCTATTATTTGTTTCATGTAATCAGTAGCTTCCTTAATCAATGAGCTCATCGACCAAGATCAATCACAGTGGCGATTTCCAGAGGACATTTCAGGGAAGATATTAACTTCCAAGACCTCGGAATTAGTTTGGGAAATTAAAATGCATTGAGCCACGATGTGCCACAGAACGTTTGCTTGTTAAAGAGTGGCCTGTCATACAACCACTCATCATCTTTATCCCATCGTGTCAAATTCGATCATTACGACCGCGACCAGTTTAGCTTTGTTGCCCAATAAACTAAATAGATAAACAAACTTTTATTCTCCGTTATTATTTTACGACAGCGAACTGAATTGCAAACACAACGGCATTGATCATTAATGGTCCATTTACAATACACAGGGGTATCTATTCGTATGCTTTTGAACAGTATTTATGCCACACCTGGTTCGCCAACAAAATTCAGTCAAATTGTACATTCTGATTAGAAGTAGCGAAATCTCATCAAAACAAGGATAGCACGAGACCCAAGGTTGTCTGGGCTGTAACAATGAAAAATCCTGACATGCAAAGACTTGGGGATGAGAATACACCGGACTTCCGGATCGATAGTAGTTATTCGCAATTATCTGAAGGGTCAAAATCAATGTCGCGAAAAAACGAGGAATGCGAAGAAAAATCTCTGACCGTGCCATAAAAAAACCAGCATGGTACTACGAAACAATTTCAGTTCAGTTGACCCAACCATTACCTCGCAATTCTATGCTCTGGTTTCGGTTGCCACCTTCCGGCATCGTCCATTAAAGGGCGAAAAGAATAGAAGCATGGTGATAAAGATCAAAAACGTCAAAGTTTCAAGCGGAAATCAAGAAGGCAAGGAAAGAGTCCGAGTGCAACAACGCCACTGGCCGAAACACCTAGTCATGTCACATAATGTCTCCAACCATTTGGTAGACAGTACACGTGAACCCCAACCTGGAAGTCTAACACGTCCTACTCGGCCAAATCCACTGGTCAGGGTTTTCACATCTTTAGTCATGTCATGGACTGACCACCTCGACTTACCTTCCAATCACCTGTCTCAGAGAAAAGCGTACGCTGAGGAAGTCTATTAGTGGGCATGCATAACACATGTCCCAACCACCTTAACCTGTTCAGATTTAGTACTTGATCCAGAGACTGACCTCTAGTTCCCAACACCTTACACGGAACCTCAGCATTGCTAATACGGTGTTCCCACCACATTCGGGCAGTGTTATGAAGACATTGGTGATCGAACACCGAGAGTCTTCGTCTATCTTCTACCCTCAACGGACATGTTTCGGAACCACATAGAAGAACAAACCTAACAGCCGCATTGTACACTCGACCCTTAACAGAACCAAATGTCACGCCAACGCCAAAAATGGCGAACGTTGGCAAAAGCCAAACGCGAGTTCTGTATACGCGATGACACTTCATCCGAAATCTGTCCACCCGGTGAGATGTAACTACCAAGGTAACAAAGCTTATTCATTTCAGCTAGAGATTCCCCTGCCAACGCAAGGTTTGGTGTTGAGTCAACCCAGTCCTGCAACAGCACTTTACACTTTGAAGGTGTACAACGCATCCCAAAAATTCTTACACTGTTGTTAGGGTTATCTAAAAGAGCTTGCAACTTACCTGAATCTTCACTCAGAAGAACAATATCGTCCGCATATTCCAAATCAGACAGTTTACTGCCTGAGCAAGGATCGATGCCACTATTCTCACATGAGGATAGGGCTTCCTGAAAAATCAATTCAGTAACAAAATTGAAGAGGAAGGGTGAAAGAGGGCAACCCTGACGAACACCACTTTCTGTGGTGAACTCGGAGGAAAGATCGCCGTAAGCACAAACTCGGCTTCGGCTGTTCGCATACAAGCATTGAAAAAGAGAAATAAACTTCTCTAGCACACCCTTCAGTGAGAGGCAGTGCCAGAGAACTGTGTGGTCGACTGAATTGAACGCCGCTTTCAGATCAAGAAAGACACAGATTGTGGGCCTAAGGAAGGTTTGTCGAAGAGTAATGATGTGGTCAATACAACCCCTACCAGGTCTGAAACGAGCTCGATTCTTACGCGTACATCTCTCACAGGCACTGGATAATCGGTGGAGAATAAGACCCATGAGCAGTTCAGCTGCGATACTTATCAAGCTAATTCCTCTGTGGTTTTCACAGGAGGACCTGTCACCTTTCTTGCAAACCGGCTCAATCGCCCACATAATCTCCATCTCTGATGGGGAAACGATATTCATCTGCATCGTTTCGTGTATGTGGAAGGTCCACCGTTGAAGTGGGCCAACTGAAAGGTTCCTCAAAAATGTTCCACCCAAAGATCCGGACGACGTCGCTGAGAGTGAATCAGTGGGCCATCGGATTCCCTGATTACCTCACTTACACCAGACTTCCGTGGACCAGTACCTCTTATCAAACGGAAAAGGTTGCGAGCATTGCCAATGAACGCAGCCTTATCCATTTCCCTATATTTCGCAATCCACCACTGCTCATGGTCATTTCTCAGGCTCATAGTCAGTTGGTGTCTCATGGATTTACGCACTTCATTGAATGTGCATCCGGAGGGGCGGATTTGCGAGCATCCAACGGAACAACTGATGTCGAAAATATCCATTCTTTGTGGGACTGACTTGAACCAGAGTCCTGGGTGACATTCGAAGTGGTATACAAGGCTTCCTTGATCTGTTGCCAACGTTCACTTGAGTCCCGAACATCTGGCTGCATCGATAACTGCGCAGACAGCTCCATCTGGAAATTGTATCATCAGTTATTGTCCAAAAGCAACTGCGCGGGACAAGTGGCATGTACAGTCGTGCGACCACGAACGAGACGTAAACAGTGGCGAGCACGTCATCATCGTACAGCGTTAAACAGTAGGGCAAGCCCCACTGACCACTGCCTTTCTCACCATGTTGCACGTTGAATTAAAAAGTATGAATATACAAGATGGACAGGGAGTGGACCTATATGGGTGGGAAAAGAAAAGAATGCCCTAGTAGCCAACACACGGAATACACAGTCTAACTGTACAAACGTACACCGATCAAACATTCTGATTCGATAGAAAGTGACAACACGATCTCCACTGTTCGCGGTTCGCAGCCATATCCTTCAGTGTCTCCAGCCAACTGGTGGACGGATCTTTTGGACCCCAACCACGAAGACGTGAAGCACCTACTTTTCCTAAGTCTGCTGTACATTTTTTCATTCCTCGCTGCCACGTCATCTGTTGACCTCCACGTGGTCTCTTCCACTCCCTAGGAGGGGCGGAGAATAGGACACGGTACGGTAGACGTGTGTTTGCCATACGTAACACGTGTCCCAACCAACGAAGTCTACTAAGTTGGATACGCTGTGACAAAACGTTCTCTGAATTAGTACCCAATACTCGCTTTCTTACCTCATCGTTGCTTACTCGGCTATTCCACCCAATCCTAGCGATACTACGTAAACATCGATGGTCGAAAACCTCAAGACGACGAATATCTTCTGCACGCAGACTCCAAGTTTCGCAACCATACAACAAAACTGAACGCACAGTGGCACAGTATACACGACCTTTCAACTTCAGTGAAATATCGGATCGACGCCACAAGTGCTTCAGTCCAGCGTACGCCGCTCGAGCTTTGGATATCCGCGTACTCACCTCTACTACTGTGCTCCCATCCGTCGTCACGCAGCTACCGAGGTAGGTGAAGTGATCGACAACTGCCAGCACCTCCCCGTCGAGCATCAAGCTCGGAATCGTTGACGTCCAGTCTTGTACCATCATCTTGCACTTTGAAGGTGCAAAACGCATGCCGAATGGAGCTACAGCTCTTGCGAGATTATCTAGTGCACGCTGAGCATGTTCCGTGGATTCGAACAAGCAGACAACGTCGTCTGCGTAATCCAGGTCACATAGCTTTTCACTATCTCCTAGTTCGACGCCTACATCCTGAAGATTTTGCAGCGCACTCTCCATTATTTCGTCCATGACGAAGTTAAAAAGGAATGGAGACAAAGGGCATCCCTGCCGAACACCACTGGTCGTTTCGAACCGACCGGATAGTTCACCGTAAACCCTTACGCGGCCAGAAGTATGAGAATACAATGATCTCATTAGGTTCACGAACTTCTGGGGCATACCTTTTCGATGAAGAGTACTGAAAAGCGATGTTCGATCAACTGAATCGAAGGCGCCTTTCAGGTCTAAGAAAATCATTATTGTTGGTCGGCGGTGCGTGTGACGCGTTTCAAGTAGTCGGCGAAGAGTAAAAATCTGGTCGATGCATCCTCGACCTGGGCGGAATCCAGCCTGCTGTTCGCGGACATTCCTCTCACGAGCCGGTGTAAGACGGTGCAGTAAAATCGAAGCTAATACTTTGGTGACTATCGGGATTAAGCTAATCCCACGATGATTACTGCAGTCATTGCGTATTCCCTTCTTGAAGATGGGAACAATCAATGACTCGCTCCATATTAACGGAATACGCCCCGCGTTCCAAATGTCACGGAGCAAGGCGGTAAGTGATTTTATCAACGCCTCACCACCCAGTTTGAAAAGAACTGGAGGAAGTTCGTCGGGACCTGCCGCTTTCCCCCGCCTTAGTAATCGAATACATGACTCTACTTCTACTTCTGATGGGGGCTCAAGTGATACCACCCAAGAAGTCACAGTTGTTGACACGGGAGTAACTACACTAGCGTGCGGCCAGCTAAACTGTTCCTTGAAGTACTCGGCCCATCGGTCAAGCCTTTGCTGTTTGTTATGGATGGGTTCTCCATTCCTACTGCAAATCGCTTCACTGACCTGAGTTCGCCGTCCACTGGTGTCACGAATAAGTTTGAACAGTCTTTGACTGTTACCTGAAGCAGCTGCCACTTCCATTTCTTCGGCTACATTGACCCACCAATTTTCGCGATCCTTCTTAAGGCTTCGCGTAACTTGTCTTTGCAGCTTTCTCCGCATCTTATTCATCTCCTTACGGTTCGAAAGCTGACGCTTTTGCTCCATTATACTCAGCGACTCTTGCGAGATCCAGTGTCTTTGATGGACAACGGATCCAGGACCACAGGCAAAACCTGCTGCAACGTGCATCGCCTGTTTGATATGAGACCAATGCTCATCTACATTACTGTTCTCCGTGGATCCTAGCTCATGTGCTAACTTCTGCTCATAACGGGTGCAAACGTCTGGATCACACAAACGTTGCACGGCTAATCGGGTTTGCGGTTTGCGACGATGGCCATGGAGCTGGAGAGATAATCGCATTAAAACTAAGGCATGGTCCGACTCTACGTACGTGGACCAGTAAGATCTACAGTTCTGAACAGAACTGCGCCACCGGTAGCTTACGGCGATATGGTCAATTTGACTAAAAGTACCTGTAGAGTTAGGGCGCCATGTCGCTGTGCGACGCGAGCTGTGTCGGAAATTTGTGCTAGACAAGAACAATCGATTGTCTGCACAAAATTGGAGAAGCCTATCCCCGTTATCTGTGCGCTCAGCGGGTAAAGCACAACGCCCACCTAAACAGGCTTCTGACACACTGAGTTTGCCAACTTGTGCATTGAAGTCACCAGCTAGCACTACAATGTCGGAACCTTTACTGCTGCGAACGAGAGTGGCGAGGGCATCATAGAACTCATCTTTCTGCAAGTCTGAGCTGCAGTCCGTTGGGGCGTACGCCGAGATCACGAACAAATTGCGTTTAACACAACTATCCTTTCGAACGCCGACTGACCCTTGAAGTCTCACAGCACATAAACGACTGTTAACAGGGATCCAGTCTAATAGGGCAGCCTCAGCCTTGTCAGTCAAGACTATTCCTACACCACGTTGACCCACAGCTCTAGCTGCTTCGTCTCCTGAGGTGCGCAGAATATACCTCGATGAGATACCAGGAGCAGTTAGCTGAATTACATTGCTCGAATCCTGGATACGCGTTTCGCTTAAGCAGCAAACATCAATCTTCAGAGAGTTCATTGTGAGGGCTAGGCACGCCTGCTGACCGGCCTGCATGAGTGTACGCACGTTGAAGGAGCCGAGATTCAGAGGCTGACGGGGCTTGAGAAAATGTGAGTTACCAGACAGAGGATTATTCCCGACACTATTTGACAGTGAATCGTTGCGAGTATCGACCGTGTTATCAATGGGAGCATTATGGGTGGATAGATGGGGCAAAGAGGGATGTTTAGGGACAGAAGACAAAGGTTGAATAACAGAGAGGGAACTCTGAGCAGTAGCACACTTATCACTACCCACCCCGCTCGATGCAATGGGCAGCGCGGTCCTGATTAGCCTGCGCGACGACCGATGCAGTATGGAATTCTTTGTAGTCGTGCAGTTCATGGGAAATGTTGGACGGGTACTGCTAGGGTGTCCAGCCACAAAGCAGGAGAACGATTAGGGTCCTCATCCAAAGCCTTTAGTTCTGACAAGAACCTATCCGCAAGGCAGCGGGATGGCTTAGTGGAAGCCCATTTGCTTGGATCAATTATTCTTCCACTGGTTTTTCCGACTGAGTTGCTAGCTCAAATCAACCCCCAACCTGGAGGACCAGGAGACTGGACTTCGTCTGACCTCTACCCATTGACCTGTCAGGTATGATTGCATCTCCGGCTTAAGGAAGCCATCCTGTATAGCTCTTTGGGTCATAGAGGCGCGCAAGCCATCACACCACGTCAAGGTGCAGTCTCGTCGTGATGGCGAGCACGTACCAAGGCGTGATCTCAGTCCACAGGCGTAGACCAAAATGAACGACAATCTTCAATTGACCCACGCCAGTGGTGACCAATCACAATATGGTCAATCTGAGTCCAACGTTGTGAAGACGAAGGAGGACGCCATGTGAGTTTATGCCGCTTCTTATGGCAGAAGTTTTTACATGCCAGAAATAATCCGTGGTCAGAACACAGCTGAATGAGACGATCGCCGTTATCGGTACGATCGGCTGGGATAGAAAATGGGCCTCAGATATGCCTTCCGAAATCTCCCAAATGGCCAACTTGGGCATTGAAATCCCCAGCAATGACCAGCACGTCCGTTGAACGTGTGCTTCGAAGCATATGAAACAAATCCTGATAGAATTCGTCCTTGGTCTCCGAGGAACTGCAGTCAGTTGGCGCATACACAGACACGGCGAACAAGCATCAACGTTTCAGTTTGTTGTTACAACACGAACAGAACCGTCCAACCGAACTGCACAGAAACGACTGCTGACTGCAATCCAGTCTAGCACTGCACGCTCAGCTTTTATGCTCAAAGCAATCCCAACGCCAGTGTGACCACGAGCTTTAAATACCAAATCATTGAACACGCGAAGAGTGAAACGAGAGACTAAGGTTGTATCTCGGGTGCGAAGAGTTATCACAGAAGTGGGGCCTTGTATGCGTGTTACGGAGACACAGCATACATCTATTTTAAAAGTGTCAAGAGTTTTAGCTAGGGCAGCCTGTTGTCCTATCTGACATAGTGTGCGGATATTAAAGGCAGCTAAGGCTTAAGAAGTGCATTTGATTTATACCCAACCCCTGAACTACTGCTTTCATCGCAGCCGCAATTACCCGTGGCCTTAAATTAAAAGAAAGAATATTGGTAAGGTCCTATACAGGAAAGACAATGGGGGCTTCCGGGCGAATCATACTTCGTGGCTGTCCACGCCGCAGAAGGGATTGTTCTTTGGGAACCCTAACCGGAGCCTTTGACTCACCAGTCTCACCCACAAGGCAGTGGGGCGTTAACCCACCACGGGAACATGACCGAAGCACTCGTGAAGGAACTTCTTCTGGTCGGTCATGTTAGATCTGATTATTGCATGCGTTTTTGTCTTGTCGTTGCTGGTGCTTTGTCATCAATCCGCTTTTCGGATTCAGTCCTTAGCCCTATGCACCCAATGGAGCAAGCGGAACGTGGATGGGGCAGCATCCTTTGGGCTGAGGGCTGCCCAATGAAGTGCGATGACTTCTTTCACTGTCGAGAGAAACCTCAGGTATTCCACTCCTAAGTCCATCTAGCGGTTTTTAAACCGATAAACTGCTTCTCTCCGAGTTTATTCGCTGGCGTGTCCTCTCCAGGGACATAGTGAATAGAGCCAGATGTTGCCCATCAACTGGTTCTGAGACTGGACTTCGTCTCGCCTCTATCCATCGATCTGCCATGCATGATTGCATCTCCGGCTTAAGGAAGCTATCCTGCATAGCTCTTTGGGTCACAGAGGCACGAAAGCCATCACACCTCGCCAAGGTGCAGTCTCGTCGTGATGGATGAAGCAATTTTCAGGTGCATTGAAGCTGCAGAGGTTCTTGCAACCGAATATAAGCGCTCGGCATGCGCAACAACCACATTCTGTGGCATATCTGCAACATGGGAACATTAGATCAGTGCTTTCGATGACTGGCCGTCATGCTCAAGGTTAAAAGGAACAGGCCACGAAACACATTACTTGAATACTGGATAGAATGATGTGATATTCAGCGACGAGGAGATGTTCAATTTCGACGATCTTGAAAAAACCACGTACTGCTGGCACGACTTCCGGAGGAATAAGCTGGGCTTCAGTCGTTGAGGCTTGACTAGCGAATTCATGGTGGTCTGATGCGCGATTTCTGAGGACGGAAAATCTCAGCCAGCAGTTCTAAAAGAGAACCAGATGGCAGACTCCTACATCAGATCACTGAGTGAATTTATTCTCCGTAGGATTCTAAAAAACCGACCAAGACCCATTTTACTTTACAACATGACAACGCGGCTATGCATGCAGTCAACCTCACCAGGATGTGGCTATTGTACCAGAACATTAGGACCATGTGCTGGTCCGCTCGCAGTCCAAACTTGAACCCGTTTGGAAATGTCTGGCGTCAGTTAACGAAGTGAGTCTATGCGGATGAGAGTTGTTAGCACTCTGCACGGTACCGTCCGCCATTCCAGATGCACGCGAAAACAGAAATGAGAACATCCGAAGTGTTGCTAAAACCATGCCTGAACGTTGCTTTAAAGTTATTACCAATAAAAATCATTGTGTCGCAACCAGCCATTCGAATAGGGGAGGGGCCGGGGGGGGGGGGGGGCGTGCAAACTTTGTCATTACTTTCCGCCTACAACACGCATTTACACACACACGTTTTTGATTTCAGCGTATATGCTCAATCTATTCAACGAAAAAAGCCTATAGTCTGGACCTTTAAACTTATCATTTCTGACGCGATGATTGCTTGGTCAAAACAAGATATATAATAACCAACCAATTTGTTCGCTTAACAATGGACAAAATTCTACGGACCGGACATTTTGATGCTGACCTTTCGTAACAAAGGTCAACAACGGTCTGGAAACACTGGCTCTGCACATCCAACACTTTCATCGTCAAATCTTCAACGCCTGCTTTGGACAAGCTTGACGTTTTTATTAACTACGTCACGTCATCGGTAAACGAATACACTGCCGAGTGCAAAATGTATGAAGCTGCTATCGATGCTTCGAAAAAATTCACATCAAATCGAAAAATGAGGTTTTTATTCGTCACGTGTTGTCATCTTGCAATCAGGAAACAAGTCAAACTCTGGACCAGTTCCTTCAGAAGTTAAAACTGTTAGCAAAAGATTGTGCAGCCAGATCGACTACAGACAAGCAAAATCGAAACGATGCCATATGCGATGCGGTCTAACATCATTCACCAGCGCCTCCTGGAAAACAAGTGGCTGGATCTCGATTCTGGCTCGTTCTTGGAAAGTGGTTCGTCAGCAATCTTAATAAGTTTACCCGTCTGATCCTTCATATTCAACGTCGACAGATATGCTCATGGGATTACGCTCTGAACCGTTTGAGTGTAACGGGTGTAACAGCAGCAGCATCCGATCGGTGCTACTTCTGTGGGTATATCAGACACCTTCGTTTCCAAAGGTCCCCCCAGAGACGCTGTGCGCAAACTGTGCAACAAAACAGGGCATTACCAAAAGGTTTGTCGGTCGGCTTCACGCACCAAAACTACGTCGATAACTATTTCTGTGTTATCTTTCATGATATTGGCCTCCGCTCCTCACTGCTTTTACATTGTAGTAGTACTGGTTTTCATCAGTGGAGTATCCCTGCAGGCCTTGGTGGATTCCCGTAGTTTAGACAGTTGCACATCAAGCTCTGTCGTTCGGGAACAATGTTGGAAGATCGAAGGACTAGGCAATTCTATTACCGTGGCATCCACCAATTTTAAAGTTCACAGACATGGACGCTGCAGTGTAACAGTCTTACAAAAATTCTAACTACCCTCTCTTTAGACTTTATTCTGCCCAACCGCTGTGATGTTGTACTTTTAGGTCATTCCTTGCATTTGTATAGAATGTTAATTGTTTTTGGAGGCAAAAATGAATCCTTCTCGTTATGAAACCTTACTGCTGTTCATATAGACCCACCACCTCTGTTTCACAACCTATTACTTAACTACACCCCGATCACTACCAAATCCTGACGACATTCCGTCGCGGATGGAGGTTTCATCCAAATGGAAATCGAACATCTACTAAAAGAAAATCATAGAACCATCCAACTCACCCCCGCGCGATCAGGTACTGATCACTAAAAACGAACAGCACAAACGCAGAATGGTAACTGATTACAACCGGACAGTTAACCTGTTCACGTCCTTTGTCGCTTATCCCCTCCCAAAAGTCGATCAACTGGTCGAAAAAATCTCAAGCTATTTCGTTTTTAGTACTCTAGGTTTGAGGTTCTCCTAGGACCAAATATCGATCCGGGAGGAAGACGAGGCTTTCAGTGCATTTGAAGCCTGTGGAAATCTGTTTTAGTTCCGTCGGATTCCTTTTGATGTCACCAACGGTGTTTCGTGTTTTCCGAAGGTCATCAATCAAAATATCTCTCAACCACCTTTGCATACTTGGACGATATTACTACTTGAGGTCAGGACGAAGAGCAACACCAGAAAACCCATCGCGGTTCTGTACTGCTGTCGAGAAACATGGACTAACATTTATATACAGTAAGAGCACAATAGGAGTGAAGCCGATCAGGGTTTTGGGGTATGAAATCTCCCACAGGTCGGTAAAACCAGATCCCAACAGACTTGAACCTCCTCAAAACCTACCGCTTCCGAAAGATATAAAGTCTCAACAGCGCATCATTGGGCTCTTCGCGTATTATCCATAATAGATATCACAGTATTTAGAAAAAAATTCGACTCCTAGTTAGCAACCGAATATTTCCCTTGCAGGATGAAATTGAAGCGCCATATAAGTCCATGAAAGATAAGCTATCGAGATCCGTCATGTCAACGGTAGATCCAGAGTCACCCCTCGTGGTCGAGACAGGCGCCTCTGACATTTCCATCGCTGCAGTACTAACACAGAACTGTAGACCGGTTACCTTCCTTTCTAGGACACTAACAGCTAGTGAGCGACATCATATATCGGTGGAAAAGGAGGCGTATGTTATTGTCGAGGCCATCCGAAAGTGGCGGCATTATTTAGTCGGTGTAAGCGTTCAATTACTTATGGATCACAGATCGGCTGCTTTTATGTACGACATAAATCATCGGGCGGAAATAAAAACGATGAAATACAACATCATTACATCGAGCTATCGTGCAACAACTTCAACGTGGTTTACCGTCAATGCGAACCCAACGAAACAGCTGATACGCTATCTCGTGGGTATTGCCGTTCCGCATGTGATATTCCTCAGAAGGATTTGCACGATTCTTTATGCCGTCTTAAAATATTCCGCTTGGTTCATTTTGTACGATTCAGAATCCTCCCTTTCTCATTTGAGAGTGTAAAGAAAACTATATGCAACTGTCCCTTCTGTGCTGAGCTAAAACCAAGATTTTTTAAAATACCTACTGGGAATATGATCAAAGCCACATCTCCATTCGAACGTCTAAACGTCGACTTCAAAGGTTCACTGCATTCGGCTACTCGTAATGGGTACCTACTTATAATAATTGAAAAATATCCTAGATTTCCATTCGTCTTTCCTTGTCAGAACATGATGGCGCCACCTAACATCGACCGATTCTGCCGATTGTTCTTTGTTTGGCATGCCTTCGTACATCCACTCAGACTGCAGTCCGTCATTCATGTCCGAACAACTGAAACATTTCTTACATGCTAGAGGAATTGTGACCAACAGAACAACAGCTTACAATCCACAGCCTAATGGACAACAAGAACGCCTAACTAGTACCATATGGCGCTGCACCTCTCTCGCCGCTAAATCCTATCACAGCCTATCGTCGAATAGGAAACCGTCCTCCCTGATGCACTCCGTCTCATTCGCTCCCTGTTGTGTACTGCCACGAATGACACCTCACCCGAACGTTTGCTACGGTACAACAGAAAACCCACAACAGAAGTCTCTTTCAAAGCTGGCTCACTGCTCCCGGGCTAGCCTTCATGAAGCGCCATGTTCGTTCGCCGAAGTATGAGCTTGCTGTCGAAGTCGAATTCAATTTTTTCAAGTCTGCCAAACATCAATACATGAAGAAAAAAAGAAGTCGAACTCGTCGAATACAACCCCAGGTATGCTCGTGCGTCTGCCAGACGAGCGCGAGGAAACGCTTTCGATTCACAACCTCGTTTCAAAAGAACAGCGGCCGCTTACTGTTGATGACACATGCTTCTACTCCAGACACAGATAACATATCAGACAACTACACAAGCACTGAGGATGCCGTTCACATGGAAGTGTTAGACCAACATATTCCTAATAACACACATCAGCCATCGCTCGCAGATAAACAACAAGGAGTACGGCCGTACAATCTCCGAATTCGTGGAATGTAAACACATGCAACCATTGCAATCCAATCTGTAAATCCAGCGGGGAAGAATGTGGTGAACAAACTTGTCATTACTTTCCGTCTATAACGCGCATTTCTATTTATTCACATTTTCTATTTCGGAGTATATACTCAATCTGTAAAACGAATGAAGCCTATGAACTGGGCCTTTAATCATCTCATTCTGACGTGATGACTGACTGATAAAAAAATGTACAATAGCCAATCGCGACACACAACAGGGGGGGGGGTCAGCGGTATTTCGAACCCTCTGAGGCATATTATTCGAGGTAAATCGATTTACCGGCATTATATTCAAAAGCTGTGTTCATTTCAATATAGTAGTGCGTTAACACATCGGCACGCCAAGCTTGATCGCCCTTAGTGATTCCGTTTAAAAGGTATGGCTGAAAAACAGGGTGAGTTTAATAGCGCTTCATGCACTATATCCCAGCGGGCGATGGGTAAAGTTCGGTTTGCTTCATATCCCACTGAGTGGAATCGCGAAGTTCTTATCAACCACTGGCATACAAATACTCATATATATATATATATATATATATATATATATATATATATATATATATATATATATATATATATATATATACATATATATATATATATATATATATAATGTCCACCAATAACCAGGTGCGGAGTACCCAGACATGGTGTCACACGAAACGAGGACCAGGAAACAAAATTTGGAGAAATTTGAAGTCTGTTAGAAGTTGGAACACAAAATTTCGCAATATAATGGACTCTGAATAAGAATGGGGGTCATATTCGGCATTGGTTTGACGCGACTGAGCCGGACCATCTTTCTCGGTGACTGGATGGAAGTCATCAGCGTCAGGTGATCTTGTGACGCTTAAGGAATCGGAGTGCACAAGTGATCTCTTTCTCAGTGGATGAGACATTCGACAGAGTAAATGTATTCAAATGAATAGCTGTTTGAGGCAACAAACACGGAGGGACACTGCAGGTCATTCTATAACGAGCTAATTCGAAAACCAGTGTCTCTGTTTGAGCTGAGACAAATATAATGTGGAATGGTATTGCATCTTTGGATAACAACCCAAAGATAACGAGAAGTAACTCACAAGTTGTTGCTTTTCCCTCTACATTGGATAACACATTTTCCGTCTATGACGTAAACTGATATTCAATTTTTGTTCAGGCTGATTATTTCAACAGTGGTAGGTGTCTCAGGTTTTGAGATGACTACTCGTCCTGAACGCCTCTCGAAATGCCCCCAAATGACCGTACGTCTGCCACAGTCTCTGTTGAAGAAGTCCTACTCACTGCCTTCTCGTGACATAAGTGACCCCACTAAGGTGAGAGGACGAAAGCGAATGCCTGACACTCTTCACCGGGTTGACTGACTAATAGTCAGTTTAGGGGAGATGTACAGAATCCTGATTTCAAACCAACCACGGGTGGTGTCTGAGGTGTAAAATGGTATGCTAATCGGCATCTGTGACGGAGGGGTGTACTGGACATCCAGAATGCTTGGCCTTATTCGAAGGATGTATGAACGGAGAACTAGTCACCGGCCCTCAGTGGGTTACGGGTTACGCTTCGTCTCACTACCTTGTGGGTTAGGCTTTGGATAGCCAAAGGCTTTGGTTATGGACCCTTAAGAAAACCACCTGTCTTGGCCTGGACAACCTGGCAATATTACGCACGCGAAGAAATGATGGAGTCGAATTCTATCTATCTCTTCCTCCCCGACTGTACCATGTTTTGTTTGGCACACAGTCTGCAGTCAGGCGGGTGTGATATATATATATATATATATATATATATATATATATATATATATATATATATATATATCACAGTATGTTGATACCTGCATTGAACTGATAGCGGGAAAAAGTGATTAGTACGGGAACGTTGAACCGAACAACTGTGCGCCTAAATGCAGTCACGATGCAATCGTGTGAGGTATACTAGCGCAAAAAATGCATGACTGTTCAATATTAATCAATATCTAGAAGAGGATGACTAATGACTTCTACACAGTAGGAAAAAACTTCCATGCTACATTGTACAGTGACCACTTTAATGACGGGTGGTGACTGGCTGATTGTCTGTTCGATTAATTATTGAGATGTGGGAAAGTGACGCCAGAGGTAAATGATCCGACCTCATAATGAACTGCTTGAAACGGAGACGTAATATTCAGGCTAGCTGCATACTGTCATAAAGCATGAAAATGAGCCGTACTGGCAGCAGACACAATGATCAATTATGACTGAATACTGTTCTTGGAATAGACTGAATTTCTTATTGAAACACGCAGACTGCCTAGCGAATTACAATGCTAAGATCAAGAGAGAAATCCTCCTTTGCGTGGATGTAATCGTTAAGTAGCAGTAATCTTACACAAACGATCGCATGACCTCAAACAGAGACGAGCACCCACATGCAAACGTACAACCGTGAACACACGCACGCACGTGCAAGCACAAGCGAGAGCGCGTGAGCCTGAAGTGTGACGTGCACGCATGCAACAATCGATGCAGAGCCAAATCCTCACTGGGGCTTGTCCTCATCAAGGTCATTATATGACCGCATAGTCAATTGCGATAGCTAGGTGACATAAACACCGAAAGATTTTCTATTCATGATTCTATGGTTAAACATACGAATGACGAGTGAAAGTGATGACGATTAAACTGCACCGACTTAACGACGCCGCATCTCAGCAATTAAGAAGGATGCACAAAAGGAGCCCATATTGTCTGTGTAGTCGCACGGTCAAGAAAAAGGTTGCATACAAGGACAAGTCGACTGATCGCAACTAAATTTTTATCAGGTGGTCTTGATACTAGTTGCCCTACTAACTGAGATGTGATATTTCTGCTACCATTACTAATAATGCTAGTACGACTGTTGTTGAAAGTAAACAGGATGGAAAACTGAAATTATATATCTTCATTTGTTTACAGTAGGTCTCGGCAGCCAGGGGAAAGATGACGATCAGCAATGCATTGACGTGTGGAAAGAAACATTTGAAGGCATTACGGGAACATGGTAAGATAACCCGCATATGATCTTTCAACGTAACTCAACGATGAATTTTCAAATACGAGAAGTGGCTGGAAGATGCGTAAGGTGGTCTGTTTATAATGCGACAGGCTTATATATATATATATATATATATATATATATATATATATATATATATATATATATCATTACACAGTGGATTACAGCATAAAGGGTAAACTCCATAATCAGAAGACATACTGTAAAAGCGGGTTGTGGGGGAACATTCACGTTAGAACCAGTTTACTGATCCTGCTTTGAGGAGAGAAAGATTGTTTGTGGGTGAGAAGACAGAAAGAGGGAGAGTGTTCCATAACTTAACGGTCCGGGGGAAGAAAGATAATTGAAAAATAGAAGTGCGACGTCTAGTGATAGAAACTTGATAGGGATGACTAGTTGCCTGGGTACGTGATGGTCGGGAAAAAGGGTTTTGGGAAGAGGAACCACGGAAGCAAACTCAGAAGAACAAAATCCAAAATAGTACCGGTGGGAGAGAGACAACGAAGCAACAGCCCAACGATGGGCTAGTGACTGTAGATTGGAGTTTAAAGAAGGGTCGTTGATCAGCCGGATGACCTTACGTTGAACCCGATCGAGAAGAGGTAGATGAAGCTCCACCCCACACGTGACTGCATTATTCAAGCGCTAATGAAGTAACAGAAGCATACAGAGGCACGGTACCCTACAAAACATGAACCACAAATGGAATTCGAAGGAACTGAGGAAGAAGCTTGCAGAAGTTGGGACGCAATTTCACATTTCACACATCGCACGGTGTTGTAACCGTCCTACCTGAATGCAGTCTTGTCGCTATGATCCAAGTTGAATAGACATAGAACACAACCGCAAGCTGAGTTAGAAGTATATTTTCAAGGCCGAAACAGGGCTAATTTCAAAGTACGACCGGGCAGGCGTGGGATACATTTTTCGTTGTCAGGTTGACGGTCTCCGGGTCTGCGGCAAATCAATTACCAAGGCATATCATTTTGGAGATCACTGTTGGCCATCGTAACCCGTGAGACAAACTTACTGGCTGTGACTACCTGTGGGGTACATCTGCTGCCTAGCATTTGATCTCAGGATGGTGATTCGGCATCCTGACACCAGAACCGTTACAATGTCTCACCTACTAGAACTTTATTTGGTTCCCCACCAGTTCAAGTCTCAGGGTAACGGTCACTAGTTAGCTCTTATAGTGCAGTGGATCTTTGAGGCTATGGGGTATGCTCCTTCCACTGCACTCATCAACAAGCGAGCAATAAAAAAATTAACAGATGATCCACAGACAACGGTGATAGAAGGCAGACATCCGATTAATATCTGCCGTCTGGATAGATTGTCTTGTGAGGGCAAAGAAACACGCTGCACACAATTGTAGTCTACACTCTGCCTTTCTATATTTGACGATTTCAGAAAGCAGCCTAAGTCTTTGTTATCTTATTGTATATCTCAAATCCAACTTTTCCATTAGCATTCATACAAAGTCTCAAGTAGATCAACTTATCCAAAAATTGATGCCCCACCACTGAAGGTAAATGCAAGATAGTATTCTTGTTGGTCCAGTGGTGGTAGTACCTCACAATTAGGAAGTGAAATGCACATTCTGTACCGCAAGACGGACAACGTGAAGCACTGCACGGCACTAACGTTACCGTGACCCAACCCAAATCAACAACGCCTGCTTGGCTCTCTCGCTCTATAGGAGTCGAACGTTTCTATTTTCATGATTGTCTCGAAATTCCTTGAGGATGTCAGCGATCATAAAGTTGAACAGAAATGAATAACGGACAATCTGAACGCACATCATTTACAACTGAATGAACTCGATATACCAATCAGGTGTTTTCCCCTAAATAAACGAACAAAGAGGACTATTGTGCCTGGATGGCCCGGAAAGATCACTTTCGATATGCGATCAATAGTGTATCCTAAGTACTGCACGGCTCAGAATAGAAGATAGCAGTGCGTATGCTGTACAGTCTGTTGGATGCCGTGTCTCATAAATACAAAATAATGTCAAGCAGACAAACAAAAAAACTGAGAACTTCAAAAAATGTAAGGTGAAAGAGCAAAGAAAATCATATCATGTCATGTCTTCCTTAGCGGCTGGACACCCAAGCAGTATCCCTCCGAAATCTTCCACTTAAACTCCTTTTTGGTTGTCTCAAGTGACTCCCTAGCGTCATCCGGTAGGGAAACCATATAGTTGTGAACCAATGGATGAATCTTGTCTCGAAAACGATGTATCCAATGAGTTGTATAGACAAACTGATAGCCCATCGTTTGAATTTCGTTCTTTGCAGGAGTGACCTACTGACGGGCGCGCAGTCATTCAGGGTCGGCTTTTCATCAGACCGTGTGAAATTTCATAACTCTTTAGTGTTAGTTCCTTAATACCAATGATACACTTGTTCGTTGAGAGTAAACTTGTGCCTTCCCACCGCATTATCGGTGTAGGCGAAGGTACTCGTTCTAATTTCCTCCTGAATAACTGCGTCGAATGCGCAGTGAAAACAAGCAACGCCGTCTCACTCCGAGCAGCATCCAGCATAATCGACATGACTGACTGCAGGATCCAGAAGAGTTCAGTTCAGTCAACCAATAACCTCTCACTTATATGCTCTGGTTTTAGTTGTTAGCTCCCAGCATCGTTCAGTTGAAACAGAATGAGTAGACACACAAAGTGAAAAAGTGCCGAAAGCAAAGTAATATGCACGAATCACGAAAATAAGGAAAGAGCCCGAATGCCACTGCGCCACTGGCCGCGAAATCTAGGTATGTCATTTAATATCTCCAACCATCTTGTAGGCGGATCTCGGGAACCCCAACCCGGTCTACTTGGCCAACTCCGATGGCCAAGGTTTTCATATCTTTTCGCCATGTCGTGAACTGACCACCTCGACCTACCTTCCTCGGAGAACAGCGTAAGCCGCGGAAGTCTATCGATGGGCATGCGTAACACATGTCCCAGACACATTAACCTATTTGAATTCAGTACTTACTCCAGCAACTGCCGTCTAGTTCCCAACACCCCACGCCTGACCTCAGCATTGCTAATATTATGTGTAACGTATGAACGGTTAACAGAATGAGAGCTCAGAGGACAATGCCTGATTGATAGGCTTTAATCAACCAAAAACGAGGCATACAAGCCATAACAAGACAAGCAAAACGTTAGACTATGCAAACGAAATAGGAGCGAATTATGAATCAGAAGCACATTAACAGATACATAACGTGATGTTCCCACCATATTCGAGCAATACTGCGGGGAAGCATATGATCAATGTCGTTTTTCTAAGAAAATCTGGTGGTATGCGCGTCGCCAGTCCAATTCACTGGAAACTGTGTATCGCGATATTTTAGGTACCGTTTCCTTCATTCTTGATAGTGGACAGGCATCTGAAGTGTCGATTTATCGTTTAACTTAAGTCAACTATCGTACGCCTTTTGTGTATTTTGTTTATTTTTACAAACACTTAAGTGAAACTAACGTCTCAGTGATGCCGTCCTTCAGGAGTCGATGAATCTCCGACCGAATGGGTTTCTTATCGTTGAGAGTATGAGGTCGTGGTTGAGTTGCGGTCTGATAGCAATTTCCCGGAAAAGACTGGAGGTTCATCACCTTGAATGGTCACACCACACCTCCCGGTAATGCACTCGCACACAGATGAGGGAGAACGGAGAGTCCAGTATTTTTACACGAGCTGGTCTTGGAGATGACGTTGGATGACTGTATGACCATCAAGTGGTGACACCGTACCAAGAATTTAGAGATGTAACTGCCAGAACTCGCTGTGTCTACCGAAGCTACAATGGGGCTCTTGTTCATTGTTAGCGCGCTAGAAGGTAAATTTCGACACGACGAGACTGTATCTTGGCGTAGTGTGATGGCTTGCGAGCGTCAACGACTCAAAGAACTACACAAGATGGTTTACTTAAGCCGGAGACGTAATCATGCCCCACAGGCCAGACGAAGTCGGACCTTCTGTTCCTCCAGCTTGGAGGTCGATTTGAGCTGGCAACTCAGTCCGTAATATTAGTTGGAGAATAACTAATCCAAGCAAACAGGATTCAACTCGGCCACCCTACTGCCTTGTGATCAGGTTCTCATAAGGACTAACGCTTTGGTCGAGAACTCTAATCGTTATCCTGCCTTGCAGCTAGACAGCCCAGCAGCATCTCTCCAAAATCTTCCATGAACTGTACGAATACAAAGAATTCCATACTACTTCGGTCATTGCGCAAGATAATCACAACCACGCTCCCCATTGCATCGAGCGGGATGGGTAGTGATAAGTAGGCTACTGCTCACAGTTCCCTCTCTCCTATTCAATCGTTATCTTCTGTACCCAACCACTTCTCTTTGCCCCCTCCATCCACCCACAATGCTTCCACTGACAACACGCCCGATACTCGCAACGGTTCATTGTCAAATAGTGTCGTGAATATTCACCTATCTTGTAACTCACATTTTCTCAAACCTCGTCAGTCTCCTAATCTTGGCTCCTTCAACGTGCATACTCTCATGCAGGCCGATCAGCAGGCGTGCCTAGTGCTCACAATAGACTATGGCGATTGATGTCTGCTGCGTAAGTGAAACGCGTATTCAGGATTCGAGCAGTGTGGTTCAATTAACTGCTCCTGATTTTTCATCGAGGTATTTCCTGCGCACTTCAGGAGACGAAGTAGCTCAAGCTGCAGGTCAATGTGGTGTGGGAATAGTCTTGGCTGACAAGGCTGAGGCTGCTCTTTTAGACTGGATTCCGTTTGATAGTCCTTTATGTGCTATAAGACTCCAGAGGTCAGTCGGCGTTCGAAAGGATAACTGTGTTGAGTGCAGTTCGTTTGTGATCTCGGCATACACCCCAACAGACTGCAGCTCTGACACGCATAGGGATGAGTTCTATGACGAACTCACCACTCTCGTTTACAAGAGCAAAGACTCTGTCATTGTAGTGTTAGCAAGTGATTTCAGTGCACAAGTTGGCAAACTTAGTGCATGAGAAGCTTGTCTAGGTGGGCCTTGTGCCTTACTCGTTCAGCGCACAGATAACGGGGATAGGCTTCTCCAGTTTTGTACAGACAATCGGTTATTCCTGTCTAGCACAAATTTCCCATACAACTCACGTCGCACAGCGACATGGCTCTCTAATTGTACAGGTACTCCAAGCCAGATCGATCATATCGCAGTAAGCTACAGGTGGCGCAGTTCTCTCCAAAAAACTGTAGATCCTGCTGGTCCACGTACGTAGAGTCGGATCATGCATTAGTTTCAATGCGATTATCGCTCCAGTTCCATGGTCATGGACGCAAACCGCAAACCCTGTTAGCCGTACAACGTTCGTCTGATCCAGAAGTTCGTGCCAGTTAGGAGCAGAAATTATCACATGAGCTAGGATCTACGACGAACGATAATGCAGATGAGCATTAGACCCATATCAAACAGGCAATGCACGTGGCAGCAGGTTTCGCCTGTGGTCCTAGATCCGATGTCTATCAAACACACTGGATTTCTCAAGAGTCGGCCAGTCTACGGAGCAATAGCGTCAGCTCTCGAACTGTAAGAAGATGAATAAGATACAAAGAAATCTACGAAAACAAGTTACAAAAAGGATCGCGAAAATTGGTGGGTTAAGGTAGCCGAAGAAATGGAATTAGCAGCTATTTCAGGTAACAGTCAAAGATTGTTCAAACTTATTCGCGACACCGGTGGACGGCGAACCCCGATCAGTGGAAAGACACTTCCTCCAAATCTTTTCAAAATGGATGGTGGTGCGTTGATTGATTGTGCCCATCTCTAAGAAGGGAATACGTAATGACTGTAGTAATCATCGAAGGATTAGCTTAATTCCGATAGTCACCGAAGTATTAGCCTCGATACTGCTGCGCCATCTTACACCGGACCGCAAGAGGAACGCCCACGAACACCAGGCCGGATTCCACCCAGGTCGAGGATGCATCGACCAGATTTTTACTCTTCACCAATTACTTGAAACGCGTCACAAACGCCGTCGACCGACCGATTCAGTTGATCGGAAAGCGCTATTCAACGCCCTTCACCGAAAAGGTATGCCCCAGAAGTTCGCGAATCTACTGAGATCATTGGACTCTCGTACTTCTGGCCGCTTAGGGGTTTACGGTGAACTATCAGGTCCATTCAAAACGACCAGCGGTGTTCGACAAGGATGTCCCATTTCTATATTCCTGCTTTGCGAGATCCTAAGGATGTGGGCGTCGAACTGGCAAATAGTGAAAAGCTGTGCGACCTAGAATATGCTGACGACCTTGTCTGCTTGTTCGAGTGCACGGAACATGCACAGCGTGCTCTAGATAGACTCGCAACAGCTGTAGCTTCATTCAGCATGCGCTTTGCACTTTTAAAGTGTAAAGTCATGTTTCAAAACTGGACGTCAACGATCCCGAGCTTGATGCTCGATGGGAAGGTGCTGGCAGTTGTCGACCGCTTCGCTTACCTCGGCTGCAGCGTGACGACGAATGGGAGCACGATAGTAGAGGGGAGCACGCGTATGTCCAGGGCTCGAGCGGAAGTCACCGGATGATGTGGCAACGGGCCATGAGAAAATGTACAACGAAGTTAGGAAAAGTAGATGCCCCGCGTTTTCGTGGTTAAGGTCCAGAAGATCCCTCGACCAGCTGGCTGGAAACACTGAAGGATATGGCAGCGAATCACGAACAGTAACGGTCGTGTGATTACTTTCAGTCGCATCAGAATGATTGATCAATGTGCGTTTGTACAACCTGTCTCAAAACTCGGGATCACTTCAGTTCGGTCGAAATCCTGACATAAAGTCGAATTCCTGTCTGGTGTTCCTGGATATGTTATTAGCGTTCTAACGAAAATTCACAGTGAATGATGGAAACTGAGATTAAACTTCTTCCTTAGTGACCGGAGCTAAAATTGCGAAAATCCTCTTTTTTCGACCTTTCTAACGCAGTTTCAGCAGGGCAACATGTCACCGCTGAGCTTGATAATGAAGAGGGCATTAGGATTTCTTGGCGAAGTTCTATGAGTTGAGGGTCTTGTTGGCTAAATTTTGCGAGTATTATTGCTTTTTTAGTCATGAATTGTGGGTCTCCATCTCTTCTGTAATCGTTTATTTCTATTAGTTTCATGTTTGTACTAATTTTCTTATACTTCGGTTAGCTGAGAGACAGTAACTAAAGCCAGCATTCTCAGTATATCGTCAGTGGTTTTCCAAACTGGAACAAAATCTACTGTGCAGAACCTATTCTTGTCTTCTGAGATAAAGGCGATCAACATACACTCGGACAGCGCGTAAAGCCGCTAAGGTTGAACCATTCAGCAACACCGTCTGTACTTATGGGAAAGTCTACAGGATTCGCGCCTCGCTCCGACGTTCGTCATGGTTACCTCGTGTGACAAGTTTTTACTAGCTGTGAGTTTGTTGACCACTCAGAAGTTCAACTTAAACAAGTTTTGAGTAGCGAACCATGAGTTTGGGGATGGTATTGTCGGTTTAGGAGACATTGGGAAGTCTGCAACCAACACTCAACGATATCAACCTAGAAATGAAGACTTTGATTTCAGATTAAACATATGTGAAAAACCCCATCCGTATCAATGGAAAACCGGTGGGGCTGACCACACTGACGACGAAATCCAACTTCAAGTTGACCGTGCAAGAAAATCAGATCGTTGTGATCCACCAATGAAACAAACCTCCACACCAAACTTTACGTCTTTTGAGCGGCTATTAGCTTTGTTCACATGTATGTCTTCGAATTCTGGTTTTCCAGGGCGAAAGATACACAAACGGTGAGGGTCTGCGTTGTGTGAAAAATAAAATGGACGCAATGCATCACAAACACTATTCTTAGACAGTGGCATTCGGTACTGAATTGTTTCTTCATTGCCAAAACTTCGTTTTCAGTGATACGACTGTATCGTTCGATGCCCCGAAATGGAATTTAGCTTATGTGGTTATCCACTTCGAATCTCAGGGCCTGGTTGCCGGTTATCCCGAATAGTGCAGTGGGCTTTCGTAGCTATGAGTATATACCCGTTCTACTGCACTCATGCGCAACCATGCAATAAAAAACCTGGGTTGTATTGTCATACCTTAGGTCAAGTTGGAGCCTACGGCTACCTTTCACTCACTTTTGTCGTCTTCAGTGGAGTACGACAAGGTTTCCCGATATCCCCATTTCTCTTTAACTTTGCCACGGAGAATGTTAAATGGAACGCCTTGTCTGGTCTTCCAAACGGTGGAGTTGAACTCCTCCCATGGACCAGGGTTTTCGACTTGGAATATGCTAATGATATTGCCTTGCTGAGTGATAATGCACAGGAAATACAGCACGGTTTAAACGGCTTGGCGATTGAGGTATCCAGATATGGTATGCACTTTGTGTCTTCTAAGTGCAAAGCGTCTTGCAAGACTAGCAGGAGCCTGTGCCTGCGCTCACCCTTTGTGGTGATCAGATAGAGTTAGTCGACAACTTTAAGTACCTCAGGAGCTTGATAACAGCTGGTGGTGTTGGGGAGAAGATAAGTTCACGAATAGCGAGAGCTCTGTTCGCACGTGCTGGGCAAGACCGGAAGAAGCGACTTGGCGGTCAGGCCATGGCTTGGTGTAGAGGCATGAAGAAGCTAGCAACAGCACTGGCTTCGGTTGATGCTTCCCAAGGGATGAGGATCGTCGTCGGTTGGAGAGGTTGAGGGATATGACTGAGAATAGAACACAAGGGCGCAAATGCTGCGCGGTCTGTCTGTCGAACTTTCGTGCCCTGTAGTCCCCAAAAAGTCATTCCGACAAACAAATGGCAAAAAAACATCAAAATCGTACGGTGAAAAAAGAGAACAATGATAGCGTTTTTTAACCAACTGCCTCTTTTACTGTGTCCTACCCCTTCTTTTCTATATATATATATATATATATATATATATATATATATATATATATATATATATATATATATATATATATATATATATATATATATATATATATATATATATATATATATATATATATATATATATATATATATATATAATCACCGCTCCGAGAATCTCAAAATAAGGTCAGTCATCATTAGACGCATCCAAGAATCCGATTCAATCTCATAGGATTTCGTCACGTAAAAGTACAAATAAAGTAACTTTGAGTCTTACCGTATAGTTAGATGAATGTGCGACATACAGGTGTTTAGTGTTCGTTTCTTCAAATCTGAATGCCACTGAACCGCGTACTTGGCCTTAGTACTTACAAAGGTTTGGAAATGGGGAACGTTAAGGTTGTTTAGGCGAAAGACATGACATGATATGATATACAATTTTCCGGATTTCCAAACTACGATGGCAAGCCGAATCGGACGTTGATATTTCTGGGGTAGAATTACGCTGTTCTCAAGGTTTACACTTTAGCTGCAACACGACGCAATCGGTGCCTGTGTCCGCAAACAGAACTCCCCTGAACTTGCAAATACTACTTCCTTTTCCTTTGATTAAATTTTGTCCCGCTTTTGTGAGTCACAAATTTTCTTCCGGAGTGTTGATATTAGGTTACGCGAATTTCTAGAAGGCAAACTAAACATATGCACCACACAGATGCCTTCAAGTGTTGACCACCCCGAAATTAAGCGGAACGCACAGGAAGTTTGTTTTTGTCAATAACTGAGGCCATTTATCAGGTATTATCTGATTTTGTAGTCAGTCTAATTGAGAACAGATCAAAAACTGAAGAACGTCTTGACGAATTCAATATTGAAAGTAACGGCTAGGAGGTTAGTTCTATTTTCCGCTTTTGGTCAGGGAGTGGTAAAAAACAATTATCACCCTTTCAAACAGCAAAATTATCGGTTAACTTTACACAAACGAACACAGGAAATTGAGTCAGATCAAAGTTTCAGAGAACAGTTGGTGTGGCCTGATGTGGTCGGTTGAAAACGTCAAAGCCTAAGAGTAGGGTGTTCAAACTATCAACAAAGACTGACAGATAACTCAAGCAATCGCGACTAGGGTGGGCTCGGTAGGCATTGCGGTTAGAGGGTAGTCACAGTTAATTACATACAAATTTCCAACCTGGTTATTAAGGATAAGAAATATATCAAAGTATTCAAACTAATGGGAAATTAAACTAAAAACCTGGGCCACGTCATTGTTGCTTTCGACTTTTTGCATGCATAACAGCGAAAAAATCTGCAACTACGACCTCGAACTCTTCAAAACTGATTTTTTAACCACAGTTGATGCGATAACGTAACTCACGGAGAATAAGTTCACGCTTCATGCCAACGGCAAAACACTTCTCAAGACGACAGGAAGGGCAGTGTTTCCGTTGATTACCTTCGATTATACAACCACCACCGCGACTGCAAGCTTTGATCTAAGGGGGGGGGGGGGGGGGGAATAGGTGAAATGACATGGGGCATTTGTTAAATAACGATGTCAAAGCCAAAACATTTACTGTATTTAAAAGAAAATGGATGGTAGAACAACGTCGAACCTTGTTTTTTAAATAACTTATTATTTTCAACACATGGATTGCATCGCCAAAACGCACGATACCTCATTATTACCATGGATCTAAATACAGCAGAGTGAAATCGCTTGCAAATGAAATTTCAGAGGATTTTCGGAAGGTAACCAATACATTAGGCCACTTGAGGAATGTGATCGAATTCAGCATTTTCTATTCCATGCTAAAGCATAAGCACAATGTAACGGGTAGTCTCCGTAAGCGTAAACTGTACCATTGAATCCGAGAACTAGAGCGGTGAAACCACATAACGTTAATAGGACAAGTATGCAACTGAACCGGTTGAAGGTAAAGCCATCCACCATCAAAAATCAAGAAGCTCGGCCTGATCAGAACCGCACTAACCGAGACGCTAACAGAAAGTCGAACACGCGAAAAATGAACTTCCCACCGGTTAATTTCCCGGTTTCTTAATCAGTTGAAATTTTCAACAGTCCTGAGATTTTTTAGGACAAAATCAGGATGTAAATATTGGCTTGATCAGATTAGCAATCAAACGCTATAATGTCATCATTTAGCTGATTCTTGATACGGATAAGTGTCCAATATTCCGTGGTTGTGCAACAGAAGTCATATTCATGACAAAAGATTTAACGGATAGGGTCCATCACCAGCATCTCGACAATGAAGTTCATAAACGCGTCTTGAAACCCTAGGACCTACCTTCTTAGTCAGTGACACTATGGTGTATTGGCGTTGTATTGAACAGTCAGGTGAGACGCAGGTTGTTTCGACGACAGTAGACTAGGCAGCATACCTTCCACGCATACTTAACAAAAAAATTATGAGCGTCAGAACCCTGACCTCCACCGTGATAAGTAATGTCATCTTTAGCTGTTGTTTGCGTCTATTTTAGCCTCGTTATACTTGCACTTCTAAATATTTCCTTTTCATTGTTTTCGGCTTGTGCCAAATAAATCCTGGATCCTAGGCCTAAGTCTTGTGACAATCTTAAACGAACTGATTTCGTAACTACGCATGTTTCAATTTAACACAAAATTCGTCTCAAAATGGAATACGATCATTGACCTGAACGACTCAGTACAGATATGAAAACTTCTTTCTAAAAAATCTGGCTATACTGGTTTTAAACATTCTGAAAACTGGATTTTCTATACAATATCTCTATCTGACCATTTATAACTACGCGTCTGAATGTACACTATATGCCCGTGTCATTCAAATTCTTTGTCAAGTCCTACAATGAAGTCTTCGTAAACTATCTGTTCGTAACCTGTAAACAACAAACAGGTCCAGATTTCGATCAATTCTTCCAGATGGTGAAACTCCGCGCTCAAGATTGTAACTTACAGGCCGTGACTAAGGGAAAAATCAAAATAACAATAATTGAGAAGTCTTTCATAAGCGGGATAAAGTCGAACGACGAGCGGCAGCGAATTCTTGGAAATAAACCGTTGGACTAACAAATTACCTGGAATCAGCCCAGTAGCTTGAAATAGTACAACACGAATCCAAAACTTTTCAGAAAAACTCGATATCGTATACAGCTTTAGCCTCAGTACCTACCGAATCAGCTGATAAATATCCTTCTGACTGTAAGGAAATAAATAACACTCGTGTAGCAGACTTTAGCATTAACTGAAACCAAATGATATTTCTATGGGAACGACAGACACCCACGGTTCACATGTCTAGCTTAGGATGAACTTTGTATAAACTGCGGGAAGAAAGAACATTTCGAACAAATTTGCAGATCTCCTGCTAAGAAAGGATAACCTGGGCTGCAATAACTCTATTTTCAACCATAGTCTCCGTCTCCGATCCGGATCTACCTTCTACCATCGATATCATCGTATAGCGTTAAACAGTAGGGCAAGCCCCAGTGACCACTGCCTTTCTCACCATCTTGCACGTAGAGCTAGAAAGAATGAATAAACAAGATGGACAGGGAGTGGACCTACACCGATGGGAAAAGGAAACAACGCCCTAGTAGAAAATACACGAAATACACAGTCTAACTGCACAAACGCACACTGACCAATTATTCTGATTCGGAAGAAAGTAACCACACGATTGCCACTGTTCACGGTTCGGTGTCATATCCTTCAGTGCATCCAGCCAACTGGTTGAGGGATCTTTTGGACCACAATCACGAAGACGCAGGGTACCTGTTTTTTCTAAGTTCGCTGTACACTTTCCCATTCCTCGCTGCCACATCGCCTGTTGACCTCCAAGTGGCTTCTTCCACTCGGAAGAAAGGAAAAACAAGGCACAGTATGGTAGACGTGTGTCTGTCATAGGTAACATGTGCCACAACCAACGAACTCAACTGAGCTGGATACGTTGTGATAGAATATTTTCTGAACTAGTATCCAATACCCGATATCTGACTTCAGCGTTGGTCATTCGGTTATTCCATCCAAACTTAGCTATAATACGCAAACGTTGAAGGTCGAAAACCTCAGACGACGAATACCTTCTGCACGCAGACCCCAAATCTCCCAACTATACGACAAAACTGAACGCCCTGCAGCACAGTACACACGACCTTTCGATTTCAGCGAAATATCTGATGGGAGCCATAAGTGCTTCAGTCCAGCGTACCCCGCTCGAGCCTTGGACATACGCGTGCTCCCCTCTACTACCGTACTCCCATTCGTCGTCACGCTGCAGCCGAGGTAAGCGAAGCGGTCGACAACTGCCAGCACCTTCCCATCGAGCATCAAGCTCGGAATCGTTGACGTCCAGTTTTGAAACATGACTTTACACTTTAAAAGTGCAAAGCGCATGCTGAATGAAGCTACAGCTGTTGCGAGTCTATCCAGAGCACGCTGTGCATGTTCCGTGCACTCGAACAAGCAGACAAGGTCGTCAGCATATTCTAGGTCGCACAGCTTTTCACTATTTGCCAGTTCGACGCCCACATCCTTAGGATCTCACAAAGCAGGAATATAGAAATGGGACATCCTTGTCGAACATCGCTGGTCGTTTTGAATGGACCTGATAGTTCACCGTAAACCCCTAAGCGGCCAGAAGTATGAGAGTCCAATGATCTCAGTAGATTCGCGAACTTCTGGGGCATACCTTTTCGGTGAAGGGCGTTGAATAGCGCTTTCCGATCAACTGAATCGGTCGGTCGACGGCGTGTGTGACGCGTTTCAAGTAATTGGTGAAGAGTAAAAATCTGGTCGATGCATCCTCGACCTGGGTGGAATCCGGTCTGTTGTTCGTGGGCGTTCCTCTTGCGGTCCGGTGTAAGATGGCGCAGCAGTATCGAGGCTAATACTTCGGTGACTATCGGAATTAAGCTAATCCTTTGATAATTACTACAGTCATTTCGTATTCCCTTCTTAGAGATGGACACAATCAATCAACGCACCACCATCCATTTTGAAAAGATTTGGAAGAAGTGTCTTTCCACTGATCGGGGTTCGCTGTCCACCGGTGTCGCGAATAAGTTTGAACAATCTTTGACTGTTACCTGAAATAGCTGCTAATTCCATTTCTTCGGCTACCTTAACCCACCAATTTTCGCGATCCTTTTTGTAACTTGTTTTCGTAGATTTCTTTGTATCTTATTCATCTTCTTACAGTTCGAGAGCTGACGCTATTGCTCCGTAGACTGGCCGACTCTTGAGAAATCCAGTGTGTTTGATGGACATCGGATCTAGGACCACAGGCAAAACCTGCTGCCACGTGCATTGCATGTTTGATATGGGTCTATTGCTCATCTGCATTATCGTTCGTCGTAGATCCTAGCTCATGTGATAATTTCTGTTCCTAACTGGCACGAACTTCTGGATCAGACGAACGTTGTACGGCTAACAGGGTTTGCGGTTTGCGTCCATGACCATGGAACTGGAGCGATAATCGCATTGAAACTAATGCATGATCCGACTCTACGTACGTGGACCAGCAGGATCTACAGTTTTTTGGAGAGAACTGCGCCACCTGTAGCTTACTGCGATATGATCGATCTGGCTTAGAGTACCTGTACAATTAGAGAGCCATGTCGCTGTGCGACGTGAGTTGTATGGGAAATTTGTGCTAGACAGGAATAACCGATTGTCTGTACAAAACTGGAGAAGCCTATCCCCGTTATCTGTGCGCTGAACGAGTAAGGCACAAGGCCCACCTAGACAAGCTTCTCATGCACTAAGTTTGCCAACTTGTGCACTGAAATCACTTGCTAACACTACAATGACAGAGTCTTTGCTCTTGTAAACGAGAGTGGTGAGTTCGTCATAGAACTCATCCCTATGCGTGTCAGAGCTGCAGTCTGTTGGGGTGTATGCCGAGATCACAAACGAACTGCACTCAACACAGTTATCCTTTCGAACGCCGACTGACCTCTGGAGTCTTATAGCACATAAAGGACTATCAAACGGAATCCAGTCTAAAAGAGCAGCCTCAGCCTTGTCAGCCAAGACTATTCCCACACCACATTGACCTGCAGCTTGAGCTACTTCGTCTCCTGAAGTGCGCAGGAAATACCTCGATGACAAATCAGGAGCAGTTAATTGAACCACACTGCTCGAATCCTGAATACGCGTTTCACTTAAGCAGCAGACATCAATCGCCAGAGTCTATTGTGAGCACTAGGCACGCCTGCTGATCGGCCTGCATGAGAGTATGCACGTTGAAGGAGCCAAGATTAGGAGACTGACGAGGTTTGAGAAAATGTGAGTTACAAGATAGGTGAATATTCACGACACTATTTGACAATGAACCGTTGCGAGTATCGGGCGTGTTGTCAGTGGAAGCATTGTGGGTGGATGGAGGGGGCAAAGAGAAGTGGTTGGGTACAGAAGATAAAGGTTGAATAAGAGAGAGGGAACTGTGAGCAGTAGCCTACTTATCACTACCCATCCCGCTCGATGCAATGGGGAGCGTGGTTGTGATTAGCTTGCGCAATGACCGAAGTAGTATGGAATTCTTTGTATTCGTACAGTTCATGGAAGATTTTGGAGAGATGCTGCTGGGCTGTCTAGCTGCAAGGCAGGATAACGATTAGAGTTCTCGACCAAAGCGTTAGTCCTTATGAGAACCTGATCACAAGGCAGTAGGGTGGCCGAGTTGAATCCTGTTTGCTTGGATTAGTTATTCTCCAACTAATATTACGGACTGAGTTGCCAGCTCAAATCGACCTCCAAGCTGGAGGAACAGAAGGTCCGACTTCGTCTGGCCTGTGGGGCATGATTACGTCTCCGGCTTAAGTAAACCATCTTGTGTAGTTCTTTGAGTCGTTGACGCTCGCAAGCCATCACACTACGTCAAGATACAGTCTCGTCGTGTTGAAATTTACCTTCTAGCACGCTAACAATGAACAAGGTGAACAAGAGCCCCATTGTAGCTTCGGTAGACACAGCGAGTTCTGGCAGTTACATCTCTAAATTCTTGGTACGGTGTCACCACTTGATGGTCATACAGTCATCCAACGTCATCTCCAAGACCAGCTCGTGTAAAAATACTGGACTCTCCGTTCTCCCTCATCTGTGTGCGAGTGCATTACCGGGAGGTGTGGTGTGACCATTCAAGGTGATGAACCTCCAGTCTTTTCCGGGAAATTGCTATCAGACCGCAACTCAACCACGACCTCATACTCTCAACGATAAGAAACCCATTCGGTCGGAGATTCATCGACTCCTGAAGGACGGCATCACTGAGACGTTAGTTTCACTTAAGTGTTTGTAAAAATAAACAAAATACACAAAAGGCGTACGATAGTTGACTTAAGTTAAACGATAAATCGACACTTCAGATGCCTGTCCACTATCAAGAATGAAGGAAACGGTACCTAAAATATCGCGATACACAGTTTCCAGTGAATTGGACTGGCGACGCGCATACCACCAGATTTTCTTAGAAAAACGACATTGATCATATGCTTCCCCGCAGTATTGCTCGAATATGGTGGGAACATCACGTTATATATCTGTTAATGTGCTTCTGATTCATAATTCGCTCCTATTTCGTTTGCATAGTCTAACGTTTTGCTTGTCTTGTTATGGCTTGTATGCCTCGTTTTTGGTTGATTAAAGCCTATCAATCAGGCATTGTCCTCTGAGCTCTCATTCTGTTAACCGTTCATACGTTACACATAATATTAGCAATGCTGAGGTCAGGCGTGGGGTGTTGGGAACTAGACGGCAGTTGCTGGAGTAAGTACTGAATTCAAATAGGTTAATGTGTCTGGGACATGTGTTACGCATGCCCATCGATAGACTTCCGCGGCTTACGCTGTTCTCCGAGGAAGGTAGGTCGAGGTGGTCAGTTCACGATATGGCGAAAAGATATGAAAACCTTGGCCATCGGAGTTGGCCAAGTAGACCGGGTTGGGGTTCCCGAGATCCGCCTACAAGATGGTTGGAGATATTAAGTGACATACCTAGATTTCGCGGCCAGTGGCGCAGTGGCATTCGGGCTCTTTCCTTATTTTCGTGATTCGTGCATATTACTTTGCTTTCGGCACTTTTTCACTTTGTGTGTCTACTCATTCTGTTTCAACTGAACGATGCTGGGAGCTAACAACTAAAAC
Source organism: Fasciola hepatica (assembly GCA_948099385.1). Lineage (NCBI taxonomy): Eukaryota > Metazoa > Platyhelminthes > Trematoda > Plagiorchiida > Fasciolidae > Fasciola > Fasciola hepatica. The sequence goes on along the minus strand of CANUEZ040000126.1, from coordinate 3,007,270 downwards.
CAGAGCATATAAGTGAGAGGTTATTGGTTGACTGAACTGAACTCTTCTGGATCCTGCAGTCAGTCATATCGATTATGCTGGACGCTGCTCGGAGTGAGACGGCGTTGCTTGTTTTCACTGCGCATTCGACGCAGTTATTCAGGAGGAAATTAGAACGAGTACCTTCGCCTACACCGATAATGCGGTGGGAAGGCACAAGTTTACTCTCAACGAACAAGTGTATCATTGGTATTAAGGAACTAACACTAAAGGGTTATGAAATTTCACACGGTCTGATGAAAAGCCGACCCTGAATGACTGCGCGCCCGTCAGTAGGTCACTCCTGCAAAGAACGAAATTCAAACGATGGGCTATCAGTTTGTCTATACAACTCATTGGATACATCGTTTTCGAGACAAGATTCATCCATTGGTTCACAACTATATGGTTTCCCTACCGGATGACGCTAGGGAGTCACTTGAGACAACCAAGAGGGAGTTAAAGTGAACCGTTGTCAACCCAAAGGTGCCACTGTTTGTTAAACGAACGTCTCGGACACAACTATTTTAGCCATACTCTCATAAAACCGTAAGCCGATTACATGCTTCTTCGGAGATCACTCACAAGGCGAAATGTAACATTCTTTTGGAGAAAAAGAGTCCGGCGTCGTTGTAGAGGCTATCTGGAAACGGAGACACTATTTACCGGGGGCACATTTCTGACTCAGCTAGCGTTCTCCGACGTAAAACGCCACAAATCTGTCGACGGCACTGTGTCGTGGCCTATGTGGCCCACCATTAGATAAGACCATAGTTTTTTGTCACGTTCTCATTACCCGACTAGGTTTCCCAAAAGAGGCGAATGAACAATACAATTGGCCACCGGCTCACCTGGGCCAACGTTGCCGCCTTGCAAGAAGCACTTGGCTGCGCAGAGGCTAGAAGTGAATTCTCGAATAAAAAGTATACCCTGGACTGGGCGGCCGAGTAGTATAATAGCTCAAAATGTGTACAATTCTGGAAGATATCCAACATAATGACTGATTGTTCTCTTATGCACACACGTAACAGCTCTCTTAAATCGTGGATGAAAACGTATTTTCCCACCCTCTCGCTCATTTCTACTTCCCATATACATTATTTTCTTTTTTGTACCCAACGGAACTCCGGTCTTCCGTGTCAACCGTAGTTTCAGTTTCAGTTTATTCAATCATTAACCTCGCACTTCTGTGCTCTGGTTTTGGTTGCCACGTTCTAGCATCGTCCAGTAAACGGCAAAAAGGACAGAAGCATAAAATGAAAAATCCAAAAAAATCAAAATAATAAGCGGAAAGCAAAAAGACAAAGAAAGGGTCCAAATGCACCTACGCCACTAGCTGTGACACCTAGCCATGTCACTTAATGCGTCCAACCATTTGCTTGGTGGGTCGCGTAGACCCTAACCTGGAAGTCTAACACGTAACAACAACACAGAATAATACAAAGTCCAAAGGCGGGGGATGAAGAGCCAGCATAAAGATTACAACAAGTAAAAGCAGTTTTTTTTCAATACCTTCACCGTACAAATTGTGTAAATTTTTTGTTTATTTTTCAATTGTTTATGGGGAACAGGAAGTCAACAAACAGATCATACAGCATTCGCGCCAATGGATTCGGTTCCGAGCCATATTTCTCAGAGTCACTAACCAACGGCAATTCTCGTCTCTTGGGCCCCAACCAGGAAGACGGGAAGCACCAACCGAAGCCATAACCCCTACTCCAAGTCATAGCCTGACCGCCACGCCGTTTCTCCCAACCTCACCCAGCATGTGCAAAAAGAGCACGGAAAGGCAAACGATGGGCAGGCTTACGCAAAACGTGCCCGAGCCATCGGAAGCGGTGTAGAGCGACCATCAGTCAGAGGGCGACTATCAACACCGAACCCACGACGACGAACCTCGTCATTGCTCACCCGATGTTCCCGCCAGACACCAGCAATGCTTCGGAGACACCGGTAGTCGAATACAGAAAGCCACCAGGCATCTTCAACGCAGAGGGACCAGGTCTTCAGCCGCAAAGGGGAACACTGCAAACTATGGCACTGTACACCCTTCCCTTGAGAGAGCCGAATGTCATGGCGACGTCAAAGATGACGCAGGTTCGCGAAAGCTGATTTGGATCATGTAATTCGTGATTTGATCCCTTCCTTAACACTACCATCAGCTGTGATCAAGCTCTCGAGGTACTTAAAGCTACTGACCACCTCCAACCGATCACCACAAAGGGTGTGCTAACTCAGGCTCCTGCCAGTCTTCAACAAGTACTTTGCACTCTGAAGGGGCAAATTACACACCATATCGGGACACCTAAACCGCCAAGCGGTCCAATGCGTGTGGAATTGCCTGTGCACTGCCAATCACCAAGACGATATCATCGGCGTACTCTAAGTCAAAGACTGCTTCCTGGGAGGAATTCAACTCCACCGTTTGGAAGACCAGATAAAGTGTTCAGTAGAACATCCTTTATAGCAAAGTTGAAAACAAACGGAGATATTGGGTAGCCTTGTCGTACTCCACTGGAGACGGCAAATAGTGGCGAAAGCTGGCCATAAGCCCTAACCCGACTTGAGGTATGACAGTACAACTCCTTGAGGACCGACACATACTTCTCAGGTACACCATTAATTACCAAACAGTGCCACAATGCAGACCTATCAACAGATTCAAAGGCCGCGCGAATGTCTAGAAACACAACGATCGTTGGTCTTTGGAGGCCGTAACGGTGCTCTAACAGCTGTCGGAGGGTGAAGATTTGATCGATGTATCCACGACTGCTACGAAACCCAGCCTGTTGCCCGCGAGGTTGCTCCTCACGCGTGGTGTACAACCTACGAAGAATGACAGACGCTAGCAGCTTAGACGCCATCCACATTAGGCTTATACCCCATGGTTGGTGCAGGCACTGCGTGAGTCCTTGAAGATGAGGACAACGATCAATTTCCTCTACAAGGAGGGAACTTTGTCGGAGTGCCAGACCTTGGAGAACAAAGCCTGAAATTCTCTAGCAAGCTCCATTCTACCATCTCTAAATGTGGGTGAGGAGAGGCCATCGGAGCCCGGTGCTTTGTGACGTTCTAGGGCTTGGATTTACTTGCGGATCTCCGCCTCGGAAGGTGGGTCTGTCGAAACAGACCATGGGACGTGTGCCGGAACAGCTATGGGAGATGCTGACGCTGGAGAACAGCTAAACTGTGCTTTAAAGTGCTCCGCCCAGCGTAAAAGACGTCGCTGCAAACAGTGGATTAGTGGACCGTCGGCTTCACAGATCGTTTCGCTCACACCTAATAGCTTCCTACCGGTGACTTCGATAAGACGAAACGGCTTGCGGGAATCTTTCATAGTGACAGCATATTCCGTCTCTGATGCTTTTTAAGAGCACCAGATTTCGCGATCCCGGCGAAGACTCGTTTTGTGTTCACATCTCGTTGTGAGCCGTGCTGCATTATGCTCACTACCAGCCGGGATGGACTAGCGTGCATCAAAAAGGCGTAGAGACTCAGCAAAAAGCCAGGGTGTAACGACACGACGAGTCAGGCCACAATTCACCTCACCAGCAGAATACAAAGCATTTTTAATAAGCGACCAGTGCTGGCTGGTATTATCTGGTGGCGTTGGTCCTAACTTTTCAGCTAGATCGTTTCGGAAAGTTCAGGCAAGACGGATCAGGCAGCATATTGCAGTCTAACCGCTGCTGCGTCGTACGCTTGGTACGCCCACCAAATTACATGGGAGTGCTCCAGTACGACCGACAGTCTTGTATGCAACCCCGTCATTTGTAGCTAATCGCGACGTGGTCTATCTGGGTCCATTGCTAACTCGAAGAGGGCGGACGCCATGTGGCATACCACCGGTTAGAACGTCTGAAGTTCGTACTGGCGAGAAATAGGCGGTGGTCTGAACACAGAATCCGCAACTGTTCCCCGTTTTCTGAACGACAGAAATCGAGGCCAAAAGGGGCTCCCAAATGCGCCTCGTTCGAGGACAGTCGACCTAATCTGGCATTCATGTTTCCAGCTAAAATCACGATATCGTCCCGTTTTTCTCTATGCAGGAGGTCGTGTAACTTTTGGTAAAAGACATCTTTGATTGCATTTGGGCTGTAGTCTGTAGGGGCATAAGCCAAGACGACAAGCAAACTGCATCTATCGGGACGGCACGAACCCTTAAGTCTCACTGCGCACAACCGACTGTCAACTGGGATCCAATCAAGTAGAGCAGCCTCAGCCCTCCTACTGAGAGCTACACCTACACCAGCAAGACCAGCAGCCGCAGCCTCCGATTCTCCAGACAAAGACAGGTGAAACTTTACAGAAGGACTGGATGGGGGCACCAATCCAACGACCGAGCTGGAATCTGGATGCGAGCCTTTTGAATACAACACGTCGATGGCGAGTGTCTCAGGCGTACGAGCTAAACACGCCTGTTGTCCTTTACGCATCAGCATTCGCACGTTAAATGTGGCAAGTTTCTAGTGGTAGACAGTAATCCACTGTCGTCCGGATCTTTACAACACCTGACCTATTGGGACCTTATGTGGTTCTTCGCTACTCCAATTCTCAGGGTCTGGTTGCCGATTATCCCCAATAGTGTAGCGGGCCTTCGTGTCCATGGGGTATACACGCCTTCCACTGCACACATACGCTAGCATGTAATAAAAAAGGACGCCGGGGGCGAAGAAAAGCATCAGATGGTGGAAGCGGATTCGGTGGGACTTGAATATCAGACGAACAGGAACAGGACTTCCCTCAGAGACACTACCGCCAGTGCGGCTGACTGCAGCCCCCGAAGAATACGAAAATGTGAGTGTGCGGGGGTGAGGTTTGTAATTAGAGAAATCAACGTGTGTGCACGATGTAGGAGTGTCAGCGTGAGAATGTGTTTGACGAGCGTGTAATTAAAGATCCATCGGTTACATTGTTGTTGACGTTGTGGGCTATTGTACTACTTGGTCGCCCGGTCTAGAGTAGGGATTTTTATTCGAGGGTGCACATCTAGCCTTTGCGCAACCAAACGCGTTTTGTGGGGCAGCAGCATTGGACCAGTGAAAAATTGTGTGGTGCATTCGCCTCTTCCGGGAGCTTCTGGGGGCCGGTGACTAGTTGTTCAGTTCATACGGCCTTAAGGTGAGGTTGGATATCCTGGGTTCATAGTACACCCCTCCGCCACATATGTCGTTGAGTATACCGTTGTACGTTTCATACGTCACCCATGGTTGGTTTGGAATCAGGGTTTAGCCAACTTCCCTAGAGTGACTATTAGTCAGTCAAGTCGGTGGAGAGTGCAGTGTTCGCTTTCGCCTCCACACTTTTGTGAAAACAGCTCCACCACGGGAAGGTAGTGTGTAGGACTTCTTCAGCAGAACCTATACGGCACACGCGGTCATTTGAGAGCATTTCGAGAGGTGTTCAGGGCGAGTAGCCAACTCAGAGCTTGAGACACCCACCTCTGGCCATACTCAGGCATTTTAGTGTTCGGCTAAAAGTAGCTGATAACTTTAAGGACCTCGGGAGATTGATTGCCACTGGAGGTAAATTACACGACTCACTTTGCCACCCGGGTTCTTTTTATTTCGGTGGAAGAGGTACACCCCATGGCCTCGAACACTGTCTTTCTCACTTTGTTGAAAATGTTAGTAAATGAGTAAACTATGTACATTTGCTTGCCTAAAATAGCACGTTATTACACTAAGTGATTCGAGGGAATCGTTAAATGGATTACCTATTCTGTTAGGGGCCACAAAGCTCTGGATTTACCGGAACTTTATCCGGTTCTTTTGCAAGGACGGCGGTATTACTTGTTCGAATACTCACTTACCTCTTCAACAAGAGTTCCACAGGGAGCATTTTGCTCCCATCACTTCGGCCCATAAGTAAATAGAACAATATCCGACTCAATAACTGATAGATAGCTTTAATACAAACAGCGTGGCGACCTCGGCCCGCTAAATAGGACCATAGCTCTTTGTCGTGCTCTACGTACGTGACAAGATATCCAGAAGAGGTGAACGAACCATACAACTGGTCATCACTTAGCTTGGACCAACACTGCTGCCTTGCAGGAAGCGCTTGGCTGCACAGAGTCTAGAAGTGCATTCTAAAATAAAAAAGCCTATTCTGGACTCAGAGACCGAGTAGTACAACAGCCCACAACGCAAACAGCCATGAGAGACATTACTGATATAAAGATTGACTGTTGTACTATACTGTACCTCCCATCCACCCCCATTTTGGTAACTTTTGTTGTTGCGTTGGCACCATGGTTTGGTTCAAGCCTATAATATTATATATATATATATATATATATATATATATATATATACTCAGCATCGGAACAACCTCGTCCCGACTACGAAAGTGCAAGTCGGACTTAAACTATTAGTAAAATCCCTACTACATGTATTGCAGAGCGACGGCAGCCATTTATGACATTCGAACAGCTTTCCGTTCCGCTGATAAGACGGCTATCTGGGAAAGTCCTGTGTGGGATGGCCTGGTGACATGTTGCTGTCCGCTGTTTTTTCTAAATGTTGTTTTTTCAACTCTTTTTAACTCTCATACAAGAATTCGACGATGAGTAAAGCCTAAGTTGTGGATCTCAATCGTTCTGTTTTTCACTATCGAATCTTGCTATTGTTCTCGTCTATAACAATTTATTCCTCATATAGGCTCTAAAGATGGAGCAAATTCTTCGTCTGGAACGGTTCGACATAGAACCAAGTGCACCGGATGCTACCAAGCAGTGGGACCACCGGTACCGGACATTTTGTAGTCTTATTGAATCTGTTGAACCTATGAATCACGATAAAATGGATTTACTAACTTCATATTTTTCCGGTGGTATACGAGCATATCGTGGATTGTCACACACGAAAAGGCCATTGAAACACTGACGAGCTTATATATTTGTCCTAAGAATGAATCTTTTGTGCCCTACGTTCTTGCAACACGAAAGCAAGAAAGCGGCCACTCTCTGGATCAGTTTGCACAGAAATTGAAGTCGGTAGCTAGAGATTTCAATTTCAAGTCAGCCACGGTTGAAGAGAACTGCGACGATGCCATACACAATACATTTACCAGTGGAATACTGTCAAACCATATCAAGTAACGCCTCTTAGAAGACGGAACGCTGAATTCTCAAACGGTATTCGAACAAGCTACAGCGCTGAATGTCTTATCAGAACTCGTTAACTTCACCTCAAACCGCAGCGACGCATAGTGCTCCATCTCCAGACGTCACGTCTAAAGCCATAGCCGATAATGTTGTTGTCGTAGTTCACGATAAATGATTAGCTGTAGTTATGACAAACATCCAAGGCTGAAATATCCGGCAAAAGATGCCATACACAGGGCTTGCGGAAAAAAGTCATTTTCAGGTTTCTGTCCATAAATATTCAAAACAATATCTTCCCCGCAGTTTGTCCATCTCTCGCCTTTATCGTCACTGCAGCTGCGCCGGGATGCCTTTCCATGTCTATGACTAACCTTGAAGTAAACAATATTCTTTGCCGTGCTCTTATAGACACAGAGAGTTCAGCCAGATACGCAACGAGAAGTTTGATACGTGCCATCCATTGGATTATACATCCTCACGAAACAATAACGATGGCTCCCAGTGCCTTATCTAGCACCATAAGGGGACATTGCCTTGGATCAACAAAGCCCAAAAATCGCACCTACGATCGGTTCAAACTATCCGTCTGACGGCTGTGCGTGTGACGCGTTTCAAGTAGTCAGCGAAGAGTAAAAACGTGCTCGATGCATCCTCGATCTGGGTGGAATCTAGCCTACTGTTAGCGGGTGTTCCTCTCGCGAGCCGGTGTAAGACGGTGCAGCAAGATCGAGGCTAATACTTTGGTGACTATCGGAATTAAGCTAATCCCATGATGATTACTACAGTCATTGCGTATTCCCTTCTTGAAGATGGGAACAATCAATGACTCGCTCCATATAACCGGAATACGCTACTCGTTCCCAGTGTCACGGAGGAAGACGGTAAGTGATTTTATCAAAACATTCCCACCCAGTTTGAAAAGAACTGGGGGAAGTTCGTCAGGACCTGCCGCTTTCCCTCGCTTTGGTAATCAAATACATGACTCCGCCTCCACTTCTGATGGGGGCTTAAGTGATAACCACCCAAGGAGTCACAGTTGTTGACACGGGAGTAACTTAACTAGCGTGCGGACACCTAAACTGTTCCTTGAAGTATTCGGCCCAACGGTCAAGCCTTTGCTGTTTGCCATGGGTGGGTTCTCCATTCCTATCGCAAATCGTTTCGCTGACCTGGGTGCGCCGTCCACCGGTGTCACGAATAAGTATGAACAGTCTTTGACTGTTACCTGAAATAGCTGCTAATTCCATTTCTTGGGCTACCCTAACCCAACAGTTTCCGTGACCCTTCTTAAGGCTTTTTGTAACTTGCTCCTGTAGAAGTCTTCGTATCTTATTCATCCTCTTACAGTTTGAGAGCTGACGCTTTTGCTCCATAGACTGGCCGACTCTTGAGAAATCCAGTGTCTTTGGTAGACATCGGATCTAGGACCACAGGCGAAACCTGCTGCCACGTGCATTGCATGTTTGATATGGGTCTATTGCTCATCTGCATTATCGTTCGTCGTAGATCCTAGCTCATGTGATAATTTCTGTTCCTAACTGGCACGAACTTCTGGATTAGACGAACGTTGTACGGCTAACAGGGTTTGCGGTTTGCGTCCATGACCATGGAACTGGAGCGATAATCGCATTGAAACTAATGCATGATCCGACTCTACGTACGTGGACCAGCAGGATCTACAGTTTTTTGGAGAGAACTGCGCCACCTGTAGCTTACTGCGATATGATCGATCTGGCTTGGAGTACCTGTACAATTAGAGAGCCATGTCGCTGTGCGACGTGAGTTGTATGGGAAATTTGTGCTAGACAGGAATAACCGATTGTCTGTACAAAACTGGAGAAGCCTATCCCCGTTATCTGTGCGCTGAACGAGTAAGGCACAAGGCCCACCTAGACAAGCTTCTCATGCACTAAGTTTGCCAACTTGTGCACTGAAATCACTTGCTAACACTACAATGACAGAGTCTTTGCTCTTGTAAACGAGAGTGGTGAGTTCGTCATAGAACTCATCCTTATGCGTGTCAGAGCTGCAGTCTGTTGGGGTGTATGCCGAGATCACAAACGAACTGCACTCAACACAGTTATCCTTTCGAACGCCGACTGACCCCTGGAGTCTTATAGCACATAAAGGACTATCAAACGGAATCCAGTCTAAAAGATCAGCCTCAGCCTTGTCAGCCAAGACTATTCCCACACCACATTGACCTGCAGCTTGAGCTACTTCGTCTCCTGAAGTGCGCAGAAAATACCTCGATGAAAAATCAGGAACAGTTAGTTGAACCACACTGCTCGAATCCTGAATACGCGTTTCACTTAAGCAGCAGGCATCAATCTTTAGAGAATCTATTGTGAGCACTAGGCACGCCTGCTGACCGATCTGCATGAGTGTACGCACGTTGAAGGAGCCGAGATTAAGAGACTGACGAGGTTTGAGAAAATGTGAGTTACAAGATAGGTGAATATTTACGACACTATTTGACTATGAATCGTTGCGAGTATCGGGCGTGTTGTCAGTGGAAGCATTATGGATGGATAGATGGGGCAAAGAGAGGTGGTTGGGGACAAAAGACTAAGGTTGAATAATAGAGAGGGAACTCTGAGCAGTAGCCCACTTATCACTACCCACCCCGCTCGATGCAACGGGCAGCGAGGTTCTGATTATCCTGCACGGCGGCCGATACAGTATGGAACTCTTTTTATTCGTGCAGCTCATGGGAAATGTTGGACGGGTACTGCTAGGGTGTTCAGCCACAAAGCAGGAGAACGATTAGGGTTCTCAACCAAAGCCTTTAGTTCTAACAAGAACTTATCCGCAAGGCAGCGGGATGGCTTAGTGGAAGCCCATTTGCTTGGATCAATTATTCTCCCACTGATTTTGCGAACTGAGTTGACAGCTCAAATCGACCCTCAAACTGGATGACCAGGAGACTGGACTTTGTCTGGCCTCTACCCATTGACCTGTCAGGTATCATTGCATCTCCGGCTTAAAGAAGCCATGCTGTATAGCTCTTTCGGTCATGGAGGCAAGCAAGCCATCACACGACGCTAAGGTGCTGTCTCGTCGTGACATATATATATATATATATATATATATATATATATATATATATATATATATATATATCGTAACACAGAGGGCATCGAAGAGCGTTTGATTTATTGGGGGTTTGATTACAAAGATGGTGAGGTAAAAGACCGGAAATAACGCACTAGCCTGAATTCTCCACATAACCAGTGACGGTCGAATGGTTTAGAGCGTTCAGTTACCACCTCAAATGGGAAGTTCCAATCCCGCCATCATCGTCGATCGCTTTGGTGAAGACAGTAACTCATCGTTACCCGGCTCGTTACTACACCTGACCTATTGGAACCCTTTGAGTTTTTCTGTCAGTTCAAGTTTATGAACAGGCATGTATTGTAAACACTAAACTGGAACTACTCATCCGTACTTTCACACCCAGTAGGCGGAAGAAAAGGGGACCCACGAATGCGTAATGAATAGTAAAACTTCGATGAAGCTAATGAGGAGAGATTTAACTTAAAGCCAAGTAACTTTTTACGCTAGTGATATGGCCATATCGAACTGAAATAGATTTTTAGCTGAAACGTGCACGAACAAAAATAGATTCGAACATAAACGCTTAAAATAACTTACCTTATCCTTTGGTTTCAATGCGTTCCGCCGAAAGAAAGCTTTGCAGCTTTCACACGTGAGTCTGTCAAAGTTATATCCTGATGCAGGTTCACCACACACAATACATATCCTCTCTTCATCACTGATGCCTGCTTTGCGCCTTCGGGTTCGTACGACACTGTTGAGTACGCAGTCACGATTTGAACTCTGGGATAAGTCTGAGTAGTTAGATGAACAGTGATAGTTTGGAACAGCAAATCCGTCGGAGGAGTGCATGAAATATGCACGGGTGGGATCAAAAGGATCCATAGGGGACGTGTTCGACAAAGGAACAGAGGATGAAGAAGACTTAAATCCCCCCGACCCAACAATTTCACCCCGAGAATAGGGATTCCCGGAGTTTACAGAGCTGCACGAGGGTGAGATGTAAAGAAATTCCTGATTTTCTCTACTGATCTGACCAGTATCCGGTGAACGGTATTTGTTGACGGTGTAATCCATATACTGCAGCAAAGGCAGAGGACCTCTGCCGAGTAAGTAACGGTACAACGAAAGTTCAATTCAGGTTAGGTCAGTTCAATTCAGTTCAGTTCAGTTTGCAAAGGACTTTGTGCGGCTAGAGATAATCGTGTATCCCGATGGTTGTGTAGTCGGAGTTTTTCCGTGACTCCAAAAACTGCCTGATGTTCTTTTCCTAAAGGCAGAAATTTTGAGCAGTATCAGCCCTGGCAGAGAAGTGTAGAAACAACGGGTAGGTTGCATCTGACCTTAAAAACTGCTTAACGTAATTCGGCTTGTACATCCACCTAACACTGGCCTACTGCTTTTCCAAAGACCTTCATCAGTGTGGTTTCTATGATCTCCTCCGGGAGTTACTTCCAATAGGGTACCACTCTGTTCGCGAAGAAACTCGCCACAATTTTGAGCCTTGGATGCTTCCTTTGCAACCTGAGGCTATGCCTGCTTAAGCCCCTCTCTGAGATCGGAGAGCAAAGATCTTCTCGATTCACACCTGATATTACCTTCACTGCCCTGAAGGTTTCCGCGAACTACCCGCAGACACGCCGCCTTTTCATCGAGAACAGATTGGGAGCACGGAGGCACTCTGTTTATCTAAACCACTCTAGCCCAGTCACCATTCTATTTGCTAGCACTTGCACTTTCTCCAAACATTCCATATCCCTGTGGTAGTATGATGCCAAGGCTGGCACTCAGTACTCCATGTGCGGCCTAACTACGGCTTGGTATATGGGAACTAAAATCTCCGGCCCTCCACACTACATGGTAGATCTGGCTGGAAAGAGTTCTCCCCCGGCCATATTGTGTGCCGCGGTACAAGGCTTTGACGGCTCGAAGCTGTTGTCTTCTATAGTGTAAGAGCTTTTGACCTGAGAGACCGTTCGCAACGATCCGGCACCATTCCCACTAGCCCCTGCCATGACACTTGGAGAGGCCTAGTGGAAGGTCTCATTTGCGCGACCGGTTTTGCACTGCTAACAAGTCAAGTTCTATATCTACCTTAGTTATCTTGGCATCATCAGCAAATGTGAAGGTAGAGTTGGTAAGCTCACGTGCTAGATTGTTGATGAAGATGAGGAGGAGAGGAGGGCCGAGCATCGAGCCCTGTGACACCCCTTTAGTTACACCTTCAGATTTCAAGACACAGCTGCCAATCTTAAAACTAAATGCTCACCCTGCTAGAAAGCCACTTGCCCATTGTTTTGCCTTTCCAGCAATTCTTATAGGCTGAACTTTGACTTGCGTAAGCCGACTGTTCACAGAATCAAACGCCTCGCTGAAGTCCATGTAACAGACGTCGGTTAGCTGCCCCCGTCCGGGCACTTGGCTGTCGCATCGCAGAAGGGCAGGAGATTCGGCAGACAGAGTCGTCCTGCCACACCCGAGTTGTGCAGTTGGCACGAGATTGTGTTTAGACGAATGCCTAGAGATCGGTTCCCCAACTATTAGCTTCAAGCTTTTACAAGTGCCAAGTTCAGGCTAAGCTGCTAGTAATTTTCGGCCTTTGGCACGGATCCAGTCTTGTTCATCACTACCACTACTACCTTCCTCCAGTTCCCCGGAACGTCTTCCTTCCTAAGTGAGTTTTCGTGCAGCTGCTTCACCGGAGCCTTCAAGACCTCTGCCAGAGGCTGCAGGATGGCTGAATGACTCCCATTTAGTTCCGCAGCTTTGTTCCCGTTCAAGATTCACAGCTCCGTGTGCACCTCCTCTTCTTCTACACCACACTTTGTTATTGGAGACTCTTGTGTTCTCTCCATTAGTTCTTCTACATTACCTGCCGGTCGATATATGCTCTTTGATAATGCAAAGAGCATGTCAATACTGTCTTCATAATTAGAGCTAATCGTCCCAGTGCTCCTTTCGGAGTTGCTACACTTTCCCCTATTTACTTTTTTGGATCGGATGCAGGCATAGAACAGCTTTGGGTTTGTACTGACCGACCCGGCTTGCCTGCTCTCGGACGAACATTCATCTACTCTTTGGGTCGCCTGAGCTCTGTTACTGGCCATCTTCTATTTATTCCATACCAACTGAGTTTTGTACAGCTTGTACACCCCCCATCTTAACCCACGAATGATTATAGCCTTACGGAATTTCAACTTCTACCATGGGGGTCAATTTCTTCCGCTGACCGTCCTCATAGGTGCAATTTCTGCTGTAAGTCTGATTGGTCCCACTATGATGGCCTCCCAGCGTTTGATTACCAAGGCATTTGTATGACTCAGTGTCCATTGTATGTGGTCTGATACCCTTTTCAGTTCACCTATATTATTTCTGCCTTTGCGACGACGCAGCACCGTTTCCCTCCGCGCCTTACTGAGTGCTGGTGTAACCCTTAGCGCTTCACGATCACTCCTGCCTAGTGGCTCCTCCGACTCAACTTCTGTAACGTCTTGGCAGTAAAGCATTACAGTTGAATCGAGGGAAGACTGACGATTCTCTTCGGTGTGCCTGGCAGCCTGCTTCAGCTATCGCGTAAGTGTGATCTCCTTCCCCCAGTTGTTTTCCGGTAGGTTAAGATCCCCTGGTAAGACTAACTCCCTTGCCTATGCCAACGGTGAGTCTAGCATCTGCAAAACCTCGGCTTCTGCTCCCTTTGTAGCTAGCCATACTTTTTACTGTAGTCTTGAAGTCTTGAAGTGCTACACGGGTTCGAGGCTTTGAGCCCAATTGTCCCGGTTCTCGAGGAAATCTTTGATCTTCTGTCGGATTCACCAAGCGGAAACGAGAGTAAAAAGAAGAGGGGGGAGGGGTGGCAGCGAAAACAAAATACACATAACATCATGCTGTGTCTCACTGTGGATAATGCCATAAGCGGAGTGGGGGTGCGACATTCATGAACACATATGCAATAAAATACATCTATTTCGCTCTTTTGACAAGGAATTATTGGGAGAGACCCAGGTAGAGGTCTAGCTTTTTCTTGAAGATAGTTTTGTTCTGCGAGAGAACAATATCTTCCGGAAGGGCATTCCACAGAGTAATCACCCTATAGCTAAAAAAGTTAATCCTTAGTGAAGTGTGTGGCCTTGGTTTGAAAACCTTTCAGCTGTGACCACGGAGAGGAGAGGCTGGACAGACGGAGAAAAGGCAATCGCTTTGACCTGATTCAAAAAGGTGGAACATCAAAAACAGATAATCTCTTTTGCGTCTTAAGCCAAGGGGATAGAGACTAATGAGTGGGAGGTGGGTGGGATAAGGTAGGTGGGATAGAACCCTTACTGCTTTGGTGGAGGCCCTCTAAACTCTTCTAGGATCTCACGGTCTCGGACAAAACCAGAGTGCACTATCTGACCACCGTACTCCAGCAGAGGTCAGATATACGTGCCAAAAATCATGGGGAAATCATCCCTAGTTTTGCCTGGGAAGGACCTTCGAATCATATTTGGGACTCAAAACGCAGACTTGCTTGCAAGTTAGTGAAGATGAGAGAAGGACAAGTTACATTCTAGCCAGAAACCGAGAACCCTGTATTGGTCAGCCCTAGGCAGCGTGGTTGCTCCGTTAATGGAAAACGTGTGACCAGTCTCTCTGCCGAAAGACATGATCACGCATTTCTCGTCATAAAGTGTGAGGTTCCAATCCTCGGGCCAGCTTTTTGTTTCATCAACTGCAATTTTCAGGTCGTCAAGGCTTGAACTCCATAGGGTTACATCGTCTGCGTACATGGCAGTGTTCGCGGGAAGAGCTGTCGGAAGATCGTTTATGTAGATCGAGAAAAGAAGAGGACCTAAGGCCGACCCTTGGGGGACCCCAGTTGTTACTGGGGAGTGTTGAGAGAAAACATTTCCGACTTTAACCGAAAAAGTGCGGTCGGTAGAGAAGCTGCCAACATGGAGCCTGCAATCCCGTATGTTTGCATGGGGGACCTTATCGAAGGCCTTAGCAAAATCGATGAAAACAGCGTATGAGAGCTGGCCATCATTGTAACGTACATGCGTGGAAATTATCCCTAACCATTGTCGTATACTTTTATTGTTGAGACTATCCTCTTTATTTTATAGACCCTGGAACAAACGCAACATGCATCAATCACTACACTTCAACATTTGTTTATATTTTGCTCACGTGAAGTGGCATAATTTTGACTCGAACTTGGACTGCCGTGAGGGCGGTACCTGACATTGGCATTTGTTGAACTCCGGTCCTCGTTATTAGACGTTGTATCCTTACAGTTGAGGTTTGTTTATATTTATATGCGTATAACTTTATAATCCAGTACCGTAGAAACTACGAATCAATCTTGTTCTGGTTTTGGGATTCGTGTTGAATTGGCTACGCGTTGCTCACAGTCGGAACAATCGTTACAATCATCATAGGCTTTCGTTAGTCTATCCATGATAGTAAGCTTATTGGTGATTCATGATCTGCCAGGAAGAAACCCATGTTGGGACGGGGAGAGGATCCTTTTTCTATGCAGAAGGGAAAGAACCTCACTCTTAAGAATTCATTCGAAAATCTTGCTGGTGGTGCTAGTGAGACTTATGGGTCTGTGACTAGAAGCAAGATGTCTACCACCCTTCTTATTGATGGGTGCGATCACTGCTTTTTTCCAGCTACTGGGGAAAACTACATCGTGAAAACATTGCTGAAAAGCGAGGCATAAGGAGCAGCTGATGTGTCCGCGGCATGGTTTTTCTACAACATCAGCTCCCATTTTTGGATATTTACTCAGCCATTTTTTCGTTCACGATTCACGATGAATATCATCACATTCATCCAGGTCTGTCCATACGAAAACCACCAGTCGACAGCAAGCACATACAGCCTTTTCCATTTTTCCGCCGTGATCCGGCTCAAACGGTCACACGCCCAGTGTAACAGCCCGTCGTGGAAAAGTCCCCTTTAACTCTCGCGATTCAGTGTTTTTTCCCAACATCACTCATTTGCCTACACTATTGACTTGTCTTTACGAACTGGTTGTTTCTATGAACCAATTGTTGTTTGTTCGCGCCAAGAGCGCTACTTTGGCACATCCTTGTTCAGGACCTGCGTGACGCACGTGCTGTTTGCTCACACGCCGCTATTCGGTTTCTCGGTGTTGAGTCCTTGTGATCGTATTATTGAGGTTTGTATTCTTTTTGATGCCATCGTTCATGTAGTAATCTAGTATCGTAGAATATCGCGGATAATCGTCTTTTGATTTCGGGATCCGTTGCGAATTTGGCTACGCACTGCTCAAACGTTCGTTGCAATACTCAATAGATCAATTTTGGAACGAGGAAAACACGCAAAATGCCAAGAAAAGGACAGAAAACATTGGAATCTGGACAGTAAGTAACACGGCAACATTTCTGGGGAGGTTTTGGGTACATTTGTTTCTTTAGTTATTGTTAGATCGCCTAGTCCTGTCAGTGCTAGTTCATGTGGTAATGAGAGCAATATGGATCGTAACGATGTCGATTTATATAGGCTGAGAATATGAGACCTAGAACAACAGTTACTATCGGCTAGACTACAGGCACAGGAAGCAGAAAAGAAGTGTACACAGAAAGAGCGAGAGCACGAGACCGGCGACTTCGACACTTCCGATAGGTCAGGGTGCAATAAGGTAGGGAAACCCACGCCGGTCGCCGACTACAAACCATCATCGATCGATTCGCCTAGAGTGGAGCTAACGGTTTTCGACGGGCGAGCTGAGCAATACTGCAAGTTTGTCAAGCAGTTCGAGACGTTCGTTGAAAATAAGGTAACCGACCCTGGGCAAAGGCTTCTCTGCCTTACTCACTACTGTCGAGGCCGAGCAAGAGAAACTATCGACGGGTGTACCATGCTCGACCCGGAACAAGGCTACACAAGAGCAAGGAAGATCCTAAGGGACTGGAGGCCTCAACAAACAGTTCGAGGTTACCCTCCCATGGCGCACATCTGTCGACCCGTGGACTGGCTACAGAAATTATGTTCTCCAACGATTACTACGACTAAAAGAAAGCTTCATTCGGGACCGGAATCTGTGGGAACGATACGCGGAATTAATGAGGCGAAACGAAGCCCTCGGTTACGTTGAAAAGGTGCCTGCTAACACCGTCGGCAAGAGGGGTATCTGGTATCTGCCTCACCACCCGGTTATCAACCCCAAGAAACCCAATAAACTGCGGGTGGTTTTCGACTGTGCGGCCAAGTTCCAAGGCAAGTCATTAAACAACCGCTTACTGCAAGGGCCTGACTGGACCACACCACTGATGGACGTTTTGTGCCGTTTCAGAGTGGGTAAAGTGGCTTTGTCTGCAGACATTAGGGAAATGTTTCATCAAGTGAAGATTCCGGTAGGCGAACGAGATGTGTTGCGTCTCCTTTGATGGGAAGAGTGCGACCGGGACAACGCATTGATGAGTTATAGGATGACCGTCCACCCCTTCGGAGCCATATCGCCACCATTCTGTGCGAACTACGCCCTTCGAGAATCAGCGAACAAACGTGGAGATCTAGTCCATTGGACGGTGGTAGATAGCCTCAGCAGGAACTTCTACGTCGACGACTACCTTGGGTCATTCGGTGATGTGGAATCAGCTCTAGCACAGTTCAGGAGCCTGACGAGATTGCTGGAAGAGGGCGGCTTCCATCTAACAAAATGGATGTCGAAAGCTTCAGAAGTGCTGAAGGTCATCCCGTATCACGAAAGACCGAAAGGGTGAGAGATTTGGACGGCTCTCCACTCCCTATCGAGCGCACTTTAGGAATACAATGGGACGCGGAAACGGACGACTTTTTTCTAGCTAAACGTTCCCGAGCTGCCAGTAACCCGTCGTGGCATACTATCTGCAGTCTCTAGTTTGTTCGACCCGCTCGGTTTTGTCTCACCCTGACTGCTACCCGGAAAGATCTCGCTGCAGCGGCTGTGCCGTAAGAAAGTTGATTGGAACCAGTCACTGGACCGAGAGGACGGGTTGGACTGGGAAGAATTTTTAAACACCTTGAAGAAATTAGGGGACATAAGGATTCCACGATGTTTGACTCCTGGCCATGCAACACTGACAGGAGAACTACATGCCTTTTCCGATGCATCCGAAGTCGGTTATGGAGCTGTGGTGTACGGACGATGGTGCGTGGGAGATGGACAATATACAACGAGGATCTTGTTTGCTAAAGCCCGCGTTGCTCCACTGAAGTCGGTCTCGATCCCACGCCTTGAACTCAACGCAGCAGTCAGGGCGGTACAAGCGGTGAAGAGATGTTTTGACCTCTAAATTTGGTCGGCTAGCTTTTGAACGGACTCAACGATAGTACTTTACTATATTAACAACGTTCGGAGCCGGTTTAGTACTTTTGTTGCTAACCGACTCACGATTATCCACGATGAATTGGCTACGAACCAGTGGAATCATGTCAGGTCTGGCGATAGTCCAGCCGATCTGTGCTCCCGAGGTGCGAACAACTTCAGGCAAATAGACACGTGGACGAGAGGGCCAAACTTCCTGCAAGTGCCTAAACAGGACTGGCCCGAGTTCAAATTAAAACCTCCTACGGAAGTAGAACTGGAGATCAAAGGCGTAGTGATGGTGGCCAACGTCGTCGAAGCGTCGTCCATTTTATCACGACTGGTCAGGTTTTCTTCCTGGATGAAGACGCTTCGTTCGCTGGTTTGGTTAACCAGGTTCAAGAGAAATTTACTAGTCATGAAAGGGCTACGGTCCTCAGGCCGGATACGGGTCAGCCCGATAAGTCCCGATGAGCTACAAGCCGCAGAATACGATATTTTCAGAATGATACAACGCGATGCTTTCGCCCGAGAGCTCGAGAGGGCGGAAGAAGTGGGGCAAATCAACCAAGAAATATCATCTCCAAGAGGCGAATTGAAACGTCTAAACCCCAAACTAATTGTTGGGTTGCTGCGGGTGGACGGTTGGCTGACCAACGCCCACCTGAGCTTCGACACAAAGTATCATATACTGCTGCCTGCGAGACAACCTGTAGTATAACTAATGATCCAACAAGTCCACGCCGTGGGGGGACATGCCGGGGAAAGTCACGTGACGAGCGTCATCCGAAAGCGCCTTCGGCTGTTGAGAGGACGAGAGACTGTAAAACGCGTAATCCGACGGTGTGTGCAATGTAGGAGACGCAATGCCACGGCGGGCAAACAACTGATGGCCCCACTACCAGAATGCAGGGTGACTTCGGGCTGGTGGCCGTTCAGCGACACCGGGTTGGACTATTTCGGGCCCTTGTTGATCAAGTGCGGGAAAAGATTAGAAAAGCGATATGGATGTATCATGACGTGCACGAAGTCAAGCGCAGTACACCTAGAAGTCGCACACTCGATGATGACCGATTCGTTTCTAAGGGCCTTGCAAAGATTTATCAACCGAAGAGGCGTACCGGCCGATATATACTCAGATAATGGATCGAACTTTGTGGGCGCTCACCGGGAATTGCAACGTTGGCACAAGAACATAAACAGGGACGAACTGCAGGATCGAACCGTGGCCTACGGCATACGATGGCATTTCAACCGCCCACAGGCCAGCCACCGCGGCGGCATATGGGAAAGCACGATTTGGTCCGCCAGACGGATATTACTATCAATCATGGAGCAGCAGCCGCCCGACGACGAGACGCCCCCTGGTTCCAGTAATGAACGGCGACCCCACCCACTTGGCACTCACCCCTAACGACTTATTGACGTTAAGGTCGAACGAGGGTTTCCAAGGGCCGGTAAACCTCGTGTAAGTGCCGCGCGGTTTGAATTCAGTGCTCTCGTCTCTGAATTGAGTTTTTGAATAGTTTTGTGAATTAACCTAGTTTAATTCACAATACTGAGCGTATCATAATTGCATTTAAGGTGCGCTTCATCCGAAGAATATTTTTATTCTCCTTGTAGTATTGCCGAGTAGTGTTCGGTGTTTTTTGAGGCGTTCTTTACTCGCTTCTAGTCTTTCTTTTTGTTTTGGTTTCTTGTGTTAGCGGGATTTACCTGCTGGTGTCAGAGTGCGTATTTTGTGTTTGGGTAAAGAGCACTTGAGTCGTTTTCGCCCTCGTTTTTGGGGCTTTCGGTACGACACGCGTTTCCGACCCGTGTCTAGCACCCGAGTGCCGAAAACGTGTTGTAAATGGTATAGAGTGCGAGATATGCAAGAGATGGGCTCACTCAAGGTGTTCAGGGATATCAAAGGACATCTATGTCCTTTATAAACATAACCCATGGGCTGAATGGGTCTGTGCTCCTTGCAAGGAGGCGGCGAGTCTGGCCTTTAAACTGCAGGCCCAAGGGAAGGACCAACGCCCACCGAGTTGTACCTCAGTTGTAAGCCCCAAACCACCGCAAGCAGGTTGTAGTAACTCGTTTGCGGAAGTAGTATCAACACCCGAGAGGACAACCATCAGAGCGAATGGACCAGTTCCGAGAGCTTGCCAGGCGGTCGTTGCCTCAACTCCTTTGAAGCAGACCGACGAGGGCCAGTGGACGGAGCAGAAGCCGAGAAGGGCAAGGCAGGTCAAAAAGAAGGGCAACTGTAATAGAGCGAAGGATGGGTTGGCTGGGGTGGATGACCCTGCTCTTCTGGTATTGGAAAACAAGGTGAAGGACCTGCAGAGGCAGATCTTGTCGATGGGCAGGGTCTCAAGCCACAGGCTTCTGATCCTAAACCAGGAAGAACCCCTTATAAGGGAATCGAAAGCCACGAGGGACATAGACAGGAGGAGGGTCTGCGACATACTTCGAATCGCGGGTGTTCCGCACCCTCCTACTCTAAGAAGGGTGCACAGAGTGGGGACATGGAAGTCACCACTGGGAAACAAAGGCGAACTTCGTGCGAGACCAATCCTGGTGGAGTTCGCTGATGAGGCTACCCGGGATAGACTATTGGGGCGGGCAGCAATAGGGGCTCAGATTACCAAGGGCAGATACCAGATTGTGCCGGACGAGCATAGGGTAAGGCCTGGTGGTCTAGCCCCGGGAGGTAACCTTGCTCGACCAGCCAGGGCGCTGGTGAGAAACCTAAAAGTTCAGCGGAATGCCGTACTCGGCTCTCAGGCCCCGACCTCGACCTAGTAAAGAAGCCACGTGCGGGGTCGCAAATAGTTTTAATTGAAGATGCGCTTGAAGACGAGAATTGACAGTACTGTCCAAAGATAGATGACAGCGCGACCCCTGCCAGTCTGGATGTGGTGGCAACTCCTATAGACATGGTTTGGGAGTCGTCGGAAATTCTGGACCATCAGTAGGCTTCATGCACCCCAGTGGGGACATCCGAAGCAAAAAACGTGTCATCATCTCAGGCCTTACGCCTGAGAAACAGTCAGGAGTGAGTAGCGAGAGACACCTAGGCGACGAAGCAAACGCGGTGGCGTTATATACTAACGCGTGTAGTATTAGAAACAAATGGGCGGAACTCGCCAAAACCGCTGACGAGCAGGAAGCGTCAATAGTTGCCGTCACGGAAACGTGGCTTTCTGAAGAAGACCATGTGCCAGGCCTAATAAGTAACGGTTTTGCAGTCTACAGGCAGGATCGGGAACAAGATCGCCTTGGTGGTGGAGTAGCCATCCTCGTTAGGTCAGGTGCAAACGACCTTGAGTCCCAGACCAAGATGTGCACTCGCAATACCCAGCTATGCGCCGTTACGATCATCCTTCCAGGCAGAAGGGTTAACGTCGTCTGTGTCTACAGGGCACCAAGCGCTAACCACGAAGAGGACGTTTGTTTGCTGCGGACTTTGACTGAACTGGTTAAGGACGCACAAAAGACCCTCATAGTGGGTGACTTCGATCTCCCGCACATCGACTGGGTGGCTGAGGTCTACGTGCCGGGACCGGAGGAGCTAACCTACTTAGAATGGCTGCATGCCAATGCGTTGCATCAGCATATTAGGGAGAATACCAGATACAGGACTGGATGCGTTCCATCCTTGCTGGATATAGCTATAACGAACTTCCCCAACGATGTCTGGACTGCATTTTTGTGCACCGCTGGGAAGGAGTGACCAAGTGTGTCAAAATAGTCCTATGTATGCGGCAACCCAAAGTACCCTCAAGGCTGGTCAGACATTTCGGTAGTATGGAAATAGATAGGCTTCGTAATGGGGCGATGGGCTTGACCTGGGACACGACAGAGGAGGCTACTGTCGAGGAGTGCTGGCAGGCCATAAAGGGATCCCTGACTGCCCTACAGGAAGAGTTCGCACCCTTAAAACGAAGGAGTGGGAAGGGCAAACCCATGTGGTGGAAGGCTGCAGTAGCCAGGGCCATCAGACGTAGACACCGCTTTTGAAACCAGTACAAAGCTTCCGGCAGTCAGCTAGCCTGGAACCGCTATACAAAGCCGAGAAACGAGACTGTAAGCCTTCTGAGAACTTTTAAGCGGGAATTTGAGCTGAAATTGGCCCAGTCTGTAAGACAACAGCCGAAGAAGTTCTACAGCTATGTACAGTCTAAAGGCTCAACAAGAAATGCCGTAGGTCCGCTATCCACTAGAGACTATGGTAATGTCACTGATGACCAGGGCAAAGCAGACGCCCTGGGGGAATACTTTGGTAGTGTACATAGGATAGATAGTGGGGTACTAGTAGATCTGGCTCTGGTGCATCCTCCTCAGTTAAACGAGCTAGATCTCTCAGAGGAATGCGTGCGTAAGTACCTACAGGAGTTAAACAGCTACAAGTCAGCGGGCCCAGATGGCATTCATCCAGCTATCATCAAGCCGTTGGCGGATGTCATAGCTCCATCGGTATGCAGATTGTATAGATCCACGTTGGACCAGGGTAAGCTGCCTCAGGACTGTAAAGTCGCGGCAGCCGTGGCAATACATAAGAGTGGGCCTAAGTCGGTTGTGCAGAACTACAGGCCGGTAAGCCTAACTAGCGTTCTATGTAAGGTCCTGGAGAATATCATCCGTGCCCATATCTGCCAGCACTTACTGCAACACTCCATGTTAAGTCCGGCGCAGCATGGATTCCTGAAAAATAGATCTTGCCTGACCAATCTCCTGTGCTTCTTAGATGAAGTAACTCGACGACTGGACGAAGGTGAGCAAGTTGAGGTATGCTGCCTGGACTTTAGCAAGGCGTTCGACTCCGTTAATCGTCGTCTCTTGCTACGCAAGATGGAGACTTTCGGTATAGGTGGGCTAGTATATAGGTGGCTGGAGGACTTCCTCTCCCGCAGGACGTTTTACGTTAAAGTGGGGTACAGGTGCTCCAGTTTGGTGAACGTCATCAGTGGTGTACCTCAGGGATCCGTCCTAGGCCCGGTCCTATTCTTGTTATTTATTAACTACCTAGCATCCACTCTTCAATGGCCCAGCTTCATTTTTGCGGATGATGTGAAGATTGTTGGATGTAAGGATAGGGCGGACTTGGACAGGGAAATAGGCACCCTCCTGAACTGGGCATACAAATGGGGCTTACCTCTGAACGCTCAAAAAAGCCATTTGTTGTCAAGGGCAACAGAGAGCCTTACTGTCGCCCATGATCAAGGGCTGTTCACCGTAGAGGCAGCCAGTAGGGTTAAAGACCCGGGGATCATCATGTACAGTGACTTCAAATGGTCGGAGCAGTGCAACGCTGCTGCACATAAGGCTCGTGGGGAGCTCTTTAGACTGCGATCGGCTTTATCTTGCCGGAAGCCGGAGGTATTCGTACCTATTTACATGGCTATAGTACGACCTCACTTGGAAGGTAGCGTGCAGGCTTGGTCACCCTTATACAAAAAGAACGCCGCCTGCATCGAGAAAGTCCAACGTCTCGCCACGCGAATGGTTGAAGGGCAGAGGGGTAAGACTTACGAGCAGAGACTCTGTAACCTGAATCTTTCCTCGTTGGAAAGGAGGAGAAGTCGAGGGGACCTCATAGAAACGTTCAAGGTAATGAAGGGCTTTTCTGGCCTTAGACCAGATAGTCTATTCCAAGTGGCCGTAGACTCCAGAACAAGGGGACATGAAAAGAAGTTGATAAAAGCCCGATCTAGGTTGATGGCTAGATCGCACTTCTTCAGCAACAGGGTTGTGAACAGTTGGAACGGTCTGCCTGGTGGAATGGTAGATCTGCAGACAGTCCAATCCTTCAAAGGTGCCCTAGATCGCAAGTGGTACGAGATCTTTCCTTGTGGTGAGCCTTGGGTGTATCAACTAGATGGATGACGGATAGCACTGTGGTCCTTCTGGAGTATGTTTTAACAGACTTTTTCCCTCATTGCATTCTGTCTCAGTGAACGCTCACGATGCATAATGTCTCTCGCAGTTGATGTGCGATGAGGTTTTCCGTTTCACTCTCATTTTTGCTGGGGATTCGACGAAGTACACTCGGCAGTGGTGGGTGCATAACTGGTGTGCATACCATCGAAGGAATTCTGGACGCTCGATTGGCCGTGGCCATTACCTGTCCTGTGCAAACTTAACTGAACTGAACTGAGCTACCTCCACAGATGGAAGCAAACGAACTATCTGGCCCAGGTCTTCTGAACGCGATGGCTGCGGGGGTACCTATCGGCTTTGCAGACTCGATATAATTGGCTGGTTAAAACAAAGCCATTTAAAGTTGGGGATGTGGTCATGATCGCCCACGAACGCGCACAATTCAGCACTTGGTCTTTGGGAGTAGTTACGGAAACCATCGAAAGCACTGACGCAATGATAAGAACGGTGAAGGTGAAGACAGCTAACGGAGTGCTCATTCGTGAGATACGCAGTAATAACCCACTCGAGAGCGAAGGCGGAGGAGATGTTAACTCTGAGGCCCAGTAGACCTTTTCACACTAGTCATCGAGACGGATAAAACAACACCATATATACCACACGGTCTCCGTCAAACACGCTACAGTGCTCACGGTCTTTCGTTGATATTACAGAAGGTTCTTTCCGATATGTGGTGATAAATGCGATCCCATTTTACCAGCCGACACATACACACATGCCCGACTCACTCTACAGCCCGTAACCCCATCAAACATGTGACAGTCTTCGTTGTTTGCCTTTTGTTGACGTTTCGAATGCCCCTTGCATATGTAGAAGTAGCGGAGCTTAGGCCACACATACAAGCTACATTTTACGCATTTTATTGCCACACAGTCTTTTGTTGACATTGCAGAAAGTCCCCCTTTGATGTGTAGTCATACCTGTGATTCCATTGTACACCCCGGCACACACACGCACACTCACACACCCTCACTCAAACACATACATCCACGACAGGACGGCCCGTTACAAGGACAGCATCTATGTGCCCTTTTCACGCCCGCCATCGGTCATTTTTTCTTGTGGAAGACGTAGACTAGCTTCACATCTATGTAGCCAATGGGTTAGGTGCGACCAGTAATAGAACGTTGACGACGAGCATTAGGCGCGCTCACTGACAGCAGGGCCTAGGTAGGCAGAAAGAATCAGTACCTTTATACCGAACCTTTGATTCTGCTAAGGATCCAGGAGGCTTTTGCGGGCGGTGTAACAATTGATCGTAGAAAATCCCCCTTTAACTCTCGCGATTCAGTGTTTTTTCCCAACATCACTCATTTGCCTACACTATTGACTTGTCTTTACGAACTGGTTGTTTCTATGGACCAATTGTTGTTTGTTCGCGCCCAGAGCGCTACTTTGGCACATCCTTGTTCAGGACCTGCGTGACGCACGTGCTGTTTGCTCACACGCTGCTATTCGGTTTCTCGTCGTTGAGTCCTTGTGATCGTATTATTGAGGTTTGTATATTTTTGATGTCATTGTTCATGTAACAATCTAGTATCGTAGAATATCGCGGATAATCGTCTTTTGATTTCGGGATCCGTTGCGAATCTGGCTACCCATTGCTCAGACGTTCGTTACACCCAGCCCAACCGTCTTACTCGCACATACACCCGAATTGCCGATGATTGATTAGAATCTTGCTCACGTGTAGACACACTATCATACACACGCAACTTTGGCACTGGTGACATTTCACCCCTGAAGACACTGAATAAACAAACGCTGGCCCGTCGGGACCTGTTCTGACTGTGCGCCGGCTTTGCGTTTCCGTTAACGCGGGAATCTGAACCGTGCAAACGCCTACATATTTGTTTCCCTGCTAGCACTTTAGAGCCCACTCTCGCCGCAAGCTAGTGTTGTACACTCTTGACTGTTGACTGGCCAAGGTAATACACGTTTTTGCACCGACGCGGCTTCACCTCGTTCCCCATCATATGGAGAATACTAATCCCGCCACAACCAGTAAATACAGATAATGCAGGACTTCTTCTCCTCGATCCTGATAAACAAGGGTCCGGCCTGCGCACTGCCGGAGACTAAGCCAAACGTAGCCTCCCCATTGCTTATGTTGGTCAGTGCTAGCAGTGTTACTTCGCATCTTGTCTTCAGACTATTCTACCCCGTCTTCAGGCATGGTATCCCTGAAGTAGCATCTCCTCAGTATCCAGCATTGCCCAAGTGTCCGTCAGCGCAAAAACGTCAGACTCCGTGATCGTAGTCATCAGCTACCCCCCGTCTTCCCCGGAAAACTGCAATCATTTGCCTCCGCAGGTGTTCGCAATGCTGCTTCGTGAATATCTGATAAGACCCTAGACTTTGTGGCTGTTTCTTTGTCATCCTCCTACTCGGAGTCAGCCCCAAACTGCACAACGGGTATACCTTTCTTTTGGGCCGCCGTACCGATGGCCTTGTTCGGTCTTGCAAACACTGCCCTGCTGTTCTCCCTAGCTGTCCTCTCTGGTACCCGAGCCGTCGCAGGCTGCAATAGGGTGGACCTATGGAACGGCTCACTGAAGACTGGGCGCTCTGCCCTCTGCAGTTTGTTAATACTAAGTGGACTCGATGTCCTGTGAATCCTCTGCCGTTTTGTTCTTTTGAGCTACCTGAACTTTGGCCTGCCGTTTACCGGTATCCAACTCCGTCTTTGGAACCAGACTTGCCTTTCAGGCTTTAGGTGTTGACCTACCAAGAGGGGTCATCTGTAGTCTTGCGCAGTGGAGAGCCGGCATCCTCAGATCAGGCGTGCACATTATCGACTACTGGAGGGCATCACTTCGTTTGAGAAATGCCGGACTGTCAGGTGTAACCTGCAATATCCCCGGAAGGTTGCCCTCAACTGCAACAGCCCTGGATATCTGCATATCCGTCAAGTATCCAACGTGGAAAGCAACTGACATGGGTCGCACCTGCTCTGGTTGCCTTTCACTCCATGGTCTTCTCCTACTGTACTTGACCATTGGTGCCAGAGGGGGTAAGCCAGCCATCTCAGTAACCTCGGTAGAATGTTGGCGGTCTTCACACTCTCTGATTCCACCGTCGTTTATTATGTACTCTTTAAGGTTATGAGAGGGCAGTCATCTGCTTATGATTGCTATGACCGACGTGTCACTGTTGATGCGTTGCACTCCGTCATCTAGAACTTCTGCCTGCTTCTCATAGGTCTTCAATTCTGTCTGGAGGTTTTTTCTAAATAGTCGGGGCTTGCAGCCCCCTCGTTTTACCTTTGGGCTTGGTTTGCCTTTTCAATAGTTTCCTTGTTTGCCACACGTATTTTCTTCCACTAAGATACCGATCAAGTCTGCAGTCTCGGGTTTTTGCTCCGGTTTCGCTGTCTTGTACCCCTTTCCTAGCCCCTCTCGAAGTATGCTTGGGTACTTGTTTGCGAAAGCAAAGCCGTGGGCGCATATAAACATTAGGGAAGCATGTTCGCTATGTAGCTCGAAGTCCTCTCCCTCCAGCCTAGAGCTCTTTTGGTGGTACTCAAGTGTGTTGGATATATTTTCTTTTTACCACCTCAGTGGCGCTCCCTAATTGGTCAGAAAGTGACCCTTATTTGGAGCATTGCTAATCGAGCAATCTGACTCATGTAAGAGGTTTTATAGACCTCCAAATAATGAACTGCGGTCGAGATTTCCTTGTTTCACGCTGCAACAATATACTGACTACGTTTCCCGAGGAGCTGACTTTTGACACGGTGGCAGCGGAAAGTGGCATGAAATTGCCGATGTCAGAGGCACGAGTTCACAATCGCCTGCAGATCCACCCAGCGACGCACTTGGTGATGGAAGACACGAGTCGATTGGCTGATACTGGAGGCTGTGACGAAGGCAGTATGAAAATTTTCGGACTTTGTCGGCCATGCAGTGGGAATCAAAGGATATGCTGCTTGGATTATTTTGTCACACCGTTGGACCGGCTGTGCTTCGCATCATCACTGGTTTTTCATATGATTCCGATGAGAACAGCGAAGATTGGATGACGGTGATGCTTAAACCCGAAAGAAATTTTCTTGGTGAGTGCTACAAAACTTATGAAGGTTTTGTTTTTAACAAAAGAAGGCAGAAGTCTGACGAACCTTTTGACTGTTTTTGCTGTCTGTGTGTACACTGGCGTGATCCTGCAATTTTTGCACATGCCTGGAAGAGATCCTTATGCAGGATTGGATAGAAATGGGACTACACTACCCCGAGGTGAATAAAAGGCTGCTTAAGTCTCTGAAGTTATCACTGCAGCGGTGCGTCAACATCTGCCGAGGTGAGGAATCAGCCGAACAACGCATCGAGGCCGTGAACGCATCATACTGGCGTGGTCTGCACAAAATAACATCAGGGACACGCACAGAGCCAAAGGCGGAATGTGAGTCTTGTGACAGACCGTAATTTTCTGGGAAGAGACAACTATCCCGCCCGGGAAAAATCGTGTGATAGCCGCAGGAATCGCGACATTTTCGCATCTAAATATTTCCTCAAGACAACAGTGGACTGAAAGCAAAACCATCACAACACAGATGGAGTGAATGGGGTACAAATACCGGCAAAGCAAAAGGGCTTCCCTGTCAAGATGGTGGTGAACAGAGAATAGGCCGATTTTTAGGTGGACACGGGAGTGTCAGTGAACATCCTGCCTATGAACTCTGTGTCTAGTATTATTCCGGCGCCGACACAGAAGAGACTCGTTATATGGAACGGTGGCAAGGTTCGGCCAGGAAAGGAGGCTGTGCTGAAAGTCATCAATCCTAAGGATGGACAGTTAGCAGTCATAAACTTTATTGTAGTCGGCCAGGGTTATGTTCTCATTCTCGGATGAGAATCTCGCAAAAATCTGGGTTCGGTGTCATTGCACTATGATTCATTTATTCACCATGTACCTGATAGTGTCGAATGTTACTTGGAAAAGCTTGCCTCTGCTTTCGATGAGAAATTGGGAAAGCTCCCGGGAGTGTTGACATTAGGCGCATATGAATTCGAGGAACCTGTGACACCACCAACGCGGCGTATTCCATATGCAGTTAGAGAATGATTAGAGCGCGAGTTAGGATTCTCGAATTGAAGGATATCTTGGTTAAAGTTGAAGAACCGACAGGTTGGGTGAGTGAAGTCATGATGGAGACGAAAGCTTCGGGGAAACTTCGCATTTGCACTGATCCCAAACCACTAGACAGAGCAATAAAGCAAGAGCCCTTTTCGCCGCCTGATTTTGACGATATTGTTCCTGAGTTACCAAAAGCGCATTGGTCCACGAAAGTTGACCTGGATTCAGTGTTTTGGCACTTAGAGTTGGATCAAGCCCTGAGTTATTTTACCGCTTTTGGCACGCCGTGTGGCCGGTGCTTTTGGAGGGGACTACCTTTCAGCCTGAAGGTTTTCAGCGAATTATTCCCGAAGAGGATCCTTCAAGCTGTAGACGACTTACATGGAATACTCTGCTTAGCAGATGATGTTCTTATTTTCGGCGAAAATATCTGGGAACACAACAGAAGGTTCGATTCCTCTCTGCGACGATATATGCGTGACGAAATAAAACTAAGACCGGACAAGTTGGCATTTTGCCAAACGAAAGTCAAGCTCCACGGCCGCATTATCACGAGCCCAGGGATCAATCCCGATTCGT
Organism: Fasciola hepatica; assembly: GCA_948099385.1. NCBI lineage: Eukaryota > Metazoa > Platyhelminthes > Trematoda > Plagiorchiida > Fasciolidae > Fasciola > Fasciola hepatica. The sequence continues at coordinate 2,977,208 of CANUEZ040000126.1, read as the reverse complement.
AGAAGGTAACCGGGATTGCATACATGCCGGAGTCGACCGATACGATAGGCGTCTTGCGTTTTAACGGGATGATAACCTTTCTGATCGGATTCTTACCAGAGTCAGCAGAACTGATCTGACCCATCCGCGAGTTAACACAAAACGGAGAAATTGGAATTGGTCAGACAACCGCATCAAGCAGATTATTGTGAAGGCCTCAGTCCTAGCATATTGTGATCACACCTTACTTCTCAGCATATGTGATAGCAGCCAACATGGCTCGAGGACCCTTCTGTAACAGAATGGAATTGCTCTTCATTATCTTGGTAGGACTTTAAAATTTGGCAAACGGAAATATGCGCAAATCTAACAAGAACTACTGGCAATTTTGTGCTCTCCTGAGAAGTTCAATGGCGGCTCTTTCAGGCGACTTACGCACACATAGTCAGACCACAAGCCATTGCTCGCGATCGTGGATAAACCACTACTTTGAGCGCCGAGAGGAATTTATTCGATGTTAATGCGTCTTCAGAAGTATAACGACGAACTTCACTATCAGCAAGGAAAGCCGATATTTGTATCTGGTACACTCTTACGGGCCACACTGTCGAATACGAAAGAGGGAAGTAGAAATGAAACTGCAAACATTGCCTTGGCAGTTGCAGAGGCTAAATTATCCCAAGTCCAGAGTGCCACAATGGCGGACCCTGATCTACAATCTCGGAAGCAGGCTATCACCCAAAGTAAGGTGAAAGACAGGAGAACCATGTTGGCAGAAATGCTACCATATTTCACGTTTCATGATGAGCTAACAGCAGAGGATGAAATGATTTTTCGAGGTGAGCTTTTGGTGGTATAGCAGGATTTTCGAAAAGGTGCTGTGAGTCGGTTACACTGTCCACGCGCGAGTATCAATGGATGTATCACCCGGGCCACAGATTCATGCCACTGGCCTGGTACGGCACGGCGGATCAAACTGATGGTGGCCAAGTGCGGACCATGCAGACAATTTGAACGACGTCAAACGAGAGGACCGATGAAGGTGCTCCCAAAAGATGACTGGCCTTGGAAAATAGTCGCTCTGTATATCTTTTGCCATGGAAGGGACTGTTACCCAGTGACCGTGTATTACCGCAGTGAGTTCTTCGAAGTCGACCTTCTGAAAACGAAACAACCGCATAGGTCATCAACAAACTGCCGACCAATTTTACACGACTTGGAATCCCGATTCGAGTGATTTCCGACGGCGGTCCTCACATTCACGGCGAGAAATTCCAGCATTTCTCGGACATGGGGCAGTTCAGCTATCACGTCACCAGTCCTTACCACAGTCAGTCCGGCTGCAAAGTATGGAGAGTTGACAAACAGGCGCAAAAGACACTCAAGAAGTGCAAGTCTGAGGGCAGCGGTCAGTTTATCAAAATAGGCCTCCTGCAACGATAGGAACTAGCCCCATGAAAGGTCTACTTGGAAGAAGGACTCCCATGGTCCTACCCGTTTGTGCTGGTTTACCGGACCCAGATGTTGTACCTCCTTCAGTGGTGAAATTGAGAGTGGAAAAAATAACGGCGGTGCAAAAATGATTTTACCCTCGGGGCAGCAAACCACTGCATCCACTGGAGCCAGGTGGTACAGTCTGGATTCAACCAATAGAGTCGGCAGAAAATTCCCGGAGGAGGGGAGGGGTACTAGCGGGCGTAAAAAGGAAACCACATCTAATGCAAAGTGGATACCGCCGGATAAGGAAGACTAGGGTTCATCGGCGAAAATCCAAAGATGGTGATGAGAAGGAAAAAACCAATGGAAACTGTAACAAAGAAGACAGAGGAACCAAAAACAATAGTGGATAGACTTATTCAGACAGCATTATACATTCCCCCGCCAGACAGGAACCTCTGCGTCTAGAACTCGCAGTGGACAGGAATACCAGCCGGTAAGCAAGCAAAACTTCCTCAGAAGAGGAAGGATGTGTTGGATGCTTGTTTTACCACATCGGTGGCTTTCCGTGATTGGCCAGAAAGTGATTTTTATTAGGCACACTTCAAGCCAAGCAATTTGGTTGGAGCAAAAGGCTTTATAAACCACCTAATGATGAACTATAATCCAGATTTCCGGGTTGCACGCTTTAAGAATATGCTGACTGTATTTCCCGGAGAACTGAGTTTTGACACGATGAAAGCACTAGTCGCACCGGATTTCCTCATTTTCACCTGATCAGTGCTTTCCTTGATGCCGCAGCTCACAGAGTGACTTGTAGGATCAACTTTTGGTTCATTCATTTTCGCACTGATGATGGAAGTGTCCTAAAATTAACAGAGCACGGCTGAGAAAATTTTGAAATGATCTAAGGAAAAAAAGGTAAAACAGAAGAGCCACAGAAGATGCTGTCCGACATCAGGTCACAGTGATGTCGAGAAATAACACCGTAGAGCGCTTAAATTGCAATCACTTTTCGAAGAAATGAACCTCATGAGAAGTATGCCCCCCATATCATCAACCACGACACTATAATTTGGGCAAAATAATGCGGTTCATCTCAACAAGCAATGTAAAACATTTATCTACGAGATAAGCTCGAAGGTTCAAACCGCACTGTCACCAGAGTTGAGGCTCGAATCAGTGGAGCAGTCCGGGTTTCCACTCCAGTAAGCCCAAGGTGAATCTCACCGGGCCACGAATTTTGTGTCTGTGCGTTGCTTAGTTTGTTTACTCCTTAGATTTAACAGAGTTTTGGCACATTTTGCTGTCTGGAGAGTGCTGCAATCCCACGGCCATTAGATGGGTCCCTTGCTAGGCCTAGCTGCCCTCGAGAGTGTCACAAGTACGGGCAGTGCTTGTATGAAGCTTCATCAGTAGTAAGTTGGGCGGAAGGAGAGTAAGGCAGGGGATTGGCAGGGAAGGAGTGAGAACGGATGCCAGAGAGATGGATACAGTGCTGATGGATAGCGATAAACAAGGAGGGAGGGGAGCTGCATTCAGCACTGCTAATGATTGACTAAGGTTTAGATGTATTCAGGGAATAAAGTGGGCCATCAGGGGCCTAACCCCGCCGTTCATCCCACAACAGACAAGGTGGGCACCATCGCAGGCAGCCATGCGTTCCATGGGCTCACAAACCTGCACACAAAGAAGTTTCTTCCTATGCTCTTGGACATTCTCCAGCCGATGGCTCGAGGTCTTAGCTCCTGAGTCTTGGGTCCCGTACCAGCGCTGAGTATGAGGTACGTTTAAGTAATAATAATAATAATAATAATGGTATATTTCTGGACCGTGGTCGAGAGGCACGCATGTTAGCATGATCAGAGTTGACAATATTACTGAAAGAGGTGGAAAATTCACGAATTTCATAGGGAGATTCGGACATCACAGCAACGATGGCTTAAGGCTGAGGAGAGTTTAAATGAATCATGATGACCAAAGAATACAAGGTGAGTACGAACTGATTTCGAGTCAACCACCGCAATAGCAATGAATCGGTCGGAAGTAGGAATGTACAGACGAATATTGTCTTAGGACGCAGGAAATACATTATTCACAAGAATGATGCAAGAAAATGGTCGGTAATGCATATTCATGTTCACTTAAAAAGGTAATCAGTGTTGAGACAAAGGAGGCGGGGAACAATTTCATGAAGGTTCGCAGAGGAATACTAATTTTCATAGATCTCCGGATATGAAAAGTAATGGTACCCCCTAAGAGGTGAGACAATTGCCATGAGAAGTAGTGTGGGTTATCTAGTGTCGGCGGTTCGCACGTGGTGGAAAATGGATAAAGTTCCAGGAAGGAATAATCAGCAGTCGGAATGTCGTGTCCACGAGGAACATAATAAGGCAAGGCAAGGGTGAGAACCTTTGCAATAGACCACGTTATGCCGGTAAATTGGCGAATACATCATTCTGTTGAGTTTCTTGTGGCCTTCTGTGTCCGTATTGGGTTTTATGGGCAAGGGTTGGCTGCGGTTTTTGTTCGCTGTTTCATCTTGGGAAGGAGGCGGGCACCGTCGAATATGGACCGATCACTTTATTCAGGAGGCATCGCACGGTGGCTTCGACATCGGGAGGGTCTTGTAGTAAGAATTCCTCAGTAAGCCTCAGAGGGGCATATGCAGCAATACCAGGACTTCTTGTGGGCGAACCCGGTGGCTAGATCGTATTCGCGGTAGCCAGCCTTTGGTGCGGTTGTAGACGGGCAGAGAAAAAGATAGTCTGTCTTCACGATATGTTACAGCCAGGCTAAGTGATGGCCGGGTGGTTCTGAAATTGAAAAATAGAGGAAAGCAGTCTAGGAGACGTTCCAGCTGAGGGTTAGCGCGAGCAAAATAACAGATAAGAGTACGGAGGATGGAAATGAGGCACAATGGTCTTAGTGAAATGAGGAGTCGTTGGTATTGTGATTCGGTGTTCGTGAGGGCTAACTGAGCATACACTACTAAGCAAAGTTATTGATTACCGATCTGGCCGTTCACCGGGAAGCCTTATCTTTAGGGGTCAATAAGGCTTTGGAGGTGCATTTTGATTAGGGTCTGAGGGCTACTTGAAAAAGCAGCTGGGCAACACGAAGAACCTTGAATGGCAAGTTTGCATAGTAGATCTAGGGGATATGACAAACCCCACAGTGGTGTTTTACAGGTCACAAGGAAGCAGCTGGGACACACTAAGAATCCAAGTGGCAAGTTTATATAATAGACCCAGAGGATGTATGACAAATCCTGTGGTGGGATATTTACAAGTCTAATGCTGCAGGTTGCTGTTAGGCTAGACTATAAACTGGAGAGTGGGCTGGATTCCAGGACAAGAGAAACGCCGCTTTCCTACGAAAGGGAGGAAAGACAGATACGTGAGCGAAAAACACGGGTGCTTTTCCCTACTTTCTTACATGTATGTTTATATATACAATAATATCTGCAAGGACATAATTAGCGCTTTGATGAGACGTGTCTGTCGTCTGATGTATCGACTTGTTGTCCAGAGCCACGGTAGTTTTGTAGTTGACGTCACCAGACATGTCAGGCGTGCGTGGGAGGGTACGAGCTGAGTGAAAATTAGAACGGGGTTGGGTAAGCATATGTGGAGGGACCAGTTCGCTATCACCCCCGGGTCAGTCTCCTGCGTAGGAGGCAAAAGCATGGTAAGCGGACAAGGGCGGTGTGGCTTTTCCCTTTCGCAGGGTAAGGTGTGACCTGATGGGAGACACCCATGATTAAAGTTTGCCCATTTCCTTCACAGCCCTATATTAATGGTATATATGGATCAGATCGATCCCAATAGGTCTTTTTTGTTCTCCACTTTTTTAACAGAAGGGTGGTTGAGCCCATATAGAAACTTTCCATAGCCCCTCCGCCCGACTATAATTTTCCTCGTATATGTCATTTTCTGCAACTGCTCTGGGTGGTCTTTTTCCCCCACAACCGGAAGCAGCTATGGTGAAAGTGCCGTTGACATCAGGGGTTTCGCTTGCATGGGCTGAGAAAATACGGAGTGGAGCTAAACAAACACACGGAGTAGGACAACGAGTGTTGTAATGTAGACGCCTGCGTATATGTTTCAGTCTCGTACAGCTCCAGACCGTGCCTAAAACTGCCAGAGGCCGTTCTGGTGTGGTTGAGTTAGGCTGCGCGAGTAGATGTTATTGCACATATGGAGAGAGGATAGCAGCCTAAGTTTGGTGATGGATTCAGAAATCTTGGCGATGCAGACAAGCGTTCATGTCGGGAAATATAAGAGGAGGAAATTGAGGCCAACAGGTAGCTATTAGAAGGTGGATGTGTGGGGTGAAAGATTTTCAACCCGGATGGTTAAGGAAGGCAAATTACTGCCGGGCAGGGAAGTTGAGAGGAGCCAAAGCCAGAATAAATAATAGAAGATTCGAAGGATCAAGTAGTGAAATAATGGGTGGTGGGACTTAATGTCCTAGGATCCAGCACCATTGAATCTTTTGGTGCTAGGGAAAATATCATTGGCTAAAATCTTCAGCTAGAGGAAAGTTGTTTTATAAAGCTGCCCTAGTACTATATATTGAGGGAGGCAGTAATTGTTCGGACATATTTGTGGAGACCGACTAGTAAGTTAGATAAGGCAGGGTTGTATAGGGGTTAGGTGATAGAAGGTGAACGTGGGTGAGTAGCAAGAACCGGCAGGCATCTAGCTAGTTATGGTTGTAGAAGACAAAATCGGTGTCCTTCTGCAATGTGCGTTATGTGCGGTATAGGTAAAAAAGTAATGATAAATGATAAGCCTAGCGTCTGTCGTTAGGCAGGAAATGGTAGGTTTTGGATACGGTGCCATGATCCTAGTAGTGGAACCCGTTTTCGAAGGCCAGCTCGGCGGATAGCAGAGAGCGGGAGGGCAGACGGAAGCTAGGGTTCTAAAGTTCGACGCCTTTTTCATAGACTCGATGCGTAGCTAAATTCGCAACGGATCCCGAAATCAAAAGATGATTATCCGTGAAATTATACGATACTAGATTATCAGATGAACAATGATATGAAACAGATACAAACCTCAATTATGCAATCAAAAGGACTCAAAAAACGAGAGCCGAATTGCGGCTTGCGATGAAGGAACACGTGCGTCACGCAGGTCTGGAACAAGGATATGACAGAGCAGCGCGCTGGACGCGAACAAGCAAACGTTGGTTCGTAAGAGCATGCAGTGCATAAAACAGGTCAATAGTGTAAGCGAGCGAATGATGTTAAGGAAACATGGAACTGCGGTTTATTGGGGGAGATTTTCCACGACCGGACGTTGCGCCGCCCACCGGAATCCTCCCAAATCTTAGCAGAACCAAAGGTTTGAAATGAGGGTGATGAGTTTTCCTACCTACCTAGACTCTGCGGTCAGTGTGCGTACCTAATACCTTGTCGAGAACTTTCTACGCGCGATCGCACTTGACCCGATGGGAAAACTGATGAGGAGTTACCACGTGTCGGCCTTGTAAACGGCTGATCGTTAGCTGGAGTGAAGGAGAAACATGGGTGCTGTCCTCGGGAGAACCGTTGTACCTCGGCCTCGTGTGCTTGCTTGAGTGAGTGTGTAGGTGGGTGGGTTTCATGAGTGAGGTCGTACTCTGGTATATGTGAAATAGTGACAACCATCACTTACGGGATGCGTCTTCCATAGTACCAGTGTTAAACGAGGAACAATCAGCCCTGCGGCGTGTTTTAATGGACGTCATGAAGTATAAACGTGTATTACGTAAGTGTGACTTGTGTGCGTCTGGTTATATGATAGTATCACAGCTACTACTACATATGCCAAAGGCCTGTAGCGGTTGCCATCTTCGTTCATACTTTTACCACGTTTATTGTTTAACCGAACGCTGACTGCCAAGCGCGGTTGCCATTTGACCGCTGCTCTTGCGCACGCTCTCACGCACACTCCTAAAATATACGCTGAACACTATCTCTCCCAATCGCCTCGTTCTCACGGGGCGTGGATAATACTTTTCTGGTTAACATATTCGTACAGTGCCGAGCATTAGAGTAACGTGCAGGTGGTCCACGCAGTACGAAGGACCGAAGCACGCGTTTACTAGGGTAACGGCGAAGTAAGGTCTAACAAACCTCACAAATTGGTGAGCCCGACGTGATCCCCAGGTCACGTGAGTTTCCTTGTTTTCAACCGTTCAAGGTCCCGTCTGCGTACGTTTTTGTGTTTTATTGTTTCCCTATCTGTTAATTGTTTTTGGTTGGTTTACTAAATAATTTTTTTTTCGTCCATACATATTTTGTGTGTCTAGTTCGTCGTGATTTTTTTTCGCGAAGACTATAGTGCCCCATTGGTCGTTGATTTCTTTTCCCGTCTGTGCTCCATAAAGTAATCGCTATACCTGCCGAACGGAAACCCTGCTCAGACCCCACCGTTAAGGCGATCACTGTGCACATACCGACATTCACGCCTGCTGATCCAGAACTCTGGTTCACGCTGGTCGAGTTAGAATTCGAAAACTGCCGTTTAACCAGTGACGCCAGCCGTTTCAGGTGGGTAGCAGGCCGCCTCCCTCCGGAGGTCACAATGCAAGAAAAGAACGTAATAATCTCTTCCCGAAGCTATGAGGCCTTAAAGGAGGCCGTCATTGCCCGCACGACCCCAACGCAGGACCAACGGATGCAACAACTTCAAAACGTTGAGCTTGGAAGTAGGAAGCCCTCCGAACCGCTGCGTGAGATGCAGCGCTTGAGAGGACTGACGGTAGGCGAGGACCCGCTCTTAAGGGAACTTTGGCTGCAGCGTTTGCCGCACAACATCCCAGTTTTACTAAGTGCCACGCGCGAGTGTCCACTGGAGGAAACTGCAGCAATAGCTGATGACATTATGTCACGATACAACCCCGCTGTAGCTGGAGTAACCAGGTCCACCGTCACAACGGTACCTGCCCTGCCAACATCTAACGACCTCGCGTCAGTTTTGTCTGGAATTGACGCGAGCCTGCAACGCCTAGCGGTAAAAAGTGGGTCACAGGAGCGGCACCGTGCACGCTCACCTAGGCGCCATAGTCCATCATTGCGACGACGTTTTGGCTCTTCAAAGAAGGGTATTGTAAATATCACAGTCGTTTTGGTGAGGGAGCCAAACGGTGCGAACGAGGGTGTACGTTTCCCGGTGCTCATCAGGGAAACTAAACCCCCCGCACGTGGTGGCGACCCACGAAGCCGGGTATCAGACCAACAGTCGCCTTTTGAACGTAAGGGACATCATTTCAAATAACCTGTTCCTTGTGGATACCGGTGCCGAAGTGAGCATCCTCCCCCGAGCGAAAGGCGACGATAGCACACCGCAGGCCCAAACGCTACGCGCTGCCAATGGCACGGCCATCCCAACGTTTGGCTAGCGGTCGCTCACCTTAAACTTAGGTTTAAAGCGCAATTTTCGTTGGGTATTCATCATCGCCGACGTCCCGTACCCAATTCTAGGCATTGACTTCCTGCAACACTTTGACTTGTTAGTTGATGCACGGCGCTGCAGAGTGGTGGATCGTCAGACCACTCTCGCTGTTGCGGGTTGTAATTCGCGAGTGAATCACGTCACGCCCTTTTAAGTCCAACCACCGGCACGCGAACCTTACAGCGAACTCATCGCCGCCTACCCAGTCATGTTTCGGCAGACCGGGCCTCTCCCAGCAGTGACCACCAGTGTCACTCACCATATCGATACTAAGGGACCCACAGTGTTCAGTAGGCTGCGTCGGTTAGCACCAGACAAGCTTCGCGTTGCACAGGCTGAATTCGAACATATGCCAGAACTGGGTATAATACGCCCTTCCAGTAGCCCTTGGGCTTCCCCTCTTCTAATGGTCCCTAAGTCTAGTGGCGACTGGCGACCCTGCGGTGATTACAGAGCGCTTAACAAAGTCACCGTCCCTGACCGATACCCAATTCCCCATATACAGGACCTTACTTTGTCTTTGTCAGGTTGCTCCGTCTTCAGCCGTATCGATTTAGTTCGTGCGTACAACCAGATCCCGGTAGCAGAGGCCGATATCCCTAAAACTGCCGTCACTACACCTTTCGGGCTGTTCGAGTTTCTGCGAATGCCGTTTGGACTCAGCAATGCAGCCCAGACCTTTCAACGGTTCATGCACTAGGCAACTCGTGGTTTGGAAAATGCCCACGTATACCTGGATGATATTTTGGTGGCGAGTTCTTCAGAGCAAGAGCACGCTACACACTTACGAGCACTTGTCCAACGCATTGGCTAGCACGGCGTTAAGATTAATATCGCGAAATGCGAATCAGGCCGGGCTGATATCACCTTCATAGGACATTCTCTTTCATCCTCGGGTATCCGTCCTCTCTCAGATAAATTTTCCGCTATTCGCGACTACCCTGAACCCCAATCTTTTCGCCAGTTGCGTCAGTTTGCCGGTCTGGTGAATTTATACCGCCGATTTATTCCTCACTGTGCGGAAATGGTGCAACCCCTCACCGATCTGTTGCGCGGAGGTAGGCGGAAGTGCGTGTTTCCCGACACGGCACAAGCCGCATTCGCCTTGGTCAAAGATGCTATCGCCAACACAGCTTTCCTTACACACCCCGACCCTTTGGCTCCTATTTCGGTACTGACGGATGCCTCAGACACAGCGGTTGGAGCAGTACTGCAACAGTTCGTAGATGACTCTTGGCAAACTTCAGCATTCTTCTCCAAGCGCCTACAACCCACGGAATCAAGGTACAGCACGTTCGGTAGAGAGTTATTAGCCATCTACTTGGGAATCCGTCATTTTCGACATGCACTCGAAGGCCGTTCGTTCACGGTGCTTACGGACCACAAGCCTTTGGTTTACGCACTAAAGTCAGCTCCGGATCGATACTCACCACGCGAGATTCGCCACTCAGACTTTGTCTCACAGTGTACTGTGGATATACGACACGTCTCTGGGGTACTTAATCCCGTCGCAGACGCCTTATCGCGTGTATATCAAATAAATCTGTCAGAGACGCCTAACATCAACTTGGACGCAATGGCACAGGCCCAAACTATGGACCCTGACATCAAACAGCTTCGACAAAACGGGTCTTTGAGTTTAACCACAGTGCCTATCCCAGCTTCCCAGAATACCATCGTGTGCGATGTGTCGCAAGGTCGCCCTAGGCCAGTAGTTCCTGCTGCCCACCGTTATCCTACGTTCCTGACACCCCATAATCTGGCTCATCCGGGTGTGACTGCCTCGGTGAAACTGATAACTGATAAGTATGAAAGTCGAGAGTATCAGAGATGGGAAAACATAGACAGCAACAGTTTGAATGGATCATTCTGATAATAGTTTGCGCGGCAGTTTTGAACCAGTTTCGAATCCGGGCTAGGCAGTGGTGCGCGGTGGGGATGTCGAAGAAATCGTTAACACAGTGCTAAGGAGGCATTATGAACAAGAGTGGTGCAAGCCAAGGAAACCGGAGGCCAACTAAGATTCTGCAGATGGAGTAAATTTTGAACAAGAAGAAAAGGGGGAAAAATCGACGCATGCGAAGAGGATAGCGATCCATGAAGACAATGCAGACCCTGAATGACGGATTTACCGGAGTTCGAAAAACGGAATGGGTTTTGAATCAAGGGGACATGAGGCCAATTTCGCGAAAGTGAACTGGTGGATGTGGGGAGTCAATTTCCAGCCGGCTACGGTTCGGAGGAAGGATAACCTGTAGTAAGGGATAATAAAGTGGGGAAATCTCCGCATGGACTTCAGCGTTATTATGCTGTTTCACTGACAAATATATATGTATGTGTTGACACATTTGCCTTCAGTGTTATTCAGCGTCATTTCTGGTAATGTACGGCATCGAATGCATAAGTTTCGTCTGGCAGGGCAAAGTATGTGTCGGTCAATCAGCCGAGTGTGGCTGTATATTAGCGGCATGCGCGTGAACTGGAATTCGTGTTCGTTGCTTTAGAAAACGCTGAACGATCTGATAAGCAATTAGGGGTATCTCCTGTTGTGTGGTTTGATTTCAGTCCCAGTTGCTATGGTAGGTTCCACTTGAGTCTCTGTCCGTGCGAGTCAAAGCGGCGTCCTTTGTTAGCCAATTTGGCGACTGAGATGGTGAGAGACAACGAACCTGAAATAAAGGGAGATTGCAGTCTGGACATGGTTCCAGCTGTGGGTTATGATAATATATGAAGACAATAAACAATGGATTGGTTAGGTCTATGTGAGTGGGGCATGGGTAAAATAGACTCGCAGTGGATTTGAGCTATACCGCTGCAGACCCACGAAGTAGCGTACACCGGCTTGGTAACTGTGTATGCATTTCAAAGGATTTGTGATTTGCCCGTGAGCATGGCATCGCTGGGATACTAATAAAAGACCTAGGGCTTCACGGTTAAGTGTGGTTAGTAATGATAACCCTCAATACCGTTTGCTTACGCAGAACGCAGTTTGGCAACGAGGCGATAGGATAGGTTTGAAGTGACAGACAGAGCGAGTAGGACTAACATACTGTTTGCGTGGCGCGACGCTGTCTGGTGGTTATTCTATACTGAGTAGTTTCTGAGGAGTCAAAGTAGAAGGAACAATTGGGGTGACAGTAGTGATAAATTAGAGGTAATTGGTCACTTGCCTTGGAACATTGACGCGAGTTCATCTATGCTCTTTCTCGATAGTGCTATCGTACTGAGATTAAGCTCCGATGAGAGAAAGGAAATCTGATGCGGATACGATTACATAGTTACCGTGGTATCTTTTTCGCTGTTATCGTACTGCAAGGCAGGACTACACCGATGTGAGGACTGGTTTGGCGAACCGTGAGAGGTGGATCCGAATTTTCGTCAGGGAAGCAAACTCTAACGGTCTACATTCGGTGCTCATGGTAGGCGGCACAAAGGCCAGCTTCAGGTAGGGAGGTAGCACGATACACAACTACTAGCATCCAGCACGTGGCGCTCCAAGAATGATCCACCCTTTTTTAGACGTTCTTATTATTCTTTTTTATTGGTTTTATCACAGTCAGGTATCTGACTGTCAGAGAAGGCGGAGCTGCTTTTGGTGGGCGACCACAGCTCCCACGCCCCGGCCGAAACATGGACCGCATGTAACAAGCCGCGTTGGGAATAGGTCAACCACACCAGTCAATCCGTAGCGACACTACAACCCAGAGACATGGGTCACATGTGACAAGGCTGGTGTGCCTGGAAGACAAAACAGTGGGGTTTTTTCTCACTTTTTTGTGCCAATCTCTTACTTTTTGGTGTTCATGTCTTATTGGTGGTCAACTCTGTGCAGGGAGACCATCATGGCCAGGAATGTTTCCAGAAGTGCCGCGCTAACACTCGCCTTATCCGTGAAGTCAGAACCCTCATGTCGTTTACATGGGACAAAAAATGCAGGGGGAGCTAGGGTCAACCACAGCCTGCGATCATTCGATGGGGTTTATGTTCAACACAACGCCAGTCTGCACAAAGATGAGGTACAACTTGCAGCACTAACAACGTGATTCGTCGGTACGATCCACAAATGGTTAGTAGTTTTGCTGGCTAAGTATCAAATGTTGTATAGGCCAATCGTGGAGGGTGATAGAGTTCTGTGATAGGGACAGAATTTGAGCTGTGAATGTCTAATGGTGACTACTGGATGGAGGTTGAGGAGTGTGACAGGTGCCGCGTCTTGGGTTAGAGACAGAGGCAAAAACCTAATAATAATCAGCACTGGAAATGTTCAAAGACTATCTTCCACGCTTCCAGTGGTATTTCATATAATCAAATACGACTTCTGAAGCACTGGCCTCAGTCATGAGAGTTATTATGTTTAGGCATTGTAAACTGGTAGGTTTACGCTTAGGTGATGGCAACTACGGCGTATGGTGTGGCACATCCTAGATTATCAAGGGTTCGGGTTAGTATCCAACGCTTTCCTCATAAGCTCTGTCAAAAGACATATAAGGATTCATAAGAGCTATCAGTTTTTGGATGTCCAGAGCTACGTGTAGTCTAGACTCAAACATAATTAGGGAATCTACGGAACGTACATCAGCTGCGGGTTTATTCCACAGAGTTGCATATTTCAGGAGGAAGAAGTTTTGCCTTAAGGATTTCCGAGAAGTAGGGATCGTTATACGGTGTTCCCTATTACGCAGCTGATGTGTCGAGTTTATACTGAACTGAACTTGGCTGGAGGATACAGCTTGTTTGTGGAGCAAAGTAAACAAAAATGCGAGGTTGAGTTTCATTCTCCTAAGCCATAGGGGATCAAGCCGCAGGAGTGTACGCCGCTGTCTGTAGGTCAGGGTCGTAGAAGGCCCAAACAGTTCTTCGGTAAATCAACGCTGTACATTTTCAAGGTCGATAATGTCACGTTTATGCATATTTGAGAACACAAGTGTACAGGGCGAATATGAGTTTTGTATATCTCTAACTTACTGTTCGTGAGAAGAAAATTTCTCTGCAACAAGCCAAGGGACTTATTTGCCCGTGCAGTTATGTAGGAAGTGTGTTCAGAGAAATTGAAAGTGTAAGAATATTGCAGTCCAAGGTCTCTAATTGTTGGAGAATATGGGAGTGAGACACCGCCAATCTTAAGCGTATCATAAGGAATATTGCAGTTTAGCGAGAGATAACTGCTTTTGTTCAATGAAAATTCCATTTTCCAGCGATCAAACCAGGAGGATAAGGACTGTACGTCGACCATGATGTTATTCAGTGCCACTGGTAGGTTTCCTCGTTCGAATTCGTAGAATATCCTCATATCATCGGCAAACAAGAAAATTTCGCCATAAGTGATGACATTGCAAATATCGTTTATATATAGTAAGAACAGCAGTGGTCCTAGAACACTACCTTGGATAACCCCGCAGTTTACTGGGTGGATGTCTGATATCTGACCGTTGATGCAGGTAACTTGGTGACGGTATTGTAGATAGGATTTAAACCAACTGAGTAGGGGGTTTACAATACCGTATCCCCTAATCTTGTTGAGTAACTGCAGATGTGGCACTTTGTCGAAGGCTTTTGTCATATCAAGTGTAGTGACCTCGATCGTTTTGAGAAAATGACTGTTTTCTGGACACCATTTTGGATCTATTTTCTCCACGATCTTCTCTGACGTTTGACATTGACCTCAGTGTTCTCCGGTTGCCTACGTTTTACTGGACTGACTTTTCCGAGGTTTCCGTCGACCTCGTTTCAAATCACTTTCACTTTCGTTCGTTTGCTCGCGGTTCGCTCTCAGCACAGCCGTCGCGTTTCGTTCCGTTTTCCGTTCGGTGTATTTCTCGTATCGGTACTGTTTCGGTGCCACGATATATAGAATACACCTCGCATCTGTAAACCGACTTGCGTCTTCTCTATTCGTCCGATAGAGGGGATATCGTTGGTATTCGCTGCTAGACCCGATAGGAGACACGTTCGCCAGCCGCTCCCGAACGTCTTCTATATTGGTGAGCCCAAAAAACTTCCAGAACCTCCAGGATTATTCGTCCGCCCGGTGAGTCTGCGATTTATCGCTGTTTCACATCTTCTTTTCGTTGCACGATATATATTTTTTACGATATATTATCGCAACGCGAACATGACAGAGGATAAGGCGAAGCTCGACACAGATCTCACTCTGTCTGCGGTTGCGTTTATCCCTCATGATCCAGAGGT
Organism: Fasciola hepatica; assembly: GCA_948099385.1. Taxonomy (NCBI): domain Eukaryota; kingdom Metazoa; phylum Platyhelminthes; class Trematoda; order Plagiorchiida; family Fasciolidae; genus Fasciola; species Fasciola hepatica. The sequence continues at coordinate 2,962,158 of CANUEZ040000126.1, read as the reverse complement.
TTGGTTTGCAGCCTTAGACCTGCAGTTTGAGGCACGTAGGACTGTTGGACAACGCCAACGATTTTCCTATGCCTTAGAGGCAATTCCAGGTGATGTTATCGCCTCGGTGAGGGATTTGGTATTAAATCCTCCTCAAGTGCAGCCGTACGATCGGCTTAAGGAGGCTATACTGCAACATTTCCTTCCTCCTTGGGAGGAACGTTTACGTCAGCTACTAGCACGGCACCCCATAGGTGATACTAAACCCAGCCGCCACTTAGCTCACCTCCGGTCTTTGGCAGGTCCGGCCGATAAGGATTCGTAGATAGTTAAGGAACTGTGGTTGGACTCTCTACCCTTCCACGTTCAGACCACCGTCACTGCTCTCCTCGAGGACTCGTCCTTGGAACGAGCAGCCGCCGTGGCTGACGAAATTGTCGCACGTGTTGGCAGTGGGGCTAATCCCCTCATTGCCTCGACATCGCGCAATCCTAGGGGTGTCGACCTGGATGAATCGCCGGAGAGGCCTCGGCACTCTCGATCCATCCAGCGCCGCCTGTCCTTCAAGGACAGCGTTAAAAAAACCTACTCCTCGCAGTAGCCCCCGTAAACAACGGCACGGACGGGCGCCCTCCACTGCCCACGTCCGCCGTGAATCCGCCTCACCTGCTTTATCCAAACCTGATCATCCTACCAGCGGCTTTTGGTGGTTCCATCGTGTTTTCGGACCAGCCGCCCGTAGGTGCAGACAGCCGTGTTCATGCGCGGCGGGAGACGCCACTGCCGGCGAGTAGAAGCGGCCGTACTCGCCGGCAATCAGTCTCAGGTTGGCCGTTTATTTTACGTGCATGATTCGTGCACTAACGCTAGGTTCCTAGTCGATACTGGGGCCCAAGTTTCTGTCTTGCCGGTTGGTAAAGACAAGCCACGAGCTTCTTTGCTTCGGCTGTCAGCGGCGAATGGTTCCTCCATTCCTATCTACAGCGTGAGACAGCTTGCGGTCAACCTGGGACCACGACGACGGTATCTGTGGACGTTTATTCTTGCGGACGTTCTCACAGGCATACTGGGAATCGATTTTCTGCAGCACTATGAATTACTTGTTGATTCACGTAGGCTGCAGCTTATTGATCCTTCGTCGGACATTAAATTTACGGGTATTGCAGCTCGAACAGAGGCACACCGAATCACAGGATTGTTTTTTAACATTCCGCACGATTTTCAGTCTTTATTCATTAAATTCCTCATATTGACTAAACCATTTTAAGAGATAGAAACAGTGACCGATGGTGTGGCACACCGCATTGTTACTAACGGACCACCAATCACGGCACGACCTCACCGACTGGCACCGGACAAATTGATTTTCGCCAAATGTGAGTTTGACACTTTACTTTCTAAAGGTATTGTTCGTCCTTCTCACAGTCCATGGGCCTCACCTCTGCGCATGGTTCTTAAGAAAGATGGCGTTAGCTAGCGACCATTTGGCGACTATCGCGCACTAAAGTCGGTTACCCGTTACGATAGTTATCCGATACCCCACATACACGACATCACGGCATCACTTCACGGCACGACTGTATTTTCCAAGATCGATTTGGTGCGAGCCTATCACCAGATCCCAGTCGCCGCTGAAGATGTCGAGAAAACCGCTGTCACGACTCCTTTTGGTTTGTTTGAGTTCCTACGTATGCCTTTTGGTTTGCGAAATGCTGCTCAGACATTCCAGAAGTTTATCGATAGTATTACACGAGACTTGGAATTTGTTCACGTCTATATCGATGACTCGCTAATCGCATCATCGAGCGTAGATGAACATTTCCAACATTTGACGCTACTATTTCAACGTTTGTCCGAACATCGAATAGTAGTCAATCCTGATAAATGTGAACTCGGCAAACCGGAACTCGCGTTCCCCGGCCACCAGATCACTCGAGAGGGTATTAAGCCTTGCGAGGATAAAGTGCGCGCTATTTTAGATTACGCCGTACCGTCCTCAATCAAGGAGCTCAAGGCATTTTTGGGGTTAGTTAACTTTTATCGTCGTTTCATACCCCATGCCGCTGAAAGTCTGCTTCCATTAACTGACCTACTTCGTGGCAATCCACGTAAGTTGTCGCTTACGGATGCCGCACGAGTAGCGTTTTCGGAGATTAAAGCGACATTAGCTCAGACCACGCTCCTCATGCACCCAGTTCCGTCCGCCACGCTAAGCATGGCGGTGGATGCATCCGACTTTGCCATCGGAGCGGTCCTGCAACAGTCTGTTTCTGGGATATGGCAGCCATTAGAGTTTTTCTCTCGACGCCTCAATCCCACGGAAACCAAATATAGTGCTTTTGGTCGCGAACTGCTGGCTGCATGCATTGCCGTTAAGCACTTTCGCCATGCAGTCGAGGGTCGATATTTCATCCTCTTCACAGACCATAAGCCTCTGACGTACGCATTGCATACTAAGCCTGATCGTTACTCTCCACGAGAAGTCAGATATTTAGACTATATTTCTCCGTTCACGACTGACCTACGACACGTTAAAGGTGAGTCGAACTGCGTTGCAGATGCTTTGTCGCGTATTCCGCTTAATGCAATTAAATCTCCGGTTTTAGACATCCCTGCCATGGCTGCAGCACAAGCACAGGATTCTTCATGTATGGAAGCAGCTCAGTCATCGTCGCTACAGTGTCAGTCCGTACCTCTAGCCACCAGTGCTGGGACTATACTCTGCCACATGTCTACTGGCATACCTCGACCAGTCGTACCCTCTATATATCGATATCTTGTGTTCGATACCCTACATGGACTATCACATTCAAGCATCGCGGCCAGTCTCCGATTAGTAGCTGCACGATACGTCTGGCCGTCCATGAATAAAGATGTTCGTATGTGGGCAGAACAGTGTCTACAATGTCAACGATCTAAAGTGCATAGGCACGTAGCTTCGCCTATCGGTACTTTTGCTACACCTGATGCTCGCTTCGATCATATCCACGTAGACATTGTGGGTCCATTGACTCTATCACACGGGTATACATATTTACTAACGTGCATCGATAGATTTACGAGGTGGCCCGAGGCTATTCCCATCTCTGTCGTCACGGCCGAATCAGTGGCTCGACATCTGATAGAACGATGGATAGCTTCACATGGTTGTCCTTCCACAATCACTACCGATCTAGGGCAACAATTTGAGTCCGATCTATTCTCTTCATTAACTCACATGCTGGGTACGGAACGCATTCGCACGACCGCGTACCATCCGGCATCGAATGGTTTAGTCGAACGTTTTCATCGCCAACTCAAAGCGGCTCTTAAAGCACACGAAAGCCCCGACTGGTACGAAACGTTACCGCTAGTTCTGTTTGGTATCAGGACTTGCATAAAGGCAGATATACAATGTTCCGCCGCAGAACTTGTCTACGGCACCACATTACGACTGCCTGGGGCATTCTTTGCGCCACGGAGTACAGACTCACTTGCCGTACAGACTTACGTTCACCGTTTGTCTACGTACATGCAAAATCTCGCTCCGGCACAGACTCGAATACAGCGACGACAGGTTTTCGTTCCGACCGAACTCGAAACTTGTTCGCATGTATTCATTCGTGTTGATTCGGTACGGAAACCATTACAACAGCCTTACGAAGGTCCATTTCGCATGATTTCTCGTCACGATAAGACCTTTAAGGTTGATCGACACGGTCGCGTCGATACCGTTAGCATCGATCGTCTCAAAGCCGCGTACGTTGATGATAGCGTGTCGCCCGCTGACATGAGATTCGATGTTAACCCTGCACTGCTTGTTGACGACACTTCCGTGTCACGTCAAGGTCTGCAGTTAGCGTTGCCTGCTACGACTTCGAATGAGGCTATCGTCTCACGTTCAGGACAGCACCCAGTTGGTACTGCTACGACTTCGAATGAGGTTATCGTCTCACGTTCAAATCAGCAGCCAGTTGGCCCTGCTACGTCCCCGAATGAGAATACTGTCTCACGTTCAAGTCAGCAGAGCACGCCTACGCACCCGTCCGTGAATGAGGCTCCCGTCTCACGTTCCGGTCGGAAGATCGTTTGCCCAGCACGTTTTCGCGACTAGGTCAAACACGATCTTAACCATTGCACTTCGCAGTAATAACTTTCGTGTTTATCGTTCCGACACGATTTGACATACTTCATTAGTTGTTACTGTATTCTAGTCAAATCCATTGCGGTTGCTTCACCAGTTTTTCGTTTCTTTTCGTTTCATGGAACCTCGCCATATGGTACGCTTCGCTGGTCCCACGAAATCTGGAGAATTTTGGCACCAACGTTTGCATTCTGGATCGGCCTTGTCGCTCTCGTTCCTGGCCATTTACGAACTTATCGATTTGGCTTCCGAATATCATATTGGTCCACGGTTACCCGACGCTGAACGTTATTGGTGTGGCACACCTTGATGACGATTCACGCAACCGATGTCATTGGCAACGGATCTGGTTTACGCTCGACCATCATCCTACGGTTCCTGCATGCCACGGATTTTGCCCGTCAGCATCCTACAGCACAGCTACATTCACGTATTTTGCACGCATTCGCGCACACGAATACCGTTTGTATGCCTCTTCCTCCTTGACAATTTTTCGAAAGCGTTCCACGCTTTCTAGCGGGGGCTGCTGTAGTGACCTCGATCGTTTTGAGAAAATGACTGTTTTTTGGACACCATTTTGGATCTATTTTCTCCACGATCTTCTCTGACGTTTGACATTGACCTCAGTGTTCTCCGGTTGCCTACGTTTTACTGGACTGACTTTTCCGAGGTTTCCGTCGACCTCGTTTCAAATCACTTTCACTTTCGTTCGTTTGCTCGCGGTTCGCTCTCAGCACAGCCGTCGCGTTTCGTTCCGTTTTCCGTTCGGTGTATTTCTCGTATCGGTACTGTTTCGGTGCCACGATATATAGAATACACCTCGCATCTGTAAACCGACTTGCGTCTTCTCTATTCGTCCGATAGAGGGGATATCGTTGGTATTCGCTGCTAGACCCGATAGGAGACACGTTCGCCAGCCGCTCCCGAACGTCTTCTTTACAAGATAGATGATTACGAGTGCTCTGTCTTTGTCGGTTGCTGTTGTTACCAAATTCAGAAAGTCAAGTTGGCAGGTTGAACACGACCGTGATTTGAGAAATCCGTGCTGTCTTGGGCTGATGAGCTTATGTGCAGAAAGGTAGTCGGTCAGGTAGTGTTTTACGACTTTTTCTAGCAGCCTCGAGATCGTTGGCGTATGATTAATCGGGCGGTAATTGGCAATGTCATGCACTGCGCCTTTCTTGTGCCTGGGGATAATAATGGATTTCTTCCATTGGCTGTGGAAGGTCCCGTTTTGCAGAGATAAATTGTATAGGTTTAGTAGTAGTAGGGGAATATCCGGGCCGCCTAGAGCGAATATTGCTGACGGTAGGCCGTCAGGACCGAGGTAGTAGGTCGGTTTGAAGGTGTGAATGTATCTATTTATATCCGTAGTGGTTTCCGTGATAGAACTGAGTGAGGAGTTTGTGACAGACGGGGTGACAAACTGGGTACACGATGGACTGAGACACGGTGGTTGTGAAGAAAGTAATAAACGTGTCAGCTATCTTTCGAGGTGAGGTTATGAGGTTATCCAAATGGATGATCTGTTTTATGCATCGAGTTGATTGTGGGGCACGAGCCTTGTGTAGCCGTGCTAGCTCTTTAGCTTTGTTTGGGTGGTGTAACGCTTTGGTTTCTTGCTTTAGTTGTAGGTCACTGGCCTTGCGGTGGATTTCGTGATAGAGGCGTTCCAGTCTGAAGAGTGTAGAAAAGTCTCTGCTTCGTTGGTACTGCCGTCGAAGCTCGTCGTGTTTCCACTTTAGCCCGGCTATACGGTAACCTGATGGTCTGGATGGATTGTAGGGGCGTGATATGTTTTCGATGCCTGAGTGTAAACTTGAGTAGAGGAGGTCAGCGGCAAACTGGGGATTTGCTGTTAGGAAGAACTCGTCCCAGTTTTTGGAGCGAATTTGAGAGGGAATACGGTCCCATTTAAAGTGACGGAAGGAGGGACCGTTACATGGTAGGCTAAGAGTACGTGGCTTGACTTGAAATCTGCAACTGACGATTTTATGGTCGCTGCCTGTGTAGTCGTTTAGTACGGAGGCAGAGACGTTCGTGAGACCCAGGGTAAATATCAGATCAAGGATGTTATTCTTTCTGGTAGGTTGTTTTACATGTTGGGCCCACTGGCCCAGGCGAATGCATGAGGCAAATTGCAAATACTTGTAGGGGGCATAAAAAGGAGGACCAGTTTACGCCCGGGGCATTGAAGTCGCTTGCTATAAATTTACCTCCAAATGGCAGGTCAGCGATGTAATTAAATGCATCAATGATGGGGTTAAATGTGGAAGTGTCGTTTCTGGGGGGTCGATATCTACAACCTACAACTATGTTCATCTGGGATAAAGAAATTTGTAAACCATATAGAATCTTCAACATTTACGAGCACGGTATTTTCCAGTAGGGTGGCAGATAGGCTGCTCTTGACATACCCCATGCAAACCCCCACCGCGGCGGTAGATTCGTTGAGTCCTGAAGGTTTGATAACCGATCAGTGATGTTTGGTCAGAAGGTATGTTCTCGGTGAGCCAAGTCTCAGTAATCAGGATTATGTCGAAGTTGTGGACGACAGCCAGTCTTTTTATAGCGGAAAGCTTGTTCAAGATGGAACGGGAGTTGAATAGTGCTATGGTGAGCATTTCTGTAGGAGGCTTTGAAGCGTCAGTGGATTTGGTAGCCAGGGTGTGCGTGGCAGGGCGGTGACCAATGGGCGGGTCATCCATGCAGGAAGACAGGATGTGAGTTGCTACTTCCTTTTGGACAGCTCTATCCTTATCGCCGCACATTGTACATTGGGCCGAACACTCATGATGTTCAGTAGAGATTAACACTGGATGCTGAGGTGTTATTGTAACGCGGGCTAATAGATCTGGAGGGGGGTATGGTGACTCTAGGTGGGACCTTTGTGGCAAAACAGGTATGAATCGGGGGCGAGTTAGTAAGGATGCCAGGGGGTCAGCAAGGGGGCGGGGAGCAGCAGAGGAAGGGCAGCCATGGTTTTGATGGAGGCTTTGCAAGGAGAAGGACGAAAGGCAGGGTAAGTGGGATTTCAATGGAACAGGTATGATGTTTTGGATAGAGTTCGTTGAGGTTGGAGGCATCTCACAAGGCTCCATGGAAAGAGTGTGAGGGGGCGGAGTAGTAGCGAAAGGGCTGCTGATGAAAGGGGCCTTGGTGTGAAGGGTCAGTTGGCATAGCGTGCAGTGGTTTTGGAGTAGAATACGGCGATGTTGGGTGGTAGGGGAGCAGAGGATGTTGAAGCTGTGGAGGGTTAAGATGGGGCACACCATGAGGCGGAAAATGGTCGGGCGCGGGCCACATGTTGTGGTACCGGTTGGCAACGATGCTGGTAACTCGTCCTGCATGGTTCGAGTTGGAAGGTGGTACATTAAGTGGAAAATTTGTGATATGGTACTGCATCTGTGGACGTGAAGACGGCGGGGTCTGGGTTTGTGGGTGGGGGATGTAGCAGTGGGGTACGCGGATCTCCTGGGGACCAAATAAATGCGCTAGTGGGCTAGCGCTAGGGTGAGCGACGAGATTTCGTGTGTATGGCCGAGGTGGGGGTCTCGAATGGGTAGTAGGCCGGTTAGCTGGAGAGCGAGAGGTTCTATGTCGAATGTAGATTAAAGATGGGAGCGTCACAATGTCAGTTCAGACGAGGTTTTGGCCTCTGGGAGCAACAGGTGACGAGGGTGACGTTGTGGCCGAAGCGCTGGGAGACAACGTTGCAGTTGGCTGGTCGGTGCGGGGTGGCGTGTTTGAAGCTGGCGGTTTATTTGCTCGTTTGGCAGACAGACCAGAGCGTGGATGGCTGCTTGCAGAGAGGGGGGTTGTATTGTTCGGCTGTGGGTAGACAGTGGTGGAGACTGGAGTGCAACATGGTGCCTTTTTGGGAGACGTTGAGGTGTTGGAGGTGAACGGGACGAACCTAGGTCCACATTTTGCGCTGGTGCACTGGTTAGCGGGAGTGGTAACGAGTTGTTTACGGTGGGAAGTTTCTCAGGGGAGCTTTGTGGCACTGAGTCCGAGGGTGATGGGAGTACTTGGATGCTGGCATTCGATCTAAGGACCTCCCTCTGCAGAGGGGTTTTGTCTGGAGCAATTTTTGTATTTTTAAATGAAGTGGACTTTGCGATGGACTCTGTCTTTCTAACGAACTCCGCGGCAGTGCTCTCTTCTAGAAATTGAAACAGTAGCGGGCACATGTTTCAATGTGACCGTTTTCTGAGTCTTTTGCAGTAGCGCTCGTGGTGTGACATATCACATGCCATGAGCAATGACTGTTTGACCGAGGAAAGGGGCAAACGGTCTGGAACATTAAAAACAACGGCATTTTTAGAATTTTGTATCCGTCTGTGGACTTCAGATGCAACAGAGTTCAGGAAGTGGCCGGCTGATAGGAGACTTTCAGTGTTTGGATGTTTTGAAGGATCAACAATATATGCTAGTGGCAGCAGCATGGTCAGTGCATCGTCCATGGATGGTAACTGTTTCTCTAAGGACGATAAGTTTTCCTGAAGCGCATTATATTTGTTACTGGCTTCACTGTATCTATCGACCAGTGGTACTGAACAAGGCACTGAGGAGGTAGAAAGTCGGGGGCGCTTAGTGCTTGTGGGTGGAGTTCGATTTGCCGCTCGGTGAATGAGGCGATTTGAAGTCGATCTGGGCATGATATTTGAAAGAACTTTGATAGAAGTGGATCCGCAGGTCAAATGCTAACCTCAAATTTTACCGTTCAGAAAAAAACCTGATTTATTTTAGCTAATGGAGATGTCTTGCAAAGCTGTTTGTGAATTATTTCCCTAGATATCTCAGTGGAAACTATACCGATAACAGCACGGCTAGTGACGTGGTGTAGCGCATGGAACACAAATTACGCCTAGTGAGGACCCGGCAGCTAGTCCATCAGATTCCCCAACCTTACCCGCAACGCGAAGTAGCTGTCGCGGTCACTAACTACGAAATCCCGTCCGCTTCGCCGATTTCGTGACGATTTTTACAACCGACTGTTAGCAATAAGTTGGGAAGTTCGCCATGGATCTACCAAACAACAGACCCGGGAAATTACAATCGGTAGTTATGATTTCATTTTCTTCTGGTCTCTCAGCGACTACAACAACACCGAACATCGTTTATGTGTTGTTATTATGGTCCAACATCCGCCGGCGCCCTCAGGCGCTATTTTGCTCCAGTTTACCTTGCCCTCTCTCAGACGGATCTACACAGTCACATTGGCTTCATCCGTAGCCTGGCTGACTCCCGTGCACGTTCAAGGAGCAAGCCGCTCACTGGACAACGGGACGATTGGTCAGCCTGGCACTGGAGACGGCAACTGGACGCCTTTTTGGATGGACCTGACGAGGCATTTTCCGGCTCGCATTCGTATGAGACCCGTGGGCGTCAAAACACTGTTGGACCTACGCACATCGGACCTCGAGAGTGCAGGCACCGGTAAACTCATCAGCAGTCGTTCGACGTCACCAAAAGTATAGCGGACAAGCTGTGAGGAGTTCCTGGACAACCAATAATTCCGGCTTACCATCACGATCGAAGCCCAACTCCGTCGGAATTCTAGGAGGAAGCCTCTGTAGCGGTTGCCATCCTCGTTCAAACTTTTACCACGTTTATTGTTTAACCGAACGCTGACTGCCAAGCGCGGTTGCCATTTGACCGCTGCTCTTGCGCACGCTCTCACGCACACTCCTAAAATATACGCCAACCACTATCTCTCCCAATCGCCTTCTCGTTCTCACGGGTCGTGGATAATACTGTTCTGGTTAACATATTCGTACAGTGCCGAGCATTAGAGTAACGTGCAGGTGGTCCACGCAGTACGAAGGACCGAAGCACGCGTTTACTAGGGAAACGGCGAAGTAAGGTCTAACCAGCCTTACAGGCCCTTTGTAGCGTCAACGAAAAACGACGAGCACTGCAACGTGTTTGACTGAGGTCATGAAGTGTAAACGTGTATCATGCGTGTGTGTATGCGTCACGGTGTATGATGGTTTAATACGTCAGTGTATCGTGAATGCCCCCACATATGGGGGTTCCTTTAACCACCTAGAAGAAAATGAGGGATGGTCTGCTTCATTTTCTTGTTATCGGCTTCTCTTCCTTCACTCTGGAGAGAGGAGCTCGAGCTTGTCGAAAAGGATCCTCGTAGCTTGCTGGCCATCCCCCGTGCACCATCGTCCGTATACCACGGCTCCGTAATCGGCCTCAGATGCGTCAGAAAAGGCGTGCAGTTCTCCTGTCCGTGTTGCGTGACCAGAGGGCAAACATCGTGGAATTCTTATGCCACCCAGTTTCTTTAGGGTGTTTAGAAATTCTTCTCAGTCCAGCCGGTCTTCTCGGTCCAGCGGCTGGTCCTAACCGACCTTCTTACTGCAGGGCCGATGCACCAGGGTCTTTCTGGGTAACAGTCAGAGAGAGACGAATCCGGTCGGGCCGAGCAAACCAAAGACAGCAGGTAGTATGCCACGATGGGTTACTAGCAGCTCGGGAACGCTTAGCTCGAAAACAAAGTCGTCCGTTTCCGCGTTCCATTCTATTCGTAGAGCGCTTTCGGTAAGGGGAGAAGAGCCGTTCAAATCGCCCACCCTTCCGGCCCTCTCGTGGTACGGAATGACTTCGAGGACTTCTGAAGCGTTCGACATCCATTTCGTCAAATGGAAGCCGCCCTCCTCTAGCAATCCTGTTAGGCCTCTGAACTGCGCTAGGGCCAAATCTACATCATCGAATGACCCAAGATAGTCTTCCACGTAGAAGCTTCTGCTGACACTATCGACCATCGGCCGATGGACCAAAGCTTTATGTTTGTTCGCCGATTTTCGGAGGACATAGTTCGCACAAAACAGTGATGATACCGCTCCGAAAGTGGTGGACGGTTATCCTATGGTTTATCACTGCGTTTTCCCGGTTATCCGCTTCCAACCACAGGAAACGCAACGCATCTCGTTCTTTTACTGGTATTTCCACCCGGTGAAACATTCCCCTGATATCGGTGGACAAGGTTACTGTACCCACTCTGAAGCGGCACAAAAATTCGATCAGTGGCTTGGTCCAGTCAGGCCCTTGTAGTAGGCGATCGTTTAACAACTCGCCCTGGAACTTGGCTGTACAGTCAAAAACCACTCGCAGTTTCCAGGTTTCTTGGGGCTGATAACCGGGTGGTGAGGTAGGCACCAGATGCCTTTCCGGCCGTCGGCGGTAACAGGCACCCTTTCAACGCAGCCGATGGCTTCGTTTCGCTTCATTGCTTCTGCATATCGTTTCCACAGATCCTGGTCTCGGACGAAGCGTTCTTCCAGTCGTATTAGTTTTTGCCGAGCATAGTTTCTGTTGTCAACCCAAAGGTCAGCTTTGTGCGTCATGGAAGGGGAACCTCGAACTATTTTTTAAGGTCTCTAGTTCCTTGCCGCACTGTTTGCAAAGCAAAGTGGTCCTCTTGCGACAACGATAGTCTCTCGCATCCAGTGTCCTGAAACTCTTTTTCATACAGCCGCTGTAATTGTTACTCTATGCGATCCATTTTTGCTCTACCATCAAGCCCTCTACTAGGTTACGGGTCACCTTGAACGGCTGGCCGAACATATCCCTCGAGATCTTCCTTGCTCTTGTGTAGCTTGTTACAGGTCGAGCATGGTACACGCATGGATAGCTTCTCTTGCTCGGCCCCGACAGTAATGAGTCAGGTAGAGAAGCCTTTGCCCAGGGTCAGTTATCTTTTTTCGACGAAAGCTTTGAACTGCCTGATGAACTTGCAGCAATGTTTACGTCAGCCGTCGAAAATTGTCAGTTCTACTTTTGGCAGATCGGTCGTTGGTAGCGTTTGTGTTTTATATTCGGCGACCGGCGTAGAGTTTCCTATTTTAATCTGTCCTGATCTGTCAGATAGGTCGTAGTCGTTGGTTTTCTGCTCACGCTCGTTCTGTCTATACTTCTCTTCTTCTTCCTGGAGCTGTTGTCTAGCCGATAACGGTTGTTGTTCTAGGTCTAATATCCTTAGCCCAAATGGATTGACATTATTGCAATCCATATCACCCTCAGTAATGCTTGAGCTGGCACTGGCAGGACTGGGTGACCTAGCATTGACTAAAGGGTCAAAAGTACCAAGAACCCTCCCAATGACTGGCCGCATTACATCCTGTCCAGATTCCAGTTGCTTCAGTACTTTTCTCGGCATGTTGCGTATTTATTCGTTCCAAGTTGATCAGTTGAGTATTGTAAGACACGTTTGAGTATTGCGTAGCCAAATTCGCAACGGATCCCGAAATCACAAGATAATTATCCGTGAAATTATACGATACTAGATTATCAGATGAACAATGATATGAAACAGATACAAACCTCAATTATGCAATCAAAAGGACTCAAAAAACGAGAGCCGAATTGCGGCTTGCGATGAAGGAACACGTGCGTCACGCAGGTCTAGAACAAGGATATGATAGAGCAGCACGCTGGACGCGAACAAGAAAACGTTGGTTCGTAAGAGCATGCAGTGCATAAAACAGGTCAATAGTGTAAGCAAGTGAATGATGTTAAAGAAACATGGAACTGCGGTTTATTGGGGGGGACTTTCCACGACCCGTCGTTGCGCTGAGTTCTACTTGGTTGGAATGGATTTTACTTTAATTTTTTTGAGGTTGCTAGTAGATCCTTTCTGAGTCCTCTATGTTTCATGCAGGCTAGTTCTAGCTGCAATAACCTTTCTTGGTACGTAGTCTGTGTGAGCCCCTTTCACATTTTAGTGGAGAGTCACTGAACGTTTTGAAGAACAACTGTCTCCTGTTCAGGAGCCGTTACTTAAGCTTCGATATTTAATTCCAAGTGTTGAGTAGCTGGTGTTGTGTGGAGATGAAGCAACGCGAAAGTTTCTATGGTTGTCACGGTGCTCAACAGTTTGTGGAGCGCCAGTTCAGCCTTAGCTGCTTCAGTCAGACAATGAGGGAATGGCTGGTAACCACTGTTTAACAGGACTCCAAATGTCAGTAATGCAAGTAGTCTTCGTTGTTGCAGGTAGGTTTTTTAGGTCATAGATGAGATGTCCACGCTCTCCTGAGTCGAGCGGCAGTTGCCATCGAGCGGTTCAAGCGTGAACCCTACCTAAGTCTCTTCGAAGTGAGGCTGTTTAGGAACTACCCAACAGACACAGGTCATCCGCAGACAGGCAGCCTGGGCATTGTATGCCCTGCAGTGGATCTTTGACGTGAGGCAAATCAGAAAAGAATACAGGGCCGGCCCCTGCTGGACCCTGCTGGTAGCCACAGCCATCGTGGACTGGCTGCCATCCGCCGCCACCTGATGCGTTCGGTTTGAGAGATATGCCTCGGCCTGCTCCAACATCTGGAATGCCGTACCCAGGGCTTTCATTCTGTGTAACAGTAGCTGGTGGTTCACGGAGTCAAAAGAATTTTAGAGGTCCAGTTATCAGACTTTGACCCATCCACCCTGTTTCGACTGGCCACCACTTTGCCGAAGGAAGAAAATAAATTGAACAGGCAAGATACACTTCCACAAAAGTTTGTTGTTTTATGGAAGTTATCCTGTTTTCAGCCGAACTGTTGGCCGTGGGGTGTAAAGGTTCCACATTGATAATGCCTCGAAATATTCCACATGCCTAGTGAATGTGACGGTGTTTTAATTAAATCAGCCAAACTCTTCAGTACGCAATACTTTTTCATGTATGTTTGTTTGTGTGGGATATTCAAATTTGGCACTGAACCTTTTCTGACTGTCGTCCTTGGACCACGGGAAGCTGAGCTTTTAGGATCTACTTTTGAATCTGTTTTGCCGTATACTTGAAGTTTGTATGTTTGTGCCTGTTACGCTTTACGGCTTAGTTTCGTGGGAGACACGAACCAACCCTATTCTGGTTACGGAGTTTGCGTAAGTTGGTTGCGTGTTGCTCGAAATGAAGTTTCCACGGCTTACAGCTCTCAAGTGGAACCTTGAAAGGAAAACTAGTTAGTAATTTCCCAAAGAGAAGATAAGGACTTTGTGCAACGGCGGGAATTAAATCGGCCGGTACCTAGGGATGGCCCGGGTGTTGCTGCTTATGTAGGTGACGCTAAATCCGCTAGCTCCGCCAGTGCCAAGTCATGTATTTCCATCCATGAGGTTTTTGGTGTTTATTTTCATAGAATAAGAGCGGGAGGACTATAGCTTCGGTTTTCGTGAGCTAGAATTGAATAGGAGCTTGTTGACCAGAGGAGATTACTCAGCGAACCAGCCGAAAAATCACGTATTACGCAATATCAACAGATCAGTAACTTTTTGGGCTTGCTCCAAGCCTTTAGAGTGCCCGAAGCTACCATTAATGCAGCTTTTAGCCTGCTGAGATTTGGTGTGAACTCGTTCGATCGACATTCTGAAAAATATTGCAAATTCGTGAGACAGTAAGCGGTTTCTCTGTTCATAAATCCGTGGTGAGGTCACCTACTATGGAACAGAGAAAAGAGATTGAAATGTTTGAAGAATCTCAAAATGAGGCTGCTTCGAAAAGCTCAACTGAAGCTTGAATATCTTCAGTGTACTCAGCGAGATTTGAAACTGGGCTACCGAGGGGCGGCTCGCTGAATCTGGAGTGAGCCGCCTGGCCGGCGGCACAACGAGTAACCTTCTACTAAAGCGTAAGTTGCCGCGCTGGAACCAATGCCCATACGTAAACTTAAAATGGCTGTGATTGCATTGGCTTTTCAGGTAGGGAAGGTTTGTGTGGAGTACTGCGCCACAGCTAGAGGGAGCATTGTGTGCTGGATGGATCCCGAAGTAGTAGGTTTTGAACTAGAGGGCTATAATCTGCATCGAACACTGTAGGTGATCCGAAGCTTGGGCTTATCCCAGTCGTGCGCCTGACACCAGTTGACTTTAATTAAGGTCCCAGCCTGTGAAGGCGGTAGGTCGCACCAGGGGAGTTGCACTTGACTCAAAAACGCCATCATCCAGATTTGGTGCTTCCCCAAAAAAGGGCTTCGTTAGTGCAGCCAGGGGACTTAAGCGCAAGATCAGTGATAGAGCAAACCTCAAGAAATAATCTAGGCGTCTTAAAAAGTAGATGAAGCCTTCTCCCTCCCAAGAGATTCGGCGGGTAGGGACAGGAGCGCTGAGAGACCCGAAGCCACTGAACCCATTTTCGAGCCCTCAGCATAAAGTAGAGCACAAAGCCTCAGGCTATCTTTTCAACCACGGTTACCTTCAGGCCAGCACCTCCTAGGTTTGTTTAAGCGACCAACGCCTAGTTCACCCTGATTTGTTTCACCTCACGGTCTCCAAACCCGCAGATCAGATGCAGCTAAGCAGTATAGGTTGGAAGCTACCCAAACTCACGTCTTGCGCTTGGCTCTTCTGGGAATTCAGTTCTAACCCAGTAATTCCGTCATCTCTCCATCCGTTACTAGCATACCCAACTTCCCCATTAACCCCCATGTTTTAGAAGTCCCGCCCCCATCAGCTCCTAAATCTGATGCTTCTTCGGCCCTAATGAACTGTCGTCAAAGTATCTCCGGTAATTGTCTCAGCGTTCGAAACAGGGCTTTAGGAATGAGGCAGTTGGTGGCCGATGGGAAGCCTCGCCTTCGTGTCACGACCGAGACACGGCTCGCGAGGAGTGATCATGACGGCGAAGTATTTGTCAGTGGCTACAGACCGGCCCGCCATGCCTCATATAAGGGTCAAGCTGGTGGCGCAGTCTCTTTTCTTAGTACCCTATTACCCCCAGCCCTGGTCCAAAATGTTAAAACCATTCTTTTTATGAACAGAAGGCGGGAAATATCTTATTCTCTTTTTAAGTCTTTAAGGAGTCTTCCAAGGATTTCCAGCTGGTGCTGCAGAATCCAGCGAAGCACTCATAGAACAGATGCTGTAAATTGGGGACCACCACTCTTTCACGGATCTTTTGTTACCAGGTGATTTTGACGCCCCTGGGGGTGAACAGGGTTAGACTTCACTCTTCAGGCAGCAAACTCTGGATAATCTCTGATTGGACTGATAGTAGTGTGTACTTGGATCAAGCACGTTCCGCTTAACACCAAATACAGATTGGTGTAGGATTCATCTCCTTCAGATCCGATCATCAGCGAGTGTCACTTCATGGAAGTGGTCACTCCCCTACCCCTACTTAGAAATAATGACCGCGTAGTATCAAAACTTGACTTCAAGTCGGAGTGTTTCCCGACCGGGATTGAGTCATATGCACGAGACATGATCAAGGAGTACAGACTATCACAGCAGTATGAAACATTCGCAAGTTTCAAAGGTCGGCTTTGTGCATCTCGCTAACAATCCGACAAGAATAGACGGCGTTTAAATCAAATGAAGTGGGGCGGTGAACGAGGGAAATGCAGAGACATTTTGGTTTTGGGGGCGGGCCCACTGAAGAGCTTACCAAACGCAAAGCTTCCGGTTAAAGGGTCATTAAAATGCGTGAAAGATGTTGCATATACAAGAATGGCTCAAACAAAGCTTTACCGAGAGACCAAAGAAAAATCGGGATGTATAGAAAAAAAATGCATGGACGAGCCTGCTGGTTGCCAGAGGGATCGATGCAGAAAGACCGGAGGGGAATTTCCACCAATGAATATCTGGACCCGGTGGAGAGTCAAGCCAAAGTCAAATCATCAATTAGCAACGTCAGCGGCTCTCTGAGAGGTACTTCACCGAAGTCAGTTGGACAAATCCCTAGACCAGTGGACAGAGGTATGGAAACCTAAAGAAGAAGTGAGCCTGTGAGGTCACATAAGTTTATTTTAGTTGTCCCTTTTTAAGTTTATTCCACTGCTATAGGGGCAGAACGAGTGTACATTTGAAGGTGGGCATGGAGAGACATAACTCACAAGGAATGTAGTGAGCTTTCGAAGAAGCATGAATGACACTTTTAAGCTAAGCCGGGGATGTCAAAGATAGCTCATTGAGGAGGCAGTCAGCTGGAACGAGATGAGGCATATGCTTCAAGGCAAGGATGAAGTGATGAAATAGGGGTACGCAAGTCCTATGGCAGTGGTTTGAAGGGGGCCAGACCCGAGGCGACAACGGATATTGTTGAATGTAAGGATAAACTTTTCCGTATATACCACAAAAGAATATAGGGACAAGTTTCGGCCGACTGTGAGTGGCTTTGAAACTAGGTTGCCCAACTGCGACTTCATAAATTTGAGCCTAATGCCCTCCAAGCTGATCAACATTCAGCAGGTCGGAAATAACCTACAGCCCTAGTTGGCGAGCGTCATCTACGAACTAGGGAACGATGATGAGAATCGGTTCATAGAGCAGCACCTCAGTGCTGCTGACCATCTGCTTCCACCAAGGACTCACAGAGTCATTGGAAAGAAAAGCCCACTTCCCAGAAGTATACGACGACCACAGGAGAGAGCAAGCGACTATTTGCAGCTTACGGGTCCACATATCTAACAACTCCTGCAAGCAACACCACGGCAATCTAAATCCTGTGCAAACCTGGAGTAAGGCGATACTTCTGAAGCTCAGGAAAAGACTTCCTTGATCAGACATCCATTCTTTACTAACACCCTGGGAGTGCCCGGCAGCCTCCACCCTCTTTTGTCCTACTTCCTCCAGGCAGTTCTCCTACCATTTACTCATTACCGGTGGCAGGAGTCTAGTTCTTTTTTTATCTCCTTCCTCAGAGCATTTTCCGCGATTGTGTGTCCAGTAATCCAAAAAGCCCCACCCTTTCCCTACTAGAACATCTTGATATCTCCTCCACGGATATAAGCAAAATGATGTCTTTCCAATCCTTATAGTTCTATGAGTCCGGGAGTGATCCTCTAAAGAATAATTCAAGAGATAGGCGGGGTTCTGTCCTTTCCTTGTTCTCTGTTTTCCGCAAGTGTCTAGACATTTGTGCTTTCCCCAACAGCTGGAGGAAAGCTGCAATAGGCCCGGTTTTCAGAGAGAGAGGCCTTCGTCTTCCTGAAAGGTTCAGACCAATTAGTCTAACTAACTTTCCTCGCATTGCGTTTGAAAGCATCGCGTTAAAGGTTATTGACTATTTGCATCTGTCCTGCAAGGTTTCCTTCCTCACAGGCCTCATATCACCTTTGTGCTGACTGTGATGGACATCCCAAAAGAAACAGCTATTGATGGACGGATATCTCAAGCTCTCTTCACAGACCTCGCCAAAACTTTTGATAGAATGACCCAAGACCTTCTCCTGGTAAAGTTAAAAGGTGATGGCATTTCGGGCCAGCTACGCTCGGCCATTGGAAGCTTTATTAAAGATCGATTCTTCGCCGTCAGAATTGGGCCATCCTACTCCCCCCTCTTCCCGGCCCCCATAGGAGTGCCTCAGGGATCAGTGCTTGGACCCCTCCGTTTTCCCATTTATATTAATGGCTCCTTGGTGTTATCTCAGTCAACATAGCAACGTTTGCTGACCATTGGACAAATTCATGATCATACCCCATAAAAGCGGGGCGGTTGAGGTTGCAGCAAAGCGCTAGTCCTTGGAATGGAAACTGCCAGTCAATGACGACAAATGTGTCTCGATGAAATTTGGCAGAACTCGCGACCATCTGTCCTGTGTCAACAGTTTCCTTGAATACCATGGGTAGATCAGCTCAAAATTCTGGGATTTTGGACATGTAAAAACTTTTCCTTTTCTCCAAACCAAAGAAAGGACAGCAAATCTTGTTTCCGTATTCATTAAATGACTAAGCTTCCCTTTCCCCATATATCAAAAAAGACTTACATCTCTTTTATGAAAAGTACGCCCGTCTTTGCTAGAATATGACCACCATTTGGTACACACCGATCACATCAAGGGCAGAGACCTACTGGAAGGCATTTGGAGAGGGGCAGCGGATATGGTGCACGGCTCACAAAGCATTTCATTTAACCTCGTCCGACTGGACTGAATAACTGTTCATTAGACGTAAGGCATACGAGGAGATCGTTTCCTCGTATACAGCTTTTTCTCCACAAATTAAGTCCATAATGTTTTTAAACGTCTAAGGATGGAACCTCGCGAGTGGCAATATTAGGAACAGATTGTGCCTGCTCCGTGCACGTTTGTGCGTAAAAATTACTTCACCTGCAGGATTATATCTTTGCGGAACAATTTTCGACCAAAAATAATGGAAGCATCAGAGCATCAGAGAAGCCTTCGTAACGACCGGTCGTGGAAAGTCCCCCCCAATAAGCCGCAGTTCCATGTTTCCTTAACATCATTCGCTTGCTTACACTATTGACCTGTTTTATGCACTGCATGCTCTTACGAACCAACGTTTTCTTGTTCGCGTCCAGCGTGCTGCTCTATCATATCCTTGTTCTAGACCTGCGTGACGCACGTGTTCCTTCATCGCAAGCCGCAATTCGGCTCTCGTTTTTTGAGTCCTTTTGATTGCATAATTGAGGTTTGTATCTGTTTCATATCATTGTTCATCTGATAATCTAGTATCGTATAATTTCACGGATAATTATCTTGTGATTTCGGGATCCGTTGCGAATTTGGCTACGCAATACTCAAACGTGTCTTACAATACTCAACTGATCAACTTGGAACGAATAAATACGCAACATGCCGAGAAAAGTACTGAAGCAACTGGAATCTGGACAGGATGTAATGCGGCCAGTCATTGGGAGGGTTCTTGGTACTTTTGACCCTTTAGTCAATGCTAGGTCACCCAGTCCTGCCAGTGCCAGCTCAAGCATTACTGAGGGTGATATGGATTGCAATAATGTCAATCCATTTGGGCTAAGGATATTAGACCTAGAACAACAACCGTTATCGGCTAGACAACAGCTCCAGGAAGAAGAAGAGAAGTATAGACAGAACGAGCGTGAGCAGAAAACCAACGACTACGACCTATCTGACAGATCAGGACAGATTAAAATAGGAAACTCTACGCCGGTCGCCGAATATAAAACACAAACGCTACCAACGACCGATCTGCCAAAAGTAGAACTGACAGTTTTCGACGGCTGACGTAAACATTGCTGCAAGTTCATCAGGCAGTTCAAAGCTTTCGTCGAAAAAAGATAACTGACCCTGGGCAAAGGCTTCTCTACCTGACTCATTACTGTCGGGGCCGAGCAAGAGAAGCTATCCATGCGTGTACCATGCTCGACCTGTAACAAGCTACACAAGAGCAAGGAAGATCTCGAGGGATATGTTCGGCCAGCCGTTCAAGGTGACCCGTAACCTAGTAGAGGGCTTGATGGTAGAGCAAAAATGGATCGCATAGAGTAACAATTACAGCGGCTGTATGAAAAAGAGTTTCAGGACACTGGATGCGAGAGACTATCGTTGTCGCAAGAGGACCACTTTGCTTTGCAAACAGTGCGGCAAGGAACTAGAGACCTTAAAAAATAGTTCGAGGTTCCCCTTCCATGACGCACAAAGCTGACCTTTGGGTTGACAACAGAAACTATGCTCGGCAAAAACTAATACGACTGGAAGAACGCTTCGTCCGAGACCAGGATCTGTGGAAACGATATGCAGAAGCAATGAAGCGAAACGAAGCCATCGGCTGCGTTGAAAGGGTGCCTGTTACCGCCGACGGCCGGAAAGGCATCTGGTGCCTACCTCACCACCCGGTTATCAGCCCCAAGAAACCTGGAAACTGCGAGTGGTTTTTGACTGTACAGCCAAGTTCCAGGGCGAGTTGTTAAACGATCGCCTACTACAAGGGCCTGACTGGACCAAGCCACTGATCGAATTTTTGTGCCGCTTCAGAGTGGGTACAGTAACCTTGTCCACCGATATCAGGGGAATGTTTCACCGGGTGGAAATACCAGTAAAAGAACGAGATGCGTTGCGTTTCCTGTGGTTGGAAGCGGATAACCGGGAAAACGCAGTGATAAACCATAGGATAACCGTCCACCACTTTCGGAGCGGTATCATCACTGTTTTGTGCGAACTATGTCCTCCGAAAATCGGCGAACAAACATAAAGCTTTGGTCCATCGGCCGATGGTCGATAGTGTCAGCAGAAGCTTCTACGTGGAAGACTATCTTGGGTCATTCGATGATGTAGATTTGGCCCTAGCGCAGTTCAGAGGCCTAACAGGATTGCTAGAGGAGGGCGGCTTCCATTTGACGAAATGGATGTCGAACGCTTCAGAAGTCCTCGAAGTCATTCCGTACCACGAGAGGGCCGGAAGGGTGGGCGATTTGAACGGCTCTTCTCCCCTTACCGAAAGCGCTCTACGAATAGAATGGAACGCGGAAACGGACGACTTTGTTTTCGAGCTAAGCGTTCCCGAGCTGCTAGTAACCCATCGTGGCATACTACCTGCTGTCTTTGGTTTGCTCGGCCCGACCGGATTCGTCTCTCTCTGACTGTTACCCAGAAAGACCCTGGTGCATCGGCCCTGCAGTAAGAAGGTCGGTTAGGACCAGCCACTGGACCGAGAAGACCGGCTGGACTGAGAAGAATTTCTAAACACCCTAAAGAAACTGGGTGGCATAAGAATTCCACGATGTTTGCCCTCTGGTCACGCAACACGGACAGGAGAACTGCACGCCTTTTCTGACGCATCTGAGGCCGATTACGGAGCCGTGGTATACGGACGATGGTGCACGGGGGATGGCCAGCAAGCTACGAGGATCCTGTTCGCCCGAGCCCGCGCTGTCCCACTGAAGTCGGCTTCGCCCCCGCGCACTGAACTCTGCGCAGCCGTAGTAGCGGTGAGTTCGGTGCGATCGGTAAAGAGACGCTTGGTCT
This sequence comes from Fasciola hepatica, assembly GCA_948099385.1. NCBI lineage: Eukaryota > Metazoa > Platyhelminthes > Trematoda > Plagiorchiida > Fasciolidae > Fasciola > Fasciola hepatica. Next base: position 2,940,385 of record CANUEZ040000126.1, on the reverse strand, counting down.
TCTACATTCGGTTGGCTAGTTTCTGGATGGACTCTACGATAGTAGAGTCCAACATTAACAATGTCAGGAGACGTTTTAGTACCCCAGTGGCTAACCGACTCACGATCATCCACGACGAGTCGGCCATGAACCAGCGGATGCATGACAGGTCGGGCGATAACCTAGCAGATCTGTGCTCCCTGGGTGAAATCAACTTCCGGCAACTCGAAGCATGGACAGGAGGACTGAATTTCCTGCAGATGCCTGAACAGGACCTACGTGGGTATGAATTAAAACCCCCTCCGGAATTGGAACTGGGGGTCGAAGGCGTAGTGATGACGGCCACATTCGTAGAAGCTTCATTCGTTTTGTCACGATCTTTAGATTTTTTTTCCTGGATGAATACACTTCGTTCATTATTTTGGTTGGCCAGGTTTAAGGGACACTTGCTAGTCATGAAAGGGATCGGCCCCTCCGGCCGGATACAAGTGGGTCCAATAAGCCCCGATGAACTGCGAGCCGCTAAACACGATATATTCAAGATGGTACAAGGTGAGGCTTTCACCAGGGAAGTCGAGAGGGCGGAAGAAGGGGGGCCAATCGACAAAAGAATATTATCTCCCAGAGGCGAGTTGAGGCATTTCAACCCCAAAATCAATAGTGTACCACTGCGCGTATACCGCGGGCTGACCATCTCTCACCTGAGCTTTGACACGAAATACCCCATATTGCCCCCGGCTCGACAACCTGTGATGGAGCTAATGATCCAACACGCCCACGCCGTGGAGGGACGTGCCGTGGAGCGTCACGTGACGAGCGTCATCCGGAGGCGCCTTTGGTTGCTGAGAGGAAGAGCGACTGTGAAACGGGTAATTCGACGTTGTGCACATTGTAAGAGACGCAATGCCGCAGAGGGCACAGAACACATGGCCCCGCTACCAGAATGCAGAGTGACTCCATGCTGGCGGCCGTTCAACGAAACCGGGTTGGACTATTTCGGGCCCTTGTGGATCAAGTGTGGGAAGAGGCTTGAAAAACGATACGGGTGTGTCACGACGTGCATGAAGTCGCCCGCGGTACATTTATACGCTACGAATTGGATGACAACGGACTCCTTCCCTCGGGCCCTGCAGCGTTTTATCAACCAAAATGGTATACCCACAGGTATATACTCCGACATTGGGTCGAAATTCGTGGGCGCTCAACGGGAACTGAAGCGTTGGCACAAAAACATGAACAGGGGTGAACAGCAGAATCGAACCGTAGCCCATGGTATACGATGGTACTTTAATCCCCCGCAGGCCAGTCATCGCGGCGGCGTATGGGAACGCCGGATCCGGTCCGCCAGGCGAACATTGGAGGTGATGGCTTCGGGAGTACCTACCGGCTCTGCTAGCTCGACAGAAGTGGCTGGTCAAAACAAGACCATTCAACATTGGGGATGTAGTGATGTTCGCAGACCAACGCGCGCATTTCAGCTCCTGGCCTTTGGGAGTGGTTATGGAAGCCATCGAAAGCTCTGACGAAATGATAAGGATTGTGAAGCTGAAGACCGCCTACGGAACTCTAATCCGCGACTTGCGCAGTATCAGCCTACTCCAGAGCGAAGGAGGAGAAGCCGATAACAAGAAAATGCAGCAGACCATCCCTCATTTTCTTCTAGGTGGTTAAAGGAACCCCCATATGTGAGGGCATTCACGACACACTGACGTATTAAACCATCATACACCGTGACGCATACATACACGCATGATACACGTTTACACTTCATGACCTCAGTCAAACACGTTGCAGTGCTCGTCGTTTTTCGTTGACGCTACAAAGAGCCTTTGGCATCTGTAGTAGTAGCTGTGATACTATCATATACCCAGACGCACACCAATCACACTAACGTAATACACGTTTATACTTCATGACGTCCATTAAAACACGCCGCAGGGCTGATTGTTCCTCGTTTAACACTGGTACTATGTAGGATACCTCTCGTAAGTAAAGTTGATAATTTGTAGTCATAAGCTCGCACAAGACTAGGCATATATACGAGGCAACAAACATACACACCCAACTACGGCCCCACAGATATATGTAGACAGTAGGCACAGTCTTTCGACGTGGTCCTATCGTAACCTGCAGCACGAACAATCGCTACCCGGTTGCTAGCATCAAGTTTTTTTGGATGTGTCATCGGGCACTCTTCACATATTAGGAGACGCCTCCTCCGAGCGGAAGGCATCTTGTTTTCCCGTATGCCACTGCGCTGACTAGCTTGAGGTGATTGATTTACCAGTGCACGCCCAGTTGCAACAATTTATCAACAATCCCATCAATAAACCTGTTCGCTACTAGGTTCTTTAATTCCATTGGGGCTTCAACGAAGTTTTTACCGTTATCACTTAGAATCTTTCAAGGTGCATCTCTCCTAGGCATGAAAAACAGGAGCGTTATAAATAGCAAACCCGTGCTCAGACAATAAGGAACTTCTACACGTACCAAAAGCATTTGGAGGCTAGTGAGGGCGCATCCATATCGTTTCTGAATGCTGTGGCGATCTACTCCGACATACTTGGAATAAAACCAAACTCGCTGAATTATAATGGCACGCAGTTAAGTTTCATTTGTTTGCCTACCATTGCCCAGTACCATCGGCATTCGCAACATCCTTCAAATACGCCCTTGACGGCGGCTCCATTCCGTACAATCCAAAATATCTGGCAAAGTTCTGTGAGAATCTGAGATGGTCTTGCCTGTCCTTCCGTTGTGTGATCACATCGCATTAAAAGGGCCGTATTTGGGTAGGCATTAGGAAGTTCCGTTGGATTTTTCACGTCCTGGGGGTGATTGGAGTAGTTTATTCGTCCTCCGGCACAAGTCAGTTCATCTAACAAAAGTGGATTGACTTTGAATGGTATCTTGTTCATGGGAGATTTTTTAGTGCGTGAGTTATCATTCCCACCTAGTAACCCCTTTAACTCTCCGCCATTAGCCTTGGAGTACCTAGTCAGCATTGATCCGCCCATGAATCCTAGAGCATTATGAGAATCGTTCCCAAAGGCTGCTTCAACTCCACTCCCATTGGTTTTCCAGCAACCCCGGGCTGGTATGCCTTGAGGTTTTATCAATCACCAAGAAGTGAGGACCTTCGAATCGACAACTTAAATCATTCGGTTAAGTTGTGATCCTCTTTTCTAGGTCCGCAGGGTAAGCTTCCGATCTGACATGAAGCCACTGCTGAGGTTCACAACTTTCGTGAATTTCAGCCAAAAGATTCGCACCGCGCTTGCTAAATCTCGTCTTGGTACTATTTGTGTAGTGCATAGTCCGCCTGGTGGTAAGTCCTATCGGGTTTGATTTGAGTTTCTTCTGTAGGAGACCGAGAGGCTCCATCGGCCAGTCTTGCTGCGGCAAAATCCAGTTGAGGGACGTGCACAGCCTTCGGAGGAGCTACCCTTGATTTTGAGAACAGTGGGCTGCAATAGGGGTCTCTCCCTTCGAAGTCATTCTGAGATGCTCCATCACTCCTCAGCCAACTTCAGAAGTGACACTGAGCACGTGAAGCTGTGGACCCTCGTTCAGCTAGTCACCTTCAAGAACACAACGCCACACGTTCAACGTGCAAAATGGTCACATACTCCTAGGCCACTCAGTCCAGCAGCGTAGTGGGTTTTTGCCAGTTAGGACCAAATTATTTAGGTGCAATGCAGCAAGAAACGAACAGTAACTCAAGGGCAACGTGCATCATTCAGAAAATATTTTGAGAAAACTCAGTGGAACGGCAGCGTAATAGAGTTGATTTTATCTAGTGGTTGACACTTAAGTAAACGTTGTCCGCTGTAGAGACTTCATTATACGAGTAATAGCATCCAGTCGGTCTGAACGAATATCTGACTTGTTATCGCTCACCAAAAAAGAACCTATTTCACCGGATTATTCCGCTCACCCTAACTTCGCAGTTTAATTTTTTTAGCAAGGAGCACTACAACTTAATGACTCACTTTCACACACATACAAAACATCGCTATCTGAAGCCCAATGGAATTCATGCTGAATGTAGTTTCATAGTTGACGTTAGTGAAATCTTAATGGCATCTATGGAAATTTCGACGCTTCTTCGAACACGGTGATTGTACTGCCAGCTCCCTAAATCTCCTTATCTCACTTGTGGGAAATTCTATTTTCACTCTGTTCTGGTTCTTTCTCAATGGCAGCTTGTCGTCATCAATCGATCAGAATATTCATTTTTTCTGGCTGTCAGATTCCTCTGTCTTGCATTGATCCACCCTGTTGCCCTAATCGGGATTTACTCGTGGTAGGTGATGCTCTCAGTCGACTTTGTAGTAAAAACGGACATTCCATGCGAGCTCAGTCGAAGGATGATCCTTATCCACCAACTTCAAGAGAAGAGTATATACACGTGGTCACCGACTTGTAACCTCACAAGTTGTACCAGGCCACAGTTGCGGTGATCTCATCCGCTAGGACCACTTCACTGTCAGAACCATCAGAAGTGCCTCACTTTCAAGAGCAGTGTTAGTCTGAATATATTCCTGGCTACTTTACAATTCTTTTGTGGCCAAATGAAAGGTAGACTAGATTGGAAGCCGCAAAGGGTTAAAGAGATCAATTGTTTTTGTCACCGAAACTAGAAATTTTTTGGTTTTGTCCAAAACTCCCAACTTTTCGTGGGGTTTACTTCGTTCTTTACTTTATTGAACCACTGTTTACACTACAAAGAGATCCATACTTATTTCTTACCCAGCTGTTGATGTTGTTTACTCGTAAATGCATTTGTAACAGCACCAACTTTCAGAGTATTTTGACTGCAGTCATCTTCCTCGGAATTACTGATTTTTGATGCAGCGCTGGGAATGACTTTGATTGAGGAAAGTGATGGCCATGCCCTTATTTTACGGCCATCCTGATTAGGTAATTTGTAAGGGTGACAAAATAGAAGAAACAGGCAAAATTCTCAACGCGTTATTTGCCCTTGAAATCTTACTGCGGTTAGCGTTTTTTCATAGAGAAATGGCATTTTGTGGACCAGTGTTTTATTTTCCATAAAGTACATTACGGACAATAGCTTACCTTCGATGATCATGAAAAACACCGTCCATCATTTATTTTTTTATGAGGAATAAGCTGTATAGTGAAGACTGCGGTCTCCACGTGAACTGACACATTGTCCCAGTAAAGTATTGTACCGCTCAATTAAATCGCTGCCAACTTGGTCGAAGTTTCTTATCCTATTCTGAAACAGAGTATAAATAACTTAGCTAACAATGAATGGACTGGCAAAGTCAGTAGATAGAGAATCATAATCCTAGGCAACGTAAAGTTAGATGGCTTTCCTTCTTTCAGTCCTTGTTCCAAATAGCGCAGTAAGATCAATAATAATAATATCATTACCAATAGTGACGTTGTGGCTTGCTTTTTGAATAAAAGTAGATGGTAAAACTATTCAGGAAGAGTTTGCTACCGGAGGATGAAATGAACAGCAACATTATGACCTGATCTTGGGACCTACACGATTGAAGCTGATTGCATCGATCGTTTCGCCGCCGTCGGTTATACCAATTAAATTTTCCATTCAAAATGTTGCTGACTAGCTTACAATAAGTATCAAGTGAAACTCGGATAACTGTCCCTTGTAATGTACAGCATTTCAGCATACGAAAACTTGACCTTTCCCTATAAAAGGTCTGCTTGCGAGATGAAACCGAGACGGAAAATGGAACAAAAGTTTTAAGGAAAAGGGTAGCATCTAGATCTCTAACCCGATGCTGTTCTATTTAAAGAGTTGAGTTAATGTAGAATTGATGAACGTGTACTTGGGCACTTGCGGTCAGAGCATGGATAACACAGAAGTTAGTTTACTCAGAGCTGGCCACGTACTTTAAACAGTGGTATGAAAAGGGAAATCCACTGACCTTTTTGACCGACTTCGATACAAACAATCCTCAAGCAGATAACGTTAGACAGCTTTGCCGGGACTGATATTGTTTCACATAAAAATCTCTATACGAGGCCAGATTTCTCGGACTGCTTGGAATTAGATAGAATAGAGGCCGTAACTCGAGGAGGACGAGCTTTTCACGCAGCTGTGGAAACTACTCCAGGCTATCCATACTGATAGGAAACTTGCCGCTGTTTCATTGATCCCTGCACCCGCCGTGCTCCGAAAAGGCTGCCCCCAGGCTCTTCGCAAACGGAGGCCTCTTTTTGATACCTTATTCACCGGTGTTTAACTTTTACATGCCTCATATTTTACAAATTTTGACCGTTAAGTTGACATCACTACCCACAGCTTCTATTTTGGACCCCTTTTCTGTATGCAGAAGTTTCAGTTCTGATCGTCTGTTTGAAGAAACATGGATCCATTTTTTCCCGTCCGGGGTTGCTTTGGAGGCGGGTACATCCAGTTCTCGTGTATGTTATTCTTCGTCTATTGAAAAGGTTGGATTCAAACCAAACTCTTTCCGACATCTCAGCAGTTGTCAGTACCAAAAGTTTAGCGAATATCAGTCATGACTTTTGGTGAAGTGGCAGCTGATCGAGCCCCAAATGCGAGCGAAGTTTGGCAAAATGTACTGCTTAGAAAGCATTCAAAATGAAATAGTTTGTTGCAGGGACACTTAAGGATTGGTGAAAACGTGAATGGCGGTTCCACAGTTGAATTATTCTGGATAAAGTACGCCCAGGGCACTTTAAATGATTTCTTATTCATTGTTTTATTACTTTCTAAAGTTTGTGCTTAAATTCTTGGAACAGCCAACTCATGAACGTATATAGAGCTTGTGACAGAACGACACCGCGAAATAAAAGGCAAAAATGTGGTCAGTGACTAGGTCCCGTGGATCCCCATGGCAGTAAACGTAGGCAGATATTCTTGTAATATTGGTTAACCACACCATCTATCGACGAACATCACTCCCTGAAAATATTTTCATTCAGCTGAACAAAGTTAGTCGCGACAAATTTCTCTTTCATACTGGAGTGCATGTTGACGCCCTAGTTGAAGAACGATCAAGAATATCCCAATTGCCCTTAGGACTATCAGCAATCCATTACTCTTCCCACGTAACAGTTCACCATTTATTTATTCATACTCATCCTCCGACGTCATCTCGATTGAAGGATAAACTTTTGCAGTTCGGTTAGGTAGCACGGCTAACTAACTGAGTTCATCTTAATGGATTCAACTTGAGTGAGAGTGAACTTTGTGCGTCGTGATAAAGTGGGAACATTGTTTCACTCCCTAGGCTCTCTGGTCGCCAACCAATGTAAATTTCTTTTCGGAAGTTAGATGCTGAAACGGCCGAGTAGTACGCTTAATGGATGGTGCGGTAAGGCTGACCTTTTTGACAAGCGTGGTAACCAAAGAACTATCAGGGCATTATCTGCAGCGCTGTGTTCAGCTAGTACTTTATTCCATTCTTTTTTTAAACAATTGAAACCAAAATTCAGAGCGGTTGATTCCTGGCTAGGTGCAATAAATCAGTGGCTTTACTGTGCATTTGACCTGCGCCCAGTGTGATAGGGCAACAGGGGGATAAATTCGCACCAATCCAACGCAATACCAGTTAATTAGTGAACAGGGACCAATTTTGGGCTTGACTGAACAAGTAAAAATTATCCCTTGGTCCTACTCATCAACAAATGCATCCGAGCATAAATCATCACCAAGGAAAAAGGAACAGCTACACGTAAATCACCGCAACAGCCTACACGTAACAAACATTAGGTGTTCAGAGGACAAGCATGACCTGCTGTGTAAATGGCTTTAAAAACCTCCTCGTTTGGAGTCTTCATAAGTCAGCATTCACTATAGGAACGCAGCTACCAATACGAACAACAGGATGCATCTCCAACCCTTTCCGGAGGGTGCGAAGGATAAAATAACGACACAAATCAATTTTTAACAAAAATATCAAACGGTAAACACTAATGCCACAGGAGCTAACTGTCACAGGTGAACGATGAAGCTTGTCACCCTTCCTAATGAAAGCTTCACATGTATAGAGCGAAGTTAGGTGCCAGGTGCTAAATGGACTCCACTTCAGGCGGCCTAAACCCGTGAACGCAACACGTCAAAATCCCGTGCGACAAACTGAACATCAGGTCACTCTTCAGTCTATCCCTCCTGGGGGACAACCCGCAGGTTGCCACCGTTAGGTTTCCGTTTCAGTTTCTTGACGAAAACCTCTACTCATATCAAACCTACCAGTTCTCTGCAACTAACAGCCCTCAACTGGCCAGTGGTCCAGGATGTACGGAAGTATCAGGCAGTTCTTTTGCAAGGATCATGAAAACATTTTATTTTGAAAGCGAAGACATACGCCTCAACAATTCAGTTATGAAATGTTGCTCTCACAGATGCTACGTGGGCGGAGCCCGGTTGGGTACACTAAGGACCATTTTTGATTGGACTTCCCCATCATCCGGCGGATCTGGCGACCAGTTGCTACCCTCTCGCACAATTCTAGGAGATTCCAGTGGACACTTGGGGCCGTCAAACCACAAGCGTTTCGTTTGGTCATTTTTTCCCGTGTCCGACAAAACGCAGTTTCCGTACCGTACCCGTTAATCATTGTTTTGAGTTTGAGTGAGACGTAGTCGAGCAAATGCTCCCCACATCAAAACAGGAGGTTCTTGGGACTGCTAGTTGCTAGAACAAAACAGCACGAATGAGCAAAACATATATGAGCCTCGTTTCTCGGCCGGGGCTACTTTCACTCTGGAACCATAGTTCGAAACTGCTCAAGGCCAGCGGTACCACCAGAACAGAGTCAGGTCAGGTAAAAATGTGTCACGGTCAAATAGGCAGGATACAAATTGTGTCCAGAAGTGCTGAAAGGGAGCTGTGAAATGTTTGAGATTGAGTGAAAAGTCCCTATTCTTTGGAAGTAGACTGGTAAAGTATTCTCTGAGAACATTTTATGTGGGGTGCATTGCTTCCAGGCTTGAAGCCCGCCCCTCATGCGGGTGAAGGTGGGCTTATCATAGTTTGAAAGAGTGAGGTCGAGAAGGTCGTAATGGCGATGCTGAAAACCTTTAAAAAATGGATGGGATAGTCGGACTCTGGGAACCGCTGGTTAGGCTTCGCGGGTAAGACAGACTGAAATGGCACAGGGGGCTGTTTGGAAGGGACACAAAAAAGCGGTTCAAGAATTAGTATTTGCTGTGAGGGTTTCAAATAAACTAATTGAAGTTACGACAGAAACTACTGAAACCACTGCTGTAGATGCCCTTAGGCGTCGACTGAGGAACACCTGGGAGGGATCGTTCGGTGACCGCTGTGTTTAGGCCTCCATTCATGACTCTCCCGTCCCTATTCTTACTTCTGCTTTTTTTAACGGGGCAGTTAACCAGGGAGATTCGCCGACCAACTGCTTGTCTCTAGAACTAATTCCGAAATGGGCTTGGTGGCAGTAGTTCTAATTTGAATTTTCTTGTACCACCTCGCCCAGGCTTGCCCACGAAATAGAAGTCACTCTTCATTAGGTCAAAGTACCCGGAGACGAAAGATATCCAGCAGTGCAAGAAACTGGCAGCCATCAGCCAGGTCCTGGAAGCTGATTCAACAAATCGTGTGCTTCTTACTCAGAAACTAAGGATCTACAGGCCTTCCAAAAGATGGGCTGGATGGTGCAGGCTCTGTAGGGTAGACCGTTGAGGGTTTAAGCGGAGGGCTTTCCAATGAGTGCACCAAGCAGAGCCGGGGGGAAAATAGAGCACGACTTTGGGGTGATAGCTGGGCAAACTTTAAGTTGTCTTGAGTGTCACCAAGCAGTGCATAGGTCCACTGGAGACCTATATAAACCCAAAAGTGTGGTGGGTTTGGAAAGCCGAAGTTCCCCATGCCCATTTGAGGGGCTGTGGTCTGACCCCATCCAGAGTATTGCCTTTAAGCCTGTGATCCTTTTCTGATCCTAGGGTAACTACCGGCCGATGGTGAGACACAGGGTACTCGAGCTGCTGTGTTTTTACTAATTTTTTCTGTGTAACCGGGAAACACGAAAAAGAATACAATGATCTTGACATCGTTGAAGAGCCGAACAATTCAAAGAAATATCTGGTGCAAGAAAGTGGACTATCACCAATTAGCTCTCGGCAACCAGCATTGCCGTATTCTGCTCTGATCCTCCTGCACACTACGTCAACGGACCCTGCATACCACATCCCCCTCCTTCATCAGCTCTTTCACTACCATCTTTCCCCACACTCACCCCTTGAAGCCCTGTGTGGTGCCTGCTGCTTCAGCCATTTACACCCATAAAATCATATCCTTCTCATCCCAATCCCACCCACCCAGCCGTTTATTTCCTTTTTCACAAGGACTCTATTGAAGCCATGTTTTCTTCGCTGCTACCAACCCCGACCTTCTGTTTACTATGGCACACCCTCCCACACAAAATCAACTCGCCGCAGCTAAACGTAACGTATTCCAACCCAGTTACTAAATTGGTGACTGAAACGGGGCTTTCAGAGCACGTAACTACCGGTTGCATTAATATTTCGGGCCACCTGACCTTTTCTAGTCCGAGGCCTTTTCGAAAATGTGGTGGAACCTGGCGAGCCTTCGGTACCCCATTGGCTGTACCCCTCCCATAACCTGACCGGTTCATGGGATCTGAATGGATTTCATTTGATGGGAATGGAGGTAGCTGCCTACTAGATGGCATATATCGTCCTCGTGGCACTGACCTGCATATTATCAACGCTGAAAACGATGCCTTGAACTCTGCTACTCACCGCACCTCCGACTACAAAATCATTACAGGGGATATCAGTTTCCAAAATATTCGCTGGCCGTCACACTCTGGCCCTCCTTATTTGTTGAACTTTATTTTCTGCGTAACCTTGAGTCTGTGGTGCCAAACTATCGAAACCCCCAGAAGGAGCAACAACATCCTCGACCCAGTTTTCCCCCTTTGCCTTACTGCAGCTGAAACTAAGGCACTACATTATTTCCCTGATGGTGACCATAAAATGGCGCTTTGTACACCACTGTGCCCTTTCAGAATCCAACCAATACCGGCTCTATTTATATCGTCCCGAATCACAAGTTGAGGTCAAGTTTCTTCATTTATTCCTTCACCAAACTGGGACACCTTTTTTCTGACCTCTGACTCCCAACTAGCCGGTGACTGTATTTATAACGCCCTTCTTGAATGTCCCTCTAAGCATGCCTCGACCACTGTCCGCAGTCCCCTACCGTCGTCCAGGAAATCGAAAATAAAGCTGAAGATCATAGCATTGCGGAGCCGTTTTTCAAAGTCCAGGGAAGCCTTTATATAGAGTCTCTAACAGAGAAGTTCTCCCACTCTTAAAAGGTCAAGAAATTGTGGCCCTCAAACATCCTTTTAAGTCTGGGGGTCTGTCAAAATTAGTGAACTCGCGGTTTGGGCATAGTGCTCGCACCAGCCCCAAACTTAAGAACTACGACTTACGGCAAACTCACTTGAAACGGTTTTATAATCAACTACAGCTCATTTTTCATCCACTTCATTGCCCCGGGGTAGCCCCCACCCCTCCTATGCTACTGCTAACTGATGCTACTCTGAATATCACCTCTATTGGCGCTAGGCGCACCCACATGATAGCTGACCTGAATAAGCCGTCATCTAGGCCTGGCCCTGACGGACTTCCTCCTGCTGTGTTCCGTTTCAGTGTATCTGACCCCTCTCGTCTCCTTCTGAACCTATACGCGTTTTCATGAATGACAGCCCGGTGCCGAGGCAGCTGAATACCTCTATCATCATTTCCCCTTTTACAAAGAGATATCCGTATGACCCTGACGGCTACCTTCCTATCGACCACGCCCCTGTTATGTTTAAGATGATGGAAGGGATAATTAAAGAGCAAGTTGTCGATTATCTGAAAGGCAATGGTTTGATAAACCCCTCCCAACTGGGTTCCGTTAAGACCAGATCATGCCCGTACAGTCAGTTTTGATTTCTCAGTACTGTTACCGCAGCAATAGACGAAGAAAGATCAGACATTATCCCCTTCCTGGATATGACTAAGGCGTTTGATGGGGTCTTATATACCCGCCTACTGTCAAAAATTTTCTCCCCTAGTATTTCTGACCCTCTTTTTTCCCGGTCGTCCCGTTCGCCTTTCCGCTACCAGGCAGTTTTGGTCAACGACCACCTATTGTAATCCAATTCCGTAATCAATGGAGTGATTACGATAGGTGAGTTAGCTCCCCTACTTTTCCTCTCATGTGTAAGCGGCTTCTTTGGCGCCATCAGCCAAGGCGCTTCGTATCTATTTGCTGACGATATCAAGATAGCGTGTACAATTGACCCACAGAACCTGTCAGCTACATTAGCAAACATTTCGAATTATTTTACCTACCCTGACCACTGGTGTCAGACTTCATTCCTGTGACGCGAGAACTTAAGTGTGCTGCAGTGTGGGTTGTTCCTGGCCGTGGAGCTCACAGGAGGCACTTAGCAGTAAGAACATGAAATTAAGGGTGCCTGCAAAAATTTGTCCTGGTTATTGGAAGTCCACTTGTTTGGACCAGCGGAACAAAGGAGATCCAGGCCATTCAAACTTGAAACCTGTGAAACACGGAGAAGCTTCCTGTTCAGCTGCAAAATCACGTGGTAATCAGTGAAGAGAAAACCTGTTGGTGGGCTCTCACAACCCGTGCTATTGCCCCCTCAGACTTGGTTTGCCATACCGGCAAGGTATTCCTCGCTTGGTCTCCTGAAAACCTCAGTTACCAGAATTCTCCCTGTAGACTGTCTAGGACTTTTATTCGCTGCCAGAATCAGTCGGTGGCAAAACTTAAGGACCTTACTGCAAGTGAGCGGGTAAAAGCGGAGTCCCTTCGTGAGAATACTGAATTCTCTCAGCCTGTACACGAAAGAACTAAATAAAACGTCAGCTACTGCTGGTATCACCAGAAATGCAGTCCAATCTCCATAAAAGAGTTCATTATGTGTGAGAAACGTCAATTTCCGAGATGGACCTGCGGTAATTGCCCTGCAAAGTGCACATGTCAGGCGAGCCATGGGTTGCTATATTTTTCAGCTCCTTGGGGAGGGATACGACCACCAAAACTACCCCCAAACTTGTTTCCATACCAAGCGGGTTTGATGGCGAGAAGCAGCGTATAACCTTGAAGAAAGGCTAAACTGACTAAACATATATGCAACAGAAGATAACTTCTCTGTCACGTTGGTGGACCTCGTGGCGTAGGAAGAACTCTTCCAGCATATCCTTGGACCAACCAGGTGGTGGGAAGGGCAGATCCCATGGGCTACTGGACCTGGTAATCACCAAGCGCACCGGATGCCCTGAGGGCCTATAGATATCAGCATTCTTAGAAAGAATCTACCACGGAGTGATCCATTGCAACTGCCTAGCAGTGAAGGGCATACTGCCCAAAAACCTAAGCTCTCCAAGAACCTTGATGTACGGGACCCAGACATTTTTATAAAACCTGCATTGTGAAAATAATGAGGAAGAATGGACAGCATTTAGAACCAGTCTCATGTTGCCATAGAGAGATTTTGACCAGTTTACAGAACCCGCAGGAAGAAAATGTCGCCGTGGTGGACCAGCAGAGTAATAGGTTTTAAAACCTGATAACACGGAGCTTGGTGTTATCACCAGCAGGCCGGGAGCCATGGTGGACACTTAGGGTGCGCAAATACCCGAGGACTGGCTGACTGCCGAAGTTAACTCAATGCACACGGGTGGGCCGGAGAAAAAGGTACAAAACCTTTGGCCTGTCAGTTGGCCACCTAGCCTCTAAGGGTACTGGAAGGATGGCATGGCCAGTTACTTAACTGAGAACCGGACGGCCTCCAAGAGACAACACCAATTTATTAAAAATGCGCGGCACTTGTCTAACCTGCCATCTTTCCTGGACTAGTCTGACATTTTGACCTCCAAAAGGTCTTTAACTCGGTAAGACACCAAACACTACTACGTAAAGTGGAGGTGTTGGTATAGCGCCTCATGTAACGTACAGGCGTGGAAATCCTCCCTAGCCGTTGTCACATGCTTGTATTGTTGAGACTATGAACTTTGTCTTATTGACCCTCCAACAAGTACAGCGTGCCTCAACCACTACAGGTAAAAAGTTGTTTGTATTTTGCTCATGTATCATGGCACATTTTTGATTCTAACTCGGAATGCCGTAATGGCGGTACCAGACAGCGACCTGTGCAGAACTCTGGTGTTGGTTGAAAAACGTTGTTGCCGTTCAGTTGAAGTTTGTACACTACCTAGATGCGTATAATTAGTTGGTTCAGTACCGTAGAATCAGCGAATCAATCTTGTTCTGACTTTGAGATTCGTTAATTGGGCTACGTGCTACTGACGATTGGAACTACCGCTACATCCTATGTGCTGGAATGGATTCGAGCGTAACTCACTGTCTCCAAGTGGAAAACGAGAAGAAGAAAAAGTATACTAAGCAGGGGAAACAGGAAGCGAACTCTAAATCGTAAAAGAACTCCGGGTTTGCTTAGTTGAATATTCTACCTCAATCAGAGACCTTTCTTATTAGATATCCTTTAGCTTTTGATGACTACTAATTCAGTTCTAACCGAACATTTTCAGTTCGCTTAGAGTAGGAGTATGGGCAAGGGAGCGACTAGAACATACAATCTGCGGATCAATAGGTCGAAAAGGTCGGATGCTTTAAGGGCATTCAAAAGTGAACTACGGAAAAACCTGGACTGTAAGCAGCAGCGGCAAGGCCGAATCACAAAGCTGCAGTAAGATTGAGCGTTCCAAAAATTCTGGTCACCTCACGTCAAAATTGTGACCTCAGACGGGGACGGAACTGGAATGTTGCAAATTCCGGTTCTCCAGAAAAGTTTACAAAAATGGACGGGATGAGGGACAAGGCCGTGCAACGCCATATGGGTAAATTACACCGAGAAGGAGTCCTCAGATACGTGTCCGCCAAGATAGTTGAGATTAAGAAGTGAAAGTGGAGACCGGATCCAAAGGAAGAGAACTGGGGTCTTTGCTTTGAGCTTGCCAAACGTGGCTACAGAGAATCCTCCTTGGCCGCGGCCGGGTGTGTCAAGCAAATTTCAAGCAGGGAAATGAACTTGGCCCCTGATGATAAGCAGCTGTCTTCATTCAGGAAAACGGGGAAGGTACCCGGTGTGATCACACTTCACTGGGAGCCTCCTCTCGATGTGATTCACCATTCCCTTTTGGAGTAACAAGTAGCCAAATAAATGGACCCAATGCAAAACAAAATAATTTGAGTATTTCATGGTGCTAAGGTTACGGAGCATGAACGTACCTGAAGTAGTTCAAGGCACCTAGTTCTAGTCGTCAGCGTTTCATAAAAAAGCAACATCATGTCGCTCGTAAAAACTATTTTCACCGGCTTTTATACTGTGTAAATTATTGCTCCCAATCTTTATCACAAATTCGGCCGACCTTATAGCCACAAGCGCTGGTCGCTGAGCTCAAAGTTTCCGGGGACTGACTTCGGTAATCTCAATTACTGTTCCCAACCTCTCGCGGTGTTTCAGCTACAGCTGCTTATTCACTGCTCACTACTGGAGTGCAAGAGCCGAGAATACCCACTGTACGCTTCGTACAAACTAAACGTTTTTCTTACTGGCTACTAACAGCTTGTTAGTAGTCACATTCTACATGTGAATCTCTTCCAAGTCATTCTCCCGTGTTGTTGGCACAAAGTTGGTCATTTTACCGAACTCAGTCCCGATTCGTGATTGGTCCTTAATCCAGTCTGACGGTAGGGTGCCAATGTGGTTTTATTTGATTCACATGGATTTGATCTTACTCTTTCATGTGATTTGAACAGTCTTATCCGTTTCCCTCTTTCTGACATTAACCTGCATTTGTTTGAATGAAAATATGATGCTCCCGCCTGGTTTAACAGTAATTTTGACTATCCACGATCTGTGTCTCGCTCGGTTCAAAATTTGGCTGTATGTTTTGTCTATTCATTGTTCACTAACGTTGTACTGATTATAGAACCGTGTTTCGGATTAATACGTCTATCAGTTGAAGTCTTTTGAAATTTGTTCGAGACGCGAAGTAAGCCACACCGAGAAGGAGCACCCTAGAAAGGCTTAAAGCAGTTAGGTCGTACGAACCTGAGTGGAATTCAATCGAAACGGTCAAAGTTGACGGTCGAAAGGATTTCGCTTACACCCACAATTAAGATTACTTACCACAAAATTGCCCAGTTTGTCGTAAACAGTGGTGCAGTTATTCCTATTCAGGTTTGTTTTGACTTGTGTCGGAATGGATCGCTTTTTGCAGCCCAAGCGCTTGCTTGGATGAACCTCTTAGTACCGAAAATCCTTGAAAGCCGCTGGCCAATTCATTTACGCAGGAAATGGGCAAACCTTCCCGAACCAAAGGAAAACACCCTGCAAGTGCATCAGGTCCTTTTCATCGTAGGCGTTGTTTACGTTTTTGCTTATGTTCTAGTATATCGGGTCATCTAAGGGTCAGCCAGGTTTACCGCAGAGTCAAGGATGATCTGCTGCCAGCTGGAATGAGGAAAGACAGGGTGCGTAACAGCTAGGGTTGGATGGGCAAAGTAAACCGCTTGTGGTGAAGAAGGTAGGGGAGTTGCGTTTTTATTTTCCGCTACCATTAGTTTGAAGAAGGTCAAACCTTTCCGCCTGCTGCATCACCGCGAGAGTCGAGGGGCACATAGCTCGAAAAACTGAACAATTCCGGTCCCCCGCGATAGGCCTCTTGTGAACCATACTGGACTGATCTGAACTGTGCCGAGGCCATGTAAGCTGTTCAGTCTGTGGGAGATTTACAAAATAAGTTCGCCGCAGCTGAAGGATCTGGGCGAAATCTTGACGTAAGAGGTCCATAAAGTCTCCGTCGGTTTCTACCTCTGGGTAGGAGTGCACCTGCTTCTGTCTCAACGAGCAGTGTTGGGAGCTACAGAGACTCTCCGAAAAAGCAAATGTCTGGGCGCATGACTGGATTTAGCCACACAAGGATCTGTGAGAACTGAATTAGTTTGAACTTAGCTGAAACCTGAACTGGTGTGGCCTTGAAGGTTCAAGAAACTACTGGTCCAGTATCTCTATGTGCGAAAGCATGTTTTCCCTGAGGGAATCACTCCCGAAGATACAACGGCCCTGAAGGTGCCGTGGATGCGGATGACTTGGTCGGAGAAGCAGCCATGTGGTACATAAATGCCCGTAGCTTGAGAGGCGATTGGGGCAAATCGCTGGCAAGAACTAATGGGTCAGTGGTTATAGCTGCCGCGGAAACATGGCTGACGGTGGAGCAAAGCGCCATGCAAAGCCGTGGCTCACCTCGTACGTACGGGGTAGACTAGATGGTACGCTGATTGGGAGGTACCCCTTCTCGTAAGGGCTGATCATGATCAGTGGTAGGTCTCGTCTACACTAGTGACACTGCAGGTACGGACCACCGCATTCGTCCGGGCGGGGCCCTGGCAGGGATAGCGTGTGTCCGAGAGTACCACAAACGGATGGAGAAAATAGCTCCAATCTATCCAAACATCTACGTATGTTGCTGAGTTATCATGTTGGGAGACATGAATCTTCGAGAAGTAAGCTGGGAAGAAGGATTTGCCCCAGAAGAGACCGTCGGGAAGGCTCTCGTAATGTGGCCCGACAACCACGCCCTTATTTAACCAGTACGAGACGACATGCTTCCGCACCGGGCAACGTTCATCTATGTTTGACCTGCTGGTAACAGGATAACGATCTGACGCAGCCTCCTTGGTGATGGAAGAGCTATTGGGGCGGAGCCACTCCTGTGAGACGCAACAAACCAGGATCAATGTCGGCTCGTACCTGCCCCGAGGTGGACGAGCAGCAACTAGGAGCAAGGGCACGAGGCCCATGTCGATACCCGGTGCCGGAACAAAGTCGCAGGGCAATAAAAACAGGGCTAATAAGCCCATCAGCTGAGTTTGTTTCTTTGGCACCGCAAAGAATTAAAGCCGGCCACCTTGGTTTAAGCAAAAGATCAAAGGAGCTTTGACCGTTCATAGAACAAGGGTTCATTGTAAACTTAACAGCACGTGCTACCCGTGGGCCGCTTATGATAGAGCCATAAAAAGGGGCCCAAGCGCTGCAATGAGATGCGGATTTCGAGTATGAGAACATACTCGCCACCAATGTGGAGGCAGTGTATCGAGAGTTTGAGCAATGCGTGGCCAAATTCGCAACGGATCCCGAATTCAAAAGACGATTATCCGCGATACTCTAAGATACTAGATTATTACATAAACGATGGCATCAAAAAGAATACAAACCTCAATAATACGATCACAAGGACTCAACACCGAGAAACCGAATAGCGGCGTGTGAGCAAACAGCACGTGCGTCACGCAGGTCCTGAACAAGGGTGTGCCAAAGTAGCGCTCTGGGCGCGAACAAACAGCAATTGGTTCATAGAAACAACCAGTTCGTAAAGACAAGTCAATAGTGTAGGCAAATGAGTGATGTTAGGAAAAAACACTGAATCGGGAGAGTTAAAGGGGGATTTTCTACGATCAATTGTTACACCGCCCGCAAAAGCCTCCTGGATCCTTAGCAGAATCAAAGGTTCGGTATAAAGGTACTGATTCTTTCTGCCTACCTAGGCCCTGCTGTCAGTGAGCTCGTCGTCAACGTTCTATTACTGGTCGCACCTAACGCATTGGCTACATAGATGTGAAGCTAGTCTACGTCTTCCACAAGAACAAATGACCGATGGCGGGCGTGAAAAGGGCACATAGATGCTGTCCTTGTAAAGGGCCGTCCTGTCGTGGATGTGTGTGTTTGAGTGAGGGTGTGTGAGTGTGTGTGTGCTGGGGTGTACAATGGAATCACAGGTTTGACTGCACATCAAAGGGGGACTTTCTGCAATGTCAACAAAAGGCTATGTGGCAAAAACTAGTGAAATGTAGGCATGTGTTTGACCTAAACCCCGTTACTTCTACGTGCAGTGTCGTGTTGTGTGGTGAGCTAAGTTTTGGACAACTAGCTCCATAGCACATCGTAAATGCTGTATGAAATTAAACACATACTTCAAAGATGGTGTGGGGAGTTGGGTCCTAAAGGGGAATACATGAGGGAGAAATAAATGAATTCCGCTTCATCTGGTATCAGCAGACATGGGTATAGCTTGGCCGGTAGCGTCGGCCTCGCCCGCGTCGCTATCACCTTCAAGTAGACGTATTTTACGTATATCTCGCAATACGTCTCCTTTGTTCGTCCTCACCACCACCGTGCTCACGAGGCCATCGATTTCTGCATGACAATCCTTGATCACTCCGACCGGCCAATCGTCTTTATGTAAGTGGCTCTCCACGAAGATGACCACATCGCCAAGTCCGAACGACCTCTGTTTGGAGATCCACTTTTGCCGAAACTGCAGTGTCGGTAAGTACTCCCTCGTCCATCGTTTCCAGAAAGCCTGCTCCAGGTGGTTCACTTGTTTCCATCCAACAACGTACGTCCCGCTCAGGGTTTTCGGTGCGGTTGCTCCTACGTCAGACCGAAGTATTAGCAGGTCGTTGGGGGTGAGTGCCGGTTCGCCTTCCGGGTCTGGGACGATCGGCATCAGGGGTTTGTTGTTCAATATGCGTTCTACTTCTGTTAGTAAAGTAGTCAGCGTCTCGTCATCGAGGGTTTGTTGTGAGGCCGGGGCTGTGAGTATTTTCCTAGTTGATCGTATCAGCCTTTCCCAAACGCCACCACGATGACTGGCACAGGGTGGATTGAAGTGCCATTCTATCCCTTTGCTACGGTCTGGTTTTGTATTTTGGCGTGATCCAGGCGGTTCCACCATTTCTGTTACTCCTGATGAGCCCCAACGAAGTTCGAGCCATTGTCTGAGCATATATTCTTGAGGAAGCCCCGCCTCGCGATGAACCTTTGAAAGGCCATTAGAAATGAATTGGTGGTCATGTTATGCACTACTTCGAGGTGGACTGCTCTGGATTGTAGGTATGTTGTCAGGCAGCCGTGCCTCTTTTGGGTGCTCCTCTGATGTCGTACGAGTAACGGGCCAAGGCACTCTACGCCGATTTCCACGAACGGGCACCATCCCGGTTGGACTCTTACGGCTAGAAGGAGGGCCATCATTTGTTGGCCTGCTTCCGCTCTCCGGCGACGACAAGTAATGCAGTTGCCTATGACTCGCTTGGCCGTCGCTGGTCCCTTCGTCACCCAAAATCGTCGGCGTATATTGTTCAATAAGTGGTTCGGGCCTGCGTGTCCCTCTTCCCGATGTACAAGATCTATCAGGCATCTCGTTATGTGGTGGTCACCCGGGGGTTATTATGGGGTGTTTTGTTTCGTACAGTAGGCTTGAATTAGTCAGCCACCCTCCAACCCACAGTAATCCGTTGGTTCGCATGGGGTTTAGTGCTCGGATACTACTGTGTAACAGCCCGCTTCCTTTGGTGTTATCATCTATCCTGGATAGCTCGCGGGCCTCTGACGGGAAAGCTTCTGGTTGCAGTAGGTGTAGAACGTCGAGTTCGGCTTGATTCAGCCCGCCCGGTAGTATCGTCCCCAAGTTCAACGTGTTTTGTGGTCTTGCCCCTTTCATAATCAATAAGAATGCTTTGAACCTTGTCCACCAGACCGCGGCTCTTAACATGTTTGTCCAGTTGGGGATTTGGCACAGTTTCTCTATCAGGCTTACGCTTCCCGTGAAGTTTATAGCCAGTATCAGTTTTTTAGTCTGCATATCACCAGGTGTGGGTGTTAATAGCGTTGGTCACATCTCTTTACTTGCCTTTACGAAGTCCGGTCCCATTGTCCACGTCGGCAACCTCTCTAGTGTTTTCAGGCCCTTTGAGCAGAAGTCGGCCGGGTCACTGGCGGATTGTACATAGTGCCATTGATCGGTTTTAGTAGACTCGTGGATTATAGTGAGTCTGTTGGCCATGAAAGTGTTAAAACGAGTGGTAGTGTTGTTTATGTAATGAAGTACCGTGGCTAAATCCGTCCAAAATTTGTGTCCCAGTCTATCCGGTCGAAGCATCTCAGCACACTCGATTGATCGACCGACACATAAATTGTCCTGCCAGACGAACCTTAAGCACTCGATGCCGTACGTTACCAGAAACGACGCTGAATAACACTGAAGGCAAATGTGTCAACACATACATATATATTTGTCAGTGACTACCGGCATAATAACTCTGAAGTCCATGCGGAGATTTCCCACTTTATCATCCGTTACCACTGTTTATCTTTCCTACGACCCGTAGCCGGCTGGAAATTGACTCCCCACTTCCCGAAGACCTTCCAGTTGCGCTTTCTTATTTCAGAATGGTACATGTTACTGATCCTGAATCTAAACTCACCTTTTTATGGTCTGCTGTTTCTCCCATATCCACCAGTGTTCACTCTCACAAAATTGGTCCCATGCCCCCCTGCTTCAAAACTCATTCCGTTTATTGAACTCCGGTAAATCCGTCATTCAGGGTTTGCATTGTCTTCGTGATCGCTATCCTCTTCGCATGCGCTGATTTTTCCGAACATACTTCCTTACAATTTTCCCCCCTTTTTCTTCTTGCTCAAAAATTTACTCCATCTGCATAACCTCGGTGGGCCTCCGGTTTCCTTGGCTTGCATCATTCTCGTTCGTAATGCGCCCTTAGCACTGCGTTAATGATTTTTCGATATCTCCACCGCGAACCAGTGCCCAGGCCGGAATCGAAACCGGTTCAAAAGTGCCGCGCGAAAAAATTATCAGAATGATCCATTCAAACTGTGGCTGGCTTTGTTTTTCCATCTTTGATACTCTCGACTTTCATATTCTGAATTTGTGAATATTCCATCTTATTGAGTAACGTGTTACACCATGATCATGCGCTACAGCGTGCATCTCGACTATGGCCGAGAAATATACCAGTATTATTAATCAGCCCCGCGGCTTTCACTGCCAATACTGCTGCCGTCAGTTCCAGTCTTGGGATCGTCACCGTTTTCAGTGTAGCCACTCTCGCCTTTGCAAATAGTATCTGGCTGTGCCACTCACCATTCGCTTCAACCCAGTAGCAGTAGGCAACTATCCCATAGCCTATTTCTGATGGATCGGAGAATACGTGGAGTCGGGCATTGTTTGTGCGCTTGACACCTGTTAAGCGTCTTTGTATTTTTATCCCCACAAGTTGCTCCAGGCTGTGCAGCCAGTCGCGTCATCGCTTATCGTCGTCATCCTGGAGAGGTTCGTCCCAACCCGTCCCTCTTTGGCACAGCGATTGCAGCAAGCACTTTCCCGGTAACAACCATGGCGAAACAAAACCTAGGGGGTCGTAGAGGCTTGAGACTGCTGACAGGATCCCTCACCTTGCGACTGGTCGTTTGGGTAGGTCTAGAGTGAAAATGAATTCGTCCCCTCTGGGTTTCCACTGAAGCCCAAGCGTGCGCTCTGTTTGTGAAGAGGATCCAATAGCTCTCTCGTACACCCCATTTTCTCGGACTTCGGTGTAACATTGAACACCTCTTGGTAGTTCAAAGTCCATTTAGTGAGGTTGAAACCCCCGGCATTTAGAGTGGCCATCAATTCGGTCATATAAAGAATAGCAGCATTTGGATCGTCAGAGGATCACAGAAAATCGTCCACGTAGATATGGTCCATTGCTCTTCCTAACAAGCTGCTGGTGCCGTCGAAACTCTTGAGGGTTTCATGGAGGGTAAAATTAGCACGAAAGGGGGATGAAACCGTCCCAAAAGGGTGCACGGTCAGCCTGTACTTGTCAGGTGCGCGGCTTGTGTCGTCCTCCGGCCACCAGAGGAGACGGAAGGCGTCCCTATCTTTAAAGGGCATCTTCACTTGCAGAAACATTTCGCGTAGGTCCACAGAGACGACTACTTTTCCTAGCCGATAAACGACATAAGATTTCGACCGGCGGTGTTGTCCAGTCTGGGCCCTGTAGTATATGGTCGTTCAGTGACACACCCTGACTTTTCGCTGCACAGTCGAAAACCACTCTGACCTTCCCCGTTTTTTTTCGCGACCGGGTGATGGGGTAGATACCACCTCAAATTGGCGTTGGTAACCGCTGTATCTACTCTTTCCATGTAACCCAAGTCGATGTTACGTTGAATGGCTCGCCTGTATTCTATCTTTAATTGTGGTTCCCGGAGCAGCCTGGTTTTGGGGAAGCCCAATATTTTCAGAGCCATTTCTCGGCTGTTTGGCATGGGTTTCTTGTTGGATCTCCGCGGGATAGGAACCTCGAAATTATCTATTACATACTTGACGTTCTCGGCCACCATTTCCAAAGCCAACCCATCTTCTCGTGATGGGCATCTCTGTCCATGGCCAAGTCGGCAAACTCGGTGTTATACAATTGTTGGAATGCCTGTTTGATGTTCGCCGTTTCCACCGAAGTGCAGTTGATTTGGATTTGTTTGCCGCATCTGCCGTCTGTACTACTATATAAAGTCCAATCGAATATGGTGCGTACTGCATAGGATGCTTTGCTGCTTCCCATCCTTTGATCCAGGACCCAGTGCGCTTCAAGTACACCACAACCGATCAGCAGATCAGTTTCGTTATTCTGCCAGTCCTCGATCATAACCCCGTCGAGATGCGGCCACTGAGTCAGGATCGATTGCACTGACTGAGGTGCTCTCATCGGCAGGTCCTTTATAGTGAATGCTTCTAGGGTTACTGCCCTATTGTTTTTGACCAAGGAAACTAGTTGTAAGTGCCATTTGGTCGACTGGATGACTTCGGTGCCACTTACTGTGCTTACTGCTAATGAGGATTGATTCCCTCTAATCCCATATCTCTCTGCGAACTCCTTCCTTACTAGTGGGGTATCCTATCCACTGTCTATGAAAACCAACGCTTTGGCCACTGCTATTGGGGTCACTACTCCCACGGCCACTACGCCTAAATGTACCGGTTTACTGGCATACCACGACGTTGAACAAATAAAGCTGGGTTTGGTACTCGCCTCGGATATGTTTACTCTCGCGTGATGCAGCAGCCGATGGTGTCTGCCCATGCAGTCCTTGTAACCACATCGGTTCCTTGTCCTGCAGGCTGCCGCCCGGGGCGTGGAGTTGAGACAGATAAAGCATGCTCCTGCCATCCTCGTCATTCCCCACCGTTCGTCTATTGTGGCGTTTCCGAACTTGGGGCATTCTGGTAGGCCATGGCTAGTACCACAGGATCTGCAATTGGGTCGCGCAGTAGCATCGCGTGAAATGGCATGTGTATTGGTCCAAGGTTGGTATTTTGGATGTTCCCGCGCAGGGGTTTGAGCTTGGCTAGTACTGGGCCTGTTTGCTCGGTTGCCGTCCCGGATGAGTCGGCCGAACCTGCTGTCAGCTATCTTGGTTTGCCTGTCCAAGTATTCGGTCAGGTCTTCGAAGTTAGCTTCCCTGTCGCTTCGGCTTATCCGTTCTGCTTCTTCCGCCCACCGACGCTGTAGTTCGGGAGAAAGGTGACAGACTATGTTTTCCAAAGTGTGCATGGCATCTAGGTCAGCCCTGTAACCTAAATGGTCGAGGGCTATTGAGCAGTTTTGCATCTTAATCACCAGGTCGGCCATTGTGTAGACGTAGCCCTTGGTTCTCTTTGCCTCTACCATTACACTCTCTATTAGGTTACGGGCTACTTTGAACGGTTGGCCAAACAAGTCCCTTAGGATCTTCCTTGCTCTTGTGTAGCCTTGTTCCGGGTCGAGCATGGTACACCCGTCGATAGCTTCTCTTGCTCGGCCTCGACAGTAGTGAGTAAGGTAGAGGAGCCTTTTCCCAGGGTCGGTTACCTTATTTTCAACGAACGTCTCGAACTGCTTGACAAACTTGCAGTATTGCTCAGCTCGCCCGTCGAAAACCGTTAGCTCCACTCTAGGCGAATCGATCGATGGTGGTTTGTAGTCGGCGACCGGCGTGGGTTTCCCTATCTTATTGCACCCTGATCTATCGGAAGTGTCGAAGTCGCCGGTCTCGTGCTCTCGCTCTTTCTGTGTACACTTCTTTTCTGCTTCCTGTGCCTGTAGTCTAGCCGATAGTAACTGTTGTTCTAGGTCTAGTATTCTCAGCATATATAAATCAACATCGTTACGATCCATATTGCTCTCATTAACACATGAACTAGCACTGACACGACTAGGCGATCTAACAATAACTAAAGAATCAAATGTACCCAAAACCTCCCCAGAAATGTTGCCGTGTTACTTACTGTCCAGATTCCAATGTTTTCTGTCCTTTTCTTGGCATTTTGCGTGTTTTTCCTCGTTCCAAAATTGATCTATTGAGTATTGCAATGAACGTTTGAGCAGTGCGTAGCCAAATTCGCAACGGATCCCGAAATCAAATGACGATTATCAGCGATATTCTACGATACTAGATTACTACATGAACGATGGCATCAAAAAGAATACAAACCTCAATAATACGATCACAAGGACTCAACACCGAGAAACCGAATAGCGGCGTGTGAGCAAACAGCACGTGCGTCACGCAGGTCCTGAACAAGGGTGTGCCAAAGTAGCGCTCTGGGCGCGAACAAACAGCAATTGGTTCATAGAAACAACCAGTTCGTAAAGACAAGTCAATAGTGTAGGCAAATGAGTGATGTTAGGAAAAAACACTGAATCGGGAGAGTTAAAGGGGGATTTTCAACGACCCGTTGTTACAGGCATATCCTGAGGAGTTCTCCGCTTACAAGCAGTCCAAGAAAAATACATGTGAAGGCTTTCGTGCCTCGGATATTCATGATGGAATAACTGCTCTTGATGATAAACACAAGGAGAAAATCCCACCTTCTTTCTGCAAGAAAACTTTCTGTCAGACCATGATGCCTGCTGCAACGTGTTCAGAAACTGGGCGCAATCCAGTGCCCCAGGAGCTTAGCATAAGTGGGGCCAGGGTGCTTCAGAAGCCCAAATGGTTGCGCAGGCGCATAGCAGCCGGATCGGAAGCAATCCATCCGGAAATTGGTTGCCCCTTTCAGGTAAATTACAAGGGTCTGTTACCGAGGTGTACCAAGCGTAGGTGAAGAAGGATGAGATGCCAGGGGGCTGGCGTAAGTTCGCTATCGTAGCAATGCGTAAGACAGGATCCAGGCAGAAAGCGAAGGATTATGTGCCGGTCGGCCTGACGTCAGTGTTGGGTAAATGACCAGGATGTATAATCAGAAAGCATTCCTGGGGCCAATAACGAGATACTGACTCCGGCGCAACTAGAGTTTGTCGAAAAGAATCGTGTTTGACAGGCCTACCAATGTTATTGGACGAGATCACAAGACGGATGGATGTGGGATGGACACTGGAGTTTCCTGTTCGAATTTCATTAGGGCTCTGGACTCCGAGAGCCATAACCTGCTGGACTATAAATGTAAGGCTTTTGTGATAATTGGGAAGGCAGTTGATTTGGTAGCACTTTTTATTGGGGATCGTGATCTGTGTGAAGGTGCATGGTTATCTATCAAGATCGAAACAAGTTACCGGCAGTATTCCACTGGATCCAGCGAAGGAACCTATGCTCCTCCTACTGCGCACCTTTTTGGCTGAAGTGGGGATAGCGGAGAGTGATTTAGTACAGGATCTATGTATTGTTCTCAGATGGTTGGATAGATAGGATTTGCCCTTGAATTCTACTGAACGCCAAGTCCTGACTACCTAGGAAGACGGAAAGAGCACGATTCCGCCTTAAACAATGGTGGGGGTGAAATTTCCAGTGCCTCGAGCCTTCAAAACAGAACCAGAGATCTGTAAATAGGGCCAGAGTGGTATTGACTGTTGTGTGTCACTGTTGGAAGATAGTTTCAACCTCTCCGAGTTGTCTCCTTAGCGCACACTTGCGCAGGTCCTTCCCAGTACGTGTGGATCGTCGGTCGATTACAGTTGTATTCCACAATACGCCACTACGATCGCTGGGACAGTGTTTGCCAACACCCATGAGAAGCAGAACACAGTCAGTGAGGGAGCTACTGGCGTATATGGGAGAAGAGTGCGCGTGGCTTGCACGGGCAACGGTCAACTGAATACAGCCCCTGGCGGCAAGGATTCAGATAGGCCATAGGGTGTGTTAAACAAACCACCGAGGTTGAAAGTGGCTGCATAGTCGTTTACAAAGAATCAGAAGACCCGGATAGTTCAATGAGGTTTTGCTGCGACCCCTTCCGGGGCTTTGTGTGCAGGACTGGGCTTCCGTTTTATCGTAAGGATAGGGAATGCCTGGAAAAAGGTGCAGCGACTTCCAGCTAAAAAGCTTACCGGCCGGGGTGGGAAGTCTCATTCCTGGAGTCAAAATCCTAACCCCTTTTCTTCAGAGAGCCGTGGAGACCGTGGTGACTTAACAGAAGCTCTCAAGTTTGCAAAGGGTCCTTGGGGTACGGACGTGGATGAGTTGTTGGTTTCATTTCCAGAAGTTACAAAAATCACACTCTAGGCTGGACATACTAGCCACATTTTACAAAGACGGGTGAACCTCTGTGAAATGGACTGTCGGAGGAAACTGTTTGATGCAAAAGTGAGCCAACCTTCTAGAGGGCCCTGGGTTCACTCTGGAGTATGACTTCCCCAGCTCTAGGTGTATGAACGGGGGCTGGGCAATGAGCTTGGCTGTGAAAGTGATACTGCAGCCCAAATTCTGCCTTCCACATCGAACATTCAACTAGTAGTGTGAATAGCCAGTGAAACTGTAGACAACGCGATGGTCTGGGCGCAAGTTCGGTCTCGATCGCTTTCGTTCTGTGCAAAACAAAATAAACCAAATTGAGGTGGAACCGCGTGCTGCCCGCGGTTCGAAAATCTCGATCTGATGTCCGATGGAATTTCTAGGGCGGAATCGTCCGTGCTACTCAAGCTAAAGGGAACGACTCAAAGCTGGACCCTCTCTCGCAGTCCCGTGATCTATCTTCTTGCTAGCCGAAAGTACCAGATGCGAGACTCTGCCAAGATTGGTTTCTGGAGCCCCGGTCATTTTCCTGTTTCTTCAGTATCCAGTGAGCTGTCTTCTAGCTCACCGGTGACTTTCAGATAACAAGATATCCACAGGGTCCGAGAAAACTTGAGCTTCATTCTCTTACCCCAGTGTTGCTCTGGGATTTCCAAAAATAGTGAATAAGCGTGGTTCAGATTCTCAGTGCCGCCTTTTTAAGTTGGATTTTTGAAAAGCCTTTTGAGTTAAATCACGTTGCTTCACAATACTGAGCTTGGCGGAGTTGCACTTAAAATGCGTTTATTCAGTGAATATTTTCATTCTCCTTGTAATACGGCTGAGTAATAATCGGTTTCCTAGTGAAGCCATCCTATCTCGCTTGGAGTTTTCGTACATTTGTGTTGAAATGTTTTACTCGCAAGGCTTCAAGTTTTTCGCTCTTGGTTGAACAGCACAAAGAACGTTTTTCTCTTGTAGTTTGTGTGTCCGTCAGTATTCTACATGTTTCTGACCCGCGTCCCGCATTCGAGTGCGGAAAACTTGTAAACGGTATAGAGTGCCATGTGTGCAAGCAGTGGGCTCACGCACGATGTTTGAGAATAACAAAGGGGCACCTATCCCCCTTTCAGGCGGAACGAATGTCCGAGCGGGTCTATGTACCCTGCAACGAGGCGGCTGTCCTAGCCTTCGAACTGCAGGCCTAAGAGAAAAGTCAACACCCACCTGTTAGTACCACTAGCGTGGGTCCCAAAACACCTCAGCCACGTGGCAGAAGGCCGTTTGCAGAAGTAGGCGCTCCTGAAATGACGGTTGTCAAAGCGACTGTGCGAGTTTTCAGAGTTTGCTCTGTGTTCGTTGCCTCAATTCCCTCGAAGAAGGCAGAAGGGAGACAAAGGGCTGAGCAGAAGCCTGGAAGGTCAAGACTGCCCGAAAAGAAGGATGGGTGCAACGTAGCGAAGGATGAGCCAGTTAGTGTGGACGATCCTGTGCTCCTAAAGTTGGAAGGTAACGTGAAGGGATTCGAAAAGGCAGACCTTGTCAATGAGAAGGGTCTCAAGCCGCGGGCTCTTGGTCCTAAGTCAGGAGGAAACCTTCATGAGGGATCAAAGCTATGCGGGACATGGATTGGAGGGTCCATGACTGTGAACTGCAGGGTCTTCGTACACTACTGCCCTAGGAAGAGTGCACAGAGTGGGGACGTGGAGGTCACCACCTGCGAACAAAGGCGTACACAGTACGAGGCCATTACTAGTCGTGTCGGCCGACGAGCCCCCGGAGACACTGCTGGAGACGGCTGCCGTGGTGGCCCGCACGACCAAAAGTTGATATCATATTGCACCAGGAGAACACAGGGTAAAGGTGGGTGGTCTTGCAATAAGCGGAAAACTAGCTAAACCCGCTGGGGCACTGGCGAGAATCCCCAAGGACCGCAGAAATCTATACGCTGCCCTCGGACCCACGCCATGAGAGCAGTAAGGAAGTCGCGTACGTTGTCGGAACAGGTTATAACTGAGGATGTGTTGTATGATGAAGACTGGCAGTCCTGTCAGACGCTGCGGGAGGACGCAACCCTTGCCTGTTCGGGTGTCATGACAACTCGGAAAAAAGGAATGAGAGTCGCCGGAGTTCCTAGATCACCAGTCACCTTCATGCACACCGGTGGAGGCGATCAATGGAAAATCTTGCTGTCGTCTCACGCACTGGACCTGGGAAACAGGCAGGATTAAACGATATCAGACACCCGGGACACTCGGCAAAGACAGCGATGGTGTTATGCACCAAAGTGTGTAGCGTTAGAAGCAAATAGATGGAACTCCTAAAGGCCGCTAGGGGACACAGGGCGTGACTAGTTGTCTTTACGGAAAGATGGCTTCCAGAGAAGACCACTTGCCAGGATTATTAGGCAGCGGTTTTGCTATCTATATGCAGGAAAGGGAACACAACTGCTTTTGAGAAGGGGTAGCTATCTCCATTGAACCAGGTGCAAATCATGTGCCTCAGACCGAGGTGTACACTCGTAACATTTAGCTATGCGAGGTTTCCATCGTCCTTCCAGGCAGAAGAGCCAACTTCGTCTGCTTCTACATGGCACGGAGCACAAACCGCGGAGAGGATGTTCGCTTGCTGCGGAACCTGACTGAACTAGTTAAGGAGGAAACAATTTCTATGGTGGTTGAGTTCAACCTTCTGCACATATACTGGATTGTTGGTGTCAGCTTGCCGGGGTGGCAGGAGACCTACTTAGAATGGCCGCGTGCTATTTCATTGCGCCACTACGTTGGGGAAATAGTGGGATATAGGTCTGGGTGCCTTGCTTCCTTGCTTGATTCACCAATGACGAATCTTGCAGACAAGGTATCTGAACTGCGGTGCTAAGCACCGCCAGGCAAAAAGGCCACGTGTGTGTTAAGATCACCCTATAAGCGCAAAACCCAAAGTACCTCCAAGGCTGTTTAGGAATTTTGGTAGTATGGATATATACAAGCTTAGCGATGGGGCGATGGGGTCGGCGTAGGACATGGTAGCGGAAGCCCCATCGGGGAGCCCTGGAGGGTCATGAAGAGATCCCCACCTGCCCTCTGAAAAAAGGTTGCATCCTTTGAAGGAAGATGTAGAGGTAGCAAACCAGTATGGTGGAAGGCTGTAAAAGCCTAGGCCGTGAAAAGTAGAAACCGCTGCTGGAACCTTTGAAAAGCTCCCGGCGGTCAGCCAGATTGGACCCATTACACAAAGATTAGAAGCGATACCGTGAGCCTTCTGCAAACTTCTAGGAAAGAGGTTGAGCTCGGAATGGATAAATGCTTGAGACAGCAGCCGGAAATGTTCTATGGCTATGTACTGTCAAAAGGTTCACTAAGGGATGCGATAGGTCCGCTGTACATGCAGAACCGCCGCATCGCCATTGATGACCAGAGCAAAGCAGACCCCCTGGGTGAATCCTTTGGTAGTGCACATGGGGTAGGTAGTGGGGTACGAGTCGACATGGCATTAGTGAATCTCTCTTTGCGGGTAAACTAGTTAAATAACTCGCAAGGGCTCGTGGGTAAGTACTTACAGGAATTAAATGTTCGTAAGTCAGCAGGTCTAGATGGCATCCACCCAGTCATCAACAAGCCGTTGGTGGATGCCATAGCTTCACCGGTATGTAAACTGTACGGATCCACCTTGGACCAGGATAAGCTGACTCAGGAATGGAAAAGCGTGGTCGTCTTGGCCAGCTTAAGTGTAGGCCTGAGTAGGCTGTGGATGATTACAAGCCAGTAAGTCTAACCAGTAACCAATGTAAAGTTCCTGATATACGCCGGCATTTACTGGAACACTCAGTGCTAAGCCCGGACCAACAAGGATTCCTAAAGAATAGATGCCACCTGACCAATCTCTTGCTCTTCCTAGATGAAGTGGCTTGAAGGCTGGATGAAGGTAAGCAAGCCTAATTCAGAAAAGCTTTCGAGTTTGTTATCCATCTTTCGCAGTGCAAGATGGAGGAGTTCAGTATAGGTGGGCCAATGTGTAGGTGGCTGGAGGACTTCCCCCCACGTAAGAAGTTTTACGCCAAAGTGAGGGACAGGTGCTCTAGGTTAGTGACCGTCATCAGTGACGCACCTCAAGGATCCGTCCTGACCCGACGCTATTTTTGTTGTTTATTAACGACCTGTGGTCCGCCCCTCAACGGTCTTGTTTCATTCTTGCGGACGACGTGGAAGTTGTAGAGTATAACATTGGGGTCGACTTAGGCATAGATGTAGGAACCGTCCTGGAAGGGGCATACGAATAAAGCTCACCGCCCAAAGCTATAAGAAGCCATTTGCCATCAAGCTCATCGGAAAAAGCAGCTGCCACTCATAACCAGGGGCCGTTAAACATGGAAGTAGTCAGTGGGGTGAAATGCCTCGGGGTTGTCATGTAGTAACTTTGAGTGGTTGGACCAGTGCAACTTTGCTATAGGAAAGGCTCGTGGTGAACTCTTTAGGCTACGGTCAGTATTGCCTTGCCGGCAGCCGGAAAAGTTCGCACCCATTTTTCCGGCTATAGTAGTGTGCAGGTCCGGGAACCCCCCTGCAAGAAGGACCCCGACAGCTCGGAGAAGGCCAAGCTTCCCGCGGCTGGATTGGTTGAAGTGCAGAGGGGTAGGACAAACATACAAAGCCTCGGCGATCTCGATCACTTCTTGTTGGAAAGGAAACTTCGAGGGCATCTCATAGAAAAGATCAACGTAATGTAAGCTCCTTCTGACCTTAGGCCGGGTAGCCTATTCCAAGTGGCTTTAGATTCCCGAAAAAGGGGACGCGAAAAGAAGCTGAAAGAAGTTGAGAATAAAGTGATAACCAGATGGCACTTCTTTGGCAACAGGGTAGAGAGCAGTTAGAACAGTGTGTCTAGTGAGATGATAGACCTGCGCACCGCCTAGTACTTCAAGGGTGCTGTAGATCGCAAGTGACACCAGATATTTCTTCGTGGTGAGCTTTGAATATCCGATGATTTTTAATATTGGTTTTGTCTGTAGCTCAGGTTGGTGGTTGGCGGTTTGTATCTCATCACCAACGGATACGAGCTGTGAGTATGCTCACCTGGTGGGCGAAGGGTAGCACTATGGCCTGTCTTCAGTGTATTGTAACTGATGCCTCCGCTTGTTACGTACTACCTTAGTGAACGCTCAAGTCGACGAATTCCACGAGCTAATGGAGTGGTACCTTGGTGCCGCTGGCCTCCTGTTTGTGCCAAGAACTCACAAAACTGATGGAGATAAAGGCCCGCTTCTCAGAAGTTCATGTCGTCTATTAGGAGAAAGTGCGCGGCTGTTTGCGGTGTATAAATCCACAGATCTAACGACTAATACAAGTAACTCAATAGCGATCAGAAATCTATGTAAATCTAGGATCAGACAATACTTGCCAGCAAGGAGGTTCGCCCTCTCGAGCACGAAGCTATTGGTCCATTCTTCACCAACACCTCAGGTGTGCGCAGCTGTCCTCCCTCTCGCCCGTTGCCTTCCAGCTAACAGATGGCTCTCCAACCACTACATCGGTAAGAGCGGCAGAAGCCTTTGGGTCTTCAGCTCCGGCGTCACTATTTCTTCCACGATTGTGCATCAGCTGATTCTAAAACACTGTAGTTCATCCACGCTGGAAGACATTGAAATCCCTTTCACTGATGCACACAAAAAGCGATGCATTTTTCACTCTTATGGCTCATTGAGTCCGGACGTGATCCACCCTGAAATTCTTAGGGAAAAAAAGCCGAGGCTATCCCCGTTTCCTGTACTCTACTTTTCCGTTATTGTCTGGACACGGGTTTTTCTGCAATAGTTGGAAGAAAGCAATTATTACTGTCCGTAAATTCTCACAAGTCGAGCAACCAGTAGCCAGTTCAAACGAATCCGAAAATTACCAGATGATTGATTTGTGCTTTCTACCGCACTAAATTGAAGGTCACGCAAAGTACAAATATATTGAAACCCCAAGTATGCCGCCAAATAGACTCAACAGTAAAACCCTCGGGTGTAAAGCCCTGTGGCTCTGGCAAGACAGTTAGAAACAGTTGAAATCCGAATTCACATGCCTCACACGAATAAACGAACGTGCACAAGTGTGGTATGTGGACGAGCATTTCACAGTAATGTCAAATATAGTCAAGTTCACAAAGCACGTAGTACACTTGGGAAGGTGTTTGATATTTGTCCTTTCCAATAACCCCTATTTTTTAAGTAGGAATTCGTCTTCCGGACAGTTACAGACCTGTTAGTCTCACTAACACACCTTGCTAGGTGTTCGAGAGCATTTTTGAAATCGCAGTTATAGACCGTCTTCAAGGGTGCGGACTACTTGCCACCTCCTATCACGGTTTCCTACCTCACAGATTTTGCATCTCCACTACGCTGACTGTGATGGACCGTCTAAAACAGGCATTTGATGATGGGTGGAAGTTATCTTCGCCGAGTATGCCAAAGCCCTTGACAGAGTGTCCCGTAGTCTGTTCTTGACAGGGTCAAAAGGAGTGGCATTTCGGGTCAGCCGCATTGGGTTGTCCACAGCTTTCTTACAGACCGATCCTTCGCTGTTAGAACAGGCCATCTTATTCCTCTCCATCCCCGGTCTCAGGGATCAGTACTTTGCTCCCTTCTTTTCACCGTTAACATTTTTGAGCTGCCTGATGTCCTCTCCGTTAACACAGCAGTATGAGCGGACTATGTGACCATATGGGGATCCGGTCCAGTAAAAGTGCAAGGGGCCATGGTGGCAGCAAAACGATAGTCTTCCAAATGGGACCTGTCAAACAATGACGACCAGCGTGTCTCAATGACATTTGGCAGAACCCCCGACCATCTACTCCGTGTCAGTAGTTTCACTGAAAACCGTAATGTAGATCATCAAAAATAGCTAGAATTTTGGCCCCGTGGAGACCTTTCTTTCTCTGCCCACCAAAGAAAAGTCAGCAGATCTGGTTTCCGGACTCCCTATATAGCTAAGCTTCCCTTCCCTCCTATACCAAAGGAAGACTCACATCTCCTCTATGGAAAGTACGTCCTTCTAGTGCTACCGTATGACGGTCAAGTGGTACTCGCCGGTCATATACGCGCGTAACAACTGTAATGAATTGAACTGACTGGATGCATTGAAATTGCCCACACCCAGAATTACTGGAGCGAAAGTAGCAAGAAGTCCAAGGCTGCAAGATAGCACTTTAGTTGTATTGCGGAACGGGTTTGTATAAATATTTTGAATCAATGAAGATAAATGGTAGACTCGAAGATAATCAGACTCAGGGAGCTTCCGTCAGACTTATTCAGTTCAGTTCAGTTCAGTTCAGTCTGCACAGGACAGGTAATGGCCACGGCCAATCGAGCGTCCAGAATTCCTTCGATGGTATGCACACCAGTTATGCACCCACCACTGCCGGGTGTATTTCGTCGAATCCCCGCTAAAAATGAGAGGGAAACGAAAAACCTCATCGCACATCAACTGCGTGAGACATTATGCATCGTGAGCGTTCACTGAGACAGTACGCAATGAGGGGAAAATGTCTGCTAAAACATACTCCAGAAGGACCACAGTGCTACCCGTCATCCATCTAGTTGATATACTCAAGGCTTACCACAAGGAAAGATCTCGTACCACTTGCGATCTAGGGCACCTTTGAAGGATTGGACTGTCTGCAGATCTACCATTCCACCAGGCAGACCGTTCCAACTGTTCACAACCCTGTTGCTGAAGAGGTGCGATCTAGCCATCAACCTAGATCGGGCTTTTATCAACTTCTTTTCGTGTCCCCTTGTTCTGGAGTCTACGGCCACTTGGAATAGACTATCTGGTCTAAGGCCAGAAAAGCCCTTCATTACCTTGAACGTTTCTATGAGGTCCCCTCGACTTCTCCTCCTTTCCAACGAGGAAAGATTCAGGTTACAGAGTCTCTGCTCGTAAGTCTTACCCCTCTGCCCTTCAACCATTCGCGTGGCGAGACGTTGGACTTTCTCGAGGCAGGCGGCGTCCTTTTTGTATAAGGGTGACCAAGCCTGCACACTACCTTCTAAGTGAGGTCGTACTATAGCCATGTAAATAGGTACGAATACCTCCGGCTTCCGGCAAGACAAAGCTGATCGCAGTCTAAAGAGCTCCCCACGAGCCTTATGCGCAGCAGCGTTGCACTGCTCCGACCATTTGAAGTCACTGTTCATGATGATCCCCGGGTCTTTAACCCTACTGGCTGCCTCTACGATGAACAGCCCTTGATCATGGGCGACAGTAAGGCTCTCTGTTGCCCTTGACAACAAATGGCTTTTTTGAGCGTTCAGAGGTAAGTCCCATTTTGTATGCCCAGTTCAGGACGGTACCTATTCGCAGCGGTCCCGACTGGTTGAAACTCATCCGCATTGTTTTGAAGCTGCTTCCGGTCGTATCACATGTGACAGCCGAAGGTTTCCGAATTATCTGTACGACTAAGCGTTCCTTCCCCTATACACCATGCTTCTGGCCCTTCCGAAATAAACCATTATTATTATTATTATTATTATTATTATTATTAATATTAAGAATTACATTTCCTCTATGGAATGTACGTCAGTCTTGCGCTAGGACATGGGAGTCATGTGCCACACCCCAATCTCACCAAGGATCGAGATCTACTGGAACGAGTCCAGGGAAGGGTAACGGAGACGGAGCTTGGCTTGCAGCGTACGTCCTACCCACCTCGTCTGACTGGACTGAGTTCCTATCCTCTAGATATAAGACGTATACTGGGAGATCTTTTCCCCGTGTACAACCTAGTCTCTGCATGTTTGATGGACCAGCTTCTCACTCCTCCAAACCTAGGAACTGTGCTTGGGCATAATAAGAAACTGTTCAGTTCTCGTGCCGCACAGCTGTACGCCCTGGCCTGCCCCAAAACTTATCTATCCCCCTAACCAGTCATGCTTTCGGGTTGTTTTTCTATTCCTTTTGACCAGTCCTAGAGAAAAAAGTAAAAATTAACCAAAGTTATAAATATAAAAAAATAATAAAAAGACGAAAAGAAAAAAAACGAACTTTATAAAGTAAGTCAGTCAGCTATATGTAGAAATAAATCAGTTATAGATAAACGATAAAAAAATAACCACAAAACTTCCCGTGTTTCCACCTGACCTTTTGAGCACCCAACCATTTGCCGTGTTCTTCCTCCCTCCGTATTTCCTCTCACCTATATAAAAGTAAAAAAGCTTATTTATATATGAATCAGTCATGAATAATTTGTACTCAATCGTTTTTCCATTTTCCAATCAATAGATTCTCGTTCTTGTGCTTTTTTGCTATCCAAATTTGTCCGGTTTCTTTCGGTTCTGTACCACAACCAAGAGAAGATAAATACAAGATCCGGGACTATTTGGGTTCCAGCTTCATATCTGCGGATTACATTAGGACTTCAAGATGCGTAATGTCGCTCCCAGGTTTTACTTTTCCCTCTTATTCCTAGCAGAGATCCTAGGAAATACACGGTGAGGTGGTCGGTGCTCAGCTGGTGGGCATACAATAGAAGAAATTCTGGTCGCCGGATTGTCCTTGGCCATTACCAGTCCTGTGCCAACTGAACTGCAGTAAGGTTTTCAAACCAAGGCCACACACTTCACTAAGGATTAACTTTTTTAGCTATAGGGTGATTACTCTGTGGAATGCTCTTCCGGAAGATATTGTTCTCTCGCAGAACAAAACTATCTTCAAGAAAAAGCTAGACCTCTACCTGGGTCTCTCCCAATAATTCATTGTCAAAAGAGCGAAATAGATGTATTTTATTGCATACGTGTTCATGAATGTCGCACCCCCACTCCGCTTATGGCACTATCCACAGTGAGACAATGCAAGATGTCATATGTATTTTGTTTTCGCTGCCACCCCTCCCCCACTTCTTTTTACTCTCGTTTCAGCTCGGTGAATCCGACAGAAGATCAAAGATTTCCTCGAGAACCGGGACAATTGGGCTCAAAGCCTCGAACCAGTGTAGTACTTCAAGACTTCAAGACAACTGAAAAAGCCGTCAAAGCAGTGCACCTCAGCAGCCAATACGGCCAGGAGAGAACTCTTTCGAGTTAGATCCATTATGTCGTGTAGAGATCCGGAGATTTTCGTTTCCATATATCAGGCCATGGTTAGGCCGCATATGGAGTGCCGCGTGCAGGCCTGGGCACCGTACTACCAGAAAGATATCGACTATCTGGAGAAAGTGCAAGGGCTAGCCCTAGAATGGTGGCTGGGCATTGGGGGTTTAACTACACAGAGCGTCTCCGTGCCCCAGACCTGTTCTCGATGGAAAGACGGCGTATTCGCGTGGATTCGATAGAAACCTTCAAGGTAATGAGAGGACTGCCAGGAATAAGACGAGAAGACCTTTTTTCTCTGATCCCGAAGAGAGGTACAAGGGGGCATAGCCTTAGATTACAAAGGAAGCATTTGAGGCTCCAAATTAGGGCGAAGTACTTCTTAAATAGCGTGGTACCCTATTGGAATAAGCTTCCGGAAGAGGTCATAAATACCACAACTCTGAAGGATTTAAGAAAGCAGTAGACCTATGTTGGGTGGCAGTATACCCCGAGTTATGTTAAGCAGCTTTTAGGGTCAGGTGCAATTTACTTATTGTTTCCACCTTACTCTGCCAGGGCTGATACTGCACAAAATTTCTGCCTTTCAGAAAAAGAAAATCACGCAGTGTTGGGAGCTACGGAGACGCGCCGACAACACAACTATCTGGACACAAGATTGGCTCTAGCCACACCAAGTCCTGTGCAAACTGAACTGTGGTCCTTCTGGAGTATGTTTTAGCAGACATTTTCCCCTCATTGCGTACTGTCTCAGTGAACGCTCACGATGCATAATGTCTCACGCAGTTGATGTGCGATGAGGTTTTTCGTTTCCCTCTCATTTTTAGCGGGGATTCGACGAAATACACTCGGAAGTGGTGGGTGCATAACTGGTGTGCATACCATCGAAGGAATTCTGGACGCTCGATTGGCCGTGGCCATTACCTGTCCTGTGCAGACTGAACTGAACTGAACTGAACTGAACAGCGGTACACCAGCGGTGCGGTCGTCTCCCTCGGTGAGTGTAGCTGTTTTTGAAATTTTTAGAACACACAGCTCGTCCCCCTCCATTTAAGTTTATCTTTATCTGTGCTGACTGGATCCTGAATAATGTCAATGCCCCCCATCATTGATGTAACCGCTTGCTCAGATGAGGCTACTTTCCCCATGAGGCAGTGCGATTCCCCCTCCGTGGCCAATGCCTCACTCCTCAATCCGGACGAAACGGTCCTTCATAATGCGCTGGCAACGGATGCACTAAAACGTGCAGTCCAAAGTCAGGCTGCAGAGATAGCCGAGCTAAGGGCCACCGTCCGCACCCTTAAGGATGAGCTGTCCAGCCTGAGGAGTTTGGTAATCAAATCCCTCCCGGTGTCCCAGGCAGCCGATCAGGTTTGTAGAGTTTCTGAGCAACAAATTCTTGACGCCGCAAAGATTTTACAAGATACCGAGAATTGCTCCAAGCGAGTCATCCTTTGGGGCCGCTTCCTCAGTTCATATCACCCTCATGACACCTACGCCCAGGTGTTTAACCGCCTTAAGCTCCCTTTCCCTCTTAAAGGTCAGCCCACTTGGTTGGTAACCAAACGCACCAACCGGGTTCACGGTATTCTCATTGTAATGGGTTCCACAGATGCAGCCAAACGAATTGTTTCCTTGGCCGC
The DNA here is from genome assembly GCA_948099385.1 of Fasciola hepatica. NCBI lineage: Eukaryota > Metazoa > Platyhelminthes > Trematoda > Plagiorchiida > Fasciolidae > Fasciola > Fasciola hepatica. The sequence goes on along the minus strand of CANUEZ040000126.1, from coordinate 2,901,335 downwards.
AAAGCTCAAGGAAGAAATTAAAGGGCTCAAGGGCGTATCCATTGATAAGCCACTTCATCTGAGGCTCCGCAGTGAGAAGGCTAAGCCAAAAATTACACAAAAAGCCGATCCTAAGCTCAGAGTGCTGCCAGTTGTCCATGTAACTCGCCTTGAGGACCGAGTTGCATGCCCACCATCCCTCGCTTCCCTACTGACACCATTTCCCATCGCCGAAAGTACTCCCACTAAACATCTGTCACCTACGAAAAGCATCCCAGGCCCCATCATAGCCAACAAGACTGTTTCAACGGACAAGACTCACTCATCCTTGAGCCCAGACATGAACCTGAAACCTGTTTCTACTGAAAGAAGCAGTGAGGAGGTTAAAGCACCAGATAATATATCTGGTGCTGTCATGAAAAATAAGCTCACCAACAAGAGAACTCAGAATAGGGCATCAAGCAGTGCGCAGAAGGGCAAACCACAAAAGGCAGCCCACCCTTTTCGGAGACCGAAGGATGTAGGCCGTCCACCTGGATTGATACCCCCGAGGTTACTAGACATCAAAACCTACCGGTCCTGCCAGCAGTCTGCTTACCCTCTAGTCCCCCAATATCTTCAGTCCCCGACTCTCCCAGGACCTCCTTTCCATCCTCAAATCCCCCTCTTTCCTCCTCCTCAAACCCAAAACCAGCTGCCTCTGGCGATTCTGCAACAACTCCTGAGCATGTGCTCAAGTGTTTTTACAGCAATTGCCTGAGTGTGTTGAATAAGATCCCGGAGCTTCGGCAGCTTGCAGTAGATAAGGAGCCTCAGATCATAGCCCTCACAGAAACCTGGCTCACCCCTGACATACTTGATGTCGAAATATCCATTCCGGGATACTTCACAGTAAGGCGGGACTCCAGTAGAGGTCGTGCCGGCGGGGTCATCATATACTACGATAATTCGATCCCTCCTCCCACCTTACTGACAACACCAACCTTTTCATGTATTGATTGTCTGTGGGCCGTGTTTAACCTCTCTAGGACAGATACCCTATTGCTTGGTGTTGTCTACCGTCCTCCCGCATGCAATTCAACTGACAGCATAGGTCTCATAGACTTATTAGGCTCCCTGAAAAGCTATACAGACTTCACCCATCTGTTAGTCACTGGTGACTTCAACTCTCCCAGTACAAACTGGCAAAGAGCTGATGCCCCGGATATCACTTTCGGTAAACCCCTCCTTGATCTCGTACTGAAAAACTCATGGGTGCAGAACGTAAGAGATCCGACTAGATATCGCACAGGCCACGCCCCGTCCCTACTAGACCTGGTCATCACCAATGATCGGTTCCTAATAGATGTGGTGCATTACTTGCCGCCCCTCGGCAAAAGTGATCATATTCTCATTGGATTCGATTATATCGTGAAATGGCCTCCTCTTCCGTCAGAAACTAAAATTTTAAGATCCTTCAAAAGGACCAATTTTGACCAAGTCTGTGCATTTTTTCGCTCCCAGCTAAATTTAACTAACCCAGGCAACTCTGCGGATGAAATGGCAGAGAATCTCAGAGAGTTAATCTCCTTAGCTGATAGGCATTTTGTCCCCAGAATTCGTCGCCCACAGACCGCTAAGCGACCCCTCCCTCGCCCCATTAGGCGCATTCTAGACGAACGCGCACGCCTCTTTGCTAGATATAAAGCCACAGGCCTTGCCCGTGATGCAGAAGACTTCAGGATCATAAGGAACATATGCAAAGACAAGATTAGGTCCTACCAGAATGCAGTCCAACGATCTGTACTTGATCGAGCACGGACCAATAAGGCATTTTTCTTTCAGTACATGCGCCGTCTAAGGGGCACAGCTCCGACGCCATTAGCTCTCAAAGATAGTGCTGGATCTCCAATCACTTCCCCTAGCCAAGTAGCCGAGGCATTCAACTCCTACTTCCGTACAATTTTTAGCTCCTTTCCCATATCATCCCACCCTACTATGCACCCGTTATCTCTGACCACAACCCTTAACCGCGTAACTATTCCCATTGGTGCAGTCGCTCAAGGTTTCCGACGGCTCAACCAATATTGCTCCATGGGCCCTGACCTAATCCACCCCCGTATCCTCAAGGAAGCCGCGGATACATTAGCTGCTCCTTATGCCTCTCTTTTTCAGCGATATGTTGACGATGGAGTTTTCCCCCGTAACTGGAAAAAAGCAGTGATCGCACCCATCTATAAGAAGGGTAGTAGACACCTTGCTTCTAGTTACAGACCCATAAGCCTCACTAGCATCCCTAGCAAAATTTTTGAGGGAATTCTTAAGAGTGAGATTCTTTCCCATCTTCATAGAAATAAGATCCTCTCCCCGTCCCAACATGGGTTTCTTCCTGGCAGGTCATGCATCACCAATATGCTTACTGTCATGGATAGTCTAACGAAAGCCTACGATGATGGCCAGCTCTCACACGCTGTATTCATCGATTTTGCTAAGGCCTTCGATAAGGTCCCACATGCCCCTCTTCTTTATAAGCTGCAGGCGAACGGGATCACAGGCTCCATGTTGGCCATCCTACGTAGCTTCCTTACCGACCGCACCTTTGTGGTTAAAGTCGGGAATGTTTTGTCTCAACCCTCCCCAGTAACAACTGGGGTCCCCCAAGGGTCGGTCTTAGGTCCTCTTCTTTTCCTGATCTATATGAACGATCTACCGACAGCCCTTCCTGCGAACATTGCCATGTACGCAGATGATGTAACCCTCTGGAGTTCAAGCGTTGAAGACCTGCAAATTGCAGTTTATGAAACAAAACGCTGGTCCGAGGATTGGAACCTCCCAGTTAATGATGACAAATGCGTGAGCATGTCTTTCGGCAGAGAGACTGGTCACACGTTTTCCATTAATGGAGCAACCACACTGCCTAGGGTTGACCGACACAAGGTGCTCGGTTTCTGGTTAGATTGTAACTTATCCTTCTCTCATCATCACGAACTTGCGAGCAAGTCTGCCTTTCGAGTTCTAAACATGATTCGAAGGTCCTTCCCGCGCATATTTAGGAATGATTTCCCCATAATTTTCGGCACTTATATCCGACCTCTGCTGGAGTACGGTAGTCAGATAGTGCACTCTGGTCTTGTCCGAGACCGTGAGATCCTAGAAAGGGTTCAGCGGGCCTCCACCAAGGCAGAAAGTGGTCTATCCCATCTACCTTATCCCGTCCGCCTCTCACTCCTCAACCTCTATCCCCTTGATGTAAGACGCGTAAGAGGTGATCTGTTTTTGATGTTTCACCTTTTTGAAACAGGTCAAAGCGATTGCTTCTTCTCCGTCTGTCCAGCCTCCTCTCTCCGTGGTCACAGCAGAAAAGTTTTCAAACCGAGGCCACGCACTTCACTATGGATTAACTTTTTCAGCTATAGGGTTATTACTATGTGGAATGCACTTCCGGAAGATATTGTTCTCTCGCAGAACAAAACTATCTTCAAGAAAAAGCTAGACCTCTACCTGGGTCTCACCCAATAATTCCCTTTGTCAAAAAAAATAGTTGTCTTTTTCGCATATATGTTCATGAATGCCGCACCCCCACTCAGCTTAAGGCACTGTCCACAGTGTGACACTGAGTGAGGTTATATGTATCTTGTTTTCGCTGCCACCCCGCCCCCACTTCTTTTTACTCTCGTTTCAGCTCGGTGAATCCGACAGAAGATCAAAGATTTCCTCGAGAACCGGGACAATTGGGCTCAAAGCCTCGAACCCGTGTAGTACTTCAAGACTTCAAGACAACTGAACTGAACTGAACTGAACTTGACTGTGCTGGGGGTGCATCTAATAGTGGTCTTGTCTGGTCTGGAGGGACAGTAGTATGTGAAGCGGTTTGGTTTGTTCAGCGGTTTGGTTTGTTCAACGGTTGTCGTTGTTCTGTGTTTTGGATAAGGGACTAGGCGGATGGACTAGCATAGTGGAAGTTATTTACGTTCGTAAAAATAACAGACGTTGTGCACACACCAGGAAAGAACGCTGGATTATGAATACAACACACTCGGCAGTGGTGGGTGCATAACTGGTGTGCATACCATCGAAGGAATTCTGGACGCTTGATCGGCCGCGGCCATTACCTGTCCTGTGCAAACTGAACTGAACTGAACTGAAACTCAATCTGTGTATATACGCTTAGTATTTAAAGCTAACCTTTATTTACGACTACTGGGTCACGTGGTCGTGGGTTTTATTATTTGATCTGATTAGTAAGCCACTATTCGCTGTACAAGTTGGCGTTTATAAATAATGTGAATACCCAAGCTGCACGACCCTTGTAGGAAAACCGGTGCAAAACCACTCAGAAACCGACCGGTTTTTGGCCGGTTTTCACTACTACACCGATCGGTATTTGAGTGACTTCTGAGCGGCCTAAGAGCGGATTTTGACCGGTCTCTGAACGGTTTCCAAACGGTTTGTGCAAATCGCTTGAAATTCGTAAAATGCTTCGTTGATTTCTGCTACTCTCTGCCAATTTACTTTTTATGATGCTCATTCCTATCTCCAAAGTTATGTTTTTCCGGATACCTGTCCTTATTTTATCCACTTTGAGGGCACGAAATGGAGCGATCTATACGGAGTATCTCGGGGTATTTTGATGATTTAAACTGATATATTTAAATGAAACGCCAACTGAGCATTGTACATTAATCTGGTCCTCGATTTCTTTCGTATCAATTCACTTTTGATCCGTGTAAAATGGATACCAAGCAAACGGACCGGAAACCGATAGGGAATGTCCCCCGAAGCGCCACTTGATCGTTCTCTGATCGTTGCATTGGGTGGCTTTCAATGAAACATAGGGTGGTACACTCGGCGAATGTTCAGCGATGAACCCGGAAATTGTGCCTAGACCTTCCCCTAGTTATGTAATCTATGGATGTTCAAGTGCGGCTTATAAATGTGTCTTCTATGAGGTATCACGGCGATTTACCGACGAAATCCCCTCTGTCGAGTGAATAAAGAAGACTCGAATCGGTGGCCAGATGTGAGAGTGTATTCTATATATCGTGGTACCGAAACAGTTCCGATACGAGAAAATAAACGAAATGCAAACGAACGCTACGGCAAGGTAGAAAGCAAACCGAGTGCGTACGACCGGCGAAAAACCGGAAATGAAAGTGATTCAAAATTGAGGTCGACGGGAATCTCAGGAGGATTATTTCAGTTAAACTTACGCAACCGAACATAATAGTGCAGTCTTAATCAAGCATGGGAAAAGATTATAGAGAATATAAATCCAAAATGACGTTTAGAAAATGGTCATTTTCTCAGCATGATCGTGGTCACTGCAGATCGCGCGATTACAAACGTAAACCATTTTACACTCCAGCATAACTGTATTGCCACTCGGACTTGGTACTACTGTATAATCATCTGTGGGATGCGACAAATTTAGGTCGATGAATCATGCATTGAAACATTTCCCTCTTCGAAGTCCTTGACACGTGATTTTACGGTCAATTTAAAGATCTGGCGAGTGGTGACTTCCAGTGCAGATGCGGAAATTCTCCAGGAGGACCTGAACGCTTTGGAAAGGTGGTCACAGTTATGGTTGCTCCCGGTCACTGTTGGAAAATGTGCATATATGAGGAGTGTGGGCGGGTTCAGTCGGCCACTATCTCCCGGTATTACGTGAATGGCAGCCTTCTTCGCACATCGACAGAAGAGGCGAACCTTGGGGTGATAGTGACCACCAACCTGGAAACCAGGAGCCACACAGACAAAGTCTGCGCCTCCGCATGGAAGATTCTTGGTCCAATAAACCGATTATTAGACAAAACTTCAGTGAAGGCGTTCAAAGTACCATATGCTTGCTACGTACGATCGCATTTGGAATGTGGTGGCCGGGCGACATTTCCGGTTACGGCTGTAGAGGTATTCAAGATTGAGCTAGTGCAACCCGTTGTTCTGCTGAGATATGTGGGATCAGTTACAATAAACAATTCCAGACAGCCGGTCTGTTTCCAGTGGCCTACAGGAGAAACCAAAGCAATGTGGTATTTGTGAGACGCATCGTCCGAGGTGACTGGGGACCAGAATTGCTTGCGGAGTTCCCACTTTGTGATCGCTGTCGAGCAAAAGGGCATCTAACGTTGGCAAAAGAGCAATCGGTAGGTATACCGCTTGTATATCGGTTGTCCCGGAGAGTACCAAACATTTGGTATATACCTGCGAAAGTTGTGGTGGAAGGTAACGACCAAATGTTCAAGTGACTCCTAGACGCTTTCGTGTGGAGATGATGGGAAGGCTTTAACAACTGAGTTGTGCTACCGAGCTGACGAGAAGAGACTCTCGCGGGATACATTCCCTCTGTCTCTATTCTGAAGACTGAAGACTGACTGGAGACTAGTATGTTGACTTCGTCCACGGTCGACCTGTGCTTCGTGGACGCTGCCCGTGCGGTTTTCCATCATGCCGATAGGCCAAAAGATCAGACAATGCGTACTTTATTTGACTTTCAACCGGAGGGATGGTGGAAGATAAAATTGGCTATCACGCAGTTGCACAAGCACCGGGTAAATGTGAGACTGACCTATTCATCCTTGATTTTAGGGTTCGGAACTTGAGAATTCGATCGCGTTCAAGGTTTCTGGTCTCATGATCCATTCCTGTACTCACAAGTTCGGTCTTAGATGCTCAGTTTATTTTCAGATTTCACCGGTCAGTGACAGCACGGTTTTGGAGGTGTAACCATTCTGCTGTCCAGTCTTCAAAAGAGAAAGCAGATGTAATCATCATGTGGTAGCCTTTTCACAAACGGAACGTCAACCGTCAAAGATCAAGTTAGTAGAGGCGAAGCTGAAAAACAAAACGTCGAGCTTTGGGCACAACGTCGTCTAAGAGGCTCAAGGTCAAGACCAATGACAGACCTATAAATATAAGAGATCACTAGCAACAACGCACATGCACTGACGATGTCACCTCGACTAGTGATGAAACGTTTGCGATCTAAAAGCCAAGCTCAGCGATCAGAACATCATGGCAATCAACAACCTGAGCTACAACCAACACAAATATTTAAAACTATTGAGATGTTCATCGTTCATTTAGCTTGTTTGTAGTGCGTTGATAACATCGCTCTCAGTCATCTTGTCTCATGATTTCTTCATTCATTTCGAGACCTCTTCCAAACCAGGCTTCAAAAAGTTTACACGCCGATTTCTCTCTCTCTCTCGTTTATTTATATGCGTAAATGGTCCTTATACGATTTGTTTATTGCAATATCAAGAGTTCTGAGATAAGAAGTCATTCCTGCGGGAATCATTTCTTGGTCTATTCTTCCCTGGTAAGGAATTTCTTCGTCTCCTTGATGCAGTGGTTATTAGCTTAATCCCACACTAGCACACCTCGTTGAACACCTGGCAAAACTAGAGACAAAGTTAAAGCGACCTACTTCCTTGTAACTGCTTGCGTGCATCAAGCTTTTTTTGGGACCTGAAACACGTCCGCTTTTACCCTTCTTACTTTTAGTGATGAATACATGTGGGGCTTCCGTTCCGTCTAAATAAACTGCGAAAGTATGGGTAACTCGTGTACTTTCGTAACCTGTGATGATCTACTGATGCAGAGCGTTCGGTTACCACCTTAGAGGTCGGAGGTTCGAGTCCCCGCCGTCACCGGTCATTTTCGTGGTAGACAGCAATTCTCGCTATTATTCGGCTCGTTACCGCCCCCTGACCTACTGATACCTTATGCGATTCTCCATCATTCCAAGTCTCAGGGCCTGGTTGCTGGTTATCCTTAATAGTGTAGTGGGCCTTTGTGGCTATGGAATATACCCTTTCCACTGTACTCATGCGGATGCATGTAATAAAAACAAAAAAATGACAAAACACCCGTCCAGTCAATTGCCATTTGAGATCATAGGCCCATAAACACTACAATTTCATTGATGACAATCATGTTTGAAACTTGGTATTTGGAAAAGTCTATGCTATGAACAAAGTACTTGAATGCAAGTACATATTTTATAACTCCAGCGTTTTCCAGCCTGAACTGTGTTGTTAATTTTTTTTTAGATAGTTTATATCTCCAAACGATCCATCCATCCAGTGTTGATGCATTTAATTCTTTTGGGATGTTTCGAAATGAAGTGCCACTGCAAGAGCAAGTGCTCAAATAACAGCCCTAAGAACAACCAAGATCCTTGCTTTTTTATCTACAATCGGTTCACAGAAGATTTCTTCCAGTTCATAAAATAAGGGTTGCAAACTGATCCGATTGACTAAAGTGATCCTACTGTGTTTTTCTTTTTCGGACTGTTCGGAGTTCGAAATATTTCTCTTTGCAGAAAGCTGTAAGATTCTTGCTCCGGGAGTCTTCAACAATTCCTTTTTTGTAGTCGACGGATTGGCTCTTTATGCTCATTTTGTCTTGATGGCAAACATAAAAGTGAAGATAAACTGCCGGCTCTAAAATTCTACTTCTTTATTTCACCCGAGTGACGTATTGCATTATGATTCACATCTGTTAATTGGTGGTAGACAGTAATCCACTGTCGTCCGGCTCGTTACCACACCTGACCTAGTGGGACCTGATGTAGTTCTCCACTCAAAGTCCCAGGGTTTGGTTGCCACTTATCTCTAATAGTATAGTTGGCCTTTGTGGTTATGGGGTATATATCCCTTCTGTTGCACTCATACGCTTGCGTGTACTTGAAAATACTCATCTTTAGTTAGACATTTGATACAATGAGAGCAGGTTTTCTCTTTATCCGCTAACACCCTGACACAACAACCAGTCTACTCAGCTGAGAGCATTCTACACACATTTCTGTCTTTTTTTACCCAAATTACTAGATGGTCCTCGTTGATCTGGGTTAATATTCACCGGTCACGTTTTGAGATAATTTATTATTCGTCCTTGCATTATGACGACAATCAAACCTGGTGAATTGGTGGTTTCCACACTGCTGCGACAGTTTGTATCTTTGTCCAAATTAAAAATTGAGCGGGCTCTGGAAGAGGACAATGTAAGTTGTCAGGTTGCTCGAAATTCTTTGCATTTTTACGCTGGTAGGAAAACAATTTAATGAAGAGTATGCACCTATCAGATGATGCCGCGTTTGAACAACTGTTGGAATCTTTTTATATGTCCGCCGAATTCGCTCTACCTTCGTTACTGAAAGCGTTAATTCAGTGGTATCAATCACAGCACTCCTCCGGAACAAACTATGAGGCGCATCGTGGACGTAACTTTTCTGCGACAGAGAAAGAAAATGAAATGATAGCTAGCTGTCATGATGGGATTGGAACGAAAGACAATCAGCGACTTGGTGGAAACGTGCCTAGTACATCGTATACACCGAGCAAATCGGATAAGACATCACAGAGTGTAACTGAAAACACGTGCACTTCGAAGAGCATGTATATGGTGTCTTCGGAAATGCGTGTTTTTGCTGAGCGGCGGGATGTAGGTCATGTCTTTTGACTTATTTATTAACCACCGTTCCTCTAGCTTGCTATTGATATCGTATTCTGCCAAGTGTTGCTGTCGCTTCTACGACAACTATCCTATCATCCTGGGCATAACCACCTAATAGAAATGATTCTTGATCAGTCATTTCGGCGATTCAAATATCGTGAAGAGTGAGTGGAATTTGTTTGTGTTTGAGTTAGCTAATTAATATATATTTGTTACTGTGCCTCTACTTCATAATTCGCTCCCATTTCGTTTGCATCGTTTAACATTTCGCTCATCTTGTTTTGTCTCGTATGCCTCGTTTTTGATCTATCAAAGCCTATCAATCAGGCATTGTCTTCCGAACCGTCATTCTGTTAACCGTTGATACGCTACACTAATGTGCTTCATTATCTTCAAGTCCCCATCCAGCTGTTATTTTAGTGAAACGGGGATGCGTACGGTAGGATTTCTCATCTACCTCATTTCATTTTCATCAACCGCCTATATCGTACATCGGTGCCCCGATTTCGGTTGGTACTTTGCTTTATCATCCAGTCGGCACTGGCAGAAGTCCGACCATAAACAGTGAATACGGAGCCAAGAATGGTCCGACTTGAAAACCACATATAGCAGCAATAACCATATCACAACGTGTAATGAAACCAGGCAAATATTTATCATTTTCCTCTTCCTCATTGTTTGTGATATTTTAATTGAACACTTGATTGATTGTTGGATGCCACTAGTAATGAGTGGAGCTCATTGCTCATTCATATTGTCTTCCTTTTTCAGTCTACAACCACAAAACAGTGAAAATGTCAACTTGGTGGCAGATCTCTATGCTGAGATTGTGGGCGTATTGTCCCAGTCAAGGTATATATATCGTTTGTGTGCTATTTCATGTACTTGCCTGACTGCCAATTTGCCGGTTGTTGTTATTGTTGTTCTGAGTTTTTGCTGCTGACGATCACATTCCGACCGTACGAAGTCGTGCACCTGAATTGAACCAGTGTCCACCATGTGTCATAGCACATAGTCTTCTGGATTAGTGGGTGGTAAACATGTTTTTCTGTGATCAGTCACTTCCCAATTAAAGTCATTGGTGTGAAAAGTACCTAAGCATCAGGCTCCATAGATTTTGATACAAGTGATTGCGATAGTTTACAATGGAGCGCGCGGCTGAGGCTGTAGCTGATCGATCGGTATGCTTTGACGACGTTTCGTCTGCTGCACAGTTCAGTTTCAATTCCACTCCTATTCCGAGTTCCACTAAAACTGACGACCCTTTGGCATCTGGGAAAATTCACCAATTTTTATAAATCACGGCTTTTGTTCCATCTGATAGAGCGTACAAATATAAAGAAACAACATACAAATTAGGAAACGATGATTGTACCCTCTTTTTTCCTATCCACGATTACTGCAATTCGTTGTTTCTGTGGTACAGTAAAATTTAGCTCATGAATGCGTATGAAAAATGATTGAGACTTTGGTACAGTTTCTTCCCTTAGCGGGAGCTTACGTCATATCATGGGAGCGAGTTTCCTTCGAGAACCCTAATCGGAACCTCTGAGTCCCAAAAATAAAATTTCATCCAGAGTGAAGATATTTCAGCGGTGTTCCACTGCTTCCCATCCTTCTCGTTCCGCGCAATGGATTGCTCAGTCCTCATTACCGTACATGACAAATAGTGGCATGAGCATTTTCCCTCTAGTCTTGTGTTCAATTATTTGCTGGTGTTCAAACACCAACCAATTGACCGATTGGGTTTCTCACCCACATTATCTAGAACTAATGCGTGCCTACCCTTAAAATGCGGAAGTGACCGAGCTTCGATGCTGGTTTAAATCGGCCAGCCATTGTTTCATCAACCACAACTGAGTCAGAACTCTCAACGTGGATAAACAAACACAGAAGAACCCCATCTGTGTTCAGTCTTCAGTTCAAATCAGTTCATTCAGCCATTAACCTCGCACTTCTGTGTTCTTGTAGCATTAAAGGATTAGTGTTCCTCCGAAGGGGGCTTGCTCGTGTTCGATCTGTAAAATACAAAACACAAAAAAACTCAATGAGCACAAAGTTCAATAAGTGTCTCAACGGGAATCCACACTTACATCAATTGATCACCAAAATGGCTACCAACGACCTGCTCATTACATTCTGATTTCGGTTGCTACCTTCCAGCATCGTCAAGTCAAGGGCGAAGAGAATAGAAGCACAAAGTAAAAAAGCTGAAAGCGAAGCAAGAAGTGGAAATCACAAAGACAAAAAAGAGTTCGAATACAACTACGCCACTGGCCGCAGCACCTAGCCATACCATTTAATGTCTCCAGCCATCTGGTAGGCGGGTCGCATGTTTAGTCATGATTCTCTAGATTATGTGTGCCCTGTTCAATATCCGTATTTCAAAAACCACCATGTTCAAATGAAACACAACTAAATAGTTTATCTTTCATTTTGGAAGTTTTGGTGGAGTTTCTATCGTGAATTTGCCTCTTTGTGGTACACTCCTCTGCGTCTGATATTTCCTCTACTATACCGCAGATTTGCCCTGGTTCGGTCACGCTTTACTCGTCATCTGAACGAATTGAGAGCCAAAGAGAACAATCCGAATGTTAAGCCTAGCATTGTGTCCCTTATCATGGGTATGAAGTTCTTCCGGGTCAAGGTGAGTTGAGAACCACGCGCGGATCGTGTGTGTGTGTGTGTGTGTGTGTGTGTGTGTGTGTGTGTGTGTGTGTTCCATAGTTCTGATTGTTGATCTGTTTTTCGTTCAATTTTGACTTGATTTCTGCTAATGAAGATAGAAACAAGCGGTCACAATAAAAATGAACTCTAAAACTGTAAATAGTCACCGTTTTAACCATTTTAATGGAGTGAATTTTATTTTTCTTTTAAACATCAATTCACGCAGTTGTTGCGCTCGATGATCAACTTTCGAACTGTTTGCATTGCGAGCTAGTTTGATCCGGCTTTCGGACATGTTCGATGAAACATCTCTCACGTGGTTTTTTCGCTGTGTTGTTTTCCCTAACCATTCGAAACGAGCAGGATTAGCGAAATTATAGATTTCAACAGCTCAGTTTTACTAAGTTTATCGTGAATTTTTGCTACGAAACGACATTCTACTGTATTCAGAATGGTTATAATTGGCGACAATCACTGAGCAGTTTTCTTCACTCACAAATTAGGCGAGAAACAAACCGGGCATAACTTATTCATTGCTTGTGTTAATTGCATTAGTCCATTTTCCTCAGTTAATGTCTGTGAATGCCCACAAACGGCAAAGGTGTGTGGGCTTTGTCTATGTGATATTGAAGAGGTTTTATACTTAAAATCCTGACAATAGCTTGCTTCATAAATAAATAAATTAAGAATAGCATATTATCACACCGTATTACTTGACAAATTTAGTTCGTTTGGTAGGTTCTCGTTTTACATTAACATTTGCGTCAGTATTGGGAAGTCTGACGAATTAATCATCTTTCAGCGGAGAAGTGGAAGAGCATATGTTTGAAAATATACCTTCATTCATTGCGTTTTTCACACCTGAGCGACCATACCACGATAGATCAACTGGCAAGTGGAATGTCGCCGGTTCGTTTCTAGTTCACGGCGTTGAACTTTTAGATGCGAAAAATGCACGCTGATTTCCCATTGTACGTTACGTATTTCTTAGAAAACAATACACGGGGCATTGATTGTAGCATTTTCTCAAACAAAGGTTTGTGATTATAACCCTTAGAAAAATTCTTCTACTTGGGATCCAGTTTAATTCGTTAGCTAGAACGAATAACATGAGGATATTAGATGGATATGGAATTCTCGATGCGTGCATTGTGAAGTAATCGGTGAGAATGAATCCGTGCCGCGGTTTGTTTTCAATCACTGCCGTCCGTTATGATGCTTATCTGCACTTTGTGCCTTGAGCTCAGTTGATGAGGCCAACACAGGTTAGGCTACATCCATCCAGAGAACTTACTAGGGTATTTCGCGCAGTTCAAGAGCCAAACACCGTAGTTCAAAAGGCTTGCTTCATTGTCAGAGGTTCAAATAAGGCTCATAAACTAAGAAAATCAGTGTGGCAAAGTGGTTGTCCGAAAGGCAAGTTGTTTAACATGAAACGCTCCCAGTGCGAGTAAGCACTAAAATCATGAGTCGGCAGCTCATACCTTCGGATGTGCCCTCACCATGGGATAAAATTGTTGATCTTTCCAGTTGTTTTGTGGTTGGGATAAACGGGCGTGGTTGGGGGGTGGGTTGGTGTCACCATCTGCCTATTTAATTTATGCTTTTCGTTTATTGTTACGGTATCCTTAGCCTAGAATATAAAAGCTTCGTAAACTTCAGCCACATCGAATGAGAAGTTCCCAACTCTATGTTGAGGTCTTGAATTTCGAAGTCCATTCGCTGTGATGCACCGATTGGTTGTTTCACCCGGTCTCTAATTTCCACAGCGTCTCATATTCTGTGTATGTAGATTAAGTTAGCTTTGCTGTACTACCAATTTTGGTTAAGTTTTTTTCAAGAACAATATATTCGAAGAATATTCCCCATCATTTCCGATTCATGTCCTCATTTAACCGACCAGATGCATCCAATCGAAGACTTCGTCAACTGTTTCACATTTCTTCAAGAGTTGGGCCAATATTTTCTTGAAGTCAAAGAACCGGAGATCAAACATGTGCTGTCAGATTTATTTGTGGAAATCTTGCTACCTGTCGCAGCAGTTGCTCGACAAGAAGTTAATATACCGGCTTTGAAAAATTTCGTCGAAAATTTATATCCGACCAGTTTGGAATTGGCCAGTAAAAAGAAACACATCCCGGTACGTCTCTGTCTTTTCTGTGCCCCCTCCCTATACACAACTTTTGGGCTACACCTGGGTCATTAGTACGATCCAGTTTTCCGTTTGCGTAGCCAAGATAATGCACCGTTTACATTAGTCAGTTTCCACACTTTTCCCCGAGTTACTTGTGCTGAGTCGTTTAACTTTGGTGACCAAACTCGAACAAATAGGACGTTACTACGTCCGACCTTAAATGGTCCCCCTCTCCAAGTCTGAGAAGCAGGTTACCGGTTATCCCCAAAATTGCAGTAGGTCTTTGAGGCTATCGGGTATATACCCGTTTCGCTGCATTCATGCACAAGTATACAATGAAAGTAGTAAATCGGTGGGTAATATATATATATATATATATATATATATATATATATATATATGTATATATATATATATATATATATATATATATAACTAGTAAATAGTGTGTAAACGTGTGGACAAAATTTCCCCGGAAGCACATGACCGGTTTCGCGGTTGTTGGCGCTCATCAGGTATGCGTACCCGGTACTCCTCTGCCCGGTCGTGGGCTTCCGGGGGAATTTTGTCCACATGTCTACACACTACTTACTATCAATATGAGCGCTTGCACATGCAGCTTCGTTGTCCGTTGGGTTAACAATGACCCAGACACGAATGACTATGATAAACCACGGTTGCGATTCATTTGTGGGCTCTTCAATCAAGAGTGTCCATTCACACTCTAGACGATTCAACTTAGATCCTCATGAGCATATAACATTGGAGTGTACAAGTATGAAGACGAGCGGGCCGTTCCTTCCAGCCTTGCCCAGCACGTGTAAAAAGAGCACGGAAAGGTAAACGATAGGTAGGCATTCGCAAAACGGTAGGTAATCGAAACTGGTCAAGTTGCGAATCAAAGTTCGATCGTTCTAGGCCAGACGAAACCGTACCATTCCATCACGGCAAGACTGCACCTTGGCGTGGTGTGATGGCTTGCATGCCTCCATGACCCAGAGAGCTATGCAGGATGGCTTCCTTAAGCCGGAGATGCAATCATGCGTAGCAGTTCGATGGGTAGAGGCCAGACGAAGTCCGCTGTCTAAACCAGTTGATGGGCAACATCTGATTCTAACCGCTTGTAGTAAACTGCGTTGAGAGACAGCATCCGAGTTCAGCGGTTTAGGCGAGAAGATTGAAGGCCCAAAGCAGAGGCTTTGTTCTCCCTAATGGAGTCAAGCTGTTAGGAAGGCTGGATGCACATGTGATAACGGGAGTATGAAATGACGCCACATTCACCCAGGGCCTAAGAACGTCTATCTAAGCCTCCCAATTCCTTAAATTATCCCGATTTTCCGGTTGGGATCTAAGGGATGAGGATTGTCGTTGGTTAGAGACATTAAAAGATATGGCTCAGAACCGGAGTCAGTAGTACGAATGCTGTGCGGTATGCTTGGACAACCCTGGAGTCACATAGATGTCGAATATAACTTTCAAAAATTTAACAACGATGCATGAGATAAAAAAACCCAAAAAGCATTTTTTTGCATTTTTATTTCCTTTCTAAACCCCTTTTTCTCCATCTGTAATGTGAGTACCATGTGTTTGACTCCGGGACCGGGATTAACAATGAATAAAGTCACTGCGGAAATTAGGTTTTTTTTGTTTTGCTCAACATTGTTTCTTTCTCCTACTTGATCTTGGAGATGTTTGTTTTTTGTGTTCATGTGACCACGGTTTCATTTCAACTCAGTTCTCTTATCTCTCAGCTTAATTCAGCCATAAATGAAGAATTTTGCTCACAAGAAAAGAGTAGATGTAGCGAAAAATGGCACAAGTGAAAAAGTGGGTCAGTTTAGGGATGCTCCAATGGAAGTGTTTCATCACCGACCATGACACTTAGCAATGTCGCCTAATGTGTTTTACCAAGAAGGAGCTGGTTGGCCGTCGGTGGTCAAACGGCCATCACTGTGAAACTTGGACCGTGACGTCCCGAGTTTGATTCCTGCTACCGCCGGTCACCTCCCCACCCGGCGGTTTCAAATTGGCCGGGGCCCCCCTTCCAGAAACACTATGTCGATTGCGATCGATACGGGGGTTCGACAAGTGCATTTTGTGCTCGTACACAACAGCATTATCGCAGAACCATGTAATTTTATATATCATAACTAGCAAGTAGCAGTGACGTTTTGTGACAATTGCCCTTGTATGCGACGAACACCTATGCTCATGATTCAGGCAGAACTATATTCTCGCCACGACCAGTGAGCCAGAAATATGACGGAATATGAGCCTCTGAGGGGAAATGGAACATTATTTTACGTTTAATTAACTCGGACAGGGAGAGAGAAAGCGTGGAAAACATTCGCTCGCAGGATTAAGGATAGGGATTTCCGGCACCGTTTTTTGATCGTTATGCACATAGGATCGTTCCATTGTTGTGGAGTTTCCATACTACTTATTGAGTATTCGCAATACACAAGTACGGACAGTAATGGAGCGATGATGGACTTGATTACATCACACAGACTGAGCGGGACAAGATGAAGAAAGGCATAAAAACCACATGATTGCATCCTCCGATCGGATTACGACTGTCTTTAGCTGAACTGAGCCGTTGCTAGGTAACTAAACAATGTTGCAACATTTGATTGATTTTGCCGACGTCTGAATGAGCAATTTTCAATAAACAGCCTATTTGCCAGGCACGTCTTCTGGATTGCGACACCGTTCATTTGATTTGAGAGGTCCTCTGCCTCTGAAATGTGTACTTGGGGTGGTTTTTCTGTGATTTATCCGGTAATTGATGCTCCTGTTCGCGGTAAAACTGAGAAAGATACGGCACAAAGATTCAAAACTATAAGCTTCTGCAATCCAATTTTGATCGTTCTTAAGAAGGCGCTGAGAAAACTCGGTTTCAGTGGATCTTTTCATTTGCTGTTGCGATAACAACACAAGCGATTAAAGAAGTGCGCTCAAATGACCTTGAATACAACGCTCATATTGATGCGAACTGGAATTTTCTTTTTCCAGTAAGTTTGGTAGTCATCGTTAAAAAGCATTTTAACCACATATGTCGTGAAATCACCAAATAATGAAATAATTTCTTTTAACCTTATAATAAAGACACAACCGTGAAAAATACGTTGGTACATATATCACGCAATTACTTGCGAGTAGTGTGGGATTGTTTAATTTGCGCGTGAAACGTGGAGTCCAAAAGGACAGTCAATCAAACGAAAAATATGTTGGCCGGAAAAACGGCTCGTACCAAATTATTCGGATAGTAAACCTATCTGAATATAATTCAGGTTAAAATGTATGGTTCTGTTGATCAGACTAATTATATTTCCACACATTGTTAGTTGCTAGGTTATTTTGCTCAGAGCGTTTTACCCTGACAACGAAGGTCACACACATTCACTTACCCATAGCGTAGCAGAAAAAACCAACGTAAATAAGGGGAAACTTTGAATAAATTAGTATCATTACCCGATGGCCTAGTATACCTGTAATTGTCACGATGCTCGAGATATATACCGAGTAGATTTTCAATTGCATCACAATCGACGCTATCTGTACTTTGTTGTACGATAAATAAAGAAAGTAAAGGGATTATTTCCCATTGTGTATCTCAGACTCTAACCGTGAGGGTTATTGAATCACGCATGACTAACCTTTAGTTTGTACCGGACCGGAGTGACTATCACTGTCCATCCTTTAGCAGCTGGGCACCTTAAAAGGACTTGCGCACCGCGGTCAGTGGTTGTACTGGTCTCGAGCAGACCTGCGTGCTACCTGGTCCGTACCAAGTTGCAGATAGGGGCATGGTCACCAAATCGGTTGTTAGTTGTGCATAAGGTGGGCTTGGACCCACTCAATAAACGGCCGTGGACGAGCAGTGGCAGTAGCTGAGGTCGTGAAGGGTCTTCGCTTGGCCTAGCGTCTTCTTTGAAATACCCCCAAGTCTGCTGGCTACACTGACGTGGTGCATGCGACCCAACACCAAATATAGCCGTTGCCCTTGCTGCCTTGCAAATTACATTTAAATATACAAAGGCTAAAGGTGCAGCTCGGACAAAAAAGACCGGGCTGGACTAACGAGTATCAGAATAGCCTCGAACGGTGCAGGGACCACCGCTTCGTATGACTATTCCTTAGACTATGGATTATTGTGAAAATATGTGGTGTTATCATGCTACGGCGTTGCCGGCAAATGACGCGCCTCGTGTCCCAGCGATCGTAGTGAAAAGACGGCGAGCCGGAATCCTCTACAGAAAATCGACACAGACCCTGTTTGAATGTGAAAACGCAACTAGATCTAGGTGGCCAGAATATCACAATACAAACAATACGCGATTAGCACGTAGACTGCCTTCTTTTCGGGAGTTCGACTACCGAGCTCCAGCACTCAGTGTGTTAAGGTTTCGGAGTGGATACATCTTATTGACTCTATCGCAGTGAGCTCGAGGACAACTCGTGATACCATGGTGTCACATTCGCCCTGAACGAAATGGTCTACACTGCCTTGATTTCTCGGGAACTGATTTTTTCAAGGTTAACCCTAGCACACTTCAAGGACTCTCTCTAGGGGCTGATGGTGATTGCTATTTATGCACCGACAAATGCAGCCGAAAAGACAACGAAAGATAACTTCTACAACAGATTACAAGATCTAATCAATCGTGCTCCAAGAAGTGATATTCTTGGTCGCTGGAGATTAAAACGCACAAACAGGCCTTTCGGATGAATCCAGTCACCATGTCTTAGGAAGTTTTAGACTCGGCCAACGCTGTAAAAATAGGAATTCGTTAGTGAATTTGATCGATGCTAACAGATTAGTCATCTGCATCACTGGCTTCCAACACTTCGAAAGACATTTGATGACCTGGCACTTAAACGATCATATTCTAGTGCGATACCCTTGAAATTCCTCGGCAGAGGACCACCGAGTTCACCGCGGCGCACTAACGGGAAACACGAATGGTACAGACCATATCATTGCATGCGCGTGCTTCAAAACCCATTTGTATGCGCACCTGAAGGTCTCATCGCTGAGCCGCATCAACGTTGCACTAGTTGTTGGAAATTACAGAAAAGCGCAACGCTCTGTCGAACGCCATTGCAGCCCAATTGGTTACTATAACCAATGTGCAAACTGATGATTCTTCTGAGGAAGAACAGTGGAAGGTGATCAAGTTGGTGGTCAAGGAGGCCGCCTGCAAGGAACACGGGCGAACGGGAAATCATCGAAAGACTGGATCTCAATAACCATTTTGCAAATATCTGCCAAGGCACAAGGAGCTTGACTAATAGGAGCACTGAACGGCCCAGATTACAGCGAGGTGCTTCTTGTTCGGCTAGAGCCGATCATAGAGGTGGCAAAGGTGATGGAGACTACGTCGGGTACTGGCGACTTCGGAAAATTATGTCGACTCATTCCCAACGCTTTGAATGGGTGATGCAAGCCTGAGTCCGTCCTACGTGATTTGGCAGGCCGAATTATCGCCAAAACCAAGAAGAAAAATCGAACGTTGTGTGGAGCATTTTGACCGACTTCTCGACCAACCTTCCGATAGCACCGCCTACTTTCCGTCCTCCCGAGTGCAGAGATGCACGACATCCATTGTGAGTTACCAGGATCGTCAACCAGACGAAAAACAGAAAAGCTCCTGGAGAGGATAGTATTCCATCGGAAGTGTACAAGACCTGTTTGCCATCATTTGTAGACAGGCTCCACGCGCTATTCTGATTTGTATTGGAAGAGGAGACATTTCCAATGCAATGGGGATGTCTGTTCTGTTACCCATTCACAAGAAGACAAGACAGTGTGCGAGAACTACCGGGGGATCAGTTTGATTGACGTCGTTGCAGTTTTTCTGCGTGCTGCTACTCAGTCGCCTCTCAATTGTCAGAGACTTCTGCAGTCGATCTAAGCAAGGAGGCAGAGGCTTTGTGGACAAAATCTTCGCATTATATCGAGTACTGGAACACTACGACTGTAATATTTCACAAGGCGTGCCGGGTAAAAGAATAATCAAATACTCATAATTTTTGTCTAAATTGGTATTCGGTTTACGTTACGGCCTTTCCGCAAGAGAAAGATTCATTTATGTTTTCTATTCCCACCGGGTCGGATCTGCGCTGCACCCAACTGTTAACTGGTCGTAGTCTAGGAGTGGTGACAAGGTGTCGCGATCAGCAACACGATTGCGTTCATAATCTTGTATCGGTCCCCACTGCTACTCGATTTTTTGCTCCAGCTGCGTTGTCTTTATCTGTTTCGCTTGCTGCTGGTTTTGTGCTAAAAGAGAAATCGAACTCATTGCACGTACACGTGTGGTCCACGATTGCCCAAGGTAAAAGACCTACTTGACATTGCTATATACTATTTGTTGACGTTTTGAAATCGATTTTATGTCCCATGGTAATGACTTTTAATATGAACTTCATACAGGCATTATTCCCACTGGTCACCTGTCTCCTCTGTGTCGGAACAAAGTCGTTCTTCTTGAACAATTGGGCAAACTTCATGACAATCTGTTTGAGTCATTTGAAAAATCGCACGCCGAAAGTGGCGTTGGTCAGTCTTCAATCGTTATCTTGCCTTTTGTGGTAAGTCCCACTAATTCGGCGGGATGATACTGTAGGTGCCTGTTTTTTAACTTCGATTTCTCAAGTGTCTCAGCTGATGCTGTACTGAACAGCACAATATGATAGAACGCATTACTTTGTTAAATTTCTTTGGCGAAGAAATGCACTTTTGTGTTTTCGGATAGTTTTGCTTTATCTGTTCACCAGATTTAATTATTGGATACCAGTGAAAATACGCGAACTAGATATAAAATGATCCACAGATTCTCAGTCTCAGTTGCGAAATTGTTGCTTCTGCTATTTAAATGGAGAATAATTCGATTGTGGCAATATCCCCTAGGTCCCCGAAATATCTTCAGGGTAAACAAAACGAAATTGTGTGGTAACAATGTAACGGTTCGCTCGCTTTTCGGCACCTAAGTAACCGTACCAGATAGTTTTATAAACAGTTAGCCGGTTCTTCTTACTTATAGGATTTGATGTAACTGCACATATAGATACATGAAACACATGATGTATTTATGTAATGTGTGGTTCTGATTGATTTTTGTTACTAACTTAACTTACTTTTATCATAGAGCACTGCCACACTCAATCAACACGGGGAAACAACCGACGGGGAAGTTTACTGATTGTGGCATGATTTGAACCCATGACCCCGAGGTCATTAGCTCACTATGATGATCGTTAGACCATCGTCGGTCCTGCACGATTTGTCACGTGGTGTCGATGTTCTGTTCGATACTAAACAACATAAAGACATTGAACAGTCGTTTCATTTTTGTTGGGAATCATCAACGCTTACTTCTACGTGACCGCCTCCTACTGGAGGACAAGTTGGCTCCATAAGTATTGTGGATCATAGCGGAGCGTGCGCGGTGGCTAGGATCGAGTTCAGTACAGATCGCGACCCAGTTTTTCTGCCATTGTAATCACCGTAGATCAGCCGTAAGTCCAAGTGTTCTATATCCTCGACACTGCTGATCCAGGTTTTGAGCTGGCCATCAGGGCGTCAGTGTCATCCAGGGCAGTGGTGATCGAGTGGGTTGGACGTCCGAGGTTCTGATCCCCGCCATCACCAGTTACTTTGGTGGTAGAAAGCAATCCACTGTCGTCCAGATCGTTACCACACCTGACCTATTGTGACCTTATGTGGTTCTCCATCACTCCTAGTCTCAGGGTCTGGTTGCCGGTTATACCTGATAGTGCAGTGGGCCTTCGTGGCTATGGGGTAAAATGCCCTTTCCACTGCACTCATGCGCAAGCATGTAATAAAAAAGGGTTAAGAATAGAGTGTCTGTTTGGTTAATTTCGTCTCGGATCACCGTACGGTATGGTCCTACCGCCGCAGTCCATAACGTTGGAAGAAGACAGAAGATTCTTCGATGTCGAAGTATGGTCTCAACTTCGTCTTTCGATACTCAGTCGCGCCATTTTACTTTTAAGACAAGCCATTGGCACCAGTGATCAAATACCTCCGTTTCTTCGGTATCGCTAGCTGTCAGTGGTCCCTCGTAGTTGGAGAAATACTTTCTAGCAATTGTCGATTTGCATTATTACTTCATGCTACGCTCGATCATGAATCGTCAACAGCATATAGATAACGAGTCCTAATTGGATCTTGAATTTGGTGTGTGCCATTCTGAGTTAAACGTAACTGCAAGACTGTTCGGAACGAAATCCGTCAGGTACACAAAGATTGATGCGTTGTCCCATGGAAAATTTCGCGGACCTTAGAGCGTGGCAAGAAACTGGTTAGTTCTGTCTATGGTTTTTACGACTGAGAAACCCATGGTGACCATAGTCACGTGATCCATGTGCAATGGAGCACGTGACCTAGGTGACCTTTGTTCACGTTAATTTCACGTATAAACCTTACAGAACTCACAGCGGATTTTCTGTGCGCAATACCACACGGTCATAAACTAACATTCTGAGGAGGGTGAAATATCCGCGTTCTACCAAATGGAACTCAGTTTGCATGAGATCTCCAGGCAGTGCGAGATCGAAAAAGGTTGTACGACGGTATGTGGGATGTAACAAGCAATGTAAGCCTAAAAAGTGATTGGGTCGTCCCAAACGAAGTCGGACAAACGCAGGGTAATTCGTCTAACCTCTGATAACACATGTTCCATGTCGATGTTGAAATCGTTTATCGGAGTCAATGTTTCTAAATGAACGTTACAAAGAACGCTCAAGTACGTGCTGTGAATGAAATATAAAAAAATAAAAATATACACTGCTCTCACAGCGCTGCCTAAAGAACAACGCTCATCATGGACTGAAATACACGTAACATGGGTTAATGAGTGGGAAAATGTCTACTTTAGTGACAAAAAAATCAAATTTGATGGTTCGGTTGCTAGCATGATATCAGAAACGAAGGAAGTATATTCAGTCAAAGTGTTTGCTGGCGATCTGGGGAGCCAAACGTGAGCTAAGTATACTCGGGGGTAAACAGGATTTGGTTGCGTATTTCGTACGGTAGAACAGTTTTTGATCCCGCTAGCGACCAACAGATTACGGGATGATGCAATATTCAAGCATGATAATACGTTTGCCCACTGCTCGTACACTACGAAATGTGGGCTGCTGCTCCCTGAAGATCAGGGTCATGCGGTGACCAATCTAAGCCCGATTGAATACCTGTGTGGCATACTTTATCGCCGGGTGCACAGTGAGACCAGAATATTCGGGATCACTTCAGTTCGGTCGAAATCCAGACATCCGGTTGAATTTCAGTTTATATTACTGATATTACTCTCTCTATCGCTAAGCATGTATCTGTTGTATATGTTTGGCTACTGAGAGTACTATCAGTTGTATAAACTGAAATTAGACTGTATGTCTGGATTTCTACTGAATTGAGGCGATCCCGAATTTCTCGGGCACTGTACACCCGGCTAGCAAGTATGCCCCATTGGTTCTCAATCGTGTTTGGATTGGTCACTGCATGACCTTAACCCCGCAGGACAACAGCCAACATTTCATAATGTGCAGTGGACAGAAGCATTATCATGTTGGAATATGGCGGTCGCACACGATTATGAGTAGTATCTATCGTTGGCCAGTTGAGGGAGTCCTATACTTTTGTCACCTCCTTTTTTTCGCATTTTCTGATTTAATTAGCTCATAATAAACTATTTTGTCGTGAAATTTTATATTCTTCATCGTAATGAGTATTGAGTCGTTCTGACCAAATATGGTTATGTTGAAGAATACAAAAGCTGAAATATGCGGAAAAGTAAGAGGGACCTGTACTTTTGTCGCACAGATGTGAGTAAGTATCGTTGTTTGACTACCTCATATCGAGTACAGTCAACAATTTGTGGGCGGTTTCGATTCTCGACAGAGATGGTGTAAATTTAACTAACAAATTAGGTGTGGTTTCATCTCGATCAGCTTTTGAGCAGTGAAATAGACTTTGGTTCCACCCTATGCAGTAGCCGAACGACTATATTGTGTTCCGAAATTGAAATTGTAAAATTCGCGAATTGATCTTGTTTCCCGGCGTGTATGTTTGAGAATTATGTTTGCTAATCTTGATTAGCTAGCGCATCAGATTCTATGTACGTCTTGATCACGAGATTTAAGTGATACTGTATCTATTGCTTTTCCCGTTCAAGTTCGTCAATGAAATGCTCTGGCGGCAAGTTCCGAGCCGGCCTTAACTAGCGCCGGCAATTGGTTGTCTTAATTTCCCCGTTAAAGTACCCAAGCCCTTGCGTCGTTCTGATACGGCATATTAGGTTGCGTCTAACACGTAGGTGTACTGCGCGCACGTCTATTGGTGGCGTCATGACGGAAAGAATGATCGCCATACTGGATGGTTGTCCTTGCGCATCCACATCAGGGACCAGACACTTCCTCACTTTGATATCATCAGTTTGACTACGGTGAGAACGTTGATCGCGGAAAACCACATGACGCCTAGACTAATGGTAATTTGCGCAGCATATCTACGTTTTGTATGAAGCCTTACATGCTGTGTCGGGTCGGCGCTAGGACTTGAGTTCCCTAATGGAAAATTCACATAAGCCCAACTGTCCGCGCCGACTGAGGACCGCTTGGGGCTTTCTACCAGAGCATTGTGTGGACGAACTCGGGGAGGGCCAGTTGTCTCTCCCTCCCTCCGGCCACGATGCCTACGCAAACGGTAGTTGTGATGGTTGACACTTGTGTGGGATTCGTTTTTAGTGCTCGATGAGACTTACCAAACAACATATTCGACGGTACAACCACCAATTCACATCTTTTTCGCTAGCCGTTGTACCCATGATACATTTAACTGACAAATCCGTTTATCTCTGCATGAATCACTTTTTCTCCTTATTCGTTCGATAACTGATTTTCTGTCCTCACTGTTCAGCCAGTGCTCCTTATTCTGTACAGTTCAACGGTTATCAGTTGTTTTGATCTTGCTGGTTTTGAGAAAGATCAGCAGATATCCGTTTGCATGACCAGATTCTGTCCACTCAACTTGTGCCTCTCATTCACGATCGATAAACGCCCACGTCGTTGCATTTTCCTGAGTGAAAGTTGGGAGGAGAAGGAGAGGGGTGGCTAGTATGCACATGATATATGCACATTTTTGGTTCTACACCTGCATTGGGTTGGGTACTCTTAGTCCGTGCCATCGTCACACACACACACACACACACCATAAGTACCATGGTTTATCAGACTGAATATTACCATTTATTGTTTGAATGGCTATCGCTCGACTTCTCTCTATCAGTACACCATTAAGCGGTTTGTTTTGTTCTCGTATTATCTGCCCACCCCACACGCATTCCAGGGTCTATATTGTCCGCATACGGGGAGAGAAACATTCGGAAACCCAGAGCAAGTTGCATCACATTGTGAACAGTTTGTTCCCAAAGAATCAGAAATTTGTCGTGCCCAAAGATGCGCCGATTAATATTTTCGTTCGTATTATTCAGTTTATCGCACATGTAAGTGAATCATTTCCTCTTCTCGATTGTCTGTCATTTTTTCGTACACGGAATATGTGTACCTGATTAAATCCTAGTTAGATATGAGTCTAATGATTTCTCGAACTCTGCTAGTGAATGGCTATATGACAAGGTTTTCACATTCTGGCGCTTGCTAACGTTGTTTTGCATCCATGAACTATCGTTACAAGAGGGAATGATAAGTCTTCGGAAATTTTTGTCTAGCGGGTTTACCCAGTGCAAATTGAATTCTGTGAGTAGTGGGTGTGTGACAAGAGGACGAAACGGGTAAAACACTATCGTATTTACTCAGTCGGACTATTCAAAATGGTAAAGCGCATGCTGCCGTTTAAATAATTCGTTTTCAGTCCCGCACTACGGCACCAAGATCGATCATCTCCCGACCACTTATGCATTTCGGCTTCTGTTTGGTCATATGCCTCTGCGGTCATCCAGAGCTGATTCCGATTCGCACCATTATCGCGTTGTGCTGTCCCGGCTAGCGCCTCGATCTACGACTCTCTCGAGTTGGTCCATCTAACTACCTACCCGAAATTCTGACGAGGTTCGCTTGCTTGCCAGTGGGTGGTTCTTTTTGTCTGTCGCGCAGATACTTCCGTAAAGTGTTCAGTGCTTCATCGGCCTGCGACTTGCTTGATTGATTGGTTGACGCGATCAACAGTGGTTAAGCAGTTAGTCAAGTTCTCCTGCATGACTTCAACATATGATCATTGTGATTGAAAGGCGTACAAACGTAATCGGTGGTTGATCGCAGATTTTTCATTGCTGCATTGATGTAACCTGACGAGGTCACTGTGTGCGTAATGGTGAGGTATCCATACAGTTTACGCTAAATGGTACATCAACTCTCGGTTCTCCAATCCGGACAGAGCGGAGCTTTATGTCTAGGGACGTCCCCAGCTCGCTGATAAGAGAACGGCCGTCCCTGCGGTTAGCCGTGAGTGAGATGGACTTAACAAATAAGCGGTTGTGGACAATCAGCGGTAGTGCTGGAGGATGTGGTGGAATTTTCTTTTTGATAGCATTCTCCGCTACAAAACGTCACGTGAATCTGCCGACGGCATGACGTGACGAATGTGGCGCACCACCAAACAAGGCCATAGCTCTTTGTCGTGTTCTACTTATCTGACAAGGTTTCCAGAAGAGAATAAGCCATACAGCTGGATCAACGCCACTGTCTTGCAGGATGGGCTTCGCTGCACAATGGCCAGCGGTACTTCTTCGAATAAAAAGGCCTACTCTGAACTGGGCGACCGAGTAGTACACCAGCACACAAAGCAAACATACACGAAAGACACCGATATAAAGATTAACTGGTGTACTCTGTTGTACCTGCCATCACCCATTTTTGTAATTGTTGTTATGTCGTTGACATCGTGCTTCATTTCAATCCCAAATATATATATATATATATATATATATATATATATATATATATATATATATAATTTCAACATCCAGATGTCGTCTAATTCTCCAGTGCTCACAACATAGCCAAATTATTTCTATGTACTGGAGTATTTTCCTACGTGTAGTTGTTAAGGCACATCTAGCATAGTCACCACAAACGATTGCGTTGATCTGCACCAATGCCAATGACGTTGACGTCAATGGACTCTGAGCGTCCTGTGGATATGTTTTGTTAGTAATAAGCCTGCAGGATTTGTTGCGTTTCCCCCTGTTTCCCTGAAAGCCATTTCTGTATCCAGCATTCACTCAGACGTATTGTTTCTCAATGGTTGAATCGGGGTACCGGCATTCTGGACGAGGTTTGGCACAACTTTCGGGGGCATGCCCGACCGCACTCGGTGGAGACTTTAATTGACGTGAGGCGAAGTATGGAATTCTGTCCGCTTGTAGTGATTGATATTTACAACCTCCAAGAATGTGTCCTATACATACGTTTTTATCGAACCCGATTTGTCACTCAAGCTCTTAACCTCAGGCCGATCATTCTCATTCTTTCCAGGAACGCTTCTATGGAGCAAAACACTCCGAGATCGTCTTTGAAGGAATCCCAACTTTAGCACCGTAGATCACTACAACGTTCCGGTTTTCCAATACCTGTAGCAGAGAACGTTTGAAAGTAGCTGAAATACATGGCATAAACTTTGCATGGTGTATGCAGTTTTTGAGCCGAATTCCACAAGATATATCGTCTCAGAGTTCACATAAGTTACGATCTTTTGGTCAACACTGCATTTAAGTGATGTAAAAATCAATTCCTGAACATGTGGGTAAACTGTGAGATCCACGAAGTGTGCGCTGGCCTTTTTTGATCACAATGTATAACCGTCGATTTCGCTTCCAGTTGACCTGTATCACACACACCAGTTCGAGAAATTTCTTATTCCTAATACCTCGTCTTAAATGTGCTTGCATCAGTTCTCGCTCGGTTCCAGTTTGCTATATTGACAGACATTTACTGTTGCGAACGTGAATTCACGAGAAAAACGAGAACAGGGTTTGTTCTGTAACGTATTGCTTTTTCCCATGTTCTGCCGTTCTGCAGGAAAAATTGGAGTTTGCGGTGAAAGAGATTATTATCGACCGTCTCGGAGTGAACGGTCTTCAAAAGACCCTATTTATGCCCGAGGTGAGTAACTTATGTACATTTTGTTGACTGATTGTCCTTTGAACTCCACTTTTCATGCACAAACCTCGGATCCTCCGACCAACCCTGCACTCGGAAGCACCAGACCCGATTTTGCTCTTGTTAGAGCTCATCAGTGGTGCGTATCCACTGACACACCTAGGACTTCGAACCCGGGTCTTTTCACCTCGAAAGCACATGCGTTACCACCACGCCACCCCGCTCCCTTCTGGGCTGATCCGAATCACCAAATTAAGTTTGTTCAGATGTCGTTCTCTATGACAGTCAGAAATACCTGACAGCTTCGAATGGAGACACGGTATCTGTCCTGTTACTCCAAGCAAATGCGGAGGACATGCACCACTAATAAACTCTAACAAGAGCAAAACTCGAGTCTGGTGCTTCCGAGTGCAGGGTTGGTCAGATGACCTGAGGTTTGTGCGTGAAAGGTGGAGTCCAAAGAACATTCAGCCAAAAAACTATTATCATTCCCATACACCACTCACAAGTAGTTGATAGATATATTGATGTATATTTCAAGGTTTTCTGTTTGTTTACAATTTCAACTTTTCTGATTTAACGGGCTACCTTGAAATCAAAAGAACCGTTTGATACCGATGTTCATCATGTCGTTCTTCCAACCGGAAGCCGCCAGCCGTCGTCATTTGCTGTAAATCAAACTGCTGAGAGGCAGACCGAGCGAAAACAACGTTATCGGTATACTTAAGCAGACGAGCTGAGTGGTTTACAGTTAAGTTGCTAATGTGAGTAATGAATGACTACGGAGAAAGAAGGGCTCCTTGAAGAACGCTAGCACTACTTGAGAAATGTCTGGAAACTTTTCTCCCAAATTCGATACATTGTGTTCTCGAGGAGTAGCCTTTCAGTTAGTTAGGTACGCGAATAGGTAACTAAAAAATTCCATTTTTTGAGAAGCAAGGATCGTGGGACACTACCAAACGCTGATATGCAGTCGAAAAAACACACCTAACCGATTTACACGAATCGTTGAGAGATCTTGCAGTGAAATGGACTATGGTCGCTCGATCGCGGAACCCCGGGATTTATGCGCAAATTGGTGTTCTTCAGTGGGACTTTTTGAGAGCATTTTGAAGACACTGAAGTACCGCGCGCTCAACTAGTTTCAACGCCGACGAGGAAAGTGCTACTGGGGCAAATTTCTTGGTTCCCGTTCGGTTACCCAACCATATCGGTATGGGAGTGATTGTAACAGATCGCCGACGGTCAGGAATGGAGAACGGTTCGAGTGAATGATAGAAGTCACTATTTCACAGCGAAGCCCAGCCCCGTGCCCGAGTACTGCCGAAGGTTAGGCCTTGTGGTCCCGAAGATTCGGTTATCTTGAAGAACTTGAGAACTTCCTTGCTGGAGAATTTTTCAATTTCTGAGTTGTTGTCCATCACGACGAGACTACCTTAACGTGGTGTGATGGCTTGTGTGCCTCTATGACGCAAAGGGCTACGCAGGATGATTTTCTTAGGCCGAAGATTCAATCAGGTCGTTAGGTACAGGCCAGAGGAAGTCCAGTCTCTAAACCGATAGCGATCGGGGTTTATTTTTGTTGGAAATTCAATCATACATTCACTCTGTGCAAATGATCACCTTTTCCTTGTGGATTCCCATTCTATTGTAGCGTATGAATATTGGTCTATGCGCTTTCCTGCTGATCGCCTATGGGCTACAACAGAAAGCCGGTGCTCCACCAATGCCTCAGCAATGCATTGGTGGTGCCACCTCAGGCGTCACTGGCGGTGGTGCTACCGGTGGTTGTGGTGGAATCCGTCAAACTGTGATCAAACGTTCGTTTCTCGGAACCAATTTGAATGACGCGCTTGGACATAATTTGGGCATACAAAATTATCTGGCACCGGTCAGGCGCGCATTCGAATCGATTTTGCGTCAATTAGACACACAAGTTTGCCGCGTAATGATTCTCCCCAAGCAAGAAGTTTCACAAAAAGAAGTAGAAGAACTAATGACGTAAGTCTGGAGCTTCGGCTGTTTTGCTATGGTGTTATAAATCATTTAATTTGGTTGCAAACCAATCCATTATCTGGTATTCTACCACAAGTGCACTGCAGTAGAAAAGGCATCACTATGTCACTATTTCGTTGTTAGAGGGGAAATGGATAGTGCATATCCGTTCAGTCCCAACAAGTATGTGGTGTTTATACAATACCTAAACAGCTTTACAGTTTCTGAAGTAATTCACCATGCAGTGTCGGCGCGCTCAATTCGTCATGGAAAATCCCGAAAACATTGAATCGCTAATTCATCTAGCTTGCTAGAAATTATCAGCAGTTTCAACTGGGACTGGAACCGGCCGGTGGGCAGATTTGTGAGTTGCACACACGTGTTACCACTGGGCTAACTAGTCTGGCTCTCCAACTTGTTTCGCGTCAGCCTCACAAGATGCCGCACACTTACGTCACTGTCTTCCAAACGGGGACAACCCGTCTCACTAATACAGCACATTGTTAATGACACGTCGTCGATTCTCCTGTAGCAATCGGTTTTTAACCTTTTGATTGTATCGTATGGCTTAACTGTCTGAAATGCCAACTACTGATGTAGCTAATAGTCGTCATTTTTTCGTTAAGCCGAACTGTGCCTTCCTCGTCTCAGGTCCTAATCCGAGTCTTTTGTGAGCAACTACTATTGAAATCAGTACTTAATCTTTTACTTCCTTTATTTACTATACAACAAAGGCCCAATATACAGGTGTTATCAGAGTTCCCTAGATGTCATCGTTTCTTTGTTGTTGAGTCATTTAATCTCTGACACAAGTTTCCACTGTGGTATAAATTTCTATGTTACCTAAGGAAATTGTGATAACTTCTTCCTTCCCGATGTTGTTTGAATGAGGGCCGTTATCAGGAAATCGTAAACATTGGTTCTTGTAAATTTCCAGTGGTTTCACTACCGTAAAGCCGGTTGCGGGTAGATCGATTTTTCAGTGGTTATAAGATGTAAAAACTCATGTGCGACATGACCCGGCGCATTTTTCGCCACCAAAATAGTCTTCATGGAATTTTCATTTTTAACTCGGTGAATTCTACATTGTCCGAGGTATCTTTAATAACGCTCCAACAATAGGATTGATCGAGGTTCATTGCAGCCCATATCATCAACTGGCGTGAAGAAAATCGCGACCTCAAAACATTAGATAAATTTCTTCGGAAATTTCCTTTTACAAATAGCGTATTTGTGAACCCTGTAAGTTTCACCACAGATCGCGCACACTAAGAGTTGATCACCAAAATGACTTACGATGCGATTCGAATATTTTTGAGATCACAACACTTAATCGCCTCTGCGGTTCGTATTATGCTGGCTTTCGATCGGCCTAAGGCTAAAACAACGTAATTTCCTCCACCCTTATTTGCAGTGGCGCTTGGGAATTCATTATCAAATCACCTGATTGAGTATATGCTCATTGGTCTTTGGCTCTTATTTTCTTTGCTACAGTATGGGCAACATCATCATTCAGGTCGGATGTGGTCGTTTTTTGCACATCACACCTTATCGTGGCACCATTTTTTTACATGAATGATGCGAAAAAACATGTAACAACGTAGAGGGGAAAAAGATTTATAAAGAATCATGCTCATATGACTTTGAATTTAGGATCATATATTCGAAACAAATCAAATGTTTTCCTCATGTGAGGCTGTTGTGCACCGTAAGTTTGTTGTTAAACTGCTTTTTTCTTCCTCTTAGGTGGACACATGGTAGACAGATGGGAAAAACGTTTCCAGTAGGATCACCATTTAACTGTCAATAGCGAAAGTCGCTCAGGGAGTTTTGCCTTCATAGGATTAGCATCAAGCAGTATTTAAAACCTAACTAACTTCGGAATTATGAAATTCAAGTTAATTTATCACAATGACCAGATCATACAACTTCAATCACCAACGGGTTGCAGCAGAACTAACGTGACTGTCATCAAGTTCTATAAAATTTCATGTATCAGCCTTCTGTTATGATGTATTACGAAACTTTCAAGGAAAATACCGGTGGTGGTCGAGATGTTTAAACCGTTTGTTTACCACCTGGGAGATCGGAGATTTGAATCCTCGCCATCACTAGTTACTTTGGTGATTGACAGCAATCTTCTGTCGTCCGGCCCGTTCTCACCCATGACCTTTTGGTATCTTATGTGCTTATCCCCTCCAAACCTCAGGGTCTGGTGGCCGGTTAAGCCTAATAGTGCAATAAGCTTTGTGGCTATGGGGTATACACCCCTTCTACTGCATTCATGGGCAGGCGTGTAGTTAAAATAATTGCGAAGAAAAGCGTTAGTGTGGCGAATTTTGACAACACCTGGTGATGGAAAAGTAGTCACCAGATAAGTAAGTGACCGTCGGCTACATGATTTGAGCCAAGGCCAAAACAGAAGGTAAGAAGACGTATCCCTAAGCTGTTGGCAAGGACGATTGGCTGAGATACCGGTGACTTTGATGTGATTTGTACTATAGGTGGACCGTTTTTCGATCGATCACTGAGAACCTTAACCGATCAGGGTTTTTCTCAGTTACTATAAATGAAGTGATTTTATTTTGGGAAAATCGAATAATCACCCCATATACCAACATAGATAAACTACGCGTCTGGGACACGCCTAATGCATAACAGATTACCGTATGCCGCACTTCGTGCTTGCCACGGTCAGATCCTCAGTGTGGAAAAGCGAAATGAATTGCCGGACGGAAAGGCGGGGAGGGAACGCAGGAAGCAGTCAGTGTAGTTGGCAACTAAAAGTTCCACTGTTCTGCGTCTTCTATCTGGGATACATTTCTGACATCTTTGTGCAAATATCATACCAACATTGCTACGCATTTCCCAATCGTATTTGTATATCAGCCTGTCAGATCCTTCAGTCATTTGCGCTGGTATTATTTATTCATTAACCGATTGTTTCTTGTTTTCGTACCAAAGATCAACCGAGAACTAGGCGCTTTCCGATACAGTAGTACTGACGCAGAGCTTCCACGACTTTCAATGGTGGCTTGTGTGCTGATATCCGCGCTGTGAATCATTTCGTAGACATTGTAAATCTCTTACCGCTCGTTCCGGACAGAAATATTTGTCTGAACCGTATACCGTTCTGTTCCGTCGAAATAATAAAAGAATTTCAAAAACATTTCACCGACTTTCTTTTTATTATGTCTCCTAAGAATCGAACATGGAGACACGTTGTAGATGTGAAGAAAATAAAAGTGAAACACCATACACTAGAAGTTGATTCGTGATATTTTCCTATCTAACCTTGCTTATTTTCCGATTGTCCCCCCTCCTCTTTGTCAGCACCGAACGAAAACCGAAATTGGATTTGTTGAAAACGTGTGTGGCGTGCATTCCACGTTTGCTTCCGAACGATATGGGCCAACCGGAATTGTTAGAATTACTGGCCAAAGTATGCTTGCATGTGGACGAGGATTTGCGAAAAATGGCTCAACAGGCTATGGCCAATTTGATAGTCGAGCTACCTGCATTTCGCGTGAAAACTATACAGGGTAGGCTTACGAAGGTAGCTTAAGATGAGTTGAAACACGTGGTCTTCTCATCAACACTGCCAGTTATCTGCAAAGTGGTCCTAACTGCAAATTGAGGGCCAGTTGATTCTCATTTTTCGGTCCGCGTAATTTAGCTTGGTCGCAAGTAACCTCGTGCCCTGTGGGTGCACTCATTTTGTACCACTCCTCCCTTGTCCACCCCGTTGGTTGCTCTGTGAGTGATGCGCCTATCGGTCTGAGTCAAATTGACCCTGTTTTCGGCACCCTCCTATCGTTTCAAGGTCAAACAATATACCAGCGCTCTTGATTAAGTGCTCGAAGAACGAACATGGCCATTCATTTGATAAATATTAGGAATAATAGTGGTAATCGACTTATACAAGGGATAGAGTTATACTCTAAATGATTGTTACAGGAAAATGCCTGTCTCTAAAGTTGTCACAATCTGAAGCCTGGCCGGTAGCGATCAGGCGGTTTAAATTGCAAGCTAACTCGATTGCGAACCGTGCTTTAGAAAGGTGCGCAGAGTAACTAACATGCCGGCTGATTACTAACAATTCGGACAATTGCATGCAAACTATCATTGATGAAATACTGGTGTGCCATGTACTACTCGGAAGTAGTATGCGTAATCGGCAAGAATCATGGACAGACCGGGATTACGTAAAACGAACGGAACACAGTGAGCTCAAACGAGGCATACAAACATGTGGTAGTGATCGAACGAGTATTGTTACGGACCCCGACCGAATATAGCACGACTGATAATACGCAATTCCGATTCTCGCGCCACGACTGGTAAACTCGACCGCGGAAGACCCGCACATACAAGGAAGAACACGGAAGACAAGATCTCCAGCTCAGCCGTATATTTGGTCATGGACCAAAGGCCATTGTACATTGCTACTCGGCTGTTTATATACAATTTTGTGTGACCTTGCAGATTAAAACAACACTGCGCTTCGGTGAAAGTGAATTGTGCAGTTTTTCATAGCGTACAGCCGCGCGCTATTCAACTTCAAAGTTGATATCGAATATCTTGATAATTGAGCAAGGTAATTAAAAACTGATCGCGGATATGAGTTCCTCAGCATCGATTTGTGGGGAAAGAGATGGCCCAAACAGAATCATAGATGCAAATAAGATGTTCGGTTGTGGCCTAATCACTGAAGTGTAGTCCCAATGTATTTGTGCGGAAGCAAACGTCCTGTGGGTTATTACACCCAATTAAAATCCCATCACTGTCGGTCAGCTTTGGTTATAGATAGAACTTCACAGTCTCCCGGTTCGGTCCCTTATTATATTTAATCTACTGGAGCCTTATGCAGTTCTGCATTCAGGCTCATGGTTGTCGGTCTCTTCTCTGATGATGCGATAGGCCTTTCTGCGACAGAGTACCAAAATACCTGGGAAGGATTAAACAAAAATATCATCAGGCTACCGGCTGTTAAAGGAAGAATAATGGTTATCATTGACGGAGCCCAATGCATTTGAAAACAAAGCAACTGTTAAACGACACTGTCATCTTCCGTTTATCGGACACTGATTCAACTGGTTCACTGCAGAAAAAAATCCATACAACCCTGAAAATACCACAGAATATGCAGACTTTTATCGAAGAAGAACGCTGAAGGATGAGAGGTCGAGCGTCAAACACCACACTGTTTTACGGATTACCGAGGCTACGCAAAGAGGGCATTCAGTTCGGATCGATCATTTTGCCCGAAAACCTAACATACAGTTTGGTCGAAGAATTATCACCCTTGACTTATTGAGACCTTGGATGGTTATTCACTCCAGTTTTCAGAGTTTTATTGCCGGTTATCACTCCTAGTGCAGTGGGCATTTGTGGCATTCATGCGCAAACATGTAATAAAGCAAGAGTCACTTTGGTGACTATAGCGATCCGCTACGGTTCGACTCCTTACCACATCTAACCTATTATGACCTTATTTGGTTTTCCATTCCAAGTATCAAGTTCAGGTTGCCAGTCGTTGCTAATAGTGCAGTAAACCTTTGAGGTTGCTTGATGCACTCCTTCCGCTGCGCTAGCGCACAAGCATGTGATAGAGAAACCACTGACCCTAGTCCAATAACAGAAGCAGGTAATCTTTTTTATAGCTTATTTCTAATCGAAAGCGTGAAAAATATGGGCAACACGATCTTCTGCCATCAGATTGTTAAATCAATGTTATTTCCATATCGGATGGGTCATGGCCGTTTTTTTAACCAAATGCCAACCGCGTATCTCATCCTCGTGGGTGTCTCTCCTATGCTTCACCTATTCAGTTTAGCCTTGTTCGATATCTATCCTGCTGTGCCACGATACAAGCCAAACATGCTGCTGTTTCATGGGGTTCTGTATGAATGGTATGCCTTCCGGGCTCGAGTGTACTAGAGAGAATCACTGGAAGTGTCATACATCAACTGGGAGTAGTTATACTCCCCTGTTCTGCTTTTTGAAATCCACGATGTACGTTAGACCTGACTCAAATGCAGCCCCATGTGATCACTGAGACCTTGCTTTATCATAACATTGTACGATGGACATATGTCTCAGGGTACAGAATTATTGTGCACATGTTCGATGGATTCATTAGGCCATTTTTGTATGAGATGCTGTTTTTGTTACGCACAGCTTGTTGACTTGTTGGTGCCCGTGCTTCCTCGGTAACTTGCCACACGCACGACAAAAGCACGCATTTGATGGTGTCGGCGATCTTTTGAATGTTTTATCGCGTATGATCCCGGTGTAATTTCTAACCAACCCGATTGGTAGGTTCGGCGTATTAAAAAAAACTCGAGAATTCTGATAATTCACTACGGTTGGCAAACCTGTGATTTTGCCCTAATTGTGAGCTGTTCTGACACTGTTTTACCGTGCTATTTTAGTTTTCATTCAATTTATCCAAAAGAATGTGTCCGATACGTCACCACAAAAATTGGACGGTTGTTTAAAAACCCTGTTCCACCTGCTCAATAATTGGAAATTGGCGTTACAAAAGGTAAGTAAATGATATATTCGTACACCTGTTCGGCACGTAGCCTGTGAACTTATTTTTGCATTTGTTGCTTTGCCTTTCAATTGAGGACTGTTTGTGTTTGTCATGTTCATCTTATCACAATCATTTAGGTGGTAGAAAACTGTTTTTTGGAAACGCCACTCTCATGTACTCACAGAAATGGATCGTGTCGTTGTTTTTGGAAACTGTCAAAAATCTGACAGACCCAGTATATCTTCAACAATGCTTCCGGGTTTTTTTTCATTTAAAAATTTATTCCTGATGACATTGTTTCTTTTGTTGTTTCAGTATTGAACAGGTACTGTGCCATGGGGAATCTTGTTTTCTACTTGTCATCATTTCTAATATTTCAACCGAATTTTTCGGATGGTAGAATGTGCAGTGTCTTCCGCGTTTCGGTATTATTGCCTAACCGTAGCTTATGTAGTACAACGACCGAGCGACAATTGTTTACATGATGATCCTTGTCAAACAGACGGTTCTTCTAGAATCACGAGTTTGAAATCATTACTGTGCTCATCCGGCTCTCTTTTGTTTCATCTTGAACCAGTGTTACGGAAGGTAATTAACTCCCAACTTAGAATTTCGGATCCAGTATATTTTGTCTTCCGTATTTCTCTTCTATTTGATACCAACAATTCATGTGGAACATAGCTCAACACAAAATAGATCCATCTGTTCACGCGTAGCAATGTGCAAATGAAATTTTCCCACCTCTTTTCTCGAACCATTTTGCTGCTTTTTTCCTCCTCTTCCAGGATGGGGCTGTCTCGCCTAGTTTCAGTGACAAGTCGGCATTGTACGAGGCGGAGGGATTTGCTCTGGTTATGCTTTGTCATTGTCGTTCAATTACTCGTCGTCTGGCCGTTCACATATTGCGCAAATGTCGTGCTTTGATTCGTCTAATCAACGCGGCAACTGCCGCCGGAGATATCCCCGTTAGTGCTCTAGCCGTTGATAGCGGTGGTGGTGAGGAGTTGTGCTGCATTGATGTGCTGGATCGTTTGGTTCCCCAGTTGCTCGAACGTGTTCTGCCCCTGATCCCAGTTCACGAACGGGTAAGATACACTGTCCCAATGCTTAGTCGTTCGAATCAGAACGACTGATCGATGTGTGTTTGTACAGTTAGACTGCGTATTCCGTGTGTTGGCTACTAGGGCATTCTTTTCTTTTCCCACCAGTGTAGGTCCACTCCCTGTCCATCTTGTATATTCATACTTTCTAATTCAACGTGCAACATGGTGAGAAAGGCAGTGGTCAGTGGGGCTTGCCCTACTGTTTAACGCTGTACGATGATGATGTTCGCATCCGAAGTAGTCCCTGGTGAGCTCTGGCTAGTACTGATGAATCAGTCCCATTTGTCTTCAATTCATACAATTGTGTACTCATTGGATGGGTAAAGAGGGCGCGATTTGATATAATCAGCTGGACGTATGTTTGCTGATCATTCGACAGGTTCATTCATCATGGGTCTGAGAACAAAGTGCTACACTTCATAGATAATGTGCTTTTCCATAACTTACTTTTAATGTGCACTCATTTGAGAAACGAAACTCCGAATTATTTCCTGTTAACGTTTATCGGCTTAAAACGGTCATCTGTTGTTCTGTCATCAACTTTCGTTGCTATGGTAGAGGGGGCATGTCCGATGCGGGTGATTTTCTTGAAAATTTCACAGTGAGGTTCTTAGAGAAAGCAACCAGAATCGGCTCATCCAGTGCATGGTGAACGGTTGTTTGAACTGCGCCGAATCTTCTCACTTGGTTCCACTTTCGGTTGGAGACAATTTATGCGATTGTTTTGGTTGTCTTTTCATAGAAGTAGGCATATATGATTGTCAGTAGTTAGAAAAAACATGAACGGTATGTTCAGTTAGGTAAAAAAAATATTTTGGGGATTGTGTTGCCAACTGTGACACATTTAACGCACGAAGTCCATTATACCGCGCACAGCTTGATCAGGTTTTCCACATCTTACAACCAATTATGTATTGATCACATGAACCTTTATTTGAGTCACTGCCCGCTTCGGTGGACAATGCACACCAATGAAGGTTATCTAGTGGAATGCGAAACGCCTGTCCTATTCGAAACAACCGATAAAAGTCAAATCAATATTCTGTACAATGATCTACCTCACTCGCTGAAGATTTCCCGTTGAGCTGGCGTTTCCACCAGATTTGAAGACTCGTACGATCGACGACCGATGAACCTCGTATGTTCTCGGCTAGATATGAGTTATGTAGAGCTGGGCTAACTACTACACCGTATATGCATCTGATTATTGATCAACAAATATATCTTCCACGAAGGCCACAGACGATGCATACTTGCAATGCAGTTGCTGAGTATGCGACTAGGCTTCATTCCGGCACCTGGTTAAATTTTAATCAGATTAGTATTGTGCACGTGAATTCCTCAACGCATTGCTGTGTGCTGACTGCTCTCGAAGGAATTCGTGTCCAGATGGGTTGAATCTTTCGTCGATATGCGCCAAGCTTCGCGCAAAGGTCTGGACACTTACTTGCGCCTTTTGACGTGTGCTGCATGTTCAGAAATGAAGTCGTGTACTATATCCATCTCATTTTCTAATGAACTCTCACATACCTTGTTGGGTAATAAAGTATTCATTTCTATGCTGACTTTCACCGTACAATGTGAATCAGGCACCAATACTATGTAGCCGTTGGCAGGCATCCATGTTTTGGTGCGATTCGTTTGCAGCAGTGTTCATATATTCACCAGTTGTCATCCACACTGTACTCTAAATTGATCCGATGAGACTGAATTCCCTTACGTTGTGACATTCCGGTTTAATTTGTAGGTTCGTGTAAGCCCGATATTCTTTTCTAGAAAAGAATGAGCTTAAAGTGTCATTTCGGGACTGGCATAGGATTCGTTTTGCTGATCAACTTAGTTTGTTTGGCACTCGTGTGTATTCATCCGCACAGACGTGAAAATATCAGTATTTTGCCCTCAGGTGGTTTCTGATTTCTGTGATTTTCATTGAATGCTGCCATTCCCAAATGCTTATAGTTAGAATTTACTTGAAACCCTAAGATTTTAAAATAGTTTGATCTAGCCTTAGCGGTTCCATGGTTTTAACCATGTCAGTACGTGGTATATTGAAACACAAGATCATTTGGCAACCCCGTTCCTCATTACGTATAGACTACCTCCCAGAATGAACAAAGAGCAGTCAGAAATGGCAAGTTAGCGATGGAAACAGCAACGAGCGTCTGACTGTCGGTGTCTAAACTGTATTAATCGAAGGAACGGAATCGATCACTCAAATTTTTTTAGTCAGACGTCGATTGCGTCATTCTCGGTTGTAATGCATGCTCATAGAATGGATTTCGACGCTGAATGTTGCCTAACCTACCTCTCATTGTCCATCAATTGATTGTCCGACCTAATGTGTTGCTGACTGATGAACTGGCTGCACATTTTCCCCCCATTTCACTTCATATATGTAATGGCTTGAGGACGAAGGCATCTGAGAGGCGTTTACTGGTTTCCTATGTTCTGGTTTTGATCATGGATCCCTTCATTGTCCTTACTAATCACACTGTTCGGACACCAGTGCATTAGCTGTAGCTGTATGCCACTCGCGCAAACCAAATTTGCACTTATTTGCGCTACTGGCACAATTTCTGAAGGCAGTACAAAGTACGATTCAATACAAACTGCACCATCAGTCGATAACATCGGTTGCAGAATCTATAATAGGTTCATGATATACTTGGTCATTGTTCAGTGTGTTACTGGAGAACGAATAAAAGCTGGTAACCGAATTCATGAAGGTGTTACAGATAGTGCGCTGCCATTGGTTTTATCGGTGATCTTAATGAATATTCACATGGATGATCTTCTCCGCTGTTAAGAGCTTCTTGGTTCCCCTTCATCCTTCTTTTGAATCCCCGGAAGAGTTCAGCACTTCGTTTCGGTCCAAATTATTACTGCGAGGGTGTTTATTATTTGTCTCTTGCTTATTATTGAAGTTAATATATTTCATCATATATTGTCAATGTTGTGTACAGCTCTGCGGTCACGTACCCGTACTCTCTTCCGTTTTCTCCATTTGATATATAACTTTTCTAGTCCGCTCTGAGCAGTAATAGTTCAGTCCATGTGGACTTCTCGGTGCTGACCGAACGATGCAGTCCGGTTTGGTTGGGCGGATCCACCCCCATGACCAGCTATCCGGCTGTGGTGATGCCCACAAATTTTGTGAGTAATCAATACTCCAGTTTGATGCCCATGAATGATTTGGATCGTGGCCAAGTCAAAGATGTG
Source organism: Fasciola hepatica (assembly GCA_948099385.1). Classification (NCBI taxonomy): domain Eukaryota; kingdom Metazoa; phylum Platyhelminthes; class Trematoda; order Plagiorchiida; family Fasciolidae; genus Fasciola; species Fasciola hepatica. The sequence continues at coordinate 2,860,117 of CANUEZ040000126.1, read as the reverse complement.
TCTGAACAGGTGACGAGACGTGCCCAGTTCTCAATGTATCCAGCGGATACTCGGGTCGATGCGGGCGAACCCAGCAATAACAACAATGTCAGCAGTAACAACAACAACAACAACATCAAGGATAGCATCGGGGATGTTCACAAATCCATGAGTAAATGTTTTTATGTTCAGGATTTTTTATTACCATGGTGTGGGGGAATACGTCTGATCCCAATCACGTTAAAGCTACTAGTGCCTGTCATAGTTCACAACCAACCATCCTATCCATATATATACATATATATATATATATATATATATATATATATATATATATATATATATATATATATATATATCCACTGGAATCTAATTTGAATCGTCTGGAGTGTGAATGAATACTCTTCATTGAAGAGCGCACAAATAAATCACAACTGTGATTTTTCATAGTTATTCGTGTCTGGGTCACTGCTAACCCAACGAACAGCGAGGCTGCATGTGAAGGCGCTCATATTAATAGTAAGTAGTATATGAATGAGTGGAGAAAATGTCCCTGGAGTCATATATATATATATATATATATATATATATATATATATATATATATATATATATATATATATATATATATATATATATATATATATATATATAAAATATCGACTGACTGCTTGATTGTAGTTCCCAAATGGTAATTGTAGTGTTTCATTGAGATCACACAGCGTTCGTATCCGCTGTTACCCTAAATAAAATGAGAACTGAACGGTACTGGTCATCTTATTGACGAATACATGAGTGTCGCTAGGTGTAAATAATAAGTGGTAAACGATTGATGAGAAAGATGATGTGTGAGGTGTTTTTTCAACCAGATTCTCCAGTTTCTTTCGGTTGTAAAACCAGTCTTGAAAAAGGTTACCCGTGGTGACCGAAACGTCGACAACCTACCAACGATCTCGACTACGCTGTGTTATTGAGCAATAAAGTTCTACCAGATTCCCCTATGTTTTTTAGTTAGTCTTTTGGTAATGAAACGGTCATCTCGTTTTCAAATATACTTTGTCTGTTTCATCTTGGTTGCCTTTAGCTCAGAACGGTGCTGATAGTACCTTTTGTGGTTTTCTCTGTTTGCACGGTAGGTAGTTCTTGCAGTGTGATACACTAACAGTTACTAGCAAAATACTCGTGTTATTCTTCTAATCCGTTATGAGTGCTACGGAGCAGCAGGACAATCAGAGTACGTATCGATTGATGCTTTCAAAATCAGTCGCGGTATTATCATTATCAGACACATACTGAGACAAAATGGGCTCTCGATTTGTACTAGGGGCCAATCAGGCTTGTTCTTAAATGATTTGTTATGCAGTACGAATGTTGCACTACTTCTAAGGTAACACTTCAGAAGCAGCTGTTGAACCGCTGTTTCATCAGGTTTAATTTCGTGGTTGTCAGCAGTGTAGGGCATCTCTCGAACCACCACTCTCTACGTGGATGGAATGTGAAATTCTGAGGTTTCGCTGTCAGCCGGGTTGTTGCCACGTGTGGTTCATTAAGGCTTTACCTGACTCGCCATTCCAAGTCTTAGTTTCAATAATGTCACCCTCATCCGCGAGACTGCAGCGAGTCTTTGGGGTTACGTTATGTTCATCTTCCAACACCCTTTTTTGGGTTTATCATTGGTGGTTTACTCTTGTTGATCTTCAGGCCCAGGTATTTTATTGATAAGGGCAACACTGATAGGACACGCGGACGTACCCCTCGGTAGTCCGAAGTCTCTCGGGCTGTAAAGCACCCCTTCGAGTTTCGTCTGGTGGTAATAGCGTACATGATAAGCGAGTGATAATCGAAACTCCGTGGTTGTGAATACATCGGACCCATGGCAGCGTTTCCGCCCGGGTGAGAAGACAAATTAAATTTTCACTGTTATCTTGTTTCATTATTTCTCCTAATTGGGTCGTACTTGTGTGCTCTATATCATAGGGATTTTTTGGCGAAATATATTATTCGCTGTTTTCATGTTTCAACCTATTTGCGGTAATCATCTCTAGTACTTGGGATAGATTAGTATTGTTTTCTCCGTGACGTTCCATTTCGATCTCCCTAGTCATAGCTGTATACTGTGCTTAGTGTGAATGATCACCAGTTTGCGATAGCAGAAAGTATATATATATATATATATATATATATATATATATATATATATATATATATATGTGATTGTGTAATCTCGAAAGCTGTCCTTCGGTCTGTCAAATGTAAACTGCCTTTGTTACAAGGTTACTAGATGCAGTTTCCATTTTTGTAGTTTTCCGACCTCCTTAAATGTAAATTTCGCCAGATCTCTTGACACAGTCTGATCACTAGTAAAATATCCTATCATGGACTAATCAGTGAGTGCTGTTATCTGCATACAGCGAATGGATTCATTCGTTAAGTTTTATGGAATTCACTTTTATGCAAACCAGTTAACTGAGATAATGTTCTCTACTGGTGAACCGATCGGTCGTTCAGCTGATCGATTACACGCGAACACATTTAATGATTATTATGTGATTTTTAGTCTAACGATAAATCCCATTTCCGTTTTGTGACTTGTGATTTAAAAGTATTTCCGTCAATAATGTGGGTCGAGGGGACAGTTGAGCAGAATACGATCACGGGTCGCACTCGAAGATTACAAAGTTGATCATTTTCGTTCTTGATAACTGTGCTTCGCTCATAGATTTTTGCTCATCAAACCAAAAATGTGCCTAGTTTCCCACCTACTGAATTATCACCGACTCAAATTCCTCATTCTGCTTGTATTCAGCTAGGTCAGTAGAGACTTTGTTTTTTCGTGTACTGCTCATTTGTACCATAGAACGGTTTTCCTGGGTATTCACACACTTTATCACGGTGATAACGTCTCTGGGCTCTCAGCACCAAAATCCGATGTGTTCTTCAAGCACCACCCTCCAGTTCAACTGCGCTGAATGTAATGAGGTAGTGAAGCTCACTCGTTCGACGAATTATAGTCGCACTATCCAAACGTTTATCACTACTTCGACTTACCGTATCAATCACGTTTGTCTTCTTGATCTAACCACTGTTTAACCACATGAATGCATATTTGAATCTTATCGACAATCTTCTAAACAGTGTTGCTTACATATTTCCGGTACCAATTTCGTGTATCCGTAGTAGTGGTGCAAATGCTAAAAAAACAATCGAACTAAATACATAAAGCCATCACTGAATTAGTTTGACTTGAATAAGGCTTTTCTCATTAAAGATGCCGGAGGTGTCTGGGCACATCATACTTCGCGGCTGCCCACATCCTAACCGGAGCCTTTGACTCAGAAGTCTGACCCAGTGAGGCGTTCATTCAGGACGGGAACTTGACCGATGCACCCGTGTAGGTCATTTCCTGATCTGTTAAGTAAGACTTGATTATTTCAAGCATTTTGTCTCCTCTTCGCTGGTGCTTTCTTATCGACCCGCTTTTCAGAATAAGTCCTTAGCCACATGCGTCCAGTGTAGCAGGCGGAAGGTGGACGGGAGAGCATCATTTGTGCTGGAGGATGCCCAGCTTTGGTGGGCGATAGCTGCCCAATGAAGTGTGATGATTTCTCCCACCGTCGAGAGAAACCTGAAATACTCCACTCCCACGTCCATTTGTTGAGGGATCTTTGACCAGTAAACTGTTTTCCTCCATGTTTATTCGCTGGAGTGTCCTCTCCAAGGGCAAAGCGGTTAGAACCAGATGTCCTTCAACTGGTTCAGTGGAACTGAGCATCTTCTGGCACAGAGGTGAAAGAATAATGTTGAAAAGAACTGAACTGACTCGGAAAATGTGTCAACTGATAGCTGTTTCAGTCTGTGGGCTAAGACTCCTGTCCATAAATAGGAATAAAGATTTGGCTACAATGACCAAGTCAAAATGACCACGACGCGCGTTGAATCATAAATTCTCTCCACCAGAAAATACACTTATCGACTACTGTTAACGTCGCGCTCATGCGTACATTCTCGCATGAACTTTAGTAATACAATACACTCATTCAAGACGTTCATCTTACATGCTTCCCGCTACTGCTACATGGTTATTGTTCCATTTTGTCTCTCTGTGAACTAATTTCTTCGGCTCACAATTGAACCCTCGTAGCTTCCAGCCTCTACGACCGGACAATGTCGCCCATGCAACGTGACAATCGACGAGTGGACCATCAATCTGTTGCGCACGCGGCGGCTACCTTCCCACATTCAGGTACTCCTGGTTTGTTTCGACGTGCATGTCAAAATCAGCCGCATCATCCGCATCACCCAGTTCAGCATGCTCAACAGGCTTACATCGTGCAACCTGTGCCCGAACGAGTTATCCTCAACGATGTATGGGCTACATGCTTGTTCATCGCATTCTCACCCGAAAATTTGGTTACTGCTTGTCCGATGGCAATCAAATACGCCTGGTCTGTGCTCTACCACCGCTTGAGTCAACTGTTTCCTGTCATTGATCCTAGGTGAGAAGAGTGTAAACCAGATTGTGAAAACTAGTAGTGCTGACTGTGTTTTGTCTACTTCACCTAGGATACTACTTCATTGATTGTTTGGACAGAGATCTATATTAGCAGTTCAACTGATTTACTCTCCGCTAGTTTGTTTAGAGTATGAACGATCGTGTGGAAAACAATCCAATTTTAGATAAAGCAAACTGATTCACTGTTGCCAATGGTTACACAGAAATCTTTGCATTCGAATGCACTCCAAGTGGCAATCATAAATAGCATCCCGACTCTGAGCAGAATAAAGAAAACAGGATTACTCTTTCTACGTCCTCAATCCTGGATGCTGGAAGTTTCTGCGCGAATCATACTTCGTGGTGACCCACATCGCAGAATGGTCTTCAGTCCTGTAAGCCACAGATTAGTAGCTGTGAATCACCGTCATCTAAAAAGAGCGAAACTACAAAATTAGAAAGTTCATCTAGCCATGTTTCATTTAAAATCAAAGGGGTGGTGGGAGACAAAACGAGATGAAATCAGAGGTCGCTATCATGAAAACACAAGTGGCCCAACGAATGATTTGATTCTTTAGGCATGACAAAAGGCCGAGCAACAGTGGTGGCATTCAAACCTCCCCTCGCATCCGATTTTACTCGTCAGTGATGTGTATCTTTCAACCACTTTCACCTCTCATTCCTAATGAATATGGTTCTCTGCACTACTTGAACCACTTTGCAGAGATCAATCTGTTGGGAATTTGATCGCACCGTAGCCTCACATCCACGAGAAGTTGCTTCAAGAAATTCCATGCTCTTAGCGCTGTTCATGACGTATCCAAACGCATTCCTGTCATTGCGACGATGCCAGTTACCAGCCATATAGTTCGGACAGACACTGGTGCGAAAGACCTGACACCAAGCTTTAGGTCGCACTTCACATCGGGTTGAATGGTCGGTATTTGGGATCGTACCCGCTTGAATGGTATTGCAAGATAACTACTCCATAGCCGTTCCATCAGGATTGTTTTCTAACTAATCCGATGACTGAACCATTAGTTGTGACAGTCTTGTTCCAGCTCATGCTGGTGGTGGATGTCTTTTGTTGCATAAGTGATAATATGTTTACTTTCCACCGACCTTCAAATAAGCATGGTCATAACCGGAAGAAAATAACGAAGCAGATGCTTGGCAGATGGATTGTGCGGTATTCATAGTTGTGACTGGAGGGCCGTTTTACTATGCGACCGTTCAATTCATGATGATAGCGTAAGTATCCGTACCTCCTTCTTGAAGTTTGAATCAAAGAACATAAGGGCAGAGGACGCAGTCCGTTTTCCGTTGTGCGATTATATCTAGCCTTTATAGCCAAACACTCTTCAGATGAGGCTGACACTGTTAGGACTTCCAAAGTGCTTCTTTTCCGAGTTAACCGGATCACTACTCTAACCGTGGTTCTTACATATTGCCTGTTTGTAAGGGGGGGGGGGGGGGCGTGGAGCTGGTGGAAGGTGAGTTTAACCGACTATGCTAGAGAGACCATTTCTAGATCACCAACCAATGTGCCCTCTTTATTGGAATTTACTCGGAAAACTGTCGAGTTGTGTGTCGCAAATTGTGAGGTATTATACGAGAAATCAGTTACTCCACCGCGCATGCACAAAGTTGATGGTGGACAAAACATCTATATCCGTCGACTGGTTACCATTCGTGACCTATTCAGGTCATCGAGTGTGTCCCTCTCTCACTGTGTTGAGGCATGATCATGATATAAACAAGGCCGAATAGGGTTTATCTGGCGAATGCTTTCAGAAACGTTGTGATTAAAGAAAATAGAACCTCGCCCATCTTGGACACTGTTGGGGTTTTGGATGACAGCGATTCCACTACCCTCAAGTAGGAACCAATCCTGTCTATGTTGGTGAAAGTAAACGGTTCTGAGACTACCAGTATCGGAAATAACGATTATTTATTTATTGTAAGAAACGTACACTTACAGTCAGTTGCCCATATTATTTACCTGGGTTCTCTCTCTTGTCTGTTACTACGCTCTAACAGTGCGCAGATTGTAGAAAACCGTGCTTCGTCCATACTGAGATCATCGAGCAAAAAACCCACAATGGAAAGAGAACAATTCTTTCCACTGTGGCATAACTATGCCGTTCTGGGCTGCTGCATTGCACCGAATTCCACCGGATCCCGACTGAGCGCGTCTCGGATAGCACATTACCAGACAGGTTCGCCCACGGAAATTGGAGCTGGTGCGACTTCTGCTGGGACACGACTGGGAATGCGTTAGTAAGTCGACCTTTTTCACCAATATAAACTCCATCTTCCTCTCTCTCTTTCTCTGACTTACTACTATTCGAAAGTTAATCAGCCATCATTGAGTTAAACCACGATAATGAAACTGAATGCACTTTGCATGTGCGCGCAAACGTTATTTCTCTTCACAGTGATTTTGTTCCAACAGTTGATCCGATTCTCATTTTGACTAAAACACCGCATAGTCTATCATATATTCTTCAAACACTCATTCTTTCTCAGAAGCTAATACATCAGTATGGTCAAAAATGTCATGTTCATGAACATTCGAAGACGGTTATTCTCTTTTCCGGGAGATTTATTGATTCTTCTGTGCAATCCATCCAAATGTAATAATACCACAGATCAATACACTATCATATGGTGCATTTCATGGTTTAGTTGAAACAATTGAGGACGGTATTAAGGACTAATACTGCTCCTTTGGTGTTGTAAGTTGGTAGTTTTTAATTCATACACCTTGCCCGTTTTTCTGGCCAACGTTTCAGCTCCACTCCGTCATATGTTCTCAATCCGGACCCTTCGGAACCATGTGGTGGTCCTCCGAGGTCCTCATTGGCTTCGTCCAGCACAGCCTCCGCATCTGCGTCCAGCATCAATTCCGAAACAAAGTGTTCTTCCTCAGCTCCAGGAAATACAGCTACTTCGACTCTGCCGAATTCTTCCTCGCCGACTGGGGTGAAGGAAACCGCTCGAGATTTGGTCCGACTACTTGTTCCGTTGTTGCGTTGCGAACAGACCGAGATTCGTGATTCCGCTATCGGTGGATTGGGTCGAATCAATCCACTTGCATTCCGGTACGTGTGTTCTGGAGGTATTGGTACCCGACTTCAGAGTCCTCGTTTCAGTTTTAGGGATAGCCTCATTGGATTAAAAAAGTAGAATCAGTGTTCATTAGCAAAGCACACACGGTCAGCAATTAATCAAGCGTGTTCGGATCGATCAGTCCATGGTTCGCAAATGAATGCACAGGTTTTAAATCTTTCCTCTCAAACTTATTCAGAATAATCAACAAATGGTCCAGCTCTCTGTTGCCACCGTCTGTCACTTTGCTGGTAGACATCATATCGTCTTAGCTCTACCTGTTACCACATCTAACCTATGTTTTTCTCCACATCAAGTTTCAGAATCATTGATACCGGTTACCATCGGCAGTGTAGTCAGCCTTTAAGGTCATGCGTTATGCCTCTTTCTCTACAGTGATGCGCAAGCATTGGATTGAAAAATGTACTTCAAAGTAATGTCAAGCTGCTTGGTTACACGACCCACGACCAGTTTAGCTAATGTGAATGATCCATCAGTTTAGACCTATCTTGCTTGTTAGCACTACTATGCCCTCTCCTTGCCTTTCCCCGTAGTGTGGCGTTTGTTCGCAAACATATCTCGCCTTAGAAATCCATTTCTGTTCTGACTATAGTAACCATTATCGTGAACCAATAGTATTCTTGTAAAGATACAACGAAATGATCTAGGTATATTGTGTAAACCAACGGTTTTGACTTCATTTTCTGGACAACTAGAGCACAAAAACACTGGTTCCGAGATGGGTACCAATGTAAACACCTAAAATGACGGATGATTAAATATATCGTGCATGTATCTTTATTAATGACGAACGCTCAAATGGGTGACATTTTCCCGTAGTGTGCTACAGATGACGATGGATGGAGTGCTTCACTTGATCCTCGGTAACACTGGGTCAGCCTGTAAACGCCAACCCAAGGACCCTCCTGAAATAGTCAACCGCTTCGTATCCCAGTTGCCTTAGCGTGAAATATGGTTGTGAATATTCGAGCGCAGTTAGTACCTCTTTAATGACATTTGTTTCCGTTATCTATGCTCACTTTCCCCCCGTGCTGCACACATTCCCATTTACGCGTGTAGTGATGTTCTGGATGAATTGCTTCCCCTGCTTAAAGAGTCCGTGGATCGGAAGCAGGAGAACGTTCGTCGCCGTCGTCGCCGTGACGGTCTGAGGGCTTCGCTCATACGCGTCTTGGCTCTGATGAGTCAAAATGGTGTTTTTGCTTATCCGTAAGTTCCTGACGAGCCTGTTTACCTTTTGAATGTTTTATACACCTGAACCAAAGCCATTGAATGCACACGCGCATAATTTAACCGGACGATGAGACTGTACAGTGGTATGGCGTGATGGCTTGCCTGCCTCCATGACCCAAAGAGCTATGCAGGATGGTTTCCTTAAGCCGAGGATGCAATCATGCCTGACAGGTCGATGGGTAGAGGCCGGATGAAGTTAAGTCTCTGAACCAGGTCTTTGGCAATACCTGATTCTAACCACTGTGCCCTTGGAGAGGACACTCCAGCGAATTAACTCGGAGAGAAACATTTCACTGGTCAAAAAACCTCCGCTAAATGGACGTAGGAGTGGAGTATTTCAGGTTTCTCTCGACGGTGGCAAAAGTCATCACACTTCATTGGACAGCTATCGCCTGCCCTAGCTGGGCAGCCTCCAGCGCAAAGGATGCTGCCCCGTCCACGTTCCGCTTGCTTCATTGTGTGCATGGGGCTAAGGAGTGAATCCGAAAAGCGGGTCGATAAGAAAGCACCAGCGAAGAGGAGACAAAATGCTTGAAATAATCAAGTCTTACTTAACAGATCAGGAAATGACCTACACGGATGCATCGGTCAAGTTCCCGTTCTGAATGAACGCCTCACTGGGTCAGACTTCTGAGTCAAAGGCTTCGGTTAGGGTTCCAAAAGAAAAATCCCTCTCGCGGTGTGGGCACTCGCCAAGTATGAACCCCCCACAGGCCTCCAGTATCTTTCCTTTAAAAAGCTTTACCAATTGTCCCTCCTTTTATTTAAGGTCCACGCTAAACGCCATGGCTAGTTGCGGCTGTGATGAAAGCAGTAGTTCAGGAGTTGGATATAAATCAAATGGACTTCCTAAGCGTAAATGTTCACTTCACCTGGCTGCCTTTACCGTTCGCACACTATGTCAGATAAGGCACCAGGCTGCCTTAGCTAAAACTCTTGACACTTTTAAAATAGATGTGTGCTGTGTCTCCGTAACACGCATACAAGGCCCCACTTCTGTGACCACCCCTTGCACCCCGATACAACCTCAGTCTCTCGTTTCACTCTTCACTCTTCGCTCTTCACGTGTCGAGTGATTCAGTATCTAGAGCTCGTGGTCAGGCTGGCATTCGGATTGCTTTGGGCATAAAAGCTGAGCGTGTAGTGCTAGACTGGATTGCAGTCAGCAGTCGTTTGTGTGCAGTTCGGTTGGACGGTTTTGTTCGTATTGTAACAACAAAAAACTGAAACGTCGATATTTGTTCGCCGTGTCCGTGTATGCGTCGACTGACTACAGTTCCTCTGGTGCCAAGGATGAATTCCACCAGGATTTGTCTCAGATGTTTCGAAGCACACGTTCAACGGACGTGGTGGTCATTGCTGGGGATTTCAATGCCCAAGTTGGCCATTTAGGAGATTTCGGAAGGCACATCTGAGGCCCATTTTCTATCCCAGCCGATCGTGCCCATAACGGCGATCGTCTCATTCAGCTGTGTTCTGACCATGGATTGTTTCTAGCGAGTGCAAACTTCTGCCATAAGAAACGGCATAGACTCACATGGCGTCCTTCTTCGTCTTCACAACGTTGGACTCAGATTGACCATATTGTGATTGGTCACCGCTGGCGTGGATCAATTGAGGATTGTCGTTCATTTTGGTCTACGCCTGTGGACTGAGATCATGCCTTGATTCGTGCTTGCTTCCGTTTACATCTCGTCCGTGGTCGCGCGACTGTAAATGCCACTTGTATCGCGTAGTTGCTTTTGGACGATAACTGGCGATACAATTTCCAGACGGAGCTGTCTGCGCAGTTATCGATGCAGCCAGATGTTTGGGATCCAAATGAACGTTGGCAACAGATCAAGGAAGCCTTGTATGCCACTTCGAATGTCACCCAGGACTCTGGTTCAAGTCGGTCCCACAAAGAATGGATATTTTCGACATCAGTTGTTCTGTTGGATGCTCGCAAATCCGTGCCTCCGGATGCCATATTCAATGAAGTGCGCAAATCCCTGAGATGCCAACTGACTAGGAGTCTGAGAAATGACCGTGAGCTTGGAGGGGTTACGAACTGTAAGGAAATGGATAAAGCTGCGTCCATTGGCAGTGCTCGCAACCTTTCCCGTTTGATTAGAGCTGCCGCTTCACGGAAACCCGGTATCAGTTATGTAATTAGTGAATCCGACGGCTCACTGATTCATTCTCAGGGACGTCATCTGTACCGCTGGACGGAACGCTTCACGGAACAATTCAGTTGGCCCACTTCAACGGTGGACCTTCGAGATATACCTGCCAACGAAACGATGCAGGCGGATATCAGTCCTGCCATCACGACGAGACTGCACCTGGACCTGGTATGATGGCTTGCGCGCCTCTATGACCGAAAGAGCTATACAGAATGGCTTGTGTAAGCCGGAGATGCAATCATACCTGACAGCTCGATGGATAGAGGTCAGACAAAGTTCAGTCTCCTGGTCCTCCAGGTTGGGGGTCGATTTGAGCTAGCAACTCAATCGGCAAAATCAGGGGGAGAATAATTGATCCAAGCAAATGGGCTTCCATCAAGCCATCCCGCTGCCTTGCGGACAGGTTCTTGTTAGAACTAAAGGCTTTGGTTGAAAACCCTAATCGTTCTCCTGCTTTGTGACTGGACACCCTAGCAGTACCCGTCCAACATCTCCCATGAACTGCACGAATAGAAAAAATTCCATACTGCATCGGTTGTCGCTCAGGCTAATCAGGACCGCGCTGCCCACTGCATCGAGCGGGGTGGGTAGTGATAAGTGTGCTACTGCTCAGAGTTCCCTCTCTGTTATTCAAACTTTGTCTTCTGTCCCTAACCATCCCTCTTTGGGGAGGATCACTTGAGCCCTCATCGGAAGTAGAAGTAGAGTCATGTATTCGATCACTAAGGCGGGGGAAAGCGGCAGGTCCCGACGAACTTCCACCAGTTCTTTTCAAACTGGGTGGTGAGGCGTTGATAAAATCACTAACCGACTTGCTCCGTGACATTTGGAACGAGGAGCGTATTCCGTTAATATGGAGTGAGTCATTGATTGTTCCCATCTTCAAGAAGGGAATACGCAATGGCTGTAGTAATCATCGTGGGATTAGCTTAATTCCGATAGTCACCAAAGGGTTAGCCTCTATTCTGCTGCACCGTCTTACACCCACTCGCGAGAAGAACACCCGCGAACAGCAGGCTGGATTCCGCCCAGGTCGAGGATGCATTGACCAGATTTTTATTCTTCGCCGACTACTTGAAACGCGTCACACGCACAGCCGATCGACAATAATGATTTTCTTAGACCTGAAAGGCTCCTTCGATTCAGTTGATCGAACAGCGCTTTTCAGTGCTCTTCATCGAAAAGGTATGCCCCAGAAGTTCGTGAACCTACTGAGATCATTGTATTCCCATACTGCTGGCCGTGTTAGAGTTTATGGTGAACTATCCGGTCGGTTCGAAATGACCAGCGGTGTTCGACAGGGATGTCCTATGTCTCCATTCCTGTTCAACTTCGTCTTGGACGAAATAATGGAGAGTGCGTTGCAAAGTCTTCAGGATGTAGGCGTTTAAGTAAGAAATAGTGGAAAGCCGTGTGACCCAGATTACGCGGACGGTGTTGTCTGCTTGTTCGAGTCTACGGAACATGCTCAACGTGCACTAGATAGACTCTCAAGAGCTGTGGCTCCATTCGGCATGCGCTTTGCACCTTCAAAGTGTAAAGTGATGTTACTGGACGTCAACGATTCCGAGCCTAATGCTCTTTGGGAAGGTGCTGTCAGTTGTCGACCACTTCACCTACCTCGGCAGCAGCGTGATGACAGATGGAAGCACTGTGGTAGCGGTGAGCACGCGGATATCCAATGCTCGAGCGGCGTGTGCTGAACTGAAGCACTTGTTGCATCGATATGATATTTTACTGAATTTGAAAGTTCGTGTATACTGTGCCGCAGTGCGTTCAGTTTTGTTGTATGGTTGCGAAACTTGGGGTCTGTGTGCTGAAAACATTCGTCGTCTTGAGGTTTTCGACCATTAATGTTTACGTAGCATCGCTAAGATGGGGTGGAACAGTCGAGTAAGTAATGATGAGGTCAGAAAGTGAGTATTGGGTACTAATTCGGAGAACGTTTTGTCACAGCGTATCCAGCTTAGTAGACTTCGTTGGTTGAGACATATGTTACGTATGTCAAACACACGTCTACCGCACCGTGTCCTATTCTCCGTTCCTCCTAAGGAGTGGAAGAGACCACATGGAGGTCAACAGATGACGTGGCAGCGAGGAATGAGAAAATGTACATCGAACTTAGGAAAAGTAGGTGTTTCACGTCTTCGTGGTTGGGGTCCAAAAGATCCATGTACCAGTTGGCTGGAAGCACTGAAGGATATGGCAGCGAACCGTGAACAGTGGTGATCGTGTTGTCACTTTCTGTCGAATCAGAATCATTGATCGATGTGTGTTTGTACAATTAGACTGTGTATTCCGTGTGTTGGCTACTAGGGCATTCTTTCCTTTTCCCACCTGTGTAGGTCCACTCCCTGTCCATCTTGTATATTCATACTTTCTAATTCAGCGTGCAAAATGGTGAGAGGCAGTGGTCAGTGGGGCTTGCTCTTCATCAGAAATGGAAATTATGTAGGAGATGGGTTACTTGAAAAGGTACAAAGCTGCTAGACTGGATAGGTTGTCTCGATCTTTTTTCAATGGAGGCGAAACTTTGATTTCAGAGTTAACAAAACTCCTCCGTATTATTTGGGATAGTGAGCACATTCCCAGGAAATGGTGTGAATCGGTGATTGTGCCGATTTAAAAACGCGGTGACAGGTCCTCCTGTGAAAACCACAGAGGAATTAGCTTGGTAAGTATGGCATCTAAACTGCTCACGGGGCTTATTCTCCACCGATTATCCAGTGCCCGCGAAGTGTGTACGCGTGAGAATCAATGGGGTTTCAGACCCCGTCTTGGTTGTATTGGCCACATCTTTACTCTTCGACAAACCTTAAAGCACAGACACATCTTCTGTAGGCCCACGATCTCAGTCTTTCTTGATTTGAAAGCGGTGTTCGACTCAGTCGACCACACAGTTCTCTGGCGCTGCCTCTCACTGAAGGATGTGCTGGAGAAGTTTGTCCCTCTTTTTTAATGTTTTTATGCGAACAGCCGAAGTCGAGTTTGTGCTTACGGCGGTCTTTCCTCCGAGTTCACCACAGAAAGTGGTGTTCGTCAGGGTTGTCCTCTTTCACCCTTCCTCTTCAATTTTGTGATTGAATTGATTTTTCAGATAGTCCTATCCTCGTGTGAGAACAGCGGCATCGATCTTTGCTCAGGCATTAAACTGTCTGATTTGGAATATGTGGACGATATTGTTCTTGAGTGAAGATCCAGGTAAGTTGCAAGCTCTTTTAGATAGTCTTACCAACAGTGTACGAATGTTTGTGATGCGTTTTGCACCTTTCAAGTGCAAAATGCTGTTGCAAGACTGGGTTGACTCAACACCAAACCTTGTGTTGGCAGGGGAAACTCTAGCTGAAGTGGATAAGTTTTGTTACCTTGGAAGTTACATCTCACCGGGTGGATAGATATCGGATGAAGTATCATCACGTATACAGAGCTCGCGTTTGGCTTTTGCCAACCTCCGTCATCTGTGGCGTTGGCGTGACATTCGATTGTCTGTTAAGGGTTGAGTGTACAAGGTGGAGGCCACGTTCGTTCTTTCATACGGTTCAGAAGGATGGCCGTTGAGGGTAGAAGATAGACGAAGACTCTCGGTGTTCGATCACCGATATCTCCATAGCATTGTCGGAGTATGGTGAGAACACCGTATTAGCAATGCTGAGGTTCGGTGTAAGGTGTTGAGAACCAGAGGTCAGTCCTTGGATCAAGTACTAAATCTAAACAGATTAGGGCGGTTGGGACATGTGTTATGCATGCCCACCAATAGACTTCCTCAGCGTACGCTGTTCTCTGAGACAGGTGGTGATTGGAAGGTAGGTCGAGGCGGTCAGTCCATGACATGTCAAAAAAGTACGAAAACCTTGACCAGTGGATTTGGCCGAGTAGGAAGTGTTAGACTATCAGGTTGAGGTCCATGTGATCAACCTACCGATTGGTTGGAGACAATCAGTTATATGGCTGTGTGTCGCGGCTAGTGGCGTAGTTGCATTCGACTCTTTTCTTATCGTCTTGATTCCCGCTTGATACTTTGACTTTTTGGATCTTAATCACTATGCTTCTATTCTTTTTGCGCTTTGCTGGACGATGCCGGAAGGTAGCAACCGAAACAAGAGCACAGAAGTGCGAGGTTAATGATTGATTAAACCTAAAGTTAAACTGTACCAGACGAGTGTTTCATATTTCTGCATTTGATCGTTTTGTTGATTTAGTTCACTGAGTTTGTTATTCTGTGTTGTTTTTACTTCGCCAAAGTAGATTTGTATTGAGATGCTAGCCGATGCAGGTAATTGGAGTTCAACGAACGGCTGACAAGTTGTTGTCAGGTTGTCTCTTCTCGTCGGAAGGTCTCCCTAATTACCGCGCGAACCATAAGTCGGACTGAAACACTCCTGGTGTGCAGCCCTGACGTTTCACCGAAAGTCCTCCGTAGTTATGTACCTTGAGATTATCCTGATGAAGGTATTTGCTGACTAGAGGTGTTCAAGCGTTTCTGCCCACGGAACACTTAGGGATAGGATAGAGCGATAAAGTCAATCACGGTGACGTGATGGGCTTCCAAACTCCACTGAAGAGAGAAGGCGATGGCAAACAACCCTGACGAATTTCATTTCTCATGGTGAATTTGGGTAAAAGATCGCCTTACGCACGAACTCGAAAGGTGTGTCTGTGCTCTAAGGTTTGTCGAAGGGCAAAGTTGTGGCAGATATAACCCCGACCGGGGCTGAAACCAGCTTTGTTCTCACGCGTACACCTGTCGCGGGTGCTGGGTAATCGTTGGAGAATCGTCCCGGCGAGCAGCTTGGGTGCGATACGTACCAGACTGATTCCTTTGTGGTTTTCACAAGAGGATCTGTCACCTTTCCTGTAAGTTGGCACAATCATCGATTTACCCCAGCCCCCCTTAAATTCTGTTCATTATGCCGGATTACCCGGAGGAGTTTTAACTCCGAAACCGAACTTCACCTCCATCCTTGAAAAAGATGGAAGCAACCTATCCAGTCCAGCAGCTTTGTACCTTTTCAAGTAACCTATCTCCCACATAATCTCCATTTCTGATTGATGAGTGATATCTACCAACATTGGTTCCCTTGTAGCTATATTCTGAAAAGCCACTGTAGAATTGGGTCAATTGAACTGTTCAGTATAATGCCCCACTCAACGGTTCAGACGACATTCCTGAGAGTGAATCAATGAGCCGTCTTATTCCTTGATTATCTCATTCATACCGGGCTTTCGTGGGCAGGTACTCCTAACTAAACGGTTAAGGTTGCGGGCATTGCCAATGGACGCAGCCTTCCCCATTTCTCATTTTGCAATCGACCACCGCACTCAGTCATTTCCCAGGCTCCTGGTCATTTTGTGCCTCAGGGATTTGCGCACTTCATCGGATGCAATATCCGAGGGGACGGATCTGCGAACATCCAACAGAGCATCTGATGTCAAAGATATCTGAGATGTGTGTGGCCTCATAAAGCGGACCCTGGTGTGGCATTGGCTGTCGCATGAAAGGCTTTCTCGATCTGTTGACGGTACTCATTTTGGTCCTGAACATCCGATTGCATCGATAACCGTGTAGACAGCTCTGTTTGAAAAGCCGGTCATCAGTTATTGTCTAGAAGCAATTGCACGTGGCGGAGGGTTTTAGGGTTGGTGTGACCATACAAGCGAAGTAATCAAAAGCGAGTACGTATCAAGGTGTGATCTGAGTCCACTGGCTTATATCAAACTGAAGGGCAGCGGTGACCAATGACAATACGCTCAATCTGAGTTTAACGTTGTGAAGAGGTAGGAGGTCGCAATGCGAGTCTATATTGTTTCTCACGACACAATTACGTTATCGCCAGAAACAATCTGGATGAGGCGATCGCCGTTATCATTGCGATCAGCCGCTATAGCAAACAGATCCCTCATATGTCTTTTGAAATCCCCCATCAGTTATCTGGTGTATTGACACCTCTAGCCATGACCACCGCCGTATACTCCGAAGCAGTTGAGAGAAGTCCCGGTAGAATTCATCCTTGGACTCAGATGAACTGTAGTCAGTGGGCTCATAGACAGACTCGACGAGCAAGCATCGACGTTTCAGTCTGTTGATGTTGACACGTACAGAACCGTCCAACCGAACTGCACACAAGAGACTCTTGGGTGGAATCTAGTCTAGTAGTGCACGTTTAGCTCTCGTACTCAGGGCGATCCCCAAGTCAGATTGATGACGAGCACTGAACACCGGACGACCTGGCACGTGAGGAGTGAAACGAGAGACAGGTTGTATCTGGGGTGCGAAAAATGATCACTGAAGTGGTGTCTTGTGTGCCTGCATCGAAGACAAGATGCATCTCTGTTAAAGCCGATAATTCGCAAATTAGAATAGCAGCGGTGCCGAGTGACGGTTTATCAAAAAAGTGAACACACGACTGTGTCGCGTAACGTGTTACCTAGTACGATACATAATCGAACGTGATTGGCCATTTAAGGACCAATCAAAATACAACAAGCTGGCCGACATTGAATTATCGATTAAATGTCAGCTGAACAAAAGGGCCATGACAAACAGGATAATACGAAAGCAATGTTTGATTGCTGGTTATCTGAATGCATCTGTAATGATCTCTCGGAAGGTCTCAAGAGTTCTAGCGAGAACAGTCTGTTGCCCTAGCTGGCACTGTGTGCAAGTGTTGAATGGAGCCAAGTATGGCAAGCGAGTAGGCCTAATAGGTGCTTTTGATTTATGTCTTACTCCTGCACTGTTGCTTTTATCAGGGCCGCAATTACCGGCGACGTTTTGCATGGATCTCAAGTTAAAAGGGGGAAAACTGATAACGCCTTCAGGAAGGTTGCTGGTGGCTTCCGGTCACATCACGCCGCGCGGCTGGCCACACCACGAAAGGGATTTTTTCTTTTAGAACCTTAAACGAAGCCTTTGACTTACAAGTTTGACCCACAAGGCGGTGAGGCGTTAACTAAGGACGGGAACGTGACCAAAGAACCCGTAAAGGAACTTTTTCTGGTCTGTCACGTGAGACCTGAGTACTGCATGCATTTTGTCTCCTCTTCGCTGGTGCTTTCTTATCGACCCGCTTTTCGGATTCACTCCTTAGCCCCATGCACACAATGAAGCAAGCGGAACGTGGACGGGGCAGCATCCTTTGCGCTGGAGGCTGCCCAGCTAGGGCAGGCGATAGCTGTCCAATGAAGTGTGATGACTTTTGCCACCGTCGAGAGAAACCTGAAATACTCCACTCCTACGTCCATTTAGCGGAGGTTTTTTGACCAGTGAAATGTTTCTCTCCGAGTTAATTCGCTGGAGTGTCCTCTCCAAGGGCACAGTGGTTAGAATCAGGTATTGCCAAAGACCTGGTTCA
Organism: Fasciola hepatica; assembly: GCA_948099385.1. Taxonomy (NCBI): domain Eukaryota; kingdom Metazoa; phylum Platyhelminthes; class Trematoda; order Plagiorchiida; family Fasciolidae; genus Fasciola; species Fasciola hepatica. The sequence goes on along the minus strand of CANUEZ040000126.1, from coordinate 2,841,764 downwards.
GAGACTTAACTTCATCCGGCCTCTACCCATCGACCTGTCAGGCATGATTGGATCTCCGGCCTCAGAGAGCGGTTCTGCTCTGCTTTTTGGATTATGAAGGCACGCGAGCCATCATGCTACGCCAAAGTGCAGTCTTATCGGGATGGATCATTATCGCCATAGACCTGTGTGTTCCTTCTAATAGATTGACCCGAAGACTGCTCGTTCATTTTCTGCTGCACGTTCTTATATTTACCTCGGTTTCTACTCACATCAAAAGATTATGTGATCAAAATGCGTCTAATTTCATCGCCCACCCGTCACTGGAGCACGGCTTTCTAATATTCGTTGGATCCCCAAAGATAGTCTTGTGAGGACAGCAAAATCTTGAAATTTCCGCCTCCAGAAGATCCATTCGTCTGTTTAACGATGTTGACTGTTCATGTTCCGTGGTCTCGGAAGCGATGTTGTGAACGTTCTCCTCGTATTCATCGCTGCATAGGCGCGGGTATCTCCGCTTTCCTTTGACGCCATGCTCTGTTCCGCCTCGGTAGTTCCCGTAAGATAACTTTTCTCCTTCCGAAACGTCTCGTTTTATTAACACTTAGACGGTCCATGCATGATGCCAGGTGATCGCAGCCAAAGAGATTGTGCGTAGTGCATTGGTCCAAAACTTCTTCGGCAACCGGGTCTTCCGACTGGCTGTTTTATTTACCACCTTATCGGCTGATTTCGGCCCGTTCGGTTGGGCGTAGAGTGTTAAAAACCAACGATCATTCGCTGGAAGAGATCCTGGATCTAAACAGGTTAAGATGGCTGACCATTGCTAGTCTTCCTCGGCGTACTCTTTTTCCCGAAACAGGTATAGTTAGAAGATGGGTCAAGACGGTCAGTCCATGACACGGCAGATAAGTAAAACGTTTTGACCACTGGACTTGTCCAAGTAGGACGTGTTGGACTTCCATGTAGGATTCCACTAGACCCAATAACGAGATGGTTGGAAACATTAAGTGATACGTTTAGGTTTCGCGGCTAGTTTTTTTTCCGGCTCTTAACTTTGTGCTCCTATTTTTTTTCACCCTGGACTCGACGTTGCTGGTAGGTAGCAACCGAAACCAAAATACTGAAGTGCGGGTAATGGTTGAATGAACTGAACTGAACCGGTTAGAACGACTGCTGACAGCTGATCGATGGATTTCGTTTTTTTTCTTTTCACAAACCGATTAGGCAACCAATTCGTTTCGCTGTCTGCAGCTTTCCCATTGACTTTGTTCATGCGATGACGGGCTGTCTGCTAACAGAATTAGGTCGTCTATTGGAAAATATGCCAGCAAGTACTCTCAGATTTGCCTTTTTCTATCAAACTAAATTGTTTTCATCTGAACAAACACACCTTGTGTGTGTATATATTTCACGTGATGACCGAAGGGAAATTTCTTTGTGCTTCCTTTCTCACCCGAAAATCTTTTTCTGCGCGTCTAAAAATCGTCATTCGTTTGTGTAAATATTGAGCAATACAGCCCCCGTGGAAAAGTACACTCCATTATAACTTGCTGTATGATGCTTATGATGATGATTATGCAAGAATATACCGCGTGCATTTGATAACGTTATTCCATCACTGTATATGCCATTCCTTTCCTTATACATTCTCTACTCTTCTCTCAATATCCACACATTTCCCCTCTCAATTTGATCAGTGAATCAAACTGTCTCACTGGCCAAGGTTGTTTAATTTCTCAGCTGTCTGACTATCTGGATGGGATGCGTATCTATTTCGAATCGGTTGCTGATCAAGCGAATAATCCGACGTGTCCAACTTTCTTTGGATCTGGAATGGGAACTAACGTGTCCGGTTCGTCCAACATGACGGTTGTGTCACCGCAGAGTGGGTCAACGGGACCGGGTACGAACTCGGTCTTGGGTCCGGGGAACGTTACTATTGGTGGTGGTGGCGGTGGTAGCAGTGGGATTGTGGCTGCCACAGGTATGGCAGCGGCCTCGGGCGTTGGGATGGGTTCGTCAGCTTCCGCAATCGCAGCCAGTACCGCGGCAGTATTGGTAACTGCAGCAACGAATCCTGTTCTCACTGAGGCTCATCTTTTGGTTGAGATGAGGTTACATTTATGTGTGTTCCTGTTCGAAATGATCCGCCAACTTCCAAGTGAGTGTCTCCCGTTTGACGGTAACCTAATGATGTTCGTAGGTTGTTTAAACAAGTTCCAACTGAGGCTAGAAGAGAAGTTTTCCCTACATAATTCATTTGAGCGGTTGATTACACGAATAAAAAGCAACGAGTGCAAGGGACCAATAATCAGTGGTGAAGATTAGAAAACTAGAAATACCGTGATGAGTTACAACTGGGAGTTTTGCCCCCCCCCTGCGAAATATTATCGCAACGAATGAGTGGTATCAGGTGTCTTAAAATATTTATGGAGTACAGCAGTCAGCGCAGTTCGAAGTGTGAATCACAGATATGAATTCACACAATCCAGGCTTGCATGCACGTATTAGTATAAATGCACAGTAATGAATAACTAGTTTATGAACAGTTATCGCACCCACCACAGCTCGAGTGAAGCTGAGGTTTTGGTAGTTAATTTAGCCAATATGTCTCTGGTGCACCGACCCATCATCCATATGATCAAATTCGTACCGTACGATTACCAAGCTGTCCTAACACACTTTCAGATGCTGATCGTAAATGATTTCCTCGCTGGAAGGATACATGAGCGCATCCAATGCATCTTAAGTTCGAACGGAGTACCCGGTACTTGAGTAATGTTACTGAATTAAAGAGTGAGGTGCTATGGTCTGCATTTCTGTATTGAAACAAAAAAATTGTCCACATCTTGTTCAAGCTCTTATATATTTGACGGATTGATTGCCTTTACGACACTCCATTTGACTGTGAAGATTTGAGCCCAGTGAGTAATTGGCAACATCCTATTTGTCTAAATCAGTTGGCGATCTTTTCAGCAGTGAATTGGTTTCTATTATCTATAATCAACGCGTTGGGCACTCCTTCCCGACTGTGTCTTCCTGAAGGCATTTAGTGTGACTAGCTGATGCTTACTTCTGGTCATCATGAATAGAAATCAAGCGATCACTAGAGCCCAGTATTTATTCGGGAACTTCACAAGATATGGGCCATGGAGTCCATTTCGAAGGCAAGGAATAAGTTTTTGCGCACACAGCGGTCACAGCGTTTGGCGAATTGCAAAATATCACATTTGATATCGGACTACCGACAAGTTAGATGAGGCAACGCTTACACTTTGTCAATTTCCAAATGACCGAAATTCACATTGGATAGTGTAAACCATCGCAGAATTCCATCTGGTTTCATAGCCAACTCCTTTCTCCCTGAAAAAAGTCCGGAAATCCACGTTTGATATTTTCATTCCACCCTCGTTTAATCGTGGATAAAATGGATCCAGAGTGTCGACAGGAATCGTGAATTGGAATTGGGATTGGATCTTGTTGACTTACAGGGGGTGGTTGCACAAGAAAGCAATCAGAATCACGTGTATTCCATGACTGAATGTATTTGGAGAGATCATCCACACGTGGAATTTGCTTACCACCACGATTCTGAATGTCATAATCATATACAGAGAGTGCTATAAACCATCGCTGAATCATTGCAGCAGTGGATTTGTGTAATTGATCACAAATGTAACGGAGTGCTTCATGGTCAGAAATAACGATGAATTTGGATCTAAACAGATATTTATGAAGCCGTTTGTCAGACCAGTATCCAGCCAAGACTTAGCGTTACTGCTGGGAATAGCCTTTTTTGGCAGTAGTAAGGCGGCGCGAAACATACGACAAGGAATCCATCCAGTTCTAACTCAACCTCCCCAATTATAGTGCATAGAATGTAATTTGGGAATATATGAACGCAGAAATGCTTTGATTTTAAGGTATTACAGAATGGAGCGTGGTGAATGTTCTTGTTTGGCTGACCACGGAAAGTTATCAGAGCAGAGTACCATAAAAAGTTCCCTGTCGGACACAAAGTTAGGAGTGAAACACGGATAATGTTGGGGTGAACCAATCAAATAATACAGTTCCGATACATTTCTATAAGTAAATGCATCAAGCAAAAGAGCGAGGTGATTAGGATCAGGCTGGTAAAGAGCATTATTTATATCTCAGAAAATCATGAGAACTGAAAATAAATACACATTTAAGGTAGTTAATGACAATATTAAACTCGCAATAACATTGCGATAGCTCTCTAGGTCTATTATTATCATTGTCAGAAAAGAAGAATCAGTGAAAGCCTTCCAAAACCCCGTAAGATCGTACGAAAGAATGAGGAGAATATAAATGAGACCAAAGTTGTACACTAAAACATATCGTAATCAATAACCGATCACGTTGCGTTGCTGAGTTAAGTGAAATGGTCAACTCCGGCTAAACAACACAAACGAAACTGTGAAATTCAACAGACAGGTTTTAACTACTAACAGGTTGTTAGTAGCCGAGACGAAAACATTCATCACGGATGAAATGCGCGTCCAATATGGCTTGCTGAGGAAGTCCTACACATTACCTTCTCGTGGTGGAGGTGTTTTCACGAAAGTGTGAGGGCGAGGACGAACTCCCGGCGCTCTCCACCGGGTTTAATGACTAGTAGTCAGTCTAGGAGAGTTGGCTAAACCCTGATTTCAAACCAACCACGAATGGCATATGGAGCGTACAACACCATACACACCGGCATCTGTGGCGGAGGGGTGTACTGGGCATCCAGGATGTTTGGTTTCATCCGAAGGGCGTATGAGCGGAGCAACCAGTCACCGGTTCCCAGAGGTTCCCGGAAGAGGCAAATGAACCGTACACATGGTCACCGGCTCATCTGGACCAACACTGCTACCTTGCAGGATGCGCTTGGTTGCGCACAGACTAGAGGGGCATCCTCGAATAAAAATCTCTACTCTGGACTGGGTGACCGAGTAGTACGGCAGCCCACGACGTCAACAACAATGAAACCGATGGATCTCTTATTACACGCTCGCTACTCTCGACAAACACATGTTCACACGCGTTGGTTTCTCTACTTTCACACCTCACCTTTGCACACAAACATTTTCATATTCTTCGGGAACTGCATTCAGCCGTACTCGCGGTATTGTCTTTGAGGGAAGTCCTATTCCTGTTCTCTTGCGCCCTTCGTTGTCTGATGTCCAAGTTTCCCTGAACCCTCTTCCACCAACTGATGCTTTTGTTCGCCCCCGGCGTCCTTTTAAATTTGCTACAGTTAATGTGCGAACGCTGATGCGTATAGGACATTAGGCGTGTTTAACTCGTACACTAGAGACCCTTGCCATTGGCTGTGCTGTATTCAAGAGACTCGCATTCAAGACTCCAGCTCAGTCATTCGATTGGTGCCCTCATCGAGTCCTGTAAAAATTTACTTGCGTTTGTCTGGGGACCCTGAGGCTGCGGCTGCTGGTCTCGCTGATGTAGGTGTGGCTCCCAATGGGAAGGCTGAGGCTTGTGCGCAGTGAGACTTAGAGGGTCGTACGAAGTAAGCAAATGCCGTCCCGATAGATGCAGTTTGCTTGTCGTCTTGGCTTATGCCCCTACAGACTGCATCCCAAATGCAATCAAAGATGTCTTCTACCAAAAGTTACACGACCTCCTACATAGAGCGAAACAGGACGATGTCGTGATTTTAGCTGGAGACTTGAATGCCAGATTAGGTCGACTGTCCTCGAACGAGGCGCATTTGGTAGCCCCTTTTGGCCTCGATTTCTGTCGTTCAGAAAACGGGGAACAGTTGCGGATTCTGTGTTCAGACCACTGCCTATTTCTCGCCAGTACGAACTTCAGACGTTCTAACCGGTGGTATGCCACATGGCGTCCGCCCTCTTCGAGTTAGCAATGGACCCAGATAGACCACGTCGTGATTAGCTACAAATGACGGGGTTGCATACAAGACTGTCGGTCGTACTGGAGCACTCCCATGTAATTTGGTGGGCGTACCAAGCGTACGACGCAGCAGCGATTAGACTGCAATATGCTGTCTGATCCGTCTTGCCTGAATTTTCCGAAACGATCTAGCTGAAAAATTAGGACCAACGCCACCAGATAATATCAACCAGCACTGGTCGCTTATTAAAAATGCTTTGTATTCTGCTGGTGGGGTGAATTGTGGCCTGACTCGTCGTGTCGTTACACCCTGTCGCTGTGGGAAATTCCCGCAAGCTGTCTCATCTTATCGGAGTCACCGGTAGGAAGCTATTAGGTGTGAACGAAACGAAATGTGAAGTCGACTGTTTACCTATCCACAGTTGGCAGCGACGTTTTTCAAGCTGGGCTGAGCACTTTGAAGCACGGTTAGCTGTTCTCCAGCGTCAGCCTCTCCCACAGCTGTTCCGGCACACGTCCCATGATCTGTTTCGACAGACCTACCTTCTGAGGCGGAGATCCGCAAGTAAATCCAAGCCCTAGAACGTCACAAAGCACCGGGCTTCGATGGCTTTTTCCGCAACCCTATTTAAGGATAGCGGAATGGAGCTTGTTGGAGTACTTCAGGCTTTGTTCTCCAAGGTCTGGCACTCTGAGAATGTTCCCTCATTGTCGGGGGGTGGGGGTGGGGGGTGGTATCGATCGTTGTCCCATCTTCAAGAAAAGCTTGCTCAGTGACTGCGTCAGCCTTACGGGTATAAGCCTAATCCGAGTAGCGTCTAAGCTGCTAGCGTCTGTCATTCTTCGCAGGTTGTACACCACGCGTGAGGAGCAACCTCGCGGGCAACAGGCTGGGTTTCGTAGCAGTCGTGGATACATCGATCAAATCTTCACCCTCCGACAGCTGTTAGAGCACCGTTACGGCCTCCAAAGACCAACGATCGTTGTGTTTCTAGACATTCGCACGGCCTTTGAAACTGTTGATAGGTCTGCATTGTGGCACTGTTTGTTAATAAATGGTGTACCTGAGAAGTATGTGTCGGTCCTCAAGGAGTTGTACTGTCATACCTCAAGTCGGGTTAGGGCTTATGGCCAGCTTTCGCCACTATTTGCCGTCTCCAGTGGAGTACGACAAGGCTACCCAATATCCCCGTTTGTTTTCAACTTTGCTATAAAGGACGTTCTACTGAACGCTTAATCTGGTTTTCCCAAACGGTGGAGTTGAACTCCTCCCAGGAAGCAGTCTTTGACTTAGAGTACGCCGATGATATCGTCTTGGTGATTGGCAGTGCACAGGCAATTCCACACGCATTGGACCGCTTGGCGGTTTAGGTGTCCCGATATGGTGTGTAATTTGCCCCTTCAGAGTGCAAAGTACTTGTTGAAGACTGGCAGGAGCCTGGGTTAGCACACCCTTTGTGGTGATCGGTTGGAGGTGGTCAGTAGCTTTAAGTACCTCGAGAGCTTGATCACAGCTGATGGTGGTGTTAGGGAGGAGATCAAATCACGAATTACATGATCCAAATCAGCTTTCGCGAACCTGCATCATCTTTGACGTCGCCATGACATCCGGCTCTCTCTCAAGGGAAGGGTGTACAATGCCATAGTTTGCAGTGTTCTTCTTTACGGTTGCGAGACCTGGCCCCTCTGCGTTGAGGATGCCCGGTGGCTTTCTGTATTCGACCACCGGTGTCTCCGAAGCATTGCTGGTGTCTGGCGGGAACATCGGGTGAACAATGACGAGGTTCGTCGTCGTGTGTTCGGTGCTGATAGTCGCCCTCTGACAGATGTTCGCTCTACACCGCTTCCGATGGCTCGGGCACGTTTTGCGTAAGTCTGCCCATCGTTTGCCTTTCCATGCTCTTTTTGCACGTGCTGGGTGAGGTTGGGAGAAACGGCTTGGCAGTCAGGCTATGACTTGGCGTAGGGGCATGACAAAGTTAGCTTCGGTTATGGCTTCGGTTGGTGCTTCCCGTCTTCCTGGTTGAGGCCCAAGAGACGAGGATTGCCTTTGGTCAGTGACACTGAGAGATATGGCTCAGAACCGATTTCAGTGGCGCGAATGCTGTATGGTCTGTCTGTTGACTTCCCGTTTCTGATGAAAAAATAAAAAAATAACAAAACGTGTACGGTGAAAATACTAAAAAGTTAAATTAGATTTTACTTGTTGTAATCTTTATGCTGGCTCTTCATCCCCCGCCTTTGGACTTTGTATTTTTCTGTGTTGTTGTTGTTGCGTTGTAACCATGCTTGTTGTCAAGCCGGTGTAACGTTTTATATATATATATATATATATATATATATATATATATATATATATATATTGATAGTAAGTAGTATGGTAACGTGTGGACAAAATTTCCCCGGAAGCACACGACCGGTTTCGCGGTTGTTGCCGCTCATCAGGTATGCGTACCCGGTACTCCTCTACCCACTCGTCTTCATACTTGTACACTCCGATGTTATATGTTCACTAGAATCTAATTTGAATCGTCTGGAGTGTGAATGGGTACTCTTCATTGAAGAGCCCACAAACGAATCACAACTGTGATTTCTCATAGTGTACAAGTATGAAGACGAGTGGGCAGAGGAGTTAGCAGTGACCGAGACACGAATAACTATGAGAAATCACAGTTGTGATTCATTTGTGGGCTCTTCAATGAAGAGTACCCATTCACACTCCAGACGATTCAAATTAGATTCTAGTGAACATTATATATATATATATATATATATATATATATATATATATATATATATATATATATATATAATCATCTTGATGGCATTCTGCGCCCTTGAAAGATGGCAGTAGAGACATCCAATTCACATGGTAAAAACTTATATAGATGTGCACCAAATGAGGCGTTGGTACTAGTGGACTCTGGAGGATCTCCATGCACGGGAATTCGCAGATAAGAATCCTGAAAGTCAAGTCTGTGGAAAGTGTTTCAAGTCGGGAGAGTAAGACAGTGTATCCTCCGATTTTATTGAAACTGGCGTACAGATATATCTGTTCATCTGCCCACTGAACTCAATTGCATCCTGTCAATTATCATCCCTCCCGTCACTTTGTCCCTTCTCATGCCCACCAGAGGATAAACGGACACAACTGTTGCCTACTGCAATGCGTCATCAAATGTTCTTGTTGATTTCTCGCTGGAGCGGTTATCACGATCACGTTATGGGTTTGTGGTGAGTGTTTTTTCTATCTTAGCTATTTTGCTGTGATTCTTATTTGTTCACCATTGCCTGTTCGGAAGAGATGCTCATCTAGGGCGTACATCAGAAGTACGCCTTTTGCTTGACTGTCAGTTCGCTTCCACGCTTATTTGTTGCTACTTATTTCAGTCCCGAATCAGACACTAGTCATCTGCGAGTGACTATGGGACAAACGTCTTCAGTTGGCGTCGGTTCCTCTCAGTCGAGCGAAACATATGGCCCAACTGGACATAATTTGGACCCAGGATCCGATTCTTTGGTGCAGGTTGGAGCCAGTCCGACCTCATCTGCAATAAGTTCATCGGCTAATGTGATAACCGAACCTACTAGTTCGGCTGTCGCCTCTAACACTGGTTCGGCGTCTGTGTGCGGAATGGTATCAGCTACAGATCAAGCACCTACTTCGATGCATTCTGTTCCTATTCAAGACAGCTGGGAGTTACGATTATGGACTGATCTGATGTGGCTAGCCAATCAAGCGATGGCCGCCTTGGCCTGTTGTGGACCAATCTACGATCCACATGCCTTGTTTGCTGATCACGTGACCGATCAGTCCACTTCTAGTTCGAGCGGATGTGAGTTCTCCTCTAGTGGAACTAATCCAAACCCTGGATACATCTTGCGTTGGGTTTCTGGTTTACTGACCTCTCGGGATGCAGTGCTCAGTTCGAGTCCGTGGCTCTGGCATTGCCCGGTTGTAGATGCCGGCTTATGTCATGTCAATTTGAGTCACATCGGGACGGCTGGTTACGGCTTTTTCAACGGGGCTTCAATTCTTACTGGCGGCACGGGACGGGAACGTCGACTAGACTCAGTACGTTTCTGTTAATAAATTTCTACTGCACTTCGATACCTACTTTTATATATTTGTTTTTTAGTGCATGCTTACCCGTTAGTGTGGTGGTAAGGATGTACCCCGTAACCTCAAAGACCCACTGCACCATTGAGGATAGCCGCCAACTGGACGCTTAGACTTGGAGTACTGGGGACCATATTAGGTCCTAATATGTCATCCTTGGTAACATGCCCGGCGCCAGTGCCACCGTCTCGAACCTTTGATCTCAGGTAGTAAGCGAACGCTGAAAACCACTCGATCATCGTCGGTGAATTTGAACATGTAACCTTTGCTTTCATTCCAATCAGTTTTTAGCTTTATGTTCATCGGACAATCTTAGTGTTGGCTGTTTTCTCCTAGAAAAACCCAATCAGAAGTGACTAGAATCAAGGCTGATCAAGTGTCTCATTGGCCGTAACCAACGGACGTAACATCAAGCCTATCGATCAAGCTTTCACGTCTTTGTGACAAAATGATCTGATGAACCATACTCATCAGATACTTTATTTGTTGAACATTCTGTTGATAGTTACATCAGACAAGATGTGCTAAGAAGCATATATTGAGAATATCCTAGCGATGCTATCCGGCACCAGATAAAGTGCAGACGTATGGCCCATGGTTGCCTTGCTTTTGATTTCAAAGAGGCATGCACCGGTGATTTTCAAATTACTTGCCTACACAAGTGTGTGCTATAAGGGTCATACTCCTTTGACTTCGAGGGTCCACTGTACTAATATAGATAACCGGCAGCCTGACCCTGAGACTTGGAGTGTAGTATAACATGAGGTCCCAGTAGGTCAGTCTCTCTCTCTCTCTCTCTCTCTCTCTCTCTCTCTCTCTCTCTCTCTCTCTCTCTCTCTCTCTCGCTGTGTTCTTCTCTTTTCAAATTTTCAACCGATGGTATCCTCATGGAGTCTTCTAAATTGGTGGAAATGAAGACTTTTGGCTTCCACTTGGTGAAAGGCTGTTGAACTGTGCCGACGAAATTGCTTCGGTGTGCAGTGGTATCCGTTCTGGTGAGCTGTTTACAATGTGCCTGACCCATCCAAGGTTGGCAACCGTGACCTTGGAGAAGCGTCTTAATAGTTCCGGCTTTGCTACGAAATACTCCTTGCAACCTGCTTATATTATATCCCGTTCAAGAATGCGTTCAGTTTCATTAATTCACAAACGGGTTTCTATCTGTTCCAGTTGCTGCGGCAGTTGGGCGAAGAGACGCTGACTTTGTTGTTGGACTTGAATCAGGCATCTCATTTATTACTGAATTGGACCATTGATCAGTGCTACACAAGTGCCAACGTGGCTCTTGCGAATGCATGCTTCTTTGTGATTTGTCGTGTTCTCGGTAACATGTAAGTTGATCATTTCTCACGATTTGGTTTTCATTTGTTTAACTGGTTCCTCTGAATTTCTTTTTTCTCATTTCATGCAGTTTTTCCTGTTTCGATTCCAGGTTCTTCACTAACTTACGATAAGTACCATATAAATACAAGGGCTATTCTGCGTGTGATGTTGTTTACTGTAACAGTTAGGACTTTGTTTGCTTTGAATAAGATCCTCGGGGATTTAAAGACTCACGCAAAAATACATAAAACGGCTCGGATCTAATACTTTCAGTGATCGATGCAGTGGTTCTCACTGATCGCGTTCATGTTCCACAGTGTTGTTTTTATTACATGGTACACCGGACCACCTTTCTATTTCATGAGTGCAGTTGGAGGTCCATTACACCACTAGGACCATCCAACCCTGAGACTCGGACTGGAGAACCATATTATATTCCAATAGGTCAGGCGTGGCAACCAGCCGGGCGGCAATGGATTTTGGTCTACCACCAAAGTGACTGGGGTAACGAAATTGGGACATTTGTCCTCCGAGGTGAAGGCTAAGCACTCTAAACCACTCGACCACTATTGGCCACTAATATTCGAGAGGTCCGAAGATCTTCATCCCGGAAATCGAACCTATGAAACACCTACGATCCAATTAGGTCAGGCACGCTAGCGAGTGGGGCCTCGGGGTTCAAGCTTCAATCGCAGTTACGTTGTTCATTGTTTATCACCTGATCTTCCTCCTGAGTTCGCGGAGAAAGTATGCACTTTCTTACATAGGTTGTTTAGTGTTCTACTTTATTAACAACAGACTTCCACTTTATCTAGTTTTCCAGTTGTTCTTTATTTTCTGCATCCTTGAAATGAGGGTACCCGGCAAACAATAACCGGATACCGTGGAGAATTATTCAGTACTATGAATTTGTGAATTCCGCCTTTTCATTGTTTACACAAAATACTTATCCATATGCATATGCGTTTCGGTCGATCAGGTAGAAGGATTTTGCTTATGTAATACGATCAGGCTATCAGATAGTTGTCGCAATTTTTCCAACTGATAAACTTATTTTTTCGGTCCTTCGCTTTTGGTTACCATTCGTCTACTCAACCTAACCGGAAACAACACAAATCGTGGCTCACTAAGCGAATAGATAGATTGGGAATAATTGCTAGTGAAAAAATGTCGTTGACCACGTCTCCGGTTGTATCACTTCACATTTCCAACCTTTCGGTTAGTTGATTTCGTGGGCTGCAAGTGGGAAACCTAGCCTATCCACCAATGTCAAGTTCACTGGTCTGTCTTTTCGATCCTCTGACACACGATGGGTTAGACAGCTTATCTTATCGAACAACCGCTACCTGCTTCGACAGACGATGAACGTCGATTCTGTCCGAAGACTTGAGCAACTCATTCTCCAATCAGTGCATACTGAGTGTTTGATCTCGCGATAGACCTCAATTGTCAGCACCCAACATCGACACTGCTGCTCTGTTATTCAGTAACACGATGCATACATGCTTTTTATTTGCGGTGAGCCCCGCGTTCCTCGCTACGCATCACATATGAACTAATCTGACTAAATTTCGACTTGTAGATGTCATCTATCCGTAAAAGTACCCCACGACAATCAAACAATAACCTCAGTTATCTATTTAGGATCGAATTTTGTAATTCTCTTCTGATTTGGTAGGTGGAATTGGCACTGTTTTATTCACTAGCTTTGTTTTCGGAGCACACTCGGTATTGTACTATGTTCGGAACCGCTAGATAAATTCGAATCCCATCAACTCCGCGCTTGTCGAAATCTATCGAGTCGAACTTTTCTGTGCTAATCGTCATGACCTTTTGAAAAAAATAGTTTAACACGGTATTCACGGTCAATGCTGACGTTTCGTCCCGAAAACAAACAGCGATTGATGCCAAATCGTCTTCGATTCTCTCTTTCCAGCTCGGATTTTCCCTGTGACTTCATCCCTTTGCTCACTTTGGCCATGGTTTATTTGGATCATCCGCAAAAATCCTTATCGGATCGCGCTGCACATCTTCTGCGTGTCATCTACTACCGTTTCGTTATCAAAGTGAGTCTTTGTCACATTGCTTTCCAACCCCAACCTGTGCGTAGTATACCCTAACTTTAATAAGTTTGCTGCAAATGAATAGCCCACGTTCTTTGCTGAATTCGTTCAAATTGTAAAAGTCGTCGACCCCGAGGGGATTTGAACCTACAGGTGGGTGCCACGCCCACGCTTTAGTGTCACGTATGCTGTCTTAGTTTGGGAGGTGATGTGGAATTCCATCTCAGTTCTCTTTGTCGTAACTACCTCGACACCGAATTCTGATGTTCTCGTAATGGTCACCTGAGGATGGGCTTCCAAGAAGACAAACGTGCGGTCAGGCAGGGTGAGAATAAACCGTATTAGTGGCCAGAAGACAATTGCACAACGAGGCTCAAATGTGTATTGTCCGGTCTCATGTGCTTGCCTGATCGGCACCACATCCATGTCAGATCAGTTTCTTACTGCGTCGTATGGGCACTTTTGTTCTTGATCACATCCAAAGCAACTGTCCGGATAACTGTGAGACTGATCTATCAGCACACTTAGTCTCTCTAGTTATACGCGTGATAGGGCAGCAGAACAGATTCTAAGTGTCTAGTCGTGTTTATCGAAATTCGTGGTTCTAAAATAATAAATGTATAGTGGGAAAAGACACACAGCTAGGTGCGAAACCAAGAACAAAGGACAAAAGCTTTCCGAAAGTCGGGACAGTGCGGAATATAAAATGGTTCACTTATTAAGTGACTGGACGAAACTGTAGCGCAGTATGGTTGCGGTACAACCAGTAAATCGGAAAACTTCTAACCGCCACGAATCAATGAGTCAATCACAATAGGATGAGTTATACTGCGGTTGAAAGACAAAAGAGGGCTTTTAATGAATGAATACAGGTAAGCTGAGTTTGTGGGGTAATAGAAAACATGTGACAACATGAGTGGAAAAATCCGGCGTTAGATCTGCTGATATTGTTTACGTGTGGTGGTCAACGGTGGGGTGCAGTGAACGGCAAGGTTAAGGTTGGGAGATCGAACCTCATGGCAGTACATGTGGAACGCCCAGAAGGGTTGTTTTCCGGTAGAAATGCAAAACTTTGAGGAACCAAAGTTTTGGATTAAAAATTATAATATTCATGTAATATGCACCCTTAAACGTGAGCATAAACCTTAGAAGCAGGGAAAATACGGTACAAATGTCCAAGGTTCACGATGTACGTCAAGCTACTCAAGTAACCAAACATAAAAGGGGAGAAACTACGAATGGTAATGTACAGTGATCGTGCACTGTAATCGAGCTAACGTGAACAACGTCTCACATATAGGGTAGGAGGTGTTGACAGAGAGACATCTTAACGGTTTCAGATTCTTGACCAGAGGAGATGGTAGATTGATCATAGCGTTTTGACGGAGATGCGGCACAACGACGACGGAAATGTAAGTTCGTTGTTGTCACCAGGCCTGTGCGAGATACTTGTCGGACAGTGATGATTGAGACGAGACAGCCGATCAACAACTGCAGATGGGGCAGACCAAGTGTGTCGGAAGTAAGGGAACGCACGGCGTGTACTAATGATATACCCTATATGCAAGTGTCTCACAGTTCACGCGGGTGTTGAAGATTACTGAACACCTCTTGAACTGCTTTCATCCCGTTATGAATCTCGTCCTCAACCTTTTCGTCAAAGGTCGCAGAACTTTTGGTGCTAATAAGCTTCATGATAACATCTAGCATAACGTTATAGAGAGTGAATACAAGACTGGACCACTGCTAATGCTTTTCGGTAATTTACGTTCTGTGGTGGAGCATCGTATTCCGTTCGGTATGAACTGGACGATTTCGTCTCTACCATTTTCTCCAGCCTGTGAAGACGACATCGATCAAGATAATGAACGAAAATGAAAAGAGCGGGTAATCTTCCTACTCGCCACTTCGGAGGTTTTAACGAGACCGTGATTAGTCGTATTGTAACGAGGAATACTGGAGCAACAGGACGACGCGAATATCAAACCGATCGAGAGCCACAGACCAAAGAACGGACAACGAATATGTCGGAGACATCCCGAAACAGACAAAAAGAGGTATACAGACTAGCAGATGGTAAGCAGCAGGATCTCAGGCAACCAACAAGATAGCTCATATGAGGGGCTGCCGATGAAGCCGTCAATCGGGACAATCGAACCAGCCGAGCAGAAACGGTGCACAAAAGAATCAAACTAATGGCCACAGGCAACTGAGGAGAGTGCAGCCAAAATACTCAGGCAGTCGGGACATCAATGTTGCTGAAGCGCGGTCCGGAAAAATGACTACATAAACGATTGTACGTGTTTCATGAACTTGTTTGGCCGTCGAAATACAGTTGCCCTCACCCGTCTTGCCGTCTTCGATACAATATGTCCTCATTCGGCCTTCTTTCGAATGGTAGTGTCTATGTGATCTTATCAGACATGCTTTGCTTTGGGGGGAAACGAGCACAGGTCGTGACGGTTCCACATCTTGTTCTGCGCAGATGCGAATGAAATTTCCTCGGTTTGTGGTTTTATTTACCTCGATTTCTGATTGGCAACATCCTACCTGGCATAGACGTAGTAACTCTCTCGTCTCAATACTTTTAGAAATTCGTCTTGATTGTAGCTCAGGTTGGTTGTTTCCAACAGTTTCTGCCCGCTGAGCTTAGTGTGAGCAAGCTCCATACAAGGAGGAGTACGAGGCCCCTCAGCTGTACGTAGACGATGTCATCTTGACTGAAGGTGAAACTTTTGCGGTCAAAGAAGTCAGACTCAGCAATCAGAAACTATGGAAACCTTTTCTTTCTTATTTATTGATCTTCACATGCTTGTCCCGTTGAATTCTCCAACTTCATAATAGAAACCCAGATACCGATGAATCAAACGTTCTGTCACATGAACGAAGAGGAAACAGGTCTCACTAAAAAACCTGTTCCATTGGATTTTTTTTAATTGGGCATTGCACGAGACCTCAGTGGTCGTGGAGATCGTCCAGTGGAAATTTTGTTCTCAAACCTACACGTCTTGTTATGGTGTCATCAGGAGTAACGAGTCCAGCAACAATGGATTTGATAGTAAGGTTCGTACCAAGCGTTTTCTAGGATTTGATTACTTCCTAATCGTCCAACACCACCGGTCGATCCATTTATCTTACCACTGACGCAGTCGGTGGTTGCGTGTTGTATTTGTGCACTTGGCGTCACTTACGGTGTCTCATTGCTCATCACTTTTCTACTCTTTCCTTACCCTCGATATTCTCTGTCAGCCTGGGCTTCTTGTTCATGACCACGTACATCTCAATGAAGATGCATCAAATCCGTGCACGTGGGACGACGATCCATCCATCAGTCCACAGTCGGAGCGTGACACATTTTCTGCGCTCTGTGCAGAGACAAAAATCAGTCTCCAGCTTTGGCAGTCGATTCTACGCTGGAGTCCAACAGAAGTTGTTCGACAATTTGCAGCACAACACCCAGACTTTACTTTGCCCATTATTTCCGGTGAGTCTGTATCCGTAGCATTGCTTGAATATGGTGGGAACACCGTATCAGCAATGCCGAGATTATGCGTAGGGTGTTGGTAACCGGTGGTCGTTCGCTGGAAGAAGTACTGAATCTAAAGGGGTTTGGTGACTGGACCGTGTTACGCATACTAACCGACAGACTTTCTCGGCTTACGGTGTTCTCCGATGCAGTTAGTGGTTACACGGCAGTTTGAGGTGATCAGTCCATAACATGACAGAAAAGGGTGAAAATCTTGGCTAGTGAATTTTGCCAAATAGGACGTATGGGGCTTCCGCGTTGGAGTCCACGAGACCCGCCTGCCGGTTGGTTGAAGGCGTTAAGGCATAGGCTATGTCACGGCCAGTGGTATAGTTGCGTTCGATCTCCTTCTTTGTATTTATGATTTCTGCTTCTTACTTTGCTTTCAGCTCTTCTTCACCTTATGCTTCTATTTTCATTGCCCTTTACTAGGCGATACTGGAAGGTAGCAACTGAAACCAGAGCACAGAATTGCAAGGTCAACGGTTGAATTTACTGAACTGATATTTCCATTGTAGATGTTCATCAATCTGTAGTATATATATATATATATATATATATATATATATATATATATGGAAAAATTCAGCCTATGCGTACATACACAACACTCGTAATAAAACTTTAACAAGAATTCTTCCGTATAAAATCCATAAACCACATCCAGTACTTATGGCGTTTGCTTCGCTGTTCCCCTGTCCTCTATCACGTTGGACTTTATACGACTCACCGTTACAAGTTTTGGGATCGAGAATGTCGGCTGGCTAGTAGTACAGTGGTATATTTTGGCTGCGAGTACATCCCGTGTATTGTTCTCATGTGCAGGCATGGGATACGGTAGTCAATTCACCGCGGTTCTCTTTCCGGCGTTCCCATTGTAAGGAAAGTAAAATCGTTCAAGGATGATTGGGTTGTTTGTTTCTGGCAACTGTCTTCCCAGTGAATGCGAACACAAATTCTTTTGTACTGCTCATTTTCAAATAGTCTTCGGTTTCTTCTCTGATACACGCTCGTCGTGTGCATTAGCGCTAGTTATTAGTGCAAAAAGGGATTGTTGTCAATGCTAAGCTGAAGTTCCCGTTTTTTTCGGGGAGGGTTAAACACGACACTCCACTGGTCTCAGTATCGCAGTTTTGATTGGTCTGCAGTTTACCAAATTGTTTTTCCCCAACCCTGAAATGACTACATTCGGCTTGTTATTTTTGCTCCCTCGAGTACGCAGTTGTTCACTGTACATAAACCCTTTTTTTAACATTTCTTCTTCTACTGACATGACCTTCATCATATAAATATATATATATTTGTATACATGTATTTACCAGAAATCACACGACGAATGGGTACCGATCGAAACGTGTTGAGTGTACCACTTTTACGTCTACTACTACCTTGGATTATCAATGTCGAACTGATTGATTTGATCGGTGATCCCGAAGACGGTACGAATGGTAACAACAAAACTGTCCGATATCCGGGTTTGTTCGGGTTCGGGACTAGAGATGATTCGGACGGTGAACCGAACGCATGTCACCAGCGAAGGTCGATACGACAACGGCAAATTATTCATTGTACAGATAGATCAGGTGGGCGTACGTTTGGCCACTGTCGACTCGGCGATGATGATGTTGATCGTGATGCTGGCTTGGCGGATCATGAAGGTGATGATGACGAGGAAGAGGACGAGGAAAGATGCCTGATTGCTGATTCTCATGCAGCAAGCGATTCAGATCACAGTGAAGAAGAAACAGAAGACGATGACACTGCGTTCCTTCCCAATTATTTCGCTCCTAAAACTACTGGTTATCATTCGATGGAGAGACATCCCTCTTGGGGTGCGACCCGACATCGATGTACCTGTCCCCGAGTTGAAGATGCTCCAGTTGATTCGGATGGGTTGGACAGTGATACGAACAACGAAATGGACTTTTCCGCAGGTCCTTTGGGCTCCAGTTGCCGGCGTCCAAAAGCAGGCACGGTGCCGCTTATTGGACCTCATGGTGAAGCGGATTTAAAACATGGTGTACGACCACGATGGATGACTGATTCCGTACGCAAACCGCACGAGGACTCACTACGTGCCACTTGTGAAGCGGATTTCTGGTCCACTGTTCCACCGACTCTGCGTACAAATGGCTGGGGTTCCAAACAGGTATGCGAGTAATTTCAACTGGTTTTCAAAAATTCGGATTTATGTGGAAACCGAATAAGTTCATATACATCAGAAACTCATTTGCATTTGTGCGTAATAAAACTCACGCTGCAAGCTGAGAAAAACCTATGGTTTGCGTCGTGAGCCAAGATTTTGTAACGCAATTTCAGGTATGCTTGTCACACTCATGGAGTCGTTAAGGAAGCGTGAATACGATGTCATTCTCTCAAAATTGTTCATTCATTTGTTTTACACTAGAATAGACCTCATAGATAAATGATGTCCAAGTGGTCTCGTTCTGTCCAGACATAGAATGAGAACTAGAAATTGAATATTCTTCCATACATTTTGTATGAGTGCAGTGGTAAGAGTATGCTCCCAACCACAGTGGCTTACTACACTCTCTGGGAGAACCTATAACTGTGAAGCCGTGAGCCACTGCACACTTCTGGAGATCAGGTTTGGTGATGGTTAGGAGAAACGCAATTCGCGACGCAAGCTTCGAGATGCAAAACATGCTGGTGGGTTTTCAATGTTCATATTCTGTTCCGTTGGTTTCTATGGTCGGCAAAGAGAATGTTGCTGTTTGTTGTCTGTCGTTGCTGCTTGTGATTTCGTTTCCATCTTTCTGTCACAGGTCGTACCTACATTTGTCCCACCGAATCTCTATGGTGTACACTACGCGAATGGGGTTATCCACAAGCCACGATTTACTTGTTGGATTTCTCTCTCAAAAGTGTTGAGCTCATTAGTTTCAACGTCATCTATCCTTTAACCTCAAAAACAGTCTAGTTTTACTTTCATCTTCGATAATAGAAGTGGTTATTAACGATACTTATGCTGATCACAGTTGTTATTGTGTTTGTATCTTGATTCACTGTTTCATTAAATTCTCTCTCTCCTCTCTCCTCTCCTCTCGTGTCACAGGCCACTGAATTTGTGCTGAACAATCTATTCTATCTCACACTGCACTTAGCCGAATGCCCTTCGGCTACAGATTGTCTGAAACAGGTGTGGATCACTTTGACACGGCATCGACCATCGAATTTGCGAGTGATCCTACGCTACCTTATTGTGGTTACATCAGTGGCACCGGCCACCTTGTTAAGTCACGTAAGTCTGATTTGCCGATGCGAAATCGTTTTCGATTGATCATGTTCGTCGGTTTTTAAGGTTATATTGCTCTACGAGTGTTTCCAACGTATTGTTGCACAGTGTACAGAATGCATACAAACACCTTTTTATCAGTAGTTCCTAGCTTCTGAAACCACCTCTTTCAAATTCACAAGTTATCGCAATTTTTTTTCTCCGTAAATCAGTAGTCACAACTCGTTGGTGTTTGAGCCATATAATTGGTTGATTGATGGACCTGTCCATGGAGTTCGCCGGTAAACTTTGCCAGTACACAGTTTCTTCATCGTCCCATCTGGCCTACTGAGTTTGATTCTCGGAGTCAACATTGAATGTGCCCTACCCTTATGTGATACAGTAGACTCTTGGAGCGAATAGTTCTTATCAGAATCATACGTAAAAGTGAAACCGATTTATATGAAAGATATGGTTCTGTATACAATCGTTTTTCTGTAATATACGTTCCATTCATCCTTCTCCCACCCAGGCAAAACGTTTGGTCACTTATGTGGCTTATGAACAACCGGAATCTGTGCTTGAAGAACTGGTGGTTGAATTGCAAGTAAGTTAGTCGGGTGCATCCGTCTGTACCGACCGAATCGAATGGTTTTGTTTGGATCCAGATAAAACCACAGGGAAACCGTCTACCTATTACTAGTTCCATTTCTTGTTCAGTTCAAACAACCATTAATCATGTACTAGGTGCGCTGGCTCTGGTTGCCATCACCAGTTTACTTTTTTGTGAATCCGTTCCGATCACGTAATTGATAATAAACCTCGACATTATTATGGGTCACTAGGCAGAATGACGAAATATGACCAGATTTTATCAGGCTGTTCTGATCACATCGTAATGTGATTTTCAGCGAAGATCCGAATAATAAATGACGTACGTGACCTTTCTTTGTTCCGTTTCACAGACCATTGATGGAATCGGTCTAACAGTAGAACGTACCACTAAACTTCCATTCTTTCGAGTAACAACCAGTGCATCCCGTGCGCGGGATGTGATCGAGCCAAGCACTGAGATGACGACGATGACCACTCTGGTCAAATCGCCCCTCGCTGCGGATGATAACCACAGCCCGAACGCTGATCATTTACCCGAAACAGACCGATCTCCGAAATCAATTCAGGCTGTACTGAAAGCCGTACAACGGGAGTCTGCCCATGCGATTGATCCTGAACTAGTGGCCATCGATTTGGCCGCCGCAGAGAATGCTCGAGCACTTAAACCAGAGAGGAAGTTTGGACGAAATCGAGCCAGTGCTTTGCCGTTCTTCCACAGTAAACGTCATGTGATCGAAGAGGTTGGAGATGGATTAAGGTAGTTTTTCTTCATAAAATTCCACGTGTCCACAGTTGATTTGCGCAGTTTTATGCACGTTCGACCCTCATGCTCATGGCATACTCGAAAGGTATGTGTTTATCACCTCGAAGGTACGCGGTTCAAGCCGCGCCACAGCTGATCACTTTTTTGGTTACAACGATCACCTGTCATTCGACTATTTACCACTTCTAGGACCTTCTGCGGCTCTCCACTGGAGGTGTCGAAGTCAGGGCAGTGGACCCCCGGCACTTACTTACTTGTGGCGTTTACAGTTGATAACTGGCTAATTTGGTTTGTTGTGATCCACTGTGAATCGATTTCCAATTTCCCACTCAATCTTGCCAGACTGAGATGAACAATAATCGACGATTGTATCGTTAAGTTATTGTCGATTGATGTGACTTGTTTCATTTACTTTTGTGTCGCGCACCTGTGCATAAGTGCATGGGAAGAACCATATCCAGTCATCTCAAAGGTCCGCCTCACTATCGGAGGTAACCGGCAACTGTGATTCCGAGCATTGGGTGGAGAACCATAAAAATTCCCAAGAGGCAGAATATGGTGACGAACCGATTGACAGCAGATTGTTGTCCATAACTTGTGATCGATGGTGGCATGTTCTGAACCTCTGATTACCTAGGTGATAAACGCTAAAACCACTGGAATACCACTGATATGGTGTCTTCCCATTCTATTCAACAGGTTTGCCGGAGCCATTTCCACGATATAAGTCTTACCATTCTTACCGTTCTCCTAATTTTGTTTCCTTTTGCATCCAATCTGCAGTCGACTGACAAAACGTCGTCCTAAGTCGGCCACAAGTCACCCTTCTCCAAGCTCTGAATCTACAGCGTGTCCACCGACCAACCTCATCGACCCGGTGGTAACAATGCCGCCGTGTGCAACCATCAGCACTGTTGTGACCGAGCATCAGCTGAATGTTGATCAGAGTGAAGATCGAATGAGTGGCGGTTCCGTGCCGAATCAAACGACATGTGTACAACAGGTGGTACCGGACGCAGACGACGGTGTGGAGTTGGATGTGGATTCTCCATATGCGATTGCTGATGGCGCTCGCCGTGATTGTAAGTTCTCCCTGTTTGATATGTTCTTCTTTGTGGGAGATATTTTTCTTTCGCTCGTGTGGGCATATGATGAGTTCTGACGTAGAATTTAGCCACTATTTTAGATTGTTTTTTAAATTCTAAGCATCAAATAAACTGAAGGGAGTTGCTCTTTTTAAATGACCAATATTTACGATGAATGGAAGTGTTCTGTGTAGTATTCTTTGAGGTGGATTACCGAGATATCACAAAGAAGCGTTGGAAATCGGGAATCAATGTTCGTATTCCATGTGGAGCATAGTATTCCAAAGCCGCATATTCTGTACAATATTTGAGATAACAATTACAATACAGCATCACAGAACTGTTCATCGGGGAATACCTATTCGACAAGCGGCGTCTCCAAAACATTGCTC
The DNA here is from genome assembly GCA_948099385.1 of Fasciola hepatica. Lineage (NCBI taxonomy): Eukaryota > Metazoa > Platyhelminthes > Trematoda > Plagiorchiida > Fasciolidae > Fasciola > Fasciola hepatica. Next base: position 2,818,783 of record CANUEZ040000126.1, on the reverse strand, counting down.
GCGTTTAGTGTGTTGCGTGCGGAAAGCCACCATTTGACCGAAGTAATCGCTCTATACCACCCCCGATTGCTCGGTCGTGTATGCGTATACCTGCCCATCGTCCGTCTCTCCGTGATCTATTCGCACGTGATTAGTGAGATAAGAAGCAACGATGCGGCGGTCGGGCTATGACTTGACCTAGGACTATGAAACGTGTAGCGTAAACATTAGTCTTGGTTGGTGCTTCCCGCCTCCCTGGTTGGGGCCGAAAGGGTTAGGACTGTTGTTGGATTCAAACCTTGAGGGAAATGGCTCAGAATAGAATCAGTAGCGCGCGAGCATGTTGAAATCCCATGTCCTGTCGTTACGAAAGCCATCAAACGCAAAAGGCTTAGTGCATATTGCAATCAAGATAATTCTGGTGATTTCACCTCTCTCATAAGGCTAATGGCGAACACACAAAACAAGAGTCACTCAAAAAGTGTTAAAATACGACGGAGCAGTTAGCAATTTGAAAAACTTAACCATGGTAAGACTAAGGTAATTAGCTGTGTTCGCTGTTTGTACGGTCGTTTGTGGTTTTATGAGAACGTTCAATTCAACATTTTAAAACGACCATCTTGACTGCAGTATACACCAGCGAAATACTCCGAAATACTTTGGACAACCTAATGTCTCCATGGTTGCGTGTATGCAAACATAGCGTTGTTGTAATGTAGCCTGATTTCTGAATGCTGTTCTTCAGTTTTCCTTTTAAATATGAGTTATACTCACATTTCTGTTCACTCTCAGTTTCGTATGCGTCTCCTTTTTCTTATTCTGAATACAGTACGAAATTTGAGTGAATTCACTCCGGAAGACAAGTATGCTACGCTTCGAGCAAAAGACTTCGCACGTCTTCTCTTCACTTCGGGCGAGTCAAAAGATCAAGCTTCCAGCATCGGAGGTGGTAGTGAAACGGAACTTCTTCCGGATGAGCCTGATCCTCGTCAGATCATCCGTCGAGGCACACTCCCGAGTACCGAAGACTCTCGTGAACGATATTATCAAGGCGGTGCTGCACGGTGCAACGTGTGCCGCATCGTCGAAAAATCAGATACTTGTGCTTCGGATCCCCTTGGGCGTGGTTCTACCCGGCCACGTTTGCCTCGACGCTGTAAAATCAAGACGCGTTCACAACCCCGCGGTCATGCACGAACACCTTTGCACACGGTCTCACTACCGCCGAACATTGCTAGTTTGGCTCCACTTCCGCTCCCTTTACCATCCGGAGTTCCTTCCCTTCCCAGCTTGTGGTTGACTTCAATGTGTGATCGACCCAGTACAAGTAGTGGCAGCAGTCAGCGGAGTACAGCGAGGCAGATAATCGGCAAAACTCAATCTGGCCCTGGGGCTACTACTTCTATGGATGCAATTCCCATAGGAAAAGCCCGTTCCCAGCCGTTGTCAATGCCAGCCGACGGGGGTTATCAGGCACCGTTGGGGAAGTGGTTAACTGAACCGTTGGTGATCGGGGGCTCGGTTGTATTCACTGGAAGTTGGCCCCTTGCGGGTGCTCGATCGCCTCTCGTTTTGCTACTAGCTGGTGGTTTGACACAATGCACCTCGGTGCATTTGGACTGGGATGCTCATTTGCCATTTCTTTTACTCTGTGTTCTACTCGGTGAGTCAGTGTTCTATTCTAAGCAGCGCCTGTCCTTTTTTGTTCACTCCTAACGGTGTGATTCTGCATTATTCATCATACCGTGTGATGTGACGAATTCGAGATTGGTGAGTGAAAAATTCTTTTTGACTTTCAATATGGATTATTTATCTGGAGCATGACTATGAAACAGCGGGTTTTATTCGAAAAGAAGGAAACTAGCCTTTCATCTTTTTTCCTTAGCCATCACACAAGTGTCGTCTATTAACGTCAGAAGTTTTTGATAGTTTTATAGTAAATCATAAATTTGGAAAACGTGACGTGGCGAACAGATATCTGTCTTTTCGGCACACCTCCTCAGGCCAATACAGTACACATGCAATGTTTTAGCATTGCTCAAAAATATAATCCAGGGTATTCACATAAAAGCACGTAAATGGATGTGAAATCTGTTTCCGTTGCATTTGTGTAGGCACATTAACCACCAGTCCTGTGTGTTTGTTGCACCATCACGTTGATCTTCGGTCACGGGAACTGTTGTGTCTTGACAATCCCTTTGGCTAACCATGTAGGACAGTGTTCTTGGACTCTATCTGACAGGCGCCTGGTTGTTCTTCCGATGTATGTCGCTCCACAGGAGCAAGAGCAGGAATATACACAACATAAAGTAGAATAATCAGAAAGCTTGTCCTTGAGTTTTAGTTGTTAACACGGTTTAGTGTTGAACGCGACTGGTCAGTTCAGTTCAGTTCAGCCAACCATCAACCATGCACTCGGTGCGATGGCTTTGGTTGCTATCTTGTAGCGGCAACCTGAAAAGGAAATAATGAAGGAGAAAAGAGAATGAAAGGAGTAAGAGGAGAACTACAACAATGGGATTAAGTTGATCAAGAAAGTCTGTGAATGCATGAGCGCCACTGATCGCGCCATCTAACAATATCCCCCAAGGCATCTAACCATTGAGTGGGAGGGTCTTTGAATAACGTCGGTAAGATGGTTCAGTACAGTTTATTCAACCATTAACTTCGCACTTCTGTGCTCTTGTTTCGGTTGCTACCTTCCGGCATCGTCCAGCAAAGCGCAAAAAGAATAGAAGCTTAGTGATTAAGATCCAAAAAGTCAAAGTATCAAGCGGGAATCAAGACGATAAGAAAAGAGTCGAATGCAACTACGCCACTAGCCGCGACACACAGTCATATCACTGATTGTCTCCAACCAGTCGGTAGGTTGATCACATGGACCTCAACCTGATAGTCTAACACTTCCTACTCGGCCAAATCCACTGGTCAAGGTTTTCGTACTTTTTTGACATGTCATGGACTGACCGCCTCGACCTACCTTCCAATCACCACCTGTCTCAGAGAACAGCGTACGCTGAGGAAGTCTATTGGTGGGCATGCATAACACATGTCCCAACCGCCCTAATCTGTTTAGATTTAGTACTTGATCCAAGGACTGACCTCTGGTTCTCAACACCTTACACCGAACCTCAGCATTGCTAATACGGTGTTCTCACCATACTCCGACAATGCTATGGAGATATCGGTGATCGAACACTGACAGTCCTCGCCTATCTTCTACCCTCAACGGACATGTTTCGGAACCGTTTGAAAGAACGAACGTGGCCTCCACCTTGTACACTCAACCCTTAACAGACAATCGAATGTCACGCCAACGCCACAGATGACGGAGGTTGGCAAAAGCCAAACGCGAGCTCTGTATACGTGATGACACTTCATCCGATATCTATCCACCCGGTAAGATGTAACTACCAAGGTAACAAAACTTATCCACTTCAGCTAGAGTTTCCCCTGCCAACACAAGGTTTGGTGTTGAGTCAACCCAGTCCTGCAACAGCATTTTGCACTTGAAAGGTGCAAAACGCATCACAAACATTCGTACACTGTTGGTAAGGCTATCTAAAAGAGCTTGCAACTTACCTGGATCTTCACTCAGAAGAACAATATCGTCCACATATTCCAAATCAGACAGTTTAATGCCTGAGCAAACATCGATGCCGCTGTTCTCACACGAGGATAGGACTATCTGAAAAATCAATTCAATCACAAAATTGAAGAGGAAGGGTGAAAGAGGACAACCCTGACGAACACCACTTTCTGTGGTGAACTCGGAGGAAAGACCGCCGTAAGCACAAACTCGACTTCGGCTGTTCGCATAAAAACATTAAAAAAGAGGGATAAACTTCTCCAGCACATCCTTCAGTGAAAGGCAGCGCCAGAGAACTGTGTGGTCGACTGAGTCGAACACCGTTTTCAAATCAAGAAAGACTGAGATCGTGGGCCTACAGAAGATGTGTCTGTGCTTTAAGGTTTGTCGAAGAGTAAAGATGTGGCCAATACAACCAAGACGGGGTCTGAAACCCCATTGATTCTCACGCGTACACACTTCGCGGGCACTGGATAATCGGTGGAGAATAAGCCCCGTGAGCAGTTTAGATGCCATACTTACCAAGCTAATTCCTCTGTGGTTTTCACAGGAGGACCTGTCACCGCGTTTTTAAATCGGCACAATCACCGATTCACACCATTCCCTAGGAATCTGTTCTCCATTCCAAATAATACGGAGGAGTTTTGTTAACTCTGAAACCAAAGCTTCGTCTCCATCCTTGAAAAAAGATCGGGATAACCTATCCAGTCCAGCAGCTTTGTACCTTTTCAAGTAACCCATCTCCCACATAATCTCCATTTCTGATGGAGGACTGATATGCGCCTGCAGCGTTTCGCTGGCAGGTATATTTAGAAGATCCACCGTTGTAGTGGGCCACCTGAATAGTCCTTTAAGCGTGTCGTCCAGCGGTTCGTACGACGTCCCTGAGAATGAATCAGTGAGCCGTCGGATTCCCTAATTACATAACTGATACCGGGTTTCCGTGAAGCGGCATCTCTAATCAAACGGGAAAGGTTGCGAGCACTGCCAATGGACGCAGCTTTATCCATTTTCTTACAGTTCGCAACGCTTCCAAGCTCACGGTCATTTCTCAGACTCCTAGTCAGTTGGCATCACAGGGATTTGCGCACTTCATTGAATATGGCATCCGGAGGCACGGATTTGCGAGCATCCAACGGAACAACTGATGTCGAAAATATCCATTCTTTGTGGGACCGACTTGAACCAGAGTCCTGGGTGACATTCGAAGTGGCATACAAGGCTTCCTTGATCTGTTGCCAACGTTCATTTGGATCCCAAACATCTGGCTGCATCGATAACTGCGCAGACAGCTCCATCTGGAAATTGTATCACCAGTTATCGTCCAAAAGCAAGAGAAAGTTAGCTTCAGCTTTGGCTTCGATTGGTGCTTCCCGCCCTTCTGGTTTGGGCCCAGTAGATGAGGATTGCCGTTGATTAGAGATATGGCTCAGAACCGAATCTAGTGACGCGAATGCTGTATTGCCTGTCTGTTGACTTCCCGTTACCCATAAACAATCGAGAAACGGACAGAGAAAATCTACAGGTGTGCGGTGAAAGTACTAAAAAATTTGCTTTTACTTGTTGTATTCTTTATATTGGATCTCGACCCCCTCCCCCGACTTAGTATTATTCTGTGTTGTTGCTACGTTGGCACCATGCTTGTTCTCAAGCCGGTTCAAAATATTATACATTGGTTGCGGCCTAGATGTTTTTTTTACCTAATTACATTTTTATACCAAAAGGTAAGAATTCCGGGTTGCATTTGATCCTTTTCGTTGTTTTTATTTCGTCGAATGGCTGTAAGATGCAAACTGCGTATTTTGAGCATGTTGAAAGTGATACTACTTGAGTGGCTGCCTCGTTTCGCTCATCTCCTTCCCTAGATACAATCCTTCTAGCAAGAACCAGCTTGAACGATCCCGAATAATGTTTGTTTGTGAGAGGTACTACTGTACCATTCACTCTGAAGAACATAGAAAGCTTCGAGTGAAGTCCATCGAAGGACGTGCACCGCATACGTCCTGACCATCATAGCCTGGTGAGGCTTAATTTTTGACATGATGGCTTTCCTCGTATGCTCAGTACTAAACACTCATGTTGACATTGCTATCACGGTGTTTCCACCAGACTCGAGTATGTAAATTGGACAAAAAGTGAGCCGCCTTCTATCTTGATAGTGAAGAATTCTCAAGCCTAAGTTTCATGATCGGTTTCGACTCTTCGATGTTTCGTAGTTTGGGATCCCCATCTTGGCGTAAACATCACTCTTCTGTTCCTAACTGTTTTTGGGATGCACCTGATATTTCAATATTCAGTATTTTTACCAAATTATGAAATCGCTTCAGTTTTACCAATATTTGTTTGATTTCAGGTATGGATCATTGTCGTGCATTAGTCCAAGAAGAGTGCAAACAGTTGCTGGTCTCTCTGCTCAACCTGGCTTGTCCTGAACAAGATGCACTACGTATTCTACGTTTCGAGCTGGAAGCAATGTTTCTGGCCACCGCATACCCATCCTCTTCATCCACATCATCCAGGAGGCCGAACTATCGTTTGACTGTAGACGGTGGACCATATCGAGTAATTAAGCACTCACATTAAAACCCTAAAGTATGATGAGTGAATAGTTGCACCGTAGTTTGCAAATGTCGGTTCTTTGAACATAATTATCGTGAGTCTAAGACAAACTTCACCATGAAAATACTTCGGATGATTTTGTGATTTCATACGAATGAAGTCATTCAATTTTGCATTCATGCTGGTTACAAAGCAAGTTGACAGTGACATACGGGTAAAGTGTTTGGTTAGGTTTATATAACGGTTCGTCACTCTCAACTCATTATTGGAAACTATGAGAACTATTTTGTGTGAATTGTTGGGAATTATCTACAGTGCACATCCACCGAGTCCCCACTGGGGCGGGAACCTGGGGTGAATCATTGTGAATCGAATAGTTGACTTTTGTTTCCTTTCTAAGGCCAGTGGCGAAAGGGCGCTAAATATCCAAGTTTGTCAGACGTCGAACCCTTAGAAAGGAGCACTTTGTTTAATGTTCCCAAAATTTTGGAGACCAAATCCTAGGCCCAGGTTTTACAACTTTGAAAAGTTGCAGGCCCGTTTGCTATCTCGGCCGATCGCACTGACAACAGCGATCGTATTACCCAGCTGTGCTCCGACCACAGGTTGTTTCTGGTGGGTACATAGTTATGCCATGAGAAGCGACATAGACTCACTTAGTTTTCTCCCACGTCTTCACAACGTTGGACTCAGATTTACCGTATTGTGATTGGTCACGGCTGGTGTGAATCAGCTGAGTAATTTCGTTCATTTTGGTCTATGCCTGAGATCACGCCTTAGTACGTGGTCATTTCTGTTTACGTCTTGTCCGTGATCGCACCAATGCTAAGGCCACCTGTCCCACACAGTTATATCTAGACGACAACGGACAATCTGCTTTTTTCAGGGGGAGCTGTCTATGCGGTTATCGATGCAGCTTGATTTCGAGGATCCAGATGAGTGCTTGTTACAGATCAAGAAAGCCTTGTATTGCGCATCTCATGCCACATGTGACTCTGGTTCAAGAAGACTGCGTGTATTGGCAGTAGTCGTGGTCTTTACCGTTTAATTAGAAGTATCGCTCCACAGAAGCCTGGCGTTAGTGGGGTAATTAAGAAATCTGACGGCTTGTTGATTCATTCGGGAACGTCGTCTGGGCTGTTGAGCAGAGCAATTTAAGGCACAATTCAGTTGACCCACTTCTACAATGGATCTTCTGAATATACCTCCAAGAGAACCGATGTAGGCAGATATCATTTTTCCATCAAAAATGGAGGTTATTCGGGAGATAGGTTGCTTGACAGGGTACAAAGCCGCTGGAGTGGATAGGTTGTTTCGAAATTTTTCGGAGATAGAGGCGAAACTTTGGTTTTGGAGTTAACCAAACTCGCGGATAATGTGGGATAGTAAATGGATTGGTAGAGACTGGTGTGAATCGGTGATTGTGTCGATTTGCAGGAGAGGTGACAAATCTTGTGAAAACCACAGAAGAATTGGTTTAGTGGCAATCTCATCCAATTCTCCATCCGTTATCCGACCCTCGTGAATCTTTGACACGTGAGAATCAAGCCAGATTCAGACGCGGTCGGGTTTCCATCGACCACACCTTCACTGCTCGAGAAATACTAGACCACAGGCACATCTTCCATATGTCCGCAATTTCTGTTTTCCTCAGTCCGGTCACACGATTCTCCAGCACTGCCTCTCATTGAAGGGCGTGCCAGAGGAAATTATCTCTCTTTTCCAATCCATGTGTGCTAACTATATAATTCAAAGTGTTCCTGATGTAGCCCTGTCCTCATGAGAGTGAATCGGTGATTGTGTCGATTTGCAAGAGAGGTGACAAATCTTGTGAAAACCACAGGGGAATTCTCTTTATGGGTATCGCATCCAAGCCGCTCGCTGAAATTATTGTTCCTGATGTATCCAGGTTCAGGAAAATGTGCGCGCGTGTGAATCAAGCCGGAATGAGGCCCGGTCAGGATTGTATCGATCATATCTTCACCTTCCGACAGGCTCATCTTCCGTAGGTTCACAATCTCTGTCTTTGTTGATCTTGAAATTAGCGTTCGACTCAGTTGACCGTAGAGTTCACCGCCCCCCCCCCTTTTTCTTTGAAGTTTGTCTCAGATGAATTTATTTTTCCTATCTGGTGCTTGTATGCAACTAACCGAAGTGGAATTGGTGCTTACGGCAATTTTTCATCCGGGTTCACCACAAGCAGCGGTTTGCGTCGGTTTTGCACTCTGTCGCACCTCTTCAATTTCGTATTTGAATTGACCCTTAAAATCGCGCTGTTGTTGTGTGAAAACAGCGGCATGATATCCGATTGTCTGACAGTGATCGAGTGTGCAATGCGGCGGTTAGGTCCGTTCTGTACGGCTCAGATACATGGTGGGTAGGTATACAAGATAGACGAAGACTGTCAGTGGTTTGGCACCGATGTCTCCGTAGGATTGCCGGAATATGGTGGGAACACTGTGTCAGCAATGCTGAGGCTAAACGTAGAGTGTTGAGGACCAGAGGTGTGTCTGAACCAAGTACTGAGTCTAAACAGTATAAGTTGGTTCGGACATACGTTGCTCACACCCGCCGATAGACTTGCTCGGCGTACGCTGTGCTCCGAGGCAGTTAGTGGTTAGAAGCTAGTTTGAGGTGGTTAGTCCATGACATGGCAGAAAAGTGTGAAAACCTTGACTAGTGAACTTTGTTGAGTATGATGTATGGGGCTTCCGCGTTGAAGTCCGCGAGGCCCAACTGCCAGGTGGTTAGAGACACTAGGTGATTTGACTGTGTCGCGGCCAATTGTATAGTTGCATTTGATCTCTTTCTATATATTTCTGGTTTATGCTTCATACTTTGTTTTCGGCCATTTTTCGCTTTATGACTCTATTCTTTTTGCCCCCAACTCGACGATGCTGGAGGGTAGCAACCGAAACCGGTACACAGAAGTGCGATTTTAATGGTTGAATGAAATGAACTGAATTAATTAGGCTGATCATTTAGCTATTAATTTATGTTCTAGGATGCTAGAAGGGGCAAGCCACGTGTTGCTGATGTATCGATCAACAACCCTACACTCTATTGGCTGCCATACAAGACGTGAAAGTATTTTGAATTTATACATCAAGAATTCGGTATGAGATCATGAACAGAAAGCTATCTGTTCGGTTATGTGATTGATTAGAAGACTTAAGCTATTGTTGGCAACACATCTCTTCATCGAGATAGTGCTGCCTTGTCTAATGTATAGGTAGTGTTTTTACCTCACGATTTTACACCTGTCATTGAGCCTATGGAACTGGAAGTTTTCCGGTCGTTTGAATGGATTCCCGGAAACTTCTTGATTGCGCGTTGGGTGGCGTAGAAAGCCGAACTTAGGAAGGATTTGTAGATAGTTTTGACATCTCAAAGGCTATGCAGTGCGCTTGGTTAGAGCCGTATTCTGACAGTCATGCAGGCCTTTCATAAATTGTGGCGTACATGCAGGTTCCATCTGAAACAGGGCTTCCCTCGCACACATGAGGTGAGGCTGCAAATGACAGGACGCGGTAGTTGTGGTTTCGAACTATGACTCATCGGGCATGCCTGCACACGTATCATCGTCCCCAAAAAATTACGTTAATGAAGACAATGGGCTCGGAACAAAATTTGCACGTGTTTGGTTACCTGCGCCACAAGGATCCATTCTTGCATAAAGCCCCGAAACGTGTTCGTTACGGGTAGAAGATACGTGAAGACAGACGGTGTTTGAGCATCGATTTCTTCGTCGTATTATTTGAACATGGTATGACCACTGCATCAACAATGCTGAGGTTGTGTGCGGGATGTTATGGCTCATGGGCAGTCGCTGGAATAAGCGTCTAATCTGTAACGACTTCGAGGATTAAGACGTGTTATGCAGGCCCGCCGATAAAGGTTGGGGGGTGGGTTGGGATGGTCAACACATGATAGGACAAAAAGGTATAAGAACCTTGACTAGTGGACTTGACGGAGTAAGATATGTGGTCCACTAGGCCCGCCCAGCGGATGGTTTGACACAGTAAATGACCTAAATATAAACTGTGATCAGTGATGTAGATGTTTTCGAGTTCTTTCTCCGTCCGCATGGCTTCAACTTACAAGTTTCCTTTTTGTTTCTTGCATTTTATTCTTGTTCTACTAGAGGATACTGCGTAGTAGTTTCCGAAATTGGTGCGCAGAAGTTTTTTTTACTACATGCTTGTGCATGAGACCAGTGAAAAGGATATATATACCCCAAAGCCACGAAGGCCCGCTGCACTATAAGAGATAACCGGCAACCAGACCCTGAGGCTCGGAGTGGAGAACCACACAAGGCCCCAATAGGTCAGGTGTGGTGACGATCCGGACGACAGTGAAATGCTGTCTACCACCAAAAAGTGCGAGGATAATGGTTGAAAAAACTGAACTGTGTTGATACTGATGCTCCTGTATATCAAATCCAATCAAACTTACCAAGTAGCACAGGTGCCACCGTTTTCCACCTTTTTGACTGTCCAGTGCATCTTGTAATTTCTCTGGATGATTGTGTCCGGATTGGGTTAATACTTACCCTGTAAATTAAAATTTATTCGTTAGCGCGAACAATTTTTTCTCTTCTCATTATGAATGGATGGCGGACAACTACATAGCGTTCCATAAGTCAGCTCTAGTAACGATTCGGGTTGGGAGAAGTGCTGTCTGCCGCCAACCTTGACGGGTGGTGGAGGTTTCGGACCTTGGACCGCAATCGGACATCAATACCACTCGACTACCACCTGCCGAACAACCCCGTTTAGTCACCCTGGGAAATTATGTATGTGCATCTTCTGATCGTAGCTACAGATCTCTTACATGTCATCTTGTCCGTTCATTCGCCGTCATTCATTGGTGCAAATGTTATTCTCATCTCCCAATTCCTCCCTCGCGTTGTATTTTCAGGAACGGTTTGACCTGTTCGCCAAATTGCCACCTACGTTCACCATGTGGGGAATAGCTTCACAACAACCACCACCGCCAGTGCAACCGACACCATTGATATCACAACACAAGCTACTTTCGGACAATTTTTCTTCTCAGTTAATTCCCCCAAAGAAACCTGAACGACGTCTTTTCAGTCCGACCGTCGCAACTCGAGAACTGCTTGGGACTCATTTACTCTGCAGGGATGCTAGTCCACCCCCATACGGAGTAGCATGCACATCGCAGACGACTGCTGTTCAGTCTCCACAGTACGGAACTCAATGGACCGGTTCCACTTTCAGTCTGATTAGCACAGCTACTCTCATTCCTGGACGAGAAGAATGCACACAGACCGAAATTCGCCACCCGTTGATCGATTTGGACGAACGATCAAATGAATCATCGAAAAATTTGTCCGGCCGTCACAATTCACCGGACGCATCTGTTGGAAATCTTACTAAAAGCTATGCACAGCGAACCAAACCGATCCGTGCGGCAAGATCCAGTCGAACTGTATATAAGGACATTGCAGATCCTGTGACTCATTCCGCGATGGAACGAAAACCATCGGTTGATCCGAAACCTCTGTTAGATGCAATCGGCGAGTTACGGAAAATGCTCCTGTTCAGGTTGGTTCGAATATAAAGATGAAGATATCACCTTTCTGGTCACTGATTTCGTGATAGTGCTATCTCATAAAACAACGAATTTCGTTCACTTGACTCGATACAAGCTTCAACTGGGATCCATTATCATGCATTTATGAAACGTGAAGCTTTGCGATCGATCGGAGGAGAACACTTCATTATTTATTATTATTATTGTTATTATTGATACCTTTATTATTACCATTATTATTATTTTTAAGGCTGGTACATGCATCGTGCCGTTTTCGCAGGCAAATCAGGGTTATTACTGCCAGCTTATAGCTTGAATTACAGAGGAGTTCATACGCACATTCCATCTTCCAACACTGTTTTTGAGACTTCAGTTGGTTGACCATATTTCTAACCTTTTTATGGCGTCTAGCTTTGTGATCGATTTACTGCACACAAACGAAAACTATTTTTATTTTGTTACTTTGTGCTCCCCACGTGGCATGACTTTATTTATTTTTGGGTTATTCCTATATCTTACCTCTTATATTCCAGATATGAAAGCGATACGAACTGTCACTTAGGACTGTTATTCTGAAGAATCCGTTCCGTTTGTTATTGTTTTTCTCTCAGTTCTGGGCAAGCATTATGGACTTGGGAGGATTTCAATCTGCAGCGTTTCCAATACACAACTGCGCAAAATTTGATCCGGTCAAGTTGCGATCCCGCAGTGCCAACCAACAACAGTGACAATCTTTCCGCTCGTAATAATCAGGGTTTCCTGGAGGTAGATCAAGTGGGTTCAACGGTCCCGCGTGTTTCGGTGGAAGATCTTGTTCTCATTGTTGCCCGAGTACTGGCTCTTTCTTATTCCGATTGCTTGGAAGATGCAGAAAACTGTCTCCGTTGTCATCATGGGCCACCGCATCGGCATTCAGTCAGTCACAACCGATTGGGAACTACGCATCGTTCTGCGTCCGCTCCCACAAATAATCACTGCATGGTGGCTCGCTTGTCGCAATGTGCTCTGACCATGGGTTTATCTTGTCCGAATAGACACTATGCCAGTCGTTCTTTGCAAATCTTCCGAGTTTTGGGGGCACATTTGGATCCCAAGTCCCTGTCCAAACTAGTCGCTCGCTTAGGCGAGACAATTGCGGATGCGAACGAAGAATTGCAGGTAAGCACTTCGATACATTATTCTTACCCAAGTACCTCGGTTTAATTACTCGTAAGTTTTTCTCCCTTGTGGTCTTACATATCTAAGAATATTTATAAAATTAGAAGGCTTTACCAGTATCATAATGTTGACGTTTTGCTTTGTATTTTCCCCATGTCTGTGTGCAGGTATAGTCATAGTTTTGTTCACAGCAATATCATTTGTGCATCCGGGAGCGTGAGTTTATGCTCCCCTTAGAAGGGTCCACCGATAGTTGTAAGTGGGTTAGTCCCTGCTAACTTTGAGAACGTGGGACTGGGGTCACGAGTTGGAATAGTTGGTGCAAATAGTATCCATAAATTGGTGGACAAAGTTTCTCGGAAATAAACAACCGGTTTCGCGATTGTTATCAAATACTCATACCCAGTGAGCAACAGCTATCGCTCCTGTTCTTCCGCGAAACTTTATCCACTTTTCAAATAGATACTGCCCACATCAAATGATCATAAGTTATAGTACTTTCTTAACTTCGCTTCACAACCTAAGGACACAAAGTGGTTGTTATGCAATCCTCCAATACGTTAGCTATTGTTGAGAGTGAAACTTCTACCTTCGTATCCCTTTGGCTTTCACTGGCAATTTTCTCCGTGACAGACACCTATCTGGTGTTCACGGTTCACTGGTTTTGGAATCCTCAAGATCCTACCGCTCACCTTGGCATCAGAGGGATAAAGACGATTGTGCAGTTTTGTATATTGACGTAGTATAGACGATGACATTGATCATTTGGTTCATCGTTGTTATCGACTCCATTAAAATCCAAGATGTTGCCTCGACAGCCGCCGGGGTTCTGAAGGACAACGTAAATTCTTTTCCCGGAGCTACACATCGATGTCACTAGTCGACCAAAAGGGTTCTCGTATTTTGTTTTGCTTCGCGTAGACTCCACTGTGTTCTGTCTTATTTCCGGTGATTAATGTCTGCCAGTATTTTTAGTTTTGGCCATTTTTCGCTCCTTTTTTGTCATCTCCAGTGAAGTAAGACAAGGTCCTATATCCCTATATCCCCATTTCTGTTCAACGTTACCATAAAGGATGCTCTACACAATGCCTTATCGGGTTTACTTCCTGAGCTTGACTACAACTGGAATTAGTGTGGTGGGGTTGGGTGGTGAGGTGGAGGTCAATTCACGTGTAACGAAAGCCAGAACAGCTTTCGCCAGCCTGCGACAATTGTGGCGCCGCCGTGATGTGCAGTTCGCTCTTAAGGGATGGGTGTACTTAGCCGTGGTTCGAGACCTGGCCGCTTCGCATTGACGATACTCAGCGTCTTTCTTTGTTCTACAACCGATGTTTCCGAAGCATTCCTGCAGTCTGGTGGGAACGGCAAGTGAGTAATGACGACGTGCACCGTCGTTTGTTAGGTACGGATAGTCGCTCTCTTAACGAAGTGATTGCTCTACACCGCCTGCGGTGGCCCGGACATGTTTTAGCGAATGCCTGTCCATCATCTACCCTTATGTAACCTATTCACGTGCTGGACAAGGCTGGAAGATATGACTTGGCGGTCAGGCCATGACTTGGTGTAGGACTGTGAAGAAACTAGCCGCAGCACTGGCTTCCGCTTGAGTTTTCCGACCTCATGGTTGGGATTTGCGGGATGAGTATTGTTGTTAGTTGGGGACGTTGAAAGGTATGGCTCAGAATAGAAGTCAGTGGCACGAATGCTGTGCGATCTGCTTGATGAACTCTTGTGTTCCATAAATACGAGAAAAGTAGTCAGAATAAAAAAATGACAAAAAAGACAAAAAAAATGTACGGTGGAAAAGCAGGCAAAAAAACGATCACAACATATCGTACTCCTTTTTTCTGAATACTTTCTCATACTCTGTTGTACTCCTCCAGTATTACACTTGTTGTTGTTGCGCTGGAATCATGCTTGATTTCAAGCCGATTTTCGAGGACTTATATTACCAGTGGTGTACCCAGCACATTCTATCCCCTGTTCTTGGACACCAATAAGAGAACCTTTATCGATGCTCATGTTTTGCTGTTGAAGTACTCCGATTTCGGTATTTTTTGACTGACGTTTCTCCACATGTTATATCGACGCACTGCAAAATGGTGTAATTACACAACAATACACACATTTTCCCCGCTGAAATCCATTCCGTGTCTACAACTGCACCATTTCACACCCATTCTTATCAGAATGGTTGTCCTAACTGGATCGTAGCGGCGTATGCGTTGAGGATGAATCACGGGTCCTTCAACTGTAACTGATGATGGTGATGCGATTACAATTTCTCATCCGAATCAACGCTTTCTTCAGCCCAACATCCCATGGACCACTTTCGAAATTTCATCAAATAGCAATATTTCCGCACCAAGTGCCGTACCCCGTTACTCTGTAATGCCGTTCGATGCTTCTGCACTGTCATCATGAAATCAGTTAACTGGCTGTCAGTATGTCTGCATGATATCCAATCGATCCGATGCAGATTGATCCACGCTTGTGGTCGTGCGTGAAGCGCACGTCAAAGAGTCACGAGATATGTCGTAATTCAACCGCTAAACCGACTCTCCTCTGCATACTGACACTTGTTACCCAGTCATATTGTAACAAAGAAAGCCAGACTGATGAGTAACACCTGTATTTGAGCAGCCCAACAAGTTTAGTCCGTAAAGCAAGCGCAGTCGTTTATATAGTCCATTTTCCAGACCGCGATGCAGTGGCATCGCTCCTCTGCCTGCCTGAATATTTCTGCTCCGCTTTGGCCGAGTGACAGCCGCAATTAGGCTGATTCTTTTGACCGTCATCCCCGTTTGGTTGGCTGGGTTGATCTAATTGATAGCCCAATCGATAGTCACCCACCTGGGCTTGCTTTCCAATTGCCTCAGGTCCTACTGGGTTCCATATCGGAATCGGCATGTCTCTTTTTGTCTGTTGCTGCACGCTTCCGATATATTCGTCATCTATTATTTGATCTGCGGTTTTTTATTTGTTGGTCCGATCGGTTTGATATGCGTTTTGTTCCGTTGCCACAAGTTTTCCGCTAGAGTATGTTCGTAGTTCGAGAAATTGGGTTAACTCTAACCAAGCATGAGAGATTACTTTCTTTCATTAGAGTCAGGCGAGCTATATGGTCAATAATATACATTTACCCTGCTATGGCTAATATGTTCTGGCCTTTATGTAAGGCTTACGAGACAGCAGTCATAGACTCGAAAACAGCTTTCAGTGCAATCGAGAAAACGTGGATTGTTCTTCTAATTTTCTTGACTGGAATCTGAAACGTGGTCACTTACTTAGTAACACAATGCAATTTTTTATCATACACCTCTGCATCTCCAGTGTAATATATAGTGCGATGCAGAACGACTTCTCGCGTCGCGTCCTATAAACATGCTCGGGTGATACTTCGCTTGGCTGATTGTTCTTTGGACTCCACCTTTCACGCACAAACCTCATGTCATCCGACCAACCTTGTGCTCGGAAGCCCCATACCCGAGTTTCGCTTTTTTATGGCTCATCAGTGGGGCATATCCCCTACCACACCCAGGGTTTGAACCCTTATTTTTTTCACCTCGGACGGGAGCGGGGGTGGTACGGTGATCACGCGCCCGCCCTCGAAGTGGAACGGCCTGGGTTCCTACCCTCGGTGCTACAGGGGATATTCGTACAATAAGCGTAAACATGAAGAAGTGATAGGCGGACGAAAGTAATCAATCAATATCAGTCTCTCACGAAAATAGCCGCATGCGATTGGTAGACTTGGACAAAACAGAATGTAGTACAGGCATGCATCGTACTCGCGAGTGCAACGTGGACGGGACAGGAACGAATCACGAGTGAATACCAATGACACATGGAGTGGCCACACAACATCTCTCTTCAAAGAGGGAATTCCATTACACACGATTTGATGATGGTAATCGTATTACTGACAGAAACGGTAGTAGTGGTAGTAGCAGTCGTAGTAGTCGAAGCCGTATTACAAGCAGTAGCAGTCGTAATAATCGCAGCAGCAGTCTTATTCACACTAGTGTGGTAGAGTGAGTAGTAGTCGTAGTTGTAGACGTAACAGTGATCGCAGTAATGCTAGTGCCAGTAGTAGTCGTATTCATAGGAGTACGGAAGTACGGCACAGTGCATTGGTAATTATCCAGCTCCGGTGTAACCAAAGCTAAACGCAAGGTACACTCGAGTAAGAAGAAGAAATTGGGCTTGAAAACCCGATAAAAAACCAGAGAAAAAAGAGGAACTTTCCGGTAGTCAAAATGCAGCTCACTCACATTTACAAGTGTCAACATAGCTCCGGATAACTTTTATTACCTTTCTAATCGGCAGACACGGCAATAATGTACCTATTTCTGCAGGTAATGTATTCGTTCAAAGTTCCGAACGTAATTTTGTTGAGTCCTCGACAAATGGCAAATAATAGAAAATTATTGGCTAGTTGAAGAGTGGAAGCAGCAGTTTCCTGCACGATTGTTTTCGGAAACATTCTGAATTATATTTAAGTGCGAAAAATCACTCGTGGAATCTCTTCGCGTTTTTCTGGTCGACATGCAATGATCTGTGCAACAGCGAGAACTGAAAGAGTAACAGGAAAATCGACAATGCAACGGGACCGTTCGACAACTGTTTCCGTAGAACATTCGAATGTACAAACTCTTCAGCAACGGTCCAGACTTCTGCGATGCAGTGGGTCTGACATGGCCCAAATCCCGCCCGCGACGCCAGATGTAATAATCGAAGATTTTACTCGAGGTCTGGGACTCTTACAACGAACCTGGTAAACGCTCCGACCCAAACTAGGCGCACTGAAGGAATAAGAACACCGGTTGAATCGGAACGTAATTCGAAAGTGTAATCTACGCAATCGTTATATGCAAGCATCCAAGGATGCAATAAAACAACACAAAGCAATGTCGATAACGGTCATCTCAGTTTCCCCAGTGATTAACTCTAATAGTGAACAGACACGTTTCATTCAAAACCGCGATCGTGAAATTTGCAGGCGATAGTGTCACCGAGAAAACCTCGTGCGATTCAGAGATATAGTTGGTGGCTCTGACCTTAACATATTTCCTCATTCCCACCTCTTGTTGTTTTGTGAAAAAACCTGTGTAACTTCTGCTTTAATGATTGCTGCTCCATGGGGACTTTTTACATCCGACCCAGCCGGCACTCTAACTTGTAGCTGAAGGGATTGCGTCCTCTGAAGAAACTTGCCTTTGAGTCCAGAGACCACGGTATAATGAAAGCTCTATGAAAACCCACCAGAACTGAGCTTGAAGGGCTGAACGTTCTGTATATCTTATCCCCGATCATCAACAACGATTGCAGGGAGGTATGCAAGACGATCATGCGCCTAAGTTGTGCTAACTCTCGTATCCAGTCCCCCTTAGCAGACGTTATTGAATTCATTTATCGCTATGTTGCTATCACGTATCCACCAGTCCTTCCAAACTACGATGCTAATTCACACCGGAGCTCTGACATAGAGAGTACCACCTCCTTGAACATACACAAAGAGCTCATCTTCGTGTAAACAAAGCAAGTAGCCCAGACTGCTTGCAGCCGATCCTGTTGAAGAATGTGTGACCACATTATCCCCTGTATTCTTTGATTTATTTAACCTGTACTTAGATCGTAATATTATTTCTGATTTTTGGTAAGTAGGTTCTATCAACCCAGTACCCAAGAAGAGTGCATTCAAGCTCCGTCCAATAGCTTTTACATCGGTGATTCTTAGTGTTCGAAAACATTTTGCGGAAAAGACTGCCTCCGCAAATCAGTGTTTTTGGATGCCAGGTAATTTTCATATCGGCGACACCGTAACCATTTTCACCCTTTTTGTTTTATCATCCGTCGATCTCAAAAGTCAAATAGTTGAGGTTCGTTTCTTTGATTATAGTGACGCCTTTAATTGCAGTGACAGATCAAACATATTCGGTGTACTTGTTGACACTGGCGTCAGTATCTCTGGCACTAATCTTTTGTCTAACTACTCTTCCAGTCAACAACATCTTACACGATCTTGTGGCTGAACTTCCTCCATGCTTCTTTCTACACAAGGTATCCTCCAAGATGCCATTCTATCACTGTTCTTATTTTCTGCTTATTTATAATCCATGCCCGCTTATGATGGTTGTGTCCTTATTGAGTACGCCGATCATGTGACTTTCGGAGTGCCCAACTCTAACTGCTCCTCATTTCTCGTTTTACAACAAAGAATAACTGAGCCTGTCAACTGGTCTTCGGGTCGGAATCCTAGGATGAACCTTTCAAAGTGCTCTGATTTTCTCTGTTGTCTTCATAAAACCAATCAAAACTCCGACCTGATGGTATTCAGTGCAGACTTAGCCAATGATGGAGAGCTAATGCAAAGAATACACTCCGTCAAGTACCTTACCTGGACAGGTCATATCGCGGCATTCTTCTTGAAATTTTGACGACTAACCTTTTACTTGATACAAATCAAGTCATTTCCTACCGCGTTTCACTTAAAAGACGCCTTTTATTTAGGTACATCCTTCCCCATTGGCTTTACGCCTCCCCGGACTGCTTGCGAAAGATTTTAAAATTGTTGTCAGTCCCCTTAAACATCTGTCTCGACATACTGACATCAATTGCTCATCCACTTTATCGCAGCCCAACAACACAAGCCATGTCTGACTTCCTCTCGTAGGATCTTGGATGACAGCACACACCTTCATCCCGATCTTAGTACTTTTTATACCAACATATACCACTCGGTTTCAGTACAAACATTTGTTTACTCCCAGTAGAGCTTATAAATCCGCCATGGTTCCTTACTTCACTCGCTACATCATGAACCCGTATTCTATCGCCACCGAATTTCTTAGCTCGCTTCGTTAAACATACTTTTCCCATTGGTGATTTTTACAGTGCAGTGGTTGTGTGGCAGCTGAATATTCACCATCGTGTGTATGAAGCGTATAATTGGCTCGACTTCATAATAGATGTGGTAACAGAGTTAGCCGTGTGGCGACTCTGGTGCTTCAACGTGCCATGTGGCAAGATCATATTGCCAATGACGCCATGTCCACGGTTTTGATTATCTAAGCAGTGGTCACCTGTTTTGGAAAATACGTTGAAGGTACCTAATCTTGGTTTTTTGCAACGTAAGCAAACGACAAGGAGAGATCGCTTTACATCCATTTTGTTTTCTTTAAGGCGGGTTATCTTTTGCTACGGTCGCCATAGATCGCACGGGTTGTGTCCCATATTTATCCGTCTCACAGTGGCGTGCTTGTGGTGCTTAGCACTGGATCACCCATTTGTTCTTAGCTTGCTATTTTGAAATCGCATCAAATGTAAATTGCCTAAATGTTTGACTGGTGGTGATCAAGTGGTATAACTGAAGTCAGAGGTTGGAACTTCGCCCCCGCCGATCGCATCGCTGGTAAATAGTAATCCATTTATGACCCCCTCTCTGTGTGACGCTTTACCTATTGGGGGATCTGACGTGTTTCTCCGAGCCCCAGGGTCGCAACTGCCGGTTATCCATTATCATGTAATGAGCCTTTGGGGTTATGGTATATGCACCTCTCACTGCACTCATGCGCATGCAATTAAGATACTTATTTAAATTTTACTGTCTCAGTCAACGCTACTACCTTCAAGCTCATCACACAAGGTACATACTTCTTCCAGGGTTATGTCGCGGAACTGTTCCTCACCGCAGAAGCTGCAATTCGACATTTGCAAACAAAAAGTGATTGCCTTCCCGAACTTGCGACCATTCAAACTCAAAACGGCCATCCTCGTACGGCGCCGACATCACCTCATTGTATCGGTCGCCGAATGAATGTGGATTCGAGCCACGCGGCACTGGTCATGGTGTCTGATCGACGCCGTCAACAACAGCGCCACTCGACGTCTACCGGTCTAACCACTAACTCGAACTCGTGTACACGACCTTCCGGGGACCTGAGTCCCAGATTACCACCACAAATAGTGGATGATGCGGGATCAGCGAACGAGTCTGGTGATAGCATGTGAGCTAAACTCATGTTTAATTGTCCTTGTATGCATGTGTATAGGTGTGTGTGTGCGTGTGCATTCGTTAAGCTCCGGGATTACTAAAACATCAGTCAGAGCTGAATTCTGTGTAAACTAATTGCTTCATAGTGTTGTTTCCTTTTCTCTTTTGGGTCGATCTTCATAACATTGGCATGATACTATGCTCTGAAACAATCTCTGTCCACCCGTTGATAGTCGCCCGACCAAGTCAACACATATGGAACCTTGTTCTACGAAGCCGAATAATGTGTGCCGTCTGACTGTCGATGAACAGATGGATTTGGTCTGTGGGATTTTCTGGACCGCCGTATTTTTGCTTGAGTCGAACTTTGAGCACGAGTATTTAGCCGGTGTACGACTGCTCAGTCACCTTGTTCCGAGTGTGATAGGCACAATGCCCGCCACAACCAATACCGCCAGCCAAACGCGTGCCGCTCAGAGCAGTCCGAGTCTGTGTACCAGGGCACAGAAGATGCTCAACCAAATGCATTTCAGTCCACCGTTTCCCGGGTTACTCAGTTTGACCATCAAAGTATGTCATATTACCTTCCTGTCACGGTTGATATGCTCCATGTTGTCCTTCGTACATCCCATTTTCGTCGAGCGTAATCACTCAATGTGTGTGTGAGTTTTGGGTTAACACCTTGATCATTTTCGCCTAATTATCTATGCAGTAATTTCCCCAAACTTGTTCGTGGGACAACCGCAAGTCTCACCAACCATTTTACGTGATGTGGGTGTTTTTATTTTCAACAGGATAGATTGCACTGTTCTGATGGTTTGAGGTGACTGGACTGAAACGTCATGAGTAGTATATTCGGTTTCCTGTATGCTCCCACAAGATACCAGAAATTGTGTGTGTGTGTGTGTGTGTGTGTGTGTGTGTGTGTGTGTGTGTCTGTGTGTGTCTGTGTGTGTCTGTCTGTCTGTCTGTCTGTGTGTGTGTGTGTGTGTGTGTGTGTGTGTGTGTGTGTGTGTGTGTGTGTGTGTGTGTGTGTGTGTGTGTGTGTGTGTGTGTGTGTGTGTGTGTGTGTGTGTGTGTGTGTGTGTGTGTGTGTGCGTGCGTGCGTGTGTGCGTGCGTGCGTGTGTGTGTGTGTGTGTGTGTGTGTGTGTGTGTGTGTGTGTGTCTTGGTCAGCCACGCATTGACCTGGATGCTTTTCCCCAAATGTCTCCTTGTTTTTTGTACTCTCGCGTCGGTCTAATTGCTATGAGATATCAACGAAAACGAGTGCTTACAGGCGACGTTATTTGTTGACCGACTACTTCTGGCCAAACGGAATGAATTGCTTGTATAAATTGCTTCCTAGCCATATCAGCAGTGATAATGCAAAGCCACAATTATTGGCATGCATAATCTCGTGTGTATATCAACTTTGTCTGCTCAGCTCCACGGGTATTGTCGTCTTCGTTCTCATCGGCGTTCTTTTTCCACTCATAGACCCATGGGAGGACGAATGATGTTCAGGTATAACGGCGTTCGCAGCTGAAGTTGGTGTTTTTCATAGACCAGGAGCTTATGAAAACAACTGACGTTCGACATAGTAGACACCCTAAGAAAACCACACTGTGAGGCTTGCAACTGCAATAGGCCAATTCTTGTTTTTTATTTCAAAAAACTGCGTCATTTTACCGGTTGCACTGTAGAAATGGTAGCTCATAGTACTGTTACAAACGAGAACTCAGGCTTTATTCATCATACAATATTTGTATTAGAGCTGAAAACAGATTAAAAAAACAATAGACAACAACATGTCATTTTCCTCCGCCAGGGTGTGAAACGTTAAGTTCAAGTGTGAATGGTACACGTTTGAGAAGAGAAGTAGTCATTATGATCTATGCTGTTTTTGTTGTTGTTGTTAAGCTTATCTGCTTCTCAAACAGTAAGGGTGAACACGATTTTGAGGTCGAATAGGTGTGTCGAGGGTGATGGATTTGTCATACGAGTCACAAAACTGGTTAGATGGCGAATACGCGTCTGGTGTTTCACAGCTTTCTATATTGTCGAAGAGGTACCTCTGTAAAAGGTGGCTCAGCATCGACGGAATATATTTTATCAGAGCTCACTGGAATATTGTTTAGCAAACTAGACATTTCAAATGAGTCCTGTAGATAAATAGGTGTTATGTATTTCCGAACGGGAATAAGGATCTCGACGAGCCACCAAGCAAGTTTGTCACAAGCCGAGATTCGCATGCATAATACCGATCTCAAATGGACTACATGCTTGTGAATTTTGGATAATCCTCTCAAGTAGAACGTCTGTGTTCCAAGTGGTTTTAACTTCTTGCATGTATTTTCAGAAATGAATCGGTGTAGGAACAAAATTTGGAGTTGTCTCGATATCTGTTTCTCTGTCAGCATATTGCTCCCTGGAGTAGTGTCTAGTTTGGGACGTCGTGTATCGGAAACTATGTATCATCTCCATGTATTCTTTCTTTTCTATAATTACGATGCCTGATCCTTTGTCCGGTCGTGGAAACAATGAATTATTCATTTGTTTAAGTTGTTCAACCGCCACACGATGTTCTTGCGATAAACGACACCATTGACGTATGGCAGTAGAGAGGTATTGTTCTGAAATAGCAACCAGCCTGGCCTTGAACCTGCCAGCTCTGTCAGACGACGTGGGCATTAGATTTTTAATTTGATAATAACGGTTCTCGAACTGAACACGTGTTTATAGCTGGTTCATTTTCCTTGGTGGCACTTTGAAATTTATTCCCAATGAGAAAGCCTCACGTCGCATTGTGGTTGACTGACAGCCGGAAAGATTGTGAACGTACAGGCTTGAGTCTGTCGAGAATAATGACCGCCATTGCGTTTCGCACACGCTGCCCTCAAGGCTTTTGATTGTGTTCACCCTGGTTCTTCGCACCATTTCTTTTGAAAAGTTCTCGAATTTGATTCGACAGGTCAGAGATGACGTGTCAAGAATAGTCACCAAACGCTGCTGTGTTTCAATGAACCTCGTGCGCATCTTCAATGTGGACATTTGCGATTCTTACGAGGTTGATATTGTTCCCTGGCAAATTCTCTTTCGATAAAAGTTTCACAGTCGATGTCGAAACTTCGAAACTTCACTGTTTTATTTACCCCTGGCTGCATCGCGTATGTATACTGACATGTTTTACGTTCATGGCTGACAAGGGTAAACGAAATGCTTGCATCTCGCGACCTGTGTCTTCTTTCGTCCTTATGAATTGGATGAAGGGTACCCAGTATTCAGAAGCCTTTAGTTAGCCGCGACCATTTTCCTGGAATCTCGTGTTATTATTACAGTATAAAAAGAAGAAAATAAAACAAAAACATTAGGCTGAAAATGACTTCCAAACAGCGGATGTATCCACTTTTTGGGACCTCAGAAACAGAATATGTCTCCTCTTGAACTGCTGAGTGATGCCTTTCTCTCAGAGTCAGCGTTCTGAAGAAAAAAAAAACGAAACCGGGGGTCCATCTTGACTGAGCGTGGCATCAATGGCGATGTCGGTGGCATCAGTTTCTACACCAAATTATAGGTCTGAACGAACAGTGGCTAGACTTGCCTTTGCTAGATCCTGCTTAAGGTTGGCAAAATATTGTTTCGCGGTTTCGGATAATAGAAACGTCTGATTGTATACAAATCGGTTGATTTCAACCGAAAAGTTGGAAGTCCAGGGTAAATAGTAAGTAAGGAAGCCCACAACTCGCCATTGTGATTTGGAGTCTTTCGGTTGTTGTAGCTCCAATCGATCGGGATCCGATTCGATGGTGCGTTTTGAGACGTGAAAGCCAAGAAGCTTGATTTTATAGCTCCAAATGTGCCTTTAGTTTCGGTAAAGGTTAGACCATTATTTTTCTTGGGTACATCCAGGAATTTCCGAAGGTTCACATCGTACTCATCAGCGATGTTCCCACAAATAGCAATATTGTCAACGTATGCGATAGTGTTTTTAAGTTTCTCATGATACTTCGTTCGATTACTCCAAAAGGGATACGACGAAATTGATACAGTCGCCCACTGGCTTCGAAAACAGTGAATGATTTTTCTCCATCTAGGGTAGGTATTTGGTGGTAGGCATTTCAGAGGGTCAATGCAGTAAGTGTGTCATAATAAGCTGCCTTCTCAATCAACTCATCTATTTTTGTTAACGAATAAGCATTCAGGTTCGTGAATCAATTTTATGGTTTGGCTGTAATCTACCACCATCCTTCGTTTGTGATTTTCATTAGCGACCATCAACACCTGAGCTCACCAGAGGGAGTCGGAGGGTTCAGTGATGCCGTCGGAAAGAAGTCGTTGTATTTCTTCGCTTATAAACAATCCATCTTCTCGACTGTGCCATCGTGACTTGCTAGCTATGGGTTTACAATCCAAGAATAGGTTTTGAAGAAGTGGTGGAGCTATGACAGAAGCCGGTTTCGAGAGGCAAAAAGTAAACGGGTGATTTCGGCTACCAAACGGTATGTTGACACTTATGATGACCAAGGAAGTTATGTCCAAGCAGTAGATCTGTACACAGGTTACTTAAGACGGATAGTTTGAACCGATCGTAGGTGCGATTTTTGAGCTTTGTTGATCCAAGGCAATGCCCCCTTATGGTGCTAAATAAGGCACTGGGAGCCATCGTTATTGTTTCGTGAGGATGTATAATCCAATGGATGGCACGTATCAAACTTCTCGTTGTGTATCTGGCTGAACTCTCTGTGTCTATAAGAGCACGGCAAAGAATATTGTTTACTTCAAGATTAGTCATAGACATGAAAAGGCATCCCGGCGCAGCTGCAGTGACGATAAAGGCGAGAGATGGACAAACTGCGGATAAGATATTATTTTGAATATTTATCGACAGACAAACCTGAAAATGACTTTTTTCCGCAAGCCTTGTGTATGGCATCTTTTGCCGGATATTTCAGCCTTGGATGTTTGTCATAAATACAGCTAATCATTTATCGTGAACTACGACAACAACATTATCGACTGTTGCTTTAGGCGTAACGTCTGGAGATGGAGCGCTATGTGTTTCTGCAGTTTGAGGTAGAGTTAACGAATTTAGATAAGACATCGACTGTTGTCCGGGCATTTCCAACACTCTGGCTTGCTCGAATGCCGTTTGAGAATTCAGCGTTCCATTTACTAAGAGGCGTTGCCTGATATGGTTTGACAAGATTCCACGGGTAAATGTATCGTGGACGGGATCTTCGTGGTTCTCTTCAACCGTGGCTGACTTGAAATTGAAATCTCTAGCTAACGACTTCAATTTCCGTGCAAACTGATCCAGAGAGTGACCGCTTTCATGCTTTCGTGTTGCAAGGACGTGGAGTGAAAAAAAATTCATTCTTAGAAGGAACAAACAAGCTCGTTAGTGTCTCAGTGGTCTTTTCGTATGTGTCATAATCCACGATATGCTCATACCACTGGAAGAATATATGAAATTAGTAAATCCAGTTTATCATCATCATCGTACAGCGTTAAACAACAGGGCAAGCCCCATTGATCGTTGCCTTTCTCACCATGTTGCACTGGGAGATAGAAAGAATGAATAAGGAGTGGACCTTCAGGAGTAGGGAAAGGATACAACGCGCCAGTAGCCAACATATGGAATACAAAGTCTAACTGTACAAACAGTTTGATCGATGATTCTGGTTTGATAGAAAGTGACAGCACGGTAGCCACTGCTCCTGGTTCGCTGCCATATCATTCAGTATCTCCAGATAACTGGTTGAGGAATCTTCTGAACCCCAGCCACAAAGGCCTGAGGCACCTACATTTTCTCATTGCCCGCTGCCACGTCATCTGTTGACCTCCACGTGGCTTCTCTCATTCCTGATGAGGAACGGAGAATGGTGCACAGTATAGTAGACGTGTGTTCACCATACGTAACGCGTTCCCCAACCAACGAAGTCTGCTAAGCTGGATATGCTGTGATGGAAAACTCCCTGAACTAGTACTCAATACTCGATTTCTGATCTCAGCATTGCTCACCCGATTATTCCACCCAATCTTAGCGAGTCTTGGATATGCGCGTGCTCGAATCCGTTGTCACGCTGCTACCGAGTTAAGTGAAGCGGCCCACAGGTACAAGCAGCTCCCCATCGAGAACCAAACTCGAAACCGTTGACGTCCAGTCTTCCAACATCACTTTACACTTTGAAGGTGTAAAACGCATGGCTAGTGGAGCTACAGTTTTTGCGAGTTCACCTAGTGCGCATTGAGCATGTTTCATGCATTCGAACAAGCAGACAAGGTCATCAGCGTAATGTAGGTCACACAGCTTCTCAATATTTCCTGAATTGACACTCACTTCCCGGAGACTTCGCAAGGCATTCTCCAATATCTCGTGCATGACGAAGTTGAACACAATTCAAGATATGGGGGAATCCTTGTCGAACACCGCTGGTCGTTTCAAATGGATTTGATCGTTCACCGCAAACACTTACGCAGCCAGAAGTGTGCGAGTGCAATGGTTTCAGTGGATTCACGAACTTCTAGGGCATACCTTTTCGGTGAACGGCATTTAATAGCGCTTTCCGATCAACTGAATCGAAGGCGCCTTTCAAGTTGAGGAAAACCATTGTTATCGGTCGGCGGTGTGTGGGACGCCCTTTAAGTAATTACTGAAGACTAAAAATCTGGTCGATGCATCCTCAAACTGGGCGGAAACGGGGTTGTTGTTCGTGGGTGTTCTTCTTGCGATCCGGTGTAAGATGGCGCAGCAAAATTGACGCTAATACCTAGGTGACTATCGGAATTAAGCTAATCCCACGATGATTACTACAGCCATTGTATATTTCCTTCTTGAGGATGGGTACAGTCAATGACTCAGCCCACAATAACGGAGTACGCCCCTCGTTTCAAATGTCACGGATCATTGTGGTGCGTGACCTTATCAATAGACCACCACCCACTTTGAAAAGAACTAGGGGAAGTTCGTCGAGACCGGGATATTTTTCTCACCTTAGTAATCGAATACATGACTCCACTTCCACTTCTGATGGGGGCTCAAGTGATACCACCCAACGAATAGCAGTTGTTGACACATGAGTAACCACATCAGCGCGTGGCCAGCTAAACTTCTCCTTGAAATGTTCGGCCCAACGGTCGAGCCTTTCCCTTTGCCAATAATGGGTTCTCCATTTCTATCGCATATCGCTTCACTGACCTGGGTTCGCCGTCCACCGGTGTCGCGAATAAGTTTGAATAGTTTTTGACTGTCACCTGAAGCAGCGGCTATTTCCATTTTTTCGGCTTCCTTAAACCCCCCAATTTTCGCGATCATTCTTAGGGCTTTCCGTAACTTGCCTTTGTAGATTTCTCCGCATCTTATTCATCTCCTTACAGTTCGAGAGCTGACGCTTTTGCTCCATTATACTCAGTAACTCTTGCGAAATCCAGTGTTTTCAATGAACAGCGGATCTAGGACCACAGACAAAACCTGCTGCAAAGTGCATCGCCTGTTTGATATGATCCCAATGCTCACTTACATTACTGTTCGTTGTAGATCCTAGCTCATGTGCTAACTTCTGTTCATAACGGGTGCGTACTTCTGGATAACACAAACGTTGCACGGCTCACAAGGTTTGCGGTTTGCGACGATGACCGTGGAACTGGAGCGATAATCGCATTAAAACTAATGCATGGTCCGACTCTACGTACGTGGACTAGTAAGATCTACAGTTCTGAACAGAACTGCGCCACCGGTAGCTTACGGCGATATGATCAATTTGACTCAAAGTACCTGTAGAGTTAGAGCGCCATGTCGCTGTGCGACGCGAGCTGTGTCGGCAATTGGTGCTAGACAAGAACAATCGATCGTCTGTACAAAACTGGAGAAGGCTATCTCCGTTATCTTTGCGCTGAGCGAGTAAGACACAAGGCCCACCTAAACAAGCTTCTGATGCACTAAGTTTGCCAACTTGTGCATTGAAATCGCCTGCTAGCACCACAGTGACAGGGCCTTTGTTCCTGCAGTCCGTTGGGGCGTACGCCGAGATCACAGACGAATTACGCTTAACACAACTATCCTTTCCAACGCCAACTGACCCCTGGAGTCTTATATCATATAAACGACTGTTAACAGTGATCCGATGCAAAAGGGCAGTCTCAGCTTTGTCAGTCAAGACTATTCCCACACCATATTGAGCCGCAGCTGTAGCTGCTTCGTCTTCTTAAGTGCGCAGGAAATACCTTGATGAGATACTAGGAACAGTTATTTGAATCACACTGCTCGAATACTGAATACGCGTTTCAATTACACAGCAGACATCAATCTTCAGAGAATCTGTTGTCAGCGCTAGGCACGCCTGCTGACCGGCCTGCATGTGTGTACGCACGTTGAAGGAGCCGAGATTTAGAGGCTGACGAGGTTTGAGAAAGTGTGAGTTACAAGATAGGTGAATATTCACGATACTACTTGACAATGAACCATTGCGAGTATCGACCGTGTTATAAGTGGGAGCATTATGGGTGGATAGAGGGGACCCAGAGACGTGGTTGGGGACAGAAGACAAAGGTTGGATAAAAGAGAGGGATCCGTGGGTTCAGCAGATTCAGGAAAACTACAAGATGTTCAGTACCAGTGGGTCGATTGCTTGGTGGCATCCGGTTCACACGGTTCTATGTCGAAGCGTTCCAGACCGAGAATTTGTTCCATCTGTAGAGATTGTATGATGGATAAATTGTTATAGAGGAGATCGATAGCAAGACTGGATAATGAAAACAGAACAAGTGAGATCCACAGCTCATTCACCATATATTAGTTGTATGGTAGCTGGAAAGAAATGGGAAGAATGACATTAAATTAAAACAAGACAACAATATACTAAATACCTCGGTATGAATTTCGCTTTCTATTCTGGCATTTCTATGGACGCCCAGAGCACTTGGCCTTCGCTCACAACTGCTATCACACAACATGACAAGTCGGATGACCTTGTTTACAGGAGTTAACAACACTGTGTTTTAAGCCAAAATGGAGCATTCTCGAATTCAGGCGTCCAGTCTGGTTCATTCCCTGTCGGGCCGATTAGGTTGATAAAACGTCGACCAGATTGATTTACTAACCATTGACCCAAATTTCATCGGACTACAGATAACTACTTGATTAGCGAAAAGGGGCTTATTCTTGTGTGAGTTGGTGGTTTATTGACTATTCGATCCGGTCCGGAATACTCAGACTGAATAATGGCTTGTCTCGGGGGAAGTTTTTCCATGAATTCTTAACAATAGGTTATGTGAAAATTTGGTCCGAATCCTCATTCAGCATTGTGTTTACCGTACAGCCGGGCATCCGCGCAAATGACCCAAACCAATAGAATTTTTAAACACAAATTTACCTATCCAGTGGCATTATGGAATTGAATTTCAAATTTGCACATTAATAGCGTTTGTGCAATTTCTTTGAACAATGTACAAACATGAGCTGCACGTACTTAACCGTTTCGTTCAGCGATGCCTAATTTGTTATTCTTTTTCGAGATGGTATTTGCCTTCATTTTCGACTTTGGATTGGAAGTAACTGGGTTACTCTTGCGTTGTGAAAACTAATCGTTCCGTTTTCCGTAGCTCAGAATTTTTCTGCTTACAGCATTTTGATGTTTTCATGGTTTTGACATACATTTCACAGGGTTGCTCTTCTACCCAGTTGGTCGATCCAGCCTGCCGGCTTCTGGTCAGCCTCATTCCATTTCTCAATTCTCCGTTAGTTGTCCCATGCGGTCGACACAGTCAACAACTCGCTCAAATGAGTTTTCCGATTGCTCTGCTTACTCTGATGCCTTTGTTGTTAACCGCATGGGACGAGGATCCAACGACGCTTAGCGCTACCTTCCCTGAACCCACATGCACTGACTTGCAGCAACAGTCCAGCGTTCTTCAGGGTGGTTTCCTCGGTCGTGATGTCTGTTGTCCGACCAATGCAACCACAGTCCCTCGGGCTCTAGGTTCATGGACTATGATGGCAACCATGCCCCGAAGTGCTTCAGCGAGTGCGTCCATCACAACTGGTCCTAGCCAGGCTCAAGCTTTGCGTCTCGGACGAGCAGACAGTATTGGGACCGGGATGCTGAATGCGCTCGGTGCAGTTGGGTCCGGGTGGAATCTGAATAACTGTGGTGCCAATAACTTCCCACGAACTATGTTGCCCACTCCACTTCGACCGAAGAATCCTATTTGCATTCAGGTGCGTACTCGTTTTTGTAATCATTGTGTGACAGCCAAAGTTCATGCTTAGTCGGTAGCAGTTGTTTCTTGAATGGACTAACTTGTTTAGGGCTTATTTAGCAGCACACCAAAAGTCGTCCGCTAGGTTATATTTCTTCCCACTGATCTCTTATGTTTACCGTAGCCGGAAAAAATCGGCGGTCTATCTAGAAATAACATACAGCATGGTTATAAGAGTAAGGGTATAAAGCTACCCTATTTGTTACGATTTTCCCCGGGTATCCCATGCAAAAGTGGTCGTCTAGTTACAAACAGTCAGACTGTATTCATTGACGAACCACTAACAAGGCTGTCGGAATATCTCGGTAACCTTAAATTTTCAATTCACTTTTGCAGCTGGGATTGGCAGAGACTCGTGTTGTTGGTCATTCTCTCAAATGAACAGCCTAACCGATTTTCTTACCCGATATCATTCATATTCAACAACAGCTACTATTATGTTTTCAGTAGCCTAAATTAAAGTTTACCCAGATAGAAGACCTCAGACCTCAATACACAATGAAGCTGATAATGTTTAGATTATTGAGAGTGGCCAGTCCATGATACAGAAAATAAGTATGAAAAGCCTGATTACTGGACTCGGCCATGTAGGACGGGTTAATCTCCCTAGTTGGGCACACAAAGGTCCACAAACTCAGTGTTTGGATACACTGGAGGCCATGGCTAGGTGTCAGGACCAGTGGCAATCTTGTATCCAAAATCTATTTATCTACTTGATACTACTTTTTAGTTCTCGTTTAACTCTTTTCATACTGGTTGCTTATTTTATGTTTGCAATTGAAGCTCCCGGTGAGAGATTGCACCGAGGATCGCCGTCCCGGTAGATGTTATTCCCTGTTTATGCACGAGTATGATGAAGAGGGATTACCCATATGACCACAACGGCCCAATACATTTTTCGGGAGGACTGATGGTTTACGGACACTATATGTCTTCTTCAAATGCTAAGCAATTGGCGATCAACAAAAATAACAGTTTTTATTACTTTATTCAGTCCTTCGATTCTCCTTTCATATTAGATCCGCTTTTATCAGTCTTGTAATATATGAGCCGCTTATGTTGTCTTCGTGATATCTTCCTCTACCTGACTGTAGGCTGCAGATGCTTTGGCTCAAACTGCTTTACAATTGGACTCCATACGGCTAAACAATCTTGCTCTCATACTTCGTCTGTATGCTAATGGTGCCTTCTCGAAGGATGTGGACCAATGGGCAAGATGTGTGGTCTGTTATTTACTCGAGGGTTATTCGCAGTACACCTCACACTTGTTACATCATTTAACGACGGTGAGTAATTGTCAGATTGCTAAACTGGTGTGGTCACTTTTGAATCTGTCGCGTTCATTTACTTCAAGTATCACCTAGAGGCTCATCTTTCAGTCGTGGCACGTTACACTTGCCAATAGTGTTTTTATCCCACTGTCGGCGGGATTTCCTAACATGTCAGTTGGAATCCATCGCGCACGACTTGCTGGATCTAATTTGTTTTGGGAAATTTAAACACGTTTGTCCGTCTCTGTGGGACACCACGCCACTTCAACAGATCTCCAACTCAATTCATTCCCAGGTTCATCATGCTCGAAAAGAAGTGACCAAAAGTCAGTTGGTATTGTGTCTAACGTTCTATGAGATTTCGATCCATTTAACTTCAGCTGTTGTTCATCTGATGCTAACACTAGCCATTAAGAGAGCTCCCTTTTACAAATCATTTGCACTGCTCACTCAGTGCCTTGATCGGTTGAAACTCAGGACATGCGAAGAATCAGCCCGAATTTATCTACGGTTCAGTGTAATCAATGCGGGTCGACAGAAAGGTCTTCTTTTGAGTTCCCGATGAAATGTGCCCCTTTTTAATCCATATTGAGGATCAGTTTTGTTCCAGTAGTGAACGCCCTTGCTGTTCTTATTCTACAACTGACGTTTGGCTCTCAACCGTGGTGATAATAGGCTGCTAAGAGCAGCCGTAATTCCCGCTCAACAGGTGGGCTAAAATAAGTAGGAAGTAGCTAAAGCCTTTCGACTGCGGGGCTAATTTGCTTTTCGGTGGCGCAAATTGAAGCTCGGCTGATTTGAGAGAAATAGGATGGTTATGAAGACTGTGCCACAAAATCCTCGAATCTTGGAGTTCGCGGTTGTCTTCCCAAAAGTCGCAAGCGCCATAGAATCTTGCTGCAACACAGTTTACACAAAAGCCCGAGATATCTCAACGAATCAGTACGCCAAGTTGCTCTTCGAAGCCGTTTCATATCATATTCTCACTCCTCGGTACAGATATTCCTTTCGATATAAATTTGATCACTCCAGTTATGCTTGTTCTCATCGTCTTCACTCTACTCTCATGATCCCTCTCCTGCTACCACTTTTCGTTGCTCTATTTATAGCTAATAACGACAGGACCACCTTGCCTACAGATGCCGCTACTAAAAGTGGCCCATTTACTGTTAGAGCAGGTAGATCTGGCCAACGTGGACTTGGGCTACACACTGCAAAACTTCATCACCACTGTAACTGGACAATTTTTGGGCGTAAGTAAGACAGTTCGTTGCATATTCTGTACTTTATCGTCGGCTAAAGATTCAGTGTATTATATTGTCCTTTATTTACTTCTGTTTTTTATGGCAAGTGGATCGAATTGCAATAAAAGAGGTGCATTTCGAAAACACTCTAAGAGGAGCTTGTGGGAGAACCTTCATATCAAATCCAATTCATTTATCTTTCTTCTTGAAAAGATAAAAATTATAGTTGTTCGAGTTAAAAAAGAACAAAAATCCGTGGTTTGTACACCGAGGAACAGAAACCTGGCTAGAGTGACTGCCTACTGAGAAGCACAAAAGCAGTCCGGTGCAGAATGTTGTTTAGATGGGCTTGGACAAGTCTACAAAAAGTTTTTCGAGACTTGAAAAACACTACAATATCCTTATTGATCATAGTCGTCTCAACCTATAGGAGACGCGCAGTCGTATTGAAGGATTTCTTGCTTTGTCATCCTGTGCAGCACAAAAGTTGTTAGTTCTTCCGTTCCGGAGATATCGGATTTCACATTGGAAACTTTGATTCATGGAGCAGATAAATCCGCGGTCAGAAATTTCGTGTTATTACTCTGGGATTCTGAGACACAGTTCGTCTCTTATATAATAATCTCCATTATGACAGCAACAGCACGGTTACCTTGAGACTTAGTTCGAAGTATGGATCACCATTGCCAAAACAGAGTTTGTCCATCGAGGATATGGTTCCTCGATCACGGGTAACAGTCCGCTTAGATCGATAAACCAGTGGAAAATGATCATTTCAGTTCAGCTCGAAGAACCAGTAACTCTGCAATAGGCACGGCGGTCTTAGTTGCTATCTCTCGTTGGGAACTTCAATCAGAAGTTGCGTGGGGGTTATGAAAAAAGCAGAAAAAGAACAATAAATGTTGGTTTCAAAGATAGAAAATAGGGGTTTGTGTTGATGGTACTAGCAGTCGTTGCTTACATGAAATGTACGTTTCGAGGCGGTGGGAACGAAAACCGGTAAAACTTCCCTGTGATTTTGTGATAATTGAAGTCAGTTGGCCCATACACACGGCGGCAAAAACATCAGCGATGCAGTCTGCTAGTGTTTGGCGCGTAGAGAACCGAACTGCCTGTAGGTGGCTGTTCAGTGAAATCCAATCTAAGAATAAAGTTAAGATCAAACAGCCATCAAGCATGCACTGGATGTGGCGGTCTTCATTGCAGCCCTAGCGGGAACTTTGATGGGAAACATAAAATAAGCCAACAGTATGAGCTAAACGAGAACTAGAAAATAGTGGTATCAAGTAGACAAATAGAGTTGGTGAGCAGACGAGTACAACAGATAGTGATGCCTTGCCATATCCTTCAGTTTATCTGACCACTGAGTTGGTGAATCTGTTCGACTCCATCCACGAATCCTAACAAGCCCACATGGTCAAGTCCGTTGGTCGGACCTTTCATACTTGTCTTCCATATCATGGGCTGCCCACTCATTTTTTAAACATTATCAGCCCCAGCGAACATCATTAACCGAGGAATCTTGTGTTGGAAGATCCGAAATACATGTCCTAACCGTCCTAACTGAATGAACTTTAGTGTTTCACCTAATGAATCCATTTGTGTGTCTGATATTGTAAGCTTGACCTCGGTGTTTCTTACAGCTGATACGGTGTTCCACCGCACCTGAGCAATACATCCTTGTTCAAGTACCGATAACATTCGTGTGTCTTTTCTGATCCGTGAGGAAGAACCGATCCAGTCGTTGCATCGTACACTCCACCGTTGAAAGCTTAGAGGATGTCATGTCTACGCCACAGATAACTGAGGTTGATAGAAGTCAGACACTCCATCTTTATCTGATACCGGACCTCCGGGTGAGATTCAGCGGCTCAGATACCAGAACTTATTTACTTGTTTTATTGTCTCCCCAAGTAACTTGGGGTTTACTTTTCAACCAACCCAGTCCTTCAACAGCATTTCGTATTTTCAGGGTGTAAAACGCATACCGAACAGCGCTACATAGTTGTTGAAGCCTTTCATAAAAGCAGTTTACCTGACTCTTCATTTAGAATAGAGATATCGTCCGAACATTTAGTAGCTGACACCAACTTCTGGACGAAGTTCATGCGAGAGATATAGGAAGAGCTTAGTCTTTTCGGGTTAACGCTTCATTCACCATGAGAGGAGAAATTCATCTGTTGCGTGACAACTTTCACAAATGTGGTACTTACAAACTGCTCTCGATAGAACTCTTGAAACTTTCAGAATAGATGTATGCTGTCTCTGTAACATGCATACAAGACAGCTCTTCTGTGATCACTCTTCGTGTCCCAGGTACAACCTCAGTCTCTCGCTTCATTTTCGCGTGTCGAACGATACGGTGCCTAATGTTCGTGGTCGAGCTGGCTTGGGGATCACGCTGAGCATGAACTGAGTGTGACTAGACTGGATTCCAGCCAACAGTCATCTGTGTGCAGTTCGGTTGGGTACATAGTTATGCCATGAGAAGCGACATAGACTCACTTAGTTTTCTCCCACGTCTTCACAACGTTGGACTCAGATTTACCGTATTGTGATTGGTCACGGCTGGTGTGAATCAGCTGAGTAATTTCGTTCATTTTGGTCTATGCCTGAGATCACGCCTTAGTACGTGGTCATTTCTGTTTACGTCTTGTCCGTGATCGCACCAATGCTAAGGCCACCTGTCTCACACAGTTATTTCTAGACGACAACGGACAATCTGCTTTTTTCAGAGGGAGCTGTCTATGCGGTTATCGATGCAGCTTGATTTCGAGGATCCAGATGAGTGCTTGTTACAGATCAAGGAAGCCTTGTATTGCGCATCTCATGCCACATATGACTCTGGTTCAAGTAGGCCACCTACGATAGATATCTTTTGCATCAGTTGATCTATTGGATGCTGGCAGATCCATCCCTCTGGATGTCAGTTAACTGGGAAATTGAGAAATGACCGTGAGCAGTGATGGGTTGTGAAATGTAAGGAAATGGAGAAGACTGCGTGTATTGGCAGTAGTCGTGGTCTTTACCGTTTAATTAGAAGTATCGCTCCACAGAAGCCTGGCGTTAGTGGGGTAATTAAGAAATCTGACGGCTTGTTGATTCATTCGGGAACGTCGTCTGGGCTGTTGAGCAGAGCAATTTAAGGCACAATTCAGTTGACCCACTTCTACAATGGATCTTCTGAATATACCTCCAAGAGAACCGATGTAGGCAAATATCATTTTTCCATCAAAAATGGAGGTTATTCGGGAGATAGGTTGCTTGACAGGGTACAAAGCCGCTGGAGTGGATAGGTTGTTTCGAAATTTTTCGGAGATAGAGACGAAACTTTGGTTTTGGAGTTAACCAAACTCGCGGACAATGTGGGATAGTAAATGGATTGGTAGAGACTGGTGTGAATCGGTGATTGTGTCGATTTGCAGGAGAGGTGACAAATCTTGTGAAAACCACAGAAGAATTGGTTTAGTGGCAATCTCATCCAATTCTCCATCCGTTATCCGACCCTCGTAATCTTTGACACGTGAGAATCAAGCCAGATTCAGACGCGGTCGGGTTTCCATCGACCACACCTTCACTGCTCGAGAAATACTAGACCACAGGCACATCTTCCATATGTCCGCAATCTCTGTTTTCCTCAGTCCGGTCACACGATTCTCCAGCACTGCCTCTCATTGAAGGGTGTGCCAGAGGAAATTATCTCTCTTTTCCAATCCATGTGTGCTAACTATATAATTCAAAGTGTTCCTGATATAGCCCTGTCCTCATGAGAGAATAGCAGGATTGATTTGTGCTGATGCAGTTAACTGTAAGAGTTAGAATACGCGGACGATATTAATCTCCTGATTGAAGATCCAGCTCATTTGCAAGCTTCCCTAGATTGCCTAACCGACGGTGTGGTGATGTTTCGGATGCCTTTTGAATCTTTAAAGTGTAGAATAATGCTTCCGGTTTGGATTGGCGCTGCACTAAACTTCGTTTTGGCAGGGGAAGCTCGAACTGAAGTAAATGAGTTTTGTTACCTGGGTATTTACAGCTTTCCAGTTGGTCAGATATCGAGTGAATTGTCATCGCGTATACAGAAAGCACTTTTAGCTTTTTGAAACTTTTATCATCTGTGTTCCCGGCGTGACATCCGACTGTCTATCAAGAGTCGAGTGTACACTGCGACTCAGAAACGTACTCGTTAAGGTTAGAAGGATAGACAAAAACCGTCGGTGTTTGAACATCGTTGTCTCCTTAGTATTGCTCGAGTATGGTCGGAACACATTTGAATTTAGCAATCACGACGAGACTGCACCTTGACGTGGTGTGATGGCTTGCACGCCTCTATGACCGAAAGAACTGTACAGGATGGCTTGTTTAAGCCGGAGATGCAATCATACCTGACAGGTCAATGGATAGAAGCCAGACAAAGTCCAGTTTCCTGGTCCTCCAGGTTGGAGGTCCATTTGAGTTGGCAACTCAATCGGCAAAATCAGTGGGAGAATAATTGCTCCAAGCAAATGGGCTTCCAATAAGCCATCCCGCTGCCTTGCGGATAGGTTCTTGTTAGAACTAATGGCTTTGGTTGAGAACTCTAATCGTCCTGGTTTGCGGCTGGACACCTAGCAGTACCGGTCCAACGTTTACCATGAACTGCACGAATAGAAAGAATTCCATACTGCATCGGTTGTCGCGCAGGATAATTAGGACCTCGCTGCCCATTGCATCGAGCGGGGTGGGTAGTGATAAGTGGGCTACTCCTCAGAGTTCTCTCTTTATTATTCAACCTCAGTATTCTGTCCCCAACCACGTCTCTGGGTCCCCTCTATCCACCCATAATGCTCCCACTTATAACACGGTCGATACTCGCAACGGTTCATTGTCAAGTAGTGTCGTGAATATTCACCTATCTTGTAACTCACACTTTCTCAAACCTCCTCAGCCTCCGAATCTCGGCTCCCTCAACGTGCGTACACTCATGCAGGGCGGTCAGCAGGCGTGCCTAGCGCTGACAGCAGATTCTCTGAAGATTGATGTCTGCTGTGTAAGTGAAACGCGTATCCAGGATTCGAGCAGTGTGATTCAACTAACTGTTCCTAGTGTCTCATCGAGGTATTTCCTGCGTACTTCAGAAGACGAAGTAGCTCGAGCTGCGGCTCAATATGGTGTGGGAATAGTCTTGACTGACAAAGCTGTCAGTTGTCGACCACTTCACCTACCTCGGCAGCAGCGTGATGACAGATGGGAGCACAGTAGAAGAGGTGAGCACGCGTATATCCAAGGCTCGAGCGGCGTGTGCTGGACTGAAGCACTTGTTGCGTCGATCTGATATTTTACTGAATTTGAAAGGTCGTGTATACTGTGCTGCGGTGCGTTCAGTTTTGTTGTATGGTTGCGAGACTTGGAGTCTGCCTGCTGAAGATATTCGTCATCTTGAGGTTTCCGGCCATTAATGTTTACGTTGTATCGCTAAGCTGGGATGGAATAGTCAAGTAAGTAATGGTGAGGTCAGAAAGCGAGTATTGGGTACTAATTCGGAGAACGTTTTGTCACAGCGTATCCAGCTTAGTAGACCTCGTTGGTTGGGGCATATGTTACGTATGTCAATCACACGTCTACCCTACCATGTCCCATTCTCCGTTCCTCCTAGGGAGTGGAAGAGACCACGTGGAGGTCAACAGATGACGTGGCAGCGAGGAATGAGAAAATGTACATCGAACTTAGGAAAAGTATGTGTTTCACGTCTTCGTGGTTGGGGTCCAAAAGATCCATCTACCAGTTGGCTGGATGCACTGAAGGATATGGCAACGAACCGCGAGCAGTGGCGATCATGTTGTCACTTTCTGTCGCATCAGAATGACTGATCGATGTGTGTTCGTACAGTTAGACTGTGTATTCCGTGTGTTGGCTACTAGGGCATTCTTTCCTTTTCCCACCTGTGTAGGTCCACTCCTTGTCCATCTTGTATATTCATACTTTCTAATTCAACGTGCAAAATGGTGAGAAAGGCAGTGGTCATTGGGGCTTGCTCTAGTGTTTAACGCTGTACGACGATGATGATGATGATGATAAA
Source organism: Fasciola hepatica (assembly GCA_948099385.1). Taxonomy (NCBI): domain Eukaryota; kingdom Metazoa; phylum Platyhelminthes; class Trematoda; order Plagiorchiida; family Fasciolidae; genus Fasciola; species Fasciola hepatica. The sequence continues at coordinate 2,779,132 of CANUEZ040000126.1, read as the reverse complement.
TCATGGTCAATGTGACTTGAACACTTCAAGTTCCATAAGTGAATGGAACTCGTTTGCCTCACGGACTTTGACGGGTCTGCTCGTTATCCGTTTGTATTCACCGAATTGCCCGGAATGAAATCAAGGAATGCGAACTGTCAGGGGAATGTATTCGTCCTTGATCACACCGTATACGGCACTTTACGGGTATGAAATGTGAAGGCATACGTGTGCACGTAGTCATTGATCTATGAACTACGCGATGGGTGGACACGAACTTGCTGAACACTGTGACATGCTGTGGAGGCGGGTCGTGCGCGCGAAGCATGCGTACTGTCATTATTGATTTCTAAGGTTGTGCTAAGATGAGTCACGCGCACGGTGTGTTTGTTCGTGTCTGGAGATGCGTAGATGATGATTAGAGTGCACACTGAACAAATGAACACTGATTGGTTCAAGCGGGATCTATCATACTGCGTGCGAGTGGTGCTCAAAATCGCCACACCATTCATGTGTGAAACAAGACTAGTATTTTAAGCGTTAGTTTGTGTCGTTTGACTTGAAGATGAGAAAATAAAATGTTCACACATTTAGAGATTTTCACTCTCAGATTCTGATAAGTGGACCAGTCATAAATGGCATACGAAAATCAGCATCGTACGAAGATTTCATAATCAAAGGGTCACGATGAACAGGCGTGGGAGAAACACGAGATACAGAACAAGGGTGATAGATCGATACCTTCTAGAACACTAAACATCGATGACGTGTGAGTTGTTTTCAGTTTGTATATAGTCAGCTCGCAGCGTTACGGCTGATGGATCGTTACTCGCTTTATTTTCTCCATCTCACCTGTTGTCCAAACTTGCCGTTTCGTCTGTATATGTCCTTTGTTCTTGTTTAACCTTAGACTGTATGCTGGCCGGAGATTACCCGTATCTTGCAAGTGATCGTTTCACGTTCCGCCGTACTAACCACGGTATCCCCGCCGAGTGCCTACACTTTGGCTGGACTGGATCCTTCTGGTAGTGGTCGTGTGCTGGATTTAACAGCCGCCGCGGCAGCCGTTGCTGTTCCACTGCCCGAAAGTGAACCGCCTCGGCTGGAATTGGCTGGTCCAGTGGTTGATTGTCAGTTCAACATGTTATCCGAAGCTCCTTTGCTCGCCCCGCGTTTCGCGCTGACAAACGCAGGTGGCAATAACGGAGTTTCTTCGGTCGGCAACAATCTTTGTGATCTTGAGCAATCGGGAACCGCTGTAGATAGTCTTACTACGGGCCCGTTCGTTCGTCGCAGTGAACCAATGAAAATGGTGGACTCAGATCTTGCGGAACTGTTTGCCAATGCCGCCTCGTCGTGGAACAAAACTGGAGCGTGTCAGGTATGTCTGTGGTAATCTTTTTTCAACAGCTTCAGTCAGTCATTTAATACGTTTGATAAGCTTACTGGTGGGTATCATTAAGTAAAATGCTTTAGGGGATGTGATGATTGGCTCTGTGTTGTCACGATGAAAACAAGCATATTCCGTTTCATGACTCCCAGTTGCTTTTCTCCGAGCCCTGATAATTCAATCAGTTGACGAAAGTCATTATGAAAACAGTATTGAATAGAATCGTTTTCAGTTCATTCATATTTTAGGTAGTACAGTCAGATTTATACGTTGCTGATAAGTGTTTATGAATAATTTCCACAGTGTTATTGGTTTGGATATCGAGCAATTGGGAGGGAGGGGAATGTCTTGTTGTTGTGTCTGAACAATAAAACACAAGCATAAACTAAGTTTGGTTTGGGCTAAAGTCACTCGTTCATTTTTGAATGCGTGGCCAAATCATGTGATTGAGTTGCATCCCGTTATGAACCGATTTCAATTACAATCCTGAGCAGCTGAATCGACTCATCAAATTTATTCGGAGAACGAAACGGTGAATTCCAAGACGAATTGTACTTTTTTCACCATCGCCAAGTGTTGGCTTACAATTAACTTCTGATGGATTATGGAGAACCCATTAGGCAAGGCGTCTTATTCTTACAACGACGTCTACGAAGATCGCTTTTCAGATCGTTTTCGTGGTATCGATGTCCATCCAAGCAGGTCTGTGTTCCGTGATTGTTCGAGGAAAATTTTTGTCTTCTGACCTATGTAAAACTCTTTTGTGCGTTAGACTTACAAAACAGGAACGCCTCTTTCATATTCACACTACCTCTGCATATGTCCGTGCAGCTTAGCCAGTCACTTCATTGCAGCAACCGAAATTCATTGACCACTGAACCGTCCATTTTATTGTTGAACTTTTGACAAAAGAGGGCGATTTTTTATACTTCAAAGAAATACTCAGTGTTTCACGTTTTTGGTAACATCAACGTCAGAATACTGGTGTTTATCTTAGATCATTTTCATTATTCGTTTTCCGGATGTACTCGAAGATAAAAACCCGAAGATTTTCTAACCATAAATGGAGTTTGAGTCGTTCGATTTTTTGGCAAATTTCGAAATTTGTAGATTTCCCACTTCGATTAAGGACAACGGTAGTTACACAAATAAACACACTTCCTTGGTAAAATTTTCCAACCAGTCGAGTTTCGAAGCTCTAGATTTTTAATCCAGTTTATGAAAATAGAAAGAATACATAAATCGTGAGACCAAAACACTTCTAGCCCTATAGATCTCAAATGTGAAGTCTTATAACTGTGGACGATTTCTTCGATGGTATCTGCGAGTTGGGTAGTTCACTTTGGTTGCTCACGATCTTATGCAAGAAGGATTGCAAACGGAAGTGTCTTTTACACTGCAATTTTAATTGTCCAACATACCTGAAAGTCAGATGAATCTGATTGTCTGCTGTTACTTCGAGAAATGCGATACCAACACCAGTTAGTAGTTGTGGTCCGAAGAGTGACTGAGGATTTGTACTACTACCGAATAATTCGTCTACATAATTCACCCTCTGAATAAAGTACCATTATTCTCTCCGCTGTACCGTAGGCTCATGTGCGAGAACGGCTGTATCGTTTAATCGGCTGCTATGGCCTCCCCGCAGAACATCGTATTTCCGTGCCTCGAAGTCCTTCCGTAAGTTCACACTGTCTCGATTTCAAACACTTTTTATGCATGCTCTTTCATGAAGATTCGTGTGGGCGTCTTCCGTTGCTGCGATATCGTACTGAGTTCCTGTAGCAGATTTGTCCAAACGCCGCTCCATGAATGAATAAAAGTATTCGTCGAATTTATTATTAGCACGAGGAGCTTGGATCTTGCAAGTAACGGGAACTCGCATTCACTTGTGTTATTCACACCCGATTGGGTATACCACGGTAACTCAGCTGGAAGCGGTGGGAGGGAAGCGGAAGGTCGCCGGCTCTATTCCGGTTCAGAACGTTGGAATTTTGGATGGAAACAATTCAGGTGTATTTCTCATTATCAATAGGAAGGAGTATTTATTCTACTGACATTTACTGGGACAATCTGCAATCATTCTGCCTTGTTTATCATTTTCGCGGGTCAATGCGTTTCATTCGTCTGTAACATGATTTCTGTCCACTGTATCTTTAGCGGATTGTCGTCCAGTGGTTGAATGACTTGTAGAAATTGAACCCCGAATCCTTAGTCAGCAAACACGAAGTCAGTGATCTACTGATGCAAACAACGCAGGTGGGCTGGGTCGAGGGCAGAGTCACAGGGTAAACAGGGGAACAGACGGCTGTGGGAGACGTGCGGTAGAAGATGGTCAATCACGGTCACGGTTTAGTATGAAGCTGTGACAATGGGAAATGGGCGGTTCAAAGCACGAGACACCGGGCGGAGGCAGGGAAATCAGTGGCGTTGTAACGATAACCGAGCGATAGTCACGACAGTGGGAACGACAGCTGCTCCGCACACGTCCCCGTCGTCGGCCGGCATCTAACGGCGCGGACAGAGAGGCTGGGAGATCGTCAAATATGTGTTGGATGTAGTGTTCTTCTATGGGGCTTATATGTGTACGATATGCAAAGGCATAGTGAGAATGAAAGTCCGGCAAACCGAAGCTCGGCAATGATTCACTGTGTTCTCGTATGACTATTTTCCATCTTGTATCTCGAAAGTCGCTTGTTTCTAGTACCTGTTTTGTAACTGGCTTTTTGTTGTATCGATGCGTAGACCTCCGGATTACATCCAGTCAGTGATTCCTCGACCGTCCAATCCCAACGGAAAATCAACCACAAACAATTGCGGAAACTGTGCTTAAGTGTAACCAAAAATCAACACTTTATATGGCATGAAGCAGGGAATACATAAACCCATTTGGCGTTGTTATTGATTGCCCAGCCTGGTATGCAGATGTGATTGGTTAAGTCGGATCACAGTGTTTGATACGTCTGATTGGTTTGCTAGTTGTTTTAAAGGGTAAACAGTAGGTCGTTTGTCAGTGGTCGGTGTGAACAGTGAGGTGTGATGAACTGATTGGTTTACTGGTACATGAGTCACGACTGCACTGCTGTGTGGGATATGCGGGCCTTGCTATTGGTTAGTGTTGACAAAGCTCTGTCCATGGGTTGGATAATGCGAACTGCGGCGTCGCTGATGACGTGTTTTTAGGGCGATTTCCAACTGCTTGACACTTTTGCTAATCGAAAAAACGCAAAGGAGCTGAAAATGATGTTCTCCGGTACATCAAACTGTTGCATGTTTGCCCTTCTATCTGGGCAGTCAGATTATGAACATATCATAATCAGCCGAGATGGCGTCATCAGATGGGCCGTACTATTTGCATAATCGTCGTTTGTTTGCCCATCCCTTGATGTCCGATGTACAGGTCCTTGACACAGTGTGTCTGTTCTGTGGCTTTTATGCGTCAGACCCCAGATAGTCTCAGATGAATACCATCATCTTTAGTACGAATACCTACTGAAATGCTGTTTAGTAGTCCGATGTTTGTTGTGAATATTGCCAGATAGACGTGCGAGGGCACTCTGTGTGCTATGACCGTCGACCCTGATATTTGCCCATTGTCCACCAACTAGAATCTGAAATTTCACAATGCAAGCCGATACCAATCGTCAGAGATCTGCTATTCAACTGGACTTTTGCAATTTATCATCTGGTGAAGAATATAGAAGTTGGTTTTTTCCTTCGGTTCATTCGTCTTACCGCACACTTCGATCGGCCCGACGGTGTACCCACACACTGATGCGGATGATCTATCTGTTTGGGACATGACCTCACAACTTCAACTTGCAAACGTTCAGCTTCATTCCCGTGACACCAGATCTTTTTTATTCATGCTTATTGACGAGTGCATTGAAAGGGTCATAATCGGTGGCCTTAGAGGCCCATTGTAATTTCTGGAATGATCGGTAATCGAGACTTGGATCGAGAAACCACACGAGTTCCCAGTAGGTCAGGCGTGGCAAAGATCCGACCGACAGTGGGACGCGATCCATAGATCCACAGTTCTTCCATTTACCAATAGTTCACGTCAGTTATTTGACTCATCAGGTAGTGTTGTAGCTTCCCCTAAAAAGTTTAAAAACAATGATGAGCGCGGCCATTTCGCGTAGTTCTTGTAAAATTATTTCTTCTTTCTGCTCACCGATGAGCAAACGTGTAGCACCATACGTCGCACTGATTGTCTCTTGTACACGTTTCTGTTATCATTGTCATTATCATCATCATCGCCACCTGATAGATTAGCGCACTTCGCATCGGTACCTGTATTCGTCCACGGCACGTAAGTCCTTTGAAATGGTCCTAAATGGTTTTATCCCTACTGAGCGGAAACTAATCGAATTAATTTTGCGTTCTCCTTTATCGCTCTCTCTCTCTCTCTGTATGTATCTATGTAATTGTGTGCCCGTCTCTCTTTCGGCCACGTCCCTATTGCGAGGCCCCAAAATCCTCCGTCTGTACATCTATCCATGCATTCCTCTTATATGGACTAGTTAGTGTGAATGGAGTCGTGTAGCTGGTTTTCTTGGTGTAGCCCAGTGTAACCTCTCTCAAGCTGGGCGTGTTTTGTCTCTAGGTCATTCCATCTGTGCTCCAGAAATAATGAGGACGATTATTTTGTGGACGCGTAAGGCCGACTGTGAGGCCTGTCTCTGTTCATTGGACGTGTTAACGATTGCGTCTCAATCACCTGTTTCAGTCACATGAGAATTACTAAGCCTCTTAGCTTTGGTCACGACAATGTCGAGTCCACGTGCGTAATTGTGGACGTATATTATGGTGTGATGCGCAGACGACGAGCGCACGGTGTGGCCACCTACGCGAAATATGTAGGGATGACTGATACACCGGTGGCGGATGAAATGGTTCTTACTCCTTTTAGATCATGAAGCATCTGCCTAGAATGCCCAACGCGTTCCTGGGAAAGAGAATAATAGCCCTGTTCTTGTTTCGTTCTCTCCTTTAGATGATCTCTCCCAGTGAGAATAAACAACGTGGCGAACAAGCTCATTTTCAGTTAGTCGCACTCACACCAGTACATTACAATATATATGACTCACAAAACAAGAACGGAGAACGATAATCCAAATCTGTCTCTGCATGTGAAATTGATCACAGTGTGGAATGTTCAAGTGGCTGCACATGTGTTCGGGACTATGACGTGGGCCACGGAAGCTTAAGTGCTTGCACAAATTGTTTCTGAACACACAGGGGAGGTTTGTAGAAACGAATACTCACGGCTTCGGCTGTGGTTAAGGCGCGACATTCAACAAGTCATGATTGCTTTCCCCGGACTTTGTAAATGGTGCGAAAAGTGTTTATCACCTCCACCGAGTGATTTGACTCAACAGGGTGTGAGCACACCGCACTCGTAATTGTATTAATTGCTCCCGTGTTCAGCCAGGCCGGGTAGTGTTCACGAATGCGTTCAGATAAGCACCGAGTCGTGCGACCGATGTACGTAGTGCCACAGAAACACAAGACGAGGTTGCAGAATTCGGCACTATGCCTTTCAATCATTAACCCACTATCGGTTTGAAAACAAACAGAATTTGTAACTGTGCAGCGTAGAATGTTCTGTTGACTACTTCTGATAATCTTCGTTGAATAATTTCGGCTTCCGTATCGCCTTCGAATGGCAAACACGCATACAGAACTTTCTTGGCGGCTCCTATCTCCTTTGGTCTCCCTTCATTTTCTTGCATCGTCCTGCCAATAAACCGTTCAGAATAGCCGTTATTGAAGAAAACACTCCGCAGAAAAGAGAGTTCATTTTTTATTGTGCCTCTGGAGCAGATTTTTCTTGCTCTATCAACTAGGCAACGTATGAAATTCCTCTTCATTTTATGCATACGCCTAAATACCCTAGACTATTGTCCTTATCTTCTTCCGAAGTAAATTGAACATTTGGATGGGCAGCGTCAGAAGTAGGTTTGTGTCCAGATTGGTGTCTAGCACACACATGATGTCGTCTACGTATCGTTTGTACACGGTAAAATCTCGGATTGTGGATTCGAGTTGATTATTTTCAAGTTTGCCATGAAAATATCAGAAAATAAGGGTCCCAAAGTTGGTTCCATTGTCTCTTCGTCCTTCTGACGATAGATTTCACCATTGAACTGAAACTGGATATTATGTGTGCAGACATATAGTAGCTGTTTCAGTTCATCTAACAGGATACCCGAATCGATTTCGTTACTCTCAATGTAATCGCACAGATAATTGACCGTTTCACCGATCGGGACATTTGTGAACAATGAGGTAATATCAAGTGATATCATTTGCTTCCCTTCTAGATCCAGGTTCCTTGGAGGCATCGTTCATTATCACCTTCATCTCCTCTATATGATCCGATTTGTTAAGGATTACGATACCCGTACCTGTATCTGGTTTTGACAACATTACTTCCCTATTATCTTGCCATTCTGTGAGGTGCTCCAACGTTAATAATCCTTTTGCCAATGGTCTATTTTCGCGATATTGGTAGCATGAGTTCACAAACGTGGATTTCAGTTTTTCTGATTTCTGCGATGAGGGCGCAAGAAGACCTGATAACTGATCAAACAGGTTCTCAAACTCAACCTCCATATCCAATTGTTTGGTCTCATTGGGTGGGTACTTCAAGCTCCGAGATGGCTACTCGCCTTGAACATCTCACGAATTGCTCTCAGATGACCGTGCGTTTTCTACAGCCTCTGCTGAGGAAGCCCTACTCACTACCTTCTCGTGGCGGAGATGTTCCCGCTAAAGTGAGAGGACGAAAGCGAACGCCTGACGCTCTCCACCGGGTTGACTAACTAAAAGTCAGTTTAGGGGAAATGGCTAAACCCTGATTCCAAACCAGCTACGGGTGGCGTATTAGGCGTATAACGGTGTGTTCACCGGCATCTGTGGAGGAGGGAATTATTGGGCATCCATATATATATATATATATATATATATATATATATATATATATATATATATATATATATATATATATATATATATATATATATATATATATATATATATATATATATAGACTTGTAGATGACGAATTTCTTTGGAACTTTAGGGAACTCACCGAACGGTTTGCTCGGGTTGATACGTTTTCGAAGTTTAACACATGTCCGTTGCACTTGTTTGTCAACAATTGATTGAACATAGGCGACGTGCATTTCCTTTTCTTCTGAGGCAAGTGCTCTTGATGATTTCACAAAATTACGCTCCATTTCCGGCACTGGATTTGACATGGTATCTCTCTCATTGAGCGCTTGACGACGTAAAGATACAGTAGTGAAGTTAATCCGATTCTCCTTCAGAATAACTGAAAACGAGCTTGTTCGCCACGTTGTTTATTCTCAATGTGTTCTGTGGGATTTTTCAGACAATGTCTCCCAGTCTTCGATAGAGAAAGACCTCTTTGATGAATTTTATGTGCCGATTTCTGGGCACTTCCGTTTTTTATCCTGCTGCAGCCGATGAATGTATCCGAACATGTGTACCTGACCGATTGTAAACCGATCGCGCACACTTTCTTTCGTTTAATCAGATTCCTGTATATTTCATTGGTTATTATCCAACAAGATGTGCATCTGTACTGGTTATTGATATTTATCTAACCAGTGTCATCGTCTGTGAGACCGACACGATCTTGGCCATCGGTGAAATCTTCGCAACTGCTTTGTTTGTCATCTGGACAAACAACAAATAAAAAACGAACGATCCTCAATGGATTAACTTCTCTGGCTGTTTATTGGAGCAACCATCGTTCTTTCCTATTTCTTGTCCGTCGTGGAATTTCAGGTTCCACACCCCACACAAGTTTATACTCTACTTCACCACTTTTTCTTTCAGTTTTCACACAGCAGTGCAATGTCCTGGGCCACCGTGTGTTCAAACACAAGTTTGTGCTCTTGTAAATTAGCCATACCTAGTCCCGAGGAACTCGCAAACCAACTTGTTTTGTTGTTGTATAACAACAACAACCAAACTACCTCGTTGTTTTTGTTGAAAATAATTACCTATCCATTTTCGTTTTATTTCGTGCTAAAGGATTTATCGTAGATGAACCGTACCTCTAGCCACGATGGCCTACTGTACTATCAGAGAGAACTGGCGATGACAGTTCTGCCACTTGAAATGCAGAACCAAATAAGCTTGACATTGGTCATGGTGCGGTAGCTATCTGGGCAACTACGGAGTTTTGCGAACCACCAGATCTGATCGTGTCTTCAGTGGTGATTTTCGGAGGCCTTTATCACTGATCAAAGTTTTAAGAAGAATGAACCTTCTTGTGCAAAGACCGCCGTGATTTGACTGCAGATGCGTTTATCAGAATGTTCGCACGTGTACATGCACGGACCGTAAGATCAGCTGACCACAGATCGACATGCGTACGAAGCGAACATGTATGGATGATTTAGAAGAAATAAAGAACCAAACAGATCGAAAGTCCGCACTGAAGAGTAAGAATCAATGAAATCTACACTACTTTCTCAAGTTTATATATACAATTATACCGGTCAGCTGAATCTTACCGATACGGTTCGCTGTGCTCACTTAAAGGTACACCCCAAATCGAAATGATGTTCATTGGTAAACAACCGCTGGGTATAAACCCGTACTATATTACCGGCCCTTAAATACTCACTCGATTTTTTGGTGGACATCGACTGTACTTCCACATCCCCGCCGTCTGCTGACAGTTTTGCCCCAATATCGTCGTTTTTTGCAATCCCATTTTTAAGCATCTAATTGGTGACTATTTTTCCCTGTCTCCGAATTTCCGAATCTGTTTCTTGGGTGATGTTTGACGGTTGCTCCTTTTCAGCATGTGGCGTCTTTCCCTTGTCGCTTGAATGGTTCCCCATAATGTTCTCTTTTACTATGATTCTTCTGCGCTCATCATCTCCGATCTTGTGGTTCTTTTTCTTACTTTGCCACAGGTCATTTTCAGCCAATCAACCGAGACGCTTGATCCCCAACTCAGTGTGCATTCGAGTAGTGAAACCACTTCCATGGTTGACGTAAGCAATTCCGGTAAGTATTACTATTTGTGACATTCTGACAGTCATCCACTTCCCGGGCAACAGTATTATTCGACGCACTATAGATTCCCACTTCATCTTCAAATTCCCTGTTGAACCCCAATTCTTCAGTTACTTTTTCATCGTCACTGCTGATCTCTCAAATCTGTTTCCAAATGTTTCCTCTGCATTGCACTACTCAGTGCAGTTTACCACAGCCGCTGGATACGGTTTCTTGTCAAGAAGCATGCATTAGTGACAATGAATGATAAATATTTCTCAAATCAGAGATTTTGCCCGACTATTTTCTCGCTTCATCGTGTTTCAGATTGCTATTCCAACTGTTAGACCATTTTTCTAACGTATTTGGAATTATTAGCATAGTGTCTGATCGAATGCTAATTTATTCTGAAAACTCCCCTTAGTGTTTCAGTCATCCTTCCTCTTGTTTGCGTCCATATTTCCACCAAAGAGTGTGAACTAGGCAGAACACATTATGTTGGTCGGCATCAGTCGACGGACGAGACTATGATACAGCGTCCGTGAGCTATGCTACTGCCTAATGACTTTTTGTTGCTTGAAACGTGTTTTTACCCACCGTGCTCATCCATTTTCGGTCAGTGTTGGTGATTGTTTAGTGTGTGTCGTTATATGCTAATCTCTAGTGGAGATGTTGTCACTTATGTGGTACGCATATCCACAAATAGACTTACTCGGTGTTCATTGTCCTCCGAGGCAGGTAGTGGTTGGATGTTTGGGTCGAGGTGGTCAATTCATTACCTGATAAAAAGGTACAAAGCCTTTACCAGTGGCGTTAATCAAGTAGGACATGCCAGTGATCCGGGTTCGACCTACGACACCCGCCCACCAGATGGATAGAGATATTAGGTGACAATGGTAATTACATTTGAGCTCTTTCTTCATCTTGATTTCCACTCATAAATTTCTGTGCTGTTTCGTTTGGCTCTCGACTGGACGATGCTGCGAAGTAGCAACCAGAACCAGAGAACAGAATTGGGAGGTTTATGGTTGAGAGAACCGGACGGAACTGATGTGATTCATGTCTAAATACGAAATAAAAACCTTGTATGTGTGCGGTTAGGGACCGATTCATCGCCGATGAACAGCCAAGTCTTGTTAGCAATCAACCCGTCAGTGCCTGTCCAGAATCCAGGTAAACGTTTAAGTAAACGGAATCTCAAACGACAGGACTACGGATCCATAAGACGAGAAAAGATTCCCGTCAAGTGATGAATGTTCGTATCACCAATCAACCAATTAGAAGAGACTTTACCCGGTGCCAGTTTGAACCAACTAGTTGGTATGACGATGCTTGGTGACAATGACTCTTACATCATGTGAACTGTCCGTTTTTGTTAATAAAAGGACACGATTCGATGGCTGTAGTGTCTTCTCACTGGAGCTAGTGGGACGGAATAGAGCAGCATGAGAATCGAGATTGATTATTTTCCCGTCGCTTAGAGCTAAATTGTTTTTTTGTTCGCTTAGCTGGACAGTCGGATTACGAATCTTCGGTCAGATTGACGGCGTCAATTAATAGGGTGATGCACCGAGGATTTAATCTCAAATGATGTTGAACTGTTTTATCCTTCTCACGAATTATCACCAGTGCATATCCACCGAGTCTCAACTGAGTGTCGAGCCCAGGTACTTTGATTGTGAGTCAGATGTTACTGCTCGACCAACTGGGCTGATTCTAATCAGTTTGTTTCACGTCAAAACTACAGTTCAGTGGGAGGATGCTACATGATGTAGTGCTGATACGGAACAAACTTTTGTGAACCCGCCCCCGGATAGTCCTGTTATCATGAAGGTGACTTACGATCATGCAATCCGGGTTCGAGTCCCCCAGAAGTTCGGTGGGTATGCGCTACAACTGGTGATTCCTAACAAGGTGGAATAAACAGAAACATCGATTAAGTTCCCTAATTCGCTTAATCATTTTCGAACTTCCACGGACGCTGTTACCGGTGCGCAGCGTGCGAGGTTGCACCTGTCTTCGTTTCTAGTTTTTTGATTCGACTCTGTTTTGCTTACTAATAAACATTTAAGTAGCAAGTTGCGAAATCCGACCTCCTTTGGGTGTACTCAGTATTTTTGTCCATACTGTACTGTGCAGTGCTTCCATTGTTTTCCATGGGTTGAGCCCTCACTCGTAGTGCAATATGAATAATCTCCACGATTAACTCTTTCTATTCCTTTTTTGCGCATAAGTTCAGTGGGAAAAACGTGTTCATGACCGGAAAGAACCATCTACTTCAAGTCTGATGGGTGGAGTGGAGAACTCACAAAATCCTATTTGGTCGGGCGAGATCCTCAGTACTTCCACTCGGGCAGTTCCATTGAAATAGATGATCTTCACGATCTTCGTTTCTGAAGATGCAGGGCTACTAGCATGTCACCTTCTAAATTGACACACTTGGTTTCTTTACCGAATGCTTCGTGTGCCAAGCGTGGCCGAAGACTAAAATTGACTAGTCCAAATAAATTAAAATACAGCCGCTGTTGACATCGACGTTCTTGCTGAAGGTTTTATAAACTAGTTCCCCCTGTACGATACAATCCTTTCTCACATTTGATAACCTCTCCCCCCAGGATCTGTCGAAGTTTCATTTGTTGCTACCGGTTCTTCTAAAAGTGTATCTCCAGTCTTATCGTATCTGTTCGATCGGTTCCTGTCGTTTTCCCACCCTTGCTCGCTACATATCTCATTTGTCCAGATGATATCCACCTGGATGAGACAAGTAGTATGGAACAGGCGGCCGTATTCCGGGATTTGGACACATATTTGGATGCGCAGCTGATGAACATCAATTTCTTGGGTGTGCCAGATTGTCGTTTGGTAAGCCTGCTGTTTCGCTGTATGAGCTGATCTCGTTTTTATCCTTATTATTTATGTTCACATGTATTTCACCAAATGTTTATGAAATACGCCGCTCAGGAAAGCTCTTAAGAACTGCATGATGGCCGGATACCTCGGTCGGTGATGTACTTTTTGCTTGTCACATTAGTATATGTATTTTTCCTGTCTTCCAGTTTATTTTTCCGTGTCAATTTGTTTTAGGACAGCAGCAAACACTTCTACATTCGAGTTCAAGATTGGCGAACTGAACTGAACTTCCAGTGGTTTTTGTTTGAGTGATGCCACCAACGATGAGAGGCAGTAAATTCAAGCGCTTAGATTTACTGCCCCTTATTGTCGGTTGCATCACGCAAACAAAAATCATTGGAATTTCAGTTTAGTTCACCAATCTTGAACTCGAATGTAGGAGTATTTGATGCTTTCCTACAACAAAATGACAAGAAAAAACAAATTGGAAGACTGAGGAACCTCGAACCTGTTCTACTTGTAAACAATTTCTCTTTTTTTTGTTTTACAGGCATCGACGAGTGTAAGTTTATCGGTTGATTTTTCACTTGTTTATTGCTTGCTTGTTCCGGCCTTTTGTTTTTTGTTCCTTTCTCAGTATACTTGCCGGGAGTGTGTGGGGGACGGTTGGGGGGGGGGGATATTGAATCTTCGCATCTGCTCAGCCAAAAAGTTCTCCTTATCGAAGGTTCGTCAGTAGTGCATGTGCACCAGTTCTTTAAAACCGAATGATTCTTTCGGGTAGCAGACTTTGTGTGACATGTATTGATGTTGAGAACAATTTCAAAGTGACACTGATCAGGTTCATAACAAAATGTAGCGCAGTCAATCGTGGGGCGCGCCGTTTGGTTCCCGAATTCCTCCCCTACTGCATCTACCTGTAATTACTAGTCGTGTTAGTTCTCAATTTAATGGTCATTTCGCTTCTGTGAAGACAGGCTTGCAGGTTGGGCTCACCTTTACGGATGGACATATCCTTTCGTTTGAAGAAGTTTTGATAACAAGTAAATCACATTCTAGCTCCATGTGTGGATTCAAAAGCGCGTGTCTTAGCAAAAGGTCGGGACTACTAGGTGTTAGAACAATGGATATCTCTACTTGGATTCCTTTCTGTCACTGAGGTGATTCAAAGAAGCCCCGCGAGATTCGACGAAATGATTTGAAATGAGGCGATGTTGAAACAATTAAACTACTATATTAAGGCCATTTTGTTGCGTCGCGTTTAGTTCTGTTGACCGCTAACTGCTTTTCAAACTATATGCCTCGATGCAACAATAATAAAACTTTGATTGACTTGCTATTCTGTTAGCAAAACCAACCTTCAGTGAGTCCTGAGGTCGAAAAGAAGGTCTTCTCTGACCTGGAACACATTTTTACTTTGAAAGGCTATACCCTTCAGAAGTTTTTAGCCTCGTGAGTAATAAGCTTGTACCAGTGTTTCGTAATCCCGTGTCTGATTATTGTCTGAAACCGCTTGTTCGTTATTTTCGCAAGACGATTTGAAAATCTTCCTTCAGTTTTTAAGTTCGTTTGTTGTTCATAAGTGTTAGATTAAATTGTTTTTTCTCTTTCGATATCCGATGAATCCATCGGATAGTATACGACAACCACTCAGTAGTAATCGTTGAATGGGTTTGATCAAGCCTAATGATTTACCCCAAACAAGCCCATTATTTTATCACTGAAACGAGTCCAAGGAACCATTTCATGTAAGTAGTCCTCTATGCCTAGCTTGCTAACTTTTACGCTCTCACGTCGCAACTTTTGTTCTTATTTTATTCACTTTCCTTTATTATATATGGTAGTACAATATTTCACGAAGGGGGTCGCTGCCAATTAAGGACTGCCACCTGGGGGAAGCGGTGGGTGGCGGTGGCACGAGGATTCGAACTCCCCGAGACAGAGGGTTCAGAAGCCCACCACCGCCGGTCACCTATCTGTATACACAAATCACAGTTTTTCTCACCATCAGCTTGAATTTCACACGGCCCCTACACAATGTATTCGTGATTATGTTCGCGTGTTTCCGTTCCATCTCAAAAATTTCTGTAGTTTCCACGGCTCATCCGGGTGAACTTTCATCGTTCGATCATCAGAATGATCTAGGCAACCATCACTAACTTAGGTCTGCGTATGCATTTTTGTGCGCACTTGTATGGATGCGTTTACGCGGCTTCAATATTTTCACGCTAAAAGCATATTTTTCCACTGTTATTTAAGCGCCAATTCATTGAGATCAACTGTTACTGAGATTCATCTCTTATTCACGCCAAATAGCCACTAAGCTTGGCACAATTTGTGTAGTTATAAAGGGACACTTATTTTATATGATTCATCATGCAATATGAACGTCCAACTGACCTTTGAAAACCATAGAAGCATTCTTCAGGAATCGTCAGTGGTCACATGCATCGAGCCCTTACTGGGACTTGAACCCGAAGTGAACGATTGTGAGTCGAACATCCAATCGCCTGGCTTTCCGGACTGTTGTGTAAAATTTAATCTCCTACTACTCATACTTACTTCTTCACTAATACGTTTGACTGTTCTTGGCTGGTTTTAGCGCCTATGTTTTCGTGTATTTCCCCATTTCACATTTATGCATGAACGCAATTGATAGGCGGCGTCAGTAGTCACAATAATCCACCTTACTTCCGAGGGGAACTGGCAGCGGTGACCCAGGTACTTATAGTGGAGATCCGCGAAGCTCCAATAGGTCAGATCTACGGTAGCAATCCAGGCGACAACAGCGGGGGTTAAAGGTCTGAGGAAGAGGAAGAGATTCTGAAATGTCATTGGTCTTGGATGTAGGGTTATTTTTGTTAGTGATTTCAGCTCGTTCATCTGAAACGGAAATGGCGAGAGAGAGAAAGATTAGTATAATGTGAAATATTATCTCCGTTTTTCTACTATGGCCCCAACGGAATCGGGGCTCAAACCTCCAACTTCAGACTTGGTAGTCTAAGTCTTGTATCACCGGAGATGCGCGCCATATTCGAACGAGAGATTTCGATCTATCTTATCAACACGGAAGTTTGCAAAGTGTTCATCATCATCAACCATTTACCTCTAGCTCATCTGTTTGACAAATGCGCCTAACTCATTTTCCACCCTGATCACAAGAAATATGTCGTTTGCTGCCTGTATTCTCTTTGCACAGTACTCGGATTGCTGAGCTAGCTATCCATGAACACAATATGTTCGCTTTTCGGTCTTTTTAACAAACACGAAAGAACACTCACCGCCGAGCTGATTCGCGTTTGCGTTCACTCTTCCATCTTTGCTGATAACGTGCAAAATGTTTCGCAAAGCCTTGCATATTTTCTCGATTTTCCCTCAAAAATTGTTCATTTGACACAGGTGAAACCAAGATCTGGTGCTCCACAGTTTGATTTTCTGTTTCCCTCATGCTCTGTTAAAGACACTAGTGCACTCTTTTCCAACTAACAACGAGAGGTTTTTGATGCTCTTCCATTTGTTGGACGCTTAATTGTAAATCAATTTGATGGCTAGTTAAACTGCGGTGAGCTAACAAGGATTCCGTTCGATTGTAGTGCACGCTGTTCGTGAAGGTTCCTTGTTGATTAAGTCATGTAGCAGGCCTAAGGTCATGTTGGAGGTGCCTACATTCCCCGTGAGAACCTTTCGGTTTCACTGGAAACACTATGCCTGCGTTCCAGTTGTCTTCCATTTACTTACTTACTGTTCCCGGAATTTCCATTCCTTCTCTTGGAGCGTAATAGCCAGACCTCCAATCAATATGAGCGGGACTTAACTCAACGGCTGCTGGTCTGTTTTTAGGTGACTATCTCCTGCTAGAAGAAGAGTCGGCCCCACTGGTATCACGAAAATTGCTCTTGAAGATTCGCGGGAATAGAGCATGAGGCGTTGTCGGGACTGTTGCACAACTCGGTCGCCCATTCCGGAGTAGGAAGTTTGTTGTAGAATACACCTCTAGTCTTTGCACACCCTATTACAGTCTGCAAGACAGCAGGGTTGTTCCAGATGAGCAGGTGACCTGTTTTGAGGCTCATTCTTGTCTTCTGGAATACCTGGTCGGGTAGGTTGAACAGATTTCCTTTGAAGTTGTTGGATCAGTGGATCTCGTCCGCTCATTGAGCAGTATGTCTTCGCATGTCGAACACCATCTCGCCTAAGTTTTTAGACCTCGAGTACCCTAAACCTGGTTTTGCCCGCCTGTCGAGCGGTTTTCCGGGGTGTGGCTGCAGATGAATGATTCAACTTCGTGAGCTACAGTTCAGGGCTGGATAAATGATGTAGACAAAGGAGATAGAGGATGCCCCAGGGGACACAATAGTCTACCGCCTCAGAGGTGTTACTCCTATATATATATATATATATATATATATATATATATATATATATATATATATATATATATATATATATATATATAATAATTTTCGTGTTTCTCCGAAATTAAGCCTTACCATGGATTTTCAGGGTGTTTTTATTATTTAGACCTCAGCCCGAGAATAAGAGCTAGTCAAAATGCATCAAAGAAATGTGCTCAACGATGAGACCTCATGTTCCGAAGAAACCCATTTTCCAGACTTTTCATTTATCATAGCTCAATTTGACACTTCTGTGAAACCAGCAAACATTCATCTTTCAGATTCCGTGGCCTGAATATTTCATGCCTTGGCAATAAACACATGATATTGGCACAGTAACCACTCTTATACAGCCCGGAGTGAACGCGATTGTTCGTATTAGGGAATACGACAACATCGTAGAGAACTTCTGATCGATTCCTCCGGATGCCAGATTTGACAAGACACGGAAATGTCTTGAACGTCGGTGGATTCGGAACCCGAGAAACGACCGTGAACAGGTATGAAATGCGAAGTGTAAGGAGATGGAAAACGCTATAGCGATCAACAACAGCCGCATCCTTTTCCGTCTGATTAGAAATGCCAGTCCACAGAAGCCAGGTGTCAACAAATTGATCAAAAAGATGAACGGCTCACTGATTCAGACCCAGGAGCGTCGTCGCGATCGTTGGGTGAAACATTTAAAGAAACAGTTTAACTTGTCTTTTCCGAAACAGGTGTACTGAGTAGCACGATAGTTAGAGTTCTGGATGTCTTAAGAGTTGGTGTGATTCGCTGGTCGTACCGATTTATAAGAAAGGAAACAGGTCCTCTTGTGAAAATGGCAGGAGGATAAGTGTGGTCAGCATGACATCCAAACTGCTCGCCGGGGTTATTCTCCATCCCTTATCTAACGTTCGCAAACAGTGCTAGCGTGAAAATCAAGCCGGGTTTAGACCTAGTCGAGGTTTTGTTGGTCACATCACTCCTCGACAAATTGTATTACACAGACATACCTTTCGTAGGCCCACCATCTCTGTCTGTCTTGATCTGAAAGCGGCATTCGATTCAGTCGACCACAAGTTCTCTTGCTCTGTCTTTTGTTGAATGATATACCGGGGAAATTCATTTCAATCATAAAGTCCCTTTACTTGAATAGCCGAAGTCCTATTTGTGCTAGCGTCTATCTTTCGCCCGAGTTCGCCACGATAAGTGGTGTACATCAGGGTTTTCCTGTTTATCTTTTTCTCTTCAACGTTTTGATTCATATGGTCCTTAAGGGCACGGTTTTTCGGGTGAGGACAGTGCTATTGAGCTTTTCCCGAGTGGAAAAGTGTCAGACCTTGAACATGGGGACAACATTGTTCTTCTAACTAAAGATCCAGGTAAGTTGCAATTTTTTTGAGCAGCTTGAACCATTGCGTATCTATGTTCAGTGTGGGCTCTGCAATTTCAAAGCGCAAGATAATGTAGCTGGATTGGGTTGGTTCAACACAATCTTACGCGACTGGGGGAGACAATAAAACAAATCGATGATTTTTTTTTTAAATTGGCAACTGCATCTCATCTGGCGGTAGAATACTGGATGAAGTGTCTTCGCGTATACGGAAGACGTGTTTGGCATTTGTCGATCTGAATCATTTGTGGCGTCGACACGACATCCGTTTATCTATCAAGGGTTGAGTGTACGCTGGATCATTCAGGCCAGTGCTTCTGTATGTTTCGGAGACATGGCCACTGCGGGTGGAGGATATACGAAGATTGTCGGTATTCGGACATCGACGTTTTCGTAGCATTACTCGACTCTGGGGGACATCGTATCAGCAATGATGAGGTTAGGCGCAGAATATTAGGTACACCAACCAATTCATTAGATGAAACACTTAAGCTCATCAAGCTGAGGTGGTTGGGAAGTGTATTGCTTACGTCCCCTAACAGGATTCCTCGGCGTGCAATGTTCTCTGGGGTGTGATTTTTAATGAGTAAGGGTGTCCAGTCCACCACATGGAAGAAGGGTGTGAAAATCCTAACCCGTGGAGTTGGTCATACAGAGCGCGTTGGGCTTCCTGGGTGAGATTCAGAAGATCCGTCTACTCAGAGGTTAGACAAATTAGAAGATATTATTTGGCGTCGCGATCTACGGTGCTCTTGTATTCAAGTATTTTGTTGGAAAATTCCCAATGAACACATCCAGAGAACACAGGTTGGCAAACAAGCCCGTTTTCTGTGGTTCATACTCATCTCATTACATCACAGTATATTCCAGTAAGGTAGAGGACTGGAACAATAAGACCAGTAGGCGGAAGTGATAGGGATAATCAAAAAAATGCTTGGTTCTGGCTTAACTCGAGCGTGCCAATTGACTGTTTCACGTGTTTGGTCAGTTTTCCTCTGGTCTGGGGTCTGTTCTAGGGTGTAGGGTGTGCTAGGGAGCTGAAGTGCACAGATAAGTTGTTTTTGAGCACACATGGAGATAGATTCCGACAGCTTCTGCTGTGGCTAATGTGCGACATTTTGTCGGTGTTGATTGCCGACTCCGAACTTTAGACAAGGCATGAAAAGCCCCAGCCACATTACTGGGTGATTGGCCTGAGCAGTCTGTGAAATCATTGCACGAATGAGTGACTTTGTTGCTCCAGTGTTTAACCGTGCAGGGTGTTGTTTATGGATGCGTTCAGACAATCGCCTGGTCGTGCGGTCGATGTACATTGTTCCACAGGAACATATGAATGAATGTACACAGAATGAGGTTTCTGAAGCAGATACTTGATCTGTCAACCGCAAAAGCACTACTGGCCTGCATTCGAACAAAAACTGGAACTTAGCTGCGTAGAACGTCTTGCTGATGACCCCTGGCCATGTTCTATGCACAATATCTGCAAACGTACCACATGTGAATGGTAACGACATATATATTGGCTTTCTTTCCACCACAAACTTTCTTGGAATTTCCGCTTTCGTCCGCATCATATCAACTAGTCGATTCGAGTATCCACCTTGGATGAAAATTCTTCGCACCGTTTGGAGTTCTCTTTCAATGGTGTCCTTCGAGCATATTCTCCTTGCTCTGTTTGTGAGGCATCGAATTAATTCCCTTTTAAACTTAAGACGCTTACAGCTATGGAAATGGATTTATTGTCTATTCCACGTTGGTTCTCTGTGTACTAAACGGCTGATTGAACCGTCCTCACGAACGTTTCGGGAGGTTGTTGTGTTGTTTAATTGTTTCTATTGTGAATCACAAGTATGCATGGGCTGAGTTTAACCTGTCTAATAGTTGACCTATATGGCTTGATGATTCAATTACACATAAAATATCATCCACACAGCGTTTGTATTTACAACGGCTTCGGATTAAAGATTCAAGTGGGTCATTTCCCAACTTTGCCATAAAGACATCAGGAAATAGTGATCCGAGTGGGGAACCCATTACTACCCCATCCTTTTGGTAATAGATCTGATTGTTAAACTAGAACTGAATGCTGTATGTGGGTGTGTGCAGAAAAACAGCAACAGTTTGGACGATCATAATTAAATTGGTTGATCAGTACCATGTGCGTTGCTCGAATCGTAAAAGAAGGAATGTTCGTTGATTTTGGTTGAGAAAGAATCGGAGAACAAATCACGCGGAAGAGGTTGCATTATCCGCTTCCTGTTATGACTGAAACGTCACGGTCGGGTACACATTAGTGTCGAATATCGTTTTAGGACTGCGACCAGTGATTTGACCAGCCGTTTAAGTGAACAATGTAATGGATTTAACAACCCGATCACTACATCCCAAGTTGTTGTCAACTCGTATCGAAGGCCGGCGTCTGATGAATTGACAGGCACCTTGTCGATCTCCTTGGGGTTTTCATCGTTCACCTAGCGTCCTATATTTGCAACGTGAGCCACGATTCCAGAAAACTGGTGTATCGCGGTCCTCTGAGCCACAGTGTGCTTTTGTCCTTCTTTGTTTGCCTCTTGTTTGACAACTTATCCCGCGTATATTATGCTATTTAATTTTTCCAATCGGCTTTTATTATTCCAACACCATAACACAGCTAAGATTAGCCCACATCGCTCTGACAAATCATTTCTAGCTTCACGTTAGACATCAAACGAACCCATCTGTTGAATGCTGTCTGGTGCTCATGAACACATTTTGTATGGAACTGTGGTTCTACAACCTGTTTAAGATGATAGGTCTCTTATTTATCTGTCGATGCGCAAAGTCAATTGTCTATGCTCTGCGATCTGAGAACCTGTGATAGTCTCAGTGAGATCTTTCATTTACAATATGCACGTGTGATCATTGGGTCTCGACACATAACAAGTGTTGTGTGTGTGTGTGTGTGTGTGTGTGTGTGTGTGTGTGTGTGTGTGTGTGTGTGTGAGGATTGAAACAGCTGATTAGGTCACGTATAAGCTAGTCATCAAAATTTACCATACCTTGTTCTTTGCCCTCTCCAGACACCCGTCAGTGTAAGTTCGGTCATAAACTGCGTGTTAACTTATTGTTCCGCACACGCACGCACTCACCGAATTTATTCTTCCATCCGTTTGCTAATGAACGCGCGGGTGTATTTTCAGTGCTTTCTCGTGTAATGATAATGGTATATTTCTGAACTGTGGTCGAGACGCACGCATAAATGCATGATCAAAGTGTACAACATAGGATAAAATACAAATTTCAAAAGGTTTGGTCGCACACTGCCAAAAATAGGACAGAGCTGGATGTAGTTGGAATTAGGTAAAATGACATCAAATTGCGCGGCAAACACGAATCAGTTTCGACTTCGGCTACGGGAAATAATCAAAAGTCGGTAAAACATGGAATTATTGAGAGGAGTGTCATACAGAAATGCAGAGGATGCATGTACACAAGGATGATGCAGACAATGAATGAAGAGTGGTACTCGGGTTCATTGAGCGATTCAAGTTGTGGTGAGGCATGCAGACAGGAAGAAATTGTATGAAATTTCCCAAGGGATCATGGATGGATATAAAAAGAAACAGTTTACCCCAAGAAGGTGAGGTAGTTACGAGGATCAATAACTAGTGCCGTCCGAAGGAGGAGGAAAGACTGATACTTGCATGACTGGAGATGCCAGAGAAAGTTTGGCTTGAAACATCAGGTAATAATCAATTGGTGAAACCAGTGAAGAGATTTTGGTGAATCGTTCATCATGGTGATTTGTGAATTTGTGGAGTGGTTTCGTCATTTCAGATATGCAGAGTTGGAGCAGATGGGAATTCCGATAAATCGAATGAGATTCATGGTAATTTGCATTAAACATTCATCAGTGATCCGTATTATGAAGTGGGTATGGAGACGGTTTAAACTGGATCCACCTGCGCTGTCTTCGACTATTTTCAATGGTACACTGACGAGTTTCCCCCTGTCAGGGTGAGATATGAAAAATCACGAAAAGTGTACTTCATGATGTACCGTTCAGAACGAAAAGTAATTGGGTTTTACAATGAGCTGTTGTCCGCGGTAACGGAAAAATCGACCAATTACAAATATTTCCGACAACGCTGTTTTGAACACAAAGCACTTACATACAACATATCACACAGCGTGTGGTTTTTTTCGGTACACTCTGAACCGAACTCCTCAATTCCGATACGCTGACATACTTGTGACCTTTGAGAAATCCCGTTCCGACTTGTTCTTGTAAGTGTTCTTCTTGCTTTCAGTGATTCCTAATCTTACTCTTCGTCAAACAGACGACAGTGGTGCAGTTGATTAGTCCTTAGCTGAGTCACAGGAAAACAGGCACGATCAGTCCTATCCCAGTGGCTGTTTCTGAAGCCCAGGTTTTCAATTTTTTTTTTATCTAATCTGCTATTTTATGAAATCTCCCTTCGATCCGGTTTAACTTTGAATTTGTCCAAAATTCTTTGAATACGTGTTCATTCTTTCTTGATCTGCTTTTTTATCGTGGCCCATCCATCATTTCCATACGACCACTAGCTAGAGTAGGTTTTGTCCAATACTTTGAAATCACGATCGATTCAAACTGTTATTTTTCGCTGGTCTACTGAAGAAAGGTTTAAATATCCTCCGAGGTCTTTTTGTTATCCGTCGGGGACTTTTTATACCACTATATACCCAGTTATGTGAACTACACCTGATTGCAAGTAAAGAGTTCGCTCACAAAATCCTTTCAGACTTTACCCACCCTTTGTGCAGTGATCTATCCGAGTATAACTCCCTCCCCTCCACGCATTCCGCTTTTCGATCCATATCATCCCGCATCGGTATCTACAGAAGCTCTGCTTTGCTGCTCTGGACCGAATCTTCGCAAAACGGGCGCGAAAATTATCTGAATTTCCTAGCTATTTTTGATATTTAATCGTTCTTTTTAGCATTCTCCCAATTTGATGTGGTGCTAAGTGCAAATCGGTTTTGACTGAAATGCGCATGTCTGTCTGCGCGAAAGTCTGACCTAACACAAATACAAGTAATAGGTAGGGGTTATAATATCAACCCAAATGGGTCATTCAGTGGTTTATCTAGACCCCCAAACCCAACGGGGGCAGTTTGACTCGGGACGCTCGTCACGGCCGAGGTGATCGCTATTTTGAACTAACTCCATTGAAAAGACCTTCTTGCCCTTGAACCATCGCGTTTATTAGTGCAAAATACAATGAGCGGATAGGATGCTGGTTCTTGCACCCATTCATCGCAGGGTATTGGTCCGACCGGTATGGGCAACCAAGCCTTGAGGCTTAAGCATCGCAACCACGCGACCAACCGGCTGTCCTACCACCCGGGTTTCCGTTGTCTCAAGCCTTGGTGCCGCACCAGTGCTGACTACTAACGTGTCTTGGCTGTACACTGGCGATCAGTCAGTCCATACCCTTACAGTCGTTATCCCTCCAACAAATCGTGATCTACGTGCACGAAATCGACTAGACCCAACGCTTCAAGGGAATCCGCGTAGCATAAAGTCAGCCCCCATAACACGCTCTCTAGCCGAGTCGGAAGCGACCTGACACCTCAGCTTCGCAGATTAATTATAGGATTTGACCCCACTTCATTCGCTGTGACATTGAACCCAATCAACAATCAATACACTCATCTATATAAATGGTACTTTTTTATTAAACAACAATATGCAATATTTCTAAAAGAGGTCAAAAACTTCCAAATGGGAAAGTGACCGGTGGTGGCAAGAATTGAACCCAGGACGCCAGGCTCTGAACAATGACCGTTTGACCACCGCCCATCTATAATAGCAAGACAAGGAATCATGTAAAACAATTGTTCCTTCCCCTGCGTTGTTGTTCTGTATGTACCCATAGGATTATCCGAAACTTTATTTCGCATCCTTCTTCCTCAATAATTTTTATAGAAAAAATTTCCCTACATCTCTGAGGCTCGAGACATAGATGTATCTAATACTTCGCATCGGCACCCCTGTCGACAGTTAGCTAGGTTTTTCCTTTGTTTGCAAGTACGTGTCACCCAACTCATTTCACATGACAGCACAATTCTATCTCATCAGTTATGCCAGTTTGTACCGTGAATACAATGAGCTTCACACAACCGTGAGACCCGGAAGGTATGTTCATCATCTTCGTACTGTTCATATTTTTGTTTTCCGAGTGAAATGCTTGCTGAGAGTTAGCAATTTTAGCCGCAGTCCACGGTGCATGTTTGATTGATTGGTTGTTCGAACCAATAAGAGAATTTGTTTTGATTTATTCCACTCACCAGCAAGACACCGTAGTTCAGTTATTTGAATCATGGTTGTGAAAAAGTCGAACAATTCCATGCGTTCCCGGCATCATAAGAAACCTTAAAAATGCAGCACTTCGTTTCTTTGTTCTTGTCCCCTAGAGTAGAGAGAGAGAAATTTAGCGGGGGAAGTTGTCCGCTTTTAACTATCTTGTTAGGATACCATGTGCTCTATCTCTCTCGCTGTTGTCTTTCCTGCTATCAATGCTACACTCATTCGGTTTCCAATGATTCCGTTTTTATCACCCCTGCTCGTTTGACCAGATATTAGGTCAAACAAGTCATACACGGCGACACTCCGCTCACGTGCACAGTCGTCAGATATATCCTCTTTCACTTGCTCATGCACCTCTCTCTCTCTCTCTCTCTCTCTCTCTCTCTCTCTCTTTGTCGCCTCATTCGATGTGAGGCAAATATTATTGTTATCATTATGATCGCTGTATTGTGTGTCATCTTAGAATCATCTTTCGTATTGCGCGTCGGTACTTTTTAAGTTGCCATTTAATTTCAAACATTGTACTCGTCGAGGATTCTTGTGAACTCTATTTTGTTTTATCTGCCCCTCTTCCTCACTCTTTTGCCCGATTGATCGCCATTGCCGATTTCAGGACGATGAACCTAGACGACCGTGGGGTGTAAGAGGCCAGTCTATCACTTGTCATACGGACTTCACGGAAGACAGTATTATTGAACAAGTTACGGATTTGCTTCCAACTATGCGCATCCCCCTGGAACAATCCACTATCCGGGCCAACGTTTCTCCTCCAAGAAGCATGCGGAAACGCAATATCCATACTCATCTGCGTGCCGTGGCAACCAATGGTTCGATTGAAACTGGTTGTGAGAACGCAGTCGACTGGACAGAGCCCGCACTTAGTTGCACCGATCCCAAACAAGAACTGGCCGAATCTGTGCATAGTCGCTCTCTCCTCGTCGGACAGCCGACACTCCAGTTCACTCCAATTCATCATCGTCATACAGGACCGGGTCAGTTGGACATAGAAGCAGAAGATGATGATGAAGAAGAAGAAGGATTCAAACAAACCGAAGTGTGCCCACGCGCCACCCACACCAGTTGCGACACGTCGCTTGAAGCTGCAGATGGGTTTGATGGAGTGGCGGCAAACTGCCGGCCTTCCTTAATGACTGTATCACTACACGACTCGGTCCCGCCTGCTCATAAGACCCGACGGGGTCGAACTTCCAGCGGAACTAATTTGTTACTCGCCCACACCCGTCTTTCACCGCCGGATGCGAATACGATTATTGAATCCTCCAGTAAAACACCTATCAAAAGGCCCATTTCCCATTCTCCCACTTGTTCTCAGTGTTCGATGGCCAGTGACCCTATGGAGCTAATCTCTCAGAGTTTCACTAGTGTCCAGTCACCCTCCACGTGTACCGGAGGCCAGTTTAGTGGACCAAGTGCACCGCACGTATCCTCAAACCAGTCCGACCCACCACCATTTCCTGACACGGAAGCAGTTCGACCGCTAAGTCCGTCTTCTCCCGACTCTGCTGGTAAATACGGTCGGATTGTGAAACGACCAGACACATTGATCCCTTTTCAAACCAGTATGAATATTTTATCAACGAGTCAACAGCGTCCAGCACTTGTGAGGGCGAGGGGTCCAATCTACGCCAGATCTGGTAAATTACCAGCCCGATTCGCTTCTCCCTCATCAGCTTCATCTAGAGTGGAGATGAATTCTCAGTTGGCCCCTCATCGCTCTTTGTCCACTTCAAATTTGACGCTCTTATCGAGCAGGCGAAAAATTGAAGTCATTGGATCACCGGAATCGATGAAAGCAAATGCGATTTCTGTTCGGCTTCTTTGCACCGGCTCCGGACCAGTCCCAACGGGTCGTTTGCAATCTCCGGTTTTGAAGTTTCACAAGAATTTCACCAGTAAGCGACAAAGCCTTAGTGCGGAAGATTTGCCATGGTTAATTAGGCAACCCAAAGTCAGCTTCCTGATTCCTACTTCCGGACCGGAGATTTCAGATACCGATGCATTCGTGAATCAGAATGACTCAGTAAGCATACCTAAGTCTCCCACTCTCCCTTCATCTCAGTCAACTGCAAGAAAAGATTGCGGGTCGTTCTTACATTTTTCACCGACAGATTCACTTTCAGAGAATAAGCCGCCCTGTTCACCTCCAAGCCTAACTCGACTGGGATTGGCCCGTTCGTCACACTCACTACCGGAATCGGCCGACTCAAGAAACCAGCTAGCGACGACCACACAACGTGGTCCTGCAAGCATCACTCCAGTAGTGTATCACAAGCTGATGACTCGCACGTCCTTGTTCTCCTCGGTCACCTATCCGTGGACAGAAATGGTGAGTCGCTTATTTTATCCATTCTCTTTTATCCTAACAAAATAACGAATAGAGCATTTCAAAACACTGTGTCCCCTTTATCCAGCTCATGAGAACAGAAAGAAGATAGGTCGCGAGATGCAAGCATTTCGTTTATTCTTGTCAATCATGAACGTAAAACATGTCAGTACGTATACGACACAGTAGGGGGGTAAATGTAACTGTAAAGTAGGCACGATCGAAAATTCTTACAGTGCGTGCATTAGGGAGAGCAAGGTCGGGTCTATCGTTTTTGTGAGCAGAGGGCTGGCTGATGCACCATGATTAGAATCGCTTCGGTGAACGTTAGTAGTTTCGGTGTTGGATTGCGCAACAATGCTTTGAGACATTGAGTCAGGTCAACTTCGCGACCTGATGCAATCAGGTGTCTTGCAATTTATGAAATCAATAACAGTGCATATGCAACGAACTGTGACTGAGGCCTGAACAGGGTATGTACATGGGCAGTACTCATGAATTTCTGGGCTTGGAGGTTATGTTGAAAACGTTTCATCACCAGTCGAAGTAATGTGATCAGTGCGCGCAAGCAGGCAGGGTGAGGGTGGGTATGTTTTGAGACCGCCCACTGAACTGAACGGAATTCCTCAGAAGAAGACCTGTCTACCTTTGAATGGAAAATATTTTTGTACAAAATAGATCGTTTATATAAGATTTGTGGTGACTATAACTAAATCTCAGTGTGAAAACTTATCCGTGCGGTTGTTTTTGGTGAACGGCTCTTCTAGTTGGTCAGTCTGAACGCAGCCCGATTGGTTGACCCGGCCTTGGTCAGTTCAGACAACTGTGGCCACTGATTGTGTCCATCGTGCCTCCTCGCTGGCTCCCATCTTGTCCTCGAATCTGGACAAGCGGGGATATTGTCTGCTTACCAAATCATCGATCTGCTTCGCTTAGTCCAACCTTGCCCTCCATTTTGGACGGGCGATGACGTGTTGTCTGCTAAACATGTCAGGCCTTCTATAGGTTGTGTCTGTCAGTGCCCTCAGAGGGGGGCAGCTGGACTGGCCATAACACCTCAATCTATATTCCAAACTTACGGGTCAGAGGTTTATGAATGCGGTCTGTGTACGAAGTCAGGACATTGTGATCTGATGTAGATATTTTAAAAGTCGCCGACCTCGGTGGAATTCGAAACCATTTATGAACACCACCCACGCTTCGGTACTCTCCAAGGACATATATATCGATACAAAGTAGTATGCAAGTGGGTGGACAAAATTCCCCTGGAAGCACACGACCGGTTTCGCGGTTGTTTTCGCTCATCAGGTATTACTCTTGCCGCTCACCTTCGTACCCATACACTCCGTTGATAGATTCGTCACAAGGACCTACTTTGAAACGTCAGGAGTGTGAATGGATGTACTTCATCAAAGAGTCCATAAATGAATCACAACTATGATTTCCGTTAGTTATTCGTGTGTAGGTTACCGCTAACCCAACAAACAACGAGGCTGCATGTTATCTAGCTTAAGTGCGAGGTCATGCCAATGTCTTTGGGCGTTTCGCAAATAGATCATATTGAATACTTCGCAAATTACGCAAGCACAGAATCCACCACAGCGAGCTTGTAGTTGAACTTTCTCTGACAGCCGGCGGGATCCACTTGTGAAATTTTCGAAAGCTTTTGTCTGAATTTATAGCTCAACTAGTGGAGCGCATGCGGTACGGAAGCGAATCATGGAACGTTGTTATTTGTTTTCCAATTCCAGCGCCTTTGGCTTCGTGATGCGATCAGGTAAACGACTTGTGAGATGAACATTCTGCGTTGTAGATTAGCTCATCCGGTTGTTACCAAGCTGTTCGGTAATGAGTTGGATCTTTTGAATGATATTTCATTCCCTTAAAAAATTTCACCACTGAGGTATGTTCCCGGCACAGTACTACTCTTCGACCTGTTTTTTGGAGGCGAATCATCAGTAGGTATTTCTATGCGAAATATGACCATGTTGGGTACAGTGTATCAATAATCCTATTGATTTCGTACCTAGATATTGCCTTTCTAGAAATTGTGATCTCTGCACGTATGTGCTGTCGATCATTTCCATGCTTTTTTAGATCTTCACTAGCGTATAACGCTGGGCTACTGATAACTGTTCCAGTAGATAGAAGTAAACCTGAAATTTCCGTGTTGAGCCACTGATTCCTCCCCTAGACTCTCGATCTCTACTGGCAGGTTTGATAGGTTATAAGCAATATTCATAGTTAATCAGCGAGATCAGTTTATTCTTCAAAAAACTTCCACGAGGGAGTTGATTTTCTGGCGACATTCAAGATCATTGCTCAATGTATCGTGTTCGCTCAATATGAAACACATCACCGAAGGCCAACCACATATTACTTTCCATCCTACGTACCAATTTCCATTCTGCACCGAATGATTTCCTGTTTCCTTATATTATTCGGATCTAGTTTGCTCTTTAAAGACCTTTCACTAATAATAAACGGGACCTCAGTTCTTTCAACCGTATGGTTAAATGAGACTGACGGTATAATAGACCAAACACTGTAAATTGTGGTTCGTCTAGCTGATTACCGAGTATTTTTGGGGCCATGAACATACTTTATCGTGAAGCGTTCTTGTTCGCGCAGTTTTTCTGTCTTTATTGTGCCTCCGATCTTCCTGATGTCTTCTATTCACCGAGTGAGTCTCTTTCTTTCATTATCGTTGTCCAATGGGCATTCTCTCATCCCTCCATTTTTCAGGTGGCGGTCGAAAGAATGTGGTTAAACAAACTGAAGAAGGTCACTTCGGACGAAGCGATCGATCAAGTAACACCTGTATTGTCCGGCCTGCCCACTGTGTTTACTGCCCTGGCTATCCGCTGCCAAAACGGTGTGCGGGCTGCGCTAAATGCGTCCGGCTTCAGTTGGGACGAAGCTAGTGAAACGGCTCGACTGAGTATGTTCTATTTTCCTTTTACTTAGCCATTTCTCATCCCACTTCGTATCACACTTATGTATTCCGATCCATCACTAGGCGTGGTAGTAAGTACACTCAACCAGAACAAATAACTGCGAATAGAGAGAAAGCGTAATCTATAGAAAGTACCGCAGCGCTGTTTCTGCACTTCCAGTAATCCAGAGGTAATTAGGTAAAGCACAGTGCGATGGGTTATTTTGGAGAACGCAATACAAATAAAGTATTATGAACTTTCCATGTTTGTTACCATTGGTACACTTTGTAATGTTCTGTTCTGGTCAGAAATCTCAAGACGTTCGTCCAGTTGCACTATCGACTAGTCGCACCGAAGAGCTCACTCGCCGACCTATTATTCGACATTTTTGCTCATTGATTCTTGGTGTTTCTAAGAAGCTGACTTTCAGAACAGGTTTTAAATGCCATACTTATACATCAGTGCAGCGGAATGGGCTCAGTTCACTGCCGAAGCGTACCACAAACCATGACCCTAAGAATTGAGGTGAATAAACACATAATGTCCTCGTTCCGGGCTAAAACGGATTTCTGTTCACCATTGCCAATGACACGGAAAACTATGACAATGAGGATTTTTTGTTGTAACAGTGAACGACGTTTACGGTACAGTTCACTATACGTATTGAAGTATTGGTCAATTCATATCATTGGTGATCCTGTACATCCTTGGGGATGAGTTTCGAACCACTTCCCGTTATTGTCGATTCCCATCTAGATCTATGAATAGCAATGTTTGTGTAGGGAATGTGAATGACTCATCATCACTCGGCTCACCATAGAAGCATTAGGTATTGTTTCGTTCTTCACAGTCATCCACACTCCAGGTTTGAGTCCCAAGTGGGACTCGCTGAATATGCACTAATGATTCTTAAAAATAGCTTTCATAAATAATCATTTTGTGGAAATTTATACACACGAGTATTGAAGGGTTGCCGTGCGAAAATTTTACTGAAGTGAAACGTTTACATAGTTCACTGGTAACTTTCATTATGTTAATGGGCGAACGAGATAAGCCGCCAGTCAAGTTGGATAGAATTAGCATTTTACGAGGATGGGGGAAACGATGACTTTGTATCTTGTATATGCGGAGGTGGATATAGTTTTTCACATATCGTTTTGTAAAAAGTTTAAAGTTAATAACAACAGTTCAGAAGTGAACTGACTGCATGTATTCAATACTTATAGGCAACGGTGTGGCTTTGTGAATCCTACAATAGGTTTTTTATCCTTCCGCAAGAGCAGTGAGAGAAAATGCATCAACATCCGCTGTCACCCTGGCTATGTTACTACGTCTGACCCATTGGGACTTTATGTGGTTCCCCATCACTCCAAGTCTCAAGGTCAGGTTTTTTAATATATTTTGTTACATGCTTGCATATGAGTGCGGTGGAACAAGTGAACCTCATAGCCTCGAAGGCCCACTCCACAGGTGTAACCGGCAACCAGATCTTAAGGCTTCGGGTGGAGAATCACCTAGGTCAGGCGGGGTAACGAACCACGGGACAGTGGATTACTGTTGCCGGTTATCCTTAACACTACAATTGGCCTTTGAGTCTATGGGGTATACCCCTTCCACTTCACTTACACGCAAGCAAATAATAAAGAAATCAGTGTGTGAATGCATAGTTCAACATTCATCGCCTTAAGAGAGCTAATCGTCAGTTACTTCCAATCCTGTTATACTGCGACAGCGTCGGGGTACGGACAATGAAGTTTCGCAGCTTAATATTAATTTTGTTTCTACCGTCGGTGGGAACATCATGCTTTAGAGTGAATCCTCTACGTTGTTACATTTACGCTTTCGTTTTATGTAGTCATCTTTGCGTTCTATATTCACAGCTTCCGTTTCCGAACTACTGACCACCACGGTGCGACCTCCCTATCTGTTCTACCCTACAAAATCGGTAAGTCTTTTTCATCCTTTCTCGCCCTTCTAACTACCTCCTTTTCTAACTAATCTCCTTACTCACTCCACTCCCGTTATCTCACTATATTATTTGACCAGTTGGAGGCGGTAATGTCACGGAAGGATTTACTATGCAGTGCCAGTTTATCATGTCTTAGATTACCTCTCACAGTACTTTACCATCGTTTCACTGACCTCAGATGTCATTAGTGACGCTCTTCTGCTAAATGCTTATCGTTATTATTATCAATAATAATTATGTAACACCGGATTGAGATCAAACTTGGTTCCGGAAGTGCAGCAAATAGGCTCTAAAGCATTTGCGCTGCTGACCTCTTTGCGGAACCATATTCCTCAAAGTGTCTAACCAACGGCTATCCTCATCACTTGGGCACCAATCAGGAAGGCGGGATGCACCAACCGAATCCAGTGCTGATACAAGCTGCTTCATTCTTGCGTTACAGTTTAGAAAACGTGCCGAGTTGGAAGCTGTGCATTTGGACAGCAATAAAATCAAGGGGATTAAAAATCCCCACGCAAGCTAAATTTTGGTGCTCGTCAAACGGCTATCGTTCGTGACTTAAAATGCAGACTGTCAAACACATAGGAAGCATTTGCTTCAAATGACTCTCAGTTCTTGTCACAGTGGCAACTTATCAAAAACCATGTACTTGTAGAGCGAGTAAGACTAGGCTGGACAGGGCGTTTTCCAACAACGCCTCGTCTTTTACATTTCCATCTTACCCTTTCCTATGTTTGTGGTGTTAGCACCATGGCTGACTCCAGCCTTGGTGTTTGATATAATATTAATCATTTTTTATACAATAATGGCACAAAATCTCTGGAGGCAAGACCTGGCGGGAAATGGAATATTGTGCAGTGGTATCGAGATTCGAACTCGGCACCTCTATGTCCTCATTTTTATTTAATCACTGTGTAAACATCGCAAGCCATTGGTTTGTTCAAACGATCTTGTCGTGGACCCGTTCGCCACTCCAGTAGGTGGGATAGGCGAATATCGTCACGAACCGCGCTGTTTATTCTTCAAATACTGACAAGTTCCATGACATATTCGCTTATCCAAAGCGACTATTTGTTTTCATTTCCGGTTTAGTTGGTCGCGGTGTGAACGATTGGGCTTTTAAGTTTGCTGACAAGCTCATTCCGTGCGTATTAACGTACCATTATACAGCCTCACCAAGTCGTGTATTTTTGTTCGCTCCCCGTCCTCTTTTCAGGCTGAGTTAACGGAACGTGAAAAATCCACCATTCAGTCCAGTATGGTCGCGCTTTTGGAGTCATATGAAGAAACTGTCAGTGCAATAAACCATCTAGCAAAAGTATGCCAGTCGTTTTCATTCTCCCGGTCCCCATGTGTGGCATCTCCTCACACCTAGGTGTTAACACGTTGCATACAGCAGGGAGAACCGAACCAATCACGCTATGTATTGTTTTGCTCCACTTCTATACATTCTGTAAGGGTGGTGGTTGACACGTGGACAAAACGCAGCCTTTCCTTTCTAGCAGACCAACACCATCAGAGTGAGTCACGGAACACGCATGCAGAGCCTGTTCAGTATCGATCCCAAGGTTTAAGACAACAGAAACCCGAGCGATAGGATAGACAGTCGATGGCGTGGATCGATAGAATGAGAAATGAATCCTGTCACGCGGCCTTTAGCCTCAACACCAGCTGATTAGAAGGCTTGGCCGCTCGCACCGGTCGGACCAATAAGTTTTATGCAATGACGAGGTGCAAGGTTTAACGCCCCGTATAATCATTGTTTTACGCTAATGAAGCGAGATTGTTCGCGACTAGGAAGGATTTCCCCTTCGCGTTATTCAGACAGTTCAAAACACATTCCGATTCGGAAGACAGTAGCCATCGCGCTTTAGTGTAACTTTCCTGCCTGTAGGCGGTTCGCGTAGTTTTCGCACTGATACCAATTGTGGCTCCACACCGTTGCTTATCTTCCGATGGTTGTGCTTTTGGTCGCACTCTAAACATGATGAGATGAGCGAATGTCTTCTTTGATATCGCTTCTTAGATTCATGAAATATTTTTCCATGAGGTGTAAATTAGACAGAGTCAGGCCTCACTCGGATCGATTTGCTACGCTGCAAGAACACGGGATTTGGTGTTAAGAACTAGTTCAGGATTCTTATTCGTTGCCACGATAAACAAAGTTTTTTTAAAACATAAACTGTGGCGTGAGATTACATTCACCTGTCAACAATGAATTGTGGTCAACGTACGGCAAACCATTCGTTTCGTAACCCTATCAGGCGCGTATATAATACATCGCATAGAAGCCGCTGGCCTAAAAAAGGGATCAGTTGAATAAGGCGTAGTATGATGGGATAACCGCATACCAGAGTGAACATCACAAATGCTATCGAAATATCCTTCTTACACGTGAAGTCACTTTATCCAAGTCAAGTAACTGCTTTATGAAGCTCGAGAAGGAAATATTGAATTGCTCCGATGAATGGTTGTATAACATTGTCTCTTCATCATTGACGTACCTCTCGCTGTTATCCTCAGCACTTATAATCACATAATGAGCGTGATTAGTTGCATCGAGATTCGCCAAAGGGTGTCCAGAAATAATACCCGCGCACGCGAAACCATTGAAAGTTTCAAATTCAGCTGAATGTGTTGCGATACGCTTCTGAGTTCGACATAACACTCACTATTTGAGAGCGCTAGTGAGCGAACCGATCCCCCTCTTTGTGATCGCTTCTTATCACATCCGTGCACCAGTCATGTTCTTCCATAAGAATGCGTTTTATTTCGTTTTCGCCTTTAGCCGCATATGTTCCTCGAGTTTCTACCTGTCTGTCTGTCGCTCCGAAATTCATTCGTGAACTGTGAACACACGGTCTTTGTATCAGTCAACCACCAGACATATCATACACACACGTGGTAATGGTCGTTTATTCTGGCATATGAATTTCTTTCGGATTGTTTACCTATCTCCGGTACTTAATATTCGATTATTTCCGTCTTCCTTTTGTTCGCTTTCTTTCCAACTACTCAGCTTGCCTTCGACAGAGACAGTACATTAGTCCAACGTGGCTGCATAAATGTGCTTTTCAAATTGGTCAGTTTTCTTCAAACAACGCACACGACTGCAGAGCAATTGTACCGTGCATGTCCACCTGAAAGAATCGCTCGCGAACTGAGTGAACGGTTACAAAACGCACTGGACCGATTAGCCCCTAGCATGGCCCATTACAACAATGGTCGGAGTAGCAACAGTGATAACTTTGATGGCGAGACGCGTTTGCCTTCCGCCCCATATCGGACAGAATTCATCTCTCGATTTGTCGATCAGATGGACACGTTACTTCGGGAACTACCCGAACTGACAGAAGTTGGTGATCCGGAACCGTTACCAAAACAGCTAGCTGTCCGATTCTTCGGAGTGATCGATTTATACAACAGCCGTCACACGTCAGATTCTGGTCGGTGAGTTCCTGTTTATTGATACGCCCATTGGCAACCGTGAGTAAGGTCGATGACTTCTTTGCCAGAAAGCGTTATTTGCGGACGGTGCAGACAATAACCAAAATTAATTTTCAACTCTTCTTAGTCCACTTTTTTGCTGGAGTGGGTTCAATTTTTTCTAATCAGTCCGACCCAGTGGTTTGTTCCTTCTTGACTGGTGATGACAACCTTGTCAGTTGAGTGCATCGCGTTTTAATCGTCTGTCACAAATATCCCTGTTACATCATGCGGCGATAGAACTCACGCGGATTTTTCGAACCCCTCTTTCATGCATGCACTCTTTAACTCATCAAAATACTGAGAGTGCAGCATCTTGTCTATGCGTTCATGGTCCTATGACAAGTTATTGCGCGTCCACAATAATCTTGATTTAAGCCCCTGATAGTTGGTAGGTAAACGCACAACCCATGGAGTTTGAAAAGGTTTGATATTCAAGTGAGGCTATTCTATTAAAGAGCTATAGAGTACTACCCAATTAGGATCAGCAGGAGACACTACATTACAGTGCTCGTGTATAACTTTCTACTGGCTTCGATCAGTGGTTGGTTTTGTAGAACTAACCTCTTTTCTGTTTCCCTATTTTCTCCCTTTCCACACATCGAAGATTGTTGACAATTGATTGTGTTCTCGGAATATTCAGCCTATATGTGTCGGAATACTTTGCGCACGCAACAAACTCGGAACCAGGTACGTCACACTGGTTATTTACCTACCCACTCTCCCACTATGGAGAAAAGTCGAAAGCAGCCTTACTGGTATCATCTTGAACAAAACAGTAAGATAATTCCATTTTGTATTACCCTTTTAGTTGCACATCAAGAACATGTAAATCAGTTATCTGTCAAATATTATGACGATTCCTTGGTACGAAAGTATGACGCCATTGGCTATGGTTATCACAACACACACACACACACACACAAACAGAACACGTCGTTCTTAACAGCGAGGCATCTGCGGGTATGTAATCGTGAACTGGACATGAAGTCGGCATTCCCCGATCGCTCGAAAATGAAGGATTTTCGTTTCGCCGAGGCTATATCGATTAGAGGACTGAAGTCTAAACTGTGTGCAATATTTCCCGCGAGGGCACAGCTATATGCTACCGGCCGCGTCTTCAGGTCGCGATAATGAGGCCGACCGGCAGTTTCATGGTCAGTTGACAAGAATGTGGTTCGTAAACTCACTGAATAAGCGGCCGTAGATGACCAATGGCACTTCTTGAGGGAAATAAATCCATAGACTGCACTTTGGTGTGATCTATGTGGTTCATCACTAAATAAGACTACTTCCTCTTTCCGAAAAGGTCGCCCAGAAGCGACGTATGAACCATGGTCTCAGCATATCTAGAATGCTAGAGTCTGTCGGAGATTGGATCCTCTCCGAATGGCTTATGGAGCAACACCTTGGTCATCGACTTCCAACGGACGTAATCTCCTTTATTACCACACTGCCTCACGGGCAAACCCTTGGAGTCTCCGAGGATAATCCTCTAATTCGCTCTAAGAAGCCGAGTGTTTTCTAGAAGACACGCTCAACATGGATTTCGCATGAGCTTACTTGTCCTCTTTCCCTACGCAAGTTGTGACCCAGGCGCTATCATCCGGAGCATTACTCGCCCCCTCGTTGCATCAATCCTTTTTACAATGTTAGTAATGCTGTCATGTGTTGTTCAATCACGAAAATTGGTTTCTTTGTATCAGCGAACCTAGTTTGGATTGCAGATCGCCAAGACCGCGCATGCCACCAAAGATTTTAGTCTTTAATGTACTTAAATTAATCTCAGTGAACCAGTAAGCAGCTCTAACGTTCTCGATAATCTAGCCATAGATGTATATTGTTTGTTCGAAACTTGCGTCCAGGGTCCCATCAATGTACTCCGATAAAAGTCGCCTTTGGAACTTGCTTTCAGTCAACGCCAATTCGTAGATGTCGCGGCTTCTGCATCTGGCCACGCGGCCGTAGATTTAGATTTAGGGTGGTCTGTTTTGTGTAACTGGATTCCAACAAACAGCAGATCGTGCAGTCTCTTTCGAAGGACGCGACAACAACGACTATCTGCTTGTCATCGCGACTTAAGGTCCTACGGGCTGTAGTTCGGACACAGTGAAAGATGTATTTTACCAGCAATTTCACGACCCTCTGCGAAAAGCACCCTGAAGGGACAGTCATATTAGCTGGAGATCTCAATGCTTCACTTTGTCGCCTAGGTCCTGACGAGCAAATGCGTGGTTCTTGACGCACGGATACATCTGCACAGATGACCGTTTTATCCTTTCGGATGAGAATTTCTGGTGTAGCTTTCGACACGTCGCCACTTGGCATCCATCTTCTGCTGATCGCAAGCTACCATTGGTGCAATCCAATTAAGTCTCTTAGGTCTTACTTGAGCGTTCACATAATTTCTGATCGTGTCGAGCTAATGGTCCCGTGGTCGCCTAACCGAAAGCCTGTTTTCAGTGGATATTTGTATATCAACTCGACCGGATTTCAGCCCGATAGATATCGGAATGAGCTGCTTTCCTAGTCAGATGGCCTCACACGCGTTGGCATTAGACCGCCGGTAACACATGACGCTGTGGATTTGTTGTATGCCAAGTTGCTGCCCGCTCATCTTTCTGCGATATCGAACTGCTTGATACCCATCGACACGACAGTAAAAATCGCAATGTCCGCATTCAGCTACGGACGAAATTTAAAAAAGCCTACGCAGAGGGCGTGAAAACTGGTGGTCTCAGTCCATAGGATGCAGAAAGCTACTACCACTGGCAATACTAAGAAGCTTTTTCAACTTATCCGATCCATGGGTAGCAAGGGAACCACTTTACCAATTTCCACGTCATCTTAAACGAATATCTCGCGAGTTTGGCGGAAACTTCGAATTGGGAACTCAACGGACCATATGCACGTCCACAGAAGTACCTACTTATCATTTCGCCGGCTTCGTTTGTTACCACACGTGCTACTTGTGCAAATTTATCAACTTCCGCACCGTGTTTTGCTCGTTGAGCCTGCAGTTGACTATAAAGGCAGCGCGGACGCCAACACGTGGACGTCGATGCTCACCACTGCCGCCCGTGTGGCTGGGGACCTCGAAATTTACCGCATGTTTGCCGGAATGACTAGTGTTTGTAGCCAACGGTTGTTGTGTTGTGAAAGCTTCTGTTCCAACTCCACTCTTTACCTACCTCCAAATTCGGGGTTGATCATAAATTTTGACCACTTGCGATTGGTGGGACTAACCGAAATGGAAACACCTTGCAGTCCATTTCTTCTGGTATTTTTGTTCAAAGAAATTTACTGAAAAATCGCAATTTATTGGATTTCAAGTCGTCAGTCGAATAAACAGCAACCACGAGTGTTTTCATTTATCAGTTGTATCTCTCTCTTCTTCATTTGGCGACTGGTGAGTTTTGTCGATGGATAGCGTGAAATATTAGAAATATAATAAAAACGATTGTCTGAAGCTAAGTGGCTTGAGTCTCCTTCGCGTCCCCAGAAGAACCGAGTGCATATTGTCCCCACGTCAGTTCATTGCAACCTTAAAATGCATATAGATTACGGTATTTCGCTGTAGACGGGATATTCTAACTCTTTATTCCCCCTTTTCCCGCGATTCACCAGCTGCGCACCCAATTTTCGACGACTCACTGATCTAAAATTGCACCTGTAAGGATAAACACCTCAATTCATTATGCTCATTGTTGTTCTGTTTCAGATCCCACTGTGGTCTATTTACTGTTGCCATCTATCGGGTTGGGACGCACGGGTAGCCCCAGTCTTCTTGAGCAATGCTCCTATTTGAAGCACCAGTTAGATACACTCAGTTGACCCAAATGTCCACCTTAAAAGGTAGTTGGGCAAAACACAGCGAATTCTACACATGATCGCATAACTATAAACACCGTGAATCACTGTTTTCCACTAGAAACAAAGAAGAAATATTCTCAACTTGTTTTCATCTCGAAATGTATTTTTTCGCTTGTTTGATGTACAATCACAGACAACCCATACTTGTTTCCTCGCATGCCAAAAACTGAACCCAAAATGAAAACATGATTTGGTACAAAAATAAAACTACGAGTTTTTGCTCAACGACTGCCCGGTCAAAATTCCTCTCTGTGCTACACACGTTCACGTAGAAGCGATCGCACAGTTTGGCTGAATGATGTTACCGTGGTTTTTGGTGTTGCAACAGGGTGATGGAAGGGGGGGGGGGGGCACGCACAGCATTGACAGCTCAAAATACCCGTCTGAAAATGGGAAAACATGTTTTCAATGGTTTTTAACATTGATGTTGTTCTAGTAGCTGAGGTGGTTGCTGGTTTTCATAAGCTCTGGGTCGTGCTGAACTTGGCCTTTAGGTTGGCTGTGCTTCGTTACCAGTCGCAGTAATCTCACTAATGCGCAGATGACAATTCCCGTTTTCGTTTGTATTTACAAGCATTTTAGTAGGATATGTCCTCGAAATTTCGCGGTTCGCAACTGTGGAAAAATGGCCTCTCACGATTTGTCCCAAATCTAGAGACTTGACTTTTTATCTATAATCCATGCCTCGGTATGGAGCAGGAGTGTCCCCATAACTATGGAGACTCAAACCACTGCGAGAGAAAACTGGTAACCAAAACCAAGGCTAAAAAAAGCACAAAACTCTAACTGGCCAGACGCGATATATATATATATATATAAACTTCGTCGTGGACGAGATAGTGGAGAGTGCTTCGTGAATTCTTCAGGATGTGGGCATCGAACTAGCTGCGACCCAGATTTCTTTTACCACACAAAATGATTTGCAATAAAAGTGGTAAACCCCACAGTCAAAAGACACTGTAAAGGGAATATGTGTGGAAAACATCCAAGTAAGGTTCAGTTTGCTGGCCCTGCTTTTGAGAACAGAAAGGTTGAAAGTGGTTGAAAGTACGGAAAGAGGCTTTTCAGCCCGAGGAATTACGCCGACTACCTTATCTACTTGTTCGGATGCATGGAACACACACAATGTGCACTAAATAGACTCACAAGAGCTGTAGCTTCATTCAGCATGCGCTTTGCCCTTTCAAAGTGTAAAGCGATGTTGCAAGACTGGA
Organism: Fasciola hepatica; assembly: GCA_948099385.1. Lineage (NCBI taxonomy): Eukaryota > Metazoa > Platyhelminthes > Trematoda > Plagiorchiida > Fasciolidae > Fasciola > Fasciola hepatica. The sequence continues at coordinate 2,737,946 of CANUEZ040000126.1, read as the reverse complement.
CGTCAACGGTTCCGAGCTTGATGCTCGATAGGGAGGTCCTGGCAATTGTCGACCACTTCACTTACCTCGGCAGCTGCGTGACGACGAATGGGAGCACGCGTATATCTAAGGCTAAAGCGTTGTACGATCCGATACACCGCTTAAGTTGAAAGGTCGCGCGTGCTGCGTCGCGGTGCGTCCAGTTTTATTGTATGTTTGCGAAACTCAAGGTCTGCGTGCAGAAGATATTCGTCGTATTGAGATCTTCGACCATCGACGTTCGCGTAGTATCGTTACCATTGGATGGAATGGCCGTGTGAGCAATGCTGAGGTTAGATATCGGGCTTTGGGTACTAGCTCAGAGGATGTTCTATCACAACGTATCCAACTTAGTAGGCATCGCTGGTTGAGGCGCGTGTTGCGAGTCGCAAATACACGTCCACTATACCGTGCCCTGTTTTCCGTTTCTCCTCGGGAGTAGAAGAAGCCACGTGGAGGTCAATAGATGGCGTGGCAGCGGGCAATGAGAAAATGCACAGCAAATTTCGGAAAAGTAGATGCCTCACATCTTCGTGGTTGGGGTTCAAAAGATCCCTCGACTAGTTGGCTGGAGGCACTGAACGATTTGGCAACAAACCGTGAGCAGTGGCGATCGTGTTGTTACTCTCTGTCGAATCAGAATGATTGGTCAATGTGCGTTTGTACATTTAGACTGTGCATTCCGTTCGTTGGCTATTGGGTCGTTGTTTCTGTTTTCCACCCCTGTAGTTCCACTGCCTGTTTATCTTGTAAATTCATTCTTCCTATTTCTACGTGCAACATGTTGATAAAAGCGATGGTCAGTGGGGCTTATCCTGCTGTTTAACGCTGTACGATGATGATGGTGATGATGCGCATGGCCATTTGGGAGCACTTCGAGAGGCGTTCAGGACGAGTGGCCATCTCAGAGCTTGAGACACACACCCCCGACAGTACTGAGGCATTTGGAGGCCCTGTGAATAAGACATGGTACTGATTGCCGCGATAGTTTAAATGGGTTAGTAGAAATAGTCGAAATAAACGAGAATAACTAGTGGACCTTTTGCATAGAACTGGTAAGTATTTTTTCTGAATTATCGTGAGTAGTGCACTGATAAACGACAAGCAGATTAGTGCTTTGCAGATGATTTTATTCATATATACAAGCGGTTGTGTTTATCAGTTTATTTCCGGCGCTTTCCTTTTTTTGACTTGCCTTTTTTGTAACGTAACCGTTTCAGTTGTTTCCGTTTTTTCTACAACGGAGCCCAATTAGTGGTCTTATTGTAATCAAAGATTACCTTGGTGAGGAACGCTGCCGGATTCATCTCGTCATCATCTGACTAGAAAAAGGAGAGAAAGGAAGGAATATCACGGTAGAAGGCAGTGAAAAACTAAACTGGTCATCGTTATGATCACCTAAACAAAACAAAAAAGCAGGTAGAGCGAGAAGGGAGGTACTACAAATAGACGGAGTGCGAATCAACTTTATTGTGACCACCGTTACGAATGAACAACTTGATAGCTGTAGTTTGAATGATGACATGAAATTTGCTACCGAATCTCACTCACCAACGTGTTTACTTGTATATACAGCCAATATTTTCTGGAATGGCTGCATGCACAAGCTAGACGATTTTTGGAAAGTTCATACTCAAACAATTGTCACGAACATGCCGGAAGGAAGACCTAGTATTCTTTATTTTATGCCCATTCTTCAGCGCAGTGGAATGGGCATACATCGTGGTTACAAAGACTAACTGAATCGTTATGAAGGATTTGACAACCTGGTCCCGAGATCTGGAGTGAATATCGACTTAAGGTCCCAATGGGTCAGGTGTGGCAACACGTGGGTGACAACAGGTTGCTGCCTGCCACTAATGGTAATTAATAGTATTGGACGGGTAACCGAAGGTGCACTGTATGGGTTTGGTACAACAGTGAATATCATTAAAGGGAAACAGAAATTATCTTCGTTCTGCGCTACCCGCATCAATTATTTCGTTTTATAATGCTCTGAGAGAAAGTAACTGTGTTCTGAGGGGCCGCCTGAGATTTTTTGGAGCGGAGGCTCTGCGGCTGCTCGTGTCCCGGAAGGGGTTTTTATCCCTGGAAACTAAGCAATACTTTTAGCTCTGAAGCCGAAACGGAGGTGAGGCGAGAACTAAATATTTCAGTCAACCCGGATCCGAAGGCTCACAGTGCTTCATGGAGGTGCAGAGCTTAGAGTTGGCTGATCATACTTTGACGTGAGACTAATGAGGGGTTAACTAAGATGACGGAACATCTCAAGGGTGAAAAGCTGGAAGACCCGGGTATTAGCAAGTTCGACTTACGACGGCGAAACTGTGCGGACGGTTAATTTATTAGGCTACCGAGAAGAACCATGAAAAATGCCTTCAGAGAGCGAGGACAACTTACACTTTGTAGCAGGAGCTGCATCTGATTCACCTGCATCGAAGTATCTGCAATCTCACCAGACAGAAGGCGACGTTGAATCTGTTTCTCTTTTTTGGTTAATTGAAGTCGAAGAAAATTTTCCTCCTCATACCTACATTTGTTTGTTATATTCGCCGTGGTCACTCACTTCTGTCTCTCTTCTAACTTCTTCCGAACGAAGTTATCTGCATTGCTGGACCCGAACTATAATTGAGTGTTGCTAACGATCTGAAGTATGGAAAACAACCCACGTAAATTTCCTTCGGTAAATCTTCTTCTTCACACATATCCGGGTCCTCAAGAATAAATCGCGCAGCTCGTCGTTTCGCACGTTCCAGTGCGGGATTTTTACGTTTTTCATCTTCAAAACATTGGGGTGAATTATGTGAGCTAATCTTACCGTAAAATGTGGGATTAAGTCGAGCCGGCTGATATATATCCGAATTTGATACAGCTGATTTAGACTTGTCGTCACCACTAAAAGGCAACGACGAGTCATCTAGGGTGCCTATGTTCTGCACAAATTTGCGTTTCACTGATTGATGAACTTACGACAAAACTCGAGAGGTTTGGCTTATCTTCACAAATATTTTCACTCATTTTTGGAATAAAGTGCGTACACTGCACTGAAAGGCAAAACAGATATTCGTCTCGTGAAAAACGTGGACCTATACTAGCAATTTATCTGAAAATACCGGAACCTGGTACACCATCATCAAAACTCAACGAAAATCCTAGCTTTTCTAAACCTCAGCAATCAAGAACTTCTGATTGCAAAGCTTGATATTTAGGTCGCAAACATTTAATCACCAGTCGAGGTGATGTCACTGGGAAGGTAGGTACTCATCTGCATACGCATGGATCTTGATCGCAGATCGGTTACTAATCATACTGTAACGGTCAGGCTCTAGACCGACATCCCCGCACTTACCCTCGGTAATGAACGGTCAGAAAGTGTTGGGAAGTTTGTTTTTTGTGAAGCTGCATAACTGTCGATGGACGGATTGAAGACGATGTGAACAACCGCATAGCGAAGGTTCAAGCGGCGTTCCGCAGTTTGCGTCTTTTGTGGAGACGGCGTGACGTCTCTTTACGATTGAAAGGTAGGGTGTACAACGCTGCTGTGCGTAGTGTGTGTGAGACCTGGCCTGCTCGAGTAACTGATGTCGACCGGTTGTCCGTGTTCGATCATCGACGCGTGAGCACAGTCACCGTTCGTAGACCCATAACTTCTGTCTTCTTCATCTGAAGACGACATTCGACGCAGTCGACTGCACATTTCTCTGGTGCTTCCTCCCAGCGGAGGGTATTCCGGATAGTTTTATTTCTCTTCTCCTCCTTAAACGCGAACAGCGTTTTTCAACCAATTTCACCACGAGCAATAGTGTGCGTCAGTTTTGCCTTCTATCACCCTTCTTTTTAAACTTTGGTTCTGGAAATAGCCCTATCCTCGTGTGAGAATAGTGCCATTCATCTTTGATCAGACAGCAAGCCGTTTGACTTAGAATACGCAGACGATATCATTCTTCTGAACGATGCTTGCAAGTTCGAAATTTTCCTGGGTTGCCTAAACAGTGTGGATATGACCTTGTTCTTCGAAGATTAATTTTAGTAAATCGACCTTCTGACCTTATAAAGCATTGCAAGAGATTTAGTCACTAAATCCAGAAATGTACCGAGAAATCAGAAGTGCAAAGTCGAATGCCCCACTAGATCATGCCAAGCCGCTCCCCCCGCGGGGATCAATACCGCCGTAGTATCTGATGCACTGGTTGACCACTGGATTGCCACTATGGATACGCTTGTCAACCACACATGGACAGGAGCGCTAACCTTAAAAGTGTATTACTTCATGAGCCCAGCTCACTGTCTCAACGGGTTCCTGCATTTTCACTAGTCGAACACCAATATGTCGGTCAATGTATATATATATATATATATATATATATATATATATATATATAATGTGTGTGTATTCTGTCACCCCAAGTGAAGGGGCTATAACGAAAGCAATATACTCAGTGTTTTGGACAAAAACCCGAAACAGGTCTCCTCCTGCAAAGCCTTGGAACAAATTCCCTCTTCCCGTACTTTCAACCGGTGGTGGTCGAATAGCTTAGAGCGTTTGCTCACTACCTCGGAGATCCGAGGTTTGAATCCCCACCACCGCCGTTTACTATGGTGGTAGACAGCAATCCATTGTCGTCCGAATGGTTACCACATTTGGCCTATTGGGGCCCTATGTGGTTCTCTACTCCAAGTCTCAGGGTCTGGTGGCCGGTTATCTCTTTTGTGCGGTGGGCCTTCTTGGCCATGAGGTAAATGCCCCTTCCACTGCACTCATGCGCAAGCATGTAAAAAAAACACTTTTAATCTATCTGTCTTCAAAAGCATGGCCAGCAAACTGAACCTTACTTGAACGTCCTCCACATATATTCCCTTTACAGTGTCTTTTGACGGTGGGGTTTACCCTTTTTATGGTAAATCACTTTGTGTGGTAGAAGAAATCTGACTTGGTACCTTGGTGACTATCGGAACTAAACTCGCCCCACGATGGTTGCTACAATCATTGCGTATCCCCTTCTTGGAGATGGGTACAATCAATGGCTCGCCCCACTCTTCGTTCCAAATGTCACGGATCGATCTAGTTCGCTCGTGTAACCAGATCCCGGTAGCAGATGCCGATATTCCTAAAACTGCCGTCACTACGCCTTTTGGGCTGTTCGAGTTTCTGCGCATGCCGTTTGGACTCAACAATGCAGCCCAGACCTCTCAACGGTTCACACACGAGGCAACCTGTGGTTTAGAAAACGTCTACCTATATCTAGATGATATTTTTGTGGCCAGTTCTCCACAGCAAGATCACGCTGCACATTTTCGGACGCCTTAACCAGCATGGCGTAACGATCAATATCGCGAAATGCGAACTAGGCCGGTCTGATATCACTTTCATAGGACATTCTATTTCATCCTCGGGTATCCAGCCTCTGCCAGGTAAATTTTCCGCTGCTTGCGACTAGCTTGAACCCCAATCTTTTCACCAGTTGCGTCAGTTTTCGGGCCTGGTGAATTTCTACCGCCGGTTCATTCTTCATTGTATGGAAATGATGCAACCTCTAACCAACCTGTTGCGCGGGGGCAAGCGGGAGTTCATGTTTCCCGACACGGCACAAGCCGCATTTACCTTGGTCAAGGAGGTTATTGCCAACATAGCACTTCTTACTCACCCCGACCCTTCAGTTTCTGTTTCGGTTATGACTGATGCTTCGAACACAGCGGGCGGAGCAGTATTGCAACAGTTTGTGGATGACTTGGCAACCTCTAGCATTCTTCTCTAAGCGCCTGCAACCCGCCGAATCTAGGTACAGCAAATTTGGTAGGGAAATACTAGCGATCTACTTGGGCATCCGTCATTTGCGACACGCGCTCGAAGGCCGCTCGTTCTCGGTGTTTACGGATCACAGGCTTTCGGTTTATGCTCTAAAGTCAGCTTCCAATCGATACTCACCACGCGAGGTTTGCCAATTAGATTGTGTTTCACGATTTACTGTGGACATACGATACGTCTCCGGGGTACTTAATTCCGTCTCCGACGCCTTATCACGCGTACACCAACTGAGTCTGTCCCCAAAACCTAACACCAACTTAGACGCAATGGCGCATGATCGAACTACGGACCCTGATATCGACCAACTTCGACAAAACGGCTCGTCGAGCTTGACGACGGTGCCTATCCCGACTTCCCAGAATACCATTGTTTGCGATGTGTCACAAGGTCGCCCTAGGCTGGTGGTTCCTGCTGCCCACCGATATCTTACTTGCCTGACTCTCCATAATCTGGCTCATCCCGGTGACTGCCTCGGTAAAACCGGTAACCGGGCTTTTTGTTTGGCATAACGTCAAACGAGATGTCCGTGAATTGTTGTGTTTGTATTCAATGTCAACACGTTAGGACACCTAGGCACACTAAAGCGGCGTTACCTAGGTTCCCAGAACCCGAAAAACGTTTTCATCATGATCGCATCGACCCCGTAGGACCACTACCACCTTAACTTCGGTACGTTTACATACTCACATGTGTAGGCCGTTTTACTCGCTGGCCATTCCTATACCTCGCCCCACGTCAGAAGAGGCCGCGAAAGCTTTTCTGACCGGTTGGGTTAGTCAGTTCTGTTACCTACTACCCTCAGGCCAACGGTATGGTTGGGCGTTTCCATCGGTAGTTAAAAGTCGCCCTTCGCGCAAACGGTAACCTACTTTGAAATGAGACACCATCATTAGCACTCTTAAGCCTACGTAGTACCGTTAAGGAAGAATTGCACACAACATTTGCCGTCTTGGTATAGGGCTGTACACTTCGTCTGCTTAGAGAGTTGGTAGCTCCCTCGCCAATCGTGAATTCCGACAAAGTCGACTACGCTCGGGGCCTTACGCAGTACATGCGAGTGCTCAAAGCCAGTCCGCCATGCGAACAACAGTCTACAAGCTGTTCCAGCTGCATTAGAAACCGCTACCCACGTAGTCTTTCGCGTTGATGGTGTTTAATCACCGCTACAACCGTCATACACTGAGTCGTTTCGTGTAATAAAACGCAGAGCGAAAACGTTTGACACGACACCGTATCTAATGACCGCCCTAAACTTGCCGTCGTAGAGCACGAGACACCCGGCCAACTTACACCAGCTCAAGCCACTCAGTCACTTGCATCGGGTGAGCTATTACTCACACCACCCATAATTACGCCTAGTGAAAACCCAGAAATTAGTCCATTAGGATCTCTAACCGTACTCGCAATAACCGTCGTGATCGCCTACTACGAAATTCCGTCCGTTTCGTTGATTTCGTGACAACTTTCACAACCGATTGCTCGCACTAAATTGTGAAATTCGCCATGGATTTACCGAGGAAATTACAATCCGTATTTATAGTTTCATTTCCTTCTGGTCTCCGAGCGATTACAAGAACACCGAACGTCGTTTGCGTGATCGTTATTATGGTCCGACATCTGCCGGCGGCCTCACGCACGTGGTTTCTTCCACTCCTGAGAAGGAACGGAAAATAGGGCACGGTACAATAAACGTGTGTCTGCCATACATAACACGTGTCCTAACCAACGAAGTCTACTAAGCTGGATACGCTGTGATAGAGAACTCCTTAGAGTGGTACCCAAAACTCGATTTCTGACCTCAGTATTGCTTATTCGGTCATTTCATCCAATCTTAGCGATACTACGCAAGCATCGGTGGTCTAAAACCTCAAGACGACGAATATCTCCTGCACGCAGGCCTCAAGTCTCGCAAATATACAACAAAACCAAACGCACTGCGGCACAATACACACGATCTTTTAACTTCAGTGAAACATCAAGTCGCCGCCACAAGTGTTTCAGTCCAGCGTACGCCCCTCGAGCCTTGGATACATGCGTGTTCGCTTCTACTACCGTACTCTCATCCGCCGTCGCGTTGCTTCCGAGGTAACTAAAGCGGCCAACAGTTGTTAGTTCTTCCTCATCGGACATCAAGCCCGGAATCGTTGACGTCCAGCCTTGCAACATTACTTTACACTTTGAAGGTGCAAAGCGCATGCCAAATGGAGCTACAGCTTGTACGAGTCTATCTAGTGCATGTTGCGCATGTTCCGTGCATTCAAACAAGCAGGCAAGATCGTCTGTGTAATCTGGGTCACACAGCTTCTCACTATTTCTTAGTTCAATGCCCACATCCTGGAGATCTCCCAAGGCATTCTCCATTATCTCATCCATGACGAAGTTAAACAAGAATGGAAAAATTGGACATCCCTGTCGAACACCACTAGTCGTTTCGAACCGACTGGATATCTTACCGTAAACCCTTACGCGGCCAGAAGTATGAGAGTACAATGACCTCAGTAGATTCACGAACCTCTGAGGCATACCTTTCCGGTGAAGAGCATCGAATAGCGCTGTTCGATCAACTGAATCGAAGGCACCTTTCAAGTCGAGGAAAACCATTACTGTCGGTCGATGGTATGTGACACACTTCTAGTAATTGACGAAGAGTAAAATCTGGTCGATGCATCCTCGACCTCGATCAGGTGCTCTTTCCATTCCTTCGGCTACCTTGACCCACCATTTTCGCGATCCTTCTTAAGGCTTTTCGTAGCTAGCCTTTGTGGTTTTCCACGTATCTTATTCATCTCCTTACTGTTCCAGAGCTGACGTTTTTGCTCTATTAGCTTGATCGACCCTTGCGAAATCCAGTCTCTGATGGACATCGGATCTAGGACCACAGACAAAACATGCTGCAACGTGCATTGCCTGCTGAATATGGGCCCGATGTTCATCTACATTACTGTTCGTCGTGGATCCTAGCTCATGTGCTAACTTCTGTTCATAACGGGTGAGTACTTCTGGATCACACAAACGTTGCACGGCTCACAAGGTTTGCGGTTTGCGACGATGACCGTGGAACTGGAGCGATAATCGCATTAAAACTAATGCATGGTCCGACTTTACGTACGTGGACTAGTAAGATCTACAGTTCTGAACAGAATTGCGCCACCGGTTTCTTATTGAAATATGATCAATCTGCCTCAAAGTACCTGTAGAGTTAAAGCGCCATGTCGCTGTGCGACGCGAGTTGTGTCGGAAATTGGTGCTAGACAAGAACAATCGATCGTCTGTACAAAACTGGAGAAGCCTATCTCCGTTATCTTTGCGCTGAGCGAGTAAGGCACAAGGCCCACCTAAACAAGCTTCTCATGCACTAAGTTTGCCAACTTGTGCAATAAAATCACCTGCTAGCACTAAGATGTCAGAACCTTCGCTCATGCGAACGAGAGTGGCGAGTTCATCATAGAACTCATCCTTCGGCATGCCAGAACTGCAGTCCGTTGCAGCTTATGCCGAGATTACAAACAAGTTGCGCTTAACACATCTATCCTCTCGAACGCCAACTGACCCCTGGAGCCTTATAGCACACAAACGACTATTAACCGGGATCCAGTTTAAAAAAGCAGCCTCGGCCTTGTCACTCAAGACTATTCCTACACAACGTTGACCCGCAGCTCGAGCTACTTCGTCTTCTGAAGTACGCAGGAAATACCTCGATGAGATATCAGGAACGGCTAGTTGAATCACACTGCTCGAATCCCGAATATGCGTTTCACTTACGCAGCAGACATCAATCCTCAGAGAATCTATTGTGAGCGCTGGGCACGCCCGCTGACCGGCCTGCATTAGAGTACGCACGTTAAAGGAGCCGAGATTCAGAGGCTGACGAGGCTTGAGAAAATGCAAGTTATGCAATTGTGGATTATTTGCGACACTACTTGACAATGAACCGTTGCGAGTATCGGGCGTGTTATCAGTGGGAGCATTATGGGTGGATAGAGGGGGCACAGAGACGTGGTTGGGGACAGAAGACTAAGGTTGAATAGTAAAGAGAGAACTCTGAGCTGTAGCCCACTTATCACTACCCACCCCGTTCGATGCAATGGGCAGCGCATTCCTGATTATCCTGCGCGACAACCGATGCAGTATGGAATTCTTTCTATTCGTGCAGTTCATGGGAAATGTTGGACCGGTACTGCTAGGGTGTCCAGCCGCAAAGCAGAACGATTAGGGTTCTCAACCAAAATCTTTAGTTCTAACGACTTGTCCGCAAGGCAGCGGGGTGGCTGAGTGGAAGCTCATCTGCTTGGATCAATTATTCTTTCACTAATTTTACCGACTGAGTTCCCAGCTCAAATCGACCCCCAACCTGAAGGACCAAGAGACTGGACTTAGTCTGGCCTCTACTCATTAACCTTTCAGGCATGATTATATATCCGGCTTAGGGAAGCCATCCTGTATTTGGGTCAGAGGTACGCAAGCCATCACACGCCAAGGTGCAGTCTCGTCGTGATGGTTGGCTAGAGATGGGGAACAAATGGGAAAATAAAAAGGAAAACAAGCAGCAACGTGAGAACAGAGGGAAGTGATATGGAGAAGCTCGAAAAGTGGATAAAATGGAAACCTAGTAAACATACGGCCTAACGAAGTATCACCAACCCACGTAGTGTTCTGTTGCCGGTCATTGTAGCCCATCTCGGAACACTCGGGTCTATACCCGGTCCAATCGACGCTTGAACTCAGCCACTGTAGTTGCCTCAATCAATTCCTCTGGCAGTTTTTCCAGTCGTTAACCACACGTTGCGTGAAGAACTGGACCCGAAGTCTTGTTCGCGACTTGTTCTTCTCCAGCCTGAAGGCGTAGCCTCTCAGGTTGTTGTTTCCTCCCGACGGCAGGGGGCATACATGCGAGTGCCCGAACCGATCCGGCCCGTTAGGACCCTGTACACTACTGTGAGGTCCTCTCATTTCCTTCTCCTTTCCATGGAGAATAAGTTGAGGTACTCTAGGCATTCCTCATGAGCTTTTCTTCTTACCATGGGGAAAAATCTGGTAAATCGTCTCTGGACCTTCTCCAGTATTTGCCTATCCCGAACCAGATATGGACTTCAGGCCTGGACACAGTTTTCCAAGCGAGGCTAGATGAGGGTGTTGCACCGTAGGAAGCACCGATAGAGCCGATTGTGCGACGGAGCTGACATAGCACCCTGGAAGCGGTTTATGCCGCTTTTTCATACTGGGTTTTGGGCTGGGAATCAGCCCCAACCGTGACCCTCAAGTTCTTAACCACACTTGCTACCGGTATCGTTACTGTTACACCCTCCGTTTCCAGTACCTTCATTGTGAGGTAACCCTTCATGAACCAGATGCACACACTTGTGCACGTTCAGTGGCATGTCCCACTTTGCAGCCAATTCTTGGACTCTGCCCAAATCCCTTTAGATTGATTCGTGGTTTCACATCGTCGGCAAACTTGAAACATGAGTTTTCTAGACCACTTCCTAAGTCAGTTACATACAGGAGGAATAGCAGAGGTCCGAGGACTGACCCTCGGGGCACTCCACTCTGCATGTGTCCAGCCGGAGATAAGCTCTCTCTTCTTACTTAAAAGGTCCTATCGAACAAACACCCCCTAATCCATGTCATCGCCTGGTCCGACAGTCTAAACCCCATAGTTTCTCCGTAAGCAGACAGTGGTTTACTGAGTCGAAAACCTTCTGGAAGTCAAGGTAAGAGACCTCAACTCGCTCCCTATCGTCTATTCTGCTGGTCATTTTCTCCAAGCAGCACAGGAGACTGGACAGACGAGCGTCTCCGTAAGAATCCGAGCTGGAATTCCTCGACAAGACTGTATTGTTTTAGATGCAACACTACCCGATCCCGAATGATCCTCTCCGTGACCCTCAACTTGATGGAGGTTAGGTTCACTGGACGGTAGTTTTCACAACTACCTCTACCACCACCTTTGTGCATGCGGGTGATTGTCGCAGTTGACCACTACTCAGAGAAGACCCCGGTGTCGGGTGAGGCATCGGATAGTCTCGTCAGTGGTCCTACCACTGCTGGTGCTAGTGGATTATAGGGTCGCCGGGTGGATACCGTCCGGGCCCACTGCTTTGGTCTTGACTAGTTGCTTGATACTGCATATGACCTTATCTTCCCTTATCCGGAAGTCTTCTATCACAGCCATTACCCGAGAACAAACCCCCGGACATGTTAACCCTTGTTGTACCCTGTACACCTTTTCGAGGAATCTACGCATGTATTCTGCGGTCGTGGCGCGCTCTATTCATCCGTGACCCATCCCTTTACTTCACGTTACGGGCCGTACTTCGACTTCACGTATCCATAGTATGCATTAGAGTTCTTTTTCGCGTCCCTTTTCAGTGTCTTTGATAGTCCCTTTTACACTCATTTTGAACGCGCATGGCTCGTTTCCTAGCAGTCAAATACTGGAGGAGGTTACGGTGCGCTTCCGTGACCCCGTAGTCTTTCTACGCCGCTTGCTTTCTGTGGCCTGCTTTTCTTTCCCGACTGTGCCCCCACGGTGGTACTCCCACCCTGCGGGTTTTCTGAATTGGGGCGGCCTCATCCATTAACCTCAGGATGTTACCAATTACTTTCTCCCGCTGTGTTTGGACCGTGCATTCTCCTGATTCCACTTCCCAGTTTGGCAGTAGAGCTCTCGTCAGGAGGTCATCTATATTTATCTTGGAAAACTTTCTACTCATCTTTACCGGAATCAGTATACCTACAAGGCTGTACTTAGTGCAAATTACTGCATGGTCGTTCTCGCCTAGTGGAGATTTCATTTTTATGTTTGTAATATCATTTGGGTACCCCGTTATCACAAATCCCAGTGTTGATGCTGCCCGTCCCGCCCTCCGTCTGGTATCTTGGTCGACATGTTGGACGAGAGCTTCGTCGTGCAATAGGGCTGGTACCTTTTCCCCGTACGACCCCACCGGAGCTGACGTCTGGAACACCGAAGTCTCACATAATAAGCTTATCCCTGCCTGATATGGCGGTTCTGAGAAACCAGAGTAGCTCCTCGTTTTCGTCACTCTCCGCCAATGGCCCCCTTTACACACAAGACATGGCTAAATTATATCCCCTTCATTGCGCTATAACCTGGACTGCTTGTACGTTCGGCGTTGCTAGCCCCCATCTGTCTGTGCAGTTGTATTGGCCCGCACCTGGTAGCATGGCTCCACTACCGGTTCTTCTGTTCTCTATGTGTACCCTTATGATGATCAGCCGACCACACCCTATCACGTTTGACTGTACGTTTCGCGCACGCGGCAACCGCAAGCACTACTTCCGACACACTTCCTTGGTACACGTCAGCGTGCGGTCTCTGTACTAAGGCCCTGTGAGAACACATGCGGTTGGCACTCCACGGTCTTTTTTCGTTGACTTCCTCGACGAACGCGATCGCATAAGCTGAGGGAGTGTGCTCTCCAATACCCTGACTACAGTGAAATTCTCTGGAGCCAGATCATTTACCGTTGTATCGCAGGGCACACACTTGATACAGAAGGTCTCATCTCACAGAGAATCGATTACACAAATCATTTAGCGTGAAGACATCACCCGCGGTGAAGGCGCGCGGCTAAATAGACACGACACAATCACAAACACGATACCAAATGAACACGTTTTACAGAAAACACAAGGCAAAAGACCACACAGACTCACGACACAGAACACAAAACAGAACACAGTCGCGAACGACGAGCGATACCCGCGGCCTCACAGCATTAATCATACAACTGATCGCTCGGGTCGGGCCTCTCACACCCGTAGTCGCACAACGAAAACGGCCATCGACCGGCACACAATTCAGTTCAGTTCAGTTCAGTTTGCACAGGACTTGGTGTGGCCAGAGCCAATCGTGTGTCCAGATAGTTGTGTTGTCGGCGCGTTTCCGTAGCTCCCAACACTGCGTGATTTTCTTTTTTTGAAAGGCATAAATTTTGTGCAGTATCAGCCCTGGCAGAGTAAGGTGGAAACAATAAGTAAATTGCATCTGACCCTAAAAGTTGCTTAGCATAACTCGGGGTATACCGCCACCCAACATAGGTCTAGTGCTTTCTTAAAGGCCTTCACTGTTGTGGTATTTATGACCTCTTCCGGGAGCTTATTCCAATAGGGTACCACTCTATTTGAGAAGTACTTCGCCCTAATTTGGAGCCTCGAATGTTTCCTTTGTAATCTAAGGCTATGCCCCCTTGTGCCTCTCTCGGGGATCAGCGAAAAAAGGTCTTCTCGACTTATTCCTGACAGTCCTTTTATTACCTTGAAGGTTTCTATCAAATCCCCGCGAATGCGCCGTCTTTCCATCGAGAATAGGTCTAGGGCACGGAGACGCTCTGTGTAGTTAAACCCCCTTTGCCCAGCCACCATTCTAGTGGCTAGCCCTTGCACTTTCTCCAGACAGTCGATATCTTTCTGGTAGTACGGTGCCCAGGCCTGCACGCAGTACTCCATATGCGGCCTAACTATGGCCTGATATATCGGAACGAATATCTCCGGATCTCTACACGACATAATGGATCTAACTCGAAAGAGTTCCCTCCTGGCCGTATTGGCTGCTGAGGTGCACTGCTTTGACGGCTTAAAGCTGTTGTCCATTATAACGCCCAAGTCTTTGACCTGCGAGACCACTTGCAACGAACCCACACTATTCTCACTAGCCCCTGTATTTGTGGTCAAGCATTGACACTTGGTGAGGTTTAGTGGAAGGTCCCATTTGCGTGCCCAGTTTTGTACTGCTAACACGTCAAGTTCTATATCTACTCCAGCTATCTTGACGTCATCGGCAAACATAAAGGTGGGGTTTGTAAGCCCACGTGCTAGGTCGTTGATGAAGATGAGGAAGAGCAGAGGGCCGAGCACCGAGCCCTGTGGCACCCCACTCGTTACACCTTCCGGTTTTGAAACATGGTTCCCCACCTTAACACTAAAGGTTCGCCCTGCTAAGAAACTACTTATCCATTGTCTGGCCTTTCCAACAATTCCCATGGACTGCAGTTTGACGTCCAGAAATCTGTGGTTCACGGAATCAAATGCCTTGCTGAAGTCCAAGTAACAGACCGCAATCGATTGCCCTTCGTCCAGCCGCTTGGTTACCTCATCGAGGAACAGCAGGAGATTCGTCAGACAGGATCGCCCTGCCACAAACCCATGCTGAGCATTTGATATGAGGTTGTGTTGAACCAAATGCCTAGAGATCTGCTTCCTGACTATTCGCTCCAGGCACTTACACAGTACCGAAGTCAAGCTAACCGGCCGGTAATTTTCCGCCTTTTGCCGGGGCCCACTCTTGTATATGCCTACCACTGTTGCTCTCCTCCAGTCTCCCGGCACAGTTCCCTCTCTAAGTGACGTTTCATACAGCTTCGTCACCGGAGCCTTCAGGACCTCGGCCAGAGGCTGAACGATTGCTGGATGAATCCCGTCTGGACCTGCTGCTTTGTTCCTATTCAAAGTTTGCAACTCCGCGTATACTTCTTCTTCTCCTACAGTAAGTTCGGGTATTGGAGGCGCCTGTGGGCCTTCCATTCTTTCCTCCAAACTATTTTCTGGTCGATATATGCTCTTGAAGAATTCCAAGAGCGTGTCAGCCTTGTCTTCGTCGTTTAGAGCTAGTCGCCCCTGTGCTCCTTCCAAAGTTGCTACGCTCTCTCTCATACGTTTGTGAGATTGCACGTAGGCGTAGAATCGCTTTGGGTTTGTGCGGACCGACGCCGCTAACCGACGCTCGAAAGCATATTTCTCCTCTCTTTGGATCTCTTGAGCCCTGTTCCTAGCCATCTTATAGCTATTCCATGCCCCCTGAGTTCTGTACAGCTTGTACGCCGCCCATCGTTGCCTACGAATAACTATGGCCTTGCGGACCTTCGACTTCCACCATGGGGGTAGACTTCTACTGCTTGCCACCATCAGGGGTGCGAACTCATCTGTAAGTTCGAGTAGCCCCATCTTGATGGTCTCCCAACGTTCCTCTACGGAGGCATTTGTGTGTCTCGGTGTCCACTGAATTTCCTCCGCCGCCTTCTTCAGTTCACCTATGTTGATTCTCCCATAGCGCCGACGTAACCCGATTTCCTTCGGCGCCTTGCTTAGTCTTAGTGTGACCCTTAGGACTACATGATCACTTTTTCCAAGTGGCTGTTCCCACTTAATTTCCTTAACGTCCTGATGGTGCCGCGTTATGATTAAGTCAAGGAGAGATGGGTGCTGTCCACCTCTGTGTCTAGTGGCCTGTGTCACATGCTGCGTAAGTGCATGTAATTGGACCCACTGCAGAAATTTGTCGCCCGTTGATCCCCTTGGTGCGATCCCGTTTTCCCAGTTAATTTCGGGTAGATTGAGATCCCCTAATAAGATGAACTCCTTTGTCTGTGCCAGCACCGCATCCAGCATTTCCAAGAGCTCAACATCTTCCTCATCTGTGGCTAGCGGTGCCCTGTAGATACAGATAATGCATACTGTACGCCCCTCGATCCTAATAAAGCAGGATCTGACCTGTACATTACCGGAGACTAAGTTGAACGGAGCCTCCCAATGGCCTATGTCGGTCCGTATTAGAAGTTCAGTTTGCACAGGACAGGTAATGGCCACAGCAAGTCGAGCCTCCATAATTCCCTCGATGGTATGCACACCAGTTATGCACCACCACTGCTAAGTGTATTTCGTCAAATCCCTGCCTAAAATGAGAGGGAAACAGAAAACCTCATCGCACATCAACTCCGAGAGACATTATGCATCATCAGCGTTCACTGAGACTGCATGCAATGAGCGAAAAAGGTCTAATAAAACATACTCCAGAGGGACCACAGTGCTACCCGTCACCCATCTAGCTGATATACTGAAGGCTCACTACAAGGAAAGATCTCGTACCACTTGCGATCTGGGAAACCTTTGAAGGATTGGACTGTCTGCAGATCTACCATTCCACCAGGCAGGCCGTTACATCTGTTCACAACCCTGTTGCTGAAGAAGTGCGATCTAGCCATCAACCTAGCTCGGGCTCTTATCAGCTTCTTTTCATGTCTCTTGTTCTGGAATCTACGGTCTATTGGAATAGACTATCTGGTCTAAGGCCAGAAAAGCCCCTCATTACCTTGAACGTTTTTATGAGATCCCCTCGACTTCTCTTCCTTTCAAACGAGAAAACGTTCGGGTCAAGAGTCTCTGCCCGTAAGTCTTACTCCTCTGCCCTTCAGCCATTCGCGTGGAGAGACGTTGGACTTTCTCTGGGCAGGCGGCGTCCTTTTTGTGGAAGGGTGACCAAACCTGCACGCTACCCTCTAAGTGAGGTCGTACTATAGCCATGTAAGTAGGTACGAATACCTCCGGCTTCCGGCAAGATAAAACAGATCGCAGTCTAAAGAACTCCCCACGAGCCTTATGCGCAGCAGCGTTGCGCTGTTCCGGCCATTTGAAGTCACTTTTCATGATGGCCCCAAGTTCTTTAACCTTACTCACTGCCTCTATGGTCAACAGCCCTTGATCATGAGCGACAGTTAGACTTTATGTGCCCTTGACAACAAATGGCTTTTTTCAGCTTTCAGAGGTAAGTTCCATTTGTGTGCCCGGTACAGGACGGTACTTATTTCATTTCCCAAGTCCGCCCTACCTTTAGATACAACAATCTTTACACCATCCATAAAAATAAAGCTGGGCGATTGGAGAGCGGATGCCACTTCATTAGTAAATAACAAGAATAGGACCAGGCCTAGGACGGATACCTGAGGTACACCACTAGTGACATTCACCAAACTCTAGCACCTGTCCCCCATTGTGATGTAAAACGTCCTGTGGGAGAGGAAGTCCTCCAGCCACCTATATACTGGCCCACATATGCCGAACGTCTCCATCTTGCATAGAAAAAGACGATGATTAACGGAGTCGAACATCTTGCTAAAGTCGAGATAGCGTACCTCAACTTCCTTACCTTCGTCCACTCGTCGAGTTACTTCATCTAAGAAGCACAAGAGATTAGTCAGACAAGATCTCTTTTTCACGAATCCATGCTGCGCCAGACTTAACATGGAGTGCTCCGGTAAGTGCTGGCAGATATGGGCACGGACGATCTTCTCCAGGACTTTACTTAGGACGCTAGTTAGGCTTACCGGCCCGTAGTTTTGCACAGCCGACTTAGACCCACCCTTATGTATTGCCACGACTGTCGCGACTTTCCAGTCCTGAGGCAGCTTACTCTGGTCCGAAGTGGATCTGTACAGCCTGCATACCTATGGAGCTATGATATCCGCCAACGGCTTGATGATGGCTGGATGAATGCCATCTGGGCCCGCTGACTTGTGGCTGTTTAGCTCCTGTAGGTGCTTACTCACGCTTTCTTCTGAGAGGTTCAGCTCGTTTAGCTGAGGAGAAGGATGCACCAGAGCCAGATCAACTCGTACCCCACTATCCATTCTATGTACACTACCAAAGAATTCCCCCAAGGCGTCTGCTTTGCCCTGGTCGTCAGTGACAATGCCGTGGTCTCTAGTGGATAGCGGACCTACGGCATTTCTTGTTGAGCTTTGAGACTTTACAAAGCTGTGGAATGTTTTCGGCTGTTGTCCTACAGACTGGGCCAATTTGAGCTCAAATTCCCGCTTGGAAGTTCTCAAAAGGCTTACAGTCTCGTTTCTCAGCTTTGTATATCGGTTCCAGGCTGGCTGACTACGGAAGCCCTGTACTGGTTCCGACAGTGGTTTCTACGTCTGGTGGCCTTGGTTATTGAAGCCCTCCACCACATGGGTTTGCCCTCCCTACTACTTCGTTTTAAAGGTGCGAACTCTTCCTGTAGGGCAGTCAGAAATCCATTTATGGCCTGCCAGCGCTCCTCGACAGTAGCCTCCTCTGTCGTGTCCCAGGTCAATCCCATCACCCTATTACGAAGCCTATCTATGTCCATACTACCGAAATGTCTGACCAGCCTTGAAGGCACCTTGGGTTGCCGCATGCATAGAACTATTTTGACAAACACGTGGTCACTCTTGCCCAGCGGTGCACAATAATGCAGTCCAGAAAACGTTGGGGAAGTTCGTTATAGCTAGATCTAGCAAGGATGGAACGCACCCAGTCCTATATCTGGTATTTTCCCTAATGTTCTGGTGCAACGCATTGGCATGCAGCCATTCTAAGTAGGTTTGCTCCTCCGATCCCGGCATGCAGACCTCAGCCACCCAGTCTATGTGCGGAAGATTGAAGTCACCCACCATGAGGGACTTTTGTGCGTCCTTAACTGGTTCAGTCAAAGCCCTGTAGACACAGACGACGTTAACCCTTCTGCCTGGAGGGATAATGATAACGGCGCATAACTGGATGTTGCGAGCGCACATCTCAGTCTGAGACTCAAGGTGATTTGCATCCGAACCAACGAGGATGGCCACTCCACCGCCAAGGCGATCCTGTTCTCGGTCTTGCCTATAGACTACAGAACCGCTACTCATTAGGCCTGTCATGTGGTCTTCTTCAGAAAGCCACTTTTCGGTGACGGCAACTATTGACGCTTTCTGCTCATCAGCGGTTTTGGCGAGTTCCGCTCATTTGTTTCTTATACTACACGCGTTATTATATAACACCACCGCGTTTGCTTTGTCGCCTAGGTGTCTCTTGTTATTCACTCCTGTCTGTTTCTCAGGTGCAATGCCTGAGGTAATGACGAGATTTTTGCTTCAGATGTCCCCACTGGTGTGCATGACGCCGGCTGACGATCCAGAAATTCCGACTTCTCCCGGTCCATCTCTATAAAAGTTTTCACAACATCCAGACTGGCAGGGGTCGCGCTGTCATCTATCTTCGGACAGTACTGCCAATTTTCGTCTTTCAGCGCGTCTTCGATTACAACTATTTGCGACCCCGCATGTGGCTTCTTTACTACTGCCGGGGTCGGGGCCTGAGAGCCGAGTACGGCATTCCGCTGAACTTTTAGGTTTCTCACCATCGCCCTGGCTGGTCGAGCAGGTTACCCCCGGAGCCAGACTACCAGGCCTTACTCTGTGCTCGTCTGGCACAATTTGGTATCTACCCTTGGTAATGTGAGCCACTATTGCTGCCCTCGTCAGCAGTGTATCCCGGGTGGCCTCATCAGGGAACTCCACTGGGATTGGTCCCGCCCCATGTTCGCCTTTTTTCCCAAGTGATGACCTCCATTTCCCCACTCTATGCGCCATTCTTAGAGTAGTAGGATACGAAACACCTGCTATTCGCGGTATATGGTAGACCCTCCTCCTATCTACGTCCCGCCTGGCTTTCGATTCCCTTATAAAGGGTTCTTCCTGGTTCAGGATCAGGAGCCTGTGGCTTGATACCCTGCCCATCGACAAGATCTGCCTCTGCAGATCCTTCGCCTTGTTTTCCAGCACCAGAAAAGCGGGGTCGTCCACCCTAACCAGCCCGTCCTTCGCTACATTACAGTCACCCTTCTTTTTGACCTGTATGGCCCCTCTAGGCTTCTGCTCAGTCCTTTGGCCTCGTCGGTCTGCTTCAAAGGAGTTGAGGCAACGACCACCTGGCAAGCTCTCGGAACTGGTCCACTCGCTCTGATGACTGTCCTCTCGGATGTGGCTACTACTTCCGCAAGCGACTTACTGCAACCTGATTGCGGTGGTTTGGGGCTTATGACTGAAGTACTACTTGGTGGGCTTTGGTCCTGCAATTGGTCCTGCAGTTTAAAGGCCAGACTGGACGCCTCTTTGCAAGGAGTACAGACCCATTCAGCCCATGGGTTCCATTTGTAAATAACATAGATATCCTTTGCTATTCCTGAACACCTTGGGTGAGCCCATCTCTTGCATACCTCGCACTCTACACCATTTGTCACACGTTTTCCGCACTCAGGTGCGAGACCCGGGTCAGAAACGCGTGTCATATCTAAAACCACAAAAACGAGGGCGAAAACAATTCAAGCTTTCTTTACCCAAAAGCGAAATAAACACTCTTACGTTAGCAGGTAAGGCCCGCTAACACAAAACAACAAAAGGAAAGACTAATTGCGAGGAAAGGTGGCTTCAAAAAACACCGAACACTACTCGGCAATACTACAAGGAGAATGAAAATATTCTCCGGATAAAACTTACCTTAAATGCAATTCTGATACGCTCAGTATTGTGAATTAAACTAGGTTAATTCATAAAACTATTCAAAAACTCAATTTAAAGACGAGAGAAACGTGAATTCAAACGGAGCGGCACTCACCGTTCAGTTCAGTATGCACAGGACAGATAATGACCACCGTCAATCGACCGTCCAGAATTCTTTCAATGGTGTGCACACTAGGTAGGCCCTCACCTCTGCACAGTTGGTTTCTTCGAATCCCCGCTAAACAAGAAGAGAAAAGTAAAATCTCATCGCACCTGGACTGCGACCGCAATTATGTATCTCGAGCATTCACTAAGTCATTACTTAGCAGACGGAAACTTTCAATAAATAAGCACATTATGTCAGTCTGTCTAGTACCACGCTCAAAATTCACTGTCAGAAATAACCTCATTCTACTCATGATCTAGGGCCCCTCAAGTGAGGGTAGAGTAAGTCTCGACCTGGCTTGGCTTAATGTAGACCTCAATCAGCTGACAGGAAAACTTTCGAATTTAGATAGAACAAACACGTCGTAAAAGTTTGCGTAGCGCAGGTGAGTGCTTTTAAATTAATTTCTTTGTTTTTGGTGAATCTTGTTTTCCTTGTTCATATCTCGGTAATCAGTCTTGAAGTCTTGAAGTAGTACACGGGTTCGAGGCTGGAGCCAAAATGTTCCCAGTTCTTGGGGTGTTTTCTTGTATGTAGTAGTCGGTCCTCTGAAATCAATAGAGCCGGACAACAAAGGGCCAATACCAGGGGCATATGCGACAGGTGGTAGCACAGATAGAGGTCTAGGGTGACCAGTAAGGCAACAAGGATATTGTCGCCATCAGTTATTAGCTTAGCAATCGCTGAATGTTGGTTCGGGTAGGTGACCATATATAAACCGTTGCACCAGATTCGGCGCCCACTTGCTGTTTATTTCTCGCGCTGACCGGTTTTTGATATGCAAAGCAGCACCGCTGACGATTCGGCCCAGTTCTGTGCAACGATTAAGAAGAGGTACAGGAATTTGGATTCGATTTTCGGGACTTCCAACCAACCACTTTTTCCAGCTTTTACGTATAAGATTCACGAACAGGGGGAATGGCACCATTCAGAATGAAAAACAAAATTTGATATGTGAATCCACGGACTTTGGGGGACTGCGTACACCGTCTGCCCCGATGAGCAACGCGGGGCACAGAAGGGCTGCCAACATGGTCCCTATGGAGCCGCCACATTTTGTTTACCGTGTCACACATATGGAGCCATTTTCTGTTTTTTCGTAGTTCTCTTGCAATTGAGTCCTATTTCATGTGCGCAACGATGGACTTACCAGATTCATGGGGGGAGGGTGATCAGTTGCGTGACTATTTCTCCTCCTGTAATGAGTCGGATGGCTAAGGTATGCTTTTCCGATATTTGGTGAGTTTTGACAGCTTCGCAGGATGAAAAGTTAATGGCCTTCGATTGCATTCTTTGGCCATTAACCGTAAGCTATATAATCACATACACGGAAAGCTTCAAACCAGAGGATCAGCCACTGCGCAAGAGTTCTGGAAAAACAGCTCCAGGTGTTGCAGAAAAAGACGTAGGACAAACCGTATGCGATGAAAGACAGTCTGCAGGCCACAATACCATTGGAACTACGGTCGAATATATATTATCGAAACCGGGGTCTTCTCTGAGTAGTGGTCAACTGCGACAATCACCCGCATGCACAAAGGTGGTGGTAGAGGTAGTTGTGAAAACTACCGTCCAGTGAACCTAACCTCCATCAAGTTGAGGGTCACGGAGAGGATCATTCGGGATCGGGTAGTGTTGCATCTAAAACAATACAGTCTTGTCGAGGAATTCCAGCTCGGATTCTTACGGAGACGCTCGTCTGTCCAGTCTCCTGTGCTGCTTGGAGAAAATGACCAGCAGAATAGACGATAGGGAGCGAGTTGAGGTCTCTTACCTTGACTTCCAGAAGGTTTTCGACTCAGTAAACCACTGTCTGCTTACGGAGAAACTATGGGGTTTAGACTGTCGGACCAGGCGATGACATGGATTAGGGGGTGTCTGTTCGATAGGACCTTTTAAGTAAGAAGAGAGAGCTTATCTCCGGCTGGACACATGCAGAGTGGAGTGCCCCGAGGGTCAGTCCTCGGACCTCTGCTATTCCTCCTGTATGTAACTGACTTAGGAAGTGGTCTAGAAAACTCATGTTTCAAGTTTGCCGACGATGTGAAACCACGAATCAATCTAAAGGGATTTGGGCAGAGTCCAAGAATTGGCTGCAAAGTGGGACATGCCACTGAACGTGCACAAGTGTGTGCATCTGGTTCATGAAGGGTTACCTCACAATGAAGGTACTGGAAACGGAGGGTGTAACAGTAACGATACCGGTAGCAAGTGTGGTTAAGAACTTGAGGGTCACGGTTGGGGCTGATTCCCAGCCCAAAACCCAATATGAAAAAGCGGCATAAACCGCTTCCAGGGTGCTATGTCAGCTCCGTCGCACAATCGGCTCTATCGGTGCTTCCTACGGTGCAACACCCTCATCTAGCCTCGCTTGGAAAACTGTGTCCAGGCCTGAAGTCCATATCTGGTTCGGGATAGGCAAATACTGGAGAAGGTCCAGAGACGATTTACCAGATTTTTCCCCATGGTAAGAAGAAAAGCTCATGAGGAATGCCTAGAGTACCTCAACTTATTCTCCATGGAAAGGAGAAGGAAATGAGAGGACCTCACAGTAGTGTACAGGGTCCTAACGGGCCGGATCGGTTCGGGCACTCGCATGTATGCCCCCTGCCGTCGGGAGGAAACAACAACCTGAGAGGCTACGCCTTCAGGCTGGAGAAGAACAAGTCGCGAACAAGACTTCGGGTCCAGTTCTTCACGCAACGTGTGGTTAACGACTGGAAAAACTGCCAGAGGAATTGATTGAGGCAACTACAGTGGCTGAGTTCAAGCGTCGATTGGACCGGGTATAGACCCGAGTGTTCCGAGATGGGCTACAATGACCGGCAACAGAACACTACGTGGGTTGGTGATACTTCGTTAGGCCGTATGTTTACTAGGTTTCCATTTTATCCACTTTTCGAGCTTCTCCATATCACTTCCCTCTGTTCTCACGTTGCTGCTTGTTTTCCTTTTTATTTTCCCATTTGTTCCCCATCTCTAGCCAACCATCACGACGAGACTGCACCTTGGCGTGTGATGGCTTGCGTACCTCTGACCCAAATACAGGATGGCTTCCCTAAGCCGGATATATAATCATGCCTGAAAGGTTAATGAGTAGAGGCCAGACTAAGTCCAGTCTCTTGGTCCTTCAGGTTGGGGGTCGATTTGAGCTGGGAACTCAGTCGGTAAAATTAGTGAAAGAATAATTGATCCAAGCAGATGAGCTTCCACTCAGCCACCCCGCTGCCTTGCGGACAAGTCGTTAGAACTAAAGATTTTGGTTGAGAACCCTAATCGTTCTGCTTTGCGGCTGGACACCCTAGCGGTACCGGTCCAACATTTCCCATGAACTGCACGAATAGAAAGAATTCCATACTGCATCGGTTGTCGCGCAGGATAATCAGGAATGCGCTGCCCATTGCATCGAACGGGGTGGGTAGTGATAAGTGGGCTACAGCTCAGAGTTCTCTCTTTACTATTCAACCTTAGTCTTCTGTCCCCAACCACGTCTCTGTGCCCCCTCTATCCACCCATAATGCTCCCACTGATAACACGCCCGATACTCGCAACGGTTCATTGTCAAGTAGTGTCGCAAATAATCCACAATTGCATAACTTGCATTTTCTCAAGCCTCGTCAGCCTCTGAATCTCGGCTCCTTTAACGTGCGTACTCTAATGCAGGCCGGTCAGCGGGCGTGCCCAGCGCTCACAATAGATTCTCTGAGGATTGATGTCTGCTGCGTAAGTGAAACGCATATTCGGGATTCGAGCAGTGTGATTCAACTAGCCGTTCCTGATATCTCATCGAGGTATTTCCTGCGTACTTCAGAAGACGAAGTAGCTCGAGCTGCGGGTCAACGTTGTGTAGGAATAGTCTTGAGTGACAAGGCCGAGGCTGCTTTTTTAAACTGGATCCCGGTTAATAGTCGTTTGTGTGCTATAAGGCTCCAGGGGTCAGTTGGCGTTCGAGAGGATAGATGTGTTAAGCGCAACTTGTTTGTAATCTCGGCATAAGCTGCAACGGACTGCAGTTCTGGCATGCCGAAGGATGAGTTCTATGATGAACTCGCCACTCTCGTTCGCATGAGCGAAGGTTCTGACATCTTAGTGCTAGCAGGTGATTTTATTGCACAAGTTGGCAAACTTAGTGCATGAGAAGCTTGTTTAGGTGGGCCTTGTGCCTTACTCGCTCAGCGCAAAGATAACGGAGATAGGCTTCTCCAGTTTTGTACAGACGATCGATTGTTCTTGTCTAGCACCAATTTCCGACACAACTCGCGTCGCACAGCGACATGGCGCTTTAACTCTACAGGTACTTTGAGGCAGATTGATCATATTTCAATAAGAAACCGGTGGCGCAATTCTGTTCAGAACTGTAGATCTTACTAGTCCACGTACGTAAAGTCGGACCATGCATTAGTTTTAATGCGATTATCGCTCCAGTTCCACGGTCATCGTCGCAAACCGCAAACCTTGTGAGCCGTGCAACGTTTGTGTGATCCAGAAGTACTCACCCGTTATGAACAGAAGTTAGCACATGAGCTAGGATCCACGACGAACAGTAATGTAGATGAACATCGGGCCCATATTCAGCAGGCAATGCACGTTGCAGCATGTTTTGTCTGTGGTCCTAGATCCGATGTCCATCAGAGACTGGATTTCGCAAGGGTCGATCAAGCTAATAGAGCAAAAACGTCAGCTCTGGAACAGTAAGGAGATGAATAAGATACGTGGAAAACCACAAAGGCTAGCTACGAAAAGCCTTAAGAAGGATCGCGAAAATGGTGGGTCAAGGTAGCCGAAGGAATGGAAAGAGCACCTGATCGAGGTCGAGGATGCATCGACCAGATTTTACTCTTCGTCAATTACTAGAAGTGTGTCACATACCATCGACCGACAGTAATGGTTTTCCTCGACTTGAAAGGTGCCTTCGATTCAGTTGATCGAACAGCGCTATTCGATGCTCTTCACCGGAAAGGTATGCCTCAGAGGTTCGTGAATCTACTGAGGTCATTGTACTCTCATACTTCTGGCCGCGTAAGGGTTTACGGTAAGATACCCAGTCGGTTCGAAACGACTAGTGGTGTTCGACAGGGATGTCCAATTTTTCCATTCTTGTTTAACTTCGTCATGGATGAGATAATGGAGAATGCCTTGGGAGATCTCCAGGATGTGGGCATTGAACTAAGAAATAGTGAGAAGCTGTGTGACCCAGATTACACAGACGATCTTGCCTGCTTGTTTGAATGCACGGAACATGCGCAACATGCACTAGATAGACTCGTACAAGCTGTAGCTCCATTTGGCATGCGCTTTGCACCTTCAAAGTGTAAAGTAATGTTGCAAGGCTGGACGTCAACGATTCCGGGCTTGATGTCCGATGAGGAAGAACTAACAACTGTTGGCCGCTTTAGTTACCTCGGAAGCAACGCGACGGCGGATGAGAGTACGGTAGTAGAAGCGAACACGCATGTATCCAAGGCTCGAGGGGCGTGTAACGAACGTTTGAGCAATGCGTAGCCAAATTCGCAACGGATCTCGAAATCAAAAGACGATTATCCGCGATATTCTACGATACTAGATTATTACAATAAACAATGACATAAACAATATACAAACCTCAATAATACGATCACAAGGACTCAACAACGAGAAACCGAATAGCTGCGTGTGAGCAGACAGCACGTGCGTCACGCAGGTCCTGAACAAGGATGTGCCAAAGTAGCGCTCTGGGCGCGAACAAACAACAATTGGTCCAGAAAAACAACCAGTTCGTAAAGACAAGTCAATAGTGTATGGAAATGAGTGATGTTGGGAAAAACACTGTATCGCGAGGGAAAAAGGGGGATTTTCCACGACCGGCAATTACACCGCCCACCAAAATCCTCCTGGATCCTTAGCAGAGTCAAAGGTTTGGTATAAAGGTACTGATTCTTCCTACCTGCCTAGGCCCTGTTGTCGGCGCGCGCGTTTAATGCTCGTCGTCAACGTTCTACTACTGGTCGCACCTAGTCCATCGGATACATAGACGTGAGGCTAGTCTACATCTTCCACAAGACCAAATGACCGATGGCGGGCGTGAATGGTCACATAGACGTTGTCCTCGTAAGGGGCCGTCCGGTCCTGGATGTATGTGCTTGAGTGTGTGTGTGTGTGAGTGCGTGTGTGTGTGTGCCGGGGTTACAATGAAATCACAGGTATGACTACACATCAAAGGAGGACTTTCTGCGATGTCAACAAAAGACCGCGTGGTAAGAAAACGAGTAAATGTAGCATGTATGTGTGACCTGAGCTCCGCTACTTCCACATATGCAAGGGGCATTTGGTAGCGTCAACGAAAGGCAAAACGACGAACACTGTCACATGTTTGATGGGTTTTCGGGATGTAGAGTGCGTCGTGCATGCGTGTATGTATCGGGATGTACAATGGAATCGCATTCATCACCACATATCGGAAAGAACCTTCTGTAATGTCAACGAAAAGACCGCGAGCACCTTAACGTGTTTGACGGAGACCGTGTGGTATATATGGTGTTTCTTTATCCACCTCGATTACTGGTGTGAAAAAGGTTTACTAGGCCTCAGGGTTATCAGCTCCTCCGTCTTCGCTCTCGAGTAGGTTAATACTGCGTATGTCACGAATGAGCACTCCGTTAGCTGTCTTCACCTTCACCGTTCTTATCATTCCGTCAGTGCTTTTGATGGTTTCTGTAACTACTCCCAAAGACCAAGCGCTGAAATGTGCGCGTTCGTCGGCGATCATAACCACGTCCCCAACTTTGAATGGTCTTGTTTTGGCCAGCCACTTCTGTCGAGTCTGCAAAGCCGGTAGGTACTCCCGTAGCCATCGCCTCCAGAAGACCTTGGCCAGATAGTTCGCTTGCTTCCACCCGTGGAGGTAGCTCCCACGAAGGTTTACCGGCCCTTGGAAACCCTCGTTCGACCTTAGCGTCAATAAGTCGTTTGGGGTGAGCGCCAGGTGGGTGGGGTCGCCGTTCAATACTGGAACCAGGGGGCGGTTGTTCAGGATTCGCTCCACCTCAGTCATGACGGTGTTCAGCGTCTCGTCGTCGGGCGGCTGCTGCTCCATGATTGACAGCAATATCCGTCTGGCGGACCGGATCATGCGTTACCATATGCCGCCTCGGTGGCTGGCCTGTGGGGGGTTGAAATGCCATCGTATGCCGTAGGCCACGGTTCGATTCTGCAGTTCGTCCCTGTTTATGTTCTTGTGCCAACGCTGCAATTCCCGGTGAGCGCCCACAAAGTTCGATCTATTATCTGAGTATATATCGGCCGGTACGCCTCTTC
Organism: Fasciola hepatica; assembly: GCA_948099385.1. Lineage (NCBI taxonomy): Eukaryota > Metazoa > Platyhelminthes > Trematoda > Plagiorchiida > Fasciolidae > Fasciola > Fasciola hepatica. The sequence continues at coordinate 2,709,580 of CANUEZ040000126.1, read as the reverse complement.
GGTTGATAAATCTTTGCAAGGCCCGTAGAAACGAATCGGTCGTCATCGAATGTGCGACTTCTAGGTGTACCGCACGAGATTTCATGCACGTCATGATACATCCGTATCGCTTTTCTAATCTTTTCCCGCACTTGATCCACAAAGGCCCGAAATAGTCCAACCCGGTGTCACTGAACGACCACCAGCCCGTAGTCACCCTGCATTCTGGTAGTGGGGCCATGAGTTGTTTGCCTGCTGTGGCATTGCGTCTCCTGCATTGCACACACCGTCGGATTACGCGTTTTACAGTCTCTCGTCCTCTCAGCAACCAAAGGCGCTTTCGGATGACGCTCGTCACGTGACTTTCCCCGGCATGTCCCTCCATGGCGTGAACGTGTTGAATCATTAGCTCTACTACAGGTTGTCTCGCAGGCAGCAGTATAGGATACTTTGTGTCGAAGTTCAGGTGGGCGTTGGTCAGCCTACCATCCACCCGCAGCAGTCCGTCGATGAGTTTGGGGCTTAAACGCTTCAGCTCGCCTCTTGGAGATGGCATGTCTTTATTGGTCGGCCCCACTTCTTCCGCCCTCTTGAGTTCTCCGGCGAAAGCCTCGCGTTGTATCATTCTGAAAATATCGTACTCTGGCGCTTGTAGCTCATCGAGACCCATCGGGCCGACCCGTATCCGACCTGAGGGTCGTAGCCCTTTCATGACTAGTAAATTTCTCTTGAACCTGGTTAACCAAACTAGCGAACGAAGCGTCTTTATCCAGGAAGAAAACCTGGCCAGTCGCGATAGAATGGATGTGGCTTCGACGAAGTTGGTTGCTATCACTACGCCTTTGATCTCCAGTTCCACTTCCGTAGGGGTTTTTAATTCGAATACGGGCCAGTCCTGTTTGGGCAATTGCAGGAAGTTCGGCCCTCTCGTCCACGTGTCCAGTTGCCTGAAGTTGTTCGCACCTCGGGAGCACAGGTCGGCCGGATTATCGCCAGACCTGATATGACTCCACTGGTGCGTGGCTGATTCATCGTGGATAATCGTGAGCCGGTTAGCAACGAAAGTACTAAACTGGCTCCGGACGTTGTTGATATAGTAAAGTACTATCGTTGAATCCGTCCAGAAGCTCACCGACCAAATGTAGAGATCGAAACATCTCTTCACAGCTTGCACCACCCTGACTGCCAACACGGCTGCGCTGAGTTCAAGGCGTGGGATTGAGACCGACTTCAGTGGAGCAACGCGGGCTTTGGCAAACAGGATCCTCGTGGTATATTGTCCATCTCCTGCGCACCATCGTCCGTACACCAAAGCTCCATAACCGACTTCGGATGCATCGGAAAAGGCATGTAGTTCTCCTGTCCGTGTCGTATGGCCAGGAGTCAAACATCGTGGGATTCTTATGTCCCCTAATTTCTTCAAGGTGTTCAAAAATTCTTCCCAGTCCAGCCGGTCCCCTCGGTCCAGTGACTGGTCCCAATCAACTTTCTTACGGCACAGCCGCTGCAGCAAGATCTTCCCGGATAGCAGCCATGGTGAGACGAAACCGAGCGGGTCGAACAAACTTGAGACGGCAGATAGTATGCCACTACGGGATACTGGCAGCTCGGGAACGTTTAGTTCGAAAAAAAAATCGTCCGTTTCCGCGTCCCATTGTATCCCTAAGGTGCGCTCGATAGGAAGCGGAGAGCCGTCCAAATCTCTTACCCTTTCGGCCTTTTCGTGATACGGGGTGACCTTCAGCACTTCTGAAGCGTTCGATATCCATTTAGTTAGATGGAAGCCGCCCTCTTCCAGCAATCTCGTCAGACCCCTGAACTGCTCTAGAGCTGATTCCACATCATCGAATGGCCCAAGGTAGTCGTCGACGTCGAAGTTCCTGCTGACGCTTTCTACCACCGTCCGATGTACTAGGTCGCCACATTTGTTCGCTGATTCTCGGAGGGCGTAGTTTGCACAAAATGGTGACGATATGGCTCCGAAGGGGTGGACGGTCATCCTATAATTCACCACTGCGTTGTCCCGGTCGCTCCCTTTCCACCACAGGAAACGCAAAGCATCTCGTTCTCCTACCGGGATCTTCACCTGATGGAACATTTCCCTAATGTCAGCAGACAAAGCCACTTTACCCACTCTGAAACGGCACAAAACATCGATCAGTGGTGTGGTCCAGTCAGGCCCCTGTAGTAGGCGATCGTTTAACGACTTGCCCGGGAACTTGGCCACACAGTCGAAAACCACCCGCAGTTTATTGGGTTTCTTGGGGTTGATAACCGGATGGTGAGGCAGATACCAGATACCCCTTTTGCTGTCGGTGTTAACAGGCACCTTTTCAACGTAACCGAGGGTCTCGTTTCGCTTCATCAAATCCGCGTATCGTTCCCACAGATTCTGGTCTCGAATAAAGCGTTCTTTTAGTCGTAGTAATCAATGGAGAACATAATTTCTGTTGTCAGTCCACGGGTCAACCGGTGTGCGCCATGGGAGGGGAACCTCGAACTGTTTATTGAGGCCTCTAGTGCCTTTCCGCACCGTTTGTAGAGCGAAGTGATCCTCTTGAGACAACGTCGGTCTTTCGTCTCCAATGTCATGAAACTCCTTTTCATACAGCCGTTGCAGATGATACTCTATGCGGTCCGTTTCGGCGGATAAGTAATTCACGGAACCGCGTACCCCTACTGGACCGTATAACATCCATCCCAGAGCCGTGCGTACGGCATAAGGTGCCTGGCGGTCGCCCACTCTCTGGTCAAGCACCCAATGCGCCTCTGGCACGTCGCAGCCGATGAGGAGATCCACTTTATCATCTTCTCAGTCTACAACGGTTACATCCTGCAGGTGGGGCCACCGAGTCAAGATTGCGTTGACCGACCTTGGTGCTCGCATGGGGAGATCCGCTAACGTGAATGCCTCCGATGGTTCAATTTCCTCGTTAGTGTCTAGAGAGATGAGTTGCAGCCTTAATCTACCGGCAGTCATTACCTGTGTTCCGCCGACCGTGCTCACTGCTAACGACGTCGCACCTTTAGCCAGTTGGTGTTTGTCGGCAAACCGCTCTTTCACTAAAGTGGTGTCGGATCCACTATCAACGAAAGCCAACGCCTTGACTATCCCAGTCGGAGTCACTACTCCCACGGCCACTACGCCTAAACGTACCGGCTTACTGGCAGATTGTGAAGTTGAACAAATCACACTGGGCTTGATTGTCACATGACCAGTTACCACTTGACAGGAATCCGTTCGTGCCTAATCGAACTGCTGTCTTGGTACTTGCGCATCCGATGGCACAAGATCTGACCGGGATTCCGGACAGAGGCTGACAAGGTGATTGCTGAAGAGATATGGTTAGTTATCGACCATGAGTCAGCGCATACCCTCACAGCATCGATCAGATTTTTACTCTTCGTCAATTACGTGACAGGCGTCACATATCGTCGACCGACAACAATGGTTCTCCTTGACTTAAAAGGCGCCTTTCATTCAGTTGACTGAGCTGCGCTGTTTAATGCTTTTCATCGAGAAGATATGCCAAAGAGGTTCATGAATCTACTGCGACCACTGCATTCTCGTAATTCTGGCCGCGTAGCTGTTTATTACGAACTATCCTGTCCATTCAAAACGAAAAGTGGTGTTTGACAGGGATGTCCCATTTGGCCATTCCTGTTTAACTTCGTCATGAACGAGGAAATGGAGAATGCCGGGTGAATTCTTCGCGATGTGGGCGTCGAACTAGCGAGTGGTGACAAGCTGCGAGTCAGATTTCTTCTACCACACAAAGTGATTTACCATAAAAAGGGTAAACCTCACCGTCAAAAGACACTGTAAAGGGAATATATGTGGAGGACGTTCAAGTAAGGTTCAGTTTGCTGGCCATGCTTTTGAAGACAGATAGATTGAAAGTGTTTTTTTTACATGCTTGCGCATGAGTGCAGTGGAAGGGGCATTTACCTCATGGCCAAGAAGGCCCACCGCACAAAAGAGATAACCGGCCACCAGACCCTGAGACTTGGAGTAGAGAACCACATAGGGCCCCAATAGGCCAAATGTGGTAACCATTCGGACGACAATGGATTGCTGTCTACCACCATAGTAAACGGCGGTGGTGGGGATTCAAACCTCGGATCTCCGAGGTAGTGAGCAAACGCTCTAAGCTATTCGACCACCACCGGTTGAAAGTACGGGAAGAGGGAATTTGTTCCAAGGCTTTGCAGGAGGAGACCTGTTTCGGGTTTTTGTCCAAAACACTGAGTATATTGCTTTCGTTATAGCCCCTTCACTTGGGGTGATACCATGTCTCACAGACATCGCGATATATGCTCTTCATATCCACCAGGCCTTAACATTTTTTCTTGCCGTGCTGTCACTTGCACACGGGTGACCTCTTGAAAGTAGCCGCAAATGGCTCATCAGGCATAGCTTTTTGAGAGATTGGATAAGATAGTTTTGATTGCCAACCCTCAGGTGTAAGATTTGCTGGGATAGTTGTGCTTAAAAGCTGAATACTGAACGGGTCCTCCCACCAAAGTTAACTGCTGGGCGATCCACCTTTACTGCGTTTGTCCCAGCCGATACAGTGCTGTTCACCGCTTTTCGTATGCCTGCTGCCACTTTGTTGATGTTCAGCTTTCGCGCTATTTGCTATGCCGGTGAAGCCACTTCGGTTTCACGTTCCCTTCCGTCCTGGTATTCGACGGATGCATTGTGGATGTTTTTCGGCAGTCTTTCACTGAATTCTTTGAGAATTTGGACTCCTCTCACATGGTCGTTTTTTCCTCATTTTTGGTCAGTATCCAGGCCTAGCCCTCTTTTGTTCCAGTGTCGCAGGTAGCTACCTGGACCATGAATACTACCGCCACGATCCAAACCCAACTCCGTCGGGTTTCTGTGGGGTGGCTGCTGAAGCGGCAGTAATCTTTGTTCACTATTCTAAAATGTTCATTGTTTAACTTAACGGGGCTGCCGAGATCGATTGCCCTTTGGCCATGGCTCTTGTGCGCGCTCTCAAATACACCATGATCAATATCTCCCCCGATCACATCGTTCTTACGGGCAGTGGAGAATACTGTTTTGGTTAACTTACCAGTACAAAGCCCAGCATCTGAGAAACATGTGTGTGGTCCACATGGTACGAAGGACCGAGGGATGTTTTTAAAGGAAACTGTGAAGTGAGGCTTAGTGCCCTTGCGGTCTCGTCGGTGGTGGGGTTAGCCAGCCTATCTGCAATCTCAGCATCACATGGAGATCCCGGAAACAAGGATCTGCTTCCTCCCCTTTTCCCCTCTCCCAAATCTAGGCACCGGCTTTACTCATCATTTGACCTTCCTCGGGATAAAGGTCCTGATGGAGGCAAACGGGCTTGCCCTTCAAGTGGCAGAACAGTCTGAGAAACTCACTTGCTTGCTCTTTGGGAACAGGGACATCTTTCGGAGTCCTGAACATTCACAAGCCCGAACACTGCTCTGACGCAAACGGTTGCTGCCATTTCTGCTTTCTTCCCTGAAACAATTCATTTAGGATCGATCTGAGCTGCAACAGATCATGATTCAATCTGATTTGGAGAGATATCATAGTGGCCCCCGGGATGTTGAGTACCAGGAAGCATTGTTCACGGGATAGCAAAGCCTTCTTTGGGATTGATGTAACCTTTTTCACTTTCTTGTGTCACCCCCAGCTTCCACCGGGGGGTTAGTTGGTCTTAGTGGCTTGACGGCCGGTGGCTGACACAAAACACCGCCTGCTGTCGCAAGTGGACCGTGATTGGTGCCCTTTTTAAGCATTTGTTGGGTAGTCACAGAATTCATGTCGGCGGCCGAGGTGTAGTACTGTGAGGGGCTTGCCCCTGGCATTCATACCTCAGTTGCTGGAGTGCTGGCGCGCACTCGAGTCTTAGGCAAGTCCGGCTGGGGCTAAGGGCTTTTAGCAGCACAGCTGGAAAACTCGACTTTTACAATCCCGCCTGCACTGCTTCAGCCACTGGTATTTACCGGCAGATATTTTCGCTCAATGAACGTGAATCCATCCGTTAAGTTAATCACGAAAGAAAGCTTTCGCACAAGAAAGCACAGTTTCCTTGCAGAATCAGAGTCCGCAGAACTTTGATGTGCTTTGTTTCACACATTATGTTGCAATGATTCACTAAGTGAGCGAAAAAAATCCACAATTGATTGAATCTCTTGGATCTCGTCACTGGAATAGCACAGCAGAGTGTCATAATAATAATGATGACTATAATAATAGTATATTACTCGACCGGGATCAAGACACATGCACGAGACATAATCACAGAGTGCAGCAATATACAGCAGTACGTAGTATTCGCAAATTTCAAAAGTAGTGTACGCACATTCCAGTACCGGCACAACAGAGTTAGGCTGCTTTCAAATGAGCCGAAGTAAGAACGGTAGTTAGGAGCGGTTTCGATTTCAGGAGCAGGGCGCTGTAGAGAATCAGCCAGATGAGAAGTTACTGAAAGAAGCGGTAATGAAGAATGTGGAAGAATCAGTATGTGCATAAATGGTTAAAACAGTGATTCACCGAGAGATCAAAGAAAAACCAAGTCGTACAGAAAGAAGCACCGGGACCCGCCGTTGGAGTGTCCAAGGGATCAGTATGAAAAAACCGGGGGGGGGGGGGTTCACCAAAGAATAACCAGTCACATTTGGGAATGAAACCTACATAGTGGTTCATATCGGATAACCCCGAGGCGTGCTGCAACTCAAGATAAAACGGTACAGTCGGACGTAGAGTCCTAATTCCAAGAGGATGATTCAGGTACGTGCACTCGACATTGTACAGGAGAAAGTATTTAAGTTACTCTTTAAGGCGGCCCCCGGCAAATTTGAGCTCAAGGTCCGTTGGACAACCCAGCCAATTCAGGGCGGAGCTGGTAGTAGACTCTGACTGAAACATTACAAAAAGAGGGACCGTACAACGAGAGAGTCAAACAGAATTGACGAACGTTTTGTTCACCTTGAGGAAAAAGAAGTTTTCAAGGGAGACATGAACTAGCTATAGCGCTCCGCGGAGTATAGCATAGCCTCGGATTGAAAATAAGGCGATAAAAGGAATGAATTTGCAGACAAAAGAACAAGCAATATCTTTCGAAGATTGCCCTTTTAACGTTCAGCGACCAAATATCGGCTGAGCCAGTTAAATACCCGGTGAAGGACTCATTTGTAGAGAGAGGTTACCTGGGTGATGATGAAAGAAGTGGCCGGACGTAAACATGTAATCGTTGCGCACATTGTTTACTTTCAGAAAGGTGGAATAAGATGCACGAAAATAGAAATGGGACCTGGGCGACAAATCAGTTTGTGATGCGTAGCCATGATAGTCGCAGACACGGTTTGAAAATATGAGTATTCAAATGACAAGTATGTATTTACTTTTGCTAATCGTTATCTAAGGGCTAAACATGATGACCAGAGAGATGAAAGGATCAAAAGTGTTTGAGAGAATTTACCAAGATAGAATACCGGATACAAAAAAAATCGCACCAAACAACCGATGAGTACGTTTGCGAAGTTGGGTGGTGAAGTAGTTGACAGGTAAATACTATCTCTTGGTACTCTTTGAAAAAGGTGGATCGTGTGATGGCGAAAGATCAAAACGCTGCCATACAGATGTCTTTCAGATGCAAATATATAGGGCGGGCATGAGTCTTTGCAGGGTGAGGATATTGCAATGCTACAGCCGTGTGGGCGAACAGAAGGACTGATAGAGAGAGCGAACTATCACAATATTGTCGACTGTTGGGATGCTCTGATGGCAAATATTCCTCGGTGAAATATACTGTTTGGACCTTGTGGGACGGAAGTGTATGGCAAAATTAAATGTGACTTTTTGCAAATATATCGGTAACTGTGATAAAAAGGGCGAGTTTTCTCTTGGGGATTAGTTAAGCTTGCAAACGGGACAAGCGGGTGTTTTGGCACGAATCCTCGGGAAAAAGGATCATAAACGGCAGACCGAATAAAGAAAAGGTCTTTTAACCCCGCGATAATTATGTGCTAGGGAAAGTAGATTTTGCCGGGAGTAAGAAGCGGTAAGTTAAGATGGCGAAGATGGAGATAACTACGATGAAAAATAGGCGATAACTGGGGTAGATAGTTCCATATTTGCAGCAATTCGGGTGTATAAATTTTATCAAAGTAAAGTAAGTGACGCCAGCGGAGAACGGAGAAGTTTGTTTCCATTGGCTTTATTTGGAGAACTCACGGAGCCAGGGGACAGTTGCCTGAAATACATAGTAAGGGTAGAAGCCTGCGGAGTCATGAGTTTGCCATGGTTGTTCGTTTTTCGGTTATTCGATTACGATATGGAGAGAATTACCTTTCATTTAAAAGTAGACATGAGGACAAATACTTCTCAAGGAAACTAATTTCCTTTTAAAGCAGCAAGAGCGATAGCTGAACTGCTCGATGGGGATTTATAATCAGATTTATTGAAGAAGCAGTCAGCTGGAATGAGAAGATGGAGTAGATGCCTCAAAGAGGTGAAATATCATTGTGCAAGTCCTACTCCAGTAGTTTGCTGAGCACCGAACCCCAGGCGACAAAGGATATTATATGGAAGTAGGGGAAAACTTTTCAATATTTCAAAGAAAGAGTATGGAGCCACGTTCTGACTAACAGCGAGGGACAGGTATTTTATTTCACTATGTTCATGTTTACGAACGACTTCAAGTAACGAATTAGGTCTCGAGTTTGGGCGGGCTCACCAGATGCGACTGACGGTTTATGAGGGAAGTGTTTAGGGCAGTGGGGCGTTAAAAGATCAATATGCCATTGGTTGACAAAATGGGGGGTAATAGGTAGAGAATATAACTGCAATGGCAGAATTCCGGTCAATATTTGGCACTACCACGCAGCATGAACGGCCCATTGCGGGGCATACTGGAGGCAATTGTTAAGACGGTGCTTGAGGTCTCTTGGTATCGAGTATCAGCGGCCTGGTCCGGAGAAGCCATTGTAGTGGCTTGTAACCCGACTAACTCTATTGTGATCACAGTGGCGAGTGATGTGGGAGGCTGCGTATAACATTTATCAGCTTGAGCACAAGTTAATTCCGTGGCCGTCCAGCGTGGAAAGTATTCCTTTCCGATCAATCAGTCTGTTAAGTCCGTGTGGTAGTCCGGGGGAAATGCCCAGTGGACCAATGGCTACCCAGGTAACCAGCGCGATCTACAAGAGACCGGGAAGTGGCAGCCTGGAGGATGTTCCAGCTGGAGGTTAAGATCGGCATTTTCTTAGAAATCCAACCGTCGCGATTTGAGGGGATGGAGTAATCATAGCCTAGTTCAATTCAGTTCCATTTTCAGTCTTCAGCGACCAGGAAACTGCAAGCGGCAGTCATTTCATATTCGTTGCATCCACTGTACTCCGCTGACTCGGCAGGATGTCAGTCCTGTGCCAACAACCCCCCGGGGAGTCGTCTAATTTCATCCTGCTCAATGTATCGTCCTCCTCTTTTACCAGGTTTGTCCATAGAGAGTTCCAGAGATTGGTCTCTCTTCCTGATGACCGATGGTTGGCCGGCAAGTTGATAGAGCGCACCTTACGGAGCTTCTGTACGTGTCTTCGGGTACTGTCATCAATTCTGAGTGATAATTCCGGCTGCATGTTAGGGCCCAGATCAACACGGGTGAGTCTCCTGGCGTAGACGAGGCCCCCTCGAAGACCCTCGTAATCAAAAGGGGTTAACCTGGTGGTCTGCAAACTTTTCTCTCAGCTGATTCAACTTATATGGACAACTAGGCTTCCGAAAGCTCTCTTCACTAGCTCCAGTTTGGCTACCTCCATCACCGTGCAGGGGCAAACAGCCGGATTGTGGTATTCCAAGCGAGGACTTACACGTGGAGCATACGGCGGTTGAAAAGTATTCAGAAGTGGAGGCCCAATAAACGTCGAGTGGGACCGATTGTTCTCCACGCTTAGGCGCACATTTTCTCAGTGCTTGCTCGTGTCTTCAGACTGTGGGTGACGACTGCATGGAGGCACTTACCTTGGAGCTTCAGATGGAGTACGATACTTCTGAGGCAGTGGTCTGAAGTATTTTCAGGCCTCCCAGTCGTCGTACACGCGCATTTGTTCAGGTTTATAGGAAGGCCTCGAGTGGTCGACCAACTGACCTATGCATGGAGGTCCTCCTGTAGTATACCGTGATCCTCCGCCTACCGAAAGGTGCGACAGGTCTTCAGGCAGTCGGAGTATATGAGGCGTAGTAATCGAAGAGTCTCTGGTAGGTCGTTCACAAACACTAGAAGTGACTGGGGTCTTAACAACGAGCCTTGCTGGGCACCACTGCAGACTGGATACTACGCAGGTTGAGACTGCCCACCTCCCACGAAAAAGGTTCTCTCAATCAGGAATTCTCCAATCCGGTGAAGAGTTGGTCCAAAAATAACGATGTCCCGGAGTTTTAGCAACAGATTATCACGAAGTACCTTATCAAAAGTTTTGATAAATCTCACTATGATAACTTCCGTGACAGTTATTGTCCTTGGGGGTTGGACCAACTTTCAGGCGGAGAAAATGGGGTTCGTTAGAAATGACCTTTTACCCGAAAACCGAGGTTCTCTGCGCACATCAGTTGATGTTGCTCTGGATGCTCGTATGTGCGATCAGCCAAAAGCCTTTTCATGACCTTACAAGCAAAGGAAGTGATGCCCACAGGGCGGTAGTTGACTGAGGGGGACTTCGTTCCGTGTACCGACCACGGCCTTTTCCCCTCCCGAGGCAGCCAATCACAGGCCAGCTACATGCTGAACAACGGAGTCAGCTGTGGGCCTAGCTGGGTAACCAACTCCTTGAACATAAGTGTAGGCTCATTGTCGTTTTCCAAGGACTTCACTCACTTTCGGCCCGAAGAAATGATACACAACAAACAAGGACGAGCCTTTCTCCGACGGCGTTGGTGCTCTTTCCTCCGCGAAATACACCGACAGCTAATGCAGGGATGATGTCTCCGCCTTTTCCATCACCTGCAGCATCACTTCCGTCGACTTCCATTGGCGCCAGGATGCCTACCCTCGCCTTGGTGCGGAGCCGGGGTATGGAGACAGGCGCTAGGGTATTCACACTGTTTCAGCGGCAGGGGTTTCCTCGAATGACACTATCCTTGCCCATTTTTGTTTGGTACCTTGGCTACAAATCCTGCAATAGAAATTGTAACCCCCACCGGTAGATCAAAAAAACAGCCAGGCCCGAATTCTTCGCTCACGTAGGAGTCCGCACTGCCAGTCAAACCACCGTTGGCCCTTCAAACTGGGTCCACCCCGGTGAAGGGCAAGCAGGTACTTGTAACGCGAAGGATTACGCTGCGAATGAACTCCTAAGCATTTGCCTACATCCGAATCCAACGAAAACGAGATGACTTCCAAAGCTCCTTTCCGGACGCCCTCGAGCGGCGCCAGCCAAATGCCACGTCTGATATGCTGTCCAGGGGCTGGACCGGGACCACTGCTTCAACAAACCTCTGGCACCACGAGGTCACTGCTCCCTGGCGGAGGAAGGTAGTTGACCCTGTTAACATCAGAGCTCCTAAGAGGAGTCACCAGATCCAGGGCAAACACTGAGCAGATGCTATCCTGGTTGATATCCCAGCGTGCCGGTATAAAACCAGCTCCTGCACAGTTGTCAGCGAATCTCGAGTGATTGAATGTGCCCCGGCCGTAGCGACCGCCTGTGGAAAATCCTTCAAAGACATCATAATTTCGTGGTTTTTTGGTGTTGCTGTCTCACATACATTATTTGCGTGCTCCGTAGACCCTACGTTTCTATGGACCACATTCTGTTTGTTCGCGTCCAACGCGCTATCCGTTCATATCTTATCTTGGAAATGCGTGACACACGTGCTTTTTTCTCGCACGCCGTAAACTTGGTTCTCGTTTTCTGGGTCTGCGTGATTGCCTAAATGAAGTTTGTATATGTTTATATTATTGCTCATTTAATACTCCGGTGGCGTGGAATTTACGGGTCAATCATGATTTAGTTTTGGGATTCGTTCGAACTGGGCTAAGTATTTCGCAAATGCGTGTTATGGTACTGTTTCGATCAAGTTGGAACGAGAAAACGCACAACACGCCCAGAAAATATTCAAAGCTATAGAAGTTTGGACAGGAAGTAGTGCGACAAACCACTGTGGAGGGTTCTGGTACCTTTGATTCTACAGTTATTGTTAAATCGCCCGGCCCTGTAAGTGCTAGTTCACTTATCTCCGGGGGTAATATTGATTGCAGGAGTTTGATGTATTTAAATTGAGAACATTAGAGCAAGAACAGCAGTTGGTATCAGCTAGGCAGCAGGCCCAGGAGGCAGAGGAAAAGTGTAGACGGAACAAGCGTGGGCATAAAACTAGTGGTAACCACCCTTTTGTCAGACCAGGGCAAACAGAAGTGGGAAGCTGTATGCCGGCCGTCTAACATTCAAAACAAGTACAACCAACGACGGATTTACTAAGAGTGGAGCTGACGGCTCTCGACGGACGACCTGAACAGTTGTGCAAGCTTGTCAAAACTTCTTCGGAAATAAGACAACCGACCTCGGACAAAGGCTGCTCTACTTGACTCCCTATGGTCGCGCCCGAGCAAGGTAAGCTACTGATGGGTGCACCATGCTCGACACGGACCAAGGCTGTGCACAGGCGAGAACGATTCTAGAGGACCTGTTTGGCCAGCTTTCCAAGGCTGCTGGCTGTCTAATATAGGGCCTGATTGTGGAGGCCAGGCGAAGGAAGTGCGAAGTCTACGCAATGGCCGATCTAGCAATTAAGATGCAGAACTGCTCAATAGTATTCCATCATTAAGGGTACACGGCTGATCTGGATGCGATTCGCACACTGAAGGAGACAGTTAGCTGCCTCTTTTCCAAGCTACAGGGTCGTTGCGCGGATGGAGCAGAAAGCATAAGCTGGGTGGTCGTGGGGCCGACTTTCGGGACCTGACAGAATTTTTAGATAAGCAAACCAGAACAGCTGACGGCAGATTTGGCCTATTCATCTGTGATAGCAACAGGGAAAATAGACCTGGCATCAGTCAAGCTCAAAAGCTCTGCACGAGAACAGTCAAAACATCAGCCTTGGAAAACACACCTGCCATTTCACTCGAGGCTACAGACCACCCAAGCTGCAGGACCTGTCACATCAGTCACAGGTTGCTAGAATGTCCGAAGTACATCAGAGCAGCAGTAATCGAACAAAGAGAAATGGCGAGGACGGCGGGAGTGTCCTTCGTCTGCCTTAACACCTCACACCGGGCGGCAGCTTGCCAAACAAGAACCAGTTGTGGCCACGAGGGTGGCCCTGGCGGACATCTTCGATTAATACACCAGGGGAGAAGGCACGTCAGATATGAACACAAAACCCAGTGATCTGCTCAACTTCACGGTCTGCCGAAAAACCAACACAGCAAAGGGTAGTAGCTGAAGGAGTGATCACCCCTAAATGGGGTGTCCATAGCTTTGTCCTCCGTCTACGGCTGATCAGACACCACCCTGGCGAAAGAGCTGCTTGCCGGGGAAAAGGGGCACGCGAAAAGCACGACTCCGTTGGCGGTGAGCGCGGTAGGCGGAAAAAGGGTACGCCCATGGATTGGCTGAGATCACAATTCACCTCACTAGACACCAACGAGCAAGTCGAACCGGCAAAGGCTTTTACATTGGCAGATCTTCACATACGGAAACCGAGGTCGGTGAGTGCAATTTTACCTAGGTGGTATTGCTTGCAAGAGGTAACTGTCGTAGACCAGGGAAAGACGAATTAAAACTTCCCACCGGCTGTGACGTGCCATAAGCACACCGGGTGCTGCACGAGAGGGTACGCGACCACCGGGCAGCCTTATTCGTAGGCAAGACACAGGTATTGATACCATACGGCCCAGCCTGGGGGCTGGGCTCCATGAATTACTTGTCGGCGGAATGGGACCATGTAGAGCATCGGCCGCTGCCCCTATACGGAAAGAAGTTTGATGACACCGGAGGTGAATAACTACCGCCGTCTGAAGAGGATCATCTCGCAGTGCAGACAGTACGACAAGGAACAAAAGACCTTAAATACCAGTTCGAGGTTCCCCTCCCGTAGCATACACAAGCCGACTCTTTGGTTGAAGACAGAACATATGCTGTCCGAGGACTACTGCGTTTGAAAGAACTTTTCGGCCGAGATCAGGATTTCTGGAAGTGGTACGCAGAAGTATCGGTGCGAAACAAAGTTCTTGTCTACGTGGAAAAGGTGCTTGCAATCACCGACGGCCGAGAAGGGATATAGTATCTGTCTCTTCATCCGGTTCTTCACGCCAGGAATCCCGAAAATCTGCAGATGGTCTTCGGTTGTGCAGCCAGTTTCCAAGGCTGGTCGTTGAAAGATAATCTGCTACGGGGCTCAGTTGGACCGCACCATTGATTGAATTCTAGTAACATTTCAGGGTAGGCAGAGTGGCTTTGTCAGCCGACGTCAGGGAAGTGTTTCTCCAGGTGGAAACACCGGCTGGGGAACGGGATGCTTTGCCGTTCCCATGGGGGGACGAGAACGACCTGATCAAATCGGTGACAGATTGAAGAATGGCAGCCCACCTCTTCGGAGCGATACCATCGCCGTTTTGTGCCGACTATGCCCTACAAGAAACTGCTAGCAAACATGGAGCTCTGGTCCACCGGTCGGTAGTAGACGGCGTCAGCAGATATTTTCAAGTCGACGACTACCTTGAATCTTTCGACGACCTTGATCCGGCCATGGTACATCTGAAGTGCCTAACGTGGCTGCTAGAGGGGGGCGGTTTCCATCTCACTAAATGGATGTCGAACGCCTCGGAAGTGCCAGTAGTCATCCCGTAACACGAGGGTACAGAACGGTTTCGAGATCTGGACGGATCTCCACTCCCCACCCAATGCACGTTAGGAGTACAATAGAAAGCGGAAAGGGATGACTCCTTTTTCAAACTAAAGGCTCCCGACCAACCAGCTGCTCGTCGTGGCATTCTGTCAGCTGTCTCTAGCCCGTTCGATCAGCTCGGTTTTGTCTCTCCCTGGTCGTTACCCGGAAAAATGCTGCTGCAGCGGCCCTGTCGCACGAAAGCCAACTGGGACCAGCCACTCGATGGAGAAGATCGGCCGGAATGGGAAGAATCCTTGTTCACTTTGAAGGGGCTAAGAGACTTACAAATTCCCTGGTGCTTGCCCTCTGGTCATACGGCACAGATGGAAGAGTTATACGCCTTTTATAACGCGTCCGAATACGAGTACGGTGCAGTGGTGTATGGACAATGGTGCACGGGAGATGGATTATACCCTAGGAGGATTTTGTCCGCCAAAGCTCGTGTTGCCTTACTGAAATAGGCCTCGATCACTTGTCTCGAGCTTAGTCTGTCAGCGTTAGCATCAAGAGCGGTACCACCCGTACAAAGATGTTTCGACTTCTATATTTCGTCAGCTAATTTTTGGACGGACTCAATAACAGCGTTGCGCTGTACTACCAACGTCAGGAGCCGTTTCAGTGCTTTCGTTGTTAACCAGCTGGCTATCTTCTACGATGAAGCTGCTATGAATCAGTGGAAACATGTCATGTCCGTCGACAACCCAGCCGATCTGCGTTTTCGATGTACTATCAAGTCCCAGCAACTAGACACATGGACGGAAGGGCTGAAATTCCTGCACATGCCTCAACAAGACTGGCTCGTCCACGAACTAAAGCAGCCTCCGGAATCGAAAGCAGAGATCAGAGAAGTAGTGATGACCGTGGCAACGGCAGAATCAACATATATTTTGCTACCTTTAGCCAGGTTTGCCTCCCGGATGAAGAGGCTTTGACCACTAGTGTGGTTGGCTATGCTCAAGGGATATTTGTTAGTCATGAAAGAAGTCCATCCTTCCGGCCGTGTACGAGTGGGTCCAATAAGCGCTGATGACCTGCGATTATCAGAGTATAATCCATTGAGGATGATACTCTTCGAGGCCTTCCCTTGAGGGCCAAAACATGGCGGAGGAGCGGGACCAATCAACAAAAACCTCACTCCCAAAAATCCGCCAAAATCCTCCAAATCCTAAACTGATTATTGGATTACCACGGGCAGGTAGTAGGTTGGACAACTCCCACCTGAGCTTTGACACGAAGTATTCCATATTACTACCGGCTTGGCCATAAGTGATAGAAATGATGATTTGACACTCGCATGCCGTAGAAAGACCCGCTTTGGAAAGTCAAGTGACAAACGTCATTCGAAAGCTCTTCTGGATACTGAGAGAAGGGGTACATACAATCGTACCATAGCGTCCATCCGCGTAATGACGATCCTCTGCGCACTTGCTCAGGCGTTCACACCGGTTAGCGAACACACAATGGGTGAGTAGAATGTTTATCACAAAATCATGGCAGATCATTCAATCCTGCAAATGTCCAACCATTGTGCGTCACCCACCGAATGGTTCCACGAACCGTGATCGCTGTTTTCGATGTACACGCCCCACAATTCCGACAAGATATGTCATCGCTTTTACTGCTGCTCACCTGTCACTGACATTGTCGAAGACTTTTCCCGTGTATAAAAGTGGTAATGAATTGCCCACACACAAATACATCCACGCTCACAGTCACCCACATGCGAGTGAAGCTCCATTCTGCTCCATGACCTTCAGCAAGTCGTGTCATGGCGTCAGCCGTTTCTCTTTTGCTACTGACACTATTAAAGACGCTCTTCTTATGTGATTAGTTTTGACTTACTCAAACTCCAAAATACACCTACTCTGACATCACCCGTAGGCACACGAAGCATGTTTTTGCTCCATACCCTCGTCAGGACTTGACATTGTATCACAATTTCCCCCTTTCATCATCGACCCCGATGAAGACAATTACGTGCGTGATCGCTGACGTGGTTTCTTCTCAAACATACACCCAGGCACACGCACTTATATGCACATTCGTGTTCATTCACGGCTGCTGTCTCGAAGGAAGCACATGGTTCTGGAACCAACGCGTCTCCTTTCACTCCTGCAACGGGTCAGCAGCTATCGTGGATGGTGCAGGGGAACGTCTTGTCGACTTGGCCACCACATAAAAAGTGACCTTGAGTATTTGAGTAGAGTACAGAAGTCAGCAGTGGTAGTAGCCTGCACTGGCAACAGGGTCTGGGTAGGTAGTGAGAATCAGTATCGTCACTTCAAACTTTTGACTCTGATAGAATCGGAAGGATTTGGATGGGCTATGTGAACATCGGTGGCAGAAAGTCCTTCAAAGACACCATAATTTCGTGGTTTCTTGGTGTTGCTGTCTCACATACATTACTTGCGTGCTCCGTAGACCCTACGTTTCTATGGAACAAATTCTGTTTGTTCGCGTCCAACGCGCTATCCGTTCATATCTTATCTTGGAAATGCGTGACGCACGTGCTTTTTTCTCGCACGCCGTAAACTTGGTTCTCGTTTTCTGGGCCTGCGTGATCGCCTAAATGAAGTTTGTATATGTTTATATTATTGCTCATTTAATACTCCGGTGGCGTGGAATTTACGGGTCAATCATGATTTAGTTTTGGGATTCGTTCGAACTTGGCTAAGTGTTTCGCAAAAGCGTGTTACACAGGCCGTGGTTCTATCTGACTTCCTATCAATATTCAGGCCACGAAAGCCATCCAGGATGGAGCGGCTTTCATCGCACTCCCATTTACGCCAGGAATTCGAAATGTCTGGAAGATCATTTGCGAGTGTCCGATGAACGATCCCAACAGTCTCGTAGACTCCAGCAGTTAGCTCATTGTGGCACCCGGGGGTCTCACCAAACCATAGTGAGCTGGGGTGAGCATCAAACAGTACAGTTGGGATGTCCGGTCGGACGAAAAGCATCTCTCTCTCACCCTCTCGGAAGGAGTTTTGCCGACTCGGGACAGGTTTTGGCCACGAGAAGACGCTTCAAAATCTAGGATGTTCAAGCTGAGCCATGTCTCCGTCAGCACCACTGTAGTGGGTAAGCTGAACTCAAGCACGGCTGCCAGTTCATTTTTGTTATTCGTAAGACCTCGAGCATTGGAAAGCATATAGTTGCACTGGAGCCGTCTAACCTCACCTCCTCCCTTCGTTCAAAGCGAACTAGCTCCGCGGGAATGGGAGGGACACCAACGTCAATGGTCTCCGCCGGTAAAAAGAGTGTCTTTACTGCTTTCAAAGGCCCCGAATCGCGAAGTCTGTTTCGCCCAGGGCTCGTGGAGCTTGGCTTCCAGAGAGGCCCTTCTTGTGGCTGTCTCGGTCTTCTGGTTCCACGTCTCGGAGGGGCGGTATCCCTTCATTTTCCAGCCGGTTGGGACCTTTGTAGCCCGGGGTTTGCTTCATCCTCGGACTGAAAGCCCACCTTGAAGGGTAATGGTCGTCCGGTTTCATAAGACATAAGCAGACAGGGGCAGTCTCCATTCGGATTTTTTCTGTAACGTTTTCATCGCCAGTAACAAACAGTTTAGTAAAGGCCTCGCGTTGCTCGGAAAAGTCCTGGCTAGGCTTGCCTGAGCAGCGGTCCCGCTCTCTCCTGGGAGGCTAACAACCAAGAAGCCTGCCTTTCGCGATGGAGAAACCCTTAGATGGCTTTGATCAATCACTATTCAGCCTTTGGTCTGGCATCTCACGGGGGCTTCGTGGTGACTAACCTCGCCGGAATCACCATCATCATGTGTTTGTTTGAATGTTTGAGCGAAGGTTTTGTGGCTCCAGGCCGAAGCACCCCCGTCGCGTATGCGTGTCTGAAGCTCTTTGCATGGGTGCCGCTTTGCTGCAGAAAAAGCGGTTTCAGGTGCTTATGCGATCCCGCGCATGTGTTTATAAGGATTGAACTGAGTACCGGGAGCACAACAGTATTCATATTGCTTTTCCCAGCACCAACCTCCAACTTGGGAAGAACAGCCAACGCGTATATCTTGGTCAGAAAGATACTCTGGCCTGGGACCGTACAGACACGTTCATTTAGCGGGGTGTCCCGGGACAAAACACAGGTGGTGCCTATACTAGCAGTACATGTGAGATCCAAGAAGGCATCATAGTTCACCCTCAGACGTGGCACCCTGTGTATCCTTGGCGTAGCGAACATCCGTCCTGAAGTGAGAAGCTTGGTACACAGAAGGCCTGTTTGGATGTCGAGGGATACTGTGCCAATGCAGCATATACTTCCAAGCTCAGGGTGGGGAATTCTCGATGCAGCCAACTTGTACAAGGATCGCTCTGGAGCATTTTATCGCAACTTCTAACGACACCGGAGTAAACAAAGTGAGCACTTTTCAAACCCGTGCCTTTTTGAAGCCGTGTTTATACAAAAACTACTGGATAGCACAAAAACTACCAGTTGTACGCTCCACAGGCAAAACAGCCAGTCCTTGTGCAGCATTGTTAAAATCAAGTCGAACCGGCTCACAGGAGGCAGACGACGACTTGTCAACTTTGTCCAAGTTTTTGCACCCTGAGCTCCATGGATCACTCTGCAGCGCGACAGGCGGGAAAACATGACCCTGTTCGCTAATTTGATAAAAATGATCCGAAGGGAGGAACTTTCACCGCTGTGCCGTGATCTAAATGGCCTCGCAGGACCATCGTTCCTTATTGAGTAGCGGCTAGTATCCAGTCCACCCCAAGGACGGAAGTTGCAAAGGCGGAATGTCAGAGGTGGTGAAGTATTTTACATGACGTTAGCAGCGGGTAGTAGACAAACGGGGGATGAAAGGGGTAATGATGAATTTTGAAGGCGGAAAAGGGGGCGAGGAGGAAGAAAAGCCAGAGGAAAAGGTTGTCTGGGGAATTACAGCTAACGCAATGGTAAAACAAGTGATAGATGTGGAGGCCACTTGTCTGCCGGCTTTGGCAAATAAACTGTCCCAGCAGCTGCTTTTCCACCATCTAAACTCGTATTAGGCGGTGCTGACCCTACGAAGCTTCCTCTCCACTACGATTGCTCGCTAGTCTTCCCAACTACACTTGAGCCCCCTGTCCTGTACAATGGTACTCCGCAATGCTCCACTTGGGCCACAAAAGCTGTATTTCAACATCCGGTGAGGGCGAACACTATGAGTGGGGGGAGTGATTGGCTCGTATTGAAAAAGCCCGCCCGAAGCATGCTTGGGCTACGGTCAGGCGATCACTGTGCTTGGCAACAAGAGTTCGGGCAAACAGCAATGAACAAAGTTGAACTTCATGGCACTGCCTCACCGATTAAGCGGTTAACACTTCTAGTGGGAGAAGGCTCCAGCCATTTACAACTCTAACGGAGAAGGAGTTTTTTATCAAGCGACTAAGAGCTTTGTTCTTCGTGGTCTTCAATGGGCGCCCTCTGATGGCAGCGCACCCACTCAGGCTTGACGGTAGTGTGGTCGACCCCTGGAAAACAACTCACCCCTTGAGGATCTCGGAAGCTTTTATCTAGTCAACCTTCCACCCTTTGCGCTCGAGTGAGAACAAGTTCACCTCTCGGAGTCCTTGCTCGTTGGCGGGGCCCATTAGATCAGCAAACCATCCGGTGAAAATTAGCTGAACCTAAACGAGAAACTTGAGGCCTTTTATCAAGAATGGCCACCGAGCATGGACACTCTATTCCTAGTGCAACCGAAAGGACTGCTCCCATTGCGGCAATACAACGTGGGTTTTTTGGAAACGACGGCTCTCCCAAGCCGGTAACGATCCCTAGGGCCTTCTTTAGTAGCTGTGCAGCATTGCTCTCCAGATCAAAAGTTGCCTGGTATAGTTGCCCGAAGATCCCTTGCATTTGTCACCTTTGTGGTGCCTCCACGCTCGTTTTCCTGTTTGAGAAACCTAGTGGGTTGAGCTCAGCTTGTTTACTACTGTTGAGTTCAGTTTCCGCAGGGCAGGCAGCAGCCAAGGTCAATCAGAAGTTCTGAGTCCTTTAGGATGTAAGCACACCGGTAAAGTGCTCAAATGTGCGCTGTATGTCTCGTCGAATCCTCGCCTGAATAGGAGGGAAACGCGAAACTTCATCATACGTAAACCACGAGGGATATTATGCATCGACAGCGTTCGCGCAATTACTAAATCACAAATTGAAAAATTCAGTGGTGGAACACATCAGACGGACCCTAATGTATAAGACCTTGCAAACCGTATTATGCCGCTTCCTTATTCTGTTCGTCCCTTAGTCCTCCTTATTCTGGGCCGACCACCCGTTCGTACCTGTGATATTTAGCATAACGCCGGCGTAATGACCAGGGCTGTGCCCCCCGTGACCCACGAGATGAAG
This sequence comes from Fasciola hepatica, assembly GCA_948099385.1. NCBI lineage: Eukaryota > Metazoa > Platyhelminthes > Trematoda > Plagiorchiida > Fasciolidae > Fasciola > Fasciola hepatica. The sequence continues at coordinate 2,688,393 of CANUEZ040000126.1, read as the reverse complement.
AACATGGTCATCAGCGAAGAGGTGGTCAACATGTATTGCGAGAAACTGAGTGTAGCGTACACAGATGACGGCCAGACAACGACCGTGTTTGGCAGCAAGAGTTCGTGTATGCACTGTGTGGTAAACAAACAAACTGTGTCGCGTGTCTCAGCAAAGGTTTGTTCCCAGAAGTCCGATCGAGTTGGCCTTCGACGGTGGGCGTAGAACCCTTGCATTCGTACCCCTGGAACTCCAAGCATGCCTTTCCCTACATTGATGGCGCAACATCCGATAGCCGACGTTGATGTTTGACGTCTGCGCTTTCGAAGCCCATTCAAAAATCCATTCAGTAGCCTTTTCCGGCAAAAGCTGACCAATAGCCCTGTCGTTCGGTGAACAGTTATCTTCTTGAATGCCTCCGGCTGCAGTGAGGAAGCGGATGATGCCAATGTACCTGTGAATCCGCCTGAGTGGATGGGGCAAAATGGAAGCAATCGCGCCCGTGGGACCAGCAGATGTTAGACTAGGATAACAGGAACGGGCAACGCTTGGTGCTTGTACTTTTCGTAGAATAGTAGGAAAACAGTTACTGAGAGATGGGATTAGTTTAGGCGTTATTGTTGGGGGCGAGTACCGGTCACTTTGTTAGGTGTAATCAATGGTACACCGAAATTCTCTTGATATCACTCTCGTTCTTTGGACATGTGCCTTTGTGTCTGAGCCAGTGTTGGGCTCTGATGACGCATCCAAATGACTTACGCGTGGTGAGGCTTCGGTGGTCACTCAAACTCTTGGGAGGCAGTAGGTGCTCTGAACATCCTCTGGCGTGAGTTGTTCTCCCTAAGATACCTTTCATTTATCCCACTTCCAGGACTTATTCTGAATCGACCAATCAAATTCACACAATTTTTCCGTCCCACCAGAGACGTTTGATTCCATTCCTTAAAAAGTTTTTGCATCACACCATGTTCAGAAAGGTTGCTGACTGCCCACTCTACCGAGTGACTAACCGCTTTAAGTCTAGAAGCAAAAGCTCCCTCAAACTCTCGCCGCTTCGGCACCTTGTTTGGCATATAGACAGAGAAGTGAGTAACAGATTTGAGGCATTTGAGCATGGTGCAGTGTCCTCGGAAAGACAGTTGCTTACCGTGGACGGTGCACTAACCATGTTTTCCCTGCTGGGTTGCTTCGTTGATTCTTTAGAACACCTCAAAGCCCGAAAATTACTGTCGGCCAGTCGCTTCCTGAATTCAGTTGATTCCGGAGTCAACCGTAGACTTAAAGATTCCAAAAGCTGTGCATTCTCCTTTATCCCAGATCGTCCCGTCCTTTCTTTGGTTGTTAGATCACTATTTCTGTCCAGCGCTATTTCACACCAAGGAGTGCTACCGCATATGGCTTAGAAAAGATTCATAGCGGAACTAGTGACTGATTCTGTTTCACGTCCGTGATAACGGTGCTGCCATAGAATTTGTCAGTGAAGGACAGTCTACCGCAAAATCTGCTCCTCTTAAAAGCACGGAGATTGCCGCTTATAAGACCTCTCTGCAGAAGGCTGTTATAATGTATATTGTAGGCAAACCCGTATCGTCACAGTCTTCCGTTCTAGCTCCGCCCAACCTGCACCAACAACCCACCATCAATAACTCTTTCGGGTCACTTCCGTCGACCGGCGTAACGCCGTCCAATCTAGACCTTAACCTGCCTCATTGACCGCCAGTGCCACAGCTTCCCTCTAAACCACTCACCGTTGCATCCCATCTTGTAACGCCACCCACCCTTGCCGGGTTACACAACCCCCCCTCACAGACAGCAACCGCTTATGTCCTGGTCCCTCTGCTAAACTAGCGCCTAAAGTGTTAGCTCCTCACTCGTTACTCTGAACCCGTCAGCCGGCAACAACTTCGGCCCAAAGAGCTTGTATCACAATATCATCTCCTGTCTCTGTTTCCCCTCTTCGCAGTAACACGGCTGCATCCGCGTCACCCCTCCTCCAGCTTACGTCGAAAACCGATCTGATATCTCTCGTGTAACAGCCAATCCATCTATCACCCTTTCACTTTCTCCATCAAAATCATACCCACAGGGTAGCGTTGCTCTCTCCCCGGGTAATCTGCCTGTGCCTTCTTCCCGCCACACACTATTCCGGCCCTTCGTACCCATCAAAGCCTCATTTATCTTCAGTTCTTTATTTTCCACACCTTTTCCCCACATTCACTTCGTGGGAAGTTGTGAAGTGCCTGACGTTCCAACCAGTTCTATTCTCAACGGCGTAGCCGTCTCACTTCCACCTCTGCTACCTTGCTATTCGTCACCCCTTTTTGCCGCGTGTAGGACGCGGCTTTTATTTCCAGCAGTCATCATTCTTATAGCTACCCCATGCATAAACGCCGTTCTATCACTCCGAAGCAAGCTGTACCTGGTTCGACCGCCAAGATGACACACGCTTCTGTGAGTCCTTAGTGATCGTTTCTCGCGCTGTACTCTTTGCTGTGCAGGTTTGCGTAAACAGACCTAAGCCTCGACTTTGGTTTTTTGACTGCCAGCGAAGCATCACTCGATTCGTGACTGCAGTTATCTGCCTCGTCCGTACTCCTCTGGTCTCATTAGCCCCGCGACCCGTAAAGCCACTCTCCAAATCGTGTTCATTCCATCGCTACTGCTCTCTATTTTTTGCTTATTAATGCTCGCTCTGTTACACGCCAACCCACTCCGCTAAATCTCACCGTAATTTCTGCTAATCCAGATGTTATTGCAGTCAATGAAATTTGGCTGTCGGAGCATACGTCTATTAACTGCATGGGTACCCCATGCTATCAAAGCTTTTCTAGTCTGAGGCATTTCCAATGGGGTAGCGGTTGCCCTGGGCATGTTAAGCCTTCCATCAGTACGTTTTCTATACCCCATCCAACTCTTGGCCCATTCATGGACCTGAAAACATAACTTCGCCCACACAAACTTGAACATAGTAGTTAACAGCATTAGATCGCACGATCTATTCCGGACCATTTATCTGCATCTTTACTAGTGCACACTGCAGTCAAGGTGATCATTTGCAAGCGGTAAATTGAACTTTCTCAAGAGACAGAGGACAAAGTGCAAACACACACACAACCAATGATAGCAAATAAAGACACGTTACCAAGGCAAGGCTAACGCAGCTTTCCATTCTCACTGTTTGAACAGTGGAGGGTGACGTTGGTTAATTGCTAGTGCCTCCGAGTGTTGAGATAGACGGGGGGCACTAGCAATGACCAAAGCCACCCTCAACTGTCCAAACAGCAAAAATGGATAGCTACTTTAGCTTTGCCTCGGTAACTTGTTTTTGGTTGAGAACAAAACAACGTAGTGGTTTTATTTACTATCATTAGTTGTGTGTGTTTGCACTTTGTCTCCTGTCTCATGAGAAAGTTCATTTTACCACTTATAAACGATCACCTTGGCTGCAGTATGCGCCAGTGAAGATGCAGCGAAATGGTCCAGAACAGGTCGTGCAACCTCAAGCTATTGACTTATGTGTTCCAATTCATGGACCACAAATGGTTGTCCTTAAATTGGATTATTAACATCTGCCTGAAAGCAGCGTATGTCGTTTTCCTGACAATGATACATATAATACCAGTGCTACCACCTACATTTCTGACTTTTGCTACAGACCACCCCTCCAGCTCTAAACTTTTCGTAGGGGATTTGAATTTTCCACAAATCTGCTGGTGGTCACGCACAGGCTCACTTCCTTTGTTGAAATTCATCGCCCGCACACGCCTGGGAATAAGGTCCTCGACTGTCCAATCCCCTACAAGAGGCAACAATATTCTTGACCTAGCTTTGACTCATGGCCTCACATAAAATAAAACCCAGGTATTATTTAATTTACGTGTGGGCGACCGTGAAGCGGTGTTTTTGTCTACTGCTTTGCCCTTCCAGTATTAAACCAAGCCCAATGCATGCTATATGGTCCCGAATGCCTAATTGATGCTCAGTTTCTCTATTCATTCTTTCTTCAAACTGAGATACCCTTTTTCTGACCGCTGACATCCAGTTGGCCGCCCACTGCGTATTTACAATTCTCTTTGCGCCTTCGTCTAAACTCGCCTCAACCATCATCCGCGAACCCCAACCGTCATCAAAATAATCGAAAAATAAACTGGAGATCACAGCACTGTGAAGCTGCTGTTTGAGTTCCAGAGGCCACTCTGAATTTCCCCACCCCAAACTCATTACCTGAGAAGTCTGGCCACTTTACTGACCTACGGCTTATCCGGCAAGAAAGTGCTGCCTTCAACTACCAGCTAATAACTGAGCGCTTGCCCAGGTTGTTAAACTCGCGGTCTGGGCACAACTCACGTAATAATCCAAACCTAATAAAGCTGAACTCGGAACACGTGAGCTCACCTTAATCTGTATTTAAAGCTGTAAATTCCAGTCAACGCTTGTTGCCCAATTCCGTCATAACTGAAAACGGGGTGGATTTGGAATAGCTACGTTACGTCGTACAACATATTAGGCAATTTTGACATAACCAAACCTCAGTAGATTTCCTTTCGGGTCTTTGAGCTCCAAGTTGAGCAGTAGGACAGTGAGCGCAGCTGAATTAAAGCAAACGTTAAGAAACAGAGGATGAGATTACTAAATACAGTCACAGCACTTTTCAAGCCGGGAGACTCATTTTCAAGACAGTGGTGAAGGTCCGGCTTATGACCAAGGTTTAGAGCAGTGAAACAAACAAAAGGGGAATTCCGGTGGAAGTAGTTCATGCAAATGAAATAATATTTTTTGTGATATGAATACAGATAGACGGGTCAGACGTTTTTGAACTCTCTTACAAAACATTTGTTGCCCTCTTCGTATCTTCTTTCCTACCACACATTATTCTTTCCACCCTTTATTTTCCTCTGATACTGGCATCACTCTTTATGGCACATCTTTTGACTCCGGACGTATCTGTAAGGTAGCCTCCTTGATGAAGCCTCCTTCTCAACCTAGGCCAGAAGGTTCTCTCCCAGCTTTGTTTCTTTTCAAAAGATCTGACCATTATTTTCTCCCTTTAGACCTCTATGCGTTTTCCATGAATAAACATTTATTGCCAAAACAGTTGAATGCTTCCTCCGTGACAATCCTTTTTAGGGAAGGATCTCCTCACGACTTTGATACCTACAGCTGTATCAATCGTTCTGCTGTTATGCGCAACATGATGGAACTGATCATCAATTGGCAAATTCTAAATTACCTACAAAACAGCAATTTATTTAACTGCTCCTGCTGCGGCCTAATCCAAGCTTGGTCTTGCTTTTCTGGCCACTTTCAACTCCACAACAAGTCTACAAATCAACCTTTTCGATCACACCAGACCAAGTAGCAAATCACTTTATTGAAACCCAACTTCAAAACGGGAGATGAATGCTCTGGTCTTGGTCAGTAGAACTTATATTCCTCCTAACATAAATGCAGTATCTGGTCTTGTCTGAACTGGGCCCGATATCCGCCAATTTCTTTTCCAAATATTCGCTTCATTGTTTCCTCCTTCCAAGCCTAATCTGGCATTGGGCTCATATGTAGTGTTCTTTTGCGACCAACAGCGTCGTTGTCTAACATGGCGCGTACTATTCTCCACTTTTTTATCTACTCCTGAGTGAAAAAGCCGAAGCTGTCACCTACATTTTTGGACCACATGGACCTTTCTTTCTTTGAAAGCCCATTTCACCGCACAAGACCATAGGACTCTTTCTGACGATCAGATCGTCACGGTTTACGTGAACATTCTCCCGGCATACACATGGCATCTAGCCTTACTAGGACTCCACCTATGTGTACACAATCGCCTGGTACTCGCCGTTCCCCTACTTAAGTGTTCGTAGAATTTTTTCCTCGTTCCATGCTACATTAGGTATTAGCCTTATTTGTGGCATCCTTTTAAGTTTAGCCCATTTGTTATGAGAAATTGTTTGATTCACTCAGATTTTTGCGAGGTATTCTAATACTTCCCTTCCCTAACCAGAAGCTGGTAGAACTGCCAAACTGCCGACCTTTCCACTTTGCTCCCAACAATAATCCCCCGGAACGACTGCCGCTCACTTCATCCTATGGATAACAACTTGAAACTTTTTCTTGCCAAATTTTCCATGATTCGGATTTCGTCGGTCACACGACTGTTTTCCTATTAACTCCGTCCCAAGGATCCTCAAAACCTGGTCACATGTACCCTTACTGCTTGATTTCTCCGCAGTAATACAACTCACTTAAATCCAAATGGAATGCGGTCAGATCCATCTGTTTAATCGGCGCTCATCAGGCACTCATGAGATCTGCGAAGATGTGCGGGCTCAGCCAAATTGGTGCATTGAACATCCTTCCCCCATAAGTGGTTTTGCAGGTCGGGCTTCTAGTGCACGGCCAATCCCATTCACTATCACCTCTTGCGGATTGCACTGTTCTATTTTTGCGCTGGCCCTGTTGATGCAAACTTGTCATTCTCCCCGTTCTCCTTCAATTATTGCCGGTTTCTCTTCAAGCTCGCTATCGATATGGATGTTACATCTTACCATTTCTGTGCCTGGCAAAAGTTATCTCTACTTCTATGCTCTGATTTTGATGGCCACTACCCTTACCTGTCACCTATCTTTTCCTTTACACCCAGTAGTGGCGTACGCAGTTACTCGTCCATCTTGGCTGGTACCTCATTGCCTCCCATCCCTGGGCTGTACATCCATCAGCCTTTCTATCTCGTTAGAAGCCTTGCCCATTCCCCATGCTAGAACCCCCCACTACTATCCAATCATTGACACGTTTATTGATCATGTTCATTTCCTCACCACAAAGGACGTCCCGCAGTGGAGCGTCCTTCCGTGGTCCTCCAGCAGTCCGAGGGCAGACTGGTGATTATCTACTCCCTTCATTAGTCCGACTGATCACCTCCACGGTACTATTCCGTAGCTCCACCTTGATTTTGCAGACAACCTTGCTTTTCTCGTATTTTTGCTTCCCAGATACATCTCTAAAGCGGCTTTGCATCCCCGCCACAGACATACGTCACACCTGTCGAAATAATTGGTAACAGATGCAAATTTTCCATCCACTTGTTGTATTGTTACCTTTGCTTGCTTTTCGCTCGTGCAGCCGCCGTACAATGCAGCCCAGTTCGACTTATCACCCGGCCACGACATTCATGCTTAAGTACCATTATCCACCTAACATGCGGTAAACAAGTCGCTGAATGCTCACCCGTCTTCCTCTAGCCCTTCTGCCATTCTCATTTTGACGGTCTGTCCCTCTAAAGGTACCTTTTGCACTCCAAGTGGCTGGACCTTATTCTGTATCCAGCCTCTAGCTCTACCACTATTATTGGCAGCCGATGTATTTATTCGATAACCCTTTTCTGCTGCATCCTTCAGCTATACTAGTCATGCCGCCCTATTCATCCTTCCTTTTTCAAGGTAAACGTTACACGGCGTTCACCTACCAAAGTACACTTGCCAGTCATCTACTCCCTCTGCTTTCCTGAAAAAACCTCAATACCGTGGTTACCACAGTTGGTACCCCCCTCACAAACAGATCTACCTTCCACTTCCACTTTGATATATCTCGACCAGCCCTACACATTGGTATCATTTCACCGTAAGCTCAACTTCTTTCCTCCTGCCTTTTTCTCATGGCACCACTCTGTTAGCACCTCTCTCCTTCGAGAAGCTCCATTTATTTGCCATGTAACTGATTCCTCCAGCTTCTAGCAGCCAGTTCTTATCGCAATTTTCGATGTCTGATATAATTTATTCCACCACCGGTATCCCATTTCTGTTCGCCTTCTCAGACCCAGTGGCCTCATGTCTGGCTCTTCACCATTGTCATGCGATCAGCCCATTAAGGTGTCTTTCAATACACTTATTAGACCTCTACTACTTTATCACTTCCGCAACCCACTCACCTCTGTATCCGCACCTCAACGCACCCCAGACCGTTTTACCACCACATTTCCCTTTCCATATTGACACCTGTCGAGGTGCCTACTATCATGCGATCGATTCGCCGACCGCTTATCTCTGAGGTGCCGATTTCGCTTCTCAGAGATTTTGTCCACGTGCCTCTCACACACTGCAGCGTACAAATGACACCATATTCGCAACGACTAATCCTATTTATAAAGATAAACGGGATATAGTTTGCCCTTGTTTGAACTTCGAACTACTGTCACCATATCCAGCGCCGCTGATACGTCAATCCCAAGTTTTCAACCAGCCGCACCCAGCCATAGCTGACCTGAACATCTGACCCTGAGTTTACACTATTTCGGGCCATTTCAAACTTTCTAACGTAATCCTTTTTGTACTCTCAGTTTGTCCGCCACTAAACAGAACTTCTGACTTCACTTGTATCACCTGGTCACACAGTGAAGCATGCCCCGGGCTCTTGCGGAATACTCCGCTATTACTGTTCTAGTTACGGTTGTTCGTACCCCGGAACATTTATCATATTTACGGTAAACTGCGAGATAAAATCCGGGCGGTAAATGGTGAGTGTCAATCCGGAGTCGGCTTCAGTGCAAGTGAATGCTCTTGACTTGTGAACACTGTGGACGGACAACTCTACATGCTTTTTGCAAACAAGGAACGCATTAGCAAACTGTCTTTAATCCCTCACCAAAAGCACTGCATCTAAATCAGACAGATTGTAGGAAGTTACTAAGGGACGCCACGATCTGAAGAGGTTCCGGGTTCTGGTTCAAATAGATTCCGGGACTGTAAAGCAGACAGGTTAAAAGTCCAGCGTCTCGGATGGGTGGGCTCCATGGGTCTCTCGGTGCCACGATTTTAGGGGAAATTCCCTCAAGCTTTATTCCATGTATCCACTCGCATTGCACTGGCCACAGACTGTGGCAGTAAACCGCCACGTAGACAGAACCCCCAAGCCGGCTTAAGAGGAAGGAGGCTGAGGCAGTTGGACAGATTATGGAGCAAAAGAGATGAGGTCAAAAGTAATGGTGAAAAGGTACTGAAGGGAGACGCGACGGACGAAAAGAAAACCTAGAATGTGAAGTAAACAGTGCATGGGGAAGGGAAACCAAAAGCAGTGCAAGTGCTGAGGGAAGTGGTACGGGGAAGCTCAAGAGGTGGAAAAAGTAGACATCTAGTCACCACAAGGACAAACAGTTTGTCGCCAGTCAAAAAAGCGCTATGTTGTTGGTAATGTAGCCCATATAGAAACACCCGGGTCCATACCCGGTCAAATCGACGATTAAACCCAGCCACGGTGGTTACCTCAACCACTTCCTCTGGCAGTTTTTCCAGTCGTTAACCACACGTTGCGTGAAGAACTGGACCCGAAGTCTTGTTCGCGACCTGTTCTTCTCCAGCCTGAAGGCGTAGCCTCTCAGGTTGTTGTTTCCTCCCGACGGCAGGGGGCATACATGCGAGTGCCCGAACCGATCCGGCCCGTTAGGACCCTGTACACTACTGTGAGGTCCTCTCATTTCCTTCTCCTTTCCATGGAGAATAAGTTGAGGTACTCTAGGCATTCCTCATGAGCTTTTCTTCTTACCATGGGGAAAAATCTGGTAAATCGTCTCTGGACCTTCTCCAGTATTTGCCTATCCCGAACCAGATATGGACTTCAGGCCTGGACACAGTTTTCCAAGCGAGGCTAGATGAGGGTGTTGCACCGTAGGAAGCACCGATAGAGCCGATTGTGCGACGGAGCTGACATAGCACCCTGGAAGCGGTTTATGCCGCTTTTTCATATTGGGTTTTGGGCTGGGAATCAGCCCCAACCGTGACCCTCAAGTTCTTAACCACACTTGCTACCGGTATCGTTACTGTTACACCCTCCGTTTCCAGTACCTTCATTGTGAGGTAACCCTTCATGAACCAGATGCACACACTTGTGCACGTTCAGTGGCATGTCCCACTTTGCAGCCAATTCTTGGACTCTGCCCAAATCCCTTTAGATTGATTCGTGGTTTCACATCGTCGGCAAACTTGAAACATGAGTTTTCTAGACCACTTCCTAAGTCAGTTACATACAGGAGGAATAGCAGAGGTCCGAGGACTGACCCTCGGGGCACTCCACTCTGCATGTGTCCAGCCGGAGATAAGCTCTCTCTTCTTACTTAAAAGGTCCTATCGAACAGACACCCCCTAATCCATGTCATCGCCTGGTCCGACAGTCTAAACCCCATAGTTTCTCCGTAAGCAGACAGTGGTTTACTGAGTCGAAAACCTTCTGGAAGTCAAGGTAAGAGACCTCAACTCGCTCCCTATCGTCTATTCTGCTGGTCATTTTCTCCAAGCAGCACAGGAGACTGGACAGACGAGCGTCTCCGTAAGAATCCGAGCTGGAATTCCTCGACAAGACTGTATTGTTTTAGATGCAACACTACCCGATCCCGAATGATCCTCTCCGTGACCCTCAACTTGATGGAGGTTAGGTTCACTGGACGGTAGTTTTCACGACTACCACTACCACTCCTCCACGTATCGGTTTTGGAAAATCATTGAATTGCACCATAATATCTTGAGTTGGTAAAACTGCCCACTCACAATATTTGCTTGTTTCGCACAGCTTGCTTTCCTGTGAACTGATCTTTTTTATTCGCTGCCACCGCCCTGCCTTGTCATATCCTATTTTGGACCTGCGTGATGCACGTGGTTGTCTGTCGCAGGCTGTGAACGTGATTCCCATTTTGAGTCCTAACGACCTCAAATTTGAGGCTATCTTACATTTTACTATGTTGTTAATTCAGTAACTCAGTATGGTAAAACCTACGGATTAAACTCGTTTTGGTTTCGGAATCTGTGCGAGTTAGGCGGCGCTTTCCTGAAAGTTTGTATTATTACTGAAATTGATCGATTATGAGTAAGGAAACACGCAGCGGTCCCATAAGGAAGAAAGGCATTCAGAATCCAAACATGAAACAATTCGGCAGGTCACAGAGGAGGGTTTGGTTACATCCAACTCTATAGATAATGGTAAGCCTACTAAGCCTGTAAATTCCAGTTCATTTTTTTATCAATGGTGTTGTTTAGCATAAGAATGTTGACTTGTTCATGTTATGGGCATCAGGACTGGAGCAACATTGGTAACAGGCCCAGGATGCAGACAAAAAATGAAGACGGAAAGAGCTCGGTCACAGAACTAGTGAAAATGGCCCCTCCTTTGGACCAGTGCAGTTAGAAGTAGGAGGTCCTACCCCGGCAGTCAAGCTGTGGGCACCGATAGAACCAAAAACCGATTTGCCGAGAGTGGGGACGGCAGTTTTCAACAGAAGACCAGATCTGTACTGCATTTTGTTTGGCAATTTGAATTTCGTATCGAGAATAAGGTAACCTTTCCTGGACAAAGGCTGCCTTATCTGACTCACTATCGTCGTGGAAGAGCTAGAAAAACCTTTGATGGGTGCATCGTGCTTGACTCGGACCAAGGCTACGCACGGGCGGGGAAGATTTTGGAAGATCTATTTGACCAGTTGTTAAATTTGCTGACAATCTAACAGAGAGCTTGATGCTAGAGACCAGGCGAACAAAGGGTGGCGTCTATGCTATGGCCGACCTTGTGATTAAGATGCAAAATTGTTCTCTAAACCTTGATCGCTCAGGTTGCTAGGTTGATCTTGATGTAGTGCACACTTTGAAGGGAATATTTCGTTGTATCTCATCTAGCTACAGGGCTGCTGGCCCGGAGAAACAAAGGGCCTAAGCTGGAAGGATTGCGATACCAGTTTCGAGGACATGACCGACAATTTAGACGGGCAAGCAATAATAATAATAATAATTGTATATTACGGATGCGCCCGAAGCATGCTAGAATGCATGATCAGATGATTATAGTGATGCTGGAATGACAATTCACAAAAGGGTACAAAATCTGCATGCAGAGTATCAAAGAGTGTTACAGTGAACTAAAACTGTAGTAATGCTCGGCAAATTCAAAGGTCAGGCATATTCGGTCGACCCATTCGCGAAAGCGACAGAACAAACAGACTTTGCGCCAGTCAAGATGAAAATGCTGCTCGAGAATACTCGACACGACAGCCCTGGACAGGCAAGTGTGCCATTTAGTGTGAGGGTGAAGCCTACTCAAGATGCAGGGCTTGCGACGCCTATCAAGGTTATCAGACTGTTCGACATTCCTCAAAGCTACAGTAAATGAAATTTGGGCAGTGACAAGGATGGTAGGAGCTTGTTTCATCGGCCCTAAAGCCTCAAGCCGGGCAGCAGAGAGAGAGCTGGATTCGATCACGAAGGTTGTCTAGCCAGACACCATCGACTAGTACACAAGGCGAAACAAGTTACACCAGATGGGAACACAAAGCTTAGTGTGATCTGTTCAACATCACGGCCTGCCAACAGGCCGGTACGCCTGCAAGTGGTCGCTGTGGTGGTGACGAACCCTAATGGGGTGGCCAAAGATTCGGTCTTTTGTCGATAGCAAATCGGACACCATCTTGGTAGAGGGGCGGTTTGCCGATAATCACCAGCTCGCGAAAAGCCCGGCGTCGTTGGCTGTGAGTACGGCGGGTGGAACCCGGGTGATAACTGCGGGCCTTTTGAGATTGCAACTCTTCTTCCTGGACACCCATGAGTAAAACGAGTCAACAGATTATTTCATATAAGCTGATCTCCCGATGCGGGCAACTAGGTTGGTGAATGCAGTTCTATCTAGGTGGCCCCGTTTGCAGGACGTAACCGTCGTAGGGTGAGAGGATGAGGAAGTAGACCCCATCGGTTGCGGCGTGCCAGAAGCACACTGGGTGCTGGATAATACAGAAGGCAGCTGCCAGGCAACCTACTCCGTACTACGACACTAGAATGGATATCATACAGCCCAGCCGGGGGAGGCGGCTCCGTAAGTTATGTATCCCCAGAAACGGAGCATCTAGGGCATCAGCTGCGGCCTTTGTACGAGCATATTTTTCATGGCTTTGTGGACGACCGACTGTCATTATCGCGCGAGGAACCTTTTGCACTGCCCGCAACATGGCAATTGCCCAAAGTCCCAAAAATTCAGTTGGAAGCACCCCTCCCGTAGAGTGCACATGCCGATCTTCTGGCTGAGAACAGCACTTACGCTCTTCAAACATAAGACTCTTGAACAAACTTTTCGGTGGACACGAGGGTCTCTGTGGATAGCACTCGGAGGTAATGTTAAAAAAATAAGCGCTTGGTTATGTGAAAAAGCTGCCTGCAAATACCAGAGACCAAAAAGGGATATGGTGCTTGCCTCACCACCAGTTATCCATCAAAAGAAGCCCGGAAAACTGATGGTGGTTTTTGATTGTGCATCTAAGTTCCGAGTAGCCATTCAAAGATCGTCTTCCACAACGGCCGGATTGGAAAAACCGGTGATTGAGGTCGATTCGATTTAGGCTAGGCAGTGATCCTGTCGGCCGATTTCAGAGAGGTGTTTCTTCAGGTAAAGACGCCAGTACAGGAAAGGGATTATTAGCATTTATTATGGTGGAGAGGGTGCAAACTGGAAAAAATGGAAATGGATTACAGCCTGACAGTTTTACCCACCTGGCGCGATAACGTCACAGTTTGGCGCGAAATGCGCTCAACGGAAAACCCTGGTTAGGAAAGGTGATTTGGTTCACTGATCAGTAGTGGATAGTTTTAAAGGAGACTTCTTCGCCGACGACTACCTTGGATCGCTCGATGGCGTCGACTCGAACATAACACAACCCAGCTTTCAACAGAATTTCTACGGAAGGGTGGATTCCAACTCAAGAAGTAGATACGAAACGCGCCGGGGTTTCTCGAAGTCATTCCGCACAATAGGAAGGCAGAAAAGGTTCGGAATTTAAATGAGTCACCACTTCCATTGGAACGCACTCTAGGAGTACAACGGGGCGCGGAAACGGACGACTTGGTCTTCGGAGTGAAAGTCCCCGACCAGCCGGTTACGCCTCGAGGTATACTGCCGGCCACCTTTAGTCTGTTCGACCCACTCGGTTTTCTCTCTCTCCCTGGTTGCTGCAAGGCAAGACCCCGCTGCAGCTGCTCTGTCAAAAGAGAGTTGACTGGGCCCAGCCACCTGAAAAGAAGGTAGGCTAGAAAAGGAAAGATTTCCTGCTCGCTTCAAAGAAAACGGGGGACGTACGCGTTACCAGGTGCTCACCTTCTGGTCGCACAACCCAGATGGGAGAGTTGCATGCCTTTTCTGGTGCCTGCAAAGTTAGACACGGGGCTGTAGCGTAGGGACAGTGGTGCCTGATTGATGGGAGCTACGTTGCGGAGATCCTGTTTGCATAGGCTAGCTTTACCCTACCGAAATCGGTTTCGATCCCGAGCCTCGAACTCAAAGCAGCCGTGTTAGCCGTTGGCGGTACAGTCGATAGAAGGTGATTTGACTCCAATAGTTGGTCAGGCAGGTTTCGTATGGACTCGATTGTTGTGCTGTATTACATCAATGAAGTCAGAAGCCGTTTGAGCACTTTCTTCACTAATCGACTTGCAGTCACACGACGAAACCACTGTAAGTCAGTGGCAGCATGTTCAGCCAGTCGACAACCCAGCGGACAAATATTCCCGAGGTGCGACCAGTTCTCGACGGTTAGGCACAAGGCAGGGGGGTCAAAATTCCTGGGCCGTTTGAGGATGGGTTCCATAATTTGTTCGGAAATGGAGGTCACAGGTGTTTCAGCGAAAGCAGCAGCCACCGAACAAACATCCTCCTCATCGCTGTTGGTCAGAATTTCTTCCTGAAAAAGGGTTATCAAAAAGCGAAATCCCAAAAGATATCGAGGACAGTCAGTTCCTATTTTGTCTCGTCTGTGACGGCCGATGATTCCCCATGCCCAAGTCACTTGTACTCGCTGATATCTGGGCTAGTATCGGCAGTTTCATCTCAGCCATCTAACTTGTCAGCACAAATAACTAAAACTAACTGCCTTACCGTCCGGAGCTAAACGCGACACCACCAGCTGTTTTCAACTTAGGCGGAAGTGACATCCCAAGTTTGTTTCCAATAGATTTTAATTTACTTATTGACAGTAGCACCTCCCCTCTCAATGGAAAATATAAGATATCTTCCCAATTCCTAATGAAGCTTCATGGAAAGACCTAGCCAACTATCAACCCATGAATGAAAACTTCATGACTTCTCCCATTGTAAAAAGACAGGTCGAAAACAATCCGACAGCTCATGCACTGGACCGCGACTTCATTTACCCCGATTGGCTTGATTTTCTTCAAAAACGACTGTGTGCTACTGGTACGGGTGAGTTCCTCAACCTGTTACTCGTGGTTACCGGCAGCGGTAAATCAGTGATTGTTAGTTTTCTTGGTCTGTCTCTCAGCTGCTCGGATATTCTCAGTCTTCCATGTATACAGTACGGTCTGAACTAATAAATTTACGGTCCGCATGGCTTCGCCGTCTTCGAATTAACCTGTCATTCCGTGGTAGTGTTAAGAACCGGTGATCTTCTACTTCATTCCCTTGGGTGAATACTCCCGTGAACTATCTTTTGCCACGTGGAGTATCCATTTTCTCTATCCCAGTAACTTAGTCCACCATCCAGTCTAATTTTTTACCAATGAAAGTCCTCTCTTTGGAAGAACTTTTACAGGAAGTGATATCTTCCGTTTTGGTTTACCTAACATTGGAAGAGATAGAAAAAAACTTGTGATGGTACAACAACATTCTAAGGCATTTCCATATATGTCTACTACTTAGCCAACGACGTTGTTCTGAGATATTGACGAGTAGCTCCACAACATTTGTTCCAATGGACAGTCATACTTGATGGATCGTTAGGAGTATGCGGGTACATTCGATATTGTAGTAAGCAGATGGCAGCGGTCAAACCGGTCCTTCAAGTTATTCAATAACCCTTTCCGTGTATTTGATTATACACTCCTTTCCAGCGCTCCCGAAGGCGACACTCTTAGCTTGCAAAGACACTCACACCAAGGCCTCATCCGAACCTGTGGAACAAAGCTCACACCTGGCAACTTTCAGCACAGTATGCTAGATGGCAAAAGGACTGTGGGCGGGGCAGAAGTGGAAATTTCTTGGATGGATTCAACTGCCCTATGGAAAAAACTAAAGGACAAAATGGGTGTACTTCACCATCTCTCGTGTTGTTCTGTATTTATCTCTCCATAATCGAACTGCGAAGATAAGAGCTTTTTAAAAAAGCAAAATTGTCTGCCCACTATCCAGGCCTGCCCTGGGCATTGGAAACCTACGAAGTTTGCCCGATAACAATTCTATAGTTCTGCATTTGGTTCTTTTTCAGAGCCTATGGCAGATAAAAGGGCATCAACGTTCCACATTACTCGTTGGCCTCACGTTTCTAGCCTTGGCTACATCCACTATACCTCTACACAGGCTTTGAAAGGCAAGCTAGCAGCTTCCTACCACTGTCAGTGCTTTCCAAATGTCATCAGTCTACCGGCGGCTTTTGATATTTGGTCCATCGATTGACGCTCTCGGATGATGCTGTAATCAAAAATTCCCTCTTGGACATCCTTCATAGATCTTTTTTTCGTTCCATTTCTTCTGCATCTTTGGACTCAATTTCAACAGGTCTATGAAGCATCACATAGTAGCCAATGCTAAAAAATATACAATAACACATTGTGCTGCGTCAGCATGGTACTTACCCATCAAAGCATAAACTTTTTGCTCAAAACTACCCTACCACCTCGGAGCTTCCCTACACTCTGCACCAGTAATCTGCATCAGGTGTTACCGTTTCTTATTCATGATAACTGATCACTATCACGCTAGCTTAACATCAGGTCGGGCCGCCTCCCAACAGGTGCCACCTAGTGGATTCTGTTCCCTCACATACCTCCATCAATGATAACAACTGACTTTTTCTCCGGAGTTTTCCATGGCTCTCATTGAAAGACCCTCCCAAGCACAATTTTATACACAAAGAATACAGTTCACAAGTTCCTACAGAGTCGTGCTTGATACATAGTGGACGTTCCCGAACAATCGTTTAAATATAATTCATTTGTTGCTACGACTAAGGGGAGCTTTTTATAGGTCTTGGTTGCTCGCGCCTCTTAGTTCAATCGTTCCCTCTCCTACAACTTTTGTCTCGCCGCAACTAACCCCTTCACATATATGGCCGTCTGTCATGCCGTATATTGTACTCCTTTTTCTTGGCTCTTTTGCTAATATTCAACCATTTTGAACGCTTGCTTACAGTGTCTTCCAGGCCTTTGCTAGTTTGTCAGCTTGCAGCAGCGTAGTCCAGTCCCTGTCAATGATGACCTTTGAAGCTTCTGTTATTAAAAATGGTGAATAAAGGCCCTGATTGTTGTACAGGAAACGCCCCCACTGTCCGTTGAAGAAAACGTTTACCGTTGTTGAGTTGATATAAACCCATCCAGCTTAGGGCTCGTTGTCGCCACATTTTAACCCGACCAGCGGCTGGAACCATTTCCGGACTGCAAATTCTCCAACCAATTTCAGGTTCTCAGTAATTATTCCTCTCTCACTGACAGCTTAACCGAGTCCCGAAAACGAAGCCTCGGGTTGGCACATCTCGAGTTTTCTTTCGGATGCAATCCAATGTGTTGGTTCCTACCCTCTGAAGTCAACCATCGTGGACACAGGTTGGCGCTATTCCTGGCAGTCCTCGTTGATACGGTTAAAAGCTGGACCTTCATTCCGAGACAGTGAACATGTACATAAAAATAAAACATTTTGCAGCGGAGGGTGTCATCAACCAGTGACAACTGCAAGAATCTAGCTGCTGTAAACCGTTTGTTGGGTCAGCAAACGTAGAAGCTTAAGCTGTAGGTACAACGGTTCACATAATCCTAGTGCAGTTCGCAAAAAGGAATTCAGAGCCGTGATTGGTGACGCTGAAAGTGTTGTTCACGTACACAAGAGAAGGCAAAGGACTTAGGACACTGCCTTGACCAACTCCGATGGCAATTTGCCGAGGTAGTGGTAAACCGCCATCAACGTCCACAGCCTATTTTGAGATCTTAGAAGTGACAGCAAGCCACCTCATGTTAAGGTCAGGAACTTCGTGAGTTTTCACATAAGCTAACAATCTAAGGTAGGACACCCGACCAAAAGCCTTGGTGGGGCCCAAAATGTTCACAATCACAGATTTACCGCTGCCGGTAACCACGAGTAACAGGTTGAGGAACTCACCCGTACCAGTAGCACACAGTCGTTTTTGAAGAAAATCAAGCCAATCGGGGTAAATGAAGTCGCGGTCCAGTGCATGAGCTGTCGGATTGTTTTCGACCTGTCTTTTTACAATGGGAGAAGTCATGAAGTTTTCATTCATGGGTTGATAGTTGGCTAGGTCTTTCCATGAACCTTCATTAGGAATTGGGAAGATATCTTATATTTTCCATTGAGAGGGGAGGTGCTACTGTCAATAAGTAAATTAAAATCTATTGGAAACAAACTTGGGATGTCACTTCCGCCTAAGTTGAAAACAGCTGGTGGTGTCGCGTTTAGCTCCGGACGGTAAGGCAGTTAGTTTTAGTTATTTGTGCTGACAAGTTAGATGGCTGAGATGAAACTGCCGATACTAGCCCAGATATCAGCGAGTACAAGTGACTTGGGCATGGGGAATCATCGGCCGTCACAGACGAGACAAAATAGGAACTGACTGTCCTCGATATCTTTTGGGATTTCGCTTTTTGATAACCCTTTTTCAGGAAGAAATTCTGACCAACAGCGATGAGGAGGATGTTTGTTCGGTGGCTGCTGCTTTCGCTGAAACACCTGTGACCTCCATTTCCGAACAAATTATGGAACCCATCCTCAAACGGCCCAGGAATTTTGACCCCCCTGCCTTGTGCCTAACCGTCGAGAACTGGTCGCACCTCGGGAATATTTGTCCGCTGGGTTGTCGACTGGCTGAACATGCTGCCACTGACTTACAGTGGTTTCATCGTGTGACTGCAAGTCGATTAGTGAAGAAAGTGCTCAAACGGCTTCTGACTTCATTGATGTAATACAGCACAACAATCGAGTCCATACGAAACCTGCCTGACCAACTATTGGAGTCAAATCACCTTCTATCGACTGTACCGCCAACGGCTAACACGGCTGCTTTGAGTTCGAGGCTCGGGATCGAAACCGATTTCGGTAGGGTAAAGCTAGCCTATGCAAACAGGATCTCCGCAACGTAGCTCCCATCAATCAGGCACCACTGTCCCTACGCTACAGCCCCGTGTCTAACTTTGCAGGCACCAGAAAAGGCATGCAACTCTCCCATCTGGGTTGTGCGACCAGAAGGTGAGCACCTGGTAACGCGTACGTCCCCCGTTTTCTTTGAAGCGAGCAGGAAATCTTTCCTTTTCTAGCCTACCTTCTTTTCAGGTGGCTGGGCCCAGTCAACTCTCTTTTGACAGAGCAGCTGCAGCGGGGTCTTGCCTTGCAGCAACCAGGGAGAGAGAGAAAACCGAGTGGGTCGAACAGACTAAAGGTGGCCGGCAGTATACCTCGAGGCGTAACCGGCTGGTCGGGGACTTTCACTCCGAAGACCAAGTCGTCCGTTTCCGCGCCCCGTTGTACTCCTAGAGTGCGTTCCAATGGAAGTGGTGACTCATTTAAATTCCGAACCTTTTCTGCCTTCCTATTGTGCGGAATGACTTCGAGAAACCCCGGCGCGTTTCGTATCTACTTCTTGAGTTGGAATCCACCCTTCCGTAGAAATTCTGTTGAAAGCTGGGTTGTGTTATGTTCGAGTCGACGCCATCGAGCGATCCAAGGTAGTCGTCGGCGAAGAAGTCTCCTTTAAAACTATCCACTACTGATCAGTGAACCAAATCACCTTTCTTAACCGGGGTTTCTCTTTCACCACGGCGCCTTCCACTCCATGGATTTTGGCGGTGGTATTTTTAAATACAATATCCATTTTTATTGCTGTTTTAGCCCTTCTTATCTTGGTCTCTTTAGCGATATGCTGGACGAGAGCGTTGTCATGCCATGGGGTGGGTAGCCTTTGGGAGGAAGCCTATTCCCCTCACAGATGTATATAGCAGGCATCAATTCAAAAATAATTTGTGCAAAACTCAATCATGGAGAGAATCTGCTTCTTTATCTTTAACCGAAAATTGAAGTATCTTTCCCACCAGTCTTCGTGTTTTCTTGTTTGCTCGCCATATTTTTTATTGCTGTTTCACTGTACTTCTACGTCTCCCATCGGTTGAAACGCCTTTTCTGAAGGCCATATACGGACGCTATATTCCATGTAGTTGTAAGCGCTTGTTGCACTGTGCCGTTGGGCGGTCAGCAGGCATCTGGTCGTGCGGATATTCCTATTCTCTCTCTGGATAGCGAGTGGGCTAGCCTTGTCAACTTTCGCGCTGTTTTTTAATCTGTTTCCTTCATGGGTTATTCCCTTGAGCCTTTGTGGGCCTGGAAGGACTCAGTTTAGTTGCACTGTGGGCTTGATTTGTGTCATGTGTTTTTTCCCCGATGGATACACAGGGTCTTATATTCTGTGTTGTGTGCCGTCGTGTCTCGTGTTGTGACGTCTTATTGGGCTGAATATGCGGCGATACAATGCCAGTTCGATCCGTGTTATCCGGTTTCATTTTGTTCGAGACTTTACTGTGCCACTAATTACTCAACAGTTGAAACCTCCTGAGAATTGGGACAGGATGGTTTTTTTGCTAGCCGTCAGAAAGTTAGAGTCATTACCTTTGTTAGAATTAAACTTCAGATACTGAATAGGTGGACGAGCGCAGGGCAACTCACCCTCGGTGAGGTCCTCCCGGCGGATAAGGTGCTGTCAGTCGCTTTTCGTGAGCCAGTTTTTTCTTCCATATTTCTGCCTTCTACATAACTTGTGAGGCTGGGGACACTTGTCACCTGATTCCTTTCCGTTGATGAGCCTCTCTCACTTTCGTACTTGCCAATACTTACCTGTTATCTTGACTTGTAAGTAGTGTTCCTCTTGATGCTCCCTGCCATAGGTGATGCTCTGGCGGATTTTAGAAGGTACGAACTTCGGGCTTCGGGTCAGTCTACTCGTTTCCACCGTTCATTTTTTTCACTTTCTTTATTCGATCTTCCCTTTCCACTTCTCCCTTTTTCTCTTTTCACCCTTGTTTTTCACTGGTTTTCATATATATATCCTGTTCACTTATCCTCCTACTTCGTTTATTCTTACCTATGATCTGAGAATGTGATTGAGCCTTTTACTTTCGGCCTACTGCAGAGATGGATGGATAATTCAGTGATTCAACTACTCATACCTCGGAAAGCTGGCCCAAGGGATTTGAGTGGCTTTCCTCAACTGTACCTTCGGTGTTGCGAGCTAAAAGCTTTGCAAAATGCAGTCCTGATTTCTATAAGTACATTTGGTTGTTCCAAAATCTGTTTCGCAGAGACGTTTGACAGGTGTTTTCAATAGTCTTTCGACGAATTCCGGATTTTGGACTTCCGTTCTAGAGGCTCTTCCTCTTGGCTTCCTGTTCATTATTCCAGCTCAGCTGTCCTCAATTTTCATATGAAGATGGAGCGCAGTCAGTTGAACAAGCGAGGATGGGAAACCACTGAAAGGTCAATAAAAATCCGTTGATGTATGCGTAAAATACGGAAGAACCAACGATATTCTACAACAATTCAGCACAACAAAATAACAGAACGACAGCAGGTGAAGGCATGGAACATTCGCGTGGCCTCGGCTACCCATCGGGTGTCCAATTTTAAGGTCGTATGATCTGTACCATGCTGTCTCTCTAGTCTGCGCGTTCTCTAGTTTTCCCTGTTCTGTGTCGACCACCCGTTCGTACCTGTAACATTTAGCATAACTCCGGCGTGATAACCAGGGCAGTACCTCCAGCGATCCATGAGATGGAGAACAACGTTGTCAGGGAAGAGGTGGTCAAAAAGTTTTGCGAGAAACTGCGTGTAACGAGCACTTGTGACGATCAGACAATGACAGCGCTTGGCAGCAGGAATTCAAGTAAGCACTGTGCAGTGAACAGGCAAGCGTAGTAGGATGCAACCACAAACGTCCTCATCTGTCAGTTCAGCCAATTTTTTCTCAGCTCACAGCTGAAATGACCTCGTTTCGCTGCCGATCTGGGGCCCCTTTGGAGGTCTGGAAGGTCACCAGTCCTACTATTTCCTCTGGCAGTCTATTCTAGCAATTCATCACCCTGTGTCAGCGAATTGAGATCCAGCTATCACCTAAAAGTCGCTTTTGCCAGCTTTTCCTTTTGATCTCTTTTCCGGGAGTGGCCGCCAGGAAGAAACTCGCTGGCCTAGGCCAAGAAAACTCTACAATACCTCAAACGTTTAGGGCCTCACACATCTTACCAGCCGTTTTTCATTAGGAATGTTCCCCAGTCTCTTACCATTAAGCGGACATTGTCCGTCCATTACGGGGGTTCCAAACACACAACTCCAACACAGTCATCAGATCCATGTTTTCCACCACCAGTGAGGAGGACACGGCCAGTGGGAAAAAGAGCGGTTAATGTAGATTGCGAGGGCTTGCCCGTAGAGTGGACGAGCGACGGCAAAATGAAGACAGAGCTTGACAGCAAGAGTTCAGATAAACAGTTTAGTGTTAAAAATGGGCGAATTTTGCTATAGCAACACGGGCTACCAATTCAGTAGAGAGAAGAAAGCGGTAAAATGATACTTAAAAATATCGCAAGTTAGTTCGAAGTTAGAACGAGAAAGGAAGCCCCAAAACTCACCCACGCCGAGATGGTGTGAATATTAGTTGGGAAGTTAGAGAACAGGAAAAGTACAGATAATTTCGGTTCTGTATCATAGGAAAATTTTCTCGGTTTCATCCCGAGTTTTCTGACTTATTCAGGTTATATCAGGCCATCGGGTAAAGAGACAAATTTATCCGACTTTCCCTAGTATTTACATTGACTCGTTGCCGCGCTGTGAGTGGCTCAATGTGTTCGACCGTGCGGCACGGCCCAGAGGCATTGGGTAAAGTAACCCAAAATGTATAAGATTGAGGAAATGCGGCTAACTTCACAAGCAAAGTCATACAATTTATCCTATGTTATATTGAGGTTGACTCACTACCTGAGTATTTTGGTGGACGCCTTATCCTTGACCAAAAGCGCTTTCGTGGTTGTGCCTTCATCAGGGGTTAAGAGAAAATCGGCAGCATTTATAAATTTTACTTAACCTGCTAAGAACACTGCTTCCCAGAGGTGACTCATACATCCATAAGAGAGAGATTCCAGTTTGAATCAGCGTGAACTTTTGCACCGAGATCTGTTTAACGGGCGTCTTTATTCTCTTTTGTTTTTACTTCTATAACGACAGCAAGATTCCCACAAACGGTGCCGTCTAGACTCTTCAACGAGAACCGAAGATCTTTCAAAATGTATCTTGCTCAGTGTTTTTCACAATTATGGTCACCTTTTATCGGATGAATGAGAGAAAGACCACCAAAAGCACATATTTTGGAGGCAGAGGACCTGCTGAATTTAATTGCTTAGACTCTGTTTTGTCAGTCACGCTCAAGGTGCAGTGCCGGAAATCCCTGCCCTTATCCTTCGGGAGAATATCCCCCGGCCATCTCACTCCCTGCTGGAAGTGAGGTTGTGGGAGCATTCGTAGCGACAAGCATCACGGGATATTAGGACTGCATCGCCAGCCCAGAAGGGAAGGGCCCGTGTTGGTTACGTCAGGAGGTGTAACTTGAGGGGTCTGTCATTTTGCGGACGTTTCTCATGTAGGTTCTAGTGTATGATGAGTCGTGTAAAGCTAAGAAAGAGTCATTTGACTTCGAGATCTTCCCAAAATACTTTCCCCCTCGGGCGCAGCTGTATTATGTCAACCACCAATAAAGAGTCGGACTTATATAACATACACTTAGATTCGTTTGTGTACTTCTTTTAGAGGTACGCAGGACTTTACGGAAATCCTCACCGGTAAAGCTAAGAACGTCTCCAAGTTCAAGGAAAAGAAGTTAACTAGTTAGGTGGTAGGTTTTTAGAATAGCCTTCTTTACTATATTTTTCGACAGGTTCTTAAGGAAATTCACGCTAAAGACTAGTCCACTCATTGTTCGCTGTAAGACTTGCGAAAGCATGCGGAACTTCAAGGTCAAGCCTATATAATGATCATCCTATAGCGCAAACATGAAAGTCATCGTGAAATCTCCTCCGTTTTGAGGGTGGTAGCGAAAGGGCTACCTGCACACAGGCTTTCGGAGCCAGAGGTGCAACATGAGAGGGAGCTTAGGGTGGGAAATAAATTACTCACAAACAATAGCCTCCATGTGGAGATGGGGAGTTGTAGTCCCACATACTTGTTAACTCTAGCTATTTGCTTTTCATAAAGTTGTTTAGTTCAGCTTCATTGCGGTCCTGCACCAGCACAGAATGCACTTGTTGGATAGCAGTTTGCATCAGTTTCGACCACTCCTGTAGGTCCCAGGGCATCAAAGCCGGAGGAGCGAATAACACTGAAAGAATTCCTGGTGCAACAAAAACAGAACTTGCTAATTAAAAATGGCCAGTAGTTTAGACGGCGAAGGTGGGAAACACCTGGGGAGGGGTTCAAGTGAAAAAGAAAACCTCACGAAGGGGCACGGTGGCTGAGGTCGAAAGGAGACCCTGTTTAACTTAAGGAAATAAACCTGCCGATTATTATTATTTAAGAGTCCACCATGAAGGAGGTAAATGCGAGAAGTGACTTGGACAAAAGGGGGTCAATGAAGTCTTCAGAAACGTGGGAATGAACCATTTGACGGGGCTGAGAGGGGTTAACAAAGCTGCAGTCTGGACGCAACCATGACCAGAGCACTAGGTGCTCCCAGCCAGAGCGAATACAGTAGAAATTACAGTGTGACGTAAAAAGCCAGCTTGTTGCTGGGTCAGTTGATGCTTTTCGTTGCTCGCAGAAAAGATATCTCATCCTACTAACTGCCTCAAGGACCGAGAAAAGGACCCAGGTGGGTTTATAATACAACGAGGAACAATTGCAGGTGGAAAATGCGGCCGGGGGCCTAGGAGTAAATAGAACGGTTAAAATGAGATCTCTGCCCCAGGGACAGTACCGCGCATCAGCGGCTGTAATCAAAGATATAATGAGGGTTCTGCACGGGAAAGCTGCCCACTGGAGGACAAAAGCGGTCCCTGGCCCCTTTCAACAGGGTCGCTCAAGAATGCGACAGGGGCGAACCAAGCTATGGTGCCGATGAGGCGTGCGCAAGAAGCCGACCTAGTGGACCAAGAGGTAATACAAGCAACCTCTGATACTATGACTCCTGGTAAGTTGAGTTCAAAGATTCGGCAGTCTCTCAGGTGCTGCGCCCGAGGTGGGACACGAAATCAGGAGAGAGCAGTAGCTTCCTACCTGAGAAGACCTTGGCTGTGTTGTGCACCAAAGCATGCAGTATTAAAATCGGTAGAGCGCAATGGAGGCGAAAGTCTAAAGGCCATGGTGTTGGGGAGTTCTAGCATCCGAGAAGTGGTTTTTTAAAACGGCAATGTATGGAAATAAACCGGAAGCCACTGCCACTGTATACGCGATAACCCGGTGGGCGGCGAAGTAACCGTTCTCATCAAACAAGGTTTGGTTCACGTGAATTCGAAAGTCAGGCTGTGCACAGGGAACATACGGATATGTGCCGCCGTTGTCAAACTCATATGAGAAAACCCGTGATTGCATACGTGTGCAGGGGTCCGAAATTAGGAACCGAAGACGCAGGTCCCAAATGAGCACTGGAGCAATTAGGGGCGGAAGCAAACGCCGCACGAGTTGCTGGGGATCTCAACCGGCCAAAAATGATATAGGACACCAAGCGAAGTATTCACGGTAGAACAAAGGGGAACTTCGTCGAGCGGTTTTGCCGTAGAACCCCGTTCCGGCACATAGGGGGAGAAGGTAAAAAAGGAACGGGAAACCATCCTTCTCTTCTAGAGCCGGTGACTACAGAGTACGAAGGCAGTGTAGACGGGCTCAGCAATCACTCATCTTTGGGCTAGAAGGATCACGTACTGAGCAGGTTTATATCCTGCCTTGAGCTTTGGTTGGTCACAGAGGAACTGCGCAGGAATTCTAGATAGAAAGGGGTGTTGAACCAAACACAGGACCTGCCAGACTGGACTGGGAAGTAGGTGACGAAAAACCGTGGAGGGAGACCAATGGCAGATAAATAAACGAAACTCACTGAAGCTTCCGGAGGGGCTTGCCCCACTGCAAGAGAACAATTGTAAGATTAGGCCTGGGTGGTGGATGGTAGCTGTTAGAAAATCTATGCGAAAACGCTATTGGAGTTGGCAGAAGTTTAAAGTGGTCGAGAGTGAGGGAGAGTGACCACAGTGCACGGAACACCGGAACTGAGCTCTCGAGGTACAAAGAACCTTCGAACTAGCTTCGGCAGGGGCAGCTAAGCGAAATCCCAAGAGATACCTTAGATATGCTTATTTGAAAGGTGCCCTTGGAAAGGGATTCGGAACACCAATTTCAAGCTATGTGGGAGAAGTCCGCGAAGATCAAAGCTGAGCGGAGACTGACGGTGAGCACTTCGAGAGTGTGTACTGAAAAGATGTGGGGCATGCAAGGGGAAAATAAGAACCGCTGAGAGAGCGCGATGTGCCACAGAAGTCTATAACGATGGGGGTGACCAGAATAATACTAGAGGCCGAAAAAACAAGTCACCTGGTCCACATGGCATAAATAGGGCCACTGTAAAAAAAGGGTTATCCGTTGCCCGTTTAGGGCCACCATTAGGGGAGGTGTACTGCCAGCAGACTGGAGGTCACAAGTAGCTGTGGTTATTCACGAGGGCTGGCGGCACTCACAGAAGCAAGAATACCTAGGTTTAAGCCTCACGTGCATCCTTTTCAGACTCGTCAAAAAACTTTCAACAGAATACGTCCGCAAGCATTCAGCAGGGCACAGGCTGCTAAGTGAAGCACAGCACGGCTTTGGATGGGTAGATCATGGCTTTATAATCTCTCTTTCCTGAAGAAATTCACAAAGAAACTGGATGAAGTAATAATACTGGGAGTTTGCTATCCTGGATCCAGAAAGATATATAACCCAGTGAGTCACCTCCCACTGCCGGGTAAACTGAAGTCCTGTGAGACAAAGGGGCACTTACTTGGTAGGAGAGTTGGCATACCGGCTAGCAGGACTTTTTATATTCGGTTGGAAGAAGAAGCGAATTCTGAGCCAGTATATGCAACAGGTGGAGTTTCTCAAGGATTGGTCGTCCGACCACCTCTACTCTTCCTTTGTAAGGATGACCTTGCTGAAAGATTTTGGGCACCCGCGTTTCATATTTGCAGACTAATTCAAGGTGCCGGGTCAAACAAGTGGGAATTACTAGCTAAAGATAATAACGAGGTTCTGAATTGGACAAATTTGAGGTAGGCCGCCCAGTGGAGGAAAACGTCGTCTGCTCGACAGAGCGTCAGGAGTCTAAACGGTAAAGAGGAAAAATGGACCGTTCATGGTTGACCCGGCGCAACATTTATGAGACTTAGGTGTAATTACGAGCGGAGGTTTAAAGTGGAGCGGCAGAGCAAGCTGACTGCCCACGGAGCTCGTGAAGAGAGCCCTGGACCTTAGTCGGTAATTTTCAATGAACTATCGGATGCTCTCGCCCCTAAACATGCCTCCGTGAGACCTCAAGTAGAATACCGTGCACAGGTTTGAGTACCTTTCCTCAAAAGTTGCAGCTTGACTTCAGAATGTCTGGTGGTTAGCCGCTGGGATAGTGGGGATCAGTGAGGAAAGACCTACAGCCGGAGGCTGCAGGATGTGGGGCTTCTTCTTCCAGAAATGAGACGAACAGGATGGATTCCACTGAGGCCCTTAAAATCCTGAGAGGTTGAAGGGGAGTGAAAGAGTGGGTTCGCTTGTGATGGCCCTCTGGGAACGCACAAGAGGGCAAGTCTGAAGCTTAATTTGAGGGACACGTTCTGCAATAGTGTAGTTGAATTTCAGGATCGGACTGCAAAGAGCTGGTAAATTTAAGAGATGTAAACATTTTGGCGAATCTCAGGCAATCATTGGGTGGAGAAATTCACGGAGGCAGATCATTAGTGCCCAGGGGAAACACTGGGAGGTAAGGTGCACCAGACCAAAGCAACTGTTTTTGTGTATGGGGGAACGTTCCTAAAGGTCCCTATTCGCATGGAATGTGGGCTGACATTTCTATTCCTCGCCCTCCTAGAAAGACTTGATCAGCAGGAGATTTTGCCAAAAGGAATAGATTGAAGTACTTACTCAGTTGGCATTGGTGGATGCTGATTCTGATAAAGAAGGCCGAAAAGTAGTCTGAAAGCTTCGTTATTCTCGGCCACTAACGGTCCTGCGAAAACTGAACTACACTGAAATAAAAGCAGCAGCATCAACTAAAAAGAACTCACTGCGGGCCATATTCGCCGCTGCGATGCACTGTTTCAGCGGCTTCAAACTGCTACCTAGCGGTACATCTAAGTTCTTGACCATAAAGACGATTGGCAATGGTCAAGCTCTACTCCCAAGGGTCATTGTATTTGTAGTCACACTTTGGCTTTTGACTAGTTTTCTCGGGAAGTCTCATTGCCGTGGCCAGTTCAGTACAGCTGGCACAGCAAGTTCTATATCTACTCCAGATATTTTGAAGCCGACGGCAAAAGCGAAGGTGGGGTTGGTGAGTTCGTGTGCTTCGTCGGTAACGGAGATGACGAAGAGCAGCAGGCACATCACCGAGGCCTGTGACACCCCGCCAGTTACACTTCCCGATTTCTGGACATGACTACCCACCCTAATACTAAATGTCCGCCCTATTAGAAAACTGCTGGCCTATTGACTCATCTCCACCACAGTTCCCGAACACTGCAGTTTGAAGTCCGGAAACCTATGATTCACATAATGAAATGCCTGGCCGAATTCCGGGTAACCTAATTTGGTCAGCTGCCCTTCTTCCAGATACCTGGTCACCTCCTTAAGAAAGAACAGGGGGCCATTAGCCATAACAGTCTCACTACAATCCCGGGTTGTACACCTGATATGGGGTTGTGCTTAACTAAGTGCGAGGGGATCTGTTTCCTGACCATTAGCTCCAAACATCTGCGCCATGCCGAAGTAAGGCTAACCGGACAGTGATTTTCAGGCTCTCGTCGGGGTCCCTTCCTGCATATCCCCACCTCTGCTGTTTCCCTCCCGTCTGCCAGCACTTTTCCCCCGTAAGTGGCTTTCCTCACTGCTGCATCACCGGATTCTTAAGGACCTCAGACAGAGGCCGAATGATGGCTGGATGAATCCCATCTGGTTCTGTGGCTTTATTACTTTTCAAAATATGTAACTCCGTGCACAGTTCTTCTATGACAGGTCCTGTTATTGGAGGTGCTTGTTTTCTCCATTCTTACCGCATTTGTACCTATCAAAACATATTCTGGAAAGTTACAAGAACGTGTGGGCTAGCTTTTCCCTGCCTGGTGCTAGTTATCCGAGTACTCCTTCCCAGCGTGCAACACTTTCCCTCAAGTGCTTTTGGGATTAGAAGTATATGCAGAACGATGTGGGGTTTGTGTAAACGGATGCAGCTAACCTGCGTTGAAGCAAATATTTTCCTACTTTTTTGATAGCTTTGGTTTTTTTCCCGGTCACCTTATAGCTATTCTTTAGTTGTTGGGTTTTGTTCAACTCGCTCGCCGCCCAGCACTTCTAGATATTTTTAGCCTCTTGGGCTTTGGTCGTCCACCGAAACGTTGATCCTTACTGCCCCCAGACCTCAGAGGAACAAAATCCTCTGTGAGTCCGGGTGACTACTCCTTGGTGATATCCCAAGGCTCTTATAGCGGGGGTTTCGCACGCCTCGATTCCACTGTATTTCTTCCGTTTCCATAATAATCCGTCGATATCTGTCTCACCATAAAACAAGGATAATGCCTTTTTGGCCCGCTCCTCGGTGAGACTTAGAATATCATTCAGAATTTCAAAGTCACTTTCACCCAGCAGCTCTTCTATCTCCATTTTCCAAGCTTCTGTTTAATGCTGTGGTACTGCTAGGTCAAGCAGGGGCGAAGGCTGCCTCCTCTGTGTCCGGTAGATTGAGTCACTAGTTGAGTAAGTGAATGCAGTTGAAACTAGTGCAGGGAGAGCAGAGTGCGAGGGACCTCCAGTTTCTTGGAACGTTGAAGTAGCAAGCGGATAAGAAAACCTTGTGCACTTCCCAAGGTTGGCTGCACGGCTTTTTCTCCTGAACCTGACCAGTGCCAGCTTGGAATTATTCTCAACGTTGACACGTACAACCAAGAATCCACCACACGGAAGAACCATTTACTCGGGCTGTGGACACATAATGTTCCACTTCACCATCCACTACTCGTTTTTTTATTAAAAGCCGGCCGAGGACATTCTGGTCTGTGAAGCTCGAGCAAGTCGTTCAGCAGGATGCCCTCAAGAGCCTTGCGCCAAGAAAGGTGACAGATCCTGCAATGACTGTAATGTGCAGGTTGATTGGAAAATCCCTCTCCTGCTCACATTCCTATACTCTGTGACCAATTTTGGACCGCCTTCTCTATTTTAATTCATGCTGACGCTGTTTTATGGTCAACAATTAATCTACTCTTGGAGCACTTACTTTTTCTTTTTATGGTAGTGCTTTCTCACTGAGATTACTTTGCGGACGGTTGCTACGGTAGTGAGATGCACTGATTCAACACAGTTTTGTTTTATTACTCCTCGGTTCCACTTTCTCGCTCACGTCGACTGATCGTAGACGTTCAGCTCGTTTACGCTGATTTTTGGCTGCCACGCCCAGGAAATTGTTCTTTGGGCCTGATTAAGCGTGGAGAACTTGTTCTATTTGTTTGGACTTCAGGACAAGTATTTATTATTTTCTCTTTTTGGCCAACTGTTCCCTTTTTTCACAGGATTTTTTCATATTTTCGACTACCTTCTTGGCTGGATAGTGACTGAGGCTCTCTTTCAAAGGTGTGATCGTGTTTGTACTTATATTTTTACTCGCTAATAGTACCCTAGAATTTGCAGAGCAATCGTGTTCTTGATTTGGGTTCTGCAACGATTTGGGTTACGCGTTGCTTTGAGGCTCCAAGGTGCTATCCAGAACGAGTGAAGCACATTAGTAGATGAATCGATAATTGAATCATTGGTTGGGATTCACCCGGACCAGGACTTGAGAGTCTTGGTCGTTACAATGACCACAAAAACCTTCCGTCTCTTTTTCGTAAGATGTCTATCCTAACCAATGTCTGAACTGTGAGAATAAGAAGAACACCTGTTTGACTTGTATCCGACAGTCTTCGTTAGGCGAAAGTATTGAAGACAAACTCGTTCTGCTCCAGAACTCTGAGTGCTTCTGTTGAGACAGAAGATAGTTCACGGAAAAAACTTGTGGCGGTATGATGGCTTACGTCGATTTCGATTGGTCCGGTAAGCCTTCGGTTGTTTTGACTTCTTTTACATGTGTGAACTGCAGAGCTGGTAAACGTCACCCTCTATTCACACTTTTCCAAGTTACTGCAATCAGCAACCCGCACGTAGCTCCATTTTACTCCCAGAGACATCGACCGGTTCTTTAACGCCTTTAGACCCATTCTGACCTCATTACTGACTTTTTATGCATTGTTGCCGGCCATTTTAGTCACGAGCTTACGAATCTTTTACTTGCCTCAGGTTTAAGTGAACCCTGCCTTTGTCTTAGGCAGAATTACTACCAAACATCCAAAAACTTCTCACTAACAAGAAAATGCTCCTACTTCAGCGAGTTACCACGCTCTCATGATCATCAGACCCAGAATTCTTTCACTTTCAGTGCGCCTTTTACTCCTTAGGAAGAAACAAATAACGGTCCCCTCTAGAAACCGCCACCTATCTCAGTAAATCTTCTTCAGAATCCCTTTCCGGTATTTGTTCCTTGTTTTCCTTCGGCTGCACGGCGGCGGGCTACAACCTGAGGCCAACGCAGCGATCGCAGCTGAAGTCAACATACATGCTCAGCGTGTGTGAAGAGGGTATAGAGTGGACGAACCTTAGAAGGGAGGTGGGTAAGCATACGTGGAGAGTCTAGGTCACTAGCACCCGTGTTGGTTTCCTGTTTAATAACCAAAAGCGCTTCGACCGAGCAAAGGCTGCTTGGGGTCTTCCCTTTTGAAGGACCGGGTCTGAGCTGGTTGGAAGCGCCCATAACTGAGGACTGCCCATTTCCTTCTTAGTCCGAACGCAGTGGTATTTATAGATCAAACTGGTCCCGATGGACGTTTTCTATTTTCCATTATTTTTCCAAAACAAGGGTGGTTGAGCCCATTATGAAGCTTTACGTAACACCTTCGCCTGACCGGAAAAGCCTGCATGTTCTTTTTTCGCAACTGCTGGGTGCGGTCTGTTTTCCCCACTTCCGAACGAACTGTGGTATAAGTGACGATGATATCAGGAGCTTTTGCCAGCTTGGATCAGAAGAGTGCAGAGTGGAGTCAGGCAAACACAAGGGGTAGGATGGCGAATGTGGTAAAGCGCTGGCCTGTATATAAGCATCAGTCTTGTACAATTCCAGGTAGTTCCCAAGACCACCAATGGCCACATCACGTCAGCTGTTGTGCCTTGGTTTAGCTGCCTCTATGGGAGATGGTATAGCACGGACAGGAGAAAAGATAGTATTAGTAGGTGATAGGTGCATTCGGAAATTTTAAGGACGAATACAAATAGTCCTGTGAGACAGCGTAAAACGAGAATGTGACCGAAGAGGAAGTACTAGAAGGGGGCTTCTGGGATGAGGGATTTTGGAGCGAGATAGTTAACGGAAGCGAATTAGGGCTAGACGCGAAAGCTGAGGGAAATAGACACCGACTGAATAAGGGAGGATTCGGAATAGCAAAAAGTAATTCAGTGGGCTACGGAACGCAATCTTCTAGGACCGAGTACCATCTTTTCATTTGTTGCTAGAGGAGAATATCAAGGTCCAAGCACCATGAGATAAAGAAAAGGTGTGTCATATTGCTGATCCAATTTATGCGTGAAGGGAGGCAGCAATAGTCCATTTGCGGCCAAAAAGACCGACAGATGAGTTAAGTTAAGCAGGGTCATGTGAGGATTAGCTGGCGTAGGGGACTGAGTGTTGTCTAGAGACGCCCGAACCTGTAATCATTTGACCAGCTATAGGCACAGAGGACAGTAAACTCTGCGCTACTGTTGTGTAGATTATGTGCAGTTTAAACTAGCAGAGAATGGTCATCTTGAAATTTGTCGATGGGCTGGTGTTGGAGATTTGTAGACATGATGCGATAATCCCATTATCGGAGCCGGTTCTATTAGATTTGCTCTTCGGTGATGCTTTGGCCAGTAAGAGGGATCACGTTAGGAAAAAAGTAGAAGTGTTCCGGTGAACCCCTGAACTGAGAGAATAGAACTTTCACGGATGATTATCGTGAGTTTATTCCATAACTTTGAATTTTTCGCAGGGAAAAAGTTAGCTTGCAATCCTAATTTTCATCGGAGAGTAGAAGACTGCCATGGGTGTCGGCGTAAGACAAGTTCGAGATGTGGAGAGACAAAAGGGCTCAGTACATGAGGTGGACAGTCCAAGGTATACCCTAGACAGAAAGCATGGTTTGTGCACCATGTGATTCAGCCTTAGGGGTTCAAGGTTGAACAGGATACATCGATCCCTGGGGCCTAAACTGGAGAAAAGTCCATTGTTTTTTTATTGAGAAGAGAGGAATACTATAGGATTTTGCCATGTTGGTGTACGTAACAGCCAGTATCCAGGGAAAAATTTGACGTGGGACTTGTAGGTGGGCAGTTCGTGGTCCCGTGCCCAAAGCTTCCTGGTGACGGGACCAAAGTTTCTTCCGTGCCTGGCAATCTGGAGTGAAACGTACTGGAAAACGTAGGGCTACTTGGGTAATAAAGACAAAAATCTGGAAATGACCTGTTTTATAGATGGTGCAGGCCTTGAAAATCATGACTCCTGGGAACGTCTAAAGGCTCATGGTCATGTATAACACTGTGTTGGCCGAGGAATCCATTCCCCAGGTTTGAAGCAATTTATTGGAGCTTCCTAGCCCGTCGGTTACGCCTCCAGCGGGAGTCTGAATAGTGTGGTGTTAAAAATCAAAGGCGGTTGTGATATTTCCGGCAAGAAGGAAGGACGTGCCATGGCGATCATAAAGATATGTATTTAACGTAAAGTGGAAACTATCCAATCAAAAGCTTCTGTCGTATCAGGGAAACTGATAGCCAGCAGTTTGCCTCTATCTGCCGCTTTGGTAACCAGACCGATAAGGATACATCGGAAAGTAGTGTGGGAACGAGTGTGAAGGAATCTGGGCTGACCAGTATGGATAATACTCTGATTCACCAAGCAGCTGGCCAGTTTCACTTTCATGGTTCTTTTCAATAATCCTTATATGGAATGGTAGCGTTTGGTTCGGCGGAAATTATTGGGGTCTTGAAGTGGTCTCTTTTAGTAACGGGAATAGGTTTGGATGTCTTCAATTTTGGGACGAAGTTGCGCCTCAGGGACTGGTGTAATATAATAAGCAGCAGTGCCGCTACTTTGGTTCCACCCCGACTTCCGAGCAGGGGTGGGGTGCCCTCGGAACCAGGGCTCAACGAGGGGTGAATCCGTTAAGAAGCTTACTTAAGTTCCATAGAGTACATCCGGGGGAGCACAAAGTATGGCTAGTTGGTGGTATAAGGTTGGGACCGCCGGTATGTATATCGTGTACCACTGATTTCAAGAACAACAGGCATAAATCTTCAGCGGTTGCTGCAGGAAGAGTGTCATGGACATCGTTTTTTCGTAGATAAGTTATCTTTGAAGGATGCCGCTCTTTTCTAATGCCCAGCAAAAGAAACAGTCTAGAACAGGTTTCACCGTTCCTCAAGGCTTAGCGTTCTTGTTTTAAAGCAAAGCTATTGGAAGGTTCCTGGACGTTCTGAGAGAGGTGAGTTATCAGCGTACCAGGGAAAGCTTCGTAGGATCTTGAGTATGCCGCAACGATTTCCCGGGGTTTATTGTATATCCCTCAGATGACCGACCCACAAGGTCTTATCTGTTTGTGCTGGTGAAATCATAATAAGTGTGAGCATGACAACAACGTAAAATTGTTCAGACGCAAGTGGTAGGTGATTTCTCGTAAAGAAATTGCCCCGGTTTTCGCAGCTCACGTGGTGCCCAGTTTGGTCAAGTAAACTGCCGTCGTCGCCTGTCTCAGCCTCGAAAGATCGAGGTCATGCTTGGAAAAGAAGAACCTCCAGAATTGTATCTCGCTTTCATTGCTGGGGGTGTAACCCATAGTTTGAGCAATGATGCCGGACATCCCAATGGTGTAAGCTAAATGCAGTAGACTGCTCATAGTGGTTGTAGAATTTACTAGTTGGGTCCAGAGGCCCGCTCCGTTGCAGGAGACCTAATCAATTGGGTCATTGGGCACTGAGTAGGTTTACTAGCGGATGGTGGGACGCCGAGGTCACCAGCGATCAAATTTTAGCCCGAGGGGACTTGTGCAAAACATTTAAATCGTTTGTGGACAGGTAAACGCCAGTTGCGGAAAGATTTGAGGGTCAGTAGATGCATCCAACGTATTGAGAGGAGTCATTTAGTGGGATGGCTAGCTAAATGGACTGCAGCATATTATCAGACGTCTGATGAGAGGGAAGTTGGCGAGAAACTTAAGGCTGACACAAATGTGCCAACATTTACCGCGACCAGTTCTAATCACCCTAAATACCTGGTGGCCTGTAATCTGGGCTCGGTCAGTTGGGGTGGAAGCAGTTACCCAGGATTCTGCGGTGACTACGAAGTCGGAGGTCGTGGGCCGAGCAACGGCCCGGAGACGGAAAATCACTTAAGGTGAAACGTGCGTTAAACCTTGGGAGGGGCGTATGGGCGGTGTCCCTAGGAGGCAGAAAAGTGCTTCTCCGAGGTCACTAGGTTGGATCTTAACGGATTTCCATGGATGTCGTTGGTTGGGAGGATACATGAGGTACTGCGTCACTACTGGTCCCCGGAAAGCTCTGCTTGGGTTAACTGCCGAGGAAGCAGTAGGAGACCGAAGGAGGTCCGGGTGGACCGTGAAGTTTGGCGACTGGTGGACCTGAGGTACATGAGTTAAAGGGAGAATCCGAGCACTTCAAAGTAGCTTTTGAACCGAGGCGCAAGTTGCTGTTCCGAAGGAAGACTAATGGAAACACTACTCTGGGTAACAGTGGGGGAAGGATGGTAAGAGTTTTTGGGTGGCCGGGGCTTGCAGGCCGCGGGATGGGCGGATATGAGCTGGAAGCAGGTGGCTCCTGGGAGGCTTCAGTAATCAGTGGCCCGCAATGAGCGGCGGGTGGAAAATCTAAAGGGCAGACGGAGTCTAAAGGTGCAAAGATGAAGCAGCGACTGTTGGCTGATACGATTCATTTGGGGTAAAAATGTGAGCTCAAAGCTCGGGTAAGCCGTGTCTACAAGTAGACGCTAGTGGTTGTGTCTGCTATTGGGTTGATAGTCACTTGTCAGGGGCTCACCTAACTCCGGCATAAGGCATTCCACTGGCTGTAAGTAGTCTTACATCCGGAGTCATTCTTCGTGGTCACTTTTTTTGAAGTCACACGAAGTGGTTCACGGTCTGGTGGATTGTACTTCAAAACGCTTATTGACATCCGGGAAAGCCCCTTTTCTTTGGTCCAATAGGACATTTGGATGACTCTCGTTAGTCATCCAGTAAAACGCATAGCTGGCCAATCAAACTCTGAGCAGCCTCCTTGATGGGCCAGAAAATCAGGTCAGCTTCAATTCCTCTGGTTGACTAGTCTTTCGACGTCTGCCTATTCACGTCAACCCGATGCTGCCTCACATTGGCCCACCGCCACTCCATTCCCTAAAAGGCTCTCAGAAACTGGCGCTCGTTGACTTATCAGTCCCGGTCGTTAGCTCACTTAGTCTTCTATATCCTGTCTCAACAGAAAAACTAATATTACTGCAAAAATCATCACTGCCTAGCTTTTTGTGCTTTCCAGTCATTGGTCGGGAATTGTATTCGCATAGATAGCTCGCGCACCAAGAATCGGTGGTTTTACGATATGTTTTAGCTGTATCCAGTTAGGCGGATGATGTTGGAGGCTCATAATGGTCTCCACGATAGATGAGAGGATTTTGGTGAATGTCCACAAGTTGGTTGTTCGGCTTTTACTAAAATGTAGGGAAGTGGTTATGACGAGTTGTTGCTGGGTGGTGTCACTTTACCGTGCGTTTAAGTAGTTAAGGTTTCATTGCGAGGAGATTGGGCTGGTTGACCCCGCCAATAGGCTGTGGGCAGGAGAAAGTTGCCATCTGGAAGGTTCGTTGGAATCGGTTTGAAAGGGGCTGGAGTATTTGGGTCCGCCAGAGCACGAGTACGACATCTAATCAGCTGTATAGGATATGTTCTTTTGGGTGGTTTTGCCGAGATATCTCAAAGGGAGGAAGGTTGGTCGACTTCGTCTGCGTTGAACAAGGCTACTTTCCTGCACTATGCTTTGCAAGTGTTTTCAAGGTTGGGCGGCGCAATGAGATCATAGGATTTTCGGGGGTTTGCAGCCTAGGGGAGGTGTCAGGAATATGGTCCATAAGTACCCCTTGGGCCTTGTTTACACTAGATAGTTCGGTCGGTCGGGTGCCATCTTCGTCACTGCCACGGCAGAGTGACATGTGGGATCCTATAGGTGGCTAAGTGTGGGCCATGTCCAGTGGCGGTATTCAATTGCCTGATTTGTGTTTGTGACTGTGAGCTGCTCGGTATATCTCTCTCTGGAAAGGGGTCCCACCAGCCGCGATTCTGATCCTCTTAAATACGGGAGTTTTGGCTAAAAGGCCTTGCAAGCTTTCAAACCTCTTGGTAAAGAGGTCAGTTGGGAACTGTATTAGGATTGGATGGTTGTTCTGTAAAGATGCTTTGCGCAGCCTCGTTATAAGACAGTAAATATCGGCCGCGCTGCAGGCGCCAATCAATGTCTTCTTAACCGGATTTACTGGGATTCTATAAGGAAGCTTAAGGTCTGTATCACTGCGGCTGTTATGGTGCCTCCTCGTCGGTTCGGACCCGAAAGTCCATGAACCGCCCAGGAGCCACTGGTATATGGTGAACTGATAACCTGTATGCCATGGAAAGGCGTTAGAAGAGCTAGGTTTTAGACGGTGTTCATGATTGGGGAAACCAGACTCGAAGCAGTTGAGAGCTTCTGCTCCGGGAAAAAGCCCTTCCGGTGGCTTCGCTGACGAAGTCGTGTAACGAGACTGCAATTGGTCATCTCCATCTCGTGCTGCCCATATATGTTATTCCACGGGTTCGCGGTAGTGGAGTTCTCCAACGGCCCTGGTCAAAACTGGAAACCACGGATCGCTGACCGAACCCCAAAAATTCACTGATGATAACCACTCGTGAAGGTGGGTTGAAACTCTCACTGCAACCCGCACAGGACAGATACACCACCCTGCCAGCCACCCCCATTTTACTGTCACGGAGGTGGTCTTTACCCCGGCCAGTGGCTAAAGCGTTCCGACGTCACCTCGCCCACATACAGAGTAAGAGCACTCGTAGGATTCACTGAAAAATTTGTTCACTCTCCAGCTTCCTGTTCTGCAGAAATCTTTTGTTTGAGCAGCGGGGCGTTATAGTTTGTTAATAAAGTGCTTCCAAACTTAAAACGCCGCTCAGAAAGAGGCTGAACAAAGGAAATTTACCTCATACTAAGTGCCTTTACTTGCATTGGCCGGATGGTCTTCACTGAAATTTGTAGAGGCTAAGGATTCGACTAAATTCTTCTGATCGAGATTGACGACCCCTTATTCTCTCATCCCAAGAAGCAGTGTAAAAGTTGCTTCCCAGAGGATTTCCAATCCAGCGGGTACCTCTAGAATTTTATGACCACAAAAATACCTGAATTTTTCTGAGCTTTAAGATCTCAAGAAGTTATTATTTTAAGTAAAACCTCGGACGGCTGGGTAAAACCTTTACTAACATCAGCTCAGAAGACGGCGTAGGGTAGCGCAAAAAGCGTGCTTAGATTTCGTGACCTCCCGATCTCCTGGTCTGGCTCATTTCCATTTGCAGAGGATTCGTTTACCGGCTACCTGCCCCGGTATGCCAACCATCCGTGGTAGGTTTAGCGGGTGTAACCCAATAGGCCGTTCTTTCCACTTCTTCCTTTCACAGGGGGTTCTAAGGAGCCTTTTTCCCGCCGCACTACAAGATCCTTTTAAAGCTGCCCTAGTTAGTCCCGGATAGTGATTTAGTCCCCAGGACGATTCCTTATGTATCGTTCGAAGGGGCTTTTTCCCTGATGTCCTCAGAGGGTGTCGCATCTTTCATTGTCGCAGCCACTAACACATCTGCCTCTTTTCTTCGCCATAGTCTTCCCCTAGCGTCCACATCCATATTTCTTCCGACGGATGAAACTTGCATAATTTTGGCGTCCCCTTTTAGCTGTGGAGGCAAGGTTATTAAGGCCCTCTGCTTCTATTACCGGGTCCCACTTATCGAAAGAAAGCCTCCGGATTTTTTCCTTTGAGCGCCTGATATATCAGTTTCTCGAGATGTGGGTACAAGGCAGCGGTGCTAGCTATTACTCCGCCTTTGTTATCATGCTGGTCGGCCAGATTTACCGCACTCCTCAGGGGTACGGGTTTTGAAGTCGGGCCTGAGTCAGCAGAAAGCTCATCTGCGCCCATCTCATCTAGTCTTACTCGGACGGACCCAGTGCAGGCAGGAAAATTCCAAAACGGTCCCCACTTCCACCGTGCAATCGACAATGTGCCTGGGTGTGCCCCCAAAAATCCAACCTGGAACCGAGCTTTGGATGAGCTGCTTTCGTTACCTTCCTCTGAGTCACTTTAGCACACTGAAGCCCTACGTTTGTCCTCTTTTCCAGTTTTCCTTCACAAAAGACTCTTAACAACAGTCCTACTCGATCGCCTCGTTGTTCAGTAATTTGTGATTATACACTAGGTGCGGCCGCGCAGACCGACAACTGAAAGCTGACCAAGAAGGAGAGAAGGCTGTCTTTGGTAGACTAGCTAGAAGGGGTGGATACTAGGCAAGGATAGCGGGAATTATGGCAAAGGTTCTAGGAAAAGTAAATCGTATCGTGGCTTTGTACCATAATCTATGCCGGCCAGCTTGGATTTCTATCAGAAGCAACTCATTTGAGGTGGGCCGTCGCTCCTGCTATGTGTCTCGCAGCAATACTCGCATTCACCCCTATTCCCCGATAACTTGCATTCACGATTTATTGTGATTCCTCCAACAGCACGCATCACTCAGCACAGTTGAAGCACTTTTGTTTATATCCCCCCTCGTTCCCGACTGTGATTCATATTGACTTGAACTCGGACTCTGCTCGCGGTGGCGGCCTCAGGTTTTGAACACCAGTAACCTCGGCTCTAGTTCTATAATTGTTCCAGTCACATAACTGAGGTTTGTATGCAGTTTTCACGATCATAACTTGGTAATCTAGTACCATAGAGTAATGGGATCAATCTTGTTTGCTATGCTATTCATTCACTCAACTTCACTTTGCTCTTATTCGGAGTAACTAAGTACAGAGGGCTTTTAGACTTCTCCGAATCGGGTGCGCGACTGAAAGGATCGCTTTGAAGCCTCATCCTCGGGCTGCAAAATAGATTCCCGGTTCTTTAGGCAGCCTTCGTTTGGGGCTGAAAACTTTTCGTTCCAAATTGTTGCTTCCTTCTTCGCACAACTGACGGGCTGAGCCCTGAAGCCCGGTTGTATACTCATACTGAAGTAGCAATTCTTCTCCCCTCTGATCTTGCCAATCGAGGCTGAGGATGGCTAGCATCAGGCGTCTTTCCACCCCAACTCAGGCTGAAAGTCGACTTCAGCAACATCGTAGGTCAGGGATAGCCAGTACTGCGGGCGGCTGGCTTGCCACAGATGAGCCCGAGCACCAGCTAGCCACTGTTGTAGTGCCACCATGAAGTGCAGCACGTCTTCTTGTCCACTCTGATCCTCAATGGTGCTCAGCAGGTGTAGTCAATGGTGTTCCAAACCGTCCTCATCTCCAGTGCAACTAAAGTCCACAAGAGGCAACACAAGCAGGCAGACCAGCCCTTGAGCTCCAAAGTTTTTCTGTTAGCGACACTTCCACCAGCATGTGAAAGACGGGGTTTGGATGCACGACTGATTTCGGAAAATAAGAATACTGCCTTACGACTGAAACTGGAAAAGACGGTGGGCTCTGATGATTTCTGTGGTTGTACTGATTGTCCTGTTGGATTAACAGATAAAAAGCCAGAGAGGAAGATAACCGGAGCCGACTAGAAGATGTGCAGCAAATTTTCACAGCAGCTTGAAAGGAAATAGCGAATGGCCTAAGCGGGAAGGCAGAAGGTTGACCTTGGTAAACAGGCTAAAGAGGTTAAAGCTAAACTGAATTCCTTACCAAACAAGGAGACCAGTCGGCGTTTGAGTGATCAGTTATGCATCGTAGTGGATGGATGATGATGGCCCTCATGTATCACACAGATCTTCTGAGACAGAACAGTCCACCTGGACTAAGATCACTGCCTTGAGGTAAAACCTTGTATGAATACAGGCCATTTCATGGGACTATAAAGAGAAGTGATCCGAATCATGACGTGAAACTGCCCATTATAAGTGGAACACCAGGGGTCGGAACTAGATGGACTTCTGTGGGGCGGCCGTCGGTCCAGCAGCAGAGCTAACCACAGATGTCCATTAACACCCGTTGGTGATCGCTGGAGTTTAGGCCACAAACGAGTCACCAGTCACCAGTGAGCGGTGTCGAAATGTTCCACCTGATGGTGGAAATATTTTGGACACGAACTTCACGTTTAGCAACTACTACGGGATGCAAACCATCAGTACGAGATACAAACAGCACGAAATCCAAAATCAGTGGGAAAGCCTACTTATAAACTGGGCGCGCCCAAGCAAAGGGCTCGCTTTTGCATTTTAAATGAGTTGGATACTTTGGTGTCAGCTAAGAGTGCTGCATCTGTCCCCCCTACAGAAACATGATCCAGTGGGAGAGAGCCTTATGAATCGAGCCAAACCCCGTTGGACCCTCCCACTTGGAAACATTTCATGCTCAGCAAATCTTGGGCGATTCAAGGACCTCTGAGTGGCAGTTGACCAACGATGAGTTACTGAAGTTACGTGATGGGATGTCTTCCCCCTGGACCTTCCCTCAGGAACCTTCAGTGGCGACAGGGGTGTGCCGAAAATATGTGCAACTTAAGCAAACAGAAAAAACGAAAACGTGGTAATGTCCACACAATGAAGTGCACGTTAAAGGTGATATGCGAAATCCTTCCTGGGTCGAACAACTGAGTGCGTAAGAGATAGGAAGAACCAGAGGAAGTATGTGATGAAAGCCTGGAACATCTAGGTGAGAGCTGTAAAACCAGCAAAGCGGGAAAAGAGGCGAAGGCGCCTATCAGGCCCAGTGGAACTTAGTGGGGGTCGACCTGTGACTCGTGTTTTTGAGTTAAACTCAGATGAAGTGTGATGAACGTCAACCGTTTGGTCGTCAGTGGGAGGTCCTGTGGCCTGAGGATCCCAGTCGACGAATGTCAGTTTGAGGCGATTGATATGACGTCTTTCCGACGGCCATCCAGGTTGATGACGAATGTACTTTTCGAAAAGGCAGACGGCTTTCAGTGGGTCGAAATAGCACCGAGTCAGTGGCTGGCGGTGTGTTGAGCGTGGGAAGGCGTGAATGCGCTCATTCCATTGGAGGCAAGTGGCTCTGCTGTCCCCCAGCTTACTATCACGCCTGATCTATTGAGGCCTTCTACTGTTTGCCATTTCAAGTCTCAGGACCGCGGTTGCCGATTCCTTTCTAGCAATATGATCCACGACAGTACACAACCGCACTTAATCACTTTCCTTCCTGCTCTGCTCACTCACAAAACAATCACAAAGACGTCGCTGTCACTACCGTTGAAGGCTGAACTAATAGGTCCGTCCCCTGCACCATTTTCTCCATTTGTCTCCTTCTGCCCTGTTTTTGACCAAAACTAAAATCTCCCGCTCATTACACACCACCCGCTTTTAGATCTCTAAGTACACCCCTCACTTCTCATTCGATCAATAGCTGGCTTCTGGGCCCCAATCTACCAGTCCTCCGCCAAATGCGAGCCACAAATTGTTGACCCTTGCAGTCGAAAATTCCGGGTTACTTGGCTGAAGCTCAGACTTCTTCCTTACAATTATTACTTTTTTGCCGTTTACAGTTCAGCAGATTTCACCTGCCATCTTCGAACACTGTGTATCTTACCGTGACAGACCCCGACGGTCATACCACCGTCCTATAGGACTCCAAAGCTTGCAGTGGGGATTGGTTAATTCACTCATCAGATACTTCTGCTATGAGGTAAGAAGCCCAGCATTTCGCAGTAGCAAACAACCAGTCAAGAATGGATTGCCTTCTCACACGCATTCCAGACCCTGCTGGCGACCATGCCCACACCCCCGATATTACCGAAACTTCTCTTCTTTCTCTTTTTTTCAGGCATCTGAGCCTCCCTTCCAATTAGCTTACCCGACCACAGTTTTTTCGTGTTTCATCGGCCCTACTCTTCCCGATCCTTCACCCACCTTAGCGCTCAATTTTTCGGGCTACAGTTCAGGGAAATGGGACGGCCCTCCCGATTTCTGGCTTTCCATTGTCGGAACCGATGCTACCTCGCTTCGGATTTTTCTGCTTCCTTTCGTGCCTTCACCGAAGTTGTTCTTCAAGGCATGCAACTTTCTATTCTACTGCCCTCCGAACCCAGCATTCTCGAATCACCGAAAGGTTTAACAGCGCACATGATCGGGCTGCACACTTGAGCGATCAGCACCTCACTGCTGGCTCCGTCCATCCACTCCCGACTCTCATCACCTTATCGCAAAGGCTAGGAACGTATTCCCTCGCAAAGTTGCCCGCTTCAAAGTTTGTCCTTCCAACTTCTCTCCCGTTTACAATTCATCTGATGAACTTGCTTGTAAACGGCACGAGAAATCGGAGGTCTATATGGCTCGGTTTGCCTCCAACTCCTTTGACCCACTCAACCTATCCCTCCGGTCCACCCTCTTCCCATTTTTTCATTTTCTGCATCATATCAGCAATGATAAGAGCTGCCGAAGACAGCATTCTCTGGATGAATGCAAACCAGCCAGTCCGGGCGGTATACCACCAGTTGCCCTCAAAAGACGTGCCCCGGAGTCGGCACCTCCCTTTCGCCTTCTCTTTTTCCCCCTTCCTTGAAGCGTCTACTTTTCTGACCACCTAGAAGTAAGCCGAGCCTTTTTCTGTTACCAAACTCATTGACAATCATGATCCAAATAACTATCATCCTATCTTCTTTACACCTATCATTTCGAGAGTAATCGAGACCATCGTCTCCAGCCAACCGCGCACCTTCCTCAAAAGCAAAAGACTATCGAGCGATCACAAATGCGGATCCCGACCTCACTGTTCCATCGGTAATCTACGGGCTTTATTTCCATG
The DNA here is from genome assembly GCA_948099385.1 of Fasciola hepatica. NCBI lineage: Eukaryota > Metazoa > Platyhelminthes > Trematoda > Plagiorchiida > Fasciolidae > Fasciola > Fasciola hepatica. Next base: position 2,644,044 of record CANUEZ040000126.1, on the reverse strand, counting down.
CTCCTGGTCGGCTGCATTGGCAACCGTGGAGAAACATCCACGACCTGCTCGACGTTCCCAAGGCCTTGGACCGAGTTCGGCATGAAGTTCAAGAGAAACCGCCCACCTTCGGGTTTTCCCTCGCTTTCGCACTGTGGGCGTCAGGTTTCCTCACTAAATGGACCACAGTTCCAGATGAATACACCATTCCCATGTTCAGGATATAGCAGACAACCTCAACGGAGCCCGTGAGTATTCGGAGATGGATGTTGAGCGTGCTTACCACCAGATAATTATCGCAGATGGGGATATACCTGAGACGGCGGAGACAACATTTTTTGGTCTCTTCTAGTTTCCACCAACTCCGTTTGGTCTCCGCAAAGCTGCGCAAATCCGTCAACTCTTTATCGACCACGTTGACAAAGGTTTAGATTTGGTTTCCTCCTAAATAGGCGATCTCTTACTGACCAGTGGATTCGTAGATGCACATAAACAACATGTACGTCAGTTGTTTGAGCGTTTGGCGTCTTATGGTTTAACCGTCAATGGGGGCAAAAGTATGTTTGGCCAAACTTCAGTTAGGTTTTAGGCCTCGTGAATATGAAACGCGGCCTTCGATCCTAGGAACAAAGGGTAAAGGCCGTTCGAGACTGTTTGCTGCCTACTTCACTAGCCACAGTTCGTCGTTTCAACGGGATGGTAAGCCACCGCTGGGGTTTCATTCCAATCTGCATTCACCTGGTGCAGCCCTTATTAGAATGACTCAGAGCTGTTGAATATGGTCCAGTAGAATTAGCAGGGGATTCTAAGGCTCTCCAGAATGCAGCTAAAGACTCATCGGCTTCTGCTACTTTTCTCATGCATTTCAGAGCTGAAGCTTGATTGAGTGCAGCCACCAGCTCTTCTGCCAAAGCCATAGGCTGGGCGCTACAGCAGTGATCCATATCACAATAGAAGCAGCTAGCTTTTTTCTCGCGCAGCCTCCCACCAGCGGAGACTAAGTATTCTGCGCTTAGTCGGGAAATACTTGCTGCATACAGTACTGTAACGCACACTTGACGTATCCTCGGAGGCAAACAAACTGTCATGTTTACCGGCCGTAAACCGTGGACGTATTCCTCTCACAGCAAGGCCGATAAACACTCATCACATGAGTTGCTTCATTTAGCCTTTTTAGCACAGTTTTCCAGTGAGTTTTACCACGTCCCCGGCACAGGCTGCTTTGTGGCTGATGCTCCTTCTCTCTCTCTCTCTCTCTCTCGAGTTGATGCGACTTCCAGTCAGCCATAAGTCACAGACCTCGAGGCATTGGTTGAAGCCCAAAGTTCGTCATTGGGCTCCACAGGTCCAAGCCAGGTTGCATCACGTAAACCTTCGGAGATTCCTTGTACCACCTCCCCGGGCTCGACAATATGTGACACAACTGTGTCACATCCAAGCTCCATCGAACCCATGTCTCGGCTCCGCAAAGTCTTTGATGATTTGCATAGTTTACCCCGTCCGGGCGTCCGAGCCCCCTTGAAGCTGGTTGGAGGTAGGTACTTCTGGCACGGTTTGCGAAGGAACATTCGCAACTGGGCTCGGTCAGGCCCTTAGTGCCGACGACTGAGGGTAAGTAGACATGCATTGGCTACATTAGACCACTTTCCAGCTTTATCGACACGGTCTCTTCACATTCACATGGATATTGTTGGCCCTCCTAGACTCCGCAAAGGATTCCGTTACCTTCGTACCACGGTCGATCCTTTCACCCGCCGGCCAGAGGGCGTTCCCACTACCAGAGTAGAGACAGAAACCATCATAGCTGCTTCCACGGAGGTTTGCTTTTCACCATGTGTTTGCCCCGCAGCGGTGACTACTGGCCGCGGGGCACAGTTTGAGTCACGCGTGTTTGGAGGGACATTGCTTATCTGTCACCATCTCTTACGACGGCATATCACCCGGCAGCCAGCGGAATGGTTGAGCGTTTTCATCGACAGCTCGAAGTTTCGCCCTCCGCAGCTGAAGGCTCTATTCGGGTGCAGGTGCTTCCCATCGTTCTGTCAGGTTTGCGTTCCGCTTATAAACTTGACATCAACTTGTCAGCTGCGGAATTAGCACTCGGACAAACTCTTCGGCTGCCCGGGGATTGCTTCATTGTAGGTCTAGTAAGCGATATCGGCTGTGCTTCGTATGCTGCACAGATGCGCCGTTTGTAGATATATTTGCCGCTATCGCAGTCTCAAAGGGCCTGCTTTCCACTAGAACAGTCTGCTTGCCCCTCCGTTCTCATACGCGTGGAACGTTTCAGAAAGTCTCTACAGCGGCCTTAAGAAGGTTCACTGAAGTTGCCCGATATATTTCATCTCACCGATTCGAACGTTAAGCAAGGAACCGCATGTATCAATCGTCTCAAGGTCGCGCATCTTGACGGCAGTCCGGAAGAAGGAGACACAGTTCAACGATAGTACACCAGTGGTTCCGTCGACCATCGCATATTCCACGCTTGCGCCTTAAACAGCAAACTCAAAACAGTGGAGCCACTGCATACAGCGAGATCTGGCCGTTATGTGCGTTGACCGGAGCCTGTCATAGACAGTATTCATTTTTTTAACCCGACTCAGGGTTGTCTTGACCGTTTGAAGTTCCATAAAACAATTTTGAAAACTAAAAAGGAAAACTGGTCGCAAGTTTTAGAATTTGCAACAATTGATAGGAATAAGTCCATTTTATTACGCTTTTACTCACCATCGTTTGCTCGTTTATTTTATTTTGCTCTTCCGTTGCATGTGGGGACTTGGTGGATGGAGGAACCCCCGAGGAGTCTTGCTGAATATTGCTATATGGTATGAATATCTACTTTTTGTGCGACTCCTAGGTGAGTGCCAGTTAGGTGGCAGCTAGGCCCGTGCGTAGTTTAGTGATTCTCCACATGCGGTACGAGCGGACAGAGGCGTCTTATTGTGGTCCCCTAGAAGACCGATGACGTAGAACTTCAGAGGATGATGGAGATTCGCACGCGGAATGCCTACAGTCAGATCGAACGGTTGGTTCGACGGTTCCCTTCAAGGGGCCGCTGTATGGACCCGAAAACGACTCATCTGGAATAATCATCTTGGTGACCAACTGCCACAGACGAACGACAAATTAGCACCTAGCTCTAAGCACTTTGTGTGCCGTTCAGTGTCACGGGGCTGTTCTTTGTTTGTCCGCTTGCTGTGAGAAAAATTATTTTCCGCCAATTTAAAAACACATTCTCCGATGCTCTGCTTGAATACAGCCGAATCCTTAGCTCCCTGAGCTGGAGTCGCATCAGATGTCGTTCTAAAGGTGGACATGATCAACATTTTCTCAACACAAACAATCCTTCTCCTAATCCACTGACTTTAACCTTTTGGCAACTGTCGGGGCTTTGGCTTGTAGCCCGTTCCTTAGACAATTCTCAGGATCCAGTTAGTACTTGGTATCCGGAGTACTAAAAACCCATCTGATTCTCTCAACCAAGGTCTGTGTAAAATCCGAGCTACCATTCCCAGGGTCTAAAGGCCACTTGAGGACTCACCCGTGAAGCCGGTTATTTAGTCTTACTTCTTTGTTACTCTCACCGTGCTCGCACGAATACTTAGACGCTTGGTTTGCGGTGGCCAATGGTTCAATGGAGTTGCAAACACAGACCTACGACAAAGATTTTGTTCAATTGTCACGTAGTGTTTGGACCCCCCTAGTATGCTCAAGTGTAAAAGAACCATAGCTCAGTTTCTGAAATCAAGATTGGTTGCAAACCCATCATTTGGCTAACATCATTTTTATTGGTGCGGAGAGGCCGCGCTGTGTTCGACCTGTGTTTACGAGTGAGGTCAGATTTAGAACATGTGTCTATTTTCTCCAAGTGGATCATCCGCCACTCCCGTTGATCCTTGCACCCCGTTGGTACTCATTACACTAACCACGTGGAGATTCATACTTCGGCTGCTTATCACCGCCCTCCCGTCCTCACTCCCTTCGGAGCTGCAAAAGTTTCGCGAACAGTGCCAACTAAAGTTGGTTCAGTCTACCCATATGACCTCCTGACTACGTGCCCCGTACCACCGCAGCTGTTCTGCGTAACTATGTCGATGAAAGTTAAAAGAATTTCACGAATTCACCTTTTCTTCTTTTGCTTGTTATGCAAATTGGTCGGATTACCCTAGGTTTGTGCCTGAAAGGTGGAGTCCGAAGGACATTCAGCTAAACAGTGAATTCATAGTTGAGAATACCTGATAAGTTTTATCAAAGCCGTCAGCTTCCTATTAAGATAGTTGGTGATCGTTGCTATAAAAGCATGAATATCATGCTGGAATCTCAAACGGATTTGCAACGCCTAAGTGTTAGCTTGGGTTCTTCTTCCATCCGGGAATTTAGCTCCTCTACTTCGTGATCTGACAAACGTCCAAAACTTTCCCCGCCGAGAGTAAACATGGAAGGTGCTGCGTCGTTTTCCCTATAATCCAGGTCATTGTCATGTTCTCATAGAGTCGACAGCTTCAGCGACCGAACACTAGTCGCCCCCATTTTCATGCGAGCTCGAGCAAGTGACTCGGTGTTGGGTGTATGTAATGTGCTTCCCGTTGTCAAACTCATCTTGGTTGAAAAGAACTAGCCATTTTACGATTGATAAGCCTCGTACAAACAGCAGGTGGGCCACGTGCATTGATTGACTCATTTTCGATAGGCTACTAACAAAGGGTCAAGGTCAGCTAAAGCCGTCGCTTAGTTGGCTTTCTCAGTTTGCCCCTGATCCCTCGCCGTCCAGTGGCGCAGTCGACTCAGTGAACAAGCCTAACCTCTGTGAGCCCCTGCAAGCAGTGTTTTATGTATCAACGAGAATTCAGCTCACTAATTACCATCGCAGTGTGGGTCACCCTGAGGCTGAGAGATTGTGGGGGCAGGCGACAGGTGACCATCGTGGATCCATTCACGTCCGTGTTTGCAGGGAGGTGCAATAAGGGTTCCCTTGACCTCACGTAGGACTCACTCGAAGGCGCGAAGGTTTCAACTGAATTTATGACGGTTTCGCTCCTAGAGTAAAATTCGTAGACGGACTCCAATATTTTGAAAACCCGCACTGAGTGTGGCCAGCCTATCGAGTGTATTATTTTTGCGCGCGCATACATTCAGTCACTTACATTATATACAATCACTTTCCATGTTCGTTTGAGTCTTCAATGTTTTTGGTCACACGAAACAGTCAGTCAATGTTCCATCAAAACAAGTTTACCAGGGCTTCACAACATTTTGCCACGTACTTATACGTCCTTCCTGGGCTCCATTGGTGCAGTGAACTGGAACTACGTTGTGATACATCACACACTGAGAGACACTTGTTCGGGTTAAAGGGAGCTACCGTGATGGAATTCCTTGACTTACGGTTCAAGTGTTTGTGCTAAGGCAATGGCCGCTTAGTCAGTGTCACCGGTTTGTGCAACCATATGGATGCGACAAAGTGTATCAGCCATAGGGCTTAGTCAACCGGAGATGTGTCATACGTCCTCTGTGAGCCGGGTGATATATTCTAGGTGGCGACATTCCCAGGTAAGGTGCCGGTCTGCAGTTGACGGCGCAGAGATGATGCCTGGCTCATGGCCCGCGAAGAGGGTAGATAATCTGCTCTCTTGAACACGTCATAAATGAAGAGCCGAGTAAAAGGCTCGAAGTTCACTGCTGACAGTACCATATATGCATTCAGTCGGTCACTGACGTTTTAAGATGAATGCCATAGTCTGCCGGGTACGTTGTACTTGTCGTAGAGCAGCCCCAGCAGCTAACTGTGAAGCCTTCCGGTGATGATCCCAAGGGAGCATTTGGTGGGTCATGTGAAGCGGCGGCCACATTTGAGGCAGCCCGTCTCAGTTCTGCAGGAGCCGAAGGAATGTTCCCGGGAAATATGAATGCTTCCACCTTACTGAGAAGTAAACCTAGGGTAGGTTGCGTGAGCCGGCTGTACTTAGGAATAAAAAGCCGGTAAAAGCTGAATAAACCTGTGCGTTGCCAGATCCTTTTGAAAGAAGGACGTTCGGGATATGCCAGAATGGCCCATCATTCATGCCGATGATACCTCACAACCAAGGAAAGTATCGCTCTCTCGACAAAATGAGCAGTTCCCGGCTTCGGTAATTGTCCCTTTTTGAGAAGAGCCCTAAAAAAGTATCTTCAAATACGCATCATGGTCGCCACCGTTTGCGCTAGGGACTGAGACGTCATTTAAGTAGGTGCTCGCCTCTTCTAAATCTAGATATAACTTATTTTTAAATCGCTAGAATGTTTGTACCGCTTTTCGGAGGCCAAATGGCGTGACCGCAGTTGGGTTCGGTGTAAAACTCGAATTACCGTCAATCTAGTTGTACTTGCGAATCAGGTCTGAAAATCTTTTAACCGCTTATAATCTTGGTGAGGTCACTGTTATGTGAAAATGAGCAGCGACCGGGTGTGGCATTGTCGTTTAGGGCCCGATAATTGGCACAAGATCGCCAATCACCGACAGACGTTTTTGGTACCGTACGTAGTGGAGAAGCCCGCGGGCCTGAGGGTGGCCTGATAAAAACAGGATTCAGTATGTGCGGAGGTTCGGCCCAGGCTAATTTTGGTTTGAGGGAGCCAAGCGCCTGGTGCGGCAGTGAACTAGCGGGCCAAGTGTGACTATATGATGTAGTACTTTGGGCGACGCACGTGGTGACACGTTATTAGGTTGAAATAGCCCATAAAACTCAGGTAGGACCTTTTGTTAGCAGCCTGTAGCGGCTAGAGTGAGTGGGCCGGGGATGCCCATGGCCGCATTGAAGGTGGACCGCTAATAAAGCTTTTCCTGGTCTCTTCCAGAGGGGGAAGGCCGGAAGAATCAGCCATGAGGTTAAAATTCCGAAGGAGGTCGACGCCAGTGATTTAATGAGGCAGGTGAGCAATAATAAACACCCATTGTAAATTACGGCGTAAGCCTAGGTTCGCTGCGAGTGAAAGCTTACCGTAAGTGTTTAAGGATGTCATGTTTCCCACATACAACTTGATTTTTATCGACTGAGGTGGTCAGTTGAGCATGGTTGAGTAGAGTTTACCCGCGCACCGGTATCTACTACGAATCATGTTCAAAAAGTTCCGCTGGTTACAACAACAGGGGAGGGTGAGCGGAAAAACCTGACCGGTCGGCTTACACATTTCCCTGGAAATCAGGCTGGTACACGTAAGGCTTGATGCCCTTTTCGGTCCTGTCACAGTGGTTGCTGAGGCACCAGGACAAGCCAGGGCTTTTAGGGCTGTGCTGCAGTGAACGGTTGGGAAGGCTTTATCTGCGAGATGAGGAATTTGATCGTGATGCTTTTAGCAAGGTAACCTGAGAGGATAGTGACTCCATCATTTTAGATAAACGGTTCATGATGCTAAACTTTTCTGAGTCACGTTCTTCAGCTGAGTTCTGGACAGAGGGTGCGGCATTTGCTTTCACTCGATCAGCAGATTCCGCTTATTCATCAAATGCTGGTTCATTCCCTAAACTCGCTAAGGTAGCTTGAGTTTTGTTGGAAAGCGCCTGCCTTTAGGGCACGCTTATCATTGCGTCACTCACCATGAGGGCGGATACCTGTTCCGCTTAACGCGGATAAGTTGATTCGATGTTTGGATGCCATAGCAACTGAACTTAGTACTGGACACCAGTTGTCTTGGCCGACATTTTGTTTACATTCCAAACCTCCCCACTATGGCTTCCCGCGGCCTATCGTACGAGTTCTCCGAGAAGGGGCTGCATGCCATATTCCCAGCTACTTGTGCCAGAGTCGGCGGCAAGTGTCCCAACAGATTTGTTAACCTGGTAGACCCGCTGGTTGCAAGGGCCATTCTAAATTGTGCTCCTAATTAAACCGGCCAAGGCTGTGGGCCAGCAGGCGAGGACTCGGGAATCCCCATGCGTATGAGGGATATGCCGAGCTGTATCAAGCCTTTCACGTCTTCAAAATAAAATGGAAAGGTCTTCCCCATGTTAGCCGTTACCAGCAACGAACTAAGCCTAAGCTAGAACAAAGAGTAAAAAAGCGTTCAGTTTAATCAACAGAAAAGTGAAATAATTCCATCAAAGTAAACGGTTGAAAAGCAGATGAAAAAGGGATGATGGGGCAGAACCATGTCGTTGGTGGAAAATTCTGCCAGGAATTTAAAAGCCGCACCCGCTAGTGGATATCTCGCGGGGCCCGTCACGCTTGCGGCTAGCGAGGCAAAGGTCGTACGAAAGAGGTTGATACATACCTTCACTATTCAGGTCAGGTCGCAGGACTTGCGGCTTGAGCAAGTAGACGTTCAGTTTCTTGCACTGCGAGCCTGAAGAATTCCCGCCGTACCGAGACTTTCAGGTATCCAATACAATTTGGTATTTGCAGTAGCTGAGATGACGGAACAGGAACAGGCTAGCCATCGGGAGCAGCAACCTAGCACTTATAAGGTTCGGCGCCTCGGCCCACTGCGGTCCTCGCGTGAGACATACCCCGAGCCCTCGAATAATATAGAGGGTGAAAGCGAAAACCTTTCACCATCGACTGTGAAAGTTTTGATTGAATTCCACTAAGATTCGTAGGACCAAGCCGCTTTCATTCTTTCTAGGGTGTCCCTTCTCGGGGTGGCTTACTTCGCGTCTGAAACAAATTTCAAAAGGCTTTGATTGGTAGGCGTAATAACCCGAAACACGGTTCTATAACCGGTACAAATTTGTTGAACAATGAATAACGAAAACATACAGCGGAATTTTGAACCCAGCGAGACACGGAGCGTGTATAGTCCAGAGTGTTGCAAGTTCCGACCTGGCTTGGCGTAATGCAGACCTCAAAGAGCTGACGGAGTAACTCTTGTACAGTATGATTCATCATGCAGCTTGAACGCTCAACTGACCGTGGTAAACCATGGAAGCACAGTACAGCTGTTTCATCCTTGTTGGGAATCATCATCAGTGCACATCTTTTGAGCCCCACCGGGACTCGAGCAGGGCCTTCATGGTTTTCAATGGGGAGTTGAGCGTTGAAGCTGCATGATGAATCATATTATACAAATCCTACCTCCTACTACTCAATTGCAAGGAGTAGCGTTTGCACTTAAATCGAACTAAAACACCACAGAAGTGTGCTTTATGGAAACGAACTTTTTAAAGGTACACTGGTAATTCTTGTTGAAACCTGTTTCTCCTGGTCACATCTCGGTAATTATCTCTCCCGTTATTGGCTTATCCTTTGCAGGTTTTTGATTGGGTTACTGGTCATATATAACCCGCAACCCTATGCTTAATGTTAACTCGCCATTTCTTTCTCGCACTGACAGGTTCTCGAAATGGAACGAAGCATCGCTGATGATTCTGCCCAGTTCTGTGCAACGGTTAAGAAGATGCGCCCGAATTCGGGTGCATTCATATCCGATTTTCGGGGCTTCCAATCAACCACTTGTTCGAGTTTTCACGTATACGATTCACGAACAAGGGAAATGGCAAGTAAACGCGGTATTATTTTACCCCCTGGCACGGGGAAGAAGACACTGCTGTGGAAGAAGGTAGTTTGCTTCCTTACTTGTTCCTAATAGAAACAATTTGCAGATGCCTTAACCCCGGTTGCGAAGCATTCGTCTCGGTGCTTGCCGTCGGCTCATCCTACATGGTGCCGCAGTGGGGCATGGTCCATAACTACGACTTCTGACGAAAGACCATTACCATTACGTCCGTAACCGTAGCTTGAAAAGTGACCAAGGGAGTCACGTGTTTAGTATGATGGAAAGTTTTCATAATACTGCTGAGTTCGGGGATTACACCCGACGAATGTTTATCCGTCGCTTTCGCAGTCACGATTTTCGCTCCATAAGGAAAAGGTTAGGTTCCGTTGCTCCCACTAAGGATGCAACGCGTGTAGTGAGTTATTGAGAAATCAGGGAGATTCACAGGTCATTAGTGAAAATAGCATGATTAGTTTTATTCTGTTTGTTCCTCTTGTAAGTAACGAGCTGGTCAGCAGGTTCGGTGACGTGATGTTAGCCGATGCTACTCTTCAAATGAATTACGGTGGGTGTGTCTTGTGGCACGTTATGGCCGTGGACGACACCGGGTTAGGGCACAGTATTTTGTATGCTCTTATGCCCAACGGAAGCGGCACTAGCTACGGCTCAGTCTCCGCCCTAGTCCAGAAATTGCAAAGCCATAGTAGTTGGCCGTAGTCTGGCGCAGTATAACGCTCTGAGGACACAGTACCCGGAGGCTCAGATCTTATTCTGTAGGTTCTACTTCGTAAAGGATATGCGTCGAAGATGCGGCCTGCTGTCACATGTATCCATCACAGATTGAGGTAGGATATTCCAGCGGATGTGCAATGTGGTGTACACGGAGTACACCGCAGCTTTTAATAGGTTCTTATTCGCCATTGAAGCTCAAAGTTCCGAGGCGTCCCAGTACTTGAAAAGTATTTGGATGCCGTACAAGACCAGCTGGGCTGCACTGCCACAAGGCAGCATTTGCTTCATGGTAATTATACGGGTTTCTGAGCTGGAGTTCGTTCATAAGCAGAAGAAGTCAAACGTCACTCCTAAAAATGCTAAACTGGCAGTCACTGATGATGCCTTGAAGGATCTTGGGGTAACTGTGGGCAAATTAGGCGTTGATAAGTTTAAGCATATAATAGAACTTATTCACAGTCTATTGCGCAGACCAGCTGAACGGCCCAGTTCAAGGTATCAATTACCGAAAGTTCCCGATCCCATGGGGAGCACAGAGGCAGACGTGGATGGTAGTGCGTTGTAACTTCCGGCATCACCACTGGCTAGTAGTAGCTCATTTTTAGCCAACACCAGCGGTAGTGAGTCACGGTCGAGACGAAAACCTGCCTTGGTAGTTAGGAATGCGGACGATAAATACATCGTTTTCATAGGGAACCCACTGCAGGCCCTGAATTTCGGTCGGTTGCGCACCAACACGTCGACACCATTCAAAACGGAAGGCAAGCGTCGACGTGTGGATCCAGCGGCTTCACCAATTCGGGAGGACGTTTGCGGCGTATGCAGATTGGAGGAACCAACGGTGGACCTTGACGAGGACGTTCAGTGGGTGCAATGTGGCTCCTGTGGTCGAAGGGGCCCATTTACAATGCGCGGAACTCAGAAGGGACGACAAGTACGAGTGCGTGCATTCTCTGGCCCGATGACCAATGCCGAGACCAACGAGACTGCCAACATGGTCCCTACGGGGCCACCACATTTTCATTGCGGTGTTGCTTCTCTGAAGCCATTATGTTGTTGTCTTCTCAGTTCTCTTGCATGTGAGTTTTGTTTCACGTGCACAAGCCTGGAAATACTAGCTTCATATAGGGGGCGATCATTCGTGAGTTTGAAAGTGGTATACAGAAAACTCCGTACTGTGTTAAACATTTCGTGAAGATCGACTGGCTTTTAACAGCTTCAGAAGATGGATAGTAAGTAGCATTCGATTCCATCCTTTGGCCGTTTCACGTAAGTTACATTTCTCATAAATACGGAAAGCACTGATAGCAGAAGCGCGGTTATCTACTAAGTTCAGACAAGGGGATCAGCTAGTGAGTTTGGTGAAACTTTGCTGCTAGAAACATGGAAGAGAGCTCGCACAGTGGGACATTATATATATATATATATATATATATATATATATATATATGTATATATATATATGTATATATACATATATATAATAACCTTCGGTTACCGGTGGACGCGAAACGAAATCTGCTCGACTTCCGCCCATCACTTACATAACTCCTTGCGACACTTATGCACACGCAGGTAGAAAAAACAGTTTTCGTGTTCCGGCAGTTATTCTTTTAGCCCAACTTCACTTGGTCAGATCACATCACCCAGTGGTCCTCCTGAAAGAGCAACGCCACTAGGGGCACGTTTTTCAAACAAATTAGGGGTTTTGGGGCGGTGACAAGTAAGGACCACTTTTCCAAATGATAATAAAGAAACAGTCCAAGGGTTTCAAAGTACTTCACACATTTTTTGCCACTACCAGATACGAATCGACACAGCAGTTCAGTTTTATAGTCCGCTATACATAAATGATTACCATTTCGTTGATCTGAATATTTTTATCAAGGAAAAATCGCCAAATTTTTTCTCATTATAAGTAAAACAGGTAAGTCACTTACAACTCAGCAAGTAACTTGTATTTCGCTACAACCTTGACAGAGCAATTTCGTGTTTTTCAAGGTTCGCGCCCAAGAAATCCAGGATTCCGTGCCAATTCGAAAATCTCCAGTTCGGAACTTACACCGCTACCGAGTACAGTCAGATTTACCGGTAAACCAGGCGGCAGAATCATATGCCCATTTAAGCAAGTGCAGGCCGGTGTGAGAAAGGGGAAAACTGATAGGACAGTTCGAATCACATAAAAAAATACGACCAAATCAGTGTAAAATGAATAAAACCAAATCCTCACACTGCGGTCAGAGTGGATTGAAGACCAGTCGCGAATCGCGACTGAGTTCAGTAAAGTGACCAACCCTGGGCCAACACTACAGGCAAAATACTTGGAAGGGATCCACATGTGGATTGTGACTACTAGCAAGCTGTTAGTGGCCAGTAAGAAAAACATTTAGTTCATACGAAAAGTACACTCTCAGCAGGGCTCGAGTTGTTCAATTGATAGGCCCCTAAATTATTCGGACTCTGCAACATGGTTTTCCAATAAGCACAAATAACGGACGTCTCTTAGGAGTCTTCCGCTGGCGGTTTGAACCCACACATCGCGAACCATACCGTTTTTTGGAAAGCCGAGTTTCTTGAACAATGACACTTTCCCATTCGCATCAAGGCAAAGTCCTGTCGACTATAAGCACCAGGTCACCAGTTTTCAGCTCCTGAACTATTTCTGTCCAAAGCTGCTTGTTTTGCAATAGTGGTACGTACGACCTAATCCATTTGCGCCAAAAGATTTATATGAGGTGTTGAGCTTGTAGCCATCGCCGGCTCAGCTATCACGGCTCCGTTTCACTTTCATCGAAGGAGGCATTGCGAAAGCCAAGCAATAGATGATTCGGGGTCAGCACGACGTATTCGCAAGAGTGTCGTTCATGGTTTTCGCCACCTCGGTCATCAGTGTCATGAAAACTTCGTCCATCACGGATTGCGACCCGACCAATGGTCGAAGTATTCTGCGGATGGATGTTAAGGGGCTTTCCTACACGCCCACTTGATTACTAGCTGCAGGCTGCGTGAATATCCAGTCGCATTCCCTTTGTGTAAGCGGATTAGTTATGCGCTCTTGGTTCCATCCTCGTATTAGAACTTTGACCTCGTTCTATGCTCCCTTAATGTTGAGCCCACTATCACTGTAATATTCCGAGGACATCCTCGTCTGGCGACGAACATGGCAAACGCCGGGATGAATGAATAAGTGCTGCAATTTTGAACCACTTCGATGTAGACAGCTCGAATATGAATCATGTAACTAAACAACAATATGTCCGTTCGAATCTCCTAGCCAATTTAGCTTGGAACTGTCCAAGGTAGTCAGCCTCCGCGACCGTAAACAGAGGGGGTTGAAAGGCTCCAAACCATCAGCCGTCATTGGAGCCACTTTCTGTTTACAGAGCAATAAATACCAACGTCGACAGTCAAAACAGGATAAGACAACTCATTTTATTGCTGTATAAGCACGTAACATCCAGTACTTCTCCAGCAGAATAGCGCTCGTGTGCTCTGCCCCAGCATGGACATTCGTCCGGCGGGTGTCTTCAATTAGCAAACCGACATAAAAAGTGATTTTTGGCAAAATTATGGGGTGCTTTCTTTCATAAGACGCTGGCGCGAATTGAATTCGTTCTCCCGCACGTGCCAGGCCTCTGCCTACAAAGGATGAAGGACATTTTCTTGCGATATCCGTAGTCTTCAGCCCGTCGATGCTAATTCCTGTGTAATCGAAGTGAAGGGTTTTGATCTCGTTTTCAAAAAACGCTCTTGCCGGACCAACATGAAAGTATTTTGCTTTGCGCATCACAGCTCAGCGACGGTAAGACAGTTGCGCTGGGGCACTCTCTGTCGTGGGTACTTCTCCACCATGTATCTTTTAAACAAGATTAGCTGCCCCGCCGATCCGAGAGGTTTGGTCCAACTTCAGCAACCTAAGGCTCCAACGATTATTCTCCCCTACTGAGGTCGTCACAGCCATTGCGGCTACCTCAAGCGAAGGAGGAGCGTTTCCCTTGGTTTCTCGTGGCCACTCGTCATACTCCTTTGTCAAGAGCTCTGGGCCGGAAAACCATATACCCTTGAATAGCCGTCCGCTTCTTAACCCTCTTGATGCCAAGTCAGCTGGGTTGCTTTTGGAGTTCATATAATTCCATTGCGGAGGTGTAGACAAACCCGAATAGTTGATGTACGGTTTGCTACGAATATTTCCGGTCGGTTTGAGGTGCTACGAATCAGTTGTAGGACTACCACAGGGTCGGTCCACAGCGTTCTGGAGTCGACCTCAATTGTCAATTGAAGTGCTGTCTGAAGCAACAGCTTAACGGCTAGAAGTCTGGGAATAGTGATAGCTTTAAGGTGGGCAACACGCGACTTCCCCATCAAGGATGCCGAGGTCGAAACACCACGCCTGTCACTCAGGCGTAAAGATACTGCAGCTCCATAGCCATACCGCCATGCGTCTGAAAGACAGTGTAGTTGGTACTGTCTGGCGGGCTCTAGTGTCGCTGGGACCAAGTAACGAAGAATCCTGCCTAGGTCGGTTTGCAGCTGCTTCGTGGTTGGTTCACCCACCATTTTGATATCGTCTGCGCACAGGAGCCCTGGGCAGTCTAGTGGGGCTACCAGATCATTCACTTATACCAGGAAAAGCTGTGATCCCATCACGGAACCTTGCGGCACACCGCTGCAGGAGTGGGCTTGAGTAGAACTTGTGTCCTCGGCCTGTGTATGTCAATTCTCGAAAATCCAGCAACGCATAACTAATTCAAAAGAATCTCAAAACCAGAACAAGATTGATTTGCAGTTTCTACGGTACTAAATTGAAATTCAAAAAGGGTACAAATATATGCAAACCTCAAGTATGCGGCCAAATGGACTTCACAATAAAACCCAAAGGTTCAAAGCCCATGGCTGAAGCACGACAGTCAGAAACGGTTCAAGGCCAAATTCAAATGTCTCACATGGGTAAACAAACGTGAAAAAGTGTGGTTTATGAGCAAGCTTTTCAATGTAATGTTAAATATGGCCAAGTTCACGGAGCATGTAGAACATTTGGAAGGATTTTCAGTGTTTGTTCTTTACAGCCTGTACGAAGAAGGCCTTGTTGCTTAGGTAGCACTCGATCCACCTCGTACTCTGTGGGGCCACTTCACTTGCGTTCAGCTTGCCCAGCAGAAGAGGTAGTTTACTGAATCGAATGCCTTTTGGAGGTCCAAGTGGCGTACCTCTTCTCGTTCCCCTTGATCTAAACCGCGAGTTACCTCGTCTAAGAACGATAGCAGGTAAGTGAGGTAGGACCTTCCTTTACCAAACCCGTGTTGCCGATTAGCAATCAGCTGGTGAGTCCGCAGGTGTTCTGTTAGTCGCTCTCTGACCCGTCCCCCTAGTACTTTGAGGGCCCTTGGTAGTGAGCTTGCTGGACGGTAGTTAGAGGCCACCTCCCCTTTGCCTCCTTTGTGAAAGGCGACAACTTGCACCAGTCTCCAGTCGTCCGGTTGCTTCCCGGTGTCTGGAGATACGTAGAACGGCTAAGCTGGCTGTTCAGCCAGCACACTGGTTGGGGTTTTAGGATGGCATGATGAACATTATCTGGTCCCGCAGCCTTAATGGTATTCAGACTGCTCAGCGCCAGCTCACCCCGTTATGGCTAATGACGAATTCACCCATAATGGCCGTCTTTTGGGCTACGGTTGTCCCGTGCTGTCCCCCAGCGTCTCGCCTATGCACGCGTTCAAAGAAGTTCTTTAGAGTGTGCTCTTTCTCGTAAGCGCCCGTTGACTGCACTCCGTTTTCTTTGACTGTTCACCCCACGGCGACTCTTGCTGTAGCCTTGGACTGGACATAGCTATAGTAAGCCTTAGGACATACCTTTGCTCTACGCGCTACGGCCGCTCTATGTATTGTTGCCTATCTCGCTGCACCCTAAAGGCACGTTAACGGGCTCGTATATATTCCACCCATCTCTGGCGCCCACCCGTTGACCCATAACGATGCCACGCCTTGCTCTTCGCCAGTTTTGCCCTGACAAATCGTCCCGTCCACCGTGGTGGACGGGACGATTTGTCTTCTGACGCGTTGCAGTGGGGCGAACTCGTTGGTAAACCTGAGGAGGTGGTCCCTGATGGAAAACCATCCTTCTTCCACTGTCTGATAGTGAGCGCCCCAGTCAACACTTCCTGCTACTTCCCTGATTGCAGTGACGTCCATACTCCTGAAGTTCCTTCGTATCATATTTGGCACCCCGGGGGAGCCCCTTGGAGCTGGAACCTGGTGACCACGTGGTCGCTACTTCCAAGCAGGGCGGTGAACTTTAGTCCACTTACTTCCTTGGGTGTTTGGTGAACACCAGATAAAGTACACTCGGAATTTGCCCTTCTCTTAACCTGGCCGACTGGTTGGCGTGTTGAAAGAGTTGTGTGCAGTCCACCGTCTCAATTAATTTCCTGCTACAGTGGGTGTCAGTGAAAGACCGCTGGCTCCTTCAGTTTGTTTCGGGAGAGTTGAAATCCGCCATTATCAACTTCCGGGATGCCTGCGAGGCAATCACGGCTAGACGTTCGAACACTAAATGGTCTTATTCTAGATTAGCACCTGGGCTGCGGTATACGCATATTATATCCACAAGAGATCCCGGAGATAGTAGGCGGCATAAAGAAGCTTGTGTGTTTGTGGTATGCAGAGCTTCGTCAGATTCCTCTTCAAGGTTTTCGTTTACTAAAGGTAGAGTTTCCTCCCCTACCCCGCCATCAACCCTGTCCGTCCGGTAGGCGCTGTATCCCTTGGTGGGTAGCAGCTCCGTGGTTGCCCGTTGGTGTAACCACTTCTCCGTTATCGCAAAGCAGGCGGCTCTAATGGTTTCAACTTCGAGTTCCTTTCTCTTGTTTACTATGCTGCAAGCGTTGGTGTACACTACTTTGAGTTCCCCTGTAGGAGGTACCGTTTCGCCCCCCCCCCGTTGAAAATTACTAATCTCTCTCCCTAGCTGGCTACCGGACTCATGGCCCGATAGTCTTCCCCATTTTCCTTAACGGATAAGGGTGTTCAGGGGGAGAGGAGGCCGGGCTGATGCTTTTTTCGCTGTCCCTGCTACGGTATAACTGAACCCTCATAGAAGGATCAATCACGGGTGACGCTTTTGGGGGCAGGTGATGGGCTACTACGGTTGGTCTCGCGCTCACCAAAGGGGTAGGTTTTTTTCATTTGTAGGTGAGGCCCCCACCGGAAGCGTTTCTGGAGCCCTTCCTCGAGTGACCAGGTTCCACACGCATTACCCCACCTTTGTGCCCAACAATTTGGTCCGTTGCTGCTAAGAACCTGTCCCGGAAAAGTGGGTTTCCAAACTCGACTAACACAGGTCTAGGGACCTAGTTTTCTCTTGGGTTGGCTGATCAGAGGCCCAGCCTAAAACCCTCTTCAAAAGAGTGCACAGGCACTCCAACCTATTTCAGGAGGTTGGTGACATGGCGCTTTAGTTGCCTGAATCGTTGCCCAGTTGACAAGCAGAACGGCTTAGGTACCCCCTTTATGACGACATTTCTCTGCCTACCGGTGGCGATTTCTGCGGTGTGTCCAAACTTTGTCAGTTTTCGCGCCATTGTAGCTGTTTAGCCCCCCCCTCCCAAATTTATACTTCACTGTCTCTATTGTTAACCATATTTTGGAGTCCAGATATTGTGTCCACAAAGGACCGCTCCAAGTTTCCAAGCCCCTCTTCCATTTTCGTCATTCGTGTGTTAGTACCCATATACCGTGACCAATCCTGGACCACTGTAGTTTCACAGCCTATCGTTAGTTATCGTTCACTAGGACCCCCACTCAGCAATGATCTATACGCGCTTACACATACAGCGCAGGTCTACTTTCTCTAGGATGATCCACATACAGTTTGGGGTCGCTGACAGAAAGCCCACTACGCTTTGGATTGCACCACTGCTCTCATATGCCACAACAAATTTTGTTCTTTTTTCCCCTCCTTGGGGTACCTTATGATGCCGCACCTAGACATAGACAGTCTCACTGAAGTATGGCTTTCCTCTATTGGAGTTATCGAAGTTGAAGTTCTAAGACGAATGCGTAGCCAAATCCGCAACGGACCCCAAAGTCAAAAGGCGATTATCCGTGATATTCTACGATACCAGATTATTGAATGAACAATGACACTAAAAAGATACAAACCTCAGTAATGAGATCACAAGAACTCAGCAAGCGAGAAACTGAATCGCAGCGTGCGAGCAAGGAGCACGTGAGTCACGCATGTCCTGAACAAGGATATGACAAAGTAGCGCTCTGGGTGCGAACAAACAACAATTGGTCCATAAAAACAAACAGTTCGTAAAGGTACGTCAGTAGTGTAAGCAAGTGAGTGATGATAGGGAAAACACCGAATCGCAAAGGTTTTAGGGGGATTTTCCACGACCGGTCGTTACAAGGCTTACCTTGTATGTACGATCATAGGTTGCAGAGTTGCGTTGGGCTAGCCCTATTTCCAGTCTCGCAATCTCTGTTCTCCTGAGGTCTCGTCTGAATTGCAGCTGGGAACAATATCACAAGGCTTTCCAAACCAATATTAGTTGCCCTTCCTCGCAATGTTCCTTTTGGAACAAAAAGCTGAGCTCAAAACAGCGGCACGCCACGGTTCGCTACTAGACGGAGAACCAAAGCAACCAACTACAGAAGTGCTTGTCCGAAATTGCAGAGCAAATAGTTAAGTGCGAGGAAGGGTCAGGAGACCCACCAGAGCGTACGCCACACTGGCGGCTGAACCAAGGACAGCTTCAAGGGTAATGAAAGGACCGCCAGGCATGAAGAGAGAAAGTCCCTTCTGGTCCCGGAGCGAGGCGCAAGGGGCGCAGCCCTAGACTGTAAAGGAAGCACCCAAGGCTCCAAATTAGAGCACAGTACTTCTCGAAGAGAGTGATATCCCATTGGAGTAGGTTATAAATGCCACAACAGTCAGAGCTTTTAGGGAATCAGTGGACAAGTGTTCAATGGCATTACACCCCGATGGTCTTAGGGCCAGGTTAAATTCATTCATTGTTTCTATCTTTCTCTGCCAAGGTAGACACCGCACAAAATTTCTGCCTTCCGGATAAGGAGAACAACCATGCAGTGTTAGGGCTACGGAAAAGCGCATATGACACAACGATATGGACTCGAGATCGGCTCTGGCAGCACAAATCCCTGTGGAAACTAAACTAAACCGAACTGGGCTGGGCTTGTAGTGATAAACAAGGTTTGTGCTTGAGATGGCACCAAAGATGATGATTACCAGAAATGGATTCAGTGTCACCACATGACTGTGAAACTATAAGTACTACAGTACTGCGCATGCGCTCTGATCTGAGATGGTTTGAACAACCTACTGTTTTTTGTTTGAACCGGTCGAATTCGCGCCATCTAGGGCGCCGGGGTTCTTCTTTTTGTCGCCGACTGGACTATGGATGCAAATAAGGATGAGGCACTTAGGTGCGTGGCGATGGCCCGCAAACGTATGGCAGTAGGCGACTTTGAATCTGCACGGCGAATTCTCGCGAAGGCCCTTCGACTCTACCCGTCAGTTTCTGTTCATGGTAAGTTTTTGTGTGTTGTGGAAAGGAGTTGCCACAGGTTTAGAAAGCCTGTTACGCACCTCACGATCTCCATCACGTGAGAGGCTGTCTCATAGGGAGGAAACTGAAAGTCCATCTGCTGAACCACAAAGGTCTGCCAACACAAGCTCTCAACCGACCTTTACAAAGTCGCAGGCCGACGCCGTGAGGCGTGTCCTGGCCTGTAAGGACTACTACGAAATATTGGGCGTGTCTCGCGAAAGCACAGAAGAGCAAATCAAACGAGCTTATAAAATGTAAGGTGAAGAATTAGTATTATTTCTCCCACAGCTTAGCCCTGAAGTTTCACCCTGACAAGAATCGTGCTCCTGGGGCCACTGAGGCCTTTAAAAAGATTGGCACCGCGCTGAATGTGTTAACGGACGCTGAGAAGCGCCGGAGGTACGATCAGTTCGGGACTGAAGAAGAACAGCCTCCGAGGATAACACGCGTTCATCGGCATGGCGACGCGTTCTTCCAGTATGACTGTAAATTCCTTTTTTTCTGTGATCACCGTTTTCAGCGGATGTATTCACAATGTTCTTCAATGGCGGATTTCCATTCTCTCAGGTTTATGGCGGACACCGCCCCCGCCAAAGGTCTCGAGAGTCTGAACGCGAGGTGAGGGTTTGGCTTTTGCTGTCTGATTTCTCAACTTCAGAGACTCCATTCGTCATTTTTCCTAAGCGTGCATATATCGACACACCTAAAAATTAGTTGTTGAACTGTTCGTTTGATGTCTCATGATCAGTTGACCTTTCGATTGTTTCGAGTCTTCGGTAATCATGCTCGACGACATACCGAAACCTGAATGTTTCCAATAGCGGGCACTGACGCTTGCCGCACGCATTTGGCCTGTGCACTCACCTTGCGCTGATAGCTCCAAGAGTGTATTGTAAGGAAATTCTCCAACGTTCCGCCCATCGGCGTTCCTCGAATTTTAGCCGTTGTTTATCAACAACAATTCCTTCCATCGTTTCTCAGTCATGAGTATTAATTCTCAGTCTCATGACACTCATTCGTACATGGTTATTCCCAATCATTGGGTACACAATTTGAAAACCCCTGAACTGGTCACTGGATACTGTCAAACGGATTCCATGAAGAAAGAGTTAACATAAGGTGTTTTCAAATAATTTATTTGGAAATGCAAAGTGACCGATGGTGGTCGAGTGGGTTAGAGCGTTTGATCACCACCTCGGAGGTCCGAGGTTCGAATCCCCAGCACCGCCGGTTTCGTTGGTGGTAGACAGCACTTCATTGTTGTCCGGATCGTTACCACACCTGGCTTATTGGGGTCTTCTGTGGTTCCCCAATCCAAGTCTCAGGGTGTGGTTGCTGGTTGTATCTGATAGTGCAGTGGGCCTTCGTGGCTATGGGGTAAATGCTCCTTTCACTGTACTCATGCCAAGCATGTAACAAAAAATGTTTTCATATCGTAATACGGCTTCCACAAGCCTAAATGAATGTCGACCGCAGGCGGCGCAGTTCACAGTTGTAATTTCGCCGAAGGCCAGTTGATGAGAAGGCAATAAGACTCGTCGATATTTTGGTGTTGCCATTAGGAATCTGTGCGACGGTAATCATGCTACCAAGAGTGTGAACGTAAATATTCGCTTATCTGCTCGGATTTACTTAGCGCTTCCCCAACTAGGCTAAAGAACGGGCTGTGTAATATATATATATATATATATATATATATATATATATATATACATATATATATATATATATATATATATATATATATATATATATATATATATATATATATATATATATATATACGTTTACATACTACTGACTATCAATATGAGCGCTTGCACATGCAGCCTCGTTGTTCGTTGGGTTAGCAGTGACCCAGACACAGTTGCGATTCATTTGTGGGCTCTTCAGTGGAGAGTATCCATTCACACTCCAGACGATTCAAATTAGATTCTAGTGAACATTATATATATATATATATATATATATATATATATATATATATATATATATAATATTCAAAGCCATACCCTCTACATCTAGCCAGTGATAATCTTTATCGGACCGGTGTTGTTGCTCGAGTGGTTTAGAACGTTTGCTCGTCACACTGGAGGTCAGAGCTTCTAGTCCCCGTCATCACCAGTTGGTTCGGCGGTAGACGGTGATCCGTTGTCGTCCAGTTCTTTACCACATCTGACTTAGTTGGACCTTATGTGGTTCTCCACTCCAGGCTTGGGGATCTGGTTGACGTTTATCTGCAGCAGTGCAATAGGCCTTTGCAGCCGTGAGGTTAACTCCTCCCATTGCACTCATACACAACAATAGAATGAAATTGAGGTTGAAAAACCCCTTGGTCCCCAACAATGAGGGCGGGTGGCTTCCACTGAAGCCTATGCTGCGGCTGGCTTCTTCACATCCCCAAGCCAAGTCATGGCCCGACCGCCGCGTCGCTTCTTCCAGCCTTGCTCAGCACGTGCGGATAGGGCACCAAAGGTTGGAGGATGGTCATACATACGCAAAACACGTCCGAACCAGCGGAGGCGGTGCGGCGCGGTTATCTAGACCAGAGGGCGGCTTTCCGCGCCCGACACGATGACGAGTTTCATCATCATTCACTCGGTGTTCCCACCGGACGCGAGCACTACTTCGGAGGTATCGGTTGTGGAACAGAAAGTCACCGAGCATCCTTACCGTGGCGTGGTCGGGTGTCGTAACTACGGCATTGTACAGTCGTCCCCTAAGGGACAGCAGCGCCACAGATGTTGCTAGGTGGCGGGAGCTGCCGTGGCTCTCACTGCGTTATTTGTTCTCTTTAACTCCGCATCCGACTGTAATTGAGCTTCTGAGGTACTTGCAGCTAACAGTGTCATGACAAGCACTTGACAGGCGCAGAGTGCGCGGCATATCTGGATGCCTCAACCACCAGGCGGTTGGGAGCGTGTTGGACTGCTTGTGCCTTGTCCCTAAACAGCGATTTTGCCGTAGTATTTCAAGTCGAAAACATCCCTAGGAGAAGCTCAACTCCACCGATTTACGGACCAGACGAGGCATCCCATGAGTACATCTTTGACAAATCCGAAAAATGTGGAAATGTGACAGACTTACTGAACTCTGCTGGAGACGACAGTAGTAGACGAAAGCTAACCGTGGACCCTAACCCGACCTGTGCTGTGTCGAATCAACTCTGAGGACTGACGCGTCTGAGGTAGTCCATTTTTGTACAAAAAGTTCCTCAGTTCAGTTGCATCGACAGAGTTGGAGGCCGCGCTGTCTAAAAACAACTCAGCCCATTCAGTCAGTCAGTCTTCAGGTAAAGGGCAGTGGGAAGTCTTCCCGTATGAGCCCCATCACATCGTACTCTATTGACTCGGTTAGATATCGGTGCTCCGCCAATAACCCTTCAGGGTCTGATCCAATTTTCTCTTAAATAGTGTCTCGGTTTCCTCTTCCACCACTTCGGTCGGTAGAGCGTTCCAGAGATTGTTCACTCTCCTCGACAATCGATAGATGGCCGGTAAGCCGGTCGAATGCACTCTACGAAGCGTTAGGGTGTGTCCTCTGGTACGCTCATTATTCCTGAGCGGGAATTCCTACTGTAGTTCCCGGCTCAACTCACCACGGATTATTCGCCTGGCACAGATAAGGTCGCCTCGAATACGTCGATAGGCAATGGGAAACAACTCGGTGATTTCTAGGCGTTCCTCATAGCCGAACCCACGCAGTCCGGCCACGAGGCGTGTGGCAACACGTTGCACTCGTTCCAGTTTCGCCACTTCCGCCGCCGTGCACGGGTAGACAGCCGGACCGCTATATTCCAAGCGAGGACGTACATGTGAGACACAGCAGTCGGAAAGTTCCAGGGGTAGAAGCCCAAGTGAACGGCGAATGGAACCAAGTATCCTCCATGCTGAGGCGCACGCTCTCTCAGTGTGTGCTCTTGTATTCAGATTGTTGGTGACAACAACTCCGAGGTCCTTTTCCTCCTGTGTGTGACGGAGTACGATACCCCCAAGGCAGTAGCCGGAAGTATTGTTGAGGCCACCAATCCTCATGCTCGCGCACTTGTCCACATTTATCGGTAGACCCCAGGTGGTCGACCAATTGACGAGAGCCTGCAGATCCTCCTGTAGTATCTCGCGATCCTCTGCCGATCGAATGATGCACCAGATCTTTAGGTCATCGGCGTGGATAAGGCATTGGGATCAAATGGTCTGTGGTAGGTCGTTCACAAACACTAGAAACAACAGGGGTCCTAGCACGGAGCCTTGTGGCACGCCACTGCTAACTGGATACCACGCGGACTGGGACTGTGCAACTCTCACGGAAAAGGTTCTCTCGACCAAAAAATCCTCAGTCCAGTGAAGCATGGGCCCTGGCGTGCCGATAGCCCGGAGTTTCAGCAACAGCCCAATGTGAGAAACTTTATCAAATGCCTTACTAAAGTCCACAAAGATGACGTCCGTGACACATCCCTCGGCTTTGGAGTTCGACCAACTTTCACGGGCAGTCAACAGGTTTGACAGACATGATCTGTTTATCCGAAAACCGTGCTGCTCTGAGCATAGCAGTTGATAGCTCTCCAGATGCTCACGTATGCGAGCCGCCACCAGCCATTCCATGACATTTCTAGCTACGGAAGTGAGGCTAACTGGGCGGTAGTTGGCCGAGGTAGATTTTGTCCCACCCTTGTACAGGGGCACAACGACTGCTTTTTTCTACTCCCGAGGTAGACTGTCAGTGGCCAACGATAAATTGAACAACCGCGTCAGTGGTGTAGTTAGCTGGTCCGCCAATTCCTTCAACATCAACGGATGCACGTCGTCCGGTCCCGGTGACATGGGTTTTGATGGATTTGAGCATCTTATTCACTTCCGGCTCCCCAAAGTCATGCATAATGAACAGCGGCGAGCCATCCACCATCGGGTTTGGCACACCCTCCTCCACAGAATAAACTGACAGATAATGCTTGGCTAATGTCTCATCCTTCCCGTCATCTGTTGCAACCATTTCGTCGTTGTTCATCAGCGCCGGGGTACCTACCTTCGCTCTAGTGCGGCGCTTTGGGTATGCAAACAGGCGCTTGGGTGCTCGCACTGCATCAACCGCAAAGGCCTCCTCGAACGCCATCCGCTTTATCCGTTTTTGTTCGGTACATTGGTTACGAATCCTGCAATAGAGACCATAACCCTCGCCTGTAGATCGGAACCGCTGCCAGGCCCGATTTCGTCCTTTGAGCAGGCGTCTGAGCTCTAGATCAAACCACGGCGAGCCCTTCACCCGTTGTCTACGTCGGTTGAGGGGGCAGTGGGTATTCATAAGGTACAAGATAGCGTCACGAATAAACGCCCAAGCTTCGTTCACATCGTGCTGGACATCTGAATCCATGGGAAACCAGTTGACGTCTAACGCCGCTCTCCGGACATCTTCAAATGAAGTGCGCCAAACATCACGTCCGATGTGTGGTCAAAAGGATGGACAAGAACCGCTGCGCCAGTGAATTTCTAGCACCATGTGGTCATTGCTTCCAAGTAGAGGGAGATGTTCAACCTTATCGACCTCCGAGCTCTTGGGAGAAATCACCAGATCTAGAGTGGAGCCGTGACTGGATTGCCTCCGGGTTGATTCCTGAACATGTTGATTAAGTGCCAGTTCTTGGACCGTTGTCAGTAATTCCCGAGAGAAAGGATCTGCTCCGGCTGCTGTCCTGCCTGATGTCCAATCAATGTGCGGAGCATTAAAGTCGCTCAGGACGAGGCAGTGGCCGTCGCACGCCCATCTCCTCAATAAACTCATCATATCTGGAAGAGTGACCGCAGGTGTCCGATAGATGACTCCAACTGTCCTAAAGCCTCCGGTGATAAGTTTGACGCGGCACCAGATAGCTTCACCGAATCCTTGCGGATCTGCGGACGCCTCTAACTGCGCTGTTGGGATGTCTGATCGGACGAACAATGATACGCCTCCACCAGCTCTGATAGAGTTTCTATCGACTCGGAATAGGGTGTAGCCATGGGGGGGGGACACCTCAGAGTCTAGGACATTGTTACTCAGCCACGTCTCCGTCAGTGCTATCTTAGTAGGTGAGCTGGACTGCAGCAAGTGTTCCAGGTCATCTCTCTTATTCAGCAGACCACGGACGTTAGACAACAGGATGACGACGCTGCCTCGGCCTGATACTACCTCCGTTTGTTCAGGGCGTTTTAGCTTAGGAGGACTGACAGGGACACTAGCGTCAGCGGCATCCACCGGAAGTGAGGGCGCCGTTTCTGCACCAGAAAATTCCGAATGATCAAGTCCGTTTCTCCTTGTTCCATTCGTTCACGTCGTTCAATCAACGCATTTCTATGTTTCTCACGATCCACAGGGTCTAGATCTCAGTGCAACCGCACTTGCTCACCTTTTAGCCGGTAGAATCTTAACACAGAAGTCCCAGCTTCCTCAGAGTCCAGCACCTACTTTCAGTGGAGGGGGACGTTCAGCGTCACTGGCTTTACCAATTCGGAAGGCTGATTTCACCCGCAACTTCTCCGCAGTCTCCCCCTCCCCGGGGACAAAGAGTTTTGTTAGTATACTCCGGAGACTCGCAATATCGTGGTCCAGACGTGCCTGTGCCGTGGTCTCCTTTGTCTCAGGCAAGTTCACTATTAGGAAACACCGTTTCCTTGACGACGGCGCTATTCGTGGACGATCCGCAGTTGTTATCCAGGCCGGTCTTCTTTCGTCCACGGTGGTGCTCCGTTGGCTGGGTATTGTACCTATGATGCCGTCCTGTGCTTGAGTGGCCACAGTGCCAACTGGGTCCGCACTGTGGCTGGCAGGCTTAGGTAGCTTCTGGCATTGGCGGCGTTTTGTTCCGGTTGGCTCAGTGACCGATGTTGATGCCACCTCTGCATACGTAGCACAGTCAGGAATAGATACCTCGGCGGGATTTTCCCCTTCTAACGGCAATGATGACGGTGAGAGTGATGATATCGGCGGAGAAAAAGACGGTGATGATGCCGCTGATTCTGCTGCTATTGATGGTGATGAACCGATTGATGGTGCTGATGATGATAATGATGATGACGAAAATGATGACACTGCCGTATCTGTGACAGGAAGAGCCATTTCTTCAGACTGCTTTTCCGGCTACACAGGTGTTGATAGCTCGGTGCATTTGATGCACAGAACCTTGAGCAACTTTGCACGGCCTCACCCATCGAATTCGCGCTTCTGTACTTTGGTTTTGGTTGCTACCTCGCAGCATCGTGAAGTCAACGGTAGAAATAACAGGCATAAAATGAGAAAGATCCGAAAACAAAAACTACACGGTAATTATGGAAAAGGATGGAACCAAATGCAACTGCGCCAACGGTCGCATCAGCTAGCCATATCACCTAATGTTTCCAGCCATTTGGTAGGTGGGTCCCGTGAACACAAACCTGGAAGCATAACACTTCCTAATTGATCAAGTATACTGGTCAAGGCTTTCATATCTTCCTGCCATGCCATGGGCTATGATCCCGTGCCGTATGAGGGAACGGACCTAACTGCCGCAGTGTACACTCGACCCTTACCGGACAGTCAAATGTCATGCAGGCGCCACAGATGACTAAGGTTGGCAAAAGCCAAACGCGCCTTCTGTATGCACGATGACACTTCATCCGATATCTAACCACCTGCCGAGACAGCTAAACTTATCTGCTTCAGCTGGAGCTTCCTCTACCAAAACATGGTTTGGTATACAGCCAGCCAGGTGTTGCACCAGCATTTTACACTGGAGATGCAGAGCACATTCTGAACATCGCCGCATTGTTGTTTACGCTATCTAGGAAAGTTTGCAGCTTACACGGGTCTTCACTCAGAAGAACAACATCGTCCGTGTACTTAAATTGAGACGGTTTATTGCCTGAGAAAGGATCGATGCCGCAATTCTCACACTTGGATCGGGCTATCTCGGGAATCACTTTCCACGACGGCCGTTGGTCTCTGGAAGGGGTCCCGGTGCTCTAGCAGCAGTTAAAGAATGAAGATTTGATCATTTCTTCCGCTACCGGAGCATGCTTTAGCCTGCTCCTCGTGAGTCAGCTCTTGACGCGTTTTGTACAACCCACGAAGTATTGTAGGCTTTGACGGCTTCCATTCTGTTGGACCTGAGGCTAATACTCCCGGCGTCGGTGCGGTCCCTGCAAGAACCCTTCTTGGAGGTTGAAACAACGGTCGGTTTTCCCAAGGTGAAGGCACCTGCTCATAATTCGAAACACAAGAGCAAAACATCAAGTTCTTCGAACAGCCGTTAAGTCCGGGCGTTGTAACCTCCTAAGGCTCGAATTTCCTTGTGAATCTGCGCCTCAGTAGGTGGGACTGTCAGAAAAAACATGAGACGTGTGCCAGAAGAGCCATTGGAGGAACAGACTGAGGGCCAGTTAAACTGCCTTGAATTGCCTCGCTCGGCGCTTGAGACACTTCTGTTGATTTCGAATTGACCAACGGTCAGATCCGCAGATCTTCCTACTCTCACCTAGTGGTTTTCTGCCGACGGCTGTGATAGGATCAAATAGTTTGTGAGGTTTTCCCATGGCGGTCACCAAATTTTACGACTCCTACAAAGACTTGCATTGGGTTCACGTCTTGCTACGAGCCATGTTTCGTTATGCTCATTTCCAGCCGGGACTGAGTCGTGCGTGCAGACGTCGCAGAGATGCTGCAGAAATCCAGTCATAATGTAACGAGTAGAATCACAATTTGCTAAGACGGCGGAATGTAAATCATTCTTGATAAGTGATCAGTGCCGGTTGATGTCACAAGATAGATTTCTATCTTTTTAATTAGTGCGTTTTGGAACACGAATGGGGGGGGGGGGGTGGCTGCTCTGGAAAGCTTACCGCACTCTGACTCATTGCAATGTACATCAGGAACACCCTTTTAAGTACATTAACAGCTCAGTACAAACTAGAGCGTGATTCCGTTCAACTAGAGTGCTCCAGTACGATTGGCAGTATATATTCAACACCACCATTTTTAGCTCATTCCGATGTTATTTATCAGATCCATTTCTGATGAAGAGAGCAAGTGCCAGATGGCCTACCAGTTATTAGACCGTCTGGAGTTTGTACAAGGGACGAACAGGCGATGATCAAAACATAGAGTCAAAAAATTTTTCCGTTTTCTGAACGACAGGAATCTAGTCCAAAAGGGCCCACCAAATGCGTCTCGGTCGATGACAGTCGACCTACTCTAGCTATCATATGTACCAAAATTACGATGTCATCCTGACTCGCTTTCAGTAAGAGGCCGTGTAGGTTTTCGTAGCAGTTATCATTGACTGCATCTGTTTGCGTTTGCCGAGATGACGGTGCGTTAAATGGGACGGCGACTACTCACTGCACGAACCTCAATGTCTCAGCCCTCACCGAGGGCTTCACCAACGCCAAAAAACAAGCTGTAACCTCTGGACCCTCAGAGTGGCGTGAATAGAACTTCGCAGGACTAGATGGATACAACAACCGGGTGTGAACTCAGATCCGTTGGATGCAACACACATCGATGGGAGAGTACTTGAGTCAACGAGCTAAACCCATGTGTCATTTTACACGCCTCAGAATTCACATGTTGAACGTGTCTACTTTGAACAGGCATAGAAAGCAAAGGATAGCATCAACCAACGATAGCGAGTTCGGTGAGAAGTTAATACGAATGACGGGGTTTCCCGTTGAGTATGACCAAAGATAACGTGGAAAGGAGTTTCAAATGAGCGAGGGTATGAGAAACAGGTTTTTGTGTACGGTGTGAGAGAACGATCATTTGCCTGCGTGGGATAACAATCAGCCAGTAAATTATATCTTCAATGGTTGTTTGCTACTACTCAGTCGTCTAGTCCAAAGTAGGCATCTTTATTCGAGGGTGCACTTTTAGCTTTTGCACAACGAAGCGCGCCCTGCAAAGTATCAGCGTTGGTCCAGATAAACCGGTGGTCAGTTGCATGGTTCCTTCGCCTCTTTTGGAAACCTTTTCGACAAAAAACATGATGATATGTTTTATGCTGTTACATACACGTAACAACGTTATCCGCCCACCTGTGCACAGTTGCGCTGTCAAAAATAAAAACCATACCGCATTTAACGTTTTACTGTTCAACTTCGGCGAATAAGCTCCGGGTAATTCATTGAATACCAACCAGATAGTTTTTGGATAGCACTCGAAATTCGATGATGCGGAGTCAAGCACTTTAAAGTTAGCACCCTTGGATGGAGCAGTTCGCATTTAGTATTGTCCATGATTTGGTGTTTTTGCACCGAGTATAATTTGTTTCATCAGGAAATGAACGGAGGACAAAGGACTCATCACTGCACCCAGTTGGCATTTTTTGCTCCTTTAAATTTGGTCTTATTAGCGTTCCTCTCCAAAGGCGTAATCGTCACTTTCTCTGTGTAATAATGGTTGTCCGACAACTAGGCAACCAATACTACTAGGAACTTAGGGATATGTACTATTTACACATTCATTTGACGCAGTATGTACTGCGATTATTGGTCAACAAAACTAATGTTATGGTATTCCTGCATAAATGTCTTCCTCACGCAGACTCCAACGCATTTTCCTGCCAACTACTACCACGCTTCTACACGTTTTGTTATGGATTTCGAAGGTACTGGGATAACACTCTTGAGTCTTCACATCTCCGACCACATTGCACAATGCCCACCGTGTCTGCTGAGTTTCCTGCACTGCCCTTTTGTTAAAGTCGGGGATGATTTCGGATCCCAAGTTCATTTCTGTAAAATTGTCGTAGGCTAATTTTATGTGGTTCTAGGGTCTTTCAGTACTCTTCCTAATCTTTGTTGATTGCGGTGTTTACCCAGAAAGTGTGCACTGCTCAACAGTAGGATAGGTAGTCACAATAAGTCAGTTGTCTTGGAGGCCAGAAAGTCGCTTCTCTATGCATGGCGACCACATCATTTTAGACAGACCTGACGTCAGCGGTGCCAGAGAAACGGCAAAGCTTACCTGGTTAGCAGTGATATTAACACGTAGGTCTCTTAGTGCTTCGACTAATGTTTATATGCTTCGTTTTGATTGCACATGTTGAATACAATGCAGGGATATTGAGCCGTCAAGAGCTCAGCAGCAGCAGCAGTCTGCATGTTAAATTAGCACTTTCGTATGGTTCGTGACTCAGAAGCCAGACATGGCTTCCAATGCATCCCTCTCATGAGATCAGTTTTGCGATATCGATTCAGCCTCCGGGCTCCATGCGCTTATTGATTAATAATCATCATGCACGGTTGCGAAACAATGCGACGAGGTTGAGTAACGACGTAATAACCTTTCATATCTTAAAAACGCTTGATTCGAATTCTGTCCAAAACTGTTTGTCTAGGTATTCCGTACTCCACAAATGTGTGTGGTGGCTACTCAAGTTGATGCATATTGTTCAACCGTAACGTTCTCACCACCCTGTTGTTTACCTTCGACTTGTGCACTTGCCCTGTTTGTTATTCTACTTCTGAATTCAAATCTCATTCTCCGTCTCAATGGTTAGGTAAG
This sequence comes from Fasciola hepatica, assembly GCA_948099385.1. NCBI lineage: Eukaryota > Metazoa > Platyhelminthes > Trematoda > Plagiorchiida > Fasciolidae > Fasciola > Fasciola hepatica. Next base: position 2,612,785 of record CANUEZ040000126.1, on the reverse strand, counting down.
CCTTAATGATTTTCTTGTCTTCAAAAAGACAGACGGAAGGAATCCCTCTTCACAAAGACCCTTCGGGCTCCCATTCGAAAGAAAGCATTTATCCACATTACCTCCAAGAGTATGCCAAGCCATCGTTTAAGCTGTACGTTCTTCTTTTCCACAACGGCCGCCTAACTTCGCAAGTATGATGTAGTCACAAAATGCTATCCTTTCGTTTACATGATATTCTTGTTTGTGCTCCTTGATTGCACGGCTGACCATCATAATTTTATATTAGCGTAAATGACTCTGTTTTCGCCATAAGATTGCTATGTACTTTCATCACCCATTGTTTATTTCAGAACAACTATTTCATCTACGTCCAACTGGTGCCGTTGATCCTCATCTTTGCGCTGTCGTTCTTCAGCAATATGTTCATCAAAGATCCATTTTACAGCCTAAACAGATCCACGTAAGTGCCGAATCATGAAATTTGGAGCTTCAAGTGTTTTTGCCGGACCTAATGCGTTAAGTATTGAAGATTTTGATTTTTCATTTTATTATTGGATATTTTTGACTGGATTATGCAGATTACGCAGACGTACGCGGTTTTTGGTTAAAATTGACTCAAGTATGATAGCCTCAGAAATGTAAATTTGCTGCAATAAACCTACCATCTATGCGAAATTATTTTGCCCTATATGCATGTAACAATCCTTTAATTTCTGTATTCCCGTCTCAAGAATGAGTCCACTGCAGTTTACTCCAGTTTGAACAGCCATTAATCATTCAGTGGGTTCGGCGGTTCTTGTTGTTACTTCTCATCGGTAACCTCACTCGGAATTCAAAGCAACCAGGGGTGCAAACCAAGTAGGAAGAGACGTTTCGAAAGTTGTGTACGATACCTAACCGTATCCTCCAGTGTTTTTAGTCATTGAATAAGTGAAGCTCTTGAACCCAACTTAGGAAACCTGAGAGGCTCCACATGTCCGGGTTGATTAGTCAGGTTTTTTATACCTTTCTTCGATGTCACAGGTTGATCGCTCTCAGTTCGTACAGCTAAAATTGAATCAGGATTATTAGCAAAAATGTAAATGAAACGAAAGTATTTAGTTTATCACATTCACATCTGCCGGGGATGTTTTGGAAGTGACTCATCAGCGAAAAACAAAAAGACACGACATAGATTGCAGATGAGGTTTAACGACAACAGAAATGGTTATTGAGCTCACACTTCTCGGTTTCTCAAGTGATAAGAACGCACATGCTGTTTCAGTTTGCTGATTTCTTCCACTAAGTCGAACTTGCCGCTTTTATGGAGGGGGTAAGTGAGTTGGAGTCTGTAGTTTCATTAGGGCGCTTTATCGTCGAATCCATAGTGTCTGAATGTTCAGGCTGATCTGGCGTGGATATATTTTCTACTATGGACTCAGGGTTGTGTGCGGTTGGGTCGAGATATTTGAGCGATACAAAATCCTCCCGGCCATCATTGTAACGCACATGTGCATTGTTCGGATTGCATTCCGCGAGTTCTTTCGCTTCCACCCCGAGTCTTTTCCAGGACGTCTAACCTACAAGGCAGTAAAACGATATGAGGGTCTCGTAGCTCTCTGGGATCCGCTGACAGATTGTCAGTTCATACGCCCGTCGGATGGGGCCAGATATCCTGGGTGCACAGTACACCCCTCCGCCACATATGCCGCTGTGCAGTGTTGTGTGCCTCATACTTCACCCGTGGTTGGTTTGGAATCAGGGTTTAGCCATCTCCCCTGGACTGACTATCAGTCAGTGCGCCGGGGATAAGCTTTCGTCCTAACTTTTGTGAAAGCACCGCCACGGGAAGGCAGTGAGTAGGACTCCCTCAGCAGAGGCTGTAGCAGATACACGGTCATTCGGCAGCATTTCAAGAGGTTTTTGGAATAAATAGCCATCTCGGAGCCCTACCATACTGATGTATTTGCTATAGTCAGAATAATGGCACGATGTACTGAGTTTCGCGGGCCATGATAGCAACTATTTTCCAGTGTACCTGGATTAACGATTGCATTTTACCGTATTGCGGTAGTATTCACCTCATGACTGGAAAGTTACACCCGATGACTTGCCTTATTAATGGCGCCTGACAGGTCGGATTGAGTCCGATCTCGCAAAACTAACCCACAGACATCTGATCATCGCATCTCCGGAAAAGACTGTTAGATAAGTACGAAGCAGAGCAACATAGCGGTCACAAAGCTCCGCAATGAATATGAAAGGACCTCAGAGAACAGCCTATCCCGAATTCAATCAGGTTTGATTTCTTCCTTTTCGTTTTTATTGAATGCACGTAGCTAGGGGTGATTCCTTATAGCAGGTTGCCAGTCGAAACATTATAAAGCACATTCATAGTCGTATCTCAGGTTCTCATGGGAGACCGAAGGATGGATAGATGCCCTAGTCATATCCTCACTTTTGATCAAGGTCGTTGTTTGTGGTTAGTATCAGTATTCTTCCCGTGTTGGGTTTTCAGTGAAAGTCTTTGTGGCATGTACTTTAAAGTGTCGAACGTAGCCAGCATCCTCTCATATAACCTTTAGCCGACAAAGTACTCTGACTCGGAACTTATCATGATATACACGGTTTCAAGTGAACAGAAAATCTGTTAGACAATGAATTCCTGACGCATCAATATCAGTGGATGTTCCTAGGTACTTTTCTGAACATTCAATACGGCAAACGAGACAGCGCTATGCAAAGCTTATGAGCTCCAGAGGTTATCGAAGGGGCAACCTCTCTAACAATCTAAAGCCACTGAAAATAGGCGATAGAATATAAAGGGAACCGTTCTCATTTGATGTCAAATATTTTTGTTTTATCAGAAAATATCCCATCGAGCGTTTCACTGAGAACCGGCAAATCCCGTATTACGTGAAAACAACGTTCCGCAGCGACTTCGACGGAAATCTGAACAGGCTGGAGGTTCAAGTAGAGGAAGAATACGCGAACAATTTGCGGATACACTGCTATCGCGAACGTGAATACAGTAAGCTACAAGACCGTTCTGTTGTTTTGTGTGTGTACGTATTGAATCAGCGGCGTGATATTCAGCAGTATACCAAAGTGTCCAAATTTGCGCCGCACAAAGCAGCTTTAGTTTTATTTTTTAGTATTACCAGATGCCTATATTTTATCTCACGTTAGCGCTTGATTTTCCTCAGTGCTACTAGCGGAATATCACTCGCCAAAGCTGGCTAAAACTCGTTCAGCTTGATGTGGACAACAACACAGCTTTGTCCGTTACTAATCAGCTGTATACTAGTGTTCGTAGTCCGTTTATGAAAGGTCATAAGGTAGGACACCCTCTCCGAGATAAGGAGAGTTACGTTCAACTTGAGGAGTAAACCTTAGTTTCCAGCGTCCTTGTTTCCATCATTGGTTCTGAATTATGAAGCTTTTTTAAGAAGCCTCATTTCTCCAAACTGGGGCCACACAGTCATTGAGTTTTCTTGTTTTTCGATCTTTTCAGAGGAGAGCTTACTCTATCGCGCTCGCTATTATGGAGATGCTCAAGGCCATGAACGTGCTCAGAAAATTCAACTACAGAGCTGTGATCGACTAGTACAGGTTTTCGGTTCATAAACTGTTCACTTGTGATTTTTCTGTTCATTGTGATTAAAGTGGGAGCAGCATCAGCGGCGACTATCTACTCATCCTCTCGTACTTTTCTCCAGTACCAAGTTAACCTGTTCACTAACGAGCGTTACCCTTAGCACGTGCAATTTTTCTCACCGCTCTCATGGTTCTTGATTTCCTTGTAGGTCCCTCAGTGGCATGATGTAAATAGTCTATTTTTGCCCTATGCTTTCCTGACCCTACTCCCTCATTCCACTATATTCAGTTGTCTACGTTCTTCTTCGCTGTGTCCATTTGTCGAACACCGTATGGTATTATGCAGTATATACTGCGTGCATATTCTCATATTGGTGAAAACTCAGCAAATTGTGGCTCTGATTTATAAGCGTACAACAGATTTGATTGCGGTTTGTAGTTCCGTTGCCTCATCAATAACTTGAGTTATTCCTCTGTGCTCTTGGAGCTGCGCATCTATTTGTCTGAGCTGGTATGCGCTCATATTGGTTGAGATTTGAGACTATACGAATACTTCTTGACGCAGTAAATTGGGTGAAAGGAAATGGTGATTCCTTTTCTATGCTAATAAAACGTTCGACCTGTTTGTGCTTGTTCAGCACGTCTGCTTTATCATCAATCGAAGGTGTTGCTTTTGGTTGGATTCATTGCTCACAACAATTTTACATTATGCTGCACTATTTGAATATCTTAGTTTGCACAGGGGTGTCTACCGTTGGGCAAAGCGCTCTAAACACTGTTAAGTAAGCATTTAGCAAATCTCTATACTAAGTTCATGTGTCCTCCGTGTAAGCAGCTTTGAATATGCATGATGTTTGTAGCTCAGTTCGGCCTTTTCCATTAATTTTCGAAGGATGAGATTTACGACCTGAACGACATACTCCGCGGTCAGATGCTGATGAGAGTTTTCTCTACATGTAACCAATGAGTTGTTCCTCCAGCGGACAAAATATACCGTTGGTCAGGTAAACCTCCGCACAACTCGTTAACATACTAAGTCCATTGGCGTAGGTCCTCCTGCCTATCTAGTTTACAGGTTTTGTTTCTTCATGATAACAAAATTGTCCCTTTTGACTATAGAGTTCACCCGTTCCTCTCAGTGCATAATTACCCTTCATCTGCTCATCGTGTTAACCGGGTTCAGGTCAGTCACGGTACAGATCTTCGGAGGGAAAAATTCGAATCCCGTAGACATCGTCACCTAATGTAAGCTTGCAGTTCGACTGCGCAACTCTCTTACTATTGCCTAGCGCTGAGAATTCATGTTCAAGTAAGGGTCCAAAGCCGTTCGAGATGAACATTATTCCACTGGGATTCAACTCGAAAGAAAGTTTGCGTCAGTTTACTTTCTTTGTATATGTTGGTCATTGTAAAAGTCCGAGAAGAAACGAAACTTAAGTTTTGATGTTAAATCCGGAGCATATGGACAGTGCTGCCGCCTTTAGTGAAATTTCAGGTTGCATGCCTTCCTAGACTGAATGACTGCATGGCCCGGCCCAAAATGTTTTTTTTTCTGTTGAATGAAAGCACTTATATCGCTGGACTGGTTGGACGGCTAACGTTGCCGTAGAGCATGGTTTTTTCACGTGCGTTGCTCGTTTTCCGGTGGTATAGCATCTGTTGATGCATGTAAGTATTTGAGTATCCGTTGTAGTGTGATAATCTAAACAAACGATAGCAGTTTACGAGACGGTGATGACGAATTCCCAGAAGAATGCATATCAGCTGTGGACGGGTACCCGAGAAATAAGCTGCCTTTCATGTCTTTATGAGCTTTTTGCATCTTACACTTCATAATTTCATCTGCGTTTACTGGGATCGTTTAACACTTCCTACACCTGTTGCACCAGTTGCGTCATTCAAAATGATCGTCAGTTCCAACTGATCAGTGTTTTACATTTTAATCATCATCGTACAGCGTTAAACAGCAGGGCAAGCCCCACTGACCACTGCCTTTCTCACAAAGTTGCACGTAGCAGTAGCACGAATGAACATACACGATGGACAGAGTGTGGACCTACAGGGGAGGGAAAAGGAAACAACGCCCTAGTAACCAACACACAGAATACACAGCCTAACTGTGCAAACGCACATTGGTCAATTATTCTGATTTGATAGAAAACGACAAGACAGTTGCCACCGTTCACGGTCCTTCAATGTATCCAGCCAACTGGTTGAGGTATTTTTTGGACCTCAATCACAAAGACGTGGAACGCTTATTTTTCCTAAGTTTGTTGAACGCTTTCTCATTCCTCGCTGCCACGTTATCTATTGGTCTCCCCGTGGTTTCCTCCTTTCTCGAGAAGGAAAGGAAAACTGGACACTGTAGAGTGGACGTGTATTTTCCACTCGTAATACGGGCCCCAACCAACAAAGTCTACTATTCTGGGTGCACTGTGATCGAACATTCTCTGAACTGGTACCCAGTATCCAATATCTAACCTTAGCGTTGTTTACTCGGTCATTACATCCACTCTTAGCGATACTACGCGACCATCGGTTGTCGAAAACCTTAAGGCAGCGAATATCTTCCGCACGCAGACTCGATGTATCGCCACCATGTAACAGAACTGGGTGCATCGCGGCACAGTGTGCACGGCCTCTCAACTTCAATAAAATATCAGGTCGGCGCCACAAGTGATTCGGTCTAGCGTTCGCCGCTCGAGCCTTAGATAGGCGCGTGATCATCTCAGCTGCTGTGCTGTCATCCGTCGTCACGCTGCTGTCGCGTTAGGTGAAACGGTCGACAGTTGTTAATAGTTTTCCACGGAGCATCAAGCTGGGGTACGTTGACGTTCAGTGTTTAAACAACACTGCACTTCTAAGGTGCAAAGCGCGTGCGGAATGGAGCTCAGCTCTTGTAAGTCCATCTATCGCACGATGCGCCTATTCCTTACATTCGACCAAGCAAACAAGGTTATCTGTGTAATATAAGTCTCATAGTTTATCACCATTTGCGAGTTCAGCACCCACATCGTGACGACCTCGCAAGACATTCTACGCTTTTCTGTCTGGAATAGCCAAACGTGATTGGCGAAATGAAACACACGTGTCGAGCGCCGCTGATCGTTTCGAATGCAGTGGATAGCTCATCGTAAACTCATACGCGACTAGGTCTCCGTAGATTCACGAACTTCTGTTGCATACATTTCCAGTGAAGGACACCCAATGGCGCTGTTCGATCTACTAAATTGAAGGCGTCTTACAAGTAGAGGAAAACCATTATCGTCGGTCGACGATACGTGCGACGCGTTTCGAATAGTCAGCGGAGAATAAAATTCCGTTCGTTGCACCCTCAACCAGAACGGAATCCAGTATGTTGTTCGCTGGCGTTCCTCTCGCAAGACGTTGTAAAACGGTGCAGCGAAATCGAGGTAATGAGCTTGATGGCTATCGGAATTAAACTGATCGCACGAAAACTACTTCAATCATCGCGTGCTGCCTTCTTGAAGTTGGGTACAATCAGTGACTCACCCCGTGATAACGAAATATGTTCCTCATTCTGGATGTTTCGGGTCAAGGTGGTTGGTAGTCTTATCACGGCATCTGCTCCCAGTTTGAAAAGAACTGGAGAAGTTCTTCGTAACAGGCATCTTTTTCACGTTTTAGTAGTCGAATGCTCGATTCTACTCCACCTTTTGACGGGGGTTCAAGTGATACTCTCGAAGGAGTCGCAGTTTTTGACGTCTGAGTAACTACATTAGCGCGCGGCCTGCTCAACTGTTTGGCGCAACGGTCGAGGCTTTGCTGTTTGCCGTGAATAGACTCTCTGTTTTTATGGTATATCGTTTCACTGTCCGGGGTTCGCCATCCGCCGGTGTTGCGACTAAGTTTGAACAATCTTAGACTGTTACCTGAAGCAGCTACTACTTCCATTTCTCCGGCTATCGCGATTCATCAAATTTCGCGGTCCTTGTTAAGGCTTTTTGTGACTTGCCTTTGTGAATGTCTTTGTATCTTATTCATCTCCTCACAGTTCGAGAGCTCACGGTGGGGATCCGATGAAGGATCGCAGGCGAAGCTTACTGTTACATGCATCACCTGTTTGATATGAGCCCAAAGTTCGTCTACATTATTGTTCATCGTAGTTCCTAACTCATGTGATAGTTTGTTCATAATGTGTGCGAACTTTTGGACCAGACAAACGTTGTACGGCTAACTGTGTTTGCTGTTTGCGTCGATGACCATGGAGCTGGAGGGCTAATCGCATTAGAAGGAATGCATGGTGTGACTACGTACTTTGGCCAGTAGGATCTACAATTCTGGACAGGACTGCGCTACCGGCAACTTACTTCGATATGACCGATCTGCCTCACGATTGCTCCGCAGCATACGCTCTGCGGACATCATGGTTGTTGCTGGTGATTTCAGTGCTCATGTTGGGATCGTAGATGAGATGGAAAGCCACATAGGAAGCTGATTTGGCATTCCAGTCGATCGAACCGATAACGGCGACCGACTCATCCAACTATGTTCCGACGATTGACCGTTCCTAGCGAGTACAAATTCGTGGCACACAAAGCGGCACCAACTAACCTGGCGTCTTGCGCCTTCACAGCGTTGGACCCGGATCGACCACTTTGCTATCGGTTCCCGCTGGCGTGGTTCCGTTCAAGATTGTCGATCATTTTGGTCCACGTCTGTAGATACTGATCACGCTCTTGTCCGCGTGCGTTTCACCCTACGTCTCTTCGTTGACCAAAATAGCACCAAAGCCAACCACCTTTTGCAGTTGCTACTGGACGATAACCATCGATCTGCTTTCCAAGCGGAACTGTCCTGAGTTATCAATGTAGTCAAATGCCCAGGATCCAGAAGAGCGATGGACAGAGATCCAGCGGGCTTTATTTTAGGCTGCTAATGCTGCCCAAGATCCAACAACCAGACACACATAGACGATGAATATGTGCATCCTCAGTTGTGGTGTTAGACACTCGCAGATCGATTCTTCCGGATTCCAGATATGATGAGGCACGGATATGCCTCAGACGACGACTGATTTGTGGCCTGAGAAACGACCGTGAGCATTGGTGGATTGCAAAGTGTAGGGAGATGGAAAAAGCTGTGGCGATTGGCAACAGCCGCAACGTTTTCCGTTTAATCAGAACGACGGGTCCCCAAAAGCCAGTCATCAATGAACTGATCAAAGAGGCGAACGGCTCACTGATTCGAACTGAGAAGCGTTGTCTAGTTCATTGGGTGGAGCGTTTGGAAAAGCAGTTTATATGGCGTTTATCCACGAGGGGCTTGCTAAGTAGTACCATAGCTGCAGTTCTGGTTGTAGATGCCGGTCCTCCGTCAGATGCGGAGGTTCTGTGTGGGATAGGCTATTTTAAACAACATAAGACTGCTGAACCGGATGGGTTGCTTCTGTTTATTTTCAAAGACGGTGATTCAACGTTGTTATTGGAGTTGACAAAACTTGTCGGTTTTGTATGGGCTTTGGGACGGGTTTCAAGGAGTTGGTGTGAATCGGTGATATTACCGATTTACAAGAAGGGTGACAGGTCCTCTTGTGGAAACCATGGTGGAATGAGCTTGGTTGGCATCGCATTTAAACTGCTGTCTGGTATTATTCTCCACTGCTTATCAACCGCTCGCGCTGGAATGAAGCTTGATTTTTATATGTTCGAGGTTGTATTGATTAAATCTTCACTTTTCAACAACTTTTAAGAGATAGGCATACCTCCCGTAGGCGCATTGTCCTGGTTTGTTTGTTGATCCTGAATCGGCGTACGACTGAGTCGACCGCACTGTTCTCTCCGGCACTGTTTGTTGTTGTTGGTGCATCATAGAAATTTATTTCTAGCCGGCTTCGGGCTTACGGTGCTGTTTACCTGAGTTCACCACGAGACGTGGTGTACGTCGAAGTTGCTCCCCTTCTCCTTTTTTCCTTACCCCAGTGATCGTGGAGGCCGCACTTGTGTCGTGTTGAGGCAGTGGTATAGAACTTTTGCCGGATGAAAAAATGTAAGACCTTGAGTATGCGGACGATATTGTTCTTCTAGGTGAAGATCCTGGTAATTTGCGATCTTTTCTGGACAGCCTGACAGACTGCGTCGAAATCTTCGGTGGTATGTTTTACACCTTCAAAGTGCAAGGGGCTGTTTCAGAATTGGGTTGATCGACCACCAAACGTTTCAGTACCCGGAGTGACTATAGACCTGGTAGATAAATTCTGTTATGTTGGCAGCTGCATTTCATCCAGTGGTCCGATATCGGATGAGATGTCTTTGCGTATACAGAAGGCTCGTTTGGCATTTGCTAATGTGAGTGATCTGTGGCGTCGACGTGGCATCTATTTATCCGTCAGGTGTCGAGTGTACGCTGCAGCAGTCATGCCCGTGCTTCTGCATGGTTCAGAAACATGGTTATTGCGGGTGGAGGATATACGAAGATTTCTGGTATTCGAACACTGATGTCTTCGCATCACTGCTCGACTCTGGTGGAAGCACCGTGTAAGCAATGCTGAGGTTCGGCGGAGAGTCTTAGGTTCACGAACCAATTCATTAGGTGAAGCACTAAAGGACATGTGTTGCACACGTCCCCTTACAGGATTTCTGGGCACGAAATATTCGCTGAGTTGGGTAACGGTTGAGAGATGAGTAGGGGTGGGCAGTAGATGACATGGAAGAAAAGTATGAAAAGCCTAACCTATGTACTTGGTCATGTAGGGCGTGTTGGACTTCGTGGATGGAGTCTAGGAGACCCTCCCATTCAGTGGTTAGATACACTGGAGGACACGACAAGGTGTCGCGATCAGTGATGTTGTCGTATTCACAGACTTTCTTTATCGACTTGATACTGATGCTTACAGTTCTTTTACTGCTTCTTTCGTGTTTCTGTCCTTTCTCATTGTTTCCGATTGAGGTTGTCACCAGGAGGTAGCAGCCAAAGCCACTGCACCCAGTTCACGGTTAATGATTGTCTGAACTGAGAGTACCTAAATAGTTAGAACGCCGTGTCACTGTGCAATGCGAGCTGTGTCGGAAATTCCTACTAGTTGGGAATAATCGATTACCTGCACAAAACTGGAGGAGCCTATTTCCGTTATTTGTATGCGGAGCGGGTACGGAACAACGCCCACCTAAAGAACCTTCTGACCCACTACTTTTGCCAGCTTGTGAGGTGAAGTTACCAGGTAGCAGTGCAGTGTCACGGCCCTTACTCTGGTGAACGATTGTGGTGAATTCATCATAAAACTCATCCTTAGCCTATCAAACCTGCAGTCCCCTGGAGCGTGTGCCGAGATTGCAGAAAAGCCGTGCCTAGCACAGGTATTCTTTCGAACACCAAGTCGCCTGTTTAGTCTTACCGCACACAAACGGCTATTAACCGGAATCCAGTCTAAAAGTCAGCTCCAGCCCCGCCAGTCAAGACTGTTTCATACTACGTAGGCCCTTAGCTCCAGTTGCTACGTGAGATACCAGCAGCAGTTAGTTGTGTCACACTGCGTTTCACTCACACAGCAGACATCAGTCGCTAGAGTCTACTGTGAGCCCTGGGCACGCATGCACGTTAAAGAATTCCGAGATTCAGATGCTGTCGGGTCTTGAGAAAGTGTTGTTTACGAGATTGAGCATTTTTTACGACACTAGCAATGAACCGTTGCGAATATCGTGCGTGTCATCGGTGGGGGCATTTTGGGAAGGTAGGAGGAGCAAAGAGTGGCGATTGGGGACAGAAGACGGGTTGAATAAAAGAGAGGGGACTCTGAGCAGTAGACCACTTATCACTATCCACCCCTCCTGATGCACTGGCTGCACGGCCCTTATTGTTTTCCGCGATTACCGCAGTAGTATGGAGTTTTTTGTGTTCCTGCAGTACATGGAAGATGTCGATTAGATACTGCTTGCCCGGTCGTTGTGAAGGAGAACAACCAGGGTTCTCACCCAGAGCCTTCAGTTTTAAGGAGAACCTGTCGGCAAGGAAGCGGGGAGTGGCTGGGTGGCAGCCCGTTTGCCTGGACCAGTCATTGTTTCACTGGTTTTACCGACTGAGTTACATGCTTAAATCGACTCCCAACTTGAAAAAACAAGAAACTGCTTCATTAGGCCTCCACCCATTGACCTTCTAGGTGTTTTATTCAAAGAAAGTCATCGTTCCCGACTCCGTGATCTCTCTCTCTCCCTTTTTATCTAAGTTATCTGAATACTCGTTTCTTTGCAGTGGAACAGATCATTCTTACTATTACTAGTTGTAGTTGTTTGCTTCTTTTTAGGTTACTTATTTTAATAAAGTTAGACGCTCAACCGTCGTATTGTGTGTATAGAGCATGTCATATTCAAGCAGTCCATCGGAACCGCTTATTAGTACGGAAGACCTGTTTATACTAACCGCATGCTTACTTTAGCTATTGCTTACAGACTGATGGTTTCTTGTGTTTCATGTACTTGTGATTCTGAGGCACAGCTCCTTCGATACCTGTTCAGCACCTTCTGACCGCTTACACGAAGCTGTATAACCCCTTTTTAAGAGCATGCTTCGTCATTTGATTGGCGGCGTCGGAGAATCAGCTGATCCGCAAGGTGAATGATTTGCCAAGTTGGCAGCTATATACTGGAATTACATGGGGGTCGCCTGTCAAAAGTTACTGACTACCGCAAGTACAACTGCGTGGATTACTGCAGATGAGGAAGTGTACGAATTCCTCGTCTTGAGACCATTGCTGTACACAACGGGGAAGGGTTGGGGGTGGGGGAGAACAACATTTTAAAACCTTATTTTTACGTGCATTCGTCATTCCTAATGGAGCCCTTATCGGCTTCTGATCAGTATTCAATGCTTTTGAACTCCACTGGCTGTACTGCAATTGAAACACTTTGTTTGTTTGTTTTTGCATGTGCTTTATCAAGCATCGTGCTTCAGCTTTGTATTCGCGTCTCATTGCTTTCGCTTTTTCGATGGATCTTCACTGCAGCCCTAAATGAATGAAATATCCTCAGAATTAACCAACTCGTCATCCTTAGCTAACTGATCATTTGGTCAATCACAGCCGCCATTGGAAAGTATGCTTATTATTCTGGTTTTCGAGTATTGCCATGCATTATCCTCTCATTCTTCAGCATGTTGCGTTCATTTGGCACCATCGGATCCCGTCCTATTTTGCGGTTTACTCAGCCGCTTGCATGGACTTCAAACGGCCCAGCGTCACGTGCAGCAGCGGTAACCCATTCTTTAGTATCGACACACCTCTGGCGGTCGTTTTTCTACGTTCCCGGGAATAAGGCTAAAATGATCCAGAAAATTGCCCAGTTGCCCACTAAACTTGCCGCCACAGATTACGGAACCCATATCCCGGACCTTATTGTTCTCGATTGTGAAGACGCCGTTGGTTTGGACGAAAAAGTATGTCGGGTTTTCTGCTCTCGTTCGTGTGATTTTCGTTTTAGGGGTTGGATACTTTTGCTGCTTATAAAAGCGGTATTTGCGATTTGATAAATCACTATAGTAGCCCATCGACTGGACCGACCTTCGTTCCCAGTTTCTTCTGCAGCTATCGTTCCACATGAGTGCTCTGGTTTTGGTTACTGTCTCATCATAAACTATTTATGACCTAGAAGCTAACCGAACGTGTGGATAGAACAATGAAAGACATCGGTATAAAACAATAGGTAAGACAAATACAACTGAACGTCCTTCACCAGACGCACTAACTGACCAGGTTGCTTATTATTGACACTCATTCAGGAGGCTGATGTTATGAGCCTAGACTAATATGTCTAAAAGAAACCGCCCGACTTAGTTCACTATTTGTAACATCACTGACTGACCATCTCCATCCGCTACCAGCCTCAGTTCATGCCGGAGAGATCTTTGTAGCTCTGTGTAACACTTTCTTGTCACAATAACTGGCTTAGTTGAATGTTTAATACGGCAAGTGACAGCATACCGTATACTCGCGTCTGCCATCAACATTCCTGATTCAGTTTTCCCATAACTATGCATCTTATTGAAACAGATAGGTTTCTGTATCGCGTAAAAAGTAAATCGATGTCACTTCAACCGGCAGATAGTTCAGATTGACAAAAATCGAACGCTTTCGGCATGCGCTTTAACCGTTATTTAGATACCCATCTATTTATCTATCTATCTATCTACCATACTTCGATGTAACCTTCGGTGCAGCATAGTTTATTTACTTGAGCTTTTGCCTGCCTCTTAGGTAAAGTTTGATTGTCGGGTCTACCTGGTTTTGCAGGTGTATTTTTCGTTTCATATGTACGAAATATATTCTGCACTGTAATAAAGACTATTTGAAGTGCCTTTAGCTAACTGGAACATTAACTAGGTGTCATAATGTTTCCATCAAATTACGGACTAGAGTCTGTTTTCGATCGAAATTAGCCACTATCTCTATTTAGGTCCCGAAATGAACCCATCATTTTTATCAGAACACATGATGTGGGCAAATGTGTTTTCGGTGATTTCATTCTCAGGCAAGTACAATCACATTCATGTAATAACGGAAATTGTAAGAAGCTAATCCGAGGAGTTAAAATTGTCGAATTCAGTGTCTGAAAGAGAGAAGGGAGAGAAATAGGCGGATGAATTAACTTTGACCGTGCAACACTGTCCTCGCAGAAGAATAGGCCCATCTCAATAAATCACTCCGGCGTTTCGAGATTTCACATACTAGAAAATGGTGTGGTAAAAACGGGGCTTCTAGGCTGATGTACTTGCCCATTATTGATTCGTTGAGTTTGATCCTTCCTGTGCAATATGCAAAGATCAGCGTCCCGCCCGATCGTGTTCGATCTGCATAGTAAGAAAACTAAACTCCATCAGCACATAGTTCATTAAGTATCTCGTTTGGAACTTACAGTTACATTGATCGAACGCTAATGTGGCTGCCTACAACGTAACTACTGCACCTGTGCCACGTGGAATGCGACCTTCTGAATTCCGGTTTGGATCCTCACCGCACTAGTCACGCGTCCTTTCGCAGGTTTTATTCCTCTGGCACTAAAAATTAACCTTCAGTGGTGTTCATTTTCCATATTAACTAGAAGCGGACTGATTTTAACTTCAGCACTTGACCCTTTTCAAGCATCATCTGCGTTTTACAATTATTAATAAACGGCATGATGTCGGAAGCTCAAGGCGATTTTGAATAAATCATTCTGTTTTCACCTGTCGTTCTTAATTCTACGGGTTACCTATGGATATCAAATATGAGGATGGGTTCGGTTGTTTATAACGAATTGCTAACACTTGGTAACGCCATGTTGTGCACAGTTGACTGAAATAACAAAAGTCTTCAACTGCGATCAAGTTCGAATCAAATCGTGAACGCAGCCCACCTCCTACAAGTTTTCCGGCCGTTTAGTAGCCATTGCGGCTTGATAGTAGCCTCTGACGGTCGTTTAGTGGTGATCGTTTGGTAGTCACTGTCCGTTTTTTGTCGACCACGGCCTACGGTACTGTAATAACCTTTCGCACACACCCATGCCGCGCAAGAACAGAACACGTGAGTTTTCGATCCTAATTACAGGCTTGGTAGCCCTGTGCGAGCTACTAACTTGGATACACTGGGACTATAAGAAGATAGTGCCCAAGTTAATGAATAGAATTTTTTCTTAACCAAAGGAAAGCAGGTTTACAAGTCGGAAATACTCTTTCGAAGGTCCAATAAAAGTGCGTGTGTCTGTCAAATGCAGCACACGAAATTCGGTCTATTACTTTTTTTGCATAGCTACACTAACATCTCGAACCTATGTTCTTTGATGGTTTGACCTTCCGAAACTCTGTGAATCAGATTCCCGTTTTCTGGTAGTGGTGATTTGACAGTTCATTCAAACACAATGAATTCTCCTTAACTGAATTGAAAAAGAGGCTATAGTCTAGTTGCCAGTATTGCTTCACTCATTTGCCATTGATCTGGAGCGTTGTCAAACAGAAGTACGGGTTTAGTTTTTGGTTGTTCATTGACCACTTTCGAATAACACTGTTCTAGAAAGCCGTTAAAATGTCAGTGTTCACTTCAAAATTGTATTCACAATATAGTGTATCCATGGCAACGGCAATTAGGTTTGTAATTCTGTTTGTTGGCAAAGCCCTGATGCACGATTCGCCCTTCGTCCTCGTGCTCTTATGTTGTATTTGGTCTCATCTACTTTAAAACGTAGAGCAGAGTTACCGCGCTCGTGTGATCACATCACATATTGAGATCGTTTCTTTTTGACATTGGTCCTGTTGAACACAACTTTTTCACGTTACAACCACAAACATGAAGAAGATGATGAATTGAACGGTAGATTTAGTGTAACAACTGCGACTTTTCTTCGTACCACTCAAAGTGATAGGAGTGTTCTGCTCTACCAGTGAGCACAGTTCCATTACGAATTCATCGAAAAATTTACGTTTTGGAAATCCTCTTTTTAGGCTAGACGCTTTGTTTCGTTTGGCGATGGCTTTGTACATCTTGATTTAAATCCCAATATTGTATAAGAAAAAGTCCTAAATCGTCCCCTTTCCTTGCACACTAGACAGTTCTTCTTCGGTCTTCATCATTGAGTGTTTTCCACTTGCGCTGTGAATCTGTATTTACTTGCTCGCTTAGGTTGTTTGCCGCAATTTCTTCCATCGGGAATTCGTGGGATGTTGAAGCACTCATTCGGTTGATAACTTGGAAAGTGAAGGTTTGATTCTATATCGAGCGCGCAGGCGTTCACGTGACTCGCGCAAGGCTACCAAGCCCCGTAACTGGGACCGAAAACCCACGCGTGATGTGACCTTGCGAAGTATGGGTGTTTGCGAAAGGTTCAGTTACTGTACCGCAGATTGTGGTCGATCAAAAGTGATCAGTGACTACCAAACGACAGGGGAACCTGTAGTATCACGTGTAATCGCTGCCTGATGCAGTCAGATCACAAACTTGCCGGTACAGTAAACTTGACAGTTAACTAACGCGATACATTTCTGAAAAAACGAAGTTGGTATCGTGAAAATTTGCGTCTTCATCCTGTTGAATGTTGCAATTCGAATGTCGGTAAGGCCATCCACACCAGATGCGTAACGACGACTGCTTTGTCGTATGTAGTCCTGTGAAGGATCATCAATTGTACAGAATGTTCAGATGCACGGAAACTGGTTGGTTTGTCAGCAGTCAACCGAAATCAGCAACGGTAATGGATGAATAAACTGAACTGAACCGAATCATAAAATAAGTTAATCGATACTCTCAATCACGCTTGCGTTGTAGTTCACTCAAGTTTATGGTCAGAAGTTGATCATGGAATTACACCTTCCACTATTTCGAGAGACAGAAAATGTATCTTTTTGTTCTGCAGTCTAGCTAAACTCCGAGCGTGGCAGTGCTTAGTGTCATACTATCAACCTTTCCTGTGTGTATCGACAATACAATCCTGATTCACTGATCTTCTAGTCGCAGCGAGAACAGGATAATATGGTTAACAGTGAAGCACGTAATCAAGTTGGTTCCAGCCAACGGTTATGTTTGTTGAAATGACCAGCTTACTTATGAAGAAAACGTGTTATCTGTCCTGAGAAATGAGAGTTGTATGAGCTTGAATAAAGAAATCAAAATCATAGGTTTGCGCAAAGTACCCTGAACCATTCCACCGTATCTGTGCCCGCTCATGCTACAGTCAATGTTATTTTTTAAACAGTCAATCAAATAACCATTGGAAACTGAGATGAGATTCAACTGACAAGAGGGAACTGGAAAGGGACAGGAGTGAGCGCTTGGGTATCATAGTAAAATGTACGAATGAACTATTGTTTAGTTGAGGAAATGTTGAACATTGCGTCATCTTCGCTGGTGATGTTGCTAATAGACGTGCTAACAAATTATTTATCATTTTTTGACGCTAACTTTCATGCACAATCTGTGCACAGAAACCTAAATGCGCCTCAATTTCGTGATGACGAAAAAATGTCACAGTATTTTCTTATTGTGGCTTTGCCAAACGTCCATAAACTTCACCCGTTGATCGTTCGCATGCTACAAAATTTGTAGAATTGACTAACTCGCCGTTATCCTTCATTCGTTTGCTCACTTCTTCCAGTACAGTGCCTATGCTACTAACAGCAGTATCGCTTGGAACTGCATTTGCTTTACTCGTTTTCAGAAGCTTCAATGTGCTGACTGATGTTTGTTTTGATGAAGCAGCACTTAGTCGAACCATAGCTACTGGAAGAGAACTAATCGAATCACACCGATAGGTAATTAGACGAGGTTGGATCACACAGGTATGTACCGGATCGATCAAATCGAGTGTACTTTTTGAAAGTTGTTGAATTTTAAAGAGCTCTATCACAGGGCCACGCGGTGAGCTGTCAAGGTTTGAGCTTTGTGTAGTAAAACTGAACCTTTTTCTTAGTTTCAGGTCGGGTAAGCGAACTGTAATCGGAACCAACAGGGAACTTGCATAAATTTGTTCGGTTGTACTTTCGTTCTAGTCTTTATAATGAAATTGCCAGTTGATGAATACGCACAATACGAAGAAATGAGCAAAATTTGGGAAACGCTGCAATAAGGGTGTACGGACAGAGTTTTCGGTTTTCGCCTTATACCTTATGGTGGCTTCATTTTAAATTTTCTGTATTTCTTACAAAGGTATTCATCGGTCAGTATCCATGGCCGAATTACTATCGGAAACCGTGAAACTCGGTATTGCTAGTTCTTCGTTTTTAGAAATCATCAACAATACAGCAACTGTTTTGTGTCTCGACACCCAATCATAGACTAACTATTTCGTCGTTTCTTCCAGTCATATCCAGAGGGCAAAAAGCTCACGTTGAGGGAGACATCGAGCAGGCACGCAAGAAATTATCTGAGCCACTGGAGGTGGTTCAAAATGACCAGTTCGATAAAAAAGCGTGTCACTGTGCTGCGTACTTATCCCTTCAAAGGCGGTCATACGTTGTGGCGATATCACAAGTGTCCTAAGTTTACAATAGCTAATCTGGTCACGAGTATTCGTCACTTGGTTTATCCGAGATCCTCACGAGGTGTAATATAGTTCCATAGATGCTTGGAGTTGATCACTACAAGGGGTAACTGCAAGACTAAGTTCCCACTAGTCCTTCAAAGACACTGCGTATGGATGAATTGCATGTTGAGTTCTATGACCTAGCACGGCGAAGCCACCAGTATATTCTAAGTCGCAAACTTTGTTCCTTGGGAGAAGTGCAAATCAGTCGTTCGGAAAAGGTATGAGAACAAATCTGGGGTATTTCTCTGCATTTTTTCCACATGAGTGCAGTGGAAGAGGTATACCCCTTGGCCACGAAGACCCACTGCATCACTAAGAACAGCCGGCAGCCAAACCCTGAGACTTGGAGAAGAGAGCCACATCAGATCCCAATAGGTGAGTTGTGGTAACAAAAAAAGACGCTCGCGCTGGAATCAAGCTTGATTTTTATCTGTTCGAGGTTGTATTGATTACATCTTCACTCTTCAACAACTTTTAGGAGATAGGCATACCTCCCGTAGGCACATTGTCCTGGTTTGTCTGTTGATCCTGAAGCGGCGTACGACTGAGTGGTGCCATCTATGGCGCCGGCGTAACACCCGATTGTCTGTTAAGGGTGAAGTGTAAAATGCGGCGGTTAAGTACGATCTTCCGTACGGCTGAGAAACATGGTCATTACGGTAGAATATGGACGAAGGCTGTCGGTGTTCGAGCATCAATCTCTTTGTGGCATTGCCCGATTGTGGCAGGAACACCGGACCAACAATGCTGAGATCAGACGTATAGTGTTGGGAACCACAGGTCAGTCTCCGAATCAAGTACTGAATCTAAACAGGGTAACGTGGTTGGGCCATGTGTTACGCATGACCACTGACAGACTCCCTCGGCGTACGCTTTTCTCTGAGGCAGGTTGCCGGCTGGAAGATAGGTACAGGTGGTCAGTCCATGGCAAAAAGGTATGGTAGCCTTGACCAGTGAACTAGACCAAGTAGGACGTGTGAGACTTCCAGGATGGGGCTCACGTGACCCGCCTACTAAATAGTTCGAGACATTGTGATATTGCCAGGTGTCGCGGCTAGTGGCGTAGTTGCATTCGAACTCTTCCTTTGTCTTCGTGAATTTAACTTATTACTTTGATTTTTGGATCTTTTTCACTTTGTGCTGGTATTCTTTTTGCCCTTGACTCGATAATGCGGGAAGGTAGCAACCGAAACCAGAGCACAATAGTGCGAGGTCAGTGGCTGTATAAACTGAACTGAAACTGAACATACAGAGAGTGGAACGAGAAGCCGAGCTTTTAGCTGGGCGACACGACACACGTCCTACCTGGTCTAATTCACTGGTCAAGGCTACCATACCTTTTTGCCATGGACTGACCACCTGTACCTATCTTCCAGCCGGCAACCTGCCTCAGAGAAAAGCTTACGCCGAGGGAGTCTGTCAGTGGTCGTGCGTAACACATGGCCCAACCACGTTACCCTGTTTAGATTCAGTACTTGATTCGGAGACTGACCTGTGGTTCCCAACACTATACGTCTGATCTCAGCATTGTTGGTCCGGTGTTCCTGCCATAATCGGGCAATGCCACAAAGAGATTGATGCTCGAACACCGACAGCCTTCGTCCATATTCTACCGTAATGACCATGTTTCTGAGCCGTACGGAAGATCGAACTTAACCGCCGCATTTTACACTTCACCCTTAACAGACAATCGGGTGTTACGCCGGCACCATAGATGGCACAGATTGGCAAAAGCCAAACGCACCTTCTGCATATACGATGACACTTCATCCAATATTTGCCCACCTGGTGAAATGTAACTTCCCAGGTAACAGCATTTACCCACCTCAGCTATAGCTTCCTCTGCCAAGACAACGTTTGGTGTTGAGCGAACCCAGTCCTGTAGCAACATTTCACACCTTGAAGGTGCAGAACGCATCCCAATCATTGCTACACTGTTGTTTAGGCTATTTAAGAGAGCTTGCAACTTACCTGGATCTTCACTCAGGAGAATAATTTCGTCCGCGTAATAGAAGTCAGATAGTTTACTGTCAGAGCAAAGATCGATGCCACTGTTCTCCCACGAGGATAGAGCTATTCCAAGAATCAGTTCAATTACAAAATGGAAGAGAGAGGGCGAAAGAGGGCAGCTCTGACGAACACCACTTTTTATTGTGAACTTGGTTGAAAGATCGCCGTAAGTACGACCTCGGCTTCGGCTATTCTGATACAAGCATTGGACGAGAGAAATAAACTTTCCTGGCACACCCTTCAGTGGCAGTCAGCGCCAGAGAACTGTGAGGTCGACTGTATCGAACGCTGCCTTCAGATCAAGAAAGACAGATTGTTGACCTATAAAAGGTGTGCCCGTGCTCAGGAAATTGAAGTACTTTAAAGATGTGGTCGGTGCAACCCTAAAGGGGTCCGAAACCGGCTTGATTCTCACGCGTAGACATTTCGCGGGCGCTGGATAATCGGTGTACAATAGGCCCGATGAGTAGTCTGTATGCGATACTTAGAAAACCAATTCCTCCGTGGTTTTCACAAGAGGACCTATCACCTTTCTTGTGGATCGACACAATCACCGATTCACACCAATCCCTGGGAATCTGTTCACTATCCCAGAATACCCGGAGGAGTTTTGTTAACTGCGAAACCAAAGCTTCGCATCCATCCTTTGAAAAAGCTAGAGACAACTCATCTGGTCCAGCGGCTTTGTACCTTTTCAAGTAACCTATCTCCTGCATAACCTCCATTTCTGATGGAGGGCTGGTATTTACCTGGATTGGTTCTCTGAAAGGTACATTCGGAAGGTCCACTGTTGAATTGGGCCTACTAAATTGTTCCTTCAACTGCTCGGTCCAACGATCCAGACGACGTCTCTGAGAGTGAATCAGTAAGCCGTCGGATTCGTTGGTTTACTCGCTTACACCAGGCTTACGCGGACCGATACTTGTAATGAAACAGTAAAGGTTACGACCGTTGGCATTAGACGCAGCCTTTTCCTATTCCCTACATTTCGCAATCCACCACAGCTCGCGGTCATTTCTCAGGCTTCTAGTCAGTTGGCGTCTCACGGATTTACGCACTTCATTAAATGTGGCATCCGGAGATACGGATCTGTGAGCATCTAAAAGTAACTAATGTCGGAGATATCTTTCCTTTGTGAGGTCTACTTGAACCAGATTCCCGTGTGGCCTTAGAAGCAGCATACAGGGCTTTCTTGATCTGCATGGGTAATCGTGTAGACAGCTCTGTCTGAGAAGCAGATCGTCGGTTTCCGTCCAGGATGAACTACGCGGGAGGCGTGGCATTTACGTTGGTGCGACCGCGGACGAGACGTTGAAGGAAGCAAACGCATACCACTAGCTTAGACCAAAATGAGCGGCAGTCTTTGACTGATCCACGCCATCGATGACCAATGCCAGTATGGTCATTCTGAATCCAGCGTTGTGAAGACGTAGGTGAATGGCATGTCACTATGTCGCCTCTTATGATTGAAGTTCGTACTCGCCAGAAACAGTCTGTGGTCAGAGCACTTCTTCGCATGTCTGGTGATCCGATGTTCAGTGCTCGTGGTCAGGTAGGCGTTGCCATCGCTGTGAGCGTGGAAACTGAGTGTGCACTGCTTGACTGGATCCCAGTCACCGGTCGTCTGTGTGAGGTTCAATTCAATTGTTCTGTACATCTCAACATCACCAGACTGAAGCGTCGATGTCTGTTTGCCGTTTCTGTGTATGCCGCAGCTAACTAGCTGTTCTGAGGCTAAAGACAAATTCTTCTGAGGTTTTACTCAACTGCTCCGCAGCGTTTGCTCTGCGGGCTAATACTTTGGTGATTATCTGAATCAAACTGTCTGCACGATGATTACTACAGTCATCGCGTACTCCCTTCTTGAAGTTGGATACAATCAGTGACTCACCCCGTGATAACGGAATATGCCCCTCATTCCGAATATCACGGATCAAGATGGTAACTGGTCTTATCAAGGCATCTTCATCCAACTATGGAGCATCTGCATCCAGTTTGAAAAGAACTGGAGAAGTTCTTCGTAACAGGCATCTTTTTCACGTTTTAGTAGTCGAATGCTCGATTCTACTCCACCTTTTGACGGGGGTTCAAGTGATACTCTCGAAGGAGTCGCAGTTTTTGACGTCTGAGTAACTACATTAGCGCGCGGCCTGCTCAACTGTTTGGCGCAACGGTCGAGGCTTTGCTGTTTGCCGTGAATAGACTCTCTGTTTTTATGGTATATCGTTTCACTGTCCGGGGTTCGCCATCCGCCGGTGTTGCGACTAAGTTTGAACAATCTTAGACTGTTACCTGAAGCAGCTACTACTTCCATTTCTCCGGCTATCGCGATTCATCAAATTTCGCGGTCCTTGTTAAGGCTTTTTGTGACTTGCCTTTGTGAATGTCTTTGTATCTTATTCATCTCCTCACAGTTCGAGAGCTCACGGTGGGGATCCGATGAAGGATCGCAGGCGAAGCTTACTGTTACATGCATCACCTGTTTGATATGAGCCCAAAGTTCGTCTACATTATTGTTCATCGTAGTTCCTAACTCATGTGATAGTTTGTTCATAATGTGTGCGAACTTTTGGACCAGACAAACGTTGTACGGCTAACTGTGTTTGCTGTTTGCGTCGATGACCATGGAGCTGGAGGGCTAATCGCATTAGAAGGAATGCATGGTGTGACTACGTACTTTGGCCAGTAGGATCTACAATTCTGGACAGGACTGCGCTACCGGCAACTTACTTCGATATGACCGATCTGCCTCACGATTGCTCCGCAGCATACGCTCTGCGGACATCATGGTTGTTGCTGGTGATTTCAGTGCTCATGTTGGGATCGTAGATGAGATGGAAAGCCACATAGGAAGCTGATTTGGCATTCCAGTCGATCGAACCGATAACGGCGACCGACTCATCCAACTATGTTCCGACGATTGACCGTTCCTAGCGAGTACAAATTCGTGGCACACAAAGCGGCACCAACTAACCTGGCGTCTTGCGCCTTCACAGCGTTGGACCCGGATCGACCACTTTGCTATCGGTTCCCGCTGGCGTGGTTCCGTTCAAGATTGTCGATCATTTTGGTCCACGTCTGTAGATACTGATCACGCTCTTGTCCGCGTGCGTTTCACCCTACGTCTCTTCGTTGACCAAAATAGCACCAAAGCCAACCACCTTTTGCAGTTGCTACTGGACGATAACCATCGATCTGCTTTCCAAGCGGAACTGTCCTGAGTTATCAATGTAGTCAAATGCCCAGGATCCAGAAGAGCGATGGACAGAGATCCAGCGGGCTTTATTTTAGGCTGCTAATGCTGCCCAAGATCCAACAACCAGACACACATAGACGATGAATATGTGCATCCTCAGTTGTGGTGTTAGACACTCGCAGATCGATTCTTCCGGATTCCAGATATGATGAGGCACGGATATGCCTCAGACGACGACTGATTTGTGGCCTGAGAAACGACCGTGAGCATTGGTGGATTGCAAAGTGTAGGGAGATGGAAAAAGCTGTGGCGATTGGCAACAGCCGCAACGTTTTCCGTTTAATCAGAACGACGGGTCCCCAAAAGCCAGTCATCAATGAACTGATCAAAGAGGCGAACGGCTCACTGATTCGAACTGAGAAGCGTTGTCTAGTTCATTGGGTGGAGCGTTTGGAAAAGCAGTTTATATGGCGTTTATCCACGAGGGGCTTGCTAAGTAGTACCATAGCTGCAGTTCTGGTTGTAGATGCCGGTCCTCCGTCAGATGCGGAGGTTCTGTGTGGGATAGGCTATTTTAAACAACATAAGACTGCTGAACCGGATGGGTTGCTTCTGTTTATTTTCAAAGACGGTGATTCAACGTTGTTATTGGAGTTGACAAAACTTGTCGGTTTTGTATGGGCTTTGGGACGGGTTTCAAGGAGTTGGTGTGAATCGGTGATATTACCGATTTACAAGAAGGGTGACAGGTCCTCTTGTGGAAACCATGGTGGAATGAGCTTGGTTGGCATCGCATTTAAACTGCTGTCTGGTATTATTCTCCACTGCTTATCAACCGCTCGCGCTGGAATGAAGCTTGATTTTTATATGTTCGAGGTTGTATTGATTAAATCTTCACTTTTCAACAACTTTTAAGAGATAGGCATACCTCCCGTAGGCGCATTGTCCTGGTTTGTTTGTTGATCCTGAATCGGCGTACGACTGAGTCGACCGCACTGTTCTCTCCGGCACTGTTTGTTGTTGTTGGTGCATCATAGAAATTTATTTCTAGCCGGCTTCGGGCTTACGGTGCTGTTTACCTGAGTTCACCACGAGACGTGGTGTACGTCGAAGTTGCTCCCCTTCTCCTTTTTTCCTTACCCCAGTGATCGTGGAGGCCGCACTTGTGTCGTGTTGAGGCAGTGGTATAGAACTTTTGCCGGATGAAAAAATGTAAGACCTTGAGTATGCGGACGATATTGTTCTTCTAGGTGAAGATCCTGGTAATTTGCGATCTTTTCTGGACAGCCTGACAGACTGCGTCGCAATGTTCGGGGTGGGCAGTTGATGACATGGAAGAAATGTATGAAAAACGTGGTCATGTAGGGCGTGTTAAACTTCGTGGGTGGTATTGAAATTTATTCAGTTACTGGTCATTTCCATGAGATTCGCGTTGGTTAGGTGCACACTGAGTTTGCGAAGCTGACACACGGAGTCTGTTTTTGGTGAGAAAGACCTCGGTCGACAAATTCAAAAAGTCATCTTATTTATCCAAAAACTTCTGAACTCCAAGGCCGGCGTTTGGGCTGATGTTAATGAAGCGTTTGCTATCCGGCCATAAATTGGAACATCCGAGAGCTTATGACTGTGTACAACACCAGTATTCAAAACTATTCAAAGTCATTCAACACATGGTTTGGTTTCTTGTGTGTACTAACGAATCTACACCTTTTCTCAGTAAGTTTCATCCAAAACTCGCAGTTGTGTAGCCGTGGCGCACAGTTGTTGTCTTGGCTCACCACGTTTAGCCGTGCCACTGCAAACAAGTCAGGTCCAAAGTTTCGGAATAATATGAAGTCGAGAAATGTGAAAACAATTTACTTATTATATTCTTTCCAAAGATTGGTGTTGTATACTATACCAATGTGCCCTGTAAGCGGAGTGTCGCCGGTTCTATCCCGGCTCGCAGTGATAAACTTATGGATGTGAAAAAGCAAGCGGATTTTCCATTATATAAAAATGAAGTAAATGAAATAATAAGTAAAAAGAGTTCAGCTTTTTCACTGAGGAGATCAGTTATTGACTAGCAGAAGTACTGTTGGAAGTGAAATATGATTATCTTGGAACGTTTTACGAAGTTCGGAGTCGATATTGTTTCTAGTGCGGTATCCTGGAGTAATAATGCTCTGCTCATTAGAAATTCGGCGGGATCTTTGAACAGCTAATTCATCTGGTTTTGTGGTAATGAATAGAGGTTCATGTTCACCAGGTTTTGACGCGGCACGTAAAATAGCGAGTTCCACTTCATTGCTTCCACCATGCTAGCTGACTCATGACGGCTTTTTCACTACAACTCTACATGATACAACGTCCATCCATTATCGTATTCACACATAAACTCGATACCAATTTTAAACGAACAAATTCACCGATGGACATCTCAGGAGAGACCTGTGCGATTTTTTACATATTGACTAACAAAAATAGGAAAATTTGGAGATTTCGCGTCTGGCGAAAATTCAGTAGGTTCTCAGCAAAAGTAAAGGGACTGCACTCTTGAATCCGAAGAAGGTGGCCGGAGTGTTCAAACAACTTGCTGTAACGAAGAGCGATGTATCTGGAATAAGCAGCAGTTTCTTGGACTGAATTAAATTGAATCTGATAGTCGAAATCAGCAACAAACTTTGGTAGTGTTTCAGACAATCCAGCAAGTTTCCCTTGATAAGCGTTGCTCACGTCCATAATCGTCCAATAACGAATCTGTCAAATTGATAGCCAAATGCGCTATTCACGTTATCGGCATTTGCATTGTTGCTTTTCGACACTTTCCTTCCCGGGTATGATCTGTGTGCGGGTTCAGAATGTGCTGGCGCTTTATCACGGAGTTTGGGGTTTTAAGTTCGTAGACGTTTCATTTCCGACGGTCGAGGTGATACCATTCCTTTGTGGCTTAAGTAACAGTGGTTTGCAGGCTCTTCATCATCAATACTGTACGAGATCGGTTTTTGTTTAGTGGATGATCGCCTATGGTGAAATTTCTCGCAATAATCACCAAAAGTGAATTTATTTATGGTGAACGGCTCTGCACAATTTCAGTTCACTAGGTAGATTTGTGTAATATCTGGAAAGTTCCGCTTATAGTAGTAATGGAATCTTCCGAACATTTTTCGTTTTTCACTGTTGAGCAGGGAATGTTCCTTTTCTGTTTGTCGGTAGCCTTATGGGTTAAACAAGCAGTGGTCTTTTGCAATGCATATACAGTAGCCCACCCAGATTTCAACCTTCTCGTATGAAACACCTAATCAGTTTCAGTTTATTCAACTATTAACCTCGCACTACTGTGCTCTGGTTTCGGTTGCTACTTGCCAGCATCGTCCAGTAAAGGACGAAAAGAATGGAAACATAGAGACAAAGATCCAAAAAAGTCAATGTATCAAGCGAAAATCAAGACGACGAAAAAAAAGAGTCCGAATGTAACTACGCTACTGACCGCAACACCTAGCCATATCACCTAATGTCTCCGACCATTTGGTGGGCGGATCACGTGGACCCCATCCTGGGAGTCTAACACGTCCAACATGGGCAAGTCCACTGGTCAAGGTTTCCATACTTTTTTGCCATGTCATGAACTGATCACCCAATGGAAAATATTTTCCCGAACAAAATTGATCATAACAGTTTTGGGATATGATATCCACCCACTGAATTTGGTTAAGTCTTATTATGTAGACCGAGTTTTATCTGGTCTATATGTCGATATCAATTGGGACTGGTAAGATGTCTGCCTCACGCTGAGACTTCAACATAGCTTGCCTGCAAGACATAGAATGAGACCGCAACACAAACGACCCGTACATCAGCTTCGAAGATACACGGTCTACAAGACAGCCCAGGCATTCGACTGAAGCGAGAAAATTGGATTGCTTGTTATCAAATCCAGGTACAGCGGCCACTTCAACGGATGGACAAGTGCAAACATGTCAATAAATGTTTTTCAAATGTGCTGAGATTTGTAAGAGTGCCTTAGAGTAAGTTTCCATGTCTCGTTTTTTGGGTTTGTGTCTAATGATGATTTTATTAGTGGAGAGAATTTCTTCCTCCAGGTGTAGACCGTTGGTCATGGACTGAAACCAGGGGGGATATGAATTCCATCTTGAGCAGCAAACTTCACTTCATATAGCATCTGTTTCACTGGCATGTGGTTTCGTTGAATATCATCATTCTCCGTGCAGCGTTTAACCCGTACGTATACAATATGCAGCCCGATTTAAGATACGACGTACCTTTACAGAGGCTATTGAATTCAAATTTTTGCGACAAAAAATGTTATTCAACTCGTGCGGATTAGTTACAGTGTACATGTGGTGATTTAGATTGCACGAAGACGTTTAGATGGTGGAAGATGAGAATGTTATAGATTAAATGATCCATTTAGTTAAGTTTGCTGAGCAGAATGATTGAAGGCGCAGAATGCCCATGTTTAGCAAAAATACGTAAATATGATACTACCTATGTGATTGCTTCCTTCCGACCGTCTCCCTGCTCATATGAAACAGCTCTCAGCGAGAATCAGTTTGAGCGATCTCGACCAGTGTTTCTTTCCGGAGGACTGCTGTATTTCTTATGAGTTTCATCGTGTACTACTCTAGTGTCATTGTCCAACAGATCTGAAGTCACAGACATGTAGCGGGTCAGTTTGTTCGTCACATGGCTACGGGAAAAGTACGGTATTTTATGAGCTTGATGTGATCAAATAGCCCACGGTTATCAAAACAGCATCAGTCCTTTGAATGTCTTTGTTTTAATCATCTATGTGTAAATAGTTTTATCGGAGCCTAATTTAATAGTGTAGCCAACTGGATTAGACGTTCTTGCTCTGTACAAAATCTTGTAAGTACACGTAGTTCTGGTTATCAGAGATAAATCTACTTTAGACTGAGGTTACCTACCAGCATCGCTATGCTTCCATGCGAATCGATTATGGGAATTCGATATCGAACTGTTTCTTTTGCCTATGGTATCGATTGGGCCCACTGTTCGTCTGTAAGCTTTACCATGAGTACCGTTGTGGTTCTGGTGATAGATGCTCCTTGCTTCCAAAGTGCACCGAGAAAGTATCACCAGACGCAATAAGTTTGCCAAACGTCTCTTGTGATGAACTTCAATGAACGAGATCAGGTGTGTGGACTGCATATTGCTTACTTATTTGTGAATGCAGTGAAAGACTGTAGCCTGAAAGCTTCACACCACTATTGCGGATAGCCGACTACCTGACCATAAGATTTGGAATGGAAAACCACAAGAGGACCTGATATGTCAAGTGTGGTGATGAGTCGGGTGACGGCGTATTTATGTCTACTACGAAAATGACGGTGGTAGTGAGGTTCGAACCTCTGAAGTAATAAGTGTTCTAAACCACTCAACCGTCATCAATCGATATTAGGACAGTGTAAAATAGATAAGCTAAAGCTTAGTCGTAGCCTGGCTCCACAGGAAAAGGGAACTGTGCAAAGTCGTCGTACAGATGCTTCGGAATCCAAAGTCAATGACTGTGGTGATTCAGCAGGCATCACACATGACATGGCCAGGTATAGCTTCGTGGCTATGTGAGTTGAGAAGCTTCAGCCAATGGGGATTACCGAAGTAGGTATAGCAAGAGCTCGCTGTGATTGGTCAACTTGTAATCTACCAGTTATTCTCTTTGACTCAACGTATTTGTATGAATCAGTCCTGCAATAAAAGTAACGAGCTATTTCGCAGCCTTGGCGTTCTTGCTATTTCGGTTTGTGTAACTGTGGCCTGAAGTGAATTCAATACGTCCTTTTAGTTCGGGTCATTGCGAATACTACAGTAATGCATGCAGTTGTCGTGTACAACCTACCAAAAAGGTAATAAAATCACTAGACCGTTTCTCTTTTAGGAAGCTCGTATGAAATATATGAAAGAAGAATCTAGGGTTTGATTTTCTGGATAACGTGTCGTTTCTGTAGTCTGCAAACTATTTCCGGTGGCAGTCCGTATCGGTTGAATTCCAGTTTTTACTACCGAAACAACTGTCAGTAGCCAAAACGTATGTAGCCGCCAAGACTCAGGGGACAAATTGAATGGAGTGTACTCTCGATCGGATAATCCACGACACCATTCCGCACTACGTATTTCTGGCACGGTCTTCCAAACGAATAAACAGATATGCCGAGATTTCCATACCGTCTTGGGGCCTATAGGTTTTGTGAATTTGTTTGCTGCTTTAATTGAGTGCATCGGACAAAAGAGCCAACTGACGCTTGAAGTGACAGCGATTGATTGAGTTCCCCTTTCGTTGATTGCTGAACCAGACAGTGCTATTGTCGTCCTGCTCTTCTAACCTCAAATTTCGTTTGTTATTCCCTCTTCGGTTCCATGATTCTACCCTATCAGATATACGAATTTCGATCATTTAGATAGCATTGGAAAGATGAATGATGTGAAATGTGAGTGATAAAATACATCATTTCGAATTGCACTGTGTCAAAAAAGCAACCCAGAATTGTTGCATCTTGAAGGAAATATAACTTTTCCGTTCTATATGATCCTTTTTTCCAAACAAAGTAATTATTACCTCTGCAGACTTTGGCGTTAAACCCTTTCCCCGGGGTATCAATCTAAACAACCGACCGAGACATTTTCACATGCAAGTACCGGAACATCGATGTTTTCCCTTGAATTAGTAAAATAACACACACACACACACACGCCTCGGAAACAGCGCAGAAATAGAATGATGTTATTTATGCTATCTAAACACGAAACAATTCTGTTAGGTACATACTTCATCAGAATGGACTGCAAGTCCTACGAATCCCTAATTATAGAATCTCCAGTTCTTCAGATTGCCGTGCTTTCGCTGTTTTCCCACATCGAAGTTATCAACTCCCCGTCTCCTCTTCTGGAGCTGCAATGTAGTACGCTGGCGTCGCTCAGATTTGCCATACTGCATCAACCGAAGGAGAATTTATTTAATCTATTTGATAATCTTCAAAACGTTGAGTTATTATGAACAGGGTGATCTCATCCGAAACCCTTTTAAGTATTCTGAATGTATCACTCACCGATCTGATTCAGCTTTCCCGAATGGGTGAGTATACTCTGAAAACCATTCAATCTCGCAAGTACCTCGAAATGACGCTAAGCATTGCAACTCTCATGTTGTCAATTATGTGCGCAAATAGCGCTGACTTATCTTCGAAATTCGATAGCTCAGGCAGTTTTGCACGACATTTATTGACATGCCCTACCCCTCGTGACACTGATAAGACTGTAACTATGTGGACACAAAACTGTCATTTGTTGTTTCGCTATTATCAACTTTCTTATTCTTTCTCCTGTTATCGTAATTTAAATACCTGTAAAATGTGCTGTTGCGAAAGCGAAAATGTACCGTATGTGTGTGAATGAATGTGAGCATGCATGCGCTGACTACAACACACGGACCGATGGGATATTCTAGGGACAGCCGGCTGAACCCTAGCTACTTTGTGACCACAGCGCGAGTAAGCACGATTAGAAGACGCGTGGAGTAGTCAGTAGTAGTAGCCTCGACAGCATCGCTAATGCTAGCGCGGTTTTCGGGTGAACGGGGCACAGTGATAACAGGAATGGTGCGAAGTGTGGAATGTGACTCACAAATATTGGAGGTGTTTTAGGTCATCTAACGCTGCTGAATGGGAGTGACGATTTTAGGACTCTTACGGCACTTCTATGTTGAAATACGTCGCTCGGCTGTTGAGTAATGCACCGCTTACTCAATAAAGATACCCCGGAACAACCGGTTTATCATCAAAAACTACAGAAAAAATCACGAGGTCGGTTGAATCAAGAGTTCACGTAGAAAGACATTATGCTACTTCCGGTAAAATGGCACAGTTCTGGTTGAACTCCCTGGTGCGATGCCAAGTGAAATGACAATTTACTTTTGTTATTCCACTTCATCCATCCCCACAGTGTCATCTATTTGATCAGAAAGTCGTACGTTCCACAGAGGGAACCATGAGGCCGAAGAAGAAATACCAAGTAAAATTACTGATAAGTGGGCGAAGACGACAATGGCATATTGTGGTACAGGAATCGGCGGAAAAGAAAATCCCTTTGCTGCGGATGCAATATTGAGTTGCCATATGACCCATCAGATGGTTGCTGTGTCCAATGCAGTCCGTAACCAATTCATTTAAAGTTAAATAGAAATGCACAGAACACCATAAGCCACCACGACGTTATGGACAACCCGAAACACTTGTTTATCCACTTGGAGGACGTTCATGGCGGTCGAAGACATAAGCAACGGGTTCACGGGCTCACTTCCATCGGATTCCCCCCTCCCATCTGTGGCGTTCGATTGAATTTTTATACTGATAATTGCTCTAGTAGTAAAAACTGGAATTCGACCGAATTCTGTCGAAGTCGACTGTTTTCGGAGTAATTTACAAACGAAACAACGTTGAGGTGTATAAGTGTCTTAAGTCTTGTGTAGGGCCATTTATACCACATTCTGCACTGAACTACTTCTATGATTATCAGTAGGCAAATTATCAAAACAATACACTTGGTCGTTATTTTGTTGATGCTGGCAGCATTCTTAGCAGTGGTCAAGTTTATGAAGCCAGCAGTCCAGATTGCTTTCCGATAGCCTTATTGCATGGGCCAGAAAGTTAGCTTTATAAATACCAATTCAATCTGACTAGTAGAAAATCAAAGGGTTGAATTTGTCGCACTAGTGACATGATGGAGAATCCTATCTGCATGGTGCATACAAAATACCTTGAAGGCATATAAAAACTTATTTCAAGAGGTCTCCGATGTGAACCATTATAAACATTACCAGTCACACGGCAATTCAAATATTGTAGCCTCTCTAGTGCTATAAATATTTTCCTATCATTCATGGGAAACTGTGTGATGTCTTGATGTGTTCAAAAACTAACTGATGGATTCAGCTTTATCAGACTGTCAAATGGGGAAAGATGATGAATAATTGTTTATTCTGGGAGAATAAAAGGTAACTGCAGTTTTTGTCTGCCCGATTATTTGCGCTTAAAGCGGAACTGTAGCTACTTCGTGCTACCTCTGTTAGCAGTGGAACGCCAAGGGCAAACTAGCTCGTAATAAAATTCGAATAACTTTTCTAAATTTCGTACCAATTCGCTGAAGTTCCGTGACTTTTCCTGATGATGAGTTTTGCGCGATTCCCCGATTTTTCACGGTGATCAGCTGACTTTCTAGGAAGACCCTAACCGCTTTCTAGGACACAAGAACGGGGAGTCCGCTTTGTGGTGGTTTGTATTGTCCGATCCGTCCTTACACAGGCTAATTATCAAATTACAAGCCTTTTTAGGTCAGTTAAATGTACCAATTCAACTTTTGACCCAATCACGTTTCCGCTAAATATTGGTGGCTTAGAATATCTGAAAAAAGTGCGAAAGCATCTCGTTTTAAGCAATAGTGCGGTAGATTTGAGAGATGTTACATAGTTGCACTCCATTTCCGTAATTACTTCCAAAAGACTTATTATTGGCCTCGGAATTTGATAAGATTGGTTTGTGCAGGGCATTTTTTTCTGGCGTTGTGAGGAAAGGTGTCCTTATGGATATATGGACATTCCGTTAGGGTTTTTTCTCGTCTTCCGGGTGTTAATCGGTTTTTTGACTGTTTTGGTAACTAGCATGTCAGAGGATTAGGAGGATCTTAAACAACCCGACAAATTATTATTGGATCTTATCGTTTCCTTATCATTTTACCGATCTTCTAGTGAAAGATTTTGTCATTTTGCGAAGATTCATTGAAGTTTTATCACGATCAAGTGATATCCCTAGCCTTAAATCAACAACTTTACTAACAGAGGAGCACTTCGCTTCGTGTGACAAACCTAGCAGCAATACCACAACTTGACATACTTGAAAAAATCGTGATCAGCTTGAGTTAAAAGCAAGCAGTTCTAGTGAACCAGGTATTCGTGTCATTCTTTTATCTGACCATACCGGTAACAGTACGGTATATAAATACATAGAACACATTTTGTAGTGATATAGGTCAAGAGCTAGGAGAGATTATGGAACAAACTGCTGTGTGCACCCATTTGCCTCAATATATACGTGGTAAACATTAGTATTCCTGCCAGTACACAGCTAATTCAGTCAACGAAAAAGCTTCCTCAAAAGTGAAATGACTGGGAAACGAAACCGTCGATCAGGTCCGAGAGAAACGATCCACATTTTTTATCAGTTTTCATCATTCACCGTATTACAATCCATATTAAAATAACTATCTAGTTCATTAGTACGTATCCACAAACTTAGAGCTACACAAGGCGCCATTATTCCCTCAGACAGTAAATGAACTTAGTTCTAGCTGTCATGATATACAATGGTTTATTATCCCGGTATCGCAGCCGCCCTAATTTATAAATGTTTAAGGTTTACATAATCCCTATCTAGATGTTTTTTCACTCTATCCCACCGGAACTCATTTGCTCATATCAATCGACATCGGTACTTCTCGAAAATGATGAATCTCCGACAGACTACCATTTCTTTTGAGCTTCGCAGCATTTAGTTTATCCTGACATGATCCCATGTATTCATTTCGCCTCCCGTAGCTAGCCACAATGTCGTTCTCCAAATGTCACAAACCGTTCATGTTAAATGTTCTAAAACCTCTCTAATATTGGCGATTCGCACACTCCCAACAGACTTTTTCGTTCAACGATCTCGTCAGTCAATGTTAGGTCACTGCGCCCCTTCACATTTAAGCGTCGAATCGTTTTCTGGTCATACACACTCGCGCTGTCCGGTGCACTATAGTCCTCAAATGTCTGGTTTCATCCTACTGTCCGTGTGTTTTTGGCCGACTCATGCACGCGCGTATCGGTAGTTTTCAAAAACGATGAATCCTTCACAGACCACTTATTTTATTTTTCTCAATCTTCACGCAAGGAGTTCTTTGGGTGTTAGTCAAAACGAACAGCGGTTATCTTGATGCGTCCAAGTAACCTTTTCACTTCATCGACTGTCTCGATCCGATCATAGTTCCTCGTCCCTCATTTACGTAGTCAATGCAGTGCACATCTGATACATCTTCGTGATTATCGGGTTGCAAATCTTCTCCAACTCTTTCTGTTTGTGCTCAAACTCCTCCTTCTCCGCCGTCTGGTTCGAATCGAGCCAACTTACCACACTAGCACAGGCATCACTAATCTGCTTCCGATCCGACTCATTGATCTTGTCCTTCACTTTCTCATCTTCAATTGTCTGCTTCATCGAGAACGCGTAGCTCTCCAATGCATTCTTCGCACTCACACGTTCACGTTGCTCCTCATCAGCCTTCTTGTAGCGCTCAGCTTCCTGCACCATACGTTCGATGTCGTCCTTCGTCAAACCACCCTTGTCGTTCGTGATCTTGTTCTGCTTACCCGTACTCCTGTCAACTGCTGACACATTCAATATGCCGTTTGCATCAATATCAAATGTCACCTCAATCTGTGGAACACCACGTGGAGCCGGAGGAATGCCCGACAACTCGAATTTCCCCAACAAATTGTTGTCACGAGTCATCGCACGCTCACCCTCGTACACCTGAATCAATACACCCGGTTGGTTGTCCGAATACGTCGTGAACGTCTGTGTCTGTTTCGTCGGGATCGTAGTATTCCGTTTGATCAAAGCGGTCATAACACTACCGGCCGTCTCCAATCCCAACGACAATGGAGTCACATCCAGCAACAACTGTACCGCCTCGTGCTTGTCACCACTCAATATGGCCGCCTGAACAGCAGCACCGTAAGCCACAGCCTCCTCCGGATTGATAGACTTGTTCAACTCTTTCCCGTTGAAAAAGCTTGCGACAACTTTTGCACCTTCGGAATACGAGTTGACCCGCCGACCAACACAATATCGTGGATCTGATGCTTGTCCATCTTCGCGTCACGAAGAGCTTTTTCAACCGGCTCCAGTGTACCACGGAACAAGTCCGCATTCAACTCCTCAAAACGAGCACGAGTAATAGACGTGTAAAAGTCAATCCCTCCATACAATGAATCAATCTCCAAATTCACCTGAGCACTAGAACTCAAAGTGCGTTTCGCACGCTCACACGCAGTTCGAAGACGACACACAGCATGCTTGTTTTCACTGATATCTTTCTTATGCTTCCGCTTGAACTTTTGAATAAAATGACTCACCATACGACTGTCCAAATCCTCACCGCCCAAATGCGTGTCACCAGCGGTCGATTTCACCTCGAAAATACCATCCTCAGTGGTCAAGATCGAAACATCGAATGTCCCACCGCCCAAATCGAAAATCAATACGTGGCGTTCACTCCCTAATTTCTTGTCCAAACCATACGCAATCGCGGCAGCAGTCGGCTCGTTGATTATGCGTAACACATTCAATCCGGCTATCGCACCAGAATCCTTCGTCGCCTGACGCTGACTGTCATTGAAATAGGCAGGAACAGTGATCACCGCATCTTTCACATCTTTGCCCAGGTAAGCATTCGCAATCTCCTTCATCTTCGTCAAAACGGTAGACGAGATCTCCTCAGCTGAGAACGTTTTCTGTTCACCACGGAACTCAACGCGAATTTTCGGGACACCGTTCTCTGACACTACCTCGAATGGCCGATGCTTCCGATCCTCCGTCACCGACGCATCATCAAATCGTCGTCCGATTAGGCGCTTCGCATCGAACACTGTATTTGTCGGATTCATGGCCACTTGGTTCTTTGCAGCATCTCCGATCAGTCGTTCCGTGTCCGTGAAAGCCACATAACTCGGTGTGGTTCGGTTCCCTTGATCGTTCACAATGATTTCCACCTTACCATGTTGGAACACTCCTTAGGGAAGCGAACGAATAGCCGCTTATTTTTTGTATCTGGGTAACAGGACGAAGTTTTCCCGGAAGTACACGACCGGTTTCGCGGTTTTCGTCGCTCACTAGGTATGCGTGCTCGGTACCTCTGCCCAATCATCCCTATGTTTGAGCACTCCACAGTTGATTTATAGATGTAATCTCACTTAAATCGTATGGAGCGTGCGACGACGGAGAGTCCATTTTTAGAATAACACGGTGATTCTTGGAAAAACCATCAACGCTTAGTTTATCCGTCATAGCAGCCGTGATAAGGATCACAATGAGTCATGTGAGACCCAGAACACTGCACTTTTAGATCGTAGTTTTCTGCTGTTTATGGCTTACTCGTAGTGTTTAAACGGATCGTATCATCTTGGGCTTAATCGGACGCAGTCAACCTGCCGATCACGTTGTCGTGGGCACGATGAAAATCGGTTTATCGGACTAGCTAACCAAGTTCACAAAGCCGTGATAGAGAATTCGCATGTATGCACGCGTCCCTGAGCTTACGGATGAGACCAGTTTGCGTTGCCTAATACTGACTGTTAGGTCCAATCTGTACGTGGAGCGATCCCAACATCAATGCTGGATGCAGTTCAACATAATATGTTTCGATGGCTACAAACTCGGCTGGCGCAAAACAATGGCGTTTTCGAGCATCTAGTATGGCGCAAATTCCTTGCCCATCTAGAACAGAGAACGGCCCATTGGTTGTTTTCAGAGCCAAGGAGCGATCAACCGGTCTTTTAAAGACCAACATAACCCGATTATCCTTATTGATGATTTACCACTTTCTGTTATTTTTTTAAAAAACGTATTCACTCCAGGGCGGTTGGAAGGAAAGCGGCTGCGTGTGCAGTTTGCTGAATCGACCATGTATGGTCTGTCTGATCTAGACATCCATTTCACGTTGAAAACAAGCCTCTATAGAAGCCCCTATTAGCATTTAAGTGATATGGTCCAACAGTCAATCTAAGTACTTTTTACTCACCAAAATAAACTAAACGGTAGTATGACACTGCCCGTTAGGTTGGAGCAGTCTCAGACAAACTGTTCGTTCGTATTGGTTCATGTTGAATAAAAAACATTCTCTTGTATTGTATGCATCTAGATTTACGCTATGAAAACGAAATGAACTACAGAATCATCCGTATGTTAGGAGCCATACGTTTATAGTACACCCGAGGCTCGAAGATGACTGGCAATGCATCAGTAACCCATTCGTACTGTGTTGTCTAGCAACTTGGCGCAATTGATTTTTTGTCACAGTAATCAATGAACAGTTAACTCCCCTACCGGTTCGGGTGTTACGTGTCTTTCGCGTGAACAGCAGAGTCCAGTTACACGTGAATGGTCGTAGTATTTGGCCGATTTTTATTGCATTATTCCAACCTATCTTTTTCTAGTTTATATAACGCTCAACTCATTGCAAGTGTAAATCGTGTCTTTCAGTTCATCATAGCTTCGCACGGTACCCCACATTTAAACCGTTCTTCTGTACTTTTGGACAGGATGAAGCACGTCGAACTGTGTGCGATTCGCTCAAGTCTGCGAATGGTAGTTTGTTTCAACAGCTTCGGGAGGAGCTCAAGAGACTTTTGATTGTTCGAATTAATTCCGTCAATGAAGATATGGCCAAAGTTGATTTGGACGCCGTTCTTGACGCCAGTTTTGAGGCAGTGGAAAAAAATGGAGGTCATTGGCCTGGCCCAGACCTGTTCTGTTTGCCCAAAGTTGAATCGGCTGATGAATTAACTTGGGTACGTTTGGTTAGCTGCGGCAGGCGTTAACTTACGCGCATTTGGTTAATAACCTTGTGGTGAAAAGTGAAGATATTTTTTGTACTTTAGGTACTATGCTTTGAAAATCGGTAGCAGTCATTTAACTAGCGCTTTCTTTATGCATCCCACAAAGCCATGTGCGACTCAGTGTGGTCCCGTGCATTCTACTTTCGCTTAATCGACGGTAGTGTGCTATAAATTCCAATTTCTGGCATTAGTAAACGTGGCGGATCTCCAGCTGCTGTGATAATAAACAAGACAAGCATCTTCAGTTATTGAACTGGGAAGCTCGGGTTAAGCTTTCAGCCTCCATTACTGTGACGCGAACAACTACCAATGCAGCCGGATGATTGCAGGTTTGAATTCGAATCACGGTTCCCATGATCTCATACGTACCGATCTAGGTTCCTGGGCTAGTGGTGGATGGATATCAGGAGTTTGATGTACTGCAGCTAACGTTGAGCCTTTGTTGTTGTGCGGTTATTATTCGGTAATGCTGTTTTTTTGGGGCAGGCGTATCACGGGTATTAATGTTATGGAGTATTAAAATTCCATAGGACTGCTGTTGATGAACATGGGTTTACATGTTTCACAGTGGCCGCGATCGTGGTGAGGCTTTCTCGTTGTTTGCTACCTTATTTGAATTCGATTGGTTCCCAGTTCACATATAATGTAGATGCACAGGTGCCCTGTGTCTTTTGGTCATTGCGTGGGCTGGTGCATGGATCGGTTTTACTGATGATGGTGCTGTTTTTTGGCGGCAAGTACGATCAATGTACCCTAACTGGGATTCATTTGAACTGGATTTCCGTGAACTCCAAGAGCTAACTTAGTTTATTTATTAAACAAGCATAGTTCAGTTCAATCAACCAGTAACCCCGCACTTCTGTGCTCTGGTTTCGGTTACTACTTTCCAGCACCGTCAAGTAAAACGCAAAATAAATAGAAGCATCAAGTGAAAAAGACCCAAACAAACCAAAGTAATAAGCGGAAGTCGCGAAGACAAAGAAAGAGTCCTGGCCGCGACATCTGGCCATATCACTCAATGGTCCCAACGTTTTGGTAGGCGGATCACGTGGACCCCAACCCGGAAGTCTCACACGTCCTAGTTGACCAAGTCCACTGGTCAGGGCTTCCATACCTCTTTGCCATGTCGCGGACTGATAACTTCGACGTACCTTTCAACCACTACATACCTCAGAGAACAGCGTACGCCGAGGAAGGGTGTCGTTAGACATGCGTAACGGATGTCCAAGGCCCCTTAATCTGTTTAGAGTTATCACTTGATCGGAAAACTGACCCTTGGTTCCCAACACTATACGTTTTACCTCAGCACTGCCGATACGGTGTTCCCATCGAATTCGGAGACATCGACGCTCAAACACTGACAGTCTTCGCCTATGTCACACCCTTACCGACTACGTTTCTGAGCCGTATAAAAAAACTAAACTTACTTCCGCAATGTACACTCTACCCTTGACAGCCAGTCGGATGTTACGCCGGCGCCATAGATGACACAGATTGGCAAAAGCCAAACGCACCTTCTGCATATACGATGACACTTCATCCAATATTTGCCCACCTGGTGAAATGTAACTTCCCAGGTAACAGCATTTACCCACCTCAGCTATAGCTTCCTCTGCCAAGACAACGTTTGGTGTTGAGCGAACCCAGTCCTGTAGCAACATTTCACACCTTGAAGGTGCAGAACGCATCCCAATCATTGCTACACTGTTGTTTAGGCTATTTAAGAGAGCTTGCAACTTACCTGGATCTTCACTCAGGAGAATAATTTCGTCCGCGTAATAGAAGTCAGATAGTTTACTGTCAGAGCAAAGATCGATGCCACTGTTCTCCCACGAGGATAGAGCTATTCCAAGAATCAGTTCAATTACAAAATGGAAGAGAGAGGGCGAAAGAGGGCAGCTCTGACGAACACCACTTTTTATTGTGAACTTGGTTGAAAGATCGCCGTAAGTACGACCTCGGCTTCGGCTATTCTGATACAAGCATTGGACGAGAGAAATAAACTTTCCTGGCACACCCTTCAGTGGCAGTCAGCGCCAGAGAACTGTGAGGTCGACTGTATCGAACGCTGCCTTCAGATCAAGAAAGACAGATTGTTGACCTATAAAAGGTGTGCCCGTGCTCAGGAAATTGAAGTACTTTAAAGATGTGGTCGGTGCAACCCTAAAGGGGTCCGAAACCGGCTTGATTCTCACGCGTAGACATTTCGCGGGCGCTGGATAATCGGTGTACAATAGGCCCGATGAGTAGTCTGTATGCGATACTTAGAAAACCAATTCCTCCGTGGTTTTCACAAGAGGACCTATCACCTTTCTTGTGGATCGACACAATCACCGATTCACACCAATCTCTGGGAATCTGTTCACTATCCCAGAATACCCGGAGGAGTTTTGTTAACTGCGAAACCAAAGCTTCGCATCCATCCTTTGAAAAAGCTAGAGACAACTCATCTGGTCCAGCGGCTTTGTACCTTTTCAAGTAACCTATCTCCTGCATAACCTCCATTTCTGATGGAGGGCTGGTATTTACCTGGATTGGTTCTCTGAAAGGTACATTCGGAAGGTCCACTGTTGAATTGGGCCTACTAAATTGTTCCTTCAACTGCTCGGTCCAACGATCCAGACGACGTCTCTGAGAGTGAATCAGTAAGCCGTCGGATTCGTTGGTTTACTCGCTTACACCAGGCTTACGCGGACCGATACTTGTAATGAAACAGTAAAGGTTACGACCGTTGGCATTAGACGCAGCCTTTTCCTATTCCCTACATTTCGCAATCCACCACAGCTCGCGGTCACTTCTCAGGCTTCTAGTCAGTTGGCGTCTCACGGATTTACGCACTTCATTAAATGTGGCATCCGGAGATACGGATCTGTGAGCATCTAAAAGTAACTAATGTCGGAGATATCTTTCCTTTGTGAGGTCTACTTGAACCAGATTCCCGTGTGGCCTTAAAAGCAGCATACAGGGCTTTTTCGATCGGCTGTCAGCGTTTATCTAGGTCGTGCACGTCTGGCCGCATAGGTAATCGTGTAGACAGCTCTGTCTGAGAAGCAGATCGTTGGTTTCCGTCTTGCAATGCCCGGTCAGCTTTCGTGCTCAAAATAGTGTCAACCGAGCGCACTAGTGGCCGGATCACCCGTCACATAAACAGTAAAGCGAGAGGCTGATGTTGCATCTGGTTTGCCGGGCGTGATCACAGAAATGGCGTCTTGAATGCGCGTTTCAGATACAAAGCACGCATCTATTTTGAAAGTCTCATGAGATCTATTGAATGCAGCCTGTTGCCCTGTTTATCAGCTTGCGGAAGTTAAAGGAAGCCAAGTGAAATGAACATTCAGGCCAAAGCAGTGCATTCGATTTCGACCCAAATTCTGAACTACTGCTTTATTCGGAGCATCAGCTACCTGTGGCGTCTTTTATCGATATTTAATTGAGGGTGGAAAAATTGGTAGGGCCCTTTGCAGGAAAGATGCTGGAGGTTTCTGGGTTAATCATACTTCGCGGCTGCCCACACTGCAGCACGGGTTTTTCTTTGGGAAACCTAACCGGAGCCTTTGACTCTAAAGTCTTACCCACAAAGCAGTGAGACGTTAAACCAGCAAGGAAACGTAATCCAAGCACCCGTGAAGGAACTTCTTCTGGTCTATCACGTAAGACCTGATTGTTTCACGCATTTTATCTTGTTTTCGCTGGTGGTTTGCCGTCAGTCCGCTTTTCGGATTCAGTCCTTATCCCCATGCACCCCAATGGAGCAAGCGGAACGTGGACGGGGCAGCATCCTTTGGACCGGCGGCTGCCCAGCTTAGGCGGGCGATAGTTGCACAATGAAATGCGATGACTTCTCCCGCTGTCGAGAGAAACCCCAGGTACGCCACTTCCACGTCCATCTAGTGGGAATTTTTACACTGGTCTACTGTTTCTCCGTGTTTATTCGTTGGAGTGTCCTATCCAGGGTCATAGTGGCTAGAACCAGATGTTGTCTTCGAACTGGTTCAGGGACTGGGCTTCGTCTGGTCTCTGCCCATTGACCTGTCAGGCATGATTGCACCTTCGGCTTGAGGAAGCTATCCTGCATAGGTCTTTGGGTCATGGATGCACGCAAGCCGTCACATCACGTCAAGGTGCAACTCTGTCGTGATGGGAGCAGGCGTAGCAAGCAACTTGTACGTCTTTTTCCGTATACGATTCTGACGCTTGTTGAAGCTAAGAAACAAGGTACGCAATGTTCTGACGGTTTTCGATAGAAGTACGCGACTTGTTGTTGGGTTCACCGTCGAAAAGGTAACCGATCTTCGAGGTAGGTTGTGTGATTGCCAAAGGCTGATTCTAACTGCTTCATGTTCCTGAATTCTGAATGCGGTACTTTTTTCACGCTACATCATGTTGAGAATGGTTGTTGGGTTGCGAAATGTTGTCCCGAGCACCCTGTTGGTCGGGAAAGGTTTACTTGGAAAATAATCGTCTTGCGCGTGAAGAGGAAAAACGGGGTTTTAGTTTGATGGGTACTTTCTATGACGCTTCTGGGCTTAAGGACTAAACAGAAAGTCATTTCCCTCGTCATTTGCTAAGTAACAATCCTTAATAATTCCCCCAAGAAGGCGCCTCTGAATGAAGGTGGTCAGGTGATGGGGTTGCTTATTAAGCACGGCAGGTGCGAAATAATTTGTGATGGTTCAGTGGTTGAATGTGTTCATCGTTCCCTTTGTAGGTGAAAAACTTTGCGCAAGGTTTAGTGATGTTCTGTTGGCAGACGCTGCGCATCAACTAAATTGTGGTGATTACGTGTTGTGGCACCTAATGATCGTGGATCACCGTGGATTATGTCGTAGTGTGTTTTATGCTGTTCTGCCGAATAAGAATACCTTGGGCTATTGCTCGGCAGTTAGGACTATATCTCGTATGCCGTCTGGCACGCGTAGTTTTAGGTAGGAGTTTGGCCCTGCTAAAGGCAATCAGGAAGGTGTACTCTAACTCTCATGTGGTGTTTTGTGGTTTTCATGTTCCTCAAGACATGACGCGTAGGTGTTACAGACTGCATTGTGTGCAGCACCGAGACATTACATATATTTCGCTGGATAGCTAATTTTGTATTCGCTAGGACACATCTACGATTTGAGATGTTTTTAATAGTGACAGAGAATAGGAATGCAGAGGCTGCGTCTTATCCGAGAAAAACGTAGCCTCCCTATAGGCGTCGCAGGGTCGGATATTTTTTGTGTATGCATTTACGGTTAGGCAACTTCACAACCAGTCGTGTAGACGCCGAAAATGAACACCTAAAAGTGGATCTGTCTTGCCGTTCAAGGTCTGTAATGTGTTTAAAAAGTGTAATCAAACTAGTGAAATTCGTCGAAACTAGTGATCGTAAACTGTGTAAGAATTGACTGCTACCTGGTGAATGTCCGAACAGTTTGCAGCGGATGGCACCACCGTTTGCGCGGTTGTCACCGTACGCTCGTAAAGTTCTCATTCATATTGTTTAAAACTCATGTTTAGTAAGACAGAAAATCACTCCCTATGTTGATGCCTAAAAGGATATCGCCTTACGTAACACGAAACGGTCGTCCCGTTGCCAGCTTTCTAATGGTTATTTTCTTTCCTCTTCCCGCACTCACGGCTTTCCGTGACTGTACCAGTTGTCCGAAACGATTAACCAGCAGCTCGGCCGATCCAATCTTTTACGGAACAGGCCGAACTTGGGGCTTGTGGCCATGATTGA
Organism: Fasciola hepatica; assembly: GCA_948099385.1. NCBI lineage: Eukaryota > Metazoa > Platyhelminthes > Trematoda > Plagiorchiida > Fasciolidae > Fasciola > Fasciola hepatica. Next base: position 2,568,635 of record CANUEZ040000126.1, on the reverse strand, counting down.
ATCGTGCACCGCGGTTATCCAACTGCCAGTTATATGTCAGAAAGCCACATGTTTATCTATTCCTTTGGTCGGAGTGGTGTTCGGCTCAGATGACTACTGTGTAACGCTCGGTAGGTGATGAAATTCGCGATTATCCCCGCCTTATAGTTGGTCTACCTAGGATATGATCACATTTTGATATAATTTTCCGGCAATTCCGAATTTCACCTGCCGACGGTGACGGTTGTATGATGCACCACCAACCAGTCGATTTTTATGCACCTAAAATTCCGGTGCGGGTTCCTGATATCAGTTTCTCCACGTAAAATCGATTGAAATGCTTGTCGATCAGCGCGTAATTTTTTGCATTACTTATACATACTTAACTTGGATCATGTGAATGAGCTAACCACGATTTGTCACCCGAATTGCACCGCTTTATAACATGTACTTTAAATAGACTTGTCTTCTGCCGCACCACTGTTGTGGTTCTTTTATTTAAATCTGTATTGTTTTTCATCTGGAGGCCTAATGTGCGCTTGTTTCCAGAAAACTGTTGTTCCCATGCCGTTCACCGGACCAGCGCCATTCATCTAAAGCCTCTCAAATATCTTCTCCAGAGCCTACTCTAACTGTTGTCATCCCCATCAGGTGAATTTAAGGCCAGGTTCATTCTAATAATTAATACGATTCTTCTGTTTGACATTCTCTCAACTACTTCTGTTTATAAAGAAGGCATACTTTGCGCACGACCTATCAATCAAAAGAAAGTGTTGCGAATAAATTAAATAATCATTCTATTTCATTTGGCTCCCTTCCGTGCAGGCGTTGAACGAAGTCCAACCAACGTGGAACTATCACATCCGCGCCAGTTTGTCCCTGTTGTGGCTAAAGCATTTGGTTTGGCTGCGATCGATATGGTGGACATTGATTTCAAAGGTCTGTTTGCTTGTATTAACCCTTCTCCAAATGTTACTGGAATGTTCTTTTTTAGATAACGCAAAATTAAAGGCCAATTGTGCATTGGGTGCTCAGTTTGGTTTCAATGGAAAGCAGACAATTCATCCAGCACAGTTGCCCGTTGTTAATCAAGCTTTCGCTCCATCCCAGTCCCGGGAGGAATGGGCCAACGCTCTTCTGAAGGCGGCGAAAGCGCATCACTCAACCGGACAGGCTGTGGGTGCACACGCGTTCACTTTTCGCGGACGCATGATCGATCGTCCCACACTGCGACAAGCAGAACACATAGTTAACCTTACGAAACTAGTGAACCTGAGAGCACAGGCGCAGTAATCGTCGCTGACTTCCGATCGATCGTTGTTCACCAGTTCTTTTATATTTTTTTCGATATGCTTTTGTTTAATTCCGATAAGACTGTGACTTAACCGACGACTTTCAAGTTCTCGATGACGAAGACTAGTGTAATCTCAATGATGAATTTTTGCGTTTATATATGCAATTTTCTTAGAAACTTCTCACGATTTTGATAGTTTATTACTTCCGCTCAAAGGTCATGTTTAGTGATCACTGGAAAAGCGACTGTCATATCAGGTAATTATCGATGACTGTGTGAATTGGTGGGTGAATGGGTAATTGGCAATCAGTAATCACGGTTGTCACTCCGATCATGGGCATCTACGCCTCCCCCGCTTAACATTTGTGAGATAACGCCGCAAACATGCTCCCGTGCCTGTTGTGTGGTTTTCCCCTGCCGGGTAAGAGCCCAGACTCCCTTTATGTCTGGCCTTCCCCATCGGAGCGGACCATTTGTCCGTTGCTCAAATGGTCAATCCTACGTGAGAGCGACGGTCAATAACGATTCCCGATAATCGGGAGTGGGAATAATTCAGGAATACCTTAACGAGAGCTTGCAGGAGCATCGGCAAAAACGACAACCGCGCTAGATGTCCAAAGTTTAGTTAAAAAAGCACGTGTCACGTTTATTAGGGACGACTGCATAAATTGCCACAGCAGAGCCTCTAACAGGCCAGACGGTTTATTGATGCTTAAGCTAGCCTCAAACGGACTTTACTCCAAAGTGAACACCAAACCATTTATCTTTGATTTTGCGATACGGTAATTTATGATGATTATTCCTGTGATGATCTTTGTCAGTGTTCCATCGCTGCCTGATCCTGCTGATAACAAGTGTAACGACTGTGAAATGCGTTTGCAAAACGTTTTGCTAGTGCGCGATGGGGCGAAACAACATTAGATGGATGCGCCAAGACTGGGAAAAAGGTTACCCGTGGTGACCGAAACGTCGACAACCTACCAACGATTTCGACTACGTTGTTATTGAAAAACAAAACTTTGCCGTAGTTTTTACAGAGACGTCACTGTTAACAATAAAACCCTCTAGAAGTTCTGATTGAGCTTTTATAGATGTAACTTTAATGGTTCTGTCATGGTAAGGGGCTTACTGATGAGTTAGACTGACGAAAGTAATACTGTCTTAGAAGCTCCCGCCTCCGAGTCTGGCTCAGCTTGATGGTTTTCATAAGCTTTTAAACTACGAATGCCACGAGTATTCGAAACCACCGTATAATATTAGGTCAACCACTGACAAAATCAAATGTCAAACCTCATCGGCAACTCCCCCACTAGAGGTTTTACAGTGCGAGACTATCGAGCACACCAGCTTTTCGTCAACAAGTAGCGACCGCAAGGCACTGCTTTGTGAAACCTATATTATCTGTCACAATTTTACTGCATGCATGTACATGAGTACATCGGTAGGCGTATATACCATAGCGTCAAAGGCATGTTGCGGTATTGTGGATAGCCGGGAACCACGACCCTAAGATTTGGAGAGGAGAACCACATAAGGTCCCAGTGGGTTCAGATCGCCATTGGTGGCAGTCGTATGGTATAAAGCAAACCTGAGGCTAGAAATTCAAATCGTATCACCATAAGAAGACAAAAGTATTCTCCGGAGAAATACATCCAGAATAATACAAACTGCCTTAAGTCGAAGCTGTACTTGTGCTGGTATGTGATCTCAGTTATCCAATTCGTTGAGTTTATTGAATCATCAGCCTCACACATCACTGTTCTGGTTTTCGTAGCTTCTAGTATCTTCCAGTCAGAAGTGTAATAAGTCGAAGCGTAGGTAGCAGTTAAACAGCTGAGAAAAGTATAAAGGAAATGATGTAGACGAAAAAAGTTTGTCAAAGACCGCAGCATTCAGCCGCATAGGGAACATTGGATCCACACGGTGAAACCGAGAAGTTTTACCAGTACATCGTCGTGCCAGGCATCGGCAAACTCTTGGAGTTGTCCGTGGAGACTGATTGTTGAGGACCGGTCGTGGGACATGTATAACAACAAGTTGTTAGTTTTATAACAAAAGACATATTAGATAGTGGTTCGTTTGTAGAAAATCAAGCATCAGAACAACATTAAAACCGACAGAGCACAACTGGAAACCTCATTTGCATCGAATGTATACAATCGCCACCGTAAAGTGTTCTTCCACATTGTGCATGCCTTTTTTAATACATTCTGCTCTCTGTATGAATTCATTACATTTTGATTCGCTCTGGAGTGCATAATTCCTATCGATCAGACATCTCATAAGTAGAATATAACACTCCACTAGTTGGTCTGTGACAACGAAATCCGTATTGGCGATCATTGGGCAAGGCACTGCGTATCGGTTGAGCGAAAATGACTCGCTGTTCCCATGGTTTTCGAGATAGTTATCGAGGTTGGAATAGTCATCCATTATCTTGAATATGAAAAATATGAGCGGACTCTCGACAGTGGTGAAACGCTAGAAGAAAAGATGTAAAATTTTGGCTAAATTAACTGCTCATTCCTTTAGTACAGCTAATGAAATACCATCGGAGCCGGAAGATTTGCATGTTTTGATCGACATTTCTGTCCGCCGCACATTCCTGGTTGTAATAAGGAGAGAAGATGAGACCATGATAAGGGGTGTAGACTATCGTGGTGATCGGTTTTGTGCTACGATGACCCCGAGGGCTATGTCGAGCGCAAAACACTCCTTAGGGTCATTCATATCGGACACGACGAGTTGTCCACCAAAAGCAACTGGGCGTTGCTAGTAGGCGTGGTGGGTTTTTCGCTTGGCAGCTAACTCTGCATAAAAGCCACAGAATCCCATAGAGAATTTGACGTGCGAGAATGTAGCCCATCGCTAAATAAAGCCATTGCCTCTCACTCAGCTATCCTAAGAACAAGATTCACCAGGACACGTCGAGCACCCTCGACTGGTAAACCGCCACCCAAAAGGCGTAGGAACCGCTCGTTTGGTCACCGGCTCCCAACACAGACCTGTGGCCCGACAGGTAGCACTTGGTTGTGCACGGGTTAGAGATGTTACCTCAAACAAAGAGCTGTATGACGCTGGGATGTCCACTTCGTACATAATTACTAAGATTCTTTATAAACAGTTCCCCTACATATACCGCTCATGGGCAGGTGCTGTCTGGGAGATTCATGGATTCGGCTCATTCTTTCGTAGGAGCTAGCCGCATAAAAGCAAAAGTATGGACTCAAGAGAGGGAAGTGCAGGAGAGAGAAATAGAGGGTGTTATGTACGGTTCTGATACGTGAGCGCCAAATTCATTTTCAATAAGAGAAAGCTGCAGAGTAGGAAGTATAACAAGCAGCTTTTGCAGGGGACCAAAATGGACGAATTCTGGATGAACAGGACACCTCGCGCTTAACGAGATTACCGTTAATCTTCACAGTGACTGCCGAAAAATATTCTTGTCTCCTAATCCACTGTCGCTTGACCCATTGGGACCTTATGTTATCCTGCACTCCAAGTCTCAGGATCTGGTTGCCAACTATACCCAATCATACAGTGAACCTTTGAGACTGTGGGCTATATCTCTTTTTCCGCACTCATGTGCAGGCATGCAACAAAAAATACGGCATTGATGGGAGGAGAAAAGGTGAAATAATAGCCATCGTTGGAGTTCCGCTCTTTTCAGGTCCATGGCATTGCAACATGTTGTAAACTGTTTTGGGGAATGTTGATTTCCAGGCTTTTCAAGGTGGATAATGAGCACAGAGCTTTCTCGTAGCAATAGATTCGATGCTGAGTTTAATAGACTAGATGAAAAACAGCCATTCCAGGATATCAGGAGTGCTACATTAGTCAGGAAATGCTTACAACCAGACCATATGGTGAGAGTTACAGGAGGAACACGTTGACAAAACATGGTTATAGCCCTGAACGGTGTACGCAGTTGAGATCACATTATTGTGGGGTTTCTTGCCACCAGTCACTTTGTCATTCAGGATCTTCGAAATTACGGAACCACTGTAATGAAGCATAATCTGTTCACAGGAGAAACTCGCTCCTAAGTAGGCAGTACCGTTACCGTCTCATGAAGGGGACGGCCGCGAGCAGTTTTTGGTGTGGTGCTTTAATTATATCTACTTCTGTTCAGCGTACGACTGTCATACGCTGTAACATATTCTCCATTGTATGATGATCGATGTGAGAGAACAGCACCAATTATTGTGTCCCTAGCATCGGTGTTCAAGATAAACTGAGCAACGATTGGGGTGATATCGGACAGAACCAATACGGGTGCTAAGCACATGGTATCTTCCAATTTCTGGCATGATGTGGTCCGTTAACTCAGTAAAAGGAGCAGCTGCTGACGAAAATGTCTGGAGAAAACGTTGATAATGTGTACCTGGTCCTCATAAACTGCGTAAGTTACTGAAATTTCCCGGAACCGACCATACCCTAACCTTATTAACCCTTTCCGGATCACTGCAGACGCCGTCGTGCAAGATTGTCCCAGGAAAACGAACTTTTTCTCGAAAAAAAAACATTTCCCATAATTCAACGCCTGACGGACTATCACAAAGGCATTCGCATAATCAGTAATCAAATATTGCTTTCGTATTATCCTGTTTGTCATGACCCTTTTGTCCAGCTGACATTTAATCGATGATTAGTATCGCCCAGCTTGTGTTTTGGTTGGTCCTCGATCGGCCAATCACGTTCGTTTATGTATCGTACTGTGGTCACGTGTCAGGTGACACAGCAGTGTGTTGACTTTTCCGATAAAGCGTTGCTCGGCACCGTTGTTGTTTTGATTTGCGAGTTATTGGTGGTGGAACAGAACAGTCTGATCCAGTTAATTCAAGAGCAACTCCATCTACAACAGCAGGCATAAGTAGAACAGGAACAGAGACAAACAAAGCTGTTTCAGTTGATGGCTGAAAGTATCATGTCAATGTCGTTGAGCGGTTCCCAGGCCAAAGCGAGACCAGAACAGGGATTGAAAGAATCATTGGCTACCTCATTCCAGAAATTCAGTTATGATGCAAACAATGGAATAACATTGCGTTCTGGTACAACAGATATGAAGATCTATTTCTTGTGGATGGTGCAACTCCAGATGAAGCAGCCAAAGTCCGTCTTTTGATGCAGAAATTAGGCACACCAGAATACAACCAGTACTGCAGATACATTTTACCGAAACATCCTAGAAATCTCACTCTAAACGAGACAGTTTCACATCTCACGGCTATCTTCGGCGAACGAACATCAATATTCAGCATTCGTTACAACCGCTTAAAGATCATCGGACAAACAGGTGAGGATGTCGCTACATATGCAGCCAGAGTAAATCGTGAGCGCGAGATTTCAGATAAAACAGTTGACTGATGACCAATTTGAATCGCTGATATTTGTCTCAGGCCTAACGTCTCATAACGACAGTGATATCAGAACCCGTCTGCTTGCTCGATTGGACTCAGTGGACTCGTTTTCCTCGCAAGACCTCACTAATGAATATCTCAAACTACTGAACCTAAAGAAAGACTCACAAATGCTCCAAGCATCAGCGGCCAACGCAGAGGTTTCGAATGTGGACAAAATTTCCAAATCAAACTTCTCTCCGCGAAAAAGTCGAATAAAGCCAGAACTTCAACGGCCACCTTCAGCTTGCTGGTTCTGTGGTGTGTGGCATCATGTGCGGTTTTGTCAGTTCTAGTGCCACAAGTGCGAACGCTGTGGCGAGATGGGACAAAAAGGTTATTGTGCAGATTTACGCAGACGAGCAGATCGCTATAGAACAGTCGTTTTGATCTAGAGGGTAATTTAACCTTGTGTTTACTGCCTTCGACAAAGCAATACATCAGTGGAGAAAATACATCTTCCTTTGGGTTAATGCTCCCGTTATGAACCTGCAAATCGACACCGCCTCGGACATTACCCTCATTTCGATATCTATCTGGTGAAGTATTAGCAGCCGTACACTTGAACCCACGACTCGTGTAGCTGGCAATGCCTCAGGACAACCCATTTCTTTTCTTGGTTAATTGTTATGAGTTTTCATTTCGCGATTTTCCTGGCACTGGTAATTGTTACGTTGCATCTTCAAATGACCTGAACCTATTACGAATTGACTGGATAGAACAACTGCATCTTTGGGATGTCCCTATCAGTTCAGTTCGTAATTCACCCACCCCATTTTTACCGGATTTTTCATCCACCACTGATGTTACAAATGTCGATTTAAACTCATAGAAAGACATTGTGACAGCAATAGAAGCAAAATTTTCAGACATTTTTAAACCCGGTTTAGAACAATGCACAGAAGCAAAAGCAATTTTGTTCATCCTTCCAGGTAGCACACCCATTTTTCGTCCCAAAAGACCTGTTCCCTATGCAGCCGCCCCACAAATCGACACCAAGTTAGATCGTTTGGAACAATTAAATGAAATAAGCAAATTCACCTATTCTTGCCCCCCCCCCCCCAATATCAGACGCTAGAAAGGCCAATGGCGCTGTAAGCATCTGTGGCGACTTCTCAACCTATTTAAATGACGCACTCCAGACGCATCAGAACCCACTGTCGGTCCCTTAGGATCTTTTTACCAAACTAAATGGAGGGTGTGTTTTCTAAGCTAGACTTCTCGGATGCTTACCTGCAAAGAACTATTGACAATTAACACCCACAGAGAGTTGTACCAGTATAATCGGTTTCCTTTCGGCGTTAGGTGTGCACCAGCAACTTTCCAACAAATAATGGACACAATGCTGAGTGGTCTGTCCTACAGCATGCCGTACACGAACGATATCATTGTTGTCAGTACTTCCATAGATGAACATCGAGTAAATTCGGACGATGCTTTCGGATGCACTCAATCATACGGTATCAGTCTCCAAATGCAACAATGTGTGTTCCTGCTACCGCGTATCAGTTACCTTGGGGCCATAGTAGATGAGAACGGTCGGCGTCCGGATCCAACGAACATAGCAGCGATTCAAAACTTGTCTGCTTCCACGAACAAAACCAAGCTTCAGTCTTCCTTAAGCACGGTGGCTTATTACAATAATTTCATACCAAATATGCAGCCGTTACGTGCACCTTTGAATGATCTTTTAATGAAGGACCCCAAATGGTTTTGGTCATCACGCTGCCAAGACGTGTTTGATAAGGTCAAGAAAACACTTACATCCGATCTTGTGTTGACCCATTACAATCCAAAGCTCCCTATCACTGTTGCCTCGGATGCTAGTGACTAAGACATAGGTGCAGTTTTATGACACAAATTCCCAGATGGTAGTCAGAAAGCAGCATGTCCCGTGTCTCGTGTATTGACCACAACTGAAAAGAAATACATCCAGAGCGGAAAAGAAGAGTTAGGATTAATTTTTGCTGTTAAAAAGTTCCACAAAATGTCACACTAACGCCATTTTACACTACGTACAGACTGCAAATCTTTACTATTTTCTCATCAAAAATGGGCGTACCTGTGCATATGGCCACCAGACTACAGTGCTGGGCGACTATGCCAATTGGTCATGATTTTAACATACAGTACATACTAACAGATAGCTTTGGACACGCTGACGCCTCATTACGCCTGACAGCTAACAACTCACAAAGTCAACCAGATGATGACGTAATCAACTCAGTGATCAATGTGGACGCAGATGTTGAGCTCGTATTTCACGATTCCACACGCAATCTGCCAGCAACGTTTGGCTCCATCCGAAATGCAACTCAAACTGACCCCACTATGCAGCGCGTCATGTCTTACTTACGAGAAGGTTGGTCAGACAGAATTACGGACCCTGCATTTCAGCAGTTCTACCGACGGAAAAAAGCACTCACAATTGTAAGTGGCTGCCTGATGCTATCCCACCGTGTGATAATTCCCCAATGCCTTAGAACAAAAGTCCTTCACCAACTACACACAGGCCATCTAGGGATGACGCGCGGTCCTACGCATACCGGCTTAACATAGACTCAGACATCGTTGAACTTGTCCGCAAGTGCGAGCAATGCGCGATAGCGACCAAAGCACCTGTGAAATGTAAGCTTCACACATGGCCTTTACCTTCTGGACCATGTAGACTACGCCGGATCTGTGAAGAATCAGTACTTTCTAGCTGTGGTTGGCGCATATTCTACATGGCCTGAAATAATTCCAATGACGCAAGCATCCACATTCGCCACAGTAACCGCACTCAGTCGCCGTTCCTCCCAATTCGGCTCTCCCGAAACTGTTTTTACGGATAATGGTGTGCAGTTTTCCTCAGCAGAGTTCAAACACTTTTGCGACGGTATGGGTAGCCCCGTGTGTCATCCCCAATCCAATGAACAAGCTGAGCGATTCGTAGACACCTTTAAGAGGGCACTTCAGAAATTGGAGGGGGAGGAAAGCTTACCGTTTATTTTGGATACTCTCTAACGGACCTGTCGCTCCACATCCAACCCATCGGCGCCAAGTGCGAAGTCATCAACGGAACTGTTCTTGGGACGACATATGAGAATACCACTTGGCGCGATGTTACCAGCTACTTCTGTGGGTCCCAGAAATTTCCTAGTGGAAGCTCAGTTTAATGGGAACTACGGGGCGAAAAGACGGGTTTTCAAAACAGGTGATCCGGTCTATGTGCTAGTGTTCAGTGGACATCAAAAGAGTTGGATTCCCGGTGTTGTTCAGCATCCGGTTGGCAGTGTCCTGTATGCAGTCAACTGTAACGGGCGAACCTAGGCAGGGCATGTAAACTATTTACGGCATCGTTATGCACCCGAAACTAACCTTCACCGTCAAAAACTGTCACTTGATGTACTGTTATACACATCTGCACGTCCACAACAGCATCGTGCAAATTCTGAAATCAATATTGAGCCACCTGTAGAGCGCAGGCATTCAACACGAACACGTGCACCGATTCGAAGGTTGGACATTCAGCCACAGAAGAAAATTTATGTGACTCCTTACTTTCGGAGGGAGGTATCACAGAGGCATTCGCATAATCAGTAATCAAACATTGCTTTCGTATCATCCTGCTTGTCATGACCCTTTTGTCCAGCTGACATTTAATCGATGATTCAATATCGGTCAGCTTGTTGTGTTTTGATTGGTCCTCAATTGGCCAATCACGTTCGTTTATGTATCGTACTGTGGTCACGTGTCAGGTGACACAGCAGTGTGTTGACTTTTCCGATAAAGCGTTGCTCGGCACCGTTGTTGTTTTGATTTGCGAGTTATTGGTGGTGGAACAGAACAGTCTGATCCAGTTAATTCAAGAGCAACTCCATCTACAACAGCAGGCATAAGTAGAACAGGAACAGAGACAAACAAAGCTGTTTCAGTTGATGGCTGAAAGTATCATGTCAATGTCGTTGAGCGGTTCCCAGGCCAAAGCGAGACCAGAACAGGGATTGAAAGAATCATTGGCTACCTCATTCCAGAAATTCAGTTATGATGCAAACAATGGAATAACATTGCGTTCTGGTACAACAGATATGAAGATCTATTTCTTGTGGATGGTGCAACTCCAGATGAAGCAGCCAAAGTCCGTCTTTTGATGCAGAAATTAGGCACACCAGAATACAACCAGTACTGCAGATACATTTTACCGAAACACCCTAGAAATCTCACTCTAAACGAGACAGTTTCACATCTCACGGCTATCTTCGGCGAACGAACATCAATATTCAGCATTCGTTACAACCGCTTAAAGATCATCGGACAAACAGGTGAGGATGTCGCTACATATGCAGCCAGAGTAAATCGTGAGCGCGAGATTTCAGATAAAACAGTTGACTGATGACTAATTTGAATCGCTGATATTTGTCTCAGGCCTAACGTCTCATAACGACAGTGATATCAGAACCCGTCTGCTTGCTCGATTGGACTCAGTGGACTCGTTTTCCTCGCAAGACCTCACTAATGAATATCTCAAACTACTGAACCTAAAGAAAGACTCACAAATGCTCCAAGCATCAGCGGCCAACGCATAGGTTTCGAATGTGGACAAAATTTCCAAATCAAACTTCTCTCCGCGAAAAAGTCGAATAAAGCCAGAACTTCAACGGCCACCTTCAGCTGCTGGTTCTGTGGTGTGTGGCATCATGTGCGGTTTTGTCAGTTCTAGTGCCACAAGTGCGAACGCTGTGGCGAGATGGGACAAAAAGGTTATTGTGCAGATTTACGCAGACGAGCAGATCGCTATAGAACAGTCGTTTTGATCTAGAGGGTAATTTAACCTTGTGTTTACTGCCTTCGACAAAGCAATACATCAGTGGAGAAAATACATCTTCCTTTGGGTTAATGCTCCCGTTATGAACCTGCAAATCGACACCGCCTCGGACATTACCCTCATTTCGATATCTATCTGGTGAAGTATTAGCAGCCGTACACTTGAACCCACGACTCGTGTAGCTGGCAATGCCTCAGGACAACCCATTTCTTTTCTTGGTTAATTGTTATGAGTTTTCATTTCGCGATTTTCCTGGCACTGGTAATTGTTACGTTGCATCTTCAAATGACCTGAACCTATTACGAATTGACTGGATAGAACAACTGCATCTTTGGGATGTCCCTATCAGTTCAGTTCGTAATTCACCCACCCCATTTTTACCGGATTTTTCATCCACCACTGATGTTACAAATGTCGATTTAAACTCATAGAAAGACATTGTGACAGCAATAGAAGCAAAATTTTCAGACATTTTTAAACCCGGTTTAGAACAATGCACAGAAGCAAAAGCAATTTTGTTCATCCTTCCAGGTAGCACACCCATTTTTCGTCCCAAAAGACCTGTTCCCTATGCAGCCGCCCCACAAATCGACACCAAGTTAGATCGTTTGGAACAATTAAATGAAATAAGCAAATTCACCTATTCTTGCCCCCCCCCCCCCCCCCCCAATATCAGACGCTAGAAAGGCCAATGGCGCTGTAAGCATCTGTGGCGACTTCTCAACCTATTTAAATGACGCACTCCAGACGCATCAGAACCCACTGTCGGTCCCTTAGGATCTTTTTACCAAACTAAATGGAGGGTGTGTTTTCTAAGCTAGACTTCTCGGATGCTTACCTGCAAAGAACTATTGACAATTAACACCCACAGAGAGTTGTACCAGTATAATCGGTTTCCTTTCGGCGTTAGGTGTGCACCAGCAACTTTCCAACAAATAATGGACACAATGCTGAGTGGTCTGTCCTACAGCATGCCGTACACGAACGATATCATTGTTGTCAGTACTTCCATAGATGAACATCGAGTAAATTCGGACGATGCTTTCGGATGCACTCAATCATACGGTATCAGTCTCCAAATGCAACAATGTGTGTTCCTGCTACCGCGTATCAGTTACCTTGGGGCCATAGTAGATGAGAACGGTCGGCGTCCGGATCCAACGAACATAGCAGCGATTCAAAACTTGTCTGCTTCCACGAACAAAACCAAGCTTCAGTCTTCCTTAAGCACGGTGGCTTATTACAATAATTTCATACCAAATATGCAGCCGTTACGTGCACCTTTGAATGATCTTTTAATGAAGGACCCCAAATGGTTTTGGTCATCACGCTGCCAAGACGTGTTTGATAAGGTCAAGAAAACACTTACATCCGATCTTGTGTTGACCCATTACAATCCAAAGCTCCCTATCACTGTTGCCTCGGATGCTAGTGACTAAGACATAGGTGCAGTTTTATGACACAAATTCCCAGATGGTAGTCAGAAAGCAGCATGTCCCGTGTCTCGTGTATTGACCACAACTGAAAAGAAATACATCCAGAGCGGAAAAGAAGAGTTAGGATTAATTTTTGCTGTTAAAAAGTTCCACAAAATGTCACACTAACGCCATTTTACACTACGTACAGACTGCAAATCTTTACTATTTTCTCATCAAAAATGGGCGTACCTGTGCATATGGCCACCAGACTACAGTGCTGGGCGACTATGCCAATTGGTCATGATTTTAACATACAGTACATACTAACAGATAGCTTTGGACACGCTGACGCCTCATTACGCCTGACAGCTAACAACTCACAAAGTCAACCAGATGATGACGTAATCAACTCAGTGATCAATGTGGACGCAGATGTTGAGCTCGTATTTCACGATTCCACACGCAATCTGCCAGCAACGTTTGGCTCCACCCGAAATGCAACTCAAACTGACCCCACTATGCAGCGCGTCATGTCTTACTTACGAGAAGGTTGGTCAGACAGAATTACGGACCCTGCATTTCAGCAGTTCTACCGACGGAAAAAAGCACTCACAATTGTAAGTGGCTGCCTGATGCTATCCCACCGTGTGATAATTCCCCAATGCCTTAGAACAAAAGTCCTTCACCAACTACACACAGGCCATCTAGGGATGACGCGCGGTCCTACGCATACCGGCTTAACATAGACTCAGACATCGTTGAACTTGTCCGCAAGTGCGAGCAATGCGCGATAGCGACCAAAGCACCTGTGAAATGTAAGCTTCACACATGGCCTTTACCTTCTGGACCATGTAGACTACGCCGGATCTGTGAAGAATCAGTACTTTCTAGCTGTGGTTGGCGCATATTCTACATGGCCTGAAATAATTCCAATGACGCAAGCATCCACATTCGCCACAGTAACCGCACTCAGTCGCCGTTCCTCCCAATTCGGCTCTCCCGAAACTGTTTTTACGGATAATGGTGTGCAGTTTTCCTCAGCAGAGTTCAAACACTTTTGCGACGGTATGGGTAGCCCCGTGTGTCATCCCCAATCCAATGAACAAGCTGAGCGATTCGTAGACACCTTTAAGAGGGCACTTCAGAAATTGGAGGGGGAGGAAAGCTTACCGTTTATTTTGGATACTCTCTAACGGACCTGTCGCTCCACATCCAACCCATCGGCGCCAAGTGCGAAGTCATCAACGGAACTGTTCTTGGGACGACATATGAGAATACCACTTGGCGCGATGTTACCAGCTACTTCTGTGGGTCCCAGAAATTTCCTAGTGGAAGCTCAGTTTAATGGGAACTACGGGGCGAAAAGACGGGTTTTCAAAACAGGTGATCCGGTCTATGTGCTAGTGTTCAGTGGACATCAAAAGAGTTGGATTCCCGGTGTTGTTCAGCATCCGGTTGGCAGTGTCCTGTATGCAGTCAACTGTAACGGGCGAACCTAGGCAGGGCATGTAAACTATTTACGGCATCGTTATGCACCCGAAACTAACCTTCACCGTCAAAAACTGTCACTTGATGTACTGTTATACACATCTGCACGTCCACAACAGCATCGTGCAAATTCTGAAATCAATATTGAGCCACCTGTAGAGCGCAGGCATTCAACACGAACACGTGCACCGATTCGAAGGTTGGACATTCAGCCACAGAAGAAAATTTATGTGACTCCTTACTTTCGGAGGGAGGTATCACAGAGGCATTCGCATAATCAGTAATCAAACATTGCTTTCGTATCATCCTGCTTGTCATGACCCTTTTGTCCAGCTGACATTTAATCGATGATTCAATATCGGTCAGCTTGTTGTGTTTTGATTGGTCCTCAATTGGCCAATCACGTTCGTTTATGTATCGTACTGTGGTCACGTGTCAGGTGACACAGCAGTGTGTTGACTTTTCCGATAAAGCGTTGCTCGGCACCGTTGTTGTTTTGATTTGCGAGTTATTGGTGGTGGAACAGAACAGTCTGATCCAGTTAATTCAAGAGCAACTCCATCTACAACAGCAGGCATAAGTAGAACAGGAACAGAGACAAACAAAGCTGTTTCAGTTGATGGCTGAAAGTATCATGTCAATGTCGTTGAGCGGTTCCCAGGCCAAAGCGAGACCAGAACAGGGATTGAAAGAATCATTGGCTACCTCATTCCAGAAATTCAGTTATGATGCAAACAATGGAATAACATTGCGTTCTGGTACAACAGATATGAAGATCTATTTCTTGTGGATGGTGCAACTCCAGATGAAGCAGCCAAAGTCCGTCTTTTGATGCAGAAATTAGGCACACCAGAATACAACCAGTACTGCAGATACATTTTACCGAAACACCCTAGAAATCTCACTCTAAACGAGACAGTTTCACATCTCACGGCTATCTTCGGCGAACGAACATCAATATTCAGCATTCGTTACAACCGCTTAAAGATCATCGGACAAACAGGTGAGGATGTCGCTACATATGCAGCCAGAGTAAATCGTGAGCGCGAGATTTCAGATAAAACAGTTGACTGATGACCAATTTGAATCGCTGATATTTGTCTCAGGCCTAACGTCTCATAACGACAGTGATATCAGAACCCGTCTGCTTGCTCGATTGGACTCAGTGGACTCGTTTTCCTCGCAAGACCTCACTAATGAATATCTCAAACTACTGAACCTAAAGAAAGACTCACAAATGCTCCAAGCATCAGCGGCCAACGCAGAGGTTTCGAATGTGGACAAAATTTCCAAATCAAACTTCTCTCCGCGAAAAAGTCGAATAAAGCCAGAACTTCAACGGCCACCTTCAGCTGCTGGTTCTGTGGTGTGTGGCATCATGTGCGGTTTTGTCAGTTCTAGTGCCACAAGTGCGAACACTGTGGCGAGATGGGACAAAAAGGTTATTGTGCAGATTTACGCAGACGAGCAGATCGCTATAGAACAGTCGTTTTGATCTAGAGGGTAATTTAACCTTGTGTTTACTGCCTTCGACAAAGCAATACATCAGTGGAGAAAATACATCTTCCTTTGGGTTAATGCTCCCGTTATGAACCTGCAAATCGACACCGCCTCGGACATTACCCTCATTTCGATATCTATCTGGTGAAGTATTAGCAGCCGTACACTTGAACCCACGACTCGTGTAGCTGGCAATGCCTCAGGACAACCCATTTCTTTTCTTGGTTAATTGTTATGAGTTTTCATTTCGCGATTTTCCTGGCACTGGTAATTGTTACGTTGCATCTTCAAATGACCTGAACCTATTACGAATTGACTGGATAGAACAACTGCATCTTTGGGATGTCCCTATCAGTTCAGTTCGTAATTCACCCACCCCATTTTTACCGGATTTTTCATCCACCACTGATGTTACAAATGTCGATTTAAACTCATAGAAAGACATTGTGACAGCAATAGAAGCAAAATTTTCAGACATTTTTAAACCCGGTTTAGAACAATGCACAGAAGCAAAAGCAATTTTGTTCATCCTTCCAGGTAGCACACCCATTTTTCGTCCCAAAAGACCTGTTCCCTATGCAGCCGCCCCACAAATCGACACCAAGTTAGATCGTTTGGAACAATTAAATGAAATAAGCAAATTCACCTATTCTTGCCCCCCCCCCCAATATCAGACGCTAGAAAGGCCAATGGCGCTGTAAGCATCTGTGGCGACTTCTCAACCTATTTAAATGACGCACTCCAGACGCATCAGAACCCACTGTCGGTCCCTTAGGATCTTTTTACCAAACTAAATGGAGGGTGTGTTTTCTAAGCTAGACTTCTCGGATGCTTACCTGCAAAGAACTATTGACAATTAACACCCACAGAGAGTTGTACCAGTATAATCGGTTTCCTTTCGGCGTTAGGTGTGCACCAGCAACTTTCCAACAAATAATGGACACAATGCTGAGTGGTCTGTCCTACAGCATGCCGTACACGAACGATATCATTGTTGTCAGTACTTCCATAGATGAACATCGAGTAAATTCGGACGATGCTTTCGGATGCACTCAATCATACGGTATCAGTCTCCAAATGCAACAATGTGTGTTCCTGCTACCGCGTATCAGTTACCTTGGGGCCATAGTAGATGAGAACGGTCGGCGTCCGGATCCAACGAACATAGCAGCGATTCAAAACTTGTCTGCTTCCACGAACAAAACCAAGCTTCAGTCTTCCTTAAGCACGGTGGCTTATTACAATAATTTCATACCAAATATGCAGCCGTTACGTGCACCTTTGAATGATCTTTTAATGAAGGACCCCAAATGGTTTTGGTCATCACGCTGCCAAGACGTGTTTGATAAGGTCAAGAAAACACTTACATCCGATCTTGTGTTGACCCATTACAATCCAAAGCTCCCTATCACTGTTGCCTCGGATGCTAGTGACTAAGACATAGGTGCAGTTTTATGACACAAATTCCCAGATGGTAGTCAGAAAGCAGCATGTCCCGTGTCTCGTGTATTGACCACAACTGAAAAGAAATACATCCAGAGCGGAAAAGAAGAGTTAGGATTAATTTTTGCTGTTAAAAAGTTCCACAAAATGTCACACTAACGCCATTTTACACTACGTACAGACTGCAAATCTTTACTATTTTCTCATCAAAAATGGGCGTACCTGTGCATATGGCCACCAGACTACAGTGCTGGGCGACTATGCCAATTGGTCATGATTTTAACATACAGTACATACTAACAGATAGCTTTGGACACGCTGACGCCTCATTACGCCTGACAGCTAACAACTCACAAAGTCAACCAGATGATGACGTAATCAACTCAGTGATCAATGTGGACGCAGATGTTGAGCTCGTATTTCACGATTCCACACGCAATCTGCCAGCAACGTTTGGCTCCATCCGAAATGCAACTCAAACTGACCCCACTATGCAGCGCGTCATGTCTTACTTACGAGAAGGTTGGTCAGACAGAATTACGGACCCTGCATTTCAGCAGTTCTACCGACGGAAAAAAGCACTCACAATTGTAAGTGGCTGCCTGATGCTATCCCACCGTGTGATAATTCCCCAATGCCTTAGAACAAAAGTCCTTCACCAACTACACACAGGCCATCTAGGGATGACGCGCGGTCCTACGCATACCGGCTTAACATAGACTCAGACATCGTTGAACTTGTCCGCAAGTGCGAGCAATGCGCGATAGCGACCAAAGCACCTGTGAAATGTAAGCTTCACACATGGCCTTTACCTTCTGGACCATGTAGACTACGCCGGATCTGTGAAGAATCAGTACTTTCTAGCTGTGGTTGGCGCATATTCTACATGGCCTGAAATAATTCCAATGACGCAAGCATCCACATTCGCCACAGTAACCGCACTCAGTCGCCGTTCCTCCCAATTCGGCTCTCCCGAAACTGTTTTTACGGATAATGGTGTGCAGTTTTCCTCAGCAGAGTTCAAACACTTTTGCGACGGTATGGGTAGCCCCGTGTGTCATCCCCAATCCAATGAACAAGCTGAGCGATTCGTAGACACCTTTAAGAGGGCACTTCAGAAATTGGAGGGGGAGGAAAGCTTACCGTTTATTTTGGATACTCTCTAACGGACCTGTCGCTCCACATCCAACCCATCGGCGCCAAGTGCGAAGTCATCAACGGAACTGTTCTTGGGACGACATATGAGAATACCACTTGGCGCGATGTTACCAGCTACTTCTGTGGGTCCCAGAAATTTCCTAGTGGAAGCTCAGTTTAATGGGAACTACGGGGCGAAAAGACGGGTTTTCAAAACAGGTGATCCGGTCTATGTGCTAGTGTTCAGTGGACATCAAAAGAGTTGGATTCCCGGTGTTGTTCAGCATCCGGTTGGCAGTGTCCTGTATGCAGTCAACTGTAACGGGCGAACCTAGGCAGGGCATGTAAACTATTTACGGCATCGTTATGCACCCGAAACTAACCTTCACCGTCAAAAACTGTCACTTGATGTACTGTTATACACATCTGCACGTCCACAACAGCATCGTGCAAATTCTGAAATCAATATTGAGCCACCTGTAGAGCGCAGGCATTCAACACGAACACGTGCACCGATTCGAAGGTTGGACATTCAGCCACAGAAGAAAATTTATGTGACTCCTTACTTTCGGAGGGAGGTATCACAGAGGCATTCGCATAATCAGTAATCAAACATTGCTTTCGTATCATCCTGCTTGTCATGACCCTTTTGTCCAGCTGACATTTAATCGATGATTCAATATCGGTCAGCTTGTTGTGTTTTGATTGGTCCTCAATTGGCCAATCACGTTCGTTTATGTATCGTACTGTGGTCACGTGTCAGGTGACACAGCAGTGTGTTGACTTTTCCGATAAAGCGTTGCTCGGCACCGTTGTTGTTTTGATTTGCGAGTTATTGGTGGTGGAACAGAACAGTCTGATCCAGTTAATTCAAGAGCAACTCCATCTACAACAGCAGGCATAAGTAGAACAGGAACAGAGACAAACAAAGCTGTTTCAGTTGATGGCTGAAAGTATCATGTCAATGTCGTTGAGCGGTTCCCAGGCCAAAGCGAGACCAGAACAGGGATTGAAAGAATCATTGGCTACCTCATTCCAGAAATTCAGTTATGATGCAAACAATGGAATAACATTGCGTTCTGGTACAACAGATATGAAGATCTATTTCTTGTGGATGGTGCAACTCCAGATGAAGCAGCCAAAGTCCGTCTTTTGATGCAGAAATTAGGCACACCAGAATACAACCAGTACTGCAGATACATTTTACCGAAACACCCTAGAAATCTCACTCTAAACGAGACAGTTTCACATCTCACGGCTATCTTCGGCGAACGAACATCAATATTCAGCATTCGTTACAACCGCTTAAAGATCATCGGACAAACAGGTGAGGATGTCGCTACATATGCAGCCAGAGTAAATCGTGAGCGCGAGATTTCAGATAAAACAGTTGACTGATGACCAATTTGAATCGCTGATATTTGTCTCAGGCCTAACGTCTCATAACGACAGTGATATCAGAACCCGTCTGCTTGCTCGATTGGACTCAGTGGACTCGTTTTCCTCGCAAGACCTCACTAATGAATATCTCAAACTACTGAACCTAAAGAAAGACTCACAAATGCTCCAAGCATCAGCGGCCAACGCAGAGGTTTCGAATGTGGACAAAATTTCCAAATCAAACTTCTCTCCGCGAAAAAGTCGAATAAAGCCAGAACTTCAACGGCCACCTTCAGCTGCTGGTTCTGTGGTGTGTGGCATCATGTGCGGTTTTGTCAGTTCTAGTGCCACAAGTGCGAACGCTGTGGCGAGATGGGACAAAAAGGTTATTGTGCAGATTTACGCAGACGAGCAGATCGCTATAGAACAGTCGTTTTGATCTAGAGGGTAATTTAACCTTGTGTTTACTGCCTTCGACAAAGCAATACATCAGTGGAGAAAATACATCTTCCTTTGGGTTAATGCTCCCGTTATGAACCTGCAAATCGACACCGCCTCGGACATTACCCTCATTTCGATATCTATCTGGTGAAGTATTAGCAGCCGTACACTTGAACCCACGACTCGTGTAGCTGGCAATGCCTCAGGACAACCCATTTCTTTTCTTGGTTAATTGTTATGAGTTTTCATTTCGCGATTTTCCTGGCACTGGTAATTGTTACGTTGCATCTTCAAATGACCTGAACCTATTACGAATTGACTGGATAGAACAACTGCATCTTTGGGATGTCCCTATCAGTTCAGTTCGTAATTCACCCACCCCATTTTTACCGGATTTTTCATCCACCACTGATGTTACAAATGTCGATTTAAACTCATAGAAAGACATTGTGACAGCAATAGAAGCAAAATTTTCAGACATTTTTAAACCCGGTTTAGAACAATGCACAGAAGCAAAAGCAATTTTGTTCATCCTTCCAGGTAGCACACCCATTTTTCGTCCCAAAAGACCTGTTCCCTATGCAGCCGCCCCACAAATCGACACCAAGTTAGATCGTTTGGAACAATTAAATGAAATAAGCAAATTCACCTATTCTTGCCCCCCCCCCCCCCCCCCCAATATCAGACGCTAGAAAGGCCAATGGCGCTGTAAGCATCTGTGGCGACTTCTCAACCTATTTAAATGACGCACTCCAGACGCATCAGAACCCACTGTCGGTCCCTTAGGATCTTTTTACCAAACTAAATGGAGGGTGTGTTTTCTAAGCTAGACTTCTCGGATGCTTACCTGCAAAGAACTATTGACAATTAACACCCACAGAGAGTTGTACCAGTATAATCGGTTTCCTTTCGGCGTTAGGTGTGCACCAGCAACTTTCCAACAAATAATGGACACAATGCTGAGTGGTCTGTCCTACAGCATGCCGTACACGAACGATATCATTGTTGTCAGTACTTCCATAGATGAACATCGAGTAAATTCGGACGATGCTTTCGGATGCACTCAATCATACGGTATCAGTCTCCAAATGCAACAATGTGTGTTCCTGCTACCGCGTATCAGTTACCTTGGGGCCATAGTAGATGAGAACGGTCGGCGTCCGGATCCAACGAACATAGCAGCGATTCAAAACTTGTCTGCTTCCACGAACAAAACCAAGCTTCAGTCTTCCTTAAGCACGGTGGCTTATTACAATAATTTCATACCAAATATGCAGCCGTTACGTGCACCTTTGAATGATCTTTTAATGAAGGACCCCAAATGGTTTTGGTCATCACGCTGCCAAGACGTGTTTGATAAGGTCAAGAAAACACTTACATCCGATCTTGTGTTGACCCATTACAATCCAAAGCTCCCTATCACTGTTGCCTCGGATGCTAGTGACTAAGACATAGGTGCAGTTTTATGACACAAATTCCCAGATGGTAGTCAGAAAGCAGCATGTCCCGTGTCTCGTGTATTGACCACAACTGAAAAGAAATACATCCAGAGCGGAAAAGAAGAGTTAGGATTAATTTTTGCTGTTAAAAAGTTCCACAAAATGTCACACTAACGCCATTTTACACTACGTACAGACTGCAAATCTTTACTATTTTCTCATCAAAAATGGGCGTACCTGTGCATATGGCCACCAGACTACAGTGCTGGGCGACTATGCCAATTGGTCATGATTTTAACATACAGTACATACTAACAGATAGCTTTGGACACGCTGACGCCTCATTACGCCTGACAGCTAACAACTCACAAAGTCAACCAGATGATGACGTAATCAACTCAGTGATCAATGTGGACGCAGATGTTGAGCTCGTATTTCACGATTCCACACGCAATCTGCCAGCAACGTTTGGCTCCACCCGAAATGCAACTCAAACTGACCCCACTATGCAGCGCGTCATGTCTTACTTACGAGAAGGTTGGTCAGACAGAATTACGGACCCTGCATTTCAGCAGTTCTACCGACGGAAAAAAGCACTCACAATTGTAAGTGGCTGCCTGATGCTATCCCACCGTGTGATAATTCCCCAATGCCTTAGAACAAAAGTCCTTCACCAACTACACACAGGCCATCTAGGGATGACGCGCGGTCCTACGCATACCGGCTTAACATAGACTCAGACATCGTTGAACTTGTCCGCAAGTGCGAGCAATGCGCGATAGCGACCAAAGCACCTGTGAAATGTAAGCTTCACACATGGCCTTTACCTTCTGGACCATGTAGACTACGCCGGATCTGTGAAGAATCAGTACTTTCTAGCTGTGGTTGGCGCATATTCTACATGGCCTGAAATAATTCCAATGACGCAAGCATCCACATTCGCCACAGTAACCGCACTCAGTCGCCGTTCCTCCCAATTCGGCTCTCCCGAAACTGTTTTTACGGATAATGGTGTGCAGTTTTCCTCAGCCGAGTTCAAACACTTTTGCGACGGTATGGGTAGCCCCGTGTGTCATCCCCAATCCAATGAACAAGCTGAGCGATTCGTAGACACCTTTAAGAGGGCACTTCAGAAATTGGAGGGGGAGGAAAGCTTACCGTTTATTTTGGATACTCTCTAACGGACCTGTCGCTCCACATCCAACCCATCGGCGCCAAGTGCGAAGTCATCAACGGAACTGTTCTTGGGACGACATATGAGAATACCACTTGGCGCGATGTTACCAGCTACTTCTGTGGGTCCCAGAAATTTCCTAGTGGAAGCTCAGTTTAATGGGAACTACGGGGCGAAAAGACGGGTTTTCAAAACAGGTGATCCGGTCTATGTGCTAGTGTTCAGTGGACATCAAAAGAGTTGGATTCCCGGTGTTGTTCAGCATCCGGTTGGCAGTGTCCTGTATGCAGTCAACTGTAACGGGCGAACCTAGGCAGGGCATGTAAACTATTTACGGCATCGTTATGCACCCGAAACTAACCTTCACCGTCAAAAACTGTCACTTGATGTACTGTTATACACATCTGCACGTCCACAACAGCATCGTGCAAATTCTGAAATCAATATTGAGCCACCTGTAGAGCGCAGGCATTCAACACGAACACGTGCACCGATTCGAAGGTTGGACATTCAGCCACAGAAGAAAATTTATGTGACTCCTTACTTTCGGAGGGAGGTATCACAGAGGCATTCGCATAATCAGTAATCAAACATTGCTTTCGTATCATCCTGCTTGTCATGACCCTTTTGTCCAGCTGACATTTAATCGATGATTCAATATCGGTCAGCTTGTTGTGTTTTGATTGGTCCTCAATTGGCCAATCACGTTCGTTTATGTATCGTACTGTGGTCACGCGTCAGATGACACAGCGGTGTGTTGACTTTTCAGATAAAGCGTTGCTCGGCACCGTTGTTGTTTTGATTTGTGAGTTGTTGGCTTTAACACCGACAACTCTCAGCTGCTGGAACATGTTCAGTGAGTCCCCAAAACTGCGTTTGGGACTTAAGGGTAAATCAGCACAGGCTTTGGACAGCAGTATCCTCATCGTCATATGCAGCTGAGCAATATGAAGACTGGGTGGTCTGGTTTTGATAAATAGTGGTACTCAGATGTAATCTATGCCAAGGTTTTTCTTACTCCAGTCTATCCAGCATTTCTAAGTTTGGATCTCACATGCTGACCAGAAACATTCGAAAACATTTTGCATTCGATTATTAGTTACATCTGAGGTGAACGACAAGCGTACTAACCGACGAAGTGCTGTCAGATACTCCAACATCACCTCATCCAATCGTTGTTCACGTGTTTGACTCTTGTGATGGACGACTATGCTGTAGGGGCTTAAATACAACAAAGGCATTCCTCTACACAACCTACACAACTTGGCTAAAATATGACTGCGTAGTAGATTAGTTTTACGATTTATCAGGTTGATTCTGAAGGACAAATGGCTCGGTGACAAGGCACTCTGCAATAAAATGATTTAGTCTGCTTACCCTGCCCAAGACCGAAAGACGGTGGATGCAGGTGCGCTATCGCGACGACCATCGCAGCATCTTGGACCGTGCCTTCCATGCGATCCCCAGTTATCCTTAGCCGTGTCAAAGGTCCTCTTAGAAAGAACTGTGGAGTGTAACTTAGGAAAATGACGCCGATTCGGCAATTCTGAATACGCACCGGAAAAACAACCTCGGCAGGCCATCTTCGGAACGGGAAGCAGCTGTGAAGCTTGATGTTTATGATCATTGTGGGATAAGGTTTTGCTGGAAGATTACTAATATACTCACAAAACAGCGCCGTGGTAGGAGGGAAATATATTTAGCCACCAGGACCGGATAACACTGAACTGAAATTTATATGCACTGAGCTGAACGAAACACCGATCTTATATTGAATAACCAGTAAGCGCTAAAGGAAATCAGAGTCCATCGGTTCGAATCACGTAAGCGTACCGGTGAGATCAGATAGATTTGAATGTAAAAAGTACACAGCACTCACTGTCAGTAAATGGCACGACATACTAGGGTCGGTCAGGACACAACAGATACTCTGAAGGGAAGAAGTGCATGCTGGTTAGAAAACAAGAAAGACTCGGAGATCAGCAAAAGACGGAGAGTGTGCTCGTTTATTTGAACGACTATGAACTTATCAGGGAAGATGACTCATTGCGAAAGGTTAGTTAGCAACGAAGAAGTTTCCTTCCCGGCCTCATTTGGTTGTTCTCACAGGAAAGCCAAACCACCCACTGTTGTAGACGTTTTTCTTCAAAAAGTGTGACTTGAGCGGATGGGTCGGCTTGCAAAAATGCTCCTAACTGAGAGGTCGTTGTAGCAAACAAAGAAAAGCCAAACCTGTTTGACAAACGTCAGAGAACACAGAAACAGTGGTTCAGTCTTATGACCAGTGGTTGGTACATGGCATTACCGTTTATCAGCTCGAAGCTGAGGTGCGAAAACAGTCACCGCCAGTTACGTTGGTGGTAAACAGCCATCATCTGTTGCCTGACTCATCACGTCTGACTTGCTGGGACCTTACGCGGATCTCTACTCCAAATCTTAGAGTCAGATTATCGGTTATTTCTAATAGTGCAGTGGGTTTTTTAGATCCTTCAAACACTAGCCGGTGGTGGTCGAGTGGTTTACAGCGTTTTCCTACCACCTCAAGGGGTTCATATCCCGCCAATGCCAGTTACTTCGGTTTTCGGTTATTCCTAATTGTACAGTGTGACTCCGAGGCTATAGGGTATACCCCTTCCACTGCACTCATGCCAAAGCACGTATTAAAAACCAAAGATCGTTCTGGAGTAAAATAAATGAAGTTCACGCCTAGAAATATCAAGATCAGGAATGTGAGCTGCTTGAACTGAATGTTGTTTAAAAACAAACATCCCTCACTTTAAAAAGTTGCCCAAGAGTGCAGCAAAAAGAAGTACGCTCCTTAGCCTCAGAGGTGAGCAACAGTATCGAACTAGGAAGATCACAATGGGTCACACGTGGTAACGAGTCGGGTGACAGTGGATTCTTTTCCATCACGTAAATGATCGGCGGTGGCGGAATTCGAACCTCTGAGGTGATAGAGGCTCATTCCACTGGACCACAGCGGGACATTAGAGATGGATAGTGTTGAAAAATGGGGCAATCAGTGTTCCGGGCATATTAAATAGTGAGGTGGAGGATTTCATACATCAGCGCATAGGATCAACATCACGATTCAAATCGCGCGAATGAGAATGGTTGCGTAGAGAATCAGTCTGAAGTCATCACAAATTCTTGGTGATATCCCATCACTCAGAGTGACGACTACAATAGGGAGTGTCCAAGCAGAGGATTTAACTCGTGAAGTTATGCCATCGTTCTTTTTTCGATATTTACTCTCCCATTTTCACATCTAATGAACTCTACTGTTTCTTGGGTACGCCAGAACCAAATAAGGTCCGCAATGCATCGAAGAATCTCTGTACCATGTGTGTTGGCTTTTTCAAAACGTTTTTTTCATTACACGCCCATAAGTGCAGGTGAAGGAGTATACTCCATGATCACAAAGGCCCAGTGCACTTTGTGGAATAACCGGCGGCCTTATACTGAGGCTTGGAGTCACAGAAAACCACATAAGGTCCCAATAGATCGCGGGTGGTAACGAGCCGGACGACAGTAAAATACTGTCTACCACCAGTGACCGGCGATGGCGGGATTCGAGTCTCAGACTTCCGAGGCGGAGATCAAACGCTCTAAACCACTCGACGGTCACCGACAACACTGTGCTGCTGTTTCTTACCTGAGCCAAATAATCACAAACCGATCCCGAGTCTCAGGTGAATTTCTTAGGAATTTTTCACGCATATTCATTTCCTAATTTCTAAATTCAATGAACTGCTGAGTGTAGATCTGTTTTGACTGAGATATGGACGTCTGTCTCTGCAAAAGCCTGACCAAGTACAAATACAATCATTGCGCTTTGACTTCGGCGTCATACGTACCTTTTTACGAATCACACACGGTAGTACTTGTTCTTTGAGGAAAACTGGGCCACTGTCTGCGACTTGTTTTACTGGCTACATGACTATGTTGAAAGACTCAATGCTCGAATTCCAGTGGTTGCTACGGAATAAGAATGTGATGTTAAGTACACCCCGAGACTGCATTGAGCACACTGAGAGTTCGCTCTCTCTAAATACAAGGAATGGTACAACTGTACGACTATCTACATCGTTCAGTACATGAGCGGTGGTGATACAGTGGTTTAGAGCGTTTGCTAACCATCTCAGAGGTAAGAGGTTCGAATCCTGCCACCGCCAGTCACTTTCATCAACCCATTGTCGACCGGCTCGCTGCCACAACTAGGTCATTGGGACTGTGTGGTTCTGTGCCCCTCCAAGTCTCACGGTCCGGTTGCCGGCTATCCTTAATGCAGTGGGCTTTTGTGGTAATGGTGTCTGCTCATTTCACTGCGCTTATGCGAGAAAACGTTATTTTTTTTCAAGACCGCCGAGAATATCAAGCTGATGTTCCATAACATGTATTGCGAATAAAGGGCCTCCAGTTTAGTTGTTCATAAAATCGTTTCGAAAATAATGGATTCAGTACTTCCAGTATCTACGATAAATGACAGCACAGAAGCAAATTTCAACTGCTTATGAATGAACTGCTGGTCACGATATGGAACATACAAATGAAAATCAGTGAAAAAAAACTTCTTTGCTCTAAAGATCTTCTTAATGTGTCCAACTTTCCCACATACAGGACGCGACATTATGGAAGTGATATCGGGGATGCTTGTGCAACTCATCACATGAATTCAACTGACGGGCTACAACCTTCCGACTTTCAACATATTGCGGTTCGGCAGTAGGTATCGAATGTGATCCGTTGGAATTTGCACTATGAATTCTTCAAAAACACGAGTTGTTCAGCGCTGGTTGCCGTCACACCGTTAAAAAATGGCACGGGCCTCTGTGAAAGCGAAGTCTTTTACAAAAACAGCTTTTGTAATTCATGAGGACTTGCTCCGGAAATCAGGTGGTCGCGCAAATGATTTCTGAGACTGCATTTAGCTACTTGCGCTTGTGCTACGATCACGAAATCTCGAAATACACTGGCTGAATACCGATTAAATGTGTGGATTTTCGCACATTCCGTAGCTTGCGAATTAATGGGTACAACATGACCCGATAGAAGTTTCTTCAGTTCTTCAAATAGGAAAACTGACGATCATTTGAGAGATGACAGATTCTTCGTTGAGGAATACAGTTCACAGCCACCTAGATTAAAAAAATATGCTGTTTCGGTCTTCTTTTTCGACTTCACTCCGCATAGTACAACAAGACTTGGAACGTTTGATATAGTTTTCAATTTCAGTTGCATACACGAGCAAACTGATCGGCTCGATAACGGAAAGTTCCCTAGCGTGACGCCATTCGTGAGATTTGCCTCACACAAACGGAAATAAGCTCGCCCGTGACTTGCTACCATTCTTTCCGAAATCACAAGTAAGGTCGGTGGTACTGGGCTGCGTATATTCATGTCTCACAATCATATATTAGGCAGCCCAAACGCACAAGGGAACGCGGTCAGACCGAAATGAGCGGGCATCATCATACACCGTTAAACAGTAGGGCAAGCCCCACTGCTTCATGCCTTTCTCACCATGTTGCACGCTGAATTAGAAAATATGAATATACAAGATAGACAGGGAGTGGACCCGCACGGGTGGGAAAAGGAAAGAATGCCCTAGTAGTCAACACACGGAATACACAGTCTAGCTGTACAAACGCATATCGATCAGTCATTCTGATTTGACAACACGATCGCCACTGTTTACGGTTCGCTGCCATATCCTTCAGTGTCTCCAGCCAACTGGTTGACAGATCTTTTGGACCCCAACCAGGAAGTGAGGCACCTAATTTTCCTAAGTCTGCTGTACATTTTCTCATTCCTCGCTGCCACGTCATCTGTTGACCTCCACGTGGTTTCTTCCATTCCTGAGGAGGAACGGAAAATAGGGCACGGTACAATAAGCGTGTGTCCGCCGTACCTAACACGTGCCCTAGCCAACGAAATCTACTAAGCTGGATACGCGGTGACAGAACGTTCTCCGAATTAATACCCAATACTCGCTTTCTGACCTCAGTATTGATTACTCGGTCATTCCATCCAATCTTAGCGATACTACGCAAACATCGGTGGTCGAAAACCTCAAGACGACGAATATATTCAGCACGCAGACCCCAAAACTACAAAACTAAACGCACTGCGGCACAATACACACGACCATTCAACTTCAGTGAAATATCAGATCGACGCCACAAGTGCTTCAGTCCAGCATACGCCGCTCGAGCCTTGGATATCCGCGTACTCACCTCTACTACAGTGCTTCCATCTGCCGTCACGCTGATGCCGAGGTAACTAAAGCGGTCAACAATTTCTAGTTCCTACCCATCGAGCATCAAGCTCGGAATCGTTGACGTCCAGTCTTGCAACATCACTTTACACTTTGAAGGTGTAAAGCGCGTGCCGAATGGAGCTACAGCTCTTGCCAGTCTATCTAGTGCACGTTGCGTATGTTCCGTGCATTCGAACAAGCAGACAAGGTCGTCTGCGTATTCTAGGTCACACAGCTTCCCACTATGGGCGGGGGCGACGATCAATCAGGAACGGATGAAAATAACGATTTATCATGAAGATTTTATCAGTGTTAAATCCGCGAGCCAATTCGAATGGTGTAGAGTACGTGCGGTGTCCAGACCAGTATAAAAGTTACGCGCAACGTGAGAAAACGAAACCCAACCAATCGTAGGATTTGTGTCTATATGCGGTACTTCATGGGAATAATTATTACAAGTTAATAGATTGTACAAACCTCAATTTGTGGCGTTCTCTAAGGAGTTCACCGGGCACTCGATATCAGAAACTGTGAAACAGTCAACCAAAACCTAGGGCCAGCAGGCCAGTTCAGCCGACTACAGTTCCGACTGTCTAACAAAGTCAACTAGCTTGGCAGGACCGTAACATTGGTATAAGATTCGCACGCTGCCCAATCAGAGGTGGGGGAAAGAAAACAAGTCAGGCGAGCATAGTCGAACAGGATAACGTCACATCTATCTAAAAGGTCACGGGTGCATGGCGTGCAGGAAATAACACGTGGTGTGTGTGCGCACTCGTGTGTGTGCGTGAGAGAGTTAATCAGCTAGATCAATAGTGAGTAACACATCAAATCGACCACAGAGAAAATGAGCAGGGACTTAGGGCAACGCAAAACAGAGGAGTTCGACAGATAGGCGTGGGAGATTCAACAATCAGTATCACACTACCAGTACTCAGCACACATTCAGTTCATAGTTCTAAACTAACGAAGAGTCAATAAACAAACCGGTGGTGGTCAAGTGGCTTAGAGCGTTTGCTTACCCCTTCGGATATCAGAATCCCGCTATCACCGGTCACCTTCAGTAGTCCACTGCCGACCGGCTCGTTACCACATCTGACCCATTGGAACCTAGTGTGGTTCTGTGCCATTCCAAGTCTCACAGTCTGGTTGGAGGTTATCCGTCGAAGTGCAGTGGGCCTCTCTGGCCTTGGAGTATATCTCTTCCACTGCACTCATGCGCATGTAACAGAAAAAGCTCGAACAAACAGATAAAATCTGTTCCGTTATCAGTGGAACACAAAACTGAACTACAAGGGACTTAAGAGAATCCCCTCGGTCGAATGAATGCACACTGATTGGATATGAAATTTATTATACTGTGTATCTCCCAGTACATGCGGTTAGCTTTTTTAAAGTTCCAACTACCGAATAAATAAAAGTGATCGATAATCATACCGTATGAAATCATGAGTTTAGTCAGTCTTGTAAGGCTTTTTCGCGCGTAAATCCGCATTCTCGCACATTCACCTTTGACTTTACCAAACACCTAGAATAGTAGTTGGTGACCCAGATATCCGCCATTATGTGTAGTTTAGTTATACAGTAAGGACGAAGACGAGTAACCAATTGTAAATTGAAAATTCAAAGAATAACTCACACAGACAGGGTTTCATACTGGAAGATCCGGAGGTTTTCATCGCTATTCTCGAGTCTCGTTTCTAGGAGGCTCGCATATCTAGACAGCGATCCAAATCCAATAAACTGTTCTCGGCAATCCCGATCAGTACGATCCCCCAAATCAGGGGTATTGTTATGATCACCCCGGATCATAACCCGTACGACACATTAGGAGAAACCCTTCTTAAACGCGTGAAAGCATCAGAAGAGAAACGTATCCAGCACCTTCTGTCTCAAATCCAACTGGAAGACATAACACCCACACAGCTGTTACGGAAAATGCGTTCACTAGTAGGTACGACGTCCATGGACGATGCAGTCCTGCATCAATTATGGATGGAGCGATTCCAACCGTAGGCTCAAAGCTTGGTGGCCGTTCTAATACAAGGCCGGATTTCAGATAAGTGCGCCGAGACTGCAGACAAAGTCATCGAGCAGGCATCTGTCCCACAGTCTCACGCCCAGTAACTCTGACATTCAGACGTTATATCAGGAGGTTCGCATTTTGATGCAAGTGGTTGGACAGCAAGATCCCACCCTCACCAGCATTCTCCGACGGAGACCAAACAGAGATCATTTCACATCCCGTGCCCTTAAGCCAAATTCCCGATCCGGCAAGTGTTACTTCCACCGGCGTTTCGGACCTCAAGCTGGCAAATGCGAAAAGCCCTGTAGTTTCCACTCCAACCAGGTGACGACAAGCTCTACCAGCACCTCGCTCCCTATTTTTCCTCATTTACGTGAAAGACGAGACTACTGGTATGCTTTTCTTAGTCGACACGGGAGCGCAGGTGAGTATAATACTCGTTTCAAAACGTCCCATCGTCTCTCCAATAGCTCTGACACCGCAAGCCACAAATGGCTCTCCCATCCCAGCATATGGCAGCCAGTTCGTCGCTGTAGATCTTGGTTTGCGTCGTCCTACCCCGTGGGTTTTCGTCGTCGCCCAAATGCACGAGTCTATTCTAGGCTTAGTTTCTTCAGAAAGTCACGGTTTAGAAGTCAATCCCGGTAAACGACAAGTCGTACTTCGAGCTACATCGAATTTCGTTGTTGGTTCTCTGACTCAAGCCAAATCACCAACAGTCCTCATGCCAGTTCCCACGTCCAAACCAGAATTTTGCCGCCCGTTCAGTGAGTACCCTAACCTCGTCCACCCAAACAATAACCTGCCTCCAATCACCACTGACGTGGCCCGCCACTTCGTAACACTGGGACCTCCGGCCTACGCCCGGCCCCGAGGTTAACTCCAGACAACCTCCGCGTAACCCGCGCGGAGTTCCGACACACGCTCCACCTGGTAATCATCCGGACTCCCAACAGTCCATGAGTATCAATTTTACACATGGTCCCAAAGAAGTCACCTGATGACTGGAGACCGTGTGGAGAGCATCGCTCACTCAACCCAGTGATTACTCCGGGCTAACATCCTTTTTGATACATCACGGACCTCACATCCGAATCGACCTGGTGCGTGTATATAACCAAATATTAGTAGCTGAGGCAGATATACCAAAACAGCCGTAACGACTCCTTTCGGTCTTTTCCAGTTTCTACGAATGCCATTTGAACTTAGCAACGCTGAGAAAACTTTCCAGTGTTTCATCGGTATGGTGTGCAGTGGCCTAGATTTTGCGTCCACTTAGTTCGACGACATCCTGATTGCCAATTCGCCTAAGACAGAACATCTAGGAAATCCATACACACTTTGTGACCGTCGTCTTAACACGGGGTCACGATCAACGCGAAAAAGTGCAATGGGCGTCGACGCCATTAAATTTCTAGGTCACATGGTTACTTCCACAGGGATCATACCAATAGTGCAGTGGGCCTTCGTGGCTGTGGGGTAAGTGCCTCTTCCACTGCACTCATGCGTAGGCGTGTAATAAAAAAAATTGCAAGATAAAGTACACACTATCTTAGACTACCCAGAACCTACGTCATTGAAGCAACTACGGCGTTTCGATGGATTGCTCAACCTTTACCGGCGTTTCATTCCACAGTACGCTTTGTTAATGCAGCCGTTCACAGATCTGTTAAGAGGCAAAGCGAAGCAGTTGATTTTCACAGAAACCGCACGAGACACATTCGCTATGCTGAAGAAAGCTATCAGCAACATAGCCTCACTATCACATGCAAGACCAACAGTCCTTATTGCGTTGATCACCGACACATCAGACGAAGCCGAAGGCGCGGTACTGCAACAATATCTAACCAACATATGGCAACCCGTTACATTTTTCTGCAAAAAGCTACGACCGGCCGAACTTACGTATAGCACTTTTGGCCGCGAAATCCTTGTTGTCTATCTAGGCATCCGTCACTTTAGGCACATCTTAGAGGGACACGAATTTACGGTCTACAACGACCAAAAACCAATTATCCACGCATTGCGTGCCACCACGGACAGATATTCCCCCAGACAGCCCATTCATCTGGATTACATCACTCGGTTCACGTGTGATATACGTCATATCTCAGGTGTCGATATTTCTGTCGCAGAAGCGCTATCTCGTATTCACAACCTGGGCCTCAGCACCTCCAGCCCGATCAACCTCGAGGCTTATGCATCCGCGCAAGTAGACGATCCCGAGGTAGGGCAACTCCGATGCACTTCATCGCTGAGGCTCCAGGTGGTTCTCATTACTTCAGCCGAAGGTCACACACTGTGCGACATGCCCAAAGGCCACCTAAGGCTAGTCGTGCCGTCAGCTTTCAAGCGGCAGGTTGTTGAAACCTTGCACGGTTTGTCCCACCCAGGTATAAAAGCCTCCATTCAACTCGTTGGCGACCGTAATGTTTGACACAACACGAATTGTGACGTCACTGGATGAGCACGTACCTGCATCCAATGCCAACAATCGAAAGTGCACAGACACATAAAAAGCCCGCTATCCAACCGCTGACTTACGTTTCCAACACGTGCATGTTGACTCAGTAGGGCCGTTGCCTTCGTCAAAATGTAGTAAACTTACTTACGTGCGTAGATCGCTTCGCTAGACGGCCGCTAGCCGTAAATCTACACAGCGCAGCAAGCGAAACAGTCACCCAAGTCTTCGTAGAATACTGAGTTGCATTGTTCGTCAGGTCGCCGTTACCATAGAAGGCGGCTCGCGTTCCGAGGTATAGTGACCAGCCAATCACACACCATCTACCACTTGCTTGACCGTACGTCTCGCGCACGCGGAAACCTCTACCGCTACTTCCGTCACACTTCCTCGGTTCAAGCCAGCGTGCGGTCTTTGTACTTGGGTCCAGTGAGAATACACGCGGTTAGCACTCTACGGTCTTATCTCGTCGACCTCGTCGATGAGAACGATTGTAGAAGCTGAGGGAGTGTCTCCTCCCACAATTGGTGAGCCCGTACCATTTACCATTCTTAACTAGTTTCACCCAAGTGACTTAGCCAGGTCACATCTAAGGTAGTTATTTTCTTCCGTCAGTCATATATCTTGTCTAACTTTAGTTATTTCTTTATCAGGCATATATATATATATATATATATATATATATATATATATATATATATACCCGCCCGATTTCAGACTGTATGCCAAACAAAACATGGTCAATCGGGGAGGGGGGAGGGGTAGATAGACTTAGTTTATGATTTGCTTGTGTGCGCAATATTGCCAGGTTGTCCGAACCAAACCAGGCTGTCGTGGTAAACACAGACCGCGGCTCACACTTCGACGGAGCCTTCAGTAGTCTTCTGCAACGTTCATGCATCCGTCGCATTCATGATACAGCCTGCCACCCGTGAGCAAACGCTAGGGCAGAACGTTTTCATCAGTAGCTCAAGGCAGCCTTAGCAGCTCACAGAAACGCAAACTGGCGGGAATCACTACCACTAGTAATCCTAGGTTGCCGCGACACTCTTAAGGCCGAACTCACAATAGGTTGCGCGCTTCGACGTCCTGGTGACATGGTAGCTCCCAAGTCTATCGTCACTTTCGACTACGCCGTCAGGTTACCACACCAGATGCGTATGTTATACCTTCCCGCGGCACACGAACAAAACACGACGGTTTATGTACCTCGTACCTCCGAGACTGTACGCACGTGTTCCTTAGGACAGAAGCACGCGCTCCTCTATAACCTACCTACTCCGGCCCCCGCAGAGTTTCATACCGCCCGGAGAAAATATTCGCCATCGGTCACAACGGCAGAAAAGATACGGTTACCATGAGCCGACTTAAACTAGCTTTCCTGGCCGAATCCATTCCTTCGGATCTCATCTCACTGAATTTTTCAGGATCAAGATCTACGGCATCGGCGTTCAATACAACGACTACACCGACACCAGTGACCCGACTGGCGGATCGTCCAGACATAACCCTCAGCAGGTTCGGATCCCCGTCACCACCGGTTACTTTGGTGGTAGACGGCAGTCCACTGTCGTCCGGATCTTTACCACATCTGACCTATTGGGACCTCATGTGGTTCTTCGTTACTCCAAGTCTCAGGGTCTGGTTGCCGGTTATCCCGAATAGTGCAGCGGGCCTTCGTGGCTATAGGGTTTATGACCCTTCCACTGCATTCATGCGCAAGCATGTAATAATAAAAAAAACAGCCGCCTCCGCTGACTGCCAGTTGCAGCCGAGTGGTCAAGAGACCCGTCCACTTAGAAGACATTGCATTTCTCATTCCACAACAATGAAAACCCTTACGCAAATTAAAAAAGCAACGAAGAACTTCTTTCTGGCTCGTTATTATTATTATTATATTAATAAAAGCCCGCAGTTTTAGCGAAGACCCACGCCACTATCAAATTACACGCTTACCAACGGCACGAACCCGGCTGCTCTCCGGTAAGCTTTTGCATACGTGATCTACCGCGGTCGCACTAGATATTCATACACAGGCTACATGAATTACCGGAAAGATCGACCAAAAAACCCTTTACCCAGCTGAACTTGTACTAGATCATTCACTAGGGAGATCGGAGATAGCTCTACTGACGACATCGCACTAGAAAATCTTCTCCCCCCCTCGTTGAACCTTTGGGGTTTTTCGGGTTGGGCAGCCAGTTACGGCGGCTTTCCCAATGTCCCACTTTGGGTGCCAACTGCCACAACCCACCACATGCAACTGTATATTCCCTCTTTTGAGTATTGGTTTCTCTTAGTGGTTGACTTTATGCAATTATTATCGTGACCAATTGTTGCACTGTTTTTATTCCCCTAACAACATATGTTCTACCTTCCTCCTTGGGGGAAGGGCATGCTGTCAATTTATTTCTAACACAAATAAAAAAAATTTAAATCAATTATTTACCCTTTTTGAAAATTTACTTCTTTATTTCCGAGTAACCTTACACACCTCTTTTGTCATGTTTTTTATCTTCCGGGTGACCGAATGTCCCCAACAGAGGATACCGCCGGAGATCCAGAAACTTCTGAGCTACGGTCCGAACCTACGAACAGTCCCAAGGAACTGCAAGTATTCATGTACTTCACTTGCGTTGTTACATCTGACATCCTCATTCTCCCGGCAGGCTTTTTATTCGAAGCCCTTCTTCCGGGCGGTTTTCTAGGCGGAAGAGGGGGGGAGGGCCTCAACAATGAACAGTCAGTCTTTTCTCGTCTTCCATTTGTTTAACTACGTTTTGCGCACATGGCAAACGCGAGCACCATTCACCACACATTTCCTCGGCACTAGCCAACGTGCGGTCTCTGTACACATACCTGAGAATACATCCGGTCGGCACTCCACGGTCTATTTCCCGGTTGATCTCTTCGACGAACGCGACCACAGCCGAAGGAGAGTGCCCTCCTTTAACTGGTATACAGAAACAACGGATTACAGTCGGTGACTACTTTTCCAAATTTTTTCGGATGAAGGGCGTATGTACACGGATGCGTATTTGTGCACGATTAATCCGAACAAATGAAAATCATCCTCAGAAATTATGGTACACAAACACTTTCATCCTGTAAGACTGGAGGTCACTTGTTGCTATTTCATTTCGTACAAGTACAGTGGCAGGCACATTCCATAGCCTCAGAGAACTGAGGCGTTAGTGAGGATTTGGTGTGGCAGAGAAACATAAGAAACCAGTAGGTCAGCCGTGGTAATGAGCCAGGCGACTGCAGGCTGCCATCTGCCCTCAAAGTGACCTGCAGCGGTCGGACTTGAATCATTTGAACCTGAGGTGATAAACGCTTTTAGTATCAACTGATTAACAGTGGCTCAATCGTTATGAAATGAAGTGAGAAATCTTAACCAAAAATTAGGCCTTATTTTGACAGTGAAAATGATGAGCAGGAAAGATGAGTCTTAAAACCCAGGCAAAAACCATTCACCTAGTGATTGGTACATGAACAAAACGAAGTACAGAATGATTGTTATTAACTATGGACACACATAAATTCCGATTTTAGTTTCCCACGGCATTGTGGACAATTTACTGCTTGGATGTTTCAAGCAGCATGAGTGCCAACTTGACCGTTTCACTGAGTGAGGCACAACAAGGGACATTCAGATCTAACTTAATTCTATTTGGCGCCCACTGATCTGCTTCTGCTTATTATTTAGTCGTTTAATTTTGCAAGCTTCAGTTTCTGCTGAAAGAATTTGTACAGGATCGATAATACCGTGTCAAACAGCTCCGAAAAGTCGCACTTTACTGGCGCAAAGCTGGATCACTGGAAGATTCCACCAATCGGAGACGGGGAGAACTTTTCACCTTTTCAGCGGTGGAAAATAACTTCAGTGAATGCTGCCGAAGGAAATCTGGACGCTCGATTCGACTAGGCCACTACTGGTCCTGTGCAAACTGTACGGAACTGAACGCATTTAGAATTCTCACGAAATTTTATTTGAAATAAAGCATATTTACATGGGAGAAACTATTAGCAATTCTTCAAAGGCATAGGAAAATTAGCTTATGCGACTGACTGCTGGTAGTTTGTCGTATTGACTAATCGTACACCGCACATTGCGCAGATACCCTTCTTAAACGCACACGACTGACAGTAGTGTGACCCTGGTTGATGAACACTTTCAGCACAAACGCGACATCTGCGGAAATTCTTCGAATATGGGCTATACCGATTCTTCGCTGACGTTAGGAGTTTGTTTTCATTCAGCTTCCTTCCACCGCCGCTGACAGTATTTCTCGCGCCAGCTTTCCAGGGGTCGGGAGTTATCACTTTACCCAATTTTTTTTCGCACTTCTCGCACACCATTTGAGGTCCTTCAATTTAATTCGGAAGCGAAATTCACTCCAGATAAATCACAGTGCAAATAACGAACACGAAACAGGCCTAGGCGGACACTGTCTTACCGCCACCCCATAAATCGAAGTACGCGGTTCAGTCCAGTTCAGTTCCGTTCGCAGAGGACGAAATTGGCCGAGACCAATCGTGCATCCAAATTACTGTGTTGTCAGGGAGTTTCCTTCGCTGGAACACTGCCCGTTGAACGTTTTGTCTGAAAGGCAGAATTGGCGGGGCTGTATCACCTTCAAAGACAAGTTCGTTGACAAAGATACAAGGAGCTCAATACCTCACCCTCGTTCACACAGCTTGCTGTGGAAAGCTGGGTTCCAGCGTGAATCTAGGGTCTTCTTGAAACTTGGTTCCCTGTTGCATCAAACAGCTTCCTCTGTCTACCTATTCCATAAAAGGTACAATCCTATTTGTAAAGAATTTAGCCCGTAGGTCCAGCCTTGAGTGTGCCCCCCCCCATAGCCTAGGACTATGTCCGCTGGTGCTGCCTTAAGGGACAGAAACGGACGAATCACTCAAGTCTATGCTCGACAGACACTTTCAAATCTTGAAAGCTTCTATTAGATCACCTCGGACTCCACGACTCTCTAAAGAAAGGAGATTAATATCCTCTATACGCTGGGCGTAAGACTTCCTCCTCTGACCGGTGAACATTCTAGTTGCAAGTCGCTGCTCTCCCTTCAAGCACTTCTTAGCCTTGCGATAATAGAGAGCTCGTGCCAGCACATATTACTCCAGGAGGGGTCTCACCAAAGCCTTGTGGAACGAGATGAAGGCTTCTGGTTTTTGCATATACTAGTATTGCTCGCCCTAGTTAATAACCCTCTGGCCATGTTTGCAGCTTTCTGGCACTGCCTTGAGGCCTAAAGTCTCTTGTAACTATCACACCTCGGTCTTTTACCCCCGACACTCTTTGAAGCGGAATAGTGTTCGTTTCATCTATGTTAGTGGTCAGGATTTGGCATTGGGCAAGATTCAGTGGTAAGTCCCATCGTTCTGTCCATCTGAGCACAGCATTTATTTCCGGTGCTTAATCCCTCCTGGTTTTCTTCACATCACCTGGAAACATGAAACACGGACTGCTCATCTCTTCCTCTAGGTCATTTGTATGCAAGAGGAAGAGAAAAGGCCCCTGCACTGAACCCTGCGGCATACCACCGATACCTCCCTCCGGCCTTGATAGATAATTGCCCGCCGTGACACAGAAACTACGATTACCTTGAAAGCGTGCTACACGATCAATTTCTTTACGCGCATCCAACACAGGAAGCTAGTAACCACAGGCACTGAAAATAAGTTATATATGGATAGGCTGAGAACCACGACCCCATCCTGAACCTCGGACGGCTATTTTCACGGAGGGACTTTGGCCGGCGGCGTAAATAACAAACATTGAAAGTGCTTCCAAGATTCCTACCTGCTCTGTGAATTTGACTATCTATGACATTATTTTGAAAAGCTCGTCCACACACCACACCTTTGCACCTCCGTTTATTCATGTGAGACAACTGAATTTGGTCGTGAACCATTTATGACTGTCGTACTCGAGCCACAGGGCTTTGAACCTTTGGGTTTTACTATTCCGTCTATTTGGTCGTACACATGAGGTATGTATATTTCTGTACCTTTTGCGAATTTCAGTTTAGTGCCGTAGAAACTACGAATCAATTGTTTTCTGGTTTTGGGATCCGTTGGAACTGGCTGAGCTTTGCTCGATTCGCGGGACTTGGCTCACGGCGTGCTCAGCTCTTGATGTTCGGCCTAACAGCCGGTCCCTGCTTCACTCCCTGGCAAAGGCGACAGGCAGGGTCTGGGCTTTTGTGCTTCTTATGCCCTCTAAGGTCCCACTCCATGGTTCACCTCGTACTCCAGGTTTGTGGGCAGTCCCGCCATTATCAGGAAATTTACGACATGCTCGTGTTCGGCTCCCGTTGCGATCCTCGCATTTTTGATGTCCAGTTCTGCACAGTTATGCAGGAGGAGGGGCTTGCTCTTCCCAAAAACTCCCTCGAAGGTGACTCTCATTGTTTGAGATCGTCTTCAAGTCTCCACATCCTATGTTTGGGCATCTCTAAATGTATCTCTTTCTTGGGTTTGTTCTGTGCCTTGTTACTGCCCGGTTTGTCATTCTTCGTCTACTGTTAGTTTTTCTTAGTTGCTGTGCGTTTTGCTACAACCGAGAGCTATGGTACCTCCTTCGCTAGGTTCCCTGCTGTGGCCCCGTTTTTCCTACCTGGCGATTCCCTTGGTACACGTGAGCATTTCTCCGCCAAAGCAACACAGCGAACACATCCATTTCAAAGATCCATGTTCCCTAAGAAACCCGTAGTTTTTCTCCCCGGTGCCCCTCACTGCACCTATCACACTGTAAACCTATCTCAACATACCATTTGCAGCTATTAATCCCACACGAACTTTCAGTGCAAATGTTCGTCATGCTATCAGAGGGAGCAAAAGAGCAAAAACCAAAGACACCAGGCGGTTGTGATAATTGTGTGAATGAACACAATTAGCGAGTGCACAACGAATAAAACTCTTTGCCAAAAATGCAGCACCTAACCAAAAGTGAACCAGTAGGTGTAAAAAAATCCCCGAATAAATAGCGTACTTTTGTAAATACAGCTGTACTTAGCTTTTATGAAACGACTATTGTTACTTCACTACCAGAGCGAAAAATTGGGAAGTAACGGAGCACTGCTGTAATATTCGATTCTGAGCGAGCAAGCCTCCTGGTTTACGGTTCAGTTCACGACAGCAAGTCGACTCAAGCGGGCTGAAATTGGATGCACACGAACAATGTTACCGGTTCAGCACACAACGACGGTCAGGCCGCGAGAGTGAGTAAAAAGAATGCACTGTGTCGAATGAATGTTTATTGTGTATTCTCGGGGAGCGGATTCCCAACCGGGCGGCACGAATAAAAGTCCCGTTCTCGAACACAAGTGCGTACGGTTATGGGAAACGTATCTTCGGTTCAGCTTGATGAAACACAAATACATCAAGAAAAAGGGTTTTGCGCTTCAAAAGGGTTTCGGCTTCGATTCGGCTGGTCCCGTCCAGTGGTTACGTGCGGGACCTGGACGATGATCGAAAAGGGTGTACATTGGTGAGCGCCAATTCAAACACTACATGTTAGTTTCGGTTCTGTTACACAGCAAAATCCAAACAAATCGGCAACTCACAAGGTTGCAAGATCATTCTTCGTAGAAGTCCCGAAGTAGTACACGAGTACGACGCTGAAGTCCAAAAGTTCCTGGATCTTATGACTATCTTGTTGTCTGAATGTTATTATTGAGCTGGAAGGTAGCTCATTTCACAACGGGGAATTGGGAAAAGGGTGAGGGGTCAAAATACCAATCTTGATTGTGCCTTGCGTCCAATATTGCCGGTGATCTGGAAGACGGAACACTGGACAGTGGAGGAAAGCTCTGCATTTCGGCAGTCCTTTCAGTTGGACTAGCTCTAACGGTTCCCTCTCGGAAAATCCATCGAACTTCGGGCAGCGAGATTGCTGAGACAAGCACGCCGCACTTGGCCTCAGTTCACACAGGACAGGAGGCAGAAGGCCCCTCTGCCTTGTTCATTTCACTTTTGGTCAGAGCAAAGCACTGGTGGTCATCGCTAATATTATTCCAGTTTCTTGCACCAGTGGGTCTCGAGTTTCATTGCCCTTCGAACTTCTGGGATCCCTTGTTATTCAGTGGCTGGAAGCATGACCCGTTTCGGGATCGACGCCTGAGAGAGTGGCGGAGAGCAGCACCCCAAGAGGGTAGATCTAGGCAACCTGCGGGTTCACTCACCTTGCAAGAACTTCAGCTATCAGATCTTGTGAGGCAGTAAACTTCTGGGGAGACCAAGGAGTAAGCAAGGGTGGTACTAAGGTGGAAGTGCAAGGGCTGACCTTAACTTAGTGTGCATTAAAGCCTTATTAGTGCACGGCAAATTCGGTGAGCCCAGCTTTATTGTATATTCTGACGCTAGCCTCCACTATTTTGACCTAATTTCCCACCTCTAGCCATGTCTGACACCAAGTCTATTGACAGACTCTGGGTAGCACTCGAAAAGCCGGTTTTGCCTCAGTTAATCCTCGGGTATGCTTTCGACCAATAGAAGATGTATTTGCCGTTCGACTCATAACCAGCGAATGCGTTAAGTATTCTTACCTAGTACAGAGGCCGTTTTTTGACTTCGCAGTTGGCGCAGAAGACCTTCTTGATCCTACCCCATTGAGTGCCTCTTACACGAAGCTCAAGAGGACTGTGAATCGGCGCACCGGGAAACCAGCCGGAAGGTGCTCCGTAAGCTGCACACATCGGTTGAACGAGGGGGTCAAAAGCTTTCCCAGCTTATGCTCCACATGGTGCCCTTTTTGGCTCAGAGCTAAACGAACTACGCAGTTTTCCGGGAGATAAGGGCCGACAAGCTGCCTCTCCCGATTCAGTAGGTCTCGGTGATACCGGAGCCCGCTACTGTTCTGGAAAAGTGGCGAAGCATGCCGATGAGATGATGGAATTTTAACCCACTGGCAGGCCTTTTGTTCACATGACGTCGCCAGCCGAAACCGCTGCGACACCCGAACCCACCACGACATAACCAGCACTAGCTCTAGATTGATGTTGCTGTGGGTCCCGCCGCCTGGATCCCCCGGTTCATCAGTCTCCTGTTGGTTGGGACATTGCGGACCGAAAAGAAATCGTTCTCAATCTGTGCGATGAGGTCGGAGCAAAGTGCAATTCATTGGGTGCTCGTGGACTTGTGTCTGAAGAAACCCCTAATCGACGTAGATCACTTTCCAGATATCACCAAGTGCAAACATGGCGTTGACACCACCGCTCGTTCGGCTCCCGGGCACGCCGTTGTGATTTACCATGTTCGCTTTACACATTCATTCCATAGCCTAACGACCAGCTAGCCAGTAACAACAATGACTACGCCTGGCTCTCCATGTGCAGGTCGCCTACTTTGCATCGTCGACGAACCCGGCGGCCTTCGATTCCCCATCGATACCTGCTCCAAGTTCAGTTGCATCCTTTCACCAGAACACCGCCACTTTAAACCATCTTGATTCGCACTAAAGGCAGCAAACAAAAAGACTGTTGTAACATTTAGACAGCCACTGTCGGCGTGGA
This sequence comes from Fasciola hepatica, assembly GCA_948099385.1. NCBI lineage: Eukaryota > Metazoa > Platyhelminthes > Trematoda > Plagiorchiida > Fasciolidae > Fasciola > Fasciola hepatica. Next base: position 2,525,457 of record CANUEZ040000126.1, on the reverse strand, counting down.
TTTCCTCTTACACTTTGGTCCAATTGTGGACTACAAAAATCGCAAGTGGATGGGAAACTACAAGTTTTGGGAAATGAGCACCATTAAGTGCATCAAAACAAGTCAAGGTCAAGACCACCCCCGCGTGAAATTCAGGTTGTCTCGTTTTCTTGTTTTTGCTTATACCACTGTTTAGACTTGTAGCTGTGTCCACCCTAGTATATACCACCTAATAACCTGAAACCGTGACCTACCCAGCCAGCACAAAACGTGGTAAAAGCATGTTAAAAGCATGTTTCTACCACTTCCAAAAGGGTTTTTTTATGTGGTCAGTGACCCCGATAATATCGCTTAAATACCTCTTAGTAGTACCACTTAAGTACCACTTAAGTACCACTTAATAATACCATCTAAATACCAGATAAAAAACACTTGTCGATGGAACGCGACAGGACTTTTTTCACTTAGCCACCTCTGCTTCGGCTTCCACATAGCCTTCACACTAAGTTGTAAACATAGGCCACTGAATAAAGGAGTTCTAGCGCTGTAATGTTGGCAATATTTCATTAAAAGACCGATAATACGTACGTAAACGACCTGATCTTAATTGTTACCGCGAATGTCCCGGAAATATCTCATATTTCTTCTTAGCACCCAATTCAACAGTGTGGCTTGATGAAAAACAAATAATAACTGGAACAATATATTATGACATTTTACAAGCTCCAGCAGCACTCTCCGGCTCCTCCATTTCCAGGTGCGGTGCAGTCTGCAAATCTACCGAATTAACTTGGCCATCCCGGTTTGACCTAATGCATTTCCGAGACCTCGTGTTTTGCAGCCACATGCGAGCATGAAATCGGAAATCTGAATCCGAATGATTCGTGAAAATAGTGTGCGATTTGGCAGCATCTGGAAAATAAGGTGAAAACAGGTATAAACTTATAGAGAAAAGCTTTGCTGGCTTCATGAATATCACAGACTCGTAAGTAACTGAAAGGAAGTACCTTGCATCACTCGAAATAAGAGCTCGTCAGCAAGCGCAATTTTTTGGTTTTTTCCTGAGAGGCTGCATTCTTTCACGAGGTTAGTACGCAACACCTTCAGCAGTAGGGTCCGGACTGTCTCACCAAATGTTCGCCCACTTACGGAGGACAGTAGGGTGAACTGAAAAAATAAATAACTACAATTACGTAAACCTACCAAGCTTTTTCGGCTGTGTTTGCTGGTCAACTGCTGCTCAATCTTCATAAGGTCATCAACACTTTCCAGTGGCAGATGAAGATCCTCCATGGCCATAAATCCAGCTGTGTCCACCGTCGAAATGTGAATCTCTTTTTGCTGATTTGCGGCCAAAATTTTGCAACACATTTCCCGCACTTGAACTAGATCTTCTACGGAGAACATTTCAGTAATGACTGAAAACTTAACCTTCATACGTTCAATGTCGTGTTGCATCTTCTGAAGCCGTTGCTCCACTGCATCACTTGAAGCCCTTAGTGGACTGTAAAAGTAGGAATTAATCGGTTCCACGCGAACGCAGTCCTTCGAGTTGGACATTTTCCTCACAGGTACTCTTCTTCGTGCCATTGATGTTGACGGGATTTCTTCCCTGAGCACAATGCCCAAGAAAAAATGCCCATACCTCAACCCCAGTGTGCTTGGCAGTGTCGGATAAGACTGAAATAGTGGTGGAACGTTTTCTTTTTCAGAATGTTTTCGGCAGTCCTCCATTTCAGGCAAGTTATCCGATTCATTGGAGCTTGATTCGGTGGTCGAGAACCGGTGTGGTCGTTCACTGCAAAATTTACTAATCAAAACATGTTCTCATTACATTAAGCGCCGCAGGCGCACATGTCCTTCGTGGAAACCCTGGTTTTCATCATCGCTATTAGCAGAACCACTTCTCAACCTTCTCGCTTCCTGTATATCAACTGTAAAGTGAAATAAATGAATTTTTAGGACTTATTGCAAATGTAAAGGATATTGACTTCGTGCAAGGTGAAGTTGATGCCGGGGTCTTAATTGTTCCGGCAACCACGGTCCACTTGTTCCTCTGCGGTCTGAGGCAAGCTCAAGTACCTACCATTTACCACTCACTTTTGTGGGACAAGTTTCGTAACTCCCAGGCCTATGATTTTCACAATTAGGAACATCTAAGAGTGCAGGAGAAGTAGGAGTTTCCGTATATTTCCTTTTACATAGGAAGATGACCAGCGAATTACCGCAGTCAGAACTAAGTAAGAAGATGAACACTGTGTAAAAATAACTTTATCTCCGTAGTGTATGCAAAACAGGGACCACAATCCCAGTGTCGTCTTTTGGTATGTAGAAATATTTACACAGTATTTCTGTAAGGTTCTCACACAGTTTCTCCGGCAAAAGTAAACTTACACGGAAAATTAACAGACGAGAAGATGGTATTTCGTGAGGGAAAATATCTGCTGGTTCTTTGAACCGCTGGTAAAAAGTGACGTCATCTACAATATCCACGACTTTACCAGGATTCATTTGTACGTTCACAAAACAGTCTGCACCCTCTGTAGTGAGAACGGTATTTTGCCATTTGATTTGCTTGATTCATCGGGGTACGCGGAATCGATAACAACCTACATCATCGGACTCATCTGGCGGCTGCATTTGTTGGCCTATGTTGTAAGCCTCAGAAATTTGCCTGAAAATCTGTATATGGGGTCTATCAGGTCCCCTGATGATTCGCCTTAAATTTGACATGAATGACTCATAGACAAAGGCTGAAAATAGGTTTAAGTTCCCAAACCGTTTGACATCTAACCCTAAGTGCGCCAAGGTGTGGACATTGTATGATAACTGCGATGATGAATACAGATACTGAAGTTGAGAAATAAACTTTTTTTAACAGGTTATCTGCTAATGGAAAATATGCAGAGAACTAATCACTAGAAAATATGTACATAATAATGGACAAGGTTAGAAAGTTTAGATACGGTATTCTACATAAAACACGCTGCAAGTAAACTGGACCCATACGAAGTAAAAAGAGCCGTAGTTCGGTGGCCTTCCACCTTTCCAGATGACATAGCGACCTACATTTCCGCCAAAGTCACATGGAGTCCATTTACTGCACTTTGTGATTAGATGCAATAGGCGGTCGGCATCACAACGTCGTATTTTATAGTTTATATCGTTCTTCAGCAGCAACATGCTCTTGCAAACTACACCTAAGAATATCAGATGCATAGGTTCACAAGGAAATGCAGCTATCATATCAATAGGCAATTCTTCAAAAGGTGAGCGCGTCGATTGGTAGTGACCCGGATGCCAACGCATGCGAAATGAAGCGTCTGTGCGAAGGGAACTGCACAGATTGGGAAATGTCATGCGACCGGCGACATAAACACCTTTGCAAACACACTTATCACATCCGTGGTATCCAGCACGTCCCTTGATTTGCTTTATGAAAGCTCGGGCAGGGGAGTCACACAAAACGGCTTGCAAACGGACGTCAATTTTAGAAGGCCTTCCGGGAATAGCAGTTCCATTACTTACAGCGGGCTTTAATTGCGAAATCAAGTCCGTTAGGTATTCAACCACGTCCAATGGTTTGCTGTCACCATAGAAAACCCCAACAACAAAGGAACACGTGAGAACTGGTTTCATGATACGGAATTGTGTGGGCCACATATGTTTTGTGGAGTCCTTGAAGCAACACATGCCGTCGAAATGTAGCTGAATGGAGATGCAGGTAGGGATGGGATCCATATGAACAGCTTCACGGAGTATTGCTGCATGTAAGCCCAAATGCACATAAAAACCACCGGGAATGACACGTGATTCGCATGTGCGAGGCGTACCAAGAATCGTCCGTGGATCCCGTGGTACTTGGATAAAATGAGAACTCAACATTTGTAACCATCGTCGTAAATCCGTTACTGACATGTTGCATTCGCTGTACAAAAGACGGATATCATCCCATATGTTTCCAGTGCTTATCCATGTGTTCGCATCAGTCACACTTCTGGATTCCGAAGCAGCAATATGACTGCCGAATGTAGAAGTATTCACGTGTTCCGCATTGTCTAAGATATAAGTGAACACTGTACGTAACCAAGCCTTACCAGCCGGACTCAGGCAGACGGACGTCTCGGCTAAATCCGACGTAGATGCTTCTGCTGCTGACCTGTCTGATGCTCGAAGCAGTTAATGCAGTCTTTGTTTTTAGCGGATTTTGACGAACCAGGTTGGGAAAATGTTCTTCCATGCATTGTTAAAATAGTTAAATCTGCATAATTTAAGAAGAGAGGTTGAAAAGAGACGACCATCAACGAACTGCCCTATGTTTTATGGTTTTCAATAATATTATGAAAATGAGCGGATAGATCGCTGCCCTGGGACAAAAGCTCACTAATCCAAGTACTACATTGAAAAAACGGTCCGAAATAAAGTGAGTTATATTACAGAAATCAAATTCAGAGATCTGTCCTGAACTTGGAGAAAAATATCGTCACCTGAGGACAGAATCACGAACGAGAAATTACCACAAACCATACCTGATCACTCGGCAGGGCGGACTGGCAGGTACTCGCCAAAAACTCGTAGCACATTAAAACAAATCATAGTCAACTGGTTTTCGTAATACTCTTTTTATCGAAATTTCTTTGCACAACGACGAGTTGCTATGCTATGCAAAGAATCAATTTGGCCATTTTGAGCGAAAAAATGCCACTCATCCTCGAGAAAAACAGAAGTGGTATTTATGTGGTGAATCTACCACATGGAAGGTGGTGTTTTGTGCTGGCTGGGTAGTTGTGTAAACAACTGCGGCACTCCACCGTGCAGACGCTAGTACTTATCGCGAGTTAGATTTATAGACTTTATTGATTATTCACTGCTCCAATTCCATTCAATTACATTCTACATGGCTTATCTAGCATATCTCCCCTGATTCTTGCCACAGTAAGATCTATCTAGCGTTTTTACATCCCATCGCTATAACCCAACTCCTACCTTATTTTCGCTACGCATCCACCGGTGCACCTTCTGAAGTTTCTGTCCCACTGTGCCTCCATTCATTTGTTTTTTCTGCCATAAGAGCGCACTCTCGTTCCACCCGGTCCACCGACCCCATACTTACAATATACTCTCCCGCAAAATCTGCTGTTGTGATCCAAGCAACAGCTAAGTACCTACCGTATCCTATGGGGTTCAACCTGTGTACACCACACAGCAAAATTTCTTCTGTCTCGCTATTCCCCACCGTCCCAAGTCTCCAAATCCCAATTGTATATATAGCGGGTCATATAGCTCACTGCTTGTACCACATTGCCGCATAGGTATCATTTAGTCCTTTGCGCACATAGCACCCAGGCACACTCCTGGTCTGCTCAGACCTTTGGCTTGTCTCTGTCCAGTTGACCGGATTCCTGCTACCTTTTCATCTCCGTCATATATTCCTACTAATCATGCCATCCCGGCCCCCAACCAGTACTCGGAAAATCAGTATCGCTGAAGCTGGTAAATCCAAACACATCCAACTCCTCCCAAAAACCAGGCCGTGCTCTGTCACCCTCGTTAAGGTCGACGGTGAAGCTTCTAACAGTCCTAATGGCCTTAAGCAGAGTTTCGTCGAACTTAGTAACAAGGTGGAGCTGATTGGTGAAATCCTTTCAAAGGTTTCACCCCTGGCTACTCTCCTTGACCCTGTAGCCGCTACATCGCCCAAGAACTTGGTTTCGGTGAGACACCTCCTCGACTCCGTGTCTACTGAAATATACCACCGCACTGCCAACTCCAAGAGCGCTGTGGTTTTTAATGTTCCAGACCGCTTACCACTTTCCCTGGCGAAACACAACATATTAAGTTCGTGCAACATGGCTCACTACAGATGCCACTGCAGGAGGCTACGTAAAAAGTCCCAGCGACATAGTTGCCCCTGCTATTCCAATTCATGGACGACCTAACAGCTACAGAGTTCATTAGCAACAAGTCGACAAATGCTGCCCCTTCGCCGTATAAGGACATCAAGATACTTCCTCCCCTCCAACGGGAAATACTTCGCTCGCTGAGAAGTAACTCCGCCTTGCCCATGCAGACTGACCCCACTGTAACCGACATGAAGGGTTACCCAATGTTCCTCTGTCAAGAAGTCAAAGGCGAGCCCAGAGCCTCACCCTGCCTGCCTGCAAACTGTCGACCTAGATGCGTCTAACTCCCCACCCCCGGTTCTGCTTCCACACGAACGCCCTTTTTTACCATCTCCCCCAGTAGCCTCTACTAGCAGTAGCTCTCGCTCCCCGACCACAGGCCCCAAGCGGCACTCTACTCCAGTATTAAAGCCGCGCTCCCCTGTCATAGTCTCTGAGCAAAGACAAGACTCTGGTACAACCATCAGCCCCCGCCGTACTACTTCCAATCAGTCCTCCGAGCCGTTGACAAGTGTTGTCACCCGCCGCTCTCGCTCTAACGACTCTACCAACTACCCACCAGCTGCTAGCTCAGCCGCGACACTTCGTTTCTATTCTCAGAAGTGCCGCTCCAATCCTCCCATAAGCCTACCTGGTACTCCTACCAGGTCCGCACTTGCCCAAATAATCACCCCACCCATAACCCCCACTCTTAATCGGCTTCTACTTATAGCGTACTCTTGGATCCTCCAGGTGATAACCAACTGGGCCACCACCCGGATTCGTCTAACGCCATCGTCCCTATATGCAGGAGTGACCTTCAGGGCCTTGCCAGTGCTACTCACCCTTCCATTGCCTTGCACCCCCATCCACTGTCTTTCCCTCACTCTGATCGCATGGGTCACACCAATCCTCCATCTCCGTTGCTACCGTATATCCCTCCCTGAACCCAGACACCAACCCTCCATACTATAGCCCCAGCACGCCTCCACTGTTTCCCCCTTCTCACCTCCACCAACCCTCATCTAACCCTGAAGTACCACGTACATACCCTAGCGGATACTCTAGGTTCGTACCTGCATCCCGCATCCTCGCCCCACCTCCACACGTACCGGCTCCCCTGCCCCTCATGAGCCTCCACACCTTTCCAAATTTCGCCACTCCCTTCCCGTCCCCCACCCCACACTACGTCCCAGTTACTCTCCCACATGCCTTCACCCCCATACCGACCTACCGGCCTTATACTGACTCTGCCCAACAGGTAGGTTACCTGCAGTCAAGATCTCGTTTTTTCCTGGCCGGTGCCCCCCGCACCCTTGGCCATATTGCTAGTTGCCCTATGGACCATATCGATAAACGTTCACAGAATCATATCACTGATCGCTCCCCACTCAATGTCATGCCACTTAGCACCTTACACCACGCACCCCCTGTGCACTCCGCTTCGACAGATATTCTTAACCTTTCACTTGCCATATGGTGCCCCCTCCCTCTGCACCGTGTGACACCCCTCCGGCCCACATCAGCGGTGTGCTGCACACCCACCGTATTGATCACCCACAGCAATCGGCTGCGCCTAATGCTAACGCTTCTCCTACTTTCCGTCCCCCACCCAACACGGCCTGCACTCCCCCTTCTACTGACGATCTATCCCCACTGAGACAACTCCTATCGCCACAGCGATCCCAATAGTCTTGCACCTGGCATCCATGCTTTGCGCACACCGACACTGAACTCATTCCTACCAGTTCTTATTAACCCTTGCCCAGTAATTAGAAAAATATCGCACCTGCGATCTCTGCTATTTACCCCAAACGCTGGCATTACACAAGTAACTGAATCCTGGCTGTCAGATGATGCTTCGCTTGACCTTGTTCGCATAGCTGGGTATCAATGCTTCTCAAACACCCGCCAGTCCAGGCGTGGAGGGGGCTGTTTAGCCTTTGTCAAATGCACTATCCACACCAGTGTTATCGACCACCCCTCTCTTCTCCTTATTGAGGATTCGTTATGGCTATCCATTCACGCCTCCGGCCAGAACCTCCTCCTTGGCTGCGTCTACGTCCCCCTGGGTCTGGAGCCTGCAAAAATTGACTCTGCCGTGGATGTCTTTAATGCTGCGCTTGACTACCCTGCCAGTGCAAAAATTATTGCGGGTGACTTTAAACTTCCTTCAATTTGCTGGTCCTCCTATACTAGCCCTCCCGCCCTCTCCACCTTCCTTTCTTGTGTCCGTCTCGGTGGATGGACCCAACATGTCTCCTGCCCTACTAGGGGGAACAACATCATGGACCTAGTGTACACCATTGATGTTCCCGATATGATCACCCAGACTACTGATCACTTCCCGGGTAGTGACCACCGTATTGTCAGGTGCAAGTTCAGCTGCTTCAGCTGTTCTCATCCGATGCAATCCTCTCCCCCTGTTCTGGCTTCCTACCATTCCTGTAACTGGCCCCTAGTGCCAATGATAATCCTCTACCTTAACTGGGACACATTTTTTCCTTCATCCGATCCCCTCACTGTTATGAACTCTCTCTACTCCAACCTCCTACAATGCCTAAATACCGCCAACCCATGTGCCGATCCAAGCCCCAAGTCCAGCAGCTCAGGCCTGTCACTTTTAGAGCGTAAGCTGTCTAAGCTGCAACTTACCTCCGCTAGATCACACGACTTTACAATTCTCCTGCGCATAAACCAGCTACAACTGAGGCTGCGTTGCATGGTCGATTCGCATCTGAGAAGGCAAGAGGCCATCGCCCTAGCACACCCAAACAAAACTGGCTACCTGTCCAACCTCCTTAGTAAAAGGTCCAACCAATCCAATAATACCTCGCCCGAGTTTCTCATCTGCGGCTCATCTACCGCTATTACTCCAGCATCTATTTCTGAGGCCTTCAATGAGCATTTTTCTTCCTCCCTCATAAGCTCTCCTGGTATTCCCCCTCCTACAATCCACCCCTGCACCTCTGCCTCTCTTTCATCGATTCCCTTCACCCATCTAGAAATTTAAAAATCAGTTTCCTCCATTAAATCTTCCCCGAAACCGGGACCAGATGATCTCCCACCGGCCCTCCTCCGTTTCGGTGGTCCTGACCTCTCTTTATTGTTACTTAGCATGTATACCACCTCCATGCTTCACAGTTTCGTCCCACCTCAATGGAAATCCTCTGTTATAGTTCCGCGCTTTAAAAAGGGCCCATTACACGACCCAGATAACTATCGGCCCATTAATCACACCCCAGTAGTCTGCAAAATTATGGAGAGAATTATCAAAAAACACATTGTCCAGTACCTCTTATCTAACAACCTGCTGAACCCTGGTCAGCATGGTTTCTTGAACTCCTGCTCCTGCTCTTCCTGCCAGCTTGACTTTCTCAATGTCCTATCGTCTGCTGCCGACGCCGGCAACTCTGTAATTGTTCTGTACCTCGACATGTCTAAGGCTTTTGACCGTGTTCCCCATATTCATCTGTTGGCCAAAATCCGATCGCTCGGTATTACTGACCCTCTCCTCTCCTGGATATCCTCCTATTTCTCTAACAGATCACAAGCCGTGCTCGTCGACGGCCACCTATCTTCCGCCAAACCAACTACTAGCGGCGTTATCCAAGGCAGTGTCCTAGGCCCATTACTATTCCTTATTTATATCAATGACATTTTCTCTTCTGTTCGACACGGCACTCCTTTCCTCTTTGCCGACGATATAAAAATAGTGTACTCTTTCCTCCCTAGTGACCTATCCGTGACTCTATGCAACATATCGCATGACTTACTCGTTCTCCAAACTTGGTGCGTCTCGTGGTTCATGAAATTCTCTGCGGAGAAAAGCTTCCTCTTACCATACAAGTGCACCGTACCACCCGGCCAAATTTGTCTGGGCGGCCTGCTCATCCCCATACAGCCCATGGTTACCGATCTTGGCGTACGCTTCTCTTGTTCCTTTAACTTCTCCGAACAGGCATCGTTCCAAATCGCTAAGGCTAAGCGAAACCTAGGCGTGATCAGTCGGGGTTTCTTAATACCGGCCAGTCACTTCTCCATGTATCTCTCACACGTGAGACCGCTCCTAGAATGTTGTCCCATTACCTCCAGCCTCTGGCCACGTTCCTCTATTGTATCTCCTGAGAACGTTCAGCGTACTTTCACCAAAAGGCTGTTGGGCGTATCCCTAGCCCTAACATACCGCCAGCGCTGTGAGCTCCTACAAATTGAGCCTTTATGTATTCGTCGCATGAGGCTCAACCTGATTTTTCTCTTTAACTATTCCATAACCTGGCCTGCACCTCTTATCCCATCTCATTCGCTGCGCCCTGCTCCTACCCGATCCGACACCTTGCCTTCTGTCTCACTGTCCCCTATCCTAATCTCTGTCTGAAGTCCCCTATCCTAATCTCTGTCTGAAGTCCCCATTCTTTCTGTCAGCCTATTCCAAAATCTGGAATAAGCTTCCCCTTAGCTTACGCAGTGCCTCCTCAATGTTCGCTTTTAGGCGCGCACTTGTGTTATACTTAACAGTCCCCAATGTTTTACTGTTCACCAATGAGCTCGCCCCCGCCGACCTGGCCTTTGAAAGAGGCCTCACACTGTAACTCTACTACCTCTGCTCCACAGGCCACTAGGTACACCCCGCGAACTAAGGCCACTGCTTTCACTGATTCATAGCGAACCTACCTCCTACCATCGTAAGATAACTCTATTGCTCACCTACGTTCATCTCTTATCCATCATATTCACTTTTTTATCCTCAGAATCCGTCAATTCTCAGCTGGGGCACACCCAGACTGCGCTTCTCTATCCCTTTTCCCTTTCCAGTGATCCTCAGTGACGGCCAACCACTTCGGGCACTGTACTTACCATCTCTCTGGCAGGTGCACCTGGATAATGTTGCTACACGGTCGTCTACCACTCGCTGTTTCCGTTGGCTCTCCCGTCCATGGTCTCAAGTCTTGGTCAATTGTTCCTGGTTCACGCACCCCCATCGCGGTCGCTTTGTCCCCTGTACAATTATCCATAAACACTCGTGCCACTCCCAGCAGTGCGGGGCGCGGTAAGGTTCACCGCTACGGCCGGCGCACATCGGGCGTGAAGGCCGTCTGCAACGATGTTCGAGCGCAACTAGACCGGTGAATCATACCTCCTGCGTTCACTTCACGAAGTGTTTTTCAGGTTGGGTGCCCAGCGCACGGCCAGTCCCACCCACTAGCACCGGCTGCGGATGGCGCGCTCCAACTTTTCTTGGACTACCGAATCCAATGCTGTCGGTTGAAAATTGCATGCTCCTCATCCTTTTTCGGCCACAGCTTGTTCAGCTATAGCCCTTCTCGTCTGTTTTCACTTCCCATTTTTGTCGCCCTACCACGGTACGCACACCTACCCGTTTTGTCCCTCCTCCTATCGCCTCTCTCTACATCAACTCTCACAGCATTGGGTCACTATCGTCCTAACCACTCTTCTCTGTCGATGCTCGCCAATAACTCTTTTCCCACCTGCCGTCATTGCTGGCTTCTATTCTCTATGCGCTTGATGTTATCTTCTGCTCAGAAAGCCCATTGACAGCTTCTTTAAACCGGTCGTTCTGTTAAATCCCTCCTCATGCCTAATGCCATGATGCACCAATCGCACTCGCACTCATGACCAATCCGCATATTAGAACTTGCCGCTCCAAAATTCGCTTCTTTTACGGTCGTATTTATTATCTAATCACCACCACCATATCTTCCTCACTTGGCTCCGCAATTCCTCTGTGGTTCTTTCCAGTGTCCTGATTAGTATCCACCTGTTCAATTGTCTGCCGGCACACAGCTCTCCAGCTCCATTGCCCCAATTCCGTTGCGCATTAATTTTTTATGGCCTTCTTGTTCTATTACTGGTTCACTTATCTCGGAGCTTCCCGCTTCCTTGTCCGCCTCCTTCGTGTTTCATCTGCAGTAAAAGGATCTGATTGGTGATTTCTTACCTGTGTCTCCTCGGTCATTGCTTTAATCCCTTGATCCGTTTATTGCTTGGTACAGGCATTTTTCTGTACCTTCCGGTGTGGTCCGCTTTTCCATGTTCCACCACTGTAATGTCAACTTTACGTCACGGTGTTCTTTTACAGTTCCAAATTGTTTGACCTGTCACTACCCGATTCCTCTGGTCCGTCACTACATCTCGCACCTGCATTGATCAAATAATTAGACCCATTCTTACCTGTTTACCTTGATCCTGTCTTTAATCTTCACTCTTCCATGAACTGCTCCTCACAGTCTTCATCACTTCTGTGCTTCCGCATTCTATTTTTCTCTCCTTTGGGCTGCCATGTGCACTTGCCGTGAAGTTAATCCACCATGATATTCCAAAGTTAATTCTACAACCAATTGATCTAACATCACCTACTCCTCCTAATGACTGATAATTTCTTTCTAGGACCCCATTGTTATTGCTCCTACTTCTCTTATACCTATACATATATATAATAAATCTACATATATATATATATACATAAACTTACGCATATATATCTATGTGCACGCGCTCTGCATCTTGCAGGTCCCCACCGGCCATTTCTCTTGCTATCATCCCAACGATTGTCATCATAGGCATCCATCAACTCTACACCTGTGCCTCACATCTACCGTATCCAATCCTTCGAAATCGTTTTGTCATCTGATCATCCCTCTACGTCTTGCATTGCTCGCTGCCTGTTCTACGAAGAGTTTTGTGTCCTGTCCGCCGACAATCCCCAGCAAAGTACCAATGCTTCATTGATATATAATCCACTGCAGTGCACCTCACCTTTTTCTCCATCGTTCCTCGCTACTGCAGTTCCTTATACCGATTTCCAGCCTTTCTCATGTTTACCAGCCGGCCTTTTTATGTAATTGCTCGGACTAACCATTCAGTCCATCTGGCCTTGAGTTTCAAACTCACCGGGCGCCCATTCAAATCCGCCCTTGAACTCATTTAAACTCCACACAATCTCTATGGTGTGCATACGTTTACCCTGTTTTCATCCTACTTTATTCCCCCTTCCGAGCCTTTTTATCCGATATTTGCATGAGAGTTTCCATATTTCCATGAATTATATCTGTCCATTCCATCCCCCGTTTCAACAAAATAATGCACATGGCATGCTTTGGGCGTTTCCGAGATAAACTATTATTATTATTTGCAACTAAGTAGTAGTAGATTAGATTTGTATATAATATGATTCATCATGCAGCTTGAACGCTCAGCGCACCATTGAAGGGTGTTATATCATGTAGTGTAGATGTTCAACAAACCGTTGCGAGCCAGCCCGGATAGCCTTGTGGTTAAGGTGTTCGATTCATAACCGTTCACCCCGGGTTCGAGTCCCCGTGGGGGCTCGGTGGATGTGCACTGCTGATGATTCGCAACAAGGATGAAACAGCTGTACAGTGCTTCCATGGTTTTGAATGGCGAGTTGAGCGTTCAAGCCGCATGAATAATCATATTATTATTATTATTATTATTATTATTATTATTAACTCTATGGGTATTCGGCTACCAATCCCGCAACCGCCATTAGCTGTGATTTTGAGGGAGTTTCCGCCCGCGAATAGGCCATATCTTTTCACCTGCCCCGGGGTCACATGACCTGAGTGAACATATCACCACCAAAGGCCAACCGGTCATCTTCAACAACGCTGACCCCACCCAGACAAACCCTTTAATAGGCGCCTAGAATTCAGACGCATGATAGATTTTGGCACCTTTCTACCACCTTTAAGCCCAGGGGCCTTATCTTTGCACATGGTCCAGAAATCATTCGATGATCATAGACTCAGTGTAGACCGCCGGGCTCTCGACAACTTCTCCATCCTCGACAGGTACCGGATCCCATAAATGCAAGCCTTTGCACAGAATCTCTACGAGTGGACTACCTTTCCAAGATGGACCTCGAAATGGCGTATCATCAAATGGCCATGCTGGAAAAAGACACCCCTAGGCTGCCACCGCCAAGCCCTTTGGCCTGTCTGAGTTCGAGCGCATGCTTTTTTGGTTACGAAATGCTGCTCACAAGGTTCATCATTTTATCACTGAAGTGCTTCGAGGTCTACCCTTTGCCTTTGACCACTGATTTCATTTTAATCGCCATTGCTGCTCCATCAGAGCATACCATTCATCTGTGTCAACTCCTGCGCCTCCGGTAATGCGGACTTCATCTGGAGCCCAGAGATGTTAGCTGGGCTTCCTGCCCCTCGGCTTCCTCGGGCACCATTTCGCTGAAAACGGTTGAACATACCCCAGGCGAGGTGTGCAGCATCCTCTCCGTAAAGTTCAGCCACCGGAAAGTTCAAGCAACGCGTAGCAACCAATTTCGACACAATTCAAAACAAAGTCCATTCCAAATAGCTACCATACTATATACAACAAATTAAATAATTTTGCAATTATCAAGCCCCAACAGTGTCCCTTCTGGGCTCTTACTCTCCGAATTGAACAACAAACCAACAACTGCGGCTGAAATACAGCAAAAGGTTAGATACAGAAGATGAGATTACCGAATACAGTCACGACGAAGTTCAAGCTGAGCGACTCACGCTCGAGGCTGCGGTGGGAGTCCGGTTTAAGACGAAGGTTTGGAGCAATGAAAAAAACAATCGGAATTCCAGCAAAGATAGTTCATACGAATGAAAAATGTCGTTTGTAACACGGATGCTAACGCATGGAATTGGTTATCCTGAACTCCTTCACACCCTCATTCACTTCACCTAAGACGGCTACCTATTAAAGCTGTCTCCTGGGATTTCTGAAATACTATCTCCGTTTCCTTGCCCGTTATGCCTCCGTCACTTCACCTTCAACTCATCTGCCCACTTCCAATGCCAAAAAGATCGATTTCACTCCCGGAGCCCCAGACCACCTTCACAGAAGCCAAACAAACTCTCGCAGATGCCACGATGCTGCGTCATCTGAAATCGTATCTGAATACCGGGTTAGTCCTAGCAAATGGTGTACCCAATACTCTAGCTATTGCAGTGCTCCATCAGATTGTAGAAAGCATAACGCAACCATTGACTTTCTTCCCACAAGATACTCCAGGTGGTATGGACAAAATATAGCACGTTTGGTCTGGTGCTCCTGGCTACCTACGTATCCGTCCGTCACTCCTGCCACCTTTTGGAAGGACAACAAATTCTGGTGCATATTGGTCAAAAACCCTCACTCAAGCAGACCGTGCAAAGCCTGATAAACACTCGCCAAGAGGCATCCTCCATTTGGATTGTACTTCTCAGTTCTCTACAGGTATCATCTACGTGCCCGGAATTGACAATACTGTGGTTGATGCTTCGCTCAGAGCCGAAGTCAAGGCGGCACAAGAAGAATTCGATCTTACGAAGTTAGCAAACCTTCAGCGTGATGATCCGTCCTCGCCTGACGCGCGGACATTCTCCACACCCCAACTGAAGGATTCGCTCATGCCCTCGGATGATGAGATAAAACAGTAGCTGATCTATTTGTAACCCTCTCTCAGTCGTTCTTACTTCCAACAAGAAAGTCCTCTTCGATCATTTACGTTTTCGCTCCCGTCCTGGTACTCGTGCATCTTGTAAATTTATTTCTGCCAAATTTGTTTGGCCCAGTATGAATCCTGACACTGCAACATGGACTAAGCGATGCTTGCAAAGTCAGAGGAATCAAGTCCACCTTATATATTTACTCTTCCCAGCGCCTCAGCCTCTCCTGAGGTAGGTTTCAGAAATGTTCACTTCCATCTTGTTTGTCCACTTCCACCATAAAACGGGTTTTCGCACATTCTAACCACCATCGATGGCTTCCTACGGTGGCCGATGGCAGCACCTACCTAAGACACAGCGACGAATATTGCAAAAGCCCTGGGGATTAATACATTGGTGGACGGCCTACCTCCCCAATGGACTGCGGCAGTCAGTTCCAGTAGACTTTTTCGCGAGTTCACTAAGTTGCTTGGCTGTAGACGCATCAAGACAGCTGCAAGCCATATTTCGTCCGAAGGCTTAGTAGAAGCCCTGCGTCGTCAGATAAAGGGTGTTCTGATATCACAGCCAGACCCTAATGGTTGAAGTGATAATCTGCCATTAGTTCTCTTAGATACTCGATCATCAATCAAAGATGACCACCGGAGAACGTCGGCTGAATCCGTCTGCGGAACTACCACATGTCTGCCGAGTGGGTACGTTTAACGCAGTACTGCTGACACACCTAGCCCATCCCGGTTTGTTTAACTGCTCCAAACACTACCTCGCTCACCAACCCAGCTAGTCTTTTTAAATTACTATTTGCACGTCTCCATTCGTTCTTATTCTTAGGGACGTTGTTCGCAAACCCCTCACACCAAAGTGTGGTGGCCCGTTTGGGTGCTTCTACGCACAGACAATTACATTGTGGTCCTGAAGGGCGAATAAAAGTATACGGTCTCTACTGACACACTGAAATCCGGGTATTCTGATACATCCCCATCACCAGCAAGACTGACTCTGTCACCAACCACAGACCCTCTACTACAGTTTCTATTGATGATTCCCATTATAGCGTCACACTAGGCACTACACCACATCTGCCAACCCTGAAAACTAGCCTTTCCGGCAGAAAACCTGGAAATCCTGCCCGACTTCAAGGATTCGTCATTTGCCATTTTCTTTCACTAAGCCGTTCTCTCTCTCTATTTCGCTATCCAGCTTTATTCTTTTATGACGAACCCTGTGGCTGGTGAGTTGTGTAGGCATCTGCAGACTTCCGACATTTTCCGTGATCTCCCGTGGACCCTTGCGGCAAAACTCTCTCGTTGTGCTGACATTTTATTGTTAAAAAGAACACACATCTTTTTCCACCACCACCATAGATCAACAAAAATGGCTACAAATAAATCTTTCACCCTTACACGGTCCCGCTTTCTCATCTGCAGTGTCCTGGACTATTGTCAACAAGATCGAACTGTGAGGAACAAGCCATCTTAGATGCTTCATCGGCTTCGCCTGACACACCAGAACTTTCGCATCATCCACGATTTTGGAGCAGGGCAGTTTTGTAAATTGCGGTAAGTTGCTGACGTAAATCAGGAATGGCTCGGGACCAAGTACCTGCCGTATTAGCAGCCGTCGCCATCGAGAATGTCGTGTTCTCATATTTGACTAAAAATCTGTGGCCAGCTAGGTAGGCTTTTAACCATTCTAATAGCCCCCAGTCCACCCGTATCCACCTGGCTTATGCAGAAATGAACCGTGATTCACGCTGCCGAACGCCCTGCAGGTATCCAAATAGCTTGCCACCACCCTCTCTCCCTGGTCCGACCTGTGAGTTGCCGCGCCGAAAGAGCCTATCAGGTTGCTGAGGCAGGACTTGCCCTCTCTGAAGCCTTGCTGTTCATCGACTATTAGGTTGTTTCCTCCAGATGACCAACTGAAGCATTTCGGAATATTTTTCCGATTGCCTTCGGTACTACTCGTAGCAGGCTAACAGGGAAGTAGTTCTTCACCTGGTCTCTCAAACCCCTCTTGTTAGTTTGTACGAATTCTGCAGTTTGCCGTTCACTCGACAGCTCAGCCACACCGTGAGATGTGTTCAGCAGTGGGCCTAAGAGCCCTGTCAGTGTCCGAGATAGAGGTCACAGAAAGTGTGGATGGATTCCTTTTGCTTGTGGGACTTTACTTTCTGTCGAAGGCTTTAAATTTCAACAGTAAATCTCCTGGGTTTACTTTCTTTTCCTTCACTGGAGCAGTCCTAGGCCACTCTTGGCCTGGTGGCCGTCTTTCATCATAAATGTTGTGGACCCCCTCAAAATGCTGTCGGACGACTTCTGCCTCCTGTTCATTGTTCTCCGCCTGGCTTTCGTTTCCTATTCTCTCGCCTCCGAAGTTTGCTCGCTTATCAGCCTTAGCCTGGTGGTAGTTGAAGAACACGTTTCGATGCTTCTCGGCAGCCTTAGCAAGGCTGCTTTCATACGCTTGCTAACATCTCGCCTGCGGCCAGCAAAACAACTTGATTGTTCTGCGGTATTCAAGTGGCCGTCCGTGCTTCCTGGTTTCCTGATACCATCTCCGTGCTTGGTACTTCCCTCTCAGTGCCTGCTTTGTACTGCCTTTCCACCAGAGTGGAATTCCCCGTCTGCATACCTAGTCTATAAGGGCTACTTCTTCGGTTCACTCATGAAAGTCACTTTTAATACCTAAACACATTTCATTCACTGAGCCTTCTTGGTCCCAGGCTGAAAACGTTGCCGTTGATAGCAACCCTTTCCCTTTCAATCCCCTGAAGTTTCTTAGCCATTTGTTTGGTGGTATTACCCTCTCTTCCAGGAAGAGGACGTGGTAATCCCCCGGTCACCTTCACCAAGTAAAGGATCTATTCTTACTTCCCTTTCTTCTGTGACAAGTCCAGTGATACCTGGGTCCAGTGGCTCCGGAGCGTGGCCCTTCTTATACCGAGTAGCCTGGTTAATTTGCAGTGCCAGAGCCAATTCCTAGACTTGATGCGGGAGGTGTTGCCCAAGTGACCCATGCGGGAGTCCAGGTCCAATACCAGTCACCCCCACCTCGGGGGGCTTTGTATTCCCGAGTGTCCGGCCTCTCTCTGCATTCCTGGTTTCACATACCAGATACTTCAGCAGAGATTCGCCCTCTTCGGGGATCTATGAGGGACTCCTGCGGACCCACGCCTGTGCCATCCACCTTGACTGACCCTTTGTTTGCACTGAGACCGGCTATATACTAACAAAGGAATTCTAGGTGCCTTTTCTTTTGGTCACTTGCTCATCCAATAGCTCCAGCGACCCTTCTATGCTTCCTTCCCCCTTATCCATACTGTGTACGAAAAACGTTTTGAGAATGCCGGACTTACTCTTTCCTCTTCCATGAGCCACGTCTAGGTAATGGCTCTGTAGTTTATACCCCGAGATTCCGCACCTTGTTCCCCTAACTATTTCCAATGCTGCATTCTCTGCGCTCAATCAGTGATATACCTCCGTAGGCTAACATTTTACCGGGACGTGACGCTCCATTTTCGCCTTTGAGCTTTGCTTCCGAGAGACTCCTCAGTTTTTGCTACCCTCTGGATTCCCAGTTGTTCTACGGTGCTGCTGCTGCTTGCTTTCACATTCCACGGGGCTCTTATCATCGCCGGACTCCTGTGATTCCCAAGTTCACTATACTCAATCGCTGGGTTCACGGGCACTACCTAGGAAGGCAGGCCCCCCACTGACATTTAAATACTTTGATTGTGCAGAGCCCTATGGAAAGCCAAGGAAGTCAGGCGCAACATCGGCGAAGATGTGCCCAGTGGGCTTGACACTTCTAATAACTGAGGAGTGTGAGGACCCTAGTATCTCGCCAATTAGCGTGAACCCCGTGACGATCTGGACCTACGGTTATGCTCCCTCCAGGTTTCTTGTTGGTCTGGCCCGCAGCTGCGAGAACTGCATCCCTATACCTTGGCCTGCCGAATTCGGCCATGTTCTGCCCTCCGAGGGCTTGCCCGTCAGCACTGAGTCTCCACTTGCCCAGAACCCACTTATAAAACCGCCTGGTTTGGCGCTTCAGTTTGCCTTAGAGTATTCTTTACTCGTTGCCGTTAGCCCTGGTTCCGCTTCCATATCTCTCTACAGATTGGATAGGCTAGACCCTCCATCACTAGTTTTCTAGTCTGCCCTAGTTCCACCCCAGAGTGGACCTAGGTGTCTTTGATGGCTTTCGCTGGAGATGCAGATTGTACCATCATTTTTTCCATCTGAGTCCACCAGTACTGGATATGGTCTGTCTACCTACTAATCTCCCTTTCGGGTTTATTTATGGGAGCTTTCCATGCCACCCTTTGCTTCTCTTTTGCACCCTCGGCTTTACCATCAATGGGAGACGGCATACTTGCCGGTGTCAGGAAAGAGGCATCCCTCCGGCCAGTGGCGTCTAGATCCGGGATATTATTGGCCTCGTCCGCCTGTATACGCTAGCCAGTGTTTGAAGTGGCTCTCTAGATTATATTACCTCTCCCAGTAGAAACCTCTGGGGGTAAATTTCCCCCCACACGCGATGCACCCTGTGCACACCCGGGTCGAGTTGTCTTTTTCCTGGCAGGTCAACAGAGCCTTATTCGCAGTCTGACTGCTAGCCCGGTGAAGCACATTTTGGGCACAGATCGCAGCACATTCTCCCCTTGGCATCCAGTGAACAAGACGTGTTTTCACAAGGAAACTCCACCCCATTCTGGGCCTTCCAAGTGCAGTTGGTGTTGCCTAGGGACCCGACTAGTTGGATGAACGGGTGATCAGGCTCTTTAACAATCTATCAAGACCAACAGCTATTGAGTGTCGTCTTGAAAAATGTAGTCTAACCGGAGCTTTGAAAAGGAGAAAGCAAAAGCCCCAAGAATTAACTTCCCTGTCGAATGGCTAAGGAGCAACGGGGGCCAAGGTGAAATCGAGCAAGAGTACCTGAGATATCAACGGCCACACTAGCGCACACAAGCCAGCGCGTTGGCCCATCTTTCTCCAGTTTGTCAAGGTTCACTTGTCAACTTGTTCTTTAGGCCTTCATCGTAGCCCTTGTAGCCGACAAAGCAACCAAACCCGGGGCTCCAAGTCAAGATCGAATTGACCTCCTATTCTCACTCCAATTTTTTCGATGGACGTTTTACGTCAAATGCGCTCATTGGTTGAACCACTTGTCCGAAATTGACCTTACGTGACCACTGACTGGTGCATGCACTAATTCTGCCCATGATCGTTGACCAACATCTTCCATAGACTGTCCTTTGGCTTGACCTATTGAACCTCGAGCAATCCTGAATTTGCTAGCATTTGGCTGACTTTAATTCGTGGAGAGGTCACCTTTGAGGCTTTTGCAGTTTCTGTTTCATACTTATGGCTACTTCGCAGAGAATGGTACGGAAACCCACAACTGAACGCCTGGCATTTTTGATTGTTTTGTGCTTATCTCAGCGATTACTAAAAGTCCGTCACAGTCCTTTTTCCTACTGGAAGCGGAAAAGCTTCGCTATATATCTATAGATGTCGCACACAAACTCCCGTTAAGAACTTTTCACAGTGATACAATGCTTGATGCCGTTTGTATTTTGTTTTTGCTTTCTTCCCGCCCCTTGCCTTAGTTTACCCTCGGTTTAGCCCAATGAATCCAACAAACGATCAAGGACTTGTTCGAGAACCGGGGCCATTCGGTCCGAAGCCCCTGACCTCCATAGTATTTCAAGGCTTCAAGACTACAGGAAGGAATTCAACTGGCCATTTAACTCACCGTTTCTCATCCCAGATAGAAAAAGCAACCAATTCTTCCAGTACCAAGGCAAGACCGCGGACGGCAAGGGCACTTCGGAGACCCTAGTCTGATGCCAAACCAGAGAAGCATCTCCGGAACTTGGGCGACTCTAGAACTGATTCCTACTCCCGTTAAGCCTTATGAAACCTCACGAATAGCTAGTTAATTTGCCGCACCACAGAAAGGCTGTAATCTATCGTAGCGAATCGATAGAGAGGCATTTTAGGAACTCCTAATACTGAGGCCCTTAAAAATAAGCCTGCACGACTATCCTGATGAAACGTTGCGGGGTTGTCGGCCTGATCATGATAAATCAGCCGTCTGTTGCATTCCATGTTCTGGAGCCCTCTTGTGTAACCTACGTGCATTCTTTAAGGTAGTTCCTTAATTTGATAAACTTTTTGGTGGGAAGGCTTTCAGTTCGCCACCGTGACTGCTGAAATACCACGATATCTCTAATTAAATCAACGGTTAGCTTGCATATCTCACCTTCCAAAGAATAATTTGCATAAAACACAGAACTTTAATCTTGGGATGGCGACAAGATCTTCATTACTATTTTGCCTACTTATTGTTTCTTAAAAAGGTCCGAATAAGCATGCCTTCTAGAACTGAACTGCCCCGCGCTACACCGGGTGTCTACCATTGTGCTTCGTGGATACATATTGTTTTGAGATATTTGTGGCACCTCAGCGGATTAATAAAGAATATGCTTTTAATTTGCAAGTGAGTAGTAGGAGATTAGATTTGTATATAATATGATTCATCATGCAGCTTGAACGCTCAACTCACCATTGAAAACCATGGAAGCACTGTACAGCTGTTTCATCCTTAGGCCCCTACAGAGAAGTCATCCATCATAGGAGTCGATCGCTGTGTGGGAAGCGGGTTGTTACCGTTCAAAAGCCAGTGACGGAAGGGTGCTATATCATGTATTGTAGATGTTCAACAAACCGTTGAGAGCCAGCCCGGATAGCCTTGTGGTTAAGGTGTTCGATTCATAATCGTTCACCCCGTGTTCGAGTCCCCGTGGGGGCTCGGTGGATGTTCACTGCTGATGATTCCCAACAAGGATGAAACAGCTGTACAGTGCTTCCATGGTTTTCAATGGTGAGTTGAGCGTTCAAGCTGCATGATGAATCGTGCTTTTAATTACCCCTGAGGATCAACCTGCTCGTTTGAAGTGCAAGAAAAATATCGGCCCCTGGGTCAAAGCCCTGAAGTATGATTATTTTGAGGGGCGGATTCACGTAAAGTGCAAAACAATCCGTAAGGATAAGTATGATTGACTGAGTTCCTGCAGCTCCTCATTCCTGCAAATTCTGTGCAAAGACTGCAACATGGCAAATAAAAGACAAACAAAAGAATCTGATACAGCGGCGAACCAGGCTCCCGCGGCACCGTGGGCGACGAGCCCCAGGTCCCACGACGAGGTCGCTTCAAGAGTTACAAACGGCCTATCGAGAGCAGTGAAGAAGCAGCTTCGAAAGAAATCCGTGGTTACTGGCAAAGCCGAAGTAGCCGCAAGTTCGGAAGACAATACTTCTATTCCGGAGGTATCGAATGCTGCCAGTGGAGATACAGGCCCCAGTCCAGGGCAGACGAAAACTATGGGTCAGTGGAAAACGGTAAAGCCACGTCAACCGACGGCGCCGCCACCAGGGACCCAATGCTTCCTAGCCGTGAATCTGCCGGAATCAACGGAGTCGGCGTCAAAAGGTGGACTGGATCACGAAGTGTCTCTTCCATGGGACATATTTGCCGAGGTATCCTCTACAAGTGCGGGAATACGTGGCAAATCATGTGAAGGTGAGAGCCGTTTTTGGCTTAGAAAAAATAAATGAGAATGGCAAACCTCGTCCGCTCGAGGTGGTCTTGAGATCCGATGAAGATTGCTGCTGGGTGCTTTAGCGGCCCTGCAGACCAAAAGAAGAGAAACAGCGACTCCTCCGAGATTTGGGCCCCGAAGGATAGGAGAGGCACTGGTTGGCGTCGAGAGAGCTCCGCGAACGCCAGGCTAATGGGGAAACAGGTCTTTTTATCCGGGCTTTTCGTGTTCAGCAAAGAAGTCTTCAACTGAGATGGGAACCATTCACTTTCAACAGCCTCACCAACCAGGCGGCGCCGGCTTTGGAAATGCAGTGAAAGCCCGCACGGAGAGAGAAGACAGAAGAGGGCGAGCTTTTTTCATTTCGTCTTATGTCAGGAGTCTGTTGAACAAGCGAGATGAGCTCGAGACATGGGTGGTTCGCCAATCGCCACCATTGGTAACATTGACGCAGAAGTGGTTTACCAGTGGGGTGCAGGATTCAGAAGTGGCAATCTCAGGATGCACACTTCTCTGTGCTGATAGAGGCCGAGCTCGAAGAGGAGGAGGCTTGGCGATGTACATCCGAGTTGACGTCCCTTTGCTACCGTTGGATCGCCTGGTAGACCCGGAGGGCTTTGAAGGATCTCCTTGGTATCGAGTGAAGTTGACACCCAGTGGATTTGAGTCTGTCGGAGTAACTTATCTCTCCTCAGAAGCAGATTCTAGGGAAGTACTGACTGGCGTACGTCTTTGAGCTGGCGATAGCCACTGTCGAATTTCAAGGGGCTTCAACTATCTGAATGTGGACTGAGAGAGCTTACGGTGCAAAGCAGGAGCGGTTTTATTTTCCTGCGAGTTTCTTTCAACGGTGCTGGAGCTTTTCTTGTACCGGCACGTCAGTAGGCCGATACGGACCCAGGCTCACCCTAGGTCCATCCTAGATCTGACGATATCTCCAAGACGTTCTGATGCTGAGCAGATTGAGTACCTACCTCCACTAGAGTGCAGTGACCGTGAAGTGTTGACCTTCAGCTGGAAGAGAGGAGCGACGTTTGTTCCCAGACCACAGGGTGGACTTTACTTCTGGTGAAAGCCGTTCCAACAAGTCGGGAGGGTGCATCCTCAGTGATGTGGTATCCGCCAGAACCGTTCGACTTAGACGAGGCTTAGGGGATAATTCGGGATGAAATCCTTCAATTATGCCAAACGTTTGCTTCACAATCCAGACAGCGGCCGCATGAAAAAGGCCCACCTCGGTTCGGCCCGCAACTTAGGCGTCCTTTGAAGCGTCGCGATCGAGCACGGAAACAGTGCACACGACAGGAAAGGGATGTGACTGATCCCCCACCATCCGAAATCAGTGTACCCAGCTGAGGAGAGAAAAGCGACACATTTGGGCGACATTAGCAATGGAATCGGTTCGAGCACCCAAAGGCCTGTTCGCGTGTCTGCGAGGGAGGACGCGCACTACAACTGCAATCCCAGCCCTACAGGACGGATTCTCGCTAGGAGTTACAGGTGAACTCAAGGCAGAGGTATTAGCGGGACACTACTTGTCAGTCTATGCTCACGAACAAAGGCGCAATCACCCCTCACACTTTGCTATGGATGCCCCTAATTGTCGAGCCAAGAAATCATCGGGAAAGAAGTGCCGGCACTCATGAGCACCATCAAAGTCAGCCGATCCCCGGAACCTGATAGTGTTCATCATTTATTTGTAAAGGATCTGGCCGATGTGTTAACTCAGCCAGTTACACGACGGTTCAACCCGTCTTTAGCAGCGGGAGAGCTCACCCAAGAACGAAAAAAGCGGTGGCTGTGCCACTATACAAAGGTGGGACGAAGGCTGAGGCTGCCAAATACCGACCTGTCAGTATTACTTTGGTGGCGGGAAATGTTATGAAGCGCTTGCTGGCAAGTCAAATCCGGGAACTTATTGGGGTATACGACCTACTCCACACACAACAACATGCATTTTGGAAGAGTTGGTCGTGTTTGACAAACCTGGTGATCGCATGAGAACGTCGGGTGATAGCCATGGACGAGGACACCCTGCGGACATAATCCTCGTGAATTTCAGCAAAGCTTTTGACTAAGTCCCGCAAGACTGTCTATTAGGTAAGCCTAAGGCTATTGGTGTTGTTCATCCCCTGATTCTGTGATTAGAAGACTTTCTAAAAGGCAGAAACTTTGCAGTACGAGTAGCACGGTCAATGTAAGCTTGGCAGGTGGCTACTAGTAGTGCTACACAAAGGTGAGTTCTGGGTCCGCTCCTCTTCCTGGCCCATATCAGTGATCTACCGCCAGTATTTCAACCGCCTTGTCTTATCTACCCAGTCGGCCTTAAGATCTGGCTCACGATTGCATCAAGTGCAGACAAGCTTTTTCTTCGGGAGGACGTCGAAGACCTCGAGAGATGGTCAGATCTGTGGTCGCTGCCAGTCAGCACCGACAAGTGTGCGCATATGCTAGTAGAAACACCGTTTAGCAGTAGGATGTGATATATACACGGGGCAACCTTTCGACATTCTGTCTGCGAAAAATGTCTGGGAGTGATGCTGGTCTGATTGCTAAAAACGAAGCACAACACTGGTAGAGTTTGTTCGTCAGCGTGGAGTATCCTCGGGCCGACCACTCGATCATTCGTCCATCTTGCTGTTGCAGCTTTCAAGGTACTGTATGCAACCCACGTGCGTCCCAGGTTGGAATAAGGAAGGCCAGCTGTTTTCCCGTGTACTTTGGCACAGGTGGCAAAGTTGGAAAGAGTAAAGAGAGGTGCGATCTGCCTCATCAAAGGGCTACATTGGGTCGGCTGCGAAGAGCGGCTGGTGGTCACAGGGCTGTTTCCAGTGGCCTGTGGGAGAGTCCGAGGAGGAGACCTGATTTTTACCAGGCGTATCATTGGGGATGACTTCGGCCCAGAACTACGTGCAGAGCTCCCTCTTTGCGGACATGACCGTACGAGGGGATACCCGCTAACTCTAAAAAACCGCAGTCCGTCGGCCTCCCACTGGAGTACCGTCTACCTCGGAGGGTGACCAATCCATGGAACTCTCCGCCAGCCGAAGTATTGGAAGAGCCTAAAGACATTGTTCAAGAGACTTCTGGATGTATTTCTAGAGAGGTGGTGGAAGACACACACGAGTATACATCACTGAGCTGTGGTGAGGGAGCTTAAAGGGGGAGATACCCTCTGCATCTAATATGAACAATAAAGATGGAAAAATAAGCTTTTTAACCCCCTTAGGACTTGATTCACCCTTTCCATGCACTGCAAACTAATGTGGCCACCCGTGGTGTAGGTTATCGTCAAGCTCAGCTGAGAAGCTATTGTAGATTTGTATGAAGGCTCCAGCAAAAGGCCGGGGCCTTGGAATATAAATTGGCTCAAGTGAGCAAGTAAATGTTGTTGATGGTATTCCATTATTGAAGTTGTCTCCTATGAAAAGTGGCACCGACCGGCAGCACGTAAATACTCCTGAATTTTATAAGCAACTGGATACTTCAATAATTGTATCGCTGCAAAAGTCCCCATGCGGTAAAGGGTTTCAAACTATGGTTGCTTTTAATATTCTCGGCAGTTTGCCCCGGTCAGCTGTGAACAACGCAGTTCTCAGCCCATGCAGCGTGGCATAGTGCTGGTGTTCTTGAATTAGGCAGCACAGGTGAACACAAGGCAACGACAGCGCCCTACTTTTTCGGTTCGAGGATGCGGATGTGACACCAGAAATCATAAGTCAGAGAGGTTTAGGGAGTAATTCCTCCTCTGAGGCATCTGAGATCACAGCCGACAAGACATCTTTAAAAGAAAAGTTTTCCAGATCGTTGAATAACACAAAAATTTAGCCAGCTTGTCGGGTTTTTGTTCCTCATTCTCCGAAAATCAGCCGCAAATTTCGGCCCTCATTCTCATCGGCTGCGTCAGTAGCTCGCAACTGGCCTCCGTAGACTTGGATGAACTTATAGCCATCAAGCAATTTTGTATGGGTCGGACATCCATTTCTTTCCCAGATTGAAGCGATGGGACCCCTTGTTACCAAAAACGCTCTAACTTAGAGCTCACCGACTGTGTGGGAAAGTTTTTGGCTGTAATTCCTACCGCTTCTGATTACTTTCCATTAACCTCCGGGGTTAGTTCGAAAAAAGTACTCTGTATTCCCTCTGAAGTATTACTGCAGCAAGAGGGTTACCAAAAATCTCAGCAATACCAAGGTTACCCATTTTAAGCAGACTAAAAGCCCGAGTGGAGAAAGGGTTCTTCAAAAGAGTAAATTGCTGCGCCAGGACCACCACATCAGGAGCTTCTAAAAAGTCGACCTTCCCCTCACGGCTGTTCATTTATACGACTTCTTGCGTCAGTATTTTTCACCACCGAGCAAAAACGTCACTCTTAGGTACGTTTCTTTAACACTTAGCCAATCATTATCTACCCGGCGACCGCAGCCTTCCCTTTTTGAACTGAGTTACACCGGCTATGCTGTAGTGTTCTCTTCGATGCTTTTTACCTCTTTAAAATTTTTGGGTTTTTAGAACATTGATTTGAATCTCCCATTTTATACATAGTTTTTAACCGCAATGATTCTCTCCTGGCTTATATCAACTTCCCCCACCAAGGATATAAACCATTGATTGCAAAAATCAAACAAGTCTACTTTCCCCATCAGGTAAGGCAGTTCCTCTCCTGTGAGCCATGTCTCATTTCTGAATCCGGAAGAAGTTATTAATGAAGCACTGTCAAGGGGCGCACTGAAAGGCGAAGCCCAAAGACAAGCTGCAGAGACGGATAAGGTAGGGGCTGCAGTTTGCAATATTGGGAGCGTGTAACGACCAAAACTCTCAAGTCCTGGTCCGAGTGAAACCTGACCAATGATTCAATTATTGATTCACCGACTAATAAGCTTCACTCGTTCTGGATAGCACCTTGGAGCCTCAAAGCAACGCGAAGCCCAAATCGATGCAGAACCCAAATCAAGAACACGATTGTTCTGCAAATTCTATGGTACTATTAGCGAGTAAAAATATAAGTACAAACACAGTCATACCTTTGACAGTGAGCCTCAGTCACTATCCAGCCGAAAAGGTAGTCAGAAATAGGACAAATTCAGTAAAAAGGCGAACAGTTGGCCAAAAAGAGTAAATAATAAATACCTGTCATGAAGTCCAAACAAATAGAACAAGTTTTCCACGCCTAATCAGGCCCAAAGAACAATTTTCTGAGCGTGGCAGCCAAAAATCAGCGTAAACGAGCTGAACGTCTACGGTCATTCGACGTGAGCGAGAAAGTGAAACCGAAGAGTAGTAATGCAAAACTGCGTTGAATCAGTGCATCTCAATACTGTACCAACTGTCCTCAAAGTAATCTCAGTAAGAAAGCACTACCATAAAAAGAAAATGTAAGTGCACCAAGCGTAGAATAATTGTCGACCACAAAGCAGTGTCAGCGTGAATTATGTTGGCGAAGGCAGTCCAAAGTTGGTCATAGGGTATAGGAATGTGAGCAGGAGAGGAATTTTTCAATCAACGTAGACATTACAGAGCGGAATAATCTGCCTGGAAGATTCTGTTATCACGTTCCTCCAAGCATCTCAAGCGGCCAATCAAGCGTAAGGAATATTCAAGCAGCTAGTTCTTGACTTCTCTAGGATTTTGTAGGACACTGAGAAAAGCTTGAAGCGAGTCATCCTTCGGAAGCACATTACCAATACACACGTGTTTACTCACATTAAGCTCCCCTCGTATTCAAGGGTCGGCTCTCTTTTGACTGGTGACCAGAAAAACCAACCGGGTACAAGGCTTTCTTACTGAAGCGGGCTGTGCCGAGGCGGACAAACAACCTTACTCATCCGCGGATCCCGGGGAAGAAATAAAATGGCTTATAGGGGCATCGACTGGCGAGCTTTTTTACTCAAGGTTCTGCAGTTATAAGGCCAATACACCGGTCTCACCCCAAGGCGATCTCATGCTCAGTCAGCTGCCAATCGCCCAGGGGACTCTTTCTGAGGATCGAACCCATAGGTCACTTTCGGATATTCCCCCGGTCAGGGCGCCAGAAAAGACAGCCATTGCAGTCACGCAGAGAGGGGTCACGAATAAGGCTTAAGGCGGTGGAGTTCAAAGTTTTCACAAAGGTATACCAAGAAAATCAACCTTAACTTGTAGGAAAATCGGGGACATAGACTGCCGTACTGGCATACTGCCCTCCCGAATACTGGGTGTCAGAAACTACTAAACTCCTCAAAACTCTTTTTCTCCTTAACTCCCCAATATCGTTATCTGACTCCCCATGGCTTCTTTCCCCACCTTTCCCTCTTTCTACTCCTAAACTCAAAATAAGTTGTCTCAAGCAAGTCTACAAATCTTCTGAGGATAGGCCGAGACGATTTTGCAGCAGCTGCCTGGATCTGCTGAATAATGTTCTGGAGCTTTGACAACATGCTACGGATAAGGAGCCTTAGGTCATTGCCCACACGGGGACTTGGCTGGCCACTGACAAACATGGCGATTAAACATCCGTTCCGGAGTACTTCGTCGTTAGGTGGGACTCCGGCAGAGGTCGTGCCGGTGGGGCTTCATGTTCTACGATAATTCCGTCCTTTCCCCTGCCGTGACAAAACGACCACCCTCTCACGTACTGATTGTTTTTAGGCCTCCTTCATACTACCCAGGGCGGACATCCTGCTGCTAGGATTAGCTTATCACCATCCAGCATGCTATTCTACTGATAGCCTTGGACTAACGGGCTACTTAGTCTCCCCGGAGGGCTGCTCTGACTTGATTCATCCGTTTATTTTTTACCGTTGAGCTTGGTCTACCCAGTTTTAACCGAAAAAAGCTGACGCCTCTGGTATCAACTTTGGTATATCCGTTTGAAGGTCAAGGATATTTATGACCATGGTGGCCCATCAGCGGCTGGTACATTAAAACGGCACCTATATTTAAACTCGAAACCGCTATTTCTCGTCTAACTCCCCCCTAAGCTGTCTGCTTCTTTTGAACTTAATGAACTCCTTCTTTGGTCCTTTCAGGGCCACTCCGTACTGCTGAAAACCCTGAGGTGCTGATAATCACTTGCTGATCACCCTAGTACCGATCCCTCTGGTCGAAGAAACCCCCTAAAACTTTGACTGCCGCTCAAACAACAAGGATGGCTAGGAAATTCATCAAAGAAAATGCCAAAAATTATGCATGTGATTGTTTCATTTGGGAAATTCATCTGGAAACCAAAAATTTATCGTACCGCTCTCAAAAGCAGACGACTTTCCAAAGCACTGATCCCAGTTTTTTGGACTTTGCTCCCAAGTCCTATACAGCTCTTGCCAAAAGATTCATTTTTATACATTTATCAGCTGAAAAATCATCCAGATTGCGGCTCCTCCTCAATCAATCTTGAAGGCCCTTGAAAACCAGCGCTCCCGTAATAATGCCTGGCTGAACCCCTACACTGTGCGAAGTGACATATCGTGGTGGAAAACGGAGCCTCCCGAGCAGCTACAAAATCAAATGCGAAGAACCATGGTCAGGCAATGGGGCCACAGGTAGTTAACCATAGTTTTAATTAGCCCCTAGCTCGGAAAACTAAAGCAACACCAGACCTATCCAAGTTACGCGATTCCACTTGCCGTACTGTTCATGCCAACCACCAATTGGAACGTTCTTCGGACTGCTAATCTTCTTTCCTGTTTTAGTTTTGTAAAAGCTTGATCACCGTCTCGTTTAGCTGTGTTACATCACGCAAAAAGCTCATCTTCCATTCTACCCTCTGAAAACCGCGCCCGTTGCTGACTGCCACCAATACCACTGGTCTACCTGGTCTTACCCACACCTGATCCTGATACCGTCCAGTATGCTTCGTTGAAAATTACTGGGGGCTTCTTAAAAGAGTCCACTCTGATGTCAGGGCCATGTTAACCACTGCACAAAGGGCACCCAATTGACTAACGAACGACCCATAATTTGGCACTGTCCTCCCCTTCCTGGAGTGTTTCATTATGGGGGACAAGCTGAAACAAAACACGGCTATCCCTCGCCTGAGGCGCTCAGTACGGAGGCAGAGGGGCCGCAGGAAACGTATTAAAATGATATCTTTGTCATTCTATCAGAGTAACTAGGCCCATGCTCAGACATGAATTTCTACCCCCCCAGTCACATTATTTTTGGTTCATATTGACACGGCGATCTCCTCGGTAATTGTTTCCCTACATCTTGGGACACTATCCCTACCCCGCCAGCTGCGAACTGCCATAAGTAAACCGCACTTGTACGTACGTCATTCCTGCTTTGGAGTGCAGTAGTCAGACGGTGCATTCAGGTTATGTCTGAGACGGTGAGATTCTGGAAAGGATTCGGGAGATTCTTTCCGAGGGGGTATGGCCTCCGTCCTACCCACCCTATGCCGTCCGCTTCTCACTCATCTAGATCTATTTCTTTGGCTAAAGATGCACTGGTTGATTTGTATTGGTGTCGCGCCTTTTTGAATCAGGTCAGAAAGATTACCTTTCCTCCCTCTGTCTAGCCTTTTCCCTCGATGGTCACGGCGCAGAGGATTTTGAACCAGGGCCACGTACCTCCCGGCGAATCACCATTTTGAGCAACAGGTTTATTACTCTCCGTCACTCTTTTCCGGGAGGTATTGTTCTTTCAGAGAACTAACTATCTTCAGGTGTAAAATGGACCTCTACCATAGTCTGCACCGTAATGTCTTGTCTGAAACCAAAGAAACAAAATTTCGACAGATATCTTTTACCGTATTTACTCTCCGCTATACAACTACACAATTCGCGCACTGACTCCTGTTAAAGTATTTTCCTTAGTGAGACACTATTTGATGTCATTTATATTTATTTCGACTTTCACCCCGCCCCTTGTCTTAGTTTAACCCCGGTTTAGCTCGGTGAATCCGAACCAAGATCAGGGAGTTATTCGAAAACAGGGATCATTGGGCTTAAAGCCCAGGATCCAGGAAGTACTTCAAAATGACGAGAACTTCCCGAAAACCATCAGCATACATTCATTCTTGAACTTCTATGCACGTTCCCTTTTTACATTCCTCCTCAAACAGCCGTCCTTATCTTGACGAATTGCACACCGGACTAGAGCGACTGAGTAATTTGCAACTTTTCTAACAGGTCTACTGTAGTTTTCAAGTTCCGGCCCCTTTCGTGGACGCTATTTTTTATGTATTTTTTTACTTGCCAGCTACACAAGCAATCGTTTTGTCGCTCCAGAAGGAAGTCACTTCCTGTTCACATAAACAGCCGCAATTTTTTAATCTCGAGATTCCAACCTTCAAAAGCTCGGTTACAACGGCCTAGAACTCCAAATGTCCATCCAAAGCTTCTCGACATTCCCGTGGACGCCGCCAAATGTCATGGTTAGCCCTCTTGAAACATGGATTCGTATGCACCGCCAACCCAACCCCCGTCCCATCTATTGTGGCACATCATTTATCATATTTTGATAGGACTTATTTTAGCCTTCATACCTAGGAGTTCCAGCCCAGGCCTCTCTGGTTGATATTACCCAACAGTGGATGGGTATAAAGCAGTGCACAATTCGTGTTTTCCACAGAATCCAGGAACGAGTATGACTTTTCAATAACATATTTGCCTGATGTTACCTCAGCCTAAGGATAACGCTTTGAGACAAATACCGCGAGACTAAAGCCCCTACCCTTGCCCAGTGATCTATCCTCCAGCTTGCCGGCAGCACCAGACTAAAGATACTGTCAAGATTCGTACCCGGAACCCCATCTCGTTATCTAGCAAACTATCTTTCAGTCCACCAGTAAAATTCACAAAAGACGTACAAGAGATCCAGGAATATTCGGTTACAGTCCCATACGTGGCATTCAGGTAAACTAGATCAGACACAGCCAGACAGAGGCTGTCCAATCTATGATGGGGATGATGCCTTCGAGTTTTCATTTCAGCTACCCATTTTAGATAGCATAGAGGATTATATATGGCTCAAAGTCGAGGGCAAACTAGAGGGGAGTTGATCGGTTTGACTTATTGTCCACCTAACTTAAACGACGATGACTTCTTGCTTACTACGTACTCTAAGTTATGTCGCAGATCTACCCGGTGGACCCATATTCGCAGAAGGCAAATTTAGTGCACAGGGTATTTAGTGGCCAGCATTCACTTCACCAAGAAACTTGTCCAACTTTTAAACACTATCCGCCTTGGGAGGCCATGTTTCACCCGTAACAAGATTCAATAACATTTACAAAAAATACCAACAGATAATATTTTACCTGTCAACTACTTCACCTCCCAAATTCGCAACTGCTTTCATCGGTTGTGGGTGCTTCTTCATATCCTGTATTCTATCTTGGTAAATCCTCTCAGACAATTTCGATCCTCGCATCTCTCTGGTCATCATGTTCAGCCCCTAGGTAACGATAATCATACGTAAATACTTACTTATCATCTAAATACTCATATTTTCAAGCCGTGTGTCTGCGACTACCATGGATACGCATTACAAATTGACTTTTCGCCCAGGTCCCATTTCTATTTTCGTGCATCACATTCCACCTTTCTGAAAAAAAACAATATGCGCAACGATTACACGTTTACGTCCGGCCACATCTTTCATCATCACCCGGGCAATCGCTCTCTTCCAATGGGTCCTTCACTGGATATTTAACTGGCTCAGCTGATATCTGATCGCTTAACGTTACAAGGGTAATCTTCGAAAGATTTTGCATGTTCTTTGTCTACAAATTCATTCCTTTTATCGTCTTAATTCCAATCCAAAGCTGTGCTATACTCCGCAAAGCGCTATAGCTGGTTCATGTCTCCCTTGGAAAATTCTTTTCCCTCGAGGTGAACAAAACTTTCGTCAATTCGGTTTGATTCTCTCGTTGCAGGGTCCCTCTTTTTGTAATATTTCAGTCAGTCTACTACCTCCGACCAGCTCCACCCTGAATTGGCTGAGTTGGCCACCGGACCTTGAGTTCAGATTTGCCAGGCGCAGCCTAAAGAGTAACTTAAATACTTTCTCCTGTACAATATCGAATGCACATACCTGAATCGTCCTCTTGGAATTAGGACTCTACGTCAAAATGTACCGCATGATCTTGAGTTACAGCATGCCTCGGGGTTATCCGAAATAAACCATTATCATTATCACTTTGAATCTAATCTTTTACCCAGGTGTAGCTCAGGTATTCACACTGGGCCCAAATGTTCCCCCGAAGTTATCAGTAAATATTCTCTCGCAGGCTTTTATCCTCTCAAGGAGCTACCAAAACTAATCATTACCACCAATTTTCATCAACCTACTTTGGGTCAGTAACCTTCGCTCATGAGCAGCAAGAATTGAGATGATCTTGCATTTTGGATCCCATACGGAAACCGGCAAGTTTTGTTCCACCTTAGATCCTTTTCAACAGGTAGCCACTCCTTAAGTTGTTTGTACTTAGGTTGATGGGCCAAACAAATTATGTCTACCAAAACAGTGACTTCCGAAACCACAAGTACATCTCTTAAGACCAGAGATTTTTCTTTATGCACAAAAGCAGATTACCATGCTCAGTGTGCCATCTCCTATTCACCGTAAAAATAAAGACCGCAAGACCAAGAATTTTCACGCAACCTGGAAACTTTGGGAATTCAAGCTAAACCAAGGAGGCGGAGACGCTCAGCCTTATTGAGTTACTTACTCCTTTTTCCTCTGTAATACATACAAGCTGCAGAAGGAGCCTAATGAGCCCTCATCGCGCCCCAGCATCCACGTCACCAAGTGATTCTTACTACTTATACCACGTCCTAAATCTTTTCCCTCGGAAAGTCTGTTTACGATTTTCTGTAACCTGAAATAACATCACCCCTCCACGCAATAATGTGGCGGGTGTAAGCGACACTGCTTTAGCCTAAAACAACAATTAGCGAAGCAATCATGATAGCTTCCTGCCCCCACCGCTGCTTTTACTGTGGTCGGCCCCAACTGCTGGGAAATTCACTTTCATCTTGCAGATGACGTAAAAATGTTATATACTTTCGGTCCCCATCCGCTAGTAAAATACTGAAAAGTCTCACTTCAATGGGAGGTCAGAATCCGATTGGTATTGAGGTTTGAAGACAAAATCATTATTGTGAAGTATGTTTTGCCCCACCAGTGCCTCTTGGTTAGATGGAAGTTGGCTGCAAAGGGCTCATTAGTGAGAAATTTGGGTCTTCGGCTCTCTTGCTAAGTTGATCTCAAAACACGCAGCCATTCATATCTCGAAGTCCAAAAGCTTGGGTGGGTTTCTACAAAGGAAGTTTCTGTTACAAGAAAGTGAACTCAGCCTCCATAGGACTTACGGCAGACCCCTGTTAGAGCATGGATCACGCCGCAGCGTGATCGAATACCCATTGGGGCTTTGCAGCGATCATTAAAAAGAAAAGTCATGGTTTGTTCTACAACCTTCATCATGGGCAGCGGTGCTTTCTTCTGGAACTAGATTTTTTTGGCTAAGAAGACTAAAAACTAATCCTTTGCTGTTTGGTAATCATCGGACTTCTGGACTGTCCACGGGACTTAGAATGCTCACACTATTTCAGCACTGATTATGGAAGGAGCAGCTACTCGGATTTTGTCCCAGTTTCTAAGGCAAGCCTGGGGGCCAGCTTTTCAAAGTTAAATGCTATTTACTTTAAAATAACAGGGAAACAATCTCCGGCGATCCGTTCACTTGAATGTCAATGGGCTTCCAAGAGACCCGATGAACTCTCCGTAGTGCCAAAAGTAACCCATATTGTTAAGTAGTACTTCATGGAATACACAGCGCACAAACTTTGCCCTTGGTTTTGATGGTCTTCAAAATATCATCCACTTTACCACGGCTGAAACAAAGCAGTACTTCCACTTTTCCTTCCGATTAGGCTAATGACTTGGACTGTCAAAAAACCACCGAGTAAATGCGAAATTTTTTAATTGTCCGGAGTTGCATCCACTCCAACGATTTTTGTTATCCCCAGTGCATAGTATCTTGCAAATTATTAGCATTTGAGATCCTGTCAATGTAGAACTTGGTAGATTACAGACGGAATTTAAAAGTTATTCATATCAAATCACTACGTACCCAGGTAATCTTCGAAACACTTGCACGAAGCACGATCAGATGGACGC
Source organism: Fasciola hepatica (assembly GCA_948099385.1). Taxonomy (NCBI): domain Eukaryota; kingdom Metazoa; phylum Platyhelminthes; class Trematoda; order Plagiorchiida; family Fasciolidae; genus Fasciola; species Fasciola hepatica. The sequence goes on along the minus strand of CANUEZ040000126.1, from coordinate 2,489,419 downwards.
TGGCACTGTTTACATATATCACAACGGCGATATCCACTCAGGGAAAGCGAATCAAGATGAGCCGCTGCTTGTTCAGATTTGGCTTGTGACGGACTTCTCGCGATAGATGGGATACGAGTAGCACAATCTAAAAATGACAAGCATCCAACCGTGCTTTTCATTGCGGCATTTTCTAGGCCAGCATAAACAGTGTAGCGTACCACTTCGTCTATGTGGTACACTAAATTATTGTCAACAATATCTAAGACGACACTAGCAAACTAAGGTGGGCGGAGGAGCGCGCTGTGATAAAAAGGCCAAAGGGGTATGTACATTAGGAATTAAAACGAAACAAAAGGTGTGACACAAGCTCTCAGTTGTTCAGTGTTCTTGGGATCAGGAAATGAGCGCCGAAGAGCCAATATCCGCCAATGTCTTCAGTTCAGTTTGGTCTGACAGCCATCCATTGAACAGAAAGGGATGGTATTGGGCGAAGTGCTAAGAGACGCCGTGGAAGCTTCTAAAATGCTTTGTTTCTCACAGTTAGTTTCGACCGATATAATTCCAAGGCACTCCAGATCAGAAGATGAGACCGTGCCGGAATGAAAGATTTATTGACAGCCTATTTGTATTGCTCGGTGATGACGACCAAAAAGGTGTGTGTGATTTACACTAGAACGTCGGTATAACAAAGGAGTGTTGCACCAAGGAAAGTTGAAAATCATGGAAATAGTCGGAAATGTACAGGTACCTACAATAGTACACGGAAAAATGTACAATCCCCGACGGTAGCCGCTCCGTGAATTAAAACCGGCCAAACACAGACAAATTCTGGATCGCACTTGATTCAGGCTTTTGAGTGAACGAAACGTCCACGGATAATATGTGGGTCATAGGCCATGGGTCAAAATTACTGGACGCATTAGTCGCTCCTCGTCTAGGTTTGATGTCCAGCATGTGGTTCGTTGAGCCGGAAGGTGTTGCGTGAACGTTAAAGGGGAAACAAATTTAAAGCTATGGTAGGGGAGTAGAATCGACGCCCGGCTGGAGCCATAAATTCAATTGTTATGTCGCTTACAAGGCTAAAAGCGCTGGATGTGCTGGAGGATTTAGATGGAAATGTAAATCGTGAATAGACATAACTCGATGAAATTGCTGATGCTGGCCGAAAATTGCCCATATTTTCCGGTGACGTATTTATGGTGCACAATAGGTCAATAATAAGTGGAGTAAAGTAAAGGTCAAGGTAGGAGCAGAAGTGGCGAGAAGTACCTTGGTTGAAAACGTAAATTTTAAGCTGTGGGAGAGGGCAAATTTCAAATTCTGGTTTGGAAATGAGCTCAAGGCTAGGCAGCTTCCGATACTGAGGAAGAAGAGGGAACCCGTTTAGAGGGTTGAACTGCCTGTGGTAGAAGGCCAAGTTTTAGGATAAAAAAGTAAATCATAAAGGTTAAAAATGCTAAAAGTAGCGGAAAAACCCAGTAGTATTTGACCAATTTTTTAATTGCGTGAAGGCTGGGAGGTCCTTTGTTAGGTGTGGTATTCATGCTGGTGATATGGGAGAGCAGTACCACCGGAAGTAGCCAGCAGCATGTTCAGTGTCTGTCCGGGCGGAAGAAACTGCCATGGGAAATGGATGGGAGAGGGGGCTGCAGAGTCTTAACAGACAGTACGTTTTTGAAGCAAAGTATCCACGCATGAGACCGGAAGCCTCAATTTGGTCGCAATTTTTTTGTCTTTTGACGACAAAGAGTGCAAAAAGAAGGGACACGTCCATCCGACTGCGAAAGAAGGGTCCCGCAAAGCAATCGTCTGATCCTTTGTAACCAGCATTAATTTTAGTGAACCACTACGATAGGGGCATCAGCCTAAGTCGAACCTAGAGGTGCGAGGAGAAAGAAAAACGGTCATCCGGAAGGAAAACGGGACGAGAGTAATCAGAGCCGTATACAGGGCATTGCAAACAACTGGAAGGAGAAGCCATCCAAACCAATATGACTTTTGTCGAATTTCAACCCACGGAATGAGATTTAAATGAGTTATGCATGTGAGAAACGACAGGGGCAAACTACTTCGCAGGAGCCTACTAAGTTTCGGACTCCAACTTTCGAAATTTACCCGGAATTAAAGCAAACGTTTGCACCTTAGAGCCTCTGATATTCCGTTGTGAACATTTCCTATCCCAGAGGTTTCGTTGAGCTTCATTGGGGGCAAATCTAATGCCAGTAAAAGAAAATTAAGTTTGATTTCTCTGCAGATTCCACAGAATGGAGGTAACCGCATGCTTTGCGGTTACGAGGGCATTCTGATTGAGCCTACTTATCCCCTAGTCAACTGTTGCTTTGTTTACCTTGATATAAACCTATCCCATTTGAACTGTTGTCCAGCCCCTAAAGAATCCCAATCTCTTTGGATCATCGCACGGAGCATCTTGGCTTAATAGAAGCGTACAAGTTCGTGGAGGACCTGTCGAGTATAGACATGGTTGGCTCATTCATTTCCTACCCGAAAGCGGCACCGGGAGCATAGTCCTAGGTTAGAAAAGGCAAACTGAAGGCTGAACATACGAGCTAAGTTTCCCATAAACAGGGTTGTACCTATTTGGAATGAGCTGTCTGAAGAAGCTGCTCGGTACCGTAGTGTACCGGCTCTCAAGAACGCCTCAGACTCAGGTTAGAACGGCTTTCTCAGGAGCCAGTCCCGTGAACAATGAAGGTAAGGTGATGAGTCCTTGGCATTTCTGTCAGTGAATACCTCTGTGAAGGTGGTACTGTTATAGGGTCGGGTAAACCTTACCATAGTGTTTCCTTATCACATGCCTTCGCCAGTCCTTCCTGCCGTGCTTTGACCACCCGCACATCACTACTGTGTTTCACGCCACGTCACTACCGTCACCAGAACAGTGGTTCCCAAAATCCATGAATAGCAAAACACTATTGATGGGGAGAGAGTAAAGAGCATGCATCGCAACAGCGTATGTGAAGCTCGCACTTGCGATGGTTATATGGCCATCGCGTCTGGCTGCTAATGTCCAATTAGCGGTAAGATGTGACAAGAAGAGATTAAAGATGACTCCCTCTACACTGCTTTGCAAACCCTTTTTTAGACCGGATATTAAGAGTGCATGTTTAGAGCCATGCGGACCCGCCAACGATAGGACCATTTAAAAGCAACATTGGTCTCCGTCGCTCGTGTCCCGTGCGATCTCAACTAAACTGGACCGCACTACTAAAGAATACATGATGGCATAACGCTGTGTGAAAGTTGTGTTTTTGGAAGGGGAAAATCAGGAGACAGGGCAGCAGGATTTTTCTGGAAGGTCTCGTAAAATGTTTCTGGCTGCTGATTCCGTCGAATCTTTGGGAGCCCGGAATTCGCCCTGTCGTTGAACTCTGTGCGTGCTACTTCCCGCTTTGGTGTAACTATTTTCTGCTCCATTAGCCGTATTCACTTTATATGTATATGTATTTTGAAAGGGTGAGGCTGTATTTCAGCATGCTCTGTAGCTTCCTATAAGGGTTCCATTAAAAATGGCCTCCCCGTATCAGAGTAAGTTGGAATCTGTGCCTTAAAACCCGGAGGCAGCTCGGAAGTATGAAAAAGGTCATAGAGAAGGCAAAGCACCGTGATGGGTCCAGAACTGCTGGCTAGAAGTGGATGACGAAGGCGTTTATTGTGACCCCAAGATACTGTAGTAGAATGGGACAGAAGGAAGACCTCCAATTGAATATGTGACGTTCACGTGAATTATATCTTTCTGAGATGTTTCTGTTTTCGGGCTGTCTGCTTGGAGAATAAAATTGGTTTAGGATTTTTGGAGACATTAAGAAGATTAAAAACCGGTCATAAACATCTAGAATCTCGTCCTAGGCTGGAGAGAATTAGTCCAGAGGGAATCGATAAGGAAGGTGATCCGGTGACTGAGGAAGCCGAAGAAAGACCAGATAAAAGAGGGGCAAGCAAGGAAGCTGGACGGAGGGAAGTTAGGAAGCTACCGGGGGAGAACGCCAGTTCATTGACGAGATCCAGGCGACTAGACCTGTAAACAATGAGGGCGTGCTTCCTTAAGTCACGACAAAATTAGAGAATCAAGGTAAACTATCAAGGGTCTACTAAAACAGGGGGGAGAGTTCTGTTAGCAGGTTGGAAATCTGAAAAGATCTGGTAAAGGTGCGAGACGGAGATACAGCCACGTGGTCATCCACATAATTCCGAAACCACACAAAAGCAGAGCAGAACATGAATGGGGACAACGAGATGTCATATTGTAAGCTAACCAGAACTCATTGTTCCTTCTGACCAGGAAGAGAAAATGAAAGGCCGCGGTTTGATAAACGGAGGACAAAATATTAAAAAAGGCAGAACGCCGAGGCCCACCTTGATGGATCTGACGAACCCAAGGCACAAGCAGGGAGTTGACCACTTTGGGAGAGATTGGGGGGGGGGGCTTCCGAGCTTCCGAATCTATGTCAATCCGCATGATATGGCTAGCAAGCATACATCCGTGCAATCTTGAGAGCTGGTGCAGAGACTGATAGTCCAAAATCTCTGAAGCTGGCAATATGTCGAGTAAACTGATCTAATCTTGAGCGGTAGGTTTCGAACTTTTGAGTTCTTTCTCTATCTCGATATTATTTTCCTTTAGGCGACAGACTGTGTAGTTTCAAAACGCCTCCAGTCCTCCGTTTTTCCACTTTCATCAGCAGCATATCTGTCTTCAACGAAAGTGACGAGACGACGCCCGTGGGCTAGATTGAGAGCCCACTGGAGAGCGGGCCGTGTCCTAGGTCCAGTCTGAGGGACTCTGCGAAGGACACGGATATAGAGAAGCTGAGGATGAGAATAACAGCTTTTGAAGCCGGAGGTAGTCAGCCTTAAAGCCCTAATTAAAACAACTTTCCCCACATCAGCCGCTAGCCAGGCTATGTCGGTATTAGAACAACTATTTTAGGCACCCTGAGGAAATTGCAAACCTCGGCAGCCGGCGCTGAACGGGTAGTTATATGGGGCAGCGCTTCCGGAGTTGTAAGTCTAACGGACCTGAATCTAGAATTTATTAGAACGCTAGAGGACTCACTTTCTTCAAACCCTGCCAAATGCCCCCGGCCGATTGCTCAAAGGCACAAACAGATATAGTGTTCAATCCCGGGATTCTTTTCCGAGGAACCGGCAACCAACCCAACCAAGCAAAAGCGGTACTTAGGAAGGTCCTACACTTGAGGGGTGGAGAAGCAAGTGACCGCCCATTGCACGCTGTTAGGGTGGTATAGCCGCTGATTGCCCCAACAGTAGCAGCAGACCGCAGACTGCAAGCGCCTCCAGTGGTCCTTCTCACTTGACTTGAAACCACAGGACAATCAAGCACTTGGGATCCCGGTTGGTCAGTTTCCGCTGCAGGCACTACGGCCTGCACAGTAGTTCCATACCCCGTCTCAACCCCAGTAGCCCTCAGTTCACCCATACTAATGGCCTTGGGATAAATAAGGATGCTTCTTAAGCCACTATCTAAGTCAATCCAAACTTAAAGATCAAAGGAGAAGCACACGGAGGAAGCCTGGGAAGTAACAGTAGTTTCAACCAAAGTTCAAACCCAAGCAACATGAGGGTATTCTTGGGTGACCCCAGTTCCATTCTTCCAAAGCTTATGAAAAAGAGCCCAAACTATGGCGAATAAAGAAAGGGAGACACGTAATGGAAAATTCTCCTCTCCTCACGGCTCACGGAGTAAACGATTCACACAAGTTGGCCGTTTTCCCAAAGTAGCACCTCAACCCCGTCCGCCGACGGGGAGTTTCCACTCGTACCCGCGGAAATAGTTACCTCAGATACCCACGCTTATGTCCCCGCCGCTCCTCACGTCGGCATCGTCCTTATTGAGGACACCTCCTCTGCGGGCCATAAACCCATTCCTATTAGTACTCCGGTTTCTAGTGGACTGGCTCCAAAAAAGCCTGCTTACAAATGGCCTCAGCCCGCCAAGCAAAAATGCTGGAGTTGAGACAAATAGCTACAGACACGAAACCCCACGTCATTGCAATCACGAAAACCTGGCTCATTCCAGACTATCGAAAGTGAAGTAATAACACCGGGTTACTCCCTTCCACATCGTGGTTCAGGAAGTGGGAGTGCTGGCGGGGTTGCTTCCTACATTACCGGCCTCCTGCCCCCGGGCTTCTGCCTCCGATATATCTCATTACCTATGATGGGCTCCTCGTGGGTGACTTTTCACTTCTGCCCTCCACCACCTTACCTCCGGGTGTGACTAACTGCGCCCATTCTACATCACAGGTAGATTTGCCCTTGATGGTAGAAATTCTGAGAGCCCTCTAATACGTCACTCGTTTAGTCACTTTCTTATTGCAGGGGAATCCAAAGTCTTTGGAGTGGGCTGGAAAAGCTTTGCCACTGATGGTCAGTGTGGTGAGGCAATAATGGGTCCACTGGTCGAGCAATCCTGAACACAGCAAGTGGCCTGCCCGCCAGGTTTAGAACTGGCCAAATTTCATCGCTGCTAGATCTGATGGTGACCAATTCCGAACGCAGCGTATGTGTCCTCAATCGTCTATCACCGCCAAGTAAGAGTGAGCGCGCAGTTCGCTCTTTCGACCACATATTGAGGTAGCCAGTTATACCTTCCCAATACAGGCAAGCTCGTTCGTTCAGGCGAACAGGTTTCCAACTAACGAGGTCCTTCATCAGAAGAGAACCGAGCCTCATAACTGCAGCAATGCTTACTGAGGGCAGATATTCTGTGTGCCTAGGATCCGGCGGATACCATCATGTAAGGCACACCTGCCACCGTCAGTCAGATTCCTAAACTAAAACATTCAGCTGTTCATCAGATGCACCTGAAGTTTTTGCGAATCCAAGACTAGGGAATACTCGAAGAAACCACAGAAAAGAGCACTAGACTGGAAGTGTGAGGACCTTTCTTTCCTCTGTAAGCCCCTGCCCCGCAATCTTTAATCGGGGCCCTCAGCACTCGCGCTTTCGCACTCTGATGGCGCTCCTGCCACCTCAGCTTTCGAGGTGGCAGAAGTTTCAAATCTCGTTTTTATATCAGCTTTAAGCACAACATTGGTGCTTGCGCGTGAACACCTATCTCTTCAGCCGGAACAGCTGGCCTCCTCGTTGGGACGCTTCACAGTGTCTCACGTAGAAGATGAGCAGAGGCTCAGCCGGCTGAAGCCTCTCAGCTCGATGGAACCTGACGAAGTTCGTCCTTGCATTTTGAAGAATTCACCTCCATTCTTCAAGCATCATACTATATGCTTTTTCAACAGTGCATAGATAACGAAAGACTTCCAAATTCACAGGAGTATGCCGTAGTTGTCCCACTTTATAAGAAACGAGATAGACGCCTTCCTGGAAGTTAAAGAAAAATAAGCCAAACCAATATCCTTGACAAAGCCTTCGACCTCATCTTAAAACACAAAATATTGATACACCTGCGCGACAATAGTTTACTGTCTACAGAGTGACATAGATTACTTCCTGGCAGGCCATGCATCACCTTTGTGCTGATTTTCATAAATAACCTGACACAGGCCCAAGATGATGGCAGGATATCCCTCGCCACATTTATCGATTTTGCCAGATCCTTCGACAGTGTCCCACACACCCCTTTTTCGTGCAAAATTAGGATGTATGGCATCTCGGGCCGCCTACGGTCCCTGACTGAGAGCTTTTTCAAGAGCCGAGCCTTCTCGGTTCGTGCTTGTACATCTCAGTCTCAGCACGAGCTTACCGATACAGGTGTTCCCCATGGCTCTGTCCCCTGTCTTCTGTTCTTCATCCGCGTCCACGACCCCCCTGATGTGGTTCCGGTTAGCATATAATGGTGTACGCAGGTGATGTCACAATCTACGGCACAGACGCTAATGCTGCGCAGTCAGCGATTTCTCATCTCTCCAAGGCGAATCAGAACACAGAAATCCAAATAGTGGATCAGCATAAGGTCCTTGGTTCCTAGCTGAGCAGTAACCTCTCGTGCTGCTCCCACCAGGAGAAAGCCAGTAAAACTGACTTGCAGGTTGCGAACCTTCTTAGCCGAATGTTTCCGATGAGCCCCGAAGAAGACTTTCATCTTCTGTTTGGAACCTAAATTTGGCCCCTTGTAGAGTGCGGCAGCAAGATGGTACACACGACCCCGTCAGAGATCGGGACCTCCTGGAACGGATTTAGCGGGAAGCGACCGACTTGGTACATGGCTCAAGATTCATCCCTACCCGGTTTGTCTAATACCACCCAGTCCCTACCCGCTTGAAACGGGCCGCATTAGGGCAGACCTACTACTGATGTATGATCTACTATGAACCGGCTCAGTGGATCAGTTTTTACTCTCCCAAACTTGGAGACTCTTGGAGGACACAAGAGGAAATTCCTCAAACCCGGCCACATACCTTTATTAGAGAACATCTATTCTCATCTCGGATAACACCTCTACGGAACAGCCTCCGACAGGAGGCTTTGAATTGCCAGAAGCAATGGCCGCGAAATTTCACCGTGACTTTGTAGTTCGCTGTCACCAAATATCAGCATAGGACTTTTCCAAAAACTTCTTGTTCACATCCACTTAAAATCACCCTCTGAGACCCCATTTACTAATCATTTATTGATTCTCAGCTAGAACGTGTCACTAAGGTGTCTACCCCCCTTTGGCTTAAACCCCAATCCCTCGTTTCTATAAAGTGAAAGCATCCTGTCAACCAAGATTGCAACCACGTTACGCGACTTCCCACAGAAAACCACTTTCTTTCGTATCCAGGTATTACACAATCGATGACCTGCGTCGTATATTGGCCACAGGCAGCTAAAGGCCATATTCCGATACGCCATATCCTGTGAATGGTGTTTCACCACCCAGGAAACTACTTTTGTGGTAGTCCCCGAAATGCTACTTAGGATATGGGAGCGTAAATCAATCTGTCCAGATCAGGAAAGCTTAGCCGGGTGTTCAGCATCCCAAACACTTGAGGTGCTTACCATTCCATCAACGCAACCAAAGGTATCTGCTCCTGAGTAAGTTGCGTCCAATATTCGTCGCGGTAGTAGTAACAGGCTCAATATCGAACCCATTTTCGGACTTGAATGAAAAGGTTCAGAGCAAACCACCAAAAGACTATCATGCCCCGTCCTTCAACAAACGAATCCTGAAGAACGTCACCTCACAACCACGGAACAACAGACGTTCCAAATATGGGTTGCGAATGAACGATTGCATCGTATTGATCTAAAATTTCGCTCACAAAGCTGGCGGAAAGGCTGGTCTTCTAGAGCAAATTTTGTCAACGAGTGTAAGCCGGATTCGCACACAGTGGGACTCAGTCTTCGAGCTCGCTGCTCTTCCGTGTATTTCCGAGCCCAAAACAATATGAAAACCCCACGGCTATTGCGTCCGAATTATTGAGGAAAATCCACCACAACCGTGATGCTATGGCATCCAACGTCCCTGATTGAATTCAAAGAGAATCAGTTGAGAAAACCCTTGGACGAGGACTCGGACCGTACGCTTAACATCTTCCTCAAACAACCGATGCCAAGGAGTCCGAAGTTTTTAATACTCTCCTTCCGCTGCGACGTATTCTAGAGAGCTACCTTGACGTCGTTCTCACTCGCTGGCTGATCCATGTACTGCTATGCCTTAGTTAACTATTCCGGGAGAACTTTCCCAACAATCACCACTCTCCCAACCACCGCTCAGTCGCAGGGCCAACCGACTCCTCCGGTCTTTTAAAACTGCTGCCCTCCATACCCACGCCACACATAGATCACCCCAGCTCATCCCGTCACATCCTCTGCCTGCGCGTTAAAGCGAACACCTAACGTCAACCCGCAGACGTCGGTCCGAAACCCCACGTCTACCGTGCAGCCTAAAATGAACCGCCCAACGCTCCACCCGTGCCTCCGTGAATCTAGTCCATACGCTCTACGCAACCGTTGATCGATGCATCATTGGACGCCAACTACCCTTCCAACTTCTCATCCTCAGCCGGATCGTTATTTTCCCCTGGACTACTATGCACCACCCAGTACCCAGTTGTTCCCCACTCATTTGCCACCGCCCCTACTATTTCCCTAGGACCTACATGCCCAGATCTTCCGAAACCCCGAACGTCCTGCCCACCTAAGACAGGCAGCGCTATGTCCCTTAGCCTTCCTTCTCAGCAGCAACCCTCAGCCGGGTAGAACTGCTGTCCTGATTTTCGCGGACTTCCGCTGTAACTTATCTAACTTCGTTTTGCCAGTTTCTAACCTTCATGATTTATCGGCCGCCGACGAGTTGTAGCGATTGCCTATGGGGAACAGGTTTAATGAATTCAGTTTGTTCATTGGAAGTGGCCACTTCTCCCGCATCTTCACTCTTTGTTTGACTGTCACAATTTCCTATCTTTACAAACCGTCCAGGTATTTGGTTCTCGGTCGTCCAACAACAGTGATACTGTTCCATTCTCACGATCACCCTGGAACCTGTATAGCCAAGCCCAATTTGCAGAATTGTGATTTGTTATTGCTCAATTTTTAGATGCACCATGGATTATTGTAAACTCTCCTTTCTTGATCGATCGGACTTGCCGAATTTCGTTAACTTCCGGTTTGGAGGTAACAAACATCCGTTCGTTTATTGTGCCTAAGGGCTGACATTCCGGATGGTATTACGCTTGATCCACCGAGCCGATATCTTGCTCATCCCAGCATAGCCGGTAACGCGCCCCGGCAGGGTCGTACGAAGGCTTATGATGAGGTTGTACCCCATTTGTCCTCGCGATCTGTGACAACTCCGTCTCAAGCAAAACTGATTGCGTTCTCCGAACCCCCCCCCAGCCAACGGTATGCCCGAATCCTATATAGTTTCCAATCGTAATCTTGACTCCACTGATTGGCCATCACCGTTTGTGTCGGGTACTGAAGCAACTAGGGCCCCTCGCCAACCTGGCTGTCCCGCCTACAACTTCCTTCCCCTAGCTTCTTTTAAGAGTGCACTATTCAACCAAACCAATTCTCTCACTTTATTCAACCCATATAAATTGCATGCTGGCCTAGTCAGGCGCCCCACATCCGCGGAACCTTCTCTCTCTTAACATACAGGGAGCCATTGTGCCCATACTAATGACTCCACCTCCGATAAAATGCCCTTAAGTACTTCATACCTTGAAATACTCCTGGAACCCCCACTCCAACCGACATTCTAAATTTTTCACCCTGGCGTATCATGCGCTCTCCATCTATGCTACGTGGCCCACATGCCCACCTCTCCCGTTCAAGTAATGGCCTACTTCTCAATAATATCAGCATCCGCTCCGTAACCAGAAAAATCACCCGATTGGGGGCCTTGGCGCCATCCATTAACCCCGACACAATCTTAATCGCCGAGGCGTGGCTACCTGGACAATCCAATGCAGATCATAAAGGCATCGCTGGGTATCAAAGCTTCTCGAGCTCTCGACAATCCAAACGGGATGGCGAGTGCCTAGGTTATATTCACCAAAATGTCGCAGTAACTGTTCCACGGCACCCACACTGAAACAAGTAGGCACTTCCTTTCGATTACCAATGAAAGCCAGCAGCCATGCAGCATTGTGAGGGTGGATTTGCCGTTCTCCCTGATTGTTGACAACTACAACCAACACCCTTGTTGATGCATACGGTAGAGTTTTAGATCACCCGGTGAGTGCCGACCTCATTTTGTGTGACTTCCGTTATCCTCGAAATAACTGGTTCTCCAACACGAGTCCAACTTCTCTAAGTGGTTTTCTTTCATGAATTCTCAGTGGGAACCGGACCCAACATATAGGCACACCCACTAGAGGGCAGAATGTCCTTGAGCTGGCCTTCGAGCATAACTTACCTAGGGCCAAAAAGCAGGTCACTCACCTGTTCTTGGGCATTGATCACAAGAAGGTTACGCACAAATTCAACCGTCCCCTCAGTAACCCCCTTCCAATGATATCATCAACCCTTATGGCTACCGTGCTTTGGATCTACTGCCAAGCGTGATTCACTGTGAGATCTGGGATCCATTTCTTTTTGGTCTCCGAGGCCCATTTTGCAGCTGGCTCCTTTCATGCTAACAGGAACAACTACCTGAGTAGTATTACAATAATCTTATCCCAGTCACTTAGAGTAGGATACAGAAACGTCGAGGATAAAGCTCGAGCTGCTAAGCCTGAGAGGCAAATACAAACACACAAGGCCTCTCCACTCTATTACACACTCAAAGGACTGACTTTGAGCTCAGTCGCCCTAATGAGGTGTATCTTAGGAAACAAAAAGCACCCGGCCTAGTACACTCTAACAAATTTTGGCGCTTGTCCATTTTGCTACGTAGAATAATAATAGTGTAGGCCCACAGCAGTGGAGAATCTCTGTTATCATACATCGCTTTTAAAAGAGCTCATAGCAGGATCCCGATAATCACCGTCCAATTGACCACACTCTTGTGGTGTGCAAAATAATGGAGCGAACCGTCACGTCTGAACAAGCTGACTATCTCGTGTCCAACGGTCTACTAAGCAGTGGTCAACATAGCTTCATCAAACTTCCGTCATGTTCGTCTTGCCAAACTAACTTTTTGAACTAACTGTCCCCAGCTATTGACGGTGGGAAATATGCAAACATCTTACTCCTGGGTTCGTCATGAACCTTCGACCGAGCACCCCACCAGCATCCGTCGGCCAAACTCAGATCCGTGGGTTCATCTGACCCGCCTCTAGAGTGGCTAGCTTCCTATTCATCCTCCCGCTCCCAGATAGTACTAGTCGATGGCCACTCATCTGACAAGCCTATGCCAAGTGGTATGATTTAAGGTAGTGTTGTTGGACTGCCATTGTCCATCATATATCGATGATGTCTTTGACGTAGTTCACCATGGCACTCGATTTCTCTTTGTGTACGACATCAAAACCGTGTTCTTTCCCATAGCTAGTCCGCCATCTATGCTTTACAAAATCCAACAGAATCTTACCTCGCTCAGTTACCGATGTAGTATGTGGCAAGTGAAATTACCTGCATCCAAAAGTTCTGTACTTCCTTGCGATTGTCAGTTGCTTTCAGGTGCCATTGCCCTCGGTGAACAACCCCGCCCTCCAACCGCGTGGTATGTGGCCTCGGATTTTGTTACTCCTGTTCTCCCAACTTTTCAGAACCGATCGGCTTCCAGGTAGGTAGAGCCAAACCACTCACTAGCTTCATTCTCCGCTGCTCCGAACTTCAGCACAGTCGATGGTGTGCCCGTTTTCCATATCTGGCCCATGCTCAAATATATTTTCGTCAACGATAATCCTATTCGCCTTGTCATTCGAGTCTGGTTTGGAACCATCAAACTGGGAGAGCTCAGTCATCGTCCCATGACACAATATAGGAACCTTGCATAAACTCGCTTGTAACCGTTCTCCCTGATCGCATCCCCCTCATTTTCGCATAATTATAGGCGATTAATGAAGGCGGATTATTTTCCGTCTGCTCGCTCCAAACCCTTGTAGAAATAAGGAGCATATTTCTCTAACATGGCAACTACGCACCACATTCCATTTCATTTTTCTTAACCTAGTCACTGAGGCCTTTGCTACCGAGCGGGCATGAGTCATGTTCTACCTCGATCTCTCGAAGGCTTTTGGTCGTGTTCCACACCCCCGTCTCATTGCTAAAGTGCTTTTGTTTGATGCTGTCAATTAATTGCTTTTGTGGTTGCAATCTTATCTCTCCTATCGTTCCCAAATGGTCCTCGCTAAAGGCCATAACTCCAACCAGAGACCCGTTATAAGTGACCTTTTACAGGCCAGCCAGCTAGGTCTTCTTCTGTTTGCTGTGTACTTTAATAACGCACTGGCTCTAGCGCACCATGGCAAGCCATTGTTTTTGCAGATGATACAAAAATAGTCAACTCTTTCAAATATAATGATACCACCTCTACACTGTATAACATTTCCAAGAACCTTTCCACACTTGTCTACTGGCTTCACTTGTGGGTGATGAATTTTCCCCCCGGTGAGTGCCAGGCCCCAACCTACAAATTCCAATTGCCCCCTGGGTATTTAATTCTTAGTGGGACTCCAGTTGCCAGTCTTCCTTCCGTCCGCCATTTGGGCCCCAAATGTTCTAGCCCGTCGACTTCTCTAAGCATTCCGCCAGATGAGTTTCCAAGGCTAGAAGTGTAGCTCTTCTTTTACACTCCTTCCCTCTCCTTGGCGTCGGCATAATCTTTTACAGGTCCCACTTCAGGCTTTTGATTGCTTACTGCCCATATTCTTTTCTTACATATCAAAATCTGAGGGAAGAGTGCTAGAAGATATACGAAGACGTCTCACTGAACAACTATTCGGTTGGTTCAAGTCTTGAGGCTATAGAGAACGATGCCAACATCTGAATCCCGACTCACTGGCTCCGCCGTTTGAGACTAAACTTGGTCTTCTTGAATAATCTACTCCCTAACGGGTCTTTTCCCCTGACCTATTAAGCTTCTTCCGTGAACCATCTTATCCACCTTGGAACAGGACTTTTACTATCTCTTCTGTCATAGCTAAGTCGGCTCCACCGTCACACGGTTAGCTTTCGTCTGCCCTAAGTTCTAGAATAAATGTCTATCATTATTCGAGCCTCGCAGTCCAAGTCTCAGTTTCTATCGGTACTCTCTCCATGTCTCAAAGTTACCTGTACACTCCGGTTATCTAATATATGCATATCTGAAGAAATGGCATACGAGAGTGACCCCGACTTTCAATTCGGGCAAACCCTTCGAGAACCCTACATTTCCGTCGCAGACGCGATCAACGACGAAGGGTCGCATTTACCTGATAGAATTTTCGACACTTGACTAGCCGTGGCCATGACTGTACTGAGTGAACGGAAAGGTAATACCATGACCCTACCATATTCTGCTCCCCTCTCTCCCCTTGTCTCACACGCCTTTGTGCTTAGTCCTTTCTTGTTGTTTAATTACCGTCTTCAACCGGTAATCCACAGCAGGGAAGCACCCTGATGGACCTTCTCTATCTGTATTCACTTTCCAGCCCTCCCTTCGTGCTCCTTTTACCCTGAACATGGGTCAACTGCCTTAGCACCCCGACGATTATTCCCATTATAAAAGCACGTAGATAACACCGCAGTACGGTCTTTTACCAGCCACTGGTCCCACCTTTTCTGCTCCCCGAGACCACTCGCAACCTGGCCCTCTGATAGCAGATCATATACCTTCATAGTTGAAATATCCCCCATGCATACTCATCAATGACCATTTGTAAGTACCCCAACTGTGCAATGCGTGATTGGGTCCACTGCGTTGGCTGACAGAGATCGGGCAAGCAAGCCCTCTCCAACGATGTGCAGGCGCAATTAGTCTAGAGGACTCCGTCTCCTGTGTTCATTTCATGAAGGGTTTTCGGGTTTGGTGTTTACTGCACGGTCAGCCCCATTTAATAACAACTATCGCATGCCCCCCACTGTCACCATCCTAGCGCATCCAATAAAACCCGCGGATCACCCACTTCCACCTTCTGCATCCCGCCACCGTAGGCATACCGAACAATTTTTTTATCAATCTAATGGCTTCCCCGTTTTCACTGCTAGTATGCCCACCAAACCGGTTTGTCCCCACTACCACCGTCATCGACCTATCACCGTTTGCTTGCTAATCCACTTTGTCCGTTCTTCTATCGTCTCTCATCAGCAGCCTCACCCGTATCCATGCCCAGTCCCCTTATTAGGGTTCATCGTCCAACTTTTGCATCTCTTACAGCTCCATTAACAAGCCATCAATAATCAACATGGACCTTTTGATCGGCCTCACGAATCCCTCTTCGTTTGCCATCAGCAAGTGATTCACTTGGCTTTTTTAGTTTATTCCGTTTTTGCGACTGCCTGCGGGAGTGCTTTCTTCCAACTCCACAGTCTCAACTCTGCTAAACATACTTCTCGTGATAACTGTTTCATCCCAGGCTTACCTTGACTTGAGCCTCCTTTCCGGACCAGCCTCTTGCTTCACCTGCGGTAAAATGGTGTGGTTATCCCTCACTTTGTTGTTTCGCCCCCGCCAGTTCTCTGATTCCCTGTTTATTGTATTGTTTAGCCGCAGATGTCCTTTCTGTGCTTCTCAGTTTGTTCCGTTTCTCCACTTGCCATCTGTTGTAAAGAAACATTTGCCCCACGAATTTCAAAAACGGTTTTAAACAATGTGTCATGACGTTGCTTGTCCTTTTTAACCTTCCACGTATCCGATTCTCTTTTAAGCTGTTCCCCCTTACATTTGCCATATCCCCGTACTAGAGTCAGATTTTCAAGTTCCCTTTCTCCGTTGTTGGTCCTAACTACCAAGACCAGTTGGTGACTTTATTTGCTTCGTGATTCCTAGCCACTTCCATTGTCATCGTGTTGCTGTTTCATGATGTACTTCCTCTTCATATCGCTTCCCTCATCTTTGACCTTCATCTCAGGACGCACTTAATTTGAACAGGTCGTTCGATTTACTATCACCTGTTCCCTTCAATAATCCCCCCTTATCTCCCAGCCTTCATGGGCTGTTCTTCACGACCGACACCATGTCCGTGCCCCTAGGGCTGACCTTTCTTCCTGTAGACCCGCCACTTTCCAGGTGCCCTAAAGGAACCAGTATATCATGGATTTAGCTGACGTCCCACATTCTATCGTTGATGTAGAACATATTTCCGCTCTATATCCAGTTTGCGCTGTCCAACTCCGCTGCCGTCGTCAAGCTGCCTTTCTTGGTGTGCTTCCATTATGGAAATATCATTATCCCGTAGCCGCATCCTACCATTCTCTCTAAATCATCCTCTGTATCAGCCTCACCTTTCACTACATATTTCGCCTGCCCCGTGTGCACTATATAATTTTGCTGCCTAACAACGATAACTTATCTCAGAGTGACGATGCTTCATTTTCATCCATTCTTTCTCCATGCATAAATATACATTCTCCATAGCTTTTTGTTGGCACAGCCGTTCCAACCAGATGTTGGTTCCTCCAGTGTAAAACTCCCAACTTCCAGATGTCTCCATGTGGACCAGTCAGGTCTCACATTTTGACCTTCATTTCCGGGTTTGCCGGGCATTAAAAAGAATTTAATGGATAATCCCACTCCATTATATGTAAAGAACGAATAGCGGACAAGCTTGTTCTCGGTAACATCATCTTTGTGGCTAGTGCAGTAACATATATAGGTTAGAAATGCACAAAATAAGAACAAGGTCTGTGTTAAGAAGTGATTGGATAGTCGTCAAAGTTGGTGCAGCTTTGTTAGGAAAAGTAAGGGGGGAAATGTTAGTGTTTCGTGGTTGGCAAAGAAGCCAGTAAAACGATGAACACAGTTTCGGGGATTATCCATTTCCGGTGTCAACCAAAGGGTCAACGTGTGAGTCACACTGAGCCCCAGGGTCGGTCTCGGATCGCAGCCAAGGTAGTTCGAGTGCCCTAACAAAAATGGTCGGAGAACAAAGCGATGGATTGCATAATTTGATCGCCACAGCCTCTGCCATTTCCAGATGTTGTTTTTGAGCCTTTTCAAGTGCTTTTGTAGGGACTCTGTAGACTATTTTGAACGCCTCGTCGTTTGCTTCATGCCAGTAAACGTAACCTTATTCGCTCACTCGCTGCCCGTGTGCGAATGGTTGGCTCGAACGAGACAGTGACAGAAGGATGAGATATTTTAAAGCAAAAGCTATTGGACAACGGATACCTCGATTGCTTCATTCAAGCCGAAGGAATAGTTAGGTGCATTACCGGACTGCTGAATAAATATATGGATTAGAATAGTCTTAAAAGAGGCTGAGGGGCGAGCTCCTGAAAGTCGTGGGTCAGGAAAAGTGGGGACAGATCCTGGGTGGAAAGATGCAGAGATCTGCCCACTGGTATCCCAGCATACCGCGGCATAAAATCCGCAGTCACCAACGAATAACTGGTTTTCAACATGTATGAGAATAAGAAAGAATGTGTAGATGAATCTTGTTTGTGTCGTGCTGCAGGAGGGGTCCTGGTGCGGCGAAGTGTCCCATATCTGACATCTTAAGGTGACATTTGTAACTTCACTCAAGCTGTCCTATCTGCTACCTAATAAATTACAAGTTGTCCAGCATCCTTTCCTCATTTTACCCTTACATTTTTATCTTCAAATCCCACGACGCATCGCCCAGTAGTGTCCATTATTGCAGTGGACAAAGGGAAGTTCTACGATATCATCCTTGCCAGCACCACCACCGCATATTAGGGAGAGAACCAAAAAAGTTGGGCTCTGAGGCTTTACTTTCAAAGCAGGCTGCTTGTCGTGCAGCTGGAACCGAGACCGGTTGTGCTACTTCCGGGTTTTCTTGATTTAGGTAAGTGGGGGGGGGGTGTCAGTCATTTAGAAATCTACTGAATTGTAGTGATCGCTGCAACGGATGCAAAGTTTCGTTATTCCGCTGCAGCATCTGAGGATCTCTGGGATCCCGTGTGTGAGATAACGGATAAAATTTGGGCTCAAACATTCACATCTTCTGACCTGATCTGACCTAATCTGATCTGACTTTAAGTATGGCCTCACTTGGAATATAGCTTGCAGGCTTGGTCATTTCTCTAAAAAACAGACCCCGCCAGGCCGGAGAAAGGTCGGCGTCTTGCTGCGTAAAAGGCCAAACGGAACGGAATTGAGCCAAAGAACAGAGGCTCCTTGATCTTAAAGTTTTCTCCTTAAAGAAAGTGAGATTTTTTTGGGGGGTTCTACAGAGGTGTCCCGATTATTAAATATGTACTGGTTTCAGGCCGGACAGTCTACTCAAAGCAGTCCTTAAATCCCGACCAGAGTGACATGAGAAGGTGGCAAACGTTTGAGCTCAGCTGATAACCAGATGGCTCTTCATTAGACAAGCCTGCCAAAGCTAGTTCTTTTGACAAGCAACCTGTTCTACACTTATACCTGAGTCTCTTGTTTTGCCAGGCCCTAATGAACCAATTCCATTCCCGAAGCCACAACTTCAACTAAAAATAGCGTTCGCCACCAGTTCCCTACTTAAAAGCTTCCCTTGGCACATTCGTAGTCTGCATCTGATCACCCTGACAGGTCATCCAAGCTTAACTAGCCTTGAGCAGTACGTGACCTAACTTGTGCTAGTCCCGAATCCAAAATCAAAATTATCCGTAACTTCTGCCAGACCGAATTATTGAATGGAAAACACCATAAAACATATATAAACCTCAAAGGCTGGGATCACAAGGACTCGAAAATGGGAACCAATTTCACGGCGTGCAACAGATAAGCACGTACATCACGCAAGTCTAAGATAGAATAGGAAAAGTAGCGCTTTATACGCATATAAACACGGGTTAATTCATAGAAACGTTAGTAGTACGAAACAAGCAAATAATATATATGAGTAATTCCACGAAGTGACGATATTGTAGTGTCGTCGAAGGATTTTTCGCAACGGATCGTTACATAAGCTATACGGCTTCCAGCCTCACTGAACACCAGTTTGCGGCCTCGGGAAATCACGGCCCATGACGAAACTTGTTTCCACCAAAATCTGAGGTTTCCGGGACAACGTCTCCTAAGACTCACATATCGCACCATTTGGGCCCTTTTATCTTTACCCACAAGAAGAGCAAAGGATGAAGTTGCACTGGTGGCATGACAAACACACAACAGTTGAACTTGTCTATATGGCACCTACAAACCTTATCATCTCGGGAACGTTTTAGTCCCAGGGAAATCCTTACCCAGTTTTATCGCCTTGCAACCTGAAGCATATGCATCCCCGTCCGCCGGAGAAAGCATAAACCTCGAACACCAACCTCTTCATCCATCTTCCTTTTTTCTATCGGCCCACACTTATTATCAAAAGTTCGCCACTTTCCATGCCATCCCTCATCCCAACTATTTTCGGTTAGCCACCACCTAGTAGCTTGGTTAGCTATTCGCTATCTAACCTCATTCACTGCGTGCCTTTTTCAACCCCGCATCTCTACTGCTGTCCAACCACTCCTCAAGAATCAACAGGTTCCACCAAGCGTGGTCCTTTCACCATTATCTTTTCTGGTTCTGCAAGCCGTCTATTGTGCCCGTTCAGAATATTTCTTGCTCCCCCATCCTGCCGGAATTTCTCAAACCTCTTTCCCGTTTTAAACCACAACCTACCTTAAACAAGTTTTCCACTTCCTTTTAGACCATCCCCGAACGTCTTTCATTCACTCCGGGCTTCCAGCTTAACATCACTCCAACACACTACGATTGTGGCGACCAACAAATGTTATTATGACTCACTACCATGAAAAAGGTCTATTTCGAGAAGTCCCGACGGATACTGAAGTGCGTGAGTTGGTGGCTCAGTTGACGATGAATCACCGAATCAGCGAGAAGCTGACGCGGTTAAGTGAATGAGTGTGGATAGAGATTAAGTTATCCTAAATGATGATGAATATGCTAGCGCTCCGCAAATTTGAAGATCTAGTTCAGACGATCAATAGAGTCAGGGAAGTGTGATCAATCCAAAATGTAGGGTATATGCAAGAAAGTTGCCAAAAACGAAAACCATAACAGAGGGATACTAAGCAGACTAAAGATATTCTGGTTATATCGCCTTTTTATAGGGAAGATAACACTGACACATAACGAGAAACGGGAAGAGTCAATGGTAGGCTGAGAGGACGGATAGGGATATGGGTGGGGAACTGGAAAATTGACGGCATCTGAATATCCGGAATAGAGTAAAATAGGACGGTAGGATACCATACCTATAAGAGGTTAAGTACCAGTGGCAGCTTAAGCGGCATTGTGCCGACGGCGTCTGTCACATAAAATATGGACAACACATCGGAAGAGGATGAGTGCCGGGGAGGAGTCAAAGGAGACGGCCAGAAATTAGGTATTCCTTTAGCTAATGGATTGCCTCATGATACGGCGGGCATATATTGTCGACATGTTGTTGGGAGAATAGTGACAAATCAGTCGTGAGAACGTGGCTAGGGCGATTTTGGAGACCAACAGCAGAGTAATGTTTATAGCAGAGCATACGGGGTACATGGAGAGCAAGTATACTTCTGTTACTGGATATTACTATAGGGCGACGTTTTATTGGAGTGATCAAATGACAATTACCAGTAGCAAGGCTACACAAGACCGGCCTAGAGCAAAGGACAAAGATGAAAACCTTGTATAAACTTGAGGTAAAATGGACCCGTTGAGAGAGCAGCAATGAGTTTTGTGTGTTTATTGAGGCAGATTCAGAGGTACATCAGACGAACGATACATCTGGTGGTTGGGAAAGACTACTAGAGCGCTGAGGAGATGGACTGCCGGGGTAAAACTGAGCAGCGTTTACCACAATATAATTGATGGACCATGGTATACCAACATGGAAACGGCGAAATAGATGGTAGATGGATCTGGGATGCAAAGCTACAACGATTGCACAGTTAGCGAAACACTGGGTGATGATGGTGTACATAGAAGGCTAATGAATGTCGCATAGTGACCGTTTTGTAGGCGGAACGTGGGATGGCATCAGGGATGAGATGCAGTATTAAGGAACCTTATGTAAAGACAGTGGTTAGGGCGGCAGATGTGAAATAAAGTAAATCCATCGACGGAGAAAGTGATGAGGGTCGGTGACTTTATGCAGTGATGTAAACGGGCAAAAAAGTGAAACATCTGGAGGCAAAGGTCGGCTGCTAAGGTGCTAATGAAAGAGGTTACCCAAGAAAAACTAGTAAGGGGTAAGAAAATTAGTCACTTCACTTTAGGTGGGCAGGGATATTCTAAAATGAAACCACTGATTTGGAGTAACAGAATCTGAGGTGCACCGATGTGGCGGTTCGAGAGTCGACTGGAAAGTGAAGGTGGTAGTGAAGAAAGCGGAAGGTAAGTGCACACCTATCAATGATAATTTAGACAGGTAATATGCGGCGTCAACAAGGATTTGAAAATGCGGGGTGTATATTTTATGTATCCATTTACGGTCAAGAGTTGATGGGGTGGAATATCAGAATGAAGCAGTGGACAGGCACTACGGAGGAAAAGTGGACTGATGATGATCGCGGATAATCAACGGTTACAATAATGACTCCAGAAGGATCTCGAAAACTCCTCCAGTGAGAGACTCCGGTTAATTATTATGATTCGAAAATAGACGGCAATAGTAACTATGGGAAAGTAGGAATATATTGAAAGTAGCTGCATTTTGTCATGGGGAATAGACACGCTCACGGAAGGGGTAGGGGATTAGTCGAGTGCAAATTGTATGGAGTGCAGATAAGAAGGACTAGGGCACAAAGAAAGGAATGATTGTACATGCAAATACTATGCGCCAAAAAAGAGGTGCTTGGTAGATTTAAGGGGTGCGCGCAAATATATTCATAAACGGGGTATGAAGTATTATCCGAGCGTGAAAAGCGGAGCAGAAATGGTAACGATGACAACATGCTCGTGGAGAAACCATTGAAGACTAGAGATTACAGTACTAATGACGTGACGGCAGCAGCCAAGCGGGCATAAACCAGTGTATTTGCAACCCGAAAATGGTGCTTGTGGATGAGGATGACCCTGTGCTGAACACCTAAACTGAAGACTACTTCTGGTGACAGGAGATGCAGCCCGCCACTCGGGTTACTCTCGCTCATCGTTGCTGGCTTCCAGAAGGCTTCAGTGTGTGCCCGCCGAAGCAGTGGATCTGGTCGCACCCTGCGCTGCTGTGAAGTACGAGTGAGCATAATCAAATTTTTTCACGTGGTCGATAGAGTAGCCAACGGGGTTTTGCGGAGGGACCAGCAAAATCAGGGCTAACGAGCGCAGTGATTGATTAGCTGAGGGTGACGGGTCTGCACTCAGTGCGATAGCCCGGATGGCGACCGACGTAGTATGAAGAGCGATTGGACATCTTAGAATGGCATGTATGTGTAGATGGGGAACCGAATAGGAAAACAGGAAGAGGAAAGCAGTTTCGGCCTGTCCAAGCTGAGGATCAACACTCAATACCTAGTACGGAAGGGGTTTCAGAAAAAACAAGCAAAGTGATACGTAACAAACTGAGGCCTTAAATGGGTGAAAGCCAGGAAGCAAGTGCAAAACAGAGAGCACGCAGGTATAGCGAGCGGTTAAACAGGTACTCCGGGCAGGCTTACGCACGGGACAGGAATACGCATAGGAAGAGGGATGGACCGATTAGGTTTTTCTAAAGTTGTTTGATAAGACCGGGAGCTATTGGCGCAGATGTTTTAATGGGGCGATAATGGGGAAATGCAGGTATGCGAGAGACCTTTGCTTAAATGGAACAAATCAACCGTTGTTTTTTTGCTGTGGATAAACAGGAGAAGAAGTGAGGGTAGTGTGTCCCGCGGGATGTTTTGCTATTTTGAATGACTAAATGGGAGACCTCATTCAAAGCAGTATTGACACTAATGCATTCATGGAAAGCTTGATGACAATAGAAACGGTGTGGTAGTCATGGAGCACACTCTCGAATACAGCTAGGGAAGTGGTTTGATGTGGAGCGGGAGGGTTCATTCCAGATCTCGCTATAAACTGTATGAGGGTATCGAGATTTCAGGGCCGATTTACACAGGGGAATTGAAATGAATTGGGTAGGATTTCGATGAAAGTAAGGGCTCGGTGGGTTGAGGGAAAATGGGAAAGGTGAACATACACGGAGGTGGATCAATTTGAATAAGAAAGTTGAATTCAGCTGAGAGCAACCGATCCACGGGGGAACGAAGGTAGGAAGCTCATAACACTCTAGATAGGACATGGAAGAAGCTGCTTCAAACAGGTTCTGGTGGAAACGCCCTGAACACTATCCGGGGTAAGTGAGGCGGGCTTGGAAGGATAGGGGAAAATGGTGAAATTACACTCGAGCATGGGCCAGATATGGGAAACGGGCACACCATCGACTGTGCTGAAGTTCGGAGCAGCGGAGAATGAAGCTAGTGAGTGGTTTGGCTCTACCTACCTGGAAGCCGATCGGTTCTGAAAAGTTGGGAGAACAGGAGTAACAAAATCCGAGGCCACATACCACGCGGTTGGAGGGCGGGGTTGTTCACCGAGGGCAATGGCACCTGAAAGCAACTGACAATCGCAAGGAAGTACAGAACTTTTGGATGCAGGTAATTTCACTTGCCACATACTACATCGGTAACTGAGCGAGGTAAGATTCTGTTGGATTTTGTAAAGCATAGATGGCGGACTAGCTATGGGAAAGAACACGGTTTTGATGTCGTACACAAAGAGAAATCGAGTGCCATGGTGAACTACGTCAAAGACATCATCGATATATGATGGACAATGGCAGTCCAACAACACTACCTTAAATCATACCACTTGGCATAGGCTTGTCAGATGAGTGGCCATCGACTAGTACTATCTGGGAGCGGGAGGATGAATAGGAAGCTAGCCACTCTAGAGGCGGGTCAGATGAACCCACGGATCTGAGTTTGGCCGACGGATGCTGGTGGGGTGCTCGGTCGAAGGTTCATGACGAACCCAGGAGTAAGATGTTTGCATATTTCCCACCGTCAATAGCTGGGACAGTTAGTTCAAAAAGTTAGTTTGGCAAGACGAACATGACGGAAGTTTGATGAAGCTATGTTGACCACTGCTTAGTAGACCGTTGGACACGAGATAGTCAGCTTGTTCAGACGTGACGGTTCGCTCCATTATTTTGCACACCACAAGAGTGTGGTCAATTGGACGGTGATTATCGGGATCCTGCTATGAGCTCTTTTAAAAGCGATGTATGATAACAGAGATTCTCCACTGCTGTGGGCCTACACTATTATTATTCTACGTAGCAAAATGGACAAGCGCCAAAATTTGTTAGAGTGTACTAGGCCGGGTGCTTTTTGTTTCCTAAGATACACCTCATTAGGGCGACTGAGCTCAAAGTCAGTCCTTTGAGTGTGTAATAGAGTGGAGAGGCCTTGTGTGTTTGTATTTGCCTCTCAGGCTTAGCAGCTCGAGCTTTATCCTCGACGTTTCTGTATCCTACTCTAAGTGACTGGGATAAGATTATTGTAATACTACTCAGGTAGTTGTTCCTGTTAGCATGAAAGGAGCCAGCTGCAAAATGGGCCTCGGAGACCAAAAAGAAATGGATCCCAGATCTCACAGTGAATCACGCTTGGCAGTAGATCCAAAGCACGGTAGCCATAAGGGTTGATGATATCATTGGAAGGGGGTTACTGAGGGGACGGTTGAATTTGTGCGTAACCTTCTTGTGATCAATGCCCAAGAACAGGTGAGTGACCTGCTTTTTGGCCCTAGGTAAGTTATGCTCGAAGGCCAGCTCAAGGACATTCTGCCCTCTAGTGGGTGTGCCTATATGTTGGGTCCGGTTCCCACTGAGAATTCATGAAAGAAAACCACTTAGAGAAGTTGGACTCGTGTTGGAGAACCAGTTATTTCGAGGATAACGGAAGTCACACAAAATGAGGTCGGCACTCACCGGGTGATCTAAAACTCTACCGTATGCATCAACAAGGGTGTTGGTTGTAGTTGTCAACAATCAGGGAGAACGGCAAATCCACCCTCACAATGCTGCATGGCTGCTGGCTTTCATTGGTAATCGAAAGGAAGTGCCTACTTGTTTCAGTGTGGGTGCCGTGGAACAGTTACTGCGACATTTTGGTGAATATAACCTAGGCACTCGCCATCCCGTTTGGATTGTCGAGAGCTCGAGAAGCTTTGATACCCAGCGATGCCTTTATGATCTGCATTGGATTGTCCAGGTAGCCACGCCTCGGCGATTAAGATTGTGTCGGGGTTAATGGATGGCGCCAAGGCCCCCAATCGGGTGATTTTTCTGGTTACGGAGCGGATGCTGATATTATTGAGAAGTAGGCCATTACTTGAACGGGAGAGGTGGGCATGTGGGCCACGTAGCATAGATGGAGAGCGCATGATACGCCAGGGTGAAAAATTTAGAATGTCGGTTGGAGTGGGGGTTCCAGGAGTATTTCAAGGTATGAAGTACTTAAGGGCATTTTATCGGAGGTGGAGTCATTAGTATGGGCACAATGGCTCCCTGTATGTTAAGAGAGAGAAGGTTCCGCGGATGTGGGGCGCCTGACTAGGCCAGCATGCAATTTATATGGGTTGAATAAAGTGAGAGAATTGGTTTGGTTGAATAGTGCACTCTTAAAAGAAGCTAGGGGAAGGAAGTTGTAGGCGGGACAGCCAGGTTGGCGAGGGGCCCTAGTTGCTTCAGTACCCGACACAAACGGTGATGGCCAATCAGTGGAGTCAAGATTACGATTGGAAACTATATAGGATTCGGGCATACCGTTGGCTGGGGGGGGGTTCGGAGAACGCAATCAGTTTTGCTTGAGACGGAGTTGTCACAGATCGCGAGGACAAATGGGGTACAACCTCATCATAAGCCCCCGTACGACCCTGCCGGGGCGCGTTACCGGCTATGCTAGGATGAGCAAGATATCGGCTCGGTGGATCAAGCGTAATACCATCCGGAATGTCAGCCCTTAGGCACAATAAACGAACGGATGTTTGTTACCTCCAAACCGGAAGTTAACGAAATTCGGCAAGTCCGATCGATCAAGAAAGGAGAGTTTACAATAATCCATGGTGCATCTAAAAATTGAGCAATAACAAATCACAATTCTGCAAATTGGGCTTGGCTATACAGGTTCCAGGGTGATCGTGAGAATGGAACAGTATCACTGTTGTTGGACGACCGAGAACCAAATACCTGGACGGTTTGTAAAGATAGGAAATTGTGACAGTCAAACAAAGAGTGAAGATGCGGGAGAAGTGGCCACTTCCAATGAACAAACTGAATTCATTAAACCTGTTCCCCATAGGCAATCGCTACAACTCGTCGGCGGCCGATAAATCATGAAGGTTAGAAACTGGCAAAACGAAGTTAGATAAGTTACAGCGGAAGTCCGCGAAAATCAGGACAGCAGTTCTACCCGGCTGGGGGTTGCAGCGAGCTCGGAGATTGAGTCCCACTGTGTACGAATCCGGCTTATACTCGTTGACAAAATTTGCTCTAGAAGACCAGCCTTTCCGCCAGCTTTGTGAGCAAAATTTTAGATCAATACGATGCAATCGTTTATTCGCAACCCGTATTTGGAACGTCTGTTGTTCCGTGGTTGTGAGGTGACGTTCTTCAGGATTCGTTTTTTGAAGGACGGGGCATGATAGTCTTTTGGTGGTTTGTCCCTCCCATGGAAGATCTTCGTCGATATATTCACCCCGGAGGGGGAAAACCCTGCAAGTACCTTAAAACTCGCAGCTATTCTTCCGCTTAGGAAAAATGAATGCGAATCGCAGTCCACGTGCGCTGAAGACGGTCTCACTTTCCGGTCAGGAATCATGTACGGTGTGCGACGGTGCTACTAGCTAAAAAATGAGAAAAAGCGGCTCACCAGATCTGGGCCCCAGGGACTAGAAAGGCATACGCTGGTTTCACAGAAGCAGCGCGAATGCCAATCCAACAAGCAAACGCTTCTAACTGTCCGGTATTTCTGAGGGCAGCGGCGTCTTCATCTCCGGTGAAAGCCCTTCACTTTTATTGGCTTGTTCTACCGGGTAGTTGAGGCACTAACGATTGAATGAAGGTCTCGACGCAGGAAGAGGCAGAGGAGAGCAAGCCTATGTCTTCCAGGGTCTTCTGTCTTTCGAGAAAAAGAGATGAACAGGAGGTGAGGATGGTTCTGTGCCCACCACCGTTTGTGGCATTGACGGAGGAGTGGCTCTGCGGGGTGGTATGTATTCGGAAAAGGCTCATGAAGGATAATTATTCTACCGTGCTGGTAGAATTCAAGCTTATGGAGAGAGAAGCCTTGTGGTGGTTATTTGGGCGGAAGTCCCTCTTCTACTGCCGGATCACCAGGTAGACCCAAAAAGCCTTGAGGAATCTCTCCGAGGCCTCATTAGGCCAACTTCTTGTTGGTTTGGATCAGTTGGAGACATTTATCTTTCCCCAGCAGGAAATGTTCCAGAAATACAGAATGGCCCGTGACTTTGGTCTGGAAATAGCCACCACTAACTTAAGGTGACTTCAACAAGCCAAGTGTTGATTGGGAGAATCTACGGTGCAACTTAGGACCGGCTTCGTTCTCCCGCGAGACCTTGTAAACTGTACTAGGGCCTTTGCTGTGTCACCTGGTTAGGAAGCCAGCCGGGACTCAGTGTCTTCAGACCTTTGTCCTGGACTGGATAATATCACCAAGATATTTCGACGTACAGCAGGTCGTGCACTTACGTCCATTTGAATGCATTGATCACTCATGTCTGGCTACTGTATGGAACAGAGGAGCCATTTTTGTGCTCAAGTCACGGAGTAGACTCTGCGGCTGCCGAAAGCAGTTCCAACAGGTCAGGGAAGCCGAATCCTGAGTGCCTCGGTAGCCGCAATGTCCGGGTCAGGTTGTCCAGGCTTGGAAGTTAATTCGGGGCGAAACTTCAATCATGTCACGCCCATGCCCAGCGAGCCATAAAGCGACAGCAAGCAAAAGGGTCTAGCTCGATGTGACTCAAAACTGACACTTCTTTTCAAGAGTGGGAAAGGTTCAGGGAGAATATGGCACGACAAAAGCTGGTTGTGATTGCCATCGCAGCTTCCGTAATTGGTGCAACCAGCTGAATCGGGAGGAGCGACATATGTTTGGGGGACCTTAGCCATGGAATGGGCCCGTACAGTGAAACCTTTTGCTTATCTTTAAAGGACAGGCTGTAGCGGCCATTGCAGCTCTACAGAGCACCACTGACTGGAAGATGCTGATAAGCACAGGGCGGACATATTGGCTGGGCACCACCTATCAGCCCATATGCAGCGATCTGACGGTGACTGGGTTCGAATGTGTAAAGTCTGGAGCAAACGATTTGCTGACAAAAATGACTGAGCAGCGTGTAGCTGTGGACATTTTGAATGTCTTTCAAAGTCGCAGGGCTATTCTTTGTTTATCTGCTTGCTGTAAAGACGATAGGTTTTTGCCAGTTTAAAAACATGCTTGAAGTTCTCTGCTTGTGGACGGTTGATTCTCTAGCTTCCTAAGCTAGCATCACGTGCGGTGTCACGCTAATACTCAGAAGTGTTCCATGAAGTTTCAGTACAGATCATCCTTCATTTGTTACGCCGAATTTTACTGTATTCTGGCGATCCTTGAAACTTTCAGCCCGTTTCTCGTTCCTCGGGCTGTTCTCGGGATCTGTTTTGTTTCCGATTTTTCTATGAACCTTGGAGTTCAGGAGAATGATGTTATCAATTTCAGCCCTTGGTAACTCAGTTTTAACCAGTTTCTCCATTGTTTTCACAGCGTTTTTAACATTCCGAATCTCTTCGCTTTACTTGACCACTTGCATCTATAAATGTTTTGATGCGGAGATGAATGCACTAACCGTCCCTTTTGTATCGTTCAGCGAAGGTAATCCGGGACTTGGTTGTGCAGCTGGAATCAACCTTTACTCCGACAAGGGGACTATGAAAACTGGCGGATTCCCTCACTTGACAGCAGTTCCTCACACGTTGTCGAGAAGGTGCGAGACGGTTTGTTTACAAAGGAACCCAACCCTAACGGACGTAGGAAAGTAGCGGCTGTTTGCCGAATTAGAACTTCCGACAAGCGGCGAACAGCCAATTTTTTTCAGACACTAAACTTGGATGAGCAGAATTTACTCCGAACGTCCACAGACCAGCCTTTCGAAACAGTCGCCGTGGGGGCCAAAACAGTTGGGGAACATTTGAGCAGTCAGCCTTTCAGGGGACCTACTCACAAACTGAGTCCGTCACCGCCTTCTCAACATCCAGAGTTCAAGGTCCTGATAAAATGGCCGAGGAACTCTGTTTGTCCTCTCTTGGGCGCCTTACTCAGGAATCACCTAACAGACGCCTTGGCACAAACAGAACTCATGACAACTTAGGTGAAAAGAATCATGTTCGTCCATTATCAACTGGAGCATTTTGGTTGTATTATCAGAGGTGTCATTTCAATGCGCATTACTGCAACTCACCTTGTTTGGTATCCTTAGATAACCAGGGCAAATAAATCGCCGTTTTTGGCTCCCAGAAAGCTGTTGGCTGGGGTAGTTGTCCGCTTTACATCATTCATCAAGACTCGGGGACGAGCTACTTAGTGGGCACTGGAGCCGAAGCTGCTGTGCCCCCACCTCCAGGTCAAATTCTAGATTAGTGTACCTCTTCCATCTAGCTTGCTCCGTAGCACTTCTGCGCAGACCTATGGGCAACTTTCGAAGACGGTTAATTTTAGCCTTCCTCGCGAATTCTGGTGAGTTTTCCTCATCGCGGAGGTTCCTGAGGCCGTACGATGCATTGACTTCACGCACCCCTTAGATCTATTGTTTGATCCCCGCAGCATAAACCTAGTGGACCTTTTCATTAATCTTTTTTTAATGGGGTTTTGGCTGATTTTGACCCTGCTGGTCCTGTTCTGCTTTAAGCCACGGATTCACACTTTTTCAGGTCTGGGCCCAAAGGAGCTGCCTCCACTGTCCGTACCACCTGCAGTGGCTAGCTAAGAGGACGCTCAAAAAGCGCATCAAGCCCTTCAGCTTTTGCAGGGGCACGCCGGCTCTTACCCGATGGACTCAAAAGTGTACGCGCTGAGTTCCGGAACGCTCTTGAAGTGGGTATTATTCGTG
This sequence comes from Fasciola hepatica, assembly GCA_948099385.1. Taxonomy (NCBI): domain Eukaryota; kingdom Metazoa; phylum Platyhelminthes; class Trematoda; order Plagiorchiida; family Fasciolidae; genus Fasciola; species Fasciola hepatica. The sequence goes on along the minus strand of CANUEZ040000126.1, from coordinate 2,458,848 downwards.
AGTCGAATAGTCCTTGGGTTTTGTTACTGCTCAAGTTTTCTGAAGGCCAGAGGTTTTGGTGACCATACGGAGGTTATAGACCCCTCATTAAGGCCGCTGTTCCAAATGGGTATGGCATCTTATATACCCGGGATATCACGACCAACCTCAGCGGTGCTCATGTGTTCTCGAAAAACATGTGAGAAGAGCCTCTCACTAGGCTCCCTATTCAGATGGGGACGTACCTGAAACTGAATCAACAAAATATTTGACCTCTTCGAATTTCTAAGCATGCCACTTCGTTTACATAAAGCTGCCTAAACCTGCCAGCCTTTTGATTGTCAAATTACCAGAGTCATAGGCTTTGTTTTTGCGCATGCTAACTACCAGTTAGTAGTCCGTGAATCTAAAGACGCACATAAGCAACATCCACTTTTGCTGTCTGGGCTTCTGGTCGCATAGGGCATGGCACCCACGCGGGTAGAAGCGCATTCCCTCAAAACCCAGGTAATGTTTGAGCCATACGATTGACAAACGTGGTATTCGTCCCTTTAAAGTAAGAGGACAGGCCTTCGTGACCTTTCACTGCTTATGAAGGTGGCTGCCATTCGCGGTTTCCCCGGGATGATAGGCTACTGTCGGCTTTCCATCCCAAATGGTACTCACTTGATGCGGTCCTTGACTGATCTACTTAGAGGTGCTAAAGATGGTCTAACAGAATTATCGGAGGATGTCGAAGCTGCCTCCGGTGCAGCTAAAGGCACTGTGGTTCCTGCTACTTCACTGGTTGATTTAGACGATGAAGCCCAATTCAGTGCAGCTGCCGACGCCTCCGACTAAGCAATAGGCGGCTTGCTCCGGCAGTGGTCCACATCACAACTGGAACCGCTGGCCCCGTTTCTCCCGCGGTTCGCAGCCAGCTAAAACTAACTATTCTACTTTCCGCACAGAACAACTTGCTCTTTGTAGTACCTTTGGACACTTCTGACTTATCCGCGATGACGAAAGCCCCTCCATCTATACTGATCACAGATTGATACCAAGTTTTCCTCGGCCGAACGGGCAAACAGTCAAAGCGCGAGGTACCCCTTTTGGTCTCCGTGGTAAAAATTTTCCTCGCATATTTTTCACTTCCGTGGCACCGACATGTTCGCTATTGCTGCTGTTTCTTGAGTGACCGCTTATTCTATTTAACACTGGGTTATGGACCTTAGAAGTTTTCCTGTAGCTCAAAGTTCGGAGTAGAATTTCACAAACCCGAGCCAAATAGCATCACTTGAACTTTTGGGGTTCCGATAGGTCACTTTCTCAGGCCCGATATTTTGTGACACAACCTTACCAGATCAGCGCCCCATTATACTCATATCTCCCCTGCGCAATCTTCGAGGCTTTCAATAATTTCACCCACCCTACCATCCACACAGCCGCCAAGCTGGTGGTGGATAAGTACGTCTGACGCGGCACGCAAGAAGATATCCTCACTGAGCTATTTCATGTGTCCTGTCCCAGAGATCGAAGGTAAGTAGATATAATGTCCCCTTTGGGTCACCTTTAACTGCCTTCCCAAGGCTTTCTCATACCCTCGTGGACAATGCGAAACTCTTTAGCCCGGGTAACATTTTCCACTGCCTACCCAACACTGTTGACGGTTTCATCCGTTGACTGGTGACTGTTCCCGTTTTCAGCGTAAAAACCGCAACCATAGTAGCTGTTCTCATGGAGCTTTTGGTTTCTCTGTATTGTTGTCTTGCAGCCGTAACTACTGGTGGCGGAGCGCAATTTGAGTCCCACTAGTTTGTAAAGACGATGCGTATGCTAGGCTGTCACCGTTCTTGTACGACGGAGGGTCGTCTAGCAGTCAAAGGCGTGGCTGAGTTTTTCATCACCGGTCCGAAACAGCTCACAGCTTGCGACAATTCCAAATGGGCACAGGCACCTCTATTCGTTCTCGAGGGTTTGCTTTCCGCTTACACATCTGAAACTAACTCGCCAGCTGCTGAGCGAGCATTTGATTGAAAGCTCTGGTTACACGGGGATTTCTTCGTTATGGGTTGTGTAAGCGAAGTGGGTTGTTCTTCCTATGCTCAACAGCTGGTTGCTCAAAGGAGCTGGTTAAAAACGCTCCACCTTTGCTGGTGATCGTCGGCGGTCCAGCCGTTTAGAGCTTCTGATTACTGCCTCGAAGGTCAGAGGTTCAAACCCCGTACATCATCGATTATTTTGGCGGTAGACAGCTATTCACTGTCGCCTCGCTACTTACCTTGTCCAACCTACTGAAACAGGTATGTCTCCACGACAATTCTCCGTTTCTGGTTGTCGGTTATCCCTTTGAGTACAGTGGATATCAGTGGATATGGGATATACCACTTCAATTACTCTTTTGCATATCTCGACCAAGGTGGAGAAATATGCCACTATTATTAATAAAAGCAGTGTGTACAGCCATTGGTTCTGCCACCTTCGAACCAATATAACCATTCCACGAGGGCTGGAAAAGAGCCCGAACGGTGAAAGGTGTATGTAGTTTCACCGATAGTCAGGGCGGGGACGGGGCAGCACCGCATAACTATCGCCCCCCTAAACTGGCCCTTTTGTCTTCAAGGCTGTGAAAGGCCTGATCAACGATGTCGCACGCCGATTCCCCGATGATGGCATCGCCTCGCACCGTCCCCGGCAAGATTCTCGAGGGAGAAGATCTCATCAGATCAACTTCATATTACCGACGAAATGGTACTTCTGAGCATTGGACGAAGGAGCCCATACTGATTTCGTACTTTCAGAACGCTCCTGAACATCTGATAGCTTTTGTCACTCTCTCTTTTGGCAGAGACTCGTGATAGTGGTTTTCCATGAGTCTCTTTAATTCTGTGTGTCTTACTACCTAGTGGCCCAGAAATCTATGGTCCGATTCAAATGAAACGCTATCCAAAAGCCACCAGACACCGAGCAGGGTGCATCTAGTATCCATATCGGCCTCCAAATCGTTCGCTATCTTTGTGGACGACTGCCCGTCTGATGTACGCACTCATATACAACAGAAATCTGACGACAGGGAGATCTATCAAACGATCATAAAGGAACCGTACTGCGATGCTCTTCAGGCTGCTCCTGACATCCTGTTCCGGTGGCCAGTTTACTACGACGTGGCCGATTGCGAAGTTATGTCGGTACACTAAAGCGAGTCAAAAAGGGATGGGTCCGGTTGCGTTTTTTCCATATGACTTGCTTGAGACCACGAACTGCTATATTCCAGTTCTCATGTTCAGGCCAAACCATTTTTCAGATACCCGGGCACGTTCACCTTTGTTTCCTGTAATTTTTGGGCAAAAAGCAAGAATTTCTGCGAGGGCAAAGGTGTACTTGACTAGGGGGCATGGCAAACTCGAGTGATAGCACGTCAGGAGAGACACAAGCAGGTAAGCAGGAGAATCAAAATTACGTGCAGCAAAAAAGCTGAACAAGTTTACATGTGAATCATATCAGGCAAGGTCGTAAGACAGTTGATAACACGTCTAGCCAGAGCGATCCGGGGTATGACTAGAGTCAACCCTACCTGCGAGTGTGAAAGCATGTGTCCACGTACACGGTACAACGATCGTTGGTCTTTGGAGTGTATTCGTTTGTTTGCCCAAAACTGCCTCATTGCACACTTGCCTACTTAAAACGAACACAAAGTTTGCACCCGGGAGAATTTCCCACAGTACTTGCCACACTGTTAAAACTGCGCATGGAGGTGGACGTATAGGCCTTCCCCAGCACCCAGGCGAGATATCAGCACGATCGAGGGTGTTTAGATGAAGGCCACACAGTTGGCGTGAAAGTCACTTTGCATGGCTTGCATTAATCGGCCTAGTATGGACAGTGGAGGGACTACAGATAAATGAGTTTTTAGGTCCACTGTACTCTCCCAGGAGGGCTTGAATCAGCACCTGTTCGCAGCAGCGCCCGCTGCATTGTTACACTGTCATTTGCTAAGTCTGGAGAGGCAAGGCTCAAGTCGGAGGGCTAAGAGGGACCTTTTCCTGACTGCAATTTAAAGATGTGCAGCTACTTACTCGCTGTTTTGTGAACTTTGAAACTAAATTACGGAAGATACAATTTGCTTTAGCTGCCACGCAGTTTGGGCAACGCTAGCTCTAAATGGAGAATTACACGGAAGATTTCACAGCATGAAGATAATAATTGAAATTGTTATGCCATCCACATAATACTATAAATGCACAAATTTCTTTTCGTCCCAATCTGCAGACATTTCCGTATACTTTTATATGGGTACACATATAGGTATGAACAAAACTTCCCACGCAAAAACCTTGTATGCATGCGCTAATTTGTGGCTATATGTGTCTGCGTAGTCCAGCCACCGGAACGTTCGAGCAACGCGTAGCAACCAATTTCGACACAATTCAAAACAAAGTCGATTCCAAATAGCTACGGTACTATATACAACAAATTAATTAATTTTACGATAATCAAACCTCAATAGTATTCCTTCTGGGCTCTTCCGCTCCAAATTGGACAACAAATCAACAACTGCAGCTGGGTTACAGCAAACGGTTAGATACAGAAGATGAGATTACCAAATACAGTCACAACGAAATTCAAGCTGAGCGACTCTCTCTCGAGGCAACGGTAGGAGGCCGGTTTGTGACAAAGATTTGGAGAAATAAAACAAACAATCGGAATTCCAGCAAAGATAGCTCATACAAATGATAAATGTCGTTTTTAATGTGGATGCTAATGCATGGAACGGGTTTTCTTGAACTCCTTTTCACCAGCCCCCAAAATCCGACCCGGATTTTTCTCGTGCACCGTTAGATGTGGTCGGCCTCATGCATCGGCTCTCCCTACGGTTCCCCAATACCTAAAACTTATCACCGTCAAGAGCAGCTCCCAGTCGGTCAAGTGGATCAACTCTCGGTGGTTTCTCCCGATTCGGCAGATCCGAAGACCCGCTTCCCACTTGAGAGTAGTTGGCCTCTGAACTTACACCACCAGTGTCCCGTTCGCCCTCAATAAGACAAATCTTTCTAATGTCACGGAGCACTAATCCTTCATTGGTTCGCACTGTTGCCGTTTGCACCAAACCATCGTCCGAAACTGAAATGCTTTTGATGGCTCCTATCGGCCACCGGCCACGCGGCAAAGCCTGCGAAACTAGTAGCAATACATTACCCGATCTTAAGTTGCGTTGTCGAGTTATCCACTTCTGCTGCTGTTGTAACAGTGGAAGATATTCCCTGATCCATCTCTTCCAAAGCTGAGATGTTAGGTAGTTTGCCTGCCTCCACTGACAAACCAGTCTATCGCGCAACGAATCCGTCGGAATATCTCGTGGGTTCGCCCTCAGGATAAGTGGGTCATTGGGCGTGAGTACTGGCAGATCACGACAGTCTGAGGTCAAAGGCACTAGCGGTAGTCCGTTCACTATCCGCTCAATTTCCGTAAGGAATGTCAACAATAGTTCGTCAGTCATCGGCTGCTCGTCACAAATTGAAAGAAGTACTCTTCTAACCGAGCGCACCATGATCTCCCATATGCCACCACGGTGACTAGCATGTGGGGGATTGAAACGCCACTGCACGCCCCGTTGCAACAGTCTATCCGCAATCTTATCAATAGACCATTTTTCCATTAGGTTCTTCAATTTCCTTTGAGCCCCAACAAAGTTTGTACCGTTATCACTAAAAATCTCGGATGGTGCCCCTCTCCTCGACATGAAACGCAGCAATGTCATATTGAACGAATCCGTGCCTAGAGAATAAGAAACTTCAATGTGCACCGCACGCATCTGTAGGCAGGTGAAGGTGCATCCATATCGTTTCTCTATGCTGCGCCCGTGTTTAACTGCAAATGGGCCAAAATAATCTATTCCGACTTATTTGAACGGAAACCAACCTTGTTGGACTCTAATGGCTGATAGAGGAGCCATCATCTGCTTGTCTTCGACCGCCAAATGCTTCCGGCATTTCCAACATCCTCCGAGTACTCGCTTGACGGCAGCTCCCCCCTGTACAATCCAAATATTTTTGCGACGTTCCGCGAGTAACTGCGAAGGCCCTGCGTGTCCTTCCATCGCGTGATACCATCGGGTTATCGGGTCTGTAATCGGGTGAGTCTTGGGTAGTATCACCGGATGTTTCACACCCTGAAGCTGACTGGAGTAGTGCAGTCGTCCTCCAACACAAATTATTCCATTTATTAAAATTGGATCGATTTTTAATGGGGTCCTGTTCATCGGAGATTTGTTGGTGCATAAGTTATTGCTTCTGTCTCATAGCCATTTTAGCTCTTCGCCATAGACCTTAGCTTGTACAATCAAAATAACACTTTCCTCCGTTTTAGCAATGTCGTTTAACTTGAAGGGCCCAGTTGTCAATCCTAGATCCATGCGCCCGCCTCTCATGACTGCAATGCTCATTTCAAAACGGGTTAACCACGCTACCGACTTCAGCAAGTGAAACCAACTGGAGTGCCTAGCTAGAAGTGCATCCGTCCATGCATCCTGCAACACTGTGAGAACTGCACTCGAAGGCTGCTTCAACTCAACGTTTGATGGTGCTGCAGACACCGTAAGACTGGTCGGCCATGAAGTTTCATCGTTTATCAAGAATTTAGGACCTTCGAACCAGCAGCTGTTATCGCTTGGTGATGTTGTGCCTCTTGGTGCCAAGTCTGCAGGGTTAGCCTCCGATCTGACATGACGCAACTGCCAGGGTTCCGACCACTGATGGATTTCAGCCAAACGGTTGGCAACGTACGTACTGAATCTCGTTTTAGTGTTGTTTATGTATTGCAAAACTATAGCAGAGTCCGTCCAGTAGCAGATCTTATCAAACTTGATTCCAGTTTCTTCCATTAGAATCCGAGAAACTCCAACGGCCAGTCTTGCTGCGGCTAACTCCAATCGAGGGATCGTTACGGTCTTCAGAGGAGCTACCCTTGACTTAGAGAACAGTAGGGCACGGTAGGGGGCTATGTCCCTTGAAGCCATTCTGGAATACGCCACCACCCCATAGCCAACTTCAGAAGCGTCACAAAATACATGAAGCTGTACACCTTCGCTCAGTGAGTCACCTCTAATAACAGAAAGCTGAATTTTGAATGCGCATAGTTGTTCCATACTTCTTGACCACTCATTCCAGCATCGTAGGGGTTCTTCTCCAATTGGGTCGTCCCGACCAAGCTTCAAGCGACACAGTGATTGCAGTAACTCCTTGCCTGGCAGAATGAAAGGTGAAACCAACCCTAGCGGGTCGAACACGGATGATACTATAGACAACAAGCCGCGCCTTGTTTGAGGTTTTTCGCGTGTTGCGAATGAAAATTGGAACGTGTCTTCTATTGCATCCCATTCTAACCCCAGCGTCCTCTCCGGCACAGGCGCGCAATCATCTATTTCCAAAGTGGGATTAGCCAACTCAGATTTTGGTAAAATATCCAGCACCTCCTTACGATTACACACCCACTTATGAAGTGGGAATCCACCTCGTGATAGCAACTCACTCATCTGGATAGCAAAACTTGCATTCTCCGGTGTAGGCAAAGAAACAAGACAGTCATCTACATAGAAGTTGTTATACACGGCCCTGGAGACGTAATCCTCATACTGTCCTCCCCAATCGTCTGCCGTGCGAGGTAACTCGAAATTTGCACAAAATGAGGAGGAAGTAGCACCAAACGGGTGGGCTTCCATCTGATATTCAACAAGATTACCACCTAGTCGACCATTTTCCCACCGGAGGAACCTCAGTGCTTCTTTGTCTCTCGTCGGCACTTGAACCTGCATGAACATTTCTTCAATATTCGCAGCCAACGCGACAGATTCCTTTCGAAAACGAAGCAACACTTAAACTAAGCTTGCTGTCGTATCCGGTCCTTGTAGCAAGTAATCATTCAAGGAGCGTCCCTGGAATGCAGCCGCACAGTCAAACACCACCCTAAACTTGCTAGGCTTTTTAGTGTCTGTAACTGCGTGATGTGGGAAGTACCCCTTTGGCTCGAAACCCATTTTTAGCTGTACATCGGGCACTAACTGGGCTTGGCCCCTGCTCACATAACCCTCTTCTGTTGTAGAGTATTCGTCAAAGAATTCAGGGTCACACGCAAACCTTTTCCTCAAGCCTTTCAATCTCTCTTTGGCCACAATATAGTTATTTGAAAGTCTCACTTCAGGATTCCTCCACGGAAGTGCAACTTCATAGTGTCCGTCCAACCAGGTTGTGGCACTGGAAACCATATCAACGGCCTGTTTGTCTTCTAATGAAGAAGAGTTTTCCGATGCACACGCATCGCAGAAATCGGCCTTGTATAGTCGATCGATCTGTTCTGCTAAGGGGTCCATTCCCCTCTGAATGTGGTTTATTGTCCACACAAAGCGTGGTTCCTGGTTTATCGGACCAAGAACAATCCATCCTAAAATCGTCCGCACAGCATAGGGTTGTTTTCTTTTGCCGCATCTTTTCTCTAATGCCCAATGTGCTTCTGGGACGTGGGCACCTATCAGGATTCGCACTCTCGAATCTTACAGATTCTGTCTTTGGACGCAACATAGGTGAGGCCAGGATAAAATGTCCGCATCTGTGAAGTACTGGACTGCTTGGATTGGTAACCTATCAACACAAAAGGCTCTCTCTAGATTCACGAAATCATTCTCTGACAATGAGTTCAGTCGCAGCTCCGTTATTCCCGAATTCCAGGTGGTAGTCCCATTTACGGTCGAAATCGAAAGTGAGGTCGGGGATGCCTTCAGGCCCACCAGCTCCAAAATGTCTTTTTGTATTTGAGTCATATCAGACCCGCTGTCCAGCAGAGCGTAGGTCTCCACAGAGCCCCCCGGTCCGTCTACTCGCACTGGTAATACACCTAAACTGACCCGACATTCTGGCTTAAGAGTAGCCGCACGATTATTGGTCCGCTGCCCAGGCTTTTTTTCACTGTCCGTACCCAGCTTATCCAGCCGCAGCTCTTGTGTTGTATCTTGCGTGACTCGATCGGTACATTGCCTCTGTTCAACATGCAGTAGAGGGTGGTGCCATTTCGGACAACCTGGTGTTGAACACGGTTTGGAAACAGAACAGTTGCTAGACAGATGTTCACTTTTGAGACACGAAAAACAAGCCTTGATTTCTTTGATCAATGCCCAACGACCGGGTATATCACGAGAAAGGAATCGCTGAAATTCCTCAAGTGCGTGTATTCCATTACATGCCGAACGCCTATAAAGTGCGACCAACAAAATACTACCCTGATTTGGCATGAATCGTGTCGCTTCTGGATGCGGGTTTTGTGCATAATGCCTCCAACTGGATGACCGCGAATACCCCTGGGCCTTGCTATTGGCAGCCAGTTTGCCAAACCTACTTCGGGCAATCCGTGCCTTACGGAACACTAGGTGCTGCAGATCTTGGAACCTCGATTCGTCTCCTCTTCCCAAAATATCATCAACGGTCCTAGCCCACAAATCCTGGAGACGCGTTGGTAGCACTCGAGTGATACGTTCCATAGACTGCAATGAGTTGAGGTCTGACATGCAATTCATCTGCGAGAGGGCAACATCACAGTTCAGCATTTTTAACGACAACTTGGTCAGGGCATCCGAATCTTCCACCAGAGGCTGCAAACCTTGCAATAAGTTGTCAATCAGTGAACGAGCCACTACATGATCTTGTCCATAGAGATCTTTTAAGATTTCCCTAGCCCTATTGTATGCCAGTGTTGAAGGCAACATAACACATTCGGCAATCGCATCCCTTGCTTGTCCCTTGCAGTAATGCATCAAATAAAGCAGGGACTGGTCCTCGTCTCAAATTCTACCTTCGACGTAATATTCGAACTGTTTCACAAACCTCCAGTAGGTTGACGAGCAGCCCGCAAATGACTCCGGTTCCACCCTGGGTAAGTCCAAACGATAATTCACTGCAGGTTCCGCCACTGGAACCAAGCTTGTTGTTCGTCGTGCATCGTTCTGCACGTGGCAATCACCTAGGTAACGAGAAAGATGTTCACTGGTCATTACTCCACCCTTGACTTCATCTCTGTTGACTAGATCTTCTTCTTCCTCAGCGAGTGCCGAAAGCAGTTTCGCCATTTCCGTCTCATTCCTCACCTAGAGCAGCTTACTTTGCTTATCCAACTCTAATTGTTCTGCAACCTGCTTCTCCTTCAACTCAGCTAACAACAGATCAGCTCTGGCTCTATGGAAAACCGAGCTAACCCTAGAACAACCTGATATACTAGAGCCTGAGCAAGAAACATGACCAACACCTACGGGCAAAGGGGTTTGGTTCACCTGCAGGGTATTGTCCTTTGATTCGGAAGGGTTTGCCGATTTCCTGCGTAATTTCATTTCTCAGCAATTGCCAAGGATATTGAGTACTGTGTAGTCCAGCCACCGGAACGTTCGAGCAACGCGTAGCAACCAATTTCGACACAATTCAAAACAAAGTCGATTCCAAATAGCTACGGTACTATATACAACAAATTAATTAATTTTACGATAATCAAACCTCAATAGTATTCCTTCTGGGCTCTTTCGCTCCAAATTGGACAACAAATCAACAACTGCAGCTGGGTTACAGCAAACGGTTAGATACAGAAGATGAGATTACCAAATACAGTCACAACGAAATTCAAGCTGAGCGACTCTCTCTCGAGGCAACGGTAGGAGGCCGGTTTGTGACAAAGATTTGGAGAAATAAAACAAACAATCGGAATTCCAGCAAAGATAGCTCATACAAATGATAAATGTCGTTTTTAATGTGGATGCTAATGCATGAAACGGGTTTTCCTGAACTCCTTTACAGTGTCTGACCCTGTATATGCATATATATGTATATATACATGCATATGCGCAAAGTGTTTCCGAATATATTTACATGTTTATATGCGTGTACAAGTATACTCACTTATTGCTGTATATATAGGGGCTTACATACCTAAGCAAAAAAAGGTTTACCCAAGCACGCTGTTGTGTGTGTCTTCTTGAATGTAAGTACACACACATGTACATGTGCATAAAACACGACCCAGTATATAAACATATTTTCTTGCATGTGAAAATGACGTATACAAGTAGGTTAGCAAATAAGTAAAAATAAATGTTTATGCATACGCATGCACATTTACGTACAAATACATATGTGAACAATAATATGCAAATATATATACATTTGCACGCATGAGTTTTACGTGTTTACGTATGAATATATACAGCCAAGTACATGTGTAAATATTGAGGTTCATGTACGTGCATACGCATGCTTATATTTTTGCTTTCGTATTTATATATATATATATATATATGTATGTATACATATACATATATATATATATATACATATATATGCATCTAGTCACGTAAACTTTTATGTGCATATGTAAATACACATGTATATATATGCTGAATCCTTTTTCATATTTTGTGTTCCGTCGAACCTGAAACGCCTACCGTTTCCGTAAATCTATTTATAGATGAGTCAGTGAGCCCACGCTTCCCGTAACTTACACTAAAAAGATAACCACTGGAATTGAAACTCTTGGTAATGCAATACGCTTGTAGGGTATATCCGCCTACACTGCACCCACTCCCTCTACTTCATGTGGATTGAGGCCCGCACAAACGAGAACCCCCACATTCAACCAAAGTGCGTAAAATGCACACCCCTAAAACCCTTACCCCAAACAGGCGATTTTCCAAGTACGTCGCAGGAGAATGATGAACTCTTTCCGTAGTGAACTCAGAATTGATGGAAGATCGATATTACAATCTTATCCAGCCTGGACAGCATAGTTTGTACCAGATCATCCTGCGATACAAAATTCCATGCTGAAATGACTGCCCTCCGGACACCAAACACGAAAACGGGTATATTTTTTCGGGGACAAGAGGAGCGGTCCGCAGTACTGCTCGGAAGCAACAGCTTAAAGGAGGCCGGAGTCCTGTGGTCAAAAGGGCAAACCCTCCGCAGTCTAGCACCTGTGTCATCGTGATATTTTCATCGTACTTTCCTCTTGTAAATTAAAAAGTGAGACACATATTGCCACTGTTACCCAAGCACAAAGCAAGAGGAATTTTGTAGATTCGACCAACTTAGACTTCATCGGGGCCAATGAGTGTCCGCAAAGCAATAGACGCGCACACATTTCTCCTCGGTAACAAAGTTAGCACACTGGGCGTGCCTGATTCGTGAGAAAACTCAGCAATGCACAGATTTGGCTTCATCTTCGAGAAATACCGTGAGATCCTGAAAATGGCAAGCTGGGCATTCATTTTTTTGGGGCCGGCAAATGTGGCATTTCGAGGAGGCGCCTTTTTCTAAATCCGGTACTGTGCGGAGATTGAACTTTTCAGCCGTCTGATTTGTGCTCGCTGCAACGGAAGTCCTATTGCCTAAACATCCTGTTCATCCCCGTTCATAACTACTGAGTCAGCCCTAAGTTTCAAAGTGTGAATGACCGGGGTCTGCGATTCACTCAGAGTCTGCTCAACAGACAACCTAAACGCAGGTTTCTGCGTCGTGTTACTTTCCCCCCGGTACTTGCTGGCGGTGTTCACTTTGCCCAAGTCTACTGCTGCATTGGTAGCTTTGTGACCGCAACCTACGTCGATACTCCGTCCGGAAGCTAAGAAGATTTCTGAGTTTCTCAGCCGAGGAACAAAATGTAGCAGTTAGATTTTTTCAAGCTTTCTGAGGCCAATAAATCGTCCTACCCGACCTCCTCATTTACGGGTAGCTTCTGACTAGTGCTACATCAGAACAGAATCTTGGAAGATTCCGTCGACGCACTTGTTGGCTATTCACCTTACAATGACAGACCAACAGCGACAGTCCATGGATCTCCTGCATTCGATGGAATCCATATCCCGTTTCGCCGACCACAAGCTAAATGTGACTGCCCGGAACCGACTACGGGTCAAAGCTGCAGGGTTTAACCCTACTCTAGCAGCCAATCTACATGACTGACGGAACATCGGCAGCCACCCACTCCTACCGGGAACAATAGTCGTAAAGTATTGGAAACAGGTGGCTCGCAACTGCTACTGTCACTGCACAGCTTAATCCTAAAGAACTCCGTTAGTATTTTTCCTCTCCCAAGAACAATCGGAAAAATTCAAATATTTGATCTCCGAGCCTACTACTCCTAGCTTCAGTTGACTCCTCTATTCGTTTTCATATTCACTCCAATGAGTCTTCTACTTGAAGTCTTTGATCGCGCGAGTAATGGTGAAGCCGTGAGACAGGAAGAAACGGTATACAATTTCTCAAGGCTAGGTGTATCACTGCTGGTACAATCCAAAAGATGAGGAATCGCCGATGCTTGCACGTCTGCAGATGCCGGGGAAAATGTGGCCTGAAACATGGGGGAAACAACCAACTGATGAAACTAGCGACGAGATTTTGGAGGATTGTTCACCATGGAAGTTTGTTTTATTGTGCAGTGGTTTTGCTTTTCCAGAGAAGTAGGGTAGAAGCGGAAAGGAGTTCCGTTAAATCAAAGGAGGTTCGTAAAATTCTACGAGCAACATTCATTATTGATCCGTGTTGTAAAGTCGGTAGGAAGAAGGTTCAAACTGGATCCATGTGGTGGAACAGAGATATGATGTTAAGTCATCAAAACCTGGAAGAGGAATGAAAGAGAAGCAACAGCCTGACCGTTGGGCCAGCTGCAAATGATGGCGGCAAGGGCCATGCAACTTCCTTGGTCAAAGGCTACGGAAAGCCACTTATGTAAACTATTAGTATAGCTGGAGTGTACATTTTGGATTTACGAACCTTGACTAGTTGGATTTTGGTGGCGGGCATACATGAAAACGAGTGACGCCCGCAAATAGGAGGAGATACTGAGACATGGATTAAAAGTTTGCCTGAAAAAAAGCGAAATCGGCAGCGGAAGGTAACGGAAGATATTGCAAACCTGATGAATTTTGAGCCACTTCCGATGGTACTCGGGGAAAGAAGCCATGAGCCTCAAAGAGGGGTGAATCAAAGAGGAGAGCTTGAGATAAAGAAGGATGCGGTCTGGTCGAACTTGAAGGACTCCTTCGAAGTGTGCAGGGGTTAAGGAGTATCGGGAGAGAACGGGAACTACGATGATAAGTATGGGCGGCCCGCGTATGCATAAAGTCACTGCTGGCTTGGCCAGGACGATGAAATATGAAAGTCAGCGGAAGTGACTGGTAACAGCATCCTTTGTGGTACACTAGAGTAAACAGGACTTACGCAGAGAAACTAAGGTAAGCTGGAAAGATAAAACAGTGAGATATCTTCTTCCCAATTATGACTCCAATCTTTTTGTTTTTAATGGTACTACTGACTCAATATTTGTCAGGTCCACGTAAGAAGACGATCATATCCGGGAATGCCCACAGGCTTGCCGCTGGAACACTCCCCATATCCGTGAAATCAGGAGCACCACCCCAGTTTACTTGAGGAACAAAATGCAGGGGCAGATAGATTCCGCCACAACCTGAGGCCCTTAAGTGGGATTCTCGGTCATGGTAACATCATTTCGCACAAGGATGAAATGCTGCATGCGACGCATAAACGACGAAAATAGAGCGTATACGAAAGCAGGTGGAGCTTGGTCCCGGCTGTTGGCACGACTAAGGCCAGAAGCAGAGGCCTCTTTCAGTGGCTACAGGGCTGGTGCTTAGCTGCACGGCAAAACTCGTAGTAGGACGTCTAGAGTGGCACTCTGGAACCGGTGTTAGGTCGGAGCAACGAATGATAACTGGAAGTTTGTCCCAACACAGGTGAATTCAACTCTAACGGAGAGCCTGGTGCATGGGGCGGGTGTGGACGAAGCCCTGAGCCTAGAGAGGTATTTCCCGCCATGAGTCAGTTTCATATGGATGGAAGATTGGACTTGGCGGTGCGAAGGGTTATACGAAAAGGGCAAGCTTGGGTAAAGAAACAAACTGCTGAATTTTTCACTGCAAACGCTGTGGTAAATATGTAAGTCTCCTAGCCAATGACCCAGAGCAACATGTCAGTAACCTAAGCTAACGTCGTACGCTTGCCCCTTTCCCCTCCTCCAAAGTGTACGGATCACCGTTGGATGCGCAAATGGGCATATTAATGAATCTGCTTCATTCCTCACTAAATATCTGCCGGTGGCCTATAGCGCGGATATGGAAAGGAAGCTTATTCAACGTTTGTGAACATTGCCACAGGCAGCAGCCGTAATAAACCTATGGAATACAATCTCAGTTGTAGTGCACACCATACTGTATATTCACTGATGGATACGATGTTCGCCACTCATAGAGAAACCATGCAAACTGTGGGAATGATGCTCCATACCTCAAGAAAATGAGGGCGACAAGAAACCACTGTTGCGCCAAAGTACACCTGCGTAGATGGGTTATACCTTTCTTAGCTCCCATCCAAAATTGTTCTTCACATTTGTTGTACCTGGTCCTTTCCCCTCGTCTCTGTCACTGTACGCATGTAGTTCGCACCACCCTCATTCGGAGTAGAATATCGAACAACATCAGCACGTATCGTCTATCAATATGAGGTGCTAACGAGCACAACCCCAGCGGTTTCATCGATTCGTAGCATCTGTCAAATTTACCTCGCCAAATTTGTTCTTGAGAGGCACTACAGCCCACGGAGAGTGCAGAACAAACCTGGCTACGCTCTCTCAAGATACGGTTAGCAAATAACCCTTGCCAGCCATTATCTTTTAACCCTTAAGGCATCTTTCCGGGGACCTAGAGCATTAGCCCTTGCTTTCATGCGGTAGATGTCCCTAACGATGAACAGTCTGCTGAACCCCTTGGGGCTGTAGTCGCAAGTCCCAAGTTTTTAATGGTGGGTTCCTATAATTTCCAATACTTGGAGCTCTTCTTCAGGAGTCAAGCTTCGATTGCCGTGGTAGAGGTTCTGGTTGATCAAATAGAAGTCGTGGTTGTGTTGAGAAAACCACAGGGCGATTTTTCGCATCTAGCTCCCGGCAAGAACAACCGTGATTACAGGAGGTTTAATATTATTGTATGAGATCACTCACAAGGGAAATTAAACCCATAACTTACATTGTAGCCGTCTTTCGTGGTATTTGGCTGCATGTGGTAAAACGTTAAAGGCCGTGGTATGAAAAGTGTTTCGGCAGTGTACTCGGTTGCTT
This sequence comes from Fasciola hepatica, assembly GCA_948099385.1. Lineage (NCBI taxonomy): Eukaryota > Metazoa > Platyhelminthes > Trematoda > Plagiorchiida > Fasciolidae > Fasciola > Fasciola hepatica. The sequence continues at coordinate 2,442,738 of CANUEZ040000126.1, read as the reverse complement.
TGGACGCCTTCTTGGCACTGGCACTCTCATGAGCAAAGTAATAAGTGAAGATCTTTTTGGAAGGTACTGAAGTCCTCCTGAAAGCTGTGGAAATACTAAGGCCTCACTGTAACGCATCTCGAAAACCTTCGGTAGTCATCATATAGCTCATCAGCACCCACCATAGTGGTTAACAGACCCGAGCGGATACAACCCTGTGCAAATCCTTATGTATCGAACCGTGGCAAAATAAAATACAGCCAGAACCATTTCAACTATCTCAACTATTTCCAACGGTCATCGCGAGTAAAGCTAGCTTGTCCACTGGTAAAGTAGCACCACAGGACTTCATCGTGTAACACTCACTTAACCAGTTGGACTACTACCCAGTAATAGACTTACGTAGGAGTATTGCTCAACCTCACTTGGAAGTATCACCGATAAGTGTTGACGAATAAGTGGATCGCTTCAAAGGCGGAAGATGATATGCCTAATCGAAGTGTACTTGAAGAAAACAAGCTTCTGGCTCCGCGAAGGTGCCATGAGGACGCTCTATCTGTTTGTGTACTTTAGGTTGCTGAAATTCTGGACAACCGTGTGTCCATCCCCGCATATCCTTGTTTATTATTGGCCACGAGAAATATTAAGTCACGAGCCTGACCGAGGCTTGTGTGCCAAGGTGCGACAATGCCTGTAGTGTCTCAGAGAGGCAACTTTTGAACACAAATGGTACTAGCGGATAAGGAGAGCTTCGCGGCACGGTGTACATAATGAAGCCCTTCAATGAAGTGAGTGGTATTGGCTGTGGTTGGGGAAGACTACTATGTAGAAGTTGCGCAACTTCTCGGTCGCTAGTTTGTGCTGAGGCAACTGCAGCTAAGTAAATTTCAGTGGTCGGTGTATTGAGATGGAAGAGAGAAAAAGCATCTTTCATGGGGTAAGTTCACCCAGGATGTGTAGAGTGACCCTGTGAACCGAGGGATATGACCCAGAAGACAAAAGTCCCCAGGCTAATACCGGTCTTTATTTGACGGCACAGCGAAGACCACTTGCTTGTGATCCGTAAAGGCGGTGAATTGTCCGCCTTCTCGCATGTGCCTGCAACGATAGATAGCCAGGAAGGCTGAAAGAAGTTCCTAACCTAGCCTACTGCACCTGGATTTGGCCGGACAAGGACGTTTGAAAGAGAATGCCATAGGTCTCCAAGTGCCACGTCTTTGCCGTTGTGGAAGAGCACCAACAGCTGGGTCTGAAGCACCTGTACTTGGTGCCAGGGGAGCTTTTGGTAGGAGATTTGCGACAGCGACCATGTTGAGGAAAGCCTGTTTCAGTTCAACGAAAGCGAAACAAGCATTCCCGGGAAGTTTGAATGTTTTGGTCTTACCATGCAGTGAATCCTCGTAAAACTTTGTCTTCTGGGTGCACTTAGGACTGGAAAGATGGGAAAAGCTTGCTAAACAATCTCATTTTCGGGGCTTTTTGAAGGCTGACGGTTCAGGATAATGAAGGAAGGACCGCGTTTTATGTTTTCACGGATGAAACGCCCGTGGTTTAAGTCTCGGGACCAAGTAAACCATTACCTTCTTGGGCAAATGGTCATTTGCAGCTTTGATAGTTGCCCCATATTGATAGAAATGTTTAAGGGTCGTTCGTAAATGCACAGTTTGGCCGTCAGTGGTAAAGCTATCGACTAGATATCATCTAGGTGTGTGTAAAACCCTTTAAACCTTGGCAGACCCAGTCCATAAGTCTCTGGAAAGTTGGAGCCGCATTGCAAAGACTGAATGGCGTTTGGAGAAACACCTGTAGGCTAGACTGTATGATTACAGCGCTTTTATTGCATGTCACTGGGATTGACGCAAATCTGATAGCACGCGCAAACCAAATCCGCACTACTAAAAATCTTGCAACCGCTTTAACTTTTCTTAAGATTCTGATGTGTGGAACTGAGCAGTGATCGGATGTGGCGTTATTGTTTACGGCCCGATAATCACTGTAAGCTCACCAAACATCAGCGGACTTTTTGATACCATACGCAGTGGAGAAACCCACTGGCTTAAGGGATGCCTGATATTACCAAGGCCCAATGTGTTTTGAAACTTAGCCTTGGCTATTTTTGTTTTCCGGGTGCTAATCACCTGGCGAGGCAACAATCCGGTAGACGGAATTAGACTATATTGCGCATTACGCCAGTCAACACCCGTGGTAACACGTTAGTAGGTAGTACTGGTAGTAAAACTCGTGCAGGATCTTCTGATAGCAGACTGTAGCTACTAGAACGACGAGGAATGGAGAGAGCCACGGCTCATTTTGGGGGTATGCCACTACTTGAGGCTTTGGTGGTCCTGTCCATAAGGCGAAAGCTGGACGGATCAACCCTGAGGTTGAAAGTTTGAAGCAAGTCGACTCCAGCGACTAAGTGAGGGGAGTTCAACGATAATAAATATCCATTGTAGATTACGGCTCAAATCTAGGTTAGCTGAGAGTGAAAGCATACCACAAGTTTTCATCGGTGTCATATTTTCTGCGACCGAATTGATTTTCACTGACTGAAGTGTTCCGTGAAAGAGAGTTGAATACTGTCTACCTGTGCTCCGTGTCTACTAGTATTCACGTTCTGGATGTTCTGTCCGTTAAAATGAATAGGAAGATTACGCGGGAAGGCCGGAAAAGGTGATCGTCTGCACCTGTCGGCTGAAGCATTACTCTGATAATCAGACTGCTACTCGTAAGGTTTTTTGCTTTTTCAGCCTTATAACAGTGGTCGCTGCCGTAACAGCATACCCCGGGGCTTCTAGGGCTAGGCTGTAGTGGACCATTGTGAGCGCCTACTCGGCAAGATATGGCATTTGATCGTGATGCTCCTAGCTCGGTAAACTGAGAGGATGGGTAATCCATCATTTCGGCTAGATGTTCTACAGTGTTAACGTGGCTTACGTCGTCGGCCTTAGCTATGTTCCGGGCAGAGAGTGAGGCGTATTGTTGTCCTCTGTTGGCCGTTTCCGCCAACTCATTGGAAGTCGGTTTATTCCGAAGTGCTGCCAATATGGGTTGAACGTCATGGAGAAGCTTCTACATCCGGACACGCCTAACATTGTATCATCCACTCTGGGGGCTGATGCCTTCCTCGAGTAAGAAGTAAAAGCTGCTTCGGTGTTTGTGTGCCACGGTCACCGAGCCTAATGCCGAACACCAGTTGTTTCGGCAGATGTTTTACTGACGCACCAAGTCCCCCCAATATGGCGCCCAGCCGACCATCGTACGACCATCTTCGGTGGGTTGCATACAATATCCCTAGCTGCTAGAGCCAAAGTGGACGGCAAGCTCCCCGCCAGACGCATAAGCTTGGTGGATTCGCTGGTTATTCGGGTCATTTTAAACTGCGCTTCTACTTTAACCGGCCAAAACTCTGGATCCACAGATGAGAACCCAGAAGCCCCCTTGCAAAGTGAGGATACACCGGGCTGTCATAAGCCTCCCGCATCTTTATCGCCTGCTGGTGGTATCTTTCGCAAATCAGTCGTTTTCGGTGATAAACTAAGCCAAAGTTGAAGCACTTTTAAAAATTATACAAGAAACTCTACAGAATACTGGAAAAAATCAGCCAGAGAAAATAAGTGAAAAGCAGATGAAAGAGGATAATGGAGCGGACTCACTTCATCGTATAGCACACCGGATCCGGGCCATATACCAAAGCTTGCCGGTAGACTCCCGGTAATTCACCGGCAACATGCTGGTGAGCTTCCGGAGATGTAACCGGTTACTTTACGGCAAATGGTGGGCGAGCGGAAACTCGAAGTACTCCGTCTCATACTTCATTGTTTCGTATCTCTGAATTTCAAGTCGCATCCCTCGATTAACGCCACCTTGTTTTCCCCCGTCCAACAGTGCCCTCAATCGCTCGCCAGGGAACTACGCCATCCCAAAGAACAAATGTAGGGTGATTGTCCCGAAGAGTATAAACACAACCCAAAAACAATCAATACATGAAAAGGCAAGAGTTGGTAATACAGTAGGAGGAGGGATAGAGCTTACGTGGTATATGAAAACCCCGCCGGCACGACCTCTGCTGGAGTCCTGGACTTCTGTGAAGTAGCCTGGAATGGATGTTTCGGCATCAAGTGTATCTGGGCCTAACAAGGTTTCTGTGCGGGCTATGGTCTGGGGCCTCTTATCCACTGAAAGCTGCCGAAGCTCCGAGATCTCACTCAGCATTCTCGGGCAACTGCTGTAGAAATACTTGAGCACATGCTCAGGAGTTGTCGCAGATTCGCCGGAGACAACTGACTTTGGTTTTGGGGAGGGGGAAAAAAAGGGAGATATGGTGGTGGAATAAAGGTCCTCGGGGAGACAAAAGCTAAAGATTTTGGGGGCTAGAGGGGAGACAAACTGTTGAGAGGGGGAACTGGTAAGTTTCGACTTCTAGCAGTCTGAGAAGTATCGTACCGGGTCGAAGATCTACATCTTTCAGACTGCAAAAGGGTAGGCTGCTTTTTGTGGTTTACCTTTGTGAGCACTGGGTGATTCACTGCTCCAAGTCTTGTTCGTGATCCTGCTTTGTAGGACCGCACCAGGGACCTTTTCTGGTGCGTCGACCTCCTCACTGCAGCTTTCGGAAGAAACAGGTTGCAGGTTTGTGTCTGGGCTCGAGGATGGGTGAGTTGTAACAACCGGTCGTGGAAAATCCCCCTTTTTCCCTCGCAATTCAGTGTTTTTCCCAACATCACTCATTTGCCTACCATAGTGACTTGTCTTTACGAGCTGGTTGTTTCTATGGACCAGTTGTTGTTTGTTGGCACCCAGAGCGCTACTTTGTTATATCCTTGTTCAGGACCTGCGTGACGCACATGCTGTTTGCTCACACGCTGCTATTCGGTTTCTCGTTGTTGAGTCCTTTCGATCGTATTATTGAGGTTTGTATATTTTTGATGTCATTGTTCATGTAATAATGTAGTATCGTAGAATATCACGGATAATCGTGTTTTGATTTCAGGATCCGTTGCGAATTTGGCCACGCATTGCTCAAACGTTCGTTGCAATACTCAATAGATCGATTCGGAACGAGGAAAAACACATAAAATGCCAAGAAAAGGGTCAAAAGCATTGGAATCCGGACAGGAAGTAACACGGCAAGTCTCTGGGGAGGTTTCGGGTACATTTGATCCTTTAGTTAAAGTTAGATCGCTTAGTCCTGTCAGTACTAGTTCATGTGTTAATGAGAGCAATATGGGTAGTAAGGATGTTGATTTATATAGGCTGAGAATACCAGACCTAGAACAACAGTTACCATCGGCTAGACTACAGGCCCAGGAGGCAGAAAATGAGCGTACACAAAAAGCGCGAGAGCACGAGACCAGCTACTACGACACTTCCGATAGATCAGGGCACAATGAAATAGGAAACCTCACGCCAGTCACTGACTATAAAACACCAACGATCGATTTTCCAAGAGTGGGACTAACGGTTTTCGACGAGTGATCTGAACACTACTGCAAGTTCGTCAAGCAGTTCGAAACTTTCGCCGAAAATAAGGTAACCGACTCCGGGCAAAGGCTCCTCTATCTGACTCACTACTGCCGAGGCCGAACAAGAAAAGCTATCGATTGGTGTAACATGCTCGACCCGGAACAAGGCTACACAAGAGCAGGGAAGATTCTAAGGGACTTGATTGGCCAACCAATCAAAGTAGCCCGTAACCTAATAGAGGGCGTGATGGTAGAGGTAAAGAGAGCCAAGGGCGAAGTCTACACAATGGCCGACCTGGTTGTAACAGCCGGTCGTGGAAAATCCCCCTTTTTCCCTCGCAATTCAGTGTTTTTCCCAACATCACTCATTTGCCCACCATGGTGACTTGTCTTTACGAACTGGTTGTTTTTCTGGACCAATTGTTGTTTGTTCGCGCCCAGAGCGCTACTTTGACACATCCTTGTTCAGGACCTGCGTGACGCACGTGCTGTCTGCTGACACGCTGCTATTCGGTTTCTCGTTGTTGAGTCCTTGTGATCGTAATATTGAGGTTTGTCTATTGTTTATGTCATTGTTTATTTTAATAATTTAGTATCGTAGAATATCACGGATAATCGTCTTCTGATTTCGCGATCCGCTGCGAATTTGGCTACGCATTGCTCAAACGTTCGTAACAATACTCAATAGATCTATTTGGAACGAGGAAAAATCACGCAAAATGCCAAGAAAAGGATCAAAAGCAGTCGAATTCGGACAGGAAGTAATACGGCAAGTCTCTGGGGAGGTTTTGGGTACATATGATTCTTTAGTTAATGCTAGATCGCCTAGTCCTGTCAGTGCTAGCTCATGTGTTATTGAAAGCAATATTGATCGTAAGAATGTCGATTTATATAAGCTAAGAATACTAGAACTAGAGCAACAGTTACTATCGGCTAGACTGCAGGCGCAGGAAGCAGAGAAGTGTACACAGAAACAGCGAGAGCATGAGACCAGTGACTTCGACACTTCCGATAGGTTAGGATGCAATAAGGTAGGGAACCCCACGCCGGTCGCCGACTACAAACCACCATCGACCGATCTGCCTAGAGTGGAGTTAACGGTTTTCGACGGGCGAGCTGAGCAATACTGCAAGTTTGTCAAGCAGTTCGAGACGTTCGTTGAAAACAAGGTAACCGACCCTGGGCAAAGGCTTCTCTACCTTACTCACTACTGCCGAGGCCGAGCAAGAGAAGCTATCGACGGGTGCACCATGCTCGATCCAGAACAAGGCTACACAAGGGCAAGAAAGATTCTGAGGGACTTGTTTGGCCAACCTTTCAAAGTAGCCCGTAACCTAATAGAGGGCGTGATTGCAGAGGCAAAGAGAACCAAGGGCGAAGTCTACACCATGGCCGACCTGGTGATCAAGATGCAGAACTGTTCAATAGCCCTCGACCATTTAGGTTACAGGGCTGACCTAGACGCCATGCACACTTTGGAAGGCATAGTCCGTCACCTCTCTCCCGAACTACAGGGTCGGTGGGCGGAAGAAGCAGAACGGATAAGCCGAGGCGACAGAGAAGCCAACTTCGAAGACCTGACTGAATACTTAGACAGGCAAACGAAGATAGCTGACAGCAGATTTGGCCGACTCATCCGGGACAGCAACCGAGCAAACAAGCCCGGTACTAGCCAAGTCCAAACCCCTGTACGGGAACATCCAAAGTACCAGCCTTGGACCAACACACACGTCATTTCACGAGATGCTACGGCGAAACCAAATTGCAGATACTGTGGTACTAGCCATGGCCTACCAGAATGCCCCAAGTTCGGCAACGCCACAATGGACGAACGGTGGGGAATGGCGAGGATGGCCGGAGCATGTTTCATCTGTCTCAACACCACGCACCGGGCAGCAGCCTGTAGAACAAGGAATCGATGTGGTTACGAGGGCTGCACTGGCAGACACCATCGGCTGCTGCATCAGGCAAGAGTAACCATATGCGAGGCGAGTGCCAAGCCCAGCGTGATTTGTTCAACTTCACGATCTGCCAGTAAACCGGTACGTTTAGGCGTAGTGGCCGTGGGAGTAGTGACTCCGACTGGGATAGTCAAGGCGTTGGCTTTCGTTGATAGTGGATCCGACACCACCTTAGTGAAAGAGCGGTTTGCCGACAAACACCAACTGGCTAAAGGTGCGACGTCGCTAGCAGTGACCACGGTGGACGGAACACAGGTAATGACTGCCGGCGGATTGACGCTGCAAATCATCTCTCTAGACACTAACGAGCAAATTGAACCAACGGAGGCATTCACGTTAGCGGATCTCCCCATGCGAGCACCAAGGTCGGTGAACGCAATCTTGACTCGGTGGCCCCACCTGCAGGATATAACCGTTGTAGACTGGGAAGATGATGAAGTGGATCTCCTCATCGGATGCGACGTGCCAGAGGCGCATTGGGTGCTTGACCGAAGAGTGGGCGACCGCCAGGCACCTTATGCCGTACGCACGGCTCTGGGATGGATGTTATACGGTCCAGTAGGGGTACGCGGTTCCGTGAATTACTTACCCTTGAAACGGACCTCATAGAGTATCATCTGCAACGGCTTTATGAAAAGGAGTTTCATGACATTGGAGGCGAAAGACCGACGTTGTCTCAAGAGGATCACTTCGCCCTACAAACGGTGCGGCAAGGCACTAGAGGCCTCAAAAACAGTTCGAGGTTCCCCTCCCATGGCGCACACCGGTCGACCCGTGGACTGACAACAGAAATTATGTTCTCCAACGATTACTACGACTGAAAGAACGCTTCATTCGAGACCAGAATCTGTGGGAAAGATACGCGGATTTAATGAGGCGAAAAGAAGCTCTCGGCAACGTTGAAAAGGTGCCTGCCAACACCGACAGCAAAAGGGGTATCTGGTATCTGCCTCACCATCCGGTTATCAACCCCAAGAGACCCAATAAACTGCGGGTGGTTTTCGACTGTGCGGCCAAGTTCCAGAGCAAGTCGTTAAACGATCGCCTACTACAGGGGCCTGACTGGACCACAACACTGATCGATGTTTTGTGCCGTTTCAGAGTGGGTAAAGTGGCTTTGTCTGCCGACATTAGGGAAATGTTCAATCAGGTGAAGATTCCGGTAGGAGAACAAGATGCTTTGCGTTTCCTGTGGTGGGAAGGGAGCAACCGGGACAACGCAGTGGTGAATTATAGGATGACCGTCCACCCCTTCGGAGCCATATCGTCACCATTTTGTGCAAACTACGCCCTCCGAGAATCAGCGAACAAACATGGTGATCTAGTACATCGGACGGTGGTAGAAAACGTCAGCAGGAACTTCTACGTCGACGACTACCTTGGGTCATTCGATGATGTGGAATCAGCTCCAGAGCAGTTCAGGGGTCTGACGAGATTGCTGGAAGAGGGCGGCTTCCATCTAACTAAATGGATGTCGAACGCTTCGGAAGTGCTGAAGGTCATCCCGTATCACGAAAAGGTCGAGAGGGTAAGAGATTTGGACGGCTCTCCACTTCCTATCGAGCGCACTTTAGGGATACAATGGGACGCGGAAACGGACGATTTTGTTTTCGAACTGAACGTTCCCGAGCTGCCAATAACCCGTCGTGGCATACTATCTGCCGTCTCAAGTTTGTTCGACCCGCTCGGTTTCGTCTCACCATGGCTGCTACCCGGAAAGATCTTGCTGCAGCGGTTGTGCCGTAAGAAAGTTGATTGGGACCAGGCACTGGACCGAAGGGACCTGCTGGACTGGGAAGAATTTTTGAACACCTGTAAGAAATTAGGGGACATAAGAATCCCACGATGTTTGACTCCTGGCCATACAACGCGGACTGGAGAACTACATGCTTTTTCCGATGCATCCGAAGTCGGTTATGGAGCTGTGGTGTACGGACGATGGTGCGTAGGAGATGGACAATATACCACGAGGATCCTGTTCGCCAAAGCCCGCGTTGCTCCACTGAAGTCGGTCTCAATCCCACGCCTTGAACTCAGCGCAGCCGTGTTGGCAGTCTGGGTGGTGCAAGCTGTGAAGAGATGTTTCGATCTCTACATTTGGTCGGTTAGCTTCTGGACGGATTCAACGATAGTACTTTACTATATCGACAACGTCCGGAGCCGGTTTAGTACTTTCGTTGCTAACCGGCTCACGATTATCCACGATGAATCAGCCACGCACCAGTGGAATCATGTCAGGTCTGGCGATAATCCGGCCGACCTGTGCTCCCGAAATGCAAACAACTTCAGGCAACTGGACACGTGGACAAGAGGGCCGAACTTCCTGCAATTGCCCCAACAGGACTGGCCCGCGTTCGAATTAAAACCCCTAAGGAAGTAGAACTGGATATCAAAGGCGTAGTGATAGCGGCCAACGTCGTCGAAGCATCATCCATTCTATCGCGACTGGTCAGGTTTTCTTCCTGGATGAAGACGCTTCTGAGGGTGTTGCAAAGATTTATCAACCAAAGAGGCGTACCGGCCGATATATACTCAGATAATGGATCGAACTTTGTGGGCGCTCAACGGGAATTGCAGCGTTGGCACAAGAACATAAACAGGGACGAACTGCAGAATCGAACCGTGGCCTACGGCATACGATGGCATTTCAACCCCCCACAGGCCAGTCACCGAGGCGGCATATGGGAACGCATGATCCTGTCCGCCAGACGGATACTGCTGTCAATCATGGAGCAGCAGCCGCCCGACGACGAGACGCTGAACACCGTCATGACTGAGGTGGAGTGAATCCTGAACAACCGCCCCCTGGTTCCAGTATTGAACGGCGACCCCACACACCTGGCGCTCACCCGAACGACTTATTGACGCTAAGGTCGAACGAGGGTTTCCAAGGGCCGGTAAACCTTCGTGGGAGCTACCTCCACGGGTGGAAGCAAGCGAACTATCTGGCCAAGGTCTTCTGGAGGCAATGGCTACGGGAGTACCTACCGGCTTTGCAGACTCGACAGAAGTGGCTGTTGGAAACAAGACCATTCAAGGTTGGGGATGTGGTGCTGATCGCCGACGAACGCGAACATTTCAGCACTTGGTCCTTGGGAGTAGTTATGGAAAGCATCAAAAGCACTGACGGAATGATAAGTACGGTTAAGTTGAAGACAGCTAACGGAGTGCTCATTCGTGACATACGCAGTATTAACCTACTCGAGAGCGAAGGCGGAGGAGCTGAAAACCCGGAGGTTCAGTAGACCTTTTCACACTATTCATCGAGGTGGATAAAACAACACCATACATACCACACGGTCTCCGTCAAACACATTACAGTGCTCACGGTCTTTCGCTGGCATTACAGAAGGTTCTTTCCGATATGTGGTGATGAGTGCGATCCATTTGCACATCCCGATACATACACACATGCCCGAAGCACTCTGCACCCCGTAACCCAATCAAACATGTGACAGTGTCCTTTGTTTGCTTTTTGCTGACGTTACCAAATGCCCCCGGCATATGTAGAAGTAGCAGAGCTTAGGTCACACACACATGCTACATTTTACTCGTTTTCTTGCCACGCGGTCTTTTGTTGACATTGCAGAAAGTCCTCCTTTGATTAGTAGTCATACATGTGACTCCATTGTACACCCCGGCGCACACACACTCACACACACTCACCCAAGCACATACATCCAGGACAGGACGGCCCCTTACGAGGACAGCACCTATGTTTCCCCTTCACGCCCGCCATCGGTCATTTGGTCTTGTGGAAGAGGTAGACTAGCCTCACGTCTATGTGGCCAATGGGTTAGGTGTGACCAGTAGTAGAACGTTGACCACGAGCATTAGACGCGCGCACTGACAGCAGGGCTTAGGCAGGTAGGAAGAATCAGTACCTTTATACCGAACCTTTGACTCTGCTAAGGATCCAGCAGGATTTTGGTAGGCTGTGTAACAGCCGGTCGTGGAAAATCCCCCTTTTTCCCTCGCGATTCAGTGTTTTTCCCAACATCACTCATTTGCCTACCATAGTGACTTGTCTTTACGAGCTGGTTGTTTCTATGGACCAGTTGTTGTTTGTTGGCACCCAGAGCGCTACTTTGTTATATCCTTGTTCAGGACCTGCGTGACGCACATGCTGTTTGCTCACACGCTGCTATTCGGTTTCTCGTTGTTGAGTCCTTTCGATCGTATTATTGAGGTTTGTACATTTTTGATGTCATTGTTCATGTAATAATGTAGTATCGTAGAATATCACGGATAATCGTGTTTTGATTTCAGGATCCGTTGCGAATTTGGCCACGCATTGCTCAAACGTTCGTAACATGAGTCTTGTTAGTTATTAAGGTCTTATTAGGAATGCTAGGGTCTGCGGCACTTCTTGTGGGCTTCGGAAGTCTGGTAGCACTAGGTCTACTGCTAGGCGTATCTTCCGCGACGGAAAATGGAGTGAGTAAGGAGGCAACGGATGGCGGACATGGAGCTCGATCCTCAGGGCGAGCTACCCTGAAGACAGGCGGAGCTCTGAGTTTAGGATGGGCTTCTTGTGGGGTTCCTGGCTTGGCCTTCTCACTGCGGAGCCTTAGGCGAAGTGGCTTGTTGGCAGAAAATCCCTTGGGCCCTTTTGTTTCTTACTCAGCTTTGTGGCTGAGAGAACAATTCGTTTGGCTGCCTCTGTGAAGCCAGCTTCAATTAAAAAACTGTGTACCAGGTTGTTTCGTCTGACTACCAGCCAAGTGGACCGACTTCTAAATGGGAGAGGGGGTTTAGGGCGGTTAAACACCTGGGCATCGGTGTCATGAGGGTGATCCGAGTTGAGGAACCGACTCCAAAAAATGGCTCGCCTACAGCTTTTCTCGGTGTCTTGCAAAATCTTGGCAACATCAAAAATTCGCCGCTCATGTTCTCTACACACCTGATCGCCCGCCTGGGGCACCGGGGGTGATACGATAACCAAAGTCCTCCCCCGCTTCTTTTTACTCTCGTTTCAGCTCGGTGAATCCGACAGCAGATTAAAGATTTCTTCAAGAACCGGGACAATTGGGCTCAAAGCCTCGAACCCTTGTAGTACTTCAAGACTTCAAGACAACGTGTAGTAGGTGCCACTGGCCGCTCAGATTGACTTTATCTTTACCCCATTCACTTGAACCTAACCAGTTCATTACTGTTGTCGTCATATATCACCCTAACCCACAGCTGGAACCACATCCAGACCGTAATCTCTATTTATTTCATGTTCGTCGCCTCCCATTATCTCAGTCGCCAGACTGGATTACCAAAGATGCCACTATGACTCGTACAGACGGGAACCCAAGAGGGAGATTTCATATCATCTGGGACTGCAAGCAAGCCACGCGGCAGGAAATACCCCCAACTGCTTATCGTATTTATTGGGGTTTTCTAACAAAAAACCACTCCGGCTGATGCCAACATTACAGCCAACACAAATAACGGTTTCATCGCAACCTGCTAATATACTAGTCGCCATTTACATCTGTCATATCTCGCCATACTGGACTGATTGACCGACATATATCCTTCACCCCGCCAGGCGAACTATACCCACAGAATGTAAAACATTACCAGTAATGACGCCGAATAGCACTGAGGCTCAATGCGTCAATGCACATCTATATTTGTATATATATTTGTTAGTGAAACAGCATAATATTGCCCAGGTCAATGCGGAGATTTTCCACTTTAGTCTCCGTTGCAACAGTCCGCTTTTCGCTCGATTCGTATCCGGCTGTAAATTGATCCTCCAGTGTTCCAGGGTCCTCCAGTTGCACTTTCACACTTCCGAATGGTAAAGGTTACTGATCCTGAAATTTAACTTACCCTCATATGGACCTTGGTTACTTCCACATTCACCAAAGTACGAAAATGTTCATTCATAAAATTGGTTTCACGTCTCCTTGTTTCAAAACTCTTTCCTTTACTTGAGCCCCGGTAGAACCGACATTCGGGGTTTGCATCAGCTTCAAGGCTTGCTATTCTCTTCGCATGCATCGATTTCCCCGAGTGTACTTCCATACAATCTCTTTTTCTTCCTATTTGAAACTTCGCTGTTCGCAGATACCCGATAAACCACCGTTTTTCATGGCTTGCATCATTTCCGTTGATAATGCAACTTTAGCAGCACGAATGAACTACAGATTCGATGTCCCAGCTGTGCGCCACCGCTAAGCGCGAAACCGAAACCGGTTCAAAGTTGGCGCGGAAACCGTTATTAGAGCGGTCCATATAAACTATCGCTGGCTCTATTTTTCTACAGCTGTCACTTGTGACTTTTATACCTGAAGTCTGTGAATATTTCACCTTACTGAGTAACGCTGTACACCATGATCATGCGCCTGCACGTGTGTCTTGACCATAGCCGAGAAATATACCATTATTATTATTATTAAACAGAGCATGGGTGGAACAAAAAAGGGCAGAAATTCGGGTAGCATCGACATTAAATTGCAGAAGAGAGTGTACTGACAGAGAAGTTTTCGAAAAAGCGCTGACAAAAAACTGGGAAAATTATTAGAGACGACGGATACGCACATGAACCAATAGCTCAGGTAACCCGGGAAATAACCGAAATATAATACTGAAAGAGTTTCGAGGTGTTCTCTGGGGAGAGATATTGAGCAAATCAAACAGGATGTCGGATTTACCACAACAATAGTACTTACAATCCAGCAAGAGGTTGCAGAAGACACTCCTAAGGGGGTGTATGTAGATGCCAAAACCCGGAAACTTGGTTTAGCTGACGCTTGTTACCTGATTTCCCCCGGCATGTACCTCCATTGCGTGGATTTGTTGAATCCTTCGCTCCATCAGATGTTGTCGAGTCGGTAGCAGTATGGGTCACTTCGTGGCAAAAATCGGGTAGAAGATGGTTAGCCTACCACCTACCAATATTAATCCATCAGTGAGTTTTGGGTTTAAATGTTTCAATTCGCCTCTCGGAGATGATATTCTTTTGTCAACTGGTCCTGCTTCTTCTGTCCTCTCGAGTTCTCGGGTGAAATCCTCCGACTGTATCATCTTGGATAAATCGTGTTACGCGGCTCTTCATTCCCCGGGGCTCATCGGACCCACTCGTACACGGCTGGAGGGGCGGATCACTTTCATAACAAGCAAGTGTCTCTTGAACCTGGCCAACCAAACTAATGACCGGAGCGTCTTCATCCGAGAGGAGAACCTGACCCATCGTGACAAAATGAATGTCGCGTCGGCGACTATTGCCTTCATCACTGCGCATTTGATCTCCAGTTCCAATTCCAGAGGGGCCTCAATTCATATAATGGCCAGTCATGTTGGGACATCTGCAGGAGCTTCGGCCCTCCCTCCCACGTGTCCAGTTGCCGGAAGTTGTTCACACCTTGGGAGCACAGATCTGCTGGGTTATTGCCGGACCAGACATGCTTTACTGGTTCATGGCTGATTCATCGTGGATAATCGTGAGTCGGTTAGCAACGAAAGTACTAAACCGGCTCCGGACGTTGTTGATATAGTAAAGTACTATCGTTGAGTCCGTCCAGAAGCTAACCGACCAAATGTAGAGATCGAAACATCTCTTCACAGCTTGCACCACCCAGACTGCCAACACGGCTGCGCTGAGTTCAAGGCGTGGGATTGAGACCGACTTCAGTGGAGCAACGCGGGCTTTGGCGAACAGGATCCTCGTGGTATATTGTCCATCTCCCACGCACCATCGTCCGTACACCACAGCTCCATAACCGACTTCGGATGCATCGGAAAAAGCATGTAGTTCTCCAGTCCGCGTTGTATGGCCAGGAGTCAAACATCGTGGGATTCTTATGTCCCCTAATTTCTTACAGGTGTTCAAAAATTCTTCCCAGTCCAGCAGGTCCCTTCGGTCCAGTGCCTGGTCCCAATCGACATTCTTGCGACAGACTCGCTGCAGCAGGATCTTTCTGGTAAAAGCCAGAGGGAGACATAACAAAGCGGATCGAGACAACTGGAGACGGGAGCTTGTATATGACGATGAGTTACTGGTTGCTCGGGAAATTTCAGTTCAAAGACGAAGTCGCCAGTTTCCGCATTCCATCGTGTTCCTAGAGTGCTTTCGGTGGGGAGTGGAAAGCCATCCAGATCTTGAACCTTTCCGGCCCTCTCATGGTCGAGATGACTTCGGGCACTTCGGAAGAGTTCGACATCCATTTCGTGAGATGGAAGCCGCCCTCTTCTAGCAACGTGGTTGGGCCCCTGAACTGCTCTCGGGCCGAGTCTTCATCATCCAGTGACCCGAGATAGTCGTCGACGTAGACGTTTTCACTGATGCAATCTACTACCGACCGGTGGACCATAGCTCCATGCTTGTTCGCTGTTTCTCGAAGGCCGTAGTTCGCACAAAATGGTGAAGGTACCGCTCCGAAGGGGAGGACGGCCACCCTATAGTTTAGCATTTCTTTGATCCGGCAGTTCTCTTTTCCGCTATAGGAAATGCAAAGCATCTCTGTCTTCCACCGGTGTTTCCGCCTGGTGAAACATTTTCCTAGTGTCAGCTGACAAGGCCGCTCTACGCACCCAGGAACAGCACGAAACTTTGCTTAGTGGGGTGGTCCAGTAAGGCCTCTGCAGCAGGCGATCATTTAACGACCTGCTCTGGAACTTGGCTGCACATTCGAAGACCACCCGCATTTTTTCGGGTTTCTTGGGGTTGATGACTGGGCGGTGAGTTAGATGCTAGATCCCCTTTCGGCCGTCCGTGCTTGTAGGCATCTTTTCAGCTTATCCGAGAGCTTTGTTTCGCACCATTGCTTCTGCGTATCGTTCCCGCAGATCCTGGTCTTGAACAAAGCGTTCTTCCCATTGTAGCAGTCTTTGGAGGGCGTAGTTTTTGTAATCATTCCAAGGTTTGGGTGGTGTGCTCCATGGGGAGACCCTGAACTGTTTTTTAGGCCCCTGATCCATAGCCGCACTGCCTGCAGAGCCAAGTGGTCCTCTCGAGACAATGATAGCCCCTCGTCTCCAGTGTCGTAAAACTCCTTTCCATACAGCAGTTTCAACTGATACTACATACTGTCCTCCTCGGCTGGCATGTAATTTACGGAACCATGTCCCTCGGCTGGGCCATAATATATCCATCCCAGTGCAGTGCGTACAGCATAGGGTGCCCGGGGTTGCCCACTCTCTGGTCCAGTACCCGATGTGACTGTGGCACTTTGCATCCGATGGGGAGATCCACTTCGTCATCTTCCCGGTCTACGACAGTTACATCCGGCAGGTGGGGCTACCTAGGTAAAATCGCGTCCTCCGACCTTGGTGCTTGCTTGTGGAAATCAGCTTATGTGAATTCCTCCGTTGATTCGGCTTGCTCGCTAGCGTTCAAGGAGATGAGATGTAACGTCAACCTTCCGGCAGTCATTACTTGTGTTTCTCTGACGGTGCTCGTCGCCAATGACGTCGTACCTTCAGCGAGCCGGAGTTTGTCGGCAAACCGCCCCTTGACCAAGGTTGCTTCTGATCCACTGTCGACGAAGGCCAAAGCTTTGACCACCCCAGTTGGGGTCATCACTCCCAACTCAACTACTCCTCAACGTATTGGTTTGCTTGCATATCGTGACTTTGAACAAATCTCGCTGGGCTTTGTGTTCGCCTCTGGCGCAGTTCCTTTCGCCTGTTGTGAAAACCAGTGGTGTCTGCCGCACAACCTTCGTGACCACACTCGGTCCTTTTTGACAAGCTACCACCCGTAGTCTGGTGTTGGGGCATTTAAAGCACGTTTCTGTGCTCCTCGCTATCCCTCGGCGTTCGTCTATTGTGGCCTCGATGAACTTTGGGCATTCTAGTAGCCCATGGCTAGCTTCACAGGACCTGCAACTTGGATGCACCATAGCCTCACGTGAAAAGGTGTGCGCATTGGTGCTTGGTTGATACTTCGGATATTCCGGTTCAGTTTGAGCCTGACTGGTGCTAGGTTTGTTTACCCGGTTACTGTCCCGGATGAGTCGACCAAATCTACCGTTGGCTACCTTGGTTTACCTGACCAAGTGTTCGGTCAAGTCTCCAGAGCGGGCCTCAAGGTTGCTCCGGCTCACACGCTCCGCCCCTTCCGCCCACCGACCCTGTAGTTTGGAAGGGAGGTAACTGACTATGCCCTCCAATGTACGCATTGCATCGAGGTCAGCCTTGTAACCTAACTGGTCGAGGGCTTTTTAACAGTTCTGCATTCTGTTCACTAGATCGGCCATTGTATAGACATCGCCCTTGGTTCATTTGGCCCCAAACATCACCCAGTCTATTAGATTACTAACTACCTTGAAAGGCTGTCCTAACGGGTCCCCAAAGTCTTCCTTGCTCGTGTGTAGCCTTGTTCCGGGTGGAGCATGGTACACCAATCGATAGCCTCCCTTGCTCGGCCTCGACAGTAATGAGTCAGTTGGAGAAACCTTTGCCCGGGGCTGGTAATCTTGTTTTCTACGGGAGTTTCGAACTGCCCGACGAACTTGCAGTAGTGTTCAGATCGTCCGTCGAAAACTGTCAGTCATGCTCTTGACAGACCGATCGTTTGTTTCGTCGATGTTTTATATTCGACGGCTGGCGCAGGATTTCCTATTTTTATTAATCCTGATCTGCCGGATAGGCCGCAGTCTTTAGCCTTTTGCTCAAGCTGGTTTTGTCTACACTTATCTTCTACTTCCTGGGCCTGCTGCCTAGACAAAAACAGTTGCTGTTCTAGGTCTAATATCCTCATCATAAATAAATCAACATTATTGCAATCCATACTACCCTCACTAACACATGAGACAGCACTGACAGGACTGGGTAACCTAGCAGTAACCAAAGAATCAGAAGTACCCAAAACCTCCCCAGTGACTTGCAATATAATTTCCTGTCCAGATTCCGATTGCTTCGATCCTTTTCCGGGCATAATATTTACCGTCTCTTTCAAAACTGATCAACAGTGTATCGTGAGACACCTTTGTGCAATGGGTAGCCAATTTCAAAAAGGATCTCGAAATCGGAACGCGAATATCCGTGAATTTCTAAGCTACTAGAATAATAAATGAACAGTGACGTAAAACAACTACGAACCTCAGTTATGCGATCACAGGGACTCAGAAAACGAGAACCAAGTAGCGGCTTATGACACAGGGGCACATGCTTCACGCAGGTCCAAAACATGATATGACAGACTAGCACGTTGGACGTGAACGGACAAAAGTTGGCTCATGAAAACACAATGCATAAGAACACGCAAATAGTGTGAGTGAGGTTAAGGAAGAATGAAATAGCGGTGTTTCTGGGGGATTTTCCACAACCGGTCGTTACAGCCCGTGCGTACCATGTAAATATTTTCTTCATTTCCTCAGATGAAATAAGTTCTGCAGTCCACAGGACACAGACAGAATCCTTACCACTACTACTACTACTATTACTACTACTAGTTCTACTACTACTACTACTACTACTACTACTAATAATAATAATAATAATAATAATAATAATAATATTAATAATGGTATATCTCAGATGAGCCTGAAGCGTGCTGGAATGCATGACCAGATGACTCGGAAGACGTCAGAATCGGAATTTTCAAAAGGATATAACGTGTGTAGAAAGAGTGAGTGAGAGTGGTAAAGCGGACCAAAAAGGTAAAAAGCCGGGCAAATTCGAAGGTCTACCTCAAATGGGTGGTCTGGCTAGTGGCGGTTAAAGTTGGTTAAAAAGTGGGATTATTTGCATAAACTGTACCAAAACTAACCACATCATTAGAAATTCCAGCAAAGTCAAAGGATATTTGCTAAGGAAGTAGAGAGGTACCAAAAAGAAGAGTTCATCAGGGTAATTGGAAGAGTGGTTTGCTTTCTATGGGGTGTGAAAAGTATATGAATAGACAACTCGTCGACGGACGGAAACGGATATTCAGGGGTAAAATGCCATGAATGAAAGTCCAGTACGGCGGTAAAATTTGGTGGTGAGGTGCCGACGTAGTCAATCACAAAGAGACCGACAAATCTGGCAGATATAGGGAGAGGTTTCAAGAGCGGTGGTGGAAGAAATAGCCAGAGGTATGCCGGTAAGTAGTCAACGGATTATTTTCATTGATATTGGTAAGTCACGAATTAATGGCATGAATACGGAACTGTGGCAGTAAATCAACTTGAAGTGCTTTGCTTGACGATAGCAGGGTCGAATAACTTACAGAAGCGATGATGGAGTAGAGAGTACATCAGTGGCCTGATGACCGTTTTTATGGGCAAGTCACGCGGCATCGATAAGGCGACAGCCAAAAGATCACTGAGTCTGATGTGGGAAACGGGAAAAGGGCATCTGTGTGAGAATAAAAAGATACAATCGGCTGAGATGGCCGTAGAAATCGGTGATTAGATACCAGCGGAAGCAATTATAAGGTGGGTGAGTGACACCTCTGGAGGGATGAGGGTACCACCAGAGTGCTGATGAAGGGAAGGCGGGAGGAAAACTGGTAGCGTGAGGCAAATTGTTTGCTTATTTTGGGTCGGTCGAGAAAAGTCAGTGTTAAAACGGAAGATAAATCAATAAGGGTGCATATACCTACGACGATGATAAAGGAGGATAATTAGCAGATGAGATGACCGAGTGAAGGACAGGTAAGCTCACAGCAGTTACTGAATATGCGAAATGACAGACGAACGAAGCTGCATGAGGTAACGGAGAAGGCTGGAGTGTAACGGCAGCTAAAGCATCAAATAATTCAAGCATTGGAGATAGAGGTGGAACAAAGATGCTGGTCACTCACGGAGTTATTTATATATTAAACGGGTCAAAACCACGGCACAGCCGGGTGGAAGGAGAGACAGCCAAAGTGATGGGAGTGGCCGATGGGGGCCAGGTAAACGATCAGCTGGTCCCTTTACTGTGTGAAGGATGGATAACGTGTTAACATTAACATAAAGACGATGTCTGTTTGATAAACCTATGTGGGATTCGTCGAAAATTGATTACATGGGCGAATAGCACCGAAAAGTGAAGTTATGATGGGTTGACGGAAAGTGAATGACTTTCGATGGCCACTTTGACAGGCGTCTTGAGACGGTACCAACCAACCGAATCTTTATAATAACCGGTGTCCGACAAATCGTAAGTCCAATCAATCAGTTTATATAGGACCAGTCTTTGTGGGCACCCGTCGGTAAAGTCGAGGCTAGCAAGTCAGGTCGTACTTTCATTAGTTATATTATTTCCCAATCAAATTTCGTTGGCACCTGCGAAACCCAGCCCGATACTTGGGGCACAGTCGTCATAGCCACTACCTAGTAAGTTTGTTTGCTTCAATTCATTTTTTAAGATTTCACACCCAAACAAAAACAGATGAACTTGAAATCTACCAATGGTCTCATGGATCGCTGTTGGGACCACATCAAACTGCTCCGAAATACCGTATTCAGGCCACAAAGAACAGTGAAGTTCCTCAGCTGGGACATCTATGATCCTCAAAGGGTTTTTTCGTTGGAAACTCTGGCGTAAGTTGCAGATTTAGATAAACATTTGGATCAAGTCTAATTCAGTGACCAGCCGGTTATCAATTCCATTTGAAAATAAATACTACCGAATAAAATCATGCGGTCGTCCGGCGTAGTAAACCACAACAAGTTCATACAAAATTGATGGGTTCAGTGATCGGTCCCTGTCTCGCATACGTCGTGAACTATTTCGGTGCTCAAGATAAACATGGATTCCGCAGATCCCCGTTGAGTGGTTTCTTTATTGGTTCGATTATTCCTCCAGGGAAAGTTTTATGTTTGGACTACGTCCAACGAGAACACCATTCAGTGATTTGAAAAGGGGCTTGATTGATGTGTTCTTCCTTAGCTGTTGCACAAAGCCGCCACAAACAATCAAATACAGGACTCCAGCGAGTAGAATAAACTACCAAAAATATAAGCCTCATTTCCTCTAGACCACCGACGTAGCTCCAAGACCAATGGGCTTTGCGGGCAGTGAGAAATTTTATTATAGCTTCCTTGTGCATCCGTGTCATTTCAGGGTGAGAATGTAGGCCAATAATTCGTAATACGTTCACGTCAGTTAAAGGTTGCTACAGTCTATAGTAAGTCTTCAGCGTAGTTTTTGACGTAGAGTACAGGTGGTTGGTTTTCTAACCTAAGAGCCACCACCATGTTAGCAGGTCAGTAACCCCGCCCAAGAAGTGCTCAGGCTCGTGGTTGAGTACAGCGGGAGGTGGAAAGAACCGCCGTAATTGAGTACATTTATCAGTTAAAAAGTCGTTTATTTGCGTGGTTCGGATGTCAGCGGAATGCAGGTTCACGTGGAAGCTACAATTATTTCGGCCTGCTTACAGGCCGTGTAATTGGCTTCATTCTCATGTCCTTCATCGGTCAGGTTGTTGGACTTTAGCCGATGCGCATTTCGCACGCCGCACTAACCGGGCCAAGTACATTGGTTAGTCTCGGTTGCGCACAAATTGCGAGTTGTCTGTAGGAGTCCACCTCTATTAAACAAACTAGCTTTTGTCAAGTAATGATTCCTAAGTGGTGAATATACACAGCTTGTGCTAGCAGGAGCCACGTTGTCTCTTCCACTTCTTTATTTCGGCCATTGCAAAGAAATAATATGAGGCAATATCAGAGGATTCATTTGCCGATTTACCGTCGCATTCAGGGAGTGCTGGGAAAACACCGCCATCCAAAGTGGTATTCCATGTGCTGTATGAGACACTACTGAATTACACCGTAACCCTACCGAAGGTTTTTCGGAACCCTTTGAATGGCCCCGTAGATAAACGTTCGAGTTTAAAAATATAGATAACATCAGTTGTTGTCACTTCGACCTGAGTTAAAGATTCCCCTCAGTAGAGGAAAAATAAGACCGACAACATTCAGCTTTTCCGGTACCAACTGCTGTAAGCAGTGACGTGGGGACCAACGACGGCTCGGCCGAATCATTAACCGAAAATTGAGGGAATAGGACCTTAAAATAATAAAAAATACCGCAGAATTATAAAAAAGATCACTAGAAGTCTCTGAAGTAAACTTGCCAAATGCCAGGACAGGAGAGAAATTGGAACCAAACAGCTTCATCAGCCCTGCGAATAAAGCATGAGCACGGTATCAGTCAGCACAAACTCCTTGAGTGCAAGTTACTCCGCAGCGTCAGCTTGTAGAGGGACGGGTTCAGCACCTAACTTTTAAACCCACCTACTGTAGGTACTCTTGTCCTTGAGGGCTAGCACTCAAAACCCTTATCCAATATCCCGGGACGCGACTATTGCAAAGTCATTTGAGGCCACCATCATGAGGTAACCCGCGGGCAAGTCCCGATGCAGAAGGAAGAGCTGCAAAAAGGTGTTTGATATAGAGGGCATACAATGTGACGCATGTGAGACTCGGTAACATTCTAAGTGCGGGGCTTTAAAGAAAGCGACATAAGCAGCGTATTGTGTAAACCAGAAACTAAAGTGGATCTGCCCTAGATGCAAGATCAGGGTCAGGGCCATTGTCAGGCAGGAGAAGTCGTCAGCTCAGTCAGCAAACGGCACTGCCAAGAACAAGACAGCCAATCCTACCGAATTGGGTCTAAACCAGGATTCAATCAGAAAAGAAGGAGAGAACCACAGTGGGAGAGACTGCATTCAATTGGGAGGATGGTTCTCCAGCGGTAATACACATGGGGTCTGCGAAGGTATATGACAACGATTCCGCTTCAGAAACTCCCAATAGGGTGACGTCTACGGTTGGAAATTTCGGGGGTCTGAGGCTAAGATGGCACTACAAGGAGTCAGGATGGAATCAACCGAATGTGCAAATCAGTATCTGACGACAATGCCACAACGGCTGATAACGAATAGAGACGTCAAACTGGGGAGAAATAGGAATGCCGTTATCGGAGGGGGTGCCGGAGCCCGTAATAAGAGAAAATAGAAAAAAGGAGCATGTGGTACGATAACACATAACAAACTTGTTCAGGATGACGTGTTTTACCGGTGAACGTGGCCATAAGAAGTGTAACAGCCTGTCGTGGAAAATCCCCCTTTTTCCCTCGCGATTCAGTGTTTTTCCCAACATCACTCATTTCCATACACTATTGACTTGTGTTTACGAACTAGTTGTTTTTCTGGACCAATTGTTGTTTGTTCGCGCCCAGAGCGCTACTTTGACACATCCTTGTTCAGGACCTGCGTGACGCACGTGCTGTCTGCTGACACGCTGCTATTCGGTTTCTCGTTGTTGAGTCCTTGTGATCGTATTATTGAGGTTTGTCTATTGTTTATGTCATTGTTTATTTTAATAATTTAGTATCGTAGAATATCACGGATAATCGTCTTCTGATTTCGGGATCCGTTGCGAATTTGGCTACGCATTGCTCAAACGTTCGTAACAATACTCAATAGATCTATTTGGAACGAGGAAAAATCACGCAAAATGCCAAGAAAAGGATCAAAAGCAGTCGAATCCGGACAGGAAGTAATACGGCAAGTCTCTGGGGAGGTTTTGGGTACATATGATTCTTTAGTTAATGCTAGATCGCCTAGTCCTGTCAGTGCTAGCTCATGTGTTATTGAAAGCAATATTGATCGTAAGAATGTCGATTTATATAAGCTAAGAATACTAGAACTAGAGCAACAGTTACTATCGGCTAGACTGCAGGCGCAGGAAGCAGAGAAGTGTACACAGAAACAGCGAGAGCATGAGACCAGTGACTTCGACACTTCCGATAGGTTAGAGTGCAATAAGGTAGGGAACCCCACGCCGGTCGCCGACTGCAAACCACCATCGACCGATCTGCCTAGAGTGAAGTTAACGGTTTTCGACGGGCGGGCTGAGCAATACTGCAAGTTTGTCAAGCAGTTCGAGACGTTCGTTGAAAACAAGGTAACCGACCCTGGGCAAAGGCTTCTCTACCTTACTCACTACTGCCGAGGCCGAGCAAGAGAAGCTATCGACGGGTGCACCATGCTCGATCCAGAACAAGGCTACACAAGGGCAAGAAAGATTCTGAGGGACTTGTTTGGCCAACCGTTCAAAGTAGCCCGTAACCTAATAGAGGGCGTGATGGCAGAAGCAAAGAGAACCAAGGGCGACGTCTACACCATGGCCGACCTGGTGATTAAGATGCAGAACTGCTCAATAGCCCTCGACCATTTAGGTTACAGGGCTGACCTAGACGCCATGCACACTTTGGAAGGCATAGTCCGTCACCTCTCTCCCGAACTACAGGGTCGGTGGGCGGAAGAAGCAGAACGGATAAGCCGAAGCGACAGAGAAGCCAACTTCGAAGACCTGACTGAATACTTAGACAGGCAAACGAAGATAGCTGACAGCAGATTCGGCCGACTCATCCGGGACAGCAACCGAGCAAACAAGCCCGGTACTAGCCAAGTCCAAACCCCTGTACGGGAACATCCAAAGTACCAGCCTTGGACCAATACACACGTCATTTCACGAGATGCTCCGGCGCAACCAAATTGCAGATCCTGTGGTACTAGCCATGGCCTACCAGAATGCCCCAAGTTCGGCAACGCCACAATAGACGAACGATGGGGAATGGCGAGGATGGCAGGAGCGTGCTCTATTTGTCTCAACACCACGCACCGGGCAGCAGCCTGTAGAACAAGGAATCGATGTGGTTACGAGGGCTGCACGGGCAGACACCATCGGCTGCTGCATCAGGCAAGAGTAACCATATGCGAGGCGAGTGCCAAGCCCAGCGTGATTTGTTCAACTTCACAGTCTGCCAGTAAACCGGTACGTTTAGGCGTAGTGGCCGTGGGAGTAGTGACTCCAACTGGGATAGTCAAGGCGTTGGCTTTCGTTGATAGTGGATCCGACACCACCTTAGTGAAAGAGCGGTTTGCCGACAAACACCAACTGGCTAAAGGTGCGACGTCGCTAGCAGTGACCACGGTGGACGGAACACAGGTAATGACTGCCGGCGGATTGACGCTGCAAATCATCTCTCTAGACACTAACGAGCAAATTGAACCAACGGAGGCATTCACGTTAGCGGATCTCCCCATGCGAGCACCAAGGTCGGTGAACGCAATCTTGACTCGCTGGCCCCACCTGCAGGATATAACCGTTGTAGACTGGGAAGATGATGAGGTGGATCTCCTCATCGGATGCGACGTGCCAGAGGCGCATTTGGTACTTGACCAGCGGATGGGCGACCGCCAGGCACCTTATGCCGTACGCACGGCTCTGGGATGGATGTTATACGGTCCGACAGGGGTCCGTGGTTCCGTGAATTACTTACCCTTGAAACGGACCTCATAGAGTGTCATCTGCAACGGCTGCATGAAAAGGAGTTTCATGACATTGGAGACGAAAGACCGACGTTGTCTCAAGAGGATCACTTCGCCCTCCAAACGGTGCGGCAAGCACTAGAGGCCTCAAAAACAGTTCGAGGTTCCCCTCCCTTGGCGCACACCGGTCGACCCGTGGACTGACAACAGAAATTATGTTCTCCAACGATTACTACGACTGAAAGAACGCTTCATTCGAGACCAGAATCTGTGGGAACGATACGCGGATTTGATGAAGCGAAACGAGGCCCTCGGTTACGTTGAAAAGGTGCCTGTCAACACCGACAGCAAAAGGGGTATCTGGTATCTGCCTCACCATCCGGTTATCAACCCCAAGAGACCCAATAAACTGCGGGTGGTTTTCGACTGTGCGGCCAAGTTCCAGGGCAAGTCGTTAAACGATTGCCTACTACAGGGGCCTGACTGGACCACAACACTGATCGATGTTTTGTGCCGTTTCAGAGTGGGTAAAGTGGCTTTGTCTGCCGACATTAGGGAAATGTTTCATCAGGTGAAGATTCCGGTAGGAGAACAAGATGCTTTGCGTTTCCTGTGGTGGGAAGGGAGCAACCGGGACAACGCAGTGGTGAATTATAGGATGACCGTCCACCCCTTCGGAGCCATATCGTCACCATTTTGTGCAAACTACGCCCTCCGAGAATCAGCGAACAAACATGGCGATCTAGTACATCGGACGGTGGTAGAAAGCGTCAGCAGGAACTTCTACGTCGAAGACTACCTTGGGTCATTCGACGATGTGGAATCAGCTCTAGAGCAGTTCAGGGGTCTGACGAGATTGCTGGAAGAGGGCGGCTTCCATCTAACTAAATGGATGTCGAACGCTTCGGAAGTGCTGAAGGTCATCCCGTATCACGAAAAGGTCGAGAGGGTAAGAGATTTGGACGGCTCTCCACTTCCTATCGAGCGCACTTTAGGGATACAATGGGACGCGGAAACGGACGATTTTGTTTTCGAACTGAACGTTCCCGAGCTGCCAATAACCCGTCGTGGCATACTATCTGCCGTCTCAAGTTTGTTCGAACGAGGGTTTCCAAGGGCCGGTAAACCTTCGTGGGAGCTACCTCCACGGATGGAAGCAGGCGAACTATCTGGCCAAGGTCTTCTGGAGGCGATGGCTGCGGGATTACCTACCGGCTTTGCAGACTCGACAGAAGTGGCTGTTGGAAACAAGACCATTCAAAGTTGGGGACGTGGTTATGATCGCCGACGAACGCGAACATTTCAGCACTTGGTCCTTGGGAGTAGTTATGGAAAGCATCAAAAGCACTGACGGAATGATAAGTACGGTTAAGTTGAAGACAGCTAACGGAGTGCTCATTCGTGACATACGCAGTATTAACCTACTCGAGAGCGAAGACGGAGGAGCTGATAACCCTGAGGTCTAGTAAACCTTTTTCACACCAGTAATCGAGGTGGATAAAGAAACACCATAAATACCACATGGTCTCCGTCAACCACGTTAAGGTGCTCGCGGTCCTTTCGTTGACATTACAGAAGGTTCTTTCCGATATGTGGTGATGAGTGCGATTCCATTATACATCCCGATACATACACGCATGCACGACGCACTCTACATCCCGTAAACCCATCATACATGTGACAGTGTTCTTTGTTTGCCTTTGTTGACGCTACCGAATGCCCCTTGCATATGTGGAAGTAGCGGAGCTCAGGTCACACATACGTGCTACATTTTACTCGTTTTCTTGCCACGCGGTCCTTTGTTGACATTGCAGAAAGTCCTCCTTTGATGTGTAGTCATACCTTTGATTTCATTGTAACCCCGGCACACACACACACGCAAACACACACACACACTCAAGCACGTACATCCAGGACCGGACGGCCCCTTACGAGGACAACGTCTATGCGACCATTCACGCCCGCCATCGGTCATTTGGTCTCGTGGAAGATGTAGACTAGCCTCACGTCTATGTATCCAATGGATTAAGTGCGACCAGTAGTAGAACGTCGACGACGAGCATTAGACGCGCGCACTGACAGCAGGGCCTAGGCAGGTAGGAAGAATCAGTACCTTTATACCGAACCTTTGACTTTTCTAAGGATCCAGGAGGATTTTGGTGGGCGGTGTAACAGCCGGTCGTGGAAAATCCCCCTTTTTCCCTCGCGATTCAGTGTTTTTCCCAACATCACTCATTTCCATACACTATTGACTTGTCTTTACGAACTAGTTGTTTTTCTGGACCAATTGTTGTTTGTTCGCGCCCAGAGCGCTACTTTGACACATCCTTGTTCAGGACCTGCGTGACGCACGTGCTGTTTGCTCACACGCTGCTATTCGGTTTCTCGTTGTTGAGTCCTTTCGATCGTATTATTGAGGTTTGTATATTTTTGATGTCATCGTTCATGTAATAATGTAATATCGTAGAATATCACGGATAATCGTGTTTTGATTTCGGGATCCGTTGCGAATTTGGCTACGCATTGCTCAAACGTTCGTAACAAGAAGAGCCTTATGGTTAGAAGCCTGGCAACCGGGAAGCGGCACACATCCCAGACCACTGCTAGAGGAATTTGCAAACCCGAGACACCGTGACTGGCTCCAGGCAGGAGCCGGCGGAGTAAAGGAAATTTCTTGAAGCACGGTGATGGTGGAGTTAGAAAATCACTGAGGCCGCAAGGGTAAACTATCCGTAGAGAGCACGGAAGGAAGTGCCGCCACCTGAGATACATCGCCACGCATAACTCTAAGGCGAATCGACGAAGAGAGTGCCAGTGGTATTCAACACACTGGCAGGGGCAGCAGCCTCCCTCGAATCTATGGCCAGGGGCCATTGCAGGGCAGTATATGGACCAGCCACTATCAAAGGGATGTGGTGGCATCTCTTTCAAAAAACGGGACGGATGCTCGGGACCGGAAACCGGGCATTACATTGCCTCCTCCGATCATGGGCGCATTAGGATGACTGCTGCCATACAAGCCACTTACACGAGTGCCGCGGGCAGGGGAAATAAACTGGGTGGGCCACGGGCGCGCGTGCACATGACGGATGTCATCGCAACCACGGAAGCGTGTTTGCTACGGGACGAGAAGGTAAACCACCTAGCCCCAGGGAACTTCACTTTGGTCAGGGTAGACAGGGGTGACAGAAGATTAGGGGGAAGATCCGTGCTACTAATTGCTGGCCAATACAGCTGCACTGACGGAGGTCGGCTAGCAACAACTGCAACACACGTTTGAGCAATGCGTAGCCAAATTCACAACGGATCCCGAAATCAAAAGCAATTATCCGTGATGTTTTACGACACTAGATTATTGAATGAACAATGACACCAAAAAGATACAAACTTCAATAATGAGATCACAAGGACTCAACAAACGAAAACCGAATTGCGGCGTGCGAGCAAGGAGCACGTGCGTCACGCAAGTCCGGAATAGGGATATGACAAGGTGGCCCTCTGGGCGCGAACAAACAACAACCGGTCCATAAAAACGAACAGTTCGTAAAGACACGTCAATAGTGTAAGCAAGTGAGTGATGTTAAGAAAAACACTGAATCTCAAAGGTTTTATGGAGATTTTCAACGACCGGTCTTACACCGCCTGCCAAATTTCTCCCGAATCCTTGGCAGAGTCAAAGGTTTGATATAAAGGTACCGATTCTTTTTACCTACCTAGGCTCTGCTGTCAGTGCGCGCACCTAAGGCTTGTCGTCAACTTTCTACTCATGGTCGCACCTAATCCGTTGGCCGCATAGACGCGAGGCCATTCTACATCTTCCACGAGAACAACTGACCGATGGCGGGCGTGAAGGGGAAACATAGATGCTGTCCTTGGAAAGGCCGTCCTGCCCTGGCCGGGCGTGCTTGCTTGAGTGTGTGTGCATGATGTAATCGCCGCTACCTCCACATATGCAAAAGACACTTCAGTAACGTCAACAAAAGCAAATTGCGACCACCGTCACATGTCTGATAAGGGTTGCGGGATATCGCGTGCATCGGGTATGTTCGTATGTGTCTGGATGTATAATGGAATCATATGTACCACTACACATCAGAAGAGGGCTTTCTGCAACGTCAGCGAAAGACTGTGAGCACTGTAACGTGTTTGACGGGGACTATGTGGCATAAACGAGTAAAATGTAGGCATTTATGCTTGACCTAAGCTCCACTACTTCTATATATGCAAAAGGCATTCGGTAACGTCAACAAAAAATAAACGACGAACACTGTCACATGTTTTATATGGGTTACGGGGTGTAGAGTGCATCGGGTAGGTGTGTATGTGTCTGGATGTACAATGGAATCGTATTTATCACCACATGTCGGAAAAAACCTTCTGTGATGCCAGCGAAAGACTTTGAGCACTGTAATGTGTTTGACGGAGACCATGTGGTATAACGAGTACAATTTCGGTGAGTGTACGTCGGGGCGAATGATGGTTCGACACGTCAGTGTGTCGTGATTGCTTCCATATATGGTGTTTCTTTAACCACCTCGAGGACAAACACGTAATAGTCTACTGGGCCTCAGCGTTATCAGCTTCTTCGCCTTCTCTCTCGAAAAGGCTAATACTGCGTATGTCACGAATGAGCACTCCGTCGGCTGTCTTCAATTTCAACTTTCGTATCATTTGGTCAGTGCTTTCGATGGTTTCCACAGCTACTCCCAAGGACCAAGTACTGAAATGTTCGCGTTCGTCGGCGATCAGCACCACATCCCCAACCTTGAATGGTCTTGTTTCCAACAGCCACTTCTGTCGAGTCTGCAAAGCCGGTAGGTACTCCCGTAGCCATTGCCTCCAGAAGACCTTGGCCAGATAGTTCGCCTGCTTCCATCCGTGGAGGTAGCTCCCACGAAGGTTTACCGGCCCTTGGAAACCCTCGTTCGACCTTAGCGTCAATAAGTCGTTCGGGTGAGCGCCAGGTGTGTGGGGTCGCCGTTCAATACTGGAACCAGGGGGCGGTTGTTCAGGATTCGCTCTACCTCAGTCATGACGGTGTTCAGCGTCTCGTCGTCGGGCGGCTGCTGCTCCATGATTGACAGCAATATCCGTCTGGCGGACCGGATCACGCGCTCTTATATGCCGCCTCGGTGGCTGGCCTGTGGGGGGTTGAAATGCCATCGTATGCCGTAGGCCACGGTTCGATCCTGCAGTTCGTCCCTGTTTATGTTCTTGTGCCAACGCTGCAATTCCCGGTGAGCGCCCACAAAGTTCGATCCATTATCTGAGTATATATCGGCCGGTACGCCTCTTTGGTTGATAAATCTTTGCAACGCCCTCAGGAGCGAATCGATCGCCATCGAATGTGCGACTTCTAGGTGTACCGCGCGTGACTTCATGCACGTCATGATACATCCATATCGCTCTTCTAATCTTTTCCCGCACTTGATCCACAAGGGCCCGAAATAGTCCAACCCGGTGTCGCTGAACGGCCACCAGCCCTTGGTCACCCTGCATTCTGGTAGTGGGGCCATGAGTTGTTTGCCTGCTGTGGCACTGCGTCTACTACATTGAACACACCGTCGGATTACGCGTTTTACAGTCTCTCGTCCTCTCAACATTCAAAGGCGCCTTCGGATGACGCTCGTCACGTGATATTCCTCGGCATGTCCCTCCACGACGTGGACGTGTTGAATCATTAGCTCTACTACAGGTTGTCTCGCAGGCAGCAGTATAGGATACTTTGTGTCGGAGCTCAGGTGGGCGTTGGTCAGGCTACCATCCACCCGCAGCAGTCCGTCGATGAGTTTGGGGTTTAAACGCTTCAGCTAGCCTCTTGGAGATGGCATGTCTTTATTGGTCGGTCCCACTTCTTCCGCCCTCTTGAGTTCTCGGGCGAAAGCCTCGCGTTGTATCACTCCGAAAATATCGTACTCTGCCGCTTGTAGCTCATCGGGACCTATCGGGCCGACCCATATCCGACCTGAGGGCCGTAGTCCTTTCATGACTAGTACATTTCTCTTGAACCTGGTTAACCAAACTAGCGAACGAAGCGTCTTCATCCAGGAAGAAAACCTGACCAGTCGCGATAGAATGGATGATGCTTCGACGACGTTGGCCGCTATCACTACGCCTTTGATATCCAGTTCTACTTCCTTAGGGGTTTTAATTCGAACACGGGCCAGTCCTGTTTGGGCAATTGCAGGAAGTTTGGCCCCTCGTCCAAGTGTCTAGTTGTCTGAAGTTGGTCGCACCTCGGGAATACAGTTCGGCTGGATTATCGCCAGACCTGACATGATTCCACTGGTGCGTGGCTGATTCATCGTGGATAATCGTGAGCCGGTTAGCAACGAAAGTACTAAACCGGCTCCGGACGTTGTTGATATAGTAAAGTACTATCGTTGAATCCGTCCAGAAGCTCACCGACCAAATGTAGAGATCGAAACATCTCTTCACAGCTTGCACCACCCTGACTGCTAACACGGCTGCGCTGAGTTCAAGGCGTGGGATTGAGACCGACTTCAGTGGAGCAACGCGGGCTTTGGCGAACAGGATCCTCGTGGTATATTGTCCATCTCCTGCGCACCATCGTCCGTACACCACAGCTCCATAACCGACTTCGGATGCATCGGAAAAAGCATGTAGATCTCCAGTCCGCGTTGTATGGCCAGAAGTCAAACATCGTGGGATTCTTATGTCCCCTAATTTCTTACAGGTGTTCAAAAATTCTTCCCAGTCCAGCCGGTCCCCTCGGTCCAGTGCCTGGTCCCAATCAACTTTCTTACGGCACAGCCGCTGCAGCAAGATCTTTCCGGGTAGCAGCCATGGTGAGACGAAACCGAGCGGGTCGAACAAACTTGAGACGGCAGATAGTATGCCACGACGGGTTATTGGCAGCTCGGGAACGTTCAGTTCGAAAACAAAATCGTCCTTTTCCGCGTCTCATTGTTTTCCTAAAGTGCCTTTGGTGGGGAGTGGAAAGCCGTCCAAATCTCTTACCCTTTCGGCCTTTTCGTGATACGGGATGACCTTCAGCACTTCTGAAGCGTTCGACATCCATTTAGTTAGATGGAAGCCGCCCTCTTCCAGCAATCTCGTCAGACCCCTGAACTGCTCTAGAGCTGATTCCACATCATCGAATGACCCAAGGTAGTCTTCGACGTAGAAGTTCCTGCTGATGCTATCTACCACCGACCGATGGACCGGATCTCCAAGTTTGTTCGAGGCTTCTCGGAGGGCGTAGTTTGCACAAAATGGTGACGATATGGCTCCGAAGGGGTGGACTGTCATCCTATAATTTACCACTGCCTTGTCCCGGTCAGTCTCCTCCCACCACGGGAAACGAACGCATCTCGTTCTGCTACCGGTGAAACATTTTTTTTACTGTCGGCGGGAAAGGTCACTCTACTCACTGAGAAATGGCACAAAACTTCGATTATTGGTTTCGTCCACTCAGGTCCTTATGAAGGGCTATCGTTTACCGACCCGCTCTGGAACTTTGCCGCACAGTCGAAGACCACCCGCAGTTTTTCGGGTTTCTTGGGGTTGATAACCGGATGGTGAGGAAGATACCAGATACCCCTTTTGCTGTCGGTGTTGGCAGGCACCTTTTCAACGTAGCTGAGAGCTTCCTTTCGCTTCATCAATTCTGCGTATGGATCCCACAGATCCTGATCTCGAACCCAGCTTTCCTTCAGTCTTAGTAGTCGCTAAGGAACGTGGTTTCCGTTATCAGTCCACGGGCCAGCAGATGTGCGCCATGGGAGGGGAACCTCGAACTGTGTTTTAAGGCTTCTAGTTCTTCGCTGAAATGTTTGCAAATCTGAGCGATCCCCTTGAGATAATGATGGCCTTTCGTCTCCGATGTCACAAAACTCCTTTTCATAAAGCCGTTGCAGATGATATACTTTGCGGTCCGTTTCGGCGGATAAATAATTCACGGAACCACGGACCCCTGTCGGACCGTATAACATCCATCCCAGAGCCGTGCGTACGGCATAAGGTGCCTGGCGGTCGCCCATCCGCTGGTCAAGTACCAAATGCGCCTCTGGCACGTCGCATCCGATGAGGAGATCCACCTCATCATCTTCCCAGTCTACAACGGTTATATCCTGCAGGTGGGGCCAGCGAGTCAAGATTGCGTTCACCGACCTTGGTGCTCGCATGGGGAGATCCGCTAACGTGAATGCCTCCGTTGGTTCAATTTGCTCGTTAGTGTCTAGAGAGATGATTTGCAGCGTCAATCTACCGGCAGTCATTACCTGTGTTCCGCCCACCGTGCTCACTGCCAACGACGTCGCACCTTTAGCCAGTTGGTGTTTGTCGGCAAACCGCTCTTTCACTAAAGTGGTGTCGGATCCACTATCAACGAAAGCCAACGCCTTGACTATCCCAGTTGGAGTCACTACTCCCACGGCCACTACGCCTAAACGTACCGGTTTACTGGCAGACTGTGAAGTTGAACAAATCACGCTGGGCTTGGCACTCGCCTCGCATATGGTTACTCTCGCCTGATGCAGCAGCCGATGGTGTCTGCCCGTGCAGCCCTCGTAACCACATCGATTCCTTGTTCTACAGGCTGCTGCCCGGTGCGTGGTGTTGAGACAGATGAAACATGCTCCGGCCATCCTCGCCATTCCCCACCGTTCGTCTATTGTGGCGTTGCCGAACTTGGGGCATTCTGGTAGGCCATGGCTAGTACCACAGGATCTGCAATTTGGTTGCGCCGGAGCATCGCGTGGAATGGCATGTGTATTTGTCCAAGGCTGGTATTTTGGATGTTCCCGTACAGGGGTTTGGGCTTGGCTGGTACTGGGATTGTTTGCTCGGTTGATGTACCGGATAAGTCGGCCGAATCTGTTGTCAGCTATCTTGGTTTGCCTTTCCAGGTATTCGGTCAGGTCTTCGAAGTTGGCTTCTCTGTCGCTTCGGCTTATCCGTTCTGCTTCTTCCGCCCACCGACCCTGTAGTTCGGGAGAGAGGTGACGGACTATGCCTTCCAAAGTGTGCATGGCATCTAGATCAGCTCTGTATCCTAAATGATCGAGGGCTATTGAGCAGTTTTGCATCTTAATCACCAGGTCGGCCATGGTGTAGACTTCGCCCTTGGCTCTCTTTACCTCTACCATCACGCCCTCTATTAGGTTACGGGCTACTTTGAACGGTTGGCCAAACAAGTCCCTTAGAATCTTCCTTGCCCTTGCGTAGCCTTGTTCTGGGTCGAGCATGGTGCACCCGTCCATAGCTTCTCTTGCTCGGCCTCGGCAGTAGTGAGTAAGGTATAGAAGCCTTTGCCCAGGGTCGGTTACCTTATTTTCAACGAACGTCTCGAACTGCTTGACGAACTTGCAGTAGTGTTCAGATCACCCGTCGAAAACCGTTAGTTCTACTCTTGGCAAATCGATCGTTGGTGTTTTATAGTCAGTGACTGGCGTGAGGTTTCCTATTTTATTGTGCCCTGATTTATCGGAAGTGTCGTAGTCGTTGGTCCCATGCCCACGCTCCTTCTGCCTACACTTCTGTTCTGCTTCCTGGGCCTGTTGTCTAGCCGATAACAGTTGTTGTTCTAGGTCTAATATCTTCAGCCTATATAGGTCAACATCCTTACAATCCATATTGCCCTCAGTAACACATGAACTAGTACTGACAGGACTAGGCGATTTTACATTAACTACAGAAACAAAGGTACTTTAAACCTCCCCAGTGGCTTGCCGTGTTACTTCCTGTCCGGATTCCAATGTTTTTGATCCTTTTCTTGGCATTTTATGTGTTTTTCCTCGTTCCAAATTGATCTATTGAGTATTGTAACACACGTTTAAGCAATGCGTAGCCAAATTCACAACGGATCCCGAAATCAAAAGCAATTATCCGTGATGTTTTACGACACTAGATTATTGAATGAACAATGACACCAAAAAGATACAAACTTCAATAATGAGATCACAAGGACTCAACAAACGAAAACCGAATTGCGGCGTGCGAGCAAGGAGCACGTGCGTCACGCAAGTCCGGAATAGGGATATGACAAGGTGGCCCTCTGGGCGCGAACAAACAACAACCGGTCCATAAAAACGAACAGTTCGTAAAGACACGTCAATAGTGTAAGCAAGTGAGTGATGTTAAGAAAAACACTGAATCTCAAAGGTTTTATGGAGATTTTCCACAATCGATCGTTACAACAACAAACGTGAAGGCGGTCCGTGTTTTATCGCATTTAATGAGGTGTGAATTGACGGTGACCCGCGTATACAGGGGACCATTTTCGGACGGTGACGAGGAAGAGGATTCAGTCTGGTTTCTCGAAACTACCGTAGCTGGCAGAAGTAAGATTCTCATCATGGGGGGCTTCAGTGCTTCAGATGGTTAATGGTCGTCGGGGACAGCTTCGGCGGGGTCTTTTGTGGGAAACCTAGTAGCCCTATTACACGACGAAGCTCTCGTCCAACATGTCGACCAAGAGAACAGGTGGAGGGAACGGCAAGCAGCACTAGCGCCTGACCTTATGAAATCAAGTTGCCCAAATGAGATCGCAAACATAACATCAGAGCTTCATTAGGCAGTAGTGACCATGCAGTTATTTACACCAGTTGTAGCCTTGTGGGTATACCGGCTCCGGTAAAAAAGAGGAGATAGATTTCAGAGATAAATGAGGATGATCTCCTGGCGAGAGCTCTTCCGCTAAACTGGGAAGTGAAATCAGGAGAGTGTATGGTCCAAAAGCAGTGGAAGAAAGCAAAAGACAACATCCCTAAATTAACGGATGAGGTCTGCCCAACTCAGAAAGCCCGCAGGGCTGGAGTATCACGGTGGTGGCGCTGTCGGGCAAGAAAGGCAGAAGGAGAATGGCATGGAAAAGGTACAGGGTGATGGAATGACTGCGCAGCCTCCTTCAGTGTTTAGCTGCTGGAGAACAGGCCACCCGAGTTTCTATGAAGGGACACTGACTGGGAACGCGGAAAAGAACCCGAGGGCATGCTGTGCATACGTGCTGTTGGATTGCGGCCTGAGGAGTGCGTTTGGGAGAGTCAAGGAAGAACAGGGATGCGCAGCCATCCCAGAAGAAGAAAAAGTGGACCACCTGTGTAGATTTTCCCAGAAGGTACACAGGGTTGAAAATGGGTTAACATGTCTAGAGGTTTGTTCTCCGGCGACAGTTGCGATGGAAGACAACCCGATAAAGAAAGGTGAGGTCATATGCAGTATCGAGCAGCTAGTAAATATCAAGGTGGAGAGCTCGGGTGGTATCCACCCGGCGATCCTCAAACGGCTAGCACCAGCAGCGGTGGGACCACTGACGAATCTGTTTATCACCTCTCTGGAAACCGGGGTCCTGCCTGTGGAGTGGTTGTCTTTCACAATAAACCGTATACACAAAGGGGATGGTAGAGGTGCTCGTGAAAACTGCCGTCCAGTAAGCATAACCTCCGTTGTGCTGAAGGTCCTGGAGAAAGTCGTTCAGGACCTGATGGTTTTGCACCTAAAGCAGAGCAGCCTGGACCGGGAATCCCAGCACTGATTCCTGTAGGAGCGCTTATGTCTGTGTAACAGCCGGTCGTGGAAAATCCCCCTTTTTCCCTCGCGATTCAGTGTTTTTCCCAACATCACTCATTTCCATACACTATTGACTTGTCTTTACGAACTAGTTGTTTTTCTGGACCAATTGTTGTTTGTTCGCGCCCAGAGCGCTATTTTGGCACATCCTTGTTCGGGACCTGCGTGACGCACGTGCTGTCTGCTCACACGCTGCTATTCGGTTTCTCGTTGTTGAGTCCTTGTGATCGTATTATTGAGGTTTGTCTATTGTTTATGTCATTGTTTATTTTAATAATTTAGTATCGTAGAATATCACGGATAATCGTCTTCTGATTTCGGGATCCGTTGCGAATTTGGCTACGCATTGCTCAAACGTTCGTAACAATACTCAATAGATCTATTTGGAACGAGGAAAAATCACGCAAAATGCCAAGAAAAGGATCAAAAGCAGTCGAATCCGGACAGGAAGTAATACGGCAAGTCTCTGGGGAGGTTTTGGGTACATATGATTCTTTAGTTAATGCTAGATCGCCTAGTCCTGTCAGTGCTAGCTCATGTGTTATTGAAAGCAATATTGATCGTAAGAATGTCGATTTATATAAGCTAAGAATACTAGAACTAGAGCAACAGTTACTATCGGCTAGACTGCAGGCGCAGGAAGCAGAGAAGTGTACACAGAAACAGCGAGAGCATGAGACCAGTGACTTCGACACTTCCGATAGGTTAGAGTGCAATAAGGTAGGGAACCCCACGCCGGTCGCCGACTGCAAACCACCATCGACCGATCTGCCTAGAGTGGAGTTAACGGTTTTCGACGGGCGAGCTGAGCAATACTGCAAGTTTGTCAAGCAGTTCGAGACGTTCGTTGAAAACAAGGTAACCGACCCTGGGCAAAGGCTTCTCTACCTTACTCACTACTGCCGAGGCCGAGCAAGAGAAGCTATCGACGGGTGCACCATGCTCGATCCAGAACAAGGCTACACAAGGGCAAGAAAGATTCTGAGGGACTTGTTTGGCCAACCGTTCAAAGTAGCCCGTAACCTAATAGAGGGCGTGATGGTAGAGGCAAGGAGAACCAAGGGCGAAGTCTACACCATGGCCGACCTGGTGATCAAGATGCAGAACTGTTCAATAGCCCTCGACCATTTAGGCTACAGGGCTGACCTAGACGCCATGCACACTTTGGAAGGCATAGTCCGTCACCTCTCTCCCGAACTACAGGGTCGGTGGGCGGAAGAAGCAGAACGGATAAGCCGAGGCGACAGAGAAGCCAACTTCGAAGACCTGACTGAATACTTAGACAGGCAAACGAAGATAGCTGACAGCAGATTCGGCCGACTCATCCGGGACAGCAACCGAGCAAACAAGCCCGGTACTAGCCAAGTCCAAACCCCTGTACGGGAACATCCAAAGTACCAGCCTTGGACCAACACGCACGTCATTTCACAAGATGCTACGGCGAAACCAAATTGCAGATCCTGTGGTACTAGCCATGGCCTACCAGAATGCCCCAAGTTCGGCAACGCCACAATAGACGAACGGTGGGGAATGGCGAGGATGGCCGGAGCATGTTTCATCTGTCTCAACACCACGCACCGGGCAGCAGCCTGTAGAACAAGGAATCGATGTGGTTACGAGGGCTGCACGGGCAGACACCATCGGCTGCTGCATCAGGCAAGAGTAACCATATGCGAGGCGAGTGCCAAGCCCAGCGTGATTTGTTCAACTTCACAGTCTGCCAGTAAACCGGTACGTTTAGGCGTAGTGGCCGTGGGAGTAGTGACTCCAACTGGGATAGTCAAGGCGTTGGCTTTCGTTGATAGTGGATCCGACACCACTTTAGTGAAAGAGCGGTTTGCCGACAAACACCAACTGGCTAAAGGTGCGACGTCGTTGGCAGTGAGCACGGTGGGCGGAACACAGGTAATGACTGCCGGTAGATTGACGCTGCAAATCATCTCTCTAGACACTAACGAGCAAATTGAACCAACGGAGGCATTCACGTTAGCGGATCTCCCCATGCGAGCACCAAGGTCGGTGAACGCAATCTTGACTCGCTGGCCCCACCTGCAGGATATAACCGTTGTAGACTGGGAAGATGATGAGGTGGATCTCCTCATCGGATGCGACGTGCCAGAGGCGCATTTGGTACTTGACCAGCGGATGGGCGACCGCCAGGCACCTTATGCCGTACGCACGGCTCTGGGATGGATGTTATACGGTCCGACAGGGGTCCGTGGTTCCGTGAATTACTTACCCTTGAAACGGACCTCATAGAGTGTCATCTGCAACGGCTGTATGAAAAAGAGTTTCATGATATTGGAGACGAAAGGCCATCATTATCTCAAGGGGATCGCTCAGATTTGCAAACATTTCAGCGAAGAACTAGAAGCCTTAAAACACAGTTCGAGGTTCCCCTCCCATGGCGCACATCTGCTGGCCCGTGGACTGATAACGGAAACCACGTTCCTTAGCGACTACTAAGACTGAAGGAAAGCTGGGTTCGAGATCAGGATCTGTGGGATCCATACGCAGAATTGATGAAGCGAAAGGAAGCTCTCAGCTACGTTGAAAAGGTGCCTGCCAACACCGACAGCAAAAGGGGTATCTGGTATCTTCCTCACCATCCGGTTATCAACCCCAAGAAACCCGAAAAACTGCGGGTGGTCTTCGACTGTGCGGCAAAGTTCCAGAGCGGGTCGGTAAACGATAGCCCTTCATAAGGACCTGAGTGGACGAAACCAATAATCGAAGTTTTGTGCCATTTCTCAGTGGGTAG
This sequence comes from Fasciola hepatica, assembly GCA_948099385.1. Classification (NCBI taxonomy): domain Eukaryota; kingdom Metazoa; phylum Platyhelminthes; class Trematoda; order Plagiorchiida; family Fasciolidae; genus Fasciola; species Fasciola hepatica. The sequence continues at coordinate 2,402,850 of CANUEZ040000126.1, read as the reverse complement.
AGTGACCTTTCCCGCCGACAGTAAAAAATGTTTCACCGGTAGCAGAACGAGATGCGTTCGTTTCCCGTGGTGGGAGGAGACTGACCGGGACAAGGCAGTGGTAAATTATAGGATGACAGTCCACCCCTTCGGAGCCATATCGTCACCATTTTGTGCAAACTACGCCCTCCGAGAAGCCTCGAACAAACTTGGAGATCCGGTCCATCGGTCGGTGGTAGATAGCATCAGCAGGAACTTCTACGTCGAAGACTACCTTGGGTCATTCGATGATGTGGAATCAGCTCTAGAGCAGTTCAGGGGTCTGACGAGATTGCTGGAAGAGGGCGGCTTCCATCTAACTAAATGGATGTCGAACGCTTCAGAAGTGCTGAAGGTCATCCCGTATCACGAAAAGGCCGAAAGGGTAAGAGATTTGGACGGCTTTCCACTCCCCACCAAAGGCACTTTAGGAAAACAACGAGACGCGGAATAGGACGATTTTGTTTTCGAACTGAACGTTCCCGAGCTGCAAATCACCCGTCGTGGCATACTATCTGCCGTCTCAAGTTTGTTCGACCCGCTCGGTTTCGTCTCACCATGGCTGCTACCCGGAAAGATCTTGCTGCAGCGGCTGTGCCGTAAGAAAGTTGATTGGGACCAGGCACTGGACCGAGGGGACCGGCTGGACTGGGAAGAATTTTTGAACACCTGTAAGAAATTAGGGGACATAAGAATCCCACGATGTTTGACTTCTGGCCATACAACGCGGACTGGAGATCTACATGCTTTTTCCGATGCATCCGAAGTCGGTTATGGAGCTGTGGTGTACGGACGATGGTGCGCAGGAGATGGACAATATACCACGAGGATCCTGTTCGCCAAAGCCCGCGTTGCTCCACTGAAGTCGGTCTCAATCCCACGCCTTGAACTCAGCGCAGCCGTGTTAGCAGTCAGGGTGGTGCAAGCTGTGAAGAGATGTTTCGATCTCTACATTTGGTCGGTGAGCTTCTGGACGGATTCAACGATAGTACTTTACTATATCAACAACGTCCGGAGCCGGTTTAGTACTTTCGTTGCTAACCGGCTCACGATTATCCACGATGAATCAGCCACGCACCAGTGGAATCATGTCAGGTCTGGCGATAATCCAGCCGAACTGTATTCCCGAGGTGCGACCAACTTCAGACAACTAGACACTTGGACGAGGGGCCAAACTTCCTGCAATTGCCCAAACAGGACTGGCCCGTGTTCGAATTAAAACCCCTAAGGAAGTAGAACTGGATATCAAAGGCGTAGTGATAGCGGCCAACGTCGTCGAAGCATCATCCATTCTATCGCGACTGGTCAGGTTTTCTTCCTGGATGAAGACGCTTCGTTCGCTAGTTTGGTTAACCAGGTTCAAGAGAAATGTACTAGTCATGAAAGGACTACGGCCCTCAGGTCGGATATGGGTCGGCCCGATAGGTCCCGATGAGCTACAAGCGGCAGAGTACGATATTTTCGGAGTGATACAACGCGAGGCTTTCGCCCGAGAACTCAAGAGGGCGGAAGAAGTGGGACCGACCAATAAAGACATACCATCTCCAAGAGGCTAGCTGAAGCGTTTAAACCCCAAACTCATCGACGGACTGCTGATAACCCTGAGGCCTAGTAAACCTTTTTCACACCAGTAATCGAGGTGGATAAAGAAACACCATATATACCACACGGTCTCCGTCAAACACGTTAAGGTGCTCGCGGTCCTTTCGTTGACATTACAGAAGGTTCTTTCCGATATGTGGTGATGAGTGCGATTCCATTATACATCCCGATACATACACGCATGCACGACGCACTCTACATCCCGTAAACCCATCATACATGTGACAGTGTTCTTTGTTTGCCTTTGTTGACGCTACCGAATGCCCCTTGCATATGTGGAAGTAGTGGAGCTCAGGTCACACATACGTGCTACATTTTACTCGTTTTCTTGCCACGCGGTCCTTTGTTGACATTGCAGAAAGTCCTCCTTTGATGTGTAGTCATACCTTTGATTTCATTGTAACCCCGGCACACACACACACGCAAACACACACACACACTCAAGCACGTACATCCAGGACCGGACGGCCCCTTACGAGGACAACGTCTATGCGACCATTCACGCCCGCCATCGGTCATTTGGTCTCGTGGAAGATGTAGACTAGCCTCACGTCTATGTATCCAATGGATTAAGTGCGACCAGTAGTAGAACGTCGACGACGAGCATTAGACGCGCGCACTGACAGCAGGGCCTAGGCAGGTAGGAAGAATCAGTACCTTTATACCGAACCTTTGACTTTTCTAAGGATCCAGGAGGATTTTGGTGGGCGGTGTAACAGCCGGTCGTGGAAAATCCCCCTTTTTCCCTCGCGATTCAGTGTTTTTCCCAACATCACTCATTTCCATACACTATTGACTTGTCTTTACGAACTAGTTGTTTTTCTGGACCAATTGTTGTTTGTTCGCGCCCAGAGCGCTATTTTGGCACATCCTTGTTCGGGACCTGCGTGACGCACGTGCTGTCTGCTCACACGCTGCTATTCGGTTTCTCGTTGTTGAGTCCTTGTGATCGTATTATTGAGGTTTGTATATTGTTTATGTCGTTGTTTATTTTAATAATTTAGTATCGTAGAATATCACGGATAATCGTCTTCTGATTTCGGGATCCGTTGCGAATTTGGCTACGCATTGCTCAAACGTTCGTAACAGTCTGTCCATTCTCCTGGCCAGGAGAATATATGACGGGGAGCGAGTTGAAGTCTTTTACCCGGATTTTCAGAAGGCTCTCGACTCGGTGAGCCGCCATCCACTTATGGAGAATCTACGAGGGCTTAGGCTGTCAGGCTGGCCGACGAAATGGGTTATGGGATGTCTGTTGGGCACGAACTTCCGGGTAACAACAGGGGAAAGCCTATCCTCGGCGGGAAGCAAGCACACTGCGGTACCCCCAAGAGTCGGTCCTTGGACCCTGATATTCCTCCTGTATGTAACCGACTTAGAAGGTGGTCTAGAAAGCTTCTGTTCCATGTTTTCCGGCGACGTGAAAACTATACAAGAGGCCAACATGAATCAGTCAGGAGGGACCTGGACATAGTCCTAAAATGGGCCGCGAAGTGGGACATGTCACTGGACGTGCACAAGTGTGTGCGCCTGGTTCACGAGGGGTTGCCTCACAGAATAAAAGTACTGGAAACCGAGGGTAACTGTACCGGTAGAAGATGTGATTCAGGACTTGAGGGTCATGGTTAGGGCTGATTTGTTACCCAAAACTAGGTGTGAAAGAGTGGCAAAAACGGCTTCCAGGACGCCTTACCAGCTGCGTCGAGCAATCGGCCCTGTTCCACTGTATAAGACTCGTACCGCCACACTTGGAGAACTGTGTCCAGGTCCGGAGCCCATTTCTGGTTCGGTACAGGCAAATATTAGATAAAATCCAAAGACGGTTTACCAGGTTCTTTGCCATCCAAACAGGAAACCTTTTGGGAAGCCCTCGGAATACCTCAACTTATTCTCAGTCGGAAGGAGAAGCAGCCGAGGGGACCTCATAGTAGAGTACACGATCCTCACAAGCAGGATCAACCTGGGGACTCGTATGTATGCCCTCCTGCCACCTGGAGAAAACGACAACCTGGGAGACCATGCCCTCAGACCGAAGAGAAACAGGCCATGGACAAGACTTCGGGCTCAGTTCTTGATGCAACTAGTGGTCAACGACAGGACCAAACTGCCAGGAGAGTAGGTCGAGGCAACCACAGTGGCTGAATTCAAGCATCGACTTGACAGGCCACGGACCCGAGTGTCCCATGGTGAGCTGCAACGACTGAGAATATAGCGCTGCTTGGATTGGTGATAGTTCGTTAGAATTTCCGTTTACTAGGTTTCCGTTCTGTCCATCTTTTGGGCTTCTGTCCTACCGTTGCCTTTTGCGTTCCTTCACTTATACTTTCGTTCTTCCCATCTTCTGCCAGTTCCCTCTGCACGCGCGGTTTTCCCTTCACAATCGACATCCCCATGCACTACCCTCCATCACTACCCCTGACTTTGCTTTTCCTGATCCATCACCTGATCTACCATCTCCGCTTCCTTTCTCGTGAACCTAACTGACGGGTCTGTCCACGTGGTGGTCCACTGTCACCAACTGTGAACCGCGTGTGAGTGGATACGGGAACTTAAGTTCAAGGAAATTGTCACTCCTGTTGTCGCTGCACCGGGGGAGCCTTGGAGCCAGCCTGTGCAAGAAGCTGGACGCCCTGCCTATCTGCCGAGCAGTTCTGGAATGAACCTGACTTTTTACTGCGTTTAACCAATAAAAGCTTGTGGTTATATCTCATGACCACAGAAAGCGGCCCCACAGAACACTAAGACAAGTACTTACCACTTTAACCCCAGTTACTGAAGGCGGAGAGGAAGTGAAGGGGCGAAGAGCGTGCCGCAGACGGCAAATGCAACTGGTATGACATTCATATCCACATTGGCTTCGTGAAAACAAGTACTGCTGTGGTTGTACGCCAATCAAGAATATAAGTTTGAATAAAGACGGCGCGGTATCATTTACGAGATTATTTCAAAGCTATTTATGTGACGTTTTCCTCAAACGTCCAACATTCCTCCACCCAAATGCCACCCGTATTCGACCTTGTGAGCTGCCACTTGGTTCGAATTTCCGAATCGGTCTCGCGGTAGCTGTGTAAGTTCCGACCTGGAGATTTTTGAATTAGCGCGGAATCCTGGATTTCTGGGGCGTGAACTATGAAAAACGCGAAATCGATCTGCCAAGATTATTGTGAAATACGAGTAACTTGCTGGGTTGTAAGTGGCTTGCCTGTTATATTTATAATGAGAAAAAATTGGGCGATTTTTCCTTGGTAAAAACATTCCGATCAACGGAAAGGTAATCATTTGTGTACAGCGGACTATAAAATTGAGCTGGGGTGACGATTCTTATCCGGCAATGGCAAAAAGTGCGTGAAATATTTTTAAAACCTTGGACTGTTTCCTAACTATTATTTGAAAAAGTGGTCCTCCCTTATCACTGTTCCGAAATCCCTATTTTGTGTGAAAAAGTGCCCCTAGTGGTGGTGCGCTTTCCGAAAGACTACTGGGTGATGTGATCTAACCCAGTGAAGTTGGGCTAAACGAATAACTGCCAGAACACGGAAACTGTTTTTTTTCTTTCTGGGTGTACACCATTGGCGTTAGAAGTAACGTAAGTGACGGGTGGAATTAGAGCAGGTTTGGTTTCGCGTCCACCGGTAACCGACGGATATTTTATATATATATATATATATATCTTCTAAAGCTGTTAAACGTCAGTAAATCTTCACGATATGTTCACTAAAGCACGGAGTTTTCTATATAAAACACCCAAACTCGCAAATGATCGCCCCCTATATGAAGCTCAGAAGCTGGAAGCCGTGTTCCCGATACTGGCAGTTCCCAACGACCCAAATTTATGTCCCCCTTGGGAAATCCTATTTCCTTCACTACTGGAAGCAAATGTAGACACGGTAGAGCCCACTGACGACTGAATGAACAGTTTCACCTTGGGTTCTCTGATCTCCGGTTAACTCTGTAAATGCGACCCTTGGGAGTAAGTACTACATATGCTCCAACTGATAGAGTGATGCCTAAAACTGAGTGACTATCAGAAGACTTCAGAAGCACATTACGTGCGTACGCAGTCAGTCGATCTAAGACGGCCTGCGTCCATCCAAGATCGTTTGGAGCCTTAAAGGGAATCATCCTTTCTCTCGCAAGTCGATACCGAGGAACATTCATTAAAGACTCCGTGCGGTGGAGAATTTTCTTTCACACATCACACATCGATGACCTCCCAGACAGGCCGGTTTTCAGATGCCTGTTCTCAGTCTCTACCCCATTTATGGTATAATTACCATGAAGCAAATACTGCCGAGTGGCATGTGCAGCCCAGCTAGTCTTATGCGGCGTCCAAGTACTTTTCGAATACTGGGACACCTCGGAACTTCGACCTTCAATGGCGGATAAGAACCTATTAAAAGCTGCGATGTCCTCTGTGTACACAATATTGCGCATCCACTGGAATATTCTACTTCGATCTGTGATGGATACATGTGACAGCAGACCGCATCTTCGACGCATATCCTTTTCGACGCGGAACCTACAGAATACAACCTGCGACTCCGGGCACTGTGTCCTCAGAGCGTTATACTGCGCCAGACTACGGTCTACCACCATGGTTTTACAATTTCTGGACTGGGGCAGAGATTGAGCCAAAAATTCAACGGCTGCTTCGTAGCTAGTGCCGCTTTCGTTTGGCATAAGGGCACACCGTAATTTACTTGATGTGTGGCATCGGCTAACATCACGTCACCAAACCTGCCGACCAGCTCGTTACTTACAAGAGGAACAAACAGAATAAACTTAATCGTCACTAATGACCTGTGAATACGACTGATTTCTCAATGACTCACCTACACGCGTTGCATCCTTAGTGGGGTCAACGGAACCAAACCTTTTCCTTATGGAGCGAAAGTCGTGACTGCGAAGGCGTCGGCGAAACATACGCCGGGTGAAATCCCTAATCTCGGCAGTATTATGAAAACTTTCCATCATACTAAACACGTGACTCTCTTGGTCACTGGTCAAGCTACGGTTACGGACGTAATAACCCTCGGTCTCTCGTTGGGGGTCGTGGTTATGAACCATGGCCCACTGCTACACCAAGTAGGATGAGCCGACGGCACGCATCGAGACGAGTGCTTGGCAACCGAGGTTGGGGCATCTGCAAACAGTTTCTATTAGGAACAATTAAGGAAACAAACTACCTTCTTCCAGAGCAGTGTCTTCTTCCCCGATGGACGCAGCAATATTTGATGAAATAGTACTGCGTGCCAGGTGGTAAAATAATACCATGTTTACTTGCCATCTCCCTTGTTCGTGAATCGTTTACGTAAAAACTCGAACAAATGGTTGATTGGAAGTCCCGAAAATCGGATATGAATGCATCCGAATTCGGGTACATCTAATTAACCGTTGCACAGAACTGGGCAGAATCATCAGCGATGCTTCGTTCCATATCGAGAACCAACCAGTGCGAGAAAGAAATTGCAACTGAACATCTAGCCTGAGGTTACGGATTATATATGACCAATAACTCAGTCAACAAGCTGCAACGGCCAAGCCAGCAACGGGAGAGCCAATTACCGAGATTTGACCAAGAGAAATGAGTTTCAACAAAAATTAACAATGAACTTTTATAAAGTTATTTTCTATAAAGCACACTTTTGCGGTGTTTTTGTTCAATTTCACGGCAAAAGTTACTCCGTCAGCTGTTTGAAGTCTGCATTACGTCAAGCCAGGTCGGAACTTGCACCACTCTCTGGGTCTCGCGGTATGGGCGTTAGTTACGACCTGCAAATATTTAAATTGGCGCGGACTGCAGTACTCTTGAGGCGCCAATTTTGAAAAGTGCGACATTGATCTGCTAATGTAACGTACAGAAAGAAGAAGACGACTTGCCAGATGAAAGTTTATCCAAGGAAATGTGGCACACTACAATTGTGATTACAGTAAAAGAAGAAGTGCGCATTACAATTCAGTCTCCGGTAATAACAGTCTTTAATTGTCCTCGAAGTCCACCAGGTCGATTTCTTCCAGTTGCGTGGCCGTCTTCAAATTTCGTAACACTGTACTCTCCCCCAATTGGCTCCGTCCCCGGAGCCACAGCTCTCCCTCCTTCCGCGGGGACCTCCAGCTCTAACTGTACTGGTGGCACTATACCGCTTTCTGGGCGAATTTCGGTCTCATAGGGTTTGAGCTTATTAAAGTGAACCACAAACGATGGTTGACCAGGGTGCGATGCATTACGAATTACACAGGTGCAATCTGACAATATCTTTTCGACCACAAACGGCCCTTTCCAATGTCTTGACAACTTAGCTGGCACACCCCCTGTGGGAACGGTGTTATGCATCCATACCAAATCATTCGGTTGCAGCGGGGTGCCGAATTCCTTCTTGTCGTAATACTCCTTCTGGTGCCTCTGAGCTGATTTCAGGTGTGTGCGTGCTAGCTCCTCCCCGCGTTTAATAGACTCTCGTAGCTCGTTCACATACTCGGTTACCGAGGTGGGGAGATTATTGCTGATGGGTAAACGAACGTCCGTTGTCAGTCGGATTTCTCGACCGGTCCATAACAGACTTGGTGTTTGATTAGTCGACGCATGGACCGTGCTACGGTAAGCTAACAGGCAATTAGGCAGCTTTTTGTCCCAATCGTCATTCCTTTCTACGAACGCTTTCAATAAGGCAATGAGCGTCCGGTTGGTACGTTCCGCCAATCCGTTGCCTTGTGGGTGATACGATGTAGTGCGGGTTTTGTCGATTTTAAGTGACCTGCATAACTCAGCAATGAGGGAGCTCTCGAAATTTGACCCCTTGTCGGAATGTAGTTGACATGGTGCACCCCAGCGGTAGACCCAACACTCGAGGATTGCATTGGCCACCGTGCGCGCATCAATCGTGCCCAAGGGAACAGCCTCGCACCACTTTGTGAAGTAGTCGACTAGCACTAGGATGTATTTGTTGCCTGCGCGCGTCATTGGTAGTGGCCCAACGATGTCCATTCCCACCATTTCATTAGGGAAGCCGACAACTACTGGCTGAAGGGGGGCGCGATGTTTGGTTGGAGGATTTTTGAGGCTGCCGCATCCCTCGCACGTCTTGCAAAAGTCAAGGATGTCTCTACGCTGATATGGCCACCAGAACCGCTGTCTAGTAGCGTGTTCCAACTTATTGATGCCCGCGTGACCTAACTCTGTGTGCAGTGTTGTTAAGACTGTTCGTATCATTGTTCGAGGGACAATGATTTTAACCGGATAATTTGGTCCATATTGGAAAACCAATATGCCATCTACCATCTTCAAGGAGTCCCAGAGGCTCCATAAATGTTTCGTCCATAGACTAGAAGCTGCTATTTCTTGGCGTGTTGGCTTTGTACTTCCAGCTTTAATTCTCTCGTATATGAGTGCGGTGTCCGTATCGCTTGATTGCACCGCGATCCATTCTCCCTTGGTATCCTCACAGAGACTGATTTGTGCCACACAGCTGACGGTGCAGGACGGGCACTCCCCATGGTTTCTTACTGGACGTCTGGACATGGCATCAGCATTCTCATGGCGTTTACCTGGTCGATGCTCGGAGATGTAATCAAACTCTTGCAATTGCTCCTGCCATCGAGCAATCTGTCCCTGTGGATCCTTGAAGTTCTGCAACCACAACAGCGATTGGTGGTCGGTACGCACTCGAAACGGCCGACCAATCAAGTAGTGTCGGTATTTCTTCGCAAAAGTCACTAACGCCAGCATCTCCTTCCGTGTGGTGCAATAATTCCTTTCTCTAGTTGACAACGTCTTACTGCCAAATGCTATTACGTGCTCGTAGCCATCTGTGCCTACTTGAGATAGCACTGCCCCAATAGCGCCGTCACTTGCATCCGTGTCTAGGATAAATTCGCCGGCGTTCGTGGACAAGTCTGGTAACGCTAGCACCGGCGATGAACACAACATGGAACGTAAATATCGGAAGGCTTCCTCACACTGATCATCCCAGGCGAAATTACCATTTTTCTGCAGGAGCGCGTTTAGCGGTGACGCATGTGCTGCAAAATCCTTTATAAAACGACGGTAATAGGAGGCAAGGCCCAGGAAGCTTCGTACCTCGGAAACGGAACGGGGCGTTGGCCAATTCAGGACTTGATCTATCTTGCTGGGGTCAGTTTTTATTCCATGTTGAGAAACTATATGACCCAAGAAGTTGACTTCCCTTCTGAAAAACCGGCACTTGGCTGGGTTTAGTTTCAGCCCCGCTTCCTTGATCCGTTCTAACACTAATTCCAAATTCGTAAGGTGTTCTTCTACCGTCTTCCCATGGATTAGCACATCATCGACATAGACAAGGCATTTGGACGGCGTTAATCCTTCTAACACGTGGTTCATTAGCCTTTGAAATGTGGCGGGCGCATTAGTCAATCCAAACGGCATGGTTTGGAACTCGTACAAACCTGATGGAATGGCAAAAGCTGCCTTTTCCCTATCCTCGGGCTCAATCTCTACTTGCCAATATCCCGAGGCTAGATCGAGGGTGGTAAAATACCGCGCACCTCCCAAGGCATCAAACAGATCTTCCATCACTGGCAGCGGGTACGAGTCTTTCTTGGTGATTGCATTTAACCGGCGGTAGTCCACACACAACCTTAGCCTGCCATCTTTCTTTTTCACTAGTACTACTGGCGCTGCCCATGCGGAGTGGGATGCTTGAATGATATTATTTTTCAGCATATCTTCCACTATTTGCTGTACTTCTGCTTGGTAATGCACTGGTATTCTTCTGGGGGCCAACTTAATTGGCTCAGCGTCCCCTGTGTCTATACGATGCTTGATTACATTGGTCCTCCCTAACTTTTCGCCATCCCACATGAACAAGTCGCTAAATTTGACAAAAATTTGATAGAGCCTCTCATTCTTCTCCATGGCTCCATTATTCTCCAACAGTCTTTGGAACCGCCGTCTGCGTTCGCTCTCAGAAAACTCCACAGAACAGACATCTAACTTTCTGCGACCGCACTCCCCGCACTCCTTCGTTTGATAACCAAAATAAAGTCTCTTCTTTGGAACATCTATGATGCACTCGAAATTCTGCAGGGTGTCCTTTCCTACAATTGCGTCGAAGGAGATGCCTTGGACAACAACAAACGGCTGCGGCTTAGCTAACCCTCCAAATTCCACTAAGAATGATGCCACCCCCACGGTGTTCAGTTTTCCACCGTTTACACCAGTCAGTGAAAACCCGCACGGTTTTAGATTCACTGCACCCAGATGGGGTATTACAGCCGCATTGATAAGGCTACGGGTGGCTCCAGTATCAATTAAAGCGCACAGCTCAGCATCATTAACTCGAATCAAAGTTGAAAAAGTATCCGAACAATTGGTGAGCAGAGACACGACTGGTATAATGGACTCACCTGGCTGTGGCAGTGACTGCCTCGAGTCCAGTGCCTGAGTGCCTTCGACCACTGTTGCCGTGTTTTGCACCGCCGGTCGGTGTACCGCCCTGTGATACCGCCCACGCGTACCGAATCCACGGTAGTTGGGAGTGGGCCATGGATTAGCGCGGCGGCCCCTCCAGCCTCTGTTGGTTCTCAATCCCGGCTGGCGTGATCCCCTTGTCACCTGGGCCCATTGTCGTTGAACGGCGAAACACTCTTGATCCGTGGTCGACTTGGTTAACACTCTCTCCATTCTTTCTTCTTCTTCTGCCGCTGCTACGGCCTCTGACAATTCGGTAAATCTTCCTTTCAGGAGAGTTCTCTTCACAGACTTATTGGACACGCCCTCAACGAACCGATCCAGGACGTGCCGTTCTAGTTCAGCCTTATCCCCCTCGGGATATCCTCGCGTCGCAAGGTGCTTAAGCTCCCGCGCAAAAGACCGGACGTCCTCTCCTGGAAGCTGTCGCCTTTGATGTAACTGATCTCGATACTCCACTGGATGACCCGGTGCATCCAGCAACTTTCGAATGCGTTTGAAGACGAGATCGCAATCGCCATCCCTAAACACGTCTGACTCATCGACGATATCATACGCCTCTCCAACTAGGAGGCTCATGATGACATCTTCTTGCTGATCAGCATTGAACCACCTGATGTACCGACGCACTTGGCTCTCCCATCTATTGTAGTTTCCGCCGATACTAAACTTCTCGGGGGCACTTGGGGTCGGTATTTGTTGCGTTTTGTGAATTGAGCACCCCGCCAAGTTCCGAGTAACCTCTTCCACTGGCGCATCTGCCGATCTGCACCCTTGTGACTCACTTTCTTTTGCCTCTTCCAAGTTGGAATACTTTGCTGGCTTCTTGGACATTGTTCTCCCGGGTCGCGGCACCAGTTTGTAACGTACAGAAAGAAGAAGACGACTTGCCAGATGAAAGTTTATCCAAGGAAATGTGGCACACTACAATTGTGATTACAGTAAAAGAAGAAGTGCGCATTACAATTCAGTCTCCGGTAATAACAGTCTTTAATTGTCCTCGAAGTCCACCAGGTCGATTTCTTCCAGTTGCGTGGCCGTCTTCAAATTTCGTAACACTAACGATGAATGAAACTACCACAATGGGATTTGAACGGGCGCCGGTGAGCAAGGTCACCGAACACACCACCCCGCTAAATTTGAATGAGATTGTGGCGGTATTAGCCTGCCGCTAATTCCGCTCACATCTGCCTAAGTGTTGAGTCCTGTTCAAAAATTTGTACCCCATTGGAACTGGAAAAATAGCAATTTACGGTTAATACCGTAAGGCGTAATAAGTCATAAAAAAATATGAAACTGGTCTACCAACTTTTTCTGTATCTGCATAATGTCCATTTTTTATCGCAAAATGTATACCTTTTTGGAACTACATAAATTGCGGAATGTGATGAAATGTCCAACGTTCCTTCGTAGATGTGGTTCTCCAGGAACAATGCAGGGAACGCTATAGAGATTCCTTCCCCTTCTACCTGTACAACTTGTACACTGGAAGGGCCACTGTGACGTTGCCTACATGACTTAAGCGACTGTTCGCAGGGGGGTTTAGGTCAAGCTTCTGAATGTAATATTTACTGGCCAACGTGTACGTTTCTAGACGAGTGCTTGTAGTTATAACGGCCGACTTATAAGTTTGCTACCTCAAGTGATCTACGCTAGGACTTGAGTTACTAGGCTGCACCGTCATACATACTTACATATGTATGAACGTATATATATCTGAATATCTATATACCTATATATATGTATACTCAAATGGTAACGTTTCCGGCCATCGCTCGACGGACGTCCTATAGGACTGGGCTGTAAATATATATATATATATATATATCCTTTTCTAGCATCGTTGCTGTAACTAAATGGTTGCACCGTTTCCGCATATCTTGCAACACATGAAACTGGCAGAACACTACCTGGGCTTCAGGATAGTGAGTCTTGAACCCGTTTAACTGAGCCAGACTACGATCTGCCGCTACTGTTTTGCATTCCCTGGTTGCGGGCAGGTATTCACGCAGAAAACCCACGGCTTGTCTGTAGCTTGCAATGCTTTCGTTGGACAGCAAAGCATACAGAATACTACGACCCAAGCTTGCTTCATCCACTATCATTGCGTGCCATAGTACATAGCCTCCGCAGTTCATTTGATGGGTAGCCTCAGCTAGAATCACCTGGCTGCATCTGCGAGCAACCGGAATCATCTCGCTGGGTATGAAGAAAAGGAACCTAACTATATTCTCCTCGTATATTACCTGGCTAATGCCTTTACCATCCAGTAATTCTTTTATCCTAATTACGTTACCACGAACATCATGACTGTGACGGACACGTATGGACAGAAAGTCCATGCTATTCAGAGGCCTATTGAACATATGACTAGTATAGTCCCTTAATTCAGCTGTATTATGGAACAAATCCATTAAGTCAAACACCACGGACTCTTGAAATGCTGTCAGCCTTCGGTTGGCCACTTATAAACTAAGATTTCGTATTTGGAACCTCTGACTATGGACCATGCACCACTTCGCAACACGATATCCAGTTCCTTGGGCGACCAAGGTGACGAATGCTCCGCACTCCAGGTTTTTATATCTACAATGAAGTCAAACATTAGCACACAATTATTCTAACCTTGATACACCACTTTTTCGGCGCCGATGGACGCAACAATATTTCACGAAATGATATTTCATTCCGTCACTAATTGTTAGCCGACGCTTTTTGGCCTGTTTCCATGTTCGGACATTGTAATTGTAAAAGCTGGTACTTGTGCATCTCTGGAACCCTCGAAAATCGGTTGTGAATTCATCGAGATCTTCGTAAAAGTCTTTTATCAATCGGGAAAACGTATCGGAATTGTCAACGATCATGGTATTTCACGTGACTAGCGAGTGAGATGGGTGCTGACATTTTGTAGCGCTAGGCCTTATATACCAGTGTAAATTTGATGATATAAGCAATATTTTATGATATTCTTTGCTTTTGGTTACACCCAACAGAATTTATTTCACGTTCTTTTATATGTAATTTATTTCATCACAAAACGTCGATTTCAGCTGATATTACCGTTTCATTTGTGGTAGCTCGATCCTTGACTTTCCATTAATCTACCACTAGAATGGTGGCTGGGAAAAGGGGGTTTAACTACACAAAGCGTCTCCGTGCCCTAGACCTATTCTCGATGGAAAGACGGCGCATTCGCGGGGATTTGATAGAAACCTTCAAGGTAATGAAAGGACTGTCAGGAATAAGTCGAGAAGACCTTTTTTCTCTGATCCCCGAGAGAGGCACAAGGGGGCATAGCCTTAGATTACAAAGGAAACATTCGAGGCTCCAAATTAGGGCGAAGTACTTCTCAAATAGAGTGGTAACCTATTGGAATAAGCTCCCGGAAGAGGTCATAAATACCACAACCGTGAAGGCTTTTAAGAAAGCATGCTTTCTACTGCAGTAGACCTATGTTGGGTGGCAGTATACCCCGAGTTATGTTAAGCAGCTTTTAGGGTCAGATGCAAATTACTTATTGTTTCCACCTTACTCTGCCAGGACTGATACTGCACAAAATGTCTGCCTTTCAGAAAAAGAAAATCACGCAGTGTTGGGAGCTACGGAAACGCGCCGACAACACAACTATCTGGACACACGATTGGCTCTAGCCACACCAAGTCCTGTGCAAACTGAACTGAACTGAACTGAACTACCAAGGTTATTGTGAAATACGAAGTTGCTCAGTTTTAAGTGACTTACTTGTTATAATTATAACGAGAAAAAGTGGGCAATTTTCCCATTGGGAAAATTTTTCGGTCAATCTGTTTGTTGTCACTTATGTGCACGGGACTATACAATTGATCTGTAGAGGCTATCCCTATCTACTGTTGGCTAAAAGGGTGCTCAATGACTAGGAATATAAGAATGTTTCTTAAATACTTTTTGGAAAGTCAGCCCTGCGCTCCGATTGCCCCGAAATCGTTGTTTTTGTGAAATCCAGCCATGGGTGATGCACCACCATGGTGAGAAGGATAATAGGATGACAAACATTGAGGCATGTATCGGACATCTTCAAGCAACTTTTACTATCCCGTGATAAAAGGATTTTACTGTGGCAGGAGGTAGACGCAACAATTCAGACATTCTCACCCAGTGAAGTTCAGTGTAAACAATTACTGCTAGTACACGGTACTGTCTTGTTTTCAGCCGGTGCACAGTTAGCATATGTTGTCTAGTAGTATGACCGACCTCGTTGGGGTTTGCGTTCACCGAGCAATACTATATATATATATATATATATATATATATATATATATATATATATATATATATATATATATATATATATATATAATATCCGACCATGGTTACAACGGTGTTGTGGCTAGTAGACTGAGGTTCATTCGATGCGGGTTGCCCCACGTCTCCTATAATAACACCTTCCAGAACCCCCGCACAATAGAGTGAACGCCCAGACTTCGCTATGATGAGCACTACAGTTCTCATCAAAGGGTTTCTGAACTAACTAATTGATCCTTGGTCTGACCCTTTCCATGTATATTACTGTAACCTACATCAAATGACTAATGGATGGAATCGAAAGCAATTTCCTTTCCATCTTGTGAAGCTGTCGAACTTCACTAAGCGTTTAACAAAGCACGTGCCTTCGTACGAAGTTTTCTTCGCACCATACACAACCAATTCATTTCACGTGAAAATGTTCACGCATATGATCGCCCATACATTAAGTTGGTACGCCCGCGGTGTTGCACGTGAACTAAGACTCAATAAGGCAACAACGAAATGGCTTCATGAAAGCAACACGGTAATCAAAATGTGGTGTCCCTCTCCACTGGATTCACACTTGGACATTTGCTTTCCGTTCTGAATGGTGCCATTCCCCTTGTTCGTGAATCGTATCAGTGAAAACTCAAAGAAGGGGTTAGTTGGAAGCCCCGAAAGTCTAATCCTAATTCTGGAACTGGGTCGAATCATCGGCGATGCTCCGCTGCGCATCGAAAACCGGCTGCTGTGCAGAAGGAAACGCAAGTGAGCACCGAACATCGTGCAACGGATTACCTATGACCACTAACCCAATCAACAATAAGCAACGACCAAGCTAATGACCGAAGATCTAACTACCGAGGTTTGACCGAGAAAAACAAGATTCACCAAAAATAAAGAATATAAATTTACAAAAGTCACCCCTATTACGCACACTTTTAAATTTTTTTGTCCCATTTTGGTTCAAAAGTTTTCCTGTCAGCTGTTTGATGTCTGCATTACACCAAGCCAGGTCGGAACTTACTCCACTCTCTCGGTCTCACCTCTGAACAGCCGAGACACATAGATGAGAGCCGTTTAGGAGCACACGCGTCACGTCAAGTTTTGATTAGAGCTCGAAAATGTTCGTTCTGCTCAGGAATTCCCACGAATTCGCTAGTGTTTTTTCAGATTGTAGATTGCAGTACAATTCTTGTTTTTCTCGGTGTCAGTGATAAAGGTTTTTGCATTGGTGAAATAACACGTTGTTTCGCTCGAACGAACGTGTCGTAATTAGGAGTTATGGAAGACGTCCGAGAGCGGCTAGTGAACGTGTCTCCTATTCGGTCTGGCAGCGAAATACCAACGATATCCCCTCTATCGGACGAATAGAGAAGACGCAAGTTGGTTTACAGATGCAAAGTGTATTCTGTATATCGTGGCACCGAAACAGTACCGATACGAGAGATACACCGAACGGAAAACGAAACGCAACGGCTGTGCAGAAAGCGAACCGCGAGCGCGCACAATCGGCGAACGACCGAAAGTGAAAGTGATTCAAAACGAGGTCGACGGAAACCTCGGAAAAGTCAGTCCAGTAAAACGTACGCAACCGAACAACACAATAAGGTCGATGTCAAAAGTCAGAAAAGATCGTGGAGAAAATAGATCCAAAATGGTGTCTAGAAAAGTCATTTTCTCTGAACGATCGAGGTCACTACAGCAGCCCCCCCCCAGACTCGTTGCCAATGGCATCGGCTGCGTGAATCGTCATCCGGGTATGCCACACCAATAACGTCCAGCGTCGGGTAACCGTTAACCAATATGATATTCGGAAGCCAAATCGGTAGGTTCGTCAATGGCAAGGAACGAGAGCGACAGGGCCGATCCAGAATGCAAACGTTGGTGCCAAAATTCTCCAGATTTCGTGGGACCAGCGAAGCGTACCATATGGCGAGGTTCCATGAAACGAAAGGAGACGGAAAACTGGTGTAGCAGCCGCAATGGACTTGATTAGAATACAGTAATAACTGATGAGGTATGTTAAATCGTGTCGAAACGATAAACACGAAAGTTATTACTGCGAAGTGCAATGATTAAGATCGTGTTTGACCTAGTCGCGAAAACGTGCCGGGCAAACGATCTTCCGACTGGAACGTGAGACGGGAGCCTCATTCACGGACGGGTGCGTAGGCGTGCTCTGCTGACTTAAACATGAGACAGTATTCTCATTCGAGGACGTAGCAGGGCCAACGAACTGCTGACTTGAACGTAAGACGATAGCCTCATTCGAAGCCGTAGCAGTACCAACTGCGTGCTGTCCTGAACGTGAGACGATGGCCTCACTCGAAGTCGTAGCAGGCAACGCTAACTGCAGACCTTGACGTGGCACGGAAGTGTCGTCAACAGGTAGTGCAGGGTTAGTATCGAATCTCATGTCAGCGGGCGACACGCTGTCACCAACGTACGTGGCTTTGAAACGATCGATGCTAACTTTATCGACGTGACCGTGTCGATCAACCTTAAAGGTCCTATCGTGACGAGAAATCACGTGAAATGGACCTTCGTAAGGCGGTTGTAATGGTTTCCGTACCGAATCAACACGAATGAATACATGCGAACAAGTTTCGAGTTCGGTCGGAACGAAAACCTGTCGTCGCTGTATTCGAGTCTGCGCCGGAGCGAGATTTTGCATGTGCGTAGACAAACGGTGAAAGTAAGTCTGTACGGCAAGTGATCTGCGTGATCTCTGACCATCGCTCTTTTGGATCCTGGTCATTTGGCTGCATCGATAACCTTGTGGATAATTCTACTTGAAATGCTGACCGATGGTTGTCGTTCAGTAGCAGTTGCGACGGACGTTTGGCTTTTGCTTTGCTTCGGCCACCGACGAGACGCAGGCTGAAACGCACGGACAACAGTGTGATCAGCCTTTACAGACGTGGACCAAAATGGTCAACGGTCTTGAATTGGACCACGCCAGTGGCAACCGATAGCAATATGGTCGATCTAAGTCTAATACTGTGAAGGGGAGCGCCAAATTAGTCGGTGTGATCGTGTTGTCACTTTCTACCGAATCAGAATGACTGATCGATGTTTGTTTGTACAATTAGACTGTGTATTCCGTGTGTTGGCTACTAGGGCATTCTTTCCTTTTCCCACCCATGTAGGTCCATTCCCTGTCCATCTTGTATACTCATACTTTCTAATTCAACGTGCAACAGTGAGAAAAGCAGTGGTCAGTGGGGCTTGCCCTACTGTTTAACGCTGTACGATGATGATGATGATGATAAAAAGGGTTTCAAGGGTTCTAGCTAAGAAAAGCCTGTTAACCCGTTTGGTTAAGTGTGCGAACGTTGAAAGCAGCTGAGTGAAGAGAATACTTAAGTCTGAGAATCGATTTTTGGATTTCCCCTTTCTCGAAGTTATTGCCCCTAGGAAAACCACAAGTTCTCGTTCACGACTCATTGTAGCTTCTCGTATCCACTTAGAATTGACGCGTAATGGATGAAGAGCAGAAAGATAAGTAGTGTTTCCCGAGGGACCGCTGGAGATTTTCGGGCTAATCACAATTCGCGGTTGCCCGCACCGCAAAAAGGGTTTTCTTTGGGAACCCTAACCGGAACCTTCGACTCAGAAGTCTGACACACAAGGCGGTGGGGCGTTAACTCAGCACGGAAACGTGACCGAAGTATCCGTGAAGGAATTTCTTCCAGTCTGTCACGTAAGACGTGATTGCTGCACACATTTTGTCTTGTCTTTGCTGGCGCTTTGTTATCGACCCGCTTTTCGGATTCAGTTCTTAGCCTCATGCACCCAGTGGAGCAAGCGGAACGTGGACGGGGCAGCATCCTTTGGGCTGGGGGCTGCTCAGCTTAGGCGGGCAGTAGCTGCCCAATGAAGTGCGATCACTTTTCCCATCGTCAATAGAAACCCCAGTTATTCCACTCCTATGTCCATCTAGTGGAGGTGTTTTTGACCGGCAAACTGTTTATCTCCGTGTTTATTCGGTGGAATGTCCTCTCCAGGGTCATAGTGGCTAGAACCAGATGTTGCTTTTGAACTGGTTCAGGGACTGGACTTCGTCTGATCTCTACCCATTGAGCAGTCAGGCATGATTGCATCTTCGGCTTGAGGAAGCTATCCTGCATAGCTCTTTGGGTCATGGATGCTCGCAAGCCATCACACTATGCCAAGGTGCAGTCTCATGGTGGTGAATCGAGGGGGAAAAACGAATACATATCAAAAGTTGCTAGTTTGTGAGGATTCGGGCCGGTTAAGAAACACGAGTTTTTGGAGATGATAATGCGAGAGGGCCTGGGTCGAAAAGAAGAACGTGTAGAAGCGGAAGAGTTGCACTTGGGTAAATCACTGTATGAGAAGTGAACGGTGTCCTCACAGGTTTTGTGAGTGAACTTTTCCCTTGTGAACAGATATGATTCGAATAAATTGGCAGATAATTCAGTTAAGCTTGTGAAAAATACCCGACTGGTAATAAATGGACCTCGACACCAAATTCCAGAATATTTTTTCGGTAGACCAGAAGAAACAACAGGGGAACACTAGAGAACTAGAAAAGCATTGATGAACGAAAAGGGAAATAGTAGTTTGTTTAACGTCAGAACGCACATTATTCCGGATTTCGTAAGATAGTCCGCGTAGTTTCTTCATAAAGTAAACGAAAACTAATCATCAGCTCATATACCAAGATTAAGCAAGCTAAGATGTCTGGGTCGTGTGTTGAAACGCCTCCGGCTATACTTCCTTAGCATCTAATGTTCGCTGAGACAAGTAGTGGCTAGAAAGTAAGGGTGACCAATATATGAGATAGAAGGGAAGTATGGAAACCCAGACCAATGATCTTGGCTTTTACGGTTCATCAGGTATTTGGGATGGAATCCACAAGATCCACCTACGTAATACTTATTATTGTTTGGATATAACCTCATGTCATCATCAGTCGTGTTTTTATATTTATATACATTCTTCAACCACTTGGTACTATCATTTTCAGTTTCTTCCTTCATTTCTATCCTCCTGCTCCGGTAGCTTTCGAATGGAGTTCTTACTGAGAGTGCATCGAAAATTATCGCGCTCAATTCACGGTTAATGATTATTCATACTAAAATGCAGTTAACTGATACCGATCATTCACTGTGTGATCCACTTATTTGCATACGTCTTTTGGTGGTTCCCAATATGTATGCTTATCTCGTTGGAAAGCACAGCCATGTCATATCGTTGTGCCGTATCATATTTATGTTCACAGAGTTCCAGCAATGATTCGGTTTGCCTCATCGATGCCCTTGTTTAGTCGGTACTGCCACTGCTCTATAACACACAGAGCTGTTTCCACAAAACTACACATTGACGACGATCTGTTCGGGTTTTCACAAGAAGATGTAGAGGTTTGTTTTGTTCGCCTTTGTATCACCGGAGTTTCGTTCAGTTTCGAAAGGCCCTGATGGAATTTACAGATAAAGAAATTCGACCAATGGCAAAAAAATTGGATGAACTTGATCATATACCGGATATGCGAGTAACTCCTACCAGCCTTGTATGTTGTTTTATTCATAGTCCCTGTGGAAGAAATTGGGTCGTATGGGGCTTCTTGGAATAACTGCTCCGGGTCAGTCGCTGTTTGGAACGATGAGCTGGTTATTTTTGTTATTTGTTAGATCTACATCCAAATTTTGGATTCTTACGTTTTATTTTCCAGAGGCGTTTGGTGGATTGAATCACGGATTTCTGGCCCATTGTTTGGCTATGGAAGAAATGTCACGAGCATCCGGTTCCGTCGGACTAAGCTACGGGGCCCATTCAAACTTGTGTGTTAATCAGCTGGTACGCCATGCGAACAAAGAGCAAGCTGAAAAGTATTTGCCTGGGGTAAGTCCTTCTGGAAATAAATAGGCACTAGCAGTTTGCATTTGGCGTCCTCGTTTAGGGAGATTTTCATGTATTTTCAGGACTATATATATATATATATATATATATATATATATATATATATATATATATATATATATATATATATATATATATATATATATATATAATGTCTTAAAATCAAGCAAGGTGCCAACGCAACAACAATTACAAAATGGGGGGAGAGGCATACAATACACTAGAACAGACCGTTATTGAGAGGGGAGAGAATACTTCTTTTTGCTTTTCACCTCATACTTTCTGATGTTTTCTGTCATTTCGTTCATCGGAATGACATTTTTGTGATTACGGGGCACGAGAGTTTGAAAGACAGACTGTACAGCATTGGAGGCACTGACTTTTATTCTGAGCCGTGCCCCTCAAAGTCTCCGGCCAACGACGGTCACCCCTTGGGCTCCAATCGGGGAGACGGGAAGCGCCAACCGGAACCTCTGAATGCCTCAGTATGATCGGAGCTGGGTGCCTCAGGCTTCGAGTTGTCTACTCATCCTGAACGCTTTTCGAAATGCTCCCAGATGACCTTGCGTCTGCCACAGCCTCTTCTGAGGAGGTCCTACTCATTGCTTTCTCGTGGCAGAGGTGTTTCCATTAAAGTGAGAGGGCGAAAACGAATGCTCGACGTTTTCGTTCGGGTTGGCTGAAAGTCAACCTTGAGAAGTTGGCTAAACCTTGATTCCAAACCAACCGCAGACGGCCTACAAAGCATACAGCACTGTGCTCATCGGCATTTGTGGCGGAGGATGTACTGAGCATCCAGGGTGTCTGGCCTCATCCGAAGAGCTTATAAAATAAACAATCAGTTGCCGGCCCCTATTAGGTTACGGACCTCATGTTTCGTCCCACTGCCTTGCGGGTTAGTCTTTAAATATCTAGAGGCTCTGGTTGTGGACCTCCAAGAAACCATATTTTGGCCTGGGCAGCCTAGAAGTATTGCACTCATGAACAAAATGAAGATAGCAGGTGCTCCAGGTACGAGTCAAAACTGAATAAACTGGCATGCCATTCAGGTAGTTGTGTGACTTCGATTAGATCAATAATGTGAGATATGAGGACAACCTACCTTCATAAGGTGTCATGTTTTGGTTCACAGTTTTATGGCATCAAAAGTTGTCAGAAAGCTTTTGTTTTACAAAATAAATGTGAACGATTCCACTTTTAGAATCTCTATGAACCGAAGCGTGCTGGGATAGCTTTGTGCAGTATGAACATAAACTGCTTTACTTTCCTGGGGAACCGAGTTTTGACACAAATCGGATGTGGTCCGGTGGCATAAGTTGTTGTCTATCAAGTCTAAAGTAAAAGGTTCGTACCGCTCCATCTGCCCGTGTTAGTCATCCGATTCCTTACCACCCTTGACATCCGTCTCAGGCTTATGATTGCCAGTTCTCGCTGACGATACAGCGGGTCCTTGTGGCTATGATTTCATCCGTTTACTGCCCTCCTTCATAAGCATCATTCCTAATAGCGCAACGAGCTTTTGAAAACGTGGTGTATGCCCGTCATACTGCACTCATTCGCAAGTCTAGATTACAAAGTGGTACTGAATTTTTTCCCTATGCGGACGTGTTAGACCTCGAGTGTGCCCACGGCATACTGCTTTTAAAGGACTACCCAACTGCGTAGGATTATTTGGAATACAATATGCATCTTCGAAATTCAGTATACTACTGCAGGACCGTGTTGGTTGAACATTAAATCTTATTGTGTTATAGAAGACAATAAATGACTTAGTTGATCATTATCTAGCTAGTTTTATTTCACCCGGGCGTCTGATGTTGGATGAAGTGTTTCCAGGCATACGTAAGGCATTTTTGGCTTTTGTCAGTCTTGGTCATCTGTGGTGTCGACACGACATTCGTTTATCCATCAAGGTTCGTGTAAAGATCGCAGCAGTTAGGCTTGTTCTTTTTGTGGCTTAGGAGTGTAGCTGTTGCAGGAAGAATAGACAGATTGCCAGTATTTGAACGCGGATGTGTTCGCGATGTTACTCGAACCAGACCAGGGCCACTGTCTGCGATACTGGGCTTGACGCTGAATGTCGAGTGGTTGTATTAAATTAAACTGCTTAGACAGACGTCTACATTTTAGCCAAAAAGCTTTGCACTTAGAAACTTGTTGGATCGTTCAGTTCGGTTTAGACAGCCATTAACCATGCACTGGGTGCGGTGGCCCTGGTTGCTATCTCCTAGAGGCAACCACAAAAGAAAGTAATAAAAAAAGAGTATGAAAGAGGCAAGAGGAAAACTACAAATATTAGCGGATGAAGAAAGCTTGTGGGTACAAGAGTGCCAATAATCACGACACCTAGTCATACCCTCCAAAGTAACCATAAAGTAGAAGGGTCTCTTGGGCCTCGCCCAGGAAGTCTAACACGCTCTATATGGCCAAGTCTGTTGGCGAGGCTTCTCATACCTTTTTGCGTGTCATGGACTGACCACCCTTACCCGCCCCATTGGGCCTACGAAAGGTGTGTTTCTGTTATATATATATATATATATATATATATATATATATATATATATATATATATATATTCACTGAATAATCCCATTTCATTATATATAGAAAACACGAATAGCGAACAAGCTCGTTTTCGGTAACATCATCCTCGTGGCTAATACAGTTATGGTAGAATTTTATTGCTCAATAACAGCGTAGTCGAGATCGTTGGTAGGTTGTCGACGTTTCGGTCACCACGGGTAACCTTTTTCAAGACTGGTTTTACAACCGAATGAAACTGGTTCCAGTTTCATTCGGATATATATATATATATATATATATATATATATATATATATATATATATATATACGTACATATATATCCGGCGGCCCGTGTCGAAAATACGACTTAAATATTGTCTGATCTTAGTCCTAGTGGTCAACCAATTTTTGCTGTATCCTCCGTTTTTTTGTATGCCCTTAGAGTAGTTCGGTGTTCACAGGTTCGAAACGAAACTAACCATAACCGCAGACACCTATTCACGGTCCAGAGACGGATCGAGGTCACGCATGTGATATTTGATCCCCTCTCCCCCACTTAACTTTTGACTCATCGCCTTATCTTGTTTTCTATTTTGTTCACCTAACACTTCATGTAAAATGTGATGTGATGGCAGGATTACGAATCACTGAAAACGAGCTTGTTTGCCACCTTGTGTTGTTTCTATCTTTTAAGTTCGGGAAACCACTGAAATGTTACTTAAAGTGTATACATATGGAGGTGCTCAGAAATATGCTGGTAATCAGCTTACATATGCACAGTATCAAATGTTCGTCGGCGGTCATCTGAAGAATAGTTGTGCGTATGATCCCTTCTGTTTCACGTTTGATACATGAGGTTTCACATGTTTTTCACGCTGTTCGGAATAAACCGTTATTGACTTCTGTTCTTCAAAGGTATATTCCTAGAAACCATAGGCTTTAAACATTCGTCATATTTCAGCGGTTAATACCGAACGTTCTTGACCGTTTTGAGTAGGAATCTCTTAGACAAGACAGTCTCCACAGCCTAACAAGGAGTACATAAATTTAGTACATACCAGGCTTCACGTGTTTTCAGATTTGTGCAGTCCATGCAAACCCTAAGCTTACTTATTTTGCTTTACTTTGCTGCGGCTAGCTCCTTGAAGAGTATAAGCCGGCTTCATGATGACATGATCATGAAGTTTCATGGGTGTGAAAGACGTCCTCAGCGTCACTCGGCTGTTTTTTAAGGCGCACCTCTAAGCTTTGCACAACCAACTGCGGACTGCAAGGCAGCAGCGTGTTGATACATGGTTGCGGGTGGCTCCTTAGGAGCTCGTTCGTCATTCGTTTAGATTGAATTCAACCAAGGTGTCCATTCAGCCCTAGTAGTTAAACAGATTTCCTTCACAACCGTTGGATTGTACAGTAAATCTCGCCCGCCTATTCGGGGGTAGCTGTCTTCGCATGCCGAAAACCGTCTTACCGAGGATTTTGGGCCTTGGTTCCCCCAAACTGGCTTAGCCCGCCTGTCGAGCGGTTTGCCGGGGCCAGATCTCTGATGTATGCTTCATCTTCATGAGACCACAGATAAGAATTGAGTACCTAATGAAGTCCAAGGAGAAGGACTCTACTGCAAGGACACAACAACCTGCCAACTCAAAGGTGCTACAGCTCTCAGACACCCTATACACCCGTAACGATGAGCTATTGTAAATAAAAGTGACTAGGATTAAGGCACCTGTCATCTGTGGATTTCCTGTTTGATGTTCAAGAAATCTCTCCATCAGTTGGTCGGTAATATCAAAATGTAACCATGAGCTGTCGTCCGTGCTGATCCCGCTATCACCTCTCCGGTTGAACCATTTGACAGTGCGTTCGTGTTTGGCTACGCTTTGCTGCATATTTTCTGACTGGTAGCACTTTACTGTGGCAGGTTAAAGATTGACCATCAAACGTAACACTTTGGTACCGGGTATGACGTCTCACACAAGTCTTCTGGGGAATCGACTTACTCTCACATATAAAATAATCGTGTGGAAGTAAATAAGTTAGTAGTGTCTGTCGCCAGTCTCTTTGGATGGTGATGATCCCTGACTAACGAACAAGGCTTGCCAATGCGCCATCATCAATCAGCTCTGGTGGTAGGGAGCTCCGCTTTTACAGCTCGAATCAACGATTGCGTTGCATGGGGTCCATGCAGTTTGACAGGGACTATCAATATCATGGTTACTGGGTCCCTTGATGTTACAATGGTTTATTCTCGTTGTTCTGTTCTGTTCCCCGAGCTCATGCATCAATATGAAATGCAGAAGCTCTGACGAACATTTGTCAGGTTTGTTCGTCGAATACGTGATCCTTTTGATCCTGTGGTTGGGTTGAGTCAATGGTGAACTTAATTTGTCCTTAGAGGACAAATTCGAAGTTGTATGGTTTGGAAATTATGGTCAGAGTACGGTAAAATAGAAGACGGTGGCTGATGAATTTAGTAGTGTTTCAGTTAAACAGTAGATGTATTGAACAATCGTGATCAGATGAACTCTGTTCTTAATTTGTTCAAAATGTTTTCTAAAGAAACCAACAGTTTAACTAGATATGAAACAACCGAATTGTAAAACTTGCGGCTCGGGAATATATCGATTTAAGTTTACTACGTGTGTGGCATGTGTGTGTCATCTAGAAGTGTGGTGCTGAACAGCCGTTCACATCCAGAAAAGTGGGTTTTTATCGCAAGTTTAATAATTCATAGTAGCATGTTACTGCACTTCTAGATGCATTTAAGGGAGCGTTTGATCAGCACCATGTCTTTGACAGGCAAACCAAGGACAATGCTGAGATCAGTATAACCCGTAACATAACACAACAAACTTGGAAATGGTGTTGGTAGGCGCGCACTGAGTGAAGCGACACTTCAGTTTCCTTACCTTTAAATTTATGCCATACACGATGGGTTCTCTTAAGACCTGGTGAGATGGACACCAATATATGTATAATACTGGACTCTTCCCACTTTTGAACCTGTCCTGAGTTTTGAGTAATACGGATTTGATGTGTTTTTACGACTAACTGAAAATAGAACTTCTACACACTTGTTAAAGTTAAGTGTCAAATGGGTGACGTTGGACTATTCCGCCACGGCAGAGATAGACCGTTGCAGTGAATTGACTTGAGCATTATTCCGGGAATTATAACCCATCGCAACGTTATCAGTTTATTTGAAGGTAAGCAATGATATAGTCGAAGGAAGTTTAAAAGTACAGCATGCAGGCTGGTGTTGGCAGGAATCGTAGGCGTTCTTCGATCTGAGATCGGTTCATGGGATAGTCTCGTAACTCATTGGAGAGCATTAGGAATATCCCTTTTTGATCTGGAACTGTTACCGATTTTTCCCTATTGAGGAAACTAAAAACAGTCTTATTATTCTGATAAATCGATGCAAAAAATCGAATCAGACAGATGAGGGCATTCAGAGTAGAGCGCTTGAATGCAAACTGACTTGCATCCGAAACGTTAACAGTGGACTTGAGATCATCAATAATGAACCGTTCAGAAGTTTTGAGTATTACTAAAGATGATGCGATAGGACGAAATTTTTTTTTCTTTTGTATTACAGTTATGTGAAATTGATATCAGGAGTCAGCCTTCTGATAGACACTGAGTGAATAGTGAAAAGAACACGGGGTCCAAGTGTGGGGGTATGGTCTGACGCATTGTTTGAAAGGTGGCCTAGTCACGCTAGCCGACAGCACATCAGCACATGTCCCGAATTCACGTCTAGGCTTGAGTTAACGGATTCGTGATCGGCTGGACAACGGATCGATAAGACGGAAAGGATTCCAGTCAATTGGGGGTTGGCCGTATCAATAATCAACCAATCAGGAGAAAGGTTACCCGGTGTAAGTTTAAACCAATGGATCTGTGCCGCAAAGATTGGTGACAATGACTCTTTCGTCCTATGTAGACAGTGTGTTCTGAGCTAATAAACGAAGATGGTTCGAAGGCAGGAAAGTTTTCTTACTAAAACTAACGGGACGAATCAAAACACCAAGTCAATAGCACACTTTTTTGAATAACGGAACGGTGACCATCGGGCCCGGGGGTTTTGGTGTTATCGGTACATTTAAACTCCTTCAAAATATGTTCTGGATGAGCCAGTTGAGGCTCTTCCAGTTCGCCCATGGTGCCAGGTAATTTGTGTACTATCTTGGCAGCGTTGATTTCTGAGACGAAAGACCTGTTTATTTGTTCGACTTCATACGCTGTGTACTTTTCTTGAGGGGCACGATCACAGCATTTTCAATTTACTCCACTATTTTTTTATTGTCTTTGAGGGTAGTACTTGCGAACATTCTTTTGAAGCATGTAATTTCCCTGATGTAAAGGTCTAACACTTCTACTTTAAACTTGGCATTGGAACGATGTGTTCTTTCTTCCAGCCTCAGCTACTTCTTTAACCTTACTGAGTCAAGGCGATCGGGACACAGGGATTTTTGTTTATGGACAATGTTTCATACAAAACATTTCTGTCAAAATGGACAGATACGCCAGGTTCAGAAAATAAATCCAAGTTGGAATATGTCACTGTTTTCCGGAGAATGAACATCGAGTGCTTCATGTTTACCGAAAATACATTTTAAGGGTTGGGCACCTAATTAAGATTTGGTGGTTACGTTTAAGAACAACTTTATCAATACGTTGGTCATATTTCCCCGCGGGGGTCATGCTTGACGGCGTGAGAGAAGCGTGGCTTATTAGCGAAGAAGCAGTCTAACTAGGCACTATTTCCGGTGGGAAAAATAATGTTGCGAAAGACCATTAGACTATAGAAGCTCAAATCAGGACTGTTTAAATCACCCGCTACACTAATTTTGAAATACTAATCCGCTTTAGTAATGTAAAATAGAGTGAATCCAGGAAGCTGATTATTTCCGTGGAATCACAGTCTGAGGTTAGGTACAGATTGAATGTCAAAACAAAACGGTCTTTAGGAAATGGTGTATTGTATTGGATGGTTAGATGACAATGATTTTGTGTATGGTGCGCAAATGTTCATGAGGATGAATCGCTTCAACGGTGATGTCCAGAAATGATAACACCACCAGCTTTAAATTTTCTTGATGGTCTGTCCAGCCTATAGTTCTTATAACTCGTCATGGGTCTCTAAACGAAGCTAAGATGCTCCGACAAAGTAAATGCAGTGGGCCGATTTCTTAAGTGTCAGTAAGTAGTTGACATGGTTGAACGAATATTGGATGGTAAAGTGTCATCGTGACCTGATATTTGGTTGTCCAATCCGGACAGAGCAGAACTGTGTGCTACCGCCTCCCAAGGCCGCAGTTAGACGAGCGGCCGCTCCCGTGGTTTATCGTAAATCAGGTGGACCCATCCAACAGGCGGTCGTGGACGATCGGCAGCAGTGCTCAAGTCAACTAAAGTTAGGCATATGCCTTTTGCACCCCGTGAGGTAAATGTTTAGTCGAGCATGTGGTGTGATTTCCGCCAGGCTAGCGTTCTCCGCCCTAAAACGCCAAAAATCGGCTGGCGGTACTGTGACGTGGAGTGTGGCCTACCGCTAAGTAAGACCATGGCTTCTTGTTGTATTCCACTTACCAGACAAGGTTTCCAGAAGAAGCAAATAGATGAAACCATTGATTACGGCTCCTCTGGTCCAACGCTGCTGCCTTACAGGATGCGCTTGACAACGCAAAGACCTTGCTCCGTGACATTTGGAACGAGGAGCGCATCCCGTTATTATGGGGCGAGTCATTGATTGTACCCATCTTCAAGAGGGGAATACGCAATGACTATAGTAAGCATCGTGGGGTAGGTTTAATTCCGATAGTCACCAAGTTATTAGCTTCGATTTTGCTGCGTCGCCCGACATCAGCCGGCTAGAGGGATGTCCGCGAACAACAGGCGGGATTTCGTCCAGGTCGAGGATGCATCGACTTGATTTTCACTCTTCGGCAATGATTTGAAACGATTCACACGCACCGTTAACCGACAGTGGTGGTTTTCCTCGAATTGAGAGGCGCTTTCGATTCAGTTGATCAAATAGAGCTATTCAATGTTCTTCATCGAAAGGTATGCTGCAGAAGTTCGTGATTCTACTGAGATCATTGTAATCTCATACTCCTGCCCGCGTAGGGATTTACGGTGAACTATCCAGTCGATTCGAAACGACCAGCGGTGCTCGACAAGGATGCCCCGTTTCTCCCTTCCTGCTCAACTTTGCCATTGACAAGGTAATGGAGAATGCATTGTGAAGTCTCCAAGATGTGGGCGTCGAACTAGAAAATAGTGAAAAGCTATGTGACCTAGATTATGCTGACGACCTTGTCTGCTAGTTCGAATGCACGGAGCATGCGCAACTTGCGCTAGATAGACTCGCAAAAGCTGTAGCTCCATTCGGCATGCTCTTTACACCTTCAAAGTGTAAAGTGATGTTGCAAGACTGGACGTCAACGATTCCGAGCCTAATGCCCGACGGGGAGGTGCTGACAATTGTCGACCGCTTTAGTTACCTCGGCCTCAGCGTGACGACGGATGGGAGCACAATAGTCGAAGTGAGCACACGTATATCCAAGGCTCGAGGGGCGTACGTTGGACTGGAGCACTCGTGGCGCCGACCTGATATTTCTATGAAGTTGAAAGTTCGTGTGTACTGTGCCGCGGTACGTTCAGTTTTGTTGTATGGCTGCGGGGCTTGAAGTTCGCATGCGGGAGATATTCGTCGTCTTAAGGTTTCCGTCTATCGATTTTTGCGTAGTATCGCTAATATTGGGTGGAATAACTGAGTGAGCAATGCCGAGGTCAGAAGTCGAGTATTGGATACCAGTTCAGGGAGTTTTCTGTCATAGCTTACTCAGCTTAGTAGACTTCGTTCGTTGGGGCACGTGTTACGTATGGCAAGCACACGTCTACCGTACTGTGCCCTATTCTCCGTTCCTCCTCGGGAGTGGAAGAAGCCTCGCGAAGGTCAACAGATGACGTGGCAGCGAGGAATGAAAAAATGTACAGCGAACTTAGGAAAAGTAGGGGTTTCACCTCGTGGTTGGGGTCCAAAAGATCCGTCAACCAGTTGGCTGGATACACTGACGGATATGGCGGCGAATCGTGTTGTCACTTTCTGTCGAATCAGAATGATTGATCAGTGGATGTTTGCACAGCTAGACGGTGTATTCCGTGTGTTGGCTACTAGGGCATTCTTTCCTTTTCCCACCCATGTAAGTCCATTCCCTGTCCATCTTGTATATTCATTGTATATTCTAATTCAACGTGCAACATGGTGAGAAAAGCAGTGGTCCTTGGGGCTCAACCTACTGTTTAACGCTGTACGATGATGACGGCATCCTTGAATGAAAAGGCCTACTCTGTACTGGGCGACCGAGTAGTACAACAGCCCACACCGCAAATAACCACGGAAGATATCAGTTCTACAAATATTGACTGGTATACTCTGTTGTACCTTCCACCTCCCGATTAAGGTAATTGTTTTTGTTATATTGATTTCAAGCCGGTATAATAACAAGTGTATATATCCTCTTCGAGAAGACATTTCGCCATCCAGCTCCATTTTTACGAGATTTTCATATTGCGTGTTGTTTGCTTCTCTTCACTTTATTTTTTCCCGAAGTGAGGAAAATTATATAATTTCACGGTTTTAGTAAGTCCAGCGGTATCGCAAACGAACATCAAGACATGCGCGTTGGACTTCCGTCGATTCCTAAATGGTAGTGATCTGATCGAATGTGTTATGAACACGTGGCAATGTTTGCATCTCATTTGGTGTACATGGTCAGATGAAATTACCACAAAACAGTGCACGGTTTCAGTCAAGGGTTGACCAGACTTACGTGCAGGGGACTTGTCCTATGATTGGTAGTTTGCACACCTCATCCGCTTTGTATGTGTACACTATGTGCATCATTCGGCGCGGTGGATTGTTCGCTGTTATTGTTCATGTGTTTATCCTGTTGTTCAAACGTGCAAAATCGACTGTCTCGAATGCAGGCTCAGTATCAGCGTGGCACAGGGAGTTAGGTCTGTTGAAATACGATGATTGAAATGCACGCTGGGCTGTTGTCGAAGGACGGTTAATTAGGTGTCTTATTTTTGGTTTTATCACCCTAACGTCGTTCCTGATTGATCTAGTTTTGTTTCCGATCTCATCATATTTGAGTTGAAAATGAAATAAACCAGTAGACAGGCAGCTAGTTGACGGAGCAATAAAAGATGTCGGTGCAGAGTAAAGCCGCTCAAACTCGACACTGGACTATATGATGTAATATTTGAAACCCTCCGGCGCTCTGTACACCACTGATTCTTTTTTTCAAGTGGAATAGCGAGTCTTGACCTGTTCATTTTATCCTCTCGCTTCTCGATTTGCTTACAGACATGACACGGTTCACCTCATCATTGAAAACAATAGAAGCACGGTTTATCCTTGTTTGGACCCACAGTATGAGGATTGTTGTTTGGTAGAAACGTGAACAGTTATGGCTCAAAATAGAAGTCAGTGAGGCTAATCATGTGCGGTCAGCCTGTCGAATAGCACAAACTATGAGGCACGTCAAAAAATATCCAGAAGTGCACGGCAGTGAAACCAGTAAGCCGCTTGCCACCCCCCGTCGCTATTGTACTTTATTGCCCCTGAACTTTTTATCATGTTATTCGAGCACCATGCTTGGTTTCAAACCGGAATGAATGAACCCTTCTTAGGAATCAGCCACCGTGCACTGTGGATGCGCACTGCTGATGATTCTTAGCAAGAATGGTGCAGTTATATGGTAAGTACTTCCATGGTTTCCGATGGTTATTTGGGTGTTCATGCTGCAAGATAAATCATTTCATGATGCGTGAGATCAGTCAGTTTGTTCTACACGTGTTGAGCGTTTCTCCTAAAGGGTTTTCGCCCAATTTGATGTTCTCCGAAATGGATACCAACTCAAAAGTAGATCGGTTTGATATATGAACTTCGGGAACTTTGACCGACAAAGTTGGCAATGTAGAAAGTGTTAGGCTTCCAAGTAGACAGTTCATGAGATTTACCTGACGGATAGCTTGAGACATTAGAACCACACAGTCAGGTCCCGCAGTTGGGGACTGATTTTGCATTGAGGCATTTTTTCTTGTTTAAATTCCACTGACCTCATTTGTACCTACGTCTACGGATTATGTTTGCTCTGATTTATTACATTTTAGACCGGATTATGATGAGCCTACAATCCAAATGACTTTCAAGCATGAAATTAAATTGCTTTGAAGGACAAATCACTTACTGTCGCTTTTTTGTGTAAACCGTTGTCATGGCAGTTTGGTTCTCATTTTTATTCTGCCCATTCCCCACTCTCATGAATCAGCTGATCTCAGGCGATTTGATCGGTGCTTTGGCCATGAGCGAAGTCGGGTCCGGATCGGATGTGGTCAGTATGCAAACTCGAGCTGATCGCCGGGGCGATAGGTTCATCTTAAATGGAAGCAAATTCTGGATTACCAACGGCCCCGAGGCAGATGTGATCATTGTGTATGCAAAAACTGATTCGTCTGCAGTAAAATCTCAGCATGGTATTTCCGCATTTATTGTTGAGACGGTGGGTTGCGTTGTATTGCACTGTTCTATCACTGTCTTTACCCTCTTGCCCTCCCATCATTGTCGCTCAGCTCAGAACACGTTGAAGTATCAATATTCGCATAGTGCCGCTTGTATCTTCAATAAATAGTGTGATCACTGAGCTTCACGGTGGTTGTTGTCAGTCGACTATGATGGTCTTGCTAGTGCTCCTGGATGATTTGGTCCGATTTGTGGCGAATGATTGTGCAGATGAACAAGCGTACGCCATATTCCACTTACATTGAAAAATCCTTTCTCTCATGACCCTAAGTGTACATAATTTAAGCATCCGCCGATTTGAGTACATTTGACCATGGACTTTCACTAGTCACCGGAGCGATTGTTTTACTTGACATCGTGTTTGTTAATAATATACTGCCTGTCACAATCAACTCGTGGTGCGCATATCAGGGGGAGGGGAGGGGTACCACACTGAATTAGCTACAGTTGTCTCGTTCGTAAACGATGTATTCGGAATAAAACTGGAAGATATCTCATCCAAGACAAACGACAACAATAGTACTTATCCTAACTGATCGTAAAATATGTACTATTTAGGTCCGAAAGGAATATGTAAGAGTATCGACAAATTGCGGCGAACATGATAATGGTTTGAAAACAGATTTACAGTTTTCACTTCCAATAACACTGTCCCCGGGGAATATGATGACAGTTGTTTTCATGGAGCAGCGAAAAAAATGACGTGTGTTAACGCAGACCTTTTTCAGACCACGTCATGAGAGAAGAGGTGTTTTCCCAATGCATTTGTTCTTGCTTGTTCGGCTTATAATCTTGCTTCGATTTGTGAAAATCTTTTTATTAGCTTGACGCAGTGTTGCCATCACGTATCTCATCAATGTCGGTCAACACGATAAACTTCGAGCCTGAAAGTCACGGGTGTGAATCTAGCCGCCATCCCTGGTTTCTTTCCCGTTCAACGGCTTCTAATTTGCCGTGATTCGCTCCCCTGGAACGTTACACTGTTCCGCTGACAATCGATTTCGGTCGAATTCCAGTTTCTACTACTGAAACAGTTGTACGTAGCGAAAATTCAACCAGGCGGCGTGGATTAGGGGGAAAATCCGTTGAAGTGTACCCATGAATGAAGGATTAATGATGCCACTATCTCCTATTTTTGTTTGCCACGCACGTCTTTCAAATAGATGAACGAGCGTGCCGACATGTCCATACCATCGTGGTGACTCTTGATGCTTTGTACATTTGTATACTACTTTAAGTCAATTAGCTGCGAAGTGCATCGGACGCGGCAGCTATCACACACGTCATATGGCAGAATAATACCTCGTCCACAATTAGTTTATTTCCACATTCACCGATAACTGTACCAAAATCTGCTATTGTCGTCTTTGCCCATCAATCTCTAATTTTACATGATATTTCTTCATAGATTGCACTCTACGAAGCGAATGGCTTTGCAATAATTTGGATAACATTGTGAGAATGAGTGATGTGTAATGAGAGTAATAAATTACATCATATCGTGTGGCACCACGCCATAAAAGTAAACCAGAATTGTAGCATTTGACTGGAAATACCACATGCCGTTCCGTGTGAATTCTTTCTTCCAACCGACCTTATTATCACTTCTACAATTCGATGCATTCATGTAATCAATCGTATATCTTACAAATCCACGATTGAAAGTGACTGTTGTCCAACCTACTAGACAATCTGCACAATAAACCAAAAAAATTGTTTTGTAATTAACAACTATGAATCCCAGGTGGGGATTAACATAATAAGTCGTTTTGCGTTTGATTCATTGAACTAATCAAATTTGCCTTCCAGTTTAGCTGTGCGAAATAGTTGATGCTACTTAATTAGGTAAATATCACCGTGATCAGTACCATATTAACCCTCAGTTTACTTTGGAATAATGTGTGTAAGGTTGGAACTTGTGTCAAAGGTTTTCATGATCACCTTTCGATTGGTTGGTTAACATAACAGTCTAATTAGTTTGAGGTCCAGAGCGTCAACTCCTCCCAACCCCGTTCGCGCCAGCGACTGCATTGTTCACTCTTCGTCTGTGCACCACTCCTTGATAGACGAGCACAGTTTTGTACGTTGACACAGTCTCACCGTAACTCCGCTAAGACCATCGATGACAAGGTGACAGCACCATCCTGGACATGGAACAGGAACGAGGCACTGTTTTGAGATCTCTGTCTGAATGTCTCAGGACATCCAAACTACTACAGTCGTTGGCGTTGGAGGAACACTGACAACTTTTCTATATCGGAGCACCGTTATATATATATATATATATATATATATATATATATATATATATATATATATATATATATATATATATATATATATATATATATATATATATATATATATATATATATATATATATATATATATGAAATGCTTGGTTTTGAACCACCGATTTGTACGAGGAGTAACTGAATGTTTTATGGGTTGGCCGTATCTTCATTCTCAACTGAAACCGTCAACTGGTCTTTCCAGTTCCACGACTACACCCTAACCTGTCTGCCCAGTTGAATGAAACAAATACTCGATTTATGCATTGCTTACACCTCGAGTTAAGAAGAGTCATTTCTAAAAACTCAGAACACAGCGTTCTGAAATTTTTCATCCGGCCTGCAGCCTGACCATTACATCTGTAAGGGCAAGGCTATAAGCCGCCGCATTGGTGTTCGAATTATGTGTGTGGGGGTGGGGAGGCGAGGGGTCTTGCAACTTTCCCATCACATACAAAAATACATGCAACTTTGGATATCTAAAATAATGCTTTATCTTTTCCAAACAGCCGACATACCGCAAGAATTTTTATCACTTGTAATTTCTAGTTTCATCTACGTCGTAACACAGTCGTGGGATTTTCGGCATGAATTGAATTTCAGTTTATAAATTGGGTTTGACCCACTGCAGTGTCAATTTTGACGGAGATCTCTGATCGGTGACTTGTGCTCACGCATTTTAGGCTTTCAACAGTTGTCAAAATGACGAAAAAACACAATTTGTGATTAACAGGGTCTTATCCGTTTGATCTGAAAAGAAACACTAGTGATTTTTGTCCATTTACAGAGGTCTCCACCTTATTCATCCCTCTATTGTTCTCCTGCCCTTACATAAAATTTCCCAAATTTCCCAACGCTCATAAAGAATATTCCAGGATTTAGCATAGGAAAGAAGATTAAAAAGTTGGGTATGCGCGGATCTCCCACATCAGAAATCGTTTTCGAGGATTGTGCTGTTCCCGGTGAGTCTCCCTCTCTATCTCCTAAGTTCATTGATGTCTGATTGATACATAACTCCTCTTATAATCGATCTGAAGTACTGTATTCAGGTGGTGACAATGAATACCCGAATGGTGCGTTT
Source organism: Fasciola hepatica (assembly GCA_948099385.1). NCBI lineage: Eukaryota > Metazoa > Platyhelminthes > Trematoda > Plagiorchiida > Fasciolidae > Fasciola > Fasciola hepatica. The sequence continues at coordinate 2,366,142 of CANUEZ040000126.1, read as the reverse complement.
TGCTTGTACCGTGTTTGTATGCGGCCCTACTGGTCTGCATTAACAATCGCTGTACCGTTGTTTTATCCCGCTTTTCGGCAGTCATCCCCATTGCGCGTTCGACGAATCATCTTGATATGTGTTGACCGAAAAGTTTATGTTGTGAAAGTGATTTCCAATGCTGTTTACTCACGTCAACACCACTTGTAAAATCATTTAGCTTTTTCGAATTTCGTATTACAAAGAAACAGGTTCTCCCATCCCACTCAACTATTTGTTTTTCCAGGATAGTTGATAATATAGTTTCATCACTCCTTAGTCAATTGGGTTTCTAGGTTGTAACGAAGAGATCACAGCCGAAATTTTCTGTGGATTTCTGTTTATTTTTGTTTCAGCGACGGGGCAAAATCCATCTGTATAGGCTAATACCAAATATCTCCCTTTGGAGACGGATAGGTTCACAAAAGTTTGGAGGTGTTTGATAGACAGCCACGAAAAGTCGATTCTAAGTCGGGTTCGTGATCTGTCGCTGCCCCGGTGCTCTGTAATGACGCCTCACACGATTCTTGTTTTAGCTAACGCGAGAAATGCTGTTTATGCGTCTCAGTTACCTTGTCGTTTGGACCACAAGTTACGTTGTATATTCATTCAAGTATGTAGATAAGCTTTTTCTTGAAACCATCAAAATGGTAAAAGTTGTTGACCTTAGTGGGATTTGAACCAACGCATGAACGCCACAAGCGCTTCAGTATCGCGTGTACTCTACCAGCTGGTCTACAGGATGTAGGCAGTTAAATTAGTGGTTCACTGTGTACGGATGCCATGTGCTAAGACAGTTTGAGCGGATAGGCAAGTAGGTAGGCATTGAGGTGACCAATTCCATTAGGATGTCCTTATTATACTTTCGGTCTGTTGAATGTTCCTCTCACAAGACGTGCTAGACATCCGCTGAAGAAGTAAGACTGGTATAATGTCTACTTAGAACGGTAGTCGGGCAAACATCTAGAACAAATCGTGGGTGGGGTCATGTTCTGGTCTGTACTCGGGGTATCATCCTTCTGTTGTCATTCGACGAGGTGATCAGTTCATAACTCCGACTGTAATTTAGACACAAGAGTTTAAAAGATCAAGAGAAACACTGTACGACCTGTCTCTCTTAATCGTGATGTAGTGATGAACGCTAATAGTGTAACGAAGATTGCGACTCGGGTGAGGACACTTGCACTTGAATGGCCAAACAAGTTAAGTTCACGACACACATAATCGTTTATATGGCCGTTTTTCCGGACCGCGCTACACCAACATTGATCTTGCGACTGCCTGAATATTTCGACTGCGTTCTGGTCAGTTGCTTGTGGCCATTAGCTTGATTCTCTCGGACACTATTTCTGTTCGGCTGGTCCGATTGTTTCAGTTGATGGCTTGATTGGTAGCTCCTCACATGAGGTATCTTACTGGTTGCCCGAGATTCCGCTGCCTCTCATCTGCTAGTCCGTATGCCTCCTTTTGTCTGCTTCGGGATGCCTCTGACATTGATTGTCTGTTCTTTGGTCTATGGCTTTCGATCGGTTGGCCCGGTCGGTTTGATATTCATGTCGTCCTGTTGCCCCAGCATTCCCCGCTACAACAGTAGTAGATGAAGGTGCGTGTAGTCCAATCTTAATACCCCTTTGCATCTCCCTGCCAGTTGTATCGCAGGTCTTCGATACAGTTGATTGATTGATTGTGTTGTTCTGCTAATTACTTTACTCCCTCTCGTTGATTAAAGCATCCAACCTCCTGGGTGAATTGAATCGTGGTGTGTACATTTTAATGTCTGGATTGGATATCGAGCGTTTAGTTCTGGCTGCCGGTCCCGTGGGCCTCATGCAAGCCGCCTGTGATGTAGCATTTGCCTACGCTCAAGAACGTCGTACATTTGGTCGGGTGATTTCCGATTATGGCATGATACAAACCAAATTGGCTGACATGTATACGCAACTGCAGACGAGCCGTGCATTTATGTATACCGTCGCGAGGCGATTGGACAGATTTGCCTCGACCTCTGAAAAGCATGCCGCATCTCGTGCGCCCGACGGCAAAATCAATTCAGTCGGTATGGATTGTGCTTCGGTGATATTGCACAATGCAGAAGCTGCTACAAAAATTGCCTTAGATGCAATCCAGATTCTCGGTATGTTGATCGCACATATACCCTTGCGGTTATGAGTCTGCTTACACTATATTCCTAACATTCCAAGCAAAGGAGAATCCGAAATGCGAACGTTGTTTCCGATATCTGACCAGTACCGTGCGATTCGTTATGATTCATTGTTTCCCATTTTCGGTTCGACTTAGGTCTCGCTTTCTACTTTTATGAGAATGGCATCATTGAACTATTCACGAGCAGGAAACAGTCTGTTAATGATGTTACTTTTTCTATTGACTAGAAACTGTATACTTTTTATAACAGTTCAAGAAATGTGGTCAGTGTCAGAAATTTGTTCCTTGTCTGTCGAGTATGAAAAATCATCATACCATCACCATGTCCTGCTACGTACCATGGTAGATTCTATGCATGAGTTTTGCCCCGTGTAGAGATTTACTGTGCTTGTTTTCTTTCCGACTAATTACTATGCTGGTGTCAATATCCATCCGGTAAACTTGTCTGATTATTGTCACTCGTAGTCGTCTGCCACGTGAAGATATGATTCCCACCTTTTGCTGTATCTGTTAAGCCTACATATGGCGCCGAAATTGGAGGGAAAAATATTTTTTTCATGAGCTTTACGTTCGTAATTTTTCATATGATACCAAACAAATGTTGGAAATATAAAATTCTCTAGAACCGAATATCATTCGTATTAACTCCTTAATATTCTGTGCAAAGTTGAAATCGCGTGACGTTGGTAATCACGATTAATGTGACTGATGCTTGACAGACGAAACTGATTAAACGGTCAAATGCGAATCATTTTTATAGTCGTGAAAGTAAAATTCATCGCATGTGTTTTTTTTTTTGCTACGCAGGCATATATACAGGCCCTGCCACGAGCAGTTCTTCTTGATTGGTGTTGATTATATTTGTTTAGCGGAAAGAAGCAAAATCAGCGCAAATACACATTTAGAAAACATTGCATTACCTAGCTACATATTAGCAATTTCGCGGTTTTCGGTGGGTCGATGAGAAAAAAGCTGTCAATTTTTTTAATAACACAGGTCCTAAAAATCAAGTTCATATGAGCGGGGTCTGTTAAACGTTCAGGTTATATTCGCGGTGATGAGGAAATGCACATTCTTGAAAGAAAATTTTCACTACGCTGGTATTTAGAAGAATGATGGAGTCATGATAGCATATTTGGTAGATTTTTTGTGAAGGACTTTGCCCAGAACTTTCTCCTAAACAAATCAGCGTTGCCTTTTCATTGTTCATGTAAAAAATGACGTTACAACAAGATGCGGTTGGTAGAAAACCAATACAATGGACTTGAATGGTGGTGTTTTCTAGGTTTTGATAAAAAACACGGCAAAGGAGCAACACATTTATCCAGAGTATTTCTGTGTCAAGTTTCACACGTCATTACGGAGAGAGATGAAGCAAAGTAACACTTAATCTTTTGACCGATCAAAAGCTGTAATATACCCCCAACTGGGGTGGTCACTGGTTGCAGTTGCGAAGAAATTCGACTTTTATTGTGATTTGTCTCGGTTTTTGACTTACTTTCTATGCCCTATAGTGAGACTTGGGGATGCACGAAAGCGTTATTTATGGTAATGAATTCAAAAGGAACTCATTCCAGTAACTTTTAAACTATTAAGCTCATTATGCCGGTTGATATGAGGTAGAATAAATTATCATCATCCAAGCTAGTGCAGTATTGTCTACAACGCTATGAACAACAAAGAATTCTTCTGGCTAAAATGATGCAGTCTTCCAGCCTGTCAGATTAAAAGTTCTAGGAAGACTACTTTGCTGCCAGGTAATTCGTCAGGTTATTCGTTCCACGGGAATGTTAACCTTATTGCCGTGAATATATCCATTCATTTGATATGTACTCATAGAATAGTGAAACAGTGGAGGTTTTATCGATCCAGTCACCCAGTAAGAGCTCTGATTTATTTATGATGGCGAAATAAACTGATACAGTTTATCCAAGTTAATAAAAAGTGTGTGCCAGGTTGTAACGCTTTGTATTGACGACATATTGTTTTCAAAAAGTCACATGTTAATTTGAACTTTGACAATATCTGTAGCAACACCATCCTCACGTGCAGATAACTCCTCGGTGCTACGTTTGTCCCGCTGAAGACACCAATAACAACATTGCTGGGACTTGTCTTAACTTCAGTAACAATGGTAAGACCAGAAGTAGTTTAATAAATGGTCGAGGTAGTGTATGCACTGGGCTCCAACTAAACATCCAAAACTATGGGCGCCTGTGGCTGTATTTACGCATGCTTCCACATGACCTAGGTATTTGTCGCTCTTCGATGCTGGATAGTATAGCATCAAGTCCAACTGTACATTCTTCCGTAGAACACGGAAAAAATACATTTAGTTTATTGTGAATAAATCCGGACGGTCGTTGTTCCTTCTTCCTTCCTATCCTTCAGTTTAATACTTAGTATCCTTAACCCGTTTTGTACTCCTTAAAGAAGGCGAAGGGAGGGTAAAGCATACCAGTCATGTCAGACAGGATTGTCCCTCCAGTCCAGCTTTTATTTTTCTGAAGTACTCAACCATTCTTCCAGGTTTCAGTACAGTCTTCCCACCGACTGTCACCGATCTGCAATTTAGTACTAATTCGTATTGTTTGTTCGTATGATTGTTTTTCCAATTACTTTAATAACTCCCGTTAATAAGAATCGGTCTTCGTGTTTTTGGTCCGTCGAGTTCTATTCTGTTACTGTTCTACTGAGACGTGTGTGACAGTCACGTGTCTCCTACACTGTCGCCGAATATCAGGTGATCGCTTCACTACTCTCACGTGATTAGGTCCTGATGTACCAAGTGACCAGCTTGACTGTCTCATGTAATATGTGCCCCAGACCACTCATAAACTATCCTGTCTGAAATCTCCATTCTTTTTCTCCAGAATCAAACTCGGTTCTTTTTTATTACGTTTCTGCATAAGTGCAATGGAAAGGGTACTCCCCATACCTTCAAAAGTCCACTACGCTACTAGGGATGACCGGTAAACAGACCCTGTGACCTGAATTGGATAAGTACATAAGGCCCCAATAGGTCAAGCTTGGTAATGAGCCGGACGACGGTGGAGCATTGACTACCATCAAAGTAACCGTTGATGGTAGGAATTCGAACCTCTGACCTCCGAGATGGAAATCAACCGCTCTAAACCACTGGACCACCACCCGAAATTAGTTTTGGTGCCTACCTAGTGTTCATGTGCACGTTATGATTTTCTCCGTTATTTTGAATTTTGTCTACAGTCATGCGTTCTAATTTCTCTATCAGGTGGCAATGGGTATACGGATGACTACCCGGTAGGTCGGATACTCCGTGACGCTAAGCTGTATGAGATTGGTGCCGGAACAAGTGAAATTCGCCGCATAGTGATTGCCCGGGCTATCAACGCGCAGTATCAACGCTAGATGCCTTTAACCGATCAACTGCTTCGGTGCTGTTGTTATTTCTCAGGAACATTAATCCACCTGTGCGATGACAATTGAATAACTTTTGATGTGATTGTATGTTTCTCGAATTTTTGCTTGGTTCGGACACTACTTTTTTCTCAATTTTGATAATCAAGTTTTTTTTTTGTATTTTTCAACGAATTTCGCTACCTCATACTGAACTATCTACATTTATTTTATTTTCTTAAAGAGTTTTCATATTGCTGCCTACTTCGCCAGCATGCGGATTTGACGATAGGTGGATGTATCCCTGTAGCCAATTAAAAGCGGTTAGTCCAAGTACTGCTCGATTATGGTCAATGCGTACGAAAGTGGCAGCATCTTGAGGGATAGAAATCGGCAATGCCTGGTTTATAACAAAACAAAAACGTATATATATATATATATATATATATATATATATATATATATATATATATATATATATATATATATATATATATATATATATATATATATATAACGCACCCAGTGCCCATGGGTTTTACGCGCCAGCAAAAGCCATTTTGATAAGTACCTAGGGTTTTCCCAGCTGCCACTAATACTGCCTTAGTTGAATAGCTGGTGATTCGATGGACGGTCCTGTTCTGAAACGGGCTTGGGTGTCAGAAGGCGACAAGGATAACAGGAATACCGGTAATAGAAAGACAATAGACGGCTCAAATTGATGCATCAGGGAACTGGTGGCGCTCGATGGAGTGGTCAACTTGAAATCGGTGCTGCCTGATTCAAAGGAACCGAGTAATGTGTAGGTGCACGTGCCACTGTTCGGGGTTTTAGTTATGTGAAGTCAACCAAGGAAGGAGAACAGTAATGATTGTCACGCTAATTAGGAAGGGATTCCAAAATCAACAATCGCATCGGCTACTTCGCGTCGCAAGAGTCGTCGACCTGACCATACGACTATTTGGCGCGTTTACGCTAAGCCAATTTAGGGTGCTATAGGTGATGTTCGAGTTTCGGTGCCGCTCACCAAAGACCCCTAGACCGCGACGGTATTCTTGGGGCTGTTGACATTTATGCTTCCCTTCCAGTCAGCCTTGTCGCACTGAGGTTTTCAATCGGATCCGACCATTGAAGTCTTAGTGATCGTCAACCATCATCGACTCGGATGAACACACTACTGGAGGTCTCCAACACGGCCGGCATAAAGTAGGCTGTTGTCCACTTTGCGGGCTTTTTTGACTGATTACATACGGCGGGTTCGGTCGTTATAAACGAATTTTAATAGGGTTCACCTAACGAATGTAATTTGCAGTTGTATACCTGCTCGACTGGCGTTACATACGTTTCATCATTGACGATGCTACTGAAAGCTAGAGGGAGTACCAATTGGTTCGCTTCAGAGTAAGATTCGGACCTCGGTTTTGTGGCGTTGAAAACTCCACAATAGGCCATTGACTTCTGGGTGATAGGGTGACTAAGTAATATGCTTGCAGTCACGAGTACAACACAGGTTCATGAAGGATCCCTCTAAGCATCGGTGGTCATCGATTGTCACCGTTGTTCGGAAGGCAGACTCTCTAATCTAACCCCTTGAAGCATGTTCGGCTCCTTCGGACGTGATTTGAGAAATAAGGATGGGCTGTGAACACCTGGTGAATCGGTCTACGCGTGTAACTATGTGGACGTATCGGTGCGATGGCGGTAGTGGACGTACCAGATCGGGAGATTCGTTCATGGTTCTGCTCTCTCAGCATTGGCGTTTCGATGGATTTCAATGTGCAACCAAAGGAGGACAGGACTTTGAACGGCCAAAATTCCGCCTGATGATAAGCCACCAGTATAGACTAGACTGTTGCCTCAAAAGGTGTAGGTAGTGGATTGCGTCTAACGGTAAACGAAACTGCGGAGCGGGAAAATTGGTGCGATCCTGTCATGCTTCCCTATCAAAGGTAATTTAATGTATGTTGGAAGCGGATGAATTTCTGGAGAAGTGCTACGCTTTGGGTAGCTTTCTTAATCGATGCATATGACTCCCGTGCTGTCGATCGGTTTCAGGCGCATTCATGGGCATCTAAGAATGAACGTTATTACCAAACGTATCCCGTATATTTCTATACCCCGTACTGTTATCGATATGGTCGAAAAAAGAAGTGATGTTATTAGGAAATCTGAGCAATCACGCGGTTCACTAGAACTGCTTCCTTTTAACACAAGTTGATTACAACCTTTCAGTTTTGTCAAGTTAAGTCAAATGGCCATATTACCTCAAGATTTTTCACGCGAAGCAAAGTGCGCCCTTTTTAGAAACCTGACTAGTTTAAGGCGGGAGTTACCACCGGATATGACACAACTTCAATGGAATTTCTCAAAATGATATTGTTTCGCTGGCAGGCTAGCAACAGTGATCTGGGAACAGTAAAGCCAGATACAATCGGTCGACTTATCCGTGATTTTCCAAAGTCACTTGACATCTTTCACCTTAACGATTGGAGAACTGCTCAATGATCAGATCGCACGAACTATGCCCGAAGTTAAACTATACTCGCAAATGATCATACACACAATAATTGCAGTTGCCGTGCATTTTGGCAGATTAGACTAAAGTGACAACTTGATAAAACCTTTGGAATGAAATTATTGCAATCATGAGACCGAACGCTATGAAGATTTAACCCGTAGTCTGGTTGATGTTTGGTTTGACCAGTTAGTAGTATACCACTTATCGGAGGCCGTCATGAACTTGATATGATAAATACCAATAAGTGGTCAATCTGTAACATGGAAGGAAGGTATTAAAGGCCGAACCAGCACACTTGGCCATTTGGGGCGTGCCGGGCTTCTACTTTGGGTCCACGAGACTCATCCAACAAGTGATTATAGGTAGAAAGATATGACTGTGTATGGTAACAAGTGAAGGTATTGTATTAAAACAGCTTACTCATCGAGCTTATGCTGTTATTCGTAGCTCGCTCCGTGCTTTATTATGCTGGTGATTGTTTTGATTTTCCAGTTATGTTGCTGCTGAGCAGAAACAATCAGAAAGCACCACAATCAGTGAAACTTTAGTGGTTTGTATTTGTATTATTTTGCATGTTGCCTACCTGATCGTGTGTTCCCCGCACCATTCCCCCTACTTCAATACCATAATCACATCTGGAAACACAAGTCAGTAATGCGATGTATTCCTCAAGATTTCGGTACATCTTTTACTAATGCATACTGCAGCCGAGGTGGTCGTTTGTAGAGGGTAAGTCGGACGTTATTGTAAGACTAAAGGCGAACACAACAGTATTCGCTCAACAACTGCTACCAGTCGATGGACCAGCTACCGATCAAGCTGGTCACTGTTTATCCAATTGTCGGTGGTAATAGCCAGTTGCTAATGCCGGACCAATGCAATTGACCATCTAGGATGCATCAGGCTTCCACAGTAGATTACACGACAACGAGATTCATCCAATCACTGATCATATACAGGAAGAAATAACTACGTGACAAGAAAAGTGACACTTGTGTTTGCGCAACTTAACAGTCAAAATGATACTGTTGCTTATAGATTTCTCCCTAATATTCAATCTTGATGATTGTTTTGATATTGGAGTTAGGTTGCTGCTGAGAATTAGGAATCAGTGGACCACTGAACTGGTAATAGTTGTTATAATGGAATGAGGGCTGCTAAATTCTCCCAAATTCGGGAGTCTAATGTGAATATACACGATTGAACCGCGAACAGGTTACGGACAAATACTGTGCCAATGGATGACATAGTGCCGAGCGAATACTGCTTAAGTTGTGATTTCACTCGGATCTCCCACGTATGACGCTTTAAAATTGACAAACATGACAGGTTTATTCGCAATGAACATGTCCATATTGATTGGTATATCACCATCAGAGTGATAGGAGCACGTCGATGGCTTTATGGGATCACTCCACGATAAAATAAATCATTTTTGAGGCATAATTAGCGCATCTCTGTATCGGTCATCATCATCCCAAGTGGACAGTCCAACGCAATTTTTTGCCGGACTTCCAAATGTAACTAATGTTGTTGTCTTCAGTAGCTTCGGGGGTGGATCTGCCTTCGGTGGACACACTTTAAATGAATAGCCGAGGCCGAATTCGGGCTTTCGGTCATCTTTCATCAGAGTTTACCACGAGAAGTGGTGTACGTCAGGTTTGCAACCCTCTCTCCCCTTTCCTCTTCGACTTTGGGGTTGATATGATCTTAGAACCCACCCCGTTGTCATTCGAAGATAGTGGTATTATATTTTTCCCAAATGGGAGAGTTTCAGATCTTGAGTATGCGAACGACATAGTTCTAAGTGAAGATCCAGGTAAGTGGCGAGCTTTTCTGGACAGTTTCAGTGACTACGCAGCAACTCTTCCTATGCGTTTTGCATCTTCAAACGGCAAGATGTTATTGCAGAACTGAGTTGGTCCGTCGCCGAACCTTTCAGTATCTGAGGGGACTGTTGACTAGGTGGACAAATTCTTCTATCTGGACAGCTGCATTTGACCCGGAGGTCTGATATCGAATAAGGTGTTTCTGCTTGTACAGAGGGCTCGTTTGGCGTTTGCCAACCTGAGTCGTCTGCGGCATCGACATGACATCCGTTTACCTATCAAAGGCCGAGTGTACACTACGGCAGTCAGGCACGTGCTTCTGTGTGATTCGGAGACATGGCCCCTGCGGGTGGAGGATGTATGAAGATTGTCGGTCTTTGAACACCGATGTCTTCGTAGTATTGCTCGAATTTGGTGAGAGCACTGTATAGGCAATGCTGAGGTCCGACGGAGAGTCTTAGGTTCACGAACCAAATTATTAAATGAAACACCAAAGGTCATCAGGCTAAGGTGGTTCGGACGCGCTGCGCATGTCCTTTGATAGGATTCCTCGGCGCGCGGTGTTCGCTAAGGCGGGTATTGGTAGGAAGATGGGTGAGAGTGATCAGTTCGTGACATGGAAGATGGATACGATAAGCCTAACCCGTGGACGCGATCATGCCGGTTTGGGGTCCAAGCGATCCTCCCACTCAGTGTTTGGATACGTTGGTGGGCATAACTTAGTGTGGTGACCGGTAGCGCTCTTGTATTAACAAACGTTCTTCGCCGATATGATACTATTTGTAGTTCTCTTCCAAGTTTCTCATACTATTTAATTATTTCCGATTGAGGTTGCTGCAGCAGGATAGCAACCAAAACCACCGCACTCTGCGCATGATAGATGGTTGTTTGAACTGAAGTGAGATTACCGTATCATGCCGTCCCAAAACCAGAAACCGGTTAAATTCAGAACAAAGTTTGATTGTGCGGCAAAATACAATCCGTTGTATCTCAATGATTGCTCTGAAGCGAATTCTGTCGCGAATCTCGTGTCATTTTTACTATCTTTTGGAAAGTATATTGTTTGTGACCGAGGTAATGAGGAAGGGATGTTGCTGAAAGTAATTGCTTAATTTTGTGACAAAAATGCGTCACAGTACTTATGATGGTAGAGTCATGACCTGACCAATGAATTTGTACAATTTCAGTTAACGGTGTGTTTCTTCATAGCTACATTATCTATATTTTCCACCTCGTTTGCTTTGAAGAATGTGTTTGATCTAAATAAGGGTAATCACTTGAATACTATACTAAACGTCTCGGAGAATTGCTTTATGAAGATGGTTACCCGAAATCGGTGAATAATGAACAGGAAGCGATTAGGCTGATCGAAGAACTGGTTACTTTAATGAAAGCAGATTTTCGTTTGACTCATTTGGTTTCAGATACCAAAGCTATGCGTGATAAGATACCGAACCCGGAGTTGGCTAGATCGCTTATGGACCTCTTGTTTTCTCCTTTAACGACGTAAAGAGCACGTGATTTGGACTGGAACTTCGAAGTGAGTAGTAACCAACATGCTAGGCGCACAGTTCTTCAGTGGGGATTGCACCTTGACGATCTACAAAGACAGAAAGAAATGTCAGTAAGAGTAAAAGCAGTGTATAAGCAGGCACCCCCCCCCCCCCCCCCCCGTTAAATCGACAAAGATGGGCGTGACAATCTTTATCAGCCTGGTAAAGTAACCAATGCCAAGGATCGGTTGAGATAAGTGTACAATGGCGCCGAAAGCCTGTTAGTGTTCACACACAATTTGTATGTAAATAGTCATTAAGACAAACCTCAAGGTTGATCGTTCATTTGTTTAGAGTGAATCAGAACGAAACAAAGTTCACGGTTGTTTGAAGATCAAGCTATCAAAACTGGCGCTGACGTGCATGTCAAAAGACCATGGGTCACCAGAGATAAACGAACCAGTCAAACATCCACTGTGTGACTCGGTCAAACAATATCGAAAATTAACGCAGGATTCAGTAAAGAAGGCATGGGGTGGAGGAAGAAGACTATCCACGTTTTGTTCATATAATATCCAATCCAGTTGGCCTGTCGATTAGAAAGATAGTTTTTCGAGCATGAAAAGGGCTGTACACTAGGAGAGACATTCCTTCGTGCATCGATCTGCTTGGGTTGATCGCGAAAATGAATGCATCTTTCAGTGCCACACAAAAGGCAGACAATGGAGTAGTCCAAAATGTGCTGGAATGTCAACACAAACATCGTCCAGTCTAAATTATAATGCACGGCCGTTCCCTAACCGCGATATCGATGTGCTTGATATGTGAATGTTCCCACTATCGTCGCTTGGTTTATCGCGATCATTGACACGAATATTTTTTGCCAGTTCGTTGCTGTATGCACGGATTTAATGGGAGCTTTTAGAGGACTTTAGACGGCCGTATAGCAAACGTCTATGACCTCTGTTGGCCACAGTATTTCATTTTCGCATCTTGATGTTGGCTCAGTCTAGTCACAGTTTAATATTCACTGAACGCTGAAATTTTCATCACCCTTGAGCGGATGTGTGCTAGTGGTTGTTTACGTCGCGGAACGTTTTGCAACAGGTCATCGTTACTGTGATTTGCTAACGGGTGTAGATTAACCTAAACAAAGAAGATAAATCTTTTGGGATATAAACGTTTGGACGACCTAATTTAAACAGTCGACCGATATTTATTTCAGTCTGTCCAGTCAATGATCAGGTTTAGACTAGTTTTTGTTCTGTTTTGGGTTAGTCGTTGGTCAACTTCTAATGTCTGGATAATCTTAGCCGGCGAATCTGCAAAAGTATGCGGGATTTCTGGCACGAAGTATCACATCAGCTGAAAAATCACATCGAACGCCAGGTGGAAACTCGCAAAAGTCGTTCTTGCACCGACAAATCTTACATTAGTCCATCCCTTACAACGTAGCGTCTTATTGTCGGTCCTCTACACCCAGACATTTCACCATCTTCGTCAAAGATCGATAATTTTGCAACGGTAGATTCTCAGGTTTGTGATCTAACAGAACGAGGCTAACGTCCACTTTGTACCTCTTGTCAAAAAACAACCGACGATAGATGCGATCAGTAACTTTAGATTACTCAATTTTCTTTTGAGGTGAATCACTGATGCTGGCAACTTGTGGCTAGTTTTTGACCATTATTATATCATTTTTCTTTATCATTACTTACGGATAGGCCGTCTGAAAACTAAGAAAACGGAAAATTTAGTACTCTCAAGTGACATACAGAGAAAAAAGAATAAACATTCATTGTTGTTGTAAAGGAATTACGGGATTGTAGAAGCACGACGAGAAAGTCCCACACTTCAGAGCCTCGTCACAGAGAGTGGGGACAGTTGAAGTTACCTAAAAGACCCAAAATCGTTTTTAAAATAGGCCGCAAACACATCTAACAATATGAGTGGATGATTTCACCAATATGATCGCATCTTAGATTGTATTTAGAGTTGGAACCAACCTATAAAACCACATTTCACATGGTTCTATGAACCATCAGTGCTGTTCATGTACGTCCACTCTCCTATGTGGATGATGGTCAAATTCCAGGTCAGTGAACATCAGTAATGGAAACCGAACTTTACTTGCGAAATAAGTGAATAAAACTATGCTCGTCTCTGGCCCCGACACCAACATTGAAAAGAAAACCCCACAGTTTGTGGAACAATGTGAAGGACTTTATCCACGGAGAGACAGTAAAAAACCACTGATATTTCAAGTGCATTCCCCGAAAAGACCACCATACAAAACAACCACTAACCAGGTAAGCGACGAGTTCATACAGTAAAGTAGAAATGAACAACAAATTAAGACATTTCTCACAAAGAACTACTCAGCGCGATAGAGATGCCATCATCCTTCGTCATTTCAATCAAAAAGCTTTTGCATTAGTAATTGGCATCGCTTTTTAACTCAAGACAAATAACGGGTTGTGCCTAAAATTGACATCCGCGTCAAGGGCGACATGATTAGGATATTCCAAGACACGGACAGTCGGAAGGGAAATAAAGAAATGCAGCGGGAGAAGAACCATAAAAAGTGTTTCAAGGTTCCCTTTCAATCAGTGGTTGGATGTAAACCCTCTTATCGTTTTTGTCTTCAATTTTGGCCGAATTGCCGGTGGCAGACAAGTTTGTATCAGTGTACTTTCCATCACTCATTTATTTCCATGGTTCCCATTGCATTTGTACTGCATGTGGTAGAGTGTGTTGTGTTGCCACAGGCGTTTTCAGTGTCCACCTGGGCTTTCGGGATCATTCCATGATATCATTTTGTTTGTTGTTTAATTTCCGTAAATCGTCCCACATACGAAGATCTTTTGTGTCTATATTAAACCTGATGGCAAAGGTTTGGTAAATCCGAATCGAGCTTTGTCACTATGATCACTCTCGTCTGCTGTTTTGAGAATAACTGCAATCTCCTAACCTTTTTCTGATAATGGGCGCTATCTTTCCCCGGGTGCCTTGCTTACCGGAAGCAGGAGATAAAGTATTGCAAGCAATGAAGCGATTTAAATTCGAAATTCTGATATTCTGGTGTTCGCCGTTCGTGTATATCGGGAGAATGGACTGTGTAGTGGACGTCGAAAGGATCTTAGTCCTTAACGCTTTGATCCCTAATCTCATGAATTTCGCTAAGGATTCTACGCGGTTGAGAAACGACTGTAAAGCAGTTGGGTTGTCTCCAAGGCCGACGATGTCGTCTGTGAATTCTAGATCGGTGAGTAAAGCATCGGTATCCAGCTAAATACAAGGATAGTTGGTGAGCGCCTGACGCATTATCAAATCGAAGGGGTAGTCGAGCAGCACTGGAGACAAGGGACAGCCTTGTCTAACACCGGAGTTAAGGCAGATGTCACTGGACTCCTCTCCGTAGATGCGTATTCCCGCACGCGTATTGTCATAGTACGACTTCATGAGACTGAGAAGCATCTAAGGCATTCTATCCGCTTGTAGTGTAGTCCATAGCGATTCTCTGTCAACTGAGTGAAAGGCAGCCTGGAAATCAACAAACCAAACTGTGGTCGGTTGCTGACACTTGTATCGACGTTCTAATATCATTCCGAGGGTAATATTTGATCCATTCACCATCTACTACGGTAGAAGTCTCCTTTATTGGGGTGTGTGCGCACGTCGTGCATCGCTGAGAAGTGGTTCAACAAAAGCATGGAGAATATTTTGGTGACCACTTCGAGTAGAACGATGCCGCAGTTGTTTTTGCACAAATTCCTGATGCCTTTCTTTGGAAGGGGTAGTAATATTGAAGTTCCTCAGTCCTCTGGGTATTGTTCTGTTTCCCAGAGTGAGCAGCTGAACTTCGAACAGACATGCGATTTCGGTACGGTAATCATGTGTCGTTCATGCGGTGATGGCTTGATTCCCGGTGTCTAAGAGTGTCCTTACATTCCGGCGGGTAATTTGTAAATGATTTCGCATGTTAAGATCTTCAGCTAGCATACTTATCACTGCAGCCGCGGGGAAAACGTGCTGCGCGCCGCTTCCCTGGGACACCGTAACGTGAACGATGCGTACAGAGAAACTCCCCATGGGGAATCTTTGCGATTTAGACACAGAGTGGCGTCCCCAGCGTCATTCAGGCTTTATGTTCGAGGTGGCTACTCTAGTCCGTGAACAACCAAATCCTACTTGCCGGGCGACAGGAACCTTGTGCTGGAAGCTTGTGACCGAACGAGCGGTTCATACGCCTTTGCGACGGTGGTCTACCAGTAGAGGATGCCGAACTCCTCCCAGTGATCTTGGTGCATAGTTGCCGGTGGCTATCCAGTAGCTCGTTCGCCATTCTGTTGAGGTGAGCTAGTCCTTGGTGTACATGTAACCCTGTTGGTCGGACGGATTTTGTTGGTAGCCGTCGGGTCACAGCAGATGTCATCTTCATTTGTAGGAGTATCCGTCTTAGCATGCCGGGCGCCATCTTACAGAGGTTTTTAGCCCTTGGTTACCCTCAGCCTGGTTTGGCCCGCCTGCCGAGCGGTTTGCTGGGGGTGGCCGCTGATGTATGTCTCAGTTTCGCGGAACTACAGGTGAGAGTTGGGCGGGTGATGCAGACCAAAGAAATGGAAGATGCCCCAAGGGCACAACAGTCCACCAACTCAGACACGCTGCTTCTCGCAAATGCCCTTTAAACCCCTATATGCTTTAGTGCCAGTAAACGGATGTTTTATGGGGATCGAGTGGCAGATGCTGATATGCGGGTGCTAAGATCGTGATGAACGTGTGCGTGCTGCCATCCAAGATCTTACGGGAGAAAGTCAAACATCTTGTGATGTTGGGTTGCAATAAAGTAGAGAAGCAGGTCATAAGGGATGCCGTCGAAACAAATGTTTAAGGGATTTGACAACAATTTTATAGTTTTTTGATAGCAGTCTCAGAGGATGCATGAAAATACAAAGCGTCTCATTAAGTTGAACGGGATGGAAAATGATTTGATTCGTATCAAGTACAAATGAGTCGTCGAACTTTCTGAAGACTGTCGGGACATGATCTTCCCAGGTAAGGTCACGACTGCTGATTACATCGAGATACTTTACGGACGATGCTCTTTGTATCGGTTCTTCATTGATGACCAAGCCTGGGTTGAATGCCATTAAGTTGCAGTATTGATGGGTTTTATGGAAACAAAGCAGAACATCAAAGGACTTTGAGGGATTCCTCTTTAGATTTTGACTTGGAGAACAGGTGACGCGCTCAGTTACTCTTTGTTGTAGAGGGAAAAATGTGGAATTGCTAGAGTTGAGTATTCCGAAAATGACGGCGTCGATTTGTTTGGTAAGGAGAAAATCGTCACAAACGGGCATAAAAGATATATATAAGCAGAAAAGAAAAAGTGCGATAGAATGGCAGCCTGTGCGATGTCTTGTGTAGAGTGAGTCACGGAAGAAGATCGGCCACAGTGTTGTGTAATCTATTGTCGATTGGAGGAGTAGTTATACAAAGGCTTAATGTCTGAGCTACTGACGCCAGAGCAAGTACGTGAGGTAAATTCATTGGTCAACGCGATTAAATGCGTCACTATAATCGAAGAAATAGACCCCGAGTATTTTACTTCTGCGATCAATAGATGACAAAAAGTTTTTGGGGAGAGATTTCAGGGCATCAAAGATTGATCTTGATCGACAATAAGCAAATTGTTTAAAGTCCAACATACTGATCCAGTTAGACAGATTTTCAAACACTTCAAGAGCTTCCGATGTGCAAGCAGCTGGACGTAGTTCAGTCGTAAACTTTTTGGGTACTGCAGTGAAGGAGACCACTTTCCAACAACTGGGAATAATATTGCAATTTCGGCATAGGTTAGACAGATCAGAAAATATGGGGGATAATGTGCTGGCGCATTCCTTCAACAGAATCGGTTTTGGGCAGTGTGGGCCACTGACCTTCTTTGCATGGAGATGAGTGAGCTCTTCACGTACGTCCAATGAAGTGATGCCCTCTACGTCAGGGCCCCGGTGGAAGTTAGCATTGTAGTTTGGGATGGCTGGTGTGGATGAGACAGCAGGAAATCAACGATTGGTTTCAATAAAGTATGCTAAGTGTAACTGCTTACGAGAGTTATCGGCACTCAAATGTATGATTGTCTTCCATGTCTATCTGCCATTGTTGTTGGAGGTTGGAGATTGGACATGCAGAGCATTCAGTCTTTGAAGCTTAGTTTTGATGGATTCTGATAGAACTCTAACTATACCGTGATCTCTGGTCTTGAAAAGTGAACTACCTGGGATGTGATTATGGGTCCTCAAAGAGCTGTATCGCCATACCTCAGAGTGGATTAGGGTCTGCAGTCAGCTTTCATCATCTTCTGCCGTCTCCAATGCAGTACTTCTGGGTTACCCTGTATTCCTATTTTCCACTTTGCCATAAAGGACGTACGACGGAATGCCTTATTTGATCTTCCAGATCGCGGAGTTGATCTCCTGCTAGAAAACAGAGATTTTGACACGGAAAACATGGGTAGTACTTTCTTTCTGGGTTATAACGCACAGGTTTTGAAATACGTTCTGAACGGCTTGACGACTAAGTTATCCGTATATAGTATGCTTTGCCTGCCTAAGTGCAGAGTACTCTTGAAAGACTGGCATGAGTCTATGCCTGCACTCACCTTAGCGGTGACCAGCTAGAGTTAGTAGATAACTTTAAACACTTCGGGAGTTTTATTGCGCTTGGAGGTGATGTTAGGGAGATTAGTTCACGAATAGTAAGGGCATGGCTAACTTTCGTGAACCTGTGTCCCTTGTGAAGCCACTGCGAAACCTGTATTTCAATAAAGAGACAGGTCCGCGATCCCGCCGCTCAGTGCTGAGGATGCTTAGTGACCTTCCATATGCACCCAAAACATTGCTCGCGTGTGGTGGAAATACCGTGTGAGTAACGATGAAGTTTGTCGTGGTGTGTAAGGTGCTGTAGTATGCTGACAGCAGTCGGAAGAAATATCCAACCTGTATTACGTGGCGCTTATCACAGTAATGGATTATGGTTATAAACGAAGAGGGTCATTACTGGTCACTGGATCTCAAGGATGGATATTTGATTATTCTGTTGTCACATTCACAGGTGCTCCTCAAAAATAAATGACGAGGGATGAATGAAGACATCTTGTACAATGTAAGTCAATAATTCAACTGTAACACTGATCATATTTACAGGTTTCGAGCCACACCACAGTCTCACTACTGAGGATCTGACTCGGGTCCGTGCAACACCTTTATCTTACAATATAGACAAAACTACATGCGGATGATGGTGCTCCCACAGTCAGAAGCACAAACGGTCGGGCAGTCATTCTGTCGTGAACCAGGACACCTCGGACAAGACAAAATATATGATGCGTTACGAGCTAGATATTGGTGTATTGTGCATACATGAGCTCTGTTCTAACGCAACCGTCTAACAATCTCACAATGTTAGTGATCTTTAATGATGTAAACAGATAAGTGTCCCTTTAGAAAATTAGTGTGAAATTTATGTTTCGCGCAGTTGAATCTACAATGAGGTTTCTGCGATGAGTCTTTCTTTACTCATGACCATCTAATGGGAAACAGAAATGCACCCGCAAGGACTGTGATTGATCAATTCGTTGTGGGAAAAATTAGGGCAATAAAGGAACAATTATCTTTTTCTTCTCAGATATCAAAGATATGAATTGAAGATCATAACAGCGGTTATTATTCGAATATACCGGGAAAAGTAAACAAGTGTCCAATGTACAAGATGTGCTAATGTAAGTAGTCGTTAGAGAGAGAGAGAGTATGGAGTTTGATGCATTCCATTCGAAGCCGAATTCAATCTACACGGGCATCCAAATCGGCTAAATTGATATTTCGTCGTGCTCGTCGAATTTCTTTGGCAAATACGTCCAGGCGAGCGATACTCTGTGCTCTTCGCCACAGGCAACACCCACTGATCACCGATGCCACCAGGCCAGTAATCAATAAGGCAAGCAAATTCCACTTGTTTTGGACACACCATGCACGTACCTAAGGGAAAAGTAAATAGATACGAGTTTATCAGTTTGCAAACATTGAATAAATAAAACAATTTGTTTGTGAAGTGACTCGTGAAAGAGTATCAACGCTCAACTCACCATTCAGAATCTCATACAAGCACACCCACAGAGCTCTCACTCTGGAACTGGAACCCACAGTGCATGACATTGAGTCTCACGGAAGTTATCAACATTTTATCCAAGAGTTGGTTTTCAACAGTTTGCTTTACGTCAGCGCTAACGATTAGATCAGTGTGTGTGTGCGTTCGGTAGATTCTGTTCGTGAGTCAGTGGCGGAAGAGCGCCGCCGTTACTGCGGGGTAAGTATTTCAGAGCCAGCATGTATGGGGTGATGGCAATTTATATGTGATTCCCAGTCATGAACTCTGGGTTCGAGATCCAGTTAGGGTTTGGCAAATATGCTCTAACAAGGATTCCAAGTAATGAAGAACGGCTGTGCGACGATGCTACAGCTTACCATGGGGATTTCAGTGGTGACACTACATGATGAATCATTTCATGAGAAAAACAACAATGTTACTTCTTGTCGCTGTTGATTAGCTATACATTCTTTCCTCGTAAACTGGAATAAGGGGACTCCTTTTCAGAAATATTTTGATAGTGAGATTCGTTGGACGCCGAGACAGTAGATACCCACATATACATTAGAGAAAAATATTTTTTGGTGCTTTATGCATTGCGAAAAGCAGAGTTACATCTGGTCATAGTGAAGTTGGATTATCAAGGAAATTTGGTTAAACTATGTGCAGAGCGTTCAATAATCCCGGGTCCACCCCGGAGTATCGAATTTCTATCTTGATTACTTATGTGGTGGCAGTAGTTAGTTTTTGAGCTTTCCCTGTCATTCCGTTCTGTTCTGTTCTGAGTTCACGTAATTCTCACACAGGAGAAAATCGTCTGATGTTTCATCGGATTATGGATTCGGGGAAGTCACGCCACGAAATACCCACGTATTTGATTTTCATGGCGGTCAGTATGCAGATGAATCGATTCGGTCGAAGTGCAGGGGATTATCAACGACACTCAGAAAGCGGAGGACCATACGAAGGTGATGCTAAGGCTCTTGGACGCTCACTTGCCTGCAAGTCTTGATCCAGCACATGTTAACCCTGTTGAGCACGACTGCTACTACAGTTTTCCAAGACGATGGGGTACCTACACATTGTTCCTTTCTCATACGTGAGGTTCATGCACCTCACGGTACGAAGATGCTCCGGTGGCAATCTTGATAACCCCACCTCAGACCAATCGAACATTTGTAGGACCATCTCAAAGGAAGGTGGGTCATAGTCGTCAATGCAGATCTCTAGGGTAGTTGAAAGATACGTTGAAGGGGGAATGGGGCTGTATGCCACAAGATACTATCATTCGTTTGTCGACGAAGATGACTAGACGAGTAAATGCTGTTTCACAATCCAAAAATGGCACAACCACACACTTATGAGTGACTGCTTGATACCGACCAGATTATTTTGGTTGCAGTAATGGAGTTCACTGATGTACCAAGATTTGGTTATCTCGGAGATGAGGGGAACGGCTTTTGGCAAATATTGTGGGCAGAATAGAGACCGAGTAAATGAACTTATTCCAATATGGCTTCAAAAGGTGATGGGTAGCAAATTTACAGTGATGATGTCATTAACAAAACCACGAAAGAATCTTCAAATACACGATATTCGTGATCACTCCTATCCTTTATCATTCATTTCAACCTTATCTCCGTTTCAACGGTTATTTTGCCAACTAAATAAAAAACCACACTGACTGCAGTGTGTTCACGTACAAAATCAGCGAAAGCGTCTTGGACACATTGTGCAAACCTGTTTCTGACCTGTCCTTTCAAATTTCAGGTTTTTTTCAATGGCCCTAACTTATTCTCGAGTAGTGGACTTAGTAGCAGTAGCAGCAGTAGTGGCATAAATAGGTTTAATTCTCCTTCTGACTTTCTTGTGCTGAAAATTCAGTGGTAGCATGAAATAAAAAATCAGTTCTCTCTTCACTGGGTGGTATCTAAGGTATGTTAATTGATTATGGACCTGGTCGATGCACTTACCAGCATTGCTATACTTGGTGAATGGCCAACAATCAACTGGAACGAATCGGTGATAAAAGTTCGATTGTGAGTACTGTTGATAACATTGAACAAAACACACGTATAACGACCGCTCAAGCTCGGCTTGGCTTGATAGACACGGTGATATTCCGTGTCCCAAAGACTTAGTCCAGTACCACGGTCCACAGTTTGTTCCTCACTGCTTGTGGTTAGGTTCATGTTGGACAGTTCTTCTTTTGTGTGCTGTCTCATCAACTCCGTGTACCACCAATGAGTTTCGCCATCAGTATCATCCAGCTCAGAATTCAATTTGACCTCCCAGTAGTTGTACCATTTGCCCAAACCTGGTTTTTGTAGAACTGGCCATAAACCCAGCGCGTTACAAGTTAAATCAAATGTTGAACCGAAAGGAATTCGCTGGTTTTGCAAAAAAGAGGTTAGAAATATTTCAAATACATTGGTAGGCGCGAATATGCAAGTAACAAAGTAATTTGCTGTGCTTCTTGAAGTGTCCTAGACTGTCATGGATATTACGAATACAAGAGTATTGATGAACCTCGGTGTTATAGTACTAATGAGATTATGGAATGATCCTAAGACGAGACTGCAATGATTCTTGTTTGGTGGATCAAATCGCGTGAATATGGTTTATCTGATGCGGTTTAGGATAATAAATGGAAAGGAGACAATGTAGATCACTGTTGACATCCTAAGAAGTAATGGACAGTGTGACTCTGTGTGTATACATGCATTCCCAAATGACCTAAACTGGTAATAAGGACGAAATCTATGCTGTATGCCATCTGGAAACATATACTGAAGTATTTTCAACTAACCCAGAAGAGGAGTCTTTCGTACTACAGTCTAGGAGAAGGAAAGCAACAGGCTAGACTCACTGTTACTCTTCACACTTCTTCGTCATGACATTCGTTAACCTCCACCTTGATTTTCTCATCTCAGCTCAGGTGTTGCCCACTCAGTGCGAAGCAGCAGGCAATTTATCGCTACTGGTACATGATACAGCAGATTCGAATTATTTTGATGCAAATAATGGGATCGAATCGACCACATCATCACCCTTTGACAAATCCTACAGCTTAGGTGTACAGTCTCTGTCTGCGTTGATCTGAAAGCGGCTTTCAGCTCGATCGACCGCATGGTACTCCAGTGGAGCCTTTCACTGAAGAGTGTGCAGGAGAAATTCATTCCATTGTTCCAATCTTTTCATGCAAACAGCTGAAGCTGAGTTCGGGATCACAACGATCTTCCACCTGATTTTAGCGCCAGATTTTATACTGTCTGAATTAGAATATTCAGAAAAAATCGTTCTGCTGAATGAAGATCTAAGTAAGTCGCAAGTTTTCCCACGTAGCCTAAACAATAGTGTGGAAACGCTTGAAAATTTTGTGCACCATCAAAGTGCGAAATGCTTCGGTGGGACGGGTTGGAGTCCAGACCAAACCCTGTCTTCAAAAAGGAAACCCTAGGTAAAGTAAATTAATTTTACTTCCTAGAAAATTACGTCTCACATGATGGTCAGATATCGAATGAAGTGCCGTCGCGCATATATAAAGCGCGTTTGAATTTCGCCAACCTCAGTTATCTGTAGCGCCGGTGTAATATCTGGATGTCTATAAAGTGTAAAGTGTACACTGCGGCGATAAGGTTAGTTCTTTTAGACGGATCAGAGACATGGACTTTAAGAGTAGGAGATAAGCGAAGACTGTCGGCCTTTGAGCATCCGTGCTTTTATAGTGTGGCTCGAATATTGTGGAAACACCGTATCAACAATAATGGGGTTAGAAGTAGGGTGTTTGGAATCAGAATTCAGTAAATGGAATGAAAAGTAAATCTACACAGGTTAAAATGGCTGGGGTATGTGTTGACCATGCTCACCAATAAACATCTTCGGAGTACACCTTTCTCCGAGGCAGGCGGCACTTGTAAGTTAGGTTGAGATATTAAAGCCTTGGCCAGTGAACTTGGCCAAGTAGGAGGTGTCAGACTTCCGTGTTGGGATCCACGTAACCAGCCTACCAGATGACTGGAAATGTTAAGTAATATGGCTAGGTGTCGCGGTCGGTGACGTAGTTGCACTCGGCATCTGAAACGTATCTACTTAGAGATTGTCTACACATCAGGCGCATTATTTCTTTGTTCCTAACCGAGAGACCACATATGAATGTAACGTGATCTTATACACGCGGGCGGTCAAAAGCTAATCCTTGGCGAGAATTTACGATGGCGAACTTCGAGTATCACAGTGCTGGAGCGTAACTTGTCAAACTACTTCTCAGTAGACATGTCTCATCAGTTTCTAGGAAACGTTGATTCGACAAAGCAAGTGTCTTGTTTCAGCCTAACCTGCCGGAGCCTTCGATACGCACACATTCGTTTCTGGCAAAGAGTCACTGTCATTCGGTGGACACCCGCGTATGACCGTGATGTGCTGGACTTTGACCTGGCCCGCGCTACCTTGTTTTATTTTGTGAGCCTGCAGAGTCGCGGGGGAATAAAACAAACGTTCAAAGATCACTAATCTAAATGCATACGAAGTTCGATTTCCAAAAGCTGACGGTATTTTTCAGACCTTAGTTAGACGGACGAAGGACGCTCTGGTTTCTCCGTACTTCACCGTCCCTTTATCCAGTGTGATTTGTGACGACCTCTTCGAAACACCAACATTTAACGAACGCACAATCCAAAAAGGAATTCAAAGACGTTATATTTCGTGTTTTTTCTACAAGACACGGTGAGTCTTTTGTACTGATGAAGTACGCTCAAATTTAAGAAATCTGAAGCGGTTGAGAAAATACTGCACAGAAGAAGTGGTACGGGAATTATACAGTTTTTATCGGTCGTAGTTAAAAAAAAATGATAATCTCAAACTCCATTAGTAGAAAGTTAGATTGATGTAACAAATAATTCGCCATACGGTACCGAAGCACTTCCGTCAATGGCTTTTCAAGGGTGACAACCCATTGACCACAAAGGGAACGACTTCTGTACCACATATTGATGCAAATACACAGACCGTTGAGGCCCAACACGGATATTCTGATAATTACGTGTTGAAATCCTAATCGTTTGCCCTGGGTTCGAGTCCCAGTTGGGGCTCAACGAATAAGACCTGCTGGTAATTACTGACAAGCCTGATGAAACAGTTGCACAGAGCTTCCATGGCGAGAGAAACTTTGTCGATACATGATGAACTATTTGTTAATTTCAAATTCACTGATTTCTGTTGGCACGGAGTCTATCAAACTTTGAAGCAAACAGTAAGCTAATAATTTCGTAATTCATTTGTAACTAATTTTTCTCTTCAGTCATAAAAAGAAATTTGCTCGTGAAAGCTGCTGAGTTCATTGAGGTCTGTGCGTTGTCATATTGGTTGCGGCTCTACCCCCCCCCCCAGGAAGAAATGTTTGCATGGACTAGAATGAGAATTTTTAGTCATTTTCGAGCTTAAAATCAAGGAGGAAAAACCAGCTTCATCTAATTCGAAATAAGGATAGTAAATTTCACTTGATTAGAATTGTTCGTCAACACTGGAGACAACAGGGTATTGTTCTCCGAGCGAAAAGCAAAATTTACAAACCCATTGTTTACAGGGTGAATTTCACATTCCCTTTTCGAGCTGGAGAGGTGCTCAACCTCGACTAAAACTATCCACGGATTTGAGCATGAGTTTGGAAATCGTATTGCTTATGCAGTTTCAAAGTTTACGATAGCATCTGTGTCGTAGCGTTGCTTTTAAAGTAGCTGTGGTCAAAATAGACCATCATGGTGGGCTTCTGACCCCACCGTTTCAGGTTCAAGTCCTTGCCCCACCGCCGGTCAGTTCCCCAGCCGAAAGGTTTTAACTGGCCACAATTCCCTCACTGGGATATCAGAAAAAGAGAGTGAATAAAACAGCAGTGCTCTTACAACTACAATGGGATTGGTGCTTGGACCATCCCATAGACTATTTCGTCGTTTCATTCGCTTAGTCTGGGTTTGGCTGGAATAAACAGTCCTGGCAGTCAAACTGTAATCTAGCACAGATCTATTAAACCTTTGGAGTCCAAGTTTGCCCCGTGCCCGCGGGACTTAGTCGCATGAGATATCCGCTCATTAATCAGTAGTTTTGTCGAAGCCTAAAGGAAAATGTCAGTTCGATTATCATAGTTGAGCACATAATTTTTTACATATTAGGAAAAACAGAATTTAATGAGATGTTTTACTTAGGAATAAACAAATCTTGTTTTTACTGACCCATTCGGAATTTTCAATATACACCGCGAAAAAGCATACGGTCTCAAAGTAGCCCGGTTCGTATTCATATCCGTATCGGTACACTCCCGTAGCTTCTGAGATCAAAGACCGGATTGTTAGTCGATCCCCTTCCACCAAAATTGTTTTTGTATTGCGAACAGGCATGCCAGGCTCATCTGATGGAGTGGTTGCTGTCGCAGGTATTGTACGTGTCCAATACGCACGTGCTTTTGGGAATCGTCCTGGCTTGTCAAACACATGCACTCGAGACTCACGAGATGGCGGACAACGCAGCTGTACCGGTTCAAATCGTTTAGCTGGTATACCGGCTGACCAGGCCCATGTATCTTCGAAGCTTTGAATTAACAGATCGTGAAGGAGTAGCTGTTCTTCGTCGGATTTCAAGTATTTTAAATAAGGACAAGGATATCGATTACATGCTTCCCAACGTCCATGTCCTGTGCGAATTGCTTCAATCGCATGGATGGTCGGAAGCGGTATGCCCTCCGGGGCACTTCGTTTAGTCTCTTCATATTCTGCATGTGCAGCAGCCTCCGGAGGTACGGCACAACCTTCCCCACCGTGGGTTGGTTTGGGACAAGCACATTGACGAGTGCGTAAGCCCATTCCAAGTGGCCCGCATTCATGACTGCAGTGCCTGATCACGGTTGACCACGGACACCACTCACCTTGTTGTGGGCAAGGAACAGAACCTTCACAAGGGACCTGTGAAAAGACATAAGAAGAAACCGACTAAACACTTGTTTACATGTTCAAGGTTTTCAGGTCAGAGAGGCTAAGAGATGTAGTAAACTGTGCTCAGTGTGATAAGACTCGGTGAAAGAGCATTGAATATTTTCGAAAAATACTAGTATACAGGGTGATTATCACATTTTGTTTTCCGAGCCCGTTGTTCTTCTTGATTTACATAAGTTATCTTCGGAGGATTTTTCAGTCACGGTGTCTCGTTTACACAGAGGACCCTAAGACCTGGCGTACGACCATATCAAATGCAGATTAGCGCATTCTTCCATGGGATTTCGTGACCTTTGAATTATGGTCCCAGCTATGGTCCCTACCTATCAAAACTGAAAAGTATGCACATGAGCACGAGGAAACCCAGTAACGTGCGATACAGTGTGCTTGGCGTCCGCTTTTGTTTACTTATGTGTCAAAAGGATTTCGATGTGGCTGTTGTTTATTCGTTGAAAACTAAGCTAATATGGACGAAGCCTGTGCCTCCGCTTTGAGCTCATTTGGAGTCATTCGGGCTCTCACTCGACTTTTTCATGTGCCGTGTGCCTCCCGTGAACGACCTGTTGTATCTGGCTAAACTCACGTACTCTACACTGACAACCGATCAATATTCCTCTCATGAATAGACATACGTCTGATTTGCCTTGACCTTTAGTCACGCTCTAGCGCCGGCAGTACTGACTTATCGATTTTGCTGTGCATTGATTAGTCGTGCTCTGTTGCGCGTGACAGCACATGTAGTTTAGCTCTTGATGCCAACTCACTTGTTTGCTTTTGGCTTACTCGCCGGCTACGGCCGGGTTTTGTGTTTATGCTCGGACAAATAAATGCAACGCCACCATTACGTGTTTTACTACTAACTACGGACACAACAGACCATGACGGGGACACGGAGGTCCTGATGTGTTCCTGCGTGCGGCTGTGGGAATAGCAAAACTGGGAGGGGTGCAGCGAAACGCATTCCATCTTGCAGCTGAACTACATGGGATCAGCTAGGAAGGTTGTGCATAAACTACCGGTTAATTTCCAGAGGAATACTGAAGTGTGCAATTAGAACTTATCTTCACTAGGCGTATTATCTGCGGAGAATTTGGCCCTGAACAAAGGCAGATTTCCCTCACCACGAAGATGGATTTATGCGGCGTCACTTGCTCACACTAAAGAAGCAGCAGTCCATGGGCTTCCTTTGGTCTGTCGTCTATCTCGGAAGGCGACCAGCCTGTGGGATGCGTTACCAGTTGAATTACTGGAGGAGCCGAAAGACCAGTTGTTCAACTGTCTACTCGACAACTTTCTAAAGAGGCGATAGTAGGAGACTCAGCCATAAATACATGTTGTGACACTGAAGATGCGAGGCTTACACGGGAAGATTTCTCCATGCCTCTATAATGAAGGGTGAATGAATCAATTTAGGAAGAAATCCATCATGACAGCCTATCACCGTGGGAGTGAACAGCTGTCAAAATCAAAAACCAGTAGTGGAATTGCGCTGTGTCATGGAGTGTTGGTGTGCAGCATGCGTTTGCGAGTTAACCAGGGTACTAAGTGGGGAACGTGTTAGATATACTTTTGAAAACTCACAACAAGTCGTATGAAGCGCTCACGCAATAGGCCTGTCGATTTCTTCGTGGTAGATAGTGCTCATACGGTTTAAATTTCCAGCTACTGAGAGTTGTAATATTCTAGTCTTATTGACTGAGGTTATAACACAAAGATCGCGCATCATATTAATACCAGACTTTCAGCTTAGAACTTTTAAAAAGAACAGTTTATTTCTCGGAGTGATTCAATATCCACGTTTCATGTGTCAAGTGATCAATACTTCATTCCTTTTAAGAAATGTCAATCAGTCGTGTTCTTCGAAATCCGGCTTGTACAACTACTAATTCCACCTGAATTATATTTGGGTCTCAGAAAGATTGATCGAAATATCGTCCAGTGTAGTACAGTGAGGTACAGTACTACGAAACTCAGCTTAGTGTAACTTTTAATTTGATTCAGTTCCTTCGGTCACTAACCTTACACGCCATTGCTTCGGTTTTGGTTAAAATCATGCACTATCATCTAGTCTGGATTGAAATAGGTAAACGTTTAAATGGAAAAAGGTAAAAGTTAGTAAGTAACAGTTGAAGACTATTTCAACGACAAAATACTCATAATAAAAATACCCGGAGACTGCAACCTGAGGCCGTGACACCTACGAATGACACGGAGTAAAGAAAATCAAGGATTAAGTCATCAGTGCTTTTTTAAACTTAGTTTAAGATTAGTTCGGGAGCTTTCCAACATCAAGTAATGCACCGAGTGCGCGTAATTTCCATCCAAATGAAGTCAAATTCTGAGATTCTCTTAGTCATCCATTCCATATCATCAAAACATTTCACCTGTTAGAATTCATACAGTACAAACTGACCTTTTGAGTATCAATTCCTTGACAAAACAGACCGTTACCTTGTGGGGAAGGTCTGTTACACAACCGCATTCGACTTCGTGTCCCGAAACCGCACGTCGCTGAACACGGTCCAAACGGACCCCATTCGCCCCAAGCTCCGTTTACATTGGGACATAGACGTCGCACAGGACAATCCCGATTATCCACACCCTCGTGAGCTCGTAACATCACAATACACGAAGTTTGCAGGGACTGGAGGATATCCAGTTTAATATTTCTCCTCGACCATGCTCCGATGCAGGCTCGATAGCGGGAGCGTTCGGTAAAACCGCATGTGGCCGTGCACTTGGACCACGGGGACCAGCTAGCCCACCAGGGTACACACAGCCCTTGTTGTAGGACGAATTTGCATGGTTTATTCTCCTTGAAAAGTAACGGCGTTTGGATTGCGCTGAAAGTACACTACCTGATTGCATTTTTCTAATCTAATTAAACAAGTGAGGTCAGAAACAGTGAAGGTGAGTGGTCGAACCGATACCAAATCAATTGTTTGTCCGTCTTACCTACTTTTTGTTTACTTCTGGTAAATATACGAGTTACTTCGGAGGTAGGGTAGTATATGGGCGCAAATAATATAGTTGTGTTGCTACTCTTTCTTCGGTTCAGACAGCCGTGAACCATACACTGTGTGGTGGCTTTGGTTGCTATCTCCTATAGTCAACTTCAGTCGGGAACAATGAAAAAGGAACGGAATATAAAAGAAGCAATAAAGGATCTACAAATAATAGTATCAAGTCGATAAGGAAAATTTGTGAATACAAGAGCACCACCGATCGTGACACCATGTCATATCCTCCACTGTGTCTAACCACTGAGTGGAAGGGACTCTTGGATCCCACCCAGGAAATCTACTACGCCCGGCGTGATCAAGTCCACAGATTGAGCTTCTCATACCCTTCTTCCACGTCACGAACTGACCACTCCAGCTCATCTTTCAATCAAAACCCGTCTCAGCGAACACTGCGCGCCCAGAAATCTTGTTAGGGGACATGCGCGACACATGTACTTTAATGCTTCTTCTAATGATTGGGTTCGTGAACCCAAGACTCTCCATCGGATCTCAGCATTGCTTATACGGTGTTCCCACCAGATTCGAGCAATGCTACGAAGATATCGGTGTTCTAATACTGACAATCTTCATATATCCTCCACCCGCAGTGGCCGTGTTTCAAAACCATACAGAAGCACCGGCCTGACTGCAGTGTTGGCAATGGAGCTTAGTCATATCACCTTATGTCCCCAGTCATCGGTGGGCGGATCTCGTGGGCACAACCCGGAAGCCTAACTCTTTCTGCTCGATCAAGTCCAGTGGTCACTCTTCTCATACCTTTTTGCGATATCATGGTCTGTTCACCTTGACCCAGCCTCTTACCTGCATCGGAGAAATATGTATAATGAGAAAGTTTATCTGTGGGCATGCGTAAAGCTTGTTCCAACCACGGTAAGATCCTGAGAATAAACCAGTACAATCTAACCGAGCCTGCCGTTCCCGTAAAAGCATCAACGTGGGAATTCTGTTCAATTCGGTAAACCATCTACCTCACACTTCTGTGCTCTGGTCTCGATTAGCACAAAACTGTTTGAAGTTATTTTGTTGTAAGTAACCAAAAGGTTTGAGCATCAATGTTTCCCAAGCTGCACTCCCATTAAATACCACAGTCGGATTTGCAGTAATGAGGCTTAGAAAGGAACAGTTCAAATAAGATAGCTAAAATGTCAGTTCTTTTTTGGAGAAAGTAATCGAAAAATTTACCATGCTGTTCCACAAGCGGACTAATACAAATGGTGCTGATAGCCTAGAAAGGTGAACAGTTAAGTGAAAACAACAGAAACCAAAGAAGCCAACTAATTCTGACAGAGAAAACTGATAACTGGGGTTAAAAAAATCAACTGCTTTGAAGTGTTACTTATAGGTGGCAAATCTTTGATGCAACAGAAAAAGCGATATTGTTGACTGTTGTGTCTGATTAAAGTCGCGCACATTACGCGGACAACCTGTTATTATTCCTCGCCTGAAAGAAAGTAAGGCTGTTTTGTGTTGACCTTTAATCCTGCTTCAGCGAGAGCAGTACAGAATGATCGATTTTACCATGTACTGAATGGACTTCTTGTTTTGCGCGTGATAGCACATTCAGCCGAGCTCGTTTTGCTAACTTGCTTGCTCGCAGTTTACTCGCCGGCTCCGGTCGGCTTGCACTTACATTGTTACAAATAAATGGAGCACAACAATTACATGTTTGTTGCTACTATTTACGAACACAAAACTGACAACCATACAGAGAAATGATTGTACTGAAAAACTCAAGAAAGTCTCTACAATATCTGCGGAAAATTGAATCACCGATAGTATAGCTTCTGAAACCCTTTGCTTTTCCGTAGAACTTTAGGGTAACTGTAAACACGAATATTTCAAAAGCACTGACAAGTATCCGAATTATTAAACACTTCGAAGAATCACAGGTAATGAACACCCGTTAGCTGCCATCCCTCTATATGCAGGAAATAACTGCACCAAAAAAGTGAGGCAGCTATTTGCTATGTAGAAATCCCTTACCGAAGTACTTCCTTTCGCGCAATGGAACACACCATCTTGATAAAAAAAACATTTATAGCTACTACATGGAAAAATGGAAAGGATAAAAAATACCGATATCGTTCTGTTTTGGTAATTTGGAGTGTCTGATATTTCATCCATGGAATTTGAACAAGAATCGGCTCAACGCCTGGGTCTCAGTTAACATTATGAACTGACACATAATTGGATTTCTTCGAGTTGACGAACCTGTTTTGCTACAGGGTGTCTCTTATCACAATCGTTCATTGCTCTCAGTAACATTGATGATGAGAGTTTGCGTAGTCGTATTACCCACGAGCCTTGGGATGAAAGCAAATTTCTGACCGTTGACTCTCTTTTGTGTGAGTTTAGTCAGCCTGTCAGTTTCATCCGAAAAAATTCCACACTCTTCCATCTATTAGTTCCGATTTCAGAACCTTTCTATTCCATAATGAAACTACCTTTCTTAATCTATCTTTCACTAAGTACTTATTTTCAATGAAAGATCCGTGCTGAAAAAATGTGAGAAGGAATACGTAAGTCACAAGCCTCTCAAAATGCATATATTTAGCTTCTAGCCTGGCTATCACTATCATCATTATTGCGCAAATAATACAACCGACAAAACTGCTTTTCCAGGCTTTGCATCACAGCATAAATTTGTTGGTCACTGCTGTAATTTTCAGACGGAGGAATATCATTTAAATGACCAACTGAATTTGAAGCTATCATTATAACTGGACTTTATCAACTCACTTGAAATCCGTCCATGCCTACACAGGGACTATCAATTGTACAGTTGCCACCAATACATTTGTAACGCGTCGCATTAAATTCCGTACACTTTTGTTCCTCACCGGGACATCGCCAGTCACCCCATACCGCTTCTTTCTCACAACGATATTCCAAATTTTCTTTTTGAGCATTTACAAAACAAACAATCAGTAAAAAGAGGTAGCTTCCAAACCACAGCTGAAACATCTTTCTCCCTTAGCCTCGAGGGCCCCTGAACTCCAGCTACACTGAGCGTAATCGGAAGGAAGTTGTATTGCGGGTATTCGAAAATTCGATCCATAAAAGCTAATCGTTTCAGTCTTATCCCAGCACGTATGCCAGTGAAAGGCTAATATCACGTGGTATTGGACCTGAGGCACAGAGCCTTTGAGACTGAATTCTTGTTGGAACAACTATGAGAGTGGTAGTTTGATAACGAGATTAAAAGTCGGCACTTTATCCAAATGAATCATCCCAAAAGAATCATTTGGAAAAAACAGAATCTACGTGCTCGAGAATTTAGGATAGCTGTATGGTAAATTTGAGCTCTTACGGGTTCAGTATAAATCTTTACAAAAAGTCGATTTGCTTTGCTGGAAATGAGTTTAGATCAAAATTAGCTGTTTGTGATCAACATCAAATAAAAGGCAGTACATTCTTGTCTTTAAGATATTACTGTTATCAGGTGTGAAACACTTACTAGGTTGGCATTTTGAGTCATCTGTTCCTTAAGCAAACCACGTTCTATTCTATTCTAATTCTGTTCAGTTGGCACTATTTAAATCTATCACCGTGGAGCAACGTTCACGAATCGGGAAGGTGCAGAGAATTTCGAGTTTTGATTCTCGGTTGCTCTATGAAAACTGAGTTGAGGCAGACAAAACCGAATTGAGTTATATGCGAAATTCATTGGTAGAAGCGGTGAAAGAAAATACGTCGTGTGTTTGTGAATATCTGCTGACTGTCAGAAGTCACGAACCACTGTTGCTCGGGAGGGCAGCTCGTACAGATCCACTGTAGTACCGTTAGGAAAAGAAAATGGACCTAAACCCCGATCGTAAAAAGGTAGCTGTGAACTCGAATTAAGGATTAAATTAGAACTCAGTACCTAGTGTAGTGTGTTTAGGCGTAGATCGCCACACCCATCTTTATCGGTGTACGTGCTGATGCTTGTCTGTGCACTTACAAAGCTCCGGCTCACCAAGTTTTCTCTCTAGATTGTGCACGTACTCCTCCCACCCCAGAACGCTTCATCCAGCATGCTACAGGAGACAGAGTAAGTGCGAAAGTGCCCCCAGTATAGTGAGAGTGTGGAGAAGTGTAGAGGACAGATGCAAGGGATTATTTCGGAAATGGATGAGGTCTAAGAAACCTAAGCACACTGAAGTTCCGCGGAGGATGTGCAAGAGAGTAATAAGTGAAAAGTGAGTAAAGGAAAGGAATGTGGGGTTATAAAAGACAAGCATACTAAATAACATGGAAGCTTTGAAGGAAATCCAATAATTGCTTTCGAGGGCAGTACCTTTGTTCAAGTGAGTTCCTGAAATCATAAGTTGTATGGTAACCATGAAACGTGGAAGTGAAAACACAAGACAGGAGTGAGATGGACAAACAGAGCGAGGTGCAATTTGTAAATCCGCGGAGGGCAGATTAGTTGGTGAAAAAACTGATAAACAAAAGAAATAATGCAGGTGAAAACAGAGAAAATTACCAATTACTTGGATTTACTACCATGGGTGACGACGTACCCGGAAGGTCAGAAATTAAATCTGCATCACCTCCTGGGAAACAGGGAAACGGCATTTCGATGCCTTAAATCTACAGTCTCAAGATTCTGCGTCTATAGCTCTGAATGTCTTGCGCGAATCTATGGGACCACATACGATTATTTTTCGGCTCATTTTAGATTTCGTCTGTTGAAACAAGAACCTGAAGAAGATCTCGAATACTTTCCACATCGCCTTCTTTAGTGTGTACGTTAATGTGACTGTGCTGCAGTGCCAGAGAGCTTAATCGAAGGTGCCACGCTTATCCAACAATTGATTTTCGGGGCAGCTGACAATCGAATTAGAGGATCACCGTAGACGGAGGAACCTGCAAAACGTACGTGAGACAAGGCTGTGTAGATTGCCCGAATCACAACATTTGCTGCAGCGCAGTCGAATACATTCACAACCACTGCAGTTTTATGTGACATTTCTCAGGTTCGGGAATCTTTCGATAACATGGAAACCACACAAATATTTTCGTTATGAAAGTTGCAACGTTAAGCCGATTGTTCGAGATGTCCAGCCCGAAACGTGGATTGTAAAATCTGTGGTAAGCGAGGGCATTACACTCGTTGTTGTCTTTTTCGTAGAGTCTCTCAAGTGGACTCATCCGATCCAGACTTTGATTCACCCGTGCCATCATTTGAGAATGTTCATTCAGTTGAGCTTGGACATGGTATTCCCTCCTGTCTAGTTTTTCCAGAACCCGAACTGCCGTCATCTGACATTCCTTCGGTGAGATTCTTTTGCAATTTGCCGAAAGGCAGTTTTTGACATGGAATCAGGTTTAGCTTGTCCTATAGCCGTAGTACCTTCCAGTCTTGTGGTCATCACTTGAGTGGGCTTTCTTTGTGCGTATCTTCTTACAAGTTTGACAGTTTTACTAATTCCATGGTGTAAATTCGTGGTTATACCATGGTTACCCTTCAGGTTGCACATAATTCCTCTTCTGTTGCGATCTATGTTTCTGCAGGTGATAACGGTCCGTTGTTGGGAAGAAATGCTGCTTCAAATATGTCACCTTCCGTGTCTCGCATGCATATTCTATCAGTCAGCACCCATACAGTATTTCCACGTAATCTTGCGTTGTTTGGTTTGCCCACTGGAAGAATTCCCTCCGCTCCTCAGTCGAATTCGCTTGAAGTCGAATGCAGTACCAATCACCATTAGCCAAACTTAACTCATGCCACTAGCGCGCAGGCAGGCGGGATCATCCACCTTGCGGCAAATAGTAGCAGATGATTTATTCGAGCCCATTATCTGTTCGGAATGGGTGCACCTTATGGTCAATGTCCTGAAGAGGAACGGTTCTGCCGGGATTTGTGATGATTTGGAAGCCTTAAGCAATCAAATAACAGTGGAAAATTTGTTTTACCATCTCCGGACGAATTATTTGTCCAGTTGACTCGTGCTTAGGCATTTCCTAAGCTCGATTTTCGAAAAGGTCTGTCCCATTTGCCTCTGACTCCAGACTTTCGACCGCTGGCAGATTTCCTCACAAAGGACGGGCTATCTCAATGCAAAGTACTACCAATGGGTCTAGTTCAACCCCGGCTAAGTGGCAGAAATTAATGGTACACTCCCTATCGGACCTCCCAGGTCAAATAGTGTAAACAGATGATATATACGTGTTCGGTCATGCGACTGGAGCACTGATATACGGATTCATGTGATTCCAAGGCATTTAGAGGATCTGAACTTGCTCCTGAGTGGTGGTAAAATATCAGTTCAGGGTAGACCCCATCAAATTCTTGGGCCTAATTTTCCCCAGTAACGGCACCAAGCAGAGCGCAGAGAAGATACGAGCGGATGCTGGTGCACTCCATCCAAAAAAGCCACCAAAATCAAACATTTTCCCGAATGTGTTTTTATTATTGGAGTTATGTGCCGGGTTTTACAACCCCTGCTGAGCCGCTGAGGTACGTAATAAAGGAAAGCTGTGAGTTCACCAAGAGTCCATCACAAGAAACGGCATTCAAGGAAATAAGACGATGGATAGTTTCTACGCCAGTAAAGGCAGTTTTTGACGAAGGTTGTCCTACTATGGTTACCGCAGATGTCTCTTATACAGGTTTAGGCTCAACAAGGAGGAGAAAGAGTCAATGCCTGTGCTTCCAGAAAACTTTTAAAATTGAAGTTGGATATTCCGCCGGAGAAAAAGAGGCCTAACTACGTGTTTGGGCTTGTGAAGAATAAAAATTCTGTTCCGTAGACCCTTTACCCTTCGAGCGGATCATGCAGTCTTGAGAGCTATACTGACTCGGGGGAAATACTGGTCTTAAGCCATCACGCATTCACAGATGGTAAGCGAGATTACTGAATTGAAATTTCCACATAGTCACTGGGCTCGGACGTAGAAATCAAGCGGCACATGAGATTTCTCGTGTTCCTCTCGACGAAACAGACCAAAGTGAGGACACTGAAAAACAGCTGTTAATGTTTGCCCTGAAACCTTTCGCCATCACAAGAGAGGACCTTCACAGGGCCACTGCAGAAGACGAAAAGAGCCGGTGTATTGCGGAGTTTCTCTTAAATAGATGGCCTCTTCAGGGTAACATTACCTGTCCAATTCGTCAGTTTTGTCTTGCGCCATGAGCTTTCACAGATGGATGGATGCCTCATGCATGGTACGAAATTCGTGGCTCCTCAAATTGTGGTTCCGAAATTGAAGTCTTGTGCCCACGAGTGTCATCTCGGTATCGTCCATACCGAATATAAGGCCAAATTATGGTTCTGGTGGTCTGGAATGTCAAAGTCCCTAAAAATCTTCGTCCTCCATTGTGAGTCCTGTCAACTATCGGACAGGAGTGCAAGACGGGTTGATTTACCGGCGCAGCCCATAGTGTATCCCATTAGACCGTGGTCTAAAATTGTCATCGATATAATGGGTCCATTCAGCTTAGTCCCTCTTCATGAAAAAAATTATCTATTTACTACCCGTTTCTACGGTAAATGGCCAGAGGTACATTTGTATGGGGATGTAACGACGGCGAGTTTCATTTAGTGGTTACGGCACGTGCTTTCTCGATTTAGGCTGCAGGAGGAAATAGTTGCAGACAACGAACCTCAGTTCATAAGCCGGGGATTTCAGTCTTACCTAGAAATTAATGCAATAGGTCATTTCCGAACAACTTCGTACAACCCAATGGCAAAAGATATGGTGCAGCACTTTAACAGAAAGTTGAAGGAATCTATTCAGGCAATCAGTTCTTCGGGTAAAATTTATGAGAGTGTGGTTCTCAGGGCCTTACTTACTTACCGAATCGCGTGACATCGAGCCACAAACAAGATACCGCCAGAGCTCACGTTTGAGCATCCTATTCAGACGAAGCTAAAAGGTGAAAATTCTTTCTCACCAACCGACTACCCGGACCAACTAGAACGGCAATATCAGTATCACGCTACCTATGCGGAGTCAGTTGTACCCATCCGGCCAGGAACTTTCGTCCGTCTCAAAAGGCCATGTGCAACAAAAGGTCAGACAAAACTAATGGAATCTATACAAATTGGAAGTGTAAATGGGCCGGGCGCCCATCACCTGATAGACGGACGTAGAGTGAATTCCCGAAGGTATTTTGTAAGCGGCCGGCAGCGGAAATGTGAGCCTTTATATGTCTACTGTGCTGTTACACCCGATCAACAAACGCGACGTTCGACACGACGAATAGTGCCACCCGGCAAGTACGGACTCAGCACATCATCTCTTCGAGAGAAGAGGTGATGACGGATGCCCCACCAGTTCCGAGATCGATGCGGATACTTAATCGCTTCCGAATTCAAAGTCCTACGTTAGTTTATTCCCGTACAATTTGTGGTGTAAGCGCTACCATAAGATCCTGTTCCAGTGCTAAGCTGAGTATCTTTGAATAGAACACTTGGTACTTGGAGTAACGAAACACGAAGGGCTCAATTAGGTTAGGTTTATTATTACTTCGGGAAAGAACAGATATTTTCGATTGTGGGAGCATAAGGGTTTTCTTTTAATTTTCTGGTGGCTCGATAAAGATAGGAGAAAAATGCCGCTTTGCTGAAGTACGGCGTAACGGGAATAGACAAAGGGTGATTCACAGTTTTCCGCAATATTCAGTAAATTGATATCAAATCGGCCTCCACACTATCGCTCCTGAAGTTTGACTAAATGCAGTTTTTGTTCAGGCCGTTTTACATCATTCAGATGGATTCTAATAACTCCTCTGCTGGCTGCCAAGTCGCTATAGATGGGCTGAAAGGGGCTTTTGGCGTTCGTTTTTTATTGCCACAGGTCTCAGAGTGCTCACAAGCAACATATAGGGAACAGTTCGCTGAACAACTATCGGGGGCATTAAAAACGTGTCTTTTAATTTGATAAAACAATAAAACTTTGTGTACAATGCAGTGGTAAGTAGAATATGATAAATATATCACAGTATCACAGTTTCTGAGAAAGATTATTCAAGGACCACTAACTGCCAAGAAGTCAATCCATCTTTGAATGGGATATCTTTTTGTTACTTGGAGTGACTTGATTAGTTTCCAGTCATATAATCAATTTAGAAATATAAGTCTTGAACCTAAATAAAGAGCAGCAATAATCAGTGTTAAAATTAAGCAAGAAAAGAAGAGTCTTTCCGGTATTCTCCAGAACTC
Organism: Fasciola hepatica; assembly: GCA_948099385.1. Lineage (NCBI taxonomy): Eukaryota > Metazoa > Platyhelminthes > Trematoda > Plagiorchiida > Fasciolidae > Fasciola > Fasciola hepatica. Next base: position 2,327,440 of record CANUEZ040000126.1, on the reverse strand, counting down.
CTTGGTGAATATATTTGTATGACAACCCATGCTTCACTTTTCCCCACTTCAGAAATAAATGGCTTCTATCTTAAGGTAGTGTGTGATTATCAGTATCGGTCAAGGACCACACCACGGGCTTGGGCTCTTATGGGATCAACGTATGTAACCATTTGACAAACAAAACAGACTACAGGGTAATTGTGCAAATGCGCTTGCCCTACACCTTTAAACATACAACGCTAAGGCGATCAGTAATGCAGCTTTTCCCTGTCTTGGATAGAACACACTTATTTACCTCTCGTGCTTACAATTACGCTTATTTCGTTCTCAAAGTGCGTGTGCTACTCTTTACCGTTCGGTACGTAATATTTTTACATTGACTGTCTTTGACTACTAAAAAGTCTTCAAGTAACCCCATTTAGTCGAGGCAAGCGACTGTTTCATTTTACGTGGAGGCGGTGTTTCACCTGATGCTTAACAGCTAAAAACAACGAAATACAAATGTGAACCGGAGAAGCATCCAATATAGAAAGTCTTCAGGACTGATGTTTCATAACAGCGCGCTTGTAAATGATTGTAACCAATCAACGTTTCGGTGATCATGGGTAATCTTTCTCATGACCGGTTTACAATGGGAATCCTTCTTGGGAAATGTTTCCCGCAGTAACCCGAACTTCGACTGACTATTTTCCTTTCTGACAACGCTGTGTGACCTGACGTCAGACGCTTACATATACCGTACTACAGGGCGCGTCATATTTTATATACACTCGAAACCAATTTCTGTTCCAGGTACTTTGATTTCGGTAATCAAAATATACTGGATTTAAAAAGAACCTGGAAAGATGGTAAACTGGATGTTTGTGGTAAAGAAACGTGTGATTGGAGGTCGCTATCTAACCATTTGATACAACAACTTCAGATAAGAAGTTTAACACTGTAAAATGCTACATCCCTACATCTAGAAAGCTGGCGATTGGTTTACTTACATTTAGAAGAAAATCGAGTGATATCACAAGACTTCCTTGGAACCAATGATTTAACTCACGTAAAGATTTGGAAAAGCTGATAAAGTGAGTTTGAGTAAGAAATTACCTCAGTCATATCAAGAACGTGGAACGTTGGACTTTTGGAAAACCACAACCGCATGGTCCGATCAAGTGAGATTACGGCCTTCAATTTTCCGTGGTGTATTCAGCGTATAATATTCCATCTGTGTTCACCACCTTTGAGTAGTTACTAAGTCGTAGTTCTGAACAGTGTTGTGAACGAAAAGTAAGATAACAAGGAACTTGAAAGAAATCATCTTTAGGTTGATAGCGGAGAACCAGTTGTCAAGCTATGTTACTCCCCTGTTACGACACGGGTCTTAAAGCTGTAATACCGTCTAACAGAAATAGTCAGAAGAAATTTGATAAGCCAAGTGCTAGGACTTCGCAATGGACAAAAATTCTGAAGTGATTCCGGTTTAACGCGACAGTGTAGTTCGTCGACTAACCACGGAATCTGATTCTGACCGCCCGATTTTCGCAGACTGTTATTGGTAGAATAAAATGGGTAACTGAAAATTAGACACCCAAGTTCGGATAGTCGCGTTGTCAAGCAAATCAGTCTGACTTTACCAAGCTGATCTGGAGAATAGTCTTCGCGGCATACGCTCTTCAAGTGCCTTTAGGATAAATGTGGTAAACACAAGCGATATGATTTAGTTTGGACGAATCTTTATTTCTAGTCTTCCCAGTCATCGAGGCCAATTTCCAGCATTCAGGAATTATATCACGAGTTGACTACATGATCAATAGATTACACCTTATTAAGGGATATCTGCATGTACACTTGTTTCACCCTATTGTTAGTGGTCCATTTTAAATATTTGCTTGGCATGGATAAAGCTGTGATAATGTTCTTACGTACTTCTGTGACCAGCTTCAGACGGGCATCAACGCCAACGGTCCGTGAAAATTCTGGGCGGGTAGCGGCAGTCGAAAATCGATTGAGTTCCTCAACGGTCAACGCGTGCCTCGTGATCCGCCAAAGTAGCACAGTAAATCCAGTAGGGAACTATTTCTCCGAATACTCTCTCCAGCTATGGCCAACAACAACGGTTACACAATGATTTATCATGTAGTACCCAAGATCACTCAGCTCATCGCAAATATCTGGTAAAAATGCTGATATATTCTGACTTAATTTTAGCAAACTGAAAAAGTTAACCTTACTGGCAGTTCATTTAGAACGGGAACCAGAAAGACAATGCTGTGATATTCTCCAATGTGATCTAATGTAGAGGGACTGGGTCTGGTTTAATGGATGATGCGATATGATTTTTTTCTTTGTGAACATATTCCTAAGTAAAGTAAGTGTGATGTCTGTTGGATTTCGCACTGTAGCATTCTACATACAGCAACTTTGAAAACCTTTGCAACGAAGCTTTCACCGTATACGCTTAATCTATTGTTCTTGCTAATCTGAGGTAAGCAGTGATTGTCACGAGCATTTGGGTGGCAGTCACGTGATTTTCGATATACTCATTACGAAAACAAAGGGACAGCAAGCTCAGATTCCCATACTACGTTTCTGTCAGTGTAGTCACGTTTATTCACGATAAAGCAAACTGTACGCATCTGCTTATTTTCCTCAAACATGAGCCGAAATGGTGTCCACACAGAACGGGGCGAGCACTATTCTGTGTGTGTTTCGTATACTGGATATTCATCCGGAACAATAACCGGAGTAGAAAACGCAAGTGTGCCGGACAGTGGTGACAGAAGGAACAACAGCTGGTTCTCTGTGTGACGCAATTCACGTGTTTATTTGTGACCAGAGATAAATATGTACACGAAACATGTCGTCAGTATCTGGAAAATTAGAAGCGAAACATGTATCATTCTTGAAGAGTGCGTGCCAAACAAATGACCCGAAATTTTGGAGACATATGTGCTACTGAAATCTCGATCTGTTATTCAGTAAGCATTGTATGCAGCTTTGAATGCGAAGACGTGACACAGAATCAGAGCACGAGGAATTGATATCCCAAAAGGCGTTTGTTTGATTACAAATAATGGGGCATACACACAGTTTCAATACGCGGAGTCGTCAGCTAGGACTTTATTCATAGCCGAGGGTTATGAAGAGAAATCAGAAGTGATATTCTCATTTTTGGAAAATCGGAATGTCAGGGTTAAATGATTGATGACGGATGCAAATAACTAATAATAATTCTAGGCAAAAACCATCACCATTTGCATGTAATCTTGGTGACCATGTTCATGCTGGTCGCTTCAGCTGATAAAGATCGATGGATGACAGCTTATTTTTTTCAATTCACTATTCAGACCGTTCCGCAAATTCTTCTTAAATCAGCTACGTAGTTTTCCCACTATTTGAGCTAAGGATCACGTGACAAGGACCGTAATTTTTAGCAAACAAAACTTCGACTGGATGGGAATGTATTTCATCATATTAAGTAATAACTCATTTATTGATCCAATAAATGGAGGTAACACAGTGTTGTCGGACAAGGTGCTAGCCAGTTGAGGTTTCGGTTACCGCGAGTAACCTCTCTCGAGATCGGTTTGCAGTTGACTGTATACTGGTCTCGAGAAATGTTACCCATGGTAATCGAAACGTCGACTGACTAGCATCTTTTCCGATAAAACTGTTTTACAGAACAATAAACACGTAATAATAACATATCGTATGGTGCATCTTTTTTCAATACATTCCGAACTGATCTGGGATCTGATACATTATTCAAAGAAGGCTTTAAAATCCAGGAAGCAAAAGTGCACCTTTTCACCGTTTCAATGAACGGATAAAGAAATGATGAAATTGATGAACGTCAGAGGTGTTGAGGAATTTGGTTGAAACCCTCGCTCTGTTACTACCTAAACAGGCCAGACAAGGGACAACGTAGTACTTGTACCAATTTGTACTGAAATCAACGAGTTAGACACTTGATTGGTTAGAATAATGGGATCGACCGCTGATTCATCGGGTCTGAGAGACATTTGTGTATACATCTGGCCGGTACACAGCCTAGTTGGATTGAATTATTTAAAGGGAGTAATGAAGTACGGGTGACAATGAAAAAATCTCGGAGAAGAGCCTTGTAAATCTTCATTTGAAAACCAGGAACATTATTGGGGAGCACTAAAGCAAAACTAGTAAAGTCCGTTGTATTCGAAAGTAAAGTGGAAAATTTCAAAACCCAAAACTGCCCCCGCTTGCAGACCGGAAAAGATAATCATTCACTTCGGTGAAAAAAAGCATCACATATTTTCCCAAGTATCACATTGGTTTCAACAACCAAGCTCTTTACGGATTAATACGAATAAGTGAGCTGTATGCCGGGTTTAGTAAAACGTTCTACTTGAAAAGTGTTTTTCCTTAAGAGAAAGAAGACGGTTTCAGATAAAGTATCCGGGACAACACCGAGAGATTTATGGCCTTAAATTTCTCAGATATCCGGCTCAAACACTTGTCTCTACTTTCATGTTTATCAACAAAACTTCTAGATGCCTTGTAAACTGGATCATAACATTACGGAATATCCTAGGCTGCGTTTCGTTGCCCGAAAGCACCCGAGTTTTCACTGATTTGCATAACCTTCTGAACACTGCTTAGATTTAACAAATCAGAGCCTATCTTTATGATTTTCCTGAATAGCTTTATAAAGATTATACCACGGCTTATCAACTGACATATTCAGTTCGAGTGAAGGGCAAGGCATCCTTCAAAAAAGTAATTTCAAATCACCGACACCCAAATATGTCACAGAAAACTATGAGTATTCGACCTTGCCATAATTATCCAACTGGATCCCGGTTCAGATAAACCAGGCTGCGATGAGCTTGCCGCGGATAGACAAATCTAGATGATCTTGGGGCTCAGAGCATCCGATGAGACTGCCATTTGCGCCTAGGCTGCTGCGATCATTTCTGTCTTGACCTCGGTCACGGACGACACAGAACATGTGGTCGGTGGTGCATCAATCATTCTTTGGCTCCATATCTTGAGCACGTGTGGCACGTGGAACGGCTGAATCAGCTTCGAAAGTTGTCATCTACCGAGAGGCATGGAGCAAAGTGAGCAGCTGGTACGATCGGTGCGTAATGCCTACAAAAGCAGTGAGTTGAAGGATAAACAAATATCCTCAGTGTCGGTGGGTTCACGAATGTTGTCCTCATCTCAAATAAACACACCAACTCGCAGACAGAGGCTGGAAGGCCAAACAGAAGTGTTCTGTTGGGGTGGGAGGTGGGGTTGGTTGACTAAAACAAACTCAGTGACTATGCTATACCTTCGCCAAGAAAAGTCTGACCGGCTTACTAATCCCATGATGCGATACAAATCAAACGCTGTTCAATGATGGTCTTCTGCCATTTAACAAGACCTTCGGTAGATACACAAAAAAGGAATATCCAAAATGACTAAAATAAGGTAGGGCCTGATGAAGCCGGTATACCATGATCCAATACCTTGTTTTGTCTCGTTATTCTGTGAAAAACTGTGTTTTGCTTCTTTTCGCTGTTTCGAATGGGAGTTTTCTTGTTTAGCTGAAGAAAAGAGAAAACAGGTTCGCAGTCTGTCGAGCGTGTGCTCCTTGTAAGAGCTTTCACTCAACAGTTCGGTGATCATTAATACTGATTTATACTTTATTTGGGTTCTGTAATACCTAGTCTTATCTGAAGGATGCAAAACACTTCGGAGGCTTGACGGCGTGAACTCTGATGGGAACCGATCGCCTAGCACCTCCTACAACACGAGTTATGGGGAACGAATCGTAAGATGAACGCAATAAAAAAGATCATGAACGGAAAAACAAGGTTATGCTTATCAAAGTTTAAAAAATAAGTCTTCTATCTAATCATATGGCTGTTCTCTCTGGTTTTCTTGTTAAGTTTTCAAAGCTAAAACAACTCTTTAATCTATAGAATAAAAATCGGAAGATTATAACAGAGAATTTTAGCTGATATTTACTTAACAACTGGTTTTATCAGTTTATGGGCTGATCTGGGAATGAAAGTCAACCGGTAAAATCGGTTCTCGGTAATACCCTTTCGTTTCTTGTTTGTTTTGCCTTTGTCGATTCGAAAAAACCGCAGCTAGCTTGTGGTTAACTGGTTCTGTCCAACGAAGCGAAAATTTCTCATTGAATGAGCTGCTGTTAATGTTCCGTGAGAGTTAATTTGTTTACATCCGGAAATCATAAAAGTATACAAGCTTTGCAAATTGTGAAACGTTTCATCGAAAACTGGTTTTGAATTTTAGCTGATTAGAAAATTCTTATAATGGTAAATCTGATGTTGTTACCTGAATTATTATAAGCAATAGTAAATATACCCTAATCCTTACACTGAGGTATTTGTTTTTGATTAAAATGAGTTCGCAGTAGTAAATAGTCACATTCTATTTTGCTATTGTATGTTTTCGGTCCAAGGCACAAAATTTCAGGCGAAATTCCATAAGTTATATGACCAAAAAAACACCGAGTCTGCAACCTTTTGATCAGTATTTATCTAATGTATTCCTTCTAATTAAGTATGCTGTTTTTATGATTTTTAAATTAAGCAATACACTTTTATCCTTCCTCACACATTCATGAATGCTGTAAAAGTAACATGCCCCGAAATGCATGAGAGATTAGAATAACGTTAAAGAGAACCGACACTCGGAATAATGGCCCTCATAACGTTTAATTAAATAAGTAGTAGAAGAACGGATCTCACGTATGATTAACCATACAGAGTAAACGCTATGACTGCTGTAGTCAGGGTTCGAACTTCGTTCCTCAGACATGTTAACCACAGAGTTTAAACATTCGACAAACACCGGCGGAGATCGAGAAGAGATCTTTGAAGAAATTGGCTTTTGAATCAGACTGATCTCAAATCGCCATAAATATATCCGTGCCGTGACGATCGGACTTACTAACAAAACAGTGGTCGCAGAATGTATATCGCTTCACGCATGTGTTTCTTTGAGAGGTGGAAAATCATGACATGAGTCTAGAAATTTTAATTCTATAAACTTACTCGAACCCATCATGAGCACATGTTGAAAAAATCAAGAAGTATCTCCTCGGACTCATGATGCACGGCCCGGAATCTCGCACGATAGTGTCTTGCGATCTTAAATTGGTAGTTTGGTTGTTATTGCGCCGGTGTCATTATAAAGTTTGTTGCATTCCGTGAGTCTTTTCAGACTTAAAATCTAATATCAGTACGAAGAAGTGACCATGACTAATCATTGGTGTCGTATAGTATTAGTTGTGGACCACTTTGCTTAGGGGGCAAGGTTTAAACTCCATTTCCACCAGTTTACTTTGATGCTAGATAGCTACTTCTTCCGATTTATGTGAAGTCTCTGCCCGCGTTTTAATATAGTGGCTGTCGCTTCTTCATCGGAGTTCAACAAGTTGTTTTGGGAGCTGAATATATCTGACCCAGTACCCTACGCTCGTGTTCAAAACGATCTCCTTTAATCCTCAAGATTGTCAGTGGGTGCTCCTCTTAGAAAAATCAGCTGAGGAATCACTACTGTTCATTTTCTCATGAATATTAAAAAAAGCTCAGAAATTCCACTCTGAGCACCAAGTCCCTGGTAGCCAGAATTTATATTTTTCCAAATGTACTCAATTTCGCACCCAATACAGGAAAGCCGATTAATTGGCTTTTCTCTTTCAATTCATGTAGCCGCAAATTTACAGCGAAATAAGAAAAGAAACAATAGAATAACTGTGCACCATACGATAATTAACTCAATATTAGTTCGTTTTCGTCGATGTTTCAGGGATTACCATTATAAATGTCACGCAAAAGCACAAATTACCGACTATTAGGCAGTCGCGCCGACCCTCAGCCATGAAGATGTTGCATAACAGAACGTCTTGTTTTACGTTGTGGATAAATTGCGATTACTGTCGCCAACTGTTCGGTGCACTCGTCTTTGGAAACTAGACTGTCAACCATATGACTAGAATGACTTGAAGTGTTGAAAATGGCACACCGCAGCGGGTTTTGAAACAAAGCATGAAAGCCAACCGCGAAGTAATACCGCGCGTGCCCTACCACCTGAGCTACGAATCTAATCCCCAGAGCCTAGGTGTGAAGTGTTTCGTGAACTGAGACTGTGCGAACGCGATTTTCCCATTTTTATGTAAAAAGCTTTATTCAATGCATAGGAAGAATCATACAAATGCGGTAGAAAATCGCAAGTTACTCAGTGCTAGGGTTCATTGAACTTCAGGAAAATTCCACGGTTAAAATTTTCAAAATGCACGGGAACCAAATTCGCACAATATTGCTTTTATTATTTCATTCATTGTTCAAAACGTCAGGTGGTTTTAATTATCGTTTTCCATCCTGTAAAACTGAACACAGAACAGTTCGTTCAATCGGACTAATGGAGGAGACAGGTTGAAGTAGAAAACACTGTACTACTCGAAATGACTCGGTGAGTGGGTTGCAAGGGTGTGTTGCCGTTGTTTGTAGTGATTACTCGTGATAGTGATGATGGTGGTGGTGCTATTGCTGCTATTGGTGTTAGTCGCGTTAGGAGTGTTGAGTGAGTGAAAAAGTCATAAAACAATCAAATTTCTCTCACGAACAAAGCACCACTATAGGTGATAGTAGTACTGGCATCAGAATCAACAGCAATAATATTACACAACAGCAACAAGAACAACAACTGAAAGCCATAAACATGGACAGAAGCAGATGTGGAGAAGGATCACAAAAGCTTCACAGAAAACCTGGAAATACGGTGTGAGATCAATGATTCACCATTTGCTTTTGCCTGGCAAATGGTTTAGTTTACCCGAAGATCAAAAATCGTAGAGTAACATAAAGTTTCCTTTTATCTACATACGTTTATCTCACAATTATCTGCGAGAAGTGTGTAAAATCGGTGATATTTTGCTGGGCTCACTTTAATGCAAAATCCATCATTCACACAGAAATCTCAAATCATCTGATCGACCCTGCGCTCGGAAGCACCAGAATCGAGTTTTGGTGTTGTTAGAGCACATGGTGCAAATCCTCGGCAGCACTCAGGGTTCGAACCCGGCCCTTCACACATCAAACGCGTGTGTTGCCACCTCGTCTCCCTACTGCCAACCTGAGGTTTGTGTGTGAAACGGGGATTTCAATAAGCAGGGCAAGGCAATCTAACTATTTGTTGTGTCCGTTTGACTGTCTCTCAGACCACTTACTTTGCCGTTTCCTTTTAGTGTGTGTTATCATGGGTCGAGACGTAAACATCGAAGGAGTAAGTATTCGAACATCTACCCAGCCCAAAATAGAGAAACCAAGGTCAACCAGCCAACACAACAGAAAAATATTCCAGCTAGAACCAGTTAAGTGTAGCTCCGTGCACTACGAAAACAAACCAGAGTTTGTTGACATTTCTTATCGCAATTTGACTGCAAAAAAGCAGGCTTTTCATGTTTTACTCGATGACGAAAATGATGTTTTGATGGAAAACCCACAAGGAGATAGTTTTCAAGATGGTAGTAAATGTACTCAGTCAAGGCAGAATTAATGCTCGTCATTACATCACAATATATTAGGACAAGTTAATGAATTGGGTCAATTAGACAAATAGAGAGTGATAGAGACTAATAATGACATAAAAATTGAAGGAAAACAATTATAACCCAGGTTTTAATAAAGACCGGATGTGGATTGCTTCTCACATACTATGTCAGTTTTCATCTGGCCTGTGGTCTGTTGTAGGGTGGAAGGAGGGCCATGGCAGTTAAAGAGCACATACGAATCGTTTTTGAGCAAACCGAGGGGGGTTTGTGCAGGGGGATGCCAACAGCCTCAGCTGTGGCCAGGATGCGAAATTTTGCTTGTCTTGATTGTTAACCCCGGATCTTATACAGGGCACGAAAATCCTCGGACACGTTTACTGTGTGTTAGGACTGAGCTAGGTGTGAAACGACCGCGCTAGTGAATGATTGAATTGCTCTAGTGTTCAACTATGCACGGTGGTGTTCACGGATACGTTCGGACAAGCGCCTGGTTGTGCGACTGATGTGCATTTTCCCATTGGAACAAGTGAATGAGTACACACAAAATGAGGCTGCGAAATCGGGTATTTTATCATCCAGCTGCAAAATCACTGCTGATTGGGACTGGAACAGTATCCACAGATTAGCTGCGTAAAATGTTTTGCTGATGACGCCTGACAATCTTGTGAGTAATCTCTGCCAACTTCTTGCCTTTGTATGGCAAAGTTATGTATACTGGCTTCTTTTCTACCGTGGACTCTTTCAGATTTTTCCGCTCTGCCTGCATCATCTCTCCAACCAAGCGGTCCGTGTAGCTACTCTGGGTGAAAATCCCTCACACCTTTCGGAGTTCTTCGTCAGTTGTGTCCTCCGAACATATTCCCCTTGCTCTGTTTATAAGGCACCTAACTACATTTCTTTCCAATTTAAGAGGCACGAAACTGCGGAAGAGAGTATATTGTCCATTCCACGTCACCTTGTGTACTGATCGACTGACTGAACCATCTTCACGACGATTCATCCGACCATCCGTTTCCTTTGTGAACCACAAGTTGCCATGAGCTGAGTTAAATGAACTTAACAGTTGACCCGTTTGATCTGAGGAATTGATAACACAAAAGATGGCATCTACTTAAAGCTGGTATAAACAACAGCCACAGGTAACTGATTCAGGTGGGTCACTTTCCAACTTTACCATAAAGACATCGGTAAAAATTGGTCTCAGTGGGGAATGCATTGCTAACCCGTCTTTTTGACGGTAGGTCTGACCGTTGAACTTGAACTGAAAGTTGTTTGTGCAGATGAACAGCAGTTGTTTTCAAAGCTTCTAAGGGAATGCCTATCTCAATTGAGTTGCTTTCTTCAAAGTCACATGAATAATCGATGGTTTCACCGTCTGGAATGTTCGTGAAGGGGGAACTGACATCAGACGATAGCACCCGTCACACTTTCACTTCCAGGTCTTTTGCATAACTTATGAATTCAAATGAATCTTTCAGGCTGTGTTTTGATATTTAATGTCTAACTGATTCCAGCAGAGTTGTCAACCTTTTGGCTACTGCACGATACGGGAAATTGCAAGTTTAGGATAGGTCTTACGGAGCCTGTATTCTTATGAATTTTTAGTGATCCTTACAATCTGGGAATGATAGTCCCTGTTTCACACCTAGCTCAGTCCAATCACAAAGTAAATGTGTCCGAGGATTTTCGTGCCCTGTATAAGATCCGGGGTTAACAATCAAGACAAGCAAAATTTCGCATCCTGGCCACAGCTGAGGCTGTTGGCATCCCCCTGCACAAACCCCCCTCGGTTTGCTCAAAAACGATTCGTATGTGCTCTTTAACTGCCATGGCCCTCCTTCCACCCTACAACAGACCACAGGCCAGATGAAAACTGACATAGTATGTGAGAAGCAATCCACATCCGGTCTTTATTAAAACCTGGGTTATAATTGTTTTCCTTCAATTTTTATGTCATTATTAGTCTCTATCACTCTCTATTTGTCTAATTGACCCAATTCATTAACTTGTCCTAATATATTGTGATGTAATGACATGAGCATGAATCTCTGAATACGAGCTTGTTTGCTAATCTGTATGTCTCATATTGTGCTCATTCGGAATATTCGGACAAGATGAAATTCTAGTCCAGTCAAAAGCTGTTATTTTTATCTGATCAAAACAATGTAGAAAGTATTCGATCTCCGAAACACCACTGGCTTGTCGCCTTCGGAACGAACCTGTGTGAGATTTCTTTTGCCCAGTAAACTCTGGCCTACTTCAAGTTTTAGGCTGGGTTCATAATTCTTTATTGTAAGTTACTGACAGAAAACTGACGAGCTATTCAGACACTTCTTCTTTTTGAGTTTTGACTAAATCAGCACGCATACACAAAGTCACTCCTACCGCGGAACCATTGAAAAACCAAAATAATATCTGTACTATCGCGCTATTCCGTTTTGTATTTTGCTGTCATTTAATGTAGACTACCTTTTTTCATAGTTTTTCAAATGTCAGGTGATTTTTGCTCTGTCGATAATTCTAGATGCAGAACTGTTATTAATTACAAAGCAATAAATTATTGTTCGATTTAAATTTCCCTCATATCTTCGAATGCTATTAGTATCCGTGCTATTAGCGTCATGAACAATCTGCACTTTCCCGTTCCCCTTGTTCCTACGAGACCGTTCAGTATCACGGGGTAAACGTATCATGTTTTATTGCTATCGTGTGGAGTTCGCATTCTTCCTAAAGATTGCCATTGACAAATAGCAAATTGATTGTCTCGGATAGTTTCCTCGCATCTGGCTGTTTCATACGGTGTCAACCCTTACGTTTTTCACTTTTGGGCGACTAACCCCTGCGAGAAGGTAAGGCGGCGTTCAACTCGTTGCGGTCGGAGCTAAGTTCGGTACGCACTAAGTACGAAGACTGAATGAAGACCATGTGTTCTAGGTCCGGTTTGGCTGCGTCAAACCACGTCTTTAGCTGACCGCCAAGGCGATCATTCAGGCTTGGACAAGGTGACGATAAAAGGCTTCATTTTATGAGTTACACCTCGGGTCGACGGATGAAGTGGCCAAACAGTTAGAGATGGTGCCGTTGAAGAAAAGAGGACGACAATTCTACTTGCAATCAGCTTTCTTTTGCAATGGAGTTTGAGACCCATTCATGTCATTTGATTTTGGCTATGTAACGACGGCACTCTCGGTCGAAGCTTTATACCTTTTTTGTATCACCTACCCTCAGGGGTCAGGTTTCACGGAGGCCCGTAAGAACAAGACGAATGGTGGCACGGTAAATGCTCATTATCATGCGAAGGCATATTTCGCAGTGGAATAAAAAGTGATTTGCAAACTTGCAGAAATGCCCTCGTTGAGCAATCTACTCGACGCCTGGTTCGTTTTGGGCTGGTTACTTGGTTGTATGGTAGACTCAAGATACTTGAATTCGCGTAGTAGTTTCAGTGTTTGACGGTTAACCTGGGTGGAGCCTGTTAGATCCGGGGAAGTAGAGAAGATCATCGTTCGCGTATTGTTCATCTCCCGAACGATTGCTCTGGCCTCGTGCACGAAGGGTGGGAACAGGCTGCAGACTTCGTCCCGTTCTCTAAAAAGACCACACCGTTGACGAATTCGAAATGTACTTTGCGATTCTCCGGAATTAGTTGAGTTCCCCGGTAACCAATGAAGACAAGACGCACGCCCAGTCTAAAGTGTATTTAGACAGGACTGGTGTCTATGAAAAGCACTGATACACGCCGGAGCCTAATGAAGACTCCGGAGGCTCTTCGCCTTATGCGCGGATACACTCGCGCTACCAAATAATACTACCTCAGCAGTGTTGTGCACTTTTTGGGAACCTCGTCAGCTCGCAGTATGCTCTAGGATGACCTTCAGTTGATGTTGCTGAAAGTAGTCTGAAAGTCGATGTAGCAAGCTGTTGCTGATTGTTGGACTTTGCAGTAGTTCTCCAAGATACATAGTAGTATGAAGATTCGACCAATACAAACTATTGCTCTGGTAAAGCCAAGTTGGCTAGGGCGCGTTTGCGCGTCCCTTGCGGAGATAAAGTGGTTTAGGGGAATAGTGAGTAAAAGCTTAACCGCTATATCGATAAGGCTGGTTCCGCCGTAGTTTGCGCACATGGTTTTGTAGCACTTTTTTGGTATGGAAAGTAGAATGAAGGTTGTCATATCTTTAAAACTTTAGTTTCCAAAATTGGGCGGAATAATGAAGTCAGAGACCTAGCAGCTTTGATAGACTCATCTTGAATGTTTCACGAGATGCCGTCATCACCGAGGAATTTCCTGTTTTCCTTTTTATTGATGATAGAAGCTAAGTCCTGTATGCTGGGTCGGTCTTGGTCAATTTCGTATTGCTCGGCGTAGCCTAAAGACATTGCACAGTTTGTTTGGGACGAGGGGTTGTTTATTAGCTAGGTGTAATACTCGACTCATCTCCGAAAATCTTCCCGGTCCCAGGTACAAGGCGGCCATTTCAGTCCAGCAGCAAAGAAGGCTATGGTGTCGCTTTTCCCAAAGCAGAGCGCATGAATCGGAAGAGTCTCACAAAACCTGCAAAGAGGCTTCGATCTTTATCTTGTCTGCTTTATGAGACTACTGCTTTTTTGCATTTCATCTTTGCAGAATGCTGAAATCGGGCAAAATACGAAGTCTCGCCTACCTCGTCCTTCAACAGCAGCTGAGTTTCTTCAGAAATCCACTTTTTATTCCAGGATATCTTGCATATTTAATCAAGGATAGCTCCTGTAAAGGATACTTTTAGAAAAGTCCTTCTTGCATCTATGCTACCATCAATAGAGCCACTGTCTAATATGGTAAAGGTAGTATTTGACAAGGTTTTAACTTTGTCAGGGACTGCTATCGAAGAGACATCAATTCTGGCTTGGAAAAGAGTCTTTTTTTCTGGACTGAGAGAATAATCATGAGACAAGCACGTACGAGTGTATAGTCAGTGCAGTTGGTATTTCTAGTTTCGCCGGCGCGGTGCGATGGACAATTCTCGACCAGAGAGGTCTAGTGAGATCTTACTAAAATGTAGTCGGTCTCCTAAGATGTCCTACCGTTGTTGGAGTAGGTAAGTAAGTAGGCTTTTCTCTGGATGTTGGAAGTAAATATTGGTGACTGCCAGTCGATTGAGATCTGCGAACGTAACTAGAAGGTCGTAATTTTTATGTCACTAGGTAGGTGTCATGTATACTCTTCGGTGGGGCCCGTACAAGTGTTCCAATCGTCTAAAGTCGTTAGAATGTCAAGCTCTGACTTTTATTTGCTGGAGTTCTGGAGGTCTTTTCAGAACTCGTATTTGGTGTCTGGCTCAGAATGTAGGGTTGGGGAATCGACTACAATCGCAGTTATGTTAAATGAAGTAACCCTAAACAGCACTACGACTATCATTGGTAAGACTGTCTCCCAGGAGATCAAAGCATGGTGCGCTCGACTGTTCATTGTGATTGCAACCAAAGAAGTCCGGATTTGTTCAGGGGCCTACCATGATACATCTGATGGGAAGCATCCACCTGAGGAACTTAACTTCGTCGAATACTGGAGTTGTGTAGACGTACCACAGACAGACAGGCTGTCTGTTTTGTAGTCGCGAGGAGTGAGCTTGGTGAAACACTGTCAAACTCTCTAAAGAGGTTCTCAAGCTCCAATAATCTAAGAGTATATTTCACTGTGAGAGCACAGAGCGAGTCAATTGCCGGGGACACCGTAGCATTATCAGAGAGCACGGTGGAGATAAAATTCATGAAGAAGAGTTGGAGTAGTGTTCGAATTAGTATAGTCGGTACCACTAGCCATTTTTATGAGGAAAGCACCTCGTCAGTTTAGGAGCCGGTAATCACTGCTGGTCTAGACGCACTTCGGGTCATGTGACGATCCAAGATACCCAGCGTGTTCTTGAATGTTGCTATAATCTGGTCGCTCGCCCTCAGCCTGTCCGATATGGTTAACCCCGAAGGAGAGCATTGCACTCCAGTCAGCATAGCCCTCGGGTTCATTGTAGCACGCAAACTCAATCACCACGATAAGCTAGCAACATCGATCCGTTGCCGGACAACATAAACGTCATTTATACTAATAACTGCTTACTTCCGTTGTATTGGTCATACATGAGTGATACGAACTTTTCAGGGGAAGGCGGATATCCTCCAATCAGGAGTTGCCGAATGGCAATGACTTGCGCGGTATTACTTGAACCTGGGATGTCCAAGTTTGGCTTTTGACATAATGACCAATTCAGCGCCGTGGAATCATTGTTACAATCAACCACTGGGCCAAGAACTAGTTAAAACAATTGCATCACTGGTGGAGAAATTTGTCAGGTAAACTCCAGTTGTATAATTGAGTTTGCATAAGATGCGAATAACTGTTTATGGTGTGAATTTAGGCAGCCTACGTATACAAAAGAAGTTTGGTCTTTCGCTAGTTAGGTCAGTTGTACACTAGTACGTTGGAACCATCCAAAGTAAACTACCATCACCACCAAAATACCACGTTGTGCTATTCAGCCTTTCACCTGATGGGATTTATGACCCATTCGACTTGATCTGAAATATGACTTTCAGTCATGCCAGTTATCTGTCTCATCTTTCTGTACCGGGGATGTGTTGCTGCTCTTAGCACGGAAGATACGAACATTCGACTGCATGAACCTCTGCAACTTTGATGAACTTGTTATTCGGCCGGAAGCAGCAAGAAGAAGTTGCCTCTTGAACTTGTCAGAAATTCTCCTACGTATTTCACCGTTCTATTTGGATGTTCAAATAGTTGCATCCTTCCAATGTTCCAGATAACTGTCTGTGAACTGTTTCGGGAATCTTGTTTTTACTAATTTATGAGTCTTTGTAGGCAAGCTTTTTTCCGTGTTCCAAACGAGATAGCGGTTATCCCTGTAGGAATCTCTTGTTTTATAGAGAGAAGGCTTAAACTTGCGATTTGACTTACTGAACTGGATAAACCTCGGTTACAAAACACTCATGGTATGAACTTTGATTAATGACCTATCACGGAACACTCATAAAGAAAGAGGCTCTGAGACTGCTTCCGCATGTGCTCAGTTAAGAATTATTATGGGATGCGCTACAAAAACTTCACAACTTCCGAGCACACTATTCAGAAAAAATCAATTTTCATTACTCGAAGTGCAAACGTATAAACGGTGCAGAACTGTAGCTCAACAAGACATTTACACAAGGAATTACACGAATACACGGAATCGCGAACGGCGGAAATCGCGAACAACTTCGAAGCTTCCAAGTGAGTGATGGATTCATGTCCTAACAAAATGAGTGGTCGATGGACTTCAGCCAAAAATCCGCTGGCTTGAGAGAATGTGACCACGAATACACATGCATCACTAAGTTTCCATCCACCAAACTACCATTGCTTTTTTCTCAATAGAATGCAATATTAATTATTTTAGGCGCAGTAGGAAATCCTGGAAGATCGATTAGGTGGCTATCGCGCGATCGTCAGTCGTATTCACCTGACTGATAGCACAGTTCCAAGTGATCACTATACAACTGCGGACAACATTTGATTTCCTTCATATTACTCTACAATATAGGTTAGGTGAAAATCAATTCTCACCAGTCTATTTCGCTCTAAGAAGGTCAACTTTATTGAACTTTCGGTGAGTCTTATCAAACTCATTAATCGATCGTGAACTCCACATAAATGTGTGGGCATCGATATATAACTTGATATATATATATATATATATATATATATATATATATATATATATATATATATATATATATATAAACCAAGGGCAGTATGAGTTCTTTTTGGGCTGTTTTGTTAAAACTGTTATGCTTTGATTAGCAGAATATCCTTTCGATTTCTCGTGTGTTGGGGTAAATGAAACGAGTCTCATTTGAATACACCTCAGTGAGTTTCTAAAAGTCTTTTCAGTCAGTGATTTTCATGGCTATTAAAAATATAACTCTCTGCCGATGCCTCCTCGTCCATAAAACCCTTTTTGCTAATTTGCTCTTGTTGGGCAACCTACATAGCGAAAATGACCTGAGGCTCTCCCGAAGAATCAAGGAACGTAAAATCAACTGGCCGAAGATAGGAAGTAAAAGAACCATAATTAGTGAAATCGTAGTACACCTCATTCTCACAGAACACGAAAGAAAGACGAAGCCTTGAAGGTGATTTACAAAGCACAGGTAAGTTTGTCAAGGACCGCACTTCAAATCCATACATGGGAACAGCAGGAACAGCTGTGATTAGGCTGTTAAGTCAGTCTCACTGTTCAGAAAAATGATAAGTGAAATTATTTCAGTTATTAAGGTCGCGATCCAAAACCAGTAAACAAAATCAATGTGGCCTCAATCGTGACAAGGCAGTCGTAACAGAAAACAGCTAAACAGTCTCACAAGTACTCCGTTTGCCGAGTTTTTTCCGACCAAGCGCACCAAACTTCCTCCTATCCTGTTCCGGTTCATACAGAACCAAAGAAATTATTCAATTAATCTCAAATTGATACCGTGAAAATGATTTTGTGATGTGTATTCTTACGATATATATATGTATATATATCAAATTATATATCGATGCCCACACATTTATGTGGAGTTCACGATCGATTAATGAGTTTGATAAGACTCACCGAAAGTTCAATAAAGTTGACCTTCTTAGAGCGAAATAGACTGGTGAGAATTGATTTTCACCTAACCTATATTGTAGAGTAATATGAAGGAAATCAAATGTTGTCCGCAGTTGTATAGTGATCACTTGGAACTGTGCTATCAGTCAGGTGAATACGACTGACGATCGCGCGATAGCCACCTAATCGATCTTCCAGGATTTCCTACTGCGCCTAAAATAATTAATATTGCATTCTATTGAGAAAAAAGCAATGGTAGTTTGGTGGATGGAAACTTAGTGATGCATGTGTATTCGTGGTCACATTCTCTCAAGCCAGCGGATTTTTGGCTGAAGTCCATCGACCACTCACTTTGTTTGGGCTGGAATCCGTCATGCTATACGAAGCCCTCAGGTGGTTTTCTATTCAGTCTATTGGTAAACTTAACGTTGTTTGCCAAACGCGGTTTACTTTTGACAGCTGGTTTCATCCGCTCATCATGCGCGCTCTCGGGAATACACGCTATGCACCATGGTTCGCGATTGATTTTCCTTTCCCCTATGGTTGAGGTAAACTTCGTTTTACCACATTGCAATTGTGAGAGTTACGGATAAGGGCTGCTCATGTATGACAGAAAAACGACGAGCCTTTTCAATATGGAAAATTTGTGGCAAGGCTACAATCATTGCAGTCCCTCGACTTTCTGAATGTGGAATAGGGCTTGGATATGCGCAGTCTAACAGCGATAAAGTCGACGGGTTTCAGAGCTAGGCGTATTCTGAGTTAAGAGAAACTTCCGAATAGAACAGATTTCACATCATAACCATTCTTATTTCACTTTGTTTTATCAACAAGTGAGGAGAATTTTACTTGGTCTACTTGTTGTGTTTATTTGTCCGACTCTAGAGGGTATTTTGTGGTAGGTGTTTTCGATGCGTATAATTTCGTTATGGCTACTTTTGTCGATAGGTATTTTGGTCAAAGGGGTCAAATTTCGTTGCGGATTACTTGAAAAGTGGACGAGCTAAAAATCAGTAGTATGCAGTGCTCACCTAGCATTGGTCATAAAAAAGCGAATGAATCGACCTGGACCAATACTTTTTTCCGTTTATTCTAACTTGGAGATAATCTGAATGTAATAGGACAGGTTAAGTAAGAAGTTATTATCGAGTCAAAATAACGAAAATGCTTTTCTGAAAAATCGGTTGCTAAGCAAATACACAAACCGAGGTCAGGGTACAATGGAAACTCGGTCCCGTAAATGTAACCGATTGCAAACATTCATTGAACATTTCCCAAATCCAGTGAGTTTTATACAACCGTGCACAATGGGAAAATTTACGAAAATTCTCTCGAATACCTATAAGGAAATTACCGATGATAATGGACCGGTAAAGGTCATAGATTATTTAGCGTATGCTATAATGTTCCACTCTTGCTTG
The DNA here is from genome assembly GCA_948099385.1 of Fasciola hepatica. Lineage (NCBI taxonomy): Eukaryota > Metazoa > Platyhelminthes > Trematoda > Plagiorchiida > Fasciolidae > Fasciola > Fasciola hepatica. The sequence goes on along the minus strand of CANUEZ040000126.1, from coordinate 2,307,878 downwards.
CACTAGTTGTTCTCGGTGACGAGAGCATGGTTGACTTTCCCTCGTTCCTAGCCAAGAAGCAAAAGTGCAGTACACACATGCTCGTGCATGAGTGTAGTGAAAAGGGTATATCCATAGCCTTAAAGACCCACTGCACTATTAGGGATAGCCAGCAACCAGAACCGGAGACTGAGAGTGATGGTGAACCACGTAGGGTCCGAAAAAAGTCGGCGATGGTAACGAGCCAGACGATAGTGGATTTCTCCCTACCACCAAACTAATCGGAGTTGGAGGGATTCAAACGACTGACCCCGAGATGGTAAGGGCACGCTCTAACCCACTCGTCCACCACCTACAGGGTTCGGTACTTTCTTGGGAAACAAGGAAACATGAAATAATATTCCGCTGTACTTGGAGGCTGTTAGCCTGGCCAATTGTGTTTCCCTGAACAGCTGTGAAGGAAATATCTTCAAGCTCTCGTGATAACTGAACAATGTGTCCACGAATTTGATTAGGCACAGGTATCACTGGCTAAATAGTGGTGGAATGGAATGACCGTTAAAACAATACTCAAAACTGGGGAGTTTGGAAATCGAGGCATTTGAATTTCACTTGTGTTTTGGCAGCTCACACATCAAGCAAGTTGAAGGTCAGTCAAGATATCGCCCAGCTTTTTTACTGCGGATATTCAATCATAATAACCTATGCTTATATTCGTCAATATATCGCCTTATGACCTATGCTAAGCAAAGCCATTTCTACGATGTTTTCAGTTATGTGTGATTGCCGATGGACGATGATCAATGTTTTCAGAAGAACTGCCAAGCATGTTAATGAGGGAAAATGTTGTTTAACCAACTCATGGAGAACATCATAAATAACTGAATGTGTATAGTGCTTCAGGTTGTGCCACTGAGAGTTACTTATGTTGAGTTAGATGCTGTGAATTGTTCCCTATTCAAGAATTCAACTAGAATGCATTCTATCCATTGGCTGATGCCTTCTAGGATGCAAATATCACTGATTTCTTTATTGTGTTCATATTAAGTACAAAAACCTTATGTTTCTGCCATTTTGAACTTCAGTCAGAAGGGGTAACATGCACTCTCAAAAAAGGATGAAGAAAACTAATCCTGGGTAGAAAACCCATTTTTAGCTTCGCTGCAAACTGGTCGAGGTCTTGGCTTGTTTTTTCGTGACATTCAGCTGGTCGAAATTGAACGGAAAAACTTCCCGCTCCCTCCATATGCAATCTGTCATGCTCACTGTACAACCGGAGGAATCTGACCGAGCCGGACCTGAGAGGAAAACACTGTGCTCCCCATGGACATGGAATTCGATGCCCGGAAAAATTTATCACCTTTCCAATTCCGACCCGGTAGTTTTCGTACGTAGTCGGCAACTCCCGAATTGTTTAACTTTGCATTTATCCCAGTCCCCAAAACTATGCACCATTTTTGAAACAGAACTTTAAAGATCCAGACAAATATATTTCCGATGGGCACTTCTGGGTGGAGAGGATTCAACTTAGAACTACAAGGCCGACGCCGTTCGTGTTCCCCGAAAAGTCACTCCGACTTGTAGCCGTCTGGAAGGGAAGGTATGGATTTTTAATAAAACCACTATGGAGTTAAAATAGGGATTTCCGGTTTGTTTGCGAAGCACACCCAAAATCAACGAAGATGAATCCCTTATATTGGACCGGAAGAGATATTTTCAAAATAAAGTACACAATGAACTTCGCTGTAAATTTTTGTCACCTTTATTGCACAACCTGTGATTTAATAACCGAGAAGAATATCTGTCGAAACACTTCCACAAACTGGTATAAACTGTAACATCCAAAAGCACTCATTGCATGACCGCATGTTAGAAAATAGACAATCCGTGCTTGCTTTGGACGAAAGTTTTGGGAAAAACAAGCAAAGCAGTAAGTGGATTTTCGTTCTGGCTATCACCAGGCTTGTGGTCAAATGATTTGCGATACTGGGACCGTCCAAATACAAACAACCAAATACCTGACTGTGGTTAGTCATGTTTCAGTAATTCCAGTTGAGATCACGGAGTTCTGATCACGCAAAACTTATATTCCTTTATCAGACTGTAAACGCCTGTTTTTATCTAAATGTTTTTTTCGGACCCTCTTACTTGTCGAGTTTCTTGAGCCTTGTTGATAGCCAGCTGGTTGACACAACAAGCAGATCTCGGAAGCCCGAGCTTTATCTCGATTAGCTGCTGAAGAGAGTCAAATATCCGTGTGAAGATGAGTGGCAGCCTGACCTCGGGACTTGGACTGGAGAACCATATAAATTCCCAAATGCTCAGGCGCGGTGATGAGCTGGGACAAAGCGGCTTAATCACTATCACCAAAGTGTCCGGCTGTGACAAAATCCAAACAGACAACCTCCGAGGTGGCTAACTCTTCACAAAGTTCGAAAAACATGACGGAAATAATACTTTCATCGTGAAGGTGCAGACACATTCTAACTTGACGACTACCGGAAGTATCCAGCTTGCTAGTTTTACAAAACATTCCTCGTAACCTCACCCAATGAACATTTCACCGTTTGCCAGTCTTTATCACATACGTGAATTGCTGTCCTAGATAAAAGTGAATCATGCCTTGTGCTATGTTTGTATAATGACCTGCGGAAACAATTCACATCCGGGCATCGTTTAGTATTTGATTTTTAGAATGTCTTCAGACTGAGTGCTGTGGATAGTTGCTGAAAATGCTGTCTGAACTCCCATCCTACCTACCGCTCATTTCATGTTTGCTTGTTGGCACAACTGAGGAAGTACTTTACGCTATCTCTTCAGTCTGTTATATTAATATATTTAAGATAAATAGCTGCTTTCCCACTTGCTCAAAATTGTGTTTATCGATATTTGTGTGTTATTCTATACTTGCTTTTGGCTTTGAGGCTTTTACATTGGACTAAACGCAAAACCTTGTGCACTGGTGATAATCTCATGAAAACCAGTCCACAGGTTTATGACACGCTGCCGCAACTATCATTTATACATTTGCGTTCTGTGCTTCTGCTTGACTTAGTCCCTTGGTAACATTCATTCTGCGTAAGCTGTTTTGTGCATTTTACCCTTTTGTGGTGGAATGGGCAAGCACTATCGAAATGGATGGGCGATCATGGCAGTATAGCAATTAGAACCACAAATGTCCTTATAGGTCAGGAGTTGCATTGAACTAGGTGTTAGCGCAAATCTGTCTACCGGTCGGAGGTCAAACGGTTATCATCGTGGACTTTGTAAAATAATGACCCGGGTTCGATTCCTCTCTAACTCCAGTCATTTCCCCATGTAGCAGCTTTTATTCGATCGTGGTCTTCTTCCAGAACACTTTTATTTTATCGTATGATAAATCATGAGAATGGAATAAGTATTTTTCTTATGCTACTTGTCCGGACCGGTGGTACCTCAGATATGATTGCTTTTAGCTTATACGGCTCCTCCACTATGACCGTTCTGGATGTGCATATTTTGGCCCGTGAGTGGCTGATTGTACTTGGTTCGGTGAAAGTGACTGTTGACGGCTGGTTGGATCATTTGGTACCTTTTCTTTACAAACTGATTGAACTATCGACCCACTTTACTAGTCTGAGGTTTGCCACTGATTTTGGGCATACGATGATATGCTGTCTGCTAGTGGATCTAGGCTTTCTATCGATGCTTCAGCCAGTACCCTGAAAACAGTTGTTTTCACCAATTTTCTTGGCATTTTTATGAAATCACTTTCCTTCGGTTTAACGATTGGTGACACGAGAACCTGACGGCCCAGTAGGTGTTCGAGGATGTATTGTACTTTCCTTCTACCAGGCTACTGCGCAAGCATAGAAAAACCTTTCCAGGTATAAAATGCTGAACTACATACTAAATTCGCAGCTCAATGTGGGAGAAATCTTTGATCTTGACAAGTTGCACTAGAAGAACAAAAATGGTTGAAAGCGAGAGTTGAGAGTTACTTATTTCTACTTGGAGAGCTCAGAAGTTGGCAAAAAAATTAACTACTATCTCTTTCTCTGTTTTTGATGTGAAAACAGTCAAGGTTTACCGATGAGTGTATTGAACAACTCATTAGTCAACTAAACGACGGTAATATGACCGATTCTGATGTAGCAATAAACTGCGAGGAAATAGATCTTGGGGCTTGGGTCTAAAACCCACCTCCGTTTTTTTCAAATTTCTTTCTCGACGGACTTCAAATAATCTTACTTTCTATCTGGAAATATTATTCCGTTTTGTACACAATACACTGTATAAAAAATAGAAATTCATTGCCCCGAAGGGTCGGCTGAGTATCGAATTTATCAAAATGTAGCAGGGATAGAGGCTCCTTAGTTTTCTAATAGACTATATATCATACAGGGGGTCTCTGGATCTAATTGGCACCGGTTCCGTTTTTTCCTTGACCCTAGGAGGCACTAGGATGAAGAGAAATATCTGAGTAGTGTGTTTTACTATAGTGTAGTAATATATTCAGTATGAACTACAAACTGCTGTGGTGTTTGCAGCTTGGTTGATTAGTAGTCTTGCGAGTAGCCATTTATAACAAGCGCTAGCAGTCCTTTATTACTGTATCTACGAAATACAGACAGTTTTCATCATGCTTGGTTAAAAAGCTGAAAGGTCAATTATCTGTAAAGAGATTTATAAGAAAGTGGACATCAATCTGAAACAATTAGAAAGCACATAGGGTACCCGTTTTGTTCCGAAGGCATCCAGTCGCGCACATTGAGGCGCAGAAATCATTGTCATCCAGAATCATGCACAGGGTTGGAGGTAGTGAAGCTGACAGTACCTGATCAAATGACCAAAATTGTCGAGGAGTGTGGAGCCGATAAGCGATTCAAAGGACTGTCAACGGTTAGTGTTCGCCTGAACCGGCAGGGTCGAACCAACCAGAACGGAAGCAAACAGCCAAAAGAGCCAGATGGACCGTTTAGGTCTATCAGTAGACCAATAAGCTTTTATTTGTGGTTTTATTTATAATCAGCACATATCTGATAAAAAAGAGATATTTTGTACCAATAAATTGTGGTGGCTCAAAGGCAGAAGAGTCTTATTCCTGGAGCTTCCAAGACGGATGTGAACATAGCCTCTAAACAGTTTTTAATATCCGGAGGAAAACGTATATCAGAGAAACCAAATAAAGCATATTTAGCACATTATAGTATATTGAATGAATGATAATAACGTCGGTCTTTTGCTGCTCCTATTTGCTGATCAACCGGGGTACTCTAAATCTGTAGATTCATACTGCCATTCGGGGGTTGCGGAAGAAAAAGGTTGACCGGTGGTGGTGAATTTCCAAACGGAGACCCTTCTTTTACTGAGATTACAGTCTGACGATCACCAACGGAAATCAGAATAAATGTTTGCAAGCTTTTTAACAGAAAGTTCGGTAAGTGATAAATTTGGACCCTTTCCACATCCAAATCAGAGGTCATTGAAGTTTTCAGACCATTCAATGTCTTACGGTATTATAGTGTCATCCTTAGTAAAGCCCAAATAGTTGATCATAATGACCTTGAGGAGAACGTTTTGCAAGCTGATCAAAGTAGATTTTTATTGCCTAACTGCACACATTTGTGTTCACTAAAGCTAGAGGGATGCCATCCACCTATACATGATTGATTCATTCTCGCTAATCTGTGCTTCAGTGAACCAGCTTCCTTGGTTCTCATCTCCGCACCTTTAATTTACCTCTGATGTTGAAAAATATTTCACCTGACAATTTTCTACGGCCAATGGTCTTCCCTCCCCCCCCCTCGAAAACAATCCCAGTTACCTAAGAGAATACGGGGTGACATCTGAACAGTCGGAGTTACTAAGGCCTGTCCTATGTGCTTCAGTGTTGATTATAAAGTCTCAGTTTTATTTTCCTGCAAAAAAATAATGAAAGCAGATCTCATTTTGATTTGATCGGGGATTTCGTACACTTTGTGTACACATCCAGAACGCGGCGTGTAATCCGTTGCGATATTTGTCAACTAGCAACGTTTCACTGGTAAGCAAAAACACGCACTGCTGTGTTTCTATTTCAGGGCAGAATCGCAAAACCGATTGTGCTCAAGGACTACAAGCAAGCGCACTGGCTATGGTATTTCATCTAACAACAGTGAGGTTCCTTTTACCAGTGAAGAACCTTCTCCCAGTGTAAAGTGTAGTATAAATTTTCTAAGCATAGGATAGAGAAGGGCATGCCACACAGCCACAGGGAGCCTCTGAACTATCAAGGAAGACCTTCAGCACCAGCCCGAAGACTCGGCTCCACTAGGTGAGTAGTTGTAATGATCTGGTCAACAAGTTAATCCCTTCTACCACCTGAGTCGAAAGGCATTGTGGTTGGTGTTCAAACTATGGTACCGGCGGTGGTCAGCAGGTTTTCATCGTCGTCTTCGGATGATAACGACCTGGGTTCGATTCCCGCTGACGACAGTCACTTTCCCCTTCGGCAGCCTTCCATTGGACGTGGTTTCCTTCCTGAACTGCAGCGCAGTGTTGTATAATAAACAAAGTAGCCCATCGAGTACTGATAATGTGAGTGCAAATCCATTACCATATGGCTGGTTGAAGGGAACAGCCGTATGATCTGATTACAACAGCTGAATCGGTATTGATTTGGTTTTGCCATTCGAATCACGGCTCTGAAGAATCGAGATGTTAATTCAGCCTAACCAGAAGACAAAAGCCATTACTCTCCCCAAAAGTCAGTGGAAATTACCAAATAAAAGCCGTACGATGAAGGATGGTTATTGGTCAAGCATGAACTAACAACCTACTGAAATTCTCTCTAGAAAAGTAGTTAGTTCAGGAAGTAAAATTCACTGTTCTAGGCTCACAGTAAACAAACAGCCTATGTAAAGAAGTGCTACTTAGGAATCAGAAAATACCCGTAAAATACGGTCTTCACATCCTACTGCGTTTAATCTACAAGCTTAACTGAAAAAATCTATCAGAATCACGTAAGGTCAGTTTAAAGCATGACCACGATCCCGTTCCGACCAGTTCGCTACTTTGCAAATTTTATTTTGGTTTCGGTAATGAGTTTTTAACCGTTGTATAGTTCATTCTTCTGATCACTCAGCTGTACTGTACCCTGATGGAATAGTCAGCCGTACTTTTACCAATCCAACTTAGGTAATCTCATTGGCCAGTGAATATTCGAAGCATGAGATTTCCGCAAGTTCTTGAAATTCGCTCGAAAAAGCAGCTAATATTGAATATAATTGTGGTGAGCTTTTCACTGTTTATAGAACTCATTTCAGTGAAATCGATGGCTTCGCTTCGTTAGATTGAAGTGGAATCGAAATTCGGTGCTTCAGCGTTGTTCTCATCAGACTAAATAGAATATGTTCCTGTAAGTGGATAATATAAACGTTATATAAGTGCAGTCTCAAAAGTGGATGTGAAGTTTGAATGTTCTCATACTGGTTCAGATAAACCGGGGGAGGGGGGGGGGGGGGATTCTGTCTATCAGATCCGTTTTGTTTCAGAAATGTCTCATCAATCCCTATTTAAACAGATCATGCGGATAAGTGGGTTTGTGTGAAGTTTTGCCGGCTTTAGTCACGTTTCGGAACCTTTTTCCGGCTGCTCAGCTTCCCCAGTTTATCTGCTGTGGTAAACACCTTCACCACTGCATCCACAATTACGCAAGTGTCTCCTGGTTATGTTTCGGGAATTCTATATGGTCTGAGCATTTTCTTCCACACGGACTCTACGTCCACGACTGGCTGGCGTTTGACAAGTTGGCAGAAAATCATTCAGACAGTAGTTCAACGGAACTAGCAATAACTTGGGACCATTACATGGATTTTGTTGTTTCCTTTCAAAACTGAGTCAGGAGTATTTGAAATTATGCCCAAAACAATCTGCTTTACCATCCTATTTATTTCAAACAGTACATCAGTAGACCATCCAACTTGCAGACCATGAAATATGCAATTTCAGTTTACATTCGAGACATCGATTTAAAAGATACAAAATCTCTGATGCATCCTGCAGTACCAACAAACAGCCTACCAGTAAAAACTATGGGAGTTGAGATAATTTAAATGCTTTTGTTTCCATGACGCCTCTGTAAACCAAGTGCTGATACTATCTGTAGACCAGTATCAACTTCGTCTTTCGGATGATCAAAGTGTATTCGCTAACCCGAAGGCATCTGACCTAATGCATCGTCATTCATATCGATAAGGTGAGGATACACAGGTTGTCTCCTCCCCATCACATACCCCCACCGATCCACCTGACCAACGGCCGTCCGCGTGCGCGGCTGGATGCATAGTTGATATCCGTGCCATCTTCGATCATGAAGAGTGTGGGAAAACAGATGATGACAACAGTCATTATTCTACTATGGACTCAAGATCAGATGACCAGTAGAGTTCAAAAACCAATCCTTGAGTTAGTTTCTCCACTAAACTGGTGATTTTCCAAATTCAGATGACAGTTTCTCATTTCACTCTTAAAAAGGTATAGTGAATCAATATGTCGCTGACGTGCCGATTTTCACTTATCAGGGGGCTTAATTAAAGCTTGATGGCAAGTGATCTAATTCACAGCCATGTCTATATTTCAGACATTCCTCTACTTTTTAAGTTTACGCAATCCGAGCGGTAAATATTCAGTCAGGCCTCTGTAGGGGAACGCTGATTCGCTTTCGTCCAACCACGTCGATTGTCTGTAAATATGGAGGATAGGGGATAGGGCGGACCACAAGATATAAACACCCAAATCAGAGGCCTGCAAATGATGCGCCTCAAATTAGTCAAGCAAGTCTGCTCATACCGGAGGTCACTGACCGCAAAATTATTACCTTTTCTTTGTTTCAAAGTTTATTTTACCCATACGATCAAATTATAGAAATAAAGGTTACAATGAAAGCACACCTGGACTCATACTGGAGGTCCCTTGAACACTAACTCAAATGTTCGATCGCGGCAAACAGCACAAATGCAAACGTCTTACGGAGAACCACCTGCACGGAGCCAATCAAAATATATTGGATCACAAGTTAGATTGGAATCGTGGGTGTTTTTGACATTCGGAGTCCCGAACTTGGTCTTCAATAAGCAATAAATAAATTGTTATGGACAATATGTACCATTCGAAACCCAAGCTGAACTGAAAGTTTGATTAGGATAATATCTGATACTTGTTTAACTTATTGCTGGATAGTTGAATGTGACAGAGACATCTTGGTGATCTCAAACTCTGAAAGTCAAGCATTTCCAATGTCTGATCAATTACCCCTAGAACACAGAACTGGTGATTTGCGAACCCTCAGGTCACCCTGCTAGTTTCAGTCACCAGAAGAATGGTAGTTTGAGAGAACTGAGTAAGTAAATGGGTCATAACACGGTTTGTGTCTCGTTGTTGACAAGTACATGAAAATATGATTATTTAAGACCAACCATTTGTTGCATGACCTTGCATAAAACTACTCTGTTACTTTTACCAATGATTCTGATATTTACACTATTTGTTTTGCTAATTTATAGAAACCACTGTTATTCCAAGTCAGTTGTGAACTGGACTACACCGATGTGAAAGAGACTTACAGGGATATGGAGCTTGGGAAGATACTCCCATTTCACTTTCATATTTGTATCCATGCCAACAGAGATCTCAAGCTTCAACAGTGTTTAAAAAATTTAAAACCTACTTGGTCAGCTTGTGTGTAAGGCTGCACTTTATTCGCCCATTGGTATATGAATTCGAAAGGTGGATTTTCTAGCAAAATAATAATCGGCAACAAAGCTCATAGTTTTGTTTTTTGAAGTTAACCGGTAGGTCTATGCCTTTTGTTCTGGCAGAGTTCTATAGAGTCCAAAAGTCACCGTGCTAATGCGCACTCCAGTCCCAAATGACCCAAATAGTTGCGCAGTGCACTACTAAAATAGCAAAAGAGGTTTTGAAGCAAAGCATCTAAGGAGTTTTGTTGAGACAAAAATGCTGCCAACCAACAGGACAAGTTTGCCGGATGACTTCAACTATTCACTTCATGAGGCATAAATAAAGCCTTTGAAAACTTGCCAGTTTATATCTTGGAGATATTGCTTGAAGCTGAAAGATAAAGCAAATGCCTTCATCCTTGTTTGCAATTATGGGGAATGAGGGGAAAAACAGAAGATAACGAAAATGGGGCACAGTTGACCATACGTCCAGATTTTGGCTAGAGCGTACTTACCAAAAATCACACTGTCATGTGAAACTCTTCTTCCTTTCCTAAATAAGTAGACGGTTCATACGAGATCCAACTGGATTGTCCAAAATATTATGGTCACAAGGAGTTGATGAATTAATGCGTCGTGGTCTGATCTGTTCATTTAATGAACTGCCTAGTCTAAGGATATTGCAGACTGCGATTTCTCATTGGTGCCGCTTGTTTCTGAGTCGGTGAGTTTTGTGGTAGCTCATCATCCACAGGTTAAAGTGAACTGGAATATTTTGACCAGGCCTATCGAATCCCGGAAATGTTATAGCCATGAAGCAGAGCTGATAATTTTGCGACAGCAATTACGGTTCTAATCTTTGCCTTGTTCTTGAGGTTTATTTCCTTGGGAAATGAAATCTTGTTACGCAGCATTTGAAGAGGATCTTTACTTTGCTACTAAATGATTTTGGGTCACATAATCGGGTTAGGTGATTTTTTGATCCGATCACTGATTACCATGAGTTATCCGTTTTAGCCAAAATGCCTTAGAGAAAGTAATTTCAAATAGTATCTATCTCCAGTTTGAGAATTAAACTGGTGATTCCAAGTAGAAAAATTTGCCTTTGGATCTAGAAAACGGAAGCTTCCTGCATGACTCTGTTTTGGTGCGGTTTCATTGGCTCGGTCGGCATGGTGTAGGACTGAATGAGTAAACACGGAACCTTATGTCAAAATGATTGAACAATGTGTGACTAAGGAAATTTGCCTTCAGACTTTGTTCGTAGGGGTAAGTTGTATATTTTCAGTGGGACCAAACTCTAGTCCTTCTAGTTTCAATGTCTTCAGCCCATACCGTAACTCAGAATACCGGTGTCAGAAGTCATCCACATGCATACAAAACTGGATTTTCTTCTTGATCGGGGATTTTGTTTTTTCACATTGCCGGGAAGGTTTCACCAGAGATTGAATCGAGTGAACACCGTCAACATCTAGAATAACCAACAGACATTTTTAGTCCTGATGTCAGTCCTGACGAGACGGCTGCCGTGATTTGTATCATGAGAAGCATAGTAGCTAAATAATACGTCGTCACGAATACCAACGAGAGTAAATTTGTGGAGGTATTTGGTGTCTTATTTCCACAATAGGCAAATGCGGAAAAACTCAGCTCCACTAAACATCTCGCTACAGAAATCTCCAAATGGACGATCTCGGGGAAAATATGGAACAACTTGGCATGAAAAAGACCCGTCGGGTGACAGACAGTGACCGGGCATGTTATCTGTGAAAAAAGTTCGAAAAATGATCAAAGGATTGGCACAAACAACTTCCTGCTTGTGTGAGAGGATCTATGGGTACATAGTTTTACTGAAAATTTCGTTGCTTTTTGTGAGGCCAGTTCACAGGGTGACAGTTGTCTACGTTGGTGGGCTGATCTCAGCCCTTCGAAATAACCACGTGGGACAATCAACTGCAGACTACGAGTGAGTGGGAGTGACATACGAGACACTCTTCTGTGAGTTAATACCGTTAGAGGTTGACTTTTGGTCAGACGGACGAAAGCAACACGTGTAACATCCATAGCAGTAGCCTAAGCAGACATACTCTAAAGGCTATCTCGCACTCACCCAAACGCACGTTCAGCATTCTTTGGAAGAGGCATGCAAGCTTCGTGGTATGGCTTCCAGCCGAGCTGATCTCACTTTCATGGTTATGACCCGGACCACACTCAGTGCAAAACAGAAAGAGGTATGTGTGTGTTTGCGCCTCTTTTTGTGTGCTCTTCAGGAAAGAAACCTAACTGGGGACAAAGTGACAACAGTGTGAAATGTGGTAGCTCCAGTCACCAGATCAAGTCGATGTGCTCGTTTGAAGTGTACGTTGTACTCACCTCCACACACACACCCTGTGTACATTTGTGACCGAGTAACGGATGAGTGATTATTACCGAGACCCGATTTGTTTAACTTAAGTAAAGATCGCCATCACCTAATCCGATTGACCTCGTTTGATGTCAGAGATCGATCGCTCACTCTCTGTCGTTATCATGGGCAGTAATGTATCGACTTAGCTTGGTCAGCATATGCATTACAATGAATGTGTGAACACGCTGAATAATTTTTGATTTCACATCAGGAAATGGTCTCCATCTACGACGATTTTCATTGCACCCTAATGATATGCATGCGGCAAAGAAATCAAAACAGTACGCCAGAGGAAAATAAAAATATAGTACAGCATATATGTTGTTGATCTATAGGATATTTTGGGTAAAAAAATAATTATCGTATTGACCTGGGACTACCACGTTACTGTTTGTGCAACGGTAGTCTAGGTATCTAGCAATTCAAAATCCTGTCATTTTTTGTCTTGCAGATGACTTCACCAGAGTAATTTAGTCTTAAAACCACCACCATTAGCAGCAACAACAATAAAAACAACCAAACCTACTAATTCTATGGGTAATGCTACTAAATATAGCACTATTATTAGAATGCTACTGCCAAAACTATTTGTAACGCTTCTCCCAGTAGTAGCATTGACCATTTAAATCATCTGTTGCTTGTAGAAATGACGATAAAGTGTAAGCAGTAGCTGCTTGAATCACGGGTTAGAAATTCCCACGAAAAGAGGAAGCTTACGACCGAGATATGGGTGAAATGAGCATGTTACCACTCACAGCCGCTAATATTCCAGGATAGCTGCCGATGCAGTACAATTCCCCTAGTTATTGTTCGCTTTCAGAACGATACGAAGATATTTAGGGGTTGGAAGCGCTGTTTTCCGCACTCTTCAAGTTGATTCAAGTCAAGTACATCTGATCGTTTTGCGGACTCTGACAGCGAATGGTAGCTTGTCCACGTTCACAGTAGTTCAGTATGGACCTTCTAGGCGACACTCTTTTCCTAATGATTTATTCCGTTCTGTCGACCTCAATTTTGTTTAAAGTAGCAAGTTATATTCAAGACATTATCATACTTCATAAGTAGTCTGTTATCTTATGATGCTTGATGACAGTTTGGGGAGGGGGGAGTTGCACCCATGAAGGTCTTATTGACTTCCAACTTTTCTGTTTATGGGTGTAACACGTCCCCAGCAGAAAACACTGATTACTCGAGGTAGTACACTGCTTCAAAGAGAAGTGAACCGATGTTTCATATGAAAATGTTGTGCAAGAGCTTTGAAATGTCAAGCTCTTCCTGTTTTTCCACGAAGAAACGGATGAACAGGACCTGAGCAGTGATCTCGTTTGCCCATGAACAAGACCCATGTCTCGTACGAGTGAATGGCTTGTCACCGGGATCTATTCACACTATTTTCTTCTAATTTTTCACAAACTGTACATCGATTCGTACACCGTTCGTTGTTCTTATGGGCACACTAGCCCAGGCTTTCATGCACACAGAGAACAAACGTAGCGTAAACGCAAAAGCAATAACAGTCATAGCAGCAACACCATATACACACAAAAAACGGGAAATTTATCGAAAACGGAAAGAGGACGTAGGTCGTGAGAGGCAAGCATTTCTTTCAATCCTTTCAACCGCAAAATTAAAACATGTCAAGATTATATATATATATATATATATATATATATGATACAGTAGGGGGGGGGAGTTGACAAGAATAAACAGTATGCTTGAATCTCGCGACCTGTATCTTCCTTCGGCCCTGAAGAATTGTATCAAAGAGACTCAATGCTTTATATTTCTCAAACGAAGAAGAATGTCTGTCGGATACCGTAAGTGTTCCTCTTATGATCAGAGCGCGACTCCGGCCCTTACTAGGTGGAATAAGAGGGCTCGAAAAACTGCTCCTTCATTTAACAGTTGGTGCCGGGATGAGTATTAGTACTTTAGCATACGCTCTGGTCTCAGCTGAAATAGCCACTCAGAGACTGAGTGTGTAGAAAAGAATAAAAACGAATCTTGAAATGGAAATTTATAAATTGTTACGGATGGCTGACCATTGTTTAACAGAATGAGTTCTCAAACGGACAGATACAACGACCAGGATAGCAGTTGCTCCTAATAACCGATATCGTGTTATACTAGTTTGATTTGATGTGGCATGGTGTGGTGTGGTGCCGAGTCACTTGGTTTGACGATCCGTAGCAAAATAGAGCAGAGAATCCTCTACACCATCAAATGAATAAGCAGTCAGACTAGGGGTGAGTTACGCGGGGCTTATTCTGTTATTCTACGAAAATGGGTGTGATGACTTGGATTGATGGAAAAGTTGGACTGATGACAGAGAAAATAAATTTAGAAATCCAGGGCTAACCGACACCGGAAAGATGAATGATACTTTGAAAACCAGTAGTATTTTGTTTCGGATCCCAAGGGCGCTAGTAGATAAAGCCGTTTTGTGTTCCGAACCAGTGGTCACACCCAATTCCCTATCATCCTCTTCTTCCCTTCGAATATGTTGATTTACTGAATTGGTGCTGTGAGTTTTGAGATCGACAAACCGGTCCATAAATGGGAGGATTAGAATATCCTATGGAGCCATCCGGGATGTGAACAACACTTCGTCTTTTCAGGGTTTTTCACACCATCACATTGCAGGGCGTATCAGATAACAGTCGTTTTGATGTACAAGCATTAGTATGAGTTCGTTTTGATGCAAAGTCACCCCGTCGGAATACTTGTCAATTTTTATACTTCATTTTTATCTGAATAAAGAAGTGTCAGAGAAAGATCTCATGGTTCCTTGCAACCCGACGTGGTCCTGATGTAGCGATCTTGAGGCCACTGAGTTTGATAGTGTAAACTCACTAATAAAAAATTAATCTAGAAAAGACAGTTAGGAAATATTTAGCTCTGGTGATTTGTTTGTTGTTCGATGACAAAGCCATTTGTTGTTTTCCTGCTCGTTCTAGCGAGAGTTGAGATTTAGTTTTTAAAAAACACAATTTTGACTGCTCCGGCTTACAGAAGATTGAACTTTAGTTCCTTTCTCTCACTTTGTTTTTCGGCATTCCTCTAACCTACTGCTTAAGTAAACATTGACTTTACCCAACCCTACCAGATTTCATTGTCCTTCAGCAATCGTTGGAACTTTTGGCTAGTTACCCGTTCCTCATGAAATAGTTGGTACCGGAAAGCTTTGGACACGAAGAAAGTACCACGACAAAATTTGGTGGATTTTCGTGGTGTGCTCAAATCTATCGAAATTCGCATCCTCACAAAATAGCTTTTGGCTAATGTTTCCATTATTTTTTCGAAAGAAATGATTTTCATTAGTTTAAAACCTTGAAAATTAGCACCCCTATAATTTGCAGTCTATGAAATGCCTCCATTATCGCTCAAGCCAACCTTGATGAACTACTGCGGGAACGAGTCTCGAAGGTCGCACCTGATTGGCGGCCGCTCTCACATATGATTGTTCGAAACAAGTCATCCACTGAATATAGTAGCCTGTTGGCCGCCACTCAGTAATTGGAAATAGTCCATATATGTGGATTCGGAAGTCAGTGGGAATAACCAGTGCGGGATCATGAATGAAATACTATCTATGTGCGATAATAAAAGGATTCTGGAGATGGCTTTTGAAGTGAAGTCACACACCTCACTGTAGGTAAGCCTGGGCTTTTCACAGAAAACCGTGCATAAAGTGATCACAAACAAGACTCAACTTCGAGATCATATATGTGTAGGAAACAGTCTACAAATTTCTCAGATGACAGTGTAACAATGACACCGATTTCAAGTAGTTTTAAAGAATGCTCGGAAAGTACAACGAACTCCCTGTTGTGGAAATGTGATCTGTAAAGTGGTCAAGAAATTTGCTGCCACACCAAGCAAGCCGGACTTCAGAGCATCCAAAGAATGGTTCGTCTGCTGGAATGAGAGATACTGGCTGCGGCAGTATAAAACAAGCGGGTTGTTTCGATTGATTTTTGTTTATCAGATCTGTGGTGAGAGGAGAAGGTTTGCTGTGACGAAACCGCTGTACTTGAATGGCTTCTAAATTGTGGTGCGTTTGGCTGGGATAATTGGAAAATCGAATAAATCCTGAGAAGCGAAACGTTATAATGTTTATGAATAACGCAGCTTCTCATCGACTTAATGCTCCCTTGTCCAATATAGAGGTAGCGTTCCCGTCTCCAAACTGTATGCCAGTCATGCAACTGAGGAGCTAAGTAGACTTGGTCCTTCAAATGCATTTTCCGAACACTGATTCTTGACTACATGGTGTTTACGGTGAAAAATCAAAGCCAAATGAAAGTGATGCAGAGTTCTGATATTTCAAAAGCCATGAAATTCACTAGGTGCCCTTTGTCGGAGCTGCATTCTAACACAGACTTTAAGGCCTTTCGTAGGGCATCCCTCACATCAGTAAATACTGAAGTTTCCCCTAAATCTTATATATCTTCTCTGATGCACTTAGATGTTGCTCAACAATCCATGAAGACTGACGTATATATGGATGAGGTGTTGAGATTCTTTATCTAACTCTGTGCTTCCGCTTGGATTTGGGAGGATTAGGTGTTGAGTCGTATTAAACAATGGCAACGGAATGATGAGTCACACTTAGAAATGGGAGCTGAGGGATGAACGGAGGAAGTTGCACTCAGCCTCCAAACTATCTTTGTTAACGAGATGAAGCAGCGATCTCCATCATAAAATACGAGTAAGTTCATTGAGGAATCGCACTCTTAGGGCAATTCCGGTGTTTTGTTATGACTCGTTCATAAAAGTGTAATGTGATCATGACCTGGATTTACCACACTGATCAGAAACATGTTTGCGCTGAGCAGAGCTCTGTGGTTAGGAGAGATCACTTAAGTGAGTGACTTCTTCACGAGAAAACGACAAGTTCTGAGTTTTGTAACAAGGCTCTAGACAAGTTGGATCACGGGACTGATTGCGAGCCAGGATAAAGTAGTTTCCTGTGTTTATACGGCTACTGGATACACTAATACTCCATAAGAAAGCTGAGAGGTTGGTAGTGTAGTGGACAACGAAAGCTTCTCGCACGAAACCTTATTCAGCCAAACGAAGCTTCACTTGAACATCAGGAGTGTTTTTGATGGTAAGCAAACTTATGAGGAAATTCGAAGGAGAGAGGTTCGTTGAGATAGGTACAATGCCGAGAGTTCCAAAATTACTAAGATTCACTGTTTCAAAAACAACAAAAGACCTATATAGGAAAACTTTGAAACACCTAAGCGCAGCCTGATAGCCGAGGTCGTAGAACACATGCGATACCTCAATATGGGTGGAACCATGCACCTTGGGTTGGAATTCCGCTGCGTCTAACCCACACAGAGGTACAAGCAAACCCCTGTTGTGTTTCCTCAGTGGACTGTCCAAACAGAAGCTTCCAATCACACTCGTGACACACAGATTATATTGTTGTGAAGAAACCCCTACGGAGTTTACACGTATCAGAACAGGTGGATGAACGGAGCAGTACCGGATAAGCATACCTGATGAGCGGCAATAACCGCGAAGCCGGTCGGGCACTTCCGAGAAACTTTGTTCACCCATCTGTAGATACCACTTGAATCAAGAAGAAAATAAAGACGTAACGGATGGACAACGACTGACCAGTGCGGTCAATGCGGGAAGTTTTGAGGGAAGTGAAAGCGTTTATTTAAAACCAATATGACTAAACAAACCAATATCTCTATCCTTCCAAAGGCTTGATACTGCAGGTTTATTTCAGGATGACTTGCATAAGGCACAGGGCACAATGTGCAATGTGAAATCTTTGAGACCCATCTTTCCCATCTGGTCGTATGCAGTCAACATGGCGAAGAAAGTGAGGTGAGATAAAGGTAATTTAATAAACGGAGAAATCGGGGATAAAATGGAGTAAATGAATCAGAGTAACTCGTTTACTTGGTGACTATTCCGAGCAAATATTTACTCCAAATTTATCACTGACAAACGGGAGCCGGTTATTGACCCACTAAGTAAAGCGCCACATAGATAGCGTAAGTTTCTTGCGATAGGCCTTCCAGGTTTTTCGCTTAATCCAACGTAAACCGTTCAGTCACAAACAGCTAGTGTCTTTGTGTAAGTTGAAGATAAGTTGATATATGGTATGTGAACCGCGCATGGTTTGAAACATATCGAACAAAATGATGTGCCCGCTTGGTAAACCAGGCTTCAGAAAGAGTGCAAGTGGTAACTCAAACTCAGGCTGATTTGAACATTATTTTAAACGTGTTACAGTGTCTTTGATTACAACAATATACATTCGTTTTCTTCCCAACATTTAAGGATCAGATATTTTCTTTATTGAAATTCTGACTATCCAGAATATGGTGGCGATTTCTATAGCACAGGTCCCAACAAAAAATACTTTGATAACTTCGATTCTCTCTAATTAATATGAATTTCCCCGCTTTTTTAATTCTTTTTCGTGGTGTGTTTGATAATAAAGTGAACTCTAATGACCTACTGAGGATGCAAACTAAAACTTCGCCATCTAAATTAGTTTTCACTTTAAATGAGCATCCGGGGTTTATGCTGTCACTCTGTGGTAAACAGTCTACCATAGCAAGCGATATCGAGTAAACATGGAATGCGTTTTTCGTATTGAAAGCTTGTCAGCCACTAAGCCACCAAAGAATAAACTGTTCACGTTGAGATATGAAAGTCCGTATTCTCATTTTACCGACTACTTCTCAGACCGCCAAAGGTTTTGTTTCCCATTTGTCCAATGACACTCACTCATTCAAAACCTTACTCTGGCTTTTATGCGAATAATGGTTGCCAGTTAATAAATGCCTCTGATTCCCAGTGACTTTTATCGACTTCAGTAAATTCCTAGGGGTTCAGTGCCGACCGTCGGTAGTGGAGATGCACAGGCCGCATCAAAATATTTGTCAATTCCCAATCTACCTTCACTTTTGGTGGCGTCAAAATCGACAAGCCTTGCAGCAAAAGCCAAATCGATCCGTTGTCTCAAGATCCGATAACAGCTGAAATTGGGGCGAAAGAAACAATTTCGGAAAGGAACTTTGTTGCATTGAAAACCAGCAGTTCATTGGGACTTAAGCACGCAAGATATTCGACGGGCTTTACTTTTTATATGAGTCTGCTCCGCTAATGGAAACCTCTGCTATAATTTTACTTTTTTCCTGATAGTAAATGTTCTTTCATATTCTTTGCATAGAACACATGGCTGAAGAAGGGACAGCCACCTTTTCGCTAGGCTTAACAGAGACTTAGTAGGAAAAATGGAGGGGGACACAGAGCAGTCGTCTGATTATCGCATTTGACCTACGGGCTGTAAGTGATTCGTTGAAGGTGATTTACTGGCAGACGCATATTCGACTGCCCTTCGCACCATAAGTTTTGATCTTATTTATTGTCTGTTTACCGTAGCAGAGTTTAAAGGTCAACGATGTCAATCATACAGTGACTTCTGTGGCTTTCACAACAAACACATACGTCATAGTCAACCCTCGGGATGGAACATGGCAGTTTTTCGTACGGAAATCTTGTCTATTCACCAAACTCTCACAAGAGTATTGTACCGAAATTTGTCTTTCTCCGCAAACAAATGAGTCCGTCAAAGATTTACGGGAATTAAGTTGAGTATGAACGGATGGTTTATCTGAAACTACTAGTTTCGGGGTGAACATGGTTTCCTTAATGGGTCGCAGCTCCTACTTCTTCATAACAGCCTAATCAAGCATTTGAGTCTTTGATAGTTTTTTCATTTATTGAAATATTCACTGCCGCCTAATGCTGATTTGCAGCAGAAGATTTTCCATCAGGACTGAAAATAGCTTGCTTAAAAAGCTCCAAAATGTTGTCTAACGACCGAGTAGCAAATTGACCCTTCATAGGCTCCACCAGTTCCCAATGGTAGGAAAAGGTGAACCAGAAATAGTAAAAATTTGTTGTTCATAAGCGAATTTATAAGGAAAATCTTTAGACTAAATATAATTGCTTGGTAATGAGGAGTTTTCCTGCCGTATTTCCAGAGATTTGCTTCATTTTCTTAAGCACTAAGTGCCCGAACATAGTCACGGGACCGTTAGTTGTCCCCAGTCTGTCACATGCATCAATGTCACCTTTGAAGTCCAATGTGGAAAGAGTGCGATAACTCTTTCCTCGAAATTCCCAGTCAAGTTCAGCTTGCTACGGTGCTACTGTCAAAACTGAACTACTTGGCGTGTCCGTGTTTCTTTCTGATCTAAACGCTTATAATTAATAAATAGTCATACTCGTGACTATTAGGTGTCCAAACTCCTATGGAACATGACGTGACACATTCAGCTAAAATAAGGATCTACCCGAGACACCTCGTCTAGAAATAAGGAATACTCATTTGTGAATGTGAAGAATTCTTGTTGTCAACTGTTCATTATTAACTCTGTTTCGACAAGGTAGTCGAAGTGAACTGGAGTGATGAGTTCGGAGACTTCGAGTGCTTTGGAATGAGAATTGATTATCATGGGTCACATTTTCGCTGGCCACCTTAGTTTCTCCACAGATCAGTCAGAGTAACTCGCCGGTCATAAGCTTTTGCTATGGGACTTGGATTTCTCCGTGATGATCATGCGTGACTACCTTTGGTGGGCACGTAATACTGGTTTCAGATAGACCAGAAGATGACGCATATTAAATTGGATTACCCTGCTTCCGAATGCCCTGCAGAACTTCGTCTCAAAATCATGCTGGAGAGAGCGAATTTCCAGTGGACTTCATTTTTTTTAGCAAAATGAAGGTCACATCATTATCCAAGTCGCATATCTTCGTTTTCTTTACCCAACTCGTCCTACGGTGCCACTATATTTTATTGAAATAGCGAGAAAAGAACGGTGTCTCTTACGTTGATAGGCGGAAATATTTTTTCACAGAAACACAGTTCCGATGGGTTTTTAGAATTGCATCCTTCTGTCTTAATGAGAATTCCCTGGCTCTAGGTGCAGTTTTCTCCATCGTAACGAAAATAAAATGAATATTTATTGTAATACGCAATCAGAAGAGAGAGAGGACCCGAGAATGAAATATATTAGCACGTGCCGATACTGAAAAACAAGACAGGATGAGAACATGTAATAGCAGTACATTACGTGGGCATTCACCGGTCACTATTCTTGTTTTCCGGTGTTAGCTCCTACGGATCCGAATTCGGAAGGTCAAATAAACCAGCTACAACACTAAGAAAAGACAGCCTGATTGAGTTTACCTTAGTTACCTGTCCCGCTTAAGCTCAGCATGCCGTCACGCCACATGAACGAGCCACACTCACATGACCTCGTTGTCGAGATTATTGAGGAGAAAAACGTTATCAGTGGAACTTCAACAACACCTGAATGTCACCGACCAAGCAAGCCGGAATGTGAATCAGTATTGACCCTAACCGTGGATGGGCGCCCGTGTCCTGCTTTGCTTGGGATGACGCAACAGGCAAAGACCAACTGATGACAACTGGTAAAAAGGACGCATACGTTTTCAACTGGTGTACTCTCATGTTCGATGGATTAAAAAGAACACGATTGAAAGTCCAATGAGATGGAAATCGTCTGTGTTAGAGTTAGCGCATGGACAGAGTACGACGGGTGGACGCTAGTCAAAAGGTATTTTTGAGTATAAAGATAATGACCACGCGGTATATAAGGAGTCACGAGAAACAGAGATGGAAAGAGTGGATCCAGGTTGGGTGGGGGTAGGGGATAAACTACGTGTGAATAGCACGAAGCCTAAACTCGACGAGAGAGGGAATGATCTTCGGCACAGTGCTTTGGAATTCCTTATCCCTGTGATAAATTTTGCCACAGGGAAGCATGTTATAACTGTTTTCAGCTGGATCACGGGCTGTGCAAACTTATCACGTTTTTGTTAGTAATTCACTAACGAATCATCACTCCCGAATATTCTGGGCGTGTTTCGTTGTATGGACTACGTTCTTTTCCATCTTTTTAATACCTTCCCTTTTATTATATAACAATGGTACAATATTTAAGGATTCGCAACCAATTTGGGGCTGTCTATTGGGGGTTAAGAGTCGGCCGCATGAGGCTTTGAACCATGGGGAGAAGGATCTTAAGTCCCCCGCGGTGACCGTCTGAACACTACCGGTGAGGCCATCTGTTGGATATTAAGTGGTAAGGGTCGGAACATCATGTGACACACTGATCTTAAAGAGTTAACTGATGATTATACCTGTGAAGCTTTGACGAGATCCACTGCCCGGATAGTTGGAGACAAAATCATTTTTCCTCTTAGTTCGGGGTTCCTCTTTCTTCTACCCACTGTTCTTTTTGGTGCCCGTCTTGTCTCTGTGCTTCTACTTACCTCATTTTAGACTTGCAGATACTACAAGATGACGGCCAAAAGTAACAAGCCCAGGTATGAGGCTTAAGTTTAGCGAAAATGAAATAAAATGTTTCTGCTATTTTTGCAGCTTAGCAACTCATTGACAATGCTGCCCAAATCGACTTGTTTTCATTTAAACATAAATGAAATTTGATTAGGCTCTTGTTATTTTGAACCAAAGTAAGGCGCTGTTTGCATGGTAAACTGTTTGCAAAAGAGCAAATCCTTATTTACAAATAGGAAACGGAGAAAAACAATAGGTTTGCAGGTAAAATGGATTTGGCTTCAACAGCCGGGCACTAAGACTTTGGTCAAAGGTTCTTTGAAATTTTTCGAATTCAGAATTATGGAGTAGTCGGCACGTAGTCAAAAGAGAGTCGTAGATGATTCGATTTATTCGTAAAACAGCGATGATTTGGATAAGGATGGAAAAGAGACAAGAAACTTTGACATATGGCGAAAAAATGGGAGCGAAGCAGTCAACACTTATTCATGAACTTTAATTTGACAAGTATTGACTAGTGTTGAGGTTAGCAAAACATTTAGAAAAATGTGGGTACGAACAAAGTTCGTACTCGGGAACAAAAGTCATCTGCGAGTTGGTAGGTTGTGCACGCTATCACCTGAGTCTCGAGAACGGATTGGTGACATGAAATATTTCATTAGTGGAGGGTAGTAGCTGTCTCTACACATTCACAAGCAAATTGCTTCCCTGTATTCATCTAGTGCATTACAGTAATCAACAAAGCTTCTTCAAATTCGCCAGCTGCCAATAGATATAGCTTTTGGCAAATAGACTGGGTTTAGTAAGTGCGTTGACATCTTGAGTAATAAGTAGATACGATATGCTTAAATCAATAAACACTGGAAAGTGGCTTTAGCAAGATCCAGGTATTTTTTCTTCTTATCAACATCGCTGACTCTGTCCAAATCAGGCGCAAAATGAAACAACTAGTAAGTTTATTCATACCCGAGGTTGAACCTACCAAATATGATAGTAATACGTGGTACCCATCACAACAGACCTGTTTAGATGGGATTCCTTAATGTGACATAAAGATCCGGTAAAAAGCAGGGTCACTGTTCATTAAGGCGGCACACAACGCAGCTTTTTTATGACAGTTTGGTGGAAAGATTCTTCGTGTGGTGGACCATGTTGGTTGTACACATCGTTGAAATAATCAGTGTGAAAAGTTTCGCAGTTGGAAGTGAACGTGAATAGCGAAGTTTACTTTGAAGCTGTGCTCAACAACAAGCGAATCGGATATGTGATCCGCATCCAACCTCTGAAAGTTTATGCAAACGAATTTTCTTAGTCTAGGGTTGGTTCAGTAATTATTAGAGTTAGGGTATCCACTGACTGTGGGTGAAAGAATGTCGGAAATTTTAGACTTCTGTAAAAAAATCCTCATCAGAAGCTATTCGTAGCGTGGCATCAGCATTCCTTCCACCACTAAAAACCATTGTACTTCCTTACAGCTGTTTCTGCAGGAATCTTCAGAATCATCAGTTTTGCACACCTGACCAAGTCCACCTTGGGATTCGAACCCAGAGTGCATGATTGCGAATCTCTTAAGTTACTTCTATGGGATCCATGTTGGTTCATAGCTGTAGGCTTTGAGTCCATTGTACATGATACAGCACCTGGAAACCACTGACTTTTGGAACGATAAAAAACCGCCCCTCTCACGGCGATTACCTAGATGTAAAGACATATAACTTGTAGAGTCTATGGTGGAAGGGAGCTACGCAAGCCATGTATAGGACGTCGTTAGCAGTATTGTTCGTGATAGATGGAGTAGTAGAATCATTCGTAGCAAAATAAGTGTTTGCTACTGTGGTACAGTCAACACTAACCGCGGTAACTTTAGTAGAGGTTCCAAAATAAAT
The DNA here is from genome assembly GCA_948099385.1 of Fasciola hepatica. Lineage (NCBI taxonomy): Eukaryota > Metazoa > Platyhelminthes > Trematoda > Plagiorchiida > Fasciolidae > Fasciola > Fasciola hepatica. The sequence continues at coordinate 2,283,539 of CANUEZ040000126.1, read as the reverse complement.
GCAACAAAGAGAGATAAGAATAATCCAATATTCAGCTGTTTTCCGTGGCATGAAACGATGTCCTGTCACTTCTGATTTGCCACTGCTTGCATGAATAATCGTCCATAACGGCGGCGGTTTCCCTAACATCCGTCACAGTGCAGTTATATCGGTTATAAAGGAGAACGTTTCTTAACTATGGTCATAGATTCGAGCACCAGCTAAAATATGACATTCGTGAGCAAACTCAACAAGTATAATCCATAAATGGTTGAACAACTGTAGAGATCTTGCGTGAAGAGTTCAGTTAATGAGAGAAAAAAACAGCGAAGCAGGAAAGATCAGCACCCAACCAAGATGGGCATGTGACAAACTGTACTTTTTTCGTGGTCGGAATAACATATCCGATGATGCTAGCGACAATGTCCAGGATGACGAAACTGAAGTGGCTGTTGTTATTATTCTGGATTGAATCCCAACTGACGAGAATTCCCATATCGGATTTCACACTATTCACTCTCCTTCCCTCAAATCCACCCACAGTAGTGTCCCATTTTCGCGAACAGATAACACTCGCCTGCTTGCTTGCATTTGTGAGTGTGGTCGTGTGAGTGTTTGCCTTCAGACTGTTTTTCGTCAACTGACTGAGTATATGACCTTGGTTCGTGTATTTGTCCTTCTGTGTGTGGAAAAAATGTTTGACTGGCTTTTTCTCAGCTCACAAACAGCATTTTGCTAATCGGGTCCACCCCAGGTGACAATTATCGTTTTGCCTTTCTACATGAATATAATATAGCTGACCAGAATTAAAAAAACCATAATCAAATTAATTCGGAATCGCCCAAGTGAGTCTGGCTGATCGTTCCGTAGTAGTTCCATGTAAACGAGGCAAACACACTTTCATCGTTGAACTCGAATGATCGGGATTTTGCGGATCTCCGTTACCATTTTTGGGACTCTATAGCTTGTGAAGTTTGCGAACCACGACTAGAGTTTCCTTCCTTGTTATCAGAAAACGAACACTATTCTAGCTGGTGGTGCAAACTAGTGTTGAATGTGCAATAACGAGTGAGATGTTCTATTGTACAGCTGTCGAATAGGCGTTTTCAAAGTGGGCCAATGTGATGACACATGGGTAAAAACGGTACTTTTGTGGGCGACATTAGGATACTAAATTCCTGAAACAGCAGTTGAACAAGTAAGCTTAAGAAGCAGTTCCTAACAGGGATGAAACATCTCTACACTGTTTGAACGGTTTGACGTGCCTGAAAGAAACATTGACGCGGCAAGGGAACATCAAGTCGTCTCGGTACAGCGTCTGAGCCGTAGAACAATGTATTGTCACACGAGACAGTTCCTCCACTAGCTATTGGACTGATATTTCAGTTATCATTTTACAGCCACACAGATATATAAACAGATGAAACGTGATTTGAATTGGATCACAAAACACAGATTTATTCGAATATTTCGAACAGAAATTTTCTGTACCAAAAGAAAATACTTAACAACACAAATTTTTTGAGCAGCGAAAAATGCCACTTTTGAGCGACAAGTGAGAAGAAGCGGAGCAACGAAAATAGGAGTTAATTTACCAACAGCCACCCCGTTTACTTTGGCAATAGAATTGTAGCCAAGACCGTGTATAAAAGCAATACCTTTTGGCATTAGACTAGTCAATTAAAGCATAGGAAATAACTCGTTCCAAGGAGAAAGTTCTTGTCGCGAATTGTTAGGTAACACCAGAGTGCAGAAGAAATTGACGTACGTGGAGGCAAATTTAATCTTCTTGAAAAGCAACAAGGGGTGCTATCCAACTACACTGACGAAGAATGAGTAAAACAGTTTTTAAATCAAGCACTTGTGTGAGCACTTTCGCATTATTCTAATTAATTTAACACATCATTTGGATGCATACTGGCAAATTGCGGTATTGGTTCTATAAACCCCTGGGTGCTTTTTATATATTCATAGCTATTTGTTATTTGATTGAGACCTTCTTCGGAAAAGACCACCGCTTGCTCGAGGAAGCATTGGGTGGAATTCAATCAGAATCCACTATGTTATTTGACTCCGATGGAAAAATGACTGTCATTAGTGCTGAAACGTGGAGCGCAGTCTCACGTAGGTGGTCGAACAGCTTTCACTATGGGCTTTGGATAATAACTACCGAGGTTCAGTTCTCAATGTTGCCATTTAGCAGTCTTTTATTGGCAGCTGCCCCCTTTCCAGGATTGCCGTGATTTGTCGTATATTAAATAAACGAAGAAAAAAGAGTATTATTAGGTAGTAGGCATCTGCTATCAAAACAGTAGCGTACTACTTTGTCTATGTGGTACACTAAATTATTGTCAACAATATCTAAGACGACACTAGCAAACTAAGATGGACGGAGGAGCGTGCTGTGATTGTAAAAGGCCAAAAGGTTGTGCACATTAGGAATTAAAATGAAACAAAAGGTGTGACACAAACTCACAATTGTTCAGTGTTCTTGGGATCAGGAAATAAGCGCCGAAGAGCCAATATCCGCCAATGTCTTCAGTTCAGTTCGGTCTGACAGCCATTCGTTGAACAGAACGGGATGGTATTGAGCGAAGTGCCAAGAGACGCCGTGGAAGCTTTTAATATGTTTTGTTTCTCACAGTTAGTTTCGACCGATATAATTCCAAGACACTCCAAACCCGAAGATGAGACCGTGCCAGAATGAAAGATTTATTGACAGCCATTTTGTATTGCGCGGTGACGACGACCAAAAAGGTTTGTGAGTTTTACATTAATAAGTCGGTACAACAAAGGAGTGTGGAACCAAGGGACGTTGAAAATCATGGAAAAAGTCGGAAATGTACAGATACCTACACTACTCCCCCGCCAGAGAGTTTGTTATACTAAATAAACGCTCGATAGAAAAGTAGAAAGGGAAAACTGTTGGCGAAAGAAAACGTCAAATAAGAAAGTCATGAAATCTGACAGGACATCGAACGTTTCTGCCAGAACGACAGGTTACCAGGGGTGGTTGTTGCTGTGGTGGTGCTGGCGGGTGTGGTGTAGTGTCTGGTGTGATGATAGAGTGTGGACGACCAACAGGAATTTTTGGTGGTGTGTCTGTGGATGGTGATGGTGTCGGTGTTGCTGGTGATGGAGGTGTATCATAGTACGCGGGTTTCAATCTGTCAATGGAAACAGTGTCTGGCTTATCGGCTTTCTGGACCACAAAATACTTGTCTGTGCGACTAAGTACCTTAAATGGACCGTCATACAGTGGTGTGAGTGGTTTACGAACAGCACCGTTAGGAATAAAAACGAAAGGTGACGTATATAGATCATTATGTACAAAAACGTGTGTGGATGACGAGCGAGTGGGTGTTGGACGAAGGTGTGACATACGGTCTTTGAATTGTTGGACAAATTGGGATGGGTTAGGACTGGCATCGGTGCTGGGTTGAACATACTCACCTGGAAGGCATATGGTGGTACCGAAAACGAGTTCAGCAGACGTGCTGTGGAAGTCGTCTTTGACTGATGACCGCAGACCCAAGAGAACTAGTGGCAGGTTGTCGCTCCAGTTATTGGGGTTTGGCTGTGATATCAGTGCTGCTTTGAGTTGACGGTGTAAGCGCTCTACCATGCCATTGGACGAAGGATGGTATGCAGTTGTTGTGATGTGTTTACAGCCAAGCAGTTTAGTGAACTCACGAAACAAAGTCGATTGGAATTGGCTGCCACGGTCTGTGTTGACAGTAGACGGTACACCAAATGTAGTAATCCAGTGCTGGAGTAGTACTTTCGCAATATTTTCTGCCGAGGTGCCGGAAATGGGTACTGCCACCGGCCAGCGTATGGAACGATCAACAACGGTTAATAAGTGGGTATGTCAATTTGATGGTGGTAGTGGACCAACAAGATCGACGTGAATATGTGTGAAACGGACGTCGGGAACAGTAAATGTACTGGGAGGAGAAAAAGTGTGGCGGTGGACTTTGTTTCTCTGACATTGTAAACACTGTTTAGTCCATAATGCAATGTCAGAATTCATATTGGGCCAAACAAATCTGGCAGAAATGAGTTTGCGAGATGCACGGATACCAGGATGGGAACGAGAATGAAAATGATCGAAAACGATCTTCCTGTAGCAAGTTGGAACGATAGGACGAGGGTTACCTGTAGACCAGTCACATAGGACTGTGCCATCGGCTGAAGGTAGGGGAGAATCCTTGAGCTGGAGTGTGGAGGATGTGCGCAGTTCGAGCAAAGATGGATCATCACGCTGGAGGTTTGCCAGTTCCGTAAGATCAAATTTAGTCTGCACCGTGTTGATGTCAGGTCTGGATAATGCATCAGCCACAACATTATTAACTCCATGCACGTAGCGGATGTCTGTTGTGAACTGAGAAATATAATCCAAATAGCGGATATCTCTGGGTGAATGTCGGTCAGGCTTGGCATGAAGTGCGTGTGTCAGGGGTTTGTGGTCAGTGTGCACACGAAATTGTCGTCCTTCCAAAAGATGACGGAAATGACGGATGGACAAGTAAATAGCCAGGAGTTCACAAGAAAACGTGCTGTATTTTGTCTGTGCCGCCTGGAGTTTTTGCGAGAAGAACGCTAAGGGCTGTAATTGGTTGTCCACTATTTGGTGAAGCAATGCACCGACTGCAGTATTTGATGCATCAGTCGTTAGGACTAAATCCGTATTTGGATCCGAATGTGGATGGTGCAGCATGGTGGCATCCGCGAGAGCATTTTTGGCTTCTGCGAAAGCTGTCTCGGCCTCGGGAGTGAAATCGATCGTCTTGACGTTGGACTTGAGAAGATCGGTTAAAGGTGAAACGATGGTCGCACAATGGGGAATGAAGCGACGGTAGTAGTTCAAAATTCCCAAGAAACGTCGTAACTGTGTGATCGTTTGAGGTGCAGGAAATGACAGGATGCTGCGCATCTTATCTGGGAGGGGTGTCAAACCGTTTTGATCTATATGGTGCCCGAGAAATTCGAGGGACCGAAAGCCGAACACGCATTTACAACGTTTCTTGGGAACTAATTAACTAACTGATAGTTAGGGGATTCGAACTCTGACTGCTTTGCCCATTGGTGCTTGCAGATTAGAAATACGGAATCACAATATACTAGCTCGATCGGGTGGTGTATTTAATTGGACTCCCTACGGAATTCTTCCTACTTTGGTTTTGTGGTCGGTTCTGCTAATTGACAAAAACAAATCATCGTCAAGTCACAGTCCCATTTTTTGTTTTGTATCGCCCAGTTAGTGACCCGGTCGAACTGTGCTTGGCGAACTTTGACACACCGTTACCGGTCAACTCTGCTACCACAACGGCCTAGCCATGCTTCCCCACTTATCACTCCTGTTTGGTTTATCGAAACATGATCCATTCGGAACCTGTCCGAGCGCAATCAGAGATAGCTGGTATGAATACAAAATATTCGTGAACCTGTCGGAACGGTGGCTATATGTTTATAAACCTCTCTCACTCTCTCTAGGTAATTTCTGTCACTAGTACCCACCGCTGCTTGCCGTGCATGATACGTCTCGACAGTTGACACTTTCGGCCGATGATTCGGCCCTTTTGCATGCTGCACACGCACAAGAAGAATATCCAACTGATGATGACGCATCAAAGACCACAAGCCGTGCATCGTCCGTACCCGAGATCACTAAACAAATGATTGCTGCGGCCTATGCACAAAGGGCAGTTGCGTCGGATTCACAAAGTCATGTGGCCATTCAATTTCGCCTGTCGGCGGCAAGTTCCTCACAGGTTGGTCCACCTGGTCTGGGACTCAACTGAGGACAGATATCTGAAAGAAAACGTATAGCCTCTACAGGTTATTTATAACGAAGTGCCTTCATTGCGCTCAGGCCCCTGCATAGAAGTAGTAAGTCACAGGAATCAATCAGTTTGTGGGAAGAGAGTTGTTACCGTTCATTGCCAGTGACGGAAGGGTGCCATATCATCTAGAGTAGATACTCAACAAACCACTGAGAGCCAGCCCAGATAGCCTTGTGGTTATTGTGTTCGTTTCGTAGTCGTCCACCCCTGGTTCGAGTCCCCGTGGAGTCTGAGGGTATGTGCTCTGCTGGTGATTGCTAACAATGACGAATCAGCTGTACTATGCTCTCGTGGTTTCTAATGATGAGTTGCTGCATGATGGATCACCTTATACAGTTCTAATCTCCTATCACTCATATGTACGTAGATACTTTTCACAGTCCGACCCTAAATGTGTCACCATTAGGAAAGTCTAGACCTGCGGTGGTGAAACGATTACCGTCGTGGGATTTGGACAGTAACGACTCGGGTCCGATTCCCGTCACCGCCGGTCACTTTCTCCGTATGGCAGCCTTTCACTGACCGCAGCCGCTTTCCAGAATTGTTGTGCACTGTTGTATGATAAATTAAAAGCGAAGTAAAAGGAACATTTTTTTGAGTCAAAGTGGTTATTGCCCCTGGATTTGAAAGTTATGTAGTTTTAAATGTGATCAATCTGTTCCAGAATTACGTAAGCAGGATAAGATGGAATGCCATTTTATCGCTTTATCTTCTTAGAGAAATCATGCGAATACCATAAATCTGGTTCATTCGTTGCTTTAGGATTCATGGGTAGTGCGTATTTCCACAAAGGCTACTGACAAACTCCATTCACTTACGTAAGCTGCAGTCGATGGACTCAGTTGAAATAGGAGTTTGTCACTTAGATCTGCTCTCAGATCCCTATGTCCTTTGTCGAAAGCAACGGCCTCATCCCTCACTGAATACCATATTCAAATACACTACTGCAGTTTCAGTTTTCGCTACTGATTTACTTTTTTTGGCGAGATAATCCTTGCCGAGGTAGTATTCATTTACTGTGAAACTGTGGGTAGTAGGTATCTGTGCCTCTATGTTATACGGTCGCGTACAAGCATACTTTTTAAGTCGCCTTTTTAAGAAATTGTTTTTATTTTATTACCGCTAGCTAAAAGCTAGAATGAACAGTGTTTTCAAACCTCCCAGGTGGACGTGGTTGTGCAAGACACTCCGCATGTGTCGTGAGCTTCTAGAGATTCCAACCCCTATTGCGGGCAAAATTTGAGTGTAGGATTTCTGAGTATGTCCTCTGAAATGGAGGTCTGTTGGTTAGGCACTGGTTGAAAATTTCGACCAAAAGCGGCTTTGGATTTCATTGGGAAATATGTATGTATATTCGCATATATTTATGAGACGTATTAGGTGAGGTAGGTAAATTGGGAAACAATTTATGGCCAGATAATTGGGGATAAGAAGCGAAAAAGCGGGGGTGTAGTAGAAAAATACATCGTGAATATGAGTTGTCCTTTCCGGATCGTTTTATATGCATCTGTGGTACACAAGAAGGGAGACCTATGCCCTAAATGATAACAGAAACCTCTTTTGCATTCGTTCGTACATGAAAGGTCCGAAAATTATCCGCCACTTTCATTTAACACCTAGCCCACCGCCTTCAACACCCTGATAGCAAAATTCTGGTCTGTTTAACAGGGGAACATGAAATACTTCTCCTATCCCTGTAAACCTCTATCGTGAAGTGCGCTTCATGCCAGCAGAAAAATTTATGGTCTACGGTTTGCTACTTAAGCTGTAATCAGCAACCACTGTCACCTTTAATCCCACGTATAAGCACGTCCCATTAATTTGCTATCTGACTCACATTGGCAGCATAGTGTGAAAGTCCAATTTTTAAAATATATGAAGTGTGTCCTATTCACTCCCTAAAGACAGATCGCACGAAGGTGGGGCTTGTTTTACTGAACATTTATCAAAATTGAGATGAACATCATATTCAACATCTCACGGTCATTCGATGGGTGTATAAGATGTGAAAGGGAAAATACCCCATAAATACAGAGGGTCGTCACAATCAAACGGAATACTGTTCGTAAAATGGTGTACCATATGATGTGTTAAATTTGTCATACCACATCTTATAGTTATCAAGACAGGATTACAGTCGAATTCAATTGTGAATCAGACCTGACATAGGTTAAGTGGGTGCAACAAAAAAGTCGGTTGATAGCAAAAACTTGTAAACACTTGGTTAGTAAACACCAAACCTTTGCAAAAATGTGGTTGCTTGCCAACCATTTTAATTAACGGTTAGCTACCTTTTAAGGTACCACAGACTGTTTTAATCCAGCTACCCTCCTTTGCGTCTCCACTGATTTCTGTCGTTTTTCTTATTTCTGTCCCAGCATCATGAGAAGTGTGCCTCGCAAAGATCTCCGATGCTATGCTTACGTCAATGACTCTCATACGACCGGATCACAAACATGCAACTAAAGGTTGGTAACATTCATCAGTGCACCATAAGTCTCATTCTCCATCCCCTTTGGCCTTTCGAGATTCCCAACAACTGAACAGTAACCCAGTGGATTTGGGCAACCTCGGAATAGGAAATTATCGTCATATGTTGTCCTGAGTTGAATTCTGTTCTACTGTATAGCCGGTACGTTAACGACACGCTGGTTATTCTAAGGAGCAAAGTAGATGCCGACATATTGCTAGGAAGGTTGAATTCATGGCACTCCAATATAAGATTCACGGTAGAATATGAAACCAATGCTAAATTGCCGTTCCTAAATCTACTTCTCAATCGGTTACCAGAGGATGAACTGCAAATATGCCTTTACCACAAACCTGGTTGGACAGGACAATAATTATATTTTCTAAGCTTCTGTGCCATGGGTTACAAAAGGAGTCTGATAAGAACACTGTTTTACCGACTACGACAGTTTTGTTGCCCCGAACTTGTGCCATCCGAAACAGAAAGTCTAACGAACACACTGATGGACCATGACTATCCACTGGCTTTCATCTGAAAGTACTGTGCCCCTCTAAATCTCAAACCGAGATGTTTATTAGCAAGGAAGAAGGACGCATTCACCCATCTACCTTTCAAAAGCGATAATGCGTTGGCTGGAGTAAGTAGCCGGCTCACAACCGCGGTCGAAAACACCTTCTGTGCAGCCAAATTGAAAAAGAGTGCACGAAACCCGTCGATGTCTCAGTCCAACCAACATAGATAGACTGGAGGTTCATGCTAACTCCAAGTGTATTTGCCAGTTTTCATATACCTTTAGTATAAGGTACATATGAAGGACAGAAAGCCGTCTCTCTACCAGAATGTGTGAGCATATCCCGAACAATCTGAATCTTCGTGGCGGAAAATTACCATATATTGCAGTGGCATGAGGAAATAAAAAATTGCTCAAGTTCATGGAGGCAGTAATAATTCACAGGACAAAGCCTGAACAGTGTATCCAAAATACATTTGTTACGCCATTTACGTTACCGTGGTAGTGACCTGTGACCTCATCTTAATTTAAATCCTATCCCGTTTTTCGGTCTTTCATATGTCGCACCTTTTAGGGCGAATAACTGTCTCTTTCCGTTATTTTGAAGGTATACAAATGTTTTTGCTTGAACTTAATGTAAACACATATAATGTGCGTTAGCGGCTGATTGAGAGCACGCGAAATCGATGGCTTATGTCAATTCTGCCCACATTATTCTTATCGCTCTAATAAAATATTGTCCTGTTTTCCAAATCGAGATGGTTTGACTTCGACCGAAGTTTGACTTTCCGTGCGCAAGGGATAACTACCTTTTTGTACCGGTACAATCTTTCAGTCTTCCATTTATTCTTCATAGTTTTCACTGTGGCTTACTGGACCCAAGTCATCACATGGCCCTTGTCCACACTAACATTCATGGCTCTTCGCTTTTTTAACTTGATCACGTGAATGAATTGGTAACTATGGTGATTGGGAAGACGTTGCCTTTGTTGATTCGTTGACAGTAGTGATGAAGCCAGAAGTGTGAACGGCTTTACACTGTAGATCTACCAGACGGCTTTATTGCAGTTACGAAAAAACGCAATGATTTTGTATTCCATTGCCAATAAAATACTAATAAATTACATAACGCTACTGCTGTTTCCTATGGAGTCAGTATTACTCTTTCAAAAATGTGGTTACATCCAGACATTTATGGGGGTTTTATGGGTATCACTAGATTAACAATGAACCACGTCTATTGAACACTTGGGTATTCCCATTCGTTCGTCTCCGTTTGCAGGATGACAATTAAATCGGTTTATTTCGAGAAACTGAATTACATATGGTTGTAACCTGCGCTTACCGAAATAGTTACCTAAGCAGAAAGTTTATGAAATTGCATAAGTACAGGAAAATCCCTGTTCTTGGACAAATACTCTCGGTGCCTATCATTAAACAAAACAGCAACTTGCGTGGAAGTCATTCGATTTCACAATAGTGCCTTCCACAGGATTTCACCACACTCATTCACGGAGATTCCGTGGATTACGTTCTGAAAGCATACTAAAGTGAAAAGTCACAGCTTCAGTGGAGCAGGGAACATCGTTGCCTCCGCACTGGAACCTATCACGGATAGATGGAGGAAGAAATAAAGAAGTGGGAGCAAAAAGCAATCGTATACTATGATCAAGTTCAACAGTCCATACTTTTGTAACTGGATGTATTTGTACTGTGAAGCTTACTTGATCACATATGATGTCAAGATAAATAAAGAAATCACAGAAGAAATCATTTACTGCTTTCCATTTTGCTCGAATGAATTACAGAAGGCTGCACAGTAAAGATGGATTTAGGGGAAAAAGTTCACCATAGAAAATCATGCTCAATTGTTCAACTTTCATTGCGAGTTTATATTACTTTTCCAACTGGTCAGTATAAATTCAGTTTTCCTAATATGATTCTCTATTGACTAGAGACTTTTGCATATACGACAAATCTTCATCGGAGTGTTGATCAAATCGTGTTGACGTAAATGCTGTTCTTTAGAGGTGAATGCAAACATACGGGTAGTTTATCTAAGATTTAGCCTTTGAAATTGCGAAAAAATATCTCAAGAGAAAAAATCAACCAATTTTCTATGAGAACAGATCACTCATTTGCTGAGATTATACAAAGGCAGATTCTTTTAATGATAGTTAATTCCACCCATAATGTAATATGTTATTTCGCTTTTGAGTAGTTTTCAATATGGAAAATAAAGATTATTGAAGTGGAAAATATCCGAAAGCATTAGATGGTTGTTTCACTTCATGTGTCACAGTCAGATTAAGCCACCGGGTTTCAAAGTATGGCATTTTGCCCATATGTGTTGACAAGTTCCAAGTTAACCAGTGAAGCTTCGTTTCCATATCGTGAAATTTGGAATTTAATGGTCTATTGGGAATTCACGTCAACTGGTAAGCATCGGTGATGTTTATTTCTCATAGAGTGCTTCCCCTGTCCGACCTCTCTAGCGAAAAGTTAAGCTGTATGGACGGGGTCATCCACCTCAGTCCCATTGTTCGTTCAACCCCCGCAAGCCTTGTTGTACTACCTCTTAATCGGAATTTGTTTTATCTCAGACTGCGACTATTATCACACCACATCTTTGCCGTTATAGTCAAGCCTAATTTCGTATCTTGCTCCAGAAAGTTTGCAGAATATCTGTATAATACGAAAATCTTGGTAGAAACTACTCTTGAAGGGTATTTTGTGAATAAAACCAAAACAATTCTCAGAAAGCAGAAATATTTTCCGCCTACAAGCACCCACTTCATTCCATGCTTTGAAAAGTACAAAAATGGGTGAATTTTCGGCAGGCCATGAACATTCATCTGGAGGTTATCCTAATACAGGAAGGCCGTCTTTGGGTGGGTGTCAGTGACGAAATTCTCAAATTCTGTTGTTCTAGAATGTACCGCACCGATCACCCGGTTCCCTATCGTGAACGTGAGAATCCCATTACGGAGCCAGTATTTTTATTACTCTAGTGCATTCTCACGCTGAAAATGACCGTTCTTCAGCATTTATTCTAATGTTTGTGGAGTTACCTTGGATTTTATTTCAGCATGGTTTGTGATGGTGTAGGAAGGTCTAATGTGTGTTATTATTTAACCCCGATGTTCTCACTCAGAATGACTTTCCCTGCAAGAATTAGTGCTGAGCAATTTCGCTGTCTTTTGAACCAACTCTAAGGAGTATCACATTGCCAGCTACCCCGGCCAGGAAGTTCGAACCACTTAGCTGTTCGAAGTTTTCTCATGGTCTACTTTGGAAAACATCCCTGCTTGTGTAAACCAGAGTAACCATCGAGAGATATCCAGGCTATAGTACCAGTCAAATAGTTTTCCTTCACTAAAACTCACTACTGTAAAGCCCGGAAAGTCATAATTTAGCTAATAAGCCTCAGTGCTGTTGGTTGTTTAACTTTGGTCGAGAGGATCCATCATTAGTAGTGTTGCAGGAATGTGCAAGCACACCGTCCACCAGTATATTAAAATCTCAAAAAGATGTCAAACTCAAAACCCATTCCTATCTGACAGAGAATAGCCTCTTCCACTCCATTAACTACAATTATTTGTCCGTACTATGTCTCACTGAGTTTACATTCCTCAAGTGACCACCGTCCATTTGCAGAGCTTATGCCACAACGGCAGTACTTCAGATCAGAGATTTGTGGTCAAACCGGTTCAAGTTCTAATATTCCTGCTCAAAACTGGGCGCACTACTCCATACGTTGAACTTCACCTTCAACAAATTGCAAAAGTCAGGTGGTCACAGATCTCTTCGCTGATTATGGCAACTCATCTGACTGTGTGATAGTTCCAGATCACTCCATGTCTTTGCCTATTACGAAGTCGTTTTATTTGGTTTTCAGCCATTTTATAATAAAGAAAAAGTCGTTGGTCTACACATAGCCTCCAGGACTATTTCGTAGTCACGATTCACTCTAACTCTTTTTATAATTATAATTGAACGGACAATGAAGAAGAGAAAATTGTGGGCAAAAATACAAATCCCCAGTTATATCTTCCACAGTTTTGCCTCCTCCAAAGTTCGTTTTGTTTTGGTTATACTAAATATTACGGTGATTGCCGTAGGCTCTCGTAAAGTCCCAGAGTAGTGATCCCGGATTCACTGTGCATAACAATATTTTTAACTACCATACAAAAACCTGTGTTGGGTGAAAACCGTTTTCACTTCAATGATTCTGATAATTTCTGAATCCCACGTGTCTCGATAAACGCAATATAAGTAACCAAACCCTACAAAGTGTTCTTCTGTCTAATACATTTACAGTGCACCGTTATCTCACCATTCCTACTTCCAACTTATATTTCTTTCAAAATTGTGTATAATGACTATCTACTAATGTATTCCGATAATGTGTACACAGTTGTGCACCACCTTAGTGCCTCATTTTGCCCGATCATGCTACAGAACGAACCACTTGGTTTTTTAATGAGTAGCATCAAAGTAATCCGTATAAGGTTATGTGATGTTTCTTTTTCTGCTTTCAGAACTATTACTCAGTCACTTTCTCCGTTTACTGCTGAACAGCAAGCACGTAGCCGTGATATCATCCGTTAAACACATGAGAGACAGTTATTAGTCGTGGTCTGACTTCATCTGGCAAAGCCTTTGTAGCATCCCAAAAATTCACCGTCTCACTTTATTCGCGCTATGGCAAGTATGATCTGGTCAGCTGTACTTCATGAGGTAGTTGCACCTTCACGTATATCATGCCACTAGTTTTACAAATCCCCTGAACTATATCCCGGTTTTCTGTTTGAACACTTTCAAGTGGCCGTCAAACCATTCCAGTAAATATCTTGATGAAGCGGAATATGCCATTTTCACCTCTGTTAACGTGTAGCAGCCCAAACCAGTCATACTTGCCCAGCCTTTGCTCGGAAGACACTGCTTAAGCGATCATATCCTGTCTATTATGGTCTTAGTAATTTTATTTTAGCATCAGATTAAGAACAACACCCTGCTCACACCTACACCTGCAAATCCATGTCAGTTCTTTACCTTACGGGAATATTTTCGAAAACTCATTTTTTCCACACTGCTGAGATTGACCTGAAACATTCTGAGTTGAATAGTTTTCACACATCTTCCGGAAATCGTCAAAAACCAAGCATCCGTCGGCTTAGTAAATAAACCAAAAGAAGATAGATGGAATTAGTCATTTCATAGCTATGGAAAATTCGCGTGCTATTCTGTTTTATTGGTTTTGTAGTTGAATTTTCTTGCCGATAGTACCAATTTTCTACCCCCCCCCACTGAACAGGTTTGCCTTGTAACAGGAAGCAAGAGTACGTTCGAAGATTTTTAAGTGAAAGCAAAACCTTATCAGTATCTTTTTCATTGCTATTTAAATATATCCGCTCCGCTTGAGATTGCCAGCTTTTTACACACACACAATGAAAGATATTCTGCAGGAGTGTTGTCCATGAATGAAGGGTTAAGTCAGTTATCTATTTACAACAATGCTCCGTGAAATATCCACCTCAAAAAACATCAACTCAACAGTTTCTCACCTTTACTGAGTTCACAAGTCGCCTCGGTTTCCGGATCAAACTCATGCCGTGAAATCGGAATGACGTTCAACAAATTAAATAATAAGCCTGTCGTGGAGCTCGACTCAGCTGCTTAAACTAGACACCCTAACTGGAAGTGTGCATACTTAGTTTCCAGTTTGAATGTTCTGCAATTCTCTTAGTTCGAGAAAAGGTAATATATCCATTCGAAAAACAATTTGTGCGAAAGGACGAGATCAGTATGCAATTACCAACTGTAAAATTCTCGGTTTTGCTAGCCATAGCGTGCGGGCTTCCCTTTGGGTGACATCTGAAGAGTGAATGACAAGAAATCGCCCAATATTTGTGTTCCACGTTCACATAGAAGTACCGGTGAACATTCGAGCTTGGGTTACCATTTACTAAAGTTTGATGATTGACCATGACGGAAGCAACAAAAGTAAAACACAAACTTTAACCGGAGGGGGGAGGGGTTGGGTTCAAATCAAACAGCCAATCCCACACACTTCTCGCGCGTAATGGTAACACATACAAACCAGTTTAAAGCCAAGTAGTGTATAGTGGACCATTTGAAATGTAATTTGTTTAATTCCCGGTCTTTAGCCCACGATAAACGTTTTATTGCTATGTTGTATTCTATTAACTTTGCTGTGTGAGACGAATAAGTTCTGCGAACTTTCTGAATCAACCAGGATACTAATTTCTAAAGTGAACTGTCATTTTCGATGAAGAGATTCGGAGTAATTTCACTTGTTTGAGATTCCCATAAAATAAAAGTTTCAGCAAGATAATAATTAATAGCAAATCTGTCCAAAGTTAAACATGTGAAAATACCGATAAATGTCAGACTTGGGCATTACATCGAATTGGTTACCAAGTAATTTTATGCAAAGTCTGCGCAATTTCATGTATCTAGACAAATCGCAAAAGAAGTGGCTGAAGTTCCTGCTACTCAACCAACGTAAACATTCATTCTCAGGCAATGTACCTTACGTTGATGAATCGATAACAAGTGGAAGAAAAGGGTATGACTATTTTACTGCAATTCAGTACATTTTGAATTGCAAAGGCACAGCGGTTAAACAAATAACGTTACTCAGAGAATGTACTGGTCGCATGAGGAGACTGAATCTTATGCAATGGAAAATCCACTTGCATATTTCACTCCGGCTGTCCGGACCGCGATAGCTCAGCCGGGAGAGCGTCTGCACGCTATACAAAGGGTAGCAAATTCTATTCCGCCTCGCGGCATCCGGCTTTTCGATGTGAAAATGCAAGTGGATTTTCCACTACATAAGTCAGATTACGCCGGATGTCATTGGTTCATTTCTTCTCAACTGTAAGAACCTCATGTTTTGTGTGTGTGCAGCTTTTTCTGTTTTACCTCTTTCTGTCGTTTCCACTCTAGCGTTGTATCCTAGCTTTACCTTTCCAGCCAAAATAACGAATAGGGCGCAGATGTACTGTATGATCTACAGACTGCTTTGACCGTGTGGCCTCAGTTCTAGTGACGAATTTGCCCGAAGCTCGAAGGTGAAAAATCAGTAAATCGTCAGCTATGAATAATTTCGAACAAATATAGATGTAAAATGCACGAGCAATGGTTTTCAACAATAGTTATTTTCAGAGAAAGTATTGTATGCACGAGGAGCCTGAATTGTAAATATGAATAAAACCGGAACAGATACTGTGTACCAATGGAATAGTGGTTCGTGCCTTATCGATTATTCGCCCGCGTTATTCACACCGGGCTGTCCAGACCATGATAGCTCAGCTGGTAGAGCATCTGCCCGGTATACGGAGGGTCGCCGGTTTGATTCTGGCTCGCGGCTTTTTCGATGTGAAAAACACAACTGAATTGTCCATTAAATAGTTATTTTACTAAACTGTTGAACCTATGACTGTCTAAGGGAGACAAAAAACAATACTGAAAATATATTTGGAGAATACTTTTTACTCTCATCTCAGCAGTGGTTGGTGACAGTAGCATGGGACAAAAATTTCGTTTGATCTTAAATAGGGAGCTCTACTGCAAGAGATATGAATCTGGTTCGTCGAAAATTCATTTCCTCTTAGTTACCTTAGTATAAATGCACTGAGAATCGTAAGTTTCCATTAGTTGAGTGAAGAAGTACGGGATAAATTATGCGAGTCCATCTGGCGTGTGTTTCTGCAGAACCTCTTGCTTGAAATCCTTTTGCACACCATTCGCGCAAAATACAGAGTCTGTAAAACACTCGGCGGGCAAATTAGTGACGCACTCAACTTGGTGAATGAGGTAACAGTGTAAAAGTGTGATAAAAGACTGATTAGTCAGAGGTCAACACATTTACCCAGTGTGGTTGTTTGCCGGTAAATTTATGTTCACCATTTCGAAGAAGGGTGAGTCACTTTAGGATGGTTCTTATTTTGGCTGATCTAAAACGGTCACTATAGGCCCAACCGAGTTTAGCATTAACTCAACACATGAAAGTATTTCAGTTGCACTGTCAGTCAATTTCAATAAGGGTTTACTTTGTACGATCACTTGCGAATATTCTAGAGTTCGAACAGTGCATAGAGTAGGAAACTAAATTCTCAAGGAAACTGACTCCAAAGATTTTGAAGTCACATAACTCATTAAACCCGGCTGATATGAGCTGCTTTAATGCAAAGTTTATCCCGTATAGTTTGAACCATCAACCACGTTTAAAGCGACTCATAATTCAACAGGCTAAAATCATAAATACTTGCAGACAGTGAAATCAAACGTACTGCTTCGATTGCTTCGCCATGTGGCAGTGCGTCTTTTCATGCTCAACAAAGTACCGAATATCTTAAAGCCGCGTACACTTTCATTTGATGAATTTATCAAAAGTTTGGTTGTATAATCAACCATTATAGTCCTGACAGTCATTATGAAAAGCGACTTTTGCTTACCTTAATTAAGCGAACAAGTATGATATTTTTTAGCACCCTTAAATATGATTACACCTCTAAATAGGGAATAACTCTGAAAAGCGTTTATTTTGACACATGTCATGATATAACATCAAAAGGAATGACTAGTTTCTTTGATTGTCAGCCGTGAACTTCGGGAGACAAATAGCCCGTCAGCACCTATCATTTCAGCTCACCCTCTAATACATTGCTGAAATATGGCCAATTACCGGGGCGATCGTGAGAGACGGTTTGCTTCCACACCACGATCCGTGTCCAGATCATGCGGATAGCGAATCGAAAATTGTCTTTGTCCACCCAGTGTTTTTCGTTATACGAGTGAACTGGAACCCTGATAGACAGCCTATTGTCCTCACATGGAGTGAACTGAAATTATAAAAATAAGAGATCATCTGCATAAAATAACATGAATTTATCTCAGAACAATCAGATCCAAACGATATAGGATAGCAGCGAACAACTGACTATTATCATAGATTTTATCAGCGAAATATCATAAAATAATACGTAAGTGTCTAAAAATGGTCGCTAGTTTCGGCCAGCACTTCGCTTTTGGTGAAACCCTCATTCCGTTTTTCTAAAGCGTGAATCAGGACATTCTATTTGATTGGGAACAGAAGCTTTGTTTAGAAGCATAGTTGAATTTGCATGTTTTAGAACCTGACGTTTTATTTCTGGTGTGATTGAGTACTCAGAATTTGCACTCATTTGTCATCAGGTTACAAATGGATTGAATACAAAATTACCCAAATGAGGTTTGTTGGATCCGGCTTGAACAGTCACATCTACTGCGCGGAAAACTGGTCAATATCCTTCTCATGCATATTGATATTTAATTGTCTCAGTCCCTGCACATTCTGGTGAGTTATTGATCCGGCCACCTATCGATTGACCTTGTCTTACCTTGGGCGAATGTATGCTATCTCAATTATGTAACTCACCTCAGTGACATTGTTTACGCTCTTCCCTGCTTGCTTACTGGTCACAGTCGGGTTTTGTGTTTATGTTCATAGAAATATATGAAGTGCATTCACTACTTGTTCCACTGTTAACCAAGAACACAACAAGCCTTAGTTATATTTTTGTGTTGCGTAAGAGCTCCTTTCCTCTTTGTATTGCTGAATGTTCCAATTTGATATAAGCACTTTCCAAGACTTAACACTCAGCCTGATAATTGTATTCAGCACGTGTAACTTCCAGTCATATTCCTCTTATCTGCCAGAGTGGGGCTGTGAAACCAGTTTTAATATCCAGTTTCTACAAGTAAAATCTGCTGACATTGTTCCGACTGTTCAATTGCCACAATAATAACGAGAATTCTCATTCACCCAGTCCCCGTTATTGCTTGCCAGCAGATTTTCGTCGATGAGCTCGATGATTTATTAACTACCGTAAAATAACCATGCGAAGAGGTGATTTTCATCTTTTCCAGTGGTCTGCAAATTAGATCTTTCACTTCTATCCCCTGATAACTGATAGTTGACTGAAGGCAATGCACTCATTCAAATTTATTGATTTCACGCTTCATTCTTGATAGGTACAATATTCAATAAGAGGTCTCTTGATGTTTGAGCTCATATGATACGTAGATTCGCTTCCAATGGGCAGTTCAGCGTTATAACCAACTTGGAATATAATGAAAAATATGCTACCAACTTCTTCCAAAATATCCGTCAGACTGACAAACTGCTGAAAGACGTAGATCTACATACAGGCGTATACGTATAATATATAACTGCCACTTCCGAAATTTTCACTCACTTTTGCATATAAGACGCATTTGAATACGGGGAAATCAAACGAATTTTTTAAAATACCATGTAGTGTCCTGATACGCCGTCAGGAACTAATGTACCACTTGGTCATAGTGTCATGTTTCTCAGCAAAAGCTTTCAACAACCCTTTTTTCTTCTAGGGTTTGGCACGTTAAACATTAGTTTGAAGTGATACAAATGGTATGATTGTTGACCCCGACAGGATTCGAACTAAAGCACAGTTGAGACCCACGCTTCAACAACGCCAGTGCTCTACCTCCTGGTTCCTATTTCGCCTGAGTTCAGCAGATTTTTAATATCAGTATCACTCCAAGAATTCATTTAACTTTCTATTTGTAATGTGTGCCAGTCCGTTTCCTTACGGGTGCTAAGTAATCATTCGGTTTTTGTCTGTCTGAAGCAGTTTGCACAGTTTGTGCAAAGTGATGTTTTGAAAGTACTACCTCTGCAACAATCTATCTTCCCGGGTGCTCCCTATTTAGATATCCAGTTTTTAAGAAGGGCTTCATAACCTTTGTAGCCTCCGCGGTTACAGCGGCGACGGCTTCTGTCCACTTCGTAAAACCGTTAACCAGAACGACGATATAACTGTTAACATGTTGAATTTCTGGCACTGGCTGCATTTTGCTTATTCTAAACATTTTTTTCCAGATAATCGGCTTGCACAGGATTTATGGCATGGGATTTTCCGAGTTATGGTCCTTCAATGTCACGAATGACTGACATCGCTGGCAAAATTGTCTACTTCCCGGTGCATTTGTGGACATAAATATCTAACTCGTAACGTGTACTTTTTGTTTGTTCCGGTTGCCTTAAACGACGATAGAGTGAATCCATGTCCGCTTGCTCTCTCCACGGCGGAATCACCATCCACGGTATTTCGTGTGGTCTATATAGTGGAAACAATGGGCCATCATGAATTCAGCTGCCGTCCAAATATGACCCAAGACAACCATTTTCGTAACTGCTCCGAGCCAGTTCTTCACCTGCTGGTCGAGGTTCACTATTTTTGCTAAGTTCATAAGATAAAACCATTTCCGAATCCTTGGCTTGGATCCCTGTCCAGTGTTTTTCACTATTGCCCAGATTGACCACCGTCACATAATCGAAGATGCAGGATGGGCAGACTTCGTGACGCCTGCTTGGTCTACTCGACATGCGGTCTGGGTTACAGTGTCGCTTTTCTGGTCGATTTACGCAGGGGAAAGAACGTCCTTGCAGTTATTCCTGCCAAAGTGACACCTATTTGCCAGGCTCCCTCAAAAGCGTACACCATAGCAAAGCCCCGTGATCGAATAGGACAAAACATTTACGCCTAAGTAGGTAATAGTGATAGTACTTGACAAAAATACCAGAACAAGTGTTTCTTTCCCCTGGAAACCTTTGTCTCGTTCTATTACTCTTAGCATGTGGCTACCGTATGAGATCAGGTGCTTTTTTCTTTAGCAGTTGCCTTGTAATAGAAAGGCCTTAATATTTGGAGACCCCGACATAGGGGTGTGATATAGTCACTGCCGAATATCATCGAAAGCTTTTTGGGATGTGCACGGTCCAATTTAAATTCTCGACCCTTTTCCAGAACGGCGTTCCAATCCTCAGATCCTGTGGTGAAATTGCCTTTTGGCTATCATGCTATTCGACTTCCAGTTGTCGGTAACTGGAAGCCAAGTCTAACCTGCGAAGCCACTGTGATCCCCCCAGTAACTCCAGCAAGTCATCGATTCTAGTTATTGGGAAGGAGTTTTTCTTCATGACCTGGTTGAGCTTCCGGTAGTCGACGCACAAACACAATCCAACATCCTTCTTCTTCAGTAATACTGCTGATGCGGTCCACGGGGATCATATACTTTACAATGATTTCATAGAATCGGGAAATATTCCTGGCATGCATTTTAAGTGATCCAAGTCAAGTAATTGCTTTATACACTCCGAGGGGTGAATATCCAGCCTTCACGTAACCATGTACAAGTCCTCAAAAAATTGAAAGCCATACAGTGCCAAATAAAATGGAACACTGGGTTAATGGGGAGTTAACTACAGTGTCATTTCCAATGTGTTGTTAGCTCAGCTATTACAGAAACTGGAGAGTGCAAAAACCTTTCCAGGTAGAACTGCTGTATGCCCTAATTCGTGCATATAGATGTTTGTACTCAGAACGAGGGAAAGATGTAGTTATAAATTTTACTACGCCTTCGTGAGGAGGATGAGCTGAATCAATGAGACTCTACTAGACATTTATTGGCAAGCTTTACAATGTTGGGATGTGACAAAGTGTGTAAAATGCCGTTGGGGTTTACCACTGGCAGATGGCAAATCTATAGGGATCAATCGGTTAACCTGAAGTCTTTCTACTACAGGCTGGGAAAGATGACAGGTGAAGCATATAGCTAGGGAGATAGGACAAGCGCAAAGATGAAGCGTTTGATAAAACATGTGGGTACAGATTGGAATTTAAGGCGTGAGTCATAGAGAGAAATTCGTCCAGTTTTCACAAAAATGGAACAAACAAGTTTGGACCAAGTAAGGTGACGGTTGAGAAGCAATCCAAAATGTTTGACTTAATCAGCTGTTCCTCATTTATATTAATAGACTTGCAGTCGTTTTGAAAACTGGATGGCTTGCTGCCGTTCTGAAAGAAAAAGGCTATTTCATCACACATGATTGGGTTTCAGCCCAAGTAATGAGTATGAAACCAATCTGAAACTTGAGTGAAGCCATTTCGTAGGGTGGGAAAATTAGAATCTCAAGCTAACGGCATACCACATGTGACGTCACTCACGGACATATAAGCCAGCATGTAGATCCTTCAGGGGATTCCAAGTCTTGCGATGACTTCCGTTGGCTTGAAGGTCACACGTGTAGATCTAGTTGATGCGGTATAACCCAGTCCTAATGGCTCTTGTTAGACTTTTGACGTATAGTAGTAGATGATGATATTTGAAGGCGAATTCATTTTTGAAACTAAGCTTTTTGTGATCGGGACATGACAGAAGATCTGAGTGCAAATACGAAATTTCTTCTGAGCAGAAGAATCAAGAGAAAAAGGTATATGGCCAGTAGGATGGGCCCATGAGCTCGTATGAACCGTATCTAAGAAAGTAGAGAATTCTTTCTGAGCAACCAAATCCCGTAGCTTATTATATTCTCAGGAAAAATCTGCCCCTTCCAAACTATACGACCTCGGCCTCGTGTGATATATGTGTGCTTGGTATAACTGTACATCTTGGATGAGTTTTATTACGCTCTGAAATTCCTAGACCTTAGACCGTTGATTGCTTGTCCAAGCGTCGCTTATAAGACCGCGGGATGCCCCGGTATTGACCAGCACTTCCATTTATATGTTGGTTATTGTCAGTGGAACGGTTTGGTAGGGTTTAGCATACGAGACATAAATCAATGACAAGGCAGACTTATCTGGTCCGCGTTCTCGCGGGGTATCTGCCCATTCGCCGTCCACTACTGAGCCTTTGATAGCATTTCTGTGTTGGGTATTGCCATCAGTCAGTGATTCCTCTATATCATCCGGAATTTAATAAGAGCGGAGATTGATATTGCCTTTGTACATAACCAATCCGGGGTGGTCTGCTTATATATCAGCGCAGAGTCCCGGACTGGTAACAGAAGGCTTTCAGCCTTTGAGAGCCGGTGGCGGTCGCAGAGCAAGTTCTTCGTAAACCCGAGGCACCGTGGTGTGCTCTCTCAGCTGTTGGCACATGACATTTCCAAGCTCATCGACGGAAAATTATGGAAGAGCCTTCTTGCCTAGGTGTCGAAGGATCGTGGCATATTTCAAGATAGATGCCCCAGGATTTTGCGCTCGGTTGTGGACTTCAGCTAGTCCGGTTATGAATAAACCTGGGAGGTCCGGCAAGCGCCTGACGTCATCGAACATACCGTCATTAACAGCGACGGAAACCACACGGGCTTACATGATACAGTCTTACGCAATCTTATTCATAGGCTTCGCACCACAGAAGCAGACTACAAGGGTTATTGTCTTAGATCCTTGCCCCAGTTGTCAGTTGTTATAGATGCACAATCACATAGTTCTGTGGAGCGGCTGTTACTTACGAGAAGTGATAGTGCATATATGCGCTCTTCTGCATCACTTTCGAGTAAACCTGTGCAGGACCAAGTTAGCTGTCGATAAGACAGAAGTAATGAAGAACTAGGATTCACTGAGTCACCAATAAGATCGGCCGTGGTGCGGCTCGAATCTCAAACCATACGAGTGCACGAGGACCAATGAACTAGCACCGACTTTGTGTGTGCGTTTTTAAAGCCTTTTCAGCCAGAAAGGTTTGCTAATAAACTGCAGTCGTAAAACGATTTGGAGTTTGGTGGTAACCACGAAAATCTTGTATGGAAAAATCGGTTTTTCTAAACACTGCAGATGCTGAATGAAAAGCAGCTTCATCAGGAAATTATTTTCGAGTGGTTTTTGGAATCGACCGATAATATTTTCTTAAATCACACTCTCAAAGTGACCAGTACGAGGCATTACATTTAATACAGTGCACGTTTTTACGTGAGCTCCATAGTGGTCACATGTTCATGCGATTCACTCGATATGTCCGCCTCAGTACTGAATACTCAGCCTCATAACATGAATTTTTAACTTACTCAGTAGCCAGAACTAAGGTGTCTACTAATTTATCTCCTCCGAAGAGCAGCATGTGTGATGACTGGTTCCGAAAAAGCAGTAACGTCTACGAGGAAGAAGTTTTGTGTGAAACTTTTGAAAAACTTGACCATGAAATGCAACGAAAGACTCAATGGTAGATCACAAATATTTTCGTCAAAAGCTAGACAGTGCAGCACCTTATTTTCCTTAGCACATCATCAAACAGAAGCAATGATCAGAAGTACTAGGTTTATCTTCTGGTACATTGTATCATGTGATAAGTGATAGGCGGTATTCTTTCTCATTCAGAAACTAAAAACTCCGGAACGGAGAAATTAGATAATGTGTTATGAAACTTAGAGAGCTTTTCATATCTCACAGATGGTGGTTGGATTCTAAACTATATGCCATGGATCATAGTGCAGCCTCAAAGTCCAGCCGAGCATCGAAAACCACGGAAGCAACGCACTGCTCTTTCATCTTCGTCTAGAACCGGTAGCGATGCGTCTCCACGGAGCCTCCATTGTGAGTTGAACACAGAGCGAACAAATTTGAATCGAACTCGTAACCACCAGAACATGCGGGCTGACTGTCAGCGGTTTCTTGAAAATTATCACTGTATGACACAACGCCCATTCTCCCTGAATGTTTTAAGGCAAAATCCGGTATGAGCAAAAGCCATAAACTGCATAACGCGTTCTCCCTACGTGAGATATCCTCTGAGCACGTGCATTGCCCCAGTTCCTTTTGCTATGCATAACAAAACACAAGTGTGTATTGGTTGGTTGACCATTACTAATTTACTCATTTGCGAATAAGATGATAATTCCTGATGATATTCATAGCCTGATAGCTATCCACATTTATTTTATATGTAATTTCGGCTGTGAATTTGGGTTTGGGAAATTTACATTATCCCTACGATTGAGTGTAATATTTTTTATCGCTTCCACCTTTTGTGATAGTCTAGAAATACAGCACCCTAGCCTAGAGTCTGATATCAATATAATAGCAATAATAATCACGTTTTTGTCTAACAAACCAAAATTTTTACTTTAGGGGAACTTGCAAAATTATGCGGAGTTGTGCCTGGTATATATCACAGATATTTCATGATTACTCAGTTTGTTTCCCCGCTACAGTTTTTCAACACTGCAAACATTCCAGTGTGTGTGAAGCGAGTTCGAGAGTGACATTTGTGTCTTACGCAATCAGTTCGCCTACTTTAAAGGCCATACAACGGAACTGCAGCTGACACGGGTTACTTATTCCATTTGATTTTACGACAAGTCTCAATCTGATCGGAAGACGAGGAAAAAAGTTACCCACAACACAGAGCAGTTTTGAGGACTACAACATCCTTAAGCTTTATCGGTATACCTGGGTCCAGCTCAGACTGGCATTTCCGGATTCTCAGTTCGATGAGGTAATAAGTCACGCGAAAGTCATTGCAGCCCGAATCTAGATGGAGAGAAGCCTGTTCACGCAAAACTAATGCTGAATATGCCCATCTTTTCGTGAAAAAGCATGTTACAGTAGAAATTTCCTCTCGATTTATCACCTCAGCCTTTCACATATATAATACTAGGTAAATGAGAGTGCGAGTTTATTTAAATTCCGAAGTGAGTGAGTGAGAGTGTGACAATTCGGGTAGCTGTTTTTCCAATAACCGGTGAAAGCAGCGCAGAGGTTACATCGTGAGCATCAAAACACGCATTTCATGTTTCTAATCCCAATCTTGGGATGGTAGTTTGCACACTGCTGATGGTTTCTTACATGTGTGCGGAAGCAACTCTTTATTGTTTCCACAGTGAACTTTGAAGCACTTAGTGGATTTTATCGTAATATATTCCCTTGAATGGAATAAGATTACACCAAATACCCACAAATGTGTTAAAACGCGAAAGGAAGTATGAAGCTGAAATTTGGATATATATATAGATCCAAAATGTATAAAGTGTAGTTGAACCTAACCAGTGGGACCTGGTGAAACGGAATAGTCTAAATTAGTTGGATTTTTCAAAGTTCACTTCACACTTTTTCCTAGCAAGACCCGCTGAATTATGGTTCAGTTTATTACGAACTGTGCATAGGCCAAAACAGATCAAAAAATACGACACCTTCGAATGCACAACACTGTTACTCACCGTTTTCAGTCTTCCAAAGAAACAGGGGAAGAAAGCTTTGGTGCAGATTTTGCAACAAAAAGAACTCGCACCATACCAAATGGACCGACAAGAAATCGTCCGCTACTCATGTGAGTCATTCCCAAAACAGTCACATGAGATGATGGAAATTAAACCTGACTAAACGATTGTCTTCGATTTGTGCCTCTAGGGCGCCACTCGATTCGCAAAGGTTTTCGGGAAAATAAGATTTCTCGTGACCGACACGTCCATCTAATTGCAGTCTTTCATGGAATCGGGCGATCGGAGAGCGGGAGACTACCCGGGGGGAAGAGACAGTCCACAATTTAATGGGCCGTGCACAAACTGTACATGGGATTTGACAAAAATAAACCGAACACAATAGATGTTATTTCACAAACACTCATAAATCAACTGATTTTGCCGACGGTAAATAATGTTGGGATTTACTCTTCAACAATTCATTCTGCTGCGTTCTTTTGTGAACTGGTCTCATTCTAATTCAATCCTTTGGTAGAGTATTTTCGTTAAAATTTATAAGAAAAGCTTCCTACTAGTTTAGGAATTTGAACGAAGTTTCTGAGTCTGTTCAACGTTTCCACGTAACCTCTTCACCGATCTTATTCAAGGTAAAATATTTGCTGAATGCAATGCCCCAATGGCTATCCCGGAATCGGCTTCAAGATCCTGCAGTGATAGCCTAGGCAACCACACGGAAAGAAATATCCAAAACAGAAATAACAACAACAACATCGTTGCTTTGTATTTTGGCCTTTTGAACTTTATTCTTTATCCTCCAAGAATATAAATCCTACTTTAATAGCAAAACCTTCACAGTAAACGAGAAGCCACTCCCTTTCAGGTCACTCTCGTCTTCTTAGGCGAGTTCTTCTAGTAAACCAGTGCAAGCAAAGGTACTGTGGAATAAGAAACAAATTCGTCAAATCTCGACCCATACAAGTAGTAACTAGAGTGCGGTTCATTTCTGGTTTGCTATTTACGTTATCGACCAAGTTCCATCCTTCTTGTAGAACAAGTGGAAAGAAATTACTTTGGGAAAAATTCCGTTTCGGAGACCATTTTTGAGTGACACTCTTGTTCCCATGAGAATGTTGTCTCAGAAATATTATAACAAACAACATTTGTGCTCTACGGGGAGATGGAGTTCAGATTTCATTTTTAACTTTTGGCTTGGCATAATTATTTCCCCGTACTTGTGAGTCCTTGTCTAATACTGTTTCAGTGAAGAATTTTAGGTATCACTCGCGTCCCCTTGCGACATTACGATCCACAAAATAGTGTTAGAAAAATAAAATAATGTTCTTAAAGTAGGAAAAGATCTCAGTCAACAGTTTGCGCTGCCGATATTGCGGAGATGATTTTGAAGACTGTTGTATTAATCACAAACAAAATTCTCAAGTTTTGTGATCCACTTAGCAGTTTGTGTTTCGCTCACGTATGAGAAGGGGAATTATTCTCATTTGTAAATCGGCTACTCTGAACAGGCGCGGTCCGAAAAAGTTCCCGATCCAGTGGACACACGAAGGCAGAATAATAACGCGTGAATGACCAGTGAATTATCCTTTTACACGTTACACGACGACTAATCTGTGAGCTGATATTGTCAGTTGAGGTATTTCCTTTCTCTGAAACGAACAAAACGTTTTGATCCAGAAAAGAAGGGCCGTTTGAAATCTATTATCCTAGGATTTATCCCTTCCAAACACAAAACTTGTTTTCCTTTAAACTAGCTAATAACAAAGAATGAAGAATTTCAAAAAAATCATTGACGGTTTTTGCAAATCAGGCATATCAATATAAATGGTATTGCCTACCACAAAATATAGTTGAACTTTGGGTTATACACCACCGCCTCGCTTCATTTCAGTAAACAGGAAACCGTCTATTGCATCAATCAACCCTTTGTTATCAAAGTTTTCCGACATTTTCTTTCAGTGCCGGTGGCAGCAGTTCCAGCGAGTTCCTGTTTTATTGTCACGTAGAACCGAAACATGAGAGAAAAACACGATGTTGGACAACAGCTAACATCGTGGTTCACTTGAACTGTGAAAATCTGTATGACGGAAAAATCACAGCGAGAAGCACATTGCGAGAAACGATTTTAATGTGCAGCAAAATTTATCAAGCCCACATTGATTCCTTTACAAAGTGTAGTTATATGAATTTTTTGCATGAATTATAATATAGCGCAGGCGAAAAATTCAAGGTAAGTTCATTTATGTTTTGTCATATACTCAGTTTGTTACAAGCAATTGTTTACCATGGAATAGATTTTACAAAGTGTTCTGTTGTATTTGGAAAATACGAGATTGAAGTAAGTTCATTTTCTGAAAAAATGCCTCATTGATGTAACTTGTTCTTCAATCTCAATTTATGCTATTTGTTCGAAAATGCTTTGTCATAGGAAATATTACTGGCACAAGGAGCCTGAATCTTATTTAATGAAAAATCCACTTGCATTCTCCAGATCCAATAGCTCAACGCCTCGAGCTGGGATCCAACCGGAGACATTCCGCTTACCGGGCTGAGACAAAACAAGCTGAGCTGTCGCGATACGGGCAGTTGGATGTGAACACTACTCAGGCCACTCGTGCCAATAATACATTCGATGGACATTTTCCGCGTCCTCTGGGTCATTTTCAGCCGTGTACCTTTTCTTCCCACTGAAAAGTGACCAAAGAGGCTAGCTCAGAGCATAAAACCAGGACAGTTGCTGTGTACATTTGGAATATTGGTCTGCATGTCATCGGATATTCGCCTGTGTTATTAACACCCATCTGCCCTTATCGTGACAACTCAGCTTATTGGGTATCTGCTCGGTAAGCTGAAAGCTGCTAGTTCGATTCCGGCCCGCTTGTTTGCACTACTAATGTAAAAGATGTAAGTTGGCTTTTCATTGTATAGAATATTCTTTGTTTTGTTTCTCGAGGGTAAAATAACTTTCCTGACATTGAACAGGTGGTCAATATCGGGCAGTGATAAAACTGCTCCTGATACGATGAAGGGTGATGGGTTGATGGATTATTCATTCCTTCAATGCGATATCATGGGGGTTTCACCAACCGGTGTGTCATAGACGAAGTTCTAAATCCGTTCGATCCGTCCATATAAAAGCATCCTTCTTTGAAGATCTATGCGATAATATCTTATGGTGACAGATGCTCAAGGGCACCTTACCGAAAATTATTCTCCTCAGGGAGGAAATCAAACTGTTGTAAATGCTTTTAAGGAAATGGGCAGCAAACGTTCCATTTGTCAAACTGTATCATACTGGCAAATCTAACATGGAACAAAAGGTGACCGGTGGAAAAGTCCCTGAGCTTTGGTTACGTTCTGTATAAAACTTCCGGAGCGGTGAATTGCGTTCACCAACGTGACGAACGCCGGCTGGACTCAAATTCAGGTTGGTAGATTCTATAGTCCGAGATGCTAACTGTCTGCTCATTGCTGATTACATATGTTGTATACGGAACTCCACTAGGTAAACCCACTGGAATTTATTTCGGCCACTGACGAAGGACGTTTGAGCTCAGTAAACATCTCGGAGAGCAGTTCAATAAGAAAAGGCTGCTTGGGAGACAGCTACAATAACCGGACCAGATAACCAAAGGGGAGTAGAGGTTTGCGGCCGTTTCAAAAGCCGATTTTCAGGCCACATCCAACCCAAACGGAAAGTGGTTATTCATCGATTGATGAAGAACAAGGCGAAATTCTAATCAGTGTTGCGTAGTGTAGCAATACTCGTAATTTTTGAGCATACTACACCGTGATTCAAATGGAAATACCATAAATTTTCCCTTGTCATTTAAGTTCTTGGTCCATATTAGTTGCATTATTTGAAATTCTAAAATTATTATGTCTTGGATGAAACTTGGGTAAGACGCTTCCTGTTATACAAACAAAAGTCTCAAGACCACAATGAAAGGCAGGCGATGAGACTGCAGAAAGTGAGTTTGAGAGTTTTACTGAATTGTTCCAATACATGATACGGTAGGAGCATTCAATATGGCACTAATAACAGTAAAATAAATGCTGGAATAATGAAAACTTTTATTCACCAGTAGTACGTTAAAGAAGTAATTGAACTGTTCAGATCAAAGCGAATTTCTGTAAAATATTTGGACTATAATTGTGTTCCTGCTAATCATTAATTTTTGTATACATGCTGATTGATAAGGTAACGCTTTTTAGTAATACTGGTACCCCACTCGTTCAACAGAATGTGTAACCTTAACTTATTAAGTCATTTACCTAAATGATAAACAGTAAATAAGTTCACATTTGAAATTTCTTTCCGCTGAAGCACATGTTTACCAGTGTTTCGGAAAATTAATGTAAACACCCAGATTACCCTTGGGACATCCAATGGTTTATTGGCATCCCCACGGAAGAGCTGGTAAACCTTTTGATTTATCTAAGCAGATCGCTTTGTACCATCTGGATTCCGAGAGGAAAGTTTGCCGTTCCGTCACATCCCTTGGATAAAACGTTGCCGTCATTCTTCTGAATTCTACTCAGTTAAAAACACACAATTCCTGACAAACTTAGTATCCAGGATCTCAAAACAATATCCAACATACAGAGCTTTTGCTAAAAGCAAACAAGTCTGTTTGTTTCATTGAGGACTCCAAGGGGCCTAGTTTGGACTAGCCTTTGGTTGCTAATGGCCCATCGAGTACAAGCTTCTCTTGGTCTAGAATGTTGTGAAGAATACCTCTGGTATGATTGGAACCGAAATGTAAGTAGGGTCGAGAATCAGCTTTTAGAGGAGTTAACGATCCAACATGATTTACCACAAAACGGGCAGTTTTTGGCGGGAGAGATTCCAGATTGATGTGGTCGGTTTCAGGATGCGGTAATTTTCAAAGTCCCCTATAAATACTATCGTGGTGACCGGCTTACTAATGAAAGAGAAATTTTGATGATGAGAGACCATATGATACAGTTCTGTACAAGAACAATGAAGTGAGTCTTTACGACAAAGGCAACAAAATGTTTTTTAAGTCAGGAGGTACGCTACTAAGACGAGCATATGTAGGTTTGGGTAATGCAAGAAGGCAATTCACGAAAAAAACGTAAACCAGGAACAAAACTGGAGGGACAAACACTTTCATGAGTAGAATCAGAAAAAAATAAACTCGGTGAATAAAAGGATATGCCAGAGGGATCAAATATGAAATTCTATTCATAGTGGTACCAATGCATGATATCATCAGAGGATAGAAATACAGTAAATTATTTGTGTCGGATGTATATGTAGGTGTGGCCCTCAGCTGATAATGAGATTTCCCGAAATTTCTAGCAGGCTAAGAGTGACAGACAGGCACACGAACATGTATACGTCTAAGGACAGAGTTAAAATCACGGATAAGCTTTAAGTGAAACTGAGAACCGCTATCTGTTTTGTTCTTTTGACAGACGCCACATGTGTAAATCTACTGGTGCTTGTACGTTGCCGAAACGGTTTCACTAGATGTTCCTGCTAAGGAAAGGCCATTGAACAACGAATGAAACGACTAGCATATGTTAGGTGATAACAGAATCCATCGGCCTGCGGTGTGGGATAAACTGTCTTATTGAAAGTTGGAAAAGTATATCAATAGATTAGAGCTGTAGTAAGCCAGAATGCACACGTAGTTGAACTTTGATCAGATGCCAGAGGATGCAAATAAGAGCTCAAACACAAACTTCTTTGTTCATATGGGGTCACACATAACGAAAAGGAATACGTTTCAATGTGGCACGTATGCCTGGGTGGAATGCTGAATAAAAATTACGAAAATCACCTGGCAGGACAGAGTGGGGTGAATGGTTGGGGCTTTCCAGTAGTAAAGTCATACAACAGAGCCACCACTACCTGGACCAAGTCATTTCTTTGAGTGCTGGTACTGATGAATAACGACAATAAATCAGTTACTGGCCTTCTTTTTGAGCTTCCAGTATCTGTTACTTGATGAGCTTCTGGGTGTTGGAGATTTCGGTGGAGGCTGTGGCGGAAAACAGCACCTGCTACCAAGTTTGAGGAACCTTCTTTGTATCCAAATTCACTTGTATGCTGAATTCCCCCAGATGAATAGGGATCAGAATGTGAGACCCACGCGTAAGTCAAAGGCTTTGAGTTCATATAGCTAGGACGAGGCGTGGTTCAAAAAAGTGACGGAAATGGATCAAGGCAAACCGGTTCGCCAGAAGCTCAGTTCCGAATGTATTATAATGCTTTGATGCTGAATCTTATGATGAAATGGAGACAACGGCTCGAGTCAGGTCAAGCCAGGTTAGGGAAAGCTTTTGTGAGTCCGAAGCAGAGTAAGTTTTCAGCGCCTACCTGATTTAGAGAGTAGTCCATAAGAAAAGAGCGGGGGAGTTTATTGGAAGGCGCAGAGGAATGCGTGAAAGCAAAAGGGAAGCAGTAAATACAATCTGATTAGTGATGGAGATGAAAAACGAGATCCTTGTTTACTTGGTAGCGGTCCAAGTGTAAGCAGATAACATAAGGGATGAAGCTGTTTATATACGTAGACTTGCTTAAAGAATTTCGAGTGGTTGGAAGACCATGGGCGGCTTTAGACAGCCTGGAAGGAAGACAATGGTTTATGTTGAATGATAACCTATTTGTGAAGTTCCCAAAGGCATCAAAATGCTTGACAATGATAGAATCTATGGAAATATCTTTCTTGATGCTGCTACAACGGGGGAGAGCAATTTTTAGAGATTTGGTGGCAAGATAAAAATTTCTTCTCTCTTCAAACAATGAAAAATAATGGAAGTATAGCCAGAGGGGGAAAGTGTAATAGATTACAAATTAAAGCACAACATAGCAAGATACTCTAAGTTCTCGCAGTCGAGAAGATGGAGAAGAAATCTTCCTGACTTTTGTGGGGACGGTTTCAGTGTGACTAGTCCAGCAAAGCTTGCGAGTTAGAGTAACTTCTAGGTAACTGAAGGAAGAAGCTTAGGGTAGATGTTGGTTAAAAATGGATAGATCTGATGTGTTGGTAAAAACACTTCGGTAGTTTGATCCAAATGAAGATTGTGGGGCACATGAAGGTGTTTTGGGGCGTTAACAGAGAAAGAATTGAAAGTAGACCTGTAGACAAATTTTGGAACTGTTTTGGAAAATTTTAAACTTCATTTACAGAGACATCCAAGTACAGCATTATCTGCACACTTGCAGCCCATCAAGTTAGGTGAAATGATGAATTTACGAATTTGAAAAGAGAAAAGAAACGAGGACAGAACGGCACCCTGGAAAACGCCTCACTCAATTGGAATAGAAGATGAGTGTCATTTGCCAGCAGAAGTAAACCGTATATGATTAGAAAAATAACCACGAAGGGTATTCAGAGTACAATTTGTATTCCACAGTTTGTAGCTTTTCTGTCCGAATCGCTAACTGAATAGCATCAGTTCATCGAGTAATTATGGCTTCCTTGTCTTCGTTCAAGTGGCCCAGGTTTGGAGACTTACAAAATGCAACGTTTGGTTTTTTCAGTGATTGTTTTCGTCTAAGAAGTTGAAGCTAACTTGCGTGCTCATTTTTTAGCAATGAAGTTGTAAAGTTGTTAAATTTTGGAGCACTTTGGGATGGAACAGCTACTGAGGTTGATGATGCTCAGAAAAATCCAAAGGTTTTTAATGAACTGTGTTTCTGAGCAGTCACAGGTCATACGAGCAAAATCTGATGCTTGAAAATTCAAAATAAGAAAACGGACCACTGCAGATTTTGCTGTCCATTCCGTCAGATTCAGTTTTTTGTTGAGATGTCGTTTTTAGCGGGGCTGACAATGACTGGTCTAAAATTCAATTAGGTGGAACCTCTCATTGACGAGGAGAGGTATAACAGTCCGCGATTCCATCGGACCAGTGTTTCTGTGACAGACATTATTCGCAATCACCCAGCGAGCAAAGGCACGTGTTGCTCATCAATGGCGCAAAATATGATGAGGCAATGGACAAGGCAAAAATACTTTCAACCTGGGGAAAGAAAATAAAAAATGGCGTAAAACATGTGTTGCGCCAGAGAATATCTTCGTCAATTTGAAAGAAAGATGTATGAAAGTAAAGTGGCATGGTGTTTGGGCGAATTAAAACTGATATCGTTAGATGAACCGTCTTATGTTTCATTGGTGAGCAGTTTAAGTCTCATTGAAAACACCATGGTCATCGATTTGCATTTTGATGATCTTTCGTGAGACTTACAAAATTCATAAAACCGTATATCCTGATAAGCATTTTTCAATAAAAACTCATCGCAGTGAATTCAACATCTCAAAACTCAACAGACTATTTGATATGAACTAATGGAAATCACGTTTACCTCAGTTTTGAGGAGTGTTATAACAACACGAAAAAACAGAGTTCGCTCTGGGTGATGTGCCATGTCATGTAACTCAAAGGGTTGGATGACATTATAGCCATGGACATGTCTGTAACAGCCATTAGATACTAGAATGGCAAGAGTAAGAACTCTCTAAAAGTGCCATTTTTACAGGTGCCTCGCCACAGCCCCAAGACAGATGTGTGCATGATCAATCCTGGTATACAAAATCTAATCTTCTACTGCTCATATAGTAACTAAACTCAGCAGGTTGTTTAAAGGAATGCTTTCATTGTACTTATGCCCCTGCAAAGGGGCAGTCTATCACAAGAGTCAATCACTATGCTTGAAATGCTCTGAGAATATTTAAATCAAATCGCAACGTCACGTGATGTATCAGTTCGGTGAACCACCGGACCCAGCTCGGATAGCCTGCTGATTAGATGTCCGACTGACAATCGTTCATCCCTGAGTAGGGTCCATACGGGGGCTTGTTGAACGCGCATGCACCTGATGATTCCTAACAAAGATGAAATAGCCGTGCTGTGCCTCTATGGTTTTCAATGGTTTGGACGTTCATACTGCTTGACAAATCATATTATCCTTAGTCTCTTCGGATAACAGGATGACTAGTCTCGCGAGCCCCGGGAAAGACTGGTAGACCAATAACCTATTACCGGAGAGATAAGTTTGCATGAGAACAAATAAATTTTATTCTTCGTTTATTCGTGTTATCGTGCTATTTTGCTCCACGAAAAATAACACAAAACAGAACTGTATTTCACAATTAAACTGGAATAGTCTACTCCGAAGCGTGGTTTCCTTGGGAAGAGGGGAATATTTTCAAAAAGACCACGATATACATCAGATTTCGACAATTCCTGTAAAATATGAAATCAACCGTTATAATCAGAAAAATGGTACACGTGTGGTTGGTTCTTGTACCAACTCACCAACACGGTATTCGTAAGTACGATCGTTTGAATAAAGCGAAATAACTTGAGGCAGTTGATTCGTCTACGAAATAAATAACTCTGGAGGAATAATATCCAATGAGCTAATTCCCAGTCAAAATACAAGTAATTTGAACACTGATCTAGACACGATATCTTGTGAAAATTCCATAATCTGATATAATCATGTTGCAAACATAACTGCTGGTTCTTTGATTATCTCTTTCAGCTGGTTTTTTTATTTATCATCGCTCAAGTACGTGTTGGACCCTGAGATATTATCATTTGCAGATGCTAAGAATAATTAAATTCAGTTTCACATTCGGAGTACAGAAAGCTGAATGTGATCAGTTCTGCATCTTGATCGATAAAAATCTAGGTGACAATTGACTCCATTAGTACAAATGTTCTTAGTCAGTTTATATTGGGTGCTTTTGATTTGGCCCATAGAATCTTCGTGCTTTGAAAAGTAATAGTTCACGGTAATTCACCTTTCACGTCATCGTGGGCTTTTTTCTCACGACGAATAAATTTGAAAGGAATTTGGGATAGGTAAATTTATGATGTTGTGTACAGCATGGGTTGAATGTTGGTAATATGAGATTGTAAGATGCTCAAAGGTCTCCCTACGATAACTCGATATCAACCTGAAATAATCCCACATCTGGGACACCGATCAAATGATGAACACTCAGATCGATTTCTCGTTTTCGCATAAGCTGTTATTCGTTAACTTTTTTTCCAGGTAATTCTGACCGTTTTTATCCCCTTATGAACATGTATGTTTTTTTTAGTTTCATCATATCAAACATGGTATTGATCGTGAAACATAAGCTTTTTTACTATCATGTTGAATTTTCATTGTAGTGTTTCGACGCTCTCGAATGCCCAGTATACCTTGAAATTATTTACAACACTGACCAGCCGAGAGTCAAACAGCGTTCGGGGTTCAGAACGGTGAATTGTTACATGTGTGTCCTTAATAGCAGTTGATCAATGTATGAAGAACGAGAGCTCAAGAGATGATTAAGGTATGCTTGAGAAGCAGGAAATTTGTCTTGTCTTAACTACTACCGTATTGAGAAGAATTCTATCACAAAAATGAGCTCGTATATGGAATTATTTTGACTAAAATTATTTTATATTTTGAAAATGATGATTTGGATCATGCATTAAAACCTCCAGGTAGGATGTGATTAGAACAAAGAGCAGCCAACATAAAGAGTCAACAACAGTCATTTAGAAGAATGACCATTGCTCGAAGGTCCTCTATCCGGCAGCTGACCATGGAACACTATTACTTATTCATACACGTGGCCTAGTTTTCGGTGCTGCTAGCTCAAATGGAGGCAACTCGTTCTGGTACCAGAACAAGGGCTGTTGTGGAAGGACTGCTTTTGAATATTAGCTATATCTGTCAGTTGGAGCTGTCTCAAACTGCGTGAATTTTCTTCAGGGACAAGATTACCTTGAGAGAATTGAAAAAAATGGCTGTAATTTGCTCCGTAAATTTCAGAGAACTTCATCTTTACGAAACGTGCAGTCAAGTGCTTTCAGCTGGCATGTAATCAAGTCACCCAGATTGAAAACTAGCTCTATAAAACTGCCGCTGTGCGTTGTCGAAATCTCTGTTTTCACCTAGTCATGGGAATCAATTGTCTAGTCCTCATTATGATTTTAAATGTAAAAAGAGAATTGGTTTGGCTGGACCCAAGTATCTAAAGCCGTGGACCTCAGCGGATTTCGAACCCACGTATCGATGCCACTCACGCGATGGTAGCACAAGTGCTTCCCACTTGCTGAGTTACGAGACCCCATGTGTAAGATGGGGCAGAAAGCCTCTGGGATTGTGAGAATGAGTGAATCACGGAAACTACAAAGGCATAAATCAATGTCTCATCAGATGAGGGCTCGGGTGAGACATTCGTCTTTTGAAGATGGGTCACTTGAATTATGAATGAGCTTTTGTGTCAGCTCAGAAACAGGCCGGAAGGAAGGGTCGGGACCTGTAGCAGTTGGGGCAAGAGAAACGGCATGTCTACAATCAGTGTGAAATAGTCATTGGCGATATGGCAAGACAGCTCACTAAATGTTTCACATATAAGCTATCAGATGCACCGTAGTGGAATTTGATGATCCGTATTCAAGTCAAGTCAAGTATTTGCTTTATGGATCCCGGTGGATGAATATTCAGCAATATATGGCCATACTGACAGCAACTACACAAAAAAGAAGTCGGCAGATAGAACAGAAAAAAACGCAATGTTAAGGGATGATTTAGTATCTAAGACGTCAAAGGTTGTCTACGTTCAGCATCGATGCTTTCTGGGTTACTTAAGAATCGCGCGAGGTAAGGACATCCAAGGAGCGGTAGGCACTCGTGCGCTCATGAATCATTTTATAATTATTCCGGGTGAAAGAGAAGGAAGCATACACACTGAGGTCCGATTGAAGCGGATGACATGAGTCATTCACAATTTTCTCGATGAAGCTTTTGCACATTTTATGGTGTTGGGATATAATGGAGTCTGTGAGATCTTTAAGAGGAATAACACTTGCATAGGATAAGTGCTTGAGAGACCTTTTTATTATAGTGATATCTTTATCATGTAAACCAGAGAAGAAGACGGGAGAAGAACACAACCAGTGACGTAATGCAAGGACAAAATGTTGAATGAAGTAAACGGGAACGGACTTTGCTTTCATGCGCAAAACGTAGTAGGTCAGTCTTCTCACTTTTGTGAAAAAGCAGGAAACATGTCCAGTCCAACAACGATTATGGGGGATCGTAATCCCAAGGTACTTGACCGATAGTTGGCGACGAACGGTGCAGTTTCATATGTGAACGTCTGGACAGGGTTCCAGAAAGTTCACAGTCTTAGAGCCTTTGAGAGGAGAATAAATAACATCCAAGCATTTACAGGGACCTATGCTTAGGTTATGGACTTTGGACCAGTGGTCACTATCTGAGACCAGATTGGAGCTCAGGTTTAGCGGATGCATCAGGATGGGGCAACATAATGGCAACATCTTTTGCGTACATTTTATTGAAAGAAAGGTCTCTGACAGTCGTGGAAGACTTGTAGGCGTAGAAAAGAAAAGGGTAGAGGATTGAGCCCTGTAGTACTTCTTGGTTCGAAACAGAAATGGACGAGGTTTTCCCCCCCGTATCTTGTAAACTGTTGCCGACTGGAGAAATACTCAGACAAAAATCCAATGAATGAGGGTTGTATTCCGTTATTTGAGAGCACGTCGAGAAGCTTTCGTCTATCACTGTAATCCAAAAAGCCGGTATGCGCAGCTTTTGATTTCTTGTCCAACGAAGACAAGACATTATGAGTCAAAGAAGCAGTAGCTTCCAAGGTAGCGCGGCAGCGGCGGTATATGACCGAAGTCAGGGCACAGAGTAGAAACTTTTATTTTACTAAGAGGGTATGGCTAGACTCAAGTTGAAGCCGCGTGTATTTGAAATCACAAATGATTAAAGTGTCACGTGCAAAAACTCCATGAAACTATTGGGACAGACTTCCGGTTGGGTTTGCATGAGTTAACTTTGATTGTGGACTGTCCGCTAAGTTGCACTCTCCTATAAACTCTGAAAAAGGTGCCAAGCCTACCGAGTAGAGGTATCACACTGATAATTATAGTTTATAAATTCCAAAGAGGATGGTTGAAGGGATAAGCACCCCGTAAATGAAGCAAGTAGAAAGTTGAATTTACTGGGAAAACTGACCCCATAAGAATAACACTATCTATTATAAACAAACACATTTGCGAGGAAGTGCTAGGGTTGCATCTGTTAGTCATAATAGCCCTTTGCTGATGACAGAAATTTGAGCACTGTTCTTTGGATTCACTTCTGACAGTGACAGATCTTAACGGTTAGCTTGGAAGTGCCAACCAGTGCAAAAGGAGAGTATTTTGTTATTTTTCCGTGGGTTAGAGTATTATTCATGAAAGTTCCAATAGTGCCATTCCAGTGACAGTGGGTAAGAATAGCGAACTGTGGAAATTTAGGGCAAATCTACCTTATTGGAAATTCCGGTGATTGCTTCTGTTTCCAATGTAGTCAAGACAAGCGAACTGGACTCTGGCTGATCAACTGGAAATATTCATTTTATATTCACTTTTGCCTTGGGTTCATTTAATCAAGGAGGCATTTATCTAATCACTATTAGGTTCACAGAGGAAACCAATGAACACAGACAAAGCAAACATTTCTTAGCAATGTGGATTTCTTGGGCTTAGTTATATAGAAAAACAACTAGAAAAATCCAAACATTTTGATAAACTGGCGAAATGGACTTCGACAAAAACGACTGTTTGTTCAGGGATTATCCGGTGAATTAGCAATTTGCTCTGTATTGCTATTTCTTCAACGGTGTAAATTTTTACCATGACTGATCAACAGCTTACCAGTTCACGAAAATCGGGGGAATGACAGCAAGTGAGACAACTCCATAAAAATAAAAATGGTAATTGTAAATAAATATTTTAAAAATCCCAAAAATGTGATCTTTGTCCTCCAATGAAAATTGGAGATTAGATGAAAACTGTAATTTCATACAGTAAAGGGTCTTTTATCTAAGCCAGTAAATTTCATAAACGCTGGTAGAAACAGAGTGCCACTAATTCCGTAAATGCGAACTAATTATGTTCAAATGCATTCAGCCTACTTCACACAAAAGCATGTGGAATTTATTCGCCATAGGCGTGTTTAACGTACAAGATTTATAGAATCTCGGAAAAATCAGACTGACCTGTGCAGAACGAGGGTATTTTGTAATTCTGTCACGGGTTAGGGCACCTATAATGGAAGTTTTAATAACGTCATGCCAGTGACAATGGGAAGTGGTCCCGAGAATACATATTGTTAGTAGAAACCACGAAAGAGATTGGGGTAATCAAAACGGTTAGGTTTGTTCTTCAAAGTCCATCTTCTTCTGAATCCATGTCCAATTGTAAATTGTTTCAGTTTTACTTAGCAACTGGGCTAAATTGTCCTCTGTCCCAAATTACCACTGTTTTAGCAAGCCTCCATTTGAATGTCCAAAGATGACTCTTTACCGATGACTGAGCAGGGAGAACTCAACCTACGGAAAAACCGTTGTGCTCGACATCTTCCGAAAAGTACTCATGTCGATGAATTCACTGGATTCTGACAGATCATGTGTATAGATTGTAGGTCAGCGCATTCATAAATCAATATGACTCCTTTCTGGTATTTGGCACCTGGTTTTCACAGCTTTTCCGAGGTGTCATCCACCTACATCACGGACTCGCTTGTGTGTATGAACTTGTCAACTAGCTTTTCAGTCTGTAAGAAACTCACGTTTACTGGTCTGTTTTGATAGTGTCAACGTGGCAGACCCGACACTTCCAGGTGGGATAGACAGAATTTGAGATAGTGAGAATGAGTAAATCCCTGAGGTCAAAAAGACGTAAATCAGTGTCATCTGAGAACAGATGCGGGTCCAAGTACAATATTTGCTTCATGAAGATGAGTCAGTTGAATAATGAATGAACTTTTGCATCTCAATTCAAAAACAGGACTGAAGGGATGAACGGAACCCGCACCAAGTGGGACAGAGGAAACGCCAAGTCTACAATCGGTGTCAAACTGTCATTGGCGATATGTGAAGATTGCTCAAACATTGTCTCACATGTACACTAACAAACTGAATGCTTTGATGTGGAATCTGGTATCGTACCATAGTCCAGGCAGCCCGAAATAATGTACACAACAGACACACCCATTTTGCTAATCAATCACAGCTAAAATTATTTTGATGCTGGGTGCATTTCCAGTCATAATTGACAACGGTATTCAATTCACAAAACCACCAGTGGAAGTGTTGGAACAAACAACCAATTTGGTTCGCAGAATTAAGCTTTGCTTATGGCCTGCCGGATAAACTGTATCCATGTGGAACCGCTGGAAAGTGTTCTTAACCAGTCGATATAATGTATCACACTGACAAATCCAGGGATTTTTATCTGAAGGCATGTTGCTTGAAGTGTTTGGTGCTCTGTTGATGATGCAAATGCAATTTATCATTATCAAATAACCTGATCCTATGAGGACACCATTACTTATTTTCAACATACATGCTTTCCAACATGCGCTCTTGCTGAGTCTAAAGATCATGAAGACTCTTTGAGACTCGAGGGAACTTGAACATCTTTCAATAGGTTTACTGCTGACAGTGACAAAGCTGGACGATTAGCTAGATAGTTTTCATTGCTTCAAAAATGTGCAACCCATCCTACTGAATATTCGGGCAGGAAAATCTTGAAGAAAGTGATTTCAATCAGGAGGAAGTTCGTATTCAGGAACAGGTAGACAAGAGGTTGTCAAAGTAATTTTCCTGTATATCTGATACTCTTTAGAAATTTCGGTCAATAGATACATTGAATTAGGTTTTACGTAGGAATCAATGAAAACCGATGAAATCGACCAATGAATTAAACGGAAACCAGGTGAGCAGGGCAGAAATGCTCTAGACCGTCTCCCGGAACTCT
This sequence comes from Fasciola hepatica, assembly GCA_948099385.1. Classification (NCBI taxonomy): domain Eukaryota; kingdom Metazoa; phylum Platyhelminthes; class Trematoda; order Plagiorchiida; family Fasciolidae; genus Fasciola; species Fasciola hepatica. Next base: position 2,241,867 of record CANUEZ040000126.1, on the reverse strand, counting down.
AGTTATCAATGCGGACACTTTCGTGAACTTCAGTCACTGAAGATTTTCCTTCACATGCTACTGAAAATAGAGACGGTGTAATTAAGTTTGAGAGTCAGGTAATTCTCACATTTCGAGGTTATGCGATATTTTAATTTCAAATCTGGGAGTTCGTTTCCTATGAATTCACGAAAGTTCATACACGCACCAATGATATTATGTCGACTCTTGGTGAAATATTTCCGAATTTAGCATCAACCTCGGTCATCAGGAGCCTGAAAATTCTCCCAATCTGATGAGTAATGAATTCCAAAATAAGACTCCGAGATATCTGTTTTCAGTAATATCAAAACCATTTACTGTGGCCGTAGATTCTATCCTCTCAAAACTGTAAAATCGAATCATGGTAGCTTATTTATTATTGGCTACTCTGGAATTTTACTAACTGGGAAAGAGCAATCGACAGTAAAGTCACTGAAAACACGACGAAGTGTTGTTTTAGACTCACAAAATCAACTGATGACGAATGCTTAGCACGAACAGTGAATGCTCTGAATAACTGAATACATCCAGTTGTCTAAATTGCGACCTATAGTGAGCAACCGATCCCTCCCAAATAAAATTGACAGATTTTCTCAGAACTTGGGCAGAATATATATCCTCATGCTGGGGTCTGCCTATTATGAGGACCATATGGCTAGGTTATCTGATTGGTGTGCGGAATTTGCCTTACTTTATACGAATAAACTTCACTTCCCTGGACTTTTGTGCGACTAACGGCGTGATATCAAACTTACAGTTTGCCATCAACTTTGAGGCGATTTGTTCGGGTTCTGCGTCAGTCTCTGTGAAAATTGTTGACGAATATTCGATTTTTCTGCTCCTATGAGCACTTCTAGGACACGAAAACAGTTGCTGTATCCATTTAAGATTTGGATCAGATGTCTTTGTCCCCTGTTGGCCTCCGTGGCTCATTGATGAGGTCAGTTTGATATTTTTACACAGATACACAAGAGATATTTATCACGCTTTAAAGCTTCCTTTGAAAAATCCAGGACTCATTGTTCCCACGAGTTACTAACCAGATTGAGCGCTGGGTAGACAAAACACGTATTATAAGAATGCTTTCAGGGGACAAAGAAATCATTCTATCATCACTATTGTTCAGTCTACTTTTAGCTAGCTATTGTTTTGCTGTAGGATGCCTTCATGTGGTTTGTGTGCTTTGGTCCAACTCGTTTTATTTAGTCTACGTGAAGTGGTCACGTTCGTTGTCAATTTGTAGTCAATAGTTATTTTTTTAGCAATTAACTAGTTATTACAGCTGGTGAGCAACATACACACTCCACTGCACAAGGAGTATGTTACATTAAGTTCAGGTATGAGAAAACATTTTCTATTCGTGTTCTTCAAACATCAGGTGAACTCTGGCCAGAAATTGTAGTCTTTTTTCTTCCCGAAAGTCCCGGGAATCTTCTATTCCGTTTATCACTGATAGTTTCATCTGGCATGATCTCATCTCCAGGCAATAAAGTTTTCCTAAGGATAAAAAGATTTGTATCTGTATGTTTAACTGAAAACTTATAGTAAATTAACTGATCATGCGGTGAAACACAGAAGGCTAAACTTGGCTCTCATTACACTAAACTCCAAGCAAACATGAAGAAATTATGAAACTATGTAGTGGGAAAACGGTATCAATGCACGAAAGCAATGAAAAGAACAAACGATTTCCCCACTTTTTATCAACTGTCTGTTAATTACCTTTAGTGGGAAACTTGTTTTATAGTCAGCTAATAATGATCCTGGGTGCATCTTGTGATCCTGAAACTTTGAAGTATGGTATACTTTTCGTGATAAAATGGGTGCTTATTTAGTCGTTCGCAGAGCTTGTCTTATTTGGGACTTGCTAGAACCGTGTACTAAAAGGTCTATCTCGTCGCTGATTGCTCACTAAGATACATGAGATCTCAGTGACTGATTGGGCTAGAAATCGCTTGTTTTGTCTGGAGCGAAGGATATCAATGGGTTGACAAGGCTATTGTGCTTTCTGGATGTAAACTTCTGGGTCAAACAGTTTACTATTCAAGGGAATCGAGCGGTGTGCATTTCTGTCGTTGATTTGTTAGATCACGTATCTTATCCACCTGATGCTTCGTGCTCTCTTGTCTACAATTTCTAGCTATGTTTGCATCCACATGTGTGGATCAAACCAAGGCAGCTCTGAAACTGAGCGGTATCCATGCAGAGCATGGACTTCGTTTTCGGCCAGGGCAGTTGACAAGTCTGGACTAGTAGTTTTTGGTCGTTTTAGTCGTGATCGACGTCCGAATTAGATCTGCACTCGTTCGATTAGAAAGAAACTGACATTTCACAAGGAATGACTCAGTTGATTCAACCTTACCAGCCGCAGTGCTATCATCTATATAAACTGTGTGTGAGCACTATTTCTGTTGAACACCAATTTAGCTCTTCTTCGGTCATTTTTACTCCCAAAATATTTCCATTCAGTCGACCAGAGAGTTCGGAGGTCAACAAATTGGGATTTCTATAAATCCAACCGAAAATCAAGAACTGAAGTCCAGTTTTGTGATGACTGTTCCTAGTAGCATGAAAGATGGCAGATTTTTTCTAGTCTCACATTGTTGAACATTTATTGTCAGTGGAATAAACTATTAGCGGCATCTTCCGAAGTCCCCCGTTATGCGTCCGGAAGACGAACTTTGGGGTTTTGAATATGATGGAGTTCAAATTTCGAAAAAAGCGCGTAGTTCGTGAGTGGTTCATTCAGCAAAACACAGTCGGTCGCCAAAGTCACATTTTATCATCTATAAAAATACTATCCTCCATGCCAGTTTCTAAACTATTTGGTAATATTCATTCCATAAAAGACAAGGGACATCGAGGATACGAGAAAAGGAATAAGTTGAGCACTCAGTTGGATGCAAAGAAATTAAGCTTGATTGGAACTAGAATGCCAGATGTTTTCTTTACAAATGACGCATACACAACCATTGCACTCTGATCACCTCATTTCGGCCGTCAGTCAGACAATGTGCTCTGTGTTTTCTTCACCATAAGTATACCTCTGTGATAATGAGCATGACGGTGACCTACGTGACAGTTATCGACTACCCGAAAACTATGAAGCCAGTATGAATGGTCGGGCATGATCAGATGAGGAACACCTGATGCAGCGTATCTGACCAAGATCAAGTGCAATCGGCATTTAGACTTTTAACCAATCAAGAGGAGCCTAATGGACAGCAATGGCATTAAGTGGATACCGAAAAATGGCCCTGGGTCAATTATACATAAGATCGCGAAGTTCTAGGGATAATTCTTCGGATATCGTCAGTGTAATGCACACATATATGAATTGGATTAAATTTGAGAAATTTGCAAGCCACTGGTTTTGGGGAATGAATTTTAGGCTGGTAAAAATCCTACAGAATAGATCATTTGGCACGCAGTCCAGTAGATAGTTTCACAATAGAGGGGAGTATCCGTGAAAGGTAACTTATTGAATTAACATCCCCTAGTGAGCGCAAATAAATTAAAACCAAAGCAGGGAACTGTAGGTTGTTCTGCAATGAAACAATGTTGAGAATGAAAAATTTATCGTACTGCCCCGCCATCAATATTTTGTTTGGGGGATGTAAAGCCCAAAGCACAAGTCACTCGGACTGTGTATTTTGTGAGCTTAAAAATCCAAAGCTGGATGTCTCTGTATCTTAGCCACTCTGCAAAACTCGTGATTGGCCGTTATAATTAATCGGTGAGGAATAGTTGTACTACACAATCCGAAAGTCTTTGTTTGTTGTTGTTATGACCGTTCCTTTTTTAAATAAACGGACCAAAATGAGTTATAGTTTTAGTTACGAGGCTCCCACAAAATGGTCAGATGTTCTGCGTTGCGCAACACCCAGGTGGTGTGTATCGGTTTGAGTTAACTGATAGCAAAAATTGGGCATTATTTATTTCTCATCAGAACAACAACTTTTCTTGAACACACTGGACCTATGCTCATTCCTCTTCCTTTTCGCTACGCTACTTATCATATGGATGTTACAATAAAGACAAGGTCTCCAGGTTTTCAATTGATGCTTCGTTTTCTCAATCGCATACGTTCCAGTCGACATTGTATTTATCTATCTTCCTTAAAATGACCTCTGATTATTAGCTTGTGGTCAAATTAAGTTGTGGTTTTGTGTCTGGTGTCAGCCTGTGGATGAGAACAAAGAGCCCTCATTAGTGTCTGTTTTCACATTCGTTCTTCAATCGCTCAGTCTGAGGAAAGTGTATATTATCGCAGAAGACAGGTTTTCGAAATGTCCGCGTAGTAACTATCGATTGTGGTTATCTTGGCAAGGCTGTGACAGATTTCCCAAAAACCTGGTTCATGAGGTGCTCACACAATTTATCCCTTTTTAACTCATTCACAGATAGCGCCTGACAGTTGTTTTCAGCGGAAAATACCGATACATGTCTAGTTCTCCGTTGTCACCATTCGGTCACTTGGAGATGACACTGTGTTGCAAAGTGCACATCTAGATGTTCAGTGATACAATATATGCAGCTCAGCTGGAGTGCGTATGAAGTCAACTAATAGCCGCATAAAAATACGCGTGAATTTTATACATATTTTATTGACAATTGTACATATATTTGTATAGCTTTAATAATAGAAACTTATATGCATATGTATAAATCAGGATGGAATAATCTCCGTATGACGATGAAACAACGAAACTCTCGAATAACCGAACGACGCGTCATTTGTGACGATGGATGGACACATTAGAAAGAACACTTTCGCAAAGAGAAACAGATGGCCTTCACAGAATTAGCAATAAAAGCTTCTCCATCAGCACTAGTAAAGAAGCAATATATAGCGCACTCAGTAACAAACAATCGACAGTTAGTTTAGAGTCCAACAGAAGATGATGAACTAAAATGAATTTGATAGTAGCACCGGCTGCTTGCCCGTAAAACTCAGAACAGTAATGAACTTAGTTCTAATTCGCCTAGGTTACCGACCGGACCTATTCAAAAGCTAATAAACGAAACATATTCCAGGTTATTTTTCATTACTATACTGATCGTCACAGTACGACCAGTATTCACGGGAAGCATCAAGTTCAGCTAAGTTGATTGACTTGGTGGTTCAAATATTCGTCAGCAAAAAGTTGGAATGTTACATTAATGCCAAAGCAACACTGTGAACTTGTTAGCCAAGAAACATCTATTACTTAAATGTTTTCCTACTTTAGGAGCCATGAGGAATTGGGCAGCTTGATCACTTTTCATACAAATTGTGTGAGTTTCACGAATCACCAAAATGCCAATCAGGAGAGGCAACAGTATTGTAATGTCTCTAAGGCAACTCTGTCAATCACCGTAAAAACATGCTGATCACGAATTGAAAAAAACATCCACCCGGTTTCGATCACCATTTTACTAGCATCGCACTTATAGTAACTATGACCTAACCACACTCACCGGAATAGCATTTGCAAAAGGCTCTGCGAAAAAGCTGTATTTAACATGGTATGATGGGCATATTTTGGTTCTGGTAGTAACAGATCACAGCGAAATGACAATACGTTTAGTAGTTGCAAGAATCTCGCCTGCAAAATAGGCGCGAACAAACCTCGTGTACTAAATGTTGTATTCGAAAGTTTCAGAATGCAACTGTGCAACTATGCTGGTGGTGCATGGCGATACCTCGGTTGACTGCATCGGCAAATCGAACAACAGGGGAACAACAAGTGACGAATGATATCGAGCGAAAAATCTATTTCATGTTTTCCGAATATCTTGTCAAGTCCATTGTGCGAATTCACTAGAAGTGTGACGGAGCAAAACGGACATACGATAATAAATAAGGTTGCATAATGAAAGTTGAGGCCCTGATAGATTGACCCGGTTTTGGTTGAAATATGCTAACAAATGGATTTGATTATAGATAGGAGCTTTATTTTACAAAACAGTCTCCAAATCTTGTGGACAATTTCAAGATTCTTGACTGGATTTCTTACTCTGAAATAAAAACATCTAAGCACAAAACGAAGCGCCAATAAATGAATGATTCATTCGGAACTTCTACCCTATATAATAGTGAACGACGACTGGTCCTGAATTTGCTCGGAATAAGCCATTCAATGTGGTAACTGAAAGAGTATGGACAATTTAGAGTACACTGTTGTGACCCTTTTTCTTTTATTTGAAATGTACTGTTCTGTGCAACGGATAGGTAGTTGAACAACCCAGTGCATTCTGATATGATTCAAACGCGAAAATAAGTCGACCCCAGCGAGATAGGAATCCACGCATTGATAAAGTATTTTAACATTTGGATCACTCTAACAGCGATTAGTCCTGCGGAACTATTCTTCGTAAACCAATAAATGCTGGCGAAATGTTGGCTATACATTCCTAGCACACGCAGCACTGAAAAGAGGTGCCAAAAGATACAAAATGATCAGTTTGTGTGATTTCCCTGAGGCTTTCTGTTCCCTTGCAACAAGTTCATCCTGTTCGGACTGTTTGCCTAGCTATAAAATGGGGGAGGGGGGGGGGGGGGAATTCGTTTCCGGTTGTCAATATGACGGTTTTGCAAATCGTTACTGTTGCTTTCGGCCTGAACAGCCAAGTGCTCAGACGAACATTCTCGTGCGCACTCGCATACTGCACACAGTTGACCCAAAATTCCTTGCTCTCATGGGCGCACGCCTGAAGTCGTACACACGCGTACACGGTTAACTTTTGTTCGTGCTCCATCCCAGACTGCAGTGACCACTCTGACCGTGTCACGAGTTCAACGACCTTGTGTAGCCTAGTCTGATTGTACAATTGACTTAGGCATTCACTTGTATCGAATACCGATTCATGCACTTGCCCACGCATTTGCGTTTGCACTTATTTGCTCGTACTTGTGTTTACCGTACGTTTGTGCTGAATACTCGTTAGTCCGTACAAGCTGGTTTTTTTTCTGACCTACGAATCCCGGGCTACAACAGTTAGGGTTTGTGCAAATGCCATCGGATGAAATCTTAGACTTTTGTGCATGGTTAGTGAAGTTGAAGAGGCACGAGAAAGACTCAATACATATAGTAAATACTAGTAGAATTTCGGTTTTCTGACTATTTGTATATTAGAAGGCAAAGTGACAAAGAAGCTCATTTCCGGTGATTCATTAACTAGGCAAAAAGGGCACATTTATTCAGGTCAGATAAAACTGTGGACATTTTCAAAGAGACCCAGACTGAGATATGTGTCCGTGGAGGGAGGGGTGGGGGGTGGGGGGGGGGGGGGGTACTACAAATAACAGAAAATCATTTCTGTTGATCGACATTTGGTCAATTTATCCTAATTGCAATGACTCATCAAGTGAGTTGCGTATTCAGTTTGACCGCAGACGTCCAGGTTGGGTTCAGAGTTCTAACTGACGGTTTCTAAACAAAAAAGAAGGGGGTGCTGTTCAGTCGAATAATAACGGCTGTTTTATTCCGTCCCATTATCTCTAATGAGTACTCAGTTCTGTGTCAGAGTAGTTTCGTTTTATTGGCAAAAACAAAATATATACGGGTTGTTGTCACGTTTGCCTACTCGTAGCACACCCCGCATTGGTCCGACTGGTGTGAGTGACCACACCTTGAGGCTTAAATTACCCTCACAAGATTCAGCTCTCACATATCGATCCACTGAGTCGATCGGCTGCCTATCATCCAAGATTCCTTTGGATCGAGTCTTGTGCTTAGTACCGCAATAGTGTTGACTGCCAGCGCGACTTGGCTGTCCGCCAACGCTGGGTTAACACGTTCTCCCAGAACGGTCATGGCGGTAGATAAAATACGAAATTAGACATCTTAAGATCGTAACCGAGTGACTGTGTCGTTGATCCCAGATGATTAGTATCAGTCGATCGAGCTATAATTACCATCTGCTTTCTCATTGTTTTTCCAACGGCTAAGTCAGCTACGGTGGTTCTCCCGAATGAGGTCAGTCAGGCTTCTGGTGGTCGGCCCATGTTACTTGCCCCATGGAAGTAAACGAATCGGTAAACACGGAATGAAGTCGTGTTCACTAGAAGACTGCCTTTCATCTGTAATGAGAAACCTGGTTCAGAATTGAAAATGAGACGAAAATCTGAGGCATGATTTTAAGTGTTTTATTCGCCCTTCTGGACCTGTTCTTTTGCATATTACGGTTAGCTTATAATTATAAAGGAGCATATGAATCGGTAGTAATAGTAATTACTCGTGAACCAACTGTGCCTTGTCGACCGCGCGTTTAAAAAAACTACTGAGCTTTGATATTTTTTCACTGGACATAGAGATTATCTTTTAGATTTTTCCATTCACTCTGTGGAGTTTGCTTATTTTGAGTTTCCGGATATTTTTCCCTTTTCCCTAAAGGCATAGTTCACCAGGCCATCCAGCGTTTTTCTTCATTGGGAAAATGCTCCAGTACCGAATACAATTATTGAGATATAGTGGTACTGTAATCTGTCATTTATTTCACTGCTCATTACAAACAGATCCTAAAGGCTTTCAAAAATATTTTTGTTCTTCACTGATTATTTCGACTTCAAAATGTCCCTAGTTTTTATACACATTGGTTAATACTGAAAATGCCCGCTCTCTTACGATGCTGAACTTATGCGCTTCACTGATTTACCCAACACTGACAAACTTTACAAGGAAAGTGTGGCGATTTTTTATGCAATAGAAGAAATCCCATTTGGACCAATCAGTGCCCATCTGCCCGGGGTACGCCTCAACCAGCATCCATGCATTTTCCAAAATATCGGAATACATCGTGTGCATACGCATCATCTCAATAAAAACTTCTATTTCGGTTATCGCAGTGCACAAGTCTCGCTCGCATGATCCACCTTCTCATCAAGTGACAAGGTTTGAAAAGTTTGTGTCTACCAAACACAATGTTCATGGATCAGTAATTGTATGCAAATATTTTCCATCACGTATTTCGTGTCCACTAGATGTTATGTGTTTTACGGTAATCGACAAATACATCCCGTTGCTAGTTCGTGTGTCTTCTGATTCCATTTCGCCTAATTCGTTCAATACAGGAAGTGAAAACCGAGTTCAGCATGAATGCGCAAAGCAATCCATAACATGATGGTTTTCCTTCTGAAAGAGGAATTTATCTGTCATTGGGAACTTCTTAGGCAAGTGGATCACATTAGAAAAAATATAGTTACTGTTACTTTACAGTTCTCGAGTTGGCGACAGTCACATGCAGACAAACGTTTTAGCTGTTGATACTAAAAATATCACAACTCTTGACCAGAGATTTAAAAAGTCCTTTTACCTGACTATGGTAGAGTCAGTCTCGTTGTTCTCATACATGACGGAGATTTCGTTGTGAATAAACTGTTTTAACCATTTTAAAATCTTTGTCATTTTTTACTTGCCTGACTGTTCTGCTAGCTCCAATTTTCATGCAAAATCTCAGGTCATCAGATCAACCCCACACTCAGAAACACCAGACTCTCGTTTCACCATTGTTAGGGCTCATTAGTAGTACATAGCCTAGTACATAGCCGGGGGTTTGAACCCGGGCCATTTCACCTCGAAAACGTGTGCTATCACTGCGCGACCTCGCTCCCGTCCAGGCCGATCCGAATCGCCGAGTTAAGTTTGTCGTTGTTTGTTGTTTGGTTGTTCTCGATGACTTTAGGACACTTAATATTGATGCAGTTACATTCTCATCTGCATCCCACTTCCTATGAATTTTTCACACCCAAAAACTTAGGACAGTTTGACACTCTAATGATCATCTTTCCCATCCACCTGCACAAGAGATGCAAGTGATGAGCCGTCGATTAGCTACTGATTGCTAGCAAAACTTACTTTGTCAAAAGACAGTAGCATTCCAGGATTTGAAGAACCTCTCAGTACAGGAAACGTCGAGAATATCGCAGTCCAAAGTATATTGCTGTTTACCATATTTAGCACAGTGCGCAAGCAGCTACGCCTATCCGTACAATTATTGGATTTCAAACGTGCATTCCGTGGTGACGCGGTCTTCCTGTATGATTTTGGGCGTGGTCCCAAAATCATATAATCAGAGAATGCAATTGCAAAGAAAAGTGGGAAACAGTAGAGTCAAAAGTTCAGCAGTCTGCGGGGTGATTTGTGTCTGGTGAATCGAACGGCTTACGGTTTTGCAGTGGACAAGAATCTCCTTCAGACAAGAATCTAGATGAAAGAATGATGAATGAATGAGCTGTGAAAAACTGCCGAGGATTTGTTCATTAAGTGGAACTTCGCCAAACGACCAGTAACTGAATGACTTTCTACGTATCAGTCAATCTACAGTTGAAATGAGTCAGCGATTTACCACGAGTGCACAGAGCTCAGGTTTAGCCGGATTCAACGGGATGTTTCGTTTGCAGTAAATTACGACGCGTCTGCATTTATTTTTTAAACACCTCCTGGATGAGGGAATCCTTCGAATACGAAACGGCAAGTCAAACAGCGAAAAACCCTTGCTTTTCGAAATCCCTGGTACTAACATCATATTAGTGATTGATTCTTCAACACTGTTCTATTACATCAAAACCCATAGAAGACATAAGTTGCGAGATGCAAGTATTTCTTTTAATCTTCTCAGTCGCGTACGTAAAACATGCGATTTCGTGTTCAAATGGAGAACAGAGCAAAGCAATGGAATAGATAGTGTCAAGCAAGATTAGGAAACCATTCGGTAAACCTGATTGGTTACCGCCACGGTAGGCACACATAGTGGGTCAAAAGTTTCTGTGCACACAGCGGGGGCTTGAGTCTACTTATCAACACAGCTTCACAAAAAGCTAGAAGCTTTGTGTTCCGATTCCATGCAATCACTCGGAAAGCTTGACCCGGATCAATCCGATGACTAAAGGTCACTAGGTGTTTCGCGATCGATGAAGCCGGGTTTCTAGTCGTCGTCTTGCATCTCGCAATTTATGTCTTCTATCTGTTTTGATGAACTGGATCAAGGGGACCCAATGTTTCAAACTGTTCTATTACTTTGTTGAGTTCACAAATTACGTTTGATGAACAAAGCGTTCACCCGAAACAAATACAAGAATCAAGTGAGTGGATCAATGGAAACAGCCAGTCCGGTGGACTCGTGTGTTTTCTCGAGTCCCATTTGCAATTTGTTTCGGTTTGCTGGCACAAACTAACGCACATCACGATGGCATCATTGAAAATAAATTTCGCAGATACTTTCACGTGAAAGGTTTGTGCACGAAAAATAGGTCCATCTTGCTACCGACTACCCACGGAACCAGCATATGACCCGAGTGAACTTTTTACTTCCAAAGCCCACGAATGCTAAATGAAGAATATGAGGAAAAAAGACCTTTAATCTACCGATTTCAATACATTGCCTTAGCAAATTCCTCCCACAGGAATGCAACTCGATAGAAAGAATGGATCAGAACGATTGAAATAGAAAATTCTTTAATGCCACTCAATAGTCTTTTATATGCAACTTATTTGTGAGTAGTTTCAGTAAAATTCTCTAGGGAAACATATTGCGAATTTAGAATGCTCCGTTTTCAATTTATCACGCAGCTGTGTGGTAGTCGATTATTTTCAACTCCACTGAATTTACGAGGAGGAAAGATAAGACAATGAGAGTAAAAAACGAGCCAACTCAATGCCAACTTTCTCCAACAGTGCTCGTCTTCGTTGTTTACCTAAAGCACGCAATCAAACACGAGACCTTTACCTGACTAGTCAATGACTCAAGGTTCGCAAGCCCAGTTATCAAATGAACCTAGGTTGCTCATTCTGACTTCACACCCTACAGGTCTGCCTCAGCCCGGACTTTTTATCGGTTTGAACTTTGCTCCTCTTTGCCGTGACATCAGTGCTTGTTTGATTCGTTCGTTTATGGATGCGTTGTCAGCCAGCTCTACCGACGAGCACACACGCATGCACGTGCGGTCCTCTCGTGTACTTGTTTGATCGCTCGCTATTTCTCTGATAAACGCGGTTTTGTGGCTACAAGCTCAACTTCTATTAGCACGTGCGGCCTTACGGATAGGGAATGAGGCTCAAGAACCTGCACCCAGAGCTCTGGTTGCCGTAGCTACTCGGAAGGGGGGGGGGGTGCGTTATTAAGTTATACAAAACAGCTATCGACCCACTGCACATTACACTAAGCGCAGAAAATCTCACCTGTAAGTTATTCCATAACATTATCATCCTCAAGTGCGCTTCCCGTCAAGACAACTAATATCCATTCTCCTTCCTAACAATCTGTGTTAACTCTTAGCGGTACTAATTTGCAAAATTTGCTAATATCCAGAACCTGTAATGCTTAAAGTATGACAGCTGAGTCTTACGCATGTTTCGAAAAAATCGTTTTATGTCCCTAATCAGTGACCAATGTATGGTATTTGAGAATATGTAAAACCAAAGGCGATTCTTTTTTGAACATACAGTGGAAACGTATATTCCTCTGTCCTGCCTTTTCCACACATTTGATTGTTTCATACCAGCTTGTCTTTTGATCTCTTTACTGATCGTGTGAGTTGTCCACGTGAACGGTGATATCGTACCCATCAGTGCCTTGTCATTGCAACTCCTCCGGTAAAAAGTTTATTGAATTGGTTCTCAATGATTCCGAATTCCTACTGGAACAGTAATTGGAATTCTGTGCACACACCGCACTGTCAATATTGCACACGGCATCCATCGTACAATCAACGGCGTTTTGAAAAGCGTATGAAGCTGAGCTTTATAGACTGAAAAAGCCACTAGCTAAATGTTTCACTTCCAGTTGGAACAATTTACGCTTGAAATACGATCAAGATTTTCCAGGCTCGAATAGGTTTCAGGACTGGTAATCGTGACCAGGCGAGACAACATTCTAGTCACAATGGGGGCTGTCGAAAGCGGGCTCAAAAGCGTTTGTTTACTGCGGACCAATATGTAGCTGCTCCCTTGCTCTCCCGGTTCACACTTCTTACCGCAAGTGATTCTAGAATGACAGAATTCAGTATGTGAAAAACCAAACTGTTTTGTAGGTAAACTTGTCAGACACTGGTCGCGGACCCTTGTCCCTCTTATGCGTTTCCTTTCTTGCAATCCCAAAACTTGTCAGATAGTATATGATTTATTACTAACTTTACAAATTAGTGAAAAAAGCTCGGCCACCAATCTCTATTTCCTAAATGCAGTCTTTGGGGTTTTCTATATGATTTTCTGTCGATTACCACACACACGAATCAGGATCTTTTACACAATTACAAACGCCTATGTCTTCGTATTAAAAGGGGCCATTGGGCCATTGGAACGGGCGACTGTGACTCGTCCATTCGACCAACTGGAGTTGGAGAAACATAGCTCCCAAAGAATATCGAAGAAAGCACTTGAAGCAGGACTTGTGTGGACTTTCTACGAGAAATGGAATGTATAAATCGGGTGCATTCTCCTGATTACAGATCGATACCACCCATGGTATTTGAGTGTGAGCATCCTTAAAATAGTCACGAGGGGCAGTTCATGAGAGTCTGTATGGTTCAAAATATACAGAACGAAGGATCACTTTTGAATTACAATATTTTTTCATACGCATAGTAAATAAGCAAACCTAACGGTCAAGTTCACTTGGCAAATGCAAAAACCTTTATCTGTCTGTTGAGTGAGCAAATCAACGGCTTATATCGATTCAGATATAATCTGAATCCAAAGGTTCTATACAGGAACACTCCTGCGTGCGTAAATTATTATGGATTACTAGGTAGGAGAAGTAAGACAGTGAAAACCCCCAAAATTGTTGATAATTTCCTCAGGGGTAATGGTCTCCCGCCCTGATCTAAATGCTGGCTTATTATTTGCAAGTGTCCAATCTAGTGTCTTTTTGTCTGTTTTTCTCTAAACACAATAATGACCGTTAAAAAATCACGGGATAATTTGGACGTCATCAACAAATGTTTTGTCTGTTCAGTATTATTGAGAGTCTATAGATGCATGTTTGAAGATGTGTATCAAATTATGGCTGCTTTCAAGGGTGAAGCGGTGAAAACGGGTGAAGTTTCGAAGAATGCACTCATTGTGTCGTCCAAATTGGGCGAAGTGGAATCAGAAGATATAAGAACTAGCACCGCAATGTATTCGTCCTTTACCATACAAAATGCGACAGTTTATGAACATGGAATATGTAGTGGAAAATATTTGCACACAGTTAATAATCCATGAACAGTGTGATAGGTAGACATAAACATGTCAAATATTGTCATCTGATGTGAGGGTTGATCATGCGCGTGAGACAAGTGCACTGTGATAATCAAAAATGAAGACTGAATTGCGATGATTCCTAAACGCACCACGTATTTGGATGTGTGTGTGTGTGTGTGTGTGTGGAAATGCATGACCGATGACTGGAGTGAACACTGAACAACTGATCAGAGACTAGTCCAAATGAAATATCTCGTATTACAAACAAGTAGGACAAAAACCACCAAAAATCCTTGCACAATGATGCCGTAATTTTCAATGGGATATATTCATGTTTTGTCGTTATCCTTGAGTACTCATGATTTTTTTTTGGCTTTTTTAGCTATTTTGACGCTTACAATGAAAGCGTCTTTTGCTGTTTTGCTTTCAGTTTTGTAATAAATACATCAGAGAGGCAGAATATCGTTCAGTAAAATTTGCTGTATCGTCAAAATGTCGGTTTCCGAAAAACGGAGGATTATGTGAAAGTGCTCTTTTGGGTCTATTATCCCATTCCTCTCAACAAGTATACTCAAAATAGCTAAATAATGATAGTTGCAACATTCATTTTCTAGGTTTTTTGTCTTTACAGTTAAGGTGGAAATTATTACCCAACTAATCATCAGTGAATTCATGCTGAAAGAAAACCAAACTTCTAAAGACTGCTACTCACCTTGATGCGAATGGACAGTGAAAAATAAGAACTAAAATCCAAATTTAGTTCCCAGAAAGGCTGGTAACAAAAGATGTGTCACTTCTGTGAACCGGTAAGTTTGGTTTTTGCCCAATAAAAAGAATTTTCAGTTGGTAGATCAGTCAAAACATCATCCGTGCACGTGTGTACTACCACACCCCACTTGCTCCAGATCTACTTGATTCTTCCGTTGTTCAACTTTGATTAGTCTGAACTGAAAGAGAAATTGATATCTGTTTGATTTTCTCTTCATATGTCTTATTTACCTACTCTCTCACGATTAGTTTTTCCAACCATCGGACATTCAAATAGAACATTTATTCCATCAGTTCAAAATTTCCAAATCAACTGAACAATATGACGAGCAGTCGATCGAATGGGTTCAGCAACTGATCGAATTTCAACACATTTTCAGAAAACCATATGATCCTAAAAAGCACAGATTGATAGATTCTAAATCTCGTAGACATGAGTTCAATCATCGAATATTCCCTCGTTCAGTTGACCGGTCCTCTATGGAAGGTAGACGCGTTTCATGATTTGCAATTCATCTGATGGATTAGGTTAGTTTATCAGGTGTACACGATGGCATAAAATCACTGTTTCTCCACTTAGAATGCAAAGACTGTGCGTGACAGATGACGATTCTATGGAAATCAGACTCTGTGATAGGGGCTACATTTTCAAATGTCTGACGGGGCACGGTGGTTTCAAGGCACTGTGTAAATTAGTTATTTATTCCCATCAGGGATTTGTCGCTGTTTGTGGTAGGCAATCTGAAGCAGTGAGACATTATTCATTTTTCTAACGGATTGACTGTAACTTTACGGAGGCACTTGACCATCGCGTAGTTTATGAGAAGTGGAAATGTATGTCACTAGGATTCCTCTCAGAGATGGGAAATTTGGCTGATCTTGGTGACCGTGTTAAGTGACAGTAAACCAAGGAATCCTGATGTCGCGGTATCCTATTTTATCAAATCTCCGCACTTTGAGTGAGCTTTTTTTATCCCCACGTGTTCCGATGGACGAGATTCTGACGGTATTACCGGTAAAATTAAGATCCTTCTAAATGTCGTCGAATATTGTTTGCAGCCTTTGGTTTTCCCCAATTTTGTGATATAGTAAAGATGAGTAATGCTTGGCCGTGCTTTGGTTCGCAATGAATCATTCGGAGCAAATGGATGTATTTCGGGCATTGAGCGGTTAACATGTGTACGTCCGGGGGTTGACTTTTGAACGAAAGACAACGAAGACGAGGAGAGATAGGGAGAAGAAAAGATTGGAGAGGGGAACGAACAGAAGGCGAAAGAGAATAACTGGAGGAAACCCTGATGAAGAAGTATTTGGTACATATTTTTCGGGGGCATCTTTTGAACAGCTGCGCTACTTTTCTGTTTCACCTTTATTCGACTTGTTTTTCTTGTTCTCACAGTCATCTATCACCACGTTGTCCTCACTCGACCATTCAAAACCGTTGAGATTGCCAATAAAAGGCATGTCGAGAACATAGGGGTCAAGCACTATCAAATAACGTAAATATGAATCGAAGCCATCACGTAGGGAAAGCAGACGATCGAACAATTCTCGATCGAAATTCGGAAAACTTAACAAAACTGAGCAGTGTTTTTGTAGGTTTTCTTTTAGTCCGTTTTCTATGTCAGATCTGTTGACCTATTATTTTCCTGTCTCAACAGTATCAAAACGACTTTGGTGAAAAACCTCCGCTGAATACTGGAAAGACAGTTAGAAATTTCGCCTTCTATTTGAGGGGAGATCGTCATGGGAATTAAAAGGTCAGTTTGCTCTGTGAATACTAGAAAGTTAACCAACCAGTCAGTATCTCACGAAGGTGTTACGAAACAATACTTCAGTAGATATTCGAAAATGTTGTGTCCAGATTTCTAACTGTTTAGAAATGGTGAACTGCCTGTGTGAATATACCTTAGGAATGCCCCGAGAAGGACACCTTTCATCGGACTAACTGAGACTATGATGTCAGAAGCCACGTGAACAGTGTATTTATCTCCATTCTTTTCGGAATCGGTTTCGAATTGGTAGTTTTGGTAGTTTTCACCTCCAGACTAACGCGCAACTATTTTTTAGTAAAATTTGTGTTTCTCGGTTCTCATCATCATCATCATCTTTATTCGACTATGAGCTGCTAACGTGAGCATCAAAAATACACGTTCAATTTAAGTTCTGCGGCGGCATTTATTGACAGAACGATGTAATAACAGTGGAACGCGCTCATGACCAACGGTCGCAGATATTTTTACGAACAATCAACCGGAGTTGTTCCTCGGACAAACTGTTTCGCGTAAATGCCACACCGGTGATATCATATTTGAGATAACACCGCTGATAAACGCATTTTACGTAGCTTATCCACACATTTGGTTCGCTTTGAGAAAGGAAGCAAATTAACGGTATATCGAAGTGTGCATAAATTGTCCATCTGATGGTTCTGTTCGGTTGTCGGCGCGCACAGAAGAAACGTGGTGCATGAAATATTCACTTGCATTGATTTTACCCGATCACGGATGATTTGGATTTAACTCGGTGCCTGGCTAATAGAGCACAGAAAATGTGCAGATAGGACACGCTAGACGAAGGATTTTGCCTTCCACAAAAAGAGTTTGCACTAAATAACTATCCTGAATATTTCGCCGCCAACACGATCAGATATAAAGAAGAAATAATTTTGGAGATTGCATTTCTAAAGAAACCAATCAGACTGTCGGTAAAATGTGATATTTTACTGGGCATCATATAATGCATTCTATGAGGAGCAGTCAGTAGAACTTTGATTATATTCACGGATAAATGGCCATATTCTTCCGTTTCTCCACTTCCCTTTTCCTGTACACTGGTCACACAACCGAGTGCTTACCCGACCGCGTTCATGAGAACCATCAGGATTGTTTCGAGGCCGGGGAGATCAAAGCCGTTATGAGCACTGTGTTCATGTAGCAATCTATGAAACCACCCATTGAAAGTGACCGAAGCACTTCGTGCCATTTACAAAGCTCAGAGGAGGTAATCGAGACTGGAGAAGTATCACATCTTAGGTACAGCGAAGTCGGCAGACACTGGTCTCAATGACCCTGCGTCACTGCCAAATCAATACGGAGCACCTCGTTCACCAAACACCGTGTAATTTCAGTCATTTTATCCGCTTTCGGCCCACAGATAGAAGCGGTTCACACGTGTGACTCTTACTTATTCCCAACCTGTCTGACGTCGTCATATCAACCGTTGTTCATATCACAGCTGAGAGTATTTATATTTAATTTGACTTGATGGTATGACTGAGAATAACTACAACAAAGTTTGTTCTCCACCCTGTTTTATCATGGTAGATGCTTGACCCAATTGTAGAACCTATTGAGATATTGAATTAAGAATTTGGATTTATTGCATGAATGTCACTGCAAGAGATACCTGGTTGATTCACCTGTACGACCCAAGACTGATAAGATTCTCTGGTATCATGCACGGTTAGGTCTTAGATTGGCAGTAACCTCTTCGACTGACCACCACCTCATGGATCAGCAAGCTTGATAATCCGTTAACTTGGAAGTCATGTGGGCATTAAGGAGAATTTCTTATCTGACATCAGTTGGCCAATCAATTTGGACGTAGACCAAGAAAAGATATTCGACTAATTAACATGATGAGCAAAACTCTTATCTAAATGATCAGAGGATTTTTCTGGAAAATTCACGCTGACATAGCCAAGCCCAGAATCACAACTTCTGTGAGCGGGAAACTGGGAATAACAAGATTCTGATATCCACACCGCGTAAGTATTATCCATACATCATGTTTCTTGCCATAGTAATCCAACGTTGGCATTCTGATCTGGGTGTTCCTTGTTTTTACGGTAATCGGATTATTCCCTGTGTAGCTCGTCGGTATTTGCCCTGTCCTCACGAAAAGCAGTCAAAGGACAGCCACTTGTTATCATACGGCCGATTACTAAGGAGATTGATCACTCAATACCACAGAAAAAATCGTTTTAAGAGCTTGCAAGCAAATCCATTATCTAGGTCGAATTTGTCTGCTGTCGACTTCAGTATTATCACTGCATACTTTCGAAACGGAACTCCATTGTCTCCCTGATCATTACCAAGCTTGATCTATGGGTATCTTAAACGGCTTCCCAATGCAATTCTCCAGATCATCACCGCCGGTTCAGCTTAAGATAGCTCAGCTGACCTTCGAGGACATGGGCAAGCATCCACAATTCTAGAAAACCTTGGAAGCTACTTATACCATATAATTGTGGACGTGATTAAAGGTTCAGTCGCTCATCCAGTTTGCATTTTTATTCAGAGAGGCATAGTGAAAGTAACACAGGAATCACCCAACGCGCTTAACGATTATTTACCCGCAGTATGTCAAAATAAAGAAAACATTTCAATTTCAGCATGTTCAGGGTGGAGACTTCACTCGACTTTGCACAGTTTTCAAAAAGGTGCTCTTATTTATCTGAATAGTAGTGAATGAGATATCCTTCCCACCACGAACGATACAGGCAAGTGAGAATCACCCGGATGTAAAACAATCCCTTCTTGTCCTGGGCCTAACGGAAAATATCACTAAGTAAAATCGTGATACCTGGTTATATCATGAGTTAAAATTTTCGATCGTTCTAAGTCAAAATAGTTTAGTCTAAAAGCTATAACTAACAGTTAAACAATTTGTGCCGGCTTGAAAATCTAATGCAGACTATAATGTACCCATTTATATGAAGAAAATACCGTTTGGAAATTGTCTGGTCTTCTCATCAGCTCTTAACCGTCACAGTTACAGGTGGTGCACTTCCGTCCGCTGGACAAGATAGTGATTGGTAAATGACTAGAATTTTGTCTAGTAATTTTTCCTCCAATTAAATTTTACTTTTGCCAATGGCGTGAATTCATGTCCCCACTATTCACAATAAGGTAACCGTAGCTAACGGCCATCACTGAAAAAGCATTTGATTGTATCTATAACTCATTGGATAAATCCCGATTAGAAGTAAACTGCGAGGTAGCACTGCAGCAAATCAGATTTTACCGTAAAATCACCGCATACAACAAAACCAAGTTGTAGCATAGTAGGCGTTCACACGCAGCAACATCCACTGTTTGAAGCTTAAGTGGTTGTGTAATGTGGCCCAACGTTTACTGCATTCTGACCCTCTGAAATAATCAACCGAGAGAGCAATGTGAGTCAGTCCGTGCAATCGCAAGAAATGCTCTACGTCTTCCATAGTTCGGGTGTACGAGGATTTTGGAGAGGTTATCACTTTGGAGTTAATAATTGGTACGCGTCTTGGACCATTAAATACCCTTTGTTTTTGATGGGTTCACACAAAGAGCCATCCGATATATTTGTGCGGTCCGAGTCATTGACCGTTCGAGAGTTGAGACAACAGTAAGAAATTATTGGTTCGTGCGTCATTTTTTTTGGGTGGGGGGGGGGCTTACATCTAAGTTCTTGTGAGTCCTTTATTTTTCTTTCAGGGGTACTAAGGCTATGGTTGTTGTTTGAAAGCTAATAATGTCATATAGTTTGATCATATTGTAGGCTGTTCCTCATCTTCCGTATTTGTTGGCCTGAGTCAGGAGTGCTACACGTCGTCTGAATCGATGCGGATAAATTTATGGTGTTTAACTGTTGAATTATTAGTCATTTAGATTAGACGATAAGCTAGCATGTAGCCTACCACATAACTTTTTTGGAAAGAATGCTTGGTTGAATTTCATCAAATGGAATTGCTGTGAAGGGGTACTGAAGGTCAACATTTACTCAGTGGGACCATTGCGATGGTGGAGCTTACCTCTGAGTCAGACCAGGACAATCGATTAGTTATTAGATCGATCCCAAACGCAGCGGGCACATCATAATCGCGAAATTGACATAAAAGCTTCCTTTGAGCAATTCTTACTTTCAAAGAGTTTTTGCAGATTTGGTGATAGTTGAATTAGTGTTGAAACCACCGGTTAAGTTAATCTAACTCTGACCACCTCGAATATCGACTCCATAGTTTAAGAATGGAGGTTCTAGCTTTTTATGATTGTTAATTCTTCCATTCGTCCCCACCATTTATCATCTCATTTCGTCACTCACATCCGCCCCAATTTTCAGCAGTAGGAAGAAATACACACCCTAATACCGATTACCACAAAATGTCCGGTCAAGTCGTATGATGTCGTTTCTTCATTGTGCCCAGCTGCTATCCTGGCCGGTTTATCTATCCGTTTGGATATACGTTCTAACTACCAAGAGTAAACCATCACCCACAGCATTTAAAAATTTCGTTCGAAATATTTTTCTTCACTCTTTCATGCAGCCTCAATCCTATATGAATGTTTTCAGTAGTACAAGCACATGGGCCAAAGTGTTAATTTGACACCCGATGCGATCTGTTTGACGTTCTTTTCCATCAAAGGACGAACGGTTTTCCCCACGTCTTGTTTCGGTACCCATGGGCTGGCATTGAGCTTTGACCATGGAAGTGAAATGTATAGCTTTCAACTACCATTTCCTTCTCTTGTTCATGCTTGGGTGGTGTTGTTTTTGTTGTGGTTGCATTTGTATTCCACACGTAAGGCGAGCAGAGGTCAGATTATTTCCATTAATATTTTTTTGGACAAATGCAGGACAATCATGCTATTTTAAAGCTTCTTTGTTACCTTCTCATACACGAGATAGTCTAGGCATTCGTGGATGCACTTCTCCTTGACTTCGCTGGATTGCCTCGAGCAATGACCAATACGTAGCACAACCCTATTTGGTAGTTCTTGCAAACAACGAAGAGAAAATAGAAAAAAGCTCTAACAGCTACTGATGTGCTACATTTTCCCATAGGCCGTAATTGAGCAGTATGAGAACAGAAATTCCTCACAACCTCTGACAATGGAGTAAACATTATTTGCTAGGTAAAACTGCAAACCATAAATGACAAGCAGAATGGAATCATTGTGAGTACGGCATCATCTAGATTCTCCATACTGGACGGGAACGAACATGAATGCACTGGCAAGTGAGACTAGATATACGTAACTTTGGTGAATTCAAAGTGTACGACAATCAGCGGTAGGGTTTTTCCAGAATTGCCGGATCACTTCAGAAGCCTACTAACTATTCCACATCAACAGGGTTGCGTATCTTTTGGAATATAAGCAACAGTGATTAGATCAGGCTTGTTTCGCTTATATCTCACTCATGTACATCTCCGTGAATGTGGATTTTTGGCCTATTACTCAGTGCCCTTCAGTTTATTTGTTTCGCACGCGACATCTGATTTATCTGCTCTGTGTCACTAATGTAGTTGAGTTCATCGAGGTGTTCGAGCGGTTTAATGTGTTAACCTCCCTCCTTTTTGGTTAGAGGTGCAAATCGCCGCAACCTCCGGTTAGCTTGGTGGTAGACAGCTCCTCACAGTCACCTAGCTCTTTACCATGCCTTACCTATTAGGATTTTATGTGACTTTCTGCTACCCCATGGTTACCAGTAATATCGAATAGAGCTGTGAGCCTGCGACTCTACACCACTTCAACAGCACTCATAAGCACGTACTAATAAAAGAGTTGAATATTTTATTGTTACTGGAAGTAGTAATGGTAGTAGTAGTATTAGCAGTGGTCAGTAGGTTATCATCTTAGAATTTAGACAACAATGAGCTGGATTGAATCCCTGCCACCTTTGAGCAGCTTTCCACCAGCCGCAGCCCCTTTCCTGAACTGCTGTACACCGAAGTACAGTAAATAAAAAGGAAGAGAAGGAATACTTCTACAATTCTTCAGTAAAGGTAGCAGTAGTAGTGGTAGTAGTAGTAACATTAGTAACCACTGATTGATAACCGTGATGGATGCAGTAGAAAAAATGAGTCTCCACTGTTTCACTTATTAAATAATTACGCTCCCTATGCACAATGATTGGCATAGTAGTGCGAGGGTATTTACTGAAACATCGATAGATGGCTTGATTTCATTTACAGACAGCTCGTGTTCCTCTGTCCAAAATCGATGGCAAAGCTCAGGCCACCGAAACGGGTCGATGGTTCAGTCACTCTGAGATGAAACGGAATGAAACCATCCAATCAGCTGTGAACACTCGCCCTCACCGAACTGCGCGGAGTCAACGAATCAACGGCCGAGAGTTGTTTCATTCGAACAGAATGGAAATCAACCTATCAACGGCCAGCAGTTTTTTACCGATCGCAAAGGAATCAGCCAGTCGGGCACTTGAACCAAATAGCCACTCAGAAGAATCGCTTCCGCGAGGAGCTCCGTGTAAATAAGCTTTGAGCCATGAATTTCATTTCGACCATCCAGTGTTCTATATAAACAGTTCGTTTTCTGCAAAATAAACGGGATGGTTCGGAAGCAGCGAAGTTTTCTCACTACAGTTAGTGAAACGGAACTAAACAGCTGTTACCAGTCAGTATGGTAGTTCATTTAGCAACCCAAAAAATCCAGTATAACAGTCTTGCGCAATTATTCCTCGGTAGTCTACGTTGTTGATTTCCTAGCCATATAAATATTATTAGGATAAGATAGAAATAGTCGTCGAATAGGACCATTCCTGATACGATAATATAAATAATTCATCGAGTTTACACAATCAACGTATTGCGTGTGCTGACCACGCGCTGTCAGTACCTTTTAGCGCATGATGACTACAGCAGGTGACTAACCCAGAGCGGGCATATCGGGCAAGATCAGTCTGACTGGTTATGGAGATCTTTATCTGAGTTAGAAAAAATTGAGTCTCGATGGTTATCACCTTTTCTCTACTCTGTCACAAATGTGTACCAGACGAGTGTCTATGCGTGTGTGATTGGGTTGGTGATTGCTTGATGTACACGTCATACAAACGGACCGCCTTAGCCTGTTTTCCATAACCAACATATCCCACACGACTTGTCAAATTGTGTCCGTTCAGGTCTTCCCTTGATGCGGTGCACGAGTGGAAGAGCACATACACCTATGAGCAAGAAATCACAACAGAAAATTGACTTCGGCGAAGATGAGTCCAACCCAGGGTTAGTGCCCTAATCGGGCGGGTCTTCAGCAAGGAGTTTCTTAATTCACCTTTCTCGTTTTTGGTAATCCGTCTGCACCTATTTCGAACCTTCTTACCATCCTTCACAAAATAGTCGGTTTACGCAAAAACGTAAAAAATTCATGCACTTGCGCGTGTACGACAGCAGTGATGACTTCAGCTTAGTACGATAACGAGTATCGATATAAAAACCCACAGAAAAAGGTATGATTTGATTTTCCAACGACACAGCATGGTCAGTTTCAGAAGCACCACTACACCCGGTGGAATATCTTATCATCGTGAACTTTACGTGATTGCTGTTGCCACTGACTACTGAAGGCAAATTGCAGCGAGCACGAGTTGGGCAATAGAAAAGGTCTGCCTGGACCACGGCTGTGACCGCGAATTCCACTACTTTCGTCCGCCTTATCAGATGTCAAGTCCAGAGCGTAAAACTCCTAGGAGAATGACCTGTGGTAGCACTCACGCATAGCTAGCCGTGGTCCGTCCCAAGTTGCCATTTTATAAAGTGCTGAGGTCAGCCTACTGTGGTCGACGGTACTCACAGCAGATACCATGAATAGCGTACAATTCACCATGCACAAAGAGTGGAATTTCCCTGGCTGTCAAATCAACGCTAATTCTAATAAAACCGTTCCATTGTAGAATGATGCTTCAAGTCGTTTTACACGAGGTTGTACGTGTTTTAGACTTGGACAAATCCCTCTATAAGGTATAAACTTTTACAGTTGCAAACCCACTGAAAAATCCATTGACTTACTTCACACATCTTGCTGAAAGTCACCGTTTGAATAACAATGGGAAGTTATCTCCTGTTTCCGGGACAGAATTTATCGCAAGCTTCCCATATAAATTAGAGTTTTTACCAGTGTCACTTTTTCATTGGAGATTCATTATTACGATAGGCCCCGATATCTAGGGAATTTCGATACTAACAGTAAGTGGTACTGCCGTAGAAACAAATATTAGAAATTTCTTGCGGTAGACGCAAACACAATTCGTGAATTATCCACCGCCATTGTAGATCACAATCGACGGCAGTTCGGACGGTATAACACCCAAAGTTCGCTCTGAAACTCTTCTATTTAAATCAAAGCTTCCCCCGACTTACATTCATCACTTCAAGCATTAGTGGAGTATTGGTTTTGAAAAACAAAATCGGTCTTTCACAATTATTTTACGTCTGTTTACAACGTTCTCACAAAAATCGCACTTAGTTTGGTTCACTGTCAAACAGGTTGGCAGAATTCATGCTCGGATAAGATGCTTGATCCGGAAAGCTCACTCGTGCCTATCCAACGGACTAGTCTTACTAGACGGTTCTAGTGTTCTAGTGTAGTGTAGTTGCAATTAGAGCAAGTTCGATTGTGCGAGCATTCCGCTAAATGGGCGGAGATTTACTGAACGTCTCGAACTGCATCATTAGGATTTTGAAGAAATTACACGGAGCCCACAAACCTAATGTGTTCTGTTTTAAATAAGTGTAACTGAACCGCTGTCTAGTGAATAAGTGAGTCATAGAACTCGAACACGAAACCCAAATCGAATAGTGCGAGTCGGTGATCTACGTGTACTTTAGAGAACAATCATTGTAATTACAAGCACCATACCTCAATTTGTGCGGCGGTCTAGTCACAAGGGTCCGGAAATATACTTCATATCTTCGGAAGGGTCTGTCGGGGAACGTAAGCCGAGCAAAACGGGACCGAGCCATTGGATTAGGGTGAAATCCAGGACCAATTGACCAATGAGGGAAAGAACGGTAAGCGTACATGAGACGGAGCGACAGATATGATCATGAAATTGGATGAGACAAGGACCAAGAGAATCACACGCACGCTTGACCTAGACCCTCACACAGAAGTGGCGTGATCCGCAGCATGGAAAGGAATTTACAAAGGTCACTCGTGCGGTGCGAGTGAGAAGGCGAATAAAGAACGGATGCAAGCATGACACAGGGTCGGGCACACATGAAGCACAAACTTGAAGGTCGTAGGCCCCTGGATTGACCGTAACGGAAAATTGGTCTACTGTAGAAGTGCACTCATAGGAAGACGGGGGTGAACCGAGGCAAGGTAACCGGGTTCAACATGTGAAACGAAGGGAAGACGTGTAAGTTGAATCGGTTGGGAAGAGCAGGGTAACGAGCTGATTAGAGTCACGTGGGTGGGAAAAGGAAACTGCATGGGAATTTCACACAATGTGCTGAATTACCGTTACAATAAGCCTTTCATTTTTTTCTAATTAGAATTTGGTGATAGTGAAATAAACCTCGTCGGGGTCACTTTATTCATACACATACAAAAGTATTTTGTAGGCCCCTGAAATTTCGCGTGGGAGATTGGATCATACGGCTTCAACCTCCTCGACCACCAGGCTGATGTCAGGATCGGAAAGTAGTAGAACTCCATCAGGAACTATTGTATCACTCGTTAACCCAATGAGACACTGGCGCTCGTGATTGGATTCCAATTTCCTTTCCAAAGTAGCCAAATTCACGTAAACCCGTGGAAACTAGACTAATAGAAATCTCACCGTGTACTAGTGAGGCACTAGTTCATGGTAAAATTACAGGTTGTAATCTATTAGGCTGAGGCAGTACTCTTGGCAGGCACACCTGACTCCGTTGCTTAAATTAGCCGATACGCGGGTACCACAGATATTCGGTAGATCTAACAGCATCCGATTGGAAACCGTTCTGTATTCGGATACTGTCTGTCTAACATGTGTTCAATACTTTTTACCGGCCCCTTCGTTTAAGCTAACTTTTTGTTCTATGTGATCTTTGTGGTTTATTTCTGTAAAGTTCACTGCCAATCTCAAGCAGTTGGTCACATTCTAAAGGAACGGTCAAGCTGTGAACTGATTTCCAAAGACATTCGTTGTTTATAGCTGTTAGTTAGGTATCAGTTTCTTTAGGAGATACAACTATTATGGAATTAATTGAACGACGTATACGACAGGTCAGTCAGAGGTATCGATCTTTAAAAATAAACTGATTCGTGGTAGATGATTATTTTCGTACGAGGACTTTTTTTGGGCAGTCGGTGTAACTGAATCGACCAGAGTTGGTTTTACCTAAGGTGAAGACTAGGAAAGAAGAATAGCTAGACAACCAATAATTGGAGACGTGCTATTATCACGTAGAAGCTCTGGCATAAAGCGGAATAAACGAACGAATAATAGATGAGCTAAAAGTATTGCCTATAACGGAGTACAAACAGATGTCGTCTGGGTCACTAAACAACAGCACAGACAGAAGAAATCTGTAGTGGACCATTAAGGGGAAGGTGCAAGCCAAGCGTAGTTACTGCCAAGAAAGTGGACCGTATACGGACAGTAACCAGCGAGTTTAAAAGCACCAATCGCACTCGAAGTGAATGAGAAATCGATGACTAATAATGTCGAATTGCATATCTGTGGGTCTATATGGACCTTCATGAAGCTGTCAGTGTTCAGATAACGATCCATCGTTAATTTTTGTGAAGGATAATGTGTGGTACAAGTCAATCCTCAGGGTATCTTGACCATCCTAAAACGAGTTTCTTCATGTCAGCACTCCAAAGAATTTTGCCAACAAAGACACTGACCAATATCAACCCATTATCACCGACACTAATCATTTTTCTGGTACAGTTGTACTCAGACTGATATCAGATGCGAGAAAAGGTAATAAAATAAATAGTGTCCAAATATATGACCATTTTAGGTAATAAAAGATCGAAATATTTTTAGATTAGTTGCAGTGTTGATCTTGTTATTCTTCAAAAAGTGTGTTCCAGTTGGAAAGAGACGCGTATACATCCCATATGCTGTTAAGCTTGGTGAAGCAACTACATATCGTTTCTATGGGTTGTTGGTAGCATCTTGAGTGGAATCGTCACATCGTGATTCATTTTCTATCAGTTTACACCTACTACTCAAACGGGTTCACTTCTTCTTTACAAAGCAGATCTCCTGTTGTGGGAAGTCCATGTCGGCGGAAAATGTTGTTGATTTCCTAACAATGGCACTGATATGTTTTCTAAACAGTATAAGCTATCCCATGGCTTCGTCGTATGTGACAAAGTGTACGACGACCTGGATTTTAGGTAACCGCAAACCGGTCTTTGGTTATCTACGGTGAAAATAGTAGTCAGAACTATCACACCGCTTCAAGAATCGATCATAAAACACTTGCTTTAGCTTACAACTGAAACCTCATTTTTTTAAAATTGGTATTTTTACTTGACGATGTCATTTTTCTATCTTTAGATTATCTTGGTTAAAAGAGGCTGGAAGTCAGTGTGTAAAACTCCACAGGTATAGTTAAAAACTGACTTACGGTAAATTATTGAATAATATGTAAGCAATTTTAAGTACCTCAGTCGTGTCCAGTACGGCGGAATACAGTTCATGTTACTGTAACAATTAGAAACTCACGCATGTCTCACAAGTATTTGATAATCAGGCAGAAAACGTTTTATGATGAAAGGAAACAATACGGCTCAAGTAAGCCATCCGTCTTCTTCTAGAAAAGCCTCAAGTTGTTCGTGCATGGATGATTGCGGACCGTGCACTTCGGGCCTGGGAACATCCACAAGAGATCTGTGAGAAGTAAGTGGACTTCACACACACACCAGCTCATAATACCGTGTGATTTCGCGAAATATCTACGTCAAGAAAGTCAGGACCAATATTTTGTTTTTTCCAATAGGCGCTAAGCGAAACACGTGATTCTGATTGTCCTTAAAGGTTTATCTGAATGTGGTTGAGATTTAGACGGATGGACAAAAGGGGAGACCTATCACCGTGTTCGGAATTATATTGGATAAGTAGTTGCTGAGTCTTCAAAAAATGATCATGCGAACAGCCGTGGAGACATTTCCAATGGTCTCAAAAGCCAGCTGCCGATAACAGTGATCTTGAGATTTGCAATTGGGAACTAACTAAAGTCCCAACAAATCAACCACCACGGGGACAACAGAGTTCAGTCTCGAACGTGCAAAGCTTTTTTGTACAGATCCTTATAGTGGGTAAATTCAATCTGGTAGCTTGACATTGGTACGTGCTGCTTTAATGAATTCTACCGTTAGATTGCATGACCAATCTGGTGGGTATTGCCATACGAAATTAAGTTGCAGCCTTTCAACTCCATTCTTTGAAAACTGTAAAAAAATACTGACAGCCTACGCAAAGCACAGAAAGTAATTTGCTACTCACGAGAACTGTAGAGGTTGGGGTCGGAAAAATTCAGGTAAATTTGGCTTAAAGAAGATATGCTGATAATGTGTTTGAATGATAAGAAATCATAGCTGTACCATTTCCATCATATGCCATTCGATACATGTTGCTTCCTGCCTGAAATAATTGAAAGACATGAAAATCTGCGCAACAAATAAGGAGGTATTTCATTGAACAAAAACAAACAATGGTGATGATTATGTTACTTTACGATCATATGATAACGGCAATAATAATAATAGTGAAGATGAATAGGATGTTGATTCCGCAGCTGCTTCTGCTACTGGTGATGTTCAGTTGGTAACAGTATAATCTTCTGATTGTCTATCGAAAACAGTTTCTATTGAACTTTTATTGAGGTGAGTCAGAGTTACTGATTCCGCAGTCTCGAAGTAAATTTGAAACTAATGAAACGTCCTCAAAAGTTATTCGAAAATGTGTCCCTGTTCATCCTTCAGTAGACCTATGAAAGAAATGATGGTATTTATGGCTGAATAGCTTTCAAATTTTCAAGGAATTCCCCCATGTTTGAAGATTTCAGAAGTGGTTTTCTCCTCCCATGTGAAACAATAACTTTGAATAATACATTCTGTACAACGTATTAGCCAGCTCTCCCATCTGGTTACCAAATCCGGAACTATCCCGAAAGGCCATCCAACTGACTACATACAACCCGGTAAAATACCAACATAATCGCATGAACATGTTTTTGAACATCATAGGAAAGTAGAGCTTTTTCAACATTCCATTCGCAACGAATACGACTCCAAAAGTTCCTCGAATTTCTGCAACGAAATTAAGAATATCCTCCTCTTTAAACACCAACCTACACATATAGGTCGACCCTGGTGATCGGATTTTACACCGTTGCTTCGTATGATTCACTTTAAATCAGCATCTTGGTCTGCTTTTCTTGTACGTATTACCTGAAAAAGGGTGGTTTTGCAAGTGACGTGAGTTATTTTTGAATGAATTTCAAAATCCAGGGATTTGGAATCATACAAAGTATACCTTAGGAAAGTCCTGTTTTACTATACTGGGCATGAATAGGGGAACTCCACTGGTGTAATATAAGGGTATCAGAGAATTTTAGGAGCACGACTGATTTATTTATCACTGCCTTTCGCAGTCACTAACAGGAGTTAACTTTCACATCCTTGAGAGAAAAAGTAGTCATATAATTTTCCTCCTCTCATAAACTATGGGATTGTCAAGTTCGTCCATAGAATTACAGTCAATCAGTTATTTCATAGGATAATGTCTCACTGCTTCAATTTGCCCACAACAAAGAAAGACAAATCCCTGATCGGAATAAATAACTAATTTACACAGTGCCTTGAAGCCACCGTGCTCCGACAGTCATTTGAAAATGTGATAAGTCTAATTTCCGCATGGGAAATTCTCATTTCCATAGAATCGTCATCTGTCACGCACAGTCTCTACATTCTAAATTGAGAAACAGTGATTTTGGACCATCGTATACACCCGATAAACTAACCTAATCCATCAGATGAATTGCAAATCATGAAACGCGTCTACTTTTCATAGAGGACCGGTCAACTGAACGAGGGAATATTCGATGATTGATTTAGAATCTATCAATCTGTGCTTTTTAGGATCATATGGTTTTCTGAAAATGTGTTGAAATTCGATCAGTTGCTGAACCCATTCGATCGACTGCTCGTCACATTGTTCAGTTGATTTGGAAATTTTGAACTGATGGAATAAATGTTCTATTTGAATGTTCGACGGTTAGAAAAACTAATCATGAGAGAGTGGGTAAATAAGACATATGAAGAGAAAATCAAACAGATATCAATTTCTCTTTCAGTTCAGACCAATCAAAGTTGAACAACGGAAGAATCAAGTAGATCTGGAGCAAGTGGGGTGTGGTAGTACACACGTGCACGGATGATGTTTTGACTGATCTACCAACTGGAAAAACCGTTTACTGGGCAATAGCCTACCTAGGTGGTGAAGAAAACTGACCGGTTCACTGAAGTGACAAATCTTTCATTGCAAACTACTCCGAAAAACAAGACTTCTTTTGCAGAGTCTAAATGGCTTCCATTTACGAGCATCTAAGTACTCTTGATCCTCCGAAAGTGTACGTGTCGGATATCGGTACTGTGAAGTTGTAGCCAGTTTTACTGAGCGACATCCAGTCTGCTTGTTACATTGAACTCAAATATGAAATATTGCCGAAACTATCATACCGAATGAGGACATATAAAAACATCTACCGGGTAATTCTAGAATTGAGTTTTTCCATTAGCCACTTGATTTCATAAGGTTTACCTTTCCATGTCCACGTGATTTAGCAGTGCGTTTATTCAAACATCACCTGAAAAACTTTCTCCCAGGTTCAAAACCTTTTATTTGGTTCTCATCTCCATGTACGTGCCTAAACAGTACATAAAAAAGAATTAGCCACTTGTAAATGCTCAGCTTTCTCTTTATTTTTTACCGAGCGTGATTGGTCTTTTGAAAAAGACAAAATTAGCTCTATCCGATGGAGACAAATTTTGCTGACGACATCTTCAATCTTGTTAAATACCATTACACCCGCATATCCTTTGCCTCGTGACCCGTTTAACGATGAATGACACTTGCTGAAATCGTTGAATTTGGGTACACTCTAGATTGATAATGAGGTGCAACTTGCTGGCTCTGCTGACTGACACCGATATCTATGTTTGCGGTACGGCTTCCGTGGTTTGGTGTGCTAGTCTAGTACGTGTTTGAACAACACAGGAAATTAGGGAAACCCAACAGCTTCAACATACAGACCATACAGATGCCAATGGACTGAGCCTCATGACTCACTAGAGAAAGTGTATACCCCTTACGTGATAGGCCTCGGCCTTCTGTAATCCGGAGAACAAGTATTCGAGTATACCTGTCCGATTTACACGCACCACTCTGCGCAGATTGGTACACAAGTGCCGCTCTTATTATTCGCGGTCACATTTGAAATTCCAAGTCTTGATTCCTCGATCCAAAATAATCATGCAGCCTCCAATGGACCCTTCCATGGTTAAGGCAGCAGTAGTTGTGTTTGCCTGGAAAAATTGCACTATGCGGATTAACAGAACTAACTTTCCTGTAAGTGCACAAATCATCTGAGAATCTTATGAATATTTCCACGATTGAATTTAAGGATAGAGGATTGATGAACTAGCTCGCATCTCATTGACTAGTTATATTATCAGCATATCATAAAATATTTGATAATCTGAGGGAATGGGTAGATTAAAAAGACCTGAACGGGCCGATTTTCACAGTCATCGTTGTTTAACATTATCTGTTGACTGTTGTCTATCGAAATTCTCCAGACGAACTCTTATCTTCCCACTTAATTCCTCCTTCTTAAATCCCCCTTAGTATATAATAGCACAGGGCTGAAAAACAAAAGTCCTTAGAACTTAGTATTAGGAATGCTAGTTCAGTTAATACCCAATCTCGGATAAGCCTTTTGATCTTGGTCTCCATGATAAATTATCTATATGTCCGAGATGAGTTCAATGTTGAATACGGTTTGTTGTTAAACGACGAGGACAAAAAACAAAAGGTGGTTTTCGGCATTGATAACTAAATACTGATCCTGTTGGGGCAATTCCCTTTCTCCGAGTCGTCTGCCGTGTATCTACCTACCAGAAAGAAGCAAAAAGTAAAGAAAATTTGGATAATTCGATGTTGCCTAACAGTCCGACAACAAACTGATGGCGGATAGCAACCACACCGGAGTAAATCCTTCAGTTTATGTGGACTGAGTTATCTGTACTTCAAGATCATATGAGAGTTGAGAATTAATTATCAGTTTTGCTTTCGTCACTTTGAAGCAAGATTTACTGAAAACAGGAAAATTCCGTTACTTCATTGGGGATCAAGGAGATGACTTTATGCTATTACTTCTTGAGACAAGTGTATCTACTATTCTTTTTGATTATGAGAACGTTTTATGCAGTATTTTTGCAAAACATTGTCAGAACACAGATGATCTGTGCAAGAAAAACCTAATCTGATTTGGATGACGATGTTAGCTGCAATGCGACAAAAAATCGCATAGAATAGCAGTAATTAAATAATGAAAAAGATCGTTTGATGATAAAAACAAATGTAAGAAAAATCCCACAGAACACAATGAGAACAATACAACGTGGCGAACAGATGCATTTTCGGTTGTTCGTACCCATACCAATACATAATATTAAACATGACTAAAAAAGGGGAATAATCACCCAAATCTCTCTGTGACTTGTGTGTGTGCGTGTGGAATTGATCACAGTGAAGAATGTTCGAATTATTGCACACGTGTTCGGTAACAAGAAGTGGGCCATGGAAATTTAAGTGCTTGCACAAATTATTCCTGAGCCCACAGTGGAGGATTGTGGAGTCGAATACTCACGGCTACAGCTGTGGCTAAGATGCGACACTTGACAGGTCTTGATTGCTTGCCCAAGACTTTCTAAATGGTACCAAGAGCGTTTGTCACCTCTACTGCATGGTTTGACTCAACTAGGTGTGAACACGCAGCACTCGCAATTGTCCTTAATGATCCAGTGTTCAACCACGCCGGATGGTGTTCACGCACACGTTCGCGTAAGAGCCTGGACGTGCCAACGTAACTTGTTTCACAGGAAAATGTGAATGAACACACAAAAGATGCTGCGGAATCTGGTACTCTATTCTTCGGTCGAAAACACACGATCGGTTTGGACTCGAACATAATTTGTAATTGTGCGGAGTAGAATGTTCTGTTGATTGCTCCTGTTAGTCTTCAGTTTTCGTATCTCCTTTGAATGGTAAACGGATATATACGAGCTTCTTTTCGACTGCTGTCTGTCTTGACCTATCTTCATTTCGTTGCATAGTCTTATCGATGAACATTTCGGGATAGCCTTTTTTTAAGCGAACACTCCTCAGAAAACGAAGTTCATATGTCTTCCGCGAAGATTTTCCTTGCTCCATTAGCCAAGCAAAGTACTAGATTTCTTTTCACAATGAGTGGTACAAAACAGTGAAAATGAATGTACTGACCGTTTCAAGTTGCTTTCCTATGCACTGATAACTGAACGGAACCATCACTTTGATAGCTTACACGAACATCCAAGCGTGGTAGACTGTTATCGTTTGCTTGTTCCAAAGTGAATTGGATGCTAAGATGGGCTGTGTTAAATCTGTTGAGTGGTACATTTGTATTTACTTTGGTATCTACTACACATGGGATGTCATCTGAGCACCGTTTGTATAAGGTGCAATCTTTGGTTGCTGGCTTGAGCTGGTTTTAAGTTTTGCCGTGAAAATATCAGCAAATAAGGGTCCCAAAGGTGACTGCACTACCACCACTTCCTTCTGACGATATATCTCACTGTTGAGCTGAAACCGGATATTATGAGTAAAGGCAGATAGTAACTGTTTCAGTTCATTTAACGAGATGCCCGGGTCGATACTGTTCTCCTGCACATATTCACGTAAATTGTTGATTGTTTCGGTGATCGTGACATTGGTGAACAGTGAGGTAAAGTCTGGCGAGATCGTTTGCTTGCCCTCCAAGTCTAGATTTCCCACAGTCTCCACAGAATGAAATGGGTCTCGTAGGCTGTGTCTGGAAATCATGACTCTTACTGGTTCTAGCAATGTAGCCAACTGCTTCGCTGCTGCGTGATACGGCTAGCTACACATATCCGAAATCGGTCTCAAGGGGACACCTTCTTTGTGTACCTTCGGTAGGCCGTACAACCTGGGAATCGTCGTCCCAGTTAGTCGTATCCTTTCGAAGGTTGTCGCGTTGATCAAACCTTTCTGCTTCAATGATTTCACTCTCGTAGCAATTGACTTTTCTATGGGAATCGTCCTGTCCTTTTTAGTTGGGGTCTTTTTGAACTTGGAGACATCATTCAATATCGTTTTCATCCTCTTTGTATAATCCAATTACAATACCCGTTCCTTTATCTGGTCTTGACAACATTAATTCTCTGTTTGCCTTCAATTTTTTTAGACGGTTCAGGTG
Source organism: Fasciola hepatica (assembly GCA_948099385.1). Classification (NCBI taxonomy): domain Eukaryota; kingdom Metazoa; phylum Platyhelminthes; class Trematoda; order Plagiorchiida; family Fasciolidae; genus Fasciola; species Fasciola hepatica. The sequence continues at coordinate 2,206,650 of CANUEZ040000126.1, read as the reverse complement.
CTTAGACGTTAATAATCCTTTCGTCGAACGTCTATTTTCACGATATTGATAACACGCGTTTACTAGTGTGGATTTGAGCTACCCTAACTCCTGTGAGCAGGACGGAACGGGACCGAATAGTTGATCAAAAAGGCTCTCAAATTCAACATCCATATCCAACTGTTTAGTTTTATTGTTTGGACGGCAAAATTTTGTTCCTAACGACAGCTCCTCAACTAGTATCTTATCCATGCTTACAGACCACAAGTTATGGACAAATATTTTCGGATCTGAAGGAAACTCACCAGTCGATCTGCTTTGATTTTCGTAGTTTGGCATATACCCGCCCTACTTGCCTGTCAACTGGCGACTGGACATAAGCAATGAGTCTATTCTCATTCTGTGGGATCAGCTCGTACGGCACTTGACACGACTTCACAAAATGACGCTTCATTTCTGGCTACTCGACTTGACATTGTACCTCTCGTTAAGCCCTTGGTGACGTAAAGACACAGTGGTGATGTTAATCCGAATTCTTCCCAGAATAGTTTGATATTATTTGGGATATTCTGAATTGGATATGCACTTATCAATAAACTGAACACCAGCCTTTGCACATATAGATTTGGATGATTATCCCCTTCTTTGTTTTGAGTCGTATATATTGTCATGTATTGGTATGAGTACGAATAACTGAGAATGCACTTGTTCGCCACGTTTTGTTGTTTCCAAATCCATATATCGTCTAATTGTGCAGAAAAGTATGTTGTTTTAGCCCTCAGTCGAGCAAAAGCTTCCAGTATATGAAACATAGAGGTGGTTCATTCTAGCCACCGCAAAAAATATTCAAATCACATAGCGAGTTGTTTTGGCCGTCAGTTTATCTTGCGTAATCTGGGATGAGACTTATGAACCTACAGGTAGGTCATCTGTGAAAAGAAATTTGAGAAAAATCTTTTTTTCGTAACTCTGAGGTCGTAAAATTCACCGTGCCAATTGATATGGACTACACACAGATTACGATCCATCTTGTTGGTGGTGCATTATCTAAGATAACCTGAACCACGTAGAGCCCTCTGTGCTCGGAAAATTAAAGTTCCCGGTTTGTCAGTTCTTCTGTGAAGACGGCCTTGTTTTAAAATAATTCAACAAATCATGCCATACACGAGACTGCACACTCCATGGACGTGGACATATCTATTCATGTGCAATAGGTGTTTACAGCAGTGAAACCAGTGGAAAGTGTCTTTCATAAATGCTTAGGATTTCCTACCACCATCCTCGACTTGGGTAAGACGGAATTTATTGCGAGATTTTGAGCAAAAAGTTATCACAATTTTCCCATTCAACATTAAAAATACCATTACTGTAAGACCTTGTAAGAAGAGGGTAGATTCACTTGAAAAACTGCAGTGTGTATGAGTTTTTGGTAAAACCTGTAGAATCGACTGCGTGACTTAGAGTAGACGTGAATAGTTGGGGAGCATCAAAACAGCTATTGGGCATTTTTGTGCTTTCGGAGATATTTTTCTTCAGCTCTAGCTTCAGCTAGAGTGGTGTGCATTTACCGGTCGTATTTACTAAACCCTGATCCAAGTTAGATCGTGAAAAGCCCCTAATTATACTTACTGTATGATTCGTTTCACCTGTGCGTGAAACATTTAATGAGTCATTTGTTTACTCTAGTAAACAGCTCCATATTTTTTCCGAAAAACGATTGGTTCTGTGATCGATTCACGTTACACAATATGGAAATAGGAATTTGTGCACACAGAAGAGGGTGTAATTCATCCAACCAAATAAAAAAACGCAATACCTTAAGTCGACGTGGTTGAAGACAACCTGAAAGATTTGGGCTGACAAGACATCAGGAAGCTCGGTGTCATTGTTCATGTGGGCAAATAATATAAAAGACTAGTGGGCCGCTAGAAGCACCGATGCGTACAAAGTCTATGTCAGCAATACAGAGAACCGTATTTTCCAGCATCTGTCCAGGAACCTTGCTTGGGTGTACGTATTCATGAACTCCACACATTTCTGACTGAGGTAAGACATTCTTTTTGAAATAATGGGAGACTGGGAGCCGTCGAACTTTCGGAACCATAAGTTCCACGTTTAAGCAAATTCTCCAAATTCCATCTAACTACCGTTGAACCAGTAACTGGAAAGAAGACTGTATACTTTTATACCTTGGCGAAGAAAAGCTTTATCATACAGTAACGGGGATTAGTGCACCTCTGCCAGCCGATGCAAGGGCCTAGCGGATCTTTTCTCCAGCATGTTGTTACACTCCTACCTATTACCCACCTTGACCAGAGTCCCGGAAGCATAATTGTTTGTCTCGCACGCTATCGACCAGACTAATCAGCCTGACACTCGGTGATTTTTTGCTTCACATTGGGGCCATTCTGTGTCATTTATTCGGTAGCGATTGTTCTTGGAAAAAGATTGCTATCATTTGCAGTCCTTTCAAGGTGAATTGGCTTGGCCTCCAAACAGGAAAGCAAACTGCCACGAGCAGCAGTGTTGTACATCACTCACCTAAGAGGAAGATGGATACATTGGCGGCACCAGAGGAGTCGCAGAGTCCTGGTTTTTCAAAAGGAATCACCAAGAGCCTTCTCAACCAGCTAAAAGGTTATTGGAAGCAACTTTTAATACCTGTGCATCCGGTTTCAGCCTTTGTTGGAAGTCTGGGATCAGTGAAACAGTTCTATCATTGCAGAACTTGGATTTTTATGAAACAGTTTAACAATAATTAGGTTTTTCGATTCTCCGTTATTTGAATATCTTTCAACCTTGATAACGTTTGGTAAGATGAGATTGCTGCTTGTTTAGAAAAAGAAGAAAATCTGGTTTTTATTTTGTTCCAGAAGTGTATGGAGCACGTTTCTCATAGTATTTCAAACTAACCGTTTTTACTGTGAATTCTGCTGATTTCAAACGTGATACGGTTTCTAAACCACTTTTTACAAAAGTACCTCCTTCGAATTCCCTCCCCTCCTCGTAAAACCTGGCTCTTTCGATATTCTGCTACGCCAAACCATCAACTCAAGCATCTTCTCAATATGTAGCCAGAAAAATGTATAGACGGATTTTGATTACGCCCCATGACTAATCGGGTGGTAATTTTTCACTGTAAGCCCTAAAGTAAATTGATTTATTCGATGCCGTGTATGGACATCGAGCTTTAAACTATTCAACAGGCAGTAAGCTTGATTGCAACAACTAGACAGTAGATATGGGATAGTGCTTCCGATTACTCACAGAAATGACTGTATACGCAAGCAAACATTTATTAACATAGACTGTTGCCTGCAAAAACTATGCATTGGTACCATTATAAAACCACTGCTTGCGTGCCAGATAAAGAAATCACTCCGGGTACAAACCAGAAACTGAGTACCACTCCGGTTTCTTCATTATAGATGTTGGTGGGAATCCGTTGCAAGTTAAAAATAAACTTTTGGATCGGATTAATTTAGCAAACTCTGCAATTATGTACACTGACAACCATCCAACAGCTCTACTCTTTGGAAATACATAACCAGTTCTGATATTCGTTCGACTTTATTCTGACGGTAAAGGTACCGAACGTTGTGAAAAGTGAACCGTGCATATACTAACCGGACACACCCACAGACAAACAGTGTCAACACGACCAGGAGTGATGTACAGCGATGGCAAATACTTTCTTGGTGGCATGAACAATGGTATTGTTATCATAAGGGGTTCCTCTCATTTGCAACTATGTCAGTATTAATTGTTTTTTTAGTATTAGTATTAGTGACAATAGTACTGACTTATCAAAAGATCCACTACTTCTACTTGGTAAGAAGCTGAACAAAATTACTTTAGATTTCCTTGGAAAGTGAGAATCAACAGTGAGCTTTACAACGCCGTGCAGACGAGCTTATTCTCAGTAATTCCATCTTCGGGATAAAGCTTCTGCATGTAGATGCTAAGAATACAAATTCAAGAGTGGTATTACAGAAGAAAATGACCCAATATGTAGGGAAGAAAAAGCATGCTACCTGTGATCTGTGTGCGGCAAGAATATATTGTTGGGGTTTGGAGAATAATAAAGCAAGTAGTATGCACCTCGATCCAGATCAGTCATTTTTTTCGGGCTTAGCGAATTTTATGTTAACTACCTGTTTCTAAGCCTGCATCAGTGCCCAGGTAACTGAAGTGAACGAACACGTCACGTTTTGGGAACAAAGGTTGTGTAATACCATTTCGGTCGTTGCTAATCTCTTTAGTCCGACTGATTTGGACACGTTTGTGAATCACCTTGGACGCGTCCTTCTCAGTTATGGTGTATCAGCCGGATGGGCAACAACGGAACTAAACAGGGTCTTCCTGTTTTCGCTGCTCAACCCAACTGGTGTTTGTGTGCTCCTCATTCCAAGGTGGAAACTGTTTTGTCATTCAATCTTCGTAGCTAATCCAACAATAGCGAAACAAAAAAAAACGGTCCTTAATAAGACCGCGAGTAGATAGATTGATCTTACAGTTTGGGAAGATTAACGAATGGTGAGTAAATTTTACGTTAATCGAAAGTGCGAGAAATATTTGGGTGGTAGCACTCTTCCGACGCAAATCAGAAGCTTACATTTGGAGGCTATACTGAGGGCAGTGGCAGAAACAGCTTGTTTCGTCTTATTTTTGTTACCTAAAACATACAGGGTTCCTCAAAAATAGTATTCTGAACAATATGTTGAGGCCATTCATTTTTCATGAGTACGTCTTCAGTCGACCGTAATTCCCGAATAAAAGTTTCCTCCAAGCATATTTTCCTGGCGCGGGCCCTAAGAGATTGTCTCCATCAGAGGACCATTTGTGAATGTAGATGTCACATCTGGAAGAGGTTTTATTTATCCTATAGTGTTAAGCCTGCGCATTAAGTCGACAAGTTCGGTCTTCAAAGCTTTAGTGAGAGATGCGCTGAGAAATCCGTTTTGATGAATCCACAAGCCATATCTTTACTTCATGGTAAGGACAATTACGATTGCCTATGATGAGTCTCATAAGTGTATCTTATTTGTGTGCTTTTGTTAGATAAAACAGAAACTGTTGGGTCCATTTGTACAAATGTTGGGTCGGAATTATTTTTCCCATCTTTCCAAGCATTTGAATTGTGGGTCAGCCAAGCTTTTGCCATTTTATTTATATTCCTCTTGTTTCAGCTCAAAGTAAAAATTGACTGCCGGTGTCGCGCTTGAATAAGTCGTTATACTCGAGACCTTTTCAATTTGCCGTTCGTATTTGGTGGGAATTCCATTAAAACTTCCGGTGTGAACATTCCTCAAGAAGGACCCATTTGTCGTGACAAAAAGTCCGCATTTCATTTATTTCGTTCCAATTGATATTCGAGGTTGACTCCAGGTGAGATGCAACAAAAAAGTGGAATTTCCATGTAAGCTGATGATATCGTTCTTATCGGTGTTCTGTTTCACACTAATTCTACTGGTATGTGTCGCCTGTTGTTCCCCTGTTGTTCGATTTGCCGATGCAGTCAACCGAGGCGTCACCGTGCACCACCAGCAGAGTTGCACAGTTGCATTCTGAACCTTTCGAATACAACATTTAGTACACGAGGTTTGTTCGCGCCTATTTTGCAGGTGAGATTCTTGCAATTACTAAAAGCTTCGTCATTTCACAGTGATCTGATAGTAACTGAAACGAAATATGCCTATCATGCCATGTAAAATGTCGCATTTTCACAGAGCCATTTACAAACACTGCTCGGTAATGAGTTTTTCTCAGTTACTATAAAATTATTCTTTAAAGGTATACGGATTAAACTGTCCTAGGGATCTTTAGTTTGAGGTCAGAATTTTTATGGCGAATAATAGAGTCACGGTACCAATATTTGTTATTTGGAACGTTAATTCTATCATGAATCAGAAGCTTCCTCTGACGATAACCACAACAATATAAAACACTGTAGCACTTATTGGAATACATTTCACTCCTTGGTGATTGAGGAGGTTGGGTAGAAGACTTTGGTGGATTGAAACTAAATTTCTCGATGTTCTGAATTGTACGGATGAGCAGAGGGATTAACTGAACCGGGATACGATGACCAACGCTGTTTCGGTTCTCCAACTTTCTTTTGGCTTCAAACTATTCATCTACATTTTTGCCACTTGATAGGCCAGATGTTTGCTTTGTACTTACACTAAGTGAGAACCTCTTATTGCTAATATTATACCGTTGATCCCTTCTCTTTTTTAGAAGTGTTTCTGCTAATGTGTCCATCATTTGAGACCGACATGAATCGCCACATAAATAGCATCGTTTATTTCGGCTCGGACATACTGAGATTGTATTCGAATTACGTGCATCTGACTTTCTAAATGAGGTGACTGAAACTTGGCAATATAGCAGTGGGATTAGACTGTCCTGTTTAGGACCAGTTATAACGTATAGTGGAATTGCTCCACTTCACGAAAAACATGACGCAGTGTGCTTAGTATGGCAGTGTCTTCTTAAACTGTCGTCTAAACTCCCCTCTCGGTTCACTTAAGCACGTAAGAAAATCAGTGACAACAAGTGTTCCGCTGCAGAGATGTTAAATGGTCTTGCGAAAAAAGGTGAATTTCCGTGTCAGACTGCAAGATTTTAGATTGGAAAGATTTCCGTTGTATATAAGCATACAGATATAACTTCAGTTTGTACCTGGTAGGCTTGGAAACCGTTCTCGGCATATTGCTCTGTCTCATAATAATAACAACAATAATAGTACCAAAACTACCGAATTTTTCGAAAACGACAAAGCACGCAGCGAATTCTGAATTTTGATACTTGATTGTCATTTTGCCCTGGAAGCATCAGGAATGAGGTAATGGAGACGACTCTACAGATTTATTTTGAAAAATATGAGAACAAATTGTCGTTATAATATTTGCAAGATACAGTCAGCCGTGTTAGCCTGGTGTTACGTATGACTGATAGGCCGACGGGGATATCGGCCTCAACTAGGACGAACGACGTTTCTAGTCAGTTTTCGGGGATTCGGTCTCCATCCCGTAGGTAATGGACAATGAAATTCTTCAACAGGCTCTCTTCAAGTCAGACAGCTTTTCGGTGTGAATAGCTCTTCTTAAATCGATTTGAATCGGAACACACTCCTAAAACTAGACAGAATTTCTCGGTTCGAGAAAGTGCACTAAATTAATTTGCTAACATCATTCGACTAACCTTTGCTTCTTCCTTATTAAATCTTGTGAACAAGAGATTATTTTTTCCTCGCTCCTACTAGGCTGCACTCATGATAGAAATTATAGCAATAATGAAATTAGCTAGCTAAATTGCTTCCTTTCCTTATCATTTATAATAGCAAACGGTACATTATCTTGGAAAGAGAGTAGGAGAAAATTAGGGACTGCTTCAAATGAAGTAACCGGTGGTGACAAAGTTCAAACCCATGGTCACAGCCCTTGAAGTTCACTAGAAGCAGGGTAAAGTATTGCTTTTTTTGCATTCTTTGTTATTCATACCAACATAAAGAGAAGTGGTGCATGTAAAGGCCCATTCTCAGAAGCATACTGCGTAGCATACCACACCGTTTTATGGGCACAGCAATTTATTCGAAGTCACTTAGGTTACAACAAACCGAGTCACATTATCAGGGGCTCCTCTGTAATTCACATAGCATTGCTCAGTTTTATGGGTATCCGTATCGTGTGTGGGTCTTACGTGAATTAGCTTTTTACCCTTCAGACATCCTTTTCGCAGTGCGAATGTTATGCTCTATGGTTTCTCGTAAAATGCAAAGTTTCGAGGCATGCTATGTTAGTTCGGTCATGGAGGTAATGTCACCCACTGCTTTACCATCATCAACAGTGCTATCGACATAAACCTTATTCCTAGCATCAACTCCAGGTGTGACACAACCAATACGAAAAATTAGTCATACTCACAGAGCTCCGCCCAAACCAGAAATTCCATTGTCCATACCGAAATTTCTTACGGACTTCTTCGAAACATCACTGAACTAGGCAACTGGTTAGCTGTGCTTAATGTAGTCTATTGTCTGACCTCACATTCGATAGATGATTGGTCGAAAACCACGTAATAATAATAAGGACAACAGAACAACTACTGGTTAAAAATTGCTGAGGTCTGGAGTTTCAAAACAGTCGCTATTGGACGGTGAGACCTAGAGGTTGTCGAAGTTAGGGAGTGCCTCTGAATATGGTATAGGCATTTTTGGGTTGTCCTGTGTCGAATGGCACTTAGGGTTGAACATAGGGTCGGGGGTAAAACATCACACGTTTTCTTATCGGTAGTGTGCACTTGAGTTGCTCTCTGGTTACTCATAACTGGAGAGTCCTAGAACTCTTCATAAGTGTTTCCAAATAATCGTTTGCTGTTAAAGATTAAGAACGTAAGTCTCATAGAAGGTATGGAGTGGACTATTAAATCAGCGAACGGCTTCTGATTTACTGCAAGGTGAAATTCATCTTAAAACTTGTCATTTATTAATCATTATTTGTGATGAGATGAAGTAATGGCCTCCGATTGTGATCTGTTGAACTATTCTGCCTCCATTCGAGCTTTAGTTGCAGTGAATCACTCTGAGATACCTTGCGCTTTCAAAAGTTGATACAACTTGTGGTGAGTAAAATGAACTTAGATTTCTAGTAGTGCTGAGTAGCTGCCGATACCGTGTCCCAGATAATTACAAAGAAAACTCACTGGTTAAATACGCAAGTAATTAAACCGAAAATAGTCGTCTGTCTTTAAAATCAAGTCTGTTCATCTAAATTAAAGTATTACGAGAACCAGGTATCACTTCACGAAACCAGTCAACAAACCATTCACTGTCTGTTGCAAATAAAATCACGTACCCAAGAAACGCTGGGCCGTTGTCCGCCTTTGCAGGCATCCCCTTTTGGTCACATTATGAGTAGCGATGCGGCGTAGAATCTAAAAATACACTCCAAATATTCTCAGAGTTTGCGAGTATAGTTCACCATTGTACTAGCAGTGATTGTGATACCAAGATGAGACGAGGACACACAGAGGAATTGTAAACGATAGGGACTGCATTTCATGTGGATGGAATATCTGTTCTATCATATCCAGGACTGCAACAACCAAAGTTATTTCCGTTCTTTCCCACCACGGGACGGCTAGACTCATTGGACCCCGTTCGGAATACAGCGCAAAGGTCAACTCACTGCTTTCACCTGTCTCCTTCGATCACTTGAAAACACCATTTAACCTAGCCAATTTATACCTAAATGCTAAGAAAAGGCTATTTTAGAATAGATTTTGGAGGCTTCCCAAGAATAAGTAGTGCTAAGAACGAATATAAATGTATATTTCGTCTCATGAAGCAAGCAATGCATTCGAGTTCCTGTGTCAACTAAGGTGTCCGCTGACATTTCGCTGATAACAAAAAGAAGATGCTTTTGTCCATTTTATGTAATTAGCACACGATTGATAAAAGCAAGAAATTCATCCGTTCTTTTTATTGCTGTCGGACTTCATTACCAGTTCCCCATGATAAAAAACAATTTTTTTATTATTCGACTCAACAATTACTATAATGAAAGCTGTGACCTTTCAGAGTGAACTAAATGAACTAGTTTGGGTATTTCAACTGTTTTTCAATCATTTATTATAACTATGGAATTCACCGCAAATGATGAGAGACAGATTGTCTAGTTCTTTTATTTGAGACACATTGTTTTCTCTGGGCAGAGATCACTTGTTTTGCGCCATCGTTGGCTTATGAGGGATAAACCTCCCGCGCGGTTCAGTTGCATTTTTGTCACGAAGAAATATGACCACTAATTTTGGCTCGCCTAATGTAGCGTGCCACTTCAGAGTCAGCCATGCGAACCGTTCATCGGCTTTTCCAAAAGTCAGGCGTAAGAATTACGATCTTATTCCACCGGTTTCCCACTACTTATAAATGACGTTTATTATCGTCCTGTGAAGAAAGCAATTTTCAGTGATGATAACAGGGACGTAGGACGTATTACCTACTATTCGAAATGAGATTAATTTGTTGGTAATGGACATTTACTTTATACCAAAATAGATTTTGAGTTCATCAGAGGATTTTCGGAATCAAATGACTGATTCCATTTAGTTATTTGTTCTGGATAAGTCACGAGTACTAAAGCCAAAGTAAAAAATTGCCAATGAATTGAGTTTAACAAGCCTTGGTAAGCTTTATTGTGACATTGACTTTTCATCTCATCGTCGTTATTTTGAAAAATCATCACAGCTCAATTTTATTCCTTTTCGTGGTAAAAAAAATTAGAAACGCACACAACATAAGAAATATTTTTACGGCGAAGCCGGAAAAATATATTCTTCGTATCTTTTACTCCTTTGAAAAAAATGGGTTGCTAATGGTGAGGACAAGAAAGAAAATGTCTCAAGTAACAAAGAACAATATGCTTTTGACAAGTAGTGAATTCTCGGTAATCCCAAAAGTACCACTCGAGGACCACTGAACGATTATGCACGCAAAATCTCCTCTCATGCCAGCTTTATGCACGTTCCTGTTATACGCTCGTTCGGATACATTTTAATCACAAAGCAAAATAGTAAAATGACTTACGGCACGAAATCCAATTTTCCAAAATATATCGGGAAAGCGACACTGATTGGAAGCCCCTAATTTGAGTGCCCTAATTCTTCCAGAATACAATATCAAACAGGCCTTATCAATGAGTTACCGAGACTTATAGGAGACAAAGACAGCTGAACCAAATCTGAGCTGGGTAGAATAACTGTTTTTCGTGTCCTAAAACTGCTCACAGGCACGAAAAACCAGTTTACTTATCAACAACTTTCACAGAAACTGATGCATTGTCCGAATAAATCACTTCTATGCCGATGGCAACCAGTAAGTTTGATATCACACGGTTAGTCTCAGGAAAGTCCAAGAGAGTGAAATTTAACCGTGTAACCCAAGGCAAATTCCGTACACAAATCGTATAACCTTACTGTATCGTTCTCATATTCAGCAGACCCCAATATGAGGAAATGTCTTCTGCCCACCTACTGAAGGAATTTGTCAAGTGCTTTTGAGAGGGGTATTTTGCTCATTATAGTTTGCAATTTAGGCAACTGGTTTTATTCAACTATTAGGAGCAATCATCGTTCGTGCCAAGCATTCGACATCGGTTGATTTTGTGATTCTAAAACAACACTTCGTCGTGTTTTCAGTGACTTTCCTGTCGACTGCTGTTTCCCAGTGGGTATGATTTCGGTGTCGATAATAATACTTAAGCTATCATGATTCAGTTTTAAATTTTTGAAGAGGTAGAACCTACCGCCACAGTAAATGATTGTGATGTTATTGTAAAGTGGTATAAGGAAGGCATAATTTAGAATTAATTATTTATCAGACTGGGAGAATTTTCAGGATACTGATGACCGAAACTGATGCTAAATTCGGAAGAAATTCACCAAGAGTCGATATATCATTGGTTTGTATGTGAACTTTTGTGAATTCATAAGAAACCAAGTAACAGATTTGAATTTCCAGTGTCGCGTAACCTCAAAATGTGAGAATTACCTGACCTTTTAATTAAATTTTGCCGTCTCTATTTTCAGTAGCTTGTGAAGGAGAATCTTCAGCTACTGAAGTTCATAAGAGTGTCCACATATATAACTAGAGTTCAAGGGAACGGTCCAGTCCTTTTTATCCTACTCACTTGAATACCATTCAATTCATCAAATAAATTCACTGGTCTTTATGGATTTCTACACGTAATCCGATTCAATGTATCTATTGACCGAAATTCCTGAAGAGTATGGGACATCCTGGAAAAGTGCTTTTGACAACTTCTTGTGTACCTAGTCCAGAACATGAACTTCATCTTGATTCCGATTTCATACTTCATGATTCTCCCACACAAATAATAGGTAAGATGAGTATAACATTTGTAAAGCCAGTTTGCATCAATTCATAATGAAACCTTCAAACAAATCGCTGAGCTTTGTCGCTGTCAAGAGTAAGTCTACGGAACGACTTTGAAACTTCCCTGACTATCAGGGAGTCCTCATGATCCTTAGATTCAACAAGAGCGCGTGTTGGAAAGCATGTATGTTGAAAATAAGTAATGGTGTCCTCATAGGATCAGGTTATTTGATAATGATAAATTGCATTTGCATCATCAACAGAGCACCAAACACTTCAAGCAACATGCCTTCAGATAAAAATCCCTGGATTTGTCAGTGTGATACATTATATCGACTGGTTAAGAACACCTTCCAGCGGTTCCACATGGATACCGTTTATCCGGCAGGCCATAAGCAAAGCTTAATTCTGCGAACCAAATTGGTTGTTTGTTCCAACACTTCCACTGGTGGTTTTGTGGATTGAATACCGTTGTCAATTATGACTGGAAATGCACCCAGCATCAAAATAATTTTGGTTGTGATTGATTAGCAGAATGGGTGTGTCTGTTGTGTACATTATTTCGGGCTGCCTGGACTATGGTAAGATACCAGATTGCACAGCAGCGCATTCAGTTTTGTTAGTGTACACGTGAGACAATGTTTGAGCAATCTTCACATATCGCCAATGACAGTTTGACACCGATTGTAGACTTGGCGTTTCCTCTGTCCCACTTGTTGCAGGTTCCGTTCATCCCTTCAATCCTGTTTTTGAATTGAGATGCAAAAGTTCATTCATTATTCAACTGACTCATCTTCATGAAGCAAATATTGTACTTGGACCCGCATCTGTTCTCAGATGACACTGATTTATGTCTTTTTGACCTCAGGGATTTACTCATTCTCACTATCTCAAATGTTGTCTATTCCACCTGGAAGTGTCGGGTCTGCCACGTTGACACTATCAAAACAGACCAGTAAACGTGAGTTTCCTACAGACTGAAAAGCTAGTTGACAAGTTCATACACACAAGCAAGTCCGTGATCTAGGTGGATATCACCTCGGAAAAGCTGTGAAAACCAGGTGCTAAATACCAGAAAGGAGTCATATTGATTTATGAATGTGCTGACCCACAGTGTTTACAATGTGTACAGTTTTACTGCCCGGAAGATGTCGAGCACAAAGTTGTTCTATAGGTTGTGTTCTCCGAAGTATGCCACTCATCATTGAAGCGTCACCCTCGAACGTCCAAATGGAGGCTAATTGAATCAGTACCAGTTTTGGACTGAGGACAATTTGGAACGGTCTTTTAGTACAACTCAGATAATTTACAACCGAACTTGGATTCAGAGGAAGACGGACTTCCAGAAACAAGCTTAATCGGTTCGGTTCCCATGTTGTATTTCATGATTTCCACGGATAAACCCGTAAAAGTGGTAACTTTGAAATATCACCATTGTTACTTAGCATAAAAGCACCATTTCCGAACCCCCCCCCCCTCTTCCCCCGTCGTGAACGTGTGTTCACGGATCCGTTTCCCAATGTTACTGGTATGGCAATGATAAAACTTCCATCATTGATACCTTAACCCATGCCGGAATTTCAACATGTTCCTTTCTCCACAGGTCGATAGATATCTCCCGGACTCCGTACTTCTTGTACGTTAAACACATCTGCTGTATCTACATTCCATATTCTTGTGTAAAGTAGGTTGAATCGATTTGAACATACTTTATTTGTGTCCACGGAACTCTGTACCTCTGAAACTCTATAAATCTTGCTAATGAAATGTACGTACAATATCCAGATTTCATATTCTGGTTGGATCTGTTGGAAGACATTATGTTTGTGTCCACGGAAAAAGCGGTGCTCTAGTGGTAGTGCCATTTTTGAAATTTACTCGAGTAGCCTAAAGCGCGCTTTATTGTACGCATCGAACGTTTACATCTGATTTATGAATTCCACTTTGGCAGGTAAGTCAAAATTCTATAATATTTCAAAAATTTATTTGTTGTTTACATTTATATTTTTGATTTATCTCATTGGCTTTTTTCTCTGCTATTTAAGAACTGAGAAGCAGATGATCAGTTATGTTAAAAATTTACAAAGTTGATGAAAGAGCAAAACACACCAAATTACCAATTTGCCGGATAGTTCCGGAACAGACAGTTGTTTGTGTCGAAGTCCGTTTTGCTTCTCAAAAATGCCCGTTTATCAAAATGGTTAGATATTTCAAGTTTTGTTTTCATATACACATAAGTCCAAGCAATTCAAGTACGCCAAAATATTGGAAGTCTTTTAGCAGTGTGCATGGTCAGCGTCATATCAGCTTGGATGAGAATTAACAAGACATTGGTAGATGTGATTACTATTCAAAGAAATGCTTCTTAGACTGCTCCAAGTGACAGACATAACTATTGTTCAGATACAGTCCCACCAAAGAGGCCCCTGTTTTAGGGTCAAAAAGGAATAACTCGGCTTTATTGGATGGCTTTGAATACTGATTCGTACTTGTGGACACACATTAATCTTCCACAATCCGGTGCCAGAAGAAGGACCTAAGGGAAAAGGTTATTCTTGGAAATGAATGCAATTTAAGCATTCCTTTGTTGACTCCTTGTTCGAATTTTATTGTATCTGGAAGCTTGAATGCCTGATCCGAATCATTCGTCTGAAAAATATAAAATAGTTTTGGTCAAATAAATTCAGACTTTCATAGACGAGCTCATTTTTATGATAGCGTTGTTCCTAGTACGATAGTGGTCAAGACGGAGGAATCACGTGAAGCCCATGACAAATTTTCCGCTTCCCAACCATACCCAAATCATCGCTTGAACTCTAGCTTTCCATATCTTAATCATCTGTTAATAAGGAAGTCCCAACGCGTACGCAGAAAGTCGCAGATCTGAACCCCAGAAATTGTTTGACTCTCGGCTGTTCAGTGCCGTCAATCGTTTCTATGCATACCTGGGGTTCGGGAACATTGAACTACAATACCGAAAATTCTTTCTGACTGAATAAAACGCTCATGTCTCCTGACTAGTACCACAACCGACCGAATGAGATTAAAAAACCTACTTTTTCATAACGAGATATAAATGGACAGGGTTGCTTAGAAAGAGTTCAAGGATAACAGCTTCTGCAAAAAAAGAGAAATCGATCTGAGAGTTTACCGTTTAATCGGTGTGTTAGATGTGGGATTATTTCAGGTTGATATCGAGTTATCGTAAGGAGACGTTCATACATCTTATAACCTCTCATTACCAACTTCCAACCTACGCTGTAAACAGCATCACGAATTTATGTATCCCAAATTTTTATCAAATTTATTCGTCGTGAGAAAAAAACCCACGATGCCGTGAAAGGTGAGTTATCGTGCACTATTACTTTTCAAAATGCCAAAATACCATGGGTCAAATCAAATGCTCCTAACATAAATTGACCGTAGACCTTTGTACGAAAGGAGCCAAATGTCACCGAATGTGAAGCTGAATTTAATTAGTCTCAGCTTCTGCAAATGAAAATATCTCAAGGTCCAGTACGTACGTGAGTGATGATAAATCAAAAAATAACCAGCTGAAAGATAATCAGAGAACCAGCGCCATTGTTTGCAACACGTTTATGTCAGACTGTGGAGTTTGCACAAGATTTCGTATCTAGATCAGTGTTCAAATTACGTGTTTTGACTGGGAATTAGCTCATTGGATACTATTCCTCCAGAGTTATTTATTTCGTAGACGAATCAATTGTCTCAAGCGATTTCGTTTTATTCAGACAATCGTACTTACCAATAGAGTGTGGTGAGTTCGGTGACGAACCAGCCACATGTGTACCGTTTGCTAATTGTAATTGTCGTTTTACCGGAATTCTAGAAACCCGAGGTATATTATGGCTTTTAAAAATATTTCATCCTCACATAAAAATCGCAGATTGGCGTAGAAGTTCTTATTTTATTTGTACGAGGTCATTCTGAGTTTTGGTGCAGCTCTGAACCCAAGAACGTCTCTGTTTTGTCATTCTAGGAACACAAACAACAGAAGAACTAAAGTTACTCGTTTTCATGAAATTTTTTCCGGTATTAGATTACTGGCCCCTTCCCTCTTTCCTGTGGCTCACAAGAAGGCAAATTATCCAACGACTCAGATATATTCTACATGACATTGTTCGTCATGCTGTGTGAACGTTCGAACCAATAGTAACTGGAAAAGCAGCTGTTTCATCATCATTAGGAGACACTAGCTGCTGTGCACATCCACCGAACCCCGTCGGAGGCTCGAACAAAGGGTGAACGATTTTGAGTCGAATATCCAACTCACCATGGTATCCGGGCTGGCTTTCATTGGCTTAATAAACTATTACACCACGTGATGCAGTGTCCTTTCAACACTGGATATGAATGTTAGCAGAGCTTTTCTTGGAGAGGGATCGAATCCAGTGATGAATGGTTCTTCTCTAGGGGCCAAGGTACAAAGAGATAATCCCTTTAGGAATCCGCAGAATTTGGGTATTATATGGGTAGGGGGACATCAGATCTTACGTAATATCAGATTCATCATGCAGTATGGTTTTTCAAGCCATTGGAAACCACGAAAGTACTGCACAGCTATTTCAACCTCTAAGGGACTGGCCAGTGATGCAAGCCTATCAAACCACAACTGGGATTCGAACCTTGGATAAAAGTACGAAACAGAAACGAAGGCATTCAGTTAGACAACCTGCTGAGTTAAATTACTGTATTAGTAGTAAGAGGCTAGATTTTTGTATAATACGATTCGTCATGCACACATTTACCTTGGGGCTTTGGGGAGACATCTGTAAATGTGAACCAATAAATTGTTCATGCTTCTGCTATTCTAGTACCACATGGCAGTTACAAACATGCCCATGACTATAACGCTATTCAGTCCTTTGTGTTACGTGACGAGGCGAATTATTCAGAAAGAAGAAAAATGTCTGATTTTGCAGGCCTAAAGAGTATTTTCAGACCTTGGTAAATTTTGCATTTTTCAGTGTTGTTCATAACGCTCTAGTGACTAAAATATTCATGATTTCTTACAGTTCATATCAAATAAAGTGATTGTCTTTGACTAATTGACTTTGGTGGAGTGAGTTTTGTTTGCGAGTTCTTATCGCGAGATACGGATCAATAAACTTTGTCAGTCTCATTATAGTTAAAGAGACGTAAATAAATGACCAAAGGATTGACAGTGAGATTTAAATTGCTCACTGTTGAAAAGTACGCCATTATTTGATCGCATAATGTCAGCTATAGTCCCTCAAGTAAGACTGCACTGCCCTGTCACTCACCTTGTAAAATTGCCAGGAATTTTTCCAGGTGTTGTATACGGTACGCTCTTTGATGTCCTTTTTTATCGTATTAATGACAGCCTTATCCAAATTATGTGTTTGATTTTTGTCTACCGCGTCTTGCTCTGATGTCTTATTGTACGTGGATAAAGCCCCAGTATGTCTTTGTTTGCGAGAGGATTGAGAACAGTATCTGTCGAAGAAACACTGGTCTGATGGAATCGTAGAGTGTAATATCTCTCCGCGCCACGGAAATATAACCCCTAGCTGATTTTTAGATCAGTCTTTGTCAGCACTGCAAAAACAACAATCCAGCAAAAAGCACTGATTCTGACAGGATAAAAACAAGCCAGCAGTGGTGTTTTTTGTTATTTGGAATTTTCAAGCATCAGGTCCAGCTCATATAACCTCCATGTCCAAGTCCTGCATTCAAAATAAACCAGTGCAACCACCATAAACGGTGAGTTCGCTTTTGAGCTGTTGGACAACATTGAGTCATTCTAGCTGTTTTGCTTTAATGTTGCTGAATTCCGCAAGGTACACACGTGAATGACAGTTCCGCAAAAGAGCAGATTTTCAGAGGACCAACATCTTTTCGGTAGTGACCAAAAAATTATCTAAGTTGCATTTTTTTCCTCTATAGTTCTACGGCTCATCCGTGCTCGACATTTTAGTAATTTTTGATGTCTTCGGTGCAAACTGTTCTATCGTGATTGTCGAAATCACATAGTTTCAACGGTCAGAAGACTTTTGCAGAACTAATGCAAACCACAGTAAGTAATATGTCCATTTTTGGCTTTACTTTCCGTGGACAACCCAGAAATGAAAATTCATGGCGGATAAAATAATATATATCGACCTATTTCAACAAAACAGGCACTGTTGTTTTCCACGAGTATTTTGTCATGTAAATGCATAATACTACTCGGCATTGCTGTTCACTATGTATTCTATCTGTTTACCGTAAAAGCTCTAGCGCACATTTAGCTTATGATAGCATTCCGAGCGGAGACATTTTAAAGCTTTCAAGTTGTTGGCGGTATATTCGAGATTTCACAAGAATTTGAAAAGTGCATTTAGATCTTTGACTGGAACATTCTGCTGAATTGCATCTGATCCCAAACCTAGTAACAACTGGATTTAGGGAAGACTTTGCAAAAGTCTGGCTATGTCTGGACATTGTCCTTTAAAATGTAAAATAAATGACGGGTAAGCATTTATTGGATGGTAAACTACGACAGTGTGTTTTGTTAACAAGTGCAGCTGACAATGATAAATGTTAAGTTATAATTTAAAAACGTATATGCATTGTGGCTCGAAGCGTCGATTTTGCGATAGAGACTTGGTGAATATAGGCAAATATGATTCATGTATGTTTTTTATTTGTGAAGATCAGCGTGAACCGCAGACACATTCCACGCTTCAGAGTGGTATTTGTTTTCCCATAGTTCTATTGTAACAAGGACGACAAGACCGGTTGGGATATTCATACTCCAAAGGCCAAACAAGTCAAGTCATGAAACACTTATATCGTTTGTATGAGCGCTTTTCCAGACTGCGCGGCATCAACATTGCTCTTGCAGCAGCTTGATTGCTTCGGCTACTTTGTGGACAGTTGCCCATGGCTGATAGCTTGCTTCTCTTGGGCATCATTTCTGTTTGGTTGGTCCGATTGTCTCAGTTGACGGCTTGATCAGCAGCAGCTCACCTGGGCTATCCTGCTAGTTGCCATGGCTCCCGCTGTTTCTCCTCTGGTAGTCCGTATGCTTCCTTTTGTCTGCTTCGGGAAGCCCCTGACATATTCGCCGGCTGCTCTTTTGTCTGAAGCCCTCCCTTGGTTCGTCCGTTCGCCTTGATATTCACGTCATTCCCTTGCTCCAGCTTCCCCCGGTACACCATGACTGTCTGTTCAGTTTTATGTTCGTGCAAGCAGTATTTTGAAAACTTCAGTATTATCTTCCGTTGAAGCCAATCGTGGGAAAACGTTTTCTTTAAAGCTGTTCGATATACTGGACGATTTGCATACACACTCACACGCAGTTAGTTTCGTACGTAATTGGAGGTTCGAGACTGAACCAGAAGTAATGCCATTTACCCACTGAACGTTTTCTATAGCGTAGAAAATCTTCAGATAGAAGTGATAGCCGCCATATCAACATCAACGATGGTAAACTGAGATACTTATATATATATATATATATATATATATATATATATATATATATATATATATATATATATATATATATATATATATATATATATATATGAATATAAGAAGGATAACGCTGACTTTAATCTGATGAAGAAAGAAAACCTAACCCTTTGATGCCTAATTGGTTCTATATTAAGGAAAATAACTTGAACTTTTCATTTTAGCAACGAAGAGAAGAGCTTAGCTGTAGAAAGGTTAGAGTGTGCCAATTTTCTCAATTTTTTTGAACGAAGTAACTCATTTCAAACAGCACAGATTGTACAAACCATGACAAAATCACGTAGCGTGAGATGATGAATTCACTCCGGTGTTGTTTTTATTGAAATAACCAACAGAAAATGCGAGATATAACAAAGAGATGAATATCGATCTCCTAGTACATTATATTTTCACCAGTATTGGAACCTTTTCATCAACCGTTTTTGAACTTTACTAATGTTTCGAATATTTCGTTTCCATTCAAAAACATGAGTTTGTAACATTGTTTGATAGTCTGAACTAAAAGAAGTCGGGCACGGGTAATTTCACCAAAGAAACAAGATGCCTAACAATACGGAAACCAAAATGAAGGGTCATGCGCCTCAGCTTTCCGTGATGACTTTCAGGTTATACGAAGTGGAAACTGATTGGTTACCTGGGAGATTTTCACTGTTATGCAGAATCAGGAGTGTTACCCTCTAATTGAAATGAATTTAACCCGGGGTTTTATCAGCAGTTGAAACCTCGAGGTTAGCCACAGCTATTCATGTGAATCAGCAACGCTGCCTAACAGTCACTGGCAATTGCCATATTCAAAAGTGGAAACTTTCGACTTCACTCGTCTGCATGAATTGATCCTAATCTGTGAAGAATAAATGACTCACCCGGGCGAGGCCACTACTCACCATGCGTCATTCGGACCACAGTACGTGCTATTTGGGGTATAGACAAACGCATATTTTCGGTGATTTCATTCTTAAGTCATTGCCATCGTGATGATCTCGTAACAAGTGTTGTAGGAAGCTATTCGGAAAAATTCGAAGTGGAAGAGACAGCAATGAGGAGTAGGCAAATGATGCAACTTTGGTCAGTGTAGTATGCACAAACCCGCGCTGTTCCGTGGGGATTTGCAAGTGTTCAGTCAACAAAGCCCGAGGAAACTCCATGATCCGAAGCGCCGAGTGCATGTCTACCGATTGGCTGGTTTCGAATAAGTGCGCATCAATCGAACTTGACAAGGACCCATTCCATCCGTATCTAAGCCATCCTGGATAGTGTTCTATGATGCCTTTTGATAAATGCCTTATCGTTCAACCCACTTAAGTAGAGCCACACTCACACTTGAACTGTAACTAATCATAGATGAGGTCCACAAAGTTAGACGGTCTTGACTGTGGTGTCAAATCGCAGCGAAGTCGTGAACAAACATCTGATTCTGGCTGCTTCACATGTGGAACTTACTGCTGCACTCAGGATTCTACTAATTATTCTGGTCGCAGTCCCCCTCCCTCCTCTTCTGTCCCCGTTATTCTTACGTGTTTGTCCCGTTCGGTTCAACCGTCGATTCATAAACTTCTCCGGATATCTCTTTTTCCGTAAATATTTTCCTTAAACTTGGAAACTTCCCCGTAGAGTATCTGTTGTGCAGATTTGTCTCGCTCTGCACAGAAGATAGAGTAGCCGATTGTATTTTAAGTCATCTTTCGCGAAACTATGAAAGTATGTACACTGGAAGTTCTAGGTTGTTTTTTGACAGACCTTTATCTGAATTAAACCGTCAGAACATTTAGTGATACGAAACCCAACAAATGGTAGGAGGTTTCTTTCAGAAACAGTATGATTTCCAGTTGGCAGCGAAAATGCCTAAATTCTTCCTCCGACCTAGTTAACAAAACAGCAAGTTTTTGTTTGTCTTTCTGGATTACACTGTAGGACGTACTAAAGCGAAATATGTTGAACTGTTCCTTGGGGAAAGGACAACTTCGGTAGTCCTAAGGTTGACGTGGATTTCTTTACCTGTTTTCCGATACATTGGTTAACTTGTGGCCTACGGAAAAAAGAACCTGGTCACATCGGATGTCCTTATAGCTTACCTTACTAATTTACCAGTTCTTTTTTACTTACCAATGAATAGGGAGCTTTATCAGCAATAATAAAATATTTAGTTATTCGCCATCCCGATGAGCTCACTTGACTTGGTCGGTGATGCTCCCATGCCTGTGCTTGCAAGGTCGTTGAGCTTTTTTTGTCCGAATTGCTTTGAAAATGTTTACGATACTCAAACTCTGACCAGTTCATCCTGTGAACATTCAAATACGAATATATTTTATGTAATAAAACAAAAAACAAAACAGTAGTGGATGTCCAAAAATTACTTCTACCCGAATAATGGTATTTGTGGAGTCAGCTTACACAAATATTTCAACGATTCAATGATGTTTTATCAATAATACCTTCATTTTGAGTATTTTTAAGGTTGCAACCTTTGTCATACTTCATTCAAGCTATCTCACAATGTCAGCATCACTTTTTCAGTGATGTGATTCGGGGATTTTTGTGTGTAGTTGACGACTGATATGAAATCTGTGTGCATATTACAGTTTGTGTGGAACAAAACAGAAAAACATTGACTAAATTTCCGCTTCAGTGAGTCCGTAATTTAGCTATCAGATCAGATGCCACTATAGCATATAATAACGGGTAAATCATCAATCTTTTACCGTCATTCATATAAGGGACTCGATGACTGGGGTTTTACAAACCAAACACCCCCCCCCCAGAGCACGTATTCATGACTAGTCTTCTCACACGTTTGTGCTCTAAACTGCTGGACAACAGAAAAAGCATGATATGGAAGCAGTCGCATCAACAAATCATGAGAGACTTGCAAAAAGCAGACGTAAGTGACTCCGCAACAGACGGTGGCAGACAAAACAGACTCATCTAGGAAACGTACAAAACACGCTGAAGCCTTCACGAATGGGAATATGACCACGGATAAAAGATTTAGAACAAGATATCGACCAAGACTACCAGATCAACACAACAGACATGCTGAAACGGACATAAGCTTCATAACCATGGGCACATGACCAAAACGGAAACCAGAGTGCATGGAAGGCTTGCGGATCTATCTTTTTCGAGGGTGATGTAAATACAGACTAAATGAAATGGCCGTCCACGTCTGCCTCCTACGCTCTCCCTCATTGGGAATCTGTGGGCAGATATATTTATTTGATTTCGGCTAGTTTCACACTGTTACCTGAAGCAGGTTATTGTCAATTTGAAACAGAAACAATTTGGCGAAATTGATTGGCAAATTACTGTTATAATGAATGTGATTAATCATGCAATATAAACACTAAACTCACGGTAGAAAACTATGAGATCATGGTACAGTTGTTCCATCAAACTTGGTAGGAACAATCAGCAAAGCATATACTCCGGGCCCTGACGGGGACTCAAATACGGGATGAACGATTCTGAGTCAATTACCTGACTCCCAGGCTGTCCAGACTAGCTCTCAACGGTTCAGTGGGTATGACGTACAAGATGTGGCACTGTTGCGCCACTGAATTTGAAAGGTAGTAACCTACTTTCGGCAAAGCGGTCGATATCTGAGCTAGATGACAGCTCTGTAGAGGCCTAAGCACAAACAGGATATTCCGTTGTAAGCAACCGGCACAGCTTGGTATCAGCGTGCAAACGAGCAGCAGGAGATTAGATTTTACAGAAAGTGATTCGTCACACAATGAAAAATCGAATCTTCTACTACTCATATATACATATGATTTGGCACGAAAACCGGCAATAATATCAGCGAACTGCGAAGTTCCGGATGAATGCATGTGACCACGATCGTCATCGTCGACTGTGCCATTTGCGATCCCGGGTTTAAATGTTGTCACCAACCGCCACGACAAGTTCGTGGCCTTTTATTGACCGTGGGTTGCATTCATACCTAGTAACGAACCGAGGAAGAAAATTCGGACTATGCATGTGGGCACCACCACCTCGCATGCAAGCATACAGTCACACTTTCATTATTTCAGTGTCTTCTTGCTTGCAAGCGATTCAGGTGGACGAAGAGAAACGCTTTTTGGCCGGCTGAAAATATATACCCGTGGTTCGTCGATCTTTTCAACTGGTGCACGATTACGACAACAAAGGTCAGGATTTTATTGTGGCCCACAGAGCATGGGTGTATTTAATCGAACTCAGACATAATTCATGGCCCTGCGAGATTCAGATAGCGCACCATTCATGCACTGAGACCTATCAGCCTACGGCTTTTACCACGTGAAAGTTATCGTTTTGTTTGTTCACTAAATTTACCATTATAATGCATTTTAGGTCATGGACCATTTTCTGCTGGTTTAGTTTGAAAATTCTCCCCGAAACACTTGTTTTCTTTTACTAGACAAACATTTTTGGGAAAAATTGTGCCTTAGCTTTTGTCACCATTTGATATAATCTAATTAGGTCAATCAAGTTGGTCTTGAAGCGGTTTGGTGATAAACTGGTTAGTATAACCTTCACAGTATACCAGTCATAGAGATAATGCAGCTAACGCATTCATCTTGATTTAAGCATAATGATTTCCCGAATATCGGTGCTCGCCGTTAGCTCATTACAGCAAGTCATTCTGGTACCTTTATAAAAAAAGGTGCAGACAAGTTGCATATCATTCCCGACAAAAGATATGAGGAGGAATAAAGAATGTGCATGCTTGACTACAGTGAGTTATTGTTTGTAATGAACTCAAAGGATGACAAAGCACCGATCGGCAAACTGTTTTTCCTAAGCATCTCCCATTCACTTTAGGCAAACTCCAAATTATGAGTAGTTCTGTATGGCAGAAATCAGGGTCTAGAGGTTAATGAAGCATTTCAAAATTGTTTCCCATTTTTCACTGATTCAGGTGTACAGTTTAGGTAACGGACAAGGTTAAAGCACGTCTGTTATAATTCATCCTGACCAGGTTCTGTTTTAGTTTACCAGGAAGATAATGCTGGAATTCAGTGAGACTTTCACCCAATAAAGTGAAACCTGCCAGTTTATGAGACTGGTCATAGAAGTAATCCACAAGAATCCACTCGATTTCATAGAAAACAATTGATTTTAGAGGGAATGATTACCAAAGTGACTTTTTATTGTGAAACAGACGGACCAATCTTAGTGAACAAAAGCTCCGCTTGTCGATCTCGTGCAATATGTGGAATGAGGAGTCTATGATCAGTAATGTGTTATCTTTTTCCCCTTGGGTTTCCAGTGAATTAGAATCTTCTTCAGATTGAACCTATTTGGAGTTGCTATTCATCAAACAAGACGGATCTAGCACAAGGAGATCTACTTGGAAATCTTCAGTAGGGAATAAAACTGATCAGTGTATGTCAGTTGTGTCTCGTTGGAGAGGATTCAATGATGTATCTCACGACGGAATGACGGTGACGCGTCCCACTTCAAAGATAAATTTTGGACCAATGAAAAGTGATTTTTTTAAATACGAGAATGATGAAAATTTAGAAACTGCTAGGCATTTGCTACTTCCGATATAAAGTGGCTACATTTCAGTGCCCCCAAGCACAGATGGAAGAGAGCAATCCGCTGTTGCCCGGCTTTTTACCAGACCTGAACTAATTGAGCCTCAAGTGATTTATCACTCGGAATTACGGAATGGGTTCAAAGGTTATTCAAGGCATTGCAGTGGAATTAGAGGATATCCAGAAAGTGTGGTCCATCACATTTCCAATTTCTTAGGGAATTCATCTTCGTTTTTTCTTCATGAAAGATACACGTACAAAAAGCTAATGGGATCACAAGGTTTCGTTAATTTTGTTTTTGATTTATACTGCTCCCATGAAAATCAACACCGTGAATTCCGATGCATAAACCATGGGATGATTTCTTTTTCTACTGTAGGCACACTTTTATTTTTCCAACACTATATTGTGAATTGTATTTTCAAAAAGTGAGGCGGGTACCATGCAGAAACGTTTACGTGACACTTACTGAGCTAGAATTCACAAATGAGGATTATTAAAAATGTCATGCAAAAAAACAAAAAGGAATTGCGTATCCATTTTAATTGGACCTTGGTTGATGTTCTAAGACATGTCGTTTCTCATATAGCTCTTTCATAGGGGCGAAATTGTTACCCAACAGCCGTGTTCGAAAAGTCTGTTTGATCAAAGTACTCTTTTTCTGGCATAATTTATTTATACCTCCGGATTTCACATAATCAACGAACTAATTTGCCTACTAAAAAGAACCCCTAAATAATCATTCCTTGAGTGCGTCAAAATTTGACAAATGTGTGCTTTATATTTTAAAGTAACCTGGCCAATTCTGATCTACTAGAAGAACAAGTCTATAAGGACGGAAATAATGTAAAAATGATTGCAGTCTCGTTCATTCTAACAGCTTTACCGTAGGATCTAAATCTCAAGAGAACAGAGAATAAAGTTTAAACAAACAGGAACCAACGGAACAACGTCTTTGTTGTCGGTAGTTTTCCCGAAGTTATTGCTTTCCGTATTGTTGTCGTGGTTATTAGTGCAGAATCTTGAAGCCGATTCCAAGATAGCCATTGGAACATTGCACTCAGAAATCAGTTTGCCGTGAATATGATCGGTGAAGAGATTACATGGAAACATTGAACAGACGGAGAAACTTCGTTTCCATTCTTGATCTAGTGAGAAGCTTTTCTTATAAATTTCAACAAAAATACGAGTAGCATGGGATAGTATCTGGATGACAGAACAAAATTTCCCCGGAAGCATACGACCGGTTTCTCGGTTATTGTCGCTCATCAGGTATGTGTACAGGGTACGGCTGCGCCTGATCATTCTTATACTTGAGCATTCCACAGTTGGTTTACAGCTCTAATCTCATTTGAGTCGAATGGAGAGTGCATGGAAGGGGAGCCCGTTTTTAGAATCACACGGTGTCATCCAGATACCATCACGCACTACTCATAAGGAAAATCCATGCATGGGACTATGTGTCCTCGTTCTGAGGGCTAGCCGTGTTAACCAACGAAATAACTATGGAAGAATCACCGTGTAGTTCTAAAAATGGACTCCCTGTCCATGCACGCTCCATGCGATTCGAATGAGATAGGAGTTTACCAAAAACACTCTACCGCACGTTTGAAGCAAAATAAGACCAGCTCATAATCAAACGCAACAGAAGGCACTGTTGAAAGGTTACTCTGAACAATATTTACCGTAGGCAAAATCAGCTGGTTTATAAATGT
The DNA here is from genome assembly GCA_948099385.1 of Fasciola hepatica. Classification (NCBI taxonomy): domain Eukaryota; kingdom Metazoa; phylum Platyhelminthes; class Trematoda; order Plagiorchiida; family Fasciolidae; genus Fasciola; species Fasciola hepatica. Next base: position 2,180,038 of record CANUEZ040000126.1, on the reverse strand, counting down.
TTGTAAAATAAAATCCATTGTGTTCTGTTTATTTTGTCAAATCCAATGTACATTTTGTGCATGGTCCATTAAACTGTGAACAGTCTCTTCACCGCGAAGAATCATTGTTTACACTGTAAAAGGTAATCATGAACCTGTCATTCAAAATGGAGATAGGGAGGTTTTACTCACATTTTTGCACTTCGCCTAATAACTGATATAATTATTGGAGCCATACAATTAGTACGTCATCTTTTAGATGGACAATCGCTCCTTCTAGTCGACCTTCGTAGTATGATATAAATATCCGAAGAGAACCAAGTAATGAAGCCTGAACAACGGTGTCTTTTCGCCAACTGATCACGAGCATCAGAAACACAAAAAAACAGAACAGTCAAGCTATATACTATTATTTTCTCTAACAAGAATGAACAGGTTCGTTGAGTATCGTCTCCTAAAGATGGAGTATCGATTTTCACGGTCTTGGGCCAAAGCACCATCTCTCGGTACTTTAACTGCTCTATGACAATCGTTCTCCGAGCCACCAAGACACCGATTTTCGGAAATGCTTGTAAGCTGTCGACCGGAAGCAAAGAAGCTCAAGTTTTCTTCATAAAAAGCAGCAGGGATAAAAAATTCAAATTTTTTTGAATTCTCCGAGTTGCTGTTTATGAGGTTAGTTTTATTTACTTTGGGACCGGTTCGTGAAACAGCACCAAGCATTCTCGAAAGTAATGTGATTATTTGTTGATTATTCCGTTTCTGTATCTAAATGTATTGCTTGTCCTCGTCAGAAATCTTTACTTAAGCATATTGCAATGACGGGCTCCGACTGACCGAAAAATGTCACTGACCGCCCGCCCCCCTCAGGCAATGAGTGGCCGCTCACCCATGCGTGTAAAGTACACTTCAACTGAGTATCGTTGACAGTATAAACCTTTTAACATTGAAAAGCAGGATACTGAGCGCTGGGAATTATTAAATGGATCTGTTTCAACGTCTTATCATCTAGAAAGACATTCCCGTGGGCAGCTTCGTGAAAAACCAGATAAGCAGATGGTAAGTTGTCTTCCAGATATATATAATTGTCAGTATTTTATTTACTTCGATTTGTTTGCAACTGATGAAAATTCGCGAATCCAAGCCACTCATCACCGACTTACGTGCAGTATTCAAACAAATGCACTCTGCAGAGCATAACTTTCTATTGAATGGGATGAATGTTTTGAAGTTCACTTTGTATACGTCATATATTCAACTAAGCGATCTCGCATGGGAGTAAAACATCCAGCAACCGGGTTTTTCATTCAGAAAAAAATGTCAGCTTTGATTTGGAAAATTTATAAATAACTGAGAGTTCATCATGGGTTCACATCTCCAAACATCAACCTTTTGCTTCGGTAGCACAGTGTGTACCATGATGCTATCACTGGTGGGCTTGAAATAACATTTTATTGTCATTTGAAACTCAAACATGGTTTATAATCCACCATTATCTCAAACTTCATGAATTACTTGTTACACCTGTTCAAGGTGTCCCCATCAACTGGATCATGTTCAAAACTCAACAAAGTAAACTGATTTTGAAATACTTAGTCACACAGCAGCCCAATAAAGTTACTCCGGAAAAACTCGGATGGACGGCCTTACTGAATATTTTATATTATTACCAGCAATCAGTAGTGCAAAGTGAGTAGGCCCGAATGGGACTTGAAAACAAAGTGCTTGATGATGTTATAAAAATCACCACTAAGCTAACTGGTCTGACTCACAAAGTCCTTCAGATAAGTACTACGTGATCCGGTACCCTTTGGAAGCCGACTCTCAGAAATGAGGAAGCCTCCAAAGATGCAACGATCCACTCCAACGAGCTTTCTGTTCTTAGGAACATTTTGACATTCTATAACTGGTCGCTTCCAAAATCGAAAACGCAGTGGGACCAGTACCAATGAAGTTGATTCTCTCTCGGGAGCTTTTTAACTATTTCACTACTTGGATTCTTCACGCGAAAAAAATATGAAGTTGAACTTTGTATACGGATGCAAAACTTCTCTAGATTATCAGGTATTGTTTATCAAATCAGTGAATACCCTTGTCAGCACAAGACTAGTTCGGCGCGCATCTAAACTCCATCAGTGTGCAATATTTTTCTGGCTTTTTGAAGGATTTTGAAACGAAAGAGTGAAAACTAAATTCGTAGAACATTTGTGATTTGATACAGGAAAGATAACCTACTAATTTGTATTACTTATCTCAAAAGCGCTCAGTTTTTATCGACCATTCCCAAGATGTGTTTATTTTCGTGGAAACGACAATTTAGTTGAATATTCTTAACCAACTGTTAGTTGACTCCAATTGTTGACACGATTCACCTAATTCATAAAATTTCGTATTCAAACTTCCACTGGCTTTCTGAGTGAACCGTGTTCAACTTACCGAATACGGCGTTTCTCACTCATTTTGCAAACGACATCATCCTCTGGTCACATACCATGGAAATTCATATTCACAGACAGTTGAAAGGTATACTCGAATTCAGAAAAATAAGTACTAAATTTTACAGTTTGGAGAAGGGAAATACGAGAAAGACTGGAAGGTTCAACCCGGAGTCTCAGCGGATTAGTCAAATGCTCAGTATTTATCAGCGTGGTCAATAATAAAATAGGCGTAATCACCCCTTCCTATAAAAACGGGTTAACTTTCCGCGAAATAAAGTAATGGAATGAAAAATGTGTCCAGTGGTTTTTAAAATTACCTGGGAATGTAAATAAATGTTTTTTTGTATCACGCATTAGTAACTGATTAACAAAAGTTTCAGAAAGTTGCTTTCAGAAGAGCAGATTTGTGTGTGTGTGTGTGTGTGTGTGTGTGTGTGTGTGTTATTCTAGGCTTATAACGAAGAACGTTACCGTTTAAAGTGATTTATATACTAGTGCCTTCAAAAAAATGTAATCAAAATGTGTGAATGAAAACTGGGACTGTTCAGGTTGACATTAGTAATAAATTTTGCTCACCATGTAAAGTTTTTCAGTTCCAGGGAAAACTTTGCCGTTGTATCACTGGGTTGGTTCCCATGACCTGAAATCAGTTTCAGTAACGAACGAGACTGGTTGATTCTGACACCACACACAAGCACCTATTGCACAAGTGTTGGTTAGAACTGATAGCGGAAATGCGATTTACTTGAAAATGAGTAACGGTGAAGGAATTCAGTCCGGAATGGTAAAATAATCGAGGTGCAGCTGAGTGCCGATTTATGCTCGGCCGACATTACAGGACAAAAACCTTTAGGGACGATGTAATCTTGGTGAGCTTGGAATACAAACGTGAACACATTTCAGTCGGAAACTCGAGCTCGTGCAAGCGAAAAACTGTCTGTGGTTGTGGTGGACTGATCGAATTCCTCACAGCTATTGTGCAACCAATCAATTGAGAAACTTATCCGGTTTCCATTCAATTTATTCTTTTCTGGGCTTCGTGCAACACACCAACGGGCACACTTTTTTTGACAAATGATAATAATATAACGTTTAATATATATATATATATATATATATATATAAATAGGAAGAGAGAGAGAGAGGGAGAGAGAGAGGGAGAGAGAGAGAAAGAGAGAGTAAAAATACCCGATTTTCACTTTTATGCCTGAATTGTTTGAGGATGTGCATTTACTCGTCTCGCTTGTAGGTAACGGAGAACTAGGAAGCAGAATAATTGCAAGAATTTGTTAGTCATAAATTCTCGAAATTTCTCACCTGAGACTCTACTAAATTATTCCATTCCCTGTGGATTATTCTTAAAAACTAGGGTACATATTCAGATATAAAAACAATGTGCATTTTATTCATCACATCCTTAAGCCAAATATCTCGCATCAGTTGAAAGGCTTTAGTGGCTGTTAAAACAAATTTTTATCAAGATATTTCAAAAAGTATGGTTGACTGCTCGCGGTAATATCACGCTGCACTATAAATATTCTTACATTTGTGAAACTTCCCTCTTCATTTCGCGTCGAACGTGCATCATTTTCATATGGGGCTGTTTTTTGTTGTGCTATTATTGAACGGATTGGATTGGATCGATTCAAGTCCTGTGATGGAATTAAGTTGATAAACAACGTTTTTTGATGCTAGAGCGCCACGGATCGCAGCCTCCAGCCACATCCACTAAAGTATCTAACCGCAGAGGGGGAGGGTGCCTTGGACCCCAACCAGGAAGTCTAACACGCCCTACATGGCCACGTCCACTAGTTGGGCTTTTCATACCTTTCTTCCATGCCATAAGCGAAACGCTCTTACTCATCTTCCAACAAGTACCCGTCTCAGCAAACATAGCACGCCAAGGAATCTTATCAGGGGACATGAGCAATACATGTCCCAACCATCTGGGCCTAATGAGCTTAAGTGTTTCATCTCATGATTTGACCTTTGAACCTAGGACTTTCCACCGAATCTCGACATTGCTCACACGGTGTTTTCATCAGATTCGAGCAATACTACGAAGATATCTGTGTTCAAATACCGACAATCTTCGTATGTCCTCCACCCGCAGTGGCCATGTCTCCGAACCATACAGAAGCACGGACCTGACTGCTGCAGCGTACTCTCGGCCTTTGATAGGTAAACGGATGTTTTGTCGATGCCGCAGATGACTCAGATTGGCAAATGCGGAAAAACCTCATCCGATATCCGAAAGCTGGGTGAAATGCACCTGTCAAGATAACGGAACTTGTCTACCACGTTTGTAGTCTCCTCAGACACTGAAAGGTTTGGCATTGGACTAATCCAGTCCTGCAACAGAGTCCTACACTTTGAAGGTGCAAAATGTGTACCAAACGTTGCTACCCAATCCAGTAGGCTGTCCACAAAGACTTGCAACTTACCTGGATCTTCAATTAAAAGAACTGTGTCGTCAGCATACTAAAGGTGTGATACCTTTCCACCAGGGAAAAGTTCAATGCCGCTATCCTCATCTGACAAAAGTGCGGTCTCCATGATCATATCAGTCATGATGTTAAGGAGAAAAGGAGAGGGGGCAACCCTGAAGTACATCATTTCTTGTGGTGAATTCTGGTGAAGGATCACGGCAAGCCCGAACTCGGCCCCGGCTATTAATGAAGAGGGATTTTACGATGGAAATGAATTAATCTGGTACACCCTACAACAAAAAGCAGCGCCAAAGAACTGTGCGGTCAACTGAGTCGGAGTTGACTTTAAGATCAAGAAAAACGGAGACAGTATGCCTATGGAAGTTGTGTCCATGTTCAAAGATTTGTGGAATAGTGAAGATATGAATAATACAACCTCAATCAAGTCTAAACCCAACTTGATTATAGCGAGAGCTCTGTTAACGAGCGTGAGATAAGCCGTGGAGAATAACAACGGCAAGCATTTTGAATACTATGCTAACCAGACTTATTCCCCTGTGGTTTTCAAAGGGGGACTTGTCACCTTTCTCATAAATCAGTACGATCACCGATTCACATCAACTCTTTGGAACATGTTCCCTATCCCATATCAAACCGAGGAGTTTTGTCAACTCCAGTAAAAGTGCTGGGCCACTGTCTTTGAAAATAGAAGGAGGCAAACCATCCGGTCCGGCAGCCTTATGTTATTTGAGATAGCTTATCTCACGAAGACTATCCTCTTCTGACGGAGGACTGGTATCTACATCAAGAGTTGTACCCATTGCACTAGTAAAAAAATCTGACGAGGATAAAGGCCAATCAAACTGAATCTCGCTCAGTGAATTAGACGATACTTCTGAGTTTGAATCGGTGAGCCGTTCGCTAACGCCTGGTTTACGTGGAACAGTTTGTCTAACCAGACGGAAAAGATTACGGCTGTTGCCAATCACCACGGCTTTTTTCATCTCCCTACACTTCGCAGTTCACCACTGCTCATGGCCATTTCTCGGGCTTCGAATCATTTTGGGTTTAAGACACCTCCATGCTTCATCAAATCCGGAATCCGGAGGGGTCGTTCCGCGCACATCTAACAGAGCAACTGAGGATGCATATATCCATCGTTCGTGTGTGTGTTTGTGTTTAGTTGTTGAACTTTGGGTAGCATCAGCAGCCTCACTTACAGCCAGTTTGATCTCTGTCTGTAGCTGTTCTGAATCCCGGGAGTTTGGCGGCATCGATAACCTGGTGGATAGTTCTATTCGGAAAGCAGACCATTGGTTATCGTCTAGTAGCAGTTGTGGGGGCGGTTCACTTTGGCTTCGCTTCGGTTAACGATTAGGCGCAAGCTGAAGCGCGCGAGCAAGAGCGTAATCAGTTTCTACAGACGTGGACCAAAATGATCGACAGTTTTGAATGGATCAGCGCTAGCAGTTACTGATGGCAATATGGTCGATCTGAATCCAACGCTGTGAAGGCGTAGAAGGACATCAGGTTGGCCAGTGTCACTTTTTGTGCGAGAAATTTGTACTTGCTTGGAATAGTCTATGGTCGGAATATAGTTGAAATAGTCGATCACCGTTATCAGTTCAATCGGCTGGAACGCAATATCGGCCTCCCGTGTTCCTCTTCATCTTGTCTAGGCTTTCGACTTGAGCTATGAAATCACCAGCAACAACCAATACGTCTGTAGAGCGCACTCTACGAGGCTGTTGAGACAAATCTTGATAGAATTTATCCTTAGCCTCAGGAGGGTCACAGTCAATTGGAGCGTACACAGAAACGGCAAACAAGCATCGGCGTTTCAGTCTAGTGCTGTTATCATGCACCGGACCACTCAACCAAACTGCACGTAGGGGATTGCTGCTTGGGATCTAGTCGGGTAGTGCACGCTCAGCCTTCACGTTCAGAGCGATGCCAAAGCCAGCCTGACCATGAGCACTAGACGCCGAATCACCGGACATGCGAAGAGCGGAACGAGAAGCCGAGCTTGTATCAGGGGGGCGAAGTGTTAACACTGAAGTTGAGCCTTGTATACGTGTTTCGAAGACACAACACACAACTGTGTTAAAGGTTTTAGGATTTCTAGCTGGGGAAACCTGTTTCTGTGTTGGTCAAAGTGTGCGGGTGTTGAATGCTGCTAAGTAAAGATAAAGCTTAGGTCGGAGAAGTGCTTCTTTTCCTTGTCCTGTCTCTAATTTTCTACGGTTTCCTAGAGCTTTAATTTCACAGTCAAGACTCATTGTGGCTACTCGTACGCATCTAGAATTGGAACCTACAGGATGAAGGGCAATAAAATAAGAATGCTTTCCGATTGACCGCTGGAGATTTCTGGGTTTATCATCCTTCGCGGTTTCCCATACCGTGGAAGGGGTTTTTCTTTGGAAACCTTAGTCTGAGCCTTTGACTCAAAAGTCTAACCCACAAGACAGTGGGGCGTTAACCCAACAAGGGAACGTGAACAAAGAACCCTTGAAGGAAATTCTTCTGGTGTGTCACTTGAGACCTGATCACTAAATGTTTTTTGTCTTGTCTCCGTTGGTGCTTTGTTATCAATCCGCTTTTCGTATTCAGTCCTTAGCCCCACGCACCCAATGGAGCAAGCGGAACATGGACGGGGCAGCTTCTTTTGGGCTGGGAGCTGCCTAGCTTAAGCGGGCGATATGTGTACAATGAAGTGCAATGAATTCTCTTACTGTCGAATGAAACCCCAGTCGTTTCCATCCTATTTCCATGCAGTGGAGGTTCTTAGACCGGTAAACTGCTTCTCTCCCTGTGTATTTGCTGTGTTGTCCTCTCCAAGGACATAATGGTTCGAATCAGATGTAGCCCATCAACTGGTTTCGAGACTGGACTTCATCTGGCCTATCAGGCGTGATAACATCTCCGGTTTTAGGAAGTCATTCTACACAGTTGTTTGGGTCATGGAGGCACGCAAGCCATCACATTATGCCAAGGTGCGGTCTCCTCTTGGTAACCCTTATCTTTAGAAACCACTCTGAAATAGTCCTTGACTTGAAAAGTATCCTGGAAATACCGGGTAGATATGAATGTCGATCATATCGAACCCACCTCCAACTTCTTCATTATCAGATCATATTTTTGCTAAATGAGCTCTGGGGATCAGTATTTTTTCTCACTGTTTATCCGAGGCGGTTATTCTCGCTGTCTACCACAGTAAAAAGGCCCAGATAATGAGGAAATCCTTGGGAATGTCCTCAATTGTTGCGTGTTTTTATAGCATGGCTATATTGTGGACCATACGCTTTCCCTGCTCCTGAATGGATTAGACAACCGAGAAACTGAGGCTGTTTTGTTTTAGGCCACTCAATAATCTATTTGATGCAAATTAGTCTACAGTCTGACATGACGATACTGTCAACACCTTCGTTGTGGTAGCTAGAATATGGCATCTGAAATGACATTTTATTTTATTTTAATCTGAGCGAATAGAATAACAAGATTCTGGTAGTTTTCTTCTGTATTTTAACTCACAATATGTAGTGATATGCGAAATGAACTGAGATCAGTTTGTTCAATTAGTTTACGGTACGTCGTGTGAATTTGTGCTTGTTATGCAATCATACAGAGCACACCCACACACACACTACACGCTTGCTTAAAAGACAAGCTCAGAACGAACTAGGTGTTTGAACTCTACCGTGTTGTATCTTGCAGAAATAATTGTGTATGCTGTTGTGCACACTTCGGGAAACCGTGTGAAACAGCTAGTGTCATACAACAAGACCACCCATCTAATTTGCAACTAGTTTTCTTCTCTTTCGCTGAAATACTCTGGACCGTAGTAGATTCAAATACCGCTCTTTAGCACGTAACCCAATTTATCCTTATTCAGGAATCACAATTGTGCAAGAACATAATTTAAAAAAAATATAGTTTGTGAGTTAAACTATTTACTGGGACTGTGCAAGTCGATGGGCGGGGGAAAGATTTCGTATAGAAAATGTACTTGTAAACGACAGCTGTTTGACAATCTGGGTTACTTCAGAAGGATATGTTTAAAGAAACCGACTGAGTCAAATGCAGATCAATTAGGACCAGTCTATTATTTGATCTGATGTTCAAGCTATCGCGCGAATAAATCATGGATTCGATAGATTCGAATCAGTGAGTGTTTACCCAGTCCGAAAAAATCAGCCAACTGGTAAACGTCAGTTTTATTGTTTTGAAATCGTTTTAAAAACTAACCAAAAGACTCTCTACGTAGTTATGGTGCAAATCTCTTGAACTTGTCATGTGATAAGAGTTTTGTGTGTCTACATCCACAATTAAATGGAACTCAGTTTGAAGTCATTTCTTTTCAGAAGTGAAACAACACTGTAGATTCCAAACATTGATTAGAAGTTCCAGGATTATTATTTCCTTGGTAGCTTTTGCCAGTTTTCAAGTTGTGATTGATTACAGAAGATTAGATTTTGGTAAACTAAAAAAACCAAAAACGAGAGCTCTTATGCTACAGCGAATTATGTATGAACGTCATATTCAACCGACCAATAAATTTTGGGTAAGTGAACGTAATCTCAATTTATTTATACGCAAACTGGATGCAGTCTCCGATCTTTAATATCGCAAGTTTTCTCCAGCCTCCGAATGATGCTCTGGTTTCTAACCAAGCGGGATATCCTGATTCAGACTTTCTCTGCTGACGAGGTTGTGGTCAAACCAATGGCTATTTTAGGCACTTACCGATCGCCTTGTGGATTGATTCAATAAAGGAAAATGATACAGTTTCTAGTGGGCATTTCTAGAGTGATCCCTCCCTTTCTTCATAAGCTTTTGTATGTCAGTGATGAAACAGACAGGTAGTAGAAGAATTTCTTCAAGTTGAAATCATTTCATCAGCTTCCGCGTGTTGTCCACGCATGGTGGGTCTAAGAGATCACTATATTGTTTCATCAAAATGAACTCTCATCAAAACAAGTTCGGGACACTCAATGCCACGATCCTAATTTGTCCGCGGACGTATTATAATTTACTGTTTGGCCGTTTCACATGATGGGAGGATTCGGTCTTACTGTACTCATAGTATGAATAAAAAACGAAAAAAGCAAGTGATTTCTGACTTGCTCTTGTCGTAAATTGTGTTCGGGGGAGGTGAACTGGTAAGAGTAAATTGGTTGCTTGCTCGTGTTTCACTCCGCAATACATCAGGAGAACCATTTTAGCACATGAACTGATGGGGGTGCACAAAGATTTTTTGTCTTTCGAAGTTGATCGTGAGTTTGCCGAAAACAGATCATTCGTTTTGATGTTACCTTCTAATAAGTGTTAAGCTGGATGTGTTTTATATCGACTTTCTTCTGAAAGGTTCAGTCTGATCGAGATATTCTAGGAAATATCATATTTATTGAACCATATACGGCATACAATAGTCACTGTTCACAATGACAGTCATAAGCAGAATTGTGAGCGAAGTTTCCTGAATTTTGATATACTTATCAAATATAAATACAAATATTTTAAGCTTTCAATTGGCTTTTATGTACTTGTCGGCTTCACTACCTAGCTTCAGAGCATTTTTTTAATCAAATATCTTTCCACGAATCACAGGTGAATGCAGGTAATTTTTATATTTCGCAGTCATCTATGCTAGTTTCTTCTACATGAAATAATCACAAAATACCTGGAGTGAGGTCAACTATGTTTTTTGAATAACCAACGAAAAAGAGGAATAAAAGTGTATCGGCTGTGTTCAGTCTTCCCCCGAGCAGTTCGCGATGATCAACAAACTGGTTGGTGAAGCTAACATTTCAAAGTAACCTTTCTGAATTGATTTGTTTCCTTAAGCAAGGCATACAATTTATTTCTATATGCTATTTGTTCACAAGTGCGTCACTTGGATCGACAGTCGTTTTAACACAAGCCATCTTTGTGAACCACAGGGATAACTGTGAAGGCGTCCACGAAATATAACAAATGTGTACAAATTGTTTTGAATACCTCCCTCTTGAAACAATTTGTTTCATTTTGACTGCCACAGTGGAGGGCATTCTTCGAACAAATAACCCTGGTGAATTTTGTCCAAATGTATCAAACCACGGATGATGGTAAAAAGCCCATGCAAATTAAAATAACGGCTCCTTAGAGATCAACTATCTGTGTTATGTCCCCTCGTCATGCCAAGACGTGAAGAGGCAGCAAGAATGTGAACAATCTGACACACACACACACAAACGGAAAGGTATGCAGCACAAAACGACAATCAGTGGTGTTTCACACAGGCTTCTCTGATTAAACGCTCTGCTTAACCATTTGGAAAGATATTAAAACGCGGCAAACAAGTGGAATTACTTTGTTTCATGTGACATCAAAACAACGTATTTTAACATGTATTCAGCTTTACTTTCTACGAAAGGATTACGTTTTTCGGCAAAGTGTTATGAGAACTTGCAATACCTATAGTGGTATATTCGAATGAATGATATGGGGCTGCTTTTTGCATGGTACGAATCAATCAATTTTCATAATTTTGCAGTCTATCGTTAGTTTGAGGTTTCTCATTCTCATCAACCTGAGGAAAACCGAGCACAATATTCGGCTCCGAAGAAACAATAAATTTTGATTAGTGAAGGAAAACTGATATAATTTTGTACTTTGGACTTTACTAAGCACAATTCATTCCACAAAGGTAGAATTTGCAAGCCTTGGCTTTTCACGGATTATGAATTGTGATTTTGCGGAAATGAAAAATGTTGAAAAAATCCCAGCCGTAGAATTCGTGTCCTCCGGCCGGATTCAGACCCATTCACGGTCGCCACCAGTGCCATATCACGTAGTGTATGAGTCAAATAAACCTTTGAGAAACGGTCAGGAGAGCCTTTTGGTTAGGGAGTTCGATTCACAGTCGTTCACCCCAGGTTCGAGTCCGCTGGTGTGCACTGCTGATGACTGTTAACAAAGAAGGAAAGACTGTACAGTATTTCTTATGTTTTCTACGGTTTGAAAGTTTACACTAGATGATTTATAATATTTAATTTTTTTGGAACTAAGCAAATTACAGAACATTCAAATTGCAAACCAAGTCTACGCACATTCAGCAGCTGGAATGAATTTTATGTCAACTCTCTGCCGGTATTCGGTTCTAACAGTGGAGGCAAGCTCTACAAATGTCCTTGCGATTCCATGGCATGAACATGATCCGGAAACAAGAGCTACTTGTTAAGTCACCAGAGAAGGGGAAGATATTTCTCACTAAGCCTTTCCAATCAATGTTCTTCTGAAGTGGCTATATCAACGACCGTTGCCTTAGACAGATGGATGATTTATCCCCTTATTTACGAGCAAACGTTCACACAGAATGTTATTCAGTGTGTTTTGGTTGGAAGCAACCAATTTCAAGCAGAGTGAATATATCCAATGATATAAAAGAAGCTGGGAAAGTTTTTGCTTATTTAATAAACCTTCATTACGACATATTGCCATTCCCTGTCTCTAGAGGTTGTTTATTTAGGGTGGGCTGTGACAGTGGACTGCCTACATGAAATCCGCAGTACGTGACCAGCAAAAAACAGAGAGCGTGTGGTTTTCGCGTTACAACATATTGACTCAGTTCGTCTACCGTCATTTGTCCGATTTGTCTATTAAATGAATGCATGGCTTGTGACGTGTTCTGGAAGGAATGCAAGACAACACATGCTTGAATGAAATAACTACTCGGCAGAATTTCCCATGCCCCTGCTAGACTTTTGAGCAGGGAATGGGTTTTGTAAAAAAAATCCAAAAAATGGACTACTTTGGGGATTTGTAAGCTTTCACGTAGGCGATGATTTGTTTATATCGAGACTAAGTAGGAGATACTGAGACCCCTTTGCTGGGATCTGCGTAGAGGGGACGTTACTAGTCAGTTACTGTCTTCCGAACAAGCTTTAGGCAAAGGAAATCTTGTTCAAGCGTAATAGATTACGTAATCTGACGGTTGGCCATTATACTAGATCCGGGGAGGATCTGTCGAAGGGTTCTGAAGCAGCTGAAAAGAAAACCAGGGGATATGAGAGAGGATCAGTGGAGCCAACGTTATAGCTCAGGTGAACTTAAAAATGGCAAACTTGGTGAAGTTGGAGTGAAAGAACGCCAGTTATGGCACAATGAAGGTGGGAACTTGGTTTTTTACTAAACTCCACGGCACTGCCAGGTCTGGTAAGCTGACGGCTCATAATGGTCTCCAACACATTTAACGAATGATACTCCTACCTCGTCCATTATTGTTGGTTAAGTAGTTGAAATGAATACTTACTAGTTACGTGAAGAGGAAAAGAAATGTCACAAAGCGCTCTGATTTCCCAAGACGGTTAGTCATGAAAGACAAACTCGTGAATTATCTTGCTCTTTGTTGCAGAATAGGCCGAACAGAACCATTGAAATGATGCCTTACCACGAAAACATCAGCAATATACATCAATAAATGGTAAGCATACAGAGGCAGGAAAGGTGACAGAAGGGTGCCCTGAAAAAAATGCCTTTTCAAGAGGATGACTTGGAACTGTTTTACCTCTTATTTCGGGTGTTTTGTGATTAGAAAATAAGGTAAACCGTGGTTGAATTTCAAACATTACTCCGAAATCCGCACGGAACTGGAAGGATTTGTACCTCTAATGCAGTTAGACGAGCTCCAGTAGTGAAAGAAACAAGCATTGATCTCTCACTTTTGCAAAATTACTGAAGACGAAATGAAATATACTACTAGAGCTCTGGCACCTAGATTCGAACGGATCGTCGGTACGTGAACTGATGAAGTTGAAACTGTTTAGTCTGAGGGCTATTCTTTGTGGCCTTAGCACAGCAATCATTCACAGTGCTATTCACTGGGACGGTGTAGATGGACCATTTTCCTGACTTGGAGTATGATGACTACCCTTCTGCAGTTATGAATGGTTATTTTGGACTAAGTATCATCTAAGGAATTCAAATATACCAGCGGTCAGTATGCTAGTACTTACATTGGTACTAGGACTGGCTGACATTATGGATCACCTGTTTGCTGTGCACGACATTGAGATGATTCATTGTAAAGAAGAGAGGACAAAATTGCATTTCCGTACGAATCATAGTGGGAGTCAACGATGAAGCTGCCCATAGTTAATGAGTGAGTACCCTCAACGAAGCACTGAATTAGTTCTTCAACACCTATCTCAAGTGCGAGCCTGGCTGAATTCATGCTAATTAACTGCATCATAGGTTTGAACCTTTAAAATAGTGTGAGTTTGACTGGAGCAAGTCTGTCTGGCTGATATTGCAGTGTGAAAGTCATTCGATCGTGACTCTAGTGTAGACTTTCTGCGCTTCATTTTACTGAAACAGTTGCACGGCCAGAACTTTCCAGATGGAGCGGGATTTCATTTGAAACTTAATAGGTGAGTACAAAAGACAGAAACCTAAATGAAGATTTGATATTGTGGGAAAATTAACAAGTTTGGATTTGAGTACGACCACACACTGGACCTGTCTAAATCGTCACCTCCTGTTGGAAAAGACAATAAAGAGTCGAAACACCACTTAATTTGCAAGAAGCAGAAAACAAATCCGTGTTTCCTGTCAAAATACTTTGGAGGTTGGAAAATCTACCTTCATCTCTCTCATCCAAAAGTTCATCGTTGCGAGCCGGAATAGAATCCGTGACATTCTGCCTGCCTGGCAGATAACCTTCAAGCTGAGCAATTTTAGTTGGTTCATTCTAGCGTTAACCACGAAAGTGAATATTCATTGATGCGCGAACCACTATTTTAGCGGTACCCAACAAAAAATTGAACTGGATTTTACATTTTCTAAGATCCAGGCTTCTCGTACCAATACATGCATTCTGCGAATAAATTTCAGAGCTCATGGGATCGCATTCCGCCTTGTCCTGTTCGTCCCATTGAGGAGCGACCAACGAGGCTAATCCAGTGATTAAAATCAGATCACGTATTGAATATCTTTGGAATACGGTTTCGTGCATCACTGGATAGTCGCTCGCGTTACTCACACCCGAATGTCTGGACCGCGAAAGCTCAGTAGGTAGAGTATCTTCCCAGTAAGTGCAATGTCACCGGTTCGATTGCTCCTTGTGGAGCTGGACTTTTAAGTGCGAAAAATTCAAGTAGATTTTCCGTTATTTGTGAAACGGGCCCTCGGAGTCAATGAACACATTCTATAAACATGTTATGGAGGAATCAAGGCTTTGTTTTAAATTCTAGAACTGAAGTTCAATGAGGGATGGAGTATCTAAAAGCTTCACGAGTAGACATATATGATAGCAAGCCAGATGAAGAAGATTACAGATGTGAACGTCACTCTGTCTTGATCAGCCGAGAGATACAACGGTTGAATAAGTCTTTCGCTAATCAACTTTGCAGTACCACAAACAGTAAAACTCGCTGGGATGAAATCGAGCTTCTGTGAGGTCAGCGGGTCCACTCAAACAACTCCAATGTAGGTCCCAACAGTCAAAATGCTGCTATTACCCACCCATTCGGACACTACGATCCTACAACTTTTCTGTCCCTTCAGAAGTTGAACCTTTTTTCTTCAGATTTATTTCGACTTCTATGAACCTCTAAAGCTGCTTCTACCACAAGCTGAGATGGTTAATCCTCAGCCCTCCTGAAATTTGGAGCAAGTCAGCTGACGGAAACATTGACTTCACTGACCAAATATTCCGATGACGTCAGAGCCGTTCCTTCGTCTTGGTAACCCATTACAGGTGTGTTTAGTCCCAAACACTCCGCTCCCAATATCATGTTGAAACTTTTTAACCCCATAGCCATCACTTCCAATGCACTGAAGATGACTGAACGCTCCATCTTTGGCTAATTGCCTTCCCCTTTTGTCCCCCTATGATCCTCATCACTTCACACTCAAGCCCAGTATATGCACTCTGGACACCACTGCTTCAGCCTGCCACTTCATTTATAAAATTTTGAATAACCCCTCGAAATCAGTTCGTAGTGTCTTTGTCGATTATTCTTCTGCTTCTGATTCGGTTCACCAGAACCCCGTTCTTCAAAAGCTGGCGTCTTTTAGCTCTTCTGCTTCTCTGCATTTGTGTCTGGAAAACTATTTTTCAAACAGAGCCCAGCGTACCGAAGCTGGTGACATCTTGTCGAGTCCCTTAATGAACAGCTCTGGTGTTCCTCAGAATACAGTTCTTTTCTACTTTTTCATTACATATTTTGCCGACTTACCCACTGCTCATCCTGTACAACTTTTTAAGTGTGCCGACGATATGGTGCTTTGTCTGTCCACCTATAATCAACCCAACTTCCTTTTTTTCTGAGAAGTTGTGTAATAATCAGAACTTTTCATCATTTCTTGGCCTACAATGCAACGATTCAAAATGTTTCAAGTGTGTTTTCACTCTATCTTAATCTCCTTAACCCACTGAACTACCGGTCAAGAATTCCGCCTCCATTTCCAGAGCTCAGTGGGTCAAATGTCAATACTTTAGACAGTGTAAAGAAATTCCATCAATCCTCGTTTCATATCCACAGACCAATGAGGTTTCGGGCCAAGCAAGCTATCATCATTACCTTTGTCCACTGATGTGTTGTACCACCCTGCTTTACCGCTTTCACGTGACCTTTCCTGGTCTACTTAAGAAGGATTTTTATTCACTGCTCAGTGACTTGGCTAAAATCAGTCGCGTAGTTTGATTACGATAGCCTCCCTTGACTACAAAATATAGAATCTGCACATCTTTAGACGTGGAAAGTTTTATATGAAGGTTTTGGTAGACCCGACACATCCTGTTTGCTGTTCACATCTTTCTACATGTACCGAGTTTACGCTCATCCCGTCCCGTACGAGTATTTATCGCTACCCTGCACAGCATTATCTAGCCCGTGATTTTGTTAGCAAAATGAATGCCGTGTAAGAGCTCCGCATCAACCTCGGTGGTTGAACCTGATTCCAGCCTGCCCGCTTTAAAAATTGACCACTATCAATATTTCTCCTTTTCATGGCTAAAATGTGAGTTTTTCACTTACAAGAGTCCTCAACAGAATGTGATACAATAAATCACAACCCATTTCCAGTTTTGTCATCAATATCGTTGTGGAGACAGTTTTAATGCATCAAGATAGCTTTCAAATGAGTGGTTTTGCTTGACACAAAATAACTGATTTTGAGTGAATGGTTTATATAGGTAAACGTTTTTACCCCGGCTTGCTTGAGTAAAGAAAACGTTCAACCTGTGCGATGTGTTCTCTAGATTTTTACTTTCTAAGAATTACTTTGGTATTATTTATAAAATACATTTCAAGAGTAGTTTTACTATGATTTCCTTATATTGCAGAGGCTTTATGAACTTTCTGGAACAAAATGCGAAATTTTGTTTGACCACATGTGGGTAAACGTTGGCTGTGATAATTGTTGTAGGGTGAAATGAAACATAAATCCCGACAATGTGGTTGAATAACAGAGTGTCGAGGGGTGGAACGGACAGCTGGATTCTAGTGAAGGAATCAAACCCCATAGTTCAACAATTTATTACAAATGTTGGTCAGATGAGGCATTTCTTGCAGAATGTGCATCCTCGATGCTTACCCGTTGTTTTGAATTACAGAATCACCGATGAATTCCAAGAGCCACGGTAAAAAATCGAATATTCTCCGGTCAACTTGGAACTCATCGACATGGGGGCAGAAAATCGACACTACTAATCCAAAGGCAGTTTTCAATAGGTATTTCTATGAATTCGATGGAATAATTCATATATATATATATATATATATATATATATATATCAAGATTTATTCTACTCCAGTGACCGTTATCATCCGTGTATTACACACTACAGAGGGCTATGAAACTCGAGGAAATTGGGCAGGATTCACTTCTCTCAGGTGAATTTGCCTCTTATCATTCACATCAAAATAAACCTAACAATTTGGTGCGAACTTAGTTTCTTCATTCAGTTGAGGTAGTTTTGGAGAAACTTCGTCAACTTAATCCTTGTTCACCTCTCCTATGAACTTCTGATATGCCTTCCATCACAAATCAGTCTTGTACGTCTGAAAGTCTTCAGGCAATGCAGAAATCCCATTGGGATGACTGGCATATATCTAATCTGATGCAATATTGTTGAAACTGTCCACGAAGAAAAGTTAAATTCTCCAACAAATCTCAAGCACAAGATGTTTCTAGATGCCAATTGTTACTGGGTATCCTGGTCTTCTGTGTTTGAACCAACAGTGAGAGTGGGTTGGCGCTTCCTTCCCAATAGTTGTCTGATACTGGTTGAACTAAAGTTGCCGGAAGCGTAATTCATGAGCATGGTTTTTGACACAGTATTCAAGATAGAAACAACAATGTCGTATTCTGTGCCATACTAAAGAGTTCGCTTTTTATTTCTCTGTGCTTCACAAGCGTGATTGAGGGGAACAACTTTGAGGACTGTGAGAAAATCTCGAGGACATCTGCAAATGTGAAATGCGAAAGGTTTCCACACAATTCGCAAATTTTGGTTTAGGAATGATGTTACATGTGCGTATCAAAGAAAGTGCTTTTTCACCGTACTGTTGTAAGTTCACAATGCTTCTGAGCTCGCAAACGTTTCAGTGAGTGTAGTTCGCAACAGTTTGCTTTGTAAACAGGAATAGGCGACTCAGCATACTCAAGTTTTCGAATAATCCAGTTCAATGTTGTTCCATAGTTGACTTTCTAGCCACGATAGTGATCTCAAGCCATTATTAGTGTCTACTCAAAAGGAAGTTAACGACAGCGTTCTGTAATTTATTGATATTCAAATAACGAGGGAAAGCAAAATAGTTCCACTTATTCATAAGTGGAATAAAGCCGTCCCATAGATCCACAGTAAATAACTATTTACATTTCTGGTCTCACCACATGTGTCAGCGATTCGACAAACGCGTCATCATTCTCACTATCAATCCAATTCATCATTGTTTACAACGTGGTCACTTGATCATGCTAAAAAAAGAAGGGAAAAGGAAAAGAAGAAAAAAATGCCACACGTGTTTGGTTTGAACAAGGTTGATAGGCTAATCGGGGTCCTATTTGAAAGCACAAGCAACAATGGTAATTATGACGGGCAAATGACACGTTTGAATGTTGTGCGTGTATGAAAGTGAAGTTATTGCGTACGCGTACACCGTCACACTTCGGTCGAAGTCAAAGCATCTGGGTTTGGAAAACAAGATGTTAGCTGATCATGATTCATCCCCACATTTCCTTGTTCCCCTGTGTTACTGTCCAGGTGTTGAGAATCACGAAAGACCAAATTGGGGGGCGAATGAGACAGGTTGTACGTCGATGAATCTTGGTAACTTTGAGTTGGAAATGCATTTAATCCATTCATATCCGAATCAATTATGTAGGCGTTACATCGGAGATCATTTTGGAACACATTTTTCACGAGATCAGGGGAGAACTGAAGTAGAACAACGAAAAACAGGGGAAATTCAGGAAATTCAGGAAACACATCCAAGTTTATTTCGCGCAACATTCAGCAGCATTTTCGACTGAATCCTACTGAACTGGTACCTATGTAGAAATGTTTAATTTGGAGAATAAACTTCGAAATCTTCCACTAAATCTGTGCCTTCAATAAGAGTGGGAATCTTCAAAAGGGGGCAATCATGTTGTGTGTTCGCAAACCCGTATACCTAGACGATTTACAAAACTGTTTAATCTAAGTTTTTGGGCACGGACAAAGAAGACAAATTAGCTCTTGAAAAAGTGGATAACTGGATAAACTATGTAATGGACTCTTGTTTGAATATGTTCGGCTATCGTCGAAATTCAAATTAAATCGTAGATTTTGGAATTAATTCTTCCCCTATACAAAAGGTAACAATTGGATATAAAATGTCATGTCAGTTTGAATTAAGTATACAAGACTGTTTCATCAGCGTAAACAAATCAGAGCTAGTATGGGGAAATATCGTGGTCGAACCGTTGAGACTTCCACCATTTCGCTATTGCAAAGGCTCAACATGACAACAATGTAGTCCTCCTAGAAAAAATTTCATCCTAACGGGCAGAAAATGTGTAATGTTCCTGCCCGATAAATTCTGTACTGTTCTGAAGGGGCATGATTTATTCCACCAAATATCAACATTCGTACTGAGCTTCACAAATCAGAAGTCATCGGCTGGAGTTTCTTTTTGAATTTCTTATCATGAATGACGTTTTTGTGGACTACCAGGTCTCAACATTGAGCTCTGAACGCAAATCGAGAGTGAGAATGAATCACGACGAACTTCCAGCTTTTTACGATGGTATCGAAGGACCACGTTTATTGGGCTTACAGTGCTTGCTTTTGATCGATCAAAATAATCATTCTTTTCGCGAAGGGGTGTAGTAATTTACACAGAAATAATCGCCCTGGATATACTTCATACTCTTTGTGCTTTTTACCTTATTGAAACTTAGTGAACACCATTGTTTGTTTTCACAGTGTAGGCGTTTTATCCACCGCATTTTGTAGCACCATGTTTTTGCATGGACAATGCAAAAGAATATTTATTCTTCTAAGGCAAGGTTCTGAACCAAATTATTAGCAGAAAAAGGCACAGAATGTGCTTTTATAACTTTATCACCCTCCTATTTACTAGCATTTTGATACTTTCCTTCAACGAATATGCACTTATCCGTCATCCCGGAAACAAACCTAACTTTCAACGGAGAACCCCCAATGACCTTGATTTTGAGGTCATGTGATGCTAAAAAGTGAAAAGCTTATTTTCGGGAGGTTATCACAAAGAGCAAAATGGTCAAAAAGAAATCGTGATGAATTTGTATTGCTTTTGCTTCTTTTTGTTAAGCAGAAACATTGTTTACATTTTTACTTATGTCTTCGTGTTGAAAACCACACGCAATCAATTTTGCTTTCATGATGGTACAAATTATTCATATTGGACCGTCATTAAATTTCATCTGTCAAGCAGCATTTAAAAAAATAATGTTTCTTTCGATTTGGTGTTTAGTGTTAGAAGTTCGTCGTCAGCTTCTACGCTGTTAGAGTAAATACCCGTTGAAAAAATCATGTGGTAAATTTTTATATCGGCTGAATGCCGCCGGAACAGCTTGTTACCATGAATGAAGATTGGTGGTAACTTTCGCGATGATATGCTTCACTCACGGATTTTAATACACTGAATGACACGGTAGTACTCATTGTTATCAAAATATTCCAAGGGTGACAATCTACCGAAGCCTCAATTTATCTTAGTTTGCTCACACGTTTTTGAAACAGTAACGTCAAATTTAAAAAAATTTCGAACTCCAGGTACCCAGGCAATAACCGTTCTGACCTTCTTTACGCTGAAACAGATGTGCTCATACCGTTTGGCATATTTGTGATCTCCACAATTAGCAAGACAGCTTACGGTAACGAGGTGAGAAATATTCTGAATTCAGTGTTCTTTCGAACTATCAGGGAGGTGGATGCAAACTGAGACACAGGTGGAGAGTCAGTAAGAATTATGAAGAAAAACGACCAGTCTGTCTCGCAATCAGATCCCCTTATGCTCCGTAATTACCTCCAAATTCAGATCTTCATGATTCTTGTGAATGGAACCAGTCATCCAGTCCGGTTGACTTATGACCGCCTGAACGTTAGGGTGATGAGTTTCGGGCACAGAAACGCGCGTGGTCTGATTAGGGGAAGGATTAGAATAATGCGTCATATATTGTCCCGGTGCATCCTTTAGAGAACATTTCAGATTTACTACATTCGGAGGATTGTGATGCCGGTATCCAATGTCCCGGTACACAGCCTGGTCACCGCGATTCAAATTGATTGACTGAGTGGAGGGCTGGTTCCACTCGGGCACCGCCTGAGCAGTGGGACGAAAGGCGAAACACGTTGCCTCATCGAGTGCTGGATTTGTCAAGGACACGTTCTTCGTTTGATATCCTTGAGCAGACTGATTGACAGCTGGACTAGATGGGTTGCATGTGGACCACTGATAAGGTGACAGAGAAAATTGGACAGATTGATTTGGATCTTCAAGCAAAGCTTGACTACTGCTCATTTTGCGAAACGGTGGATTGATGATCGGAGAGCAATGATCTGTTGGGTCCATTGCTCGAATCAAATGGCTAGACTCTGTCATAGTTGAATAACTGAAGGGCACATCAAATTGTGCAACCTCCTCAAGAACGGATTGGGTTGGATAATTCTGCGCCTGCTCCACACTGGTATTCTCGGTGACTGTCAGTGAATTGAAGGTGCAGGAAATTAACATTCGATATTTTAAACAACATGTATCAAACAACCGAGTACAGTGATGTTCAACATTATACATCGTGAGGGAGTAAAACAAGTTAATAGATTTTGTCAGTTGCTGCCGGAAACTTAGGTAAAATGAAAACAAGTTCAATTCGCGTCCTTCTTATTGTACTTTTTCGGTAGGATGCTTGATGACTCTAACCCCATCAATTTTTTAAAAGAAAAAATTGTGAATGGTATACCTGCAACTTCTTCTACAACACAGAAAAGTGTTCCTGCCACCAAACACGAAGAAACCGGCCGCGCCTGGAAAAATGATAGGCACATTTTATGAAGAGTGGAACTAAAACTGATTTGAAACGAAAGTTCCCCCACTCATTGAGCAAAAGTTATTTTGCTATACTTCTCAGTCAGAACGGAAAGATCTGTGGCAGAATCCTTCGCCATATTTTCCCCTGTGAGTCTATAAGGCACACACAAATGTCTCAGTGGCGGGTTTGTGCGTAAAGCTGTACATGCATCACGTGACCTGATGTTCCAATTAATTCCAAGCGTAACACCACACCGTGTTTTTTTGCCACCACTAGTGACGTGTTGAATCCTTCTTGTGGCAATTCGAAACAAAACTGAACAAAAATGCCATTGCTTAAACAATTGCGTCAATGTTTTTTCTTCAACGATCCTTTCCGTCTACCTTTCAACGGGCAGTCTTCCCGGAGCTTCTTTCATATCATCGTTGTTGCCAAGGTCATTTCATATAACATTTTAGTAGCACGTTTAAGAATAATGTAATCAAAACTTGCTCTTTTATGGAATATAAAATTGACATCCTGCTTGCACTAGAGTCTCCCAATGGTGCTGCCATGGCTTTCGGTGGATATTGCGTGTCTATTGAGTTTATAAGCTGAGATGTGGAACACAAAGTGGATCACTCAACTTCTGACTGTCAAAGGAGCACAAGAGGCCTTACATCATGTATTTCCTCCATTTGTCAACTTTTTCAACAATTTCAGACAGACAGTACCCTAGTTCTTGAGGAAACGTACTATCTCTAAATGAATACCAAATGAAGTGCGAAGCAAAATGTAGAATAATATGTGGCAAATGAACATCAGATGATAGACCAAAGTTTGATGAATTCACAACTCACAGTACGGGAAAGTACATGAGAATATGGGACTTTCGGGCAACAACACGGGACTGCATCCATCATGTCTCAGATGCACCTCGGCCGAGCTTGATGTCTTATTGCTCACAGTACGGCTGCCCCAGCTACTGTTTAAGCGGGTACCCATTTGCTGATCCGGAACAGGATAGAAACTGTTGTGCATTGGAATAGCACCCATAAAATCCAGTCCGTCGGCGACACATTTGCCATTCAGGCGAGTGTCCTCGGTGAGTCCACTGGGTGACTTGATCTGTTCTACTGGTGTTACAACACCTCCGTCGACACAGGAGGAATCATTTAATATGCAGCAGTCAAGCATCAGGTCATGTGATCGAGATGTTGAAGTTGTTTTTTCAAAGAACAAATTGGAATGATACGCACGACGACTAATACTTGCTCGAAGCAGTAGTAGCAATATCACAGTGGACACTGTGGAACAGACGGACAAGACCACTAAAAACCACCACTGACGATAGACGGGAACAAATGGCGGATCGACTGTTTGAAAAGAGCGAGAAAGAGGTTGGATGAAATTATAGGTATTGAAGCATTCAATGAACTATCCCATCTGTCTTTAAATCTCTCCAGGAACCATCTGAGCTCAAACGGTAAGTGTCACTCTGAATTATAGAGAAAAAGAAAGGCGATTTTATTAATCACAAGAATTTCTTGACAACCAATAAGACTGTTGAACACGAACCACTCGACTTTGCACGTACCGATAGAAGCACTATGGTTACACTGATCCTATAACTGGACAAGGATAATTGAGTTTTTCTGCATTTTCTCTAATGGCAGCATAATACTTATTGCAAGATTTGAGTAATTGGGGACTGTAAGGCATTTTGTGGTGTTAGGCTCTGATGAATTGCAGTATTAAGCCAATTTACTAAAGCCCTAACATTCAGACACAAATAATCGCTTGCAGTTTTTGTCTCATTTGATGAATAAAGGAACCAGGAGAGGGTTAAACACTGAAGTTAGGAATTTTGGATGCGACCGTACTTTATGCTCTTCCTTTTTCAAACTAACCAGGAGACAATACGATATTCGCGCAAATTGAATGTTGAAGGATTCAGTGGATAATTCCACCTAGTGGATTCATGCCGACGGCAGGAGTTGTTGACTAAAAGATGGGTGATTTTTGTGAATTACTCACAGAAATTTAATTAAAGATGACACTTTAGCTAACGAAGTTAAAGGGTTTAATAGGGCAAGATTGATCATCAAAATTTCACAGTATTTTTTCCTCAAGATCTTCTCCCAAATACTGTCAAATCGGCGAGGATAACACGTAAAATGAGGAAGGCCCATTGAAAGGCATTCGTAGAGTGAAAGTTTGTTTAACTCGAGACTGTCTCCGCATGCGGATTGGGACTGATGGTAATTGGGTGCGGCTGAAACAGCAACTTTTTTCTTTCCCAAGTATCGTTCAGACTTCAACCGTCCGTGTTCCACACAGATCGTTCGGGCAAAGTTATCTACGTATCAGACAGTGTTTGCTACTCTACTTCGAATGAAATATAGATTGATTTATTTGAGTAACGAAGCCATTTCAGATTCAATATCCGAATGCATTTTTTATCAGACATCTACTCAAAACACTTGCCTGCATGTGTACATACATCTGTGTTATTTCGAAATGCGCGATAATCTTAAGAGGAATCCTGCTGAATGACTTATTTCATCCACTGATACTTGAATTTTTGGTGGTTTGGATAGAATTTTCAACGCGCCGTACTGGTCATTTAATTATTCTGTGAGCTCCACTGGAAGGGTATAACAAAGGCAAGTCCATGGATAGCGCTGAAAAATACATCTGCGAAACAACTTTGTTTACTGCCGACATAACAAAGGTACATCACAACCCTCCGACTTCTTGAACTCACTAGCAATAAGCAACCAACTAGAGCCGGGTCCAGGTGAACCGAGCTGTGAGGAACTTGCCGCCGACAAACGAAACTGAATAGCCACGTGACTTTGTGAATCCGACGCAACTGCCCTCTGTGCATAGGCCGCAGCAATCATTTGTTTCGTGACCTCGGGTACGGACGATGCACGGTTTGTGGTCTGTGGTGCGTCATCATCACTCGGATCTTCATCTTGTGCGTGTGCAGCATGCAAAAGGGCCGAATCATCGGCCGAAAGTGTCAACTGTCGAGACATATGATCCACGGCACGCAGCGGGTACCATCGATACAAATTACCTAGTGAAAGGGAGAGATAAATGGTGGATAAATATTTATATCCACAGTTTTGACAGGTTCATGAATGTTTTATATTCACACCAGCTATCTTTGATTGCGCGCAGACAGTTTCCAAATGGATGAAGTTTCGATAAACCAAACAGGAGTGATAATTGGGAAGACATAGTTAGGTCACTGTGGTAGCAAAGTTGATCTGGAGCAAACTGGTAAGGGTGCGTTGAATTTCGCAGAGTAAATTTCGATCGGGTCACTAACTGGATGATACGAAACAAATAGTGGGACTTTGGCTTGGCAATGATTTGTTTTTGTCAGTTAGGAGGACCGACGATACAAACGTAAGATGACAAAGTCCGAAGAGCACTAAAGCGAATGTATCGTCTGATCGAGCCAGTGTATTGTATTCAGCATTTTTATTCGGTACGCACCGGTGGATGATATTTTCAATATGCAGTAGAGTTTGTGGTCATTTGCCTTTTGCGTTGTTCGTTTTCATCGGTTCCCTTTTAGAAAAAACTTACGTATGGTCCTGTTAGTTATTTTAAAGAGAAGAGTGTTACCACCTAATGAGGAATTGGGAAAACTTTTGCACAGTTCATCAAGGAAGATTTGCACCGGTGTTGAGAACAAGAATTCAACACAATAAGCTACATCTGCGCTATTATTTTATTTCACGTCAAAGCTTTATCAACGGTTAAATTCATGGAATCAACCCAAAAGTCCCCTATCCAAGGAACCTTGATAATAGCAGTTTGCTAAAAGAATTTATTAAAACGTGAGCATCTTCACTGATCTGAGAACGAAGTCAGCCGTGCAAATCGACTCCTGGTGATCTGCTTTTGTCTCCCGTCTGTTTTTTCCCCTAAGGAAAATAGATTTCCGGTAGCAGTTAAATGATTTAGTCCAAAAAGCCCGAACGATTTTGTCAGCCCAGTTGTTATTGGTGATATTGGTGTTTCGGGGGACATAAGTTGCTCAGGCTGTATGAAAAAAATATGCCATCAGTTGCAGCTTTGTGGATCGTTTGGGTAATTCTGTCTCTAATACAATGCTTCTAACAAAGCGTAGTATCCTTAAACTTTTGCTATATGAATGTAAAATACTTCGTAGATTTTGCTTTTTCATGAGTGCAGTGGAATAAGCAATCCAGAAAGCTACAAGAGACGAAAGTACTACGAGGGTCAACCGGTACACATAATCCTGAGACTCGGGACAATAATCCAAGTAACAATCTGAGCAGTCTGTTATCTTAGTAGACATTATAAGTTCGTGCCTCAGACTTCATAGCCAAAGGCCCCGAACACGGGATTACCACCGGTCAAGATCATAATTGATGACGGTGTAATGAACAGTGATTGTGAGGAAACTGGTCAATAAATCAGACCTATTTAATATTCGTCCATTGTGTGAATAGTCTTTTCAAGACTACAACACGTTTCACAGAATGTTCATGGTGCTGTGTGTGTTCGTCGTTCGTAGATAAAACAAAGAGCAACGGTGTTTAATGGATGTCTGTTTTGGCTCTTGCTTGGACTTTTCACGGAGACGTGCCAAGAATCTGCTTGGGTCCGGAATTCATGACCCAGAACCCAACACGATACAATTTTGAGAGTGTAGACAGACGGGTAACGGAGATCCGCGAAATCCCGATCATTCGAGTTCAACGATGAAAGTGTGTTCTCCTCGTTTACATTGAAGTAAAACGGAACGATCAGCCAGACTCGTGAGGTTGATTCTGAAATAATTTGATTATGGTTTTGTAATTCTTGTCAGCTTTGTTATATTCACGTAGAAGAACAAAACGATATGTGTCACCTAGGTTGGACCGGACCAGCAAAATGCTGTTCGCGAGCTGAGAAAAAGCCAGTCAAACATTTTTTTCCACACACAGAAGGACAAATATACTAACCAAGGTCACACACTCAATCATTTGACGAAAAACAGTTTGAAGGCAAACACTCACACGACTACACTCACAAATGCAAGCAAGCAGGCGAATGTTATCTGTTCGCGAAAATGGAACACTATTGTGGGTGGATTTGAGGGGAGGAGAGTGAATGGTGTGAAATCCGATATGGGAATTCTCGTCAGTTGGGATTCAATCCAGAATAACAAAAACAACTTCACTTTCATCATCATCATCAGATATGTTAATCCGAGTGCGAGAAAAGTACAGTTTGTCACATGCCCATCTTGGTTTGGCGCTGCGTTTTTCTGTTTCGCTGTTTTTCTCTTATTGTCTGAGCTTCTTATTCGATGTCTATGCAGGTGAGCAATCAGTTATTACAAATATGTGTGGTACTTGCTGGGTCCGCTCACGAATGTCATATTTTAGCCGGTGCTCGAATCTATGACCATAGTTAAGAAACGTTTTCCATTATAACCGATATAACTGCATTGCAAGAACGTTAGTGAAACCACCGCCGTTGTGGGTGGTTATTCATGCCAGCAGTGGCAAATCATAAGTGACAGGGGTATCGTTTCATGGAATCGAAAACAGCTGAATATTGGATTCTTCTTGTCTCAGTTTGGTGTTTTGCTTTTGAAATGCTCAATAAGATTACCGCGGTCCGCAATGACTGCAAAATATTTCTAAATACACTCTACTACAAATGATACTACCACTCCAGCTACTACCAACACTACCCTGTAAGTGGCTTGTTATAGCTTTATTCCGTTTTGGACACTACAGATTGTGTCCATATATTTGGCCGATTGCTTTGTGGACGACCAGTTGCTACCGTAAGAACAATTTACGGTTGAATGTTTCTGTGCCGATTGGAGTTGACTCAGAGCATACGTTATGAACTAACGTTGGTCTCGTAGTGGCGAGTCGTGTGAGACTGACAAGCCTGTGTTCCTGGTTCGACTCCGAAGCGGAACGCTCTTAGCGTACGTTGTTGATCGTTCCCAAAATTCCTGATGAATCATCATCATGTGTTGACACCATGCGACTAAAGTTCCAAAAAAATTGACTTCCTTTCAATTCACGATCAGAATTCTAGACATTCTGTTTACCCTGTCAGTAAATGCCTAAAGTACAGACACAGTTGCCGGGTAATGTTCGGGAAGAGGGGGGGGGAATTAGTTCGTACAGGGTTTCTAAAAAATAACTCTGGGGTTCTAACCAGATTCACCGGTTGGTAGGTAGAGCGACGTTTCAATTCACTTCGATTAGATGAGTTATTCACGCAGCTTCCAAAGCTTTCAGTAAATGGTTATTCAAGTCCCAGCGGCGCAAGCAAAAATAAGCTGTTGTACACGATGGCCAAATGGTTATCATCACTTAATTAGGACAACAATGACCTGGATCCGACTCTCTCAAGCGCAGGTCACTTCTCCACTTGGCAGCATTCAGCTGATCGCGACCCGCTTCCTGAAACATTTTATTATTTTTATATGATAAAAAAGAAACAGATAAAAAGCTAGAAAGAAACTACACCAACCGTATCCAAATGAGTCTGCTTTTTACAATCTGGAAGTTGATACAAGGTTCAGCATAGGGCGACACTGTCAACATTTTACGCTTGAGAAGCCCTTTGTTAACGTCACGCAACTGTCCTTCAACAATGAGTTTGCAACTAGGTGGCCTTCGGAAGGATTTATCTATGTTTCAACCGAGCTCAAATCAGCTGGTTACACGTAGACACAATGTCTGCAAACATTTGCGGATAACCAATATCTTCAACTGTACCCAGCATCCCGTCGTAACTAAGACGGCAGAATATGTGTGATACTAAGACCTGAATAATGGATATCCCTACAGTGGAACTTAATCAATAACAATGAATTCCCATTTCGATGAAATCATTATTCGTCATAATTTGCAAAATTACACATCGAAATGTGCTGATGGCTTCACTTCTGTATATTTGCCATCTACCAAAGTCTTTCGGCTCTTTTTATTCTCATTCTTACAATCACAGACTTACAAATAGATGGGCCTAAGCAAGACTTCCGTTTGTTTGCTGAATGACTGCATCTTTTCGCGTGAAAGTTTGAAAAGGAAATGGTTTAAAAGGAGAGCTATGGATCAAATTACCCCAGAGCACCCTCAAAATGAGATGTACTTTGAGGCTGCTAGTTATCTGCGCTCGATGACACACGAGTATCCACCCTTCGAAGAGTATGAAATCAAATTCATTTCATCCGCTATCCTGTTGTTTTTCTCCTCTTCATATTTCTAGATAAGGAGTTACTGTCTTTGGATACCTTATACCAGGAAAAAGAGGACCTAAATTTCGTCCAGAGTACCATAAACTTGAACAAATTTCATTGATATTCCCTTGTAAACAAATCAGCTTGTATGGCTTTACCAATGAGGTGGTCAACTTCACAAAAACCGGAAATTACTTCAGTTTCTCATGCCACTATCCTCACATTTGGGCGTGTTGCTTTCGGCCGTTATCATACAGTATCGATCAGCCTGGAATGACTTACGTGGAAGCTCGTGTTCTGTGTATTTGCGAGCTCTCCGTTTGTTCGATATTATGGTAAGGATGGGTTACCAAAGCTGCTTTCCTCAATCGTTTTACACCTGTTCACATGCGCACGCAATGCAACCTATATTGGTCAATCGGTGGCTTCAACAAGGGGGAAAGAGACCATAGAAAGTGTTTGC
Organism: Fasciola hepatica; assembly: GCA_948099385.1. Classification (NCBI taxonomy): domain Eukaryota; kingdom Metazoa; phylum Platyhelminthes; class Trematoda; order Plagiorchiida; family Fasciolidae; genus Fasciola; species Fasciola hepatica. Next base: position 2,149,972 of record CANUEZ040000126.1, on the reverse strand, counting down.
AGGGGAAGGGCACATGGCTATTAGACGGTTTGGCTCGTTTAATAGACAGCAAGATCGTCTGCTGAACAACCAGCGTGTCTTCGCCTGTCTTGAATAGAGGACAAGATTACGGCTGACCTAAGGGCCGATTAAGTGTCTACTGTCGTCTGAGCAGAACATACCAGAGGCGGTGTTCCCTGACTAACCACTCAGAAGCACAGGTGAACCAATAAGAGGGAGGGCCAAGATTTGCTCATGGTCACCATTAATCGTGTATAAACTGTCGCTTTTGTGCTGATATTTCAAAAAAGTCTCCCTCCAAATGCCATTAGGACGGATTAAAACGGTGTCATTCCTGGGCTTCTGGTAAGCATAATTTATCAAGTAGACAGATTCCACACTCCATGAAGTGAATCGAGTGTATGTGCTATGTTCACCCAGCTGGAGTACGTCCAAACCCTCCGATTACGCCGAATACAAGTCGAACATACTCACATCCAATGATTCAGATTCGAACCTTGCGATTGTCACTTCCTAGTTGACCTAATCCCAACTTTTCTTCAATCAGAATGATCACTGACCATTCTAATGCATCCACTGGATTTAATTCCCTGCGTCATCCTGATTAACGTTTGATTTGCACCGCCGAATTCAATGAGTTGAACCTAATACACTTTTCTTTGGTTTACAGATTTTGTCGAAATTAAATCGGTAGATTATCTCCTTTGAAATGATGTAGAAATTTAGGTCCTTTTTGTGACTTTCGCAATGACGGAGAACAGTGCATTCACAACCAGGATAATCTACTAATTTAGTAAGTTGTAATGAGATACAATTCTGAGAACCCATCGGATACATGTGTCTACGGTGGCAACCGATTAGAATATCCCAGTAGAAGACATTTTCTTTACCATTCAAGTAAAATACGGTATCATAGCTAGAAGCTGTGGATAAAATCGAGCACATGCGAAATGCATAATTGCTTTATGTGCATTATAATGGAAAATGAATGTCTAATGAATATTAAATCTTTCCAGAGAGAAGATTCTGTGATGTATACCTACACGGTGTTGAGAAGACGGATAAGGCAACTTTAGATGCGTCCGCTTCTGGTCGATCTGAAATTTGCACTGCGAGTTCAACAAAAGTGGTCACGGGTTGCCTTCACACGAAAATTCAAGTCGCATAGCAAAAGCTTTTGACCATAGACTCACTTTGGCTGATATGTGGTGAGACTTAGAAGGTTCACAGAGGTGTGAATCATGATAAGTAGCTCTCAACGAAACTCGTACCAATGAGCTCAAAGTAGTTAAACTCATTATGTTGGAAAATTGTTGCCAACGCAGAATCAGTCGGGCTTGTAAGATAAATGTTTCCCATTGTCAGACGAGAAGTTCCGGGAAGACTATCTCACCTCAACGTAATCCACCGTGTCAAGTTCACAACAATCTGAATACTTTGTGGTTAGGGGTAAGACTATTGATCTGTTCCGTGCATTTAGACTAGAAAAAATTGGGACATGTGAAAAGGTCCCATTTTGACAGTCGTTCCCTAAAGGCCTGCAGTCGATTTTGACTGAGGATTTATTCTGAATTTGTTGGGGAGTTGAAAACGAAAAAACTTTTTTTAAGCTAGCCACCAATCCAACTCGAGCGTGCCAGGCCAGACTGAATAATCAATAACCAATAATTTATCGGATTACTCAAGACAGAGCCCCTTTTGCCGATTGAGCAGTCATCTACAGTCCAGAGCAAATAGGGTCAACGGACCCATGATCAATCCGGAAAATGTTTTTATCACCCTAATCGGCCTAGCAAGGCTTGAACCTAACTGGACCTCCGAGTTCGGGAAAGTTCGACTTTCGGTCTAAATACTACACGGTAATTTCTGTAAAGAGGCACACGTTTTGGCGAGCCGAGTTGTCGCCTTCTGATTTTTCCTAGTGGGCTGGAGCGACTGAAGTCGCAAGCTGAGATCGTGTACGCAGGTTTCCACTCAGGCCGTAGGAAAGAACCCGTGGGTCATAACAAACTTCTCGACAAAAATGTAAACGCACTTTACCCCCACCGGAATTCAGCGATGAAAATGTTGCATGCAATGGAGCGGGAATAGGTAGTCGTCCCATAACTAGATTGAGGCACTCAGTGCTCAAGTAGATGGATTAAATCTTTGAGAATTCGGCAGGGCCACTCCTTACTAACCGGAAATTAATATTTACTCAAAATTTTATGCAACGAAGTCGTATGTAGACAAAAGCCCATAATTTTTTTCATGATATTCACATTTTCTAGTTCATATGTACCAGTCGATTCTATGAAATGACAGATGTTATAAATTTTAGTTCGTGAAATATTCCCCTAGTCGGAAAACGCTAAAACTTTGCATGTGTACTGTACTGGCCTGAAGAGAAGTACCGAAAAGACAGATCTGTGTTCATCTCTTTGTGTTAGTAATACGTTAGGAAGTCGTAAGATAATCTATTTCAAAATTGTGAACAAGGGATTCCCGATCCTGATAGAAGGTTCCGTGCTGCTGTGATTATTTCAACAGAAGAAAAAATTCACGAATATATGCAGGCTTCATCTGTGGTAGTAATTTCATCCGAATATGGGGCCTAGTAAAAATATACGTGTTAGCTGAAATTGACAATTTCAGACAAACCAATAGTTCACACTCTGTTCACATCCACTAAGTCCTTATTGGACTCATTTACGAGTTGTGGAAGGTAAAACTAAATGGATCACTCATTTATTACTCCGGTAAGTGGACAAGGGTTGTGTACGAAAACCTGTCCTTCAGTTCCAGACCGGGGTTCGACTACGATTTATGGGTTGGTTGTGGGGTACACAACAGTTGCTCGTATGTCTGGCATCATTGATCCACAAACGCCACTAGGAAAAGCTGATGACAAATAATGTCGAAATTTTGCAGAGCTATAAAATTCGCATTTATCATCAAATCGTTTCCAACAAAATACTTGCAGTTCATTCCTCAAAAGCAAAATCCAAATAGTCGCCTCCAAGTCCAAGACCGTACTTACTGTGAATTCACAATTAAACCTGTTGAATTGTCAGGAACTGTGTAACGGGTGGAAAAAGTACATCCTATTTCCGAAACAAGGTACAATTACTAAGGAATTTTCCTTCAGGATACTAGACTCACGTGATGTTCGTACTTCCAAAATAAACTGTGAAACCGGTACAATACTTTGTGTGCCTAATTTCCAATGAATTTCTAGTTTTTGTGCCCCCAAGACCTTCTCGAAAGTTGTATTTTTCGACATAATTTCGTCAACTGTCCGGTTTGGGGATGTTGGAGCAGTTTGAGCTTCTGTGAGTTTGAATGCAACGCTCGTCGATTTGGATGCTCCCGAAACTGAAGGTAAATTGGGATTTGCAGACTTTGCGAAGCGACCTCGAACGGTTGGCCTGTACATCCTCGGTAGGAGATGGATACACTGATCCCGAGGGTCGGTTTGCCATCGCTAGGAATGCAGTAAAGTCAGTTAAAATCGCTGAGGATCATAATAGACCGTTAGGTGGAAAGTTTAATCATCAATGAAGTTAACGGATGGTTTTCAAAAATGAATATTTGGAAAAATGGAAACAGTGTTATTAGTGGTCCGTTTACTTGCATCTTGATTAAATTATTATCAGGAGAAATCTAACGTGGTGATAAATTGGCAAGTCAGTGTCCTTACCTAAGTTGGAACAGTTAGTCTTTGGTGGCTAATCAAGCGGACACGGTTTTAATACAAACTATGCATTGCGCGTCGAGGTGACATCAAAAGCTACTACAGTTTGGCTAACCAATCGAAAGGATGAATCCCATCAAGCTCACTTGAAATTGCTTCTCTTTAGGATATTAGAGTGTGAGACTGCTTCCTCAACAAATCACCTTGACCCGTTTTATTATCAGATGCATAAAAAAAACAGGATTCAAAATAAAGACAGTTCAGTTTAATTATATGTAACCTGTGCTGTCGAACCATTTTTAGAGGGATCTACTCGACAGATTATGGCACTTCGTTTCGTGTACTCGGAATGTAAATGAAACAGATATTTCACCAGTAAAGCAGGTTGGGGAAATAAATGTCTTTTTTTAATCAATATCACAGAGTTTTAGGGAATTTTAACGAACTCGAGTTTCAGAAACATTCTGGAGGCTGGCATACAAAACGGGCACATCAGTTTTTCGACACTCGCCTAACTGTGTTCGGTTCAGAATCACGCACTGGAATTAACACAACACCATACAGACCGTGGACAGTTTACGATTCGAAAATTTCACGTCTGGCTAGATGAACATGTTGGAAAACGTTTTACGTGAAACCTACGGTAACTTCATAGCTTCCTATATCGTAGATAAATAACATGTTCTCGTTTGTCAGTGATAAATACGGAGTAAATATTTACTCCGAGTAATCATCCCGTTAACTGGTTACTCTGATTCACTTATTCCATTTTGTTTGCACTTTGTCCACTTATTGGGGAGACACTTTGTCACTGTTTCATTTTCTTTGCCTTGATGACCGCAGACGACCTGATGGGATAAGACAGAGTAAGAAAATACCCGATGGCAAATTATGCTGTGTGCTTTATGTGAGTCATCCGGAAATTAAAATGCCTGATCAAACCGCCGGATGGATGGAGATACTGGTTTCCTACATGGATATTGGATTTAAGTGAACATTTGTACTTCCTTCAAAAAGCTCCTCCGTACCCACCGCTCTGTTTCGTGTCATCGGTAGATAAGGGAGGGACAAAACCCTGGCACTTCAGTTTACGATTAACGATGGACTCAATTAAAATCATAAACCTATCGGTTCACATGAGTTCTTTCAAAGGTCCTGTTTCACCTAATCAGGTGACAGCTAATCCAAAAATCATGATTTCGGTGGCTGCTCTTCATCAGTGATGATACTGGACTGGCAGGTGACAAATTTAAGACACGCGAAGAGACCAAACCTCTGTCGACGGAACAGTGTAAACGGGAATCGAATATGAATGATTAGATCAATTATTTCGAACACTTTGTTAGTCTCTCTCTCCATGCAACAAATCACCTATGATTACCTGTAGTCGTCTGCCCAACACAGCACAATCCAAACTGGTGGCCCCGTGTAGATCTGTTGACAAATCCAAACACTCGTCAGTGGTCAGGACCAAACACGCCGGTGGGCCGAATCCAGCTGAGATAGTCGCTTCCGTCTGAGCCGTCACCTCAATCAGATAGGTGTTATTTGGCAGCATATCGTTCAGTTGGTATTCGGTGATTCTTGTGAAATGTTTGATGAGATGGGACTCAATTCGACCACGGGTTTTAGCTGTTGTGAAAAGATTAGAATTTAGAAACCCATTAAAACTGTTCCGTTAACGTTAACAAGTAACTCTGTGGCAATTTTTATTGAACTTCTGCAAAATTTCGACTTAACATTTCTGGAAACAGTTGTTCGTTCAAGTCGAATAAAACTGTTTTCCTGTTTTGTTTGCTCATTCCTTAAAGTGTCACTTGGTTTCACTTAGCTTTTTTAAACCCTTTAACAGTGGGCACCGAACACTGCAGTCAGCTGGGACTAACCGAGAAAATTTGACATATTAGAGAAGGAAAAAGGACAACTGTAAAGGGTTGGTTGATTTGGTCCCGCAACTGTGGTACTGTTGTTGTTTTTGTTGGTGGTGCTGCTGCTGCTGATGAGGATCAGGATGATGTTGACGGTTACGTTACTCGTGTCAGGTGAGTGGGTGGGTGATTGAGTCGTAAAGCTATCACATCTTTCACGATAATAGCACAAACTGTTTTGATTGTAGTACTAGACATAACAGCAAAGGCAGCAGTATGAGCATCACACAAAATGAGCACAACAGCACGAGCAAGGACAGCTGAAGGCCACAAACAAGACAGAAAACAAAAGACACGGGAAGGATTGCAATCACTCTTTGGAGAAGCAAAAGAGAAAACCGATGCAAAATCAACAATCCACCATGTTCATTGGCCTGATAGATGGTTTCGTTTACTGAAAGATCGAGCACAGTCAAGTAGCAGAAGGTCTTCTTCAGCCTATTGACTGAGTATTCGCTTGTCAGTTTATTAAACTACCCATTTTGACTGTTTGGTTCTAGTGCTTGCATATATTTTATGATAGACAGGTAGATAGAAGTGGATAGGGAACAATTATGCAAACAACCATCTCCCACACAAAAGAAGAAATTCTACGAATAAAGCGAACAAAGTAACAAGCTAATGTAACAGTAAAAACCATGCCAAAGGAAATCCTAGCATTTTGGAAAGCAAATAAGAATTTATTGGAATGATCCACTGCAGGTCAGGTTCAGTGCTCTTTCATCCTGTTCCGCAACGGAAAATCTCTAGGCCGGTATCTAATGACCTCAAGGTGATTGAGTTAATGACAGTGAACTAACTCGGTAATCAGATATCCTCTCTCTTATGTTTCGGTTAGGTTAATACGAATGAAGAAACCCACTTTAAAAGTAAAATCTCACGGTGCTGAGCAACTGCGGGTAAGCTATCACCATAATCTTCAGACGATAATCCGTTACGGTCCGGTATAGGTTTTTTCATACTACGGTTGAGTGATGGTAAACCAAAAATACTAGTTATTAGTGACGTAAGAGCGTTGTATAATATTATCCCGAAGAAGCAAGTATACATGAAAACAATCAGGAAACATATACAGTGCCTTTACCCCTCTATAGAGCTCAAATCTTCGTGAATGATCAAATCTGTTCTGGTCTTCATTCTTGAGAGGAACGTTCGGAAAATAGAACTAAAAGTGGTTAAAACTCGAAGACAAGCTATTTGCACTCATTAAACTTCCGAACGGTTCAGGTGAGATTATGGGTACCTGTCGCATTTGAAGTAAGACATGAAACAAACTTCCAGTAAGAATTTGTTGTATCAGAATGGAATCCATCGGTAATTGTGTCTTGATTTGTTGTCCTCGGTGTACGGCTAGCTTCCTAGCTACGTCCTCTACTTCCGTCTGAATGCCACACAGGATTCGGGTGAAAAATTTCGCAGTTGTTGCAAAACCTTTTCATACTCAGTTAACTCTTCTTCATCGAAGTCCGTTTCCGAAGTTTGCGATTGTGCCTGGCGGCAAAAAGCGAGCTCTACCTAGTTGTAAGTGAGAGTGGGCTGAACAGTTATCTGAAAACCGAAGAATTGATCTTCGCTGCAGGAGTATTTGGTTATTGACTAGCTCAGATGCCTCTTTGGTACGCCTCGGGTCTTTGATGCTCGTCCGTTGGTGGGGTAATTACTTCCAAAATGTTCTTGGTTTACAAGTTTGAAATATCGTGGACTCCTGTGCTTGTCGATCACCAGTGATTCGAACTTTTTCGCAGTAGCGATGCACAAGAACAAAGTGATCACGCATTTTCGAATACCACTGCATGAATTACTGTTCTCAACCAAGCTTTGTGTTGGAGCTGCTCCGAAGTAAAAACCAGTTTCATCTCAGTTGAAAATTTTCCTTATATATTCCTTGCACAATGGATGAACGCTTTCCAATCAATATCGTAACTCTTCACTTGAAGCTTCTGAGACCACGTCTCAGTATTACGAGTTACCTCCGTTGCTTTCTATTGCAGCACCAATCTTGCTGCTAGCAGATGATTCTGATTAGCAGTGCGAAAACATCCGTATACAGTGCTGTGGACGTCATTGAAGAAATCGAGACATGAGTGCAAGATTTTCTGTCGACATGAAATTTGTTAGTCCCACCTAGTCTTGGTGTTGGATTCATTTCTCACAATGATGTGGACTTGCATTCTCCCTCCTCCGGACTGGGATGTAATACTCGTCATGGAAACACTATTCTTGCGCAAATTAATCACCTTTACTTTATCACCAAAACTAAAGAATGTCTTCCTCGTTGATCATCCCATCACGATTTACAGGCGCTTTTCGAGTTCTAGCACCGTGGTCTGAAAGTTGCAGTGATTATTTTAAGTGGATCCAGCAAGCTTGCTAGCCATGCCATCAAACGCTACCAATGGCTGTCGCAAACAACTGAGTGCACACACGCGCACATACACAAGCACACAAGCTCACCGCACACTCGGAATTTCTGATAATCTCCTGGCTCTGTTTGTCCAGTGATTCCAGTAACATTCCGTGAACTACCTGCAGGGCCTACAATGTTCACACATACATACCGAACTGCAGCATTCGAAACTTGTCACATCAGAAGGGGCTGTGTGTTCTTTCACGCAGGATCAAGTGGCGTGTATAGACATGTGACCACATGAACTTGTGTACTCGTAAGGGGTGTTCGCTCTTGCAGGGTTTCACTGGTAAAATCAGTCAGGACCGGGACAATGTGTCCGTACAGACGGGGGGGGGGGCTCTTCAAGTTCTTTTAATTTGTTAAATCTAGATGAAATATTTACTTGAGATTTTAGTGAAAATCATTCTTTCAAATAAATAGACGAGGTTAGAACCAGAAGCTCTATTTACTTCGACGGAAAGACCAAATAATGTGTTTTTATATCACACCTGGACCATGATTTGACTATTTGAAAGCGGATATGACGGTTGGTGTTAGGGCTTTCGTGGTCAAGATTAAAGTACCCAGAACTGACTCAATTTATTTATTGAGGATGTTAAACTGAATTAGATGAGACTCGGAATACGATGACTCACGGTACATTTTCCCCGTAGGATAAGTCTAATAACGATGAATAATCAACGAATAATGGGTAACAGTGGTGAATCACATGGAGTCGAATGCCAAAATTTTCCAACTGGTAACTTTTCTTTTCAGTTAAAGTAACGTACATAACTAACCATCGACCAAATCATAATAAGTGAAAGACCATCATTTTGTGTAATCAGATGACGAGTGATTTGATGGGGAAAAATCAAGTGCAAAACTTCCATACTGAGTTGATAAACACTGCGGGTTAGATAAGTCTCTTATCGGGAGGCGGAATAACTACTACCTAACCCTCGTTTTATGTCACTCGGTACGTAATCACTTGAGCAGTCAACTGACTGTATTTTGAAGCCAGTAGATGACCGGAAGCCGACCAGGGGTGACCACCCATGAGGGTAAGTCCCTGACAAGACTTGTTTGTCTAGAGGGATGTGTAGTGAAACCGTTCTTCGTTTAAGTAGCTCTTCACAGTCATCCCACCTACAGCGGAGCAAAGGAAACTCGTGTTGTTTTGGAAATAAATTCGATGGAATTAATCGTTCTTTGAGATCCCTATTCCAGAATCAGTGTTCCAAGCTCGGAACATATTGTTTTTCGGAGGCGAACTTCTTCGTACCCAGTTATACAGGAGACATTATATGTGTATATTTTAACAATTATTTATTTATTTAGGTTTCGTAGTTCGTCAGTATTATTGCAGGCTTCAGCTATAAATCTCCGTTTAAAACATAAATACTATGGAAGAGGGTCTACAGTGATTGTCATTTTTAAGGAGTCTTTGATACTGAACTCCGTCAGTCATAGCTAGTCAATAAGTTGCCCTTAGAAATCAAGGAAACCACTGTCGTTAAATCATAGGGGAGGACAACAGTCGCTTTCCCTTAAATGCAATTTCAGTAATTGAAGCAGCTCTGAACTCGTCAGCGTAGAACAATGTGCGTGTACCAGAGCATAGTGTTAGGTCGTATAATGAATATTTTTCCTCTCAAAAAGAGTAGAAAATTTCGTATCCATTTCAGAATACGAAGAGTATGAAGTTACGTAAAACAATAAAATCAAGTCCATGAAGTCCGCATGTATGTTGACTACGGCCAACGAACACATTATTACCGTAATTAAACGATAGATCATATTTTTGTAAATGGGAATATTGGACTGATGGGGACTTTAAAGAGCACGGGTCCCTGATCTATTCGAGTACGAGCATCGACGCTACCGAGGCACGCGTTCTTCCAGCTGCGCTACAAAGTCACGACTAGAAATTCGAACATATCAAGCCATTATTGAAGCGATTGTAGTTGGGTTCTGTGGAGAAATTAAGAAAGTAGCATCAGGCAGTTTGAAGCCTTGTCTCCAATGGACTTCATTATATTTGAAATATAAAAAGTATAATCTAGTTTACCCTTATAAAGATATATTCTGGATTGAACAGTTGCCGCTAAAGTAATCTTTGTGTCAATCATCGTGCATTATGTTCATACCACTAACCCGGAGCTATCCACTCGGGCGATAGAAAGCGACTGACGACCACACGGTAGCCGGTCAACCGACCGTTCAACACTCCCGGTTGTGCCCAAGTAATCAGTGCTGCATGCCGTGAAAGCCATCGGGACAACAACAATCGTGGTTTGGTGGGCGGAAGCTGAGCGGAACACAAATAGTCTTTGTCACATGCTCCAAAGCGAATTGAACTCGCATCTCTGTCCATAGACCACTCATTGCTGGGGGCATGACTCCACTGTGACTGGGTTTCATAGCTATCTGTTAGTGCACGGATATGTACAGTGTAACGATGATAAGGTTGAAGATTTTCAGACCTATATTGTGAATACTCCAAGTCATCGGTAGCAAACGAACGTGAATCGCGTGTTTCTTCCCCTTCCGCTTTTTCACTTGTTCCACTTGGTTTCGTGTACAGCAACAGACGAGTAGAATTGGCCGGCACAACTAAGGAGTAAATAGATGTAGATTTCGAGGATCTTTCAGTGGTTGCCGTTTTTGTCTCGTTTGCATTGGATTGTCCAGTTGTTGGTACTCTTGTTGCCGTTTGATCTATCAGTCCGTGAGAATGAATCTCGATCTAAGGTTGTAATAAAAAGTTAGATGTAAAAATGAATAGTTTGGTATCGGAATAAAAGAAACCCGGGAACAAGCACTGCGAGACCGACATTCGAAGTGAAAATATAGCTATGAAAACCATTGCTGTTACGTAATAAATTCTTCTATTCTAACTGAAAAGCTTTTCACGTACAGCTTATTGCGAACCAACTCGGAGGGAGCAACGAACAGATATATTTTTGGACCAAACCATCAGAATGTTTAGCCAGATAAACCTCGAAGTTCTTTGATGGGAATTTCAGTGAAACGAGTAACTAGAACCAGTGATTATCAAACCATCATAATTAAACATCAAAACGAAAATACCGCGAAAGAGAGACTAGTAGAACCTGATCAGTGGAATGCAGATAAATGCAGTTTTCAAGAACAAAAAATGTCAGAGTTGTTAGCTTCTTGCGCTTAGCTGTAGTAGTCAACAGAAGAAGCTTGAGAAAATGTAATCCTATGCCAGTGTCAAGTGTGAATGAAATTCAGAAGAATTTCAGCCTCATTGACGTAAGAAACTACTAGCCACGATAGGTTTATTTACTTCATAAGTTTCCAAGTTTTGGGGGAAATGTTCGACTCTGGTCAACAGTGAGACACTTTTGGTGGAATGGCTTGCTTTTATGAGACTCACTGACACACCCGACCTAATACGAACCACCTCCCCAAGTCTGCCATGCTCAATGGTTGCTAAAGGGTGTACAAATTTAGTTGCTTTGGAGCAACCAAACAACATTAGAAGTATGCTCGATGAAGATCTGGAATGGCTATCTGAATAAAAACAAAAGGAAATAACATGTTAGTTATTGGAACTATAACTTGGATGATCAATGAATGTAAATTACAGCCTAGATTTTTGGTCTCAATGTTTCGTTTCCCAGAGTGAATGCGTATCTGAAGAAGAACGAAGAGAGAAAGTCTTTGAAATAGATAGGGTGGATAAGTGACTAAGGAAGATAGCTATAGAACTACACGATAGATGAAACAAATTCTGATGTGATGCACTGTTCATAATACTTACCGAATAAGTACGTATTCGACTCCTCAAAACATAATTATTGACAGTAATGGAGAGATTATAAATGCAATTACCTCAGACGAAATGAAGACAGTAAAGGAAGGCTGGATTTGGAAACGGTAAGGTTTTATCTTGCGGCTGGTTAACGACGGTCTGCAAGTGAACTGGACATTTGTTATGCAAATGAGCATTGTTGCTACGATTATTTGATACTGAGGATTTCCGAATGAATGATTTACCATCGGAAATTTTCCTGCCTAGCAAATCTTGTAGATAATAATACAAATAGTTGCATGGCCAGGGAATCGTGTCATTTGAGTTGTATCTTTCATTTTTCGCCTCCAACGTCTCACAAATTCAGCACCCGGGTATACTCTACCTATTTCTTCCCTCGGGGTTTACCTTTTTGTGAAGTCTCATGAATTAATAAAACCCTATAATAATGCACGGAAAGCAAAATGCTCCCCTGACTTTTATCGCTCCCGTCTGTTTTCTAAAAATGAAATGATAAACATATAGTCGTAACATACTCCCAGACATTTGCTGTCAAAACACTTGGAAAAGGTAATCCCAATAAAAAGGTTTTGAATAACAATACAGGAACATTGTTCTAGATGAGTCAGGCGAGAAAACTATCCTGAAGTGGTTTCATTATATAAGAAGATTTGCATTATTACCCTATTCAAGAATCCCAGCAAGGTGTGTCCTAAGTGAGTCGCTCATATCGCCTGTGATGCTTCTGTTTTATTCTTGCAGCAAAACCTACATGTTTTAAAATGTAATCGCTCGCCCAAAAAGGACAACATATAGTGTTACACATAATATATAAAAGACTATTGTGAGTAAAAGGCTAATTTCTAGTATAAGTGCTATCACGCTGACTTCCGTGAGTGGTTTTTTAAACATTCTCCCGGTCGAAAATTATCCGGAAAGCATCCCATCCACCCGGTTTGCACTCGTTCATGCACGATACAAACACTGGGATAATCTGGGTGAATTAGAACTGTAAGTAGGCACGATGGTCCCCATCAGCTTAGAATTCTTAGCCTGCTAAATTTCATCGACTATCCTGAGACTGTTCCAATAATTGTTTTATGTGTTAGCCGATTCCCGAATTTTTTGCTTCATAATCAGCCCCATTCCCGAAGTTAAACACCTTTTTTCAGGGTGAACTACAAAGAATCAGATCACGGCTTTTCCCCGGGTACTCCTGGGCAGAAACGATATCTCTTTGAACTTGAAGACCAAAGTGATTAGTTTTCGCCGCAAAACCATTCCGATTTATTTTGTCTGTGTCAAAAAATAATCAATTTTTATCAAAATAACAGCTAGATACAGGGTGAAAACAGATTTCCTGGTCTGTTTACGATGTTAAAAACTGCAGAATTGTTGCTCCACTGAAGGAACTATAGAGGTTACTGTAAAAAAACGTGGTGGATTTAGCTGATAACACTCATCCCCCCTGTGGTTTGCAAAATAGCCTTTGTTGTCGAATATACTTTGTTGGACAATAGAAGAAACTATCTGACCAAAATGGAACAAATACTGAACTAAATTGTAGGGCACTAAACACTAGGTTTCATTCCTCAGGTTAGGAAGCAGAAAACTGGCCTCAGCTAAAATAATTGAGAAAGATGAATAAGGACATAATGTACTTTGGCTCTTGTAATGAATGTGATCGATTGATTTGGGATTCTTCAGCCCTTGATGCACAAACCATTCAGTGTTCCTCGTGGTCTCACCGAGAAGGGTTTTCACCATGTATTGGTTAATACAAAGTCAATAATCATGGAAGCTAGGCAAATGCGGCCGGAACTTTGTATGATACCGTGCGGGTAAACCAAGGAATTGATGTTATTCTGAGCATTGTTTGATGACTCCTTTTTTAACATGCCTCCAGTTGTCAACAGTTCAGTACTTTGATTTCTTGGCTGTTATTTGATTTGCTAGAAGTTGGGCTGTCGCCCAAAATATCCTCGTCGTTGTTCATATGTTCTTCTACATTTTTTCTGTCTTCTTCAGGAGTTCAGAAAAGAATGGGAGTGGAACTTTGTGCACCGGTGATAATCTCACGCTAATCAACTCACCCACCCCCACCCCCCATGTCTGTTCTCAAACTTCACACATTTGCTCGCCGAATGTGCTATTGATTGAATTATCCCACGATAAATAATATTCCACCTTAATACATTGCCGGCCATTTCTTTGCTTATAATATTTGGGAGACTGTTTGCTTAGGCGCTTGGGTATTGGATGGGTTAAGCGCGGATCCCCAAGTCAGAGAGATTCGGAAACCGAAGATCTGGGGCATTGAAGATCACACTGAGCCTCCCAAAGGATCGCCATGAATGTGATACTGAAAGGCACAACAAAGAAAAACCATTCATCACCACCTTCTTGGATCCCTGGTGGTGGGGGCAAAGTTCAAACCTCGCACTTTCCAGACATGACCGCTTGCGACTCCACTATCATTGGGCTGTTATCAGTGCATCCTCCCATTTCCTAACGGAAGGAACTTGACTGCCTGCGTCCTAAATCGCTTTACTCTCAAATTTCGATGCAAACCATAAGCCGCAAAAGGAGCAATCAAAGTTAGTGTTCGTTGCACATGGTAACCAACTCATGATTTATTTGTTTATGACTTCTCTAAGATTGATCTCGGATAGTGAGCCCTAGTTGAGATGAACAGAACTTCTGGTTTTCAACTTCAACAGGACAAGAATGTTGTTTATTTCCATTTCTGATCTTAACTTCTCATCAAACTTGCCTGATAACCGAGTAAAGCCAAGTCATTGATGGGAATCCAGCTGCACTTGATTTCCACTCTGCCCTGGTTACATGAACACGTGAACTCCTGCACTTCCAATGGCTGTCTGTTTGTCAGCAACGTCAACGGACTTGGCTCGACCAAGTCAAGCAGCCACGGATTTGCCACGGTTTGTTGTGGGCATCCATTACCGGAGAAAGCCAAAATCCAGTCCGAAAAAGGGCCAAAACCCAATTCATTTTGGGCACTCAGCCGGATTTGATAGTTTGTATGAGCTGGTAGGGGAGGCAACGGAATCTCGTATAGCGTCGTTTTGGACAATCGATGAGCAATCAGCAGAATGCGGTCTGACTGACTAACCGTCCCTGGCCACTCGCGATACACGAGACGATAATACAGGGGTTCCGAGTTCCATGAAGTTTTAGAGATGGCCTATCGAAAACGGGACGAAAAATGCAATAAATTAAATTATCGTGACTGCTTTCGAAACACATTATGGAGTCAGAGCGAACTTTCAGATGAGATTTGATTTATGAACATACAGGTCCATGGTTTTAGTTGTCTCTTGAGTTTTCAAGTACTGTAGTAAATTCTTCTGTATTTCATTACTTATCTTTTTTTCTATCATACCACAGTAGTTAAGGAAGTGGCTGATGGCGACAGCGCTTGTGGCTAGACTCCAATCAGGGACAGAATGGTTTGAAATTTACCGTAACGACCGTTTGACCAACAGCGGTAAAATTATTTGGATAGGTGATCGGCTTCCCCAACTGTCTTATTTTATGCAACAAATAGTTTAATTTTTCGGTTTGAGGATACGAAGAGTGGGGACTAATTTGAAGTTGACCAAGGTGTGCTATTCTGTAAAGTATCAAACATTCAACAACTGGGGGTTACGTACACCGGATTATAATTCCCGACACGTGAATGAGGAAACCCTTGCGGCTGATGTTGACTGCAAAACAATATCGACAACTGTGACACTTTTGCCGACGAAAATTAAACTCGTTCTTCATCTGATAGTTGATAATGAATGACAATGTCTTTAAACATGTGGTGTGAAGTCGAAATTGACGTAGAACCGGCAATTTCTGATTGATCTTACAACCAACCGTTGACTAGTTTTGCTGAGTAAAGAACCTCGAAGATCAGGATTATTGTGCATATGTCAGTTGTCAGCCGAAGCCGTAAGTTTTTATCAGCTGTGGTGGAATATTCGTAATACCCCAAATGATAAGGCATATCGAAATTACTGCCAGCCGGAACTACGCAAACCAGGGTAGCAAGAGCAGCGAGACTTCGAAATTGTACGTTAACTGTATTGCGGACCAGGTTTTATGAATATCTTGAATCGAGGAAAATAATTGGTAGATTGGAAGTTAGCCAATCACAGCGAGCTTTTCCTGTAACTGTCCTCGGAGATCTTGATTGGTTGAGGCCCCATCAGCGTGGGTAGATACGTATCACGTGTGATGGCCTCTGAATCACCACAGGTGGTCAAAATGTAAGCTAAGAGAAAATTGTGAACTTAAAGTTGATTCGGGGTTTGAATCTTGCCTCCTTCGGTCGAATTTGAGCTCCGGCAACCTCTAAAAGTCCGTATTTACCTCGCAGAGATGTTTTACAACTGTGTCTAAATAAGGCAAGAAAGGGCTTAGAATGGGAAATGTTTCTCTGTAGAATTTAACAGGGATCTGATTTCAAAATAAGTCACCTTTGTTACCCTTGGCTTTCCCAAAGGACAAAGCATGTTTTGAATCCAAATGCCACGAGCTTTCTATTTTGTGAACTTCTGCTCCGGATCAAAATTAGTTTTCGGTTGAAAATACTAAAAATACCGTAAGTAATATTGCGCCTTACAATTCAGTATAATCAATGCCAAGCTTGTGACATTCGTAAGAACTGATATGATGTCCGTAGCATGGGTGATTTATGGCCTTTTAGGCCTAGTCCATTCGAAACAAATATGGATAATCTTACACAGAATCCAGTTAGTAGTGTTTCTTTTATCGTGCTTGGCAGAAAAGGTTAAACGTTCTATAAGTTATGCAGGGATTTACAAAAAACTATACAGGTAAGGTCGATTGTGATGCACTCGAAAATGTACGCTGTATATAGTTCGAGCTTCCCCACTTAATTAAGGTTCGTCAGAGCATCGAACAATCATATCATTTCATTGAAAGTATCCTCCCATTTATGTTGATTGTTTGCCGCACGGCGAGTAGTTCATTGTGTGTGACCTTGGTTGCCCAGGTGAAAAGGCTCTAAGAAAAGAGCGCTAAAAAGACCAAGGTATGACACTATAGTAAAACTGATTTACAAGACCACATAAACAGTCCTAGGTCAAATTTCTGTGGGTCAACTATTCAAATGATGTTTGAATTATTTCAGTGTGAATAATTGCTGGCTTTTTTCCTCAAGGGCTCCTTCCGTTATGGTTGCGGCTGAATGGTAGTGACAAAAATGGGGATGCCTTTCAATTTTGAGCATGTTTAATCGCCGCATACGAACAGACTATGCGGGTTATTATCCCTAAACCTCCCCAATATTCTCTAGTTATTGTGTATGTAAAATTACCTAGTTCTGCGTTAAAGCTCTCAAGAACAAGGACGAAATGAGCTTATGAGACATCCGCATGCGTCATATTTTAAGCCACCTGTAAACTTTTCATTGCACGGATCGCGTACAATGAGGTTCAGAAACGACACTTGTGATTTGATTTAGTCCCAGAATTTTTTTCAGTTTTATTCAGCACACTTACCTTTTAACTATTGCGAACCGGCCTACTGTAGTGAGCATATCTTTCGTACGCTTTATGTCGTCCGATTGATGTAAGTCCGAATTCCCGAGGAGACAATCACCGAGCTTTGCACTCAAGGAGTTTGTTCGCGATTTTTCTCATCTTTCAGACCGAACAAGAAAAACTCACCTTCGGAGGAACACTGGTCCTTGCAGTCTACACTACGATACGTTTTCTAACTTATTATATATCTTAAGAAATATACGCAGATTGTCTTATTGTCCCGGGAACTGTGACGAAAATAGGCTGAACTCACTGCAGGCCGAAATCGTGATCCATAATAGTTAGTTACATTTAGCATCATAATAAAATTCTTTCAAATATGAATAAATGAAAAACCATCTGAGTGATGCGAGCAAAGCAGAAGTGAAAATAGTCCAGAATGTTATCCTTCGACGGAGATATAATTATTATTATCATCTCTCTCTACTCTATATATTTATCATACAGAAGAATTAGGATGTTTATGTAAGAGGATGCAGTTATTCATAGGCTTGCAATGGTGATTAGCAGAGGTCTTTACATCTCTATGATGACCGATTTTTAGCGGCGAATGCAAACTTCAAACCGATTGAGGCAACCAATCGAGAGCCACCGACTAAAGAACAGACGGTGAATGTGTCGGAAGCTTCCCACAGCAAACAAAAAGGAGCTTACGAACTAGCCGATTGGAAGCAGCGGGATTCCAGGCAACCAGCAATATAGCCCATGTAGGCAGCTACCGATCAAGCCTCCAAACAGAACAATCGGATCAGCGGGAAGGAAGTACTGCACACAACAATCAAGCCAATAGCCATAGACAACAGGCCAGAAGGCAGCCGAAATGCTCAGGCAGCCAGAGGATCAGAGTTTCTGCCGAGTGGCCTGGAAAATGGACTAGGTCAACAATTGTACAATCTCACCGACTTGACTCGGTTGGCCGCCCAAATACTGGTATTCCTCATCCGTCTCACAGTCTTGGTTACCGTTTGACCACCACCGATTGGAGATGAAGCAATAATGTGCAGACTACCAGGCCACGAATTGTAGTAAAGAAAAGCTTCTTTTACCTGAACAAATTCAGATCCTTCTTCCTTGTTACTGTTGGTCGATCAAAGCCGACTGTCAGCTTCTATAATTTATGCTGCTCAGAGGTTATCTTTAGTCCACGGAATTGATCTAAAGTACGTTTTGTTTTCGAACTATTTTACATTTGCATTCATTCAAACTAAGGTTGACACAACGCGTACGTAAAATCAATTCATTGGCATTAAATTGCTTTAACAGGATAACACCTCTGCTACTTTCCTCGGTATTACTGGTTTTCGCCTCTTGTTCAAAACACGGGGGTCCTGAGTCGACGTGCACGTGTCTTGAACGAAAATGCACTTTCTACGAAAGCAAATTCACCTTGACCTAGAGAGACAAGAAGCGACATTGAGATATTTGGTTTTCATTAGTGAATGTTAGTGCTGACCCATAAAATTGATCACCAATCTGTCTGGTCGATGTCCCGAATGAGAACTTTCAATTAGTAAATTGTTCATTGGGATAACACGGGGCCAACCTCTCTGCTTATTACGGTCACACGACAATTTCAAAGTTGGATCTGGGATGTTGTCCACTTTGTGCACCCGGGGCAAAATAACTGTTTGTTTAATTTCGTATCGATGAAATCACGCAAGATATCGTAATGAAGAATCCGTCACACAAGACTGTTCTATAGTTAACCGGTGACATGCAGTGCAAAGTTTCCCTTACGAGAAAGTGCAAATCAACCTGAGCTCAAGGGCCACATGCAGACACGTAGACAGGTCGTTTGTTGGACGAAAACAACGCTCCACAAACCGGCTGGGTGACAGAATTTCTGTGCCTCCATGAACGTGTCTTCTTTTGGGATTGTCATAAGATAGTGACAACAGTCATAACTCCAAAAGGTCGCAAAACAAATGAATAATCAATATGCCTTTTTAAGTGCAGCGAAAATAGATGCCAGATAACCAAGGCTAACCAGCGTCGTTCGTATGGAAACACGGAGCGGTGAACCACGTTAGACTCCAGTAGGTCATAATTCGTGATGACTCAGTCGACAAAGTCGACGGGGGCTGTTGGTGCAGTTCGGACTTTGTACCTCAAACTCAGAAATTTGAGACCAATTCCGCCCAATCTACAGTCGGTAGTACGCAGAGGTGTTGAACTCAAGTAGGAAGCAAACCGGTTTTCTTTTATGGCTGTTCAGCGATGAACCAAAGGCTAGGAGTTAGTGATTGGTTACTCAGTATTGATCAATTCGCGTACTAGTGTGAACTATCCGATGGAATGTTGGAATACCGGGCTACTGCAATCAACGTCAATTTAGTTTCCGTTTAAAGGACAGACGAGCGAGTATCGGACGTAGATAATGACAACATACACGTAAAGTGCTCTATGTGATGCCGAAAGTGTGAATTTCTGATCTACTGCTGCTTGGGGATAAATCCGAATAACAGGTGGACACAAAAGCTTAAACAATTGTGGCTTGACATTCAAACTTGAGTGTATAATTTTACAAAGCGGACAGTCACATCATCCAAACTGTTCCTACACAATTAAGCCGCTTGCATGCTAACAAGGCGCAACCTCACTCATGACCGGTTCTGCGACAAGTGTCACAGTCAAGTTTTGATACAACGAGTTCACTAATTGTAAATTACATTTTGTAATTTGTGTTCAGATAACAGTCTCACCTGACCTACTCACGAGTAGAGTATACATGTACCATCGCTCTCTAGCATTCATGACCTAATTTCTCCTTTTCCAATACACTGACAAAGTCTATTTTCGAGCTTTGCGACATATAGTACACGAAATTTCCTCGGTTACATTCCTGATTCTGTTGTCTTTTGAGTGTACTTTTCCACAGAGGAGAACACATCTCTTTGGCCAAAGATTTATCACTATGTCAAGATCGATGATAGGGGAAAACTAGTAAGCCTAACTTCCTAATAAGCAGATATAAAGCTGAAGAACGTTTATCTAATTGTGACCTTCGATAATCAAATGGATATCATTGTGGAATTTAGACTTGGACGTCCCGGGTTCGATTCTCACCCCTGTCAGTCTCTTCTTCACTCGGTGGTCTTCGAGTGACAGGGGCCTCTCTCCAGAAATGTTGTGCGTTGTTCTATGCAAAACAAAGGACTTTTTAAACGTTATTAATAGTATCAGTGATAGTAGCAGTAGTATTCAAGGAACAGATGTAACCAGGAGTGGTAATTCGTGTTGGCCCTTGCCATCGTTTAAAAGGATTTGAAACTAGGCAAGAAGTATTCACCTTGGCCATTCGAATAATTCGTGGAAAGTGAACAAAAAATTCTCTTGTACGCAGACTCTCAAAAGTAGATTACATTTCCACCCCCGAGGCAAATATTTGAAGGACACATTCTCGCTAAGAAGTGGTTTTATTATTCGAACAGATCCTCCTCTGTTTAGTTTTTTCATTGTTAAAGTCAGCCAACAACCAAAACAATTGTCCTATTACAACGTGAGTCCAAGCTGTGGGGCGGAGTGGGGGGGGGTCTACTCCGCTCACTGGCTGTGCTATCGACCCTAGTCCGATTAGTCAGTCAAGACCCGGCCAAGACAAGTTTGGGTCTTGTGGGTCCGCAAAACATAGAGCTATCCGCGACTGATGAGTCCGCAGTGTGACCCCTCTGGCAAGCAGAGAGGTGGGACATACTAAATTCAATCGGTGGCACTCGGATCAGCCAATCAAATGTCGATTCAGAATATTTTCGACGACAATAAAATTTAACTGGTAATGAGAAATGACAGTTTCGATAATTTTCCCTTCTCTCTTATCAGAGGTCAAATGCTTATCACAATAATGACAACATCAGCTTGCAGAGGAACCAGTTTTCTCTTACTTAGTTGCTAATGTGCAAGGATAGTTTGTTTCTCCATTGTCATCTCAGATTAGTGGAACCACGAATGCAGTAAAACCAGTCAATAAAGGACCCTTGAATAGGGGATACAGCGCACATAGGGATATTTTTCGATTCGCTTGCAGCATCTCTAAAATTTCCCAAAACCATGCTCTTAGAAACATATCGGCCTTCCTTATGAGTATCTCATGCGCACGATTATGAAATATTCTGTGATTATTAAACCGTATAAGATGATTTTGCTTTTACTGCTTCAACGGGGATTCTGCAGTCTAGCCTAGTCATGTTGCCGTTTTTACGGTTTTCCCTTTCCAGTTTTCAAGGTCAACTTCAACTTTTCCATCTCGGAGAGGCCACATGTTCTGCTCATTCCGTTCTTCTCATACGTACATAAACACCAAATAAGCCAGCCAGCTGTCCCCCAGAACTAATTACCCACTAGTGGGAGTCCGTTCTTTTGCAGGCCTAGCCTAAAATCTATCACAGTGGGACGTAGTAAAAAAGTGAACAAAGTTCTTGGAGGTCAAGATAGATTGAGAACAGTCTGACAAACTCTATGTCATACAAGGGGTACTATACGTCTCGAGTGTGGGGAGTGCGTGTGTGAATTTGTGGCCAGTACAGGTCAATAAACTGCTTGTGTTCCACGCGTAAACATGCACCGCGTCCCGTGAAATAGGTGTTTTATTTTGGATTGTACAAGTGATCAAATAGTGAGTGTATTGGGTTCTGAGTGAAAAAGCTGGAGATAATAATCGGTCATGTTTCCGGCATTCCCGAAGACGGGCTTTATACACTTTCTCGAGAAAACTATTTTGCTAGTGGGCAGTTTGGCATTCAGATCCTTATCGGGGGCCAAATCTAAGCCTGTTTATTCACTTTGGTGGTTCTGGAAAACAGAACAATGATTCATGCTGCTTGAGCCACAGCCTGAATTTGGGGACCGGGCGGGAAGGGGGGTGGGGGTGGTAGTAATAACCAGCAGTAGTCCTCTTGACAATCCAGAGCCCAGTGAGGACGCACATCAAATTGGGAACATCAGCCACTGAATACGGTACGAGTTCTTTGTTTCGATGTTTACGGATTCCTCTGTGACCGGCTTCCAAGGGCATAAGAAAGGTTAACTGCTGCTAAAATCCCCGTAATTCTGGGTTGGTAATAGTCACAAATACTGGCGTCTCCGAAGAACGCAATACTGCTAATCTATCGGACACAATATCTGACCTGCGTGAGAAGTAATGATAGTAGAAGATCTAAATCTTAAATACCAAGATAGTGCTATGTGTGTAACCATTGCAACACTGAAAGATTACTTCACTGACAGATAGCATAATCGGCCTGATAAGCTCCAGTTTTGTGGGTGTGTATATTGTACGAGTTAAGGCGATTTATGACGCAGTCCCAGTGCACTTTTCTAGCGGACACCAATCCGTAACCATCCCTCCTGGACGGATGAAATGAAAACAGATTAAGCTGCTAAATACTTAGTAATAATCTCCTCTACTTATGAAAATTCACCCACTCTTTGGCCACTTTACCGAAAGTGTTTTGATCATGATAAACAACTTTGCTAAACGACGTGCAATTATTGCTTATTTTTCAATTATTTTTGTTTTTATTTACCTCCTTTTTATAATATGCCCGTATTTTATAGCTGAAAAGTACTGAGTAGTTCATCTTGCTAGGCAAAGTACACCAGAAACGTAGTCGAGACCCTAAAAGCTCCAGCCCAAACGTTCGCGCACGACCATCATCGGATTGAAAGCTTTCTCGTTGTGGACTGACTCCACAGATACCTCATTGATTATTCTTTCCGAAAATGCTTTGGAATCACCAGAGTGTTTGAATCTTGAAGCGTCACTCCAAAGTGTGTGAGAAAAACTGTGAGTCACATTCCTAATTAAGAAGCATTTTGAATGCGAGCTAACTAGCAGGTCTGTTTTTGACCTGGTCGGATGTTTTTTAACATATACTTGAATAAATTAATTATTCTGGAGCATCTCGATGATCCTGAACTTTGTAGATCAAATAGTTGGAATATATCAACCGCATATACTCCGTGTTGAACTGCCGCTGGACCTTGAATTAGTGATTTTCAGTATGTCGTGTTTCAGCAAACCAACTCCATGATCGTTGGAGGAAACCCAAGGAAGTAACCGGGCTCTTTCAGGTTGTGAGGCTACCTGTTAACTGATCGATGGCAGACAGCTTAGTCATATCGTCAATCAGCACTGATGCGGCACTAAGTCGAAGGCCTGAGAAGACGGAATCTCAAACGACAAGAAGGCCGATTCATGGCGTGTATTGACTGATGAATCCTGTCAGCCGTGTTTAGGTCTCAAGGGTCAGTTGCTCACACTAGTCGGACCAATGAGGTGAATGCAATGACTGGGTACACGGAAAAACATCCTAAATATCCATTGCTTTGCCCAATAAACGATATAATTTGGAGGCAGAAATGAATTCTCACTAGGATTAGTTCAAAACACGCGCTTTGCGGGTTGACGTTTATATGACCTTTTCAACGGTCAGTGTGATCAAAATCACCTCAATATGAACTGGACTACTGCTATGTGCAAGAGGGACGTGAAAAGAAGCTGTAAGTCCCTAAACAGTGTACAGCAACCAAAGTCCATAAATTTTGTTCAGGGTGCCTTCACTTTTAGACATTACCATTGTGTCTCAGTGCAGTTGCGACATTCTTCAGTCGAAAATGACCCAAAGGAAGTGAAACGAAACAGTTAATAAGGAAATCTGAATGTCCTGAAATAAGATATAGTTTTAGAAAAGAAAAGTCTCAATTCATATTCGCCGGTGTCCACTGTGCTAGACCTTGTTCTTTAATGCCTTCAACCATTCCTTTGGTGGTTGCACTGGACCAAACCTCAAAGAACGGTAGAATACCCATAGACAGGGTTTGCATGTCTTTCTGCCACCCCTTATCCCAATGTCACTGAAACTGGCCTCGTTAAATAAAGGAAGTCTGTCTGGATATGTGTGATCGATGTCTTAATCAAATTCAGCCAATCAAGGTCAGCCATCTAGTGACAGATAATATAATTTTGTTTTTAACATTGCTCAATCGATTTTTTCATAAAATTTGAGTGGCACAATGAAACCTTTGATAGCCAATCATTCAGGACCTTATATCTTGTTTGATTCCCCCATCCGCAAGCTTTCTAAGCTCTCATACCTAACTGACCCTTCAGTTTCGGCAGATATCTGGTGCTTAAATTAAGGGCTTGAGATGATTCAGTTTGACAAAGGCGAAACAGTTTTCCTGTGTATAGCTAAATATATCACCCGATATGTCACTGTGTAAAATGTCCAACTCGATTGCCTCCTATCCGGGGAAGCATGAAATTCGGCGTTGGATCAATCCCATTTCATTGTGCAATATTGGGAATTCTTTTGCTCGTCTTTTTCCAGCTGCTCATAACGAGTAGTGGTGAGAGTAGCAAAGCGACCCACTGTCAGACGGACAGATAGACAAATCATCTTACCTTCCATTGAACAATTATTGTTTGACACCGGTCCACGTTTGAAACCTCAGGGCCCGAATCGCCATACAGTTTCTGAAGAGCGTTTCGGTCAACGTCTTGGAGGGTAGCAGAAACATTTGTTGGTGCTTCACATGGATAATCGAGATCGGTAAACATCACAGCGGATGGCTGACTGTACGGACTGGATCCCGCGTCAGTTCTCGCGGCCAGGCGGAAAACATAGGCCGAGTATGGTGTTAGGCTGTCAAGCGGAGTTTACATGAAATAATGAACTGCTGTCAGTCGGTATTAGATTAGCCGATAGATTTTCATAATATAATGAGTTTCCTCACGGGGCATAAATTTCAAGTTAGTAGTAGGCGCTATTCGTTGTCATTAGATAAGATTCGATTTGACTAGTTGACTGATGGATGATGAAGATGATTTGCATAACAACAATAATAATATGGATGGGAATTAGAATGAGGAGACGGACTCAATCGTATTTCAATTGTCCCAATATTTGGTTTTATTTTTCATCACGAATACAATCCTCAGATTGTTGGATCCCGTAAACTGTGTTGATCGTTTTCGATTACATTCCCATAGCATGATTCACTGTAGTGTTAAAACTGTTTCCCTATTAACTATTCCATGCTCTAATTTTTCCATCTATGATAAAGCTCCTGAAGTATGATGAGTGAAATGAGGCGTTGGAAATTTATCCGCACTTTTAAAAGTATCACAGCTTATAGCTGATCAGATGTTTGGACTTATGTAACGGTCAAACGCGGACCACGTATGGTGACCTAAGTGGCCGAAAATTTGACAATTTTTTGTTCTACACAGCTGGTAGCCCACGCCCCTCATCAACAACTAGACGTTCACCCAACTCTGTCGGTCGCCCTCGGTGGCCCATAGAAAGGACAATAGACTTTTCTCCCCATATCCAGGAGTGGTTAGTATGATATAGACCTTTCGGACCGGGCATAAACAAATCGAATACGTATCTGTGACTAGATTAAATTGAAAACCCGAAAGCAAGCAACGAAAATTGTGGGAAGGCATTCAACAATCTTTTTCCACAAACGGCGAAACGACATTTGTACTCTCCATCAATCAATCATCAATGTTGCCCGAAAAAAACCAAATGCTAATTCCAAGGTTACGTATTTCTAAGTTATTCATCTAGTACCGTATCCACTGGTTACTGTGTCCCAGTTTTAGGAACATATCTTGTTTTCCTCTGTTTGTTTTAGCAAACTCTGAGTTTGATGTGTCGCATGCTGAAAGTTCTTTTCTGAGTAATTGCCGCAACACACGTGTCTTGTTTTTTAGACACGTGCAAAAATATGTTATAGTTATCATTTGCATAAACTGAACACCAGGTTACAAAATAACCAAGCACACATTTTACAACTGATCCATCGTTTATATAAATAATGAATTCTTATCACACAAGAGCATCGATTAGGTTGTTCAAAACCTCAGGAGACAGTACAGCTCAAAATTTGCGAATCAGTAACCCGCTACTTATTTTTCACACCACCCGATCTGGTTCACTTACCTTTGTGGGATTTCAAGTGGCGGGTTAACGGTGATCGACGAACCGTACAGTTATACCACCAGCACCAGCACCAGCACCACCAACATCATCATCATCATCAGATCAATGTTATTGCCAGCATCTAACATGAATCACTACATTTTTCAGAATAGATTTATGTAAATGATCTGTCAGTGTATTTATTCCCTATATGTGGGTTACATTCAGGAGAAGAACTACACCACCTCCTCGCGCCTAACTACAAATAGCGAACGTCTTAAAGAAACCGTTCCTTAAGTTAAACGACATATGCTTGTATCGTTATCTGTAATAATGTCCGTTTCAAATGAAGCACAATCTGCGGAAAAAAGCTGAGTGTTTTGTTACACGGCTTTTCACCTTCGCAACAAAGCTTACTGAAATAATCGATGAATGAGGAATAAGATATTTTTAAACAGAATACGAGGTAGATAACGAAATAGACAATAGAATTTCAAAAAGTGCAGATTAGAATAAAACGTGCCCAGTCACGTAGAATTCCTCCTCTTGCCCCAACTCTGGCGACGGTTCGTAAGTGATCCAGTCAGACTGACTGAAATCTTGCGGTCCCAGTGTATGGGCCAATTCATGTAAAGTGGTCAAATCTGCTTGATTGGTAAACTGACTCAGTCGAATGTATTGCAAACTGTAATTTCTCACTGGCGCGGTATACTTCTGGGTTGTGGTACGTTTTTGTAATAGTTGACCATCCACGGGTTCAAGTGAACTAGGATACTTTGGCCAAGCCAGTCGAATCCAACGGCGATTGCAAGCATAGGGAAAATTTGGCGAGAGCAACGACGATTCTTCCTGAGGCTTCACTACTTTCCGGTTCAGCCATCGTCGTGGTGATTTAGGGGGTTGATATGGTTTGACCCAATCTTCTACGGGAACAATATAGGCCTGCAATAGACATTCACAGGGGTATAAAAGGCGAAAATGACACCAGTGAACCTGACTTCGGTTTAGTTACGCGTCAATTGAAAGATGAGTTTTCACGAAAGGAAACAATACAAAATTGAATATACGGCTCTAGGACTCACACAGGTTTCGGCAAACTTTTTGATACTGGATAATTTTCTGATTATTTAGATATGATGCCACAATTTTTTTCAGTGATAACCATATTGTACCCGGTTATAGTCCAATTAGGTCAGTGAGTACAAGAGTGGCCTTTTCGGATTACGCAATTTCCCATTTATCAGTTTTACCAATTTATTTCAAGGTGATTCAAACAACGTGAGTGGCGTAAGTGAAGGGGATAAACGGGTGTAAATTGTCTGAGCTGGACTGTGTCTAGTTAAGGTTACTGGTTTATGTGAGATTATCGAAATGCCTCTGAAGGGAAAACCGACTTGAAAAGCGAGGTTTCATGGCGAACGCTGACATTGTTAGTATTCTTTTGGTCATCCATTGCGGTTTGTTGTCTAAACTCAAATCGTTAAGTGGAACCGGTAACTGCTCATTTGGTGTTTTCTTTTCGCATATACATATATATATATATATATATATGTAATAAGCAGGTTTTCACTTTAACGGTGGATTATCTCTAAAACCTTCACTTTTCTTTTCCATTCTGGGTGTAGCGGCAGTCTTTTTGCTTCGAATCGATATGTGGTTGCCTTGTAACCTGTTTTAAATTCAGAACTCAGATTCGCTGTTCCCAGGATATACTTACCGTCTTGGTTGCACTTTGTTGCCTGGTGAATTACATGTACTCAGTATCGCTGCGATTTCCTTTAGAGCAAACACTTGACGCAGCAAACTGGCTCTTGCAATCATATTACCCCCCCCCCCCCTGAACCAGTTCATAAACGCTGAAGAGTTGCAGTTTCCGAATCGTTTTGGTCATTCTGAATCTAATTTTTCGGGGTATAACTTGAACAACCTGAGGCTTCATTTAAACGCTAACCTGCTGACGGTATTTAGAACTGGTATGGTTGAAAGCGGGGACAATCGGATCACGAAATACTTTGTGATAGACGATTTCTGTGAAGACTGTTCTACGAAGTATGCTGCGAGTACTCGGATGAGGTAAACTCGAGTACGGCAAGTTTCAATGTCTTCATCCATGTACAAAAATTGCAATACGTAAGTGGAAAATACCCTTAATCCTGACTTACGCGCACATTCGGTTCAGCTAAGCAGTACGGTCTTAGTTCGTTGTCAATGAACAGAATTACAAGGGAACGGACCGTCTGAGGCTAGACACGAACACAATTGGTACTGTTGTCCATAATGACGGGAAGGTGGCTAACCACTTTTTTGGCCCAGCTGGATCAAAATTTGGCTAATACACATTTGGTAAAGGGAAATACCAGCGGGGGCCAATTGAAGCATTCATGGGGATTTTGAACCACACAGTAGGGAAAAGCAGAAGAAAACAAACAGCATCAAAAGACTCCCAATTGAAATCCTCAAAAACCAAAAAGAAAATCCTATGGAAAAGGTGGGACAGTTTGACATCACAGAAAGACACCTGGTGACGAACAATGATCTGACATATTTCCTTCGAAGAAAAGGTTGAACAGCATGAAACAATAAAATTATCCGTATGTGCCTATATGATAGGATCAGCGAATTCAGTCTTACCCATCATTCCTCGGTATTTTTCTAGATGAATTCACATGATGACAGTGGTCAACCCCAGTGGACTGATTCCTGTAGTATGTGAGATGTCTAAGTGGGAAAGCCGAGGGCTAACGGCAAGTAGGGGGATGTGGCACACAAGATACCCTTCTGCGGGTTTCGGCTGGAAGTGGCTGGTGTTTATTCGGGTGGACAGGAGTTGCAGGATTACCAGTCATTCCAGTAGCCTAAGCAGATCTTGCCCTTATCAGGAAGTTGTATATAATTCCCTATGAAGTGACATCCAACCAAGCTTTATTGTCATCATGTGGCTTATATTCAATGTAAAACAGAACGACGTATCAGTGTGTTTGCGTGTTTGCGAGCGAGCGAGCGCCCTTGTCTTTTCGTGTATCCCAAGGAGAAGGATACTGAGCGGTGAAATATGAGGAGTCCAGGCAAGAACTCATGTCTTTCTGTTGGTATGACGTGTACATCAACGATCTACTCACACGGCCACACACACACACCAGGTGCACATCTGTATTCGAATCACAGATAGGTGATAATTATCGAGACCCAATTTGTCTAGCTCAAATAAGGATCTCATCAACCAGTCAGACTGGCCCTGCCAAAAGTGGAATCTGGATTAATCACCTACCATGATCATCATGTGCTGAAGTCTACGGGCATCACATGCATCGAAATTCTTAGATCAACATGACCAACGATTGATTTCGTGTGAGTCGGTTCAAGTCTCGTGAATGCCGTATACACCCCGAGGGGTAAATATTCAGGAAATGTTCTTCATCTGCGGCCATCTTGGCTTACATATCAAAATGTATATGGTGATGGTAACAAAACACAAAGCCAAATGTAATTGGTGGCAGGCAGTGGCTCATGAAGACTGTTCTATGAATGGTTTAGATGTATAGTGAATGTGTGAACTAATTTAAGAAATCACGTAAATTTTCCTCGAAATAATAGAGTCATTAGTTTCAAAGTGAAGCACAAATTTATTTTACAAACCATCTTGCCAACAACCTCAGAGGGAATACTTGGCTACCTGCACTACTACTACTACCACTACTACTACTACTACTACTTTTAGCAGCAGTAGTAGAAGAGTAGATAGTAATAATAGTAATCGTGATAATGGTAGTATGACTAACACCACGGATCATTTAAATGAGCGAGGACATGCAAAAGCACTACAACTGCAGTGGTTTGAAGGGTAGACCGGAAATCCGAATTCACGTGAAAATTCTGCGACCTGGTTCAAACTAACTATTTCCTGTATCCGTAAGGTTAATTGATGCTTTGTATTTACAGTAGCCTAACTAATTATAGTGAGCTCCCCAAACGACCTAGTAATTGTGCAAACACCTAATTGGGTTCTGGATCACCCGAGTTGATCGACATCATGTCCGTCTGATTGGTACATTAGGATCAATAGCGCATAGTATGCAGTACATCCACATTCGTTTGAGTCAATATATGTATATATGCTTATATATGTATATATATATGCCCATGCGGCAGATCATGCCAGTTTAGTTATCAGATCTTGTTTGGAACATATGCTGTTCTGGTGCTTGATGAAGCACTAATAAATAAGAAACCCACGTACTGAGTTTCCGCGTTCCTCTTCTCCAATTACAACATCTTCACAAGTTGGGAAATCTACACCCATCATATGTTTTAAAAATTTGATTCCAGTGCAACCACTGCTCGAATCACCTCAAACCGACCAAGAAAGGGTCGACGAAAGCTCACATCGTCGTAGGTGTAAAACATTTCCGAGTGAAATTTCAAACGCCAGGCTGTTTCTATATTTTCAAGCACAGAAGGGGAATAGAACCTGAAAGTTAATTTTACTTGGCCGTAAAAGAAATCATTGTGTCCCGTACGAATGATTGGCAATTGACTTGTGACTGTTTACAACGGTATTTTTCTTCTCATAACCCGTCAGTCACAATTTTCTCGATACAATATCCCTAAGCACGCACTCGCCACAGGCATTCACACACAGCCAACACCGCAACAACAGCACCGTTAGCTTTCACAGACGAAAAAAAGAGAACAAATAAGCAAGCAAGCAAGCAAACAAACAAACAAATCTGCAGTTTGGTACCACAATTTTTGCTCTAGTGCTCACAACCCTAATACAGGTCCGTGCAAGCCCGAACGAGAGGTTGTGAAAACCGTACGCTTTTTGTCAAAAAGAAACTGTCTAGCCGATCTCAACGGTTTGTACAATTTAACCTGAGTACGCTCACTGATCTCACTGAAACCAAGGTGTCAAAATCGAGGCCGTGCGAAACAGCTTGGACGAATTTTGAACGGAACTGTCGTAAATCGTCACGGATGGTTCACTTTCATTTGGTTGACTGAGTCCCGTAATAGGCAGCTAAAAGGGCCAGGGGTACAATTACGCAAAGCAACAGATACAGTATCATGCTATGCAGTTTGATAGGTGCGGTGTGATATGGTTTGCTGATCGGTAGCAGAAAACCACAGAAGCATTTAAACCGACAAGAGGGAAGAGAATCGGACAAAGTGTAGGGAAAACCAGTGTACTTTCTGTTACTGTAAACGGTTAGTCTTATCTAACTGTGATGAAGTATGCTGGTCTGTGATGAGACCGGATGGCGAACCTAACAGCTACAGTAATCGTTATACTTATTGAAAACGAAATAACAAATTTAATAATGACCAAGTATGCCTTTCTTTAGTCCAAACCGTCCACTTCTCCGCCATTTTTTTCTTTCCTCTGTGCGTATATATATATATATATATATATATATATATATATATATATATATATATATATATATATATAATGTATTCACTATGAGGGATCCATTGATCCAGATGAATCATCAAATGACTAAAATTATACAAGAGAGTTTAGAACGTCATATTTTATCGTTTGGTTTCTGCGCGACACTTCTTTTCGTCTTGATGCGGATCAAATCATGCCATATGATGGTGTTCCGTATGTGAGCTTTAAAACAAACTTTTATTCTTGCTGATTTTTGCCAAATTATGAACGTTCTGGCTTCATCCTTTTTTACTACAGTTCAGTAGAACATCCCAAAGAATAGAAGGCAATCAAGGCACGCCTCGAGGGTCTGGCAAAACACACTTGTTTTCCGTAGGTTTGTAATATTTGGTGATAATGTGAACAGGAAGTTTTGCATTTTTCACTTATTTACACCATTATTCCATTCTTTAGGGGACTTCTCAATTGAGTGAGTTTGGGTAATGTGCCACCTGTCCAATGGATGAAACATCGAATATCAGTAGTAATAAAATCATTACCAATTGTCACTGATAAACTATCGCTTATCCATCTAAAAACCGCATATTCTGCTGATGGAATGCTCCAATATCATCTGCCGCTGAATATCACTGGGCAGCATTTTACTTGCGGTCCCCGTTAGACTCACTCAGGAATAAGATTCTTATCAGAGGTGAGCTGAGCATTGACAACGTATAAAAAACTATACTATACACATAGCTATATTGGTTCAAAACCTCTACTCCCAGGTCATACCGAAATTTTCTCAAATGATTAAATCAAGGGATTCCCTAACCGAAGGCTATTATTACGTTATCAGAGATAAGACGAACGTCATCACTCCATTTTTTTATATATCAGACTTTGCGAGATAGCCTTGTTAACCTAGGTGCGCCGTGTATTTCGGATCCCAGAATAAAATAACCGCTCACTTTAAATTGCCTGTACAAAACGGAGATCATCACAACGTGGTTCAGAGCTTTTTACTGGCTTTCTGCTGCACCGACTAAAATATTTCTATGGAAGTAACTGACTTTGACCGCAAATCGGTTAAAAAACTGCGCCTAAGTGGCAAAAGTTCAAATATTTATTTATCACTAAGAAGAAATGAAAGAGGAATGAATATCATCCTAATTATACCCAAGGTTTTAAAGTTTACCTTGGCATTCTCAACAAACTTTGGACTGAACTAATCCATGAAAGCTACGGTGATGTTCGAACTCAGTTCCATTTTCAGTTTCGTACTCCACTTTCGAGACTTGCATTGAAATGGTTGCCTCTAATTATTTCAAAAATGCACTACTTCAACAGAGATAACTGGTGCCCAATATCCTTAGATCTGGATTGTAGGATCACAGAGGGCTTCCATAAATCAGGCTTGGAACGGAATTAAGTGACAGCAAACTTCTGTCTAACACTTATGTGACACCATGGTTTAGTTTCTCAAAGTTGTTAAACAGTGAAGTTTCCCTAATTTATCCTCAGTAAGCTCGTGATACAAATCCCGGATTTCCACTATATCTTTTTCAATCCACCTCAGTATACAGTTCGAGCTTCGTGACGTTATTGAGGTACATCAGGCCATCGGTTGATAATATTATTTTTATTCAAAGTTTCTTTTTATCTACGTTGAATCTTTGCTACCCTACTGTAAGTTGGATGTGTGTCACCTTGGTTTCCAAACCAAAAAGGCCATGAGAAACGTATGCTAAAATGAAACAAGGTATGGAAATACAGTTAAACTTGTCAACAGGATCATGTAAAATATTCTACCTTACATTTGGATTGGATTACTACCTAAATATTTCGATTGAGACGGTTTCTTCGGCTGATATACTTTTCG
The DNA here is from genome assembly GCA_948099385.1 of Fasciola hepatica. Taxonomy (NCBI): domain Eukaryota; kingdom Metazoa; phylum Platyhelminthes; class Trematoda; order Plagiorchiida; family Fasciolidae; genus Fasciola; species Fasciola hepatica. The sequence goes on along the minus strand of CANUEZ040000126.1, from coordinate 2,116,442 downwards.
TGGTTTTGCCCATAAGAGAAGGTCAAAAAATTCTTTCTTGATTTTGAGATTCCATTTTACATCTGCTTTAAAACTGCGCCCGATACTCTTCTGCCCACTCATCTTCATACTTTTACACTCCGGTGCCATATCGTCCATAGGGTCTAATTCGAAGTATCAGGATTGTGAATAGATACTTACTTACTTATTACTTATGCACTGTAATATACTCGGTGATTGCAGTAGAAGATGGAATTTCAAACAAGCTGATTTATATATATATATATATATATATATATATATATATATATATATATATATATATATATATATATATATATATGCGTATATTACGCGAAAAATACCGTAAGAAATTCGTGTGCCACGGGAAGTTTACCAACTGTTAGTTCCCAGTGTCGAACTTGGTCACCTCGGTGTTTTATTTCATTTATGACTTAAAGTTCCGTAGAAGACTACTGTCGTCAGCAAATGGTGACCACTTCACTTTCATCGAACCCATCCAACTCACCAAACTTTCGGCGAAAATGTAGCAGCTGACCTTTTCGGGTAACAGCTGAGCACCACAAAAGAGTGTCACCTGTCCCAGGTAATGGGGTAATATATTGGGTGTACATGTTTAGTGTTCTAGGAAAGCTTTGTTAAAATCAGCTAGATCTTTTTTGTATTATTCGTCTATAATTGTCTATCTGGATGAAAGTATACCATCCACGCTAACTTAATCAGGGTGGATCAGAGATGGAGTTGAGTACAATCTCAGTCAGCCGGTAGACGTTGACCACTGCATATACCATAGTCAGTTATTTATAGCTATCCACCAAGTGCCATCCAATCGATTTAAACGCGTCCGGGTGCGCTTACTCGCCATCACCGGGGTCGTTATGACAATACGTTTGAACCCCGGCCTCTGTTCACAAAAGCGCTCAATTCATGCCCTCCATCTCCAGTTGCCTGCACTTACACCCACCTACGCCCACTTACCCCGCCCCATGCAGACAGACACACAACACTACACCAAACCATTGATTGTCGTGACGAGAAACGAGTGTCACCTGTGAATTATTCACCACGTCACATTTTTATCGTTAGGACGGCATCAAGCCCGATTCCACTTCACACAGACATACATCCCACCCCTTCCTCTTATACATCAATGAAATTTTTGTGAATAATTTCTCTAGACCTTGTGTTTCATGCCTCATAGGGTTCTACCGTGCGTGTGAATAACTATCCGTTAGTCGTCAACCGATAATGTGTACTTACTTCCTTTTAAATGATACCGTCAAATAAATTGCTATTGTGTGAGTCTGAATGTCATTAATGAACATCGTGAATCGCACGTGGAAAGGTGTCAGTAGTAGTCAAGACGTCAAAATCCAGGGAAAGAACCTCAGTGACTGGGCAACCATCCCAAATGACAGTCGGGAGTAGCCAGCTTCACTCTTTCCGTAATATTGAATGATTGTTGAGTGGAAAATGAAAGATAACTACATTTTAAACCAGGAGGTCAAAGAACTTAATTACAATGAATTTTTATTTTACAGTTTCTTATAACCTTCTACTTTGTTTACCGGCATTTCCAAGTATCGCGGTCTTGGACTACAAAACGAAGATTCCATGCGTAGTTTATAACGGTTGTAGTAACGACGTAGCCTTCAGTACTTTTCTCATAACGTGAGATTCCAAATGTAAAGGTAAAAGGTGAATTTTGAATTGTCTCTTGGCCAATTATTGCACACGAACAAGGTTAAATACGGAAAACATAAGCAGTAAGGAAATTCCTTGTAGAATATGCCCAGTTCATTTTGTACAACACTCTGTAATTGCCCACATTTCTCGCGCGCTGCTAACGTAGTATTTTACAATCAGCCAGATTCCTTTTATAATTATACACACTCACTTTCACTATACGTCCACCACTGCATCTGTCTGAATCGTCTACTAGACCGGAAGATTTTTCCACCATAAATTTGTACGTGCCTCCCGCGGTCAGCCCATCGACAGACACGAGGAATTCCGCTTCACTGCCAGGAACCAGTGACTGAGGCCATGTGAGCAGTCGGCGAGTGGATGAACCGATAGACACTTGCGTAATTGGATCAATTTGATGCCAAAGCAATGTGAGGCTGTGTTTGACATGTTGGCTTTGATCCACTTGTGGCAGTCTCCAGCTGAGCAGAGCACGACCAACTGTGAGATTTCTCTGTTCCAGTGTGCGCAGTGTGATGGATCTGAGTGATATAAATCCTTAGAAGGGAACAAAGAGAATGGCAAATCCAATGATTTGTCTGTAGTCTCTCATGTTAGGATTTTATTAACGAATGGTGTTACCGTGTACAAAAGTCAACACTATATTACACATCCATATTAATTGAGAAACAGCAACGTCTACAGTAACCCCTACCAGAGTTCAACAGGTAACTGACTTCTTGTTAAAATTTCGACGAATCGGAAGAAATTGACCGAAAACCTCTGCAAGGGGAAAGTAATTCGAGTTGCAATGCTGTGGCTGAAGGTATATAAATATATCTAGTGTAGTAGAAATCTAGTAATAACTATGGAAGGACAGTAGGACTGTGGCACCAAATTGGTGAAAATTCATTAGTTCATCTTGCCTTCATTCACTGCTTTTCATTTCGGGCTCTTTGAACTCGGAGTGCAATATTTTGGGAGAGACACTTCATGTGAAATTCACAAACATGCAACGCAATTTTCCAGCCATGTTTGAAACTCAACAGATATGCACTAGTTCCAAATGCTGACAAGTGAAATGTAAGGGGCAGACAATATCTCCTTAGTTTCCCAAAACTCAATAAAATAATGGTAATACCTTACCTGATTCACCATGCAGCTTCAACAATCAGCTCACCATGGAAAATCATGGAAACACTGTAAAGCTGTTTCATCCTCGTTAGGAATCAAACCCTGTGATAGAAGGGTGCTATATCATGTAGTCCAGATGTTCAACAAACCTTTGCAAGCCAGCCGGGGGAGTCCTGTGGTTAAGGAGTTCGGTTCACAATCGTTCACCCCGGGTTCGAGTCCCTGTGGGGGCTCGGTGGATGTACACTGCTGACGATTCCTAAAAAAGATTAAACAGCTATACAGCTCTTCTATGGTTTTCAAAGGGGAGTTGAATGATGAAGCCGCCGGATGAGTCGTACTATACGAATCTAACCTCGTACTGCTCAAGTACATTATCTACTGATATGGCATCCCACAGAAGAACCATGCAAACATTCCTATGAAAAGCGAAAAGTATTTCCACTGCTGATGCCAAAAGCCAGGTAAAATATATTGTCTTACAAAAACTAACTTGTGACTTTATCTCCATACTTTGTCCTGGCACCCTAGTTTATCGCAGATAGATGTTTCAGTTAGATAAGTTCAAACTTAGTGATGAACAAAACTCAACAGATCTTATACTGTGGCATTTTTGATAACATTCTCAAGTTGAATGCAGGATGGAAAGGGGTAACGGTACTACTATGTCCTCAAACCCACGTGCTTTCTATGCAAATACCGACCCATGGACACGGAAAATCTCGATCTGCTGATCAAATAGTTGACTGAGATAAATCTCTTTCTCTCTTTCTCACACCTGAAAGAACAATTAACTTCATGTTCGGGAAAAGTTAGGAAAATGATCTAGTAACTTTATTGGAATGTCGCCCCGGTCTCTTTGACTCTAGGGTGGGGTATAGACATCCAAGTCCGAGTTATTTCTCCATTTATACGATTGCATACCATTTTAGTGAGATCCCATAATTTGTCCAAACGAAGCTGAGGCCAAAAATGAGTGGCTGTCGAACTTCTTTATGAGACACCTAGTAGAATTTAGTCAGTTCGAAATGGCGGAATAAAAGCAGTCCGATCTGATTCATTCATCACAGTTGATTTGAACGGTCGATAAGCTTGCATTAGATATAATTCCTGTCCGCTGCTTTCACGATCGAAACATTTGGTAATAGGTAAGTGTAATTTTTTCAAGTTATTCATGTTTTGCAGCCCAGAAACATCCCAAATTAGCTAGAATGTGAAAACGTAAGCCGAAGTTAAAAATGAAAATTTTATTTGCATGTGCGTAACAAAACAAGTAATGAAAATTACTATAAGGACTTATGAGATCACCTGAATTTCCGTTTCTCATGCTGTGCTCAAGCTGACCTCTATCAGTATTCTTGCATAATAACATTCTTCCCAGGCAATTTTCTTTAACTCGCATCAATATTGTCTTCGGTATGTAAGGAGAATGAGACCTACGGAATGGAACTTAACCGGTTTATTTTTCCCCAACATTCATAGATGGAAACGTTTAACTCCATTAGTTAAGTCTTCTAAATTTAAATAATTACTAGGACTATTCAAAGTATAGCCAGAAGCTGCAACAAGGAGTCGCGCGTGATACAAAAATAGTTTTCTCGAAAGAAAACACTCTCTGAACATGATTTCCTCATTACGTGATTGAGCATGGGTGCAGTAGAAACGGTATACTCACAACCTCAAGGGCCCGTTGCACGATGATGGATAACCGGCAACCAGACCCTGAGAATTAGAGTGGGCAACCACATAAGGTTCTGATAGGTCAGGTGGGGCAACTAGCTGGACCGCGGTGGATTACCGTATACCACCAAGATAACCGACGATGATGGAATTCAAACCTATAACTTTCGAGATGGTGAGCAGACGCTCTAGTCCACCCGACCGTCCCCTATCTGTAAATAATTCCAATAGCCGTTAAATTGTTTCGTTGGTTATTCTGCAGATGGAGTCCAAATCCCTATCAAGATTCGGTACATATGAACCGCAAATGGTGAAAGGATTGACAGAACAGATTGACGTTAAATTCTTGCGTTGTTGGTGGAATATTTTTGTTTTGGTACTATATGACAAATCATCTTATTACAATGCTGGTTTTCCGCTGCTCAAATTGATTCTCTGCTCATTCACACTTTATATGTAACAGCAGAAGGAGATTATCCCAGGGGAAAGTGTTCTTGTTTTGCCGGAAGGTGCTGACAGACATTCTGAACAATACGAGCTACCTCATAGCTTTGGCACTTACGATGAAGTACAAGGTGTCTTAGGTACTAGGTGATCACAAACAGGTTGTCGTCCGTACGTGATACGCATCACAATCGGAATCTGGGTATCCGTTCCTGGGTAACTGATAAAACAGTCCTGTGCTCAAGGTTGTAACAATCGTCATAATAACAATACAATTTTTCTTCGATGGGGGCCCTGTGCTATCTTTGGTTTGCTCCGGTTAGAACAAGCAGTAAGTTACTATGTTGTACGGCAAAGGCAACTTGGGATTCTAATTGGATGAAAAACTTATGCGTGATGATAGAGTATTTTAAAAAACAGCTGTGTTCAGTACGTTGACCTATGGTACCTGAAATTGTGACAGTTAGAAAATGATACACTACTTTGAGTTTATTGATCACCGAAAGGAAAATAATCTTGTGTCAGAAAAAAGTCTAGCCGAAGTTACTAGTTTAATTCCCTCTAGCAAAAACTTTGGTTGGTTTCGCAAGTATGCCTGGAAAAATATTCGGTTGACTTCGAAAGATCTACCGCAACGTAGTGGGTCTTAGTGCACTAAATTATTCGGTATACACATTATGTCTTACCTTATGCGTGACATTTTACCTCAGGTCAGGTACACGAAGGCATTGGCCCGCATCTTACTTGGTCGCACACGTACCATTCGTCCGTCTTCGGAATCGCATCCAAATTATAAGAATCATTGAGATACACGCAAACACCCGGTCACGCCATTGATCTATTTTGGAGAAATTCTCATCTGGAAATATGTTAAAATTAATATTTTGCATTTTTTCGACTGGAAGTCGGTCAACACGTGCTTTCCTTTAGTCACACAATCGCTGTTCGAATGCGAATGAAAATGAGATGAATGAGTAAACCTCTAACCGTGCTCTGATTCTGTCCGAACAAAAGGTTGCTTACGCATTCTACACACGCGCATGAGTGCAGTGTTAGGGATGTCCCCCTGACCTTCACTGCCCAATGCAACACTAGTGTGACCTGGAAATCATGGCTCTGATACTTGGAGTGACAAACCATGTCATTTCCCGAGAAATCATACTTCATGACGATTCAGGCGGGAAAAGCCTTGCTGTCTTCAAACTATAAAGTGGTTACAGAGCATTGGAAAATAGACGAACTCTGTCTAAGTAGTTGACGTGGTTGAGAAACACATTTTCAATTAGATAGTACGACCATTCTATTTGAAGCCAACACATGATTGTCCATCAATCCCATTTTATGATGAATTTACTTAATATGAAAAGCCCAGCTTTTTTGTTCTCAGTCTCACCTCGTTGGTGGTTTTTGGGCGTGGCTCTCTCTACTCTAATTTCGATTAAAAACCATCGCCCACTCAAAAAAGGATAGAATGACGTTAGAAAGCGTTGCTTACCTTTCATGCTTTCGTTATTCGAGGAGAACTGAGCTAACTCCTCTTCGCTCCTCGGTCCATCTCCACGTAGACTGGTTAGTTGAATTCGTATGCGAAACTCGTCATACTGTCTGCATGGTGTCCATGTGACCGGATAGTCCAGCATGCGAATCCATGCTTCAGTAGTCAAACGGAATGACAAACGCCGATCTGTGGCCGAACGGAGCACGGCGGTAGAGACTGCAGCCAGTCGTGGGTCGTCAATACGAATTAGCCATACATGTTCAACCGTTCGTGAGGTCGATTTGGCCACTCTGCCTCCAGTCCCGTGTTGAACGTGAGTCACACGAATCTGTGAAACAATGATGGAATAACGCTGATTATGATAATAATAATGATAGTGACCCATCTAATAATAACAACAGTGACAATAGTAAATTACTGCGAACATTTTTCAATCAAGAAAGACATTTAGACACAAGAACTCTTCCACTGTCTCCAAGAAAACGGTAGTCGTGATATCCGTCTCGCATTGTTTGTACGACAGATTAACATAGCTAATCTATTTGACCTGTTAGACATAATTCACAAGACCAGGCTACTTCGTGGAAACAGGATTGTAGGTAAACTTTGAAATGCCTATCGTGAGCTAAAGATGTGACAGTCGAAAAGATTATTTAATAAGAAACACATGGCTTCGCAGTTGCGTAAGTTTTGGGTGTAACGTTCCGTGAAAATGATTTCTAAAAGATGCAATTATCTCCTAAAATCTAAGTAAAAAGGAGATTTATGAAAGTCAACGGTTCTTCTATCAGATTTATCAATATTCTATCTTTCGGTGGGAAATCTCCTCATATGTACTCTTCCCCTCATAGTTATTGCCAGTTGCCACAGACATTCACGAAAGTTTGTTTCGTTGACTGTCCTTTTGGCTTCACGTTTCACGTACAAAACTCAGGTCACCGGAACAACTTGCACTCGGAAGCACCGGACTCGAGTTTTGCCCTACCTAGAGCTCATCAGTGGTGCATATCCTCTGCCACGTGAAACTGTATGATTTCTCTTCTCAGCAGATGAATATTGTCTGCCTGCCTTAGAAAGTCCATAGCAAAGAAGGTCACTCATCTGATGTGGACAAATTCCAGACAGGTATAAGTGACGAACTTTCGCTGCTGCTTGCAATCCTTGATTGGCGACAGTCATTTGAAAATTGGACTGCTTGCAATGAGGATTAGAAATTCTGATTTCCATAAACTGGTCATCCTATGCGCAGTCCATGCTTGATGCAACAAGAAGCAATGGTTTAGAAATAACAAACATACACGCAATATTAACTAAGTTATCAAGCGAGCTGCTGCCGGTAGAAAGGACACTTGTTGCGTGCATTTAATCTCCGTAAGAGATCCGATTATTCAGACGCAAAAAGGAGTAACTTGGCACATGCCTGCTCATGTGTGTCATGGGATTTTCAACATCAGCTGAGAATTTACCAGCCTGGTAAATAACTTTTGGAATTTCATTTTATTCTGTTTATTATCTTTTATGGTTTGATCGTCTAAAAAATTAGACATCACTGCACACAGAAAATTACACTCAGGTAACTAGCACCGGCGGGGATACAATTTTTGATGAAAAACTACTAAATCAATAAAATCGGTTTCCACGACATCATCTTACTTACCTTGTAACCCGTGATGCTTTGTCTACAGGGAAACACCACTGGCTCGGACCACTGAATTTGGAAACCCACCGAATCAATAATGGCGTACAACTTGTTGACCCTGCTGTCTGGCACGGATATCCATGTCTGCGGTATTGTGTCCATGGTCCGGTGTGCTAGTCCAGTACGTGTCTGAATAACACTGGGAATTGTGAAAAACCCGACAGCTTCAACCTCCGGACCGTATAAATGCTCATGAATTGAGCCTCGTGACTCCCTCGAGAAAGCGCGTACCCGAATACGATAGGCCGCGGCAGTCTGTAATCCGGAGAACAAGTACTCGCGTACATCTGTCCGATTTACACAAACCACTCTACGTAGAATGCCACACAGGTCTCGCTCCAAGTACTCACAGTCATATTTCATTCGTTTTGAGGAGTGAAGTTCTTCGAATTTCGATTGGCTGAATATGTGAGTCAAGTTTGCATGTTCCAAAATGAGCACGTAACCCCCTGCTGGACCGTTCCATTGTGAAGGCATCAATGGCTGTATTCACGTAGAGAAAACAGTGGCTTGGTTATTGAGATTGACAAGCTCATGAGTGTACAGCTCAACTAGAAATTCCATGAATAGTGGCATAGCACACATTAGGAAAACAAATTCGGAGCTCGTTTTCACTGTTTAATCATGCAAGTACATCATAAAATATCCGATAAGATGCACAATTGAAAACGGAAGGAAACAAAATGGACCGGTGTACCTTACCGTTATGGCCCACCAATATTACCCGATGAAATGTGCTGGCTAAGAATCAGATATGGAATGGGGAGAGTGTCAGGGAGCTAGACAGATCAAAGTAACGTTGTTTCTAAGCCCATATGAATGACTGGAGAAATTTTTTTCACTGTTCTGGTCGTAGTTAAGATGCTGTCACGTGAAGTTGAGTGGATAAACTGGTGCATCTATTGTGGAACACTTGTTTCGATAAACAAAACGAACCATTGTCATGAGCATTAGAGTATAACTTACCACGTAAATGGTTTTATTAGAGTAGAAGTGTCTGCTATTGGACCGAATTTACCAATATGAGTATGAACTCCACCGCTCCGGTAAATCAGTCAGTTCAACCTTTCTAATTTTTGTTAAAGACAAGTCAGATAAATTGACCACAGGGTAAGTGGTCTATTAACATTGTTCCGGGGCATGTAATCCAGAAATTCCTGGCTCAGTACTGGCTCTAAAGGGGCCCTTGGAAACCGATGAAATTATCAAACAGCTGCTTTCTTGGGCTTGCTAGAGCTCCAAGAACTCCAGGCTGAGCTGAAGTCCAAGAACCAACCGTTTTTTTATTTAATCCAGCACTTAGTGGCTTGTTTCTATTTAACAATTCTTAGTAAAATGGAAAGCTTATCAGATGAAGTGAGAAGACGTATATTAAATCACACCTTTGGACGACAATATTGGATAGTTAACCATCACTTTCAGTGATCCATTGCGGACCCTAATAGGTGAAATTAGTGAATGTAATGAACCGTTGACTGAGTTAAACGTCATTGTTACGATGGGTGGGGGTGGCTTGGAGTGTGGTTCTCCAGTAGATACGTAGTGATGGGGATTCAGTTTTCCTTGATTCGGTCACCATCAGCGAGTATTTGGAGGTTATTTCTTGTTCCGAATATATTTCGTCTTTGACCAAAGCAACTGAACTGCCTTGACCATACAGTCGTTTTTTGTTTACACAGACCAAAGCTCAGTAAAGGTACGGCACTCGACTCAGTCGTCGTCAGGATCCGGACTCGGACCACATTCGACTATTTGCGTAGGGGAGGGGGTGCGAAGTACAACGCGGAGTCCATCTTAGGGCCACTATCGATCAAGTCACAAAGAATTGAACCGTTGATGGCGTTTTTCATCCAGTTCGGGTGATGTTCTTTGATAAGTTGAGACAAACACCTGGTCAGGCTGCTTTTGTAAGATGCACCATAAGTATTCTTGAACCAGTAGAGGATCATGTAGGAATTCAGGCAAACTGTATTTTACTTGCAATCGAATCATCGGCAAAGCGTAGAACACGCGTTTTAAGTTAGTTCACAAATGCTTTCAGTGGTCTCTTCAGTCATCGTGTGTGTGTGTCTACTGTGAACTGTTTTTTGAAGAAAATTTCCTTCTTTGGGACACAAGTAGGTCACTCCACAGAGATAGTTAATACGTTATCCTTCTAAACTAACTTCGTTAGATACGCGCTCACTAGAAGCACACTTCTCGAGTTTTAATTTGTCTCCCAGATTAATATGTGACCTTATGCTTAAGACCCTGAAAAAAAAACACCGCAATAGGTTCCTCCTACAGTGCAATTACGCAAGGCTGTGAACGTTCGCGTACTGTCCGTTCAACATCTTTCAGTGTACCCGTTGTGCAAAGGAACAGTTTTCCTGTCTGACTATCAGTCCCTTGAGGAAAGCTAATTTTTCTACCGTACAATACAAATAAAACGTCATTCTCAAACTGGATATAATAATCCAAAATCGCCATTGCTTTCTAGAGTCGCCCGTTTTCTAATATCCACTAGCAAGGGGGTTATTGGCAAAGCCATGGTGATGCCGCCTGTTTGGCGGTGGAAACAGTGATTATAGAGAAAACCAACATAGCAAAGAATTAGCGATTCCCTACTTTGGTGTTGAATTTTATAAGGTATTTACATAAAGCCCAAACCAAGCTAAGCCTTCGTTTTCTTGTGTAGCATTCCATTCTGTAGGGTGGTTACAAACTGGAAACTGTCTCACAAACTGCTCTGTCAGTCTTGAGCGAAAGGGGATCAAAAGTTCTGCCGGCTAGTGTGCTACTGCTTAGCATGGAGAATTCGTGATCATAACAGCTCACTAGATTGCAATATAATTTTCATGGATTTCTGGGGGTCGAAAAAATGTATGACAGTCAATCGATTAGTTTTTGTCTTACGAAAACAGTAATGTTTACTCATCCTTACCATCCTAGCTTAGGAATCCAGCCGGTCCAGCTTTTTCAGTTTCATATCTTCCTCTGTGAAAGACGGAGTATTTAGCCTGCTCTCGGACTGTAGTCGACAAAACAACTGAATTCGAGCCTCTAGCTGAAGACTAATTTGGCCTCCTCATCCTCGCTCAAATATGTGTTTCCTATTAATGTACTGCGCCACACCTGCTCGCTCGTTGAATAACAGGTCGGACATTGACCTTATACGGGAGCTGACTGATATTTTGTTGACTTGGAAGCTTGAACATCAAGCGAATCTGAATTTGCATTTAGCCGACAGCAATTCACGGAGCTGTTACCGTTGAGGTTTATACAGATTCTGTGTAGTATTTGTGATTGATTATAAAAGACCGTAATGAAAATCACAAACAGACGCTTGGATTTTTTCGCATTGTGGTAAGCTTATCTGAACCACTCATCCTCATCATCGTACAGCGTTAAATATCAGAGTAAGCCCCACTGACGACTGCTTTTCTCACCAAGCTGCACGTATAATCAAGAAGTGTGAATACATCAGATGGACCGGGAGTGCACCTACACGGGCGAGGAAACGAAAGGATGCCCTAATAGCCAACACACGGAATACACAGTATAGCTGTACAAAACATGCATTGATCAATCATTCTGATTTAACAGAAGGTGAAAACACGATCGCCACTGTTCGCGGTTCGCTGCCATATCTTTCAGTATCCCCAGCCATCTGGTTCAGGGATCCGTTGGACCCCAACCACGAAGATGTGAGGCACCTACTCTTCTTAAGTTTGCTGTACATTTTCTCATTGCCCGTTGCCAAATCATCTGTTGACCTCCATGTGATTTCTTCCACTCCTTAGGAGGAACAAAAAACAAGGTATGGTACGGTAGACGTGCGTCTGACCTACAAAACACGTGCCCTAACCAAGGAAGTCTACTAATTTGAATAAGCTGTGATAGAAAACTCCCTGAAGTGGTACCCAATACTTGATTTCTGAACTCAGCATTACTTACTTGGTCATTCCATCCAATCTTAGTGATAATCTGCAAACGTCGCTGGCCGAAAACTTGAAGACTACGAATATCTTCAGCACACAGACCTCATGTCTCGCAACCATACAAAAAAGCTGAACACACTGCAGCACAGTACACACGAACTTTAAACTTCAGAGAAGTATCAGATCGGCGCTACAGGTGCTTCATTCGGGTGTGCGCTTCTCGAGCCTTGGATATACGCGTGGTCACGTTGATTATAGTGCTCCCATCCGTCGTCACGCTGAGGCCGAGGTAACTAAAGCGGTCGACAATTGCGAGCACCTTCCCGTCGGGCATTAAGCTCGGAATCGTTGACGTCCAGTCTTGCAACGTCACTTTACACTTTGAAAATGTAAAGTGCATGTCGAATGGAGCTACAGCTTTTGCGAGTCTATCTAGTGCAAGTTGCGTTTGCTCCGTGCATTCGAACAAGCAGACAAGGTCATCAGCATAATCTAGGTCACATAGCTTTTCACTATTTCCTAGTTCGACGTCCACATCTTGGATACTTCACAATGCATTCTCCATCACCTTGTCAGTGGCCAAGTTTAGCAGGCAGGGAGAAATGGGGCATCCTTGTCGAGCGCCGCTGGTCATTTCGAATCGACTGGGTAGTTCGCGATAAGCCCTTACCCGGGTAGAAGTATGAGGATACAATGATCTCAGCAGGTTCACGAAATTCTGCAGCCTGCCTTTCGATGAAGAACACTGAAAAGTGCTGTCCGATCAACTGAATCGAGTACACCTTTCAACTCGAGGAAAAACATTATTGTCGGTCGATGGAGCGCGTGACGAGTTTCAAGTAGTTTGCTAAGAGTGAAACTCTGGTTTATGCATCCCCGACCTGGGTGGAATCCGGCCTGTTGTTCGCAGGCGCTCCTCTCGCGAGCTGGTGTAAGGCGATGCAGCAAAATCGAGCTTTTTATCTTAGAGACTATCGAAATTAAGCTGATCCCACTACAATCATGGCCTACTCCGTTTTTGATGATGAGTGCAATCAATAAGTCACCTTTTAATACCGAAATACTCTCCTCGTTTCTAATGTCACGGAGCAAGGTGGTGAGTGATTTTATGAATACATCACCACCCATTTGGAAGAGAACCGTGGGAAGTTTGTCGGGACCTGCCGCTTCTCCATGTTGTAGTAATCGAGTGCTCAACTATACTCTAAATTCCCGTGGGGGCTCAAGTGATACTCCCCAATAAATTCGCGTCTGCTGTTGTCGGAATAGCTAAGTTCAAGTTCGGCCAGGTAAACTACTCCTTCAAGTATTCGGCCCAACGGTCTAGCTTTTGCTGTTTACCTTGAGTAAGCCCTCTATTTCTACCGCATATCTTTTCACTGACTGCGGTTCGACGACCACCGATGTCGCGAATAAGTATGAACAGTCATTGACTATCAACTGAAGCAGCTGCCACTTCTATTTCTTCAGCTACCATGGCCCACAAACTTTCGAGGTTCATCTCAAGACCTTTTGTAACTAGCTTTTGTAGATTTAGTTGCATCTTACTCATATTACCGTTCGACAGCTGATTTTGTGCTCCTTTAGACTCAATGACTCTTGAGTAATCCAGTGTCCTTGATGAGCATCGGATCTAGGACCACAGGAGAAACCTGCTGCCAAGTGCATTGCCTGCTGCCTGCTGAATATGGGCACATTGCTCATCTACACTACTGTTCATCGTAGAGCCTAGCTTATGCGCTAATTTCTGTTCATAACGGATGCAGACTTCTGGGTCAGACAAACACTACACGGCTAACCGGGTTCGCGGTTTGTTTCCGTGACCATGAAGCTGGAGAGATAATCGCATTAGAAATTATTCACGGGCCGACTCTGCGTACGTGGACCAGTAAGATCTGCAGTACTGGACAGAACTGCACCATCCGTAGCTTACTGCGTTATGATCGATCTGGTTCAGAATACCCGTAGATTTAGAGCGCCGTGTCACCGTGCGACGTGAGCGGTGTCGGAAATTTGTACTAGACAGGAATAACCGATTGCATGCACAAAACTGGAGAAGCCTATCCCCGTTATCTGAACGCTGAGCGAATAAGGCACAACGCTCACCTAAACAAGCTTCTGAAGCAAGAAGTTTGACAACTAGTGCAACAAAATCACCTGCTAGCACTACAATGTCAGAACCTTTGTTCATGCGAACGAGAGTGGTGAGTTCATCATTGAACTCATCCCTCTGCATGTCAGAAATGCAGTTTGTTGAGGCATGCACTGAGATGACAAACTAATTGCGCTTAAAACATCTATCCTTTCGAACGATAAATTACCCTTGGAGTCTTACGGCACATAATGGACTGGTAATAGGGATCCAGTTCAAAAGGGCAGCCTCAGCCTTGTCAGTCAGGACTATATCTACTCCGTGTTGGCCCCGCAGCTCTAGCTACTTCGTCTCCTGTGGTGAGCAGAGAATACCTCGATGAGGTAGCAGGAGCAGTTAGATGAATCACACTGTTCGAATCCTGGATACGAGTTTTACTTACTCAGCAGACATCTATATTCAGAGTCTATTGTGAGGGTTAGGCACGCCTGCTGGCTGCCCTGCATGAGTGTACGCATGTTAAAGGAGCCGAGATTCAGAGGCTGATGAGGCTTGTGAGAATGTGGGTTACGAAACTGAGGATTATCAACAACACTATCTTACAAAGAACGCTTGAGAATATGGGGCATGTTATCAGTGCGACCATTAAGGGTAGATACAGGGGGCAAACAAAGGTGGCTGAGGACAGAAGACAAAGGTTGAATAAAAGAGAGGGAAATATGAGCAGTAGCCCACTTATCACCACCCGTCCCGCACGATGCAATGGGCAGCGCGGTCCTGATTATCCTGTGCGAAGATCGATTCAGTGTGGAATTCATTCTGTTCTTGCAGTTCATGGAAAATGTTGGACGAGTGCTGCCTGAGTGTCCAGCCGCAAAGCAGGAAAACGATTAGGGTCCTCATCCAAAGCCCTTAGTTCTAATAAGAACCTATCCGCAAGGCAGCGGGGTGGCTGAATGAAAGCCCAGTTGATTGGAACTATTATTCTTCCACTGATTTTACCGACCGTGTTGCCAGCTCAAATCGACCCCTAACCTGTAACACCAGGAGACTGGACTTTGTCTGGCCTCTACTCGTTGACCTTTCAAGCATGATTATATCTACGGCTTAAGGAAGCCATCCTGTATAGTTCTTTGGGTCATAAGGGCACGCAAGCCATCACACAGCGTCAAACTGCGGTCTCGTCGTGAAGGCAATACTAGAATTCCGTTACACAGACGGTGCTTGTCGATTTTTGGACACCTTCTTTGTCCACGAAGATAACACCAGAACCGTCATCTGGTCTCGGTACTACAATGGTTTTTCTTCCGCAACTTTGCATCTCTTTTGCGACTGTTGCAGTGGCTTAATCGGAGGTGAGTTGGATCCTCCTCACCCCACCCCACTCCAGTGTTGTCATTCCACGGGTAATTTGAGCTTTTAAGTTTTGCCAGGTAAGTGCTTTGGTGAGCGTAAAATGAATATAATGAACCATCTTTTCAGTTCGTTATTACGATATTCACCACAATCAACAATATCTGGGAAGCTTCAGCTAATTATGGTTGTACGGTTCTTGATGGTTTTACATAAGTTGTATACCTTTGACTAGAGTAAGAATATCTTACCGAACGTTTTCTTTTCGTCTTAACGAAACCGCTCAATCGTGGTAAACATCTTCACACAGTCACAGCGATCACTTCCTTAGTGATCATTTTGGGAACTCACCTTCCATGAAACCTTCAATCGATGCTCATCTAGCACCATAACACGCACATTTCCTGGAGCTGAATGAGGCGGTCCCGCTCTCGTGGTGAACCATTCCGATGGAACCGAGTAAACTACCTCACCCATGTCTGAGATACGCGAGAACAGCGTGTACAGTGGCTGCCACACCCGGAGACGATAGTGCATATACGGATACAAATCGGTTATGCGCAGAGTGAGCACAGTCAAGGCCTTTGTTTCGTTTGTCTGATTCCTTTTGCCACTCATGGAGTTCATGGATGGCCAGATTATATTCTCAGGTCGAAAAGCTGGCAGCTGATCAGGACCGGGTCACAGGATATACAGGATGGGGAATAAATGAACAAACCACCGAGATTAAAAAGAAATGATTTGACAAGAAAGGTTACGGTTATAGTCATGATGGATAAGTAGTTAGCCCTAACCGCTCACTATCACCAAATCCGTGGCGGAATAAAATACAAAATAAGACGAGGTTCACGTTTATGCAGAAGGGTTACGCAAAATGGACTACTGAAAACCTTCCCGGACGGCCTGGTGGCTATAGCGGGAAAAACCTAATCTTACACACCAGGTTGTAACCTTTATTGAGACTCAGGAAATTCATTCTCAACTATTGCCAACAAGCCAAATGAGATGGGTAAGTACTCTACACAGTTCGTCAATAGTGAGCGTTGTCATTTACTGTATATGGAGAATCTATCCAGAAGTTTCATCCCTATAAAAAAACTACTCGTGTTATTTTCAAGTGATTATTTTACGGATTAGATAAGTGGACTAGTAATAAAATATTTAGCGGGATAAAATGTCTCCTCAGATTGTTTGTTTTGGTTGCTCATTACGGGAAATACTTATGGACGCGTGCGCGAGCAGGTTAAGACAACCGACATTGTTTTAAACGGTTGGTGTCGATTGCCTGACTGATGGATTAATGAGGATAGCAAGAACTTGCCGTCCGCAGTAGCGTACAGGCTGTTATTAGCTTTATTGGTGTTCTATTAATATTAGTGTGGGATCCTGCTGATGTATTTACTGGGCCTCTGTGCTCATGGCGTTTCCTACGTTTCTGTATTATGCTGATCGAACACGAACAATCCCCACAGAAGACACCGATCCTTGTATACTGCACCGCAAATCTGAAGCAGGTGGATCCCGCAGTGAAATCGAACAAACTGGACAGATGACAAACGAAGCAAGGATAATTCCTTTCGTATGCTCTCATGAGTCGCGGAGTGGGTGAACAATAAAGTGGTGACTCATTTAATTCGAAGTCAGTTAAGGTGTTCTTGTTGTTAACGATTGACCAGAAGGGCAATTTAATAACAGCCGCTGGACGATAGAATAAGGAAGGGCTTCACAACGTGCCGCAGAAAACAGTTCAGCTCCGAATGAAAGCTATAATAAAATGTTTTTGCCTCCAGAAATTAGCGCCATAGATGAATAGTAAAGCCATAGGCTTCTTACTGCTAGAGGCAATGTCAGGACAGAAAGTATTCTGGGCAGATCGTTCTGGTTTTGCTATTGATGTCGAATGAAACGGAGGCCAAATTAGCAGAAGATAGTGAACTGGGACAATGGAAAAATGTCTAATTCCTCTTTTCCTGACAGCGATTCAAACCTTGTACTGATTCAGCCTGTTTGAACAGTGATACACAAACTTTATTCTGATTCTGAGGTTTCCTCGAGGCGCCGAGGGGGCCACTGAGCAGCAGATGATTGCGATTGGTTTAATTGACAACAAGTTTACTACTTTATTGTTCAAAATCTTCTGCAGTTTGGTAGAACTCCATTACCCTCGCCAAACATCCAAATTGTTTATATATCACGCAGTTGCTTGTGAGTAGCGCAAACCTCAGGTAATCTGACCATCCTGCACTCGGAAACAGCAGACTCGTGTTTCGCTCTTGTTAGAGCTCATCAGTGGTGCATATCCTCCTCGCAAGCAACTGCGTGATATATATACCAAAAACGCGAAGCTGGTTTAAAAAAGCGTTTCCGTTGCCCTCATCCTGTGGAGAAGACCTGATCTGGTGGGAGGCATTCGCTTGGAGTTAACTAGGTCCGGAACCATCTCTCCATTTGAAGCTGTCGGGCATTTCTGGCTGTCCTAGAGGACGACGTCTGAACAAGCTTAACTTGATGATTCGAATCAGCTCGAACAGGAGCGGGGTGGCGCATTGGTAACACACACGTCTTCGAGATGGAAGGGCCCGGGTTCAAACCCTGGGTGGCGGAGGATATGCACCACTGGTGAGCTCTAACAAGAGCGAAACACGAGTCTGCTGTTTCCGAGTGCAGGTTGGTCGGATGACCTGAGGTTTGTGCGTGAAACCTGGAGTCCACTGTTATAATCAAACTTATCGAGGGCGTTCGTATTTGGAGGATTAGTACCACTAATACTACTACCACTAGTGTCACTAACACTAACACTAGCAATAACAGTAATGGTAAAATGAACATTTTACATGCTTGGTAAGTGTAAAACATTGTGTGCTACAATTCCGGATGACCTGTCCTCCGCAATATCCGGAAAAGAACTGCCGAGCTTGCTGCAGCTATGATAATTTTCGCGAAAGAATCTCCGTCTAGCCGCCCACTCCCTGATCTTGGGCTACCGTTCGCCTTTATTATAATATTCAAGGGTCTCAACTCAAATGGTTCAGAAAAATAACCTCGTGTAATGAGTCCTATATCAGCTTCACCCATAGTTACAGTGAAAGCTGTTCTCAACCGTTGTTAGACCCACCTCAAAGTACCTATCGATCTTTGTCAGTTTACCTATAGGCTCGAAAAACAACCTAAACACTCTTTTTTTACTCCTTGTTATTATCAAATTATTGGCGAGATACATTGCCTGCGTATTTCTCCATTCTTTTTCGGTCTTTGATTTAGCACGACGATATCCCTTTTCCAATAGCCTAAAGCTTTCGTATGTCCCATATAAATTCTTGCTTCATTCTATAACTATTTCCACAGCAGAGTTCAGAAAACCAAATTATGGAACAAGTATTATGAATCCAATGCCAGCTATTTTACAGCACTCCAGGATTTTCCATGTATATTGATGACCTACCAGTGTCATTCTTGTCCGAGGGATTTGAATACTGTGACGACATTTTTCTCCGTCAGGCCATTTTCCGACCTCCTGAATTTTAGTAAATTCCCTGAAAATGCACTTTGAAGCCAATCCGATTTGCAACCAAACTCCCCGAAAAGGATTTGGAATTTTATCTTCCCCTCTTTTCAGTAGATTTATTCCCCCAAGACTGCAATTTTCTGTTTAGAGTAAATGATCTGTTAGTTAAGTTGGATAATGGTTTACCTTGAACACTTTCACATTCCAACTAATCTGAAACATTTTGACGTTCATCCCTTAAAACATGGAAGCCTAGACATTCTCAGATACCGCAGTCACCAGAGTTGTAGAAACTCCAACTATAAGGGTTTGTTTTTGTAGTCACAGCCTGATACTTTCTCCAACCCAAGATTATTTCCTTAATTTGCTGTTTACATAAATGGTTTGCAATATGATAGGATGGGAAGTGAAGGGATATCACCCAGTTTACAGATTACTTAGTGTAACAATCTGACAGTTTTATAACCTGGGGATCCATTCGATTTGTTTTAAGTTACCGTCAAAATACTTGGGCGGAATCTAGATAGTTGAAAATGCAAATAATTATGAAAGATAATTTGCTACATTCAACTAAAACATTGCTTTTTATGGAGTACAAATGAAGTATTTCAGTCACAAAAAGGTCTAAATGAACCGGCCAACTGAAACTTTTACGAGCTTCGGCTATTCACCGACAACCACCACAGGCTAACATACAAAGTCTTTAATGGAAAATTCCACTCAGTGAACTCTCGTTTCCGTCTGACTTTCAAAGCTGATTCATCTTTATATTCTCCTCTGGTTGTTCCAGTTTCCGGCCGAGAATATACTATCCGGTGCGAACCTTTGAATGCTTGATTCACCGGATAAAAGTCACTCCACTGATTGTTGACCTTCTGTCTCAACTTTTGCCCACCTTTTGTGTCTTACTCTCACAATCGCGAATAAAAAAGGCTTGGGACCACGCCCCAAAATCACTGGAAGACTGCGTCCCCTTCTTTATTCCAAGCCGAAAACCAAAACAGACCCAGGGACAGGCGTAGCTGCTTGCGCGTTCGGATCAACACAGAGATTAAGGTGAACGCCGCGAACATGCGCTTAATCTGTACTGCGATGTACACAAAGCTGTCTGTTCTAAGTGGCTTTTTAATCCTGACATGGCATACTGCGTAACCTAAGTAAGGTGCTTTGTTTACAAAAGTAGTGCTTAAAAGGTCCAGTGCTTTCGTATTCCGCGCACGAAGGGGACCGAATGATGTTCATCAGAAAAAATCTATCACATTTACTCAGGTGTAGCAGACATCGTAGCAGACGAGTAGCAGCAAATGTGAACAGATAATCCAACGGTAAAAATGTCCTGTTTTTAAAAAGTTCACGAGGCTTCGAAAATGATTTGCAAAATCGTCTACATTTTTCATAACAAACAGACCAGATCGTCATAGGAGCGAATCTTCAAGTTATAAACCTCTAATTGTTCTACAGAACATAATGATATTACAGATGAGTAGCAGAGGAATGATTTACAAACCAGTGCTGAATAGTAACTCAGAAATAGTGCAGTGACAGTTCTGCAGTATTGCTTTCAAAATTGTTCAGCTTTTCCAGATGGTTCCTGCAGCTAAATCGAATCCTGTTTCCCAGCAGATTAGCCTTAGCATGCGGATAGGCTGTCGGACGAGTGAAAGGACAAAGTCGCACCTTTCACTATAAACGATGAGGATGAAGTTTACGTAATACATCAAGGTCAACTTTATGCGAGGATAGAATCTCTTATTTTAACAACCGAGGTTCGACAGAGTACTGTTCAAAAAGACCAACAGTTACAATCAAAAGCAGTCCATTTTCAATTTTTGATTGAGGAATGTTTTATTTCAGTTTGTTTTCGATTTCCCTCCGATAATCCATGTGAACACCTTTCGTTTAATAACCCAGTTTCGTTAGTCATATGGCCGAGAATATTTCGCAGAAAGTAAAATCCCGTCGTTTGAAGATTTAAAACTGTCTAAAATCAGCAGCCGATAGAAATAGGAACAGTTTATTTCTCAGTGTAACTATTCGTTAAGCAGCAGCGAACAACTTTATCAGTTGATAGGGACACAATGTAAATCAGAGATGTTATCTTTTTGTTATATTTAGCTGTGAAAGTCTAGTCCCTTCGTCTTTCATTCTTCCTATTTCTAGGGTTCTTAGATTTAAAAAATACTACATTAAGGTTTTGTTACTGAATTTTTGCAGATGTCACCATTTTGCGCAAACACACATGAATCGGTTGCACGCAGCAATATAAAATACCAAGAAAAAGCTGTACACTGATTTTTCCACATGGTCCGAAAGTTCTGTTCCAAAATATTACAAAACCAACCGTACAATAATTTTATTTAAGTTGACCAGATTGTTTCCAATTTTATTCTAACTCGTATTCCTTTCACCCTTATCTGTTCACTTTTAATCCCTATTTGTTTGTCTTTTTTGGGCGTTAACCGCGGCATCACCCAAAGCACATGGCAAGTTCTGAGAGTGCGATTTCCTTTTTGCAAGTAGTAGTTAAAATCCGGGGTTTAGGGGGACCTAAATTCATGGTTTTGTTACCAGCATTCACAAAACCAATTTTGTCACCGTATTTTAATTCTCATGCACATAGGAAATGCGGATAACATCAAGCACAACGTAGATTCAGAACGAAGAAACATACAAACGCTATCTAGTTTTGATTGGGGTTTTTGCCACAGCTACCATAAAAAGATTCACAGTAAGCTTATTTCTACATTTATTTGCAGATTCGCCAACCGATAATGCTACTGCCTATCACGATTGGCATTTTGCTGATCACGGTAATTCACTTTGTTTCAATGATAATTGGTCAAACAGACCGTCCAATTATGGCACCGAGCATATTGTTACAAAAATAATGAATTGACACTCCCGGGCTTACTAGTTACCGGTATGACGATGA
Organism: Fasciola hepatica; assembly: GCA_948099385.1. Lineage (NCBI taxonomy): Eukaryota > Metazoa > Platyhelminthes > Trematoda > Plagiorchiida > Fasciolidae > Fasciola > Fasciola hepatica. The sequence goes on along the minus strand of CANUEZ040000126.1, from coordinate 2,094,499 downwards.
CAGATTTCGACATTACAAAGCTCTGCAGTTGACCGTTTGAGTTAAAAAATGATTTGTGATACAAAGTTCCCTTTCATGCACCGAATAGTAGTCAAACAGAGAAAAAAGTCGATTGATGGAAAATATTTGTCTATTACCTTGAAGCCCATTTAACTTATCCTTGCTTCAAGAGCAAGCTAAAATACAACAAATGGAAACCAAACGAATACATGCGTTGAAGGTAAGAATCCATAAATGGGTTGATAGGCAGACACATATGGGTAAGAATTAGATAGACAGAAGCGCATGTGAGCAAATAAATAAATGAATGAATAAATAGATAGAAAGATACATAGATAGATAGATAGATAGAGAGATAGATAGATAGACAGATAGATAGATAGATAGAGAGATAGATAGATAGACAGATAGATAGATAGATAAATAGATAGATAGATAGATAGATAGATAGATAGATAGATAGATAGATAGATACATAGATAGATAGATAGATAGATAGATAGATAAATAGATAGATAGATAGATAGATAGATAGATAGATAGATAGATAGATAGATAGATAGATAGATAGATAGATAGATAGATAGATAAATAGATAGATAGATAGATAGATAGATAGATAGATAGATAGATAGATAGATAGATAGATAGATAGATAGATGGGTGGTTGGATAGATAGTACATACATACATACATACACACATACACACGTACATGTATACATGCATACATACGTACATTGATGGGTAGATACCTAGGGATGAAATTCCATAATAACGGTAATTTTGGATTATACTCTTTCTTCCTGACGCGCTGCTGTTTCTTGGGTTGCCATGTGCGCGGTTTAAAGTACTTACTTTAGACTAAAATATTGCTCCTTTTCAACATGAAATTTACAGTTATTTTAGCAGTTTCCATTGTGCAAGACCAGTTTATGTCGACACGGATGTCACAACTGAATTAGGCTGTCAACCATACGATTGCAATCATGGGGTCAACGGGCCCCGAGTTATGTCCTTCTGGTTTTCTCATGGAACTGATTCCAGCGATTTATTTCTGAACACCTGCCGCACAGAGGAATCGGTTCGTACTTTGTAGATTTAGGTATCACCCACTGTAAAACAGCTCCATTTCACCACAGAGATGGCAGTGTCCCGTAGACCAATCACAAATTACTTATTCACAGCTTATCGCCAGGAATCACATGAAATGTTTTCAGATCAAAATAAGTGGTCTTCCATACCAGAGTACAAAGATACCCTGACAGTTGTGATCTCACGTGTAAGCCGCCACGCAAAAACATCTTTTTTCCCTGAGAGATAGAAACAGTTGTAGGCAGGAGCTACCTCAACATGATCATAAAAAAGATAATAATTTAGCAGGAAACAGCGAAGCTGACATTGAGTTGTGTTTTGGAGCTCCAGAGTAATATTCCTTAACCAAACTAGAATGGTTTTATGCCTATCTTTGCAATACAAAGTAAACATATTTAAGCTCGGACGAAAATAGGAAATCGACAAATTAGCTCGCATAATTTTGAAATTGCCCTTGACAAACTATTCAAAGTTGTACACCAGTGCTATATGAGCAGTTTTTTGTACGTTGAAGTTTAAGCTCTGCTATTTGGCGTAACTTGCCGGCTTATTTTTGAAGACACGTTTGAGCGTGAGTTTAGTGGAAGCAGTGTACGCCATGGCCCCATAGGTACACTTCCCTGTCAGGGATAACCACTAAATTTATCCTGAAACCTAGAATGGGGAACCATAAATGTTTCCAACAGATTAGACGTGATGACGAGCTAGGGCGACAAGGAATCCTTGCCTACCTCAAACGCCGATCAAGAAGTAGATTTTCATCTTTATTCTGATCTACACTGGGTGCTAGGAGTTATTTATGAGTAGTGCTTTGAAAACAAAATGGTGAGCACCCTGGAAATTCAGGATGTTGGATAGTGCAATGAAGCGCATCTATTCCTCAAAGAGCTTACTTCAGTCGAAAGCTAGTTTGTGGAAATTTCTAAAATCTGTAGTTGTCAAAAACTGACTTTTCTCTCGAAATCGACGAGGAAATACCCACCAAAGAAATGAATGTCCACAAGAGTGCGACATATGGAAGTCTGTTATTGCAACAGCCTAAACTGGACACAAAACCGTCGTTCGCTTTGACAAATCGCTGTTTGGCCGTCATTTTATGGAACACAGATACCGCAGAGTTCCTTTTCATCTGCGCTAGGATTAAATTGACACAAGGATCAAAAAACTGTATCCTTTGTTACTGCATTCATCATTTGATCAGTCCCCTGTATGTACGCCACCGAAGACGTTTTAGTAGATCAGGCGAGAAAGGATTAGATCTGCTTTTTGACGGTAAACAGACAATGCCAAATTTCTTTTATCAGTGGGCTCAAAGCCGCACTTTCCGCTTGGGCATGGAAAACTTCTACGAAGGCACCACTTGTGCACTTATGACAGCTGGAATGGTGATTGTTTATCAGTCCGCTCTTTTTTAAATATCATTCTCAGTAACAACAAAATTCTGCTGGCGGTAACTACCTACCTCTTCATTGGTTAGATGTTTTATCCAGTCACGAATAACGGACAGGTTACTCAGTGGCTTTTCACCTCTGGTGGCTCACCCTATGATGGCTTCTTGGAGACTGTGAAACCAGTTTACTACTTACCACGCACAAGTAGTGTTTGTGCATAATTCGGTAAGACAACTTAATCGCTTGCACTACTTTATTTTCCATATATTCACGGCTATCTCCGTTTACTCTCGATCTAATAGCGATTATAACTTCTGCACACAGCTTCGGCAGATAGAATTTGAAGGGGTTTGCATTCATTATTAAGTGCATCCTGTGTAACAACACATACCGGTGACCACGTATCCGTCTGAGCGCATCCATGTGTATCACCCAGCTTGATGAAGTGGGGCGCTTTATTATTGCGCTCCTCAACAAGATAAAACACACGTTAAGTGTGGCCGAAAATTCCCGCCCGTTTAAACTGTTTTAGAGCAAATGTTCAGGCTGATGATCTGTTTAATCCTAACCTCAGAGGAAGCTGTTGTGATTCGCCACCCCCAACTTTCTTCTCGCACATATAAATATTTTCTTCATACATTCAGTCCAACCTGGTGTTCTCTTCACTCAAAAAAATGGCTTCAGACCATTCAAAAGCTAACCATCTGAACATGTGATGTAGCATCCACATAACTCTGTGCTACAACAGGTGTTAATATTGAACCCCGGCCCTCCATTCACTTACTAGACCTCTTATGTGTACACTCATATATGTATAAATTATGTTGTGTTGCCAAGATTAGGGTAACCGAAAACAAGTGATGACTTGACATTTTTCCAAATGTGTAAAATACGACTTTTCAGGTAACTCAAACTGGTCGAACCAATTCCTGTTTAGGGACCCTTATGCGTATATCAGGTACTCTAATAAACCGGAACTAACGAGAGCTCATCTTATGACTCCTGTTAATCTCATCATTTAAGAGTGATCATAACATGATCCGACAAGTGTGCAGATAATAATGGGACTATGGTTGAGAAGAATAGGCCACTATACAGAATGAGCTCAAATTCTCAGTAAATGGAAATCAGGAAAGACAGTAGCATCCAACTACAGAAGTTTCGGCTTAACATGGTACAATATGGTAATTAAAAAACGCTGTTCATTCGATCAAGTATGAATTCGACATTCACGTACCTTCTTTTCAAGATAGTACGGATCTCTGGGCATCCGTCAAGAACAAATTATTCAGAAAGCAATCTACTGGCCAAAACACCTGATGGACTATATGATGGAGTTCTTACGAGGATGGAAAATGACAAGTGACACTTCTCCCAAGTCGGATAAAATTTACATTAAAAAAATACTCTCAAAAGGCAAAGCGGGTGTTCATCTGGACGTCATGAGTTTGCGGACCGTTTATTCAGGGTCATTTCCTGGAACTTACCCAGTTCCATTTTTCTTTGCTAGGCTCATCCCAATCGGTTAGAAAGCCTGATGCTGGCTGCATTTGCACCTGAACCGGCCAAATAAGACGTGCCAACAATTCGGTCCTTTCATCGCGATTAGTCCACCGAAATGAGTGCCCGTCTTCGGGATTCACAATGATTGGTACGAAAGCTACAGTCACGTTCACCATGGCAGCGGTATTCTTTTGATAATGACGAGGGACAAATGATATTGGATCCAAATTTATTGTTGATGATAGGAAACCACAGTCTTACACAAAATAGTTACGTGAATTGTTCTCTTGGTTTCACAGAAATCATTTGCGTAAATGATCTCCTTTTTTATATATGATTTGTTTGTAGAGCTAGCCTCTTACTTTCTGTCTTTATCCAGTTTTAATTTCATAATACCAAACTGAGTGACTCACTTGGTGTTTGTCTGACCTCCTCAGTGCTTTATTTATTTTCATAATAAACCGTAATAGGCAATTTAGGCAGTGGGAACCCAAAATCACAACGGCCTTTGCCGACCTGGTGATTTGAGCTGAGTTTTTCTCTACAAAATACTACCAGTTCCCAAAGTACGAAATCAGTTGTCTTCAGTGATTATATTTCGACGCACCTTGGGGTACATTCAAAGTCTTCAACAAACCCCTATTCGACCTTCAACCCAGACAAAGACTGACCAACTTTAATACTGTCGTCGACGTGATAGGTAAGAGAACAATGGGGAATCAACGCAAGCCATTTTTATTCACTAGCGTTGCAATTTTCTAAATTGGACCATGGATGAGCGGTGTTCCTTTGACAGAATATCCATGAATAAGTATTTACCCACCATGGATAAATAACTGCATGGAAGTTCCGAAGAACAGAATGCATGAAGTTTATACGTGTGCATTTATTATTCAAAAATTTGAGAGGGAAGTCATTTCAGCACTCACTTCGTGTGATTATCAGCAAAGTAAAACGATTTATAGGTTATTGCTGAGCTAACCGTGAAATATTACATATCACAAAATACATGAGCCATGAAAGTGGAACATTCAACTCCGTCATTGAGAGTCAGTCCCGATAATTTATTATTGACTAGTTTTGTCACACGGGAGCACTACCGGTATGAGTGTTAGTTGTGGCTCGGTGAATAACGTCAAAAACTCCAATAAAACCACAATACTCCCTGCTACTACTTTTATGCAGTACTGAGGATGACCAAATTTGATTTGCTAATGTATCAAACCAGTGCTATACCAAATATGTACGCGGTTTTAAAAATGGAAGCAGGAATATTGATTTAATCTGAAAAAGATGTCCTAGAGAGTGCGAAACACCATTAAACCTACCTTCGGATTAAAGGTACAAGCAACCAGCTTTTTACGAAATACAGTAAACTTTATTGTAGGTGGCCGAAACACAAAATGTAGATGCGCTTCAAATTATATTCCCGATGGTCCCAAGTTGTATGTTGTCTCATTCATCGAAGATGATGGCCGTCATCTCCTGCAAAACTCCGAAGAAGTTTTTATCCATATAGGCTGTGCTGATTAAAAGGCGTCAGCAATTTCATGTCTGAGCTGTGAGTGGGCCAAGCCATGATCTTGAAGTCCTGATGAAATCTTCACTTTCTGGTGAGGTTGACTGTTTGCGTAATCATGTTGTCGTGTTGAAAAACCATGGTACTCAAGCTATTTTATGAAATTATCGGGAGCAAAAATTGACTTAGTGTTCTGATGTGGGAGTCAAGCGTCTACTTCTCGTCGAGAACTGCTAGCTGATATTTCCCGTCTTCAAAAAACCTCAAGTATAATCCATCACTGAACCATCTCCATAAACTTGACTATTGGGGTCTAGCTTACTTTTCTGAAAATCGTGCCAACATAACATGCCTCCACCAGGGCCGTCTGAATCAGACTTTTTCTTATAGCTAAATAGCAAGCTATGCCACTTAGCATTCCAAGTGATGTGACTGCTGGCCCGTTCTTCGGGGTATTGGTAATGACGATCAATCATCCAAGGAACCGACCTCATAGTCCTTTAATGCAAACGCGTTGCAAATTGTAGGAGTTGCTATCCACGCAGAAAGCCTAAAATCGGTGACAAGGACCTTTGCAGGTTCGATGCTCTTGTAAGTTGGTTCGAATCACCTCGTGGCCTGCTCGAAGACCTTTCTTCAAATCCCACATTTTCTCCTAATGATGCATTGATAGCGATTCTTCCGGAGATTTTCTTGGGAATCTGGCACATGCTCATCTTTGAGCCTCTTTATGCTAGTCCTTTTCTTGTTCTAGCCTTGAATCTCTCACTGTTCCTAAGTTATGACAAACGAGAGATTACTACTTCTCATGAGAATGCTTAGCTAGAATGAAATCTACTCACAAATCGTGCAGGACTTCAGCACTGTTGAATAACACCTTGCGAGTATCGAAAGTGATATATGAATGACAAAGGCGGTTCCTTTCGTGTGCCATTTCGGTATTTCTACCATTTGTTCAGGTGTGAGTTTATTGGCATTTCACACTCTCTGACACACTTTTTTCGGAATAAATCTATTTATCTACGGCAATTTTTAAATTCACTTGCATATTTGGTATAGCAGTGGGTTGGCGCACTAACGTATCGAATTTGGTCACCTTCAGTGATTCACATGAAAAATGGTAGCGGAATGACAGGGTGGTTTCGATGATTTTTCGTGCAATAAATGCACTGTTAATGATACTGAACAAGAACGAAACAGTTCTGCTTCTGTGCTTCGATGATCTTCTGTGGTGGTTTGTGCTTGCATGCTGCCTCACGAATGATTTCAATAAAACTCAAGGTTGAATATGAAGGTTTCCATCCAGTAAATAACCAATAATTTCACTCACAAGGAGCCTAGCCTTGAGACCTAATGCATTTGGGTGTGAATAATTCTCTTACAATCAAGACATAGATCAGCTTTACCTCGTAACTCTATAGAACTCCTCACTCCGTTGTTAAATACGAAATTGGTTCCTATTGCTACTTTGGTACTACCCATGAGTGGTTTACTCTGCAGCTGACGTTGCTATTGACATCATTCTTTTGTTTGTTCTCCGTTAACTGCATTTGCCTGTAAGCAGCAGGTTCAAACACTACGTCCACATACTGATTTCAAGAGAACGTGGACAAAAGCAGCACAAGCAATGATCCGTTCTCCGAGATGTGCAACGTGGCAAATTTTTCACCCTTTTGATCCGAACCCTTTTCCACGAATAGGCGAGTGCAAGTATTTCTATTCCTGTGTCAGTTACTCGGTAGTGCATTGTTTTGCGAGTATCCGTAAACTTTCATGTCTTTTGTGAGCCAGCTTATCATTCTCTGGAGATAATTATTGCTATACAAAATGAATTCGTGTCGTCTTTTGCTATTTTACGGCAGAAGAACTGTTTATGGTTAGAATTGTTTTGGTAACAAAGTTAACATGGTCAAATAGCCGAAGTCTACGGCACAAATACCACTATCAAAAATGTCATCAACAAAAACAATTTTATTTAAACTATGACTACAAATAATATCGCAGACTCTAGGAACAACAGAAAAAAGTTAGTTTTACCTATATCGAATGTAAGTTTTGCACCGCATCCCCCCCCCTTCTAAATGTGATGAATTCTTCAGGACAGCATGCAACTCGCATGCTGATCAGCTATGCCCAATGATAACCCGCGTCTGACCTCGAACCAAATGGATTGCAAATTTAGATGACTAATTGGAAACCACACCTTGGAAGCAAGCAAACTAGACCAAATGAGTGAGGCAAAATCAGATTAGCTTAATGGTCTACGATCTATCTCCACCGGACGTTGTGACCCGGAGGTCACCGAAGTTAAAGGGTGTCTCTGAAAGTGAAATGGGCTGTTTTCAGTTTCAACCGTGGTTCGGGATTGTAGGAGGCCTAGCAATTACGGGGTTGGCAAACGTTTTGCAAAAGCACCATGATTGTTAACCGGGCATAAGTGAAGCCTTCGTGTGGACTGAAAATCAGTTTGTGATGTGGCTTTCACTCATAAGTATTAGGTTTGTGATTGTGGGATCACGTCCAATACGTTTACCCGTCGTCAAAATAGAAAGCTATCAACGGTGATGACATTATTGAGAAAATGGACGAGTAACGGCTCTTAGAACGCATATCGAAGCAGATTGCTGATGCTGTCACCTACTCTCCGTGACTGGTAGCAATATTATATCTCTAATATGCTTGTTTCGATATTGTAGTCTGTCGAAATGAAGTACAAAGGTTTCACTTTTCCGTGAGAGTTGGAGAGGACCATTCAGTCAGGTTACAGGAAAATGGACGCACCGTACTAGAAATAACCAGTAGAGAATTGAACAAAATCTCAATTCTGGGATCTCAGGGCTGTTGATAAATTCAGATAATCTATCACAAGTATTCGAAGTGGACTTTTTCGTTAAAGGTTTACATGGTTTAGGCTGAACATTAACGCTTAAAAGTCGAATTATTCTGTTTTCGTTGAAACCAAAGATAGGTAATTTTGGTCGGATGCGAACACGTCAAACTAATTTCTCAAAAACTTACCGGTAAAACCTTTCACCTTTATTTCACTCTCGTGCACCATGCTGAGAAACACCAGTCAGCTCTGAAGATCAACTGGAATCTGCAAGTAGTCACGTGCTGAATGAACTTTCGAGGACGTTGCGCAACCAGTTATCGGTATGTGATGTAATTTCAGTCTCAGTTGACGTGGGTACCGCTAGCTACTCGAATAACATTGGTTTTATCATCACCACAAGAAGCGGATACAGCTAGGATTTGTAAGTGAGCAGGATTGGCCTCCCCTTTAGTGAATTAATTGTTTAATAGAGTCTCAAACAGCAACAAGCGGACTTTATGCCCAGTTTTCGTGGTTATCCTCATATCAGAATCGGCGGATCTTCTTCAGGATTTATTTCAGTCTTACTGGACTGCGACTGGCAGACTCATATAAACCGACAAAAGTGGTCCATCTCAGCCTGCCATTGAAAGACTGCGAGTCTCGGAAAGCAATCATAAAAAACAAATTATTTTATCCACAGGCTCAATAAGGTTCTCAGAAGCATCAACACCAAGAACGACTGAGAGAACCATGTATTGAATCTTGCGACACAAAAGACCCAGAGTTTCCTGTCGCAGAAAGTAATCACTAACCCTTATTGTTATCAATAAAGACATGGATGAAGCAAGCTATTTTTTGGAAAACATTTATTATTTCCATAAGACCAGCCGTATGCGCTTTTATTCACAGACCCTTTCACCAGGACATACCCTAATTTCCATTTGACTGGCCTGCAGAATTTTACAAACAAAGCCAGAAAACGCCAATGGAGTGTCGTAAGATTATTCAGAATAGAAATGAATTCACAGGAATTCATTTCTTTGGGGCAGACTATCCGAGAGAAAACAGTTGTGAAACTATGTGTCGAATGGTGTAAGACTGGAAATCACGAGAGCACATTAATTCTGTTTCATCAAGATCAGTGAAATCCACTTGTGACTCAAACCAATAGTGCTCGATTTGAAGTTATACAGTTTTATCACTAGATTATTGGCCTCGATTCAGGAAGGTTCGCCTGAAGTTAGAACTGTATGGAAAAAATGCTCGTTCGTCACTGAATTTGAAAGCTAACAACTTTTCATCCGGACAGTATTCTGGTCTTACGACAAACTTCCTTTCTGAATTTCACAGAGGATTGAAAAGAGCAAATTTGACGTGACTTTAAACCCCGGTTGATGGACGTTCTGCTTGTGACGGCAACAAGAGGAATTAGTTGCGAGTGATAATTAGATGGGGCAAAATCAAGCGCATTATGCAATTTCACCTCACTGCATCCAGGTGCATCACTACCAAGCAATTCACAAAGTTCGCGGGTTGCTCTGCCTAGGGGGTGTGAAAAATTACAGACGGGAAACTGGGAATATCTGGATCAATTTCATAGAGTAACAAAATGCTTGATTTAGGAAATAACATCCCGTAACTAATCATGCAAGCTATACACGAATCGGTTTACTCAACGAAATGAGCAAATTCCAAATCAGATTGAAATGATATAGGTTTCGGGAATCAGTATCAACTTCCAAACATGGCTGAAAGGAAGCGTTTGCTGCAGTCAGCAGAAGACGTTATAGTTGGGCATATGTGTTAACTGGGATTATCTGAAGCATAAACGTCAATTACATTGGACGCAAAAACGACACGAGATATTTGTTTGCTTTCTTTCGTTCTGACGAGGTTTGACCGTCAGGTCTGGCTATCGCATATCGCAATGCTTGAGAATCATAAATCGTACAGACTTCTTTCCAAGTAACTCATTTCAACTTTTCTATCATTTGCCTGTCCAGTGATGATAGTTCACTAGGTAGAAGTGTGCTCGGCGTTGTGGAGAGGATAATATTTGACAAGTGAATATTAAGTCCCTCAGTGAAGCAAACCATCTGGAAACTAGAAATGTGGGGCACTCATGTGCCTGATCTTTGGAGGAATAAAATCCATTCAAAGTAAACGAACCTGTGCTCAAAGAGTATTTGATTTGTACTCAGAAGTGACATAGTTATACCAAAAGTCTTTCGCGATGAATCTGTAGACCTTTCCACAATGAATGCAACATAAGAAAACGTCCGCAATTCAAATGAATTTCTCAGTCATTAGTGAAATTTCCAGTAACAACTATTTTACATACAAATCCTCCTTTTAATTTAAGCTAATCGAAATAATGCTAATTCATAATTATTAACTTTCAGGGCACCACCGTATAGGACAAATTAGAACCATAGAAATATTTTGGGCGAAAAACAATCTAACCAATATGTTCATTTTATGAGTCCTCGGTCAGAAAGATTCTTTAATGTGAGGACATCTCAGGTCACAATTAAAATCATGCTTTTGATAAATGGTGACTTCACGATTCCCACGACCCCTAAACAGAATACACTGGGAACATTAAACAACTAGGGAAGTGAATTAGTTCCTCTGAGGTCTATTTCCTGCAAGTGGCTGTTATCTTGCGTCCGAAATATGAGACCAGATTAAGACAAAATAGTGGACCTATTGCTAATGGGATCTGTTTCCAAACCTACACATAGAAAACATGATACTATGTCAGGGCTCCTGAAAACATCGCTGCCCTAATCTATTTGGGAAAGGAGGTTAAAAGATCTTGGAAATGAATCACTGAGGTCAGTCGGAGACATAGGAATCAAAACCGAATCTCAAATGGATACAACAACTGTTTTTGGTGTTCCGGCGACTTTCAGGGGGGAAAACAGGTTAGTCATCATCGAGGTTTACTGAAATGGACTTGGTGTTCAGACAAACCCTCCCAACGTTGATGGTAAACTGTAAATTGGATGTTTCTGGTTTGGTCGCACGAGGTGAAAGAATGAAATCATGTCACGCACGTAGACGCAAGTTGTGGTCATGAAATATTTCCTCAGATTGTCAATTCAGCGTTTATGCTTATCCAGTTATGCTTTCGTAATCTCTTCTACACAACAGAGATACCCGTGAATTCTTTGGATGAGTGATTTCATTCACAGTTCAAGTAATTCCATACTGTTTAAATTGGCCAATACATCAATGCAATCAGCCTTCGCAGTACTTAGGTACCGTGGAATATGTTCGATGTTATTAATGAAGCAGTTGCCTTTCTCAATGACTAACTCCGCATCTCGCCAGGTGCCACTTTAGTAATTCATTTGGTACGTAGGCTATTTTGGGATTAAAAAGTGGGTATAATGAATAATTTCGTTGTTATTTAAGACTCAAACTTATCGATAACATTTTCGGATAGAGTCTGTTAGAGAAAAAATCAAAATAAGTATTCACAAGTGGTATAAGCTATAAAATATGGTTTCCGCAAAAATGGCCTATACAGATTTCGTTTTATCGCTGAATAAGTAGTTCTATACGTGATATATCATCGCCCAAGAACTGCTTGAATGAATACGAGGTAGTATTTTATGCTTGCTGTCTCATTTACTCATTATATAAAACAGAGTTATTCGAAGTCATCTCGAGTTTTCCGCACTCTAGTGTCCAGCAGATAAACCATTGTTAAAACCTGTAAAATGGCGGAGCACTTCATTAGTGATGGGCACCTACCTGTGGCACAGTTCATTTACTTTCATGTCAAACAAAAGTACACCACAATTCAGGGTATTAACAGGGGAAGGAAGCGAATACTTGGCGGATATCTGAAAACGTGCGTCAGAAACCCCGAGATTGCATAAAATGTATCCTGGATCATTTTGCTACATCTTTACAAAATATACTCCTCGGAGAAATTAATCAGTTGTATTGCGAAAGGGAGGAAGGGATTGGTTAAAATAAACATGTCTGTCGGATGGTCACAAAACTATCATCACAAATAGCTACCATACCAGGGATAACTTGATCTTCCATCCACATTATTTACACAGTTCAATGTGGTGTTTACCGACTGAAAACGCATTCACATACTTTGATAATTTGGTTTTTCTGGTCAAATAGATCAATCTAAACGCCTGAATTACGACGGTTTAGTGTTTTTTTCAGTGAGGTCTTCGAGCAGTCGATGACCTGACGTAGATGAACACCTCTCCAAGCCACCCTCTTGCACCGCTGACGACGGGGTTGACACTGAAGAGAAAATTGTTGGTTCTGATGCTTTCTTTCCTGCAAATTCGATTTCACCGTTCCATCCCGACTCTGAGAATTCAATCCGAATTCAACTGATCCTACTTCTCGAAGTGGATATATCAGTTTACCATGTGATTGTTTCCGGATGACATTGATTTACGCCCTACTGATATCTATCATTTGTTCACTCTTACTCTCCACCGTTGTCTGTTCACCCATCCTGCCTCAGACGGGGCCAGCGATGTTGATGACGATGAAACCCAACATACCGGTTGAAAATGTGAACAGGAACTGTCATTACCATGTTACAGTACACCTGTGTGTTTCATCCGCTTAGGTTTTATCTGACAAATCTATGAAACCAAATACAATATTGTTTAGTACTATGAAGCGAGTTTGTAACTGTGAATATTTCCAAATTTTCGATATGATCTATCCGTAAGCAAAGTGATCCATTTCACTCGTACTTGCCAGAAAATATTCAGCACATCGGTTGGAATATGGGATGAGTCCGTCGGAAATGATCAGGAATATGTAAGCCTTTAACGAGAAGTAGCCGTTGAGCATTTATCGAATGGCTAACTGAAAGCCGTGGAAACTTGAAACGGAGGACCATGTCATGTGGTAACCAGCGTGAGAATGGTGACAGTGAGGAGTCTAGGAAAGGTCTCTGCTAACTTGAATAAACGGGCCTCAATGTAGGTTCTTATTTTTTGTGCAATCTTACTGAATTCAATTCAGTCAGCCTGTAAATAGGAAGGGCTTCAGAGAAAGATACATTTACGAACATTCATTGTCATCTTGGAAGTAGAGGAAACAGTTCTTCCAGTTTTTTTCCTATTTCAAAATTATCCCATCATAGCTCTTGCATTATACCAAAAAATTCTCAAGATTCAACAAGTTCCTTTGAAATGCTTTCAGCGTTTTCCGTTTACACGCAAGGAACTTTCACTACGGAATCTTATAATAAAACTTCGGTAATTCATCACTCATCTGCTTGATAAATACATCGAAACCACAAGCAGAAGTCCACAAATAAGTGACTCTACGTCGTTATAAGATTGATTTGGATTAGTGTCTCACCTGGATTAATATTATTTAATACCTGGAACCAATAAAATGGATTTCAATATTGCCATACTGCATTTCGGTACTTGTAAAAGTTAAACATGGTTATTTTGCTTCGATATGTTCCCGCCCTGGTGCAGACGTCGAAGAATAATGCTTATTTTGCTATCTGATTAAAGTATGCTATCTTTACTACTGCGATTTTTCTCAGCATCGGATACTTTTATTTTCCACAGAAGTTCTGAATATTTTGCTATTCATTCATTCCAGTTTAGGAAAGTTTTCAAGGAGTAATGGACAGATGTATTGCCTCTGACGCTTTTAGTTTTGACATGATACGAAAATCCACAAGTATGGAAGAATAATGTGAGTATTCCAGCAGTTTCTGAAGTAATTGCTATATGTTTATTTAAGAATAAAACCTGACAACTTAGAGTGAATGTTCAGGATATATGTGTTAGAAAGGTTCTCGAAGGTATTCGTGAATATGGATTACCTCCGTCACGAAAATTATTTTGGATGAGCAAGTGGACTTAAGAGGGAACCGAAGACCATATGGTTTAAAGTTTCATACAATCTAATCCCGTTCAGTACTCTCTTTCACTATATAGTCAATGACATTTCAGTTTGGAACACTCACCAGAATGTTCCATACGGTTGGTTTGTCCTGGAATTTCATAAACATATCCGTGAAACGATAAGCTTCTGGTCGCTCATCTGCAGTTTGCATGTGCTGTGATTGCCACTGAAGAAAATCCACACTCTGTGCTTGATTGACTGTCTGCCCCGGGGCCAATGTTCGACCAAATATAATAACGGATTTCCCCTGTCCGGCTTTTGAGACAGATCCAACGGAGATAATGTAGTTGGTGTTTTGACGCAAACCGTCTAGATGAGCTTTTGTTTCAGGGCCAGAACGAATTAACTCCGTCTGGTGCTGTCGTGCCGAGTACTGATCGACGGTGTTGACCACAGATGTGTGATTCACGATTGTGCGCCAGAAAGAGGACTGTCGAGAAGTGGTTACCCTTGGAACCGCGGGATATTTGAGCATCCAGTCAACTGCACTCCTTCCAAATCTTATTCTATCTGGAATTTTTAGTACGTGATCGAAATCAATAATCTGCAAAGAAAGAGGAGGTTGAGTGAAATAAATTACGGACTGATTGGTGACAATAACCTTCATTTTAGGTGATAAATTGGTAAACGGCAAGAGGGATCCAAAAAAATAGCCACATTTTATCAGGTTTCTTTTTTCAAGCACATCCCAGTCAAAGGGTTATATGATGTCAGGTGGGATAATCCATCAGCCTCATTTAGGTCGCCTTTTTGAACCCCGAAAAGTGTTTCGCTTGTGGCTGTCCCGTGTTATTCGTTGATGGACAGACCATGGCATAGGTTGTTACCACGAAATTTGACTGGCTGAGTCTAATCAAATACAAAGAATGGTACACGGGTGTCTGACTCCTTATGATAACCTAGTAATAGTTTTTAATGATAAACCCTGTAGAAAAACAAATGATCCTGGAAGTTCTCCAATAAATTGAGGTATGCGTCTTGCGCACAGCTTAGCTTTTGTCAAGGCGTCAGTAAAAGTAATTTGTGCGCCTTATGATCTCATATCTACAATTTAAACAGCGTAATATGTGTGACGTGATAGATTTATTTTTCCAAGCCCTAACAAAATTTTCCTTGGGGAGGGGAGCCTACAATCCCGGGAGAAAATTCACATGGTTTCTTTATGATAGTGAATGATAAGAATGACTTTGCAAAAAACCTAGGCGTCCTGGATAGAATAAAATTCATTCAACCAAAAGCGATTAGTACTTAGACCTGCTTTTGAACAGCACCAATACTAACTGCAAAATGTTTTTTAGGCCGCATCTATTTAATATATTTATTTGACCATACAGCCAACTGAATAGCGTATTTATATTTGACTATTATATTTCGTGAAAGACCACCTGCTTGTATATCAGTTGTCCTTTTCAATTATCGAAAGCTTTTTATTCCTACAATGGATCTGGATTCTAAAACAGCACAAAGTTCACTTTTGTCTCCCATTTGTATTTATTGTGTACATTACCTCTCACATAAGACAGATATGCTATCACCAATCAGTCTGTAATTCCATCTGTTCGTGGTAAAATCCTCAAACTCGCATTCAGTTTAAGGTAGCTTCCTAAAAAGGCGACAAATCATGAAAACCTTTGATTGGACTTTCCCTAATTTGTTGAAAAGCGATGCATTCTATTCTATTACGAACGACTGGGACTTTTAGTGAAGACAGTGGATAATCTCTTGGCAGTAAACCGAATTTGAAATCTGGCACAGTTTTTGTGCCCCATTAAATTTAATAAATATTCGGTACGCACTAAGCTGAATTTAGTCGCAGGGTTTTGAGGTCCAAAGTTATGAAAAGAGCAGCATTCATCTGATTGTATACAACGGAGCACCGTACTTCGCTGGAAAAGTTCTTGGTGAATGAATGTATAAAAAGGCTAACTAAAAATTTCAATGAAATGTGGCACGAAATATCAGTCTCGTCATGGAGACAAGTTTGATTGACGGGGCCCCGATGTATGTGCGAATCCTCCACTTACGTATTTCAGCGTGAAATGTTCGTTGTTTTTGAAAGCAGTTTTTGGACAAATTCTATGACTGCACTTTTAGTTTAATATTCGTGCAAACCGAAGGACATTCACCCCTACTGAAATGCGCCTTGACTTCATTTCATACATCTATAGCATTTTACGCACTCAGCTGTTTTCCTATTTCCAAATGCAAGAACAATCCAGTGCCACTGTCCCCTTTTACTGTGCAGTTGCTATATCAGCAGAGCAATCACTATAAAAAAACATTAATCACTTTTCACATCAGAAGACGAACGATTTATTCTATTCTGTATGAATTTATCCAGTCAAAAGCAGCCCCAATCCGGTAAACTTAAGAAGAAAGGCTGTCGCAAATCAGCCCCACGAAACGGAGCCAAAGATCTAGAATGTAGATTTTCCTGCCCCGGGATAAAAAGTAATCATTAGATAATTTCCGAACTGCCTGGAAAAGGTGGAACGTACTTGTCGTTCATAGTCGTGGATACTCGTGGCAGGTACATCATTACTACTCTCGATTGCAAGTCTACTCATATAGGTAGACAGGCTTAAACCGAAGTCTAAGAATGACTCCAAAGCAAAGGTGATGTTGACTTTAGGTGGAATACAATGTATTGCGTCAGAGGGAATATTGATTGGTCTGTTCATTTCAGTAAAGTTAAACGATTCGGATATCAGAAAGAGTGGTGATTTTACTAAAGTATTAGTCAACGAACGTATCATGAATTCCAGAATAGTATTAAATACATTCGGTGCCTCTTTCGAGCTGTGACGATATCAAGCTGTGGAAGCTGACAGTTTTGCTCTGATAGTGCAGCTCCCTGTGAAATCGAAGGGTAATACAAAATAAGAAGGAAGAAAAACTTCAGACTTCTGACATAAGGATATTTTCTTCCAAAAATGATTTTGCTATTTGCATTTCTATGCACATTATTACTCATTTTTACGTATCTAGAGGTTTCCACTCAAAACCTATTTGCGTGACATGTCCGTCCAATTTTATCGACACAAGACCGCTCAAAACTTAAACTGAAAAAGGTTCTTCTTCAATATTTAAATGTGGTAGGTGCCAGTAAAAAGCGTGAGATTCGTTACCCAATACCCTAGACATATTGTAAATTAGTTTGGTAACCGAACGGTACTAAGTTACCTGGGTGTATTTAATGATATAGTGCAGAATCGGTCCGTTGTTTTCACGAGGTTGTCTCCACTGTAGGTGGAAAGCATTGGCTTCGTTGGCTTCCACCATCAAATTTCTGACGCAACCAGGGACTAGTAAACGGAACGAACAGGGAAAATAGTAGCGAAAAACGATTTAGGTGCATTGGAAAATAAATTAAAAGTTGAAGAACCTTAGTCCCATTTTGTCAACTACACGAATTTCCAGTGCCACCTAACATACATCGATGTTTCCGATTTCCATGAGAAGAACAGTTCGACTACAATGGCCTGCATAACTTCACCCTGGTTTCTAATGAACAATAGCCGGGGGTGTGCAAGCGATCATCAACCTGGACAATGGGGTATGACGTCTTGGATCTGACTCCAGCCACCGCTGATAACGTCACCTTCCGCCCATTTTCATCGAACTCA
This sequence comes from Fasciola hepatica, assembly GCA_948099385.1. Lineage (NCBI taxonomy): Eukaryota > Metazoa > Platyhelminthes > Trematoda > Plagiorchiida > Fasciolidae > Fasciola > Fasciola hepatica. The sequence continues at coordinate 2,076,626 of CANUEZ040000126.1, read as the reverse complement.
GCCCCATTCCCCAAACATGACACGCCGTTCCAAACTAGATGAAAGAAAGTGAAATACTATTCTTTTCATGGGGGAAGGAACAAGCATCAACAGAGGACAGATGGAATCCAACTGTGGAATTCAGTCTGTCCTGGGCTGAAGTATTTCGAACTCTCAGGAAGTTTCGAAATGGAACTGGGTGCAAAGTGTTATTTATTGTATTTTAAAATAACCTCTATAAATAATCACTGCTGGAATCATTCAGACCGAGTAGTTCATCTTTGTCCGACTACCGCTACTCAGCTGATCTTCGTCCCATGAAATATCTGCTTGAATGATCAGGGATAATATTCAACGATTTTATCAAACCGATAAATAAATAATGCCAAAAGAGAGCAACTTTGTTCCTCTGACAGCCTGTTCGCAGACTGGTCTCGGATGAGTTGATTACTTCCCGAGGGATATAGCTAACGTGTAAGCCGGGAATTGAGATCAACATGGAGAGTGATACACTAGAACTTCAGTCAACTCACTGGTTATCACTCGTGATACACCACAGCAAAGATAAAGAATTAACATGTGAGGGAAGTGTCCGGTTTTAAGTGAACATTATGAAAAGCCAGTTTGCAAATCTATCTGATGACAGCTAACCCTAGCCGTCACTTGTGCACTCTTGCTAGCTGTGAGGCTCACTAATGTACAGTTTATATAACAATACAGAGGTAAGTATTTGAGTACCATGAATAAAATTAGCTGTACAATATGCATCAGTTGTTTGAATTATTTAGTGCAGCAATGTCATTCATGTTTGTTTATTTTGTATGAAAAGGTCAGGTGTTTCAAAATATCCTTTGAAGTTCACATGAAATTACGGTATCACGATTTTACAAGGTATCAGTAAATGTACGACCTTGAAGCGAAGCTTTTTTTGTTTCGTGTTGGAAATGTTTGCTTCGAATTTGTTGTTCCGTTTCGTGTATCCAGTTATAAAGTGCCTGTAGGGTATGTGAAATGTAAACCTCAATTTATTCCGTCATTTGAACATACAATACACTGAATTGAAATCAAGTGTGGTGTCAAAGCAGCAAACAACAAACATAAAAATGGAGGAGGGCTAAATTGTTACATAATATAAGCAGCGAGTAGTAAAACGATGAGGAGCTGTGACTTCTTTCATTTTTGCCGTACGCCCTTTGGTATTTTCTGCAATTTCGTTTCTAATGTTTTATATTTATGGAACAAGCCAGTTTATTAGATAGATTGTGATAACATTCACCTCACTGATTTCTATTCTGAGCCCTATCCATCAAAGTCTCCAACCAGCCACAATCGTCATCCCTTGGACCCCAACCAGGAAGCAGGGAAGCACAAACCGAAGCCAGCGCAGCCGTTAGCTTCTTCATTCCCCTACTCCATGTCGGAGTCTGGCCGACTCGTGTGTTCATCCAGGTTTACTCAAAATGTACGAAAAGAGCGCGGAAAGGTAGCCTATGAGCAGGAGTAGAAAAAAGATGTCGGATCTACCAAATGTGGAGCTGAGCGATCACATCGGTTAGAGGACGATTATCCGCGTCCAATATACGATCGTGCATCTCATTACTACTCACTCAGTGTTTCCATCAGATGTGAGCAAAACACTGGAGATGTCGGTTGTAAAAGAACAGACAGAGTAGGCCAGTCTTGCAGCAGTAGGATAAAACACAACAAACGGCAGCGAAGTATATCTGTCGCCTAAGAGGCTGCTGGCATTCGCTGCGGCGCACGGGTGTCACCGTTTGGCGAAAGCTGTTCTGGCTCTCGCTATTAGTAAGGTGATCACCCAACACCAACTGCAGCCGTAATCAAGCTCCTAAGGTATCTAAAGCTATCGACTAACTCCAGCATACCGCGGCAGAGGGCGATCGTAGACACAAGCTCCTACGAGTCTTATAAAAACACCTTGCATTTGTAAGGCGCAAAGTGCATATCATATCTGGATACCTCAGTCTCCAGGCCGTTCAAAACGTGTAGCCTTGCCTGTGCATGGTTACTCAGCAAAGAGGTATCACTGGAGTATCGTAAACCAAGAATTCTGTTCCCTGAGGGAGTTCAGCTTTACCGTTTGACAAACCAGATAAGACACTACGTATAACATCCTCTGTGGCCAAGTAAAAGGGAAATGGGAATTAGGACAACTCTGCCGTACCCCACTGGAGACCACAAAAGCACCACGGAAGCTGGTCGTTTGCCGTAATCCGACCTGAGGTGAGACGATACAATCCTTTGAGAAGGGGCACTTTCGAAATAATCCATTTCTCAACAGACAATCCCATGGTGCAGTTCTATCGGCAGAGTAGAAAGTCGCTCGAATACTAACCGAGAACATGATGACCTTCGGTCAATGGAAGGCATGAAGGAGCCGTAGAAAATGTCGGAGGGTGAAGATTTGAGAAGAGAAGTCATAAACAGGTTTGGGCAACATATCCTGGACGATATCGCTGCATACTCCAGTTAATGTAGTTTTTATATAGTCTATAGAATAACCAATAAAACTGTGACAAACTGAGATGAAAAGTTATAGGAGCGAACAAAAATGAGGGGGGGGGGTTAAATGCTAGGTCACCAGGGAAGGGCAAAACTGATAAGCCATCCAAGCTGTTTGCACTGTTCGGGTTTACAACCGAGAATGAATAAGGTGTCAGCGTATCTAAGCAATCTCGTATATGAGATGTTGTATATAACCTTAAACAAGTAGCTTGGATTTTCGGAGTTTCTGCTCAACAAAATGTTGCGCAATTGATGATCTGATTGCTTTTGTTTTGATATCGTCATTGTGAACTAACTACTTACAGATTTTTGAAGCCCCATTGGAATATACTCATTTATTTGGTGATGTAACTGTCTCCCTATTCTCCCTACGTAGACGGCTTAGCATCTACAGATGAATTGATAGAAGCAGTTTGGTTTGGCGCGGAGAGGCAGCGGCTCTTTCATCGACTGTGTTGGTATCCGTGTCGTTGTGGAAATTATGGCTGGATCAGCCGTGTGTTAAGTGCTTTTGACGACTGACCTCAAGCTCGTACTAATTAGTTGGTTGACGTCGCCACCTTTGAATGAATTTCGCGGAAAAACTGTTAACTTCTGGGCACTTTGTGGCTCTGTAGTGTATGACTTTTCTAGTGTTTCAGGATAGACTGTACTGGATAACCGTTGAACTTAGCGTTGTGATTAGCTTTTCATACTCATCGGCTAATGTGTCTTCCGTGCGTATTTTACTTGTCACGTGAAACAATGTTTCATAGATACGAAGATCGTGAAATGCACATATCGCCCAATCTACTTGTTTCCCGGTAGACTGATCTCCTAACTGAGCCATCCGGTCGACTAGAAATATCCATATCCAGGGAAGCGATGTGACTGTTCCCCACCCTGCGATGAGTCAGTTTGATGTTTGGGCGGACACTAATAAATTGATCAAATAACATATCTGCATAGCTACTGTTGCCACTGCTGATGAATTAGCCACCAACTTAAAGGCAGCTGAGGTTAGCTCTTGAAAAGTCTCGTTGTAATTCATGTTCTAACTAACCAACTAAAATATCTTCCAGAATAGGTCCCATGGCGACCCCATTTACTTGCCGAAATCCTATGTTGAGAAAAGGGAAGCGCAATTTTGATGTGCAAAGGAGTAAAAGCTTTGCAAGCTCGTCCGCAGATAATCCAGCGTTACGTCTGTTTTCTTCAATAGTTTGACAAATCATCTGAATAGTTTCATGGAGCAGAATATTAGTGAACAGGAATTCATATCTTTTGTGAGGACCTTTTTTTCTTACATTCCGGTCCTTGAGATTTTGGCGCTTTTCGAACGTGCCCCTTGTTTTATATTCCTTAACTTTGTCTAACTGGTTTCAGCGATTGCACTAACCACTTGACTAAAGTATGTTGGGTTGAATTGACCATGCTTGAGATTGGTCTCATCTGACCACCAGCTAGTCGATTCAGATATCAGATTTACTTGCCTAAACACGTTCAATTCGGAATAGATCTTTCTCTCGAATCCTTGATGGTCATACAAAGAAGAGTCCAGCCTGAACTTGGTCTTAGCACCTTTTCTTTTGCGGGATGACTTGTCCATTAATATTACTCCGGTTGCTTTTTCTGGACATAAAATTAGGATTTTCAGATTCCTTCTCAATTGCTTGAGTGTACTGATGTGTTCTTTAGTTAACTGATTATTTTATTTTGTATGAGTGATCCTGTACTGTTGTTTCAGGCCCACCAATTTTGCCCTAAGCCAGCCTACTGCGTCATAATATACTAGATTTACTCTCGACGGATAGTCATAGAAGACTTCAAAAGTGGCTTGTGACTCGACACGATTAGATCTTGTTGGTTGAATAATGTAATTTAGACCACAAGCTAGAGCTACAAGTTGTAGTCGACAGAGTTGGTATGAAGACAAATTGTGAACATACTTTTCAGGATTTACACAAAATGGAGACACCATCAACTCACGATTCAGTGACTTGCACAACCACTTTAATTTCTATGTGCAGCTTCGGCGAACTTTCTCGGAACAGAAACTAGTGATCTTCACGAGACATAGCAAACGCAGGTGGTGAGCGACAGCTGATGCTTTGTGTACCTTTGTGTTTGACTGTGACAGTCTAAATCTGCGTTCTTCAGTATGACATTTAGTTAACCGTTTCAAGTTCCACTATGTTGGACGTATCTTATTCTTTGGTAAAAGCTTGCAATAGCTCATGGGATAACGATCTGGACAACACACTTTATTATAAGATTTGATCGATACATACACAACCGGTGAGACACCCAATCTATTCCTTGCTAGTCTGCTCTTCACGCGTTCGGTACAACCTGCGAAGTATGATAGATGCAAGCAGCTTTGAGGATTTTGAGATAAGGCCCGAGTACCCAGGGTTAGCGCAGTTACAGTGCCAGCCCTCCTGAAAGATGAGAATACCAGTCGATAACCCCCACAAAGTTCGACCCTGCTCTGAATTCCAAACCTTTGAGGACAATACTTAAAGTTCTCTAACAAGATGAACTCCACCAACTTTAAAAAGGACTGTTAGGAAACCATCAGAGCCCGACTGTCTGCAACGTCTTCAGGTTTGGACTTCTACGTAGAACTCCATTTCAGAACGTGGATTTGTTGAAACAGACCATAAGATGTACGCTAGGAGAATCATTTGTGAAGCTGACAAAGCAGGCCAGATAAAAAGTCTCTGGAAGTGCTCTGCCCTGCGTTAGAGACGCAGATGTCGACTGTGAATTGTCGAGCCACCAGCTTCACCAATAGTTTCTCCCGTATTTAGTGGTGACTCGAATGAAACAGAACATCTTGCGGTTTTCTCCAAGGCAGCAGCACATCACATCTCGGATGCAAGTTGCAACCACCAGATTTTGCCATCCCTACGAAGACTTGCGGTAAGTGCGCGCCTCTTTATGAGCCGCACTTTTTATACTCGCTTCCAGTCGGAATTCACTGGCATGCTCTGAGAAAGCACAGAGTATCAGCAGAAATACGAATTCTTACTGAGCTGCGGGGCAGGCCACAAGTCTCTAGTATTCTTGATAAGAGACCAATGCTACATCTAACTTTCAGCAGGCTCGTTTCGGAAGACGGATAAGTAAGATAGATAGGAGAGCTTATCGTAATCTAAATGTCATTGCAGTATATGTTTGGAGCGTCCGCCAAAGCAGACAGACAGCTTAGTACAAACTAATGCTCGGTCGGAATAAAGCAGGCTGTTCCAGTACGAGCGACGGTCGTGTATGTAACCCCACCGTTTGTGGCTCCCTGTGATATGGTCGACCTGGCTACGTTGCTGATTCGAAGAGTGCAGCTCCAAGCGGAGTATCGGTTTTTGGAGCTTCTGAAACTCGTATTGATGAGGAACAGGCGATGGTCTGAGAGCAGGGCTAAAAACTATTCCCCCTTTTTCCGAGCGACAAAAATCTAGCTCAGAAGGGCCTCACAAATGTGTCTCTTTCGATGATAGCCGACCAACTCTAGCATTCAGATCTGTCAGAATCCCGATATCGGCCAGGGTTGTTTTGTGCAATAGATGGTGAAGCTTCTGATGAAAGTTATCTCTGATTGCATCTGGGCCGCAATCAGTGGGTGCATAAGCCGAAACGACAAACAGATTGCATCCACCGGGACTGTGACTGCTCGCTTTGCACAAAACGCCAAGCCTCACTGAACAAAACCGGCTGTCGACTGGGATCCATTCCAGCAAGGGACTCAAACGTACGAGCTAGACCTGCCTGTCTTCCCATACGCATTACGGGTCTAGCTCTGAATGTCTGCAGGTTTGAAAAGGTACTGAGAACAAAGTAGAGCATCAGCCGGTGGTGGCGGGCTCGATGAAACTTGAAAGCCATCTGAGGAAGGACGGAAGCTATCATAGTCAGGATTCCCATCAGTAGTACTGTAGTTATCACGGTCAGTCGAAGTTCCCGTGCTGTGTTAGAGCAAGAGAATGTTGAAGGCGAGTGGGTACTGAAAAGCGCGTTCTTGTGTACGATGTAAGAAATAGTTGTGTGTGTGTCTGAGAAGGGGCCAGTGGTTGTACGAGTGAAATCTTCCATGGTTGTTCGTGTTTGACATGAGCAAGGATCATTCCTTGTTTCCTTCCAAGTTTACTTCAGTGTCGTGTTTCTCATTATTATTTCTGATTGTGGTCCGTGTTGTTGACGTATTGAAAATTTTATTTTGGCAGGCCTCTATCTAAAAACACAAATGCTCTACGCCGAGGCGGTCAAATAATTTTTACACAGGTTTTCCCTAGATTTTACCGTGGAAATAGCTTATGTTGAGTGAAGCAAACACCGCTCTGCGTGGACAAAAGGTACGTTGCACCAAAAATTCATTTTATCTGCCAAAAATAACTATTCTATGGAACGGAAAAGTTTCACATTCCATGTGAGAAAGACCCTCGTAGTTTATTTTTCTTTGGTTAACTAAACGGACGATTTTCCTTAGAATTATGGCTTACTCTTGCAAACGTATTTAACCTGTACTTGTGGGGGGGTCTAGTTTAATATAATCTCAAAAACACATAGTCAGTTAGGGTGACTAATTTCAAACTCATTATTTTCACCTCGTTAGGTATAAAAGTTTCATTAAAAATTTTCAATATTTCTATAGCATTCGGAATCAACGTTTAGGCGTGGCTGAGTAAATGTAGCACCCTGGGCGCTGTGGAACGAATAGGTATTTGTCTAGTGACCTGTCTCCGAAAAACAACAAAGCCGTGAGAATAAAGCTCATGGCAGTGCCCATCGAAAACTGAGTCCTCTTGACCAACTGAAAATAGAATTATGAGATATTTACATTAGTTACAAAAGCCTGTAGGGCTTAACCGCAACCAACCATCAAAAAGTTCAATTTCTCCCGGTGCAGCTCAGTTATTTCAACTATCAGTCTCCCACTTTTGTGCTCTTGTTTTGGTTGCAACTGCGCAAACTTCCTCAGGGACTGAGCTGCAGTGTGCTTCATTTCCACTTTTTCGTTTGACATTTCTGTTCTTTGTAGCCAGACCGATGAAATATGTAAGTCAAGATGAACTGCGCCCGGGGAGTAGATACTTTTATTCATAATGCGATAATTCCTTATAGGTTCAGAAGGATACCTTTCTTTGTTTTTTTTTTAGATGAGATGATAAAGTACTTGAATGTATCATTCACGAGAACCAAAAACAACACAGCCATCCGTTTTTGAGAGGGCACCTGCATCATTTATATTTCTTTTTCAAGTGTTGAAACACCGTTTTCATACTGCAATCAAACTGGTAACTGCACTTTCATATTGCGATTGAGAATATTGTTGTATTTGATCTCCGTAATCACTCAGACAACAAACGTTTGCAACTTACGGTGGTCACCTTCAAACTAACGAAAAAGAAATGAATTTGAAGACTGTTCGAAAAGAATTCCACTGATCAGTTCTCTAATAAATACAGTTGTGCTTATCAGATCTTTCTTTCCTTCGTCGCACACGACATACTCTCACGTAGGTCAAATTCTGTAGGATGACCTTAGTTAGGTAGTCGTGTTACTTAACCGAACTGTAACCGTTTCCCCATCAATCGAGATTACGTCAGAGGATGTGTTTGAATAAATAATTCGTGAACTGATACGTGGGGAAAATAGTGGACTGTCGATAGTCCCGAGGGCAATTGGGATATTTTCGCTCATTCTTCCAATAGTGGGTCAACATGCTCTTCTGTATAAAAGAGGAATTTGTCACAACTAGTCTTGTTTTTCACCCCTTTCAGTTAAATGGATTATTTCCAAGGAGTTTTGTTTATCGACATATGTTGTGGTTAACCAGTATTTCAGAGATATCTGTTTATAGTTACTGCTACGGAGATCCATGTGACCTAGTCGGTGACCACGCTTTTGCACTTTACGTCACGGTATCATTCTCGTGGTAGATAATTTGAAACTAGCACAAGTTACCCATACGTCCATGAGTTGAACGTTTTAAAAAATTAGGCAAAAGTGCCAGTAAATAATAAAACAATGAATTACCAATCATCTAAAATGCTCTGAGCGTACTTCGACCTGAATAATTTAGATGTGAAGACATTATTCACACGTTCACCAATTCTGGTGTGTTTCCACAACAATTAATGACATTCCGAATACTTTTACAGTCGCACATTTCGCCAAAAATCTTTTACACTCTCAAACTCAAGTTTTTTTGATACCACACTGCTCATTACCTTCCATAAAACTCGGTGACTTTCGGTTGCTTTATGGTTTGCATTATAATTCAGTGATACATGCACCATCCACCTAAATGGTAGACAGAAAGGCTGGACTGTTTGTTAAACATATCATGCAGTAGTGATCTACTTTCCTAATCTTTGAAAACTATAAATCAATAGTAGTTGTACAGCTATATCTACTAGAGCTCTGGGGATTATTCATGATCCACATCCTTCGAGTGCATGCTTATGAGTCACTCACGTTATCACCAAGCCACACGAGTGGTTCACGTCAACAGCACACGATTTAGCCCCCATCCGTTACTGAATTCGGACTTGAACCACTCAGTACTCACAAAGCGCTTGAATCACATGACTGAAGTCCTAATTTATCGTGCTACGTGACAACATGTATTGTCCACGTGAAGCAAACCGTTGTCACCAAATCCGGAAAGCCCAGTACGCGGCCGGAGGGCATATCCCCTTTGAACTGGATCCTATTTTGTACTAAGTAAATACATTTTCGATAAATTTAAAAACGTCCGATGGAATAGTTTTGCAGTTCCATGGTTTGCTATGACGGTACTGCTTGAAATGATACCTTCTAAACTATGCCTACCGCGAACTCTGCGAATTTCAACCGTATGGGACCCAATATCTTTGTATATAAAACAGTTCATAAGTACACAAAATATTCTAATCTTCACTTAGTACTGTAATATTACCCTAAATCGGATGCCATATTCTTTGTAGAATTTCAGTTGAGTTGTGAAATGAATTGAGAACATCCAGTTCGCATCGTGATCCTCTAGTTGCGGGAAAGAAGGCAAATCCCAAAAGCTAGATACCTCCATCAGTGCTCATTAAGATTCGGTTGCAAATATAATTCTATGAGATGAAGTTCATGAAAACTACCCTTGTCTGAGAAACTAAATCACCTATTCTTCGATGAGTTACATGGAATAAAAAGATTTCTCAATCATAAGATCCATGAACGGAGATTCGACCCCCCATCTTTACAATAAAACAATATCACAAACACACAGACCAACACACGAACACACTGTGACTAACACCCAACTGCTCTAAGTTATCAATCCAGTTTCATTCGGTTTTTAAACCAGTCTTGAAAAAGGCTACCCGTGGTGACCGAAAGGTCGACAACCTACCAACGATTTCGACTACGCTGTGTTATTGAACAATGAAATTCTAACTTGAGATCCATGCACTTTCAGAAAACGTTGGATAAATAGAAGCAATTATCAGGATATAGCTGTTTTTAAAAAGCCTTTACTACGAAGTATTTATTGATTGATCTTAGTGAACAAAAACACTGAAATCCTAACAAGCAGCATTCAACACACATTCCTGAGTGCTTTGATGTACGCTTTATGCCAGAACATTGAACTCCTTGGGCCTAATCACTCTAACTTACCACTGAGAGAAAACATTCAAATGGCTTAGTTTTTCTGCAGATGACGTCACAGTTTTGTGACCCGATCAAATTTGCAGATGTTCATCGGACCACGCAATTGCGAATAGTTTGTCATTCTATTCTCCACCACCCAGCTAGGTAACTCGATGAATTGGGATTTGACTAATTGACACTTCACCAAAAGTCCTGACTGATATTTGCCACACGTTATGTACTGGCTACTGCTGAGACCTCGGAAAGAGTTCATTTTGAAACCAATCTTTTCAACAAACTAAGAACCACACACACGAGGAGAGGATGTAACTGCTTCCGGAACAACCCCCGAAAGAAGAAAATAGATCCATGTTTGTTAAAACGAACCATTAGCGTTAGAACTCCGGCCTACAGGAAAATGGTCCGGAGTAAAAGCTGTACATCATGAAGTTAACCAGGCCTATAGGACAAATGCAGAGAAATATGATGCGTGAAATAAGCAAAATACAGGTAAATACGGGACCAAAATGGACCGAGTGTGCAAAGGGCTCGACGATAAATCTTGGTTGAGTAGAGTGAGAACGCGGATCAATAAAACAGCAGCACATTTCTTTTCAACCTGGATTCCCTGGTATAGTTTCTACAACAGTGAAAAATGCTTACCCTTCTCGAGTTATCGCCTCTAATCAGTCTAGCTTTAAACTACCTGAGAAATTTAACCTAGTAAAGAGTGGTTTTTATGTGAAACTACCAATCCTGGCAAAACCGTCTAACATTGACTGTCTAAAGATAGTTTGATATCAAAGTCCATGAGAAAGATCAGTGAATTTCTGTTGTATAGCTATGGTTCCATGTACCTGACCAGCTGTGATCAAACGAACTTTTTTAATATTCATGTTATGAATGCATGTATCTACGTACACGTTCATCCGTTCTATCGTATCTCAACTCCTTAAGCGGAACATCTGGTTAAAACTCAAAATGTTACCTTTCTCATGAAAATTTCGTTTCATTTTATGTCTCGGTTTTTTATCTTGTAAGCCAGCCCCTTCCAGGGAAAGGTGACATTTTAGTACTTTGAAATATTTCACATTATAAAGGTTATGTATTGTGATAAATTTCACCTATATAATCGTCAGTGGTAAAACGGCTAAATCCGTGAGTTTCGATCCCGGAGGTCCCAGATTCACTTCCTAATGTCGTCGGGCATTTCCTTTTCCGGAAGCAAACTATTTCTAGAATGGTTAATCATTTATGTACGATCAACAAAAGGAAGTCAAAACAACATTATTGTTGTTAATATTATTATTACTGTTAAAAATGGTATTGTGCTATCTCAAAAGACGACTTTAAGAAAAATAAGCCGCAAGTCTTGATATCACTGTTGATTTTAATGTTCCATCTACCGACTGTCACCTTTTATTCATTATCAGCTAAGTTGGTTATATTCTGTTGCAAAAGGGGACAAGAAAATTTGACCATGTTGGTTACAGTTTGATTGAATGGTACATCACTTCACTGGGACTACGTGTCAGTTCATGTGGAGTCTGTAATTTTCATTGTAGTGTTTCTTCTTAGTAAAAAATGAATTACAGAAGACTTTTTTTATGATCAACAAAAGTAAGCTACGGTTCGTAATATACTTCATAGAAAATGAAAAAACCGATCCACAGACCTCGCATTTCTTATGAAACAATACTGGTTGAAGCAAGGTTTTGGGTGAAATCCACCGGCCGAGAATTTTATCTGCTGGTTCTGCTTGTCACTCGTTCAAGTTACCGACTCAGGATGCCGACAGAATGAGCGCATGGTCGTCATTTTTCTCTCAATAACATTCCTTCGTAGCTTTGTGTGAAAAAATAATAACTCTAAGCAAAATGACTGCAGTTGAAATACATAACAAGTTGGTGTGGTTACAAATGGGATTACGAGAAAACTGCACTGAAGTATTGAGGAAGAACTGGGGACTATGCTCCTTACAGTGTATCGTCGCGGTTCAGTAAGGTAAATAGTGAAGTGAACTCTGACTATTGGAGACGATTTTCCGGACACCATAGCATATAAAAATACGGGTTTCAATGATGACAATAGATGACCGACTTATTCTTTTGCGGCAGCTAATCCTGCCTACTTTTCACTTTGATATGAAAGAATTGTAAATTAGCCAGTAACACATTCAAACTAACCTTCCTCTTGAGATCGAAACACTTCTGGTGGTTGTGAGAATGGACCAATCCCAGCGGACGAGATTACCGCGACCCTGGCTTCATACAACGTGTGTGGTGACAAGTCAGTGACTAGCCACGTGTAAATATCCTCGCCTTCTGTGTTCAGTGGATCAGAATTATCTTCCAATCGAGCTAGCAGAGAATCTCCGTGTTTAATGCGTAGTCGATTCAACGCATCAGTCGCCACGTGGAAGTCTCGATTGGGGCAACCGGGTGGATCTATGCACGTCAAATGGATCTGATGAGAAGATCAAATAATGCATTTTCTGACCGACTGATAGCGACACCAGATTATCTGGACAATGCGATGGCAAGTGCGGGATCACTTATTCATTAGATTTCTTTTGATGAAAGTCGAGTATTGCAGACCCCCAAAATGGTAAGCACCTCGGCGCGAGACAATTTTAGTATGGACGCTGTTGTCAGATAATATATAATTCACATGCATGGCAAAATACACTGTGGGCCTCTGTATGTGGTTCTTAATTTATAACTTCAATTGTTTTACATATTCAGAGAACAGGAACTTTATTTTTAATCCTATCAGGAGAATCAAAGTATGCAATCAACAGGTGGCTTTGCATATTTGACGAACTGGAATGTTGAATTGGTCACATTGAACACGTGTTCATCTTTTTAAAGAATGTCAGGCAGCTTTATCCGTCATTTTTTCGTATAATGGAGCACAGCTGATGAAGTTTTCCACGGCCTTGCAAGATATCGGCGAGATTATAGCAGAAAAAGTGTCACTACGACCAAAGGGAACTGCCGACTTACTCAAAGTTTTATGGTCAATATCTGTGATGTTCTGAAATACGGATTCTTTTTGTGTTCTCAAGGTCACCCTTACAACCAAAGTTTGAGCCCATTTGCTACTGTGCTCCACCGATGGAAATGTTTGGTTGGTACTTTTTGAGATACATGGGAAAAGTGCCGTAGTGATGATCACTAAATACTCCCGCGCTTGTTTAGTGGTTTCAAACGCACATGAACTGGGAGGCTCGAACACCGAGACGGGAAGTATCATTTTTATTACGCAATGACCTCCACGTGATCGTTACCATATCCGACGTGTTGAGACAACATATAGTTTCCCAAAATCAACAAAACTCATGATCACGGTTTCCAGTTACCCTTGTAAACACGTGAAAATATGAAACCGTGGAACTTAGCACTTTCCACGGCACCCAAGTGCAATCACGTAACGGGGAAAGTCGATCTGCTTCTACCGGCCATTGAGAATTCACGGTAGTACTGACTTGAAGAGTCTATCGGATACACTTTTGGGTTATATTTCCCATGCGTATATATACATACATATATATATATTAAATAATAATAGTTGCAACCGGATTACAGCTTCGAGAGGATAACAAATACATCACTCTTTGTTACTACAAATATTGAACGTAGGAACAAGTATTTGTTGCAGTTTAATTTCTTAGCCCCGGTATTCGGTGTTCCTTGGTTTGAGAGTGAATCCGTCTGACAAAGCTATCTGAAATGTTTACTGGCAAGTAAGGTTCATTTAGGTCACTAAAACAAATCAAAATACAATCACTAAAATTTTTTATACACCAAAGTTTTTGGACTTATGAGGAACCGACATGTTACCAAAATCAAATAAATCTTGGTATAAAGTTTATGTGAATTGATGTTTAGGGCACAGGTCTGTGAATATGGAATAGGACAATGAAATAAAAGGTAGACATCTACACTGAATGACTTTTTTTGGCTATTTTCAAGACAGATTTTCGCGAAATACTCGGTCGTGGTGAATTATTCACAACCATGTTATCTGCCGTTACGACGTATACACCCAACTAAAGCATTTCTGAAATGCAGAAAAACGCTTCCAGTTACTTTGGTTTACTTCCCCATCGCATGGAACAACGGTGATAGAATCTTTCCAGTACGTCAGCTAGCTTTGGTTCAACTCAATTCTACGAAGCAAGTACCGCTGATGATTTGAAAGGGGAAAATGTTTTTGAAGCTAGACTCGGTCACACTGATCTCCCTGGGAGCTTTGGAGATTTGACGTGAGTCATTCATACTGAAGACGTAGAATTGAGACTCGTATCTGTCAGCTCTGGGCCAAATAATGTGTCACTTATTTCCAGTATCACTTAGGAACCAATTCTGCATTATTTGTTCACCTGTAGTATTATGTGAGTATACGATATGAATCGAGTGATAGATCCTAATTGAGTGGTACTCTGCAAAAAGATGACTAGTAGCCAACACATGTAAGACATAGGTGGTAAAATGTATGCCTATAGTTGTAGGCCTTTCGTATATTCGGGATTAGAATAACACGATTTCCCGTAAGCCCAGCTTTTTGTAGAAAAATATATAGCGGTCAGTGACCCTATAAAGTCTTTTTCTTAAAGAGTGCTTGCCCAAGAGTACATTGGAAGGGATACAGCCACAAAGGCCCTCTGCACTATCAGGGATAACCGATAACCAGACTCTGAGGTGTGAAGTGGAGAACCATATAAGGTCCCAGTAGGTCCGATGTGGTAGCGAGCTGAACGACAGCAGATTACCGTCTACTACCAAAGTAATCGGTGACGGCAGGGTCTTGAACTTCTGACCTCTAAAGAAGTAATTAAACACTCTAAACCACTCGATTGCCACCGATCTAACGTAAATTGGAATAGTGGTAATCATTTTTCGCACCTCTGTTACGAAAGTTTGTCAATAAGGGCGATTGTCAACTGGAGGCAAACAAGAGCATGCCTTTTTCATTTCGAGTCAGTAGGAAAATGATCCTTTGTTTCCTTGTATTGTCAATATCACTTCCTCGATTTGTGCCACGTGTGAGTTGATTTTTATCCACCACATGAATAAGGCTAAAATTGCTAGAAATCATTCGCCAGTATGATGGAGAAACTCAAACAAATCGGTAATGTGTGCACCAAAATCCGTCTCTGAATTCGAATGCTTTGCTCACTTTTCGTCAGTTATCATCAGAAAAATTCATCCAAACACATAACATCGGAGCGCTTCAAAAGACCGACAAAAGTTATCGCTTTTACACCCGAACTAAAAGTCACCTATTCAAGTAGACCACGGGTCACTGAGACTGATCAGGGCTGAAAAATGGTCTCGAGATATTTTATTCATAATAATAACATTATCCCGCGGATTCGTTACCGCGGAGAATAAGCGTACGCGACACTGAACTAATAATTACTGAGAGGATTCTTTCTTTGGTTATTCTGACAAAACTTGTCGTGAACGGTTTGGTAAAATAGTAGTTAGCGGATAAAAAATCAACCTCGCACATCGAAAAATACTATCATACAGCTGTATATATATATATATATATATATATATATATATATATATATATATATATATGCATGTTGATAGTAAGTAGTAGGTAAAAGGGGTGGACAAAATTTCCTCAGAAGCGCAAGACCGGCGTGGCGGTTGTTGTCGCTCATCAGGTGTGCGTACCTGGTGCTGCTGCATATGAAACCTCCCTGTTTTTGGAGTTAGCAGTAACCTAGACTCGAATAACTAACAGAAACCGTAGTTATGATTCATTTATGGACTCTATAGTGTAGTACACTCACTGACACTTCTGACGCTTCTAGCTAGATCCTAATACACAAGATTCTAATTTCGAAGTCTGAACTAATTGCACTAGGTGGTGACAGTCGTTATTACGGCTCTGTGGATAACATATGTTCCACTAAGGGATGTGGAAAACATTCTCAGTTGCACGGCAGTGAGCCTTCGCATATGAGTAATCCAAATTATGATTTAACAAGTGTTGAAAAACATACCCAAACACCAACGACTGACATTGAATTTTGCATTGTGGGGAAGAAGAATGCGAGCTCGGCTGAAGTGGACCACGTTTGTTTGATCTGAAGAGTTCGCGGAGCCCAGGACGGAGGTGACGCGTCAGTGCTTGCTTCGAGTTCCACGTGATCCTTCAGTGGGTTAGTCAAATTTGATGCAATAATCTGAAAGTGAAGAAAGAAAGAAATGTTACTTAGACCTGCCTGTTGGCGATGGTCGTGCAGCTGTGTATGGAGAGATGTTCACACAGAATCTTCCTGGTAATTCAACTAGTGAAAGAATGAAGTATACCTGTAATTTAGGAAAATTATATAATTACATGAAAAACGTTCACTTTATAGTGCTTCAGGCAGCCACAAATACAATACTGGATAACCACGGAACAGATGCGCGTACATTACAAGCATCACTGAATAAGGGCAAAACAAACTGGTATGCTGACAGCACATAATTTGATTGTCATCCATGCTGTGGTAGTCACTAGTCATGTTCAAAATGTGCGTCACCAGCACGCAAAGGTCACGGCCATTGTTATGATCGGGGCAAGCCTGCAGTGTCTGAGGGATAGTCAGGATGGAACAGATCTGCTCCCCGTCGGTGGTCATAAGGTCGTCATGATGAACTTTTGACTCTTCTTGCCTAGGTCTAAATCCTGCCCGCACCGGTCATTTTTCCCAATGGGCAGCCTCTAGTAGACCAAAACAACCCTCCTAAAATATTGTGTCATTATTATATCATAAAACGAAAACAGATAAAAGAATAAAAAATAGTGGCATCCAGGACTTATGATAAAATTATACAAGCAGATCATCGTGATCACTGAAGAGACAGTTATCCGTATGTTGAAGCATGGGTAGTATAATTAGAGCACTTTTCTGCCACTGCTGTTTTGGTAGAGCTCGAAATTTTTTTTGTCTGCAAGAAACTGGTATTTGAGGATCATTTCAGTTTCACTTTGATTATATTTTATCCAGTACCGTGAAACCAAGTGCCTGGAGTGAAATGAGGAAATCATCTTCTCCACTTAGCCCATTTCCCTACCTTTTTTACTTATTCTCTTGGCTCTGTTATCTATTTTTACAGAAGTTCAGAGGCTACATTCAGAAGGGGAAATTTGCGTAATGTTTTGATTAACGTCGATGACAGTATTAACCGTAGTCTGACAATGCCGTTTAAATTAAACGTCAGGCATTAGCATGGAGGTGTCTACCAGCCGAACACTGCACAGTTATGAGTGAAAATAATGCGAGCTTAAGAAACCGTGTAACTTGCAAGGTTTCTACACTTTCTTGATCACCGTTAAGCTCGCATCAAGGAGTCAGTTTCATTGATTTGTGAGGTGAGTTATTCAAGTTAACGTCTGTCACTAGCAAATAAGATGGAAAATCACATTTTGTTCACAATCAGTCAACAAGGCTATCATAATAACCATTACCGGAGTGCATTCTGATCCAAAAATGAACAAGTAGCAACGAGGGTACTCAATATATTTTGGCGAAACCACTGAGGTTAGTCCTGATGATACGGTATATCTGTAATAGTTCTCAGGATGAACAATTTTAGGAGGACGTGAAGTGGATGAAATCATTCCGTGGCAAATCAGACTATGAACGTACTGAAAAATGCCATGTGGTTCCCTGGTCAGACAGGACTACTGCTGAGAACCGGTACAGAAAAACTCCAAAACCACAGTTTAGTTTTTCGCCTCATCTAAGGAACTTTCGGAATCTTTTTTCCTTTTTTTGAAAGGGGTTTTTGTTACTGTTGTCCGTTGCACTACATTCGTTTTTCCGAAAAACCTCCCACGTGCTTTCATTATAATTACCTCCGTAATCATCGTATCAGACCTATTTCAGTTCACGAAAAATGTAGAACAACTTCACTTTGATGTACGCCACCCAATGAATCTGTGACTGGGCCTGTCTGGAAAAGGGTACTTAAGTCCCACAAACGAATATCTTGACCTTTTTGCCCATATGACCTTACGAGCCACAGGGAACTTAATGCTGGTCCACACGTGTGCTTAATCTCTCTAACACTTGGAGTAACGTAATCGATGAAACAACACTTTCGAGTTATCTAACCTCAAATTAGTAATCATAGATATGGATTCCTAGCTGAAATATTCCAGGAGATAAATTTATGCTTTCGTAGAAGCTAACGTCGCCACAGATGCGTCATTCTTGAATGCTATTGTCGCTGTGAATTCCTTATGCATACAAGCCAGAGGGAAGTCAACTTTTCGGTGTCGACCCTTTGGCTTAAATGTGCAATCATTTTTATGATCCTGTTTTGAAATAGTCCATGGTTTGGGATATGTCGTTAATAGATCGTATGCATCACTCCAATAGTACTACCTCAGTTTCCATTTCCAGCCTATTATTCTATAAAAATAAGAAAATAATCTCAGGAACATTCTTAGCCAGTCAGCACAGAATTAGGTTCGGAGAGTATAGAAAAACTGAAGCACCAAGCCGTGTATCA
The DNA here is from genome assembly GCA_948099385.1 of Fasciola hepatica. Lineage (NCBI taxonomy): Eukaryota > Metazoa > Platyhelminthes > Trematoda > Plagiorchiida > Fasciolidae > Fasciola > Fasciola hepatica. The sequence goes on along the minus strand of CANUEZ040000126.1, from coordinate 2,057,994 downwards.
AACGAGAAAGATGTATAGTCAGTAAAACGGCGCAGTCCTTTGTCAAATTCTGATTAGCAGACTGTTCGGTTACTTCGGGTAACCTTTCTCGAGGCAGTTTATACAATCAAATGACAGAGGAATTAGTTGCAGATCAACGGGCGTTTGTGCGTGTGTGTGTGTGTGTGTGTTAAATAGTTCGCTGATCATATTGGTTGGTCTTTAGTCACATCTGCCCCCGGTACCATAGTCAGTGAAACGAGAATAACTACTCGGAGTAAGGTCACTTGCAGTAACCGAAACGTCGACTAATGATAATTTTTCCATGTTGCTGACATTAAATTGTTCTCATTCGAAGACATTCTGTTTCTCAGTTGTTGGTAAATGGTGAATCTGAGGCCCATCTTTTTGAACCACAGCATGGACGTTTTGTTTTAGGGAAGTCAGCAAAAGACCACCCAATATTTTTCCGCAGTCTGGAATGACAATATTGCAAAACACATTAAAATGGTAGCCAACATGGCACCGTTTTTTGACGTGTAATTACTGAAAAGACAGGATTATGTTTCCTACTTTTCTTTACGCAATAGATAGGACGTAGTAACAAAAGGTTTTATGCAGAAAAATCAGTTTGTTCATTTTGTCACCTCGGAAAAATATTCACATCTGTCGCATTCATTTTGAAACTCGGTGAGCCTTTGCTCAAAGAACTAGAAAAGTCAAAGTGCAAATTATTTTTGAATTTTTTGTTACTCTCCTTGTAGATACAATGACGTAAGTTGATTGCTGTGCATGGAGTATTCGAAACAGTACGAAACAGTTGCAGTTGCTCACAAAAAGAAAAATAATCTGCAACTGATCTGTTCTGCTCTAATTCTTACTGAAACTGAATGAATAACATAAAATTCTGATTAGGGGTCATTGCCATGCCCCTAAAATTCCCATTTGTTGAGCACCTGAAGTGTACGAGAATCAGTTTAATCACAAAGCAAATAGGAAGAATATGCAAAAATACTCAAGACAAACAAATAAGAATGCTCCTCACGTAAAACACTTACGAGGATCTGATATTTCGTTGACGATCTCAGTTCCTTCAGAGTGATGCGGTTGAGTATTTTGTTTGACTTAAACGTGCGTCTAAAATGAGAGCGCTCCCCTTTGATCCAGTATTCAACCTGCCAATAGAATAAATGGACTGTTCGTTTCGAATCAGTTGTTCCACTCGATTATTCTGGGTTGAACTATAGGGAAGATAAAATGCTTAGTTATAAGATCCGAAGGACATTCAGGTGGATCGGCGTGCATGTGGTCAGTTTGCTGTACTCACTGAGTGGACCAGCCTTGCTAATCGAATCGATTGCAGTAATTGAAACAACATCAAGAAAAATTGCCAAAAAAGGTAGTCATTATTCCAGTGTTGGAAACACTCGGAAAAGTTATTACTCATTCTCGATTTGGAACAAAACGGGAGACAGCTCGATAGTGTTTTAAAAACTAAATACGAAAATATGGACCAGAGTTCCGAAACACAACCGACTTATCAAATAAGTACAGATAAGCATGGAAATCATTTAGAAATTTTATATCCTCATGCCGTTTATGAGAACCTTAGTAGTAGGAGAAAAGAGTTTTATGTGGCATGATTCATCACGCTGTGTGAACTTTCCAACAAATGAAAACAATTGGTCCATCCTTTTTGAGAATCACAAGCAATGCACTTCCACAGACCCTAATTGGGACTCGAACCGAGGACAGACGAGTTCGAGTCAAACACCTTAACCACGAGGCTACCAGGGCTAATTCTTCACTTTTTGCTGAACCTTTGCGCTAAATGCCGTTAGACTAAAAAGTAGAGCTGCTTTGCAAAAAAGAAATTCAACTGAATCTGATGTGGGTATTTTGTCATTCTTCTACTGATCACTGATGAGTGAATGAAATTTACCTTAACTAGTCCTTCCTTGCAATATATGCAGCCTGATTTCTCAAAGCCTACAAATTCTACCATGCTTCCAGCTGATATTCTTTCCCGAACTGAAAAAAGACCCGTTTAAAGCCTCGTGAAGCAGAACGAGGGTGTTGCCGTACTCGAGGCATCAATCAAAATCAGCGACCTTTCAAGACAATTGTTGATCGCTTTGAAATTTTCTCGCCCTATAATTCACCAGGCATCGTTCCGAATATTCGAATTTTCGTTTCTACCTTGTTGTTTGCTATTGGTGACTTTCCCGACTAGGATTTGGATAGGCAAGGTACGCAAAGGCATTCGGCAGTTAATAAGGGTCTTACATGTATGGTTGATCTAATAGAATGGCACGTTAATTTACACGTGTGACCTCAGTAAGCTGGATCTACTGGTCATAAGTTATCAACAAACCGAATATGATGAGCTCTAGTGTTCGACATCACGGAAAGGTTCATCTTTTCCCCACACACAACGTCGACGGCTAGCGCAGGACACAGACTACCCCTGATCTACTGTCATTGTGAATGCAAGGCAAGTGAGGATGGAAAAATTAATATTCTTTCTATCGCCCCCTCGTTGATTGAAGGTATTGTCGCTGTGCTTTGGAAGAATCATTTAAGATTAAGGCCTAATGAGTGTTCAAGCACGATTCTATTTTTGTACAGCTGACCGAAAACGTGCCGGAAATTGTTTATTGCTTTTGATGTTACGCAGTACTAAGTGCATATGTCTAGCGGTCTCTTCTTTACAGCACCATAAGTCTCAATTCTGCTAATCTTTTTTAATAGACTTTGTTTATGATGACTATCACATCTGAAAATAACTTATTAATGAATTATAGCTTCTGACTTATGTAGCAGACAAAATTGACTAAGCTTTGTTACTTATTTCCAGTTGAATGATTTCGTTTCTTCTAGACCCCACTGAGAACCTGTCCAAAAGTGGTGTCGATCACAGATGGGGGAACGGATTGTTGCTGTTTGTAACCAGTGACGGAATGGCACAGTAACATGTAACAATAATAATAATGATAATGATAAAATTAATAATAGTGTTAATAGTAGTAGTAAGAGGAGGGGGAGAAGGAGGAGGAAGAAGAGTAGTAGTTTCAGTAATAGTAGTAGTAGTAGTAGTAGTAGTAGTAGTAGTAGTAGTAGTAGTAGTAGTAGTAGTAGTAGTAGTAGTAGTAGTAGTAGTAGTAGTAAGAGTAGTAGTAGTAGTAGTAGTAGTAGTAGTAGTAGTAGTAGTAGTAGTTATAGTAGTAGTAGTAGTAGTAGTAGTAGTAAGAGTAGTAGTAGTAGTAGTAGTAGTAGTAGTAGTAGTAGTAGTAGTAGTAGTAGTTATAGTAGTAGTAGTAGTAGTAGCTGTGGGAAAGCCGCTGGGAGCTAGTCTGGTCAAGTGTTCGACTCCATATCTTTCACCCCTGAATCGAGTCCCAGTGGGGGCCCGAAGAATGAGCACTTTGAATGATTACCAGCAAAGACGAAACCGCTGTACTATGCTTTACAATGTTAGGTGAGTGTTAACACTGCACGAGAAACTATTATTTAAATACAATCTGTTGTATTTTGTATTTTTACGTAGTTTTTAATGTTTGTTCACATTATTAACTGACTTCAGAGACATTTGCTCAAAATAATATCTGTAATTATCAATGATGCCCTTAAGAAATTCTTCTAAAGCTGGCCATCCCTCATTCAAAAATGGATGACGATGTCTGAAGTTTGTATGAATGTCAATCCTACATTAGGATAAATAAGAAACAAAAATGATGCGAAGCTGTCGACAGATATGCATTCCCGACGCTCTTCTGCCCAGTTATCTTCACACTTGTACACCCCGTTGGTGGATTTGCCATACGGATCTAGCCTGAAGCGTCAGGAGTGTGAACGGATACTGATGAGAAGCAACAACTACGAAACAAGTAGTGCACCTTTGGGGAAATTTTATCCACTCATTTACCTGCTTCTTATAGTAATTATGAACACTTTAACATGCAGCCTCGTAGTTTGTTGGGTTAGCGGTGACCTGAGCACGAATAACTAATAGAAGTCACAGTTGTGATTCATTTGTGGACTCTTCAATGAAGTGCACTTCTTGAAACTCCTGCGGCTTCAAATTATATGTATATATATATATATATATATATATATATACCAACATACGGTACGTGGTTCCATCAGACTCACGTAATACTCCGTTTCCTCCAACTGTGATGCACATCTGGGATCATACAGGCGAGTAGTCCAGGAGATATCGATAGTGGTGTTTGTGGACACTACTGAGAACTCTTCAGGTGTTGGTAGATAAGGCGCTAAAAAAGAGAGAAACAATCAAATGAAAGAAATAATTCCCATTTCAAAGAAAAGTGAACTATTTTTACTTGCAAATTTACCTCTCTATTGAAAGGCACCGTACACATAAGTAAACAAAAACAACCGGGAAATGAAGCTTGATCGTCTTTGAACGATACGGTCAACCGTTGTGCCCCTTTAACTGGGCGTTCCTTGTATAAATAAAATGACTCTCGTGGTACATTTGGGTTAATGTTTGTTCACAAAAGTTTCACTTCACTCCATATTTTGAGATTTAAACACATTCCGAAATTAGTCCGCACAACGGGTAGAGGAGAACAGATTAAAACGGAACGACCAACTTGAGATGATGCAGGTAAAAGTGTGGAAAGCGAGTTAGTATTCTTCGTAATGTTTTTCCTCCTAATTTTTTTCTATTTCCTATTGTAATAAATCGAGTAAACATATGTTTACATAAAAGCATTTGCAACTTTATATTGGTGAAGACAGGTCTGCGTGGACATTGTTGTAACTAAACTGAAATGAGCCTTTTTACTGTGAAGAATTTGCCAGTGGTTGGGATTTCAAATTTGAAAAATGTCCAATATGATTAGTTTGAAAAAAAGTCAGAGTGCAATTATTCACGGGTGGTTTTTATTCATCGAATAACGAAATATTGATCTGGATTTGCTATGTTAACTTTTCAACCGAATATGAGAACCTCACAAAGAACAAAAACAGTAAACACACGATTGGAGAATGCTATGCAGTAAAACCTCTCAACAAGACATATTCACCCATTAATTGCAAGGTCTTCCTTTTACCGTGGTTACTGATGGTGGGGCAAATGTGTCCCTATCTACGTGATGTTCCTGATTCCGAGATCTTTTATCTCGAGGTTTTGCTGTATTACCTCGAGGCTCGTCAGGAAACGTAGGGCTGGTAATGTTGGTAAGCTCATAGAGGAAACTATTTCCGACTATCTTGAACAAAAATACACAAATCAAAGTGAAATGAAAGTTTTCCGTGATACATTCACTTTTCTACTGTGACTATGGAATAGAGTGTACACGAAACCAGAAAGCTTTACTAGAAGAAGCAAGAGAACCGGCATTATGCAAATCCATCGAGCAAGTTTTTCTGTGAAGGAAAAAGCTCGATATCGTCCCATAGGCAAACACTGGTTATTCCGCATTTGCAAGTAGGACTTTGTCAGAACAAGAGGCAATGGGAAAATATCAAAATTCACCAGACTTAGACGGTAATTCTGTCATCAACAAGATTTTCCAGTAAAAGGCTGTAAGCTTTTGGGGAAAGGATGAAATCAAGTAGCTGCACTCCACTTTTCACCGACCGAAAACCCTCGATCAGGCGCTCAAATACAACAAACAAGGTTTGTAATCACGGAGAACTGAAAATCGCATCGCAAAATATTTTGGCCATGAATTTACGTCAATAAAGCTATGACAGTATTTATAAAACTCACAAAAGCGTGAACTGTTATGAAAAAATGTCAGCATAATCCATCTCTTGAACTGCGAGGACACAGAACTCATTTAGCTTGACAAATTGGACTGCGATGAATAAGGATCTTGCTTTTTGGGCAGTGTTATCGACAACATTCTAAGTTTGGCCAGGTTAGTTGAGCTAGCTCAATGTTCTTTAGAGAAATCTCTCCTCATACAGTTTGATCCTTAACGTTATATGGTAGATGGGGTTGATACCCACCGCAAACGACAATCATTGACTTGCCATAATATTTTAGACCAGTAAGATCAAGGACATTACTAGGATTCAGTTTTACATTCTCCTCCTCAAAGCTGCTGTGCGAATGTAACTGGGAATGTTTTCCCAATTTCCAGAGATAATTTAGTGGACTTTCTTCACACTGAACTTTAAGGGCAAAAGACACACGTAATGCGGGTCATGAAAAATAGTGTTCTCCTTATCAAGTTCACGAGTGCTGTGATTAAAAGCTGAAATTATCCGCTAGGAATAAGGTCAAGCTTATATATTATCAAGCGGAAAATAGATGTTCACATATATATTTGTTTATTAAATCATTGAGGCTTGACGAAAGCATACATCTGTTTATTTGCTATTTGCAGTGCAGATTTTCTCAAGATAGCGGAAAGATGCGATCGGCATCACTGAGACTGGTTCCGGTATTACTGGTTACACAGTGGAGCTAAGCTTTTGTACCAAAAGAAAAATTTGCATTTCCTCAACAAACTAAATCGAGTATCCACTATTTCTACCGAATTTCGATTAAATCCTGCGACTACTGAGTAAATTAGTTATTCGCAACTCCATGCAAACCAAATACCGGCTAATCACTCACAGCTTACCGGGTAAAAATAACTAGTACATAAAGCAGACAATCGCTAAACAAAGGCCACATGAGAACAGTGTCAAAATTGCATCTTATATGAAGTAGAGTATGGAAAATATAAGCTTTTAAGTTGAACCCTCACTGATGGTTCTTGAAAATACCAAGGCAAATATTTAATTCTCATCATCAGCATATGAAATGTTCCTCACACTTTTCCATTGCTTCTCGTGGCATTTACCGGTAAAATGCATAGATGTACTCTGATACTCGGTTATCTATAGCACTTCGATGAAGAAGTGAATTAATTTAGTTCTGAAGTTTGCCAGTAGAAAATTCGTCAAAAGAAAGAGTTTAAAGTACCCATTTTGTTCGCTACTTACGGGATTTTTCCCCAATAAAGCTTAGCCGTGTAGCTGTGGAAGGTTCGCTCCATCCTATGGCACTTGAGGCAACTAGATGAACACAGTACGGCACACCAGGACAGAACAAATCGGTTTCGAATTGTACTGTAGATGTTCGATTCACTTCTGTCGCGGTAAACGCTCTGAATGCAGCCAATGAACCTTGATAAGCTTCATGATCAGTACAACCTATTAAAAACAGAGTGAAATGTGAGAATATATAATATTATATACGTTTCATAATTATAAACTGTTTGCCAACAAGGCTGATTTAACATAAAAATAATTAGAAAGACGTTTGTGCGAATTGATTGAAATGTCTTGCTTTAGATTCTAATAAAACCGTCAGTATTCAAAAAAGGCTTATGACTTGAAAGTTTATCTTCAAATTTCCCGGGATAACAAACCAATATAAGTACCAAAATATAACGGTAAAGATGCAATCTAATCCTCATTATTCGAAATTTACTATCATATAATTCGTGAAGTAACGTTCATATGTAAAATCCAAACAGCTTTCATATTTTATTCCTGTAAGTTATCTGTGGTATTTCTTCCGAAAAACACGTTGCGATTGGTAGTCAGAGATCGCTTTTCTTTAATCTAGCTTCTCATCTTTGAACCAACCTTACACTTCCAGTTTTGCCTAAAACGATTTTCATTGAAACGATATCGTAAGAGGTCATTTGTGATAGAGTGACCTAAAAGAGGTAGTTTCAATTTTCGAATTTATCATTCAGTAAAAGCTTTTGTTGTACTTTGGTTTCCTTTCGTGGGAAAAGCCGAATAAATTGGAGCATTGCGAACAAAATGTCAAAGTGAGTGAGAGCAGAGGGAAAACCTATTCTGAAACGGGCTGGCGATTGTCCGTGACATTTAAAATTTTATCAAGCTCCCCGAAACCTTTGGTATGAAAATCTCTTATTGGACCTTAGACACGAAGTCCACAGTGGCCTAAGCTACCAGGCAAAAGGAACTGAAGCTTTAGAACCGTTTGATCTCATACAGCAGAAGTGGACAGAATTTAGGTTTCCTTTCCAGGACACCAAACAAACAAAAGACAAGTGCTTATACTATTCTCTTACATTATTTGGATGATCGCCATGCTTGCCGGAAATGGAGAAAGGAGAGAAAGGAACAACTCTTTGCAATCAACACAGTGGAACACCTTATTCTTCAATCATCACATCTCGAATAACAAAAGTGGACCGTTTGTGCCCCCTTTCTGAAAATTTTTATTGTTCTTGGACCTGCATCAGTATCGCAGATTCTGTGGTGCACAGGTAAAAAGACTGATCTACTTTCTCGTATTGCTGTTGATTTTAATTTTAATTAATTATCCTACGGATCATAGCACCGTATTTATTTCTTTTTTTTAACCTCCTCCGGGTGTGACCGACCATTACATCTAACATAACCAAGAAACCATCCCTCTGAGGAAGTAAAACTGTCTGTCTACTAACGAATCGGATGGGAATCGAACACACAGCTAAACGGGCTTATCGTCACTATCATCATCATCATCATCATCATCATCATCATCATCCGAATCATCATCATCATTGTCATCATCAGCATCACCAATATTTTCTAATAAAGCATAAAGTTTATCGTTCATGCCCTTCGGTTGAACTGGAGTCATAGTCGTGCAAACCTTATCACTTTGGGAAATAGCGGGGTAGTAAGAGTCGTCAACTTTAAGAATTGGAAGATAAGACTACCGTCGTTATAGTCAACGTAATTGCAATTTTAGCGTATTCGATTTATCCTATCACGACTGAAATGACGCACCGTGACAGAGCAGCACGACTGAACCAGTGGTTGACTAAGTAAATATGCAGGACAGGATAAAAGTAAGACAAAAGACAAAACCGTTTTGAAAGCGCTCACTAAAGGACCATTGGGAAAGAATTTCTCTCCTCTGCAATGGAATGTTTTGGCCTGTCTAAAGATATAGCTCCCGTGGGGTTACTTGTTTGGGAAGCAAAAATAGTACTTTGTGAAACGAATAGGTGCGTGCTATTCATTCCTGTAGCCTGAGAGTAATATACATGAGTAATCGCATATTCCTCCTACGAGTGTGTACGTGGGACAACAAGCAGAATACTGCGAGGAATTTCTGTAAGAATAATTTAATGAATTGTCACACAGAAGTTCTTTGCCTTAAAACAGAACGGATATGATCATGGGTCCACAGACAGACTGCTGTCTGTGATATTCCTTACACTGTATAAACAATACTTTTAATTATTGGGAAATGATTGTCGTATCGATCGGATTTCTATCCTGACCGGTTATCCTGATCGCTAATGTTTTTTTGCAAAAAAATACGAGAACAGCTAGTAGCTGTGTTATGGCATGATAAACTAAATAGTGAAAGATAAGTATTTTGGTTTTCAACTACAGCAACACATCGCCTTTTTGGTACAGTCCGTAGGACTACTGCAAGCAAACATTATTTTGGTATTCTCACTCTAAACATTTTAGAATGCCTAATACTTCTAGGTACCAGTATAAATTTTTACCAATAATATTAGTGGTACTGGTTGCACAGCTTCTACTACTATCACTGGTAGTAATACTACAGATACTGATGGCAGTAGTAGCAGTAGTAATACTAGTAGTATGGTAGAAGAAGCACTAGTGGAAGCAGCAGTAGAAGTAGTAGTAGTAGTAGTAGTAGTAGTAGTAGTAGTAGTAGTAGTAGTAGTAGTGGTAGTAGTAGTAGTAGTAGTAGTAGTAGTAGTAGTAGTAGTAGTAGTAGAAGTAGTAGTAGTAGTAGTAGTAGTAGAAGTAGTAGTAGTAGTAGTAGTAGTAGTAGTAGTAGTAGTAGTAGTAGTAGTAGTAGTAGTAGTAGAAGTAGTAGTAGTAGTAGTAGTAGTAGTAGTAGTAGTGGTGGTGGTAGTAGTAGTAGTAGTAGTAGTAGTAGTAGTAGTAGTAGTAGTAGTAGTAGTAGTATAATTGTGATATTAATATTGGCAGCCCCAGCATTAGTAATTTCGTAGTATTAGCAACACTAATAATAGTAGTAGTAGTAGCAGTAGTGATAGTACTAGTAGTTGCATTATTAGCATGTTTAATAGCATCAACTGTATTGGTTTAAGGGGTAGATTGTAGGCCATAATTTTGAAGTTCGATTATTGCAAATGTGAGAGCCCATTGATCCATCTACTGAGTATTAAGCTCACGGAGGTCTCCTTGTTCTTGTCATTTTAGATCGAACACTTGCAACCACCAGCTAAAGGTCACTAGCCCTGTATACTACAGGGCTGGTAGTGGAAGTTGCCGTGCTAGGTGTGGCAAAGTCCCAGGAACTGCATCCGTTTATTAGTATTTTTTCAGGTGAGTGGTATGTGTCTGCTTATCACTTAAATAGCGATAACCTTTGGAGCAATTTAGAGTGAATAATAAGATGTTCTGCTGGATATAGATCGTGCGTAAACTGTCCGCAAATGCATTTGTACCAGTGTTACAAAGCCCGTTAGTATTAGTGATCGTTTTCTGTTTTCAGTATTAAATTTTCTCTCAGGGTTTTATTACTACTGATCTGGCCTTTTAATAGAAGATAATGTACCTTGCTGATTCGGACTAGATAAAGATTTCGGAAAAAGGGGAAGAATGCAACATGATAGAAAACTATCATTTCATGGTTCCAAAACGGCGAGGCAAATATATCAGCAACGTTAGAGACAACAGGGGCCACTTTTGGACATCGCAAAAAACCGGGTGATACCAGTGCCAATGAAACGAAGAACCTTGACACAGGTCAAGTATTTTAGCTGTGAGTTCACTTTTAATATATATATATATATATATATATATATATATATATATACGTTAGTTATGTTTTCTGTAATAAGAGGGGTCACTTTGTTCTCTGATTCTGTAGGTTCAACCAGAGTGAAAAAGCAAATGCAATGTGATGAGGCACCAAACCGATTGCCATGTGGAAAACACGTGCGTGTCCAAAGTGTTTTTTTTTCTTTGCTGACTTTCGGAAGAAATATGTGGTCAGTAACCCACTAGCAGTATGAATCGTCATACAGCTATTGCCAATGGAATGTTTGCATTCTTCCCAAGCTTGAGACACCCAAAGTGCTCTCGACGGAGAATTTCAAATGAGCTGTTTACTATCCGTACGTTATACACGGGCCTCACAGTCATTTGTATGATTTCACAATATCAGTTTCTTTCATTTATTTTTACAAAGTGATAAAGAACAGCATCCGGGGGCTCCTGAGTAGTAACCTCCGGACTACTTTCCGTACAAATTTTGTAAATTTGCTAACCTAACGGTAAGAAAGTGAATAATCACTGATATGTGACGCCTAGTTCAGTAGGTCATAAATTTGCTTTGACTTTAAAAATTCGAATTAACCTTGAAAATTTGCACAACCTAAATCTGGATGTGTGTTTTCGACTAACAACCATATACCCCCGGGGTTCTAACTCAAGTGAATCTTGGTGGATGCACACTTTCAGTGGTGTAAATGGTTTCATTCCAAATTGCGTCCTGGTTTTCGTGAGCTTTATTGTTCAGTAGCACAGCTTTATTGGAAATAATGATAGCCTGTCGACGTTTCAGTTATCGCGAGTAAGCACTCTTGAGAAAAGTCTTCGTGCCAACCGGAACTTCGAGTTGTTGCCATCTTTTCGGACAATGCGGTGTTACCTCCCAATAAACGTCCACGTCTAACACAACGAACAATGCATTGTTCCTTTCATTACACTCCTAACCTCATTCCGGCTCCGACATGTTTTTTTCATTCCGCAAATATGTAACGACCAACCATTTCAGTTTGCTGTAATACTGGGCGAGGAAACGTCGTGTAGTTCCATCGCTTCCTTTGTTCGACGTATCTGTTGCTCTTGACAATAGAATGAGTTGAAAAGCAAAATTGTTGAACTTTTGTATTTCCCCCGAATAATTTCAAGCCCGAAAGGCAAAAATAAGGACTCATTGGTGAAAACTTCCCGGTACAAGTAGGCGTTATAGAAAACGATAGGTATTTGTTCCCTATTCGCCTTACTAACGGCAAGTGAAAAAAACTACAAAACTCCCACAAGTCCTCAACATACCAGTAGGACAGGGACATCACTCTTTACAGATTAATTGAAGTACTTACTTCAGAATATTTTCAAAACTGAGGTGTCTTAAGCGAATCACTTGACAAGTTGACGAGTTGCTGGTCCTGTTGAGGCCCGGACTATTATAAAATTGTGTCTGTTGCTGTTAGTTTCTAAGAAAAGACAGTTGTGTTTCAAGTATTCCACGATCTCTGGCGTTCACCATTAGCTGTAACTCTGGCCAGCTGTAACTCAGCCCCTGTTTCGGATTATATTTCTCAGAAATAAAATGGTAATGTGGGAAACTACGACTTTACCAAAATCATTATTACATTTGCTGGTTAACCAACATATCAAAGAAACTGACCCCTACTAGATCCTATCCGACATGTGACCACCAAGTATGCTTCAGTTCCATGTGGGCTACACCAGCTCAGCTACCAATCCACACGAAAACGAGGTTTAGGATATGTCGTATATGGAGTATACTGCTCATCAGCCTGAATTATATAATCGCTTTTCTCTTGCCATAGTGATAATGGGATGATGCCGGATTATACACGGAGAATACTGTTTCATAAGATGCAAACTGCACTGAAAATAGCTTCCAAAACCCGAGAGAGAGTTCAGTGATGAAAACACTAGGAAGGATGATTGACAACAGCACTAAAGTGTCACCTCTACGGTGAAGTATTTGTGGGTAGAATTTTCTGATTTACTAGCAGTTATCAGTTACACGCTCAAAAGCTTGATTTAGGTTTCCCGGATTGAAACCAGACAAATTTCCAATTTACCAAAATTGACCTAGCCGCCACCGCATTGTCATTTTTGCTCACGGAAAAAAATTACATCTAAGAACATGCAAATCTTAGCACAGGACAGACAGAACGAGCTGAACTTACCTTCGTAATTGCACACCCTTAGTGTGTGAATTAATTAGAACACGCTGTGATGCAATTGGATTAGTGTTTGTTCGGCCCAGTTTTACCGTACCGGTAGCCGGTTAGACAAAGATTCACAGCAAGAAAAAATCACGACCACACAAATTCAATTTGTCTATGAGATTTACAGTAAAAAACATCAGGTTTTTCAAAGCCGTTTTGTCCTCGTGATTTGGAAGGAATTAGTGTATGCTGTTTGACGGGGATTTCGCATTTTTCATTGAATTCTTTTGAGACTAAACAGACATCGTGAGATGATCAAACGGCCATCAAAATGGGCTAATTGTCCAGCAGTGCTGGTTCAAAATCTCCCCATTAGCGGGAGGCTGTCGGCTCTGCTTCTTCCTCCTAATTGCGCCCTGGTACACTAGTGTGCAATGTGAATATTGCTTGTTTCGCTTCCATCTCGTCTTCGCACAGTTTTTTATATCAGTAGCGGTTATCTTTCAAACTCGATAATTAAAAATCTTACAAATTAAGGAGACAAAAAATAGAATTAAAGTAATACTTTGACTAATTTATTGCATTTACGTATCACCAAAAAGACTTGCTGATAGTTTATATGGATATTGGGGGGAATGGTGAATAATACCTTTTCGTGCATTCTAAATTGGATTAGTTTTGTGACAGTTATTGGAAGAATTTTATGTATCACCAGACTAACGATATCAGAACGAATATACGGCTGTCATGCTCATTTTGAATTCAGAATCGGTAACAGCACTCGTTTCTGGCTGTCTCTGCATACACACCACCTACGGCCCAATGATCTCACTCAATCATTTCAAAAACGGAATTTGGTTTAGGTATCTCTTGTCAGCAGAAATAAATGTAAGATATCAATTCCTTAAAATATCAAAAAATAATTTCTACTAATAAAGCTTGTAAAATAATAAAAGATGTGCAATTTCCGTCCCGATTTTAAAATTTCAATTGTGTATTCAAAATTTGGCAGAGCATTTTCTGACGGTGGACATATTTTCAAGTCATTCAAATGAGAAACAACTATATATAATGATAACTGAAATAAATGAATGGGATAAAATGAATTCTGATCCGCCGGATCAAACCAGTAGTTTGCATTTTAAGATCTGCTCGTTCCAACCAGGAGAAATATCTAGCGGACACTTGCTTAAAATAATTGACACCGGCTAATTTTGAGTGGAGCATCATGCCGAAGAATGTAAGCTTACGCGGTAAAACTTTACATCCGGAGGCGAGTTATTAGACTTACTGTTTCCGTAACGCGAAGTGGTCAGTTGCCTTGCAAGTAGCAAATATTTTTCCACTACGGCTGAATGCATCGCAATGGGTGGAGTGAACGCAGCTTTCAGCATATTGCGTTGCAACTGAGTTGAGTTGTCCAAGTGACCAGTTCTACGATGATCAGTCGTTCTTGTGAAAACTACATTTTCCAGTCGGTCTGGCATTCGCACAACCTGCATGGAGGTGATAAGATGAGCCGAAAAAGTTAGGTTTTGTCTCACGGAGTTCAGAACATTTCCGTTAAAAAGTATATAGTATGTCGTTCTCCATTTTGTGAAGTATCGATCGGACACAGATCACCACTTCCCTCTGCATCGATATAATTTTTGATGCTTGGTCATACACGTACTAAGATCACTCTCACCATTTCCTCCTTTTCCGTGTTCTGCCAAATTGTATACATACTAGCTCTACTGAAGGGCACTGTATCAGTCATACTTCGGAGGGTAACTCTTAGGTAGCGGGAGGTGAAACAAAGAAATTGCAGCAGTAATGAACGATTCTTTTTCAATATTCTTCACCGGCCCAATACATATATATATATATATATATATCAAGTATATGGTAGATATTACCACTTCAGGGGATAAAAACTTCAATTTATTTTTTTACTGACATGTTGATTCGTCTGTTGTATTGGTTAAATACGTTCCTGTTATGCTTTCCGCTTTTAGTCCACTTTTTTGGTGTGTGGCTCCTAAATTCGTGGACTGTATTTCATGCATTCATTGTGCAATTAGTTATTCTTTCTAAATGGTGCACTTGTTCCTAACGGTCAACGCAAAATGAGCAAAAGACAATTATCCTGCGTTATTTATCACAATGTTTTGTACGCCTTTTGACTGACCTATCATCCAAGCCCAAGCTTGGACAAACTACACCGCAGTATCAGTAGGCAAAATGCACGTTCTCTTTCGTGAACGAGCCAAGCAACTATTCATTTGTTCTGAAAAAAATCATGCTTTCGAAACTAAATGAGGAATAATTATAAAATCTGCAACACATTTTTCTCATCCGTCGTCAAAGTGAGGCGAATATCTTTATCAGCAGACAAAGCGAGCTATTTTTGCTCAAATAAACTGAAACTTTCACTTTTGCGTCCCAACAGGTTTACTACAATTAGCTTTTCTAAGGCTCAGTTTATTCTTGCGGACCTATTGAAGAAAGGCCTTCGATCAGTTCCATGATAAATTCTAACTCTCTAACGTGGTTATTTCATCGGTGTAAATAGTTGGCCAACAAATTGACATCAGAACTGTGCATGCATACCTAGGAGATGTTTGCTAATTAGGCCCTCTTATACCCCGAAACAGCCAGCGATTGCCGCTTTGTCTCATCGTTATTTCTACAAGAGCACATTGATCAACTTTCACCTCATTTCTATAAGACGCACTGAGCAGGGATTTAGCATTAACACCAAACTGATCCACCTAATCACAACGGGAGATGTAAGTAACTGATTCGTCCATCGATCAGTCAATTATTATTTCGGTTGAATAACTGGCTGAAAGTTTGTTCGGTTAATTGCTGCTCGATACGTCGGCTGATTCATGGGTTCAATCATACATTAGATAACAAGTAGTTAATTAATTATGAACCACTGACAGAGAGATTTATTCCACTGTCGAGTGGCTTGAACACTTGGTTTTGATCCAGAAAGCAAAATACTCAATGCCTATTTTATTTCTATGTACTAGTACTTGGATGATCGTGCTTCAATTAAAACAATCAAGATTTGCTTTTGGCAAACACACACACATTCAGGTAAGCGGGAAGCAGTCAGCATTTTGTTCTACTTTTCGGCTGATCCAAAACTCAAACATCCAACAGTGTAGCATGTTAGTGTATGAACTGGATGCTATCCTTCAGATACAACAAAAAGCTTTATCATTTGCTGATGGTTGTTTCAGTACTAATACATACTTCTTGCTGGGTCAATCTCCAGGGACGGAATATCCCGGTCTTGGGTTGCCTGAAATACTACCACATGAAAAAGTATCAGCATTGCAATCAACACAACATAATCCATAATTCCAGTAGATTCTCTACTTTTTGGTTGTGCAAACGTAGTACAAAAGTTACAAGAGCTGCTTTTCCTCGTGACGTTTCCGCTTTTTATACTTGCAGCACTGGAGAAATCAAAGGCGAAAATCTCACTGATTTGATACAGGGAACACACTTTGATCTGCCTGCAGCAGAGTACCTGAATTTCGGTGGATAGACTGAAATTCCCTCCTTTGGATGTGACCCGACACTGGTAGACTCCAGCATTGTCCGACCTCAACTGTCGAATCGCGAGTACAGAACCATGTTCCGCTAGCCCCATGTTATTTCGCTGAAAGTAGTCGATGGTTGCAAATGAGGAATCTTGCATAGTTTCGCGAAGCCCGCTGCCACCGACTGGACTGCGCGCAGCTTTGTCCGGTTTAGATGTCTGACCTGAGCGGCCATGCAACCAGTCAAACGAGACACGCGCATCCACATTGGCGGAGACCACACACGGTAGCTGGAGACTGTCGTTCCACAAAGCGGTCAGACGTTCAGGAGGTGAGACCGTGGGACGAGTTCGCGCTGATAATCGGAATGAACGCGTCAGCAGTCAACAGTCAACAGTTGGGGGGGGAAGAAACGACAAGTGAAGCAGCCACATTTAGACAGTGGGCAGACAGAGAGGATGACGACGTAAGTGTAATTGGGGTCAGTTCATGATGGTGAAGGCTATTAACCAAGAAGTATTCCAACAAAAATCTCCCAATATCAGGCCATTGGACGCATAAACACACCACGTGCATGTCTCGGTTTCATGTCACTCATACATCCACGACTTCAAAGTGAGTAAAAATAAATAAACCTTATTACAGTTGTCTGCCCTCGTGTGTCCACACGCATGTATGTAATCATTGGTGCCGATCCCTTGTGTAAATACGTCCTTCACTTGAGATTCTGACTTACATCAGAATACGTCTAGACGTTGGTCAGTCAGGTTTCTATTGAAAGGTGTTTGGTTACTGCTCAGCATCACTAGCACCGTTTACAGTATTTCTACGCACCTATTACACATACACAGACGAGGATAGATTTACACAGTTCAGTGGTTTATTGATATCGAACGGAGACAAGAGCATTGATTTTCAGTCTACTGTCAAGGACAACGATTATCACAGTTTAGTTAAATAACACACTGACCATCGCTGGATAACCCCGGATGCAAAATTTTAGGAATATAAGTGGAAAGATTGTCAAATCTCTACTGAATATCCAGGATGTAAAAACGTTTACTTTAGATCTTTTCAGACACGAGCAGTCATTGTTGAATGGGATGAAAAATTCCAAGCCCGGATTAGACTGGCATTAACTATGAAATGAACTGTGCCTCGGCTGTGTGATATATATGTACACACTACTTAATAATCGTGATAGGATGAATTTGTGCGCCTGGTGGACTAAGCAAATGTGATCTGAAATTGACAAACTAAAAGTACCATACAGGTCATATAAGAGAATCCAAAAGTTTTTATTGCATGAATGAATTTTAGGACTATTCCGTTGAAAATATTCAATAAATCTAACTTTCAAAGGTCCCTAACAGCCTTTTGAAAGAGAATAGCACCTTGTACAAAATGTGCTTTGCAGTGACTTTTCACAGACAAGCCAGGTTTTTTTCAAGCTTCAGCATCATTCCCTGATACAGAGATACCCATCTACCCCACTTTTTGGTCACCTAACCCCGTGATTTAAGTCATGGATTGCCATCCTTTGCTGACGTTGCCCACGACTCACTCTGTTCTCATATTCTTCACCGAAGTACGCGCCTCATTGAATTTTGTTTATCTCATCCACGTGACCGTATTTTCTCCGATTTGCACAATCTATTCCCTGTGCCGCTTCCGGTGAACTTGAATCTCTGTTTGACAATTGACCCTTTGAATTATCTGACCTTGGGGTTGGCTATCTCCGGGGTTCGTAATTTTACTAGTCCTTAATGATGTTACTTTAAATTTTACCGCAATTCTGTCCCGGACCCGTCTGTGGTTCTGACTGGACTCGCTTTGTTCGCTACACGTATTTCAACTAGTTCAAAAAAGGAGCTACATTCCTAAAACATTCAGATGAAAGTATGTGTTCGTCAACCTTGAGCTGCTGTACGAGGTCTTGGATTCTGACTCGTCATTCTGTTTTCTTCCATCCAAATTAAATATAAATTGTCATTTTCTTTGAGATTGCGCAGCCAACGGAAGTCTGGTAACTAGCGTGATTACGTTTCCTAATACAGGTCGTTTTTGGCCAACCGGCACAAAAATGAGCTCTGGATATTGAAACAGAACATGAACTGTCTATAAATCGAGGAAAAATTTCTTTTAGGTAGCGGATCTTGGGTGAAATCCAGTGATGATAAGAATGGTTTCAAAGAGGCAGTGACCAAGTTCACAATGAACTGTGGATTAGCCAATCGTGGAACGAGTCCACACATGCGTAACCCCTCATTCCATTACCAGTGGAAGCAAGCAATCCCCGGGTTATCTTATTTGTTATCACCTTACAACATCACGCAAACACATGCTTACTGAACACGGATAAATAAACATGAGCGACTTCACGACCCAAAGGATTGACCGCCTCGCACCGATAAAGACCTTCATCAGTTCTGCGCGCAGCAAGGATCGTAAGCAAGTTACCGTACTGAGTGTATCCTGCAGTCTGAAGCAGTTCGGAGGACATTTTGATCCAGTGATCTTTCAGTATTTGTTCTGCAAATCAGAGGAATAAAGCAAGTGAATTTCCACGGGAAAACTACTTTTGTTTCTCAAGAGTCATTAAGATGGTTTAAAATATACTCTTGAAATTTGATAACGGAAATATTCGTTTTTATTTCGAGTCTAAATCAAACGAGAACAAAATTGACGATGGTCGTCCTACGCATTCATTTGGTGGATGAAAGTGTTTAAACGAACATAGCCAGCAACCTACGTGTGACAAAGTTTGATTAAAGATGATTGTTTGAGATCCAAAACCAAGCACAAGGGGTTTCACTTCTATTCGGTGAATATGAACTTCTGACCGAATGGCAACACAGAGATACTTCAGTCGATCTTTATTGATGAGTTCAGTATAGATAAAATGCGCCACTTTGGGTTTGATCAAATCAGTTTGTCCACACAAGCGGATGACTTTATTCTTCCTAATCTAATACATTTTCGGAATTTATTCTGCTTGTTCAAGAGGAACAATTTAGCTTATGTATCATCACTTTTCTTTTTTCGAGTCTCATCACTGTCGGAAATGTATTGTTTTTGAGCAGGTGATCATCTGGCTTAAATCTCCGGTTTAGTTCTTGGTGCAAATTAGAGTAATCGGGTGGATCTAGTACTTGGCTTCGGACAAATCCTATTGGGTCATTTCTGTGTTGATTGACAGATACAAAATGATTGGCAACCGTACTACACCGCAGCGCCTGCCAAAGTGTGCTAATCATCTCCTTTCTCCAGTGCTTACGGGATGGAATTCAGCACATAGATGGACAAAAAGAAACAAAGAAAAATCAATAAAAATTGAGGAAACGTTGAATAGTGTCGATCATTCCCCATGCGGAGATCGAGAATATTCATCACTGATTTTTGAAAAAAAAACCAAATGTTTTGCAGAGTGCGGGGAACGGTGGTAAACTGCTTACGTGAGTTGCACCGATAACTCGGTAGAAAAAGTTAGAATCGGTTTACTCTGTCAATGTTTTAATAGTTGAAGATATTTTTGACTCAGTTATGTTCTTCTTTGTTGTTTTGCTGTTCTACCGCGTCTATAAATCTGACTTGGGATTTGCTTTAGGTGTCCTTAACAAGGTAGGCAAATCAGAGTAATATTCAAACAGAACCTGACTGATATTACTAATTCCTTGATCTCTCCATTGAACGGGTGTGAGTAGACAGCCAACCAAAATATGGCCCACAATGACGTTGGGTGAATCATCAAGATTCTCTTTAACTAGCCTGGTTGAAAGATGTTAAACTGGCCGACTATCTTACATGTTCATCCTCCGCTGTAAACCCAGAAGACTGATACTGCTATGGACTAGTAACCAAATTTGGTACCAAATGGGTTTGGCCCGCTCCAGTGTGAGCATCCATTTTTAGAAATGTATTAGTTTGTAACTACTCTGGCTGTATGTACAGCGTTTTATATGTTAAGAGTAATAATAATAATAGTGCGCTTTTTACACACCAATGCCATTTCACAGCCAAACCAATTACAACTTCATTTTCTGGCAACTTACGTTCAAGTTATTTGGAGCTAATTACCAGTAGCAAAAAAATAGAATTTCAGGGCCAGTGAAAACTTCGGTCTCAGGAATGATCTCGATAGCAAGTATATAATAATCTTTGTTAATATGTTACTGAAACTATGAAGCTCAGTCACATGACCCACAGGAGCAAATTAGTCAGTAACATGAAGAATGGAAGCCCAAATCGATTTGTAGACTCTTGTTTTGCAATTCGTACTACGACACATCCCTTCCAAAGGTTAGGATTGAAATATTCCGCTTGGCACCACGTTTATTGTTTGCACTTCATTCTTTTTACTCTGTTAGTTTCTCCAAGAAAGTGACTGAATATTTCAGTAAAAAGATGCGATTAGTTAGAAGCTATGGGAAAACAGAGGCTCAATTGGAATAGAATCTAATCCGCAACAACAAGCGTTTGAGCGTAGCCAATCACGTTAGTATTACAAGCTAGTTCTAAACAGTGCTGTATATCCAGAGGATAAGAGATATAACAGGGATTACACTTCAACGCCACCAGGTGTCCTTTTTGATAAAGCTATTACATCCTTATTTCTGATCCAGGGAGGGGTTGTGGGGGGAAGGGGTTGGTTGAGCAGTGACCAGCAAAACTCTACTCTAGTCTTCTTTTAATGACGCGTTTCTCCATTCGAGTGAAACTTCATATTATTCTCTCTTGAGCGAGAATTATTAGTAATTTTGTCAGTACCAGCTCAGGCTACTTATCATCCATTCGGTGAAAACATTCTTTTTTAGATGATGTTTATTTCGAATTCCCTAATCCTTCCGCTCCCAAAATTACAAAACAAACCCTAATAGTTAAGGTTGAACCTTTCACTTAGCACGATCTATACGTGCTGAGACTCAGGTAAGGTGCGAAGTCTTGTGTTTCCCTCCATGTGGAGACTCTGGTCAGTCTCTTTTCATCATAAATTGAAGGTTAATATTGTGATTTCACCAGGCCTAGCCTATATGCTTGCAGAGCTTTCAAAGTAATTTACCACAACTGGAAAACCTCAACTGCTCACAAACACCAGTCCTCTCAACTTCAGATTTCCCAGGACCAATTCCGAGCTTATAACAAGCAAATAACTCATACGATATCTAGTTCATACTAAACTAGCTGTATTTAGTACTTACCATAATTGTGCACAACGATGTTAGCGCAGTACAACAGCCCACATGTATGGGTCCGTGCCTCTATAAAGTTATCGCTGTGACTGAGCTGATTACCCGTTACCACCTAGGCCACTAGTCGTCATGTGTACCCTTTCAAATTTATCATTTATTGATTGTTGTATTGACAACGGCCCAGTAAATTCCAATTTCATAAGGAGCAGATCTCGTTGAAATCCAAGCTCATGAATGGACTCAACCAACGCTTTAGCACCATGCTCATTCTGCCAGCTAAGCTAAAAAATTACACCGAAAGTTTCGGACATTTTGCCTGTAGACTAGACAGTTTACCCGGTCGAATCACAAGAATGCGTAATTTTCGCTACGATGAATTTGTAATTTGATTGTCTTCAGCTATATGTGCCAGTAGAGTTTGCAAGGGACACGGTTTTATCCCTTTAGGATATGTTTTATGATCCTTATGTAGTGCAGCAGTTAAGATGGTGAAGCGCACGTGATAATGAAGCGTGAGTGGTACCCAGGCAAGGCCGGCGATCTTTATTGTTCGAATCAGTTCGAGAAGGGCGCTCTAGTTTTTACTTTCAGTGCCACAATGTAATGAGAACTCCCCTAACATGTTGGACCACGTAGTCTTGAATATGTAAAGTGATTGCATGTGAAGAATTTATTTATGGCCCTAGGAGTCTGAAATATGTAGGCAATCGAGAAAGCACTAGCATTTCTTACATCCAAAAGTCCTAGCAGCCAATCAAAATCGAACCGACGACCTTTCTCTTGTCGGAACCAGAACAGTAGTTATGTATCACTGCGATAGTTATTTTGCATCATCGAACAGTCACTCGCGTTATTCTCAACCGATTGTTTTTACTACGATATATCAGCTGGCATGAACAGCGAGTTTTTAACAATGCCAAACTAACATTCCTTTCAACTTCCTCACTTAGAACGATTATCATGGTGTTTTCGATGCGGTAGGTGTAATGCGGTCAAATTTGCCAATTCATCACATATAAAGGAGAAACGAAATTCCCGGGTCGAACTGTTTACCTTTAAACCATGTGTATGCCGGTGTGGGTGCAGCGTCCAGTGGGCAAACCAAGCTGATTGATTCATCTTCCAGCACAGTCTGGTTCACTTCTGAAGCGTCCGACGGTTGCAGTTGTGGTGCAAATGCTGCTCATGATAGTAAAGTGATGAAATGATCGATAGCATTAAACAAATTGGTGGACCGTTTTCATGGATATGAACGAATGTACTATATGCGAAAAGCAGTAAAAATTATTTTGGAGCAAATTCATGGACTTATATTTTGAACGTGCTGATCCATGAAAAATTCGGACTAACCATTCCTCGGAAAAAGAAAGGCATAACTCTCATGCATTTCAAGGGCTAACGTGAAATCAAATACTGATGCAAATAAATATTCATTCTTAAGAAGAAGAACAATGATCCTCTATCAGCTTCACGAGGTATTCCGGTAAAAATAGATGAAAACCTATGGTTTCAGTGTCTCTCTGATCCGTCTAAGAATATGCTCTTAGATAAATGTGGCATTTATTTGCTAATAAATGATAGGAGGTGAAATGGAATATTGTGGTGCAGAAGGCTGTAGCGAAGGAGAGTCATCTTGGGAATCGACTGGATTAAACTGGCAAAAGCCTTCAGTAGAATAAAAGGCGAAACAGGTTTTACTGAGGAAACAGCAATTATTGACCAAAACTTTAAGAGAATTAATATGGCTCAGTTTACAGCTTCAGATGGAGACATCAGTTTCGTAAAATCGAATAAGCACAGCAAGAACTGCTATCAGAGAAACTAGCTCAATACGCACAGACGCACGACCTAAACAGTCACGTACGCTATCAGAATAACCATAATTTATGGTGCAAATCCAACGGCTTTTCAAAAAAGGATTCCGCAAAAGTACTGAAATCCTCCGTAGAAAATTATCGACAGTTTCACCTTACCAATCTCAAATCCGTGAAGGAATTGCTTGCCTAGAAATAGAAATTATTTCCTGAATTATTTCAATTTCGGTTCAAAGCTGGCACTGCACATCAAACTAATTTTGCTGTAAGAATGGTATATCACGGGAAATTATTCCTCTAGTGATTTTTCAGGTTTATTGTTTATTCCCTTTTTTGTAGAAAACTGGCTCTTCTAAAAAATTTGTAAGACCGAGTATTTGAAGCTGTCAAAGCTTTCCACGAGCAAATTTCAATCCACTTTTATATTTATTGTCTTTGAAATTTTGTGACTTTACCCCAAAGTTTGCATCATAACTAAATAGCCAAGTTTTGTTTTCTTACACAGATTTTTGTTTACCATGAAATTGGAGTTTTTCCCTTCCTGAATTTTACCTGTTGTTGGTGTAGTCGTTACTATATTCCAATGGTCTCACCAGTTCATTTTCCAGAAACATTAGGCTAACCTTATCAGAGCGTCACAGGAAGGCTAAGCGTAAACAATTTTTCTATTTTATACCTTTAAAACATTTTCTTCTGACTGATGGTGAGTGGGAGCGGGCTGATAGCCAATACTGAACAAGGAAACCCGTCTGGTGAATTACTAGTGACTCTAGAGCTGACTGTGTTTTGGCTTTCTTCCTTTGGTACTTGTACGACACCGGTGGGATTAACCCATTCCAGTTGTATCCTCATTTCAAATCTTGCTTGTGAGCAAAAATGATGGGTTTGATTCTTGGAAAGCGAACTAGTTTTTTCTGTCGGAACAACCTGTCGACTAACGGTTGTGAGAAAACTGTGATATAACATCGAGAAATCGGGCTGTTCCTTCGCAGACCACTTTCTAATCGAACTGGGTTAACTGGAGTAATAGGTTCTGTTTCTTTTTTTTTGATGAGCCTGGGAGCAAATCATTTAAAGGTTACCCCTTAGATGACCCACAACTTTGATGAGAAGGAGTTAATTTGTACTTGTTGCTAAAGAGGATTGAGAAGAGCCCAAAACAATCAATTCTCACTTGAAATGTCTTCTCAATAATGCCTTGCATAAAACAAATGTATTACCGGGGGTCCATACAGGTGAGGTATACGAATATTATGTTCAGCTACATAACAGATTTCCGTAATATTTTTTTCAACTGTCCACTAGTCTATTTCTGCCCTTATTCAGTGTCTAGCTGGACCTCACGATTCACTCAACCCAATGTTGAATCCAATTCGGAAAGCTTGAAGCAATTTGATGGTTAATTCTCTGAGTCTTTCTGTTGAGTTACTGAGGAATACTTATTATGAACTTAGTCAGTTTCTGATGCGCAACATCAGTTTGATGACATTATGTAATTTCTTCCATCCAATCGTAGCAAATAATTTACATGCCAAAGTAAAATTTGATCTGCTCAACTTTTTCAGAGGTGTCATGATCTGCAGTTCCAGTGTCAGCAGAAATCAATATTCGTTTAAATGAGAACCACTTTTTATCGATTAGCTTCCCTTTAATTTTTGTTCTTATTTCACCCTACCTGGACAACTTTTATGTTGTCGATCAATTCCTTATATTGTGAAGTTGGCTTTAAGAATAAAGTACAAAAGCTAGACGAGTAATAAGTGTAACTTACAAGTAACTTTGAGCCAGAATGAAAGAAAATCTTCGCCAACATCATTCCGAGCAAAGCATTGATAGACCCCGCCATCTTCCCCGCGAACGTTAGCCAGAATCAAACTCTGATTGTCGGCTATAAGGAGTCTGATCAAACCAAACGGATCGTGATTATTGTACCCATAAACACGTATATTTGTGTGTTTATGTGTGTACGTGTGTGCAGAGGGAAGTGAATTGGTTTGTGACACAGCGTGGTGGACGGTTGCACATTAGGAATAACGTCCAGGAGGGGGGGGGGTGAGAGTGCGAGAAAAACCGTCAGTTATTAGGCAACTTTTATCAACAAAAGGCAAAATGGGGAAAATAATGTGAACCGCTGCTTCGTGACAAACCTAACTGAAGTACTGTGTAATACGAAACCTACATAATACACTAATAGAGTTTCTGGTTGGAACCTACCCAGGTTGAATGGATTCTCTGACACACATAGATAGATGATCGAGTTCCAAGAAAAATGCCATCTTTCAAAGCCTTTTGATGGTAATGACTTTGGTACTTGGATGTGACCAGATCTTCTCGGCATATTCGGATCAATGGACCAAAAAAAGCATTTACTTGTGGGCTGTGGCTTGCTTTGGGGTGGCTTAGAAGATTAGATAAGCTAAACATATCTCTTCAGTGATGCGTCATTGGTCTCATTCCATCGCATTATGTTCGATGCGAGCTGCAAACTGCTGACCGATCAGTGACATATCTATTTATTTGTGTACCGCAAAGTAACACATTTCAGAATCTGTCAAGCGTCGCCCACCGCGACCACACACATACGCGAGCAAACATCCACAAGCGAGCACACAAAAGAATGCGGATAATGACACAAAAGCACATTCGAAGACAATCGGAGACTTCCCCTCGAGGTTGACAGGCAATTTTTCATAAAACCGATCAATTTATAACACACACACCCAACTGACCCACCTGACTCATTTACTTTAGGGGAACAGAGGGTTCGTGTTGTTACTAGGCCTGTTCAGTGCTGATCGGACAAAAACGGTTCATTAAATTATGAAGTCATCATTCGAAAGAATTCCATGACAGCTGAAAAATGATTATTCTGCGTTTCAGCTTAGCCCCCCCCCCCAGAACAAACACCCAAACAGCGGTGAGTCTTTTTTTTGTCCCATTACTGAGCTGACATGTTTGTTTGTCCCAAACGGCTGTTGTTTTTCGCAACATTTCTGCCAGTATCTCCATTTCTCCGGGCGGATGAGATGACGAGGAACGAAGCATTTAAGGTTGAATTGAATCCAGCCGGTCCAGATTAAAAAACAAACACTACATTGGAAAAAGAGACCAAATCTATCCATTAAATGAACATTAGAAATAGCCGTGAAAATTTACTAAATGAAGCATCTTTTAGAATAAGCTTTTCCGATTCAGATCCTGAAAAACAGGATTATCCGTTGCAGAACAAAAGACCAGTGAAACTGCCCAGCAAAAACCTAAAATTACATTTTTCCAGAATTCTAGGTCACTTGTGAGGCAATTTAAATTGCAGTGTTTGGTTCTACGATCTTTGCTTGTTTTACACTGAGTTTTTCTTTTTCTCATCGATCATTTTACTACTAGTCGGTATAATATGATAAATTTAGCAAACAACCTGCTGTGATCAAAAACCGAAAAATGTTTTCGAAAAACCCTTTTTTCAATACTTATTTTTTGATCTCCACAAAAATATGCACCGAGTAATTAGATGAACTCCAGATTCCAAGAAAAATATACCGGTTAAAGATTTCCAGTAAGAAACACATGTCATCAAATTATTGCTTACAAGTTTTTAGTAGCATGTTGTCAGTGAGTGCCTTCATTTATTTCCAAGTAGTTGATTGTAAGGCATTGTTCGTTCTTCACAAAGTCAAGCTATTTTTGTTGATTTTTTAGCCCTGCCCACCTTTGTACTGCAACTGAATTAGGTTTATTAGGATAGAAAGAGTAGAAGAGTTCACAAAAAGTGTTGGGTTTTCAATAGGTACACCCTGGCAGGACTGATAAGACGAAGAGTGTAAACAAATTGTTGTTAGAATTTCAAGTTTCACTTTTCCCGACTTGCTGGACTGAAATCAAAACTAAATCAACAGTCCTAAGTGAATGATTCCTGATATTTTGTTCGGAACTTAAAATAATTTTTAAGACTGTTCCTTCTGTCTGAGAAATTACCCTTCTTCGACTAAAAAATTCAAAATCATGTGAATTGCCTGAGCACTGTTACCAACAGCAAGCATCTGTCTACAACGAAAACACACCTGTTTAGCTCTATCTTGATGTTTTGGGACGGCATACTAGTGGAAAGGTACGAAAAATTAGAAAGATTCTTTTCCCTAGCCCAGAATAATCAGCCACCACTTACAACTTGCGTTTTTGTCCACCTTACTGACCGGGAAAGTTTACGGATGTGACATTCTGACAGCCGGAACTTTTACAACCTGTCACAGACACCATTCGTGTACCGCACGTGTTTAAGAAAACAGTCGCATTTTGGTTCTCTTTTTTCTATACTTGCACTCTGTAACAGAATTCGAAGTTGTTTACAAACCAAAATCACCTGTATACGCAAGGACAGCCATAGAAAATACAATTTTTGAGGCACTGTTGCCTAGCATATAGGAAGTTCTTCAGTCCAGATATTCAGCTCCTTGTTTGGCATGCAACAAAAGATTTCCTGTGCTTTCATGTGTTAAGACCTAGGCAGATTAGTGTGAAAGGAAACTTTCCAACTGGCCAGGTCATTGTGGGACTAAGTCAACTTGTTTTCCATACCCCTAGCAAACTGATGAGTAATTTTATCTGGCTTTCCGTAAATTGACACTGCTTGTGGCGCAACTCAAACCAGTTGAAGTTGGAGAAAGGGCTATTCATGTGGACGCCATAGCAGCTGACTTCTCCGGCACATCTGTTAGAAAACGTCTAACAAAATCCTTTCGTGACCAAGAGGCTGGATCCGCTGTCTCTTTTGAACTACGGCTCCCATTGTTCGAGGTTTTAGTCTTCTTTTGTTCCGCCATAATAACTAATTATAGGTGTGTCTATGGCAAAATATCTTCCGGCCTAGTAGGAATCTGAGCAAAATTGTCCGACGGAAACATTTTCTGTTCCAAAATAGAAAGCGTTTCAGGATTCTGCTTGTTTATATTAGAAATTATGAACCCGTACTGTGAGGATCTTGAGCTAAAATGTTACTGCTCATGTTTTACTGGTAGGATTTTACTTCTAAGGAAAAGCAGTTACACAGCTCACTCAAGGACTCCTAACAAATTCTCACTGAGATAACATTTTAGTTCTGGCAAAACCACCTCAACATAATTTACTGAATTTTTTATCCAGTTCAAACAAGCTAGTTATTTGCAACAACTAACTGTTTTTTCCAAATCAGTTACCGTTTGCGCAGTTCTATGCAATCTCACTACTTTTGATTTATCGAGGAATGGTGTATGGTTCCCGATAGCTGCTCCCTGTAGGCATTGCGGAAATTCCAAAAAACGAACAAATCTGTTTAAAAAATTGCCATTTCTGCTTCTTTGATACATTTGCAAAATTTCATCTTATTCCTCCTTAACCGAAATAAAATTTCAGCCATATTTGTAAAATTTACCGGGTTACCTCATACCACGCAGTATTTATTCGTTACCGTTTTTGACGTCCTAGTTCTTACCCACGTAACGTCTTCGTGAACCATTCACATTTGTATACTTTCACAAATCCAGCCGTCGGGTGGTCCTGCTAGTTGTATCTGAGGTACACTTTTACTCCCTGCTTGGAAATTCACTCCCGTAGGAACTCAGGATGTTTTGCGCAACTTCCTTTGATTCAGTGACTTCATGGGGACAAATCCGGTAGAGGTGGCTAGATCTTCGCGGCACTTTTAATCTTAGGTGCCTTAGGAAAGCCAATCTGTGCGCAGTAATGGAATTGTATCACAATAAACATTCATCGGGTATCAGTTTGCATGCGACGTCAGATATTCCTTGTCGAGACATTCTTAAAAACCTGACTTGGTTGCACGAAATTCAGCAGTCATCTACTTCTGCGATTACACGTCTTTCACGTGGTTCAAACTAGGTGTCGAAAAGCACAATCATTAGATAAGCGCGTTGTTATGCGAGCCCTTCAAATTTACGGAGGAAGCATTTCAACTGTGTTTTACCTTGATATTTTTGACTAACCCGTGTAACATAAAGCAGGCAGCTTTCATATGCCCGTTTCCCGTATTTCTCGGTTTTTTAAAGCAAAATCCTTTCATTTCTCTCTTTGGTCTACCTTTCGAGAGGAAAGTACAGCCAGCACTGCAGGTACGATGGCATTTAATTCGGCATTTCTACTCTGACCTAAATAAAACAAATTGTGTGATATAATTCAAAAGCATTGAATTTGGTGATGCTCGCATTCTTTCAATTGTTCTTCCTCCTGGTTTACTTTAAACATCAGAATATGCTGAATCAGTTCGAGTAACTCCAACTAGGACACGGCTACTTTCTTCGTGCTTATAAACACAGCATTTTGCCGTCTATCCAGCATGAATTGGTTGCAGCTAGCAGCTTGTTTTCGTGTAAAACGAATATAGGCAGCTGGTGGTTATTTTTAAAATGAGAACAGTATGTCTCCTTTCCCATGAGTTATCTGGGGGTAACAAGGATATTCATGACTTAGTCACTATTTTAGACTATAGCAGGTTTTGTTCTTTTCGCGAGAATTGTTTTCATTTCACACTTGACACTAGATTCGGCCTGCTGCTTTCAAATTTGGAGCTTGTTTGTTCTGGCAGTTCATATCAATGCTTTAAAACCCAAATTCCATGTCATCAGACCTAGTCATCCAATCACTAAAGTGTGTCACAAGAACACATTACAGTTTGGCAATTATCAGTGGGAAAGCGCGTACACAGACAACTTACACGCACGTATGTAGCGAATTGTTTGGCCAAGTAGTCCTCAATGGAGTCATTCTTCATTCAAGGTTTATGTTTAATGGATTAGAATAATTCAACAAGATTTGTGTTTACACGCCGAAAGAGGCATGATCAGGCAACAAGAAATTCTGATCAGAGGTGGTGATATTGAGTCCGGTAGATGGTCTTCTACCGGTCTATGGAAGTCAATTGATTGCTGTAAATCCCCAAACCCGATGAACGATTCAGACCGTCGTAAAATCAAGCCGTTGAATGGAAGTATTGGTTTTCAAAGTCCGTTTGTTTTCATTGTTTGATTCTGGCTGCAGTTTGTGATCGGACTGCAAACCTGTAATTGCAAATTAATCGATATATTTGATGCAGACTTAGATTGTTACATTTTACCGTTTTAATTTGTTCAGGACAGCCAAATGGTCAGATAGTAAATATCTGATTGGAGAAAATCGTCAAAACTGAAAATTTCACGTTTACAGGCACTTTAACGTGAATGAAATTAATGACCCCACAGTTCCTCGTCTGCAGTGAAAGGAATAAGGCTATTAGAGAGACAGCGGTAGCTGGTGAATGGAAATCAACTTTGTTCCAAATTTTCGCACTAAGAAGATGATGGATGTGCTATCACCCCGTGGTTAATTTCAACTCACTAACCACCTATTATCCGATTCAGCTTAACTCAGTTCACAGCTAAACGATACCAATTTATATTTCGCTTGAACTTCAGTTCACACTGCCTAACTAAAATAACCAATCAACGAGCTTTCTCTGACAATGGTTAGTTTCTTGATTGATTCAAAACATTTTGTGCTTTATTAAAGATTCCATATTTGCGACTTATAATGTTATCAAACTGTGTACATTCGGAATTTCATTTGTGATTTGTCTCCACTAAGCATCCTTGCATTGTTCATACCGACAGTTGCTGCAGCGGTTCCCGGATGTCATACTTCGTTAGTACCCAATGAAATGACTTGATAAAAGTGTCTAAAAATCGAGGTGGTTGTGAAAAAAATCTATTCCACTCGATTTGCAAAAAGTGTAAAAGTATGCAGTAATCAGCAAGATTAAAAGCACAAGTTTAACCACTTTGATCAGCCTATTTTCACTAACCAGTCCAGTTCATTATTGCGGGTGATTCTGCGGTTCTGAATGCAAATTTCAATGCTAGAAATATAACCAAGAAGAGACTGACTGATCGCTTTATATGTGTTAACAGCTACCTAGTATGGAGCAGACAATCCAAACTCCTTCCAAGGGCTTTCAAACTGAGTGCTTTCTATCCCGACTTCTCACGACTGTTACCTTGTAGTTCTTCGTTTCTATCCCCAGCTAGGGCCTGATTATGCGCAGTGGTATTATCGTCCTTTTTTGCAGTGAGTTTGCACTTTTTACGGTGCTCTTTCAAGATAAATTTGAGATTCGTGAACTACAAATCATTCAACTGAACAAATTTCTGTCTGTTTGGGAATGAAACTACGATAAGCTGTAAAATATTTGAGATGAGCCTCAAAGCATTAGTTATTTGATTTCAAAAATTTCATCACAGCTTCAGACGGCTCACAGAAATTCTACCACTCAGTAATAGAGAGTACTATCTCCAGATACAGTCTCATACTACTCATGCTGAGAAGCTATCTCTAGCTGGAACCTATCCAACGGTGCTACTAGTACACTTTCTCTATCATTTAAATCACAACAGCAATCATATTCTAGATTTCACTGAACTAGCTAGGGTCTAAAGTGGAAAAAATCTAGGTGTTTTGTAATAACCCACTCCAAACTGCGAACTCTTTCTATCGGTTAGTAATGAAAACTTCCATTTATTTTGGCTGGTCCTACCGATGAGTACGGAAAGGTTATCGCTGACGTATCAACAGAAATACAGTTATTCTGAGTCACGCAGATTCTCTTGAATGGATAGTGGTTCATTTCGGTCGTCTGTGTTCAGACATCAGGCACGTCATCAACTGCACTTCGGTCTGTTCAGGAATTGTGTTGTTCGAAAACGAAACAAGATGTTTTTTCAGCACAGCTAGACGTATGTGTGAACATTTCATGGAGCACCACCTAGGACGGTTGACACAAGATACAATCACGAGACCTGTCTTCTTTTTCTGGTAAATGGGGCTCGTGATCAGAGTTTTGAGTACCTCGTACCAATTTTCGCCTCAACTGATCGAACGCTGTTTGACTCTGGACACTTTCCACAGAGGAGGCAGTCACCGTTCATTAGCAAATGGGTTTCTATTGCCGAACCCAAGATTGAATATCATTGGATTTACCGTATATCAGCAGCTTTTAAAAAGCCAAAGAAGCCACAGTCGGAATGATGCCATATCAAGTAGTTCATTAGTTCAACTAACCATCGAGTGCTAGCCAGGACAACCTCGTGGTTAACGTGTTCGACTCAAGGTCGCTTATCCTGGATTCATTTCTTAGTTAAGGGGGCTCGGTTGATGTTCAGTGCTGGTGATTCCTGACATGGATAAAAGAGCTGTACAGTGCTTTCACGGTTTCAAGTGGTTTTAAAGTTCGCACTGCACTCACAGATGTTCTCCAAAATTAAAACAAATTCTGGTAATGGCATATCGAGGAACGAAAAAAGCAACTTGGACCCACATCATCGGATGTAATATTCCGCACCCAGACCTCATTTAGCCGTACTGGCCCAGTTAAGTTTAATACGTCCATGGCTTGAATAGTTGCTTCTCTATATTACTTAAAAGACCTGTTATAGCTTTTTTGTTCCAAGCCTGTTCATTGGGTTGTTTAAAAGACATTTTTATACTTTGCCCGTCTTTGTATAACCGGTAGAAGTACCCCAAATTTCGAATGAAATACAAGCAAGCTGTGTTTGTCCCTCCAACTCGAATCATGTAAACCGTAAGAGCACAGTAAACAAGTTAGGTAAATATCCAACAGCGCAACGGTGATACGTTGTTTAATTAAGTGAAATAATTTAAAGTTTTCCGCTTGTGAAATCTGAAATTGTGGCGAGAAAAACAACAGCCGGCAACTTTCTTTTGTTTTATACTGTAAAGTAAGAGGGTTAGAATGATCGACTGTTTAAATGCCATGGATGATGAACGTTTTTCGTGTTCACCTCTTCTTTGTAATCCACTACTTCTTCTGTTGAACTCAAAATAGATCAGAAAATTTTATCTTCAACTATGATTAAAATGATACAGTGAGCATAGTGTGGCATTTTCACTGCAATACATTTTCTTGCGTTGGGATCGTATTCGTTCAACTGTTCAAATGGAGCATGAATTGGACTATGGCAGCAAGCAATGAGATTTCGTGTTTGCGGTCTATCATCTACATGAACATTGTCAACAGAGGCCTACTTTGAAAAATGTGTCTAGTAAAACATGGACGCCTGACATTACTCAAGCCTCTGTAGATCATTTCATACTTACTGGATTAAGTAAAAACTTATAAAGATTGAAACAGAACACAAATTACACGTCCAAACTGAAGGCGAGAGTAAACATATGTGATATGATGAGTTTAGAATTTTAATTCTATCCTTTTGCATGAAAGCAGTGGAATGAATATGCACAACGGAAGTGAAAGCACAGTGTGCCACCAAAGATAATCGGCAACCACTATCCTGGAAATTTAAGGGGTGATTCACACACGTTCGCAGTAGTTCAGATGTTGTAACGAGCCATTCAGAGCGTGTTACTGGTTAGATGAGCTAACTTTCTATTACTCTAGTTTATAACGGTTATCGTTGGGTCCAGGTAACCTTCAACTGTCCCACAGACCTGTCCCACGCTTTCTGAATTATTTCAAAACCACCTTAGTTTAATGCGGTGCACCTGAAACACAAGTGAACCAAAATGATCTCGAAAATCATCTCGTAACGAATCACGGCATGGTTACTTTTGTAAATTTTAGTTTATAAATAAAGATTATTGTGCAGCTAGGTGTAAATGCATTTCACTCGTCGGCCTAATGATCAACAAGAGCTTTTTCCCGACCACTGTGAGTAACCCTGTCAAAAGAACGGTTGTTTTGGTGAGAATTTTCCCTTTTCACTTCACCTTCGCCAAACAAGTAGCTAGATATATGGCCAGGCCGGGGGCGACCAAGTCCGCCATTCGTTTGACCGAAACGAAACGAGCCGTACTACCGCCACAGTACGTGAAGCGTTTCACGATTCCATCCGCTAGCCCGCACAATTGGGAAAATCTTTTGTACGTGGTCCGTACATCGCTCTTTTCCCCATCCACAGCAGAACGAGAAGCGATCACGCACACATAAAGGCTGACAAATTTTCCTGTGTGAAATTTTATCTCTCTTGTACTTAGGCTCAAAGTAGACTACCTCGAGGGATTTCACATTGCAAAGGTGCCGCTGTTAAAATTTTCCCAGCTTCGTTTACCAGAAACTCAATACAGCTGAATGCAATCATTTTCAAGATTTTTGTTTGAATAGAAATTCTCACCGGCCTGGTTTGGTATCCAGTTTCTGAAGCTCTGTTCAGTTCATCGATATAACAAATTTTATCTATAATTTAAAATGGTTAGCTTCGAGATAGGCATACAAGTGTTGCCGAAATTCTCTAGACGAAATTTACTCTTCGTAATTGACTCCTCTTCCCTGGACATTTTGTGGTATATCACAACCCAAGGCTGGAATGTAAAACTCTATAGAACTTGATATCGTTTACGTTAGTTCTGCTGCCATCCAGTGACGGTTGAAATTGTGTGACCTTGGTCACCGTGATAAATTAGCGTGAAATTCACAAATCCCGAATTAACTAAAGGTCACCTATAGGCGAACTTCACCACGGGTGGCTTTTATCGTTGAAAAATAAGCGCTGATCCTACTAAAATCGTTCTTCCGTAATACCGTGCCATATTCATGTCTTTCAGAAGGAGGTAAAATAGAAGCGGACTTTTATGGAGAATACCACGTTTTCTAACAGATCGTCAGCTAACTCACAATGAATGGTAGGTTCATTGAAGAAAAACGTTCGGTTTATTTCGAATACGTGATCCGGATTTCAAGGTCGTATAGGCGCGACCCGTCAAAAAAACCATTTTGTTCACTTTACCTTGAAGAAATACTTACCGAAAAACAAAAAATTCCACTAACTCATCTAGAAGGAGAGAGATGACACTGTCTGATCCCATCGAACTCTTTTTCTTGTGACAAACCTATTTCCCGGTCTTCTTTCGGATGGCGGGATTTTTGTTCTCATTATTCGTGTAAAATTTGGTGTCCTGGCTACATGTGATATGCAAAAGCGAGCATATCCGATTTCGATTATGATGTTAAATGCGAAGAGACAAAAAGTACAGCCAGTAAGCAATAAGTATGTGATCCAGATGAGCTTGTCGAAAATTCCCTCACGCTCTTACAAACAACGGTGGAGTAAAGTTGGTTACTCTAGCTTTCACCCGATCGAAATCCGATACAACATAAACAACAAGGGTAGCTTAGTGCTTTAACCACGAAAATATTTGAAGGGCGTCGTAAATGGCTTTAAGCATCGGCTTGCTTAGAAAGAACAGCGGTGAACTTTAGGGGGGTTCACAAACAAGTCCGTTGTAAAGCGAAATTACCAAGGAAACTCGTTTCAGTGAGTTTGAAGTTGCAAAACTCCCCAAGCCGGTTGATATGGACTGCAATATTTCATGATCTACCTTGTTCATGAAGCATTATTACAAATACCCTGAATAGCGTACAATTCTTTGTGCTCAAACAAGAAAGTCTACTATCTGTCAGAGCAGAATTTATCCCAGAAAGGCTCTTATTGTAGAATGATTCGCTGCCATGTATTAAACGAGGCTGTATGTCTTACAGAAGTGGAATAATTACTCCACTTGTCAAATTATACTGCTTTAACAAGCCCCTGGAAAATTCAGTGATTTAGTTTTCACAGATTCCCTGTGAAAGTCACGAGTTGAATAAGATAAGGGATTTGTTCCTTGTTTGTAAGGAAGAAGTCATCTTAAGCTGCCCATGTAACTTTCTACGAGGTTGCAGCCTTGTAAGTTGGAGACTGCTTATTTAAAAGAAAATCGGCCCCAGGAATATGGAAAGTACCTGTAAAACTTAAGAGCAGAACATTATTGTAACCCAGAGGGACTCGTGGCCATGAGTTACGTTAGGTAACGGGTTTGGAACTAATTCCCTAATGAATGAGTCAGTCGGTAGTATTTTGTCAACATCATTATTTTGTGATATACATGGAAAATACCATTTCTTTACTTTCGGCAATTTATTAGGTAAGAGAAGTTTCTCAAAATAATAATAACACAGTTTGTCTTATGTAGTTCCATGATTCGAAGTATACCACATATTTGTTTTTAAAAGCACTGTAATTATGAGATACTGCGCTATCAGACTTAAAAAGCTTTATCTTTTGGGAGCCGAGGCAAGTTCCAAAATCCACTATTAGAAAGAATTAAGGTGACCTGGTTGCCTCCCTATTTGGTAAATTTCCCAATGCCGATAATTTTTTGAAAACAAATCCTCACCCTTTACATTTCCGCTTCTGTCAAGTGGAAACGAGTACATCTCAGAAGACTGACAATTTCAAAGTTCCTTTCGTTTTGCTCAGTGTCGCATACTCAATTTTCTTTCAGCCAAGAACAGATCGGGTTGCTGGATAAGACTTCGTAATATATTACTCCACCAATCGTTACATGTACTCTTCTTGGTTCACTGATCGTAGCTATGTTAATTTTTCTCTATTTAACAAAATAAAATTTCGTTTACCATAACTTGCCTTTTTAAGTGGACATTTTAAATTTCCCAAGAACTGTTGACAAGAAATTGTCGAAACGTTTGAACTATCTCAGTTTCTGTGCGGTGTTGCCAACTTTACTTCGGACAGCAAAGGTACAACGAGGCCCCCATAGAGGAAGATAAGTAAGGTTCAAATAGATCATTGCTAGAATGGGCAATAAGTTCAAACAAATAATCCGATATTTCAATGTAACCT
Organism: Fasciola hepatica; assembly: GCA_948099385.1. NCBI lineage: Eukaryota > Metazoa > Platyhelminthes > Trematoda > Plagiorchiida > Fasciolidae > Fasciola > Fasciola hepatica. The sequence goes on along the minus strand of CANUEZ040000126.1, from coordinate 2,020,856 downwards.
CCACATTCCTTATGCCTTGAGTCTTTCAACATGTACCTTTCGTCTGTCCGCTGGTTTTTACCGTTTACCACTATAAAGCCCTGGGAGATACCTTTAATTTCGGATTGAATTTGGTGCCAATTTGATTTCCTTCTTGCCGGAAAAGGAGGCTGTTTGCTCTGTAATGATGATAACTAAATGATACATATCGTTACCCAGTAAAATCGAGTAAAATGATTTGACTCATATTTTTAAGTGGAAGGAGCGATTATCCCCGTATTTCCCGATAAATCTTTTGACTCACCACTTTATCCACAATCACAAAAATATCCTGTGTCATATTACTGACAACTGTTCGGCAGTTTTGAAAACTTGAAATCCCGGAGTTTAAATCAGGACAAAGTCAGTCAAACTCCCCTACTCCCTTGCAGTAGATACACCCGCCCAGCAGCACTTCATGAAAAGGGATGCGTTTTCATTATTTCTCTAAGATTAAGATCATGAACATGGCGTGAAGATGACACTCATTATCCTTTATTCAGATTTAAAAACTGTGCAATAATCAGGAAAATAAATCGGTTTGTTTTAGACTCTTACTCAGAGAATTCGATCGGACTGTGTAAGATTCTAGCCGAAACCTCTACTGTCCTCAACCCACAGTGGTGACTACCGAAATATCGCCAGTCTGTCTTTCATCTTGTGTCCAAGGTCAAACAAAAAATAAGGAGAGTAAAATACCTTAGGGTAACGATCGACCATAATCTTTGTTGGACGAAAAACTTCTCCCTTGTTCTCACAAAAGTGAGGGGACTAACGTGCTACATTTTGCGCTTCAAAGTAATATATGTAATTGCTTACATAATTCAGCCTTTTGTTCTAGCAAGCATATTGCCTCTTTGGTTGTGTTCTTCTCCCGTCCTCTTCCCTGGGCTACTAGTCAAAGGCTTCACCACAAAAAAAGTTCTGTTGAGCACTTATGCACGTGATGTACCTCGTAAAGATCTCACGGACTTCATTATATCTCATAATCACGAAATATGCAAAGAATCACCCGAAAAAATTTTGAATAATTCTTTTGGCCGCTCTACAAGGACTGCGGCATGTGTGTTTCTTCGTCTTCTACCCGCAACAGTTACAAAATGGTTTATGCACTTACGACCGGCTACGGGTACTCCGTTGTTGCCCACCTTGCTCACTTTGTATATGATCCTGGAAACATTGATGACAAAACATGGACAACTTTTAGTGTCTTGGTTCTTAAGTTGCTACTCACAGCTGTATTTTTTTGTTATAAAAGTGCGATTTTCTGTAACTATCGTGAGTATAGCTGTGGGCTACTACTTATTCACTTATTCTGGCTAACTTGCCAGATCTGCTTGCGGTTCAGTGTTTTATTTGACGGCTTCGAAACTGGAAGCCTTTTTGTGAAACAAAAGAAAATAGAATATTTTGTAAATTTGCACTTTCAGTTCAAATAACATGATCGAAGTAAAGACAAAAACATGTTTACCGTAAGATTTTACACAAAGTATTTGTGCGGTCCTAGTAGATTTTCAAGGTAGTCTCTGGACCCCCGTGAGAAAATATGAGGTTCTCACTTATTTGTTTTTCTACTTACCTGGAACCGGTAGTAGCTATTCTTCGGCCGTTTTTGTACCATTCAATGGTGGCTCGAGGGTTCCCAGCATTTTCAAATTCACACGGAATGACCAGAGTCGAACTGACGGAGCTTTGTACAATAGCCGCTTTTGTTTGAATCTGTGTATTTGGCTTGGTGAGAAACGGCACTAGAGATGAACTCAACTGAAGTCGAGGAGTGACGTTAATGCGCAGTCGAGCCGTAGCCGACAGCGGACCGCTCATATAAGCCAAACCGTAATTAGCGCGTTCTTCAAACGTTTCTCCGAACCTATCATTCGGCACCATGTACGATGCTTCCAGATATGCTTGACACGTGAACTCCTCCATGTAAGTTTCTACCAATCCGGTCAACCGAGACACGCCAGGAGTGTGAATGTTCGACACCGTGAGGCTCCGATTCAGTCCAGATCGGTCGAATTTGTAGCCTCGACTAGTTCCGGATAGGTTGTCGTACGGTTGAATAAGTTGCATCTGACTGGGTCCTTGATCATTCACTTGCCGATGATACCAGCGTACACGTAGAGTATGTGAAGGACTTGACAGGAGAAGTAAAGTAGAAGAAATCAGCAGCTAGTTATAAAAAGTCTCTGGGAGGTAGCTGATAACTTCTTCATCCTTCTTCCGCACTATGAAGTCCGTTATCATCAAATACCACCAAATAAAACTCCAATAACCAAACGAGAATATCTTCAAATTATTTATAAGGTATAACTGGACGATTTGATTGACATAATATTTTGAGTAACTTTCAAGATCCTTGGCCTACGAGAATAGTTTCATCTTGTTGTAAAAGATCTTTGTCTACTTAAAATAAAACTGAAGTATTTGTTTGAAAGTTGAAAAACCTGTAAAAAAAATTTCACTGTTTCTAGTGGTGTTACTGCTACCAACCCCGCTGTGAGATGTGCGTATGATATTCTCGTTGTGGACAGTGGAGTGACAACGAACAGGATGAAGCCATACTAAAGAACACATCGAGCTAAACACAAGGCCAATAACCGCGTGGTTACATCATCCGAGCGAATGAGCACTGACTTATGGAAGATCGTGTTCGGGTGATGCAAACGAGTAGTTCTGCTCAAAGCTAATAATTTTAGTGTTGTTTTGATGCATAAGTTCGAAAGGGGGGCCCTTAATCCGGCGCTTCCTCTGAAATCCCATAAAAACAATAATAATAATAATAATAACATTCATAAACATGGAGTAGTAACTAAAGAAGAACTTTTACTGGTTTCTCTGTTTGCCTGAAACCAAATCTCGACTTTGGTAAATGGAAACTGACCTTCTGGATAGGCCCACTAACCCCGTGTCTCTTCATTATTGTGTCTGACATCTACATGTGGGAGCGAGGTATATAGCAGACAGCAATCTCCTGTTTCCCGGTGTACAAGCACGCTTGACCTTCGGAAAACTGATGGAATTTTTGACTCCAATACTTTGGGCTATGGTTGCTAATCATCCCCAATAGTGCAACGGAAATTTAATACCACGGGCTGCGCTCCTTCTACAATGCTGGTCAAAAAGTGTCCCGCGGTGAAATGATGTTAAATTTGGGCAATTCTCAAACCAACTACAATGGACATTTCTTTTATCTTTATTGCGTATACGACCACAAAAGCATGGGTCAGAGTTAGGTGAAATGCTTTCGTAAAGTAATTTATCCACCATCTCTTATACTGAATAGCACATCCTATGCTGAGTTCTACATTCATCAATGATTACAAATGTGGAATCTGTACAGAACACATTGTCGCGATTGCTCATATTTCTATTCAATTGGTTAAGTACAACGCGTTCTGCTTTGGCGCTGCCGTTAGTTTACTGAACACAGGTCCAGTTTGCTCCAAGAGAAACAACCTGATGTTGGTTGTTGTTGTTGTGGTTCCAACAATTTACGTCATTGAGAACTGAAGTCTTTTGTGAAAAAAATATTGCTTCAACGAGACTTGGCTCACAAAGACCTACTCATCTGCTTTGTCTCAATTCTGGTTTATTCTGCTTTCTAGTAAATTGGCAGAAATTTCTTGTAAGATAACATACCACTTCGCCATCTCACCATAAAGTCGAACTTTTTATAACCTCATGGTTTCGTCACCCGAAGCTTTGATTCTGCAAAAGGCTGTTTTAGTTTTACATTTGCCCCTGTGTTTTGCATCCACTGAAATAAATAATTAATACGTGATGAAACACATGACAGAAGAGAAGTAAGCAAAAATTTTCCTGTTTTCCACTCAGATCAGCACATTCATTGAACTTTGCGATTTCACTTGTTCTCTATGCTTACCAACAAGATTTGCCCCTACGTGCATTCGATTTGATCCCTCAAACTAATACCTAACAATTCTTTTGTCCGGTACGTGTAATTCATGGCTGTGTATGGGACAGAATCCACGTAATTCCATTTGTAGTTGATTTATGTTCAATATTAGATTCCGTTCACCAAAAGCTTCACGATACTCAGCGTCCATATTCTCTTCATTTGACTAGTGATCTGGTGGCTACTGTTGGTCGTTCTGAGTTCATCCAGCAGCACGTGCAGCAATAACAATTTCACCAGGGAAATCAGTGATCAACAAAAAAATAAAACAGTTTTACAAGCTGGAATACAGTATTCAGGGTGAATACATTTATCGGTAGCTTTAGATGAAATCAGTTCCAAGCATATTTTCAACCTGGTGCTTTCTATCAGGGGAAATTCCTTAGGCTCTAAATTGCTAGCTATTTGATCGATAATTTGGAGTATATCGTAGTACATGAAGCAAACTCTGTCGGTTCATTATGTGCAAATTTACCGTTCACAATATTTTTAGATCCACTCACTCTGATCTCTACGTAATAAATGCCAGAAAGCACATTTGATGATCCTCAATGGTTGGCACAAACTTTTCTCTCACCTCCGACCTGTAAGCCCATCAGAAGAATATCACTGATAAGTCATTCATTTCTTGAACACGTTGAATCTTCATAAATGCAATAAATCTTCAGTATAGACACGGATTTTTTCTCGAGATGTCATGATTGAGTTCAAGTTGAATCGATGTTATCAAACCTCAGGAACAAGTGCAACGATTATATCTTCCTATGAGGGACCTTCACGTTATCAGCAATCCAAGGAGTTGTTGATGAAAAAATCTGGGCCTTAAACAAACCATGATGGGGTAAATAACAGCTCACCCATTTGATTCCAATTTAGATGGACAATATATTCGTATTTTATTGTTTTAACTATTCTGAATCGTTGTATTCTGCTAATAAACTCCGTACGAACTTTCCGTGTATTCTAGAAATTTCATTCAGATACATCCTTTAAACTCCCACTCTTATCAAGAAGTCGGATGAATCCCTGTCAAATGAACTCATTCTTTATTGCAGTTTATTATCATGAATATATTCTTTCCCCAGATGAAGTCCTCAAGTTGACTAAAAAAGCAGAAAAAACGGAGCAGGAAAACGTTAGCAGTATGAGACTTTAGTTTATTTTCCAGTGGCAATTCAAAAGTTACCCTTAAATAAATCAGTCCCGAAGTACGAAAAAGACTTTTTAAAAGCAATTCAAAAGGGACAAAGTGGAACTGTCAGTGGCGCCTTTAACCCGTCACCGATCAAGCGAATCGTATTTCTGGTTGACTTCAAGGAAATTCTAAATGCTCAATGTGGAGTTCATTTACTCCGAAGATAAACTCACAGGGTCACATCAGTACGGTCACTTTGTAAAAGCAGACCACCACGAATTCTGATCCATTTAGTTGCCCATAGAGCAATAAAACATCCTACGGCGTCCACACTGACTTCCAGGTAAAAAGTACCTCATTTCACCGGGGAACCAAGTTTTCCTTCTCTTTTGTCTGATCAAGACTGTTCACTGACTGAAACCGACGATTTCTCTTTCGAATACTATTTAAACGTTGTTCAAGTTTATAAAAATTTGCATTCTGGTTGAAAAAACATTTATCCTCAGTTTCACAGGATACGCTTGAAGTCATTGTGTCATTTCGGCCCAGTGAGCCACAAGCTTTGCGTCAACAGGGATTTCGTGTTTTCGACCAAATCGGACATTTTTAAACCTATTATTCAGTAACACAAAGGATTGGCTGGTCCTGTTGCTTGTCAGCCTTCTCTGTGAGCATGGATTCTCAAAAAAGTGACATACGTTAAGAGATTACGTACACAAATAAGGACGAGTAATATTTTTAAGTACTCTGCCTTTAATTGGTAAAATATGACACGTTATTCTGGATTTATACAGAACACAAAGCAACACAATGTTCTCAGACAACGTTAGTTATTGTCTGCAAGCTGATTCTTTGGATCACTGACTGGTGTAGGAACTGAATCCTGGTAACAACTTAGGTTGAGGAGGGTTGCAGTAGACTACATTATTTCATCATAAGAGCCTCATAAATGATTGGATTCCTTTCATGTGAGTTGATGTGCGAAATATGAACCGGCCTCTCTGAGAGGTGTGTGCTTCAAAGTTCGGGAGCCTGGGTAGCCCACCCGCTTTTAACGTAACAGTATTATTTCCGAGTAATATTCTACCTTCTTATAATTGGAAGGAACATGTATGACAAAACGTTTGGGCGGGACCTGAACAGGTTTACTTCAGGCTTTGAGGTAAAGTTACACCCCTACAGCTGCTATGACAGTTTGAACTGCATAACGCTGACTTTAGATGATTTTGCTAAAAGAATATCGCATTTTGATCTAACTTCGGCGTTTACTGATCAGATACAGGTGATAAAGTATGCCGGTCAAAGTGCTTACTGTATGCGATTTAAAATAGGCTGTATTGAGTCAACATTTAGAGTTCAGACGATGGGATGTCAAAACACGACATTTTTACACTTACCCGAAAATACTGGTGAGGCTTTCAGATGGAAAAATTGGAAAAGATGTCAAGTATTACACTGTCTTGGTGAATTTACATGTGAGTAGCAGCAAATTTGTGGGCAGTGTTCTCTTGTGGCCAATTAAAAACGAGAAAAAAAGTTAAGTTTGTCAAAAACCATAAAAGGTTATTTGTAGTAACTCAGATTTAAGTATTCAAAAGCTTCACTTCTGACACAAAAGTAAAGATGCATGAAGTAAGGAATAAATTTGTGCTCCATAACTTAGTTCTTTCGAGGAGAATAACGCAGTGTACTGGCACGTTGAGCAAGACTGTAATTTCTTTTGATGCCGACTCTTTAGTAGTTTATACAGCTTCTCGCACCAATGAGAGCCGTCGCACTCCACTATGCCAAGCAGAAGTGTTTACCTGACCAACCCCAAAATAATAATGAAGCGAAACCACTAAAATTCCAAATGCGACATTCAGTCCAATGTGCTGTAAGTTTTGACGGATAATATCGCCTTTTGAATTCAGCTCTGTACCTCACTGACACAATAATTCATTCCCGTCAATACTGCTCCGCTTTAATCCATAGGAACTGACTCCTGTGCTGAGGCAAACGATGTTTGGGATGATAACAGCACCTAAAATGAACAATTTGAGCTACTGAACCATCCTGTTTTGACATTCCCTTAAAAAATCTTGTCCAACGGTCAATACAGTTAAGTCCACCCAGAAATTTTTCTGAAGAGTTAACGTTCACCAAACACGAGGTACAATTAGGGAGCTATCTCAATCTTTCAGAATAGTGCTTTTCCAGAAGGGACAATTTTACTTATTCCATCCTTGCTTTTGAGTTCAGTGAAAGTGGTCTCGAAGGCCCTCTTCACTTTTCGAGACTAACGGTAACTGTCGGGTAAAAGCTCAACCACCACCAAGTGGTTTCTCTTTACGTAAAATTTGGTAAATCGAATTGTTTTTTTATGGCAAACTCTTTAACAGCTTCAGTTGTAAAAATGTGAACTGTTGCACATTGTACTTCATCTTTCGTTGTCAGCGTCTAGCTAATCCCTAAAACCGTTTAACCGTTGTACAGCTGTTTCATCTTTGCCAACATCAATCGTCATATCAACCAAGCCAAGGTCATCTGGGACTCAAACCCAAATTACCCGACTGTGAGTCACACCCTAAACAATCCGGATAGGCTCTGGGGACTGCACTTCGGCTTGTGAATATCTGGGCGTAGAAACCGCATGGCCAATAATTTTATAGGTCAAACCTCTCTCGCAGTCTGGCATTATTTTTGCTTCAGTACAGTGAATACTTCTGCTGAGCTTTAGAAGTAAAACGACAAATCGTATTTTTAAATCTAAAGCCGAACCACAGAAAACGGTTTTGGTAGTGCTTTGTGGACGGACGCTAAAATTAGCAAAGACTGGTATTGTACCTGACGTTTTATTGTCCATTTCTCTATTGGATAAGACATATGTAATTTATATAAACTTATTCAAACTGTTTTGAGTTTTAAGAAACAGTCTGCTTGTATTCAGTTGATTGTTCGATTAGTAATAGGATTAGAATTCTGCGATATCGACCAGTTCTGGCCTAAATGCAGACTGATAAATATGTATAACCAGGGACCCGATTATTTTGAACTTCAAGTTTTTTTGTTTGTCTTCATAGCCAGTAATTAACATGCGATTCAGGGAAGCAAAGCTTTAAGGGCCCACTGAAATTGGTTGACGGCAAATGTTGAGGATTACCCATAGTGAGTACTATATTTCATGACTTTTTTGTATTTTGCTGACTATAAACAATGAATGGTGACTATAAAGGGTTCTGTACCTCAGTAGTTATTTTATACGATCTCAGCAATGAGTTCAGCATTGGTATTATGTGATAAGCCCATCCGTGGCTAGTGAGAAACGTCCTCGTTGCTGTGGTTTTCATTGTCTTGATGCACTCTATTCAGCTACATCTGACAATTCATTGAACAAGTAAACTTCATCACTACTAATACCTCATTACACCGAATATATCAACAACTCCGTTAGACCAAACTACAATCCCTAGCCGAATTCGGGTACCTCCTTACCGGTACTATTAGAAAGACAAAAAGTACTTTTGTCATTGCTTTCATTTATGGAGATATCTTTCCTCACTTGACTTACATTAGGGTTGGGTTATTGGCTAGCTTCCAGTTTGTGTGAAAATTCTGACTAGTTCTCACACGCACATGGCAGAAGATTTCAACTTCATTTTGAATTTCTCCAATTTCTCGACTAACAGAAGCCATCTGCCGACAAACACAACAATTTGACTGGCTTTCGTACAAAACCACAAAAGTCTTGTATGCTTAACCCAACATCGATGCCAACACATTTCGATAAACCAATACGTCGTCTTGTAGTGGAAACCGTATCGGTTGCGTCCACATACTCAAAATAATCTGCAAAGTTTGCTTTTATCTTGAAAATAAAGCTACTTATAATATTGATAATAAAAATGTCAATCTTTTATCCCTTGATTTACCATGAAATATTCATTCCTTATTTCCAGCCGTAGGGAAGTTGTCAACGACAGAATTCGGCTACCGGAGGTGGGATTCGATCCAAAGACGAGAAGCCACTTCGTCAGTTTCATTTATCAACAAAAAACCAGCACAGTCACACTCTTCACATTATTGGTCATTACGTAAACAGATGTCATGCAGCCTGTTTAAATAACAAATGCCCGTAAATTCCCGTTTATGATCTCAGTTTGTCAGGCTTTTATTCGTCCAGCTCACGCTAATGTGCATTTCCGAACATGTAATGTGATTTCATTGTCCCTTATGCCAAAAGTAGAAAAGAGATTGAAATGGTATATGGAAACATGCGAGCGAACAAGTATCGGAATACGAACAATACAGCGAAGCGAACAAGCTCATTCTCAGTTATTCGTACTCATACAAATACATAACACTAAGTATGAATTACAAAATAAGACAAGAGAATGATGATCCAAATTCGTCTTTTCACGTGTGTGTGTGTGTGTGCATGTGGAACCGATCGCATTGTGGAGTGTTCAACTGTTTGCGCACGTGTTCGGGAACAAGCAGTGGGCCAGGAGAGCTTAAGTGCCTGCGCACATTGTCTCTGAGCGCACAGAAGAGGATCGTAGAGGCAAATACTTATGGCTACAGCTATCACTAGGATGTGGTCTTTGAAAAATCTTGATTTCTTACCCCGAAATTTGTGAATTGTACGGAGAGTGTTTGTCATCTTCACTGAGTGCTTCGACTCAACAAGGTCTGAACACAAAACAAGCAACTGTCCTAATTGCTCCCGAGTTCAGCCGAACCTGATGTTGTTCAAGAAAGCTTTCAGATGAGCACGTGGTTGTGCAACCAATGTTCCTAGTTCCACAGGAACGGGTGAATGAATACACAGAAAAATGCTGTAGGATCTGGTACTTTATCCTACAATCAAAAATAGACGCTTGGCTTGGGGAAGAACAGAATTTCTGGCATCTAGGTGCAGAATGTTCTGTTGACTGATCTCGATAATGTTCTTCGAATAATTCCGGCTTCCGTATCGCCTTTGAAAGGCAAACTTCAATATAAAGGCTTCTTTGCGGCTCCTATCTTCCTTGGCCTCTCTTCTAGTCTTTACGTAGTCCTAACAACAAAATGTTTCGTGAGAAAATTCCCTGCACAAAATGTTCACTTTTTATTGTCTCCGGAGTAGATTTTTCTTGATCTCCTAACCAAGCAACGTACTAGATTCCTCCTCATTTCAAGGGGTACAAAGTGGTGAAAATGGATGTGTTGCCCGTTCCATGTAGCTTCCCTATGGACTGGTAACTGAATGGAACGGTCACACCGACTGCTCACGTACACATCCAAACACGATAGACTGGTGCCGTTTAGGCGATCAGAGTTAAAGTCTTTAGGCGCGAGATTTGTGTACTCATCAGTATCTACGACACATGAGATTTCGTCTACTTATCGTTTGTACACGGTGACACCTAGCACTGCGGATTGGAGTTAATTATTTTCAAATTCTGCCAAAAAATATTATCGGGATGGTCCTACTGCTAATTCATCCATCTGACTATGAGTTTCGCCATTGAGGTGAAACTGGAATCTATGTGTGCAAAAAAAGTAACTGTTTTCGTTCACTCAGTGGGATACTTAAGTGGATTTCGTTACCCTAGATGTACTTACCCATGTAGCTGGTTGTTTCATAGATCGAGAAATCTGTGCAAATTGGTGATATTTAGGGTAAAAAATCAAGATTTGTCAAGTGCCACATCCTAGTGATAGCTGTAGCCATGAGTGTTTGCCTCTACGATCCTCCTCTGTGTGCTCAGAGACAATGTGCGCAGGTACTTAAGCTCTCCTGGCCCACTGCTTGTTCCCGAACACGTGCGCAAACAGTTGAACACTCCACAATGCGATCGGTTCCACATGCACACACACACACACACGTGAAAAGACGAATTTGGATCATCATTCTCTTGTCTTATTTTGTAATTCATACTTAGTGTTATGTATTTGTATGAGTACGAATAACTGAAAATGAGCTTTTTCACCATGCTGTTTCAGGGATTTATCAGGCACTGAGAATAGCCTGATTATTTACTTCCCGTGCCAACCATAAATGCTACATTAGATCGAGGGACAACGACAAGTCAGTTATTCATTTCTATCGGTTATTCGGCTAACTGACGGATCTGCTAACCGACCGACTGACTAAATAACTGATTTCACAACACTTTTCCACTCATCTTTATCTGTGAGATTGTACTGTCTATTGAATGAACTCCTTAAAAATGTTTGTCCGTCCACCCCGAAAGTTGCTGTGTTGGTTGAAAACACATTCTACCCACATTTCTTTAATTATCTATAGAGCCAAATATATTCCTTACCTTCCACCAAATTGGTTGCAATGAATTATCTGCATATTTCATAAAACGCTTAGATAAATGAGAACCATCGGACGAAGTGTCATGTCATTGCTATACTGCCTATCTGCGCTAATCCATTGGAAGTTTGACGAATAATTCAGGACCACTCAGTTTGATATGGAAATCGAGCAAGTGTGTCAAATTCTTACGATGACCGGGGCAACGACAGGCTATCCTTTCGTGCTCCACCGACTTAATTTGATTCATCGGGAGAGCTTTGCTTTGGTCGTGGGGTATTCGCGAGGGTCAGATAGGGGGCTGGGCATTCTTGTCTTCTTTCCGAAATTCCCATTCACCAGCTGCCTTTCTGGTATTTTACTGTATCACAGTTTGATGGTGCACAAATTGGCCTACTGCTTGTTCCTTTTTTGCTTTTTTCTCTTCCATCTCTTCTACGTGTTTCCTAATTTGCAGCTGAATAGGGATATGTGCAAGACGTCTTTCACTTTGTTTTCACACGCAAATGTCTATGGGCTTCTTCCAGAAGCATTTTACTCAGAAACCGGTTAAAAGCACATGCAAATTTCCCTATTCAGAGCATCCTCATTACCAGAGTGTTACTAGCCTTATGACCGATTTCAATTCTTTTCACATGCACAAGTCGGATTCGCTATGTCGTCTTTGGGCCTGTAAGCCTCAGCCAGATAACCGAGCACATTTGTTTTATGAAGAACTTCAATCATTCTAATGAACGTACGAACACAGAGAGACAGTAGAAAAAAAGAGAAAGAACTATTCGGAGAGAGTAGGAAAAAATTCTCGACACAATTTCTGACCTAACTGAATTAAACGCACACTCTTGCGCTGGCACAAATAAGGGGGAAAATTGATCTGAGGTTTTATGTGGCCGTTATATTGGTGAGATAATTTAGGAAGTGCCAGATGCAATTGACTAAACTTGGTTGGTAGCGAGAATTTATCGAAGTTTTTTCTCATACTTTAGATTGCTCAGCCCTATCTGCTTGGCTCTCAACATATTAAAAATACCAGCCGGTCGTTTTCAGTGTATCTTTGGTTCACGCTTCCTTCCCTTTGGTCATCGGTTACATCAAAACAATATCCAGCAATTAGAACGACATAGCTAAGGGGAAAGCTACCTGGTGGTGACTTTGTTTCCCGTGAATCACTCCGATTTCAAAATTTGAACTCATTACTACCAAACTGAATCATGTTTTTTGCGAATTCTGTTTCACTTTCACATTTGTACTGGTATGGACATCCAGTTTTTGCGACAATGCAGCCCGATGACTTTGTTTTGTCGAATTGGGCTTCACAGATATGAGCGTTCACATAACGTGACTTGTCGTGCGGTATGAATGATCAGCTTGTCGTTGGAAACCATGAAAGTATTGTACAACAGATTTTTTCTTGTTAGGAAACATCAGAAATTTACATTGACGGAGCCACCACTGGCGCTCAAACCAGGGGTGAACGACTGTGAATTGAACATATGGCTACCAGTCGGTCTGGTCTGGTTCCAAATGGTTTGTTGAACATAATCACAATGAGATAAAGCACCATTCCGCCACTGGCTTTGAACGGTAACTGCCCGTTTTCTTCACAGGGATAGACTCCTGTGATGGGTGACGAATCAAATCTCCTACCACCCATCCACAGAAATATAAATGTATCTTTGTTTGTCACAGCTAACTACTTTTTTCTTGGTACTAATTTTTGCTTGCTTGACTGAGCAGAAAAAATTGTACTTTATGCTCAAACCATCTCAATACTAAGTAAAAAGCTATTGCAAATGGGACCCTCTGAAAATTTTTTCCTACATAAAGCAAGAACAAACGTTCGGTGTAGTGCGCCGGAGAGTAACTGGCCCTTGTTAGGAGGCGAAACAACGCATGTTTCTATCAGCGTGAATAACCATGAGGCCCGAAAGCAGACAAATCTGAAAATTTAGTTTACTCTCAAGTACCAATTTAGCACTGCAGTAGTGAAAAGCTGAGAATACAGTTCAGCTCAGAGACTTATCTCCACCATGACTAAACTGCTTGGAATCCCTGTGCAGTAATAACAAAGCTGTCCTAAGAATGAGTTGTGTTTTCTAGGAATATCAAACCCTTTTTTCATTTTTAGCCTAACACTAAGAGGATACGATTCTTTTTAGAATTTATCAACCAACTGGTTGCTACCTGTCAAATAAGGAAGATGACTGCAGGAGGGAAAATTTGAGCCTTTCATTGCAAGACCTTTAGTTTGCGACAAGTGAAAATTCATCCACTGCCGGACTTTCGCTGAATTCAGTGAAATTCTCAAGTTTTCAGTGATCTCATTTTGCCAGTTACAGAGATCAAAACAATATTTCATACTCACCGTGCGTTAAATACGCATTCAAATGTTGCACTTCCCGACTGTCCCTCTTGTAACACGACCGTGACATCTTTGGGCGGGAGAACCAAATGAAGCGATCCACGTGGAGTGTCCGGTAAGGGTTCTGCAATACACAATTTCAAAATAAAATAAGCTCGAATAATCTTAGAATTAACAGTGACCATTGTACCAACTAAAATCCCCACTACGGGGAACAGTATTGGGTTCACATTTTTCTTTGCATGAACACAAGATTTCACTTCACGTAAGGTGACACAAGCAGTACGCGCTACTTATAGTCGGTAAATAACAATACCCACAGCATATTTTAGTGGTTTAATGACGTATTCCAGATTCGGAAGAAAATGTCCTTTTTGATGTAGGTAATATGCATGCAGCATCTGTGGGATGGACTCATTTGCTCGGAAACAAGCAACTGGCTTCGCAATTGGTGTCGCTTAACTCGCAACCGCAGTGTCATCATCCTCGACGTTGGCTGTGATAAAATTAGCCGTGAATCCTAAGTGGTCCCATCTTCCAGAAGCATTTATTTAGACTCCACATAAAAATCCGATTGTTTTGACGGAAATACCTTCTTTGGTGAAAATTCTTGAGTCATCTAATGAACAAGGAGTCTTTGTAAAAATGACATAGGATTTTGCAAAGCGAATGCTCATTGTGGCTAGTAGTAATTCAAAGGAGTAAAAAAGATGTATGTATCCCTGATATTCCGTTACGCAGTTGTCGCAAGTGCTCTTAATCAGTGGATGCTTCAAGTCACTTTATTGGTACATACAAACTGCGAGTGGCAGTATCAAACTATTTTTTGAATTTTGAACAAGGAAATGCGTTCTATTGGTTGAAATACATTTTTATTTCCTGTTCAGTCACTACCGCTAGTAAGTAATATCACTGAACCACTGCTAATAGTGCGGCCTTTTACATCGTCTTACCCACTACCTCTCAACTGAATTTCTAAAACTACGTGAATAACATATTTTGATAAATTCTGGCCTCAGAAATATTTTTGGATTGATGAACAGGTATACCATGAATATCGAGTATCTGTTAAAATGCCAATATAAATTAGACTTCCCTTCAGGAATACCCCAGGATTTTACTTCTGATGCCATTACGCTTCCTAGTAACATTTGAGAATTTCTGTTCAAAACATCTATATTTACAGTTACATATAAGAATTTAATAGTTTACACGTCTTTTATCATTACTGCTGTTAAAATTAACATCAACAAAAAAAGTAAAATCCTTTCTGAGCTTCATCGGCATAGTTCTGTCTGAAGCGGAATCCCGAAAACATTAGACGGTGAAACAGCAGAAAATAAAACGTCTATTTTCAGCTGTTACATAAAAAAGGCTAAGTTAGAATCGCTGAGCTCACAGTTTAGAAGGCACAATTTTCATCACAGGCTGAGATAACATTTTTTCAGTGTTCATTTACTCCGCAAACTTTAAAGTGTTAGAACATTCTCCTCTAGCCAAGAAATCAACGATACCGAAAGAAAGATTTTGCACCTGTAAATGTTCATATCCCTGAAACTCGCTAACATTACTGGAGATCTTTCTTGTTGCCTGAAGTAAGCTGCGCAACAGTCTGCCATGCCTCACGCTCGCATTTAACATCTTAAGATGGGATTGGTCCAAATAAAGTAATATAGCAGTTATACCAACCTTAAACCAACACGCACGTTCTTCCACTGCCAATTAACTCAAAACTGATGAGAACCAGGTAATACGGACAATTTTCGCTTAGATGAACCATTAGACATTGTAGTTTAAATTCTTTCTGACCAATCAGAAGAAGTAAACTCTAATTTCAGTGTGCTGTGAAGGTCCTCTGTCACACAACTGTATCCAATATATCAATGAACTGTCCCCTGATTTTATTGGTTTTGCGTCATTCTTAGCTGGCTCTTGATAGTTAAAAATGGAATGGAATTGACGGGTACGATATCAGAGAATTTTATAGCGTTGAAGGGCGTCAGAATCAAGTAAAGCATTAATAAATGAAGCACCAGACACGGAATCTTGCATCCTTTTGGGTTTTGTGATATTGCTCAAAACGCAGTGACAACAGCTAATATAACATTTCAAGTAACTTGGTTATTCATCGCTTTATGAACGCTTTTGCGAAACCAAGGTTTCAGCAACATCATCGGATACCACACGGGACTGATTAGTTCGATCAACATTCTACTTCTACAGAAATTTCTATCACAAAAACGGTTCTTTGGGTTTTCTGAAAGTCTTCCTGGTTCTTTTAATTCTGTTGAAGTATTTTTCCTATATCATCCGGACAAACTACTGCACTCATTTTAGTCTCTTTTTAGGTTATTTTATCAAACACAGCGATGTACAGTACGCTTACGAAGCGTCAGCTCTAATTTGATTGCATTCTCTGCAAGATTTACGCTGAATCTTCTGTAATACTGTGATACCGTGTGACGTTCTTGCATGGGAGGGTAATAACTATTCTTCGATAACTAGCAATAGGGTAAAAGCAGGTTTTCAACATCCATGTGGGAATTTACGGACGAAGACTGCTCATAAATCTGAAAACAAACGTAACAGCTTCCCAGCAGGTATTTCTGTCAAGCTACAACTGTATATATAAAGCTAACTCTGTCCTTCATGACACTTCTGTACCACTGGTAAATCTCCTGGTAGGTGGTGGTCAAACAGTTATCATGGTGCGCTTTTAACCCATCTGCCTGAGGTTCGAATCCGGCTTCCGCCACGATCGGCCACTTTCTCCCATTCGGCAGGCTCTAGTTGGTCCCGGCCCCATTCCATTGTGCCATTGTTACGAAACAGAAGAAAGCGGATAGAATGATAGAAATTACTCGTTTTTGTACTCCTCAAATGACTTTGATGTACAGTTGCAGAAAAATAACACTACTTGTGATTGTATTTAGATTTTCAGTCTTATTCGACGGCAATAAACCAACTTCCGCGTGCACAGAAACCAACCAAGTGCATAAAACAGAAAACTGGAAATATTTTCTTGGTTATTTTACAAAAGTGAAAAGTAAGGGTTCGTGATTTTCAGTTGTTGAGTTAGAGATGATTCGGAAAATAGGAATGCGTTTGTTTCAAACGTTTAACTCGTTCATATAGTGTATATCTTGCACCCACCCACTCGCATAATTTTATGGTACAGTTTCCATTTGATATGATGATGAATGATTTAACGAATAATGTCTCTTATTTCTCAGTATACCAACAGTGCCTCAAAGCAGTTGCAATTCAATAGGCCCAGGTTGTGATTTTTAGTTCCCAGAGAAATGTGGTTTTGGTTGATAGATCTAATAAAATTTGGATCTCTGTTTGTCGGCAGATATCGTACACCCTGTAATTATTAGCATTGAACTATGTCTACACATCGGTCCCAGGATGATCATGTTACTGGCAACTAAACGATATTCTTTCGTCACAAATAGCACCTTGGCTGAAATGATTTTTTTCGGATTCAACAGGGTTTAGTCTGATTACAACTTGATCCTTTTTCATCTGTTTCCACCTGATTTTATCTCCACCCCGTTTCTAGCCAATCGGTCTCATATACATTTCCACGTTTGCATTATTTCCCCAGACAAACTCCCACTCCCCCAAACGTGCCTTCAGTTCACACTCAGTAAAACGATATTCCGAAAATTCCATAAATGATTGCTTTCTTGTTTCCTTGTCATGCTATTTTCGCCACCCACAAAACAATTCCCTATCTGACGACCTGGAACAAGGACACAGCGTGATTTAAACTGTAAAATAATTTTGTTGAACCATCTGATCTCTCGATCACTTCGCGCCAATCACCGTAATGACAGAATCGCAATGTTATGCTTCACATGCTTTTGAATGGAGGATCAAAGAAGTCTGAAAATCAGACTTCTTAAGACAGAGGTCAGAAGAGTAGCACTAGAAGGTGGAAGAATTTCCTCCCATTACTGTTCTTGTTTGTAAAACCTGAGTGGATTTGTATTGCATTACCTATCACAATAGAACCTGGAATGTGGTTTGGACGGGAACTTCTTTCACTTAACATCAGAAGGAACAAGTGAATACTCAAACGAATAAAGCTTATCGGGCCTTTCGTTGCTTACACAGTACATTGAATATAGGTTTATTAATACTTAACTTAACCCTGTTGGTATACAATTACGGAAGCCCTCATACAATCACGAATTATCGAGCTAGCAGTGTGTGTTACTACTCATTTGAAACCAAAAATTTATCTACCAACAAACGTTCAATATCTCATTGTTATGAACTATTTCTGCTTTGTGGGTGAGCGTTGAATATGGGACAATCTAAAATTGTGCAGATCATATCCGAGGTGATTTGAACACACTTGATCGAAATGCTCACTCCTTGGCGATGCCACCCCTAAGTTAGTTCAGAAGTTGCCACAATTTCGTGGCCAGTCTAACCATACATACGAAATAGACAGGTAAACAAAAATTCTTTCAGCTGGTTTTGCTACTTTTTCTGTTATTGGCTAACCTTTGTTTTAATCTGTCTTATAACTGACTTGAAACGTAGAGTTTCTGCCAATGTAACAGAGTATTGATAGGCGACAGCCTATGGCGCACATATAACGAGTCTGTTTCTGATCCCATCTCTGTTATCACAGTTGTTCAGCCCATGAATGTGTCACTAATTACTGAACTCAGTATGAACCAGGTCCAACCATCCGGTAACGTAATTTTCACTGGACTCAAACCTAAAGCACAGTTGCACAGCTAGAGTGAACTTTCTAAGTCTTAATAAAATTGGTTTGCCTAGGTAAACCTTCCTGGAATGGGGTTTAGAGATCCCAGTCATCCAGTGAACAATGCAGTAGTCAATTGCATAGTCAGTCACCGTCCTGTTTCTTCCGCGGAGAAAGCAACTTGAACAACCTCACACGCAGAGTGTGCGTGACCAAAATTTAAAGCTGATCCAAAAGTTTGTTTCACTACCGTAGAATTGGAATGTCTATCAAAATTTATTACAATTTGTCTATATACTTTCTAAGGCGATACAAATGGTAAACGTTGTAGCTGTTGTTTTTCCAAATTTTTCCAAAACTCTAGATAACTGAAGGAAAATTGGATTGATTAATGATGTGAAAATTTCTGGCCTACCTTTCACTGTTAGGACAAACGACTGTGTGTAAACTCCTCCGCCAGACCGGGGACCTCCGTAACCATTCACCAGATGTGCTCGAAACACGGCTGAATCTAAGGACCAGTCAATGTTCAACAAGATTAAGGCTTGCTCGACCAGACTGACATAAATACTTGATGTAGCCGGGATCGGACCATTGTTCATAGTCCATTTCGCTCGTGGACTTGGCACTGCATCGAGCACCGAGACGCGGTCATCTGCGAGGTTAGTGTCTAACTCGTCGTGTGTTCCAATCGGTGTAAAAATTCGGGCATAAGAACTGGGCCAAAGAACCACAGCTTGACCCAGATGAACTTCTACCAGGGAACGAGTTCGAGTTTTGGGGTTTGGTGGATCCAAATCTGAAAGTTTCAATAATGAAAGTGAATCGAATTAGAGTGCTCGGTACAACGTTAAAGCGATCACTGTCTCCCTCAAGTCTTCTTCGTATGCACTGTGGTGGTGATAAGCTGATAAGCACGTAATCTAATTCACCCCTATCACTAAGGTCGGTTACTTTCACCTGACCGCCATTTAGCAGCCCATTGTGTCTACTTAAAAAGGACGGTATGCGAGTGAGTCGAATTCAACTGAATGTAATGCTCAAGCTCTCGTAAGGTCTAAGCAGCTCATAGCTGGAGATGATACGGAAAGATGGCTAGTCCATCCCGTTTTAAATGGTCTGAATTCCTATAAAGAATAAGGTGAAATTTAAAATGCCGCTGAATAATAAATATTATCTTCAAATAACAGTACGCAGCCGAATTTATTTGCACTGCAAAAAACAACTACGTCACTTATTTGCCATCAATTTTTTCTACAACTGGTAATTTTCCTTCATATTGTAAGCCTAAAAAATGGAACTTGTAACTTAAGCAAAGTCAGTGGGTCCTAAAAAAAGACAAATCATCTTGCACCTCGAGACTCGATGAACAAATTTTATATCTGCGATGGATTTTCTGGTGAATTACCAAGTCATTATCTGCATGAATCCTGCTGTACTGTTTTACTGTCCTTGGTATTTATCGGTGAAATAAGCGATCAAGCGTTGTGGATCTTGGTGGGATAAGGTCGATGCCCAGACATCAACCAAGCTTCGGTGTTGCGCCTGTTCTCCCAAATAAGATGCTTGGTCAAAAGTGTGAGTTCCGGACATTCCCGAAATGGTTACTTACCCGTATTTCATTAGTGAATGGTATTCCCCTGTGTGTACAATGTGACTGCCTCTCATAGTGTTTTACTTCGAACCAAACGTACTCAATCCGCTAAACATCCAAGCACCATTATTTTTTATGATTTTGATTTTCACAGATTTTAGTCATTATTCAATTTTTTGAAAGATTCATTGTAGCTGCAAACAGTTCGGTGTCCGCACAAACCTATCAAGATAGTTCACAGGGAAGCACCTAGAAGTGCATTTGGCCTAACTGGTATTTTTAGTAAAACCAAATACTAAACTTCAAAATGCTACTTTAAGACCAAATTTTAGAGGCACAAATAATAGCAGTGGACGCCTTCAATGAACATAGTCTTCGCATTATAAGACGAGCAGGATAATGCCTAAAGGACTAAAAATCTACACAAAATTTCAATGCTTGATCCGTTAGATTTGCTCAAGTGGGCAAAATGATAGAACATGGATAAGACCACAATTTGCTCTAGCAACCAATAGTGACAACATAAAGAGAAAATTCGTTTTTCATCTGTAATTTTTGTATTCCATTTTCAAAATATCCGGAAAAATCAAGCAATAGCTTACAACACCTCTCAATTAGCTACTTAGAGAGAATCATTCTTGATGGACAACCTCGGTAGTTGTAGTTGAGAAATGGTTTTGAAAATTTACTGAAAAATTATGTTTACATGTTTCTTCCAACCCATCTCTTCCCTAAACTCAAAACTTAGGGTTGACTCTGATAAGCCCTCAGATTTTCCGTGTTTCATACTTTTGAAAATAGCTTTTATGAGTCTTCAATAGTTTTATCTGAATAGTTTTTGTGCAACGTGAAATAAATTTTGCTTGGCAGAAATATGTGCTCCTGGATTGTTTCATGCTTTATTTTACGTTCGATGCTGATAAAATGACCAGTCAAATCACTGATGTTGTATCAGGAATCATTTTTAAGAAAATTATTCGTTTTTTCTATAGAACTTTGGAAAATCAGCTGGAACAACATTTTGAGCAACCTGCTTTAAAAGTTAAACTTACTTCTGGGTAATTAATGAATAGCAAAAAGCTCGTACTTCAAATATGGTACTGCGGTGTGGTCGGAGAGGCAGCCAGCTAATCCAAAAAAAATATTCTATCACTGAGAGACTGGGCCTCTGGTGGCCCACTGGATTGGATTCTTTATTAAGTTCGCTTTCTTGCCTACCTGCTTGCTTACTAATCGTATGAATTCGTGGTAGCAACTCAAGTTGCATTCAGTGACGCAAAATTGCTTCACATTTCGACTGTATTTTTCCTAATGGTTTTAGCTCTCCCATGTTAAGTTTATCAATTCAGCTCTATTTTTCCATTGAACCATTTCTCTTACAGTATATGATGTTTTAGAAAACCTTATTGATTTTTGTTTTTCTTGACAAACCTAGTCCTGTTTGTGATATTTTATATTATTTCTTGCAAATCTGAAAGCAATTAGCCCCACTCAAACTGTAGAAAAAAATACGGGACTTTTACCCCAAGTGAACAATTTACATGTTAAAGCCTTTCCCTTATAGCTGGCAGCTTATGTTTTGCTTTCACATGAAGGTGACTTCCTCCTCAGTAATTCGGTAGTTCGTTACAAACAAAGCAGATTTTAATGAATTCTGACCTTCCTTGTTTTGCTTTGTAATTACGAAAATTTCTTATGGTTTTGCCCAGTATTCATTGCGAAAGTAAAATGAAACACTTTGATCAAATTTGCATCACGTTAGGTCTCTTTAATTATAATTTCATCTGCTGTTCTTCGAAGAGGGCAGTCACGTTCTTTTTGACTGTTCAGTTTCATCTTGTTTGCATTCAAGCATTTGGACCATACTTGATGAACGTCTAAGACTGTGGTTATTTTCAAGCCAGCTTTTTGACCCTACCGGATTATTCTTCAAAGATCATCCGACACATCGGAGCCAGGATTTACATTGTCCATCGCTGCGACATTTTTGTGGCTTTGGCATAAAGCATCGGGGGTTGTAAAGCCAGTCGTGGTTATCGAAACGTCGACAACCTACCAACGATTTCGACTGCGCTGTGTTATTGAGCAATAAAATTCTACCATAACATTTCACACGGCGTATCTGTTTTTCGATTCACTCCGAACCGATCTCGGTTCTGACACATTAATAGATTCTTCATTCAAATACAAGGCACTTTACTTCCTGATGCCTACTTTTGAAATTTCTTTTATAATAATCTGGAAATTTTTTACTTGATCATATATCACTGCTGAATTTTTCTGGCGTGACCTGCAGCTACCTATACCAGGCTAAATCAGATGACCCTACGAGAAATTATCATTGTCTTTGCCTACGCCAATTTTTGCCATCATACGCATCCGGGATTCGTAAATTCTAAGATCTCGGCTTTTTATATTTTAGACGTTACTCCGAAGCATACCTACCGCTTGCCAAAAGCTTCTGACCTCCCTAAAGGAAGATGCAAACTTTTATATTCATTGTATTGGGTAAACTCTTCACTGTGCAAGTAGAATTAGATGTTTTGAAAGCCTTCTGTTTGCCTATTTGGACCCAAGGAATGTTAGTCGGTTCTGGCCAGTGTTTAATTTCACTGTTTTGTAAAACGTTGGCTTGAAGTCATAATTTAGGTACTGTCGATGTCCATTGATAACTACGAAACACTGAAATAAAATATCTAACGAATTATTTTGCTGATGAGAACGTTCGGTTTTATTTAGCTATTTGCTATCATCGGTTAAGTAAAATTAAACAGATGTACACAAAATTTCCTCAGTAATATCAAGAAGTCATTGGTAGCTGAATTTAATAAGCCTTTATCCATTTCTGCCCATCTGGTAAATTCAAAAAACCGTTGCGTTTTCCGGGCTCAAGCCTTGCTAACATTCAAACCAAAATATTTCGTGGTCACACATTGAAAACATTTTTTCCAGTTAATTCTCCGAATCAAAACATAAACAAATCCTAATATTGCGGGATTCCGTTCTAATTCCCCACAAGAGACACCATTTCTTTACTGTAGAACGTTATTTTACACAGTAGTATGAAGTTTTTATGACTGTGAGTGATTTCGCTCTTACTTTGTCAAATTAAACTCAATGGAAGCTATGAATGTTTTTAGCTCTAACATATTTCAAACACCTAAATTCTCTGAATGAATTTTTTGCTTCATATACTCTTGTTATTTAGGCTGAGTGCACTAATAAATAGTGACCGGAAAAATAACCAGCATATCTTTTAGGGAGTAGAAACATGAGCTTCTTTCAAAGAATCTCATACCTTATATCTAAAACACTATTTTAATGTAGATTCATGTGCTAAATTAACCCTATCATTTGCTCTTCACACAAAAAGCAGTAAAAATAAAGGCGAAAGCATGTTATGTAAAACTTGGCACCGTAACTCGACACCATAGAGAACAAAATAAAACTTATGGTCATCTACCACTGGATGTAATTTTGATATCATAATGACATGGGGCGGAATGGCTTGATATGAATAACATGATAATGAACGTTCTGTACCGTTTATTTAAAAATGAAGCATTTTCTTTGCAAGGTGCTCCCGTAGAAACGTTTCTTATCCCCAGTCCTGAACTCAAGGCGGATTATTATGTATCAGTTGTTCTACTAGATAAGGAAAATAAATAACAATCAAACTGAAGCAGATTATTTGAAACTAACTTCTTAGTTGAATCAAAAAAGTTTTTGTTCAAAAAATATAAAACACCACATAGAAATATAACCGCTTCCTGTATATTTGAGAGGAAATTCCCATTTTTGTTTTAATTTCCGTATCTTGTTCCCAAAATCATCGGAAGCCTTATTTGACTTTAAGAATAATAAACCTTTCCCTTTGCAGTAGCAGTAACGTTTTCAGCTGTCAGTTAATAAGCCCTTTAAGTTTATATTTGTATCAAAAACCAGGGTGATTTTATGGTCTGGTGAGATATAATAGGTTGAAATAGTGGTAAAATGATACTATGTGTAGAAGTAGTGTGTTATCAAGCAAAGATAATTTATATCTAAAGAAATAAGTTTGGTACTTATGGCCTCATCGCCTTCTGATGAATATATATATCTGCCTTAGATTAACACAATTGCCCGCATAAAATAACTGTGGATTTTGTGATCGATCTTCGATGTGGTTTGAAGCTATCATGGTATGCCCATGTTGCACAGAGCTCATTTATGAGATCAGTTTGGACCTGCTTCTGGCTGGTTTACCTAGTTGAAAGTGAAAATTTATGTTTTAAAAGGACACAACAAAACATTAGTTCAAATGTAGAAGCCCTGAGCAGTGGTCAAAAATAGTTGCGTTACAGGTTGCGAATTTTTCTCTGAAAAAAACTAGTTTTCGTGTCGCAATCGATCGAGGTTGACTGTGTTGTCCGTTTAGCGTCTCGTTACTCATAGATTTTACAAATCTGTTGTATGCCTCATCAAAATAATGGTGGACATTTTGACAGTATGGTTTTGCACTAAAAAGATATCTATGTATTTTCACATTTTTATTTCATGAGTAATACATAATGGACAAGAATAGTTTTATCTTGTCACAGGCTTCCATGTAATGGTATACTACTCATCTGTAATGAACTCGTCCGTATTTTTAACAAGCTGAAAAATCATTTTCAGCTTTTAAACATATCACTTTTGGAGGTTATATTAAATCAGAAAAAGATAAGTGGCTCGTTTTAACTGATCGTCCAAAGCTGTACATGTTAGGTGACCAAAAGAGAAACCCTTGTTGGATTTTTGGCCATTGCTGTAATTGGAATAACCGTCATCAAAACTTTGTCCCTAAAAGCTGTTCCCTAGATATGCTTCTCTAGAACCTTAATCCGCTGATTTATGTAGCTTTTCTATACTAACAAAACTAAACAACGGATAGTAAAATATTTTCTGCATTTTCA
This sequence comes from Fasciola hepatica, assembly GCA_948099385.1. Classification (NCBI taxonomy): domain Eukaryota; kingdom Metazoa; phylum Platyhelminthes; class Trematoda; order Plagiorchiida; family Fasciolidae; genus Fasciola; species Fasciola hepatica. The sequence continues at coordinate 1,995,882 of CANUEZ040000126.1, read as the reverse complement.
TATTTTACGTTATTCTTCGCGACCATATTAGGAGGGAGGCAGGAGATCATATCAGCTCTTCAGGATACAACCAGAAAGCAACTCTCTGTGGCACTTACTCCCCTAGAAAAAGCACATACTGCAAGCTTTTAAACCCATAAAATGTTGTTTAATGCAGAAATAACAAAATTAGAACGCGATGTGAAGTTGATGGCCAGCTTGTAATAATTTTGAGACTGTTAGTGGTGTCCTCTTTTCTGGATTGACCACCAAGTTTTTGGGCCGATTTAATAATAATAATGTTGGTGTCAACCGTATTAGAATAAACGTCCACTCGATTCTGTTAAGCGGATAGTAATATTAATATGGCTGTCGTTGAACTAAGCTTCGCCGGTACTATCGGAGTAATACTGTTTCTCTTACCAATGCACAACTTCAGGCGCTTTGTACACCTGTAATTTTCGAAGGAAGTATAAGATGACGGCGTAGGATAGCCGATGCAAAGTTAGTTTGTAAAACCCAGAGATCACGGTGTCACCCAAGGACGTCAGATAAAACTAGTGTGTAATAAAGTCAGTTCCGCAAATAAGTGTATCGGTGAAAAGGTACATAAAGTAAGAGTAAGGATAAGAATATAATCCGATACTTATTCTGCATGCTTTTACTTCCACCTAAGTTTCCTACAAAACTTCAGATTAGACTTATATTTTCAAAAATAAATTGATATTTTGCAATTTATGACTTCATAGTTATGTTACTTGCAACATGTATATGCCAAACATTCTGTAACCTTGCGTAAAGCATGTGTTATATCCAACTTAACCGAAACACGAGTACCAGGTGCAACTCTACTTCTATATTTTTCCGAATATATAAGACACTTCTTTATCTTATTTTTAAGCATTTCCAACTTTTCTCCCTTTATCTCCTCTCTCAAAATCAAAAACTAAATCGCATGAACAAAGTGAGCAGCTTGGCTACTATTTCCCAAACATTTGCAAATTTATGCACAAAAATGGTGTTTTGAAAAATGCCCGGTAAAGCCAAGTTATAGGTTAAACTATTTAAAAAATACAACTTGGTAGGTGAAACATTGATTATTCCAATGATTTCTTTTTTTGACGGTGAAAATTTAGCTGAAAGAAATGTTATTTCAGAAAGACATCTTGACTGATACAGTAGAAACCGCTTGTCACACAGCTGGTCTGGAGCTCTGAAAAGTCATTCACAAACCGATTAGTGCTGCAGCCCAAAGAATTCGGAAACCCGTATCTTCGCATTGACTGATCTATTCTCAAAGCCTTTTAAGACCCCTTGAAAACCACCCTGCACTCGATCGGCTTAAGAACAATTCTGCAACGTGGATGAGCAGTAGCAGCTACAACCCAGTCAGCTCATGGGAGCTTGTTTTAGTTTCAAACAAGCCCCACGGAGGACTAGATGTTTTAGGCAGCTTTAGATGGTTTTTGTCTTGCCGCGATTTTATTGAAAACACCATAATTTCTCAGTCCGTCAGCTCAAAGACAGAGCATTTTGCCCCAGAAGACCCAAAAATAACTATTTTGGAACCACTTTACTATGGCATTATAAGCTGAATAACTTTGCCCACTACTTCAAGAATGTTTTACACCGTAGTAGTTCACCTCGATTTCTTTGTAAAACACTACAGTTTCCACGGCTTTTGGACGTTAGAAAGTACCCGGGTCGTTGCATGTAATTTCTGAGAATGTTTACAAATCATTTCTTTTTCCAGAACGGAAATTAATAAACTTTCAATAAATAATAGCTGAAGACAAAGTAACCTACTAAAACTTACGGAGCATTAGGATTAAATCACAAAAGCTGATACATTCTGGTGGGGTTCAAAACCCGTTCCAACATATATCCCTGAGGTTTTACAAACGGGAATAAATTGGGATTGTTTTTGGACTAACTTGGGACATTTTTGGACCACTATTCTGACTGAGAACGTCAGTTGCAAAATAGCTTTGAAATTCATCGGACTTCGGTCGGTTTTCAGACTGTCTGCGCTATTACACTGGTCATTTTTCCAGCTGTATTTGAGCGGTTTCTGTACAGTTTCCGAGCGATTAGTGCCAATCATGTAAAATATGTGATATACTTCGTGAATTTCCGTTCCTTTTCCCGAAATTGCATTTTTTCTGCCAATTCTTATCTACCAAGTTATGAATTCTTGGTAGTTGTCTTTATTTTAACAATTTTACTCCTCGTGAAATAGAACCATATGTAACTTGGTAAGTAAGGAAAGTAAGGTGTATTCAAATCGATTTATTGAAAGGAAATACCCACTAAACATTACTGCGGTCTCCAATTTATACTGTCTCTCTCAACTCACTTTTGATCCGTGCAAAATGGATACTAAACAAACCCGTTGCAAACCGTCCGAAAACCAATGTTACGAACGGGCTGTAAGCTACAAAGGAATATTCACGAAGGTAAAATGATATCACTCTTGGGCACATCATATGCGGTACACAGAAGTATCCTAGGTAGAACTCACAGCCAATCTCCAATTTTGTAGGTGTACTTCGCAGCCCTCCGTGTGCGTTAATCGCCACACAACGGTAGACTCCCGCATTCCCGCGATTCGTAGGGGATATACGGAAGGTGTGAGAAATATTATCTTTCACCACTGATCCATCTTTGTACCATGTATTTCTTGTGTCCTTCGAGTTAGTTCGACACGGCAAAATCACAGAATCTTTTTCGTGTGTGATAATATAACTTTCATGGCCAGCAAAATAAAGAGGAGGTGTCTCCTGGTCATTTGTTGCACAAAACAGCGACTGTAGAAATAAAACCATAAACAGAATGAACTTATGCTTCATTTCATCAACTATTGTGAATTATCAGCGTAAATCATCACAGCAAACCAACAGCAGCGCGCAAACAAATTATATTTTTGTTTTTATTTCTTGCTGAATGACCTGCCCTTTTCAGCGGTTTAAACAAAACCATCACAGGCCAATAGAACCTCTGTCTCACAAGATAATCAGCTTCCTGGCACTTCGGAAAAAGCGAATTGCAATAGTGAAAATTGAATATGAACCTTGAAATGAAAGTGAATCCATTCCAGAGTAATTTCATGGCATGAATTTGTGCCACTCTTGCGATTCTGTCTTGATATCATGCAATAATAAATTCAAGTTTCAAAGAGCTGTCAGGATTATTGAATCCATGGAGTTGGAACAAGGTGGGCGGTAGCTGAGAGATAATAAAGGCGTTGCACACTATCCAATAAGATTCTTGACTAACCGAGACTAAGTTTTTAACACAAACAACGTCACATCTGTGCATTTATGACAGAACAAGCTCGTACAACTACGGAGTAGGACCTATATGAGTTTTACTCCTCAATTTTACGGCTCATGAAGAGGAATTTTACCTGCAGCTATCCTGCGGATATACTTGTCGCAGTTGAGCCTGCGGTGGCTGCTTTTATTACCTGAACAACCCATTTTCTGGTGCTGAACTTAGGACGATAAGGACTGTGTACCATTGGTGACGTTACTCAAAGCTGCAGAAAGATTGCTTCCGTCGAAATCGTGAACAAATATTATGTCTTCTCAACTGAGAGGACCTCCCCAAGATTACCGATTTTTTCATGCCGCTTGCGAAAAATGAGAACAACAATGTTAGAAGGAAGGATATATCATTACCTACTGCGATCATGTTCTTCAAGGAGACAAACAAAGAAATCGCTGCGGTTCACAGCTGTGCATCCTCTCTGGGACTAAGAACAGAGACCGTAGGTTGGGTTGCCTCCAATAAGTGTTTGGTAGGCAGCACTGGCGTCTGCCACTCGCGCTGAACGTACCGTGAAACAAAATGTACACTGGGGTAGCTGGATGATTGCTACGGAGGTCCCCTCCCAGAAAACCACCTACAATAATGGCTTCGACTGAAGAGTCTGCCAAGAGAATAAGAATGTCTGACATGATAACGCAAGCTAGGTACATGGACGTTTGCAGCTCGCCCAGACCGTGAAGATGTTTGTGTCCGTCCGCAGCTCTAAAGCTTCCGTAACTCTGGCCGTATCTTCTGTCGAGGACTTCCGGCTACCTGACGGAGAGAGGAAGCTACGACAAAAGCTTCGCGCAAAGTCCTTCCAAAATGCAGGACTGATCAAAAAATAATTGATCAAAACGGCTTCACTCTCTTTAAAAACAAACGAACAGTACTCACCCCTAGGGAGAAAAGTAGAAAATCGGTTTTTGGATAGACGGAAGAGTCCAACAGGTGTTCGTGATGGTAGTTGCGTAAAACCGGTGGCTAAGAGGAACAAAATCAATATGGTTACGTGTACAGGGTGTGGCTGTTGACACTCAAGATGGGACAGTGGAAGAGCCGCCGTAGCTGGCCACCTGATGTGAATTTCTCGAAGGTCCAAAGAAGGAGGTAGGATCTCCCAGTGCCTACAGCGGTGGAATAAATGAATTTTCCTCCCTACTCACCCCAGTGGATGGTTTAGTACTGGCCTAACTGAGCAAAGAGGTGTCGCCGTCTAGTATTCAGGTAACATATGTATCCTGCTCGTGAGTACGTTGTTCGAGTGCAGTGGATCACGAATGATGAAAGTACCGGAAGCAAATGGATTTGGCGAACAAGTATTTTGAAAGCCAAGCTCCGGGCGGAGCTACCGGGAGAAGACGAACGAGCAAGACATTTCCCAAAAGCTGCGTAGTGATTACAATAAGATAGCCGGCTGCACTATGGAGATGGCCGCCGCGTGGAGGACGAAGCAATGCAGAAATAACGAACCAGTATGGGGTTTTTCTATATAGCGAAGGGTTCTGTCGTAGTGGAATGAAGAATACAGTTTCTGCTGAAAAAACGGGCCTCATGATCACTAGGACGCGATAAGAACTCTGTGGAGGTGGTTCCGTATTGAGGGCAATAAACGGATAGTTCGACGTCAGAATCGTCGGCTCCGATGCGGTCGATGTGTGAACTGCTGGTATTATGTTTGTAGGGAGCTTTTGAGCTATGCATAGCCGAACTCACACGACTCCCAAAATCAGAATAAGACTGATTCCCGGTTTCTACGATACTGAATTAACAAACAAACAACCTCGTTCAATATACGCCAACCTCCAATATGCGAACACGAATACTCAAGGCAAGAGCCGAGTTCACGGTGTGGAACAGTCAAGCAAGTGAGCCAGCACAGGTCCATCCAAGGACATGACAAAATCTCTCTTTGGGTGCGGATAAACAAAACTATTTTATGAAAAAGGCTAATGATACGAAAAACATATAGTGTATGTAGTCGGGCATTTTCACACACCATCCTGTTTTGCTCGCGTACCCCAAGAAGATGTAACTTTGCAAGAAGTCGAAGCGCGCAAATAATTGTGAGTTCGGCTGGCCTGGTCTACAGATATACCACCAGCGCACTTCGGCAACCTAGGAGTGACCCACACCCGTCTGGGTTTATTTAAGCCGCCAAATCTGCTTCATGTTGTCCGTGAAAGCTTTCTGTCATTCCGTTTGCTGACGGGCTGAAGGCCTCGGCGTGAATATGAAGAGCGCCTTAACACTACGGAAGGTATAAGAAGGCTTCCTCGAAAGGCGAGCCACGGTCTTCTGTAACCAAGACCGGGCAACCAAATGTAGCAACCCGGTGCCATAAGAAATCTTCTACAGCTGCTTCGTGGTTCTTGGTCAGCCGAACTCACAATTGTTAGCGCTCTTCGACTGAGAAACTTGATGGCAGCCGGGCTACGATAACGAAGGCACTTGAGTGCCCTTAGATGGTTACAGTGTTTGGCATCATTTAGCCCGGCTCCGGTATTAGGATGGTCTTGTCATAAATTATACCAGCAGTCCTCGGCAAATTTTGTAGGGAAAACAGCAGGGATTCTGGTGGACGAAACCGAGTAACCAGGATATATTCTCGGTAATCTGCAATAGGCCAGGTTGCAAACGGGTGGGAAAGAATTGACGGGATATGCATTCTGCTTAACATTGCAGCCAAGCGATACGATGATGGCGGTCTGTGTTCACACTTTCACCACACTGAGGTACCTTGGGAAGAGGGAGAGCATCGCCGAACATGGGCCAGTCTTAACAAGTGCCAACCCTTTGGTCGACAACAGAACTTAATCTCTCCAAAGCTTGCCGCCCTGGAAAGAGCTTTTCGGTCGGGGCGACTATTCCTGGAGACGATGCTCCGGGGTAAATGTGTGAAAAGAAGGGCTTCGGTACGTAGAAAAGGTGCCTGCAACCACCAATGACCGGAAAATAATACGGCACCTACTTCACCTTCCGATTCTTCATCCAAAGAAATCCGAGAAATTGCGGGTGGTTTTCAGTTGTGCATCCAAGTTTCAGGAGAAGTCGGTAAATGATCGTCCTTTACAAGGGCCAAAATCAACGACACCACTGATTGAGGTCCTATATCTGTTCAACATGGGCAAAATGTCTCTGGTTTCTGACCTCAGAGAAATGTTTCTTCAGGCAAAATTACCAGTGGAGGAAAAAGATGCGTTGCGCTCGTCATGGTGGGACAAAAACTTGGACAAATTGGTGATTAATTACGGGATGACGGTTCGTAATAGCGGTGTCGTCATCCTCTTGTGCGAACTGCGCTCTGAGAGAAACAGCAAACAATTGTGGGGCCTTCCTTTACCTGCCAGTAGGGCGTAGTGTCAGCGGAAATTTCTACGTCCACAACTACCTTGGATCGTTCGGTGACGTTGGCTCGGCCATAACACCGTTTATTTGCCCGAGGAAGCCGCTAGACGAGGGCGGTTTCCACCTCATGGAGAATACATCAAAAGCTTCAAAGGTTCTTAGAGCGATTACACAGTGCGAGAAGGCAGAAACGTTTCGAAATCTGAGTGGGTCATCACTCCCAGCAGAAAGCACTATAGGAACACAACAGAAAGCGGGAATGGACAAATTTATTTCCGAGATGAACATCCCGACCAACCAGTTACTAGCCGTGGTATTCTGCCCGCCGCCTCTTGCCTGTTCGACGCATCCGGTTTTGCTTCTCTCCGGTTGCCGCCCGGGGAGCCCTCGCTGCAGCGGCTCTGTCGGAAGAAAGTCGACTGGGGTTGGCCACTTGAACAGGAGGATGGCTGGAATTGAAAGAGTTCCTGGTCACCTTAGAGAAACTGGGAGACGTACGGGTCTCAAGGCGCACCCCCTCTGATCATACAACACTGACGGGAGACTTGTTCACTCTTTCTGATGAGTCTAAGGTTGGGTACGGGGCGGTAGTGCACGGACAATGGTGTTTTGATGATGGAGGCTGCTCCATGAGTAGCCTGTTTGCCACAGCTCTCACTACCCCTCTGAGATCGGTCTCCATCCCGTGCCTATAGCTCACTGCAGCCGAGTTGGTTTCTAGGGTAGTACAAGCGATAAGGAGGTGCTCCATCTCCTACAACCGGTCACCCAGGTTTTGGATGGGCTCGAAAATAGAGCTGCATTACATCGATAAGGCCAAAGGCAGTTTCAGTAACTTCATCTCTAAAAGGCTCACAATGATACACCCCGAAACAGCCGTAAATAAGTGGGGCGCATTAGGTCCGTCGACAACCCGGTAGACTTATTTTCCCGAGGTGCACACAACTTTAGGCTACCGGAAACGTGGAAGGCAGCTCCGAAATCCCTGCACATTTCTGAATGGGACTGGCTCTTTTGCAAACTAAAGCACCTCTAGAATCGAAAACGGAGACAAAAGGCACTGCATTGGCAGCAGCAGCCCCCAAACCAAACTATTTCTGGTCACGGTTGGTCAGATTTCCCTGTTGGATAAAGACACTGCGATTACTGGTATGGTTGACCAGGTTTAAGAGACATTTAATTATCATGAAAGGTATCCATCCGTTCAGCAGTGTACGCATAGGACCAATAACTTTTGGTAAGCCAAGACTCGCAGAATATTATCTGTTCAAGATGATACAACTCGAAACCCTCCCCAGAGATTTCGAGGACGCCCAAAGAACGGGATCAGGCGATGAAAGGACGTCATTCCCAAAGAACAACCTGAAATTTACAGACCCAATACTTGTTGGTAGACTACTAGGGATAGGTGGTAGGCTGACGAGCTCTCGCCTGAGTTTTGACACGAAGCATTCCTTATTATTGCTGGCTGCGCAACCGGTGACAGACTTGCTGATCGAACGCATACAATCCGCGGAGGGACTCTCCGGAGAAAGCTATGTGGAGAATTTTATCGGGAAGCGGTTCTGCTTGTTGAGAGGAAGGGCAAAAGAGGAGCCTGTAACATGACTTTGTGTACAAAGTAGAAGAAGCACGGCTGTCGTGGGCAAGCAACATATGGCTCCGCTGCCGGAATGCACAGTGACCCCGGGGTGGTGGCCGTTTAGTAGACTGGACCTGGGTAATTCGGACCCTCAAGCATCAGGTGCATAAAAGGATCGAAAAGAGATACGGAAGTTTCATAACGTGTGCAAAGTCCCGAGTTGTACACCTGGAAGTCACGCATTCGATGACCACTGACTCTATTCTTCCCGGGCCCGCATCTACTTACCAACATAATTGGCGTACCATCGCACACATATTCAGACGACGGGTCGGATTATGTGGGCGCTGGATGAGAATTGCAGAAGTGGTGCTAAGAAGCAAGTCGAGATGAGCCGCAGAACCCAACGGCGACATATGGCATCCCGCGGCAATTCAACCCCCGCAGGCCGGTCACCAAGGTGGAGCCTGGGAATGCCTGTCTAGATCCGCCAGAGGGATATAGCTGTCGCTAATTAAACAACCTCCAGACCACGAGGCTTTGGGCGCCGTGATGGCTGATGTCGAGAGAATCTTGAGCAATCGCTCTGTAGTCCTGGCATATTCCGGCGACCCCACCCATCTGGCCTTTACCGCGAAAGATCTGCCGACTTTAAGGTCAAACGAAGGATTCCAAGGAACGACGAGCCTCCGTGGCGGCTATCTTCATGGGTGGAAACAGGTGAATTACTCGGCTAGGGTGTTTGGGAGGCGATGGCTACGAAAGTGCCCACTGATCCTTCAAACCTAGCAAGGGTGGCTGACCAAAGTGGGACCATCCAAAGATAGTGACAGTTATGACCCTCGACGAAAGTGCCCACTTCAGTAGATGGCCTTTGGATAATGTTGCGGAGTAATTGGCAGCTTCGACGGGCTGGAGAGAAGGGTAAAACTTTGGCTCCAAGGGGACGCTGGTTGGCGAGGTGCTCCACGTCAGTATTTTGGAAGGTGAAGACAGATCAATCAACTCCACGGATTCAGTCGCTCAAGAGCACCCAACTGCAAGTTTCCAACAAAGGAAATAAACTCACTCAACTTTATCAAAGCACACATTCGTATAGTAATAATTCACTGCACATGTAAACAAGCATCCAAACTGCATACAGGAATCACACCTTTGTTGATTAGAAAGGTTGTCACCTATTTCCAGTGGAAAAATATGATGCCCTGAGTGCCCAACTGTTGCTTGCCATCCTAGAGACGGTTCCAGAAATTGTGACTGTTGCTTCCACACACACTCCCGTTCATACTCACACAAGCATATGCGTGAGAGGCAGCTAGCCCCACACTCCCGTCAGAGCACGACACTGCCTTACGAGTTCTTGTTTTGTTATTGACACCTTTGAAAAATATTTCATGCCTGGTGACGATAGTGGTTTCCTCACATGCAAGCGCACGTACCCACACACGAGTGCCTCCTCAAAGAAGGAACACGGATCTGAAGTCTCTATGTATCTTCTCCTTTGTGCCCGCGGTCTAGCAGCAGCCAGTGGGGACAATAAAGATGAACAGTTCGTCGGCTATGCCACAGGACCACGTGCCGTCGTGCATACACTTGGTCAGATTCCGGAGGTCAGCAATAGTCGCTACGTGCACTGAGAGTAGGGCCTAGGTAGTTGAGGAGAATCGGAACCCTCGGCTCAAATATTTTCTCCTACTAGGATCAGAAGGTGTTGGTGGGCGGTATAACGATCACTTGTGGAAAATCCTGCGAAAGCACTATAACGTTTTGGTTTCAGGAAAATACCTACTTATATACATTATTTGCATGTTTCATACAATCCACAGCTCTGTGAACTAACCTTTGTTTATTCGCGTTTGACGAGGTGTTTTGTCGCATTCTGCCTTGGACTCGTGTGGATCACGTGCCAGTATGTGGCACACCGTGAACCAGGTTCCCGTTTTTTCAGTTTTCGTGTTGGTTAATTTGAGGTTTGTATATATAGTTTGACGTTGTCCATTCAATAATTTAGTATTGTAGAAGTTACGAACCAATCTTGCTTTGGTTACCAGATTCGTACGAATTTGGCTAGGCATTGCTCAAGGTGTGTTGTAAGAGCTCCAGCTGCTCCGCCCTTGCTTCGCCTGAATTCCTCATCTGCTGCTAATCTAACGCTGATTCCCCAGCGTCTGTTCCTGAGGCCTCCAGTTACTCTCTTTCTTCCTCTCTTATCGTAAGCACTGGTCTGCCTCCTCCTCCCATCCAGTCCGGCACCTCAGCTTACCTTTCCTGATTCCTTCGCCCACCAAGATATTGACAAATAAGTCTCCCTCACTATACTTTCTTCGAAAACGGGCCCAGGTGGCCCCTCACATGCCGTTCTCCTTTCAGATCGTTCCGACAAGCCTTAGTTGTTACCATATGTGTACATAAACTCCGCGATTCCTACCTTCTACCTCCTCAGCTGAAAGTCTATGTTATCAATCCTCAGGGCGGGCTACGCAACCCAGATAATTATCGGCCCAATAATCACAGCCCAGCCGTCCGCAAAATCATGGAAAGAATTATCAAAATCAAAGTTCAGTATCTCCCATCTAACTGCCTGCTAAATCGTGGTCAGCTTGGTTTTCTGAATCCCCGCTCTTGCTCCTCTTGCCAGCTGGGTTAACATAATTTTCTATTTTTCACTACTGGCTCTAATAACTCTGTATCTATCCTGTGCATTGATGTGTCTGAGGCTTTTTGCTGTGTTCCCTATTTGCGCCTGATAGCCAAAATTCCATCTCCTATTAGGACGGATCCTCTCCTCTCCTGACGGACCTCATACCTCCTTCACAGCTCACAAGTTTTGTGCATCAGAATCCACTTATTTTCCGCCAAACCTTTAACTAGTGGCGTCCTACAAGGCAATACCCTGGGCCCACTGTTATTCCCCACCTATATCAATGACATGTTCTAGTAAATTTGCCATGGCTTATAAACCCCCTTCGCTTATGACAACGAATAGTCTACTTCTTCCACTCTGATGAACTATCCACGATCCCATACAGCACACTGAGTAACTTATCCTTCCTCCAAACCCGGGTAACATTATGGTTCATAAAGCTCTTTGCTGAAAAGGGATTCCTTCCACCTTACAAGTGCATTTTACCTGCAGGTGAAGTCATTCAAAACCGCTTTCCCACCTCTATGCACTCCAACGCTATTGGCCCTGGCAGACCCTAATCCTGTTCCTCTTACTTCTCGGAACAAGAGTCGTTCCAAGTAGCTGAAACCAAGCAAACTCTAAGTTATATTCATCGAAGTTTCCCATTAACCCCAGTTGCCTTTCCGCGTGTCCCACATGCAAGACTCCTGGGATAATACTCGAACACCTCCGCTCACTGGCAACTATTTTTTTAGCATCTCTTGAGGATGTTCAGCATGCTTTCTTCAAAAAGCTCTTGGGCGGGTCGGTAGCCTTAAAGTATCACCACAGCTGTGAGCTCCTACACACTGAGCTCCATGAACTTTGCGCTTGAGGCTGAAACCAGTCCTTCTCTTCAGGCTAATCTATAAGCAGGTCTACACTTCTTTCCATATCTCATTTACTGCTTCCCGCTCCTAGTCTCTTCATCAGCGTGCCCCTTCTCTTCCTCTGCCTTCATCTAACCTCGATCCGTCATCCCTATTCATCCTGTCTGCTCATTTCAAAATCCGGAATAGGATGCCCCTTATTATACGGACATCCCTCCACCCTGTGCATTTAAGCGGACGCTTCGTATCTAATAATAATAATGGTTTATTTTTAATAATAATAATGGTTTATTTCGGAGACACCCGAAGCATGCTCGATTGCATGATCATATGATACAGGTGAGGTCACAAAAAGGTTCCTTGGATATTCATTTGGGTAAATGCAGCCTAAAAGTGTACAGGTTTTAGTGGTCGCATGAACGATTGCCCGGCATATTTGAGTTTGAAGGTCGGGTGGACGTACACTTGTGAATTGAGTGAAAAAGGCTCCGCCGTCGAGATACGTGATGAAGTAAAGCGGTGATGATGTAAAAATGCGCAGTATTTTGGATAGCGTCGATGTAAATTCGCAAGGGTGAGGAAACTGACAAAGACAATTTTCGAAAAATCACCAACGAAAAATTGGAGAATTTTGGGTGATGAAGGACATGCACTTGAACCAGTAGTCCAGATGACCCGGAAAATAGCAGAAATATAATACCTAAGGATTTGTGGTGTCTTTCGAGGAGGGGGAATGCGTATATAAAACAGTCCGTGTAACCACGGAATTGGTATTTGCTATTCATCAAGAGGTTGTGGAGAACGCCCTCATAAAGAGGTGGATGTAGCTGCCCGAGCCTGGAAATTTCACTGGAGCAGAGTGACGAAAGTTGACAGGTGAGTGAAACACGATTCGAATAAAGGGTTCGTTTCAGGTTAATTGGCTGTCCCCAAAGCTATGTTGCTAGCCAATGAGTGCGCCAACCACGAATCCGGCTTTTGCAAGAGGCCTCACCCAGTTCATCTTGGTACAGCCGCGCCATAAGACAAACCCCATATTCCATGTCCAGCTGTATTCTTCCCCCCGGTAGCTCGGAATTATCATTGCTGTTTTTGATCAGCGGTGGATTTATCTCCTGCTTTTGGTGCGCTAACGATACTGCGAACCCATGCTTGCTTGCCCATTCTTCCTTACTCAGTTCGTCCCTTTCCACCTCGCACCATTAATTTAACCCTTTCACAGTTCTTAATACCTACACCCATTCTAATGCAAAAGACTGTAGCCATTCGCACCTGCTAACGTCCCAACTTGCCCCAGGGACTTACTGCATCAGCGATCCCTTGTTTCGCCTTTTTATCTTCTTTCTCTCCGTTCACCTTTGAGACTCAGCTGGGGCATGACCAGAAAGCCTTTTTCTATCCCATCTCCCTTTGCAGTGATCTTCGGTGTCGTTCAAGCCCTTCGCATGCTGTACTGGCCCTTGCCCTGGCAGGCGCACCTGAATATTAATGCAATGTGGCTACTAACCGACCGCTGTTACCGCTAGCTGTGCCGTTCAGTTTCTCTCAAAATCTGGGCCACCGATCATGGATTAGATATTTTTATCTTGTTCACTTCTTCCCTGTATAAACATCCGTGGTCTCTGATACAAATCCCACAGATACAACGCTGGTCCAGATCCATCACCTTGGCCGGTGCTTTTCGGGGTCGCAGACCACCTGTTAGGACGTGCCAGCGCAACTAAGCTGGTGGATCACACCTCCAGTGTTCAATTCAGGGACCTTTCCCAGGTTGGGTACCCAGCCCACAGTCACAATAACCCACTGGTACGGGCTGCGAGATAGCAAGCTCCAACCCTCCTCACTTTTCCGTCTCCAAGTGCTCTTATCGCCTCCCATTTTATTTGTTCCATCACTGCGTACACTCCCATCTATTCTGTCCTTGCTCCTATGGATTCTCACCACGACAGCTCCACAAGCATGATGCCAATGTCGCCCCATCCACTATTCCGCCTACTTCCGCAAATATTTTCTTTTCTACCCAGGCCTCTTTTGCCCGTTCAGAATCTCTATTCGCCGTGTTCATAAGGCTCACTAACCGCATCCTTATACCTCACCGCCTACCTTTTCTGTCATATCCTTTCTTCTCTTGCCTTCTCATGTCTCACTCCGCTACGCGCCAGCTTCACCCGTACCCATGGCCAATCCCTATAATAGAGCTCGCCCTTTCGGCCTTCACACTCTTCACAGCCACTTTTGTTATTCGTTCATCGCCACCATGTATTCCTTGCTTCAGTCCGCAAACCTCCTGTGGATCTATTCATCAGGGCAATGCGTCGATTTGCACTCTCCGGCTCGACCTACTTGTGCAATCGCACGCGGGCTTGTGGCCCTTCAGTTCCATCGTCCCTTATACTCTGGGCACGTTTCTCTTGGCTATTGCTGCATCACGGGTGTACCCGTCCTGGTGCTCCTTTTCTTGTTCTTTATCATGTTTCGCCTGTAGCAAAGCACTCTGATCGGTCATCACTCACCTGTTTCTTTTCGGCCAGTACTCTCATCTCCGGTTCTGTATACTGCTTGCTACAGGTACCTTCTGCGTGTTCTTCAGATTGCTCCTATTACCCATGTTCCACCTATCACAGACAAATGCTGCACCATGATCTTCGTGCACAGCTCCAAACCATATGATCCTCCTTTACCTGATCTCTCCGGCCCTACACTTACCTCCCTTCCACGATGTTCGTAGTTACTGATGCTGCATCTTTGCAATACAGTCCACCTTACTTCCCAGTGACCATCTCCCACTGATATCCCATGCTACTCTGATCACTTTGTACATATATTCGCTCTGCCTTCCCCAGTCACTTCCACCGCCAATGCCTGCGCACTGCAACATTTACGCCCATTTATTAACTCTCCCCAGTTTTGACCTTCACCAAGAGATGCATCTAAATTGACCAAATAAATAGATCCAATTTACCTGCTTTCCATCAATCACTCCTTCCATCTCCCCTCGTTCATAAACTGCTTCTCGCTACCGTTGTCACTTCTGTGTTTCCAAAGTCTTTTCTCCCTCACAGTTCATCTACCATACTCACCTGTCGGTAAGAAAGTTTGTCGTCACTCTCCGAAGGTAATTTTATACCATTCTATCCGACCCTTTCTGTCTCTTCCAAATAAAGTCACTCCCGTGTTCTGGCGCTCCATTTTTCCTTGCCCATGCTTCTATATATATATATATATATATATATATATATATACTAGCTTTGCATCCTCCAATTCTTCGCCAGCTACCGTCCTTGCTATCAACCTGCTGCCCCTTCTAATGTACGCCGACTCTGCCACTTCCTGTGCTTCACAACCACCGTACAATAAGCGTTCCAAAATGTTTTAATATCCAACCGACCTTTTTTTAATGGCCTTGCTCGCTCTCTTATTATTGATTATGGTTAATCTCGGAGGGGCCCGAATCGTGCCACACACATGACCAAAATGTCACAGGCGGTTGCTTGAAGAAATATTTCGTGATTATGTAGAGGAGCGTATGGCTAACATGGGATAGATGGATTCAGTATAGAGGAATGTGAGATAAATGTATGCGCTTCGAGGGGGTAGTTTAAGTGGGCACCGTTGATGAATTCGAAATAGAGCCTGGAGAATCCAAAAGTCGGGGTCGGATGGTGGGGTCTGACTTGTTTGGTTAAAGAAAGCTGAAAGTTGGGAGTTGTACATGAAATGGACTAAAATAGGGTCGGGAAGACTGCGCTAACAAAGGGGCGTGAAGAGTAAATTTATATGTACGGAAGAGGAAAGGATAGAAATGAAGCACTGCTAAGTTGAGACAAGTGATCATTACCAGGTTGCGAAACTCAGTGGGGACTTGAGGTCGGTGAAAAAAGTCTTGAAATGTGGGTCAGATATAAAGAATATTTTGAACAGATATGTACACGGTGGCTTTGAGGAACAGATGTTTTTAGGGTTAACGCATATCGCTAGAGGCGGCTGAATGATGCAAAAGAGATGGCCTTTCAAAAATGATGGAGGTAGAGCAAAAATATGCTCAATATCAACGAGCGAGTATGAGCTATCAGCGGAAAACCATGACCTATCGGCTTCTTTGTGACAAGTGGAAAGTGGAAGACCAGCGAAAGGAAAAGCCTGCCTTGTGGCATAGAGACGATGCGGGCTGTGTTGAACAGCTTATGAAGGGCAAAAGAAGAGGGGAGTGATCGAAGGAAGCAGAGTAACCCAATTTTTTGTTCAAGGTAGGTGTATCACGGAATGGCAGTCGAAAATGAGAGAACCGGTGGAAGGTTGACGTACGATATAAAGCAGCAAGATGATGACGGTGATGATGGATAGGTGTGGAGAAAATTTAGTTACTGAGTTACTGTAGCGGCAGTATTTCTGACTGGGATTCAAGACAATGACGGTTAAAAAGGTGAACAATGTGAGAGCTAAATGGCATATGTGAGATCAGAGTGGCCAAGTAACTGCAGATCACGGTTAAAAAATGATCACGAATTTCATGACTTAAAGACTAGTTTAGAACACATGAAGGGACAAAAAGACGGGAAAACTGCAGAAAGGATGTGTGGCATTCAAAGTATAAAACTGGAGGTGAGAGAGATGGCCGAAGAGAAAACGGTGATTGATGTCTTACTCTATTATTTCACCACAAGTGAAGGAGGATGTGGGCCGAGAAAAAGAAAGGCTCAATGACAGGAAGAGCTGAGATGGAACTGAATCACGAGAAATGTACATGCATATCGGCGATGGGACAATGGAGCTGGAGGGCAGGACAGCTGCTGCCTGGAGGCAGTCGCATATATGGAATGAACCGAAGATGCCAACTGAGTCGCTTGTTGATGGAGAGACCGGGAGGGAATAATACAGCCGAGCACGAAATATGTGATGGTAATGAATCGATAATAAGAGTGGTTGTAAGAGGAGCGAAGGTTAGGCGACAGGTTTTATTCTGGGGACTAGACGAGGGTAGGGTTGAGGTTGGTTATGAAAAACGTTATAAAAAGCGGACGAAAAGGATAAGTGTTCAAACGATGGTAGAACGATGACGGTGGTTAATGGGATAAGTGGGTTAGGTGTTTGCAGGAGAAGTGAAGATATAAAGCTGTCAGAGTATTGAAAAACCCTTAAGTGAGCCAACCGTGGTAGAACGGAGGCAATGAAAGCAAGCAATCTGCGGACGGTTATATTTAATGTGGCACGGCAGTGGCAGTGAGAGCACGAAATCCACAATTAATGCCAGTTTATGGGGCTGGCCGTGAGCTGGACACCCATCCTGAGAAAACTTCATGACTTAACACACGAGGTGTGATCTACCAGACCATTTTGGCCCGTACATCGTTGCAGACGACCCGCACGCCCAAAGTGCCCCGGCCAAGGGGGGGGATCTGACCGCTGGCAGTAATGTTCATGGATGATTAGCAAGCGAGGCATGGTCCAACTGTGAAGGTGTGAGATCCTCGATTGGATGGCCCGGTTGCGAGGAGCCCTGGATGGCAGAAACAATATGGTCAACAGTTGTTAAGTGACCATGCAGCAGCTGTACCCGGGCGCTTTCATAGTGGGGGTGATTATCACGGTGCACAGGCAGTCAGCGAGCTATAAGGGTAAAAAGTGCATGGGCGGAGAACTGGAAAGGGAGAACGGATGGAGAGAGTTAATCAAGGTATACCCTCGCTGTGGATTACAGGTTGATGGAAGCAAAACACACCGGGAAAGGACTAAATATAAGGGTGTCTGAGAATACGGGAGAAGGGGGAAGCAGGGAGCAGGAAAGTAGTGGTATTTTGATTCCGTTTACTCTGCACGGGAATAGCCAAGGATAGTCAAGCTTTGAGAATTCTGTCGGATAAATGAGACTTTTTACCACTGATTGTGTTAACGACTGGAGGGCGCAGGATTTTTGAGGGAGTTTTGTGCCATGCAACCGACCGTTTATGGCAGCATAGTAGTGCTCTCTCGCTGTCTAATCCTTTTCTCTGCGAGTTAATTCATTCCTCATCGTCTCTCGCCACCAGTTTTTTCAACCGGCTTTCAGCCTTCTTCACGTAAATCTTCTAGATTTTGGCTATCTCTACTTGGATCGGTCAGATCCACCATCCGACTCTGACTTTCAGATTAACCAGGCTTCCTTTTGAAGCCGTTCTGGGGCTCACTCAAACTCTCCACTCTTCTCCTGATGTATAAGCACTTATCATACATTTAACTCCCTTTTACCTTCTTCAGTCCGCATACTCTACTTTTGTCCTGCATCTTTCCACATTTTCTCGAAATGTCTGTCCTTTTCATCGCTTTTAAAAATTTGACCTTGTGTCTGGCATGTCTCGATATTCCCCAAAATGGGCCATTATTACCAGTAATCACTTTTGTGACGATATTGTGGCCACTGTTCACGTACACTGGTCTTCGTGAATGTGTGACGCTGAAAGGATACTTGAAAATAACCAACAACTATCAGACGGCCTCCAGTACTATAGGAATGAATTAGTGCAATACGAATCTGATGGTAACCTTTCCTCATGTCGAGGCTCACTACCAGCACGTAGTTGAACTAATTCCTTACAGCTTGGTATTAGGTAATAAAGGCTTTTCACGGCACCGTTCTCAAGCTAACCTTTTCTCCCACTGCCAGTTCCATCTGACGGATAGGGCAACCACGGAGGCTTAATAGCAATCGCGATCACAACGAATCCAACCGGATTGTGTACACCACGCGCCACAAGTCGCTTTAATCGCCCCATGAGGTCAGCAAATTAGTATAAGCTTTAACATCAACAAGTTAGCTGTTGCTCTCAATCCCCATTATATCTCACGGAAGTACATGGGCTGGATAAAACGGCTTACTGAATAGGGTGGAAGAGTAAACCGCTATTCCCCGCACTGCGAAGCCCTCCCGACATAGCGTTGTTTTCTTGCACTATAGTTTCCAGCTTATATAGTAGCTACGTAGCCAGCGTCGTATGCACAAACTGGTAAGCCTTACCCACATCTCCCGTGAGTTCTGCTAATAGTCGTACGCTATTCACCTGTAATCCATTGCTGTTCGTTGAAACCATGTTCAACTTAGGGAGGTGCTTGTGCGCTGTGATTACCGTCACACTAATCAGGAAGAAAAGGAACCTAGTTCTGAGGTTTTAAGATATTTGCACACATATATGTGCCTTTTTTCAAGTAGGAGTCTGAAGTTAAGGGTGACACCGGAATGACATGCTCATTTCACAAACTCATGCTTTCTCGGTGTCACCTTTTGCACTATTCATTAGTGCTTACTTTGCTTCGCCTCCCTCAGGAGCTCGTACTCCTTAGGCCTATTTCCCTTCATTAGTATCCATGGGTGCAAAACTAATATTATTATTATTTGTAGTCTCCTAACCGCTGCAGTAATTCTGTTTCTATTCTCCGGCAATTCGACCAGTCCCTGCTGAGATTGCTAGTGCTACAAAAGCAAAATTAACCGCTGCAACAGATGCAGCGAGCTTCCCATTCTGGCTAAATAGGCTTGTGACTCGTTCTAAAGTGGGATACGAAGACTATTGGTTTCACCTGCAATTCGGCAAATCCACCACCGAAAGCCTGTGGTATACCGGTAACCTCATCAATCGAGCGCAGTTTTATACACTCCCAGGCATCAGTCTCTGGCCAGCCGCACGTCTGACAGCCAATAACGCCGACTGTGCAACCAACGAGGCTTAATAGCAACCATTAACACGACGAACCCAGTTGCCTTTACTTCCTAAATGGTGCTTTCACCTGCCCGTTATGAAAGCAAATCTGCCAATCCCATCAGGTCCTCCAGGTGTCACACTGTTTACGCCTCACTGAAATGCTAGTCACCGAAGGCCTGTTGTTGCGCACGTAAAGAGTGACTCTTGTACCACTCTTCCTAGCAAAATATAATCAGTGCGCGTGGAGGGAAGCGACGCCTTCCAGGCTCAATCAGAAATAAGTGACTCCCAGGGGCCATCTTGTTATACCTTTCCTGGTCGTCCATTAACCGGCCAAGGATTGCAAACGCACCAGGCTTCTCCCAAATGGCTTTGCTAGTGTTCCAAATGCCTAAGGGGATGGCATCTGGGTTAACCGTGTTCGGTTGCTTTCAGCCGTGGGCACCACTAGCCGAACTTACTCTGAATCGTCTACAAAACGACGGCCAAACCGGGTAGTCGAGCAGAACAAGTCTCACCGAAGAGGAGATGGTGGTGACTGCGCATCAGCTTACATATGGCAGTCGCACCAATCAAAAGTAACGAACTGGTTGACCAATGAATTGAGGGACGTTTATTGGCGATCGATCAGAGCAAACAACTTTTACCTGGTGATCAATAACTTTTCAGTAATGACAGTTGACAAAATCCTTATGCAGTTAAGGACTTTATTCACCACGGAAAGGGTGGTAAAAACTCGTCAGTACGTAAGGACGGCTTTACTCAAACTCAGGTGAGAACGGTGCAAACTACGGCCTGGAATCAAAAAAGTAGATAGATCATTTTTGTAAACAACGGCTGCAGAAATTTTCCTGGAAGACATCACTCTTCATTCTGTGGTACGCTCTCATTCTACATTTTTCCATTCGCGTCTTGGTTACTTTTAATGGATGCCAGTGGTGCTTTTACTCACGGAATAGCTTCCAAGAGACAATCATAGCTGATGGCTATATGCCCCCTCGGAAGTATGCTACCGCCCGCAACCAACAGAGGTTGGCGACCCTAGGTATCGGGAAGCGGTTCTTGCTGCCGGGGACCAGATCGACGGAAACTTCAAAGGAAGCATATCCAAGGAACCAGATAACTCTTCATCGTGGAAGGCCCATGCTTCATGGAGAGACATGAGAGTGCCCAAGCCGTCCCGGTTGCCGGTATCGGCAAGTCCTCCGCTAGCAATTTCACCCATATTGGGTCCGACTCCGTTGGTTGTCCACAAGGCCCTGCACAACTGAAGTAGTCCGGTATGGACTGGGGACCCAACGTCCACAGTATTCCGCCCGGCACCAACACTCGAGCTTAGGGACCAAAGGATCCTGGAGACTTCAGGAACCCTATGTAACGTAGAAGCAAGCGAAGGCACCACTGTGGGAAAACTGAGAAACCAGGATATGCAAGAGACGAGGGAAGCACTGGGGTGTAAAATTCCAGTGCAAAGATGAAGCACTACAATCCAGTAAGTTGCTAGGCATTGAGGGCATATCGGTGAAGCAGTGCCACGAGAGCTGCTCATGGATAAACGGGAGATCTATAAAAGAAATCTAGGGGTATGGGCTGCATAGCCATCAAGCAGCCGTCTCTAAGGGAAGAGGAGTGAGTAAGTCCGGCTATCCCGGGGAGTTTCCGCTTGCTCATAGTGAATGAAGAGGATGGATAAATGGAGAAAGGGGTGCTAGTGCCAATAGCAAGCACACAACTCAAAAATGGAGCCTCCAGTAATTAACTCTCAATAAACAGACGCCCTTTGTGCCACGGAAAGTCTGATCGTGATAGATGGCTCTGATATGCTTCTGCAGGGGTCTCTTCCCAAATGATGAGAAGTACGAAGGTCCGCTGGAGCACCTGGTGGCAGCGACCAAGAACATAGAGCGAATTCTGACGCCCAGGGACTTCAAAGCTCTTGAAAGTGACTGGCTCTTGATCTGAGCTCCAGCGGGGTCATTTTGGCAATACCTGCTGGACCGGATTGAGGAGGTGGCCCAGGTGCAGCATGTTCACCAGGCCACTTGGCGGAGTAAGGGCCATTCTCCAAGGCTACTGGACCTCGTTACCACTCAGTTGGCCACAGAAGTGAACTAGACGAAAATAGGAATTCCGCTTGGCAAAACCTACTGCGGGATCATCGGGTTCCCATTCCTGGGTGAAAGGACAAAACCACCGGGTAAATGTTAAAGGAACTCTTGAGGACAGGACAAGGACAGGTTGCCGTCAACAGCAGCTTCTTTAGCCTGGGACCACGAGTATTGGGTGACCAAAATGTGGTAAGGCGATAAAAGCAACCCACTTTGGGTGACGGAAGAAGTATACCACATTGCTCAGAGTCCGTAGATGAGGACAGCCATCTTGGGGGACAAGCATTACTACGCGGACACACAGAGGGAATAAACCAAGCATGGAGGAGGTATCAGGAAACCGAGGGGAAAAAGCGATGGCTGGAGTACCGGAGAATAAATAAGTTGTTTTATGAACGACAGAGGAGAGGCAAGGTTACATACAAAATGGCATATCTAGGGCAACCAAGAAGCATCTACACCTAGGCTAGGGCGAATATGCTGATAAACTTCAGAGGTTTCGATGAATAGAAGGTGGAAATCCCCCGAGGATACTTCGGGGAGGCCCACTTGATAGATAAACGAAGGCAGCCATCGACCTCGGGGCGGCCCGGGACCAATCCGGTGGAGTAAATGGAAATAGCCACAGACGATGGGCTGTAGGTATTAGACACCGTAGACAAGAGACAAGCCCCGGGACTAGATGGAATCCACCCAGCCACTCTCAGAAAGCCAGCCAGGACACCAGAGGCACCTTTGCCAAGCCGTCTAAAAAATTTCCCGGGGAGGCTGAGCTATCTGGTGAAATGCGAACTGCGAAAGTCGTGCTAGTTCAAGGGGGAGGTTCAAAGGACTGGGTGACGAACTGCTGGCCCCTTTAGCCCGCAGTCAGTAGTACTGAATGTTACGAAAAAATAATTTGAAATTCTTCCATGAGTAGCCTGAAGGAAGATAACCTGGTCGCCCATGGAAAGCTCGGCTTTAGGAAGGCCAGATCCTACTCCAGCAACTTGTTAAGCTTTTTTGATGAAGCATCCAAGAGGATAGGCCAAGAAGAAAAGGTGGGGTGAACTATCTGGACTTCCATGAAACTTCTGATGGTGTGAATTACGGGTTGCTTCCACGTAGGCTAGGGGGGACAGGCATGACTGCAAGGTTAATGGAATGGTTAAAAGCTTACCTAGATGATCGCCGATTCTACTTCGTGTGGAGGACAATATGTCCCCGATGGTGAGAGCACTCAGTGGGGTCCCTCAGGGATCGGTACTGAGCCCAGTACTGCTCCCAATTTATATGAACGGCTTACTGCGGGCTGAAAGACGGCCCTGGTTCACTTTCGCAAATGACGTGAAGGTTTTGGGATGCCAAGAATTTAACAGGGTTCATACAAGCCTGGATAGTCCCTACCAGTGGTCTATAGCTTGGACTTTGCCCCTGAATCTGGCTAAGCGCTCAAGTCTGGGTACCAAGGGGACCAGCGGAATGCAGTACCTGAAACGGAACGAGCAAGAACCATCGGCCCAGAAAAGCGAGGTCAGGGACTCGAGCATTGTCACTTCAAACGAATTTAAACCTCCGGTACAGTGCTTGCAGGCTGTTGACGAGTCTGATATAGCCATGCACCGGCTGCGCAGAACGCGCACATCAAGAGATCCCAGGGTGCCGCTGCCAGTGTACACGAAACTCGTCCAACCCCACTTGGAGCACGTAGTCCAGGCTTGGTCTTCGCAGTCAGTGAGGGACACCCTCTCTCTAGAGAAGGTTCAGAGAAGGTTCACAAGAACGGTTTTGGGGCTACGCAGGCTACAGTAGGAGGGCAGGGTGTCGGAGCCAGAGATGTTCTCGCTGAAAAGCAGGAGAGAGTGTGGGGAATTGATCGAAACAATAAAGCCATTAAACCGGTTGTCAGCCACGAACAAACGGCTGCTTACCTGCGACGGAAACTCCACTCTTAGTGAACACCGAATGGAACTAATTTAGCCGAGGGCCATTAAAATCATCAGAGACCAGTCCTTTGCTTGCAGGGTAAACAAAAATTTCAGCGAGTTTCCTGAGGTGGTGGTGGAAGCAAACACTGCGAGGGTGCTTAGGAGGAACCTGGACTTTGCGTGGACTAATTCCTTTCCAGATAACAAGTGGACCGGCAACTTGAGCCTCGTTGTAGCATTTTATCTCGCTTCAGCATTCCACTTCTTCGTCCTCCCTCCGTTCCACTTCCCTTTCTTCTTCTTCAGTCCCTTTTGGTCTGTCTGAGTACTCTCCGTAAATACTTCTCGATTTCCCATGCCCTTCTTCTTCCCACTATTTCACTAGAGCTGGTAGCTGGAGGTCTTAACTGTTGAACGAAGAACAAACCCACTGGTTTCGAGGCCTACCCTGTTTGAATGCCACTCCTTTTTACTCTTCCTGACGGCGATCCCGACATGGGTAGTGCCTTGAACTCACGAAGGACAGAGGATCGCAGAAAGATGAACTAGGCGAGACCCGATGGCTTGCAGGTTCAAGAAACTGCACTATCATTGGCATTGGCCGTCATTCTTGTGCTCCAATCTGGTCTGATCTGGGCAGTCCGCGAACTAATCCGCTTGGAAACAGGGGATCAGTGTAACCCTCAAGTGCTCCCCTTGCGCAAAAGCAAGCCATCGGCCTTCTAACCACGAAATGGTAACCGCGGAAGCATCCTCAACCAGTTACTGACAACACAGGAAAAGGGTTCAAAGGGGCCAAATGACCGTGGTTTGATCCCCTTTCTCTCCGACTTGTAGAATTCATGACCCTTGTTGCGCTGGCCGGCCAAGCCAGCAAGAAAAGGGTCATGACCCTAGTCATGACAGCCTCAATGATTGTAAGAAGTGCAAAAATTTAAGGTCAGTATCGAGTGTCAGACCCTAATCTTATCCTCTTCTTCGGGAAAAGTCACAGCGAAGAGGCGTTCACGAAGCTCATTCATGGGACAGGAAAACTTTTCTACCCCTTAATCAATCGGACTACTGTATTTCAACCAATGAAATTATATTACGTTTTATTTCCTCACGCGACTCTCCTCTGTTCAAGCTCATGACGGGTAGAACCGTCTCCGGTCCCAACCGCGACGGAATGCGGGATTGATATCCTAGCCAATCAATAATTAGATCTGTGCTTGCTGTCAACTCTAAAAGATGAACTTCCTTCTTTAGTCGGGTCCATTCTAGTCCAACTCATTTCACCGATGAGCAAACCAAAAACCGTGAAAGGCGTATGGCAAGTAAATCTTCCAAGCCTATTCGGTAGACCCGCATGTCGCTGTGTTCATCCTCAGTTTTCCAGGTTGGTAGAGCGCAAGCTTGGAAGCAAGAACTAACCTTCAAATCTGGCTTGCGTCCTTGATTCTTGGCCGCGTCTTGCGGCCACGGTTGCACAGCCGTGTTCTTCACTTCTGGGCCCGGGAAACCGATGTTCCTTTCAAGTGTTACCTCTAAGTCAGTTGTAGGAAGATTTATAACTTACCAACCATGAGGTTGTAGATTGCATTCATCTTGAAATCGAACTTGCCGCGAGCCCCGGAATAATTTGTCTGTTCACACATCACTACGTGATGCTTGAGGCGTCAAGCTGCGTGCAACTTTTCTTACAGAATCCGCGTCGATGGAACTGAAAGTCGATCTCTAGGGAAGTGACTTGGGAATAGGTGGCAGACATACCAGCCGACTGCGATTACCGGTAATAGACACACTTTTGTCTACTTCGCGCAGCTTTTCCAGTGCCGATGAGGAAAATGGGTGAGTAATACCATTTTTATGCTTGTCAAAAGCCGTGATATGGGCGGAAGTACTGTGGCAGTATCTTGCGCAACCCAAGCAGTCTTGGTGCAGACTTCTGATCTCTCTCAGTAGTGGCGTCCCAGCGTAAAAGAATGCTTTGACCAGGGATGCTTAAGAAACTGAAGCTGTGAAGGTCATATATGATAAGATGCTCGCTTGACGGCTGCTCGGTGATCGGATCAGCGAACTGGGTGGGAAAATGACATAAACATCCGCTGCAAGAATAATTTCGAGAAAACGAAACAGTACCGCTTGGTAACCCGTGAATTGGCGAGCAGACATTTTGCTACGTGTTCCGTTGTCGGTCGACCAACTGCTGCTGTGCAGTGTACTATGATGAGATGAAACGTGACTTATCCTGCCCATTTGGTGGGACCACCATCGGTCCTAGTGCGTCCGGTTTCTCGTCCGAGGTGCAAGACTGCGCCAGCCGTTCCCTTCTAATTTTTAATACTTGTGAAGTGCCGCAGCAACTTACAAGATCCTTTTCGGTAGACACATTCGAATGGCTGCACCACTAGATGGCAACCGGTTATTCAGTTTCATCCTGTGTAATTACATGCGTCTTCCCATTTCTCATGAAAGCAAAAATATACCCCGGTTTACTGTAACAGGAGAAGACCTACACGTGTGGGCTACGATGGTGACACTCCCCACGGAGGCATTTCTACCCGGCCCCCGGTGCGCTTTTACCATCCGGCGGAATGTTTTCCTTGTAACATTGGGGGCGACAGCGGTATTCTAATCTGCACTCAGCCAAGTGCAGCCGATGAAACACATGACTTCGCTGTCCTGGTCCAAGGTGACGGGGGAACATAGATTGTGGTAAAACTAGGAAATTCAACGGTAGATTATAAGGCATCAACAGGAATGGCAGTCTATCACCCGATAATAGGATGGCACGGTGGAGTGATACAGCCAGCCTGCATACCGGGCAAAGAGAAACATTTACAGCCATCTTCCTCGACGGTGCATAATTTGGTGTCGCAAGCTAACACACTAGCTGCAAAACGTAGCGGCTCATTGGGGGTAATGAAGAATCGAGGAAGTTATAGACGTTCAAGCTTGGCCAATTAAAGTGTCTTCTGTCCAGTCCCACGGCGAAGTACCAAAGTAATCCCCTGTATTGGACAGGTAGAAAAGGATCAAGTCGGTCGGAAGATACAAAGGCGTATTCTATATATCTTGGCTCCGAAGCAGTGCCGATACGAGAAATACACCGAATGAAAATGAACGCAAGGGTTGAACAGAGAGTGAATCATGAGCGCGTACAATCGGCGAAGAACCGGAAGTAAAAGTGATTCAAAACGAGTTGGACGGAAAACTCGGAAAAGCCAGTTTAGCTAAATGTACGCGACTGAATGGAACAGAGAGGTCGATATCAAACGTCAGAAAAGATTTCTGGGAAGATAGATCCAAAATTCTGTCCACAAAACGGTCATTTTTTTCAGAATGATCGAGGTTACTGCAGCCGCCCCTACTAGAAGCTTAGGAAGCTTTTGCGAAGTGTCAGGAAGTTGGTAGGAATCAAACGACATTCCTTTGCGTTATTGCTTGCAAAATACGTGGATGTATCTGTGCTGTAGGACGAGGATGGGCAGATTCCGTGGTATGCGGGAACAGTAGAATGATGGTGGAGCGTAACAAGATACTCCGCTGATGACATTGGTTGCATAAATAGTCATCCAGGTATGCCACAACAATAACGTCCCGTTTCGGGTAACAGTCAACCAGTACGATATCTGGGGCCAAAATCTGTGGGTAAGTCACTGGCAGGGAACGACAACGATAAGGCCGAACAAGAACGCAAACCTTTGTGCTGAAATCCTCCTGATATCATGAGGCCATCAAAGCGCACCTTATGGCGAGGTTCCGAGAAGCGAAAAGAGACGAAAACTGTGCAGCAACCGCAAGAAACGGGACTAGCTCACAGTGGTAACTTATGACATGTGTCAAATCGTTTTAAAACCATAAACATGGAAGTTATTACCACAACTTGCAATGGTCAAGATCGTGTTTGACCTGGTCGAGAAAACTTGCTGAGCTAACGATTTTTCGACCGGAGCCTGAGACGGAAACCTCATCCGCGAAAGGCTCTATAGGCTTGCACTGCTGACTACAAAGTGAGGCAGTATTCTCATCCAAGGATGTAGCAGGGTCTATGGGCAGCTGACTCGAAAGTGAGAAAACAATCCCATTCGAAGCCGCAGCAGTACGCAACGGGTGCTTCGAATCTCACTTCAGTGGGTGACTCTCTAACATCAACGTACGCGGCTTTGAGACGATCGATGATAACTGTGTCGACGCAACTGTGTCCACCAATTTTGAAGGTCTTATCGTGACGGGAACTCACACGAAATGGACCTTCACAAGGTTGTTGTAATGGGTTGCGTACTGAACCAACACGAAGGACTGCAAACAAGCAAGCTTCGAGTTCGGTGCGAACAAAACCCTGTCGTCGCTGCGTTGCAGTCTGCACCGGAGCATGATTTCGCGTGTATGCAGAGAAACGATGAACGTGAGTCCGCACGGCAAGTAAATCTTTACATCGTGGCGTACAGAACTCCCCAGACAGTTGTAACGTCTTGCAAGCTCTGCCATGGATCATTGGATATCCGCTTTTAACCAAGTCCTGATACCAGCCTGAACTCGTTATAACTTTCGTGTTGGTCTTGGCTCTCGTGTGCCTCAGCAGCCGCTTCCAGTTGACGATGAAAGCGTTCGACTGAAGCGTTTAATTTCGGATGGTACGCGGTAGTGCGGATGCTTTCCGTACCCAGCATGTGAGTTATTGAAGAGAATAGTTTGGACTCAAATTGTTGCCCTCGATCGGTAGTGATTGCGGAAGGATAAACATATAAAGCTATCAATTGTTCCATCAGATATTGAGCCACGGATTCGGCCGTGAAGATAGAGATGGGAATAGCCCCGGGGCCACTTCGTGAACTTATCAATGCACGTTAATAAGTAGCTTTACCCGGGTGATAGGGCAAATGGACCCAAAAAATCTGCGTGCATGTGATCAAAGTAAGCGTCAGGCGTAGAAAAAGTACCGATGAGCAAGGCTACGTGCCTGTACACTTCAGGTCTTTGGGATTGCGGACACTGTTTTGCCCACATACGAACATTTTCCTTCATGGACTTCCAGAGGTATCGTGAAGTCACTGGCCGGAGATTGGCGGCCATACTCGCGTGGGAAAGCCCAAGTATGGTATCGGGCACTAGACTCCGATATAGAGAGGGAACGACTGGTCGAATTAGGCTGGTAGACATGACGCAGATTGTTCTCGGCTCTGGTGGCCAGATGTAAAGGCTGACACTATCGAGGCGACTGAGCCACTTCCATACATGAGACATCCTGTGCCTGCGCTACAGCCATGATAGGAATACCTAAGATCGGTGATTTAACAGCATTAGGTGGAATGCGCTACGGCTCTTACGCCTCGCAGTTCGACTCACCATCGGCGTGTCCCAGATCAGTCGCGGACTAAGAAATACAGTCTAAATGTTTGACTTCTCGCGGGGGATAAAGGTCAGACTTTATATGCAAGGCATGCACCAAAAGCCTGTGGTCTGTACAGAAGATAAAACACCAGCCCTCGACTGCATGGCGGAAGTGTTCGACGGCTTTACATGCTGTCAGCAGTTTGAGGCCGAAAACACTATATTTTTTCTGGAGAGAAAAACTCCCATTGTTGCAAAATCCCGGGAACAGACTGTTGCAGGACCGCTCCGATGGCAGAGTCGGAGGCATACCCCGCCTCGCTTAGCGCGGCGGACGGGACTGGAAAGCGGTCTGAGCTAATGTCGCTATGATCCCTGAGAAGGCCACTTGTGCTGCGCCCTGAAGCGATAACTTACGTGGATTGCCACGAAGTAAGTTTTATGGTGGGAGCAAACGTTCAGCGACTTATGGTATGGAAGGACGGCAAAAGTCGACTAACCCCAAAAAATGCCCTAAGCCCCCTGATTGGGGACAATACGGAGTAATCTAGAATAGCGCACACTTTATCCTCGCAAGGCTTAATACCCTCCCGAGTGATCTTTTGGGCGAAGAACATGAGTTTCAGTTAGCCAAGTTCATACTTATCGGGATTGACTACTACCTGATGTTCGGACGGACTTGAAAATAATAGCGTCGAATGTTGTATATATGCGTCTATGCTCGACGATGCGATTTGCAAGTCATCGATGAAGTCATGAACAAGTTCCATGTTTCGTGTAACTCCATCAATAAACCTATGGATGTCTGAGCATCATTTCGCAAACCAAAAGGCATGCGTAGGAACTCAAACAAACCAAAAGGAGTCGTGACAGCGGTTTTCTCGACATCTTCAGCGGCGACTGGGATCTGGTGGTAGGCTCGCACCAAATCGATCTTGGAAAATACAGTCGTGCAGTGAAGTGATGCCGTGGTGTCGCGTATGTGAGGCATCGGAAAACCATGGTAACGGGTAACCGAGTTTAGTGCGCGGCAGTGGCACATGGTCACCAGCTAGTGCCACCTTTTTTAAAAACCGTGTTCAGAGGGCAGACCCATGGACTGTGACGGACAAAACATTTGGAAAGTATAATTCCAAATTCACTTTTGGCGAAAGCCAGTTTGTCCGGTGCTAGTCGGCGAGGTCGTGCAATTATTGATGGTCCGTTAGTAATAATAATAATGATAATGATATTGGTTTATTTCGGAGACGCCTGAAACATGCCTGATTGCATAATCATATGGTACAAGGGAGGTCACATATAGGATCCCTGGATATTCGGTTGGGCATACGCAGCCCAAAACAGTATAGGTTTCGGTGGTCACATAAGTGCCCGGCAAATTTTAATTAGAGTGTCAGGTGGACACTTCTCCCAGCAGTGGGTGAAATGGGCTCTGCGGCCGAGATAAGTAATTAAGTAAAGCAGGGATGGAGCTAAAACGCGCAGTATCTCGAAGACCCTCGATGTAAAATCGAAGGGGTAAGCAAAATGACAAAAATCCTTCAAAAAGCACGGAGGAAAAATTGAAAAATTCTTGGTGATGACGTACATGCACTTGAACCAATTGCTCAAATGACCCAAAAACGGCAGAAATGTAACACGGAATGAGTTGTGCGGTGATCCCTGAGGGGGGAAATGGCGTCAGTGAAACATAGTCCGATTTGCTACTGGATTAGTACTTACTATTCATCCAGAGGTCCTGGGGGGCTCCCATAAAGAGGTGTGTGTAGTTACCCAAGCCTGGGAATTTGGTGGAGCGGAGTGACGAAAGTTGACAGGTGAGCGAAATACGACTCGAATAAAGGGTTCGTTTTAGGGTAATTAGTGAATGCATGTTGATAACGGAGTGGACGGAGGACTTGATATACAACGATCTCATGAGGCCATGTGGGGATGGTGCATAAATGATACCGTCGAAACGTGTGGACGATCGCTTAACGGGATATACTGGTAGCAGTCTGACTTGGGGCATTTGGGAAACAACCGGAAGGACGACAACTTGGCATACGTAAAGTTCATTTCCAGCAAAGGCTTAGAGAAATTTCCCTCGAAGTGGTCTTCGGCATGGATGCCCAATTGTGGAAGACCGATGTAATCGGTGGCAAAAGGTGATAGGTAGGTGAAATTTTATTCAACTATTGGTTTATTGGGGGTGACTTCAAGATTGACAGAAAAGAAATACAAATTGTCAACGAAGTGGGCACAGTAGTGGTAAATATAGTTGATATCTGACGGAATCAACTGGCGGTAGTACGCCGCCGAAACCTTTAAAAGGCGCAGATTATGGTGCTACTGGATACGTTGAAGAAAGTCCACCCTTAGCCTTCGAGGGGGGGCGAACCGATTAACAGCAGCCTAACGTATCGGTAGTCGATTTTCAGCTAAAGATATAGAAAAAGCACTCAGTGGATTGTGGTGCCGGTGGCCGACTATGATGACTTGGTGGAACAGCCGCAAAGGTTCATAGACGAGGGAAATGTGATGCAATTACGGATCCCTCTGCCTTCGTTGGTAAATAGCATTGGAGCATCTTAAGTTGGTAACGAAGTGGATGCTGAAGGTGGATATACGACTAATACAGTCATACAAAGGTAGTTCATATGAACAGCTCTCGGGAACTGCAGGTGATTGCACAGCCGGATATGCTGAAGCCTGACATAGAAGGCTGAGGAGGCAATAGAACTATTTATGTCCTGGATCGTGAACGTTTCACTGCCAGTGAGACTGTAATGTAACGCAAACGACTGGATGACCGGAGAGGCAAGGGAAGGACACAATGGAGCAGAGAGCTGGTGTCCCGCAGAAGAAGAGCTGGAAGGAGGGTCATTTCGTGTTGTGATATTCTTGACAGATGAGAAACAAATCTTTAAATGGTGGTTTTGTTTAGATAAACGGAATGGTGACATACAAACTGCCCAGTGGATGAATGGTCTCTTCAATAGCGTATCAAGAACTGTGGGGTTCCGAATAAGGATATCTGAACAGTGAAATCTCTCCATGTTTTAAGGTACAGAGTCCGGTAACCGGAGGAACAGAAATGAGGGTAAACATGAGGTTGATTCAGACAGGCAGAAGGCAAGTCAACGGAGATAAATGTCAGTAGTAGCAAATAGTATGGTACATTTCAATAGTTTTAAATATGGTACATTTCTGAGCCGAGCGAGTATATGTGCATATGTTGGTTTGGAGCTTGACTGGCTATATGGTAGATCTTGTTCAGGAATGTTGGAGGAGGCAGTGGGTGGCAGCAATACAATGCAGATTAAGTTGTGTTTCAATCTGTAACTGGCACTGGTGGGTGAGGCTGGCCGTGCTCTGTGTTACGAACGTTTGAGCAATGCGTAGCCAAATTCGCAACGGATCCCGAAATCAGAAGGCGATTATCCGTGATAATTCTACGATACTAGATTATTAAAATAAACAATGACGTAAACAATATACAAACCTCAATAATACGATCACAAAGTCTCAACAACGAGAAACCGAATAGCAGCGTGTGAGCAGACAGCACGTGCGTCACGCAGGTCCTGAACAAGGATGTGCCAAAATAGCGCTCTGGGCGCGAACAAACAACAATTGGTCCAGAAAAACAACCAGTTCGTAAAGACAAGTCAATAGTGTATGGAAATGAGTGATGTTGGGAAAAAACACTGAATCGCGAGGGAAAAAAGGGGGATTTTCCACGACCGGCTGTTACACCGCCCACCAAAATCCTCCTGGATCCTTAGCAGAGTCAAAGGTTCGATATAAAGGTACTGATTCTTCCCACCTGCCTAGGCCCTGCTGTCAGTGCGCGCGTCTAATGCTCGTCGTCGACGTTCTACTACTGGTCGCACCTAACCCATTGGCTACATAGACGTGAGGCTAGTCTACATCTTCCACAAGACCAAATGACCGATGGCGGGCGTGAATGGTCACATAGACGTTGTCCTCGTAAGGGGCCGTCCGGTCCTGGATGTACGCGCTTGAGTGTGTGTGTGTGTGTGTGCGTGCGTGTGTGTGTGCCGGGGTTACAATGAAATCACAGTTATGACTACACATCAAAGGAGGACTTTCTGCAATGTCAACAAAAGACCGCGTGGCAAGAAAACGAGTAAATGTAGCATGCATGTGTGACCTGAGCTCCACTACTTCCACATGTGCAAGGGGCATTCGGTAGCGTCAACAAAAGGCGAACACAGAACACTGTCACATGTATGATGGGTTTACGGGATGTAGAGTGCGTCGTGCATGCGTGTATGTACCGGGATGTATAATGGAATCGCACCCATCATTACATATCGGAAAGAACCTTCTGTAATGTCAACGAAGGGACCGCGAGCACCTTAACGTGTTTGACGGAGATTGTGTGGTATATATGGTGTTTCTTTATCCACCTCGATTACTGGTGTGAAAAAGGTTTACTAGGCCACAGGGTTATCAGCTCCTCCGTCTTCGCTCTCGAGTAGGTTAATACTGCGTATGTCACGAATGAGCACTCCGTTAGCTGTCTTCACCTTCACCGTTCTTATCATTTTGTCGGTGCTTTTGATGGTTTCCGTAACTACTCCCAAAGACCAAGCGCTGAAATGTGCGCGTTCGTCGGCGATCATAACCACGTCCCGAACTTTGAATGGTCTCGTTTTGGCCATCCACTTCTGTCGAGTCTGCAAAGCCGGTAGGTACTCCCGTAGCCATCGCCTCCAGAAGACCTTGGCCAGATAGTTTGCTTGCTTCCACCCGTGGAGGTAGCTCCCACGAAGGTTTACCGGCCCTTGGAAACCCTCGTTCGACCTTAGCGTCAATAAGTCGTTTGGGGTGAGCGCCAGGTGGGTGGGGTCACCGTTCAATACTGGAACCAGGGGGCGGTTGTTCAGGATTCGCTCCACCTCAGTCATGACGGTGTTCAGGGTCTCGTCGTCGGGCGGCTGCTGCTCCATGATTGACAGCAATATCCGTCTGGCGGACCGGATCATGCGTTCCCATATGCCGCCTCGGTTCGATTCTGCAGTTCGTCCCTGTTTATGTTCATGTGCCAACGCTGCAATTCCCGTTGAGCGCCCACAAAGTTCGATCCATTATCTGAGTATATATCGGCCGGTACGCCTCTTCGGTTGATAAATCTTTGCAAGGCCCGTAGAAACGAATCGGTCGTCATCGAATGTGCGACTTCTAGGTGTACCGCACGTGATTTCATGCACGTCATGATACATCCGTATCGCTTTTCTAATCTTTTCCCGCACTTGATCCACAAGGGCCCGAAATAGTCCAACCCGGTGTCACTGAACGGCCACCAGCCCGTAGTTACCCTGCATTCTGGTAGCGGGACCATGAGTTGTTTGCCTGCTGTGGCATTGCGTCTCCTGCATTGCACACACCGTCGGATCACGCGTTTTACAGTCTCTCGTCCTCTCAACAACCAAAGACGCTTTCGGATGACGCTCGTCACGTGACTTTCCCCGGCATGTCCCTCCACGGCGTGGACGTGTTGAATCATTAGCTCTACTACGGGTTGTCTCGCAGGCAGCAGTATAGGATACTTCGTGTCGAAGTTCAGGTGGGCGTTGGTCAGCCTACCATCCACCCGCAGCAGTCCGTTGATGAGTTTGGGGTTTAAACGCTTCAGCTCGCCTCTTGGAGATGGCATGTCTTCATTGGTCAGCCCCACTTCTTCCGCCCTCTTGAGTTCTCGGGCGAAAGCCTCGCGTTGTATCATTCTGAAAATATCGTACTCTGCCGCTTGTAGCTCATCGGGACCTATCGGGCCGACCCGTATCCGACCTGAGGGCCGTAGCCCTTTCATGACTAGTAAACTTATCTTGAACCTGGTTAACCAAACTAGCGAACGAAGCGTCTTCATCCAGGAAGAAAACCTGACCAGTCGCGATAAAATGGGCGACGCTTCGACGACGTTGGTTGCTATCACTACGCCTTTGATCTCCAGTTCCAATTCCGTAGGGGGTTTTAATTCGAACACGGGCCAGTCCTGTTTGGGCAATTGCAGGAAGTTCGGCCCTCTCGTCCACGTGTCCAGTTGCCTGAGGTTGTTCGCACCTCGGGAGCACAGGTCGGCCGGATTATCGCCAGACCTGACATGACTCCACTGGTGCGTGGCCGATTCATCGTGGATAATCGTGAGCCGGTTAGCAACGAAAGTACTAAACCGGCTCCGTACGTTGTTAATGTAGTAAAGTACTATCGTTGAATCCGTCCAGAAGCTAATCGACCAAATGTAGAGATCGAAACATCTCTTCACAGCTTGCACCACCCTGACTGCCAACACGGCTGCGCTGAGTTCAAGGCGTGGGATTGAGACCGACTTCAGTGGAGCAACGCGGGCTTTGGCGAACAGGATCCTCGTGGTATATTGTCCATCTCCTGCGCACCATCGTCCGTACACCACAGCTCCATAACCGACTTCGGATGCATCGGAAAAGGCATGTAGTTCTCCAGTCCGTGTCGTATGGCCAGGAGTCAAACATCGTGGGATTCTTATGTCCCCTAATTTCTTCAAGGTGTTCAGAAATTCTTCACAGTCCAGCCGGTCCCCTCGGTCCAGTGACTGGTCCCAATCAACTTTCTTACGGCACAGCCGCTGCAGCAAGATCTTTCCGGGTAGCAGCCATGGTGAGACAAAACCGAGCGGGTCGAACAAACTTGAGACGGCAGATAGTATGCCACGACGGGTTATTGGCAGCTCGGGAACGTTCAGTTCGAAAACAAAATCGTCCGTTTCCGCGTCCCATTGTATCCCTAAAGTGCGCTCGATAGGAAGTGGAGAGCCGTCCAAATCTCTTACCCTTTCGACCTTTTCGTGATACGGGATGACCTTCAGCACTTCCGAAGCGTTCGACATCCATTTAGTTAGATGGAAGCCACCCTCTTCCAGCAATCTCGTCAGACCCCTGAACTGCTCTAGAGCTGATTCCACATCATCGAATGACCCAAGGTAGTCGTCGACGTAGAAGTTCCTGCTGACGCTTTCTACCACCGTCCGATGTACCAGATCGCCATGTTTGTTCGCTGATTCTCGGAGGGCGTAGTTGGCACAAAATGGTGACGATATGGCTCCGAAGGGGTGGACGGTCATTCTATAATTCACCACTGCGTTGTCCCGGTCGCTCCCTTCCCACCACAGGAAACGCAAAGCATCTCGTTCTCCTACCGGAATCTTCACCTGATGGAACATTTCCCTAATGTCGGCAGACAAAGCCACTTTACCCACTCTGAAACGGCACAGAACATCGATCAGTGGTGTGGTCCAGTCAGGCCCCTGTAGTAGGCGATCGTTTAACGACTTGCCCTGGAACTTGGCCGCACAGTCGAAAACCACCCGCAGTTTATTGGGTTTTTTGGGGTTGATAACCGGATGGTGAGGCAGATACCAGATACCCCTTTTGCTGTCGGTGTTAACAGGCACCCTTTCAACGTAACCGAGGTCCTCGTTTCGCTTCATCAAATCCGCGTATCGTTCCCACAGATTCTGGTCTCGAATGAAGCGTTCTTTTAGTCGTAGTAATCGTTGGAGAACATAATTTATGTTGTCAGTCCACGGGTCGACCGGTGTGCGCCATGGGAGGGGAACCTTGAACTGTTTTTTGAGGCCTCTAGAGCCTTGCCGCACCGTTTGTAGAGCGAAGTGATCCTCTTGAGACAACGTCGGTCTTTCGTCCCCAATGTCATGAAACTCCTTTTCATAAAGCCGTTGCAGATGATACTCTATGCGGTCCGTTTCGGCGGATAAGTAATTCACGGAACCGCGTACCCCTACTGGACCGTATAACATCCATCCCAGAGCCGTGCGTACGGCATAAGGTGCCTGGCGGTCGCCCACTCTTTGGTCAAGCACCCAATGCGCCTCTGGCACGTCGCATCCGATGAGGAGATCCACCTCATCATCTTCCCAGTCTACGACGGTTACATCCTGCAGGTGGGGCCATCGAGTCAAGATTGCGTTCACCGACCTTGGTGCTCGCATGGGAAGATCCGCTAACGTGAATGCCTCCGTTGGTTCAATTTCCTCGTTATTGTCTAGAGAGATGAGTTGCAGCCTTAATCTACCGGCAGTCATTACCTGTGTTCCGCCCACCGTGCTCACTGCTAACGACGTCGCACCTTTAGCCAGTTGGTGTTTGTCGGCAAACCGCTCTTTCACTAAAGTGGTGTCAGATCCACTATCAACGAAAGCCAACGCCTTGACTATCCCAGTCGGAGTCACTACTCCCACGGCCACTACGCCTAAACGTACAGGTTTACTGGCAGATTGTGAAGTTGAACAAATCACGCTGGGCTTGGCACTCGCCTCGGATATGGTTATTCTCGCCTGATGCAGCAGCCGATGGTGTCTGCCCGTGCAGCCCTCGTAACCACATCGATTCCTTGTTCTACAGGCTGCTGCCCGGTGCGTGGTGTTGAGACAGATGAAACATGCTCCTGCCATCCTCGCCATTCCCCACCGTTCGTCTATTGTGGCATTGCCGAACTTGGGGCATTCTGGTAGGCCATGGCTAGTACCACAGGATCTGCAATTTGGTTTCGCCGTAGCATCTCGTGAAATGACGTGTGTGTTGGTCCAAGGCTGGTACTTTGGATGTTCCCGTACAGGGGTTTGGACTTGGCTAGTACCGGGCTTGTTTGCTCGGTTGCTGTCCCGGATGAGTCGGCCGAATCTGCTGTCAGCTATCTTCGTTTGCCTGTCTAAGTATTCAGTCAGGTCTTCGAAGTTGGCTTCTCTGTCGCCCCGGCTTATCCGTTCAGCTTCTTCCGCCCACCGACCCTGTAGTTCGGGAGAGAGGTGACGGACTATGCCTTCCAAAGTGTGCATGGCGTCTAGGTCAGCTCTGTAACCTAAATGGTCGAGGGCTATTGAGCAGTTCTGCATCTTGATCACCAGGTCGGCCATGGTGTAGACGTCGCCCTTGGTTTTCTTTGCCTCTGCCATCAGGCCCTCTATTAGGTTACGGGCTACTTTGAAAGGTTGGCCAAACAAGTCCCTCAGAATCTTTCTTGCCCTTGTGTAGCCTTGTTCTGGATCGAGCATGGTGCATCCGTCGATAGCTTCTCGCGCTCGGCCTCGGCAGTAGTGAGTAAGGTAAAGAAGCCTTTGCCCAGGGTCGGTTACCTTGTTTTCAACGAACGTCTCGAACTGTTTGACAAACTTGCAAAATTGCTCAGCTCGCCCGTCGAAAACCGTTAACTCCACTCTAGGCAGATCGATCGATGGTGGTTTGTAGTCGGCGACCTGCGTGGGGTTCCCTACCTTATTGCACTCTAACCTATCGGAAGTGTCGAAGTCACTGGTCCTATACTCTCGCTGTTTCTGTGTACACTTCTCTGCTTCATGCGCCTGTAGTCTAGCCGAAAGTAACTGTTGCTCTAGTTCTATTATTCTCAGCTTATATAAATCAACGTCCTTACGATCAATATTGCTTTCAATAACACATGAGCTAGCACTGACAGGACTAGGCGATCTAGCATTAACTAAAGAATCATAAGTACCCAAAACCTCCCCAGAGACTTGCCGTATTACTTCCTGTCCGGGTTCGACTGCCTTTGATCCTTTCCTTGGCATTTTGCGTGAATTTTCCTCGTTCCAAATAGATCTATTGAGTATTGTTACGAACGTTTGAGCAATGCGTAGCCAAATTCGCAACGGATCCCGAAATCAGAAGGCGATTATCCGTGATAATTCTACGATACTAGATTATTAAAATAAACAATGACGTAAACAATATACAAACCTCAATAATACGATCACAAAGTCTCAACAACGAGAAACCGAATAGCAGCGTGTGAGCAGACAGCACGTGCGTCACGCAGGTCCTGAACAAGGATGTGCCAAAATAGCGCTCTGGGCGCGAACAAACAACAATTGGTCCAGAAAAACAACCAGTTCGTAAAGACAAGTCAATAGTGTATGGAAATGAGTGATGTTGGGAAAAAACACTGAATCGCGAGGGAAAAAAGGGGGATTTTCCACGACCGGCTGTTACACTCTGGACATCGAACCTTAAAACCACTTCTGGTGGCAGGGGATGCGGTTCGCCAGCCTAGTTGCGCCCGCACATCTTTGCAGACGGCCTGCACGCCCTATATGCTCCGGCCAACGCGGGGATATCACCGTGCCCCGCACCGTTGTGATTGAAATGAGTTTTTTGACGAGACCAAACTGCCTTAGGTATCAGGGAGTCCACGATCTGGCAGTCAGGCATCGGGATATCACGGAAATTGACCAGAGGAGCATCAGTCGGGTAGTGCACGAATAGCCGATGGTCAGGTGGATGCATAGGCCACGTTGGTGACCGGTGTGGTCTCCGGAGTATTGAAGTCCATCGAGAGAGATGTGCGCGCGAATAAAGGTCAGGAAACGGGGAAAAGGCAGAGGAACAAAGTACGGGATGCTCCCAGCTGAGGATAAATGGGAATCGATACAAAGAGGCAATATTAATAGACAGTGACTCTCTGGGGCTAGCCTCTCCATTGCAGAAAGCGGAAAAACTGAGAATTTCAACTCAATTTCGCTTGCCATAGACCGCCGGTATTTTCACAATTCAAAAGTCTGGACCCTTTTCATTGGCTTGGTAATCGGGTATGTCTACATTGAGGGGCTGTAATTTTTGGGTCACTGTGGGGAGTTTATCCAACACACTTTTAAACCGGTGGATGGAAGCAGAACTGCCTAAGCCTTACGGTAGTTTATTCAATAAGTTAGAGTACACTGTGATGATAAGTGTGAAAGCTAGCTCTGGCAACGGCGGTTGAAAAAATAAGAGTTCCAGAAAGTAGCTGGTAGCTAGAAACAGGCCCAACGTGCAATGGACTGGAAGTATATGTCCGGCTGTGGAGGTTTTTATACAGGAAGATAAGGTTTATTTCTATACGGCGAAGCCATAAATGTTTTAGTTTAAAAAATAAGCAGCTTTTTTCTTAAGTGGGGAGTGGGCTTCATCCAGTCAGTCACTTAGTAGAACTACGTTCAACTGATTCGACGCCAATTCTGTCTGATTTGCGCATGCTAGAAAAGGCCAAAAAGCATTATCTTACTAAAGGCCTGGCATGAGATTTATAGAGAGAGAGAATGCGGTCTCAAAGTTTAAAAGAACAAGATATTTACCCCAAGAACCTTCTGATTTTATCGGCTTAGAAAGCCAAATATTCGGAGAAATTGGGTGTGCAGGAATGGCTTAAGCCAAGGTCCCAAACGACTTGTTTTCTAGCAAAGGATGAACCACAAGCGGCTAAAGATCCTGGAGGTAGCTTGCACTTATATGTACGTCCCTCAGACTTGACAGCGGAAAATTCCATCCGCCAAGTTGAGCACCATATATCGAGTGCAGATATGTCTTTGGAGATGTTAAAGATAGCCGAGGCGAGGGGTTCAGGCTGAATGAGCAGACAATCGTATGACATCAGCAAAACGAAATGGGGTGCCTTGGCTAACTGAGAGGAATATGTTGCTTATATACATGAGGCACAGCAGGGGGCCAAGGATGCTGCCGTGTATTACATCGCTTGTAACCGGTTTAGGCCTGGGACACTGTCCTCCTATTGAGGCAACCTTGGAACGATTAGGTAGGTAATAATTGATCCCAGGTAGTAAAAGTTCAGTAAAGCAAAAGGATCGGAGTTTGGCCGGAAGATGTGGGTGCGGCATGCGGTCAAATACCTTTACCACATCCAGTTAAAGTACTATTAAGGCAGTTCCTTTGTCTGACGTTTCGGTAATGAGAGTTTAAAAACCAAGTTTGCAGGTTTCGTAAGATTTTAACCGAAGGAAACCATGTTGTCGAGGATTATTAACGTCCGACTGGAAGAGATAATCCACAAAGTGCTCCCTTTCGACTTTTTCCATTAGCCGGGAGAAAATGGGTGTATGGGTAACGGGACGGTAGTTTGCTACCTCATGCACTAAATCTTTCTTGTTGTGCGGGATTATGACTGAGCATTTCCGGTTTGTCGGAACCAGACCGCAGTCCATTGATAGGGTATGCAGGTTGAGTAGTAAGCAAGGTAAGCCAGGTTCGCATTTAACTATTGCTGCGGGCGGTCAACTTTCAGGTCCTGGGTAAGTTGATGGTTTGAAAGTGGTCAATAATTGGGAGACAGCTGAGGCATCTAACTCCACTGTGGACACAGTTGAAGTGGTAAGTGAGGGAAGGGGCTTAGGGTCAACAAAGATACCAGGGACCATAGTGGGGGGAAAATGAGTTGAAGGCCTCAGCAACAGAAAGGGGAGTAGAGGCGGGTACACCGTCCGTTTGAACCGTATGTGGGATATCTCTTTGAGTATTAGAGGTTCTGGTCTTGTACAGTAATGACAGTCAAAGCGATCTATTTGGATGTCGCAGAGCCTTCAGTTCTTGGTAACGTATTCCAGTTCCGTCAAGCCTTTGAATAGTAGAATTGGGGCAAAAAGTTGAATAAGAATTGCAAAGCTGCTTGTAGTTTTATGAATTTTTTGAAGTCTGGGCATAATTTGCTTTCAGAGGGGTAATATATCACTTCCTGTTATTCCGTTGCTGGAGGAGGCAGGTAATCCTCTCAAGACATTCGGAGGACTGTGCACAGAAAATATCGGTGGCTTGTTGTGGATAACGAGGGAGAAGAAACTCACTCTAATCGGCCTGTCGATGGGTCGTAGGGAGAAAATTCCAGTCAGAAAGAGGAGAGGACCTGATACAGTGTGATTTCAGGGCAGGCTGTGGGTGAGTGGGAATGCGGCAGATGACCGTATTGTGATTGCTACAGGGAGAACTTTGGGAGATTAAGACAAATATGTGAAGGACGCCATGGGTCAAAATGGGATCTCAAACGCCGTTTCTCCTAGTGGGAGAGGGGATATGCTGTACCTCTCCTCACATAGTAATACTTGTTACAAATGGTACAAGGTTAGCAGGTGCAGATGAGGATGGCCAAGCTACCTTAAGTAGGTTAAAGTCACTAGCGATAACCTTACACTTGAGGGCAGTAAGGGCAGATATTTAGATGTGTCAATTGGGTGCGGAACTCCAGTGAAACGTTTGCTGTGTGAACAGTAAAGGCACCCAAAATGAAGCTGAGAGGTGGAAATGTGAACCGCTAGACCACGTGAGTCGGGAACAGGGCCGAGTAGAGGGTTACGAACCGTTGTTGTATTAACGGTCTGCTTGACAAATGCCAAACAACCCCGCAGATTCTAGTTTTCCTACTTACTGTGAACACATGGTAGCCTACAAGAGGAATCTGGTCCGTTTGGGTGAAACCGGTTAACTGAATTGCAGTAATCAAGATTATGTCAAAGTTGGAACTAGTGGCCAGATGTCGTAAGAGACGGATTTTTTATGGTGGATCGGCTATTAAAGAGAACCAACGAGATACTGTTATTTTTATTTAGTTTTGGGGATTTTGGTTGATCAAGTAGGTTGTGCAATGTGGAATAGTCAAGATTCGTGTTATGACTAGAAGGTCCATATGCGAGTGGCAAGTCAGCGCCGAGAGTTGGGGGGGGGGGTTGGTGTGTGAATTGTTTCGTAGTTTGGTGCGACATTGGGAAACGGAGGGCTGGTGACTCTACCATGTCGGACAGTGCCAGGGTCTGATGTAGATGAACCCTTTAGGATGGGGGGGGGTTAGCTGGAGTGACTGCTTTACTGACATTTCTATTTGTCCGAGGGGGGTTAAAGAAGCGAGACTTCACAGAAATGCAGTCCATTAATGGCCCCGGTTTGGGATGCAAATCTTTACGCGAATGGGCTGCCGCCAACTATGACCTGCAGCACTGCCAAAGGTGGGGCACAGACGGTGGTGAAATGTGCCTAAGGAAACGATGGCCATCATTTGGCGCGCTATTATCATGGGGATTTAAAAATGATAGTTTATTTCGGAGACGCCCAAAGCATGCCTTACGCATGATGAAAATCTTTACAGAAAAAATTCATGAACAATTTGGAAATACGCAAGACAAAGGTAGGGTAAGAAGAAAAAGAGCGGAAGTGAGAAAGAGATAAGTGTAAGCCCACCAAAGAGTAATGGAGAGAGTTTGAGTGAACCCAGAGATGGATTTAAACATGTTCCCGGCAAATTTGAAAGTGAAGGTTAGATGGAACAGCCGGCTAAGCCAAGTGGAAGAGAAGGGAACCCGGGAGTTTTGCATGAGGAGGACTGAAAATCGGAGTGAGAAACTGTCATTGCGAGAAAGGATGGAGAGAAGAAAAGAAGAACAAAAAATTGAGTTGTGTTGCCAAGGGCTATGTAGCCATGAGCTATGCGTTGTTGCAATGAACTGTTGGTGTTAGTTTGAAAACAGAGAGCCAGCAATACAAGACTTAGTGAGTCATATGGCAGCAATGTCGCAGAAGGATCGAGATATGGTATATATCAGGCACAGATATAGACAAAATGGACGGATATCATGAGGGGCGGGGCATGGTGGCCAGAGAACTGGCCGGCGAAAAACTGGAGGAGGCAGAGAAAACACGTGGATACATATATCTATGCATGCATTCATATATATATATATATATATATATATATATATATATATATATATATATATATATATATATATGGATACACATACACATTTACATATATACACTTTTATACATGTATATCGGAGCAGGAGCAAATAGCAGTGAAGGGACTGAACACGAAAGTAGCAGTGCTTGGAAGAGACAAGTGGGGTTGGGTCAATGGTACGAAATTAACTTGGAAAAACCCTGATGAATTTGTCCGTGGCAGGTAAACTTGGAGAATCAACAGAGAGAGAGAAAAAAATGACTTTGGATGCACATAGGTGATGTCTTTGAGCAGAAGTTGATAAACGAGGGAATATGAGGGAAAGGATAGATGAACACAGGTAACAGTGAAACTCACAGTCTGAATATTGCGGATGTGACTTGCGGTGACGGTTAAACATGAGCGAGGCGCTAATAAATGGACGTACATTGTGCAGCAAGAAGGTGGCCGTGAAAGCAGCCGGTGAACGCAGAGCGAATGGAAATACGGTGTGAATGGAGAGGTAAAAAAGATAACTAGGGAAGGGTAAATTGGAGGTTAGAGTAACTGGTGCAAAGATGCTTCAGTTGTACCAGCTAACAACATGGGAGGGAAATGAGGAGGTCGAGGATCAGAAAGATCAGGTAATGACAGATCATATGGTTTGAAACTGTAGATAAGAATGATGTTGTTACAGTAAATTTACACTAGGTGGAACGCAAAAAAGCAGCCCAGACTGAAAGGCACAATGAAGATACCTCTCGCGAGCATTATACGGAGGAGATGGGAGCACTTACCGGAGGAAACCAGGTAATAGATGACCAATCCGATCGTCTCTCTACAGATGGGCACAGGATCAGGACCCAGAAGAAGAAAAGCACCCTGAAGGGAAAGCCTGTGATGGGAAAAAAGGCACGGGAAATGGTTGTGCGTCGGAGTAAGGGGAATAGAACTGGAGAGCTGCTTGCTTGCTGGGATTCCACAAGTGAAATGAGCCAGAAGTTGCCAATCAGGATACTGCCAAAGGGGGAGATCCACGGAAGAATAGTGGATTCAGTCACGGAAAGTATGGTGTTGGTGGAAAGATAATAAATTTGGTCGTAAAAATGCAACGGTCGGAAAGGCGAGTTCCTATATGGTGATTGGTTATGGTTACGGATGTGTCTGGTGCATACTGGTGGGAGGTATAAGAAGAAAAGAGAGGATATCGTGAACTAGTAGCCAGGGAGGTATGCGATCAATGAGTTCTATAAGTATATGGAGGTACCAAGTGAATGTTGATTAGGAGCCGACAAGGACGAAGTGGGTGGAAAAGAACATATTTCGGGCTTGGGCAGGGTAAAATGGATAGGGCCAGAGTGGCATCATGCAGTGTGGGTTGTTGCGGTGAAAAAAGACAGAAAAACAGAATGAAAAGGTGTGCACACAGAGGTAGAATGACACCGAAGAGAAAAGACAAGGGTCTGAGTAGAACGGTAGATGAGCGAATCGTGGGGGAAGAGTGGTAGCTGCAGGCAGTCCGCAACGGCAGTGCTAAACGCGGTAGGGCCAGGAGAGTAGAAGGGTGCAATCCCCTACCAGTCCTAGTGGGTGTGGCTGACCGTGTGGTGTACACCCAACCTTTAAAACTCTTCGTGGAGTGAACACAGGAGATGTGATCCACAAGCCTAACTGCGCTCGCACATCGTTTCAGACGGTC
Organism: Fasciola hepatica; assembly: GCA_948099385.1. NCBI lineage: Eukaryota > Metazoa > Platyhelminthes > Trematoda > Plagiorchiida > Fasciolidae > Fasciola > Fasciola hepatica. Next base: position 1,950,973 of record CANUEZ040000126.1, on the reverse strand, counting down.
TGCCCGCCCGATGTGGGCCGGCCAAAGCGGGGGATCCAACCACGCCTCGCACCGTTGAGATTGGCGTGAGTGTTCACTGATGGTTGTACAGAGGGCTGAGGCGCCGTAATAAGGGTATACAGTCTAGGACCAATTAGTCAGGTTGTGGGGACATAGACAACAGATCCTACGGGAACAGCCGTCGACAGACGGCCATACAGCCTTATTATCCATGTGCACCAGCCAGGGAGGTGATCAATATAGTGCCCGAGGTGGTTGACCGGCATTGAGAATCACTGGAAAGGGAAAGGAGATAGAGGAAAGCAGTCTGGGAGTAGTCCAGCTGAGGATCAAAGGTTAACGGAAAAAAGAACAAAAGTGAAGCACGGGCTCACCGATGCAGCGTATCCCCAAGACAAACTGAGGCCATGGAACCTGAGACTAAAAAAGGAAACGCATAAGTAGGAGCTAAAACACTCAATGGGGAGGCTAATATTTCGCATAAAGTAGTCATTCGGAGGAGGAGAAGGTAAGTTTTGCATGAAATTACGGAAGAAGCTCAGCTGGGGTAGGGTGAGAGCAGAGTTGGTGAAATCGTAACTGGATTTTGGGTTCGGTAAGTGAGCCACGCTAAATGAGAGAAATGAGGCTAGATTTTCCAGTTCCAAGTCTCAGGGGTAGTGATGGAAGTATATGTGGTAGGACCTGATTTGGAAAGGAAGCAGCGTGAGCAACGAGATATCAAAGAGCGTTGGGTTACTCATCGTGCTTGTGCTAGTATATACAGGACAGTATTGAGTACATATACATATGTATATCCATATTCATATGTTCACACATATATATAAATATATAATTTATATATATGTACATATGGCGGACCAGGGTGTAGTTACTGATGCTGTTCCCATAGCGATTTTGAGGTTGATTTCGGGGCAGCAGGCGTGATATAACTAAATAAAAGTAACAAATTGTGGAGCGGATGAGGCGTATTGGGAAACTGTGGGAAGTGTTAGGGCGGCCTCTCTGTAGATGCGAACGCATCTGGAAGGACTCATTTCAATGTGAAGTTGCAGGATTATATAAGTTGGCATGGAAAAGCGGTTGGGTGATGCAGACATGCTGTAAATAGGTCGATGGCGAAGTTTAAGGAGAAGCCGTCTAACAGAGCATTCAGAATTCAAAAGCGGTGAGATTATTTTGGAAACTTAGGTAAAACGAGAAAGCAGAGCAATGGCTTAAAATTCGCGGCCTTTTTCGTAACTTTGACTTACGGTTGTGTGAACGTTGGATAAGCGCAAAAACAGTTGGTAGAGAAAGGAGTTTATCAGTAGTACGCACGAATGTATACTTCGATTGAGATGGTCTGATGTGCAAAGGAAGTGCACTCCAGGTTCTGGTGTACGTGAAGAGGAAGAACGTAGAGCGTGGGACAGTCCTCACAGAGGGTATGGTAATAGTATACTGTCTTTCGTGGAGTGAATATCCAGTACCCGGGGAGAAGTATAAATGGTTGGAGGAAGAGGATTGCTTAGCCAATAGGTTACACAGAAATGCCAGGTTCTACTCGATGCAACGAAGCCACAGTGGTTCGATTTCGAGAAATAAACATCGTTTCCTGTGGTTTAAGTTTGACGACCGACCGACGGGCTGCTTTATGAACCTTTTCTGTATACGTTCATTAGTAGCCCTGCCGGATTTTTGCAAACTAGAGTGGATTAAGGGGAAATGTTTGCGAAGGGGCCTGACATGTACTTCGTACATGTAAAGAATGCTCGCTCTAAGCTGAAAGGATCTGAAAAAAAAGACTAAGACACTTTTAGCCTTCGCCGTTTGGAAGACAGCGCGTTCGGATAATTCGAGAGAGCAAGAATTACTTAAGCCAAGGTCCCTTACTAGGGGCTGGCTGTCGAAGGGGTGATTTTAGGGATAGTAGTACTGAGGTTGCCGGGCGAAAAAGTGTGGACTTTCTTAATGTCGTCTGCAAACGAGAACGGCGTGCCATCAAGTATTGTCGGAAACATCTTTTGTATATAGGGGGAAAAGAAGGGGGCCCAAAAAGCTGCCCTGAATAACACCGCCAGCAACAGGCCTAGGGTTAGCTGTGTGCCCGTTAATCAAGACAACCCGTAAACGACGAGAACCAAGAAAGCAGCGGGTCGATAATGCCAAATGATCGTATCTTTGTCAAAAAGTGGGCGTTAGATACACGATCAAGCGCCCTGGATAAGTCAAGATGAAGAATAACAAAAAATTTCCCACTTTCAGCAGGGTTGGTGACGAGATTCAGAAAAACATACTGACAAGTAATGCCAGACCGTGAACGGGGGAATCCATGTTGGCTGTCACTATTAAGGTTGACGCCTAATAGGTAGGTACTAATGTGACCTTTAACACTTTCCATTATTCTGGATGAAATGGGGTTGTGGTTTATAGGGCTATAATTGGACACCTCATGTGAAGGTCCCTTATTAATGGGACTGATTACCGAGCGCTTCCAATTAGCAGGCTCGATGCCAACATTAGGTGAAAGAGTGAAGAGAAAAGGCAGCAACAGGGGGAGGTCCGGTCCACCATTGACAAAAGCAACTAGTGATAAGCCATCGGGGCCTAATCAAGGGGAGGGGTTGTTATTGGACAGTAGCTTAGAAATACCCCTGGCATCGAGGGGTTGCGTAAAAAAGGCAGAGCCAGTAACTGGTAAATATGGGGGAGGGACAATGACAGCAGCTGGAGCCATGGCTGAAGCAAAGAAAGCATTGAAAGGTGGGGAGGTGATAGGTGAGTTACTGTCCAGAATCAGAAGTTGGAAGTCAGCCTTAATATCAGCGTTTCCAGATTTATGCAACATAGAAAGAAGTTGCGACCTCTAGTGATGACAGCTGTTCTAGGCCAAAGCTTTTCAGATATGTATTCTCAGCCTCTAAAGTTGGAAGATGCTATATCCAAACTCGCCCCTTCCCCCTCTACTGTACATCCTTGAAAGCATCGAACGTTCTACCTCACAAAACCTAACAGCGGCTGGCCACTTTATCGATTCTGTTGCGTCCAAAGTTCCCACAAGAGTAAGGAACTCTCATAAAGCAGTAGTGTTTATTGTCCCAGAGGGAAGACGCATCGAGCATGTCAAGCGTACATTGTTGAGTGCTTGTGGTATGGCCCAACTTCCTTGTCAAATATCGAGGCTGCGTAAGCGCGTTCAGTGCTTCAACTGTCCAATCCTTGTGCGATTTGTAGATGATCTATCTGCCAACGGTTTCAATACGATGCGTAACACTATAGCTTCTAATTCCCCATATAAAAACAAAAATAGCCGAAGATAAAACCCTTCTTGAAAGGGAAATTACTAGATCTCTCTCGACTTTCCCCACGAGAAAGAGGCCCGATAGTCCTGAGCCTTCGACACAGATAGTTGGTCGCCTCATAGCTTCTTCTCGAATCCCCACAGCTTTAATCTTCATACGAGCGTTCGGCTTCTTCACAAACGCCGGCTGCCTCCTCATCTGCTACCGCACTAAACTCTTTAAAATATGATCCCATTACTGTTGATCCAGATACATTTGCTTCTCTCTCTCACTGCCACCCAGTAAAGGACGCCAACTATTGCCTCGCTGTCCCACTTCATCGCCCGTTGGGGACACCCTCAACCCTAATTCGCTCTCTGTTCCCTCCGGTGATAAGCTACTCGCCATCCAGAGGAATAGGTCTACCGGTCTTTCCACTCTTCTCACAAACCTCTCCTTCATTCAACTACCTCCCCTTAAATCAACTCGCCTTAACCCACCAAATCCGGTTTTGACCTTGAAAAGCACCCCCTGCTCCTATGCGTCGTTGGTCTCTACAAATTCACCGCGTCTGCCGCCCGCCAATGCCAAAATACGGCCTCCACACGCTGCTTACTCTGCCTTAAGTCGTACTCCTCACATGACAACTACCTAAAATTAAATATTGGTATATTTCTCGGCCATGGTCGAGACGCACGCGCTAAAGCATGATCATGGTGTACACGTTACTCAATAAGAAGAAATGTTCACATATTCTAAGTACGAAAGTCGAGAGTATTAGGGATGAAAAAACAATGACAGGAAAAGTTTGAATGGATCATTCTGATAATGATTTGCGCGGCAGTTTTAAACCAGTTTCGAATCCGGATCAAGCAGTGGTGCGCGGTGGAGATATCGAGAAAATCATTAACGCAGTGCTAAGGAGGCATTAATAACAAGAATGATGCAAGCCCAGGAAACCAGAGGCCAACTAAGGTTCTGCAGGTGGAATAAATTTTGAACAAGAAGAAAAGGGGGGAAATCGACGCATGCGAAGAGGATAGCGATCCATGAAGACAATGCAGACCCTGAATGACGGATTTACCGGAGTTCTGTAAACGGAATGAGTTTTGAAGCAGGGGGACATGAGGCCAATTTCGTGAAAGTGAACACCGGTGGATGTGGGAGAAACAGCAGTCCATAAAAAGGTGAGTTTAGATTCAGGGCCGGTACCATGTACTATTCAGAAATAAGATACTAACTGCTCCTTATTTCGAGCCCCACCCAACTTGCCTTACCCCTCCCATAAAGAGCAGCGTGATCTATCACCCTACACTTCTATTCCTCACACATTTTCAAGCCTGCCTTCTGCACCTCCTTCAGCCAGTACTCAGTCCAAACTGGCCGGTACTTCTCAACTGCTCCTAATCACCCTATCTGATACCAACTCGCCAAATTCCACAGGTTTTCCCCTTTGCTTCGACATTTCCCCTTCCTTTGATGCCCAGTTGTTCTACCTCTCAGCAGTCCCTCTCACTGCAACACTTGCCCCAGCCTGGCTGGTAGCCACTCCATCTGAACTTCCACTGGCCTCAAAATCAACACGTTTCACTTTGACCCTGATCTCAACACCTTCCAAAGGCGGTAGCCTGTCACCTTCCAACTTACACTGCCCCTTTGATGTGCCTGTACCGCCCCCACAAATGGCTTATCCTTAACCATATTCAACTCGTTCTATTCCTGGCAAACCGCCGCACTTAAAAACCCTTGTCCTCATGAACAATAGCGATATTATCTTAATAACGGAATCCTGGCAGCCTGAGAGCACTCCCAATGATGGAATATCTTTCGTAGGGTACAGTCTTCTAAGGACCAACAGACCGAAGCGGCTTGGTGGTGGGTGCCTAGACTATATCAAGAAAATCTACACCAAGACCCTTTCTTTAAATACAGTGCTCTATTCTATTCCCGATTCTCTCTGGTTCATTATCATCCTCCAAACCACTGCCCTTTACATCGGCTGCGTGCATCTTTCGCCTAATGCCCCCAGTTCCTAGCTTCCACTTCTCATTAGATCTTTCGAACATCCCTCTTTCTTTCCTTCTGGAACCAAGATTCTTGCGGATGACTTTATTCTCCATTAAGTTTGTTGGCCCGCCCTCTCGGTTCCTCTCAATCTTATGGACCTGACCACTAGCATTCATTGTGGTGGCTAGACAACTTGTCTCTAAGCCTACCACAACCGGGAACATTCTAGATCTGGTACTCACTCATAACATGCCTCTCACCGACGTGTCAGTAACACGAAATTTCCCCGGCAGTGACCATAAAATGGCCATCTGTCATCTGCTTCTTAGAGGCCCACTAAATGCCGCACACCCCTCCAACAATACATTCCTATGCAGAAATTGGGCTTGCTAGTCACGCTTACTCGCCAAAAAGACTAGCGTGGCTAATCTCTCACCCACGACCCTCAGTTTGCTGCGGATATTTTCTACTTATTTTCCGACCGTCTGAACAAATTGTCTCATACTTCCCAGGCTGTGCCTAAAAAGAGGTCCCCTGTCTCGCCACTCCACAAGAAGTATCATAAACTTCTAAAGCAACTACATAATTCCAACGAATTTTCGATTTTTATTAGTTTAAACCGCCTTTCCGCTTTCATTCAGCAACAAGATCATAGGCGTTTTCGTGGCCAAGAATCTTCGGTCTGAAACAGCTGTCATCACTAGAGGTCGCAACTTCTTTCTATGTTGCATAAATCTGGAAACGCTGATATTAAGGCTGACTTCCAACTTCTGATTCTGGACAGTAACTCACCTATCACCTCCCTACCTTTCAATGCTTTCTTTGCTTCAGCCATGGCTCCAGCTGCTGTCATTGTCCCTCCCCCATATTTACCAGTTACTGGCTCTGCCTTTTTTACGCTACCCCTCGATGCCAGGGGTATTTCTAAGCTACTGTCCAATAACAACCCCTCCCCTTGATTAGGCCCCGATAGCCTACCACCTAGCAACCGGAGTACGTGTGGATGGGGTATTACTAGAAGACTTCATTACTACAAGTGGCATCTTGAAATATCAAAAAGACGCCGTGGGTAAGGCGGAACAGAAGCGGCAAACTAAATGCAGGTTAGGATTCACATCTGAGGAATAATTCCCTCAATTTCTCTGGGTTATTGGAATGCCCTAAGAAGCAGTAATTTTTAGTACTTCCCAAAATGGCTGAATAAAAACCTTATCGATAACAGCACGCAACAAAATCTGGAGTACAGCAGGATTTGTCTATGGAAGAGGTAGTCCAAGGAATGGTGGGGACATGCCATACATTGTCTGCAGTTGGTTTGGCGTTAGTGGACTCGATAGGGCCTCTAGCGTGAAAGAGGTCTGTGGGCTCATAAGAGTTACAGGCTTCTTATTCAGAGAAAGCTGAGGCGAGGTGCCTAAGACGTGGCTGTAGAGCCCCGATTCCCGCCTGAACTCCACAGCTATCGTCTGAATGAGGAGGTTTGTGGGGTGGGGTGATAACTTATTAGCTGTCTTGGGGAGGGGCTGTAGCTGTTGATAGTGGCTAGGGGGTTAGTTGGCTGCAAGACTGTTGAGCAGTGCTTGCCGGGCTTGGTCACCATGGTTCCGGGTACATGCGGCGGCTGTATTGTAGCAGTCATATCACGAAGCCTCCAGGTGGACGTTCTAGGTTGTGGAAATGATGTTACTGGTGGACCAGTTGTCTTGCGACTTAATGGGGTTGGAGAACTGCTGGGTAGATTTGTGGAGGACCCTGAAAATTTTGGGATTGCGGGTTTGATGAGGCTGGTTTTTTGCTATTTATTCTAGCAGATGTACTAGGCCGGAAGGCAAGGTGCCGAAGTTTTTCCAGTGGTTGGGTCGGAGACACATGGGACATTATATCTAAGTCTGCCGTAGCTGTGGTGGTCATGCGCGCCGAAGGTAATGCCGATGCTTTTTTCACTACAGACTTTCTGTCCTGGTTTTTCGCCATAGTTAATCTGTGCCTGATGGGTTTTACAGGATCATTTCGTAATGGCCTTTCCAGCTTGTCGGAAGAAGACTGAGCCGCGCCCTGGGATGAATTGCACGAATTTTGCGTGGGATCCTGGGAACTAGACTGACGAAGGTCCACTAATGCCGAAGAGCCCACGGGGGTAGTAGTTGTTCTGGCTGAAGTCCTGTTTGTAGGAGTATGCTCTGATGCACCTACGAGTTCTGTTGGATCAGGGCCGGTGGAAGGCGCTGGTTTTCTTTCCTGCATGCGGACCATCGCTCTTTGTAGAGGAGACTTGTTGGTGCCTATTTTGATGTTTTAGATAAAGTAGCAGCAGCAATCCTTTCACAGTTACTGATGGACGTTTACCACTAAAGCACTGTTGGCTTTCTTTATACTCCTATGAGTTTCCGAGGCGATGGCATCCATATAACGACCGGCTTTTTATAAGACATTGGGGCCAGCTTGATCAATTGGTTCAGCAATGATTTTCAGTGGAAAAATCTTAGGTAAAACACTCTCACTTGATGGCCATTTATCACATGATTCGTTTGTCTTCTGTTCCAAATCACTGACTTTGTTTTTGACCTTCTTCACATATCAACCAGTGATACAGAACATGTTTTGACAGCTGCGGCCATGTCGGCTTTTGTGTTTCTTTTCACTCTGGAAGCCCAGATGGCTCTGTTTGGACCAGGCGGACAACAACTTTTGTATACAGACTCAGACACTTCTTTGAGTCTAAAACAGAGGTGGCTGTGTTTGTAGAGGGCACTGAGGTCATATATGGTCTGTGCGGAGGTTTCATTGGGCTACCACACTTCAAAAAGTAAAGCACATATACAGATCACCAAGTCACCCCGTCATAAACGAAGTTGCTCGGATCGATCGAGGTTGATGTGCTTGATGTGCAACTGTGTGTAAGGAAAATGGCTGGGGGCTGAGGGGGGCTCGGATTTCAAAGTTGGCTGATATATCAACGATAGCTTCAGCAGAAGTCACGTGGGACTTCGGGTGTCAGAGAAAAACTATTGGATTTTTCGGAGTATCTAGACCAAGCTTTAACACATAAAAGCCGAACCAAGTACTGAATAACCTACAAGGCCGAGGAGATGACAGCTCACAGCGAGGCACAGGAAAATACCTAAATGACGTGATCCAGCCGAGAACCGCCATAAGCTTCATAGACAGGGTCGCTAAGGTTAAGTTTTAGGTAGGTTTGAATCGAAAGTTCTCGTGTTGATATTACACGATAACAAATTATGAATTCACGGTAGGGCGGCGCAGCCAACAGCTCTGAAAATACAACGCCTCGATGTGGATGAAAATTCCTGATAGAAATGGCACAAAATCGAGCCTAAGTGATGGAAAAACCCTAAAACGGGACAACCTGATTTTCGCGGCTAGATGACCTTGACCAGCTCACAGCTTCAGAAAAATGTGATGTTCCACACGATCGGTCACTGCACCTCTCTTCCAGCGGTTTAGTATAAATGGGGAATTTCATAATCGAAGACCGAAAATCGTGGGTGAAGCCAGAAAATAAACATGTTTTTTGGCATGCATCCCTTCGAGTTGCGAGACCCGTAAATTAAGTATCCGACGAAGGATTGGTAAGCTGCAACCTACATGAATCAATGAGTAATTGGTAGTGCTGCAGAAAATCGATCCCCAGTGTGCCTGTAAGAAGGTGCGCAGGAACGAATGTCCGCAAATACCGTCGTCGTGTTCCCAGGTTGACCTCAAGCTGCCTCGTGCCGTGGGTAGGAACAGGGGAATCGTTCGCCGGGGACGGCCGAAGCAAAGAAGCTCGTAGCTTGTCATTGCCAACCGGCAAGACAGAACCTCGGGCCTCAGTATCAAAAAGGGGCCTAGAGTTAGTGCACGAATGACACACGTAGAATAAACGGGTGACCTGAGCCTGATTGTCGGCGAGTATTGCCACCTTTACTCGCCGGTAGGGCGCTTCCCGCCGCGTATTAACACGGCCGCCTGCGCCTACGGAAGGCTGGTCCGAAAACGCGGTGGAACAAACAAAAGCCCCTGGTTTGGTGGTCTGGTTTGGAAGAAGCAGGTGGGGCTGGTTCACCGTGGACGTGGGCAGTGGGGGGCGCTCGCCTGTGCCGCTGCCTACGTTGGCTGCTGCGGGGGGCGGGTGCTTCATCTGTGTCTTTAAAAGACAGCCGACGCTGGATGGATCAGGGGTGCCGAGACCTCCTCAGCGATTCATCCAGATCTGCACCTCGACGATTGCGCCGTGTAATGGCGATGAGGCGGTGAGCCCCACTGCGGACATGGGAAAATATCTTGACAGCCAAGTAGCCTGCTCATTCCAAGGACGAGTCCTCGAGAAGAGCAGGTATGGTGGTCTGAAAATGGAAGGGTAGGGAATCCAGCCACAACTACTTAACTACCTCCGAATCCCTATCGACAGGCCCTGCCAAAGACAGGAGGTGAGCTAGCTATTGGCTGAGTTTTGTATCCTTGATGGGGTACCGGGCAAATGGCTGACGTAAGCGCTTTTCCAGAGGGGAAATGCAAAGCTGGATTATAGCCTCTCTGAGCCGATCGTACGGCTGCTCTTTGGGAGGATCTAAAACCGAGTTCACAGCTGAGGCCATGACATCTTTCGGGACTGCCTCTAAGGCAAAGGAAGATCGTTGGAGTTGGCCGGCCTTCAAATGTGTCCCTAATTGCAACTCTAATGCTGCAAACCAAACCTCAGGCTCGTGTGAGTTAAACGTAACGGGTGTGAAAGTAACCGCAGATAAAGTGAGGTCAGAGTCAAGCTTCACCTCATCCTCTGGCATGGCTATTTTGCGGTAATATATCGCAAAAATTAGAAATTGTGTAACGAAAGAGGACGCGAAACATCAAAAACCACAGACTCGCCTAGTGAGAAAATAATCCAGAAAGTTTTTGGGGATTCTGGCCCACCTATATAGAAGACTTTCGAAAGCGGCTAACGAATGTGTCTTCTGTCCAGTTCCACGGCGAAGCACCAAAGTAATCCCCTGTATTAGACAGGTAGAAAAGGATCAAGTCGGTCGGAAGATACAAAGGCGTATTCTATATATCTTGGCTCCGAAGCAGTGCCGATACGAGAAATACACCGAATGAAAATGAACGCAAGGGTTGAACAGAGAGTGAATCATGAGCGCGTACAATCGGCGAAGAACCGGAAGTAAAAGTGATTCAAAACGAGTTGGACGGAAAACTCGGAAAAGCCAGTTTAGCTAAATGTACGCGACTGAACGGAACAGAGAGGTCGATATCAAACGTCAGAAAAGATTTCTGGGAAGATAGATCCAAAATTCTGTCCACAAAAGGTTATTTTTTCAGGGCCATAGAAGTCATCCGGAAGTCTTCGAAGTGAATACACTTTCTAAGTCCGGCCTGCAGACCATCTGGCTCGTTTCTTTCGGTCGGCCGACTTCTTGCTGGTACTCCACAAACCAACATATTGATGTCTGGATCAAAAAGGTCAGGTTACAGCTGCCATCTTTGAAAGTTGTTGCGCTGGATTTATCCCCTGAGACCGAATTTGTGCAGTATTCTACGACTGATAAAGATAATCTTTCCCCTGAGAATCTGGAATATAGTTGTGGGAAGATTCAAGTTGAAATATGCAGTGCTCGTTTTACCTGCTTCAATGAGGACTCAGAAAAAAGGCTCTGTAGGCAACTCAAGGACCCAATAAGCGAGCATCGTTAGCAATATGGACAACAGAACGTATATTCTTCGTCATTTTCTGTGACCAAATATGGCTGATAATGCATATCAACGAAATGGTTCACAGAAAGTCAAACCTATTAATGGATTCCTGGCCGCTGGTACGAACTTAATTGTTGTTAACACACGATAGGTGTAAAATTACTGTAAACGTGCCGCTCAGTAACATCCTTTAGTGCTACAACTCACAAATACAACAAAAATTGTTTGAACTCAGTGGCTTTCCATGAACAGTACCCGTCCCACCCTAGACGTTTCTTGCTAAACTCACGTGGCAGTTGTTTTCCCAGCTGCCTCATTTCATTTGCAACCTCAGCTATCTGTCTTGTGATCCGCCTTCCCTTCGTTACTGGTGACTCTGTCCATAACCAAACCAATTGTGGCATAAAGCCTAGACGAATACAGTGCATGTAATCTATTGGAAGCTGTTTAACCATATTTATCTCCAAAAATTCAAAAGGTGACTCATGAGCAACAGCTAAAAGAGATGACTGAAGTCTACAGTCGTCTACCAATGCATCATTCGAAGATGGGAAACAGAACTTGAGTTTATGGTACACGCCCTGTTTTGTGCACACTTCACTGCTACTGTACCGGGAAGGTGACTTCTTACCTTTCACGTACGACAGTGCTGGGTGATCACATACGACAAATACAACATCCAATCCCCAGCCTCCAGTCACTGTCAATCATTGACCTGGTAATGGCCGTAGCGCCAAACGGCCTAGAACACCTGGAGGTCGGAGAACCCATGGCAAAGAGTGATCATGGCGTACTCCGGTTTAGGTTAAGCCTTCGGGGGTTAAGTGCACCCCATGAATTCAGAAGGAACTTCTCAAAGATAGATGAGAACAGCCCGGTAGAACTAGGCCTCCAGATGGACTGGGATATGGTGAGCGAGGGCTACAACGTAGAACTCCGATGGAGTTGAATCACGAACAGACTGTTAGAAATAACAGAGGCTGTCGCTCCACCCAGAAGAGTCAAACGAGAAGAATTGCCATCGTGATGGACGAACCGAGTGAGAAAGGCCCTAAAACAGAAGCAAAGGACATTCAAGAAGTAAAGAAGTACCAGCTGTTACCGGGCCTTCCTTTAGTTCAAGGCAGCGAGAACTAGATTGTCTCAGATACAGAAACTTTGCAGGAACAACTAGGAGGAAAGTATTGCACGGAAAGCCAAAAGCAATCTGAGAACGTACCACAGCTACGTTCAATCAAGGGCATCACTGAGTAAGGCAGCAGGCGAGGTCAGGAACTCACAGTGAGTGCAGAGCAATAAGTAGGCAGGAAAAGCAGAGACCCTGTTGGAATTCTTTCAGCAGGTATACAGACAGGACCAGCACTCATGAGCCAGCTGCTACCAGGGTTAGTGAAGTCTTGGAAACGAAGGAAAAATAAATCAGCGCGGGAGAGGTGTTGAACGGTCTGAAGCAGCTAGACGTATCCTAAGCAGCGGGGCCGGATGACATCCACCCAGCGATACTGAGGCCACTGGCGTCCATCCGGGCTGAACCACTAGCTAAGCTGTTCAACTCATCGCCAGACAAGAGTGTGCCACCTAAAGACAGGCTTGTAGTGGTCATCACAACCGTTTATAAAGGTAGAGGCAAAGACACACGTACCATTTACAGGCCTAATAACCTAACGTCAGTGGTGCTTAAAACTCTTGGGAGGATAATACTAAACCGGATAGTGAGGAATTTAGGGAGGAACAAGCTGGTGACTGCCAACCAGCATGGGTTCTGTCACAGAAGCTCTTGTCCCTCCGACCTAGTAAGTTTCTTGGATGAGGTAACCATCGTGTGGATCGACGAGAACGAGAGGAAGTCTGCTATCTGGATTTCCAGGAGGCATTTGAATCTGTTTTTCACAGACTGCTCGAAGCAAAGGTGGAATGGTTTCGACTTACGGCGAAAATACAGAAGTGGATTGCACAAAGCAAAAAGGGGAGAGTTTTCCGAATAAGAGCGGAAGGCTGCTTGACGGACAATGGGGACTGCATAGTGACTTCCCGCAAGGGTTAGCCCTGGAACCGGTGTTGTTTCTGACGTACATCAGCTATCTGGCAGACGGGTTGGAAAACCCGTGCTTCTCTTTCGCGGATGAATTCAAGGTGGTAGGAGCACCAGCTGGTTTGGTGGTTCAGCGTGATCTAGACAGGGTATACCCGTGGTCAGTGGCGTGCCATCATTCCCTCAATCTGAGCAAGTGAGAACATCTCCGCAAGGAGGAAGGACCACGGTCCACACGATATGTGGAGCCACCAGACAATCGGGAAGCGCCAGCTCAGACCATAGAAGCCCGGGGCCCATGGGTGGTGTTAAGCTCTGACCCTAGGCCAAGTCGCCCGTGTCAGAAATTAATGCAGAAAGCACGTAGAGCCCAGCATTAGCTGAGGAGGACGGTCAGCTCTAGAAGACCAAGGGTTTTCTTGCCATTGTACAAAGCTTTTGTAAGACCTTTCCTAGAAACCTGTCGTATTCGGTGAGGGGCACCAAGGCTCTTGAGCAGCTACAACGGAGATTCACGCTACGGTTAGGAAAACACGGACATTTATGCTACGAACAGAAGTTGGAGCAACTAGGGTTATTTTCTCTAAAAAAGAAGAAGGCGAGATAACTCCATAGTGGCCTTCAAAATGCTGGAAGGATTCACAGAAGCACGAGGTCAGAGAGCGGCCTTATTTGAGCTGAAAGGGAATGGCTGTCTAAGAGGGCATATACTGACAACTAGGAAAGTGATAACTTTAACTCGCATCAGAAATCAGTCCCTTTCGGTTAGGGTAGCTAACGACTGGATTAGGCTTTCAGGGGAAGTGATAAGCAACAACACTGTGGCTGAGTTCAAAAGGAGATAAGTTAAGATGTGGATGACCGTGTTTGAAGAAATATGACTAGGAGTCTACCACAGTTTTGTAGACAACTGGCTAGTCTCTTTCGATTCATCCCTAGAGGGACCCTTATCTAGCACGTACTGTAGTGGCTTCGCAGACACCAAGCTCGGTAAAATGCAACTGCGAGCTTGGAGCTCAGGCTCGCCTTGTTTACGAATAGGTACTTCCAGTTGGATTTACTCGGGAATGATAACCGCTCCCCTGGAGCGGCCAATTCCGGTGTCAAGCCATCCTCTAGCTATAGGCAATCTTCTCTTTCGAATCTTTCTCCTCAGTCACATAAAGTGGCTCATAATCAGTACGAAAGTACTTTCAGCCATCCAGACCCGATTTAACCAGTGCGGTATTATAATCTTCTTTGTTCGGACACGCCAGCCCATCTTAGAAACCCTGTAGGACACTTCGGTGATCCTCACGAGTCATCCATTTAGGTACGCAACTGGCTTAGCAAACGTGGACCAGGTTTTTCGATAGGTCAGGAATTCGATTTAGCCTCAGTTCCTTCAATCGACTGGTTGCCTGAAGTTTGATTTGTTTAAGTCCATCTGGTACTGGAAAAGTCGATCGCATCGATAAACTCACGTCACACTACGCAGGCGGCAAGGCGCGCTCCGGTTTGTCAGCTCCGGTCATTAGCTCGTTTAGTCTCCCATCTCCTGTCATTTATACTAGGTAACCAATATAATTAATAAAACCTATCTATTGCCATCGCTCTGCGTCTCCGTTCGCTGTACGGGAATCGAGTCCGCAAATCGAGCGTGGCCCCAAACTACCACCCCTTACTATAATATCCTTTTTACCGGGGAGATTGACCGTGGTGTGTGTGTGACTAACGGCTGTGATCCGAAAAAATGTTGAAGAGAAACGGGGTTTGCGATGTAACCAGAACCCTCACAGATTATAGCTAATTACTGAAGAAGAGTCGTTTCTTCCAACTGTCAAAGAGCCAGGGGATCCGAGGGACTCACCAGTAAAAGAAGCTAGACATACAGCCTCCAGCCGTCAAGTCCTGGAACCGAATTGAATTGACTTGAGTCCGGGGATGTATAAAAGAAGTTTGGGAGCGGCTGGTGAACATGTCTCCTATTGGTTCTAGTAGCGAAATACCAAAGATATCCCTTCTATTGGACGAATAGAGAAGACGCGAGTCGGTTTGCAGATGCAAGGTGTATTCTATATATCGTGGCACCGGAACAGTACCGATACGAGAGATACACCGAACGGAAAACAAAAAGCAACGGCTGTGTAGAAAGCGAGCCGCGAGCGCGCTTAATCGGCGAACGACCGAAAGTGAAAGTGATTTGAAACGAGGTCGACGGAAACCTCGGAAAAGTCAGTCCAGTAAAACGTAGGCAACCGGAGAACACTGAGGTCAATATCAAACGTCAGAAAAGATCGTAGAGAAAAGAGGTCCAAAAGGGTGTCCAGAAAATAGCCATATTCTCAAAACGATCGAGATCACTACAGCAGCCCCCTCCCCCACTAGAAAGCATGGAAAGCCTTAAAAAAATGTCAAGGAGGAGAAGGCATACAAACTATATTCGTGCGCGTGAATGCTTGCAAAATACGTGAATGTAGCTGTGCTGTAGGTTGCCGACGGGCAAAATCCGTGGTATGCAGGAACCGTAGGACGATGGTCGAGCGTAAACCAGATTCGCTGCCAATGACATCGGTTGCGTGAATCGTCATCAAGGTGTTCCACACGAATAACGTCCAGCGTCGGGTAACCGTTACCTAATATGATATCCGTCAATGACAGGGAATGAGAGCGACAGGGTTGATCCAGAATGCAAACGTTGGTGCCAAAATTCTCCAGATTTCGTGGGACCAGCGAAGCGCACCATATGGCGAGGTTCTATGAAGTGAAAAGAAACGAAAAACTGGTGTAGCAACCGCAATGGACTCGACTAGAATACAGTAATAACTAATGAGGTACGGTAAGTCGTGTCGAACCGAAAAACACGAAAGTTATTACTGCGAAGTGCAATGGTTAAGATCGTGTTTGATCTATTCGCGAAAACGTGCTGGGCAAACGATCTTCCGACCGGAACGGGAGACGGGAGCCTCATTCACGGATGGGTGCATAGGCGCGCTCTGCTGACTTGAACGTGAGACAGTATTCTCATTCGAGGACGTAGCAAGGCCAACGGACTGCGGACTTGAACGTGAGACGATAGCCTCATTCGAAGTCGTAGGAGTACCAACTGGGTGCTGTCCTGAACGTGAGACGATAGCCTCATTCGAAGTCGTAGCAGGCAACGCTAACTGCAGACCTTGACGTGGCACGGAAGTGTCGTCAACAGGTAGTGCAGGGTTAACATCGAATCTCATGTCAGCGGGCGACACGCTGTCATCAACGTACGTGGCTTTGAAACGATCGATGCTAACTTTATCGACGTGACCGTGTCGATCAACCTTAAAGGTCCTATCGTGACGAGAAATCACGTGAAATGGACCTTCGTAAGGCGGTTGTAATGGTTTCCGTACCGAATCAACACGAATGAATACATGCGAACAAGTTTCGAGTTCGGTCGGAACGAAAACCTGTCGTCGTTGTATTCGAGTCTGCGCCGGAGCGAGATTTTGCATGTGCGTAGACAAACGGTGAAAGTAAGTCTGTACGGCAAGTGAGTCTGTACTCCGTGGCGTAAAGAATTCCCCAGGCAGTCGTATTGTCGTGCCGTAGACAAGTTCTGCAGCGGAACATTGGATATCTGCCTTTATGCAATTCCTGATACCAAGCAGAACTAGCGGCAACGTTTTGTACCAGTCGGGGCTCTCGTGTGCTCTAGGTGCCGCTTTGGGTTGGTGATGAAATCGTTCGACTAAACCATTCGATCCTGTACGGTACGCGGTCGTGCGAATGCGTTCGGTACCCAGCATGTGATTTAATGAAGAGAATAGTTCGGACTCAAATTGCTGCCTCGATCGGTAGTGATTGTGGAAAGACAACCATATGAAGCTTTCCATCGTTCTACCAGATGTCGAACCACTGATTCGGCCGTGACGACAGAGATGGGAATAGCCTCGGGCGACCTCGAAAATCTATCGATGCGCGTTAGTGAGTAGGTATGCCCGTGTGATGGGGTCAGTGGACCCACAATGTCTACGTGGATGTGATCGGAGCGAGCATCAGGCGTAGCAAAAGTACCGATGGGCTCAGCTGCGTGCCTATGCACTTTAGATGGTTGGCATTTTGGACACTGTTTTGCCCACATACGAACATCTTCATTCATGGACGGCCAGACATATCGCGCAGCTACTAATCGGAGACTGACCGCGATCCGTGGATTCGAGAATCCATGTAGGGTATCGAACACGAGAAGTCGATTTGTAGAGGGCACGACTGATCGCGGCATGCCAGTAGACATGTCGCAGAGTATAGTCATAGCGCTGGTGGCCAGAGGTACGGACTGATGCTGTAGCGACGATGACTGAGTGGCTTCCATACATGAAGAATCCTGTGGCTGTGCTGCAGCCATGACAGGGATGTCCAGAACCGGAGATTTAATAGCAGTAGGCGGATACGCGACAAAGCATCTGTAACGCAGTTCGACTCACCTTTAACGTGTAGGTCAGTTGTGAACCGGGAAATATAGTCTAGATGTCTGACTTCTCGTGCTGAGTAACGGTCAGACTTAGTATGCAATGCATGCGTCAAAGGCTTATGGTCAGTATAGAGGATGAAATATCGACCCTCGACTGCATGGCGGAAGTGCTCAATGGCATCATATGCAGCCAGCAGTTCACGACCAAAAGCACTACGTTTGGTTTCCGTGGGACTGAGGCGTCGAGAGAAAAACTCCAATGGCCGCCAGATCCCAGAAACAGACTGTTGCAGGACCGCTCCGATGGCAAAGTCGGATACAGCCACCGCTATGCTTAGCGTGGCGGATGGAACTGGGTGCATTAGGAGCGTGGTCTGAGCTAATGTCGCTTTAATCTCCGAGAACGCTACTCGTGCGGCATCCGTAAGCGACAACTTACGTGGATTGCCACGAAGTAGGTCAGTTAATGGAAGCAGATGTTCAGCGGCATGGGGTATGAAACGACGATAAAAGTTAAGTAACCCCAAAAATGCCTTAAGCTCGTTGATTGAGGGCGGTACGGCGTAATCTAGAATAGCGCGCACTTTATCCTCGCAAGGCTCAATACCCTCTCGAGTGATCTTGTGGCCGAGGAACACAAGTTCCGGTTTGCCAAGTTCACATTTATCAGGATTGACTACTATTCCATGTTCGGACAAACGTTGAAATAGTAGCGTCAAATGTTGAAAATGTTCATCCACGCTCGACGATGCGATTAGCAAGTCATCGATATAGACGTGAACAAATTCCAAGTCTCGTGTAATGCTATCAATAAACCTCTGGAATGTCTGAGCAGCATTTCGCAAACCAAAAGGCATACGTAGGAACTCAAGCAAACCAAAAGGAGTCGTGACAGCGGTTTTCTCGACATCTTCAGCGGCGACTGGGATCTGGTGGTAGGCTCGCACCAAATCGATCTTAGAAAATACAGTCATGCAGTGAAGTGATGCCGTGATGTCGTGTATGTGGGGTATCGGATAACTATCGCAACGGGTAACCGAATTTAGTGCGCGATAGTCACCACACGATCGCCAGCTAATGCCGTCTTTCTTAAGAACCATGTGTAGAGGTGAGGCCCATGGACTATGAGAAGGACGAACAATACCTTGAGAAAGTAAAGTGTCAAACTCAAGTTTGGCGAAGGCCAATTTGTCCGGTGCCAGTCGGCGAGGTCGTGTCGTGACTGGTGGTCCGTTAGTGACAATGTGTTGTGCCATACGATCGGTCACTGTCTCTATCTCTTCAAATGGTTTAGTCAGTATGGGGAATTTAATGAACAAAGACTGAAAATCGTGCGGAATGTTAGAAAACAATCCTGTGATTCGGTGTGCATCTGTTCGAGCCGCAATACCCGTAAATTTAGTGTCCGACGAAGGATCGATAAGCTGCAGCCTACGTGAATCAACAAGTAATTCATAGTGCTGCAGAAAATTGATTCCCAGTATGCCTGTGGGAACATCCGCAAGAATGGACGTCCACAGATACCGTCGTCGTGGTCCCAGGTCGACCGCAAGCTGTCTCGTGCCGAAGGTAGGAATGGAAGAACCATTCGCCGCTGACAGCCGGAGCAAAGAAGCTCGTGGCTTGTCTTTAGCAACCGGCAAGACAGCCACTTGGGCCCCAGTGTCGACTAGGAACCTAGCGTTAGTGTACGAATCATGCACGTAAAGTAAACGGCCAACCTGAGACTGATTGCCGGCGAGTACTACCGCTTCTGCTCGCCGGCAGGGGCGTTTCCTGCCGCGTATGAATACGGCTGTCTGCACCTACAGGCAGCAGGTCCGAAAACGCGGTGGAACCAACAAAAGCCGCCGGTAGGGTGATCTGGTTTGGACGAGGCAGGTGAGGTGGAATCACGGCGGACGTGGGCAGTGGAGGGCACCCGTCCGTGCCGTTGTTTACGTGGGCTACTGCGAGGAGTCGGTATTTAAACTCTGTCCGTGAAGGACAGGCGGCGCTGGATGGATCGAGAATGCCGAGGCCTCTCCGGCGATTCATCCAGATCAACACCCCGAGGATTGCGCGACGCCGTGGCGATGAGGGGATTACACCCACTGCCGACACGTGCGACAACCTTGTCAGCCACGGCGGCTGCTCGTTCCAAGGACGAGTCCTCGAGGAGAGCAGTTACGGTGGTCTGAACGTGGAAGAGTAAAGAGTCCAACCACAGTTCCTTAACTATCTCCGAATCCTTATCGGCGGGCCCTGCCAAGGACCGGAGGTGAACTAGGTCGCGGCTGGGTTTCGTACCCCCTATATGGTGCCGTGCCAGTAGCTGACGTAATCGTTCCTCCCGAGAAGGAGGGAAATGTTGCAGTATGGCCTCCTTAAGCCGATCGTACGGCTGCTCTTGAGGAGGTTTTAATACTAAGTCCCTCACTGAGGCAATAACGTCGCCCGGGATTGCCTCTAAGGCATAGGAAAATCGTTGGCGTTGGACGATAATCCTACGTGCCTCAAATTGCAGCTCTAAGGCTGCAAACCAGACCTCAGGATCATGTGGGATAAACGCCACAGGTTTAAAAGCAACAGTAGACAATGTGAGGTCCATGTAAAACGTCAGAAAAGATCTTAGAGAAAATAGATCCAAAATGGTGTCCAGAAAACAGTCATTTTCTCAAAACGATCGAGGTCGCTACAGATGCATGTTTTCTGTGTTGCAGCAAATGAGGACCTCTGGAGCTTCGAATGTAAGGAACTAGATATATTTTCGGCTTAAAAACATCCATATCCGATCCGATCTGATCGGATCCGTACTGGACTGCCATGGGCGTCGGGCGCCAGTCCCGCGCTCTGATTTGATTTGATTCGATTTTGACCTAACCTGTTCGGAGCGATATTTCGAATTCTTTGACTGTTATCGAGCCGAGGTTCATGTCGGTGTCGTGCCGGTTCAAGTTGATTTTTGTGACGGAATTGAAGTCTTGATGTGTCTCACCTCCTGAGAATTGCCTACAGGGTTGCATTTTCAGTCCCAGCTAGAATTCCCTAGCTAGGTCACGTCAGGTACACCAGCGGTGCGGTCGTCTCCCTCGGTGAGTGTAGCTGTTTTTGAAATTTTTAGAACACACAGCTCGTCCTCCTCCATTTAAGTTTATCTTTATCTGTGCTGACTGGATCCTGAATAATGTCAATGCCCTCCACTATTGATATAACCGCTTGCTCAGATGAGGCTACTTTCCCCATGAGGCAGTGCGATTCCCCCTCCGTGGCCAATGCCTCACTCCTCAATCCGGACGAAACGGTCCTTCATAATGCGCTGGCAACGGATGCACTAAAATGTGCAGTCCAAAGTCAGGCTGCAGAGATAGCCGAGCTAAGGGCCACCGTCCGCACCCTCAAGGATGAGCTGTCCAGCCTGAGGAGTTTGGTAATCAAATCCCTCCCGGTATCCCAGGCAGCCGATCAGGTTTGTAGAGTTTCTGAGCAGCAAATTCTTGACGCCGCAAAGATTTTACAAGATACCGAGATTTGCTCCAAGCGAGTCATCCTTTGGGGCCACTTTCTCAGTTCAGATCACCCTCATGACACCTACGCCCAGGTGTTTAACCGCCTTAAGCTCCCTCTCCCACTTAAAGGTCGGTCCACTTGGTTGGTAACCAAACGCACCAACCGGGTTCACGGTATTCTCATTGTAATGGGTTCCACAGATGCAGCCAAACGAATTGTTTCCTTGGCCGCAAAGCTCAAGGAAGAAATTAAAGGGCTCAAGGGCGTATCCATTGAAAAGCCACTTCATCTGAGGCTCCGCAATGAGAAGGCTAAGCGAGAAATTCCACAAAAAGCTGATCCTAAGCTCAGAGTGCCGCCAGTTGTCCAGGTAACTCGCCTTGAGGACCGAGCTGCATGCCCACCATCCCTCGCTTCCCTACTGACACCACTTCCCGTCGCCGAAAGTACTCCCAGTAGTAGGCCTAGTGCCACTAAACATCTGTCGCCTACGAAAAGCATCCCAGGCTCCATCATAGCCAACAAGACTGTTTCAACGGACGAGAATCACTCATCCTTGAACCCAGACATGAACCTGCAACCTGTTTCTACTGAAAGAAGCAGTGAGGAGGTTAAAGCACCAGATAATATATCTGGTGCTGTCATGAAAAATAAGCTCACCAACAACAGAACTCAGAATAGGGCATCAAGCAGTGCGCAGAAGGGCAAACCACAAAAGGCAGCCCACCCTTTTCGGAGACCGAAGGATGTAGGCCGTCCACCTGGATTGATACCCCCCAGGTTACTAGACATCAAAACCTACCGGTCCCCCCAGCAGTCTGCTTACCCTCTAGCCCCCCAATATCTTCAGCCCTCGACTCTCCCAGGACCTCCTTTCCATCCTCAAATCCCCCTCTTTCCCCCTCCTCAAACCCAAAACCAGCTGCCTCTGGCGATTCTGCAACAACTCCTGAGCATGTGCTCAAGTGCTTTTACAGCAATTGCCTGAGTGTGTTGAATAAGATCCCGGAGCTTCGGCAGCTTGCAGTAGATAAGGAGCCTCAGATCATAGCCCTCACAGTAACCTGGCTCACCCCTGACATACTTGATGCCGAAATATCCATTCCGGGATACTTCACAGTAAGGCGGGACTCCAGTAGAGGTCGTGCCGGCGGGGTCATCATATACTACGATAATTCGATCCCTCCTCCCACCTTACTGACAACACCAACCTTTTCATGTATTGATTGTCTGTGGGCCGTGTTTAACCTCTCTAGGACAGATACCCTATTGCTTGGTGTTGTCTACCGTCCTCCCGCATGCAATTCAACTGACAGCATAGGTCTCATAGACTTATTAGGCTCCCTGAAAAGCTATACAGACTTCACCCATCTGTTAGTCACTGGTGACTTCAACTCTCCCAGTACAAACTGGCAAAGAGCTGATGCCCCGAATATCACTTTCGGTAAACCCCTCCTTGATCTCGTACTGAAAAACTCATGGGTGCAGAACGTAAGAGATCCGACTAGATGTCGCACAGGCCACGCCCCGTCCCTACTAGACCTGGTCATCACCAATGATCGGTTCCTAATAGATGTGGTGCATTACTTGCCGCCCCTCGGCAAAAATGATCACATTCTCATTGGATTCGATTATATCGTGAAATGGCCTCCTCTTCCGTCAGAAACTAAAATTTTGAGATCCTTCAAAAGGACCAACTTTGACCAAGTCTGTGCATTTTTTCGCTCCCAGCTAAATTTAACTAACTCAGGTAACTCTGCGGACGAAATGGCAGAGAATCTCAGAGAGTTAATCTCCTTAGCTGATAGGCATTTTGTCCCCAGAATTCGTCGCCCACAGACCGCTAAGCGACCCCACCCTCGCCCCATTAGGCGCATTCTAGACGAACGCGCACGCCTCTTTGCTAGATATAAGGCCACAGGCCTTGCCCGTGATGCAGAAGACTTCAGGATCATAAGGAACATATGCAAAGACAAGATTAGGTCCTATCAGAATGCAGTCCAGCGATCTGTACTTGATCGAGCACGGACCAATAAGGCATTTTTCTTTCAGTACATGCGCCGTCTAAGGGGCACAGCTCCGACGCCATTAGCTCTCAAAGATAGTGCCGGATCTCCAATCACTTCCCCTAGCCAAGTAGCCGAGGCATTCAGCTCCTACTTCCGTACAATTTTTAGCTCCTTTCCCATATCATCCCACCCTACTATGCACCCGTTATCTCTGACCACTACCCTTAACCGCGTAACTATTCCCATTGGTGCAGTCGCTCAAGGTTTCCGACGGCTCAACCAATATTGCTCTATGGGTCCTGACCTAGTCCACCCCCGTATTCTCAAGGAAGCCGCGGATACATTAGCTGCACCTTATGCCTCGCTTTTTCAGCGATGTGTTGACGATGGAGTTTTCCCCCGTAACTGGAAGAAAGCAGTGATCGCACCCATCTATAAGAAGGGTAGTAGACACCTTGCTTCTAGTTACAGACCCATAAGCCTCACTAGCATCCCTAGCAAAATTTTTGAGGGAATTCTTAAGAGTGAGATTCTTTCCCATCTTCATAGAAATAAGATCCTCTCCCCGTCCCAACATGGGTTTCTTCCTGGCAGGTCATGCATCACCAATATGCTTACTGTCATGGATAGTCTAACGAAAGCCTATGATGATGGCCAGCTCTCACACGCTGTATTCATCGATTTTGCTAAGGCCTTCGATAAGGTCCCACATGCCCCTCTTCTTTATAAGCTGCAGACGTACGGGATCACAGGCTCCATGTTGGCCATCCTACGCAGCTTCCTTACCGACCGCACCTTTGTGGTTAAAGTCGGGAATGTTTTGTCTCAACCCTCCCCAGTAACAACTGGGGTCCCCCAAGGGTCGGTCTTAGGTCCTCTTCTTTTCCTGATCTATATAAACGATCTACCGACAGCCCTTCCTACGAACATTGCCATGTACGCAGATGATGTAACCCTCTGGAGTTCAAGCGTTGAAGACCTGCAAATTGCAGTTTATGAAACAAAACGCTGGTCCGAGGATTGGAACCTCCCAGTTAATGATGACAAATGCGTGAGCATGTCTTTCGGCAGAGAGACTGGTCACACGTTTTGCATTAATGGAGCAGCCACTCTGCCAAGGGTTGACCGACACAAGGTGCTCGGTTTCTTGTTAGGTTGTAACTTATCCTTCTCTCATCATCAAGAACTTGCGAGCAAGTCTGCCTTTCGAGTCCTAAACATGATTCGAAGGTCCTTCCCGCGCATATTTAAGGATGATTTCCCCATAATTTTCGGCACTTATATCCGACTTCTGCTGGAGTACGGTAGTCAGATAGTGCACTCTGTTCTTGTCCGAGACCGTGAGATCCTAGAAAGGGTTCAGCGGGCCTCCACCAAGGCAGTAAGTGGTCTATCCCATCTACCTTATCCCGTCCGCCTCTCACTCCTCAACCTCTGTCCCCTTGACGTAAGACGCGTAAGAGGTGATCTGTTTTTGATGTTTCACCTTTTTGAAACAGGTCAAAGCGATTGCTTCTTCTGCGTCTGTCCAGCCTCTTCTCTCCGTGGTCACAGCAGAAAAGTTTTCAAACCGAGGCCACGCACTTCACTAAGGATTAACTTTTTTAGCTATAGGGTTATTACCATGTGGAATGCACTTCCGGAAGATATTGTTCTCTCGCAGAACAAAACTATCTTCAAGAAAAAGCTAGACCTCTACCTGGGTCTCTCCCAATAATTCCCTCTATCAAAAAAAACAAACAAAATAGTTGTCTTTTATCGCATATATGTTCATGAATGCCGCACCCCCACTCAGCTTAAGGCACTGTCCACAGTGTGACACTGAATGAGGTTATATGTATCTTATTTTCGCTGCCACCCGCGCCCCCCCCCGCTTCTTTTTACTCTCGTTTCAGCTCGGTGAATCCGACAGAAGATCAAAGATTTCCTAAAGAACCGGGACAATTGGGCTCAAAGCCTCGAACCCGTGTAGTACTTCAAGACTTCAAGACAGGTCAGGTCACAGCTGCAGCTAGACCTAGACCTTGAAGTTTGTAGCGTACTAGTCTGTCTATATGGTACACTAAATTATTGTCAACAATATCTAAGACGACACTGGCAAACTAAGATGGGCGGAGGAGCGTGCGGTGATAAAAAGGCCAAAAGGGTATGTACATTAAGAATTAAAAATGAAACAAAAGGTGTAAGGTTGATTAGACCTTACTTCGCGGTTTCCTTAGTAAACGCGTGCTTCGGTCCTTTGTACTGCGTGGACCACCTGCACGTTACTCTAATGTGCGGCACTGCACAAATATGTTAACCAGAACAGTATTCTCCACGACCCGTGAGAACGAGAAGGCGATTGGGAGAGATAGTGGTTGGCGTGTATTTGGGAGCGTGCGTGAGAGCGTGCGCAAGAGCAACGGTCAAATGGCCACCGCGCTTGGCAGTCAGCGTTCAGTTAAACAATAAACGTGGTAAAAGTATGAACGAAGATGGCAACCGCTACAAAGGTGTGACTCAAACTCACAGTTGTTCAATGTTCTTGTGATTGGGAGATGAGTGCCGAAGAGTCAGTATCCGCCAACGTCTTCCGTTCAGTTCGGTCTGACAGCCATCCGTTGAACAGAACAGAATGGTATCGAGCGAAGTGCACTTGGCATGCCAGGAGACGCCGTTAAAGCCTCTAAAATGTTTGTTTCACTCAGATAGTTCCGACCGATATAATTCCAAGACACTCCAAACCAGAAGATGAGACCGTGCCAGAATGAAGGATTTATTTACAGCCTTTTTGTATTGCGCGGTGTTGACGACCAAAAGGAGTGTGTGTTTTACATTAAAACGTCGGTACAACAAAGGAGTGTCGCACCAAAGGACGTTGAAAATCATGAAAAAAGTCGGAAATGTACAGGTACCTACAAGTTCGAGCCGATAAGACAATCCAGATTCTTTGACCAGTGAGCGTCGAGGTGAATCCCACCGGGCTGTGATTTCTGTGTTTGCGTTGTGTTCCTGTTGTTTACTGTGTAGATAAAAGTGTTCAGACTCGAGTCTAAACAATTCGCTGTCGGGAGAGTGTAGCAGTCCCACGGTTACGAAGTGGGTCCTTTTCCAAGTCTGGCTCCCTCCAAGAGTGTCACAAATACAGGGAGTGCTTAGATAAAGAGCCTCAGATCATAGCCCTCACAGTAACCTGGCTCACCCCTGACATACTTGATGCCGAAATATCCATTCCGGGATACTTCACAGTAAGGCGGGACTCCAGTAGAGGTCGTGCCGGCGGGGTCATCATATACTACGATAATTCGATCCCTCCTCCCACCTTACTGACAACACCAACCTTTTCATGTATTGATTGTCTGTGGGCCGTGTTTAACCTCTCTAGGACAGATACCCTATTGCTTGGTGTTGTCTACCGTCCTCCCGCATGCAATTCAACTGACAGCATAGGTCTCATAGACTTATTAGGCTCCCTGAAAAGCTATACAGACTTCACCCATCTGTTAGTCACTGGTGACTTCAACTCTCCCAGTACAAACTGGCAAAGAGCTGATGCCCCGGATATCACTTTCGGTAAACCCCTCCTTGATCTCGTACTGAAAAACTCATGGGTGCAGAACGTAAGAGATCCGACTAGATGTCGCACAGGCCACGCCCCGTCCCTACTAGACCTGGTCATCACCAATGATCGGTTCCTAATAGATGTGGTGCATTACTTGCCGCCCCTCGGCAAAAATGATCACATTCTCATTGGATTCGATTATATCGTGAAATGGCCTCCTCTTCCGTCAGAAACTAAAATTTTGAGATCCTTCAAAAGGACCAACTTTGACCAAGTCTGTGCATTTTTTCGCTCCCAGCTAAATTTAACTAACTCAGGTAACTCTGCGGACGAAATGGCAGAGAATCTCAGAGAGTTAATCTCCTTAGCTGATAGGCATTTTGTCCCCAGAATTCGTCGCCCACAGACCGCTAAGCGACCCCACCCTCGCCCCATTAGGCGCATTCTAGACGAACGCGCACGCCTCTTTGCTAGATATAAGGCCACAGGCCTTGCCCGTGATGCAGAAGACTTCAGGATCATAAGGAACATATGCAAAGACAAGATTAGGTCCTATCAGAATGCAGTCCAGCGATCTGTACTTGATCGAGCACGGACCAATAAGGCATTTTTCTTTCAGTACATGCGCCGTCTAAGGGGCACAGCTCCGACGCCATTAGCTCTCAAAGATAGTGCCGGATCTCCAATCACTTCCCCTAGCCAAGTAGCCGAGGCATTCAGCTCCTACTTCCGTACAATTTTTAGCTCCTTTCCCATATCATCCCACCCTACTATGCACCCGTTATCTCTGACCACTACCCTTAACCGCGTAACTATTCCCATTGGTGCAGTCGCTCAAGGTTTCCGACGGCTCAACCAATATTGCTCTATGGGTCCTGACCTAGTCCACCCCCGTATTCTCAAGGAAGCCGCGGATACATTAGCTGCACCTTATGCCTCGCTTTTTCAGCGATGTGTTGACGATGGAGTTTTCCCCCGTAACTGGAAGAAAGCAGTGATCGCACCCATCTATAAGAAGGGTAGTAGACACCTTGCTTCTAGTTACAGACCCATAAGCCTCACTAGCATCCCTAGCAAAATTTTTGAGGGAATTCTTAAGAGTGAGATTCTTTCCCATCTTCATAGAAATAAGATCCTCTCCCCGTCCCAACATGGGTTTCTTCCTGGCAGGTCATGCATCACCAATATGCTTACTGTCATGGATAGTCTAACGAAAGCCTATGATGATGGCCAGCTCTCACACGCTGTATTCATCGATTTTGCTAAGGCCTTCGATAAGGTCCCACATGCCCCTCTTCTTTATAAGCTGCAGACGTACGGGATCACAGGCTCCATGTTGGCCATCCTACGCAGCTTCCTTACCGACCGCACCTTTGTGGTTAAAGTCGGGAATGTTTTGTCTCAACCCTCCCCAGTAACAACTGGGGTCCCCCAAGGGTCGGTCTTAGGTCCTCTTCTTTTCCTGATCTATATAAACGATCTACCGACAGCCCTTCCTACGAACATTGCCATGTACGCAGATGATGTAACCCTCTGGAGTTCAAGCGTTGAAGACCTGCAAATTGCAGTTTATGAAACAAAACGCTGGTCCGAGGATTGGAACCTCCCAGTTAATGATGACAAATGCGTGAGCATGTCTTTCGGCAGAGAGACTGGTCACACGTTTTGCATTAATGGAGCAGCCACTCTGCCAAGGGTTGACCGACACAAGGTGCTCGGTTTCTTGTTAGGTTGTAACTTATCCTTCTCTCATCATCAAGAACTTGCGAGCAAGTCTGCCTTTCGAGTCCTAAACATGATTCGAAGGTCCTTCCCGCGCATATTTAAGGATGATTTCCCCATAATTTTCGGCACTTATATCCGACCTCTGCTGGAGTACGGTAGTCAGATAGTGCACTCTGTTCTTGTCCGAGACCGTGAGATCCTAGAAAGGGTTCAGCGGGCCTCCACCAAGGCAGTAAGTGGTCTATCCCATCTACCTTATCCCGTCCGCCTCTCACTCCTCAACCTCTGTCCCCTTGACGTAAGACGCGTAAGAGGTGATCTGTTTTTGATGTTTCACCTTTTTGAAACAGGTCAAAGCGATTGCTTCTTCTGCGTCTGTCCAGCCTCTTCTCTCCGTGGTCACAGCAGAAAAGTTTTCAAACCGAGGCCACGCACTTCACTAAGGATTAACTTTTTTAGCTATAGGGTTATTACCATGTGGAATGCACTTCCGGAAGATATTGTTCTCTCGCAGAACAAAACTATCTTCAAGAAAAAGCTAGACCTCTACCTGGGTCTCTCCCAATAATTCCCTCTATCAAAAAAACAAACAAAATAGTTGTCTTTTATCGCATATATGTTCATGAATGCCGCACCCCCACTCAGCTTAAGGCACTGTCCACAGTGTGACACTGAATGAGGTTATATGTATCTTATTTTCGCTGCCACCCGCGCCCCCCCCCCCCGCTTCTTTTTACTCTCGTTTCAGCTCGGTGAATCCGACAGAAGATCAAAGATTTCCTAAAGAACCGGGACAATTGGGCTCAAAGCCTCGAACCCGTGTAGTACTTCAAGACTTCAAGACAGGTCAGGTCACAGCTGCAGCTAGACCTAGACCTTGAAGTTTGTAGCGTACTACTCTGTCTATATGGTACACTAAATTATTGTCAACAATATCTAAGACGACACTAGCAAACTAAGATGGGCGGAGGAGCGTGCAGTGATAAAAAGGCCAAAAGGGTATGTACATTAAGAATTAAAAATGAAACAAAAGGTGTAAGGTTGATTAGACCTTACTTCGCGGTTTCCTTAGTAAACGCGTGCTTCGGTCCTTTGTACTGCGTGGACCACCTGCACGTTACTCTAATGTGCGGCACTGCACAAATATGTTAACCAGAACAGTATTCTCCACGACCCGTGAGAACGAGAAGGCGATTGGGAGAGATAGTGGTTAGCGTGTATTTGGGAGCGTGCGTGAGAGCGTGCGCAAGAGCAACGGTCAAATGGCCACCGCGCTTGGCAGTCAGCGTTCAGTTAAACAATAAACGTGGTAAAAGTATGAACGAAGATGGCAACAGCTACAGGGGCCTCCTCCTAGAAGTCCGCCGGAGTTGGGCTTCGATCGTGATGGTAAGCCGGAATTATTGGTTGTCCAGAAACTCCTCATAGCTTCTCCGTTATATTGTTGTTGACGTCGAACGACTGCTGATGAGTTTACTGGTGCCTGCACTCTCGAGGTCCGATGTGCGTGGGTCCAACTGTGTTTTGGCGCCCGCGGGTCTCATACGAATGCAAGCCGGAAAATGCCTCGTCAGGTCCATCCAAAAAGGCGTCCAGTTGCCGTCTCCAGTGCCAGGCTGACCAATCGTCCCGTTGTCCAGTGAGCGGTTGGCTCCTTGAACGTGCACGGGAGTCAGCCAGGCTACGGATGAAGCCAATGTGACTTGTTAGATCCGTCTGAGAGAGGGCAAGGTAAACTGGAACAAAATAGCGCCTGAGGGCGCCGGCGGATGTTGGACCGTAATAACAACACACAAACGATGTTCGGTGTTGTTGTAGTCGCTAGGAGACCAGAAGAAAATGAAATCATAACTACCGATTGTAATTTCCCGGGTCTGTTGTTTGGTAAATCCATGGCGAACTTCCCAACTTATTGCTAACAGTCGGTTGTAAAAATCGTCACGAAATCGGCGAAGCGGACGGGATTTCGTAGTTGGCGACCGTGACGGCTACTTCGCGTTGCGGGTACGGTTGGAGAATCTGATGGACTAGCTGCCGAGTCCTCACTAGGCGTAATTGGGGGTGGTTCGAGTGGTAACTCGCTCGATGCGGGTGACTGAGCGACTTGAGTGGGTGTAAATTGGCCGAGCGGCTTGCACTCAATGACGGCAGGCTTGAGACGGTCGATAGATACGGTGTCATGTCGTCCGTTGATATCTATGACAAATGTTTTTGCTCTACGTTGTATCACCCGAAACGGGCCAGTGTATGGCGCTTGTAGTGGTGATCGAACGCCATCGACGCGAAGGAATACATGAGTAGCGGTTCCTAACGCAGTTGGGACATAACTTGTAGACTGTTGTTCACGCGGCGGACTGGCCTTGAGCACTCGCATGTGCTGCGTAAGGCGCTGAGCATAGTCACCGTAGTCGAAAGTCACGGTTGATGAGGGGGCTACCAACTCCCCAGGCAGACGAAGTGGACAGCCATATACTAGTACGGCCGGTGTTGTGTGTAACTCCTCCTTAACGGTACTACGCAGGCTTAAGAGTGCTAATGGTAGTGTTTCACTCCAAAGGGGGTTACCGTTTGCTCGAAGAGCGGCTTTTAATTGTCGGTGGAAACGCTCAACCATACCATTGGCCTGAGGGTGGTAAGCTGTCGTCTTAACGTGTTGGCAACCGAGCGTAGCGAGTAGGCTACCGAAAGCGCCGTCAAAGTGTGGACCGCGATCGGTGGTTACTATTGCCGGGCAACCGAAATGACTAACCCAACCGGTCAGAAAAGCTTTCGCGGCCTCTTCCGAGGTGGGACGAGGGATAGGGATGGCCTGCGGCCAGCGAGTAAAACGATCCACGCATGTGAGTATGTAAACGTACCCAAGCGAAGGTGGGAGTGGTCCTACGAGGTCGACGCGCACATGATGAAAACGTGTTTCAGGTTCTGGGAACCTGGCTAACGCTGCCTTAGTGTGCCTATGGGTCTTAACACGTTGACACTGCAGACAAGCACGAGCCCATTGACGGACATCGCGTTTGACATTGTGCCAAACAAAACGCTCAGTTATCAGTTTCACCGAGGCAGTCACACCCGGATGAGCCAGATTATGGAGTGTCATGAACGAAGGATAACGGTGGGCAGCAGGAACTACTGGCCTAGGGCGACCTTGCGACACATCGCACACGATGGTATTCTGGGAAGCTGGGATAGGCACTGTGGTTAAACTCAAAGAACCGTTTTGTCTAAGTCGTTCGATGTCAGGGTCCATAGTTTGAGCCTGTGCCATTGCGTCCAAATTGATGTTAGGTGTTTGTGACAGACTTAGTTGATATACGCGCGATAAGGCGTCTGCGACGGGATTAAGTACCCCAGAGACGTGTCGTATGTCCACAGTAAACTGTGAGACAAAGTCTAAGTGGCGAATCTCGCGTGGTGAGTATCGATCCGAAGCTGACTTCCGTGCGTAAACCAAAGGCTTGTGGTCTGTAAACACCATGAACGAACGGCCTTCGAGTGCATGTCGAAAGTGACGAATTCCCAAGTAGATGGCTAATAACTCTCTACCGAACGTGCTGTACCTTGATTCCGCGGGTTGTAGGCGCTTGGAGAAGAATGCTAAAGGTTGCCAAGAGTCATCTACGAACTGTTGCAGTACTGCTCCAACCGCTGTGTCCGAGGCATCCGTCACAACCGAAATAGGAGCCAAAGGGTCGGGGTGTGTAAGTAGTGCTGTGTTGGCGACAGCATCTTTGACCAAGGCGAATGCAGCTTGTGCTGTGTCGGGAAACACGAACTTCCGCTCACCTCCGCGCAATAGGTCGGTGAGGGGTTGCATCATTTCCGCACAGTGAGGAATAAATCGGCGGTAGAAATTCACCAGGCCGGCAAACTGACGCAACTGGCGACAAGATTGGGGTTCAGGGTAGTCGCGAATAGCGGAAACTTTATCTGACAGAGGGCGGATACCCGAGGATGAAATAGAATGTCCTATGAAAGTGATATCAGACCGGCCTAATTCGCATTTCGCGATATTGATCGTAACGCCGTGCTGGCTAAGGCGTTCGAAAAGTGCTCTTAAGTGCGTAGCGTGCTCTTGCTCTGAAGAACTCGCCACCAAAATATCATCCAAGTATACGTGGACATTTTCCAAACTACGAGTTGCCTCGTGCATGAACCGTTGAAAGGTCTGGGCTGCATTGCTGAGTCCAAACGGCATTCGCAGAAACTCGAACAGCCCGAAAGGTGTAGTGACGGCAGTTTTGGGGATATCGGCCTCTGCTACCGGGATCTGGTTGTACGCCCGAACCAAATCGATACGGCTGAAGATGGAGCAACCTGATAAAGACGAAGTAAGATCCTGTATATGGGGAATCGGGTATCGGTCCGGGACGGTGACTTTGTTAAGCGCTCTGTAATCACCACAGGGTCGCCAGTCGCCACTAGCCTTAGGAACCATATGAAGGGGGGAAGCCCAAGGGCTACTAGAAGGGCGTATTATACTCAGTTCTAGCATATGTTCGAATTCGGCCTGTGCAACACGAAGCTTGTCTGGTGCTAACCGACGCGGCCTACTGAACACTGGGGGTCCCTTAGTATCGATATGGTGAGTGACACTGGTCGTCACTGCTGGGAGAGGCCCGGCCTGCCGAAACATGGCCGGGTAGGCGGCGATGAGTTCGCCATAAGGTTGGTGTGCCGGTGGTTGAACGTAAAAGGGCGTGACGTGATTCACTCGCGAATTATGACCCGCAACGGCGAGAGTGGTCTGACGATCCACCACTCTGCGGCGCCGTGCATCAACTAACAAGTCAAAGTGCTGCAGGAAGTCAATGCCCAGAATTGGGTACGGGACGTCGGCGATGATGAATACCCAACGAAAATTACGCTTTAAACCCAAGTTTAAGGTGAGCGACCGCTGGCCAAACGTTGGGATGGCCGTGCCATTGGCAGCGCGTAGTGTTTGGGCCTGCGGTGTGCTATTGTCGTCTTTCGCTCGGGGGACGACGCTCAATTCGGCACCGGTATCTACAAGGAATAGGTTATTTGAAATGATGTCCCTTACGTTCAAAAGACGACTACTGGTGTGATACCCGGCTTCGTGGGTCGCCACCACGGGCCGGGGGTTTAGTTTCCCTGATGAGCACCGGGAAACGTACACCCTCGTTCGCATCGTTTGGCTCCCTCACCGAAGCGACTGTGGTACTTACAATATCCTTCTTTTGAAGAACCGACGAAACGGCGTCGCAATGACGGACTATGGAGCCTAGGTGAGCGTGCGCGGTGCCGCTCCTGTGACCCACTTCTAACTGCTAGGCGTTGCAGGCTCGCGTCAATTCTAGACAAAACTGATGCGAGTTCGTTAGATGTTGGCAAGGCAGGCACCGTTGCGACGGACGGCCTGGTTACTCCAGCTACAGCGGGGTTGTATCGTGACATAATGTCATCAGCTATCGCTGCAGTTTCCTCTAGCGAGCATTTGCGCGCGGCACTTAGTAAAACTGGAATGTTATGCGGCAAACGCTGCAGCCAAAGTTCCCTCAAGAGCGGGTCCTCACCTATTGTCGGTCCTCTCAAGCGCTGCATCTCACGCAGCAGTTCGGAGGGCTTCCTACTTCCAAGCTCAACGTTTTGAAGTTGTTGCATACGTTGGTCTTGCGTTGGGGTCGTGCGGGCAATGACAGCCTCCTTTAAAGCCTCATAGCTTCGGGAAGAGATTATTACGTCCCTTACTTGCATTGTGACCTCTGGCGGGAGGCGGCCTGCTACCCACCTGAAACGGCTGGCGTCGCTGGTTATACGGCAGTTTTCGAATTCTAACTCAACCAGCGTGAACCAGAGTTCTGGATCAGCAGGTGTGAATGCCGGTATGTGCAGCGTGGTGGCCCCAACGGTGGGGTCTGAGCGGGATTTCCGTTCGGCAGACATAGCGATTACTTTATGGAATACAGACGGGAAAAGAAATCAACGACCAATGGGGCACTACAGTCTTCGCGAAAAAAAAAAATTACGACGAATTAGACACAAAATATGTATGGACGAGAAAAAAAATTATTTGGTAAACCAACCAAAAAAAAAATCAAGATAGGGAAACAATAAAACACACAAAAACGTACGCAGACGGGACCTTGAACGGTAGAAAACAAGGAAACTCACGTGACCTGAGGATCACGTCGGGCTCACCAATTGTAAGGTTGATTAGACCTTACTTCGCGGTTTCCTTAGTAAACGCGTGCTTCGGTCCTTTGTACTGCGTGGACCACCTGCACGTTACTCTAATGTGCGGCACTGCACAAATATGTTAACCAGAACAGTATTCTCCACGACCCGTGAGAACGAGAAGGCGATTGGGAGAGATAGTGGTTAGCGTGTATTTGGGAGCGTGCGTGAGAGCGTGCGCAAGAGCAACGGTCAAATGGCCACCGCGCTTGGCAGTCAGCGTTCAGTTAAACAATAAACGTGGTAAAAGTATGAACGAAGATGGCAACCGCTACAAAGGTGTGACTCAAACTCACAGTTGTTCAATGTTCTTGTGATTGGGAGATGAGTGCCGAAGAGTCAGTATCCGCCAACGTCTTCCGTTCAGTTCGGTCTGACAGCCATCCGTTGAACAGAACAGAATGGTATCGAGCGAAGTGCACTTGGCATGCCAGGAGACGCCGTTAAAGCCTCTAAAATGTTTGTTTCACTCAGATAGTTCCGACCGATATAATTCCAAGACACTCCAAACCAGAAGATGAGACCGTGCCAGAATGAAGGATTTATTTACAGCCTTTTTGTATTGCGCGGTGTTGACGACCAAAAGGAGTGTGTGTTTTACATTAAAACGTCGGTACAACAAAGGAGTGTCGCACCAAAGGACGTTGAAAATCATGAAAAAAGTCGGAAATGTACAGGTACCTACAAGTTCGAGCCGATAAGACAATCCAGATTCTTTGACCAGTGAGCGTCGAGGTGAATCCCACCGGGCTGTGATTTCTGTGTTTGCGTTGTGTTCCTGTTGTTTACTGTGTAGATAAAAGTGTTCAGACTCGAGTCTAAACAATTCGCTGTCGGGAGAGTGTAGCAGTCCCACGGTTACGAAGTGGGTCCTTTTCCAAGTCTGGCTCCCTCCAAGAGTGTCACAAATACAGGGAGTGCTTAGATAAGGGGTTGGCAGTGGTACCTTTGAGAATTAGGTGAATAAGATGGAGGATGGTGGAGAAGGGGTGATGGCGAGAGTCAGAGGTAGGTATAATACTGGTGGGAGGTGGTGACAGAAGAGGGAAGGGCGCTGCGTCCAGTATTGCCACTGGATGATGTAGATTTGAATGCACTTAAGGAACACAGCAATCGATTTACCCAGTCCTTGTTCTTATTGCTGTCGGTTTGACGAGCTTAAACTCGTGTCCTCTGAGTGTGGAACCCCGTGTCAATACCAACAACGGCTCCATTGGGATGGCTAGTTCTCCAATTTTCTTAAAGTCTTCTATTAGTTCCCCTCTGAGTCTTCTGTGTTTCACAAACAGGAGCCCAAGCGCCAGTTACCTCTCTGTGCATGTTTTGTCTCTTCCCTGGTAGCAAAACCGGCGCAAAACCGCTCCGAAACTGATCGGTTTTCGGCCAGTTTTTGGCTCGTTTTCGGTCAGTTTTTACTATTACACCGACCGGTTTTCGGTCGGTTTGTGTAGTAGCCACTTTACACGGATCAGCATTGAATTTATAAGAAGGAAATGGACGACCGATGCAATGTGCAATGCTTGGTTGGCATTTTATTAGAATGTATTGGTTTATTTCATCGAAATTTCCTGAAAACCTCGGTATAGGCTGCCCTATCTTATTCTCTTGAAATGGGTAAAATAAGGAAGATCAATAGGAAAATCAATAATTTAGGGATAGAAATGAGCATCGTAATATGTAATTCGGGTTAATGAAAGAAATTAACGAAGCATGTCAAGCGTTTTAAACGATTGGCACAAACCGTTCGGGAACCGACCAAAAACCGCTCCGAAACCGATCGGTTTTCGGCCAGTTTCCGAGCCGAGGTTTTCAGGAAATTTCGATGAAATAAACCAATACATTCTAATAAAGTGCCAACCAAGCATTGCACATTGCTTCGGTCGTCCATTTCCTTCTTATAAATTCAATGTTGATCCGTGTGAATTGGCTACTACACGAACCGACCGAAAACCAACGTAACAAACGGGCTGTGTGCTACAAGGGCTAGTCCCAGTAGCAGTCTAGTGAAGAGTCGCTGCACCTTCTCAAAAACAGCAGTGTCTCGCACAAGAACCGGGGCCCAAGCCTCGACACAGTATTCCAGGTGTGGTCTAACTAGTGTGGTGTAGAAAGAAAACAACACATAAGATTCTCTGGAAGCTACGGTGCGCAATATTTGGTGAAGGGCCCGGTGCCCCTTAGCAGCTGCAGCCTAACACTGCTTCATGCGTTATCCCAATCGGCGAATTACTCCCTTGCAGCAAAACCGCTGCAAAACAACTTCTAAACCGATCGGTTTTTATCAGGTTTTTCAGCTATTTACGTTTTCACATTGTTCGGTTTTCGAGCAGTTTCTGAGTACCCAGTCAGCACAAAGGTGCATGTGAGCACCCAAAAACACCAAGGAGAGACTTTTTAATGTTTATTTTGAGAAGAGTTTCTGTTACACCACTGAATCTGGGCGGATCTAAAACATGGGAAAATAATTTTACTTCACTACAAAACAATGGTTTATCAGTCCGGTCAGCATTAAGAGAAAGTAGTTAGTTCCAAAAGACCTTAGCCGTTGTATCATACAGAAAACATTTGGGTCAACGGCAAACATGAGATGCTTGTTTTGTCCTCTTTTTCGAGAACCGATCAGCGTGAAGGGGTTGTGCCTCTATCGTGGCCATGCTACGCGCTGGATCGGGATAACCCAGTGCCTAGTGCTTTCCTAAACTTAGTACCCCCTTTCAGCTCTTCCTTTCCAAAATTCAAATTTTGTATTCCCGAAAAACACTGTCCAGTGTTTGCTGAACTTAGCTGGGGAAAGGCAACGACTGAACTTGCCCATCGGAATGTTAAGAAACTCCAGTGAAAGAAGTTGGTCAGAGTTTCCAGCTCCTAATTAGGCTGGAGTTGTGCATACCGAATGTCCTCCAAAAATATTGAAGACCGTTGCATCCTTTTCGCCAATTACCCCAGCTTCATTTGGTTACCTAATACGTAATTGTAATATTCTTCAGCCTTTCTAGTTTAACTACTAAATCGTTGCTATGTGTAAGCAAAATGCCCACTTTTACAAAATAAAAATGCTATACTGAGTCAGCACAACCGTCCCGAAATAGGCCTTACACCCTGAGCAAAACTACGCAAAAATGACCCATGTGAAACAATAAAGGCCCATTTGGGGGCATTCTAGCCTGCTTCACAAGTACATATCCTTGTATTCAGTAACTTATATCCGACAAAATTAACTCGGTTTCCAACATTTGTAATTAAGTCTTCGCACCGAGTGCTGTGCGAACTAAACGATAAACTAACAGCGCTTGTTGCTAGAGTCCAACTTCCTGACTTAAATCTTGAGTTTATCCGGGTTATTGTATACTTCCGAAATCACCCAGTAACAAATATCTTAAGCTGATAGAAAATGTAATATTATTAGGAAATACAACGTTAGAAAATAGAGCAGATTCCAGAAGTAATTACTGAACACGAAAGACTTTCCTTGTATGGTTATCCAGTTGATGATGATTCCGTTGAACTCCGATTTTCAACCACCCGAAAAAGGGGGAGAAGCTCACGTTAAACAATGTTTATTTTGTTGTTGTAATACAAAACTACTTCACAACCCGTGAATTGATGTCATCAGTACGAATCATATATGCCATGGTTGCTACTTATTTCAATAAAGTCACACTGTACGCGAACATCACGATGCATTCTGTCCCCGTTCTTTAAAGGAGCAGATCTACGTTTATCAAAACAAGAAAATATTTTCTCATGAATCATCTGAGTTTCTGAATATTTTTGCCGACAAAAGACGTCTATGCAATAATGCCTTAGAAAAACAGTTCTTGCCTAAAACCAGTGAACAAAAGATTTTACCGGCTACCGTCAATTATCCACATGACCCTTTATGTTTAGCTGTCCTGTGACTGACGCGTTATATCAAGGGTAATGTCTTAAAAGTTTGTTCCAAAAACATTTTACAAAACGTAACTTGCGGAAAGGGGACCCGTGAAAAACATTTGTGCACCACTTCATCGTAGTGGTTGGCATTTCTTAGGTGATCACTGTGAAGCCCGAAATTATTTAGAGTGATGACTTAAAATTCCCTAACGGGGTGCAATGCCTAAAGCTGAATTCGTGAGTAGTTGCCACAAGGTACTTGATTCACTTCTTATTTTTGAACTCACCTTACAGATAGCCTTTATATGAGCTGTAAAATGTATCGGAAGTTTAAATAATTTGTTTTCCAACCGAAAGGTCCACCAGCTTCTCAGATCTTAGGCAACTTTACTTGAAATGCACAGTTGGAAGGCATTCCCTCGGCCAATGTAAAAGTTATACAAAATTGAAAATTTTTATTTAATACATTAAACTAAATGATATGCTACTATGACTAGGCTAACTTTTAGACTGAAAGCTCCAGGTCTAAGGACGGACGAGCGCTTAAATGGTTTGTCGAATTCGTTAAATTTGTACAATTTACTTCAAAAAATTCGAATTGAGTAGTACATTATCCAATGTCTTCCAAGGCCAATGTGGAGGATGAACGTGAGTTTCCATCATAGATGTTGACTCAGAAGCTAAATAAGTATTTCTTAGCCATGCCCGAGGCAGAGTTTTGTCACCATCTGGTGGAAAAAGCTAAATGGGCTTAGCTTGGGTTTTTTAATAGTTAAAAAAGTAATATGGAGTGAACGCTTCCCAGAGCGTTACACTGATACGATGGCATCTGATGAAGGCACTTTAGTCATGTATTTGAGCAGTCTGTGCAATCACGAGGCCTGTTGGTGATAATCTCAAGGCGGGTTAAGCAGCTGATACCTACGTCATCATACCACTGGCTCGGTGCACTATGACAATGTACTTTTTGAGTTGGTCGATGGTGGAAGACCTCTCGCACCAGATGTTTAATTCCAGAAGCAGATCCTGAAGGTCACAGTGCGTGTTCCTTGCCCTTGACAAATTAATTTACGAAAAACATCTGACAAAGAAGAACGTTTGGTAAACTCCACTAACTGACAAAAGTGGTAAACGCTAATTGTGCACGACGGGATAAAAACCGCATGCTTTCGGTAAGGTAGTACTAGACGTTTACATCGTGTGGCATTTGCACTGCACTGATAAACACCTTCTGATATATATATATATATATATATATATATATATATATATATATACAAATTGACCAAAGCCTTACAAAAATATTCCTCGCTATTTGAAACGAGAGTTATGTAGTTTAGTTGCTTGTGACACTTCATAGGTTATCTATTCTGGAACATATCGGTAATATTCTCCACCCCAAACCTGTGTTTGGCAGTGTGCGATCTTGGTTGTCTTACTTTATTGCAGTACCAGCCCAATCTTCATCTGAAATTTTTCAGTAATAAAATCGAACATAATTCACCAACTAATGAGGGATACAATAAATTAATACAGGGAATTATTATCTTCAGATTTGCATAATGCCAATATCAATTTATATCTCATTATTTCATATTAAATTACTAAGAAATGTACTTTGTAATTACATGTATAGACATATATTTGTGTTAGTTTTAAAGTTTCATAGAGACGAGTGTTCGTTTCTTCATGAACAGCTCAGAGCATTCTGCTCAGAGCTATCCCCTTACAGTCAGTTGCAGTCAAGCTTTTGCTCGTTACAGTCCAGCATTAGTCCGTTAAAGCCTGGCGTTAACCCACTATAGACCTACCAGATGCCGGTCAATGTGCCGCTTGAGTAGTTCACCAGTCTGGTTAGCACAGAAAACACTTAATCCAAACAAGTCCCTCGGGGAAATTTTTGAGACTGTTTTATTGATATCTTATAAGTTGAAGAATTTTGTCGGTTATATTTGCCATCTCTTTTAAGTATGGTCTAAACAAGGAAACATATTTTCACTCCGTTGTAGCATATCACTTCTTGAAAAGCTATTTGGTACCGAGAAGTTTGTGCACGCCATTTTTGAGGATACCTACGAATCATCCTTTCTCAAACGGGAACGGATGAAAGTTAATAAAATAACATCTTGAGATGAACTACTGTAGCACAGTTCACCGAACTTAACAAGTAAAAAATTCTGGCAGTTGCGTTCTCCGTGTGTTCAAAAATATTCCAAAAGGCACCATTTCGGACTGCTGGGCTGACTACGTACGCATTCTTGCAGATCTATACTAAGGCAGCACACTGTTCATAATATTATTGGCAATTTAGGGCAGAAGCATTTTTAATGTATGCCCCGTAATTAATAGCACTGGTAATCATGGAATTTGAGGAATATACATCAAAAATCCCGATATAATGACTTTATTCTTATATAATTATAATTACTTCGCATGAATTGTGACTTTTGATTTGAATGACTGATGAGCTTAATAATTTAAGTACCTCTTAAATCTGCCTAATATTTGCTTACATTGCTACCGGACCTATGGTTTTCTTTTGAAAAATAGTAGAATAGTGACCTTGAACTTCTGAAGGGGAATAAATCGCTTGAGTTCATACCTACTAAAATTGATACTTATGAGCAGTACTAGTGTCCTCCTGAGCGTCACCTGACAGTCCCCTGATTGTCCTCCTGAATGGGGCACTCAGTGGCCCCCAATGAAACAAGGAAAGATATTCTCTGGGGACGGTCAGCAGTGGACCCAAAATACGCGCTTGGACTATACCCTGGTTGTATAGTCTCTTCATAAATGTAAATTTTACTACCTTTTAACGTGAAAAATCTGTGTTCACTTATGTCAGTACTGTATGAGTCCAGTGTGTTGGGCGACCGGTTTTGGTTAGGTAGTTTATAGCTTTTGACTACCACGTCGTTGTACAGAGTTTTGAATCACACCACTGCC
This sequence comes from Fasciola hepatica, assembly GCA_948099385.1. Classification (NCBI taxonomy): domain Eukaryota; kingdom Metazoa; phylum Platyhelminthes; class Trematoda; order Plagiorchiida; family Fasciolidae; genus Fasciola; species Fasciola hepatica. Next base: position 1,909,773 of record CANUEZ040000126.1, on the reverse strand, counting down.
AGTCACTTTGGTGGTAGACGGCAATTCACTATTGTCTGGCTCATTACCACCCCAGCCATACAGTGACCTTTTGTGTTTATCCATTCTAAGTCTAAGCATCTGGTTATCGACCAACCCCATTACTGCAGTGGCCCTTCGAGGCTATGGAGTATACCTCTTCCTAACGTGTGTTAAATTAAGTACAAAAGCTGGAGCATATAGGCAGTGGTGGGTGACTGCTTATTGAAAAAATTACTGGTTATCGAGCAATAGCAATATAATTCAGATTTTTTACGTAATTATGCAACCAGGATACGGTTCGAGCACTCTTTTTCAGGTTTGTCACTGACCGTCCCCTGAGTGTACCCTTGAGGGTCGCCCGATAATACGGTCGAGGAAGTTTCAGATGACACTCAGATAAGTGCACTTGCTCCCTGGGTTGTCTACGAATTATACAATATTACCCAAGGGCTAAGTTTCAGGTGTGTGAATTCTCGCGTTAAAAGGATAGGTCGTGGATACATTATCTTATTGAAATGGGTTGAAAGGCGGTTAGAATTGTTTTTCTTGGACAAGCATTATCGTACTGCATAAGATGAAACTACTCCATATTTAGGACGTCTTTTTATTTTAGGTAACACGAATGTTTTGCATGTAAACGACGCAAAGTAACCGCGATTTTGCAAAATGAATTTGAATATCCTCTTTGAGGACACTCAAGGGATGTCCTAGTGACTCATGTGCTGTCTGGGATTCAGTGACCAACGATATACCAAAATTGAACAGGCAAACAATACTTCACCTAGCCTGCATAATGTTCCCAAGAAGGTCCCATTTGAAGTAGAGCTGGGAACTCTCTTTGAATATACTGCGAGCACAGAGGCTAATAATCTTTACTTATAAATTTCATTCAACTGTAACACAGTAACTTAGGATGTCGCCCAACAGCACCCCCTTTACGGGATTCATTTTGGGGCCAGTATGAGCAAACTGAGGGCACTTTTAGTTATTGCACGTCGGGATGACACCGGGAATACGTAACGTATGCAATAAGCTTAAAACCATAACTAGAATTTCTTTGAGAAAAGGAACACGGTAAGATGGAAGATTATCCGAATTGTACTCAGCGGAAATATAAAAGTACACGGAGTCTGCAATACGAGTAAACAAACAAGTTCTCAGTTCATTTTTAATCATCGCATTGGGAAAATATCATTATGCCATTTAGGCAGTGCTGCCGGGACCCTGAAAAAGCCCATCTTGCTATACCCACCGATCTCAAAACAAATTATGGCTTCCCCTACTATACGTGAATAACCCCTCTAACTATCTTCATCCTGTCTATCTACACCACATTACCGGATTTTTCAACGATAAAATTATAATTTTTATATAGGCATACCGGAATGTATCATAGAAGTATGCTTATCAATAGACAAGCTGGGAAATGTAGTGTGTATATTTTGAACTTTAGTTGCAGGAAGTCCCATGGTAAGAACATTCCGCGCACAATTCAACCAGGTGTAATTCGAGCGGTTATAGGAAAAAGTGGGTAAACCATGCTTTATATATGTATATACCGTCAGAAACTGTTTTGCCTTTAGGAAAAAATTCCTAACATAGTGGTTTACAACAACAGGATAAAGATACTTGGGAGGGTTGTGTGAGCAAAGCAAGGGTTAGTTGAACTGAATTCTATAATGGGGTACTGGTATCCCGAGATTTACTTCCGAACTGCTGGTATGCAAAGGCGAGTCTGGCAGCACTGCTAAACACCATAATGATCTAGCCCTAAGCTTGCTGTCATTTTGCTGTGACTGTCTTCCCAACTGGTGTGCTTCTTGGGTATTGAAAACAGCTATAGCTGATGGGTTTTGCCGCACATACACATTAATAGTCATGATAAATGTCAGAAAACTACATTTATTTGAAGTATAGCATTGTCTGTATTGTACCTTGAGGATCCACATAACTTCGCCCAAAGTTACCCATATTTGCCCACAGCACTGTGGTCAATGTGTTCCTCTGGTTATCCATTAACGGTTGTCAATTTCCGTTTGAGAATATACTTGATTTTTAAAAATTCTCAAGAATTAAGTGACATAGCTCAAGCACATTTTGATACCGAACACCTTTGTAAACTATAGTATTTTACAGAGTAATAAAGGTATACTCCCATGCTACATATCATATTCACTACCGAACTAGCACAAAATAGGTCATAAGTCTAATTTTCAACGCCTCTTAGTCATAGTAAGAAGTGGAAAACTTGACGCCAATGTCAAAATGGGACCCTAATTTTTGTCGTGCTCCTCCGAGAACCAGTCAGCGTAAATGGGGTGCGTAACATTCGCATTCTGTCACCCGGCACATTTTATGTACTCTAAATCATTCTGAACATTCTATTTGAACCAACCTACGTCAACGACAGCTTATTTGTTGGGCCCAACTCTTCTTTTGTTCACGCACCAGACAGGTTTACCAATCTCCGGTCCCATCCACCACGATTTGCTGAACTGGCGTCCTAATAAATTAAAAATTAGATTTTTAAACCTACGGTTATAGGTGAATGGGGAGTTTTGTTCTAATAATCTAGTTTATTTGCGTCTAATACATCTGACCGGTTCACTTGTCCCCGACCTTTCCAAGGCAGAAAGCACTAAAAGGTACCTCATTCTTTTTTACAAAAGATTATTTAAAACACTATGTCCAAATTATTTATCTAGGCTTATTTGGCCCACCTATTCTTCTGTGTTTTCAGCTTCAGGTTTCTCAATTGGCAGAAAATTAGTTTATATATAAATGGACTAACCGGCCGTAAAACCTGAATTGAGCTTGTGTTTCCTGTTCGTGTCGTGCAGTCAATGGCACAGGACTGTGTTTGCAACTTCTGTTTTCGTAAAAGCGGCTTTTCTTATGTATTGTCCAAGGCAGTTATGGGAAGACTTACGATTTACTAAAGATAAGGTTGATAACCACTTCCCGGTTCAAGGCGAAATTACTTTGGGACCCGGAATAATTGATGTCCGATACCAAACTGGTAAAAAATTCGGAGCGTCAAGCTTCGTAACGATTTTCCCACTGAATCCCCGTTGGCAAAGCTGAGAACGGTTTCCTAGGGAAACGATCTGTAAAAAATGGTAGGCTTTTCAATTTCTTGCGGTTACCTACGATAGGTATAGTGGCGTGCGCTTCTTGCAGCTTTCCCAGTGTCGGTACAGGGAACACTTGAACGACGCGGTTGCTATCGTTTGCTGAAAGCTGCAACGTCAGTGTCGGTATCCGGGCTGTATCCCGCAAAACCAGTGAAGCCACTGGCGTAACCGCGCTTTAATATTCATTCATATCAGGAATTAGCCGGCTGATCCCCTTCAGTAACGTCCTGTTAGCGTAACTGGACGCATTCACTGGAAATGAATGAAAAGTGAAACCTGTAAATGTCAAATATGTTGAAAGACTTGTCTTATGGTCTTCTAGGTGATCTGAACAGCAAGCCTTGTGATGTCGTCATCGGAACATGCACCGCAAGAATAACGTTTGACGGAAATGACAAGGACACCCTAAGGGATTCTGTAAATTGGATTTTCTGAGTCAGTCGAGCACGTTGTCAGTGGCCCAGGGATTGTTTGGATAACTGCTGTGGCGCAGACTACTCAAACGAAAAGCAATATACTCTGTGGTTTTGATACTGCCACTAGTGGGCTTCGAGTATCTGCTTCGTCGTCGGAGGTGGACAACTGCACCTGTTTCTTCTATAGAACTTCGATCACTTGTGAAATACATCAAAAAAAGACCTACGGAATCCGTTTGGAAGTTTCATTCTGATGGTAGCACCGCTCAAGGGCAGCTGATCATTCAGTTCCATTTGCTGAAATTCCCCTGGGTGTCCAATTCCCCTACGCGAAAAGACTTTTCATCGTTTTACTTTTAGGTAAGCGAATTCACATACGTGTGCAATGAGAATGACATTTTACAAGAGGGCATTTTTGTCTGGTTTCCGGTGCACTTTTACCAAGCGGTGAAGCCTTCGCCCTATAACATTAGGGTTCAGAACTGACTTATCATCTGCGGTCAACCAAGTTCAGGTGTTCGCAAATGCATCTTCGTTGATGCATTCCAGGACTACGGTGGAGGCCGGTGATTTTGGCTGCATCTGAAAACAACGATAGCCCGAATGCTCGATAAAAACTTATCGATAAGAATCGTACTATGGTCAACCAACATATCAAGTAAGGCAACGCATTTGAAGCCGATGTTGTCGGCGGAACGTGTGTTGATGCCACCAACCAACAAAATGGTGGCAAGCACATAACGGCGTGTTGATTGCAATGGACAATCAATGAAGTCCTCAATATTGTTGTTTCTGAATCCGATTGACAAACCACCTTGTTTGTCTCCTTCGATCCATTCAATTCTTGCTAGTGATTTACGAATCAACATAACTTTGTCCGGACTAAATCACTGGAGAGTATATTTGCCAACGCGCAAACCGGTGGCGCCCGATTTTATCTCAAGATCGCGATTTTTGTACCATTCCATATACAATCAGTTCACGTTGAGTCCATTGATCAGCGTGTAATGTTACTTAGCGCATTCTGAAAACACATGCAACCGTATCGTCCTGGTTCGAACTTGCCTATTTCGGTTGTCCGCGGATTACTCACGGGTGTTCGAGCATCCTATGACAGGTTCGGGTAATAGTTTTGTCATTTTTCACGAAGTCTTTTGCGATGCCAATAATGTGTCATAATGGGGGATCCGTGGTAGCAGCAGTCCTTCGGGGGCTTTGGAAACTGAACAATAATTTATAAATGATGAATAATTGACCATCTCTCTCGGCGACATGTGCTTGCGGTAAACCGGGTTCCATTGATGTGCCAGGTGATTCTGTCACACCATGGGTGGACCACTGGAAGGCTACTGTATGGGATTCACCTTCGTCGCCGCGCGCAACAGCCCGAGGCCCAAACATTTCTCTAAGCCGCTGGCGTTGAAGCTGCCATCTATGATCCGTCACTCTCCTGAATACCTTCTTGCGTAAATAGCAGTAACACCTGGGGAGTGTGGTATCGGTCCAGTTAGTCATGTACGCAATCAGACAGTCTCACACGCACGCACCGTTATAGACTGACGATTGACTGATATCCGTTCGCGCACACGTACACACATCACTGTGATTTTACCCATGCCACGGACGGCTTGCTCTATTCAGTCAGTCTGGCACTGAGCCATATGCGCTTCTTGATTCGTTACTGCTGGGCGGCCCTGCTTGACCGCACTCGATGGCTTGCGCTTGATAATAAAGGATTCATTTGTCGACTTGTCCGCTTGCAACAGTGTATACTGATGCATTAAAAACCAGTCCTGTTGCGTACTGTGCTCTCGGATAACACAGAACACACCAAAAAAGATGTTTGCGCCATCTATCTGACGCGGAGTTATGTCACGCAGTTCGGCCAAAACCGTTGTCTGTGACACAAAACTGAACGTTTCGCGTTAAATCTAAGATAAGCTGTCTTAAGTGAGATACGGCGATTCCGACGAATAAATTGTGCTATTCTATGTGATCGCAAAATGCCAGTAGCTTTGATCAACGGATCGTTGTGGTAAATAGACGCAGCAATCAGCGAAAAATGATAGTTTTTATTTTTGGGACTTAGGATAACTTCGATCAATTTATCACGAAGTGCTCTGATCGACCGTTCTTTACTCATAGAATCCAGTAAGGATGCGAGCCATTTAGTCGACTAATACAAGGAGAAGCCAGTCATCGATAGTATCAGCCTGAATAGACGATTCTTTTGTGTGTTTCCAGAGGGCAGTACGTACATGGTCGGTTCGAGACATTTCATCTTGAATGTGCAAGTTCCATCACGATGATGACGGTCTCCATGCGTAATCGTTTCAGAGGGACTGATAACTGCTACTTAGTGGCTTCGTCATAATTCATCCCATTCTCGTTTCTCCTGTCCGATGGAGAACGTTTCATTTTAATATCACTACTTCTGTCCCATTACCTGATCGAGTTACGATTAATTTACAGTTCCTTTAGGTTATTTCAAATCTTAACGATGGTGTCTCAATATACGAAAATTTGCTGAAATTTCTTTCTTGCGGTTTGCACAAAATCTTCCACCAGTACAATCTAGAACTTTTCAGACTGTATCGGCCACGTCCGTTGCAAGTTACCGTAGTGATTGGAAGTACATTGACGACTGGGACTAGTGGCATTGAAATTACAAAGGCTCCGGCCCAAACTAGACATACTTAAGTGGCGAGAACAAAATTCGAAAACGATCGTGATCGAAACTGTACTGTGTGCAGTCGTCGTGTCCATGATTTCACAAATGTAATAAGAAACACAGAGTAATGCTATGTAATTGCATGTTTAGGTTATCAAGTTCTCTCATTGATTTTACTTTCTGTCTGGCAGTCACATGTACGATGGTGGCAAATCTGTATCCGGAGTCAATATCACATCAGAAAGATGAACATTTCTCGGGGTGTGTCGGAAGCCTTATCTACGAAATTTTATCATTGAAATTTTGAACTTATTGCTGTCCATTTTCTGTTATTCCATACTTCAATTTCTTTGTTATAAGTTATGAACTCATTCCTTAGTTGTTTCGTCAGTTTTTCAAAGTCACATTCCCTCTGTACAACGTTATTCCATATTCTTATCAGTACGGGGGCTAGTCTTGTCGACTTGGCTTTTGCAACGCCTTTTTAAGTTTTCGTTGTTAGGGCTGATCCCTGATCATCCCGAAATTTTCAAAAGTACTTCAGCTAGTGGTGAAATTCGACACTTTATAAAGTGCTTCATTTTTTCTCGCTCCTGCAAACCTGACGTTAAATTATGGACACCGTTTATTGTTATTATTTTACTAATTTTCAAATTTCTGATCTTCTCCAGCCATAAGTAACCAAGAAATAAAACATTCGAAAGCAAGGTGTGGATGAATATAGGTTTTCGATGATTTCATTCTCAAGCCATTACAATCAAACTCATATGCAAAGAACATAGAGGAACTAAGGGACATGTGTAGTTAGTCGGTAAATCAGTCGGTTAGCCGGTCAAGTCATCGTTAAACAGGGGACGGGGAAAATTACGTGTCACCGTCAGAGGCCCGGATCATCATCACTTTTTTGGTTGATGTCAGCGACAGTTGGCCACGGAATTTCTTGTGCCTGAACCAATTTCTTTTGTAAAAAAAGCTTAGTAGCCATAGTAGTCGGATTCTGATTGTCTCGGCTGTTGCTGCTGTCCTACATGTGACTGATTTCGACTGATTCGGTGGGACCGTGTACAGGATGCTTATTGACGGCACTGGATCAGCCATGTGACCCGAATCTAACAGATGGACGACGATAAAACTCGATACATTTCTCCCCTTTACGTTGAAGCCAACGCGGTTGGTGCTCCTTAATGCACTTAGAAGCCACGTTGTTCGGTGCACATAAGTGGGTACCAAGTGTACACCTGCAATGATAAATTATTATTAAATCCGTCAAAGTGGACAATTTATCCTTGTTCTCGCATTTTCTGGTGCTTGGTGTTGAGAATAAGAATCTCACCTTGGCATTCAAATGCAGCATGAAACATCGAACAGAGCCAGGAAATGAGCCACAAATGAAAAACCTTTCCTCAAACTTCCTTACAAAGGAAGTACTTTAGCTAAGATAGTTAGCAGGGTTCTATCCTTCCCGTGTAAATCTAATTCTTACGTTCAGATGCTTAATATAGTCAGTTAGCATCGTTCAATTTGACAACAAGTAGAAATTGCCTTTGTTGACCTATTCATTGGTCATTTATCAATTTAAGCGCAACTTTCGTGGGTCGAACAACAGAGCATCTATGCGAACGTAATGAAGAGCACCGACTACTTTGGATTCAACATGGAGAAAGAGCAGCTGCATCAAGTTCTATCGAGGCCCGTTCGTTAAACTCAGGTTACGCGGTTGACAAGCAGAAAAGTAAGACAGTGTGTCTAATAAATGTTGATAGATCAATGATGCTTCCAGTTTCACCGGGTCTACTAGATTAATCTTGTCATCTACACTGTCATTTGATGACTGGGAGGATTGCAATGTAAATCTGATTTTTAAATAATTCGAGTTGTTATCTAAAGCACAAAGTATTGAACTAAACCGTGCTTAAAATAAACATACTGCAGTTTTCATTATTATCTACTAGAGATACAACACAATAAAATCACGGCAAAACAAAAACGGCGTTGAAATGACCCTGTATACAATAACTTCTCTCTGGGTTTATTTATTACTTCAAACCGTTAAGTCGGAAACCGCAGGTGATCCATCACTCAAGCCTTCCTTTTCAGGTAGGTCTGGTTACCAGTGTAAAAGCTGTTTTTTCGTTGCCATTCAAGCTAATAATTATTGTTTGAAGGTCGGATATAAGAAGAAAAAGAGAATTTCATCGCCTAGATAGTCCAAGTATCTTGCAATGATGTAGAATTGTGTTGCTTAGTCTAAGTCGAACATGCGAGCGCTGGAAATTGGTTGTTCTATCAGACCCATTTCGTTTGTGTCGACAGGATTCATATAGCAACTTCACCAACTTCAATTTGACGGAATTTGATTGTATTACCATCCTATCAATGATCTATGTTGTTTTCTTATAAAAAGCAGTGTATTTTAGGTGCAGATCACCAAATTTCTACTTATTCTAGGATGGTGCATAAAAGTAGTCAAGCTTCTCTACGGTTGATATTTGGAATGACATTTAAGTATCCCAATTATGCACTATTTTGGCAATTTAATCTCATTTGAATCGTAGGTAGCTGTAGTGTTTGAGAAACAGTACTTCATACTGTGATGATTGATCATAATGCAGCTGTTCATTGTCACGCCTTGGTATCATTACTTACATTCGAACCTGGAATGGGTAAATAATAAACTGTGATCCGTATTTCAATCTGTTGCGTTCTGCTATGCGTTCAGACCTGAGATAATTGCTATAATTCATTCACTGCGATAGAATTTCACAGGTGCATAGTTTGGGCAGGAGATTTACGGAGCTTCAAGTCCGCAAGTGCAGTTCCTAATTATCACAGTAGCGTGAATGGACGAAGAGTCAGTCCATTTTAAGACCAGAAGTTAATTCTTTCATTTTGTCAGTTAATCAAGAATAAACTTAAGAACAAGGACATGTGGCTCCGGGTTTCGATTTCTGGTACATGTGGTATGGTATTATATCCGTATGATAGGACGAAATTCTCCGGAAGCACGTGATCTGTTTCGTGGTCACTTCCGTTCATCACGTATTCGTACCCGGTGTTAGTCTGCCCAAACATCCCTTAATTTGAACACTCCACAGTCGTAAAACTGGCCAAGTGCTTCCGGAAAAAGGATGTCCTGTCATCCAGATACAATAATATACTACTTTCATTAAAAATTGTGCTATTCCGCCACCGGGGATAATGTCGTTCACAATCATCTCTAAGTTCCCGAGTGTCATTCATTTGATTAGGTCACATATTAGGCTTCTCATCTTTGCATTTATCTAACTCAAAAATCCTTTTTAGATTCTCCATTGTTCTGGTAGTTATTTTTATGTATTTTAAAGTTGTTATTGAACTGAAGTAAAAAGACGTGAACAGTTATGACGGTAACGTTTTTTCTCACACCATGTTTACAAGTGTGGAAATTTATCTGGGCTTCTCAACTTTTCATGCAAAGCAGATCTTGTTTTATGCTAGGTGCTAACCTCTTTGAACCTTATTTGGCACACGAAAGACTCTTCGGGGCCGTGGTTCAAAATGCCAAAGAAATTGATGCCAACAAAGACGGTCTTATTAATGAAGAGGAACTTACCACATGGTTGGATAAAATGGCCCGGTGGGTAAATTCCGTGTTACGCCCCATCAGACTGTATCACAAATTATTTGTCATTAAACATAACGCACTAAGTCACCTTTCCTGTTCATTTTATTCTCCTGGCGATTAAAACACAGAAGAAATGAAACTCAGTGATTGCTAATGAAGGATTTATAGAGGAAGCGCCATGTTAATGAGTGCATACAACTGTCTTTTCCAGTTAAAGTTTAATAACGAAACGGATATTAGATAGCCATATCAACTTGCATTTATTTACAGTATGTGGGCTTTTTCCCACATGAGGTACATTATTTCTCAATGTTCTCCCTGCTTATTTTATCCTAGTGCTGACGGCCACGTTAGATCATACGTTCATGTTTAAACTTTTCGGGTGGTTTTATACCCAGTGATCGAAAAAGGGTATAGCGAAGCGTACATGTTCGTGAAAGTAGTGTTTTTCTCTTCTGACTTGTCTTCGTCCTCCCCTACACAACAATTCTAGAACATTTCCAGGAAGGTGAATTGGTCAATTTCAGATTTCCTCATTGGGAACTTGGCTGGCTATAGTGAGATCCAGATCACAGACACCATGACATTTGGCCTATGATGCCGAACAGTTTGTGTTAAGATGAGTGCGGTGCTCTTCCATGGGGGTTGCGCCTGTATGATCTTCCCATAACAGAAAGAAAACTCAGTGAAACGGGCTCAAGAAGCTCGCTGTATTTTTGTGATTTCACATCGAAAAGCGGCAATCCTCCGCGGAGGATTACTGGCTCTGCATACTACATACTGACCATCACCATTTAGCCTAGAATTGAACTGTTATGAAACGAAAACCTCCGCTCAGAACAAACTAAATAAATGGTAAACTATAAACACAAAATAACCAAAAGTGATGGTATCAAACGTGCTATCCGGTGGCAAACAGTTGAAGCATCGGGGTGGTTCATTCATTGTCATTTTGGTCAACCGGTGATAGTAAAAAGATAAATGTTTTTTTAGTGTACAGATGCACAACAGTAGTTGTCAGCCCGGATGTATATTTCTATTCAGATTGCCTTTGCAAATGTCTTCTGTTGTTGTGTGACTTTGAAATTGTTACTTTTATGCTCTAGCAGTTGATCTTTCTTCTCTTATGCAATTTTTGACTACCTCCTTTTTAAAGTGAAAGCCTACATTGGGGGAAATGATCTATCCAAGCCATCGGTTGCTTGTTGATCCTCATTCGGGAATCATACGGATAGGACAACCGTCACAGGAGTCGATCGTTTGCGGGCGACGAGCTGTTACTACGCAAAAGCCAGTGACAGAATTGTGCTGCACCGTTTAGTGTGTATGCCAACCAAACCTTTGAGAGTCAGCCCGGATAGCCTGATGGTTAAGTGTTCGACTCATAATTGTCCAGTTTCATTTGGGGCTTGAAGGATATGCACCGCTAGTGATTCCTAACAAAGATAAAGCAGCCATACAAGTGGTCCACGGTTTTTATTGACAAATTGAGTGTTTGTGCTTTACGACGAATCACTTCATGAATGATTATTTCTACTACGGGGACTATCTAAGTCTGTTCACAAACTTTGTAGTGGGACAGAAATTGAGGCTAGAAGGAGACGTGTTTACCTTGATCAATCATTTATAATCAATGTGCTCTGCTGATGCACAAAAATCACACTAAAATTCATTCTGACTGAAAGGCGGCCTCAAGTTGCCTAGTGATGGCACCGCATATTTTATAGTAGTATAACGATCGTTTCCATCATAGGTGAATCCCGGAAAACATCTCACAGTTAAAATATGACGAAAAATTTAACGTTTCCATTGGCTAGGTAGTAATGCCACCAAGTGATTTTGGTGATTATATCGGCGAATATGGTTGTTGACGTAACTCGTCTGTTGGTAATCACTTTACTACATGAACATTTTCGTCGGAGAAGACGGTAGACTTTATTTATTACTGCTTTCTGATAAGACACTATTATTAGTAATCAAAGATCGTAATTATTTCTTAGGGTGAATGACTTACCGAAGGCAGCACAACGGTTGGAATTGTGTGATGCGAACAGGGATAGTGAACTGACTTTTGATGAGTACACCAGATGTACTTACGGGGTTGGTGAAAACCAGCTGCTTCGCACTACAGCCGGGGATTATCATCATGGATTTCAGGTAAGAACAAAGCCCACAATTCACTTAACTGCTTAGACAATGTCCGTGCTCTCGAGTGACTTTACATTTTCGTCTGAATTTCTCTGACCAAGTCATACGGGTTTTGCTTGGTATCTGCCTATTACTCCCGGGTCAGTCACGGTACATTCAGTGATGTCCGTCACGAGTGATTTCCTTTTGATTGCACCCTCAATCAGCTAGTTGCGAGACCAGTATTAACCCTTATTTGCGATGCCTAATTTTTCATTAAGCTTCGACTGCAGTTAAGCCGAAAGTTGGATTCTATCTTCTAATTAAAAGAATTATCTCTGTTCTTTTTTTCCTCAGTGAGAAATCCGTGTAGCTGCAGTGAAAGAAAGCTGAGAAAAGTGAACCGGTGTTTCTTGCTAAACTTAGTCAGCTTTTTTTCACTGTGCATGAGATTCGGCCTGACATCCAAGAGGCAGCTGACAAATGGCTTATTTATATTTTTGATAATGACTATGGTATTTGTTTTGCATTTGATACCCGTGCGCAGAATTCAAACTCACCTGTTAATCCAGTAGCTATCGCACGGTTCTCCCGCGCAAGTAAATAATGAAGATTACTACATGAACAAATATCTGTTAAGATCGCGAGATAAACCCACTAGGGTGATAAGAACACCGGTTACAGGCACACACGTCTTTGGCGATTTCCTTCTCAAACCGTTTCAATCACATGCAAATGGTGACAGAAGTAATAGGAAAGCTAATTGCCATTAGTAATACATGTCTCACTCAGTGATTATGAGAAATAGCTGCCAGGAGTAGGCAGATAAGTCAGCTTTGATAAAGTAACTGTTCTATGTCATTTCCGCGCTCATAGTTGATTTAACCCACTTTCGTCCAGGGCAGTTGAAGTGATTGAATCAATTTTATCTATTTGCATAGCTCTGCTCTGAAGCGATGGAGGCCAATTTCTTCCACATTTTCTAGCATCCAAGGCCTGGTGCGTTTTGGGGCACATGGTAGACCGCTGCAGAGGACGAACGTATGTCTATTAGGTGACATGCTTCTACCAAGTGTGCAGCATTCGAAATTGATATACCTGCATTCCCTCTGTGACGAATAATATCGGTTGACGTGTTTAGATAATTGCTTAACATCCAGCCCACCTAAGTAGCGTCATAGATGTACCTGGACCAATTAACGACTATAGATGAAGTCAACAAAGGTAGATTATCTTTGTTCGGCTATCTAAATGAGGGTGTTGTCCCGAAAGCACATCTGATCCCGGACCACACTGCGACGTGCAGGACTCTACTGATTCTTTCAGCCGTGATATCACCTTTGAGTGGAAGTTTGATGGCAGCACTTTTCGATCTCCGATATTCTTACTGGCTCTACTCATCGGATTATTTTTATCAATGAACTTCTCCGGATATCAACTGTCTAGTACCAACTGAATGAAACATTTTTAACTCGAGTTAGAACCAGTATTTCTAGGAGCTGGACCAGTGAACGGAGAGAACGAGCACACAGGAGAGGTGGGGGGGGGGGGGTCGGTGATGTTCATCGGTCGTCCAGATGCGTTAGCGTCGTAACATTAGAAACGTGGATCCGATATCTCCTACACCAGGTTAGAACGTGCGCACAACCTTGACACCTGTTGATCCATAGGCTCACGCGCTGATTGGCTATGAACTCAGTGTATGATGTTTGTCCTCATTTGGCAAGAACACAGAGTGCACACAGCGGCAACGCAAAACAAATGCGCGCAGATTATGCTTCCAGGGTCTTTTAGTAAACTTTCCTAATTTCGTAGCCATGTTGACTTGATTGCTTTTGGTTTGGTGATGAAATCACGGAAGAAGTACGTTCTCTTACAACCCGCGTTCAGATTTATGTTCACTAACTTCAGTACTCTTTGGTTTTTTCATTACAAACCTAATCTTTACATTGCATAGCAAACTATTTAGCAAAATATTTGCTATTCTACCACTTCCGGGATTCCTCGTACAATAATTTACTTCAGTCCAGTTTCAGTAACCATACTCCATGCGATGATCCCGATGGCTTTCTATCGACAGGAAAGTAAATTTTAGACAGAAAGACTAGTGGAGTGAACTGGTGAGAAGAGAGGAACCTTGTGAAAGATAAATTTCAGCAGTATTTGGAAACCCTGCAAGGTCGGTAAAACCATACCAGGCTGTTTCCTTATTATGCACTTTCGCTAGTCCTTCCTACTATGCGTTGACCATTTGTCTGTCACTGTGATGCTCCACATTAAGCTATCACGATCACCAGATCCATGTCTCCCACAACCCATGAGAATGAGAAAACTGTCGTTGGACAGAGAGTGATTAGGGTATAATGCGACAGCGTGTTTGTAGCATGCACCTTGCAACGGTAAAATAGTCACCGAGCTTGGCAGCAAACATTCAGTTAAACAGTTATGTATCAAAATGGACGAAGGTAAATCTTCCTTCTGTCCTTCTGTACTAATTACTACATTCAGATTATTGTGATGAATGCCCTCTGCATCACTTATTATTGAAGAGACATTGAGGTTAACAATTTGAATGCTTTTAAGAATAAAAGCGGCATGCTTGGTTCCGCGGAGTGCTACTATTGGGATTTTCACTTATGGTGCTTCTTAACGAATTGACTGAATTGGTGGTGCAACATCTGTCATGTCTCCCAAATTTAAATAGCACTATTGATCTTCACCTGCACAAAGTTACGTTGTTTCCTACCCATTCGTTTCACGGTTAGCCACTCACGAAAAGATGGTTGAATTCAAAAAGCTGCCGTGCATTTTTAACAAACAATTCAGTCAAGATGAGCTGAACTTTTATTCTCATGCCATATTTGGATTCGAAATTCATTAGTCTCAACAGACTTCCCTGAGTTGATCTGTCAGTGGCAACACGTCTTCTGTTTCTTTCAAAGTGGAACTTAGCCTTCATTTTACAGCTTGTGATTTTAAATGCAACACGCGATTAACAATGAAGGGACCATCGAATCAGTCGCTTTTAATTAATTCCCTCTTCTTCTTTGTCTTCTTCGAATCCTCAGTTCATGCACTCTGAGCGGATTCGTTTTGATGCGGCTGATGAGGACAGGAATCATCGACTTTCGATTAAAGAAATGGCCATGTTCTTGTGGCCACAGCATTATTCATCTATGGAGGAGATGCAAGCATCCATGGTACTCGCCATGATGGACTCAAACCACGACATGGCAGTCACTTTTGACGAGTTTGTCAGTAAAGGTGAGTTTCTTGCTGTTGACATGAAGATTTTTGACTTATATTTTCACGTTTGAATCATTGTGATCGCTGCTGGTTTTCCTAGCTGATTGACAAAACCGCTTTTTCAGTCCAGGTCATGGAACCTTAATGCGAAATTTCCTTGGCCTATGGAATGGAAAGGTAGCTCACATACTCTGTGCTTATTTTTGTTTTCCGGAATATCTCCAGATTACAATGTACTGCTGTGACAGCAGTGAATTGCGTACAGAAAACACTCGTATCACGCATTTCCGAGGTGCCGTTTCAGGTAAAATACGAAGTGCCAAAGGAAATGAACGGATATTTTGTTACTTTAATCGTTTCTAACAAAAACTCTAATTAAATTTCATTAGCTTCGGTGCTTATTTCCAATTATGGTATGGTTAATGCCGTCTGGAGGGTGTATTAAGAAGTCAGGCTACGTGGAATTTATTTTTTGAATCCATTTGTGTGAGTTTTTTTGTCCAGAAACTAATTACAGTTGAAGATAAATCTCAAAAGTGACATGTCATCCGTATGCAAAGGCAGATGATACAACGAAGACTGACATGTGGACTTCAACTCAGACCAATATCCATTAAAAACCTGCCTAGATTAGGAATAGCATTCGAATGCCACCCTTATTATGAGGTAAAACGTAGACAAAACTAGAAAAACAGCTTTTTTAATAGATTTAACTGATGCGAGTTCCAGTTCCTTTTGTTATTCTATGGACCATCCGACGATTCTTTTTCACGCACAAAGTGAATTACAGTAAAAAGGGTAAGTCCCGTAGTTCTAAAACACTGTGGGAGGAGTCTGTAGGGAACATTCAAATCAAAACCAGTTGGCTGATTCTATCTTTAAAAACGGAAGGGTTGTGGGTGGATGGAAAGCCAGTAATGAGAACGTTGTTTCGTGGCTTACCCGTCCGGAGAGAAAAGAAAATTGGGAAGTTGAGTTCCAAGATCGACCTACAGATACCTGATAAGGGTGACTAGCTGCCCGTGCTCGGGATTGGTGTTAGAAAGTAATGGGAACGAGAAGAGCTGAAGCAAACTTGGAGGAACAAAACCCAAAATATTGGTGGTAGACTTGGGAGAATAAAGCATCTCCCCGGCGGTGGGCAACCTTCTGCAAATTGGATGTTAAAACTGGGTCGTCTACCAGACCAATGGTCTTACGTTGAACCTGGTCGAGAGGAGACAGTTAAGAAGACAAAGCTCCGTCCCACACAACAACAGTATTCCAGTGTGGAACAAAGTTGAGCTTTGTGCAGAGGAGACGAGCTAGTTTGGAGAAGCGTCTGGTGCGGACGAGAAAACCACTCTTGCTCGCAGCACCAGAGTCAAGCGAACATTTGTGTGAAGACCAAGATAGAGAGGTGTCTATCGAAAGATTCAGGAAAGGCATTGAGTTGGAGAAACGAAGGGGAACCGAATAAAAATTTAAGTGGCAGAAAATGCATGGTTTTTTAAAAAAGTCGAGAAAGGATACGTTTTAGAAGCTTTGAAGAGAACATGATTTTGAGAGCGACAAGGGGAGATCTATCTAAGGTCCGAACTCAGTGATGATATCACAGTCGATGTTGGTGGCATGACGGGAGGTGGGATACGAAAGGGAGTGGAGTACGGGGCATCGTCTGCAAAAGCGTGGATGGGGTTGGAAGTGGTGGATGGGAGATTAGTAATGAAAAGCAGAAAGAGAATGGGTAATAGTACAAGACCTTGGGGAATACGAGCATTCACGCGGAAAAGCTGTGATTGTACTCTATTGACTCAAACGGATATGATCCGGTTACTGAGAAAAGTAAATGTCCACAAGACAATGGCTGGAAGAAATCCAAAATTGGGCAACTTGGGCAGTAAACCATTGCACCACACAGGGTCTTTTGAGACCAGGTATGTTTCTCCGTGGTTATCGACTGCTGTTGGCTGCGAGAGCGAGACCATAGCCAGTAGAGTACCTGTGGATTGACGAGGCTGGAATCCCTATTGACGATCAGTTAGCAGTCCTGCACTTTTGAGGAACGGCCACAGTGAGTCAGAAATTATGGTCTACAGAATTTTCCAAATGGCAGTAGTTAAGGAAATAGGACGGTGGTTGTTGGGATCGGAGGAGTCAATACGTTTTGTGGGTATGAATTACGGCTTTTTCCATGGGGCGAGAAACGTACTAGGTTGGAGAGAATAGCAAAGAAGATGGCGCAAAACTGATGCTATCTCTAGGGCACACATTTTCAGGACAATGGATGAAATATCGTCCTGACCGGATGGTTTGTTTTACTCGAGTGATTTTGAGATGTAACGGACCTTTCTGTTTGTGAGCAGGGAATGAAAGTACGGCGAGAAAGAGTGGTTGGAGGTGGAAGAACAGAAGAGTCGAATGAATTGGAATTAGGGTCAAACCCGTAAGCAAAACCTCGGATTTCTGGAGGAGTTTGCATACTACAAAGCCAGAGGAGTTACGAACAGGGGGAGAAATTCGTGGGGCAGAAATTCCAGAAAACGTCTGTGGCTAGAGACCAAAATGATCGGCTCCCATTAGCAGGAGCAGCTACGCATTCGGCTTTGTGGTGGATGAAACGACCTTTGGCCTTCTGAAAAGAAGGTTAGCATTTGTTTCTGGCCAGCACAAAGAGTCTACGAGATTGGAAAGTAGCGAAGCGGGAACACCCTCTGAATGATGAGTTTTTCAAGCACACAACGCGATTGCAGGCGTGGGCAAACCACTCAGGAAAACGTTGTTTACCTGGTTTGGAACTCGTGGAATAAAAAAGGCATGTCTTGGAGAACAGTCTCCGTAAAGTTAGAAACGGAGATATAAACAACAGAACTAAAGCAACAGCCAAGCCAAGGATAGGAGGCCAGAAAGTCACCAAGCCCACGTCAGTTAGTTGAATCATAACTTCAGAAGACGTGTTCAGGTTTGCAAGAAGAAACTGGGCGATAAAATGTGATGGCTAAGGAAATACGTCAGTAGTTCGATAAGCCGAGGGGATGAAGTTAGGTAATGTCAGTGAATAAAGAGGGAAAGGAATTGAGAAGATCAAGGGTATGTGCACGATCACTAGCTCAATGAGGTACGCACGGGGGAAATTCAACTAGCTGACTCAGATTGTTGACCGAACTGAAAGCTTCGGCTTATCACCCCACATCCGTAGTGTCTGAAGAGTGCGAAACCCAGTTCTCGTAGTGGACATAAAAGTCGCCGAGAACGGTATTTTGGTGACCGGGGTCTGATGCAAACAAGCTCTCAATGCCGAAAGACAATGAGTCAAAAGCTGATGGATCATAACTGTTGGGTAAGCGATAAAAGGCTAAAAATTAATGGTTAACAGAAAGAAACCGTAGTTCCAGCAATGTCATCTGGCTGTGGTCTAGCGGTTATCATCGTTAACTTTGGGCAAGAACGACTTGGATTCGATTCCCGCCAATGCTGGTCACTTCCTCACTTGTAAGTCTTTCACTCTAAATTCCCTTTCTGAATTGTTATGCTTTTCGCATGATTATTAAATAAAGTAAAATTTCCTTTAACTCGTGGTTGGAAAAGTTCAAATGTGAGTTACAGAAGGTAGTGACAGACTGATGGATGTAGACGCAGACACCAGCTTTGGGCGAGAATGAAAAGTAGTTGCGAAAATGAAGATGGTTAGTCTTCGACGAGAGGGAGATTCGTGTTTCCGTCAAGAATAAACCAGGAGGAGAAGGTCGGATAAAAGACGGTACAGTATCAGTATTGCATCTCAATGTACGAATGTTGGTGTGAACTAGGATTTTTTCTTGTAGTGTTTTCAGAGTGGTCTTTGGGCAACACTTTACCAATCATAAAATCTCAACTGTATTTATTAAGTTGTAGATCTGTCAATGCTTACTGACTATGGTTGGTCCTAACATTTGGACGGGTTGTAATTTAACATACAAACAATATTATTCTGTTCCTGTTCACACAAATGAACACTTAGTTATATAAATCAACATCTTGTACCATTTTGTTTCCCGAGAGAGAAAAAATGGTACGCATCTGAAGGCTGGTTACCAAAAGAGTACAGATGACGACAGCAAATAAATAACCAAATGGTTTCAGTTTAATTTACACCAGAAATTTTTCCTCTGTGACAAACACTGTATCACGTACGTGACCCAACACGTGTTGGAGGCTTCTCATTTTTCAAATTTGAATATTGTCTTGAAAACATGCATCAGCATTAACGAGGTGACCAGATAGTGATAGCTCACAACCGAACCTGACTTATGTTACACTCAGTTACCCTGACAATTTACGTGAATAACAAAGTCGAAAATTACTTCTAGTCTCTTCCTCTTCTCCCTCACGGAATGACCGATACTCTCAGAATCGGGCGGCCAAAAATTGCCAGGTTTAGTGGATTCGGCTATGGACCACTTCTTGCACATGGACAAAAATCAGGATAACCAACTGACCACGGACGAGCTGAAGCCGTGGTTTACCCCATGTAAGTGTTTTTCCTTATTATCTGCCCTCCAACTCATGGAGAAACTCGGTAAAAGAAAAACCAGTTCAGTTCATTTCAGACAACTGGTGACCATGCCCTGGGGGCCCAAGTTTTGGTTGCTATCTCTCAGCAGCAGTCTCAATGGAAGATAACCGAAGAAACAAGAGTAAGAAGAGACTTACAATTAGAATCAAGTCGACAGTTAAAGTTTACGAATACAAGAGCGCCGCCAGTTGCAACACCTGACCATATTCTCCAATGTACCTAACAGCTGATTGGGGTATCTCTTGGACCCCAACCAGGAAGCCTAGCACACTCTAGAAAGCCAAGTTCACTCGTTAGGCTTTTCATACCTTTCTTCCAAGTCATGAACTGACCACTCTTGCTCATTTTTCAACCATTACTCGCGTCAGTGAACATTGTTCACTGAGGAATCTTATCCGGGGGCATACGCAATGCAGGTCCCAACCATCTTGGCCTGGTAAGCTTAAATGTTTCCTCTAATGATTTTGTTCGTGTGTCAAGCACTCTGCGCTTAGTCTCAGCATTGCCAATGCGTCGTTCCATCATATTTGAGTAAAGCTACAAATGCGTGGACGTTCGAATAACGGCACTCTTTGTATATGCTCTAACTGCAGTAGCCGTTTCTGAACCACAAACAATGACTGGTTTGACTGAGTAGCGGACACCTAGCCGTTGATGGATAAACGGATGCTATGTCGGCCCCGTAGATGACTCAGTTTGGCAAATGCCAAACAGGTTTTCTGTGTACGCAAAGACACTCCGTTCGGTATCCGAACTCCGGGTGAAATGCAGCTGGCTATATGACAGACCTCGTCTACTTGGTCTATAATCACTCCAAACATCGAAAGGTTTGGTGTTAGACCAACCAAGTCCAGCAGCAGAATCTTGCACTTTGAATGTACAAAAAGCACACCAAACACTGTGGTTCAGTTACTTAAGCCGCCTAGAAAAGCTCGCAACCTTCCTGGATCTTCACTTGGAAAAGCTGTCACTCGTAAATTTAGGGTGTGACACTCGTTCACCTGGTGAAAGTGCAATACCTTCATTCTCGCATTACAAAAGGGCAGTATCTGGGACCATATCGATCAAAAGTTAAAGAGAAAAGGAGAGGAGGCAGCCCTGGTATAAACTCTTTTCATTGTAGACTCACGTGAAAGGTCACCATATGTTCGAACTCAGTTTCGGCTGCTCATGTACAGGAATTCTATGAGATAAATGAATTTCTTTGGTACACCTTTCGACAAAAGACCACCAGAAGACTGTGATCGACTGAGTTGAACGCCGCTTTAAAATCAAGAAAAACAGAGATGGCGGGCCTACGGAAGGCGTGCTTGATTTCTAAAATATTTCAAAGAGTGAAAATGTGATCAATACAACCTCGACCAATTCTAAACCCAGCTTGATTCTCGCGCAAAGACTGTTCAAGAGCATTAAAGAAGCAGAGCGGAATAGTGACACCTGGCCCTTTAGATGCGATGCTAACCAGACTTATTCTCTGTGGTTTTTTAGGAGGACCTGACGCTTTTCTTGTAGATCGGTACGATCAACGATTCACGCCAACTCTTTGGAACTTGTTCTCTGTCCCTGACGGCTGCTGAGTATTCTTCTAAAGTCAAATACCAGAACTAATTGCATTTTATGCTTCAGGGCTGTTGTGACGCTAATTCATGTGGCATTGACTTTCGTTCGTGATTCTTTCCAAACACATTCGCCTTGCACTCGCTCATGCGATGCCTGTCTGTATCACGCGGGCATATATTTTCTGGTGAGAAATTTAATTGTGTACACTTTAACTGAAGATTGCATCACGGTTGTTTGCACAAGAATCATCTTAGACAATAATTCCTCCGCAGAAGCAACAATTACGTCTTTGTAGTGTCCCTAGCTTTGCACCTTCTCTTTCAGATCAGCGCAGTTAGTCACTTGTTCCCGGATTCATTATGTTTGTCTTAACAGAGTTGGATCAAATAATGATGAAAAACCTACCGTCCAAGTAGCACAAACTGTGTTACTGTGTGAATTTATGAAGAAATATCACGTACAGAGATTCACCAGATTTTAGCACACTTTTGTCACATGAAGTGGCTCACCATACCGTATGGATTCTCAAACCACCAAAAAACCACGTATGGCGCGCACAGTTGTTTCACCCTTTGTTAGGAATTGGCAGCAGTGCACATCCACTGAGTCCTAACTGAGACTCAAACCCGGAGTGAAAGATCGCACGTAGAACACCGAACCACCAGCCTATCCGGTCAGACTCTCAACAGTTTGTTTAACATCAAAGCTACGTGATACAGCACTGTGGCCGGAACAACTGAACCTCCTACCACTGAAAATGATCAAGTAACCAGGCTCAGTAAGTTGCTTGTAACGTTATGACTTCGTTTCACTTGGAATTCCTGCGGAGAAGACGTCCGTCACGGGAATCGATCACTTTGAGGGGGACGGGCTGTTACAGTACAAAGTCAATGACGGAAGGACATTGTAACATGTAGTGTAGGTTTAACAAACAGCTGAGAGCCAGCTCGGTAGCCTTGTGGTTCAGTATTCGACTCAAATTACCCCATCCCGTGTTCGATTCCTGGCTAGGATTCGGTGAATGTGTACCTTTGATGACTGCTGACGAGGATAAAACAGTTTTAAAGTTCTTCCGTGATGTTCAGTGTTCAGTTGAGCGTTCACACCGGATAATGAGTTGCAATGAAGTCTCCTAGTAATGACAGTTTGATCAGCTGGAGAAACGGGAAGTAACAATTCCCCTTGCGTGCCTTATCGTGATCGCACTTCTTCCAGCTAATCATGTGGGTCAAACTAACTGACCACGGATAGACCCACTTTAGTCAATGGGCTAACGTCTTTGCTGCTTTGAGTTGAACTTTTGTGAAATATTAGCGCTATGAACGAATAGAAGTAGCTATCCCAGAGCTGTCCAAAATATGAAACTCATCATAATTTGAAATACGATTTGCAATTCTGCGTTCATAACACTCAAATTTAAAAGTGTGTAGTAGCATAGAAGCAAGGTGATCAAGAAACAGTTCATGAACAGTCATTGCGTTCATCACAGTTTGAATAATTTTGTTGTGTCTAAATGTTTATGCACCCAGGCTATCTAACTACCTTATTTCAGGTTCGTCTAGTCGGATGAGCATGGACGTTTGTGGTTGGGTTGTGCTCAAACATGCACAAAACTTTTGGGGAATTTTTAAAGTGAGACTTGAATAAAAACCTTGCAGACCATAGAGAAGTCGTAGGTCATGATAGATAGGACTGATCGCGTGCAGGACATCCAACCTGAAATATAATTCAGAGACCAATGTCTCACTAATTAGCTGAACTTTTGAAATTTTTTGCAGCGCATTTCACCTACTCATTCTCTTAAATTGAAATCTTTGAATTGCGCATCCCAACAGTCATCAGTTTGTTTATTATCAGAAAATTTCAAATTTGGAAAAAGCAAACAAAATAAAGGGAATTTTGCCGTGAATTTCATGCTTTTACTGAGATAATTACATTTGGCAAACTGACATAGGCATATTTTCTTGGTATAAGAGAGAACACGGCAGTTACAGAATGAAGCAGCCCAGAGAGCGGTCGAACCGCCTGTGTACAAAGCATCTTACATGCCCATGTTACCTTCTTTGCTGCAATTTATTGCAACTTTTTTCTACTACCTAACATTTCCACTCCATTTAATTGAGCTTGCGCTCATAAAACCTCCTCCTGACAGCGCTCCACAATACGATAAAGCATGAGGCAAAGATTCTCATAGAGAAAATTGATCTGAATGGTGACCACTTGATTTCACTTGAGGAAGTAGAAGACGCCAAGAAGACCTGGTCCGTTCCAGTCCCTCGTTCAAATTTCCAGCCTATTCGTGAGGAAGTATAATGATACTACCAAAACCGTTAACCCCATACCTGCCCTGATTCAAACAGTTGACGTCATTTTAAACCGAATGGTATTTCCATTTCAGTGAAATTTTTCGTAATATGCAGGATTTTGAAGTTGTGTAAATTATACCTGTTCACTCTTCATTTCATTGAATAGCAAATGCTGAATCGTACATTACCCTGCTATTCTTCTGGTGTATCTATCTATGAAGAATGATAAGCCTGAGTTTTGATGAAACGACTGGACTTTTTAAATGCTTTGCGTTCTGTTCACGAGATGTCGTATGAATTCAGGCCAACGGTCGTGTGATGCTGCATGCTATGTTGTTAGACGGTTCTACATTGCACGGTTTGTCATTTCTACCTTCAATTGAGCACGCTGTGGTCCCTTTCTTTTCTAATCTGCAGACAGCGTGCACAACCGATCTCTTTACCAATATCCATCGCACCAACCTGATACTTGTAGTGCTACCGAAAGGACGCACGATTACAAAGACTAACTAGTCTGCTTGTCTGAACAGTTACCGAATTTGGTGGCTCCACTTGCTCCGCTTGTGTACGTCGGCTGCACGCCGTTGCGCTCCTCCAATACACACGTTGTTCCGCTCCAGCGTTTTGAGTTCTGCTTTGCGCGCTGCCGAGTATATTCGCTATCGTGTCACAAACCGAGGACCAGGGGCTATAGACTCTATACGGGAGCAGGTCCTGACTCACCTCAGGAGAATCCTAAATAAGGTAAATAAGAAAGCAATAGCACAGCACGTCCAATGGCAGTGTTTTGGTATGAGAGAATGACATGCTATTCAAAGCGAAAATAGAATTATCTCGAAAGTGCCGTTGCGGTAGGATTGTTGTTCTGTTGTGAACCGAGTAAGTCAGTTTTCCTCTTCAGCTAGATTGAATAATTTTTTTCTCATGTTCATGTGTGGAGGCGTGTTGACTGGATGATCCAGCTTGGGACGTTCAAACCGTTTAGTAGCTTGGCTCACGGATGTTTTCACCACCATTTACCCAAACTGCTGCCGATAACGTCCAGCACTTCCTGTTCTCCGTCTTTTACGACAAAGTGACGGTGCTCAGCAGTGCGTGTGAAGAAAGTACTCGAAAGTCTGAAGCGAAATCACACATTTAGTGTAGAAACACAAATGCGCACGGATGGTAAACAGACAAAGGTAAATGGTACCCCTGATATTGGTCAATCATGAGTTAAGTAGGTAGGATGTTGAGTTCAAGCGTGGAATTGATGCAACTGCCTTTCCGTCAATAACCTACCAATTAATTTACATCGTAGAATATGCCCATCGATTCATGAGAAAAACTTGTCACACGAAAAATTTCTTTTCGATGTATCACTTCAGACATTGACATATATAGTACTGTGTAAAAGAGTGTATATGCGGAGCTAAAGATAGCATAGAGTGAGTAAATGTGCAACAAATCCGGTAGCTCGACAACATGCTTCAATTTGATGAATCTTGTTTGTTGTATGAACGACAATAAGTGTGATGTGTGTAACCAAATGGCGTGAAAAGACAGGTGTTTAAAAAGAGGTGTGGGGCTGAGGGGAATTTGTACATGGGAACCATAAGAAAATCACTTGTTACGGCCACGGCAACAACAACTGCTGCACGAGGTTACGTTGCTTACACAAATCCGGCTTCAATAGCCGAATTTTTATGGCTTCTGACTTCATCAGCAACCGCCTGCGTGATCCTTTCGCGTGAACTCCGGGAGTTGTCAGGACTGGTCTAAAAGCTGTCACCGTGTCGATTTGATGTCCGCTATCCACCAGATGTTGTAGGATTGCGCTATTGATAGTCCGAACTGTTCCTTTGCGTAAAGAAGCTGGGACGTGTTCCAATATCCTCTTCGACAGGCGTCTCGTCGTATGTCCAATATACTGTGCACTACAAGAACACGTAAACTGATATGGAACAAAAGATTGAGACTGATGAGGAAACCTGTCCTCGGATTGTTGAACAATGAAAGGCTTCGTATTTTTTAAGATTCGGACATGTGCTGCGGGAAAGGATTTGTAATGTTGATTAGACCTTACTTCGCGGTTTCCTTAGTAAACGCGTGCTTCGGTCCGTTGTACTGCGTGGACCACCTGCACGTTACTCTAATGTGCGGCACTGTACAAACATGTTAACCAGAACAGTATTCTCCACGATCCGTGAGAACGAGAAGGCGATTGGGAGAGATAGTGGTTAGCGTGTATTTGGGAGCGTGCGTGAGAGCGTGCGCAAGAGCAACGGTCAAATGGCATCCGCGCTTGGCAGTCAGCGTTCAGTTAAACAATAAACGTGGTAAAGGTATGAACGAAGATGGCAACCGCTACAGATTTCCCGAGGGTCTTAGATATGCGTAGCTCTAGTATTTCTAAGGTTTTGTCACCTTTGGACGGAACAGTTAGAAAAATATCCTTTTTCTTGGCCATTTGAACTTTCATTTTGTATCTTCTCTCTCCCATATGTTGACGAATAAACGGTTCTGGATAGCCGTTTTTTAATAATGTGTCATGTATGTGTTCGAGTTCTTGGGCAATCGTGTCAGGACTACAGATGTTTCTTGTTATGTAGGTCAGACAGCTCACAAGGTTTCTTTTGTATAGTAGGGGGACAAAACTTGGGAAATATGTGTATTGTCCCAACCATGTACATTTCCCATACACCCTCCTTTCTATATGTCCGTCCATGGTTGGGGCAATACACATATTTCCTAAGTTTTGTCCCCCTACTATACAAAAAAAACCTTGTGAGCCGTCTGACCTACAGAACAAAAAACATCTGTAGTCCTGACACGACTGCCCAAGAAATCGAACACATACGTGACACATTATTAAAAAAAACGGCTATCCAGAACCGTTTATTCGTCAACATATGGGAGAGAGGAGATACAAAATGAAAGTTCAAATGGCCAAGAAAAAGGATATTTTTCTAACTGTCCCGTTCAAAGGTGACAAAACCTTAGAAATACTAGAGCTACGCATATCTAAGACCCTGGGAAAATCCTTTCCCGCAGCACATGTCCGAATCTTAAAAAATACGAAGCCTTTCATTGTTCAACAATCCGAGGACAGGTTTCCTCATCAGTCTCAATCTTTTGTTCCATATCAGTTTACGTGTTCTTGTAGTGCACAGTATATTGGACATACGACGAGACGCCTGTCGAAGAGGATATTGGAACACGTCCCAGCTTCTTTACGCAAAGGAACAGTTCGGACTATCAATAGCGCAATCCTACAACATCTGGTGGATAGCGGACATCAAATCGACACGGTGACAGCTTTTAGACCAGTCCTGACAACTCCCGGAGTTCACGCGAAAGGATCACGCAGGCGGTTGCTGATGAAGTCAGAAGCCATAAAAATTCGGCTATTGAAGCCGGATTTGTGTAAGCAACGTAACCTCGTGCAGCAGTTGTTGTTGCCGTGGCCGTAACAAGTGATTTTCTTTTGGTTCCCATGTACAAATTCTCCTCAGCCCCACACCTCTTTTTAAACACCTGTCTTTTCACGCCATTTGGTTACACACATCACACTTATTGTCGTTCATACAACAAACAAGATTCATCAAATTGAAGCATGTTGTCGAGCTACCGGATTTGTTGCACATTTACTCACTCTCTGCTATCTAAAATTTATTTACCCCTAAATTCTCTGATCGTACGCAAAGAAAGCCGAGGTTGTTTGGGTGTACCGTTCTGGTAATTGCTAGTCAACCATAGAGATAAATGGTACAAACTTCGAATCGTAAGTTATCCCAGACATGAAAGTCGTTCAAGGCACTTTCTAAACGAAGGTCTAGTGACCTGGGGACGACTGAGTTCGAATGCGTTTAAATTCGTGAGGAAGAATCACTGTAGATAGACATGACTAATTACTACCCAGCTCTAGGCAGTTTATGCCTTGTCTGATACCACATGATTGTCTGTTGTTTGTCTGTTTGCTGTAAGGGCAATTGGTTCCAGCTACCTTCTCATCATGGTCGACCGTTTCACCCGTTGGCCAGAGGTTGTCCCTGCTGCCAATGCAGAAGCAGAAACTATAGTACCTGAACTTATTGAACGATGGGTTTCACAGCAAGGCTGCCTTGTAACTGTAACTACAGATCGCGGCGCACAACTGGAGTCACTCTTGTTTGCAGAGACACTGCGTACGTCAGGTTGTCACGGTTCTGGTATGATGGCACATCACCCCGCAGTCAGACATATACTTGGGTGTTTTCATTACCAGCCCAAAACCTCAGCCCCCGTTTCTGACAGCTCTAATCGCGTAAAGACGCTTCCAATCGTCTTCTTAAGTTTACATCCCGCTTATAAGCCTGATATTCACGAGTCAGGTGTGGAATTAGCTTCTGGTCAGATTCTTCGGTCACTCGAGGATTGATTTATTGTAGGTCGCGTTAGTGACGACTGTTGTGCCTCATATGTCCAACAGTCGGCTGCACAGATGCACCGTTTGCAAGTGTGTACGCCAAGACTGCACTCCCGATCGGTCTACATTCCACCAGAACTGTCCACTTGGGCCTACATCTTTTTACGCGTGGATTGCATTAGAAAATCTCTACAGGGGCCTTTCAGTGGTCCATCTGAGGTGCTTGAACGGTGCAGTCGAGTTTACCTCATTGATCGAAACGGCAAACACGAAAATATACCTATCGACCATCTTAAGATTGCCCCCCTTGACGATAGCCTAAAAATAAAGGAACTGCTCAAAGATAGTGCTCAGATAGTTCCGCCACCCATCAAAGATGCCAGCCCTGCTCCTCAAACAGCGCAACCCGAAACCGCTGAGCTGCAGCGAACAGCGCAACCTGACCGTCATGTACACTGGCCAAAGTGTCTCGTAGACAGTATTTATTTTTTACCCCACTTGAAGTTGCTTTCATCGTTAGACGTTTTATAAAACCTTTTTGAAAATAAACAAAAAAACAATTCGTACATTTTTAACATTTTTTATTGCACCGACTGATTGGGGGAAGTTCTTCTCATTTCGTTTTTACTCATTCGCCCTTTGTTCATTTGTTTTACTTTGGATGGAGGAAATCCTGAGAAAATCGTATCTTTTACGGCATATGCTTTTTCTGCGACACCTGGGTGAAGGCCTGAAAGGTGATCGCTAGGCCCGTGGGCATTTTGGTTAACTCCACCGTCGGCACGAGTGGATTGCGGCATTGTAGCATGGTCCCATAGACGAATGATGACAGATGAAACTGGTGAGGCTAATTAAGACCAGCGTGGAGTACGCCCTTAGTTATATCGAAGAGTCATCTCAGAAGTTCCCTTCTAGGGAGGGAGTTGTTGTAGTGACTTGGAGATAACTGAGCTCGAATGCGTTTAAATTCGAGAGCAAAACGGTATTGCAGAAAAATGTAGCCAAATAGTACTTAGCTCTAGGCCGTTTGTATGTTGTTCGATGCCACAGGGCTGCTCGCCAATTGAAAAGCAATATTGAGTGCTCTCCTTGCGGAAGGCTGAACCTTAGCTCCCCTAGCTAACACTGTGTCCAGCGTCGCTCTAACAAGTAAACATGATCAACAGTGCTTCAGTACAAACGGCTGGTCACCTATCCCACTGATTTTGACCATATTTTGGCAACCGTTGGAACTTTTGGCTTGTTGCCCATTCCTTAGGCCATTCTCTGGATCTAGTTAGTGGCTGGTAATCCGGAGTACTCCGTGAATGACAGTGTGATTCCTGGGAAATGTAATTCTTTGTTGAGAAATAAACTTTCATGACTCCCAGTCATCAAGTCCTTCTGAACTCTTCTAATACATAACTCACTCATTGCCCATAACACATCAGTTTGAGATCATGGATCGCATTGCTCGAGCACTTATCGAGACACTAATTTTTCCAAGCAGCTCAGGGGAAGAAATCCATAGCATTCCAAAGTAGACCGCTTGTGTTTCGAGATTCAGAATTTCTCTCTCTCTCTCTCTTCTATTCAGTGCTAGACCTTGCTTAGTTTATTTCCCTAGCATTTTCATTGGCACTCGTCAGTTTGACAGAATATCTTTGAAGAATGCGCAAAGCTCATTCACTAAACAACGGCTTGTTTATTCTACCGTCCTTAACTACTCAAAGCAGTGTGTTGTCCCTAACGTTAAACCTCTGTGGCTACACCTTAATCTTTACTCTTTTCGTAGGCCTATCAATCGCCTTGCATTTTCTTCCACCTACACACCTGCATCTACTTGACCACTCCCTATTCCCTCCGACATAGGAACCTGCGTCTTGTTATTCTGAAACCTAGGCTAACCTTGAGATAATTTCTTTTTACTGAAATAATCTAGACTCGGGAATAAACTTACGACTGATATTCGTCAGTATCTATCTCCCATCCAGTTTAAAACCTCAATAGCACATTATCTCACCTGTTGACAATACCTTGATGTTAACTGTTACTATCGTGTCTGAGGCCCGAGCTTTTGAAGTAAGACTTGACTTTGGCTAATCTTTCCAAAGTTTCATTTTATATGCCTCTCTTTTATGAGAAACTTATGACACTCCGACTCTTCTCATTCTGGTTCATCTAGAACTTCAAAACCTCCTTCTACGGCAAGTTCTTTCTATAACCTTGCCAGCTGCTAACAGTCGTCCTGCATGTCTTTAATCATTAACCGTTTCATTGGCTCGTAACAGTCCCTCGCCATTGCACTGTGTTTCATTGTTTCCCCAATCCATTTGGGCATAATAATTCGCTTTTGAGTTCGCTTATTATTGCCATCTTATCTCATCAGTAATTCACACTAAGCCTCGAGACAGCCCGTCGATAGACCCGTTCTATGTTCTTTTCCGTTTGTCGTTCAGTTCTAACGTCTAGTCCCTAAGGTTACAACAGCCCAGTTCATCTAGGTAGATGCAGGACACTGTTGTTCTATGTCCCTCCCTAAACACACAGCTGGTAGTACTGCCAGACTGCAGCCCTTTTTTCCTTTTCTCTTCCAGAACTTACTCCTCAGGGAGAATTCTCGCTTACTCTATCCCAATAATAGTAACGTGGAACATTTTTCTGGCCGGAAATAATGACTGGATACGATTTGATATTCCCCCGTCACCAGATTGCTTTCCTAATGGCCTTGCTCTCCAGCATCTCCAAAACCAGGTCATCAGATCTTAAACTACTCACCACACTAATATAACTCATTCTAGTGCCAACGGTGGGGGGTACTGTCCGATCCACCACTTTGACCGGCGCGCATCGGGCGTGCAGGACGTCTGCAGCAAGGTGCGGGTGTAACTGGGTTGGCGGATCACACCTCCCGTCACCAGAAGCGGTTTTCAAGTTGGGCTTCTAGCGCACGGTCAATCCCATCCACTAGCCCCATTTGCGGGTTACAAGATACTATTTTATGCTCGTATTGCTACTGCAAATGTGTCATTCACGCTGTCCTCTCCAATTATCACTCGTTTTCCATCGAGTTCACCGTTAACATTGCCATTGTAACTTATATTTTTTAAGCCCGGCAAAATTTACGACTCCATTTATGTACTAAACGATGCACAGCTCTTGGCTCTAGCTACGGAGCGATTTTTCTTGGCGCACAATGACCTCTTATATAATTACTCACCAATCTTCTTGGCAGGTTCTTGAATGTCCACCTTTCCTGAGATTCACGCCTAACTACTCGCCATTATCGTCAGTAAACATGTCCACTCCCCATGACAGAACTCGCTGCTACTATCAAGACGTTCAATCACTGGCACATTTATCGTCCCTGTCCATTTCCTCACCACAGTTACCAAACGATGAACCTCGCTGAAATATATAGTCGTAGTCATCTGACAGTCAATGGCGCAATTAGTGATTATCCGCTCTCTTCATCAGCCCAACTGTTTGCCTACACAGTGCTACTCAATCACCTTATTGCGATCCCACAGAGCACCATGTCTTCCCCATACTTGCACATCTTGCATATATTCATCATGCAGCTTTGCCGCTCTGTCATGATTACAAGAAACACCTACCGAAATGGCCGTCCAAAGATATACGTTGATCTTTCATCTACCCCATCATCTTTGCGTGCTGTTTGCCTCTGCACTTTCCGTACAGGGCGTCCCACATCAATTTATCACCCAGTTGGCATTTTTCATGTTAGTATACAATAACCCACTCATTAGACGGCAGACAAACAACTGAATGCCTGTCTATCTTATTCCGGCCTTTTTTCCTCACTCAGAGTCTTTCTCTCTATTTCCAGATGTGGCCTTCGTTCGCTATATGACTGATTGTCAGTAACCAGCCTCCAGTCTTTACCACTATTTTCGTCGAATCACTTACCTTTCATCTACTCCATCATTTCTTTTGCACTCTATCAACCTCTGCAATCACTGTACAACGCATGCCACATTGATTTATCATCAGCTCCCATTTCCACTTTGAAGTTTAACAACCTACCTAATATAAAGCAAACAATTCGCTGTACACCTACGTGATTCCCTTCGGCTTTTCCTTTCATCGGCACTCTGACACGTGCCTGATAATATCGACTGGAGGTTGTTCGCTAATTTCATCAATGGTTCGCTATTGTTAAGCCTATCTAAGCCTCATCATTTAACAGAAGAAAGTTACTCCAAGCCATTTGATTTCGTTCACTTTTGAGCTCATTATAAATAAACGATATACTTTTCCGATTACATATTCCGACAAATGTGTCTGATGGACTTCTTTTAATAACATTTCGACTTGTCGGTCTACAGCGAACTTTGGTCCCATCGCTCGGAATCCCACCACCCACTGTCTTTGCGGCATTCGTTCACGGATTTTGTTTTCAAGATTATTTTTCACTATATTACACAATGAACAAACCTGTGGCAACTTTTTAAGGTCAAAAAGTTAACCAACTTGCTAGCCTTTGGTTAATAGGGTTCGGGGGGACTTTGTTGTCCAGTGGGTACTATACCATGGTTTGAGAAACCATGACACTGGTTTGCCATATTATCACTTATATTGGCGAAACTACCACATTTGGAAAACTAGAAGTTTAATTTGAGAACCGAGCGCAATGGTTGGTTTTCGCATCAGTAAGGTGCATTTTATTGGCCAACCGGCCACAAGCCTCTCTGGTCTACCACTGTGTGTTGTGACCGCCTGTCCTACCACACTCTTTCCGTTCAAGAATAGCGCAGACCTCAGTGGAGTGACATGTCGCGCTCGCGGAAGACGTCGATCCGGTGAATCAGTGAGGTCAAGCGGTCTGAGCCAGAAAAACAAACTGACGTCAACTCCATGGTCACATTAAAAAAACAACGTTGGAGAGTGAACAGTTGTTTTCAATGATTCCAAATCTCGCTCTTACACATCATATGGGTGACAGTTATGCATTTGATAGGCCGTTGGCTGGGTTGAAGGACATTTTTACAATAGGTGTGTGGTGTGGGGGGGGGGAGATGGTGTGGTGTTTGTCAGTTAGTGTGTGGTGATGCTGAATCGACCAGTGTTAGTGGGTTTTCAGAGGTCGTTTCTTGTTTCGGATGCTCCGTCTTTCGCCAAGGTAACTGAAGTGCCTGAACTAGTCGTTTTTGCGCGCACAGATCCTGGCCTAGTAGACGTATGGCGATCGCTTCAGCCGTGGCCAGAATCCGCAGTCGGACTGCCTTCAGTCGGTTGGGGGAACACGATACACAACACTGAATAAGTCATTCGGGTCGATCCTATGACCACACACCTACTGTAAAAATGTCCTTCAACCCAGCCAACGGCCTATCAAATGCATAACTGTCACCTATATGATGTGTAAGAGCAAGATTATGAATCATTGGAAACAATTGTTCACTCTCCAATGTTGTTTTTTTAATGTGACCTCATCCCGTCAACGAAAACGGCGGCGCGTTGTGTTAGACGCCTTTGAGCTTGCGAGAACATTTCGGCTATCCTGTGGATGGAGTTGTGGTTCTGATCCGTGAATAACAGCAGAATTTGGTTCATCGATATGAGGTAGGGATGAAAATATATAAATTACATTAGTTTAAGGGATAGCTTGGCACTCCGGTGTGCTGGATAGTAGCTGATTAGGTTTTTTTAGTTTCTCATCTTAAAAAGTAATATGTCACGAAACCTGCTTTTTACAAGTAAACGTGTAAAAAGTATGTGCAATTTGCTTGAGTTCATGTTATCGTTAAAGTGTAGCGTCCGTCCTCCCCATAAAAACGTATCATGAGAATAAACATGAAGGAACATATCCCACTAAATATAACATGGAATCTCACTTTGAAATCTGAATATCCTAGTACCACTCCAAGTGAAGTTCATTTTTAGATCCTAGTCAGTACATTCTATCAGATTAAATATAAGCCTTTATATATATATATATATATATATATATATATATATATATATATATATATATATATATATTTCCGGAGAAAAACCGCAGAAAACGCAGTACTCAGTAAGTCGAAAATAGTGGAATTTCTGGGGGAAGTGTTGATGTCACTGACCATCTTTGGCGGTAGAAAGTAACAGACATCCAGCTCGTTACTACACATGAACTATTGTGGTCTTATGCGCTTCATTACTCCAAGTTTCAGTGTCTGGTTGCCAGCCATCCCTAATGATGCCGTGGGTCTCTGAAGCTATGAGGTATGCTCTTCCCACTGTACTCATGAGCAAGCACGTCCTAAAAAACCCAGCAAGATGCCAATTAACTTGCAATTGACTGCAACCATAAATGTTGGGATTGTTAACATTCAAGTCTGCTGGTGGAGCTGAACTTGTTTGGGTTATGATCTCCTAGCGTATCAGCTCTGGGTTCGGAAAAACGGTGACTAAATGCATGCGACAATTTTTCTCCATGTATCCTTCATTCTACCACTCAGTATTAAAAGAAGCCAAATGCCGCAGTTTTAACATTTTACATACCCTTCTCAATGGCTACCAGTCCGAAATTCATACAAAGTGGAGTTGGTGTGCTATGGACGGACATCAAGCACTAACTTCCGTGTTTCTCTAAATATAGGACCACATCTTACATTGTTTTTTTTATCCAGAAAACGCAATAGAGCTCATTTTCTGGGATAAGAACGAAGTCTGATTCCCTCGCTCATAAAAATAAAAGATTTAATAATTTCCTATTTGTATGTAGTCAAACACAATCATTCCGTCCTTTTCTGTGATGCTCTCTAAAATTATGAAACCCCAAACTTTAGACTGTATTTTTGGAGAACTCATTTCTTGGAGAATCGCTGACCCCATTCCCATGTTTAGCAATAGAACTTCCCTGAAGTGAACACTTTTTTCCCAGGTACTCCTCTAGTGGTGTTTCGGCAACTCAACTGTCGGTAGTCTTACATTATAAATTCTTTAATAAGTCCCCGAATTCTTGAGGATTGGATGTGGTGG
This sequence comes from Fasciola hepatica, assembly GCA_948099385.1. Lineage (NCBI taxonomy): Eukaryota > Metazoa > Platyhelminthes > Trematoda > Plagiorchiida > Fasciolidae > Fasciola > Fasciola hepatica. Next base: position 1,874,819 of record CANUEZ040000126.1, on the reverse strand, counting down.
ATGGGTGGATGGGTGTGGTGGATGAGGTTGAATAGACCTTACTTCGCGGTTTCCTTAGTAAACGCGTGCTTCGGTCCTTCGTACTGCGTGGACCACCTGTACGTTACTCGAATGTGCGGCACTGCACAAATATGTTAACCAGAACAGTATTCCCCACGACCCGTGAGAACGAGAAGGCGATTGGGAGAGATAGTGGTTAGCGTGTATTTGAGAGCGTGCGTGAGAGCGTGCGCAAGAGCAACGGTCAAATGGCAACCGCGCTTGGCAGTCAGCGTTCAGTCAAACAATAAACGTGGTAAAATTATGAACGAAGATGGCAACCACTACAGGGGCCTCCTCCTAGAAGTCCGACGGAGTTGGGCTTCGATCGTGATGGTAAGCCGGAATTATTGGTTGTCCAGGAACTCCTCATAGCTTGTCCGTTATATTGTTGTTGGCGTCGAACGACTGCTGATGAGTTTACCGGTGCCTGCACTCTCGAGGTCCGATGTGCGTGGGTCCAACTGTGTTTTGGCGCCCGCGGGTCTCATACGAATGCAAGCCGGAAAATGCCTCGTCAGGTCCATCCAAAAAGGCGTCCAGTTGCCGTCTCCAGTGCCAGGCTGACCAATCGTCCCGTTGTCCAGTGAGCGGTTGGCTCCTTGAACGTGCACGGGAGTCAGCCAGGCTACGGATGAAGCCAATGTGACTGTGTAGATCCGTCTGAGAGAGGGCAAGGCAAACTGGAACAAAATAGCGCCTGAGGGCGCCGGCGGATGTTGGACCGTAATAACAACACACAAACGATGTTCGGTGTTGTTGGAGTCGCTAGGAGACCAGAAGAAAATGAAATCATAACTACCGATTGTATTTTCACGGGTCTGTTGTTTGGTAAATCCATGGCGAACTTCCCAACTTATTGCTAACAGTCGGTTGTAAAAATCGTCACGAAATCGGCGAAGCGGACGGGATTTCGTAGTTGGCGACCGCGACGTCTACTTCGCGTTGCGGGTACGGTTGGAGAATCTGATGGACTAGCTGCCGAGTCCTCACTGGGCGTAATTGGGGGTGGTTCGAGTGGTAACTCGCTCGATGCAGGTGACTGAGCGACTTGAGTGGGTGTAAATTGGCCGAGCGGCTTGCACTCAATGACGGCAGGCTTGAGACGGTCGATAGATACGGTGTCATGTCGTCCGTTGATATCTATGACAAATGTTTTTGCTCTACGTTGTATCACCCGAAACGGGCCAGTGTATGGCGCTTGTAGTGGTGATCGAACGCCATCGACGCGAAGGAATACATGAGTAGCGGTTCCTAACGCAGTTGGGACATAACTTGTAGACTGTTGTTCACGCGGCGGACTGGCCTTGAGCACTCGCATGTGCTGCGTAAGGCGCTGAGCATGGTCACCGTAGTCGAAAGTCACGGTTGGTGAGGGGGCTACCAACTCCCCAGGCAGACGAAGTGTACAGCCATATACTAGTACGGCCGGTGTTGTGTGTAACTCCTCCTTAACGGTACTACGCAGGCTTAAGAGTGCTAATGGTAGTGTTTCACTCCAAAGGGGGTTACCGTTTGCTCGAAGGGCGGCTTTTAATTGCCGGTGGAAACGCTCAACCATACCATTGGCCTGAGGGTGGTAAGCTGTCGTCTTAACGTGTTGGCAACCGAGCGTAGCGAGTAGGCTGCCGAAAGCGCCGTCAAAGTTTGGACCGCGATCGGTGGTTACTATTGCCGGGCAACCGAAATGACTAACCCAACCGGTCAGAAAAGCTTTCGCGGCCTCTTCCGACGTGGGACGAGGGATAGGGATGGCCTGCGGCCAGCGAGTAAAACGATCCACGCATGTGAGTATGTAAACGTACCCAAGCGAAGGTGGGAGTGGTCCTACGAGGTCGACGTGCACATGGTGAAAACGTGTTTCGGGTTCTGGGAACCTGGCTAACGCTGCCTTAGTGTGCCTATGGGTCTTAGCACGTTGACACTGCAGACAAGCACGAGCCCATTGACGGACATTTCGTTTGACATTGTGCCAAACAAAACGCTCAGTTATCAGTTTCACCGAGGCAGTCACACCCGGATGAGCCAGATTATGGAGTGTCAGGAACGTAGGATAACGGTGGGCAGCAGGAGCTACTGGCCTAGGGCGACCTTGCGACACATCGCACACGATGGTATTCTGGGAAGCTGAGATAGGCACTGTGGTTAAACTCAAAGAACCGTTCTGTCGAAGTTGTTCGATGTCAGGGTCCATAGTTTGAGCCTGTGTCATTGCGTCTAAGTTGATGTTAGGCGTTTGTGACAGACTTAGTTGATATACGCGCGATAGGGCGTCTGCGACAGGATTAAGTACCCCAGAGACGTGTCGTATGTCCACAGTAAACTGTGAGACAAAGTCTAAGTGGCGAATCTCGCGTGGTGAGTATCGATCCGAAGCTGACTTCAGTGCGTAAACCAAAGGCTTGTGGTCTGTAAACACCGAGAACGAACGGCCTTCAAGTGCATGTCGAAAATGACGAATTCCCAAGTAGATGGCTAATAACTCTCTACCGAACGTGCTGTACCTTGATTCCGCGGGTTGTAGGCGCTTGGAGAAGAATGCTAAAGGTTGCCAAGAGCCATCTACGAACTGCTGCAGTACTGCTCCAACCGCTGTGTCCGAGGCAGCCGTCACTACCGAAATAGGAGCCAAAGGGTCGGGGTGTGTAAGGAGTGCTGTGTTGGCGACAGCATCTTTGACCAAGGCGAATGCGGCTTGTGCCGTGTCGGGAAACACGAACTTCCGCTTACCTCCGCGCAACAGGTCGGTGAGGGGTTGCATCATTTCCGCACAGTGAGGAACAAATCGGCGGTAGAAATTCACCAGGCCGGCAAACTGACGCAACTGGCGAAAAGATTGGGGTTCAGGGTAGTCGCGAATAGCGGAAACTTTATCTGACAGAGGGCGAATACCCGAGGATGAAATAGAATGTCCTATGAAAGTGATATCAGACCGGCCTAATTCACATTTCGCGATATTGATCGTAACGCCGTGCTGGCTAAGGCGTTCGAAAAGTGCTCGTAAGTGTGCGATGTGCTCTTGCTCTGAAGAACTCGCCACCAAAATATCATCCAGGTATACGTAGACATTTTCCAAACCACGAGTTGCCTCGTGCATGAACCGTTGAAAGGTCTGGGCTGCATTGCTGAGTCCAAACGGCATTCGCAGAAACTCGAACAGCCCGAAAGGTGTAGTGACGGCAGTTTTAGGGATATCGGCCTCTGCTACCGGGATCTGGTTGTACGCCCGAACCAAATCGATACGGCTGAAGACGGAGCAACCTGATAAAGACGAAGTAAGATCCTGTATATGGGGAATCGGGTATCGGTCCGGGACGGTGACTTTGTTAAGCGCTCTGTAATCACCACAGGGTCGCCAGTCGCCACTAGACTTAGGAACCATATGAAGGGGAGAAGCCCAAGGGCTACTATAAGGGCGTATTATACTCAGTTCTAGCATATGTTCGAATTCGGCCTGTGCAACACGAAGCTTGTCTGGCGCTAACCGACGCGGCCTACTGAACACTGGGGGTCCCTTGGTATCGATATGGTGAGTGACACTGGTCGTCACTGCTGGGAGAGGTCCGGCCTGCCGAAACATGGCCGGGTAGGCGGCGATTAATTCGCCAAAAGGTTGGTGTGCCGGTGGTTGAACGTAAAAGGGCGTGACGTGATTCACTCGCGAATTATGACCCGAAACAGCGAGAGTGGTCTGACGATCCACCACTCTGCGGCGCCGTGCATCAACTAACAAGTCAAAGTGCTGCAGGAAGTCAATGCCCAGAATTGGGTACGGGACGTCGGCGATGATGAATACCCAACGAAAATTACGCTTTAAACCCAAGTTTAAGGTGAGCGACCGCTGGCCAAACGTTGGGATGGCCGTGCCATTGGCAGCGCGTAGTGTTTGGGCCTGCGGTGTGCTATTGTCGTCTTTCGCTCGGGGGAGGACGCTCACTTCGGCACCGGTATCTACAAAAAATAGGTTATTTGAAATGATGTCCCTTACGTTCAAAAGACGACTATTGGTGCGATACCCGGCTTCGTGGGTCGCCACCACGGGCCGGGGGTTTAGTTTCCCTGATGAGCACCGGGAAACGTACACCCTGGTTCGCATCGTTTGGCTCCCTCACCGAAGCGACTGTGGTATTTACAATACCCTTCTTTTGAAGAACCGACGAAACGTCGTCGCAATGACGGACTATGGAGCTCAGGTGAGCGTGCGCGGTGCCGCTCCTGTGACCCACTTCTAACTGCTAGGCGTTGCAGGCTCGCGTCAATTCTAGACAAAACTGACGCGAGATCGTTAGATGTTGGCAAGGCAGGCACCGTTGCGACGGAGGGCCTGGTTACTCCAGCTACAGCGGGGTTGTATCGTGACATAATGTCATCAGCTATCGCTGCAGTTTCCTCTAGCGAGCATTTGCGCGTGGCACTTAGTAAAACTGGAATGTTATGCGGCAAACGCTGCAGCCAAAGTTCCCTCAAGAGCGGGTCCTCGCCTATCGTCGGTCCTCTCAAGCGCTGCATCTCACGCAGCAGTTCGGAGGGCTTCCTACTTCCAAGCTCAACGTTTTGAAGTTGTTGCATACGTTGGCCTAGCGTTGGGGTCGTGCGGGCAATGACAGCCTCCTTTAAAGCCTCATAGCTTCGGGAAGAGATTATTACGTCCCTTACTTGCATTGTGACCTCCGGCGGGAGGCGGCCTGCTACCCACCTGAAACGGCTGGCGTCACTGGTTATACGGCAGTTTTCGAATTCTAACTCGACCAGCGTGAACCAGAGTTCTGGATCAGCAGGCGTGAATGCCGGTATGTGCAGCGTGATCGCCCCAACGGTGAGGTCTAAGCAGGATTTCCGTTCAGCAGACATAGCGATTACTTTATGGAATACAGACGGGAAAAGAAATCAACGACCAATGGGGCACTATAGTCTTCGCGAAAAAAATCACGACGAATTAGACACACAAAATATGTATGGACGAGAAAAAAAAATTATTTGGTAAACCAACCAATAAAAAAAATCAAGATAGGGAAACAATAAAACACACAAAAACGTACGCAGACGGGACCTTGAACGGTAGAAAACAAGGAAACTCACGTGACCTGGGGATCACGTCGGGCTCACCAATTGTAAGGTTGATTAGACCTTACTTCGCGGTTTCCTTAGTAAACGCGTGCTTCGGTCCTTCGTACTGCGTGGACCACCTGTACGTTACTCGAATGTGCGGCACTGCACAAATATGTTAACCAGAACAGTATTCCCCACGACCCGTGAGAACGAGAAGGCGATTGGGAGAGATAGTGGTTAGCGTGTATTTGGGAGCGTGCGTGAGAGCGTGCGCAAGAGCAACGGTCAAATGGCATCCGCGCTTGGCAGTCAGCGTTCAGTCAAACAATAAACGTGGTAAAAGTATGAACGAAGATGGCAACCGCTACACTTCCCTGAAGTGAACACTTTTTTCCCAGGTACTCCTCTAGTGGTGTTTCGGCAACTCAACTGTCGGTAGTCTTACATTATAAATTCTTTACTAAGTCCCCGAATTCTTGAGGATTGGATGTGGTAAGCTTTTAACACTGATATCTGTCCATTTTGTGTTCGAAATACTCATTTACTTCCGTCCGAAAACAATCCCGGAATGAATTTCAATAAGAGACTGGGTTTGATTAAAAAATAGCTTAGTATGCAGCTAAGAAACCTAACACTGCTTCCATGGTCTTCAATGGTAACTGAATTTTCTACTGCAAGATGAATTACCTGTTAATCATCGAACTTTCTGAGTGTGAGAGATGTATTTTTGATGGCTCAGTACTGTGGCGAATTTAGTTCTCATTACTATGAAGTCCGTAGAAACGGGTTATATTGAGATATGAGGTTTTATCCTAGGCACATACGGCGGATGTATCTTTGAATAGGTCTTATTTTCGGAGTAGGGCTTGAATTAAAATTGTCCCGAAAAATCAAGGCAGAGTTTCTTTCGAAGAAACACGGTATCCACAACAATGAACCACGGTTATTCTCATCGTGATCAAGTCGAATACATTGTCTCATAATACTAATCCTAATCCAAGAGACACCATATAAGAATGTACACATTATTCATCGGATCGACTTTTACGGCTTTTTGGTATCGATTTGAATACGCTGAGCATATAACTGCGAGATTGATAATTGAAGGAACAGTGCTACCATGGCATGATTTCTACCCTACTAGGCACTGGCGACCAGGAGACTTCAGTGCGAAAATTGGCAAGCCTGAGCGCTTTTCGTACAAATAGTTTCCCCCTCCAAACTGTCTCCTGATTGAAGTTGACTAATGATAATGGAATCGATATTTGGGCAGATGTCTCGTTCTCTGTCAGAGATCATTCTGAAATCATTGTGAACCGGATTGAGTGCATCATCGAGGAAACCACTGGGCGCTGCTCGCCTACAACACTGACTAGGCCAGTGCTGCTCACGGCATTGATACTGTCAAACAGAACTGGGAGTTGATTGTATGAGTGGACCAGCTAGAAACGGCAGCGAAATCTAGTGCGGGTGATTATTTATCGTATCGGGGTGCAGGCATTTGTGAGGGGCAAGAAAAGGCGATTTAAGATCGTAGTGACACTAACCATTGATTTGTCCCTGTACATAATAAGTTCAGTGTGACGGAGGCTCCAAAGACTTACAGTGGACAATGCCCAGAGATAGCCTTTTGTTTTTGACGGTTTCAGTGTGAGCCCACGCTGGATGGAAGAGTCACAAGCGTTTGACAGAGTTTTTCTAGATTTTTTTAAATAGGCAGAATTACGTATTGTATAGTTTAGAACGAAGTGCTCTATGTACGTTAAGACAAAAGCCTTCCATGGATCATTTCCCCCATAAGTGTTAACTGAATGAGCAATAGTGATAGTGACCGAAAACGGACACCCTTATTGCTGTTCAAATGAAGTTTCTTTTATTATTATTATAAGATCTATTCGTTTTGTATTTCGCAACACAAAATTTCCCCGGCACAGACCATAAAATGGTTACGTGCCATCTGCCCCTAGTGGCCCAACTAATCCCGCACGACCCTCCAACAATGCCACCCTGTGCAAAAATTGGGCCTTGCTGGTCACGCTTATTCGCCAAAAGACTGGGGTGATTATTTTCTCGACCGTGACCCTCAGTTTGCTGCGGATATTTTCTACTCCTCCTTTTCCGACTGTCTGAAAAAATTGCCCTACACTTCCCAGGCTGTACCTAAAAAGAGTTCCCCTTTCTCGACAGGAATTATTATAAACTCCTCAAGCAACCACATAATTCCAACCACCCTTCAATTTTTACTCGTTCAAACCGCCCTCTCACACTTACTCAACGACAGGATAATACGCTGCTTCGTGACCAAGAAGCTAAGGCATTTAATCATCCCAATAAATCGCAACTTCATTCTATGTTGCACAGGTCTACTAACGCTGACATTAAGGCCGACTTCCAAATTCTGATTCTGGATAATAGCTCATCTATCACCTCTCCACCTTGTTTAGCCGAATTCTTCAATGCATTCTTCGCCTCAGTCATGGCTCCAGCTGCTGTCGTCGCCCCTCCCCCATCTTTGCCAGTTACTGACTCCGTCCTTTTTACGATACCCTGCGATGCCAGGTGTATTTCTAAGCTACTATCCAATAGAAAACCCTACCCTCGATTAGGTCCCGATGACCTACCACCAATTACTCTTGTCAGTGGCGGACCGGATCTCCTCCTGTAGCTGCTTAGCCTTTTCACTCTTTCGCTTAATAGCAGCACCGTACCTGCTAATTGGAAGAGCTCATTGATCGTTCCTATTCACAAAAAGGGACCTTTACATGAGGAATCAAACTGTCGCCCTTTGAACCATACCCCCATTTTGTCCAGAATAATAGAAAACTAATTAAAGGTTACATAACCTACTTACTAAGCCTCAACCTTAATTGTGTCCACCAACATGAATTCTCCCGTTCAAGGTCGGGCATGACTTGTCAGTTTGATTTTCTGAATCTCGTCACCGACTCTGTTGAAAAGGGAAATCTTTTGTTTTTTTTATCTTGACTTATCTAGGGCACTTGATCGTGTGCCTTACACCAAACTTTCAACAAAGCTACGATCATGTAGCATTATCGATCAGCTGCCTTCTTAGTTCTCATCCTATTTATCTGATCTTTCATGGGTCGTCTTGAATTACGGATGCACCTCTATCCCTAGGCCTGCTACTGGCTGTGTCATTCAGAGCAGCTTTTGAGGCCCTTTTCTTTTCCTCCTATATATAAACGATGTTTCCGATAATACTTGATGGCACGCCGTTCCTGTTTTCGGACGACATTAGGATAGTCCACACTTTTTTGGCCTGGCAACCTCAGTACTACTATCCCTGAAATCGCCCCTTCGACAGCCAGCCCCTAGTAAGGAACCTTGGCTTAAGTTATTCTTGCTTTTCCCATTTCTCCGAACATGCTGTCTCCCAAACGGTGAAGGCTAAAGTTGTCTTAGTCTTCTGTTCAGATCCGTTCAGCTCGGGGCAAGCATTCTTTACATGTACAAAGTGCATGCTAGGCCACTTCTTAAATATTTCCCCAAATCTCCTCTAGTATGTGGAAGTCCAACAGGATTATTATCCAGTGTATCTAGAGAAGTTTCATAAAGTAGCTTATCGGTTGGTCGCCAAACTTTAACTACAGAGAACGATGTTTATCTCTCATAATCGAGCCATCGTGGCTTCGTCGCGTAAAGCTGGACCTGTTGTTTCTGTATAGCCTATTGGCTAAATAATCCTATTCCTCCAACCAGTTGTGTTTCTCCATGGGTACTGGATATTCACTCCGTGATAGACAGTATACTATTACCACACCCTCCGCGAGGACTATTCTACGCTCTAAGTTCTTTCTCTTCAAGTACCCCAAAATCTTGGATACTCTTCTGTCGCACATCAGATCCTCTAGGTCGAAGTATGCATTCGTGTACGCTACTGAAAAATTCCTTTCTATCCTAACTGTTTTGCGCTCATTCAAAGTTGCATGACCGGAAGTCAGGCTTACTGAGAGGCCTCGACTTTTAAACCATTGATCTGCTTTCTCGCATTACCTTACCCTTCAAAATATTTCCACCGCTTTCGAATTCTGAATGCTCTATTTGACCGCTTCTCCTTAGACCTCGCCATCGACCTGCTCAATGCACGTATGCGTCCACTAATTGCTTTTCCATGCCGACTTATAGAACCCCGCAAATTTCACATTGAAATAAGTCCTTCCAGATGCGTTCGCATCTACGGAGAGGCCACCGTTATGCTTCCCACAGTCTGTAAACACGCCTCACTCATTGCAAGATTTATTACCTTTATTTAGCTATGTCAAGCCTGTGGCCCTGAAATCAACCTCAACAACGCCATGGGAACAGCATCAGTAACTACGCCCTGGTCCGCTATATATAAATATATATGTGTGTGTATGAGTATACATGTAAATGAATGTATATAAATATATATGTATATGTATTACTGTCCTGTAATTATTATCACAAGTGTGGTAAGTAATCCAGCGCTTCTTAGTATCTTTCTGCTCACGCTGCCTATTTTCCAGATCAAGTCCCACCACACACTTCCATCACCACGTCTGCGATTCTGAACTAGAAAATTCAGTTTCATTCCTCTCATTTAGCGTGGCTCAATAACTGGACTAAATATCCAACCTATTCCCAGCTAAGCTTCTTTCGTAATTTCATGCAGAACTTAGTCGTTTCTTCTGTTTAATGACTACTCAAGGTGAGATATTATCCCCCCCAATAAATGTTTTCGCTCCTACTTATGCGCTTCCTATTTTAGTCTTACTTTCCATGGGCTCAATTTGTCTTGAAGATACGCTGCATCGGTAAGCTCGTGCCTCACTTTTGTTCTTTTTTCCGTTAATCATTGATCCTCAGCTGGGTCACACCCAGATTGCGTTTCTCTATCTCATTTTCCTTCGCAGTAGTTTTCAATGCCGGTCAACCACTTTGGCCACTATAATGACCACCTCCCCGGCTGAAGCACCCGGATGATAATGCTGTACGGCCATCTACCAATCGCTGTTCCCGTTGGCTCTGTTTTCCAAGTTCCCACAACCTAACTAATTGGTCCTGGACCATATACCCTTATCGTGATACCTCAGCCCTCCGTACAACTATCAATGAACACTCACGCCAGTCCCAAAGTTGCGGGGCGCGGTCAGATCCCCCGCTTTGTCTGGCGTACTTCGGGATTGCAGGCCATCCGCAACGGTGTGCGAGAGCAAATAGGCTGATGGATCACACCTCCTGTGTTCACTTCACTAAGTGTTTTTCAGGTGTCCAGCGCACGATCAGCCACACCAACTGGCACCGGTTTCAGATTGCACGCTCCAACTCTCCTCACTCTGCCACACTTGCCATTACCCGTTGCGGACCGCAAGCCCCTACCATTCTTTCGCCGCGATTCGCTCACCTGTCGTTCATGTCAGCACTCTTAACGCTTCCCTTCAGTGTCGCTCTACCTCTGTACGCACAACTTCCCATTCCGTTTTATGTTTTTATTCGTTTTTCACCACGACAACCCCCACTGCACGATGTCACTCTAGCCCTATCCATTTTACTCTGTCCAAGCCCAAAGTTTATCATTTTCCACCCATTTCGCCCTTGTCGGCTCCTAATCAGTATTCATTAGGCACCTCTACATACTTACAAGGCTCATTGGTCGCATATCTCATTAGCTACCATTTCAAGATACCCTTTTTTGTCCATCTTATACCTTCCACTATTAAGCACCAGACACATCCATAATCATGACCAATCACCACATACGAACTCGCAGTTCCCAGCTTCGCGTTTTTTCACGACTGAATGTATTATCTTTTCGCCAGCTCCATACTTTCCATGTCTGAATCAATAATTCTTCCGTGGATCTCCCTCTTAGTCCGTTCACCGCTTTGCAACTTCTGGCTCGATCCACTTGAGTGATGTCCTGCAAGCACGCGACTTTTCAGTTCCGTCCTCCCAACTCCAACGCACAACTATTTCTCGTGCCTTTTGTTCCATCACAGGTTTTCCCTCCCGAATACTTTTCTTCCCGGTCTTCATCTTGTGTCATCTGCAGTGAAACAACCTGACTGGTCATATCTTACCTGGTTTTCTTCAACAGGCACTCTCATCTTCTTCGTATATTGCTCGGGACAGGCATTTTCATCGTGCCTTTCAGGGTGCTTTGCTTTTCTGCGTTCCACGTAGTGTAAAGTCACAGTAACGTTATTATTTCCACTTACATTTCCGAACCATGTAATCTGCCATTATCTGATTTTTCTGAGCTTCCACTTCCTTATTTTCTCCCATGCTATTCGCCGTTACAACCGACGCATCTTTGCACCACTGTCCTTCTAACCTCCAAGTAACTCTTGCATAGTGATCTTTTTCACCTTTTCAACCACCCCGTACTCCCGTTCGCTCTGCGTTCTCCAGCTTTTTTCACGTCCATCTTGCTGCATAATGTACGTCCATTTATTAACGCTTCACCCATGATCGGCCGTCACCACACGTCACACCTACACTAATTAGATTGTTGGGTTCACCCTTACCTGTTTTCGTCGATCCTTTCCTTCGTATTCCCTCGTGTATCAACTTCTGCTCACATCCATCACTTCTTTCCACCCAAGGTGGTATCACCCTTCCCTCAGCTGATCCTTTCTTTTTCATCCGTCATAAACAAATTCATCAGGGTTTGTCCAAGTTAATTCCAAACCATTTCACCCAACCCTACGTGTCTCTTCCAAGCACTGCTACATCCGCGCTCCGTCCCTTCACTGCTATTTGCTCCTGCTCTGATATATGTATATATATGCCTGTACATACAAATACATATATATGTATATCCACGTATGTTCTCTGCCTCCTCCAGTTCTTCGCCGACCAGTTCTCTTGCCTTCATGCCCCCGCCCCTCATGATCTGCGTCCATTTTGTTTATATCCGTGCCTGATATTTGCAGTATCTCGATCCTTCCGCGAAATTGCTGTCATTTGACTCACTCTTTACGTCTTGCGTTGGTCGCTCCCTGTCCTTAGATTGACACTGTCCATTCATTGCAATAGCACGTAGCCCATGGCCGCCTAATCTCTAGCAGTAGAACTCAATATTTTGTTCATTCATTCCTCTCTCCCTCTCTCCCTTTTTCTTTATCGCTTCTCGCAATGATAGTTTCTCATGCTGATTCTCAGTCCTCCTTATGTAAAAACCAAGGTTCCCATCCCCTCCACTTGGCTCAGTCAGCTGCTGCAGCTGAACTGCACTTTCGTATTTGCCGGGCACATATTTGAATCTCCTCGGGTTCACTTAAACTCCCTTCATTACTCCCTGGTGTGCATACATTTATTGCCCTCTCATCTCCCCTCTATTTCTTCCGACCTCTTCCTTGCCCTGAGTATTTCTAAATTTTTCATGGATTTTGTCTGTCGGCTTGGTCGCTTGCAAAAATTTTGGTCATGGATAAAGCATGCTTCGGGCGTCTCCGAAATAAGCTAACATTAGTTTTATAACGGACCGGTACCAAAAGCATTCGCACCACAGCTTATCACCCACAGGCCAATGGTTTGGTCAAGCGTCTTCACCGGCACCTCAAAACCTCGCTCAGTGCCCACAACAATCCTCAGTGGACGGATGCCCTACCACTGATGCTATTAGGCACTTACGATGCGATGCACAGCAGCAAACCCTGTGCCCTTGCTTCAATGATGTTAAGCCTCACTCCTAGTCTTCCCGGTTGGTTTGTCGCACCAAGGGTGAGAGCGCCAGTCCCATGCCTTGGATATTACACTCAACGTCTCACAATATGAGTCAGAAGGTTGGTTTTCTTTCCGTTCTGCAGCCCGACCGTCGTTCAATCCCAGTCACCTACGTTAGTGCATGCACGTTCTTTTGCGCAAGCCTGGACACGGCCCGTTGACTCCGGCGTATTACGGCCCGCACAAAGTCATTCGTCGTTTGGGGAAAACATTCATCGTTCATCTCAATGGTCGTCAAGTAACCATCAGCATCGATTGCCTTAAGCCAGCATTCCTCTACCCGGAACCCTGGCCCACTGCGACACCCACCGATGGCCACAACATGGAGGTTTGCCTGACTCCAAAATAGTCCAGCTCCAACACGTGTGAGTCGCTGGTACACCCCCCACTACGTTCCACTAGGTCTGGTGGGCATGCTCGTTTCTCTGCTAGATTCCATGACATTATTGTTCTCACATAGATATTTTTGTCTGCGTATGGTCTCCAGTTTTTCCGATCTCTTCTAGGGCCAGTCGTTTTTACCTGGGAAGGATATGACATACAACTAACAATGGACATGTGTCAACATATAGGCGTTATCAAATTTTTCGTTTTTTGTTATTTGCTTGCCTTGTATACAATTTGGCCTTTCCCTGCCCTCACTTGGGTTTCCTAGAAAAAGAGCTCAGTGAGGTGATGCCACACAAGATCGCTCGTGAGTAAACTTTTCTGTGGCCACACATGGCCAAGCGGTCACTAGACCATCTTAGATGTGCCTAGCACAAAAAGTTTCCAACTGGAACTATTCACCTGGATTTTGGCTCACCCCACGATGCCCTCATAGGTCGAAAATATCTTGCTCGGTCGTACTTCTGGAGGGGGGCTGATGTAGCAGCTTCGCAGACACCGAGACCACAAAAATGCAATTGCGAGCCTGGAGTTCAGGCGCGCCCTGTTTATGGATAGGTGTTTGCACTCAGGTTCACTTGAGAACGACAACCGCTCCCAAAGAGCAGCCAATTCCACTGCCAGGTAGTCCCCTGGCTCAAGGCAATCATTTTTGGAATCCTTCTCCTCAGTCACATAAAGTGGCTCAAAGTCAGGGCAATCGTCCTTCAAGGCACTTTCACACATCCAGACTCGATTCAGCCGGTGCGGTGCCATGATATTCTTCGTTCGAGCATGTGGGTCTATCTCAAAAGTCCTTTGGGACACTTGGGTGGTTCTCGTCAGTCATCCTTTGAGGTACGCAACTGGTCAGGCAAACGTCGACCAGGCTCCTCGATAAGTCAGAAATTCGGCGCAGCCTCAGTTCCTCCAATCGACTGGTTGCTTGAAGACTGTTTGTCCGAGTCCATCTGGTGCCGGCGGAGTCGACAGAATCGCCATCTTACACCACGTGACTCAGGCAGCAAGGCAAGCTCCGGCTCGTCAGCTCTAGCTATTAGCTCGTTCAGTTTTCCGTCTCCTGTCATTTATACAGGATAACGAAAATAATTACTAAAACCCATTATTCGCCATTGTTCTGCTTCTCCATTCGTTGGACGGGAATCGAGTCCGCTATTCAGGCGCGCACTTCGGAAACGGAAGATAAAATAAGGCCCTTCCGAAGTATGGGTCAACCAGACAGTTTGGAAGCAGCGGCCCAGATCATAAAAGCTCGGGATCTGGGGGCGATTGTAAGATCTGACTTCAAGCCAAGTTTTCAGTGTCAGAAGATATCACAGAAAGCACTCAAAGCCCTCTAGTAGATGAGGGGGCAGTCAGCTCCAGGAAACCGCGGGTTTCTTTGCATCTGTACAAGGTTTATTGAGATCTCGCCTCGAGAACTGTGTTCAAGTGTGAGGCATCAAGGCTTTTCAGCATCCACGAAGAGGATTTAAATGACGGCTTGAAGAAAACAGGCGTTCGTGCTCTGAGCTGAGGTTGGAACATCCGAGGTTATATTCATTGTAATGAAGCAGAGGAGGGGACTCGATAATGGCTTCTTAAATACGAAAATGTTTCAAATGTGCATGAGGTCAGAGAGGGGTGTTATTCCAGCTGCAGGCTACTTATTGGTGTATGCAGTTACAATCAACGAGAAGCAAACTATTACTCGGATCACAGGTCAGCCTTTTGCAGCTGAGGACGCTAAAAATAGGAGTAAGCTGCCAGGGGGAAGTGATAGTCGCGAGCTCAGTAGCTGAGTCCATTGTGAGACTCCCGAAGGGGTTGGAGAGGGTATGTGGGGAAATATGACCAAGGGCCTGCACTACATCCTTTGTTAGGCAACTCACTCCTCATCCCACTTCAGTTCCTCGTGGCATTTTCGTCTGTACCGGCTACTGTTTAATATGTTATCTTTTTTATCGAGGAGAATGGCCATGAGGAGCGTATGACTAGTGGATGTGATCCGAAAGCTTCTTGGAGAGAACAAGGGTTCAAAATATGACCTGAAACTTCCTGATTATAGTCAAATATTGAAGATGATTCGTCTCTTTTCATTGTCAAAGAGCCGGGGGATACAAATAGTTCAGTAGAGCAAGAACCTGAACATTCGGGCATCCAGTCTTTAAGCCCGGGAACCGAATTGAATTGAAGATTCCAAAGTGGTGAAAAAACCGTCAAGGAGGCGAACCAGCAAACTGCCACGTCGAGCACTCTAATAGAAAAAGAGGTATCAGACACTCGGGCACTCCCCCAGGGCAAGAAGTAAGCTAAAGCAATATATATAATCACCATACAGGGCCATTGTAGCTCTTTACATGAGTGCCTGCTGCGTTGGGAAAAAGTGGGTGGAACCGACCAATGGAGCCGCTCACTGCAGTGCTAAAACCGCGGCAATATCACGTACCCGGCTGTCCACAAACAACCATATCCCACTGACGATGCAGGACAAACATCTCGTTTATCGGCTAGCCATGGGAAAAGGCAGCTCCTGGTGGAGTAGCCTTCCTTATCAGAAGAGGACCAGTAAGCATGGAATCAGAAGCATCCTTTGGTAAAGCAACCACTCAAATTCGTGCTGTCACGGTAAGGTTGCGAACCAGGACGACGAAGTGTCCAGGCAATGGAAAGTTCGAGCGACGGGTTGCAACCAATTTCCATGCAGTTCAAAACCAGGTGGATTCCAAATAGCCACGGAGTCACATACAAGAAATTAGGCAATTTTATAGCAAACAAACCTAGGTAGTGTTCCTTCTAGACTCTTAAGCTCCAAAATGAACAACGAATCAACGAGTGCAGCTGAACTACGGCAAAAGGTTAGAAACGGAAGATGAGATTGCCGAATACAGTCCCAAAAATGTTCAAGCCGAGCAACTCACGCCCGAGTCAACGGCAAGAATTCGGTTTGTGACAGGGATTCAGAGCAATAAAACAAACAGTCGGAGTTCCGGTACATCAGGCTCCTGCCAATAAAAAAGCGGTTCGTATTATTGATGTTGATAAATGGAACGGGGTTTCCTAAACTCCTTTGCCCCAATTTTGCATGATTGTGCCAAAACCGAAACTCAAACAGGGACGAAGACGAAAGATAGGCGGATGTGCTGCAGCAGCTCCAGGCACCGGCTAGCTGGCTTTTAATAGTAGGAGACTCAAACTTTCTCGGGAGTGGACCGGACAACAGGTAGGTCCGCCTCGGGTAGGGCAGGAGAGACTTGGTCGACCGGGCGCACCACGGGGCTCTGGCCCAATACATTAGAGGAGATACAGGATACAGACCGGAGCAGCAGCTCTAGTTATTCTGCCTAGTGACCACTAGGCATGAAAATGAAGTGAGCGGGTTAGATTTGCTACCATCTCTGGACAAAAGTGATCGCGTCATCACTGAATTTTATCTCTGTCTCAGTCGTGCGAAAGCCGCGGGAAAATTTCGTCGAAGTTTTGGGAGACTAAGTAGGGAGGCACTCGGAAGTGGGGCCGCGGAGTTAAACCGGGGGCAGAGGACGAAGAAGCTGCAGTAAAGAAAATGTGGCTACAGAGCGGCATAGCTCCACTCCAAAGTGAAAGATTGGGGGCATGCCAGCTTAGCAGACACCGACGGTTCGAAGAGCAGGTAGGAAGAGGGACAAATGCCGGCGGATATCCGGGGCCGCTGGTAGCAAAAGAGCCAGCCGAGCTGCAGAGAATGGAAAGTCAACGGCAGAAGTCCAACACGGGGCAGAGGGAACTTTCGAAATGGCATCGCCAAAGACGTCAGACGAAACCCAATGAGCTACGGTAGATATGTCCGGTGGAAAGCTTTGCTTGGGAATGGGGTGAGTCCACTGGTTTCAAGTGATTGGGGTGAAATATATGACGGCGATCAAAGCAAAGATGTATTGGGTCTGTATTACAAGTAAGCACGTAGATGTGACTGAGACAACAAACATCGGACGAAACACATATATTCGCTCCCACCGTTTCTTGCCCGCCAACAACAGAAGGAGAGATGGACAAATTATTGGGGTGGGCTTAACACGCATAAGTTGGCGAGGCCCAGCGGCACCCACCCAGCCATCATACAGCCATTGGCTGTCATGATCAGTAAAGATGTCTGCCATCAGCACGGTAAAGCACTTATTCAAGGGAAGTTACCATTTCATTGTTGCTTATCGACAGTTTTGTCTAATAATATATATATATATATTGCACACAATCCATATTACTGTAGCCACAGTTTGCTGAATTTTATAACTATACCTAGTTTAATGCTTGCCGGTTCTCCTCATTATCGACTACGTTCGAGTTCTACTGCCAATCAGTCTAAGTTTCTTAGGCTTAGATGTCCCTGCAGCAAATAGGTATGTGGCTTTGGACCCTAGGACACTGAGTTCCGCTGCTTACCATCTTACCTGATCTTTTCACTCCTTTCCCGTTCATTTTGGCTACCACCACTCGCCTGGGTTTTATGTCCGGCCTTATTTCCCCTTTCTTAATCGTCTCATTCCAGAACCTCTTATCCCAGAAGCCCACTTGCTAGTACCTACTTAGTGGCCTTTCCTCTCGTCTCACCTCTGTATCTACCACCCACCAACTTCTATCATATTCCCCCCTATGCTCCACACTATTATCGTCAGCAGAGCTAAACTCATCCACATCAGCTAGCCCGGTATGGTCCCTGATGGTCTTAGGCATGGTCTGGCTCTGTATGAGACTGACACACGTATGCGAGTTTGTGCTTTACAACGCTCGTTGTCCTACTCCGTGTGTTTGCATAGTCCCACTCTGTATTTTTCAAGCCCATGCTAGCAAAACCCCTGAAGTCAACGGCACCCATATCATAGCGTCGTTTGAACGTGGGGAAAACAGACCACCCCCAGCGGTTGCGAAAAAAAAGACAAATACGCATAAAATTACGATCGGGCGGAGGGGCTTTGGAAAGCTCCTATATGGGTTCAACCACCCCTCTGTTAGGAAACAAAAAAGAACAGTGGAAAAAAGACCTCGTGAGACAGATTCCATCACCAAATACCACTGACATCGGGCTGTGAAGGAATTGGGCAACCTTCATCTATGGGTATGTCTCCCATCAGCTCAGAACTGATCCTGCGAAAGGGGAAACCCCACATTGCCCTTGTCCGCTCGACAAGCTTTTGGTTTTCACACACGAGACTGACTGGGGTGAAAACGCACTGGACTTTCCACTTACGCCTACCCACCCCCCGCTCTAAGTTTCAGCCACCCCATACCCCCCATAAGCGCACCTAGGATGCATGTCGACGTCAAGTACAATCGCTACCATAGCCCTGACTTTCAACTCGTTGACCTGGACAGTGTATCGACATAACTGACGAATAACTACAACCGCGGTGAAGCCCGGAAAAGGGAAAAAAAATAATAATAAATAAATAAAAAAGAGAAAGATAAGAGCACAGTGAAAACCGGTCACCTATTCCAACTATGCCCCTCCACCTTCCGTCATCTCTCTTAGGAAGCGGCCTTCCCGATGTCCTAGCGTCCAAGCCACGCTTAGGTTTACAACCCTACCTAACAGTAACCACAGCCCCCTGCCAACTACAATCACTACTGCAGCCTGGACTCTAAGCCCATTGACATGGATAACACACGGTAGCATATTGGGAACACTACAGAGGTAACTGATGACCAACACCTGCCTCACTTAAGTCTACAAAAAATGAAATCGGAGAACCGTCTATATTTTCCATTCCCCACTGACTATCCCTCCTCAATCTTATAACAAATATGGTATTCATGCATCCACCACGTCATGAGATTTTCCTTCTCACCTTTAAGTTTAATCTCAGTAGGTTGGCACTACCGAGTAGGAGCACAGATGAACTCACGTCCACGTTTCTCTGCATGATAACAACTTTCCCTAACACATTACCACCGATGCCCTAGTGGTTCTTCCCGAAATCTTACTTCATTGCTCTTCACAACCTTTAATTGCGTGCAAGCCATTTACCCTTTGAAATACAGACGCAGCAGCTCACCCGCTTCAAGCTATCTTGCTAGCCTGTAGTAGTACTTATCAACCCCCTGCAACCCGACGTTACTTTAGCTCTCGAACTAAAACCCAGATCGGAGTATAAAATGTGCCACTGAGGGCTCACATAAAGCCAACCAGCTCATTACTAACTGTCGCTATTTATAATAATAACTAACAGCTGGAACCACGTCCAGACTGCTAACATCATTTATTTCAGATTTGACGTCGCCCACTTCCGGGCTCCACTTTCGGTGACCAATGCCCACACTTTGACCTGTACCGAAAGCAGCCTAAATGGCACCTTTTATACGGAACGGGATTGCAATCGAGCCACACGACCTGACCACTCCCAACTGCTTACCAGCAGATTGATAGGCGTCTTCTGGCGCAACACCTCCACTACTGATGTCACTGCTGGAGTCTTCACAAATAACTGTTCACAGGCCAACTCCTACTGATTGATTGACACGTCCCTTACCCCGCCTGATGAACCATACCCACGGGATGCTGCACGTCACCTTGGTATCACGTGAAACAATCCAATAACAGAGCCAGAATAAGCAACACTGGAATCCTTTACTCATTAAAATTCGATACGCCATCCGAACGCGAGTCCACTTATCCCCCATCTGCGGTTCCCAATTATGACGCCGAATATCACTGAGAATCAATAAGACAATATATTTTTTGTCAGCGCAACAGAACAATAAGGCGCGAGCCTGCGCGGAGGTTTTTCACTCAGTTTTCAATTGCGAAATCCCATTGTACTTTCGATTGGCATCCCGCTTGAAATTGACTCCTCACCAATGCAAGGCCTTCAAGTTGCGCTCCCTTTTTTCTGAATGATACGGGTTATTGGTCCTGATCCTAAACTCACCTTTTATATGGATTGCTGTTTCCTCCACACTCATCATTTCCTAGGCCACTCCCACAAAGTTTGCTCATGTCTCCCCGTTTCATGACGCACTCCGTTTCTTATAACCGGGAATATCCACCATTGTCTTCATACAGAGCAGTTCTCTTCATACTCAACAAAGTTCACGAGTATACTCCCATTTCCTTCATCTCTCCATGCTCATAACTTATTCCGTGCACAGAACCCCAGTAGGCCTCCGTTATCCACAGCTTGCACTACTTTGGTTTATAATGCATCCTTAGCGATATATTTCCACGACATATTTTTTACTTCCACGGGCCACCACCAACCGACTCGAATTCGAAACTAAACCGTATTTGCCGCGCAAACCATTATCACCCCGGTCGATTCAAACTATCTGTAGCTATATTGTTTTGCTTCTCACATTTTCGACTCGCCTTCCTGAAATTACTGTATAATTCCTTGTTCTGAGTAACGTTGTACACCATGATCATGCGCTTGCGCGTGCGTCTCGACCACGATCGAGAAATATACCATCATATCATATCATATCATATCATATCCTCGGGGGACAGTCATGATCAGAAGATGAGAATTACCGACTTGTTAGCCTTACATGCATTCCGTACAAGGGTTTGGAGCTACCGAAAAAGGAACATACACGCAACTAAAAGACGAACGACAAGTTTCTCCGAAAAGCACATCACGGAATGCTGAAAGGGAAATATTTTCTATCGAACCGTATGTCATTCTTAGACGAGGTCACAGCCTAGCTGGATGAGGGCAACATGATTGAAATTTGTTATCGCGACTTTAGTAAGGCTTTCGACTCAGTCATCCGTCGCTTACTGGCGGGGAAACTGGAGGCGTTTGGGACAAAAGCCCAAATGAGTGTAATCCTCCCTGACCAACAGGGCGCTTCGTGTTGGAGTAGGAACCTGCAAGTCAAGGGCAGAAACTTAGCTGGAGGGCTACCTTAAGGGTCAGTTTTAGGCCTGCCAATTTTCCTTCTTCACATAAGTCACTGAGCCAAAGATTTATTACCGCCAAGCTTCATTTTTGCAGACGGTGTAAAATTTGCAGGATATGAAGATTACGATGAATTATCAACGGACCTGAGGCAGGTAGTTAGTCGGGAAGATGAGGGGGATATGCCCTTAAACTAAGCAAGCGAAAGCAGGAGCCATATACCAACGTGAGCTTTTGTGAAAGTGGTGGTTATGAGAAAATGGACCGTTTACAATTGAGGCTGCACGGTTTGCAAGGGACTTGGGTGTCAAAATTACGTCAAACCCAAATGTGCTGAGCAGTGCAAACCGGCCGCACACAAGGCAAGATGTAAGCCCTTTCGGCCGTGCTCAGCTTCTTCCCGCTGAAAAGTGGAAGTGCGATGTAGTAATGAGGTCACTTTTAGAATGCTGGGTACAGGCTTAAGCACCTTTTCGGAACAATGATGCAGCTCGCCTAGAAAACGTTAAGCGGCCAGCCAGTCGGTTGACTGAAGGACAACGAGAGAAATCGCATAAAAAGACTACAGGATAAAAGATTCTTCTCACTTAGGAAAAGAAGGCTCAGAGGAGACATTTCTGAAGCGCGTAAAACCCTGAACGGTCCATCGGGCGTAGGTGGGGGTATATATTATAGTGGTCTGTTGACGAGGGAACGAGAGGAGGTAGTATTAAATTACTGAAGCCATGGTCTAGGCTGAACGTGACGGCGAGCTTGTCCGGCTATTGATTGGTGTTAATGAGGAATAGAATAAAAAGCTTGCAGGGTGTGAGGCCATTTTAAAGGATGCTGGATGCGACGCGGGATGAGTTATATACGGAAGTAGAATTCTGAGGATTCGGGATACATTGTAGTTTACTCAAAACTTCTCAGCTGTCTCGTGTCCGTGCCCATGCCCTGGGGCTCTATGTGTGATGGACCACTAACGTCATAGTTGTTTCTCGCCTGAATGCTGAGAAGAGTGATTCTACTCCTTTTTTCTGGCCGAACTGAAGGAACAAACTACGTTGTGTGAAAAAAGAGAAGGAACTAACAAAGTGGCCAAAGTGGGGGCAAATGTATGTCCATACCACCGAATGAATTCTGGTCACCTTCAGGACTGTGCACGCTTTGGCAGTGCCGCAGAGTGGACTGTAGACCACCAGCCGACTGAGTGCCGTTGCGTCCTCCGCCAGAAGTGAACGAACTAAATCTTTCAGAGGAAATCGTGAGTAAGTATCTGCAGCAATTAGATGCCACAAGCCAGCCGGCCCAGATGGCATCCACCCAGAAGTCATCAAGTCTTTGGGGGATATCATATGTCCATCGGTATGTAAGAAGTACAGGTCTTCGTTGGACCAGGTAAGCTGCCTCAGGACTGGAAAACTGCGGCTAACTTTGCAATATATAAGAGTGTATTTAGGTCGGTTATGGGTAACTATAAGTCGGTGAGCCCGACCAAAGTCCTAAGCAAAGTGCCGGAAAAGATCACCCGGGCCCACGTCCGCGAGCATCTTCTAGAGAATTCTATGCTTTGGCCAGTTCGGCATGGATTTAAAAAAACAGGTCGTGCTTGATCAATGCCCTGAGCTTCCTAAACTTAGCCACAGAAGGAGTGAATGGTAGAAGGCAGGTCGAAATATGCTATCTCGACTTCAGCAAAACATTTGAGTCCGTGAACCATCGGCTTCTACTGATCGAGTTGAGGTCATGTGGTATAAATTGGCAGATTCAGGAGTGATTAACCGACCTTCTTGCAGTTAGGGAGTTTTGCATTAGTGTAGGTGACAAACGCCAGAAATTAGAAAATGTCGCAATTAGGGTGCGGTAGGGTTCCGCACTAGTCCCACTACCGTTCCTTCTGTTTATTAACGATTTAGCCTCGAACCCGCAGTCGTCAAACTCATTTGTTGCGGATGGTGTGAAATCAGCGGGAACTCACGGGAGAGGGGAGCTGAGCTAAGACATCTGCCGTTCTAAGCTTCGCATGTAAATGGGACATGCCTCTCAAGGGTGCAAAAAGCCACATTTTACCGCTGACCTCGCCAAGCCTGACTGTAACGGCCGGTCGTGGAAAATCCCCCTAAAACCCTTGCGATTCAGTGTCTTTTTTAACATCCCACACTTGCTTACACTATTGGCGCGTCTTTACGAACTGTTTGTTTTTATGGACCAATTGTTGTTTGTTCGCGCCTAGAGCGCTACTTTGTCATATCCTTGTTCTGGACCTGCGTGACGCACGTGCTCCTTGCTCGCACGTCGCAATTCGGTTTCTCGTTTGTTGAGTCCTTGTGATCTCATTTTTGAGGTTTGTATCCTTCGGTGTCATTGTTCATTCAACAATCTAGTATCGTAGAATATCACGGATGATCGCCTTTTGATTTTGGGATCCGCTGCGAATCTGGCTACACATTGCTGAAGCGTGTGTTACGCTGACCTTTGTGTACCACCAAGGCCCATTTACTGTTGAGGCAGTGAACATAGCTGAGGACCTTTGGGGCGTTGGTGACTTCTGATCTAGAGTGGGCGGATCGGTGTGTACCACCATCACAAAAGGCACGTAGTGAGCTCCCCAGGTTGAGGTCGGCGTTTTCCGGCCACTAACCAGGCGTTTTCATGCCAGTGTACACGCCTATAGTTAGACCTCTTCTAGAAAACTTTGTTCAGACATGGTCAGCTTTCCACGAGGAGAGGCGGCCGTTTGGAGGAGGTGCAACTTCTTGCAACGCTCATGACTGACATTCATAGGAGCGAGAAGTACCAGCAAAGACTCCAAGACCTCAAGATTTTCCCTACGGGGAGGAGTAGACTGAGGCGGGATCCCATAGAGACACCTGAGGCAATAAAAGGCTTTTCAGGGCCCAGGCCGGAGAGTCTATTCCATATGGTGACAGACTCCTGAAAAAGAAGTCACCGGAAGAAGTTAGTGCAACTTCTATCTAGGTTGATGGGTAGATCTCACTTCTTAATCAGTAAGGTGGTAAACTACTTAGGTAGACTTCCAGAAGTGGTTATAGAACTGGGGACTATCCAGGCACTCGAGGTGGCTCCAGATCTCAAGTAGAAGGACGTCATATCTCACGGTTGGTTAGAAGCATGTCCCTAGACAGACGGTTGTGAACACCAAGGTCGGTGTGATGAGCTTCAATAACGAAGGTTTCAGCTTGTCGCTTAATGGCCCAGTGAACGCTCAAGACGCATATTGTCCCTTGCAGTTGACCAGCGATGAGGTTTCAATTTTCACCCCATTTTTAACGGGGACTCGACGAAATAAACCGCGCGGTGGTGGGAGCCTACATAGTATGCATACCCCTTAAGGAATACTGGAAGCTCGATTGGCCGTGGCCATGACCTGTCCTGTGCAAACTGAAACCGTGGAACAAACTGCCGTCCCATGTAGTAGCAGCTAATAGAGTAGTTATTTTTGAACGATGGCTAGATAACTACCGGGATGAGGTTTTCCCGGACCATCGCTCGCCTAAGGTGCATGCCCCTAGGAGGCACCTCTCTCTTCCACGCCCTTCGTTTCTAAGACACAAAGCATGTTTCCCCGTCGCGCAAAAAAATACAGCAAACTGTGACTTGTTGTACTTGTTCAACCGTTCTCACGGCGATTCTCGAGGGTAAGCTCGGTTGCAAGTTGAGACAGTGGACCTATCTAACCAAAGCGACGGCCGGTTCTTCGAGAGCGAACCCGTTTTTCATTCTCTTCCCAGCCGTCCACCACTCAACATTCCCAAAGTCCGGAAAACTTGGCTGTCGGAGCACCGTGGAAACATGGCAGCTCCTGAGTGCAAGCACCTGGAAGTACACTGGCCAAAGCCTCTAGTCCTGTGACCTGTTCTGATCTGACTACTCTTGCAGCCTCATACTCCACGCTCTTCCAACAATGCTTAGACAACGGAAGGTTTCAAATTCATGGAAGCTGCAGTTGTTTTCCAAACTTATAAGAAAGGTGATCGACACCTTCCCGAAAGCTACAGGCCAATAAGCCCTACTAGTGTCCCCAGCAAAGTGTTCGAGCTCATAGTAAAACGCGAAATCTTGAGGCACTGGCGCGGCAATGGTTTATTGTCTCCAGCTCAACATGGCTTCCTTCCCGGCAGGTCATGCGTCACCAATATGCTGACCGTTATGGGTAGCCTGACACAGGCCCACGATGGTGGCAAATATCCCAAGCCACTTTCATCGACCTTACCAGAGTCTTCGATAGTGTCCCGCATATTCTGCCTGTGTACAAACTCAGGATATACGGCATCTCCGGGGGCCTACTGTCCCCGACTGAGAGCTCTATAAAGAAGCGAACCTTCTCGGTTCGTGTGGATACCCCTCGGCCTCAACTTGCACCCACCGATATAGTGGTCCCCTAGGGCTCTGTTGTCGGTCGTCTCCTATTCATCATGTACGTCAGTGACCTCCCTAATGTGGTACCGGCTAGCATAGCGATGTAAGCAGACGGCGTCACAATCTGGGATACAGACGGATATTTTCGTTTGATTGACTGTCCTTTTGGACTCCACGTTTCACGCGCAAACCTCAGGTCATCCGACCAACCTGCACTCGGAAGCACCAGACTCGAGTTTCGCTCTTGTTAGAGCTCATCAGTGGTGCATATCCTCCGCCACACCCAGGGTTTGAACCCGGGCCCTCCCATCTCGGAGGCGTGTGTGTTACCACTGCGCCACCCCGCTCCCGTTCGAGCTGATCCGAATTCGCTGGGAGTTAACTAGGTCCGGAACCGTGTCTCCATTTGAAAGCTGTCGGGCATTTCTGGCTGTCATAGAGGTCGACATCTATACAAGCTTAACTTGGTGATTCGGATCAGCTCGAACGGGAGCGGGGTGGCGCAGTGGTAACACACACGCCTTCGAGATGGGAGGGCCCGGGTTCAAACCCTGGGTGTGGCGGAGGATATGCACCACTGATGAGCTCTAACAAGAGCGAAACTCGAGTCTGGTGCTTCCGAGTGCAGGTTGGTCGGATGACCTGAGGTTTGCGCGTGAAACGTGGAGTCCAAAAGGACAGTCAATCAAACGAAAATTAAACAATCCCACACTACTCGCAAGTAATTGCGTGACATACAGACGGATATGCTGTGCAGTCAGCCTCTGACCCGGCGAAACACCGGTCAGCTGACCGGAGCCTCCCAATACATGATGACAGCATATCATCTGGCAGTGCTCCGGCTCATTTCTACAAGATAAGTTGGAACTCACAAATCAAAATAGTGGATCCATACAACATCCTCGGTTTCTTGCTGCTCAGTAATCTCTAGTCCTCCTGTCACGGGGAGAAGGCTAGTAAAACTGCCTTCCGGGGTCCAAAAGACGACGACAAAGAACTTTTCCGAAGACCTCCAAGGAGGACTTCCATTTTCTAAAAGGAACCTACATTCGACCGCTTTGAGAATATTGAAGTCAGGTAGTACGCACTGGCCCGTCAGATATCGGGACATTGTGGAGCTGATTCAGAGGAAAGCGACCAAAATTGTACACGGCTTACTTTTCACTCCCCATCCGATTCGTCTAATATCACCTAATTACTACCCTCTCAAGACAAGCCGTTATAGAGGAGTCGTTTTCCTGATGTTTTACCTATTCTCAACCGGCCTGAATGATCAGTTCGTTACTCGCCCTAACTTGGAGACCCTGCGAGGACACCCGAGGAAACTCTTCAAACCCCGTCCACGTACCTTCGTCAGAAAACATTTGTTCTCGCCCCGGATAATATCTCTACGGGATAGCCTTCCACAGGAGGTGGTAAATGCCTCCTCAAAGGAGGCTTTTGGGGGCAGACTAGAAAGCTGGTTGGGACTAACTCCAAGTCCAGCAAATTATCCGATCACTCTCGCGTAGATTATCCTCCCACCATATTTTCACGTCTTGTCTTCAGTCCTATGTGCTTGTACGTGTACGCTGTTATAAATAGATCCATTCTTCCCCTCTTACGAATGTATATGCATAACCGTCTCCCGCGTAAATTTTCAATTAACAAAACTGGTGACGTATTATTGTACCATATTCAGATTGTCGGACTCATGTACTGCATGGGGAACATCTATTGCTAGCTAATATGGCTTCCTCGAGAATGGTTGCCCCCTTGTCGTCGCGCTATGACATTCCAGCCCGGTGGCACCAGGGAAAAGAAGATACATACAAGAACTGGGGAAAATGGAGCTCAAGCCTCGCCCCCGTGAAATATTTCATCACTTCAAGACTTTGGTAGTGTACATGGGATAGATAGTGGGGTACGAGTAGATCTGGCTCTGGTGCATCCTCCTCAGTTAAACGAGCTAGATCTCTCAGAGGAATGCGTGCGTAAGTACCTACAGGAGTTAAACAGCCACAAGTCAGCGGGCTCAGATGGCATTCATCCAGCTATCATCAAGCCGTTGGCGGATATCATAGCTCCATCGGTATGCAGACTGTACAGATCCACGTTGGACCAGGGTAAGCTGCCTCAGCACTGAAAAGTCGCGGCAGTCGTGGCAATACACAGGAGTGGGCCCAAGTCGGATGTGCAGAACTCCAGGCCGGTAAGCCTAACTAGCATTCTCTGTAAAGTCCTCGAGAAGATCATCCGTGCCCATATCTGCCAGCACTTACTGCAGCACTCCATGCTAAGCCCGGCGCAGCATGGATTCCTGAAAAATAGATCTTGCCTCACCAATCTCCTGTGCTTCTTAGATGAAGTAACTCGACGACTGGACGAAGGTAAGCAAGTTGAGGTATGCTACCTCGAATTTAGCAAGGCGTTCGACTCCGTTAATCATCGTCTTTTGCTACGCAAGATGGAGACTTTCGGTATAGGTGGGCCAGTATATAGGTGGCTGAATGACTTCCTCTCCCACAGGGCGCTTAACGTCAAAGTGGGGGACAGGTGCTCCAGTTTGGTGAACGTCACCAGTGGTGTACCTCAGGGATCCCTCCTAGGCCCGGTCCTATTCCTGTTATTTAATAATGACCTAGCATCCACTCTTCAATCGCCCAGCTTTATTTTTGCGGATGATGTGAAGACTGTTGGATCTAAGGGTAGGGCGGACTTGGGCAGGGAAATAGGTACCGTCCTGAACTGGCCATACAAATGGGACTTACCTCTAAACGCTCAAAAAAGCCATTTGTTGTCAAGAGCAACAGAGAGCCTAACTGTCGCTCATGATCAAGGGCTGTTCACCGTAGAGGCAGCCAGTAAGGTTAAAGACCTGGGGGTCATCATGAACAGTGACTTCAAATGGTCGGAGCAATGCAATGCTGCTGCGCATAAGGCTCGTGGGGAGCTCTTTAGACTGCGATCAGCTTTGTCTTGCCGGAAGCTGGAGGTATTCGTACCTATTTACATGGCTATAATACGACCTCACTTAGAAGGCAGCGTGCAGGCCTGGTCACGCTTCTACAAAAAGGACGTCGCCTGCCTCGGGAAAGTTCAGTTCAGTTCAGTTCAGTCTGCACAGGACAGGTAATGGCCACGGCCAATCGAGCGTCCAGAATTCCTTCGATGGTATGCACACCAGTTATGCACCCACCACTGCCGGGTGTATTTCGTCGAATCCCCGCTAAAAATGAGAGGGAAACGGAAAACCTCATCGCACATCAACTGCGAGAGACATTATTCATCGTGAGTGTTCACTGAGACAGTATGCAATGAAGGAAAATGTCTGCTAAAACACACTCCAGAAGGACCACAGTGCTACCCGTCATCCATCTAGTTGATATACTCAAGGCTCACTACAAGGAAAGATCTCGTACCACTTGCGATCTAGGGCACCTTTGAAGGATTGGACTGTCTGCAGATCTACCATTTCACCAGGCAGACCGTTCCAACTGTTCACAACCCTTTTGCTGAAGAAGTGCGATCTAGCCATCAACCTAGATCGGGCTTTTATCAACTTCTTTTCGTGTCCCCTTGTTCTGGATTCTACGGCCACTTGGAATAGACTATCTGGTCTAAGGCCAGAAAAGCCCTGCATTACCTTGAACGTTTCTATGAGATCCCCTCGACGTCTCCTCCTTTCCAACGAGAAAAGATTCAGGTCACAGAGTCTCTGCTCGTAAGTCTTACCCCTCTGCCCTTCAACCATTCGCGCGGCGAGACGTTGTACTCGGCTCTCAGGCCCCGAACCCGACAATAGTAAAGAAGCCACGTGCGGGGTCGCTAATAGTTGTAATTGAAGATGCGCTGAAAGACGAGAAATGGCAGCACTGTCCGAAGATAGATGACAGCGCGACCCCTGCCAGTCTGGATGTTGTGGCCACTCCTATAGAGATGGATTGGGAGTCGCCGGAAATTCTGGACCATCAGCCGGCTTCATGCATCCCAGTGGGGACATCCGAAGCAAAAAACGGGTCATCATCTCAGGCGTTGCGCCTGAGAAACAGTCAGGCATGAATAACAAAAGACACCTAGGCGACGGAGCAAACGTGGTGGTGTTATATACTAACGCGTGTAGTATTAGAAACAAATGGGCGGAACTTGCCAAAACCGCTGACGAACAGAAAGCATCAATAGTTGCCGTCACGGAAACGTGGCTTTCTGAAGAAGACCATGTGGCAGGCCTAATAAGTAACAGTTTTGCAGTCTACAGGCAGGATCGGGAACAAGATCGCCTTGGTGGTGGAGTAGCCATCCTCGTTAGGTCAGGTGAAAACCACCTTGAGTCCCAGACCAAGATGTGCACTCGCAATATCCAGCTAAGCGCCGTCACGATCATCCTTCCAGGCAGAAGGGTTAACGTTGTCTTTGTCTACAGGGCACCAAGCACAAACCACGAAGAGGACGTTTGTTTGCTGCGGACTTTGACTGAACTAGTGAAGGACGCACAAAAGACCCTCATAGTGGGTGACTTCCATCTTCCGCACATCGACTGGGTGGCTGAGGTCTGCGTGTCGGGATCGGAGGAGCAAACCTACTTAGAATGGCTGCATGATAATGCGTTGCATCAGCATATTAGGGAGAATACCAGATGTTACGAACGTTTGAGCAATGCGTAGCCAAATTCGCAACGGATCCCGAAATCAAAAGACGATTATCCGTTATATTTTACGATACTAGATTATTACAATAAACAATGACATAAACAATATACAAACCTCAATAATACGATCACAAGGACTCAACAACGAGAAACCAAATAGCAGCGTGTGAGCAGACAGCACGTGCGTCACGCAGGTCCTGAGCAAGTATGTGCCAAAGTAGCGCTCTGGGCGCGAACAAACAACAATTGGTCCAGAAAACAACCAGTTCGTAAAGACAAGTCAATGGTGTTTGGAAATGAGTGATGTTGGGGAAAACACTGAATCGCGAGGGAAAAGGGGGGATTTTTCACGACCGGCTGTTACGCCGCCCACCAAAATCCTCCTGGATCCTTTGCAGAGTCAAAGGTTCGGTATAAAGGTACTGAATTTTCCTACCTGCCTAGGCCCTGCTGTCAGTGCGCGCGTGTAATGCTCGTCACCAACGTTCTACTACTGGTCGCACCTAATCCATTGGATACATAGACGTGAGACTAGTCTACATCTTCCACAAGACCAAATGACCGATGGCGGGCGTGAAGGGTCACATAGACGTTGTCCTCGTAAGGGGCCGTCCAGTCCTGGATGTACGTGCTTGAGTGTGTGTGTGAGTGCGTGTGTGTGCGTGCCGGGGGTACAATGAAATCACAGGTATGACTACACATCAAAGGAGGACTTTCTGCAATGTCAACAAAAGACCGCGTGGCAAGAAAACGAGTAAAATGTAGCATGTGTGTGTGACCTGAGCTCCGCTACTTCCAAATATGCAAGGGGCATTCGGTAGCGTCAACAAAAGGCAAACAAAGAACACTGTCACATGTATGATGGGTTTACGGGATGTAGAGTGCGTCGTGCATGCGTGTATGTATCGGGATGTATAATGGAATCGCACTCATCACCACATATCGGAAAGAACCTTCTGTAATGTCAACGAAAGGACCGCGAGCACCTTACCGTGTTTGACGGAGACCGTGTGTTATATATGGTGTTTCTTTATCCACCTCGATTACTGGTGTGAAAAAGGTTTACTAGGCCTCAGGGTTATCAGCTCCTCCGTCTTCGCTCTCGAGTAGGTTAATACTGCGTATGTCACGAATGAGCACTCCGCTAGCTGTCTTCACCTTCACCGTTCTTATCATTCCGTCAGTGCTTTTGATGGTTTCCGTAACTACTCCCAAAGACCAAGCGCTGAAATGTGCGCGTTCGTCGGCGATCATAACCACGTCCCCAACTTTGAATGGTCTTGTTTTGGCCAGCCACTTCTGTCGAGTCTGCAAAGCCGGTAGGTACTCCCGCAGCCATCGCCTCCAGAAGACCTTGGCCAGATAGTTCGCTTGCTTCCACCCGTGGAGGTAGCTCCCACGAAGGTTTACCGGCCCTTGGAAACCCTCGTTCGACCTTGGCGTCAATAAGTCGTTTGGGGTGAGCGCCAGGTGGGTGGGGTCGCCGTTCAATACTGGAACCAGGGGGCGGTTGTTCAGGATTCGCTCCACCTCAGTCATGACGGTGTTCAGCGTCTCGTCGTCGGGCGGCTGCTGCTCCATGATTGACAGCAATATCCGTCTGGCGGACCGGATCATGCGTTCCCATATGCCGCCTCGGTGACTGGCCTGTGGGGGGTTGAAATGCCATCGTATGCCGTAGGCCACGGTTCGATTCTGCAGTTCGTCCCTGTTTATGTTCTTGTGCCAACGCTGCAATTCCCGTTGAGCGCCCACAAAGTTCGATCCATTATCTGAGTATATATCGGCCGGTACGCCTCTTCGGTTGATAAATCTTTGCAAGGCCCGTAGAAACGAATCGGTCGTCATCGAATGTGCGACTTCTAGGTGTACCGCACGTGACTTCAAGCACGTCATGATACATCCGTATCGCTTTTCTAATCTTTTCCCGCACTTGATCCACAAGGGCCCGAAGTAGTCCAACCCGGTGTCACTGAACGGCCACCAGCCCGTAGTCACCCTGCATTCTGGTAGTGGGGCCATGAGTTGTTTGCCTGCTGTGGCATTGCGTCTCCTGCATTGCACACACCGTCGGATTACGCGTTTTACAGTCTCTCGTCCTCTCAACAACCAAAGACGCTTTCGGATGACGCTCGTCACGTGACTTTCCCCGGCATGTCCCTCCACGGTGTGGACGTGTTGAATCATTAGCTCTACTACAGGTTGTCTCGCAGGCAGCAGTATAGGATACTTTGTGTCGAAGTTCAGGTGGGCGTTGGTCAGCCTACCATCCACCCGCAGCAGTCCGTCGATGAGTTTGGGGTTTAAACGCTTCAGCTCGCCTCTTGGAGATGGTATGTCTTTATTGGTCGGCCCCACTTCTTCCGCCCTCTTGAGTTCTCGGGCGAAAGCCTCGCGTTGTATCATTCTGAAAATATCGTACTCTGCCGCTTGTAGCTCATCGGGACCTATCGGGCCGACCCGTATCCGACCTGAGGGCAGTAGCCCTTTCATGACTAGTAAATTTCTCTTGAACCTGGTTAACCAAACTAGCGAACGAAGCGTCTTCATCCAGGAAGAAAACCTGACCAGTCGCGATAGAATGGATATGGCTTCGACGACGTTGGTTGCTATCACTACGCCTTTGATCTCCAGTTCCAATTCCGTAGGGGTTTTTAATTCGAACACGGGCCAGTCCTGTTTGGGCAATTGCAGGAAGTTTGGCCCTCTCGTCCACGTGTCCAGTTGCCTGAAGTTGTTCGCACCTCGGGAGCACAGGTCGGCCGGATTATCGCCAGACCTGACATGACTCCACTGGTGCGTGGCTGATTCATCGTGGATAATCGTGAGCCGGTTAGCAACGAAAGTACTAAACCGGCTCCGTACGTTGTTAATAATGGTATATTTCTCGACCATGGTCGAGACGCATGCGCAAGCTCACCGACCAAATGTAGAGATCGAAACATCTCTTCACAGCTTTCACCACCCTGACTGCCAACACGGCTGCGCTGAGTTCAAGGCGTGGGATTGAGACCGACTTCAGTGGAGCAACGCGGGCTTTGGTGAACAGGATCCTCGTGGTATACTGTCCATCTCCTGCGCACCATCGTCCGTACACCACAGCTCCATAACCGACTTCGGATGCACCGGAAAAGGCATGCAGTTCTCCAGTCCGTGTCGTACGGCCAGGGGTCAAATATCGTGGGATTCTTATGTCTCCTAATTTCTTCAAGGTGTTCAAAAATTCTTCCCAGTCCAGCCGGTCCCCTCGGTCCAGTGACTGGTCCCAATCAACTTTCTTACGGCACAGCCGCTGCAGCAAGATCTTTCCGGGTAGCAGCCATGGTGAGACGAAACCGAGCGGGTCGAACAAACTTGAGACGGCAGATAGTATGCCACGACGGGTTATTGGCAGCTCGGGAACGTTCAGTTCGAAAACAAAATCGTCCGTTTCCGCGTCCCATTGTATCCCTAAAGTGCGCTCGATAGGAAGTGGAGAGCCGTCCAAATCTCTTACCCTTTCGGCCTTTTCGTGATACGGGATGACCTTCAGAACTTCTGAAGCGTTCGACATCCATTTAGTTAGATGGAAGCCGCCCTCTTCCAGCAATCTCGTCAGACCCCTGAACTACTCTAGAGCTGATTCCACATCATCGAATGACCCAAGGTAGTCGTCGACGTAGAAGTTCCTGCTGACGCTTTCTACCACCGTCCGATGTACTAGATCGCCATGTTTGTTCGCTGATTCTCGGAGGGCGTAGTTTGCACAAAATGGTGACGATATGGCTCCGAAGGGGTGGACGGTCATCCTATAATTCACCACTGCGTTGTCCCGGTCGCTCCCTTCCCACCACAGGAAACGCAAAGCATCTCGTTCTCCTACCGGAATCTTCACCTGATGGAACATTTCCCTAATGTCAGCAGACAAAGCCACTTTACCCACTCTGAAACGGCACAAAACATCGATCAGTGGTGTGGTCCAGTCAGGCCCCTGTAGTAGGCGATCGTTTAACGACTTGCCCTGGAACTTGGCCGCACAGTCGAAAACCACCCGCAGTTTATTGGGTTTCTTGGGGTTGATAACCGGATGATGAGGCAGATACCAGATACCCTTTTTGCTGTCGGTGTTGACAGGCACCTTTCCAACGTAACCGAGGGCCTCGTTTCGCTTCCTCAAATCCGCGTATCGTTCCCACAGATTCTGGTCTCGAATGAAGCGTTCTTTTAGTCGTAGTAATCGTTGGAGAACATAATTTCTGTTGTCAGTCCACGGGTCGACCAGTGTGCGCCATGGGAGGGGAACCTCGAACTGTTTTTTGAGGCCTCTAGTGCCTTGCCGCACCGTTTGTAGAGCGAAGTGATCCTCTTGAGACAACGTCGGTCTTTCGTCTCCAATGTCATGAAACTCCTTTTCATACAGCCGTTGCAGATGATACTCTGTGCGGTCCGTTTCGGCGGATAAGTAATTCACGGAACCGCGTACACCTACTGGACCGTATAACATCCATCCCAGAGCCATGCGTACGGCATAAGATGCCTGGCGGTCGCCCACTCTTTGGTCAAGCACCCAATGCGTCTCTGGCACGTCGCATCCGATGAGGAGATCCACCTCATCATCTTCCCAGTCTACAACGGTTACATCCTGCAGGTGGGGCCACCGAGTCAAGATTGCGTTCACCGACCTTGGTGCTCGCATGGGGAGATCCGCTAACGTGAATGCCTCCGTTGGTTCAATTTCCTCGTTAGTGTCTAGAGAGATGAGTTGCAGCCTTAATCTACCGGCAGTCATTACCTGTGTTCCGCCCACCGTGCTCACTGCTAACAACGTCGCACCTTTAGCCAGTTGGTGTTTGTCGGCAAACCGCTCTTTCACTAAAGTGGTGTCGGATCCACTATCAACGAAAGCCAACGCCCTGACTATCCCAGTCGGGGTCACTACTCCCACGGCCACTACGCCTAAACGTACCGGTTTACTGGCAGACTGTGAAGTTGAACAAATCACGCTGGGCTTGGCACTCGCCTGGGATATGGTTACTCTCGCCTGATGCAGCAGCCGATGGTGTCTGCCCGTGCAGCCCTCGTAACCACATCGAATCCTTGTTCTACAGGCTGCTGCCCGGTGCGTGGTGTTGAGACATATAAAACAGATAAAACATGCACCGCAGTTCAGGACCTGCGTGACACACGTGCTGTCTGCTCACACGACGCTATTCGGTTTCTCGTTGTTGAGTCCTTGTGATCGTATTATTGAGGTTTGTATATTGTTTATGTCATTGTTTATTGTAATAATCTAGTATCGTAGAATATAACGGATGATCGTCTTTTGATTTCGG
This sequence comes from Fasciola hepatica, assembly GCA_948099385.1. Lineage (NCBI taxonomy): Eukaryota > Metazoa > Platyhelminthes > Trematoda > Plagiorchiida > Fasciolidae > Fasciola > Fasciola hepatica. The sequence goes on along the minus strand of CANUEZ040000126.1, from coordinate 1,839,480 downwards.
GATCCGTTGCGAATTTGGCTACGCATTGCTCAAACGTTCGTTACACCGTGAGGTACACCACTGGTGACGTTCACCAAACTGGAGCACCTGTCCCCCACTTTGACGTTAAGCGTCCTGTGGGAGAAGAAGTCCTCCAGCCACCTATATACTGGCCCACCTATACCGAAAGTCTCCATCTTGCGTAGCAAAAGACGATGATTAACGGAGTCGAACGCCTTGCTAAATTCGAGGTAGCATACCTCAACTTGCTTACCTTCGTCCAGTCGTCGAGTTACTTCATCTAAGAAGCACAGGAGATTGGTGAGGCAAGATCTATTTTTCAGGAATCCATGCTGCGCCGGGCTTAGCATGGAGTGCTGCAGTAAGTGCTGGCAGATATGGGCACGGATGATCTTCTCGAGGACTTTACAGAGAATGCTAGTTAGGCTTACCGGCCTGGAGTTCTGCACATCCGACTTGGGCCCACTCCTGTGTATTGCCACGACTGCCGCGACTTTTCAGTGCTGAGGCAGCTTACCCTGGTCCAACGTGGATCTGTACAGTCTGCATACCGATGGAGCTATGATATCCGCCAACGGCTTGATGATAGCTGGATGAATGCCATCTGAGCCCGCTGACTTGTGGCTGTTTAACTCCTGTAGGTACTTACGCACGCATTCCTCTGAGAGATCTAGCTCGTTTAACTGAGGAGGATGCACCAGAGCCAGATCTACTCGTACCCCACTATCTATCCTATGTACACTACCAAAGTATTCCCCCGGGGCGTCTGCTTTGCTCTGGTCATCAGTGACAATACCATGGTCTCTGGTGGACGGCGGACCTACGGCATTTCTTGTTGAGCCTTTAGACTGTACATAGCTGTAGAACTTCTTCGGCTGTTGTCGTACAGACTGGGCCAATTTGAGCTCAAATTCCCGCTTAGAAGTTCTCAAAAGGCTTACAGTCTCGTTTCTCAGCTTCGTATCTCGGTTCCAGGCTAGCTGACTGCTGGAAGCTTTGTACTGGTTCCAAGAGCGGTTTCTACGTCTGATGACCTTGGCTACTGCAGCCCTCCACCACATGGGTTTGCCCTCCCCACTCCTTTGTTTGAGGGGTGCGAACTCTTCCTCTATTGCAGTCAGGGATCCCTTTATGGCCTGCCAGCGCGCCTCCACAGTAGCCTCCTCTGGCGCGTCCCAGGTCAAACCCATCGCCCTATTACGAAGCCTATCTATGTCCATACTACCGAAATTCCTAATCAGCCTTGAGGGTACCTTCGGTTGCCGCATGCATAGAACTGCACCTTGGCCTCACACTGACAAGTCAGCAGAAAAACACCTTCCGACCACCAATAAGCAATACCATAAAGCTTGCTGGAATAGTCTACCCTCTTTTATCCGTTCCTTAAACTGGGACGAATCGTTTTTATCTAATGACCTAGAGATAGCAGCTGCCCAACTGTATACTAATCTTCACTACTGCCTCGACAAAATCAATCCAGCCTCGGGGCCTATCATACGCAAACAGCGGAACTCTCTAGATCGTCTTAACGGTAACCTAGCCAAACTCCAACGTAGATTCACTAAGACGAGGGACTTCTCGTCGTATCTTCAAATAATACGTATATCCTGTACGATTAAACTGCGCTTGGATTCTTCTAAGAAGAAACAGGAACTAGATGCCTTAAGCCACCCAAACAAGGTGGAAGCACTGGCCAGGCTAATGGAGGTCAGAAACAAGCAACCTAACCAAGACATCCCATATTTGAACTATATTAATGAATGCTTGCGTGACCCTCTTTTGATTACGGAGGCTTTCAGCACCTATTTTGCCTCCTCTTTAACGACGGATGACGCCACATCCTTCCCCGTTCTAGATCCGGTGACATCAGTAACTTTCTCGACGGTAATGTTCTACCCTGAGGAGGTTTCAGTCCATGTTGCAAGAACAAGACCGTCCTGCAGGCCAGGTCCAGATGCATTACCACCGGCCATTTTTAGTCGAGGTGGCGAAGATGTTCCAATGTTGCTGACAAACATATTCAATTTGTCACTCAGGTGCAGTGTTTTCCCTTCCCAATGGAAAACTTCAACTATCATACCGATGCACAAAAAGGATCACGTCTAGATCCAGTTAACTATCGGCCGGTGAACCACACCCCGGTCGTGTCCAGGATCATGGAGAGAATGATCAAGGAAAGGCTGACACGTCACCTTCTTAACAATAATCTAATCAACGCTGGTCAGCATGGTTTTCTGAAAAACAGATCATGTGCGACATGCATGACCGATTTCCTCAATCTGGTCACAGAGGCTGTCAATATTGGTAAATCGGCAATCGTGATCTTTTTGGACATGACCAAGGCGTTTGACCGGGTATCCCACGTCCGGTTACTACAGAAGATCAAAACTTATGGAATCGTAGACCCAATGCTCGCTTGGTTTGCGTCCTATTTAACATCCCGAGACCAGGTTGTAAGTATAGGTGGAAATTTGTCCGAACCCCGTCCCGTAACCAGTGGGGTGATACAAGGTAGTGTACTGGGCCCATTACTGTTCCTAATGTACGTTAACGATATATTTACCATTTTCCAACGAGGAGTTCCCTTCCTGTTCGCAGATGATATCAAAATCGTGTACACTTTTGAGCCCGCGGCGTTAGCTTCTACCGTAGATGACATTACAAAGGAACTGCTCGCTCTCAGCTCCTGGAGTAATGATTGGAAAATGAGTTTTTCCGCCGAAAAAAGTAATATTATTACGTATAAATGTCACGTCCCCACTGGAAGATTTAGTATAAACGGCAAATTCATCCCCAATAACTCTCAGGTACGTGACTTGGGTCTACACTACTCATATACTTTTGACTTTTCGGAACACGCAGCCATCCAGGTGGCTAAAGCACGCCGTACGATCGGGCTAATACATCAAACATTTATTTTGCCTGAAAGTAAACTAAACATTTTTAAGTCCCATGTTAGACCTCTTCTGGAATACGGCTCAATCATTTGTTCCAACATGCGACAAAGGGACCGCATAGCGTTTGAGAACGTACAACGGGCATTCACGAAACAGCTCATAGGTTTTTCTTCGCCCTCTAATTACATGGAACGTTGTGAGCGGCTGAAAATCGATCCCTTATGGCTACGCCGCATAAGAAATAACCTGCTATTCTTTCACAATATCTTGAAGAATAGATCATGTAGTTCAGCACCGCAGGTAAGAACCCTTTCTACTTATCCCTTACGTAACAATGAGTTCTTGGTGTCTGTCCCTTTGCCGAAGCTTGCTCTTCGGTCAAACTTCTTCATTAACAAGTACGCTTCATTGTGGAATAAGCTACCACAACGAATTCGGGCGTTATCACCGACATCGGTGGCTTTCAAACAGGAAATAAGCATTGTAACAGCCGGTCGTGGAAAATCCCCCCTTTTCCCTCGCGATTCAGTGTTTTCCCCAACATCACTCATTTCCATACACTATTGACTTGTCTTTACGAACTGGTTGTTTTTCTGGACCAATTGTTGTTTGTTCGCGCCCAGAGCGCTACTTTGGCACATACTTGCTCAGGACCTGCGTGACGCACGTGCTGTCTGCTCACACGACGCTATTCGGTTTCTCGTTGTTGAGTCCTTGTGATCGTATTATTGAGGTTTGTATATTGTTTATGTCATTGTTTATTGTAATAATCTAGTATCGTAGAATATAACGGATAATCGTCTTTTGATTTCGGGATCCGTTGCGAATTTGGCTACGCATTGCTCAAACGTTCGTAACAAGCATAGCCCTAACTGTGGACACGCTGACTAGGTTATACAATCCGTATATTTCAAGAGCTCAGGCCTTTGAGGTAGGTATAGGGTACTAATAAGTCGAATAACCGCTCTCAGCAACCTAGGCTCAATTAGACCCGCATAGGGTTGGCCCCACCGCTGCAGCAATTACGGAACTCAGCGGTTCATTCATACGATCTAAGACAGCAAAACAGTCCCAACATTTTACCATCAACTTCTTCCTCCCGAAATATGCAACTCTGTGGAATAAACTCCTAGCTGAAGTCCGTTCCGTATATTCCCTAATTATGTTTAAGTCTGGACTACACGTAGCTCTGGACATCGAAAAACTGATCGCTCTTACGAATCCTTATATGTCTTTTGATAGAGCTTATGAGGAAAACGCTGGATACTAACCTGAACCCTTGATAATCTAGGATGTGCCACACCATACGCCGCAGTTGCCATCACCTAAGCGTAAACCTAACAGTTTACAATGCCTAAACAGAATAATTACCTCTAATCTATAACCACTGTCACCCCAATAGTTCCTTCTACTTGGACTCCTCAGAAACTACTCAGTATAGAACAACCACTATACCGAAAGAGACAGTAACAACGTAGCGCCACGCAAACAGTATGATAGTCCTACTCGCTCTGTCTGTTATTTCAAACCTATCTTATCGCCTCGTGCCAAACTGCGTTCTGCGTAAGCAAACGGTATTGAAGATTATCATTACTAACCAGTGGCAAAACATAAATCCTTTGAAATGCATTCACTTACCAAGCCTGTGTACGCAACTTCATCAGCCTGCAGCAGTATAGCTCAAATCCACTGCGAGCCTATTTTACCCATGCCCCACTCACATAATCCTAACCAATCCATTGTTTATTGTCTTCATATATTATCATAACCCGCAGCTGGAACCACGTCCAGACTGCAATCTCCCTTTATTTCAGGTCGTTGTCTCCCACTATCTCAGTCGCCAAATTGGCTAACCAAGGAGGCCGCTTTGACTCGTACGGACAGAGACTCAAGTGGAACCTGCCATGGCAACTGGGACCGAAATCCAACCACACAACTGGAGATACCCTCAATTGCTTATCAGATCGTTCAGCATTTTCTAACGCAACCAACACGAATTCCAGCTCACGCGCATGCCGCTAACATACAGCCACACTCGGCTGATGGACTGACACATACTTTGCCCTGCCAGATGAAACTTACGCATTCGACGTAGTACGTTACCAGAATAACACTGAAGGCAAATGCGTCATCACATACATATATATTTGTCATTGAAGCAGCATAACGCTGAAGTCCATGCGAAGATTTTCCCACTTTATTATCCGTTGACACATGTTATCTTTTCTCCGAACCGTAGCCGGCTGGAATTTGACTCCCCATTTCTCGAAGACCCTCCAGTTGCGCCTTCTCATTTCTGAATAGTACATGTTACTGGCCCTGAATCTAAACTCACCTTTTTATGGACTGCTGTTTCTCCCACATCCACCGGTGTACACTTTCACGAAACTGGCCTCATGTCCCCCTGCTTCAAAACTCATTCCGTTTACAGAACTCCGGTAAATCCGTCATTCAGGGTCTGCATTGTCTTCATGGATCGCTATCCTCTTCGCATGCGTCGATTTTCCACCCTTTTTCTTCTTGTTCAAAATTTATTCCATCTGCAGAATTTTAGTTGGCCTCTGGATTCCTGGGCTTGCATCATTCTTGTTAATAATGCCTCTTTAGCACTGCGCTAACGAAATTCTCGATATCTCCACCGCGCACCACTGCCTGATCCGGATTCGAAACTGGTTTAAAATTGCCGCGCAAACCATTATCAGAATGGTCCATTCAAACTTTTCCTGTCATTGTTTTTTCATCTCTAATACTCTCGACTTTCATACTTAGAATATGTGAACATTTCATCTTATTGAGTAACGTGTACACCATGATCATGCTTTAGCGCGTGCGTCTCGACCATGGCCGAGAAATACACCAATATTTAATATTTAAATTCCTAATCAGCCTTGAGGGTACCTTCGGTTGCCGCATGCATGGAACTATTTTGACACACACGTGGTCACTCTTTCCCAGCGGTGCACAATAATGCAGTCCAGCCACATCGTTGGGGAAGTTCGTTACAGCTAGATCCAGCAAGGATGGAACGCATCCAGTCCTATATCTGGTGTAACAGCCGGTCGTGGAAAATCCCCCCTTTCCCCTCGCGATTCAGTGTTTTCCCCAACATCACACATTTCCATACACTATTGACTTGTCTTTACGAACTGGTTGTTTTTCTGGACCAATTGTTGTTTGTTCGCGCCCAGAGCGCTACTTTGGCACATCCTTGTTCAGGACCTGCGTGACGCACGTGCTGTCTGCTCACACGCTGCTATTTGGTTTCTCGTTGTTGAGTCCTTGTGATCGTATTATTGAGGTTTGTATATTGTTTATGTCATTGTTTATTGTAATAATCTAGTATCGTAGAATATAACGGATAATCGTCTTTTGATTTCGGGATCCGTTGCGAATTTGGCTACGCATTGCTCAAACGTTCGTAACAATACTCAATAGATCAATTTTGGAACGAGGAAAAATCACGCAAAATGCCAAGAAAAGGATCAAAGGCAGTTGAATCCGGGCAGGAAGTAATACGGCAAGTCTCTGGGGAGGTTTTGAGTGCATATGATTCTTTAGTTAATGCTAGATCGCCTAGTCCTGTCAGTGCTAGTTCATGTGTTATTGAAAACAATATTGATCGTAAGGATGTCGATTTATATAAGCTGAGAATACTAGAACTAGAGCAACAGTTACTTTCGGCTAGACTACAGGCGTATGAAGCAGAGAAGTGTACCCGGAAACAGCGAGAGCATGAGACCAGTGACTTCGACACTTCCGATAGGTTAGGGTGCAATAAGGTAGGGAACCCCACGCCGGTCGCCGACTACAAACCACCATCGATCGATCTGCCTAGAGTGGAGTTAACGGTTTTCGACGGGCGAGCTGAGCAATACTGCAGGTTTGTCAATCAGTTCGAGACGTTCGTTGAAAATAAGGTAACCGACCCTGGGCAAAGGCTTCTTTACCTTACTCACTACTGCCGAGGCCGAGCAAGAGAAGCTATCGACGGGTGCACCATGCTCGATCCAGAACAAGGCTACACAAGGGCAAGGAAGATTCTAAGGGACTTGTTTGGCCAACCTTTCAAAGTAGCCCGTAACCTAATAGAGGGCGTGATGGCAGAGGCAAAGAGAACCAAGGGCGACGTCTACACCATGGCCGACCTGGTGATCAAGATGCAGAACTGCTAAATAGCCCTCGACCATTTAGGTTACAGGGCTGACCTAGACGCCATGCACACTTTGGAAGGCATAGTCCGTCACCTCTCTCCCGAACTACAGGGTCGGTGGGCGGAAGAAGCTGAACGGATAAGCCGAAGCGACAGAGAAGCCAACTTCGAAGACATGACTGAATACTTAGACAGGCAAACGAAGATAGCTGACAGCAGATTCGGCCGACTCATCCGGGACAGCAACCGAGCAAACAAGCCCGGTACTAGCCAAGTCCAAACCCCTGTACAGGAATATCCAAAGTACCAGCCTTGGACCAACACACACGTCATTTCACGAGATGCTACGGCGAAACCAAATTGCAGATCTTGTGGTACTAGCCATGGCCTACCAGAATGCTCCAAGTTCGGCAACGCCACAATAGACGAACGGTGGGGAATGGCGAGGATGGCAGGAGCATGTTTCATCTGTCTCAACACTACGCACCGGGCAGCAGCCTGTAGAACAAGGATTCGATGTGGTTACGAGGGCTGCACGGGCAGACACCATCGGCTGCTGCATCAGGCGAGAGTAACCATATCCCAGGCGAGTGCCAAGCCCAGCGTGATTTGTTCAACTTCACAGTCTGCCAGTAAACCGGTACGTTTAGGCGTAGTGGCCGTGGGAGTAGTGACCCCGACTGGGATAGTCAGGGCGTTGGCTTTCGTTGATAGTGGATCCGACACCACTTTAGTGAAAGAGCGGTTTGCCGACAAACACCAACTGGCTAAAGGTGCGACGTTGTTAGCAGTGAGCACGGTGGGCGGAACACAGGTAATGACTGCCGGTAGATTAAGGCTGCAACTCATCTCTCTAGACACTAACGAGGAAATTGAACCAACGGAGGCATTCACGTTAGCGGATCTCCCCATGCGAGCACCAAGGTCGGTGAACGCAATCTTGACTCGGTGGCCCCACCTGCAGGATGTAACCGTTGTAGACTGGGAAGATGATGAGGTGGATCTCCTCATCGGATGCGACGTGCCAGAGACGCATTGGGTGCTTGACCAAAGAGTGGGCGACCGCCAGGCATCTTATGCCGTACGCATGGCTCTGGGATGGATGTTATACGGTCCAGTAGGTGTACGCGGTTCCGTGAATTACTTATCCGCCGAAACGGACCGCACAGAGTATCATCTGCAACGGCTGTATGAAAAGGAGTTTCATGACATTGGAGACGAAAGACCGACGTTGTCTCAAGAGGATCACTTCGCTCTACAAACGGTGCGGCAAGGCACTAGAGGCCTCAAAAAACAGTTCGAGGTTCCCCTCCCATGGCGCACACTGGTCGACCCGTGGACTGACAACAGAAATTATGTTCTCCAACGATTACTACGACTAAAAGAACGCTTCATTCGAGACCAGAATCTGTGGGAACGATACGCGGATTTGAGGAAGCGAAACGAGGCCCTCGGTTACGTTGGAAAGGTGCCTGTCAACACCGACAGCAAAAAGGGTATCTGGTATCTGCCTCATCATCCGGTTATCAACCCCAAGAAACCCAATAAACTGCGGGTGGTTTTCGACTGTGCGGCCAAGTTCCAGGGCAAGTCGTTAAACGATCGCCTACTACAGGGGCCTGACTGGACCACACCACTGATCGATGTTTTGTGCCGTTTCAGAGTGGGTAAAGTGGCTTTGTCTGCTGACATTAGGGAAATGTTCCATCAGGTGAAGATTCCGGTAGGAGAACGAGATGCTTTGCGTTTCCTGTGGTGGGAAGGGAGCGACCGGGACAACGCAGTGGTGAATTATAGGATGACCGTCCACCCCTTCGGAGCCATATCGTCACCATTTTGTGCAAACTACGCCCTCCGAGAATCAGCGAACAAACATGGCGATCTAGTACATCAGACGGTGGTAGAAAGCGTCAGCAGGAACTTCTACGTCGACGACTACCTTGGGTCATTCGATGATGTGGAATCAGCTCTAGAGTAGTTCAGGGGTCTGACGAGATTGCTGGAAGAGGGCGGCTTCCATCTAACTAAATGGATGTCGAACGCTTCAGAAGTTCTGAAGGTCATCCCGTATCACGAAAAGGCCGAAAGGGTAAGAGATTTGGACGGCTCTCCACTTCCTATCGAGCGCACTTTAGGGATACAATGGGACGCGGAAACGGACGATTTTGTTTTCGAACTGAACGTTCCCGAGCTGCCAATAACCCGTCGTGGCATACTATCTGCCGTCTCAAGTTTGTTCGACCCGCTCGGTTTCGTCTCACCATGGCTGCTACCCGGAAAGATCTTGCTGCAGCGGCTGTGCCGTAAGAAAGTTGATTGGGACCAGTCACTGGACCGAGGGGACCGGCTGGACTGGGAAGAATTTTTGAACACCTTGAAGAAATTAGGAGACATAAGAATCCCACGATATTTGACCCCTGGCCGTACGACACGGACTGGAGAACTGCATGCCTTTTCCGGTGCATCCGAAGTCGGTTATGGAGCTGTGGTGTACGGACGATGGTGCGCAGGAGATGGACAGTATACCACGAGGATCCTGTTCACCAAAGCCCGCGTTGCTCCACTGAAGTCGGTCTCAATCCCACGCCTTGAACTCAGCGCAGCCGTGTTGGCAGTCAGGGTGGTGAAAGCTGTGAAGAGATGTTTCGATCTCTACATTTGGTCGGTGAGCTTGCGCATGCGTCTCGACCATGGTCGAGAAATATACCATTATTAACAACGTACGGAGCCGGTTTAGTACTTTCGTTGCTAACCGGCTCACGATTATCCACGATGAATCAGCCACGCACCAGTGGAGTCATGTCAGGTCTGGCGATAATCCGGCCGACCTGTGCTCCCGAGGTGCGAACAACTTCAGGCAACTGGACACGTGGACGAGAGGGCCAAACTTCCTGCAATTGCCCAAACAGGACTGGCCCGTGTTCGAATTAAAAACCCCTACGGAATTGGAACTGGAGATCAAAGGCGTAGTGATAGCAACCAACGTCGTCGAAGCCATATCCATTCTATCGCGACTGGTCAGGTTTTCTTCCTGGATGAAGACGCTTCGTTCGCTAGTTTGGTTAACCAGGTTCAAGAGAAATTTACTAGTCATGAAAGGGCTACTGCCCTCAGGTCGGATACGGGTCGGCCCGATAGGTCCCGATGAGCTACAAGCGGCAGAGTACGATATTTTCAGAATGATACAACGCGAGGCTTTCGCCCGAGAACTCAAGAGGGCGGAAGAAGTGGGGCCGACCAATAAAGACATACCATCTCCAAGAGGCGAGCTGAAGCGTTTAAACCCCAAACTCATCGACGGACTGCTGCGGGTGGATGGTAGGCTGACCAACGCCCACCTGAACTTCGACACAAAGTATCCTATACTGCTGCCTGCGAGACAACCTGTAGTAGAGCTAATGATTCAACACGTCCACACCGTGGAGGGACATGCCGGGGAAAGTCACGTGACGAGCGTCATCCGAAAGCGTCTTTGGTTGTTGAGAGGACGAGAGACTGTAAAACGCGTAATCCGACGGTGTGTGCAATGCAGGAGACGCAATGCCACAGCAGGCAAACAACTCATGGCCCCACTACCAGAATGCAGGGTGACTACGGGCTGGTGGCCGTTCAGTGACACCGGGTTGGACTACTTCGGGCCCTTGTGGATCAAGTGCGGGAAAAGATTAGAAAAGCGATACGGATGTATCATGACGTGCTTGAAGTCACGTGCGGTACACCTAGAAGTCGCACATTCGATGACGACCGATTCGTTTCTACGGGCCTTGCAAAGATTTATCAACCGAAGAGGCGTACCGGCCGATATATACTCAGATAATGGATCGAACTTTGTGGGCGCTCAACGGGAATTGCAGCGTTGGCACAAGAACATAAACAGGGACGAACTGCAGAATCGAACCGTGGCCTACGGCATACGATGGCATTTCAACCCCCCACAGGCCAGTCACCGAGGCGGCATATGGGAACGCATGATCCGGTCCGCCAGACGGATATTGCTGTCAATCATGGAGCAGCAGCCGCCCGACGACGAGACGCTGAACACCGTCATGACTGAGGTGGAGCGAATCCTGAACAACCGCCCCCTGGTTCCAGTATTGAACGGCGACCCCACCCACCTGGCGCTCACCCCAAACGACTTATTGACGCCAAGGTCGAACGAGGGTTTCCAAGGGCCGGTAAACCTTCGTGGGAGCTACCTCCACGGGTGGAAGCAAGCGAACTATCTGGCCAAGGTCTTCTGGAGGCGATGGCTGCGGGAGTACCTACCGGCTTTGCAGACTCGACAGAAGTGGCTGGCCAAAACAAGACCATTCAAAGTTGGGGACGTGGTTATGATCGCCGACGAACGCGCACATTTCAGCGCTTGGTCTTTGGGAGTAGTTACGGAAACCATCAAAAGCACTGACGGAATGATAAGAACGGTGAAGGTGAAGACAGCTAGCGGAGTGCTCATTCGTGACATACGCAGTATTAACCTACTCGAGAGCGAAGACGGAGGAGCTGATAACCCTGAGGCCTAGTAAACCTTTTTCACACCAGTAATCGAGGTGGATAAAGAAACACCATATATAACACACGGTCTCCGTCAAACACGGTAAGGTGCTCGCGGTCCTTTCGTTGACATTACAGAAGGTTCTTTCCGATATGTGGTGATGAGTGCGATTCCATTATACATCCCGATACATACACGCATGCACGACGCACTCTACATCCCGTAAACCCATCATACATGTGACAGTGTTCTTTGTTTGCCTTTTGTTGACGCTACCGAATGCCCCTTGCATATGTGGAAGTAGCGGAGCTCAGGTCACACACACATGCTACATTTTACTCGTTTTCTTGCCACGCGGTCTTTTGTTGACATTGCAGAAAGTCCTCCTTTGATGTGTAGTCATACCTGTGATTTCATTGTACCCCCGGCACGCACACACACGCACTCACACACACACTCAAGCACGTACATCCAGGACTGGACGGCCCCTTACGAGGACAACGTCTATGTGACCCTTCACGCCCGCCATCGGTCATTTGGTCTTGTGGAAGATGTAGACTAGTCTCACGTCTATGTATCCAATGGATTAGGTGCGACCAGTAGTAGAACGTTGGTGACGAGCATTACACGCGCGCACTGACAGCAGGGCCTAGGCAGGTAGGAAAATTCAGTACCTTTATACCGAACCTTTGACTCTGCAAAGGATCCAGGAGGATTTTGGTGGGCGGCGTAACAGCCGGTCGTGAAAAATCCCCCCTTTTCCCTCGCGATTCAGTGTTTTCCCCAACATCACTCATTTCCAAACACCATTGACTTGTCTTTACGAACTGGTTGTTTTCTGGACCAATTGTTGTTTGTTCGCGCCCAGAGCGCTACTTTGGCACATACTTGCTCAGGACCTGCGTGACGCACGTGCTGTCTGCTCACACGCTGCTATTTGGTTTCTCGTTGTTGAGTCCTTGTGATCGTATTATTGAGGTTTGTATATTGTTTATGTCATTGTTTATTGTAATAATCTAGTATCGTAGAATATAACGGATAATCGTCTTTTGATTTCGGGATCCGTTGCGAATTTGGCTACGCATTGCTCAAACGTTCGTAACATCTGGTATTCTCCCTAATATGCTGATGCAACGCATTATCATGCAGCCATTCTAAGTAGGTTTGCTCCTCCGATCCCGACACGCAGACCTCAGCCACCCAGTCGATGTGCGGAAGATGGAAGTCACCCACTATGAGGGTCTTTTGTGCGTCCTTCACTAGTTCAGTCAAAGTCCGCAGCAAACAAACGTCCTCTTCGTGGTTTGTGCTTGGTGCCCTGTAGACAAAGACAACGTTAACCCTTCTGCCTGGAAGGATGATCGTGACGGCGCTTAGCTGGATATTGCGAGTGCACATCTTGGTCTGGGACTCAAGGTGGTTTTCACCTGACCTAACGAGGATGGCTACTCCACCACCAAGGCGATCTTGTTCCCGATCCTGCCTGTAGACTGCAAAACTGTTACTTATTAGGCCTGCCACATGGTCTTCTTCAGAAAGCCACGTTTCCGTGACGGCAACTATTGATGCTTTCTGTTCGTCAGCGGTTTTGGCAAGTTCCGCCCATTTGTTTCTAATACTACACGCGTTAGTATATAACACCACCACGTTTGCTCCGTCGCCTAGGTGTCTTTTGTTATTCATGCCTGACTGTTTCTCAGGCGCAACGCCTGAGATGATGACCCGTTTTTTGCTTCGGATGTCCCCACTGGGATGCATGAAGCCGGCTGATGGTCCAGAATTTCCGGCGACTCCCAATCCATCTCTATAGGAGTGGCCACAACATCCAGACTGGCAGGGGTCGCGCTGTCATCTATCTTCGGACAGTGCTGCTATTTCTCGTCTTCCAGCGCATCTTCAATTACAACTATTAGCGACCCCGCACGTGGCTTCTTTACTATTGTCGGGTTCGGGGCCTGAGAGCCGAGTACAACGTCTCGCCGCGCGAATGGTTGAAGGGCAGAGGGGTAAGACTTACGAGCAGAGACTCTGTGACCTGAATCTTTTCTCGTTGGAAAGGAGGAGACGTCGAGGGGATCTCATAGAAACGTTCAAGGTAATGCAGGGCTTTTCTGGCCTTAGACCAGATAGTCTATTCCAAGTGGCCGTAGAATCCAGAACAAGGGGACACGAAAAGAAGTTGATAAAAGCCCGATCTAGGTTGATGGCTAGATCGCACTTCTTCAGCAAAAGGGTTGTGAACAGTTGGAACGGTCTGCCTGGTGAAATGGTAGATCTGCAGACAGTCCAATCCTTCAAAGGTGCCCTAGATCGCAAGTGGTACGAGATCTTTCCTTGTAGTGAGCCTTGAGTATATCAACTAGATGGATGACGGGTAGCACTGTGGTCCTTCTGGAGTGTGTTTTAGCAGACATTTTCCTTCATTGCATACTGTCTCAGTGAACACTCACGATGAATAATGTCTCTCGCAGTTGATGTGCGATGAGGTTTTCCGTTTCCCTCTCATTTTTAGCGGGGATTCGACGAAATACACCCGGCAGTGGTGGGTGCATAACTGGTGTGCATACCATCGAAGGAATTCTGGACGCTCGATTGGCCGTGGCCATTACCTGTCCTGTGCAGACTGAACTGAACTGAACTGAACTGAACTGACCCGGATTGACCTTGCCAGGGACTCGCGTTCGTAGGTCATGGTAGTTCAATTCATCGTCACCTTCCCCCCGGTCTGGTTGTTGCGTGCATGTACTGAACTGCCTTTTTTGCCCTTTCATTCTCATGTGATCGTCAACTGTTATAGTGTAACTTTGGGAAAAATGGGCTGTGTATATATATAGTTTTTAAAATATGGTCATGTATTTGCAGTTACTGGCCTTCTGTGATCCCTGGGTGGCGTTTTCTCGTGTTCGTCACTCTCCTGCCCATACGGCACTGCTCAGAGTCTGTGGGCAATTTAGAGTAGAAATATATGTATTACGCTTGTAACTGCAGGTGGTCATTGAACTGGATAGCTATACAAAAGCCCCGATGGTGTTTTTTGATGCAAGTAGTTTGTAAACTCCCATGCTGTATATCTTTGTTCTTAAAAATCAATATGTACTTGCAAAATGCTGAAGTGGCCTAAATCTACAAGTTGCTATTTAAAAGAAATGCCTTGCTTGCACCCAAATGTGCCCGTATGGGCGTGCCGCCCCTGGAGTATTATTGCATCGCGGATGTCCCCTGAGTGACACCCGAGAATTCAGTGAGTAGCCCGCTGACCCTACGACTAAGCAGTCCTCAGGATACCCAAATAGACGACGGTCGATGATGGAAAATTGGGGAAGAAGAGTTCATGTTTGCAAATCCTTGGGTTGGGAAACTGTTGTTTAAGGTTAATATGGACGTTATTTATTATGAAAGATACTGTTATTGTGCGCCACTTTAACGCTCCGTCTAGGTGCGCCCAACGCCGTTGGGCGTTATGCTGATTGGGTAGACTTTGCTGGTTGGGTTGATAAGAAAAACCAACAGTACGCTACTTGACCCATATACAGGTCAAAGTGACGTACTGGTATATATAAAAATGAACTACAAAACACTGTTTCAGTTCAGTTTTTTAAACCATCATCCTCGCACGTCTGTTCTGTCGTTTCGGCCGGACGTTCAAGTCCGGCTTATGAACATGTCTTCTATCCGGCCTCAGCGAATCACCAACGAAATTCCCTCTCTCGACAAGTAGAGAAGACTCGAGTCTATGGACAGATACGGAAGCGTATTCCTTATATCATGGTGCCAAAACAGTACAGACGCGAGAAGTTCACTAGATATAACGAACGCTACGGTGAATCAGAAAGGAAACCGAGTGCGTGTACAGTCATCGAGAAACTGAAAAGAAAAGTGATTCAAACAGTAGGTCGTCGGAGACCTCGAACAGGTTAGTTCAGTTAAACGTACGCAACCAAACAAAACGGTGAGGTCGAAATCAAGCGTCAGAGAGGATTTTAGAGAAAATAAATCCAAAATAGTGTCCAGAAGACGGTCATTTTCTCAACACGATCGAGGCCACTACACTACTTTCTTAGCATCGTCCAGTTGCGAGCATAATGACTGGAAACAAACTGGTACAACCAAAGACAAACGGGAAATAACGAAAACAAAGAAAGAGTCCAAAGGCAGCTGCACCGCTGGTTCTGATACCTAACCATGGCACTGACTAACCAATAAATGCTTTGAATTTTAATTATTTATTAATTTTCATTGATTATGACATTCCTCCATCTATACCAGATAAGCTCGTAAAACGCATTTCGAAAATGAGTTCTGTTTATTCTCTCGGAGATATTCAGGGTATCCCTTTAATTGACGTACAATTGTCACCCTGTTCTATCTGGATACAACCGATGCGGATACACATCACTCCTCCACCAGAAATATAGGTTATGTTAGAGATAATTTGTGTGAAACGGTACAAAGTTGCTGGGCCGGATGGGTTGCCTCTGTTTTTTTGCAAAGACGGTAATGAAGCTTTATTTTCAGAGTTAGAAAAACTCCGGGTAGCAAGCAGATTCCCATGGAGTGGTGTGAATCGGTGATTGTGTGGATTTACATGAAAGGTAACAGGTCTTCTTATGAAAACCACAGGAATTACTTCGGTGAGAGTCGCACCGAAACCGCTCACTGGCTTATTCTGTACCGATTATCCAGCGCTCGTGGGAGGCTTACGCGTGAGAAATAAGCCGGGTTCAGACCCGATCGACGTTGTATACACCATATCTTTACTGTTTGACAAATTTCAGAGCTCGGATACACCTTCCGTAGGCTCACAATCTCTGCCATTCCTGATCTGAGAGTGGCATTCAACTCAGTTGGCCTCACGGTTCTCTGGCGCTGCCTTACACTTAAAGATGTGCCAGATAAATTTGTTTCTCTTTTCCAGTTCTCGCATGCGAATAGCAGTAGCCGAGTTCGTGCTTACGTTGATCTTTCATCCGAGTCCACTACGGAAGTGATGTTCGCCAGGGTTGGCCTGTCGCTGCAGTTTGTGGCGTTCACTACCTACGAGCCGGGCTGAGTGTGCTTTGGCTGACAACTGGGGCGTACTCAGAGATCCGATCTCTTGCCCGCCTTTCTGTTCTCCCGAGCACCGTTTATACAGCTTCCTTGATTGTCGACTTTATTTCAGTCCACTGCGCTTTCAGCGACACTGCGAGATTAGTGATTGAAAAAACTGAACTGAGCATCGACAACTGGGTGCTGAAAATCGCCTAGCGTCCTCAGCACGGAGTTACCATGTTTTGCAGCCGTAGAAAAGACCTGTCATCTCGGTAGACTATGCTGGATATTCAAGCAAAGGTGTGTCGAATTGTCTTAGATAAAGCATTTCTTTATCTTTCAGTTGACCAAGTGCCGAGCACTTCTACCCCCAAACAAGCATAGTTTCAAAATTCACTGCCGGGCTCTTTTAATAGATGTAATTTATAATTTAATGTTTCCAAACATTTTAGATTCCAGATTTCCTTTGACTTCGTACAATGAGTCAAGATTTCTGTTATGGAAACGAATCGAGTGGTTTTGTTAAGAACGGTAGATTACTGTAGACCCCACCATGGTTTATTTTAAGAGGCATTTGTTATGCTTGTCTGCCCGGCGACAGTCCTAGTAAAACAGCCTAATAATGCTCCTAATATCGGCTCCTGTTTAGTCATACGCCGACCTCAGTCCTCTTTCTCACTGTTTTGCTTCTTGGTATGTGATGTAGTTGATGCATCGCATAAAATGTGTTTACTGATTTTTGTGTTACTTTGGAAATAAAATATCTAGGCGAATATGGAACGGGACTATCCACCACTCACCGCTGCATGTGTAAAGAATCTTGTGGATAAGTTATTTGAAAAACGAAAAGTTGCCGCTACAGAAGTTGAACGGTAACGTCTACTTTTTCTTATACTGTTTTCTCGAAGTATAACGAAAGAAGCATTCATGCAGGATAGGAGAAGCGACATTGTTCGGATAATTGGTTATTTCAGTCAAGATTTTGTAATGTCACCCAATCCCCACACACGAAAGGGTGGTCTCCTTGGCTTGGCCTCCGTTGCAATCGGATTAAGTCAGGTATTGTCTTACACAGTTAAAACGTATCTTTCAGAACGCATGTTTGTATCACCGGCCAATAATTCTCCCCGTCATCCGGATGTTTCATGACAATGACTCTCGTGTTCGATATTATGCCTGTGAGACCCTATACAACGTCATGAAACTGACTCGTAAAGAAACACAGAATTTTCTGGACGAAATTTTCGATGCAGTTAGCCGAGTAAGTGGCAAATATTTATCTTAGTTTGTGGTGCTGTGACAACCAAATTTTGCAGTGGCACAGTACAATGTTTTATTTATCTCTGGACCCTGTATACCCTGTAAAGGAATTTAGGAGAGTGCGTTTTTCTACGTATAAAGTGAGGAAGTGGATGTAGCATGGTGCTGACCTTCATTGCCGTTTGTATCCTGTGACAATTCGTTTTTATCACTAAGTGAATTTTAGTAAAAGGTGTAAACTGCATCTTCAGAAGACATACTGTAAACGTAGTTAAGTAGAACTTTCATTTAAAACCAGTTTCCTGATTCTGTTTTGAAGAGAAAAATGGTAGACAAATGGGAAGACATGATAAGGGATGGTGTTCATTAATTTAACAGAGTAATGGTTATAATGCCGAGATCCAGTGTCTGGAAAAAAGACCTGAAAGGGGTGACTGAGTGTTTATTTTCCGGACCAGCGATAAATGATCATGAGAAGAGGCATTATCATGGTAAGCTAAAAAATAAAAGCTGTATAGTAGACAGCGAATAGGCTCTCTGCCAGCAGGATATCCACTACAAACTGATGGGTCACCGATAGAGCCGATGGTCTTGCTTTTGACCGGGTCGAGGATAGATAACGAGGAACACAAAGTCCTCTCACACAGTTGACTACAGTACTCACTCGTGAGACATACTTCAGCTTTGTTTGTTGGAATGCTGATAGGAGTGTGGAAACGGCTGACGCAGAACAGGAAAGCAACCTTGAGCGCAGCATGGGAAACAAGCGAAGACACAAGTAAAGACCAAAAAGGGGAACTAACACAATTCCGATTGCGTAAGCGAGTTTCTGAAAAAAAAATAATCGAATCAAGGTTTAGATGAAGAGAAAAAAGAATAATACAGGTCTTCAGACTACAAGTTTATTGTGGTGAGTGATTTGAACAACTGTAACTTGATCGAGTAAGTAGTATGACATCCGTGCAATGTTCAGAGACCTAGGTGCAACCTCGTACGCCGCTAGTAAAGTGCGTCGATGCGTGGATTCAAATCTTGCCGGATCCGACGAATTCTGTCACTTGTATCAGTTCAGCACTTGCCAAATCTATCAAACTGTTCTAAGGATATGGTTATTTAAAGGAAATATAAATGAAAAATATTCCAGAAACATTTGCGGATATATTGTGGAGCTCTTAATGGGGATACGTCCAGAGTCAGAATCAAGCGATGTAACAAGAGCGCAACCGTCTGGGTCGATGTTGTCGGTGGCTTGGTCGGAGGTTTACTAATAATAATCATCATCATTGTACGATTCAGTCATGTCCTTAACGCCATAAATGCAGAACGAGATACGATGGAGAATAATGTTAGCAAAGTGATTTGAACACATGGTATGAGATGATGTAATCGTCGAGAAAGTGAATCGGATTTAGAGCAGTGGATAATAGATCGTTGGTAAAAAAATAAATAGAGTGTGTGGAATCATAGAACCCCGACTAACATCCGCATCCGCGAGCAGAGACTGTGGTTGTACTTCATTGAATCGCACGAAGATAGTCCGAATACAAAGGGACCTTGATGTCCATTAGACATGCGAAGCACGATCGAAACCCTTCAATGTTCCTAACACAACCAAGTGTGTTTCTCCGTGGTTATCAATCGCTGCTGTCCGGTGGAAGTGCAGTGGTTTAGAGCGTTTGCCTACCACTTTGGGGTTCAGAGCATCGAACCCCACCACCGCCGGTCACTTTGGTGGTAGGCTAATCTGCCATCCGACTGGTTACCACACTTTGCCTATTGGGACCCTACGTGGTTCTCCACTCCAAGCCTTAGGGTCTGGTTTCCTGCCATCCCTATTAGTATAATGGACCTTTGAGGTGGAGGCATACCCCTTCCACTGCAATCATGCCTGAGCATGCAATAAAAAACGATTGCGATGCGAGAGTCCTTAGGCCACTGTTGGATTGACTGTACCAGTGTCCGCCTTGATGGCCAATCAGCAGTTGTTCACGTCCAAGATATGGGCGCAACCGGTCGGAGATGGTAGTCTCCGTTAGTTTCAAAACGACACCGCGTTCGAGGATAGAAGGAATTCTGGCCTTTGCATGGGATGAGAAAAGTGCTTGATCTGAGGGCGAGGCACATATATGACATTAAATAGGAACTAACTCGGGGGTACATATTAAAGGTAATAAGTGGAATAGCGTCTGGACTAGTTGGTTTATGACAACCCAGAATTAGAATGGTCTGGCGAACCGATGAAAAAAGGGTGGCTAGTTAAATAGAAAGACAAGAAAACAGAATTAGGTCAGTTGGAACTTGAGACAAACTGAAAGCAGAATTCTCGACTTTTCACGAGCTTCACAGACCAGAGAGCCAGGGGAGCTACCGGTAGTTACTGCAGATTGGAAATGCAGATATTCCGGAAAATGGTTTGAGAGGCCAGAGGTTTCCGCTGCCCATAGCTGGAAGTGTCACGCGTTCGGCTTTGTGACGGATAAAACGATCTGTTTCTGGCCCGCACTGAGCGGCGACAAGGTTGTGAACTGGGAACCAGCATCAACATCGAAATGTCGATTTTTTCAAGCGCATTGCACGGTTACGTGAATTGTGAAACTGTCCAGACGACCATGATTTTCAAGATTTCGAAATTTTGAACCAAAGAAAGCGTTTTAAAAATGATCTCTGTAAAGTTTGAAACGGAGGTAAAGAAAAAGCCGCAATTAAGGTAGAAGTCGTTCTGCAGGTAGAATATCAAAAAGTCTTGATACCCATCGCAGCTGGCGAAATGGTAACACTAAAAATTGCGTGTGGAGTTTCGTGAGGGATTTTTTCGTGGATATGTGATAAAGTACATGAGTCAGTTGTCCGATGAGCCAAGGGAAGGAACGAGTGAAATATAGTTAACCAGAGGAAACGGAGTTTGAACGATTGGTGCTATAGTCTAGACTACCAGTTTAATGTTAGAAAGTCAGCGAGTTAAATTTACTTACCGACCAAAGCGAAAACGACGCCGCGTCGCATGCCCGAAGTGTATGCAAGTTATATAAGTTAGCTCCTGAGCTTTCGTCTCCAAGGTTTCTAACCTGACAATTGAGGTCAGGTTTTACAGATGAAATATGGAAAGTTTAGACTCATCGTTGTTGAAGGGGAGGGGAATTGATAAGTGATATAAATACTAGATAAAACTCACGACTGGAGAATTACAGATCTGGGATACGGGAAGCAGCGATAAACTATTGGATACAAGTGCAGACAGCAACTTTATCTGAGCAGAAATGGGAAATACTTCAGAAAATGGAAACTGTTGGTCTGACGAGAAAGTTTTGTTTTTCGGTAATAATAGGGTAAATATAAGAGAATCAGGAAGTAGTGTACATAACGTTGGCTGACTACTGTGAGGGAAAAATGTGCTTGGGGATGAAGGCATTTAGGAGTAGTTATGGTCAGTGGTGACGGGACGGTCATCATGGTGAGCCGCAAACCTAGAGGTTTCGGGTTGGATTCCTGCCGCCTTTGATCACTTCCCTTTCGGCAGCTTTTAATTGGCCACGATCTCTTTCTTGAGAAGTACCGTTTATGTGTAGTGAATAAAAAAAATGTAAAAGCCATACAAAGTGAATTAACCGGCTACCGAGTGGTTTCTAGATACCATGATTATATAAAAAGCCTGCAACCTAGCCCCGTGGTTTTAAGTGGCGAACCGAGTAAGACTCCCTCTAGAACGGCGGTGTTATGGTTCTGGTTATCGTGAGACCCGTCTACCGATGTTTTAAAATGCTAAATTTTGTGTGGACATGGTAGCGGATTATATTATCACGTAATTTTGTTCTGACAACACTTTCAGGTCATGAAATCAATAGGTTCTTTCTATATCTGCTCACTGCGACGTAACCATGAAAATCGGAAGCAGTGTAGATATAATTAACCGGGATTCGAGTTATTCTCTTTCATAGTATACCTGTATTTCTACCAATGGGCAAAAAATCACAACATAACATGCCTTTTTCACTGACTGCTTATTCTTCCTCGTTGTTGCGCTGGCATTATGCTAGATTTAAAGCTGGTGTAAAATAATAATAACAATGAGGGCTACAACGACTCGGGTATATTTTTCTATCAAGAATCGGTTTATATGCTCACATGGATTATGGCTTATTTTTACCCCACAGGCTGTTGCTGACCCCGATCTGAACGTCCGTCAAGGAGCATTACAGTGCGACCGTCTACTGAAAGAGATAGTGACAGAGCCTGATTTCCCCAATCTTACCGGTGTTGTCTCACTACTTCGTGAGCGCATATATACAAATAATTCACATGCCAGGCAATTTATTGTATCCTGGGTAAGTGCTATGGTACACAGAGTATCTTTTCTGTCCGGGTCTTGTAACTGACTACGTACCCCGAAATAGTTGAATTGCATTGGAATATTATAGCACAAATTCTTGCTAGTCACTGTTACTGTGTTTTGAAAGTAAACTGTCCGTACTTCCTACTGGATTTAATATTACGAAATATAGTTTAGTGGTAACATATCCGTCACCGTTGCTGGCTCAACTTCAGGTTGAAATGATAACGCTCATGGGAGCTTAGCATCATCGTTGCGTGATTGAAAGGCAGTTTGATCCCACTTGAAATATGTCATTTTTAACGGCATGCAACACACCTTCTAGCATTTTATGGTAACTAATTGGGCGTAATGCACAGCAAACAAGTGAAATACAGTTGTTCATTTATTCTACTGAAATTTAATTTCTTCTTTGAGTGCTCAATCTCGTGTTTTACTCTTAAACAGTTGTTAAAATTAGTCAATTCAGGCGCATCACATCGGTGCTAAGTCTAAAACTTCTCTGTGGATGCCGTTTGTCACGTTCAGTCCGTTTCTGATTGGGGCTGACACGATTGTGGTTGATAAATCAAATCTACAAGTTGTTATGCTGTTATAAGTTTACTGCACACTTGGACGTGCGTGTTTTTCACCATCTTGTGTGCGCAGGGTAATAAGACCTTTTGGTTAGATTTGTGGACGATGATCTTACTGATAATGCATAAGGAAGTGTGTGCTAAATATAGGTACTTTCGGCTCAGGCATTGCTGCCTCAAAAGGGTTTTTTGATCCAAAGTATGAGTTTCAATTAAAATTGTCGTAAAATGTAACATAAATGATAATTCTATAGTTTATGCAGGAGGCGCTGATATGACAAACTCACTGGCCAAACATTAGTGCAGAAGTAACCTGGCTAGATAGCAGATACTGAACATCCGGAACGTTATCTGCTGTTACGTTTTACCATAGTGAGTAAAACGTACCATACGATGCAAATTTGTTGTAGAACGTGCGTTGGGAACGTTAGCCAGGGCGAAAATCATTCAAAATTATGAATAGTCATCCAAAGCTAATCCACTAGCGAAATGTTCGTATCCCTCAGTACCCCCTTGTAGCTCAGTATATGCGAAACTAAAACGTGAATGGCGTCCATGCTTTGATTCGAATCTCGCCGGGTTCAACGAATTTTCCCATTTGAATCAATTCATCTCTACTATGGATAGCACGCGCTTCTATTGTGATCTTATTCTTTCTTTTCTCTCTCAGACAACTGCTCTGTATTCTGTCCCCGGATTGAAATTAACCGCCTATTTACCACAGCTTCTTGATGGATTATTCCGTATTCTGGGTGACTCCAATCCGGATATTCGACGCCAGTAAGTAGTGTTACTCCCCAGGCAACCAGCCAGCTGACCGACTAGCTAACGAACAAAACTAAGTAGCCATTCAACCAAATGACCAACCGCGGTCGCTGACAAATGCATCCCATGTGGTAACCCCTGGGAGGAGTTCTCTCAACATTTGCGAACTTTAGTTTGCACGATATTTATTTTGTTCTCGCCACATTATCTGCGAATTGTTGAAATATAAATCACCTCATTGGTAAGCAGTCGGGAATGAAATTCTGTTTTTCGAAATGAAACTCGTTACTTCTGGTCATCTCTGACGGTTTGGAGTATTTCCATCGATTTCTATTTGTTATTTCGATTCTCGCTTTATTTCGAACTATATCTGTTATACTTATTGTATTCGGGTTTCGATCAAACGCTACATATGATGATGTACGTAGACTCGATTCTCTCGTGACCGTGGCTAAGGGTTTCGCTGGCCATCGGTGATGGAGGTGAGGAGCAGCGCGGCAACTGTTATAACCCAACCAAACGGCGGATTCAGGCCTTTCAGTCAATTTTCTTGTTCCAGGTGGGCGGCACAGACCAAACAAGCAGATCTTCGTTGCGGTCACCAAATGGCTCAGAGGACAGTAGTCACATGGGATTTAAAACGCAATCAAATTTGTATTTTAACCAAAATTATGTGTTTGGCTTCTGGTTATAAAAGATCTATTCACATTTAGCTCATTTCATATCAAAAAGTCCTAATGGAGTGTGCCTCACCAAAACGAGGGATTTTATGGGGAAAATCAACTAAGTTTCGACATAACTAGACTTTGGTGGTAGAACAATGGTAAAATATAATATATGATATTTGAATTGCGTACGCGAGTATGCAGCGCGTGGTATCTGAACTTTGAACTGCTTTTTGACGTTCCTCTCCCTCTATTCTCTCCTATCCACTCCCTCCCCTCCTTCCTTAATTTGTTTGATTTATTTTAAAACGATCACTCAGATGTGAAATCTTACTCACCGATCTGCTCAATGAGATTACCGCAAATCCGGGCGAGATTCCATTCGACTCCATGATCAACAACTTGATTGTGCACTGCAGGCTCTCAGCCACAGGTACGCTTGTCTGAATTGCGCACTTCTTTCCTCATGGCTGAATAGTATTAACCGAGTGATATGTCGGAGGTGCACCTTTCGAACCCGATGCCACCGGTCACATTGGTGGTGGACAGCAATCCTCTGTCGCCCGGCTCGTTATCACTCCTGACCTACCGGGATCTTATATGATTCTACACTCCAAGTCTCAGGGTCTTAGTTGCTGGTCCGCTACGGCAATGCACCGTGTTCGCATGACAGTGCGATATGCTCCCTGCCGTACGCTACAATTAATCGTGTTTAGCCTTGCTAATAACAAGAGTAAAGCAAGTAGTTTAATAAACTATTATCATCATTGATAAGTGCTAGTCCTCCTTAATTGATTTGCGTTGATCAGTTCTTCCGAATCAAGCAATACTACATAACAGGTGTGACTTAAGCCATAGTCTTTCGTACTCAATCGTTTCTTTTGTTAACATCCAAGAGTCTTATTGTTCGAGGATGAGGAATACCACACTGACTAACATCTTTAGTCTAACAAAATCAGGATTTATATAGTATTCCGATGTCCAAAAGCTGAATTGCTCGAATTCTTTCGATGGTACTTTTCGTTTGTGTTGTTTCCGTGTGAAAAATCGTTCTGGAGTTGGACACGAACCTCAGTTTGCAGAAATCATAACAAATTATCACAGACGAGAACAAGAAAATATTCGCAACACTCCGTAGTACATACTTTTGTGTCCCTCAAGTTCGATTCTGCGTCCTTTTATGGTCTGTCTGCGTAATGGTTTCCGCTAGCCGCTCCGATCTTGCTAGCCTAGCTAACGTAAAACAAAAGAACAGTGCTATGGTTGAATGTCAGTATTACGTAAACGATCAACATACTTTTTGAAGCAAAAGTGAAACAACCAAGAAATCCGTCGTTAAACCAGCCTCGAATACCTTGTCGGATCGATTAGTCTGCAAAGACGCAGATCAGCTTAATCGGTTTAGTTGAACTGCTTTTTAAATTTTTGGTCAGATGAAAACGGTAAGCCTCAACTGATGCGGCGGCTTATTATTAATTAGTTGACAGACCCGGCTTGGCACGTTAAAAGCTGGTTAGTAGCTCTACTTCAGGGGAGGGGGTGAATCATTACTCCCTGGGACATAAAACACACATAAGATACGTTAGAATGCAAAACTCACGTACACGACGCAGCAACGCAAGGCCCAGTTCGGAAATTTATAGTCACAGTATCACCGGCATCAGCTACACCGAGTGCGAGCACCGGGTTCAACGCTGTTGAGATACACTACACCAAAAGTACTGTATTTTGATACGCGTTTGACCACATCATCTGTACTGACCAGAACGTAAGCATCTGGGTTAGCGAATTTGCTCATGTTTTCTGCACGGTCCACCAATGCTCTCTATTCGGTTAACAATACTTGGACTTGCCATGCCGATTAGGAGGATTCGTCATAAAAGACAAACCATCCCCTGCCATGCGAAAATCTGGCGCAACCTGTTTACTATCAATCATCAGCTTGCGGACCAGATTCGAGAAAAGTGGCAGAGATTCCATCGAGGTGAACCCCAATATATTCGGTAAGGAAATGATTCCCACCGTCGAACGGAAGTTGAGAGCTCTTTTGAAGGTCGAGTGTACGTCCCTGCACAATTTTTTTATCGGTTGGAGGGGAATCATAGAGTTAAAGGTAATTAAGTATAGTCTGTTGTTGTTGGTACAGTCGCTGCTGCTTCTGCTTCTCGCGGTGAATGCGCTTTTCGTTTGCTTTTCTTCACAGGGCTTTTGCCGAATCTCCGTTGCCGACTAAAGCATGGCAACACGCAGTTGATATCACATTAATGACAGATATAGAGAAGCATCCCGGAGAAACAGGTGTGTGGCAGTTTCAGATATAAATGCGACGCGCTTCTGTCAGTTCATTGATAGGCGGCCTCTTTTTACGGCAATTTTGACAATGCACATCTCGATAGGGACACTTTAAATGAATAAATCTATCAAAATTGCAGAACAAGTACTTGGTGTGGGCAACAATACCAATCTATTTGTCATTAGGTTTATTAAGAGGTACAAAGGACGAGGATGTATGACTAGCGACTGCATGATACAAGGAAGTCACGAGGTTCTGTCCATGACGTCGTTGTTGTTCAGTCGTTCTGACAAGTCGAGCGAAGTGTTAGGGTTTACTGGAGTCCGTTTGTAACAGAACTCATTAGATTTTGCCTGAATGCATTATCAAAGAGATCAGCGTGATTTTTCTTGGCTATAGTAACAATGTGATCGCATTTTCTGCCTAATCTCATCCGACCCACTAACTCTAGTAAGGAAACTGTTCTGGCTTCGAATCAGCTCTGTTTATTCATCATCATCATCGTACAGCGTTAAACAGTAGGGCTAGCCCCATTGACCACTGCCTTTCTCACCATGTTGCACGTTGAATTAGAAAGTATGAATATACAAGATAGACGGAGTGGACCTACGGGGGTGGGAAAAGGAAAGAATGCCTTAGTAGCCAACACACGGAATACACAGTCTAACTGTACAAACGCACATCGATCAGTCATTCTGATTCGACAGAAAGTGACAACACGATCGCCACTGTTCGCGCTTCGCTGCCATATCCTTCAGTGTCTCCAGCCAACTGGTAGACGGATCTTTTGGACCCCAACCACGAAGACATGAAGCACCTACTTTTCCTAAGTCTGCTGTACATTTTCTCATTCCTCGCTGCCACGTCATCTGTTGACCTCCACGTGGTCTCTTCCATTCCCTAGGAGGAACGGAAAACAAGGCACGGTACGGTAGACGTGTGTTTTCCATACGTAACACGTGTCCCAACCAATGAAGTCTACTAAGCTGGATACGCTGTGACAGAACGTTCTCTGAATTAGTACCCAATACTCGCTTTCTGACCTCATCGTTGCTTACTCGGCTATTCCACCCAATCCTAGCGATGCTACGTAAACATCGATGGTCAAAAACCTCAAGACAACGAATATCTTCACCACGCAGACTCCAAGTTTCGCAACCATACAACAAAACTGAACGCACTGCAGCACAGTATACACGACCTTTCAACTTCAGTGAAATATCAGCTCGGCGCCAAAAGTGCTTCAGTCCAGCGTACGCCGCTCAAGCCTTGGAAATACGCGTGCTCACCTCTACTACTGTGCTCCCATCCGTCGTCACGCTGCTGCCGAGGTAGGTGAAGTGGTCGACAACTGACAGCACCTCCCCATTGAGCACCAAGCTCGGAATTGTTGACGTCTAGTCTTGTAACATCACCTTGCACTTTGAAGGTGCACAGCGCATGCCGAATGAAGCTACAGCTCTTGCGAGATTATCTAGTGCACGCTGAGCATGTTCCGTGGATTCGAAGAAACGAACAACGTCGTCCGCATAATCTAGGTCACATAGCTTTTCACTATATCCTTGTTCGACGCCTACATCCTGAAGATTTTGCAGCGCACTGTCCATTATTTCGTCCATGACGAAGTTGAACAGGAATGGAGACAAAGGACATCCCTGTCGAACACCACTGGTCGTTTCGAATCGACCGGATAGTTCACCGTAAACCCTAACGCGGCCAGAAGTATGAGAATACAATGATCTCATTAGGTTCACGAACTTCTGAGGCATTCCTTTTCGATGAAGAACATTGAAAAGCGATGTTCGATCAACTGAATCGAAGGCGCCTTTGGAGTCTAAGAAAATCATTATTGTCGGTCTGCGGTGCGTGTGACGCGTTTCAAGTAGTCGGCGAAGAGTAAAAATCTGGTCGATGCATCCTCGACCTGGGCGGAGTCTAGCCTGCTGTTCGCGGGCATTCCTCTCGCGAGTGGGCGTGAGACGGTGCAGCAGAATCGAGGCTAATTCTTTGGTGGCCATCGGAATTAAGCTAATCCCACGATGATTACTGCAGTCATTGCGTATTCCCTTCTTGAAGATGGGAACAATCAATGACTCATTCCATATTAACGGAATATGCTTCTCTTTCCAAATGTCACGGAGCAAGGCGGTAAGTGATTTTATCAACGCCTCACCACTCAGTTTGCAAAAAACTGGGGGAAGTCCGTCGGGACCCGCCGCTTTCTCCCGCCTTAGTAATCGAATACATGACTCTACTTCTACTTCCGATGGGAGCTCAAAGAGTCGCAGTTGTTGACACGGGGGTAACTGCACTAGCGTGCGGCCAGCTAAACTGTTCCTTGAAGTATTCGGCCCATCGGTCAAGCCTTTGCTGTTTGCTATGGATGGGTTCTCCATTTCTATCGCAAATCGTTTCACTGACCTGGGTTCGCCGTCCACCGGTTTTACGAATAAGTTTGAACAGTCTTAGACTGTTACCTGAAGCAGCTGCTGTTTCCATTTCTTCGGCTACCTTGGCCCACCAATTTTCGCGATCCTTCTTAAGGCTTTTCGTAACTTGTCTTTGCAGCTTTCTCCGCATCTTGTTCATCTTACGGTTCGAAAGCTGACGCTTTTGCTCCATTATACTCAACGACTCTTGCGAGATCCAGTGTCTCTGATGGACAACGGAACTAAGACCACAGGCAAAACCTGCTGCCACGTGCATCGCCTGTTTAATATGAGCCCTATGCTCATCTACATTACTGTTCGTCGTAGATCCTAGCTCATGTGCTGACTTCTGCTCATAACGGGTGCTAACTTCTGGATCGCACAAACGTTGCACGGATAATCGGGTTTGCGGTTTGCGACGATAACCATGGAGCTGGAGAGATAATCGCATTAAAACTAATGCATGGTCCGACTCTACGTACGTGGACCAGTATTATCTACAGTTCTGAACAGGACTGCGCCCCCGGTAGCTTACGGCGATATGATCAAGTTTACTCAAGGTACCTGTAGAGTTAGAGCACCATGTCGCTGTGCGACGCAAGCTGTGTCGAAAGTTGGTGCTAGATAAGAAAAAACGATTGTCTGCACAAAACTGGAGAAGTCTATCCTCGTTATCTGTATGCTCAGCAGGTAAAGCACAGCGCCCACCCAAACAGGCTTCTGACGAGAAGGAACTCTGAGCAGTAGCACACTCATCACTACCCACCCCGCTCGATGCAATGAGCAGCGCGGTCCTGATTATCCTGCGCGACGACCGATGCAGTATGGAATTCTTTGTATTCGTGCAGTTCATGGTAGATGTTGGACGGGTACTGCTAGGGTGTCCAGCCACAAAGCAGGAGAACGATTAGGGTCCTCATCTAAAGCCTTTAGTTCTAACAAGAACCTATCCGCAAGGCAGTGGGATGGCTTAGTGGAAGCCCATTTGCTTGGATCTATTATTCTTACACTGATTTTTCCGATTGAGTTGCCAGCTCAAATCAACCCCCAACCTGGAGGACCAGGAGACTGGACTTTGTCTGACCTCTACCCATTGACCTGTCAGGCATGATTGCGTCTCCGGATTAAAGAAGCCATCCTGTATAGCCCTTTGGGTCATAGAGGCGCGCAAGCCGTCACTCCGCGTCAAGGTGCAGTCTCATCTGTTTATTGGCAAAAACGGATCGTTTAAATGGCATGTATGGTAATCAACCGAAATTTTGCACGAAAGCTGATTAGTTCACCAGTATTTCTACGCGGTTCTACCGGCTTGTTTGTCTAGTTGCACCCGGGTTGGTTAATACGGCTCCGGTCGGTCAAGACAACTGTTGGCCACTGACTGGTCTATTGATCCACTCGGCTGGCTCCACTTTTGTCTGCATATACTGTCTGCTTCGCTGAATCCGACCTTGGCGTTGGTTCTGGATGGGCGATGGCGTGTTGTCTGTCACTGAACCAGGCCGTCTATTGGCAATGTGCCAGCCCATACCCTCACACTTTCGAGGGTCTTTTATTCTTGGAAGAACCCGTCACTTGTTTCTTTTGTCTTGCCTGAGAGTCATGAGGATATTGTCAAGGCGTACTTTTGTCGGTTGAATGAGAAGGTTTGCCAGTGAGATAGTTCATGACGTTTCTGTAAACAGAATATCTCACTCGTCTGCGTTACTACTCGGAGCTAAATGAATTGTGTGGGCTTCAACCCGTTCTGCAGCACTAATCCCACTGTGGAGTAGCACTTGCTTTGTACGATACCACTTCGTACCGATCATCTCGGGAAACGTAATCCATTTTGAATATTTACATGCGAAATTTAGTACCGTGAACCAGCTCGGCAATAAAGTCCAAATTAGAAGTGAAAACGATGCATTGTTGGACGACGTACTTTGGTCGTTGTACAAACGACGCACCTGAGCTGCAAAAGGGAGCGGCAACAAATATGCATTTTACGGAAGTAAAATGCCAGGGGCAACGCCATATGTTGCTACCAATAGCCCTATTTCTCTGTAGTGAATGCATTGGTTTAAAACTTTCCGCCACTATTTTTGTGCTTTTAAAGTTTTATTTTGTTGATTTCTAAGTACAGAAACTGCAACTGCAGCACCGATTGCTTGGTTTATGATTGCTTAAGCAGGAACTGCGACTAGGTTTCTCATTACCACCCGAACCCAACAGCTTGCGGTAGCTTTTCCGCCATTGTGAAATTCCCTTGCCACTTAGCTCCGACCGTTCTTTTGTGGCGTAAAACATAGTCACACCTTTCATTATTCCGATACTTTTCATAGCAGTCCTTTTGTTCTCCCATAGCTTGTGCTGTGAATGATGGGACACCGTACTCAAGCCCGAACGGTCGTTCTCCACCAAACACGGGCGGACCGACCAGTTCCACGGCGATCGTGATGGACACATCTAGTCAAAGTGCTAGTCTGACTCAGGGTTCTGCCGCAAACTCCGTCTCGCTGTCAGGTTTCATCAGTAGCGGAGAACAGCTACAGCAACGTACCGCGCTCACTTGGATCCGTGCTTTCGTCCTGTTAGATCCTGGTCACTTGTTGCCATTCGCTTCCGGAATCATCGGTGCTGTACTGCCATGTTTCGTGATGAGTAGTGGGGCAGCAGACAATGCCAGAGATCGAAAAGGTAAAAGTCATTAGTGTTGTTATCATCATACTTTCCTTCTCAAAGGAAAAAAGCCCAGTGAGTAATAATAAGCTTTTTATCGTGAACACTGAGTGGAATATAGTGTAGTACAAATGATTAGCATCAGATCATAAATAAACAACAGGTAATACTACTTGTGTGTTTTATTCCCTTCTATTTCGTTAATGGAAAACAAAACTGATACGAAATAGACGGTGTATTTCCGAGCTAACATTAGAATGAACGGACGTAGCCGACTGTCGGCGAATAAGTAACCCGTTTTTATTCAATTCGTCACCTTGTTTTGTCTCATCAGTCAACATTGACACGAGGAGGTTGTCCTGTGTACGCTGTGCACGTTCCAGCTGGATGAGTTCTATGGAGCAAGCCTTGTTTTTAAGTTCACTATTGTACTTCACTGCAGTAGCACAAATCCAGACCTCGACTTTTTATTTGCACGCTATCGATTCCACGAACACACGATCGTCAGACAATGACATCTGATTGGTTTTTGCTACCGCAATTCCTTGATCGAAAAACCCCGAGAGTTCAGGTGATTCTTCCGTTGAATAAGTCGATAATTATTCAACCAGAGCTTGTGAGATCAGACCGCACTACCATTGACCAACTTTGGTGGTGGAAAATTTAATTGTCGCTCAGGTCATTGCCTCACCTAATCTGATTGTCTTTGATGTATTTTGTCATTTTAAGTGATGGTACGGTGACCATGGGTTTTTCCTTTAACTGCGATGGGGCCTTTTACCTGAGGTGGGGTTACTCTTTAAACAATACTCACGCGTACTTATAAGGTAAAATCCCCTGGTTTGGGCTTCTTAATGATTGAGACCGGTAGCTGACACTGTGGCATATCTGGGGTTAATTTGATGTCGTTTTGCTCTGCCAGAGCCTAGTCACTATCGACACGAATTTTCATAACTCTTTTGTTGTGTTTAGAAATCGTGAACTGTTTATATCCGTCCTGTTGGGCCCAAACAGACAAGTGCACAGGCAATTGCAGTCCCGATCGCGCGCGCGCACCCAGACCATCTGCGAAAAATTGGTTCATAGTCATCACATCCATAGGCACCTGCCTGGTGTCGTGCGCACACAGCGTTGATATTTGTCACGTCCCATCCCGGACTGTGTTGACCAATCCGATTCTGCCACGTGTCGAACGGCCTAGCGTGGCCTGATCCGACCATTTGCTTGACTTGCGATTGTACTGGCTTGTAATTGAATTCGGTGCCGACTCGCTTCCACATTTTCTTACGGGCATGTTTATCAGCATACAGCACGCAGTACTCACGAGTAAACGGTACATAAACAATGCTTGTGCTACTATTGCTGATTTCAAGCAGAACGATATCCACCGATTTTTCTCCAGGATTTCAATCTACCAGTGATCAGTTGTGATAGGTCATGAACATTTACCTTCGGCCCATTGTTACGTGATTCGCACCCTGTCGTCGCTGTCGGTATATTTTGATGATTTGTCGATCTTCTGTGAAAGTTTTGGATGTTTTTCTGTCCGGGTAACTCTTTGTCTAGAAAAGGTACTTTTCTTCTACATGCAAATTCTAACAAAGATATTATATTCCTACAAAACAGCTTAGTAACTGGACTGATTATATGGGCAGAGGAGCTGGTTATATATATATATATATATATATATATATATATATATATATATATATATATATATATATATATATAATGTCACCAGCCTAAAGTCAAGCAGAGTACCAACGCAACAACAACAAATTCAAAAATGAAGCAAGGGAAGTAAAATATAATAGTTAGTAAAGAAGCGACATGGCGTGTGGTTTTTTTTGCTTTTTTATCGTACACTTGATGTATCTGTCATTTTGTTTGTCTGAGTGACCCTTTTTCGTCTTCGGGACACGAGAGTTCGGCAGACACCACAGCATTCGCATCATTGACTTCTATTCCGGGCCCATGTTCCTCAAGAACAAGGTAAAACATGGGGGAACAAGTTGTACACGATGTAGGACAGCGATCGTTTGTGTGCACGGAAGAACGGTCACTCATAGTAGTACAATCTGTCTTCGTTGTTTTCGTTGTGGGCTGTTGCACTACTCGGTCCCCCAGTCTGGAATAGGCATTTTTATTAGAGGATGCACCTATAACCTTTGTGGCGATGGTCGAGTGGTTTAGGGCGTTTGCTTACCACCTTGGATGTCAGAGGTTTAAATCTCTATCACTGCCGCTCACTTTGGTGGTAGGCAGCAATCTACTGCCGTCCGGCTCATTAGCGCACCTGGCCTACTGGGACCCTACGTGGTTCTCTACTCCAAGTCTCAGGATCTGCTTTTCGTTTTTTCAGTTTACCCACGAAATAAATTACAGCAAAAGAGGTAAACCTCATAGTTCGAAAACACTATAGGAAGAGTTCGTATAGAACCTTCAAGTCAACCCGTTTTTTTGACTCCACTTCCGAAAAGGAAAACGTTAGAAGTGGGTGGAAAGACAGACGGAAAGAGCGTTCCATAGCTCAGCTGTCCGGGAGAAAAAAATGAAAGTAAAAAGTTGAGGTCCAAGATCGAGCGACAGAAACCCGGTCAGGATAACTAGCTGCCTGTGCTCGGGATTGGTGTTGAAAAGTAATGGGAACGGGAACAGCCGAGGCAAGCTCGGTAGACTTGGGAGAATGAAGCAACTGTTCGTCGATCGGTAAACGACTGTAAAGTAAATGTTAAAACTATATCATCTACCAGACCAATGGCTTTACGTGGGACCTGGTCGAGCATAGCGCAAGAAGAAAACAAAGCTTCACCCCACACATGACGGCAGCATTCAAGCGTGGGACAAATTTGAGCCTTGTACAGTTAGAGGAGTTGGGTTGGTTTGAGGAAACGTCTGGCGCGGAACAGAAAGCAAATCTTGCGCGCGCACGAGAGGTAGACAAACAAGCTGAAGACCGAGATAGAAAGTAGACTATCGAAAGATCCAGGGAAGGCATCAATTTGGAGGAACGAAGGAGAACGGAATCAAAATTTTAGTGGGGACAAAAGGAATTGTGTTTGAGAGAAATCAAGAGAAGAGTTGTTTTAGAAGCATTGAAGGGAACACAATTTTGAGAGCCCCAAGAGGAGATTTGTTCAAGGTTCGAACTGAACGGTGTTTTAGTAGCACAGTAGTCAAGGTCGATGTTAGTCGCATGGTGGGAAGTGGAATGTAAAAGGGAGTAGTGTAGGAGAGTCGTCAGCAAAAGCGTGGATGGGGTTGGAAGTGGTGGCTAAGAGATCGGTAGTGAACAACAGAAGGGAGATGGATGATAGTACAGGACATTGGGGAACACCAGCATTCGCGGGAAAAAGCTGTGATTGTACTCTATCGACTCAAACGGAGATGGTCCGGTTATTGAGAAAACTCGACGTTCACAATGCGGGTTGGAAGAAACCCAAAAAGAGCAATTTAGACTGTAAACCATTTTACCAGCTACGACCAAAAGCCTTCAATACATCTACTAAAACCAGGTGTGTTCCCCTATGGTTGTGGAATGCTGCTGACCAGGAGTGCGAGACCATAGCTAGTAGATCACCCGTGGAATGACGAAGTCGGAACCCGTATTGACGAACGCTTGGCAGTCATTGACGTTCAAGGAACGGTTGCAACTGGTCGGAAATTATGGTTTCCATAAATTTTGAAATGACGGAAGTTAGGGAAATAAGACGGTAGTTGTTCTAGTCGGATGAGTCGCCCTTTTCGTGAATGGGAATGGGCGAAATTACGGATTCTTTCCATGGAGAGGGAAACGTACTACATAAAAGAAAAAGACAAAAAGGATAACGTAAAATTGGTGCTTATTCTGGGTTACATTTTCGGGGCAATAGGTAGCATACTGTCCGGACTAGATGGTTTCTTTCGGTCAGGTGATTGTAAAGTTTGGCTGACGTGTCTGATTGTGGTACGAGGAATAAAGGAGTGGCTGGTAAGAATGGTTGCAGGTGAAAGAATAGGAGAGTTGGGTAAAGTGAAATTAGAGGCAAACCGGGGATCAAAACCTCGACCTCCCCATGGGGTACACAATAGAGAGCCAGGGAAGAAATCGGAGGAGAACAAATTACGGGAAACGGCTTTGGTGTGAGACCAAAATTATCGGCTATCAGTAGCGGAAGAAGCTGTACATTCGGCCTTGTAGCGAATGAAATGACCCTTGGCTTTCTGAATTGAAAGCCAGCATTTTTTTGTGGTCCAGCCCTCACCTGTGGCTCCACGAAGCTGAACCATGTATCAGAAGCCGCACTCTGGAAAACCGTTCGACAGGCGGGCTAAACCAGGTTGAGGGTAACCGAGGTCCAAAAACTTCGGGAAAACGGTGTTCGACGTGCGCAGACAGTTAACCGTGAATAGGCTGAGATTTACCGTTTAATCAAACGGCTGCGAAATAAATCTGTCAAACTAACAAGGCTGCGTGGACCCCTGGATTGGATTAAATTCAATCAAATAGCGAACGTGCTTCTAAGGGGCCATTAGTAACCATGCATCAACACATTGCTGCCTTGCAGTTCGCCCTGGTTTGTGCAAGGGCCATAGGTGCGCCCTCAAGACAACCGCTGGGGACGTCTCTTGTACCAAAAACCCATGAAACTTCACGATTATGTCTCCTACATGCCCTGTTATCCATGCTGCGGCGTTGACCAGCATGTACAGCCGCGATCAGAAACATTCATGAGCCCGGCTTATCCTCTCTAAGGAGGCGGCCACAGTAAAGTAAGTTAGTTGCTTCTGGCCTACACGAAGTGACTACGAGATTGGGGAGTAGCGAAGCGGGAACACCCTCTGAATACTGAGTTCTCCAAGCTTACAACGCGATTGCGGGCCTGGGAAAGCCACTCAGGAAAACATAGTCTACCTAGTTTAGAACTTATTAAATGAAAAAAGCATGCGTTTGGAAACATTCTCAGTCAAGTTAAAAACGGAGGTATAAACAACCAAGCTAAAGCAGCATTCATCCCAGGGAAAGGAGGCTAGAAAATCACGAAACCCACCTTAGTTGGTGGAATCATAACTCTAGAAGGTGTGTCTAGAGTTGCGAGGAAAAACTGGGTGATAAAATGTAGCGACTAGGGAGATACGACAATAGTCCGATGAGCCGAGTGCAGGAAGTTGCGTAGTGTCAAGGAATAAAAAGGGAAAGAAGTGACAATAAGATCAAGGGTATGTGCACGATCACCAGCCCGATGGGGAATGCGTGCGGGGCAGTCAACGAGTCTACTTAGGTTGTTGACCAAAGCGAAATCATCGGCTTATCACTCCGCAGCCTTAGTGTCTGAAAAGCGGAGAATCCAGTTCTTTTTACGGGCATGAAAATCACCTAGAACGATAACTTGGCAACCGGAGTCTGATGCAAACAAGTTCTCAACGCCGGAAGATAATGAGTCACAAACTGATGGATCGCAACTGTTGGGGGAGCGTTGAACGGTACATAAGTAATGGTTAACAGAAAGGAGCCGGAATTTTATCGATATCATCTGGCGTTCGTCCAGTGGTTATCATCGTTAACTTTGGATGAAAACGACTCGGCTTCGATTCCCGCCACTGCCGGTCAGTTCCTCATTTGTAAGTCTTTCGCCCTAGGCCCTCTTCCTGATTTGTTATACATTGGTACGTGAATGATAACAAAAGAGTAAAACGCTTTTTACTCGCGGTTGGAAAAGTTCAGGTATAGGATATGGGAGATAACGACAAATTGATGGCTGTAGATGCGGACGCCAGTTTTGGGTGAAAATGGAAAATAGTTACGGAACTGAAGATGGGTAGTATCTGACGAAGGAGAGATATTCGTTTCAGTCAAGAATAACGCAAGAGAAAGTTGGAGAAAATAATACACAGAATCAGTATTGTGGTTCAAACCGCCAATGTTGGTGAGAGCTAGGATTTTTTCTTGTTGTGAATGCTGGGTAAACATGATCAGTGACCTTCTGTGAGTTGTGAATTTCATGAGTTTTTAGTGAGACCGGCAATCTAATCCCATAGTTTTTAGTGGCGTTTTCAGTAGGAGAGACGGTGGCATCATCCCGGGGGACGGCAGGACCGTTTACCGCCTGTAATGCAGTTGGCCTTTGTAGCTATTTTGTATACCTCTTCCATTACACTCATGCTCATCCATGTAATAAAATAAAACGCAGATGAGCCGGTGGCCAGTTACTTTGGTGTGTACTAGTCTCCGCCAATAAACGCGTGGTACTGTGTTGAGTCCGACTTTTCTCTGTAGCTAGCGCGTGTTAGCCTTATCGAATCCCTCTCTCTTTGTCCGAGTTGATGCCCTGCCGAGGGTCATTCTGTCTAGCGGTTTTGGATCTAGGGGGTACGACCCAAGTGGTAGTGTGTAGTGATCAGCTGTGTCATGACCCTACGAGGTCACAGGTGTTGTGCATCTTCTGTGTTGCATGTCTATTGTGATTTTTGTTCCGCGTGCGGCGTGTCAACGCCAATTTACCCAGTCTCATCGAATTAAGACGTTCAGTGTCAACTTTGTGTAACCCGATGTTACAACACTCCCTCATTGGTGATCAATGTGATCCTCGGCGATAGTTTAATGTGTGTGTGTGTGTGTGTGTGTGTGTGTGTGTGTAGTGTGACCACTCTGCAGTAGTGTACCATGTAGAAACTTTGGAACAATGCACGCGAGCATGCACCATGTTCAACACTTGTTCTGAAACAGATAATTATCGCCTTCGATCACGAGTGTCCCCGGCACTCGACTCCATTAGTGATTACTACTAGTCCGTCTGTCCTGTTATCGACTTCGTGGTTCATACGTAGATATTACGCTTGTCATCTTGTCCAAACAAGCCGTCAGATCAAGCTGTAAGTATGCAGTTATTTCTACCCTATCAGTTTTAGTTGCTGTATGTGTATTCTCTGTCTTAGAATCTGGGGTTTTCAAATGCACTGTGTAGCATGTTTTCGTCTGTTAACGTTGTTCTCATTCGAATCTTTTCGTTTATTTATTACTCATTATAATGGTACTATATTTGTCATCGCCCGACCGTGGCCACCGTTTGCAAGCTGCACTTGTTCGTTTCCACACAGTCCTTATTCTTGTAAAGGATCTCAGACACGCACGTATAGATTTTATTATTTTCAAATACGGCGATGTGATCAAGAGATCTAATGACCATACTAAATAGGGATCATTTTCGTGCTCATCCAGTGAGCTGAATATATTTAACGGCGTAGGTTGGACAGTCACGACGGTTAAATAACAACCGAAGGATACCGAGCTCCAATCTGGTCGTCGCCGCCATGGCCACCGGTCCACTTCATCGTTTAGAAACCTCTGACTGACCACATCGTCTTTCTAGAGGTTATGTGTCGACCGCTAGAGGAGTCGTCGCACTTTATTGGGCAGCTATCGCTCGCCTTAGCCGGGCAGCCCCTAGTCCCGAACATGTTGTCCTGTCCATGTTCGGCTTGCTCCATTGGGTTCACGGAGCAAGAACTAGATCTCAAAGCGCATCGGTAACAAAGCACCAGCGAAGGGAACGAACAGATAACAACCGGGTCTCACGTGACGAACCATAAAAAGGACCTTCACGGGTGCTTGGATCACATCACCTCGACGATTTGACGCTGCACTGCCTTGTAGGTTGGAATGTTGAGTCGAAGATTGCGAGTAGGGTTCCCCAAAAAATCCTATCTGTGGTGTGGTCAGCTGTGAAATACGATTCACCCAGAAACCTGAAGCTCGTTCATTTCACTTGACTGCCTTCAACGTTCTCACACTGTGTCAGGTAGACCAACAGGCTGCTCTTGCTAGAACTCCTCAAAACTATTATAATAGATTTACGTTGTCTTCGAAACACAAATACAAGACCTCAATCCTGTGGTCAAACTTCACATCCCAGCTAAAACCTCGGTTTCTGGCTCCACTCTTTGCGTGTCAGATGGTTTGTTATATAATGTTCGTAGCCAGACTAGCATCGGAATCACTGAGGTCGGGGGCTGAGTGTCCATTACGGAGCTGGATTTCAGTAAGGATTCGTTTGTAAGCATTTCGGTTGCACGGTTTTTTACGTGTAATAAGCAACAGACTGAAGCGTCGACGCTTGTTCATCCTGTCTGTATACGTTCCGATTGACTACAGTCCTCCCGAGGATGAAGATGAATCCTACCATAATTTGTTTCAACTGCTTTCTTAAGCGTGTACCCAACGGTCGTTATGATAATCGATAGTGGTTTTGACGCCCAGGCTAACGGTCTGGAAAATAGCAAAAGGCACGTAGGAGGTCCATCCGCTATTCCAACCGATCGAACTGACAACTTCGATCATCTTCTCCGGACCATAGATTGTTTCTGGCGAATACGAACTTCTGCTATAAAACGTGGCATATACTCACCCGGCGTCTTCCTGCGCCTTCACACCGTTGGACTCGGACCATATTGACATTGATCGCAGTTGGCGTGGATCAGTCGGTGACTGTCATTCATTTTGGTCCACGCCTGTGGAATCAGATCATGCCCTTGTACTTGCTCACTTCCGTTCACGTCTCGTCTGTGGACACACCACCCCTCCCATACAACTGCTTCCAGAAGGTACAAAAAGCCCGCTCGGCATTTACTAACCTGAGCCATCTGTGGGGTCGACATGGCACCCGTTTATCTATCAAGGGTAAAGTGGACTCTGCAACAGTCAGCCCAAATCTGCATGGTTTAAAAACATGACCACTGCGGGTGGGGGATGTACGAAGATTGCATTCGAACATCACTTTCTTTGTAGTGTTACTCGAATCTGATGGGAACAGCGTATCAGCAATTCTGACGTTAGGCGCGGAGTATTATGCACACAGACCAAGTTATTAGATAAAATACTAAAGCTCACCAGCCTAAGGTGATTGAGAGATTTGTTTCGCATGCCTCCGCACAGGGTTCCTCCGCGCAATGTTCGCTGAGGCGGGTAATGGCTGGAAGCTAAGTAAAGATAGTTAATCCATGACATAGAAAAAGGGCACTAAAGGTCTAACCAGTAGACTTAGCCACACAGGACTCTTTAGACTTCTTGGGTGAGGTCCAAGAGATCCCTTACTCAGTGGTTAGATACGTTGGTGTATATGGCTCGGTGGCGCGATCAGTGGTGCTACTATTCACAATCATTCTTTGTCGACTTGATACTATTTATAGTTCTCTTCTTACTCTTTTCATGCTCCTGCTTTTTTCTTCATTATTTCCGATCGAGGTTGCTGCTGAGAGATAGTAATTGGTGGTTGTCAAGTGGTTTAGTCCGTTTGCCACCTCGGACGTCTGGAGTTCGAACTTCGCTGCCGCCGGTCACTTTAGTGGTGGACAGTAATCCACCGGGGTCCGGCTCGTTGCTGCGTCTGACCTATCTTGACCTCATGTGGTTCTCCACCTCAAGTCTCAGGGTCTAGTTGCCGCCTGTCCTTAATAGTACAGTGGACCTTTGAGGTCATGGAATATACCCCTTCCACTGTACCCATACGAAAGCATGCAAAAACAAGGCGACGGCACCCAATGCATAGTTGATGGCCGTAGGAGGTGAACTGAACTCTAGAGGATGATTGACAATATGCTTCCCAGACAGAGCTCTCTTCGCGATTGTCGATGCAAACAGACGCCCAGTGGAACTGTGAACACTGACAGAAGATTAAGAAAACCGTATTCGCTGTTGCCAGTACCACACAGGGCTCCACTTCTGTTAGGCCTTACAGATAATGAATTTTTCGATACCATTTTCTCCGTTAGATTCTCGCTTATCCATCCTTCGGGACACCACATTTAATGGGGCGCATAAATTTAGACAGGTAAAGTGTATGATCCATTTGAGGAAAGTCAGAAGCCCTTCGTCATGGCCTCGTAGCCCGGCTGGTAGAGGACACGTCGTACTGAGGCATGGGTAGCGTCCATATTTGGGTTCGAAGGCCACCGAAGTCAGCGGCTT
This sequence comes from Fasciola hepatica, assembly GCA_948099385.1. NCBI lineage: Eukaryota > Metazoa > Platyhelminthes > Trematoda > Plagiorchiida > Fasciolidae > Fasciola > Fasciola hepatica. The sequence goes on along the minus strand of CANUEZ040000126.1, from coordinate 1,797,995 downwards.
TTAATATTTGAACCAGTTAAAAAATTCCCTTTTTGGTCTGCTAAGATCATCCTTTTTGTGGCTCGATGCTTGTACATGAGAGCAGTGGGGGATATAACCATAGACACAGGGTCTCACTGTACTCTCAAGCTGAAGCGGCAGCCATGACCTTGAGACTTGGGCTGGAGAACATGAGACCCATGGGTCAATCCGGAAAACAGTGTTGTCACCTTCGCAAATTGACTGGCATTGATGGGGTTAGAGTTTCTTATCTCAGGCTTGACAGTCAATAGTTTATACCGCCCTACCACTCTCGGTCAATGAACCTTGTTCGTATCGCGAAAGTTTTTTTCTGCACCACTAATTATGGTAAATATTTTGATGTAATGTGCTGTGTGGAGGTAGTTGTATTTGAATTAGCCATCCTAAACAACGTGTCCTTCCTACTTATAGGAAAAGCTTAGACCCAATGCGCTCTTCAATAAAGGTGTCGGAAGTAATGGAAACGGCCACTTATTACTGCCACAATTCTGTGGAGCAGATGAGATAATCTGTGGTCACAATCTTGTTTGTCGACTTGTGTGAAATCAATTACTTATTTGTCCATTTGAATTATTCTGTTGGAGAAAAATTGATTTGCTTTTTTCTCCGCATACGCACTCTCTCTGTCTTTTATGACTGGTTACAGCTATTCTGGAAACTGCTGTACGTATCAACGAATCTTTACTGACGTATGTTAGCGAGGTACAGAATCGGGTTGTGACCGGAACAGATGAAGATTTGGACTCCGCATCGCGTCACCCGCGAACCGTTCCTTCAGAAAATGCGTCATCTAACAGGTCAGTGGACAGCCACTCGTTTTGTACTTTCACGTGTTCCTTTGTCTTGGTAATCCATGTGCTTGTCGTTTAAGCTACCGTCTGTATGTTTGGCTAAGGTGGGCGTTCAGATCTATCTAAGTAGTCCTTCCGCATATATCTAGTCATTGGTCAGTTGGTGAATTACTTTTAAAATTTCCTCTGTGCCTCCCTTCATCACCCATCATCATTGAGTTTGAAGTGCTCACGGACTCATCAGACCCCAATTCTTTTAGTTCCACGAAATCCGTCTGCCACCATCATCACTTTGGTCCGTGTTGTGGCTTTATTAATAAAAAACTCATCCAGTGAGACATTTTACTAAACTAATTTAGAATTAGATAGTGGAAAGTCCACTTGCATTTCTCTCGTCCAAAAGTACAATGTCGCGAGCTAAAGCAGTTTATGTTTATTATTGGAATAGTGGTTTGTGCACCACGGGATATTCACCTGCGTTATTCACATCCGGTTGACCGCTCAGCGATAGCCCATTTGGCAGAGTATCCTCTTGGTAAGCGGAAGGTCGCCGCTTCGTCTCCGGCTTGCGGCGTTAAACTTTTGGATGCTAGAAACACAAGTGGATTTCTCATTATATAAGATCCCAACTGCTCGTGCCAGTGATACACCCATCAGATAGGTAGTGGTTAAGTGGTTTAGAGCGTTTAGTTTTCCTCCCGGAAGTTACAGGTTCGACTCCCTGCCAAAGCCGATTAGTTTGGTGGTAGACGGTTATCCACTGTCGTCCGGCTCGTTCCCACACCTGACTTGTTGGTACCTTATGTGGCTATCCACTCCAAGTCTGAGGGTTTGATTGCCGGTTATCCCTAATAGTCTAGTGGGCCTGTGTGGTTATGGGTACACTTCTTCCATTGCACCCATGCATAAGCATGCAATAGAAAAGATATAATTCATATTTGATCAGACATCCAGGCCGCAAACCTAGTCATGATGCTGGCTTACGATCAACAATACAACTGACCACGGACACCATTGCATCTGCCTCCTGCCATCCAATACTTGCGAATCCGTGTACTCCTTGTCCATTGTGCCACGAAGTTTGACACTGAAATTCTTTCATTAAGTTAATCGTAAGGGTCAGCTATGAAGAGGTCCTCAGTTCTTCATTGCGAAGATAATCGAACAATGATTGGTAGAATCAATATTATCGTTCACAACGAGAATGTTAAGAATATCGTTGAGTAAATAATCAGGTTATAAAAGCATGTGAATCGCGAGTTATTTTGTTTGTTGCGAGTTCTGGTCAAGAATAATTGAGGATAGTCAAAAATCGGACCTTGGAGTTCAAAGTAGCAGTTCACAAGACCCGTCGGGATTTTTGGTGATACTGCCACGGATGATGAAAGTGTGTGCCGCGCACACTTACTCGTCGCTGATGAAATTGCAGGTTTCCTTTCATCAACAGACTCAGCGGTCCAAATCCTATGTCAGTACATTCTTTCCCTTTCCTCTCGTGTTGTTATTTTCCTTTCAGAATGGCCAAGCAACCGGAGGCTCCGATTCGTGCCATTCGGGCCGAGTTAAGTTTGAATGAACCGTCGTTGCGTAAATCGACGCGTGACTCGGCACCGACAAAAAATCAGATTATTTGCACGGATGCTATTTTGGAGGCTACATGTCGTTTGTTAAATCATCAGGGTTTGTTGACCCGGCTTGCCGCACTGCGTTGGATCGAGGTGCTCAGCAAAGTTCGACCGAAAGAAGTACTATCACACGTATCGAGTTTGTTACCGACGATGTTGACTTTGTTGTCGGATCCGGCGAGCGAAGTAAGTGCCCGAGTGTCTGGTCGTATTTCACATCTCGTTATTGGTACGTAATCATATTCTGTAGATCTAATTAGCACGATCCGAAGTCAAATAATTCACATTTGGGAAGACCGAAACCCTCCAGAGGCACACACACGTAGGTTGATTTCAAAGGAACCTCGAGTCTGTGGTCGAGGTTTGCAGTTTTTTCTTGTCGTGTCCCGAAGACACTTATCGTACTTTGCCGGCATAAGTGGTATTTTTTGTTCCTCATCTGAGTTATGATACCCAAACTGATTCATTAACTCTCGCATCGATACTTCAAGAAAATTGCGATTCAAAAACACCGAAAAAATGTGTTCGCCGTCAAATAGCACAACATTGAAAGCGTCATTGGCAAATCCTGCCACATCCATGCATGCATCCAGTTTGGTCGCATTCTGACCTGGGTGATGGACTTGATTTGTTGGGCCCCGCCAACTCTTATGGATCGCCCACACATGACTAACTGTGCGCTGGGTCCAAGCGCACAGTCTCACAGAAATGGATCAATCGGGCTGCAATTTTCGAAAAGTAATGGTTCAACTATTAATCGTGAAGGGTCACACGGACAAATCCCTACGCCGAGGTGTTTCCCATTCACGGCTACAACCCTGATCTGTGCAAGCACCGTAAATACACTATTAGCTTAGCCCTGCCTCATCCTCTACTTATCTTCTTTAATAATGTAATGTTTGTTTGTCCGAAATTTTGCCTGCCTCAGAGTCCGTTTTTATTCTGACTATGCAAACAGTTGCCGTGACTGCGGGATGCACTTGTAATGGCACATTTTTCAAACCGGCATTTTCGGATCACTTACTCAAATTTGTATCAAGAAAGAACACCCTAATGGCTTTTAAGACGAACTTTAAATAACGGAATGTTTTTCTTAAATACTTATTTCCACCTAACTGATATGAATCCAGGATTTAGGGGAGCTTTGCTTGCCGCACCCTATAATATATACATTTTTTGGTTGCCCCAAATTAGTTGGCATCCAAAATGACTCTTTTTTACGTTTAATGCTACCAGAATCCACCCAAATAAAACCGCCAATTTCGGTTTCCATCCAAATCCCTTAAAGCTTTCCAGTATCTCAATTTGTTTACGCACCAACATGTACACCAAAGTTTCGTTCTCGTGCACAGTTCCGCGTTTATGTTGTCTTGTTCCGATTTCTGTGATATCATTAACCTCTATTTGACTAACTTTGAACAGGTATTGCTACATCATAGTCAAATCTCTCTCTCTCTCTCTTCCCGAGAAACATTTGGCATTTATTTGCATTCCGCTAGGACGTTCAGTATGTGTGAATGATATTTCACCATCGCTTGTGTCATCGGACATGCATTGTTCTTAATCCGGTCGTGGGCACGTTTTCGTCTCAGATACCTCGAAGCATGTGATCAACATCTTTTTAAGTTATTGCTGATGACTGGTTTTCATGTCGGTTATCTAGATGATACGGAAGGGGATTCCTTTTCGCCATTCCAACCGACCGCCTCTTTATCGTCCTGGCTAGTACCTACTGCGGTTGCGAAATGTGGCATCGATTCACTTATCTTCTTCCTATTTGTTCGCAGCGTTGAATTCAAGTTGATCACATTGACATCGGAAACTGTTAAGGTGAATCATTCCATACCGAACACGCCCGAATACGTGCTCCTTTGTGGTCGCACTATTGACGAAGAGACGCTCATCCCACAAAACTGCTTTTCTGTCAGTTTTATAGTTCTGATGCCGGGCTTAGATATCTCCGAGATAATCCACGTCGGAAATCAGAGGTTCGAATCCCCGCCGTCACCGGTTACTTTGGTGGTAGACAATAATCCACAGTCGGCCGGCTCGTTACCACACCTGGCCTGTTGGTACCTTCTGTGGTTATCCACTCCAAGTCTCAGGGTCCGGTTGCCGGCTAACCCTTGACCATGCAGTTGGCCTTCGTGGCTATGGAGTATATACCTCTTCCACTGCACTCATGCACAAGCATGTAGTAAAAGAAAAACTCCACAGGGAATGTGAATGAACAGATCCCTGATGCAGTGTTAATCGCAAGTTTTACGGATTACCGAAATAAATACGTGGTCGGTCCTTTTATGGAAACCAGAGAGGAATTGACTTGCTCAACATTGCATCCACGTTGCATTCCACATGGTCCGCTTACCAAGCGGTTCCGGATACACACCAGGTAGACGTTACCGATTTCCAAGACCAGTTGCGTACTCACATCGGGACTTCTTTTTCGTCTTCACAATTTTTTCGTATCTTTCTTTGTTTTTATGCCTCAGTGTCCCATTCTCAACTTGAAAATGCTGCGAGGTAGTTACTGAAACCAAAACACTGCAAAGCGAAAGTTCGTAGTTATCAAAACTGAATTAACCTGTCCAGTAGGTCGATGATATTGGTTGCCTAGATCGTTTTGAGACTTGTGCCAACAGTGATGAGAACGCACGGTCCTTTCAAGTTCGATTTGCAGTGCACTGGCGGAGCATTTTGTTTGTCCGTGTCGCTTATCACAAAGGCCATTTTTACATTTCTTCTGACTTGGGATGAAATTGCATGCTCCACGTGGTGGAAATCATCACCGAGTCGTGGGTTCTCATTGACCTCTTTACTGATCACACTTTTCCGATGCTAAAATTTATGTGCTGAAAGCGGATAGATTCAAGGTACTTTCAATTGTTTGGTGATTGACGTTGTATTTTCTAGACGTAGTAGAAAAGTATGCTGTAACCGGTGTGTAGATTTAGTGTGAAACCCATTCACTGAGATAAGAAAAAAGGATTCCTGATGTGCGACTCCACGCATGAGACTGGTTTCATTCAACGAGGTGACATATAAAATTGACTACGAACTTTGTCGATAAATTTGCGACCCGTTGTTCTCTTTTTTGTCTTTAAATCTGTAACATCGGAGTGATACAGTGCTTGTTTAAGATTCAGGTTCTACATGGACAAAGTGAAGGACACATGTGTGTGATTACGTTCGGTCCAAATCGGGTTATGGGCGGATGGCATGCACTGAAATAGAACGCTGCAAACGTTTTGACAGCGAAAATGGTATATTGCGTCCGGGGCATTTTGGTTAAGGAATCATGTGTTCTTCCATTGGTGATCGAACCTTTCAAATAGATCTTTTGATCTGAGGCTCAACGCTAGCTCTAGTGAATAGACTCTTCTTGCCTCGAACCATTTCCGTTTAGTGGTGTGAAACAGACTGCTCATGCGTACTGAACATTACCAGAACCTTACATGAAGGCTTATTGGTTCATCGATATTCGTAAACGGCTGTTGTGATAGGTATGTTTGGTTGCACCCGGATTGGTTGGTTCTGGTAGATGCTAGCCGCCGATTGCTCTATTGATCCACCTGACTGCCTCCACTCTTGCTTTCGATTCTGGAGAGTCGATCATATACTGTCTGCTTCGCTGACTCCGACCTTGACATTGGTTCTGGACGGGTAATGGCCTGCTGTCTGCCACTGAATCAGGCTGTCTGTTGGCAATGTGCCAGTTCATTCCCTCATTTTTATCTGTACGAATTGCGTCAGTCAGTGCGTCGGGGCTGATTGAAACAGTTTTTCAGTGGCATTGAACAGCCTGTAGTTATTGGTAGTCGAAGTGACGGCCGTGATGTAAGCTGATGCACGTGTGTCAGACAAACGGTGATGCAAATAGGTTTTCTAGACATGTGCTCAATATAAGGCCATCCGATCATAATCATATTTCGCGCCCAGTGATCATTAGGTGTTGGGTTCACCCTATCGACATCAATAACTGACTCTATAAAAGTTCCATGTCCTATGGTTAATAAATGAATTGATCTAACTCCTGTGGGTGCGTCCCACTAATCCTTTGCTTTCCGGTGGGTAAATGATCGCCCGTGTTTTTCGGATGTTTCAAATGTGATTCATCTTAGGGAATAGAGGCAACACTTTGAGGCTGACAAGACACAATAAAGCGTTCAAAGCAATAGTACACGGCTACGATCACCAGAACAAGTTCTAATTGAATAACGGTGTTTATCGTTAGTTCGTGGTTTTAGGGAATACCAAAACCAATAATCGGAAAAATGCCGAAGAATTGTAAGACGAAGAATGTACAATTGGGTCTGATAAACCTTTGTTACCGCCTAGACGAACGTCCGGTGAGAATCTGAATGCAGTCTGCGAATACGCAGCGTCTATATCGGGAGCAACAACAAACCCGATGGGCCGGATTACACTGGAAAGGCTGAAACTGCGCTTTCGTCGACTGAATTGAATGATTTTGACTGTGTAAATAAAACCGCCAAGCTGCCTTCTCGCTGAACCAACAGTCAGGTTGGACGGCGACCGCATGAATTGCATCAGATTCATGAGGAATTTTTAGTCCACGATCACTCGTTATAACGGTGACTCTGTGTGCTTGCTGGATCATTTAATTTCTAATTGTGTAGGTGAATCAGCGGAGGCTGTCAAGCGATGCTGCGTTTTAGTACCACAGGAAGGTTATGAGTTAGCCTTACGAATCTTAGACCGCTTATTCGTTGAACCTCGCGTAACCGCTAGGAGGTGCATCAACGAGCTAACCGACAACTGAACGCTAAAAAGTCATTCCAGGGCTTTTGTGAACTTGTGTTCAGCCACAACGAAGTGGACCAGTTGTTAAGGTGATCTGAATAGCTACTGTGTGCTGAGCACCGTTGTGCAACGATTATCAGCTCGCCTTTAATCCAAGTGGTTTTAAAAAGCACCCGCTATCCGCAGGTCAAGACACGAGCCAACTTTTGAAGAACTGTTGCGACTATCCCGATGTCCAGTGCTGTGAATCTAGCGGAAACTTAGGCTCACTAGCTACACGCACGATATGGACAGAACACGGTTACCGGCAGTGGAACAAATTCCAATCGAATAGCCGTGTCTATCGATAATTCGTGGTTCTAAACAATACAAAAAGCATAAATGTACAGCAAGAAAAAAGACTCACAGCCAGATGAGAAACGAAGAACAATGGCCAGCGCAGAAAATAAAAACGTTCCACTCAGCAAGCATCTGAAAGGAACTGTAGCGCAGTTCGGTTGCGGTACAATCAGTAAAGCAGGAAACTCTTATCGTTACGAATGAATAAATCATTCATATAGCCGTGAATTAGAATGTAGTTGCAATAAATAAGTACAAATAAGCTAAATCTGTCGGGCAAACGAGAGCATGTGCCAACATGAATGGACGAATCCGGCACTAGACCTGTTTATGCCGTTGACGTCTGATGGTCAATGATGGAGTGCTGTGACAGAAACGCTAAGCCTGTGAGTTCGAGCCTCCGCCCGGCAGCACAGATGAAACACTCAGAAAAACTACATAGCAGTAGAAATTTAGACTTTTAAGGAAACAAGGTTATGAATAAATACATGAACTGCTCATGTAAGAGGCACCGTAAGACTTGCGCATAAACCAATATGATACCTTAGAAACAGAGAAAATACATTACAAATGTCCGAGGTCCATGATGTACGTACTCGCTACTCATAAGTAACTAAATACAAGGGAGAAGGATAAACTAATTACGAATAATAATTAAGCTCATTAGTTTTATCAGTGATCAAGTAGATGCTGCCCTAGCTAGTCCTATTTTTCACAACTCCACAGGCAAATTGTGCTTACAGGTGGCCGCATTCCCAAAAACAGATAATCAGTCGACACTGCAGCGATCGAGTTGCCTCAATAATATCAAGTCATTTGCAACCAGTCCTACCGGTAAAATACCACATTCCATAAACCAGTATAGCGAATTTAAAGGTTTAAATGTAACAGATAAATGTGATGCGGTGGTGATGCTCAGGTTATGCTTTTTGTGCTCGAAGCCAAATCTTGGAGTTACGGATTGCGGTTTACACAATATGCGTAGGGTGAATGACTGCTGAGGCCAACAATACCCGATGTTGTAGAGATGAGAAAAACCGTCAGAGGTTAACAATGACCAACCCCGGCCAACAGACAACTGTGCGTCAGTTGGTCACGTATCAGCAGAAGAAAGCACCACCGTTCAACAAATCCCCTTCGCCATATTTTCAGTTCCCATTCGAAGTCCCTTAGGAAAGATTTATTTAATGCAGTTTATAACATTTGAATCATCCCAACACATTTCAAGTTTTCTAAGTGCTCTTCACATTTTTCGCTGTTTTTATTCACTAAACCCAGTACCTTGCTTGTAGCTGACCTTGTCTCGAAACTCTTCTGCTACAGGTTGTGCATTCCACCATCCGACTGGTGGGTAATTTGTGCACACAACACAACGTGATCAATCTGTTGGACGAGGCCACTATAAATAAACTTCGCTTACCGGTCGAGTTAGTTGAACTGGTTATTCCGCGGTCGCGGCCCGCGGCTCGTAGATTGTTTGGTCTGGAAGCACGCCGAACACAAGGACCACTGGATGAGTTGGCAGCGGGAGATCAAGACTGTTGTCATCTGTTAAGCGTGCGATTTCTGTTTGATTTGGTTACTTTGTTGGACAATCAGCCGAGTCTGTTGCTCTCACGGGGTGATCTAATCATCACGTACGTTTTTTAACGATAACCCGAATACATATGTATAGAATGTATAGTCAGTGGTTCGTGAAGCAGTTTCGTGGAGGCAGAGGCGACATCTGAGTGTCAGATGCAGATCATAAGGACAACGGACCGCCACTTGTCGCCCCATTTACCCCCTCGTCTCGCTTAAAGGGAAATCGTTCTGCGTTGTGATGAAAGTTTTTTGTTTGCTTAAGGCATCAGATTTGCTGTTTGCTACAAATCATTTGGTTTTCAGTTAAATCAATACAAAATCATTGGCTGACTCTTACCACTGTAGGTCTCATTCGATGTAATATACAAAACTATCGACGTTGACCATCGTTATATAGTGCCCATAATCTTGCGGCTACTAAATTTTCTCTCCCGTACGTCTTATTGATTTCAGCGACTTGTGCTATCTACTAGGCTCGGCTGTGGTCTATCGGGCTATGTCCGCCATTATCTCATTTGTTGGTGGGGATTTAAGCTCCACATTCGCTTTGGTTCAAGCTCTCAATCGCATTTTGCTCACTCAGCCGGGATTACACGAATTTCGCAACTATCTGCGTGCTATCAACACTGAGGTTAGTAATAATAGAAAACATTTTAATCCATTCTATTTCGCTCCACTTTGGGATGCCAGTTGCACCGTTAAAGGTATCAGGCATGTTGAAGTTAGCTTTATTCGAAGCCCTGCATAGTTACAGTTCTACCACAGTGATGTCATTCTCAGCTTATTGAGGTAACTTTTTACGCACCCCTTGGAGAAGCGCTGCTGTCTGTCTGTGCACTCCATTCAAAATGTTTATTTCAGCGTTCCACTGCCGTCATCCGCCCCCCCCCCCCCACCGCCATCACCTAGGCACATAGAATCTTATTCGTATTTTTTGTCCGTTATATGCAACTTCGGTTATCCGGTCATCAGTCGGTTTTATAGACTATTGGTCAGTTACCGCTTACGTTATTTCCACGTAAGATACAACGTGTGATGGATGTACTTGGAAGGGAATTTTTGGCTTACAGCGTGCAGAACCGTGAATCACATCATCATCATCACACGGTGTTAAACAGTAGGACAAGCCCCGCTGACCACCGCCTCTCTCACCATCTTGCACGTTGAATTAGAAAGTATGAATATACAAGATGGACAGGGAGTGGACCTGCACGGGTAGGAAAATGAAACAATGCCCCAGTAGCCAACACACGGGATACACAGTTTAACTGTAAAAAGGCACATTGATCAATCATTCCGATTTGACAGAAAGTGACAACACGATCGCCACTGTTCACGGCTCGCTGCCATATCCTTCAGTATCTCCAGCCAACTGGTAGACGGATCTTTTGAACCCCAACCACAAAGACGTGAGGTACCTGCTTTTCCTAAGTTCGCTGTACATTTTCTCATTCCTCGCTGCCATGTCATCTGCTGAGCTCCACTTGGCTCCTTCCACTACCGAGGAGGAACGGAAAACAAGGCACGGTACGGTGGACGTGTGTCTGCCATACTTAACACGTCCCTCAACCAACGAAGTCCACTAATCTGGATACGCTGTGACAGAACGTTCTCCGAATTATTACCCAATACTCGCTTTCTGACCTCATCGTTGCTTACTCGGCTATTCCACCCAATCCTAGCGATACTACGTAAACATCGGTGGTCAAAAACCTCAAGACGACGAATATCTTCAGCACGCAGACTCCAAGTTTCGCAACCACACAACACAACTGAACACCGTGGCACAGTATACACGACCTTTCAACTTCAGTGAAATATCAGCTCGGCGCCACAAGTGCTTCAGTGCAGCGTACGCCGCTCAAGCCTTGGAAATACGCGTGCTCACCCCTACTACTGTGCTCCCATCCGTCGTCACGCTGCTGCCGAGGTAGGTGAAGTGGTCGACAACTGACAGCACTTCCCCATTGAGCATCAAGCTCGGAATCGTTGACGTCCAGTCTTGTAACACCACCTCACAATTTGAAGGTGCGAGTCTATCTAGTGCACGTTGAGAATGTCCCGTGGATTCGACCAAGCAGACAACGTCGTCCGCATAATCTAGGTCACATAGCTTGCCACTACTTCCTAGTTCGTTGCCTGCATCCTAAAGATTTTGCAGCATACTCTCGATTATTTCGTCCATGACGAAGTTGAACAGGAATGGAGACATAGGACATCCCCGTCGAACACCACTGGTTGTTTCGAACTCTAACGCAGCCAGAAGTATGAGAATACAATGATCTCATTAGGTTAACGAACTTCTGGGACATGCCTTTTCGGTGAAGAGCACTGAAAAGCGCTGCTCGATCAACTGAATCGAAGGCGCCTTTCAAGTCTAAGAAAACCATTATTGTCGGTCGGCGATGAGAATGACGCGTTTCAAGTAGTCGGCGAAGAGTGAAAATCTGGTCGATGCATCCCCGACCTGGGCGGAATCCAGCCTGCTGTTCGCGGGCATTCCTCTCGCGAGTGGGCGTGAGACGGTATAGAAGACGTTCGGGAGCGGCTGGCGAACGTGTCTCCTATCGGGTCTAGCAGCGAATACCAACGATATCCCCTCTATCGGACGAATAGAGAAGACGCAAGTCGGTTTACAGATGCGAGGTGTATTCTATATATCGTGGCACCGAAAAAGTACCGATACGAGAGATACACCTTACGGAAAATGGAACGAAACGCGACGGCTGTGCAGAGAGCGAACCGCGAGCGAACGACCGAAAGTGAAAGTGATTTGAAACGAGGTCGACGGAAACCTCGGAAAATTCGGTCCAGTAAAACGTAGGCAACCGGAGAACACTGAGGTCAATGTCAAACGTCAGAAAAGATCGTGGAGAAAACAGATCCAAAATGGTGTCCAGAAAATAGTTATTTTCTCAAAACGATCGAGGTCACTACAACGGTGCGGTAGAGTTGAGGCTAATACTTTGGTGATTATCGGAATTAAGCTAATCCCACGATGATTACTACAGTCATTGCGTATTACCTTCTTGAAGATGGGAACAGTCAACGACTCACTCCATATTAACGGAATACGCTCCTCGTTCCAAATGTCACGGAGCAAGACGGTAAGTGATTTTATCAAAAAACCACCCAGTTTGAAAAGAACTGGGGGAAGTCCGTCGGGACGCGCCGCTTTCTCCCACCTTAGTAATCGAATACATGACTCTACTTCTACTTCCGATGGGGGCTCAAGTTATACCACCCAATAACTCACAGTTGTTGATACAAGAGTAACTACACTAGCGTGCGGCCAACTAAACTGTTCCTTGAAGTATTCGGCCCAACGGTTGAGCCTTTGCTGTTTGCTATGGATGGGTTCTCCATCTCTATCGTAAATCATTTCACTGACCTGGGTTCGCCGTCCACCGGTGTCACGAATAAGTTTGAACAGTCTTGGACTGTTACCTGAAGCAGCTGCTATTTTCATTTCTTCGCCTTCCTTCTCCCACCAATTTTCGCGATCATTCTTAAGGCTTTTCGTAATTTACCTTTGTAGATGTCTTCGTATCTTATTTATCTCCTTACAGTTCAAGTGCTGACACTTTTGCTCCATTATACTCAGCGACTCTTGCGAAATCCAGTGTCTTTGATGGACAACGGATCTAGGACCACAGGCAAAACCTGCTGCCACGTGCATCGCCTGTTTAATATGAGCCCTATGCTCATCTACATTACTGTTCGTCATAGATCCTAGCTCATGTGCTGACTTCTGCTCATAACGGGTGCTAACTTCTGCATCACACATACGTTGCAGGGCTAACCGGGTTTGCGGTTTGCGACGATGGCCATGGAGCTGGAGAGATAATCGCATTAAAACTAATGCATGGTCCGACTCTACGTACGTGGACCAGTAAGATCTGCAGTTCTGAACAGAACTGCGCCACTGGTAGCTTACGGTGATATGATCAATCTGGCTTAGAGTACCTGTAGAGTTAGAGCACCATGTCGCTGTGCGACGCGAGCTGTGTCGAAAGTTGGTGCTAGACAAGAAAAAACGATTGTCTGCACAAAACTGGAGAAGCCTATCCCTGTTATCTGTACGCTCAGCAGGTAAAGCACAACGCCCACCCAAACAAGCTTCTGACACACTAAGTTTGCCAACTTGTGCATTGAAGTCACCAGCTAGCAATACAATGTCAGAACCTTTACTGCTGAGAACGAGGGTGGCGAGTTCATCATAGAACTCATCTTTCTGCAAGTCTGAGATACAGTCCGTTGAGGCGTACGCCGAGATCACAAACAAATTTCGCCTAACGCAGCTATTCTTTCGAACGCCAACTGACCCCTGGAGTCTCACAGCACATAAACGACTGTTAATCGGGACCCAATCTAAGAGGGCGGCCTCAGCCTTGTCAGTCAATACTGTTCCTACACCACGTAGATCGGCAGCTCGAGCTGCTTCGTCTCCTGAAGTGCGCAGGAAATACCTCGATGAGATACCAGGAGCAGTTAGTTGAATCACATTGCTCGAATCCTGGATCCGCGTTCCACTTACGCAGCAGACATCAGTCTTCAGAGAGGTCATTGTGAGGGTTAGGCACGCATGCTGACCGGCCTGCATGAGTGTACGCACGTTCAAGGAGCCGAGATTCAGAGGCTGACGAGGCCTGAGAAAATGTGAGTTACCAGACAGAGGATTATTCCCGATACTATTTGACAGTAAATCGTTGCGAGTGTCGGCCGTGTTATCAGTGGGAGCATAATGGGTGGATAGATGGGGCAGAGAGAGGTGGCTGGGGACAGAAGACAGGTTGAATCAAAGAGAATCACGCTTTGCCCACATATGTCACCGACAGTTCGACGCAGATATCAGTGGTAAGACGAAGAACTGTGATCATTTTGTGTACTGTTCCGTCTTGGGGCACGTGTTACGTATGGCAGACACACGTCCACGTACCGTTTTCCGTTCCTCCTCGGTAGTGGAAGGAGCCAAGTGGAGCTCAGCAGATGACATGGCAGCGAGGAATGAGAAAATGTACAGCGAACTTAGGAAAAGCAGGTACCTCACGTCTTTGTGGTTGGGGTTCAAAAGATCCGTCTACCAGTTGGCTGGAGATACTGAAGGATATGGCAGCGAGCCGTGAACAGTGGCGATCGTGTTGTCACTTTCTGTCAAATCGGAATGATTGATCAATGTGCCTTTTTACAGTTAAACTGTGTATCCCGTGTGTTGGCTACTGGGGCATTGTTTCATTTTCCTACCCGTGCAGGTCCACTCCCTGTCCATCTTGTATATTCATACTTTCTAATTCAACGTGCAAGATGGTGAGAGAGGCGGTGGTCAGCGGGGCTTGTCCTACTGTTTAACACCGTGTGGAGATTGTTTTTTGAACAGCTCTTTTATTGTGCTCAACTGTTTATCAGATCAGTTTGGTGTGAATAGATATACGGCGTCCCCGTTTTTTCTGCTGATATTAGGAAATCCTGTTGTCTATGGTAGGCATAATCCGCACTCTCCCGTGCACTTCTTTCCCAACTTCGTTTAGGATGGTTGTCATCTTCTGGAACAACTCTGTCGGGCTTGGTCGTACAATCCGGTCGCACTTCTTTCGTTGCTTTTACTGACCCAGAATTACCAACAGTGCAGTCGGTTGATCAAGTCATTGTATCCTTTGTTCGTTTGACGTCTTCTTTTTCTCTCCGACGCAGATTGATCGTGTCTCCGTTATGTCACACTGCTGGTTGGATGTGATCCTTTAATTCGTTAATGTGTGCAAAAAGCGGAGGATGACCAAACAATATGATCCATTTACGAATTGTCTGGTATCCTTTGTGTGTACTTTTTTTCAGCTAACTGTTAGGGCGTGATGCAATATTTGGGTTCGAGTGGCTTCAAATACCACCGTACCTGACGACTTTTAAAACACTCCCCGATCGGTTCAACATTCATCTAATTGTATTGAGTGTGTTCACAGAATGTATTATTGCGGAGCTCGGATCTTAGATACGGGAAAATAGATCGCATTCAGTCGTGTACTGTTCGTCCCATTGAGAAGTGACCGACGAGGCCGTTGTAAATGGTGGCTTGTGCATCGCTGGATGTTCGCTCGCGTTAATTGCACCCGATTGGTCGTACCGCGATAGCTCAACTGGAAGAGTATCTGCTCGGTAAGCGGAAGGTTGTCGGTTCGATTCGGCTGGGGGCGTTGAACTTTTGGATGAAAAAATACAAGTGGATATTCCGTTATCTTTCATTGAATAATTTAACAGTTATTTACTGTACTCAACTTCCTTCTGAGTCTTTGCCGACCGCGTCAAGGCAAACCGTGATTGGTACGTAACTTGAATGTGATAAAAAAAAAACGGTAACTCAAAGATGTACGGCAATTTGACAGACGCGAAAAACGGGGAAATGGATACCGGAATGCATTCTATATTGGGATACAATCGGGGAAGACGATAGCGCAAATGGTTGGGTCTTCAATCTAACATCTATGTTGAACGTTCCAGAACCTCTGTTCGGGACATCGTGTTTTTTTACGTCATTGTTGATTCATCATTTGGTGAATTGCGTGATGCAGCACGCATTCCTAATCATCCCCCCGCAAAGTTAACCAAGTCCTAATCGCCCAGCAAGTGTAAGTCGTACTGAAGGCGCGACTTCCCAGTGAAACAAAGCGCCGACAAACGTCCGAACTACAATTTACTCCACATATCATTGGTATTAACTGTTTTAAATATTATGTTTGTACAGCAACAGTGAGGTGTTCCAGTTTGTGTGAAAAATGAAGACCAGACTAAAAGAATGTGTTCTAAACTGTCCCATTAGGGCGAACGAGAACGCTTCTTTGCTCATGAAATCTGCTTCTATTAACGTAACACACTGACTGTATAGGGCGTTGGTCTTTATACAAAGTTGTTGCACAAAACCCGTTGGTTCAACTGATGTGAGTGACCGAGCCTTTTAATGGGCTGGTGTCAAGGCTTAAAACGGCCCGACAGCATTTATTTCTCATTCTGTCGATCCACGCCATCGATCGGCTGAAGATCTTGGGCTCGGTACTGGACAGGTGCTGCGTGCCAACAAGATTTGACTGTCTATCAACGATCAGTCATCCCGTATCCTCACAATCTATATTCTAGAATCACTGTAAAGTGAAGTGGCAATGTTCGTTCCTCGAACATTTCTTTAGGTGAGCTATGATTATCCTGTTTGAGATCAACTAAACCTCGGTGGTCAACTGTTTTCCCTAACGTTTCTGTTTGCATTCTAAAGTGGCGAACTTGCTCTCACTTTGGAAATGTTGATCGAAATGGATCAATTGATTCATATGATTGAGTCACCCATCTTCACTGGTAAGTCCGCACTGTTACTAGTGTTTCGGGGTTTTGTGGCAGTCTTTATGTAAACGATTATCAGTGTTCATATGGGTATCACATAAACCGATGTACCTAAGTGTTCAATATTGATGTTGTTTGTAGATTAAAATGAAGGTTTCCACAAACGACTAATCACGAACGTTTCATGATAATGCGATCATCAGTGCGCAGGTTACGGTCGTTTCATTCTTCTGTATTCAAACTGAAGCGGTTGGGACACGTGTTGCGGTGTACAATGTTCGCTGAAGCTGTAATGTTTAAACGATTAGTAAAGGTGGCCGTTCCATGATGTGAGACAAAGGTATGTACAGCCTGACCAGCGAACTCGGCTGTGTAGGGAGTTTGGCTTCCTGGTTGGGGTTGGGATCTGAGGTGTCACTCACTCCGTTGCCAGGTGCACTGAAAGATATGACTAGGTGTTGCAACCAGTGGCGTTTGTGTTCACGCAGTTGTATCAACTTAACACGAGATTTCGTAGTCTTTTTACTTTCCCATGCGCTTTATTCCTATGACTTCTGATTGAGGTTCCTGTTAGGATGACATTCAGAACCGCCGCACCCGGTGCATGGTTAACGGTTGTGTAAACGGAATCATGTTCGTGAGATAAGATAGGATTTTAACCGCACCGGTAGCTGAAACTTTATGCTTTTCACCTATTACAAGTTAACGTTTGACCCATTGGGACTAATTCTAACCGCTGAACTGAAACTTGCTAACCGGGCTCCATAATATTATGTGCTAGAAGATTTGGGATCGCTGCTCATAAATCAGTGAATTCCGAATCTATTTTGTGTTCCTCCTTGAAGTTGGTTGAGTTTCTGGCGCAACACAATAAAGTTATTCGGTTAATCCCCTTCAGACGGCATTTAGTTGGAGCTCATGCATGACCTCCTGCAATTTATTTCACCGAATAACTTTTACCGATCAACCGGTAGTTTTATAGGAAACATGGAATGTGAACTTTACTAAACAGTAAGATTGATAGCTGGAAACATTGAGTATCACGAGGGCTTTCAGCCGGCTTCTGTGTGCTTTGCGTGCGTTGCATACGTACAGTGTGATCCAGTCCCATCGGACTCTTGGCTGACTGTGACGAAACTTTCTGTCTACTCTCTCTACTTTTCTCGTCCTTTCCGCTTTCCTTTCGTGAACTATTTACGGTTGCGAACAGCCCTGAGAATGCATTTACTGGATAAACGCTTTAGTTCGGACCTGCGCGAGACTCTATATTGTCTGCTGATGTGTCTGCCTCAAACTGGTGCGTTTGAGATACTTGGTCGTCGGCTACGCTGTATACCTCCACTGGATTGTCTTTCCGATTGGCATGTGTAAGTTCATTTATTAGTTGGCCACATACATCGCTACAATACTTGTGTATGCTCTTCTAAGAATAACCGGATTTGTATCCAGCTGATTCTTGATTTTATGATTTCGTCGAGAGGTACTGGATCTTGTGCAGACCCTAGCCATTGAGTTCAGACGCACCACAACACCGGACGTGAACGAATCCCCATTTCAATCATTTTATCATTAACTTATTATATATATATATATATATATATATATATATATATATATATATATATATATATGAAGATAAGTGGGCGGAGAAGCACCGGGTACGCATATCTGATGGGCGGCAACAACCGCAAAACTGTCCGTGTGCTTCCAAGGAGATTTTGTCCACACGTTTACATACTACTCACCATATATGCTGGAATTGCGCTAGACACGTTGACATTCATCAACTGCACTTTTCGTTTACTCCGAGGGCTGAAGAAGTCTCATTCAGGTATATCCCAGCAGTAAATGAATCTGCTACGATAATGATGCTACTGGTTGACTAAGTAAGTAACGACGGTGGTCTGGTGGTGATCATAGTGGGCTTTCAACCCTTCTATCCCGGGTTTGAATCCTGATTCCACCACCGATCGTTTACCCCAGTTTGCAGCCTTTAATTGACCGCGACCCCCTCCCTGAATTATTGTACCAATATTACATTAATAAAGGAGGTAATAAATAAGAGATACGCTGGGCTATGCCGGTCGTTCGAAGTCAACGGTATTGTTCGTCAGTGATTTCCTATTGTGCTGTTCCTACCTAACCGCGAAATCCTGCAAGTGTTCTATAGACGGAGCCGGCAGGTTCCTCCGCCCGCCCCTAAACATTAACTTTTGAATACAGTAAATGCAGCTCGATTTTCGTGCATCACCTGGCCCTAGGAGCTCTTTGGATTTCTGTCTGTTCCCGTCTAGCTCGGTATGCATTTTCTACCTCAAAATTGCTTCTCGATACCCTTTTAACTTCAGATGAGACCGTTGTAACCTTGAGTAAATCGTACGTGGCTGCAGGTGAATCAATCGATATCACCGCTATCCAAACATATGCGTGATTGACTTGGTAGTGGTTACTCGTTTCATCTGCCTGCAAAGTCTGTCTACTCTGTTATGCCGCGAAAAGTCGTAATTTGAACATCCATCACGAATAAGCCGAGTTCTCATTGAATAATGCGACAGTCTGCACGAGTGCCTTCGTCGAAAGGGTCTTGGTGAAGTAAAATGCTGTGAGAATTACTGATGCGGACCAAAATGAAAGTGACTGTACTGACTGGAATGAGAGAGATACTAGGAAAGTTAGTGCGTATTGCCTGCTCACGTTCCGTGGTATTTACTTGAAGTTACGACAGCTTCACCTAAAATTCAAACGGCCGCTTGACGATGGGCACCTATTTGTGACGGTTCATTTCAGTTGCCTAAGTATCTGATCATTTATCTCTCCATTTTCCAGATCCACAGGTTGTGCTCAACCAGATTTGCAGTTGATTCGTAAACACCTGCAATTCGATAAACTGTTCGACCAGTTTATGTCCATTCAGAAACGATGCAGTGCAAAACGCCTGACAGAATTGAATTTGTCTCGCAGTCTGGGTTCTGCTGAAACTAGTCCCGCAAAGAAACTGGAACCCACCGCGCCCAACCAGCCGATACGCGCACATGAGCATTCCAATGCGAGCTCTTTTGTTGTTGGTTCTCCAACAGACTATCTCACTCAGGTAAAATGTTGTTAGGATTCTTCAAATCGAGCTTTTCCAGTAACTGTGAACATATATTATTAATCTGTAGTTGTGTTCGATGTGCTTTTGCTTTACGACATTGAGGCTTTCCGATTGATCGGGGGGAGACTTTTGTTTGGTACTTATTAAATCGAGCAATCTGATTGGTGCAAAAGGCTTTATAAACCACCGAAGAATTAGCAGTGATTAAGATCTCCTTGTCTTATATTGTGACAACGTACTGGTAGCTTTTCCTGGAGAGCTGATTTTTGACATGGTGGCAGCGGAAACTGATGTGAAAATGTCGATATTGGAGACACGACCACACAATCGCCTGCAGATCTACCCACCAGCGCATTTGGCGAACGTAGTATGAAGATTTTCGATCACTGTCTGTCGCACCGCTCGACCGACGGCACTTCGCATCATCTGTGATTTTTTGTATGTTTCCGATGGGGATGGTGGTGACTGAAAAATGGTTATGGTTGAACTGGAACGGTATTGTCCTGTTGAGCAAAACGAAACGTACGAGTTTTTTTGTTTTTAACCAATGGAAATAGAAGCCCAACGATTCTTTCAACTCTTTTATATTGTCGTTAAGACCAATAGCACGATCGTGCCATTTTTGCACCTGCCCAAAAGTGAGCCTTGTACGAGACCGGATAGTGATTATATTACGCGACCACACGGTGGTTGAAAGGTGGTCGTAGACTACGAAATTATCACTCCAACGGTGCGTCGGCATCTGCCGAAGTGAGAAAGTAGCGGGAAATGGATGGGAACGTTGAATGCGTCAGAATCTCGTGGAAATATGCCGATTCATAAACGGATTATCGGTTTGTGACAAGCCACACTTCGCACGAAGAGAACTGTCCGGCTTAGGGAAGAACCACACCGAACGCAACCATTTTGCGTCAAAATATTTCTTCAAGAAAACGGTGGACAGAAAACAAAATCATCACAAAACGGATCGAGTGAATGGGGCGCAAATGCCGGCAAAGCGAAAGGGCGTTTTTGCCGAGATGTTGGTGGACGGTAAAAGGGTGGATTTTCAGTTAGGTACGGGAGCTTCGGTGAACATCATGCCTGTGAACACCTTACCTTATTCCATATTTTGTGATGAGCTAACGACAAAGGATGAACTTATTTTTTGAGGTGGGCGTTTGGTAGTCCCGCAAACTTCTCGAAAAGACGCTGTGCGCCTTTCACGCGCAGGTATCAATGGTTGTATCAGCCGAGCCGGAGGAAGATACTACTGACCGAGTATAACAGAACAGGTAAGCAATTGGTGGCAAGTTCTGAATCATTCTGACAATTTGACCAACGACAAACAATAGAACCGATGAAGATGCACCCAATACCTGACCGGTCTCCGCAAATCGTGACGTCGGATATCTTGTACCATGGGAAGGACGGTTACCTAGTGACCGTTGACTACGACAGTGATTTCTTCGAAGTCGACCTTCTCATGACAGAAACAACTGCAAAAAATTGCGAAGAAACTGCGAACCAACTTTGCACAACGTGGAATCACGATTCAAGTGGTTTCCGATGGTGGTCCTCAGATTCGCAGCACGGAATTTCAGCAGTTCTCAGAAATGTGGCATTTCAGCCATCAAATCACCAGTCCTTACCGCAGTCAGTCCAACGATAAAGCAAAGAGCGCTGCATACAGGCGAAAGAAACGCAAGAAGTGCATGACCGAAGGCAGTGATCCATTTATCGCTCTGCTTGAGCTTCGAAATGTGCCTTCGGCAACGGTGGGAACGAGCCCGACGAAACGTGTTTAAAAAACAGAAGCACACATCCCTACCCATTTTTACTGGGTTACTGGACCCAGATGTCGTAGCGTCCTCAATAATCAAATTGATACTGGGAATGCAAATGCCGGGGCTGAAAAGATTCTACGACCGGAGCAGTAAATGACTGCATTCACTCAAGCCACGTAACACAGTCTGGATTCAACCAATAAAACCGACAGAAAAAGCCTGAACGAAAGGAGAGGTGCTATCGCGCACAACAAAGAAATCATACATAATATGCTCTGGAGGTCGTTGGATAAGAAGGAATAGGGTTCATCTGGGAAAATCAGAGGAAGACGATGATCAGAAAGACAGCAACAATGGAGAGGAGGCAACGAAGGTGATGAGGAGGAAACCGAAAAGGATAAGAAAGTGACTGAAACAGATAGCACTATACAATCACCACAATCCAGAACTCGGAGTGGCCGTAGTTACCAGTCGGTATTCCAGTAAAAGCTTTTGAAAACAGGGACGATGTGTTGTCTGTGCTTTTTCCACACAGTGGCTTTTCCTGGTTCGGCGAGGGGAGACTTTTATTTGACACATTATGAATCGAGCCATCTGATTGATGCAGGAGACTTTGTAAACCACCAAAGAATTAGCCGTGATTGAGATTTCCTTGCTGCACGCTGTGACAATTCACTGGTTGCTTTTCCCGAAGAACTGACTCTTGACAGTATTCACTTGAAGTTGAAATCAAAGTATTATGCCTCCCCGATGAGTTTTTAACCAAAATACAATATAGAATACGAGTACGTCCTTACACCTTACCATTCTGTTAAACCGTTCACAGTTTGTTTTTCTCCTCTGCGTTTATTGTTTTTCGGGAAGTCCTTCTCAATCTGGCCGCCGTTTTATCCCCTAATACACTCATTTCGTTTTATGTTCTCATGTGATGACTACTTTTGAGTTAACTTTGCAACCAAAGCTATTGACACAGCATGTCCTGAATAGCAAGTCGAAGATGTCTGTCTCGTTTATGGAACTCGACCGGTCAGGCTACTGGATTTCTTATTCCCTCGGGCGGTGACCGGTACTGAATAGGCCGTTTTATTTCACGGTCAATCAACTCCGGTGCCAGACAATATCGGCGCACCGACCATTTTCGGGCTTTGTGCGGTTTGTCTCTTCATGTCCCATAGTCACTGTTTGTTTGCATACCATCGACCTTCACAACGATATAATATACACGCTTTACCCTGACCATAGTTTTTGTTTAATTACGAAAGTTGCCTATGAGTACAATCATAAAAACAATTCTAGGTTTTGGTAACTAACGTCGTTTTTTACAGGAACAATGCACTCATTTCTATCGTTTGGAATTATGATCTGTCCCTGGTCTAAATCTCAGGTGATTGATGATTAATCGGTAGCGTGTAACTATTTCAAACCACCAAGTGGGATCTGTTTCAATCTGCTCGGATTATGGACTTATTCTAATTTCTCCACCTTTTCTCGTTATTCACAGAGTCTTTCGAATTTGGGCATCAATGTCTCGTCAAATATGAATGTGAAGTCTGCCACCGGCTGATCCGTAGTTCGCTCTTCCCAGCTATTTCTACCCGTCATTTTTTGTATTTTTCACATATCTTGTTTCTTCTGTCAGTTGGACACAACTCGAGCTTTCTGTTCGTTCAAATTCACGTAACTTTCTGTGACCCTTATATCCCATGAAATCGTGTCATACACACATGATTTCTTCGTGACCAAAAACGAATCAGGCATAATAATACACATCCTTGAGTCTTCATATTGTTTAGTGACCGTTTTCTGGCCTCAGCAGAAAGAAAAACTTCATTAAAGACCGTCATTGGCTAGGTTTGTGATGGGGTAGGCATTGCTATCTGTTTCGGCGATGAGCGTGTTAGTGCTTCCAACATTGGGTTCACCTGAGGTGAAACCATCTGGGGAGGTTCGAATTTCGGAATAGGCTACGGAAAACGTTAGTAGTAGTTAGATTTTGACGTTTCCAAATATGAAGCGAGAAAAATACGTCTGCTCCAGAAGATAGGCAACACCAGGATTTGCTTACACTTGACGGGAGAATGATCGCATAAAGCTACCAACGCACCCCGGTGGCATATCAATCAATGTAGACTAGCTTATTGTGAATAAGCTAATCATGTTGATCAGTTGGACAGCGCCCTGGATGAAACATCGGGGTCAAATCGCAAATTATGTAGTGTTTCCTCGGTGATATATCATCTATCAGCACAACATTTACTGCTAACATGTTTGTGGCTCTTTCATATTCACATCGGTCTTCTGAGTGTGAGAGACTTCAAGGAGTCCAATCCAGTAAACACTAACGGTTCACTAACTGCTGTCTCTCAGCAGCAGTCTAACCCAGAACTAAAGGCAACCATCAGTAAGAAAAATTAGTATAAGAACTATAAATGACAACATCACTTTGTGCAGACACGTGGACATCAATTTTCATGACATTCTCATAAGCGGCCTGATGTCAGAAAAAGCGGCGATCTCACTACTGCGGTCATCTTCAGTAGCCGAAGTGGTGTTTTAATCTTCGGGGAACGCACGACGTTTCCATAGAAGTCCCTTTCAACAAACGACTTCATGACCGAGTGAATTTGACCGTGCGGGTGTTGTCGAAACTAGTGCGACTCAACGTTTGGTGCTATTATGCGTCGGACGATTGCTTTTTTTCGTTGTCGAACAGCCAGTGATATGTGCTGTCGTCCAAGTTATTCTTTGTCGCTCAAATGCTTTGGCGATTTACCTAGTTGACCGCGATCGACGCTCAGAATTGGGTGTGCCTTGATTTACCGAACTGGTTCCTTGTATATGTGATAACACCTGGTGGGATGTAACTGCGGAGGTAATAAAGCTTGTCTACTTTGACTGCAGTTTTTTTTCCATCCTGGATAAGGATTTCTTGGGACTTCCACAGTCCTACGGCAGCACTATACATTTCGAAGGTGCAGAGCGGATTCCACATAATTCCATTGTTGTTCAGAATTTGTAAAGCATTTTCAAACCTTGTCAGAATCGCAACATCGTCCTCATGTTTCAAGTGAGACACTGTCTGAATGATGGTCAATATTGTTATTCCCACGTGATGGCAGGGCTATATCGAGAATCATCCAAATGACGAAATGGCAGAGGAAGCGCAGCAAGAGAACCCTACCAAATACTACCCCTTACATTACACTCTGGTGTATGCTACCCGAAAGCGCGAACTAATTTTCGACTGTTTAAATACAAGGAATGAAAATTGGAATGAATTTCTCGTGCACCCCTCAACGGAAGGTACTGCCGGAGAATCACGCGAGCGATAGACTCTGAGTTTACTTTTAAATCAATAAATATAGTTATAGTAGACCAACCGGGGGTTTGTTTGCTTTCTAAGATCATGCGTGTGGTAAATATGTGCTCGGTACAACCTCGACTGTGTTTATAGAACTCATTTTATTCGTATGCGTAGACCGTTTACGAGCGTTCGATAGTGGCGAAGGCTTCCACCTTAAGTTAGATGTCGGATTCACTTCGGATCTAACGACAGAGTTAGTGACCATGACCAGTCATACAATGCACTGTTGTTCGCGGTCATTTTTCATGCTCTTAATCAATTGAATCTTCGTGAATTTATTCATCTCATTGTACAGGCCACTGGATGGAAGCATCGCTGCGTATCTACTGATCTACTGATGTCCATGGTTAGTGAGGCCTAGTGAAATTGGAGTCCTGTGTGCCGTCGGCATCAGTGCCTGAAGCTGTCTGGTTGCATCGAAAATCGGACAGAGTTCTGGCGTACGTCGGATACTATCCTCACCGCCAAGTTGGTCAGAGCGCAAATTCGAGTTCGGCAACCGTGTATCGCGGTGGTGAGCCTTGGGTTCAGCTTGTTGCGTTAGGTCGGCGCAACGGCTTGAACTCGTGCGTGGGAACTTCGGACTCACCCACCCGGGGCTTACTACCAGAGTATTCAGTGGATGAAATCGTGATATGATGAGCAAAACAGGATAGCTGCTAAGGCAGTTGTGGAGGGTAGGTGGTTCTTATTGCTCATGCGTACCTTAGACAGAAGCGATCGTGGACCACTTCGTGATCTGAGTTCACGTAGGTTGACTGAAATATGCGACCAACTGCGGTCGGTCACCGCTAGTACCGATCAGTTGCAATGCTATAATCAGATGTTTTCGAAGCCGTAACCATTTTGGTTCAGCCAACCGTAATTCCAAATGATTTCATAGTAGGCTAAAATCAATGTTAGTGATAGCCTGACAAAAAACTAAAAATATTAGCGACTCAGTCTCACTCAACCTAATGAGCTTGTTACCGACTCATCACCGTTCGAAGTTTAGCGATCAAAGTTGCCGCCCGTCCTTAGTGATGCAGTAGGCTTTTGTGGCCATGTAATTTATCCACTCAGGTTTTCCGTCACATAAGGAAGCGGTGAGCACTGATCGGAATAAGTCTGAAACCTACCCGAGATACAGTTTTTTTATTAGTGGTAGGTCACCCGACCTTCCTTGCCACCACCTCTATTCTTGCTTCCATACGCTAGTCCCAGTTAGTTCGTAGATTTTTGACCGTTGATTACTTTTGTCTCTCTGAGCCTAATTGCTGTTTTAATTATCAAATCTAATCAGTTTTGCCCCTCTTGGGTCACGGTTTAAATCTGTGACTTCATGAAGTCTGACACAAGTGTCAAACTCAGTTACCGACAATCAACGTCGGTGGCAGGCAGCTCTTCGATGTTGTCCTGATCGGTGCCATATCTGACCTACTGGGTGGTTTTTCTACGCGACGGCCAGTGATCTTCCATCGGCGGTTGCACGTGTTCGGTCTGCAAAACAGAAACTCTGCTGTAGCGACAGCCATCTTCGTTCATGCTTTTAACACGTTTATTGTCTAACTGGACGCTGACTGCCAAACGCGGTTGCCATTTTCCCGTTGCTCTTGCACACGCTCTTAAAACACGCCAACTACTATCTCTCTCAATCGCCTTCTCTTTCTCACGGGTCGTGGAGAATAATTTTGAGGTTGACGTTTTGTACAGTGCCAAGTATTAGAGTAAAGAGCATGTGGTCCGCGCAGTACAAAGGACCGAAGAACACGTTTAATAAGGAAACCGCGAAGTAAAGTTTGGCGACCTTACACTGAGACCAAAGGTCAGTAAGTGCATCATCGGGATCTCACACTAACATTAGCTAAGCACCAATGTGGCTGACCACTTCAGGTTATTTACTGCAGCTCTCATTGCCATTGTTTTTGGTTATCCGCATTAGTGCTGAGGGCACTTGAGATTTTACCTTTATCCCCCCCCCCAACCACCTCACGCTTATTCACGAGACAGATAATCATCTTACCTAACGCAATCTGTGTTATTTCGATATTCAGATGGCGCAGAAAATTGCCAGTTTTTCCTTGTTTGCACAAAACGTGGCAGGGCTGCTAGAACAACTTGATACCACATTCATTCAGAATCGGTGTTAAAACAAGTTCGTATCGTCACTGCTCAGTCGTTTGTACGTTTATCCTCTTATTGACGGATTTTGTTGTGTTCCTTGGCTAGGAAACCAGTATGGTTCTACTCATTCAAGAGCACGAAATGGCTCATCGCTCTTCGAACAGAAACGACACAGAGAAGGTGAAATAATAAAGTCACATCACAGTGTGGCCATACCCGACCTTACTTTGAAGGCACTCTTGGTGTACCACTTTGATAAAAGGACCTTATCTGTCGCAGTTTACAATAACGTTTTCTCTGATATTAACTGACATTCTTAGTAACATTTAGTACAGTAAAAGTATCCAAGTGCTAACAAAATGCGCATCTTCAAGTCGGCTATACATCCGTGCTCGGAATAGCACACTTCTCGTAATTTGTTTGTCGACAAACGGGACACATGTTGATCACCAATCCCGAATCCAGTAGAAATCCGTTCTGCGAACCCACGTTTTCCATTGTCTCTATGCACGTCTGGTGAAATACATGTGAGCATGTGAGAAGCACACGAGTTCTCCGTCTTGTCCAGAGGCCTAGGCAAATTGGACAACGGCCCGTACCCCTTTTCACATGAGAATCCCATATCGATTTCCAGGCAGCGTCAGTTGTCCATAGGTCCGATTTGTTTGATATCTGGAACCGAAAGCAAGCGGATCAAGACAGTGCTGAAAGGGTATGATATGGTAAAATTTGTGTAGACCGTCACATGTCGTGGACACTATCAACGAGACCAGTGGTGTCCAGACAGTCATCACAGTGAAATCCAAACCCTGAGCTCTTATGCTAGAATCCCATTGCCAACGATGAAATCTCGTCTCGGCATCTCTTAATTTTCAACTTTCCCCTTCCAGAAATATCGTACCATTGTTGTATGATGAAAGAAGTAGAAATATTCTGAAACAAATAGAAAATCCCGGATCATGTGCGATTTAGTTTGAACGCAGAGTTTTCCATCTTTGGTTTTCAGCTAACGATAGTTATTTTTACATGTAGAAAAACGATACTTACTTCAAGCCGGAAAGTACGGATGGTGAGCGGGATGTCTCACATTTTGTTCACTGTTCAAGACATCGATCAAACGCAAAACGGACCTACACATGAGCACTCTAGCGTAACTTACAACTCAGCAGACAGTGCGAATGGTCCTGCTTCGAGCTAACTGTATTCATCTCGAAGGTTGGTTCACCGACTGCGTAATTAGCCATCAGTTCTGGTAATCTCTAACAGAATCCCTTTTTATCTGAGATCAATCATTGGGGTTCTGGTTCACCATGCCCTTATAAACTTGTTGTTGATTTTGGTTTTGTTGTTTTGTTCTCATCTGCGATTAGAGAAAATCAAAATCGCTTTCCAAGAGCTAAATCAAGAAAGTCCACGGTGTTACCAAGTAGGACTTCATGACTGCATCAAATAATTTGGTCTTCAGACAGATCGTCTGTCTCTCTTGATTTCTCTGGAGGTTCCCGGTCTGTAACCACCTTTGAGCGAGTAAAATGTTTGATTCATTTGCGAGATACTTTGATCTAGTCTATCGTAGCTCAGCTACTAAAGCGCAAGCCCTACCAAATCTTTGACAGTGTCCGTGTTCATGTTGCGATCCCACCGCAGTCCTTAACGTTCCACGTTTGAATCAATTCGACAACACTATGTGCATATAAGCAGTAACAATGGGTTTTATATATGATGTGATACATCATGCAGTGCCAATGATTAACTTCACCACTGAAAACCATGGAAGCACTCGCTATACAGCTATTTCGTCTCGATTCGTATGAATCATCAGCTACAACTTGCATCCATCGAGTTCACCCAATTAGGACTCGCACCCGGAGTGAACGACCATGAGTTGAACACCTGATCACTAGACAGGCTGTTAATTGATTTCCAACTTCACCACTGTTGTTACAGCACGCAGGTGAACTCAGACTTTCCGCACTTACGTCTTCCTCGTTTACTCTTTTCCCTTGAATAACTGCCAATTTTCCCCACGTCCATTGGAAATGCACTTACGTTCCTCACAAAAAGTGTAATTTTATGCAAACTGTTCTGCATTGGGTACCACAAAGTTTACTAAAACGGTACTGTTTATCATCCACCGTACTTGGGTACAAATGTTCTCTTGTCTTGCATCATATGAACACCGTATAGTTGACTACTTCGCGACAGTTACCTGTGTATCAAACAAGTCAATACTTTCCCACTAATCGTAACATGCTTTTCAAACACTATCCACAGAAACGTTAACCTTTTGGTGTCGCCCATTGATTATTGATGGTCTAGTAGACTGACCGCAGCTGTTCCCGTCAATGGTCCTTTTTATTCACAAGCATGCCTTAACGGCGAGATATTCTTTGCTGACCACGTTTTCACGCCTGTTTATTCCCCGAATACGCACAAACTTTCCATACCGATCTCTTTCTATTCCTCGGGCAGCGATTGCCAATTAAAATGTAGTGGATTGTGGTCTGTCAGTAACCAATCAGAACAGCATTGAAACTGCCCCAGTCGGGTGAGATCCGTTATGGTACCGTAATGGGCTACACGGGTGCACCTGTGTATTTGCAATTGATTTTCTGCACACAGCCGTGTCGTGAAGAGTAGCGCGCTTGTAGTCAAAATCTCATTATCCTTCAGACTTTACTACCCCTTGAGAGAGAGAGCTATGCGAACTGGAACAAACTGACGCGAGGACAACAGCTGGTCGGATTTCCCTGGGAATTCGAAAGTGTGTTAAAGTTGTATGCATTCAAATGGAGGTGTCCCTGCAATGATGTGGCTTGATCAAAAATGCAAACGATAAACAAAATCGTGATCAATGACTTTAAAAACTACTCAGGGGGATTATGATTCTCCAACTAACTATTGATCTGTTATTTAATAAAACTGAATGCTAAATTGCTCGTAAAGCGCTCATAGGTCATGGAGAACAATGGACAAGAGTGGGCTGCTATTCTGAAACTGCAAACCGGCGGTGGTCAAATGGCCATTATGCTGAACATCTGACACTTGTATCACGGGTTCGAATCCTTGCACCCCAGCCGGTGACTTGCCCAAGTGGCAGGCTTTAATTGACCATGACCTCCTTTCGGAATTATTGTACTACTTACTACTTCGTAGGTAAAAATAAATAAATAAGATGATAGTAGTCCCAGTTAGAGAGTACGATGGTCCTGCGTTGCTCGTGACTAGACGGCTATGTCTTTTTGGGCATATGTACGCCCGAACAAAACGAAATAATCCAGTGTGACACGAATGTTCATTATCCGACACATAGAATGGCAAATCTAAGAGAAAAATAGGTTCCCCTGTAGGATTGAAGCACCATTATTTTTTGAATTATTGGTTTATTGATAATTCTAGAGGGTGTTTCATCTGACATATGTGATTAGAACAATGTCCCAAAGATACTCTGGTGAACAATCTGGTTGGGATCGGTTGAATAAAGTGTGTTATAGAGCAACCTCTGTGGGAATGCTGAAATTAGACATCTAAAATGCATGCTGATCCCTCTATAAATGGATCGGAAACAAGAACAAATGTTCAGAGCGTAACGGCAGCGGAAATTTGTGTGGCGAGGAATGAATTGCGTGTGTCTTTTTATCAATGCTGGTAATCGAGAAGAATAGGCCTGAGAATCACAGTTCATCCTCATTTTCCCATTGTCCATCGAGTTCATTACCTGGACGAGTTCGTTACATGTATTGTTAACTACAGATTGCCTTGAATGACAGCGGGCACTCGCAAGAGTGGGAGCATACTGAAAATCTTCAAAAACACTAAAGTGAGAATCGAAACAAATTTCCGAAATTTGGCACTGGCAAGTAAACACATGTTTTTAAGCATAAGTTTTCAAAAGGATTGTAGTTAAGTTGATTTCAGTAAATCGGAATCTGATTTCAGTGTGAACAAATCAATAATAACCTAAACAGTGTTAAAAACAAACCCAAAATCTTCCGTTAGAAAGATAATTTCACACGCTCTCTGTTGCTTCTGACTTACACGAGACTTCTGGTCTTTGAGTATGTCTTCCCATTTGAGCATAACTCCACGAAATCCATTTACACATTCATCCAGATCTTCAAAGAACGAGTCCAGGTTATCGAAGTCTCTCCGAATTGAACTTTTGTGAAACTGATCGGTTTGCATCCCTGTCATGGTATCCTTGGTCACGCTACACTGATGAAGAATCGCCCTGCTCAGATATTTCATTTTAGCCAGTGTGCGATATCGTTGCACGGCTGGATCAGCTAAACGGGTTGCTTTGTGGCGCATTTCTGCGCATAGTTTTCGATCGGAATAGGCACGCCAGGCCGCTTGTATTCTGCTTGGGGTTCAGTTGGCGGAACACCATAATAGGTCTTTTCGAAACTCATTTTGAAGACGAATGTTAACTTTACAGTATTGCGCGGTTCTTGTCCCGAAAGATTGGGACATTTAAATAAGGTGCTTACCATAGAAAGATAAGATGGAGACGACAGTTAAGTGGAAGATTACACACTGTTAAGGTATGAATAATGTTTCTGCTAAAAGAGTGACTTTTTCATTATCGATGTCATACATGAGTCAAGCAATTTGGAGATTGTGACCATTCAGGTTTACTGCCCATATTCACTTTGTGAAGTAACAGATAATTCCAATTACTAATCAATAATTCCCACCGAGAAACTGGCGGAGTAAATCGAAATGTTGTGAGGGTTCTAGTGAATGAGTGCATTTCCTTGGCTAGTTTTCTGATTCGCCATTTGCATGATATCGAACTTCCCCTACAAGACAAGGTGCGTTTTTGCCACGTGAGACGCAGGCGCGTTTTTCGAACGCAATTTAGGATTGAAAAAGACTGAATTTAAAAACTATGTTATGGCCAGTATTCGGAGCTTGGAAAGGGATCTGTTAGAATGGTACACTGTTTCGATCTCTGCTGAATTTAAAAACGCGTACTCCAGTCATCCCTTAGTATTAAGTTCACTGTATCAGTTGAACTACGACACCATCCCTGAGGCTTCACATTGTTCTTAGATAAATCGTATTGATACCCCACCCCTCCTCAAATTGAGATGGCATAACACTACATAGTTATTTTCATAATTTCACTGCATGTTGTCAGATCTCTGTCCAAGAAGCAGTTGGGTTGACAACGGTTGGATTGATCCGAATCTTAAACTTCTTCGACGTGAATGGAATCGATCGAGGATGCCTGACGCATCCACGAACAATTGTCGTTTGTTGTCTTTTTAGAATGCTTCAATTAAATTAAA
Organism: Fasciola hepatica; assembly: GCA_948099385.1. Lineage (NCBI taxonomy): Eukaryota > Metazoa > Platyhelminthes > Trematoda > Plagiorchiida > Fasciolidae > Fasciola > Fasciola hepatica. The sequence goes on along the minus strand of CANUEZ040000126.1, from coordinate 1,765,927 downwards.
CGTTTTCCAAAAAATGGCGTTCACATTGCAGTACGGTTAAAGATGATTTCCCAGTCACGTCCAGGGATCAAAAAGTGAGTTACTTAACTTGCAACGACAGACGAAAGCCAGAGAACACAAAGAACTGTTAATTAGGCCCGTGTCTTCCTTTACTCAAACTCCTGCTGTAAAAACATTCATCCTGAGAGTCAACTGACATTTGAAAGACATCGGATGGACTCGGGAATCGTGTTGAATTTCGCCTCCCACAACTTGGCATAAGTGCGGGCGGGCTTACCCTATGGTAAAATGGGTTTGTTGCACCATCAATACGAACCGGCACCCATGAACCCCCCAACTTGATATGGTGAATTGAATTAACTCCTACGCAGAGCCGTCTAGAATAACCCGATGATCAAAGGCATGAGATTGATCTTTCAGCACTTTTTGGGCACATCAAAGAAAATAGCTGTTCACTGCTACAAAAGTCCGCTGCAACCTATCAGCATACGGTTTAAATGAACAATACCAATTTGTGATTGAGCAATAACAGACACGGAGACCACAGTATTTAGAAACATCTAAACTCATGATGCGTGCAAACTTGGCGGAAGTTGGAAACCTTACCTTGTAGCTGCCATCTGATAGAATGCGTCTTGGGTGAAGAACACGACAAGTTTTTCGTGGTAATTCTGTCGGCAAACTGGACAGCAATATTTGTTGCAAAATTTCTCAAATGATCGTAAACACGTCTGAAACGAAATGACCGTTTGTAAATATTTTTTTCACTGAATGACAAGAAAGTCATCCTGTCGTGTGGTTAACTTCCATTGTTACATGTCCTAACTACGAGAAAACATCCCGAATGAACGTTGTCATTTCATGGAATGCCTACCCAAAGACCGGCCGCCGAGCAACGCTTTGTCTTAAGTTCAACGCATGACGCGGAAACAGTACAAAAAATTGGACAAAGTCAAATCAGCCAGACTAAATGATACCTTTAGCAACCCACTCAGTTCGTCGAGGACGCAATCGTATCGGAAATACGTGTTTATGTTACTGAAATTGCGTGGTCCTACCACTGGTCGGAATTCTAACTGCGTTCCGTGCAGGCCGATGTACTTATAGATCTGTTAGTCTACACTGATCCCTACAGCACACGCACACACATACCAACCAATCAAGCTTCGGCAGGGAGTCACACTTGCTTATTAATGCGGCACCCTCTAAGCTGGCCTGCTTGGCTTCGCGCGACCTCATGTACCACTTGTTCACTTGCTTGCCTACTCACGTACGAATGAACGATTTTCCTGGGGAACACATTTTGCCGGTATCAGCGTGCACAACAACCGTAGATTTCTACTGACGTTTTTGAAACCACGGTGTGGATGGTGAAACTTTACCGTATGTCAGTGACGCGTCATGGTTTTCTCATTAGCGGTTTGATGCGTCACCCGTTGTAGAACAGAAGTTTTGCACATAAGACAACAATTAAATCACAAATTTTACCGCACCATCCACTTAACCACGATAAGACGTACTCGGTGGTTTGCCATCGAGTAAATTTAAAATCCCTTTCAAACATGATTTATTGATATACTATGACAAGTTTTCAGGGCTTTCAAGTTCAGTTGCATCTGAAATAAATACCTTTAATTAAAGTATTACCGAACTCACCAAGTTTTACCAGAATCCGAATTAACATCTAGTGTGTTACTACTGAACATCGAAAATAACCTGAGTCGTCACTCATTTTTGATTGCACTGCACGTTTGGGATTCTTTCTAGAACGGTGGGACTGAAAAAGTTTGCGGTTGCTCTCGAACTCAGTGCCAACAAAATATAATCGCCCCGGTGCAAAACTGTTCTGTTATATCCAATACTCAGATAATGTTTGGTTTCATATTCCAAATCCAAAAACACCACAAGCCTTGTCACGAGTAAAACATTTCGATTCTATGTGCTTTGAATGCGCACAAACCAAAGCTCGATGAGATTGAACCTGATCGTTTTTGGCTTAAAATCGCCACACGGTTAGGATACTCTTTTATGGACGTTGGAATCCTCGTCCTACGTCTTCATAAACTTCAGAGAGTAGCATTCAGAATAATAATAACACCCATTAGTATTTAAACTTGAAAATAATGACAATGATCAAACCAGGTTTATCTCACTATCAGTACTCCCTAGATGAATTTTACCAAGGGTTTACTGCTAATGATTCTTGTTCTCTTCCATTAATAAACAACATCAATTCAAAGTGAGCACCATGAACGTGTTTGCGTTTCTGCTTACCTTGTGCAACAAATGAGTACATGAAAGTAGCACCACCGACTGTAACCCGAAGTCTTCCAGACATATTGGACAAGGACCGAAATGCCCTTTCCGCTGAATGCACTCACTTTTGGCGCGCGACCATTGGGACTCTGAAAGCACTGAATCGCAACCGCATGCCTCTCCAATAAGCCCAAGGTGTTTGGCCAATGAATGATGTTCGTGCCCAATCTTTATCACACGCTCCTTCTGTTCGTAACCAACACACCTCATTGTTTCTAATCAAAATTTGCAGGAATTATACAAATCCTCACTTTGCCGGTTGAGACTGGTATAACCGTATCCGGGTTGATTCTTTTTAAATGAGACATCTTCGGCAACTTTACAATGATCTTGGAGAGCAGCAGCAACCAGAGCGACAGAAATCTGTCTCGAGCAGTTCCCGTTCACTGAAACTTCGCTCATTCGATTATGAGTTTCCATCACGAGCAATTACAGACATCACGATATTTTTCAAAATGAATACAGCTGAAATTTGGACAAAACGTTTTGGATCAACAATGTACCGCATTTTTGAATCTATCTTAACCAAGTTACTCGGTGAGGGGATATATTTATTTTTGTACAATCTGATATACCTAGTTGAGGAAATCTTTTTCCAGCTGCCCGTTCTACACACATACTTATAGCTGAAGCTCAGCCCGCTCGCACTGCATCCGACGTATCATGTTAACTCAATTCAATAAAAAAGGGAATTCCTCTCTTAATGTCCGCAGTCGGGCTGCCTTTGATCGGTTGGGGGGAACACGATACACAACACTGAATGAGTCATTCGGGTCAATCCTATGACCACTATCGATTAGATGACTAAGAATAGAACTGTTGATTGTGCCCGTCTTCCCGTGACTCAGCCACCTCGGGTGATGCTCCTTGATGCGTTGAGACAGGCGCCTGGCCGTGCGACCTATGTAAGATGCGCCACATGCGCACTTGAACGAATAGATAATCATGGATGAGGTCAGCTCAGGTAACCGGTCTTTCACTCGCATTCGGATCATCGGCGAAGTGGAAAACACACAATTCAATTTTGCAGCTGGGAATGTTGAGTTCACAATTGCTCCAAGTGATCTTGTTAATCGACTGCGGACCCTGGCCACGGCTGAAGCGATCGCCATACGTCTACTAAGCCCGAATCTGTGCGCGCAAAAGCGACTGGTTCAGGCACTTCAGTTGCCTTGGCCAAAGACGGAGCATCCGAAACGAGAAACGACCTCTGAAAACCCACTAACAGTGGTCGATTCAGCATCACCACACACTAACTGACAAACACCACACCATCTCCCCCTCCCCCCACACTACTGTAAAAATGTCCTTCAACCCAGCCAACGGCCAATCAAATGCATAACTGTCACCTATATGATGTGTAAGAGCAAGATTAGGAATCATTGAAAACAATTGTTCGCTCTCCAATGTTGTCTTTTTAATGTGACCATGGGACTGTTCAAACAATTCAGATCTACCAAGTCACCCTCTGTGGTAAAGGAATTGAATGCGTTCCTGAAGTTTTCCACACGACTTGCGGAGGCTACGACACATGTGAAATTCCTTAAAAATTGTGTTAGAATCAATGAATACCCCAAACGATTTTGGAAACAACTGCGCCGAAACCGGATTTACCCTAATAGTAAAACCCTTCGACGGCATGCTTTAAGTGTTTGTGACTCAGTGAAATCCAAAATAACGGAATTCGAACGGAATGTTTCACAACGACAACATTATGTGGACAACCTGCCGGAGGAGGAAATTTCCGAATTTAATGAATTCGTAAGTCGAATCTGTGCACTCCGCGTTCAAATTACTCGTGATCGCTTGATTAGTGGTATTAATCCCCTAAAACCACCAGTCGCCTTTCCGAGCAATCCTGATAGGCTGGTACGCAATTACTCCAGTATCACTCTAAATCCAATCTTGATGGAGGCTCTTTCTTTGGGATGGAACTTCTGCTGTCCTGTTAGAAAAGACGATAGACTTGATTTGGAGGTACAATTTGAAAATTTATTGAGTCAAACTAAGGACCTGACACCCAGAACGGATATCGATTTAGAACGATTCAAAAGTGTGCTTGTGGCGAGCTGCTACAGCTATCGTAAAATTCAGATACAAAGTCGTGGACTGATCACCAGACAACACCTGGACGCGCTGAAGGAGCTGCGTAAGAACAAGGACGTAGTATTATTGAGACCAGATAAAGGTTCCGGTGTTGTCCTCATGGATAAACGAGAATACATTGAAAAACTTTCCAGATTGGTGGAAGACCAGACAAAGTTTTCTGTCTGTCACAAAGGAAAAGACGAAACCGAAAAGATAGAGAAAGAACTAGCCGGATGCCTAAGACGACTGAGAGATCAGGGCTGTATAAACAATGCTACATACGAAAAACTAAAACCAAATGGATCGACCATTCCACGCCTCTATGGACTTCCGAAAACCCACAAAGATGGTATTCCAATCCGACCGATTGTGTCGATGACGAATTCTCCGTACCAAGCAATAGCACAATGGCTGGTAGAACTCTTGGAACCTATTCGTATAAGACTCGCTAAACATAGTCTGCGAGATAGTTTTCAGTTTGTGTCCATCATACAGAATGTAAACTTACACAAAAAAACCATGATGTCGCTTGATGTGGTGTCGTTATTTACAAATGTGCCATTGCTAGAAACCGTGGGCTTTCTATGTGAATACATTAGAACATCCAACACACAAATAGGCATTCCAGTAGAAGGATTGAAGGAACTGCTACTACGTTGCACTCTCAATGTTCAATTTCTGTTTAATGACTGCTTCTACCGCCAGCGAGACGGTATCGCCATGGGTTCCCCACTGGGTCCTGTGCTAGCGGACATATTTATGGCGAAATTAGAAAGCGAGAAACTTGAGAAGACAATAGATACTTTGGATTATTACTTTCGATACATGGATGATATTTTCTGTATAGTGGACGACGATCGTAATGTTTCAGCTATTCTAGAAGACTTCAAGCGTGCTCATAGCTCTCTTGATTTCACAATGGAAAAAGAAGCCGAAAACAAACTACCTTTCCTCGATGTGTTGATCACCAGACGGGAAAATGGAACCATCGAACGACGAGTCCACAGAAAGAAAACATGGAACGGCCAATACACAAACTTTCATAGCTTTGTGCCATTGCGCTATAAGAGGAACCTAGTCCGATGTCTAGCCTTCAGGGCCCGTAGCATATGCACGCAGGATACTCTGGAAGAGGAACTAAAACTCATAAAACAAGTACTGCAGGAGAACGGGTATCCAGAGAAGTTTATCTTGAAAAATACTGAACCAACTACACCCGCAGAACGATTTTCTTGCGTCCCAAAGAAGGAACTTTTCGTGAAAGTACCATTCAAAGGAGATACGCATACAGAACGATTAACAAGATCACTTGGAGCAATTGTGAACTCAACATTCCCAGCTGCAAAATTGAATTGTGTGTTTTCCACTTCGCCGATGATCCGAATGCGAGTGAAAGACCGGTTACCTGAGCTGACCTCATCCATGATTATCTATTCGTTCAAGTGCGCATGTGGCGCATCTTACATAGGTCGCACGGCCAGGCGCCTGTCTCAACGCATCAAGGAGCATCACCCGAGGTGGCTGAGTCACGGGAAGACGGGCACAATCAACAGTTCTATTCTTAGTCATCTAATCGATAGTGGTCATAGGATTGACCCGAATGACTCATTCAGTGTTGTGTATCGTGTTCCCCCCAACCGATCAAAGGCAGCCCGACTGCGGACCCTGGCCACGGCTGAAGCGATCGCCATACGTCTACTAAGCCCGAATCTGTGCGCGCAAAAGCGACTGGTTCAGGCACTTCAGTTGCCTTGGCCAAAGGCGGAGCATCCGAAACAAGAAACGACCTCTGAAAACCCACTAACAGTGGTCGATTCAGCATCACCACACACTAACTGACAAACACCACACCATCTCCCCCTCCCCCCACACTACTGTAAAAATGTCCTTCAACCCAGCCAACGGCCAATCAAATGCATAACTGTCACCTATATGATGTGTAAGAGCAAGATTAGGAATCATTGAAAACAATTGTTCGCTCTCCAATGTTGTCTTTTTAATTCCTCTCTTAAGGTTTGATTCCGACTTGGTCGTTTGATTTCATCACGAAATCTAGATGTTTGAGAGTTCTTGTTCAAGAAATGCCTTATAAGCCCCCAGTATTATTTGCATATATCTTTCGTACAAATAAGAGAATTTTATGTAAAACATGCTGCAGATGGTCGGTTGGTCTTGGCAATCAGCTATTTCTTGGCCATCCACCAAGCTTGATCTATTTGAGCCTTGAGTTTTTCTCCGCTCCTAGTCTCACGGTCATGTTTGTTAGTTCTCCATGGTAGTGCAGTAGGCCTTTAAATCCCTCGACTATATGCCCTTTCACTACACTCATGCGCAAGTGTGGAATAATAGCATGTCATATCCAGTAACCATTAAATACCAAAAGACAACTCAGTAGATCATTTGCATTGTTTTCACCGAACTGGTCACATAAAGCATAAAAATTATAAGCACCTCGTAGGAAATTATTTGACAGTCCACAATTCATTGAATAGTCCCAATGGGACACCGGTAGATAGTGAAGAAATACGAAAATACCTGATTGAATGGGAACAGAAGGCAGGGACAATTTAGAAGCTATCTAAATACTTTGATTCTACTCTTTTGTACTGAATAGTTTGGTTACAAAATGAAATTCACAGCACGCCTTGCAACCTAAGTCTCATTGTGGAAAGAAAACTGAAAATGTCAGATAAATAAATGAGAGCCTTGGATTGATTCAACATGCAGTGTAGCTGATTCAGTTAACATTGGAAATTGGTGAACGCAATCGTTGCTTGTTTTATTTCGGCTCCAATGCGCCTTCGTCGATCATCAACTGGGGCGCAAATCAGATTTTCAAGAAGAAGATTCCTAAGCAACTTGCTTGAGATCCACACTTTATAGCATGAGGTCCGTCCATCAACTTGGCATATGTCCATGTATATTCATGAGAACGACTTATCAACAGTATTCTAAATTGAGCGGGAGCAATTCACAATGACCAGGTATATTTTGGCTACCTGGCCAGCTTTAGCAGCAGGATACGAGACTTTTTTTTACAGTGATTCATCTCTCAGTTACACTGTCTGATAAGCCAAGTAAACTAGTTCGCGTCCAAATTTGCCAGCATTATTTTGAGGATAATGAAATTTCTTTGACGAAATACTCCCCTACAGTAAACTCATTGATGTACCAATGAAATTACAGTTCCGCATTAACGACAGACGCATAGTGAATCGTCCCGTGTGAGGATCCTCACGAACAACTAGTTGGCATGAACTCAGGCTTGAGCCCGACGCCACGGCGCCTTCAGTGTTTGATCAAGTTTCCTTCTGAAATCACCACTATTCACCTCGTCGATCATATCAGCAGGCAGCGAATTCCATAAGTTTGTGGCCCCTTGGGGTAAGCAATAGATCAGCGGGAAGCCGGATGAATCCATCTTTAACAAAGTCATTGAATGTTCGCGCTTACAACAGGATCTTCGAAGCGGAAAGACGCCATGCATCTCCGGCCCTAGATCACCCTAATGATGCGATGGATGTAGATGTGATATCCACAAACTCGCTGGTAGATTTCTGGAAACAACCCTTTCGCCTCTAGAAGCCCTTCGTCAACGGTACCACGTAGTCCCGGGTCGCGGTCCTCGGCAGAGTGCAGAATACTACCTGGAGTTGATCTCAGAGACAAGAACCACAAATCGCTGTCTCTTAGGAAACTTTCAAACGTCACAGCAAGGAATGGATTATCCCCATTAATCAAAGCTTTCGATGGAGGCGGTCATGCGTTTCTTCTTCAAGCGCTTTGCTGAAATCCACGAAGACAATGCCCGTTAAATATACTCCAGCCTTCACTCCAGTTCAACCTTCAAGGGGCCAATTGAAGATTAAACGGGCGGGAATGGCATTTGCGAAAGCCGTGTTGTCGGCGGCTGAATACTTGGTGATGTTTTAAATAACCTCACTTATTGGTTGCTATGATTTTATCTGTGACCTTGAAGACGGCACAGGTAAGGTTCACAGAGTGTAGTATGCAAGGATCAGTGCCTTCCGTGGGGGTTGCTCGTGCTCAATCTGCGAAATACAAAAACGTAGAAGACTCTATGAGCACAAAATCTCAGTAAGTGCATCAACAAGATCCCACACTTACATTAATCGAACGCCATTACGGTTGCTAACAGCCTGTTTACTACCATGTTGGCCGCTGACAACCGTGGTCTTGTTAGCACCTCTGAAAAGAGGAAAAACGACCGCTTCTTTCCAGTCACTCGGTAATTTCCCAGCTGTCAATGAGGTGTTAATGATGAGATAACGTCTACGAGTTCACGTAGTACCAGATGGTGAATTCGGTTAGGGCCTAGTGACTTAAAAGGCCTGAGAGAACGTAGTATTCTCGGTACTTCATCCACGTGAAAATAACGGGACGCAGTGGTGTGCTCAAACATCGGGGAAGGATTTTACAGGGGATCCTCACTTCCATGCATTGAACTGTAGCGTCGTCCCAGGACATCAGCCCTAGCTTCATCAGAGTCAAAAGCTGCGTCATTCTCCAGCAAGGTGGGTATTCCGGTCTGTCGTATACGTAATCGAATGCACAAGCAGGCAACAAGTAGAGCCACCGTACCGTAAAAGTTGATCTGTTATCTGAGCGTATGTGCCTAAGATGGATACAGATGAGTGACAATGAATGGAAAACAAGCTTAAAAGTGAACTGATCTAAATGGAACTATGAACCTGTGAGCATCAAGGTCACGAAGTGATCAATGTGCGGGCGTCCGGCTACCAGAACAGGCATCCAATACCGGCATCTTTGTATGCATACTCAGTTGAGTAACTTAACAGCTTGCTGCTAGACTCTCATCAAACCTGCATCGTCTGGCCATCTTCATGGAGGAGCGTTGACTGCTGATCCGTCTGTACACAACTTAAATGGCCCCAGTTGCTCGGTAATTTTGCCACGCACTATTCCCTATGGGAAGCAGCTATCAGAGTTCCTTGCCAAACTACGAAGAACCGTGCGCACGGGAGTGGGGTGAACTTTTCGACAAGTTGGAGGATCCCATTACGGATACGGCCGCATGCAGCATCCATAACATCGGAATAATCACACTCCAATGCCATGGTCGATACCGCCTATCCCATATCGTTGGTAAGTATTGAAATGATTCGAATGCTTTCACTCGCGGCCCAGTTCGCTACAGTTTTCTGTTCAGTATCTGATCATTCAGAAGAAGTCAGATCTTGACAGTCAGTTCTTGGATATACAGCGAGGCTACTTTCTGACTGGTTAATTCGTTATTTGCTAATGGTTCCACGACTCCTTTTGTATATAAACAAGTTTATATCAACCAAATCTGATAAAATACATTCCTGCTATTCTTGTCTGGTCCTATCGGTTCCGAGTGCGCTCAGTCCAGGTAAGAGCCATTCCTTTACGTACGACTGTCCGAGAAGCTACAATTTCCACAGGTATGCTCCGTGTTCGGTTCACAGTGTAGTCTGTGTGACAATCGGACACCAAGCTCCCAGCGTATGTCCAGTACCACATGGTTGCTTGAATCCAAGGGACATGAGACGTCTGAGTTGGCATGGCCGGCTAGTGTCAAACGGTTATCACGGTGGGTTTCTGGCTCATCTGTTCCGGGTGCAAATCCTCGCTCCGCGGTTGGTTGCTGTCCCAATCGGCAGCAATAAAATGGTCGGGATCCCGCCCCCAAAATAGTGTATTACTATTCTATGATAAAAAGGAAGTAAATAAAACAAGCTTGGAGAGTTAGAACCAGGTCCGGAATAGATAACTGTACACCTTGAAATCAAGTTGGCTCGGACGTGTGTTGGTGCAGCGCTAGATCACATACCGTTGTATGCATGTTTCAGGGGGCGTTGTACGCTGCCGTTGTGTAGCAGTTCGTTGCCCACTCGATATGGGGCGCATTGAAGCTACCTTAGATTTTTTCGATTATTTCATGATCTGGCCTGTTTGAGACCAATTAATGACCAAACGTTATAGGGCCTAAAGTGATAATCGAAGGTTGTGTTGTGTAGTGTACTAACCAGTCTCTAGTGTGAACTGAATCAGTGTCAATAAACCTGATATGATAATGACGAACGAAAATTGGCCAAAGAGTTTGGTCAGATGAATAGACAACTAAATACATACCATACAAATGAAAATCAAACAGGTTCTGGTTGTAGAAACCTGGGTGTTAAAAGTTGGATATCTGGCGGTGTTCAGTTCAGTTCAACTTCCAGGACTTGAGGGCAGTTTGTCGGATTAATCGAAATTTTGCTGAAACGAGTGCAAAAAGAAGCCTTGAAAGCATCTAAAATGGTTGTTGATCGCAGGGAAAACTCTAGTCGAGGTTATTCTAAAACAGTCCAAAATGAAAAGCGAGATTGTACCAGAATGGGGAGATAATGACAGTTTTGGGTATTGTGCGGTGATATGCGTGTGCAAAAACCTGCGTGCCAATTATGTGCGTTAATACGTCAATGTGCTGCACCAAGGGCATTGTCAAAACTGTGAAAAATAAGGACAGTGTATACGTACCTAAAAATGTCATTGCACACCGTAGTTAAAATACTTGCTGCATGTGAGCAAAAAACAACTGAACTAAACACCGTAATGGTCGAAATTTTCCGTGACTTGAACGGGGGCAAATATACCAGAACTTTGCGCTTTTGTGGCCTCCAGTGTATGAATCTCTGTAGATTTTAGGGATCTGAGAAATAATTCATATGTATTTTTACCATTTTGTGATGCTCCCAATGAAGTCTGTTTAGATTCTACCTGTGTCAGTGTAAATCAGCTTGAGGAATGGTTTCCGTAGTTGACCTGTTGTCTGGTTTACTCGAGTCCAATCAAACTGACGTGTACACAATCCTCACGATCGGGATGACCAGTGGGAGAATAACTTTCCTAATTGTTCTTTTGATAAAATAAAACTCAGTGCAGTTCTATGACGGCTGAAGTATCACACACTTCTTTTATGACAAACAGTAGACGTGCTGTGAACCATCATCACGTGGCATTATTTATATCGGGTAAATAATTTGCTTTTCCATGATGGTAACTTAAGTTGGACTGAGCTTTTGCTTCGAGCAGAAGCTACGTCCGATGATGATTTCTAGAAATAATGTCCCCTCTTCAGAGGCTTTTCAATTTGCCTAGTGTGTCTTTCTTTTGACAATTTATTCCCTAAATAAGTTTGTAAAGGTTGTCAACCATGTATCTTCTAAACTTATCTGTTCCTCTAGACTGTTCCTAACAAGACAACTATTAAAAACATCGAACTTTTGGGTTATTTCATCTCGAAAATCAAATCGTCCAGTGGTCTACTCTGAAAATTGCCTTCATTGACCCGGCATCGAGAGTTAAATACATGAGGAAAGATCGGAGTGTTGCTGGCAGGAGCTTTGTTGTTATACTGCCTACTTCCTTGTCGTACTTTCTGGCTTTACCACAAACGAGTCAGCTAGGCGTGGGTTGTCTCCGAGAACACTGGAATTCCATAAGTGAATTCCGTAGGTCGGAACTTTATGTCACGTGTTCTTTTCGTTTTTGGATGAACATGCGGTTTCACTGGCCAACGGTCTGTTAACGAAGAGCTTTGACCATGCAGTGTGTCGATTGCACAGCTCTCTGTGCATCGTGTTGTTAGTTAAAAATGGTTTTCTCTGTAAAAAAGGTGAGTCTTGGACTTTGAACATGCTATGTGACCGCACATCGCAATATCATGCCTAGAGCATTTGGTGTGCGAAGGTATTCCATCTCCGACAAACTTAAAATTGCAAGATAACTGAGTACATAAAGCCACCGGGATGAAGTATTTCACTAGCATATTTATTACTCATTCTGTTATTAAATTATATGCAGATCAAAACTAAAACAAGTATTGAAGGGGGTGTCAAAGTTACTGGTGATGCAGCGTCCATACTACTTACTGAACAAATGAGTATCTGATTTCACAAAACGGTCATGAAGCTACAATGAACGCGACTACGTGAAACAGACCGAAGGCAATACGGTCAAGCAAGGCATATGGACCATATGGTTGCATTCGGCCTCTAGTTACCGAGTGTTTTCGTGTGGACTGGACAGGTGGAATGCAAACAAATATTGTCGTTACGTTTTTGTTAGGGGATTTCAGCAGTTTGATGTGATATGAAATGTGGAATTATACTTTTAATCCTTTGTAAAACTATAACTTATAAGGATATTGAATGCTGGGAAGTAGGAAGATCGTGACATATAATTCTTGGGGGTGTTTACAAATTTTTTTAAACGGGAGTTTATAAAAGTTACCAAACCAACATTCTAAGATGAAATGATAGTGTAGTTTACCGAAATTAAAAGTAAATACCATAAGCCATTGTCGGGTTTCTGCCGAGCCTTGTACTCCAGAGCCAATGGTGTTTACTCCGTTCACAAAAGATCTGGTCCGAAACCCGGAAAACTCGTGCTTTACGTTTGCGGAAGACTTGAACTTAGTTGGCTCCGTGGTGGCAGATTACGTGCAGAAGGATATGAACGCGGTAAGTCACTGGTCAACTGTTTGTAGCCTACTGCTCAGTACCATAAGTTTATCCACCTAGTGGATAGCTGGGACCCTGTACCGACTAGATATCTTAAAAATGTCGGCCAGCTCATTGAAACCACCAAGGTGACAATGGCTTAGGAACTTGGGCAGTACTGTCAGATAAATTCCGATCTGGGGCTTAATGCACAGCGCCCTCTCAAAACGGCTTTCAGGGAATTTTACAGGTTAGAGAGGACCGTAGCTTTCAGAGAACCCTAGGTTTTGCCGCCTTTTTACAGGGCATTAACCGCACATGGAATACTGCAGCATTCCTTGGTACAGAGTACCAGAAGGATAGAGCAGGTTCAATGACTCTTCACCAAGTGGTTTGCAAGCCTCAGGAGACTTCTGTACAAGGAGACATTAGAGACATTTAGCTTATTTTCGCCGAATGCAGGAGGTTACCTACTCGAAGCTTTTAAGACCCTTAAGCAGAATATTGATCTTCAGGAGTTGATTCTACCACAACTGAACCTCTGCGATGATACGGTCACAAGGGGTACCCACTGAAGCTGGTGAAGGAGAAAGCTTCAAGCCGCTTGCAGGACAATTTCTTCTCCATAAGTGTTGCAAACGACTGGAACCAGCTTCCCACTGACGTGATCACCATTCCAACGGCAGTGGAACTCGCGCTTCGGCTTTACCGTAGCTGAAACATTCTGTTTGCCGAAACCATCAGATAGGTAGTCCGCTTTGCTTGTTATTATTAAAGTATTTATGTTGGTATTATTACTAGTGTTACTGTGGAAATTTTCCACTCCTTCTTTGTAGTCACTTATTCTGTTCTTACCATTCTGTTCCCGACTGTCATCCTTTAGTTTAGGCATTATATATAATGCACAGAGCAGTGGGGTATATAAATTATGGGAAATAACCACGTTAGGTTTAGGACTATTTTCACTAGATTTTGGGGCCCAATAAAAATTCTCCAGGTGAATCGGGAATAATAATAAAAATATAAGAATTAGGTGAGCTACTGTGTTCCGGCCATTTCTAAAAATGTTCCAGATTATTCCTGGAGTGTTTCGAAAGGGACTAAGTTGGAACTATTTTGCGACTAAATTCCCTGTTGGCTCAATCTGTGCATTTTATAGTGCATCATATTTGCAAAGTACACTTCACTGGTTTTCGACACCACAGTTTCTGATTGGCTGTTGTTTCGCCATAGTGACTGGAGATCACAATTCAGGTTATAGAGCGGAAAAGGCAATGATCAATGAAGGTGCGTTGCGAAATTTTCGTCGGCAGCCATCGCACATGCTCGATGTATTCCATGTGTTTGCCGTAGTGACACACTCGTGGGTACGAAGAATCTTTACTACAGGGTTTTTGCATACTGTCTAAAGAAACAAGTGCTACTGTTTTTTACTCGATCCTATGGGACAACTCTACGTGAAAAACATTAATGAACTTTCAAAATGTTACTTAAGTAGCAAGACAGTGGCCAACGAAATGAACGCATCTGGCACATACCTGTTTTTCAGTAATTCATTCTCAGGCCATTTGCAGATTACGTAGTAGACATTAGACAAAAGATCATGAACATAGACATGGAATAAACACCAATCATGGGCAGGGGTTTGTCAGTCAAGTTATCCTTATCATGTGATTGGTTTATCTAGCTGACGCCTTCTAGGTAACCGGACGGTAGATTCATGCGGCCTTGTTCAATCTTGGGCCAGGGGAGTTGGAGTGCTTTACAACTGAACGCGAAATAAACAATCAACTACCATTTCTCGATGTGACTCTCACGAGAATGGAGGATGGTCGGATCCAGCGAAATGTGCACCGAAAACAAACGTGGAGCGGCCAGTATCCCAATTTCAACAGTTTTGTTAGTATGCAACAGAAGCGAAACTTAGTAAAATGCCTGGCCTTCAGAGCGAGGAAAATTTGTTCCGTAGAGACTTAAGATGACGAATTAATGCTTATGAGAAACACCCTACGTGAGAACAGTTACCCGGATCGGTTTATCGAAAGAAATCTTACCGAAAGAGTGCCAAAAATCACCGTGGAAACCGTAAGGAAGAAAGATCTTTATATTAGTTTGCCATTTAAAGGCGATATTGTTAGTGAAATCTTAAACCGTCGACTGGGGAGAGAAATTCGAAATACTTTCAATGCCGCCACACTACGGTGTGTGTTCCGAGGTGCTCCTCTAATCCAGATTCAGAACAAGGATAGACTGCCGATGCTGACCTCATCAATGGTCGTATACTCTTCCAGATGTTTGTGACGCATCTTATGTAGGTCGAACGGCACGACAGCTATCAACTCGGATTAAAGAGCATCATCCACGCTGATTGAGTCAAGGACAAACTGGATCGATAAATAGCGCAATCCTAGCGCATTTGTTCGACACTGGACATCAGATGAATCCGGAAGCCGCTTTCAAAGTTCTTTATCGTGTCCCCTCAAACAAATGCAAAGGTGTTCAGTTGCGCACTCTAGCGATAGCCGAGGCAATCGGAATAAGGAAGTTGACCCCTGACCTGTGCGCCTAAAAGCGTTTGGTCCGGGCACTCCAACTCCCCTGGCCCAAGATTGAACAAGGCCGCATGAATCTACCGTTCGGTTACCTAGAAGGCGTCAGCTAGATAAACCAATCACATGATAAGGATAACTTGACTGACAAACCCCTGCCCATGATTGGTGTTTATTCCATGTCTATGTTCATGATCTTTTGTCTAATGTCTACTACGTAATCTGTAAATGGCTTGAGAATGAATTACTGAAAAACAATTGTTTCGCCGATTTGGACTTCTATATGATGCAATGGGTATTTTTCAGACATACCTGTTTCGTGAGAGGTTCCGTTCAACTAACCGTAGCTCGAGAGTGTTCGCAGTAGCCAACGACTTACTTGTATCAGCTAGATAATGTACTTGTACCGTAGAATAAACTCTCACCTAACTGGAACAGATGAATTTATTCATAGTGTTTTGACAGTCTTATTTCCACAGTTTCTTATATGGTTTCCACTGTATTTCAGGAAATGCCAAATGCTCCACAGTTCAAAAAAAGGATGAAACGTTATTGTGACAATTTATCATGCATATTCATACTTATTAGTTCTAACACAATGACCTTTTTATAAAGTTGGGCCCTTGTAAGCAGCCGGTAACTGATTCCGTTAAATGATGTGCGTGAAATTTTATTTAAAGTAGTCAACTAAATTCCGTTGGAAGACTGAAAAGTGAATGCATTATCATGTATAGCAATAATTTTTCCCTTCAGTGGTTGCGAACTACCCGGGTATCACGCCAATTGAAGCTCTATTGTCTACTCCATTCGATGCCGCCTAGGACCCATGAACCTAAAAAATGTTTCGTGATAGAATTGTGGAATTAAAGCTGATATAGTGACATTGTACGAACAGACAATACAGTTTTACTCACATCTAAATAACTTTATCCTTTATTCTGCCCCAGGGTAATGCAGTCAATACATTTTACTAACGATGCAAAATAAGTAAATCAATGATGATGGAATAAAGTCAATAAACAATGGCCCCTTGTTGTGCGTCACTACCCTGAGTGAGAAATTGAAAAATACCTGAAACTCCCAGTGTCCAAATTGGGATGGATTGCAGATGGATTGTCTCTAAACGATGCGAAATTCATTTGAAATTCGCGTACCATGTGACTTGCAGCTTCATTGATAAACGACGGTAAGTATATTGACGCACCTCCTATCCGATTGGAGATAACCCTTGTTGGAGTCTCTTGTTTCTGAGCGTAAAGTGACGGCGCTGACTATGCCATTATTACTACTTAGTTGTAATACACCTGGAGATCGTAATAGAAGTTAATGTGGCAGATAAGTTTGTTTTCCTTGCTTCAATAAGTAGTAAACCACACTGCATTCAAATCGATTAGATATAACCAAGAAAAGCAGAAGTGATTGGGGCTGCCTTTTGTTGGAGCAAACGATTGTTGCAGTTTAAACTGGTGGAAGTAGGTAATCAAAATTAGTGCGTGCAGTTAATGAACGTGTCTATTATTGACACACATTTTATGTTTACTTATGTCAGTAGAAAAGGCTCCGTATAAATTTAGAATACTTTATTATCGAAAAGCTTACAAGATAGACCTTTTTGTCAATAAATCAGTGCTAATAACGGCTGAACTTTTCATGTTTTATTCCGTTACACATTAGTACTTAAAATGCTTGTACCCTTTAAATGATTTAAGAAAAAAACATTCTTTTTGTACTGATCTCATTGATCAAAAGTAACTTACTGCATTCTCAGGTTACAGTATGGGACGTTTGTTGCTGCAATTAGTAACAGAAGTCTCAGTAGCGGCTTGTTCAAACTACAAAAAACGTACAGTGCAATCAAAAGTTTCAGTTGGAAGCAATGGGTTGCTTACGTTTTCCCGTGGGGAAACAGTGGTGACCATTATATGCAGTACGACTGATAAGATCTAAAGGGTCGAAATATTTACAAACGAGGACGTCCGTCATAAGTAACAATACTTTGACGACAGTCACCAACATAAGGCGTGATATTTGACAGGTGTCCAAAACCTAGGTATTTATCCCTTGGAAACTACTTGCAAATACCAAGTAATTACATCTCCTTCATGATTCTCGTTTTTTTCACGATTCATAACACAACATACACTTTAAAATGTTTGAAGCGTACCCTCATTATAAGAATCTTTGAACCGACATTGGCATAGTTATTAGGTGGATAACTGAAGTTTTCTATATGTGTCTTTTTTGCATCTTTCATTATAATTAAGAAAAATGGTAATGACACCATTCCGTAACCTAACTTACCTTACTGGAGGAAACAAATTTCATTAGTCCCAACTGGGACCAGTTTGAGACTTTTTTGTTGACTGTGGTGATCCAAGAAACTCGTGGTGAGGAACATGAACAGAACTGGCACGTCACCATGCCGAACCGATCTAAGCTGAACCGAGTTCTCAGCGTATTCAAAAGTATTCCTAAAACCGTCCAGTTCAAAAAGGGGCTATTTTCTGAAGTAACATGCTCTCCCACGGGGCTAGCCCGCTTGGAGCAACCTTGGAACACCAGCAGCGCTTCACGTTAGTGAATTGATATTATTCCGTGGGTTATCACAGCAGCTATGGCCTACTTTAGACTGCACACTTGATCCAAATTTTCGAGCTTCTGATTTGCCTATACTGTAGCATGTGGTAGTCACCCGACACGTCCTCTTGCTTCGAAGACCCAAAGATTGAACTAAATGTATTTTTGGAGGACAGCATAGTTGTTGGAGGGTCCGAGGTGCGATAACGCATCATTCTTTACAGTTTCGTCGCTGATGCTCCGGTAAGGGCTACGAGAAAGCAAGTGAAACAGCGTATTGGTTTCCGTAACTAACATCGCTGCACAGAGAAAGGATACTGAGAACAAAATCGACTGGTATTTGCATCCTACGCACGCCCACCTAGGACGAGCGCAGATTTCAGGAATAAATGTCGAGCTGAACATCATAATAATGTATCACCATTTGAACAACCTTAAATCAACATGACTGACAGCTTTGTCACGGAATACATGTATATGATGGTTTTGCAAATTACAAAACGTCTTGCTGAATAGTGGCGAACATTCCTGAAACCTCGTAGTGCACCTTTATCAGCACAGTTATTGAGGCAAGCAAAAACTCACTCTGCACTCAGTCGGAAAATTGTTTCATGTGAATTACCAAGAATTTACCGTATCTTCTTTAAAACAGAATATTGTCGTAGACCCAGATGGAGGTGTGCCTGCCACATCACATGACAGTTTTGTCAGGTGATGTTTATTTCCATGAATCACTGTTTATGTTTATAAAAATCTGCTGGCAATAAATGATGGTACTCCGCAACTCCGGTCGTTATCCCACGGCAGTAGTCTTGTTCGAATTGAGTATATGAAGTATAATGGCTATAGAAAATAATCAGGACGGTCCCCGGAACTTTGGTATTGAATAATGAAATTAAAAAAGAACATAAGTGACGGGAAAGACTTTCAGTAAGCTATATACTACTATGTGCACTCGCATTGTACCTCTAATCGTTTTTATTGGTGAGCGCTGCACGGATGGAGTCATAAATTTGAAGTGTAAAATCGTTTGACTTCAAAACGGAGTAGCCAGTATTGCTTCAAATTATTTGGTTTAGTGAGTCAACCCTATCCATAACAGGTAGGAGTTGGAGAAACTCAGCGAGCGGCTGAAAGATAACGTGGTATTTCGCCAACCGGTAAAGTGTTGACATTTTAATTACGATTTCCCCGGATGAAGTCTCTCCAAAATTTCGCAGTTGCTAGGCACTGTGAAGTGTGCACGTGAAATTCTGAAGCAGTTGGTTGTGCCCAAAATTGAATATGGGCAATAAACTGGAAGAGAGTGCCTAGTCGATCTTCACAATCTGAAACGAGAATCTGTCACACAAGTATAGGTAAGACTACTTTTTAACATATTTTTTATTTTAGACGTTGTTTGTTGTTGCAATTTCTCCGGTGCAACAGTGCAAAAATCAGGTGAAATCCTGCAACTTTGAGCACTAAGGAATCGCTATTTGGAATCCAACAACCGGGACGACCAAAACAAGGGTGTCGGCAAGCAATTTACACCAAACCTGGTAAGTTACTAGAAATGGAATATGCTTTCTCTGTGTTCATAAACTGTCTACGTCCGAATGTCATTTAAAAACTCGGCAGTAAAATAAAAAAATCACTGTCTTGTAAACTATAATTTCCGAGATAATTTTCATTGTGTATTTATGTTGCACCGAACCCTAATCTTTCAAATCACGATCCTATGAACAGAATACAGCAGTTCAGGATGAATATTGTAATTAATCCGGGTGATGCATTTTGTGTTTTCATATGCCGACCGTTATCGATAATAAATGTCTTATTTTATGAAAGTCATCAAACAAAAACCAACCGGATGATCCAGAATCAGCTTCACAAACATAACTTCTGATGAAAAATTCGTCTTGTAAATGCGCTAAATATAAAGTTTTACTGCTGTGTGATTATAAACGTACTTTTACCACTTTTGCGCATTATGTAGTTGACGTTTACCGTTTCAGGATGCAAAGGAAGGTGCAGTATCTGTTCGTGTAACAAAACCGCTCCAGAGCGCTCGAAACTTATCGAGTTTTGCACCGTTGCGCTGATCGGGTTTCAAGCGGTTTCTAAGTCTCTTCTAAACGGTTCCTGAACGGTTTAAACCAATCACGTGAAGCACCTGAGGCGTTTTTCTAATTTCTGTCATTGTTTCCAGATTATTTCTTTCTTTACTCCCTTTTATTCATTAAACGATAAAATCCTAATAATCATCTTCATTTTTCACATAAAGGTGCATCTGTCAGAACTACCTACAACAGAATTACTTTTCAATACCAACCTTAATTAAAACGTATTTACTGAAATAAAATGTCCAATAAAAATGTACAGTGCTATGGTCGTCAGATTTCTTCGTATCAATTGAATTTTGACCTGTGTAAGTATAGCTACTAAGTAAACCGACCGGAAACCGGTCGGAAACCACCGTTTCGCGATCATACAAGCGAGCTGTGCACTACAAGGGCTGCGTAGATCGACATATACGTCTAGTCGTGTTATGGTTGTTATTTTGGGTGGTACAACGCTGCAAATAAGGCAGTCTTATTCGTGATTGTAATAGATTTTACTCTCCGGATAGGGTATTATCGGCGCCAACACAGGTGTACGTTATATCGAAGAAACTTGGTAATTTTGCAACAAACGGCGGGAACAGCTGTTTTCGGAGAGGTAAACATACCTTGTCTGAATGGTGGTTAAAAAGGATAGTAACATCGTAGTTTGTACTAATGAGTGCGTATTAGAATGCGATAGTTTCACGTAAAAAAAATGTACTTGCTTCTTGGTTATTTAATTATTAGACCCCGGAAAAACCTTAGGATGTTTCACTCGGGTCTATTTGGGTTATCAGTTGGGTTTATTATGGATTTCTATTGGCTCCATTTGGAGTCTTATTGAAGTCTAATTGTCCTTGTGGCAAAACTCAAAAAAAACCTCTCCAAAACTGACCTATTTGACAAAATCGCTCCAAAACTGAGTATAAACCGACCACTTCGGTCGGTTTTCGGGCGGTTTGCGTTATTGCATTGACCGGTTTTTGAACGATTTCTGAGTGGTTTCCGAGGAGTTTACGCCATTCCTGTGAACTGAACTGTGCTACGGTGTGATGTGGAGCTGCTCCGGAAACCGATGGGGGATATTTTTGGACGATCGCCTCAAAATCATGAGAGAAAGAACTAGGAATCACCAAAGAAAGGACCCAAACCAAGGCTTTTATAGCAAGAAACAACAGGTCGATCTTAAACATTCAAAAATACAAGAGATATAAATAGAAAGTGGGAATAAAACAGTTTGCAAGCCAGGAAGTACTGACTTGTGAAACCGGAGCACGACAAACTAAACTAAACTACTGTGGAGCGCAAAATGCACAGACACGAGCATAGCAATCTGAGGAAGAGAGGCGCTACGCCTAAGGCTTTTTTTGACTTTCAGCCACGAACTGCATTACGTGAGTCGGTACGATGTCCTACTCTTGTGTATTCAGGCCTAGATGTGTTTATCCTTGCTAAGGTAGTGTTTCTCTCCTCTTTTCATAAATTCCTTGATGAAATTTGAGATAAGTTCCTACCTAAGCACAAATAAATGGCATCATTCGACCCGATCGGGAGCTATATCGGTGCGGATTCCTGCTGTATGTATAATCAGTGGATGTGGGTATCCTGTGCGATATCAGTTTCAAATTGTTTCACTAGACGTGTGGTTACCTGTCAAACAAAGCTTTTCATCTGCATAATGAACATAAACGTCCCAAGAGAGCATGTTCCAGCTGTGTAAGGGTAGGAAAGAGATTATCCAAAAAGAAGATGGGATACAACGAAACGATGAAAGCCTTAATGACTGAAATCTCATCCGATAAGGAGTGTACGATCATAGAGAGAAAACCAAGCGCTCCGAAATCGCAGAGGACCCTGAGCATTCCCCTAATGACATCTGACACGAACGCACTGGGAAAGGTTCTCTTGCCGTTTGGTGAGCAGAAAATGGAACTGTCCGTATGAGGGCCAAAGTAGATACTCTTAACAGGTCTCTTGCCAAAATAACGGCCGCTTCGGATGTTGCCTTAGGACGTCATCGAAGCGTAATTTTCAAGGGCACTCAAGAAACTATATGTAGGATAGCCAAAATTTGCAATAAGGAAAGGATGAGCGCAATTTTTACCTCACTGAGGATAACTGGGTCACCAGGGACAGCGGGGTTTAGACGAGTCTTTAGGCTGGGGAAAATGGAGGAAACCGGTTATCGGAATAAGAAAACTAATGCCTGTCCTAGTGGAATTCACAAACCCACGACTCATGGATAAATTCTCGGCGGCGTCTGGAGAAGCAGGACTTAGGAATGAAGATGAGGTTTTGGATGAACGTGAAGTCACCTGCAAGGTCAAAGTTGGGGTTAATTACACCACAACCATAGGTGCCAACCGAACTGAGGGGGAATTGAAGATCAAGCTACCCGAGCTGCTACTAAAGAAAACACTGGTAGAAGTCTGGGGTCCCGTACCTCCTGTCTCACCCGTTGCTAGGATCACAATCACTTCATCACCATTCTTTCTTCTGTGAGTGCAATGATAACCGGGGATCTGAACTGTTCCGAAATAGTTGGGAAGCCCAATGGGCTCCTGGGAGCGGATTCGTAGCTCAGCTATTGAGCTTTGTGCTTGATTGAGCCCTGATACAGCATGTTCAGGAGCCGACTAGGGGAGACTGGGACAAAACCCTAGCTTACTTGACACTGTCCTGACCGAAGTCCCAAACGATATAGATAATTTGAGAGTAACTACCCTCTTTAATAAGAGCAACCATGGCGCCCTTAGGTTTAGAGTGAGGACCGAGAAAACTGCTCTCTCGAAGAAGAGGAGCTAAAAATCTAACGAAATTGATATCCAAGCTTTGGTCAACGTGGCTCTGGGATTGAAATAGGACTGCAAGTAAAATACAGTGGAAGAAAGATGGACGTCTTTCAGGGACAATGTTTTAGCTCTAACTGAGATTTTTGCCCCGTCGTGCACTGTTGGAATACAGGGCAAGCCACCTTGATGGAGGCGTCAGGCAGAGCGAGCATAAAAACAAAAAATGAGGGCGTGGAGTTTGTTTGAGAAAACTGGTAGCCACCTAAAACTACTACGGTTTATAAGGGCCTGCAACAAGGCCCTGGGGATACAGACAAATTTCCAGTCGAGGTTTGAATTAGCACTGGTGACCAAGTCCAAGTCCTGTGCAAAAGCGCACTGCAACTACGTGTAATCCAAGTCAGTGCAGTAGGGTGCATAGTTGGAGAGGACGGGCAGCACGCCACAACAATTTATTGCAAATCGGAAGTACTGAAATGTTACTTCGAGCGGGTACATTCCGTTAACTCAGGGATTACGTCATTTGCTACACAAATCAGATAACAACGCAAATGAAGGACTTCGTGTTATGTCCAGATCAGGTTGTGGAGGCCATCAGAATGTTGAGCCCCGGCAAGGCAGCGGGATCAGATGGACTGCATCCTGCCACCATTAGGCCACTGGAAGTAGTTATAGATGAACCTCTAACCCGGTTGCTCAACATGTCCTTAGGAGCAGCCATACTTCCTCTGGATTGGAAGATTGTCGAGGTTGCTCCCATCTACAAGGGTGGGTCGAAACAAGATGCGGGAAATTACAGACCAGTAAGTCTACTACCGATTATTCTTTAGGGCTTCGAAAAGATCCTAAGAAACAAGATTATGGCTTATCTAGTGCAAGGTAGCCTGTTGTCCAACAGACAGCATGGTTCCATGAAGAACCAACAGTGCTTGTCAACTCTACCATCTTTCCTGGACGAGGATGCGACACGTTTATACAGAGGTGAGTTAGTCGAAGTTTGCTATCTGGACTTTCAGAAGGTTTTAGACTCCGTGAACCACCGACTTTTGTTGCGAAAGTTAGAGGACTTGGGCACAGCCCCAAGAATGATAGCTTGCATAGAGGCTCATTTGGGTGGTAGGCCCTCCTACTTCCGGGCGGAGGATGGTAAACCTAACCTGGCCAAGATCTATAGTGGGGGTACTACAGGGGTAGGTGCTAGGACCATTGCTATTCCTGGTCTACACAAACGACTTAACCCAAGGAATTACGAGCTCCAGTTCTGGGTTCGCCGATGAATTGAACCTTGTGGGAAATCTCAGCCGCCACACAATGAAGGGAGAGGGATATAGAAATGCCTGTTTGCCACAAAATCCAGAGAGTGGAGCATATAGTGGACCCGGGAGTAAAAGTGCACGAACCCTTTAAGCCCGGCCTACGATGTATTTCTGTCGCAACGAAAGCGTCTCTTGCACTCTACCAATTAGCCAGGACCGTTCGCTCTAGGAAACCTGCGGCACTGTTGACTATCTACGAGGTGATAGTTCGGCCAAACTTGGAAACTTGTGTTCGAGCTTGGTCACCGTCACTTGTGTGTGACAAGTAGGTACTAGAAAACATGCAGTGGCATTTCAAAAGGTTCCTAAGGGGGCTTAAGGAAGAGCCGTATCCAGCCAGAGTGGAACAGCTGAACCTGTACTCGCTGGAAAGGAGACGCTAGAGATGGACCTCATCGAGGCATTTAAACAGTTAAAGAGAGTGTCTCGACCAAGCTAACTCCTTCTGACACTTAGCCACGACATGGCTTTCAGGAGGCATGAGCCAGAGCTGGCCAAACCATGAGCATATCGTAGTTTCATGGCATAGTCTTTTGCAAGTCTTGTGGTGAACCCCTGGAACCGGCTCCCAGGGGATGTGGTAGCTGCCTAAACTGAAGCAGTGTTCAAGGCTCGTTTAGACCGTTACTGGTCAGAAATCTTTCCGGGTTGTTTTCAAAATCATCTTCAACAAAAAATACTTTCAGTTTGGCTTTTAACCGTAAGTCCCCACCAACTTTTCAGTCCGTATCTGCCTCTCGTCCGCCGGGTGTTGATCTCTGGTAAAACTTGTCTGTTTTTCTACTTTTATTGTTCTCCTACTTCCGTTCCCAATAATTCTTTTTACCACCGGCAACATGCATGTCCCTTTAGCTCCTCAACGTTTCGGCAGGCTCAAATGACGGCCTTGTTTCCCAATATACAGGGCGGTGCTTGTGGTCCCTGCTAGCACAAAATGGGTTACTGGGTCGCCTGAATATTGGCAACAGCCAGCATTTTACCGATAAACGCCACACTGCCACTTGATTAACAGTCAGGGATGTGAGGGGAAAACACGTTGATGTGTTGCCAGCTACTACGACCAATCACATGTGTCGCGCTATTCACACGTACGACTGAAGCACTCTTAGATTACGCATTGGCAAAGGAATACTTCACGCGCGGATAGTGCGGTCGCGAACGCACCGCGGCGCGACACCACGCATTCGAGGTAAGTGTAACTGTTCCTAAAATTCAAAGAAAATGGATATTCTTTTAGCTACGACAGAAGCTTCAAACGAAGCAGTAAAAATAAGGCGTACGCAAAAAGCTTGTCGAATAAAACAGTCCGCAGATTAACACGTTTAATTGCGGAATATTTTCAGGTGGAGAAATACTGAACGAATGTGTTATCAATTGGTGAAGTGTCGCACTCAATGATTGCCTTAGTTTATACTGATATTTAGTGGAAAGTGAGAATTACCACTGCCAACTAAATACCCACCATTTTTTAAATAAATGGATTTTTCAATTTTATTGGCATCCTGTATGAGTGCATTACCGTGTGCAACACGTTCATCTCCGTTCGTTGTTCACCATTTGCTGGGTTATGATGCCAGTTCACGTTCTATTGTCATTTCCACTACAGAACATATGTTACGAAGGTGAAGAACGCTCTATCATGGAGACTTTGCAAAATCTAAGGTCCTTGTACACGTTGAAAACACAGTTTCTACTAACAGCGAATGAAAGTTCATTTTTCAGTTTGCTTTCGGGAGGACTGCATCAGGAGAAGAAATTACTAAGCAACAACAGCAAATTAAACTGATCACTGTCCTTTTCAATAGCTGCATATCGCAACAACGTGAAGAGGGGAAAATTAATCATAGTATATATTCCGTAGGCTTTGGTGTTTGGAGGGTATAACTTTAAATTCTTTGCGAGTCATGTGGTGATAATGATTTTTGATTAGTTTTTGGTGTACGGTTTGCTGAACCGTACTATGCTGTTTCCTTATTTTACGCGTCCGTTAGTCTTTCCTAATACGCGTCCGTCAATGTGATGCTCTAAATAATGTCAACACGATAACCACAGTATTGCCTCCCACTACCTTTGAGATGGAGAATACGGTTAATGGAGTGAAATTGATCACTCTCTATTGCGAGAACGTGCGTGTAGCCTGCAAGTGTAACGGTCAAATGGCCGGCGCGCTTGGCGTCAAGTATTAAGTGAAAACAACAAGTGCAGAAGTGAAAAGAGTATCCATTTTCTATCCTCTTAGACTCAACGATTAGCAAGTTTTCCGCTTTACGTACTACAAGAAAAGTTAATAAATATCAGAAGATTTTCACAAACTGTTGTTATGGTGACATTATAATTTATTTCATGGGAAGTCTAACAGACAAATGAGGTTAAGCGATTAGCCGTTCCAAATAATGACAGCCACGTCGAACTCTAGTCGTTCGATTGATCAATCGGTGATTGGTGTTCCTCCTTAGCCTTTTTCATCTTGATTCAGTGTGCTGTTGAGGGCTGCAGCGAGATAATTCG
This sequence comes from Fasciola hepatica, assembly GCA_948099385.1. Lineage (NCBI taxonomy): Eukaryota > Metazoa > Platyhelminthes > Trematoda > Plagiorchiida > Fasciolidae > Fasciola > Fasciola hepatica. The sequence goes on along the minus strand of CANUEZ040000126.1, from coordinate 1,739,205 downwards.
TGGTGCACACTTTCGACCACTCTTGGGCCCGTGTTCCTGCTTCAGTGACCAGTGTGCAAGTAGGGATGAAAAGGACTAACGTGACGCCCATAAACCGATACGTTCCCTGATCTATTTTGCTCCTGGGCTAGTTTGCGAGCGGGATGGGAAGTGAACTGCGTTCGTCTGTTGAGGAACGCGGTATTGACAGGTTCTATGATAACAGTCATAACCGTGCACGCACACATACACAAACGGCGTTCGGTGTGTGTATATATGTGCGTAAACGGTTAGTGGCGTCAGAACCGCACCCTGGTTTGAAGACGGGTGCATTCAGAGGTGTTACGGAAGTGGGGTGAAAGCGATCACGGGGCACGCCTGATAAAGGGCACTACCGTAGATCCATTCAGTTCCCAATACCGCGCGGGTCTTGCATGGAAATTAATCATTAGCCTCGCGTGATATTAGGCACCGCATTAGCCTTATTCCGTTCCCACAAAGCCCCTATAGGAGCTACCACAGTAGCCTGTAGGTAGGGGTAACTGTCACGCGTAACAAATTCCAAGAAGTTCTTGACAGACTGAAGTGTTACGGAATTAGTGGCTTTATATAAAAGACGTGCGACTTGGACCTGGTGGTAGTGGACACTGTCTCTCCTATTGCCGTTCACATAAAACCTCTAATCTAATGATAGAATGAAATATCCTAGCCACAACGAACAAAATAAATGTTTCTGTTGACCTATTTTAGTTACTACATTTACAAACTGTCGAAAACGTTGTGACTAGAAAAAGCTGTTACGGATAATTGATAATACTCTTGGCAAAGCGGGTGTTCATTGTTTTGATTAGCAGTGAATCAATGACATCTTAACTATTTAGATCACTGCTCAATTAGAAAGAAGATGAAATGATAAAATCGATAGGATCTGAAAAACTAGCTGTTATTAATAAATTAATCTTCGATAAAGCAATTCTTTCATTATTGATGTCCACATTCTTCCATTTTGACAAATTGCTGATCGGTTCCGTTGTAGATTTTACTTTTCTCTCCTGCCGCTGATTAAAATTAGCTGTTTTTTAACAAATAAGAAATACTTTACTCAGATAGGAGGCATGGTTCATGTGCCTGCTCGTTTCAATCGGCCCGATCTGCATGAATACACTCTTGCCAGTACTTTCATTATAATTTCGGATGTGATTCTTGCTTGTTCTCACCTTTATATATCATGATGTGGCCCTTCCTGAACACTAATGTTCTAGGCCCAGAGAAAAGCCAGGAACCCCATCTATTAGGTTGTGAGAAAACGAAAGAAAAAACGAAGTGAACACATTGGTGATTATTCAACGCTCCTAAATCTATCTAAGAATAATGACATATACTTAGTATGTTGTTCATATCTAGATGGTTCTTCTGCAACATTCTCTGCTAATGGGAAATAAACAATGCACTGTTCTCCTCTTCACGTTGTTTCACATTTCCAACTGTAACAGGCGGCTGCATCCGTTTATGATCATGATACGATGCCGCAATATATGACCGTTTGACTAACTTTAATGTTATGGATTATTATAAATTTATGTGTATACTGAATTAATGCACTGGCATAAGTCCTGTGTTCAAGTAGCACACCCGGGTGAACTTTCATCACTCTGTGGTAATAAAGTGCCAACTAATAAGCCGTGTCTAGGTACACTTTCATTGTTTCACGATTATGATATCACAGTTTAATTTTTTGTTGTTGTTCACCATGTCTACTACCTGTTATTTATTTTCAGCCCAAACTGCTTTGTCCATTCGTCAATCAAACAGACCTATTTGTGAATGTAGCAATGAATGTAGTAATGAAACTGAGTTTATTGACAGCTGAATACTTATAATCATAGGGTATGGAGGTTTACTCCCTTACATTCTAGCCTTCGGATTACGTGGACTACCAGCATTACTATCAAAAACAATTATTTCCTTTCGCAGGAGTCCAAAGTAGCACGCCCCAAATTTGCCCCATGGGGCACGCGTGAGACAAACTTGGGGCAAACCTGGGGCTACCCCAAGCTTCAAGTTTCACATTTCCAAGTTTTCTGAACCAAAGGCAGTAAGACACCTCCCGTTTGGCCCTCATCACCATCCACTCTTATCTGTGGTGCCAACACTCCAACAGATGCGCATCAGTTTCGTTTTGAAACGTTTGTAGTTGTCCTCTTTCACCACGTTAGCTGGCAGTGCGTTCCACAGTTTGACTTCCCTCTTGGAAAGGTCAATGGTAGCCCAGTCGACTGCAGCTTCATGAACATCATCGAGTGTCCCTAGTGCACGAGTGGCCACGCAGGGGGAATGCCACCCGCAATTCGGCGCCCATTTTGCCCCGGAGTATTTGCCGGATGTGTATCATGTCGCCTCGCACTCTTTTATATGCCTCTGGAAGCAGCCGTTTGTCGTAACTGATCCCTCGTAGTCCAACAGCGAGACGAGTTGCTGCTTACTGCACCCGTTCCAGCTTCGCAAGTTCAGAAGTCGTGCGGGGAAATATAGCCACTCTACCACACTCCAGTTGAGGACAGATATGTGAGGTATACAGCAGTTTTAAAGCACCATAACGTAGCTTCCCAAAGGTCCGACGGATTGCACCGCAGATGTTTAATGCCGAGGCACACACCTTTCCATTGTGATTGCGGGGTTTTCAACGCAGGTGACACTGTCACTCCCAGGTCTCTCTCAGTGGTTTACGCTCGAAGAGCAGCTCCTTGCAAAGAGTAGGTGTCCCTATGCCTCGGTCTCCTTAGATGCGGCTCTGCACACTTTTGGACATTGATGAGGGTAGCCCACACTTTGGATCACTGCGTTAGTGTATCTAAATCCACTTGTATTGCCTCGTGATCCGCAGTAGTTTTCATTACAAGCCAGATTTTGAGATTGTTGGCATAGACCAGACAATGGAACACCAGTTGTTGTGGCAAGTCGTTGATGAAAGCCACGAACAGCAATGGGCCTAAGACCGAGCCTTGTGGTAATCCGCTGGAGGCCTCATGCTTCTCACCGTATGATGAAGCTACTTTCACAGAGAAGGACCTACCTTTCAAGAAGTCTTCGATCCACGTGAGTAATTTTTCGGCCACTTCTAGTAATCTCAACTTATTGAGCAAGCGATTGTGAGGCACTTTGTCGAACGCTTTGCAGAAATCAACGTAGATAACGTCCTCATGGTGGCCCTCCGCTTAATGTTCACGTGCTAGTAGAATATTTACAGACATCATCGACGTTTGCGTAAACCATGCTTCTGGTGGCTGAGAAGCGCACGACTATGGAGGTATTTTTGCAGCTGCGCTGAGATTAGACGTCCCATAATCTTTCCAACCACACACGTAAGACTAAGTGGACGGTGATTCGCAGCTTTCGCCTTTTTGCTGCCTTTGAACATCGGGATGACAACGGCTTTTTCCATCCGGATGGTAGTTAACCTTGTTCCCTCGATCTGATAAACAGTCTCTTAAGTTGAGCCGCGATAATATCAGATAGTTTCCGAAGGACCAGCGGATAAACTCCGTCCGGACCAGGGGACCTATTCGGCCAAAGCTCCCGCAGGGCCTCGGCAACTACATCCACTACTAGCGAACGCCATACCATAGTGCTCGCACTCTATGGGGGCTAGGATGAGGATGGCCCCTTTGTGGCACTAAACATCAGCGTAGTGACGAGCCAATAGACCTGCATTCTCGCAGTCGGAGTCCGCGATGACTCCATCGTGTACAAGTGTCGGGATGCCTGGGCAAGCCTGTCTTCCTTCCCAGGTTTGCAAACAGCCTCTTCGGCGTTCAGACAGAATCAACCGCAAGTCGCTCCTCTATTAGCGTCTCTTAGTAGATTTCGGCGTCGGACACTAATTTTGAATGTGTTTGTAACTGTCATATCCCGTGATGGAGGATCGAAAACTCTGCCAAGCTTGGTTTCTTTTCCGCAGCTGACTACATAGTTCCTAGTCAAACCATGGCGGTACCTTAGAATGACTTCGTCGACTGTGTGGAGGTGCAAACAAGCCTACCAGTGCAGTTATTTCAAACTTGAAGTAGATCCATGCTTCATCCACTTCACCACTAACGATCGAGTCACTGGGCAGGGCGGAAGCAACCTTTTCATTTCGGCAAAGGGTGTGCGCCACACGTTCGGCCTGCACTGCGCTTTTGATGGACGAACGCACCGCGTCTTCAGTAGGTGACTAGAATCGCATGGTCGCTGGAGCCCAATGGCGGCAGAAGATCGATTCTACCTATGTCAGAAGTTTGCGGAGAATAATCTAGGTCAAGAGTCGATAACTGATCTACCTGACTTCTGCTCGGTTTTTTCACACACTAATGCAGGGCAAGATCACACTCTGTCTCACGCACACAACGGAAGATCCTGTCCGTAGGTATGTCGCATCTGCTCGACACCTATTCAATATGCGGAGCACTGAAGTCTCCAAGAATCAGACGATAGCCATCCGTCGCCCATCGATAAATGAAACCCAGAATACCTTGCACGTGGGTCGCCGGAGTACAATAGATGATCCCAAGTACCACGTAGCCACTGTTGGAGGGTTTTACTCTGCACCACAATGCCTCCATTTACACATGATGGTCCACATAGGTATTAGGTATGTGTACCAATGCCCCATGTTTAACGTAAATAGCGACACCCCCATCGCCTCTGGTACGAATTCGATCTACACGAAACAGCACACACCTGGGTAATGGGATCTGTGAGTCTCGAATATCATCAGTTAGCCATGTTTCGGTAATTGCAATGACAGACTGGGTTCCAGCCAGCACAGCGGCCTCCGATTCGTCCCTTTTGTTCAATAATCCACGTACTTTGATCAGAAGCAGCTTGGAAGATGCCACCCGGTTGTCCCCTACTCTAAAATCGTCTACTGTTGCGCGCTGAGAGGACTCACCGGTAGTAGTGGTGGCCAGCGTATCTGTGATATCCTCCGAACCACACGACAATCCCGGAAGCAAAGGCATGTTTCTTCGTTTTGCCTTCTCTCCCTAGTTTCTGCACAGGCCCGACTCATCTTTCGACGATCCTCAGGAGAACGAACTTGATGTAGACTACTGAAAATCTTGGGACAGTGCTACCGTTTCCCCATGTATGGGGCAAGCTTGGGGCAAACCTGGGGCTAACCCCAGCCAGTGAGGTAATAAAACAGAATGTGCCATACGTATGGTGTCCTTATATGGCAAACTATGTCCGTTGCAGCAGACAGCCCGTTCATAACATCGGTTTTTGAACGGTTTTCGATCGGCTTGTTTAGTATCCATTTTACATGGATCAAAAATGAATTGATTCGACGGAAGCCGAAGACCGGAGTAATATACAATGCATATCTGGCGCTTTATTTCAATATATTGATTTAATTCATCAAAATGTTCTGAAATAGCTCGTTGTAGATCGTTCTATTCCAAGCCTTAGAAATCGGTAAAATAAGGGCGATTATTCGAAAAACTATGAATTGGGAGATAAAAATGTGCATCGTAATACGTAATTTAGATTAGTGAAAGAAGTCAATGGAGCAAATCATGTATTTCAAACAATTCGCAAAAACCGCTCCGAATCCGATCGATTTTCGGCCGGTTTTTGAGCGGTTTTACTATTACGCCGATCGGTTTTCGAGCGGTTTCTGAGTGGTTTCTAAACGGTTTCCGAGCGGTTTGTGTCAATCGTTTTAAATACGTTATATGCTTCGTTAATTTCTTTCATTAACCCAAATCGCGTAATACAATGCTCATTTCTATCTCCTAACTTATGGTTTTCCGAATAATTGCCCTTAATATACGCATTTCGAGGCTTTCAGGGCATTTCGATAAATTAAACTAATACATTAAAATAAAACGCCAACCAAGCATTGCGTATTACTTCGGTCGTCAATTTCCTCCGTGTAAATTCAATGCTGGTTCCTGTAAAATGGATACTAAACAAACCAACCAAAAGGCGATCTGAGTAATTGTTAAAACCGACCAAAACCATCCGAAAACCGGCTGAAAAACGGTTGGTTTCAAAGCGGTTTTGCTATGACGTTCAAAAGTCACATCATGCTAACTGGCTGACGAGTTTTGATGGAAGGTTTGCGTGCCGTGGATAAGTCGTCAACATACTACCAAAAACGTACGTGCGCAAAAATGTCGGTGAGTTATTGATTTCAACTGAGTTTGTGCTAGCAGAGGTACCAAGTATCAAGATCGCACGAGTATGTCTTCCTGCATTAAAAGCTAACAGTTTTATGCTACGGACTTTATTTCTAGGTTTTATCGTTTAGCAGAAGCCATCCCTTGTAGAAAAATCAGTTCAAGAGCGCTCTAAAACCAATCGGTTTTCGGCCGGTTTTTGGCTGGTTTTTGATCGGTTTTTATTATTACGCCGATCGGTTTTCCATCGGTTTTCGGTCAGTTTGTTTAGTAGCCATTTTACATAAATACACATTGAATTTATTCGAAGAAAATTAAGGATTGATGGAACGTGCAAGGCTTGGTTGGGGTTTCATTTTAATGTATAGCTTTATTTCATCGAAATGTGCTGAAAATCTCAGTATAGATTGATATATTTTTAATCCCTCGAAAAGGACAAAATGGGGACAATTATTCGGAAAACCATAAATTAGTAGATACAAAAAAGCATCGTCATGCGTAATTTGGGTTAATGAAATGAGTCATTGAAGCAAATGACGTACTGTAACGGTGGTCACCTTCGTTCATACTTTTACTACGTTTATTGTTTAACTGAACACTGACTGCCAAGCGCGGTGACCATTTGACCGTTGCTCTTGCGCACGCTCTCACGCACGCTCCCAAATACATGCTAACCACTATCTCTCCCAATCGCCTTCTCGTTCTCACGGGTAGTGGAGAATACTGTTCTGGTTAACATATTCGTACAGTGCCGAGCATTGGAGTAACGTGCAAGTGGTCCCCGCAGTACAAAGGACCGGAGCACGCGTTTACTAAGGAAACCACCAAGTAAGGTCTAATCAACTTTTCAATTGGTGAGCCCAACGTGATCCCCAGGTCACGTGAGTTTTCTTGTTTTCTACCGTTCAAGGTCCCGTCTGCATAAGTTTTTGTGTCTTAGTGCTTCCCTATCTGTTGTTTATTTTTGGTCGGTTTACCAAGTATTTTTCTTTGTCCATACACATTTTTGGTGTCTAGTTCATCGTGATTTTCTTTCCTCCGAGGATTATATTGCCTCATTGGTCGTTGGTTTCTTTTTCCGTCTGTATTCGATGAAGTAATCGATATGTCTGCTGAACGGAAACCCTGCTCAGACCCCACTGTTGGGGCGATCACGCTGCACATACCGGCATTCACGCCTGCTAATCCAGAACTCTGGTTCATGCTGGTCGAGTAAGAATTCGACAACTGCCGTATAACCAGTGACACCAGCCGTTTCAGGTATGTAGCAGGCCGCCTCCCGCCGGAGGTCACAATGCAAGTAAGGGACGTAATAATCTCTTTCCGAAGCTACGAGGCTTTGAAAAAGGCCGTCGTTTCCCGCACGACCCCAACGCAGGACCAACGTATGCAACAACTTCAAAACGTTGAGCTTGGAAGCAGAAAGCCCTCCGAACTGCTGCGTGAGATGCAGTGCTTGAGAGGACCGACGGTAGGCGAAGACCCGCTCTTAAGCGAACTCTGGCTGCAGCATTTGCCGCACAACATTCCGGCTTTACTAAGTGCCACGCGCAAATGCTCGCTGGAGGAAATTGCAGCGATAGCTGATGACATTATGTCACGATACAACCCCGCTGTAGCTGGAGTAACCAGGCCGTCCGTCGCAACGGTGCCTGCCTTGCCAACATCTAACGACTTCACGTCAATTTTGTCTAGAGTTGACGTGAGCCTGCAATGCCTAGCAGTGAGAAGAAGTGGGTCACAGAAGCGGCACCGCGCACGCTCACCTAAGCTCTATAGTCCATCATTGCGACGACGTTTTGGCTCTTCAAAAAAAGAGTATTGTATATACCACAGTCGCTACGGTGAGGGAACCAAACGATGTGAACCGGGGTGTACGTTTCCCGGTGCTCATCAGGAAAACTAACCCTCCGACCCGTGATGGCGTCTCACGAAGCCGAGTATTAGACCAACAGTCGCACTTTGAACGTAAGGGACATCATTTCAAATAACCTATTCCTTGTGCATACCGGTGCCGAAGTGAGCGTCCTCCCCCGACCGAAAGACGACAATAGCACACCGCAGACCCAAACACTACGCGCTGCCAATGGCACGGCCATCCCAGAGTTTGGCCAGCGGTCGATCACCTTAAACTTAGGTTTAAAGCGTTACTTTCGTTGGGTATTCATCGCTGACGTCTCGTACCCAATTCTAGGCATTGACTTCCCGCAGCACTTTGACTTGTTAGTTGATGCACGGCGCCGCAGAGTGGTGGATCGTCAGACCACTCTCGCTGTTGCAGGTTATAATTCGCGAGTGAATCACGTCACGCCTTTTTTTGCGTTTGACCACCGGCACACCAACCTTATGGCAAACTTACCGCCGCCTACCCGGCCATGTTTTGGCAGGCCGGGCCTCTTCCAGCAGTGACCACCAACGTCACTCATTAAATCGATACTAAGGGACCCCCAGTGTTCAGTAGGCCACGTCGGTTAGCACCAGACAAGCTTTGTGTTGCACAAGCTGAATTCGAGCACATGCTAGAACTGGGTATAATACGCCCTTCTAGTAGCCCTTGGGCTTCCTCTCTTCACATGGTCCCTAAGTCTAGCGGCGACTGGTGACCCTGTGGTGATTACAGAGCACTTAACAAAGTCACCGTCCCTGACCGATACCCAATTCCCCATATACAGGACCTTACTTCGTCTTTATCAAGTTGCCCCGTCTTCAGCCGTATCGATTTAGTTCTTGCGTACAACCAGATCCCGGTAGCAGAGGCCGATATCCCTAAAACTGCAGTCACTACGCCTTTCGGGCTGGTCGAGTTTCTGCGAAGGCCTTTTGGACTCAGCAATGCAGCCCAGACCTTTCAACGGCTCATTCACGAGGCAACTCGTGGTTTGGAAAATGTCTACGTATACCTGGATGATATTTTGGTGGCTAGTTCTTCAGAGCAAGAGCACATCGCACACTTACGAGCACTTTTCGAACGCCTTAGCCAGCACGGCGTTACGATCAATATCACAAAATGCGAATTAGACCGGGCTGCTATCACCTTCATAGAACATTCTATTTCATCCTGCCAGATAAAGTTTCCGCCATTCGCGAATACCCTGAACCCCAACCTTTCCGCCAGTTGCGTCAGTTTGCCGGCCTGGTGAATTTCTACCGCCGATTTATTCCTTACTGTGCGGAAATGATGCAACCCCTCACCGACCTGTTGCGCGGAGGTAAGCGGAAGTTCGTGTTTCCCAACACGGCACAAGTCGCACTTGTCTTGGTCAGAGATGCTGTCGCCAACACAGCACTCCTTACCCACCCCGACCCTTTGGCTCCTATTTCGGTAGTGACGGATGCCTCGGACACAGCGGTTGGAGCAGTACTGCAACAGTTCGTAGACGATTCTTGGCAACCTTAAGCATTCTCTTCCAAGTTCCTACAACCTGCCGAATCTAGGTACATCACATTTGGTAAAGAGTTGTTAGCCATCTACTTGAGGATCCGCCATTTTCGACACGTACTCGAAGGCCGTTCGTTCACGGTGTTTACAGACCACAAGCCTTTGGTTTACGCACTAAAGTCAGCTTCCGATCGATACTCACCACGCGAGATTCGCCACTTAGACTTTGTCTCACAGTTTACTGTGGACATACGACACTTCTCTGGGGTATTTAGTCCCGCCACCGACGCCTTATCACGCGTACATCAAATAAGTCTGTCACCGACGCCTAACACCAACTTGGACTCAATGCCACAGGCCCAAACTATGAACTCTGACATCGAAAAACTTCAAGAAAACGGTTCTTTGAGCTTAACCACAGTACCTATCCCAACTTCCCGGAATACCATCGTGTGCGATGTGTCGCAAGGTCGCTCTAGGCCGGTAGTTCCTGCTGCCCACTGTTATTCTACTTTCCTGACACTCCATAATCTGGCTCATCCGGGTGTGACGGTCTCAGTGAAACTGATAACTGAGAAGTTTGTTTGGCACAATGTCAAACGAGATGTCCGTCAATGGGCTCGTGCTTGTCTGCAGTGTCAAAGTGTTAAGACCCATAGGCACACTAAGGCGGCGTTAGCCAGGTTCCCAGAACCTGAAACACGTTTTCATCATGTGCACGTCGACCTCGTAGGACCACTTCCACCTTCGCTTGGGTACGTTTACATACTCACATGCGTGGATCGTTTTACTCGCTGGCCTCAGGCCATTCCTATCCCTCGTCTCACGTCGGAGGAGGCTGCGAAAGCTTTTCTGACCGGTTGGGTTAGTTATTTCGGTTGCCCGGCAATAGTGACCACCGATCGTGGTCCACACTTTGACGGCGCTTTCGGCAGCCTATTCGCTACGCTCGGTTGCCAACACGTTAAGACTACAGCTTACCACCCTCAGGTCAGTGATATGGTTGAGCGTTTCCACCGGAAATTAAAAGCCGCCCTTTGACCAAACGTTAACCCCCTTTGGAGTGAAACACTATCATTAGCACTCTTAAGCTTGCGTAGTACCGTTAAGGAGTAATAACACACAACACCGGCCGTACTAGTATATGGCTGTACACTTTGTCTGTCTGGGGAGTTGGTAGCCCCCCACCAACCGTGACTTCCAACTACGACGACTATGCTCAGCGCCTTATGCAGCACATGCGAGTTCTCAAGGTCAGCCCACCGCGCGAACAACAGTCTACAATTTATGTCTCAACTGCATTAGAAATCGTTACTCATGCATTCCTTCGCGTCGATGGCGTTCGATCACCACTAAAAGCGCCATACACTGGCCCGTTTCGGATGATAAAAAGTAAGGCAAAAGCATTTATCATAGACATCAGCGGACGACACAACACCGTATCTATCGACCGTCTCAAGCCTGCCGTCATGGAGTGCGCGCCGCCCGGTCAATTTACACCTGCTCAAGCCGCTCAGTCACCCGTATCGAGCGAATTATTACTCCAACCACCTACAATTACGCCTAGTGTGGACTCGGCAGCTAGTCCGTCAGAATCTCCAACCGTACCTGCAAAGCGAACCAGCCATCGCGGTCGCCAACTACGGACTCCCGTCCGCTTCGCCGATTTCGTGGCGATTTTACAACCGACTGCCAGCAATAAGTTGGGAAGTTCACTATGGATTTACCAACCAACAGGCCCGAGAAAATACAATCGGTAGTTATGACATCATTTTCTTCTGGTCTCCTAGCGACTGCAACAACACCGAAAACCGTTCGTGTGTTGTTATTACGGTCCAACATCCGCCGGTGCCCTCAGGCGCTATTATGTTCCAGTTTACCTTGCTCTTTCTCAAACGGACCTACACAGTCACGTTGGTTTCATCCGTATCCTCACTGACTCCTGTGCACGTTCAAGGAGCCAACCACTCACTGGACGACGGGACGATTGGCCAGCGTAGTACTAGAGACGACAACTGGACGCTCTTCTGGATGAACCTAACGCGGTACCTTTAGGCTCGCGTGCGTATGAGACCCGTGGGCGCCAAAACACAGTTGGACCGGCGCACATCGGATTTCGAGAGTGCAGACACCGTTAAACTCATCAGCATTGTTCGACGTCACCAGCAGTATAACGGGCAAGCTACGAGGAGTTCCCAGACAATCAATACCTCCGGCTTACCACCACGATCGAAGCTCAACTCAGTCGGATTTCTAGGAGGAGGCTCCTGTAGCGTTGGCCATCTTCGTTCATACTTTTACTACGTTTATTGTTTAACTGAACACTGACTGCCAAGCGCGGTGACCATTTGACCGTTGCTCTTGCGCACGCTCTCACGCACGCTCCCAAATACACGCTAACCACTATCTCTCCCAATCGCCTTCTCGTTCTCACGGGTAGTGGAAAATACTGTTCTGGTTAACATATTCGTACAGTGCCGAGCATTGGAGTAACGTGCAAGTGGTCCCCGCAGTACAAAGGACCGGAGCACGCGTTTACTAAGGAAACCACCAAGTAAGGTCTAACCAACGCTTCAGTTCTTCAAATGACTGACACAAACCGCTGGAAAACCGGCCGAAAGCCAATCGGATTCGGAGCGGTTTTTGCAAATTGTTTAAATACATGATGTGTTTAGCTTATTTCTTTCGCTAATCCAAATAACATATAAATAAACTGATGGGAAACCAAGTAAAAACCGATCGGAAAACGATAGAAAACCAATGTTGTAAAGGGGCTGGGTGCTACAAGGGATATACTAACTTTATCCAGTTCCAAACATCACGCAGCTGAACATGCAACACGGTACCGAACGAGGCACAACACAACGGAAACGATGACGACAGCAACGACAACGAAGGCTGTTCGACTCGGACACAGACGAGTAGAGCCGCCGCATGTGCTGGACGCAGCGCTCTTCCGTGATAGTTACACGTACACGATCTGCAAAGACAATGAAAGAATGAAAACCCGATGAGCTGAAGTACAGCGAGTGTATAAGCATGTACCGAAACTTACATCACAGAGAATAGAGATGGCGGTTTCTGCCAATGCGTTACAAGCAGTTAACACTAATAACACGCTGACGCCCCAGTGACCTTGGGGAGGAACTATGGAAACCCCAGGTAAACACAGTTCAGTTTGCATATGATGAAAGTGGTTGAGACCGGTCTTGCCTCTAGATCGTTGTGTTGCCGGGGAGCTTCCTAGGCTCTCAAAACTGTGCTTCCAGTGTTCAGTCTGAGGGTCGGAATTTGCGCGGCAGTATCGTCCTCACGGTCATCTTAACTGACAAATACCAGTGGTTCATTACCTCACACCTACTGTTCACGGAGCTAGCTCTGAAAGAGCTATGTTGCAGCGTCAGTTGACATTGTCCTGAAAACTTATACACTGCTGCAAATAACAGCATCCTCTGGCAGTCTATCCCACGGCGTTACAACCCTATTCGTGAAAAGGGGGCTCTTTATATCCAGCCCTGAAGGTGAACATTTTAGCAAAAGACTATCTCCCTTGGTGCCATCCCAGCCAGCACAAAATACCACCTTCCATGTGGTAGATTCACCACATAAATACCATTTCTGTTTTTCTCGAGGATGAGTGCTTTTTATCGCTCAAAATGGCCAAACTGATTTTTTGCATAGGATAGGAACTCGTTGTTGTGAAAAGAAATTTCGATAAAAAGAATATTACGAAAACTAGTTGACTTTGATTTGTTTTGGTATGCTACGAGTTTTTGGCGCGTGCCTGCCAGTCCGCCCTGCTAAGTGATCAGGTATGGTTTGCGCTAATTTCTCGTTCGTGATTCTGTCCTCGGGTGACGATATTTTTCGCCAAGTTCAGGACAGTTCTCTAAATTTGATTTTTGTAGTATAACTCACTTTATTTCGGACAGCTTCTTCAATGTAGTACTTGGATTAGTGAGCTTTTGTCCCAGGGCAGCGATCTATCCGCTCAGTTTCATGATATTATTGAAAACCATAAAACAAGGTGACAGTTCGTTGATAGTCCTCTCTTTTCAGCCTCTTTTCTTAAATTATGCAGATTCAACTATTTCACCAATGCCTGGAAGAACATTCTTCCATCCTGGTTCGTCAAAATCCGCTAAGAAACGAAGACTGCGTCAACTGCCTCGAGCATCAGACAGGTCAACAGCAGAAGCATCTACATCGGATTTAGCCGAGAAGTCCGTCTGCCTGAGTCCGGCTGGTAAGACTTGGTTGCCTACAGTGTTCTCTTATATCTTAGAAAATGCCGAACACGTGATTACTTCTACATTTGGCAGTCATATTGCTGCTTCGGAATTCAGGAGTGTGACTGATGCAAACACATGTATAAGCACTGGAAACCTATTGGATGATATCCGTCTTCATTTCAGCCAATGCAACATGTCACTAACGGATTTGCGACGATGGTTACAAAAGTTAAGTTCTCATTTTATCCGAATACCTTGGGATCCACTGATGATTCTTGGTACGCTTCGCACATGCTAATCACGTGTCATTCCCGGTGGTTTTATGTGCATTTAGGCTTACATGCAGCAATACTCCGTGAAGCTGTTCATACGGATCCCATTCCTACCTGCATCTCCATTCAGCTACGTTTCGATGGCATGTGTTGCTTCAAGGACTCCACAAAACCTCTGTGGCCCATACAATTAAGCATCGTGAAACCAGTTCTCAGGTGCTCCTTTGTTGTTGGGGTTTTCTATGGTGACAGCAAACCGTTTGACGTGGTTGAATATCTAACGGGCTTGATTTCGGAACTTAATCCCGTTATAAGTAACGGAATTTCTATTCCCGGAAGGCCTTCTGAGATTGACGTCAATCTGCAAGCCTTTTTGTGTGACGCCCCTGCCCGAGCTTTTAGAGAGCAGATTAAGGGACATGCTGGATACCACGGATGTGATAGATGTGTTTGTGAAGGTGTTTACGCAGCGGGTCGTATGACATTTCCCAAACTGTGCAGTTCCCTTCGCACAGACGCTTCGTTTCGCATGCTTTTACATCTGGGTCACCACCAATCGACAGGCTCCCCTTTTGAAGAATTGCCTATTGATATGATAGCTGCGTTCCCTTATGAACCCACGCGTCTGATATTCTTAGGTGTAGTTTGCAAGATCATGTTACTGCTGAAGAATGATATGCGACGTTGTGATGCAGATGGCCTATTGGATCTAATCATGAAGTGCGGGAAATGGACTCCATGTGACTTTGCGCGAAAATGCAGGTCGCTATACCATCTGAAAAGGTGGAAAGCCACCGAACTACGGCTGTTTTTACTTTATATGGGTCCGGTTTACCTGCAGCCTGTTTTGAGTAGATTACCATATCTGAACTTTCTAACCTAGTCCATCATTTTGTACATGATTTCTAGTGATTGTTTCTCTGCATATTTTCCATTAGCAGATAACCTGTTAACAAATTTATTTCTCAACTTCAGCATCTGTATTCACCATCGCAATTATCATACAATGTCCACACAACGGCGCACTTAGGTTTAGATGTCAAAAGGTTTGGGAAATAAACCTATTTTCAGCCTTCGTCTATGAGTCATTCATGCCAAAATTAAGGTGAATCATCAGGGGACCTAATAGACCTCATGTACAGATTTTCAGGCGAACTTCTGAGGCTTACAACACAGGCCAACGAATGCAGCCGCCAGATGAGTCCGATGATGTAGATTGTTATCGATTCCGCGTACCCGAGGAACCAAGCAAATCAAATGGCAAAGTGCCGTTCTCACTACAGAAGGTGCAGACTGTTTTGGGAAAGTACAAATGAATCCTGGTAAAGTCGTGGATATTGTAGATGACGTCACTGTTTACCAGCGGTTCAAAGAACCAGTTGATGTTTTCACCCACGAAATACCGTCTTCTCGTCTGTTAATTTTCCGTGTGAGTGTACTTTTGCCGGAAAATCTGTGTGCGAATCTTACATGAAAACGGGGTAGATATTTTTACACACCAGTTGACGACAATGGGACTGTGGTCCCTGTTTTGCATACACTATGGAGATAAAGTTATTTTTACATGGTGTTCATCTTCTTACTTAATTCTGACCGCGGTAATTGGCTGGTCAGCTTCCTATGTAACGGAAAACATACAGAAACTCCAACTTCTCCTGCACTGTTAGATTTTCCTAATTGTGAAAATCGAAGGCCTGTGAGTTACGAAAGTAGCCCCACAAAAGTGGGTGGTAAATGGTAGGCACTTGCGCCGGCCTCAGACTGCAGAGGACGAAGAGGCCCGTCGTTGACGGGAACAATGAAGACCCTGATATCAACTTCACCTTGCACGAAGTCAATATCCTTTACGTTTGCAATAAATCCTAAAAATTCATTCATTTCACCTTATAGATGATATACAGGAAGCGAGAAGGTTGAAAAGTGGTTCTGCTAATAGTGATGAGGAAAACCAGGATTTCCACGAAGGACATGTGCGCCTAACTCTGTCCCTTGGGTCAGCCGTTTTAGTCTGGACGATTCTGACGGTAAAAGACAAGAGATTACCGCGTCTTTCACGGCTGTGTAAGAAGTGTTATTAAATATTACGTCGCGTATCTGAGTAGCAACGTCACGGGGAAGGCGACTGATAGTCCACAAGTAACGGGTTCGTTCGCTTGTAATTCTGTGTGATTCAAACTCTGCCTCCAACATATGAAACCAGAGTTGAGGGTCATCAATAAAAAACTGAGGGACGGTTAGGGAGACTGTCAAAACGGACGGTTCTGAGTCAGGTTTACGGTCGTTGCTAGCCATAGTTGCAATGGTATATCAAATGTAAAATGATATAACGAGGTCAGTGCAGCAAAAGTGAAACACTTATAATATGGATATAAGAAAATATATATAAGGGATATGGTAACTGGTATCCGGAATTTACCGTTTATATATCGGAAAAGTGTATACGTAAACGAATAAATGTGATTGAGGGACTTACGAATGTCCTTCGAGAATTAATTTGTTTTTCGGGCTCACCAGTTTAGGATTTATCTCAGTTAAGTCAGGACCTGCTCCCGTATAGAGCCTATAGCCCGTGGTCCTCGGTATGTGACACAATAGCGAATATACTCGGCAGCGCGCAAAGCAGAACTCAAAACGCTGGAGCGGGACAACGTGTGTATTGGAGGAGCGCAACGGCGTGCAGACGACGTACACAGGCGGAGCAAGTCGCGCCACCAAAAACGGTCATTGTCCAAATAAACAAATTTGTTAGTCTTCGTCATCGAGTGTTTTATTGGTAGCACTGCAGGGGTCTCCCTCTAGAAGGCCGACGCAGTTGGGCTTCGACCCGTGGTGGGTACGTCGGATTCGGTGGCGAGAGACGTTTTCCATGCCTCCCGCTGCGGTCGAACACAACAGCGAAGCCAGCACAAGCCGTTCTGCATGACTCACACTGGTCGCTGTGCGTCGATCGCAAAATTGCGTCCTCCTCAAAATGTTATCCGACCGGGGTAGATCCTGTTCGTGACCTGGCAGTGGTGGTTGAGTTGTAGGGTTTGTCGTTGTCGGCATATCCCAAAGTTCCGTGTCCCTGTGGTTGTCATTGCCTTCGTAAGCGAGCCAGCGTCCGGCGTCAAATGAGTCCAGTCGCAATCCAGTGAGCCTTGTGTTGAAGCCATGCGAGTTCCTGGAATTCCATTTGGTTCTGTCTGACGGGACGAGCTGGAAGGAAAGAAACACAAGGAAGCTGGGCCTCGAGGCGCGATCGGATTTTCGACTGAGGGGGACATACCGGCGCAATACAGGCTGCCGCCACCCTTGTCGTGATCACCACGTGGTCGTGCATTCATGTATAATAGGACTATGTACAAGTTGAATATGAAGAGTAAACTTAAATATATACAACTGTTACACATTCAGAAAACCTCGTTGGCTGTCGCAGCTCGCGGCCGTGTTGATTTCTCCTGTTGACCGGTGCAGCTGTCTCTTTCGTGGAGTTTGGTGTTGCAACAGGTAACGAGGGGTCGTTAGTGGGAGTAACAGGGGCCGACTCGGGCCGACTAACCGAAGGTTGTGAGCAGGTGGGGACATTGAGAGGGTTGTTCGAGGTGGGTTCTGCCTCGACGAAGGCTGGTTTGAGGCGGTCTATGCTGATGGTCTCCTTCCTGCCCTCGAAGTCCACCACGTATTTCTTTTCCTCTCGCTGGACGACGCGGAACGGGCCAGAGTAAGCCGCCTGCAGGGGTGATCGCACTGCATCTACTCGAATAAACACATGGATGGTGGTAGCTAGAGCGGTGGGTATGTAGTTGCTCAGGGTTTGTTCTCGTGGTGGGGTGGGCTTTATCACCCGCATTTGGTGCGACAGCCGTTTTGCGTAATCCCCGTAATTAAAACTCATAGGTGGTAATGGAAAAACCAACTCACCTGGAAGTCGTAGTGTGCAACCATAAACCAGTTCAGCCGCCGTAACACCCATATCGGCTTTAACGGTGTTACGCAGTCCTAAGAGAACGATCGGCAAAACTTCACTCCATAATGGGTTATCACGAGCACGAAGGGCAGCTTTCAGCTGGCGATGGAATCGCTCCACCATGCCATTGGCCTGAGGATGATAGGCCGTCGTCTTGTTGTATCGACAACCGAATGCGTTTAGTAGCTCGTGGAAGGCGCCGTCGAAATGAGAACCGCGATCAGTGGTCACGATAGCAAGGCAACCGAACTGACTCACCCAACCGGTTAGAAATGCTTTTGCAGCTTCCTCTGAGGTTGGGCGAGGAATAGGTATGGCCTGTGGCCAGCGAGTGAAACGATCTACGCAAGTCAGGATGTAGACGCAGCCATTGGATGGCGGAAGTGGCCCCACGAGATCCACATGCACATGATGAAAGCGTGCGTCCGGTTCGCAGAATGTGCCTAAAGTAGATTTGGTGTGACGATGTATCTTAACTCGTTGGCACTGGAGACAAGCACGAGCCCAAAGACGTACGTCGCGTTTGACGCAAGGCCAGACGAATCGCTCGGTGACTAGTTTCACTGAGGCGGTTACCCCAGGGTGCGATAAGTTGTGGAGGCTGGTAAAAACTCGTCGGCGAAAACTGGCAGGAACTAGTGGTCGGGGTCTACCTTGTGACACATCGCAAATGATAGTTACGTCCGAAGTTGGAAGGGCCACTGCCACTAGGTGCAGGGAGCTGTTGTGTTTGAGTTGCTCTACCTCAGGATCTGTCGTTTGGGCTGCGGCGATTGCTTCTAGGTCTATGCCCATGGGTAGTGGGTAGTCGATATTGTGGACGCGTGAGAGTGCGTCTGCTACGGGATTGTGTGCCCCAGAGACGTGTCGAATGTCCGTAGTAAACTGCGAAACATAGTCTAAGTGGCGAATCTCGCGTGGCGAATATCGGTCAGAAGCTGACTGGAGGGCGTAAACTAGTGGTTTATGATCTGTAAACACTGTGAACAATTGGCCCTCGAGTGTGTGCCGGAAGTGTCGGATACCCAAATAGATTGCCAGCAGTTTTCTGCTCAACGTACTATATCGGGATTCCGTAGGCTGGAGACGTTTGGAGAAGAAAGCTATTGGTTGCCATGAATTGTTGACGAATTGCTGCAACACTGCTCCAACAGCCGTGTCCGAAGCAACTGTTCCTAATGCCAGGGGAGCAAAAGGATCGGGATGTGCAAGGAGTGCTATGTTGGCGATGGCATCCTTGATCAAAGTAAAAGCTGCCTGCGCCGTGTCGAGAAAAATGAATTTCCGCTTACCTCCACGTAAAAGGTCTGTTAGAGGCTGCATTATTTCGGCGCAGTGTGGGATAAAGCGGCGATAAAAGTTAACCAGGTCAGAAAATTGGCGCAACTGTCGGTAAGAGTGAGGCTCAGGATAGTCGCGAATTGCCGTCACCTTGTCAGGCAGGGGCTGTATGCCTGAGGCTGAGATTTCGTGACCTAGAAACGTGATGGTCGTCCTTCCTAATTCGCACTTGGCAGGGTTAATGGTTACACCGTGTTGGCTAAGGCGCTCAAAAAGAGCACGCAGGTGTGTCATATGCTCTTCTTTTGAAGAACTTGCCACCAAAATATCGTCTAAGTACACGTAGACACTCTTCAAACCGCGTGTTGCCTCATGCACAAACCTTTGAAAGGTTTGGGCTGCATTGCTGAGCCCAAAAGGCATGCGCAAAAACTCGAATAGTCCGAATGGAGTTGTGACAGCGGTTTTAGGGATGTCAGCCTCTGCTACTGGGATTTGGTGGTAGGCTCTGACGAGGTCGATTCTGCTGAAAACAGAACAACCTGACAGGGTAGAAGTAAGATCTTGAATATGTGGAATGGGGTACCTGTCCGGGACAGTAGCCTGGTTAAGGGCCCTGCAGTCACCGCAAGGGCGCCAATCGCCATTAGGTTTAGGAACCATGTGAAGGGGCGAGGCCCAAGGGCTACTGGACGGGCGTATTATGCCTAATTCAGGCATGTGTTCAAACTCAGCCTGTGCTACACGGAGCTTGTCTAAGGTCAAGCGACGTGGTCGGCTAAATGCTGGGGGTCCTTTAGTGACAATATGGTGGGTAACGTTAGTGGTCACCGCGGGAAGGGGGCCAGATTGTCTTAGCATTGCCGGGTAAGCTGAAAGTAGGTCTGCGTACGGGTGTTTGGCCTGCGGTTCGATGTATAAGGGCGTGATGTGATTCACGGAGGAATACGACCCGGTTACGGAAAGAGAAGTCTGCCGGTCGACAACTCTCCGGCCTCGTGCATCGATCAGGAGGTCGAAATGGTCTAGGAAATCGATGCCTAGTATGGGATAAGGGACGTCTGCTACTATGAACACCCAGCGGAAGGTGCGACGTGAGTGTGTGTGAGTGACTTACGGCCGTAAGTAGCAATGGGAGTGCCATTGGCAGCACGGAGTTGTTAGACTGACGGGTTCGTTGCATCACCTGCCTCCTTTGGAATGACACTTACTGCTGCACCGGTGTCAATTAGGAACAGGCTATTGGAAACTAAATCTCGGACATGCAACAGACGACTGCTATTATGGCTGCCGACCGCGTTAGTCGTCGGAACGCGTCGGGATATTAGTTTCCCTGTTTGGCACCTGGAAAGGTGCAACCGGCTTCGCAGCGCCGAGCCTTCTCCCCAAACCGTTTGTGGTATCGACAGTACGTTGATCGAGATGGGTTAACCAGGCGGTCAGGGGAAGGGCTTCTGAGACGTTCACGTCGGTCAGAGTTGTGATAAGATATATGGTTTCTACAGTGAGAACAACCAGGAGGGGAAAAACGTCTGAAAGCCCGCTCGAAAGCAGCTATCAGAGTGTCCTCGGAGTGTGTTCCTACGGTGGCAGCTGTGGTCTGGGGGCTGCTCGAGATTGTTCCGGCGGTAATTTGTGGATGGTACCGGTCCATAATACCGTCCGCTAGTTTAGCCGCTTCTGTGAGCTTAAGGTGGCTGGAAACCTCGAGCAGTGCTTGAATGTTGGGTGGTAGTCGCTGTACCCACAACTCTTTAAGGACGTTTTCCTCTAAACGTTGCCCTGCCAGCTGCTGCATTTCTCTCAGTAATGCAGAGGGCTTCTTGCTACCGAACTCTGTCCCTTGGGTCAGCCGTTTTAGTCTGGACGATTCTGACGGTAAAAGACAAGAGATTACCGCGTCTTTCACGGCTGTGTAAGAAGTGTTATTAAATATTACGTCGCGTATCTGAGTAGCAACGTCACGGGGAAGGCGACTGATAGTCCACAAGTAACGGGTTCGTTCGCTTGTAATTCTGTGTGATTCAAACTCTGCCTCCAACATATGAAACCAGAGTTGAGGGTCATCAATAAAAAACTGAGGGACGGTTAGGGAGACTGTCGAAACGGACGGTTCCGAGTCAGGTTTACGGTCGTTGCTAGCCATAGTTGCAATGGTATATCAAATGTAAAATGATATAACGAGGTCAGTGCAGCAAAAGTGAAACACTTATAATATGGATATAAGAAAATATATATAAGGGATATGGTAACTGGTATCCGGAATTTACCGTTTATATATCGGAAAAGTGTATACGTAAACGAATAAATGTGATTGAGGGACTTACGAATGTCCTTCGAGAATTAATTTGTTTTTCGGGCTCACCAGTTTAGGATTTATCTCAGTTAAGTCAGGACCTGCTCCCGTATAGAGCCTATAGCCCGTGGTCCTCGGTATGTGACACAATAGCGAATATACTCGGCAGCGCGCAAAGCAGAACTCAAAACGCTGGAGCGGGACAACGTGTGTATTGGAGGAGCGCAACGGCGTGCAGACGACGTACACAGGCGGAGCAAGTCGCGCCACCAAAAACGGTCATTGTCCAAATAAACAAATTTGTTAGTCTTCGTCATCGAGTGTTTTATTGGTAGCACTACAGATATACTAACTTTATCCAGTTCCAAACATCACGCAGCTGAACATGCAACACGGTACCGAACGAGGCACAACACAACACAACAACGACAACGACGGCTGTTCGACTCGGACACAGACGAGCAGAGCCGCCGCATGTGCTGGACGCAGCGCTCTTCCGTGATAGTTACACGTACACGATCTGCAAAGACAATGAAAGAATGAAAACCCGATGAGCTGAAGTACAGTGAGTGTATAAGCATGTACCAAAACTTACATCACAGAGAATAGAGATGGCGGTTTCTGCCAATGCGTTACAAGCAGTTAACACTAATAACACGCTGACGCCCCAGTGACCTTGGGGAGGAACTATGGAAACCCCAGGTAAACACAGTTCAGTTTGCATATGATGAAAGTGGTTGAGACCGGTCTTGCCTCTAGATCGTTGTGTTGCCGGGGAGCTTCCTAGGCTCTCAAAACTGTGCTTCCAGTGTTCAGTCTGAGGGTCGGAATTTGCGCGGCAGTATCGTCCTCACGGTCATCTTAACTGACAAATACCAGTGGTTCATTACCTCACACCTACTGTTCACGGAGCTAGCTCTGAAAGAGCTATGTTGCAGCGTCAGTTGACATTGTCCTGAAAACTTATACACTGCTGCAAATAACAGCATCCTCTGGCAGTCTATCCCACGGCGTTACAACCCTATTCGTGAAAAGGGGGCTCTTTATATCCAGCCCTGAAGGTGAACATTTTAGCAAAAGACTATCTCCCTTGGTGCCATCCCAGCCAGCACAAAATACCACCTTCCATGTGGTAGATTCACCACATAAATACCATTTCTGTTTTTCTCGAGGATGAGTGCTTTTTATCGCTCAAAATGGCCAAACTGATTTTTTGCATAGGATAGGAACTCGTTGTTGTGAAAAGAAATTTCGATAAAAAGAATATTACGAAAACTAGTTGACTTTGATTTGTTTTGGTATGCTACGAGTTTTTGGCGCGTGCCTGCCAGTCCGCCCTGCTAAGTGATCAGGTATGGTTTGCGCTAATTTCTCGTTCGTGATTCTGTCCTCGGGTGACGATATTTTTCGCCAAGTTCAGGACAGTTCTCTAAATTTGATTTTTGTAGTATAACTCACTTTATTTCGGACAGCTTCTTCAATGTAGTACTTGGATTAGTGAGCTTTTGTCCCAGGGCAGCGATCTATCCGCTCAGTTTCATGATATTATTGAAAACCATAAAACAAGGTGACAGTTCGTTGATAGTCCTCTCTTTTCAGCCTCTTTTCTTAAATTATGCAGATTCAACTATTTCACCAATGCCTGGAAGAACATTCTTCCATCCTGGTTCGTCAAAATCCGCTAAGAAACGAAGACTGCGTCAACTGCCTCGAGCATCAGACAGGTCAACAGCAGAAGCATCTACATCGGATTTAGCCGAGAAGTCCGTCTGCCTGAGTCCGGCTGGTAAGACTTGGTTGCCTACAGTGTTCTCTTATATCTTAGAAAATGCCGAACACGTGATTACTTCTACATTTGGCAGTCATATTGCTGCTTCGGAATTCAGGAGTGTGACTGATGCAAACACATGTATAAGCACTGGAAACCTATTGGATGATATCCGTCTTCATTTCAGCCAATGCAACATGTCACTAACGGATTTGCGACGATGGTTACAAAAGTTAAGTTCTCATTTTATCCGAATACCTTGGGATCCACTGATGATTCTTGGTACGCTTCGCACATGCTAATCACGTGTCATTCCCGGTGGTTTTATGTGCATTTAGGCTTACATGCAGCAATACTCCGTGAAGCTGTTCATACGGATCCCATTCCTACCTGCATCTCCATTCAGCTACGTTTCGATGGCATGTGTTGCTTCAAGGACTCCACAAAACCTCTGTGGCCCATACAATTAAGCATCGTGAAACCAGTTCTCAGGTGCTCCTTTGTTGTTGGGGTTTTCTATGGTGACAGCAAACCGTTTGACGTGGTTGAATATCTAACGGGCTTGATTTCGGAACTTAATCCCGTTATAAGTAACGGAATTTCTATTCCCGGAAGGCCTTCTGAGATTGACGTCAATCTGCAAGCCTTTTTGTGTGACGCCCCTGCCCGAGCTTTTAGAGAGCAGATTAAGGGACATGCTGGATACCACGGATGTGATAGATGTGTTTGTGAAGGTGTTTACGCAGCGGGTCGTATGACATTTCCCAAACTGTGCAGTTCCCTTCGCACAGACGCTTCGTTTCGCATGCTTTTACATCTGGGTCACCACCAATCGACAGGCTCCCCTTTTGAAGAATTGCCTATTGATATGATAGCTGCGTTCCCTTATGAACCCACGCGTCTGATATTCTTAGGTGTAGTTTGCAAGATCATGTTACTGCTGAAGAATGATATGCGACGTTGTGATGCAGATGGCCTATTGGATCTAATCATGAAGTGCGGGAAATGGACTCCATGTGACTTTGCGCGAAAATGCAGGTCGCTATACCATCTGAAAAGGTGGAAAGCCACCGAACTACGGCTGTTTTTACTTTATATGGGTCCGGTTTACCTGCAGCCTGTTTTGAGTAGATTACCATATCTGAACTTTCTAACCTAGTCCATCATTTTGTACATGATTTCTAGTGATTGTTTCTCTGCATATTTTCCATTAGCAGATAACCTGTTAACAAATTTATTTCTCAACTTCAGCATCTGTATTCACCATCGCAATTATCATACAATGTCCACACAACGGCGCACTTAGGTTTAGATGTCAAAAGGTTTGGGAAATAAACCTATTTTCAGCCTTCGTCTATGAGTCATTCATGCCAAAATTAAGGTGAATCATCAGGGGACCTAATAGACCTCATGTACAGATTTTCAGGCGAACTTCTGAGGCTTACAACACAGGCCAACGAATGCAGCCGCCAGATGAGTCCGATGATGTAGATTGTTATCGATTCCGCGTACCCGAGGAACCAAGCAAATCAAATGGCAAAGTGCCGTTCTCACTACAGAAGGTGCAGACTGTTTTGGGAAAGTACAAATGAATCCTGGTAAAGTCGTGGATATTGTAGATGACGTCACTGTTTACCAGCGGTTCAAAGAACCAGTTGATGTTTTCACCCACGAAATACCGTCTTCTCGTCTGTTAATTTTCCGTGTGAGTGTACTTTTGCCGGAAAATCTGTGTGCGAATCTTACATGAAAACGGGGTAGATATTTTTACACACCAGTTGACGACAATGGGACTGTGGTCCCTGTTTTGCATACACTATGGAGATAAAGTTATTTTTACATGGTGTTCATCTTCTTACTTAATTCTGACCGCGGTAATTGGCTGGTCAGCTTCCTATGTAACGGAAAACATACAGAAACTCCAACTTCTCCTGCACTGTTAGATTTTCCTAATTGTGAAAATCGAAGGCCTGTGAGTTACGAAAGTAGCCCCACAAAAGTGGGTGGTAAATGGTAGGCACTTGCGCCGGCCTCAGACTGCAGAGGACGAAGAGGCCCGTCGTTGACGGGAACAATGAAGACCCTGATATCAACTTCACCTTGCACGAAGTCAATATCCTTTACGTTTGCAATAAATCCTAAAAATTCATTCATTTCACCTTATAGATGATATACAGGAAGCGAGAAGGTTGAAAAGTGGTTCTGCTAATAGTGATGAGGAAAACCAGGATTTCCACGAAGGACATGTGCGCCTGCGGCTCTCATTGTAATGAGAACATGTTTTTATTGGTAAATGTTCCAGTAAACGACCACATTGATTCTTGCCACCGAATCAAGCTCTAATTAGTCGGATAACTCGCCTCAAACTGAGGACTGCCGAAAACATTCTGAAAAAGAAAACGTTCCACCACTATTTCAGTCTTATCCGACACCGCCAAGCACACTGGAATTGAGGTATGAGCATATTTTTATGTGCATTGTGCTCAGAGGAGAAATTCCACCAACATCAATGACACCAAGAAGAGCACCTATGAGGAAAATGTCCAATTCGAAGGACTGCTTTCGAGTGGAACCGAATAGTTCCTACTTTTGCAGTCCACCAAGGGCTTCAAGCGATGCAAATGGAGCAACGGCTTCAGAAGATGCAACACGACACTGAATGTATGAAGGGTAAGTTTTCAGTCATTACTTGAATGTTCTCTGTGGAAGATCTAGTTCAAATGCGGGAAATGCGTTGCAAAATTCTGGCCGCAAATCAGCAAAAAGAGATCCACATTTCGACAATGAACACAGCTGGATTTTTGGCCAAGGGGGATTTTCATCTGCCGCTGGAAAGTGTTGATGATTTTATGAAGACTGAGCAGCAGTTGACCAACAAACAGCCGAAAAAGTTTGGTAGGTTCATGTATTTGAAGTTATTTATTTTTCCAGTTCACCCTACTGTTCTCCGTAGGTAGGTGACATTTGGTGAGACAGTTCGAACCCTACTGCTGAAAGTGTTGCATGCCATCCTCGTGAAAGAAAGCAGCCTTTCGGGAAAAAACAAAAATTTGCTCTTGATGAAAACTGTTATTTGGAGTGATGCATGGTACCTCCTCTCAATTACTTATGAGTCTGTGATATTTATCACGCCAGCAAAGCGTTTCTCTATATGTTTATACCTATTTCCACCTTATTTTAAGAAGCTGCTAAATTACACACTGTTTTCGCGAATCATCCGGATTCAGAGTTCCGATTTCATGTTCGCATGTGGCTGCACAACACGAGATCCCTGAAAAGCTTTAGGTCAAACCGGGATTGCCAAATAAACTCGGTAGATTTTAAGATTGCACCGCACCTGTAATCGCAGGAGCCGGAGAGTGCTAATTGAGCTTGTAAAAAGTCATACTATATTGTTCCAGTTATTTGTTTTTCATCAAGCCACACTGTCGAATTGAGTGCTAAGAAGAAAGCTGAGATGTTTTCGGGATACTGGCGGTAACAATTAAGATCAGGTCGTTTATGTACGTATTATCGGTCTATTATGAAATATTGCTAATATTACAGCGCCAGAACTCTTTTATTCAGTGGCTTATGTTTACCACTTAGTGTGAAGGCTATAAGGAAGCCGGAGCAGAGGTGTCTAAGTAAAAGGGGTCCTGTCGCCTTCCATCGACAAGTGTTTTTTATGTGGTATTTAGGTGGTATTAGTAGTTGTTACTTAGGTGGTATTTAAGTGGTACTAGCAACTGGTATAAAAGCGATATTATCGGGGTCACTGAGCACCTAAACAAAAACCTTTTTGAAGTGGTAAAAACATGTTTTTACCACGTTTTGTGCTGGCTGGGATACTCAACGGTAAAAACGAACGAATTGCCCACTGCTTTTAGGGCTTGCCAAAGAGATCTGGACGCTGGGATTAAGAAGCCTTTTTCTGTCCAGTGGTCTTTCCAACTGCAACCCGCGGCACCCTTTCTAAGCGTTGTTTCTCCTCACGATAATAAGGAGTCCGCGCGCACACAATACTTCAGATGGGGTTGCACCCGGACTTCGTAACAATGGAACGAAAGCTGGCTATTTTGCTTGCGCCGGTATTACACCTCTAAGTTACTGCTACAGAGACCTGGGGATAAATGAGTTTGAATGTGCAAATTCATGACCAAAAAATACTGTAGACAAAAGAAACCAATCAGCATTTAGCTATGGGCAGTTCTATGCTGTTCGATGCGACAGGGCTCTGCGCTGTCGTATGTTTGCTGTGAGGACAATTGGTTTCCCCAAACCGAAAAACACATTTTGGACTGCTCGGCTAGCGGGCGGTTGAAACTCTAGCTCCCTTAGCAAGTATCGGCGTCGTCACATTTGTAAACGTTAAAGACATTGTTTCAATACAAAACGTCCTTAATTAGTTCCATTGACTTTTACCGTCTTTTGGCGCGAGTCGGAGTTTTTGGCTGGTCGCCCCTTCCACAGGCCACCATCGGGATCTAGTTGGTGCCTGGTAGCAGGGGCGCCGAAGTTGTGTGCTCTTTTTATTTTCTAACACTTTTGTATATCCCCTAGTACAGGTATGTCATTCAGTCACAATGGTCGGTGGTAACTCAATATTTTAAACCACTCTTCTGTGTTTTTCTCACTGCATTTTTCACTTTTTGAATAATTCCAATTCATTATAACTCTTGCTTTGTGAGGGACCCTAAGGTTTTGAAGCTGAGGTAGATGCACATGCCATTCCTTTGGAGCCTTTCAGGAAAAGTAACCCTAAAGCTTGATCTGACAAGTTGGAATCAAAGCTTGCTTTGCGCAATGTGACTAAGGAAAGTAGTAGGTTTCATCACGTGGTTGCAGTTGTTCCTCCGCATATCACCGACGAAGCGCAAGATGTGCTGGAATCGGAAGAACTCAAATTTTATGAGCTCATAAAAGCGGTGGTCGCTAGTTGGATTGGCATGCCTGACAAACAGCGAATTTTTCTTTTATTTGCAGGCACTGAGATCGGAGATCGCTGTCGCTTCGGCAAGTGCGGACTCTGTAAGGAACAGCTGGGCTCGATAGCGATCTCCTAGAAGGGATTCGGCTCCATTCCCCCCCCCCATGGACTTGCAGGAGGTCCTTTGTGTGTACGCAGAGGAACCTTTCGAAAAGCTTGCCGAATCGGACGACAAAATTGAGGGAGCTTACAAGCAAAAGTTCAGACAGGCAATCTCCGCACAAAGTGAGTCTGGTGCTGCCTCTTTAACAGCCACTTTGCT
Organism: Fasciola hepatica; assembly: GCA_948099385.1. Classification (NCBI taxonomy): domain Eukaryota; kingdom Metazoa; phylum Platyhelminthes; class Trematoda; order Plagiorchiida; family Fasciolidae; genus Fasciola; species Fasciola hepatica. The sequence goes on along the minus strand of CANUEZ040000126.1, from coordinate 1,710,657 downwards.
TGACCTTGGCGAAAAGGTAGAGGTTTTCATTGTGTCATTAGTTGGAAGCCCAACTCAACAATCACATAACAAACAGCTTCGGCCAAATGGATCTCCCATTAGCAATCGTATAAGAATTCTGGTTCAGACATCACCTGAAGCCCTTTGTTGGTATCACCAGAGGTACCGTTCTAAGGTGCATTATTGATCTCCGCCTTGTGCCATGGCCCAAGCCAGACAGGGAAACTCGGACGCCAGCTCACAGCTGCGGCTGATGCAACTGGCCAGAGTAATCGCCTGTTCTACATAATCGATTACAATTCATGGACAAGCTACATGATAGCCATAGGTGCTGGAGTTAATATGCACCCACCTTCAGGTCAAACTTTGGATAGGAGCCCGTTCTCCAACTTGCCTGCAGCTAAAGGTATTTCTGTGAAGTCACATGGACAAATTTCGAAGACAGTGAATCTTGGTCATGGGTATCCTTTGTTGACGTGGTTCCAAAATCCATACTTGGTATTGACTCCCTGCATCGTTCCGACCTATTGATTGATTCTCGCCACAAAAGCCTTGCGGATCGTGTCACAAATCTATGTACATCATTACGGTCAATTGAAACCCGATCTTTACTGCCGTACTTAGAACGACCTGCTCGCTTTTGTTCGGCGACGTATTAGATGCATAACCAAAAGTGTTGCACCCACCCTCTATGTTACCTGTCGCAACCATCTCCGTAGGCCATCACTTTGACACATCATGCCATCTAATTTTTGCTAGGGCTTTTCTGCTTGCATCCGCAAAGTTTGAAAACGCGAGCTAACTTCAAGCACATGCTTGGATAAGGAATTATTCTTGCTTCAGGCAGTCCCTGGGATTCACCGCCTTAGGCTATCCCCAAAATGTCGGACAACTGGCGACCATGTGGAGAACATGGAGCCTTCAATAATGCGAATGTTTCAAATGGGGATCCCGTTCCGCGGGTTCAGGATATCACAGGAAACCTCAAGGGTGCTCGTGTGGTCTCGAAATAGATCTGTGCTTGCTTATTGCTAGATTCCAATCGCGGATGAGGATATGCCTAAGACAGAGGTGACACCAACTCTAGATGTCGTCGAGTTCCTACGAACGCCGTTTGGCTTACACAAAGCTGCGCAAACCTCCTCACGCTTTACTGGCCAGGTTATCAAGGATTCGGATTTCGTTTTTGCCCACACAGACAGTATGCTAGTAGTTAGTTCATCTGAAGACGCAATTAGGCAACACCTACATCAGTTGTTTGAGCCTTTGGCAGAACATGGCATAACCGCCAAAGAGGACGTAAGAGTCTTTTGCCAAAACTCAGTTGAGTTTCTAGGCCAAATGATTGATGAACGCGGTACTTGGCCCTTAGAAGAAGAGGTATAAGTCGTTCGTGAATTTCTGCTACCTACTTCAAGAGCCACCATTTGTCCTTTCGACCGGATGGCAAGCTACCATCGATGTTCCATCCTAGAGTATGCCCGATTGAGGCAGCGGTTAACGGACTTACACCGAGGCGCTAAAGATAGCCCCGCAGAATCACCCAAGGAAGCTAAAACTAACTTCATCGCAGTTAAAAACGCTTTAGTTCTTGCTAATTTTCTCGTTCCGTCCGACGCCGAAGTTCAATCGATTATAGCCACCGATGCCTCTGAAAAAGCCATAGGCAGGGTGCCACGGTAGAGACTTAAATCGCAATGGAAACCACCAGCTTTTAATCTGGTAGCCTCTTACCAGCTGAAGCTAAGTGGACTACGTTTAATCAGGAACTGTAAAGCACGTTTGAGCAATACGTAGCCAAATTCACAACAGATCCCGAAATCACAAGGCGATTATCCGTGATATTCTATGATACTAGATTATTGAATGAACAATGACACCAAAAAGATACAAACCTCAATAATGAGATCAAAAGGGCTCAACAAACGAGAAACCAAATTGCGACATGCGAGCGAGGAGCACCTGCGTCACGCGGGTCCAGAACAAGGATATGATAAAGTAGCGCTCTTGGCGCGAAGAAACAAAAGTTGATCCATAAAACAAATAGTGCGTAAAGGCATTTCAATATTGTAAGCAAGTAAGTGATGTTAAGAAGTACACTGAACCGTAAAGGTTTTAGGGGATTTTCCACGACCGGTCGTTACAAGAACTACTAGCTGTTCACGGTACTGATAGACACTTCAGACTTATCCACGAAGAAAATTCCTAATTTTTACCCACCATAATCCACTGACGTATACGTTTCACTGCCTAACCGATAAATACTCATCACCTCAGTTGCTTCGTTTAGGCCTCGTGGCACAGCTTTCTAGGGATGTTCTCCACTTTTCTGGCGCTCGCTTCTTTGTGGCTGATGTTGTTCCTCGAGTAGACTCTACTTCTAGTCTACCACAAGTCATAGACCTCGAAGCTTTGGCTGCCGCCCACCTTTGGAATGCACTTTTTCAGACCCGGGCCAGACCACTTTACGTGAACCGTCGGATCTTCTCTTATTCACTTCCTCGGGCCCAATTTTGTGTGACACAACTTTGCAACACCCACACCCCATCATACCCAACTTTTGACGCCGCACAGTTTTCGATGCTTTACTTAACTCAGACCAACCTGGCTTCTGAGCCACCGCCAAGCTAGTTGCAGATAGGTACGTCTGCACGCATGCAGGAGGACCGTCGTACTTAGGCTTGTTCCTGCCTTCAGTATTACCGATCAAAGGTAAGTAGACACACAATGACTACATTGGGCCCCTTTTCTGTTGTATCCTGAAGGTTTCCTCGTGTCCACATTGATATATTTGGTCCCCTTAGTCCCTGTAAAGATTTTCGTTCTCTTCTTACCATGGTCGACCATTTCATCCATAGGCCAGAGGCTGTTCCTATTGCCAAAGCAGGAGCAGAAAGAGTATTAGCTGCTGTTATGGAACTTCGGGTTTCAATAAATAACCCCCCTGCAACGGTCAATACTGACCGCGGCACACAGTCTGAGCCACACCTGGCTGCAGAGGCATTGTGCATGTTGGGGTTGTCATCGTTCTCGTAAGGCAGCATATCATCCAGCTGCCTGCAGTGTGATGGAGCTTTTTCATCGGCAGCTCAAAGCTTCGCTTGTCGCAGCTGACAGCTCTCATAGGGTGCAAGCGCTTCAAACCGTTCTGTTAGGTTTGTTTTCCGCTTACAGACCTGATATTAACGAGCCAGCTGCGAAATTAGCTTTAAGTCAAAATCTCCGGTTGCCCGGAGGTCATTTCACCACAAGTCGAATGAATGACGAAGGTTGTGCTCCACAGGTTCAACGGGTGGCTGCACAGATGCGCAATTCGCAAATGCATTCGCCGAGACCACAGCCTTGGTTGACCCACATCCCACCTGAGCCTTCCACTTGAGCCTACCTTTTTGCACATGTGGATAGCCTAAGAGCATCTCTGCAGCGGCCCCACGAAAATCCACATAAGGTGCTCGAGCGAAAAGGTCCTGTTTATCTCGTTGGCTGAAACGGTAAGCATAAAACTATATCCCTCAACAGCCTTGAGAGTGCGCATCTTAACGATGGTTCAGAAAAGAGGACGGGGCTAAAGATGGTGTTCCAATGGTTCCCTCACCATCGCAAATGCCACTCCCGAACCTCAACCAGAGCAGCTCAAACCCGCGGAGCCACGGAGCAAGACGCGATCTGGTGGTCATTCACACTGGCCAGAGCATCTCGTAGACAGCATTCATTTTTTCATCCTCACTTGACATGGCCCTCACCGTTTCAGCGTTCGATAAAACCAATTTGAAAACCATAAACATTTTCCGCACATTTCAAAGTTTACGTATTATACCGACCGACAACGAAAGTTTTTTTCATTTCTTTTTTACTCTCCGCTTTTTAGCTTGTATGTTTCCCTCTGCCCTTGCATTGCATTTACAGCCACGGTAAGCGGAGAAACCACCGGAAAGTCGTTTTAGAATATTTTGTACGGCATACACTGATAAAAATATTTTTCCTGCGACAACTGGGTAGGGGCTTCGCAGGTGACACCTGGGCCCTTGCGCTGCTTGTATGCTTCCTGAAAGGACAATTGGTTTTCGTCAAACGAAATCACTTTTCATATTGCTTTGCTGGCGGACGGTTCATCCTCTTGCCCCCTCAACCAGTATCGGTGTCGTTTTAAATTGTAAACGTTGCACCGGCCTGTTGTGAGAAATCTTCCAAGACAATAAAATTCCGTGTTTCTATGACATCACTTGCTCACACACACTACTTGCTTGTTTTTGTACGCTCTATGTTTTTATAAACCAAACTTTATCTGTTCGCTTCCAAGCTCTACCTGTCACATCCAATCTCGGACATGAGTGGCGCGCGAGCTTGTCTCTAAGAAGCCGCAAACTCGATTCTTGTTTTCTGAGTCTGTGCTATAGCCTAACTGAGGTTTGTATATTTTATGTTATTGCTCGTTTATTAGTCCAGTATAGTAGATTTACAGAACAATCGCGCCCTGATTTCGGTACCCGTTTCAGAATAGGTCACACATTATTTCAAAGATTGTTACAAACATGAACGACGGTGTTTGAATACATACTTTCTTTCACCTACTCCACCGATTTGTACCATCTTTTAGTAGGCACCGGAACTTTATATTTGTCGCCCCGGTCGTGGAAAATCCCCTAAAACCTTTACGGTTCAGTGTATTTCTTAACATCACTTACTTGCTTACAATATTGAAATGCCTTTACGCACTATTTGTTTTATGGATCAACTTTTGTTTCTTCGCGCCAAGAGCGCTACTTTATCATATCCTTGTTCTGGACCCGCGTGACGCAGGTGCTCCTCGCTCGCATGTCGCAATTTGGTTTCTCGTTTGTTGAGCCCTTTTGATCTCATTATTGAGGTTTGTATCTTTTTGGTGTCATTGTTCATTCAATAATCTAGTATCATAGAATATCACGGATAATCGCCTTGTGATTTCGGGATCTGTTGTGAATTTGGCTACGCACTGCTCGAACTTGTGTTATAATAATCAATTGATCAATCTGGAACGAGAAAAACACGCAAAATGCCAAGAACAGGGTCAAAGCCATTGGAATCTTGCCAGTGAGTAATACGGCAAGTCAACTGGGAGGTTCTGGGCACCTCTCATTCTTTAGGTAATGTTAGATCGCCTAGTCCTGTCAGTGCTAGTTAGTATAGTATATTTCTTGACCGTGGTCAATACACATGCACAAGGCAAGATCAGAGTGTACAGCAGTACATGTCAATGTGAGGTATTCACAGATTCTAAATTTATAAATCACACAGCAACCGAAATACACCAGTAAAGTTATGTAGTGTTTGAGTGAACAAAAGTGGTTATGGTTGAGGCGGGAATTCCGAATCGGTTTCGAAATCGCTGGAGGACGGTGTGGATAGCTGGACAGTCGTAAGATTGCTGATATAAGCGACAAATGGACGGTCACGAACGAGTAACCGGGCGGAGAAGATGCCAAAGAACATTGTTAGAAGTAAAGCAAGCGTGGGGCTTTTAAAGTGCTGTCAGAGATACCAGCGGAATATTGGACACTGATCCAGCATTGGGTAACTAATTGTGGAGGAAGCATGTGAAATAAAGGCAAGTGAGTCGAAGGTGATAATAAAACGGACCTTTTGTGCAGGTGATTACAGTGTCATATGGAAATTCAAATGAAGGCGAAAAGCTTCGCAGGGACTTCAGTGAACGTTTGAAGAGCATGAATGGTGTATGGACATATAACGGACTTTAAAAGGAAAGAAAAGCCGTCAATGAAACGGATTAGTAGAGAAAAAACATCAATGGTTCGGCTAGGCAGGAGTTGGAAGTGTGTAAAATGTTTTTTTTGTATGTGATAGAAAATAGTTAAACAAATTATGGTTAGCTGCAGATGGCTGGTATTCTGTTCCTTAAAGACCTTGGTGGCAGGTAGAATGTTGAGGGAAGCAGGTAAAAAAGGGCTGGTTTGACGAAGGCTGGGTTCCGGCCATTGGTTTCGTACTGCAACGCGGGAAAAACTGAACTGTTGGGTCGGATTATTTGGAAATAGACGCTGAGCGGATGTGTTGATGGTTGGTGTCAGGAATCACTTCTGCGATCCGGTAAGACTTTAATGAGGTTTTGTTAATCCGTGTACGGTGCCCCATGTAACGTCAGCGGGCGAGAGTATAGGTTTAAACCATTGATCAAATCGTCCAGTCCTTACGGTAATCCGGAATAAACGTCGATTCGGCCGATGGCTACCCAAGTAACCAATGCAATCTGGAAGAGATCAGGAATGCGGCAGTCTGGAGAGTGTTCCAGCTGTGGGTTATGATTATCGTTTGTATGGAAGCAAGAAAATGAACTATTTGTTATCCAAACAATTAGTTATCGTTTGGCTAGTGGACCGGTCTATTAGGGATCCCTAGACGGAGACTGGTAGTTTTCTAGGGTAGTTGGGTGATAGTAGAAATTTGGGGCGATATCAGGTAGGCGGTGGATGAGGAGAGGGTGTCCGTTTGGGAACCAGGAATAAAACAATAGTAGATGGTATGGTCTGGAAGAAGATTGGGAAAATAGGAACATAACAGTCTGGTCAGTTTACGAGCTGTGGTCGAGGACGGCAAACAGTAAAAAAGGAGAAAAACACTGAGTGTAAAAATGAGGATTTTTCATGTGAGGGCAAACGTGCTGGTATTTGGCAGGGGCATACGGATTCCGGTTTGAATGGGGTCTCAACTTACCATGAGCATATGCGCAGAGAAGTGAAGCCTAGTTACTAAGGAATGGTAATCGGTGTGGCAAGGCTTCAGTGTACGAGAAAGGCGCAAAAAAGAGCAGGATGGGACGGCTGAGTTCTAGCCTGAGCCAGGAATTAAGTGAGAGCGAGCACCCATCGCTAAAGGACGGAGCGGTTTTATTTATATATATGCAAATTGTGTTGTAAAATGGCACAATCTAGTTAGGAAAGGGGACAAGTGAGTGGAGCATACCCAAGGTATTTATATATATTGATGTATAGGTGGGTGCGATCATCGGACGGGTCATGCGAAAGCGGTCGGACGCAAAAGACTATGGCAAGGAAAGTGAGATAGAGTGACGCAGCTGAGGATCAACGGTTAACGGAAAGAAGAACGGGCTTATCGGTGCGGCGGATCCCAAAGGCACATTGAGGCCATGAAACGTGAGACTAAAAGGGAAACGCCTAAGTGTAGCTAAAACTTTCAATGGGAAAGTTAGTATTTCGCCTAGAGTGGTCATTGAGGAGGAGTAAAGACCAAGTTCTGCATGAAATTACAGAAGAACCTTAGCTGGGGGATAGGGTGGGGGCAGAAATGGTAACGTCATAACTGCGTGTTGAGTTCAGTTAGTGAGTCACGCTAAGTGGGATGAATCAGACTGGATTTTCCAGTTCGAAATCGAAGAGGTGGTGAGAGAAGTATATGTGGTGGGACCTGGTGCTTAAGAGAGGCATTGTAAGCTAAGAGATATCGAGGAGCGTTGAGTTACTCACCATGCTTGTGTTAATAATTATAGGACAGTAGTGAGTATATATATAGTATATAAAAATGTTATATATTTACACATATATATGTATATATATGAATAGGTATATATATATATATATACATATATGAACAGGTGTATATATATATGCATATATATGTATATATATGTATATATATAAATGTATATAAATGTATAAAGCTGAGAGTAGCGGAAGCCAGGATAAATAAGAGGATCAAGGAGTGAATTAGTGGGTGGTGGGACTTAATGCCTTAGGATCCAGCACCACTGGATAATTTGGTGCTGGGGGAAAACATCATTGGCTAAAACCTTCAGCTAGAGGAGAGTTGTTTTACATGGCTGCCCTAGTACTATATGGCGAGGGAGGCAGTAATTGTTTAGACATGGTTGTGGAAACCGACTAGTGAATTAGATGAGGCAGGGATGTATAAGGGTTAGGTGATGGTAGGTGAACGTGGGTGAGTAGCGAGAACCGGCAGGCATCTAGATATTTATAGTTGTAAACGACAAAAACTATCCCTCTGCAATGTGGGTTATACGTAAAAAATAATAATAAGTGGTAAGCCTATCGTCCGTCTTTAGGCAGAAAATGGTAGGTTTGGAATATGGTGCCGTGATCCTAGTAGTTGAACCCGTTTTTGAAGGCCAGCTCGACGGATAGCAGAGAGCGGGAGGAGAGACTGAAGCTAGGGTTCTAAAGTTCGATGCCTTCTTCATAGGCTCGATCCTCAGATATGCTGGCGTTAGTCAAAGATAACATATGACTAACGGTAAGTTGTGATTTAAGGGCATGGCTGAACTGGGTTATTGACGCACATTTGCGAATGGTCCGAGGCAGCTTATTCCAAAGCTTTGAATATTTAATGAGAAAGAAGTTGGATCTGATTGCCAGCCTGGAATGTGGGATGGTCAGACTGAAGTCTCTGTGGCGCAGAGGGTAAGATGAGGGTAGGGAAAACTGTATGGAGTTGGTAGAAGTGAACGCAGAGCAATGAATAAGTCTGTATAGAAAACACAAGTTAAGCCTGACATGTCTAAGCCATACGGGGTCAAGTTTTAATAGAATGCATTGCTCTTTATAGCTCAGTTGAGAGGAATATCCCATTAGCTTCTTGGTGAAGGTGCGCTGGACTTTCTCCAGGAGTATTCTGTCAGATTTAGACATTCCAGAGAAGATTATAGGGCAGTGTTCGAGGTGGGGTCTAGCGTGGGATTGGTATGTGAGGAGGATACTATGTTTCATTTTAAATGATCTGAGAACTAGGCCTATTATCTGTCCGGCCCTGGCCGTCTGAAATGAGACATGTTCCGAGAATTGTAGATTGTTAGTGTATCGAAGCCCAAGATCCTTCACTGATGAGCTTGGGGCGATGGGTACTTGGTTCAGTGACAGAGTTCCGAGGGGGACATGACGTCTGTAGGTTGTGTAGAAGCTTTTAGATGTCGAGAAGCACATTTGCCATGAAGTGCACCATTGATTAAGTTTCTCAAGATCACTACCTATTTCAGACAGTGTTGTGCTCAAATCTTGATGGCGGAAATCATACACGATTTTGATGTCGTCGGCGAAGAGGAAAGGTGTGCCATGTCGCACAATCGAAAAAATGTCGTTAATATACAGTAAGAAAAATAGCGGACCAAGTACACTTCCTTGTATGACTCCACTAGTGACAGGCGCCGGTTGCGATAGATGACCATTAGCATATACAACCTGGGTTCGATCCGACAGGTAAGAAGTGATCCATGATAAAAGCGGGTCATGGATACCATAGGCCCGGAGTTTTGTTAACAATCGGGAGTGAGGAACTCGGTCAAATGCCTTGGTCATATCGAGGTAGATGAAAATCATAGATTTTCCGTCGTCAGCTGCCGTGGTCACTAGGTTGAAGAAATCAAACTGGCATGTGGTACAAGAACGTGACTTTAGGAAGCCATGTTGGCCGCTGTGAATGAGGTTATGGGAAATGAGATAATCGGACATCCGCTGTTTAATCAAACGCTCCATTATTCTGGCAGCTAAAGGGGTATGGTTGATAGGACGATAATTTGAAGGGTCATGCACTGGACCTTTTTTGTGGATAGGAATAATGGTTGAAGTTTTCCACTGGGATGGAAAAATGCCATTTTTAAGGGATAAGTTGTAGAGATTCATAAAGATAGCAGCGATGTCAGTTCCACCAAGATGAAAGAGTGCTGGGGGGATGCCGCCATAGCCAGGGCGGGAGGAGGGTCTAACACGCAGCAGCAGGTGGGTCACATCGTTCAAAATGAATTCAATGTCAGAGAGAACTTGCTCGGTGATGAGGGGTACGGGTGGCGGGTTTATAGTGGCGTCAGTCGGGGCAATATGGACTGTGAGGATATCGATCTATTTAAGCTGAGGATATTAGACCTAGAACAACAAATGTTATCGGCCAGGCAACAGGCCCACCAAGCTGAACAGACGCGTAGACTAAAAGAGAGTGAGTAGAGACCAAAGACTACGAACTTTTTGATAGATCAGGGCAAAAAAAATAGGAAAATCCACGCCGGTAGCTGAATACAAACCACCATCGATCAATTCGCCTAAAGTGGAACTAACGGTTTTCGACGGGCGAGCTGAACAATACTGCAAGTTTTTCAAGCAGTTCGAGAAAATCATCTGGAAATAAAGCAACCGACCATGGGCAAGGGCTTCTCCACCTGACTCAATACTGTCGAGGCCGAGCAAGAGAGGCTATCGACGGGTGTACCATGCCCGACCCGGGAAAGGCTACAGAAGGGCAAGGAAGGTTCTAAGAGACTTGTTTGGCCAACCTCTCAAATTATCCCGAGCCTAATAGAAGGTTTGATGTTAGGGGACAAAAGAACCAAGGGCGACGTCTATACAATGGCCGACCTGGTGATCAAAATACAGAACTGTTCAATAGCCCCCGACCATTGAGGTTACAGGGCTGACCTAGACGCCATGCACACTTTAGAAAACATAGTCCGTCACCTTTCTCCCAAACTGCGGGGTCGGTGGGCGGAAGAAGCAGAACGTATAAGCCGAAGCGACAGGGAAACTAACTTCGAAGACCTGACCGAATACTTGGACAGGCAAACCAAGATAGCTGACAGCAGGTTCGGCCGACTCATCCGGGACAGCAACCGAGCAAGCAAGCCCAGTACTAGCCAGGCTCAAACCACTGCACGGGGACAGCCGAAATATCAGCCTCAGACCAATGCACACGACGTTTCACGTGACTTCACAGAGCAACCGAGTTGCAGGTCCTGTGATGCTAGTCATGGGCTACTAGAATGCCCCAAGTCCGTCTACTCCACAATAGATGAACGGTGGAGAATGGCGAGTACGACAAGAGCTTGCTTTATATGCACTAACACCAAGCACCGGGCGGCAGCTTGTGGGACAAGGAACAGATGTGGTTACCAGGGCTGCACGGGCAGACAACATCGGTTGTTACCCCAGGCGGGAATAACTTTACCTGAGGCGAGAACCAAGCCCAGTGCTATTTGTTCAAAGTCGCGGTCTGCCACTAAACCAGTAGGTTTAGGAGTAGTTGCCGTTGGGGTGATGAACACAACCGGGGTGGTCAGAGCGTTGGCTTTCGTCGACAGTGGATCTGACACTACCCTGGTGAAAGTACGGTTTGCAGACAAACACCAACTCGCTAACTGTGCAGTGAGCACGGTGGGCGGAACACAAGTAATGACTGCCGGTAGGTTGAGGTTGCAACTCATCTCTTCAGACACTAACGAGCAAATCGAACCAACAGAGGCATCCACATTAGCTGATCTCCCCATGCAAGCACCGAGGTCGGTGAACGCCATCTTGACTAGGTGGCCCCACCTGCAGGATGTAACCGTTGTAGACTGGGAAGGTGATGAAGTGGATCTCCTTATCGGCTGCGACGTGCCAGGGGCGCATTGGGTACTTGACCAGAGAGTGGGCGACCGCCAGGCACCTTATGCCGTACGCACGGCTTTGGGATGAATGTTATACGGTCCAGTCGAGGGACGTGGTTCCGTGAATTATTTATCCGCGAAACGGACTGCATAGAGTACCACCTAGAAAGGCTGTATTGAAAAGAGTTTCATGACATTGGAGACGAAAAACCAACGTTGTCTCAAGAGGATCACTTAGCTTAACAAACGGTGCGGCAAGGCACTAGAGGCCTTAAAAACAGCTCGAGGTTCCCCTCCCATGGCGCACATCTGCTGACTCGTGGAGTGATAACAGAAACTAAGTTCTCCAACGACTACTATTACTGAAAGAAAGCTTCATTCGAGACCAGAATCTGTGGGAACGATATGCAGAATAAATGAGGCGAAACGAAGCCCTCGGTTACGTTGAAAATGTGCCTGCCAACACCGATGGCAAAAGGGGTATCTGGTATCTGCCTCACCACCCGGAGTAACGAACGTTTGAGAAATGCGTAGCCAAATTTGCAACGGATCCCGAAAACAAAAGACGATTATCCGTGGTACTCTACGATACTAGATTGTTACATGAACAATGACATCAAAACTATACAAACCTCAATAGTACGATCACAAGGACTCAACATCGAGAAACCGAATAGCAGCGTGTGAGCAAACAGCACATGCGTCACGCAGGTCCTGAACAAGGATATGGCAAAGTAGCACTCTGGGAGCGAACAAACAACAATTGGTCCATAGAAACAACCAGTTCGTAAAGACAAGTCAATAGTGTAGGTCAATGAGTGATGCTGGGAAAAACACTGAATCGCAAGAGTTAAGGGGGATTTTACACGACCGGTTGTTACACCCGGTGTTCAACCCCACGAGACCCAAAAAACTGAGTATGTTTTTCGGCTGTGCAGCCAAGTTCCAGAGCAAGTCGTCAAACGATCGCCTACTACAAGGACCTGACTGGACCACACCACTAATCGAAATTTTGTGCCGTTTCAGATTGGGCAGAGTGGCATTGTTTATCGACATTAGGGAACTGTTTCTCCAGGTGAAAATACCGGTAGAAGAAAGAAATGCGTCGCGTTTCCTGTCGTGGGAAGAGAACGACCGGTACAACACAGTGGTAAATTCTAGGATGACCGTCTACTCCTTCGGAGCCATATCATCATCGTTCTGTGCGAAATACGCACTTCGATAATCTGCGAACAAACATGGAGCTCTGGTCCACCCGTCGGTGGTAGATAGCCTCAGCAGAAATTTCTACGTCGACGACTACCTTGGATCATTCGATGATATAGAATCAGCTCTAGCGCGGTCCAGAGGCCTGACATGATTGCCAGAAGAGAGCGGCTTCCATCTAACTAAATGGATGTCGAACACTTCAAAAGTGCTCGAGGTCACTCCGTACCACGAGAAGGCCGAAAAAGTTAGAGATTTAGTCGCATCTCCACTCCTTATCAAATGCTTTTTTAGGAATACATTGGGACGCGGAAACGGACGACTTTGTTTTCAGGCTAAAAGTACCCGAGCTGCCAGTAACCCGTCGAGGTACACTATCCGCTGTCTCTAGTCTATTCGACCCGCTCGGCTTCCTCTCGCCCTGGCTGCCACCCGGAAAGATCTTGCTGCAGCGGCTGTGCCGTAAGAAAGTTGATTGGGACCAGTCGCTGGAAAGAGAAGACCGGCCGGACTGGTAAGAATTTCTGAACAAATTAAAGAAACAAGCGTCTCGGGGATTCCACGATAATTGGCTCCTGGTCATGCAACGCGGACGGGAGAACTACATGCCTTTTCCAATGCATCCGAAGTCGGTTATGGAGCTGTGGGGTACGGACGATGGTGCGCAGGAGATGGAGAATGTACTACGAGGATCCTCTTCGCTAAAGCCGGCGCTGTTCCACTGGAGTTGGTCTCGATCCCACGCCTTTAATTAGCGAAGCCGTGTTGGCAGTCAGGGTGGTGCAAGCTGTGAAGAGATGTTTCGACCTCTACATTTGGTCGGTTGGCTTTTGGACGGATTCAACGATAGTACTTTGCTACATTAACAACGTCCGGAGCCGGTTTAGTACTTTCGTCGCTAACCAACTCACGACTATCCACGATGAATCGGCCATGAACCATTAAAGCATGTCAGGTCTGGCGATAATCCGGCCGATCTGTGCTCCCGAGATGAGACCAACTTCAGGCAACTAAAAACGTGGACGGGTGGGCCAAACTTCCTGCAAATGCCTAAACAGGACTGGCCCGTGTTCGAATCAAAATCCCCTACGGAAGTAAAACTGGAGATCAAAGGCGTAGTGATAGCGGCCAACGTCGTTGAAGCGAGATCCATTCTATCGCGACTGGTCAGGCTTTCTTCCTGGATGAAGACGCTAGTTTGTTTAAGCAGGTTCAAGAGACATATAATCGTCATGAAAGGGCCACGCCCCTCAGGCCGGATACGAGTCAGCCCGATAAGTCCCGATGAGCTACAAGAGGCAGAATACGATATTTTCAGAATGATACAACGCTAAGCTTTCGCCCGAGAACTCGAGAGGGCGGAAGAAGTGGGACCAATCAACAAAGAAATATCATCTCTAAGAGGCGAATTAAAGCATTCGAACCTCAAACCCATTGATGGACTGCTGCGGGTGGATGATAAGCTGGCCAACGCCCACCTGAGCGTCGACACAAAGTATCCTTTACTGCTGCCGGCTCAACAACCTGTAGTAGAGCTAATGATCCAACAAGTCCAAGCCGTGGAGGGACAAGCCGGTGAAGGTCACGTGGCGAGCGTCAACCGAAAGCGCCCTTGGTTGTAGCATTGGCACAAGAACATAAACAGGGACGAACTGCAGGATCGAACCGTGGCCTACGGCATACGATGGCATTTCAACTCCTCCCTCCAGACCAGTCGCCGCCGCGGCTTATGGGAACTTGTGATCCGGTGAGCCAGGCAGATGTAGCTGTCAATCATTGAGCAACAGCCGCCCGACGACGAGACGCTAAACACCGTCATGACTGAGGTGGAGAGAATCCTGAACAACCGCCCCCTGCTCCCAGTAATGAACAGTGACCCCACCCACCCGGCGCTTACCGCGAAGGACTTATTGACGTTAAGGTCGAACGAGGGTTTCCAATGGCCGGTGAACCTTCGCGGGAGCCACCTCCACGGGTGGAATCAGGCAAACTATCTTGCCAAGGTTTTCTGGAGGCGCTGGTTGCGAGAGTACCTACCGGCTCTGCAGACTCGACAGAAGTGGCTGGCCAAAACAAGACCATTCAAAGTTGGGGATGTGGTTATGATCGCCGACGAAAGCGCACATTTCAGCACCTGGTTCTTGGGAGTAGTTATGGAGACCATCGTAAGCACTGAAGGAATGGCAGGAAAGGTGAAGGTGAAGACAGCCAACAGAGCGCTAATTCGCGACTTACGCAGTATCAGTTTACTCGACAGAGAGGGCGGAGAAGCTGATAAAGCTGATTCCCAGTAGACTCTTTAACCTTCGTCTTCCAGATGGGTAAAGAAACCCCATATATAGGAGCATTCACGACACAGTGACGTATTGAACCATCATACACCCCGAAGCATACACACACCTACAATATGCTCGTTTATACCACATGGTCTCCGTCGAAAACGTTACAGTGCTCGCGGTCTTTCGTTGGCGTTACAGAAGGTTTTTCCCGGTTTGTGGTGATAGATGCTATTCCATTGTACATCCAGACACGTAAGCACATACCCGATGCACACTACGCCCAGCAACCCTTGTCGAACATGTGACAGTGTTCGCCGTTTGTTTTTGTTGACGCTACCGAAATGTCTTTTGCATATATGGAAGTGGTGGCGAGTGCATCATGCACACACACAAGCAAGCACATACAGCCAGGGCAGGACGGCCCTTCCAAGGGCGGCATCTATGTTTCCCCTTCAGACCCGCCATTGGTCAGTTGTTCTCGTGGAAGATATAGAATAGCCTCTCGTCTAGGTGGCCGACGGATTAGGTGCGACCATGAGTAGAACGTTGACGACAAGCATTAGGCGCGCACACTGACGGCAGGGCCTAGGTAGGCAGGAAGAATCAGTACCTTTACACCAAACTGCTAAGGATTCAGGAGGATTTTGGTGGGCGGTGTAACGACTGGTCGTGTAAAATCCCCTAAAACTGTTGCAGTTATACGCTCTTCTTAACATCACTTACTTGCTTACACTATTGACGTGTCTTAAAGAACTGTTTGTTTTACGGATGAACTTTTGTTTCTTCGCGCCAAGAACGCTACTTTATCATATCCTTGTTCTGGACCTGCGTGACGCAGGTGCTCCTCGCTCGCACGTCGCAATTTGGTTTCTCGTTTGTTGAGCCCTTTTGATCTCATTATTGAGGTTTGTATCTTTTTGGTGTCATTGTTCATTCAATAATCTAGTATCATAGAATATCACGGATAATCGCCTTTTGATTTCGGGATCCGGTGTGATTTAGGCCACGCATTGCTCAAACGTGTGTTACACCAGCCAATGTAAATGCCTCCGTTGGCATCTAAGGAGACGTGCTGTAACCTCAACCAGCCGGCAGTCATTATTGCTTTCCGCCCGCCGTGCTCAATGCTAGCGACGTCGTGCTTCTCTTAACCAGGGTTGTGTCTGATCCACTGTCGACGAAAGCCAACGCTTTGACTACCCCAGTTGGATTCATCACTCCAGCGGCGACTATTCATGAACGTATTGGTTTACTAGCCGACCGCGACGTTGAACAAATCACACCGGGCTTGGTGTTTGCCTCCGGTGCTGATTCTCTCGCCTGGTGTTAAAGTCGGTGCTGTCTGCCCGGACAACCTGCAAGACCACGTCTGGTCCTTGTCCAGCAAGCGGCCACCCGGTGTTCGGTGTTAAGCAGATGAAGCGCTCTCCCCTCGTCCTCGCCAGTTCTCGGGGTTCGTCTGTTTTGCCTTTGATGAACTTCGGGCACACCTGTAGCCCACGTTTTGCTTCGCAGGAACTGCAACTTGGATGCGCTATAGCATCGCGTGAGATGGCTTGTGCATTGATCCGTGGCTGATATTTCGGCGGTCCCCGTGCAGTGATTTGAGCCTGGCTAGTACTGGGCTTGCTTGCTCGGTTGCTGTCCCGGATAAGTTGGTGAAATCTGCTGTCGGCTATCTTGGTTTGCCTGTCCGAGTAATCGGTCAGGTCTTCGAAGTTAGTTTCCCTGTCGCTTCGGCTTATACGTTCTGCTTCTTCCGCCCACCGATCCTGTAGTTCGAGAGAGAGGTGACGGACCTTGCTCTCCAAGGTATGCATTGCACCGAGGTCAGCCCTGTAACCTCAATGGTCGGGGGCTATTGAACAGTTCTGTATTTTGATCACCAGGTCGGCCATTGTATAGACGTCGCCCTTGGTTCTTTTGTCCCCTAACATCAAACCTTCTATTAGGCTCGGGATAATTTGAGAGGTTGGCCAAACAAGTCTCTTAGAATCTTCCTTGCCCTTCTGTAGCCTTTCCCGGGTCGGGCATGGTACACCCGTCGATAGCCTCTCTTGCTCGGCCTCGACAGTATTGAGTCAGGTAGAGAAGCCCTTTCCTTGTTTCACACCGGCTGATGAACCTGCAGTAGTTTTCAGATAGCCCTTCAAAAACCGTCATTTTTATTCTTGATTGATCGACCGTTGGTTGCGTCGATGTTTTGTATTCGACGACCGGGGCAGTGCTTCCTATTTCCAATGGTCTTCATTTGTCTGATAGATAGTATTTGTTTGCCACCTAATTACTTCGGTTCTGTCCACGCTTCTCCTCTGCCTCCTAGGCCTGCAGATAACAGTTGCTGTTCTTTGTCTGATATCCTCAATTTGCATATATCAACATTCTTACAATCCAGATTTCTCTCAGAGACACAAAAGCTAGCACTGCAAGGACCAGGTGATCTAGCTATAACTGAAGAATCAAAAGCATCCAAAACCACTCCAGTGACTTGCCGTATTACGCCCTGTCCAGATTTCAATGGCTTTGATCCTTTTCTTGGCATTTCGCGCATTTTTCTCGTTCCAAATTTATCATTTGAGTATTGTAAGACGCCTTTGAGCAACACGTAGCCAAAGTCACGACGGATCCCAAAATCGAAAGGCAATTAACAGTAAAATTCTACTTTACAAGATTATTAAATGAACAATGACAAAAAACAGATACAAACCTCAGCTATGCCATCACAGGGACCCAGCAAAAGGGGAACCAAGTTGCTGCCTACGAGAAAGGAGCACATGCTTCAAGCAGGTCCAGAATAGAATGAAACAGAGTGGCGCGCTGGACGCGAACGACTAAAAGTTGGTTCATGAAAATATACTGTGCTCAAAAGCAAGCTTATAGTGTAAATGAGTGAGTGACCTCAATGAAACGTGAAATTACAGTGTTTTTTTTTGGAGGGGGTGGAATTTCCACGACTGGCCGTTACAGCTGAGTCGAATGTGTCTGCTTCTTTGCAAGTAGGCTGCAAGTTTGGCCCATATCAAATAAACCAAGCATGATGGTGATGTCTATCTCTCTCCTGCAGACGGCAGAGGCCTTAAACACGGCGGCGTCGCTGCTCGGTGCATTATCAGGGTCTTCTGTGAAGGTCTTTGGATCACCCCAGAAGACAATCGTCGAACTGATTAGGAACCAACTAGGAAGTTACTCTGGTGCGCCTTGTTACCCTCCATCAAGGCAAACTGCTACGGGTGAGTGAACGTCCCGGAAACCGAAGAAAAAGAAGCACAATGGGAACAAATCTCAAACGCAAGATAACGCCTTGAACAAAGGAGAACCTAGGTGCCGGAATTTGGATGCCCAAATTCGGATCCAGTCAATGGGAGGGACTACCATTCGAAGGCTCCAGATTCTCAATCAAAGAGGGGCCGTGCATACGGGAACCTAGAGCACGAATTGAGACAGACGCGAGATTGGTACAGGATACACTGAGCATCACGGGCGTTTCCCGTCATGTTCATCTAAAAAGAATGCAGAGATTTAGGACGTGAAGGCCTCTATTCTCTACAACGGGAATCCACAAAGCACGATCCATTCTAGTAGAGATTAGTGATGAGCATACCAGAGATATGCTGCTGGGTGTGGATGCAGGGGTAGCCCACAACGCCAGGGGCCGATACCACATCGTACCAGAGGAACACAGGGGGAAGCAGGGCAGATCATTTTTGAAATTGCAACATCACCTGCGAAAGGACCAAAATGACAACAGAAAACCCCACCCGGCCCTCGGAGTAACACCCCGACGGCTTAAGGCAAATCACTGTGGTAGTCGGGAATAGCGGCAACTGGGGGAGTTCTAGAAGAGGAAAATTGGAAGTGAGGTAAGCAGTCGGAGGATGACGAAGCCCTCACCGATTTGGAGGTGATGAGTACTTCAGAGGAAGTGGACTGAGAGGTACCAGAAGTCCTAGATGTCCAACGGTCTCCATGTCCCCCAGCGATAACCACTGATGCGAAAACCTGCTACCTTCTCGGGAGAGTTGCCCAAGGCAGAGGCAGGTTTGAACAGAAAAGGATGGTGGTCCGCTGGAGCGAAAGCCGTGTTATACATCAATGCACGTAGCGCTAGAAACCAAAGGATGGAACTCTGGAACTTCTCTGTGGAGCTAAGTGCGTCAATAGTCTCCGTTACTGAAACTCGGCTTTCTAGAGAAGATCATGTGCCAGGATTAATAACTCACAATTTCGCAATCTTTAAAAAAAGTTAGAAAACATGGCTGCTTTGGAGGAAGTGTAACCGTTCTTATTTGGTCATTATCCTAGGACCCATGTATGAACTTAGAAATTCCAGCTGTGCGCCTTTACTACCATCCTTCCAGGCCTGAGGGTCGACGTTATTTTGTCTACAGGGCCCAAACACAAACCGCGACGAGGATGTTAGTCTACTGTGGACCTAAACGGAACCTGTAAAGTGGGAGCAAGAAACCCTCATAGTGGGTGACTTTAATCCTCCTCACACTGACCGAACGTTTTGAGTCTGCACTTCGGGATGGCGGGGGAAGAACTGCCTGGATCGGCTGTAAGCAAATGCACAGAACCAACATATCAGGGGAAAGGTCAGATATAGGGTTGGACTAGCACTCTCTTTGCTTGATCTCGCAGTACCGAGCCTCACAAACGACGTATCCGAACTACGATGCCTTGCACCGTCGGGCAATATCGGCCGTGTGTGTGTCAGAATCATCTTATGCACTTAGCAACCTAAGGTGCCAGCAAGTTTGGTCGGAAATCTAGGTAGCATGGATATAGGCTTCGAAATAGAACAATGGGGCTGGGGTGAGGCGCGGTAGAGGGGACTACGGTCCAGGAGCGCTGGCAGATCATTGAGGATACCTGATTGTCCTCAAGGAAGGGCTCGCGCCCTCTAAACGGGGGAATGGGGAGGTAAAACCTATGTGGTGGAAGGTTCCAATTGCCAAAGTCATCAAAAGCAGATACCGCAGCTGGAACCTTCAAAAAGTATCCGGCAGTCGGCTAGCCTGGACCCATTATGCAAGGCTTAGGGACGAGATTGTGAGCCTTCTGCTAAGTTCGAAGCGAGAATTTGAGCTCAGACTAGCTAAATTTGTAAGAAAACAACCGAAGAAGTTCTACAGCTATTTGCAGTCACAGGGCTCAGTTAGGGATACCATAGGTGCACTATCCAGTGGGGACCATGTTATTACCACTGATGACCAGGGCAAAGCAGACACCCCAGGGGGAATGCCTTGGCAGTGCACTTAGGTTAGTACTGGGGTACGAGTCGATTTGTCGCCCGTGCATCTTCCTCCGCAGCCAAACCAGCTAAGTCTATCAGGAGGAATAGCGTGTGATTAACTACGGAAAATAAAAGGCCATAGGTCAGTAAGTCCAGATGGCATCCACCTAATTATCATCAAGTCTGTGGCGGATATCATAGCTTCACTGGTTTGCAAGCTGCACAGGTCCATCTCGGACCAAATTAAGCTGCCTCAGGACCGGGAAACCGTGGCCATTATGGCAATACATAAGGGCGGACTTAAGTCAGCTATGGAGAACTACAGGCAGGTAAGCCTAACTGGCATCCTGTGTAAATTTCCTGAGTAGATCATCAGCTCTCATATCCATCAGTACTTGCTGGAGCACTCCATGCCAAGCCAGTACAGTATGGATTCCTAAAAAGTAGAACTCGTCTGACCAATCTCTTGTGCTTCTCAGATAAAGTGACTGGACGACTGGACTAAGGTTAGCAAGCTGATGTAAGTTGCCCTGATCTTGGGAAGATGTTCGACTCCGTTAACCTCGTCCTCTGCTGTGAAAGATTGAGACTTTCTGTGTAGGTGGGTCAGTATATAGTTGGCTGGTGGACTTCCTCTCCCACAGGACTTTTAACGTCAAAATGGGGGGGCAGGTGCCCCGCTTTGGTGATGGCCACCAGTGGTGTACCTCAGGGACCCGTCCCAGGCCCAATATTATTACTGTTGTTTATCAACGACCTGGCAAGTACCCTTCAATCTCCCAGTTCCCAACGATAAAGCTGCTGGATTTGAATGTGGGGTCGAATTAGGCGGCGACATAGGAACCGTCGTAGACCGGGCACACAAGTGGGACCTGCGGCTGAACGATGGAAAAGTGTTTGTTCTCAAGGCCAACGGAATCATAACTGTCGCTCATGGCCAAGGACTGTTCACCACAGAAGCAACCAGTAGGGTTGAAGACCTCGGGATCATCATCAGCAACGATATAAATTCGTCGGACCAGCGCTTCTCTGTTGCTCAAAAGGCTCGTGGTGAGCCCTTTGGACTGCAATCAGCACTGTAATACAAGCAGCCGGAAACATCCCTACTTATTTACATGGCTGTAGTAAGACCTCACTTAGAGCTCAGTGTGCAGGCCTGGTCACCCTTCTACAAAATGGACGCCGCCTGCATAGAGGAGGTCCAGGGTCTCGCGACGCAAATGGTTGAAGGTCACAGGGGTAAGATGTTACACAAAGACCCTGTGTTCTCAATATTTTCCCGTTGAAGAAGAGACGATTTCGAGAGGATCTTCTAGAGGCGTTCGAAGTAATGAATGGTTTTACTGGCCTTAGGCTGGACAGTCTGTTTCAAGTGGCTTTAGATTCCAGAACAAAGGGACACGAAAAGAAGCTGTCGAAAGTTTGAGCAACAGGGTAGTTAACTGTTGAGACAGTCTGCCCGGTGAGATGATAGACGTGCAGACCGTCCAGTCCATCGGAAGTGCCCTCAATCGTGAATGGTACGAGATACTTCCCAATAGTGAGCTTTGAGTTCGTTCGGTGAATGGATGAAGGGTAGCAAAGAGGTCCACTTGAGGGGTATTGTAAGGGACGTTTCCGTCTGTTACACGCTGTCTAGGTGAAAGTGACGACGTTGATGAGAGATGAGGCTTTACTTCTCCCTCTCATTTTTAGAGGGGATTCGATGAAATAAACTCTGCAGGGGTGGATGTATAACTGGTGTGCATACCATCGAAAGAATTCTGGAAGCTTGACTGTCCCTTGCCATCACCTGTACTGTGAAGACCGAACCGAACTGAACTGAACTTGGAAGCTCCAGAAAATAGCAAGCGGACTTCTAATAGTAGAAGACTTTTACCTGCATGGAGTGGATTGGACAACATGTGGCTGTATCCCGGGTAGCGCAGAAGAAGATTTCGTCGGAATAATGCACAGCCGAGCTCTGATTCAGCACATCGGAAGAAACTCAAGATACGGAACTGGAGAGCGGCTTTCTGCCCCTGACTTAGTGATCACGAGACATAAAAATGACGTGGGCGGGTTAGATACTCTGACGCCTTTAGGCAAAAGTGATCGTTCAACCATCAAATTTTTCCCTTTTCCCCAGGCATCCGACAGCCATAGGAAAATTACGCGGAAATTTTGGGAGAATAAGCAGAGAAACCCGGAACTAGTGCCGCAAAGCTAGACTGGGGGACGGACGGTGGGGAAGCTGGAGTAGAGGAAATGTGGCAGAGGTTCAAGGAAAACCTTCTGGAGCCGCAGGACTGTTTTGCTACACTCTGGGAGTTTAAAAATAAAGAAATACAGCTTGGTGGACGCTGGCTGTTCGACGAGCCGGCAAAGAGAGGGACAGAAGCTCGCAGATCTTCAAGGTCACAGGTGGCGAGAAAGCCTGGTTGCGGAACAAAGAGGATCAAAACTCAGCAGCGAAAATCCAGCGAGGAACAAAGGGGACTTCTGAACTGGATCTGGCCGGAGAATTTGAAGAAAACCCGAAACGTTACTGTAGATTTATTCAGTCAATGGAATGGAGTGAGGCCCACGGTCCTGAGGGATGGGGGTGAAATATGTGTTGATGATCAGAGCAAAGCCGACGCCTTAGGCTTATAAGTCGAAGGTGTACATAGACGTGGCCAGGGACAAAAACGTCAGCCGAAACGCATGTGACTGCTCGTATCTTTCCCAGCCTGCGAACTGGGGAACGGGAGACAGAAAAATTATTGGGATGGCTTAACATACATGAGTTGGTGAGGCTTGATGGTAAACAGGCAACTAACATACAGCCACAGGATGCGTGATCAGTGAACATGTCTGCCAAACTTGGCCAAGTGGTATTACCGCTGGACTGGAGGTTACCTGCAGTTGTGTCTATTCAAGAGGAGGATTCATGGCCAGATAAAAATCGCCCTCCCATAAGCCCCGCATGGATTCTCTGCCAGTGTTCAGAGCGACTGGTAAGGGAATATACGCGTAAACACCTAATAAGCCGAAAGTTGCTCTGTAAAGCACAGCAAGGGTTTTCGAAGAATAAATCTTGTCTTTTGGACCTTGAAGTATTCCTAGACGAAGTCACAGACCAGCACGACAATGGCAAGGTTGTCGAAGTTTGCTACCTAGATTTCAGCGGGGCTTTTGACTCAGTCAAGCATCATCTTTTGACCGAGAAAATAGAGGCTTTTGGGACATAAAGGCAAATAAACAGGTGAGTATCAGCCTTCCTGGCAAACAGGACGCCTCAAGCTTCTGAAGGTACCTGCAGGTTAGATGCAGCGGAGGTAACCAGCGGAATGCCTGGGGGTAGGGTTTAGGCCCGTTGCCTTTTGTTCTCTGCACACGTTTTTCAGTGGAGGGGCTATTAGTACCGTGTTTCATTTTGCAGACGATGTAAAATTGTGGGATCAAGAGATCGTGATAAGCTAGTAAGGGATCTGCTGCACGTAGGTAGGTGGGATAACAAATGGGACATGTCATTATTCGAAAGCAAAGATCATCTGCTAACCAGAGCCTTAGTCGGAGTTAAGGTCATGGGCGAAAATGGACCATTGGTAGTTGAGGAGAAACAGTCAACAAGGGGAACGGGCATCCAAATGAACGAGGGCTTCAGATTTGCTGAACCGTGCAAGCCGGCTGTTCTCGAGGCAAAAGAAGAGCCCTTTCGCCTGTGCTCAGCACTTTCATGCAGATCGGTGGAAGTGTTCATACCTAAGCACAAGGCAGTAGGGAGGCCACTTTGTACCAACCGGTAGTGGAAAATCCCCCTTTATCCCTCGCGATTCAGTGTTTTTCTCAGCATCACTCATTGGCCTACACTATTGACTTGTCTTTACGAACTGGTTGTTTCTATGGACCAATTGTTGTTTGTTCGCTCCCAGAGCGCTACTTTGCCATATCCTTGTTCAGGACCTGCGTGACGCATGTGCTGTTTGCTCACACGCTGCTATTCGGTTTCTCGGTGTTGAGTCCTTGTGATCGTACTATTGAGGTTTGTATAATTTTGATGTCATTGTTCATGTAACAATCTAGTAGCGTAGAGTACCACGGATAATCGTCCTTTGATTTCGGGATCCGTTGCGAATTTGGCTACGCATTGCTCAAACGCTTGTTACAATACTCAATAGATCAACTTGAAACGAGGAAAAACACGCAAAATGCCAAAAAAAGGATCGAAAACATTGGAATCTGGACAAGAAATAACACGGCAAGTCTCTGGGGAGGTTTTGGGTACATTTGATTCTTTAGGTAATGTTAGATCGCCTAGTCCTGTTGGTGCTAGTTCATGTGGCAATGAGAGCAATATGGATCGTGAGGATGTTTATTTATATAGGCTGAGAATACTAGACCTATAACAACAGTTACTATCGGCTAGACTATAGGCACAGGAAGCAGAAAAGAAGTGTACACAGAAAGAGCGAGAGCACGAGACCAGCGACTTCGACACTTCCGATAGATCAGGGTGCAATAAGATAGGGAACCCCACGCCGGTCGCCGACTACAAACCACCATCGATCAATTTGCCTAAAGTGGAACTAACGGTTTTCGACGGGCGAGCTGAACAATACTGCAAGTTTGTCAGGCAGTTCGAGACGTTCGTTGAAAATAAGGTAACCGACCATGGGCAAAGGCTTCTCTACCTTACTCACTACCGTCGAGGCCGAGCAAGAGAAGCTATCAACGGGTGTACCATGCCCGACTCGGAACAAGGCTACGAAAGAACAAGGAAGATTCTAAGGGACTTGTTTGGCCAGTCGTTCAAAGTAGCCCGTAACATAATAGAGGGCGTGATGGTAGAGGCAAAGAGAACCAAGGGCGACGTCTACACCATGGCCGACCTGGTGATTAAGATGCAAAACTGCTCAATAGCCCTCGACCATTTAGGTTACAGGGCTGACCTAGACGCCATGCACACTTTAGAAAACATAGTCCGTCACCTTTCTCCCAAACTGCGGGGTCGGTGGGCGGAAGAAGCAGAACGTATAAGCCGAAGCGACAGAGAAGCCAACTTCGAAGACCTGACCGAATACTTGGACAGACAAACGGAGATAGCTGACAGCAGATTCAGCCGACTCATCCGGGACAGCAACCGAGAAAACAAGCCCAGTACTAGCCGAGTCCAAACCCCTGTACGGGAACATCCAAAGTACCAGCCTTGGACCAATACACACGTCATTTCACGAGATTCTATGGTGCAACCCAATTGCAGATCCTGTGGTACTAGCCATGGCCTACCAGAATGCCCCAAGTTCGGCAACGCCACAATAGACGGAAGGTGGGGAATGGCGATGATTGCAGGAGCATGCTTTATTTTTCTCAACACCACGCACCGAGCGGCAGCTTGTAGGACAAGAAACCGATGTGGTTACGAGGGCTCTACGGGCAGACACCATCAATTGCTGCACCAGGCGAGAGTAACCTTATCTGAGACGAGTACCAATCCCAGTGTTATTTGTTCAACGTCGTGGTCTGCCAGTAAACCGGTACGTTTGGACGTAGTGGCCGTGGGAAAAGTGACCCAAACAGGAGTGGCCAAAGCGTTGGCCCTCATAGACAGTGGCTCGGATACCACACTAGTAAGGAAGGAGTTCGCAGAGAGATATGGGACCAGAGGGGATCAAGCCTCATTAGCAGTAAGCACAGTGAGTGGCACCGAAGTCATCCAGTCAAACAAACTGCGCTTACAACTCGCTTCCTTGGTCGGCAACGATAGAGCAGAAACTCTAGAAGCATTCATCATAAAGGATCTGAGGATGAGAGCACCTCAGTCAGGGCAGTTGATTCTGACTCAGTGGCCGCATCTTGACTGGATTACGCCCCAGGAGTGGCAGAATAACGAAATTGATCTGATGATCGATTGTGATGTGCCGGAAGCGCATTGGGTCCTGGATCAAAGAATAGGAAGCCGCAAAGCACCTCAGGCAGCAAGCGCTGTATTTGGCTGGACTTTATATGGCAGTGGAGATGGAAGATGCGGCAAACTAATCCAAATCAACTGCACTTCGGTGGAAACGGCGAACATTTAACAGGCATTCCAACAATGGTATATTACCGAATTTGCCGACCTGGCCACGGACAGAGATGGCCCATCACGGGAAGATAGGTTGGCTTTGGAAATGTAAGCCGAGAACGTCAAGTATGTAATAGGTCGTTCCGAGGTTCCTGTCCCGTAGAGATCCAACATGAAACTCATGCCAAACAGTCGAGAAATGGCTCTGAAAAGACTAGGCTTCCTCAAAACCAGTCTGCTCCGGGAACCACAATGAAAGATAGAAGGCACGCGAGCCATGCAACATAACACCGAATTGGGTTATATGGAAGGAGTAGATACAGCGGTTATCAGAGCGAATTTGAGGCGGTACCTACCCCATCACCCGGTCGTGAACCCAAAGAAACCGTGGAAGGTCACAATGGTTTTCGACTGTGCCGCGAAATGCCAGGGTGTGTCACTGAAAGACCATATACTACAGGGCCCAGACTGGACAACTCCGCTAGTCGAGGTTTTATGTCGTTTACGGCTAGGAAAAGTAGCCGTCTCCGCAGACATACGCGAAATGGTTCTACAAGTGAAGATGCCCGTTAAAGATAGGGACACCTTCCGTCTCCTCTGGTGGCCTGAGAACGACACAAATGGCGCACCTGATGAGTACGGGCTGACCGTGCGCCCCTTTGAGACGGTTTTATCCCCCATTTGTGCTAATTTTGCCCTCCGGGAGACCCTCAAGCGTTTCGACGGCACCAACAGCTTGTTAGGAAGAGCAATGGACCACTTCTACGTGGACGATTTTTGGGCTCCTTTGACGATCCAAATGCTGCTATTTTCCATATGACCGAACTGATCGCCACTGTAAATGCCGGGGATTCAACCTCACTAAATGGACTTCAGACAGCCAAGAGGTGCTCAATGTTATCCCGAAGCCCGAGAAAATGAAGTGTCAGAGAGAAGTTTTGGGATCCTCTTCACAAACGGAGCGCACGCTTGGTCTTCAGTGGAAACCCAGAGGTGACGAATTCATTTTCACCCTAGACCTACCCAAACGGCCAGTCACACGGCGAAGAATCCTATCAGCAGTCTCAAGCCTCTATGACCCCCTAGGTTTCTTTTCACCATGGCTGCTACCGGAAAAGTGCTTGTTGTAATCGCTGTGCCAAAGAGGGACGGGTTGGGATGAACCTCTCCAGGATGACGACGATAAGCAATAACGCGACCGGCTGCACAGCCTGGAGCAACTTGGTGAGATAAAAATACAAAGAAGCTTAACAGGTATCAAGTGCACAAACGACGCCCAACTCCACCTATTATCCAATGTATCAGAAATAGGCTACGGGGTAGTTCCTTACGGCCGCTGGGTTGAAGCAAATGATGGGCGGCACAGACAGATACTATTCGCAAAGGCGAGAGTGGTTCCACCGAAAACGGTGTCCATTCCAAGGCTGGAACTGACGGCAGCAGTACTGGCTGTGAAAGCCGCGAGGCTGATTAGGAGATGCTTCGACCAGACAGACTGGGAAACAAACATTTGGACGGACTCGGCCACGGCACTTCGTTACATAACTAACAGTACCACTCGTTTTGACACTTTCGTGGCCAACAGACTCACTATAGTCCACGAGTCTACTAAAACCAATCAATGGCACTATGTAAAATCCACCTGTAACCCGGCCGACTTCTGCTCAAGGGGCCTGAAAACACTAGAGAGGTTACGGATGTGGACAATGGGACCGGATTTCCTAACTGCAGCTAAAGAGATGTGGCCAACCCTAATAATACCCAAGGCTGATGATGGTGATATCGAGACCAAAAGACTGATACTGGCTACAAACTTCTTGGGAAGCGTAAGCCTGATAGAGAAACTGTGCCAATTCCCCAACTGGACAAAAATGTTAAGAGCCGCGGTCTGGTGGACATGGTACAAAGCACTCCTATTGATTGTGAAAGGCGCAAGACCACAAGGCACATTGAATGTGGGGACGATACTACCGGGCGAGCTGAATCAAGCCGAATTCGACTTTCGACGCCTACTGCAACTAGACGCCTTCCCGCCCGAGTCCCGCGAGCTAGCCAGGACAGATGATAACACTAAAGGAAGCAGGCTGTTACACAGTAGAATCCGAGTACTAAACCCCATGCGAATCAACGGACTACTGAGGGTTGGAGGGCGGCTGACGAATTCAAACCTAGAATACGAAACAAAACACCCCATAATTATCCCTGGTGATCACTACATAACGAGATGCCTGATAGATCGCATACCTCGGGAAGAGAGACACTCAAGCCTGAATCACTTATTGAAAAACATAGGCCGACGATTTTGGGTGACAAAGGGACCAGCGACGGCCAAGCGATTCATGGTCAACTGCATTACTTGTCGTCGCCGGAGAGCGGTAGCAGACCAACGAATGATGACCCCTTTACAGCCGTAAGAGTCCAACCGGGATGGTGCCCATTCGTAGAAATCCGCGTCGACTGCTTTGGCCCGTTACTCGTACGACATCAGAGGAGCACCCAAAAGAGGTGCTGCTGCCTGCTAACATGCCTGCAATCCAGAGCAGTCCACCTCGAAGTAGTGCAAAACATGACAGCCGATTCATTCCTAATGGCCCTTCAAAGGTTCATCGCGAGGCGGGGAGTCCCCAAGAATAAATACTCCGGCAATGGCTCGAACTTCGTTAGCGCTCAAAAGGAGTTAGAGAAATGGCGGAACCGCTTGAACACCGCCAAAATACAAAACAAGACCGTAGCAAACGGGATAGAATGGCACTTTAATCCACCTTATGCCAGTCATCGTGGGGTCGTTTGGAAACGGCTGATACGATTGACTAGGAAAATACTCACAGCCCTGACCTCACAACAAACCCTCGATGGTGAGACGCTGACTACTTTACTAACAGAAGTAGAACGCATATTGAGCAACAGACCCCTAGTGCCGATCAACCCAGACCCGGGAGGCGAACCGGCACTCAACCCCAACGACTTAATATTACTCCGGTCAAACGCAGGAGCAACCACAAGAAAAACCCTGCTTGGAACGTACATCGTTCGTTGGAAACAAGTGAACCACCTAGCACAGGCTTTCTGGAAACGACGGACGAGGGAGTATCTACCGACACTGCAGCTTCGGCAAAAGTGGATCTCCAAACAGAGGTCGTTCAGACGTGGCGATGTGGTCATCCTCGTGGAGATCCACTTACCTAGAGACGACTGGCCGGTTGGAGTGATCAAGGATTGTCGTACAGAAATCGATGGCTTCGTGCGCACGGTCGTGGTGAGCACGAACAAAGGAAACGTATTGCGAGATATGCGTAAGGTATGTCTACTTGAAGGTGACAGCGACGCGGGCTAGGTCGACGCTACCGACCAAGCTATACCCATGTCTGCTGATACCAGATGAAGCCGAATACATTTATTTATCCATCAAGTATTCTTCTGTAGGACCCAAACCTCCACACCATCTTTGAATTATATTTGTGTTTAATTTCATACAGCCTTTACGATGATTTGTGGAGGTAATTGTCCAAACCTTAGCTCACCACACGACACGAAGCTACATGTAGAAGTAACGGGGCTTGGGTCACGCACACATGCCCACATTTTACTCGTTTTTGTCACAGAGTCCTTTGTTGACATTGCAAAAAGTCCTCCCTAGATGTGTAGTCATACCTGTGATTCCATTGTACACCCCGGCACACATACACTCTCAAGCACATACATCCAGCACAGGACGGCCCTTTACAACGACAGCATCTATGTGCCCCCTTCACGTCCGCTATCGGTCATTTGGTCTTGTGGAAGATGTAGACTAGCTTCACGTCTATGTAGCCAGTGTGTTAGGTGCGACCAGCAGTAGAATGTTGACGACGAGCATTGGGCGCGTGCACTGACAGCAGGGCCTAGGCAGGTAGAAAGAATCAGCACCTTTATACCGAACCTTTGACTCTGCTAAGGATCCAGGAGGATTTTGGTGGGCTGTGTAAAAACCGATCGTGGCAAATCCTTCTTTATCCCTCGCGATTCAGTGTTTTTCTCAGCATCACTCATCGGCCTACACTATTGACTTGTCTTTACGAACTGGTTGTTTCTATGGACCAATTGTTGTTTGTTCGCTCCCAGAGTGCTACTTTGCCATATCCTTGTTCAGGACCTGCGTGACGCATGTGCTGTTTGCTCACACGCTGCTATTCGGTTTCTCGATGTTGAGTCCTTGTGATCGTACTATTGAGGTTTGTATAGTTTTGATGTCATTGTTCATGTAACAATCTAGTATCGTAGAGTACCACGGATAATCGTCTTTTGTTTTCGGGATCCGTTG
Organism: Fasciola hepatica; assembly: GCA_948099385.1. Taxonomy (NCBI): domain Eukaryota; kingdom Metazoa; phylum Platyhelminthes; class Trematoda; order Plagiorchiida; family Fasciolidae; genus Fasciola; species Fasciola hepatica. Next base: position 1,680,234 of record CANUEZ040000126.1, on the reverse strand, counting down.
CAAATTTGGCTACGCATTTCTCAAACGTTCGTTACTCCGGGTGGTGAGGCAGATACCAGATACCCCTTTTGCCATCGGTGTTGGCAGGCACATTTTCAACGTAACCGAGGGCTTCGTTTCGCCTCATTTATTCTGCATATCGTTCCCACAGATTCTGGTCTCGAATGAAGCTTTCTTTCAGTAATAGTAGTCGTTGGAGAACTTAGTTTCTGTTATCACTCCACGAGTCAGCAGATGTGCGCCATGGGAGGGGAACCTCGAGCTGTTTTTAAGGCCTCTAGTGCCTTGCCGCACCGTTTGTTAAGCTAAGTGATCCTCTTGAGACAACGTTGGTTTTTCGTCTCCAATGTCATGAAACTCTTTTCAATACAGCCTTTCTAGGTGGTACTCTATGCAGTCCGTTTCGCGGATAAATAATTCACGGAACCACGTCCCTCGACTGGACCGTATAACATTCATCCCAAAGCCGTGCGTACGGCATAAGGTGCCTGGCGGTCGCCCACTCTCTGGTCAAGTACCCAATGCGCCCCTGGCACGTCGCAGCCGATAAGGAGATCCACTTCATCACCTTCCCAGTCTACAACGGTTACATCCTGCAGGTGGGGCCACCTAGTCAAGATGGCGTTCACCGACCTCGGTGCTTGCATGGGGAGATCAGCTAATGTGGATGCCTCTGTTGGTTCGATTTGCTCGTTAGTGTCTGAAGAGATGAGTTGCAACCTCAACCTACCGGCAGTCATTACTTGTGTTCCGCCCACCGTGCTCACTGCACAGTTAGCGAGTTGGTGTTTGTCTGCAAACCGTACTTTCACCAGGGTAGTGTCAGATCCACTGTCGACGAAAGCCAACGCTCTGACCACCCCGGTTGTGTTCATCACCCCAACGGCAACTACTCCTAAACCTACTGGTTTAGTGGCAGACCGCGACTTTGAACAAATAGCACTGGGCTTGGTTCTCGCCTCAGGTAAAGTTATTCCCGCCTGGGGTAACAACCGATGTTGTCTGCCCGTGCAGCCCTGGTAACCACATCTGTTCCTTGTCCCACAAGCTGCCGCCCGGTGCTTGGTGTTAGTGCATATAAAGCAAGCTCTTGTCGTACTCGCCATTCCCCACCGTTCGTCTATTGTGGAGTAGACGGACTTGGGGCATTCTAGTAGCCCATGACTAGCATCACAGGACCTGCAACTCGGTTGCTCTGTGAAGTCACGTGAAACGTCGTGTGCATTGGTCTGAGGCTGATATTTCGGCTGTCCCCGTGCAGTGGTTTGAGCCTGGCTAGTACTGGGCTTGCTTGCTCGGTTGCTGTCCCGGATGAGTCGGCCGAACCTGCTGTCAGCTATCTTGGTTTGCCTGTCCAAGTATTCGGTCAGGTCTTCGAAGTTGGCTTCTCTGTCGCTTCGGCTTATACGTTCTGCTTCTTCCGCCCACCGACCCCGCAGTTTGGGAGAAAGGTGACGGACTATGTTTTCTAAAGTGTGCATGGCGTCTAGGTCAGCCCTGTAACCTAAATGGTCGAGGGCTATTGAGCAGTTCTGCATCTTAATCACCAGGTCGGCCATTGTGTAGACGTTGCCTTTGGTTATTTTGGCCCCTAACATCACGCCCTCTATTATGTTACAGGCTACTTTGAACGACTGGCCAAACAAGTCCCTTAGAATCTTCCTTGTTCTTTCGTAGCCTTGTTCCGAGTCGGGCATGGTACACCCGTTGATAGCTTCTCTTGCTCGGCCTCGACGGTAGTGAGTAAGGTAGAGAAGCCTTTGCCCATGGTCGGTTACCTTATTTTCAACGAACGTCTCGAACTGCCTGACAAACTTGCAGTATTGTTCAGCTCGCCCGTCGAAAACCGTTAGTTCCACTTTAGGCAAATTGATCGATGGTGGTTTGTAGTCGGCGACCGGCGTGGGGTTCCCTATCTTATTGCACCCTGATCTATCGGAAGTGTCGAAGTCGCTGGTCTCGTGCTCTCGCTCTTTCTGTGTACACTTCTTTTCTGCTTCCTGTGCCTATAGTCTAGCCGATAGTAACTGTTGTTATAGGTCTAGTATTCTCAGCCTATATAAATAAACATCCTCACGATCCATATTGCTCTCATTGCCACATGAACTAGCACCAACAGGACTAGGCGATCTAACATTACCTAAAGAATCAAATGTACCCAAAACCTCCCCAGAGACTTGCCGTGTTATTTCTTGTCCAGATTCCAATGTTTTCGATCCTTTTTTTGGCATTTTGCGTGTTTTTCCTCGTTTCAAGTTGATCTATTGAGTATTGTAACAAGCGTTTGAGCAATGCGTAGCCAAATTCGCAACGGATCCCGAAATCAAAGGACGATTATCCGTGGTACTCTACGCTACTAGATTGTTACATGAACAATGACATCAAAATTATACAAACCTCAATAGTACGATCACAAGGACTCAACACCGAGAAACCGAATAGCAGCGTGTGAGCAAACAGCACATGCGTCACGCAGGTCCTGAACAAGGATATGGCAAAGTAGCGCTCTGGGAGCGAACAAACAACAATTGGTCCATAGAAACAACCAGTTCGTAAAGACAAGTCAATAGTGTAGGCCAATGAGTGATGCTGAGAAAAACACTGAATCGCGAGGGATAAAGGGGGATTTTCCACGACGGTCTGTTACAGCACTCTCTCTTTTCCGGTGGACTCTGCTGACGCCAGTGTCCCTGGCGTGGCATTGTTCGATCGACTAGACATTCCGACAGAGCAGCCAGAGGCGTTCGCTGATCCACAAGGATTCGTTGAAGCAATCTGGTGCCGCGTCAAACTTACCGCTGTAGGCTTTATGACAGTTGGAGTCATATATCGGACACCGGCTGCACAGCTCCAGATATAATAGTTTATTTCGGATAACCCCGTACGATGCTGCAATGCAAGATCAAACAGTACAGTTGAAAGCTGAACGAAAGTTACAGCGGGATTGTACAGTTATGCGAACGTGATTGAATATAAGAGAAGGCATTCAAGTCAGTTGTTGCTATACCGCCCGGTGAATTCAAACTCAAGGTCAAGCGGTTGATCCGGCTGGGGGTAGGTGTAGTTATTCTGCCAAAGTGTGGGGTGGATGTGGAATGGTGCAAAATCACACAAATCCTACAGAAGGAAGACTGTCCTGTCGGAAAACTAAACTAGACCGACGGATATGTGGATATCATGAAAAAGAAACATTCCTGAAGGAGACGTATTCAAGCAGTAGAGCTTTGCAATGTATGAGGGGAGTTGCGATGAAAAATTAAACGATAAACAATGGTGGCATAACACATAAAGAACAAGAATATCGGTCGAAGACAACAATTTTGGGGTTCAGTGACCGTATATCGGTTGAGCCAGTTGTAAAGCAAAACGGACAACACACTGGACTGTGGGTGTCAAATTGATGGATTGAGTGGATTGTTTTGCTTTCAGAAAAAGGAATGTAATGCATCAGCATGAACTGGGAATTAGCGAAAAACTCGTTGCTGGGTGCTCATCTACAACAATAGGATGGACACTGCTGGCAAAGACGTTGAGGTGATGGGCAGAAGACTATCAGTTTATGTTTGATACAAAAGGTGGACCACTTTGTGGCGACAGAAAAGAACTCTGCGGCACAAGAGGTTATCGGATGTGCATATGTGGGACACGATACCTTGCAAGATGAGGACATTGCAATGCAACAGCCCTAAGTGGGCAAACAACAGAGCTGGCAGAGAAAGCAAACAAACACGGAGTCGTCGATTATTGAGAATCTCTAGAGATAAATTTCGCAGTGTCATACTCTCCGGAGATTGTAGTACGGATTTAGTGACTGCAATAAATGCGTTATTTCTCGAGTATATCGGTAAAAGTAGCAAAAAGGAGTGGGCTTTGTCTTAAAGAGTGGTTAAGTTTGCAAATAAGACTGGTGAATAGTTTGGCATGAAACCGCAGAAGTGGACCGGGAATAATGAGCCAGAAGTGTTGATGGGTTTTTAAGTATGCGGTAATTATGCACCAAAGGAAGCGAATTTTGCCGGACGAAAAAACGTTAGGTTATGAAGACAAATTTGAAGCGAGCACGATGGAGAGTCAATGTTAGCTGGAAGAGACAGCAACATTTTGAGTATATGAAAGGTATTCCTTTTGTTTTGTTTTGTTTTTTGTTTCTTAAATCCGCAACCGGTGTTAGTGGGTGGGGCTGACCGTGAGCTGGACACCCAACCTGAAAACCATTTCTGGAGGCAGGAGGTGCGATCCACCTAGTCGCGCCCGCACATCGTTTCAGACGTCCTGCACGCCTGATGTGCGCCGGCCAAAGCGGTGGATCTGTCCGGGCCCCGCACCGGCGGGATTTGCACAGGTGAATTTGGTCGAGATCATACAGACGTAGAGATGGCGCAGTCTAGGAGATTGCGGGGGATCCACATTTAAAGCCGGACTCGTGGGCCAGATATTTCGCTGGTGTTACCTCCGGGAGATGCGCGCTGGTTGGTGTCTGGAAGCATAAAAGTAGAGAGACGCAGTCTGGGATGCTCCAAGCTGAGGATCAACGGTCAATAGTGAAAAGAGAAATCTAGTAATGAAGACACAGACTACTTTGGGAAGAATGAGGACTGTGAGCCATTGGGAGTGAATGAGAATAGAAACATAATGACCAAAACTGGGAATAAGTGGTGGTCATTGGAATTGGATTGAGTGTTGGGACGTTAGGGCGAAACAAAGGAGGGGAATGGGGTCAGTTCGGACCGAGTAAAGCGAATTAAGTGTGATGGAGATAATAAGAGAAGTTAGAGCGCGTGAATTGGGGAGAATCTAGCAAGAGCAGATTCATTGACGTAAGTCATTCTAATGTAGGAGGTTGAATAGGAGATAAAGATTGATTTTCATACGTCGTATCCATAGGGGTTCAAGCCTTAGTAGCTCACATCTCTCTTTATAATTCAAGGGAGATGATGAGCCGAGTAATTGCTTGGTGAAGGACCGCTGAACTCTTTCGATCGCAAGTCTGTCGGATTTTCGCATGTGAGTGTATACCAGAGGGCAGTACTCGAGCTGCGGTCTGGCGTGGGATGTAAAGATCAGAAGCTGGCTGTCGAGCATTCTGAAAGTTCTGCAGATGAGGGCTATCGTTCTCTTAGTCTTAGCCACCTGGAAGGTGGCTTGTTCTTGAAAGGTGAACGTGCGAGAATATTGTAGACCGAGATCTCGTACTAGCGGAGTAGTAGGAATGAACGAGCCATTTAAGGCGAGGGACTGAGGAGGAATTTGACTTTTATATGTGAGAATGGCACTCTTAGCAGCGAAGAAACTCGTTTTCCAAGTGTTGCGCCATATGTCAAGAGCGTTCAGGTCATCAGCTATTTTGGTGAGGGTATAGGTCAAGGTATGGGGTTCAAATGAATGTTTAATCTTCATGTCATCGGCGAATGGGAAAGCGGTGCCATGGCGTATTACTTTGATTACTTCGTTTATGTAGAGAAGAAATGAAAGTGGGCCTAACACACTGCCCTGTATAACACCAATTGTGACTGGCTGGGGTGATGAAAGGTAACCCTCAATGTCTACTGCTTGCAATCTCATGCTAAGATAGGATGACAGCCAAGAAAAGAGCGGGTCTGTTACGCCGTAAGATTTATCCTTGGTTAGCAGCTGGGCGTGAGGCACGCGGTCAAATGTTTCCGTCATATCAAGGAAGATAGCGATAAGTGCCATTCCAGAGTCAGCTGAAGTTGTGATCAGACTCAGGAAATCAAGCTGGCAGTTTAGACACGACCTAGACGTCAGGAAGCCGTGTTTGTTTTTATTTATTAACCCACGGGTGGGGATAAAAATGGCGATCTCACCTCTAACTACTCGTTCCATTATCCTAGATATAATGGGAGTGTGGTTTATGGGGCGGTAATTGGCAGGGTCATGTAAAGCACCCTTCTTATGGAGATGCATGATAACGGAAGTTTTTCACTGGGATGGGAAAATGCTTTGTGACAGGGAGAAATTAAATAAGTTCATCAAAAGCATCACAGTGTCCGGGCCGCCAAGAGGAAACAGAGCTGGTGGGATACCATCGGGTCCAGGGCGAGCCAGAGGCCGGGTGGTATTTGACAGCTTTCTGACTTCGTTGGCTGATAATACTACGGTTGACAAGGTGTCGGCAGTCAAGGAGGTGAGATTCTGGGTTGGACTATTGTGGTCTATTATGAAGGTAGAATCGAAGAAATTACTGAATGCCTCAGCGATTAACCGAGGCGAGCTAATATAAATGTTCTCTGATGGGAGCAAATACGGTATTTCGGTTGTACAGCGGGGGTTTTGCGTTTTAATAAGGCCAGAGAGGTGGGCTATTTTATTCAGCTGGTTGAGCGCGTACAGTTCTTGCTTCTCCAGCTTGTTCTCATTTTCGCTTAGTAGCTGGCGTGAGAGGTGGCTGAGGCAGAGGAAGATAGAAAGGTCGTTGGTCCTTTTGTAGGCAAGCTGCAACTTCTCGAACTTACGTTGCAACTTTTGTTGTCAATAGGTCTTTCTCCCACTGAATTCAGTTATCTCGGGAGACATAACGTTAAGAGAACAGAATAAGTTAGAGTACATCACATCTGACGCCAGCTGAGGATCAGATGTTAGAAGGAATTCATCTCAGGTCTGATTACGCAGGTTGGTGGGTAAAGTATCCCAATTTGCATTTCGGAAAGATTTTGTATTTTGAGGAGTTTCTTAGTGATGCGGTTGAACGGAGAATTCACATGTTATGACCCTATGATCACAACCAGGAAGGTGGCTAAAAACATTTTTCTCTACATTTCGGAGGCCGGAAGTAAAGATAAGGTCAAGAATATTGTTCCCTCTGGTTGGTGATTTTACGTGTTGTGTCTATCCGCCAGCACAGATACATGAGATAAAATTGCATAACTTCGGAGAGGAATTCAGGGTTGTCCAACAAATGTCAGGGAGGTTGAAGTCCCCCACTATGATCTTAGCAGCGTGCGGGATTTCAGCTAGGTGACAGAAAGCATCGGTGATTGCATTTACGTTGCCCATGTTGTAGCCCGAAGGACAGTAAACACAACCAGCGACGAGCTGCCCCTGAAGCAAAGGTATAGAGACCCAAACAGAGTCTTGGACCTTATCAAGGACAGAAAGTTGGAGTAAGTGTGCTCCAAGACTGCTCTTACAATATGCAAGACATCCACCACCACGTCTCTCAGATCTATTCGTAGCAAATATATTATAACCGGGTATGGAAATGCTTCGGAGGGGAGTTTTATCAGTAAGCCAAGTTTCATTTACAAGGATTACATCCGGATGAGATTGCAGTGCAGAGGAGCGGACGGATGTAAGTTTACTCACAAGGGAGCGAGCATTGAAAAGTGCAATTGTGAAACTATCATTATCGTGGCCATGACGTACATGGAATGTAAGACCCCTTAAGGTGACTGCCAGGTTTGGAGAAATTGTAGCCACTGGCGGACTGTGGGCTGGTGTGGGGAGAGGTATGGTATGGGAGGAGGCGGGACGTCCAGAGGAAACGGAAAAACCGGCAAATGTGAATGGGGTGGCATTAAGTCCGAAAGCTCGCGACTAATTGGAATTGAAGAGCAGGATGCATGTGGTTGGGTAGGCCGTAAGTAGCTAACCGGAACCGCATTTGGATAAGGTACTGGCATAACGGTCTGAACAGTCTTGCCGAGACTTCCCTTTTCGTCGTCATAAGAAGTGTTTTTATGGTTCACTCTACCTGGAGGCAAAAGACTGACTGGGTTCGGAGAGCAAGGTCCGGGTCCCCGAGTTGAGATGGCTGATTTCGCCGATAAAGCTACTCTATTTATTTTCGAATTCGTTACGGGTACCGGGACAAATACATCTAGTCTCGCGTCTTTCTTAGGTATGCAAGGAATGGCTGGTTCTGACGTCAACAGTTGAGGGATTACTGATTTTACTTCAGATATTGGGCTGTTTTCCCGATCCGGTTTTGGATCTCGGACTCCTGCAAGGGTCGGCTTTCGTTTTTTCTAACTATATTCTGTGGGAGTAGTTTGTAGGTCCGACCAGACTCTTCTTGAGCTAGTCGAGGGAATCACGTCAATCAGGGTTTTGTATGGTAATTTGTTACTAGTCTTGGAGTCAGGGGGGTTTTATCAGTTTTGTGGACGTCAGAAAGCGCATAAATTTGGACCGTTTCATTGAGACTATTCTGCAGGTTTTAACGTTTGTGACGCGGCTCCGACGGAGTAGAGAATGATGAACTATCAAGGTGGACGTTTATCTTGTGACTAATCACAGAAGAGGTCTTCGCATGACGGCCGACGCTTGGTAAATCGACCACCTGAGAGGGACTACTGGCTAAATGTTTACCAGGGTTATGGCTCTCAGAATGGCTTTTGTGAACCTCCCTTTGTAGAGGGGTTTTATCGGGAAGTAATTTTGCCCGCTTGAAACCTGTATTGGCGACGACAAACGACTGTCGGCTAATAAATTCCTTGGCAGCAACTTCATTATTAAACTGAAACAGGAGTAGGCATGTATTTTGCGGTGAAGTTTTGCGGAGTTTGACACAGTAGCAAGGTTGCGAATCTAGGTTGCAAGCCTTTAAGATTAAGTTCTTGGCAGTTGAGAGAGGTAACTTATCCGGAATGTTGAATACTACTGCATTGTCGGCTTTCTTGATGCGTCTAAATATTTCAGAGGCAACGGCATCAATGAACTTCGTGGCTGAGATTAGGTTTGCCTGAGTGTGGTGTAGAGATGGTTCAAGTAGGAACGCTAAAGCACCTAATTGACCGATAGTTTGATCATAAGCGTCAATCCAAGAGGAAAAACTATTCATGGTTTTGCGTCTTTCGGCAGTTGCTTTGGTAGCATCTCCAAGTATATCAACGAGAGATACTGAACAACTTTTGAGCGTGCCTTGGAGGTGAGGGGTCTTACAACGGCGAGTGCTAGCTGTGATTTTGGGCCGGTGGGCAGCAATGGAACGCAAAGCTTAGCTGTTGGATTGATTGGTAATTAATTCGACGCAATATCGCGGGGAGAAGAGCAGTGACAGCTGACACGATGGGCGAGATATCGGACTATGGTGAATTGCGGGGTTTCAAAAACGTGAGAAAAAAAGTGACTAATTACCTTTGAGAGGCCGAATAAAAAGAGAATACTTGGGGAGGGTTTTGAACAATTCATTAAGTTACTTGGAAACCACGAATCTCTAAAACGTTCTATTGTGCTGATTCGCGATAATAACTGACGACAGCAGGTTGGTTTAGTTCAGTTCAGTTTTCACAGGACTTCGTGTGGCTAGAGCCAATCGTGTGTCCAGATAGTTGTGTTGTCGGCGCGTTTCCGTAGCTCCCAGCACCGCGTGATTTTCTTTTTCTGAAAGGCAGAAATGTTGTGCAGTATCAGCCCTGGCAGAGTAAGGTGGAAACAATAAGTAAATTGCATCTGACCCTAAAAGCTGCTTAACATATCTCGGGGTATACTGCCACCCAACATAAATCTACTGCTTTCTTAAAAGCCTTCACTGTTGTGGTATTTACGACTTCTTCCGGGAGCTTATTCCAATAGGGTACCACTCTATTTGAGGAGTACTTCGCCCTAATTTGGAGCCTCGAATGCTTCCTTCGTAATCTAAGGCTATGCCCCCTTTTGCCTCTCTCGGGGATCAGAGAAAAAAGGTCTTCTCGGCTTATTCCTGACAGTTCCTTCATTACCCTGAGGGTTTCTATCGAATCCCCGCCAATGCGCCGTCTTTCTATCGAGAACAGGTCTAGGGCACAGAGACACTCTGTGTAGTTAAACCCCCTTTGCCCAGCCACCATTCTAGTGGTGTGCCGCAGTTATTGCTGCTATTGGATCAGTAAATCGGTTTGAATAGCAACAAGTAATGGTAACAGCTAAATCACTGATCTTAACTCTAAAAAGCAAAGAAAAACCTGACACAACCTGATTTTGCGTCACGATGATCTTGATGGATTCATTGGGGAGATGGGCGTGCGACAGACACTGCCTCGTCCTGGACGACCTCAATGCTCCGCATACCGATGGGACATCAGGCAGGATAGCGGCCTGTCAGATCCTTTCTCTCGGGATTTACTGACAGCGGTCCAGGTACTGGCGTTGTACCAACATATTCAGGAACCAACCCGGAGGCAATCCAGTCATGGCTCCATTCTAGATCTGGTGATTTCTCTCAAGAGTTCGGACGTCGATGAGGTTGAACCTCTCCCCTCACTTGGAAGCAGTGACCACATGGTGCTAGAAATTCACTGGTGCAGTGGTTCTTGTCCATCTCCTAGACCACACATTGGACTTAGCGTTTGGCGCTCTCCATTCGAGGATGTCTGGAGAGCTGTGTTAGACGTCAACTGGTTTCCCACGGATTCAGATGTCCACCGCGATGTGAATGAAGCTTGGGCTTTTATTCGTGACGGTATCCTGTACCTTATGAATACCCACTGCCCCCTCAACCAACGTAGAGCCCGGGTGAAGGGCCCGTCGTGGTTCGATCTGGAGCTGAGGCGCCCACTCAAACGACCGAATTGGGCCCGGCGGCGGTTCCGATCTACAGGTGGGGGTTATGATCTCTATCGCAGGATTCGTAACCGATGTACCGAACAAAAACGGATAAAGCGGATGGCGTTCGAGGAGGCTTTTGCGGTTGATGCAGTGTGAGCACCCAAGCGCCTGTTAGCATACCCAAAGCGCCTCACCACAGCCGAGGTAGGTATCCCGGCGCCGATGAACAACGACGAAGTGGTTGCAACAGATGATGGAAAGGCTGAGACATTAGCCAAGCATTATCTGTCAATTTATTCTGTGGAGGAGGGTGCGCCGACCTCGATGGTGGATGGCTCGCCGCTGTTATGATATGATATGATATGATATGATGGTATATTTCTCGATCGTGGTCGAGACGCACGCGCAAGCGTATGATCATGATGTACAACGTTACTCAGAACAATGAACTATACAGTAATTTCAAGAAAGCGAGTCGAAAACGTGAGAAGCAAAACAACATAGCTACAGATAGTTTGAATCGACAGAGGTGATAATGGTTTGCGCGGCAAATATGGTTTAGTTTCTAATTCGAGTTGGTTGGTGGTGGCCCGTGGAAATTCAAAATATGTCGTGGAAATATATCGCTAAGGATGCATTATAAACCAAAGTAGTGCAAGCTGTGGATAACGGAGGCCTACTGGGGTTCTGTGCACGGAATAAGTTATGAACATGGAGAGATGAAAGAAATGGGAGTATACTCGTGAACTTTGTTGAGTATGAAGAGAACGGCTCTGTATGAAGACGATGGTGGATATTCCCGGTTATAAGAAACGGAGTGCGTCAAGAAACGGGGAGACATGAGCAAACTTTGTGGGAGTGGACTAGGAAACGATGAGTGTGGAGGAAACAGCAATCCATATAAAAGGTGAGTTTAGGATCAGGACCAATAACCCGTATCATTCAGAAAAAAGGGAGCGCAACTTGAAGGCCTTGAATTGGTGAGGAGTCAATTTCAAGCGGGATGCCAATCGAAAGTAAAATGGAATTTTGCAAGAGAAAACCGAGTGAAAAAAACCTCCGCGCAGGCTCGCGCCTTATTGTTCTGTTGCGCTGACAAAAAATGTATTGTTTTATTGATTCTCAGTGATATTCGGCGTCATAATTGGGAACCACGGATGGGGGGATAAGTGGACTCGCGTTCGGATGGCGTATCGAATTTTAATGAGTAAAAGTTTCCAGTGTTGCTTATTCTGGCTCCGTTATTGGATTGTTTCACGTGATACCAAGGTGACGTGCAGCATCCCGTGGGTATGGCTCATCAGGCGGGGTAAGGGACGTGTCAATCAATCAGTAGAAGTTGGCCTGTGAACAGTTATTTGTGAAGGCTCCAGCAGTGACATCAGTAGTGGAGGTGTTGCGCCAGAAGACGCCTACCAATCTACTGGTAAGCAGTTGGGAGTGATCAGGTCGTGTGGCTCGATTGCAATCCCGTTCCGTATAAAAGGTGCCATTTAGGTTTCTGTCGGTACAGGTCAAAGTGTGGGCATTGGTCACCGAAAGTGGAGCCCGGAAGTGGGCGACGTCAAATCTGAAATAAATGATGTTAGCAGTCTGGACGTGGTTCCAGCTGTTAGTTATTATTATAAATAGCGACAGTTAGTAATGAGCTGGTTGGCTTTATGTGAGCCCTCAGTGGCACATTTTATACTCCGATCTGGGTTTTAGTTCGAGAGCTAAAGTAACGTCGGGTTGCAGGAGGTTGATGAGTACTACTACAGGCTAGCAAGATAGCTTGAAGCGGGTGGGCTGCTGCGTCTGCATTTCAAAGGGTAAATGGCTTGCACGCAATTAGAGGTTGTGAAGAGCAATTAAGTAAGATTTCGGAAAGAACCACTAGGGCGTCGGTGGTAATGTGTTAGGGAAAGTTGTTATCATGCAGAGAAACGTGGACGTGAGTTCATCTGTGCTCCTACTCGGTAGTGCCAACCTACTGAGATTAAACTTAAAAGTGAGAAGGAAAATCTCATGACGTGGTGGATGCATGAGTACCATATTTGTTATAAGACTGATGAGGGATAGTCAGTGGGGAATGGAAAATATGAACGGTTCTCCGTGTTCATTTTTTGTAGACTTAAGTGAGGCAGGTGTTGGTCATCTGTTGCCTCGGTAGTGTTACCAATATGCTACCGTATGTTATCCATGTCAGTGGGCTTAGAGTCCAGGCTGCAGTAGTGATTGTAGTTGGCAGGGGGCTGTGGTTACTGTCAGGTAGGGTTGTAAACCTAAGCGTGGCTTGGACGCTAGGACATCGGGAAGGCCACATTCTAAGAGAGATGACGGAAGGTGAAGGGGCATAGTTGGAATAGGTGACCGGTTTTCACTGTGCTCTTATCTTTCTCTTATTTATTTATTTATTATTATTTTTTTCCTTTTCCGGGCTTCACCGCGGTTGTAGTTATTCGTCAGGTATGTCGATACGCTGTCCAGGTCATCGAGTTGAAAGTCAGGGCTATGGTAGCGATTGTATTTGACGTCGATATGCATGCTAGGTGAGCTTATGGGGGGTATGGGGTGAATGAAACTTAGAGCGGGGGGTGGGTAGGAGTATGTGGACAGTCCAGTGTGTTTTCACTCCAGTCAGTCTCGTGTGTGAAAACCAAAAGCTTGTCGAGCGGACAAGGGCAATGTGGGGTTTCCCCTTTCGCAGGATTAGGTCTGAGCTGATGTGAGACATACCCATAGATGAAGGTTGCCCAATTCCTTCACAGCCCGATGTCAGTGGTATTTGGTGATGGAATCTGTCCCACGAGGTCTTTTTTTCTACTGTTCATTTTCCTTTTTTTGTTTCCTAACAGAGGGGTGGTTGAGCCCATATAGGAACTTTCCATAGCCCCTCCGCTCGATCGCAATTTTATGCGTATTTGTCTTTTTTTCGCAACTGCTGGGGGTGGTCTGTTTTCCCCACGTTCAAACGACGCTATGGTATGGGTTCCGTTTACATCAGGGGTTTCGCTAGCATGGGCTTGAAAAACAGAGTGGGACTATGCAAACACACGGAGTAGGACAACGAGCGTTGTAAAGCACAAACTAGCATACGTGTGTCAGTCTCATACAGCGCCAGACCATGCCTAAGACCATCAGAGACCATACCGGGCTAGCTGATGTGGATGAGTTTAGCTCTGCTGATGGGAAATAGTGGGGAGCATAGAATGGAATATGATAGAAGTTGGTAGATGGTGGATACAGGGGGGAGACGAGAGGAAAGGCCACCAAGTAGGTATTAGCAGGTATGCTTCTGGGATAAAAGGTTCTGGAATGAGACGATTAGGAAAGGCGAAATGAGGCCGGACATAAAACCCAGGCGAGTGGTGGTAGCCAAAATGAACGGCAAAGGAGTGAAAAGATCAGGTAAGGTGGTAAGCAGCGGAACTCAGTGTCCTAGGGTCCAAAGACACATACCTATTTGCTGCAGGGACATCTAAGCCTAAGAAACTTAGACTGGTTGGCAGTAGAACACGAACATAGTCGATAATTAGGAGAACTGGCAAGCATTAAACTAGGTATAGTTATAAAATTCAGCAAACTGTGGCTACAGTAATATAGATTGTGTGCAATATAGAGTAAAAGAGAATGGTTGCTCTGGCGTTTGTCATCGGGCGAGAGATGAAAGTTCTAGTGCAGTAATCCTAGTAATCAAACCCGTTTACGAAGGCCACCTCTTCGGTGACGGTCTGGCCGGTAAGAAGGATCACATTGGGAACAGTCAAGGAGTGATCCAGCGAGCCTCTGGACTGGGAAATTGAGAGATTGTCGCGGATGTTTAGCGGGAGTTTATTCCATAACTTTGAGTATATATATATATATATATCTGTACGTGGATGCGACTATCGGACGGGTCATGAGAAAGCGGTCGAACGCAAAAGACTGTGTCGCGTTGTGATTTTATAATCAAGACAATCTTCATATGCTTGGTCCATGTTAATGTTATCACGGGTCATGCTAATTACAGAAGATGCGTCTAGGATTTTGCATATTGCTCCTTTAAATTGTGTCAGCGTGCGACACGATCGCAGTGAGTCCGGAAGCTTATTCCAGAGGCTGGGGTAGATAATCAAGAAATATCTAGATCTGATTGAGAGTCTAGATTGGGGGGTTGTAATGGTGAATTGCCTGTGACGGAGGGAGTAGGGAGTCTCACTAGAGAAACCGAGTGGGTAATCAGATGAGTGGACTTTTGAATGCAGGAGATTGAAGAGAAATGAGAGATTGAGCTTGATACGACGTAACCATAGTGGTTCAAGCCGGAGTAGTTCGCACCTGGCTCTGTAGTTAGGGTTGGGAGAGGTGGCCAGTAATTTTTTGGTGAAGGAGTGTTGCACTTTCTCTATGTTGACCCGGTCGGCCTTTCGCATCTGGGTAAAGACTAGGGGGCAGTATTCCAGTAGCGACCTGGCGTGAGTCTTGAATATCAGGAGCTTACTCTCCTGAGTACGGTATGTCCTGAGGATAAGTGCAATCATCCTTCTTGCCTTGCCAACTTGGGTCGGTGCTTGTTCATGGAAGTTGAAGGAACATGAATAATGCAGGCCCAGATCTCTTACCACATGAGTAGTGGGTATCGGCAGACCATTTATTTTAAGGAAGCCAGTTGGAACGTGGCATTTGTAAGAAAGAAGGGAGCTCTTAGCTGCGGAAAACTTCATCAGCCATCGAGTAAACCATTCGTCAAGGGACTCCAAGTCTGACAGAATATCACTGACAGCTGAGTGCATGGCGTTCGCCTCAAAAGTATAGACTAGTTTTATGTCGTCAGCAAAGAGGAATGTCGCGCCATGACGCACGACTTGGAAGACGTCATTTATATACATAAGAAACAAGAGAGGACCTAAAACGCTACCCTGTACGACCCCGCTAGTAACTCGTTTGGGCCGAGAGGATGTTCCATTGACGATGACAGTTTGAGAACGTTCAGAGAGGTAAGATGATAGCCAGGACAGAAGGGGGCCAGCGACTCCGTAGGATTTAATTTTTGGCAGTAAGCGGGCGTGAGATACACGGTCGAACGCTTTAGTCATGTCGAGAAAGATGACGATAATTGACTTGCTGCTATCAGCTTTAGAAGTGATTAAATTAAGGAAGTCCATCTGACATGTGAGGCACGAACGAGACTTTAGAAACCCATGCTGAGCTGGGCTGATGAGATTCCGAGAAGTCAGGAAATTTGCAAGCTGGTCCTTTACTACCCTCTCCATGAGCCTGGAAACAATCGAAGTGGGGTTTATTGGGCGAAAGTTACCCGGATCATGCAAAGGCCCATTTTTGTGTTTTGGAATTATACAGGACGCTTTTCATTGAGCTGGGTAGACTCCGGACGACATAGATAGTGTAAAGAGGTTCAGCAATAGGAGCAATAGGTCAGGTCCTCCAGATCGAAGTAGGACAGGTGGAAGGTCGTCAGGCCCTGGATGATGGGAGGGTTTCGTGTTGGCCAGGAATTTCCTGATGTTGGCCGTGGTAAATGTTATGATTGATATCCCGTCCTGTGTGAGCATCGGATAGCAGAATGGTGGAGGGTTTGTGTCCGTCATAAGAGCTGAGGCGAAATAGCAGTTGAAAGCCTCAGCCATATCTTCTGGCGAGACAAGGTGGGTGCCATTTTGGATAAGGAAAGGGATATTGTTTCCATTGCTGAGCGAGTTTCGAGATTTTAGCAGTCTTGAGAGAAGCTTCACACTGTGAGGCTTCTGTAGGGCAGTCCATTCTTGCTTTTTGAGTTTATTCTCGGTTGCTGCATAGTGATCACGGCAGAGTCGGCTTATTCTGAGTATCAAAGAGAAGTCTCGATTCCTGAGGAAAGAGTTCTGGAGCTTACAAATTTTTTGTCGAAGTCTGTCAATTTTGGTAGTCTTGGCTCTAATATGTCTAACGGTTGAGGTAAGGCAATTTATGGAGGAAAGCAACTTGACTTAGAACACATCGGCTGCTTTTTGCGGATCAGATGTGAGGAAGAAGTCGGACCACTCAAGGACCCGGATGGAGGTAGCCAACTGGGCCCAGTTAGTCGGTCTGTAGGTGTTTTGGTTTTTGATTTCGACAACTTCAGGTAGGCATGATTCTTGTGTAACATTGAAGTGACATGTGACCATTTTGTGGTCAAAACCGGGGAGGTTTTGTGTGACGGAGACGTTCACGTCACGGAGGCCATGAGTGAACACCAGATCGAGGATATAGTTATGCCTTGTTGGTGTGGAGACATGCTATGTCCATCCCGCAGCGTAGGTGTCCAGAAGGAAATTGGATAAATGGGAGGGGGCAGTCATCGCATTCCAACAAATACCCGGGGTGTTAAAGTCTCCTGCTATGATCTTCGGACCTAAGGATAAAGTAGAAATGTACTCGAAAGCCCTAATGATATGCGGGAAATCAGAGTAGCTAGAGGCAGGTGCGCGGTAGACGCGTCCAATATGAAACACGTTTCCAGGAATTAGGACGGAGAGCCAAAGAGAGTCGGGAATACAATCAAGCACTGGGTGGTGGAGGCGGGTGGTAGTAAATCTATGTTTATTGTATGCAAGGCAACCACCGCCTTGGCGGTTCACTCTGCTTACTCGAAAGGAGTTATAGCCTACCAACGAAACAACGTCATTTGGGTAGTGGTCGACTAACCATGTTTCTGTAACCAGAACGATGTCAAAGCTAGAAGCAAGTACATGTTCCCTCAAGTGGTTAATTTTGCTTAACAGCGAACGGGAATTCAACAGTAGGAGGGAAACTCTGCCTGTAACTTTGAGATTACAAGGCGCTAAAGCTCCGCGTGAGGGTAGCGGAAGACTATTGGGGCCGAGTATGCTTCCGGCAGCCGGGTTGTCAGTCAGGAGGGTGTCGCCAGGGGGAGTAGTAACTGGGCTTGGGGGTTTGGCAGGTGGGTTACATGGTAGTTGTTTGTAGGGTGGTGGGTGGTCGCCTATATAGGGCAAGGATGGGGGGAGGACCTCGGTTGTTCCACGGGTTTGATGAGTTGAAGCCTGGAGGGGGACAGTGTAAGGGAAGAGGGATGGGGAGGTGCTGTTTGGGAGAGTAGTTTGAATTCGGGGAATATTCTCGGAGGGGGCCTTCAGGAAAAAAGCGGCCACGGACGGATGGCAGTACTAGGCCAAGAGACGTAGATGGGTCTTGTGGGAGTGGGTAGCTAGGTGGGGCACGGAGATTGTTCCCGGGGAGTGACTGGGAAGCGGTAGAGTTATAGATTAGTTGGTGTGGCGGATAGTAATGTAATGGAGCAGTGATTGACTTAAGACGCGTAGGAGGCGATCTGTTTTTGATGTTCACCCTTTTTGAAACAGGCCAAAGCGATTGCTTCTTCTCCGTCTGTCCAGCCTCTTCTCTCCGTGGTCACAGCAGAAAAGTTTTCAAACCGAGGCCACGCACTTCACTAAGGATTAATTTTTTAGCTATAGGGTTATTACTCTGTGGAATGCACTTCCGGGAGATATTGTTCTCTCGCAGAACAAAGCTATCTTCAAGAAAAAGCTAGACCTCTACCTGGGTCTCTCCCAATAATTCCCTTTGTCGAAAAAACAAACAAAGTAGATGTCTTTCATCGCATATTTGTTCATGAATGCCGCACCCCCATTCAGCTTAAGGCAGTGTCTACAGTGTGACACTGCATGACGTTGTGTATCTCGTTTTTGCTGCCACACCCGCCCCCTACTTCTTTTTACTCTCGTTTCAGCTCGGTGAATCCGACAGCAGGTCAAAGATTTCCTCAAGAACCGGGACAATTAGGCTCAAAGCCTTGAACCCGTGTAGTACTAAGTCGGATGTGCAGAACTACAGGCCGGTAAGCCTAACTAGCATTCTCTGTAAAGTCCTCGAGAAGATCATCCGTGCCCATATCTGCCAGCACTTACTGCAGCACTCCATGCTAAGCCCGGCGAAGCATGGATTCCTGAAAGATAGATCTTGCCTGACCAACCTCCTGTGATTCTTAGATGAAGTAACTCGACGACTGGACGAAGGTAAGCAAGTTGAGGTATGCTACCTCAACTTTAGCAAGGCGTTCGACTCCGTTAATCATCGTATTTTGCTACGCAAGATGGAGACTTTCGGTATATGTGGGCCGGTATATAGGTGGCTGGAGGACTTCCTCTCCCACAGGACGCTTTACGTCAAAGTGGGGGACAGGTGCTCCAGTTTGGTGAACGTCACCAGTGGTGTACCTCAGGGATCCGTCCTAGGCCCGGTCCTATTCTTGTTATTTATTAATGACCTAGCATCCACTCTTCAATCGCCCAGCTTTATTTTTGCGGATGATGTGAAGACTGTTGGATCTAAGGGTAGGGCGGACTTGGGCAGGGTAATAGGTACCGTCCTGAACTGGGCTTACAAATGGGACTTACCTCTAAACGCTCAAAAAAGCCATTTGTTGTCAAGGACAACAGAGAGCCTAACTGTCGCTCATGGTCAAGGGCTGTTCACCGTAGAGGTAGCCAGTAGGGTCAAAGACCTGGGGATCATCATGAAAAGTGACTTCAAATGGTCGGAGCAGTGCAACGCTGCTGCGCATAAGGCTCGTGAGGAGCCCTTTAGACTGCTATCAGCTTTGTCTTGCCGGAAGCCGGAGGTGTTCGTACCTATTTACATGGCTATAGTACGACCTCACTTAGAAGGTAGCGTGCGGGCTTGGTCACCCTTCTACAAAAAGGACGCCGCCTGCCTCGAGAATGTCCAACGTCTCGCCACGCGAATGGTTGAAGGGTAGAGGGGTAAGACTTACGAGCAGAGACTCTGTGACCTGAATCTCTTCTCGTTGGAAAGGAGGAGACGTCGAGGGGATCTCATAGAAACGTTCAAGGTAATGAAGGGCTTTTCTGGCCTTAGACCAGATAGTCTATTCCGAGTGGCCGTAGACTCCAGAACAAGGGGACATGAAAATAAGTTAATAAAAGCCCGATCTAGGTTGATGGCTAGATCGCACTTCTTCAGCAATAGGGTTGTGAACAGTTGGAACGGACTGCCTGGTGAAATGGTAGATCTGCAGATAGTTCAATCCTTCAAAGGTGCCCTAGATCGCAAGTGGTACGAGATCTTTCCTTGTAGTGAGCCTTGAGTATATCAACTAGATGGATGACGGGTAGCACTGTGGTCCTTCTGGAGTATGTTTTGGCAGACTTTTTCCCTCATTGCATACTGTCTCAGTGAACGCTCACGATGCATATTGTCTCTCGCAGTTGATGTGCGATGAGGTTTTCCGTTTCCCTCTCATTTTTAGCGGGGATTCGACGAAATACACTCGGCAGTGGTGGGTGCATAACTGGCGTGCATACCATCGAAGGAATTCTGGACGCTCGATTGGCCGTGGCCATTACCTGTCCTGTGCAGACTGAACTGAACTGAACTGAACTGAACTTCAAGACTTCATTTAAGTTTATCTTTATCTGTGCTGACTGGATCCTGAATAATGTCAATGCCCCCCACCATTGATATAACCGCTTGCTCAGATGAGGCTACTTTCCCCATGAGGCAGTGCGATTCCCCCTCCGTGGCCAATGCCTCACTCCTCAATCCGGACGAAACGGTCCTTCATAATGCGCTGGCAACGGATGCACTAAAATGTGCAGTCCAAAGTCAGGCTGCAGAGATAGCCGAGTTAAGGGCCACCGTCCACACCCTTAAGGATGAGCTGTCCAGCCTGAGGAGTTTGGTAATCAAATCCCTCCCAGTGTCCCAGGCAGCCGATCAGGTTTGTAGAGTTTCTGAGCAGCAAATTCTTGACGCCGCCAAGATTTTACAAGATACCGAGAATTGCTCCAAGCGAGTCATCCTTTGGGGCCGCTTCCTCAGTTCAGATCACCCTCATGACACCTACGCCCAGGTGTTTAACCGCCTTAAGCTCCCTTTCCCACTTAAAGGTCGGTCCACTTGGTTGGTAACCAAACGCACCAACCGGGTTCACGGTATTCTCATTGTAATGGGTTCCACAGATGCAGCCAAACGAATTGTTTCCTTGGCCGCAAAGCTCAAGGAAGAAATTAAAGGGCTCAAGGGCGTATCCATTGATAAGCCACTTCATCTGAGGCTCCGCAGTGAGAAGGCTAAGCCAAAAATCCCACAAAAAGCTGATCCTAAGCTCAGAGTGCTGCCAGTTGTCCAGGTAACTCGCCTTGAGGACCGAGCTGCATGCCCACCATCCCTCGCTTCCCTACTGACACCATTTCCCATCGCCGAAAGTACTCCCAGTAGTAGGCCTAGTGCCACTAAACATCTGTCGCCTACGAAAAGCATCCCAGGCCCCATCATAGCCAACAAGACTGTTTCAACGGACGAGACTCACTCATCCTTGAGCCTAGACATGAACCTGCAATCTGTTTCTACTGAAAGAAGCAGTGAGGAGGTTAAAGCACCAGATAATATATCTGGTGCTGTCATGAAAAATAAGCTCTTCAACAAGATAACTCTGAATAGGGCATCAAGCAGTGCGCAGAAGGGCAAACCACGAAAGGCAGCCCACCCTTTTCGGAGACCGAAGGATGTAGGCCGTCCGCCTGGATTGATACCCCCCAGGTTACTAGACATCAAAACCTACCGGTCCCCCCAGCAGTCTGCTTACCCTCTAGCCCCCCAATATCTTCAGCCCCCCACTCTCCCAGGACCTTTCCATCCTCAAATCCCCCTCTTTCCCCCTCCTCAAATCCAAAACCAGCTGCCTCTGGCGATTCTGCAACAACTCCTGAGCATGTGCTCAAGTGTTTTTACAGCAATTGCCTGAGTGTGTTGAATAAGATCCCGGAGCTTCGGCAGCTTGCAGTGGATAAGGAGCCTCAGATCATAGCCCTCACAGAAACCTGGCTCACCCCTGACATACTTGATGCCGAAATATCCATTCCGGGATACTTCACAGTAAGGCGGGACTCCAGTAGAGGTCGTGCCGGCGGGGTAATCATATACTACGATAATTCGATCCCTCCTCCCACCTTACTGACAACACCAACCTTTTCATGTATTGATTGTCTGTGGGCCGTGTTTAACCTCTCTAGGACAGATACCCTATTGCTCGGTGTTGTCTACCGTCCTCCCGCATGCAATTCAACTGACAGCATAGGTCTCATAGACTTATTAGGCTCCCTGAACAGCTATACAGACTTCACCCATCTGTTAGTCACTGGTGACTTCAACTCTCCCAGTACAAACTGGCAAAGAGCTGATGCCCCGGATATCACTTTCGGTAAACCCCTCCTTGATCTCGTACTGAAAAACTCATGGGTGCAGAACGTAAGAGATCCGACTAGATATCGCACAGGCCACGCCCCGTCCCTACTAGACCTGGTCATCACCAATGATCGGTTCCTAATAGATGTGGTGCATTACTTGCCGCCCCTCGGCAAAAGTGATCACATTCTCATTGGATTCGATTATATCGTGAAATGGCCTCCTCTTCCGTCAGAAACTAAGATTTTGAGATCCTTCAAAAGGACCAACTTTGACCAAGTCTGTGCATTTTTTCGCTCCCAGCTAAATTTAACTAACTCAGGTAACTCTGCGGACGAAATGGCAGAGAATCTCAGAGAGTTAATCTCCTTAGCTGATAGGCATTTTGTCCCCAGAATTCGTCGCCCACAGACCGCTAAGCGACCCCTCCCTCGCCCCATTAGGCGCATTCTAGACGAACGCGCACGCCTCTTTGCTAGATATAAAGCCACAGGCCTTGCCCGTGATGCAGAAGACTTCAGGATCATAAGGAACATATGCAAAGACAAGATTAGGTCCTATCAGAATGCAGTCCAGCGATCTGTACTTGATCGAGCACGGACCAATAAGGCATTTTTCTTTCAGTACATGCGCCGTCTAAGGGGCACAGCTCCGACGCCATTAGCTCTCAAAGATAGTGCCGGATCTCCAATCACTTCCCCTAGCCAAGTAGCCGAGGCATTCAGCTCCTACTTCCGTACAATTTTTAGCTCCTTTCCCATATCATCCCACCCTACTATGCACCCGTTATCTCTGACCACTACCCTTAACCGAGTAACTATTCCCATTGGTGCAGTCGCTCAAGGTTTCCGACGGCTCAACCAATATTGCTCCATGGGTCCTGACCTAATCCACCCCCGTATTCTCAAGGAAGCCGCGGATACATTAGCTGCTCCTTATGCCTCGCTTTTTCAGCGATGTGTTGACGATGGAGTTTTCCCCCGTAACTGGAAAAAAGCAGTGATCGCACCCATCTATAAGAAGGGTAGTAGACACCTTGCTTCTAGTTACAGACCCATAAGCCTCACTAGCATCCCTAGCAAAATTTTTGAGGGAATTCTTAAGAGTGAGATTCTTTCCCATCTTCATAGAAATAAGATCCTCTCCCCGTCCCAACATGGGTTTCTTCCTGGCAGGTCATGCATCACCAATATGCTTACTGTCATGGATAGTCTAACGAAAGCCTATGATGATGGCCAGCTCTCACACGCTGTATTCATCGATTTTGCTAAGGCCTTCGATAAGGTCCCACATGCCCCTCTTCTTTATAAGCTGCAGACGTACGGGATCACAGGCTCCATGTTGGCCATCCTACGTAGCTTCCTTACCGACCGCACCTTTGTGGTTAAAGTCGGGAATGTTTTGTTTCAACCCTCCCCAGTAACAACTGGGGTCCCCCAAGGGTCGGTCTTAGGTCCTCTTCTTTTCCTGATCTATATAAACGATCTACCGACAGCCCTTCCTGCGAACATTGCCATGTACGCAGATGATGTAACCCTCTGGAGTTCAAGCGTTAAAGACCTGCAAATTGCAGTTTATGAAACAAAACGCTGGTCCGAGGATTGGAACCTCCCAGTTAATGATGACAAATGCGTGAGCATGTCTTTCGGCAGAGAGACTGGTCACACGTTTTCCATTAATGGAGCAGCCACTCTGCCAAGGGTTGACCGACACAAGGTGCTCGGCTTCTGGTTAGATTGTAACCTATCCTTCTCTCATCATCACGAACTTGCGAGCAAGTCTGCCTTTCGAGTTCTAAACATGATTCGAAGGTCCTTCCCGCGCATATTTAAGGATGATTTCCCCATAATTTTCGGCACTTATATCCGACCTCTGCTGGAGTACGGTAGTCAGATAGTGCACTCTGGTCTTGTCCGAGACCGTGAGATCCTAGAAAGGGTTCAGCGGGCCTCCACCAAGGCAGTAAGTGGTCTATCCCATCTACCTTATCCCGTCCGCCTCTCACTCCTCAACCTCTATCCCCTTGACGTAAGACGCGTAAGAGGTGATCTGTTTTTGATGTTTCACCTTTTTGAAACAGGTCAAAGCGATTACTTCTTCTCCGTCTGTCCAGCCTCCTCTCTCCGTGGTCACAGCAGGAAAGTTTTCAAACCGAGGCCACGCACTTCACTAAGGATTAACTTTTTTAGCTATAGGGTTATTATCATGTGGAATGCACTTCCGGAAGATATTGTTCTGTCGCAGGACAAAACTATCTTCAAGAAAAAGCTAGACATCTACCTGGGTCTCTCCCAATAATTCCCTTTGTCAAAAAAAACGAACAAAATAGTTGTCTTTTATCGCATATATGTTCATGAATGCCGCACCCCCACTCAGCTTAAGGCACTGTCCACAGTGTGACACTGAATGAGGTTATATGTATCTTGTTTTCGCTGCCACCCCCGCCCCCCCTCCCGCTTCTTTTTACTCTCGTTTCAGCTCGGTGAATCCGACAGAAGATCAAAGATTTCCTAAAGAACCGGAACAATTGGGCTCAAAGCCTCGAACCCGTGTAGTACTTCAAGACTTCAAGACAACTAATCGTGTACCGCATTTAGAGCGCCTTTGGGACACACTCGGAGGCTGTCGTCGGTGTGCCGCGAGCAGCTGATGTGGAGTTGTGTGTAGCTCGGCATTCATTTAGACTAAATTGGTGAGTTTACATCGTACAAATTATTCAGGAGTCTGTCGTCCTGGTTTTATGCACTTTTTGTTTCCTTTTGCCGAGTTGTAACTGCTTGGGCATATTCACATTTAAGTTTGGGATAGCACGAAAGTCAATAGAAAATGTACAATGTATGTTTGTTTCGGCTTGTGTATTATAATATTTTGCGTTCACTAAGTCTAGGCTGAAAAAATCGTTACTGGCAAATTTTTGGCAATCGTCGATCTAGTAAGGTCTTTTACGCAAACGGACTCAGAACAAAATGCTTGAGAGAATAACTCCGTCACGAAGGTTTTCTGGCGGAACTGCACACGTTCAAGTCCTCCGCACTCGTAATGTGGACAGCAAGTTTGTAGCGTACTACTCTGTCTATGTGTTACACTAAATTATTGTCAGCAATATCTAAGACGACACTAGCAAACTAAGATGGGCGGAGGAGCGTGCGGTGATAAAAAGGCCAAAGGGGTATGTACATTAAGAATTAAAACGAAGCAATCGGTGTGACTCAAACTCACAGTTGTTCAGTGTTCTTGTGATCAGGAAATGAGCGTCGAAGAGCCAATATCCGCCAATGTCTTCAGTTCAGTTCGGTCTGACAGCCATCCGTTGGACAGAACAGGATGGTATTGAGCGAAGTGCCAAGAGACGCCGTTGAAGCTTCTTAAATGTTTGTTCCACTCAGTTAGTTCCGACCGATATGATTCCAAGACACTCCAAACCAGAAGATGAGACCGTGCCAGAATTAAAGATTTATTTACAGCCTTTTTGTATTGCGCGGTGTTGACGACCAAAAGGTGTGTGTTTTTACATTAAAACGTCGGTACAACAAAGAAGTGTCGCACCAAGGGACGTTGAAATCATGGAAAAAATCGGAAATGTACAGGTACCTATTAACTCCCCCGCCGGAGCGTTTGTTGTACAAAATAAACGCTCGATAGAAAAATAGAAAGAAGAAACGGTTAGCGAAAGAAAACGTCAATTAACAAAGTCTTGAAATCTGACAGGATGTCGAACGTTTCTGCCGGAACGGCGGGTTACCAGGGAAGGTTGTTGCTGTGGTGGTGCTGGCGGGTGTGGTGTAGTGTCTGGTGTGATGATAGAGTTTGGATCATCAACAGGAATTGTTGGTGGTGTGTCTGTGGATGGTGATGGTGTCGGTGTTGCTGGTGATGGAGGTGTATCAAAATGCTCGGGTTTTAGTCTGTCAATGGAAACTGTGTCTGGCTTATCGGCTTTCTGAACCACGAAATATTTGTCTGTGCGACTAAGCACCTTAAATGGACCATCATACGGTGGTGTGAGTGGTTTGCGAATAGCATCGTTACAAATAAAAACGAAAGGTGACGTATATAGATCATTATGTACAAAAACGTGTGTGGATGACGAGCGAGTGGGTGTTGGACGAAGGTGTGACATACGGTCTTTGAGTTGTTGGACAAATTGGGATGGGTTAGGACTGGCATCGGTGCTGGGTTGAACATACTCCCCTGGAAGGCATATGGTGGTACCGAAAACGAGTTCAGCAGATGTGCTGTGGAGGTCGTCTTTGACTGATGACCGCAGACCTAAGAGAACTAGTGGCAGGTTGTCGCTCCAGTTATTGGGGTTTGGTTGTGATATCAATGCTGCTTTGAGTTGACGGTGTAGGCGCTCTACCATGCCATTGGGCGAAGGATGGTATGCAGTTGTTGTGATGTGTTTACAGCCAAGCAGTTTAGTGAACTCACGAAACAAAGTCGATTGGAATTGGCTGCCACGGTCTGTGATGACAGTAGACGGTACACCAAATGTAGTAGTCCAGTGCTGGAGTAGTACTTTCGCAATATTTTCTGCCGAGGTGTCGGAAATGGGTACTGCCACCGGCCAGCGTATGAAACGATCAACAGCGGTTAATAAGTGGGTATGTCCATTTGATGGTGGTAGTGGACCAGCAAGATCGACGTGAATATGTGTGAAACGGACGTCGGGAACGGTGAACGTACTGGGGGGAGAAAAAGTGTGGCGGTGGGCTTTGTTTCTCTGACATTGTAAACACTGCTTAGTCCATAATGCAATGTCGGAATTCATATTGGGCCAAACAAATCTGGCAGAAATGAGTTTGCGAGATGCACGGATACCAGGATGGGAACGAGAATGAAAATGATCGAAAACGATCTTCCTGTAGCAAGTTGGAACGATAGGACGAGGGTGACCTGTAGACCAGTCACATAGGACTGTGTCATCGGCTGAAGGTAGGGGAGAATCCTTGAGCTGGAGTGTGGAGGATGTGCGCAGTTCGAGCAAAGATGGATCATCACGCTGGAGGTTTGCCAGTTCCGTAAGATCAAATTTAGTCTGCACCGTGTTGATGTCAGGTCTGGATAATGCATCAGCCACAACATTATCAACTCCACGTACGTAGCGGATGTCTGTTGTGAACTGAGAAATATAATCCAAATAGCGGATATCTCTGGGTGAATGTCGGTCAGGCTTGGCATGAAGTGCGTGTGTCAGGAAATGACGGATGGACAAGTAAATAGCTAGGAGTTCACGAGAAAACGTGCTGTATTTTGTCTGTGCCGCCTGGAGTTTTTGCGAGAAGAACGCTAAGGGCTGTAATTGATTGTCCAAAAATTGGTGAAGCACTGCACCGACTGCAGTATTTGATGCATCAGTCGTTAGGACTAAATCCGTATTTGGATCCGAATGTGGATGATGCAGCATGGTGGCATCCGCGAGAGCTTTTTTTGCTTCTGCGAAAGCTGTTTCGGCCTCGGGAGTGAAATCGATCGTCTTGACGTTGGACTTGAGAAGATCGGTTAAAGGTGAAACGATGGTCGCACAATGGGGAATGAAGCGACGGTAGTAGTTCAAAATTCCCAAGAAACGTCGTAACTGTGTGATCGTTTGAGGTGCAGGAAATGACAGGATGCTGCGCACCTTATCTGGGAGGGGTGTCAAACCGTTTTGATCGATATGGTGCCCGAGAAAGTCGAGGGACGGAACGCCGAACACGCATTTACTGGGGTTCAGCTGAAGTCCAGATTGTTGGAAACGTTGAAAGTGTTGATGCAAGTGGCTGGCATGCTCCGATGGAGAGGCGCTGGCAATTAAGATGTCGTCGATGTAGCCAAACGCGAAGGATAGACCTCGAAGCACTTCATCGACGAATCGTTGGAACGTCTGAGCAGCGTTTCTCAATCCAAATGGCATGCGAATGAACTCGAACAGGCCAAAAGGCGTGGTGATGGCTGTCTTGGGAATGTCTTCTTCGGCCACGGGGATTTGGTGATATGCCTTTACGAGGTCAACCTTGGAAAAGATTGTCTTCCCAGAGAGGTTCTGTGCAAAATCATGAATGTGTGGGATCGGGTACCTGTCGGTGACGGTGACGTTGTTGAGAGCACGGTAGTCTCCACAGGGTCTCCAATCACCAGATGATTTTGGAACCATGTGCAAAGGCGAGGCCCATGGGCTTGAAGACGGTCGAATGATGCCAAGATTCATCATATGTTCGAATTCAAGGCGTGCGATACGGAGTTTGTCGGCGTTGAGTCGTCGTGGTTGAAAGTTGACAGGTTGGCCTTTTGTGGCGATGTGGTGCTGCACAGCATGAGAGACTGGGTCGGTGAACTGACACGGTTTAGTGGGGGATGGAAACTCCTTCAAAATGTCAGCAAACGGCGATTGCGGGATCGCCAGCCGAATACCCAGGGAGTTGGTGCATTTACCAATGCCGACTGCACAAAGCTTGGTTGTGGTGTCTACCAGCTTGCGATTTTTGAGGTCCACTGTTAGGCCAAAGTGTGAGAGGAAATCCGCGCCAATAATGGGAGTCTGAACATCCGCCTGGATGAAAACCCATTGAAAAGAGCGTCGGAGGCCTAAATCAAGATTGATGGACCGTTGGCCGAATGTTGCAATATTTGTTGTGTTTGCTGCTTGCAGTGTATAGTGAGATGGTTTGAGGCGATGATGCTTGGGTGGGGGGATTACACTGATCTCGGCGCCGGTATCAATGAGGAATCGAAGACCACTGGATCGGTCAACGATATAAAATAGGCGACTTTCATGTGGAGGGCCAGCCCTAGTCGTCGCCGTTACTGGCTGGCCTGGTCGTTTGGCTGTGGGGTTTAAGTGCGGAATGAACATGGAGGATCACAACGGCGTGCCTGGGAGCTGAATGTGTGGTGGTACCAGCACCAGGTTTGTAACCGGCGGTTTCTGGACCGTGATCTAGGTCGATGAGGTACTTCGGCGGACACAGATCGATGAGTAGTAAATGCGTTGCACATTGAACTGACCTGATTGCACAACATGCGAACGGTTTCTTTTAGGTCCGTAATGTCCTCATCGATATGCGAGTGATGGGATGGGGAATCAGGACTGCGAGAAACGTCACCACGGCGATCTGGGGCAGGAACTGGTAATGTCGTAGGGGATTCGTGCGTCGGAGTGGTTTCGGCGGGTGATGTCATGTGAACGCAAGGTCTACCAGCCGGGTAGCATTCCATTATTCTGTCGGCGTGCTGTGCAACTTTGTCAAGAGGAGTAGTGGGCTCCAGCATTGACAGAACCTGCTGCATCGGGAGAGGTAATTTATCAACACATATCTCCCTGAAAATGGCGTCGTCCATTTGCCGTCCAGCCAGTAGCGACCGCATGTGGCGCATAAGCTGGGACGGAGTTTGGTCTCCGAGCTCCACCGACGTGAACAGCTCCCGGAGCATTTTCCGGCTGATTTTCCGGTACGCTGAATGACTGATTCCTTAGGCTTCGTGTAAGGAGCTTCTGGTGGAATGGGATCGAGGAAATCTTCCACGTCAACGGCGATGTCAAAGAGAAGTGCTTGGACAACGTGAGAGTATTTCACGCGCTCGCTGGTTATACGTCGAGGGGCAAATACGGCTTCTATTTGTCGAAACCACACTCGAGGGTTGGTCGGGGCAAAAACGGGCAGTTTGAGAGCAACCGCGTGGATGTCAATAGATTCGCTGTCAGACATGGTGAATGGTGTGGAACTTGGACCAAAAGAATCAAGCTAGTGTCAAATGATGGAAAAACAACCTGTGCTCACCAATTTTGTAGCCTACTACTCTGTCTATGTGTTACACTAAATTATTGTCAACAATATCTAAGACGACACTAGCAAACTAAGATGGGCGGAGGAGCGTGCGGTGATAAAAAGGCCAAAGGGGTATGTACATTAAGAATTAAAACGAAACAATCGGTGTGACTCAAACTCACATTTGTTCAGTGTTCTTGTGATCAGGAAATGAGCGTCGAAGAGCCAATATCCGCCAATGTCTTCAGTTCAGTTCGGTCTGACAGCCATCCGTTGGACAGAACAGGATGATATTGAGCGAAGTGCCAAGAGACGCCGTTGAAGCTTCTAAAATGTTTGTTTCACTCAGTTAGTTCCGACCGATATGATTCCAAGACACTCCAAACCAGAAGATGAGACCGTGCCAGAATTAAAGATTTATTTACAGCCTTTTTGTATTGCGCGGTGTTGACGACCAAAAGGTGTGTGTTTTTACATTAAAACGTCGGTACAACAAAGAAGTGTCGCACCAAGGGACGTTGAAATCATGGAAAAAATCGGAAATGTACAGGTACCCACAGTTTCCTCAGTAAGCGAACCATCGTCTCTCTTTCATGTATTAATGATACACTAACCACTACATTCAACCTAATCCATTCCTTTGCCGATGACGCCACCGTTCATTCTTCCATTTCTTACCGCACTTCCTACTATGCCAACACCAACATCGATTGTGACCGCAGTGCAGCCAGTGTATCTTTAGACTCCGACCTCCAACACATCTTCTCCCGGGGATCCCATAATAATATTGCATCTAATGCTTCCAAACTTCTCAATTTCTCCGAAACACCATTCGTTTTCTTCTCACCTACCCTTTGAGTCCACTGTGCTGCGTCTCACAGATTCTATCTCTCTTCCTGGCCTACCCAATACTTCTACCATATGTTGGTCCGCTTTCATATATCAGCTTGCCCCTTGTGCTGCGCGCAAAGTTGGTTTTCTGTTTCTCGGCGGATGCTCCTTCACACTAGCTCATTTACTGTACAGAGCTCAAATTCGTCCCGCACTTGAACACTGTAGTCACGTGTAGGATGGAGCTTCGTCTACCTCTCTCCTTAATCATGTTCAACAAAAAGCCATCCAGCTGATCGATGGCCTCTCTTCAACCTGTTATTCGAAGTCATTAACCCGTCGTCGGGTGGTTGCTTCTTTGTACCTCTCCTACCATTACTGTTTTGTATTTTGTTCTTCTAAGCTTGCTTCGGTAGTTCCTCTCCTTAAAAGCTCTCCCCGAATATCACGTACCCAGTCAGCTAACCACCCAATGAAGTCTCTGTCACTAGATGTCGTATTCCTATCTTCCAGTTTCCTTTTTGCGCAGACCTTTAATCTATGGAACACTTTTCACCGTGCACGTTTTTGATGTTTTTTTTTTTGTTCATTTGTGTATCAGAATGACATCTTTTTGGTTACCGAGCACGAGAGTTCGACAGACAGATCGCATAGCATTCGTGCCACTGGCCTAACCAACGACAGTCATCATCCCTCAGCTGTGCTCTGACCAAAGATTTTTCCTAGTGAGTACAAACCTCTGCCGTAAGAAACGGCCCAGACTCACATGGCGTCCTACTACATTTTCACAACGTTGTACTTTGGTTTCAGAGTTAACAAAACTCCTCCAAGCAATCTGGGATAGTGTGCAGATTCTCAGGAAATGGTGTGAATCGGTGATTGTGCCAATTTACAAGAAAGGTGACGGATCCTTTTGTGAAAACCACAGAGGAATTAGCTTGGTAAATATCGTATCCAAACTGCTCACCGGTCTTATTCTCCATCGATTATCCAGCGCCCGCGAAATGTGTACGCTTGAGAATCAAGGTGGATTCATACCCGGTCGGGGTTGTATCGACCACATCTTCACTCTTCGACAAGTCTTAGAGCACAGACACACCTTCCGTAGACCCATGGTTTCTGTCTTCTTTGATGTGAGAACGGCGTTCGACTCAGTCGACCGCACAGTTCTGTGGTTGTGCCTATCATGGAAGGGTGTGCCATGGAAATTTATTCTCCTTTCCAGTGCTTGAATACAAACAGCCAAAGCCAAGTTCATCCTTCAGTTTCAGTTTCAGTTTATTCAACCATTAACCTCGCACCCATGTTCTCTGGTTTCCGTTGCTACCTTCCGGCATTGTCTTGTAACGGGCAAAAACAATGGAAACATAGTGATAAAGATCCAGAAAGTCGAAGTATCAGGCGGGAATCAAGAGGACAGGGAAAGAGTTCGAATGCAACTATGCCACTGACCGCGACATCTAGTCATATTACCTAATGTCTCAAACCATTTAGTAGGCGGATCACCTGGACCCCCGACCCGGAAGTCTAACACGTCCTACTCGGACAAGTCCGCTGATCAAGGTTCTCATATGTTTTTGCCATGTTATGGACTGACTACCTCGGCCTTCCTTCCCATCACCACCTGCCTCAGAGAACAGCGTACACCGAGGAAGTCTATCACTGGGCATGCGTAACACATGTCCCAAACACCTTAATCTGTTTATATTCAGTACTTGATCCAGAGACTGACCTCTGGTTCTCAACACCTTACGCCGAACCTTATCATTGCTGATACGGTGTTCCCACCATACTCGGGCAATGCTACAGAGACATCGGTGCTCGAACACCGACAGTCTTCGTCTATCTTCTACCCTCAACGGCCATGTTTCTGAACCGTTTAAAACAAAGGACCTAACCTCCGTATTGTACACTATACACTTAGCAGACAATCGGATGTCACACCGGCACCACAGATGACGGAGGTTGGCAAAAGCCAAACGCGCCTTCTGTATACGCAATGACACTTCATCCGATATCTGTCCACCTGGTGAGATGTAACTGCCCAGGTAACAAACTCTATCCACTTCAGCTAGAGTTTCCCCTGCTAACACAAGGTTTGATGTTGAGCCAACCCAGTCCTGCAACAGCATATTACACTTTGAAGGTGAAAAACGCATCCCAAACATTCCTGCACTGTTGTTAAGGCTATCGAAAAGAGCTTGCAACTTACCTGAATCTTCACTCAGAAGAACAATATCGTCCGCATATTCCAAGTCAAACAGTTTACTGCCCGAACAAAAGTGGACGCCACTATTCTCAAACGAAGATAGGGCTATCTCAAGAATCAATTCAACTACAAAATTGAAAAGGAAGGGTGAAAGAGAGCAACTAAAGCCCTTAGTTCTTACAATAATCTGTCCGCAAGACAGCGGGGTGACTAAATGGAAGCCTTTCTGCTTGGACCCATTGTTCTTACACTGATTTTATCGACTCAGTTACCGGATCAAATTGACCCTCAACCTGGAGGACCGGAAGACTGGACTTCGTCGTTCCTCTGCCCATTTACCTTCCAGATATGACTGAATCTTCGGCTTGAGGTAAACCATCCTGTATAGCTCGTTGGGTCACTGGGGCGCGCAAGCCCTCGTACCACGTCAAGGTGCAGTCTCGTTGCGACGGATGGAGTGTCGTCGCGTATACAGAAGGCGCGCTTGGCTTTTGCTAACCTCAGAAATTCGTGGCGCCGACGTGACATACGACTGTCTGTCAAGGGTCGAGTGTATACTGCGGCGGCTAGACCTGTTCTTATATGAGGCTCACAAAATGGCCGTTAAAGATGGGAGGTAAGCAAAGACTGTCGGTGTCTGAGCATCGATGTCTCCGCAGTATTGTCCGAACACGGGGAACACCTTACCCGCAATGCTGAAGTTAGATGAAGGGTGTTGGGAACCATAGGTCTGTCTCAGGATCAAGCACTGAATCCAAACAGATTAAGTTGGCTGGGAAATGTGTTACGCATGTCCACCGATGCGCTCCTGTAGCCGGTAGTGATTGAAAAGTAGGTCGAGGTGGTCAATCCATGACATAGCAAAAAGGTATGCAAACCTTGACCAGTGAGCTTGGCGAAGTAGGACGTGTTGGACTTCCAGGTTGAGGTCCATGTGAATCGCCCACCAACCGCACAGCCAGTGGAGCACTTGCATTTGAACTCTTTCTATGTCTTCGTGATTCCTGCTTCTTACCTTGCTTTTGGCTCTTCTTCATTTCATGGTTCTGTTCTTTTTATCCCTGACTCGGATTTGCTGGAAGGCAGCAACCAAAACCAGAGCACAGAAGTGCGAGGTTATTGTGTGAATGAATTTGATACGTATTTGGTTACGAAATCCGAATGGTTGAGGCAAGCAGAAGACGGAGGCTTAGAATTCAGGCTTTATTTGACATACAACTGAACGGTGCGATCTGAAAACAACAAAGCAGAAATTTGATAGAACAACAGTACTAAAACTAAGGTAGGTAGAAAATAGTAAATAAACATGACAGAATTAAATTGAACTGCGTTGACAGAACGTATCGATGTCTAGGTTAAGGAACGGAGGGACATGTATCGAAATGGCTAGTGCAATTGTCGAGTCATCCCTCGCCTGAACTGAAAACGACCACAAAAAACGCGACTTCGTCGATCGTAAAACAGCATATGACTTTTCATCATCAGAAAAATCTGGTCCGAGTCATCCGAGTGATAACACGAAATTGGAACGCAAAGCTCCTAGCTCTTGGCGAGGCTGTATTGTATTGATATGTGTTTTGCGCTCATCCTCAAGAACCACTGGGAAGTGGCATCATTTACTTCAAATTTTTGTTGCACCTTCTTCGGCGGTCGACAGTAATCCACTGTCGTTCGGCTGGTGAGTACGCTCGATTTATTTGAACCTTATGTGATTCTCCACTCCAGACCTCAGGTTCTAGTTACCGGTCATTCTAAAAAGTGCAGTGGGCCTTTGTGGCTATGGGGTGTACCCCTTCCATTGCACCCACGCACGAGCATTGATCAAAAAATGACACCTTTATAGACTGTGATATACACAAACATGATCTTGAGCTAGTCTTGTTTGTGATCACATCCGGCACGTTTTTCCGAGAAACGCCGAAACGTTTCGCCAAAACGGTTTGTGTTGCCCTTGGTTCAGAAACCATCTCCATAATCTTTGCCTTCTCATTTATTGATGGTATTCTGTTCATGACATCCCACTGATAATTCGCACTGACTTTCTGATGAACAAAATGAGAATCTTCTCACTTATTGAGTGACAGCTAGTACTCTGGGGATATTGATTAGTGCGTAAAACATTATATTATAATGCATGAATTTTGTAAGCTTATGTACCTACATTTCAGTCAAGAACATTCGCTCAAAACCGTCCCACTTAAATTCTATCTTATACATGAAATGGAATCAAAAGAACAAGTTTATGCACCTAGATTAGTGCATCACTCGGCTATTACTCAATTCATAGTTATCCCCAGGCACTTCATGAAGTCGACTCTGAAAACGAAATCGTCATTAATTGCCACACTTTTCGTCAATATGCGGAAAAAGTTGAAGAAATATTAACATCTGGCATAATTTGTGTTGTACTGACCAGTTGGATGAAAATTGTCCAGTGCTTCAAGTATCCAAAGAGAATATCGGTTGCTTCATCGACTTTACACAAGATAACTGTTAAGGAGCGCAGTTTTATGTGTCCTCTGCTGCTGAAATGATAATGCTGGTTCATTCTTCTAATGCGGACATGCTCATCAGCAGAAGACGACGAAAAATCGATGAAAATGTTATAGGTGCTAGCGGATTTCATTTTACTGATCCTCAATAGGGAGGCAATATCTGGACGTGCTTCAAAAATTTATAGTTTCGATTATGGAGGTAATAACACCAGTTGCACGATGTTGTGTATGGTTCCGACAAGACGAAGCACCCACTCATGATACACAGCTGCTATGTATAAGATAAAATCTGTATGGAAGGGATTTTGAGCGAATGTTTCTGACTGAAGTATAAGCACATGAGCTTGCGAAAGTCATGATAAAATACAATGTTTTCCAGTATATTAATGGATTTCAACGACCTTGGTGGATTAGGTTTTAACTCAATTTGTATAAAGTCGATGCTGTTCATTCGTTTATTTTAATCCCAAGCATCAGTTGTATAAACTTAAAGTTGTTCTACCCAAGTGATTGGGAAGAGTGAACGAGTTTTTAACGCGTTGTCGATTAAAAGCCATTGTGCTTATTTTCGATAAGGTGACAGACCAGCTTAATTCTCAATCTTGCTTAGAATGGCTGCGGTCGAGAACGACTGATTTTCATTCTCCCACTGACGTGTTTTCAATCAACAACCCCATCACGGTCCATAATCAACCCCATCACATTGCGCTACTGATCCTAGATTGTGCACACGTGCACGCGTGCGCACGCACACTGACGCGCTCACTCAGCCACTCGGTTTTCAATCAAGGCCTATTTGCTCCACAGACCTAGTGACTGTCAAGCCTTTATGCGATAGGTAAACTGAACTTCGTCACCGATCGCAGGTAAACACTTAGTCTGTGGTTTGTTTTAGTTGCCCACGCCCCCATGTACTCTACCGGACTTGTTTAAAGCATGTGCGTTACTTATGGAATAAACTTTAGCCTCATTGACTTTATTGGTTGGTCTAATATGTGACTTGTTCTGAATAGTTGCGTGTGGCAACAGCCTTTACCAATCGGGTGCTACTTTTTGGAGTCACAAAGATTACAACAAGTATAAGTTCCTTTAATACTTTCGCCGCATACGTTATGCGAATTTCTTCGGCTGTTTTTTAATTGTTTATGGGGAATGGGAAGTCAACAGTCAGGCCACACCATTCGCGCCTCTGGATTCGGTTCCCAGCCATATCTCTCAGCGTCTCTAACCAACAATAATCCTCATCTTTTGGGCCCCAATTAGGAAGGCGGGAAGCACCAACCGAAATCTAAGCCGAAGCTAACTTCGTCATGCCCTTGTGCCAAGTCATAGCCTGACTACCACACCGCTTCTCCCACCCTTGCCCAGCACGTGCAAGAAGAGCACGAAAAGGTAAAAGATGGGCAGGCATACGCAAAACGTGCCCAAACCATCGGAGACGGTGTAGAACGATTATCTCTGTCAGAGGGCGACTATCAACACCGAGCACACGACGACGAACCTCGTCATTGCTCACTCGATGTTCCCACTGGACACGCGCAATGCTACGAAGATATCAGTGGTCAAATACAGAAAGCCACCGAACATCTTCAACGCGGAGGGTTCAGGTCTCGCAACCGTAAAAAAGAACACTACGAACTGTGGTACTGTGCACCTCTCCCTTGAAAGAAAGCCGAATGTCATGGTGAAGTCACAGATGGCGCAGGTTCGCGAAAGCTACTCTGGCTCTCGCAATTCGTGATGTGATCACCTACACAACACTCCTACTAGCTGTATTGATACCCATGAGGTACCTTAAGTTAATGATTACATGTAACTGGTCACCACAAAGCGTGAATGCAAGCGCAGGCTCCTGCCGGTCTTGAAGAACTGTCTTATACTTTGATGGCGCCGTGCACATAAGATATCCAGATACCTCAATCACCAAGCGGTCCAATGCGTGCTGAATTGCCTGTGCACTGCCGCTGAACAAGGCGATATCATTGAAGTCAAAAACTGTTCCTTGGGAGGAGGTCTACCCCACCGTTTGGAAGACCAACCAAATCCTATGTTTGATACTATTACTTACTTTTACTTTTACGCGACTATCTCCTGCGAGAGGATAAGTCGGCTCCATGGATATCATGAACCATTGCTGACCACGCGCGGCGGTCGGAGGCGAGCTCCGTACAGATCTTGATCCAGTCCTTTTTCCATCGCTGGGCTCCACAGACTGACCGAAGGCCTAGAAGCTCTACGTCTTTCTCGATTGTACTGGTCCACGTTTTGAGCTGCCCACCAAGGCGACAACGCCAACCAGGGCAGGGAGTGGGGCAGAGTGTTTGCTTGGTTATCTCTGACTCGGGTCGCCGAAGCGTATGGCCGAACCACTGAAGTCGTCGACGTTGGAGGAGGACGGGGAGAGCATCGATATCACAGCATCGTCTCCTTACCTCGTCGTTGGACACCCTGTCGCGCCACTTGACTTTGAGGATTTGCCGCAGGCAACAGTGGTCGAAAACCTCCAGCCTTCTGGTATCCTCAGTTCGTAGTGGCCAGGTTTCGCAGCCATAAATGAGTACGGGCCGGATGGCAGCACGGTAAACACGAACTTTGGTTCTTAAGCTGATTTCACTGCTAGTCCACATCGTTCGTCTTAGCTGAAGGAAGACTCTCCTGGCGCTGTCGATCGGTAATACCACTTCATCTTTTGCCTGGCCGTTCGGAAGCAGATTTGAGCCTAGTTATTTGAATGAAGGGACGTATTCGACTGGTTGGTCATTCATTGACAGTTGTTGAATTGTCGGGCCCAGATGGGTTGTGGAAGCTTTTGTTTTGGCCGAGTTTATTTCAAGTTGGATGGACCTCGAGAAGGAACTGGTTCCGTCGAGGATTGGTTGAAGCGTAGTGGGGGAGTATCCTAGCACGACAATATTATCCGCGAATTCCAGGTCCGAGATGTATATTTCCTGGCTAAGCTGAAAGCCAGGGTATCCGTATAATGCCTGTTGATTGTTCAATCAATAGCGTAGTTAAACAGCACCAGTGAGAGGGGACAGCCCTGTCTAACTCCGGTAGTGAGTGTGAACTCGCGGGACTCTTCACCATACATACGAACCCTAGCACCAGTTGTTGAGCAGTACCCTTTCAACAACCTTAAAAGCTTATCGGGCATCCGATCGGATTGGATTATGGTTCAAAGAGACTCGCGGTTAACCAAATCGAAGGTGGCTTGGAAGTTGATGAAACAGGTTACCGTTGTCTATTGAAACTCATAGCGATGCTCCAGTATTCGGCGCAGTTTGAAGGTTTGGTCCACACAGCCTCTGCCACGGTGAAAACCCCTTTGGTTTGGACGAATGCGCCGGTCTATTGCCTCGGAG
The DNA here is from genome assembly GCA_948099385.1 of Fasciola hepatica. Taxonomy (NCBI): domain Eukaryota; kingdom Metazoa; phylum Platyhelminthes; class Trematoda; order Plagiorchiida; family Fasciolidae; genus Fasciola; species Fasciola hepatica. The sequence continues at coordinate 1,641,914 of CANUEZ040000126.1, read as the reverse complement.
AAATGGGTTAGTAACAACTCACCAAAGATCTTTGCAGCCACATCGATCAGGCTGATCCCTCGGTAGTTCTCACATGCCGATTTATCACCTTTCTTCGGAATGGGCAGCAGTATGGACATTCCCCAGTTGGGTGGAAATGCTTCCGCTCTCCAAATGGAACCAAAAAGTGTACACTACACTATCCCACCTTACTAAAAGTAAGACATCTACCAAATTTAGCCTCACTTGAAAAATTTCTAAATGAGTACCTGTAGTCATTTTGGAAAGGAACACAAAATTGACCACGCTTTTTCCAATGATTCTGTCAGTGTTCTGGACTGTCTCACTAAGGCGAGGAAGAACGCTTCTATGCTCGCGAAGAATTTCTTTTTATTAGCGTAAAATAGTGATTAAATAAGATGCTGATCTCTTCACCCAGTCGTCCCACAAGACGTATTGGTCCGACTGGTGCAGGTAATCAAACCTGATGAGTTGTTGTTGAGGCTAAGGACCGCTTAACAGGATTCATTTCTCATTGTATCGATGGACGCCATCGATCGGCTATCCTGTCACTCGTTGCTTCGTTTTCTGGTACTGGACAGGTGCTGACATGCCGTTTGCTAACGAGACTTGTTGTCTAACAGTGGTTATTCAGCTCATAACCTCACAATGAGTATCAGTAGTTGAACTGAATTTTCGGTGACGACGAGGTTAACGTTAAGACACCGAAAATCCGACCGAAAACCAGGTCAGATATCAGAACTCTACAGGATCAATCAATTCTGATCTCGTAGTCAAGGTTGTGGGATAATACAGTTCACATTTGTGGCCATATTTATACCCCTACCACCGTACCGCTGCACAAAACGAAAATAACAGCGTTAGAGAGGGTGGAAAATTTAGCTGTCAGATGTGCAACCACACTATATTATTATTATTATTATTATTATTATTATTATTATTATTATTATTATTTACTGTTGTTAGTATTATTATCGTTACTAATCTCATCATCATTACCCCAGCTGCGCTGGGCTTCTTTTACTGTTCTTTATTTACCGTTCAGATAGCTTTAAGACCGCTTCAGTGTTTAGTATTTAGTTGTAAGAGCTTTGGTCTACTCTGCACCAGTGGTCCCCTAATAAATATAAACTCCTCAAATATTTTTTCCATAGTTACATTGCTCGTATATCAGTTTGTTATTCTCTGTTTTTCTGATCACTGAGCTTTGAGTTTAGATCTCAAAGGTTCTCATTATCCAAGTTAGCAGCATAACCTGTGCAGTTGGTAATCTCGAAATATGATGACCCAAGCGTTAGGTTTGTCTGTCCGAAGCTGATATAAGCACCTTTCTCATCTTGTTGATCAGACTTTATTCTCTCAATTTAGCAATATAGTATGGGTGGATCTGCGGTTGATATCCACTGACAGTTTGTGTTTCTGTTCTTTGGAAGTTGAAACCGACCATGCAACAAGGCTGTTGCATTCCAGAACCACCGGTAAGTCCCTTTCGCCTTTTCTGTTATGAATGTTTTCTGCAGAGAGCGCCCCTTATTTCGGACGCACTCGAGAGCAATGTGTCGGAGGAGTTTTCCGAGGCAATCAACATTCTGAGATCAGTAAGTTGTGCAATCCATTCTACCTCAGTTAAACAGGCCACCAATCAACACTTATTTCAATGGCAGGAATTCCCAGTTGAACTACCGTCGAGTATACTGGACGTATCGGTAAGCATGCCAGAACAAGTGAAACTATGTGAGATATTGCAGCATGTTCCGTTAGCCAACATATTTACTGCCCCGGAATTCGATGAATGTGAGCTATTGTCTAAGGATTCACATGGGAATTCCAAACCGTTGAACAGACATCAATTGATTCAACTCCGACGAACGGCCCAATTCGATGTCGATAGCATGAATTTCATTGGTACTTGTTTCATCTATTAACATTTAAAATCATCTTAGGTGAGGTGCACACCTGGAAGATTTCTCCTTTCTTTCTGAAGGGGACGGACCATATTCGGAAAACGCTGCTTGAGGTATGTTGTAGCATTCTCTTTTCCAGTAAACGTATTCACCTCACAGGACTTGCAGGTGGCCTTAGCTGAGTTAGTGATTCGTGCACACGATCGTATGGTGAGCAAACGGTTCAGTATTGCAGGTGCGCTTCGTGCTGGTTATCGGGACTGTTTCGTCCGGATCATTGGTGAGTTTGAAATATGTTGTGACATCAGTTCTCGGTTTCACTGATTTATGATCAACCTTTCGGTGTCACTCAGTCGGTGGTGGTCGAGTGGTCTAATCCACACGCTATGATGTACAAATTTTGTACTCCACCACCGCCGGTGAATTTGGGGTTCTCCGTCTCATTACCACACCTGCCAGACAGGGGGCCTTATATGGTACTCCGGTTCAGTTGTCATGATCATAATTGTTAGTTCTCCTTCAGTAGGGTAAATCGCTGCGATTATTGGTGTATTTCTTCTGCTGGACTCACGAGGTACGTAATGAAGAATGTTAAATTATGACGAGTCGTGGCTACGTAAGTGTAAGGTTTTGAGCATATTTGCACTTCCCAAGTTGTCTGTTCACGTAGATTCATAACAATGCAGCGTTCTTAATGCAGTAAGTGACTCTGGGGGATCCACTCATAAATGGTATTAAATAATTAGTTAGTCCATACCTTGTTCTTTTTATCGCTTGAAGTTGATTCAACTTAACGCCGTCTAGTCCTAAAGTGACGCATAAGAGACTTTTAGGTTTGTCGATATACTCAAGGTAGTCTGCCGATCGACACCACACGTGACCTGTTAAAACCTAATTTGAGTCTCCAGTTCAAGGCTCAAGGTCATAGTTATCTGTTCTCACTGGCAATACAATGGCTATCATGTTTGTGGGTATACTCTTCCTCTACTGTTATCCCTAAGGGAAAAAGTAAACATGGGCGTTACTGGTATTTCCAAGCAAGATCAGTACGAGAACCACGCTTCCGATGCTTTTCACTAATGAATGACATTCAATGATCAGTCATAATTAACTATGAGTATTTACTTACTTACTTACATTTTACTTTTACATGATCATCTCCTGCGAGGGGATAAGTCGGCTCTATGGATATCATGGACCATTGCTGACCACGCTCGGCGGTCGGAGGTAAGCTCCGTACGGATCCATTTTCCATCGCCGGGCTCCATAGACCGACCGAAGGCCTAGAAGCTCTACGTCTTTCTCTGTTGTGCTGGCCCACGTTTCGAGCTGTCCACCAAGGCGACAACGCCAACCAGGGCAGGGAGTGGGGCAGAGTGTTTGCTTGGTTATCTCTGACTCGGGTCGCCGAAGCGTATGGCCGAACCACTGAAGTCATCGTCGTTGGAGGAGGACGGAAAGCGCATCGACACCAGAGCATCGTCTCCTTACCTCCTCATTAGACACCCTGTCGCGCCAATTGACTTTGAGGATTTGCCGCAGGCAACAGTGGTCGAAAATTCCCTGCCTTCTTGTATCCTCAGTTCGTAGTGGCCAGGTTTCGCAGCCATAGATAAGTGCAGGCTGGATGGCAGCACGGTAAACACGAACTTTGGTTCTTAAGCTGATTTCACTGCTAGTCCACATCGTTCGTCTTAGCTGAAGGAAGACTCTCCTGGCGCTGTCGATCGGTAATACCACTTCATCTTTTGCCTGGCCGTTCGGAAGCAGATTTGAGCCTAGTTATTTGAATAATGGGACGTCATTGATCGACAATTGTTGAATTGTCGGGTCTAGACGGGTTATAAAAGTTTTGGTTTTGGTTGAATTTACTTCAAGTCGGATGGACCTCGAGAAGGAACTGGTTCCGTCGGGGATTGGTTAAAGCGTAGTGGGGGAGTATCCTAGCACGACAATATTATCCGCGAATTCCAGGTCCGAGATGTATATTTCCTGGCTAAGCTGAAAGCCAGGGTATCCGTATAATGCCTGTTGATTGTTCAATCAATAGCGTAGTTAAACAGCACCAGTGAGAGGGGACAGCCCTGTCTAACTCCGGTAGTGAGTGTGAACTCGCGGGACTCTTCACCATACATACGAACCCTAGCACCAGTTGTTGAGCAGTACCCTTTCGGGCATCCGATCGGATTGGATTATGGTTCAAAGAGACTCGCGGTTAACCAAATCGAAGGTGGCTTGGAAGTTGATGAAACAGGTTACCGTTGTCTATTGAAACTCATAGCGATGCTCCAGTATTCGGCGCAGTTTGAAGGTTTGGTCCACACAGCCTCTGCTACGGTGAAAACCCCTTTGGTTTGGACGAATGCGCCGGTCTATTGCCTCGGAGAAATGGGTTAGTAACAACTCACCAAAGATCTTTGCAGCCACATCGACCAGGCTGATCCCTCGGTAGTTCTCACATGCCGATTTATCACCTTTCTTCGGAATGGGCAGCAGTATGGACATTCCCCAGTCAGATGGAAACGCTTCCTCTCGCGAAACGGAGCCAAAATGTGTACACAGCCTGTCAATCAATGACGATAAACATGCTTTATACACTTCTGGAGGGATGCCATCTTCCCCAGCAGCTTTTCTGTCTTTCAGTTAGTTCATCATTTCCGTGATTTTCGCGGTGTTGGGCGGGTCACAGTTGTTTTCGTACTGGAGTGGAGGGGTTGATATTGGTTGGTCCGTCCGGTGGTCCATAGGCCGGTTGAGCGGCTGACGACAGTGTTCCACCCATCGGTCCATTTTCTTACTCTGTTCGGGTAAAAAGTTTCCTGCCTTGTCACGAAGAAGGGAATCTTGTTTAAAAAACCTATTAGAGGCGTTGCGAATAAGGCGGAACAGTTTACCGAAGTCACCAGTTCTTGACTCGGTATCCATTTTTTCAGCTATTTCTATCCAGTATCTTTTGCGATCAGCCTTGGTGGAGCGTGTAGCCTCTCGTTACAGTCTTCGGCGTTCGTCACTACCTGCCAGTCGCGCTTCGTGTGCTCTGGTTGACAGCTGGAGCGTGCTCTCCGAGATCCAATCTTTTTCCCGCTTTTTTGTTCTCCCGAGTACTGTCCAAGTAGCTTCCTTGATTGTCGTCTTCATTCGAGTCCACTGCCCTTCCAGAGAAACTTCATCTGCTTGTGCATTGGTTGCGTTGGTTAGTCGGGTTGTGGTTGCTCCGGACAACGCTTGTCGCTTCTCTTGATTTTCTAGGGCAGCAACGTTTGTCCGAGAGGGTGCAGACACTTTAGCACGTGTAGACAGATGAACTTTGAAACACGCGTAGGAGGACATGGTCGGTGCCGTTTGTGTTGCCCGTTATTGCACCTCGGTACGCTCGGCAATCCTCCACAAACGAGGCCCAACGGGCTCTCACCAGGATGTGGTCGAGTTGGTGTGCAGTGTAACCGTCATTGGAGTACCATGTGAGTATGTGCTTCTTTGGGTGTTGAAATCGAGTGTTGCAGACAACCATTCTGTTGATGTCGGCTAATCCAGTCAGTCGGCCACCGTTCTCGCAGCGTTGACCAAGGCCGAATTTCCCGAGAATATGACGAGTGGATTCATCGGCCGTACCTGTGCGAGCGTTCCAATCTCCTGCGATGAAAAGTATGTCGCGCCTTGAAACCCGGTTGATCACCTCCTGCAAGTTATTATAGAATTCGTCCTTGGTTTTGTCATCAGCCGAATGGGTTGGGGCATAGATCACAATCACCGTCAAGTCGTGTGGGGAGCCTTTAGAGCATGCCAAGGCGAGTCTGGATGAGACTGGTTCCCAAGAGATCATTACATCATTAGCTGCTTTGTTCAGATCAAACGCGACACCGTAAAGACCGGAGTTGTCTTTCGAGAAAAAAGACACTTTGTGGTTCAGTGATGCACACATCAGGCTGTCGGTTACCACTCATAGCACGCCCGTAGCTTTTTGTCATACATCTGACACCTGTGTGGTCAGAAACACATTTTCCGAACACAAATTTTAATACAGTAGTCAAGAGCTTTGGATTGCATGATTTATTCCGGAGCATTTCGCTGCTTCTTTAGTAGTCCATACTGTGGTCAAAATAGTCGTTTTTAAATGTTGAAATGGACGTTCTCAAAAGACCAAAGACGTGCAAAATGAACAAGATTCATTCAACGTTGGTTACCAAACGAAGAGATTGGACAATTTAGGAACATTTTACTAAGACATGGTTAACGTAATTAGCCATTGTCGCTGTTTGCGCGGTTGTGGGCTCATCGGTAGTTTTTTGGATGACCCATTCGCTTTCCAGGCGCACATTGCTTCTCACATTCCAGACACCGTCGTGTGACATTTCTCGATCTCTTACACTGCCTGGAGATCTCATACAAACTGGGTCACATTTGGTAGAACGCAGATATTTTGCCCTGCTCGAGATCTGTTCGTTTATTGCCGTTTGGCATTGCGAAGACGAAATTTGATGTGCGTTTTGTAAGATGTATACGTGCAAGCGACGCGAATAAAGGGCACCTAGGTCACTAGGGTGCATCACGTGTTCTCGCGTATGAGTCATGTGATTCCGGTTCTCATGGGTTTTTCAGTCGCCTAATCCACAGACCAAACTAATCAGCTTGTTACCAGGCTCAGCGGTCTGTCTGGTTCTGCGAAATTTTCCATGGGGCAGTGCATCTAAATGTGGGCTCCCATACTTTTGTCACCCTCGTTTTTAAAATTTTCTGCTCTAATTAGCACATAATATGACGGGAAACGCCGTGGCAACAGAACAAGACGAATATCAAACCGATCGGGTCAATCAATCGACAACCGCAGACCGCAGGAGGAATAGTGAATATATCGGAAGCGTTCCGAACCACGAAAAGACGCATGCGGAGTCGCCAGTGGAACTCAGTGGGACCTGAGGCAATCGTAAACATAGCCCAGGGGAGTGGCTATCGACTGAACCATCAACCAGATCAATGTGGTGGTAGATGGTCCTGCCGTCGCCGAGGTGGTACCACCGCCTTTCCTATTGAAGCCTTATGTGGTTCGCTACTCCAAGTTCCAGGGTCAGGTTGTCGGTTTCATCAACAAATTTATGAGATTCACAACTCACAGAAAATCATCGCCCATGTCTCCCCAGGATCCACGACAAGAAAAACCTGTGGCTTTCACCAGCATTCGCGGTTTGAACCACAACATTGATTCTGTACATTATTTTCTTCAGTCTTGTTGTCCCCTTGCCTTATTCTTGACTAAGAGGCATCTCTCTCCCGCGTCAGGTGCTACCAGTCTCCAGTTTCCGAACTACTTTTTCCGTTCCTCATTTTCATTTATAGCTGGTGTCTGTGCCTACATCCACCAATCAGTCGCTGCCTCTCGTATCCCACACTTGGACCTTGCCAACTACGAGTTCCAACTGATGTGCCGTATATCGCTTTCTCAACAGTAGAGATCCATCAGCTTTTGACTTATCTTCTTCTGACATTGAAAATCCGTTCGTATCAGACCCCAGTTGCCAAGTTACCAGTCTTGGTGACTAACGTCTACAATAAGAACTGAATTTTGCACTTCTAACACTACAGTTGGGGGACGCGGCGCCTAAGGTTTTGCTTTGGCCAACAATCTAAATCAACTCATTGACTGCCCCACATGCATTCCCGACTGGGCTGGCGTTCGTGCACATGCCCTCGATCTTCTCACTTCCTTTCTCATTCCCTGGCATTACCTCCCTTCCTTCATTTTGGTTCGTCGGACCACTGCCATCTCTTTCTGCACCACCTTTTCCCGCCTAGTTCCTATGTGCAACTCCAGACGCACCTTTTGACGTTACGATTTAGCCAACTGGGATGGTTTTCGTGATTCTTTTGCCTCCTATCCCTGGAGTGACTGTTGCTTTACTTCTGATGTTTCTTTTTCGGTTTCAAACTTTATCGAGACTATCGTCCAAGGCATGCTTCTTTTCGTTCCACATTTTTCAAAACCCGGCGAGCTACATTCTCCTGAATAGTTTACCGACGCTTGCAATCGCGCTGTGCGTTAAAAGGATTTGGCATTCAGACTATGGTGCCACTCCGACGCTTCCCAGTCTCGTAGTCTCTTTGTGCACACCAGAAATAAATGCTCGCTTTCCATTCAGAAAGCCAAGGTTCGTTTCATCCACCACAAAGCCGAACGTCTAGCTTCTTCCGCTACTGGTAGCCGATCATTTTGGTCTCTCGCCAAAGCCGCTTCCCGTAATCTTTGCCCCTCCAATTTCTCCTCAATCTCTAATGCCGCTGGCTCTTTAGTCTGTGAACCCCATGGGAAAGCCAAAGTCTTTGCTTCACGGGTTGCCTCTAATTCCACTTCACCCAACTCTTCTATTTTTCCTCATCCAGCTACTCTCAGTAACCGTCCTTTTATTCCCCTTATCACAACCACAGAGGCCCACCAGACCTTACAATCACTCGGCCATAATAAACCACCTGGTCCGGACGGTATTCCGCCCATCGTCCGGAAAATGTGCCGCAGAGTTGGCACCAATTTTACGTCATATTTTTTGCTTTTCTCTTCAATCTGGTACATCTCCCGCCCCATGGAAAGAATCCGTAGTTTTTCCCGTTCCTAAACACGGCGACTCCTCCGACCCGAAAAACCGCCTTCTTATTTCCCTAACTTCCGTCATTTCGAAAGTGATGGAAACCATAACTTCTGACTAGTTGCGACCGTTTCTCGAACGTGAAGGACTGCCAAGCGATCGTCAGTACGAATTCCGACCTCATCGTTCCACGGGTGATCTACTAGCTATAGTCTCGCACTCCTGGTCAGCAGCACTCGATAACGACGGAGAAGCATACCTGATCTCACGAGACGTATCGAGGGCTTTGACCGTAACTGGCACAATGGTTTGCAATCTAAACTACCCTTTTTGGATTTCTTCCAACCCTTATCTTTTGGACGTCGAGTTTTCTCGATAATCGGACCATCTCCGTTTGAGTTGATAGAGTACAATCACAGCTTTTTCCCGTGAATGCTGGTGTTCCCCAATGTCCTGTACTATCATCCATCTCCTTTCTGTTATTCATTACCGATCTCTTATCCACCACTTCCAACCTCATCCACGCTTTTGCTGACGACTCCCCCTACACTACATTCTTTCACATTCCACCTCGCGCCATGCCATCAACATCGACCTTGACGATTGTATCATTAAAACAGCGCTCGGTTCGGACCTCTTAGGGCTCTCAAAATTGTGTTCCCTTCAATGCTTCTAAAACAACTCTTCTTTCAATTCCTCTCAAACATAATTTCTTTTATCCCCACCTAAATTTTGATTCGGTTCTCCTTCGTTCCTCCAACTCGACGCCTTTCCTGGATCTTTAGGTAGTCTCCCCTCTATCTTGGTCTTCATACATATGTTCGCTTGCTTTTCCTGCTGCTTGCAAGATTCGTTTTCTGTTCCGCGCCAGACGTTTCTTCAAACCACCCACCTACTTTCAACGCACAAAGCTTAAATTCATGACATACTTGAATGCTGCTGTCACGTGTGAGGTGGAGTTCCGTCTTCTTCATCTCTTGTCGACCAGGTGCAACATAAAGCCATTGGTCTGGTAGATGACCAAGTTTTAGCATCCGATTTGCAGTCCTTTCCCCATCGCCGAGCAGTTGCTTCACTGTCCCTATCCCACCGCCATTATTTCGGGTTCTGTTCCTTCGAGCTTGCCTCAGCTGTTCCCATTTCTGTCACTTTTCAACAGCGATTTCGAGCTGACAGCACAGGCAACTAGTCATTCTTATCAGGTTTCTGTCGCTCGATCTCGGACCTCGACCTCTCAGTCTCGTTTTTTCCCCGGACGATTAAGTTAGGGAATATCCCTCCCCTCTCTGTCTTTCCACCCACTTTAACCCATTTCTTTTCATAGGCGGAATCAACAAACTGGTTTTGGCGTATATATTCCTCACAGACTCCTCTTGCAGTATTTCTTCTAACTAGGGGGTTAACCCCTTGTACAGGATTTTCGTCCCGTAATTGAGTGACTCGCAGATAAACGAACCCAAAGGCCCAAGACAGAGAACACCGGCTCGCTCACTACGTGTACTATGGGACAGATGATCAAGCAAAAACAGTAACATACCTCAAATTGTGGACAAACCGACCACAGAATCAATACAGTCAAGAAGGGCTTCAAGACGCCCAAGCAACAATAGACAAGGAAACGCTCGAGACGGCAATGCAGGAACGCGTCAAGCGGTTCACAGAGAAAGTCCTTATTTTTGTGGGGCACTTTGACCAATCAGGGACAGAAGAGAATTAATGATTCGAGGAAACACACACACACACACACACACACACAAGCGCGGATGAAGAACAAGCCGAACAACGTGGTTATGAGAAAGGGCATGATCATAGAGAGATAGCCAAGTCCAGTCGTTCACACGGAAAAGGCAGACTGGGGAGAATGTGTAACTACGTCAAAACATTTGTGCCTCGTCACGTGACCTAGACAATTATGACATATTACATTCCAAAATTAGGGAAAAAAGTTACGTAAGCGATAAACTCGAACAGATGAGGACAACAGTTAGAATCATGAGAATTGAGGTCAATCGACACTCGTCGTAGAAACAGGACTGAAAAGAACTGCGCGACGCAATATGACTGAACAGCAATTGTTACGCGGGTGAGGACGCCAAGGGTATGGTGGTGAAAGTGCATGAAAGGCAAACAAAGTATTTGGTTATTACAAGACAAAATTACGATAGAGAGCGTGGGACCCGGACTAAACCAGTTTAACGAAGTTCCTCGAAATGGCTAGCTGAATTTATTCGTCCAAATTCAATAAATCTTTACACCCCTTTTACTGTAATTCGCTTCGTGTGTAATAAAAAAATCAGACCAATCAAACGGGAATGGCGGTCATAAGAACCAGCCTAACGGCGCAGACACTTGGCCAATACGGAACAGAAATACTCTGGCAGCCAGATGATCGATGTTGCTGCATTACGATCTGGAAAAGGGATTATATAAACGATTGCACATGTTTTACCAATATAACGAAGAAGGCAAGGCGGATGAGGAAACTCCTATATTTAAGCAGCCAAACAAGTTCAGTCAATAAAACATATGCAATAGTTTTGAAGGTTCCTTTTCCAGATCGAGATGCAGCAACGTCGATCGACTGGTTACTTGATTATTACTGTTCCGTTTCGGCCGAATGCCTGTCACTATTAGGCTGGTTCTTTTGACCGCCATTCCCGTTTGGTTGGTCCGATTGATCTGGTTGATGACTTACTCGGTAGCCACTCACCCGGGCTATCTTTACGATTGCCTCAGGCCCCACTGAGTTCCATTGGCGACTCCGCATGCGTCTTTTCGTGATTCGGAACGCTTCCGATATATTCACTATCCCTTCTGTGGTCTGCGGTTGTCGGTTGATTGAGTCGATCAGTTTTGAGCGAACGGAATCACGAACGACAGGATGAGAAAAATTCCCGTCAGGTGGTGGCTAGCCATATCACCAATCAGGAGAGACGGTAACCGATCCCAGTTTGAACTAACTAGTTTGTGGTGCGAAAGCTACTGTCATGATACTTGCATCCGATATAAACCGTCTGTTTCCGGTTCATAAAATGAGATGATTTCAAGGCAGAAGAGTCTTCTCACTAGAGCTAGTCGAACGGATTTAAATACACATCACCGGCGTATTTAATAAGAAAACGATCGTCATTCACGGGCACCGATGATATATAAACAAAGCAAAATCGGTGATGGAATGGCACCCTGGAGGGCGCCTTGTGTAGAGAGAAGCACAAAAGAAGTTCAGTCACAGTATCGTGTAAATTGTTATCGGTTGGAAAAGTAGTTAGACAAAAGATTAATATCAAAGGTGACAAAGCCAGAGTCAGCAATTACGCGGAGTAAGTTTGATTTGTCAGTTCAGTTAAATGCGTCTCTATAATCTAAGAAACAGACCCTAACCACCCGACCTTTGCGATCAGTAGATGATAAAACAGAATGAGTGGAAAAGGCCAGGGCATCGAGGGTTGATCGCGATCCATGATATGCAGATTTCTTGAACATATACGTATGCCAGTTTGGTGTGATCACTTACCTAATCCTTTCAGTTGCACCTCATGCCTCGTTTTCGATATTCTATCCGTGTAGATCTGTTATTCGGTTGGCCTTGTGTCAATCACGGTGACGTGGATCGTAAACTTATGGAAGAACGTCTTCGATTCCTCACTTGCGAACTGTCGGTTAAGGTGAGATTTGTGCTAGTTTACACATCATTGTCGTGACTACTATCATGTGCACAGTCTGCTTGAGCCTCAAGTAAACATTTACGTCGCACTTGATACGCAATCTGTTACTAATCTGGAACAGTTGTGCTAGCAAAACGAGCGTACATAGACAAATATCCACTGTTGAATGATAACGTTGCCAATGTAAATTATCATGATCTGCCAGTGTGAGATTAAGCGGAATACATCATATCATCGTGCCTTTTGAGAATACTTTTATAACTAAACTTTTCGTTGAGCAGGTCAAATTCAAATTGTTTGGCGACATTATTATGTCCTATGCTTTCTTTGTACGACAATAACATGAATGCAGAGAATAACATTGGCGAGCGAACAGTTCTTCTCAATGATTTCTGATCTCGCTTTTACATGTCACATAGGTGGCAAAAGTACATTTGGTTGGCCTTTGACTGCGTTGAAGGCCATTGCTACAACAAGTGGGGGTGGGGCGCTGTTCTTCAGCCAAGTGCACTATTGTTACCTATATGGTATGTAAGAACATAATTAGGAATTATTGGAAACAATTATTCGGTCTCCAGTGCTGTTGTTCTAATGTGATCGTTCAATAAACAGAAACCTTTTTTGGCTCTCAGATGAACCTTGGCTTGGTTTTGAGTTTCTTTGGCTCTTTTACTCCCTCTACAATGAGCACCGTGTGCAAATCTGAATAGTTTGAGTTCATCGATTTTTGCCGTTGATAGACTTTGACGTTGAAAATAACGCCAGACATAGAATCTTGTTTTTTTGTTGCACTGTTGTGACCAGGCATCTCAACTTTTGCTTTCTTGGTTCTGGTTTCCTTGTTCAATTTCTTTCCAAAACGCATCGGTGATCGTTAACATCATAGTTAGTATCAAGCCAAGATTCAAGCGGGCGGATGACCGTAACCCTAGCGCTGTTGTTATGGGCTTACCACCAATAATATATGCCACTCTTTTTTCGCTCTTGTGTGACCAATAATCTCTAGTGCGCCTTTGAACTACCCGTGCGTATGTCAGTTAAAAATAACTGTTCATCTGCTGTGATAGATTCCACAGAAAAACTCGCAATCTTTCTTCATCTTAGGGATAGCGTGTGAAATTTACTTGCCGAAAGGCTGATATCAGGGTGAAGAAAAACTCTCATCCTGTGAACATTTTCACGGTTTGTGATGCGTGTGAGAAAATAAGACGGGGCCACATGGAATCAAGCATAACATCTAAATATGCGGTTTTGTGGAAGCGAGTGAAGAATAATTATCTCACAAGCGGATTGGTATTCTGATTCCCAATTTGAGATGAGCAATTTCAATGGATTGTGCTTGTATGCGTATGTTTACCCACGCACGTTGGGTCAGTCCACGTAAATTTTACAAGTGTTTGTTACAGCAGACACAAGGCCCTATTCCCACGGGTCCTAAAACACTTTTTTCTTTTACGGATGGTCTCCTTCTTATGGGCTGGAGTTGTGGTCCTCCTCTGGGTCTAAATGATATGATCATTTGCTTGATAAACTTTCGAATGTGACCTGCATTCATTGGAACTTTGTGCCCTCAGAGTTTCAGTTAACTTCAGTTTATACAACCGCTAAACCTGCACTTCTGTGCTCTGGTTTCGGTTGCTGCCATCCAGCAAAGCCGAGTCAAGGATAAAAAGAACAGAAGCATGAAGTGAAGAAAACCCGAAAGCAAGGTAAAAAGCGGAAATCACGAAAACAAAGAAAGAGTTCAAATGCAAGTGCGCCACTGGCTGTTATACCTGGTCATATCACTCAGTGGTTCCAACCATTTGGTGGGCGAATCACGTGGACCTCAACCTGGAAGTCTAACACGCCCTACTCGGACAAGTCCACTGGCCAAGGTTTTCATACCTTTTGCCACATCATGGACTGACTACCTCGACCTACCTTCCAATCACTACCTGCCTCAGAGAACAGCGTACGCCGAGGAAGTCTATCACTGGGCATGCGTAACACATGTCCCAACCACCTTAATCTGTTTATATTCAGTACTTGATCCAGAGACTGACCTCCGGTTCTCAACACCTTACGCCGAACCTCATCATTGCTGATACGGTGTTCCCACCCTACTCGGGCAATGCTACGGAGACATCGGCGCGTGAACATCGACAGTCTCCGATTACCTTCTACCCCTACCGGCCTTTTTTATGAGCCCTATAGAAGAACAGATCTAACCGCAACAGTTTACAGTAGTTCCTGGACAGTAGTCGGATGTCACGCCGGCGCCACAAACTGCTGAGGCTGGCAAAAGCTAAACGCGCCTTCTGTATACGCAATGACACTTCATCTGATATCTGTCCACCTGAGGAATTGTAACTGCCGAGTTAACAAAACTCATCTACTTCAGCTAGAGTTTCTCCTGTCAAGAGGAGGTTTCAGTGTTGGGCCAACTCCATTCTGCAATAGCATTTTACACTTTGAAGGTGAAAAACGCATCCCAATTATTACTACACTATTGGTAAGGCTATCGAAAAGAGCTTGCAACCGACCTGGATCTTCACTCAGAAGAATGATATCGTCCGCATATTCCAAGTCAGACAGTTTACTGCCCGAACAAAAGTCGACGCCACTATTCTCAAACGAAGATAGAGCTATCTCAAGAATCAATTCAACTACAAAATTGAAAAGGAAGGGTGAAACAGGGCAACCCTGACGAACACCACTTTCCGTGATGAACTCGGGCGAAAGATCGCCGTAATGACGAATTCGGCTTTGGCTGTTTGTGTACAAGCATTCGAAAAGAGAAATAAATTTCCCTGGCACACCCTTCCATGAGAGGCACAGCCACAGAACTGTGCGGTCGACTGAGTCGAATGCCGTTCTCACATCAAAAAAGACAGAAACCGTCGGTCTACGGAAGGTGTGTCTGTGCTCTAAGACTTGTCGAAGAGTGAAGATGTGGTCGATACAACCCCGACCGGGTATGAATTCACCTTGATTCTCAAGCGTACAAATTTCGCGGGCGCTGGATAATCGATAGAGAATAAGACCGGCGAGCAGTTTGGATACGATATTTACCAAGCTAATTCCTCTGTGGTTTTCACAAAAGGATCCGTCACCTTTCTTGTAAATTGGCACAATCACCGATTCACACAATTTCCTGAGAATCTGCACACTATCCCAGATTGCTTGGAGGAGTTTTGTTAACTCTGAAACCAAAGTTTCGCCTCCATACTTGAAAAAGAGACAACCCATCCAGTCGAGCGGCATTGTGCCTTTTCAAGTAACCTATCTCCCGCATGACCTGCATTTTTGATGAAGGAGTGAAATCTACCTGCATCGTTTCTCTTGCATGTATGTTTGGAACGTTCATTGTAAAATTGGGCTAATTGAACTGTTTTTTAAAGTGCTTCGCCCACTGGTCCAGACCACGTTCCTGAAAGTGAGTCAGTGAGCTGTAGGATTCCCTGAATAACTGACACCAGGCTTCGGTAGGTCGGCGAACGAAGAGTAAATCGAGGGACTGAGATTGTAACTGGGTTGGGAAGAGTAATCACAGAGGTGGGTTCTTGTATGCGCGTTTCAGAGACACAGCGTACATCTATTTTAAAATTGTCGAGAGTTCTTTCTAGAACAACCTTTTGCCTATCTGACATAGTGTGTGGACGTTAAAGGCAACCAAGTGTTGTGAACATTTAGGCTCAAGGAGTGCATTCGATCTATACCCAACTTCTGAACTACTGCTTTCATCAGAGTCGCAATAACCCGCTTTTGTATCGAAATTGAACTAAGGGAGAAAATGTTGGCAAGGTTCCCTAAAGGAAATATACAGGAGGTTTCTGAGCCAATGATACTTCGTGAGTACCCGCACCACAGGAGGGGGCTTTCTTTCGGAAACCTAACCGGAGCTTTTGACTCAAATGTCTGACCTAAAAGGCAGTGGGGCGTTAACCCAACACGGGGACGTGACCGAAGAACCTGTAAAGGAATTTCTTCTGGTCTGTCATATGAGACCTAATTGTTGCACGCATTTTGTTCTGTCTTCGTTGGCGCTTTGTTATCGATCCGCTTTTCGCATTCAGTCCTTAGCCTCATGCACCCAATCGATCAAGCGGAACGTGGATGGGGCAGCATCTTTTGGGCTGGGGGCTGCCCAGCTTAGGCGGGCAATAGCTGCCCAATGAAGTGTGATCACTTCTCCCACCGTCGAGAGAAACCCCAGGTACTCCACTCCTACGTCCATCTAGTGGAGGATTTTAGACCGATAAACTGTTTCTCTCCATGTTCATTCGCTAAAGTGTCCTTTCCAGGGACATATTGGTTAGAATCAGATGTTGCCCATCACCTGGTTTAGAGACTGGACTTCGTCTGGCCTCTACCCATCGACCTGTAAGGCATGATTGTATCTCTAGCTTAAGAAAGCCATGCTGCATAGCTCTTTGGGTCATGGAGGCACGCAAGCTGTCACATCACGCCAAGATGCAGCCTCGTAACAATGAACACATCTGACAAGCAGTATACACCACCGGTTGGCCATCACCGCTTAGGAATTTGCGTCGTTGGAACTGTTGGTCGGAGCTGAAGAGCACAAGGAGTAGAGTTTTGGCTGTGTATGGGAATCTGTCTATCTTTCGTCGACGAAGTTAGGCTGCTGTACCGTATGGGTTTCCGCCGCTTGATCTAAAGACGCAGACCTAGCACTTTAATTTGGAGTTGACAAAACTCGGTTTGATATGGGCGAAGGAATGAGTTCGGGAGGTCTTGGTATGAATCGGTAGTCTTGTCGATTTATAATCAAAGCAACGAGTCATCCT
Organism: Fasciola hepatica; assembly: GCA_948099385.1. Lineage (NCBI taxonomy): Eukaryota > Metazoa > Platyhelminthes > Trematoda > Plagiorchiida > Fasciolidae > Fasciola > Fasciola hepatica. Next base: position 1,624,980 of record CANUEZ040000126.1, on the reverse strand, counting down.
GTGTAAACTACAGATGAATAAACTCGGTTAGCATCAGATCTAAACTCCTCGCTATTATTATTCTCCACTGCTTATTTAGCGCTCGCGAACAGTTCGCACGATAATCATACTGCATTTAGATCTGGTCGAGGTTTTGATGATCACATAACCACTCTTAGACAAATTTTAGAACCTAGGTCCACCTTTCGTTGGCTCACCACCTCTGCTTCGATTTAAATGCAGCTTTCGACTCAGTAGATAGCACAGCTTTCTGGTGCTACCTTTCGTAGAAGAGTGCATCAGGAAAGTCCATTTTAATCATGAAATCTCTGCACGTGAATAGCCGAAGTCCAGTTCAGGCTTACGGTGATCTTTCATCCGCGTTTACAACAAAAAGTGGTGTAGGTCAGGGTTGCCCCGCTCTCCTTTTCTGTTTAACGTCGTATTTGAGATGATTCCGGAGACTGTCTCTTTGCCACATGAGGACAGTGGTATTAAACTTTTCCCAGGTGGAAAAAGTGTCAAATCTTCAGTATGCGTATGACTTTGTTCTCCTAAGTGAAGATCCAGGTGAGTCGCAAGCTTTCTGGAATAGCATGAATAACTATATCGATGTTCAGGATGAGTTTTGCACCCTCAAAGTGCTTTATGCCACTGTAGGGCTGGGCTCGCGTCGAGTACATGGTTAATCGTTGTTGGAACTGAATTTGGGAATTTTCAGTTGTTTACAGCGAAGAAATGGATGTACAACTGCAACCTGGTTTGAGTCGTATTTCGAGGAATGAATTCTCTGTGGTCATTCATATCCACGGATTCCTTGCAAGTTTTCTCACTTCTAAACGGCCTACAAAACTGGTATACCTGTGTTTCATGCACAGACACTGATGCGGATGAAATTCTTTACTTCCTCCGTATTTTTCTGATTTTATTTTCTTCTGTCCTATTCTATTTAGATCAGTTGTTCTTTCAACCATTCACCTCGGATCTCTGTGCTTTGATTTGAGTTGCTAGTTTGCACGTCCCAGGCCCTACAACATGTTCAGAGTAAGTGTTCGCCTCGGAGATTGACCTCGGTCCTGACGTCCTACGGCTGACCTACTCGTTGCCGATAGCGTATTCATCCATATCTGAGCAACACTGCGAGGACATCGATCTTCAGTTCTCGACAATATTCGGGTATCTCCCACTCGTAATGGTCACGCTTCTGAGGCGTAAAAGAAGACAGGCTTAACTGTCACAATGTATCGTCTACTCTTAGTAGACAAGTAGATATCACGTCGACGCCGAAGGTGATTCAAGTTGATAAAAGTCGAACAGGTCTTTCGTATGCGCGAAGACACTTGATTTGGTCGCCGACCATCGAATAAGATTTGACTGCGCAGGCAGGAAAACGCGTTTACTTCGGTTGAGGCTTTTCTGTTAGGACGAAGTCTGGTGAAGGGCTAACCCAGCGTGATACACTCGCTTATTGTTAACATTCAATCAACAGTTTTTTTTGTTTTTCGTCTGTGATGTCCACAGTTCACTCGTTATTTCTTTCACACAATCGTCTTTCTCTCTCCTTCCAAATTTCAGTCCAATCAACGCAAACGTGTGATGGATTTCTGGGATATGTATGAACAGTTCATGACTTTACCCCGTGATACACCCATTGTGAGTGCATGCATAATGAATAATCCAGCCATTTGTTCCTGCAGGTTGGCATTGTCGCGCGTTATGATAAACAGTTGGATAGTTGGTATATCGTCCAGTAACAGTCTATTAACAGTTAATCGATTTTGAGAAATTTATTTATGCCTTGAAAATTGCTGTTTACCAAGAGGACTGATGATATAAACATTCCATACCTTTGATCCTGCCTGTGAGCAGCTGGCCGCTTGGTTAGGATTCGTTTAAATAATTGATTAACCCATGAACGCTCGTATTCCGTGGGTGTTAGACTTCGACAATTCCAGGGCGTTGTATAGTCACTCGTTTACTTGATTAACACAATGCACTACCGCATGCATTCAGTACGCATTTTTCCGTCCGTTTGAACGAAGACGAAAATACATGCAAGTGTGTTTATCGCACCTGCTGGCGGTTTTTTTGGTGATCGAACCAAGTACACTCAATCACAAGCGACCATGACAATCACCAATAAAGCGGCACAACTGGGGCTCGTTTTCAGATTACAAGAATTGATCTGGCGATATGCTTCCTCTCTGGCCGGAGTAAAAGTACTTCTTGTGGAAGACTTGCAAGGTTCACTGTGCTTGGACTGCTTTTGGATCGCGAATTGAACAATTTTTTAATATCTTCCTTTGAGAATGTGCTTCGTAAAATCGACCAGTTTCGATCGCAGTTGATCCACGTTATAAGTGAATAGGTTTTCCCTCCAACTCATTGTTCTCTGGAGATTCTTCCTGGTAGTTCCTAACACGCTTTGGGTATTGAAGAACGTACGAAAGATGTTCGGTGAGCCACCTTCCAGCATAGCGGTTCAGGGATTTCCCTTGGTGCAATAAATCTGTAACAGTACGTTTATTCGATTAACTCACTAATTGGTGAGTAATTTATCTTGTCTAGGTATGTTTTATAGTCAGTAGGCGACTTCTTGCCAATGGCCTTGACCCAGTTCAAGCTGTGTGAAAGACAAACAACGGGGTACTCATTTCTTCCGGTCTCCGATTCTTTTCCGAAGTTAATCGTTTTTAAAGCACCAAGCTCATTGTAGTAAACTCATAGCTGTATGCGATTAGGTCATAATGTTGAATTAAGGCTTAGATTGGTCTGAAAAGTACCTGTTTGTCTATGGACCCTGTGAACCGCTTCAGTCGTTGGCGATAACTTTGCTAATCGTGGCAGATCGGTTGCTTTTGGCTTATGGATTGCCGAATTGAAAGCCGGAACAATTGTATTAGCACTCTTTATTGATACGGCTTGCCCATCATGTTCGAGAAATGCTGCGGAGACATTGTTTTGCAGAATTATCAATACTGGTCTACTTCGGTTCATGTTTTCCCTGATAGCATAGCGTTTGACCGTGGGCAAACTCATTTCTTCAGCCTTTTCATTCTAAATGCTCAAAACACATCCCGTACATTGCTACTGTGTTAAAACAATTTACAGTTCCCAGGAGCACGATTGTGTCCGTGTAATTCAGATTAGACTGTTTTCCATATTAAAAAATCGGTTCCAATATTCTTATGTAGGACAAAAATAATATCATACAACATTACAAAGCAGGGATAACAAGGTTCACTCTTGACAGACGCCACCTCTCGTGGAGATCCACAAGAAAACCCAAGCCCTGGAACTTCACAAAGCACCGGGTTCCAATGACCTTCTCTCAGTTCTGTTCAAAGATGGTGGAATACATCTTGCTGGAGAACGTCATATCTTGTTCTTAAACGTTTGAAATTCAGAAGAGGTTCGTTGTGGGGGAATCGATTGTTGTCCCCATCTTCAACACGGGCTCGCGCAGTGACCGCACTAACCATAGGGGTGTAAGCCTTATCCCAATAGCGCCGAAGGTGCTAGCGTCTGTCTTACTTCGCAAGTTGTACCAGACGCGTGAAAAGCTGAATCGCGGGGAGCAGGCTGGGTTTTGCGCCGATCGTAGATGTATCGGTCAAGTGTTTACCCTCCGGCAGCTGCTAGAACACCGTTACACCTTTCAGAGCCCAACGATAATCGTGTTTTTAGACATTCGCGCTGCGTTCGACTTTGTCGATAGGACTGCAGTGTGGAACTGTGTTGAGAAATGTAGTACACGAGAAGTGTGTCAGTCCTCGAAGAGTTGTGCTGTCATATCTCAGGTTAGGTTAGGGCTTATGGTCAACTTTCGCCTGCTTTTGTCTTCTCCAATGGAGTACCACAAGGCCGCCCAATATCCCCATTTATTTTCAACTTTTCTATTGGGGATGTTCTGCGCAATACCTTGTCCGGTCGTCCAAACATTGGAGTCGAAGAGAGTTTTGGGCTTAGAATACGCCCTTGATATCGAGTTACAATGACAATGCACAGGCAGTGCAACACGTTTTCGACCGCTTGGCAATTGAGATGTCCAGATATGGTATGCAACTAGCGTTCTTCAAGTGCAAAGTACTTTTTTAAGACTGGCAAAAGCCTATGCGTGCGCTCATCGTTTGTGATGATCAGCTACAGTTGGTCGATTGTTTTAAGCATCTCGGGAGCTTGATTTTCTCAATTAAACGGTAGAAGGGATAAATTCCATAGTTTAAAGACCCGCTAGACAACAGGGGAATACTTTTGGGAACGTTCATGTAAAAATTAGTTTGTTGATTCTGAGCTTGAAACTGTGAAGATCATAAGAAGGAGAATATACATAGAGGTGGCGTTGGGGCGGTCACGAGTGATGAGAGCCAGAGCAACTTTCGCCAACCTGCGGCACCTGTGGGACCGTCGTGACATCTGCTCTCTCTTATGAGACGGGCGTACCTCACCGTGGCTCGTAATGCCTTGCCTTACGTTTGCGAAATCTGACCACTCCGCGTTGAAAATGCTCGGCGTTTTCTTTCTGTGTTCGACCACTGGTATCTCCGAAACATTGATCGCGTCTGGTGGGAACACTGAGTTGACGACATTCGTCAACGTGTGTTAGGAACGGATAGTCGCCTTCTGACCGAAGTGATGGCTTTACACCACTTTCGGTGGCTTGGACATGTTTTGCAGATGTCTGACCACCGTCTGGCTGTCCGTTCTCCGTTATCACTTGTTGGACAAAGCTGAAAGATACGACACAGCGGTCAAGCCACGACTTGGCCTAGGATATGAAGAAACTGACTGCGGTGGTTTGGGCCCAAATGATGACGATTATCGTTGGTTAGAGAAGTCGAGGGACAGCTCAGAGTAGAAGTCAGTTGCGCAAACACTGTACAGTTTGTGTGGTGAACTCCCATTGTTCGTAAACAAAGACAACACCAACACGCGTACAGTGAAAAACAAGAAAAGCATTTGTGTTCCTCTTGTTTAATTACTGCTCTCTCCCACTCTGTTGTATTTTATCCTGTCCGTTATTTTGTTGTGCCTGTTAACATTGTTGCGTTGACACCAAGCTTTATCTCAAGTGGGTAGTAAATATAATAAACATAATAAATTAACATGCTTCTCACAGCGTTCTCGAGCGAAAGAATGTCATACTGCTTTGCGACTACTGATAATGATAGATAAATTTTCCTGGTACGTCCTTCGATACGAGGCGGTAGCAAAAAAAACTGCGCGGTCTGCTGATACAAGAGCCGTCTTCTAATGAACAAATTGCGACTCCCTCTCTCCCCCCCCCCCCCCCCAAAGTGTGCTTGTATCCTAAGAGCTGTTAAAAGACGAGATTATAGTCTATTTAATAATTTAGTGGTAGATAGTGATCCACTGTCGTCTGGCTCGTTACCACACCTGATCAACTGAGACCTTATGTGGTTCTCCGCTCCAGTTCTCAGAGTCTGGTTACCGGTTATCCCTAATAATGCAGTGGGTCTTTGTGGATATGGCGTAAACCCCTTCTATCGCACTCAGGCGCAAGCATGTAATTATAAAACTAGTTGACACAACACCACCCGGGTCTGAAACCGACTTAATTCTCACGGGCACAGTGGTGCATCAGACAATGTAGAATGATAATGTGCTTTTCTCGTGGCAGGTGATGAGACGTGTGATCTACCAGTCCGTCAGAAATCCTAATGATATGTAACTGCCACGCGTTCCGAATGCGCTAGGAAGAAATGAAATTCCCCTGACGATAATGTCGGTTCCGGATGCAAACTTCTGCTCAAGTCAACCGATCTTTCATTCCACTAACTTTTCATGTCTGGTTTGAAACAACCTAATTCTCTCCACAATAACATGTAAACTTATTATATTCATTGTTGACGTGGGTTCAGTTTAGTTTATTCAGCCAAAAACCTCAAACTTCTGTGCTCTGGTTTCGGTTGCTACCTTTCAGTATAGTCAAGTAAAGAGCAAATATAATAGAAACAGGAAGTGAAAAATACCCCAAAAATCAAAGTAATGAGCGGAAACCACGAAAAAGAGCTCGAATGCAACCATGTCACTGGCTACAACACCTAGCCACATCACTTAATGTCTCCAACCATTTGGTAGGCGGGTTGCGTGGACGTAAACCTGGGAGTCTAAGACGTATGGGTATAAAGTCTTTCCCGACATCAGTTTCCTTGGTATTCACGACAGACACACTATCAAACTTGCTATGTTCGCACACACACACACACACACACGTTTGCATCACTATGAGCCAATGCTTCTTGTTACATAACCTTGTCATTTACTTTTGTAGATATCATGCTCACACCGGATAAACATTTCAGTCTGCTCTCATGTTTCCCACTACCCTTAACATTCAATGGATTTTTGGAACTCCATGAGGCACATAAAACATAAAAGATATCTGTGTCTGTTCGAGTGTATCAGATGGGATGTCCAGTGGTAAATCAAATTTCTTAAACCAGACTGGAGTGTTTTTTTAAGAACAGCCGGTAAATTATTGCCACTCGTCTCGTTTCCGGTCCGATAATGTTGACTGATACTACTTACCAATTATTTGGTTACCTCATCCCCCATGCGGTGTGTCCGGAAAATTCGGTCTAAATGGTGACATACAGTTGAATTTCAGCTTATATAACTGATACTACTGTCTCTGGCCAAGCAATAGTGTCCATTGTATATTTTTCGTTGCTGAGAGCAGTATCAGTTGTATTAACTGGAATTCGACCGTGTCAGAATCTCGACGGAATTGAGGTGATCCTAGATTTTTCGGACGGTCCGTACATTGTATAACGGTAGCCTTGATCAAGTTCAGTTTCCTCTCCCTCTCTGTCCCTCTGCCGTCTCGGTCTATCGCTGTGAAACAGTTCATTTTGTTATCGGCCATGAAAGTTCAATAGAGTTCAGAGCATTGTCAGATGCGTATGATTTGTGCTGGATTAGACCAGAAACTATCGAGTACACTGTTCATGTACTATACGCGCCCGTTTCAATGACCAGATTTAAAAACTGACCACCTCTCCACGTGAATCAGGTCTAGGTGATAAGCAACGATTCGCTGTCACCCGGCTCCTTACCACATCTGATCCATTGCTGCCCAGTGTAGTAGTTCTCCACATCAAGTCTCACATTCATGGTAACCGGTTCCCTACGTTAGCGCAACGAATCCTTTAACTGCACTCGTTCATAAGCATGAAATAGAAATTGCTCATCCATAATCTTATCTTGATTTGTCTCGTGCAATTTTCAGACGAACGAAATGCTTCGTAAATTGCTGGATCTTTTCACCGGTTTCCAATCATTTTATGGTTTGTCTTTCAGGAACAATTAGAAACAAGGCATCCACCTTATCGATTCGTCACACCGGCTCGAATTCCAATTGATCTTCGATTGCATAATTCTGTTCTCTTGGATCGTTGTCTGGCAATAATTCATGAGCTTCGACAACCTGCTCTTTCTGGCTGGTTTCAAGACTTCAAAGAACAGGCTATATCACGTTTCAGAGGTAAGTACAACTGGTGTTCCCTGGTAGTTATCTGTTTGGTATTTGTTGTCAAAGTTTTGTTTAAGTTGTTTTATTCACTCCAACAGGATCCGTGTGTCGAACTGGCAAATGGTGTGGGCTCTGTGACCGAGATGACACCGATGACCTCGTCTGTTTGCTCGAATATAGGAAATTTGGGCAACATGCACTAGACAGACTCACAAGAGGTGTAGCTCCGTTCGGCATGCGTTTTGCACGATGAAAGTGTAAATGATGTTACAAGAATGGACGTCAACGGTTCTGGGCTTTATGCTAGATAGTGGAGAGCTAACAATTGTCGACCGCTTCATTTACCTCGGCAACCGCGTGACGGCGGATGAAAGTACGATAGTAGAGGTGGGCAGGTGTATATCCAAGGCTCGAGCGACTTGACTGGAGTACTTGATGCGCAGACCTGGTATTTCGCCGAATTTGGAAGGTCGTGTGTGCTGCGGTGCGTCCAGTTCCTTTGTATGGTTGCGAAACATGGAGTCTGGGTGCGAAAGGTGTTCGTTGCTTTCAGGTTTTCACCATCGGTGTTTGCATAGCGTCACTAGGATTAGATAAAATGGCCCCATATATATATATATATATATATATATATATATATATATATATATATATATATATATATATATATATATTTAAAATAATACCGGCTTGAAATCAAGCACGGCGCCGACGCAGCAACGAAAATGACAACAATAAGAGAAAAAGATAAGAGCAAAATAAAAAAAACACAGTAAGTAAAAAACGCCCATCACGATGAGACTACACCTTGGCGTGATGTAATAGCTTGCGTGCCTCCATGACCCAAAGAGCTATGCAGCATGGCTTTCTTAAGCCGGAGATACAATCATGCCTTACAGGTCGATGGGTAGAGGCCAGACGAAGTCCAGTCTCAAAACAAGTTGATGGGCAACATCTGATTCTAACCAATATGTCCCTGGAAAGGACACTTCAGCGAATGAACATGGAGAGAAACAGTTTATCGGTCTAAAATCCTCCACTAGATGGACGTAGGAGTGGAGTACCTGGGGTTTCTCTCGACGGTGGGAGAAGTGATCACACTTCATTGGGCAGCTATTGCCCGCCTAAGCTGGGCAGCCCCCAGCCCAAAGGATGCTGCCCCGTCCACGTTCCGCTTGATCGATTGGGTGCATGAGGCTAAGGACTGAATGCGAAAAGCGGATCGATAACAAAGCACCAACGAAGACAGGACAAAATGCGTGCAACAATTAGGTCTCATATGACAGACCAGAAGAAATTCCTTTACAGGTTCTTCGGTCACGTCCCCGTGTTGGGTTAACGCATCACTGCCTTTTAGGTCAGACATTTGAGTCAAAAGCTCCGGTTAGGTTTCCGAAAGAAAGCCCCCTCCTGTGGTGCGGGTACTCACGAAGTATCATTGGCTCAGAAACCTCCTGTATATTTCCTTTAGGGAACCTTACCAACATTTTCTCCCTTAGTTCAATTTCGATACAAAAGCGGGTTATTGCGACTCTGATGAAAGCAGTAGTTCAGAAGTTGGGTATAGATCGAATGCACTCCTTGAGCCTAAATGTTCACACCACTTGGTTGCCTTTAACGTCCACACACTATGTCACATGGGTAAAAAGTTGTTCCAGAAAGAACTCTCGACAATTTTAAAATAGATGTACGCTGTGTCTCTGAAACGCGCATACAATAACCCACCTCTGTGATAACTCTTCGCACCCCGATGCAACCCCAATCTCTCACTTCACTCCTCGCGTGTCGGGCGATCCGGTGTCTATCCCGTGGTCAGGCTGGCGTTGGGATTGCTTTGAGCATGAAAGCTGGGCGTGCACTGCTGGACTGGATTCCAGTCAACAGTCGTTTGTGTGCAGTTCGGTTGGACGGTTCTGTTCGTGTCAACAACAACAAACTAAATCGCCGATGCTTGTTCATGATGTCTGTTTAATCGCCGACTGATTGCAGTTCCTCTGAGACCAAGGACGAATTCTATTAGGATTTGTCTCAGCTACTTCGAAGCGCACGTTCAACGGACGTGGTAGTCATTGGTGGGTATTTCAACACTCAAGTTAGCCGTTTGGGAGATTCCGAAAGACACATCGGAGGCCATTGCTATCCCACCGATCGAGCCAATAACGGCGATCGTCTCATTCAGCTGTGTTCTGACCATGGATTGTTTCTGGCAAGTACAAACGTCTGCCATAAGAAGCGGCATAGATTCACATGACGTCCTCCTTCGTCTCCGCAACGTTGGACTCAGATTGACCATGTTGTGATTGGTCACCGCCGGCGTGGATCAACTGAACATAGTCGTTCATTTTGGTCTACGCCTGTGAACTCAGATCACGCCTTGGTACGTGCTCGCTTCCATTTACGTCTCCTCCGTGGTCGCACGAACGTAAATGCCACTTGTCCCGCGCAGTTACTTTTAGACGATAAACGACGATACAGTTTCCAGACGGAGCTGTCTACGCAGTTATCGATGCAGCCGGATGTTCATGACCCAAGTGAACGCTGGCAACAGCTCAAGGAAGCCTTGTATGCCACTTCGAATGCCACCCAGGACTCTGGTTCAATTCGGTCTCACAAACAATGGATAACTTCGACATCAGTTGCTCTATTGGACGCTCGCAGATCCGTCCCTCCGGATGCCACATTCAACGAAGTGCGCAAATCCTTGAGATGCCAACTGACAAGGAGCCTGAGGGATGACCGTGAGCAGTGGTGGATTGCGAAACGTGAGGAAATGGAAAAGGCTGCGTCCATTGGCAATGCTTGCAACCTTTTCCGTTTGAATAGAGGTACCGGTCCACGGAAGCCTGGTGTAAGTGAGTGAATTAGGGACTCCGATGGTTCACCGATTCACTCTCAGGAACGTGGTCTGGACCAGTGGGCGAAGCACTTTAAAAAACAGTTCAGTTAGCCCAATTCTACAATGAACGTTCCAAACATACCTGCAAGAGAAACGATGCAGGTAGATTTCACTCCTTCATCAAAAATGCAGGTCATGCGGGAAATAGGTTACTTGAAAAGGCACAATGCCGCTCGACTGGATGGGTTGTCTCTTTTTCAAGTATGGAGACGAAACTTTGGTTTCAGAGTTAACAAAACTCCTCCAAGCAATCTGGGATAGTGTGCAGATTCTCAGGAAATTGTGTGAATCGGTGATTGTGCCAATTTACAAGAAAGGTGACGGATCCTTTTGTGAAAACCACAGAGGAATTAGCTTGGTAAATATCGTATCCAAACTGCTCGCCGGTCTTATTCTCTATCGATTATCCAGCGCCCGCGAAATTTGTACGCTTGAGAATCAAGGTGGATTCATACCCGGTCGGGGTTGCATCGACCACATCTTCACTCTTCGACAAGTCTTAGAGCACAGACACACCTTCCGTAGACCGACGGTTTCTGTCTTCTTTGATGTGAGAACGGCGTTCGACTCAGTCGACCGCACAGTTCTGTGGCTGTGCCTCTCATGGAAGGGTGTGCCAGGGAAATTTATTTCTCTTTTCGAATGCTTGTACACAAACAGCCAAAGCCGAATTCGTCATTACGGCGATCTTTCGCCCGAGTTCATCACGGAAAGTGGTGTTCGTCAGGGTTGCCCTGTTTCACCTTTCCTTTTCAGTTTTGTAGTTGAATTGATTCTTGAGATAGCCCTATCTTCGTTTGAGAATAGTGGCGTCGACTTTTGTTCGGGCAGTAAACTGTCTGACTTGGAATATGCGGACGATATCATTCTTCTGAGTGAAGATCCAGGTAGGTTGCAAGCTCTTTTCGATAGCCTTACCAATAGTGTAGTAATAATTGGGATGCGTTTTTCACCTTCAAAGTGTAAAATGCTATTGCAGAATGAAGTTGGCCCAACACTGAAACCTCCTCTTGACAGGAGAAACTCTAGCTGAAGTAGATGAGTTTTGTTACCTCGGCAGTTACATTTCCTCAGGTGGACAGATATCAGATGAAGTGTCATTGCGCATACAGAAGGCTTTTGTTAACCTCCGTCATCTGTGATGCCGGTGTGACATCCGGTTGTCTGCTAAGTGTATAGTGTAGAATGCGGAAGTTAGGTCCGTTGTTTTACACGGTTCAGAAACATAGCCGTTGAGGGTAGAAGGTAATCGAAGACTGTCGGTGTTCGAGCACCGATGTCTCCGTAGCATTGCCCGAGTAGGGTGGGAACACCGTATCAGCAATGATAAGGTTCGGCGTAAGGTGTTGAGAACCAGAGGTCAGTCTCTGGATCAAGTACTGAATATAAACAGATTAAGGTGTTTGGGACATGTGTTACGCATGCCCAGTGATAGACTTCCTCGGCGTACGCTGTTCTCTGAGGCAGGTAGTGATTGGAAGGTAGGTCGAGGTAGTCAGTGCATGATGTGGCAAAAGGTATGAAAACCTTGGCCAGTGGACTTGTCCGAGTAGGGCGTGTTAGACTTCCAGGTTGAGGTCCAGGTGATCCGCCTACTAAATGGTTTGAGACATTAAGTGATATGGCTAAGTGTCGCAGTCAGTGGCATAGTTGCATTCGGACTCTTTCGTTGCCTTCTTGATTTCCGCTTGCTACTTTGACGTTTTTGATCTTCATCACCATGCTTTTGTTATTTTCGCTCTTTACTGGACGATGCTGTAAGGTAGCAGCCGAAACCGGAGCACAGAAGCGTTGTGGTAATGGTTAAATAAACTGAAAACTGATTGATAAATACTGTGAATTCTCCCTCTTTCTACCGTATACTTTTTCAACTTTTTCTGTTTTTTTTTGTCAGAGTGTTGTTTTTCGTGATAATGGCGCACGGGATTTTGACAGGCAGACCGCACAACATTCGCGCCACTGATTTTTATTCTGAGCCATGTCCCTCAACATGCCTGTCCAACGACAATCCTCGTTCCTAAGGGGAATGACCGGTTGAGAAATACGGAGGTCCGAAATCTAGTATTGGGTACCAGTTCAAAGAATGTTCTATCGCAGCGTATCCAGCTTAGTGGATTTCGTTGGTTGGGACGCGTGTTGGGTGGCAAACACATCTACCATACCTTACCATGTTTTCCGTTCCTCCTGCGGAGTGGGAGAAGCCCCGTGGAGGTCAACAGCTGACGTGGCAGCGAGGAATGAGATAATGTACAACGAACTTAGGAAAAGTAGGTGCCTCACGTCTTCATGATTGGGGTCCAACAGATCCCTGAACCAGTTGGCTGGAGACAATGAAGGGTTTGGCAGCGAACCGTGAACAGTGGCAATCGTGTTGTCACTTTCTGTTGAATCAGAATGATTGACCAATGTGCATTTGTACAGTTTGTTTGTGCATTCCGTATGTTGGCTACTAAGGCGTTCTTTTTTTATCACTCCCTGTCCACCTTTTATACTCGTTCTCTCTATTTCTACGTGAAACATGGTGAGAAAGACAGTGGTCAATGGGGCTTGTCCTGCTGTTTAACGTTATACGATGATGGTGATGCCGTCCACATAACACGCTGAATCCTGTCAAGTGATGCTCGTCATAAAATGTTTTTGTTATTCTGATGTTATCTTTCTGAGCTGTACAGTACACGTGATTTTACATCCCATCGTCTTCACCGTTCATCTCTGTTCGCACAGACGAGGGAAAGTCGATTCCAGAAATCAAGCGCGTAAGTAGTTTGTATACCTTTTTAACTCTGAAATCCCGTGTATTACTTACTCTTTCAATTGAGTTTTACATGGCCCTGTACTGTATGCGTAATTCACACAACAAGATGACGGTGGCTTACGGTTCCGAAGTGGCATTTGTCCTGGCATAGTTCAAATTCTGTTTGGAGGACTGATAAATCATCCGTGTCTGGTTTGTTTATTGGATGCTGTTAATTGCATGAGGTGATGATTTGCCATTCCCATCATCCTGCCCCGCAGGAAAAAACAGGTAAAATGAGTAGCTACGTGATGACTGTGTGGATAAGATCGGTTTCTAAAAAAATTCATGGGCATGAGCACAGTGGAAGAGGTATAAACTTCATAGCCACGAAGGCCCTCTGCACTATTAGGGATAACCGGCAACTAGACCCTAAGATTTGGAGTGAAGAACCACACATGATCAGGTGTGGCAACGATCCATATTACTGTCTACCGTCAAAGTAACCAGTGATTGCGTGTTTTCGAACCTTGGATGTCCGACGTGGTAATCAAACGCTTTTAATCACTCGACCATCACCGGTCAATTATTTGTAGTTTGGTATCCTCCGTCGGTCGTCGTGACGCTTTTTTGGCATGAAGGTAAAAAGAATCAATGTGTTTGCCTGTTCTATGCCTAAGTTCAGTTCATTCAACCGCCATCCTCACACTTTTGTGCTCTGGTTTTGGTTGCTGCCCTCTAGCATCGTTGAGTCAAGGGCAATGGGAATTGTAGCATAAAGTGCGAAAGAGCTGGGAACAAAATTATTAACGGAAATCATGAAGAAAGGGAGAGATCGAGTGCAACTATGCCACTGGCCGCGATACTTAGCCATATCGCCTACTGTTTCCAACCACCTGGTAGGCGAATCACGTGGACCCCGGAAGTCTTACTGTCCGGGTGTTTAAGCATCTTGACTTGAGTACTGTGAAATCGGAGAAAAATGCAGTACTTCAGCTAGTGAATGTTTATTAAAGTGAGTTCGGCTCCCGATCATCATCAAAATCGGTGGCAAGCACCAATAACCGCTGAGATGTGGATTAGCGATAGATATGTAACACATGTTAGGGTTGCGCGCTGGGGTTCACGTGATCCCGTGACTGGAAATATTAGGCATCATGGCTAATTGCCGCGTTCAGTGGCTTATTTACATTCGAGATCTTCGTCCACATGATTTTCACTTTTATCTTCCCTAGGTGTTTATTTGATCTTTCTGCTTCAATTTATTTCATTTCCTGGTAGACAAAGCTGCGTGGTATCATTCAAAACCAGAGTACTGACGTGTGAAGTGAATGTTAAAGCAGATCCCATCCGACTTTTATCAAGCGTGTTATCTCCATTTTCGTAACAAAAGTTTATTTCTAGGCTGTTTAATGACCGCGAACGTTTGTCGGTTTTCTGCATTCTTACAAACGAAAACTTCGAGGGTCTGGACGGTATCTTCAATAATAAAATGTCTTGTTTTCTCGAAATTGCTCTCCATGATAGTCAACGTTTTGTTCTGTTAATTGGCCAACATGAGAATTTGAATGTTTGAAGTTAAAATCATTGTTTGATCAATTTCAATTGGTTTGACTAAATGTGTTGAAGTATGGTTGTCTAAGAGCGCTTCAGTACAGTGTCGTGACAGACACATCCCGCTATTACCGCAAGTTGAGGTAGGAGTCATCTGTCGTACTCTAGTGGTAAAAAATACCATAATTTTGGACGCATCCAAGGGGATTATCTCCTAATTCATCAGGCATAATTTTCAAACTGCTCAGTCGTTGAATAGCCTCAAAAGCTCTCGCTAGATAGCGTCTGTATTCTACTGGATACAGACTTCGGGAACTTGTCATACTAAGTAAGTCTCCATCTTGCGAGCTTTTGCAACTTGCCATCTGATAGGGGGACTAGGTAACATCAGGCATGTTTCAGTTTCATTGGGTACGGTTATTAAACACACTGGGTACGGCGGTTGTGGTTGCTATCTCTCAGCAGGAACCTCACTCGGAAACCAAAACACGTAACAAAATGAAAATCTGATAATCAAGCTACTGATATTAGTTTCAAGGAGAACAAGAAAGTGTGTGAATACAAGAGCGTCACTGGTTGTGACACCTAGTCATGTCCTCTAGTGTCTTTAACCTTTGACTGGTCGAATCTTGTGATTCACCCAGGAAACCTAGGGAACCCCATACGACCAAATAGGTAGGATTAGTTACGTAAAAAACGGGTTGAAATTTGCTTCACGTCCTATATATATATATATATATATATATATATATATATATATATATATATATATATATATATATATACTCGCCTGATTTCAGGCTTTGTGCCAAATAAAACATGATAAAGTCGGGGAGGGAGGGGTAGATAGTCCGATCCCGTGATTTGCTCGCTTTCCCCAACAGCCATTTAGTATCCGCCATGGACCGCACCCGAGGACAGCGTACCATCAACGAGTCCATATCGAGTTTGCTCATGCTCTGCTCTCCGATGCTCACGTTTGGTGATTCTTATGATGCACCATTAATGAACAGTGTACACGGCTTTCCCCATGTTAGTCGTATTTCCGCTGTTTTCTCGCTACCACCATCGCACACGTGTTTTGTTTGATTGATGGGTGAACAAATAATTAGTAAAGTTCACGTTACTGTTTTTCATCGCGAGGTAATACCTTCACTAATTATAATTTCATGGCACATCCGTTATATTAGGAACCTTCGAAATCTTTCCATGAGAACCCTGTAAAAATGCTTACTTGTCATTTACTTATCGAGTTACCCCAGCGAGTTTTATTTTGATGCAGTGTTCTGTCGAATCTTACCGCAACACTCCTCTCATCGACTCTCTCTCTCTCTCTGTTATCTCGGCGTGATCTTGTTTTTAGTTAGTTCGTCAGGAAGCGTTGCGTGAGTACGCGTCTAAATTGTTCGATGAGATGCGTAGGAACGGAGCTCTGCAAACAATCAGCCAGGGAATCGGTAAGTTTTCAATTCCCTCTCTCATCACACTTGCCATTCCGTTTTTTCCTTTATGTGCGTGTGTATGTGAGGATACATTCATGTCTTGTCAGTTGTGTTCTTGATGGTTAGGCGACATTCATGAGATATGCACTCCGATGTAACTGTAGTTGTAACCACATCGGATAGAGGAGGGTTATCATTTTCTCATAATCTATAACTGAAACTGGATTTTCACATCCATTCATCATGCCGATTACATTATGTGCCACGCGTTCACATTCTTCTTAGCTATTCTTTGACCTAGCCGTTAAGTCTGTTGCTGAAGAAGCCGTGACTAACGAATTTGGTTTATGTCATTGTGTCCCAGGCCAGAAGTAGGCATGACAAGCCTAATAGTGTGTATGTAGTGTCAATTTTTCGCCCGTCACTATACAACGGTCACACCTGGTCCGTTGTGATTCTTCAGAAGTAGTCCCTAGCAAGAATATCACAAATTTTTGGTACAGCGTTCTCGAACATTTACGATGTTGATTTATTGGTACCTCATGGTTATCCGACTGCCAAATCCTCTGCTAATGAAGTTGTACGTGGCGCTTATGTTTTAAGTAACATGTCGTTATTTGTATGCATACAGGTGATTAGGCCAGGGTTTTTGATTGTCGGTATGTCGAGTGAATAGAACACAGAATGGTTTTTTTTGCTCGGTAGCACGAATCATATCTCCGCCGATTGTGTTGGGTGTCGCTATCTGATCCTGAACTGTTTCACCACATCAGTACTGTGTTCTGTTAGGTCGAAGAAAGGCTTTCGTTTTGCAGATCTGATTGGCACAAGAGGCTAGTCTTGCGAGTGTTTGGCGTTAAAGGAGACTGTAGCGTGAAAATGCGCTGGTTGGATTTTCTTTCGACAGCACTGATGTACTACAAATATTTTTAAATAATAAAAACGAACCGGTTTTGACGCAGTTGTAATTCTTTTATATCCTATGTACTCTAAGCTTCAACTAACCGGTAAACTCTGTTGTGGTTAAACTGCTCATACTATAGATCATTATCTCCATTCTTTTCCTTCAATATATTGACTTGGCAAAACGTTTTCAGAAGCGATTCTATGCTAGCCCCGTAGGCAGTCGCTTCCGGTAATTATGATCTCCATTTTTTCTGTTGTTGTTGAATAAACTGAGCAAGTTGCAAACTGAACACCTTTTAACAACATTGCCGTTTCCCGAGGTCATACCTTACTGGTGTTTGGGGATTTTCATAACTTATAAATCACAAGTAAGCCTGATGCGGACTCCGAAATCGCTGTCTTTCGCATGGGTTAGTCTTTGGGAAACAGTGTATGGGTTTCTTTCTCCACCCTTCCTCAGTCAGACCCTTGTTACTTTGTGATTGTGCATAGCAATCTACTTACCCCTACGTGCCGTTCAGTGATCGAAATCGAGGTGGTTTGTTTTTACCCACAACTTTGCACCATTTTGCACACCCATCAGATGAGTGGATAGTCATTCATTTGGGATATTTTGTCTGGTTCATTCAGGGAAAATGTTCCTAAAATCGCTACAATGTGAACTAAATTTTTGCAACGGAACGCTTCAGATTGCTTAACTGGCCGTTTGAATGAGCAACTACCCTAATTAAACCTTGATCTTCTACACTAGCATTGTTTCCATCTCTTCTGGAAGCTGTGATCTTGACATCCTAGTCTGGCGACGGCCTAAACCAGGATATGAATCACTGATATCTGTTTACTCCCTTCACTCTTTCTGACTATATTTTTGTTTGTCTCGTTTGCACTCTTTTGTCCTAAAAGGCATGCATGTGTGTGCCTAGCGTGGTGTCCAAAAGATGTTCCCATACGTGATGACTGACTAACGTGTATGTTTCCGTTTCATACTTCAATCCTGAGCTTGCAGACTGATCGATCCGACAGTGGGTTTTGGCTGCGTGAAGACCAATGCCCATGTCATTTCGATACAATTTGACTAAATTTATTTCTTCCAAGACTTGAACTAATTGGAAATGTGTTACACTGAGCATCTGTAGAACGATTGAACTCATGATGTGCTTTCTAATAAATGCATATTATTACCTCTAATTCCGTATGTCCGCGGTTGTTCTTCCGTCAATATAGCTGAGCCACTGATCCAGCAAGCCACTTTCAGTCTGATTCTAGCTGAAGCTAAGGATTCCTTCATGCACGCTTGGTTGGCACATCAGGAGGCGGCGGAACATCAGCTTCGCCGGAAGCACCCTGTTTTGTATCACATTGAAGAATGGCGTTCTCGTCAATTGACTCGGATTCAACGTCAGTACTTCGAAGTAAGTGCGTTGGTTGGTGTGTGTGTGTGTGTGTGTGTGTGTGTGTGTGTGTTTATGTGCGTGACGGGGGGGGGGGGGTGTATGCAATTCTGTTCCCCGCTCAGGTGAATATATGCAAATAAATCCAATACTTGTGGGTAATCATACTGATGAACGCCAAGAAAAAGACATGGTCTGCTTGTCTCACAAATCCTTTATGGAAAAAAATCATTGTTTCAGATGGGAAATTGTCACATATCCAATCCAGTTAGATTGAGTTTCCAGGGTATTCCCCCCTGATCTTGCTGCCTATTTGGTAACTAACAGAATTCAGTGAATAACCTTAACAAGTTAGGGCTTCATGAGTAGTAGAAAATTTCTTCACTTGATTGAGTAGACGGGTTAAGCAAACAGTTCTCCTCAGTTGTTCATTTCCAAGATTCTACAATAATAAAGGCTAAACAAGTGGTGATTGGGACAGTCACTTTCTCCTGTTTGGATCAAAACCGGGCGTTTGGGACTGATAGGCAGGGTAAGATAAGTTTCAGTTCTCTTGGCTGTCGTATGGTACCAATGCTTTTATTATCAACTGCATTTGGTTCGTCCAGCTCTTGATTAGGACATAGTTTTAGGCCATGGGACGTTTAGCTTGTTCACTGTCTGTGTTTCATCTTACCACCTGCGTTCCACTCATTGATCCGTGTCACAAATACGGATCTTCACGAATACGAATCTTATCGATTGTAACTGTGTTCTTGTCTGGCAAGCACACGAGTATTTTTTCCTGCTACGAAAATTCGAACTATGCGAGGCTGAAATCGAGGTTACGTTGTAACAACATTCCTTTTTTGCGTTGGTATCATCAGCACTGAACCACCAGAACAACCTGCGGATTTTTAAGTGACGGTCACATTCTTTAACGGTAAATGGAATGAAAAGTATGAGAACGACATCTTATTTAAGTTCTTTCTTATCCTCGTGGGAAATTCCTCTAGTTCTCGGCTTACACTTTGCGCTCAACTCTCACTTGTTTTCCCAAGAAAGACTGCTTCTCGAATCAGTTACCGTACCCCTCAAGACCCTCCGACAAATAGTCCTAGCCAAATGGACGGTAGCTAATACCTTCAAATAGTGGCGAGACAGTGCTCTTTGAGCATACGATTTCAGCTTCGGATAGGGGCTTGGACGCGCTTGTTGTCAAAACCCAAAGACCCTGAAGCCAATGTTACCATCAAATCCCGGAATACATGAACTCCCGCTCGACGGTCCCAAAGGTCACCTTACACGAAGGAAATGTTGCTGTTTTACAGATTTGCACCTCGTTCGAAGTACCCGCTCGAACAAAATAGCGGGATCCTGTTCTTTTACAACTTCGCAAGCTGAGCGAACATTGCTTCGGATTTCTATGTGAACTTAGTCCTCATACTGCTCAACATTATTCATAAACCAGCGAAGTTTGTAATTCTGTTTCCAAACTGGGTAAAAATGTCCATCTCCATTATTGAAATTGTCATTATTCTATTTAGTTTTCGGAAAGAGGCCTGATATGTTAATAAGATCTGTGCTAGTTTCATGAACAAGTCTCCAAGTCTCAGGGTCTGGTTGCCGATTATCCCTAGTGGCGCAGTGGACCTTCATGGCTATATGGTATATGCCCCTTCCACTGCGCTCACGTGGAAGCATGAAATTAAAAAAAATACAAAAAACTTAAAAATGAAGAAAATTTTAATCATTGGATGGAAGTAGAGTTAAATGACGGTAAAAAAAAAATAAACTCATGCGTATGTGGACAGCGGTCCTTTAGCTCTGGGGGCGTTTGTGATGAGAACTTCGAAGCAGTTCATCACCTCAGTGCCACCGGTAAATTAAGTGTGTTGCTGGGATGAGTGTCCGAATTATCGCTTATGTTGATGCTTGTCAGTAGAGACCGGGAAGGTTGATCATGAAGTAAATTTGACCTAGAATGTACAAAGAATTAGTGTTGGTGTACGCTTGGAAGTCATCCGTGAGGTGTTCTCACCATTCGCATCTTGACCATGACGGGAGTCTATCATTCTGCTAAGTTTAACTGATTCTTGATGGTCCGTGTAGATAACGCTTTTTTAACACCGAAGTCGAAGAACGGAAAGATTTTGTTTTATTTATAACCTTTGATTAGCCAAATTTCAACCCACCTCGCAAATACGGGATTAATTGGTGTTTTCGTTCTCTTTTCCTGTGCCTAAATATGTTCGTGCTCCACTCATTTGTTCGTCGATAGTGCCCAAATCCATTACATTATAGCACAACGTTAGTATCTACTGACTTTACAACCGAAAACAAGTTTGGGAGCTGAGTAGCCGAAATGATTGATCTGCTCCCACTATCGCAGATCAGATTTGTCATAGTCATGGAAAATGTGCTCACATATGATATATCATCTTCGATGCATGGCCTCTGTCCGTCACTTTTACTTTAATTGATAGACACCGTTGCGGTTGTGTTTATTTTCAGTGGTAATTTTGTCCGTTATCATTAAACAGTCGTGTTTAAGGAATCTGCGACGAGGTTATACGGTTAATCGCAATTGCTGTATTTAACATGTAGTCGTTCAAATGACTTGTTTCATCTTTATCTTCCTTCTCCTCTGTCCACAGACCCACAAATTTGATGTGCATGAGTTCGTTCTGTCCAAATGCGCGAGTGGTGGTTTGGAACAGCATGCATTCTTCGTCAGTCGTGATCTGTTATTCCTGCGTGATGTAAGTAACACTATCCTCATGCGCTGTAATGCTGTTCTAAGAGCACGTTCAAGCTTCTCTGTTATCAATACATAACGTGGTGCGCCATGGGGCCCTATCGTGTTTTGGCGACCCACACGCAGATATAAATTTGTCAGTTCATTTGAGCATTCACCTACCACATGAGCGTTCCGGTTTTGGTTGCTACCGCGCAGTATCACACAATTGGAAAAGAAATAAACGGAAGCATAAGAAGCGAAGAAACAGAAGTGTTAGATATAAATGGATAAAATCATGAGGACGAAAAATGTTCACCACTGACAGTAGGAAATACTTGTGTTGCCTAATGTCTCCAACCATTCGATAGATGGACTTGTTGAACTCCTAAAACATCTTACAGAGTAAAACCCTACCAATTAAGGTTTTCTTCCTTTTCTGCCACGACACAGAGTGACCACATTGATCTTTCCTCCAATCGCTACTTCAGTTGAAGACCAATGTACACCAAAGGAATCTCTATGATAGTATGACCAACGAATGTCACAACCATCGCACTTGGTACTCTTTTTCCCCTCCAATACTTTGTGTCTGTCCTCAGCCATGCCAAGTACAGCTGCGAATAAACCAATACTCAAACCCCTATGAGCGTCGTATATTTTCTATCTTTGACAGTCACGTTTATGGATCATATGAAAAAAAAACTGATGTAAGAGTTGCAGTGTACACTCAACCCTTGTAAAGCTAGATAAAAACGGACCGTTATGGTTCCAGGTGGATAACCCGAAAATCGTGGGCGATAAACGCTAGATATTGCAAGTAATTTCGGATTCAAACAAATCACTTAAAAATGTGTGTACGCATGTGTGTATGTGTGCTCCTTGCGTTACCCATATAGACTGGATTAACAAGTCTTTTCAATGTTCCTTTCTCAATAGTTGACCTGTATGCCCTTCTGTGCTGTAAGCGCGACAATTCCGAGAGTCGAATAGAAGAAATGCCTGTGATCCCAGTTTATGCATGATCGAGGGATTTTCATTTACGCTGTCTTGGTGACAATTGGCGCAAAAATGTTTGTTGAAGTGATCCAGACCACGAAAATTGATCCCATACAATGATAATGCAAACCAAATGGGGTAAAGTGTTGATTCGAAATCACACACGTGAGGAGATTGGTAAAATACTGCAACTAATCACGCCGATTTCTGGTTGCATTGGTCCATCCATCTAAAAGATCATGGACTGAGTAGGTGCAGTCGCATTGTCCCGTGCGCTAATAAACGCACGAATTAATCGCAGCAATTCCAGTCACCCAGTCTCGGGGATTGTGGCAATAACTACCCTCGACGTGTTCCTTCCATCTTTTGTTGTCGACGCACTGAGTGATGCATTGGTTGTTATTTTCTTACACTGTCATCACTCTGGGTTAATGAGATTAGTGCAGTACGTTCCATTCAGTCAACTCCTTTAGAGCCATCTACCCTCATTCATTTGAATGCAGCTTATGTAGTGAGTTTTCTCCGTGTAAATGTTTCGAAACTCAGCGCTGAATTGAGACCAAGATCCTACTCTTGTTGAACTTCTCAAACTACTGAGGCTTCAATTCTATAGATAAAGCTCAATACAGCGTCATAGAGAGATCAAACTTGCTTACACTGACTTGCGTAGTCAAACGGAAAGGTTTTGTCAGCTCAGTGTTATACGGTTAGTTAATCGGTCGCAAGAAAAATGCCTTTTGAAGATGCCGTTTTCTCACTTGGGTTCTCCCTTGTTAAGTTTTCTGTTTAATTTAACTTCCAAGCTCTTGATGCCTTATTTCTTCTAGCGTGAACGACTTCTTCGGGAACAGTTGGAGAAGAGTTCCAGTTTTCCGGACACCCAATTCATATTCAGTGTTCCTGCTCAGTTACTCCGGCACTGGCGTGTCTATCGGAAACACGTGTCCTATACCACCACTTACGAATTAACTGACACAATCTTGCTTAGTCGACGACCCTCTTCAAATGATCCTATCCTCCCGATGAAAAGATCGATCAAGCGGGTAACCACCTCGGGCGCAGGAACGAACAGTTCGAGTGCGCGAGATCCATCGTTCAGCATCTCCTATCCGCGCAAACCGCCCACTACAGATCGGGAATTGGGACCGCAAGATTTTGAGGTACATACAACAAATGGTCCGGATCGAGCTTATCCGCCCACGGATATCCCGCTAGTCGATTTACAACATTTGGACGAGGCGCATCTGATTACGCAACCTTTGGTAGATGATGAGGCGAGTGTTTCTGAGGTACGTTTAGTTCTCTGCCTGTACTTTGTCTTGCTGTTGGGCAAGGACAGTGATGACACTGTTATGCAAATACCTGATTCGTAAGATAAAACGCAGCTAAAGAAAGTGGCGTGCCTAAATAAGGTCTAACAAAATTGTTGAATACCTTTTTCATGCTCACTCATCTCTTTGGATTCAATCAACTTTGAGTGCACTTCCATCAAGTGCACGCCTGATCGTCCTCCTCATACCTGTGATCTGTTCATAATTCATTATAATGATAATAATTGTCATAATAATGGTAACATTATTAGTAGAAATACGAACAAAAATAACTGTGGACGCTTCCCTATGCTATCTTTGGTGATATAGTGATCTCAGTCATGGCTTGGTGTAAAACCCATGCATCTATGAAATCCTCCTGAGTTTTTCTATCGTTCGGCTTTGTCTCTGTTCTTGTTTGGCCGTTGTTAAGTCACTATGTTGGCGTGTTCCACTGATGCTATCATCGTGCTGTACAACACGTTTTACTGCATGGCTTGTAGTTACTGATAAATTAACTTATTTCTGATGCAGTTTAGAAGCCCAGTTCCTCGGACGATGAGGTAGCTCTCAGTTAATACTACTTTGCTGACACTACCGTTGGCCGAAGTAAATGTATACTCTATCAGTCTGGGTTGAATTGTTTAGTTTCGTTTCCACCTTGTCTCCTTGTATTTGCGGATTTTATCGTGCGTGTTAATTCACTGAATGTACCGCTTCCCATTCACGTTCACTGGTTGGTGAGTGACCACTTGTATCCACCAAGTTACCTTCTACCTGAAATCTCACTGGTTACCGGGCGTGAGTGGTATTCCATTGATCTCATTTGGCGTTAGTTTTTTCTTCAATAATTATGATTTCCTAGCGTTGTTCAGAGTTGATTGTCTCAGGCATCCACAGCTAGTCTGTCCACTCGTCCGATCGATAGCTGTGTCTACCTGTAAAGGATGGTTATTTGAACTCTCTGACCAATACGGAAATGTGGATTTAAACAAACAAACCCTTACGGACCAGCAGCTGTAAATTGTTCCATCTAGGTTCACTGTAATCACATTGGCCCGCCTTGTAGCATGCCATCGTGGGCCGAAAGAATATGAACAGCAACGCTGCTGTGTTTGTTGTTGTTGTTGTTGGTGTACTGCCTTTGTTTTCCGTGTCACGACCAGTGGTTATACTCTACTCTTCTGCTTACTTCATAATTTTGACCCTGTGCACGTGACCGAATCATTCATCACCTGGGAATATAATTTCAGTGCACACCACCTGAACAAGGTAATCCCATTCCTCCCAATGAATGAATATAGGGCACAGCTAATGTTCTATGTGGCAAGCTGCCTATTGCCGGATGACTCGTCCTCACACATACACACACAAACACAGAATTGAAATCGTCTATCGAATGCTTCTTTTTATTTCTGAGTTTGTGCCTGAGGACAAAGAAAGGGATGTACCCATAACTCAAGGCTCCCACTTCACCACATGACCTATTGGGGCTTTATATGGTTCTCCACTCCAAGTCCCAGGGTCTGGTTGCCGATCACCTCTGATAGTGCAGTGTTTTTTTAGACTGTGGGGCATACCCGTTCCACTGCACTCATGCGCAAGCATGTAATTAAAAAACAAAAAACGCGAAGTTATGACTCTGTGATTCAAGGCGAAAAAACAACTCATCATGCAGCCGTAGACCGGTCGTGGTTATCATTCGGGTGACAGTAAAGTGCTGCCTTCCACCAAAGTCGACTGGTGTTTGCCGGGTCCGAACCCTTTACCTGATACTGAAGAGGGTTAGGGACTTATACTGCTTGGACACCATCAGCCAGTCAGGGGGTTACATCAGCGTTCAGTATGAAACTGCCGTGATCGTGTGTTGGTGCTTGTTCGTTTGACAAAAACGGTTGATAAAGCTTGGCGATTCATTGTTGCGCCATGTACACCGTGTTGGTCATTTTTAAACTACCGAGACATTGCACATAGTTGGTGAACGCTACGTCGCGGTGTTCGCGTGACGCATAGCGCTGTCTTTTTAGCTCTGTTTGCTTTATATTGGCGCTCATCATCAGTGCTGTCACCGGTTCACTACTTTTCAGTATTCATCGGAGCATTGACGAGTAATTATCCCATGACTAATTAATTCCCTTACTTCTCATATTTGAACGTAGAAACCATAAATGGTGTCTCATGAAGCCCTTTTGTGTTCCGTCAGTGTTTCTTTCTTCAGGTTCTCGTTTTCGCAGTGTATGCATCACTGTAAAGAAACATTCGTATTCGGATGAACTGTGTATATTTGACACTGGCTCAGAATGAAGCATAGTATTAACGCTACAAAGTGGAGAAAGGTCTGAAAGAATGAGTACACCCGGGGGTATGGTCAAGCTGTTGGCAGAAAAACAAATGTTTTTGCTTTCATGCAATTTTTGATGTTTCTATGATGGTTCCGTGAATTTACGGGATATACGAGTTCAACGGATATGTCGTAATATTCACGCCACTGACTTCTGTTCTAAGCGATTTCCGTCAGCGTCTCTAACGAACGATAGTCTGTCCCTTAGCCCCCAAACATTGAGCTGATGATGATTGGTATTGGGTGTTTCGGACATTCCGGTTACAAATCGATTGCAACAGTTTACATTCTCACGATCGATTGAACCCACAGTATTCATAACGTTATCCGATCATACCATTTATTGCGGTCAATGTTCGTAACTTTCCATCCGAGTAGTAATCTTCGTGTCATTTGCTTCATCAGCCATAGTCAAGTATTTGTTTTGCTCGTGGGCTTCGTTGTCCGTTTCATTGACATTCTGATTTTGCGTTGGATGGTGTCAGGTGAACGTTGCCTTAATTTTTCAAGGAAATCGCTATCTGAATGGCAACACGGACACACACATCTAATGCTCTCCAAATCGATTACACCAGTCTGTTCAATGTTAAAAGCATCTGTTGGTTTATCAGAAACAGCGGACATCCATGTCCATCGGAAAGTAACAGATTACCATAAATGATTGATTTTCGGAAAGTCCAATGTCCATAAGAATAATAATGAAAATAGTAAAAATAATTTGATGATTCAGCAGCGTATACCTCATTTGTTCACGAATCGGGTAATGATGCAGAAGTATATGGTCATCCGTTATCACACAACCATGGAAGGAAAGCAGTATCACAGTTTCATCTCCAATGCATATGAGGGGCAAGAGATTAGGTTTTTTCATAACTTGAATCAACGTGCGGTATCAATACTCAACTCACCATTGAAATCGATGAAAGCACTGTGCAGCTGTTTCGTCCGTGTTATGAATCATCAACAGTGCACATCCATGGAGCCCTTGATGGCACTCGAACCGGGAGTGCACAATCGTGAGTCGATTATCTAACCACTAGACTATCCGGGCAAGCTGTTGACGATTTGTGAAACACATATATCCTTGTTGAAAACCATCAGTAGCATTTATCCCAGGTCGTTATCGCAACCGACCTTATTGGGTCTTGTGTGGTTCTCTAATCCCTAAGTCTCAGGGTCACAGCGACCTGATCTCTCTCTCTCTCTCTGATTTTGCACTACATCATTGCGGTACTGATATACCCATTTACACACACGGAATAAAAATTGCACCGAGCCGTAGCTCACGTTCGGAATCCAGCAGGAAATTTTATGGGTCCAGCACTCCCATATGGACTTCTCAACAGCAAGTGAAGCTTGAACTCCGCTCGATTAGTCAAATAGACTACGATTAGAAATGATCAGTCCAGGAGTTAGATGCGTCCTAGGTATCCGGTTTTCTTGCCTCAATTTACTCTTCCAGGTGATTAATTTGTTCTATCCAGTAGACCCCATTCACTGCGTACGAAAGCGGATAGCGGATGCTGTGTCGTATTCGGCTTATTCCACCGTAAGAATCGCTTGTAGTGTCAATGCGACATCCGTATGTCTGTCACAAGTTCGAGTGTACACTGCAGCAGTTCTTTTATGCGTCTCAGATACATGTGGATGGAAGATATGAAGATTACCAGTGTTCTGAACACCAAGCATTGTTCCAATCTCATGGGAGCACCACATTAGTAATGCCAAGGTTAGATGAAAACTAGTGAATACACCAGGTAGATCATTAGACGAAACTCTTAAGCTCACCAAATTGAAATTATTCGAATTCGTGTCATGCATGCTCTCCATAGACTCACTCATTGTGCAGTGTTTACCGGGGGAGTAGTGGTTAGAAGATGGCCAGTCCGCGAGACGGCAGAATGGCATAAAACTCTGGCCTGCAAAATAGGCCACGCACACTTCATTCAGATAAAAAAGTCCACACATAGAACGGTTCAGGGTCCAACAATGTGATGTACAGGCTCATTAAGCCAAGCAACTAGATGAGTTTATTATATGAAAAGTTATAGATTCATACTCGAAAAATCAATTCGAGAACCTATGCAATTACTGATTCCCAGAACAAATTCTTCCCTAAACATTCTCACTCAGTTCAACTTTATCTCCTGTTTTTCTGTCCGATTATTTTTTTTTGCGCTTATGGAGTGACAACTACCAAAATCACAAATATGGAATTCCCACCCGCTCGAAATATGCGGTAGCACAGTCAGGAAATGTTTCTGTTAATTTTTCCGATCTCTCTCTCTGCTTCCCCATCAAAACTGTTGCCTGGTTAGCGCGCCCACCAACCAGAATATGTGGTTCAATCCAGTTTAATTTACAAGGCATCTACCAGATACTTCATGTGGCGTTGGTTGGTCTTCTTTGTGTGCACCTATTCGTGGTTTCTTCGTGTTGGACAACTGCTTTTCGTAAGTCACTTGTGACCATATTCTGATCGATTTGTTGAATTTCATTTCGTTGCCAACAGCACAAGAGATTCTCCTTGGTAAATAACATTTCGTCTCAGTTCATGTTTATTGTCCACTGATTACAAAGTAACGTACTGAATATGACTTGCCGACTATGTGCCATGACGGATAACTCGATGGAGAGTTGGTTCAGATAAAAAGCGAAATTTTCTCGCCATCATCTGAAAAGCAACCGTCCGTGACCGTCTATATATCGTTGATCTATCGATCACCTCGTTACCGTTTTTCACAACTCGACGTCGCCCCAGTCGGATTTTAGGGAGCGTTGAATCGTCTACACCCTAGCAGTTTCATCACAACACCGCTCTCATGGTGTGATTTTTATTTGATTTAATTATGCACGCTTCCTTTAGTAGCAAGCGTCTCCGTCCTTTGATTTGTTCTACGACCACTTAACTTCACGAAGCATCATTCTCACTTTATTTTGCGCAGATCACCATTCCTTTTCGGTCAGCACTAAGTCTTACTGCTTTGTTCAAACCGTCTCCGATCTACCTGAAGCTAGAAATCGATCAAGACACAGTGAGTTTTATGTTCAGTTTTACTGTCGTTATTTTCATGATTGTTGTCTTCCATACTGATATTTGTTTTCGTGCCAGAAAAACAGCTTTTTGAGCATCCTTGATCATCATCGTTATCACAACGTTGTTTCTTGATTCACATAACTGAGTTTCGAGCTACTAATTGGGCTCGTGTATTAGTTGAGGCGTTTAAAAATTTGAGTGAACACACAAATTGGTCCGGATATCTTTTTTCGCTTAATTTTGTTTCCGTGGCATTGTATCTTTTTGGCCCCGTGAAGTGAACCAAAATGTTTAAATGCTATCGGTTTGCTCTTGTGATAAGTCCGGTAGGTGTATTGACTGCGATTTGCATTCCACTTATTAGTATTTCTTCACGCCACTCATTATTCGTGAATTTTAGGTATACCTCGCATTCTGCTGAACGCAGACACGCATGAAGATTTGCTTGGTTTCAAATGAGATGCATTCTTGCTTCAGTGTCTTTTGGATGAGTGGTGGTTTATTGCAATAATAATGAACAAGCACTTCTGAACCAGTCAATTTAGTGTTTGAAGCATCCGGAGGATTGGTTGCTTTGCGATCATACAGCCGCACTCATATGAACCTGGGCGGTGAAAGTCATACTTGGCTCTATTTTATCACTGTGGGACCGAGTTCCCAATTCTCACACAGCCAAGCAACATAGATGCTTACGATGTGTTTGTCAAGAACAAACATTTGACTAAACTGAGGTTTAGTACCTTGTTATTTGGTTCGGAATGTGATATAATCAAGTGAATGAATCTGTCGTCGCACGTGTCACTTTTACTCGTGGGTAAAATTGTTTAGTGGTGGTCCGGCAGTGGTCGGGATGTTTAGAGTTTTTGCCTACCATCTTCGAAATCGGAGGTTCCAACCCCGCCACTGCCGGTCACTTTGGTGGTAGACAGTAATCCATTGTCATTCGGCTCGTTATCACACCTGACCGATTGGGGCCTTATGTGGTTCTCTGACACTAAATCTCAGGATCTGGTTGCCGGTTATCCATAATGGTGCAGTGGGTCCTCGAGACTCTGATTCATACCCCTCCCACTACACTAATGCACAGACATGTAATTGAAAAATGTGTGTCGCATAATCTCTTAGACGCGTTATTCAGAGTCTAACCCTATTGACTGCTAGCATTTAACGAATAATACGTTTAGTACGTCCATCAAACCGCTGAATGATGCCCCGAAACAAGGTGTACAAAACAAACAATCAGTTTGGAGCATAACCTCATCATGCTCACTTATCGAGCTAATTTCATTCATTTTGTTCAGACTCTTTCACCACCCTTTTCCACTCTTCTGTTTGTCCATCTACTCGACCGTCTTCTCTTCCCTCCTCTATCACCTACTTGCACGCCCAGGGTTATTTGTTCTACAACAAGACATTTTATCAGGACACAGTGCTTAGTAGAATACGTCGACTTTGGTCAGACATCCGCGCCTCACGTACCGCGTTCGATGCGACCCCGTCAAAGGGTATGTTGGACAAAGCAGCCGCTCGTCCGCTTCATTGGATTTGGTCCTATGTGTTCCGCGGCTTCATCGCCTCGGTCTTATTGCTCATATTTTGGCCACCGGTTTGCCTCGTCGTGTCCACCTTGTCATTGCTTGCGGGTCTCACACTGCCCGTGGTTGTACCGTTTGTCAGCCTAACCTTACATTTGCTCGGTTTGCTGTTCTGGGATGCGTACAAACCCGGTAAGTTTTTCGGGCTGCTTTCCCTTGCAAATGTGTGTTACGTGCTCATGTATTTTCAAACTGAATTTGAACCGACCTATATGATCGACGAAACGTCTGATATCGTTTGGGGAAAAATTCTAAAATACTAAGCTGTTGATCACAAACCTCTCTATCTCGGTTTATCTCGGTTTTCCTAAATTACAACTCTGACCTCTTGCTCCCCGAATTTCGGAGCACACGTGAGGTAAATGTAGTAAGGTATGTGAATAGTTGTAACCGTTCGGAATCCGTCCATTTCCACACGATCGAATTGTGCTGGGCGGGACGTGATATCACTTCGGCGATCCTACATTTGCAAGGATGTTGTGTTCAGGTGCCAGTACTCAGCAGGTTTATCACTTTTACTGGAGATTTTGGCTTCCTGGTGATGCTCGGGCGCTACAAGCTTCCGGATATTGAGTTTGAGGTACGACTATCGATTTCCTCCACCGCCGGTCAACTTTATTGGTAGATATATTTCGCTTTTGCCCGGATCGATATCATGCATGACCTATCTGGGTTTCATGTGGTTCTCCAATCCACTCTATCAGGATCCTAGATGTCAGTGTACCCTCATTGCGCTGCGGGCTCCTGTGATTATGCTTTATACCTTCTGCTGCACTCAAGCATCACTATGGAAAAAGGAAAGTTCAACTTCATCCAAAGATAGTGCAGTGATTCAAGTCTACTGAGTTCTTGTTTACGCCTACCTGGATGGTACACCCCGAGAGTTCCAATCAGTCGTGCTTGCGAATAAAACAACAATACACTCTGTTGTGCTCTATTTTGGTGGAGGGGAGGGAAACATGTCCTGCTCTGTTGGTATTGGCGTCCTTCACTTCTTCCTTACAGACACAGTCCCACTCTGCGCTGCTTCGAGGTGCAAGTTACAAGAAGAAACACACAGAAAGCCGTATCACTTATTGATACCCCGTTGAGCGCTTACCGTTACATGTTACTGCCTGTTAGCCTAATTTCCCCGATTTTCGTCGTATTACGCCTTTAGGTCGTATTCTCACCAGCGCGTTACCCACAAATAGCACCAAAAACCTTTCATCGAACCTGCCTTTTCAATCGATGCCCACTGAAGATATGTATTTTTGTACCCAAACGGAATTTTTTCGCGCTGCAGTGGAAAACGAGCTTGGAGTATCATCTTCAAACGTCAGTTGTGTGATCCGCTACCGAAAGCCGATTTCGTAGCTCCCAGATTTTCGCCGCTGATCCCGTCCTGAAGTTTTCTCCAGTCTCAATTCTCTAAGTGAGCCGGAATTAATGTATGGATTGTGCGTTCATGAGATTCGTGCTTGAACCGGCGGGGATGTTATCGTTGATCTCATTCAATAAACGACACTAAAGCACCATACTGAGATCTTGAGCTATATCTCACTCGGTAAACCGAGTTAACCATACAGAAAACGCATTCAGCCCTCGTTTTACTATGTGATTACTGTCTGTGGAAAATGGGCCGGATTCTTCAATACTGGAAGTGCCAGAAGGCACGAGATCCCCAGAATTCGGTTCCATTTCGGGGTTTAAGGTACCCATAAACCTGTGCGTTGCCGACACCAAGTAACGTATTCATTTTTCGCAGTCAATGGGTGCTTGCATTTCGATTCGTTTTTCATGCACCTAGTTCTCCGTGTTTGCCTTTATTTTGTTTTCCAATTTTTTTTATTTTTCGATTTAGCCCAGTTCTCTTTCGCTTTTTTGAACAATGATAGCAGCCAGGCATTTTGGATGCGAAGTTAGTGAGTTATATTTAGCGAAACTTAAGTTATACAGTACAAACCAGTCATATGTCACGATCTTAAGGCTGTCCATACGTCAGCAATGTCGCGAATTGACATTATACGAACTCCGATAAATATGGTTCACCAAAGCGGTTTGAACCAATTCGAGTTAGCGCAGATTCGAATTCGCTTGATGACCACTTTTACCGCGTATTCTCCGAATATAGACGAAGCATCTAAATAGTAGGGGTGTGTGCGTGTGTGGAGGAGGAGGTAACATTCATGCACCCTGGGTCCGAGTCCCAGTTAGGATTCCGTGGTGATGTGCTGTAGTTAACAGATCTTAACAGTCCTAATGAAAAGCTAGCTGCACGGAACCTCTGTGGTTTTCAACGTTGAGTTGAGTGTTGGTGCTGCATCTCATAAACAATTCAGATCCGTCACTGAGTTGATTAAGTGCCTGCATTGCTGTTTGTGACACCGCGTGTTTATATGTGACATGCGGATGCCCTACTGGCAGCGATCTGTGTTCATATCATCATCCCAACACACTCACTGACTGTATCCATTCGTTTTCTTCGACTGTGTGTGTGTGTGTGTATGTGTGTATCGTAGTCACTTAGGTCTAGCTGAAAGCGGAAGTGGTTCATGGCTTCCAGTGTAAATTCCAATGAGTGACAGTCGCCGTCGTGGACTAGACATCAATGTAAGCCTGAAAGACGAATTTTCGAGAATATTGGAGCACGAGACCGCCTTTAGATACTATGTGTGATCTTTCCTAACCCGGGTGCTGGTAATTTCGTTTCAGGTGGTAATATTTTTTACATCCAGGTAGCCGTAAATTATTCGATAATATCCTGATCAATTCAAGCTATGGTGCCCCAAACATACACATGGTAGATTCTTTTCGGCTCTATAGCGTACCACACCACGCAAAAGCTTCACACTGGGTTATTGCAAAGTCAGATTACATTCCAGAACTCTCTATTCCTCGGGATTGTAGCTCAGCCTTCTAACAAACCATTGAAAGTGAGCGCTTTTTCCATCTCACAGCAACTTTGTAAAGTACACACATTCCAACCGCGTTTCGGATATAGTGCATTGCTTCACAGTTGTATAAGTGTTTGCAATCGCTTTGAGTGTTTTCTTCGTGGGCGGAAGTTTCCGGCCTCTGAATATACTGTCATATTTTTGGTGTCATCTGTGGGTCACGGATTGTTCATTATATGAACTGCGATCGCCCTTTACTACTGGTTGACCGTCAGATTACCTTAAAAAAGTCTGACTATATGTCGGGAAGGATGTGTGCCTCATCTCTTATTTGACCTCGTCTTGTAGTCGGTGTCTTCGAAATTGACTATCAAGAACTGTCTCAGTTATTTTGTTGTTATTATTATTATTATTGTTGTTGTTGTTGTTGTTGTTGCCGTTTTTGTTGTCGTTGCCGTTGTTGTTGCTGTTGCTGCTACTCCTGGTGGTGGCGGTGGTGATGATGATGATGAAAAAATCAAAAAGATTATAATAGGGTCATTGCACGCGTCAACACTCGGATCATGTATTTATCTCACTGGGCTCGCATCGAAGTTGAGTTGTCGGTATTCCTTGTGTCGAACTAGAATTGACCCATTATTTGAAGTGTACACAAAGGTGAATCACACATCTGCAACATCAAAAATGAGTTATGCTTTCCTTTTATCCTCTCTTCACGCACAACAGTGTATCGGTGTCGCTTTCTGCTGTCACTGCACATACAATTGCGACCTTCTCGCAACCAGGACCAAGTTTCTCGGAATACTGTGGGCTTTGTGTCTCCCTAGCTCGTGACCCAGTCGATTTCCTATGTGTAGGAGGTAATGACTGAGATACATTCAAACGCATACTCTTCGGTGGTCAGTAAAAATGCCTCCGTACAACTAGGTTTTTGGGCATTGTACGGTATAACGCGATTTCAAGTTATAAAATGTCCACTGTTGTCGCTTGATATTGGCAATCGTGTCGTGGATTGATCGAATTACTGAAACAAGGACTTAAGGGATGCTGTCCAAGAAATGGTTCAACTTACGTGATCTAGAATAATGCGCTTACTCCTTCAATGATTTTCTTATCCCATGCTTCCTCATGAGTGCCGGAAAAGACGCATATCCCCTAGCTTCAAAGGCCCTCGGTCTTGCGAGAGCAAGTCGGCAATTGTGACCCTGATAGTTGGAGCGAAGAACCACAAATGATCTTAGTAGGTTAGGTGTAATAACGACACCCTGCTGCCTTGCAGTCTGCACTTGGGTGTGCAAGAGCTAGAGATGCAACCTCGAAAAAAAGGCCGAACGGTGCTGGGGACAGCGCTTCGTACCCTACTCCCGCGACTCTCTATGATTATTCACGGAACCTCAAGCGCTCATCATGCTACGGCGTCCCCGGTAAGCGACGCGCCTCGTGTCCCGGCGGTCGAGTTGATAAAGCAACAAGCTGGGATTATTCGCTGCAGGAAAAGAACACACATAGCCTGTTGGAATTTCAGGACGTTTCTAGATGTTGGCAGTCAGTGCATCACAATGCGAACTCTACATGACTATGACGTAGATATTGCTTGCCTCTCGGAAGTCCGCCTGCCCAACTCAGGTAGCCGACAAATAAAGGTCCCGGATGTGGATACATCCTATTGGCTCTATCACAGTGGCTCGAAAGACAACTCCGGTCTCTACGGTGTCGCCTCTGCTCTGAACAAAGCAGCTAATGATGCAATGATCTCTTGGGAACCCGTCTCATCCAGACTCGTCTTAGCATGCTTTAAAGGCTCCCCACACGACTTGAAGGTGATTGTGATCTATGCCCCAACCCATTCGGCTGATGACGAAACCAAAGACGAATTCTACACTAATTTGCAGGAGGTAATCAACCGGGTTTCAAGGCGCGACATACTTTTCATCGCAGGTGATTGGAACGCTCGCACAGGTACGGCCGATGAATCCACTCGCCATATTCTCGGGAAATTCGGCCTTGGTCAACGCTGCGAGAACGGTGGCCGACTGATTAGCTTAGCCGACATCAACAGAATGGTTATCTGCAACACTCGATTTCAACACCCCAAGAAGCACCTACTCACATGGCACTCCAATGGCGGTTACACTGCACACCAACTCGACCACATCCTGGTGAGAGCCCGTTGGGCCTCGTTTGTGGAGGATTGCCGAGCGTACCGAGGTGCAATAACGGGCAACACAAACGGCACCAACCATGTCCTCCTACGCGTGTTTCAAAGTTCATCTGTCTACACGTGCTAAAGTGTCTGCACCCTCTCGGATAAATGTTGTTGCCCTAGAAAATCAAGAGAAGCGACAAGCGTTGTCCGGAGCAACCACAACCCGACTAACCAACGCAACCAATGCACAAGCAGATGAAGTTTCTCTGGAAGGGCAGTGGACTCGAATGAAGACGACAATCAAGGAAGCTACTTGGACAGTACTCGGGTGAACAAAAAAGCGGGAAAAAGATTGGATCTCGGAGAGCACGCTCCATCTGTCAACCAGAGCACATGAAGCGCGACTGGCAGGTAGTAACGAACGCCGCAGACTGCAACAAGAGGCTACACGCTCCACCAAGGCTGATCGCAAAAGATACTGGATAGAAATAGCTGAAAAAATGGATACCGAGTCAAGAACTGGTGACTTCGGTAAACTGTTCCGCCTTATTCGCAACGCCTCTAATAGGTTTTTTAAACAAGATTCCCTTCTTCGTGACAAGGCAGGAAACTTTATACCCGAACAGAGTAAGAAAATGGACCGATGGGTGGAACACTGTCGTCAGCCGCTCAACCGGCCTACAAACCACCGGACGGACCAACCAATATCAACCCCTCCACTCCAGTACGAAAGCAACTGTAACCCGCCCAACACCGCAGAAATCACGGAAATAATAAACAAACTGAAAGACAGAGAGGCTGCTGGGGAAGAGGGCATCCCTCCAGAAGTGTATAAAGCATGTTTATCGTCATTGATTGACAGGTTCTGTACACTTTTTGGTTCCATTTGGAGAGCGGAAGCATTTCCACCCGACTGGGGAATGTCCATACTGCTGCCTATTCCGAAGAAAGGTGATAAATCGGCATGTGAGAACTACCGAGGGATCAGCCTGATCGATGTGGCTGCAAATATCTTTGGTACGTTGTTACTAACCCATTTCTCCGAGGCAATAGACCGGCGCATTCGTCCAAACCAAAGGGGTTTTCACCGTGGCAGAGGCTGTGTGGACCAAATCTTCACACTGCGCCGAATACTGGAGCACCGCTATAAGTTTCAGCAGCCGACGGTAGCTTGTTTCATCGACTTTCGGGCAGCTTTTGATTCGGTGAACCGCGAGTCTCTTTGAACCATAATCCAATCCGATCGGATGCCCGATAAGCTTTTAAGGCTGTTGAAAGGGTACTGCTCAACAACTGGTGCTAGGGTTCGTATGTATGGTGAAGAGTCCCGCGAGTTCACACTCACTACCGGAGTTAGACAGGGCTGTCCCCTCTCACTGGTGCTGTTTAGCTACGCTATTGAATGAACAATCAACAGGCATTACACAACTACCCTGGCGTTCAGCTTAGCCAGGAAATATACAACTCGGACCTGGAATTCGCGGATAATATTGTCGTGCTAGGATACTTCCCCACTGCGCTACAACCAATCCTCGACCGAATCAATTCCTTCTCGAGGTCCATCCGACTTGAAGTAAATTCAACCAAAACCAAAACTTTTATAACCCGTCTAGGCCCGACAATTCAACAATTGTCGATCAGTGAACAAGCAGTCGAATACGTCTCTTCATTCAAATAACTAGGCTCAAATCTGCTTCCGGAAGGACAGGCAAAAGATGGAGTGGTATTATCGATCGACAGCGCCAGGAGAGTCTTTCTTCAGCTAAGACGAATGCTGTGGACTAGCAGTGAAATCAGCTTAAGAACCAAAGTTCGTGTTCACCGTGCTGGCATCCGGCCCGTACTCATCGATGGCTGCGAAACCTGGCCACTACGAACTGAGGATACCAGAAGGCTGGAGGTTTTCGACCACTGGTGCAAGCGGCAAATCCTCAAAGTCAATTGGCGCGACGGGGTGTCTATTGAGGAGGTAAGGAGACGATGCTCTGGTGTCGATGCGCTTTCCGTCCTCCTCCAACGACGATGACTTCAGTGGTCCGGCCATACGCTTCGGCGACCCAAGTCGGAGATAAGCAAATAAACACTCTGTCCCACTCCCTGCCCTGGTTGGCGTTGTCGCCTTGGTGGGCAGCTCGAAACGTGGGCCAGCACAACAGAGAAATACGTAGAGCTTCCAGGCCTTCGGTCGGTCTATGGAGCCCGGCGATGGAAAATGGATCCGTACGGAGCTTGCTTCCGACCGCCGAGCGTGATCAGCAATAGTCCGTGATATCCATGGAGCCGACTTATCCTCTCGCAGAATATAGTCGCGTAAAAGTAAAGTAAAGTAAGTAATAACGGCATAGAGTGACATCGGATTTGAACACAGAAGTTAATAGCACTAGATTACATAGGATTTCCGTCAACCACCAATGTGATCAGCATTAACGAGTTTATGCCTCAGTCTTAATAAAGTTTTGTATCCGTCGGCCACCACAGCCCTACACGTATACAAGCGTGATTACCTGATTTTTTTCACTCGAACGTCCATATGTTTCTCTACTAACCATATCCTTTCACTGAATTTGGAGAAAATGAAAATCAAGACAAAGAGTTATATTTACCAATTTTGGGAACACATTTTTCGAAGTTACATCACTTAGAAGTCGGTTCTTTGCGCTACAGCATCCTCAACGCGCCGATGCACGCATCCCTCTATGGATTGGTCCACCACCAATATTCATGGTCAAAAAGCGGAGCCAATTGCATCCGTTTTCAAGTGAACGTATGTTATTCAATCTTATTCTCGATATAGCCGGTATCATTTTACACTATGCTGAAAAGAAACAAAGCTTTCAAATGAGACAGATAGTTTCACACGAATTCGGTTTGAGTTGGAGCCTCTTACTTTATTCGTTTTATTAAGGAAACGCAGTTGTGGGCACTGTATTTTAGTACCCGAACACACCTCACCAACCGTGGTGACGCAGCATGATACCGTTCACCTGAGGGTCTTCATTCTAACCGCTTTATGACTATTTCAAATTTTCAGCATTTATTTTATCGCTTGTCGACTTCTCCATTCGACTAGGATTGGTTTCAGATATTCATGCGGCACTTAGTAATGTCAACCAACCTAAATCCCTAGTTCTTTCAACCGGTTTCTTGTGTTTCTGTTTAGTATCTCGCGCAGCGCGCATAACACAACACGTTGCTAATTATTTAAAATTATCCGCGAGAAATCTGTGTCCATTTTCCCACTTTTTCAGCTTCACGTGGAAACCGGCTATTTCCCGTATTCGAGGTGTTCTTTGTGCACTTTCTGGTCCGGTTTTTACTGCAATTCTGTATGGCTATCTTGGTTACCGTAATACTGTGTCCGGTTTTGTCAATCCTCAAGTTTTTCTGGGCCATTGCTCGCTACTGTGGTAGATCCGTTTGGGATGGACTTGTATTCCATTGCGTTCTCAGGCGCTTAGCACGTATACCTGCACGCGAGGATTTCATGGTCAAACGGATATCGGGACCTGGCACGGCCACAAATCACTACTATCAGGTATGTGCCCTTCTTTGTTTTATTTCAATATGTGTTACTCATGAGTAGGCAAATACAACAAATCGACCTCATGGACACCACTGCGGATCTCATTCCTGTCGTTATTCAATTCAGTTCAAGTGATGTTGAAATGAAATTTAATTTGGTGGAGATGTACAGCTGAGTTTGTTTCAGGGTTTTCCGTATTGAGATTTAAGAAAAGAATGTGCTCTCTGTTCATATTTACTCAATGATGGACTAACTTAAAATTGCCGTGAAACGGAAGATCTAGGGTTGTACTTCCACAATTCGGGTTCACCAGCTTAAGGGAAAGACGTTGAGCGGTATGCGTGAATGGCTAATGAATACATGCACCAAAAAAACGTACAAAATAGATGGGCTATATGAAGACCCTCAGTGTAACAGAAATACGGAAACTGATAGTTCTGAATGTACGATAAGATGAAGTAACTCCAGATGTACCAATTTGGTTTACTTCTGACTGTAAAAACCGAACACACTGGAGAGTTGAGCTCCATTATGAAGTTCAGCCAAACAACAGAGTAAAATTCGACCACTTTGCGATCTCACTTCGTGGTCACAAACACATACTGAAACAGTGTTTTGGAAAAAAAGTCGGTTAATGTGATCAAAACCGGGGTGAAAATATTTCATTTAGAACGTCCAGTGATGAGTGCATTCATTTGAACCACATCGACTCTTTGCTTGTGATTAAGTACAATCAAGTGGTGCCAGACTGCATTTTCGGTAAAGTGGTAGAGAATTTATTTACTGTAACAAGATCTCACCGAATTCGATCCGCATCGTTTTTCCATGGTCATATGTCGTGACATCGCAGCACTCCATTACTGGAAACCCAAACGACCTTTAGACTGATTGTTTGATCCATGACGACGTCTTACGGGTATTATTTCCTCCTCAGGTCCACCCGTGTAGGTCGGGCATGCGTACCATCATCTAGGCTAATGCTGGAGGATTGTAATTCCCCTTCTTGGTAAATTGACGCATCGCATTGTCTGTCTCCACTTTTAAGTTTATACTTGTGCGTGAATCACGTTCACCCTCCTGTTGTCGATAACGCGGTTTAGAATTGCATCCATTAGCGAAATACACGTACAGATAAAATTTGAATTTGGTCATCCATCTTGTCCGGTTGCTTGTAAATGTTTTACCTGACTCCTCAACATCACTCTTGTTCATTTTTTCAGGCATATTAGGCTTGTTCATGAGCTCGCTGCACCGATTTTTTTTTATATTTTCCGTCGCAATGGATATTGCGGTGTTTAAACTTTTTCCAATTGTGTGTGTGTATGTATGTATGCATGTATGTGTGTGTAAGTGTAAGTGTAAAAGGCAGATAAGGTATGCCGAATTCCCGCGTCGCTTGAAACGCACTTCATTTGCTCACGTACTGCAAGTCTGTTTTTCGTATCATTGCATTTCAGTAAATAACGTCGTATATGTATGCATAAATACATAATGTAGAGTAGTCAAAGCGTACACCGATTAGTATATTGCTTGTGAACTCGTTGTTTGTTCGTTTTAACAGCTTTTAGGCATTTGAGGGCCTGTGGAGTTTACTAAACATGCCTGGTTACATTAGTGGTCCTGACTTCTTTACTGAACCGGGACCTTCATCATATATTACCGGCAATAACTCTCATCTCTTGGTCACCGTCCGGAAAGTCGGGAAGTATCGAAACAAACTAGCCTGGAAACTATATTCATCATATATGATGCGAGCTTTTAGACTAATAATCACATCACTGCTTCCAACCTCCACAGAAAAGCAGGCAGTGGGCATTCATTCATGCTCTACAATGTCCAACTCACCAGAGATGGGAATGCATTGCCATCTCCGCCAGAAAAATGTTTTCCACGTTCACTGAACAGTCTTAAGCATTTCATCAGTTTGCCACCGATCGGCAGCAATGCCCTGCAAGAATGCGGTGGCAGTTGCCGTGCATCCTCAGCAGCAGGCAACTCTAGAACAAAGTACTACGTTCCGTAGTGTTGCACACTCGATCTTTCGTATCAAATCGAATAACGTGACAACATTACAGGCTGTTGCACTTTGGCAAAGTCTGTTTGATTTCTTGCTGTTTGTCATAAACCCACACCTTGAGCAGCTTTTTTCGGTTCCTGAGATGCCTTATGCTGTGTTTATCTAACGAATCGCCAAAAGAGTACAGCACAAGCTGGAGCCGGTGTTGTGGGTAGTTTGCACTTAAGTGGAGTGAAATTCATGCATCACAATTGGGTAATTCGAACGCCAAATTGGCTTGGACATATTGTGTTTTCATCCAATAAGGCAGTGTCAGTGAGATGATCCCTATCGTTCAACACCCCCGGGTTTGGGCCGAAAAGGATACTCCACAGTGTATCTTTAATGCCCAAGTCTGAACAAAATAGGAACATGAGTAAGGCTTCCCGTAATTCACTTGAGTTGGCGAACGACGAAAAAATAGGGACACCAAACCGAATCCGACCTAAAATATTGCAAAACCTTTGTGATCAAGATCGTGCATTTTGAGTTAGCCATAGATCAGAATAAAATCAACTTAAGGGAACGGAAAACATATCAGCCAGTCGAGTGGTTTCGACCGCTGATCTACCACCTCGGAGATTTGAGTTTTGAGTCTCGCCACGGTGGCCCGGTTCGACCATGCCCTACCTGTTTGGACCTACTGTTTCTCCACTACAGATCTCAGATTCAGACTGCCAGTTATCCTTTAACTTGTCTTGAATGGACCAGTGGGATTTCCTGGCTATTGGGTGTACCCTTTCAGTTTCATACGTGTGCAAGCATGTTATAAAAGAATCATCTGCTATGGAGCTATAATAATGGAAACTCATCAAGGAACTAGTTACTAAGGAAATTCTGGATTGCATCACAGTTACTTGGGTTATGGAGAGCACGTCAAACTTTATGGACCCATTTATTTGTTCATGAGCCTTAGTTGTCATGTTCCAATGTTACGAGTAATAGAATACCTGGATTCATGCTCCCTTATCTCTACTGCTTCAATTGGTCTTGCACTTTTTTGTTTTCATTTATCCTTTGTTTATCAAGTATACGACGGTCTTCGATTGAATATACATGCCACTAATATCGGTTGCTGAAGGGGAAGGTTGACCGGAGGCTAGAAGATTCTTCGATCGCAACATCAATTGCTCCCAGGTCTCGTTCAGCTAGTGCTCCTCTACATGTACACTCTGATCGCTCCACAGATGGAGGGAGTATGGGGCAACAATTCTCAGTATATGCACCTTAATCCTGGACTAATAGCTGCCTTAGTAACAAACAGTCGTAGTGAAACCGTGTTTCAGTTTGTGGTCAATTGGAAATTCCCACTTTCCTGTTCAGTTAAATTGCCCCAGTACTTGAGTATAACTTTATCAATAATGTGCACTTGTCCGTTTCTTCGTCCTGTCACAATCATGCTCTGACTCTAATGTTTTCTGACTACCCCGCCGTTCATGTTCATCTCGTGTTGTTATTTGTCATAATAGGCTCGTCCGGTGGATATACTGGTCATTCTAGTGGGTCAGTTAGAACTACTAGAATTACGACTATGGCGTCGCCAAATGGAATCAATGGCCGAGAAACCTCTTGAAGCATACAAGTACGTATCTGTTTCGATTGCTTATCGCATGGTGATTGCTTTGTTGTCACGTCTGCTGTGTCCGCTTTGTTCAGTTATAGTCTGCGTACGACCCGTGTTTTACGCAGCCCTCTTCATAGAAGCCCCTTTAGTCATTACGTCAGACACAATGCAGCAAACAAACCCATTGTCTCTCTATTCCTGTTCTTCTCTGTGAGCCTTATCCTAGAGATGCAGTCTGCATTCGTGGTCGCCAACTACTCAGCATGACTGCTTGCCGGTCGGTACCCACCGAGAAGTTGCACTTGCATCATAGCTGTTGTTATCTTCATGTTGTCTTAAAGGTGTGACCGTTATTTTTGTTATTTCACCACATTCAGTTAGGTCTCGCACCACTGCGTTGTACCGTTCAACTTTACTATCCGGATAGGTCCTCTTTGATGGGTCTTCGATGCACACGGGATTTAAACGTGTCTTGATTAATCTCATAATACTCGGTTGGCAAAATCCATTTTGAGATGGAGCTAAGAAAATGAAATTGCGTGCACGCTTTGCATTGTTTTAGTTCTAGCGTACTTCCAGACCAAGTTTTATTATCGCGAGTCTACTTGTCGGCGTTGCGTGCTCGATTAATGTGATAAGAAGAATCCTCAATCAGCGTCATTGTCACCATCAGTATTGTTATCGTGCCTCCGTGCTGTAGTCAACAGTAGTCCTTGCGATATCAGAAAATTTACTGGTAGAATATTAATAAAAGTAGCCAGAACCTCTCCAATTGTTCTTGCATGAAGCATTTTACAATATTTTCTTAATTTAATTATCCACAGAGCACAGTTCTAATACCCAGTACCAAGAGACATTTGTTTGATACTGAGCTTGTGATCTTATCCATATTTTTTGATCTTCTGTAGTGTAACTCT
This sequence comes from Fasciola hepatica, assembly GCA_948099385.1. Taxonomy (NCBI): domain Eukaryota; kingdom Metazoa; phylum Platyhelminthes; class Trematoda; order Plagiorchiida; family Fasciolidae; genus Fasciola; species Fasciola hepatica. The sequence continues at coordinate 1,581,503 of CANUEZ040000126.1, read as the reverse complement.
CACATGATTTTGTTTCTTCATGCCGGGGGAGGGGGGGGGGGTTGGTGGTGGTCAAAAATTCATGTAGTACAAAATCGGGAGATCTACAAAAAATGCACGAAAAATCACCATATCGTTTAATTATGCGAATATCACTTCAATGCGTTCGTGTATTTGGTGTATCGAAGATAGGCGGATTCCCAGTTCCGTTACTTGGCTACTCGATGTTCCGCGGTTTCCGTTGATGTACCTGATATCCAAACGAGGGTCCCCGGGACTGATACACCCCAAAGAATATCCAATTTTTAACTTCTCATTCCCCAAATAATAATCCATATAGTCGCAATAATTCGGAGACGAAGTTTAAAATCGGACAACAGTGCGGTGGTGATAGAGTAGCGTGCGCCTCTTTGGTGCGAGGTTCGAACCTAACCATCGCCGGTCAATTTCGGTGCCGAGACGATGATCCGTTGTCGCCGCCATCAGTACTACTACACCTGATCTGTTGTGACATTGTGTGTTTCTCCGCTACAAGCCTCAGGGTTATGATTGCCGGTTGTCTTTGAGAGTGCAGTGCGTCTTTGGGTTATGGTCCTTCCACTTACGTATGCGTATGCTTTGGACAAAACAGCTGTCCTGATAAGTTGCGTATGACGTTTTTATTTTCACCACGTGACTACTCATAAGTACATTGGGAGGCGAAGGCCTCATTGCCATAAATACCACTGTTATAATCAAGGAGAGGAAGGAGCGGTGACATAAATCCTGATATGTAGTTGTTAGGTTACCTATGGCTCCCACTGGGCGGATTGCTCCATGTCATCATGTGTACTCGTTTTATTCAATAACTTTGGAGACTCGTAGTCTTGTGATGTTTCAAATTCTTTAGATGAACAGTCAGTAATAGACTTACAGGTTTCTGCTATCTCGTACTGTTTCCATGCATTGTATATTAGGAAACTGATCTGACGTAGATGTCCCTCAGTACTCACACTCTCTCTTTCGGCCGTGCCTTGCGCGCTGAAGAGCACCTTATTCAAATGTGTGCGATTGTCCCCTATCTGTTTGCGAACTTCTAACCGTTGCCAGGTGACCACTCCTATTTAAGGTTATGCGTGATTCTGGTTGTTGTTGTTCTTCTTCAATGAACAAACATTGGCAGGTGTATGCATGGGTCACAGTTTCTCGCGAGTGAACAACTGCGCTCATTCGTTGTTGTTGTCCTTTCTCCCTTTCACCGTCGTGTTGTCCCTTATTGAGTTCACCACGAACGGTGATCATTGCGGTTCACATAAATCAGATATTCCTCCTGAGCCTGCACATCGAAGAAACGATGTCATGTATTATTCAAACACTCGCTGTTTCATCTTGGCAACAGATCAACTGTTTATATATAGCAACATTCAATTTTCTTTTTTGATGTTGGTTTATGAACTGATTTTTACAGGAACTGGAAGAGTTGCACACATTCGACTCCGTATCACTTCCTATCAGTCTTTCCAGTTATTATTATTATTATTATCATTATTATTATTATTATTGATATTATTATTATTATTATTATTATTATTATTATTATTATTTAGTTTCTCTCAGAATAGCGGAACCTTTTTAAAAATCTAATCACAGTCCCTCATGTTCATTTCGGTTCTCTTTTTTAATGACTTCACGGTATTCAGTAACCATTTTTTTCATCCGCCGAATTCGATCCGTCTCATCCGGCCAACTAATGGTTTGCTTACTCGAAATTTTTACTACCAAGTGTGCGATTTACGTCTTGCACGTTTCTTGAATCAGGCCTAACTATCGGATACACATTTAGGTTGTCCGACTCGACTCGATCCAATTTTTCCCGCATAGTAGGATAGATCTGCTCGCCCACCCGCCCGCCCACCCGTTTACTGACTCAGACACACACTAGATCGCTCGTTTCGATGTGAGATGTTCTATCGAGCGTTCTATCGACAATCCTTTTGCCTCACATGTAGTCCCTTTCTCCCCAATCCATTTCGGCTCTGTCACCCCCCTCCTTTCGTCGTACCTTTGTTTTCTCTTTTGAGCTCACCCCGGTCACGTTCGTCCTGCTCACTCCCTAACTTTATCTTGTTTCCCCCGCAAAATCTTGGCGGTCCAAAACCAAATCCAATCGACCAACTCACCTGCACATTCCCATCACGTCGTGCTATTCTCGTACCATGTGAAATGAAACCAACGAAATCAGAAAATTGACTCACAGTCTATCTTGGCTATCACTTGCGCCACAAACGGACGGTGAGGTTTATGGGAGTCTGTGTCGTCAGACCAAAGTGTGGCGCACCGAGATTAGCGCCAGATCCGAAGAGTAAGTGTTTGTTTCCATACTGGAATTGATTTGCTACGTCTTTGAACCCTTTTCCCCCGTCATTTGCGCTCAGATTGGATCACGAAACTGTTGCTCAAAGTTAGCTTGGATGTTCTCATTGATTTCTCCACCACTCATCGTATTTCTTAGCCCCCGGTAGTTCAGATCTATTCGTCTTGTTTGGGGTGATCGATATCCCGTTCTACATCTGTAAGTGCCACGCTGCTGTGCGAATTTCCGAATCGGAGCCTTGTTCAGCAAAGAGTCTACCTTGGACATTTTCAGTATCATTAGCATTCAGACTCGAAGTTTAGATTTGGGTTTCAGATCCTAGAAATTTCGTTCACGCGTACTTACTAGTGTTATTTGAAGTGTTCTAAATAAGACGATGATGATGATGATGATGATGATGATGATAAGGGAAGAATCACCTGACCGATTTACTTTATTATGAACTATGGAACATAAACAACACGGAAGATCGAAGAGCCTACCCTGATCATCGGCCTAAAAAGCTGTGCTGTAATCACTGACATCATTCAACTGGGATAGCTGTTACCAACCCACGCTATCCCTTGTAGCATCGAGGTGATCACAACTGTATGGACACGCAATGCCAACCGGTGGTGGTCGGGCGGATTAGAGCACTTGCTTACCACCTCGGAGGTTCGAGTCTCCGCCACCACCAGTTACTTTGATGGTAGACAGCGTTTCACTGTAGTCCGGATCGTTACCACACCTGACCTATTGGGTCTGGTTGCCGGTTATACCTGATAGTGCATTGGGCCTTCGTGGCTATGGGGTATATACTCCTTCCACTGCACTGATGCACAGGCATGTAATGAAAGAAAAAAAATCAATCTCAACGTGGATAATTATTTTCTAGTCTGTTCTAGCCTTATCATCCGGATACTTTTAAAACGGATATGTGAAAAGGGCACACTCAGTAGTGACAACAGCTCACTCCGCCACCACAATCTTCAGGCTTAGACCGTGAAAACACCTTCAAGATCTGACGGGACAATGAGTCGGATGACAACGCAATACTGTTTACCATCAATTAGTACGTTGCGATCACCATTATCTTTGTGTGCATACCTTTTTTGCATCTCTTATATCACTCAACTGTTCAGTCGTTCTCTGCGCGTGCAGCGTTGATTTGTGCCGCAAAGTGGTTTCAGAAAACATAACTGTCTGTATGAATTCTATGTGGCTGTAGGTTAAGGTACGTTCCAACAACAATGCACCAACCGTCTATCAGAATTGGTCAACACATCTCCGCTAACTTAAGTCTTCGTGGAGAACAGACACGGTTCGGCGCAGTGACACCTCATTCGGTGGTCAAAGACCACCGAATTCATTTTTTCAAGACATTCCAGTTTGGTAGCGGGAAATTCACTTGCGCTTTCCGCAACAAAAACTCCATGCCTCGAGCCGACATTGAACCGGTGGCCTTACGTCTGTCGTGCAGTTGCTCTACCAGCTGAGCTATCCCTGTCCGGCCATCGAACACGAATAATGCAAGTAAACATCCAATGAGGCATAGTGTCTACTCCATTTATACACAGCATCTCATTTAGCTCTAATCGCCATCAATACCTGCATGATCCGGCTGCCTGTGCCATTCATAAATTATACATATACATCGGAATGTCTTTTGAATCTCGTTCAGTCGTGCTATTCGTTACTTTGGGAATTGACAGACGGCACTGGTTCAGTCATTTAAAGCGGGTCGGTTACTCTGTATCATTGGAAAAATCGTTGTATAAAATTGGATATTCACTTGCGTTATTCACACTCCATGGTACAGCAATCGCTTAGCTGGAAGAGCAGTTACTCCCTAAGCATAAGGTCGTCGGTTCGATTCCTTCTGACGTCGCGAACTTTCTGATTTGAAGAATGTAATTGCATTCCCCGCTGCCTACCTACATCGTCCTAGCTCTCCGTATCTTTTATAAATTCTACAAAAAGTTCAGATTCCCACATGACGATGAAACATAAGTTAGATAAGATGCACAGAAATGGTGCTCATCCGCTGGATTAGCCCTGAGTCATGTCGCCAAAAGACATGGTACGCGACTGTTGTTGCCTTGTGAATGTCAACTGAAGTCTCCTTCCCCATATCTCTTGCTTCTCTTTACTCGTCCCAGTTGATCTGCATGTTTTTGATCACTAATGCCTCGTTATTCGTATGCATGTATTCAATTATCCCTGACCTAGTTAATATACTTTTTATACTTATTCCAATAGAACCTTGATTGCCACATTGGCCTCGTCCTTTGTCACCCGGACGTGAACTCTCCTACGTTTTCTGAACATTGCGTTGTGAAAATGTGCGACAATTGACTGAAAGATCGTGAAACTAATGGTCCGTATCAACAGTCTACCTGTATCGTGTTTCTTGCTGTGCCGAAATCTCAGATTGAACTGAGCTGCCACGAGGCGGTACAAAAAAAACCATATATCGTGGTATTTTCGGCAGATAATTAATCGGTGCACTTCACGAATTTCTATTGACGCCGATGGTTACCGATATTTATTTTACGCACCTGATGTAGAGTGTATACAATAATGGGCGCAAAATTGACGAAGGTTGTTATGCGTCCTTCTTTGATGTGCGATACGTGTACACTTAAAGTCGATTGTTCTGTAAGACAGAAACATTGCGGGGGATAATGTAAGTGATTCTGTGTTGACTTTTCTGCAGTGCAAGTATAAATCAAACGTTTCCGTTGATGAGATTTCTACCTTCTCTGCTATGATTATCATAACACGATGAACCAGGTTTACAACCGATCCAGGCCATGATTTCCTCCTTACAGAAGATGAACTCAGAAGGGCCTGCATTGTCAGTCGCACTAGTATGGCTGTTTTTCGCAGGATCATTGTCCCTCCTCGCTTTCCGGACATTGAATACAGTTGTGCAAGTTTGGGCCAACCCGTGTCTCTATCCACCACTTTTCTTTTCATCGTAAACAAGTATCGCTTGATTCAATCATCTTTTTCGGGTAAATAGCCAGTAAGACTGGTGGTCACGTAGTGGATTCAGTGGTATCAGTTGTGAAAGATGCATGAGTTCGTTTGTTGCCGTGTGGTGAAAGTGAAATGGATACGCGAGTGTTGTGCCGTTTTCTCTCCCACTTTCGTATCACATGCTACTTTCCATATAAATAACGTAGTAACAGTTATTTTTGGGTTAAAAGTGACGAGCTGTAAGTTATTCGCACTAGCACAAAGTGTTTAGAAAGGAAAATAGCAGGTAACTGTCTGTAGGCGTTTCGGTTAGAAACAATGATGTGGTTTTTGTCTACCAGCAAAACACGGTGAAAAATGTATGATTTCGACAAGAGAAAATAACATTTACGTGTCAAATCATCAGAACAATGCATGTGAAAGGAATAAGGGATGTCCGTGTCCCGCAACTTGTCTTCTGCACCTAATTCAAGAGGAATAATACAACAACGACAAGAACTTCCATATTTTTCTGTTGTATCATGGTGTGCCCACTCTCAATGTTTTTGTCACCATAACCGTGAGTGCCGTGTACCTAGGTCTGTTACTCCACTGGGTTGCCTTTAGGGTTGGATTTTTTTTCTCACCGTTGCGCCATCTATTCTCGATTCGAGAACCCGCTTTCATTCCGGTTGTTTCTGAGTGTTATAAAAAGTTACTCCTGTAATATGTAAATTTTGTCATTGTTCGAATACTGAGTTACTTCTAAATAGCAAACGTTTAAATACTGTATAAGTATCTTTACATTGGAAAAGTGCGAATATTTCATACCAAATTCTACACCCTCGCCTCACCCGTTTCCTTGTCTCTATCCCCGCCCTGTCCCCATTTGTAGACGAGCCCAAGCATTGCAACTTGATCTGAAACCGAATCAGTCGCATCGCATCAAACTGTCAGATCGTGATTTAAGGGTGCGGTTAACGTGTGTATATGTATATAGTTATACATTATATATATATATATATATATATATATATATATATATATATATATATATATATATATATATATATATCTGTGTGTATGTTCTCGTTGTCTCGTCTCCGTTACATTGTTCCCACCTCATACGTGCATTCACAGTTTTCGCGGTACGCGATACGCGATACGCTGCCCATTTTTTTGTAATCCCTCGAGAAACCAACGACGGTGCGAGAAACCCCTAACGCAATAGTCTGATGACCGATCGATAACAGTCCACCGAACACGACCCTTGGATGACCCTTAAAGTGAGATAGAGAAAAGAGAACACGAGCTCCTGGTACAACCATGGATTTTACCTGGTCAGTAGCGATCTATATGAAATGCTTTGTTTTGCCCAGTTTCTCCGGATGAGTTGGGTTCGACTTTGTGAATCAGTTTAGAGTTGGAAAAATAGACCTTCAAGCTACGTGCAGTAGTGAATGGAGGATGCTCATCAGGGACGGGGAAGGAAATGAAAACTAGGTGAACTATGATTATCAAACGATTGGTTAATTGAGTTGTGGTAGGAATATGACGACATCTCCGCAGTTCACGGTCTATCTTTTGGAGAACTGTGCACTTCATCCAACACTAATAACAACTTTTGTCCACCTGAGTTATGCATTCTGCAGTTAAAATAACACTCCATGTTGTACCGTATCTGATGATTAAGCAAAATTGTGCGCTGAGCGGATTCACAGTGCATCCGGAACACTGTTACATCGTTGTTAAGACTCTAGAAAAGACAGACAACTTACTGGAACCTTTAAATACAATTCTGTCGTTTTCCGGGTATTTAAGATCAATTCGTGTTTCGTCATAAATAGTATTACATATGAATGACAGGACAAAATCCCCCCAGAAACACGACCGGTTTCATGGTTATTGACACGCGGCAGGTATGCGGACCCGGTACTCTCCTGCCCAATCACCCCTATACGTGTACACTCCATAATGGGTTTTCTCCCTGTAATCTCATTTGAATCATAAGGAGTATGCATAAAGGAGTCCATTTTATGGATCACATAGTGATTCGTCAAATGTTATTTCGTAGGTTAGTCAAGGACACCCCAAGTTTGGATTTGCGCAGTTATGTAGTAGTATTATATATGAAAGATATGACAAAATTCCCCCGGAAAAGCACGACCAGATTTACGGTTATTGTCAGTATTCTTAGCAACGGACACAGCTCCTTCGAAAAATCACTTAGATTATCAAAAAAATCAGCAACGAAGGGTAACAGGATGTAACTGCGACGGATACCACCTTTTCCGGTTGAGTTAAAGATGGCTATTGACTTGAACACTGCATGATACTCCATTCCCCGTGTTGCGTGCAGCTTCCGAAGCCTCAGTTGGTAGTCCTTTTTTCGGTGTATAGCCACTCCTCGTTAATTACTGTTATTTGTGGCGCTAGTCCGCCCTCAACCCCAATTTTCAACGGAATTTCGATTCTCTTCATATCTTTTCAAACCGGGAAATTTCAGACTTGCATCGAAATGCGTTTCCGTAATTATTTTCTGGCTGCTGAAGTTTTGGGAACAACATAAATGGTGAGCGATCAGCACACAAGCGAAAGAATTCATTGTCTGGATAACTGTTGAACGCAGCAGTCTCGTAAAGCCTGTTTGAATACTAATTCAGATCAAAAGTGCTGATGTTTTGATAGCACAGCACAAGCAGTTGAGACCGTAGCCTTGTGGCAGATCATCCGTTCTACTCAGATAAGGAAAGGAGGATACTTTGTTTGCAGATCATGGCTATACTGCATCATGTGACCATCACCGTTTCCCCTTGTTTCGCTTATTGCCCATTTTTACCAGACTGTTCCTTTGGATTGTGCAGTCTATCAAAAAATGTGAAAAATTCGGACTTTGTTCTTTGTTCATAATGCTTTTAATAGAACCTAGCCTCTTTCTTAAGAAAACGTGTCAGGTTGTTAACTGTATTATTCGGCACAAAATTCCATACGGTTTGTACCTACAAAGTGATTCGTTGTGCAGGGCCAAATAAGCGATAGGAACTACGGTAGCACTACTGCACAGCTGTTTTGTTTCTTTTCTTATTGATTAGCAGTGATGATGCATATCCGCTGAATTCCCGTTGGAACTCAAAACCTAAATGCCGGATTGTGAGCCATATATATATATATATATATATATATATATATATATATATATCCGGGGCTGACTTTTAGAGGCTTGTTTCGTCTGAAAACTGCTTGATGATTCCTAGTTCGCCTGATAAAACAGCTCTACGATGTTTCCATGCTGAGTCGATCGTTGATTCCGCAGGATGAATGTTTCGTGCGAAATTTCGATCTCTGACCGCTTGAACTAACTTGGGTTTGTCTTCGTTCAGCATCTTTTTTCGTAATCGGAAGCTGTGACTTTTCCGAAGATGATGCACTCGCAATATTTGGTCTTGAACGATAACTCCATTTATTTACTTGTCGCGTTATTTGCATTCCACTCATGTTTATAGCTAGCTTTGCGAATGGGCACCGAACTGACCGAGTGTTTCTACCGTAGTCGAATCGCTACAAGACTGCAGATACTAAATCAAAGCCCATCCACATGGTGGTCCATTTTCTCTCTAGCCAACGAGGATTTCTTGGGTAAGTCGATCAAGCGATGACGTGTATGCAATACACGCAATATTTCCATAGTGTCCTACTTTATGATTCTGATTGGTACTATTTTATGTTATATGAACGACAAATTCACATCGGAGAACCGGCTGATTTGAAATATGGCCGATGCCGAAAGTTTCCCTGAAAATTTTTCTTACCACTGGACAACAATCGAAGGAACAGAACTGGGTACGTGTGAGGGGGGATACCGACTGTACTGACTGATACTGTCAAATCCTGATAGATAGACGTCCTTGGAGTAGTTACATTGCGAATCTGGATGTTAATTACTAATCGAAAGCCAAGTACCAAGAATACGGAAATCGTAACAACTTGCGATGAGAAAAGGGTGTAATTTGTACCTTGTCAGTGAGAATCTTCCTACGACGGGATCTGTTTGCAAAGCAGCAGAGATTGTGTCCGTTGAAAGCCAAATTGATGGGGCATACGCCTATCGAAACGTGATCCGAGTTGTCAACATACTCTTGTGTTAGAAACAGCCGAAAAATGATGTTGATGAATCTTGTATGATAAATAATGCCACACAAGGAATATTGACCTATTCATTGTCTGTTCAACTACGCCACGTCACAGTGCTGCTTGATGAAAAAGGAAAAAAAGCATCACTTCCTCGAGCACCGTTTCTAATCATTCACGGTTGCTTATTGGTGATCGTTCCTCTCTGTTCGTCCCTTTGGAATACTCCCCGGTAGGACTCGTCTCAGCGGCGAGCAGAAGTTTGATAGAAGGCATTTTCTGATCTCTGTCAAGTGCTACGGGAGTCAACGAGCAAATCGGTTTCGTCAGTCGGTTCTTCTTTCATTCCAGTATATGTGTAACTTTATCTGGTCTTTTATCAAGGACATTTTCAGAATGGTTTCTGTTCGTTGCACACCGGTCCCCATTATGATATTAATGATAAGAGGAGTGTTTCCATTAGTATTATTTGGTAAAGTTTACCTTCTGTGCACTGTGCAAGAGAAGCTGTGTCTCAGGCGGTTGACCGCCTAAAATTGGCATTCCCCGATCAGCAATACCGTTTCCTGATTTCTTCTCCTCTGACACATCTGAGTGTTCATCTTTCGTCCCATATTTTCGGTCGGAATTCACAACTCTTACAGCTATATGCATGACTCCCAAGCGCGCATTTCAACTGTGTCTGCTAAAAGTTAGTTATCATATCTTTTGGAGGGATTACTTCCATGTAGATTTCCAGCTCGTTGAGCTCGTTCTCTGTGAACATAAATTTTGTTCATATTTCAGTCGGTATGCCAGTTGGATTTATTGGTTGGAAGAATTGAATGCCTAATTCTTTTTTACACGGTGAGAAACCATCACATATTTTCATATCGCATCGATTCAACGGAGTAGGGCTGTACACTAAACAGCCAACTGGATGAAGTCGGCCCCAGCTACACTTTGATCAGACCAGTGAAACAAGGTACCAGTTATAAAACCGATGTGATTCGTGAGTAACTGATTTGTGCTAACCACGTGGACCTATTTGTTGACTGGCTAAGGGGCAATCTCATGATAAGAAGTGTCCATTTGAAGTGAAATTATTTCACTCTGCTTGTCAGTGAATTTCTGTTGCGCTGTTTTTAACTCGTGGTAATAGTGATGGTTGCAAGATCGTTGTTTTCAATGTAAAAATTGTTGACCATAGTTTATAAGATTTCCAAATTTCCTGAAACTGTTCTATGTCTTACGGTTTAAGTCATCTCCGATCTAAGGCTTCGCATCATCAACAATGACTAGGATAGTAGCTTACTTGCGCTTGTTCTCAGTTTAATATTATCCTTGACGGAACTCTGTCTTTGTGTGTTTCGGATCGGCTGTATAGATTGTCCGTTTCGACGCGATTTGTTCTGATTGTACTGTCTAAATTGTAACTTCCATTCACCCGCGAAGTTCTCAGTTCACAATTTTCCATCACTTTGATGCAAATTCAATACCCCTAGGAACTATGTGGCTGTGGTTCCATGTGGCTGGGTTTCACAGTTGTCTTCAACACCGTCTTACGTCAGTGGCTCTCTGCATTCTAACTCTCAGTAAGCTACAGAGGATCTGGATAGTGTCCAGCCGACGGCCTCCAAGTGCCTCAGTATGGTCGGGTTTAGGTGTCTCAAGCTCCAAGATGGCTGCTCACTTTGAGCGCCTCTCGAAATGCTCCCAAATGACCGCGCGTCTCAGACAGCTTCCGTGTAACATGCGAAGCAGTGCTTTTCCGTAGGGGGTCGCACGTTCCCAGTCTCCAAAAACAACGAGAAAACTCAACGAGCCGAAGCCTAACAGGTGCACCAACATGATCATACGCTTACATTGAATGAACGCCAAAATGAGGGCCTGTGTACTGCACAATACATCTGCCGAGGAAGTCCTACAAACCGCCTTCTCGTAGCGAAAGTGTTTTCACCAAAGTGCGAGGACGAAGACGATCACACGGTGCTTTCCACCGGCTCCACTGATATTCAGTCTAGGGGAGGTCGCTAACCCTGATTCCAAAACAACCGCAGGTGGCGAATAAAGTGTGCAACACTGTGCTCATCGGCATCTGTGATGCAAGGGTGTACTGGGCACTCAGGATATATAGCCTCATCCGAAGGGCGTGTGAACTGAGCGATCTGTTACCGGTTACTGCGGTTTCCAAAAGAGAGCGAACCACACAATTGCCCACCGGCTCAACTGGACCGACGCTGCTGTGAAGGCTAGGTGTGCGTCTTCGAATATAAAAGCTTTCTCTGAACTGGGCCACCAAGCGGTGCAACAGCCCACAAAGCAGATAATGTGAAAGGAGGATATCTTACCAAATAATCATTACGCCCAGCAAATACATACTTGCACTGAAATTTTCACACCGTACACCCGTTGGTTATTCGAATCGCACACCTCAACCCCTCACACATTTTCACATGCTTCGGAAACTACAATCAACCGTACTTGCGGTAGTCTTTGAGGGAAGTTCTGTCCCTGTTCTCTCGCGTCCTTCGTCTAGCATCCGAGTCTCACTGATTCCGCTCCCGGTAGCTGATGCTGTTCTTCGCCTTGGGCCACATTTAGCGTGCGAACACTGAGGCTTATAAGACAACAGGCGTGTTTAGCTCGTACACTGGAGACTCCTGTCATCGACGTGTGTATGGGCGCGCCAAACGTACGATGCAGCAGCGATTAGATTGTAATATGCTGTCTGATCCGTCTTGCGTCTCAACATTACGAAACGCGCTAACTGAAAAGCGAGGACCAATACCTCTAGATAACATCAACCAGCACTGGTTGCTCTGTTTTCTGCTGGCATAGTGAGTTATGGCCTGACCCATCGTGTCGGGACACCGTGGATTTCTGCTAAGTCGGTCCGCCTTCTTGATTCACGCCAGTCGATCCCGTTTGGAGGCGAGCATACTGAAGCACGGCTCATAACGAGACGTGAACTCAATGCGAGTCTGCGTAGGGATCGCGAATTCTGGTTGTCCCAACAAGCATCAAGATGGAACATGCTGCCGCTATGGGAAATTCCCGCAAGCTGTTTCATCTCATTCGAGTCACCGGTAGGAAAACATTGGGTGTGGGCGAAACGATCTATGAAGCTGACAATCCGCCTGTCCACAGTCTGCAGCGACGTCTTGTACGCTAGGCGAATTACTTCAAAGCACTGTTTAACTGGCCTCCAGTGTCTGCCCGTCCCATAGCTCTTCCGATACACACCCCGTGGTCTGTTTCGATAGACCTACCTTCTGAAACAAAAATCCAAGCACCAAGATGTCATTAAGTGCCGGGCTCCGATGGCCTTTCCTCAGCCCTATTTAGAGATGGTGACATTGAGCTTGTTTGGGGACTTCAGGTTTTGTTGTCCAAGATCTGGCACTCCGAGAAAGTTCCCCTCCCTGTGGGGGAAATCGATCGTTGTCCCCACCTCCAAGAAGGGCTTGCACAGTGACTGCACCAACCATAGAAGTATACACCTAATCCCCTAAGCTGCTAGCGTCTGACATTTTCGCAGGTTGTACTAAACGTGTGTGGGCAAGCCCTCGAGGAACATGCTGAGTTTCGTACCGGTCGTGAATTCGTCGATGAAATCTTCATCCTCCGACAGTTTTCAGATCACCGGTATACCGTCCAAAGACAAACGATCGTTGTGTTTCTAGACATCAGCGCGGCTTTCAACTGCATTAACAGGTCTGCACTAATGCACTGTTTAGAATGGTGTACCCGAAAAGTGTGTCGGTTTGTAAATAGTTTTACGGTCACTCCTCAGGTTGAGTTAGGGTTTATGGCCAGCTTTCACCACCGTTTGGCGTCTCTGGTGGAATACAATGAAGCTGCCCTATGTCCTCTTTTCCTTTCAACTTTACTATAGAGGATGTTCTGCAGAATGCTTTGCCTGACCTAGCAAACGATGGGGTTGAACTCCTTCCAGGGAACACAGATTTTGACTTCCAGTATGCTGATGAAAACGCTTTGCCGAGCGACAATGCACAGGTGATTCAATACGCATTGATTCGTTTGGCGATTGAGGTATACCGATATGATATGTTCTCTATGCCATCAAAGTATAAGGCAGTTCTTCAAGACCGGCAGGAGCCTGTGCTTGCATTCACGCTTTGTGATGACCAGTTACATGTAGTCATTAACTTTGAGTACCTCAGGAGCATGAATACAGCTGGTGGGAGTGTTGTGGAGATCACATCACGATTTGCGAGAGCCAGAGTAGCTTTCGCGAACCTGCGCCATCTGTGACGCCGCGATGACATTCGGCTTTCTCTCAAGAGGGAGGTGCACAGTGCCACAGTTCGTAGTGTTCTTTTTTACGGTTGTGAGACCTGAACCCTCCGCGTTGAAGATGTTCGGCGGCTTTCTCTATCTGACCACTGACATCTCCGTAGCATTGAGCGTCTCCAGTGAGAACATCGAGTGAGAAATGACGAGGTTCGTCGTCGTGTGTTCGACGTTGATAGTCGCCCTCTGACAGAGATAATCGTTCTATACCGTCTCCGATGGTTTGTGCACGTTTTGCGTATGCCTGCCCATCTTTTACCTTTTCGTGCTCTTCTTGCACGTGCTGGGCAAGGGTGGGAGAAGCGGTGCGGTAGTCAGGCTATGACTTGACGCAGAGACATGACGAAGTTAGCTTCGGCTTAGATTTCGGTTGGTGCTTCCCGCCTTCCTAATTGGAGCCCAAAAGATGAGGAATATTGTTGGTTAGAGACGCTGAGAGATATGGCTGGGAACCGAATCCAGAGGCGCGAATGGTGTGGCCTGACTGTTGACTTCCCATTCCCCATAAACAATTGAAAAACAGACGAAGAAATTCGCATAACGTATGCGGAGAAAGTATTAAAGAAACTTTTACTTGTTGTAATCCTTGTGTTGATTCTTCATTTCCCCCCCCCCCTTCCCCCCCGACTTTGTAATCTCTTCCTGTTGTTGTTTCGTTGGCACCATGCTTGTTCTCAAGCCGATGTTATATATATATATATATATATATATATATATATATATATATATATATATATATATATATATAGGTCGAGTGTACGATGACTCCACCATGGATAGTTATCGCATGATTCATTCTTCGAGACTTTAAGTCATCGTGTGATGCCTAATACCTCAGGTCGGTTATTTTTCGCGAAGTATTACCGTCTTCAGTGGAGTACGACCAAAATGCTGTATCTAATTGCCCTTCTGCTTCAACATAGAGGATATCCCAACGAATTCTTGTTTCGGTCTTCTAGACGGTGTCGCCAGGAGATAGCAACCAAAACTACCGTTCTTGGATAATGGTTCTCTGAATTAAATGGAACTGAACTGAACTGGTTGGGACCCAAGGGATGAGTTTTGTTGTTGGCTAGAGACGTTGAGAGATTGACTCATAACCGAAACAGTAACGCGAATGCCATGCGGCATGCTTAGAAAACTCTCGATTCCCATAAATATTGGACGAAACTTAGGCGAAAGTGTGAAGTATAACAGCCAAAAAAGTTTTTTTACCGATCGCTTTTATGTGAAGGTGTTTTTGGCGCCACGCCTGACTCCGGACTAGGTGTACAATAATAATAATAATAATAATAATAATAATAATAATAATAATAATAATAATAATAATAATAGGAATAAGAACAATAGTGTTGCTCTACGTATGTCAACGAGACAAATCCGCTGGCTGAAATCCTGCACTCCCAGTTGTGTTGTGGTTCTGACGTGTGGCAAACTCGTCGCATACCCACTGTCACGTTAGTTTTCTTTCTCGCACTTCTTAGGAAAAAGATATGCATTTTCCCGTTAATAAACCAAGACAGATTCATATACCTGACTTTTGCATTGAAGCGTAAAAAACCGAAATGTTTTCCCATTTGTTTTGATCTTATATTTGGTGGTGGTTATCTGTTTACACAGCGGATTATTATTGCTCGGTATACCTTCGCATTGCTGATACTAGCTTATCATTCCCCCGTACTTTTTACGTGTGAAACGGAATCAGCCTCTGGCTGTTTGATTAGGGCTTTTTGTATAGAGTTTCTTTGTTCGTTTTAAGACCTTCTTGACCCTGTGCCTTTGAACTATCGAGTTCTGTGTACTTATTTCAACATTATCTGATTTTTTGTTGTCTTACCACCCGGCACCACAACTGTCATGTATCGCTGCTCTTTCATGTGCATTTTTTCGCTCAGCAATGACGGAAGTTCTCGTTTCCGCTTCTGCTGCTGCTGTTGTTGTACTTATTATCAGTTTAGCACCGCTTGTTGTTCTGCTTTTGGTTGCCCATATTTACATCCGGATATGAGCAAATATTTACTACCGGAACATGCAAATATTTTACCCCCGGCTCGTTCTTATTTGTTCGTTCTATTTGTCGAACCTCTTGGCCGATTACTGACCGACATGACAGTTATTCTGTGGTAGAATCCCTTGCTTGACTCGGTACGAACCCCGTCCACCACTCCGTCCACGCTTTTGGCGATGGAGCTATGGTGCCTTATGCCAATTAGACCGTTTGATCAAACAACGATTGTTGGATTGTTTGGTTGACTGCCTGCTCTCATCGGGCTTGGTGCATGTGTGTGCGCGCGTGTGTGTGTTACCAAGTTCATTTTTCGTTTCAAAAGTTGCTTTGGTAGTAGTCCTGACGAGCGAATGTCGTATGTATGTCTGTGTGTATGTGTCTATTTCTATACTCCGCAGACAAGCCCAAAGATATACATGAGTACACACATAAATGGAACAAAACTGCTTGATTAATTGCGCTCGGACAAAGAAATAGGAATAAGCTCCTGATTTCGCCGAGGACAGGCTTCGCTGTCTACTTTCCCCCTCACAAACCGATACTAATTTACGTTTTCGCACGATCGCACATTCGAATCTCACGTACCCGTTCTCTATTTCGCCTCACACGCGTTCTGAAGCTCAAGCTCCAAACCAATTCCTCTCACCTTGGCGCTGATATTGCAAGTGACCAATTTAATTGTTCACGTCTTCGTTGAATCGCGGGGCGAAAATCTTTCTCGCTTGCTTTTATTCGCACTCCAATCTTCTCCCTCTTTCCACATCGTCAATCAGACCATAAAATAAATACACACAGAGGTAATTACTGTATCGATTGCGGTAACAATGTGGCAAAGTGGCGAGAGGTTTTCCTCAGGTTGGAGATGTAACCGATCAGATTCGAGGCATTTCAAATCGGTTGATGCTTTCTTCCCCAGCCACTGATGCCCCCTCCCCACGGATCCGCGGAAGTGGGGAACTCGCGTGCGCATTTGTCTGCACGTATCGCAGTTGACATTTGTGATTTCGCACATTGTTCCTCAACGATCTTTGGCTAGGCGTACTCTTTTGGTGTTGATTCTGTCATCGAGAGTTTTGATCCTTTTCACTATCAGCGTAGAGATGTTCCTGTTTGTATTCTTAGACAAGTAAGCGTTGGTTGCTCAATGAGGTTATTCATTGCTATATCCCACTGGTCTGTGCTTGGAATATCCCCGTTCTCTATGATTGCATGTGGTGCTGTTGATCAAGGAACTACACCGTGCTTCTCACTCCTCTTTTATGTAGTCACCTATTGGTTTATAGTCGTTTGCTTACCCACGTTTCATCCAATTTTCTTTGAATGTATAATTCCTTTCATATTTTTAACCTGTGTGCTATATTCTGATTTACTTCTCTCTCTCTGTCTCCCTCGCAACCGTGCAATGTTGTCTATTGAAAATTGGAATTCACAGGGTTGTGCACCAATCTGCTGAGACAAACGTTCGGCGAACAATTGTTCACGTGCATTATGGAAACGGACACTGTATTCCCCATTCAGGTGGGTTTCTGTAGGTCTCCAAATGGTAGTATTCCAATCTTTCGTCCACGATCGGATAGTCTGGGTGTGCGTTGGACGACTGCAGGCGTACTGCGTTGTTCCTTGATCACACCATCAGTCATTGTCGAAACCCAGTTAGATTGGGTGGGAATTGGTTTGCCATAGAACGAATCGCAACGACATTTCTCTGTACTAATCTCGGCTGAATTGTATTGTCAGTGCAAACAACCATGCCTTTGGGATATTCACATTAGCGTTTTCCCAGCATAATATGCTGCTTACCTGTCAGCGTCACAATCAATGGTTCAATGACTTTGAACACTAACGATGTTCTGAACCCAGACTGAGGGTTTTCATAAGCTCTTCGCGATCGCTGAGCGTAGCATTTAGGTCGCAACACGTGTCGATTCTGAGGCACAGGGTTCGAATCACGCCACCAGTGGTCAGCTTTTTACGGTACACAACACCTCTCTCCATCGCCCGTATCATGACCACCCCAGACCTACTGAGGACCTTATCTGATTCTGCATTTTAAGTCACAGAGTCATGGTCACCGGTGCTCCCTCATAATGCAGTCGGTGCCTATGGTTGTCAATAGTACCTTCTCTCCAGCGTCTCGGAGAAGCATGGAATGAAGAAAATGCGTCTATGATTCACATGTGATTGATCCTTCTGTAAGTATCGAGACATTCAAATTTTTCACTTTTCACTTTCCTACTGGAGTCGATGTTAGACTAGCGATCATATTTGTTCCGAAATCTCTGTTGAGTCCCAGCGCTAGACAGAACTTCTAATTTTCTCCACATCGCGTGCGTGTATGTGCGTATTTAAAGTGTGGAATGCCCCTATATACTTGGTAGCTTCATGATATGTTACTCTTCGATTGAACTTCTTAAAATTAAGCAGACTGCATTACTAAAATTACGAAAATGATGTATGAGATGGTAATGGAATAATTGAAAATAGAAGGCGAAACAGGAGGAGATAATTTGAAAGAGCTGCTCCGGTGAGCGTGGTTCGCGCCAGGTCGGGTCGTTTTACCTTGCTTACCAAAATGGTAGTTAAATATGGCTTTCGGGATTTTTATACTACATGGGTGCAGTGAGAAGAATATATCACTGCACCATTACGGATAACCGCCAACCTGACCGTGAGATTTGGAATGGTGAACCACATAGTTCGGTTCAGTGCAAATCAACCATCACTTATGCATTGGTCGGAAATGATGGAAAACAGTAAGATGAGAACTACAAATTGTGTCAACTCGACAAAAATGTTTTCGGATACAGTAGCGTCAGTGATGGTGACGCCTAGCCATATCCTCCAGCGTGTCTGACCATAGAGTGAGAAGATCTATTGGACCCCATCCAGGAAGCATAACGTGCACTACGTGGTCAGGTCAATTGGCAAGGTTTATCACATCTTTCTTCCATGTCTTGGGCGAAGCACCCTTACTCATCTTCCAACCGTTACCCGCATCAGCGAACACTGCGCGCCGAGAAATACTGTCAAGGGACGAGGGCAACACATGTCCTCACTATCTTAACCTGATAAGCTTGAGTGTTCTACCTGACGATTTGGTTCGTGAACCTAAAACTCTCCACAGAGCCTCAGCATTGCCTATACGGTGTTTCCACCAGATTTGAGCAATGCTACGACAATATTCTTATATCCTCCATGCGCAGTGATCCTGTTTCTAATCTGGCTGCTGCAACGTATGTAGAAAGCCACAAAGTTCCAGTTGGTTAGGTTTTATAATGAACCGGATGACTGTGGCCGGTGATGGCAAGGTTCGAATTTCTGACCCCCGAGTTGGTGAATGTTGTGGACCACCCATCCAATTTTGGTTTTGACGGAGACATACACGAGTGTGACGAAGTTTCTATCGGGTTTGTGCTAACGAATGTGAATAACTACCAGGTGGTTCAGTCTGCGAGAGATCCTTAGTTTTGTGAGAGTCTCCTTTTGATAATTTTTCATATAATTTGGTTATAGTGGACTACGTAGGAACAGAAAAAAACCTGGGTGAAAATAACCAAACCTTGGTACAGTTTGACAGTTTCCTCCAAGGTAACCATGGACGATGATTGTCAAACGTCAGTTAATTTAAACCAACAGAGAATTGATCTATGAAGGATACAATAATCGTTCTTCTGAAGTCGAGTGGTCGAAGGAGACGGGGTTGAGGAAATCGTCACGATGGATTTCTAATATTCTACGATGTGAGAAGACCTCCAGGGCATTCATATCGAGCGTATTGTGTTAGGTTAAGTCGACGTTTTGATATTCGAGAACAGCATCCCGTACAATCTCAAACTGACTTATAACAGTGTATCTTTATGTTCCCAATACGGTTATTTTAGCCGTCAAACTCAGAAGCAGTTGCTCAAGCAAAGAGCAGCGACACAACTCATATCGAACAAGGTTACAAGTTGGGTTGACGTTAACGGGCTGTTATTGATTTGCTGTTCGAAATGGGACAGGCGTTAACCGAAACAGCGTAAACCATGAAACAAACGAGGCTGGTAAGTTACGGTCGGAAAGAACATGTGGGTTCATAAGGTGAAAATGCACGGAACAAACAGAACTCACAGAACTAAGTCAGTTTGTGGAAAGTTGACAGTGAGAAAGTAGATAACCTATTGGAGATCTGAGGAATAGTGTCAAAAGTTGCAGTGATCAGTTTTCGTGAAGTTCGGGCGCCTAATAACCAAAGAGGAAACGGAGAAACTGCCATCTCTCTGTTGGCTTGTACACAAACCAAATGGAGTTATTATTTTGGCGGTTTGGAAACGTCGGTAGGTTTATCTCCAGTAGAATGTTGTTTACTTTCAAACGACCTCTCAGGACGTACTGTTTCTTTGGGCATGTGGCTGTGTGAATGGATGAGCGTGATGTTTACTTTATCTGAATCTACGTGTTTTTTCCTGTGATTGGTTACATCGCCCGTATAGAAGATGGATTTTATACCAGACAACTTTGTCACTTCGGCTTTTCAAAAATGGATCATCAGCTGACATGTTCAAACGTTTTTAATTCCGGCTTTTTCAGAGTGAAGTGATATTTTATAGCAACATCACTTGTGCTGGCATTTCTTTTAAAGGACTTCAGTCATGGAAACTTCTCACCACAGTAAAGGATTGACATCTTTAGATTATGACCTAATTCAAATGCGATGTTTATTGTCCTAATGAATAAGCATGTAGGGCAGAGGACTTTTCATAGAGAACCTCACAAGAAAATATGGTGAATGAGGGCCCTATGTATATCATAGGTTTCGAAGAGAATTCGGTTCTTTCTGTCTGTAATGAACGGAAGTAAATTTCGGACTTCAAGATAACCAGAGAACGATCGTCGGTGGACACTTAAGTCAATAGCCGACGGCTGTAATGGTGGACCGTAGAACCCTATTTCCCGGGTTCGAATCCTCATGCCACCGCTTGTCACTCTTCAATATGCAGCCCTAAATTAACCACGACCTCTTTCCTGAAATATTGTACTATCTTTGTATAATAGAAGGAAGTAAACAAAACAGAACTGGGATAAAAACGTTCTAGTGATTGGTACTACACGACACAGTACTTAATATTACGACGAGGCAGAGCTCAACCGAGCCAGAATTTGACAGGGCAACTTTAGACGCTTTTTTAGAGTATTGGACAAGAGTTTCTTCTAGCGCTCGGTGATAATGGTGCTGAAGGACGTTACTGACTCGTAGAAAGCAAGTCAATCTGTCCGTGAAAGCAAAAAAAGAGCGGTAAAACTCCTGCTTATTCCAGTGTGTTATATGGAAAAATACCGGGGTGGTATTGAACAGTTTTGTAATGAGTTGGATGAGAGAAAAACATGGAGTCGTGCGAACTTTTCAGAACCTTCAGGTTCCTCTTATATTGTCATATCTAAATTCATTGTCATTCAGATAGCTTTGTGGGAGTACAAATGAGGGGTCGCTGTTCTCATTTTGGCCAACTTCACGTGTGCAAATAAGGTCAACAGTCCGGGCTATTGGTGTAGACAAGTATCTTTCCGTTTGAATACTGAATGCTAGTATTGATTAAGTTTACCGACTAACACGTGTGCGTATCCTGAGCCAAATAGAATTTTACCAACAAGCAGGAAAACGTGGTCTGTATGATGAAATACAGAACGATGTGTTTCAAACCGGAATTTTGTTTCCTTCGAGCAAGAGGTGTTGAGGTGACAGAACAGCAGCGTAACGTTTCTGCTGAGACTGGATGAGGGCAAAATGAGGCGTGGCACAACCGACCATAGAGTGGGAAGATATGCAATGTGAAAGCATAGGGCATGTATGAGACGGCTTTGTTGGTCCCGTTCATTAGGCAGTGACATCGAGTATCATGAACGATAGGTTACACAAGTCGCAGTTGTTGTTTTCTTGTTCTAGTTATCCCAATGGTTCTGTTGTGACAGTTCCCACATTTTGTTCTTGCGAATCGCCAGCGCTGAATGGGAGAGAGAGAGAGCGAGAGAGTGTGTGTGTGTGTGTGTGTGTGTGTGTGAGTGAGTGAGTGAGTGAGTGAGTGAGTGAGAGAGAGAGAGAGAGAGAGAGAGAGAGAGAGAGAGAGAGAGAGAGAGAGAGCGAAAAAGGAGGAGCGTATTCAGAACCGAATTCAGTTTTGGTTCGGAGCAGCTTGACTGAACTTCACAGGAACGACAGTCCACACACACGCAAATCATGTCTTGATGGGCAAGCAACAGAATTTTGATGGTTCTGTTCTGGGCACCTATGTGCCTATTCTGTGCTTGCTTGGGGTCCAATGTTTGACGGTCGGTATCGTATCTTCTCCAGTGTCTCCGTGTCCAAATATTCAGGCAGTAATTTGGCAAATAAGGAGATCCATCACTGTTATCGTGGCCCATGATGGACATGCATGCCGAATGCGTTCACTTCGAACTGATCCGATGAATGGAAAATTATCAAGACGGATGTGCGGGGTATGAAGGTATACTGGAGGACTGGTTGCGAGACTTATCTGCACTGCGGGTTGCGCTTATCATCTGTCAGTTAGGATCTGAATCAGACTAGGCCCTAAGATATTGGCACCAACCCGTATGGGGATCGCTACGGCCGGTAATGTGTGCGGTTCACAATAAATCATAAGCGACAAATCAAAAAACTTGCACAAAACCGCTGTTTTATTTCAACCAAGTAATGATGAGCGGATCATGAACTTTAGGAATCCGAGATGAAAGGCGACTGTTCACGAGATTGGAAGGCGAACTGAACTACTCTGCAGAAAATCTTTGCTGCAAGTTTGTAAACTGTGTGAAAGTGTGCGATCACGAACACATCTATCAAAGCGAGGTCTGCCAGTCACTCCGTAAGCCACACTCAATGATAAAACGGTCATTGCGTGTGCACATACACAACGGGTGGCCTTCTGCACATTAACTGTTTGTGGATTCCTATGCTTTATGCCAGAGAAACAGCATCATAATGCGTTTAATCCGTTTGTCTGCTACCTAAAGTAATTGCCACACAATAATATAAACGAAACAATAAGAGTGTCGAGCACGGGACAACGTGGTGAACAAGCTCGTTCTGAGTTATTCGTACTCATACAAATTCAAAAAGAAAAGGGCCCGACGATCCAAATCTTCCTCTGCACGTTTGTGTGTGCGTGTGCACAGTTGAGCACAGCGCAGAATGTTCGGGTAGTTGCACACGTGTTCGAGACCAAGAAGTGAATCAACGGAGCCTAAGTGCCTGCGAGAATTGTTTCTGGGCGCACAGAGGAGGGTCACGGAAACGAATACCCACCGCTTCGACTATGGCTAGAATACGACACTTGGTAAATTTAACTTGCTCGCCCCTAACTTTGTAAATGGTGCAAAAAGCGAGGTGTGAGCACTCAGAACTCGTAATTGTTCCAATAGCTTATGTGTTCAGCAAAGTCGGGTGGTGTTCCCAAACGCGTTCGGACAAATGCCTGATCGTGCAGCCAATGTATCTGCACAGAATTCGGTGAATGAATGCGCACAAAAGAGGATGCAGAATCTAACACTGTCCTTCAGCCGAAAACTTGCAATCGGTTTGGATGAAAATAAAATTTGTAGCTGCGCACTGTAGAATGTTCTGTTGACTTCTGACAGTCCTTGAAGTTTTTCGATAAACCCTGGCATTCCGTCAGTGAATTCACGTCACTGGGACATAGGAAAAAATTATATCGGAGTTACTTCAATTGACCCACGATGAAACCATGAACGAGTGAAACTTTCGTCACAATTATCCTCCGTTGATTAAAACGCCAGATGCAACCCAGATTAGAACCAGTACTAAGCGGCTGTCGAGACTAAAAAGCACGGGTTACCTTCCAAGTGAAGAATTCTTGTCACATTATCCTTTTCGCCCCTGTCATCTGAGAATTAATTTTGTGAAGCGCCACGGCCCAGTACAATCGACGCCGCTACAGTTTGTCCCATAATCTGACGTATAAATGAGTTGATCGTTGAATGACAACACTATGTAATTTAATGAAATGCAACCAGAATCATTTGTGACGGGCATGCAATCCAGGAGATTCGGTGCGTTTTAATGATTTTGCTGTTGATCATCTAAACTACAAAATTAGGGGAACACGTCAAATCAATTGGTAACCACAGCCCAAAGAAGAGGATGAATATGTCGGAAGCATCCCGCAGCCGGCAAAAAGATGCTGTATACAACACTCAGCGAGATTTCGGGCAGGTAGAAAGATAACCCATGTGAGGGGCTACCGACTAAGCTGTCAATCGGACCAACCGAATGGAAATGACGGGCGAAAAAATCAACTAATAGCTTCAGAGACTAGGCCAGGGCAGAGCCGAAATACTCAGGCAACCAGAGGATCGATGTGTTGCATTGCGGTCTGGAAAAGGAACTATATAAACGGTCGTACAAGGTCTACCGACTTGATTTGTCTTGGTGGTCAGTTACAGGCGCACTTCACCCGTCCTGCTTTCTTCACTACAATAGTACGATAGGTCCCATAAAATTGTCGTTTAATACGTGCCATCGACGGGGACATATAAATCAACGGAACGGCGAGTGGATAAATAAGAGCTATTTGTTTACTTATACTATGATGTTGGAGATATATATTGTTTTTCGGCCAATAGTAATTTTCTGACCCGGTTTATTTTCAGTGATTCATTTCAACCTTTTGGACATGGATTTCACCAATATAGTTGAGACCATTATGGCCATCCCGTGGTCCATAACACCACATCTTTTTCGCCTTCAATTTCTGATGCTTGAAGAAAGTGCAATAACTCTTTCCTCCAACAATTTATTTCAAATACACTTATGGTCGACAGTTCAGTAAAAAGAACCGATTTCAGCAAGATCAGCATTTATTCATTATTGATTTGATGTATTTTAACTTCACGATTTCATTTAATCATATTTGACATTTGCTAATTTTCGACTTCCCCACTTTGGGCTAATTTACCATGGTAGCCAAGATCACACGATTTCAGCTTCCCACAGGTCGCCATAGAAAGAACGGTAAGAATACTAATGTTTATGGAATTTTATATTTTAATCGTTTGTTATGATAAGCTATAGCAAATTTAGGTTAAAGATAAGTGAACAATTCGTCTAGTAAATTTGGGCTGTATGGGAGATAGTTTGTACAGTTCATGGTCATGATAACATCAAGAACAGCACGGTGGTGCGCGAACACTTGTTTTCAATGGATCCTAAACGAGCTCTTACAATTCATATGGGCAAAATTGCAGAGAATTGCGTTGGCTAATGACCGGAGTAAAGGTCACTGTCGTGGCGTTGTAAAATGAATGAGAGACTTGTGGAAGAAGGGTCTTCGTTGTCTGTGTGTTGGCGAGTGTTCAACTCCCACCATCATGTGCAATCGTCGATAGTGGGTTCATTTGACAATTCGTTTGTTTCGGTCTCTACCAGGGTAGGTGGAGAGCCTGACTAATTACTTTTGTTCAGATAGTGCAAGGCTTAGCAGAGGTGAATGGCAATTGCCTCCACCGCGTCTAGAGCTGTAAGTTGGACTAACTCTGATCGATTACATTGGACCCGGTTTATCATTTTTAATACATTTTGTGGGTCAGTCGTGTGACCATTGCTCTCCAAGTAGCCCAGGATGGAGCTTGTAATGACACCGGTCTTTTCATGGCTCAGCCATTGTGCGTGATGTCCCTTAGTGCGTTCATATAAACGCCTAGCCGTGAAAACGATTTAGGATGCACCATATTCCCTCCTGAAGGAGTAAATGGTTTTGGAGGAAGTCAGCTCAAGTTATTTGTCTTTTACTTGTACGCGGATCAGCGAACAGAATACACATTTCAGTCTTGCCGCTGCAAACACTGAGTCCACTCCGCAGGGACATTCAGTTCCATGTTCGTCTGAATATTCACCCCTCGGGGTGAATAAAACAATTGCTTGACTTGACTTAACTTTAATTTATCGGGGTAGCCATTCCATCGCGGAACTTGTTGGACGAAACTGATTTCTTCCATCGAGCTAAACTTTGCTTATGGGACAATGTCATGAGGCTGTGAAAATTTGTGTGTTGACCGTTCCATGTTTCCTATGCACTCACCGCCGGGTCGACCAATCTTCTCTCCTGGCTATCAGTACATTGGGGAAGGCCAATTGGTTCTCGCTTTCCAGTTCGGTCGCGGTGTCTAGCAAGTCGTGGGTATTGTTAGATTGTTGTAAAACGTTGGATACGCCGCAGTCATGGTCCAATATAGAAAATATATCATCCATGTATCTACTGTAATTAGCGAAACGTTCTGAGGCTTGCGCTAATTTTCCATTTTCTAGTTTATCCATGAAAATGTCGGCTGCTAATTGACCTAATGAGTAACTCATGGTGACGCGGTCTCTGCCGGTAGAAGCACCCATTCAAATAGGAACTAAACGTTTAGCGTGCAGCGAACTAATAAAGTTCCTTACGATTTTGTCATCTCATCTGTGTGAACTGTAAGATCACCTTATAGGTATCATCGAAAGCGACTGCTCGCTCTCCAGTGTTGCACCTATTACATGGGTGATACTTAAATGAGTCATACTAAAGCGCATGTGAATTGCACCACAGATGTAGTCTCCGTGATCCCAATGTGGGAAGACGGAAAACCCTGCAATTGGAATCAGCACACATAAATCAAACGGTGATAATGTTTGATATGGACACCAATTGAAATGACTTTAATATCCCCGTAAATTGCTTTCACCTGTTGGGATTAGTTTTGATCTTCGATTTTCGTTGGGTACTTTGCAATAGTCAAAATCACCTCCATAAACTTTTTCGGGCTTTTATCTTCGGCCCGAACCATTCTGTTATGCTCCGTTTGCCTATTTCATTCAGATAAGTACTGTACCGCCCTCTAGTGCATACAGAATCACGACGGGATGATGTGGTTGTTTCATTTCCCTGTATTTTTCTTATCCACGCATGCACATTTTTGTCTTATGTTCTAATTATCGGAAAATATCAACTTTTTTAGGTTCGTGAACTTGGATTAACACGCCAATTCCAAGATTATCTCATTGATATGGTCACACAGCGAGTTAGCAATCGATCTCTTGATCAAATGAGCTCACCAACACATTCGGACCACTTGGTGGATAATTCGAGCAAATCACGTGCAGATACCGAGCGAGAACTGCATTCGCGCGAACCAGGTGACCGAGAAACCGAAGAGGATGTGTTGTCTATGGCGAGTGAGACGAACATTTCAACAAGTGACATCTTTTCACAACGGTGCACTGTAATTCCTGCCTCCCCGTCGAAAAGACGTGCAGTATTGGGTGCCAAATCAGGTGGTTCCGCGATCGAGGTCGATTCCAGTTTCAATGTGGGTTCCGAGCGTACAGTCTCGTTTGTGTTCCCGGAACATTTGCATCAAACTCAACGACGTCCATTCCCTGATCCGATTGCATTCATACACATTGATTTGCCTTTGTTCCCTCTTTCGGCATTCGCACCATCCACTAGCCGGCATTTGCCACTACCGCTTCGGTAAGATGGGTCTTATCTCCTCGTATTTTGTTTACTCCTTGTACCCATGTCGTAGCTGGTTGTCAGCGCGAAATATCGTCTGTAAAATTCGATTTTTTTGTGGCTGTTGTTTCCGGACTAAATCGCCTGTTGTTCATATTTTCACTCAGCTATGTCCAAACACTTTATCCTAGTTGGCTATAAGTTTTTCCAAGCGGTCTGGACAACAATGTAACAATGTTCATGACACCGTTGGCACATTCATACTGTCAACTCCTGATGTATGACTGGGTCGGTCCTACTCCAAACCCTATCCTATCAGACGACGCCTTAGACGAAGCAGATAACTTCTATAGTCCGGTGGTTGGATATCTGAATAAATGTTGTCGTGCATACAGAAAGCCTCATCGGTTCATATCAGTCTGATCCATCGGCGGCATCTGTGATATCCATTTCCCCATCATTGGTCGAGTGTGCACTTTGGTAATTAAAGCCGAAGACGTGTTTGAGCATCGATGTCTTCGCAGTATTCGCTCGAATGGGGTGGGAAAACGATGTCAGCAATGGCGAAGTTAGGCGAAGGGTGTTGGCACCTAGAGGTCAGTTCCTGGAGCAGACGCTCAGTCTTTACTGATCACGGCGGCTGGGGTATGTTACTCATGCCCGCAGCTAGATAACATCAGTGTTTGGAGAGTGGGTCGAGATGGAAAGGTGTGTTTGTTCAAGTAGAACTGGTTCGGCTCCCGGGTCCCCAAAATCCGCCTGCATGATTTTCGGATAAATTTGAAGATGCAGAACAATACTACGGCCAGTGGCGCAATTTGAGGTGGTTTCAAAACTGAGCATTGTAAACTAATTTTGGAGATAGTCATTCTGAGGGATGCTGATGACTTTTTCAACTCCCATCTGCCTTGGTGTTTCATGTCATACGGAAATAGTCGTTCTTTCTTCTCCATACTGCTCTTTCTCGTGAGTATTGATTATGCTGTTGGGACTTGATAATAAACCATTTCTTGCCTCCTTCATAACCTGCTTCCTTAGTTAGACTTCCATTTTAGTAGTGAGCAAATGGGCTTCCACTTCTCGACTCAGTGCGACGACCCGGTCTGTTCTGACCTGATTCGGTTCAACTGCACTGGGTCGTGATTGTCGACTCTCCCTGTCGTTACACCGGGCTTTGTTGGTTGGCAAATTGGTCTCTTCGACCGTGCCCACAACTAGTCACCCGGACACCGCCGCGGGTCACTTTCCGATTGGCTGCCTCTAACTGACCGCGCTTCCTTCCCAAAATATTGTACTAATGTTGTATGATAAAAGAGGAGTAAACAATGAAAAAAAGCGAAGACGTTTGTTGTTTCGTAACTGAAGAATTATTTTATCACTCTGTTTTCCTTCTCAGTATTCTGTCTTCACGTTTATGATGAAAATGTCTGACCCCTAGATGTATCGGAGTGCCTTCACGTACTTACTACCTCCTTTGGAATACTCGCCCAGTCCGTCCTATTATCACTGTTCCGATGAGATCGGTTGCGAGAATTTAGTTAAACAGTTTTCGGACTTGGAATAGGGCGAAAAAGCGAAGAATTATCATACGTGACTACACAGTGGTACGACGATACCGACTAACGACGGGGAAGCACTAGTTCACTACTGGTTCCTCCCTCATCCGACGAGTTACCAATATTTTCCCCCTCCTGATCGCGTTTTTATTACTTCCATCTATCTGGCCTAGTCGTCGTTCATACAAATCGACACGGGACTGATCGTACACTTTGTTCCACTCTGGTCTTGTCTTCTTCAAATAATATGGTTAGGACCATTTACTTTGTTGCTGGATTATTGGTAATGCTAATGCCCCGCTAGTTACTCGTGTCGTAGCGGGGATTTACAGACTTTTTTTCTGCAGAGCAACGGAAACGGCACTGGACTGTGTGACCACAACTGTACTCACAATACAGTGATAGAGGAACCTTGTTCGTCCTGGTTCTCATGGAGTGTGTGTGTATGTATGTGTTCTTTCACAACATAAGATAACAACGATCATTTAATTTATGAACTCCTTATGCTCATGTCCAAAGTTTACTTACGATGAGTAGAGTTGGAGCGATGGGGCATAACAATTCCCAATACATACTGACGGAGACGTGTGTTGTGAGTGTGCGAGAGCAAACGCGTACATGTGTACGTATCCTAGTTACATCTCATATGAACAAGCCCAACCGATCACACAATTACCATTCTTACAACAGAAACCAGTGAGAGAAATGGGATTTAGTCTAATGATGCTCGCTCTCCGGCAAAGTCAGTCATACTGTTGTCATGACATTGCTTACACAATCATCATAGTGAGGACCATAACAATTTCTCCGGTCCTTTATGATTCTGTGAGGCGATTGTCTAAATTTGATGAGATCACCATCATACGGCAGGTGGTGTTGTTTGATACTCATTATAAACTTCCCCTTGTGGATAGCTAAGAGCTGTGCCCCGCCCCCCCCCCCCCGGACACACACGTCATTCGGTCGTCGTAGTGTTGTGAAGCATATGCATAGTGTTGGAGTGAAATAGCGGCACGCTGATGAAAGCAGAGCACCTTTACGTTGTCGGAATCTGTGACCTGCATACGGAGGGGATGAACACACGATTCTGTACTTATCTCGAGGACTTCAGCAGGAGGTCATGGTTTATGTTGGACCTAGAAACCATCTTCTGCGTTGGTATCATTAAGAAGACGGAAGGAACATCCCTACAAAGCTCGGGATAATTCAGAATCAAGGTGCATTTCTCTTTTGATAAATGAAGAAATCAAAAGTAACGATACGTTGTATGCTAGTGAACTCCTATGCAGTCACAACAGTGATCGCCTATGACAAGGGATTCGAC
Organism: Fasciola hepatica; assembly: GCA_948099385.1. Taxonomy (NCBI): domain Eukaryota; kingdom Metazoa; phylum Platyhelminthes; class Trematoda; order Plagiorchiida; family Fasciolidae; genus Fasciola; species Fasciola hepatica. The sequence continues at coordinate 1,551,421 of CANUEZ040000126.1, read as the reverse complement.
TTCAGTATGGAAAAAAACGAAACAGTGGGACTATGTTGCGGAGAGGCATATACGTGGCCGATTTGGCATTGCAGGTAATTGAGTGGATCACAGTGACCGACTCATCCAACGGTGTTCTGACCGTTACCAGCAAGCACACATTTCTCGCACAAAAAGTGGCATCGGTTATTTCAGTGTCCTCCTGCGCCTTCTCAGCTTGGATTCAGATCGGCCACCTTGCTCTCGGCTATCGCTGGCGCGGATCAATTTAAGATTGTTACTCATTTTGATCCACGTCTGTGGATACTGCTCACGTTCTTATCCGCGCGCGTTTCAGACTGCATCTTGTTCGTGGCCGATCCAAACGAGAGTCAACCGTACTCTGTAGCTCCTACTGGACGGTAATCATCGATCTATTTTCGTAACAGAATTAAATGCTGAGTTATCGATGCAGTCAAATGCCCAGGATCCCGATGAACGATAGACAGAGGAGGAGCCATTTGTGGCCAACAGTGCTACCCCAATGTAATGGGAGTGGAGAAATAAAATGCCAAAATGGTGATTATCTGAAAGTTGCTATGATGCGCAAATTGCGGACGAAGCTAAACTACAATAAGAAATTTGTTATTTTCTAACTACTAGTGCACTTTCTTGGGTCTCTTAACCAAATTTTTGAAAGAAACCATCGGGTCACGAGATTGCCCGGATTACTTCTGTAATTATTTCGCTGCATCTCTGCTGGTACGGGCTGCAGAACGATGAATATATATATATATGGTTCTATTTTTGTACAGTACGTAGCTAGAGTTCAATGTCCAAGAACGGGCCAGGTTGAAATAGAAATCTTTTTTTTAAGCAGAGGGTGGTTTGCTCTCTGTTTACCTCTGTCATTTCGGTGAACTTTGCCGATCGAAAACTCATGTTGGCGAAGAATATCCGAAATGACTCGTTACAATCAGCACTGCGCTTAGTTGCTAACGCATGCCTTACTATTGATGACGTCGATGTCTCGTGAGTCTTGTGGCTTACGCAGTGGGAACTAAACGGAACTGGGATAGGTTCAGTCATGCAGTTACGTAACTGTCTCTTCTTTTCTCCGATGCCGAATGATCCATGCCGACTTTCGAAGTCCTAGATGACGTTTGAATTTGAGGATTGAGTGCAACGCACGTTCACCCGGGTTCTTGGCAGTCGGGCCGTACCGAAGTGATGAATTGAAATTGTTTCCACCTTAGTACTTGTAGTATCACCACTATTGGTGATCGAGTGATATCATCCTTTGATGCCTCTGAAGAACGATCTCCAAACGCCGTGATCTCTACCGTCCAACTTTGGTAGTTCGTTACCGCGCCTGATAAATTGGGACCTTATGTGTTTCACCATTTCAAATTTCAGGGTCGTGTTTGCTGGTTCTCCGTGACACTGTTGTTGAATCCTTATGCCCGTGGTGTATGTCTTTTCCATTGCAATCATGCGTAGGCATTAAATAAAACACGTTCCGTTAGAAAGGTGACATTTTGTCCGATTTTGGTGATGATAAACCCAAGTACGAACATTGCAACAGGCACGGAACATCCCAGTCAGACTTTCCAAACTCAGTAGCCTCCGTTTAATGGCTTAACCCTTTCAAATTAACGTTTCCGTAATTATTCGTTCGAATGTGATAAGCATAGTCATGCATCAGTCAACAAACCGTTTCTCTCCTTTTGCCCTCAGTACAGGTCCTCTCCAAAACCTTCCAAAGATCTTCCGCTAGTATGTTGCCCGGACCCGTTACGTGCTGAACAGAATTGTTCATGTTGTATCTGCCCTACGAAAGCTACACTGGAGCGGCAGAATCATGCAAAACTGGCCGCCCGTTGGAACCAGTTGGTCGAGAACGCATACGGAGAAAATACCATAGAGCAGGCTTGCGTGGAACATACACGGGAAGATTTGATCTACCCGGTATGTTCGGGATTAACTACTTTGTTGACGCATGAAGAACGTCATTTGCGCCGCCGGCTGACTGCATGGCGTTCTACCGATTTGTGCAAAAGTCGCCAAGCGAAATTCGGATCCGCCCAGGCCCGGTCTCCGGACGAGTGGCCATTAGAATCACCTTGCCGTTGTCATTGTCTGGAGCGAACCCACATCAAGCATGTACCACGCACGAGTCTGTGGGAATCCTTGTTCGGTGGGTCATCATCTGTTCGTGTTGAAACACACCGATCGCCGGTAGCGGCTGTAGTGGAACATCTTGGCCGTGTGTATCATCCAGCCATCATTACTCTACTTATGCACGCTCGGTAAGTGGGAGTTTTCATATCCAAGTCAGCATTATAGTGTAACACGAGATAGACATTCCGGTCATATCCAGATAAGTGAGAAGTTGTGTTTGTGTGTTTCAGTGTCGAGCGCTTGCTAATAAAAGCACAGAGACTGTCACGGTTTTTATTACTGTCATTGCATCTATAACTGGTGAATGTCCGTGTGTGATAAGCAGTTCTTAGACATCTTATGGAGATTCCCGGAAGTTCCGGAGCGGAGCTCACGGATAATATGGACAGCGTTTGCAAAATGTTAAAATGTTTGCAAACTGTTGGGAATGTGAACTTTTCAGGTGGAGGATCAGAACAATTTCCGAAACTTTCAGTCCCCTTTATCCAATTCCTCGGAACAGAGAGAAGACATAAGTCGCGAGATGCAAGTATTTCGTTTATTCTTGTGAACCGCGCACGTAAAACATGTCAGTATGTGTACATGGTACAGTAGGGGGGCAAGTGCAACAGTAAAGTAGGCACCGTCGAAAGTTCCTTACAGTACGTTTGTTGGAGAGAGTGAAGTTTGAACAGTTTTTATTTGTTCCCTACTGAGGCATGCATGCAATAGATTGGATATAGTCATAACCTAGGGTCTATTGCACTGTCAGGGATAACTGACAACCGTGACCTCAGGACTTAAAGTGCAGAACCGCGTAAGCCCCCAACAGGTCACCAGGCTTCGCGAAGACTCAGACGGCAGTTGAGTGCTGTGGAGCACAAAATTTCACCGTTGGCAGCGGGGTTTGATCCTCACACTTCAGGCTCGATGGTCAGCTTAGCTTCCGTATTGAGCTAGTTGAGTTACATGCAGAACCGAAATGAATACACTCCGAAACAAAGACGGATTAGGCATAAACATGCGGTTGAGGTAAACGTGAGTGAGACCAATATGTGCAAACCTCATTAGTTATCAAAGATGGAGTCAAATAACGTTTCTGAGTCAATCGTTCAAGTTCAATTTGCGCCACCCTGACAATGAGTTAGGCTAATTGGGATGGAGGTGAGGTCACACGGACGCGACAAAACAACCTATCTCGGAAGTGCGTGTGTGTGAATAAGATAGAACCATGTTGAGTAATGGATGGAGAAACATTGACGGTGGGATAACAATGGGAGAAAAATAGCAATGAGAGACAGACCTTCGCACACACACACACACACACACACACACACACATACACACACACATACATACATACATACATACTACAGACACACACATCCGACGTACGCTACATTCAGAGGCTTACTTTTACCACTCGATTACAATTAACAAACAAGAATGAAATCTATCTAGTCATCATGGAGAAAAGAAGTTCCTTAGCTGAGTTGAATATTCATTCCCCTCTCTGGTTGATGAAACCATTGACTTGGTTCTGCTTGACGACAGCTTGCAACAAACTGCCACTGTAAAGTACAAGGCAGAAATGGCGACGAAAATGTTTTTTGTTGTAGTATGGGAGAGTAGTTTCTGTTGTCCAATATCTCTGTATTTTAAAGGCGTTGATAAGACCAAGGTTTTATAAAAACGATCCACCGTCAACGTTCCCGTCTCTGTGTTGGATCACACATAGACGCGTGTATTCGAATCACCGAGTCACTGAACTGACACTTTTACCGGGCCGCAACATAGCGAGGTGAAAATCTATGCCTACTTTAGATAATCATCTCCGTGACATCTGGAAGAAATCTAGAAATTTCATTGGTCCAATGTTGTTCCTATTCACCAGGCTCTGTCTGTTGGACCACGGACTTTTACGATGTACAGTGATCACCAAGATGAACAGTAGTTGGGAATTGAATAAAAGTTACCAGCCCATGAAATGGAGAAAACCTGCAAAGGGAACTTAAGAGGTGAGCTTGGGTATACAGTAGTGTGTTAGGCCCCCTGGATAGGGTTCAAGAGATCCACAAACCGATTTGTTAGAAACGTCGTAGGATATTGCTTGGTGTGACAACCAATGCGCTCTTGTATCCATACACCTTCATCCAATCGATACAGTGGTTCTTAGCTTTCTCATGACCTTTTTCGCACTCAATGTCTTTTTCATTTCTACTAAGGAATAACAAAACGGACGGATGCGCCTGTTGCATTGTTAATGGTTGATCAAGCAACCGAACTGTCTCCATGCTAATTTGAGTGTGACATCCAAGCTACGTCGTATTATTATCATTGAACCGTAAGATCGTATTAGCTGGGAAACATTGAGCAGTGAACAACGTGGGAATGACAGCTCAAATGTTGCGATGACAGAGCTTACACATTCAACGAAATTCACGGTCAGAAACCTTGATTTTAGAGAGTTTATTGATTGATTATGAATGTTGGATGAACACAATAATGTCCATTTTAAAAACATAACCTGGATTAAGGAAACAAAATTAGCAGTTTCTCTAAACGGCGTTGTAGATCTTGGATAAGATTGTGATAGGTAAGATTTAGGAAAATAATTGACGAAATAGATGGACGAACAAAATCACGTTGCTCACCATGTCAGCCTCCGTTTCATTTTTTAATCATAGGGATCGAGAAAATAATCCTCTGGACTTCACGCATCCGGCCCTGCAAACATCGATCAATATGATCACCACTCCGCAAAAAGAGTTCAACCTACTTCATCGTCTGCGACACCAAACCCCGAACGAGCCGATTCCATTGGACTGTTCAACGCATTTGGCTCTCAGCATGGGTTCTGAATTGGCACACGAATCGACTGTAGCCCGAAACGATCGAACATATAGCCCTAAGCCTCGATGCGAACGCGATTCGGCCAAACTACTTCGACGCAAGCAAGTTTTCTCTGAGTTTATTGTAAAAGATTCCACCTCGGTACCAGACGACATCAACCGAAGACCATATTCTATATGGGCTGGTGATGTAAATGTGGCCATCTCGCCGACCACTGTTGCCCAGGTCGGCCTCACTCCTCCCTCCGATCCACGTGGTTCGCAGACCCAACAACAACAACAACAACAACAACAACAACAACTAAAACCCATGGAATCAATCGGTCGCCGTGCCCAAATCGGGGATAGTAGTGTGAACACTGGATTCAACCGTCAAATGCTCTTTGGCTGGGATGATACAAATGCCCTGGTTGCAGGCTATTGGTCCGGCATAGAAACACCAAGTTATGATGTAAATGGTCCAGATTATTCGGTGGACACGCCCACCGTCAGTTTGTACGGAACCGAGGATGCAGCTACCACGGATGATCTAGATGACACAGACGATAATGTCTCTTTGTCCAGCATGAATCAGTGCGAGTACATGGAGAACTTTTTATCAGCTACCTCCTCACACGAGCAGAGCAATAGAACATTGTTCAACCCCGATCGGCCACTAAACTTACCGTTGGCTGTTCCTGAACTACTGACGACGTCAGCTACCACCGCAGGTAGCAATGAACGAGAGGTAGGAGAACTGTTTGAATGTTTCTTTGTGATCGGAGGTCCTAGATATCCCAGATTCATTTCTTAGTTACCCTTTTACTCCGTACTCTCATATAAGAAGTGTGTGGTGCGATAATCTCACACTTACACAAAGTCACTGTGGATAACTGGCAACTATGACTCTGAGACTCAGAGTGGCGGACCACATGGGATCCTGATAGGTCATAAGGTGCAAAAGATCTGACGATAGCGGATTGCCTTCTATCACCGATATGACCGGCGCCGACGATCTTATGTGAATGAAGTTAGCAGCAGTTGAACATCCTCAGATATCAGCAATGCTGGGGTTGGTCGTAGGCTGTTTGAAACTAGAGGGCAGTTAGTGGAACAGGTGCTAAGTCTAACCAAATTAAGATGGTTGTGACGTGTTACGCATGCCCATCGATAGACTATTTCGCGTACGCTGTTCTCTGGGGCAAGTAGCGGTTGGAAGGTAAGTCGAGATGGTTAGTCCATTACGTAGCAAAGAGATATGGAAACCTTGACCAATGAACTAGACCTATCGGGACGTGTGAGACTTCCGCGGTCCACGAGGCCCGCCTACCATATGGCTGGAGACATTATGGGGTATGACGAGGTGTTGTGGTCAGTGGCGTAATTGTATTCGGGCTCTTAGTGTGTCTTTGTGGTTTCCGCTCGTTGCTTTGGTTTCGGTTGTTTTTTTACTCCATGCTTCTTTGAATTCTGCCGGGTAGCAAACAAGACCAGAACACAAAAGTGCCAGGGTAATGGTTAAATGGACTAAACTAAACTGTTCAGATAGTATTTAGTTTTCTAACTGTTTTTTTAAATAATACATGCCTTCACATGAGTGAAGAGTGCAGGATATACCCCACAGCCACAAAGCGCACTGCGCCATTAGGGATAACCGGTTACCTGGTCTCGAGACTTGGAGTTATGAAGAACCGCACAATGTCCCAATAGGTCAGGCGTGGTAATGAGCCGGACGACGGTGGGGATCACTCTCGGTTCCCAAGGTGACCGGTTGTGGTGGGATTCGAACCTCGAACCTCTGAGATGGAAACTGAACGCTCTAAAACAACTCGGCCACCAGCCAAAGTGACTAAATTATTCAAAGACGTTCAGCTGATAGAGCATGTTTTAATTTCTAATGATTATATTCTATGATCACGAGTAAAATCGATCCACAATGTGAGCAATTTACTGAATAATTCCCATTTCACGGCAGATTCGAAATTGTAGATTTATAAACTTGAAATTAATTATTTTGCTATTATCACAGCACACTTCAGGTGTAGAAATATGCAGATACAAGCATGCCACTAGTCAGTACCACCTAACAAGCCGAAAACGGCGCATATGACCGAATTCATTACTGACTGGTTTTGTGGCTCTTAGCGTTTTCAAAATCCGATCACGTAGTCCGTTATGCAATCTGTACTCGCCCGAGCACAAAGCGAGGACGTGTATAATGCACTTTCCAAACAGCATAATTTACAAATCCAACTTCAAACAAATTATTTTTCCGGCAATGTCACATGACAAAGCTCACATTTCCTCTTACCATCTCTGTACATTGAGCTAGCCTTCATAAGTAAAATTAGGAGAATTTGCGTCTGTTGCAATTTTTGTGGATCCTTGTTGTCATTATACGTAATTTGTTACACTACTCGTTTTGATGAGCGAGTTGGCTTTTTTCATCCACTACACTGAAGTTGGTTCTTCACATTCCAGCGATTATCGGTTTCCATGCATTTCTCTATTTCCCATAGACGGAATTTATCGATTTTGCAGCCTAATGAAATCAAAATAGTTGCACTTCAAACTTCATACCTTTGGCCACGTGATATATTGGCGAACTGCATTGCTGATTCCGCCAACCCCAATGTGTTTCAGTATCTCAATCCCTATCCACGTAGATCGATGCAAAAATCAGACTTAGTGACTCAGCTTTCGCGGGAGCAAATCGTTTCTGTTCAGTATCATGTGCACCGATTGTGTTCTTCCCGGCGCATCAAGAGAAGAATAAACTGTCAACCGTTCACTGTAACTAGACCACTTTAGGAACACCCGTTCTGATGTAACCACTATTGTTATCACACTCGTTTACTAGTCTTCTGGCTGACGCTGTTCGCTTCAGGCAATTAAAAATGAGAAACTACTTTGAGCTGTTTGTGAAATGATGATTATCAGCAGTAGACTATATAATCCAAATCGTTCACTGCTGCCTTCCCACCATCTATCAGCAGTATCTCGTAAGGTCATTCGGAATGAGCAAACGGGTTTGAGGACTTGGATGAACTTCCTTGGTATGCATAGAGCAGGCACAGAAGTACGTATGCTGATCGCCTCTGCGGTGGCCATCTGTATCGTTAATGTAAAGGTTTAGTCATGGGAACGCCCTTAGGTCTAGCTTCGGCAGACATATACATGACGAAACTGGGAGCACAACGTTACAACGGGAGCCTACATCGACAATACTTAAATGACATTCTTCCTCACAAATGATGGCGCTGGCGGAGAAAAGATAGAAGAGGCATAAAACCATTCAGTTCGCGTTAGAGAGAGGAAGAACGGCATATTGACTTTCCTGACTGTCGCGATACACAGGAGCATTCATGGAACAGTCAAAGGAAGGATAGACAGAGAGTAGACATGGACCGGGCAGTACACCAGTTTTCACTGCTTTGTACTATGAGACACAAAAGAAATCTAGTTCAGCGCTTGGCTTCACGGGTAAGAAAGATATGCCGACAAGAGCGTTGAAGAAGAACTAGGCCTGTCAAGAATCACTTTTATTGAAAACGGTTACCCTGAGCGTTTTATATAAAGAAATCTGGAAGTTAGTTGCGACGTTCCTAAAAGGAAACTGTTCATCTTTTTACTGTCCAAGATGGACGCCATATCGATCCTCGTCCGCTGACGTAGTCGCACGGACAAACACATGGATCCAATCCCAGCGCTCCCCTCGCACGCGCACACAGATTTTTCCAGTCGGAATGACTCTTGATCTTTCCACGCGCACTTATTTCCAATATGATTTGTAGAGGCCGAATTCGTGTTCTGATATCTCAATGCGGCGATTCTGGAATGTTTGATAAGTAGTTGACCTCCTATGATAAACGGACGCCTAGCTGGAATGGAGAACGACGTAGCGTTCGTCCAAATCCCAATGCCCATCGAATGTGTCCACATTTCTAAAAGGTGGCCAAGTCGGATAATTAATCGAATCAGTGCATCTACTAGTCTGCTGTTTAGCTTCGTTCTTTATTAGCAGTAAAATGATAATTTCCCATGTAATCTTTTGAACAGGGTTTTTTGCGATCTTTGTTTCTCCTTTCACATACTTTTCCATTCAGAGTGTGATCGGCCTAGAAACAGATCAGCTGTATTCGAAATCTCACGATGGACTTCCAAATTACTCTGTTTCTGCGGCTGCTTCATCCACGGTTCTTGCATCGGGTGCTGCGTCCACAGCTGTCACGCCTGGGTCCAGTGAAATTATCCACTTACCATCTGGTTCCACGGAAATCACTCGGGGATTTCCGACGGGTAGCTCGCCTCCATCACGAGATTTCGGGACGCCGGATTTACTAGCTGGTATGCCAAACGATGAGCCACAAAGTCCTTCTGGACCTATGGGATCTGACGAGAAGTCGACCGAAACGCTCCTCGCCTCGGCAAAGGACGTGCAAAAGACGGACTTCAAAACGGACGTTGCAGACTGAGAGAGAAGATAGAGAAAGGGCACTAAAATCCGCCTCGATAGAGTGATCCCTTGGATTCCGTTGAACATTATACACGGTGGTTCTAATTGTTGGAGTTCATGTAAGAGTAGTTTTTCTATAGTTTGTGCACTGTTGCTTTTACCTAGGGTACACAAACGCAGCTGATTATTGTTATTTGCGTATCTGAGCCCCGGAAGACTGTCTCTATCTGTGTCAGGGAGATACCATTTCTCTGTCTATTTATTTTGAGTCATTAACCCTCTCTCTGTGTTTGCAGGCGTTCGCAATTTCGCCAATCAATCGATCGGTTGATTAAAAAATTCCAGTTTAGGAATGTGCAGATCTGTCAAAAACAAAAACAACTGGTTCGACTTCATTTTTGACAACAGAAACCAATAACCTCTTGGCTGGATACATCAGTTTTTGATTGCTTGGTTCCGTAGTTGGTACATAGCGAAAAGGTAGTTTGCAAATGATTCGGGGGTGGGAAGGAAAGCGCGCGATTAGAGGGGTAAAGACCTCACTGAATGACAAGATAGAATAGATCTTACAGAAATCATGCCGGTTTTGTTTTTCACGGACAGTTTAGGGTCAAATACGTTTTCTTGGGGTGTTCTGTGCTCTTCTGGCGAATGTTACTAAAAAAACTGTCAAAACATTCATTTCACGGCACGTTCAACCCGAAGTGGCTGACTTGTTTTCCTCTTCCTCTCTCTTTGTCGTCGTTTTTGTTTGCGCGGATTATGAAAGAACTGACCGTACAGGATCGTAGTCTGACACACACACACACACACACAAATTTTGTTTCATCCTATTAAGTATGATTTGTTCTTTCGTGTACTGATCTGGCCTGCGTTCCGTGCTTGCCAGTCCAGTGTTTAATGAGAGTACATCTCAGATTGTCATATCCGCAGGATTTTGGATACACGCCCACCGTTGTGTAACACAAGGTCAACATTACAAATCAAACAATTTCTGAGGCATTCATCAATTCGTGCAAGTATGCGATCTATGCGCGTGCATTTTTCGTTTGTATACACTTTGGTGCTGGAGTAGGTGTCTAAGAATGACACTCACACTGACTTTATGGAAATGAGCAGAAGGGGATATAACCGGGTTTTCTGTCGTTGTTCTTGCCGAATGCATATCCGATGAAAATCAGCTGTAACTTTAGCATGAACAATCGCTGTGTTTGGTTTTACGATGCGGGTAAAAACGAACAGGCAATCGGGTGTTAACCGGTGCAGTTCTTTTTTGATTTTTTTCTTAACGAATCTGTGTAGATAAGATCCCGAACAGCTGTTTGTAGTCATCAGTTTAGATGTTCAGCAATAGCTGCTGGAATTTACCCCGCCCAGATCTTATCACAGTTTCGAATTGTTTGGGAGTTAGTGGTGGTTGCAAGTCAATCAGTTCGTTGGTTGGTTGGGTTTTGCTTTTCACTGCCACCATCGGTGTGTGTGTGTGTATGTGTGATTTCTTCGGCAAATTTCTCTTTCATACTGGTTACATATATAGTGCACGAAATGCTTTTAGTGATCCCCCATTTTTCTGCGATTTCTCTCAAACACGTACACGTGGGATCGTTAAATTCGGTGTGAATATATTTTGTCCCATCACTACATTGAAATAATATACGGATTTAAATTTTGACTTGGGAAAATCGGCTTTATGCTGAATAATGTGCCTGAGGGGTGCGCACCTCTTGATCAGCTCTTTTAATAGGCTATACGAGTCTTACGCTTGGCAGTTGTATTGTGCAAAAGTCCGTGATGTGTCATGGGACAAACTTAAAACTGAGTATTTTACGAATAAAGCTCACTCGTTACAGCAAGAAAAATTGTACCCTTCTATCTTTCATTCACGAAAACAAAAGAATACCCCACAGATGGCGGTAATCTCAGTCGGAACAGGGGAAAATACTTGCTTACAATGATTCAGGAATCAGTATGAGGAAAATTGGCATGTCAAGGGAAGTTTCCCGGAACTTTTCGATTGATCCATGCAGTTATACATCTCAGAAGAAAAGTAAAATACGAAGAAAAATATCTGAAAAGGTCAAGAGGCAACTTATGCGTGCTGTATTCAACCAAATAACAAGTGCATTGGTGTTTCACAGGTTCATGCAATTGAATATTTATGTTCGGCGTGCATAGAAGGTGCTACAAGCAGCAATACACTTACGGTATAGAATGATGGGAGCAATACCCTGGACGACTTAACCTTATACTTCAGATCGAGTCGAATGGATCAGAAATCCCATCAGATTGTAATCTGAATGCAGTAGCGTGATATTTAGTGCTGAGAAAGTTCAACTTGGACGGCCTCGATGAGGGAATGTACTACTGGCATGACATGTGGAAGACCAAGCTTGACTTCAGCCGTCGAGCCTTCGATGTGGGTACTGTGACGTTAGGCGCAGCTGATAGCCCTCGAAGGGAAGCAGACAGCTGGCTCGTACATCAGAACTTTGAATGACTTCGTACTCCTTGCAAATCGGGAAGATCAAAGAGGTCCCATGATTTCAGCGAGACAACATCGCCATTCATACAACTCATGTCAGGGAAATGTGGCTGTTGTGCCGAACCATCAAAGTCATCGACTGGCCCGCGCATGGTCCAGATTTGTACCCTATTGAATACGTCCGAGGTTTGCTGCCAGGGTAAACATATGAAAACAGAAGAGTCCTCAGCGCTATTCAGGAACTGAGGTATAGTATCTTCACTGAATGAGATAAGTTTGAAAATGTGACACTCCGAAATCTTATTTTATATCTGACCGATGTTTCACCTATTGTGAGCAACAAAGATCTGTGCATTTGATAACCAGGTGATTGTTTTTTCATTGGGCCACAAGTGCCCTAAAAGCATTTCATACCCTTCAGGCCCATTACTCAACATCAAATCGATTTTCCCAAGTCAAAATTCAAATTCGTATGCAATCTCAGTAAAGTAATGGGACAAGATACGTGCACACCAAATTTCGCTATCCCACGTGTATGCGTTTGCGAGGAGTCGCAGAACGATGGAGGATCACTAAAAGCATTTTCTTTACTACATCTGACAAGAAACTGACTTATTTAAGTAATTTCTTCGACCGAATAGGGAACCCGTAAAGAGCAGTAACCAATTGCGTTTCTGCCCTTCGCAGTGCATTCATTGTTATTCCTACTGCATTCTTTGGCAACCCATCCTATCTTTTAGTGTACTGCTTATCATACATCAGTGAGACATTTTGAATGTTTGAATTTCGGTTGACGCGATGGGACTCACTTATGGTTTCATTTGCCTTCACTTCTCTTCACCTACAGCGACCCATTTGGAGCTCATTACAAACCAAGACCAGCATCCAGTTATTCCTGGTAATAGAAGCCTGAGATGAGTGGAATCCATTTGTTCGCTGTCTTCTCTCGTGTCAGTTCTTAATTTGATTCCTTGAACGTCACCGATCCCGTACCACTTTCATTCGTAGTCTCACAATTGAACCACGCGCTTTTTTGCACATCGTGTTTTGTCCCTTCAGACTTGTCTCCTTGACTCAGACCTAACTCTTAAACCGACGTCATCGTCACGCGATTGTTGCCTGTCCCGTTAGTTTACTCGGTGTATTAGTGACATTATATCTGAACTGACACACACACACACACACACATGCATGCATGCATGCATACAAATGTACATCTAGTCCCGTGACACACTCCAAACCGAGTGAAAGAATCTCCAGTAGATGATTTTTGATAGCTGCCGTCTCGCACATACACGCTGGTTTTATCCTTATCTTCATGAACATCCGCTTCATCATTTGCGTTGCTGTTCAAATCGCACGAAGTTTTTTCGAGGAGAACAAAAAAATTGTGATAACTTCTCGCCTCCGACTGATTCTCTCATCACTTTTTCATCCGGTCGCAAGTTATGCTAATTTTCTTTGTTTCCTGGTGTGCTCATCTTCAAAATTTGCTCGCATATTTTCCACCTCTATTTCTCTCTGGCTGAGTACCACAGATCCACCTAACTACAGTTACGTCTTTACTGTCCAGATCAGTGAGATTTCAATCATGGAACTAGTCGCTTTTATTGATTGGGCCTAGCTTTAATGTACGATGACTTTTTCTTTCGTTTTTCATCACTTCCCCTCGACTGTTATTGCTTATCTGCCTTTTTGACAACTGCTGAGCTGCGTTTATTTTCATCTCTCCCTTCCTCTCGTTTTCTTTTTTATAATGCGAATTTTCATGTGCTTCTTTGGCTTTTGGGCTTATTGTGAACTGATCTAGATCTGATGTTGATAGTTATTTATTGCAACATAGCGGTGAGTATCCTCCATGTTCGTTTTCTTTTCTCTGTGGTCAGCAATCATTGACAATTGGGGGAATCTATCGGCGGATCCCCTGGATTGCGCACCCACATCTCACCCCAGTTGTGCTTTCTGAGAGCCACACGCACACACACCTTGAGAAATCCGCTAAGCGCTTTTTCCAATCCTGCGTTTCGCAGTTTTTTGTTTGGGCTTTTTCTGCAAAGGAGTTCACGTGCATTGCATGCCATGTGAAACTATTCTCGCCTACTGTTTATCCATCTGCCTACACTGACTACTGTCTTACTCTCTATCCCGCATCTCTCTCCCAATCGTTTCTGTCATGTTTTCATTCATGCTCTCTCTCAATCTCACTGACTCAAATGCTATTCCTATTGCTATTTACCTGGTGCTTCGGACGATAAAACACTACCATTTAGGTCACGGTCGTTTGAGACGTGTGTGGTCTACGCGTTCGTTCTCGTTGTTATTATTGGGATTCCACGGGCTGAGCTATTTCTGTTTGGCAAAGGTGGGCGAATTTCCTTAAAGAAAACACGAAACCGCCTTTTAGGGCAGGGAACTCGCGAAGATAGTTACACCACTCATAAAACTAGATAGTAAAATTGAATTCAATGACTTTATGTGGATCCAGCATGCAACTTGGATTCCGTGACAGCGAGTGCCGATCTCACTGTCCACGTTTCATTTTCACGTGGGTACTTTTTCCAAACCGTATTCTTGGTTGTTCTTGAATCGGTCTCCTTTAAGTAACGAACACGTGTGTATGAGGGACACTAGGATGTGCGTGACTTTTCAAGCCATCGTGGGGAATGGATTGTTTACAATTGGTTGACTGCGCGAGAATAAAAATTAGTTATCAACACTGATAAAGGTAAATATCAACTTTTGAAACAATTCACCCAACCGTACCAATGCTCAACTCACCGCTGAAAACCATGGGAGCATGGTACATTTGTTTCACCATCCGGTTGGAATTCGATCAGTATGCATTGCGGCTGGTGATTTCTAACAAACCAGATGGAACATCTGTGTAGCAGTGCAGTGGGTCCATGATTTCCAATAGTGAATTGAGCGTTGATACACTGTAAGGTATTAGTACCGTACCGTTCACAATGCCCTGGGCATGTCACCCGTTTCCTTCCGCAGATCTGCTGACAAGTTTCGCTGACCCCAACCAAAAAGTTTAACACATCTTATGCAGCCACGTCCGCTGGTCAGTTCTTCCTAAACTTTTCTTTTTTCTTATGGATTGGCCATCTCTATCCGTCTCCTAGCCATCACCCACATCGACGCACGCTGGACTTTTCATGGACAAGGGAATGTCACCCAGGCACTCGAGATAACTGAAGTGCCTTCCGTGAACGTGGTCACATCATGTGACCTGCGGTTTCAATCCATCTGACCAGATAACAGAACTTATCTACCTGATTTGTCGGTTCCCCTGTCACGTTATTTTGCATCCCACATTATATATATATATATATATATATATATATATATATATATATATATATATCACATCCGTCTGGTTTCAAACTCTGTGCCAAACAAAACATGGTACAACCGGGAAAGAAGGGGTATATAGCCTACGTCCATGATTTGTTCGTGGACGCGATACTGCTGCACAGTTGCTCAAGCTGTCAACAAAAGCCTTCAACTTACCTGGATCTTCGCACAGAAATATTGTGCGATCCCTAAATCGTCCCGTGTCCAACTCAAGTTTAGTGCCAATTGTCACTTTACTGGAATAGGGGAAAGTAATTTGTTTACAAATCCCTGGAATACGCCTCTCATATAGGATTAAAGCAATGATAGTATTCAGATGAGCGAATCGCTTGGTATCTTTTGACTATCACCAAGGACCCAGTCCTCTCCGTTCATCGTTGAGAGTGAATATTAATTTGCGGTCGGTCAGGCATCGATTGACCTGTGATATGATATAATAACTGGCGATCGTTTGCTTCCTTGACTGGTTGCTATAAAACAAGAAAGGGAGGCATAGCCAAAAGAAGTTTACTGAATTAGGTGACCGGCAGGACCAGTGGTTTTTAAATCGGACCGAAAGTTCTGAATTCCGTCATGTAAACCGTTTGACCGCCGTCCCACGGGTCTGTTTCGTTTGTCTTGCCCCTTATGACGACATTCAACCTGATCATCGCCCAACCACGGTGGCTCCTGCAATCAAAATACCTCCTTTACAAACGACAAAACCTGTCACGGCGTCCATATTCGCTGAATCGGGGTACACGGTGAGTCTTCCTGATCCCTTGAGATGAGCATTCTTCATCAACAGGCCCCTCTCCCGTACTCAACTCCGTTGTTCCTAATTTACCCGATATTAATACATGTTTGCTTCGGCTTAAGTAACGTAACTTAGTTCCAATAGTGTTTCTGCACGGGGTTTTTTCTTCGTCAACGGAGAGCTGAGTTTTACCACAGATGTGGTTACCAGTTTTGCGTTAGTTTTACACTGATCTCGGTGTGCCTCGCCACATCCTTGGACAGACATGCTACGAATAAGGTTGAAGTATGCATTCCAAGTTCAGGAAGCACAAGGTGAACTAAAAAGCAATTCTTAGTTCGTGGCTAACGTAATATTTGGAATAATTCTACTTCCTAGTGGAGACCCACGTCCTTCACGAGTGAGTGATTCACCTCTCAGTCTTTTGTGATCACCTCTGCTCATGGATGGCGTTTATAAATCTAATTTGCCCACTCTTGTTTGCGCGCCCAATAGTTGCCAGCAATATGCACTTGCCTGCTCTCCTGTCGAGAAGCTACGTGCTACGCTAGCGCTCGCCGCGCGTTGCACTGTGAACGGTCGTTTATTCGTGCTTTTGTGTGCTTTCTGATCCGTGATGGAACAACCATAGTATGCCAAACTCGGAAGAGGTTGGACACTAAGAACTATCATTGACGGAGATACTAACAACATCAGCAACGAAAACCGATGATGCGAGACCTAGTAGGTTCCACGACTTATACGGCGATCTGAAGGTAATTCTTCAGCCCAGGAGCATCAGTCAGTCACAGTGTTGGAGCATAAAATCGAGTCAACAGAATATTTGTCAGGATTTTAACCCTACTAATTTGATAAAACTGTTGGGGAACTCATGTAACAAAAATAGGTTATACTTTACAGCGAATCTACTTGAGATGAACTTTCAGTTCATATGATCAATTCCCCTCTTGGCTCTTGTAACGGCCTTCATCAAAACAGTTTGTGGTTTCATTTCTGTCAGGGATGACTCTGTGCAGAATGGTTTTGACGTTTCAATCAAGGTTTGACTTTGGATCGAGTAGGATGACTGCAATTGTCAGTTTTCATTTAGATTTTCATTGGGATGTGTGAGGTGACCTAGTTCAATAGGTTTTATACCAGCTGTCAGAGTAGCGAAAACCAGCCGACTGGAAAAATATTACATCCAAATCGCTCGAATGTTACCTAACGCAAGAACAAATCCTAATACCAAAACAAACTGGTACCTTTGTTTTATTGTTTCATGCCTACTAATGAAAAATCTGCGCTTGATGCTGTAATAAACGTGAAATAAAGAAAAAGAAATACGAAGTCGTTGGTGAATCCACCTATTTTTTGCTTTCATCCATCTCTTCTATACCTCTTCCGGCACATGTCTAGTGGTGCGTTTCGACAGATCCACCTGCTTAGGCAGAGATCCGAAAAGAAATGGAAGCCTTAGGATCTCACAAAACGCGGGGCTCAAATAGCCTTCCCTCAGCCCTTTTAGAGTGTAGTGCAGCCTGTTAGAGAGCTTCGTGCTTTGTTCTCAAAAGCTTGAAATTGCGAACAGGTTCCCTCCTCGTGGGGTGGATCGATTGTTCTCCTTATCTTCAAGAAGGGCTCACTTAGTGACTGCGCTAACCATAGGAGTGTAAGCCTTATCCCAATAGCCAAGAAGCTGCTTGCGTCTGTCATACTTCACATATTGTACCAAACGTGTGAAGAGCAGACCAAGCCAGGTTTCGTTCCGGTTGTGATTGTATTGAATAAATCTTCACCCTCTGACAACTGCTCGAGCACCGTCACACCTCCAAAAGATCAACAATGATTGTGTTCCCGGACATTCACGCGGCCTTCCACCCTGTCGGCAGGACTGACTTATGAAATTGTTTGTTGAAAACTGGAGTACCTGAGAAGCATGTATCCATCCTCATAGGGTTATGTTGTCACACCTTAGGTCGGATTATGGCCTACGGCCAGGTTTGCCCTTTTTTCGCGTCTCCAGTGGAGTGCGACAAGGTTGTCCTATATCTTCATTTCTCTTCACCTTCTCCATAGGGGATATACTTCGGGACGCCTTGTCTGGTCTTTCAAACGGTGGAGTTGAATTGAACGCAGATAGGAGAGTTCTAGGTTTAAAGACACCGATGCTATCGTTTTACTGAGTAAAACTTCGCAGGCAATGCAGCCCGTTTTCGACCGCTTGTCGATTGAGGCATCGAGATATGGTATACACTTTGCGTCTTTCAAGTGCAAAGTACTTTTGAAAGACTGTGAGTAGCTTGCACCCGCATTTATCCTCTGTGGTGATCAGACAGAGTTAGCCGGTAACGTATACCTCGGAAGCCTAATTACAGCTGCAGGTGGTGTTGGGGAGAAGATCAGTTCAGGAATAGCGAGAACTAAAGCAGCTTTCACGACTCCTGTGAAGCCACCGTGACACCCGTCTCTCTCTGCCTCCCTCTCTCTACGGACGGCTGTATATCGCCGCGGTTCGTAGTGTTTTACTCTACTGTTGTATGACCCGGCAAGTCCGCGTTGTGTTTAACAACCGATGTCTGCGAAGCATTGCTGACCTGTGATGGGAACACCAAGTGAGTAATGACTAGGTGCGTCTTTGTGTGCTGGCACGGATAGTCGTCCTCTGATCGAAGTGGTTGCTGTACCTCGCCTTCAGTGATTCAAACACGTTTTGCCAAAGCCTGCCCGTCACCTACCTTTTCGTACTGTATTCGCACGTGTTGGGCAAAGCTGGATGAGGTGACGCGGTGGTCAGGCCTTGACTTGGAGTAGAGGTGTGCATCAGCATTGGCTTCGATTGGTGCCTCCCGTCTTCCTGGTTGAAGCCTAAGTGATGATGAATGTCGCTGGTTAGAGACGATGAGGGACATGGCTCGAACGCTGTGCACTCTGTCTGTCGAACTCTGGTGTCCCGTAAATACAAAATGTCATTTATTCACGTGTATAGATATATGGGTTTATTGAACTTACACACCTTATGCCATAAAGCCCTTCAATATACCGTTGAAGGCGAATCCGGATGGCCTTGTGGCTGAGGTGTTTGACTCACGATCGTTCGCCCCGTGATGAGTCTCCGCAGGGGCTCGGTGGATAGGCACAGCTGATCAGTCCTAACAAGGACGAAATCTCTGTGGTGTTTTGAGCGTTCACACTGCATGATGAATCATAGTATGTAAAATCTAGTATCCCACTACTAACACTCAATTAATCCTTCCCTTCGGTATATTCTTCGACCGAACTTAGAAGTCAAATCTTCACTATCTGCTGTCCAATGGGAATTGTTTACTTCCATTGTGGGGGAGTAGTCTCCTCTGATGTAAAATGGTTACGTAAGAAGAAGGGATGAGCATGTGAAACGTGCAACACATCCGAGGTTTATCGAGTGTCAAACTTGATCAAGAAGGAAATCAAACATCTATAAATACATCTTTACATAACATTTTCGGCACTCCCGGATAGTTAAGTATAGATGACAGGGGAATATTCTGTCCTGTGGTCGGAAGAAAAGCCCCCCTCCTCTGATGACGTGGATGCTGACCATTTCAATGCCCAATTTCTTCGTTACTCCAAAGACTCTCCGTTTTTCATCACTCTGCCAATTCTTAGATAAGAAATTATCCGACTGGGAGGTTTTCAAGTCCATCAAGGTAACCAAACCTGGACCAGACGGTCCACCTCCGGTAATACTCAAGTACAAGGCTGGACCTATCTCTAAACTAATGACTTCCGTAGTTAACCGTTCACTTGCATCATTCTCCATTTCTGACTGTTGACGTCTCGTCACTATCGCATTCATAGGCAAAGGGCCATGTTGCCGAACGGGAACCAATAAATTCCCCTCTCCCCCACAGCACTTTTTTTATCGGCATTGAAACTAACTGAACGCTCTTTGCTGTGACTTCAAATCGCGGTCAGAAATCCCATTTTCTAGTACAAATTATCTCACAAACCTCGTCGTTCAACGATTGATTCAGTAGCGTGCATATTCCATTTCACTGCGAAATCCATCGATGATTCATGCAAATCAGTTATTCGTGCCTTTTTCGGAATACATATCGGCGTTCCATAGCATGTTACGAACCTTACGTGATAAAAGGTCGATAGTCGTCTACTTGTTTCGTTTCTTTTAACAAGAAACGATACAATGCAACACAGTTGGAAAGATTCGAAACATCGCTTGAGCCGAGCTGGTGTTCCTTTGGGTGCTGTTATTTCTCTGCTTTCATTTTCCACATGCATAGGTGACTTAGACGTAACCCAAGCAGCTAATCTGTTCAATTATACCGGGGACGTTGTTTTGGCACACTCTGTGTCCTAGCAGTCTAATTAAGGTGGGTTTACTAAAAATCGTTCACACATCCAAAACTTCTCTGAGCAATTCGATCTTCTGTTAAAGAATGCCGGATTTGAAGGGTACATGTTTCAACATTACGATCGTGTTTTATAGACGACCCTACCACAGTGTACTCTACTTCTGTCGCGCGTGTAAACGATGCAAAATGTCTCTGAGTAGATTTACGAGAGAACTTGAGCTGGTCCTAACATGTTGAAATTACTGTTAGAAAATTACGTTGACTCAATTCAAATCAAGTATATGTTTTGTTCGTAAACTACGGCAGTCACGTGCTCCACAGTTCGTCGTTTCTTTCGAACACGGGGGTACATTTCCCAAAATACTTTATTGTTCCTAGTTGACTTATCAAGGACCGTATTGTTCTTCGTAGAGGCTTCCGCGTCATCAGTCTTCGTCCTTGCTCGTGTCTTAGCAAACAAGGAAAAAGTTTCGTCTGAAATACTATCCCGTTCTGATGCACAGATTATTGTCCTTTTTTTCTGAACTGCTGACAAGCATCGTAACAACGAACGTAATCCAGTGCGATTATATGAATTAAAATTAGACAGTGACGTACACAGTGAAACGGGTTGAACGTAACGAGTACGGTACCCGGATGTGTGCATGAGCAAGGAGAAAGATAAATTTGTAAATATCAACAAGTGCAATGGATAAACGCATTGACAACAGTAATTTTTGCCAGTCACTTCTCCACTTTCGGAGTTCTACCGTAAATCAGACAGTTTGTACCATAATTAAGTGAATAGGTAAGCAGTCTTAGCAGTGGTAACAACACCCCATTTTGGATTCCAAACAAGCAATTAATGAACTCCAGTGATCGGACTGTACTACGCTCGGATCACGGAGCACAGTCCAGAAGACACGGAAACCAGGGCAGCATTCACTGGGTTGTGGTGTCAGGAATAACATTCGATTATAAACAACGCAAAAATGACGGAAATAACCAATCAGCATCCGGTGCACGCGATGGCAGCCGATCGAACAACATGAGGACCAGTCCATCTGCAATAAAGAGCACAATTGATTAGGGTGTATCACATGAGAGGGGTGACACACCCAGATGGGTGTGTAGGGCCATGTGCTTAAAATGGGCAAGAATACCTGGCTCACTGAGTACGATAGCATGGGAAACACGATTCAAAATACAAGCCCGCGAGGAAGTGCGGATGTAGCCCAGCAGACCTGGTGCACAGCTTCTCTCAACTGAGGGAACGCAATAGCTTAAATGGTAAGTGCGCTTACATGTGGGTGTCGTATTTTTTCAAGCATTGGCTGTTCGTGTGGCAAATCACTGATGCTTATTACTTGGCTTCGTCGGTAAGTTGTTTGATGGTGTTATTTTGGTTGACATCGTGACTTTTGATTGGCTTGCCGGCCATATAAATGTGCGCACCGCAGTTCCGTCATCCTGTCGCTGTGCCTTGTGGGTCGCGGTTGGTGAGTTCGATGGGTGCCCGCAAGGAGTCACACACTCCCGGGGTTGGGTGCGAAATCGCGGTACGGGTTTTCGAATTTGCTCGACGGTGTCCCATACCAACACGGAACTTTGGGAGGATGAACGCATTTCCGAAGTGCAGCATCCCATGACATGGAAAACTACCGTTGCGTACACTAAATGACTTGATGACACTGGGGGCGGAACACGTGAACGAACCCGGGGCTCTTTTCAGAGCCAAACCGTTCTGATTATCATTTCTGTTACTGCCTTATTTGCGTTTAAAATTAGAAAGTTACTACATGGTTCTTTCACGAGTGCGACTCAGGGATAGCACATTAGTACTCCGAGTTCCCGTGTAACAATGATATGGTTGAAGTAAGTCACAAAGCAAGTTCATTAGCTATTAGGAAATTATCTTCGGCAGTGCGTAACTACCTACCTGGCCATGTTGCGGTTGCAGCTGATTCTAATGAATCGACATCCATAACCTAAAAAATGCATTTTCACGTTTTCCAACATGAAAGTGCGAAATAACCAAAGTTCTCATGCCGTTTAGATACACGTACTATTGGACATTATACAATACAATAGCTGTTCCGGTTTCTCAGCTGACTTTGCACAGCGCCACTGGATTAGTAGGAGAAGAAATTTTCCGATTCCCACAGTGGGCTACCGTAGGTCAGGTAGGCTAACAATGAATTGATCAAACTGATTACAAATCGTGTCACTTAATAGGATGCAGAAGTGAATATACATATACGTGTAAATGCAGACATTACACCAAATGTTATAGTTCAGAATCAAAACAATAGTGATTGGGAACAAACTAACGGATACTGGGCAAGTATTCCGCATAACAAGTGCTTTATATTTACAAGTTGAGACTTTCAAAACATTATTTATTGTGGTAAAAGTGTACACGAATTTATTACCTGATAGGACGATGACCACGCTTCCTTGTCAGTTATATCGGTCACAACAATTTACGGAAAATCGGCTTCACTCCGTCGAGTTAGGTTAGCGAAGTGGATTGGTAAGTAGAAGAACAAATTATTCGTCAATACCATGTGAAATAAGTGGACTACTGATTTAATACACTGCGACAGTGGAACTATCAGTATTTGGTCGAATCCAGTAAGACAGAGGCATCCGATGCTAGTGAACGATCAGCGGAAAGTCCAGGCGACAGTCCCGTAGCTAAAGTATACTTTGGGAAAACTGAAGTGTAATTCAACGCCACATCTTGTTTGGTCGTTTATTGATATCAATCAAAAAGAACTGAGTAAATGTATTCAAACTGGGTGGATATTGTCAAGAATTTTGAGTCAGGTGTGTCAAGAGCTCATTGTCTTTGAATCCTGGCGGATTACAAGAATCATTGGATTAGTTTGCTATCTGATGACCGCCGAGACATTCGTTTTTACAAACTACAGTCTGTATCAGGAGCGTGGCGTACTACATACTGTGCACGACGAAAGTATGGGATCCACCATTTTTCGTATATTTCCGCCTCTGCGTTTGATAACGAAAACATATCTGGTCAGAACGATCATATTCACGGTATGGTATAGAACACCAGTTTTCTCGACGAAACTATGTATTATCTGTTCATTAGAGCAGAAAACTTGACGAACGAAGACCCACTATTCCGTTACGCTGTCTCATGTAAAATCTTTCAAAATCAGACGAACCATTAAGCCTGACACCGAACTGAGTTGTTCGGTCTGTGGAGTTGGCGACTAATAAATCTATAAAAGCCGGAATCGTTGGACTCATGTGCACTAGAGCACGTGATGCATCCTAGTTGTCTAGCGGTTCCCGGTGACCTTCATTCACCTAGGTTGCAACTGTACCCCTTGAAGAACCCGCATCAGAGTCTCTCTGCGCAATGTCACACGGAAGAAAAGATTTCGAGAAAGGCGGATTATCTTCATTCTTTGCATGAAATCGCCAGGCGACGTAGAAGATCAAGAAATGTCGCATGACGGTATCCGGAATATAACCAGCGCCCAAAACGCGAATGAGTTCTCCCAAAAACTCACGAAATTGGGTGAAGGTAGACTAGTTCGTCTATGCTTTAATAACATCTGCTCCATGGTGATGCTGAAAGATTTGATCGCAGTCTGTGTTCCGAAAGGAACGTTACAAAGAACCCTCAAAGCTGTATCGTGGATGAAATACAGAAAAATGAACAGATATTGCTCTCAAGTCGTTGCATAAAGAACAACACTCATCATTGACTGAAGCATACACAGAATAGACAAGCGGACGGGAAAAATATTTTTTCTTAATGACGAGGAAAATTTGACTTGGATAAACCGGATCCTTGAGATTGTTACTAGCAAGATATTAGATATGGGAAGAGTCCACCCATAGAAACAAGGAGAATAGCTCAGTGATGTTTCGAGAGCCTTCTCATTCAACGGCCAAAGTAATCTAGTTATACTTGAGGATATATAAGATTCCGTTGCATATGGTCTTGAGCTGGAACAGATTTGTTCCCACTAGTAGCCAAAAGTTTACAAAACGGCTCCACATTCCGACGTACTACGAAAGTTGGCTGTTGTTGCTTGAGACCAAGGTCATGAAGAGTCAGCTTGCAGCCCAGAGCTACACCCGACTGAGGACCAGTGAATTCAATACTGGTACACCGGAAAAGCATTTTGCTCTCAACAGCCGACGCGATGACGCCATATTCAAATGTGATATTACTTCGGTTCGTTGTTCATGTACTAGCAAGCGTTGACTGTGTGGTATTCAAAGACCAATGATCTACCCTGGGGATTGAACCTCTTTTGATCTGTAGAATACAAAGGCACAAAATACTCCATGAGCTGAGGGCTCATTAGGAATCTTATGGCGAACTCACACTTACAATAGTCAAGCACCAATATGTCGGTCTGACTGTTACAGCTGTTGTTCCTTGGGAGGAAGGTCATGCAGTGTCCAGCCTGTTGCTGAGAACGTGACCCGAGTGTGAATTTCTGAGGACACACCTGCTCTACAGTTGAACTAACAACCGCCCTTAAGCGAGAATGGATGAATATTACCGAAAGAATATTGCAATGACTAAAAATTAAGCTTCAGTACTTGAAACACTCACAACGAGCTCGGTAAATCTCCTGCCCAAAAAACACCAACTGAATGAGCAGGTAACCGGACTTGAACTCTGCACAATCGTAATGTTTATGTACGTGCAGATGAAGATGAAGGAAAACAACACGGAGTGCAGTTATGAGCAATCACAGCTGACAGTCACATGTCTTTTATGAATTATCCGAGCGGATGTATAAAGATCCCCAAGCACAATGATGGTTGCGCACGATTTTAAGCAAAAAAATACAGAGAGCAAACTGAGGAGGGCCCATGCTTTTGTCAGCTTGGTTTGTCACGTGTTCCTCTCTAACTAGCAACCAGTACATAGTTTCGTCCTGAAACCTGGCATTGTACTGTGCATCTGGTCATTCTGACCACGTATGGTTTAGTTATGGAATTTAGGAGAGTAAATAAGCGAAAATATGTGAGGGGTCTTATACTTTTGGGGAGGACTGCTTAGTGGTTCAGGATTTCAAATCCCACGAATGATGACATAATTCTACTATCTCCAATTCACAAGTTCATTTTAATATTTTGCGATCCCTTCACAGAAGAAGGTTCACAAATATCTAGAACTGGCATGTGTCCAAGTTAAATACAACATTATCATTTGTTTTGCCACAAAAGTGATTGTATTTGGTGTTATTTTTGTTTATCTGACTGCCCTTTGGACTCCACCTGTCACGCACAGACCTCAGGTCATCCGACGAACCTGCACTCGAGTTTCGCTCTTGTTGGAGCACATCCCTGGTGCGTATCCTCCGCCACGCCCAGGGTTTGAACCCGGGCTCTTTTTATCTCGAAAGCATGTTGTACCACTGAGCCATCCCACCCCATCCGGACTGATCCGAACCATAATGTTAAGCATGTTCAGATGTCGCCCTCTGCGACAGTCAGAAATGCCTGACAGCTTCGAATGGAGACACGGTGCCTGTCTTGTTAACTCCAAGCGAATGCCTCCCACCAAATCAGGTCTTCTGCACAGAATGGGGCCAAAATGCCCACATTTAAACTCGCTTCTCATTTGGTATATGTATATCACGCAATTACTTGCGAGTAGGTGTGGCGGAGGATATGCACCACTGATGAGCTTCAACAAGAGCGAAACTCGGGTCTGGCGCTTTCGAATGCAGGTCGGTGGGATGACCTGATATTTGCGTGTGAAATGTGGAGTCCAAAGGACAGCCAGCCAAATAAAGATTCATCAACCCCACACACTACTCTCAGGTAAGGGCGTGATATGTATTTACTGTTATTCACTTGGGGTCATACTCATCTTATTATTGGTTTTGTAATACTACTAATCTCAGAAGCTTCTAAGGAATAAAAGACGACAGAGTTTAAGCACAGTTCATCTGCGCAACCAAAGGTCTGCATTCAAACCAGGTCAACAGCAATCGAATGACGGTTACAATTTGATTGAATGGTTGTGTAAAGCTTGCTCGCTTTTCACATCAGCCCCGCTCACGGTAATCCCTATTTCGTTGTACTAAATCCCTTGGTTAGCTGTTCGGCTCCATAAATAAGTGAAAGATTACTTAGATGTAGATCTTTGTCTAAGTTGTTTATTCGGCTTCTCCCGGAACGGATTTCTTTTGCAAAGCCATCACTTCAGAATTTCTTTGAAATAAAATCTATCGAGTAACCGCTTTCGTGCAAAGTGAAGACAATCCGCACCCAGAAATCCAATTCGTAATACCATAATGAAGAAACTGAGAGTACACACAATCAGTTCCACAGTCTGGTTATCAAATATTGAACGTAATCAATGAGAAAAACCAGTTGTATACCTAGCATTGACACATGAAACGGCAAAAATATATTGATCTCTTTTGTAGTACCATCAATCCCCATAGTCTCAGCAACTGTGTTGGTGACATTACTAGCGAGTGATGGGAGACTGTTTGATCTAAGAATATTTGGTTCACCAAACTTATGCAGAAAATTACCCCCGACCCAAGACAGCTTGCGTAACTAACCCCGGAACCAAGTGCGTAGAACGTCTCATGTTTTTATCGTCAACGAAGCAGAAAAAACCAGAAGCTGTTCAAAAGAAACCAAGCTTTACTTCATTTCTGAAGCTAGCACTTCATCGGATTCATTCCCAAGCATAGATATCATTATCATCACTAATTCGGGGTACACACTATATTTTTTAGCAAGTTAGTGGCAAATTCGTTTGTTTTTGGAGGATGGAACAAGGTGAATTAATTAGGGTGTTTTTCAAACTGCGGACTCAATTGGAATTCTGTCCGTCCTATTATTTATTATCCACCAACGTGTCCTAATGTCTTCCTAAACTTTAAGTTGCCACAGTTGAACTTATTTTGTGTGTGTGCGTGTGTGTGTGCCAAGCGTGTGACATTTTGATCGGACGAAAGTTGGAGAGCATTGGTCTGCACCTCGTGTTCTGTTCTGAAAACAGAAATCATTTCTCACTTGTGGACGTTACAGAAAGTCAATGAGAAAAATACCATTAATTGGATTTTCATTGAGTGTACCACGCGCGAGAAAAAAGCAAATGATCATTGGAAGAAACTTTCTTCTTCGTCTCAATAATTTCAGGGTCAAAACCAAACTACAGAGTGAGTGATTGTTTGTAATAATACCTAGGGGATAATAAACGATCTGGTTGGTCGCTCGCCTCACCTAAAGATCAACTTTACAGTGTTATATGTATAAAGAGTCGGACTGAGTAGTGCTGTTTTCATGAATTCAGATGGATTCCGATTCGGTCAATGAAAGCCGATTAGTTGGGTTTATTTCGTGTTTTGCATATTTCATCTTTGACCAGGGCAGCTGAAGTGCTCAGAAAACACCAATTCTCTTATTTCACTAATAATGTCAAACTTACTCGTTATCCGGCTGGCTGTTTGAAATGTCTTTCTGACTGGGGTGTAGCCCAGTGCAGCAACCACCACCCATCCTCCTTTCACACCAGAGTTCGCACTGCTCGATTGTCGTCTGAGCATCGCCCTCTGATGGGCGGATACAGTGACGCACGGGGGCTTGATTCTGTCTGGGGTGAAGCTAAGGCCCTTGGTATTATACAGTAGAATGAAGTCCAAGATATCAAACGGAAGATACCACTGCAAAACACCGGCTATCAATGAAAAGATGCAGAGAAGAGCGAATGAGAAAAGAGCTAATAAGGAAGGAGCCTGTTCATGTAACGCCAGAAGAAAAACCACATTCTTTCATCTGTACGATGTGGGTTTTTTTATCAATGATCCAACGAATTCATATGATCTAATAATGCTAATCAGTTCGATGATCCAACGTTTGGTCTCACAGGTGGCGGTAATGGAGAAGACAACTACTGATCGAAATTCAGACATAATTGCCCCTAAGTGAGTACAGTAAATCTCCTCTTTTTCGTTGTTGCCTTCTGAGGTATTTTCATCTGGTTTGTCAGCTTCGCTCACTTGGAATATTAGATTCGAGTGAGGACTGCTTCCTCTCACTGGCTGAACTATCGATCACCGCATGGCCACTTGGTTCGTCCGGAGGCAGTTATTTGGGCTTCAGTTCTGTTAAAGTCAACATCGGTTCGTAGTGCATCATTTTGCTCGTGCATCGACAACGAGCGTGCAATGCGGCTGCTGCCGAGAGAACAGTTGGGGAAGGCAAACGTACCGGGATTCACTCCAATCAGAACGGCATTGCAAACAGCCAATGGGATGGCACTACAGAATACTCCTGATACAAATCTGAAATGACAGTGAGTCTTTCGAGCATAAAACAGGCCCCGTTCTGCGAATGGTGCTCGTCTCAGGATAGGGTGGTTGGATGGCTTTAGACCGTTGGTAGAGAAATTTGATACGCAACGTTCAGAGAGTCATCAGGAGGCTAGGTGACCCAGGATAAAACCCCTTTGCTGTAATCGCATTCCAGAACCCTGGAAACTGCCTCCGCCACTTGCTCAGACAGTCATCTATGAAGCCTAATTCAACCAAACGTAGAATATTTTAATTCTGTGTTCCGATGACATCAATGAAATGTGAGTATCCATAAAACAGCACAAAACGGAACTGGTGACAGTAGTTGCAACCTTCCAGATTCTTTTCTAAAGCCACTTTATGACTCCTATGAACGTTTGATTTTGAACGATCCACTACCCATGTGTTGAATACGCTTTGGTTTTACCCCATCAACAGAGTTTCCAGGTTGGTCCGAAAGAGACTTCTGTTTGGCACATTATAAACTGACCAATCTGATTAGTGCTAGAGGCTTAATAAATCATCGAAGAATTAGCAATGACTGAGATTTTATTGTTGCACTCTGTAACAATATACTGATTGCTATTCCCGAATAACTGACTTTTACGTACACTGTGGGGCATAACCGGTAACTAAACCCTAAGGGTAGGAATAAAGTACCGTATAAGGTCCCACTGGATCAAATGTGGTAACCAACCGGACGACGGTGGGGATTGCCGTCTGCTACCAAAGTGACTGGCAGCGGCAGGATTCAACTCCCCGAACTTCGAGGGGGTGAGCAAAGCTCCAAATCACCTGACCGCCACCAATTCCACTAATTTTGAAGGAAATGTGGAAAAAGCTGAAGAAACCAAACCACAGGTTGTGAATGTGCATAAGTTGTGATTAATTTTGCATGGCTGTTCTGTTCAGAAAGGTTAGCCTTTAGAGCCAGCAGTTGACATTTCATTGAGAGAGAAAGAGTGAGTGAAATTTCGATTTATCAATAAACTTGCTGAAAAACTTGCTCATCTATTTTACTTTCCGTCAACCATTTTTCTTCATAGTTCAGGCCTACATATAGCAGTGTATATCATGATTATCGAGTGTTCCGTAGATTTGCAGAAGAAGGAAAAAAGTGACGTGACTGCCAACCCCAATGTTGAGCTAACGGAATATCGTACGATCACGATTGATGCGGATAACGACACTTCCCCTGGGAATATCAATCACAGTTTTTTTGATCCTCGTAGTAACTTCTTTGGTGAGATCGTTAAGCAACTTCATCATTATTTCGGTTCTGACTCATTCTCGTTCAGCAATGGCAACCTGTATCTGAATCTGTTGAGTATTGATGAAAACGATTTCTCATAGTTGATTTATGTTGACCTCCTTGAAAGTGAAACGTTCAAGCTTTGGTAGAAGACTAGTTCATGTGTCTAGACTTTTGTTAAAGTTCGTAATTCACCTCAAGAAATGAAATCTAGGATTCATTTTTACAGTCCGGTTGAGAAAAGATACCAATACAATGCAAGAGATTCTATTTGCTAATTTTCAACGGCCGAAGAATCGGAAATAAGATAATGCTTCATTAAATGTTCACACAACAGCAAAGGTAGTTCTGACGAACCAACTCCAAAACCTGACCCACCACAAACCACTGATAGCATTTAAAATTTGCGATGAACGGTATTCTTCTCATTTTAGGACACATATCAGCCAAGGAGATCCCCGCCGAGCCGGAAATTCTCCTGATTCTGGGATACAAGTTAAGAAGGGCACATACAAGATGAATCCATTGGTTAGGTCCAGCCCAAATTCCTACGGTGTCAAACCTACCGTTAGGGCCAACTTCAAGAGTAGAAGAAGGTAAATTATGTTTCTTATCGATGGCGCATCAGCAAAACTGTAGGTTGATACTGATTCGCGTGTGACTGACACATCAAAGATATCTGTGTTGCAACTGGAAGGCTTGACATGACCCATCCAAGCCAAACGGTGCACTATATCTACTTTTTAGCTCATGCTTACGGCTGAGCACAGAAGAAAGAGCACATTCCACAGCCATATAAGGCCATTTTACTGTTTTACGTAACCGATAAACATAACCCTGAAACTCGAAATGGTTTGGTCGGGTAGCAAGACATGCGACAGTCTATTACTGCCTTCCAACAAAGCTGACTGTCAAAGGAGGTGTTCGAACATAGTGCCTCCGAGCTTGAAACAACCTGTACTGCTCGAACAACACCTCCTTTGATCACGGATGAAGCTAAGAGTGATTACTTTCGGTGGCAGATAGTTCGGCAATGCTTTTTATTTGACTGATCGTGTACAATCAACGGAATTGGATACGATTGGGTCGATCATCAGCCTGTAGTACAACCGTCCCTCGGTGTATAGTAGTTCACCAGTTGCGGTGGTTTTTAGGTATATAAATCTGTATCGCAGAAATTTCCCGTATATGGGCATTTATTTATTTAAATGTATCAACTAAACTATTTTCGCCCTGAAAGGTTTTCAAATATAAAAAAGTTAATTCATACAAGAAAATGTAAAATCAAAATAAAATACAGTATGTATTTCATCGCCGAATGAATACTTTATCGTACATACTGAAAATGCAACACGATATCACAGCTTGCGCAAGTTTTCCAAGGTGAAATTGTGCACGGCACACTATTGGCTGGTGGAATGAAGGGCTACCAACCAAAGCCCTTCCCCATAACTATGTTCATCCCACGGACGAAGAGATCAGTTACGCCCACGCGGAAATAGAACTTATCTCTCAGGACGAATATATTACACTACCTGATTAAAAGCCCGATGAAGTAGGGCCTTCGGAGGGTTTTCTTGGCTGTGCAGCATGTACATCTCATCGTCATCACTTTCATTGCCATCAGTACTACACAGCCACATTCACTTTTTTCAACATCCAAGTCGTAGTATACTTTACTGGCGAGCCCCAGTGTGGAATGTTATATGGCACAAATAAGTAGGTGTTCAAGAGCGTGAGTGTGGGGAAGGTTGATCAGAGGGTGGGAAAGGTTTATAGAGTCCTAATGCACATATAAAAGATTAAAGGTAACTCCGCGATTTAGGGTATTTTCATCTATCGTGTGGGTCTCCGTAATATAACTCCCGCCTTATGTGGGGGACCACTTTATAGTAAGAGGGTTCATCGGCCCCAAATCGGCCAGTCACACTGATGACGTCTATTTTACAGGAAATCGCACCGTAGAAGTTCATGACGGTCTCAGGGGCAGCATTTAAATGACAGTCAGACGCTATCATTTGCGTTATCTCAATCCTTTTCACTTCACAACTACGGCCCTAGGTCAAGCTGACTTCTCAGAAGCGGATGTGTCATGGGGTTTTGGCCTGGTTATAACTGGACATAGAAAGTCGATCGATGGTACTGATACATCTCAACTGAACGTGTTGTCTCAGACCAGAAACAATCATTCGTGCCTGATCAGCCCAAAAACAGTCAGGTGAGCCAATTGCAACCGACTCAATAAGCCCCGAAAGGACGCAGCCCAGTTGGCCTCGTGCGTGAGTTTTTCCGGGAAGTTTACTCCTCAGTGTTAAAAAGCGATCTTGTCTAAAGGTTACGAATGAACATTTCCTCGCAAACTCCGGTTCTACACGTTATGATTTCTTAGCAGACTGGGGCAGAAGTCAGGATTGGTCACGTGGCCACTGTCAGACAGTAACTTCAGTAAGTAGTTTCACCACTTTCCTAGACCTTACAATCCGGTATCTACTTCATTCGCGAGTTTACATATGCCATCTAAAATATAATGAACACGTACATGGCACGTTAGCAAAA
Organism: Fasciola hepatica; assembly: GCA_948099385.1. Taxonomy (NCBI): domain Eukaryota; kingdom Metazoa; phylum Platyhelminthes; class Trematoda; order Plagiorchiida; family Fasciolidae; genus Fasciola; species Fasciola hepatica. The sequence continues at coordinate 1,519,002 of CANUEZ040000126.1, read as the reverse complement.
GTTTCACGAAAGAATGCTTAGATCACTACTGATAGCCCACTTAAATGAAAACCCTTCACAAATTATACTGAAAAGCCTTGGAGTTTGGTAATTTCTATACGAGTGGTAGAAGATTAGATTTGTCTAACATGATTCAAAGAAATCACCTATTGCAGCAGACGATCTTTGTGCCGTCAATGGGTTGTCACCCCTGAGATGCCAGTGATGAAGGAGTGCCATATTATGTAGTATATATGTTCAGCAAACCTTTCAGAACCAATCTGGACAGCCTGGTGCCTAGATAGTCTACCCACAACCGTTTGCTTCGGATCCGACTCCACTTGGGGTCTCGGTGGATGTGCACTGCTCACGATCCTTAACAAGGATGAAACAGCTGTACAACGCTTCCGTGGTTTTCAATGGTGAACTGGGCTTTGATATTGCGTGATGAATCGTATTATATATATATATATATATATATATATATATATATATATATATATATATATATATATATATATATATATATATATATATATATATATATATATATATATATATATATATATATATATATATATATATATATATATATAGTGGTTCATTTGGCTGCCTAGCTTCAAACTAACTCATGTCCTTCATGAGACGTGCATTTTACCACTCATAATAGTTGAAAAATCTGGATTCGGCCCACTGATGAACGCTATACTGCGCACGTGATTACAATTAGAAGATTAGTAAACGGTACACGGCGAATTACCTGAAAGGTACCGATAAGCAAGCCAGATTAAAGGCTTAAACCAACCGAGAAAACACAAAGTTGACAGTAGTGATGAGAATTATCACAACCAAAAGCACCGACGGATTATTTACTCAATTTAACCTGCCAAGTCTGATCCAACTTCCCCTGATTTCTCATCACCCACATTCCTTTTTGCTCGTTTTGACCGGTCCATAGAACATTAAAAGCATGGAACCATATCCGCTGGCTGAGAACTGCCGGTGCAGTTGGCTATGAGAAAACCCACCCACTCAGGTCATTCAGTCAAGACAAAATGTGATAGGGCAAATCACGTCGGCCGCCTTACAACTTAAGGCCACCTGATACAGCTGTCTCTTGTTACAACCCATTGGGATCCACATAAATTGAAGGCAGTGCAGGCGAAAAATGGAAATTAGACAGATGATCAAACAGAAAGGAGGTCATTTGACCGAACCAAACCGACTGTACGCAAACGTTCTTTCATCGCGGCGACCTTGGATAGTACATCCGTCGCCGAAATCTGGCTTGATAGGCAAGAAGAAATTCGGCCTGCTGATTTCCCGATGCACGACCCTCAGACTGTTAATGAAGACAAAATATGGTTTCGGATGGGAGAAGTGGGAGGCCACTGAGGGAAACGCTTGGAAAATACGTATGAGAGTCGATTGGTTTTGGCATGCATTTTTGGGATAATTTTTCATCATGTTTAATCTACCGCAGAACTAGCTTCCGTTTGTACAGGTGTTATAAAGTGAACCCTCTGCTTTTGACCGACAACCAGTATCGCAGTTATGTGTACAGTTATGGAAGGCCGGGTGTTGATTTTTAAGAGAACTATGATTTCGTTTCAGCAAGAAAAATAACACCATCAAATATGAGAATGGGAATAGGCCTAGAGTTTCTTCCGCCTTCAGGGAGGTGGCAGAAAAGTGTCGGCTGTTTCCTGACTGGAATTTGTTGTTCGTAGATGAGTATAAGACTTCAAGTCCGATCATTTCTAAAGTGCGACAGTCAACCTTATAGAGAATGAGGTAAAGTGAAGCAGAATTCGACACCAGGACATGTGGTTATTGCAGGAAGTGTGAACGAGATACTATTTTGCACTGGCTCGAAGGGGACTCCGTGCACCCGTGAGAAACCTCGCACCGTTTATCCAAAACTGAACGCAGCCACACCCACATACAAGTCTATCCACCTTTAGAAGCTTTTAAGCCCATCTAGGAACTGTGACTAAGCTATTCTTGAGTTTGTCGTTTACCTGTTTTATGCCCGTGGATCTAATCGTCTACACAAATGTACCAACAACTTATCCCTATCCTTTAGGATTACACTGAACGTAATAGAAGGGGAATTGAAAAATTAGTTGAATACTAGTGATTTATCATTTCCCTGAAGTTTCATAGGTTTCTGGTTGCTGAGCTCGATGAATAGATCAACAGATTTTCGTCACTAGCCGAGGTGATAACATCAACTGGCAAGTGATGAAACATTTATGACATAAATGCTGGACTCATGGATCAATAACCAATGAAGACCATAATCCTGAGCCACAAAATAACTCCGATATTCAAAATTATGGTTTTCACTAAGTGTAACTTGATATCAATAATACACATTCACTTGTGGTATCACGACAACATCCAACTCTAAATGAAGTGCTGAGTCTACATTGCACAGTGAGCAGTGTTTTGCTCAACAACTGTGAATGCAGGCCCTTTCGCCTGAGGATGCTGGATGACTTCGAGTTTCAGCAATCGATGCCTCGGCAGCATAACACGGGTTGAGTGTGGACATCGTGTGAGCAATGACGAGGTTCGATATCATGTGTTGGGTGTAGATAGCCATCGGCTGGTAGAAGCCATCAGTGTACACCACCTCCGATGGCTTAGACACGTTTTGCGCATGCCACGCATTGGCTACCATTCCATGTACTATTGGCCCTTCTTGGGCTGTGCTGAAAGGAGTGAAGTGCTGGTCAAACCATGACTTTGCATAAGGATATGAACAGGAAGACGTCTGCAATGGCCTGAGCTGATGCTTCCCAACTCCATGGTTCGGGACCAAAGTATAAGGATTGTCTCTATTTAGAGAGATCGAGTAATATGACTCAAAACCGAGACCTGTGGCTTGAAAGATGTGCTACATGCTTAGAAACTCCTGGGCTCCACGATTATACCATAAAATGTTTAAAAACTAAAAAATGAGTGCCGTGAACAACTAAAAAAGGTTCTTTTCTATGCGCTGCACTTCCCATCTTTCTACTCCTTTCTGTATTTGTGCCAGTGAGACCATACCTGATTCCACTCTATTATATATATATGTTATTATTATCATTATTCATGTGCAAATATCTAACAATCTGTAAAAACTGCGTGTTTGGTAACAGTAACCCTTCGACCTTTTGGTTGCTATGACTGAACTTTCGTAGGGTAGGTTTGTCATTGATAATACTGTGTTACTTAGTGTTCAAAGTTGACCTAAATCACCCAGTAGTGTATCGGTTCTCTACGCACTAAAAACCTCCCTTTGTGCTAACGTAAAAATTTCAACCGTGTAAAAAGGTAGCTCATAGCTACACATTAAACAGTTGAAAATTGCTCTTTCTGATAAAAATACCGGTAACACCGGTCATCTGTTGCTATCTATTTTTGCAAAACTATTCCGTTACGCTGATTGTTCGAACGGACTTCGGATAGAAAGTCAATGATTGTTTAGAAAACCTGCTCACTGAAGTGACCAAGATGTCATAAATGTTCATAAATCAATCAGTGAACTTTGTGGTGACTCCATTGGAACATTTTTTCTCCGAATTTCGCTCCATCCATTGGTGATATTTTTCGGGGGAAATTTAATCAAATCTGATTTGCAATAATTGTTCAAAATGAGAAACTGATTACGCCGAAAATAACCGTAAACTTTAGTAATAAGTGAACAGTCAAATCTCCAGCATTCCTATTCGATTTGTTCACGAAATCATTTTTTCCATCTGCAAGTCAGAGTTCTCCAAATGACCTCACCTTGATCACTGAAAGACCAGAAATCAATGGGAATGTCAAGCAACAATGGATCGTTTCTTCCTCAGTGAAAGTGGAACTGGTGAAATAGAGGGTAAAACTTCGAACAGGTGGTTTCCTAGCGTGTCCAGTGAGAATGATGCTTCCAAACTATGCGCACAAATATCCTTACTGAACAGTGAACTTTTCCGCAGCTAACAGATGTGTGATACTGATGAACGAAACACTTTCTTGGGTGGTTTAGTGTAGGCAATCATTTGTTTTCTGTGCTGAAAAATGTCACCTGTACATTGGTGTTTGTGTATGTGCGAGAGTAAGCGATGTTTTTTGTTAAAGGCCGGCGGATCGGTGACGCCGAAAGGAATGCAAATGCAAAACACGATTACTGTTTGACGTGCGGCTGGAATGGTACCAGGATGAACCAGCTAACATACAGCTATCATGGATAATGTCAAGAAAGTAGAGCTTCGCAAAGGTTTTGTGAAGAGAACAGGTTTTGTGTGTTGCCTTCGGAGTCCTCGTAAGTAAAGTAATTTTCATCACCACAGGGTGCAATCGACAGAATTCGGTCAAGTGCCATCATATCAAAAGGAACAGATGATCCGACGGACCGTGAAGTGTGCAAGAGAGAAACTCATATCCCCATATGGGATGAACTAATATATGTGTACAGCAAATTAGAGAATGGGGCCATTCTGATTAATGATTTCACGATAAACCAGTCTTGCAAAGTTTCAGCGGGTAGTCTCCTTAGGCAAATAGTTTTCTGGCATTTTCCCATCACTGAGATTGAAACTAGTCGTACTGATCCCAAAAGTTCATCTAACACAGAAGCAAATTGGAAGAGGTTTTTGCCAACTAGACACCCAACCATATAGAGAAGAAATGCCCGATCTTTAGTTTGAAATTGTAGTTGCGGTACTCGTGAGGTCTCAGTCCGTTTTGCTTAGGTATCTCACTGGTAAAAACAAAACCAATCTTACCATTTGTTCTTGTCTATCCCAGTAGTTCTAGTAAGAAGAAATTTCCGCCTTCTAGCAGTCTCCTTTTATTCTACGTGAGTGAACGTATTGGAAAGTTATACACAATAGACACAATAGCACACAAGACGATCAGAGAAAATCAACAATCAGTTTTCGAGTGGTGTTCCTCGGTAGTTTAGATAAGGTTCTGAGTCGGGATACGGTACTCAGGTCTAGCACCAAAGAAGACCAGCATGTGAGAGGGGTCAGGGGTGAGATCGAATCTGCTATTCTAAGCTCAATAGCACATTGCTTAAACTATCGGTCGAAGAATGCCGTGAGACACTGTCTGTGTTTGTAAAACGAGACGCCATAAGTACGGCGCAGTCTCAAAACTTGAACCTTCGACGGAATGAAAGTGGACCGTATTCAAAAAACTTAATTTTGGCACGAGGAGTCTAGATTCGAGATTTATCGCCTTCTAGAAGTTGAACGCTGTGAGCCAGAATCGAAACGTCTATTTTTCATTGTCAAAAAATCCAGGCGGCTCATGTGAATAATACTTTCTTCGAATCTCTTTCCAAGTCCACTGGGTCGCATTCAATCGTGTACTTTTCACCCCACGGGGAAGTAATCGATGACGCCAATCCAAGGAATGAAGCCAGAACCTATTTCTATGTAACATAAGAATATTGGTTTGGATATTCATTGGCGTATTCTAACCCCCAAATGGTCTTACCGGTATGGTTCAGCTGGTAGAGTATCCACACGACAAGTGTAAGGTGGCTAGGCCGACTCCAACTCGTGGCTTTGGACTTCTGGATCCGAAAACTGAAAGCGGATATTCCATTATCTGTAGATAGATAGTCCACCGATACCGCCCGTAAGCTTCAACGGAACCAGCCATTATTAGATCAATTTCAGATCAGTACTGTCCGACATGACAGACAAGCACTACCAGGAATAACGACTCTGTATTAGTGCCTGGGCTACTCTAGTTATTCCTTATCTTTATCCTTTCATTTTAACCCCAACAAATATTGAAGTCGAGCATAAACTTTACTTACTTTCTTAGCCACGCTGTATTACTATACAATCTTGTAAAACTGGATTATAATTGCTGTGTGTACGACTAAGTATTGCTGAGTATTCCCCTAGTTGAGAGCATAACGCAAATAATTGATCTAACATAACTTCAATCACGTATGAATTTGTTATGGAAACCGGCGCCCTTTAATACGAACTTCAGAATAATATCTGTCGTTAAATTGAAAGAATCTGTTCCGATTGTCAAGGATTTTCTTTTTAATTGAACGAACAATTTTCACCAGTCAATTAGTCTGCATCGGCCGGCCTGTATGTCGATCTCTATCCACTACGTATATTTTAGTCCCCATAGGTAACGTATTTCTTCACTTGTAGGTTCAACTGGCAGCTGAGTGATCATCCCGAAGTAGAACTTCATCGGAAGACGATATCTGTGTTCAGTGCTGAGTTTATTTCAAGTCCACTCGTCGGGAGTTATCCGAGTTTGTTCCGATGTATTATGGAGCCCACGGTGCATTACTGATCTTCAAATGATGGGGTATTATTTGATGTTTGAGCAGAAATGCTCGTCAAAGCTTGCGCCCTGGATGCTGTATTACACCTGTCGTGTAGAGCTCCTGTGTATCCCATGAACATGCCTCTCTGTTGCATAATTCATCCTAATTCTTTCCTATCATAATCATGCTGTTGCTCTTCTACTTCGTGTTTGTTGTTTTAGTCCTGTGTGGTGATGGGAAAGCTTGTGTATCCTTGACTTCACGGTAACCAATAACTTCGTGTACACTAGCCGAAAAGGGATTCAATTATTCAGACGTGTTTAGGACCAGGTAGTCAGATCATCCTGATATAACGGCATCTCTTCGTGATTGGTTAGCGTATTGCCTACCAATGGCACCACGTGTGGGCTTGTATATAAACGAGTGCGTTGTAAATAAATCTGTCGGTATACAACTCCGGTCCTCTGAGTTCTGAGCCTTAGTAATTTCGGCTGCGAACCATTTTGAAAAGTAAATCTTCCTGACCGAACCTATAATTTACACCCGGTCAGGAATATGGTTTTGAACGACCATTAAACTTATTTTATTTGGTATAGTCAAAGCTCATTACCATCAGAAGCTGGTTATCATTAAGTGCTGCTGACAATCAACTCTCAAATTATTTTGCTTCCGTTGCCGGTTCTTATCAATTGTCAAACTCATACGCACTGGTGCCAAGATGTAGTAGTCATTCAAAACACATTTTGAACATGTGATTTCTTTACGTCACCGTCAGAGAGGTACCATTAATCTGTCAGCGGACATTGATTGAATTAAGGTGTGAATGAATCCGTAAGTTGTGCATCAAAGTCATCACTACTGATGATGAAGCTTAAGCAACCAAAACGTTAAGTTCCGCGATTAAAAACCTACGCACTCTATCAACCTGATCGACAAACACTTCCGGCAAACATAACCGCTGAGAAAACGCAATAATTTTTTGGCCCCTTGGAAGAAGAACCAATGTGGAATAAAAATGACCATAATTCACAAAAATAGGTACCTTTTGGCGAAACGCTTCTTTTATTCTATGTTCAAAATCTTGATAATGGATAATTTAATATGAAATACGCCATGCACCATCTAACTGAACAAAATCAAGATTTCATTTGTTGCCTCGAGGCGTGAATGATTCTACCAGCAGTGTGAAATAAGCATAATTCAGACAAGTGAACGGTATCACTAGTAACCGTGATTGTACGAGACTAAAGTCCAGTGGTTGAGTGACTCGTTGGAAACGAACACTGAATAGCTAACCAGAGAATTCGCGATCAGTAATTTACGTATATTCTGGGACAGCCCATTAGGCATAAACAGTAACAATTGGTGGGCAAACCGGCAGCAGAAGTGCAGCCAACCGACAAGGCTTTCAAACACTCATTCGAAAAGGGATAGAAAGCGCACAAGCGAATCGGGAATAGATTCACGGGGCAACCAAAGGCGTTGGAAATTACGTGAAATGCACGGAAGAAGGTGACCAGTCACAGTCGTTGTTTGAAGGCCACTTCTATGTCATGAAGCAAAACGGGTAGTTAGGGTCGTGTGACGGGATGGAGGCATTGGATCGAACCGGAACCGGGACCTAGATCGAGTCTCGTACTATTTTTACCCATTACGGTAAACAAGGCTTTTATCGCTCCAGACGTGTCACGTGAGAGCCCGAATAAGACCGTGCACAAATGGAGGAGGTGGTCAACAGCTTCACAACCGGACGGATAGCAAAGAGGGTTTGTCAACGTGAATCAAAAAGAGAATAAAGCTAGCGAGCAGAACAAGCTCAGATACAAACGACAAGGGGGTGTAAACAACGAGCTTGAAAATCAACAGCGAAGTAAGCGAGTGACGCAGGTGAAAAGGGCATAATCATAACACACACAGACAGAAGCGTATACAGGTTCGACCCACCTAGTGCAGGTATCTGGGTCAAGTGCAAAGATTAAATTTGGTTTTCTTAAAAAACTGCATATGGCTTCCCGGGTCAGCAGTCATGGTACACTCGGGGGACACTGGAAAAACAACAAAACTCGGTTCGTCGTTCAACTTCCAACCAGATGGAGACAACTATAGAAAATGCTAACTAAGCAACACCGAATGACTGGTTTCCGGATGTTAAGTAAAATTATGGGTTGGTTATTTTATTGAATTTTTCCTGCAGTACTTAAGAAATGTTAGTTTTGGTTATATGGCGCCGAAAGTCACTTCTTCGGGAGTAGCATTCAGCATACTGATACAGCGTGCAACAAGAAAATCTCAATCATTGGTAATTCTTCAGTGGCTTATAAAGCCTTTAAGACCAATCAAATTGGTCAATTTTCAATGTGCCAAACAAAAGTCTCCTTCACACCAATCAGGAAAAGTTATTGATGCGGTAAAACAAAAGCACATTCAATACAGTGTAGTAAGCATTCGAGGCTAAGCGTAACATTCATCTGCTGCATTCGTGGGCAAGCAATTAGTAAAAAGATTACCTCTTGGTGGAGGAGTGACATATAACTGATTCTGAAGAATTTTCGAAGAAGCGCTGTGCTGACTTCTTGTTCTATCTACGAAAGTTTAAACGGATTTTATCCTAAAGTTTTATGACATTTCACTGGATAATCCCATTCCACCATGTAGAAAAAGTTTTCAGAATAAACAATCTGTTGTTGGCCAACTCTGACCATTTCCAGCAAACAAACAGCGAACACTTTTTTGAAATCATACTGCATTGCCTAATTTCAATACTCCGTGTATCACAGACAAAAGCTTGCTTGGCTATGGTCAGACACTATTCACAGGGCTCTAAAAGGTGTAGTCGAGGGTTCGAGTCTCACCTCACGTGAGTATGCGTGAACAGATGAGGGGCATCCACCTTGAGCGGCAAAACAGGTTTTGCGATTTCCGGAACATTTGTCCACCCATTTTTATAGAACTCATTTCTGAAGACCTTAGCTCTGTCTACGTTTCCATTGATCAAAGTCAGGCAAGCGAGTGAGTGAGTGAAAGTTAAAAATCATTCATCTGTTTCCAGGATCATGTCGTTTGGAACGGTGAAAACAACTAAGGCGACAGTGAACCCGTTTTTGAAAAGAAAGGATTTCAGGCTGTGAACGGTTCATCGCTTGTAAAGTATCTAAACTACGCATAAACCCCACAACAAACTGGAGGTGACAATTGGCAAGCTCTAAAAACGATCCCGGCGTAGCTGTTTATCCTCCATCCTACAGTGGATCCATTCGATACACGAGCACAACTGTACGGGGATGAGAACACCTCTTGTTTCTCGTTTTTATACGACCGGTGGCGGAAACAGATCTGATGTGATGTGTACGTGTAAGCCCGAGAGAAGGGGGACAGAACCGGTCAGCTTTCTTGCCCAACCAAAAGCCCATCAAAAACACACACTGATTGTGGTTGGATTGACGTGTACGTTTGTCAGCGGACCGCGTAAACAACGCGGGAATATTTCCAAATCAGTTGTTCTAATTGTCTAGCAGATGTGTTTGTCACCATAGAATTTTTATCCGTACTGTCCACGAGGAGGGGAGCAGTTTACCGTCAAATGTCATGGCTATGATTTTATTTCGGTGTAACCAGTGGATTCGCATTGTAATAATATTGATTAAAGAATAGATATACGACAAATGATGGCTCGACTTTTACTGGCTACGATCAAAGATAATCGCATGGCAGGCGTATATCGATGCAGTGCACAGAAACCTATTTGTTTCACTAAGAAGGTACTCTACACGAGATAATCATGCTGCCTTTCACATTCGATGGAATCTGGATGAGCAACAGCTGTAGAGCGTGGAGAGGAAAAAACCTTTGGGAACTGAATAAAGACAATTATTTTGTTTAAGTACCCAGTAAGTGAAACGAATAAACTCAGTTTTTAGGAGGCAGCATAAATAACTGAAAAGGGAAAAATTGGTGCAATAAGTCCCCAAACCAATGAACAGTAAACTAACACGTATGGCTGATCAATATGCAGGCAAACTAAAGATGTCCCCTGGGATCGGATGAATGGCATTGTTAAACTTATATGACGTCAGTGACGCCAATGTAATCACGAAATTTTACACACCCTCCAGTTAGCCGACCAATAAATGTCAATTCTAACACCAGATTATAGATAATTTCCATATAGATTGGAAAACAAGGATATGATGGTTCAGGATAACTTCATTCGCAATTGTGTGAGTCCTTGAACTGCGACATTTAAACATTTCATGTACCCTTGTCAATGACATACCCAAAATATCCTCACATTTACGAAACGTTATCCGAGTAACTCAGGGGAACGGACAATTTTTGTGGAGTGCATACTGCGGCGGAAAATTCCACGCAATCGGGGAACGCCAACCAGCCTCATGGAAAGTGGACTGATAGCATCCGGAGCATCTGATTCACTGTTAGTAATGGTTCACCCAGTACCAAAAATTTAGGGTTAGGATTATGTAAGAACTGTTAGAAAAAAGCTTCTAGGTTGACTTTGTGCTTGATTGCCATGATAAACTTGTCTGTACACGACCCTGGATCTTGGTTATGGTGACCCGTGGAAACGTCGATCTCCACTGCTTTACCGACCGGTTGAGGATGTCTTCGAACATCCTTTTCGATGGCCGCCAGTTTGTCATCGCCAATGTGTGCATCACGGCAACTGCATGTGAACTAACGTACGACGTAAGAGATAGAATGCAGAACAAAGCAGGTCACAATGTGCACCTGTTCTTTGGTACCTTAGAGTCAAATCATTAGATGGAAAAGTGTTCATTGCATAATAGTTCTTCAAGCAGTACTGATGCTAAGCGAACTATTAGATCCCTAAAATTAGTTTACTTTTACCCCATTTGGCTTATCGGAAATCGTAAGCTCTCTTGCTGGGGATTCGAATTCAGTGTGCATAGTTGTGAATTCCACAGACGAAACTATAGACAAAGTCCATTGTCTCACCTCGCCTCAGTGCACTACATGGTACCCATCCGTCTCCGAATTTCAAAAAACCATATTGTAACCCCTAAATGAATCTTCTGTGGAGATGCCATTGATATAGCAAGAAGAATCGTCATTTTATAATTCAAGTCTCCAAAGGCTTCTACTAACAGTGATTGTTCATGTACTATATGGCATCAATTCCGTGCCTTTCTTTATAAAAACTGCAGTTCCTGAAAGACAGTGACTTATATTCAGGCCTAACATGCGATTCTTTTATTGTAACAATCAGACCAAGACGGAAAGTGACGCACAGTGTACTCCTGCAATATGCTTTAAAAGTAACTAGACAAGTACGAATTTATGGGTGATTCACACTAACTCTAGTATGCTGGAGCCGTGGTCATCCGGTGAAGATCACACACATCCGAAGACACTAAAAACGAAAACTTTAGGGGCTGAAGCTCATTCAGTGTGTCAGCAGGGTCTCCACACTTACATCACTCAAAAATCACCATGGTGATCTATAGTCTGCCTTTAGACCCATGCATGAAGAAGTATATGACTGGCTTTGCTTCACTGAACGGCTACTTTAATTTTAATTTCTGGAGAGAAGCATTTCGCGAATTTCCGACAGTTTTTTGTTTATTCTGGGTAAAAAACAGACTGTTCTCTGATGTAGCGCCAACTCTCAAGACGGGATTTGAGTAAAGGAATGTAGTCTCATGTAGTAACTGGGGGCAACGTGACGAAAAATCCACGTGGGCCACATCTGATGAGGTTCAAGTCAAGAACCGAGGAATCGAAAAGATTGTGGATCGTGGTGGCATTGTTTTGCAAAGTTAACAAAACCAAACGGATGAGATACTGCAAGCACTTAAGCTTAGTGAATGAGTAATATAGTTCCGGTCTTGATCCTACTAATAGAATTTATATATAATTATTTAATTGATTGATTTTAATTTCAAGATGCATTTCAAAGTATCTTCTGGTGAGAAAACAAGGCAATGTGCCTTTAACCGATCAAGTGATGTCATCTTTTTCACCCATACTTATCATTCCAGCAAATCTGTAGTTCCCTCGTCAAAATTCAAACATTTCACAACGATCAACAAAAGTTTAATTGAACCTCATTGTTTTGCTAGATCCTGGGTCAGGCGGACTCGTAATGATTTCAGACTATCCTAATAAACTACCTCGTCGTGCTGACATCACGTCTTTGGGAATTAAGTGGAACCAGCAAACTTACTGGGGACATTACGGTGTCAGAGCCCAAATTAGTTCTAAGCGCATCGAAAAACAATGAGCCACGTGATTTGTTATGCATAAGCATTTAATGCTTAGCTACACAGGGTTGCCGAAAATGTGTTAGTCAGTCGATTTTTCGATACCTACGAGCAGCGTTTCTCAAGACCGTTTCATAATCGATAAGACTCCTACGTATCTATTTCGGAAATACTTTGAAACACTTCTGAGACTCAAGGTTCGAACTTCCCCATTACTCCATCACATTGTTAGTGACTAGTAGTGAGTTGTCCTTCGGTCCTTAACACCTGACTTATTGGGACCTCGAGTGATTTTCCACTCCACTCCAAGTCCCCGAATTAAGGAATTTCTGTCTATTGTTAACAGTGCAGAGGGTCTTTGGAACCACGTGGCGGACCATTTCACCCTTTCTCGTACTCAAGCATCGAATGAAAGAACGGTCCTGATTACACCCGAAATACTGTTCTCCAGAAATGACACAAAACTGGAGAAGGATAAAACTGTAGAGCCTAGACTGTAGGCAGTCGCTTAAGTGTCCGACTAATTTAAATATGAGGTTCCTGATGGTACACCGAAGGAACTTTCAGCTCATGGTGGTTTCTACGCATTTTTTAAATTTCAGATAGGACAAGCATAACATCCCGCTGAAGGAGTACTGGTCTCTGTGTACTACACTGAGAGCATTTGTTCCCCATAGGGTTAAAGAGAACCGACCTAACACTAGCCCAGTTATAAAACGAATTTTGAAAGTTGCCTTCCATCTTCGTTTTCTGGTGATTTTTTTCAACTACCGCTTCATTTGTGAAATCGCTAATCGGAAACAAATTAATCTCCATGGCAGATTTTGATTTTTTTTAGATTGTCAAAAAAAGTAAACATTGATTTGACCACATTTTGGACGTAATTTGATAGGGCTCATGACAATCTGATATATAAAAGAATATCCCCTGTACACCAGACTGCAGTAGACCAAATCTAAGTTATGGATCTTTGATATGGTCATTCTGTTCATCTATGTTTCAACTAAATACTCGATAGGAACAATTACGCCTTTTAAGATATCTGAACAGCTAGATCGCTTTACTTTGAAAATAACGTCATTAAGCCAGTTGGTGTTGTCAGTTTTCAATTCGTTCCCCGGTGTGGATTCGCTGGAAAGCTGTTTATGCGAGAGATCGTGGTAAACCAGCTAGATGTTCCTAATCCGATGCTACTCAGTAACTCGCCGAAAGGGCTATCATAGTGCACTGTGCAGATATGAGGTCACTCTTCCCCGTTTCTTCTCAAGCTTTCGGTGATACGAACTCGTCACCCACTGTGCAATCCAGTCCCACGAAGGATGCCCTTCCACTTGTAGTCTAAGTGCAACCACGGAATTTCCAAACAAATTCAGGGCTATATCATTCATGGTTGTGCAATGTAAACCATTGAAAAAAATTCAGATAACATAAAAGTTATGTACGTAAATCACAATGAAGTATCCCGGGTAGGAGTCCCCGTTGTGACTCGATGGTTATGCACTTCTGATGATTCCTAATCTGAAACAGATGAGACATTTGGTTTTTAATGGTAAGTTAGTGGTGCGTAAAAGAACATTTCAAGGAAAAAATCAATATTTTACCACTCACATTGATTTTTTAGAGTCCGAAAATTAATAGTCTTCTAGCGGGTCGGTTTTGGTTCACCTTCAGTGGACTAAATGAGAAGGTGTATTCTCATGGACTGTTTTCACTCCGTTCTTCATTTGAGTTCGCTCAGTATTCCAGGTGGCAAGACTGGTGATGGTACAGGTACTTAGAGCGTTTGTCTATCACCTCGAAAGTCGGAGATTCGAAGTCGGTCTCTTTGGTGGCAGACAGTTATCCACAGTCGCCGAAGTCGCTACCACTCTTGAACGATTAGGACCTCATACGGTTCTTTATTGCAAATCTCAGATCCAAGTTGGTGGTAGTCTCTAATAGTTCATGTGACAATAAAGTGCAACCCAGTGAACGAAAATACGACAAGAATATAAACACATGCTGTGGTCAATTTTCGATTTTTTAAACAGGAATACACAAGGCGTGTTAGATCATATGCGTAGGTTATTCGACGTAAATAACCGAGCCAAAGCTCTTCGTCGGAGAATTATTTCACAGCGGTTATCAGATAAATTGCAACGTTGAATATAGAGGAAAAGTGGTAAAATATGCACCACATATAGGCGACATAAAAGTGGCCACAAAAGCAATTGATTGAGCCGGTTATTCGCGAAAGCCTGAACATGAAGATCTACTTTGGGAGTTGTATGAAGGTGACAGTCGCAGCAATTGGTTTTTGTGCCGGAATGTCTCGGTTATCTAGTCACTACTACCTCTTGTAGTTCGGGATTTTTTTGTTTAAACACCTGTTACATTCTTTCCGTTACCTTGTACAATACGCTTTTGCATAACATTACAAACTCTGAATCCATAACAACGTTCCCATTCATCGCATAAATGGATAGCACCCACTTGGAAAAAAGATGTTACAACTGCAAGTTACCGGTCGGTATTTGAACTCAACTAATACCAAAAGCAATCGTTGTGATACGGAATACCCACCACCGAATATGCGCGTACTTGAAGAGTCCCTATTTGAATCAGATGAGCTCCCATAAAGTTAATCTATTTCACTAAGACAGGTCCACTTAGCAAACCAAAACGTGGACTCACTGTGAATGACTCCTTCATGCAAATACCAGTTTAAATTAGATTAATCTCGAGGAAAGGGAGATCCTCTGTCCACCTCAGAGTGGAAATACGTACTGAAGAAATAGTGCTTCGATAACACAAACATCTGAAAGAACCTCAAGGAGCAGTCCGTGTCTTCAGGGGATCGCGGGATCCAAGTTTGTTAACGTTTATTGAGGCCGCTGCCGTCACTGTAGACAGAGTAGTCCTGTGCACAACGAATGACGTTTGTACCCTAACTTCTCTCACCATGGCAACTGCTGATATCCCTACTTCCTCCACGTTCTTTTTAGCTAACCAATCTCAAAATCAGTAGCTCGCATCTTTCCCATATCAAAAAAATCAGTTTGGACGAGCATCACTGACTGATCCATTATTAGTTCACCTGCCGCGACCACGTTCACTTTTCTCCACGCCAGTGAGTAATTCAAACACAGTAACCGCTCAATAATCGGCGCAAACTGAATGGATAACGGACGTTTGAAAGCTCAACGCGGTATCTCGAAATTGAAAACTATTGAATGCTATACAGACTAGTACCCCAGAGTTTGTTTGTTCATATTAGAGGATTCAAAGGCTCTTGAAAATGTTATTCAGTTCAGTAATATGGGATGGCTTTTCCGGGCAAGATTCGTAAGTTGTCAAACATATAGCCCACTACTGTTAGGCCCCACGCTTTCTGCGTCAGATAAAATCTTAGAGAATACCTACGGCACTATTTTACAAATGGTCTTCTACGTGCGACTGAAATGAAAAGTGGACACAAATCTGGCAGCAAGCTTTTGATTCGCATGTTAAATTTTAGTCGATAGAAGAAGTGGAGTATCGTCAGTCATCGTCGTGGCATAACACGGACAGTAAACGAGTTAAATGACAGGACAGGTTACTAGTTACCTCAGTCCCGATTTTTATGCTAGCTGAGACGATAACACTCTAGCGCGCTATTGGTCGGTTGAAATTAAGTAAAGGAGAAATGCTGTTTCAGTACCTCAAACCAGTCTTTTTGCCAATTAAGTAAACCAACAGAAACAATATCTATCACGAATATCACAAGTTGTGAATGGAAGATTTCAATAGGTCGTATTGTTCTGGTTATTCCGGCCTGAACTTCCTTGTGGTTTTTTAATTGCTGATAGAATGTCGACTGGTTCGAATACCAAGATGTGTTACTTCTGTCACTGGTACACACGTGAATAATTTAGGAAAATAATAATGCTAATCACCTTATCAAAATACATTACCTATCGGTTTATTAGGCGAAAACTGAATAGACTCTACTGAATCTTTTAAGCACACACCAGCAATGGTGCTTTTTATCACCCGTTACCACCTTAAAATAGTCTAGCCACTGCTCAATTTATCCATACTGGAAGTTGCCAGAATTCGAGCAGTTGTACCAGCCAACACAACTGACCACTCCATCAGTGGCCGTATATTGATATAATCGATCAGCAGCCAGTTTTCTAACTGTATTCTGTCAAATAGTTCTAACTAAACAACCCATAGTCGTTGACGATATCCGATCTATTTTGAAGTATACGGATAAAGGGATGGCATTTTATTTAACTACAAAGAAAGCAGTGCAAAATCGGAATGGTTGGGAAATGCAGTTGATCAGAAAACTTATTCTCATGCTACCAGGATAAAGAATTATTAGATCATCCCCAATCAACAAATGATAAATAATATGCCCCAATCGATTCAAGGCAAATGAAATATGGGACCAAAAAACATCAGATTTATGATTCAAAGAAAAGCATACCGCTGCGTGCTAACTCTATCTTTTGTATTTTAAAAAGTGAGCCTTTTGTAAAACATTGAACTCCAGAGAGCGTGAGACCACTCACTTAATTTACATTTTCCCTTCCTCACTCCCTCTCTCTCTCTCCTATCTGTGTTTAAAATCTGTGACAGTTCATTACCACAAATCATCTATCATTCTGGACAAGAGCAAAAACCACCGATCCGTAAATAAGATGAGTTGCCCAGTCTATCACCCCCGCCCCTCTCCTATCTCTGAGTGTTTCCGGTTTGGTATTCCGTGAAAATAGAAATGCCAGTTAGTCGTGTCACATCCATGCACGATTGATTGCTGAAACCAGTGCCAATATGGAATGCCATCGTTTTGTCACAATTCATCCATGGTCAATGAGAAAACGATCTTAGCTGCAATTGTTTCAATCTCTTATTTTCTGTACAATGGAGCTGGTCAAACAGTCATCGGTGTAGGCTTTAGACCCTCCGGTCCCGAGTTAAAATCTCCGAGATGCTGCCGGTCATTCTCCCGCATTGTCAGCCTTAAACTGACCACTAACCCCGGCTGTAAACCATACAATAAAAAGGAACACAAGAACAGAGAATGTTGTGCTCGAAAATAAGAATTATTCTGACAGGAACGAGGAAGAGTCTAGCTTTTTATCCAACTGAAGGTGAAAAAGTGATACAAAGTAATTTTGAATGAATTATTGTCAAACAGTTAAAGGAGCCACTCCTTAAAAGTATCTCTATTTTCTCCATTTGTGAGAAGTTCTAAAACCACTAGGACTTAACATTCTGACTGGTCCGATATATAATCCATCCTTATTTCGCTGAAGAAAACAAAGCTTCAGGAATATTTGACACGCAGTTACCAC
Organism: Fasciola hepatica; assembly: GCA_948099385.1. Taxonomy (NCBI): domain Eukaryota; kingdom Metazoa; phylum Platyhelminthes; class Trematoda; order Plagiorchiida; family Fasciolidae; genus Fasciola; species Fasciola hepatica. The sequence continues at coordinate 1,501,177 of CANUEZ040000126.1, read as the reverse complement.
GGCCTCTTGTATCAAAATACCTATTTGGCAAAGATGATAGCTATAACTAGCAGTATTAGGTGTGCAGTAGCGGATTGTGATCCACTGGGAAAGGTAGACGAGATATCTAGTTCTTATCCTGGGTTATTTTCTTTTATTAAAGTTATTTTCGGAATAAGTAGGAGATACTGGAGTTATTTTAATGAACGTGACCATAAAATCCGCTCGTATCCGGTGAGCGAGCAGTAGGCGAGCGGAGAAGTACGCAAGTAAGTTATGCCAGTCAGCTGAGTCACACACATGCTCGAGCATACGTTCTCCCCAAGCTAAGCAAGGTCAACCGATATGTAGTAAGTTCGAGCAGTCGATAGGCCTCTGTCCAAATCTTAGAGGAATATTGACCAACTTTCCGCGTAATGGGCATGAGTGTTTAAACCAGATACAACAAACAGAACAATTTGAAGAGCTTTAGAATATTACCCATAGACAAAAATAAATAGAAAGTGATTCCGAGGCTACGAATAAAGTTAGAATGTTCTGACGAGCTTCAAATACAGGACAATGCTTTCATGGTTTTCAGTTGCGTTTGCAGCCTTGATACTGCATAAATAGAGCCTATTTAAAGAATTTCTTATTGGTAACATTACAGGTATCCATGATGCAATTAGTTCAAATGCTATTACTCTCATATTCTTTCATCCAATGGAAGTAATTTACAATTATTAGTTTTGATTTGTCAGAAATCCTCTGCACGGTGTTCACCGGGTGTGTTTTAACCAGGGCTTGAACACCTTGGTGCATAATTCTGATTCAGATACTGCATCGGACAGAGCGTAATCCACTGTTGCCAGGTTCGGTACTATGCCGGACTTGTCGGGACCTTATGTGATCTCCATTGAAAGTTTCAGGGTCAGTTTGTCGGTTATCCCCAACAGGGCCGTGAACCTTCTAGGCTATGGGATATAACTCTCTCGTTGCACAAATGTATCAGATGGACGCCTAACTAACTGACTCACCGAACTATTGGTAAGTGGAATGCTGAAATCTCGCAGTTATTCATTTGATGACCATTCATAATTTATACTGAAACTATTATTAGTATCAGTTGCGCGTTTAACCAACAGAAGTTTGTTGTCTGGGGCAATGACGCTTTCCAGAATAAAAATTATGTTCGCGCAAAGTACTACCGAAGTAGTTTACCGATTTTCGTATGATATATTGAATGCTTTGCATCACCATGCCTCAGCGTCACTTTACAGGTGGATCATCGTAACTCACTAACAAGTTAACTAAACATACATATATAAAAAGAGAGATAGAAAATCAGATTCGACCATTATACTCCAGTTTTACTGATTTGTTTAGTACCTAACATATAAAACTGCAGAATATTTTTCAATGCTAAAAGGTAAATGTTTAGTCACGGAGACAGATGAAAAACGATTGTTTTACTGCGCGTGCCACAAAAGAAGAAGGGCTCATCTCACAATACCATAGGGTGGGTCTAAAGTGTCTCTATTTGAATAACAATAGTTGCAGTTTACTAAAGAAAACGTAGTTACGGATTGCAAATATACGACAGTTCATCAAAAGTTATAAGTCGAACTTTACTCAAAACTCCTTCGTTTAATTTTTCAAATATAAATCACGGAAAGAGACTTACCACAGCATTCCTGATGGTGAATACCGAAAGTATAATAACAGTTCAAATCGTGTTACTGATTGCATTGCTAGGACGCAATATTTTCCGGAAAGGAACCGCATTTGTTTATGTTACTGTAGAATGACCTGGATATAGAACCAACTAAAGTTGGTTTGTCTGGTTTGTGTGTCAACGACAACAGGGGATTTGAGCAACCGCCTAAAAATACCCTCGAAATCCAACTACTGTTTTCGCGTACTCGAAGATACACACACCATTTTTATTACAATGTAGATATCAGTACAGCAAATGGGATTGGGTTTATCACCGCCACCTAGATATACTTGATTATAGGAGCCAGTTGCTAGATCTGATCCAAAGACCACCTACGGCCTCTATTAGTTCTGGCATCGGAACGGATGGGGCGAGAGAGCATATGAAAATACCACGGAAGTTACACAAAGGCGCTCGGTTTCCGATCAGTCTACCGTTTTTTTTGCCAGACAGTGTTGTGAGCCAATCGGCTTTTATTTGCACATCTGTTGCTTCGCATTTGAAGCCTCGGTAAGAAGTTCATTCCAATCATTTTTGATTACTGTGATACGGTTTATGTTACCACAAACCATATTCTTTTTTCTATGAAACATTCTTTACATTGCTTGGTTTCAGGAAAGCAGAATAGCTATCTGTTTACTCACTGGATATTGATCACTGATTTTCAGTAATCCGAACAAGATGTACAGAAAAACACTTCCCCCATTACGGCTGTCCAGTGGAACTGTAGTTTGACAATTCACAGGGTGCATAGATAAAAGCAGTGCATATCTTGTAACGGGTTCATTCACAGGGTGCTGCCTAACAAGTAAACAAACATTGCCAATCAGTATCGTACTGAACTTATGAATGGAACACGAGATGGAAGAGGAGAAAGAGGAGGCAACACAGAAAAAAAATACAATTTCACGGATTGTTTACATAAAGATGTAATTTACTAGAAATTGGGAATTCATTTGATTGTTTCCCTAATGGTTTGGACTATTTCCCTAAAAGTGAAGCGAAATACTTGAAAACTGTTGTGTAAATTCAAAGGCCTGGTTAACAGACACACCAAGGGTTTGCAGTGGTACAGTTTGTTTGTATAATCCCAGGGTCGAGTTTAACTTTCGATTAAACCTATCCCAATGAAAGCACAATCTGCATGACCCCGTGATTTGACCAGCGCGACTGGCAATAACATTTGAGGATCTAGCAAATCGATGTTAGAAGAAGCCAGTTTTATTGTTGTTTGCTGTCTGACCTGAGGAAGTCTTCCTATGCAGTGGAAATAATAGGTTGTATGCCACTTTAGTGCACATACTCGGATGGTTCACTTTCTTACTTTACGTGAGAGTCGTATCATTATACCGTGAATCGTCAACGAAACGAACTCGTCAAGTGTAACACACGTACCCTGGATGATATAGCATCGTTTGCCGATGACAAAATAAAACTTGTTTCTCTGATACAGATATAAGATAGTTTGTCAGAAGTGAATTCCTGTAAGTTTGGCTCAATTTATTCTCTGGGCATTTTGTAATCCCAAAGTAATTGGTTTTCTGGTATTTCTTCTCTTACCGACTGGCTTTTAGATACCAGACTACTCTGCCGATGAGCAAGTGCATTCAGCGTCCTAACGATCACCAAACTGGTTATAAGACAGATGCGTGAATGTTGGAAATAAAAATTACGTAGCGTATCCAAAGCAACACAAATAAACTTCAATTTGGAAAGTAACGCAAGATCAATTATTGGATAAGGCTACGGTAATGCTTCGCTCAATTTCCAGGGCTCGAATTCGTTGGATATTTGATTCATCCTAGCCAGATCTCATCGGTAAACATAATCCAAAGGACTACATTTTAGGGACGGGAGAGGGGGGGGGGCTGGATAGAATCATGAAGAAATATTCCCCGTTTACTTTAAATTGGCTATTCCCCGGAAATTCACTAATGTGGTTTTCACTGTAGCAGCATCCACTGAGAAAAACAAGTTGCCTTACCTGGACTATGACCTGGCCCACTTTGTGGTGCACTGTATCTGTTTGGGATCATTTGATGTCACAACTACTACCTATGGAGAAACGCATAAATTGCTTGCGGCAGGACAGTAGGAGCACAGTTGATCTACAAAGGGCTTGAAGTAACAAACCTAACCTGAAAGCTGAGAATTGGATGCTTTTTATCCACAGGTTTTTCACTAATTCCGTCAAATTCTTGTATGCCCAATCACGGTCAGTCATGCAGTCCATATTTCTCCTGACAGTGGCTGAATAAAATTTATCCTATCTGTTGTTATATTCGTTTGAATAGTGTTTAAGGTATGTGGGTATGCAGACTTTATTCTTCGATAAACTAAAACATTCTACTCAAATAAGCCTTTGAGTGTTGGCTTGGTGGGTACTTATGCTACTCTTAACTGCGCACCTTGATCTGAATCATAGCTAAGGTTCGAATTATATGCACTGCTAATGACTCCTGAATATTAAAACAAAACGGTACTTTGACGTGGTACGATGTCTTTCTTTCCTCTGAGGCTAAGCTATATGCAGGATGGCTGCCATAAGCCTAACGAAGCAATGGCTAGAGGCCAGACGAAGTCCAGTCTCATTAAGCCAGTCGAAGTAAGACATCTGGTCACAGCAAATTTACCCCTAGAACAGACACTCCAGCAAATAAACACGAAGATCAGCAGTTTTTTGGTCAAAAAGAACCCGTAAGATGACAGTGGGAGAAATCATTACACCTCATCGGACGTTTATCGTCCGCATGAGTGAAACAGCCCTAGTCTCAAGGATACTACCCCGGGTCACATTTCGTTAGCTCCACTGGATGCGTACCGTTTATAAATCAATGCAAATAGGGGATTGGGAACTGAAGCACCGCCAAAGACTACCAGTAAATAACAAACAGGTGTCTCGCGACAGATCGGACGAGGTGTCTTCACGGATGCTTTGGTCACGTTCCTTTGATGAGCTAACACCCTACTGTGTTGTGAGTCAGACTATTAGATCAAAGGCTCCCTTTAAGATTACATTTTACGGTGTGGACAGTCACAAAGTAGGATTAGACCAACCACTTCAAACAGCCTTCCTGAAAAGTGCCTCACTAATTTCTAACTTTCTTTGGAGATCGGTGCAAAATATCGCCGGTTATGGTGACTCACGAGATATCTGAAGGTAGTGATAGTACGCGTGTGAAGCGTAAATCATGCACCGTTCTAAAACTCAAATGTTTGCTTCACCGGGCTGTCTTTAACGTTCAAACACTGCGCCAGTTAGATCAACGGGCTACTGTCAACTGAAATCTTGAAGCTTTCTAAATGTACGTGTGGCGAATACAAACTTCTGCCAATAAAAATGGCGTAAACTAACTTGGCCTCCTTCTGAACTTTCACAGCGTTGAACTCAGATTGGATGTATTGTCATTATTCAGAGCTGGCTTGGATAAATTTAAACGTCTTTGTTCATTCTGATTGACGCCCGTGGAGACGAATCAGTCATTTGTACGTGCTTGCTCCTGTTCAAGTCTCGTCTTCGGTCGTATCAACATTTAAGACGCCTGTTACACATAGCTACTTCTAAAAGAAATCGATTATCTGCTTCCCACATCGAGCTTTCACCTCAGCCATCGATACAACTAGGTACCTAGAATTCTACTGAAAATAGGTAACAGATCAAGGAAGTCTTATGCCCTATTGCCAATGCCACCTAATTTTGCAGTTCAGTTACGCTTCACAAACACCGGATACTTTTGGCATCGATTGCCCCGTTAGATACTCTCAGCTCTGCTCCCATGGATGCCACAATTTAATGAGGCGCGCAAGTACTTGAGGTGTCTACTGACCAACAGTTTCAGAAGTGGATTGTAACATTTTAGGGAAATTGAGAATGCTTCGGCCATAGGAAGTAGTCGTGATCTTGAACTTCTGATCAAAAGCACCGGTCTACTGAAGCCAGATTCGAGGTAGTCACAAACTCCGATGGCTTAATGATCCATTCAATGAAACGTTCTCTGGTACGCTGGTATGAGTACTTTATTATGTGTTTCAGTTGTCATACTTCTGATGAAGCCTGTAAGAGAAACGATGCACGCAGTCTTTTTGCTCGTTTTGCTCTCGAAGTGATGGAGCTGTGAGATAGCAACCAAAACAAAATCCAGAGGACAGAAGTGTGAGGGTAATGGCTGACAGAACCGAAAGACCCCTCAAAGAACAGGTGATGAGTCAAGCATAATGAAGTATTTTATGAGTGATATGAATCTATGACTAAAAAAACTGGGCAGCCTCTAAAAATCAACGAACTCATTTGAGGTTATTGGGCAAGTTCAATTTCACTAATGGACTATTCAATTACCAAGCAATACACAACGATATTTTACCCTTCAATAGACCTTCTTGGAGAGAGATAGAGTTTGGAACTCTGGTAGCGGTGTATACCGAAAAACAGGTGAAGTAAAAATGATCATGCTGATTGATCCATCGGCTGCCTATTTACAGCGCCTCAAGTAACAGGCAATGGTGAAAGGGTAAACTGAATGTTATTAGGGCAACTGTATTAGGACAGAAGGGAATGGAGCTGTTAAGGTCTGCACTAAATGTGACCGTGTACGGTGTTAATTTTCCGTAAAGTGAGAGTTTCAGGGCAGGTGTTTAAGCGGTAAAAGTTTGTACGCTTTGCCAAGGTAGGTCAAGGATGCCTACAACCAGATCGTGATACAGTGGTAAACCCATCATCGTCCCTTTGGGGTTGAATTCAAGTGGAGGCTGGCTGAATTCTCACAGTTGGCAATTCTGAACAAGGAGGATAGAATGCCTCTACAGTGCTTCCTAAGCTTTCAGTCGAGTTCATTGTTTTTAGTTCTTAATGAATCATTCGATGATCAATTCAAGTCTACAAATCATACTAGCCCGTCTGAGTACGTTTGTCTCGAACCCTGCTTATCGAACAGATCCGTTGGACAGGCCCTGACTTGCAAGCCTTATGATTAGCCCCACGGAAAAAGAACCCCAAGTGCACTTGCAACCCTGATTATCGACTTTTGAAGGAGCCATTTTGAGAGATATTGTCGTAGTGAAACGATCAGTCACCTGGTTAAACGATCGATCATTTTTTTGTCCAGGAGGAGCAAGCAAAAGTAGTCTCCCAAGCCAGTTTATATTTTATATACAACGGGTCGGATGGTTTGGAAGAGACGCGTATTTTTGCCCAAAAAGGCTGTTTCGAACCAAGCCGCTAAAGTTTTCACCCCGCAACCCCGGGATGAGCCCCCACTGATGGACAGTAATGTGTACTGATTTCTTTTTCCTCGAGGTTTTTTCTAATTTTTTTCAGTACCGTTGTACAACGATCGGGGGGAAGTTCCGGGTGTTGGTTCGCCAAGAAAACTCTTCGTACTGAGAAGGATTCTTTCACCAATTCTCAGAATGGACAAACTCTGCTTATCAGATTTATCGCTTTAAGCATTACTTACCCTGCATTTTGGGAAGAAAGTTCCTGTTTTTCTACCTTTCTGATGACAAAATCTATTGTTACCACTGAATAGAAAGGTAGAAAATTGCCGTCTAATCTGATGTCACCAAGCTTAAAATCTGCCCCAATGTTGTTGGAGTTCGCCACCACATGAGCGGTAGAACTGCGCAGATGATAAAATTGATAATGTTCAGATTATTGTACACGTCTGTGGAATACTTCCGCACATGGTGTCATTGTTCCTTCCACTAGTGACAATAATCGTGATTACTGCATATTCGGAGAGACCGAACTCGGGATGGAAGACTGTCAGTTACGCGAACCTTTAGTCGGACAATGTGTCCATGACAGAAGCCTGTTGTTGTGTGCTCGACGATTTACGGCAGACATGCGCTCTGTTATTCAGTGTTTGCGCGAGACAGAAAGTTGGAATCCAACCCCAACAGCCTGGTGGCAACATCCATGCCTCAAAATCATACACTGAAGGCACGTCAAATAAGCACCGCTGATGTTTCCTTACGAGCCTAATACGGCTGTTCGGAATGAACGTGGTCAAATTATCCAACTATGTTTTAGGTCCAGCTATAGCTTGGATTGGGCTATCTAATTTCGAAAGCTTTGAGTTCCTGTTTTGAAAAGTATACTGTTGCGTTTGAGACAGTTTCCACCAATTTTAGAAAAACTCATCTTTCAACAAATTGCTTGTATATGTGTTCTTTGCAGCTGGACTGTATCGTAAATAATTTTAAGAATACCAAACTTTATTTAAGCCATTTTTGATCTCTTTAATTTCTCAAATTTATACGAAAACTTGAAAATTCCCCCGTGGAATTTTGATGAGCATGATACGCGCGAAGCCTCATAAACACACAAATCATTCCAGCTTTTAATCCATTCATTTCGCCGAACAGAACCCGGAATAAATAGGTAAGCTGCCCGACATTTTACCGAGAGAAAAAGACGGTTGGTCTTTACCTGTTATGTTGACCACATTGGTAAAGGAACTTAAAATTAACCTAGTTTTCATAGTAAATTTTAAGGTCTTTTAAATCCTACTTGACATAAAAATTATATTCATCAATTAGAGGTTGCTCAAAATGCTGGAAGTACTGCCTTTTGGATCTTCAGGAAAATTTTTACATGAATATCTCTCCTTGAATACCAATATTTCCTAAAGAATAACTATTTCTCTGTAATTCAAGCTCACTTGAGTAGGCCGTTTTCTCAGGTTCCAACCCACTTTAAAACATCTTGCGAGAAAAGGATTTGATAGCGTCTTTTCTGTTATATGTAGCAGGGGATTTTTCAGTTTTATGCAGTTTATCACACCGTTTCCTCTCACAAACCATCTCCGAAAGCCCGTAACTGAGCTGTACACTTGGTCCGGCAGAAAGCATTGTCAGCTTGCACTTTGTTCTACTGAATGACAGCAGGCTTTCCGGAATGAGGGTATTACCTTTAAACCCATTTTCACCTTGGAACAAACATTTTATTTTGCATACGTCTACCACTGTGTGACTGGTAAATAGAAAGGCAATCCGGGTTGCATTCTATATCCGCGGCGAACCTTCCGCGGGAAATCGATAAATTTATGAATCTCTATGCTTCTTCATGTCCAGTATGCAAACGATCCACAAAAACGAGAGAAAGTGACCAGCAGATAGTAAAATAGAGGATTTTTGCCTAAAACCTATTTACATAATGATCAAAGTTTACAATATTTTCCCGTTTAATTCAGTTACCACTCCCTAGTTTTCAGTCACTTATTTCGGCTTTTTAGTTACGTATTCAACTTGAAAAATAGTGTTCCGTCCACTTTGGGCTACACTTGTAACTTAGGAGTGCAATGTGAAGGAGAATGCAATTGTCTTTTCTTTCAAATGGGGTATCTCAGGAGATAGTCACAGAAATCGCACAACTTCCATTTCTATGGCTTTCTTAGTCTAAAAAATGGAATGTACGTAAAAATGTGTCCATGGCGAAACGGCTTCCATTGTCTTGTAGAATAGGACATAGTGCTTTAGCCTGACAGAATTTGGTTTCCCCAAGAAGGAACTAATTCGTCATTCCAGCTTCAACAACAACAACAACAAGAACCAGAACAACAACAACGACAGCAACAGCCACTCACACCCGTTTCGGTAGGTTGTTTTCCAGTGCACTCGAGTTGGATAAGTTTGAACCGAGTAAACTCTCATCAAACGAGTAGACCTCCGTGTGTATCTCTACTTGATAATGTTCAGAGCTAATAACATGGACTCTTTTCATCATGCAATGTCCATAATAATATAAAAACCTACAGGTAAACCCAAAATCCGAGGAGCCGTGTTTGAGTTTTATATAGGGCAAGCAGCTTACAATTTCTCGAAAACAAAAATGCAACAGCAAAGCTTTGTTGCCGCGACTCCTCACCTTTTATGAGGTAAGCCTTGATATGGCGTAGGTATTCATAATCTTCAATATCTCCAAGTTATTCTTCGCAGATGCTTTCTCCCAGCTGACTGCTTTTTCCTGTTAAACCGTGGAAATGTGAGGCACGTAGGTAATATTACCGAATAAACTTCCCGACTCCGTATACTCACCCGAATAGTTTTGCAGATCCTGTTCACGATTCGGATTGATGAACGAATACTCCCACAAAACGTTTATTCCCGCCAATGCAATAAGACAAATGGGAATTGTCACATGAATGATTTGAAAAAGTGAGAATAATTAAGATAGATCCTTACGCTACGTTTGCTCATGAGTACACTGGACAGGATACATTCCACAGCTTCAAAGATGCTCAGCATTCATAGAGGTGACTATCTGAGACGATATCGGATATTGACTAAGGTCTCCATAGGTTTGGTACTGCAGCTAGCCGGTTGACAGTGGATAGCTGTCTGCCAAAAAAGTGATCGATGATTGTAGAGTCTGAATCAGCTGTCTCGGAGTTGAGTTGAGTTGGAGTCTAGATCCACCTTTAGGAGGCATGTGGATTTTTATACCATCACAAAAACGACTTTCAGCTGACCTGCTGCCTGCGGTGAACGGGGTTAAAAGAGCTGAAACTCAACCAGAGTTTATCAGCCAACACAGGATGTAGCGTAAGCGAATCTATACGGTATGTACAGTGACTGGGATACAGCAACTCGTCGGTGTGATCCACCAAACTTCATTCAAAGGACGAAAGACTTTCGTCACTTTCATCGTGTGGCTGGACTCATCAAGATGTGAAACCACTGGGATGAAGAGTTGGTTACCTTCTCGGGTGATCAGTGAACCACGGCAAAATTTACGAGAATGTCCCTTCAGATGAGTGATTGCGCACAATTCGAGGTTGCAGAATCCGTTAACATGCTTTCCTGGGTCGAATTCGAACAATAACCTTACCAAATCCGATGACATTTTCGTATGTGTAAAGCTCGCTGTTGTGATGGATGTGCATGGTTCTTTGTTATATTCCAATCTCCCCGGACGGGTTTCTGTATTCTTTCGTAGCATTCAACCAAATGGCGAACCCGATAAATACTAACGAAATATGAATACTGTTCATCATTGGAGCTCTATCTCCGGCAATATCCTCCACGAGTTTCCTTGTTTCTATTTGTCAAACACACAGGTTGTTTTTCATCTTACTAGATACAAAACTACTGAGACGGATCGATAGTTTTTTTCATATAGCCCTCATGAGCACCTATGAACAGATCTGGTAGCCTTTCGACGAATGCTGTATTAGGTCATTTTGCTTCTATCAGATCATGCTCGCTCACTAACTTCTGTTTGTTAGCAAATTAATCCATTACCTGCCGAACAACAACTATTCAGCGTTCATAAAGTTAAATACGTAAAATGCTCCAGTGTTGCCAAAAGAATATTAGTCAGCTACGTCCCAGGCAGGAATTTGTTCTGCAAATTAACTCCTTTCTGTTACATAAGAAGAGCTAAGGTTAATCTAATCTGCGAGTACAAAACAGGGCTCCAGATCTGAGGCCTCCTGACTGTGGGTTAATCTGGAACCCGTGGTTTTATAAGTGGCAGTATAAACAACTATCACCCACCCAACAATGGAAACCACTCACGCTTTAACATCACGTGCGTTCTGATATCTAAGCTACGAGGTAAAATCGTAGTCTTCGGAGAGTTCGCAAATACATCACACTGGTTACCAACCAAATTAACATGGCATTCACCTGTCAGGCTGTATTTCAATCAACTCCAACTAGATTCCATCGTCTGACTGCCCTGGAACGAATACTTTGGTTATATAGTTTTATGGGAGATTTTTCAAATATTGTAAATTGCCCAGTGCTTGAAACTGTCCACTCCAGCGAAATTCAAACAACAAAAAACACAAACTTTCATTGATTTCATTCTTCTAACATCCGACATCATCTGACTCCCCTGAAATTTCGATGATTTTACCCAAAACGATAATGACAAAGAGTGTGATAACTTAGAATGAAAAACTTGTGGTACTTCCACGCTTAGGTCTGTCCCGTTGAAGTGCACTTGTTTGTGGAAAGTAGTCAAACAGACAGCACAGGGAACCCAAGACACTCGGGTAGAGGGTTTGTATCCCGGAGTTATTGGTTTACTTCTTCTTTGGAAAACCGTATCGGAATTTGCTATTATTCTTGTATGAAAGATGAAGTAAATGATAGGTTATTCTTGCAGCTCTCGTAGTTACATGCATATAATATCAGTGCATTTAATAACTTCCAATTTACATTTTGAAATTCCCATGACAAGTTTCGTTCAGCTGTTTGTGATTACCACATTTCTTCCCCACGAACTCCAGCAGAGCATATCAAAATTTGTCCCCACCACCGAGCTAATTTTTTGCCCTTGACCTATTTGTTGGGATCAAATAGATCGAACTGGTAACCGTCACGTCTTCACTGTTTTGTCTTTACTCCATGGTTTCCTCGTCTACTATTACCGTATCTCTCAGATGCAGGCCTTTTTCCACGCCAGTCTAATCGATGTAATTATCTGTGTGCCTTTTGCTGGTACTTGTGTTCAGCCTTTGACCTCGTGTAGCTCAATCCGAACTACCTGATGTATCATCACTTATACATCATGTATTCCCCAACATGTCCCCTCACTCGCTGATCACAGATTTCCATGCGGACCCCAAAGATATCACTGTTCACCTCATAGTAATCATGCCTAACTCTGAGGCCGTCTGTTTGTATTGTTCATCTCTCCGTGACGTCGAGGATCTCTCTTGCCCCTTCCCTTCCCTCCGTTTGTCTGTTGACTTGAATAGCCCGTTTCACAAAGTTACTTAGTCCCACGTTAATTATGAACCACGATCGGTCTTCGTTCATCAATCGCTTTATACAGCTTCAGGCCCTCATTTAATCGCTTGACTTTACCCTTGACCCCGACCGGGCTCACTTGGTACCCCATTTGGAGGGGGATTTGAGTTCAACGAATGGTCTTTACACAATGGCTCACATAATGCTATTCACCTTTGTCTATGCTAGACTGGTTCTCCTGTATTAAAAGTAGATTACTAACTTTCCGTTCTGTACTTAGGGTTTCGGAGGTCGCGTTCTGCGAGACATTCAACCAGGGAGATGAAATGCCGAAAATGGACTTCTTCGCACTGCCATGGGAGTATTTCACGATACAGAAGAACTTGCCAAAAATATTCGTTCTCAACTGAGCTAATTACAACATAAAATCCGTCTGGGTTTTGTGTGTTTCACCATTTCTGGTAGTGCGTCAAAGTTGTTTCCGCTCTCCGTAAAGATACTGTAGAAGCCGACGATCATCAAGCTTATCCCTTCTGTTGTACCTACTCCAGCATGAGTTTAGAAAATCTGCAAGCGTCGATGAGGCCACTAATGTTGAGACCACGTCCACTTGCTTTGTCTGTTTATAGTGTTTGCGCGAGTACTATCATAAAATAAGAGTACAAAACAATCCTAGAATTACAAAATAAATTTACCGTAAAATCCTTTGAATGTTCTTCAATGTCCTTCCGATGTGAATTTAGGATAAAGATGCGCATTGGTTACTCGAGATTGTAATATACTGCATGGTGTACAGTCGACTGATCTGATGGCGTAATTCATCAAAATTACAAAACAAACAAAAAGATCATAGGAATAATCAATTTAACTTTACGAGAGTAAGAACAAGCCTCATCACAGGACAGACTGATTTCAACTGTTTCACTTATTCTTCTCAACATCGTACATACAATCATGTGGAAGTTTGTTCAGAACAATTGCAAATCTGTAGACACCGACAAGCACTTAACTAAGTAAAATCAATGCTGAGGTCAAAGGTCAACAGTCACCCTCGAATTGTATAGGAGGAGGGACGGAGATTACACTCATTGGTCGGAATCGTATTAGCTACCGTATTACAGTAAGGTTATTATGGCCACGAAATCTACCTGTTTACATAAGTCAGGCTTCTATCATCAAATAGTCACAACCGCAGAGAAAAGTAAAAAGAAAAATGACTTATTTTGGCGAGGCGCGTGGCGTGCCAGCTACATGATCAAACGTCACAGACGATTATGTGAACAGAAATTTCGTGATTGTATGGAAGAAGGTATGACTAACGTAAAATAGATATACTCAAGAGAGATAAATGTGGGATAAATCTATGCTCACTAAGGAATAACAGGAGGAGTTTAAATGGACCCATTGATGAATTCGAAATAATACCCAGCTAATCTGAAAATCGAGGTCAAATGGGGGACCTGACTGGCCCAAGTGGAAATAGCTGGAGGCCGGGAGTTTTATGTGTGTTATTAAAAGACGATGAAAAGTACATTGAAAGCATTGCTACAAGGCGACTAATGATCAGTAACAGGTTGCAAAACTCAGTGTGGGACATGGAGCAAGCAAAGCATTTCTTGAAAGGTGGATCAGATAGAAAGAATGTTTCTTAGTGATTGATGATAGTCTTCCAGTCTTCTAATGGCACATAACCAGAGAGGCCTGTTTTGGTTTGTCACAAACTGTACAGCCGAGTGAATGGTGGGCGATCGAAATGAACGGAAGTTTCGAACCACTCGAAGCTGAGCTCTTCGAGACGTGTTCTGAAAGCTTTGTGGACAATCATCTATCAGGTTTTCCAATGTACTTGCTCCCTCAAATGCATTGAAATAAGTGACCGCAAAGAAGGAAACTAGAGTGCTCTGCTTTGTCCAAGTTGGATTCAGCAATCAATTTTCTCATCTTGTAAAGCGTTAATAACGAAGCGGCATAATAATTCCTTGTTATCGTTTACTTCAGGTGGCTCTGTGTTAATTCGTCATTGCGGTCATCTTTAAAGAGTAGTGTGAAAAACACGACCTTCTTTGGAACATCGTCTTATTTTACTTCTGGCTCGGTCATTAGGCTACACTTTTCAATGAATACTCATGTGGGTCTATTGTTATGGAGAGTAGAGAATGAATTGTATATCGTCCTCCAGCGCTTCGGTAGAAACAATCCTTCTTGCTCTAGTAAACAGTTATTTTACTGAGGCTAGTTTGTATAGTATTGGGAGAAAGATTCTAAAGTTCACCTACTGCCCTGTCCATGTTGTTTTGGGGAAAGTAGGCATGATGGGAGATTCATCTTATTTTCTTCTGATTCTAACATCCAAGAAACGGGAGGAGAAATCTGGTTTGTGTTCTACAGTAAAATTGACTTTTGACTGGCCGCCGTTTAAGGTTCTCAGCATGTCTGTATGTGTTTACTGTCTTCAACGACAAAAAGTACGCCAACATAACAACCACAGAAAAGTGTCTTTTGTATACGACAGTCGGCAGGATCACTGCCTCTTCACTTATCCAAACCAAGAGTGACAGTTGACCTTTGACCTCAGCATTGATTTTATTTAGTTAAATGCATGTCGGTGTTTACAGATTTGCCATTGTTCTGAACAAACTTTCACGTGATTGTATGTAAGATGTTGATAAGATAAGGCGAAACAGTTGAAATCAGTCTGCTCTGCGAACCGGCTTGTTCGTGGCCTCACGAAATTTCTAAAGGGAACGGGATGCATGAAATTATTCCTTGTGGTCGGTTTTTGCTACAGGGTAATAATAATACAGAAATATCAGTGATTCAGACACAACAAACTTAGTTTCATCCGTCGGAGTACTTTGCTACAATTTACGGTGTTCCCTTAGACCAGGTATTATCCGCCGAATGTAAACACTAATCCAGTAGGGAGACAATTTACGATGTTGCTAAAACAGTTCATAGTTGCCTGGTAGTTGGGACCAATACGGTCAATTTTCAAGCTAAAATAGGTGTTTCATCTGCTAGTCTGAGACAATAAAGTCATCAATACAATACAATCTCAGCAACTCCTAGATTCTCTCGACGTGAAGAGATGTTTTGCGTGAGATAACAATAAACCTTGTCATGGTTACGTACCAGGTATCAAAACAAAATTACCTTTAGGTTTTTGTTCTACGCTAATCTGAGTTGAATTCACCTAGTTAGGAAGGCAGTAGCGTGAAGAATTCTATCGATAAATTGTTTCTAGCACAACATCAAATGTCAGGTTCAGAGTCCAAATCCATGGGCGGCAAATATGTTCAAACAGAACCGAGTATTTTTACGCGAGTGAAGTACAGCTCGGTAAGGTTCAAAATAAACCGATTCAAAGGAAGAGGAGCCTCGAGGAATAGGCAAACAGTGGTGTAAGTTCACATTTGCGGCTAGTTTCGTTTTTTAAGTTAGTAAACAGTTGCTCCGCAATATTCCCGGAAGGATAATGTGACCGAACAGAAGCTACTGATGAAGGAAATCGACGTTTGGTGACGGGAACAAATAACTGAACACTAAGGTCCTAAATCCTATAAGATGGCTGTTTAAACACCACCAAACGAGTTTTGTGGTACAGCCAGATATTTTCGACTTATTGTGTGAGATGGTTGTCTTCCATCAGGAGATAAATCCAATAGCTGGGGAACTACAAGAAGGGGTAAATCCAGAAAAATGGTGGTGGTAGAAAAGTTATTTATCCCAAAACTATAGAGACTCACAAAGTAGTTGCTTCCATCCTGAGTGGATTTGTGGACCAGTAAGAGTGGTACTGATGACGCAATCCTGAATTCGCAACAGGTTCTCTTCTTAACTGGTCTACAGCTCTATCAATTGTTTCAGAAGCCAAAATGCAGTGAGGGTCTATTATTTCGACTATGGCTAACATCTGTAATTTGGTTTAGTGGAATCAGTTGGCGGTACCCAAAACTCGTTGCATCAATATTCTATGTCATGAGCGAAACAGTTGGCATGTAACCATCAATTCTCTTATCAGAGAGCCTTCAGGTTCTATCCGATATTTTGGTAAAAGATGGTAGATACTTTTCGAAATGTTTTTTTTTGATCTAGTTACCTCAGGATACATTCATTGGGACTTTGAGGTGGAGTAGAGTGCCTGGTTTCGCTCGTTTTCCAATTTTTCAGCAACCGAAATTACCACCAAAATTTCGTCAGCAGTACCGTGAGAAATATGACTTGGTCTATTCATCGGCAGTAGAGGTGCCTGAAGAGTTCGTCTATTTCTATTTATCTTTCGTTTCATCTAAAGAGCCAGTTGGATTGATGCTTTTATTTCGATTCTTTGTGGTTCACTTGGTCAAATGTAAAAGCTGGTAGATGATTCTCAGAAGCTCGCTACCAGTTAAACCTGAAAGGGAAAAAGTGACCTGGTTCATCTGCAAAGATCACAACGGGCAACTTGGCTTGACCGAAAATGCGTAAAAGCCGTGATCACATGAAAAATAGCGGATAACGGGGATCAATCACGTCTCCAGTTTAACGGAATTGCCTGGATTGGGGCGGTCTTAAATGGACGCGTATTTGTGGAGGTATTTTTGAAAATGGAAAAGCAACAGTTGATTCTCAGTGATCAGCGTGCTTAATCGATAAGTTTGCTTATTCTCCGGCTTGATCTTAAACAGGGTCCATCCCATAGGATTATGCTAATACCGAAGAGGGAAAAATCCTTTCCTCACTGTAATCTCACTCGGTTCATTGGAAGTGTGAATAGACGAATAGCTCCTTTTCAGAATTACAAGGTGATTCGTCGAAAGTTACTTCATTGGTTATTCAAGACTAACCTCCCGAACGAGGACACTCGTGTTGTATTCATAATCAACAGCAACACATAGTTATCACGCCTTACTTATTTGTAAGAATGTAAATGTGGGACGACCGCAGCAGGCGAGTAAGCCCCAAGCAAGCACGCAAGGAAACGAGCAAGTGAATGAGCAAGCAAGCAAACCATCTGAACTACTTGTATTCCCACGTGCCAACAAGTAAGACCAACCGATACATAGAATGATTGATCGGTCGATACTGTCCGTACTGAAGAATGACAAAAGATCAATACCAAGAAAGGTTATATCCATGCGTGAAAGAGATATCAGCTGGTTGTCCGAGTAGTAAGCGTGACTTTCGCCCTGAATAGCAATACCGTCCCAAGTTTGGATTTTTGACACGAGTAGCACGGTATATAGGTTACAGGACAAGACTTCCCCGGAAGCACAGAGCTAGTTTCTCGTTTACTGGTGCCCATCAGGTATGCGTACCCAGTATGCTCCTGTTCAGTCATCCGTATACTTGAGCACTGCATAACAACTTTATTACCTTGATCTCATTTGAATCGTTTTGCCCGTGTATGGGAGAAGAGTGGACTTTTGGAATAACAGGGTGATTTGCTGAGAGCTATTTTGTCGGCTGGTCAGGGATAACAATCAGAACTAGGACACGTGTTGTCAAGCTTGGATTTTTGATACGTGGATGACAGAACAAGACTCCTCCGGAAGCGCGAGATCATTTTCTCGGGTATTGCAGCTCATCACGTATGCAAACTCCACGACTCTCTGTCCGATCATCACTATGCCTGTGCACTCCATAATGGGTTTTCTCACTATGAATATATAAGCCTGAGGAGTGGAAATGACCGAAAAATCTGTCGGGTGCTTCCGGGGTAATGATATCTTGTGGTCCATATACATTACTACTAATAGTGTAAAATTCTTTATGTGCTATTCTGATTATCCAGGTAGCCTCGTAACATCGTTGCATTGATCGAAATTTCCTATCAAGGATATTTTATTCCCACATTATTTACACATCCAAATCTCAGATCACTGGTACGAATGTGTATCATAAGCAAACCAAATATATCTTCTACTCTAGTTGACCAAGAAGTTCTTCTAAAATATGACCCACTTTCAGTGATTTCGATGAACTAGACACAAGTTTAGTCAGCCCTTATATAAGGAGAAGCTGACAGAAAAAGCTGTTGCGGGACTGGATTAACGGTAAGCCAAACCTCAGGCTATCAAGGTTAGCCATGACCCGATTCGTTGGGCTTCATCATCTCGCAATTTTATCTCCCAGTAACAGTTGCACTTCGGATAAAGTGTCCTCGAGCTTACGGAATCTGGGCCATCTGTGACATTCACGTTACGTTTGTCTATTCAACAGGGATTGCATGTGCGATGTCTTATTCAAATCCCTCGAGCTGTGCATCTCTGCATCGAGGTCGATGCAGTTGGCAGATACATGAAGATTGTCAGTGTTGGAAAGTCGTTGTCTTCGTAGTATTGCCTCAGTATGTTGAAAGTACCTTATCGGAAATGCTGATTCTCGGCGCAGGACGTTGGTAGGAAGAAGTCAGTTGGTTTACCAAATGCCTAATGGAAACGGGTTATGATTTGGGATTTACGTTACAGACGCCCAAGGATAGATCCCCTCCGTGTGCATTGTTTTCCGGAACAAGTAGTATTCCGATGGTGTGTAAAGATCGGCAGTCCACGAAATGGTAAAGAGGTGTGAAAACTTCAGCCTGCGAGCGTCGCTAGTAGGACTTGTTAGGCTTCGGACGAGCGGTTCAAGAGATTCCTTCAGTTATAGTTTAGATACATCAGAAAACGCAGCTATGTGCCTCGCTCAGTGAAGCAGTTGCATCGGAATTCTTCATTTATCCATGCTGTTCATATGCACTTTGTCACTCTCTGTTTATTTAACCTTTTCGCTTCGATTCATATCAACTTCCATTCCACAGAGTTGTGTCAACAACAACCAGAACCATGATCAAAGACGTGTGACTTCAACTGCTAATAGAAGCCAATTGTCTAACTAAACCACGAAAATATAATTTCTTCAAAATCTGTACGATTTTGAGTAACGGCTGAACTTCCCAAGGACTCCACCGATTCGAGGTTTACATTTCTACTACTCTGTTCGTCACCTCTCACGTTATATCCACTCTACAAATATCCCAGATATTTACAGCGCTGTATGCGGTACGCTCCATTTACTTAATCCGCGTGGAAGCGTAGGGGTTTTAAAGTCCTTCCAACGAAACCCTTGTGATTCTCGCAAATTATAAAAAGATCAAATGATGGAATAAAGAGTATCCCAATGATTCTTCTGTGAGCTGGAATGCATCATGCTTCCAGGGAGGTATTCTATCGGAATAATAAAGTGGTCTTCACTAAAATCATTTTGCCTGTAGTATTATCTCAAAGTGATGGTTATCTGCACACGATACAAAAACTATAACGGTTGTGTGGAGATAGATTTTTTCGAATCTGAATTTCGCCTTCCGTACTGCCGGTTTCGGCAGATCAGACTTCCGCCTTAGGTTGTTGCTTCCGAAATCCCTCGGGGAAAGTGACAGGTGACCTGCGTTATCAGCATATTCGGCCAAAATAACTCCGTCACATCCGTGTCAAACGTGCGATCGATCCCTACGACTGCGGACCATGTTACTCTGCAGGGGTGGTGGCTGTAAGCATCAGTAGTTTTAACGTGGTTATTCATAAATTTGACTTTTTTGTCACACTACCTTGATGTCTTTGTGGTGACATCGTTTGTAAAATATTCGTGGGTAGAAAGCCAAGATGACTAAACAGCGACTGACACAAATAGGAAAAAATCAAGGTGCAGTGGCATGCGTGCAAAGCCTGTAACCCTGAGCATGCGCGTAGATGGTTGATGAATTTTTTCGAGAATGCGGACGGATCATGAGAGCAAATTTTAATGATTGGTCAGGAGAGATAGTAAGAGAATCTTCTCGTCATCTACTGAGAAAATCATTAACGTCCGATAGTTCGCCATTGTCTGCGTCATCGTCAATGGTGTACAGGAAAGAATTTGCCTTACTGGATAGGCAGCTGGTCATTCACAGTTCATCTCACTCCTTTTTTACTGTCTACCTTCCTCTTCTTATCTTTGTAACACATTAAAGTCCGCAAGATAAATACTACCACTAGATAGATTCAGTTACTACAGTCACAGCAATAATCCACAATTCGTGCCGGTAATGAGTGTCACGGGAGAAACTGCTTGTTTGGATATCGCTAAAATCAATCAAATACAGCAGCAACGCTTATTTGCATAATATCTACCTAGTCCATAGTCATTATCCAGTCAGAGGATGCAGCTCTGTGGTTCATATGCCTTTCTTGACCTTATTGAGTTCAATCTCTCTGACGTATTCCCGTTCATTACAAATTCATAACTATCCCTGAGCAATCAACTAGTTACTTATACAGTAAGCAGTATACACACTCAGCCCCACTACTACTACCAATAATACTACTACATTAAATAATACTACTAAGAAAATTATTGGTGGTACCATTTCTACTACTAAATATCACACCAGGAACATTACTGGTAATAAAACTGCCACTGATATGATCAAAAGTGCAACTAGTCGCAGTTATTCGTTACTGTTTGCTTGAACAACCGCTCGGGCTCTTTTTGATAACAGCGTCATCAACAGAGTGAAACGTTATGCTCTTGTTCGACTCCATTCAAATCCAGCAACGGATGAATTCCAATATTACCAGTGTAATCAATAGATTAGACTCTAACTTTCGCTGAATTTACAAACACAATGTGTTAAATCAGTTTATGAGTGGTAACCGTTCAAAGCCAGTGACAGAACAGAGCTACATAGTGTATTGTATATGTTCAGAAAATCTGTTCAGATCCCTCCTGGATAGCCAGGTGGTTAAGTGTTCAATTCACACTGGTTTACCGAAAATCCGGGTTCCACTGCGGGGTCTCCTTGGATGATTACTGCTGATAATTCCAAACAAGCCGGATGAAAATGTTGTGGTTTTCAATAGTAAGTTGAGCCCTGATGCGGCGCGATGAGGCATTTCACATGCAAATCAGATCTCATGTGATCTATAACGATCATGGGTTATTACAAAGGATCCGGCTGTTGTTTCGATATGGACGCAATATTTGGCCGGACGGGGGCTGCTGGATTATAACTTGACCGCCGCGACATCACGAATACATACTGAAAATGAAATCCAGACTTTCTTAAATCAGTTAAGACGTAGCGCGAATCCGAGATTTTTCTCGTAGCAAACGGTCAATAATGGCGCGTTGCAATTTTTACCTTCCGTGAAGTTCTCATCAACACTGATTTCTTTGCTGGTTCCTGTCCTTGCACTCCCTATCAAAGCAACAAACAATTGGGCCAGTGCGAGAGACTAGAAGGCCCAAGTTGGAGTCAGGGACGGGAATACCGTACGGCTCACTTAACCTTGAGACGTAGCAACAAGCAGAAAGAAACATTTGTGTGGGGACAATTTGTTTATCCTGTGTTGCATGGATAAGAAACTAGATAGACCGAAGAATGAATACGTCACTAATCGCTATAAAATTGGGTCCAATTTTTAACATTGCACACCCTAAATTAATTCTGATCAGTCTGCCTACTGAATTTCTGTTGTAAAAGTAAAAAGTACTTTGGCACTAACGGTCGATGACCCTTCGTGGTAAGTGTCTTCAATAAAATCGCCGTTTAACCCTTCTAACTGCCATTTGATTTCGTTTCTCATCTTTTTGCCTCCGTTCAGTGTACAAAATAAAATTTCACTTTATTACTGGAGCCAAAATCCGCCCGCAGTATATCGAAAAAGATGTGCCGTATGATATGTTGCATGTACCCATTCGATAGTCGGCAACAGCCGCGGTAACCGAAACGTCGACTGACTGCCATCAATTCCGAAAAAGCTGTATAGCCGAACGCCAAGCTCCTACATAAAATCACGCTTGGATGTATGGGTCAATGTGCGTAATCCCCAATTGCTAACACCCTCACTTTCGGTGTTACCCTAGAGACTAAATACGTGCGAATTAATTTAGGTGGAATCCTCTTCGTGGCTAACATTTCTAGGGTATACTATTTGATGTGGAGTGCGTCGAATGAGTACTGATAATGTTCCGGAAATACTGCCGACCAAAACACGATCCCGTTTAGGTTCCACTTTCCGCAAAACACAGCCGAATTAAGATATAGGGTGACAAACTGCTAGAGGTGGTATTTAGGTTGGTGGACAAGCAGCTCGATATTGAAGCAGTACTCGTCCAGTCTATACTACTGCTAATGGAAAAGGCAATATTGTAACTGGTAAAACACATTCAACAACGATATCTCACTAAGGCTATGGATTATAAGGAAAAAAAATTGAAGCTCAGCACCCACATGAGCATGCTGTATGATTTCTTAACTCTGGTTCACTTTGAAAACTAGCATCAAGGGATCAATAATCTAATAAATAATCAGTAAGTCCCCGACTACAGTAATAAGGTACATTCTCCTAGGATGCGACGAGGCAGATGAATTTCAGGGACAAAGTGGTAGCAGGCCTGAAGCGGATATCACGTCATTTGTCGTGCTCAAGAAATCTAGCTATGTAAACCAAGATGACTTCCTTCAGGACTCAAGAGATTAAGCCTTTGTAGGCAAAATTCCGAGGAACTTTTTCATTATCTCATCCTTTGGGAAATTCTCATTACGTAGTATTCTTCTTAAAATCGACATGACTGGGAGGAACAGCACGTACAAGGTAAAACAGCTCAACAAAATTGGGTTTTGATAAACTCTACTTTCCCGGCTGCAGTTTTACCCCTGTCGAGAAAAAACATCTCATTAGTTGCACAAACAGCTCGCAAAAGAACCAAAAAGGAATCGGCCACCCATACTTGTCGATTATCTGAAGCTATAACAAGTAACACACCAATCACACAATCAATCAGTCAACCAGCCAGTGAATTGCCAAAACTATCTATCTATCTAATATGCTCAATGAAGATATATATATATATATATATATATATATATATATATATATATATATATGTCAACCAGTCAGTTTTTCGTGATATTCATTTCAACTCCCGTTTCTTTCTGCAGCTTGTTTCCCGAGATGTGAGTTCCAAGTACCTCCACCCATATTTTGCACGCTTTCAGTCTCACGTATGTTATAGCTTACCGGGGCCTATCAAAAAGTCCTAAAGTAACCATAATGAATTCTAATCATCATCTTCAGCAGAAAATTAAGAACATTCCACCTGAGTGTGTACTCCCTAGAACAAATAATCAGCACCTCAGTGATTACTACATAAAGCCATGCTCGATTATATAACCCGGACTGCTGTAAGACCTGGAAACACCTATAGCAGATGTACTCACAATACAGTATCTTTCTTCTGACCGTTTTCTTTTCCGTTCCTTCCGAAGCCAGAAGATACAAATGTAACAACCATGTCATATCCATCATGGCATTCTGCAACAATTCTGCAAACAGGGGCGGTTTTTTGGAGGACGGGAAGGCAACAGGGGACCATTGCTTTCTTCCAAATGAAGGAAGTAGAACAAATTGGCAGGGCTAGTACTGCGGAATTTCTGAACAAACCTGTGGTTGATCAATATAGTCCACCCACCCACCCGATAGGCAAACAGATAGATGGGTAGACAAACAAACTGACAGACAAACTCACAGACGGGAGAATTTAAGACGTGGTAGAGCGAACAATCAGATAACTGGATCCGTGGGGATGGTGGATGTGAGCAAGCAGAAAGACAGCCAAATCAAAGATTGATAGCTAAACAGACAGATAGTTAGACAAACAGGGAGACGGATAGGCAAACAAACACGTTGAAAACGGACAGCAGGAAGGAGAACGGAAAGGAAAGTGAAGGTAAACTAAGTGTTCGAAAGATACTACTCCAATGAATGGACGGTCACTTGTATTTGCATTCTGTAGGATGGAATGTTTACGACTTGTGCATCAATAATAACAATACACAGTCCCTAGATGTTGTGAATCGCTTTCACCTCGGTACTTTGAAAAACTTTCCAGCATTCTTGTTTTACCTGTACTTGTTCCGCGTCCAGGTGTTTACTTGTTCACGTATGAAGATATGGTGCATGAAGGCCATTTTTGGAATCTGATACTTATCTGTCAGACATTAAAAAACAAGGTGTGATCATACAGACCGTTTAGAATGGTTGTACATTCAGCTGGAATATGTATATGGCTAGATAAGGATGCTTTGCATTGAAGGCCCATGCAAATGCATAGTAGTACAAGAGTATAAAGTGGGACCATGTGTTTGCGTGAGTCTATGCGGTTATGTTTGCGGAAATGGGAGGGAAGGGGCGATTTTATTACAAAGGTAACAACAAGCTGACTTTCAGGGGTATTTCGTCCGTGATACACATTTGGAATAAAAGTCTTCGAATACTAGGCGTATGGAAGTCGGAATTTAGTGTCAATTGAAACTCTTGAAGTCCATGAAAGAGTACATATTTTGAACTGAGCACGGAAATTCATTTGTTTCATTGAATGTTGTTCACTGGGGTAAAACAGGTGAATAAATTTCCCAATAAAATTTATAAAATTTGTTTGCTTTGGTTTTGACATGTCTGTACGTGTTTTCTGGCTGTTCAGACAAATTCACCCGGATCTTCCTCTAGTTGTGTACCGCTTGTCCGAGATATGTCCTGCTTCCCAGGAGTAAACGAAGAATTGACCGCTCCACCGGAACTGGTTAATAAACGGAAGGCACCAGGCGCGGAAGGGGTAGCTGACTTGGTCTCTTCTAGCGGTTTGCTCGAAGTGGGTTTCGTCGTTGGAGGTGTTTGACCTGTTTTCGACGTCATGGGCCTAAGTCGTACTGACTGGTTCTCACTTTCTGTTACGCTCAGTGACTGACTACGACTGTTGGACGATGTGCTTCGTCGGTCGCCAGTACTCCCACTGTTACTGCTTGCCGGTGGTGGGGGCAAAGGTGGAGGAGCAGAAGCTCGAGCCGAAGGCGGCAACGGGGGTGGACTAAATTCAGGATGACCGAGAGGGGTTAGTATTGGTTGGCGAGAGGAATAGAGTGGAGGCGGTTGCGGTTTTATTTCATCGTTCGGTTCGGAAGACCGGCTGCTACGCTGCTCCAGACTGGGCGTGGGACTAAGCGGATGTCTGTGATGGTGATGATGATGATGATGATTGGATCGACGGGAATGTGGTAAAAATCCTTGTGGGGAACTGAGCGAGCTGGGCTTACCCAGTTCTACCGTTACTGGACTCGGCCCACCTAACCGGGCGGTACTCACAGATTGGTGGGACTTGTACATGTTCCATAACCTTTCGACAATTTCCGACGCGACAAGTTCTCCGGCGTTTTGCGCCACTAACCGAAGTATGAACACTCCATCTTGTCGTAAATACGAATCCACAAAAGCAAACGTACGCTTTTTGTCACCCGGTTCGAGTGCATCACGCAGTTTGAGGAATTTCCTGATAAAATGCACACGATTTCCGTGAAAGCTCGATTTATATGACCAATAAAGAAAACTGCTAATATTGACTGCTGCAACCAGGATGAACCAGAACCATAAAAAAATAAAAATCTTCTCATTAAACATATTGATCGGTAAGACGCACTGGACTGTGTGACGATGTGTGTTTGCCAACTTCCGCACCTCAAAATCACAGAGGGTGATTCGGGGGAAATTTCCAGATTCCTGCCACATGTAACCTTCGGCCAGATCTCGGAGCAGATCCAGACCGTAGAATGTATAGTTCGTTCCAAGAATACGATTCATAAAAAAGAACTGTCCGACAACATTCAGAATGTATAGAGACTTGGTGATCAAATATAGACAAATCAGATAGTTCCCATAGCGTTTTCCAAACCACAAACAACAGCTTTTGGCCAGACAGTGCCGACATCGAACTGCACAGCCGGATCTATACTCGCGTTGGGCTGTCAGGGCATCTTCCACGTGACGAGCCACGTAGGTCACATTGGATTTACGAGTTTCCGGATCCTTGATCATTTCGATTTCACATGCCACTTCCATTATGCTGGATAACTGCACAGGATGAAGACGGACGGGAAGGAAGGGGAATTACTGCAAGCTTATTGCTAACATTCCCCAACTACGTACACGTATGAAGGGCTATAGGAAATTTCGAAGTGAAACTTGAAGTTAACACTGTTTTCAGGTGGTTATTATCAACGAAGTCAAAAAGTAAGATAAGTTTAACTCCAGAAGAGATATTAAAAAGACTTGAAAAATCTTGTAACACGAAGAAGTTTCTTTTCGATATATCACTTCAGGCATTGACATATATAGTACTGGGTAAAAGAGAGTATACGTGCAGCTAAAGATAGCAGAGAGTGAAAAATGTTCTTCACAAATTGTGTATGTGTTCATTGCCATGAAAACTGTTCAGTTGTTCTTAGATAATGAATTATTCGTTAACCTTCAATGGATCGTAGTGCAGCAGGAAGCCACTGGTCATCACAAAAAGTATTGGAAGCATAGCGCAAAAATACACATTAGGAAGAACCCAGCAGATTTTAATCACAACTGCTGAATAAGCTACTTACTCACTACTTTGTTAATCCCTAAGCCTCCATCGGTATTTTCAGGTTGGTTTTACTTAAAAGGTATTGTGTTTTCCAAGGCTTTCTCCACAATTGCTTAGAACTTCAAATGTGTTTAAAGTGCACTACAATTTTTGCAGCCGGCGGTCATATTATTAACAAAGTTTTATGTAAGTGCTTGAAAGAAATATGTTGATTGGCAGCTCATCTATGTCAGTAGTGGAAGATCAAATATAAAGTGTGTCCATGTTGATCGAACACGTGAGTGCTTACAGTGTTCATAACGGTGAATAAGAGAGTAAAGGTATTGAAATACGTTTCGTGACGTACTTCGTTGATCATTTCCATTCCATTAATGTTAAATAGTTACCAAATGGTACTTATTACCCCAAACAGACAGTGTTACATCTTTGTCTGTTTGGTAAGCTAGCAAATGAATTCAACAATAGGTTGCTAGTCGTTTTTCAACTTTTGTTGTCCATTTTTCGATATTCACAACAATCTGATAATATTTTCCTCAACAAATGAGACAAGGCCAGTGGTAACCATGATGTACGTATTTTAATCTATTCCATCTCTATTTTGATAATAGTATAGTATTCCTGGAGGGGAGTCGAAACAGATTAGAGGCTGCGGAAAGGCAAAGCACACGTCTGGGCGGGGAGACTCAAACCAGGAATTCGTGGTCAGATGTGACATGGCTGATTGTCTGCCGTCGGCGAACTGAACGACTGATCGTCACTGACTCCGATCTTTGATATTATTCAATCCCACCGGAGTCATCTATTCTAAATTCGACCATGGGAACACTCTTTCTTGTGAAACTTGTGGCACCTTGGCGATAGCCTGCTGAATGGTTGAATCTAGACAGTTTTCTCGTAACACTATTTATCATGGGGAAAAGAAGATGGGGACTGCAACAATACGAAAAGTGTAAAGACACAATTTAGGCATCACCATATATGGACCAACGAGAGGGTAGGGGAGCTTTGAGAATGTTGGTGACAAGCAACTACAAATAGACCAGTCACAAGGGTTTTCCCAGAAAAGACACGCATATTAAGTTAAAATAAAATTTCTATCCAAATAAAATACAATTTTGTAGACTGACTTATATTTATCTCAATATAACCCTAATTAGGGGATTTTCGATTAGAATACTGACCAATCCTTCATTGCTGGTCTGAAATAGAAATATGGAACTGCTTTACGCACAACACACTACTTTTCAGTCTGTCATGCATGCGGAAAATTATGTTCTTTTTGAGCTTTTTATAGGAAGCTCATAGATCAACACAGAATCTGCTAGATAATAATGAGAGTCAACTGAATTATACGGTTGATCAAATCCTTCGGGGAGAATCATTACACCACTTGTTTTGCCCGATCGGTCTATGTAGGTGTGTGGCGACTTCGTGGCCATCAATTATGTATCAACTACCAGTTCCTCCACCCGGTCATAGAAACACTACATTTCCCAAAGGGATTGAGCGCTTTGTAGAATAATTAATAAGTTTCATCCGATCAATACGTTGATTATAAAAGGAACTTGGGGGGAGGGGGGAAAGCAAGTCAGAAGCGGCAATGTTGAATCAAATTGGAACATATTATTGGTTCAGTGAACGGCAACTTTCTTTACTGTGAGTCCTGGATGAACAAGTCCGACACACCGCATACGTAAACGACTTGTCCCAATCCGTGAGCCCTGGGATCCAACCGAGTGCCCTGGTTTAATCAGAAGCCTTCCAAATGTGTTCAATGGGAAGAAGAGTTTCTGCTGTATTGAATACCTTCATAACTACTTTCATAGAATAAGAAAGCTGTCTCAGACATCATGATATTTTATTATTGTTTTTAGTTTAGAGGCTTCGTTTTACCCAATATTTCCAAACGAAGCACTTCAGGTGAGCTTTATGAGTGCTGAATGAAATTCTTATGTAGGTGTATGTTCTTGTATGATAAACAAAAGATAAGGCAAACAGACAAAAATTATATGTACGCCTAAGCGTCCCGATCAACTGTGGGTTTACTACAACGTAAAAAGTGTATCCGAGCAACTAGTAGCTTTTCTACACCTGAATAATGTAGGGCAGACGAGTCATTTTATGTTATTCCAACTATCATTTGATTCTGATCAGTCTTTGACTTCGTTTAGTTTGCCCTGTCAGATTTTGACAAATTTAGAACTGACGCAATTGTGCGATCTTTTTTCGAGGTGGCAATCAAACCCATGGTAATAATGTCCATCAATCTTTGGTACCTCGTACGCTTTACAGCTGAGTCAAAAGGCCGTATCGACCGCAAATCGGTAGCATTGGTTACCCACTGCAAGCTTAGTGGAAAGCTGCACCCACCAGTTAGTCAGCTTATAACTTGACAATGTTTTACTGGATTTCCAGTACGAACCAAGTTCAGTTATGGCAACTCAAACTTCACAAGGAAGATGTTCTATTGTGTGCTGAGATGTAGCGTATCCGTAATCGCGAAGTATGTTCCCAGCGGATACCAAAACCTGAAGTACTTTTGGAGAATAAATGAAATAGTTTGATTTCAAAATGCCCGTATCTCAGTTGGTAGAGAGCAGCTGTCCCAAAGCATTGGTCTTGTCCATGCGCGGACTCGAATCTAGCCCGGGCCAACGACTATTCACAAAAAGTCCATTTTTTTAATTTTATCAGAAATGTGCACCACGTTTTAGAACTATCCAAAATATATACTGGTCCTTCGGACGCTCTCGAAGTTTATTCACGAGAAAACTGATATTTTTTAAGTGGCTAGTCATTTCGCGTCATTTCGAGTGAAAGAATTCCTCTCTCATTCATTGATATCGATGCCTGAAGTCAAATTATTTTCTCACTCTACTTTCTTCTTTCTCAGCAACTGGAAAATTCACTCAGCCGTAAAAAGCCACTCACAGGTAAGTTGCCTAATCAGGAGAATAATTGAATGTCGCGTGACTAATATCTTTCAGCAGACAGAAGTGAGCAACAAATAGATTCCGCAGATCAAAGTCATAAGTGTAGGTCAGTGTCATGAGTAATTAAAGCACGGTGAATTGAGACACAGTTGAACCAAGACAGAAGAGCACAGGTGAATAGGCCTACCAGAACACACTTCTGAACAGACCTGTGAGTCACCGCATCGCAGTCGAGCAAGTCACGCAACGAGAGTGCTCAACAGAAAAGACTAAGAACAATAACATCCTACAGGGATTGGAATTTTCCACTCAACCCCTTCACCCATCAGGTTACTGAGATTGAAAAGAGAACATTTGAAATAAGACTGGTTACCAATGAAACCATATGCGGTTCTCCTTAAGTTTCCGGGACTCAAATATGGAGGGGAACAACGATTAGGTAAAAGATTTATCTTAAAAAAGCTTCGGGCTGGCAGACCTTGTTCATGGAAAAACATACTTGCCAGAAACTAGGAAAAAATCAAATTATACACAAAGCACAAAGCTAACATAAACATTACTTTCTAATGGTACCTCATTTTTGCAAGCTAATATCTAACCTGAGCTCCCATTTTCAGGAAAATTATCGTCAAAGGATCAAGATCGTCACGGAAAGCTAAAATAACTAACTCAGGAACAGTTGTTTCTAACCACCACCAGGGATAGACAAAAACTGAACACAAGCAACACGGTTTTAAAATATCCGAAGCTGAGTTTCCGGCTAAGGGTAAAGCGGAAGTAACACACTGGGAATTTGAAAATTTTGTTATTTTCTTCCTTAACGACGTAATGCCATAGACCTTCTGTCCAGTTCAAATTTGCACCAACCACCCATAAAAGGTTACTGAGTTTCGTTTCAGTAAGTCATGGTTTGACGACGATTTGGGTATTGTTGCCATCTCAGCGTAAAGGAGAGATCCGAATTAATTTGCTTTTTGAAGGAATAAATGCGCCGGCTAACAATCAAGTGAGGATTACCGAGAGAATGAGGATTACAACTTACCGCTAGCTGCGTTAACTCAGTTGGCAATCTGACGCTTTTATCTCATCCAAGTCTACTCAGTTACTTTTCCAACTTATCTGATGTTTTAGGAGAAGGGCCAATAGGAAAAGTAATTTATTCTCCTGTAGAAAGTTTTATCTCCTTATCCAGCTATGAAGTCTTTAGGCGAGCGGCGGGGCTTCATGCTCCGACAGATATGCCATCAGGTACCAGAGGTGACTTGGGAACCAACTGACGGTCAGGTAATCTTACTAGTTATGCAGATTACAGTCTAAGGTCAAGCAATATCAAATCATTCTGGCCCATAATCAACCAAAATCAGTGATCAGAACCGCAGACAATGATGCACACCGCAAATTAGAGCACAATTTCGAGAAAAAAAGGAAAATGTTTATTATGCGTTGCTAAAATGTAGTTTGTCTAATAAATGTGCTCGTGCTTGCAAAAGAATTGTATGTAAGCTAGGATCATCTGTGTCGTCGAGTTAACCAAACCATTCATAAAAACCCACAAGCAATACAAACTACTATCAACTACCAGATTCCCATGCGTGGCGAGATTGAATTCTAAGTGATTATACCACACAACAACAATTGAACAACTGCAACTGAGCACAAAAAAACAGGATTACTTACGATATATCACAGAATACACAGCAGTTGTTACGTTCCAGTTGCTCATCAACCACAACCCCACCCCAACCAAGAATCGAGATTCTGCGAAAATGTTTTCAGCCAACTAGAATGCGTAAGTCTTTTTGCAACTTGTTGTGCTTTACCACCGAATTGTCACGCCTGATAACGCGAGACACCATCAGCAACACAACAGAACTGATAAGGCTTATCTTTTTTCGCAGACAGCACTCGAGGAAGTGATACGAACAAAAACCGAGAGTCTCGAGTGGGAACAAATGGTCTTGATCCGCGTGGTACGGATCCCATAAAAAGCTAGGCTGTACATAGATGTCCAGAATTATCTCTGGAACTGGTTAGTAGGATTTCCGTAAATTTAGTTCAAACCAGTCCGGAGCTATACTAAACAGGAGAGTGAAAACAAATCTTGAATCGCAGAATAGTTGTATCACAGGATACTTGAATCTGTATGCTCACTTTACTACCTGTGGGAATGAAATGACTGACGGCGGTTGAGAGCTTCGAGTCACTGATCATCAAACTGAAGGCGGATGTATCAAACACCATGAACACTGGTGATATTCTCTGCAAACGTGGTTTATTCCAAGTCCCACGGCCATGGTTACCGGTTGATGGTGAGCCCTCGTGATTTCTCTGTATACTTTCTTCCAAGCCTGTGTGACTGGAGAAAACTGACCCTGGTGAAGGTCCCAAGCTGACGTGTTGGTCGTTTTTGCAAATGCCTCATTCGTGATTCACGAGAAGCTTGAAGCAGTATCTCAATTTTACTTGGAATGTCGACGATGTAGGATATATCATTCTGTGGATTCTGCAACTTTGTCAATTTGTGGACTGGAGAAACTACTACACCCTACTAATTACTGTGCAAGGTTTTCTATATATGCACTTTACAAAAGAAACTAACCTATACGAAGCCTCGATTTTTATGAATAACTAGTAGTGTTTACAAGGAGAGGCCGTTATTGCTGTAGCAGACAAGTAGTGGAGTTCCTGTGTTCCAAACTCCTCCTTGGTATGAAGATATATGAAAGATTTTCTGTCGCTAGGTTTGTTTTGTTTTCAATTTTCTCGCTTATACTTACTCCATCCGGTAACAAAAATGATTTGGGTATCTTAGTTCGATTCTGGTCAAAATAAGAACATGGTCAGCACAATGAGGGTAGTCTGATATGGATTCCGTACACTTTGTGAAAAGTTTCCAGTAGTGGAGTTTGTCTTTAGCCTAGGCGTAAATAAAACTTCTTTAAGTTCCCAGAAGTGATAAATACCGAAAGCCTGGAGCCAAACAAGCTGTTGTTTTCACTTATATTTATCAACATGCTCTCACAGTTTCACTCTATAACTCTTCCATACAGTGGAACAGTGGTGACTGAACCAGTTATTTTCTACAGCGTTTTGTTCAGTTCAATGTGACTAATCAGATTTTCCCTACATTTTAACGGAAATTTTAGTTCATAAACTTACTAAAGTCCTCAACCAAATACAATTTAATACAATACATGCTCCAGTCCCGACCATCCCATGAAACAATGTGAATTTATGTAGGCAGCAGTTGAACGAATCTCTTCCTGAGAGTGAAGTTACAAATTACTTCTTGTCAAGTGTTATTGTCTGAGAGGTAACTTGCAACAAGCATCTGTTCTGGCCAATAGGAAAAAAATCTAGGTTTCACCTGAAGGCCTTTCAAGAGAAGGCTTTCTTGATGCCGTTCTCTGGAAATATGTTTTCATGATCAGAAAATAAGAGTCAATTGAGCTAAATATATTTTGTTATCTCGATGGGGTGGAAAATTACCACACAGCAAAGGCATATTTAGTTCGCTCTTCGTGCGTATTCGCTAAATTTTATTCCACTGGATGCAGAAGCACTGCTTATCAAACATTTTCCAAAAATTGCCTGTCAGAATAGTCTTTCACAAAGAGATGTTCAAGCATTTGACGGGCAACCGTGACATATTCAAGATAAAATGAGGGAAAATTTCTTTCACTATCTCCTATAGTTCATCTATCCAAGTATTTTAAATCAACCCACTCCAGTCGACAGTTCGGACAAGGCAAACAGTGCTGTTATGAGGAAATGCGGTTGCGTTTTTAGTAGTCAACAATGAAAGCTGCCTTTTGACTGTATGAAAGTATTCCTATTAGGCCGCATTTCAGGTCCCGATCGGTGGGCCGTGAATTATCCGATTCCGAATGCTCCAGCTGTGTCGACCGAAATGTGATTTCTCCGAAGAATTCTTCGAGCAAATCATCCTGGAAACGAAGAAAACTAGGGTATTCACTGAATTCCATTTATTGTGTACCAGTGATATATAAACAGCTTTGTTTACAATCTGCACAGCTACCTTCAGTGGTGCGTCAGACGCATCCTTATGCTACTGTGACTGGATAAAGTGCTGACGGTTATATGTATTTTGTAACGTGTCAGAACCCTTCCTCCGACTCACCAAAACTGCTTCTGGAAGTGCAAAACTGCTAGTCTAGTTCAAGCATTGTGATTAACTTGTTCTTTTATCTTCTCAAAAGAGTTTGTTCTGCCATCTCAAATGTGAATTGTGGAGACAGACTGAAAAAGGTAGTGATTGATTCGATTTCGGCTAACCTGACAGCAACTTATGGCTTCATTTATTGAAAAAAGATAATACTAGGCGTTGAAGAATAACGACTGATGCACTGATCACCGGGTTGTTGAAGATTCTTCATTATTCTTCCCGAAGTTTGCTCGAGATCACAGTCTATGATTTCCAGTCAACACTTCTGTGGAACTTTCTTAATTTGGTGAGTCTTCGTTCCTTAAAGATAAGCAAATACGGCACTGGGGACAGCATACATCACACCGATAGTGCAAGATTTTACACTGCATTTGTGAGCACTAAAGCATTCTCCCGTGATGCGGCTTTGCATTCGTGTATAGTTATTATCATGGTACAATGATATTACCAAGTTGGCTAATGATGAAATTTTTACGAATGAAGACCCGATCTGGATAATCGTCACCCTATGGATTTATTGGCATTATGCCTCAAATAGATCTACGCACATTCAGTTTTGCTTCAAGTCAAGTCAATTCTATTTCTCATGCATTCAAAGAGGTGAAATTTAGTCACGAAAAATCCGCTCCCATACATAACTCTTGGTTTACTAAACAGCACGGTTTCCACAAGATTTTCTGCACAAAATGGCATTTGATTAGATGCACCAAACATAATTCTTGCGGTATTTGGCGAGATACAGCCTAGTAGAATACTGACATGAGATTTTTTGAGAATAAAAACGTTTAATTTCGTGGCCTGTCGAGGATGCGGAAACGCACCTGTTATGAACACAGTGGTCAGAATGAATGAACAGAATGAGCGCAACAAACTTTGTTGCATTCA
Organism: Fasciola hepatica; assembly: GCA_948099385.1. Classification (NCBI taxonomy): domain Eukaryota; kingdom Metazoa; phylum Platyhelminthes; class Trematoda; order Plagiorchiida; family Fasciolidae; genus Fasciola; species Fasciola hepatica. The sequence continues at coordinate 1,466,394 of CANUEZ040000126.1, read as the reverse complement.
TCAAAATGGGATCAAACACTATCGGTGAGATGCTGTTGGGGGTACTCTAATAACCATGGAATGAAAATGAGCTAAACAAGTTGTTATAAGAACATATTTGTAAGCTCTTCTGGGCCGGCCGGAATTACAAACTAGTCAGAAACTATTTGGAAACTTATTGTACCCCCAAGGGCATGCTGACTCTTTTAACATTATGATCAATAAAGTGCGAATTCATACTTATATTGTTCACGGGTTTCACCAAAAATTCTTGTTTGCGCTTGATGCGCTTGTCTCGAAAACAGCTGCTTTTTTCCGGAAGAGATAACTTCAAATCAGATCGTGCTCTCATCCACAGGAAATCAGCCGTATCCGTTGGACTGTATACACAAGTTGTTGAACATCTAAATAATGTGTATAGCAGCCGCCGTTGACGTTTGTGTTATTATGGTGTCAATAAGGTACACACAAATAAACACCTTATTGAATCACTATCACGAATACCCAATAGAAAAAAAACCTAGGTAATCGCGGTAAATGCGTATGTACAATTCCCTTTGTCACGAATACCACTAGATATCCATAGCTAGTAAAATAGGTTACTTAAAAAACGGTAAAGCTGGAAGTAAACCAACAGACATTTTGGTGAAAATATGAATAGATCATCTCCCACTGAACCACTAATCATCATGTGATAGATGCATAGTACTAAATCACGGAAATCGTTGGCAGGTTAGTAACAACTCCCTCGGTAAAATACAATGTTTATTTTAGTATCCAAAGTTACTCCCTACCGAAAATACCAGAAGAAAATTTGGTCTTCGTACACCGTTCAGATTTCAATTAATTTATAAAGGCTTCGCAATTCTGCTTCAGTTGTATGTCACACGGGATCCCATTCACTTAATTATTCTGTGTTAGAACACCCTGTCATAGTTGCACAGATAAATTCGCGAACAAATCAACACGAGGTTAGTCGGAAGATCTGAGGTTTGTGCGCGAAAGGTAGAGTCCAAAGAACATTAAGCCAAACAAAGTATTATCAGTCCCACACTCAGCTAGCAAATACTTGTGAGGCATATAAGTTCATCGAAGACAAAAACAGCGATGACACCTGTCATGGGGGTCGAAAGGAACAGTTTCCTGATGCCTGGATTATTCAAACATAACACTGCCACAGAAGTGCTTTGCCAGACGAGACCAGAATCAATTGATAGGCATGGACAAATATAAATTTATTATTGTTGGTGTTAACAATATGATTAGTCTTTTCATTTGTATCGCTCAGCACTTCCCACTGGGGGACACTGCCAACTAGAAGCGGCAGAAGGGCAAAAATCTCAAGACCCCAGAGGTGAATAGCTCACTCTAAAGTCCGTTTAGCTTCACGCAACTGCCCTGTAGTTGAAATTTCGAAAACTCTCGCTCAAAGGTTACCCTGCTCAATTTAGGCCTTCCATGGTCTATAATCTTTGTCTTTTCAACCTAAAATGGTCATATTCACCATATCATAACATTTTCTCTCACTCTTGAACAGTGAAATGGGAAAGACGAATGGGTTTGTCGAGATGGGCGAACTTTCCGTGACATACATTTAGGAGTAAACAGTCTGGTCCGATGAATTCGTGATAGTCGTACCAGGACATTAAGGGGTTTAACAGATATGCAGCGTTTCCCATTGAATTTGATAACTTTACTGGCTTGTTGGCTAAGGAAAGATGGTAAGTTTGAAACACAGAAACGACGCGTGAGGTATCATACATTCATACAACAACCAGTCGCAAGGTAGCTGTTTATTTTCCAAATTAAACGCCCTGAGCACTGAGCGACAGTGGAAATACAACTACAGTGTAAAATGCTCAATGTTATTGGATCAGTTTGTGCGGAAATAAACCACAAACAAATACCTTTGGTTTGCACCGAATGCAAGCCTACAACGGTACAAGCAGCAATAAGGAAAAAGATTTACAGGCAACTGATTTACGTAAAATCTGGGAGGCATTTATGGGTTTATTCACTGAGCTACAGAACCAAATTCTCAGCTCTGAGAAACATTCAGAATTCGGTCATTTTTTGCCCTAAGATAATGACAAAACCATAAAAGCCATATTGGGTATGCTAGTTCAAGTATTTGGTTCACTGTTTTAGTTTTCAATACAATTACCGTAGATCCTTGTGCTTAATGGTATGCCCGTCTACTGCATTGATGCGGGCACAGCGAAGGAAAAACGCGCTAAAGAGCTAACAAACTAGCCAGTAACAATGGAAAATGTTCTCTCAATTTTTATCGTAAACAGAGATGTGTTGTTTGGCAATGAGGTATCAGTGAGTAAACCTTGGAACGAAGTTGGAAACCAATGGGCCGAAAGAGAAGAATTCCGAAAATGATAAGTCCGCTCTGGACTTGGCACCACTTGTAGGCCTCGATTGACACGGCCGAGGATAACGAATGGTAGACGTAAATGTATCAGATCAGGGATCAGTTCAGAGTGTATCGGAAAAACCGAGCACCACGTGATATGTAACGGGCGAATGTTTATTTTTTCAATAACATTTCGTTGTCGGAAAATATCGTAGTCAGTCGACATTTCGATTACCGGGGGTAACTTTTTTCAAGACAAGTTTAACAGCGGTAACCGAAACGTCGACTGAGTACCATATTTTCCGCCTAAGCTGTGCCACCAGAAAGAACACTCAGCTAAGAAAGGGCAGAAACCTTCTAATAAATGAAGTAATGATTAGGAATTGGCCAGTCAATACCATAGAAGAAAACGGCACTCCAAGTATGAAGGAACTTTACTTGAAATTCTAACTCCTTACTCAGAAACTGTTGGAATAAAAGGCCCATTCCTATCAAGCTTGTCCCGAGGCTTCCAAAACAAGAGGCTATCAGTCAGCTCGTAATTTATATAAGTTAAGAGGTAAACAGGGACAGTTGCTGAATGGAACTGAAAACCAAATAGGACAACAACTGCCCGAATAACAAGCTGACTAATAGGAAGTTAAATTGCTTTAAAAATTTCCACACAATATATACACCATTCCATTTGAATTTTTCGGGAAAGGATCACATTTTTAAGGATGATCACCATATGCAATTCGACTATTTGTTTTCGTTAACGGGTTGTAGTGTCATCTTGGCCACACTATTGCAGATGTTTTTCGAATCTACCCTTTCAGCCTTTATGTGATCGAAAAGATGTAGTTTCAAAATTTAGGAGCATTGCGGACATGGAATCCGGTAATTCGGTACTTAAAGTTTGTTACGAAATTTGCCGTGGGTAAACTCAACTACACAAGAGAAGCCATTCAAACAATGACAGAAAAGAGTTCACAAAGATTTTGCAAAGCGCCCCGCATTTTAACAACTTTATGAGAGAGGTCATTTTTCCCTTTGATTCTGTTTTGGTCGTTCTTGTACTAATGTTGGCGCCGAGATCTGATCCACAGAAAAGTGATCATTTGAAAGCAGCACGAAATTTAATTATTCATTTGAAGGTTTGCATCACACAAATTCCCGAATGCGTGCTAAAAATCGGTCCACCTCTCTTTTTAAGAAGGCTCACAGTTTATCTTACTATCTTTTGCATTAGTTGAAATTTGGCTACCCTGCCAAGCTAATGTTTTTTGAGCAAAAGAAAGAAACGATCCCAATTAATCATGAATTGGAGGGATTGCGAAACTATTTTTGACTTTTTACAGTCAAATGAACTTAATAGTGTGGAGAAGGACAACTTTTGCAGTCCTAGATGACGTGGTATAACTCCAAGCAGAATTTCAGCCTGTCATAGACGTTTTGGTAGTTTTACGTACTGAGAATGTTTCTGCATTCAACCCAGAAGTTCCATGATTACAAAGTCTTCTGTATTCAAACAACGGTGGTACCAGCTATGCTGAACTTTTGAAATAGATTTCTCATTGAAAAATACACAATTGTAATCTAGCATTTGTAAGCATCACTATCTACTGTTTGTCCCTAATTTTAACCTAGCAGCCAACAATAAAACATGACTAGGTAGCAGGGAATTCGCCTATCGATTACGTTTCTCTATGGAATCAAGTAACGCAGCAAAACTCACGATTCACGTAAATCTTGCTCCAACGTGCACATCGCATTTATTTCACAAATCTTTTAAAGATTTACGGAAACCACCAGAACAAAAAGGCTACTTTAATGAGAAAGTTTGATGCCGAGATGGTAGAACAATGATTATATCACAAGATGCGATAATCACTCAGCACAAATGAAAAAGAGCACGCGAAAACGCGAGAACTAGTGTCACGTGACGGTTCATCGTGATCACTTTAGGTAATTTAAAATAAAGCTTTCACCGATTCAAACTGGATAACCGTAAATCTGTTGACCTTGAAACGTGTGCCAATTTACCAAGTGCTACAAAACCTCCTTATATCTGCTACCAATTTACGAATTGCTTCTTCCGTTCAACCGAACTCAATACCTTTATCTGTTGTTTGATTTAGCGCGGGAGTATTCATGTTTCTCTACATAAAACTCATTCACTTTAGCCTGTGTTTGGATATCTTTGTTTCGTTTAGGGCGGAAAAATGGTGTTCCTGGCATACCCACACCAGCCATGAGTGACATCAATAGAAGTGTCGCGCAAAGCGGATGCTCTCAGTGAATCTTGCAGCATGCACACTGAGCATGCGAAATAAAAAAGGAACTTCAATGATTAGTGATATTTATCGTCTTAGTTTACAGTCCTACTGATCCTTTCCAAACCGATTCGGTCGTTTTGAGCAATTTCATTTGCATAATTGAAGTAAGTCACCTTCAAAACAGCGGTGATCGCGGTGGTCGGATCCGTAGCAGCTTCCACAGAAACTCTAGTCCGTTTCTGTTCTGCTCTGCTTGTTTTTATTGAAACCAGAAGGAACGAATTTAATGGATTGCGGTTGACAAATCTAATCAGTGATCAAGGAATAACGCGCAGGCATATATGCCTACAAAAAGATGGAATCAAAATGTTTCACACCGAAAGAATGTTCACTCGTGGTTGTGTAGCCCGGCAAACTGCATGGGTCGATTAAGAGATGATGGCAACGCACTTGTACGTGACATTTTTTGCTCTATTTTTGCTTCGAATAAACCGGGGAGTTTATTGACACAGTACAGAACGTTTAAATTAATTGACCTGGCTGTTATTTATACTCCGCGTTTCAGAGAAGACAAATTCATTTCGAGTTAGTTCACTTTACTCATCACCGCAGAAATAATAGGTTACAAACAGTTTAAGACACTAAGTGTGGCAAGATCTCACAGAAAACTGGACTGTGTCCTTTTTGTTTCGAAAGCAGTATTCGTGATCCTAAAGAAATAGGACAATATGCTCAACTAAGGTTAATTGATAGACGAATACAGGATAGATCGGTATGCCGTTAAGCTAGAAATCTTCCACGAGCATACCACGACGTGCGCAAGATTATGAACTATGATTCGAGGTCACATCGGAATAAATTCAATAGTATTTGTTCCCCTTTGCTGAAAGCCCTAAACATTTATGCCTTTTGAGCCATTCAACCATTGAATGAAAACAACACACCATTCAGATAACAACGTTACACCTCTTTCCACGGCACATTTCTGGAGCCATGGCTACAAGTCACAAAAATCGTACGTGAGGAGCGAGAATTTTTCGCGAATAGGTGTCGTGTGCCTTTAAGTTAAAAAGTGAGAGCAGAATATCACCCTTAGTATTAGCAATAGCTGAAAGACTTGATGGGGTTACGGATGAATGTGAATCAGCTACCCCAATGTAAGGCCACCCCTCAATTGTTTTCACAGCACTCAAAACAGGAAACTGCCTGAATCAGATGAGATTGACTCACCTTTGGAACTTTAGCGGCAGCAGTGTTTTTAGTGAATATTTTCACAGCCCTCTGAAACTGAGTAGGTTTGACGTAATAAAAGCGTTTTTTTGGAAAGATATAGTCGCATAAAGCAATTATTTTCTCCGTAATCAGTATTCATGAAAGTGTGGTAAAGTGAAGTACGTCTGAAAAGCCCGACAAGTGTCATTTTCGCGTCCATGAGCTACTTATGACTTCGTGTGTTTTGTTGAGTCACTGGCCGAATTAACCAACCGTGGCTAGAAATTTTAATACACAATTATTTTCAAGAAAAACGTCGAAGCTAGCCACTGAATGCACACATACACATAGCAGTAATAATTGAATACCCTTCGTCAAAGCCAAAGGTGTGCACGTGCCTAATAGTTTATGACAGGTGCATGACAACCTTTTTGGTTGGTCGTGATTTAGGGAGTTTTAAAATTTTCTGTGCATTTCTGATGGAAAGAACTCGTTCCTCGAAGCTCGAATGGGTGATCTGAATAACTTGACAAGTTGGAAATCCCGAAAACAGCACGAACGCTTTGGTATACATGTCCCAGTGGGGCTAACAAAATCGAGCTGATCTCCACTGAATCCCAATATACTTCCACCTTTCCATTTTTAGCCATCTAGTCTTGCAGTAGCTTTTTTTCTACTATTGTTGAGAATTGCGCGTACATCTTAGGTGACAGACATGATACCGTTTGCAGTCTGTATGTAACCACTAGTCATTTAGATAAATTTAGTAATATTCTCACTCTGCCCATTTTCAGCATTAGGTAGTCTGATATTATTTCGTTTTCAAGCAGCGAAATAGGTCATTTTAGGGTGATTTTCTTCTTAAGGTTAATAAAAAGCAAACCAAATTATTTGCACAGCCACATAAAGGTGGTTTTGGGAGGGAGATCAGTTTAGGAATAGCGAGAGCCAGAGCAGGTTTCGCAAACCTAAGACATTTGTGTCGTCGTCGTGATATCCAGCTCTCTCTTAAGAGATGAGTGTACTTTGCCGGGGTTCGTAGTGTTTTACTCCATTGCTGAGAGACCCGGTCACTTCGCGTTGAGGATGCTAGGCATCTTTCCGTGTTCGACGATCGACGTCTCCGCAGCTTTGCTCGCCTCTGGTAGGAACATTGAGTGGGTAATGCCGAGGTGAGCCCTCCCATGCTGGCCACGGATAGTCACATTCTGACCAAAGTGATCGCTGTACCCAGCCTTCAGTGGCTCGGTCATGTTTTGTAATTTCCGGCACATCATACTCTATTCTTACTTGATGAACATATCTGGAAGATGTGACTCGGCGGTCGGGCCTTGACTTGGCTTAGAGGTATGAAGAAGCTGGCTTTGACTGGTGCGACCGTCCTCGCTGGTTGGGACCCAAGGGAAAAGGATGGTCGCTGGCTAGATAAATTAAGGGATATGGCTCAGAATAGGAGTCAATGGCGCGAGCGCCATAATGCCCGTCTGTTACACACGTTTGCCTCATAATCACAAAAATGGCAATCTGATAAACAAACAGAGAAAATCTTCGAAAGAAGTACAGTCAAAAACAAACAAAAACCCACAACAAATATGCTTCACCAACTACTTCTTATTCTCTGTTTTACTTCCCTCCCCCTATTTTTGTAATTGCTGTTCACACGTCGGCACCTTCATTGCTTCCAAGCCGATGCGATTTATGTATATAGATATATGAAAATATAATGGTACATTTGACTTGTCGTTAGTCTAACTATAGGTCATTGTTTTAACGGATGGGGTAGGGTGGAAAGATGTGATGTTCTTAGGTCGGTGTGTGAGGATGCCGATTCGGCTGTCCCCTGATTGGGAATATAATAGCCGATTTTCGAGATCATTTGTCGTTCCGAAAGTTCCATCGATGGCCGAGGTAAATAACATGCTTGAACGGTAGCATTTGTGTGCACAAATCCGCTCTCAGTAAACGAACGGCGATGGCCTCGGCCGTGGCCACGGTCCGGAGTCGGACTGTCTTGATGGGTTGGATTTAGGCACCCCATACATAACACTTAATCACTTGGGTCGATTTTATGACCATTACAGACCAAGTGACTGAGGATCGGACAGTTGATTACTCCAGCGTTTTTCATGGTTCGAGTGATGCTCCCTAATACGCTGAGACAGAGGCCTGGCCGTGCGTGCTGTTTTGAACGCGTCAGACGCGCACTTATATCGACAGTAATAATCTGTTAGACATTGACCGTCAAACATTATCACCAATGTCACCTATGCGATCACTTAAACAACCGTTGTTATCCTAATTGTATGTAAACTTTCCAACCACGATCTTTGGTTTCTTTGGACGTGGAAAAAATACTCCCAGGTATACCATGATTATAAGTTGTATACTATGCTAGGTACCTTAGGGAATCCGCAGTTTGGTTTCATAAACCCGGACCCTAAGTCACCTGTGCTCTCCGAGTGAAATTCCTGAACTATGCACGTCAGATGTGCATTTTGTTCTTTTTTCTATCATTGGGAAGAAATGGTGATAAACCGGAGTTATCCTCAGGCAGCAGAGCTCTTTACGGTTCTAAAACCAATCGGTGATCGAACTAAGCCAGTTCACGTAAAGGAATCCACGGCATTGAGACGTTATTGATTTTGGGGTCTAGATACGAGATACTTCTGGGTGAAATGGAGCTGTTAGTTTTATAAACCAAACTGTTTCACAAAATAGCCACCAGACATGCTGATCGGCAGTCTTCGAAAAACGGAATGAACATTCACTCTTTCACTGGTGTGATACAGAAATGAGCCAAAACCCTCCCCACTGTTTATGAAACAATCAGTCTTCGAACAAACAGATGGAACGATAAGTAAGCTGGTCACTGAACGTATCATAAACAAACGAGTCAGAGGAAAGAAAATACAGGGTTTCGTAAATACGGAACTAATTTTAAACAGTAAAGACTTCATTTTCTGCTGCATGAGAGAATAAAAGAAAGAACTACGAGGGATATAAAAAACCCACCATACCTCTGATGACCAGCTGCAGTGCACTGAACTCAATAAAAGATGATCATGAAATATACCCTCTGACTTTGGCAATGCCATCATTGAAAAACGGTATCCTACTGACATTTTGACATTCCAGTCAGTAAAATATTGACTCGAACCTAATACCGACTCGCTCATTTTCGGCCAGAGACAGTCTGTTTGGATGCTAAGGAGTTTGCACCCAGAGTCGGTACCAGTCCGCCGGTATTATATAAACTATGACTGAGTTCAAGTTACTCGGTGCAAACTTTATCGACGTTGGGCACATTAAGTTCTAGATTAGCCTGCTACTGATCGAAGAACCACCGGGGAAATAAGTAATTATTTACTGTCTTGCGCACCTTATTACCAATTACTCATCGTGATATACTCGTATCTTGTGGCAGTCAAGCATACCCACTCCAATAAACTCAAGTATAAACATAGAATAAAGAAGTTCACCGAAAGGAAGTGTTGTGATTTACACGCGATTCAAATTTAACTAGATGGAACAGTTATCAGAGACTTTTTTTTGAAAATAGGAAAAAAGAGGAACTTCAAAACATGTTGAAATGCCTAAGAATTCACATTTTAAGGAATGGACCCTTCTTTGAGCAAACCGTATCAGTCTTGGTCGTACATGGCTTATTAGGCCAAGCAGACAAAACATCGCCTAATTCAAGAATAACATGGTTGCTAACTTTCAGTTTCGTCAATCATAAATAAAATTGTGAGCCCATTTCTGAAGCTTCTGTGACCCTTTTCACTACGATCTCTGGTGCGAGCTGGTGCACTACTCAAAATTCATATTTCAGTAGACGAAAATAGGACACCATTTTGACAGGCTTCTCTTTAGGCTTGTGTAGATGAACTACAAACTTGTGCGTTGTTTTGTGGGAGCAGTTTAATTTCGATATGAATGACTTGAATTGTTTGCATAGTCAAGTATTCGGTACCATTGGATATATAAAGCTAGTCTTGTGCTTTGTACATTCTGCGCAAAATTAAAAATACAGGTAAAGTCAACTGTGAGATAGAACAAAATGTACTCAAAAGAAGGTTAAAGCTTCGTGACATGATGGATTAATTTCAGAGAATCAGCTAGTGGGATTAATTTTCTATTCAAAGTTCACTGTGATCCTTATTGATTCTCTGTTATCGCGCTTCCCCGCTAAGGCCGATATTTCTTCATAGTTGTGGTCTGCAGAGAGCGGGAAAACACGGATTTTACTTTGATTTTGAGCATAGTTGTACACCGCGTACAAGCAGACCACAGGGATGTTGTCCTAAAACTTTGCCACTACTTGGTAGTTATTGTAGACACAAAATTATGTAGTTTCATGATTAAACTGTAAAAAGCGGAAACCAAACAAGATTTTCAGACACCAGCATGCATTAATTAAGATAATAACTGTCATTTTGTCCTACACAGTGAAGCTTCGATTGAACAGGATCACGATAGCTAGGAGATCTGTTGACCAGTGGTACTTTGCGATAGTTGACGGCGGATGTTTTGCTATCTTTTTTGTATATTTCAGAAGAGTTAAGTGGCTCAGCCGTAAAATCATTTTGCTCTTGGTCAGTGGTCGTCACTTATAGTCTTCTAGTTTCTCGGTGATGGTTTATAAAAGTGGTCTTGTCAAAACACATGTACACGAAGCCTCCGGATACGGGCAAGTCTCTTTATCCAAAATGTAAGAGATAAACATGGTTGCGCAATAAACGACACCATGAATCCAGAGGAAGCCTGTATAAATGGCCGAACAAGGACAAGCATTTTTGACAACTCCCTCACTTTACGGAAATGAAAATTTTGGCAGAATGGAACAACACTTCTAAGGTACTTTGACGGGTCTTGTATCTCCTATTCTCCTCGAAGCCCCGTTGATTTAAATTAGCAAGATGTCCTACACCAGCTAGCTTGGTTTCTGTCCAACAAAAATAAAACAATGGCTGGAGAGGGGAAAATATCCAAAGCACCCAGATGTCTTGTTTTCACTCAAATGGACTACTTGACTCGAGAGGTCAGTCCAAAATTTGTCACAGTTTGTGTTAACGACCTGCCCTAAATTAATGGTAATTTGTGACCGGTCAGAGCATTCAAAATGAATCTTCCGGAATAACTTAGTGAAAAACGAAATAGTCGTAAAACGGTTTTTGTTCACATATCTTCGACGTCTGAGCCGTCAACAAGAATCTACGGAACGACTGCACAACTGCTCCCTTGACTGTTTTCGAATGAATAGCTGTGGTGCCTTTCATTACAGTCGACATTATTGCTAGTCATTAGTTCCCACGGGTAAACTTGGGAAGTAATATTGATTCCAGTAGTGGTAGCTTACCTCATTTTGTTAGCTATAGAGTACTGACGCAGCATTCCAGTAGAGGTCACTACCAGTCTGAGGTTGTCAAGTAAGGAATAGATTAGTGGAGAGAGGATTCGAATTCAGGGCCACAATGACGACCTTTTGGCCACTGTTGGCTCGTCATATAGTTAGATATTCTTGTAGACTGAGAGTGGTTTCGGCTAAAAGTCAATGAAAGACAGCAGCTGAGTCACACAGGAAGCTGATCAAAACCAGTCTAGATAGTCTGACGGACGCAGAATGAACACACAAAACCCTGAACACCGGGCTTCCGTTCCGGGCAGGGCTGGTGGGAAAGTGAACCGCTGCTGAGTCCCATCGGACCCGATAAAACAGCCGCACAGAAGGGGCATCGATTTCAATTTAGGATCAGTGTAATGTCACTCTATAAATCACCTCATTTGGAAGTAACAAATGTATCTGTCGTTGAAGCAATGTGTAATCAAGTGTAAACTGATAGTGAGTAATATGATAGTTGTTAAATTTCTTAGGTGATTTTTAGATTATGCATTTTCTTTAGTCTGGCCTAAGAGCTAAGCCTTTACACTGAAATTTGCCCTGGCAGATGATTACCCGGGTGATTAGTAATAAATACGTTTGAGTCAGACATTGAACCAATGTACGAAAGCAGATAAACTTTGGTTTATTCTCCAAATGCACAGCAACTTCTGTGATTGTTGGTGTTGTTCTTTCGTGGAAGTTATCATTAACCTGAGAGCAGTTTACTTCCAGTTATGTGATATCTTTGCAAAACAACAAGTGAAACTGTGCCACGGTTGTTTGACCAGTAACCGATGAATTAGAAACGAAAATTAAGGCAAACAGAGTAAAGTTCTCCTTTGCACGAAACATTTATTGACGTTTTTCATGTGAGTATTATTCAGAGTTGTATGGACAAAGATTCGCCGAAAGGCATGACCGGTTTCGCAGTTGTAGCCGCTTATTAGGCACTTGTACCTGTTATTCGTCTGTCCATTTATTCTGATATTTTTAAATTCTTCATGTTCTTTCACAACAGTCTAATTTATGCATCAGGACTGTTGGTGGATACTCCACTTAGAGGAGTCACGTGAGTTAGCACAACTGCGATTCGCCAATAGTTCAACGCGGGTTAGTTGCAGCTAACCTGGGGAACGACGACAATGTGGTTGCGAGTTAGAATAATCCTAATACGTAAAAATACCAAATGCGCATCCTCAAGCAGCAGAAATAACCACATAACTAATAGTGTGCTCCGAGAATCTTTGTTCATCCACACTTCTATATTACGCACATGAAAATGTTTTCAAATCCCGACCACGGTGTCATCGTTCTCCACACTAGATGCAACTGACCCATGTAGAGTTATCACTGAATCACATTTGGGATTTCTCAGGCGAATCTTCCGGAAAAGCATCCACACACACACACACACCCCTGATGCGAAAATTAAATCTTTGTGAACAGAGAGCTTACTGATATCGCACTGAGGAAGTCAGTGTAAGGCCACGAAAATGTAACTACCTAAACCGTGCATTCCGCATCCGATGCACAATAAACGTTCATATTACTCGACGTCTTCGATTGGGGCTTATATACATCTGATTCGCAAGCAGTCGCTTTCCGGAAAAAACAAAAATGGTTTTCCTTCCACCCACAGTGAACAGACTGTTCAAATTAGTTGTTCAAAGCATTGCTTAATATTCACAGCTTGTATTGCCTTTGGGTGTTCCCTGTCAGTTGTCAAATAGGTTTTGATCACTTAAAACATTTTGCAACTGAAAACGCTGATTAAGTGCATAGGTGGTACTGAGACATATAAGCCACAATCTGATCAAGACCATCGCCAAAAAGCTCCTTTTTCAATAATTATTTGGCTAATCTGATTGGAGCAGTAGGTGAGGAGCACAAATAAAACTACAAATAAAGGTATATGATGGGAAATGGGTGATTCGTAAATTCAAAAAATTGGCTTCCTGGTCTGAAAGAAAGAGAGATGTTTACTGATCAAATCAATGCAATCGATCAAATTTGACCACTTCCGGTCCCGCAATAAGTTGCAAATAATTCATCCGTCTCTAATTGCTCCTATCAAATAACAATCTTCCTATCAGCTGATGTTTAGCATCACTCCCTACCTTTCATATTACTGGCATTAGCAATGTTACTAATAAATATCTAGTCCCATACTATAAATTTACCTGCGCTGACCAATAGATGAATCTGCCGAACAAGGGCTTCGTCTTTCCGGTCTTTTTCGCAATAACAATGATGTTATCAATCTTGTATTAAACTATCTTCTCCAGATGCCAAGGTTAGGGAGTTACTAATCGAGAATGCTTATGTTTTCGATGAATTCCTGAAATGAAAAGGTACGTTTATTGAACTTTTCTTTTATATACACAGTTCGTTTCAGTTCCTTCGACCAACAACCTCGCCTTATTGTGTTCTTATTTCGTTGGTACCTGGCAGCGCCGTCCAATTGAAAGCAGACAGATAAAAGCGAAAGGGGCAAAAAGGGAAAAAAGTTTTAAGAAAAGAACCCATAGATAAAGGAAGAGTTTAGATACAATGAAGCCCTCGGTCAAGGCACCCAGCAGTGTCACTTGGTTATCCAAACGCAGTAGACCCCAACTCGAAGTCGAAAAATATCTACTAAGCCAAGCAAAAGTCCTACAAGAAAAGTGGCAACTCGTACTGTCGTCCAATCTATTTGATTGGGCCATACTACTAGGCATAAACAAACGAAAGAACGATGAGAATACAAAAGTACCTTCTCAAAGATAAAATTGACTGATTTGCATTGCTTGCAATAAGGATTTCAATGACGGTCTTGACTGAGAACCAACTCGTCAGTTTCTCAAATCACTCTTACCACATATCGAATATGCTTTCGAAATGAACGAACTATTATCGAACACAAGCAGCATGGTATCAACTATTTTGTGTAAGTCAAGATCTGATCACACCTAGTGGCTTTCAGTTTAATCTATAAGTCTTCGAGAGGACTATCAACTTCTTGATATTTCATTCGATATTTTTCACAGAGTACGTTATTGAAGATCAAAAGTTTGTGCGCACCATTGACCACATCGTTGTTTAACAGACGACTTAGAGGCTATGAAACAATGAACTGTTAATTTGACCACTCTTGAGTAGCCTTCACTCTCAGTCACGTGAACGCAGTAGGTGGAATGGAAAATTCTATTAAGTCAGAAGGTTGTTTTCCGTACTCATTTTACTGAAAACAGTTTACAAACTTAGTATAACATAGGATGACGAGGAAAACTTCAGTTCAAGAAAGAATAATTTTTATTCTGCTGGGTAGGGTATAATGGGGGCGTCTTCTCAAAACATCAAGTGGCTTGCTAAAGATTTTCCGGCTCAGAAGCCTAGTACTGACTGAATTTTAGAAAAATAAATGCTGATCAAACTCGCCAGAGGTGTCGCTGAACCCCATCAATCTGGCATTTGGTCTTTTAGTTTTTAAAACATACTCTTTCATGACGACTGTAAAACATACAGAATGTAATGTAGGCGAGAAACGATTAGGCTTAGTCCCGTTTTTAAATTTGTGAAAAAGAACAGCCCACTTCTGCAACACCATCCATACGTCATCAACACATTGCCATTTGTATTTGTTGAATACGACCAATCAGGAGGTCACCGTGGGTTCACAGTGGGCTCCAGTAGTGAAAAGTGATACAATTCCTGAGAATCCATTTGGGAATCCGGCTGTGGGCAAAATATCAGTCTTTAAAAAATACTCCATCGATCCACCATTGGTGATAGGAAAATAGAATTTCACATTTGAGACCATTTGCGTTAACATTTCCTGCATTTTTTTTGTCCACAGCCTTTGCTCTAGAGATCTCTGGATACTAAATATCAGCTGGATCTTTGCACTTTTGAAACAAAATAAACTCTAACCAATTCTTAGGGGTGTTCGTTGAGATACAAAGAGTTCAACTAGTGTTCGCTTTAATAATGACCCTACTAGCTGACTATTGTCTCTTCTGTTGTTATTTGACAAGTCTTCACGATTGGAACACAAGCCAATCTCATCCCATCAAACTTATAACTGAAGACTTTGAATGAGTCATGTGGAATGACTTTTGTCTGCTATCGGGAGTGGTAAATTAGAGATCAGCCACATTCAGATATTCTATGTTGCAAAGCCCATTTTCATTTCGCATCGGAACAAAAACATTGGTTTGCTTTATAAAGTATCCACAGGTGGTTGTACCAAATGCCACATGTTAATGTCAAGCTACTGATACACTTTCTTCCTAACTGGGAGAACCGTTCATTCTATAAAATCATTACTAGCTCTACCTTTCAGGATTTTTATAAGTTTGACAATGTTTACCTGAACTCGGAATATTTGCTCGGTTTGAAATTGAACTGAAGTGCCTTTGGCATGTAATTCTGTTCGAACGAAACCAAATATATTTTTTGTGGCCATTTTTTCCAGTCAAACTAAAATGTACAACCTGCACAAACGAACTGATTGAAGAAGCCACGTTCGAACCAATTTAAACAGAAGGATTCAAACGAAAATAATCGGTGCAATATCACTGGCGCTTTCGAGCTCCAAAATGGTCACCTCCGAATGTATTTTGCTCAACCAATTTTGTAGAACTGTCAAATTGGCAAAACCTTATTTTGCCTAATGCTATCGAGCAAATGGAAAATTTTAATGAACACTTTTTGCTTAATAAATATAGATGAAAGTCTGAAGAGCGGTGAAGCATAGAAAGTGTTTTGTCATACTTTTCAGGCAAAAGTTTTTATTTGAAGTGAAAAATCAGATTTACTTCAGTTTTCTTTTGCCAATCCTCTCCAACGACCATTTTAAGCTCCAGTACACCAGAATTTTATGAGAAACTACGGAAGAACTGTTAGTTTTAATTATTTAACAGACGGCCTGTTAGTGACCTAGGTACTGCATAGCTGAGGTAGATTTTAGCCGTGAGTTTAAGCGTAATTATGGGTAATTGAACATGATTGTGAAAAAAATCACGCAGAATTTTGAATCTTTCCGACTTAAAGCATACAAGGTGTATAAATTAAAAGACATGACATTTTGTTTCGAATCTCAAATAAATCACCCGTAGATACATTAGAGCTTTCCCCTATTTATTCGAAATTCGCCCATTCTACCTTACCGAAGGGTTGAACTAGTTTCGAAAACCTAAATGAGACTTTTCTAAGAAGACAAAAGCCCAAGTTAGCTTTCATTTTTTTCGCGTGAATTCTTAATCTCGGTCCTGAAACTGGCTTGGGTAATTTGTGTTTCTGTCGGCCTCACCATCGCCAGATGAGGCAGTAAACCCGATGACGAGTGCAGCTGTATAGCATTACATTTACCCAACTTGGTGGAGATCAATCAACGTGAGTAAGGCTTGCATCCCTTAGTAAATTAAGCATTAAAAAATATGACGACGTAATCTAGTTATGTTAACCTCTTTATTTGTAGCACTGAAATAAACGTATGACGAGGAATTGAGTAGAAACGCTAACACACGTTTGATTATCATCATATGATGTAAATCGTTAAACAACCGAAGAAATTCCCAGGAAACTTTTTGATTTCTCGTCTTCAATAGAAACCCTACTGTATGTTTCGAAATTATATGGTATCTCAACTATTTGTTTTAGGCATGGGAACCACATAATTTGACCAATATAGAGTGTAACTTCCCAGTTTGAATCAATAAGACCAGAACATGTAAGCAGAAACGTGTCATTTCCTCATTAGCAAAAACTAATTTAGATCAACAGCCTACAGAGTATAGTTCTGTCCCACTTGAAACTATTTCTTCCCGTCCATGTTCACGAAAGTGATTCATTGAGTAGATTTATTTCAAGTCATCTTTTCACAGGGTAACTCAAAGCAAATCACTCAAGGTCGTGAACAAGCAAATTACAACAATACGAAAACAGATTCACATCGATAATATATACTATAATAACCGGACTTAAACAGCTACTGTTTTAATGCACTTCAAAGCTTTTCATTTATATACAATGTCATTCCTCATCAAAAACAAAAAAAACAGGAAAGAAAGCAAATTATTTGCCAGCAACCGTCATTTAGGACGTAAACTGGCCGATGCTGATAGACATCACAGTTGGCGTACTACTTTAGGCACAGCCATAGAAGAATCGTTTTACCAGGTGCTAACGAATTCCTTCATAAAAGAAAATATTGTGCTTTGCACCATTGCATTGTAGAAATGTAAAATAAGCTTTCTTGAAAGCAAACGCTTGTAGAAACCATCAGTTCGTAACTGAAATCCTGATATTTCAGGCAATAAGGCAGTTTAAAAGAACTACTCAAATGTCGCTTTTATGTGTTCTTCAGTTACCGAAAAGCTTATGCTTATATCATCACACTGGTCACTGCTCACTGTGAAATGTCCCAGCTCTGAGCCGATACCATGAACATCAGACCTATCATCTTTTGAATAAGCAACGAAAGTGTACAAATTAATATCAAAAGCTGGGCAAATCATTTCGGACCACTCTTCTGTGAGCACCCAGGAATCCTAGCAACGTTTAATCCGATAGAACCTGGTAAGATCTCATGGCTCACATCAAGGCAAGGTGAGTGTGGTGTGTGCGTTGCATATCACCACATGTTATTGGATAATTTGACACAAAACGCCCTTGAATTATCAGGGAATTGTATAGACAATTACTGTATATTATCCAAACGCTGAAAGCAGTCGTTCGCTCATTGAACGCAAATCTGACTAGTATATCTGAATGAAAACAATGTCAAAAACGATAAGATTTTCCTGAATAATCCTATCAAGCTATTCTGTTGCATACTTATTTTGACATTGTCATGCTTTGAACTTGATAAGGTTGAATTATTCAATGCCCTATAAGCTTCCCATCATTACTGCTGATATCATCAAGATTCACTGTATACCGTAGTTTTTGGACCATAGAGTAAAAGCCATTCTTATCAGTGTTCAAAATGAGTCCAGGTATTTAGCATACTTCTCATTTTGTATACGTTTTGGACTTCAAATGCAAGAAAGGATAAACCACGATGGCGAAATTAAGAGGTATTTCTTTGCATGCAAAGCTATACCATGATGGAAGAAGTACACAATATTTTGAGGTTAGTAATTTGTCGACCCGTCTTATCTCGAGTGATTCACTTCAGCCTCTTTTACTTGAAGTCCATTGACCTAATAAGGACCACTATTCATTCTGTGCTCCTTGAAATGTCAAATTTCTCCTGAAAAGTACGGTATGAGGAAAAAGCAATAACTCCTCTCGTCAAAAAGGAAAATAGTTTCCAGCAAACAATCAAACCACGGCTGCTATACAGAACTGGCAAAAATCAGTCCTCGAAGTGGCCACCTTTTCGCCGTTGTAAAAGTTACAATAAATGAGTAGAAACGCCCCGGCTATTAGATATCGAACGTTTTGAGATTCAATGTTTGGCGTAGTACCCACACATGACGTTCAACTGCACATTTTATTGTTGTTATTCAAAAATGGTTTTGTTTTGTTTGACCTAAACTGCTCGGGAACAAATGTGACTTTGACCAATTGACTCAGTTAAAATTCAACTGCCCCGGAAGAATGGATGATCCGTAACTGTGTTAACTAGGCGCTGCTCAGACATGCTGATAACCGTGAGGCTGAAAGATGATTTGAGCGAGAAAAAGCTGAAACAATGTGGTATTCGTTACAGCTACACTTGGTCCAGCAGATGCCTGACACAACAAAGTTGAGAAAGTCGTCAAGTTTGTTTGTATTCGAAATAAAAGTTCATGGAGGTTCAAAGGATTTGGGGTGATACGAACATCGTTCTCCGGCATAATGCTTAATTCTAGGTTTCACAATATCTACAGATTTCGGGAGGTGAAATACTGGTTATATTTATTCGACACTTTAGAATTGGGTTCGAACAGCAGAGTGTCAAAAACGATGCTGCATGGGACTTGAGGACGTAAAATACTGGGTTTAGCATTCCTGTTGTGACCTGTTTGTAGAACGGCATAGGACTGCCCAGTAAGCAAAAGCTACAGTTCGCCCCACGAGAGGTGGCTTTCATCATAAGGCATGTTGAGTTTCCGCCCAGCAGCAAACTCACCTACCTAGCAAATAAATACTAAGATCTGTAAGCCATATTGTAGTTATTTCCCTTCTGTTCGGTGCCTGAGACTGAAGGAAGATCAAATGAACGTACAATATCCATCCTGCCTTACCACTAAAAAGGCAGGGACCCGTTGGACACCGCGGATGGACTTATACTGACAATAACAGGGTACAATCCACTCTTGGCTGTCCCCGGCTTTCAATAAAAAAGACATCTCCGTTACCAAAAAGTTGTTTGTGATCAAAAACCACGGAAAAATCGAAATGTCACGGAGGAAGTCAACCTGGACAACAGTCCGGTACTCTATAACTAGTACCCAGGGAATCAGTGTGTCCTTTTGCATGAGATAGTTCCACAGAGACCAGAAGTTTCAGAAATATCGAATTTTCTTCCGTATTCTGCTTACAAACATCCAGACTAACTTTTTGTTCAACACTCTAGGTGTCTGTCCCCAAATGTTTGTTGCTTCCATGAGGACAAGATTTTTTGAAAGCGATATGTCTCGTATGCGTGAAAGTAATCAGAATAACAACTTTAGGAGAAATTGGATCAGCACGTATACCTAGCAAAATTAGTTTGGTGTCGAAAACAACAGGAGTAGAAAAAAACAATTTGTCAGCATTTCTTAGGTGTGCATTGTAGAACAACAAGGTGAGATAAGGCTGAGTCTGATATGGAAAACGGCTATGTGGGTCAATGTCAGATTGCATCGGTTAATTTCATCCCAGTGCAGGCTACCCTGGTTGGAACTGAAATAGTATTTCATATTACTATATTCCTCACGCATTCACTGGTATGAGGTTTTGTTTTGCGTGAAGTACGTAATCTTGATGATCACTTCGAATATTTTTCACCGAAACCACGTGGACAGAGATTTAACTGTAAGGCTGGTAAAAAGGAAGGAAAGTTTATTGTTCCTCTTCAATATACGTTGATTAACGCTTTGACCACTGAGTGAAAAATAACATTTTAAGGCAATAATTCAAATTTGACACTTTTTGCATTTTATGGTTGTTAATCTGGTAGTTGAGTTTTCTGATTTCATCAAGGGGTTTAACAGGCAAAACCCATCTCTTACTGGCGGTTGATCTTTAAATCGTAAGTGTTTCTCAGTGCCACGCCTGAGATTAGAGCTTCAAAGTCCACTACGAACCGTTCCTCGGATCGATACTAGGCTTGACGTTTTAGGGCTTTACGTGGCTTTACATGTCAGACCGCATTGTCACTGAAAGTGATTCTCCCGCATAGTTCAATAAGCCCTAGCAATTGGGGGCATGTACCTTCCCCTATGCCGATGAATAACTTCGGATACAAACTTTTTGTTTGATAATCGGGTGTATCAAAAGAGGTACAGTTTACCATCGTTAAGACAGCTACTGTTTGAAATTACTCGAAAATGTGAGAAAATTTAGGGGAGAAATCTCTGAAGACAGAACGTCATGCAGAACTTTTTTCCAAAATCCGTTTCAGTACGGCTGAAGTGGATTCGGCAACACATAGCCTAATAGTGAATTGTGTTTCGCCATTTTTGTACTAATGAGAAAATCTTTTAGATTCAATTGCAAGTACAGTAATTTTGTTTCTTCTTGGACCACAGTTGCGTAACCAAATTTCGTGTGCCTATCAGTTCTTCTTCTGCTTGTGTATGGACCGATTTCCGTGTCCGTGATAGGCTCGCCGAGCACTGGACAGTTTTCATGCGCTTGCACCCAATTCCAAGAAGAAAAAACAGGATTTTTATTGATATGCGACAAAAATATCACGACTTAAGTGTCTCCTTAAAAATGGCTTGTTGATCGTGTGAAACCAAACTCGTCTGATAACATTTAGAAGATGGAATAAATGAATCCTTAGTTCCTGTTCTAACTATTGGAACAAGCCAAAGGCCAAGTGTCTGCAAACTGATAAGACAGATCTTGAGTATTTTTCACGAAAAGGATTGGGAACTGATAATTTACTCAAAAGGTTGGTAATGGTTTTTAGTATTTGTGTTGGTTGTAGCTCAGGTTGCTGGTTGTCATGGTGTTCTGTTAGCTGAGCTTGGAGTTTAGATCGCAAATGTTTCATCACTAGTCGAGGTGTCGTCTTCAGTGCACTGACGATGTCTGCTCGACTGGTGATGAAACGTTCGTGATCTAAACGCAAAGCGCAGTGATCAGAACATCATGGCAAACTATTTTTGTCATGGCACTGCGTGTAAAAACAGACATTTGAAATAACTTCCACTGTTGATGGCGTTTGCAATTATTTTTTTGCTGAGTTTGTTCAGTGACTTCTGATGGCTGAGCTTGGCGTTTAGGTTTAGGTACACTGAGTTTAACCTACTAATTGCAAAAGCCTCTCGGATAGAGCTGACAACTTTAGTGCGAAGCTGAGGTTTGTCATACCGTCCTGGATTATTCAGGAATTTGATATGAGATATGACTTTGAAGTTAAAAGCAATTTTAAAACATTACATATATCGTTTATGTAGCACTAGCCAACAGAAGTTAGAAAGCTAGTTCCAAATCCATCAGTTTGGTGACATGTGTCTGATATTAACTATAAATAAAAGCTAATTTACGCTGAGTGAAATAATTGAGCCTCATGAAAGTCTTACATATAAAACGGGGATCTCAGGCAAAATGTCAATAAAATGTTAGGGCACATATAATTTAATTTTTATTCTATTGACTATTTCACATCCTAAAATACTGTGTTTTAGCTGCAAATGTCTTTTGATAAAGAGCGACTAGATTCTAATAACCTCATTCAGTGTCAGTTCACTCAGTGAACCAAGAGTTGAACTTCAACGGGATTGAAAGTGGGCCGCACCTCACCCGTGTGAACACCGATTGAGTAACATTGGCCCCAGTTTTTATAAACACTTTGCGTTTTGGCATTTACAACTCCACCAACCTTTTAGTGTTGGCAGTGTAGCTTTTGACGCAACAGCTGCAATTGGTCTCTGATGAGGTGCATTATATATTCGTTTTTGGGTTACCCCTTTGTTCTCAACTATCATCACGTGCTGTTTACTAGGTTTTCTTAGACTGAGAAGGGTGCTGCTGTCCACCTCCATGCAGCTATGATTCATGACACTGTTTTTCTTCCTTCGGGCTAAGTCTTCTAAGCATCATTTTCATGGCTTCAGATACTCCATAGTTTTCATCAAAAACCAGTGGGTGACTGAATCTTGTTTTTTTCGTCCGATAGAACGTTACCATAAGAAGGTTTCATAATCCCATCGTGTACTGATGAGTTATCCCATAAAAGCTGTGCGGTTTTGGAATTGCCCATACGCCAAGCACAGACCGGTCCTAAACTATCCAAAACCTGGTGGAAATCTGCCCTCCGGGATCAGTTCATCACAAGGCCGGTGTGGATATTTTATTCTCATCGGCTGAATGTCATTTTTTTCTGATGGTGCCCGATACCTACTGTTCGGTCTTCAGAAATAATGTGCTAGCTAAAACTATGCCTCTTAGTTTGGCTTATCAAATCCTTAACTGTGCTGAACCGTTGTGATAAGAAAAATTACAGTCAGATTATGGGCAATAAGGGTCAAGCATTTTTCAGTTCACCATCCGTATCTCACCAACTCTAAAAGTCTCTGATCGATCACGAGTTATTCCACTGGAACATCATCATCACTGTATGGTAATTAAATAAAAGTATTTAATACCAACAGTGGTAGTAGCAGGACAGGAATTAGCCACACGGTACCAAGATTTGGTCGAACGCAGGCAATGGAAATCGGTTTACCAAGCTGAAACCCACGACATGATAAAAGATGGAAGAACAGTTGGTACAGCAAGATGCTTCTGTTTTCACTGGGTATGGAAGGGTTGATTTTTTGACCACATTTGAACCAGGTAGGAAAGTGGATCTGACTTTGCCGAGTATCACGGAAATACAAGAAATTGGACCATAATCTGATTAACTTTACAGTCCTTTGGACAGTGTTCGTTTGGCGAAACAAACTCTAGGTGGGTAGTAGTTAATCTGCATAAAACTCTGAAGTTGCGAACGATGATGCTGATAACATTGTAAAGTCAGGCAATCTTCGAAAGAAGATAACTTTTTTATTCACATTTTCTGTGGATGCTTCCAAATGGGGAACATTCATAAAATGTTTTTTTCTGTATACTATACTGTCACATACACAAATCTGACATACTGTAAAATAAGCAATTCCTTCGATCAAAATACTAGCTGTGCTGTACTAGTCCGAAATTCAGTTACATCAATGCCATTTTATTGATTCAGAGAGTGAATGGAGAACAACAACAAGGAGGATGGAAAACAGATGATAGTAGGGCGTTCCTTACTTCTGCGATTCAGAAATGAAATGACAAACCTATTCGACAAGAGTTTATAAATACCTAATGTAGACTGCTCCACGTTTCCGTGCGAGATTGACCATTGGGGGCAGAATTATGCAGTTCATTTTGAAAGAAAATCTGCTGATTTCCCGGTGCAGGGCGAGAATGAAGTCAACCAAGCAGCGGTGAAAGATATTATTGAAATTAACAATGGAAAAACCATAAAATGAATTGTTTTACTTTATCCCAAATTCGAAGGAAAACAGGAGGAAAAAAGATCCTCACCACCACTGGTAAAGGATTGTTATCTAGTGAGACATTCGTGGGTGCCGTGTGTAGTAAAAGATTGCTATGGACGAAGCGTCGTCTCTCATAGAACTAAAACTTTTTCAAAACTCGTGGGAAGGTTTCGTGCACGTTGCAGAGTTAACAAGTAGACGAACAGAACTGAACACTTAGAAATACAGCAGAGGAAGTGGAACGAAGCAAATTGTTATCAGGATTGTAATTAGAGGAAAAAGACACATTTAAGTGGAAACGGATTTAGAAGAGGTCCTGAAGGAATTGCTGGGCACTCTAAATTTGCTCTTCACATAGTGACAAGGGTCAAAATTGAGTTTTTAGTAAGGACAAAGTTTAGGGAGGCCTAGAAATACTGATTTGAAAGTAGCCAGAGATGAGTGAATGATGTGATGCACCAACGGCAAATTCATGGATAGGATTTTGGGGATTTCGATATAGTTGATAAATGAGAGGGGGGAAACACCTAAATTTGAGGAACAGCAAATACATTGGGGAAGTCTATAAGGGGCACAGTGGATACAGACCAAAATTTCCCTTTTCCCAAAGGAAGCATTTTACCCGTGAGTTGAAGTCCTGAAGTTTCTTTAGAAACCACCCTTCCTAGCCAAACAGCTCGACATTATCCAGAAACTTTAGATCAAACTCACCACGGGAATTAGTTGGCAAGTACTAGATGTAGGGTAAATATAATGACAGGTCACCGTTGTATCTATGGTTGAAAAACCGGAAATGGCAGTCACCAAGCAGATTATTGTGTTCTCGATATGGACTGTGTATTTTGAAGCTTTCGAGAGAAAAATACGGGGAAAGAAATGGTAGTCATAATGGGTGAAATCCTTACCTCCGTGCTTGGGAATGAGCGAAATTCCATGCAAATACTAATGGGCTAATGGAATGAAAACCGAAGCGACCGTGATGGATTGTAGAGTCTAGAGTAGGCAAAGTAGTGGTTGTCGTGGTACTGGAAACTAAAAGGGTTGTACTATCTTTGACTTTTGTGAAGACTCTACTAAGTGAAGGGCTAATAAGTTCAGGAATGGAGGAATGGCAAGGTAAGAAAGTGACGGTCGAATGATTCTGCAAGACGAAAAAGAAAATCAAGCAGAGAAAGCAGTTATTTCGTTGGTTTTACGACATTCAAAAGTCTAATCCACCTTTATAGCGACTTGTTATTATACAGCAATGATGGAAGAGGTAACTTGGAGGCAAATTTTTTCGTTGTGATGCTCTTCGGTGTAGGTCACCTGTGCGCGAACACGGTTTGTACACCATGGAATCACAAAAATTATATCAACCAGCAAATGAGTACCGTAGAGATTGTATCGAGACGGTAGGATGTAGAAAAGGTAGGGAAATACAATGATAAGTCTGTTATCCGAAGCACTGGTGGGAAATTACGACTATCATGTTAGAACCACAGATTGATCAAACGTTACTAAAATCTCAAGGGTAGGTACTCGTTCATTTGACTTTTCTGGGACTCAGAAGAAGAAACTGGTTGCTCGGATTATGTCATTTCTTAAACCAAAATGCTTCTGGTTTCCTAACGAAGTTAACTGTACTAGGTGATGGCTTAGGACAGTCGGTATTATGGACGTTGAAATTCACCAAAATAGGCTATTTGAGAAGTAAGTCAAAATGTGCATTTTTTCAAGAGCAACGTAAGTGGACAAGCCAGTCACTGTAACCATGGAAATTGGAAAGACGCATCCCATGAACCCAACAGCTAAGGGATCTGGTAAAAACTTGAAAGAAATCAAAATTCCATCTTGAATACACTGCGTCAGAATTAAGTCCATATCCTATTTCTTTTCCCTCCACATTTTTCAGAACATCATTTGAGCAAAACCACATATTTACCCATCTGAACTCAAGATAAATATGCTTGACTTTCGAAAAATCAACGGGCTACAGTCAGACTTTTGATTTTTTGCCCACCTGTGTTAGACACTGACGTGTTAAACAAAATAGTCCGTATCACACAACCCAGGGAAAATGCACCAACTTAAAAACAGTGAATACTAGCTATCACCAGATTTCTCGGTGTGAAAAGTTACCATACAGCTGAGATCTAATTGATGACATCGCAATTTAGCTTTGCATATGGTAAAACTGAATGGCCGTTCGACTTCGGTGTGCTAGAAAGGTACCACTGGATTGAAAATTGTTAACCTGTGGAGAACGGACGATCACTTGGAAAAGAGCAAGACCGTCAGTGGTTTCCTTCACCATTTTGTTGAGCTTTCTTCCTACTTGGATTTGAGTATTTTGGTGAAAGGTAATCTTCTGATAGGGTTAGTTCAGTGTAATCGCTGTAACTTACAACTACCACCTTTCTGCTCAATAAACAGAATCTCAATATCATTAAGTTCTACCGTCAGAATGGCCTCGTACACGATAAAATATTCCCACCTTTGATTGTATTTGAAGTATAGTTTTGTGAATAAGATTTCGAAATATTGCTCGCACAACTCCTTCATACAAACATAGTAGCAGTTTAAAGCTCTTACTTATTTATATACAGTAAAGCTTACACAAAAATAATGTCCTACTTTATTACCTTATTTGTATCAACGTAACAGTTGTACTTCAGTTTTTACTAAACGGGCTCTGGCAGCAGTGATGAACGCTGATATTTCAGGTTGATTTATCACGTACTACCACCGTTCATGCTAATTTTAAAATACATGGAAGCACCACTGTGCAGTTGACTCCTTCAGAATGAGCTAGGATGCACCGTTTCTAATGAAAGTCTGAACAGACCAAACAGGATATTCATGGATCACACTTGCTCGCTGGTCTTCAAGTGACATTTTAAAGGACAAAAAATGACCTGGCGATACACACTGCAAGTCTGTTGAATAATGACAGAAATGACAAGAACCCACTTCTCTGATAACCACTTATGATAATTAGGGATACAAAGCCACTTGTGGTGCTATTCCAGAAAAAACTGTGGTACTTCTGCATCATGGAATAAGTCCCAGAAGTTTCTGGTGTGCTTGTTCAGAAATAAGGAATGATCACATCTGAAAGCAAAGGACAAAATGAAAAGTTGGCAGTACCTGTCCACGAGTAAGATTTACATTTGTATCCGGTTCCGGAAAGTTGGACCTAAACAGAATGACTTCTCAGGTTACTAAAGAATCATAATGACTGGATCACCAAGACGATGGAGCTGAGATCAAAAGAACCGCTGTTAAGCATTTTCTTCAACAGCTGTCTTCAGTTAGTAACGGATATACTTTGAGTTATTGGGCTCCAGTTTACACTGAGGTTTTATACATGACCAACAAAGTGAACACTCGTTTACTGACTATTCTTTAATAAGTTCCGGTTGATGCTATCTACTTAAGTTCGATCGATACAGAGAGATAGTTTTTTTGTTAAAGAAAACTCGTCTGAAGAGGTTATTTGGGAAAAATATATTAAAAAACTTCTTAAAGCAAATCACTCTGTGCATTTAGACATATACGAGAAATGGTATTTTCCTTGGTGGCTCTTACTCTGAAGAAATACAAGGCACTGTACCGTCTTCGAATTTCTATCAGTGTTTCCGCAGAAACATGTCAACACTGTTTGGAAAGCCTGCTTTCGACGCTCAGTAGTAACGTGCTTGTTGTGAATCCTAGTAAGGTGCGCTAGCAATACAATTTCTTCTCAATCTGCTTAGTTCCCAACTAACTCGAAGACACACAAAAGATGTCACAACTTCCTGATTTCGATAGTTTTCTAGAAAATTCTCAGACCCACAACTTTTCTATCCAGTCACGGCTTATCTCAGACCACATCAAGTTAAGAAACCGCCTTTTTTCATGCTGCAAAAGAAGACACTACCGTTTCCCACCCAAAACCCTTTGCAAGAGTAAACTCGGTGAATTTTCCCAAGTATGAAATGGAAAACAACTTGTATTGAACTAGTCACGTACGTAACAATGTTGACCGGCTGCATTGTTTCTTTTCACTCATTCAAAACCTGAGGCTGTCGAACGGAGTACAGAGATTTTTATCTTTCTAATACATAGTTAATACCACTTTTATTGGCATTCGTAGGTATACAAAAATAGCACACCATAGTCGATTCCCATCTTACAGATCCACAGCTCTCCCTCTTTCCCTGCCAACCGCACAATCCAAAACTGATCTCGTGTTTTCGCATTCACATTAAACAGTGCCCATACGTATATCATATTTCCGCACTTGGGTTTGTATTGATCAACGCAAACCTTATTTTGCATGAAACAGTATCTAGTATTTTAATGAAAATACATATTTTCGGTACTTCCCTCCTCACTCTAAAGTATCAGACGATTTTAGCCAGCGAAGGGGACTAATAAGTACAAAAATCAACGATTTTTCTCACCAACTCGCTTTCCGGTACGAATGTATTTGCCAATCTTACTCGGAATCCCTATCTATCTACTGGTGAAAACTTTTCCCGAAAGTTTGAAGTCGTTCAGAATAAAATGGCTAGTTAGGTGCTTGACAGTATCATGTAAAAACGTCGCACCTCCTGTAACAAAACATTTTTGCAGTGTGTGGTTGCAATTTGGACGCACGAATGGCCAGTTCAGTCCTCAGCTCTTTTTGTGGGTTAGTGATGTGCAAGCAGCTAGCACTATGATGATCTAATTAAATTCAGTATACTCACCGCTAATGGCAAAACACTGACATAAAAGTCACCCCCCCCCCTCATTAACTCCCACCTACTGACAACATAGAAACACGGGAGAATAGAAAATCCACGGGGACTCACCACATCATCACCCTCTCTCGCTTGCCAGATTTAATTTGATTTGAGTTTGGCTGTGTAATCAGAGAACAGGAATGAGATCAAAACCGAGTCACACACACACACACCAGAACATGTAACTCGTTTGATATAAGTGGCTAATTTTGGATGTGTTTTTGTCCACGTACATTTAGTTATTTGAACTTCTTTACATTTTTAATGCGAAAGAAGTATATGTTTGGTTCTAAGGGACGTTTGAGATCATCAAAAAAGCTTCGTGATCTGTTATACATGAATGACTAGCACTTTACGTACGGGATGACGGTAATTACCATCTCAGTTAAAACGAGTAGCCTTTCTCAAAGCGGGTTCACAGTCCTCCTAATTAGTGGTAGATCTAAATCGCCTGTTAAACGGTTCATCATGTGATATCAACGTGTCAAGTTACCTTCGGAAACCACAGAAAAGCCCGCTTCGAGTTTCTGGGAAATAACGGCGGTGCATAACTACCTACCCCAAACAGGGACTCGAACTCGGTTCGAATAGTTCACAATCAATAACATCATCAGTATGCTATTTGGACTGGATATCAATCGAATGAAAACATATCTGAGAATCACAAACAGAATCGCACGCTGACTATCCCTATTTCGTTAGTCGATGCATTGCAATTAGTCGCACCACTACTGCATTTGCGCGACAGACGATCACTAAGAACCAAGCCCATGCAACGCTACGCTGGGCTGACTGCCTGATACGGTTGAATGAATCAAATTGAATTCCTTTCAGGCCACCGGTTTTAAGGCTTCTCTAAGAAATTGTTTGCATCGAGTCGCTTCGCTGATTTTGTAACGTACCTTTTTTCATGGAAAATTGCATTTGTTGGTAAACTTTCACAGCCAAATCGACTCGTTCGGAAATAAAACGAATAAAAGTATGCCTGTGTTCCTGCACGCCCGTAGCAAGTTGAATGAAACTGCAACTGTTAGCAAAAACGCAATTGAAGTTATTCATTATTTAGGACCTGGAATAAAGTTTACTGCTATACTGTTTAAACTGGAGTAAAAATCAGGTAATCCTGTGGGGCACAGTGCTGCTTCACTAGACAGTGGAACTATTTGCAATGACCGAAATCAATAATCTCATAAGACCATATAGGTTTGTCAAAAATAGTAGATCTATCTTTTAAAATTGGAAAAAATAATCTAATTTAACGGATAAAGTTATTCTAAACTTCTATACCCATTGAGAATGGAAAAGACCTCAGAGAAGGAACGTTAACCAAACTAGCACGTAGTGGGACGCACTTTTGAATTTTACCGAATAAGTCTGCAAAACGTTTTGGTCATATCAGAAGCTAAAAAATTTCGTTAGCTGCTGGCCAAAGATAATAACCCCCGGATTGCAAACATTGCGTCAGTTAGACTGTTGATGAGACTTCAGTTAACTATACTTGAAGCTCAGAAATCAGTTGCCGTTTGAAAAAATAAATTTATATCACAAAACAAAATTTGTGTTAAAATGGTCAGTCAGAGCTGTTTTAAATAGTCTCAAAATAGTGTTTGTTCATATTAACATCTACGTCATTAGGTTATAATTAACAGGCGGTAAATCAACTTGTTTGTTAATATTCTTACCTTGAGTTTTCATCAATTATGTCAAGACTTCCACAAAGAAACAGTCTGTTTTGAAGAGTTTGAAAAAACAGCCGGTCCATGGTTTATTATTGAAATACAAATATATATCCACAAGGAGCAATACAGTTTGACATTATTCCAAGAACCGACAGTTAAAACTGCAAACTCAACATTGATATCAGTAATATTACTCAATCTGGAACTGAGCTATTCGGTGCACTTTCTCACATTGATTGGATCACTTACCTTAGTAGACACCCAAATTTATAGATAAACTCGAGTAGTTAGAGCCTACGCTTTAACGAATATCGAAGTTGGTACAAAAATCCTGCTGGACAGATCGGTTTGTTCAGATGCACTTCCATACCTTTCGAAAAATACCATGAGTGGTCATTTCTTAAACTTGTTATCAATCACTTGACCAATACGCCGAGGATAGCTTGTCTGTTCATATTGGCTGGTTTCAGAAGCCGAAATAAATTTGTCTATTAGGAGATAATTGCAGCTTCCACTTTCATGTACCAAGTATTATTTTAGACTGTAGCCATCAGAACTGATAAACTCATAACTACCCTAGTACACAGTAGTGGACTACCGCAGAGGTTCTATGCAAGGGCAAACTCTAAAATGTCAGTTCATTTCTAAACTTGTCAAATACACCGAACCAGTAACCATCACTATCATCCGGATAGTTATCACACCTAACCCATTGGGATCTCAAACGGTTCTCCATCACTCCAAGTCTTAGGACACTTCTGTGGATTATCCCCGATAGCGCAATGGATCTTTGTGTGTGTAAGGTGTACACCTTTCGTCACACTCTTATAGAAGTATGCGGTAAAATAGCCTCAGTGGATGTAATCGTGCTCGAATATTTAGCTAGGTGAGTATGGTTGACTGTCAAATGAAGTTCAAACACAGAACTGACTACCGGAAGTTGCTTTTTACAATGAATTTGAGGAATAAATAGAATAATATAACCTCGGAATATCTTGATTCCCAGGGTACTTTCTTACACGGTGGGGCGCAGATGACAATTTGGCACCGATGGTGTCCACGCGTAGGTTCAAATCTCTTCGAGGTGACTGCTACTTTCGCTTGAATCTGTTCAAAGAATACTGAGAGTTGACATGACGAAGTTAAATTCCTGAAAATTCCAACAAGATTCCCCTTTCGGCTACCTCAGTTTTGAACAGCAATGAAATCATTTCCGAGATATTCCAGCCAAGAACGTAAGGTATACACGATTTCCTGTGATTCAGTCACTGTTAATTCACTTGTTTGTCATGGTAACGGACGGAACATGATTGCAAAGTTAATGTGTGGTAAACAGTAAATCTCACGTTTATCACCCTCAGTTCAACAATCACTGAGACGGACACTAAGTCATTAACTCGGATTGCTTTGAAGTGTACCGTAAGTTACTTATCAAGCAGGAAAGTCAACTTTATGTTCAGGAAAACTTAATTTCTGTATGAGACTTTGCACGTGTTTGTCCTGCGGACTTCAGTCTTTGGTATTTTATCATTTTTACACAGCAGTGCTTAATTTGTTTTTCTGTGCTGACAAAAAAGTGACGCATTTATTCATTTGAGAATCCCTGAAGATCTTTCAAACGACTTCTGTGAAAACATAATAGGATTCATCCAGCAGCTTTTAAGACCTTCCCAACTCCAGGTGCATCCAACAAGCTGGCTTCATTCTAGTCAGCCGAGATATTCAAGGGAAACCAGTACACGCAGTAACTGATGTGACACCCAGCCGCGTAAAACAAGAGTTCTGAGCTTCATCTCATATGATATTTTGCTTGAGCGCAAGAGTAAACGATATACAACGGTAATATGATTTTATTCTGATCCTTAATGCGTATGCTTCAGAACTAGCAACCACAATTTCCTCCAGGCAACTCCACATTCTTAGTGCGTCAACTGTTGTGCCCTTCATACTACGCCTTCTCTGTATCGATTTCTCTTGAATAAAACCAAGCCACAAAAAATCAATATTTTTTCACACTAACAAGTAATGTGACCGCGGTTCTTGATAGTTATTGCTCTGAAACTGATGTGAACAAGAATAAAACGTGAAAATGTAACATGAAAATCAACTTCACCCATGAAGAACAGTGTGGGGATTTAGGCACCATAAGTCAAACACATTTTGTGAAAATTGCCGACTATCCAAGGGTTAACTTTCATAGATCTCATCTTATTGGTACAAATAAGTGAGGTGCTTTTGTATAAAACTGAACCAACCAAAGGTAAGTGAATGGCATCAGCAAAAATCGAGGTATTTCGAGCAGATTGTAGAGTGAACAATTAAAAACACTATTGGTCATACTCCAAACCGCTAAGAAATACTTTGGTGGTAATTGAGTGTTATTATGTTCAATACCTTTGCGTGACCTTGTAGTTACGATTCCTTGAATCTCGCACATAGGATTTTTGGTATACGAAATCTGTCAGAATTGTCTAACAGCACTCACTGCTGATAGCATAAGATGGCATCGAAGCTTTCTATCATTAATTCCGATTCATGTTTGCATTACATGGGACTAGTCGCAGATTTAACCTAACCAACAGATGTTACTGCTGGTCGAAACAAGTAGACGTTAAGAGTTACGAACGTGAATAGCATCTATATGTGGAAAAGAAATGATTCTAAAGCCGCCCACTTATCTCGTAAGTTGATTTGTGACTTACTTATGAATTACCGATGAGAAATGAATACTATTTATTACACGCTAGTACATGAGTGCAATGAAACGGGTATATCTTGTAGCCTTAAAGACCCACAGTACTCATAGAGGAAGCCGGCAACCAAACCCTGAGACTTGGAATGGAGAACCACAATGGTCCCAATAGGCCAGCGGTGGCAGTCAGCTGGATAAAAGTCTACCGCCAAAGTAACCAGAGCTAACTTGAGAGCTAGCAGAAACTTTTTTTTAATAAATCACTTTTTTGTGGCCCGGACGTCATAACTCACAGACCTTCATGGTTTATTTTGAAAGTTGTGGATCGATCAGGACGTTTAGCGCACTTGAGGTAAACTGATGGATTCAATATGGTTCCCAGGGTTATCTAAATTTCCACATTGCTCAGCCAAGCAGACTGGTACTTACGGGAGGTGTATAGATCTGCGCTTTTGGTCTCATGGTCTAGATATCACCAGTTGCGTAGGAACGGCTAGGTGCGTAGACACACATTGTTTTTTCGTTGTTCGTGCTTATAAAGCTTTGTCTTCAAAATTCAATTGTTTCTCGCAAGTTTCTTTACATTCCATCTATCCGCTTTCTGAACGATGACAATTATATAAGTAGAATTTCAAACTTCACCCACAAACCATTTGAACAAAAGGAGACTGAATCACATAGCCCTCGATCTTGACTAAAATAGTATGAATTATTTGAAACTTCTCAGCATGGAACTTTTAAACCCGGGCTGCCCAAAGCCAACTCAGTTCTCTAAATGGTACATCTTATTCATCTTTTCAATGTTCTTGCAACACAAACATCTCGGACGTTGCTATTTCATCAGAATCTATGTATACGCGATCCATACTTTACACTTGTTTTAATCTGAGAAGACTAATGGTCATTAAATTTTGCGTCATCGTTGGAGTTTCAGCAAAGACTGTTCGTCTCCAGGGAGGAGTTTAGTTCAGTTTAATTCCTCACAGTGTTTCCCGATGACAATTCGGTTTGTTTTAGTGGGCTAGCAATCTTCTCTCGGCCAAACCAAAACTCAGCGGCGGGAGATCCTTTTCTTGCGGGAACATGTAATATAGCGACTTGAAAGTGAGAGTATATTGGTAGTTTTCCTTGAAATTATTCACTTTTGACCTAATTTGTTCCTTTTTATGACAAACTTTCTTACAAACCGATCTCTTTGTTGGACTTACTTACCACCTTTCATTAGCATTATTATTATAGCTGTGCTGCAATTTAATTGTATTTCTCTCTACGGATCTGTCTTTGGCGGTTTTTCTCTCATTCTGACCTGGGAATCAAGAGCATCAGTTTGCAAACGAAATGAAAACTGCATTACCCAGATCAAACAGAAATCGGGTATTGTATATTAATCCGGATCTGCAGACTTCTTTTCTTTGATTGAGGAAGGAGCCTACTGTGATCAGCCCATTGCTATCTGCCTCACCGAGTGAAAGGGCACGGCTGTTAAACAAAATGTACCGCGGGAGGTAGTTCATTTAATTGTGAAAACAAATCTGAAAAAGGTTTGAAGATGGCTCACCGAATATGTCAGTTATTTCTTGTGTGCAATCATCCATCTCCTTGGTCAGTATGACATTTATCAATGTGTTTCCGTCTCGAATTGAGGCAGTTTCTAGTCTGGAAAGCTTCTACGAAGGATGGCGTAGAAAACTGACGAAATCCCGTTGCGCCATAGGGTTTAACTCGCCTACGAGATAGGTGGTAGCACTGAAATAACGGTGGAAGTTTTGCTGCTTGCATTCAGAGTGATTTGTTATCTGCATTCAGCAAGCGAACGTGCTATCCCTCAAACAAGTAACTAGCAAAAATAATTAATGCTTTAATTGGATCCTTAAACACACGACACTTTCCATGGACAATTGGTGGCACTGGGAAACGTTGATCAGCTTCTAACACACGTGATAAAAGAAAAAATCAGATTTCTTCGTATTCGTAGAGGAGGTTCAAAAGAGCCAAGAACAAGTACTGGTTTAACTATGACTATAAGTTAGTAGTACCGCTGCTTAATAAGTGGCTAGAAAACAAAAGCCCGTTGATACAATTTGCTCATCATGTACGTAACTCAATAGGCCACATGTGAACGAAACCACAAGCACAAATCTAAGATGATTAGGTTCTTGCCTCGACATTAAAAAGGGAAAATGAGGGCTTAAGTCGAAGTGAAAACGCTTGTCTGAAAGTTGAAAACCACTATTCTTTGCTCGTCTGAGACCCAAATTCACCCATTCCGAAGTCAAGGCTGAGCTGAAAATCGAGAGACAAGCTTTGCCGGTGATTCATGTTAAGTCCAAAAGAATCGTTGTGCGTTATCTTTATGGTTTTCATGGTGAGTGGAGAGATATTACTACACTGCGGATCATTTTGTGATCAACCCAACTGTTCTACCCCTCAGTTTGATTGCGATTTTCGATAAGATTAACCCACTTTCCAGCGTAAATCGAACTTAGTCTAGCTATTTCCCGTTTGTTGCCAGAGTTGCAATAACAAGTGATATATTTGTAGCCCCGTAAAGTTTTCTTCATAAAAACACTAAAATTTTAAGCTATTGGTATGAAACTGGAAGACGTCTGGATTGTCATCCAGAAATTGTTTCAAGTGTATGGCTTACCTTTTACGGAGCACTTTCTTACCATTCAGAACCTGGATAGGGAGGCCAGAATAACTTTTGCTTCAAACAACTAAGTATTTTGTATCCGTTAGTGTTATCCTTGAACTGGCCTCCGGATGTCTTAGTATGCTTGGGGGTGATTGTCTCCGGCTCCGGATGGTTACTCGTCCTAAGCGCATCTCGAAGTGACCGCAAATGACCGCGTGTCTGTTACAGCCTCTGCTGAGGAAGTTTTAAACTCAGCTTTCTCGTGGCAGAGTTTTCACAAAAATTAGAGGACGGAAACGAGTGCTGGGCTCTTTCCACCAGGTTGGCTGACTGATAGTCAGTCCATGGGAGATGGCTAAACAATTATTTCAAAGCTACCACGGGTGGCGTACGAGGCTTACAACGACATGCCCACCGGCATCTGTGGGGCAGGGGTGAGCTGGGCACCCAGGATATTTGGCCTCATCCGAGGGGCGTACGAACTGAACAATCAGTCACTGGCCCCAGTGGGTTACGGAACCCACGCTTAGTCCCGTTGCTCTGAGGGTTAAACTTCGGATAGCTAAGGGCACCGGTTGTGAACCTTTAAAAAGCCATCTGCTTTTGCCTGGGCAATCGGGAAGCACTGAGCTCACGAGAAAAGCAAATCATGGGATCTCACACCACGTACCCCCTCTTCCCCGCTGCACCGTTCTGTTCGACACAGCTTAAAACCAGGTGGATGTAGAACATGAATAACGTATACAGCCGAACTGAACTTGTTTGGAATTGAGGAGGAAAAACTTTATGAGCAATAAGGTGCAAATTTGCAGAGATGACATTTGTGACTCTTGATAGTTAAATAAGTCAGAGGGTTTTCCTAATTCACTTACTACCTGAGCTCGTCACTTGCCAATTTTCATCGTACATATGTAGTTATCTGCCACTTGCAATGTTCTTCTACCACGGTTTCATTAAATGCACGTTAATGATCCGAGGATCAGCTGTAGACCTTTCCCGTCCTGTAGGGACTAAAACAGCGGTGAAACAGAAAATGATCGTGTTGAGCAGAACTGGCGGAACACCGAAATTGCTTTGCTGCCTCCAAAACAGTTACTGAAATCATTTATCAAGAAGCTCTAGAATACAAAAGTCAGAAAAATAGTCCTAGTTAACGGTGCAGGTTTACCTCTTTCGTAACTTATATATCACACACAGTCTGCTTCGAGATTGTATGGTACACAACAGCTATCACCTTGGTGTGTTCTCGTCTCTTGGCTGTGAGACCATCTACAGAAAACATTTCTTCACTTCGTGGATACGGTTAGTAAGAGCCATTGGTTTTCTAACTCTGTCCATCAAAGTAAGGCAACACGTAAATTTAAAATTAAAGTACAGTAACCAGAGGGTTTGAATCGTGTGAAGGTTTGGTTCAAACCGTACCGAAACAAGATGATCCCCCAATGAGATCGGAAAGTTCTGAGTAAATATGAAACTCGTAAAGGTGACACTTCAGAGCCACTAACTTCTTATGCATACAAACTACCACATAACGGAGCTTCTGGTACGGATACCAACTTTTATAAAGCAACGTTTTTAACGATAGTGGAATTGAAAAAAGCCGTGGGTCTTCTAATGTTATAACCCAAAAGACATGCATGAGTGATACGTTGTTTATCGCGACTAACTTGTTCGGACATCGACAAAACAAACCAGACGTTACAAACATCCTTATTTGCCAAGTCGATGTCTTGTTCACTTGAAGACAGTGACCGTCAAACAGAGGAGCAGCCATGTGGTTTGCAGATTGTCGTTAACCTTATCGCGTCTGGACTGCTGAACTTAGCTATGTTCGTTAATCCATAATTACCCATAGTTTCGTCTCCAGTAATCAACTACTTTCTAAGTAGTATATGCACTCCACTACACTAAGAAAACACTTCTTATATATGAAGGGAAATGATTTTCGAGCCAAACATAGAACGGGATGAACACCCACTAATGATACCTAATTTTCAAGTACACCTTTTTATAAGAGTAAATATTGACAAAGGCTTCGAAAAAAGACTGACATGTCACTCGATTTTATTGTCGTGAAGAGGCAGCTGCGAAATTTCCCCAAAAAGGGACCTACTATGCACCAACACTCTACTGTGAAATCCCTCGGTTGTGGTTGGATGACGCTGTTGTTGATTTGCCCAATATGCTTTGGGTCGATGTTTTTGTTTGTCACCTAGTTTCATCGTTTATTCACTCGCTTCAGCACGGTTCTTGAATAACTACCAGCTAGTTGTGTAAGATAGAAATGACTGAAGATATTTGAACAGTTTATTGATCTTCTGCAAAACCAACAGCTAAAATCAAATCTTACGGCTGATAAGTACGGATATATAAATAAACTGAACTCAAAAGAGAAAAAACAACCATTTAATTTTCTAGTACAACGCGTTGGAATTTGTCCACAATAAGGCCAGTCGAGTCTGATGCATATCGTTACGAGTACACGCACATTCAAAGCCATGTGAACTTTTGCTCACGAGATCGTGAGTGCAACCAGGTGCAACAACGGGAATGGTTGGATGCCAGTTCCCGGCTTGATCACGATAAGCATTGAGTATACTAGTTCTGACACGCATCCGAATTCTTTCGCCTCGGGGCGCAGGTTCGATTTATTTATTGCAGTTCACAGTTCCATTTCTTTTTCTAATTATCTATGGTTCATATCTGGGCTATTTTATTCCACTTTACACAACCTCTCATGTAAGCACCTCCGAGTACGGAAAGACATGCATTCAGCGAAAAGAAAGGTTTTGGGCAAGCTCATTTTGAAAAGTATGAGACTAGCCATGGAAACCACTTGCAAAATAGAATTTTGCAACAACCGATTGGAGGCCACACATCCAAAAGAATGTTGTCGGTCATAAGACAGACCTGACCAGAAAACTATAAAAATTTCGCTTTTTCAGTGACAGCTGATTTGGTACACTTTTATGCATAAACTGATTGCAGGGAACATTTTGCACTCATCTGTAACCGTCTCACTACGGGAATACGTAATAAGCGATTTGATTGCTACACTCTATAGCAATCGAACGCTACTCTAGAAGAAAGAAAATCGGGTCAAATAATAGCAAAATATAAAGAGGCTGTTTTTTCAATTTCCGGGTACGAAGAGCTATTTGGGAAAAACTTTTTCCTATAGTCGCGAGGGCGGTTAGCAATCAAAGAGAGTTAGAGTTAACTGGGCTGATGACGGACTCTAAGTGACTGCTTCTATGCTGACCTTTACAATCAAAAATAAAAGTGGAAAACGAGTTTCACGTAACCACTGGTATTACAAATCCCTAAAGCTGCGGTAGGTGAAAAAATAGTCGTCATTTTTGTAATTTTATTATTGGAATTTATGTAGTTTCACAATACAGAAGGAATCATGTTTAACCAGATTGATCAACGTAAGATAGAACTTTTTTTCATTTTCCCCTCAGTACCCAAAATTGACAAATGTTATGTGTTTCAGTTTGTGGTCGACCAGGACTGGGTGTTCGTCAAAACAAGGAAGTTCATATTATTGCCTGTTTATATTCAGTCGTTTGAATATTTCATCTGGAAACCCTGATCGTCGTATTTGTGTTGCCGTATTTTAAAATCACTTCCTCTTATCTTGAAATGCAACCACCTAAAAGTACACAGTGTCATCCCAATGTGACTGAGAAAAAGTGCAACAATCCTTGCCCTAACTATTCATCGTTCTAAAGAAATTTCATCAGAATAATCATAGACAATGCTTCCTTAGAAATAAAACACTCTTTAAACTTACTCATTGATAATACGCACGCACATATATTCAAATTTGTAGACCTGGAGATGCAGATATTTAACTAAATTATCCGAACCCAGATGATAACGCCCTGTTTAAGTAACGCCTATGCGGAACATCAGAAAGACTTGTTTTTAC
This sequence comes from Fasciola hepatica, assembly GCA_948099385.1. NCBI lineage: Eukaryota > Metazoa > Platyhelminthes > Trematoda > Plagiorchiida > Fasciolidae > Fasciola > Fasciola hepatica. The sequence continues at coordinate 1,426,862 of CANUEZ040000126.1, read as the reverse complement.
AGGCGTATTATGATGCTCAACCCCGGACGTGCCGAAAATCCCATATTTCGCTTTTTCCCTTTTGTGTGCTTTTTGTGGGGTTAGAAATAGTGACACAGAGCACGAAAGATCAATGAAGCGAGTGGAATACCGTTAACCAACCTCGATTCTGATTGTAGTCCTACAATAGACACAATTTGTGAGTCACTGTGTGCCGTATCAGTGTTGAACAGTTCTGACTGGTCGATGTGTAATTTTAGCGGCATGCTGGAAATTGTACTTGCGCTCGATCCCAAAGCAGTTATCTGCTAGTAATATCAAAGAATGCATTTGAGAAGTGAAGTTAACAGGCTAGCTGTTTAAAACTGTACAAAGTACGGAAAAATCCGAACTATCTGGAGGAATCTCACAGTACCTCAGGTGGGTCGATGCTAACAAAAATGCTCACATCAAAAATATGTGCACTTTCAACGAATTTCTGGCGATCCGGTAACCGGATCTTCTGATCAGACTAAAAGGGTGAATTCATACCAATTCATTTTTTCAAAAACTGAATTCTTTTGCAAGCTCTATGCTGAAGGCTCTTGCATAAACGACAAATGGACATCATATGTCAGATTTTAGGTTTTGAGTTGTGTGAATTCCTGGAAGAGTTTCACAAGCTTCTCCAGAAAGTTGAGCAGATGACGCACCGCGTATTATTAGGGTGATCACCTGTTTTAGCTCTAATCCTAAGCTAAGCACAGGTTTGAAGCCGTCACTAAACGACTGCTGTGTGTGATTCCACTGACCCAGGAAAAAATCAGTATAATTTAACCGCGATGAGCTTGACAGCAATCGACTGCTTTAATTTACACCTAGCATGATCGTTTTTTATCACACTCTCTCCGACTGCTCCATTCATGGGAGAAAGTGAATAAACAAGAGACATTCATCGAACCTAACTCTGTAAGGTTCTTCTTTGAAATAACCCAAATATATTTCCATTTTATTGGTTAAAGATGCATGAATACTAACATTGCACAATGATGAGGTTTTTTTTCCATACGTACGAAACAACTTGCTCCAATTCATACTAACTTATGCGCACGCTTGAACTGCTCAAAATTACGAACGTACTAAAACATGACGGCAGAAAGCTGTCCCTATTGAGCTTGAAACTGTGAACACCAGTAAGTGTGAACCTCATCTCTATTCACAGTATACTGTGGCTCGTGAAAAGCAACATCTGAAAGCCTGGTCGATAAACAACATTCCAGTAAAGTCTTCCGGTTCCACACTTTTAAAAACATTTTTATGTTTTGCTCCAATATTCTAATGTGTTCACTGGTCGTGCTGCTGAACAGAGAAATTGCAGTGGTGAATTCTCCAATACCTGGAAGAAAACTATCTGTGATTTTTGAGTTCTTAGCAAAAATGCGCATGAACTCATCAAATACTTCACTACATAAAAGAGTTTCAATGGGCTCTGATAGTGTATTCATCAGTGGTGAGCTTCAGATACACGGCGCAACCTAGGATTTCGACAAGCTAACAGGTTAGTATTCTAGAAGTTATAAGATAAGGTAAAGTTGGTAAAGTATCAATAGGAAAAAAACACTTTGTCAGTACACCTGGCGTTGAATTATGATCCGGTTAAGACCCACCATTGATGCTGTTTGCAGTGCTTGTGAGTCTTATTTTGTTGAACATCATTACCCTGCAGATTTCCGTCGTGGTTTAGTTCAGAAAGCTTTACGACTGGTATTTACCTTCATGTAATCCGGATAACCACTCGAAGAAAGCTTGTGATAGTAAACAATCGCACTGTTTTCCTAACCTCCCTGCGCTCTGTTCAGAATATTTCGTTTGAACACTAAAAGAAAGATAATCAGTATACTCATGATATCGATTGTGTTTGTGAACTGGGTATTGGTCGGACCTTAGAACAGTTTCCTTCGGCTATTTCACGAACATTCTGCGACGCGACCTCTAAAGTTCTGAAAAATATGTCAAAAATATTGCTGTCTTTTAAATTCAGACCCAGATAGGCATATTTATGGGTAAATATACAAGCCACAAAAATTGAATTTCAAAATCAGCTGGACTAAATACAGCTCTGACCTACCCGGTCAATTGTTCATTTTTCGTTTTTATCTACGAAAATGACTATGAGAAAATAATTTTACTCCTTTTAAAAGATAATGTACGCTAGAATATAGAATATCCAATGATTTCAAAATTATGCACTTTTTATTCTCAAAACTAATTAATTAGTTGGAAGAATTGGCCACACCTTTCCTTTGTTTAGTCGACTTTCTGGTTAGAAGAATAACATATTCCGATTAACTGCTTATCAAAAGTCCGCGTGACTCAAACCCCAGCGGCTTAAACTGACAAAAGCATCTGGTATGAATGTTCACTGCTCTGTCAGTTTCAGTGTCAAGCCAGTTTTCTTTCGTCCCGATTATTCTTCATTGACCAATGACTTCATCCCTTTGCGTACAAACATTTTGGCTTACCGAAGAACAATGGAGCTACTATTTTGTGAAAACAAACATTGCAGGCTTCTATGAATAAAACACATTTGAAGAAATTGATCACATTTATGATAAATACTGAAAACACAGCCGGTCAATATGTATGATATCATTAGTACTCGAAAGTAATGCAAGGTTCTTAAATAGGCAAAAAAGGGAAACCATATTATACTTTCCCTAGACAAATAAGCAGTTGCCCGGAAGTTTGGACTATTACCCAGTAAACTAAGTGCCCTTACTTCTTAGTCAGTTTGTACCGAAAATAAAATTGGAAAAAAATCATTTCAGAGCTCCAACTCACATGTATACCAGATTGCCAATTGAATAATCTCCATACGATGCAAGGCAAGTTGAACAGGAATGCTTGCAGCATCAGAATGAATGGAACCCACTGGTAGTAGTGGATCTTTCGATCCTCACGGTCGGCAATTTTCACGGGCACAGACACATCGTTTGTGGGAATGAAGTAGGTGCTAGTCACCCAACACACAGACTCAGCGTACTCTTCTTGGGCCCGAGTGAACTCAGTAGGAACCCAACAGGCAATCGGTTTGCCAATGTACTGTCGTGCAGAAATGACGAGTGTGAAAATTACTAGAAGCAGCGTGGTAAATGTGTGACTAAATCGGTCAGAGAAGTCATCATCTCGGCGAAATTTTCCCGCGTCTAGCTTGAATTTGGTGAGACCTGCGAAAAAGTGCGTGTCCATGATCGCTAGCCACCAGAGGTGGGCTTAAAGGCACACGACACAGACTAGGTCATTGCTGCATTGCATGCACTTCCGCCAGTAGAGAATCACAATAAAAACCTGATCCCGGTTGATATCCCGGTTGGCGCCGCACGTGTTTTTCAATTAGCCCCTTCCTCAGAGAACAAATCCCGCCAACAAAGAACCATTTTCGGCACGCAGTTTCCGCTGAACTGTTTGAACCTTGCGATATTCCATCAAACCTGGATACAAACAACTTGGAGGAAGCAAATTAGATATAGTCCCGTTATTTGAATCATTTGTAAAACTCAAACACGAGTTGAAGACAATCATCCTAGTGCCATGAGTTATATGAGGCGCATGACTAGGTCACACCAACAAGGGAGACGGAGGCAAACGGTATATCCAATCAGCAACAGCGGCAGCAAACACTGACGTTGGGAGCAGCCATGTGTAATAGGCTGATTGCCCATCAAGGAATCGGTTGCCCAGCCGAAGGACTGTTGGCTGTAATTGGTCACAGCGGTCACAATAGTATTACATATACGCATATTCGTGACGCAGTGGGTTGATAGACAGACGGACAAGCTGACAAGCCCACACACAAACACATGCATACACAAACCACAAGAGTGATTGTGCTCACACCACGCACGAGCGCACTCCCACACACACACACACAAACACACACACACATGTACGAGCCGATTTCCCTAGTACACACATGTGCACACGGTTTGAATCCACATCAACACGGAAGATTGCATGGATCAAGTCTTTTAGCACGGGCGTGAAAAACGAGAGTGGACGAGAAATTTATCCATTTGTTGCGTGTACTTTCACATAGGTTTTCAAATTAGAGCATATAGCTGATCCTCCTTATTTCATATAAGTGGTTTAAAATCCGGACGGTTTTTTCTAGAATAAAACATTAAACCAGTATCTCTTGTCCCTAAACTTTTAACAGAATTGCGAATAACTCATCTTGCCCGTTGAAAATCAGTTTCCAATGGAAACCTTGGGGAAGTAGTGCTTCACCAGATGCACCACAAGTTTCACAACTGAGTGAGTTTATTCTAAAATCGAAGTGAATAATCTAAAAGCTTTTCGCTACCAACATGGACAGAAAAAGTTGTCAAATGATTTGCCAGACCGTTCCATTACCCCACTCGAATCTGAACATCTAGGAATGCGTTGTCCGTAACTGGGGTCTCAATTATACAATTTGAGTTGCAGTGAGACTTGGTTGATGTACTTTGCTGATGATCTATTCGGAATCTGTACACATTATTTCCTAGAGTTCTCAGGGCCCACTTTCGTGCAAAAGCTGAATGCTGATTAGTTATCTACTAGCCAGAACGATAGTTTTCTTATATATTATTCCTACGGCGTATACAATCCAACTGGTTTAAACAAGCTTTTTTCACACCCTTCAAATCAAGCACACAACACAAACAGATCGTGACGTGACGATCCAGTTTGGATCAGAGAAAGTTGACAGGGTGTCACAATGAGTCGATCTATGGCAACAGCCAATAGCTTACATTTGAATTACACAACATTTTGTCACACTTTAGTCAGATATATTCATAAATTTCCCGAAATAATTTCCTATAGGTTGAAAACTGGTCTACCATAGAATACCAACGTGGAATTCACCAATGGAAACAATAAAAGAAGCATTGAACCGCCTTTTTATCTGGCTTGTTATGAATCAGAATCAGTGAAAGCGCACCGAGTTCGAACAGACGGACGAAGTCCGGTACCCATGACTGACTTACCGCCTTTTTATCGCTACTACGTACATCACAGGAGTCATTTGCTAAGTCAGTCCAGAGCTGCTGGTGGATAAAAAGTAATACATATGTGATGCCAGGTTAAAAAAATCAAGCTTAGTCGACATCCTACCGGAATAGCTTAGTAGTCACGTGAGTGCACCGCAAGAAGAGTGAACGGATTCGATGGACTTGCATTAGTGATGGTACCCAACAGGGATGAAACAACCACCGATTTCTTCCACTAGTTCCGGTGAGGATTTGTGCATTGCCGTTGCACGATAAATCCTTCAATAAACCATTAAAATTTTATAGTACTCTAAGTAAAAGCATAATTTGAGTAATTTTTCCCCTTTAGAGACAACAGTGAAGTAGTCCGGGTCTTGCTTGGCGATTCCACTAAGTTCAGCAATGCATGCTGAACGAGAGATGCACATACTGTTGGATTTGACGACGTTTAGCATGTTGAAAGTAAAATGAGCAACTACTGTTCTCATCTCAATCGTGTGTTTTCAGTAGATTGGAGGGTTGAAATTCATGGCTGACAGTAAAGACAGGCGCTTGTATCAGCACTCGTGTCAGTAGGTCATCTAAATTGGTAATGCCGTATGCATCTGACCACCTTTCAAAGCGAAATCTGTTTCCATGACTTTTCTACTGAAGGAATCGTATGTGCGTCCTTACTGCCGTTACCTGAAGACGGACTGAAATTAAAACTCACTTATTGATAAACCATGAATACAAGCATTTTAACTGCTTCTCTTTTTGCAAATTCCTACATCTACATTGTACATTCCATGGTGAGATTGTCTGGGTTATAGGTTACTTCTAAATGTATTAAGCTTCTGAAGAGAAACAAGTTGCACGCAGTTTGTTTGAAGTAAGTTGTGGAAGTACGCTATCAACCAGAGGGAACCGTGATGGCGGTATAAGTATGGGATAAGGATCTTTGATGGTAGACCGCAATCCTCTGTCATCGAGCTCGTTACCATACCGGACCTATTAGAACTGCGGTTGTTTTTCCACTCCGAGTCTCAGGGTTTGTTTGGTGGTTCTTTCTGATAGTGGATTAGACTTTGGAGGCTATAAAATACTCCTTTTTTACTACAGTCGTCCAAACGTGAAATCAAGAAATTCCTGATTTGAGGTTCAATATTACTTTGAATCAAGACTGATTTGCGTGAAATGAACATAGTATCAAGAAGAACCTCGCAATGGAGTATGATAACCGAATACGGTGCAGATTAATTCTGAATAGTAGTCAAACAGTAGAAAAAAGAAGCAAAGCTATCCACGCAATCCGTTTTGTCCCTATCTGTTTGTGTACCTATCTAGTCCAAATACTGGAATCCGACCGTTCACAAACAGTAAGCTCGTGTGAGTTTAAACTATTCAGTCTAATGGAGATACTACTGGAGTGGATCACAAAAAATGCCGGCATTCTATTTCATCGCTGTGCCAAAGTGATTTTACGCTCAGTGAAGTTTCCTTTAGACCAGAAGTGGCTAAAGTGAAAGAGAAACTGGCAAATGAACCGGTATTAGTTTGACGGAATGAACTGACTGCATAAAGGAAGGTGCTTTTAATTTTAATACAGTCGTGCAATAAAACTTTAAAAGAAAGCAGTGACATTATTTCAACTTATCCTCCCCATTCCATCTTAGTGAACGGGTACGCGTACCCAGGAAAAGCCTCTAATGAGCATTTATAGAGTGTCACAAGTTCATCCTACACTCACGGCGAAGCATACGATGTTCGCTTGCTCTGTTATCAGACGGATGTCTGATTGTAGTGGACTGGGTCACATGACTCTTCTTAGTTGTAGAAATAGGTGGCCGTATTCTGCTTTTGCCATTTTTAGGTGAAGAGCTCAATCAGGCAGTGATTGCCAAGTCAGAAACTCTTGATTTGCAGGCCCTTAGAGTTCTTATTTATGGTCCGAACATCAGACTGACCCACAGTATAGCTCCTGACCTCGTCACTAACTCAATAAGGTACAAGATAAATATAAGTATCCGGTTCTGTTTCAAAATCTATGGAGTGTGAGCTCCACTGGACAACTTCGGATGTAGGAGATCAAACTGTGAATCAGGCCTTTGTTCTTCTTTTTCTCAAGGGATCCACTGCGACAAGTCTGTATACATCTTACATAATTAATAGTAACCCTCAACATTGGGTTATCATACAACTGTCGACTAGGAGTGCACTTATTTGACGGAAATCGCATTGGGCGTTGACTCACAAACCAGTGAGAAAGAGAACCACGAATAGAAAAATTAGGAAGAGTTCGTCCACACGCACAATTCCGCTATAATGTTGCTTGTGTATATCATTCTCCGACTGATCATGCGTGGTCAGTCCGGAGGTAGCTCAATAAATTTTGCGAAGTACTGCCGGCTGTCATAGAGAAAGACATCCGAACAAACTCAGTCAGGTGATCTGGATCAGCCCAGACGGGAGAGGGATGGCGCAACGGTACCACACACACCTTCCAGGTGAGAAGGCTGGGGTTCAAACCCAGATTGCCACGGAGGAAAGGCACCACTGAAGAACTAAAAGAACGAAACTCGAGTACGACGATTATGAGTGCAGGGCCGATCGGATAACTAGAGGTTTGTGGGTGAAAAAAGGAGTCCAAAGGACAGTTTGCCAAGAAAAAGAGATGTTTCCGATTAAGTTTACGTCCGGGCTTTCAAAGCCAATGGCATGAACTGGACCATAAAGTTGCGCCTACTTTCACAACCCTAAGAGTGAATAACGAGCGGACAATTCATTTCGCGTGAATATATTTATAAAACACTCATGAAACATGACACGGGACATTATCTTGAAATTGTATTACCTATCGAGATAACATTCTTTCATTCAGTTTACGGGAAATTCAGACATGATGTATATTCTCCCACCATTCGAGGTGTCTCCCACTAAATAGCACCAACGTTAATTATCATGATTGTTTTCAACCTAGATCAACAAACTTATTTGAACATACCGGGATAATTTATGTGATCCTGTTTATCAATTAAGTTGGGTTTCCACACATTTGTGCTTTTCAGCTTACATTGCTCAGAGCATTCAACTTTGGCGACCGAGGTCGCATACATTCAAGTAGCCATAGTTTTTAAAGAATCCAAATAAATGAGAGGGACCTTTGAATAAATTCTTGCATTCACTTATGCTGTGATATACTTTTGTTAACTAATGAAGCTCAAAAAGTATACGGATCAAATGTTTGAATGCATCTCGAAGTTGGTACCTGTAGAGTATACCAACCCGTCTATGGCACCGTTATTGACCACGTGCTCACTTACACGCCTTAGTTTCACATCTAAGATTCAACGTGGAAAGAAATGCATCAAGTAACGTCCCTAGAGTTTACAATAAGTTCTCGATACTGATCAAATCGTAGCTGTTTTAGTAAAACCTCGAAAACCATACCGTTATTGGATATATCTACGGTCATAATACGTACATCCTATGTGAGGCAAAACCTGACGCACAGCCCCCTCAGCAAAACTGTCTTCCCAAAAGAAGGTATGATCTGGCGGATGGAAAGCGTGTGTTCGTCCACCTGAGCTTGATAACACATGGTTGCAAAGTTCTTTGTGGATGACAGTGTTGATCTTAGTTGAATACAGTCCATACCAATCGGAGTATTGAGTTGCTCATTTACATAACTGGAAAGAAAATATCTAAAATCACTCAAATTCTTTAGGATTCTCTAAGGCTCACCATGAAGCACACAAAATCATTTGATAGCCAAGACGATTAATGATTCCTTTCGAATACCTTTGAGATTAAAACAGGAGACCACTTTTGCTGAGCGCCCAATGCTGGCTTCGGGTCACTTCATTCTTTTTCGCAAAGTTGAAGAGGAAATCATCAAGGAATATTTCATCGGAATATGCTTATGGTATTTTGGCTTTTCTTTTCAATGAGAACACAAGAACCGTCATTATCCGCTTGTTTTTACCATACCATGCTTTCTTGTGACATCAAGACTAGTATTGCCCCAAAGAAAGATTCTCAGAAATTTTTATCACAAAAGCACGCATTTGGTGCATTTTCAGGATTTTCATCATTCTCGTATTCAGTGAGTTGGTAAACTTTTCTGAAGGATTGCTCACTCCTCCATCAGAGCTCAAACAACATGGACGTTGCCCTTGAATATGATGATTGTGCAATCCGATAATTTGGACGAAATTTTCCTACGAGTCTGCCATCAAATTCGAAACTGCTATTTGACCAGAATATTACAAAGCATTTATCAAATGTGGGTATCCCTTTTGTGTCCTCTTTCTGAGCACATACATGGACAACATTTCAGCAAAAAAAATTGTTCCCGACAAGAGTAACAATTATCTACCGGTAACCAAAACCATCCACGGTCAGTATTACCTTCATAAGTTAAAAATTAACCCCGTTTGAGCCTTAGCTAAAAATAAACTTTCGAATTTAGAGAAAGTTTGTCTTTGTGAATATGGTCATGCAATTTCAACTGCTCAGAAAACAGTACATAACCCATGTAAACAATATAAGTAATATAAAATTACAGTTCAAGCATCTGTTTGGTTTAACAGTTAATATATGAACGGAAAATTCATTACAAATAAATATTGATCGTAATTTCGAAACCCCTATAGATATATTTGGAGTTAGTTATATAGTTAGTTATATTTGACATTCAGGAATCACGAGATTTCACGGAATCTGTAATTCCTTGGATCTTCATTTCTCCTGAGGTTGAAAACATTCGCTTGTTCAGCTGTGATGTAGCAAAATGAGAATACTCTCATTCCGAACAGGACACGATCAATTCAACGTATATCAGTGCAAACAAAAGATTTTGACTTTCATACCATTCTGCTTCAAGGTGGCCAGTGCTCTTGAACACTGACGCAGAGAATGTCGGGCAGTGAATGAAGTAACTCGGTAGATCTCTCTAGTTTACTACTTTAACTTTGATAAAACGACTTCCTTCGGCTTAGCAATTCCAATGTTGTTTTGCTTCCTGAACGTTATTTTTTCCATAGCCAATGGGATTGCAGCTGAATCCTTGCTCTTCACTTTTGAGTGTTTTCAGGCTGATTGAAAAAAATGTCAACCTAAAGAGATATCCAATGATCTTGTTATCACGGCAACTAGTATCAGGTGATAATTGTACAAAGTATTCTCCTCTTGATTGATATCGCTGTCTCGTAAGTACTCAGTGGCCGTATCAATGTAATCACAGCCGCGCAGTGAGAAGAACTGGCTCATATTATATACTGGGCAAATATGACATCCATAGTAAGATTCGCCTGCTTTTACAAACTTTGAAAATGGAACATTCCATGTTTCACTTTATGTGCAATTTTTATTCAGTAACTGTTTTCAAAGTTTCCGTGTGTTGCACACTCCCATCAGGTTTGTGAAAGTGTGAGAACTATTTGCCGCAGTAGAGGTATGGTTTTATTACATAGTTCAACTTTTACTCATACGTAGGAAGGAAATACTTAGGAAGTATTCGGTGAAGCGAACGTCGCCATTTCAAAACTTTCCTTCGCTGCGTATTTTGCTCCGACTAATTTAATTGACTGATTCATAGAATTAGGCTATGGGTGATAAAAAAATGTGCTACTTGCTGGTCCTTTCGTCTAATATCAATTCAATCGCATGGATACCGTCCAACTTCAGTTACCTGCTGCATTCGTTGGAATATGCAAGCTGAGATTTTATTTCAAGAATGATTCCTTCGTTCGACAACAAATGATGGGTTTTTGAAGCTTTATAGTTTCTCAGTTATAGAATAAATAGAGAGCCTGGCAGGAAGCCGAAAGGAGGAGATGTAATGACCGGCGTACTTCGTGTTTGGTGGCGCTCATTCTCAGTCACTTTTATGTGCAGCACACAAAATGTTTGCTGTCAGACCGTTGAATGCATGGCACGCTTACCCCTTAACACCCTTCTGTTGTTATATATATATTCCTCACTCAACCCCATACAGTGTTTTCATGATACTAGCCAATTTCCTGTAATCATTCTACTTGACACCAGTGGAGTGGATTAACATCTCAGTTTATATTATGGCTGGTAACTTCAAAAGCTTTGGTTTGCTTTTCCACATCCTAAAGTCGCCCGGTGATGTTGGTCATTTTTTCACTGAAAACAGAGTTTGTCTAGATTGCTCCTTTGTGAATGAGCCATCTTTCCTTCGTGCCCTGAAGCTTGCCTCGTGGGGAGTTCTGATCACTCTATTGTCAAAGTTCTTCCTACTCTTCTAAATAAACGAATCACTCAAAGCCGAATAAGAAACCCATTCCGAAATTTGCATTGACGATATGCTCAACATTCATTTACTGAAAGGTACGGAGGCCTTTTCCAACTTGGATTTATTTTAAGACCCTGAAGTGACTATGCCTTGTTTCAAAGTTACAAGTGATTTGAACTTCCGTTTCGAAAAGTGGTGTCCGCTAACATAGATTATTATGTGTGCGGACCATTTTGATTCGGAAACGATAACAAAATTGAGGAAGATAGAAGAAAAAGGATACTTTTCAAGCAAAAATTCTGCAGTAAGACTGCTAAGCTTGTTCTTCAAAGAAATTTTTTAACGTTGAACTTTTATGCGTGAGCACCGTACTCATTAGATGTCTTATTCTTTTAGTTGCATCACTGATTAATAAGAACATATTCGTCCACTTCTGCTTCCTGCATGATGAAAATACTTTCAATTCTCTCAATAGAGAACGTGTATGATCTTTTTCAGGTTAGCTAAGGATATTCCTAATGCTTTCCAGTTGGTTAAAAGACTTTTTCACGACTAGGTTTCAGCTAACATATTGTGATGGTCATAGATCTTCCACAATCCCTACAAACACCGAATGATTGCAGATTGTTATGTTATCACCATTTTTGTTCGCTTGCTATTTGAAAGGCCTTCCCCCCTACTATGTTATCCTTTCCGTTTAAATATGCCGACAATTTGTTGATCAGTTCTAAATCCGAGATAGTGTTCACTTCAGTTCAGCGCAATAGTCTGTTTATACGATGATGGGACGGTCATAATACTCCCATTTGGTACTCAATCCCAACATGTGTATAGATGTGTTGATTTCGGTTGATCTTAAATCCGAATCACGATCAGACTACCCAACATTCATGACGAAGTCCAAAAGTAGGAAAAGGCCAGTGCTATAAATACTTAGGTATACTTATCTCATCAGATCTTCAGTTGCCCCATCATGTGTAATAACTTTTCTCAAGATGAGAAGGCTGGCATTTGACATCTCCCGCTTGAGATCTCCACGTGATACAAACCACGTCATTTTGTAGTTATTTCATCCATGTGTGCTAAGTAACCAGTTATATTACTCCCCGGTCATTTTTCCTGGTTTTATTTGCCAAAGATCTTGCGTTGACCAGAAGCTCCCTAAATGTTTGAGTACAGAAACATATCCTATTCTCAATTGGTAAGTTTTTTAAATGATCCGTTTTTGCGTGTGAACTACGCAGCATTATACTTTCTGAAGACAAGCTCTACCCTGGTATCTCTTGCAGTATTTTCCACTCGTCTAAAAGTAGTGAATCCAAATTGTTTCTTTCCAGAAATGCAAGGTTTTTATTCCTTATCTAGTTAGGCCGCCTGTTTCGAAAGAACACTCGGTGAACTAATTGCGAGAAACTCTCACCTTATCATGATTGTCCATGTTCCATCTTGCTCTTCACTGTTGTGCACAGCTTTCTGATTCAATCATAATCGTTTTTCTCGATCATATTTTCATTACTGTTACAACAGTATGTTACTGACAAGTTTCCGCTGAAAAAGTGGTCTTTTGGACAACTACAGAGTCTCCATGACATGAAATGAATCTTGCCCACAAGAATATATCTCATTTAGAACACTACATTTGGGCCGGTATTTCACAACACTCGTGTACTTAAACCTGAACACGCCCATTGTCTAACCAGATTACTCCAGAGCCAACAAAATGCCTTCAACTGACATACATCAAAGTGCGGAATAAGCCCATCATAGTACTCAGAACACGAGTTGTAGACGAACATATGTTTTCGGTGGTTTCATTCTCAAGCCATTACAATCACATTTATATAAAAACGAATTATTAAGAAGAGTTGGAAAAAGTTTCACTAAGTCAGTGTGGATAATTCAGGGTGAGGAAGGATGGAAACCCATGTGAGTGACCAGATTATGTAACCGGTGCTAATTAGCTTACGTCACCGCTGCGCCCGGCTGTGTAACACAGTTGAGTGTTGGCCATGGGAGTTTTAGTGCTTGGACTAATTTTCGCTGCGCGCAAAGCTCAGGCTTCAAGAGGCGGATGATAATTACCTCGGTGGTTGCTAGTATCCGGAGCCTAATTGCTCTCGACACGTGTTGTGGGACCCGGTAGACGAATTTGAAGGCGGGCTGGATGTCGATTGAATGCCCAGTTTCCAACAAGTGCGAGATGATTGAACTTGATACTACTTCATTGCCACCGTGTCTAAGCCATCGTGGGTGATGCTCCTTGATGCGTTTTGATAGCTATCTTGCCGTTCGACCTATATAAGTAGTACCACAGGTGCACCCGAATTGATAGATGATCATGGATGAGGTCAACAAGGGCAGCTTATCTTTATTTTCACATCGGATTATTGGTGACGTGAAAAACACGCATTTGATCTTGGCAGTGTTGAAGGTGGACTTAACCGTGGCACTCAAAATTTTACAGACTCTATCGGCTGCGACATCTCCCTTGAAGGGGAGTCGGGTGAATAATACTTTCTTTTCTGCTTGTGTGATTCTCACTGGTTTTATCCGTTCGGTCCAGTTTCTTTGGATGAATTTCTCAGGATAACCGTTGCATAATAGCGTCTTTCTTATGTATGATAGCTCGGCCTCTAGAGTATCTGCAGTGCAGATATGTTTCGCCCTGTGTAGAATACAGCGTATCAGATTACGTTTGAAACCAAGTGGCACAAAACTGTGAAAGTTTGTGTACTGGCCATTCCAGGTGGCTTTCCGATACACCTTCCTCTGGATCGAGCCATCAGATAGTCTGGTTAGGTGTCCATCAAGAAACGGTAGGCATTTTTTTTCTTCCTTCTCGGTGATGAACCTGATTGCGGAGTGCGTAGGGTTGAATTCGCGAGATATATCATCTAAGTTGGTTTGCGCGTCAGCTATGCAAAATATATCATCCACATATCGGTAGTAGTGGTCCAATCGACTTATTGTTCTGCGTAATGCTTGAGTTTCCAGTTTTGCCATGAAAATGTCAGCAAGAAGTGGTCCTGGAGGTGACCCCATAGCAACCCCATCCTTCTGGCGATAATAAGCCTTATTGAACACAAACTGTACATCCAAAGTGCATGGAAGAATTGGTTCTCTTAGACTGGCCGTTGGAATTCCTACGCGAATTTAACACTATGCACTCCGCAATCAGGTTCATCACCGAGATGGAAGAAGAAAATTGCCTACCGTTTCTTGATGGACACCTAACCAGACTATCTGATGGCTCGATCCAGAGGAAGGTGTATCGGAAAGCCACCTGGAATGGCCAGTACACAAACTTTCACAGTTTTGTGCCACTTGGTTTCAAACGTAATCTGATACGCTGTATTCTACACAGGGCGAAACATATCTGCACTGCAGATACTCTAGAGGCCGAGCTATCATACATAAGAAAGACGCTATTATGCAACGGTTATCCTGAGAAATTCATCCAAAGAAACTGGACCGAACGGATAAAACCAGTGAGAATCACACAGGCAGAAATGGCGGTGAGTATATATATATATATATATATATATATATATATATATATATATATATATATATATATAGCAAATGAATGAAAAACCCTACTATTTTTGAACGGAAATATTTCAGAGGAGTTTACAAGGCAAGAATTTTGACATTTATTCTCCGCCGGCCTAGTTTCATGGAATGAACGTTTCCCACCACGTTGTCGAAGAGTTTTACCAGAAAAATTTCGTTCTTCTAGTGGTCCCATTCCATTCATCAGGAAATCGAACTGCGCGAGTGCCGGATCAACAACTTTTAGCCCACTGAGCCGGATTTCACTACACACGCGCTATCTACCTGATTATTTATGGTAAGCAAGTAGTTAGCACCAGTTCCATTGTGATGCACACAGAAGCCAGTCTGACAAGTAGTAGACCGCACTCATAGAAAATTCTGCCTCTTAAGTTCCAGAAATGTTACCGGAAGGAAGCCATCGAATTTCCCCGTTGCTAAATCATGGCTTTTATATTTGGTGGCTCATAAAAATGTACATCTGGCAGATAAATCCGCTGACATCTGACTGGATTCCCTATGAGAGGTTACCTGAAGGACTGTACATTTGACCAACAAAATGAACTGTATGAAAACTTGAGCAGAGTTGGATAAGTAATACTGAGTTTCTAAGGAAGGTAGAACGACAACGACAGTAGGAAGCAGTGGTTTCTGTTAACCTCTTTGAATGTCAGCAGAAAATATATCAGTTTATACATGATAAGGCAAAACAGATAACCAAAGAAAAATGTTTTTTGAGGAAAATTTATTTTTGAATTCACACTGATGTTCCAGAGGGGAAATTGTTCAGTTCCCCAGCTTGTGAACCTATTTTGGTAAGACAGTCCGGGTCAGTAAGACAAAAATGTCCATCGTAAACTTCAAGTGACTAGTCTCTGCCACCACGTCAGTTTCTTTCTTAGTTGCACGTTCTGTTTTATAACACTGAACATTTTTCGAGTAAAGTCAGTGGTACCCCACATTATTGTCTTTGTACGCCCACTCATGTCCGTTGATTTCGTGCAAAACTCATTTTATTCTCGAATGGTCATCATTTTGTCACTAGTTTTCTTATTCACAATTTGTTCTAGAAAGATCAGCAAATAAGGAAGGCAAATGGCTTAGTTTTTTGCATAGTATAAGGCGAACTCTGTGCGGTTTATTTTGTAATTGTAAGATACTGTTGTCCGACGGGTGCTCCTGTTCATTGCGCACCTCAACACTCTCTCGGGCCCACAAAAAGTAGATTTGTCGGGCCAACCATTAGTAGTAGCCAAAGGTACTATTATGTCACCGATGAAACATTCAAGCAATGTTGCACAAAGTACAACTGTTCAAAAGGCAGAAATGAGAAGGGCAGTTCAAAACGAAAAACGTGCCCACTATGTCAATCTCAAGTCGTCTATACACTCATCACGCTCGTAACTGAGCAAAAACTTCAAGTCCAAATAGATTCATAATCAAGACAAATGTGTGCTCCCAAAGAAATGTCGTTCCGCACGAATTTTTTCGTTTACTTCAAGTGCATCCTGGAGTGCTCGTGTGATAAAATAGACAAGCCACTTAGATTATTCTCACAGCTACCTACAGTGTTGGCTATTTATGTGACAGTTGAGATTAGAATTATGTCTCTCTAGCCTATTCCTCTGAATGGAAGAAAAGTGAAGCATTTCACAAGACTCCCCGGATAACGGTTGTAAGTAAAAGATTCAGTAAGAATCTGGAAAACTAGATTTCAGCATTCATATTCTCAATAAACATTGTGCCTTCTATTTATTACAAAAGAATTACTGGTGAACCTCAACCACGAATTCCACAAAATTAGGAGGGTCAATCCATTTCGTGATTATCTTCCTGCGTAGTCCAGTGCACCTCATAGAGAGTAGCTTGTTTGCGGTAATTTCGTAACAGTGGTTAAAGGCTTTCGTATAAGGGAATCACTTTTTCGCAATATATTGCACGTATTTTTAACAATGTAAAGTTCAAGGGAACACGTGGCCAAAAATTACCTTCAAGGTGGAGCTCCACCTACAAAAATTGCATCCATACAGTCTCAAGGTTACGCTGTTCAGGTACGAAATTGTGGGCTTACTTTAAAAAACAATACCAGGACTGTCACAGCTGCTAGTAGACAGATCTGTCCACTAGCAGAATCAAACTGATTCGACAGTATCAAAAAGTGTTCTTCAACTTAATCTTTATGGAATGAGTAGTTACATTTTTTGGACAATAGCCGGAAAATTGTGTTGCAGATGTAGAGGTGCCTTACGGTAGACAGGCTACTGAGTGTAAATCGGAGAAAAACAAAAGGTCCGGAATCCTTTCTAACCAGTTTTGTTTCGTGTTGTTAGTCGATGAGGCGTTCGTTTAGTAACATCTGAATAACCAAATTGAAAAGACAAATTCAGCTTAACGTAAAAACATTGTAGCTCTCACTGGACATCAGGATACATGTCAACCACAAAGCTTAGTTAAAAATACCGAACCATGAGCGAACAGTTGATAACGAACCCGGATGGCCTGGTGGCAACATATGTTGCTCACTATCCTGAGGTTCAAGTCATAAGCCATGGTCGAAGAATATGCACTGTTGATGATTCCAAACAAGTATGAACAAGCTGTACTTGGTTTCTGTGTTGAGCTGATCATAAACATAAACATTTAGCTACCAGTTCAAAGTTTATTTCATTTAAAACAGGAGACACAGTTTTAATTAAATGTTTAAACGATTTAAATGCAAATATATCTTCCTCAGACATGGTCAGTAGTTCAAGTTTGGTTCGGAAAATAAACTCAAAGTTTGTAGGATCTGGAGTGAAACATATCCTTTTCCATGCAAATCTGTCAACAGAGTCTTTGAATCTGGTATTCTATACGGAACAGCTGGTTCCTAATTTCCTAGTTACTGATTAGCTCACTATTTAATTACCAGGGTTGTTGATGTTTTATCGGTTCCCAAAACAACCTGGAGGTATTCTATCTTTCCAAATGCAGACGTTTTGATCGCAAAGAAGACAGGTTTCACAAGTCTGACATGCAAAACAAAGAAGAAGAAGAAAGCGGGGCCGCATCCCGCTGTTACACCGAATCACTCAAAATAAAATTAGGCCGCATTTGTCTAATAGTATCCATTACTTAGTAACTTCGTTTATTCATTTTATCAGATGTGGAGGTACTTTGATCATGAGTCACGTTGTTCTGCTAAACAGAGTATGACTGATCTATATCGTTCTAATTTTGCTCTGGAAAAATCTTTCGCTGGTATAACCATGCTCCTAAGATCCGCTCAGCTCTGCAGGTGCTGCATCCTAGTCAGCCTTAAAGAAGGAAGACGAAAAAGATCTCATCTACATCTTGATAATATGATTCCACTAGCACACACCTAAGCATATTCACGTGTATAGATACAGGCAATATCAGTTATTCAGTCATAAGCCTTTCAGTCCAAAACATTTGGACTCCGGAGTTAGGAAAGGTAAGCAGATGGGCGCCCCGTGTTTCTTTCCGTTTTTACCAATTTATTCGTGCGGGATAAAATGTTGCAATTCGCAAAAGATGTTGATCACCTTTGTGTAATTTACATTTTACCTTTGGGATTGATCAAACGGTACAAGTGGCTAACCTCTTCGGGATCTGAACGCACGCATGAAAGCCACGCACACAGATACACTTCTGTACCATCGCTGCTTAGCGAGCTCAACAACATGGTTTATTCGGACGCCATTGGACATTTCATGCACGGATCAAGCCGTATCCATCACAACATCTAAGGATGAGATCTATCTGAGAGGATTTGATGAATCCCCGAGCTGGTTCTGCTCATCTGTGCAAGAAAAAGAACAACTCATTAACCTTTTTCCGAGCAGTTTTCTTTTCGAAAAATGCATAGACCTTATTTGCCATTTACCACAACGAAAAAACAGGATGAATATCTATTTTCAGTGATAAATAAAAATCTGTTATTTGTGTAGAAGTGACCTCCGGATATTTCCAGTCAATCCAAAGTTTTCTATACTAAAATCAGAGGAGTAACCTGGATGGAAATTAACAGTGACATGCTTCAGGTGTACACCACTACAATAGTTTTCCAACCCGCAGCGCTTAATCCGCATTATGACTAGGAAAGGGAACGATGGATAATTAGATGGAACATTTTAAAGTCCAGTACCCGAAGACAAAATGAGTTGAAATATAAAAGCATGCACATTTCAAAAATTTGTTCTTCTGTTTCTTTTTTATGAAATGAAATAACAAAGGACTACCTTTCTATTGGGAGTAAAATCCAATCGTTTCACCAATAAAGTTTAGAAGAGTTTTTATTATTCTAGTATTGCTGAGAGGTAAATGTTTTCGAGGAACTTGAATGTATTTTGAGGTGTGTAGTATCCTCGTAAGCATATGTTTCACTTGGATCTACCGAAGCCGTTACTGCTGATCATCTTCGACTGGCAGGAATGCTGAAAAAACGAGGAAATATTTGGTCGCTTTTTGCTGATGGATGCAGACTAAGGTGAACTGTCAAACAAAGTCCCAGTTTTGCTAGTAGCTAGATCTGTGCTCGTCTGCCGACACCGATTGAAAGAAGTCCTTAATGAATCCGACCTTATTTTGCATTTTGAGGATTGTTTTTTCCATAATATTTTTTGGAAGCAAATTATATTGAGTACGGGCAGCTCTGTTTCAAGTCTCTCAGTTTGGTTTTGTCATCGAAATTCAGAAAACACCTTTCTGTCGGGACACAGTTCGCAGTAGGAATTTGGCGAACAAAAGAGATTTCAGTGTGAGATCAGAAACGGAACATGTCATTGTTTGCTGGATCAACCAATATGCGGGGCGATACAAATGTTTTCTGTGTAGGTTGTGAAACAAGAGGTAATATTTGAAAGCTGGGCATGTACTTTTGCGAATATATCCAATAAATCTTTGGTCAAAATTACTAATATAATACAGAGGAACACACGTGAATATCGCATCGGCTTTTGTCACAGAGCGTCTCCATGTAGGAAATAATAAGTGGAAACGAATTGTCGGTTTGCTTCAGAAACTACATTCCAGTAATGCTATGCTGCATCCAAATTGCACACTACACAGTTATCATAAAATCATGCCAAATTTCTACGTTGACGTAAGATTTGCTACTTTTTTCTTCTCATATTGAGATATTCCTGGCCATCTGTGACAATCAAGAAGGGGCAATTGCGGTACGCCAGTAACACATACAGAGCAGATCAAAGCAGGTGATGTTGTGGAGAAATGCTCAACCTCATAGATTTATTCACAGAATGATCGCTTGATATGCGGGAAAGAGCACTGACTTTCTCAAAATGGAACAAATTCATCCACGAACTAATCAGATATGTTGTGGTCATTGACTAAAACTATGCTACGTTGACCCTGAGGAACAAAGGAACCGTTTTTGCTGCAAATATGGTAAGTTTTTGATATTCTTCACCCAGAAATTGATAAAAAATAAGATTCCCTTATCAGTTTTTGGTGTAGTTTTACTGTATAGAGCTAATAGAAAGAAGCTGGGCCGGCGTCGGAAATGGAACATGAAATTTTTCATTGTATTGATTTTTCTTTCGCGACGAAAGATCGCCTTCGGCTCACTTTGTCTGCTTCTGGGTAGCAATCAGTCTGTTTATCTTATCTACGTCATACATAAGTAAACAACGAGAATGTTGACATTGTTTCTTCCTGCACACTGTATGGTTGACGAAGATTTTCACAAGTCTGTGCAGCAGCGGCAACCGACTCAACATTCCATGGCTCAGTACGAGTACGCCGGGTATGAAAGACGTTTTTCAGATGCGAAAGGTTGTTTCACTGATAACTCTGAGCCCCGGTCGATATACAATATGGAAGAAATTGCAAAACAAAGGTTTATACATATAGTACTGAGTGGTCCAATTTTGTGTTCATATTGCTCGCATGTGTGTGCTCGTTTAAATTCCTGTGCTCCAGTTCATGCCCATGCCCAAGTGCGCGTTGCGCCAGTCGAGTGATCGCGAAGGCTACTATTGTCAAACCCCTAATTGGAACAGTGCTTGTGTACGGCTTAACAATGCGAATATTGTTCTTGTCCCCAGAATGACGAACAGTTCTTTCAGATGGACGTTGTGTGAAATGGTTCAATTCGTTTATTCCTAGTGTGACTGTGCTATCCAGTGAATGAGGACGTCTTTGTAACATAACCGTACTAAGAATATGAAAGCTGAACTGGGCACACCACTGAGACATTCCTCGGGGTTTGAGGTCGTGTTTCTCGTTTTGTTAACATCTAACACTAACAATAATGAACCGTGCATCCTCATTGATGCACACCACTGAGGTTATCTCAGAGGATTGGAAGACAATATTACAAAATGTTCGGTAATATTTAGGGTGGAGCAGTCTGTTTGGTTTTGCACTGAAAAGCTTCACAAAGTGGGAGAAATCTGATACTGCGCAGTTGATTTCGTATCTACAATTTCCCACCTATATCCACAGCGACATATTATTTTCTTTCCGAAAAAGAAGACCAGTCCGATGGGTTAGTGTTTACATTAAGGAAAACAGAACAACTGTTTTTCAGATTTGAAACTACGTGAATGCTGCACTTTTCTTTTAGCGAAATCATGAAAACATGTTTTAAAGTCGAATCGCGTGCTCTGCAGACGTTCATTCGTAATCAGAAGGATAAACATTACTAAAAGACCTCAGTAGTATTTTATATTATACGAAGAGGCATTCCACTTGCTGTCGTATTTCTGGGCTCCGCCTCATTGGGATATTTTAGAACCAATCGAACGTAACGCGTGAAAAGGCGATGGTCTTAACCCTTTCGTGGAAATGGATACTGAAGATCCTACTCCCATTCGATTTCCTCAAGACCAGCCGTCTTTTTTACATGACTAAAAATGACCAGACAAGTTAGTGACCATTGTCCGTGAATCAGCTTAGGAGTCATCGATACGATGCCATATGCACTTCTTGCTTTGCTCCAACCGGTATCAAGAAGATTGCCTGCTTGATTGTGACTATGGATTTTTGAATACATCATGGCCTTACTAGTGTCAAAAAACAATTCACCAAACAAACAAAAGACCTCCAACTGTGTTTCTCACATATTATCACATAAACCAGAAAGTGGTTTGGTTTGAACTTTTTTGCCACGACTCTTAAGATGTCTTTTATTTTACCGAAATTATTTCACAGAGAATGAATTCATTATCAAATACTCAAAAAATTCAAGCTACAAGAAGACTGCTCAAATTATATTATACTCCGGGTAACTCATTGTTCAAGCTCGCCTATGGATAAGGATATCAAAAAGCTACCGTGGTAAATCCAAATGACAAACTGTTTTGCTGTAACTCAATTACCAGTGTAAAAATCAGCCCTCGGAACCATTACTAATTTTGGTTTTCTTCAGAACTGAGAAAAACCCGTTCTTCACAGACATAAATATGTTGGGATAAAACGTGGCTTTATTGTGTCGTGAAATGTCCAACAGTGTCTTTCCGCTGCTCCGTACACAAGGAAGAATCAAAAAAAGCACAGTAAATTCGCCTCGACTGGTCCTGTGTGACGCGCCAGCTTCAATGCACGTTCACCGAGACGGAATCGTGAGCTCTTTGAACACAAACTGGAGGACCTTGAACCCCATGCGTCATTGGTGAGGCTCTCTGTGAAAGCACTTAACGAATCAATTCAAGTCCACAGTATACGAAACGGTGGGAAAAGTGCACCGAAATCAGGCGTTAAGGAAAGACACTTCGCTTGCTTAGCAATTGCTTTTCGGTTGGGACTCAGTTGATACGCCACAATGATGAGCCCTAGCAAGTAAAGAGCTTTTCGTTGTGAATGAAACTTTGAGGCTGAGTGGTAAATAGCCTCAGAAAAGCGGGGACTTGTGTCCAGTACTGTTTACAATTCTCTCTATCAGTGAAAATTACTAGGATTTAAAATGGTTAATTACCTTGTCGTATTTATACCACAATAAATCCACCCCCTGGTAATAAGTTGAAAGGTTCTGCAGCCCGATCTAGTATGTCAAGCATGATTCTGATTTTTTTGACAGCTGTATACTGGCTGTGGTGTGCTTTGTCAATTTTCACGGAACCGATGAACGGTGTTTGATACTGGCTTCGTAAGTTATCCTGCCACCTGCATCATTATAAACATAACCGACACCACCTTACCCGGGGGAAGAAAGATTCATGCAATACGTAGGGCCTCGCAAGTCTAGTGGACGGTTTTATGCAGTGCAAAAAATGCATCAGTAATTACTATACACAGCAGGGTTACAAAAGACTAAAATTCATGGCCTAATCTAGTGAGAACTTGAGGTTCCACTGGTCAGTAGGATAATCTATACTACTCTGTACCAGACAAGCAATGTAACTATCACCCTAATTCTCTCTGAGTTGCAAACAGAGCCATCATTTTGCCTGTCTTAGAGTATACTACTATCCGAAAAACCATATCGTGGAAGAGAAAAAATAGCCCGAAAAGCGAGCATTGTATGGAAAACTGTACGCATCATCTTGCACAGATTATTTGGGACACGATATGATTTTATTCTGCAGCACAATGGTACTTCTGACAGAACGACCTACTACTCAACGCACCCGAAAGTGGACGTTTGGTTTCTTCGTTATCCAACCTGAATAAAGCCGCAAAGCCACCTATGTACAGTCTTGGGACGGGTTTTCCGCCAACACTTACCAAATGATTAACCTACAAAAGCGTGGAAGAAATCAGAAAATAAGGCTAGAACTTACGTTCGAAATGACGAATTATTTGCAGATGTATGCAGAAAACATAGCTCGTATGAAAGCAACTGAAGTACGTACACCGTGGTTAGTTGGCTTCAAAATACAACAACGTAATTTCAGACTGCTCTAAATGAGAGCAAGTGAATCAAGTAGCATAAAGCAGAATGATGAAATTATTTAATCAACTACTCAAGAAACCGTTCTAGGTTTGGCCTTCATCCATGTGAATTTTGAAAATGATCCTAATGTTTGCTCTTCTTATAAGTAAATCAAATAGACAAAACCAAATGTTTCGGAATTCGCACTTGACAGTCCAGAATTAACTTTTCGACAAACTGTCTGAGGCGGAGACTTTCTGTCCCATGCATTTTCCACAAAAAGTCAGTGAAATATCAACCTAGAAGTTTGGGTACACGACAAATCTGTGATTCAATAAGTTTCATTATGAGTAAGGTACTGAAGATATTAGTAACATTTCAAACGCAAATTTTCATATTTGACAGTGGTCGTAAAATTAATCTTTTGCGCAATAATTTTGAACTCCTTCAACACATAATTCACCTATAAAGAGACAACTGTCCTCTTTGTTGAGTCTCCTGAAAATAAACAAGAGCAGACTGGCTTCTCGAATTCCATCCGTGTGTTGTGGTCTCTAAGAGTGTAGGATATTTGGGGTCCGTTTCTTGTTGTTGTGGTGGTTGCTGCTGCTGCTGCTGCTGCTGCTGCCGCGGCTGCGAATTCTCCTGGGCAAGCTGCACTTGATGGCAACATATGGTCAACGTTGGATGTAACCGTCAGAATAAGGTAACCCAGCAAGATAAGTTCATTAATTATAAAACCGAATACATGTAACTGAGAAACTATCATCTCAAATGGTGAGTAGTATTTAAAACCTAAGTTTTTTACACTAAACTTTATGTTTCATGCCTGGAACGTCCAGCTATGACAAATAAAGGCAGATACTTTCAGCACTTCGCAACAGGTTCAGGTTACTACTTGAAGTACATCATTTCGTAGTATGAACCTTCACGCCAGTACAGGACGTTCATGGAAGTTTATCATACTGCTGATCCATCCTTATCAGGAATTATCAGCGGGGCGTAATTTCACCAAGTTCAAGACATGAGGAAACTGCCCTATTTGTAGATCTTCAACAATGTTGATAAGAATGATAATGAAGCGTGAAAAGTGGGTGGAGAATCTCTGCTAGCGTGCCTTCTATCGACTGAACCTGAATAGAACAGAATGACTTCCATTAAAAAGCTTCACAAAACTATTTATAGATCAAAAGGCCCACAATTGTTGTGTCGGGGTTTGTAAGTTATTTGACACAGTCAGCACACACCATTTAATGCGCTCATGCTCGCATCTTTCGCCAATGACAGACATACGGTAGATCTTTCAAATTCCCCATACATTTTACTTCATAAGCAAACACAATTAAAGATGCCAAGGTAAACGCTAAAAAATCAGCACACTAAGATTTCTCATTCAGAGTTCGTTTCTCAGCAACAATGCCATGTGATTTTACCTGTGTTTTTCTTTTTGACTTATACGTAGGAAGTTTATTTCACTTAAAAAACCAGATAACAAATTAGAACAGGTAAATTACGCCCTAGCGAAAACCGTAGACTATTGTGCAAGAAAACGTGATACACGTCGAGAAATCTTTGCAAAAGAAGGACTTAGTGCAGAATTTTATACAATAATCTCGCATTCTTAGTTTCCAACCTAACTCAACAATTTCTTTTCATTTCAATTATTGACTCTTCTGTAAATTCTTCAGGAGAACAAAATCCGATATAATGAAAGTTCTGAAATCGGCACCAGGAAACCTATAGTATTCAAACTGGTTCACTAGAGAATAATTTCTACCGTGTCTACTAATTGAGAGTGGGTGATTGGTGGTCATTTTATAATTCCCACTCAACGGCGACATTGTGGATGGCAGTGGTAAATACACACTCACCCTTTGCATTCAAGTAGTTAGCTGGTTCGCCCCTTTCATCGACAACATGAACCGGACCGAGGTCGTAATTATTCATTATTGCTCTAAAGAGGGCAGATAAAAGTCACCGATTTCCCATGTAGGAACGACATCCGTGTTCCTCGTTTGGGTAGGTGGGACGTATACGGAAAAATAATTGCATGTGTTTATTTCCACAGGTTCGAGTGATGGCGCCACGCGTTTATTAGTTCATGGAAATTCATCTATATTTTATTGCGCGTTAGCAACTCACCAACTGTTGTTTTTATATCAGAGTATCCTACTTCGCGGCAATCTCATCACAGAACCATAACTGTGCGAATCTTCGAATACCAAATGTGAGAAACAGTTTTGTTGCAGTTGGGCCGGTGACATATTTTATAGCAAGCAGTATTCCTTTGTTTGCTTACCACCACCGAAGTTATTCGGGATTTATAAGCGACATATTCCGTAATACTGCTCACGTTTCAGTAGCAAACGTGCCTTTTCAAAGTGGCCCGCCATTACTGAAACCCCACTTGGATTAAAATATTTCAAGAAACTTTGAGTTGCTGCCAATCAAACACCTATGAACCGTACACGATACGGTTATTATCTGCATACGGCGAACAGAACGCGGTTCAAGAACCTGTGACTAAATAAGTCTTATTTAGATCATCGCTTTATTTCTCAGGATCATAACTGCTGCTTTTGCACGACAGTACAATGGATTCTAATTGTTGCCTGTAGTGCCTTTTTAATTCATCATTCAGCAAACCCATGAAAAACGAACTTACTCTTAACTTTCTATTACGTAATATACGAAACGTCAGAAGTTAGATGAATCTGTACTCCACCGGTTTTGTTGCAAACAAGTAGACCAAGCGTATCGAATCAATTAGCTGAACGTAAGCCTAGTGTGCGGCTATTTATGACATGTCTTTATTTACAGCCCGAAAAGCTCTGTTCTCCTCGTTACTACTTTCAGCTCACTACGTTGGATTTTCTGACGTGAACAACGCATTTTATCTTATCCCAACTGCACAAACTGGTCTATATCTCCACCAGATTATTTGAGATGCTAATTACACGTAATATACTACTCAATTTCATATTTATCGCGACACCAATAGCATCTGTGGCAACAAAAGTAACTCCATCACGAAAAGTACACCACTTTTGCAAAGACATCTTCAAGGTAACAATAACGGAAAATCAAAGAAAGGGAGAAACTGATGGACGCTTTAGACAGTGAAATACTGAACATATTTTGATTTATTCTTCATGGATGAACAGGAAAATCGCGCATGGAAATCAGTCCATCCAGAAATCGAGATTATAATTTCATCAAGCCGCTGTTAATTCAGAGGGGGAAAAAGAATACCTGTAAACCCTTCCTTTCTCCCCACACTAATTGGGTAGGACTTTCGAAGTGGAATTATTCATTCCAAGGTCGACTTCATGTTCAATTTTGCCTTTCAGGGTTATTACACATTGCATCGTGGAGAACCCACTTCTGCGGAACGAAGCTGAAATACGATACTTATTTAAATGAAATGAGAATTTTCCATCACTTTAAATTCCAGCCCGAGCTGATTATGTATTATTTGATTCGAGTGTTTCAAGTTGGGTGAAAGTGGCCGTAAAAAGTGCCGAATTAAAGAATAAGTTTCATGAAGATATTGCAAACAGGTTAAATCTATGAAACAAACATATTCAGTTGAGGAAAACCGACCAAAACCTACGAATTAACTAATGATAACCAAATGAAGGCACATAACACCCCGGTTGATTTGTCTTTGGACACACACACGAAACGTCGGCTGACTATCGTCATTTTTGACAACGCCTTTTCCGCTTAATAAAAGCTTATTTATTCTACACATTAGTGAACTCACCAGAACTATGAACGTTTTCAGTGTTCGAAATCTTTGAGATGACAGTATACTGAGCATAGATGAAATAGTGTTCAGAGTTAAAGACTTTTAGAATAGATGGTATATTATTAGAGTTTCATCGTTCTCAATGAACGCTGATAAATAAGCTTCAGTCCCACAAAATGTATTTGTTTAAAGATTATATAGTAGCATTTTGAACTTAAAAAAATAATATTCTTCGTGGGAATTCTGGTGACACTTATGGATCCTGTCATATCGGTAGTGCATTCGTTCTTCTGTTTGCAAAATGACGTGGAGCAAAATTAAATGCACAAGGTACTGAATTATTGCTCTAAACAGGTTGTATATATATACAAACGAAAAACGAGTGCTAAGCATAGTAGGCAGTAGGAAACGACGTGATTGGTCATTTTGGATGCGTAGAAGATAATCAAGTGATATATCAATTTATGAGAAGTCTTGTGGAGCAAGTCATGCTTAACCTCAACAATATCAGCCAGCTATCACAATGAACCGTGTAGGCATGTTCTACGGCAGGATAAAGCAAGCGCGCTAGTGGTAGTTGGGTGACCACATTCATTTCGTTTTTTTGCGACTGAATACATCAACATTAATGAATTTCATTTGGTCGGTTTTTGCAAGCAAAATCTTTTGCTGCTCACATATTTTTCATTCAGTGTCAATATGAGTACCGGAAGTTTGTTTTAGTGTAGTATCTGTTATTCAACAACCAACTGCTATTAGTCGCACCTGATCTGAAAGTCACAGATGGATTTCCGTGGTTCACTTCCCAAGTGACTCGAATGCATCACTTTTTCTCATCATTACTGCTACTGTACCAGTTTATGCAAACCAAAAATAACACTCCAATCGAATTATTTACAAAAGTTGTGTTGGTTACCGCCCTTGTCGAACGACTCAATCATCCTATAAGTAAATCGTGCCGAATGCTTCCTTCAGTAACTTTCCAAAGGTTGCATAGTCTTACGGTTTTTGGATATTGTACTATGGGAATCGACTGAAAGAGTATTCGTGGTATTGTGTTATATTGTGTTGATGTTTTTGAAGCTGGTGCTCATACTTCAGTAGGAAAACTATACCCACACTCTCGGTGATTGAATAACGGAAGGACGGGGAAACCTTATTCCCTAACCTTTCTTCACCTTTTAGTATCCAGTTAGGCCAAGTGACGAGTGCTTTCGTGCTCAATTTATTCCTAAGAGGAAAGAGTCAAAAATGTAACCAGGTGGAATGAGGAGAAAAAAGAGAGGGCACATCGGTGAATAGGTGTGGATGGTCTGTCAGAAGAATTTGTGCAGACTTCCCGCAGGCTTTGGGGTGAAGTTCATATAGGGTGGAACCTAGCCGAGAAATAAAGTGGCACGGTTGCTATTTAGAATTTCATAATGGGGTGCTCGAAAGTTTCATTCACAAGATCATCAAACCCACTGGAGTTCTCAAACATTTGAGATAATAAATTCTTACTGTTAGTTTGATGAAACGGAAAGTAACTAAGTTCATGAACTGAACACGACACCAATCTCAGTTTATTCAAAACAAATGAATATAAGAAAGTTAACAGAGACTTGTATCGATGGCGTCTTAAAGGTACACCTTAAAGTGACCCAGTGATCGTGAGAATATCATCATAGAGGCCATTAGGTCTTGTGGGGCCTGGTTCGATAACCATTTGGATCATTGGTCTCTTCCTTTTCAGACAGACAGCAACTGGCCAGGAACCGCTTATCGAAATTAATCCTTTCACTTCCTTTTTCCCGTGTTACACAACAAAGTACAACAATTCAGGAACGGAGCGGCAGCCAATTAAATGCTGCCAAATGGGAAAGTAACCCGTAGTGACGGAGATCGAACCCGGGTAGTTATTGCCTAAAGTCCACGATGAAAACAATTTGACCACCGCTGGCTGACTCCCTTTGGACACCACTTTCACGTGCAAACCCTGGATCATCCTACTAACATGAGCTCGGAATCACCAGACTCGAGTTTCGCTCTCGTTAGAACCCCTTCAGTGGTGAATATTCTCTGCCGAACCCTGGGCTTGAACCCGAGCCTTTCCACCTGGAACGCGTGTGTTACCAGGGCTCCACTTCACTCTCGTCTGGATTGATCCAAGTCACCTAGTTAAGTTTGTTTGGATGTCATTCTCTCTGAAATATTCTACAAACCTCTGCGTGGTAAACAAAAAAGGAGTAAAACGTTGTTTTTTGTTACCAGTCTTTCAGAAGTATGTTTAGTCAGAACTACACAACATTTCTTGTTATTTCTGCCGAATATATATATATATATACATATATATATATATATATATATGTACATAAACTTCACACGTTTTCTGGCTGATATATATAATCAACCATGCTGTAAGCATCTGAAAAACAATGCCTTGCTTCTCTTAGGCTTAAAATGTAGAACATAAACCCTGGACATTTTAACGTGAGGTCACTTAAAAAAGTAATAATGAAAAAGCAGACTTTGACGACGAATATTCTCAGAAATCATTCACAGGGCAAAGGCTAGTTTTGATTTCTCATTCGTTTGTGTCCAACACGGGTGAGCGAGAAGTCTTAGGTTTGTTGCAAATGGTGCTCATTACTCTCAGCTGAATAATACTTGGGGCACAACATCAACGTAATGACGCAATTCAAAAATGCTTTGGGCCAAAAGAATCAAAAATCCCGTATTACATACTGCGACTGAAAAAAATCATTAAATAAAAATCGCACGCAGATCAGACTACTAGCGCACCATGTTTGACCTCAGATTTCTGTCGAACTTAAAATGCAATGTCTTCGTTCATGAGAACCGTTTCCTCTGCACATTGCACTAGTTTGTTAATTTAGTTATTTAGCACCATTGACAACTTCAACTTTGGTGCAATAGAAACGTTTACTAACTCATCTAGACCCAACCGGAAAACACTGAATTGCCCTAGTTATCACTTATGAATATCCGTCAAATAGCTAACCAACATATTTGACAGGTAAGCCTGTTATGAGGATTTTCTAGGACCTTCACAATGTCACCAAACATTCCTAAAAGAGGGCCATTAGTTAGTTCAGTCATAATGCTTTTATCTTTATTGCTCCACTTGAGAGCTGTACGAGGCAAAAACACGAAATATATCGGGACTGTGATCATTTTGTTAACGTCAGACCAGGTCTTTGTACATGGAAGTTAATGAAGCAGTTTACCGTTCCGTGGTGACCTATATGAATCTGCTTTCGTCTCCATTTATCCCCTGTTCGTCGGTCCCATAGTAACATCATTTTTCAGTCACTATCCTGTAGTCAGGAAAATCGGTCATATAGATGTTTTCCGTCCGAGTGAGCATTTGTCTGCTAAAATCACACCATTTACTCTTTCAAAGCCCCACATGTGTTTCTGGCATTCAAACTGCCTAGTGATAGACAGAAAGTTTGGGATTATTGAATGAGCACGGTAGGACATCCACTTGTGTTAGTGGCGTCTGATTTAGGGCACCGCCGTATCTCAGCCGTTAGATTTCCCATTATGTTCACTAATTCAGCTTTTCTACGTTCATAATCAATGTATTCTGATGATTGACGTTACTAAGGCATAAGTAAAACCCGTGTTTACTTAAGCTCATACCATTATTTCTTAGTTCAGACTGACGAAAGCGATGCAAAATAGGCCCATATATCAAATGCTTGCAACGAAAACGTGTAATTCACCTAGAAGTTAGGATAAAACGATCAGTCAGTAAGAACGAGAAAGCCTTTATTCTACCTGTCTATCCTGCTCGCCGTTGTGTATGTGCTGCGGCTGAAAGTACCCACCTAACCACAGGTCCTAAGTACCGGAAGTGGTTATCCAGGACAATAGACGAAACGGAATGAAACCCACTCTGAGCTAGAAGTGTTCTCACACTCCGCAAGCAATTGTTTTTTTTCAGAAGTTTTACTGCAAAATATAATTGCAAGAGGCAAGTTGACTGCAGATTTGTGCATTTCTCGCAGCAGTTTGGTACAGCCAGAACCGAACAACAGGACATCTAATCAGCAACTGATGAATAAACTGCAGAAATAAAAAAGACTGATCTGCTACAGAATTTAAACTAAATAACGGTTTCATGTATTCAACTATGGTGCCAGTTATGATATTGAGAATATGAAAAGTATTTTGAATGAAATACGTCACTTCGAAAATGAGTCGAATTTAGCGGGTGGAACTTGAAGGAAGTCATCAAACAAGTCGCTCAGAATAACAACAGTCACAGGATCACGTGACCAAGTTGGCTCTAAATCAAGCGTAAAAAGAAGACTGGAATAACCAACGAAGAACCAAGAAGCCGAAAACTTTCACGAGAAACTGACTGAATTTTGAATAAATGGCTACTTTAGTTATGCTATCAACTAGATGGTATTTAACCGAAAAAATGCTTTCCGTATTTACTGGTGTATCTTCATTCTTCGTTGAAGTATTCGATAAAGTTCTCGACTACTCTCAAAATATTACAGTTCCTGTTCAAGGTCTTGAACATTAACGAGCAGGCCTGGAAAGTATAATTCCGTCTTACTAAGTTAGTTTACAGGTAGATGAACACTATGGACATGTATAATCCAATGGGAACATTGGTACCGTTTTGGCGTTGTCAGAAATCGGACTCAAATATGGCGTCACAAAATTCTCTTTGTACATTCTCTGATTTTAATTTGATGACACTTTCCAACGCAACAAGGGCCAGATAACTGTTTAGGAAACTCACAATATCAACATATCTTTAAGTTTATGTATTTAAGTGCGAAAAAGTGACCCTGCAACTCATGGATATATTAATAATGAAATTACGAAACGGTGCAATGCAGAGGTTTATTTGTCAAATAAAACGCGCAAACGAAAAGTCCAAAATTTTTGTTCCATAAAGTAAAAATGAGGATTGGGTAAAATATTGTTTCCTAGAACGTGGAACATATATGCTGGTGAAAGTAGGCGAAATGATTTCTTTGCGAAACTGATCAGCATACTAGCAAAAATTGCTACCTTTGACTTTTAGTACACGGAAATGGCAACCATATTACGTGGCATATTTTAGCCTACAAACCGATAATCAAGGAAGAGCTACCGTTTCGAGAATTATCCATGCGGTGCGGATGACGAGCTACTCTGCGCAACCAGTTATTTCTCATGAACCTCTCTATTCTCTTATGTGAACAGCTTCAGACTTGCCCCGTATTTCTGTTGTCCCTAACTGTAAGTGCCGTTTGCACTTTATGTGCAGAGCACAACAGGTAGGATGAGTAGAATAATGGTTCTTCACCCGAGTAAAAGTACACCATCCTTATAGCTTAGTTGTCGATTTCAATCACAGATCCCTTATTCAGCACTTGTAGTTGAATAGATCCAGTCAAAGGGTTTCATCTCTTTATGAGACCTCGAGTTTTGAGAATGATAACATTTAACGTAACCGTGATCATCCCCAAAAATATGCCCAGTTGGTTGTGTATAAAGCTAGCCTCCAATTTTAGTATTTTCCCCATGATAACAACCAATCGTCCTGAACTGATCCTTTCTAGTTAACTCAATTCAAAAACACACCATGCATTACCTTACACTGTACATTAGCCTCAACAATGTACTCGTTATCATCACAGCACTCGCTATTACAGCTTCTCCTTCTCCGGGGGTTTCCGTAGTCCACATAAGCCCAGGGATATTCAAGCTGGTCACTGATAAACGCGGACCAGATGAACACTCGTATGTTTTTCCGAATAAATTTTGCTGCTACTGATGGCTTCGTTCTTCTTTTCAAAGAATATTAATTTACCAAATATGCTTTGTTTACACTGTAATTTGTCACCCATACTAATTCCGCCGCTTTGAGTCCCATTTTCCATCCAAGTATTGTTTGACCATTGCCACAATTGTAAGGCTTCTGGAGCAGAGGATAGCGTATCTGACTACGGATCAGAGAACTCCAGTTTCAAATAGTTCTGGAGCCGTCTGCTTTTTAACCGACTATGGTCAAACTGTCATCACCACGAGTCTCAGAGTCAGTCAAATCTTTGTTTGGCAGTTTCTAATTAGCATTGACCCTCTTTCTGCTTATATTGTTTGATTTATGCATAAAAGATAAAAAGGGACTTGAAAAGCATTATTTTTATTAAGTGAACAAAATTATTTTTAGTGTGATTATCACATGTTTATTACTGTCGCGACTGTTGTTACTATTATTCTCTGTCCTAACTGTTAACGATTTGTTATATATGCAGGAAGAAGCTTAAGATGTGCCAAAATGTTGGCTCTAGACATTAGCAAACTTTGGATAAGGATTTGACTAAACTTCAGATGGTAGGCCTATACAGTATCTCTCTGAGAGTAACTCCATTTCATCGGAAAAATGGATGCAAATAGTTTTTGGACACCCACCGGATAAGTGAATTCATCAGCATGCCAGCTTTGTTCACTATTCTTCGTTGGATCAGAAGCAACAATAAACTGGATCCGACTGAATTGTTCCCAGTCTTAATGCATCATAGCGCCAATCATCAACGAAAGGTATTTTCCGGTCACCTTTGGTGGTTTGACAATCTCTTACAACATCAGCGAGTCACACTCCTATTCTGTTCTAAGTTCTGGCTAGGGCAAGATACTTGAAATCAAAATGTTAGTGATTTTATAGATGTTTCCGTCAATTAGCTGGAGCATTTTTGCGCTTTGTTGCATTCTTATGAGTGACATATAACCGTAGCTCAACATTTCAGATAATAATAGCAACTCGGAGAAAGATGAATTAGCTTTTATTGATAAAAATGTAACTTTACTTATACGGGAAGACGGGTCGATCAAACCAGTTTCTCTTAGTTTTCTAACAGCACCATGCCTGTAGACAATCCTCGAACCCCAATAAGATAACACGATGTTAGACTGCCGTTCATTATGCAATCACTTGAAATCTTATAAGCAGTATAAACGTTTTCCTCTGTAGCTTCATAATATTGGACACCAACAGCGGTTTGAAAGGAACCACTTTAGTGAATCCTATTATTGATGCATATCAACCATTTAGTTTGAAAATTTAAAACTCAGGTTTCAGCAAGCTAAATTATTTATCGATCAGCAGTTTGACAAAGCGGTGAAAACCAGAGAGAATGAGAAGAATTTTGAATACCGGGTAGACACTTTCCTAGTACGGTGACACTTAATGCCTTCAGTGATAAAATCCAAGTCGACCTTTAAGACACGGCTTTGCGAGGTCGAGTTAAGTAATTCAGGATAAACGTAAGCCAAGGATGACAGCAGAAAGTAGCGATGTAAATATGAGAAACGTCTATTGCACTTTTACGGAAATGTTGTTTAGATCATAACCAGTCACTAAGGTACTGTCAAGCTTCCAGTTTGGAGTGAGTTCAAGATTGCAGTAGATTAGTGATTACTTTTCATTCGTGTTGTTCCATTGATTTGTTGGGACAATCAACAAAATTGTGAACGAGATCAAAATTAGTAAATATAATTTGATGGCCAGTGTTTGAATAGTTCAATTACGCTGTTTTTATTCATTGCTCTATTCATTTTTCTTTCGAATAACATATCAAGCAATTTCATCAGTCAAATCCATTTCGGAAATTAATCGAACCGTTGCACAGTGACTGCTTAGCGAGTTCCAACTGAAAGCAACTTCAGCGTGACGGGTATGATTTCAGAAGCAAAACCTAACGGTTGGAATACATGTAGTTCACGCCCGTGTTCTACTTTGCGTTGGCCACAGAGAATAGCAAAGCGTCCGTCAGTGACGTTGAAAATACAGAACACTTTGACCACCAAAGAATGTCTTCCCGGGGATCATTTTATTGACTGTATGTAGGCAATTTTTCCAATTACAATAATGGGTATTTCTTTGATGAACCTCTTTTTCGAGGTCATAGATCAGGGGCTAGATAAGATTGCTGAAGTAATTGTCCGTCAGCTACCATTTCCACTCTATTATTCTGCTTGTGCGACGGACATAAATATCCTTATGAAACAAGAATACTTATAGGTTTTGGCAGTTTACGTACTGATTGGTGCTTTAGTTGTTCATGTCAACCCTCAACTTAAACCTGTTCCCCCTTTCATGTGGTTTTTTTCTATTCATGCAAAAATTTCTCGGTTTTTGAGAACCTTTCCTTTGGAAAGCGTACAAAAAAGAAGCTGCCTTTGCAACACTTTCTACATCACAAAACTGACGAGCTGTTCAGGATTTTCGCAGATTATTTTTTATCAGTAAAGATGTAGCGAAGCTAAATTCGTGAAAGATCAGTCACGTGATTTTATGTGCGTTGTCACTAATCGTCTGCGAGTTTTCCGTCAGGTTGCAGAATACTGCGTTGATAAATACATTCAAGAAAGCTGATAAAAAGGCGTATCAAATCTCTTTAGAGAAGAACCTTCTAGAAATCCAACAATGGTATATACTGTAGTGTCATCCAATTCAGTTACTTTCTCAGTGAAGACAATGAATTCGTTCAAAAGAATACATTAATCAAATAAATCATCTACTCTAATACTCTAAAAGTTAATAAGGATATTGGACCTGTTAGGCAAGAGTTACAATGTTTACCCCTTTGAAACAAAATAACCTCACTTCGGAGTTCTATATTTACCAGCATTCATTTTCGTTCGAATGGTACGAAAACGTGTAGAACAATCTAACGCGCATTTTTTGGGACGTAATTTGATCTCAATAGCACACAAAGCTTTCTGAATCCACATAGTCTGTATTGGACGACCGGGTCTTAAATGTTATTCCACGTACTCCACTATGTTTTCTTAAACGTTTCAAATTTCCCCTTTGGGACAGATGTGTTTGCACAACCCTACGAGTATCAATTTAGAAATGTTTTCCTTCTCTTGTCTAGAAATATTGCTACAAATTTAAGCTGCGTATATCATTTCTCTCTCTGCCCTAGTTTTCTTCTTTACAAGTAAAGCCAAGAAGTAGACCGAAAATGGACTCAAATGCACAAATTGAGGAAATACTGTTTCGTTATCAGTGTCCAAAGAATGGTAGTAAAAAAGTTGAGCCATTAAACAGATATTTTTAAGCCTTTTACGTCAGAAATCACAAATCGAGATGAATTGTTTACACAGCACAGAATTATCGGTCGTGATTGAATCTAAGCCTGTAGCTAAGGCTAGTTGTGTTCCGATAACGCGCGGTCTGTCACAGGGCACCAAAAGAAAAGAGACGGGATTTAATTGCCCACATTCAAAAACCGCGTTGAAGCACCTCACGGAAATTAATAAGGTTCACCAATAATTACCTGGTTCGGTGCATAATTTGCGAACAAATCAACCACAAGAGACCATGTGAGCTTAAGTTCAACCGGTCACTTTTATTTGTGAGTTGGGTATCGATATCCCTCTCCAGGGAGTTGTTAATTTTGCTGAGAGTAAAACGAATGAACTAGGCAATAGACGTCGCAGTGGTCAGCTGTAAAAGGTTTGCCAGATGAACAGGGTTGATTGATTTATTGAGAAAGTTTTATATTTGGCTTTTAAATCCTTATCAGTTCAGAATGACCGCTGAATCTGCCGCTGATAACTTGAAGAATGAGGCATTCGGAAAAAACTGAATGAGGAAATATCAGTACCGAATTCTCTTTGTACACCAAGATTTAAAAGCTCTTAGTCTCCGGGTGCTGCATACCTTTATATATGAGAATATGTTCCGTCCACTTGGTAAAACGATGAAAAAATCAGTCAGTTTTTGCCTCTGGATTTCTGTAAAACAGTTTTAAGACCTAGATTAGTATACCAACTAGAACGAATCAATTGGGTTCTGTGAAAAAAACTAACTGATCTTATCCAACAAAGTCCCAAGATGGAGGTGATTATAGCAAGATAACAGGAAGGTTATTGCGAAGGTCGTAGAGCGCACTACGTTGTTTCAGTTCAACCGAGATGTTTGTTTATATGATAGAACAGAAAATACCAATTTAAGGAAAATATGAAATACTGGATTCATATTTGCCGTGTGTCACATGCTTCAGTAAATTTCTGGTTACGCATATATGACCACAAACGTGAAGCCAGACCCGCCTGAAAATCAAGTGAGGTCCTGATGAGATACAGTAAAAATGCACAGAAGTCTGCCGATATCTGAGAAAAACGTCTTCCTTATTTGGTAGCCTCCAATTTACCGTTGTATCCTTCTCGAAGTATTCTACCGTTCCTGTTTGATAAATAAAGAAGTAAATTACTAGCTTTTTCATTATGAATATTATCATAACCACCTTGAATTTTAAAAACGGTAAGTTGCTCAAGGGCTGAACAATACCACATGTATACACACGGTCACTGGCACGCCAAAAAGCCCGGGGTTTTCCGCACTCGAAACTAAAACACAAAACAGTTATTTTGAAAGGTGAAATCGAATGTTAAGATGATGCAAAGATAGAAAATACTATGGCTTGTAGACGTAAAAAGCAATTTGTTAGAAATTTAGATTTGGGCTAGACGAAATGTTGGTCATCCAGCTTAGAAAGACTTGGAAAGCTGACGAACAAAGTAGCCGTTTTCATTTGTTCGAGGAATAATTCCACCCGTATCGATTAGAAATACTTAGCAGCACTTGCTTTCACAAGCATAAACCTAATGCGCAAAGGGGATTAGTCCAACCCTTGAGGGATTTCTGTCGGCTGCTGCTTTTTGGCATCAACCAGCGCAGCTAATTGTGAAGGAAATGCAAGCTTTGACGTACACTCTACCTCCACCCAGAAAACAAGTAGCCGGCAGATTTTTTGAGCTATTCAGGCGCATTCTGCCACAGGAATTTTAAATCCGCTGGTTTATTGCACGACTTTTTTTACTGATGTAGCTAAACATGCTTTGAATTACATTTTGTTAGATATTTAAGCATTGAAACACTCCAAATGTCTACTCATTGGATGCCACCCAGTCCTAAGTACCGAGTGTGTACGCTTTCAGTAGCTGAACTCTGCCGCCATGCCCAGTGGTTACGGACTTTTAGCATATGGGTCCTACAGTTTACCATCCGAGCATTTCTCTTCCGAAACAAATTTTATTAGGAGAACCGAAAACTTGGGTTGGCACAGCGTATCCTGGATCACTTGTCTGCATCTTCACAGAGCGGTCGATGGAACTCCATAGGAAGTCAAGAGAAACGAACAAAATAAGACAAAACTTCGAACAACTTCAAACGACGTTGGAAGGCAAGGAGAAATGAATTCAGATATTTGCTGCCAAAGCAGAAGTAACAAATTGTATTGTTCACATTAATTGCATAGCTTGGGATTGTGGTTTTGAGCGATCATTACTTCATCATAAGTGAGTAGTAGTGGGTTGTTGATGGACTAAGTATTTGCAATGTTGACTCAGTCAAGGGTCATTGTCAGAAAAACTGATCGATGGCCGTCACGTGGTAAAAATCGCCAAGTTACGCACCTAACTGCGAGTGTCTGATCCTAGCTATCGTCAATCCACCAAGCCGTTAGAAAGTCCAGTCTTAGTTTAAATAGACTACACTTTTACCTAACGATAACTTTTATTTCTAACCTTTATCTTGGGATTCCAGTGCAGTTTTGCCTGTCTTTTAGTACCTAAGTGTGACAATATAGCTTCTTGATCAATCGTTGCTACTACTTGTAAACGGAGGCGTTAGTTCCTTTCACTATGATGCAGTCTAAGAAGATTGACGACGTAAGACAGTGGCACTGCGGAATGTTTACAGATACTAGGTCTCGTCCGTTGATCGATAGTTGCAGACCTTTTCTGTAAGACAAAGCATTACGGAGGTAATGCTAAAAGGGAGCTGATTAAATAACTACCCGCTTTGCTCTCCATATAAAAACCTGATTATCATCGAAGAGGATGAGCCCATGGCAAAAGATTCCATTACTCTGTCCTTGAGGACCATGTTCTTCTAACTTCGGCCGGTAATCCACGTAAAGCTCTAATATCTCCTGCTTTTTAATCAGCACCAAGTCCGCGGGATTCCACATAGAACCGCAGCCAACCGGCGTCCTTGGTGTTCAATCCTCGGATAACAGCTGTAGATTCTGAGATGCATACCACTCGACAGCAACTAGTGGGAAGAAGAATTTGATAACTCCCATCAATCTGAGTGGCTTCAAGTGTGTAATTCCTCCATTCTGTCTACCAGAGAGTAGCATTTAAAGATCATTTTTGTTTTTACCACGTGTACCTGCTTTATAAACTTTCACCAATGAAAAGAGCCTAGAAATTTACCAAGTTGAAAACATAATCACAAAATTGGATAAGTTGCTCTGCTAGCGGAAATCTTTTTACCAACTCTAGGCAAAACGCTCTACCATTTGCATAGCAAATCCAGAATGATCTGATTTTATGTCCTCCCCAGTTGCTCATCAATCAAATTAACTGCAGGTTCAGATGACCAGACAGTAGCTTGAATCTTCTGAGATATCAGGAATTTGCAAGGCTTGCTGCACAACTAGCCCGAGAAGAACTATTCTGTACTTTGTAATAAACTGTTGTATATAAATCAGTATGCAGACTTAAGTGACCGATAGGTTTTGCAGTTATCTGTTTGGCTGTGAGAAAGAAACTGTGCGAAAACATTTTCTCTGTTTATAATGGTCCTTGAAAGGAAAATGTCCAGTGAACTGATCACATTTCTAAAATCACGCATTTGTTCCGGGTTTTTCGACACATTGTATGTTGCTTAAAATCTTTTGAGTTATTTTTTCTATCTTCTACGAAAGAACAAGGCAGATGAAATCAAGGAACCCGATCCCTTCGGTGAACGCATTTGCTGGATCTAATTTGATCAACTTCTAGGGCGACTGTCACATACTTACCACTTACGCTCTATTTTCCGCTTCGTTTATTGAAGTAAAAGCGAATAACCAACATAACAGACACCAAGAACTTACAGGAATCAGTAAAACCATATATACGTGACCCCTTTTCATCAGGGTGTTATTATTATTTCACTCAGTTATCTGACCCACAACAATGGAAGAACAAAATCACAATGTCAATTCGAGCCTATCAGTAACTACTGCCTACTTCAGAACGGCAAAATGTCAGCGTATCAGCAGTCCCTCGGAAGCCTAGACGTGTGCCAGTTCGCTATTTTGAAATACTTGTCACGAATCTGTCAAGATGTCGTGCGTTTTCAGCCACTTCGTGGACAGCGGACAAAACTTTGTTTCCTGCCTTAGAACCACTCGAAAAGTCATTCTAAGTTTTATCACCCAAACCATTCAATTGTACCCACGGTTAACGAACATGGTAGTACACAAGATGCTCTAACAAGAAAATACGATGAATTTGCACGGAATGAATACAATAAGATCTTTTCGTTGAAGCACCTCAAGACTGAAGAAGGTCACTCCTTGAATAGTTATTAAAATTATACAATAAAATAAAAACAACAAGTCCATTAATTTCAATAATCAACTGACAGACTGAGTAATCAATCGAATGATTGTCTCTAGTGAATGTGAAACAATTCATCTAGATAAGGGACAATTTGCAAAATGTTTTCTGCATCCACGAAACTGGCATTAGTCTTCTTGTTAGTTACCTTTAGTGTATTTTGTGGTTCAAGTGCATATTCGCGAATGGTTCCTTTAGAAAATATTACCTCGATGTTGTAAATAGCACCATTGCTAAGTAAGTGTCAATAAACATTCAATTGGAAAACTTTTTTTCTTTGCAAATACCATTTTGTTTCTCAGACGAACACTGCGTACTTCGTGTTCAATGATTGTTGAACTGTATTTAGGTGTCTTTTATTTTTAAAAGTCATCCCAGGCACTCCCAAACTACGGTATTTGCAAAACTTTGGACGCCAGTCATGTTTTTGCTCTTAATAATCTCGGGCTAGGCAGGATGGTCCATTGGGTTGAACTCGTTTCATCTTCATTCTAGTTAATGAAGAGCAATAAATACGTTCATTTTACAATAAAGTACAATAAAAAACTTTAATAGATCGATTTCAGCTGAATAATCATCCCCGGTTGTTAAAAAAATAACTGAAAAAATAAAATGTGGGCATGCAGGGGAAAAACATGCTTGGGAAGAACTCGATATCAAAGGAAAAAATGATATGGATCCTGCACATCACTTCAAAAATAGTGTTTTGAAGGAGGCTTACGATCATTTTACCTGAAAAAATGAAGGTATATTCCTTGTTTTAGATAGAGCCCCAACGAACGCTTTATACTGGGATGATATTTTAGCGTATTTCAGAAATGTCTCATCCTGGCCACAGCTGTGGCTCTCGGCATCCGCCAGCACAACCGCCTTCTGTGTGCCCAAAAACAATTTGCTTGCCTTGTTAAGCTGTTTTGGCCCTCCCCCATCCTAAAACAGGCCGCAGACCAGATGAATACTGATATAATACGTGGGGAATAACCCACATCCGGTCTTGACTAAAGCCTGGATAACAACTGTTTCTTTCTTTATGTCACCATTAATCTCTATCACTCCCTATTTATCTAATTGGTACAATTCCTTAACTTGTCCTAATATATTGTGATATAATGGCATGAGTATGAATCACTGAAAACGAACTTGTTCACCCACCTGTGTTCTCATAATATTTCAGAAATGATGGCACTGATCACCAGATATCCGTATTTACCAAACTCATCTAATGGAAAGTCCACTCGCATTTTTCACATCGAAAAGTCTGACGCTGAGAGCCGAAATCGAACCGGCGACCCTCCGCATACCGGGCAGATGCTCTACCAGCTCAGCTATCGCGGTCCGGACAGTGGGGTGTGAATCATACAAGTGAATAATCGACAACGCGCGAACCACTATTACAGTGATACAGAGTATTTGTCCTGGTTTTAATCATTGGGGTAGCCTCTTCAGTCACTCCCCAATGGGACGAACAGCACACAGATGAAAGTGATCCACTGGACATTGAAATATATTCACCAAACTCTATGGGTAAGTTGCTTTGACTCTGTGGCCATTCTGTCCAGAAAAGTGATAAGCTTGGTAAAAGAAAGACAATGTACATTTATCCCATGGGTATATATAGCACAGTAGATGTTTAATAATAGTACTAATTTGAGCCTGAAAGCATCTAAAGATAGAAATACGGATGGAACGAGTCAACAAGGAAATCATACTGAACACGCTTGTTGAACATTTTATGTATGTGGTATTTTGAATCATAAGCCGAAACATTTTGAAACAAGTATTGCGTTGAGAACGAAATCGGTGTGTGAATGCAACGGACCCAGTGTCTACTCCGCAAAGTCTGTGAGCCAAGAGGACAGAGCAAAGGCTAAAGATAGTTTAAAAACAAATGATCACCTACATTGATGTCGGTGAAGCATGTTACCTTCCGAGGGGATGGGAAGTTGGCTGCTTTTGAAAGAAAAACACTCTAGAAATGTGGTGCTTTTTGATGAACTACCATGGTTAATTTCCTGTGAAAAGGACTAGAACCGTCCTAATTCAGCTGCTTATCAGTGTATCCCTTGTATTGGTATTAACATTCAACGTGATAATTTCTCACTTCGCGACCCTTCTCACAGCAGTCAACCTATGCCGTTCGGTTTTACATATTAACTGACCAAAGGTAGTGAAACAATTACCTTAGTAATCATGAGACCATGTGCCTACAGGTTCGAATCGTGCCCCCCCCGCCTGTCACTTTCCCTTTAATGACCTCTAGTTGACTGCAACCCACTAGCTGAAACCTTTTGCCACTTCACAAAAATGGGAAAAAAGGAGAACTTCATTATTATTTTCATTATTGTTATTATTATTATTATTGCTAATAAATGCTAGGAGCCCTAAGTTGGAGTTAGAATACTAAACCGGATTTTGTGGTATTTACTCCCTACAGATCGTCTAGGGTACAATGGAGTATGCATGCACGTAGAAGAAGTTTGATATCCGTTTCGGACTTGTTTATGGAATTCTTCGATCTTATCCATTAACAACCGGTCGGTCAAATATGCAGTCGTATTGAGAAAGAACTCCGGCGAATTTGCACAGCTCACCACCTATTATTACCTGCAATCTTTGTTTTCGGCACGACCTACTCCAACCTGGTCAAGCTTGCACCACTTCCACCTGAGAAGCTGTGTGTATCATGTTGTCGATGCAGGGAATTGGCCCATAAACCGTGTGATAATTTAAGTGTGTAATGCAATGTAAAAAGGTGGGACGCAAATATTTTCGACGACGAGAATTATTTTTCTTAGAATAAACCTTAAATCAAAACAGTAAACTATGCAGTCATTGCGGTTGGCAGCCGAGACAAGCAATACTAGTCCCAAAGCGTGAACCGACCAACGCCTAATACTTTATCATTGTAACAAGTACCTGTTGTATTTATCTGCCATCAACGTTTATGGTGTCATTCAACTAAATAAATGATCAGAAAAAAAGAAATTAAATATGTGAATGCCAACGTAGTTTTAACTTATTCGTCATTGAGTGGAAAAAGCCAAAACACAGAAAAACACGTTTTTCTTTCACCTTCAGAAACAGATAAAGTGTTACACGTAAGTTAGCTACAGAGACTTTCATAAGATTCAAGATTTGTGAGTTTGTTTGACATACTGTTCTGTCTAAATTTGGATCAAGTCCGTTTAACAGAACTTAGGAACAGATATTATTAGACAACAGGAATTCGTCTGTTACAGCTAAACATTGTCAAGCAAAACGAGTAAGAAAAGAGATATGCATTACACTACTCAGAAAACGCAAGCTTTTTAACAAATAAATCTCTCAGACATGTACATATAGCATCATTTGTTCTGTAATCGGCCAGAATATCCTGTTAACCGAAGGACATACTGCTGGAATTATAATAGAGTGGTAAATATGTAACTCATGTTATAAAGATGGTGAACTGGGAGTTTTCGACAAGTGAGAAAAGAAACTGAAAAGCGATTTGTGAAAAAGGAAATGCAGCTGACCAATACAAAATCAACAAAACCGGGCCTTTGCATCTTGAGTTTCATGTTAACTAGTCTTCTGCTTGCCTCTACGTTGAATTTTACCTGATAAAGGAACTAAATGTAATCTCCAAATTTCAAGAACATTTTCCCCGTTTGTAAAGAACAAGGTGTTCGATACTAGTTAACTGTAATCTATCCACAGTTGTTTTCTGCCACCTGAAACGGGAACATTTCGAAATGCACAAAATTGACAAGAATATCCATATGAACTCATTCTTTGGCATTATCCAAGCAAACTATCAATTTAATGGATATAATGGTTGATAGTAAGCTTTACACGTCAAAGATGAAGGAAGATTTTGCCGAGAACCTGGGACATATCTCCACAGGGTTGCTGCATCAAATTCCTTACCATCAACTCGGTCTTCACTGTGAGCTTGTGCCACTAGATGACAGCTCCTCGCAGTTCTTTAGTCCCTATCATCAAGGTACCTTGGTTTCTGACGAAAATTTGGACACGGGCAGCTTCGAACAAAACCACCCGAATGACCGTCACAATCTTGTTGGTCCTGTCATCTCAGATACTAATTTTCTCCGTCACAACATACGACAAAAGGTGTAGGATTTAAATGGCAAGGCCAGAAGAAAGACCTACATGG
Organism: Fasciola hepatica; assembly: GCA_948099385.1. NCBI lineage: Eukaryota > Metazoa > Platyhelminthes > Trematoda > Plagiorchiida > Fasciolidae > Fasciola > Fasciola hepatica. The sequence goes on along the minus strand of CANUEZ040000126.1, from coordinate 1,381,919 downwards.
CAGGAAAACGGGACAACCAAGGGCTGGTTGCTGAGATAAACAACAAACCGCATGGATAAGCAACCAGTAAACCAATCATCGCTCCGAAATCAAGCGCCACCAAATGACAGTACTGTTCAGTCTAACACCAGAGCTTTCTTTGATATGTACGATCAGTCACTTGAACACAAGACTCAAGAAATCGTGTTCAAAAAGGAACAACTTCTGCATGTCTTCGCACAGCTTTTCGCGATATCTGTTTCTTTTTCCGCTTTGAGCACCATCGATCATTTTCTACGGACGGTATTCTATTTTCCCTAAATATCAGAAACAACACCGTGGTAAATTACCTCCTTCATTGTTTGATTAAGTCATTTGATTGCCGCTACGCGTGCTATAGCTCAGTATTCTTGGAAATGATTTATATTTACCAGTGATTCGTTGTTTGATGTTCCCCGTGAAGACACAGACAAGAACAAATTGCCAGTACCGTTTAGTATGAATCAACTCAGAATGTAGTCCCGAAGTTCCTCAAACTAAAGGAACCAGATCCAAGTCCAATCTCAACCTAAATAATCATTTTCGTTTTCGAAAAGGACAAGAAAAAAATGGGTGGATCACATTTTGGTCTTCAAATTGGAATTTTGATCAGTTATAGCTTAGTTGCAATTATTCTTGATCAAAACTTTCGGATTCTGCAGCTGAAATTCATATAAATGTAGATTTGTAGATAATTTATCGAAATTTGTTTGCACTCAAATTGATTAATGATTTTAAGGGTTAAGTGACTGCACTAAGCTTGCTTCTAGTGTATGAAAGCGTCCCCTTTATTGAAAGGGTAGGGGGAATCGAAATACTCAGCACAAGCTGAGCCACTTCAGACTTCAAGGTTGTGACCTTCGCTTGAAAAATACTCAAGAGTCACTTCATTCAACCTAATATCCAACTAGCTTTCTACAAAGCTATTTGGTACACTATCTCGTGCAAAGTGAGTTGGTAAAATACAGCCCTTTGCGGAGCAATCTTAGTTTGTAACGGCAACGGGAAATATTTCTTGACTGCCCCGTGTTAAGAATACTCTGAATATTAGCAGTTTCGCTCTAAAGGGACTCTCGCTAGATCAAATCTGAATTAACCGGCAAAGGTTTTCTTTCAGTATCTTACTTGTCACACAGTGCTGAATAGATTCAAAACGTGAAACTCCGTCCACAATGGTCGGTTACCAAACACAAACACGAACATCATCCACACTTTGCCTTTTCACAAGCTGTACCGGTGGGGCTACAAGGCCACGTTGAAACGGCATTAAACATTTCGAAAATAGATCATACTGTTTTTCTATCAAAAATCCATTAGCAAGCGGCCTCAACCAGCGAAAACAAATTATCTGTCTTTAGGGATGCTCAACAGTTGCACATACGAGCATGTTTGCTTTATAACCATCACAAGCTTTACATTTGGAAAAATTCAGCGCTGGTCAAATTCTTCGGTCAGTTTCATTCTGATAATAAATAGAAGGTGAATAACTGTCTGAAAGCATTTCTCTTGAATTAAATTATTCAAATGGACTTGTAATCTTTTTCTAGATGTTCAGTGCTGCATTTTACTACGCGTTCTTTATCTGTGCGCTTCATTTTATTCATCCCACCAAAACGGAAGTAAATTTTCAGGACCGGCAAAGTTCCAGTGTGGGTTGCAAAATCGGGTGGTCGGATTTCGGCGGGACGAGCCTCTAACACTAATCAAAATAACCTTGAACCAGCACTAAAAACCGATCAGTCACCAGTTGTACAAATTCAGGAAGGAATAGGGTGTAAATCTTTTACGTAACTATACAAATACACACGCCTGGATACGACTTTTATGGCGTGTATTCAATTTATGATATGTTTTAAAAGAAGAAATGAAATTACAATCAATGAGAAAATCCGGTTGGGTTTGCCTTTTGGGGATACGAACCGGAAAGTACAACACTTCTGGCTCTTTGCAACCGGTTCTCGGATAGTCTTCGCTCGGAAGCGAGCAAGTTCTCTTGTCGTCTTTATCTTGTACCATACCAAAATATTCCCAACACTGGACCCGCCCTTAAACACACTCCTCGTAACAAGGGAACAGGGTTAAATTAGGCGATAGTTTAATTTATTCATGAATTGGCCTCTCAAAAGTACATCCAGGAAATATTTCACCCTTCCCATTGTGTTTGTTTTAGTGGTCCTCTCTATTTATTCATGAATGTCTACCGCAGTATATCAATGTTCGTGTGTGACCGTCCAACATCGGCGAGGATTTCGAATGAAGGGCAGCCACGAAGTTGACCTAATTCTCTTTAATTCCACTTGGCTATCCACAACTTGATCGCGGTAGGTCCGGTATTCTAACCTAGCACCAACTTCTCAGACAAGCACGGATGGGTTTATAATTGTAGTGTTAAGTTCACTTCTTTTCTTGAAAACCAATAAAAAAACTGCTAGAAAATTATTAGGATACCGAGGAGCACTTATACATGATCCACAGCTTAGCAGCCGTTGTTTTAGGGTATTTTTGTTTCTGTTTTTAAATCCCTTACGAGTACATTGCGTGCGGATTATCTTTTTGTTTGATGGAGTTTTCCCCTTACTGTTCAGTAAATAAAAACCGAAGTATTACAACAATCCAGTTCCCTGTACTGTTACTGACGGTCCAGTTGAAACGCGGTTGATTGCTAAGAAAAATGCTGTTCAACAATGACCAACTTTCTCCGCCCATATGCCCACCAGTAGAGTGAACGACTGTTTTTGGCACAAAATGGCCTTCAATGCGAGTTGACTGGTGCTGTGTTCACCGGGCACACCTCAACCTAGGACACAAAAGCTTCCGCGTTGTTGTCTTTTTTCAAGCTTGCACTTTTGTTTAGTGGCTTTGTGATCAACTTAGACTGAATTCATGCTTTGTTAATTGTTCTACTGGTATGGTTTCATCAAATATTGTTCGTGTCAAATGTTTATCATGCTGTGAGAACTAAGTGCCTTAGCTGCCGGACATTAATATTCAAAACACTTTTTTCACAACAGTATGTTTATTATATACTGTACACGACGGCTTATTACGAATACGGAAATCTCGTTGCTTAGAGTGGCTAATCGCGACAACGACTGATGTTACCCTGCGTTGCATTGCTACGATCAACAGGTTGCGTCAGTTTCTGATAAACTGCCATCAGAGTATTTATTTTTGGTGACTGTGTCGCTATAATCCTGCTCAGTGCTTCAATCATCCAGAGATCAAACGAGAAATGCAAGAAAAAAAGCGTTTTAGTTACTTCCTTTTCTTCCATTTCCGCCAAATTCATCAAACGCAACTAAAAGAAAACCGAACACACTGACAGGGGGAATGCTTACGACTTCCGATATAATTACTCCAAGTAATCACAAAATGGATGAAAACTACACGGTGTTCTGTGTACAATGCACGACTTACATTTCTCAGACCACACATTTAGTATCCCCGCGGAAAGGAAATAACAGGTTTTATATTATCGATTACCTGACCGATTGTGTGCAACCACCAATGACCGTATCACACCAAGGTGGATAGACAGTCTTCTTGAACACGTTTAGACAACAAGCATAAAACAGATTTCAGAAACTTCCCCTCGGAATTGCTTGACACGCTCTATCTACTTACTTAAGCTAGTATGAACTGGTTAAGGCCAGAGTTAGAGTTTCTTAGTTTATTCCTGGATGGTTATTATCTGATACTGTCACGCATTGAATGTGAACTTCTTGTAAGAACTTTTATTTCGGAAAGGTCCCATATATAAATGGCAACAGTGTGTGTGGAGTCTAAGGTCACAGGATTATCTATCAATGTTCTTCTGATGACCTGTTATCATATATACCTTCAACATCAACGTTAGCAATCATTTTCCATGGCTAGACTCATCTACAATTTATGGATACTTCCAAAATATTCGACCAGGTCTACCAGGAGATGATCTTGGTTAAACTTTCCGGATTTTGATTCACAGTTGATGGTAATTCAATGAATGTCGACACCACCCTCCAAATCCCTTGCGTTAAATCCGGACTTTCCTTGTGTTTTCCCCCTATTTTTGCTGTTCGCCTGACTTTAATAGTGGCCCCATATTCGTGACATGAGATTTAGTCCACTCACTCTTCACTCACTCAGTTCATGACCGCCTTGTGTTTCCTCCACCACGAAGCCTCACGGTTGTCATGGTCAGTGTGAAATTATGAAGTCGGACTTTAGTACCATCACTGAGCAAGGTCGAGTTAAAGTGCAATAAACCAAATACTTATGGTCAGCGTCATGGAAATTCGTTTTCCTGATCTATTCCCAACAAGAAAATGGCTAAAATTGGCGACTGACTTGTACCTTAGGAAAGCCCTTAAAAGGTGGTAATTTCCAGGCATTTTCGTTTTCTTCCTAATGCATGTACGTTTCGGTGACCACAGTATTTGTGTGCTCGTGATTGGCCGGTAAATTTGATCGAGTCCGTTGTGGCTGGATGGGTAGAGTTTCGAATGAATCAGTTACGTTAATTCGTAGGTTTTGGTGACGGCGTTGCACTGTCTCTTTTTCACGGTTTCCAAAAATTCCTGTACTTGTCTTCCCCGTAAAACTGCTTCATTTCATCCTGTTTTGAATTTGCTAATAGTCCTCCCGGTCCCATTTCCTTTGAAACGTATACGTCAAACTATTCTCCTCTCTAAATATGTAACTTTACACTTAAGACATTTTACAGTGCTTCAAAGAGGAATCTTTTACTGGTTCCATGTAAAATGTTTCTTTGTCCCAAAGGAACTTATCGCCTTGAAGCGCTCCTAGGCTCCACTGGCCTTCAAATATAGCGGTCACATTTGGGGTACGACATATTGTGACTTTGTCTCTGTTGAGTCATACTTAAGAAATAGCTCTTTGGCTTATTGCTGACCGGTCTCTCACCTTATTTCCGCACCTCTCTCACGGCACCGATAAATTGCCTCTCTCTCCCTATTCTAATGTAGCTAAAAAGGATATTGTTCTTCAGAAATGACTTATCACTTCCAATGCTTTGTTCTTATGAACCCTTTTGAAATCACTGTGTCAGGAGTATTATATATATCTTTGACAACTTGTCGAACAGACTTTTTTAAGTAGTCATTTCTTCCAAGCCGCCAGAATTTTGAATCTCCCGCAATTTTCTTTTCGTAAGTTCATATCTAACGGTTGCTTCTTCAAGCACCTAATACATCTTCTTTACTGCTGACGCTTCCTTTCTTTCTGAGACAACGGGTAGCAGCATACCTTCGAGCCGAACTTTTTTATTCCACAGAAGTATGACGTGTTTGGTGTCCACATCCTCGGATTCTGTTGCCTTGGTATGGTCACATCTCACAGAAGCTGCAGCTTTTCTGATGTTGCATTGAGTTCATTCCTTGGCTTTACACTCCATTGTTTACGCCTCAGTTAATAATCGATACCACGGTTAAAAACGTTTACCATGTTCTAGGCATTCCAATCTAATTAAGTAGATACAGTTTAATACATCACTAGGAATTCCTAAACTATCGACTTTTTCTGCAAAAATACAATATCCGAGGTAAAACTCTCCAGAGTAGGAAATTCAAGATGGTAATTTAACAGCAATAATGAGCAATGAAAAACTGAAGTCGGCCTAATTGCGTCGAGTAAGATTTTCAAAGTTATCAGTGTGGCCGAAGTCACATAAAAAAGTAAAATCCTACGAAAATTGGATAACTTATGTGGGTAATAGCAGTTATGACATTCACATGATATTTTTATCCATCAACCGTTGAAACTCTTTACTACGGTTTTATCGGCAGGCAACAAAGTCCAGATATTCCGCACGGGAGTGCTTGACCGCATTAACCAATACTGATGCACAGTCAAACTTTGCCGTGTGATCCCATTCGTGTGATATCATCAAAATTCCGACATTTTTTTCATTTCCAGACCACGAATCAGTGAGATCTGTTGTTCCGTGTATTGCTATTCTAATTTAGGGGGACATACAAACGTAATCCTATCTGTAAATCGGCAGTTCCATCCAAATTTTCCCTTTTAAGTCGTTGTAGGCCCTTTGATAAAGAAACTTCTCTGAGCAGGCTTCATGCACCGCTAATCTACTCCAGAAGAACAATTTTTGCAATAACTTATAAAAGTGTTCTGTCAAAAGATAGACAAATAAGAGCCCCAGTGTTCCAATCCTGTTCTTCTCGATTCTCGTCTACGAAACTATTTGCTCTACGTAATCTAACGACTGTTTTCAACGCTGGGATACCATTTGCTTAGCAATTATTCTGAGGTATCAGCGAGAGACAAAACTTATATCTACTCGTGCCAGCTCATGTAAAATAGCGGAACAAAAGAAGATAAGAGCTTTTATGTATGAAGATAACCGTCCGCAGTTATTTGTGCTATCCGCGTTGACATATTTTATATTAATATTGCTACTCGGAGGGGGGGATTCCATTCTACAAGTAACCGCATTGAGAAAGTAACAGGTATAATAAACGAGTTAGTCCGATTTATCACGGTTTACTCGTCGTTTTAAGCTCCTTCTGCCTGATTTCGACCAAGATGATAGAAGCTGATAACTATTCGGACAGTTAACAAGTTGAAATCATGTTGCCTTATACTCCCGCAGTCTGGAAGACACAGCTGTTTTGTTCAGAGTGTAGATTCCATCTAAACGTGTATGGATCTGTTAAAGTTCCATCATATTTGGTCCCGTCTACGAGTTGAAAAATAGCAACCTAGGATGTAAATTAATACGTTGAATGCTGTCATCGTAGCGGGGAAAGCTGGAGCAACAGAACGAAGCGAATATCAAACCAAGTGGGCCAATAAATCGAGAGACACAGACTAAAGAACAGACTGCGAATACGTCGAAAGCACCGCAAAGCATACAAAGAGAAGCTTAAGGACTAGCAGACAGAAGTCAGTGGGATCTCAGGCAAACCCCCAGATAGCCCATGTAAGGGGCTACCGATTTAGCAGTCAACCGGAACAATCGGACCAGCCGAACAGAAAAACACGGCACTAGAGAATCAAGCTGATGGGCACTGACAACTGACCAGAAAGCAGCCGAAATGCTGGGGCAGCCGGCGGATCAGTGTGGCTGCACTGTGGTGTGGAAAAAGAGCTATATAAAAGATTGTACGAGTTTCGTGGGCATGACTTGTTTGACCGCCCAAAACAGGTGTCCTCGCCCGTCCTGCTTTCTTCGTTACATTACTGTAGTAATAGCGTCTACTTGTTAGTAGTAGATACATCAAACTTTTCAGATCTCTTGCAAAGCAATAATTAGATTTAGCAACACTTTGTTCATTTGTGAAAAGTCCGACTGCAGAAATGACACTGTGCTCTATGTTACTACACTCGGCCTGGTGGGAATAAAGCAACTCCCAATGGTATGAAAGTTCTTTGCGTAGAGCACTAATTGTTTTGTTCAATGAAGTTTTATGATCGCCTTATAATAAGGTTTCGGGAAATAATGAACGTGCTTTTACTGGTAATAGTTGTACTTTTATCATACTCGGTCTTATGGAAGTTGGACACGATCATACGAAATCTTTGTACGATTTGAGTATCAGTCCTTTTATACTCATCATTCTAGACCTTGTTTCCTTGAGCATTCAATTCTCCCGTGAATCCACTGTTCCCAATTACACAGGATAGATACAGTTGTCCGACGTTACGTTAGATTCTATTTAATTTTCAGGAGTGTGTGCAACATCAAACAAGTGCCGCCTGTGTTCCGCCCCGTTTTCCATCTTCCGCTCATCTCTACGTGCTCTTGTTCAAGCGTCACTCAGTGATATTCACTAGCAAGGTATGTTAGTTCCTAGTCTGGAAAACAAAAGTTCTGTATATCCACGTCACAGACAGAGCATTTTATCTGTTTTCTGTCACTATGTATGGATTCATTTATTTTGTGGTTTTTTGAGTTTATTACTTTTATTTAATTCCATTGCCATTCAGTTATCTTTCATCAGAATGATAGAGAAACATCTCACCTTGGGCAATTAAAACATATAACTTAGCTGATTTACAGCCGAGAATTAGTTGTAAATGTAAGACAAATTCCACAGAACAGGTTGAGAACCAAACACTTTGGAGAACAGGCTCGTTTTCCGTTATTCGTGCTCAAACCAATACGTAACATTAAATGTGACTCAAAACAACGAAAGGGAATGATCATCCAAATCCACCTGTGCACGTGTGTGTGTGTGCGCGTGTGAAATTGGTCACGGTGAGGAATGTTCGAGTGGTTGCACACGTGTTCGGGAACAGGAAGTGGGCCATGGAAGTTCAAGTGCTTGCACAAATAGCTGTAACCTGAATTATTTCATAGGCTCTTCGGCTTTATCAGCGATGGTCCATAATAACGAGTCCGTTTTACAAAGCACGTCCACATTGATAAGCATTTCGAAAAAAAGATCAGTGGTCTGACCGATGAACAGTAAAGTAATTAACTCTGTCTGCGGAGTGTGTATTTATGTGAGCGGTAAAAAGCCATAAGTGCCTTTGCTATTGCTGTCTAAGACTGAGTGAAGGCCAGGAAAGCTGTCGTAAAAGGAATATACCGAAACTGCTTAACCGCGTCAAGAATTGGCTAATCACTTGCACGACATACAGTTGTAGGCGAATTCTAAAGCCGTATTTATTGAATTATGGTTTCTTAAGCATTTTTCGACAGGCGATTTATGAGAAGCCCTGCACACCATTGACAAACCGGGAAACCAGTACGCTCAGACCACCTGGTTCGTCAGAGGGCTCGAAGGGGCCTTGTAATTCTCAGTTCACTGTCCATTGTTTCATTAAAATGGTCTGATTGTCCTTGCGGAAAGTGAATCAGTAAACACATCGTTTACTTTAATATGTTTTCTGGAGTTGCTACGCAAATCACCAATATCGAACAGGGCCTCACTCCCAAATGATCGATTTTGAAAAAATAACTCGAAAATATTTTCGCTTCGTTGAGATCCTCTGGGCGAAATTTTTTTGAAACAGTCCAGGCAATCGATCCCCTCGATTTTTCTTTTGTATACGTTTGATCGTTTCACAACGTACATCATCAGCTGATGTTTACTGATAGTTTAATCATTTGAAAAGTTGAACAGTTTGTCATTTCCCTGATTTTCTCAAGCTAAATTGAAACAGTTCCGGAATAAATATTTCATAACGTAGCAGCAAAATGCTATCGTATTCTATATCACGGGAATCTAGTTAGGCTTATATTGAACAATTTTAGGCTGCATTTCAAAAGATAACTTATCATACCGTACTTCCAGTGAACCGGAAAGTTTGCTGAGCTTAACAAAAGGTTTTTGATAGACAGCATTGTTCCCTGTCGCTAAGGCACCCACGTACGGCACGTATCCAGTTTTCGGTGCTAGATTCACTTCAACCACTTGAAGCTACCTGGTTGAATGGAGGTTAATTCTGCGTTTCTCATTTTGGTCATGTGCTTTCTTTTGTTCACGAAGTCTATATATAAAAAAATTGCGGTTCAGCTGACTAGGTCGACTCCTTACAGTGTTTGGTAAAATAATGCTAATTGGTTTCTCCCCGTTCATCATTCGAGATTACTTTCTCTACAAACAAGGCGAATGCTGCCACAAATCAAAGATCAACCGATGATTCGCAATCTGAGTTAAAATATGCGACCAATAGAGCCGACTGCTCTGCGAAGAGAACTTTAGGAGCTGCAGCAGGGCATATTGTGAAACAGCTGAAGGCCGGACGACTGTTTCAGGTTAATTCATATATGTTAGACGTAGATTCCTGTTTGGTCTGATGAGAGACAGAAATATTTCAGTAACCCTAGTGATTGTCAGCGTGTATTTCCTCTAAGAATTACTGTGCGGATTGTCCAGCAGTTGGAAGGCATTGTTCAGAATTCTCATGAATCGAAACAAGTTCACTCTTTTTTAAAGAAGCTCAGAGTTCAATAACATCAAATTTAATAAAAGGTTGTTAAGCATCTCTGAATAATTCTTTTACTAATCGTGCCTTGGCTGGAATGGGACAAAAGCAATTAGTCACCAAAACGTACGCATAGTTTAGGAAACCGGTAGTAAGCATAATATCGCCACAATAAAATTTTCCTTCATGTTTTCTTGAAAACCTATCTTGACATTATTTTAAGATTTAAAATACTTGGACAAAAGCAGAGCGCTGCATATGCTTCCCGCCCAAGAAACCGTAAGTGTTAAGGGAAAAATCTGGTAGTATTTTCTGCGTGATAGACTGAATTATCGACGAAGACCAGCACACTGCTTTTAGGTTGAAACACGAATTGTGCATTTTAATTCCTATTCACAGAAGATAGACTGCTACTCACGATAATATTCACTTGTAAATGGACCGGATTTTATAAAACAATTGTGTGCTTTTCTTCTTGACTTAACATTTTAGTGATTTGCCGTACTTCTTTTCAACACTAGATCTTCGAAATAATGTAGAACATATTCATAGAAAAGTGGTTCTAGAGATTACGTAAAACGATTTGTTTTCACTTGAGCGACGGATACTCATACTACGGTTGGTACAAATATTATTCTATGAGGCAAATCTTACGTCTGACCCATTAGGTTATTTCATCTGCATGAAGTAAACACAATAAATGCACAGCAACGGATTACTTTGGGAGTTACAATAAGATTTTCAATCCCGTAGATCATCAATTATTCTATTTTAAGTTCCCTAGAACTAAACCAAGTTTACAAAATCATGGATAGATTTTCAGTTTGCCAATTTCAAGAAGAAATTATTTTGACACCTCACCATCACAAACCTAAACATGAAGAGAGAAACTAAACTACCTCTATCGAAACGCCGTATTACTGGGGGGGGGTGGTGGTCAAAAGATATGAGACGGTAAACAAAAGGCTTGATAACATCAGATCCGATCTGATCTAACGCTGATGAACTACTTCATCATTGGCTCACTTTATTGCCGTTCGCTGCCGAATCTGTTTCAGTACACTATTTTCGAGGACCACAACCCTACTTGTTGAGAGAATAGGGACTTCCCGTTTCTCCGTATTCAAGTCTGAGCAAATGATATCGCACAACGTCCTGATAATTCAAAGTGGATCCCTGTCAACTTTATGGTGTTTAGAGTCGCAACAATTTCATCTGCTTCCTGGAACACAAATTTTTGTCACGTTACACCGATCCAAAATATAGCCAAACGAGTTTCAGCGTCATGTTATTTTCACCAGGTAACAACACTTTTACTTCGAAGGTGAAATGAGAATTGGTCTTCTCTATCAATCTCCAACTCAATTCGAATGATACGGCTTTTTGCTTGGTTAAGCGCTGACCAAAGCGACTCTATTCCCGTCCTCAAAAATCTGACGTTCAATCAGTTTGTCAGTGCCCTCTTATTTTTTTGCATCACAGTCTAAACTTAAACTCAGGTGTCACCAAAAAAACTGCTTTATTTTTCCCATCCCCTCAGGTTACTGTTTTTGGTAATAGCTTTCACACTGATTCATAATTACGACGAATATTATGCCCACTTGGTGACCACTAGACTTACTCGCAAGTGTTTGCTTACCTAATTAGAACCTCTTCGTTGCTTTTGGTTAGAGTCACATCGTGTGCAAAGGGATGCCTTGATGTTTCTTCTCCAATATCTCACGTGACCAATAGGAACATCGTTCATTTTTGTTGCTCCAATCGGACAATCTTTTCTAACACGACGGAGTGGAATCGAAATACCTAAGTTTCCTTGCTGAAAGAAGAGTGTCATACTTTGCGGTTTGATCAGAAAGTAAACCATACTACCTGGGTTGACTCTTGGTCACCAATACAAAAACACACTGGACAGTAGATACGAGTAGCAGGAGACAAGTCTCCTTCGTGGTCCGTCAATCAAAACTACTTGGGCGTGTCAAATAAAGTCTTTCACATTTTTCAATGGTCTCACCCATTTCTAGTCGCAAAAGCTTTCTGAAACGCAAATTTTTCTTTGGTTGCCAAATCTCCTGATCCTAGAGAGTGAATTTCCAGGTTCTTCAAAAGTATTTAGCCACATACACAAGAAAAATAAATAAGGGAACCGCCTATAATTACCTCGAATGGCATGTGTCCACTGCGTGATGTCGTCTTTTTTCACAATCAACGCAGTCCATCGCGTAATCATAAAAGTATAGCGACGTTTCCGTCCCGTTAACACTTTCCTTCCTACCAATGAACATAGTCACACACGCTGCTCTCCAAAGTGCTCAGACTTACATTATTTTCCAAATGAAATGCATCAACCTGCCCGTCAGATCAGCAGTTTTGAGCTCAAATTTTCACCTCTGTGGTAATAACTCGTGCGATTTGTGATCCCTGGGATGGAATGTAACAACGTGGCAGTAAACATTTTCCCCCGGCTATAGAATACCCAGACTATTTCAGCTGCCTAAGCTAATTTCGCTGAGTAGCTAGAAACAGTCTTCGTGGCATAAACCAGGGGATCAATTCCGGTCCAAAATCATACAATTATTTGGCATACATTTCCTCTGTCCGCTAAGGGGATCTTATTCTCCACATTTGGTTTCAATATACATCACCTTTCCAACAGCTTTATCAAAACCAGTATTATAGAATTGGTACTATTGAGTGTTCGGAAGTTCTTTGCATTCCCCTAGCTTTATCCATCATTTCGATTGTTACAGAACTATGTGAATTTCTGTGAAATGACTGCTACTATATTTAGTCGACCTCTTACCAAACAACGTGCGCCGTCATAACCTGAAATTTTTCGGGAAACGTCACTTTTTTGTTGAATGACTATCATTGTACGAAGCCTCCTCGATGTCTTTTCTGATATACAAAAAATCAGTTGCTTTCGGTTGAAGGAAATCAGGGAACCTTATTGCTGATTTCTGTTTAGTTACCGCTAAAGTTTTCGAGATTTAGGATAAAGTGCCCTGCTATTCTGCTAATTGTCTAACGAGACTTGTTCTTTAGTCTTGCGCCAATATTCGTCTTTGGAAGACCATAATGTGACTGAAACGTTCAGTCCGGACCACTAAAGTTATCTATCCAACCTAGCACGGATACAAGCAAACCGGTTAAGATAAATACGTGATTTTCGAGGGTGAATGTAATATTTGATGAAGCCAACGATTTTCTGAAAACTCTAGTTGTCAAAACTCTCAGTTTTAAACGTATTTACAAGGAAACATTTCTTCTGTTTTAGGTCGACTGTGCACGTTTTCATTTAAGTCGAATCATATTGTAGTGTTTTTGGGGGTTCATTTATTTTTCGTTTCCATTTTATTCAACCATGGAATTCTTTCATTATCAGACTGAGTCAACAACTTGGAAACAGTTTGTTACGCACCGTATGTCATCGGATATGAGCAAATTTGTTTCCATGTCGGTAATTTTCGGCGAACAAAATATATCTGTCCGCCTTTGTGGTTCCCGGCCATTTTGTTACTCGTAAATTTATTCGAAGAAAAATCTCACAAATAAAGCTCTTTATCATACAGGGCAAAAAATTGGAGTAGCTAGAGTAACTTTACCCGTGAGCCACTGAACTAGACCAGATCACAGAAACCGAAGGACTTTTGTTCGCCTTAGCTTCTTTTTCTGATGAACTTGAACCGTTCAATTCTTGTCAAACCGGAATTCAACTTTAAAAGGAACTGTAGTGAATTAATCAAATTTAAGACGAAAATGTACGATTTTTTTTAGTTTGACAAATATCTCAAGAAGTGTCTGGAAGGCGGAAACTGTATCTACTGCACTAAAAGAGTGTGGAAATTGTAGCAAATATTGTACAGTTATTCTCGGTTAAATATCAATATTTTTTCCGTTCGGGTTCACAATTCTGATTTTTATTTGGAAAAACAATATAGCTTTCAAACGTTTTCCTATTGTAAACGTAGACCGATTTTTGGAGTACGTTTGAAGGATCCCACTGAACGAAATTTTACCTTTATTCTTGCGAATCACAGTTTTTTAGTTTAACCTCCATCCCTCAAAATAGAAGTCAGTCGATATGGGGACAATTGGTTGTACGCTAGTAAAATGCCACAACGAAAAGCTGCTTGATGAAATGTAAACGTTCAAAGAACCGTTTACGGTCAGGCTGGATAACCTGGAGCTTAACTGTTCGGATCACTATCCTTCAATCCGGATTGTAATTCCTGTTTGCCCGGGGGGGGGCTCGGTGCATCCACAATGCTGATGGTTACGAACAAGAATAAAACCCTTATTCAATGCTTGCATGAACTTCTATGGTGATTTGAGCTTTGGCACTGCATGATAGTTCATATTATATATCAAACCAGCTTTCTACTAATCATATCTACAAGGTTTTTCCGAATTTGGAATTGTCCCTAATGTTCGTAAACCATGGCAGGGTTCAGGGACGAGTGTGGACACTGTCCACAATTTCACGGCACCTGTCGTTTACCGGATGAAATATGAGACCAGGCCCAAGGGTTTTGCAAATGGCCCGGACATGTTATCTGCTCTTAGTCAATTTCTGCCAGTGTGCACTGGCTGATCCATAGATAAACCATGGTATGGACATATCAATTACGAATTCTTTACGCATAATGCCGTGTACTGGTTTCAACTTGAACTGATGAACAGTCTGATGTATTTGGGAATAGTCCGAATTAGTTTGCAATGGCCTTCTCGTTTTTCTATCTAATAGGGCACTAGCGGCGGTAATGTGGGCGGGTGGCTTCAGTTCGTGGGTTTCTCTCGTGTAGGGTCGACATCCCGCATTATCGAGACCCCTTCAAATTTATTCTAACTTCCAAAAATTGTTTGTCGAACTACAATTAAGTTGAACTTAAAGCGTAGAAATAAAAATAGTTTGAATCTGTTTCTATTTGAAATAGTCAGACAAGTTTAAAACCAACGAATACATACAAAGTAGATGGCTGTGGATGCAGTTATGCTCGCACCGAATAAATGTAATAAATGAGTGAACTTGCTAAATTCGATGGTACTCACTGATATTTAGTAGTTTCTTCTACGCAAATATAAGTCTACTATTTGTAATAAGGTTCATCTTGTAGAACAAACCCACAGTTCATCGATGAAAACCATGGTCGCATCATACTGTACTTTACTGCCGTCCGAAATACTAAGCAGTCAGTGACCATCCGGAACTCGAAACATGAAAACCCTATAGTAGGCCATACATATCACCCTCAGGTCGACGGAGCTTCCGTTAGTTACAGACTGCCTAATATGGAAGAGTCTGGAATGGCAGAAATCTAACCCAGGAGGTTACTGTCCGATTTCCGAAGCGATTACCATTTGATCACTCGCGGTCATAATATACTGTAACACGGTAAAGAACCGGATCATACACGACGGAAACGACCTTGATGCCAACGACAACAAAGGCATTTTGACAAGGGCACAGAGACGGGCGTGGTTGTCTGATGCGTATTGGACGTAGTATACTTCCGTGGGCGTTGCACGTGCACGATCTTTGAATGCACAGAAAATCTCAGTGGGTAGGAGCTGAGTAAGTACATAAGCAAACATCAACACTTACAGCAGACAGTATGGCTCCAATCTATTACACGTGGTAAAGGCTTCCGTAGTTTGCAGAAGACTGTACCCTTAAGTTATCTGTTCAATTTAAAATAGTATACTGTGAAGAGAAACTGACTGCGACATCCGCATTATTGCCTAAATCTAAAGGATTTTGAAACATTGGTTCCAATATACGAGAATTTTAGCATATTTTGAAAGGCTTTTTCGTTTTTCTGTAAAGTATACTACTTAGGACCAAGTATACTCGAACATGATGCCTAACTATAGTCGATATTTCAAAGTGTACAAATACAAACCCAACGATCAACATCTCCATGCTCACATACAATTTTACACTCATATAATTAACAGAAACAACTCATGAGAAAATACTTTACGATTGAGCTGCCACAACTGTTCGAGCGAAACGTATTGATTTCAGGCAATCAACATGGAAAATTGGTGTGATTCGATTTAGGAACGACCAGTTTTGTTCACTCAAATTTTTCGGATTGCCCACTGCCCTTAACCCCTCCCCAATCTCCGCCCCCCCCCCCGGCCACCCCCTTATGGTTACAAGAAGAAATCATACAAATCGATATGCTGGGAGATCATTGAAAATTTCCAGAAATAATTGGTTAATATGTCGTACCTTTTTAAGCAAGCTGATTCAATAACGATCAGATAAAAAGAAATTCTATGTGCACATCCTTTATGCGATACACATGTTGGCTCATACACACACACATCAGCGCTCTTAAATTGTCACCACACAAAGATAATAGCAAACCTTACGCCTTGCTGATCTTTGCTAGAATTTATTTCGAGGCTCCAAATGTCATCGATAATGTCAGACCACCGGGAGCCTCGTGCCTATGCAACACACACACACACACACACAAGCGAATACGGTCAAAGATTTCGTATGTATATCATCGGGATATTTAAAGCTTCACACGTTATGCCAGCGGACGGGGCCTGAAAGCCGATGAACAGGTAAATGAAGAATCAAAACCGTTAGACAAAGCTATCAGCTAAAAAAATTTAGTGAAGTGCTGAGTAATAATGAAAAAGTAAAACTAACAATTACAACAAAACGGTTATCCAGCAGTTACAGTCGCTCAGACTTTCCCGTGGTAAGCAAACGAAACAGATTCATCAGACAGCCCGCGGTCATTGTTTAAATCACCAGAACGAAAGGTGTCAAGCAGGTCATTGTCTGAAGCCTCGTTACCACTGACTGAATACAGTACGCTTTACAAGTAAGGAAGTTACCGTAGCATTCGAGAAGAGATAAATAAAGTTGACGAAGGCTACCGGAACATAGGTGTCCACAGAGTTGTGACATCTTCTGTATCAGATACCTTGTGATAGTCGTCCGTTCGGTTGGACATAACTGATGCTCACGCCGCAACGCCGTGCCTCGATTACCAGAGTGGGTTTCAAGATCTTCCTGTGATGGCCCAGGTAATGCACTTGGTTTAGATGGATTGGTTCCCCCCGCAAAATACCATTGTCAGTTCTTTCGGTGATAACATTTTTGCCATCAAAGCACCATGTTTCTCTACGAGAGGCTTTTAGGAAGTTTATCTTAGTTCTAGCACATGAAAGAGCAGTTTTGACGGCGCAGCAATGTTTCGGCAACGTATAAGACGTTACCACCGACTTTTTCTGATGGCTATTTAGTATTATGCCTTCAGATACTAATCTTTGAAACTGTGTAGATAATTTTCCCAAACAAAATAGCAGCTGCAAAAATCTTCATTACTTTCTGAAGGCAGTTTGTGGCTCTCTAAATATAAGCTATTTATTGAACAGAGTAGATTTGGCTAAACGAACTCTCTTCAATAACGTATTCATCCTCCGCAACTGATCATATGAGACCTCGAGTCAAATGACCACGCAATGAAACACAAACAGAAGCTCTGCATTAGAATCCCGGAACAATCGTCCTGGGGATGTGACTGCCGAGACTAGTCTGACACCTTCATTGGTTAGTTTCATTAGAGTATACCTTTGACAATTTGTGGACGACGGAAGATGGTACTTTTTATTGTGATTCTTATCAAAAACCTCCTAAGTTTAAAGTCATTTCGGTAAATTCACCTGAAGTTTTATTATTCAGTTACTAAGAATTTTGTTCATTGTGAGTCACTCCTGAATACTTGAGGGTTAAACGCTGGAGGGCTTGAAACCACATCTATCCGGGTTCGAATCCACAAAACCACTCCTGGTCATTTTCCCTGGTTGGCAGCCCCTAAACGGTCGCGAACCCCTTTCTGAAATATTTCATCACTCTTGTAGAATAAAAGGAAGAAAAGTGAAGAATAACTTGCGCAATCACAAGCCTCATGTTTACGTGCGGATTGGGACTCGTTGGATATGCGCTACGGACGACTTTTGACAAGTATGACACAATAGCAAAGCACTGAGCTTCAGCAGTTTTATACTGGTGTGTGGAGCACCGGTTTTTTAGCCTAAATCATCTCAGGTAGTCAGATAGTTTTGATGATCTGTCGCTTTCCTTTCGTCTGTATTATGAATTTTAAACCACTTTACTCACGATATTTCCTTTATATAACGATGAAAAATGCGTCAAAGTTATTTGAATCTACCAGAATTATTTTCCACAAAACACAACGAAGAAAGAAAAAAAGACATTTTTTCCGAACATAACACTTCCTAGATCAGGAGAAGCGATGCACCGCATCGCTGAAATGTTTTCTGAGAGACCCGGTCAGACATTTTACTTCGTGATCGAGGCTCTTTCGTGTATATGATAAATATCCGGCACCCTTCTCTCTCCTCTCTAGATATACCGCTGAAGTTATTCTCGCATTCAAACTGGTAGCCGTAACGATTCCGTTCTCCACATTACACGTACCTACATTTATTTCTGATCACGACATTCGCGATGTTTACGTGGAAAATGATGACAAAGTTTTACGCTCTGTCCCAATTCTTAAATTTTGGGATTTTTTCTTCTATCACTTGAAAATTCTACTAATAGAATAGCAAGTGCAGATTTCCTGCATAGGCATAGAAACAGTGATCAGTAAAAAGATGCTTGTGGATAAATTACCGTTAGTTAGAATGAAAACGGGACACACTGACAATTATCGATCAAATGTGTTTCATAAACCCATTTCCGTGTCTGCTAGATAAATTGTGATGTGCTCGAAATAGGCCATTTCATTTACTGTACCCAGCAGTTTCAGGTACACTGAAACCAAAGTAGAAGGTCCAAGCCCATGTTAATTAAGGTTTTCACAGAAATCATATCGGTGATCTGAAGTAAAGTTATTAAAGTTTCTGAGCACTCTATTCAGCTGTAATTCTGTTCAAATCGCTTCTTTATTGCACTGATTATATTTGCATAGCAGAACTCATTGATATACGACGGATCTTTTAATTTCAGAATTGCAAAAATATTTCGAGAGTGCAAAAAACATCCCTGAAAATTTGTCGACCGTATTTACATACGCCATCCCATTGAATGGTTAGAAATATTATTTTCACTGGTAAGAAATCCAGCATGCTGATCACCTTATTGATCGTGCCTGTAGTCTCTTTGTTCTGTGGAGACATCCGTTCACGTGCTCAGATCTATACTTATCGTAACAAAAGTTAAAAGCGTCAGAAATCAACTGTGATGGAACCGAGTAATCGCAAGACCGTCCACTATCCAACTAGTAAGTAGAAGTTAACCTTTCAGACAGTTCTCGGGCCGCAGATGTACAAAGTATACTAAACAGGTTGGACTGGGTACGCATCATCGAGAAATACTTCCATATTATGTGATAGTCTAACAGAAGAAGTCACTGACGACTTTTTCCTAGAAAAGTATTTCGTTCGACCCCAGTCGATAAAGTCAGTAACAAGTTTTGCTAACAAGAAGGCACACTTGCTTTGTAATGCCCACGGAACTGTCCGGATCCAAAGATTAAATTTGACTGAAAAGCTGTTAACAAGACTTCATTTACCTTGAACATAACTCCGGATACACCAGTTATAATTCGGAAGTGATTGTGAGTTGTGTGCAAAGTTGTGGGTTGTGCTTTACCTAACAGATAAACCTCAAAATACCACTTGAACGGAGCGATAGATAATCAAGCGAATCAATTTCGAAAGTATTTTACCATGGGTTTCCAAATACTTGTGATCCCCAGTTAAGAACATTGGCTCGATCTCAGGTATTGCGATAGTTCTAGCCAGAATAACTACCGATATCAGGGACAAGTGTAGAACTGTGTAATAAACACAACTAATTGGTTATGGCATGATAATCATTGCTAATTCACATGACTTGCCCGGTTTTTATCAAGCTGTGTCCCATGCCTTCAAGCCTTAGCTGCCGATAACTTCGGATAAATTACTGTCTGAAAGTGGGCACTTTATTCACCGCAATCTTCTTCATTGTGTTGCTGGTTATGACCTAATGATCATGACCCAATTATATGACTGTAACATTACTAGCACTGTACAACCTTGTTCTAATTGAAAGATAGCTAATACGGTGAACGTTATTCAGCATCAAAAAGCAGTTAGCTCAGTATTCACGGTGCACCAAAAGTTGTTGATGTACGTGCTTTTGTTGGACCACCATATAAAATTTACTAACATTAGATCAGAACAGTTAGAAAGATTTTTGCCATCCGGTCTGATAACAGATTTGGACAGTCCATTTGTTGACTCATGGTAATGATAAAATTCTTATTGGTTAAGTTCATTCGCAAATCATTTTCCTGAAAGTAGTTCCCGTTGGGAAATTTCAGTTCAGTTGACCAGTTTCTTCACGAGCAGAATTAACTTCCATTCAATCAAAATGTCTAATGATTTGCCTGTTTTCTGCAGGCCTTCATGCATCTGTTTTACGACAGCGCCTTTTGAAAAAGGGGCGCGTAAATGATCTTAACGATGCTTCGAAAAAAGAGCAAGAAGACCAATGAAACCAAATCATATTTGCCGAAAATTGCGGAGCCGAAATGGTAAGCAAATATGCGACCATTATTTAATAGTTCTCTGCTCATATCTCGGAACAAGTTCAAAAATAATATCACAGAATTAAGGGAGTTTTCAGGTCATTTCTTCTTTGGACATTTTGAAACGGTGGTATTTTGTTGTCAAAAATGCAGTTTCAAAATTGAGTCCTAGTTTTCACTCCGATTGCTTCCAGATACATTGTTACTAAGTCTTGTTTAAACGGTTAATCGGAATCTGGGAATGCTATTTTCGTTTATGCCGGCAAAAGTATGTTTTTTGGAGTCCTTTTACTTGTCATAAGTTTGCTCCCAACGTTATGTTAGTTTACTTTCTTATAATTATTTGAATTATCTATTTATTCCTTTACTTAAATCAGCAAAATAATGAGGCTTTTTTGTAGGCTTATCTTACGTCACACATCGTTCTTTTCTCAGCTATTGGCCTTCTTATGTAAATTTTCCGAAGTAGCCAATCGTTGCAATTGACACAGAAACAAATAAAAAATTCCCTAATACAGTGGAATTAGTACAGATCTGACTGTTTCTGGTTGATCTTTCGGGAATCGAGTAGTGTTTACTTTTTCATAACACGATTTCACTAATTTGTGGCTACGTTAGCAGTTCTGTCCATTCTTCCTATTGTGTTTTCCATCCAGATTTAGGTGAGCAATACACACAGTAACATGACATTATCTTTCCCCTATTCTGCTCATTTTCTGTTCCTTGGACAAACCCATATCTTAGAGTGGTAGAAGTGTTGCTTACCGTACAAACGGATTCAGTATGAATCCTTTGTCTGTCTATCGTTCACGAGGGGTACCATGGTAACTGTCCCTAAAGCGATGCTGTCTCACTCATACATTAGGAAACGACAAAACACAACAGGTTGTCATCCTACACCAGCATACTTTCAAGCACCGATGGTTTAATTTTGTATGATGACTTCCAAATGATGAATATTTTTGACCTATGAAGTAAGCAGGTTAGGATTATCTGATTACAATCATCAAAGGCACAATGGTGATTTATTTCAGTAGTACAATTCTAAGGTTCTGTTAACCCTAGTGGTAAACTGTCACGTTTCCTTAAAACGACAGGACTTACTTTCTTCGAGCAAAGTCAGTTTCTTAGTAGAAGAATGAGAATATATATATATACATATATTTAATAAAATATTTGCTTCATTCGTTATATGACGGAGAATCATCTGTATTGATTACTTAAAGATTCACATCCAAATTAACAGGGATTCCGTGCATTTTGGAGTATTTTTTGGTTGTTCCAGTTCCTGACGCGTTGCTGATCCCTTTTTGTGATACTCATTACCGTGATGCTCGATTAGGTGTCCAGGATCGAAAGCACCGCTATATAGACTGATCTATTTCCTCACTTGACTCACAGGATAGAAAACAGCACATGAAATAATGGCCAGTCACTTTGATCCCTAGATATGCCATTTATAACACCACTGAACCTGTTCAGCTATACCCCACAGCAGATTTTTTTGTTTCATATTAAATAAACATTCTTCCTAGGTAGACTTGGTACGAACTATATTTTCAACAGCTGATCTAATAAATACCCACTTTCCTTTTAATCAGGCGCGAATCATTTTGAACAAGAGTTCACACGTATGAATTTTGCAGACTCTTTGGATAGCACCGTTGATGGTGCGTCTTGCTGCACTATATTAATTCCATTATAAGTTCATATTATTTGCGTAAGGCAGTACGTGCCATTTCCGTAGTACGTTACTATATTTTACTGTAATTTCGTGGCCAGAAGACTGACCCCAGTGAAGCTAGTTGTTCCGCCTTACGGATTTCTAATGATACATTATTTACAGCTAATGGTCCAAACAGAAGGTAAAAAACACAAAGGCGTGTACTTCTGAAGACTTTTGGACGGGGAAGCCGTGCAGTTGTCATCAAAAGGGGTACCAAATAAAAAAGAAAGTTTGCAAAATGTGTTATATTGTTCCCTATTTCTGATACCAACAACGAAATCTCAATTACATTCTATCGAGTAGCACAACCGGATTTTTATCCGTTACTTTCTCCGAGGGGCAAATCTTAAGATCTTCGGCCTCGAGAAGATCATCCGCAGAAGGCAGGTTTAATCAAACTGCCGCAAAAGGCAGGACAGACTAATGGAAAATGAAATAGAACTTTACTGCTCTGATTGAATTGATTTACCTATGACATTTTATTACTCAGTGGACGAGTAATAAAACTTGATTGTTCCTGAAACATTTTTGTTCCGAACAAGAAGTAACTTGATTTGAACATGTTCATTTTGAAAATAATTACTATCAAAAGTAAAGCTGATTTCATTCATACAAATGCTCTTCAGTCAAAGTACTAGCCTCAGCACATTCTTTACTCTGGTTTATGGTAATTTTAGGATTTCAAGGAAAGTATTTACCGCTTACATGTACAGCCGTAAAATTCCATTTTGTTTCATTTACCACCATTTTTGTCAAACAGAATTTCTTAGCTGTATTACACAAGGAGTAGCTCTATTCCGAAGGGGTTTGTGCTTGTCCAATAAGGAAAAGCAGAACAAAAAAATCCGATTCTCTGTAAGTGCTTTAACAGGATCCCACACCTATATTAATCGAACAACAAAATGGCTGCGTACAGTCTGCTCACTACATAACTAAGCTTCGAAAATCGTACATATTTATTAGATCAGACTGAATTATATCTTTTATTCAGTGATTATCCCTAATAATCCCCTATGTTAGTTCATATGAGTTTCAGCCATCTGTGTCGGAAGAACAGTCGGAGAGTTACGTTACCGACTGACTGGACGCAGTCCAGTGACTTCAGTAGACAATGAAAAACAAATTCTCCATGATGGCCATTATCAACCAAACAAGAGTCAATCAGCTCATCGATTGCGTAACATCTTAGTGAGACAGAGCATGGCGTCTTTGAAAGTCAGACCTTTAAAGTGATCTACTTGACCATAAACACAATCTCTTTTGGTGTAAAAAGTGTCTTCGATCCGCGCACATCACCCTGAACTGCGCAAACAACGCCAGCTTGTGATCCATATATCGTTGCGGTGGTAACGAAATGTGATAATTGTTGTGTGCTTCTCCAATAGACATGTACGTGTGTGTGTGTGCGTCATATGATTTTGCCTTTGTTTTTAAACACTGTTCATCTGTGTTGCTACGATGACAATCACTGACAGCAGTGAGCACTTTGTGAAGATGCAACAAAATGATCCAAGATAAACATCGTGCCATCTGCCTGTTTCCAGCTTCGGTTTTCCAATTCTAAAGGTATCTGTTTACATTAAGAACAAGACGCTGGAGAGCGAACAATTGTTTTCAATGAATCCTATCTGTTTACACCTGTCTTTCTAACTATACAAACCTCCCGCACTGTCCTAGCAGCAATACTTAAATACCACAGGTAATAAATTCTCCACGAAAATAATCTTGAGATTTCTTCTCAGATTTAAGATGTGAAAAGAAAGTCTTTTTTGTTGGAGTCCTTACAGGTTCACCTGAAACTAAACACGAGTTTCTTTGTACAGCTCATGAATTTTAATTTCCGCCAGCTTCTAACGCTCTACAACTGCCATCGGTTGCCTTCTCTAGGCGTCTTGTTAATACCTTGTTTTTGTCGTTTCGTTTGAAATGTACTTGAATGCACAGTTCTTTCCTCTTAATGGTTACCAACGTCTCTCTGAAATGTTCTTCTGGAGGGAACCTTCAGGGTATCCGTTATTCAGGAGAATTTGGTTCAACCTTACTAATTCTTCAATCACCGTCTCAACTGAGGAAGTCCTTCACAAGAATGCTGCGAGGGAGCAAATCTGGTTCAATTTACGTGCCAGAGATACAAAGCTGGCAAAACTAGTGCACTGGTCTGTCCTCATTGGTGAGCGATATTTGCAACGGCCTTGCTGCCACCACCTTTTCTTAGGGGATAAATCTATAAAGTGGGGAGAGATTCTTTCTTCTACTTCCGACATAAAATCAACGGCACGGTGGGCCTGAAAGAACTCTTCTGTCAGTGACTTTAGTTGTGTGCGGTAGTCAAATAAGGCAGTAGTATCACCTACGTATCGACAGTAGATGGGTAGACTTTCTGTCCTATCATCAAGTTTCCCATTTTCCAGCTTATCGATAAATATTAGTTAGTAATGGGCCTTGAAGCGACCTTATAGCGGCTCTATCCATTTGGCGTTGCGAATCAGCGGGGAAAGTAAATCAGACTCTAAAAGTGCATCGTCTCAGTAGTTCCTTCAGATTAGTTACAGATCTAGCTTACCACTATTTAGTCACGTAAATAAGTAGCAGTTTCTAGAAGTAGGGCGCAGGTAAACAAAGATGTCACATTCAGGGAGGCTGTCATTAATTCTTCGTCATTTTGTCGGCCAATCAGTTCTACGAATTGAAATGTGTTTTTCTACTGTATTGGGTAATCCCTAGATTAACTGGTTAAGTCTATCTGTAAGCCATCAGGCAGCTGAATGATGCGGATATGCATTCATGTTGAGTATCAGTCTCAGTGGTATACTTAATTTGTGCAACTTCCGTGGCCGGTAAAATCGGAGAACATTAGTGCCACTTGATCTTAGCTATTCTAAGCTTTTACTGCAGATAACGAGCCCTTTTAGTGAATTTAAAGCCGCGTTTGGCTGCTCCTAAACGGTTCTAGTGCTATCCTTTTTCCCTCTGGTTTCTTGATTTTTCTGGGATCCCGCAGCAGTTACTCATTCATTTTACTGATGTAATCTGTATGGTTCACAAGGACAGCTTTGGATCCTTCTTTCAGTCTCCAAATATCTTCGCCATTCTTCATCATTCTTCATGCTCTCCTGTGCCAGTTTTTAGAAACACTTCTGATATCCCTCTGGGTTTGACCATGTTGGTGGAAGCAGCCAACTAGAGTAGTCTTGAAATCACTATTCGTTTGCTGTAATATCGCTGTTATGGAGTATGTTTCAGTATATAGCATCTCAAGCTAGGTAGGCCAACGGAAGTTTAATCCTGGTGAAAATCCTTCCAAAGTTGGCCTATCTATTGACCAACTTTGAAGATTATGCACACACCATTATTCATCAACCGGCAGGTTGGTTCTTGGTTTTCTCTCATTTAGAGTAACCCCTTACTTCGCGAGTTTCTGACTGAACTGCTTACCATCAGGTCCTTAGAAAAGAGCTTGAACCTGATTCTTTGTTCCTCGTCCAAGTAGTCAAGAATATGTCTAGGTTGCTCGCTGGTTCGTTCAAACTTGGTTGTGTCCTTATTTAGGGTGTCTGGTTGGTTTCTCGTACAGCATCTCAGCATGGTTGTCGGCAATTACCCTCTCACCTTTTTCTATCCATCTAACACCAATTTTTATGTCTACCCAATCACACTCTGACACATGAACATTTTTCGTGAAGTTTTGTGTTTCTAGCCCACAAAGGTCACTGCGCTAACCACGAGCATGATGTTACCGAAAATGTACTTGTTCGCTATTCTTGTTTTCCCTGCATAATGAAATAGGATCATTCTGTCTTTATCTTTTCCGCTCTTTTATTCGAATTATGCACTGCTGGAAGACGCCCAAGTCACCATGATCTTCACCTATCAAAAGCCGCGAAAAATCTAGATAACAGCATTTTGCAGTGGCAAATACCGTATCGCTCTCTCGACGGTCACTTGCTGACCTTCGAGGTCACGTTCAACAATCAACCGAATGCATGTTCTGTTGGACGAGCAACGACTTGGATCAGCCGCATCATTTATCATGCTAAATTGCTTCATTTTCCTTTTTACTATCTCAACTTCTGTTCTACTTTCTTCGCTTTGCTTTCAATTCTATCACTGTCCTTTAGAAAGGATGAATGTGTATGTCAGTACTCTATTTATAAATTCTTTCGCATGTTGGTAACTTCAGACTCAACGATCACTGTTTTCTAGCAACATCAGTTCGGTGAGAAAAACCACCACTTGTCATGTGTTATCGTATTCTGTACGAGCTAGAAGCGTCCCCTGGCGTAGTCGGCTGCTTCCCATGGGCATTACCGGTGAATTAGATTTCGTACGATACACGCCTTTCCACTTTTACCCAATAACCATATTCTGTTGTTCATAAGACATGTTGGATAAAGCAGCATTTGTTACAACAGTACATTATGTCATGTTTAATGAAACGACTGGTACTACAAAAAATCCCCTTAGCTTAATCTACTTCCTTTATAAACTTAACTTGCACCATAGACCGAGAACAGTCTATCAGGCAAAAGACTGCTGCTGCCGGAAGTCTTTTGTACGCGTAAGTCGGTCATTTACACCGGGAGAAGAGGGAATCAAAGTTTTCAGTGGCCCATTGACAGAGAATGGTAAAACATTACGTGTAGTCGTTGTGCCTCATTGAAGGCTTCATGGTCACTTCTAAGTGTGACTGACCCTGTAATTGAGAACGTGAGTTTTGGGCCTTGAGTTGTCACCGAAATGGGTTCAGAATTATCTAAATTAAAAAAAGTGAAAAGGTAAGGTATTGTTATTTTCTTTCAAACCTAAGGCCGGTAGATATATTTAATACTATCTAGGACATGGGGCCTACCTCATACCTTCAGAGGTTCGCCACACTGTTAGTGACCACCGGTAACGTGACCCTAGGACATAAAGTGATAAAAAGCACAAGGTCTAAATAGGTTAGCCTCGATAACCAGTGACGCAATAGTAAATAACTGCCCATCTGGCTACTAGTTTCTGCTAAAAAATTGGCGAATTTATGTAAAAACAGGTATGCAATACTTCAGGCGAGAGGACACGGCCGGTCAGAAGCTACAGAACGGGTTGGAGTCAACGAGATTGCAGCCGCGGTTCCTGAAGTTATTTGGTCACGGTTTGTCAATGCCGGCCAACCGTGAACAAACTTCGAAATGGAAAATTGAGGAAATGTTCCTTGTGCCGTTAGCATACTCACAAGATCATCATGAAGCAACAAAACGTTTCAAGTGTTCCATTTATTCTTTGAAAAACCAAGAAGTTGATTTTCTTCTCATTTAAGAAATATTTCCATGACATTTTAGCAGTTTGGATCCGATAATACCTGGAGGAATTATTCTTGGAGGTTAGTTTATTTGAAGTCGACTGTATAAGCTAAAAATAGGTTGAAATTTCAGTGAATGTTTCTATTTCTGCCTGTCTTAAAAGTTCCCAGGGAAAACCTTCTGTTTCACTTAGTTACTGCAACAAAAGTGGTTGTATTTGGAAATTAAATTTTTTATTTCCCCCAATTCCCTAATAGTTTAGATTCACCAAAAGCCTCGTATTCCGTCTTGACATGGTATTCATACCATCCATCAAACAGTTGTATCTTTCATTCAATTTATTTACCTCTTTCTCCTTTTTAGAAATGATTATCTCATGATTTATCAGAGGAAAAAGCTATTCTGTAGATGCTCTTAAGTTTTTTTATGGTGATATTTTTATACAGGATTGCACGTCGACAAAAGGGTCATAAATAAAAATATGCCGTTTTGACAAGTCCAAAAAATGTATACGCTGAAAGGATATGTGCCATTTCGCTTCCAATCTATGGAAAACCACACTTACTTTTCTACGCATACGTACTCTGCGCATGTGATGATAGCAAGCTATTTAGGCACTCACATGACTGTCTGGACAACTATGCTCTCACGGAATGATAGTATTACCAAGCATAAGGTGAAGCTATATCGTTAGCGTTTGTCTAATTGATTCGTATGATAAACGATGTCTATAACTGCCACCGAATGGGTTTTTGACTCATCCTTCAAGCCCACCGAAGTTATCGTACAAGTTGGTTTTGGAACCAAAACGACCATCCTGTGTTGGTAACCATCTAAACCAAATTCTGTCAAAGTGGACTGATTCTAGAAATGAACTGCTGATCATCCATACATTTTTTTCTCATTTTAAACCAATAAAGCAATGCTGAAAGACCAGAAATCTTAGCGTTCTTACTACTTAAAAGAATATGTTTTAATTCAATGTAAACCACATTTAGGAGGTTAAATCTACGCCGACCAAGATGAATTGTTGGCTGCAATATTACTTCTTCGTCAACCCAAACAATCAGTAGAGATTTACAAATTCCAGACTGGTTCGTTCTCATCGCCGCCGAAGCTGATTCAACCAAAAAACCTTTGGAAGTTTTTCAGACATTTTATAAAAGTAAAGTGGTTATAGTCATTCTAATGCTACGTGATTAATTAGAAAAAACTGCACCACAGACAAAATAACTCCCTGCTCTTTCCATAGCCACAATAGCCATGTGTATATGTGAATTTGTATGATTCCGTGGTGATAACGAAGCTCTCTAACACCGAAGATGACCAGAGCTTAAATAATTCGCTTTTCGTACACACTAGACAGTGACCTCAGATATATAATAAATCGGCCGCCACCAACGGAACTAGACCACAGGGCCATATATCGATAGACGCGTCAAAGAGTTCGCATTGAGGCGATCATTTTTCAACTGTTTTATATTGTACCGGTAGATCGAAAATTTACGAAGCTTCCTACAATTGAACAGCAAATTATTACCCGAGGATATCGGCTGGTAGATGCCAAATTTCATAGTAAAGTAGAATCTTCCATGGAAAATTTATTTTCGAGAGTTCGTGACCCTGCGAAATTTCAGTGATCACTTTGGTTTGCGACAGTAAACTCGTGCCAACTACATTTAACCGATTCCGTAACGCGATCAAAAATAGATGTAATGGAACATGAGGTGACAAAATGAATGAAAACTTTACTGGAATTAGGAAGAATCTATCGGAGAAGAACAGTCAGCAACCCTCCGAAGAGATTTACCAACGAGATCCCCTCCACTGATTGAACAGAGAAGACTTGAATCAGCAAACATACATGGATTTCTATTGCCTAAATTATGGTACTGAAAAAGCATCAATACAATCAATATACGAGTCAAGCGCGAAAACTGAAAATGGTAAGGAGATGAAGTCAATAGGAACTTATTTTCTCCGGAGTCCAGTAAAATCTGCAACCGAAAAAGTAAAGCATATTCAACCTGAAGCGCTGGGACATATTGTAGAGAAACGGTGTCAGCAATGCATTTATTTTCTACAACAGATAGCAGTCGCTACGTATCTGCTATTTTTGTCCAAGAGATCGTCAACGAGAAAGCAGAACTTATGGTTACCCTCCAGGTAGAACCAGAAAAGTATCCTTTATCTGGTACAGGGTATCTTTTGGGCAATGGTGGCTTGTTCTAGGTAGAACGACCCCTATTTCACAAAGATGTTTTTCAAGGTAACCACATTTTATGAAGATCAGTTTGGTCGGATAAATCAAAGCTTGGGTCCTGTACCTTTTTCTGACAGAGTAAATAAAACAGTTTTGGCTCTCTCCTCCTCACCCTCTAGCTGAGGTTGGTTGGATGCGAACTGGGTAATGTTATTCCGTTTGGCGTTTCTGAGGATATTTTACAGTAGAATTGTAGGTAGAGTAAATCAGCGTCGATACAAAACAAACTTTATAACGAGAGGAAGTTCCTAAAATTGATGGTCACTTTGGTCTGCTATTAAATTAACTGGCTCGAGCTTACGTTGATCAGGGCCTTTTCAAGGCCTATTTATAAGCACGCAGTCAGATTACTCTGCCGAATATTTTATAATTTTATCTCGTCCTCTCGTTTGAAAATAGTAAAAGGGATTATCTCTTATAATCACGTTGCTGCGTAGCCCCATAGCCTACAACAGTATCGTGGTGCATCGGCACTCATGATTTTGAGAACTGGGGTGAAGTGTAGGATACTGGAGCAGCGATATCCCAGTGGGTATTGCACCAGTCCACTGTGTAGTGACATGAGATGAGGAAAAACTCTGAAGTGAAGCTTAGTAAGAGCTTTCTCAGAGTTCCCAAATTAACTTCGACCTTGTGGCTATCTATGACCTGTCGTTACACAAGAATCAGCTTGAACCGCAGCCGGTTAAGAGTGCTGGCTATCCAGGAGACTGCAAAGCGTTTTTCAACACCAAAGTTGCCTGGCAGTGGCGGCAGGTTTGGAATATCTTTCAAAATTAACTATTAGAGCTTTATATCGTTCGACCACCACCGATCGTGTGACTTCACCCTTTGGATGGAAACACGAATAGTAGTATTTAACTGTGCAATGAGCCTAGAATATACATTCATTCTTTCTGGAATGGTATCTGGTTAATCAGCGTAAAAGCCGTAGGTAGATAAGCTTTAGAATTCTCTCACTAATTGGAAAAATTGCTTTTGTAAATAGTTTGATCGATAAGATGTCCAGTGAAATAATCGGGAAAATTTCACCTGTTACTACGGAAACCACCAAACTTAACTACTCCAGACTCGTTTCAGATTTCAGAGCATCTTCTCTGACTGAGTTTCCCATGAGTCGGCTTATTTTCTGCATTCCTGCACGCCTGCATGCCCATTTTCCTAGTTGAAGGACAATCCGCCTAAGGTGGACCGAAGTAAATAAAGCAATGGAGTGTCAAGCCCGAAGGCAAGAGTTTGAGAAATCGGCTTTGATTTAGTGTTTAAGAAGTGAATCATGATTTATGCGTGGCCGGAACTGGCATTACTGGTTTGTTTTAAGTTCAAAACAACTGATAAATTATTCTATCAGTAGCTCCAAATCCTTACCACTACTATTCAAAGTGATTTACTGTCCCAGTCTCGTGGTTTGTTTCTAATATCTTGGTCTGACTGAAGCTTTCACAAAGAAGACAGGAAGCTTGGGGGAGACCTTTGTTGTTGTTACTCTTCGGAGCTAGTGATAGATGGATGTTGTATCACGTAGTGTGGAAGCGGAACAAACTATGCTGGGAGTTAGTACGGATAACCTGGTGATGACGAGAGTTACTTAAAGTCAGGCAATGCGGGTTTGAGCCGGAAGCTTTGCGCTATAAATAGTTTCTAAAGTGGTCAACACAATTATACCTGGTTTTCAATGGTGAACTAGGCACTGGTGCTAAAGGATGAATTATTTCATCTATTGACAGAGGTTTTTAAAGGCAGTTAACTCCTTTCTGTTTAGTTGAACCGATACCGAAAATGATACAAGGTGATCTATAAGCCTGACGGGCAACTACAAGTTTGTCTGTCATCATGTTCAACAGAAGTTCGGCCATGTAGGACTTGTTGGACTTTTGGTTGACGGTCCGCTAGATTCGCTTACTCTTTTGCTCTACTATTTTATCTACTTCCATTTTATTGTGTGATAGTGGTACCATATTTCACAGAGGGAGTCACGGCCAAATAAAGGCTGCGGGTTGGGGGTGACCGACGGCAGCTCGGGGATTCGAACCCGGGACAGTGGGGTCGAAGCCCGTATGATCACCTTTTGACCACCATTGACAAATAGGGGTGCTTGTCAGCATGGCCAGGTACCACGGTCACCGGCGCACCTGGATTCAATATCTTTCATCGTGGACATGATTTCAACCAAAACCTATCTTATCACTGTGCTTCCATTCTGCTTTTTGATTTGGTAGCAAAGAAAACCAGATTATTGTTTAATTAAACTGAACTGAACAGAAAGAAATGAAATTGAGCCAGGCTGACTTCGAGTTTGCTGCCTGTCAAATACGGTCATTCATAATTTGAGTACGTAGACTGAAGTAAACTGAGGTCTACTCCTATCTGAAACGTTACACTTGAGCTTTTTGGTCAATGGCTACAAATTACGGCAACATCTTATACTACTCACGTAAAAAAGTGAAGATTATTACTAAACTATTCACGAATGGAAATCCCTCTGGGTCATTAGGGACACGATATTTCGCACTCTCATTATTGTTTCATTCACGGAGCTTTGTATTTCATCAGTCAATGAGGTTTCGTCACCCATCTTTCCTTTCGAATTCCATCCACCTCTACTTGAGAAAGTCTGAGTTATGAACTCAGATTTCAATGACATGTCATCCAACGTTTTCTAGCCAGATCAGTAGTGACTCAGTATCTTTTGTACAGTGAAGTCCTATTTCTAAATGTTTTGGAAGATCAAAGACATCACCCTCAGTGCCGAAATAGTTTTATTCTTATAAATAACCGAACCACAATTCAATATTCTGCCAAAAAGTAATTTGTTGGCAGCTAAGCTAACCTTTAAATCCCACCAGTGTCAGCAACTTCTAACATACGGATTATTTCATAAATGTGTGCCAAATCTGGCAAACCCAAGTATATAGCCAAACATGCCTAATATGTTGAACTGCTGGATGCCGGTTATTTCCTAGGGGAATCCTGCTAAGGGCCGTCAAATTACAAGCTAGTTCACTGTGGTGGATGCTATGTGGGTGGCCGATGGCTCACCTGGTTGGGCATAGGCGCCGTACTGAAGCGTGAGTGGCAGCCATGCGTGGGTTCGAATCCCACCAGGGTCAACGACTATTCAAGTTTGCATCACTTTAAAAATTTGTCAAGATCTGCCAAAATTTAATGCAAAGAATAGATTTATAACCCTTGAATTCTCCCTCAAATCAAAACAGTTCAAATGTGCCTTGATTTTGAAATCAATATAAGAACTGAAATTCAGAAATCAATCAAAAACTGAAATCAAATTCATCCACTAAGTTAAATCCCAGGTATTTTCCGAAATTTTCTGTTACACGAGTTCAGTCTAGTTTGGGTCACAACACGGCGTCGTTCATCATTCCCGGGTAAACCTAGTAACAAGCACCGTAATCTCATTGTGACAGTTATATTGAAATTTGATAAGACCAGATTGTGTCCCAGAAAAAATAATATTTTACGAAATAAAATCTATCGGGAATTGGGTAACTATAGGGAGTTACGATGAATAATTTGCTTCTCAACAACCACCTTTTTCCGCTCCAGACACTGCGCACTGAAGAGTCGTAAGCAGCATAACAAAGAAACTAAGTATTAGACTGTGTGACGAGGTAGTTACCCTTTGGGAGAAAGAGCGAGTGGTAGAGAAATAAAGACCGGACGATTCGTGGGGGATAATGACCCGTGTCTTCCGGGTGAAAAGTTAGCACATTCTGTTTCTGTGTTCACGTGTGCGTCTGTGCTCATGTGTCCCTTAGGCGAGGAGTGAAGATCAACTTCCTGTTAACCTTCAGGAGGAGCGAGTAATCCCGTACCGGAAGTGAGATCCACGAATTGGAGAGAACGAAATCAAAGAAACCACACCTTCTGATTCGAAATGTTAAATTTTATTATCGTAGACAGCATGACAAAACTCGTCCGACAGTGTAGAGTGTTGAGAAGAAAACCGCCTATTCGTACAAGAACAAATGTGAAAAGGCTTCTTTTCTCATTATTAGTGGCTGTCTTTTATGCAAGGCTTGTTGCCTTTACTGTGAGCTGGACCCAGTGGGGTAGATCATTGAATCTTCACTTTCAAAACAATTTGCTGCAATTGATATTCCTATTTTAATGGACAGCTTATTGGAAATGTCCATCTTTCATAATATCAACTGAAGATAACTATAGTAACACAAACACATAAAATAAACAATTGACCCCATGTGGAATAACTCCATCATATATATATATATATATATATATATATATATATATATATATATGATGGAAAGTCCACTTGCGTTTTTCACATCGAAAGGTCTGACGCCGCTAGCCGGAATCGAACCGGCCACCCTCCGCATACCGGGTAAATGCTCTACCAGCTCAGCTATCGCGGTCCGGACAGTGGGGTGTGAACCATGCAAGTGAATAATCGATAATGCGCGAACCACTATTCCAATGATACAGAGTATTTGCCCTGGTTTTAATCATTGGGCTAGCCTCTTCAGTCATTTCCCAGTGGGACAAACAGCGCACGGATGAACGTGATCCATCAGACATTGAAATATATTCAGAAAATTTATTGTTCGCATCGAATGTCCGGACCATGATAGCTCCGCTGGTAGAGCATTTGGCAGCTATGCGGAGGGTTGCCGGTTCGGTTCCGGCTCACGGCGTCCGAGTTTTCGATGTGAAAATGCAAGCGGATTTTCAGTCACCTACTATTCAGGCTCCTCATATATATATATATATATATATATATATATATATATATATATTCATTTGGCCGTGTACTTCGCGAAAGCTGCTTGCAAATGGCTTTCACATTGGCACTTGTATGGCCGATTTGGAAGAATTTAGCCTGCATAAGAACCAAAGATATTTTTGTTAAGTAGCATTGTAAATCAAGTCGGGGAGATTTATCGTGCATTGAATGCCGTTGAAACTCGCTCAGATTCGACCAATCAATATTTCACGATATCAGTCATATTCTGTTTGAGCTCAGACGTCGTTTCTTGGATGGGGTATCTAAGCAACCGATTAGGCCGCTGGTAAATGATGGTGTTAAATTTCTAGGGACGCTCTACGTAAAAAAGAATCTTCCATCAGTTTATGGCCTGAAACAATAGATCGGGCGAATCAGTTATGTAAATCATTGGTTACATCAGCCCAATTAAGTTTCAGTTTAGTTCTGTACCCCGCCCTTTTTTGAGTTATACCTGATACGCTGCAAATTAAAATGCTTCAAACAGATCATATTTTTGTGAAGAATGCTACATTCGAGGGGTTTCACCTGAAAACTGATGGCTATAATTGACCACCTTTCATCTGCCCCTAAGTGAACTGAGGTGATAAAAGATCACTCAAAATAACAATTTTAATCCCATTGGTTTTATTGCTATCCATTGAGAACTTGCTTTGATAACATAATAATTCGCACAAGACTTTGCAATATGACACGAGAACTGCAGACATACTCCTTATTCTAATGCTGGTTGTCAGCATAAAGGATGTTACTGCCTAGTTCCGAAAACGACTTCTTTTCTGTAGTATCAAAACCCAAGTACCACCTCTACAATTGGTGGTTGTCTTACAATTATCCTATGGAAGTACAACATCCATCAGATGAAAACAGCGTTTTGAAGATGAACGTCCCTAGCGTCCGAGGGCACTTATTTTTCACAATCAGTAAATAAAAAACTACATTTTATTTGTTCTTGAACTTACTTTGGGTAAGGCAGACAATCAACTAGGTCAGGCACCAGGCCCGTATCCGAAAGATCGGTTGCGGATAGCACAGCTGAGTGTTACCGGAAGGGTCTCCAGGTCTCGCACAAGGGAAGGGCCATCAGTCAGCCGCAAAATAGAAAGTTCCCGCGTTCCAAATGAGAAGCCGCGGAAGTTCGGCGGCTATTGTTCGAGGACATGGTGGGATTTCGTTGGTCAACAAACACCCTCGCTACCAAACAATCTCAAAGGTCCGTAAACTGTATGTGACGTGTGCGAATGTGCCTTGCTACGAAATAAGAACACTGATTCTTTGTTCTGACTGGGTATCCGGAGCAAGATTCACCGATATCCAGCCACCGGTCCTTCGAAACACCCTCCCCAGCCTTCCAAAGATTCACTAGATATTCCGAAAAGTCACATTATCAAAAAGGCAGAAAACTAGTTGTCACTGGCTCCCTGCAGGATAAGGTGGTTTCCTGTAAAATGCAAGCCAGATGGCACTTAGGGTGCCATTTTCTACTCCATTTCCGTGTATCTTCATGGATCTGGTCTCTACAGTACTCAGAGCATCTTCGGGTAGCGACTTGTTCTGTGCTCTCCCAATGACCTGGGTAACCGAGACACTAAAGGGGAACCTTAACACCAGGCTCAGTATAAACCTGGCTTGCCGGAACCTAAGAATCCTTTTAGGCACAGGCATTCAGTGCACTCTCCACGACTACAAATCGACATAGTCTGCCTGTTCGAGTTACGCCTACTCAGCTCGGACACTCATCATACAAGTCCCCCATTTGAAATCATCCTGCTGAAGGTATCATATCGGTCCGATTAGCTTTTTCGGGCTTCACCTGGTAGTGCTGAATACGAATAACCAAGCCCACGACTCTCAGATCTCCTGGGAGCAAAAAGCTCCGGGGACCTACACAGTGTTGTTCAGGGATACCTTATTAAACGTAACCGTGACGGTCTTCTTACTTTTGTGGAACTCAGTCGACTAATCGACCCCAGTATTTTCTTAAGACATGCAAAAAATCATATTACATTGATATTCCAGTGACTTCAGAACAGTCTATGATATCGACTACATCCTAGGGAAATTTAGTTAGGCTTCAAAGGTCGGGAACTGTCGAGCGCACCAATGCGATGAAACTGAAAATAACAACGGCACTGATAAGGCACTCATGCGTGGCGGCCTCGAGATCTATCTCTTATCCCGAAAGCGGATTCGTTGTATCTTTGTTATCAATTCCTAGAAAACCGAAAGTCTTGTTAAAAGATATCACTTCTAGACTGAACACAGTCCTTGTCGACAAAAAAATAGAGCCACAATGGATAATGCTAAAAGTATCCATAACACAGTCAACCCGCAGTGACCTCGATCGTCCTCAGAAAATGAACATTTTACAGATATCACTTTGCATTTATTTCCTCTACCATCGTTTCTGACTCATGGTTTTGACTGCACTCTTGTTCTTCGGCTGCTGAACTGACTCTCGAGAGGTTTTCGTCGACCTCCATACTGACACACTTTCGGTTTTCGCCGGCTCTACGCGCTCGGTTGGCTTTCCGATTCGCCGATGCTTTTGCTTGCTTTCGTATAGTTCTCCTATCGGCACTGTTTCGGTGCCAAGACATACAGAATGTATTATCGCAATTTTTTATCAACTCCAGTCTTCACTATTCATTCCCTCGAGGGGATTTTGTAGGTAGTTCGTTTTAAGACCAGATAGAACACTCTTTCCCAAGCCGCTTGGAATAACCAGGCAAGGTATCCCGGTAAAATGTTGATCTCTGTAGAAACCCTCAGCATCTGCTTAAAGGCTAGAGAAGCTTGTCTCAATACTTCCTCTTGTTTCCACCATCTTCGCCGAGAAACTGCGCACTTAGCAAACAACTACGGTAAATAGTACTGATGACAAATAGCACATAAGATGTAGACCGCAGTAGTCGCTGTAACTTTCAAAAACCTCATCTGACTTATAAGCTCTGCTTCGGGAAAAATAACACCTTCACATTTTTTGACACGGAAATGCAACTGCTGTTAACGAATAAAACTCAGATGGATCATGCACTTCAGCAAGATACTTGATCCCTTTTCCCTCAAACCAAGCTAAATGAAACTCCCAGGAATATATTGGTTCATGAAACTTCATCTTCAGTGCTTATGTCTATTTTTTTGTATTTGGAGTTCAGTCTTTGAATAAGTAGATCATCATGGTATTATTCAGTTTCATTAAAAAACACTAGCCACACCTGAAAAGTGAGTCACATGAATGGTAGTATTGCGAGTCATCAAGAAAAACTTGTAAAACAGCGTATTCCTGAGGGTTACGCTTACTCCTTCCAGTCTTACGAAGGTTGTCAAGAACACATTCCATTGCACTGTGAAAAGTGGACTGGTCAGAAAGGCGATCTCAGACGATCTCGCCAAGGTCACTTCACGGTCGACTTATTTCTAGAAATTGCCATCGAAACTGATTGGGATAGTGTGGATAACAATGCTTGCAAGGTCATACGTACGTCAGATTCATATTTTCCCAATCAAGGGGCACTTCATTCATCCATTCCCGTAGAAGAAACAGTGGACCGATAAGCCTGAAATAGAGCAAAGTGGATTTCAGCAATGAATTGAATGGACATTTTTCAATATGAAGTAATCATTCAGCAGTGTTGCTCAAAGTTTCGTGTATTTCGTGGTCATATATATCCGGAGAAAATTCTTAGTACTATCCAGAGACAGAAAAATAGTACACATGTTGCTCTATATTCATTTACACAATAGTTCTGGGTTATTTTGAGCCGGTCAAGTTAAACTGCGGAAGCCGTTCTATCAACCCATATAAACTCAGTCCAAAATAACACGTGACCACAGCTCCAAACGCCGCTGGTTGTTCTTCTTTTTCGTTGGGCGTGTGCGTCTATTGACCTCAAATCAGGATTGTCATGGTAACCAATAGCCTAACTGGTACAACTTTTGGCTGAATAAAGATTTACTTAAACATGTTTGCATGTCTTACAAATAGCCAGCAGAGAGTACAATTTCTCCCATTGGAATCAGCCTGGTAGAATCAATTCCAACACTGCAATACGTTACTAGGACAATATATTTTTATTCAATAAGGAATTAAGTATTGTTTTTGGGTTCGCAGTTCCATTTGGTTTTTTTTCTGAAATCGTCTGCAAAAACAATTCCCAGTTACAATCACCCTTTTAAAATGCCCATTTTTATCTCCTTCTCATTCATATGATCCATTGATTAGATATTAATATCTCCATTGAATACGTACGTACGCGCACACGTACGCACACACTCAGTCCAAGGACAAGGAACAGAACGTGAAAATTCGGCATCCGCCTGATCTGTCATTTGATGAGTGTCAACAAATCGAATATCATGTTTCATCCCGACCAACATTTGAAACCACCAATTCCGCAACCAAGCCTCAGAATGACTCCCCGCGGAAGAGAGAAGGTTACTTACCAGTCTACTGATGTGCCACTGTATTGACAGCAATGACTGACGTTCCCCACTTGTTTGCGCGCTGTCTGTATGCTTACTTGTTGATTTATTTGACCGCCAGGCATATTCCTGACACGCTCAAAACTTCACCCAGGACCTCTTGTTTCTATTCATACTCTTGTTCCTCTGGGTCCGTTTTCAGTTATTTTCGCTTGTAACTTCCCCCCGGTCGGTACTCAGGCAACCGCGTTTTAGTTACAGTCTAGCCAAGGTGCCA
Organism: Fasciola hepatica; assembly: GCA_948099385.1. Lineage (NCBI taxonomy): Eukaryota > Metazoa > Platyhelminthes > Trematoda > Plagiorchiida > Fasciolidae > Fasciola > Fasciola hepatica. The sequence goes on along the minus strand of CANUEZ040000126.1, from coordinate 1,342,707 downwards.
AACATTCAGGCGAAAGCGTACCATTGTTGGTATGTACGTGCGTGTATGTTTGTGTGAACTGGGATTATTACCCCTTTTGAACCATTCAATAAATCGGCTGCTTTCTGTTCCCCATTTCGATTCTTGATCATATCTGCTCGAGAATATAAGCTGTACGGGTATTCCAAGTTAAAACAACCTTACAGCAGTTTAGGCGGACTTTATTTTATCGGTTAAATTAGGAAGGTGTAAAGCAGTTAGGACCATTGGATATACTAAAAAATGATTTGTTTTGTTTTTACGAGCCTGTGTTAAGCGCTCATCTTCGTTTATCATGAGTGCATCAGAAAGTCAATCTCAAATGTAACCATAAGGCTAGTTCACAAACATGTCCTAGACTGCAATGAGCAGGTCAAGAGGTTTGGTTTCTATTAGGCTATTAGATATTTGGTACCTTAAAGTAATCACACTTCCACACCTCTGCCCTCACCCCCGAACCGTTGAGAATGATTTTGGTATTAAATCAACGATGAAGGTTAATCAAACAAGGGAGGCTGGAAAATATGAATTTATTTTTCACAAAAATTATTCTCTTTAGCAACATGACAAATGAATTTATTCATCTGTGATTAAAAGAGTTGCTTTATTGAAGTGAATACGAACAATATATATCCTTTTAAGTAAAAAATCTACCTGAATTTTTCACATTGAAAATTCCAACACCACGAGCCCGGAGCAAACCGGTGACTTTCCATTTAACGGGCAAATGCTCTACTGGTTCGATTCTGGCTCGCAGCTTTGAAAATTTGAATGTGATAAATGCAAGTGAATTTCCCATTCCCCAAGATTTTGGCTTCTCGTGCCAATAAGTGCATTCTTTGAGTTTATATTTCGGTCTAGTGCGATAGCCAGTGACATCGTGTAAAGCTTGGCAGTTCTGCCAACTTTGAGTAGTCCGATTCGGGACTTCAAAGTGCTATCTACCGGTAGAATATAACCAAACGTGTACACCATAGAAAAATACATGTTTGGAAATCTTATCCGCATCTCCGTCTGCCTCATGTGGCTTCTCGAGTTTTCACCGGTGGCTGTTTCCATAAATTAAATGCCGACAACATTTGCCTTATTAGTACCCCACTTAGTGTTACATACCTATTTTATCCAGCAACGTAATACAGGGATGGATTGGAAGCAATCTATTGTCTACTTTTAGCAATCGGAATGTGGCTCAAGCACTTACGGCATATTTTTCTTCTACGGGAAAAATTCGACCATGGGAATATCCCACGACCTTTGTCGATTTCAAGAAAGAACTTTCGATAGAAAATGTTTTATAACCCTGTCAGTTCACCAGATATCTAACCAGTGTGCTTTTGTGAATCAGTACCCGACTTTTATTCAGTGGGAGAGGAGTAAGTCAACCGTGGTCGTACTGAGTTTTCGCCTAAAACTGGAACATATTTCTGAGCTGGTTGCCATGGTGATGTTACTGGGTATCTAAGATTGAAATTCATCCTGTTCTTATTTGTTTTGAATCCCCCATAAGGAGTGGAAATGGTGTGAGAAGAAATAGTTTAGAGTAACCTGACAATCAGCTGGCAACAGCGATAAAAATGGTTGTTATTGAAACCTTTATTACCAAATTAAGAGTCCTTGTTATGTGACTACTTTCACAAGTGTCCAGTGACTGAAGCCTGTGTATGAGTGTGTTTTGTGTGTGCGTTTGTGTCTTTACGGGGAAGAGGACGAAAGAGCTTTTGATCGAAGGGGCAGAACTTGGCTTTATATTAGGCTTGTGGGTTCGAATCCCATGAACTCTCATCAATTTTGCCATACACCAAGGCTTTAAAACCAAATCCGAGTTTGATTTTATTTTGGTTCAACAATCGCATGCTCTAGTGCGACTGTTGTAGCGCGTTTTGATGCAAACTAGTCCAAGGTCGATAAGGTCTACCCTGACAACCGGAGAAGTTCTGAGTGTCTCACTGAAGCTTCTGCTATTCGACGTTGTCCTTAAAACAAATTATTATCTAACCTTCCTTTTTATTGTTACACAAGTCCTATAGAGTACTTCAGACTCTAGCGTTTTCGTTCGACCTTCGGCTGTGAAAAAATGAAGAGACGAATTAAAGCAAGTTGAGGTAGAACTCAGTATTCGGAAACGACGTTAGACGTTTAGTTGATAAACCAAAATAGTGATTAATCAGAACGTTTTTTTCATCAGTAGCAACAAATATTGAATGACGTAACTTATTGCTTCTCCCAACTACGGACCGGGTTTGCAGAGCTGACTGGTCCGACTCTCCTAGACATCATTATCCGTGGTGCCATCAGATCAGGTTGTTTTGCACTCTGTTGTCACTACCTGGTTGGCAGTTAATGCCTTTGGCTTGGATTTTCCTTTTTTATACACAACAAAGCTTACCTTTTTATACGTAGAAATCAAACGGAACAGTTATGCAGTGACGAACAAATCGGACCCTCCTTCGGACAGTAGGGTTATTTTTTATTGCAATATCAGTTCAACTGAGAAATGACTGAAAAGGTATAAAGAAATCTAAATTCTTCTATTGGATTTATTAGAAGACTGGAAAACTCTGACAGGCTACCATTCGATCAAATTCCTTTTGGTTGAACTATTTGCCACGTAGTAAGGACCAACTAGAACCATGGAAGCACTTCTCACTATACGCTGTTCTACTATTGTCAGTGAACATTTGAGACTCCTGATAAAAGGATCTCCATCAAAAGAACAGAATGTTATATCATTGAGGTGCTGTAGACTTACAAAGTCACTAAAAGCGAAAATGATATTCCCTGTCGTGTTGAAGTGGTGTGTGGATGAGGTTTAACAGACCTTGAACTGTTTGAAAATGTGAAAAGTCGTTGACTGAGGTGTGCTCTACGAGCAGCTGAGCCACGACGTCGCACCAGGAAGATTCGAACATTTCGTTAACAGATCACACACTGGTGCCCACCCAAACCGCACTAGCACACGGCATCAACCGCGGTGAACTATTTTATAATTTTTTCTGCACACAGCTGGATTGTTCCTGTATTTGTCTGGTGGTGGACACTGGATGGTTCACAGGAGAACCCCCATGGCTGGCAGTCGAATTACGAGTCTGTTCACTCTGGCGACTGTCATATGGTAATGTGATGTAAGTAGGCAATCAATAAGTGGATTCGTTGAAAGTTAGTCTGTAGAGCGTAATGCCTAAATTTGAAATGACCAAAATGCTGAAAGTAGCCTGATCTCGAGTGTTAGCTGGAACTCCGCGGATGGGTAGGGCAGCGCATGATTCCCATCAAGTCAGATGAATGAGCTATGTCGTACAATCGATGACTTTCAGTGGGTACAGTTTATGACAATGATCTTATCTGCTGCCCAAGACAACCATTCTTCGTTACTATTCGTGTAGATCACGATAAATTTTTCAGTTTTATTTGAAAAACTAATCCACAGAAATGCCATTTACTCTGATCACATTGTTGAGCTAATTTTTCTTTTTGCCTCACATTATTCACTTTAGTTCGGTTCAATTTAGTTTGCAGGAGGGGAATAGAAGAGGCCGAGATGATTTGTGCTTCCAGATAGTTATTTTGGCTCCTGAAACTGAGAGTAGAATTTTTGTCTCATGGCGGAATTTTCTAGACGGTATCACCTTCAGCTGACACGTATATACTTGCATCTGTCTGAATTCAGGCTATGAACCAAACAAAACACGGTACCATTGGCGACGAAGGGGTAGATGGAGTCTGGGCGAAAAAGGCAGAGAAAGCTAAGTTTTGCGTGTTCTGTTGTGTGCGTGTCTTGCTTTTCGTCATGTTTGATGATTACAGCAAAAACTACTACACTCCCGCCACTGACTTCAATTTCCAGCCATGTCTATTAGTGATACAAGTCAGCTTTCCTCGCGATCTCCACCGTTCCAACCTGTCAACCGAGATGGCCCCACAGAGAACAGACATTCCGTTAGTTTCTTCTTTCCTCTGCGCCAGGTCACTGTTTGTCCACCAAGCTCCTTCTTCTGGTCAGACCTAGGGAGCGCAAACAATGCACGAATCGGCAAGCCCTGGGCAGGCCTTCTTAAAGTATGACCTGGCCAACAGAGACGGTGCTGAAATACTGTCTATTCTAGGGAGGAGGCCGTCGGGCCAAACATTGGATTGAATAAGTGACAATTGCTGAAGCATTGCATTGCTCCCACCAACCACAGACAAAGCGTCGTAAGCATCGGGTATAAAACACAAACAGGAGACAGATATATTGAACTCGGAGGGACCATTTTCACAACTATATGGCAATGAGATGCATGGGAGTGTTGTACACTCGGCTTTCAAGGAAAGACTGATATAGTCTGCAGCCACTTCAGTTGTCATGCAGTTCACCAAAAGTTGAGCTGCTTGGATGTTAGAATTTGTCAAGACTATAAGGTCAGCGTATTCCAGACCAGTAATTCTACTTCCTAGCAGAATATGGCAAACTACGAGGCCCTTGGCCGATTTTTAGGGATATCATCAATTGCAACATCAAAAATAAACGGCAAAATGAGACACCCCTGTTGAACTCCACCAGGGAACAAATAGGGAGAAAGCTTACCGTAAGCTCTTACTCGTTTTGAATAACGACGATAGACGGATTTGAGGACGGACACATATTTTTCAGGTGCTTCGTTTCTCATCACGTATCTCCACGGAGCAGTCCTGTTGACAGAGTCGGAGGCCGCTCAGATTTTCAAGAATAGGACAATAGTTCATCTACGGTAGGTTTGCCGATGCTTCAGCAGCTGACAGAGGATTGATTTTTGATCAGTTCAGCCTCAGCCAAGACAAAAATCCGCTTGCTCCTAACGGGAAACACTCCTCCCAGTGTAAAGACATCCTAAGAAGAACAGAGAATGCTCTCCCAACTAGTCCGTCTTCTGTATTACAACTCCAGAGTATGCATCATTTTTTCACCTATCCTCCATTAACTGTTGTCCCGTATATAAACCAGCCGTTGTGGGTCTTACACAACATGGATGATCGTTAGTTTGTCAGACTATTGGCACTGAAAACAAATGTAACCAACAATAAAAGTTCGACTACCGTCATTTGAAACAATTTGGTTATGCAGGCTTTTTCCTTCTTCACTCAGATCTGTTTGAATGGACAGTTTCTTCAAGACACGAACCTCAAACACTAGAGTTCTATCAGGGGATTCTGGAGTAGAAGTTATGGTTAGTTGTATGTAGCCTAATTGGAGTCAAATTGTGATACAGATCATCGTGTAAAATACATCTCTTACAGGATGACTGATGAGACAGCTGCACATCTCAATCTCTCGTTGATGAGCTCTGAACGTCTTTCTGCCCAGCCTGTCATGAAATATCAAAGATTTTTATGAAACCAACAACCTCTGTGAAAACAAATATCCGTTACTTTGTACGGATGTACTGTCTTCTCATTCCTTGAGTGCGAAAACAATCTTTTGACAGATCAACAGTTATGCGCACAACTATCAGATCCGGCCATCCAAAGGATTTCTTGTGCACTGTGAGCTGTGAAATATCTTTCCCCAAGCCAAAGTACTCAGTTGCTTAGTTTTCCCGAAGATTTCAGACAGTTGATGAAATGCTGACTCTTCAAGACAAACTCATCGGTAGCTTACTCCGGGGTTGACATTTTTTTCCGCGGAACTTAATTCTGCTCACTGTTATGCAAGAAGTTCGAAAACAGGGTAGCATCTAGCACAAAGTTTAGTGAAAATACTCCCAGAAAAGCTTTTAAAGTTGAGGTAATACTGTTCGCGTTATTCGAAGGCCATATATTTGCTTTATCCGACTCGATTCTGTTTACGCATTAGACGCAAAGTGGAAGGCAGCTATAGTTATATAAACTTTGTGACAAGCAGTAGCTTATCGGGACAATTATCAATAAGAGTTGCCATCTCCTGAGAAAACAGTATCTACTCAAATTCATGCTGAGATGTAAATGCCCGCAATTATTCAGCTGATCACTACCCTCAACCTGACGTTCAAATCCATGACGGCGCTTCGTAGCTCTTCCTCAGACTGAGTGTATTGCAGCCGAAATCTTTTTGGAGTGTATCGAAAAAACGATGCCTCGTGTGATATTTTTTGGATGAAACCTTTGATTTCCGATAACTCAGCGTTGTCGAAAATGATATTAGTCGTTAGACGTTTCGGTTACCCCAGGTAACCTTTCTCCGGACCGGTTTACCGTCTGTTTCAGTGCAAACCAGTCTTCAGAAGAGTCGCCTATGGTAACCGAAAATTCGACTGACTACCATCATTTCTGATTGACTTATTAGAAGTCGTCTACCACTATATACATCCGTTAACCCCCATATGGTACTCGAACTAAGACTAAAGGGCTGTAAATCCCGAACGTTATCAATTAGGGTACTCGAAATGTCTCTCGACAGCTTAGCTCACACCAACACAGTGTGATGTGCCACAATTTATCTGACGTAGTTTGATGAATTATTGTCATACTCACATTCAATATGAGAAAACCCATTTGGAAGAACCGTGGTTCATTTGATTCAATTTGCACTCTAACCCTGAGCAATGTATTCCCAGACACTACCAACATTATTGACTACGTCTGATTTTTCCATCGTGAACCTTGTCTACGTTACCTGGTTGCTGAGTTTTAGTACTTGGACGTATCTTGTCATGCACGCGCTCCCAATCCGCCTGTAAGTCACGTGACACCAATGGGCACACTTATTCTTACCAGTCGGATTTCTTGTAACTTAAAAGTTACCCGCATACTATTACTGTGTACATTTCTGTTTATAAAACTGTCATATCTTGTACCATAGATAACCAGTGCACTTAACTTTCTTTCCAGCTGTATTTTTATTTCATTTCAAGGAATTCAGTCAGTACAATTTCCTTGTTAACAAATCTCCAACCATAGCGCTATTGACTACCGTGACGGACATCTCAAAATCTAGCTCAACAGTTTATTCATGGATTCTCGTTGTTTATTTTAGCGGTAATACTACGTAGTTAACTGTCAAGTGGGAAAATAAAGCTCCCCTATACTGAAACCTTATCCCATTTAACTATGAAATTGAACAAGCCCTACTTAACATTCTTTAGCTATAAAACTCTGCTTATACGACCACTGTCGTCTGTGAACTAAATCAAACGAAGTACAAACTGATAAGAAAAGACTGCTTCAGGCTTAAATAAGGAGCTCATCCTTAGTAGCAAATTACAGACTTTCTCAAAACCTTTCCATGCTAGGCTTCTGGAATTCCTGGCTCGGTTGTCTATATTCATCTCGTAAAGCACACTACAACCGCAAACCTCACCTTGGCAACAGCTCCAGCTGCTCATCAGCAGCTGAAATCAGCTCCTTGTCTAACCCGAAGGCCGTCATCCCACCTTTCCGTTCCTTCCGAAAAAACCTGTTCTTCGTTCTTACTAGCAACCAGATACCATATGGACCCGACTCGTGGGAATAAGGCGGGACATTCAAAATCCCTCTATAAAACTCAGTGGAACGTGCCATCGATTTTTTACCGTGTGCCTGCGTGTTGTCTTTTCACCAAAAAAGCAGCTATCTGTCTATTTGTTTGATTTTTAAACATGAACTTGGTAAAAATGGCATTGTTCTTCTTCTGCTTCTGAGCTACCGATTCGTCATTCTTTGGAACCGACGGTAAAAGCATTCTGAAGGTTTCTGATTCTCCGGTGCTTCTAACTATATGCAAATAACATCCCAAGTTAGTTTTCGTGTGCACACCTGTGGTAAATCAAAAAACTGTGTGCTCGATGTGACGTGCTACGGTTTCGTGCCTATCAATCAGAAGAAGGATGAACCGATATGCTTTTTGATCACCTGAATGCGACCGAAATAATTTTGGCCAAAGACATCACATAATTTTCCATTTTATCATGGTACAAAGTGAGTCAACAAAACAACGTAAATTTGGAGTTGTTGAATTCTTTCTTCCTAGTTCTTACTTTCCCCAGTGGGATTTGTTTCTTCGTGGTTGTTTGTTTCTTTGTTCTTCTGGTTGGTTGGTTGGTTGGTTTGCTGGTTGGATGGTTGGCTGGCTGGTTGGTTGGTTGGATGACTGGCTGGCCGACTGACTGGCCGGTTCTTCCGCTCGTTGGGTAGTTTTAAACTGATTGGATTTTATTGGATCTCTTAAACGGGAAGTGCAGACCACGCCAGTTCATCAGTCTATGAACAGTTGGGAATGATTCTCAATAACTAATCGTAATAGCCCTGTTGAGCACACCATGAGAGTTCATCGAGTCATCAGAATGGTTTGGATCGGGAGACTAAGCGGTCATTTCTGTCTTAGATTTTTGGCATAAGGATTATGGGTCAAATAAGGTAACAAGTGCCGCTGATTTCGAACAATGACGAATCATCTGTACAAAGCCGTCATGAGTCCTGAATGCAAAAATGAGTTGGTAATTCGGATAGAAACCATGCAAGAAAGACCTCTGAAACATGTCTAGATTTGTTGTCTGTGAGAAGTCTCCTAATTCCTGTTAGTTTACAGGTTCGTTCAGCCCTCAGTGTGATTTATTCAAGACCCAAGTAAAGCATCTAACATTTAGATGATTATTTATACCTTATAAAAAAGGCACGATAGCGAAAAAGCTCGTTTCCGGTAACTTCATCCTCTGGCTAATACAGTTACATATATATACGATAGGAATGCACATTTTCGGAACAAAATAGAGGGTATTTACAGTATCAAATTAAGATTGGTCAATCAATATTGTAGGTGTTTTGCGGTTCGGAAAAGGGGTGGGAAGTTGGTTGTTCGTGGTTGGGAAAACTCGGTGAAGAAAGTACATCTGGGGTGGGTTGGCTGTTTCCTGTCACGACTGAAAGGTCGCGGTCGAGGTCACCATGATTTTGTCCCCCATTTCCCGATAGCGGCCAGGGTAGCTGCAGTGATTTGACAAATCGCTTGTGTGAACAAAACGATGGATTTAACAGCCTAATCACTACTGCCTCCGCTGCTCCCAAAGTGATTTGGCGAACGATCTTCGAAGAATTCACAGGCACTTTGTAAATTATCTTGAAGGCTTTGTTGTCTACCTGGTGCCCTGTCTCGGCAAGGTGCGCTACGATTGCACTAGTTATTGTTCTTCTAGTTCCTGTCCTGAGCCAAGCTGGTTTGTGTTCCTTGATTCTTTGGGACAGTTGCTGTGTCGTTTTGCCTACATAGCTTGCCGAACATGAGCAAACAAATGAATAGGTTGACATGGAGGAGGAAAAGACAGGCATTTTGTCTTTGAGATTCATAGAAATCATTGACCGGCTTGTGAAGTGACCGCGTAGAGTAGAGGCGGGAAACGTACGGGCGATTGCATCCCTTAGGCGCCGAACTAGTAGTTCGCATTTAACATCTCCTTTGAAGGGAAGTTGCATGTGCAATTCTTTCTTCTTGGCGGTGATTATCAATGGTAGCTTGGGTACTTCCGAAATGTTCTTTCGAATGAAAAGTTCCGGATACCCGTTGTTTAATAGCATTTGTCTTATGTGATCTAATTCCTCACTCACTGTTTCCTCGGAACAGATCTTTCGTATGCGAGACGCTGAGGATCGGACTAGGTTCTGTTTGCGTTTTAGAGGCACGAAACTGGCAAAATGTGTGGAATAAGACGGCAACTTTCATTTTCTGGATGTAAACCTTACGAAAAGGGAGGATGGAAAGCTGGTCCGCCGCGTTTATCGTAAGCCAACAAGGACAGGCCAATACACATATGAATTTCAAAGACAAAATGCCTGTCTTTTCTTCCTCCATGTCAACCTATTCATTTGTTTGCTCATATTCGGCAAGCTATGTAGGCAAAACGACACAGCAACTGTCCCAAAGAATCAAGGAACACAAACCAGCTTGGCTCAGGACAGGAACTAGAAGAACAATAACTAGTGCAATCGTAGCGCACCTTGCCGAGACAGGGCACCAGGTAGACAACAAAGCCTTCAAGATAATTTACAAAGTGCCTGTGAATTCTTCGAAGATCGTTCGCCAAATCACTTTGGGAGCAGCGGAGGCAGTAGTGATTAGGCTGTTAAATCCATCGTTTTGTTCACACAAGCGATTTGTCAAATCACTGCAGCTACCCTGGCCGCTATCGGGAAATGGGGGACAAAATCATGGTGACCTCGACCGCGACCTTTCAGTCGTGACAGGAAACAGCCAACCCACCCCAGATGTACTTTCTTCACCGAGTTTTCCCAACCACGAACAACCAACTTCCCACCCCTTTTCCGAACCGCAAAACACCTACAATATTGATTGACCAATCTTAATTTGATACTGTAAATACCCTCTATTTTGTTCCGAAAATGTGCATTCCTATCGTATATATATGTAACTGTATTAGCCAGAGGATGAAGTTACCGGAAACGAGCTTTTTCGCTATCGTGCTTTTTTCTTTAATGCAATGGGATTATTTATACCTTCTTATAAATTAGAGCTGCCGAGTGAAAAGTTGATAATTCTGAGTGAAGTCGGACCAATGGAGGGCATCACAAAAATGACCACCGTCAGTCAAAGCAAAATAATACCTATCAGGTAGTTACAAACGACAATACGATTGTTGAAGGCAATTGACCTACGGAGTTCTTGAAAGGAGGCTTGTATTACGACGGCCAGACAGCGGCAGCGCTTTGAGAGGATTTAGTGAATTAAAAATCCTGGTTTTAACATCATAGCTGGACTCTTACCACACACATTCAGGGTTTTAAGTCGAGTTTTAAGAGAAAAATACCTAATAGAATATTTCTCACATTTTTAAGTCACATTTCTGACTGACCGGCGTTTTCCACTCCATTATCCCCATTGATAGAATATTTTTCTAAGAAAATAAACTCTGATATTTTCGACGTTCTCTGAAGAATTGTGAACTCTTTTACAGGTGGACGAGGAATAAGTTATTTTTTCACTCTATTCCCAAGTTAAACGATTTTGTAGTTTTAGACCAGGTTTGTGTAAAAATATATTACTGATCAAGCTAAGTACATCTAAACAAAAATCTTTTACCCGGTTGTCTCAAACTGTGAATGATTTTATTGACACGATCAGATGAAAACTGAAAGCAGGTATTGTCGAGATTTGAATGAAAGTGTAATTTTTGGAATTTATATGCCATGGACATAGAAAATTACAACTTGATACGAACTTCTACGTCAGTTTTGAGAAACTACATCAACTTATTTTGCCAACATTTGTAAAATATGCCGTCCTAACCAAATCAAGACTTTACGGGTCAGTTGTTATAACAGAATTTTTGAAATTTCCACGGTTTCTTTACTATAAAAGCATATGACAAATAAGTGTATACTCCCAAGACAGTAAGATAAGCTTTTTCATGGGAGGCATAACCTGACTCATGGCCCGGCAGGAAAGTAGTTTTTCTAGAACCTCCAACCTGACAGACTGGGAGAATGTATTTCTCTGGTTCGATGAATTCTCTATTGTTCGCGGTGTGTTGGAAGGTCATGATCCATTTCCCCTCACATCAAGCGGAGTAATGAATTTCACGACCTTAGGTTGTCAGAATGAGTTTCTTTTTTAATGTATCATCATGGATATCTTTCTTGTGAGCCACAAAGTCTCACTGTAGATCATGGATTCTAAATCAGAAGCCAAAACAAATTACAATGAAATTTGAATTTCTTCGCAACTGCAACAAGTAATCGCCTTAGTTCGGGGTATATTACTGGCTGTTTATCGGACAAAAGTTTGTGCAGCTCACTTTATGTCATCCTTCATAATGAGGTGTACGGATTTACACGAAAATACTCTCGCCGGATGTATTGACTGCTCTTTTAGCGTTCTTTTTTATCAAACCCTCCAAAAATCCGCTATCTAAGTCCATCATGTCCGTTTTTTCACCACCACATTCTGCAGCAGCACTTTCAAATGAACAACGCAAAAAAAGCTTTTTATTTATTGAAGGGTTCCGAACAAAAGTTTTCACGAGAAGTCTAGAAAAAGCGACACCACGACATCCTTGCTACCTCATTTACCAGAACGATGAAAATTTCCTGTCATGAATGAGCTTTTCTGCATCACTCCGAAAACAACCCAGACATATAATGGACCTCACTCATTTGACTTTTTTTCAGGTTCACATATTTCAAAAATGTCTACCACTTTTTTCTCGTGAGCCTACCGCCAACCGCAAAATCGCCAATAAATCACCAGGCGATGCAGTGTTTTTATGGATTTGTATTGCTTCTGCTTCTTTCTGCAAAGCAGAATGGTCGTCGACACTTCCGCAAAAGGAATTTCCCCGGTAGTATCGGTACTTATATCTCCGTGTAGAAAACCACGCGCAATCAATTTCACTTTCACGACTTCGAGTATCATTCATATTCAACCGTCCAATAGATTCCTCATGTCAAGCTCTAGTCAAATTAACCACGTTAACCAAGGTCACACAATTTCAGCTCCAAACAGTATATTACAGAGTTAACGTGAACAGTATTCAGTTAGACAGAACTTTATAATAATTAAATCCTTTTGACATTATGTGAAAAAGTTACGAAAGCAAAGCTCGTGACGAAGTAAATGATTTTATTGGAATTGCAAAAGAAATAGTGTTTTGTTTGCGTAAACTTTTAATTTTTTTTAATCCCCTACCAAATTACTAGTCAAATTACTCATTAATTCGAACCTCCATTTTACATTTGTGAACTAAACAACGGATAATGTACTCTCTAGGGTCTTTCAGACATATAATATATATACATATAACGTTTTTCTGATCGACGTTCCCATCAAAAATGCCAGACTTTCATCTAAGCTATAACAAACATGAAAAGTCAAGTTTCAATAACTATTAGTTTTACCCATGAAGACAATTTTTGGCATCTCTGATTACGTTATTTATAGGAATATCCTGCTTTGAGCTTAAAGTGTCCACTGGGATTTTCTAGTGCATCACTGCTTGAGGCCAACTAAAACTTTTTTTCTCCAAGATTAATTTTAGTGCTTTCACAGTTGTTTGCTCGACCTGACCAGCGAACTCCATCAAGAACGATCCCGTTTAGAGCATTTAAAAGCACCTAAGTGCGTGCATAACTTCAGTGGAACCCTAAATATACATACCCTATACATGCCACATGATTTTCAATGCACCTTAATTGCTTCATTTCTTAAATTTTGCTCACTTGTCAAAATCCCCTAGTTGCTACCATGCTCATCAGATGATTATACTTGACGACGTGAAAGATTTGTCTTCATCCCTAAACTAGAGTAGAGCTTGTGAATTTATCATGCTTCGTGCACTTCGATTCGAAAACCGGAAAATTCACGTACTCACCAATGGTCTTTATTTAAACAAAAATTTGGGCTACCATCTTACAAGTTTCTTGTCAATTATATTTGGTAACTTTCGTGTAAGTTACGAATAAAATTACTTATTCATGATAATATCCTGCGTTTTCTAAACTGTTTCGATTTTGTTTCCAAACTACCATTTTGGCACATTTTGGCACTTCGTCTTGATTTTTTGGTCGGTGAAAAAACAATTGTACGGGCAATATCGTTTTTCTTTTTTGTGCAAACCCCAGGTACGAGACTAATGGGATGAAATTCACTTGTGGTGTCTCACCCATGATTATTTATAGAAGAACTATTTTTATTAGTAGAAATTCATCCCATTTATTTGTAAACTGTGCACGTTAGTCAATGAGGGAAGATATATACTCTGAGTTCTGTGCTACTGGCGTAATACCACATAGCTATATCGCTAGTGGGGCAACGTTTTTCTACGTAAGCTTTTGATGTTCGGCCACAAGGTGCTATTGAAAATGATGGTAACCAGTCGACATTCCAGTTGCAGTGGCTAGCCTTTCCCAAGACCGGTTTACAATCGAACATCAAAATCTCACATATAAAATCACATGCGTGATCTCTTGTTCGGTACACTATAAGCTAACTCCAGCCCCGATGCACTGGTATATTTAATAATTCAACGCTAGACAGCCCTTATGTTTTATTATTAGTGATATTAATATTCTTTTCTTTCTTTTTCATGGTTTTATACAGAGGTGACAACATTTTGAGGAGGGAAACTCACCCAATTATAGGCTCCTCACTCTTACGACAGATCAACTCAAAACTGAACGTTACCAAACAAGAGCCACAAAAATAAAATCCTAAATTCGGACAACAATAACTTAATGCACAAATCCTTCTCAAAGATCGTTGGATGATGTATGAATGATTTGTTCTGGGTTTGGAGACTCTTTATGACACGTCATCAACTGGAAGCAGTCGTTCTAATAAAAAGATGATTATATCTTCAATTTACTCAGTATACGTGGTGCTAAATAAGAAGCCATACTTCTTACCTTCGGGTCACTTCATTTAGTCTTGCTTGAGTAAGTAGCGTAGAGAGAAGTGGCTCTGTTTACTGTTGATGACACTTTTCATTAGATCTATTACGCTGTCTCCACTGCCACTCACCTTTATTGCCTTATCGCTGCCAAAATATTCTTATTTTGGCTACCAGCAAGTGCATTATAATGGAAATAATGATATTACCTAAACAAATTACTTGTTTGTCTATTTTTCAATAACAGCAGTAATAATCCTATGAATAGTGAACTACCTCACTCACTTTTTGTTAGGTTGTCTGTTTGACAATAATAATAGCAAGCAACTTATTCACTAACTTGCCGGTTTTCTATCTTAATTTATGCAGTGACCAGTTGCGCTACTGTTGTATCTGACACTCCCAGTTTGCGCTCTTCATTGTGCATGCTATTTGCAGATAATAAACAGTTTTGCCCTTAGTAATTAACTAGGAAAAGTGGGCAGACCAACTCTAGTCTATGGTATTTGTTACATTTACCTCTCTGAACTTAGCTGGCCGACTGCATACGATGTTCGCTAATGATGAAAATGTCTCATACGCGAATTTTTCCATTCTCCCAGGACCATTCAACTAGAACAAACTATTCTTTATCACTCTGAGAGAGGATCTCGGAGCACTGAGCATGCTGAACCTTATCGTATGAGTAGCAGAGTTACATGCGTGGTGGGGTGTGTATGTTACTCGCTTAACTAGTAGTTGGTTGCCCGAAAAGCTTTTATCGACAACCGTGGATTGATAACGCACGTGACTGTGTCAGCCACACTGAACTCAATAAAGTAAAATAAAGTCCACATACCCCACGATTTTATCCTCTGTCTGAATAAGGAATGCCTCCAAGCGGACTGGATAGATATTATGCAAGCAAGCATTCTTGTTGTCATTTATTATTTGGTAGTGGACGAAGAGTGTCCATTTCGCCTTATTAGGTGGGTACGTCTTTCGAGTCACCGCGTTGATTGTACTTGTAGTAAAGCTGTTAATATCCCACCCACTCGCACACAGCCAGATAAAACAGATCTGAACAAGCGGCTGGAAGAAAAATAATCTGATAAAACACGATCATGAAAAGAGCAATAGAGTTTCATCTTAAAATGTCTGTCTCCCCCTCCCTCCCTCTCCCCCCCCCCACACACACAAGCATACACTTATTGCCCCTACTCAATAAGCAACACCATTAGAGGGTTGGAGAAATTGTTTTGTTGGTGTAGAATCTTTTGTATTACTAGGATTTTCTTGAGAAAAAGTAGCCGCTGCTTCCTTTTATACCGCATGCTCCAGGTTAGAGGACATTGTCTGGCATATGAGATGATACGAAAAATATAAACCATGCGGAAGGCAAAAAGGAGCAAGTTTATCGTATCTTATTTCATTTTTAGATCTCCAGGCCTGCGCTTCTCAGTGGTACACTTGGGGGTACAGTAACAGCAAGACCGTATCAGTGGTCTTATTTTAAAGCCATACCGATTTGAATCGCTTCATTGTGCACAAAATACGCTCCAAATAAGCTGATTGTTGTCTTTTGGTCTTGTCCTTCTTTTTAGTAGAATTATCTCGTTCGTTAGAATTGTATTCTTCCCACAAATCAACAGTGTTAACACAAAACCACTGATCGGTATTCTTTCAGAAAATTCCAACAAACTGATCATCCACCTACTGGAAATCGCAATGCCTATTTCTGGTTACTAACAAACGTTTAGTAGTTACAATTTTGTATCCGAACTTTTTCTCAAAATACCACCTATCTCGCGGAGAAAATAAAAGCACTTAGTGCTTGCTTGAACCAGCGAATTGTCACAAGTTCACGAAACTCTAGCTCAAGCTGTGGTACTTCGAAATTGATCCATAGAAAACCTTTATTCTTTATACATCCTCTTGCACGGTGATCTTTTTTCAGGGCTGTGAAACAAACAAAACCTGACTGGAACGCTCTTTAATGGGATCTCAAATAGCAGACACCACTTGGAAGTTCCAGACGCCTCAGATTCGTTCATGCGCTAAAAACAGTCCGGATCTGTACATGCACTACCAGTTTATGCGGTACCGGTTCACCAGATTAGCCGAAAAAGGAATGAAATTTTCATGATTTCCGTCTCAAATTATTGCGATTTCCAGCCGTAACACACCATGAGAACAATAACCGCTTCAAGAAGCTTAATAAAAAGTACACTTAGCCCCTATCCCATCGGAGACCCTTCATTAAGCCTACTTATAAGAACCGAGGTCAAGTCTAAGTTTCCATAAAACGAAGTTACCACAGTAAAACTCCTCAGTAAAGAACACTCAGTGAAAAGATCAAAATGTCCCTTAGTGCGGGCATCCCTTCTACAGGGGTTTTGCAAACTTATGGAGACACTGATGGGAACTCAAAAAAATTTTGTATATTCGGGGTGCCTCCCATTCAGAGGTCCTTTATTGAGCAACTTCACGCTTTACACCGTTTTAAATAACCTCATGGTATCTTTCGGCCACTTGGAAAACTCTGTCTTAGTTTATTTCTGCCTTTAAGGTGACCAATACATCTTTCGGATTACTTTTATTGCTCGGACGAATAACAAAGCTGCACACAACCAGATAGGGGAAAAACTACCAGTACTGTGGTGGCTCATAGCAAATAAGGTGATTCCGGAGACACGGAATAAACGGTTGTGGATGAGCAGCGCAAGTGCTTGAACATATGGTGGGTTTCCCGCCTGGAAAAGTCTACCATTCAAAGTGCCATATATATATATATATATATATATATATATATATATATATATATATATATATATATATATATATATATATGAGGACCGTAACGTGACTTGACGAATGTGGCAAATGTGGCTCACCACCAAGTGTAGCCACTTCCCTTTTCCATGCTGCACACTCGGTAAGTTAATTCAGTAGACTTGGATGAACCATTGCCGGCCACAGGCTTGTAAGAGAAACCCACGCAGCCTTGACCATCACGTTCGGTTGTACAAAGGCCACAAGGGCCTCCTCAAACAGGTAGGCCAGGAAGGTACCATGAATCATTCTTCTTCTCTGAAGTGAGCTATCAAGTAGCGCTGTAGCCCTCAGACGAATGATGAGTATCCAGATTAGTTGATGAACAAAACTCACATTTCCCGCACGTTTACTTTTTGGCATTTTTGGTGTCTGTAACATATCTAACTTCAGAGCCGACGTATAATAAAGTAGTATGTAATACGTTTGACAGTTTGACTTATCGTGGTACAATAAATAAAATGACAGCATCAGTCATTTTTCTACTTCACCCCCAGAAAACTCAGCTCCATTACTAAATTCGTGCGATCACTGTGCCGCTTATCATTTGAGATGTACGCGACATTTCACCTGAAGCAAGCTCTAAGTAAAGCCTAGTTCTTTTGAAAATGACCACTCATTTCACCTAAATAAGTAGAAACCAAAATGTACAATGCGAGCAATCTGTAGATTCAAACATTTTCAAGGAGTTGCATTAGTCTCATTCCCCCAGGCTTCAACCTTCTGATTATAGTATCCGCCTTGAAAGGAGTCTTTCGCTGCGCAAGAAAATCCCTCCCCGTTAGTTGTCTCTCTTTCTGAATGTGATACCTCTCAGCAAAAACAATTCGAGCTACCACAACTAGTATTTCTTGATGAAGGGAGTACTATGTATCTAATATATGGTTTTCCATATTCAGCTGTTGCATCCTGTACATACCAAGTTTATATTCAGTGTGTGTTATTTTCCAGCATTTCGCATGAATTTTGGCACATACTCTTGGATACGTGTAGAAAAACATCACAATGTACGTTGCTAGCTTAATTTCTGCTTAGAAGGAAAACTGATGTAACAACATAAACTCTTATCACAGTCATACAATCGCTTTTGACAAAACAGAGGGTGCATCACATGTTTGGTGCTTCGATGTAGAAACCAGAACCAGAGCATAAAAGTGCAAGGTTAAGTGAATAAACTGACTGACTTTATGCTGTCCGTACCTTTGATTTGCTAAATTAGCAAGCCAGTCATGAAAAGGTACTCGTGAAAGAATTAGTCTGGTTATTTGCAACGGGTCAGAAACGTGACAAAAGGCTAATTTTCAAGTGAATGTATTCTAGTTTCACAGCTTCAATTCACACACACAGTGGTTTCAAGACACATCAGTCAGTGTTTTACTGAGTTGACTTTTGCACCGGAAGGTATAGCTTGAAGTCGGCCGGTAGCTCATCCTCAGAGTACAGTCTGTCACTGAAATAAACTCTTCGTATGCGGCAGTTTGCGTGAATCTGAAAGAGAAACAGTAAAACATGAAAGAAAGGTTCGGTGAATTGCTTCCCAATAATTTTTTCACATAAAATCCTCCTATTTTACCAATTTGTTTTTATTTGGTGTCGCACGCGCATAGGTTGAGAATGAGAACAAACAAGTATTATTCTCTAAAATGTTATCTGAATTGCAATCAGTTGTTTTTTGTTATTTTTTACTTAGGTTCTCTACATACAGTTTTGAATTAATCTTCAAGAACCCAAGGTTGACTGTAAGAGCTACTGTTTCTTGGCGCTACCCCGAATTTATCCACTTTAACTACATTAGACTCTTGAATGTTTTACAAGTATAAACCACACATTGTGGCAACATCATTACTTTTTTATGGTTCAAAAACCTAGGCACTACTGAGTAAAAACAAAAGAACACCATCGATATTTTATCACTGTTCAGACATGATTTTCACACCAGCCTAATTCAGGCTGTGTGTCAAACAAAGCGTGGTACAATCAAGGAGAAAAATGCTTATGCAATCATAATCCATTATTTGTTTTTTGCAAGTGCAGTGCTGCCTTGTTAACTGGGCTGAAGGGGTGGTTTTCTTTGATGCCAACAACTGGGGTCGTCAGCTATCCGAAACTCAACTAGCAAGGTGGCGGTATGAAGCATTGGTTCAGTTACTTACTGGTGCTAGTGACTGACTGCTCAGTTCATACCCACTTCGGATAAGGCAAAATAGCTTGAGTGCTTACTAAGCTCCTCTGCTACAAATGCCGGTGAGCATGAGGCTTTATGCTTCGTACGCCATCCGGAGTTTGTTTGGAATCAGGGTTGAACCATATCCATTAAAGTGGATATCAGTCAACCCGGTGAAGTACACAGAGCATAAGTCTTCGTTTTCTTATTTTGGTGGGAAAATCTCAGCCACCAGGAGGCAGTGTGTGGGACTTCCTCAGCAAAGATTGTTTGGGATGCAAGATCGTTTGAGAGCATTTCGAGAAGCAAGCAGTCATCTCGGAGCTTGGGATACCCACCACCGAGCATACTTAGGTGCAATGAGCTTTAGAAAACTGAACAGTCAGGTCACTTTTACGTACAATTCTCTCTACGTTTATTAGAGGTTGGAAGACAGGTTGGGACACCTAGTGAACAGTATATCAAAGTAATGTATGAATCCGAACCATTTGCTCTGGTCGGATAGGACTAGTTAGGTTTTACCGCTGAGATGCAGACGATACGTATACTGGACGGTTCGAGATGGTACGAGATACGACCAAGTTTTGTAGCCCGCTGCATACATGCTTTTGAGCTCAAACTTCATTTGAATGATTTTTATTCATATATGTCTTATAATTCTATTTACTTGCATTTCATTGTTTTATATCAACTGCAGCTGCACAGTGCCGTGAGGAGGCAGCTTATTGTAGTGTTATAATTAACTTTAAGTAGACTGAAACAAACGAGAAGTAACTGGGCTAATGTAAGTTAAATCTGCCCGTAGTACGACCCTATTTGCCAGACTGCCGCAAAACCGGAGAGTGTCCTCAGTGGTATTATTAAATAATAGGAATTAAACAAACAATCGGCTGAGTTTCATTTTTACTAACAGTCCACTGTATTGTTTGATTTGATTTATTTCTCAGATGCCTTTTATGTATCCAATTTTTTTGGTTGGCGGCCATAGTTCACAATAGGTTTTGTTTTATTTGTACAGCTTGATAACGGTCTTTTATGTCGCACGCGGTCTTCGTTGTTCATTTCAGACTTAGAAACGAAATAAGATATTGTAAAGCCTTACAGCGGGTGGAAATATTTAAAAATGCAAAGCCTCGTTAGATACCCATTTATTGTTTATGGTTGATAGTGTCCAAGATTATTAATTTCAACGTGTGCACCATCTTAGGAGATTCACGTATTAACTACCCGTTAGAGGCTTAATGAATTAGTCCACTTATTTGAGAAACATATTTTGCGTAACAAATGCAATCCGGTTTGTTGTTAGACCAATGTGATTTATACCCCATGAAGTTAAATTTTTTAATTTTATAAAGTTTCATGAAGGTGTTTCATCACCTGGGCATTCAAACTCGTGTGCTTTTTGCATGAATTATCTCCCAAAGCAAAGAGAACTTCAGAGACGATCGCGTTTACTTAACAGCAGTGACTGTATTTTCACTAACACAACTATAGTGATTCCACCAAATATTACTGTCAAGCATATGCTAGCAGCTTTTTCGGGTTGTTATTGTTTGACCATCTTGCTGGTATATATATATATATATATATATATATATATATATATTAATAAACCTAAGCTTCTCTCCCCTTTTAATAGAGCCTGTGACTTCGCTGCAGTCACTTGCTTCTTGTTTGGTTTACTTACCAGGGAAAAGAAACTCTACTGCGCCCAGTGTGTGATTTATCTTTGTTGAAAAACGAATTTGTCCGGTTAATTTTCGAATGGTCTGACAGCAAGTTAAGTAGAAGCATGCACTTACTAGGAAACGACAACTGGAGCCAGGAATGGAACTAGCCCTCAAGATTTTACCCGGAAATTTAATATGGACCCTACCACCGTGTATATATATAGCCCTATTAGCGCAAAAAGTATGCAAAACCGATATTCATCAGAGATTTCGGTCTTTACTTTTCTAGGCAAAGTCCGCTAATTTTCCACAGAAAAATCAGTGCACAATGCAACAATATACGTCAAATATCCTGTACCAACAAAAATAACTCGCTATCCAGCGCATTAATGTGATAAAGTACTCATTGATGGATGTTTTAACAAGACAATAGTTTCTCAAATCAAAGGCGGATAGGAATAAGTAGTTTTTCGCCCCATAAGATAGTCACTCAATAGTTGGAGACTGTGTCAGGTACAGTTAATTTTATCCTCGGTACATACCTGTACAATAAATGTCAGCTCAGCTTCGTTTACGGCGATATATTACCCTTCGAATCCATCACGAACGCTTTGTTTACTTTTGTTCTTATAGCAGCATACATGTATATATATATATATATATATATATATATATTAATGTTCATACTACTGTGCTGTGACTGGTTTCGTTTGCACTTTGTGTTCCAGATCGCGATGGAACACAATTGAACTTAGCTAAATGACTTATCTCTTTTATATTTTTTCTTTGCGAAACTTTTTTTGTGGAAAAACCTTATTTCTTCTCAATTTTTTAACTGTTGGTGATTTTACGTAATTCTGCTTGTGACTGGCCATGATCTTTTAGGCGTTGGTGTGAAGTTTGCCACGAACATGTGCGGTTAAATATAGCGCGAGCAGTTCAAGCAAAAAATGTGTGCTTTGCCAATAATGTTTATTATTGACTAATGGAGGAAAATTAGTAGTGTGTGGTATACAGAAAATAAATGATATGGACCACGTTAGTGTTTGCTTGTCCGCTGCTTATCATGCCGGTATCGGCACGGAATGTTACCGGGCTTTTACATGCAAATCACCGATCATGCGCCAAAAATTGTGCTTTTCCGGTTTGGATCCGACTTGCTATCTCATCTTCGTCACAGATATTTTTTTGGGACTCCGCCTCGTTCAAACTAATTCTTGTTAACCTGAACGTTGACAATCCATGAATACGGTTTTCAGTTGACCTTTGCTCTTTCATGCTCTTTTATTAACTCTCGTCTAATCATTACAACTCAGTTTGCCCCCTACTGCGTTCTCAGTATCACTTGGTGAGGCTGTTAGGGGCTGCGTCATAAGTAAGCGTGGCCATTATATAATATGAAGGAAAATATGAAAAGCCTGACAAGTGGGCTCGAAAAGTTTGGGCGTGTCAGGCTTCCTGGCTAAAGTGTAAAAGGCTTCCTAATAGTGGTTAAATACACCAGAGGGTATGGATCGGTGCCATTATTACTAGCTCTGCCGTATTGTCAAACGTCTTCATCGAGCTAAAGAAATTATTCATGGGGACTTTTGTATTTTTTACATTTTATTCACTGTTTCCAATGAGTTCACCCTTTGGAAGATACCAGCTAAAGCCGTTCCACCTGATGCGCAGTTATTCAAAATAAACTGAAGTGAACTAAAGAGCCTCTATCGGCAGAGATTTTGGACGTGGGCGGGGAAACCCAGTGCTGTACGGCATCTAGGTTGTGACAAAAGGAGTTTTCGGAGCATCACCTTTCTTGCCCTGAAGCAAGAATATTAAGCAGGTTAATGAAATGGAGTTATTTTATTTATCTTCATAAATGTTTGTCCATTTGGTATGGATTCCGCCTCCGTTATATTAGTTGAGGGCAGTTCATGACCATAAGCTATTCACTGTAGTCAAGAGTAACCTAATCTATCTCACCACCATATTTACACTAGAATCCGTTCGAGAAGCTGAACATTTCGTGAACGAACCCATGTCTTTCACTGAGAAAAACAGTTCATCGGTTCGTCAACGTTTGGAACGGTGGTGAACCAACTAGAATACCTCGATACGTAACTTTTATGAGCACTTTGTACAATTATGCTTTCCTAAAGTGTTTATTTTCTGTACATATTGCTTTGGACACAAGTCTAGCAGTGTGTACGATATATTATTCATTTACACGCATTTGTAGCCTGCTAATTGTCATCATTTTCCTTCATCAAAATTGCATTGAAAAGTTTGTTCCATTGTTGCTTTGCTTCCAAATTCTATGGTTCCATGCTTAAACTGGCAACGTATATCTGAGAATTTATTCTGAAAAAAATACTACCGATCCTTCCTGTTCTTGTATCAAATACTACGAGCATTACTTTTGCCGTCATGATTTTTATTTCATATGAATTGCTTATCACTGTACAATTAAGATTTTCAGACCTCGCAAACACAGTGGAGTTGGACCAGAAATATTTTTTGAAGCGGAAATAACCTTTAAACACAAATATTAGCTTATAATATAAACTGTATCTTTACATGACAAACGAATCCCTTGTTTTTTGGAATATCGGGCAAGTTTTGAAGATATAATTTTTTAGTTGTTACATTAAAAATGTTGGAGAATAATATAAAGGCCGAATATGCAGTAAAATGAATCTGGAGTGGTTGGCGAAAAGAGAGGATCTATTCCGTGCGCTTTTTATGCACTTAGGTTAAAAAACCTTATGCCAACTGAGGGCTGGTAGCTTTTACTGGTGTCTTTAATAGAAACACTTCAGTATTTTAGTCGGACGTTTCATTTCCACTCTAGTTCCGAAGGTATTCAGTGTTCTACTTCAGCACAGACTCGAGCACAGAAGTAAAAAGCAAACTGTTTGCTCCTAAATGAAGGACCCAAGCAGCACTAGAGTCGCACTGAGCGTCATACGAGGGTACTCCAAGTATTCTACCTATGACAAAGCTGAGTGCAAACCCAAAGAAACAAGGAAAAGCATACTGAAAAGACAATCGTCAAATAACCCAGGAACCGCGCGCAGATTTAGCTCTAATTTCATAATCGCACAATCAGTTTAAATCTTATCTCTATTCAACGACTGCCAATCGTTTTTGTTTTTACTGAACTGTGACACACTGTTGGTATGCTTGGAAAGTTTTATGTCCCTGATAAATAAGCTGAAATAATTTTTTACTGACTACCGCTAACAAGCGCATTTTGTGCCAAGTAGCAATAACACTTACACTGGTGCTCAAGGGGATACACGTGCTGTCTGGGTTATCTACGAAATACGAAACGTTTTAACTACTTAGCAATGAGCCTAATAATTCTGACATTAAAAGGTTTGTCTGTGGCACGCTATGTTACTAGTTTTACATCATCACAAGGCAAAATGACTGTGGTTTTCGAAAACAAAGTTGGGTGTCCTCATAGGGCTGTCAGCGACACTTGGGGGTCGTTTGACCTCACCATCGAGTGAACCCTATTGACACACTCAGGGTAATGTCAATAATGAATTCAGAAGGCGCCCACAAACTGCGCTTTGAAAGCACAATTGCTCAGTTAATCCAGATTGTACTGATATTTAACCATCTTTATTTTATCTTCCCAATAAGCGGCGACCCAAGGTTGCTAATATACTTGAGGTCTTTCACATGCTTTAGCCCAAAAAATATGGATAAAACAGTAGTGACGACAGTTGCTATATTTGCCACATTGTAAGGCAAATTGGAAGAATACAGATCCCCCCTCCTCCCTCCCCATTCCCGAAGCTGGTATAAACATAGTGAGGGGCAAGCTTATGACAATATCATTAACATATTTGGACATGGCATCCGGAGATCCCAGTTGGTCCATATTATCTTGTTCACAGCTCAGATAAAAGTGCTGAGAAATTCAAACTCTTGTCCAGCTTCCTTCTCATTGTATTAGGCAATTTTTCACTTGATTCCAAAAGCATAACGTAGGCTATTGAACAATATGGGCACATATTGTAAAAATTCACAAGTACCTTTATTGGGGAATATGTGGTTCATTCGAATCAGAAATAACGACGGAAGTCACACAATTACATTTCTACTCGGATTGAATGACTATCCGTGTTATCACTTTTGAATGACCATGTAAAATATTTATGCCATAAGCTGCCTACCCTCGCCCAGAACATTGCAGTGCAGTGGAAAATGTGCTGCTTCAGCTTATTCTGCCTGGGGACTCGCACACGCGTTTCTAAGAATGGCAGCACGGTACCGCAATTTAATTTACATGGAACATTCGTAATTTTGTTTATATACACGCATGTATCTTTGTACTCGGACACCAAAATAGTCACAAAATGCACCCAATTAGTACAAAAAGAGTCCCAATATTGTCTCGTTTGAAACATCTTGTGTACATTTTTTGGACTATTTTTGAACATATCTAGGATGACCAGCTT
Source organism: Fasciola hepatica (assembly GCA_948099385.1). Lineage (NCBI taxonomy): Eukaryota > Metazoa > Platyhelminthes > Trematoda > Plagiorchiida > Fasciolidae > Fasciola > Fasciola hepatica. Next base: position 1,317,284 of record CANUEZ040000126.1, on the reverse strand, counting down.
ACTTCCTCTACTTGTAAATCCCGGTATAATATTCTACATCGTTTCATCTTGAGGTATCAGCCATAAAACGTTTACCGAGTTCCATTTGAGGAAAGAACATGATTTTTAAGCACCCTGAAAAGTCACTTGGAACGACCCTAATACTTCCTGGTGGCTTATTTCCTTATAAAGTGTGGCATTTTACGAAGAAGCCAATTTTTACCTCCATGTTTTGAATCACACTTAAAACAATGAGTTATAGTCTTACAAATATAAAGCATTACTGAGCAAGTCTTAAGAAAGTCCTTTGAGGGCATTTTGGGACTAAATGCTCTTTCTTCGTGCCATGTGGGCTGATAATGAAGTAGAATCACTCTGCCATGTCGTAGACTTGTCCAAATTTAATGATTTGACAAAAACGTATCTCAAACTGCATGATAAAAATAGTCCGTCATTGGACTTTTTGGGACTAAAAATGCACCCATGTCCTGACTGGGTATATATATATATATATATATATATATATATATATATATATATATAATTTTTGCAATGCATCATAAAATTTACCTGAACACGAAGTGTTTCCACGTAGTTTGTCCCATAGGCCCTTCTAGTAAAATCACACAAGTTGAACTGTATTTGGTTCCAACCATCGTCCAGTCTCATCGGCATGGTACATATGAAAGGCTTTACTCGAGTCGTACTTTGATAATTACTGGCTCTAAACCGCCTCCGAATATTTTTATCGTCGAGGATCTAAGAATCGTCCGTTTACCGTTTGATGGAACGTACCTGAACCTCAAAAGTGAAGTACTTCTTAAGGTTTTTGATGATCATAACGAGGAACGGAAGCTTAATACCAAGTGTCAGTTTAGGATCGTTTGGACACGTGACAAAGGTTGTCCTGAAAATACAAGACAAAACCAAACTCTTACGTTACATTTGTTCCCATAATCTCGATCACCAGAGATTGAATATCATTGTCCGTTATTCTTTTTATATGTCCATTTCTGACCTTAAACATCCACTAGAATGAAGAATAAGACCAAACTTTTTTATCCCATATCTGCAGTGGTTTGCTCCCAACACTCAGTAAAATAGATAAAAATCCACTCTGGAAAGTGTTTCTGAACATGATCGCAGCAAATTCACAAAGCGTGCACTCCGGTATCCAAGATAACAACAGAGTCCCCCTCCATGACAACTTGATATTGGTGCGGAAAAACAATCCCCAGTTGCTCTCGTAAGTGCCAAATCATCAAGCTTTCTTCCATCTCTGGGTGCTTTGAACTTGTAAATTGCAGACCCTTCCTAATGAGCCTACCCAAGAAAGAATGAACAGGAAGGTAAATCTAGACATTGTAAGTAGCTGCATATGTCCCACTTTTTCACGTTCTTTAGTTCTTGAAGTGTTCTTCAGGGGGTACAAGGGTTCCAGTCTCGGGCCCAGTAGATCCCACATCTTGTGCTCTCCCTTATTTTTTGAGAGGAAAATTGCTGGACAGAGTAGGCACATCAGACTCATTGTGGAGATGGTGTGGGATGGAGCATACCGAGGTACAAACGAAGTTGGTAACAGTTAGGGTAACATTCCTGTTAGGGGTTGGTGATGCAGTATGGGAAAGCTCCACGTGTTTGCCTAACGTTCGCCTGAGAGCCTATTTGTGGAATATTATTCCAAATAGAAATCAACATTGATGTGGAGAAATTTTACCGTATGAAAGTCCATGGACGATGCCTAAATAATCTCTTGGTACACATTTTAACAGTATTTAAATTTGGTCATGCGAAGAATCGATCAACTAGCGTGAAACAAAAAAGGTGGACGAGTACGGAGATTTTTCCTGTACGCCCCACTTCCAGATGATCGAGGTTGAGTCCAATCGGCCATAAAGAGTAAGGAAAATCTGTGGTGACCTCGATCTTGCTGAGAAAATGACGTTTTTCTGGGCAAATTTCGTATTTACCTCCTCAAAGATCCTTTCTGATGCTTGGTCTCGACCTCTCCGTTTCGTCCGGTGGAGTGCTTTTAACTGAACTGCCTTTTCCGAGGTCCTCCTCGACCTCAGTTTTTAATCAATTTCACCTTCGGTTTGCCGCCGACTCTGTACGCACTCGGTTGGCCTTGCTCTTTGCCGCACTGTTTGTTTGCATTTTGTGTATTTCTGGCGTCGGTACTGTTTCGGTACCACGGTGTGGGGAACACGCTTTCGCGTCTGTCCACCGACCCGAGTCTTCCCCGTCCATTCGACAGGGGGATTTCTCTGATTATTCGCCGTGAGACCGGACAGAAGATACGATCATAAGCCACGTCGGACCTTTCTCTATAAGTCTACCAGCCTCTGTACAGCTTTTTTGACTTTTCTGTGAACCTTCGAGAAGTAGTTACGGTTACGGACGAGACCTGCGTGCGCAATTTAGCTACCGTATTCTGAGATGGGGCCGATGGGATGCCGCAAAGGATCCGAAAGCCCCCTCTGGATAAATTGAGGTATTTTCTTCTAATAAGGTTTAAACTTTATGGTGTAGCCTTGCCGGTCTTCAGGTGATGTGATGAGAAAGGAAAATGATAGTAGCTCAGCCAGAAACCTGGTACCCGATGTTGGTGCACCCTCAGTATTTGCGAAGCTCGTTAATTCCAAAGGGTCGATCGATCGAGACACCGAAGGACATACTGACATATTTATCGTCATCCATAGTTAGGCTCCGGCCCACTGGCCACAGCTTCGTTGCATCCATCACTGCTTGCAGTTCTTTATTAATAATATTATCAATAACAATAATAGTTTATTTCTCGACCTCTGCCAGGACCCGCATGTGGGAGTGGGATCAAGTTGTACGTTGTCACTCAGTGAAACAGAAAATTGCTTATTTTAAAAAGAGGAGTCAGCCACTTTGGCAAACAACAGAATAAGACTGGACCGAGTTTAAATGGCCTATAGTGACAGCAGTTTACTCGGTAAACATGAGTCAGTTTTGATTTCGTCATCAGCAGTAGTAAAAAACAGGTAGGAAATGAAATTGTTGTGGCTAACTTTGTCTCAGGATGCAGAAGATACAATATGCGCAGGGAAGAAGCAGAAGTGAAGAAGGATGGTTTTACAAATTGACCTAACAAAGTGAATGGGGGAAAACCGCTAAATATTGCTCGATAGAACATTTATGAATATGAAAATATGACCCTGTGAACCGGGTTAGATGATTACTAAGAAAAATGGGTATCACCAATTGATGTAAACCCGCGGCTGGCGTAAGAAGGATGAAGTCCTTACATATTAAGAATGAACTGCGAAGAGAAATGCCGTCACGGAAGAACAGAATATTGAAACAGAGAAGAAGGTAAGGGTGTTCACCTGGATTAGGCCGGACTACTCCTGAAATGATAAGTATTAGATATTTTACCAAGTCTCCTGGGGCTTTTCTACATCCGAACCGGGCACTGTGGGTGAAAGTGAACACAGTATTTTGCGTGCGCCCTTCACTGAGTTAGGTTCCGTTGCATGGTTATTGGTCACCCGAAGTTGGCAAAGTGGGGCCTCTGCCAGGTATAGTATATCAGCGGGTGACTTCCGGAGATAATACATACTGTCTTGTGGGTACGGTCCTCTTTCGGAGTGGGGGATGTGCTGTCAAGGCAGAGGGAATATCAATCATTGGACGAGTTAAACGGCGGAAAATGGTGAGCCGCATTGGTTGGAAACGACGGACATCGGTTGCGAGTGCAGTAGAGCTTGGTGTGTGGTCTCACGACGCATAGGCTCGGATTGGGGCACCAATGGGGGAGGACTATCAGAGACTCCTGTCCGTCCAACAGGAAGCTATCGGAAGAGCTCCTATACCTTTCGGTTACACTGGGATCATGTTAGCCAGCAGATGAAGGGTTCTAGCGCAGTCTCAGCAAACATGAGTCCGGCTGTACTCCTTGGCCACTAGGTATGAGGAGCGACACGCCAGAATCAGCCAGCACACGAAACCACGCTGTCACTTGAGGTTTATATCCGGGCCTTGCGATGGATGAAGCAGCATCCATCAGGATGTGAGATAAACTGAGAGAGGGAGAGCGACGGTCTAGAAGAAGTTTCAGCTCCTGATTATGACAAACACTACTGGTCAATTGGCATATGTGGGGTGTGATGATAGAGAGGAAGGGGCTTGGTCGGCATGAGCGTGGGGAAAGCTGGTACACTGTCACCTAACTGAAGCACAAACATACGAACCAGTGGCCTAGTTGGCGAACCAAGAGCGCAGCCGTGGGGTATTTGCTGCTACTGTTTGGTGTTCTGCTTTTTCGCAGAAGGTTGCTACCAAGATGAGCTGCAACCTCAAGGGTGGGTTGGGTCCTAGAATGCGTGAAACGTAGTCTTTACAAAAATGAGGAAAGATAGTCAGCTGGAAATGGAAAATAGGAAAGGTTCTCTGAGCTCATTTATCGTGGATCCTAATGGGGCAGGAGTTGGACGTCTGTTGCCTTGATGTGCTGTCCAGGTCAGTGGGCCAAAAGTCTAGGCCGCTGTAGTGATTGTAGTCGGCAGGAGGCAACTAAGATGTGCTAAGAATCCATGCAGCCATTTGTATAACTGGTCTGCGGGATATGTGACACGTGCAGCCGTGGGATATCCACGGGTCTGATATTGCCGGCCGGTGTCCATTGTTGGCTGCTGTTAGGCAGGGCTGTTATCCTAAGTATGGCTTAGATGTCTCACTTCAAGAAGGCAACAATTTGACAAAGAAGACGAAAGGTAGAAAGGTATGAGTGTAAAAGATGAACGGCTTCCCCACGTTCTTTTTCCATCTTTCAGGCTTTACTGAGGCTGATGCTGGTCGTCAGGAGCGTCGACATGCTGTTCTGATCAACGGATTGAAAGCTGAGGTTATGGTGGCAATTGTATTTGACATCGATGAACATGCCAGGTACGCATAGGGAGTGTATGGGGTGGCTTAAACTTCGAGCGAGAGGCGGATAATAATAAGTGGAAAGTCCAGCGCGCTGTTATTTCAGTCAGTCTCTTGCTCAGAAGCCAAAAGCTTGTCCAGCTAACAAGGGCGACGTGGGGTTGCCTACTTGGGGAGTCCCAGATGGTCAAACTGTGCACACATGGCGACTTTGGAATTCACCTTTTTTGGGAAATCGTTGGTCAGACTAGGAGGATCAAGGGACCCACTATAGAGCTTAGGGAAGTTTGTTAGTGACTGGGGATAGAACGGAATAAGAAGCGCCTGCAAGCACTGTGAAGCTGAGCCCAAATTTCCAACTCCTAAGTAGGGCGGCGAGTTTATTGGTGACGCCGTGCACCTCTAACTTTTGAAGCAAGGGAGCTCGAGGTGCTCTGCTGAAGGCTTTCGCTAAATTTACTGAGAAGACGGGGAAGGTTTTGCCCCGGTCGTAAGCCTGCTTCAAGTTATACATGATAGTTGCATACTGGAGACACTGAGTCGGCCTGGAGAAAATCCGTGTTCGAAAGGAAAACTTAAGTTATTCTCCTGCTAGTTGTGCAGCACCGCACTTTTGGTGGTGGGGTCAAAGGCCTTCTGGTGGGGGCTAGCTAGAGCTATTGGCCTGCAGCCAGATGAAAGTGCTCTTCACCGTTTTTGAAAATAGACACAGTTTTGGCTTCCTTCAATGAGCTTGGGAACCCCCTGTAGCCTAGACAACTTTGGAAGAGGATGATGTATGTGGGGCCAGAACATTCACACGTTTTTAGAGCACCGTAGGGTGTACTTCGTCTGGGTCTATTTAGGTACACGAGTTCGCATTTTTGAACTGTATTTCAACATCTCGGACTGAGAGGTAGATGCCGTCCAGGTTTCGTTCCGCAGCTTCTGAAGGGATAGTACGATAGGTGGGACGGGAGAATGGTCAAAGATAGGGCAAGAGTAATCCGTAAAACTCTTGTTCACTTGCTCGAGTGAGGTGGCTGGAATGCCTTCAGGCGGGCGAAAGGTTAAAGCAGAGGGCTAGGTTCCCAGTGTGTTGCGGTGAGTATGCCGAAATAAGAAGGATTTGTTAGAGCGGGACAGCAACAGGAAACGCGTTCGCACCCCTCTAAAGTAGTTGCGGCTTTTCGATTTGCACTCGTTTCTAATCCGTTTGAATTTGTCGGCATCCGCAGCCAGTTGGGTGCACTTTATTTTGGCAAAAGGACGTGCTCATTGCTTTGGCGGGTGGAGAGTGAGAGGTAATATTATAAGCCTGATGATGATTCTTATATGTAGCTCTGGCATAAAACCATTATCCCTGTTGGAAAAGCATTGTTCAGTTAGCTGGTGAGGTGCATTAACGTCGGCATTCAAGGAAACGGGTTCCAGGTGGGAGGTGAGATATGCCCTAAGATGGAAGAGGTTAGGCTATTTAAGTGGTCTTACTGCCCTAAGTCAAGAATTGCCCGAAGATCACCGGGTGACAGAGTCAAAGCTGAGCGATTCGTGGTTGTTCTGTCCTACCGAGCAAAGAAGACAAACCGTGTCCACCTGATGCTGCTCGTTCCTGACGACAAGATCAAGAAGTGGGGGTGTTCACCCGGGGAGAAACCAGCCTGTACTCCAGGCTTTCTGCTTCCAGGACACCTAAGTGTGTACATGTAGAGGCTGGGAACCGAAACTCGGGCCTGGGGAGGTAGAGCTGGGCCAGCCCACCAAGGGAGCTCTGAAGTCACCAGTTGCCGAAAGGTGGTTGAATTGGCGGAAATTCTTCTGCTCCCTTGTCTGGTTATTTAGAGCAACCGATTTTTCCCGTTGGCACTGTAGCGGCTGGTATGTTGCACCCACGACCAATTTTCCTTCACTGCTCAGCGTTATTTTCATCCAAAGACAGTGAAGGAAAGGGATGGTGTCAAAAAGGTGACCAGCCTTAGTGATAGAGTTTCATTTAGGTGAATTACAACTCCACCTGCTTCCTATTGGTCGGGGTCACTTCGGATCACCTAGCATCACTTATCATCTATTTCTTCCCCCGAGTTAGCCCCGACCAACCAGGTTTCTATCAGACCCTCTGTGTGGGGATTTTTGTCCGCCACTGGTTTTTGAGCCCTAGCCTCTTGCTGGAGACGTTTGAGAGGTTCGTGGCTAGGCGTCTGACAGCGCCCTCACTAGAACCCTCAATGGATGAAGCTTGGACTATTGGAAAGGAATCTACTCTGATCGTACCGGCATGTGAGATGCCTCCTTTCACTTGCGACCCCTATGAAGGCTGCTTCATTAGGTTTTCCACGATTTGTGCTGCTTTTTCGTTGTACCAATTCTATAATTTACGTAAACAACAAACAAGCCTTTGAACACAAAACGCCTTCTGACTCCAAACATCCAGAAGTGTGTCCAGCCATTCATCGACACACTTTAGAGGATCTTGACCTCAAAAAGTTGCCTCTATACCGCCCCCAGCAGTTCAGTAAAATGCCGTCAAGTTCTGAAGTTGAACTGAACTAAATTGAGGTCATCGGTCGACACTCTACCTTCGGGTGACTATCGTGAATTTGTTTCACACCATATTTTGCCCCTTTATTTTGTGTAAAGATTATCAGTCTGTTCATCTGACCACAGTCCTCCATCTTTTTCGTTTATTAGCATCATATTAGAATGGGAGAGGGGAGACACAAAGCGAAGTTCAAATGGCCAAGAAAAAGGATATTTTTCTAACTGTCCCGTTCAAAGGTGACAAAACCTCAGAAATACTAGAGCTACTCATGTCTAGGACCCTCGGAAAGTCCTTCCCCGCAGCACATGTCCGAAGCTTAACAAATACGAAGCCTTTCATTGTTCAACAATCCAAGGAGAGGTTGCCTCATCAGTATCAATCTTTTGTTCTATATCAGTTTGTGTGTTCTTCTAGTACACAGTATGTTGGACATACGACGAGACGCCTGTCGAAGAGGGTGTCAGAACACGTTCCGGCTTCTTTAAGCAAGGGAACAGTTCGGACTATCAATAGCGCAATCCTACAACATCTGGTGGATAGCGGACATCAAATCGACACGGTGACAGCTTTTAGACCAGTCCTGACAACTCCCGGAGTTCACGCGAAAGGATTACGCAGGCGGTTGCTGATGACGTCAGAAGCCATAACAATTCGGCTATTGAAGCCGGATTTGTGTAAGCAGCATAACCTAGTGCAACAGTTGTTGTTGCCGTGGCCGTAACAAGTGATTTTCTTATGGTTCCCATGTACAAACTCTCCCCAGACCCACACCTCTTTTTTCACATCTTTTTTTCACACCTTTGTTTTTCACACCTGTCTTTTCACGCCATTTGGTTATACATTTCACACTTATTGTCGTTCACACAACGAACAAGATTCATCAAGTTGAAGCATGTTGTCGAGTTACCAGATTTGTTGTACATTTGCTCACTCTGTGCCATCTTTAACCGCACATATACTCTCTTTTACCCAGTACTATATGTGTCAACGCCTGAAGTGATATATCAAAAAGGAATTTCTTCGTGTTACAAGTTTTTTGGTGAATCGATGGGCATATTCTATCATATTAGAATGTTTCCACCTCTCTTCACAGTGTGCTCAAGAGACCAGTTATTACCCTGTATGTTTATTTGGCCTGGATTTATGACCCTAGGCTAGGCTGTTTTGCTCCGATATTGGCGCATCTAACCATGTCCTGCAACGAATCCACCAAAGTCTATTTAATTTTCCTTAAACCAGCTTCCGCCTCACCCAATCCTCAATTTTTATTCATCCGGACAAAGGCTGCCTTCGTCACTTTTTTATCACCACTGAACCCACCAGTCATCCGTTTTTTGCCCCTGCACTCCCGTTTGATTTTGCCTTCGCTTTGGAAGACCTGGATCGAATTTGACCAGATTCTATTCATACATAACTGAAGTACGCTGTGTTCCGGCGACCGGAAAATCCACTGAGAAGATTCTACTTGAATTATTAACTTAAGCAGAACCTGGACATAGAAGACCACCTCAGCTTGTGCTTCACTTGCAGCACCTGCTGGATGAACGTAAAATGGATGACGCCGTTCTTCGTGGTATGAACAGATAAACTTTCCCACCTGATACACAGCCACAGCCATCTGCACCACTAACAAACCGGTTCCATGTGCAGACATGATAGCGAATTGTCACCCCAACGGTCAAACTCGCGTTCTAGTCCAATCCGACCAGATCGGTATATTTCTTGGCATTCCCCAAAGTACTCAAACAAGGTAAGACGAATTGCAAACTGGCACCGTTCAGAAACTCCAAATGGCGTCGTTCGCGCTGAAAATGCTATGCAAGGTCAACAGAAAGCTGATCAGATTCAACTAAAAGCCGCAGAACACTCAGAAGGATTTGGGTGAAATATGACTCATGGGTGGAAACACTCAATAAAAATGACAATGTCAGTCTGAAAATGTCGGTTTCCCAACAATGAATTTTCGACGCTCGGAAAAGCCTCAAGTAGCATGGAGTTAAGTAAATGTCTGGGTTAAGCGGAAAGAGACGAGAAGTACCTTGGTTGAAAAAGTGAACATCAGACTGTGGAAAAAAACGTCAAAGCCCATTTCGAATGTGTGTTCAACTATAGGGACACTGCTGAATACTAACAACACGGCCAATACAGCAAATAAAGAGGAGTGAACTGTTTGTGGTGCACGGCAGATTGGCCGGATAAATAATCGATGGTAGTTGTTATAAAAGTAAAGGATGTCAAAAAACTGCCAGAGTCTGACCGATTCATTTCGCCTTCTTGACTCTTGGGCGCCGGGTAACAATTGTTTCAGTTGATACCTTTGATGAAAATTGAGGGCACTACCACAAGTAGCCAGCAAAATATTCCGTATTTGCCAGGATAGAAGAGCAGGCAGCGGAACATGGACGGAAGGGTGGTAGAGACATAACAGACAATATGGTCCTCAACGGGTTATCTAAGCATGCAACAAAATGCCTCACATTCTGTGAGAGTTTTGTAGCAGGTCGACGGTTGAGGGCTAGAGCTGGCAGGAGGTGATGCTATATTAGGGATTGCTGGAGGTGACCACGCTTCATCGTGAGGGGGTCCCGTGGATCAATTTTTCACACTCTTGTGGATAGCACTGGTTTTAGTGGCTCACCCTGATAGACACATCAACCTGAGTCGAACCTGGAATGAAAACGGGAAGAAAGCCGCATTTCGGAAGATATTCCACATGGGGGTCAGGCGGAGGCACATACTGTACGCTGTTTACTGCCGGTTGGGGACATTTCCCGAAAAGCTGGGCTTTTGTCGGATTCTGATGTGGTGAGCAGGTTAGAGGTAGCCATTTTGCTGTTCGATTAGAGTAAGTGTAGGATCCTGTGGTACGCTTACTGAGCTTCGACTCATGGGGTTTCCATTTTGCTTTTCGCAGATTGCACACTTGCCCCCCCCCCTCCCAAAGAGGATACCCGTCTGGCGTATCACACTAACCTGTAAACCGGAATTCAGGTAAAAGAGGCAGGCCTGGGAAGGCTGCGGAGAAATCATCTGTCAGCATCCCATTGGATTCTGTTTGCTAGTTGCTGGATTAGCACAGAGGAGGAATAGACGATTTTGCACCCAAATATTATCACCTCAGTTTTTTTCGCTCCCGAGCTAGGATGTTACAGTGATATCGCCGCTAGTCCTGGGTGACTTTTTTAATCTTTATTGGGCGCTCAGTGTGTGTTAAGATGAAGAAACTAAGTTTGGTCTTCTTGCATAACCCTTAGAAAGGGAGTGTAGGCAAAGTCAAATAACCACGTGCGGTTGGTTTCTATGCTTACTTCTCAGTTCACTCTTATACTGTTGGCAAAAGGTCCCCATCCACCTGTGAGCTGGTTAGGTATACACTTCTGGAGTGGATCTAAAATAATATGAGATGATGGCTCATTTCGGGGATACCGAAGGGACATTAGTTGCTTCATCGCATGGTTTGAAAGAGGTGACCTTGAGGCTTTTCGGATAATTAATTAGATTTAGGCAGGTAAAAGTACACCTGGTTTGAGGCCCACTTGGCCTGCCGTTGTATTGCCCAAATTTTTTTTAACTGAGATATCTACTAGTTTTGTGCCACCAAATGTTTCCGTAAAGACTTATTGGTGCACATAATTCCTCGGGGTTAAGGAACCAGCTATCAAGGAACCAGTCTTTGCTCGGTTTTGAGGCTTCAGTTTTGGTGAAGAAAGTGTTACACCCGCTTAATGGAAGCCTGCTGAAAGTGAGCACGTAAATGTATAGCAGGTGACGTGAGTCAACGGTTGGCATATGCGAGGTGCCCAGGAATCCCAGGAAAGCAATGCTAGAGGTATTTCTAAATTAGGTGGGTTGAATGGGTATGCGTTCATTGTAAGACCGCCGCCAAGTTGGCTTTCTAACTGGCTTCTGAAAGCCAAACAACTCAAGAGTAGTCCACGAAATTTGGGAACCAAGTGGAGCTTCGGCATTCTGGGGGAAATGGAACGTTATCATACTTCCCAAGCGGACATATTGGGCTGGAGGGACCCGGGCAGAAGGACTGAGGACAAAAAGGAATAGGGCAATTAATAATAATAATAACAATAATAATAATAATAAATATATTAGTAACGGTAATGACGGTTTATTTCGGGGAACCCGAAGCGTGCTCGATTGCATGATCGTATGGTACAAGTGGGGCAAAAAATGGATACTTGGATACTCAGCTGGGTGTGTGCAGCACAAAAGAATTTAGAGGTTTTAGTGGTTGCATGAACGAATGCCCGGAAAATTTAAATTCAAATGTCGGATGGATACATTGCCCAGCATTGAGTGAAATGTGTTCCACTCTAAGATACATGATCAAGCAAAGCAGCGATGGAGTGAAAACGGGCAGAAATTTGGATAGTATCGATGTAAAGTCGCAGAGGAGAGTATACTGACGAAAAAGTGTTCAAGGAAGTACCGAAGAAAAACTGAAACGTTTTCAGTAATGACGGATATGCACTTGAACCAATAACCCAAATGATCCGGAAAATAGCGGAACTATAGTATCGAATTAGTTGCTAGGTGTCCTTTGAGTAAATGAAGCTGTCCTATTTACCACAGAATTGGTACAAACCAGTCATCAAGAGGCTGTGGAACAGGCACCCATAAGGGAATATATGGATGCTCGAGACTGGAAATATGGTGAAACAGGGTGAAGAAAGTTTAAGGGTGAGTGAAATGCGATTCAACCAAAGGGTTTGTTTTGGGTTAATTAGTGAACACAAGTTGACAGCAAGTCGAGCGGAGGAGTTGATTTAACATAACCTCGTGAGGCCATACGGGGGTGGTGCGTAATCGATGCTTTCAAAACATGCAGACCATCGCTCAATGGGATATGCCTATATGAGTCTGACGTGGGGAATTCGGGAAACAATCGGACGATCAATAGCTTGGCATATGTATACTTCATTTGCAGCAAAGGGTTAAAGAAATTGCCTGCAAAGTGTTATTCCGCGATGAGGCCCGATCGTGGAAGAAATTGATGGAGAAAGTGGCAGCAGGTGAAGGGTGAGTCAAGAAAGTGTTCAACCACCGGTTTATCACAGGCGGCTCTAAGACTGACAGATGGGGTATACAGATTTACAACGAAATGGGTATAACATTGGTATATATGTTTGATACCTGGGGGAATCATCCAGGGTTAAAACATTGCGGAAACCGTCGAAAAGCGCAGACTTTTGTGTGACTGGGTGCTTTGAGGAAGGTCCAACCCGAGACTTTGGGGGGACAAACAGAATAAAGGCAGCCTAAGTTATGGGTAGTTGATTTCTAACTAAAGATATAGAAAAGGCACTCTATGGATTGTGGAGCCGGTGGCCGACCATGATAACTCGACAGAACAGCGACGGGGGCCCAAATATGAGTGAAATGTGATACAATTATGGATTTGTCTATGGTTATTGGTGACAGCACCGGAGCATCTAAAGTTGGTGACAAAGTGAAGGCCGGAGGTGGATATATAGTGGACTGATAGAGTCGTATAAGAGTAGTTCACGTAGAAAGTGCAAGTGATTGCATAGCTGGATATGCTAAAGACAGTCTTGCTTGGGACGCTGGGAAAGCCATCTAACGATCGATATCCTGGATTGTGGATACTTTGTTACCAACGCAACTGTCAGGAAGCACAAATGACTGAGTGACTGGAGATGCGGGAGAGCGATACAACTGGGCAGAGGGCTAACGTCAAGCAGAAGAAACACTGGAAGGAGGACCACTTCGTGCTCCGTGATGTGGTTGGCTGACGGGGGAAATGATACTCAAATGATGGTTCTGTTTAGATAAATGGAGTGGCGACATGGAAGTTGCTCAGTGGATGAATGATCTCTTCAAGAGTTCGTCAGGAATTGTGACTTTGATAATACAGATATCTGAATAGTGAAACCATTTTATGTTTCTGGGCACAAAATCTGATAACTGGACGAGGTAGAGTTAGGGTAAAATGGGATCAATCCATATAGATAGAAGGCAAATCGGCGGAGATGAATGTCGGTAGTAGCAATTAGTAGCGTATTTCCCTGAGCCAAGTGAAAATGTGTGCATATATCGACTTGGGACATGACCGGGTGTGTGGCATATCTTGTTCGGGAACGTTGGAGGAGGCTTGGGGCGGCAGCAATATGGTGCTTGGGATTTTGTCTTCCAAGCAGCAAGTGGTACTAGTGGGTGAGGTGGTTTAATCTTCTGAATGCACAATACGACCAGTTTTGAAAGGCCTGATGCATCAAATAAAAGGACAAAAATGAGAACTGCAGGGGACGGGAGCTAGAGAGCCACCTGTTACACTGAGACTTCGTGACTTTCTCACATTGAATTGTGAAGAATCGACCACTGGGGAATTCGGAACATGGTTAGATATAAAGAGCAGGAGCGAGAGGGATTTATCAAGGCTTGTAGGTATAAGTTATACGTTACGAACCGGGCGAGCTCTCAGGGCCGGCGCACGGAATCAAGGGCCACCGGAAGTACAGCGGAAACCAGCGAGACTAGTCTCTGTGAGTCCGTAAACCCAAACATAAGGGACAAACCGTTGTCAAGAATTGGGAGAGTATTTCACAGTGCAGTGGGAAGATATTGCATCACATCCAATATTCTAAAATTGGGCTTTAAGACAAAAGGAAGAAGAGGAGGAGGACGCGTGCAAAAATCGCCCCAACTCCTGTTTCAGGTATGTGAATGAGGTTGAAATGTTGATTAGAAGTTTGGGGGGGCTAAATATAAGGAACTCAGAACTAAGGCTGCATAACTAAAGTACAGAACAGAGGACAAGAAAGATGGAGTAAAGGAAATGTGGCGGGGGATCGAAAAATAACTTCTGGAGGCACATGACAGATTTCCTCCAACTCAGAGAGAAAAATCCCGGATGACCCAGCTAAGTGGGCTCCGGTTGTTCCACGAGCATGCAGAAAGAGTGATCACTCTCGTTGTGAGAAGACCTCACGGAACCAAAATGAAAAACTGACAGATTTTCAGGGCCACTGGTAGCGAAAGAGCCTGGCCACTCAGTAAAGAGAACAGGAACTCAGCCGCAGGAATCCAGCGACAGCACGAAGAACCTTCGAACAGCCGTGGCCAAAAAGGTCAAGCAAAACCAAAAGAGCTACTGCAGGCGCCCTCAGTCATGGGCATCGCTTAGGAATGGAGTGGGACCCCCGGCCTTGAGGAATAGGAAGGCCATGTGAAGACGATCAAAGCGAAGCCGATGCTTAGAGTCTACATTTCAAGTAAGTGCAGGGACTTATGGGAGCGAACAAATATTTGCTCCCGCCTTTTCCAACCTGCAAAAAGTGGAAGGGACAACAGAAAACTATTGTAAGAACTTAGCATGCGTAAGTCTGCGGGGCTAAACGTCATACACCCAGCCATTGTACAGCATTTGGCTGCCATGGTCGGCGGAAGTCTCCGTTCTATACTTCGCTACGCTCAACCAAGGGGTATTACGGTTACACTGGAAGTTAGCCACTGTTGTCGCCATTCACAGGCAAGAGTTGGGATCAGAAAGCGGGAATTACCGCCCTGCGCGCCTTACATACACTCTCCGCAATTTTTAGACCGACTGGCGGGGAACACAAGTAAACACTTAATGGAGACACAGGTTCCTCCGTAAGACACAGCTCTGGGTTCTAGAGAACAAAATGTGTCTCTCAAACCTTATAGGAGTCCTAAATGAAAACATTACCCACCTGGATGGGGGAAATATGATCGAAGTTTGGCAGTTAGACTTAGTCAAGGCCTTTGACTCAGTCAGCCATCAACTTCTGACGAGGAAACTGGAAACCTCTGGGAAAAAAAGACAATTACACAGGTGGTTATCAGCTCTGAAGTTTCTTTGTTTTGGAAACCAGCGTTTGAAAGGCACCAGCTTCAGTCTATGGAGTACTTTAAAGGTCAATTTCAGGCTCACCATTTTTCTGTTTTGCATTAATGATTTAGCGAAGGATTTGTAAGTTCAGGGTTGCAAAAGCCTAACAGTGGAACTGGCGCAGACAGTCAGTGGGGCGAGTAAATCGGATAAGTTCTTTAAAGCTAACAAGAGACATCTACTAACAGAGCTTTCGTGGTACCGACGGCAATAAAATGAATGCGACCAATCTTATTTGAGACGATACCTTCAACAGGGGACTTGGGTGTCAGGATGACTGCAGACTTCAGGCGTGCTGAACGGTGCAAACTGGCATCTCACGAGACAAGAAGTGAGTTTCTCTGGCTGCGCCCAACATGGTCCTGCAGAACGGTGGAAACGTTCATACATATGTACAACGCAGCGGTGGGACGGGCTGTACGTGGAATCGGTATGGCCAAGGAAAGCCTCCCGGATAGAGGCCCAATGTGGCTAGACGAAATGATTCAGTCTTAAATAGGATGCTTGCGCGTGTACAGCCCGGGTGGTCAATGAGGACAGATCAGTGGCCGTCAAGCTAACTGAGCCAAAGTCCTTCGGTTAGTGATCCAGAAACCGGAAAGATCATACAACAGGCCCCGGAACAGCTTTCTTATTCAATCTCGTAGGTGCGTTGTGGAGTCCACCTGCATCAGAAAATCCGTTCATTATTTAAAAGCGTTCGGTTAGGTCTTGTACAATATGGAGAGGACAGTCATAGACATCCTAGAGATTGATTGTAGTTTAGCCCCGTTAGACGTACGAATTACCCAGTGAAAAGAGGCGGACTTGCTCCGTGACCTTAGTGTCCTTCACAGTAGGTAGCAGCCTGAGCTGCATGTCATCAGAACCGGAGGCGCACAGAAACTGTTCAGGGCGGCAGGAACTTTTAGTTCTGCGGGTCTCCGGATATTGGATAAATCCAGATAATAGCCTACTAAAAGGGCAACAGGCAAGTGTTCCAAAGGTTTCCAAAAATCGATGATATCCGGTGGTATAGGAACAACAGCTTAAATACTGAAACCGCCTAGATTGTTGGATACCTGTAGATGGTAGAATCAATCTAAGTGCACAGTTAGATACGGAAACAGGGATTCGTCTGTCTTCCAGCAGAGCAGTTAGAACCGTCTTCCAAAAGGTTGAAATGAATTTATCTCGCTCTGGAGCGTGCCTGAGGCTCTTCCAGCTACGAGTTATCATCACAAATCCTGAGCAAACGGCCAGCAACTTCTTGGCGTCAAGCAGCGTACACAATGCCCAGAGCTAAGTACTAATCACTTGTGTGTAACTGCAATAGTTTTATCGGTGAGGTCATGAATGCCAACTCATTCATCCCTGGGTCACCGCAAGTATCCCAGGCTTCCTCGACGGTACACCCTATTCGACCTGCAGGGAAGCTCAGGATGCTCTCTTGGTGGTGATACGACTTCGGTTGCTCCGTTCGCGAACCCTACGTCTTTAACCCTGTCGTCCAAGGGTTCGCAAACCCCCGCCGTGGTGATATACTACAGCTAATTCCTGTTGGATGGCCACATTCGATATGCGCACAACAAGGCTTTCACCAACTTCAGGGACAAAAGCCATTATTTCTGACCCCACGCAGAGGTCCTTATTGATCACGAGGAAGGGAAAATGCCGCAGCACAGCTTCGCCCTGCCCAAAGTTCACTTGCGGGACCCTATACTCCAAGCTAACCGGGAAGCTTTATAGATGACTTTTGTAGGCGGCTGATGAACGTGTCTCCCATTGGGTCTGGCAGAGAAATACCAACGTTATCCCCTCCATTGGACAAATGGAGAAGACGCAAGTCGTTTTACAGATGCAAGGTGTATTCTATACATCGTGGCACCAAAATAGTGCCGATGCGAGAGATACACCGAACGGAAAAACGAAACGCAACGGCTGTGCAGAAAGCGAACCGCGAGCGCGTACAATCGGCGAACGACCGAAAGCGAAGGTGATTCAAAACGAGGTCCACGGAAACCTCGGAAATGTCAGTCCAGTAAAACGTACGCAACTGAACAACACTATGGGGTATATGTCAAAAGTCGGAAAAGATGGTAGAGAGAATAGATCCAAAATGGTGTCCAGAAAACAGCCACCTTCTCAGAACGATCTAAGTCACTATAGCCTGTACCAGTTATGGGGCCTAGCATCAATGCTATAGATTTGAAGTCTGACCCAAAAGCCTCAGATCCGATAAGTGGGGATGGTGGTTTACGGTCCAAAGTCTTACGGAAATTTGAGTAGCATACTTCCACTCTGGTCCCCTTGTCTATAATCCCTGTCGTTTCTTGAAGAAAGCTGAACAGGTCCGTCGAGCTCCAGCACACATTAGAGAATCTGTGTTAACCAGTCTCCACCGATTGAAAGTAACTAGGTGGGCGGTTTTTACCTGCTCAGTGCCCCCTTTGCTACCTTTAAAAAAGTACCGATGTCCTACTGGCAGATCAGACGGAGCCGTTTTTTCCTCCCTATCCTTATAGACTGGACACGATGATTGCCCGTTCCTGTCTCCTGGCCTCCGTGGATGTGCTGAAGAGCTCGGTCAGGGGCCTACAGGTAGGTCAGCTAACCGTTTCGAGAAGGCCCGGTGGATGCCACCAGGCCCTGTAGGTTTTGTTGTCCTCAGTCCGCCTCAGTTCACCACTTTGGGTATCTGAATCGCCGACTCAGCGAGTAAATTGAATAAGTGGTTTAGAGAACTATCACGGCGACTCCGGAACCTACCGAAAACCCCGAAAATTGAACCGCAAGCACTGCTTGGTCATGTTGAAGTTCAGTTTCGATACTCGTTTGTCTACATCTCGCTCTTGTACGGCGTGATTCCATCAATAGTGTATATGATAGTGTCATAAAGTTAATAAAGGAGAGGGTAGGGAACCGACCGAGAACCAAAAATCTCTCTCGGCCATCGTAGTTAACGGTTGGGATAAACTGCCCAAAGACTTCATAGGTGCCCTGTCAGTCGTGACATCTTGGCGGAATCTAGTAGGTAAAAGGGGAGACATATTTTCAAAAAGCTCGGCGCACATTCACCTCGTCTCAACTTTTGAAACCTTTCTTTTGCTTCCCTTCTTCGTTTCTTCTTCCATCCGGCATATGTCTTCACTTCCATCCAAGCCGTCGTCTGTTCCCCCTCCCCACCTTATGCTTGTTGCAATTAGCCTTGGTGTAATTCAGTAACCCTTTCAACCTCCAGCTTTTTACTGAGGAGACACCGGCCGCTAGCAGATAGATACAAGACCATATTACACCCATTTTACCGGCAAACATTTGGAGTGGGCGTCCTCCTCACCGTTTTAAGCGCCATTTCATTGAAGAAGGCTCAACCTGTTCATCGGTTGCAGCTCTGGTCAGAGCACTGATTTGAGTCTACCGCGCAAGATTGTGGACAATATCAGGCGAGATACAGCAAGCATTGTAACGACCGGTCGTGGAAAATCCCCCTAAAACCGTTGCAGCTCCACGTTTTCTTAACATCACTCACCTGCCTGCACTACTAAAGTGTCTCTAAGCACTGTTTGTTTTTATGGACCAATTGTTGTTTGTTCGCGCCCAGAGCGCTGCTTTGTCATATCCTTGCTCTGGACCTGCATGACGCACGTGCTCCTCGCTCGCAAGCCGAAATTTGGCTCTCGTTTTTTGAGTCCTTGTGATCTCATAATTTAGGTTTGTACCTGTTTGGTGTCATTGCTCATTCAATAATCCAGTATCGTAGAATATCACGGATAATCGCTTTTTGATTTCGGGATCCTTTGTGAATTTGACTACGCATTGCTCAAACGTGTTACACTATCCAGTGCACCGAACCCAGCCTATCTGGACGGCCACCATTACTTAAAGTTAAGCAAGGTGCAACTTCGACCCTAAGGCAGCTCCGCAGGCACAGTCACACCCAAAGGGATAACGCATCCATTTACTACCGGGTGTAGCCCCGAGGAAAGCGGTGTGATAACCAAACCCTGAGGAGGTCAACAAGGATAACGGTAACAGTGTGATCGCAAACATATTGAAATTCGTTCGGGGTGTAAACCGGGTGGACGGTGCGGCAGAAGTTGCACTTCTCTACCAATATTTGCTTAAGCGGGAAGACGTAGTGGCTGCTTCACAAGCAGTCTTGAAGATCCTACAAAAAATAATTCTTTGCTGAAGCAGTATGGTCGGTTTACCTTCATCCAGAAACTGTGAAACTCGTGGCAGGCTTATTGTCGCCCGATACCCATTTTCATCGCTTCCATTTTAGACAGCAAATTCCCAAAAACAGAAAAACACCGGTTGTGGACGTCAAACAACGGCCCCTAGACCGACGTTAAGTCCTACAGAACTGTCAGCCCAAGCGGCGCAGTCATTAAATGCACGAAAGGCCTAATCAGCGGTCGCTTTTTAGCCATATCGTTGGGAAAGGCGTGCTAATTGATGCACGACAAGGCTTCGTCGATGGTCGCTCCTGTTATAGGTAAGTGCTTATTGTTAGCTTTACAAACTTGAAATACTTCCTGGAGTTTAGCACCAGCCTCTTTGATGGAAGACCATATTTCGAATTCTGCCGTCCGTAGTTCAGCAAAGCTTTCTACGCTGTAAATCACAGGCCGCTGACATTAAAACTCCACCTTTGTTCCGTGTGGCCCAACGGAAAGTACGACCAGACTTCACGGAGGGCAGAATCCTTCGATTCAAGGTTACTGACGGCCATTCCAGCCCTGGCTGGATGGTCAGTGGCGTTTCACAAGAATCATTCCTAGTCCCTCTTCTGTTACAGCCTTTCATAAAAGGCCTCACGAACTCCCAAAAATACCCAAGCTGCATAGTCCCGGGCCTTGTCAAAATTGAAAGCTCCGGGGAACAGAAGCTACTTGGCAGTGGACCTACTAGCGAGGGTACACTGAGCCACGCAACAGGACCTTTGAATAAAAGTCTCCAACTACCAGGCATCTGAAACCATCAAGTACCTTGAGTATAGAATAAACGAACTGTGGGCTACTTGAGATCCAATAGTTGTACCCCCAAAAACTGACAAGTCCTGACATGGAGGAAATGCGGTCAACGATCTAGTAAGCGATTAGCTTATTGCCAAGATTCGTTCCTCATGGATAGGGCCCAGTGACCTCAAGGCAAAGAGTAGCCTGGATGGGCGCATAACCCAAATTAAACGAGTGCTTTGTGGATTCTACGGTACAATTTATCTACACTGGGAGGTGGTTTGATCAGGCTTGGTCACAAAACCTGCAGCAGGACATGAACTGCGTAGAAGGGCACCAAGGCATTTCCACCAAAAAGATGGAGGACCAGAGGTGCACTTAACGTGAGAAAAGCCCTGCATGCAGCAATCTATTTTTCATGAAAAGAGGAGGGTTGATAGGCAGCATGGTTAGGACCTTTAAATTTACGAAAGGTACCAGAACAGTCAATCAGCACACAATATTCCCCTCCGAGCCCAAGGACGGCTTGAGAGACCACGAACTTGATCCAGACAAACCATGGAATCGAAATTCCTTACAAACCTTGTATTAAACCTTCCGAAGGAGCTGCCCTTGGTAGTCATCCCCGACCACGCCGTCTTCGATTTCAAGGGTGCGCTGGACACAGAGCAGCTTGACTTGTTCCTGCATTGTAGACAAAGCAAAGGCAGACGGTTGAGCAACGACAGCTTAATGCAAATAAGGCTGCTTTCTTGCCTCTGCTAAATTTGCCCTGCGAAAAAAATCGGAAAATCCCTTCTGGTTAGACCATTTGTTTGGAAATTGATCCTGTCATCACTCAAATCTCGTCTCATCACTTTCGGCAGCGCTACAACAAATAAGGCTGTATATGGCCACAAAGAAGGAAGGCGTTTGCTGCAAAAGAGTCGTGACCTTGCGGGAAGGAACTGATATTAAGTCAAAAAACCATAAGAGAGTAGTGGCTACCGGCCTAGAGGAAAAGTTCCTAGAACCCAAATAGAAAAGGCTGCCTCAATGCAAGCTTTTTTCGGCACCTCTATCTACGCCATCTGGATGCCTCACAAAATATCGAAAACCTTGAATCCCGACCACCGAAGCCGACGAAATGAGTGGTGCGACAAAAGACTGCCAAAACAACAAACAGGTAATAGGTGTTCGGCCAGACATTAAGGAAGTTCATTCCCTGGGAAGCAGAGATCAGGAACTGAAAGGCTATTTTCAGTTTCTGGGTCGAAAGAGGCAGGCGAGTGCCTCCATTTCACTGCACAACACCTCATAGCATGTCTTGAGCAGACAGCTGACAGCCACAATGATGTTTAATCAAAGCAAGCGTGGGGTCCATTTGATGTACTTACTGAGTCTTTGTTCTCAAGAGTTTTCCCTCCTTTGTGTTTTGCTGATGGAACAAAAGCCACCCTCGTGTAAGCAACACTGATCCTAGCATATTACACATAACTCACAAGCATTCAATTTACACCCAGTTCTAACCACTTCGGATCTGAGCCCAATACGTATCAAGAGTTAGTTTTAGAGTTGCTTTGCGGCTAGAGACATAGCACACTAAAGTTTCCTTTTAATTTACTTTTACGCCAAGCCGAGTGAGCTATTCTTGCTGTGCTTATCACAGTCATAGCATTCTATTCAACTGCCAATGGTTTTTGTGCTTTTCCTCCCTGTTCTATCTAACCAGCCATTTTGTCTCGCTTTCCTCCTCCAAGTTCACCATCTCAGTTATCTTCGCAGTGAACTCGGTAAAAATCGGAGAACCCAAGTATCCTTCAAGAGAACACCACCACCTCCCCGACGGGGAATAAGTGAGGAAAGTGACTGAATGGATGCCTAAAAATGTGGAAACAATTCTCTGCCTCCGACACCACAATTTGCTAAAAGATAAACTGCAGACAGCTATAAGCTATGGATACACATATGCTCAAGCACAATGAAGTGACCAAGGCAGATCTGGGCAGATGTTCTTGGAGAGGATTAGTGTGAAATGAACCCGAGATGGGCCTGTCAGTAGCACTTGAAGAACAATTACTGGGCGGTTAGCAACAAGCGAGCAAACTCGGCACGCTCCGGAGCAGAAACGAAGACTGGGTGACACTGCACTGAGCAGAAGTCACCAATCATCCCAGGCACAGAGAATCTCGAGAGAAATCGGCCGCGGTTGAGGGAAAAAAGAAAAGTCCGCAATGTTCCCCTCCATTTGATCTCGACCACCGGGGCTGGTGGTTGTAGCAGCCAAAAAGACCGCAAGAGCTAGAGACTAAGTCTGAATAGCTACGACGGGTACTGAACGAAGCCTGGTCCCGCGGATCCCAAAGTCGAAAACTGATCGACCCACCAAAATCCCCGTAAATATTTTCCCAGGGTCGTATAGTGTACATCTTGCGTGGCTGAATCAGTCACATGGTGCAGATGGGTTTATCCATGCACCATGAGCATCCGCTCGTGGTTTTCCCCTGTCCCGTTCGTCCTGCACTTGCTCATCCGATGCTATTCAATACCAATGTTGGTACTGTTCTATGCGTCAACCACATGCGTGTCACTTTGTGCCCGGCTGATATTCATTGACAACAGACTTTTGCTTGGGCGTTCTTGTCCTGGTGCTGAGGCTCTCTCTCACTGCTTTTTGGCTATGGATAGACTTTCCTTGTACATATTTGCTTTCTCCTATCTACCGAATTTGGAACAAATTAGTAGGTGTTAATCAGAGCTCTAACAGTGAGCCTGAGCCAACATCCAGTCCAAGTTGCAAAAGTAGACGTAACATGAAATCCGACAACAAAACGCCATTGGATAGGGCAAAGAATGCCGGCAGAAATACTTGTCACTTCATATCCTCCCGATAGAAAGTGTCCGCTAGCCTAATTGGGCCAAGGAATTTCCTCAGCGTAGCGGCCGGAAACGACTTCCGGATGGGCCAGGCCGCGGGCGGTCACTCCAAGAGAGATCAACCATAAAAGACCGTATTCCAAAGAAAACGGAGTAAAGCTGTCCGTTTCATCATCACACGAAGCCTTAAAAAACTCGAAAAGATTTGCCTACAAGCAGAACAGGGAAAGCATAATATTGGCTAAGCCCTGGCGGATAAGGCGCATTGAACCTGTAGCGGTGGCCATCTGCGCTCATACTTTTGAACGCTGACTGCCAGGGGCGGTGGCCATTTGACCGTTGCTCTTGCGCACGTTCTCACCCGCGCTCCCAAATAAACGCTAACCACTATCTCTCCCAATCGCCCTATCGTTCTCACGGTTCGTGGAGAATACCGTACTGGTTAACATATTCGCATATTTCCGAGCATTAGAGTAACGTGCAAGTGGTCCCAGCAGTACAAAGGACCGAAGAACGCGTTTGCCAAGGAAACCGTGAAGTGGGGTCTGTAAAGAACAAATACTGGTAATCCTTCCAAATGTTCCACATGCCTTGTGAATTTGACTATATTTACCATCACCTTGAAAATTTCGCTCCTATACCACACTTGTTCACGTTTGTTTATCCATGTGAGACATTTGAATTTGGCCTTAAACCTTTTCTGACCGTCGTGGTCGACCCACAGGGCTCTGAGCCTTTGGGTTTTACTGTGAAATCTATTTGGCCGCGTACTTGAGGCTTGTATATATTTGTACTCTTTATGAATTTCAATTTGGTGCCGTAGAAACTACAAATCAATCTTGTACTGGTTCTGGGATTTGTTTGAATTGGCTTCGCGTTGTTCGACTTGCGAGAGTTGTTTTACAAGGCCTGCCCAAACTTACAAACTCACCTCAAACCGGAATTTTGAAACCTGAAATAGCAGGAATACCGAAACTGTGAAATGGCACGTTAACTGTGCCGCAGAACGGGTTTGCATGGACATGGTAAATTGAGGAAGATAATTAGCAGATTAGAATTTGTTCAATACTGGCAGTTTTTGTTTTGCCCGTCCTCGGTGGTCCTGAGTGTTAGAAGCTCCTCAGCATGCGTAGCTATAAGGCTGTACCTGGCCACATTACGTAAGGTAGCGGATGAGTCATTGTAGGGACGCAAATTTTCAACAAGTTAATTGCTCTAGCGCAAAAAACCAGCATCCTTAATAAGAACAATGCGGTAGTCAACAAAAAGTAATGCGGAAAGCAACTAAGTGAGGAATCCTCACTCGCACAAGATGTTTTAGTGATACATTCACGAATATGCTGTTGACAAAAATCCGGTACGGAAGTAACAATGTGCGAGCACACTTATTTACTTTTTCGTCTAAAGTTACGAAAAGTTTTTCAGTCGCGCAAGCTAAAACTGAACCAATCAAAACTAGATTTTTAGGATACGCATCTCCCGTTCCCCTCTCTCCGAGTGAGTTTCTACCCACGCTGATTTTACCTTTGATCTGAATTCACTCTTACCACCACGGATATGACCAATGCGTCATTAAACCCAGGCAAGGTTACCCTCCCCGGGAATAAGACGACTAGCTCTCCGGGACCGGGGTTTCATCCGTAAACCACAATGGAACAGTTTTTCCTAAAGCACTGTTTAGAGGTGAATTAAGCTTAAATCTCAAAGACTAGTTGCACTGCCAGAAGAGCAGAATTTCACTGTGAACACTCTCATGGATGAAATAACCAGTTTGAGGGGTCTGGTAATCAAATCTCTGTTGGTGTAGAAGGGGGCTCACATGGTCTGCAGAGCATCTGGGTGTCCGACTATCGATGCTGCAAATATTTTGCAAGACACTGCTAAATGCTTAATGTCAGCCATCCCTTTGGGGCTGCCTTCCAAGGCAAAACCACCATCAAGATACACCCAAGTGTTTGACTGCCTTGCACTACAACGCCCAATTATAATTCTGTCAACTCGGCTGATAACCACAGGGACCAACAGGGTTCACAAAACTTCTAAAGAAGGGGCCTCCAGAGGGCCAGCCAGACAGATTACTTCCCGAATGATAAAGCCAAAAAGGGAAGTAAATAACCCAATGGAGCCTTGGCGTAAAGGTCACTTCACACGAGCTTCTGTTAGGACAAAGCCAAGTTTACCTTCATAGCGCGTAAAAATTCCTTGCCCTTGAACTGATATCTAACTGCTTGCAGGTATCAGGCTAGCTACTTCCACATTACGTCGGCCTTCACCGACTTTTGGTTTTGTTTCACTTTCAGTCACAGACATTTTGTTTTCTCCTCTGCTTTTGAACATTCCCACTCGAAGCACTTTGTGAGCACCTAGCGAGACTGCGAGGTCGACCGACTCAGTGCAGT
Source organism: Fasciola hepatica (assembly GCA_948099385.1). Classification (NCBI taxonomy): domain Eukaryota; kingdom Metazoa; phylum Platyhelminthes; class Trematoda; order Plagiorchiida; family Fasciolidae; genus Fasciola; species Fasciola hepatica. The sequence goes on along the minus strand of CANUEZ040000126.1, from coordinate 1,291,811 downwards.
TTGTTATATTATTGTTTGGTTTCACTCGCTCCTCGCGTTGATAGACCATGGATGTTCTTTTCGTTCACTTTGATTTTTGGCTACTACCCTCAGGAAAGTGGTAACCGGGACTGGTCACGAGTGCAGGCAATAATTTAGCTATCTGAACCATAGGACGGGAATTTTCTGTCTGTTTTGACCAGCTTAGTAAGAGTTTTGCCCCAATTTCGATTACGTATGGACCGAATAGTGACCAAGGCGCCCTTCCAGGGGTATGACCGTTATCTGTCTATATTTTTATTCTGTAGTTGATCTGTCAAATTGGCACGGCAATCTTGTTTCCACTTCAGTTCTGCGTCCTTTGAGCCACACATTGATTTCACGCTCCACGTTGCTATACAGAACAACAGAAGTGTGTTATTTGGTGACTAGAGCACTGGATCTTGCAGCAAACCTCAGCAGAACCAGAAAGTTAGAGTTCCTAACCATACTAGGCCTGTAAGCCTATCGAATCATGATCGGATGTTCTGCATCCTGCCTGCTATCCAGGTATTTCGCCGAATGGATCCAGCTCAGCGTACGCCTCCAGATTCGCCTTTAGTATCCGGCCTCCAGCCGCCGATGACACCTCTTGTGACATGCTTATTATGATAAATCGCCCCTATCCAAACCCAAGAACCAACCGCCAGCCTCCCTCTCTGCTGGATTCTACGGCAAGAAGGCCAAAGCTTCAGAAGCGAATAAGACTGCTTTCAGCCAAAAACCGGGTGCAAACAAGAGGGTGCGGAATGACGAGACCCGCGGAGTTCAAGCTGATAAACCCCGAAATGCATCCGGTTCGTCTCGGAATTTAAGATATACAGACCGTCTATCTGTTATACTACCCCCCGGGTTAATAGACGTTCAAGCCTGCCAACCTCCTCAATAGTTTGCACCCCCTTGGTCCACCAATATTCGTAACATTATCCCGAATTCTGAGTAAAGCGCAGCCAAAATTACCAACCTCAATTTAAAAAAAGTGTTTTCTCAAATTTACGGTACCGGACCGGCGAAGTACAAACACACTATATGTATACAAACCTCAACTTTATTTCCAAGACGATCAGCAATCGAGAACCAAAGTTCTGCAAAATTCACGCCCGAAATATGACTTTTACGGCAGCCAGTAGTCAAGTCAAAAAGGTTCCACGACACACATGAGCAAGATATAAATTAGTGTCCAAATTTGGATGATGACGTGTGTTGCAGGAAGCTCGGAGGTCAACAAACAAATCGTACAGTCTGACTTAACAAAGTTAAAGCCACTGGGGAGGATTTTCAAAGAGCATATCACAGTAACCTCGGTTACTGAGTTCCCAAAACCATTTTCCCCGCCTAGCCCCTGTCCTTTCTCCCCCTTGAAACCGCAAATTAGTTATCCCTAGCAGTTTCGCGACCCCTTCTAAGCATGCTCTTGAGTGTTTTCACACCATCTACCTCAGCTTTTCAATGAAGTCCAAGAACTTCGCCGGATAGCCACGGATAACACGCCCCACCCCGGATACATTCGGCTCTGAAATATTTATCCCTGGATACTCCGTAGTTATGGGAGACTCCAGCAGAGGTTGCGCTGGGAGGGATGTTGTATACTGGGACAACTCCACTCCTGCTTGCTTTGGTCCATTACGCCCCCGCAAGCAATCCTACTAATAGTCTGTAACGCGTGGACTTATCAGCTCCTTGAAGACTCTGCAGGTCTCACTCATCTCTTAATCACGGGCGAATTCAAATAACCAAGTAATGACTTGTCTAGGGCTCAGACCCTGGACTTCACCTTCGGTGAACCCCTTACAGCCTTAGTTTTTGAGAACTCACCGGTACAAAACCCAACTGATCCGACCAGGTATCTCACATGCCAGACTTCCCCCCCGCTGTATTTAGTCCCCGCTGTATTTAGTCCCCACTAGTAAGCGGTTCCAAGTAAAAGTGGTGCACCCATGCCAACTCTTGTTAAGTGACCACATCCCCCCCCGGATTTGAATACGTTGTTAATTGGCCCTCGCTTCTCTCGTAGGACAAAACTTCGAGGACCCCCAGGAAGACCAGCCTGACCAGGTCGTTGCTTTGCTCTGCTCCCAGTTGAATCCAGCCAGCCGTAACTATTCTCAGTTTCTGGTTAGGCTGTAACCTATCCTCCTCCCAACATCCCCAGGTTCGCAAGTAGGTCCGCCCTTCAAGGCTCGAATATTATTCACCGGTCCCCAACCCGAATCTCTAAAGGAAATTTTCCCACTATTTTTGGCACTTACATCTGTCCTCGCCTCGAGTGCGGTAGCCAAATTGCATGCTTCCACCCTGCACGAGGTCGTGAGATCCAAAAATGGTCCAGACGGCCTTCACCACGGCAGTATGGGGTCCGTCCCGAGTATCCTATCCCATCCACTCTCTATTCTTCAGTCTCTAACCCTTGGCTTAAGAGGCTTTAGAGGCGACCTGTTTAAGATACTTCACTTTTGTGAACCAAGGCAAAACGGTTGCATCTTCCGCACCTGCCTATTCTCCTATCCTTGTGGTCAAAACAGAAGGGTCTTGAACCAAGAACTCATCCCACCCCAGGAACTAACATTTTAGGCCACTTGGTCGTCACCACGTGAAAAAAGCCTGTGGAAGGCACTGCAGTTTTACAAAACAAAACTATCTTCAGTAAAAATTTAGACCTTTGCCCTGGTTTGCCAAGGTAGCTACTTCTCCGAAAACGATAACGAAAAGGGTAACGGTCTTTTTTATGCATCTCCATTCCCGCAAAGGAGCTCCCGGTAGTAAACCCTGCCGTATGCCATACGTATCTTGGTTTTTGATCGTTCCCCCTGCTCTCCGACTGCTATTACCCTCTCTTTAGCCCGGAGACTCCGACAGGCGAAAATGAATTCACAGTGAATCGGGAAAGTTGGGCTCAGGGCCTCGAAACCCTGTGACGCTTCAAGACTTCATACCCCGGGGGCTTTGCCCAAAACATTGCCAGAGCAAATACCCGGATACACGTTAAGTTCAGACAAGCTGTCATTCTCAATTCTGACCTGAACTGAACCACGAGTGCGCGATTCAAAACTTGCCTTGAGATTCCCAAAGTAAAATTGTTTCATCTTTCCAAGCTAGGCGAAAGTTCGACCTGAAGTTCACTCAAATATCCCTCAAGTACCTATACCAGGATGGACCGGCATCTTCTCCGCCCAAATAGACAAAGATGGAAGAAGTGGAAACTCGGTGACAGCGCAACTGTCCGGGGGCAAAATTGGCTTCAGCCACACAAATTCTAGAGCTTATGGAAATCTGAGGTGGTCCAAATCACGTTGACCTGAAGAAGGCTTGTTTTTACAGCGACCTTTCCCCCAGCAATAAGGAGGATGCACAACTGTTTCGCCGTATGGACAATTTAATGAACTCGGACTTCAGGGAATAGTACTTGGAGATTGCAAGATGCCTGAAGTAGACTAGAACAGCAAATTAGAGCCGACAAGGACAGTGGCTCACTGCTGACGGACTTACTGCACAGGGTTTGACACAATATATTAAGGAGGAAACGAGGTGAAGACGCGACCGAGGGTCTTCCACCCCATACCTCGAAATCATCAGATACCCGAGGGATATAGCAAGTCTAACCGCGGAAACTTCCCTCAGAAGCGGCGACCACGAGGTGCTAAGATAGAGATAAGATAAAGGTTCATTTCGGTGCCCCTGGAAGCATACCTCGTTGCGTGATCAAGCGGTGCTAGTGGGGTTCCAACGAGACCATTCGGATGGTTAGTTAGATATGTGCAGAAAAAAGAGAGTAGAGGCTTTACTGATGGCATAGATGGATGACCGGCAAAAGTGAGTATCAAGGTCAGATGGTCACACTGTCTAAGAATAAGTGAAGTTGGTTGGGTAATGGGAATACGTAAACAAGTAGGGTAGGGGTGGATAAGCATCTGGGTAAACTTTCAACAGAGAGCAGCTTGACAGGGCAACTTCCTAAAATGCACGGAAGAAGAATCTGAAAGCATATGGTGGTGACTAATGCACACTTGAGGCAAAAATCCAAAGGCCTGGAAAACGTAGAAATGTTATTTAAAAAGAATTACGGAGCTTGCTATGAAGAAATGAAGTGCGCACATGATCCAGAAAATCCGATTATGCGCAATGAGGGTGCTTAGTTTCCAGCAAGGATTGAGGAAAGCGCACTCATAATTGAGTGTGAAGTAGATGCTTCGTGGTAGAAATTCCGCAGACTGGAGTGGCAGAAGATGGCGACTGGGTGAAACTGGATTCAAATGATGGATTGGCTGAGGTTACTGTGTGACTGAGAAGTAGGAAGTGTAAATTAATGACGACTCAAATATAAAAGTGGAAATACGGTAGTCTAATAGATCCACTTAAGAGTAGTGCATGAAGGGAACTGTCGTGATATGCGGATGAATGCACAACTGAATGTGTTGAAGAAAGTCTAACAGGGTATATTAGGGAAACAGTCGGATGATCGATTATCTGAAATATGGACAAACAACCTCCAAAGCTGCTGTCATCAGAAGTAAGTGACTGAATGATTTGATATGCCCAAGAATAAACGATATGACACAGTTAAATAAAGGGCCGGCTTCATACGAATAGAGCTCCAGAGGGAGGACCAAGTTTGGTTATTGATGTTACCGGCAGGTGAGACGAACGAGTGTCCGAACCGCCACAAATGGATCAGCCACGATCTAGCCGGATGTTTCAGGACAGGACAAGTCCAACACGGTAGCCAAGGGTTCCAGCCTTCAAAAGTCTCCACTTCTCGGCACAACCAGGTTGAGGTTACCGATAGCGGGAGTGTCTCTCAGGAACATTTCACAGGGACGACGAGGGGCGAAACGCCTTAATCACGGAGTCCCCATGAGAAAAAAGAACCTGCTAGAGCCATAGTGCTCACGAATGCAGACACTTCGGTCGGGGCACTTTCTGAGCGACAGCAAGTCAAAGCTACCGGGACCTCCAGGTAAAGTGGCCCATGCACAACCGGAGGCAAAGAAAAAACTGAAGATTGGCTGGGAACTAAGTTCCAAGCAGGCTAGACCCCCCGGCGAACTGGGAACTCCCCAGGGAGCATCGAAGCCACTCGTTCAGTGCACCATCATAGCCAGCGTAGGAAACAGTTGGTGATAACTGAGGGCCCGCGAGCGTGAAAGCGACGTGATTGCAACCACGGAGACAAAGTTGAGACCCAACAAAGACCTGTGGGGCCTCTGCCCACCTATCTACGTTCTCAGCGGGACGGACAGGCTGGAAGCACAGGGCTGGGGGCGTGTCACCACCCACGGCGCAACCGTACGCCCAAGGTGGGCGGACCCGACTCAGCCTACGCAACACCTAAGCCATAGTGATCCAGGTTATTCTGAGCGGTTAACATCTTAAAATAGCTAGTATTTGCCACAGCCTTTCCTCCAGTGATAAGGATGATGGACAAACGTATCACTATATAGATAACCCGATGGACTTGAGCCATAAGGTCTTGGTACTGTGAGATTTCAAAGAGCCTGGAGAAGATTGGATCAACGAATTAGCACCTGGGAGGACATCTGGATCATTATTCTTGGACTTCCTGCACAAGAAGGGTTTGAAGCAACAACTAGAGGAAGAAACGAAGTGGCGACATGGATAGAAGGCCGCCACTCTAGGTCTGGCAGTCGTCAGATACCCGAGGTATATTGCGAACATAAACAAGGAGGAACCATTAGGTAAAAAGACCACGGAGTGCTAACGTGAGTGACCAACACAAAGAGGTCCTGTGCTCCAGACAAGTTCCAGCGAGGTTTCCGTTAAAAGTTGGCCCGGGATTTCTTCGGGAATTCAGAGAAGCAATGGACTGTTGGGTGGAAAGGGGAAAACTACGTGGAGAGTCAGTATCCTTGAATCCGGGATGGTAAGGAACATCTGATGGGACAGGTAACCCCGCTCAGAATGGCGCGGAGGCGAAGAGCACATTCCCTGGCGTATTAGCCTGGTTTACAAGGCTATCTGGATGAAAAAACCAGGCGTGGGCGAGATGTGGGGATGGAGGTGGTCCCCGACACTACCTAAAAAGAAAACAGGTGAGGACTGGATTTTTGTATCAGCTGATCTTTGGCGAGGGAAATATGAACAAAAACTGACAAAAAAGCCAAAATCAACCCAATTCATTTTGTTTACGTTTAGCCGAGTAGGTTGGAACAACGAAAAAGGCAGGGCCCCATGTTATCAACCAAGCCAACATGAAGCGCTGGCTGACAAGCTGTAGGACCATCTGACCGCACTAATTACCGTATCGACGGAGGAGGGTGAAATGGTTGTTCCAATGGCAAGAGAAGCGAAGTCCAATTAACGAATCCCAAAGTCGGGAGAAGACTGATTCTCTGAATCTACTGTACTGGATGAACAAATTATACGCATACAAGTTATGTGCAAACCCCAACTGTACTTCAACAACGTTTAGCAGTGAAGACTAGAGTTCAACAAAGGTAGCTGCCAGGTACCACCATCAAGGCAGCCCGGAATTGAGTCAAAAATAGGCCACGTTATGAAAGCAAAACATAAAAAAATGTTCACGTGTAGTGGTTGATGCGTGCTGTAATTGTTCCTGAGTCAGTAAGGTAACGAGCATAGTCTCAACAATACACACGTGACAACGGGTGAGGAGGATTTCCACTCACTTACGATACACCACCTACTAACTCCTCCCATGAAACAGTCAACATCCAAGGTTCACTTGGTGGCACTGATTCACCCTATCCTATCTAGACCTTAAGGTCGTTGCATAAGTCGGTCGCCATGAGCTTCATCTATTGCTGGCTAGTCGCCAACAAGCCTGCAGGTTGTCTTGAGATTATGCTCCATACATCCGTCTTAGAATTCGTCTGAAGACGTGAGGACATTGTCGGTGTACAAAAAAGGGCTTCGATGAGCTCGAGATACGTAGACAGATTACGGAATACACAGGAAAAAAGGCTTTCCGACTAAAAGTGAGGTAAACAGAATAATGAGGCTTGAGAATTCTCGATGGAGAATCGAGATGTCCACAAGGTACTTGAAACATCAGGGAGTTCAACGTGGGGTATAATCACTGAAAAAGTGTGTTTGGCTCAAACCCTATATCAACTCAAACACAAGTTGGATAATAATACGAGTTGGAGGTCCCGGAAACAGGGGAGTTTCTGCGAGCGGTCAACAAGTGTTTATTCCAAAGTTTCCCCTATTTCACAAGCAATGTAGTGTGGTGTGCTGAATTGGAGTTTCTACAGCTAACCCCACTGTTAATCGTGAACTCCGTATAAAACTGGACGCAAATGTATTTCAAAACCGTGTGAAGGGATGGGACCGACGAGGGAATGCGCAGGGGGTGAATAAACAAATCCAGCTTCAGTGGGCATCAGTAGACTTGATTTTAGCTCGGTCTGTCGCGTCCCCGTTGCCCTCGCCATTGTCATCAGCCAGTTGACTCGCCTGCGTTTTAGCCTTCTGAAGCTGCTGTGCATTAGCCTGCTTTTTTGGTGTTGTTTACGTAAAGCAGTGCTTTTAAGGAGTCCGTCCGAATCTCGAATTCCCAGTTTATCCGATCAAAGCACCTTCTAATCAGCGTCAGGCTTTCCCAGTCAGTCCTACTGCAGTGGATTCTAGCCCGGGGATGGAAAACGTCTTCAAAGGAGCTACTCTCGCTTTTGCGAATACTATATGACTGTGCAGCTCTACATTTTCGTCTACCCACCATTCACAGGCCGCTACCCTGTAGCCTACTTCTGGTGCATCTGAAGACAAGTGGAGCTGGGTACCGCTGGCAGGCCTGTTCCCGTCATGCATCTTGGTATCTTGATCTAGCCAAGTTGATCTAGGCTGCGTAACCGGTCACGCCATTGCCTGTCGTCGTTGCCCTGGAGAGGTTCATCCCAACCCGTCCCTCTTTGGCACCACGATTGCAGCAAGCAAATTTCCGGTATCAACCACGCTGAGATGAAACCTGAAGGATCATAGAGGCTTGAGGGTGATGGTAGGATTCCTCTCCGTGTGGATGTTTGTTTGAGTAGGTCCACAATGATTACGAATTCGTCACCTTCGGGCCTCCATCGAACTCCAAGCTTGTGCCACATTTATAAACGGGATCCCAATGGCACTCTAGCGCACTCCGTTTGCTTGGAATTCGGAGTAACGTTTGGAATCTCAAGGCCGTTTGAAGCCCATTTTATGAGGTTGAACCCTCATGCATTTGGAGTGGCGGTCCTTTCGTTCATGTGTAGTACGGCAGTATTTGGGTCGGTAGAGGAACACAGAAAATCGTCCACGTGGAAATGGCTCGCTGCTCTCCCCATCAGAGTTCTAGTGCAGCCGAAATGCTTGGGGGTTCCCCGGAGGGCAAAGTGGGCACTAAAAGGGGGTGACACCATCCCAAATGAATGAACCGTCAGCTTATACTTGTCCAGTGCACTATTTGTGTCGCTTCCGGGCCGCCTAAGAAAACGAAGGGCGTCCTTATCTTTAACGGGCATCTTCACTTGCTGGAATAATTCACGTATGACGGCAAAAGGCGTCCATTTCTCCTGGCCGAAAACGGCATATAACTTCGACCAGTGGTGTTGCCCGGTCTAGGCCCCTTTGTACATGGTCGTTGAGCGCCGCATCTTGACGTTTCGCGGCGCAGTCGAAGATCGCCCTAACCTCCCCTGGTTTCTTTGGGTTCACGATCAGCTGATGAGGTAGGTGCCACCCCAAACTGGTACAGATTGCTGCTGCATCCGCTCTTTCTATTTAACCCAAGTCTGTTTTACGTTGCATGGCTAGCTTATGTTCTATCTGTAAATGTGGTTCTCAAGTTAGCCCGTTTTAGAGCAGGCATAATCTTTCCGGGGACATTTCTCGACTGTTTGGCATTTGTTTCATGATGGGTCTCCACGGGACAGGTACTTCGAGGCTACTTATTACGTACTTAGCGTCCTTTGCTGCCACTTTCAGAGTCGATCTATTTTCTAGCGATAGGGCACCTCTATCAATTGCCACTCTCAAAGCAAACGGATGTCAACCCGATCCGGATCGATTCAAACCCCTGGCTAGCATCAAGTCGCCAAAAAATCAGGTGCACTTACGATCAATTCTTGGCAGTCTGCGGCACTACTCCAGGTTCTTTCCGAACCATGCAACAAGAGCCCAGCCATTGTTTCTAGTTCAGTTGCTCGATGTGTGGCAGTGGAACGAACAGTGTGAACAGGTACTGCTCGGTCTTGTTCAAAATATCGCTGACCGACCGATACTAGCCCCGTTGACACCATCTAAGCCCGATATGCTCATCACTGACGAGTCCGAGGTGGGAACAGGGGCAGTTCTGGAACAAGATGGATGTCCAATCGTCTGCATCTCCCGTCTTCTGGAAACTGTAGAGGAGGGTTATTCCCAGGCGCAAAGGGAAGCTCTGGCCGTTTTTTGGGCGGCACGCCGACTACAAAAGTGCCAGTTTGGAGTGAAGTTTGTCATTGTCACTGTCCAAAAGCCCTTAGGTTCCTAAGCAACCCAGGTTAATCAGTCGCCAAATCCATTGCTGCTATGGCTCGTAGATGGACAATTGCCTTGGCGGCCTATAACTATGACGTCCTGCGTCAACCTTGCAAGACAATCCCGCGGCGGACTTCCTGTCCCGTTTTTCAAGAAGAGCTGCGGCGGACCAACGCCATTTCACTTCTCCGGCAGAGCTTGTGTCTGAGGAAGAATTGCGCAAGCAGACAAAACGATACTACTCGTCCTTGAGTTCGGCAACGAGAAAGGGATGGCAGCCCGAGGTGAAGCGGAGGTTTCTCCAGGTCTTCGCGCTGCCACAAGGATTCGGCTTCTAACCCAGCGGTGTCCTTTGTCGAGGTGACCGGCTTGTTATTCCACCTACATTGTGCAAATCGATTTCGACTTGACTGCGAAAAGGCCACTTGGGCGTGGATAAAAAGAAGTCGCTGGCGAGACAGACCTGTTGGTGGCTGGAATTGGATGCGGATATTTTCACTACAGTGAGGAACTGTGATGCTTGCTTGCACGAAGTCCAGTCGAGGCCTAACAACTGGATTCCATGGCCCAAAAGCTGCATTCCATTGCAGAGAGTTCACGCTGACTTCTGTGGTCCATTTCTGAACCCGTATCACACCCTAGTACTGATTGATTCCTGCCCTAAATGACCGGAAGTGTTTTTGATGAGTTCACCAACCACCTCTTCCGTAATCCAGGTGGTACGGAAATGCTCCAGCCGAGAAGGAATCCCACAGGCACTAGTCACCGATTATTTATCAAAATTCTGTGTGGCGGAGCTGAAATGCTGGCTTGATGGGGCTTAGTGTCGGCATCTAAGTACGGCACCAAGCCACCCATGTCCTAACGGCGCAGCAGAAAACCTAGGGCGTTCTGTAAAAAATACGATAACATCAGCCAACCCGAGGACTTTGCTCGACTTGGGAGCGTTCGTGGACAATGTCTTGTTACAGTACAGAAACTCACAGCATCCAACCACGAAGGAGAGTCCGGCGGTCCTCTTCAAGTCCAGAAGACTATGGTCATTGCCGACGTGTATTGACTCCGGCGATGTCACATACTTCCGTGGCAACGATCTCCGACCAACTCGTGGTATTATCACAAGACAACTTGGTCAATCTATGATCTAGGTCACGGACTTCGGCAATGCATCGGTGCATCGGAGCCACCTCAGCCAAATCCATTTCAAAGAGCCAACCGGCGATGTAGCAAGTGGCACGGCTGAGACAACTGAGGTTCATGACTGGGACCGTGTTGATGGCGGTGATACATCTATCTCGCCTTCTGAAAAGACTGCTGCGGTGGCCGAGCCACAGTCACCAGTTCCAGTCCGACAGGCGGGCCAAACAGACGAGGAACCCTTGAGGTAGGAAGGTTTCGGCAACTCGACAGCTGTCACACGTGATGCTGCCAGGTGTAGCTTCATAGCCAAGTACTCGCATTGACCTCAATTAATCAGGATCACCGCGAACAAGTCCGGCAGTGGTTCTTGTGTTTGGACACGTTCGAGTCCACCAAGTATATTCTCTAATTTAACATGTGTACACCAACCAGCTCCGCAATACCATTAATGTGCCACTTCACAGCCTTGGTCTTCTTGCTACTTCCGTTCGCGTAGTTCTTGGTGGGGGCAATTTTAATACAGACTGTCGGTTCAGTTCATTACGACCGTCGCATGTTGCTCAAACCGCACTCCGATAAGCCCCATTTCAGTGGCCTTCAGGAGATGGAAATCTCTTGGGGATGTCAGGGCAATAAATAACGGGCAATCTTTCGGTGATACCGGGCCAACGCCGTTTGGTAAGATGTCTTTCATGCCAGACCAATTTGGTAAACCTATTTGAAGGGGCTACCGATTAAATAGACAGGCGGAACAAAACGAAGTGTGCTACCCTGACCATCAGTGGGCATTCGGCTCGGTGAACCACTGCCCTCAACAAGGAAGTGGCTTGCGGTTTAGGCCCCAAAATGATGGATTCCACCGAGAACTCTATAAAGAGTGGGGGGTTCTAGGCTGGAGTGGAGAAGTATTTCGCTAGTGGGCGTCCGGCACAGCGGAGCGTCACAAGGCACAGGCTCGGGGACTCCTCTGTCCCTGATGTTCGCAACCGGCCTTGCAGTGGGATAAGGAAACCATATCTTCGGATCTGGGGACGATGCCAAGTTGGTTGCATTCATATCGCACGACTCCATCCGGAGGGACCTGTAAAGGACTTACGAGTGGTCTGCAGAACGGGATCCGTTGCTGAACGGCAACATATGCCTGTGTCTAGGGACTGGCGGACAGATAAGCTTCTTGAGTGAAATAGGGCAACCGGGACAAGATATGACAATCTCACAGCTGTGTAGAGTAAAAGACCAAGGGTTTGTAGTCACAGGTGGTTTCAAATGGAGTGAGCAATGTCGAGTGTCTACACAAAAACCTCCAGAGCTCTCTGGCAGCTCTAAGGGGCAGTAGCGACCGAAAGGCCGAAGGTTCTATGACCACTTTACAAAACGTTTGCGTGTACTCACCCGGAAAAGTATGTCCAGGTTTGGTGGCCGTGCGCCGCAAATGACATCAAGATCCTGGAGCTGGAGCAGAGACGTTTCACAAGGTGGTTCGCCTACGCAAGAGTGCTCGGTTTTAGGCAGAGCCCCCGGAGATTGAACCTGTACTCGCAGGAACGTAGTAGGCGTCGAGGTGACCTGCAGAAACTTTCAAAATAATGAAAGGAATAGTTGACGTGGTTGGACGGGTGGGGCCGTCACTGATGCCCGGTAGCAAAACTTCAGTCTGAGAACACGCCCTTGATTTACGGGAGAGGAGCGAGGACTCGACTGAGAACACGCTTCTTCTCCTTTAGGCTGAAGAGCGACTAGATTAGACAACCGGACGAAGTGGTTGCAGCACTAGCGGTAAAGGATTTTAGGAAACAATTTGACCGCAAATGGGTCAGCATGTTTTGTAAGTCAAATCTCGCAAATCGAGCAACGCGTAGCCAATTCAAACGAATCCCAAAACCAGAACAAGATTGATTCGTAGCTTCTACGCTACTAAATTGAAATGCACAAAGGATACAAATATATACGAACCTCAAGTATGCGGCCAAATAGGCTTCACAGCAAAACCCAAAGGTCCAAAACCCCGTGGCTCAAGCACGACAGTCAGAAACGGTTCAAGGCCAAATTCAAATGTCTCACATGGATAAACAAACGTGAAAATGTGTGGTGTATGAGCGAGCTTTCCAAGATAACGTTGAATATAGTCAAATTCGCAAAGCACGTTGAACATTTAGAAGGATTTTCAGTATTCGTTCTTTACACCGCCGGCCAAAATCCTTCCGCGAAAATGGTAGTCTAAGGTTCAGAAAGGGGTCATGATTCTCACCCTATCTACCTTTAACTTATTGTTAGTGCCTGTGGTTACTAACTTCCTGTGTTATCTGAACGTGAAACAGGTTTTCGCCGTAGTCAGCATCGCACAATCCATAAGGAATCAATTCCAAACCCCGCTGCACAACTTGAGATTGACATATTCATCAGGAGACCGGCGCATATAGTCAGACGCACGATGAAGATGAAGGCTTCGCAGAGTGAAGTGTTTCGCCGCACGAAATAAGTCCAAGCATCACAAGCAGTAACCCATTGCAGCAACTGGTTAGACTAATTTTGTTTACAAGCATGAGCGCAGAAGTTGAACGCAGGTGCAACGCCTAATGAGATATCGCGTTAAATTGACAGGTCACGAACCAGTGTAATTACATAAAACTAACGCACCAAATCTTCCGAAAGAAATGAAAACTGGTTTCTGATTATGAATAAATTTCGAAAACAAGTGTACGGCGGACAGTATCGAAATACACATGAACACGGAGATTGATCGAATACTGGCATCTATCAGAGTATTTCAAAGTTTTTCTGTGCACAAAATATGTGACAATCAATATTGTATAAAACGTAAATAACTGTTCTTCTTTAAAGATAATAATATTTTCACAATGTGCTCACAGCTAGTATGCCTCACCTGAACTGTTCAAGTGAAATACTGGTGAATTTCTCCTCTTCGCCTATGTGCACGCTAGATAGAAACTGGAACTAAGTACATTTGCAACCTTTCAGAAAAAATGGGTCCACTTGATTAGTTGTAGCGCATGAAATGCAATAAAGTGCTGAGTAACTCGGAGCGAGGCGATCTGCAAGCTACTTTGTCTTTTGTATGTGGTTTCGAGCTCGAACCATAAACATTTTCCTCGCTGTTTCCTGCTACGAGTGGATTAACTCTCTGATGTCTCGAACAAGTTCTTCGTTTCTTCCGTTTCCTGTAATGTAACACAACTGTAGGATCTGTCCAATAGGCAAAGCTCAGTTCGGCGGTGGTGCAGTTCTCTTTTAGCATTCGTGCTACCTTAAAACCCAATACCAGTGCAGTCGTTTTGAGCTCGTTTAGGGATACTGACTTCAGCTCAGCAATTTTTGTTTTGGCAAAGGGTACTCTGTTTCGCCGCCGGCCATGCAGTTCCACCCAGGTACCGTACACTGTCACTGGGTCGGCAAATTTCAAGCTGCTTTGGGTGACCTGCTGGTGTCCTTTTTTGAGATATTTCAAAAGCCTCCGGGCAACTTCTCCTTTTCTCAATAAGTGACTTGACGGTGGTCTCTTGGGTATAGCAACTTCATGTTGCTCACTGTGACGTCCCGTCTTTGAATTCGCCATCGAAAGCACTGACTGATCCTTTGAGTGAACTTCGCTTTCCTGAGATGGACCGTTGGATTCAATATCGAAAGGCTGATCGTGTTCTACAGAGGCACTTCTCTCAGCAACATTTGAGCAATTTATTGATGCCGATTGTTGAAGTTCGCTCGTCAGGGGTCCGAGAAGTGTCCAGCCTAGTATCGTTCGCGTAGCGAATGGTTCTTTTCGATTGCTTATGCTCTGTTCAAGCACCCAGTGAGCCTCTGGTACATTGCATCCAATTAGTATGTCGACGTGGGGGCTAGAAACTTCTTCGGACTCTATGTCCCTGAGATGAGACCATCTCTTGGCGATCGATCTAACAGAGTCGACTGGTCTCATTGGCAAGTTGTCTATTGCAAAAGCTTCCGGAATTTCTACGGTCCCCTCATCAGATAAAGACGTTAACTGCAGGGTCAGCCTCTTAGAATTGCTAACATGACCCCCTGCAATCGTGCTGATAGTGAGCGAGGTAGGCTCGCCTATTAGTTCACAGCTTTCTACAAGCTCGCGAGTAATCAGCGAGGTATCCGACCCCGTGTCCAAAAATGCATTGACCCTCCTCAGTCCTTTAGGTGTCACGATACCGACAGGTACGATGCCTAATCTTGCCGGTTTGAAATCAGCATGTCCCGTTGAACAGACAATTTTGGGTTAATCTGGCTGAATAGGTCTATTGTTGAGAAGGCCATGCAATAACGAGTGATGATTACCCAAGCATCCGTCTTGGTTGCATTTCACTCTTAAGCTGCATTAAGAGGCTCGATGAGAGTTGTTCAAACACATAAAGCATGAGCCAATCCTTTTTACTGCGCACCACCGATCGGGTACACTCATCCCATGAAAAGTCGGACAATCTAGTAACCGATGCAGGGAGTTGCATAGCTTGCATTCAGCTGACCTCTCGGGTTCTTGACTTATCATGTGCATGTTAGCCAAAGACTGGGTTTGGTTACAGTCCTTCTCCACAATTTGAGATGTTGGTTCCCTTCGCGCCAGTCTGCAACTTTCGCGTACGATTTGTCCAAATCGACTGTTGGCGATACGGGATTGACGACCTATGAACTCCGTCAAATCGTTGAACGTAGATTCCCGCTCAAGCATATTTATTTTTTCAGCTTCCTCTGCCCATCGGCTCTGTAAATCAATAGATAGACATCGGACAATGCATTCCTGTGTGTGCAATGCATTCAGATCAGACTGGTATCCTAAGTGCTCCAGTGCTATACTGCAATTCTGCATTTTTATCACCAAACTCGACAGTGATTCAGCCTTGCCCTCAGTCCTTTTCGCCTCCAATAAAACACTATCAATTAGGCTTCTAGCCACCTTGAATGGTTGTCCAAACAAATCTTTCAGGATTCTGCGCGCCCTGATGTACCCCATCGGTGGATCAAGCATCGCGCAGCCTTCGATAGCACTTTTGGCTCTCCCACGACAGTAATGTAATAAATACAAAAACCTTTGACCAGGATCTGCATTTTTGCACTCAACAAAATTTTCGAATTGTTTCATGAATATACAGTATTGCTCGGGGTGCCCGTCGAAGTGGGACAGCTCCACTCTCGGCAGGTCAAGAGCCAAAACCTCGGTAGTTTCAGGCTGTCTCAAGGGTTTATATTCGTCGATCACAGTGCCTTTTCGATGTTGACATTGTGAACTACATGGACTCTTTGCTGGCTCTCTGAGACCAGTTCCTTGTGTAAGGGGCTCTGCTTCATTTCTGGCTAACCGCAGCTCGTTTTCTAATTCTATTACTCTCATTCTATAAGTACTAATATCGTCAAACGCATCGCGGTTAGAGATATATGACCTGGCACTGACAGAGCTAGTAAACTTAGCATTATCTAGAGAATCAATAACACCCGAACCATCCCCAGAGACTTGCCGAGTTATTTCCTGTTGTCTCAAAAGGTCCTTTCTTCCTCGTCTGGGCATTTCCAATGGGTTTTCTTGTCCAGGTTCCACCTGAGTACTGTAAGTCAAATCTCGCAAATCGAGCAACGCGTAGCCAATTCAAACGAATCCCAAAACCAGAACAAGATTGATTCGTAGCTTCTACGCTACTAAATTGAAATGCACAAAGGATACAAATATATACGAACCTCAAGTATGCGGCCAAATAGGCTTCACAGCAAAACCCAAAGATCCAAAACCCCGTGGCTCAAGCACGACAGTCAGAAACGGTTCAAGGCCAAATTCAAATGTCTCACATGGATAAACAAACGTGAAAATGTGTGGTGTATGAGCGAGCTTTCCAAGATAACGTTGAATATAGTCAAATTCACAAAGCACGTTGAACACGTTGAAGGATTTTCAGTATTCGTTCTTTACATGTTTAACGAAAAGGGATAGTGAGCAACACTGAACGTCTACGAGGTTAAGTAGCATTTATTTCGGTAATCATCATACCTACTCTAGTTCACTTATGGACTTTGCTTTGTCACTTCGAAGCAAACTGTCCTTGATCCGCCGCCAGTATGACGTAAGGTCTTGTGCTACGTGTCACAGAGTACTCCCCGTCCTCCAGTGCTATATGCTCTTAGCATGGGCTTCCTCAGGACGGCGTAAGGATAATTGCACCCCGGCTCACGAGCCCCGGGTAAACTTGCGAATGAGCATTTCGTGTGGCTAAAACTAAGTCAGGATATAAGTGAACGACACGTAGCTATCTAGAATGTCATCAACCCAAATCATATGGGTACATGAACGGTTTTTGGGACACGTTCGTTACACTAGATGCACGCTTCCATCATGTGCACGCTGACCCGGCGGGTCTTCTGTCCCATTAGGGGGTTCAATTATTTGTTGACATTCATCGACTTTTTCAGGGTGGGCTCAGCCGAACCTTTCAGGTGCCGCTCATCCAAAGCAACAGCACTTGTTTTCTGGAATGACGGGTGGTCCGGTTTGGATACGCGGCTACTGAGACCACTGATTGAGGTTGTATTGGTAAGTGAACAACTGAGAACTAAGGAGTACCATCGTCCCGCTAAAGGTATGGTGGAGCAGTTTCAAGAAGAATCAGGACATCTTTAAGGCCTCAAGAGAGGCTGACATGGCAAGAAACTCTCCCTTTTGTCTTATTAAACGTGTAATGATGTTGCATTCATTTCTGGCAGCCATCACATTCATCACCTCTTCTTGTATAATTGGCTCTGTCCCTCCGAGCCAAGCTGTTCCGGGTTCGACCTCCAACATGACACAAGCTCCTCTGAGTCCTCTCTGATGAGATCAGATCAGATCAGGCCATATCGCAGGGTATGGACGCTTAAGCCAAGTCTGCATTCAGTTTCTTGCACTCGAGGCTCCAGAGATCCTCACATGCTGCAACAGAAAAAAGAGAACAGCTTTCGTTCCAGTGACAGCAACAATGAGGCAGGTTTCCAGTTGTCTGACCATTCATTTCCTCTTCCCAAAAACAAGAGAATCCCGGTTGAAGTGCAAGCCACCTCGGACCCCAGTGAGCCATGAGACATGGTAGCACTACAGGCAGTCTTCGTTGACGGTGACGCTCATGTTCTCTGGTGCTCTATCTAGGCTCTACTGAGTCCACAAACACGACCGGAATGCGGTAGTGAGTCGGGAAGACCAGAAAAAAGTGGAAAGGAAAAGAAAAAAGGAAAGTTATTATTGGTGGTAAAGAATAAAATAACAACGCGTGGAAGCAGAGAAATACAAGGGAGAATTCCAACGATTTGAATATTAGCTAGAAATATCAGCGATGCTGGCTTCAGTGGGAGTGAAAACGTGCTAGCTAAAGACGTTAGATACAGGACAGTTAGCCGTACTAAGACCCCACCAGCAAAGCTACACAAGCTAATATTTGCTGTGTATTCAGCTTGATTCCAAAACAGGTTGAAGACCAATTGTGCTTTCGATGACGGGTGATATGTTGCCTCGTGATTTGTGATGGCAGGGAGGCAGATCCCTGTACCCCTTTGTCCTGGAGCTGACCTCATATTTTTCTTTTTTCCCGACCTTTGATTTTTAGGCGTTTAGGCTTCCTCAGTATCCTCCTGGACTCTTTTTAGACCGTGAATACTTGGCAGTCTAGAGTCGTACCCCGCTTATTTTTCGACTCCCTCAGTCGGGGCTCAGTTGAGCCCTTTATCACATCACTTTCTGACCGCAATTTGCTAAGATAGGGGCCAACTGAAAGGCGTAGCACATCAGCCTTTTTTCTTTCTTTTGTTTTCAAAGGAACCTTCCGTCAGACCGGGGATCACTGCTCCTTTATAGTGACTTTTGTGGAGGGCAGTGGGGGCAGTGTTTAGCTGCATTGTGTTTCTATTGATATCTGTCTCTTCCCATATGGCCGTGCCTCACGTGTTGCACTCTTTCCCCCGCACGTTTGCGTAAATACCTCTGGCTCGTGACTTTGGCTTTACGACAGCCAGCGAAGCATTATTTGATTCGAGACGATAGTTTTCAATCACGTCCGTAAGCCATTTGTCTTATTAGCCCTGAGCGCTAAAACCCTAACACGTTCCTCCTCACTATACCCCTGTTCGACCACACCCCTCCATTGCCATCCTAATTATATTTTCATCTACCCTATCACTCTGAGTCGGTTAGCCGTGAGTAACTTTTTGGAACACATGACCCTGTTGACGGCTGGCCACCAGTTGCTAGCAACTAGCAAAAAGACCCTGTACTTCCTGCAGATTGGCAAACAGTGAACAGAGGTGTTCTTTCTCCTTTTCCTACTATCGGACTGAAGGGGTTCTGGCATTTCCGCCTATGGCAGCACCGGGAGACCCTAAGAGTTCATAAAACAAAAAGACTTAAAGACTTGAAGTAGTACACAGGTAGGACGCTGAATGTTCCCGGATCTTGTGATTATCTTGTTATTTGAATACTTCCGGTGAGCGGAAAGATAACCCCCAGTTCAGCTCAGTTCAGTATGCTTAGGACAGATAATGGCCACGGCCAATCCAGCGTCCAGAATTTCTTCGATGGTAAGAACACCAATTATGCAACCACCACTGCAGAGTGAATTTAGTCGAATCCCCTCTAAAAAGGAGAGGGCAACGGAAAACTTCATCGCAAATCAACTGCGAGAGACAATATGCATCGTGGGCGTTCACTGAGACAGTGTGCAACGAGCGAAACCATCGATTAAAACACACTCCAGAAGGACCACAGCTCTCCACGTCGTTCACCTAGTTAAAATACTCAACACTCACTAAAGGGAAATATCTTGTACCACTCGCGATCTAAGGCAGCTTTGAAGGACTGGGCGGTCTGCAGATCTATCATTCCACCAGGTGGACCGTTCCAACTGTTCGCTACATTGTTGCTGAAGAAGTGCGATCTAGTCATCAACCTAGCTTGGACTTCTGCCAGCTACTTTTCGTGTCCCCTTGTTCTGAAATCTAAAGCCACTTAGAACAGACTATCCGGTCTTAGGCCAGAAAAGCCCTTCAATACCTTGAACGTTTCTATAAGATCCCCTCTACGTCTCCTCCATTCCAACGAGACAGCATCTTGCTTCTTGTACTGCAGGTGATCTGAAGGACAGATCGGTGGACAGTGTACGAGGGTTCAGCTTTGTGGCAGTCCATTCAGCCTGCTGCAGTAATGCCTCGAAAAGGGACGCGTACATGTGCGTGTCCTAGGAACCGGACGGAACTGAATTGAATAAAAAAGTGAAGTTCGGGTAACTAAACTAGGCGGCATTTTTGAACACGACAGATATTCGGGGAATAGTCATCTTGGTGTTACAGTTTCCATAAGTAAACGGACCTTCTGTCAACTGCTGAAGTTCGTTCAATCCTGACTCCATATTTTTCCTCCAGTATTGTAGGAGCATCTTGAGCGATACGAAAAATTTGTTCTTGCTGGAATATAACGCAATATTGTCAGTAATGAAACCTACTCAGTCGTCAATTCTGCTGTCGCGCTCCGTGGTTTTTGGTGTGGTGTGACGGAGCGCAGTCTATTTCTCCGGTTGCAAATGTCCTGTCTACATGCGTTTACTTCCTAATCTAACTCGTTGAATTACGGGACTTCACCACTGTGATACTTGTGTGATATACTTCAGTGTAATGGAGGGACCCTTAAGCAAATGGACGAACGTTGTGAACGGCTGGCAGTATCGGTGGTTTGTGTTGGACTTCAGCGTTGGGATTCTTTTTTATTATACGGTGAGTGAAATTTCGGTTGGCGTACAACAAGAGTAGTTCACAGAGGTCTTTTGGCAAAGCTGAAACCACTGAATCAAGCCGGATCACCCGAGCGCTAAATTCACGTGAATTTAGTCGGGTGACTTTTATTGGCCATTGATCCTGTGTATCAGTAAAGGACTCATTCCTTTGGAAGTGGTTATTTGCATAATCTACAGTCAACTTCAGTGGTCTTTCAGATAATCACTGAAGCAGACTACTCCCAGCTATAGCTCTCCACTGCCCCGGTAGTGGGGCCCAGAAGTTTCATTTCAGTCACCCAACGAATAGTAGTCATTTTCCAGCATGGCCCCGACTGGGTGTGCCGTTTGGGTCATGGAGGACCATTTTTTAGATATACCGGCCTCAAATTAGCCAATCACAGGTACCGCTCAGAAACTGGCGAAAAACCGCCCCGAAGTCGATCGGTTTCTACCATAACGCCGATCGGTTTTTGAGCGGCTTCCTGGTAGTTTCAGGCCCGTTTCCTGGACGGGTTCTGAACGGTTTCCGAGCGGTTTGTGCCAGTCGTTTGAGATACGTGATACGCTTCGGTAATTTCACTAATCCAAATTACGTATTACGATGCTCACTTCTATCTCCTAGTACACGATCTTCCAATTAATTGTACTTATTTCACCCATTTCGAGGGAATGAATTAGGGTGATCTATACCGAGGTCTTCGGGACATTTCGGTGAATTAAACCAACAAATTTACGCCAACCAAGCAATACATATTACTTCGGTCGTCAATTTCCTTCGTATAAATTCAATGTTGATCCATGTAAAATGACTACTAAACAAACCGACTGGAAAAGCCGATCGAAAACCGATTGGCGTTACAGTAAAAACCGATGGAAAACCGGCCGAAAACCGGTCGGTTTCGGAGCAGTTTTGCACCGGTTTTTCTGCAAGGGTATATACCCACTCGAAAGGTATCGAAACGCGGGTTGGTACCAGAGGAAATCCCATAACGCAAGCCCATTTAGACCGCACTTTTTCTGAGTTGACCTATTTTCGTGCCAGTCAGCTCCATGTGCACTATCTTTTAAATCAAAAACGTGATTAAGCTTCAAGTTTTCGTAGTTAAACCATCACCACGCGACTTTACCTTAGCGTGGTGTGATGGCTTGCGTGCCTCCGCGACCCAAAGAGCTATGCAGGATGGTTTCCTTTAGCCGGAGATGCAGTCATATCTAACAGGACAATGGGCAAACGTCAGACGAAGTCCAGTCCCAGAACCAGTTGATGGACAACATCTGGTTCTAACCACAATGCCCCGGGCGAGGACACTCTGACGAATGAACACGGAGAGAAACAGTTTACCGGTCTTAAAATTTTCACTAGATGGACGTGATGTTAGACAGTAATCTACTGTCGTCCGGATCGTTACCACACCTGACTTATTGGGACTTTATGTGGTTCTTCGCCACTCCAAGTCTCAGGGTTCGGCTAACGGTTATCTCTAATAGTGCAGTGAGCCCTCGTGGCTATGGGGTATATACCCCTTCCATTGCACTCATGCGCAAGCGTGTAATGAAAGAAGGTAAGAGTGGAGTACCTGGAGTCCCTCTCGACGGTGGGAGAAGTCATCGCACTCCATTGGGAAGCTATGGCCCGCCTAAGCTGGGCAGCCCCCGGCCCGGAGGATGCTGTCCCGTCCACGTTCCGCTTGGTCCATTGGGTGCACGGGGCTGAGGACTGAATCCGAAAAGCGGATCGATAACACAGCACCAGCAACGACAAGACAAAATACATGCATCCATTAGGCCTCACGCTACAGACCATAAAATGTCCCTTCGCGAGTTATTTGGCCACGTTCCTTTGCTGAGTTAACAACCCACTGCTTTGTGGGTGAGACTTTTGAGTCAAGGGTTCCGGGTAGGGTTCTCTAAGAAGAACCCTTTGGGCGGTGTGGGCAGCCGCGAAGTATGATTCGCCCAGAAACCTCCAGTATCCTTTCTGTAAAAGATCTTACTAATTTCCTCTCCCTGAATTTAAGATCAGTGCGAAACGTCAGGGGTAATTCCAGCTGTAATGAAAGCAGTAGTTTAGGAGTCGAGTATAAATCGAATTCACTTCTTAAGCCTAAATGTTCACTTCACTTGGCTGCCTTCAACGTCAACACATTGAGTCAGATAGGGTAACAGGCTGCCAACTCTAAAACACTTGACACCTTTAAAATAGATGTATACTGTCTCCAAACACGCATACAAGACCCCACTTCTGGGATAGCTCCTCGCCCCTTCAGATGCAAACTCAGTCTCTCGCTTTGCTCCTCGCGTGTCGGGTGATTCGGTATCTAGAGCTCGTGATCAAGCTGGCGTTGGGATTGCTTTAAACATGAAAGCTGAGCGTGCACTGCTAGACTGGATTCCAGTCAGCAGTCTTCTGTGTGCAGTTCGGTTGAACGGTTTTGTTCGTGTCAACAACAACAACAAACTGGAGCGCCGATGCTTGTTCGTCGTGTTTGTGTATGCACCTACTGGCTGCAGTTCCTCTGAGACCAAGGGCGAATTCTACCAGGATTTGTCTTGAATGCCTCAAAGCGTGTGTTTTGCGGGCGTGGTGGTCCTTGTTGGGGGTTTTAAGGCACAATTTGGCCTTTTGGGGAAATCTGAAAGGCATATTGGAGGCCCTTTTGCTACCCCAGCCGATAGCACTGTCAATGGTGATCGTCTCGTCCAGCTGTGCTCCGACCACAGATTAATTCTGGCGAGTACAAACTTCTGCCATTAGAAGCGGTATAGACTCGCACGGTGTCCTCCTTCGTCTTCACAACATTGTACTCAGATTGACCATATTGTGTTTGGTCACCTCTGGCATGGATCAATTGGAGATTGTCGTACATTTTGGTCTACACCTGTGGACTCAGATCACGCCTTGGTACGTGCCCGCTTCTGTTTACGTCTCGTTCGTGGTCGCATGAACGTAAATGCCACTTGTCCCGCGCAGTTGCTTTTAGACAATAACCGGCGATATGATTTCCAGACGGAGCTGTCTACACGAGTGTATATGCAGCCGGAAGTAAGGGACCCAAGTGAACGTTGGCAACAGATCACGGAAGCTTTGTGTGCCGCTTCGAATGCCACCCAGGATTCTGGTTCAGGCGAACCTCGTGAACGATGGATATCTCCGACATCGGTTGCTGTATTGGATGCTCGCAGACCCGTCCCTACGGATAACATTCAATACAGGAGGTGAATGTCTGAGACGCCAAATAATTGGGAGCCTGAGAAATGAGCGTGAGCACTAATGGATTGCGAAATGTAGAGAAACGGAAAGGGCTCCGTCCACTGGCAATACTCGCAACTTTTTCCGTTTGATTAGAGGTACCGGTCCACGGAAACCCGGTGGAAGTGAGCTAACCAAGGAATACAACGGCTCACTGATTCACTCACGGATGTCGTCTGGATCGTTGGGTGGGGCACTTTGAGGAACAATTCAGTTGGCCTACTTCAACGCTGGACCTTCCAAATATACCTGCCAGAGAAAGGACGCAGGTGGATATCAGTCCTCCATCAGAGATGGAGGTTAGGCGGGAGATAGGTTACTTGAAAAGGTACAAAGCCGCGGTACCGGATGGGTTGTCTCCACCTTTTTTCAAGGATGAGGGCGGAACTTTGGTTTCAAAGTTAACAATCTGGGATGGTGAGCCGATTCTCAGGGGGTGGTGTGCGTCCGTGATTGTACCGATTTACAAGAAAGGTGACAAGTCCTCTTGTGAAAACCGTAGAGAACTGGGCTTAGTCAGTGTCGCATTCAAACAGCTCACCCGGCTTATTCTCCACCGATAATCCAGTGACCGTGAAATGTGCACGTGTGAGTATCAACCAGGTATCAGACCCAGTCGTGGTTGTATCTACCACATCTTTACTCTTCGGCAAGTCTTAGAGCACACACACACCTTCCGTAGAGCCAAAGCTTCTATCTTTCATCTGGAAGCGGCGTTCGATCCAGTCGACCGCACAGTTCTGTGGCTCTACCTCACTGAAGGGTGTGCCAGAGAAGTTCATTTCTCTTTCCCAATGCTTGTATACAAACAACCGAGGCCGAGTTCGTGTTTGCGTCGATCTTTCACTCGAATTCACCACGGAAGTGGTGTTTGTTGGGGTTGCGCCCTTTCACCCTTCCTCTTCAATTTTGTGAATTGATTCTTGAGCTAGCCCTATCCTCGTGTGAGAAAAGCGGCTTAGATCTTTGCTCAGGCAGTAAACTGTCTGACTTGGAATATGCGGACGATATTGTTGTTCTGAGTGAAGATCCATGTAAGTTGCAAGCCCCATTAGGTCAGGTGGGGACGACAGCGAAGCGCTGTCTAACACCAAAGTAACCGGTGGCGGCGGGATTCAAATCTCGGACCTCCTAGGAGGTAATCGAACGCCCTAACCCATTCGACCACCACCGGTTAAGGCTAGGGTGTACAATGCGACGGTTAGGTCCGTTCTTTTATACGGTTCTGAAACATAGCCATTAAGAGTAGAAGGTAGGCGAAGACTGCCGGTGTTCAAGCACCGATGTCTCCGTAGCACTACCCGAATATGGTAGCAATGCTGATGTCAGACGTAAAGTGTTGAGTATAGTGAATATAACGGCGGCAGGTTAGCAGTTTCGAATAGCAGGAACAAAGAGTAGTAATGAGCGCTTTACTTGCCTAATAACAGACGTATAGTGGCTGTAATGTAAGGATAAACCTAATGATGGGTTACAGAAAAACAACAAGTGATAATATCATGACATTCATCCCGGCCGTAATCGAGAGTGATTCGTTCGGAGTTTTGAAAACAATATGGATTGTGTTCAATGTGACAGCGTATGTGTGTAACTAAGCTTCTGTGTTTCGCAGGTTGTAGGGATGTATTCTTTGTTGTTGTGCTGGTAGGCTCGAATGATCGGAAGCGGGTCAAGTTGGTTCCTCGACAGTAGTATCGCGTCCAATCATGAATTCATTTATTTTGTTGGCAGCCTTTGGGCCCTCCAGAATAGCATGGTGATCCGTGGAGGACAGTAAATCTTGTGGTTTCTCTGGTTTGGCTTCCGTTGTTGGGTCGGTCCCTTTGGGTGCTAACCCGAAAGAGACACTTTCTTCTTTGCCATCTGCATGTATAGTGGGCGTACTGTGGATTGCACATGACCAGCTCCACTTCTACCAGGAGTTTGTATTTTGAAGATCTATCGTGTCGTTTAAGGCCCGGGACAGTCAACCAGGATGGCAGTGACGTTCCGGTTGTTGAACAGCGAGCGTATTGAAACAGTCGTTCGTGTGGGGTGCTATTGGTCGCGGTATACGGGAGTGATCGCAGCGAATGGAGGGTTTCCAACTGTACCGATTCCTTGTGTGTAGGTGGAAGACCTCTGGTTATCAGGGCGAGGCATATGATTTTCCACAAGGTGCCGTTGAGGCGTTCAACTTGCCCGTTAGATTGCGGGTTATAAGCTGTTTTGTGGCTTACCGCTATTTCTTTTGTCGTGGTAAAAATTCATGAGTTCTGTGGACATGAATGTTGCGTCGCAATCGGAATAAATGAATGCAGCAGTACCAAAAATGGAAAACTATTGGGAGACATTTTATAACGGTAGGTGTAGACATATTTGAGCATGGAGATGCAAAAGGAAAACGGGAATATTCGTCCACAATTGTTAACAGATACTGATTATGGGTGTGTGGAGGTAAGAGGCTCCTAAAACCGATAATCAATCCCTCAGACGGTTGTAAGGCTTTTATTCGTCGTCCTGAGGTATTGTTACAAAATTTTGGTTTTAGCTCAGCACGGGTCTGACAGGAAGAGGTAACGCGTCGGACACCCCTGACTGAAAATGGTAGGTTTTTCAATCTAACGAAATGGACCATCCTCTTGATACCCAGGTGACAACGAACTATGAGGTTCTCGCAGCTTCCCAGTGTCCGCGATTGTTGCATAAACGTTGCGGGAAAAGGTGTCAGTCACAGTGTTATTTTTATCGGGTCTAAAGATTACGTCGTAGTTGAATTCAAACAGCTCGATTTCCCATCACTGGATTTTGTCGTTCTCGATTTTACCTTTTTTTGTCCCGCGGTACATAAAGGCAACTGATCTGTAATTTTCGCACCGCTTCCACGAAAGCATATGCGTCCTTTTCGACTACCGAATGATGCCTCTCGTTAGGCGTCAGTGTGCGGGAGAAGAAAGCAACTGCCCGCTTGTTTTGGCTCAGTGATACGGCAATGGCAATGTCAGAGGCACCGGTCTCAACTACTAGTGGTGTGGCATAGTCCGCCGTTTCGAAAGTGATTCGTACGTATCGTGGGATCGGAAATGTACTGTTTTTCACCAGTGGGTTAATCTTGTGGGGTAGGATGGAATCCATTGCGAATAGTAGGCAAACATATCATGACATTGGGAACCAGAGGTCAGTCTGTGGATCAAGCACTGAATCTAAACAGGATAAGGTGGCTGGGGCATGTGTTGCGCATTCCCAGCAATAGATTTCCTCGACGTACGCCATATATACATATATATATATATATATATATATATATATATATATATATATATATATATACATATGTACGTGTACGATCTGCAGCGACTGGGAATGGAAATCCAATGAGCCGTTTCTCAGTAAGTGTACAAACAGGCACCAACATAAGAAGGGAATGGCGGTCTATGCCACAGCGTGCACCACATCTGTGAAACGATGTTTACTTTGGTTACATTGCCGATAGTTAGCAATCTGCTGTAATCCGCTCGGCACAACATCTAGCTTATCGGAACCTTATGTGGTTCTTAAGTTATCGGATTCGAGTTGCCGGTCATTCCCAAGAGTGTAGTGGTCTATGAAGCCATACGGTTCATCCCACGACGAGATTGCAACTCGGCGTGGTGTGATGGCTTGCGTGCCTCCAGTTACACGAAGACCTATTCATGATAGCTTCTTTAGGCCGGAGACGCAATCATTCTTAAAAGATCGATGAGTAGAGACCAGATAAAGTTCACTCTCCCAGCCAGTTGATGGGCAACATCTGGTTCTAATCACGATGCCCCAGGAGAGAACACTCCAACGAATAAACACGGAGAGAAACAGTTTGCCAATCTAGAAATCTCCACTAGATAGACGTAAGAGTGGAGTACCTGGAGTTCCTCTGGACGGTGGGAAGAGCCGTCGCGCTTCATTGGGTAGCTGTCGCCCGCTTAAGCTGGGCAGCCCCCCCCCCCGCCTTCCCACCCCGGCCCAAAGGATGCCGTTCCGTCCATGTTCCGCTTACTCCATTGGGTGCATGGGGCTGAGGACTGAATCCGAAAGGCGAATCAATAACAACACCAGCGAAGGCAAAGACAGAATGTGTGCAACCATCAGGTCTCGTGTGACAGTCGAGAAGTTTCTCCATATGTTCTTTGGTCACGTTCCTGTGCTTAGTTAACGATTCACTTATTTTTACGGGACTATTTCGTGCTGGGGGATAAGGGCTCCAAGGGTATGACAGACCATTTCTGACCACGCGCGGTGGTCAGAGGTGAGCTCGATACAGATCGTGACCCAGTTCTCTTTCCATCGTTAGACTCAATGAACCGACCGAAGACCTAGAAGCTGGGCCTGTTTTCCTGTGGTACTGATCCACGTTTCGACCTGCCTACCAAAGCGACAGTGCTAATCAGGACAAGGAATAAGTCGGTTTGTTTGGTTATCTCTGAATCGGGCCACCGAGGGATATGGCCGAACCACTACAATGGTCGACGTTGGAGGGGGACGGAGAGTGCATTGACGTCAGAGCATCGTCTCCTTACTTCTTCGTTGGACAGCCTGTCGTGCCAGTTGGCTTTGAGGATTTGATGCACGCACCAGTGATCGAAAACCTCCAGCCTTCTGGTATCATCAGCTCACAGGGGCCAGTTTTCGCAGCCGTAGATGAATACGGGGCGGATGGCAGCACAGTGGACACGAATTTTGTTTTTCAGTTGATTTCGCTGCTAGTCCACAGCGTTCATCTTAACTGGAGGAAGGCTTCTTTGGCGTTGTCAATTCGCGATATCACTTCATCCTTCGCTTGGCCGTTCGGAAGCAGAGTTCAGCCTAGGTATTTAGATGAAAGGATGTATTCGACTGATCGGTCGTTGATAGACAGTAGTCGGTCGACTGTCGGGCCTAGGTATGTTGTAAAAGCTCCAGTTTTGGTTGAATTTACTTTTCCCCCAATATACTTCGCGAAATTAATAATTCGGTCAATAATCGGCTGGGGCGTATCGGACGAGTGTCCTAGCACGGCAGTATCATCCGCGAACTCCAAGTCCGAGATGTATATTTCGTGACTAGGCTGAACGCCAGAGTAGTCTTCTGACGCATGTCCCATCGTCCAATCAATGGCGTAGTTAGGCAGCACCGGTGAGAAAGGACAGCCCTGTCTAACTCCAGTAGTGTGTGCTAACTAACAGGGTTTTACCGTGCACATGAACCCTAGTACCAGTTTTCTAGTGGCATCCCCTCAACAGCCTTGGAAGCTTATCGGGCACTCTGTCGGACTGGATTACATTCCAAAGAGACGCGGTGTGACCAACGAATACAAACAAACGCACACATGTGAGGTTAATGAAAACGTCGGAATGACCTTTTATTGACTTTAATCAGCTTGCAATCGGATCATACAACTGAAATAGAATCAGGGAACTATTAGAAAAATTGTAAATGGAACACAGGATGAAACGAAAGTATTTAGTTTATCACATTCACCCCCGTCGAGAATGTTTTGGAGAGTGACGTACCAGCGAAGTGACAAAGGATGCATTATACACGGCGAATAAGGTTTAATGACAATAAACGCGGTTAAGGTGCCCATACTTCTCTGTTTCTTAAGTGGTAAGGGTACACTCGCTGTTGGAGTCTGCTGCCGGCTCTTTGGAAGAGGTAAGTGAGTTAGGGTCTATGAATTCACCGGGGCGCTTGGTCGTCTGATCTGTTGTTTCTAGCGTAGGCAAATGTTCCACTACTAACTCAGGGTTGTGTGCAGATGGGGCAAGGTATTTAAGGGAAACAGTATCCTCCCGGCGATCATCGTAACGTATTTGTGCGCAGTTGAGATTGCACTCCTCGAATTCTACCAGAGTGAGGGTCGAATTTAGATGCACGACTAACTTTGCGAATAAGTACACTATCAGAGGTCAGTAGCCAACTGAGGAGTGACGTACCCGTGGTAGCTTTCTGGTTGTACAGAAAGAGACATTCGGGAGGCGTGGCATTGATGGTTGTACGGAGAAGAAAACGACCAGAATGGAGTACGTCTGGGAGTACAGTTCCCCACTGTATAATGCACGTTTGGCGGGACTTGAGCGCGAGTGTAGTAGATTTCTAGGGGGTACCATTGAGGCCTTCTACCTGGCTGTTACATTGCGGATTACAGGCCGTCGTGCGGCTGATTGCGATATCTCGGTTATGCATGAAAGCTTGAAGTTCCTCGGATATAAATGAAGATCCGTGATCGAAGTGTATGAAGCTGGGTATTTCAAAAATAGAAAACTAGTTAAGCATCTAATGACCGTCGAAGTAGACATGTCAAAACAAGAATATGCGAATGGAAATCGTGAAAATTCATCCATAATGGTGAACAAAAAGTGATCTCTGGTGACACCAGGCAGGGGTCATTTAAAGTCGATACTGAGACGTCTGAACGGTTGCGCCCCCTTGATGAGGTGCACTTTGTTGGCTTGTGGAACCTAGGCTGGATCTCCGCACACGTTTGATACAGAGATAACAGACTTCATATCATCAACGATAAAGGGTAGGTTTCATGATTGTGTAAAATAGTACATGCACTACTCCAGGACGGCACAAAGAACAATCAAGTCAAAATGGGTCAAAGTTCCGCAGAACCAGAGAAAGTGTGTCGGCCACATGGTTTTTTTGACCAGGACAACGAGTGATGTCAGATCGGAGACCTAACAGCTCCATATGTCAACGCTGTCTTTTTCCATCTTTTATTTTTTCTCTAGGTGACTGAACAAACATAAATGCAACAGATCGTTGGTCAGTTATCAACTTGAAATGACAACCAACCAGAAAAAGACGTCATTTCCGCAAGGCCGCTACAGTGGCATACACTTCTTTCTCCACTCCCAAAGGCCAACGTTCTGAAGGTGATAGGGTTCGTGAAAAGAAAACAACTAGACGACCATTTTGATTAAAAGATTCGGCGATTACTATATGTGATGTATCTGTTTCGATAACCAGAGCGATACCGGGATCGATGGTAACAACATTTTTGAGCTGCTTTTTCAGTTGCTCAAAAGCCTCCAGGACATTCCCGGAAGAGGGAAGGTTCGACTTCGAACAAATAAACGTTTTGCCGGGAAAGCGAGGTATCCACAGGGAATAGTAGGCAAACATGACAGCTGCACGCTCTTATGATTTGATGTTAGTAGGCCGCGGAAGCTACTGCAGCGGTCGTAGTCGTTCTAGATCTGGTTTGCTTGTTCCCCTAAAAACTTCAAAACCGAGTAGAGTAAGATACCGAGTACGAATGATTTTCTCTTCGTTATTGTGATACCATATCTTCGAGCAACCTCAAGGGACTTGGACAACTTCAGTTCGTGCTCTTGCTCAGTCGTGCAGCAAATCACTAGATTATCCACGTAGGCGAATGTATCGAACAGCTCGCTTTCAATGATTTTATCAAGAGTACTCTAAAACCAAGCCGCTCCGTTTGTAACACCGAACCGAATGCAACAGAACTGGTGCGGCTTACCACAAACTTCCAAAGCTGTACATATCTTTTCGTCGGCACGGATAAGAATCTGATGGTAAGCACTTGTCAGGTCGAGTGTGCTGTAGACTTCGTATCTAGAGATTTTCGCGATCAAGTCGTCAATCCGTGGAAATGGATAGGCATCGAGGAAGGTGTATCGATTGATAGTTTGACTATAATCGACTACCATACACCGTTTATGGCGACCATTAGAGGTTACCAAAACTGTGCTCTCCATGGGGAATTAGACGGTCCGATGATTCCAGACTGCAACAACCGTTCGACTTCAGATTTGATGAAGTCTATGTCTTGCACTGAATGACGTCTTGACTTTATGGCGATCGGTTTGCAGTTCGGTGCTAAACGCTCAAAGAGAGGTAACGGGTTAACGTGGGCCGCAAGAAGACTACAGAGAGTAAAGGCAGGCTTACTTCCATAAAAGGAAGTCTTGACAGTTTTGTGTAATTGAAGAAAATCATGACCGAAGAGTACATCCGTACACGAATCGAGACGGACAGAGAGCTTGATAAGATCGTAACGATGGTCTTCATACTGAATAGAAGAGGAAAGATGACCACAAGAAAGACTAGAAAAACCAGTGAAAGTCATTGTGACTCGTTGCCGTGAGGGAATGATTGTCCAACGGTGTTTACCAACAACAGGTTTGGAGATATAACTCAGCGAACCGCCTGTGTTTATCAGAGCATGCACGGGGATGTTATGACTTCTATTTTAACTACAGCATTGGAGAGATAGATTGGAACAGTGGTGATAGTAACAGCAGACAAGAGCAAATTGGTAGTCGAGGGAACATGTAGCCGAGATACTGTTATCACTTGCGGCGAAGATCGATATACTGGCTGAAAGTGTCTTTTTTGCCACAAGATTTACAACGCTTCTCGGGCTGGACAATTTGTCCTAGAGTGTTGAGCGAGACCACAAAAATAACAGGAACTTGTTGTTGCGGGGACAGGATCTTCGGCTGAAACAGAGCTGACGTGCTGGTTAGAAGATGCTTTTTTGTCAAACAGGGAATACAAAGATGAGGGGTCATTAGCATATACCATGAACTGCTTCTGAGCTAATTCTAATTGTCTTGCAATGCGGTAAGTAGTTTTGAAGTCTAAATACCATCCTAATAGTCTCTTACAGATATGTTTCGACGACAGTCCACGAATGACTGCATCGCGAATAAACTCACGATACCGCTCATCACTGACATTTAAAATCACAGTCGGTAGAAAGTGTTTTCAGCTTGTAAAGAAACTGATCGAGAGACTGACCATGTTCTTGTCTTGTAGTTGACAGTACATGCCGAGCGAGGATAGCATTTTTTGGTTGTGTGTACAGACTTCCCAGAGTATTTATGGCCTTGTTGTCATCCTGACAATCCGTAATGTGTCTATAGATAGATGGAGCGATAAAGTTTGTTAGGGTGGCGAGTTTGTCAACGTGGAGTGGATCAACAGCAGTAAGAAATTTATCAAAGGTTTTCTTCCAATGAATCAACTTGTCCGATGCGTTTGGCGAGTGAGGGTCAACGTCGAAATGATCAGGTCGAAGCATAAATTCCATATCCAAACTGATTAAATTCTGACGAACAATTACAAACAAACACAGATGAGATAAATGAAGAAGCCGAAATGACCGTTTATTGGCTTTAGTCGATTTGGAATCAGATCATACAGCTGAAATGAAATCAAGGAACTATTAGAAAAAAATGTGAATGGAAAACAGGATGAAACGAAAGTATCTAGTTTACCACGCCTAGTTAACCGAATCGAAGGTGGCCCGAAAGTCAGTGAAGCAACCTACCGTTGGCTGCTGGAACTTATAGTAGTGCCCCAATATTCCGCACTGTGTGAAGATTTCAGCCTCTGCCACAGTGAAAACTCCCTTGGTTCAAGAGAGTGTGTTAATCTCTTGCCTCAGAGTAACGTTTTAGTAATAACGCACCAAGAATCGTGGAATCGACATCAATCAAGTTGATCCCTTGGTCACCATCGTACAGCGTTAAACAGTGAGGCAAGCACCACTGACCACTGCCTTTCTCATTATGTTGCACATACAATTAAAAAGAATGAATGCACAAAATGGACGGAGAGTGGACTCACAAGGGTGGAAAAAGGAAACAACGCCCTAGTAACCAACACGCGGAATACACAGTCTAACTGTACAAACACACATTGGTCGATCATTCTGATTCGGCAGAAAGTGACAACACGATTCGCCACTGTTCGCGGTTCGCAGCAATATCCTTCATTGTATCCAGCCAATTCGTAGGCGGATCTTTTGGACCTCAACCATGAAGACGTAAGGCACCTAATTTTCCTAAGTTCATTGCACATTTTCTCATTCCCCGTTACCAAGTCATCTGTTGACCTCCACGTGACTTCTTCCACTCCGTAGGAGGAACGAAAAACAAGGCAAGGTATGGTAGACGTGTGTTTGCCATAGGTAACACATGCTCCAATCAACGAGTCTACTAAACTGGATACGCTGTGATAGAACATTCTCTGAACTGGTACCCAATACTCGATTTCTGACCTCAGCATTGCAGACCCGGTCATCCCATCCAATCTTGGCGATATTACACAGACATCGATGGTTGAAAACCCCAAGGGGACGAATATCTTCGGCACGCAGACCCCAAGTCTCGCAACCATACAACAAAACTGAACGTACCGTGGCACAGTACGCATAACGTTTCAACTTCAGCGAAATATCAGGTCGGCGCCACAAGTGCTTCAGTCTAGTGTGCGCCGCTCGAGCTTTGGATATACGCGTGCTCACCTCTACTACTGCGCTTTCATACGTCGTCGAGTTTCTGCCGAGGCAACTAAAGCGGTCAACAATTGTTAGTTCAAAGAATGTATTGTTGGCACGAGGAGCCTGGTTCTTATGTAACGGGAAATCCACTTGCATTTTCACACCGGAAAGTCGGACGCCTCGAGCCGTTAGTTAGTTGCTCCTCATCTAGTATCAAGCTCGGAACCGTTGATGTCCAGTCTTGCAACATCACTTTACACTTTGAAGATGCGAAGCGCATGCCGAATGGAAGTAAAGCTCTTGCGAGTCTATCTAGTGCACATTGCGCGTGTTCTGTGCAGTCGAACAAGTAGTTCTCACATACCGATTTATCATCTTTCTTCGGAATGGGCAGCAGAATGGACATTCTGAAGTCGGGTGGAAATGCTTTCTCTCGCCAAGTGGGACCTAAAATGTACATAAGTTGCACCTTCCTTGACTATCGACTTTGTTTGAGTCCACAGGAACTTCGTCTTTTTAAGCGTTGGTTGCGGCCATCAGTTCAGTCGTGACTGGTCGTGACAGCGCTTCTCGCTTCTGTGGGTTCTCTAAGGCATCAGATTATCGGGGAGGATGCAGAGACCCCAGCAGGTGTAGAGATGAATTTTGAAGCACACACGTAAGAGGACATAGTCATTATGGTTTGCATTGCCCGTTTTTGCACATCGGTATGCTCGGCAATCCTCCACAGAGGAGGCCCGACGGGATCTCACCAGGATGTGGTCGAGTTCGTGTGTAGTGTGACCGTCTTTTGAGTATCATGGTACTAGTTGCTTCTTGGGTGTTGAGAGCGAATGCTGCGGACAACCATTCGGTCGACGTCAGCCACCGTTCTCGCAGCGCTGATCGAGGCCTAATTCCCTAAGAACATGGCGAGTGAATTCGTAGGCCGTACTTGTGCGAGCGCTCCAACCTTTCGACGAGCTTAAGCGGGCGACAGCTACCCAATGAAGCGCGACGGCTCTTCCCACCGTCCAGAGGAACTCCAGGTACTCCACTCTTACGTCTATCTAGTGGAGATTTCTAGATTGGCAAACTGTTTCTCTCCGTGTTTATTCGTTGGAGTGTCCTCTCCTGGGGCATCGTGATTAGAACCAGATGTTGCCCATCAACTGTCTGGGAGAGTGAACTTTATCTGGTCTCTACTCATCGATCTTTTAAGAATGATTGCGTCTCCGGCCTAATGAAGCTATCATGAATAGGTCTTTGTGTAACTGGAGGCACGCAAGCCATCACACCACGCGGTGCAGTCTCATCGTGATGGAGTGCATGGTAATGGTTATTTGAATTGAACTGAATTATTTGCGAGAACAAATGTGCATGTATTCGGTTGTATTCAGTTGTCAAACAGTGATCATGGTGGACTATGGATCCTTCTGTACCGGATTCGTATCCCCCCGCCGCCGCCGATCACTCTGTAGGTGGCAGCCTAAAATTGGGTTCGACCCCAACTACTGAACTTTTGTTATATAGCAAAAGGGAACTAATTAAAAAGAATAAAATACATTGGAGTATTCACTTGTTTTTTCGCATCCGAAGTCAAACTCCGCAAGCCGGATTACAAGACCGGGGATCCATAGTCTGTGAATCATGAGAGAAACCGGCGATTCAGCTAGAGAGTTTAGAGTGATGACCCACAAGACTTTTGAGTTAGGCAGTGGCATTTGGTTTACATCCTGAAAACCTTATATCATATCAGCTGATTCCCATGGGTGGCTCGAAAACGCAGTACGACGGTCAAGCTGACATGGTACCAGTTGATCAGAACGTTTGCACCCTGACTAGCCTGTGTTAGTTCATCACAATTCATGGGTTGGGGCCTCAGAGGTCCACAGCGCGCCGGGCTGAATACCCTGCCGGACATAACTCAAACTCGTTATTAATAGTAGTTGTTTTTGTTGTTGTAATATCTTGCGTTGCAATCTCTGAATCTTTATGTTACATATTCTGCTAGTTTTTTTCTATTCTTTATTTTACCTGGGGTCCTGTTTCTGCTCCATTTTTTGTATTTTGTGTCTTAGCATTAGTGCAGGGTGGCAGGGACACTACATGATCACGAGGACCCACAGCAGAGTGAATCGAATAACATGGCCCTTGACGTTGAGTGGAGGGTCTTAATAGATATCCAACAGGGCGATGGTGAAATGTTATCTTCAGCTGCAACGGAGACCGGATGAGTAACAGTCCGCCTTTGAACTAAGTGTAGTATAGGTTACGCAGGCCCTTACAAAGCGTGCGTAAGTAATTAAACATAATATGATAATTATCATACCAAGGTTATTTTGCATGTCACCGTCGACCCATTGCATCCTGATCTCCATTCTTTCGAATATTTCCCACAGATTGTTCCTCTTCCTCTTCAGTCTCTACGATGTTCGAACATCGAACTGAAGACAGGAGAAAATAGTGCAATGATATCATATCGTTGCGGCTTTAACACTTCCGATTCCATTACAAAACCCGGGGATCAAGTTCTTTGAAGCTGGTGAGCAGAATAGTGGTTCATACGCCTTTCTGGGCGTATATTCCATGTATCTAAGCGACAAGCAAAATCCATCACATCCAATGTGCTGTAGTTCTCCTCTTACTCCTTTCATACTCTTTTCTCCTTCATTATTTCTTTTTGAGGTTGCCGCCAGGAGATAGCAACCGAAGCCACCGCACCCAGTGTATGGTTAATGGTTGTCTGAACTGAACCGACTGACTGACTGCCCGTAATATCATAAAGCATCTTGGGAGAATGTCTACCATGCAAAAATTCGTTAAGTCCTCGGTCGTTTGCGATAGCTTTTTAACAGACTCGTGTGTTGATGGCCATTTCCCTCTGTGACCCAGAAATAAGTTTGGTAGCATGCCGTTCTTTCTAGAAATGACTTGTGATTGTAGGTTTTGTTGATAACTGCGGTTTGGTAATCCGATTTTAGACAACCACCGTACAGTTTTAGTGGCTCATAATTGCGATCATGATAGTTTGCTCACAGTGGAATGTGACTTTGGCATTACCACCCACCAAAAGACCACAGATTTCCGATCCGATCAGTTGTTCACTGTAAGTGCTAGCATCCGGGGTTTGATCACAATAAGCTTGTAGTCGGACAAGGGGTCACCAAATGGGGTATTAGCTATATGGTTTTGATTTGTCCTATTTATTTTAAGCTTTTCTGCAACCGGTTTAGCATACTTTTCAATCAGTAGGTCACAGCGTTTAATGTGAACCAAGAGGAAAAATACGTAAGTTTTGTTTGTTGTGTCTGTACTACAGAGAGACGGGTTGGTGCCTGCGTGTTATTGAATTTGTAGCAATCGATGGTAATCTTTTTGACGTTTAGCCTTTGTTTTTCTTCTTTCCGTGTGCAGTCCAAAGAGAAGATGATACGTGGCGATCGTCGGGGATGTGTGAAGTTAAAAAATGCCCAAGTTGGGATCGATGACGAGGATGACAGCACATTCACCATCACCGTCGACCACAAAACGTTCCATTTCCAAGGTAGCGGTTGAATTACATGTGTGTTGTTTTTGTTGAGATCCAAGTGATTCCCCGCTCACCTTATTTCTTCATTTTTAAAAAGATCTGTTTCTGTCCATATTTTGTTCCAATGAAAGTAGCATTTAGTCAGATCTTTGGAATGCGATTACCATATGACGTTATCTTATCGTGTCGTGAAAATTTAATTGGATTTATGATTTAGAATTACCGTGGTAAAATGAAATAAAAACGAAGCGTTTATTTTTGGCGTCCAGTCTGAAGAACGGTCGCTGCAAACTACTACCAATCAGTCTTCGAACTAACAGGGAGTTTGTAAGATATTTCGTTTTTGGTCCGTCGATCGATCTATGAAACATTCTTTTTCGTAATGGACAAGCGTGTGTCCAAAGGACAGAAGCGATCATCTGTGTAAACATATCTAACTTTTTACAACTGCAAGATGTTAGCAACGTGGTATTTTCCGCCAGGTAATACGTTTGTATTTTTCATAATCATGTTTGTTCCTAGTAAATAAAGTCAGCATAGTGTGCTTAACAACTTATTGTACAATGTTAATGTTGGAAATCTTTTTCCCTTCTATCCTCCACTTCACCCGTTTTCAGCACGCGATGCTGACGAAAGACAAAAATGGTTGGATGCACTGCAAGAAGCCAGGGATCTCCACACTCAGAATTACGCTCTGTTACATCAGGTTAGTTTCGGTAATAAACCTAGTGCGTAGGCTTCCGTTTCATCCCTCTCCTGTCTACATTGAAGTGATCCTTAATCCGTGTCTGAGTTATCAAGACACAACACACCTGCTGTTTGGTTAATGATGGTATCTTACCACAAAACATTCCTTTTCAAGCAGCTTCTGTGGATCTCTGAGCTAATCGAACCTTTAGAAAACGAAGCTTCCAGAAATTCGTCGACACATCTTTCAGTACTTGCATTCAACCAGTTCAATTCAGTCAAAAGCCTGGAGAGCGCAAGAAAAGCTAGATAATCAGCGGGTTAGTGCTTCGAAATTTAAGTAACTAGCTTGCTGGTTCTGTGTTATTTTGCAGTATTTGCTGAATGCCAATCCTTTGGTCACGTTGACTTTTTGTTCGTTACATATCGTTTAGGCGTTGGAAAGGTCATTCGAGAATAGATAATCATCTACCGGGTGGTGTGCAAAATATTCTCGTCATTGCTTGATAATAGCTCTAGCCTTAGTTAGTTGCATCATTACGGTACAGAATGTCTGGAGTTGCTTGTGTTTGATAACCCCATGCTATACTGTTTGCGAGTAACAAATTGTGCTAGAGATTGGATAATAATCTCGTCTGACCTTCATCGCAGTGTGGTACACCGGTGTATAGAGGTACTCCATCACAGTAACACTGTCACACTTAAACGGGTGAAATCGTTGTATTATTATTGCACGGTGCTTGCATAGTAAGCGGGTGCCGACTGTAGCTAGATGGAAAAGCTGTGGTCATGTAGTTTGAGTCCACCCACGTTTTAACTACTCACATGTGATGGCGCAACACATCTCGCTTAACCAACCAATAGGTTATTCTGGTAGTTCTTCCGTCGTACTCACGTGGTTTTTATGTTCATCATGAAGTGTCGTACCACTTTTCAACTATCACTTCATGCCGTGACACCTGGAGCCATTGGTGCTGCAATCTGAGTGAAATTCTTGTCATTACAATAGCTAGTTTTTTCATCTACCAAGCGAATTTCATTAACCTACTCGGAAGAAATGATGTTTGAACTTGATATGGATATGGAACAGTGTGGAGGTGGATTTGATGACGAAGGTACGTACAAACCCCATCGGCTAATTGCTGTCTAATTTACAGTATTGTATGTTGCTCCCCTGCAGACAAATCGACTGCTGGAGCAACCGAGCTCGCTTTCCGAATTCGATCGTCGCATTGTGGAGGCGGATGCGTATTTGCAAATTCTGATTGACCAACAACAGGTGGGTTTTCCACGGGATCCTACTCTACCCCATTTGCGTTAACTTGTTCTTTAGTCGCTCTGACCTTTGACTTCTCGTTCTGTTCGTCTTGATCAGTTACGAAAATAATGCACTGAAAACCGACGTTTCGTCTTGCCATTCAATTGTCAGGTTGTTAGGAAATTTGCTAATAAAGCACTCGATCACTGTTTTATCGAAGTTCGCCATAGTCTCATTTATCTCGTCTGCGATAAAGCTGTTTCTGTGTATTTTGGCTCAAAAATCCGATTTATGATGACGTTTGTGATCTCGGTATGCTGCTTGATTTTTCAGGAACTTTCTTTGCAAAATGCCGAAACCGAGGAGTACCGTCCGGAAACCCTTCAGTCAATCAGCGAATCTCTGCAAGTGAGTCACAGAGTGTCGGCAAAAACATGATTAAGTCTGGTTAATTCAGTTATACCCAACTTTTATCATTGCATGATCGTCCATAACCACTGTGATCATATTTTTCTCATTGCACAACGTTGAGTTTACCTGATACTTAGATAAAGGAGGTTTTAGTCAAGAAGAACAAAGAAACAACATTCCAACCATGAAAGTACACGGTCAAACATCCCATTCACACATACACACACAGCGGAAAACGAACAGAGTCGATCGCCTCTGCCTATGGGTGCACTATTGTATCTCACTACAATCAAACGATTGATAGTGGGTTCATTGAAACCTCAAGCCACAACATAAGCACCACGGAGCACGACTTCCAGTTAATACTCTGATAGGCACGGTGCCGTGTCATGGCTTGACCTCCACGTTGTCATTTCCATTCCAAGCAGGCATGTGGGCTCAATACTACCCGGTTGCCCAGCCCGAAGTTGGAGTTTGACTTAAGGGGCCCCGTTCCGAGCCTTTAACCGGAACGTCTAACCCACAAGGCATCAGGACGACATGATAGTCCCGTAGCCCTCTGGAAACCGGCGACTGATTGCTCAGTTCATACGCCCTTCAGATAAGGCCAGACATCCTGGGTGCCACAGATACCGGTGAGCAGTGTGGGACGCTTCATACGCCACCCGTGGTTGGTTTGGAATCAATGTTTAGCCATCTCCCTTAGACTGACTATCAGTCAGTCAACCCGGCGGAGAGCACCGGGCATTCACTTTCTTCCTCTCACTTTAGTGGGAACACCTCCACCGCGAGAAGGCAGTGAGTAGGACTTCCTCGACAGAGGCTATTTGGCAAGCACGGTCATTAGGGGGCATTTTGAGCGGCATTCAGGACGAGTAATCATCTCGGAGCCTGGGACACCCACCAACGACCATACTACGGCATTTGGAGGCTATATACATATATATATATATATATATATATATATATATATATATATATATATATATATATATATATATATATATATATATATATGCAACTGCTTTAGGAGAAATCTCCGGGATTTTGTAAGAGATGTCCATTCGCTTCGCGGAATGACTTTAGATGATAGCGTCGGAATTTTGCTCACAATAAACAGTCACCAAGCTCCTGGCTAACTGCTATTAATTTTATGGTAATCTCAAGAGTAACTAATGCAGCTGAATATGAAGGATTTGGTCGTGCCCAGTACTACATATAGCTGCATTTGTTTCAGCTTTCACGTCGATACCTGAATTTGCATGTACATCTGACAGGCGTGTGGTTGTTTTTGTATACATTTTACAGTTTATCGCTCCGTAACGGCTGATATCTGTTATATTAATATGCATCATAACACATTCCAACGTCATGCTGCGTGTTCATGAAATGAATCGATCCATCCTCGAGTCTGCTGGGTGACAGTCAACCTCAGTTACATTTACACTGGGTTGTTATGCGCTTTAATTCGTATTGACTGATCTCAAGTCAAAACACTACTTGATAATCGCTCGAGGATTTTGGCTAAATGAGCGTATCTAACTATCGGTTGGTCTTCCTGAGATTCTTCCTGCGGCTAATTACTTCTGATAATATGGCTGTTTTGGTGCTTCACACATTTGCTTCTCTTTGTTCAATTCGACGGATGCTTTCCATGATCGATGTTGCTATCTTATCGCGATGTCCGGGTTTGCGTACTACGATGACCCCGAGAGCTGTGCCGATTGAAGCGCAAAGCGCTGTTTCAGGGTCATCCGTATCGAGCAGGCCGAGGGCGAGTAGCCAGACAGCGCGGGGCTGTTAGAGGGCGTAATGGGTTTTCCCCCTGGCATCGAACTCCCTACATAAAAGCCACAGAAGCCCATAGACAGAAACGTGACGTGCGCGAGTGTGTCCGGGCACTAAATAAGACTATTGTTTCTTGCCTCTTACTCATCTATCCGGAGTAGGGTAAGATTCACTAGGACGCGTTGTGCATCCTCGACTGGCAAACCACCATCGAAAAAGTGCGTGAACTGCTCGTACGCTCACCGGCTCCCAACACACAGACTTCCTGTTGCCCGACAGGTAGCACTCGATTGTGCACGGGCTAGAGTTGCCACCTCGAACAAAAAACTGAATGATGCTGGGAACGTCACTTCGTACCTAACTCCCAAGACTCTTCATGAACGGTTCCTCTACATACACCGCTCATGGACAGGTGCCATTCGGGAGATCCATGAAGCCAGGTCATCCTCTCGCAGGAACTATCCGCTTAAAAGTCAGTTCACGAGAGTCGGTGCACACCGTGGTGTACGTTTACATCTGTGGCGGTCATGTGATGCAGTTGGCTAACTAATGAGTCCGTGGTTCAATTCGTATCACTGTCAGGTCGTCGGTGATGGACAGCCTCGGTGTCACTCGGTGTACGGACACGTCTGATCTACTGAATGAGACCCCATATAGTTCACCATTCCAAATTTTGCTGTCGTGATCACTGGTTCTCCCAGACTAAAGTCTCTGTGCTTGTTCGTCGCGTCTGTGTATGCGCCCATTGACTGTAGTTTCTCTGAGATCAAGGACGAATTCTACCACGATTTATCTCAACTGCTTCGAAGCGTACGTTCGACGGAGGTGGTTGTCAATGCCGGGAATTTCAACGCCCAAGCTGACCGTGATTCAGCTAACTGCTCTTGATATCCCATTGAGGTATTTCTTGCGCACTTCAGGAGACGAAGTAGCTAGAACTGTCGATCAACGTCGTGTAGGGACAGTCTTGACCGAAAAGGCGGAGACAGCCCTTTCAGACTGGATACTTATTAATAGTCGTTTATGTGCTGTGAGACTAGAGGGATCAGTCGGTGTTCGAGAGAATAATTGTGTTATGCCCAATCTGTTTGTAATCTCGGCATACACTCCAACAGACTGCAGCTCCGACATGCAGAAGGATGAGTTCTATGATGAGCTTAAAACTCGTTCGCAGCAGCTAAGGCTCTGACATTGTAATGCTAGCAGGTGATTTTAATGCAGCGGCTGAGTACACGTAGGAATTTCGAGTTTGAATCTTCATGATCCTCCTACGAATTGTTTCCTGATTGAGTTTCTGGCTGGGCGGCACAAGCTCAAAACATTGTTCTGGATTTTGCAGTGCAAATGGTTCTTGCAAGACTCCTAGAGTGATTAGAAATCTTTGTTTTGAGAAAAGGAACTTAAAAATAGCCGCTCGACAGATTGTTGTTTCATGTGGCCCGTACCAACCGGTCAAATTGTAAACTATCTCGTGCTTGTTTTTGTTTCCCTTCTTTTAGAGTCTGATTGAACTGGTGAAAAAGACAATTGTTTGCTTACAATTTGCTCGGGTAAGTCAAACCAAGCATCCCGAAGGGTGAATATTCAGCCTCCACATAACCAAGTTCACATACTCATAAGAGCAAATAATCCAATTCAAAAATCCCCGGGACAATGGGTTGTTGTTGTTGTTGTGTGAGTTGGGACATAAAAATTAGGTT
This sequence comes from Fasciola hepatica, assembly GCA_948099385.1. Lineage (NCBI taxonomy): Eukaryota > Metazoa > Platyhelminthes > Trematoda > Plagiorchiida > Fasciolidae > Fasciola > Fasciola hepatica. The sequence continues at coordinate 1,248,588 of CANUEZ040000126.1, read as the reverse complement.
CGCAAAACTCACCGGGTAGGTAGTAGTGGAACTGTTGAATCCCCGAGTGCGTGCACAAGAATGTTTGTAGTGAGAACGCTTGGAGGAAGTGGATATGCGTTTCACAGTATCCTTATAAATCGGGCAAGCAGGGTCGATAAGAATCTTCGTGAGTAGCCTTTGGTAAACTTTACCACGTTTGGATGCAATAAGGTGAGTGGTCAATGAACACGAATCGTATCCTTAGCGACAGTGTCCAACACAGTCGGGATCTTTATTTTCTTACTTCATTGGTTCACAGACTTCATTTATTCCCGGCTTTTCCTGCTGCGGAGGTCTTTTCACTGGTGGGTCGTTCGTCTGGTTTTCCCAGTCGCGCCGATCTTCAACTTTCTAGGCTTATATTCTTTTACGAAACTGTTATCCACTAATGCAGTCTTCGTTTTTTTATTCCATGCCACGCAGTGAAACATTGCAGGTCAGAGTGATCGTCAAACTGCATTCTGTCGACGGATTGGCTGTTAGTTGGTTAAACAGTTGCATTCCGATGTGACATTCGTTTGTAATGTAATCAGAAGGTACAAGTACTCTCACCGTACGAAATAAGTTTGGATTAGTGGGTCAATATTAGGTACCCAAGTTCTGTGCAGCGATGAACAACAAGTTTGCACATCGTGGGAATTGAAGCGCAAACTGTCGTCTGTCTACGTGTGGTCGACTGGTTTAGAGTATTTGCTTACTACCTCAGAGGTCCGAGGTTCGAATCCCCGCCATCACCGGTTACTTTGGTAATAGACAGTATCCACTGTCGTCCGGATCGTTATCACACTTGACCTATTGGGACCTTATGTGGTTCCGCGCCACTCCAAGTCTCAGGGTCTAGCTGCCGTTTATCCCCAATGGTGTAGTGGGCCTTCGTGGCTATGGGGTAAATGCCCCTTCTACTACACTCATACGTAAGCACGTAATAAAAAAATGTCAAACGAGTTTGTATGACTTAATGTCGCATGTGGATTTAGGGCTGACTATGCCGCTTTCATGCTTCTGCCATTTGTATGAACTAACACAATTTGGATGAGAGGTAATACTGCACTGCCGTTGGGGTCACATTCTGTTCGGCACTCGAATTCCCGGGATCAGGTGCACTGCTCCTCAACGGTGCAATGGACTTATACGATCACGGATGTTACCCTTTCAGTTGTACTGATGATTGTAGACGAAATACTAAATCAGTTGTGGTATCATGATAGCCTCATAACCAAAAATATTAGAACTAATGTTGTTTATTTCTCAGTGAATTTTATCCGTAGTCCGGTTACCTTGCTGGCCCCTTATTTCGAGCTTAATGATCTAGTGCATTGAGCATCACACCGTGCTGTTTTCCCTCTCAGGAATCAATGACCGCAAGTTACAGCACAGTTCTGACTGCCAACCAGCCTCCCACTGCACCAGTTTGCGACGAGCCTATTAGCGCGGGCTTTGACTCCTCAGATTCTGGTAAGTAGTAACTGAATACGTTTTCGAAAGTTTGTTTGTTAAGACGGACTTTTTTGCGACGATTTTCCCCACAACGATGTCAAACCTTGCAGCGATATGTTACACTTGCTTGATTGTCGTTCATTCTAACCACCTACCGATAGTTGTTCTACAGTTAAGACAAACCGCGTTGTTAGAGTCGATGTCAACCCAGTCGTTTGGACCTATTTATCTTCTAGAATATCGGGATTGTGGTTAATCGATGCACTGCTGACATCCGTTCGGTGGGAACCAAATAATTACGATAGCAATCCTCACATTCCTCATTTGTCACTGCGACTGCTCATGGCTGACGTCTCCTTTCATCGTGGGAAATCGGCGACCTCATCATCTTCAAAACACTTCGTGGGATATTAATTCCCTAATTAAGAAAATCACAGTAGTGTGTACCGTCATTTCCTTTTGAGGTTGCCACTAGGAGATAGCAGCCAAAGCCACCGCACCCAATACATGGCTAATGGTTGTCTGAACTGAGCTCAACTAAACACGAGGCAGTTTTCGCTTAAACAGTTATTAGCCATTTGTCTCGATTTCCTCGGGATCGTTGCCTGTTGACCACGTCCGTCCGAATCAACTAAAACAGCAAGCAGAGAGCTTTGTATCGCTTGGTGTTGGTGTGTTCACCAAGCGGCTCGTCAGCATTCGAAGTGATGGGTTATACCACCACTGCACTGAAGACTTAATCTTGGTGAAAACGTCGGCAATCCAGTGGTCGAGCGCGGCAAACGACCAGTTCTCTGAATCTGTTCTCACGAGAAAGAACGTTATTCTTGACTCCTCCATGACAAGTTTAATCAGACCAAAAAACATTCCTAAAGTGGATGTTGGGAATTATTTGATACAACAACGTCACTGCCCATGACGTCTAAGGGTGAAACATGCCAATTTGGTGTATAGCGTGACCGAAGGAGAAAACAATAAGTTCATATTTTCCTGTGCTGGGTGGGGAATTTTTCACTCTATCATTTTATTTATATTCGGATGGTGATCACGATCAACAGATTCTGAACCGTCATCTTTTGTCCTGTTGACTAGCAGTGATCCAGAATGCATTTGTCTTTGGCCAATGAAAGAGTTATTCTGTGATCTCGTAGTTCTCCTTTGTTCTGCCCTTTATCTGTCTACAAGGCCGTAATCAAAGTGAGTTTCTCATTTTTGGGATACGGTGACACGTTTGTGCAACTCTCTGATGAACTCGGACACAACCCGTTTGGTTCTTCCGGTTGAGGCTGTTATTTCTATAGAATGTTCACCAGTTGCCCACCCACCTCCAGTTGTTTCGCTTATAATTTGTTTGGGATACATTGTGAGTTTCAGTGTTGTAAACTGACGCTGTGCTTCAGCTGCTCTACCGATTTGATGTCTTCAAATGTGATGTTGCTCCGGTCGATAACTAGTTTCCAAACAGCCGATAATAGCTCACGCACATATGCACACACACATGATCTACTTTTCGTTGATGTTTGATCCTTCTCATCACCTACAATTGACTTCGGACGCCTTTATTTTGGCCCACAAACACCACGGATCCTATTGGCTGCGTACACTCACTTTTCAGAGAGCATTCGGTCTGTAGTGCTCTCCTTCCGTTTTGAAGCTGTGGCGACGCGCGATCACAATGTGTTTGGTATACAGCTTCTAGCCTATTTTGTGTTGACTTTTAAAGCGGTCAGTGTCCATAACATTAGGCTACTGTCGGACTGGGTACTACACCAGTTATTATTTCTGTGACTCATTCCTTCGAGCTTTTTTCGCTTGGTTCAGATTATTTGTTTTAACCTTTTTCGGTTTCGCGGTAACCTGATATCATACGTTATCCGCAAACGGGTGTCTGTAATGCGTTATCCCAACTTGACATAGCAAAACGTCTATTAGTGTCGTCACACTCTTGACTGTCGGCTGTTCCGGAGATCAGCTGATTATTTTCGGTCTCATTGGTCTATGTCAATATCCTAAATTTATTTCGTGGAACCGACATGATCCAATGACATTTTTGTTCATCTAATCAAGTGTTGAATTAAGCCTTGCCAGTAATTTGTGATCCATCTAGTCTTTATGTCATTAGTTTATTCTCAAAGTTAAAATCAAAGATGATTTTGACGTTCCGTTTTACTGTTTGTCGTTGGTTTCCGATTGCGTGAATTTACCAGGTGCTCACTGATTTCATGCATTCCCCCCGCCCAAGTGGAACTAGGCTACGATGCTCGTCTGTGTGCCAGTTCGCCACAAACAAGTTCTTCCATGCCTGTGAACTCCAACTCCAGCTCAGGTACAACCACCGGTCCAGATACACAAAACAATGCTCGGTGCTTTTACTCACCAGTTCGTCGGCCGGCAGGCCGTCGTGGTGAGGGTGATGGATCTCTATCCCCGAAACAGCCTTCAAACCGAGAAGCTGGCGCAGACTTTATGCGCAAATGCTCAACGCGCAGCGAACGTCGTTCGTTACGTGCTCGTGATTGTCAACTATCCATGCACTCGTTTGCCGATTCGGGTACGGTTGAGCCGATTTCTACATCGCTTCCAGGAAATCTGTCACCTTCAGTCCCAATAACCCTCCCAGGGGAACAACAAAATCAGTATCAACTGAAACTATCACCACCTCGAATGCCAGCAACTTCCTATTCATCGTCCGAGGATGGTCACCCATTTTCCGTCGGAGATGAAGATGATGACGAGTTTTTCGACACTCAAGAGGATCTCGTTGCGCTGACTTCTCCAGTTGGAACCGAGTAAGCATAACACTGTTCGTGTACAGTTACGAGAAATCTGCTGTTTTTCATACTCTGGAACCGCGTGACAGCCACTACTTTATTTCACAGGTTCGACACATTAGTTGCTCTTGGTCAGGGTTTATGATGCTCACAATGAACTAAAATCAGTTTACGTGCTACTTGGTCAACATGAGTAGACTGACTGATTACAAATAAATGTCACTGGAACGACACAAGTATTAAAGCCGCTTTGTTATGAATATTATTTGCTACAGGATTTGCGAAATGCGTGCACCCTTAGCAAACATTGTGTACCGGAGAATCCTATCCCTGGATTATTACCCAATACTCGCTTTCTTACCTCATCGTTGCTTACTCGGCTATTCCACCCAATCCTAGCGATAATACGTAAACATCGATGGTCGTCTTGAGGTTTTCGACCATCGATGTTTACGTATTATCGCTAGGGTTGGGTGGAATAGCGGAGTAAGCAACGATGAGGTAAGAAAGCGAGTATTGGGTACTAATTCAGAGAACGTTCTGTCACAGCGTATCCAACTTAGTAGACTTCGTTGGTTGGGGCACGTGTTACGTATGGCAAACACACGTCTACCGTACCGTATCCTATTCTCCGCCCCTCCCAGGGAGTGGAAGAGACCACGTGGAGGTCAACAGATGACGTGGCAGCGAGGAATGAGAAAATGTACAACAGACTTAGGAAAAGTAGGTGCTTCACGTCTTCGTGGTTGGGGTCCAAAAGATCCGTCTACCAGTTGGCTGGAGACACTGAAGGGTGTGGCTGCGAACCGCGAACAGTGGCGATCGTGTTGTCACTTTCTATCGAATCAGAATGTTTGATCGGTGTACGTTTGTACAGTTAGACTGTGTATTCCGTGTGTTGGCTATTGGGGCATTCTTTTCTTTTCCCACCCATATAGGTCCACTCCCTGTCCATCTTGTATATTCATACTTTTCAATTCAACGTGCAACATGGTGAGAAAGGCAGTGGTCAGTGAGGCTTGCCCTACTGTTTAACGCTGTACGATGATGATGATGATGATGATGATGATAGGATTTCTAGGCGCCCAACGTTTGCTGAGGGGTGTAGTGGCTCTGAGGTGAGTAAGGCGTGGAAGAAAGGTTTAATAGCCTAACCAGTGATCTTCGCCATGTGGGGCGTGTTAGACTTCTTTGGCCAGGTTCAAGGGATCACCCCACTCAGTGGTTAGATACTTTGGAGAATATGGCTAGGGGTCGCAATCAGTGGCGCTCTAATATGCAAAAACTTCGTCAGCTTGATACTATTCGTAGTTCTCTTCTTACTCTCTCCATGCTTTTTTCTGCTTTTATTACTTCCAATTAAGGTTGCTGCTGTGAGATAGAAACCGAAGCCGCCTCACCTAGTGCATGGTAATGGTTGTTTAATCTGAACTGAACTAGTGATCTTCCAAATGCACAACAGAGGCTGGTTTTTGTCCCACCTGTAGATAAATCGACCCAATTTACACCATCAGTCAGATGCTTAGGCTTCATCACACATTTTAGGCCTGCAGATACAGCCTTTTGCCTTTCTGGCGGAATGGCGTAATAATGTTGAAAAACCACATCTGCTTATAACCCTTAGCAATGGTTGGCACGTATTCGATCCCCACCACCAACGGTTAATTTTGGAAGCAGGCATCCTAGCCGTCACCCGGCTCGTCACTACGCCTCCTACGTAATGGCTTTCTGCAGTTCACGACTCCAAGTCGCGGGGAATAAAGGTCGTCGACTCTCACATCATTCAGTAGACCTTTGCAGCTCTGGAGTTCACACTAACTTTGTATCCATCTGTAATCACGTAATGAGAAACTCTTCGGGTCGCCTTACCCCTCCAGGACGTCAAACCACTTTAGTTTAATTCAGTTTAAATAGCCGTTGGCTATGCATTGGTCCTGGTTGTCATCCCAGTAAGATCCTCAGTTGGAAGTCATACCAATCAAGTGTATAAAAAATTAAGAACAGAATTTCAGATAATCGGATCAATTCGATAAAAAAGTGTAAGAATACAAGGGTACCACTGATTGCGACACCTAACCAAATCCTCCATTGAGTGAGGGATCTCTCGGATCCCACCCAGGAAACCTAATAGGTTTCATACGGTCAATTTCACAGGTCATGCTATTCCATGTTGTTGTGAATACTGCAGTGGCAGATTAGGAGTGACGAATAACAATCAAAGAGTGGTAATCTGCGCTTTACTTGACTAATAACGAGTGTATACTGTGATTTGTTCGCAAAATACAGTGGATGATAATATCATGGCATTCACTCCGGCTGTAATCGAAAATGATTCGCTCAGTGTTTCGACAACAATGCGGATCGTGTTGAGTATGACAGCATCTGTGTATAACTATGCCTCTGTTTCGCTGGTTGTTGTTGTGCCAGTAGATTCAAGTGATCGGAAGTGAGTGCAGTTGGTTACTCGAGAGTGGCATCGTGGCCACTTGTGAGTTCGTTTTTGTCGCTTACGCTCTCTGGGCCCTCCAGGGTAGCGTGGTGATCCGTGGAGGACAGTAGATCTTGTGGTTATTCTAGTTTTGTTTCTGTTGATGACTCGGTCTCTTTGTATGCTAGCCGGTGAAGTAATATTGTTTCTTTACCATCCGCATACGCAATGCGGGCGTACTGTAAGTTGTACATGACCAGCTACACTTCTACCAGGGTATCGTATTTTGAAGGCCTGTCGTGTCGTTTCAGTAAGACGAGGCTCGGGACAGTCAACCATGATGGCAGCGGTATTCTGGTTGTTGAACGGCGAGCGTACCGAAACGGTGGTTCGTGCGAGTTGCTATTGCTCGACGTACAGGAGTAACCGCAGCGGATTGGAGGGTGCCCAATAGCACCGATTCTCAATATGTAGGTGGTAAACCTCTGGTTTTTAGGGTAAGGTATGTGGTTTCCCACAACGTGCCTTTGAGGCGTTCAGTTTGTCCGTCTAGTTGTGCGTTATAAGCTGTTGTGTGGCTTACCACTATTCCTTTGTCATGTAAAAATATCTTGAATTCTGTGAACATATATGTTGCACCGCAATTGGAATGAATGAATGCACGAGACCGAAAATGGAAAACAGTTGAAAGACACATCGTATAACGGTGGATGTAAACATGTTTGAGTAGAGTAATTTAAAATGAAAATGGAAAATTTCGTCCGCAATTGTTGATAGATTCCAAATGAGTATATGAAGGTTGTAGGGGCTCTTGAAATCGATTCTCAATCTCTCAAACGGTCGTGTGGCTTTTATTAATCGTCCTGGGGATTGCTACAAAATTTCGGTTCAAGGATTAACGCACCGGACATCAACTGAAAATTGTAGATTTTTCGACCGAGCAGAATAGACTATCTTCGCGGTACCTGGGTGACAAAACGAATTATGAAATTCCCGCGGCCTCCCGGTCTCCACGATTGTTACACAAGCGCTGTGAGAAAGGTTTTCAGCCGCTCTGTTATTCTTGCCTTGTCTGTAAATTACGTCGTAGGTGAATTCAGATAGCCTAATTCTCCATCGCTGGATTTTGTTTTTCTTGATTTTATTATCTTTTTGTTATGTCGCACATAAAGGCGACTGATCTTTGGTCTGTTATCAGCCTGAAGTGTCAGCCGAATAGATTGTGCCGCCATTTTCGCATCACTTCCACGGTAGCGTAAGCTTCCTTTCCGACTACTGAATGACGCCTCTCGCTAGGCGTCAATGTACGGGAGAAAAAATCAGCTGGTCGCTTGTTTTTGGCTCAGTGATGCGCCGATAACAATGTTCGAGGACTAGGTTTCAACTGCCAGTGGTGTGCCAACTGTGACAACTGTAGCATTCTGAATGTTTCTAAGGATTTTGAAAGCGACCCGAACATGGCCTGGGATCGGAAATGTATTGGTTTTCAACATTGGATTAATGCTGTCGGAAAAGGATGGGATCCATTACCACCACCACTCGTTATGTTCTAGCATCACGTGAAAATGCCTATTCCTCGATGGGCTGTGTTCTTTCGGGGTCGGGTTCAGTTACCCTTTTGTGGACTAGAAAAACTAGAAGACGGTTCTCTTTGAATGAAGTGATGGTTTTGGCTTCGTTGAGCGTAATTTCATACCGCTTGACCGTTTGGAGGAAATTGTCAAGATTATGGTCTTGCTCGTCTAGGGTTTGTCCGCAGATGGTAACGTTGTCGATGTATGCAAATGTGTCACGGATACCTTCGTTTTCGATTATTTGGTCGATTGTACGTTTGAAACAGGCGATAACGTCAGAATTGGAAGAGGTTAACGCAAACTTCAAACGTTGTGTACGGTTTCTCTGCCTCGACTATTGAGATTTGGCGGTTGGCGGTTTTGAGATTGAGAGTGCTGTATAGTTCATGACGTTAAATACTCTCGACCACTCTATTTCGTCGTAAGGAGTATGCATCGAAGTAGGTAAAGTGGTTAGTGGTTTGACTGAAACCAATCACCATTTGTTTGTGGTTCGCGATCCTTGTCGCGAGCACTTGAGCTCTTCATGAGGGAGCCGAGGTTTCGGTGATACTATCTTTCAGTAGACGATGGACTTCGAGGCGTATAAGCCGTTCGTCTTCTGGGGTGTAGCGCCGTGATTTGGTTGTGATTGGGCTACAATCCGAAGATATATATATATATTTTAAATAACAGTGATGATTCTGTTTTGGTGGGACGTAATCCACAAAGACAGAAAGTGCTTCGCTGGCCACAGAAAGGTATCTCAACCTTCTTGTGGAGACTAAGGAAATCATGCCCATGCAGTACATTGGCCCACAGTTTTGGTGATACTAGGAGTTGGAAGTACTTGCACCTCATATGTTTATATTAGTCACAGCATTAACCCGTGGAAGATCAGGAAAGTGAGTTCTTCTTCGAGTTCGTGGGCAGAGTTTCCCAATTGTGAGTGTACACAACTGTGGGGGAAATGTGGCTGCCAGAACGACCAGAATGGACCAGTGCTTGAAGAGGTGTCCTATGAACAAGAACACTGATGACTGCGTGATAAACAGTTTGAGGCTGTGGCTATAAACGTGCTGTTTTAAATAAACGAGGCTACCTGTTGTTTGTTGTGATGCTATCGATCACATCCTTGCGGAATACGAGAAGCTCAAACCAAGACCGACTTTTTTGTCACACTAAATTCTGTCGTTTGTATAAATCACATATCTTCCGTTTCAGTTATCCGATGAACTATAAAGCGGTGGCCAGCGCGCTAAGGTTTGCTTCCCATCCGGATTTTATGGTGCGATTGGAGAGCGAGTGAATTAGGTTCGTGTGCGTGACTGTTTGTGTAGTATACATTCCATTTGCTCCATTTCTTCGTTCTCAAGTGGTCAGGATACCGGTGTGTGACAAGTAAACTTAAATCAACGCTTTAGTTGAGAGAGAGAGAGAGAGAGTCTATCTCCACGACCAGTTCCGTTCTATAGCACCATGATGATCACAGGCTTCTCGAGAAAACAGTGGTTTATTGTTTTTGCGATTAGTTTGTTTTTGTTTACCTGTCGCATTTGCTTTCTCGAATGTAGGCAATCACCCCGTAGCGGACGGTATAGACCAGTTCAGGCGTCTTGTAACAATCAGCAGGAACTTCTCGATAATGACCAGTTCGACGAACTTTATGATGATGACGACGAAGAGGACTGTAAGTCTTTTTATCTTCTTCCTTCGTTGTTTTTTGACACTTTCAAATCACCATTACGGTTTCCTCTGGACGGTCTTGTTTATGTGTGAATAATTTGATCAAAGTAGTGCTGGAACACGGTTATGCTGTAAACAAGCTGTAAATCAAGGGCGCCAGGTTGGGACCCACGTGATCCGCCTACTAAATGGTTCGAGACATTAAGTGATATGGCTAGGTGTCGCGGTCGGTGGCGTAGTTGCATTCGGATTCTTTTCCTGTCGTCTTGATTCCCCCTTCGTACTTCTACTTTTTGGATCGTTATCACTATGCTTCTATTCTTTTTGCCCTTTACTAGACGATGCCGGAAAGTAGCAACCGAAACCAAAGCACAGAAGTGCCAGGTTAATGGTTGAATAAACTGAAACTGGCTGGGATGAGTTACTTGCCAGCTCTCTCTCTCTCTCTCTTTTCCGCGAATTGTGCTGAGAAAAATCAGCAAACTGCAGCAAATTTGACAGTTTTTACCATTAATTAATCACCGATTATCCATTGCGTGTTTACTGACGTTTGTTGCATCGCAGTAATTGTGGCTTAGGAAAGTCCACAACTTACTAGTGAAATGTATGCCACTCCTGCTTAAACTGAACCATTGGGGGACTAGTCTTCTCCCGGGGTATGCTAGTGTCACCTCGTGAGCAGGTTCTTCAAAACCAGTGCTTCGTACGCCTTTCATATTCTTTCGTTTCAGACGAGCTGGTGGTCATTAACACGGTTCATCCTACTTTGGAAACCTGGTTAAACGGCTTAAATGACGAAGAGCAGTGGCTCTGTTTTGTGATGGGCTGCATCTGTCACGCCACATTGCTGCCTCACTGGTAAACAGGTTCAAAAGCCGGGCGAAGATCTGCCGCATTCTCCGGCTGTGCCAGTAATCAAGGCGAAAGTGGACCTAAATATATCCTACTCAGTCGACGGCTAAGTTTGATCACTGCTCTGACCTGGGGACGAGTGCGGTAGTGTGCAACTTGATCTAGTTTTCAGCTTTTACTAGCAACAACCGAGACCCACACACCAGAGCGCGAGGTTAATAGTTAACCAGACAGGATCAAGCATCACATGAATCGAACCATACGGTGTTTTAGACAAGGGTTCTCTGGCGTTGTGTTGCAACACAATCATTCGCTCTGTCGGATGACACCTAGTTGCTCAGCTCGTCAAACTGATCAACGTTAATTTGCTAAACCCGAGCCTATTCGAAGGAATATGAATCTTGAATGTTCTGCTTTTATGTTGTTTCTGGAAACTGGAGTTCAACACGAAGTCTCAGTGAATATTTGGAAATCGTATTCTGGTGTTCGTTGCTGATACGTATTTGCAGACTGAATTCTCTTCAGTGCCGAGCTTTTCGCAATTCTTGATAACTAAGACTTCGTGATTCTAATCAAGATCAGCCCAGTCGTAATGATAATTGTTTATTGTTTATCCTCATTCTCACACTGGCATTGTGCCCTCTTTCAGTGGGTTCTGTTCAGTCTCAAGGTTCAATCATTACACATCTCCTGTCCCAATTGCGCATCGGTATGGACTTAACCCGAATCACACTGCCCACTTTTATTCTCGAGCGACGATCCACTCTGGAAATGTATGCTGATTTCCTCGCTCACGCGGATCTGTGGGCAACCATCCCTGATGCACCCACACCCAAAGACCGTATGGTGTCGTGTTTACGCTGGTACCTGTCTGCGTTCCATGCCGGGAGGCGTTCATCCTTGGCAAAGAAACCTTACAATCCGATCTTAGGCGAGATTTTCCGGTGTTATTGGTGCCTAAACGATTCGGGAGATGTGAAACCTGATAGTAGTGCCGTCGCGGATGACGGTCTTACAGCACGCTCTTCAAAACTCAAAGGATTGTACCACTCTGGACCCGTCCCTTGGGCCCCTAAAAATGCAGTTGTCTTTTTAGCTGAACAAGTAAGTTTAGTGGTTGCTGTGTCGTGTAAACCGTCTAGGTGAATGTTATGAACTAACACATTTAGGGCTTTCTTATTGACGTGCCGGAGCATACTGTGCTAGTATTCTTTGTTCTATGTCTGGATATCATTTAAAATGAAGGAAATGGAATTTATAGCCCTAAACTCAGACTTTGGCTAGTGAACGGCTGTCCTCGTAGCTCAGTTTCAGTTTGAATAATCGTCATCTGTGCAACCGTTGCAATGTTTTTGGTCTCTGTTTCACAGCAACATCCAATCGGAAAACAAGCGAGGAAGTGATATGTGAGAAGGACTGTGAGTCATATAATTCGTGTAGATGAAACAGACACACCGTGGATGGAAAAAAACTACATCCCGAAATGTCTTTACCCACTTAGTGGGTGGGCCTCCTGGATCGCAACCAGGGGCTTCGGAGCCTCGCGGGTCAGGTGTTACATAGAATCGGATAGTGATGCTGCTGCTTCTCATCCTAATTTAATCAATAGTGACTGTTTTTAGCCCTCCACACACTAGGACGTTTCTGTTGATATTAAAAACTAGAATTTGTCTGAAATGTGAATTCCTTAACCTACTGAAGTCAGCAATAAAATGCAATAGAACCCCAGTCACAATAGAACGATTCCACTCCTGCTAGCTATTTGTTGGGAATGGTTTCTTTTCTGTGAAACCTTTTTGCAAGGGGGGTTACCGTTATTGTTTGATTACATTTTCCCATGACCTCTATCCCGTACATGCCTCTTTTTCTGTTGCAAAACTGATTGAATCACTGGAAAATGAACCACCTATTGAGTTACACAATATTCTATAGTTTACATAGATTTCTGTTTGTCACCATTCTCCCTAGCACAAGTAACACACTGATTCGTCGAAGTCAAGAACTTCTAGAATATAATCCTGTTCAAAATGGTTCATCACGTGGTGGGATCGCTCAACTCATCGTTCAAAACCATGAAGGCACCGTTCAGTTGTTTTATCTGACTTGTTAGGATCATCAGCGGTGCAGTGCACATCCACCGAGTCCCAACCGGAACTCGAAGCTGGTGCCGGACTGCAAGTCACATACATTACCATCAGGACAGCCAATGCTGGTACACCAGTTTGCGTTTGTTTCACGCATCGGTGTATGTATATGAATAATATTCAACTTGATTCCTGAACTGTTTTGGCCTAAGAGAATCAGTATTGAGATTTGTTGTTTCTTACGTTTTCTGTATTTGCTGTAAATTATATGCTACCGTGCCATAAACGACTGACTTCCAATCAAAGGACGGTCGTGTATTTTGGCTAAACTCTCGGGCCGGACGAAGCTGAATACGAATCTCGTATTGTTGTAAGACCACTGGGACTTGATAACGCTAACCTCAATCCTCATTGGTACTTATATATATATATATATATATATATATATATATATATATATATATATATATACTGGAGGCCTCCAGAACGTTGGAGACTGAAACAATCTACAGGCAACGTGTTCTGCTGCGTTTACTGTGAAAATTCAGTTCGGCTGTCGCGTAAGGGTTTGACAGCCGCAAGATCCATGGAGCAGGAAAGCATTGGTTGAAAGCTGAGTGACAATGAACGCATGTGTGGGGGCACGCGTACACATGCTAGGAACAGCGGAGCTGATTATCGGTTGACACGGGGCCGTTGATTGCAGGTATGACAGTAAGATAGAGAAACTCTGCCGTCCGGCAGGCCGGACTGTTGACCTTCATTCCTATCCCAGTAGCTCACTCAGCTTTCAACCAAGGCTTATCGGTACCGTGGACCCTGCTGCCGTGAAGCTTTTATGCGACGAATGAACTGAATTTTGATGGCAAACACAGCTGAACGCATTGTCGTGGTTCGTCTAAGTTGCCCACGGTCCTCTTTACATTACCCGGAGACGTTTACACCCCCGGTGAGCGGCGTGCTTTCCAGGAACACTATAATGTACCTACTAAATTGGTATGCCGATTGATTATGGTTTCAACTGAAATAGTAGCGGACAATTCAGTGGGTAGCTAACCCTAATCTGTATTTGTGATCAGGTTGTCTTCAAAAAATCTGTAAACTAACAATGGCGACGTCAACGAACTTCGCACGCTATTGCATCTGTTTTCAGCAATTGTAAGGTGTCTTGTGTAGCTGTCCGTTCTTGATTCAGAAAATTAATGTGTTCACGGATTTGTCACTGTTCATGTGTTTTTCGTCGTTCTGTTTTTTCTCCTAGGTATCCCACCATCCTCCCATATCGGCTTTTTATGCTGAACATGTGAATCAACGTATCGCGCTGGACGGCCATTTGTGGACAAAGTCTAAATTCCTTGGCCTAAGTATAGCTGTTGAAATGGTCGGGTCGGCTGTGATATCCCTGTTAAATCTGGATGAGGAATATGTGGTCACGTTCCCCTGTGGCTATGGTCGGTGAGTTTGACACAATCGAGTTTGAGGGCATAGTTGGCGTGAAGGAGTTAAAAATGTTAGATTAGTGTATGAGGATTGGATGTTCTATGCGACTTCCCTATCGTTTTTTCGTATCTGCGTCCTCGTTCCACTGCCATCAGCTGAGCAGAAGGATATCATGTGAACAGTACGCTAGCTACTCGATGACGCATGTACTGAGCTTCTGGAAAAGAAGGTTTTTTTTACTTCCTCTTTTCGCACAGTTGCTGCCTCAGGAACGTAGCATATAACTACTAAAGCCCACAACACAATGAGACAGAATCGGAACTTAGTATCTAGAGACTTGCAGCGTGAGACCACATGATACCTCTACAACATGTCTAGTGCGGTAACTATCCAAGTGTGAATTCGTTGGAGTTTGAACCTTCCACCCTAGACTTCACAGCCTTTTTATTACACGGGAACTGAATTACAATCGAAGGAGTAAACCCCATAGTAGGGAATATTCAGATCAAAACGATTTTTTTGGTTTCACTTTTGGAAAGAGAAAGGTTGAAGGGGTGGAAAGACAGAGGGGGAGATGTTCGATAACTTCACGGTCCGGGGGAAAAAGGAGACTGGAAGTTTGTGTTCCGTGATCGAGCTCCAGAAACCTGATACGGTAACTAGCTGTCTGTGCTCGGGATTAGCGTTAAAAGCAAGCCCGAGGGAACAAAACTCAAAATAATAGCGGTAGAACAAAGCTAATGAAGCAACCGTCCAGCGATGGGTAAGCGGCTGCAAATTGGATATCGAGGTTCGGTCATCATCATGATCATCGTACAGCTTTAAACAGTAGGGCAAGCCCCACAGACCACTGCCTTTCTCACCATGTTGCACGTTCAATTAGAAAGTATGAATATATAAAATGGACAGGGACTAGACCTACACGGGTGTGAAAAGGAAAGAATGCCCCAATAGCCAACACACAGAATACACAGTCTAACTGTACAAACGTACACCGATCAAACATTCTGATTCGATAGAAAGTGACAACACGATCGCCACTGTTCGCGGTACGCAGCCACATCCTTCAGTGTCTCCAGCCAACTGGTAGACGGATCTTTTGGACCCCAACCACAAAGACGTGAAGCACCTACTTTTCTTAGTCTGCTGTACATTTCCTCATTCCTCGCTGCCACGTCATTTGTTGACCTCCACATGGTTTTTTCCACTCCTGAAGAGGAACGGAGAATAGGATACGGTACGGTAGACGTGTGTTTGCCATACGTAACTCGTGCCCCAACCAACGAAGTCTACTAAGTTGGATATGCTGTGACAGAACGTTCTCCGAATTAGTACCCAATACTCGCTTTCTGACCTCAGCATTGCCTACTCGGCTAATCCACCCAATCCTAGCGATACTACGTAAACATCGATGGTCAAAAACCTCAAGACGACGAATATCTTCCGCACGCAGACTCCAAGTCTCGCAACCATACAACAAAACTGAACGCACTGCAGCACAGTATACACGACCTTTCAACTTCAGTGAAATATCAGATAGACGCCACAAGTGCTTCAGTCCAGCGTGCGCTGCTCGAGGCTTGGATGTCCGCGCACTCACCTCCACTACTGTGCTCCCATTGGTCGTCACGCAGCTACCGAGGTAGGTGAAGTGGTCGACAACTGACAGCACCTCCCCATCGAGCATCAAGCTCGGAATCGTTGACGTCCAGTCTTGTAACATCACCTTGCACTTTGAAGGTGCGAAGCGCACGCCGAATGGAGCTACAGCTCTTGCGAGATTATCTAGTGCACGCTGAGCATGTTCCGCGCATTCGAACAAACAGACAACGTCGTCTGCGTAATCTAGGTCACATAGCTTTTCACTATTTCCTAGTTCGACGCCTACATCCTGAAGATTTTGCAGCGCACTCTCCATTATTTCGTCCATGACGAAGTTGAACAGGAAGGGAGACATAGGATACCGTAAACCTTAACGCGGCCAGAAGTATGAGAATACAATGATCTCAGTAGGTTCACGAACCTCTGGGGCATACCTTTTCGACGAAGAGTACTGTAAAGTGCTGCTCGATGAGCCGAATCGAAAACGCCCCTTATGTCTAAGAAAATCATTATTGTCGGTCGGCTGTGTGTGTGACGCGTTTCAAGTAGTCGGCGAAGAGTAAAAATCTGGTCGATGCATCCTCGACCTGGACGGAATCCAGCCAGCTGTTCGCGGGCATTCCTCTCGCGAATGGGCGTGAGACGGTGCAGCAGAATCGAGGCTAATACTTTGGTGACTATCGGAATTAAGCTAATCCCTCGATGATTACTGCAGTCATTGTGTATTCCCTTCTTGAAGATGGGAATAATCAATGACTCACTCCTCGTTCCAAATGTCACGGAGCAAAGCGGTAAGTGATTTTACCAAAGCATCTCCACCCAGTTTGAAAAGAACTGAGGGAAGTTCATCGGGAACTGCCGCTTTCCCACGCTTTAGTAACTAAGTACATGACTCAACTTCCATTTCAAATGGGGGCTCGAGTGATACCACCCAAGGAGTCGCAGCTGTTGACACAGAAGTAACTACACTAGCGTGTGGCCAGCTAAACTGTTTCTTGAAGTACTCGGCCCATCGGTCAAGCCTTTGCTGTTTGCCATGGATGGGTTCTCCACTTCTACCGCAAATCGTTTCACTGACATGGGTGCGTCGTCCACCGGTGTCACGAATACGTTTGAACAGTCTTTGACTATTACCTGAAGCAGCTGCTATTTCCATTTCTTCAACTATCTTGACCCACCAATTTTCGCGATCATTCTTAAGGCTTTTCGTAACTTGTATTTGTGGATTTCTCCGCATCATATTCATCTTCTTACAGTTCAAGAGCTGACGCTTTTGCTCCATTATACTCAGCGACTCTTGCGAGATCCAGTGTCTTTGATGGACATCGGATCTAGGACCACAGGCATAACCTGCTGCAAAGTGTATCGCCCTTTTGATGAGCCCAATGCTCATCTACATTACTGTTCGTCGTAGATCCTAGCTCATGTGCTAACTTCTGCTCGTAACGGGTGCGTGCTTCTGGATCACACAAACGTTGCACGGCTAATCGGGTTTGCGGTTTGCGACGATGGCCATGGAGCTGGAGAGATAATCGCATTAAAACTAATGCATGGTCCGACTCTACGTACGTGGATCAGTAAGATCTACAATTCTGAACAGAACTGCGCCATCGGTAGCTTACCGCAGTATGATCAATTTGACTCAAAGTACCTGTAGAGTTAGAGCGCCATGTCGAGGCTGGGTCATCTAACAGACAAATGGCCCTGCGTTCAGCCCGGTCGAGAAGAGATAAAGGACCAGGCGAAGCTCCATCCCAGATGTGACAGCGGTATTCAAGTGTGAGACGAATTTGAACTTGGTTTGGTGAAATGTGATGGGTTGGTTTGAATAAACGTCTGGGATGGAATAGAAAAACCAATCTTGCTCACAGCACCAGCATCAAGCAAACATATGTATGAGGACCGAGATAGAGAGGAGACGTTCAAAGACCCAGGAAAGGCGTCGACTTGGAGGGATGAGGTGGGATCGAATTAAAATCTAAGTGGGGAGAAGATTTGTCTTAGAAGTATTGTAAAGGACACAATTTTGAGAGCCCTCAGAGATCTGTCCAAGGTACGAACTGAGCAATGTTACAAGAGCACAGCGGTCACGGTCGATGTTGGCTGTGGTATGGTAGGAGGTGGGATACGAAGGGGAGGGTGAAGGGTGGCATCTTCGGCAAACGCGTAGGTGGGGTTTGAAGTGGTGGGTAAGCGATCATTAATGAAAAGCAGAAAGAGGGTGAGTAAATGTACAGAACCTTGAGCGACACCAGCATTCACGGGAAAAGCTGCAATTGTACCCCATGGACTCGAACGGAGATGGTTCGGTTGCTGAGAAAACCTGATTTCCACAAGGCAAGGATCGGAAAAAACCCAAAAGCGGACAGTTTACATAGTGAACCATTTGTGCCAGATATCGTCAAAAGTATTCGATATGTCAAGCGAGCCCAGGTGTGTTTCTCCGTGGGTATCCAGTTCTACTTCCAGGAGTGAAAGACTAACTAGTAAATCATCCGAGGAACGACGTTGATCGTTTAGCAGTCCTTCACGTCTAGGGAATGGTCGCAGCTGGTCGGAAAATATGGTCTCCATAACTTTCGAAATGACACAAGTTAAGGAAATATGACGGTGGTTGTTCAGGTTGGAGAAGTCGCCCTGTTTGAGAATCGGAAAATCACGGCTTCCTGCTATAGGGTCGAGAAACGTACTAGATTGAAGAAAACAAAAAAGATGATGTAAAATTGGTACTAACTCTGGGGCACATTTTCAGGACGATGGGCAGATTGCAGACCGGGCCGGGTGGTTTGTTTTGGCTGAGTGTTTGCAAGGTGTGATAGGTCTTTCTGGTTGTGATAAGGGGAATGAAAGGGCAGCTAGTGGGAGTGGGTGAAGAGAGAGGAATAAAAGAGTTGGTTAAGGTGAAATTAGAGACAAACCGGGAAACAAAAACCTCGGCTTTCTCATGGGGTCCACAGACTAAAGACCAGAGTCGTTAGAGATGAAGGAGACATTGGAGGGGCAAAAATACGGGAAACAGCTTTGGTGAGAGATCAAAACGATCAGTTAATAGTAGCGGAAGAAGCTGGGCGTTCGGTTTTGTGGCGATAAAACGACCCTTGGCTTTTTGAATGGAAAACAATCATTTATTTCTGGCCTGCACGAAAAGACTGCGAAATTGGGGAGTGGTGGAGCGGCACTACCGTCTAAGTGCTTTCTTTAAGTGTACAGTGTGATTGCAGACTTGGCTAAACCACTCACGAGAACGTAGTTTGCAGGGTTCGGATAAATGTGGAATTAAAAGAATCGTTTTAGAGAACAGTCTCAGTGAAGTTTGAAACTGAGAAAGAAACATTAGAAATGAAGCAACAGTCACCTCAGGGATAGGAGACCAGAAAATTAAGAAAACCATCCCAGCTGGCTGAATCGTAACGCCAAAAGGTGCGTCTGGAGTTGCACCTAGGAACTAAGCGAGAAAAGGTGGTGGAGGAGATAAGACAGTGGTTCAATGAGCCAAGTCGAAGAAGAGACGCAGTATCAGAGAATGAAGAGAGAAAGGAAGATCAAGCATATGCATACGATCGCCAGCCTGATCGGGAGTGCGTGGGATGAAGTCAACGAGTTGATTTAGATTGCTGACTAGTGCGAAAGCTTTGACTTCGTTACCCACAACCGTAGTATCAGAATAGTGCACAGGCCCAGTTCTTGTTGCAGACATTAAAGTCACCATGAATGGTAACTTGAAAATTGGGGTCTGGTGTCACAAGACAGTAAATGAAAAATTGAAGGGACGCTACCGTTGGGAGAACGATGAACGGCACAGATGTGATGGTCAAGGGAAGGAGACCGGAGTTTCAGCCACCAGCTGAAACTCGTGGTTGGAAAGGTTCGAGTGAGGGATATGGTAGGTACCGACTGATTAATGGGTGTAGGTGCAGACACCAGCTTTAGGTGAAAATAAGGATTGGAAAAAGTATTTCGGAAACTGGAGATGGGTAGTAGCAGGCCGGGAATACACTTACATCGACCAAGAAGAAGGCAAGGGGACAAAAAGATTAGAGAAAATGGTGTCCAGGATCGGTGTTTTGGTTCAAACGGAGAAGATTGATGAGAGCTGAGGAAACATGAACGGTGGTTTTCTGTGAGTTGTGGATCTCGAGTTTTTTGTCGAAACCGGCAACCTAACGCTAGTGCTTCGAGTGGCAAACCGCATAAGGCTCCAGTTGGAAGAGCGATGGTGCTACCCCGGCAACGACAGGACCGTCCACCGCCTACTGCTTTGATCAATCAACCACTATCACTTTCGTTTTAACCTCACGAATCCGCCTCTTCATATTCTGATATTTGCTTTGTGCATCTTATTATGCTACAGAAAATTGTAGGATAACAAATTGTCTTTCGAAAATCGTGGTTACAAGTCGTCCCCAGACATCCTTTGGTAGATTCGGTTCACTGAATTGATTTTGAAGGCCCTGTTACTGTGGATGAATTTTTGTCGGACACAAAAGAGAAATCCATACATAACCTGTCATATTACTCATTTTACGGTAGAGGCTACTGCAGCAACGGAGAGAGTTGACTCCGAAGTTGTTCACTTCAAACAGCCAAGTGCCGTAGTTGAAAGAAGGAAAAGTGATCACTTCTAGAGTGGCTCGTGACGGAGAAAAGAAGGTCCCACCGAGGAATGAGCGTTTTGCAGCAGAATGCCTGCAAACTAAGAACCTCAGATCAAGATGTCATTCAAGCCAATCGAAGCAATTCAGCAAGATTAATGGACAGAAAAAAATTCCACTTTCGTAGACACTTGACTAAGAGAAGAGCCGAAATGCACACACAGTGTGAAGATCGATCGTGAGAGGACAGCAATCGTAAAAACTGATTGCTTCAACATCTGCACATGTCTTGTGATTCTAGATTGTTAGGTTTAATCAACACAGTTGTCCTGCATACTTTAGTTTCTCCTTGCTGACCAATAACACTCTTAGGTCAGTAGTTACCTGGGGTTTTATGTGTTTGTCAGTTTTTTCTATTTTTACTATGTTTACATGGTCGCCAGGGTCGTTTCCGCCCGTGGGGCAACTTCATTGACGGTTCTACTCGATTTAATTAAGCACTTCATCTAATCTGTACATCGAGTCGGTCTCATAATCTGTTTCTTCCGCTGTTCAATCTATTGTTTGGTTTGGTTTTTGTGACTCTCGGTCGAACATCTTTTTGGGTTGCTCCACGTTTTTCCCCTCGAACTTCATAGGTCATTTTTTGTCTTCGACTGACGATCCTGGGTAAATACTTATCTTCAAAATGCTTTCTGTTGCACACTTCCCCATACGTTCGCAATGAAGAAGTTCGTTACATGCTTCACCATCATGCTTCCGAAGGCCAAAGAAGTCGGTATATAAGTGCGGTGATTCAGTGGTTTGTTTGTGCCTGCCAACATGTGGATAATGTTTCACTAGGGACCAGGGCACAGTTACGTTCTTGATAAGCGTTTGGTTTGAAGAAAACAGTTCAAGATAATTCCGACTTTGAAGGTACTTCTAGAGATCGAAGAAAATTGATCAAATATTGGCATATGAATCTAAGGGAAAGGTATTGGTCATCTATTGGATGTTGCCAACAACACCCTGTTGGAACCATTTAATTCAAGTTGCTGACGATTGAGTGGTGTCAGTTCTGCAGGAGGCGTCCACAATGACGATTTTGCTCACAAATGAGGTTTTTGTGTGAAACTAGTTAGTGTTTGCGATTCTCTTCCATTCCGCCCAGCAGTAGTCATAATTGTCACTAAGATTGTTGTCTATGCCGTCTGAATATTGAGTTGAGAAATTATCACATCGATTTGGAAAACTGTTAGTTTAGTTTGAGAACCGCAATGTTTGATTACCGCTTCCGCATAGCGCACTTCGTTTGGCCCATTAGCCGTGTGTCTCCAACTGACGGTGACAAACGGCCAGTTGACCAAAAGGGATGTGCTGTACAGAAACAGCAATCAGTCATTGAAACAGTTCTCAGAATAAACTAATAGTCTATGTGGTAAGCCGATCCTTTGCCGCAATCAATGCATCCATGAACGATCAATGAGAGCTCACATCCGGAGCGCTAACCTGAATCAGGGGTAAAGGTGCATGTTAACGGGATGTTGCAAGGTGAACGGTGCTCATTGCAATCAACTTAAACGATAGTTCAGTTCGGTTCACATTCGATAGGGGTCAAGCGGTTTATAACGCTTGCTTACCATCTCGGAGGTCAGAGTTTCGAACTCTGCTAGTGCTGGTCATTTTTATTGGTAGACAACGATCCACTGTCCTCCGGCTTATTACCACACATGGTATATTGTGGCCTTATGTGGTTCTCCATTCCAAGTTCCAGAGTCTTTACCGGTTATCCATAATACTGTTGCTGTGGGGTACGCCCCTTCCACTGCACTCACGCTAAAACACGTTAAAAAACAATAATGAAGCACCGAATGCAATGGTTCTGGTTACCATCTCTCAGTGAAAACCTGGATCAGAAGTCATACCAGTCATGTATGTGAAAAGAACTACGAATAGTAGTATCAAACCGATGAAGAAAGTATGCAAATAGAGAAGCACCATTGGTTGCGATACTTAGCTATATCTTCTGATGTATGTAACCCATAAGTGTTTGAATCTCGGACCCCACCGAGCAAGCTCACAGGCCCTACATGGCCAAGCTCGCTGGTCAGGCTCTATGTCATGGGCTAGTCACTGGTCTTAAAACTTACGCAATTACTATCCCTACTAATGGAAGTAGGAAAGTATGTCAACTAGTCTGCTGGGCGAAGTGCAACTATGATCAACAATGGTGCGATCACTGGTTATTAGGGATTAATTGCGGTTGATGCTTGAAGCCATACGAGTAGATTCGTTACCCATGCTAGCACCACGCACAGCTCCAAACTTGGTGTGTAATAATAATAGAATACGAGAGCTCAATCCGACTCAGTGTCCCAATAGATCATCCAATGCCTCCTTATTACCATCCCTCATTGTTAGTCGGTTCGCTTACACATCGACAAGGCCGTTTGGGGTTTTAATTCATGACGCAGGTCTATTCATACTGTTTTATCAACCTGATCACATCCAGTGACGATCGGAAGTCATTCCTAGTCGTTTTCTACTTGGTACGATAATAATGAATCCATCTGTTTTTCTTTCTTTTTGTTTGTTGTAGGAATATTTTGTCCGTCCCATGGATTGAATTAGGGGGAAAGACCAGTATCATTTGTGCCAAATCGGGCTATGTGACGAACATCGAGTTTAAAACCAAGCCTTTTTACAACGGGAAGAAGGACGTTATCCATGCCGAGGTATTGGGTCCGAACGAGAAGAAACCTTTTCTGGTTGTAGATGGCGAGTGGAATGATAAAATGTGGGCCAAGTGGGCCAGCGGAGTGAGTCCTACTGATACCAAGTGGATAGCGCCTCATCCTGAACGAGGGAGTATCATTTGATTTCTTTGTAGTTCGGTTGATTTCGGTTGTACTGATGTTCATGTGACTTTCGCTTTCATATCTTGGTGTGTTCTGCTTACTGAATATTGCCCACTAGGTCATTTCCAAAAGTACATGTGACTTGTTTTTCACGATGATCCGACATTGCGAAGTATGGATTTGTAGGACTTCAGTATTATGGTCATTCGTGTTCTCTAATCTTTGTCACCTATGGAGGGGACAAGCCATTTCTCTCATGGAAAGGTAGAGGGTACAACGTTGCTGTATGCAGTATGCTTCTGTACACCCGTAAGACCCGAGCCGTTCGAGCGACCCACGTTGATCGGCTATCTGTCGTTAGCCACCGTTGTCTGAAGAGTATCTCGTTTGCTTGTCGGCAACATCAAGTCGAGAATTCTGCAGTTCGTTTTCGGAAACGGAGGTGCTTCATTGTCAGTCAATGCGCTGTTATCATTCCACCGGCGTAGTTGGTTACAACATGTACTACGTATGCCTCCCAGTCGACTCCCTCGTCGTGCTCTGCTCTTAGAACCTGAAGTTGACTGGAATGAGCCGCAGGTAAGTCAGGTTGCGCGGTCATTTGCTTACGCATCGATGGACGGCCTAGTATCGTTAGCAAACAGCACGTCATTGTCTGCCTAAAATCGATGGCAAATCTCAAGTCACCAAAGCGAGTCGATGGCCTAATCAGCTCGTGACGAAACGGAACGAAATCATCCAATCAGCCGCGAATAATCGCCCTCACCGAACCGAGCGGAATCAATCAATCAGCCGCCAACAGTTGTTTTGATCGATCGTAACGAAACCAGCCAATCAAGAACGTAACCGAAGAGCCAGTCAGAAGATCCGGTTTTGGGAACGGTTCTGAGCCAGTGCGCTTCGCACCATGGTTTTGTCTGCGGTCACCGACTGTTCAGTATAAACTACTGTTTTTTTTGTATAATACACAAGTTGCTTCAAAGGCAGGAGAGTCTTCATCCTAGAGATACCACGGCGGATCAGGACAAAGCTATAACACGACACTGGTCGATCAAAATATTGACGTCGAGGCTTGTTTCTGTCGGTCCTTCTCGCCAGCCTGGCTGAAGACCGCGAGATCCATACCACACTTGGTTGGGAACCTTATCGGACATGACTCACAATCCCAATGAGCGGTGGTTATGTTGCGGAATTTAGTGTTCCAACTTCTGAAGAAAATGCTTTTGATATTTTGTAAATTCGTTATTTGGTTCTTGTTCTGCAAACCATTCCGTTTCTGTACGAAGAAAGCTTGTCCACCCGTCTGCATATCACTATATATATATATATATATATATATATATATATATATATATATATATATATATATATATATATATATATATATATATATATATATATATATATACGCTGAGTTGTAAAACGTTTATTGTGACGTTTCGATCCAAACTAGGACTCGTTGTCAAACATGAGTGAACCTTCTACCTTGAATTTTATACTCAGCTATTTATTCAGCAGAACCACCACCACCGGCTACTTGACACCTTGATTGACCCGTGATCGTTTGAATCAAGGTCTGATGTGAATTTATTATTTGTGGACTAAGTCATTGAAACAAGACGCGTTTCAGTTGGAAATAGTGTGCTGGTTTGCTCCTAAACAAAAAAACGTTCACATGGTCAGAGAATTCATACAAACGAGCACATATCTAGTTTTTCTATACTTCTGTAAAGTTTTGCTTAACCCTTTCTGAGGGCTGTGCTTCTGATCTTACTAGTATTGGCATTGCTCCCATTGAAATGACACGAGAGGCTCTAATATACTGGATCCCAGTCGACAGTCAGTTGCGCTTATTGAGACTTGGAGGCTCGTACAAAGTAAACCGTCTTTGTTTCAATTGACGCATTCTGTTTGTCATCTCAGCGTACGCACCCACCGTTTGCAACCCCGACGCTTTGGGGCCTCGTACGCAAAGCGAACCGGGCTGACTGGGGTTTTGGCTTGAGGTATGAATGCTATAGTCGGTCGGCTGTCACCGGATAACGCGCATTCGAGAGATTCCTTTGAGCTTGATTCCTGCCGCACGGGAAACGGCGCACAGTTCTTGACTTTATGCTATGACCGTCGTCTTTTCCATGCCAGGGCGAACTTAAGACGCTCTAACCGCCGGTAAACCACGTGGCGTCCGCCTTCTTCCGGTCCAAAATGGACCGGGATCAGCCATATCGTAATAGGCCACAAACGGCAGAGCCGCATACAGGACTTGTTCGTACTGAGGCACTCCTATTGACTCCGACTATGCACTAGTTTACACCAAACTATTTATGTGCTTCGGTGGGCATTCCAGGCGCGCACTACAAATATGATTAGATTACGAAAGGCTTTCCGATCCATCTCGCCTATCTGTTTTCGAAAACACGCTAACTGAAAGGTTGGACATAGCCCTGTCTGATAACACTAACCAGCACTGGTCACTTATCAAGAATGCTTTGCATTCCGTTGGTCTAGTGAATCGTGACCTGTCCGTCGTGCCCTAAGACCTGGGATTTCTGCTAAATCTCTGTACCTCGGCGCACTCCAGTCGATCCCGGCTGGAGGTGAGTATAACGAAACACGACTCGTAATGAGACATGCACTTAAAGCAAGTCTTCGTATCGACCACGAAGTCTGGTGGTCGCAGTGTGCATCAGAGGTGGGATGTGCTGCCGCCATGTGAAATTCTCGCAAACTGTTCTATCTCATTCGAGTCCTCGGCAGGAAACCACTAGTTGTGTGGGCAAAGTGTTGTGTGAAGTTGACGGTTCATCAGTTCATAATCAGCATCGGTGTCTGGAACACTGGGTGACCGCTGTCGGACACAGTTTAGCTGGTCCTTGGTGTCATTTTCTGCAATAGCTTTTCCGGCACACGTCTTGTGGTCTGTTTCAATAAATCCATCTACGGAGGCGGAGATCCGAAGGGAATTCCTAGCCTTATGACGTCACGAAGTGCTAGGCTATGATGGCTTCCCCCAGCCTTTTTTAAAGGTGGTTAAGTATAGCTCGTTAAAGAACTTCATGTGTTTTTCTGAGTATATCTCCCTGTGGGGGGATCGGTTGTTTTCTTCATCTTTAAGAAAGTCTCTTGTGCAGTGACTGCACTAACTGTAGAAGCGTACACCTTATGTCAGTGTTGTCTAAGCCGCTGGCGTTTGTCATACTTCATAGGTTGTACCAAATGCGCGTGGAGGTAACTCGCGAGGAGCAGACTGGGTTTCGCACCGATCGTGGATGTATCGATCAAATCTTCACCCCCAGGCAGCTGCTAGAGCACCGTCAAACCTTCCAGTGACCAATGATCATAGTATTCCTATGCATCCCCGCGGCTTTCAAGTCTGTCGATAGGATCGCATTGGGGTATTGTTTGTTGAAAAATCGGGCACCTGAGAAGTATGTTTCCATCCTCAAAGAATAGTATCGTCAGACTTCAGGTCGGGATAGGGCCTTCAGCCGATTTTCGCCCTCTTTTGTCGTCTCCAGTGGAGTACAAAAAGGTTGCCTTATATCTCCACTTCTCAACTTTACCATAGAGGACGTTCTACGGAATGCCTTGTCTGGTCATCCAAACGGTGGGGTTGAACTCCTCCCAGGGAACAGAGCTTTCGATTTGGAATAAGCCGATGATATCGCGTTGCTGAGTGATAATTCACAGGCAGTGGAACACGCTATGAACTGATTGGTGATTGAGATGACCAGATATGGTGCGCACTTTGTTTCTTCCAAATGCTTAGTTCTTTTACAAGAGCGGCAGGTGTCTGTGTCTGGAATTATCTTTGGTGGTAATCAACCAGAGTTAGTTGATGTCTTTAAATACCTCGAATATCACCACACATGGTCAGCGTTTTTTTTGGAGATCAGTGTTACCAAACATCCCCCAGCATACGCTAGGCGTATGGGAGTAAAAACCTAAAGTTCTCCTTTACTGTTGGTGCTCCCAAACCGCATTCGTTTCCATGATATAAAAACGTTAACTTACCGAAGGAAGAACTTTTCGATGATTTTAGTAGTGCAGTCTAACGATGGTTGTGAGACTTCAGCGGTCAAATTATTACATTATGGCTTTTGCATTCAACTCCCCAGTTGTGAATTATCACGGACTCTTGGTGTGCATCCGGATGACCGCTTATTCTGTTGTCCAGCCTAACAGCGCGCGTGCTTTCCTTCGTCGGACATTTGCTATAGCAGTTAATTCGTTGGTATTTTCGACAAACGGGTTCGCTGATCCAGTCTGTATGGATAAGTCATCTCACTGCTTTCAGTATTCTTCCTGAATCCGTGTTTAAGTATGCCTTGGTATGACCTTGGAGACGTTTTGCATCTGGAATCCGCTTTTCGAGGATGTCTGATTGTCGGATACACGCACCATACCGAATTAAGCGTTATGCGGGCAAGCAACAGCCTCTTTATCACCCAGCTCACTACCGACCTGTCGGGTCCTTTTGTGATTCTCTACTCTCAACGCCACGTTTTCATCATCGGCTTTTTTCAGTGGCGCATGTGGCTTACGTGGCTGTGGGTTTTTTTTCCTTTTGATGTGGTCATCCGTAGTAGTGAGATAAAAAATTGTGATGCTGGTCTGCACAGATCCTGTTTTCGATTCTCGAGCCTCCGATTAAATCTTGTCCCAATGAGGTGTGTTCTACGTTCTACAGTGACACCGTCGCGCTTGTTGACGACCCCTGCCTGATTCCGGACAATTCGTCAGTTATTTTGCTACCAAGACCGGACTGCGTCTGTTTACTTTCATGCTTGCCTCAAAGGAGCACTACACTATAAAGGATAACCGGCAGCCATGACTACGAGACCTAGAGCGGTGTACCCCATAAGGTTCCAGTAGTTCAGGTGTGGTAACAAGCCGGAATTTGACTCGTCTTACCTACAAGGTGATAAACGCTTATACCACCACCTTTCGTTTAAGCTGATCCCACCCCCTTTTACCTCGTGCTCCGCAATCTTTGTTGTTTTTTCCTTTCCTCAATCTTATGTACCTTTCCAGTTCTCTCTTTACACCAATGTACTGTTTCTTGTTTGGGTTGTTCGAGATCGAGACTTTTGTATCATTTATGATTGATTAGTCATCAATTGTGGTTTGAATTAATCATCGCAACCACATTATGTTTGTTACAGCAAAGTGAATTATTCGTGGACACGAGAAACACACCAGTGATCAGAAAGCGAGTATTACCACGGTCAAAGCAGACAGAAAATGAATCGAGACGGTAAGTAATCACCGGCTTATGCGTCACTCGTGACGGTAGATATGAAATGGTTTGGACAATGAAGCGACACGTGATATTTATTTCCAGATACCGGAAATTGTAGTCGTATTGTAGTTTAGTTAGCGAACTGAGGGGTTTCCCCTTTGTAGAAATGTCGCATTTTGGCGCATTTAATTGTCTTTTAGGCTCATACTCCGTCGTAGTTGTGGCCCACTGGTAGTAGCAAGAATATGGTTTTGCCTGAATTTTGAGCATACCTATCACTGCATACGATGAAATCTTAAAAGTTTTTGTCATGAAACATCACTATTTGCCAGTTATGGTACAGATAAAATTATATGGTCCTGCATTATTTAATCATATATATATATATATATATATATATATATATATATATATATTACATGTATATACACGTCCACCAGATCCTCTGCTTCTGTGCTGCGCCTCCCGGTAGGTTTCACTACGGCACGTCACAGGTGAGACCAATCCAGCGTTCGGCTGAAGAACCGAGCCAGATTATTAGATCATTAATATAGACGTCGTACCAGTTAAGCGATCGAGTTGCAGCAAGTCGAAATGCCTTCATCAAATCGTAATGACCAAGACGCAGAAAACGCTGACCAGAGCCGGACCGCCTGTATAGGAGCCCACGGTTGGAGACGAATGCTTGGACTTCACCGAAGGGTTGATCGAATCGCCATCTCAGCCGCGTGTACCGAGCCATGTAATGGACTGACCACCTCGACATATCTTCCAGTCACTATCTGCCTCAGAGAACGGCGTACGCCGGGAAAGTCTATCTGTGTAACACATGTCTCAACCACCTTGATCCGTTCAGGTTCAGTACTTGATCCAGAGACTGACCTCTGGTTCCCAGCACCCTACACCTAACCCGAGCGTTGCTGATACGGTGTGTCCGCCATATTCGGGCAATGCTGCGGAGACATCGATGCTCTAACACCGACAGTCTTCGCCTACCTTCTACCCTCAACGGGCATGTTTCTAAACCGTATAAAAGAACAGATCTAACTGTCTCATTGTACACTCAACCCTTAACAGACAATCGAATGTCACGCTGACACCACAAATGGCTGAGGTTAGCAACATTCAGTGACGCCTTCACCCGATATCTGATCGTTTGGAGAGATGTAACTGCCCAGGTAACAGAATTTATTTATTTTAGCAAG
The DNA here is from genome assembly GCA_948099385.1 of Fasciola hepatica. Taxonomy (NCBI): domain Eukaryota; kingdom Metazoa; phylum Platyhelminthes; class Trematoda; order Plagiorchiida; family Fasciolidae; genus Fasciola; species Fasciola hepatica. The sequence goes on along the minus strand of CANUEZ040000126.1, from coordinate 1,218,835 downwards.
AACTTCCCTGCCAACACAAGGTTTGGTGCAGCGCCAATCCAGTCCTACGGCCGCATTTTACACTTTGAAGGTGCTAAATGCATCCCAAACATTGCTACACTGTTGTTTGCGTTATCTAGATAACTTGTAGTTTACCTGGATCTTCACTCGGGAGAACAATATCGTCGGTGTATTCCAAATCAGGCATTTTACTGTCTGAGCGGAGATCGATGCCACTATTCTCGAGAATCAAAACAATTACAAAAATGGAGCGGAAGGGCGAAAGAGAGCAACTCTGACGAAAACCACTGTTTGCGGTGAACTCGGGTGAAGGATCGTCGCAAGCACGAACTCGGCTTTAGCTGTTTGTATACATGCATTGAAAAAGAGAAATAAATTTCTCTGGCACACCCTTCAATGTGAGGCAGCGCCAGATGACTGCAGTCGAGTGAGTTGAATGCACTTTCAAATCAAGAAAGACAGAGATTGTGGACCTACGGAAGGTGTGTCTGTGCTCTGAAAATTGTCGAAGGGTAAAGATATGGTTAATACAGCCACGACCGGGTCTGAAATCGGCTTGATCCTTTCGTGGGTGCTGGGTAACCGGCGGAGAATAAGTCGGGTGAGCAGTTTGGATGCGATACTTACCAAGCAGGATTCTTTGGGGTTTTCACGAGAAGACCTGTCACCTTTCTTGTAAATCGGTACAATCATCTATTCACACCATTCTGCTTACTGTCCCAGACTATCTGGAAGAGTTTTGTTAACTTTGTAACCTAAACTTCTCCATCCATGAAAAACATGGAGAACCCGATGTGTAGATAGATAAGGCTTCGTTTTTTCAACAAAGGCTGTCGGAATTACAAATCGTGTAGGCAAGGACGAGGTTCGTCATCGTGTGTTGGGTGCAGATAACCTCCGGTTGCTTGGAGAAGTTTTACACATGTTTACCCATCGTCTGTCATTTCGTGCACCATTTGTGCTTTCTGAGTGTTGCTGGAAGAAGCGACGTGGCGGTCAGACCGCAACTTGGCCCAGGGATCTGGAGTTGACGTTAGCGGTGGCCTCAGATGGTGCCCCCCGGACTCTGAGAAGGGCCCAAGAGATAAATATTTTCACCGCTGCGAGATATAACTGAGAACCGAATCCAATGGCCCAAATGCTGTGCGCCGTGTTTCGAAAACTCGTTTTCCATGATTATCGAACGAAATTTTAAAAATCAGCGCAGTTTAGACAACCATTAACCATGTACTGGGTGCGGTGGTCTTGGTTGCTATCTTCTAGAGGCAACCTCAACACGAAATAATGAAAAATAAAACAAGAGAATGAAAGGTGTAACAAGAGAATCACAGCCGGACTTATTAAGTCGATAAAGAAACCCTCTAGTTACAAGAGCTCCACTAATCGCGACACCTTGCCATATCCTCCACTGCTTCTAACCATAGAATGGGAGGGTCTCTTGCACCCCACCCAGGGAACCTCATCATCGTGGGACGTTAGACAGAAGGGTATACTCCACTGACCACTGCCTTTGTCACCACGTTGCACGTAGAAGTAGAAAGATTGAATATACAGGTGGACAGGGAGTGGACTTACAGTGGTGGGAAAAGGAAACGCCCCAATAGCCAACACACGGAATACACAGTCTAACTGTACAAACACGCATTGATCAATCATTCTGATTCGGCAGAAAGTGACAACACGATCGCCACTGTTCGCGGTTCGCTGCCATATCCTTTAGTGTCTCCAACCAACTGGTTGAGGGGTCTTTTGGACCCCAACCATGAAGACATGAGTGTGAGGGAATGCGCCCAGCTCGCTGCTAATACACGGCCGGGTTCAATGAAGCAGGGAGCACGCAATCGACTGACCAGAATCGCCGACAAGATCAGAGCCAGTCAGGCGATCAGTGGATCAGTCAGCGATTAACACTCGACCAGAGCCAAATCAACCAATTCGGGCGCAGCCAGATGGGTCGTATAGGTTTATCAGCAGACCAGTGAGCTTTTATGCACGGTTTGGTTTATGACGAGCGCATATCTTATATAAACAATGTATTCTGTACCAATAGACGGAAATGATCCTGAGGCAGAACTGAGCTCTAACTAGAACTAGTGGGGCGGAACAAAACAGTGAGGCACCTAATTTTCCTAAGTTCATTGCACATTTTCTCATTCCCCGTTACCAAGTCATCTGTTGACCTCCACGTGGCTTCTTCCACTCCTTAGGAGGAACGAAAAACAAGGCAAGGTATGGTAGACGTGTGTTTGCCATAGGTAACACATGCTCCAATCAACGAAGTGTACTAAACTGGATACGCTGTGATAGAACATTCTCTAAACTGGTACCCAGTACTCGATTTCTGACCTCAGCATTGCAGACCCGGTCATTCCATCCAATCTTGGCGATACTACGCCGACATCGATGGTCAAAAACCTCAACATGAGCAATATTTTCCACGGCGCAGTACGCACGACCTTTCAACCTCAGCGGAATACCAGGTCGGCGCCACAAGTGCTTCAGTGTAGTGTGCGCCGCTCGAGCTTTGGATATACGCGTGCTCACTTCTACTACCGTGCTTCCATACTTCGTCAAGCTTCTGCCGAGGTAACTAAAGCGGTGGACAATTGCCAGAACCTCGCCATCGAACCTCAATCTGGGGACCGTTGACGTTCACTTTTGCAACATCACTTTACACTTTGAAGATGTGACGCGCATACCGAATGGAAGTGAAGCTCTTGCGAGTCTATCTAGTGCACATTGCGCATATTCCGTGCATTCGAACAAACAGACAAGATGGTCTGCGTAATCTAGGTCACAGCTTCTTACTATATCGTAGTTCGATGCTCATATCCTGAAGGTTTCTCAAGGCATTCTGGATTATCTCGTCCATGATGAAGTTCGACAGGAGTGGATAAATGGGACATTCCTGTCGAACACTACTGACCGTTTCTAATGGACTGCATAGTTCATCGTAAACCCTTACTCAGCCAGAAGTATGACAATACTACGATCTCATTAGATTCACGAACTTCTGTGACATACCTTTTCGGTGAAGAGCATTGAATAGCGCTGTCACGTCAACCAAATGGAAATCGCCCCTCGAGTCGAGGAAAGCCATCACTGTTGGTCGACGGTGTGCGTGACCCTTTTCAAGTGTTTGACGCAGAGTAAAAATTTGGTCGATTTATCCTTGACCTGAGCGGAATCCGGTCTGTTGTTCGCGGGCGTCACTCTGGCGAGCCGGTGTGAGACGCAGCAAAATCGAGGCCAATACTATGGTGACCATGGGAGTTAGGCTAATCCCACGATAATTACTACAATCACTTCTTGAACATGGGTATAACCAATGACTCGCCCCATAGTAACGAGATACGGTCTTCTTTGCTAGCATCACGGATCACGGTGGTAAGTGATTTCACCAACGCATCACCACCCATTTTGAAAAGAACTGAAGGGAGTTGGGCGAGACCGGCCTTGTTCCGTCGTTTTAGTAATCGAATTCATGACTCTAGTTCCACTTCCGATGAGGGCTCAAGTGATACTCCCCAAGGAATTGCTGTTGTTGATGTCGGATAAACCACATTGGCATGCGACCAGCTAAACTGCTCCTTGAAGTAGTCGACCCAATGATCGAGCCTTTACTGCTTGCCATGAATAGGCTCTCCATTTCTATCGCATATGGTTTCACTGACCCTGGCTCGCCGTCCACCGGCGTCACGAATGTTTGAACAATCTTTGACCGTTATCTGAGCAGCTGCTATTTCCATTTCTTCGGCTACCTTGGTGCACGAATCATCGCTACCCTTCTTTAGACTTTTTGTAACGTTCCTGCGTAAATGTCTTCGCATCTCATTCATCTCGTTGCATTTCAAGAGCTGACGTTTTTGTTTCATTAGACTGACCGACGCTTGAGTAATCTAGTACCTGTATCGTCAGAGCGTCAGGTTGCTGTTCGACGCGAACTGCCGGAAATTGGTGCTAGAGAGGAATAACCGATTGTCTGTACAAAACTGGAGAGCCTATCCCGTTATCTGTGCGCTGAGCGAACAAAGCACAACAACCACCTAAAAAGACTTCTGACCCACTAAGTTCACCTACGGTTGCATTAAAATCACCTGCTAGCACTACAGTGTCAGAGCCTTTGCTGCTGCGAACGAGTTTTGAGTTCATCATAGAACTCATCCTTGTGCATAACAGAGCTGCAGTTTGTTGAGGCCTATGTCGAGATTACAAAAAGATTGGGCATAATACAGCCATCCTTTCGATCTCCGACTGACCCCTCTAGTCCCACAGCACATAAACGGATATTAATATGTATCCATTCTAGAAGGGCAGTCTCAGCTTTGTCAGTCAAGACTATCCGTACACGACGTTGATCGTCAGCTCTAGCTACTTCGTCTCCTGAAGTGCACAGGAAATACCTCGGTGAGATACCAAGAGCAGTTAGTTGTATCAGATTCCTTGAGTCTTAGGTATGCGTTTCAGTGACGCAGCAGACGTCAGTCTTCAGAGGGTCTATTGTGAGCGCTAGACACGTCTGCTGAGTAGCCTGCATGTGTGTACGCACGTTAAAGGAGCCGAGATTCCGAGGCTGACGAGACTTGAGAAAATGTGAGTTACAAGATAGAGGATTATTCACTACACCGTTTGATAATGAACCGTTGCTTACAGCAGGAGTATTATCAATAGGAGCATTATTGGTGGATAGAGGGATCTAAGAGAGGTGGTTGGGGACAGGAGACAAAGGTTGAATAAAAGAGAGGGGATTCTGTGCAGTAGCCCACTTACCACTACCCACCCCGCTCGATGCAATGGGCAGTGTGGTCCTGATTATCCTGTTCGACGACTGACGCAGTATGGAATTCTTTCTGTTAGTGCAGTTCATGTGAGATGTTGGACTGGTACTGCTAGGGTGTCCAGCCACAAAGCAGGAGAACGATCAGGGTCCTCGTCCAAAGCCTTTAGTTCTAACAATAACCTATCCGTAATGCAGCGGGATGGCTTAGTGGAAGCCCATTTGCTTGGATCAGTTATTCTTCCACTGATTTTTCCCGACTGAGTTAACTCAGCCAGCTCAAATCAACCCCCAACCTAGAGGACCGGGAGACTGGACTTTGTCTGGTCTCTACCCATTGACCTGTCAGGTATGATTGCATCTCCGGCTTAAAGAAGCCATCCTGTATAGCTCTTTGGGTCATGGAGGCACTCGAGCCGTCAAATAACGTCAGGGTGCATTCCCGTCGTTGTTAGTTCCACTGTTTGGGGTCTGCATGCATTCCTTCTGTGTTATAGACTGACTCTTTCTGTATTTATGGTGTTAGTTTTATGGCCAACTCTGGACTCGGCATAGGATATAATAATATTTATAATACTCAGGCCAGTTACAAGTTTTCTTGTCATCTCGTAGCCACCGTCGTCATCGATCTCATTTTCGCGTGCCCCGTCTGTGAATGTTTTGGGGGGAGTATCTGTGTACACAATCGCCGAGGCGGTGTATCATTGGACGTTATGACTGTGCACTGTGAGCCTACTTGGTGAAGGTTAGGCGCTGGTTGCTGCACGATCTCCATGATCCAGTGTACGATGGGGGAAATCTGTAGTTCGATCTGCCATTCCTGGAAAGATTAGTCCCAGTGTAAACTGATTTTCTAATTTTGAACTCTTCCCCCTTTTTTTTTTTAAATTCCCCACGTGTGTTGCAAGAGATGTTGTTTCGCAATATCACTTATGCTCCGTTATTTCTTCACAGACGATAATTTCCACTTCCCCAACTCTTTGTTTCATAGGCTTTGGGAACAGGTCACTCGTAATCTGAAATTCGGTAACCTTGATGCAGCCACTGATGCGAAGTGTCGTCTGGAGCAGCGTCAACGAGATCAGGCTAGATATCGCCAAGAGAACAAAGTTTCCTGGATCCCAGAGCATTTTCGTGGGGAGGGTGGGAATTGGATCTATCGGGCACCACTTATCCAACGGCTTTTTGACCCACCGAATACTACTGAGGTAGATGAATCATGCATAAACGAAGAAGTTGTTCCCGGTCCCGTTGACCAACCAAATTCACAGTCAAATGGCGCTTATTAAACGAAAAGCCTTCCTATAAACTACAATTCCTTCCGGTCAGCGCACTGCGAGTAAAAAGGAAACCGTTGCAGTTTTGGGATTCGACTTACTGCTCTCATGAAACCAATGTTTCTGTTAATATCTCACTCGCAAATCGCAATGGAGTGGCTGAGGCTTTATTTTTCTACTATGTGATCCACCTATCTATATGCTCAACTTAGTCGTCAGCTAGATATTCCCCTGGCCTTCTATTTCGCAAATCTTCCGGAACGCACCCCCTTCCTTCCTCCCCAGATCCCAAATGCTTGTTTGATTTCGCTGTTAGTGGTTCTTTCTTCACTGTGTCATTCGCACTGAATTTCTCTGCATTCCGGTCTGGAACCGAAAAAAACGATCTGCATTTTCACTTGCTTACCAATCTGTCACAAACCGTTTCCAAAAGTCGCTTCTGGTGTACTTGTAACAATCAGTCTTTCCTATGTTCTTCATCTCATATAACTTCACGTTTGTCAGCTGACGAGTTATGCTTTTCGAATCGATTTCCGAATCTGGATATTTGTTTCTACGCTATCCCGTGTTGCTGTCGACCGTTCTTGCCCGTTTGAAGTTGGTAATATGGTATATTCGCGTGAGTTGTTTGTTTCTCGCTACACCTTCACATGTCCAACCTGGTTGCCATCGCAAGAGGGGGCTTGTCTGAGGTTGTGCTCCAGCCGTTCGGATGCCACGCCACCGCGTTCCTCTACATTCCAACCTGATGAACGTAAAGCATTCACACAAATCAATTGCGATTTTCGATTCTCCTCCCTACATATGTTCATCCACCCGCGTTGTTTCACTCAGAAGGATGCCTGGTTCCAAAATTCTATTATCCCTTCACCGCATATATCCACGAAGGAAAACCCTTCCTCAATGTTCCATTTCTTATGGTTTCTTCTCTGATACTTTATCCTGATTCAGTCACTTTGTTTGAGTATGCGCCCGCAGAAGTGTACACAAAGCTCCTTTAAATAATCCTATCTTCTGTCTTCCTTACGGTATCATTTTAGGGGTCTACGTTAAGAACTATGAGTACTTGCGAGTGTTTAATTCATCGAGGTGAGATGCTCTATCCTCATATTATGGTGTGCGTTCAAACGGAGTTGAGCATCGACTCGACCAGGCTGAAATTCAGTTCTAAGGCCCATGCGTTAAACTCATCTGATAGCGTATGCGCTTCCTTGTCTGCAAGTTGACGGTGACTAGTTCTGTGAATGTCGAAGACAAAGAAGGACATTTGCGGTTTTGTCGGCTTCAGAGCATTTCGTTAAATGTCACGAAAAAGTGAGTTAAGATTAGATCAGCATTTGTGACTAATGCGGTGCAGTAGGCTTTCACGTTTGAATTAGCAGACGAAACAGAAAAGGAAACGAGAACGAGGGGATAAGAACGTAAAGTGCTGAATAACGTGATAGGTCTTGGTTGGTGTTCAAGTAACCAGGTACATCGAATGTTCACTAGTAATTGGGTTGTAGTTATTTGTGGACAACCGAGAACAGTGGGGCGTAGCATGGAGTCTGTATTCCACAGAAAGCCGATGTCTAGTTCGTCGATTGGTGGGCGGTCAGGGTTTCCTGCCCACCTCTTCGGACAGTACGTCCGATGTCTGCCATGGTGATGGTCTATGCACCCTGTCCGTAGTCTGGAATCAGGGCATAGCCGCCAGGTGAGCTGCTAATGGTCCGGCCCCTAACTCGAAAGTTGGCTTCTCATGCTACCAACTAGATGAAAATCGCCCTCATCATGAGGGGCGGCGAGTGTAATTTCCGCGAAATTCGTTGTAGTGCAGTGTACTAGATACAAGCAGGACCTCACCCAACGTCAGGAGAATAGCTGAGGCTCTTGAATGAGATCGCGACTGCCTGCGTGCAAATTGGCATCAAGGTGGACCAACTGGGAATGATATTTTATGCCGTGGGTGGATGTTAAAATGTTGGGCAACGCAAGTTCACCTTGACCATAGGGATTGACGTATTCGGATGTCCCCCAAAAGTGACAAGATCCCGAACAAGCCACAGCAAACGTTTTAAGTTGTATGAGGACGTGGCCGAGCCTCTGAAGGCATCTTTGATGTCGAAGCAAAGATGATTTCAATGAACTTGATCGGCACCATCGCATAGTCATGCCACTGAACTGGGTTTCATCCGTTCATGAGTACTGGAGGCGTTACCAATCGATCGTTAGTCTCTCCGTAAATTAATCTTTCGACTGTGTGGTTTCTTAAGTGTACGTTCGAACTGAATAAGCAGTTCTTAATGAAGGTTTAAAGAGCTGATTCATCACCTTTCAAGAACGTTTTGTTCTTACAGTTGAATTTCTTTTCTGGATGGATTGCTTCTTCCAGATACCAGAGTCTGGGTAGATTTATGAGGACGACCACTGATTGAGCATTGCTCGAATATGGTGGGACACTGTTAACGGCGTCGAAGTTGGGTAGTGTTGGGATACAAGTCTAACCCAAACAGGTTAAATTCATTGGGACACGTTGTGCATACCCACAGCCAGATTTCATCGGTGTGCATTGGTCTTCGAGACAGTACGAAGATGAAGGACGTTCACGACATGTTGAGAACGTAAGAAAGTCTTAAACACGGTGGTTCCCTGCTGGGCTTTCGGTTAGGGTCCACGTTATCCGCTTACCAGATGGCTGGCTACACTCAACGACACAAGCAAGTGTCGTTGTCAGTGATGTCTATATAACTTCCTCAAATGTTCTTTGACTTATTCCCGAATGAAGGATGCCACGAGTATGCGACCAAAACCGAATTAATGGAATGCGCGGTTAGTGGCTGATTGAACTGAACTGAATTGGGTAACGAAGTATCTAAAGGCTTGAAATTATTGTTTTTCCTGTGCGCCACAAGGCTTGTGAAATATTCTCATAGTCTGAATTTAGAAAACGTAACGTGGCAAACAGATCTGTCTTTTCGGTACTTCTCCTCAAGCCAGTACAGTACACATGCAAAGTTTTAGCGTTATTCAAAAATGTGATCCAGAGTATTAACGTAAAAGCACAAAACAATGTTAAATCCGTTTCCGTTGCATTTGTGTGGACGCATTAACCCTCAGGTTCACCAGTCCTGTGTCTGTCCCACCATCACGTTGATCTTCGGCCGCAGGAGCTGTAGTGTCTTGACAAACTGTTTTTGCGAACACAGGATTGGCCTATGTAACCCAATTGCAATCGCCTCGGCCGTAGAGAGGATTCGTTGTCTGACCCTTTTGGAGCGGTTTGCCGACGCGGTGCATAACGGTAAATGGCCCATCTCGCGTTAGTGTGTGACTCGCATCGATCGCATGGGTTAGTATTGCGTTGGCTACCGTCTCATTGATCCCTTTCGTCAACCATGTAGGATAGTGTTCTTGGACTCGATCGGACGAGCGCCTGGTTGTTCTTCCGACGTATCTCGCGGATAGATCAAGTGGCTGCTCCGCTAATGAAATCGTGTCTGAAGCAACCTCATGACCTGTGTGTGGTTGTTGCGGAGGCTTCAGTTTTTGTGGGAGAGATTCAGACACCCAGTTGTTTGGGCCGATCGACGCCAGCCAGGGAATTGCCCCTTGAGCATTTTATTGTTCAATATAACTGAGAAAATCTGTGGGGATTCTTCCTGAGAGTAAATAATTGCTCGCGCTGTTGGGTGGCCCCACTTTGCTAGGCTAGTGAAACCGTTGTCAGCTCGTAATATTCTTCAAAGCAGTTTCCCACTGGATGTCACACGCCATGATATTGAAACAGAATACGGGTAAAAAAGCTTTCTTAGGCTCTTGATTGTTGGTCTTAGCGTTTAGGTAGCAAACCTTCGTTCATCTATTGCGGTGACATCACCAGTGTACAGGTGACAGTCCTGGTATTCCTTCGTGTTTGTAGGACCGTTATCTCCAAGAGAATAAATCTAGTAAATGTTTGCAGGATGAAGCTTCTGAAACAATACACAACGGTGAACAAGTATGAAGACCAAGTTTCTATCAGAAGTGAGTTAAAATTAAATCTAGTCTAAAGCCTCATACATACGGATGAGCACAAAGGCTGTCAACTGCGTGCTGCTGATATTACCTCTTCTGACGGTTGTCGTAGATAAAAGGCGAACACAATACTAAACAAATCCGTTTATTGGCACATAAATAGGCGAGCAACTAGGTAACTCATCTAAAGGCAAAAGTGCGGGCTGCAATAAAAGGACATTGAGAACAATCAATAAGGTTTTTTTTCAATATGGCCGCGCAAGAGTTTTACTACACCTCAGGGTTTCAAATTGTCCTCCAGCTAATTGTGCATATGTCAGCGTTGGTTAGCCCAAAAATTTACATTGATGCGTGTGAAGACACGGATGAGTAGAGCTGTAACGTACCTTTTTATCTTGATTTGCTTGTGACCCAAATGGACTCACTTTTTGACTCATGGTCTGTCCCGTGTGTGTTACCATATATTGTTAGCCTGTTCATGATACATTGTTCGCATATTGATGAGCATTCTATCCTGTGGAATGCAAGCAGATATCTGGTGCCATAGATGCCAGTATACTTAGGCCACTCCGTACCTACTATGTTGAAACTGAGCAAGTCATACAGAATGATGCTTAGTTCGATGGGCCAGAAAATCTGTAGTAGAACGACCGACTAACTACAATATACAGTAAATTGACATCAACCGAGGTAGCCGTACACCCCTACAAAGTAAGACTAGGCTTATCGGTAAGGCTTTCTTTTCCTAATAAATGCATGTGCATAGTTGCAGTAGAAAAGTTATAACCCGTATCTTTAAATGCCCACTGCACTACTGGAGATAATCAAGAGCCTGATCCGGCAACCTGACTCCGTACTAATCAGAACCTTGTCCCAAAGGTAGTAGTCTTAATGCCTGCTTGCATATTAGTGTTTGATCCGAGTGGCAGAGTAACGTAAATCATGATAATCGGGCTACGCCAAAGGAACGAAGTGCACTTGCACAAATCCCCAAGCAGACCAGTTGTTCCGACACTGGAAAATTGGTTGATTCACCATTTCAGTTACGTTCCGTTCATACAACCATTAGCCAAGCACTGTGTGTGGTGGCTTCGGTTGCTATCTCACACCATCAACTCCAATCGGAAATAATGAAGAGAAAAACAAGAGTATGAAAGGCGTAATAAGAGAATTAAAAATAGACTTATCAAGTCAACAAAGAAAGTTTGTGAATACAAGAGTTCCCCTAATTGCGACACCGGACCACGTCATCCAGAGTACCAAACCACTGAAGTAGGAAGACCTCGTGGACTCTACGTAGGAATTCTGACAAGCCGTACACGGTCAAGCCCAATGCTAAAGTTTTTCATACCTTTCTAACAGGTCAAGGACTGACCACCCTTAATCATCTTCCAACATTTACAAGCCTCAGCTAACAAGAAGCGCCAAGGAATACTACTCGGGGGACATACGCAACACATATATCAACCTTCGTTTAGCCTAATGAACTTTAGTATTTGGTTCAATGCTTTGGTTTCTGTGCCTAATACTCTCCACCAAACCTAAGCCTTGCTGGTGCGGTGTTCCCACCATATTAAAACAATGTTATGATGACGTCGGTGTTCGAATACCGACAATCTTTGTACATCATTCATCCGCAGCGGCCATGTCTCCGAACCACATAGCAGTACTGGCCTGACTGCAGTAGCATACAATGGACCCAGAAAAAAATTGGCCAACTTGAAAGAAATCATTGTATCTATCCCATCCGAGTTGACTACAAAGTTTGTTGGTGATCAAGCCCCTAACCTGAGATCAATTCGCGAACAGTGTGTTGGTGTACATATGCGTCTCGTCCATCCACCTCAGAAGCACGTTCTCAAAGGAAATCAGGTTGAGGTGGTTATTATCGGTCCTTCCGAAGCCCTGAAGGAAGCGAAGAAACTTCTGGATCAGTTGAACGCCAAAGTTGCTCGACTATGCGCCGAAGTAAGTAACCCACCAACACATGAAACGTCCACTTATTCACAAAGCTGTCAGTGATACGATACATAACGTACATAACAGCAGTTCACGGTAACGTACTTCATCAGTCGTTGATGCTTATTGACCACTTGGCTTATTATTGTTGGAACTGTTGAATTATTACGGAAGAGGCGCAGGTGCGTTCCTCTTTCGTGACCCGGGCCATCGATATTCCAAATTATTATCCATACTGTGATATGTAGCGCGCACATAACCACTACCGCGTTTTCCGCGCTGACGTTATGTGGTGACTATATGGAGACAGTGCCCGTTTGTGTAGCTCTTGTATTGTGGCATTAGCTGCGTGCGTGGTCCATGCGCGTGGTTTGGTGATATTGATGCGTTTCGGTTAGCTGTTGCGCCGTGTTCGCGATCCCGCTGTCTGAGATGAACGTATCCTGCTGGTGTTCGTGGCATTGTCGCTTGAACATACCCGTTCACACACATTCCATACTCGCTCGTAGCTTCAGATGGCAATGACCGTGGCTACAAACCGTGTGAGAAACAGATGTTTATTATCTGATGAATGTGTCTTTTTTTGATCTTAACTTCTTGTTCATGCTGGTTTGGATTGTAGATTGTGGATGTTTTCGGAGTCTGTATCCGTGGTCATCTGACTGGTTTGGCGATGTTCGAATTTGATATAGGAATTGTAGATGTGATGTTTGGTGTTGTTTGGTGTGATTGTATTGTCAATGTTTTCTTATAGTTGCTTTCGTATTGATGACGCAATGGTGTGTGTGTATGTGTGTGTAGATGTTGACGGTGTTGGGGCTGTTGGTGGTGTTTACTGTGTTTATTGATCTGGGTATATGCATATGTAGATGCATATATGTATGTATATTTATATATATGAACATATATTTATGTATGTATGTATGTATGTATGTATGTATGTATGTATGTATGTATCTAAAGATGTGTATACATGTATGGATATGTCAATAGGTATATTTCATATTTGAAATTGTGGAACAACGAGGTTGTATTTGTTGTTGATTGTGATTGCTTACATTTGAGATGGTTAACTAATTGTGATGGTGTATATGTGCGGTTTGGTGTCGCTGTTTGATATGACCAATTGTTAGTGTTTTTTGTTGTTGGTGGTTTTTTTGTTGTTGATGATGAAGATGATGACGATGATGGTGATGGGTATCTGGGAGATTATACATTGACGTGTTTTCGAATGTTGAGCGTAGAAAGAAGTGTGTGTTCTGAGTGTTTATTTTGTGTTACGACGAGACTGCGCCTTGAAGTGGTGTGATGGCTTGCGCGCCTCTATGACCCAAAGAGCAATACAGGATGGCTTCTTTAGGCCGGAGATGCAATTATACCTGACAGGTCAATGGGTAGAGACCACACAAAGTCCAGTCTCCCGGTCCTCTAGGTTGGGGGTCCATTTGAGCTGGCTGAGTTAACTCAGTCGGGAAAAATCAGTGGAAGAATAACTGATCCAAGCAAATGGGCTTCCACTAAGCCATCCCGCTGCATTACGGATAGGTTATTGTTAGAACTAAAGGCTTTGGACGAGGACCCTGATCGTTCTCCTGCTTTGTGGCTGGACACCCTAGCAGTACCAGTCCAACATCTCACATGAACTGCACTAACAGAAAGAATTCCATACTGCGTCAGTCGTCGAACAGGATAATCAGGACCACACTGCCCATTGCATCGAGCAGAGTGGGTAGTGGTAAGTGGGCTACTGCACAGAATCCCCTCTCTTTTATTCAACCTTTGTCTCCTGTCCCCAACCACCTCTCTTAGATCCCTCTATCCACCAATAATGCTCCCATTGATAATACTCCTGCTGTAAGCAACGGTTCATTATCAAACGGTGTAGTGAATAATCCTCTATCTTGTAACTCACATTTTCTCAAGTCTCGTCAGCCTCGGAATCTCGGCTCCTTTAACGTGTGTACACTCATGCAGGTCGGTCAGCAGGCGTGCTTAGCCCTCACATTAGATTCTCTGAAGATTGATGTTTACTGCTTAAGTGAAACGAGTATCCAGGATTCGAGCAGTGTAATTCATCTAACTGCTCCTGGTATCTCATCGAGGTATATTCTGCGCACCTCAGGAGACGAAGCAGCTAGAGCTGTGGGTCAACGTGGTGTAGGAATTGTCTTGACTGACAAGGCTGAGGCTGCCCTTTTAGACTGGATTCCTGTTAACAGTCGTTTATGTGTTGTGAGACTCCAATGGTCAGTTGGCGTTCGAAAGGATAGTTGTGTTAAGCGCAATTTGTTTGTGATCTCGGCGTACGCCCCAACGGACTGCAGCTCAGACTTGCAGAAAGATGAGTTCTATGATGCCCTCGCCACCCTCGTTTATAGCAGTAAACGTTCTGACATTGTAGTGCTAGCTGGTGACTTCAATGCACAAGTTGGCAAACTTAGTGTGTCAGAAGCCTGTTTAGGTGGGCGTTGTGCTTTACCTGCTAAGCGTACAGACAACGGGGATAGACTTCTCCAGTTTCGTGTAGACAATCGATTGTTCTTGTCTAGCACCAATTTTCGACACAGCTCGCGTCGCACAGCGACATGGCGCTCTAACTCTACAGGTACTTTGAGTCGAATTGATCATATCGCCGTAAGCTACCGGTGGCGCAGTTCTGTTCAGAATTGTAGATCTTACTGGTCCACGTACGTAGAGTCGGACCATGCATTAGTTTTAATGCGATTATCTCTCCAGCTCCATGGCCATCGTCGCAAACCGCAAACCCGATTAGCCGTGCAACATTTGTGTGATCCAGAAGTACGCACCCGTTACGTGCAGAAGTTAGCACATGAGCTAGGATCTACGACGAACAGTAATGTAGATGAGCATTGGGTTCATATCAAACAGGCTATGCACGTTGCAGCAGGTTATTCCCGTGGTCCTAGATCAGATGTCCATCAAAGACACTGGATCTCGCAAGAGTCGTTGAGTATAATGGAGCAAAAGCGTCAGCTCTCGAACCGTAAGGAGATGAATAAGATGAGGAGAAATCCACAAATACAAGTTACGAAAAGTCTTAAGAATGATCAAGAAAATTGGTGGGTCAAGATAGTTGAAGAAATGGAAATAGCAGCTGCTTCAGGTAACAGTCAGAGACTGTTCAAACGTATTCGTGACACCGGTGGACGGCGCATCCAGGTCAGTGAAACGATTTGCGATAGAAATGGAGAACCCATCCATGGCAAACAGCAAAGGCTTGACCGATGGGCCGAGTACTTCAAGGAACAGTTTAGCTGGCCACACGCTAGTGCAGTTACTCCCGTGTCAACAACTGCGACTCCTTGGGTGGTATCACTCGAGCCCCATCGGAAGTAGAAGTAGAGTCATGTATTCGATTACTAAGGCGGGGGAAAGCGGCAGGTCCCGATGTACTTCCCCCAGTTCTCTTCAAACTGGGTGGAGATGCTTTGGTAAAATCATTTACCGTCTTGCTCCGTGACATTTGGAACGACGAGCGTATTCCGTTAATATGGAGTGAACCATTGATTGTTCCCATCTTCAAGAAGGGAATACACAATGACTGCAGTAATCATCGTGGGATTAGCTTAATTCCGATAGTCACCAAAGTATTAGCCGCGATTCTGCTGCACCGTCTCACGCCCATTCGCGAGAGGAATGCCTGCGAACAGCTGGCTGGATTCCGTCCAGGTCGAGGATGCATCGATCAGATTTTTACTCTTCGCCGACTACTTGAAACGCGTCACACACACCGCCGACCGACAATAATGATTTTCTTAGACCTGAAAGGCGCCTTCGATTCAGTTGATCGAACATCGCTTTTCAGTACTCTTCATCGAAAAGATATGCCCCAGAAGTTCGTGAACCTACTGAGATCATTGTATTCTCATACTTCTGGCCGCGTTAGGGTTTACGGTGAACTATCCAGTCGGTTGGAAACGACCGGTGGTGTTCGGCAGGGATGCCCTTTGTCTCCATTCCTTTTTAACTTCGTCATGGACGAAAGAATGGAGAGTGCGCTGCAAAATCTTCAGGATGTAGGCGTCGAACTAGGAAATAGTGAAAATCTATGTGACCTAGATTACGCGGACGACGTTGTCTGTTTGTTCGAATGCACGGAACATGCTCAACGTGCACTAGATAATCTCGCAAGAGCTGTAGCTCCATTCAGCATGCGCTTTGCACCTTCAAAGTGCAAGGTGATGTTACAAGACTGGACGTCAACGATTCCGAGCTTGGTGCTCGATGGGGAGGTGCTGGCAGTTGTCGACCACTTCACCTACCTCGGTAGCTGCGTGACGACCAATGGGAGCACAGTAGTGGAGGTGAGTGCGCGGACATCCAAGCCTCGAGCAGCGCACGCTGGACTGAAGCACTTGTGGCGTCGATCTGATATTTCACTGAAGTTGAAAGGTCGTGTATACTGTGCCACTGTGCGTTCAGTTTTGTTGTATGGTTGCGAGACTTGGAGTCTGCGTGCTGAAGATATTCGTCGTCTTGAGGTTTTTGACCACCGATGTTTACATAGTATCGCTAGGATTGGGTCGAATGACCGAGTGAGCAATGCTGAGGTCAGAAATCGAGTATTGGGTACTAATTCAGAGAACGTTTTGTCATAGCGTATCCAGCTTGGTAGACTTCGTTGGTTGGGACACGAGTTACGTATGTCGAACACACGTCTACCGTACCGTGTCCTATTCCCCGTTCCTCCTAGGGAGTGGAAGAGACCACGTGGAGGTCAACAGATGACGTGGCAGCGAGGAATGAGGAAATGTACAGCAGACTTAGGAAAAGTAGGTGCTTCACGTCTTCGTGGTTGGGGTCCAAAAGATCCGTCTACCAGTTGGCTGGAGACACTGAAGGATATGGCAGCGAACCGCGAGCAGTGGCGATCGTGTTGTCACTTTCTATCGAATGAAAATGACTGGTCGATGTGCGTTTGTACAGTTAGACTGTGTATTCCGTGTGTTGGCTATTGGGGCATTCTTTCCTTTTCCCACCCGTCTAGGTTCAGTACCTGTCCATCTTGTGTATTCATACTATCTAATTTTATGTGCAACATGGTGAGAAAGGCAGTGGCCAGTGGGGCTTGCCCTACTGTTTAAAGCTGTACGATGATCATGATGGTGACAGATTAACGGATGTCATGTCGACGTTACAGAAGACTCGGGTTAGCAAATGCCAAACAAGCCTTCTTTATGCACAAATCACTTCATCCAGTGTCCGACTTCCGGGTGCAAGGCAGCTGCGTAGATAACTGAACCTGCCTACTTGTATGGTCACCCCAAATACTGAAAGGTTCGGAGTTGGTCAAGCTAAGTTCTGTAACAGTGCCTTGCACTTGAAGGTGGCCAACGCGCACTGACCATTGCTGCGTAGCTATTCAAATATTCCAACTTACTTGGATCTACGCTTTTATATATACTATATATATATATATATATATATATATATATATATATATATATATTACACCGGCTTGAGAACAAGCGTAGTGCCTGTTGTACGGTTGAATCAATCACATGATGCCGTGAGGCTTATCCGTGCACTGTGAACATCCGCTCGTGATTCACTCCTGTCCTGTTTGCCTTACACCTGCTCATCCGATACCTGTCTGTATCAAGATCTGCACTGTCCTATTCCAGTAATCACATGAAGATTACTTCATCCCAGACTAATATGGTCTGACAACTCGCGTTTGCTTGGACATTCATGTTCCGGTGCCGATGCTCGTAACTGCCATTCGTTGACTCAGAGTTCACTTTCCTCGTACATGCGCGCTTTTTTTCTATCTGCCGAATTTGGGACATAACAGTGTCAATACAACAACAACAGAACAAAGAGTCAACATTAGGATTTCAACAAGTAAAAGAAAATTTTTTCTTTATTTTCACCGTACACGTCTTGTAAACGTTTTTGGTCTGTTTTTCAGTTGTTTCTGACAAACGGGAAGTCAACAGACCGACCATACAGCATTCGCATCACTGGATTCGGTTCCGAGCCATATCTCTCAGCATCTCTAGCCAACGGCAATCCTCATCTCTTGGACCCCAACCAAGAAGGCGAGAAGCACCAAGTAAACTCAAAGCCGAAACTAACTCCTTCATGATCCTGCGACAAGTCATAGACTGACCGCCACGCCTCTTCTTCTAGTATTGATCAGCTAGTGCAAGAAAGCTGGAATAGTAAAAGATGGACAAGCATAATTAAAACGTGCTCCAGCCATCGGAGGCGATGTAGAGTGATTATCTCGGTCTGAGGGCGACTATCAGCACCAGACATACGATAGCGAATCTTATCAGTGCTCACCCGATGTACCAACCAGACACGATTAATGCTTCGGAGACACTGGTGGTCGAATACAGAAAGTCGCTGAGCATCCTCAACGCGGAGGGGCCAGGTCTTACAACCGTAAAGAACACTACAAACTGTCGCACTGTACACCCTTCCTTTAAAGGAAAGCCGGATTTCTTGGCGGAGCCACAGATGGCGCAGGTTCGCGAAAGCTAATCTGGCTCTTACTATTCGTGACCTGATCTCCTCCTCAACACCACCGCCAGCTGTGATCAAGCTCCTGAAATACTTAAAGTTATTGACTATCTCCAACTGATCACCATAAACGGTGACTTCAGACACAGGCTCCTGCCTGTTTTGAAGAAGTACCTTGCATTTTGAAGGCGCGAAGCACATATCATATCGGGATACCTCAATCGCCTAGCGGTCCAATGCGTGTTGAATCGCCTGTGCACTGTAGGTCAGCAAGGCAATATCATCGGCGTACTCTTAGTCAAAATCTCTGTTCCCTAGGAGGAGTTCAACTCCACCGATTGGAAAACCAGACAGAGCACTCTGTAGAACATCCTCTATAGTGAAGTTGAAAAGAAACGAGGATATAGATCGGCCTAGTCGAACTTCATCGGATACGGCCAAGGGTGGCGAAAGCTAAGCATTACCTGTATCCGACCTGAGGTTTGACCATACAACTCTTTGAGGACCGACACACACTTCGCAGGTACTCCATTCCTTAGCAAACAGTGTCATAGTGAAGACCTATCGATGGAGTCAAAAGCCCGGTGAATGTCTCGAATACAACGATCGTTAGCCTTTGTAAAGCGTAACGGCGCTGCAACAGCTGTCACAGAGTGAAGGTTTGATCGATGCACCCACGACCGGTACGAAACCCATCATCTTCCTTGCGAGTTTTCTCATCACATTTGTTGTACAACCTGCGAAGAATAACAAACGCTAGCAGCCTAGACGCTGTCGGGATTAGGCCTATACCCATTGAGCCATCCGTTCTTGAAGACGGGACAAGGGTCATTTCTCCTCCCCCCCCCCCTGGAAGGTAACTTTCTTGGAGTACCAGACCTCGGAGAACTAGACTTGAAGTTCTCTAACAAGCTTCATTCCATCGTCTTTAAACAGGGCCGGGGAAAGGCCGTCAGGGTCCAGAGCTTTGTGACGTTCTAGGACTCGGAATCCCTTGCGGATTTCCGGCTCAGAAGGTGGATCTGTCGAAGCAGACCACATTATGTCTGCCGGAACAGCTATGGGAGAGTCTGACGCTGCAGGTCAGCTAAATTGTGCTTTAAAGTGCTCTTCCCAGCGTATAAGACGTCGCTGCAAACAGTGGATAAGCGAACCGTCATCTTCACGAATCCTTTCACTCACATCCGATGTCTTCCTACCAGTGACTCAAATGAGATGAAACAGTTTGCGGGAGTTTTCTACAGCAGCAGCATATTCCATCCTTGATGCTTTTTGAGACCATCAGACTTCGTGATCCCTGTGAAGACTTGTTTTGAGTCCACGTCTCTTTGCGAGCCTGGCTTCATTATGCTCACTGCCAGTCGGGATAGACTGGCGGGCACCAAGAAGTCATAGAGACTCAGCGGAAATCCAGGGTGTAAATACACGACGAATAGGACGGCAACTCACTATTCCAGCAGAATACAAAAGTATTCCTAATAAACGACCAGTGCTGGTTGATATTATCTGGTGGCTTTGATCCCAACTTTTAGACTAGAACGTTTCGGAGAGTTGAGAGGCAAGACGGATTACACAGAGTATCCCAGTCTAATCGCTGAAGCATCGTACGTTTGGCACGCGCACCGAAACACATGGACAGCTTAGTCCAGACCAACGCGTGGTCGGAGTCAAGGTGAGAGCTCCAGTACAACGGGAAGTCCGGTACGCAGCCCCGCTATTTGTAGCCAGTTGCGACGTGGTCTATCTGGGTCCATCACTGACTCGAAAAGGGCAAAAACCACGTGGCTTAATGGCAATTAAAACTTCTGAATTTCTTACTGGTGATAAATAGGCTGTGAACCGAATACAGAGCCAACAACCGTTCCCAGTTTTCTGAACGACAGGAATCGAGGTCAAAACAGTCTCCCAAATGTCCCTCGTTCGAGGACTGCCGATCGACTCTAGCATTCATGTTTCCAGTTAAAATCACGCTATCATCCTGTTTTGCTTTACTTAGGAGGTCGTGTAAATTTTGGTGGAAAACACCTTTGATTTCGTCTGGGCTGCGATCTGTAGGGACATAGGCCGTGACGACAAACAAATTGGATCTACCGGGACGGTGTTCGCTTACCTGGCACGAACCTCTAAGTCTCACTGCCCACAGCCGACTGTCATCTGGGATACAACCAAGTAGCGTAGCCTCAGTCCTCTCACTGAGAGCTGCGCCTACGCCAGCAAGACCAGAAGCCGCTACCTCAGGGTCCCCAGACAAACGCAAGTAAAACTTCATAGAAGGGTTAGATGTGGGCGTCAATAGAACGAGCGAACTGAAGTCTTGGATGGGAGACCCTTGAATACAACATACATCGATGGCAAGGGTCTCCAGCGTATGAGCTGAACACCCCTATGGTCCCATACGCACCAGAGTTCGCACGCTAGAAGTGGCCAGTTTAGAAGAAAGCCTAGGGCGAAGAAGAGCATCATCAGGCGGAGGAGGATTCAGTGAGACTTGGAAACTAGACTAAAGAGGATACGAGAGAACAAGAATAGGACTTCCCCCAAAGACACTACCACAAGTACGGCCTACTGAAATTCCCGAAGAATATGAAAATGTCTGTGTCTGGGGGAGGTGTTGTTCTGTCTTAACGTGGCTTAGCATGTCATGCCACGTACTGACAGTGAATACTGTCTACCGACTGTGTGCACGTTCCTGCATGTGGATTTAAACTGGCCAGCGAGTCGTGTCCCAAGTTGAGTGACTCTGGTTGCCCTTGTAGCTTATTGGTTGGTCGAGCTGTGAGCCATGTTTCATCCGAATCTAACTCTGTAAACTTCAGATTGTTGTTATCCGGTTCTGGTTCCGGGATAAATTTCCTTCCTACTACGATGTTATTTCGCGAACATAACATTTGGCTTCGCGGCTTCAAAACTGCGGAATGACAGCTACAATTCGTGCTCCAGATCAGTTTTGGATGGCTGCTGCTGTTAAACCATTCTCAAATTCGAGGAATTTATTGAGACCTAATTTCAGCGATTATGTGGAGATTTAGACATTCCTTAATACTAACATCAATCATTCAGAAGAATATAAGCTGAAACTTCAACTACATCTGGGGGATGAGGGATAAAGGTTTTTTTAAGCCTTGGGTCTGTGCATGAAAACATCGTCGAATGATGTGCTGGGAATATTAGACAACCATTGGGGGAACTGTATAAATACCTTCGTGGTATAGCATTTTGGATGCAGTGTCTTCCGCGGGGGTTACACGTGCACGATCTACGAAGACAGAAAAAACCCGGTGAGTCGGAGCTAAGTAAGTGGATAAAGGAAGCATAAACAATAACACCGATAAAGAGGGGAGTGGCGATCTGTCTGAGCGCGTTACAGTGGTACGTTATGAGTTTTCACTTATTGAAGCAGCAATTGCTGTGACTTCAACTCCCTGTAAGCCAGGAAAGTTGAGCAAATGATTCTGGTTCAACAACTTGATTCGGACCTTTGTGATCAAAGGAATTCGTGAGGTTATACTAGAAGGAAATACCCTCAAGCTCACTGGGAATATTGCGTGCGATATTGCACGTACTAAAGGTGATATTCCTGAAGAGGGGAGAATATTCCACTCCGATACAGTCAATCTGGATATTACTCATATCCGAGCTGTTGCTCCGACTACAGACAGTGTCTCCGAACAGCGTGTTGACTACGGCTTTAGATGCGGAAATACCACACATGAAGCTCACCACAAACTGTGGACCGCGTCAAATATCTAGTGCGTCACTTGCGGTAAGTATGCAAATACTGTTCGTGTGTGTATTCAGGGGCAGACTCCTTCAAATTCTACGATCGCGTTCGTCGAGGAAGTCAACGAGAAAAGACCGTAGAGTGCTAACCGCGTGTATTCTCACAGGGCCTGAGTACAGAGACCACACGCTGGCGTGTGCCGAAAGAGTGTGTCGGAAGTAGTGGTTGCGATTGCCGCGTGCGCGAAGCGTACAGTTAAACAAGTAATAGACAGGGTGTGATCGGCTGATCACTACAGGACCCCCTCCTAGAAGACCGCCCACAAGAAGGGCTTCGATTTAGAAGTCTGGCAAGCTAACGGGTATGTCGCCTGTGATAACGCCAGTGGAATAAATAAATTTTGCCGTTCTTCGTGACTTTGAAACCGTTCGTGGGTCCGGACCGCGGCTCCAAAGTCCCCGGATCCGGTGGTATTGCCTGTGAATATATCCGGTCACCTGACGGGCGGAACAAACAAGACAACGAAAGAAACGTGTTAGATTACTCCGAACTGAGTGAATTATTTTGAGAAGTACAAATAAACAACTGATTGAAACCATTTTATTTAAGTTAGAAATGAATAGACAACACAGGTCCCCCAAGGAGGAAAATGGAAAAAACAAAAGGGAGAACAGAAAGTTACATGCAGTAGAATGTGGCGGTTGGCATTGGAAGCAAGACGCTGGGGAGAGCCGCAGTAGCTGACTACCCAACCCGGAAAACCTCGTAGGTTCAACGCGGGAGGTAGGATTGTCCGGTGCTTACTGCGAGGGTGTCAGTGGAGTTTTCTCTCCGCTCATCCCAGTGAATGGCCACCCCCTCGAATTCTTCAGGACCAACACCCAAGTCCAGGGAGTTCCATATGCCGACCATGCCAACGCCGGTGACCCAGTTCCCTGGCCGTCCTGCCACAACCCTCAACACAGAGCCGCCTCCATTGACTTTCAGCGGCGGACGGGTGATCAAGAAGCCCGTTCGTTTCGCAGATACGGTATATTGAATCCCATGAGTAAAAAAAGAAAACAAAAAAGATTTTTTTAACCCACTGTTGTGGTTGCTCATCCGAGGTTTGTTTTGCAGACTGGGGCCATTTACCAATTCCTTTTTGCAGCTGAACAACTTTGTTGATGTTCTTCTCATCTACCACCTCCGGACACCATCACTAAAGCCTGCAGTTTTAGAGTGACTCGTACCGTTTTCCAAAAATACCCATTAGCTAACGACAAGATATCGACTGCCCTCCGAGACCCATACGCAGGATACACGAATTACCGAAAAGACCGATCATAACACCTCTTTACCAAGCCGAACCTGTACTAGGTCATTCACTGGGGTGAGCGGAGAGAAAACTCCACTGACACCCTCGCAGTAAGCACCGGACAATCCTACCTCCCGCGTTGAACCTACGAGGTTTTCCGGGTTGGGTAGTCAGCTACTGCGGCTCTCCCCAGCGTCTTGCTTCCAATGCCAACCGCCACATTCTACTGCATGTAACTTTCTGTTCTCCCTTTTGTTTTTTCCATTTTCCTCCTTGGGGGACCTGTGTTGTCTATTCATTTCTAACTTAAATAAAATGGTTTCAATCAGTTGTTTATTTGTACTTCTCAAAATAATTCACTCAGTTCGGAGTAATCTAACACGTTTCTTTCGTTGTCTTGTTTGTTCCGCCCGTCAGGTGACCGGATATATTCACAGGCAATACCACCGGATCCGGGGACTTTGGAGCCGCGGTCCGGACCCACGAACGGTTTCAAAGTCACGAAGAACGGCAAAATTTATTTATTCCACTGGCGTTATCACAGGCGACATACCCGTTAGCTTGCCAGACTTCTAAATCGAAGCCCTTCTTGTGGGCGGTCTTCTAGGAGGGGGTCCTGTAGTGATCAGCCGATCACACCCTGTCTATTACTTGTTTAACTGTACGCTTCGCGCACGCGGCAATCGCAACCACTACTTCCGACACACTCTTTCGGCACACGCCAGCGTGTGGTCTCTGTACTCAGGCCCTGTGAGAATACACGCGGTTAGCACTCTACGGTCTTTTCTCGTTGACTTCCTCGACGAACGCGATCGTAGAACCTGAGGAAATCTGGCCCTCAATATATTGAAAGACCATCTTCTGGATTTTGGTCGAAGTCAATTAACTTCATTGACCTAACCTTGATGGCAACAATGAGCCTGTTTTGAACGGGATCTCGTCATGCACTCCCAAAGCAATGGCATACATGGTTCTTCCAAGCTGTGTTTCTCAACCAGCTGTAAAAGTTTATAAATTATACGAATATGCTAACCTGCATGGATGATCAACTTCGATGCGCTGGTAGTGAGTAGACTGCTACTTAAAAGACCCATAGACCCCGAATCTGCTGTCGGCTAAACTCTTGTGACTTCACTTTAACAGCGTGGACACCAGGAGTAACTATCTACGGTGAATTAAGATTGAAGAAATACTTGCCAACAAACGTTTTTTCTTAGCAGACTTATTGACTGTGATTCAGGCCACGAACACCGACGCTCTCCTAATATCGCCTCGCCAAAATGAAGCACTATTCACCAAGGCCCTTCTTGCTCCTCCAATAACTGTCCCACCTCGTCTCTTTACGCATAACAATGTATTCTGATTTCCATGATCTGGATATGAATGACCAACGTTACGTAGCGGTTAGCACTCAATATTGCATGAATTCCAAAGAAAACGACTACTTCAATGTCCAAGGATATATATACATGCGTATACCCACACACATATGTATATAGATGGAATTACATCTACGGAGAGATAACAATATATTAGGGTTAAAATAAACTGTAAAAGTGCGCATTAGTGATCTCTATGATCGGTGAATCACTTTTCTTCATAGAAAAAAGGAACAGCACATCCTAAGAGCGGAGAATGAGGAAAACCGGTCCAGCACCGCCTGACCACAGGGACATTCAGTAAAATTAAATGTGCTTTTTTCGTAACGCAGATATACGTTAATAAATACTGCAGTACTCTCATTATTATATTCCTTAAGAAAACTCATGAACTTCTGTGCAAGCATTCTAGGCACATGTCAGGAGTCACTGTAGTCCAACATTAGCTCACCTGCGTTGGGTATTGTACTGCTTGGACAGAGCTGAGCTCTCGGCAGTCAATAACTGTGTCATGAAAGGTCATCGTCTTGTAATACCGGAAGGTTTAATTCCTGCTATCATATCAGCTGGGCACGAGGGGCCCCCTGATATCGCGAGAACAAACGCCCGCATACGTAAATACTACTGGTGTGTGTGTTGAGGCTTCACTAAGGGAATGGGCACCTTGCCAGCATTCTTATAAAAGTGCTAAGCCAGCAAATGCACCTGTTCAGCCCATTGAGTATTCAATAAAACCTTGAGCAAAAATTGCAGTTGATATAATGGAACCGTTTGGAAACGCCCCTTACCACTAGTGGAACGTTCTAGTTGCCACGTACTTTTACTCCAAGTGACCAGACCCTTTTCTATGCGCACGAATCACTACTTCGATAATTCCGCGATGACTGCAATACCTATTTACAAGGTTCGGTCTGCCTGAAGAAATAGTTACTGTAACTGAACCACTGTCCAGTGAATGAGTGACTCGTAGAATACGAACCCGAAACCCAAATCGAATAAGGTGAGTCGGTGAACTAAGCCTACTTCAGAGAACAACCATTGCAATTACAAGCGACACACCTCAACTTGTGGGGCAATCCAGTCACAAGGGTACTGGAATGTACTTCAAATTGTCGGAAGGGTCTGCCGGGGAACGTATGTCGAGCAATACACGACCGAGTCATTGGAATAGGGTGAAATCCATCTTTTATAGGAAGAACAATCGACCAATCTGGGAAAGAGTGGTACGCGTACATGAGACGGAGGGACAGGTATGACCACGAAATTAGATCGGACAAAGACCAAGAGAATCGCACTCACGCTTGACCTAGACCCTCACGCAGGTGTGGCGTGATCTCCAGTATGGAAGGAAAGTACAAAGGTCATTCACTCAGTGCGAGTACGAAAGAGAACAAATAACAGATGCGAGCATGACACTCAAGGCCGGGCACATAACGCACAAGACTTGAAGGTCGTAGGCCCCAGGATTGACCGCAATCGAAAATTGGTCTACTGTGAAGGTACATTCGTAGGAAGTCGGTAGGTGAACTGAGGCAAGGTAACCCGGTTCAGCATGTGAAACGAAAGGAAGACGTGTAGGTTGAGTCGGTTGGGAAGGGCCGGGTAACGAGCTGATTAGAGTCACGTGAGTGGGAAAAGGAAACTGCGTGGGAATTTCACACAATGTACTGAACTACCGTTACAGTCACCGAGATTCGTCCTCAATTTCGCAGCTATGACTTCAGAAATTACTTTTCGCAGAACGGCATTCTCCGTGTGCGTACTGTTCCGTACAACCCCTCAGAAAATGGCATGGTGGGACTCTTAAATAGCACATTGAAAGAAATCACTCAAATCATGCCATTGGAGGGGAGAAGTGGGAGATGTCTCTTACAGCTGTATTGGTCGCTTACAAAACTACACCGCATACTGCCAACGGAAACACTACTTCACATTTAATTTTCGGTAGACAAATACGAGCGAGATTGAAGACGGCGCGATTGGAGTACAGTGATCCAAAACCGGAAGAGGAGAGGAGAACCAATTACCAAAATAAATACAGAAGATATGGCCAGACAATTAAACCAGGAACATTTGTCAGACTTCGTAAACTTCAAGTTCGCAAAAGGGAGGACATGCTGTCTCCTCCAATAAAAGTTGGAAGCTTTCAATCTTCTGATACATACCCGCTGGAGGGTGGCACTAAGGTCATCGACTTAATAGTGCACTTCGTAGAAAACGACCACCGAAGCCACTTTCATCGAGTGCTACACCTCTTCCAGGCATGTCTGTAGCAAACAGTGCGACGCTCCGGAGATCTTACCCCGAACGATTTCCAGTTGGGCTTTACGCTCAAGTAGATAAGAGGAACTGGTGCTGTGTTCGAGTTAAATAGGCATGTGCTTAGACGAGCTCTCACGCACCCACGCACACACACACTCTTGATCTGAATCCCTTGCAGTCATAGACACACTCCAGTAGTCGTACACACACGTACACAGTTGACTTTTGTCGTGCTTCATCCCGGACAGCACTAGCCAATGAGATTGTATCACGTGTTGCACGACCTTGCACTACTTAATCCAATTGTACAGCTGTCATTCACTTTCGATTGCCTACATCGTTAACTCACGTACTTGCATACGTGTTTGCGCTTTTATTTGCTACTTTGTACTGGCGCTCACCTTACGTGGCTACAGGATGCGCGTTCATTCGTACAAGCGCGCCTTCCTTCTACTTACCGAATTAGCGATGCAACACGCACCAAGCTGGGCAGTCAACAACAGTGCCCTATATCCATGCGTTCCTTGCCCTATCCTAATATAAAATGTTGATTTTTGGTCACAGAGAATACAGTTCCCGCGCTAGCTCGTGGTTATTTTTCCATCGGGATTGGACGATCGAGGAATCACCGACCGGGAATTAACCCGAGGTTTGCGCACCGCCACAACACGGTACGTTTAGCCTGGCAGAGAAAAGTTCTGGGTTCGTAGTTAGTGGTAGGATGGGTAATGTTGGTACTGCGTTTATTTGTAGGAGTGTAAACACAAAAACCCGGCGTAACCGGCAAGCAAGCGGCAGGCCAGTAAGCAAGTGCAAGCCATGAAGGAACTGTCAGTAAGCTAAGTTGCATTCGTGAACTAGCGCACATTCGTCTCGCGACAAGCAAGACTAATCGATACATAGTGGAATCGATCAGTCGACAAACATAGTATGATTAAACATCAGCAAGTGTATGCCAGTGTATGAGGGAGACGATCAATTTTCCTTGCATCATTAGTGACTGTACCATCCGGACACAACATGGTCCAACTGGGAGTTGCTATGAGTCCACGTATGACAGATATTGAGAATATTGAAAGATGTAAGGGGAAGAGTTGATGCATGATTGAAGTCACCCACTATAATGTGAAGACTCTCATCAAGCATGGGCACAATGAAAGAAACAAATGAATCGCAGAAAATGTTACCTGAGGATTTTGAGCATTGTCGTGCTATGTAAATAGTGCTGATGATAACTTGACTGGAATGAGAGAATTTAAGGTGACATGATAAAAACAGTCGATGCCATCACATGAGAAGTGAAATGTTTTATAGGACTTGCATTTAATTTTCTCTTGTAATTCGCTCGGTCTTGAGGGAAACATGTGAAATCTTCTATCTGAACCATAGTGTCATTCATACTGTCATTCAGCCAAGTTTCTTGTAAACACTTGACGCAGGTGTTCTGTTATTAGGCTAGTTCACTGGCCTACAGGAAGAACCTACAGACCGGGTTCAGCATGCACTGACCCACAGGAAGTCAACAAATAATCAATGAAGGTAAATAGCCCATGATCACATGAGTAAAACAAAGATTTAAACAGACCAACAGCAAGATGTACTAAAATGTGTGAGACAAGAATATTATGCGTGGTTGAGTGGGAAGAACTGATAATCAATGACCATTACCATTATTCAGTTCGTAACCTTGTAGGTCTAACAGTAATCCGTTGACGGCAAGTTTTGACATCGCCCAACGTCTACATGAGCAGAACAAACGCATTGTACGCGCAAAATTTCAGCACATTCTATTGGCGCTGTGAATTTCGTGGACCGTAGAAAATCGGGCTGAACGTAATGCGCATCAAAATTACCTTTCCCTCAGTGAAAACCCAAGGGCTGCCAACAGACTCTTCAAAACCAGGCGTCACTCTATCGCTGTTCGTTTACTTTGTGAATAAACCTGACAAACTTTGATATTTATCACTCAAAGGATAATTAAATTGTACAAAATTCATCTGACAACCGATCTGACTAGATCCTATGCCGCGGGGGGATTTGCGTCTCATTAAAACTGGTGTACTCCTTATTCTGAATTCACAAGGACTTCCGAAATTTAATGTGCAATGGCTTGTTTTATCGGATATCTCCAAGTTTTGGTCAAATCGACCAATTGATTCAAGATCCATAATGAAGCTTATCTTTTGCACGTCACCACGGTAGATTAGCCATCACATATTTTTCACACGGGATGGCGTGGAACCAGATCATCATTACTCACGTGTCCGTACATCGAATTTCACCGTCATCATGGTAACGGTTTTTGAGTGTAGTAGCTGTTTAAGGGTTTCTTCACTGGATACTCCGAGGGTCTTGGTCTGGGGGATGTGCTGACTGAAGCTTACGTTGATAAGATCTGATCATTGCTATTGTTACCAAACAGTTTTTCATAGGTATACCTTCGTTGGTGTTATTTTAGATGGACGAGATTTGCGAGAAACCTAACTACAAAGTTTATCTACTAGATGTAACAATTAAAGGTTGATGTTAGATGCACTTTATTTCAGATATTGCTGCATATTTCATTGAGAGCACGATCGTAGCTCGGAAGCTTCATTCCGGAATTTCATCGTTTCGTTGACAGTAGCGCTTAGGGTAGTGGAGCATACTGGTTGTAGTTTTCGGCTTAAGCAGTCACGTGTGCAGCGAGACAGTTTCGTGTGCACACGCGTGCACACGCATTGTGGTCCACTGGTCCAGATCCCACACACGGGGATACATGAACGTACACAGGCATCCAGAGCTGACGCTAGTCATGCTCCATCCGGGATTGCACTGACCAATCACGTGTTTTCACGTGTCTTACGACCTTGAGTGGTCTGATCCAATTGCATGCTTGGCTTGCGTTTTCACTGGCATGTGACTCGGACTCGCGCGCCTACATGCCTACCTGTTTGCGTCTAGGTTGGCATGCTTGTGCTCGCGTTTGCGGTGCGCGTTCATCCGTGCAGTCATACCCCTTTGTCTACTGATTGCGAGACCCATCATTGGCCAACCCGGTGGCGTAACCGGAGCTGGCGATAATTGATTTGACCCGACTGCGCAATAATTGCTTTGTTTTCCTCCAGACGGCAATGCAATATTCTAGACAGACAGTAGTACTGACAGTGTTTAGTTGCTCCCCTTGTATCACACAGAGGGGATACACGATTCGAGTTGGTGATAAACGGACAATTAGAAGCAGCCAAACAGGCATGTGATCGGTGGCGTCAGCGTTCAATGGCTCCCGGACTTTTCGCTGCCGGACATTCGATCGCCAGACATTTGGATGGTTGAATTACGCTATATTCACTTAAGTCTGTCAAATGTGACCCCCACAAAAAGTAGCAGAAACCCAGTCCCAAACCTTTTTTCATTGGTTTTCAACCTTGAAATTTAATTCTCTCAAAATGTCTGTTTAATGTTCCCATTATCGCGCAAACCAACCTCAATATTTCACAAGTAGCACCCGATTGGTTAAGATACACTGTGGTAGTCAGGTGGATCAAGTGTCTGTCACCTCAAAAAGGGTAAATGCTTGAATTCCGGATCCACCGGGCCC
Organism: Fasciola hepatica; assembly: GCA_948099385.1. Classification (NCBI taxonomy): domain Eukaryota; kingdom Metazoa; phylum Platyhelminthes; class Trematoda; order Plagiorchiida; family Fasciolidae; genus Fasciola; species Fasciola hepatica. The sequence goes on along the minus strand of CANUEZ040000126.1, from coordinate 1,188,098 downwards.
TGTCGTGGTAGACCGTACTACCTGACCTTAGTTTCAAGCCTTCGGCTTTCGGAGTTACGATGTGAAGCTGTTGTAGGGTCACAACGGTCAAAATAATTTGACTGTGTTGCATTTGCATGACAGTATAGCGCGAGCCTTTTCGCTTACCGATTCGTGATCAATGTATGCCTTTATAACTCTAGATTGCCAGGTATTGACTATACATCCCGAGAATCGCCAAGTGGACGGCCTACGCCTAATCCACTTTCTGAGGGTGTGACATTTGACAAACTTAAATTAGCGTAACTGAATTCAAAGATCTGGCGACCAAAGATCCATTCGACCATTCAGGTGAAACGGATATATATATATATATATATATATATATATATATATATATATATATATATATATATATATATATATATATATATATATATATATATATATATGGTTTGCTCTCGCATGAATAGCTGAAACCGTTAAACGCACACAGTAGGGTTAAGCTGGCTGGTCGATAACGGCACAATAGATTTTCGCGGTCCAGTTTGTCAAACCTTGTTGTCAAGTTCATCAATAAAATGCCCTAGCTGGAAGCCCCGATCAGGCCTAAATCGATGTGCATACTTGGATGAGTCTGGATTTCCCACACACAAACATAAGCGTCCGCCCCGACTGGACTCGATACAGTGGGTTTTATTTATTTATCTTTTTCTTTATTTTCTCTGCGTCCTTTTAGTATGTAATAAACGAGGTAGCGGTCAGCTTATGGCTGTCAACTGGGGTGTGACCCGCCGCGGTGAAAGGATTTGAAGTCCGAAGACCGAAGGGTTTAACGTCCATGTTGTTGACCTTTTGACCATCGTCGTTTGCGCATAACGCGAAGCGCTGTTGTGCGCAATTCCATTATCGAAGCAGTCGCATTTTTTGCGCTCGAAATTCTCACTGTAATCAAATTCGTGGAGCCACAGAGATGTGTTTGGCTCACGGTGCAGATGCGCAGTGATAACAAAACAGTAAAGCGATCAATATTTTCCTCACGGACCGCACTTCACATGGTCTCTCGATCACGGGCCTAATCCCTTCCCCCCCCCCCACACACACACATAAACTTTTCTCTGAAGTTGGATACCAGGGTAACGATAAACTGATAACTATCAAGCCTTCTTTGTACAGCTCAGTGTGTTATGCCCGAATTGGCAAAAAATGTGCATATGAAAATAGTTTAATATTTGTGGCCAAGTAGATTCCTATGAAAGCCTGACGTGCGGTAACGCCATACTCTGTCTCCCAAAGATATAGGGCAATAACTGATTTTTTACTCTAATTGGCACACAGTGCGTAGTTTCGTTCTGGAATTCGGTATGCCGTATAGTATTGTGCATCCGGTCGCTCTGACCAGAGGTGGTTTCGCCAGAGGCAAAAATTTGCAGAAAAATGGGGGGGGAGGTGGTCCTATGCTTTTGTAGCGCACTGAATTCTGTTTTGTTTGCTCAAAATAACTTCGCTGTCATCTACTGGAATAGTGGGGCTAATCAGCTATTTTTCGCACTCCCATAGACGAGTGAGACCGGACTTCCTTTATCTTCCAGTGTCTCCTAGGCTCAGAGCTTTCATGTAACAGAATTTGTGATATTTAGGTGGCTTACACTCACTTCTTCATATCTGTTTCATTCGAATCGTCGATGAGTGACTTTCGTGATTATGAAGCCGCAGAATGACGCTGTCTACTAATTATTTAGCCGTGGTGATCGAAAGGTTAAGTGGCGATTCAGCATGCAGTTCACAGGACAAAGGACGATGCAGGTTTGCTGTTACATGCAGTGGTAAGCCTCTGTCAATCAGAATAATCGTGGCCAGGTTATACGAAAACCGGCTGTAATTGGTCAACCTGTAATCTAACCTATGTATACAAGTGAATTCAGCAGTTAAGCTACCGCACATTTTTACAGCCTTGATCGTCTTGCAGTTTTGGCGTACGCAGTTCTGGGTCGGAGAGGGTTCCACACGTCCTCTCAGTTCAAGCATTTAGATTGTTACATTTCATCGTGGTGAAATTTTGCTCTCGTACTGTGGTTTGAATCCTGAAGCCACGGGTCGCTTTCAAACTCAGCAGCCTTTGAGTGGCTATGAGTTTCTGTCAGAAATGATGGCCCATTGTTGCATTATATATGAAAAAGATATTTGTTTATGTATATTAGATTCCGGAATATGCACATTGTGACATCAGAACACGTTTTCAGAGACAAACAATTGTTTTCAATGATTCACTCTCAAGTCTTTACAAATCATATAGGAGATGGTTGTGCTGACATGGTCATGTGGTAGACTCAGGTCATCAAATAAGCACAGATTCAGCATTTAAAATCGTCTTTCGAGTGCCCCCCAATGCCCACAAACACATCCGCTTACACACACTGGCCACCGCAGAGGCGATTAGCATCCGTCTTTCCGCACCTGCTGTGTGTACACAGAAGAAGTTCGTCCAAGCCCTCCAATTACCCTGGCCGCAAGTGGACAACTCCCACCCCAGTCACTCAGTGCCGAACCATGTGACCGTCACGACCTAGTCGTGCCGATGGACACGTCGATCTAACCTCAATGCGTCTCCACCACAAACCACGTCCAATCCGAATGACCCTTGACCATTTCAGCACAACCATCTCCTATATGATTTGTAAAGACTTGAGAATGAGGTATTGAAAACAATTGTTTGTCTCTGAAAACGTGTTCTTATGTATATTAATTATTCCATTAAGGGGAGGTTCTTTACAAACGATTTCAGTTCTCAAACCTTAGTTCTGACATCAATGAAATCTTCAACTTCTAGGCCATAAACTGCTGTTACTTGCCTAGATTACTGAGTTTAGCTGGTAGTCGATAGTTGGATACGGGAGCATTTAGTCTTTCTGCTTTATGTCACGCCCCCGTCCATTGCTATTTCTTTGATTCGATTAGGTTTGCACGCACCGATCAATTAACTTTCCATTTCTGTTGATCCGGTCATTGAGTAGTTTGATGGGGACTCTATGAACTGTTTGATGAATGTGCATGAAATCAGAGGAAATAATTCTCCTTTGCAAAGTTGCTTTCATGTTATTTCCGATCAACTTAGAATTTCATCATATGACAAGTCCCTTGCATCTGTCTTTTCCCAAGTTTTTCATGTACTAATAATAATAATAATAATAATAATAATAATAATAACAATAATAATAATAATAATAATAATAATAATAATGTCGTGCACATAATTTCGTACAGTTTTTGCATAGAATACCTAAAAAGTGCTGCATAGTTCAATTTCATTCAAAGAAACAATGATTTTGGCTTTAGGCTAAATACCGTCACCGAAAGCCAAGACAAATATTCCACCTATTGTGCCTGAGCTGAAAGTGTTCGACAGACTTTCTTACAAGGTTCGTAATGTAAGCGATCTGATCAGCGAATGTTTGAAGTCATCTATCAGCCACATCTACCGTGCTACCAAACCGGTTACGTATGCCGTCGATGGAAGTCATAGCCTGTCAACACCAGGTATAACAGCATACACCAATTCCACAGTGAGTACTCAGTCAATGGCGAGGCTTTTACATCATCGAATGACTGGACACATTCCAGTGTGGCTTCAGAGACAAGGAACAACAAATTTATCACAACTGCAATGACCCCTCCAATAAAGTTCAATCAACTTTTTTTGCCCCATATATTTGGGAGACAAAGTATCGCGTCACTCCACGTCAGGCTTTCATAGGAATCTACCTGGCCACAAATACAAAACTATTTTCATATGCACATTTTTTGCCAATTCGGGCATGCCACACTGAGCTGTACAAAGAAGGCTTGGTAGTTATCAGTTTATCATTGCCGTGGTACATATCTGTGATAACTATTGTGTACTTATCCGACAAACACGTGTGTGTGTGTGTGTGCATGCACGGGCATGTGATTTTTTTTTGCATCTTAACAACCCGTTCATTTTTCTCTTATGAAGGTGATCACTTTCAGTTACGCATTCTGTGGCGGTGCAATGAAATGATCAAGGCTACATCGTGTACTCTGTGTACCTATCTTCCAAGAAAAGCTTGGGTTCAGTTGACGAAAATAACTTACGCTTACCAACTTTGAGGCATTAGATGAAGAAAATTTTTTTCGAATAACGAATTTCTTTGGGTCACTCTCACATGACGCGTTGAAAGACGAATTGGAATTTCGACTACTCTCTTGAAAGTGGTAGTTCTGGTATTGTTGAGCTTCTCTACGGAACTGTTCAATTCGAATAAATTATCATATTAAGTGATGCTTCCATTCCGTTTGCGGACCTCGACAAACCTCGGCATACACTGAACGAAAGACCGCGGTGCTAATGCCCCGGCTATAACGATGATCAATTGAAATTTAAGACAGTTATCATGACTGTGGTAGGTCCTCACCACACAAATCCATGGAAGATATGATGTTGACCGGGCTCCGATTGTAACCAACGGGCAAATCAAAACAGGATTAATGCCGCAGTGACCGGATTGTGCGAAATGAAATCAGAAATCACTCGAACTAGCACTGAAATGTACTGGTCCACAAACATGCAAATTATGGCTTTTTATAGGCTGCACAAGTACAGAGAAACGCACAGGCAAGCAGCCGTTGGATCGCAAGCGCACGAGTAGTCATCGCCAATCGCCCGAACGTTGTCAGGCGACAGAGTTCGATCGAAAGTGTGGACTTTCATAATCGATGAGCATGTAATGTAATCAGAGTCTGAAGTGGAATGAGCCTTGTTTACGTAATGTTGGTTGTGTGAAAATTAACTTTGTGTTACCTGTCGCGTAACGATGCCTGTAGACTGTTGTGGCCAATCTATGTGCCATTGGCATTCGCACGTGATTCATTCCCGTCCCGTTGGCCTTGCACTTGCGTGCTCGATGCCTGTCTATTCCACGCTCTGCTTTAGTCCACTTTACCAATCACATGCAGCTAGGTGCGCGTGAGTCTGATATCGATTCTTTGTTCTCGTCCACCTGACACATTATCATGCTTGCGCCTGCTAATAGATGATTCACATGTTTGCGTACTTGCCCGTTTATGTGCGTGTTTACTGATGTGCCAGTAAAGGGGTCTATTGCGTACTGTGTTCCCTGAAGTCTGAACACAACGAGGACGGTTGAAGATCATTGCCACGGAAATAAGAGTAGTCAGTGAAATCCAAGCGATGAAGTGAGGGTCTCAGTTTTCTGGCTTTGAATACTGTGGCTATTGATTTTTCGCCTGTAGAGTTCATCACATTTCGACACTGCAATGTCAAGTTATCACTGAAACCGAATTGGATTTTCCGGTTCGAGTTTCAAGAACGATGGTCTGTCTGGATATGTGTTACTTATTATTCTCCACATTCCACATGAAATAGTTATTTTGCTGTGCTGATGACCTACTTATTGTTGTGCGTAGAGCTTCATTCGACATAACGAAACCTTTTCCTGTATGCTGAGAAAGGAGAGGGATGGTGTGAATTTATTGACATATTACGATGTAGTAGTATGTAGTAATAGTAGCATGGCTGCGAACAATTAATTGTACTGTGCAATGACGTAGTCTCTTAGAATTTCACATGTATCGCCTCCATTAGGTTAGGCTATTAAGGAAGCCCACTTTTGCTGCTGGTGCATGGAGAGCCTGACAACAACTCTCCAAACCACTACGGTCCTACAAAACAACAAGCTTTTACTACAAACCACGCATCTGTTAAGCAGCCATCCGCTTCACTCTCTTTTAAGAATACTACCCTTGGACGTTAAAGACTTTCACTACTGATTCATTAGAGACATAGGCAGAGTGAAAGTCAAGTTCTCATCTTCAACTCCACAGCTGACTATGCTGCTGAAGCACGAGTAACTTATCATCATTCATATACCAGCTCGGTCATGTCCTTCAGTTACCAGAAGCAAAAACTATACGACGTTTCCTATTCCGATCACCTCTTTCAGACTGAATCTACCGTCTTGAGGAACAGCACAAGAGTGAACTCAAACAATCAGTAGTGATGTGGAACACCTGATTCATCATTCCAATTTAATAGCTATACGACGTTTCCTATTCCGATCTCCTCTTTCAGACTGAATCTACCGTCTTGAGGAACAGCACAAGAGTGAACTCAAACAATCAGTAGTGATGTGGAACACCTGGTTCATCATTCCATTTTGATAACTATGTATCAGGCATCAAGATGACATCATCAGTACGCATTGATTATGTCACCTCGGCAAGTGATGAACCAGTTTGCTACCTAAACGTCAAACTTAGTGCGATCAGGAGTTCATGATAGTTATCAAGCTGACTTAAAAATCAACAGTGGTTTTCAAAACGATCTTGAAATTACTATTTGAGTACAATCGACCTGGTCTTTTTCCGTGAAACGGTGAAATCCATTCATTATGAACTAATTATGCAAGCGACGAATGCCGAACACCGTCCGAATCTTAACAAAAACAAATGCAATGCCTTGCAAGATAAAAATCCCCTAAACTGAAATCCCAAAATAATAGGCTAAATGACGACTTTCTTTATCGATCCGCACTTATCAGTTCCACTTCACCTCAGTAGCGAAATCATTCTGCCACAACACGAAAACGTTTGCACACACACACACACACACACACACACACACACACACACACACACACACACACACACACACACACACACACACACACACACACACACACAACACACAGATGGTCCGAAATTCGACACGTTCTATTCGACGGAGTGAATGACCGATATCGAGGACACCAACACAGAAACGTTTGGTGATCATACCTCCATCCTACTCTGGCGGTTGGAATAATCTTGTTGAGTCTCACAGACAATAAAGGGTTAGCACACCATGATTGTGAGTGAAAATCTCACCGTCTCATAGGAGCCTCATCAAGTGAATGCTTTGTGCACTACAAGAAAATGAAAGTTTAGTCAAGTGGTAGAAAACACTTGTATTGGGGACGAACAGCGATGAACGGAAAAGCAGAATGTGTACTTTTCAAATTCGTTCAGTAAAATGTACGACTACGATTTCAGATAGAAATACTCTGGAAGCTTTTAGATACTGGATAAAACAGGAGAAGGCGATCTCCCAATCACTTTGTTTGGGAGCAATATATGTGCAAGGCCTCAGTCGGGGCCACTAGTCTGAATCACAGTCGTTCATATTTTAATGAATGATTACGGTAGCTCACAACCCGTTGGAGGTTGTTCGTCATGTGAGTTTGCACTTAGACAGACTGCAGCACACCAGACATGAACAATCCATTCAACTGGAGTTCATCCTGATTACCACGAGCCACTGCTTGTTCACTAGAGGTTGCAATTACTGTTGTAGTATCAAGTATTGCCACTGAATGTCTGACCGTTAATACAACTGACAATGACGGACTGTCTTTAGTACATGAGTTCCAAAGGCATTGTGCTGTTGAGAAAATAGATGATTTATTATGTGAGATTTGCGTTGCGGTTTGCCAGCTACATTTGTTCATTTATTTTACTTCTACACGGCAATTTCCTGATGCATGATAAGCTGAATCCGAAATTGCACGGCTATTGGATCCAAGCACGGTGTAAATCACGACCCAGTTTTGATTCCTTTAGTGGAGACCATATGCTGTTAGCTTAGGCGCTTCAAGTCCTTCTCAACTGTGCGCATCTATGTATTCAATTAACCCACAAGGCAGCAGTACCACCACACACGCAGGACAATGCACTGTGTTCGTCTGGGCAGTTCGGATTTGGGTAGTCGGATTATGTGATCAAACCAATGCAGTCGACGGTGTTGAAGAAAGATGGAAAGTTATTCAACATCGGAGCATCGCCCTTTTATTTCGTCATCTGATAGTCTTCCCGATCAGTTTGTAAGAAGCATTCGATGAGAACATCAGAGGTTGAACACATTCAGCCTCCCGGTAACCTCAGCTGCAGTAGACAGGTTCCAGATCCGTACGTCGGCACAGGACCCAAATCTTAGCCCCAAAGCTAATTTCACTAAGTGCCCAAAGTACAAGTAGTTGCTAAACAAACGCTGGTTCCTCAATGTCCTTCATCTGACCATTCGGAAGCAAAGTTAATCCTGTGAGTATGGGAGAACCTACATACTCGATTTACTGGCAACTGATGGACGTGTAGTGACCTCGATCGTTCTGAGAAAGTGACTGTTTTCTGGACACCATTTTGGATTTATTTTCTCTACGATCTTTTCCGACGTTTGACATCAACCTCATAGTGTTGTCCGGTTGCGTACGTTTTACTGGACTGACTTTTCCGAGGTTTTCGTCAACCTCGTTTTGAATCACTTTCGCTTTCGGTCGTTCGCCGATTGTACGCGCTCGCGGTTCGCTTTCTGAACAGCCGTTGCGTTTCGTTTTCCGTTCGGTGTATCTCTCGTATCGGTACTGTTTCGGTGCCACGATATATAGAATACACCTCGCATCTGTAAACAGACTTGCGTCTTCTCTATTTGTCCGATAGAGGGGATAACGTTGGTATTCCGCTGCTAGACCCAATAGGAGACACGTTCACCAGCAGCTCTCGAACGTCTTCTATAGACGGCTGTTGGGCTGACGGCTGTGAACAGGTCGAAAATCCTTTGTCTTCGATATAATGACCTCGAGGCAAATCGTATTCGTAAATAAATCGAGTCGGCTGAGGACTGGTTGAGACGTGGTAAAATAATCTTTGGGCGTAGTATTATTGTCCGCAAACTCCAGCTTCAAAAAGTGCACTATTGGACTCAGTTGAAAACCAAGGTAGTCAGCTAGTGCTTTGTTCATTATCCGATAGATAGCCTAGTTGAAAAGTGCTGATGAGATAGAGCAACTTTGTTTCACTCAGTAATTAACTGTCAAATCAGAAGATTCTTCACCTGTACGGTAATAAATGAGTGGGACGTCATTGAGAAATCTCACGAATTTGGCACGCATATTGTCAAGTTCTGGTTTCCCCGATGGACATTCACGATTAACCGAGTCAAATACAGCACAGGAATCGATAAAGAAGACTATTTTTCACTGCTGGAACCTGTACCAGCTCTATGGATCCTATAGTGCCTGTCCACTAGGTGTGATCCACTGGTTATCACCACGTAGAGCTAAAAATGATCACGCGAATCAATACACATAAACAAATAATCCAAATAATTCATTTTGAATACTTCTCCGTCCAATGAATACACATAACTCAAATCTGTAAATTCATATATTCACTCTATCTCTGTAAGACGGTACTATTCCCAGTACACGGACTGACAGAACGCATTGAAATAACTCCAACACAGAACTACGCAAACCGAAGTAACAAGATGTTCAGGGCTACGGAAATGTGCACCGATTCTACTACCAATCTGACCCAGATAAACATGTTTGAAAGGAAGCAAATGGTAAACTACAAATGGAGCAATCACGGTGACCTGTTGTCGTATATGATCACGGTGATCCTGTCTGAACGAAGTTCCTCAGATTACGCAGCCACGAAGTTCGACCACATCGTGTCCCATGTAATGGTTCCTAACTCACCATAACATTCCACCCTAAACAGCTCCTCATCAATTCGGCTCGCCTGTCACGCTGACCATCGAACTGCAGCAGGTGGACGCCGTTGTGACTCAACGAAATTCATCTCCGCTGCCGGAACAGGTGGGTCATCGACTTCAACAAAAATGGAAGTGAATTTGGCTGAGATGGCGTCGGTGTATTGATAAATCATCCAGATCCGTTATCTCGACCATTCATTGACCATGTTGTCTGATGAGGATTCCGCGAGTTGGTCAAAGTTCGTTGCCACGAGAATCATGACACATCAACGATGACCGTGATCTCCATTTACATAAAACGACCGGGTTCCATCTGGTGATCGCATGCACTGTGTTTCGGTATTACGACATAAAATTGTCGAGGAAAGCCTCCAAGTCAGTAACGTTCTCGGGTCGGCTCATACTATTGCACTTTCCAGGAATTGTGCCAAGTTCTCTGATGCACCATTAGAGCACGGGTGACGTGGTGCCATACGCAGATGCTGACATCCAAATTCGTAGAATCAACGTTTCGGCCCCCGGTGAGCAGAATTGCCACCTATTATCAGTTACAAGCACTCGCGGAATTCCTTCTCGGCTGAAGCATTTCCGTAACACTAATAACAAAAGAAGTGGTTGGTTTACTCGTCACGATCATCTCCGGTCATTTGGAGTATGAGTCTATCAGTATCATGGTGGGGTATCGAATTAAGAATGTGCCACAGAAGTTGGCTCGAAATCTCTGAGATGGAATAAAATTTTCAAACTAAGGGTACCACTTGTTTGGTCTCGAGTGAATTCTGTACACACATGTGTCGCAGCTCTTTTCCGTGATGCAGATGTCCGCGTCCGATTCTGGCCACCAAAACATCTGTGAAGTCAGTGACTTCATTTTCTCCACACTCGAACAGCCTTCATACAATTCATCCAAAATCGAATTACACAATGGAAGTGGTATGAAAAGTCGGTCTCCAAGACGAAGTATTTCATCCAATCGTATGCTAAATTCCTTTCGGAGCACAAACAACTGAGGATATTCACGCTCTGTTATGTTCACGAATTCGGTAGCAGAACGAAGGCACATTTGGATGGGTAAACGTGTATTCAGTACGAACGTACGACAGTCACAAGTACAGGTAAGCACATGAAAATGCAAACACGTATGCAATCGTGTGAGTCAACGATGTAGGCAATCGAAAATGCAAGACAACTATACAATCAGATTAGGCTGCGCAATATCGTGCAACATGTGGCACAATCTGATTGGTCAATGCTGTCCGGGACGAAACATGACAGACGTCAACTGTGTGCGTTCGTGTTTGTGCGTGCATGCGAGATTGTCTGTCTAAGGACACGCCTGTTTAGGCCGAACACAACACACTTCATCTCGGGTTGTCATCCCTTTTTGATTGCCGTAATCATTGGCGAGCAGCAACGTTTAATAAACTATCTCAATTCCTCCGGTGACACAGGATACGCCGGGGAAATGAAATCGAACTGTTATGTAGTACGAAGAACTAGTATATTGATAATAAGTCTGATTTCGGAATGGTTTTACCCAGTTGGTGCAGAATATTGTGGTTATGTGCAGCCAAGACAATGCTCTATCGTTGAATCATAGCAGCCGTGGAATTGGAGATGGATTTGTCTGGGTTAACTAGGAACGAAGGAGCTTTTGTGCTTTGTGCCAATCGTAAACTTCAGTCCAAATAGGTATTTGTGCAGACGATGTACCACCAAGAAAACGGTCAACTCATCCCTCTGAGTCTGAGAATAACCCCTATTTGTGGTATTGAGAAGACGCGAGATGCAGATTATTGGATACCTATCTTTCTCCAGAACTGCTCCGTGATGAGTCTGGTTCGTTACGATGGTGTAGATGGAGCTAGCATTGGTTGGTCGACAACATTTTGTGCATGACTGCGTTGTGTATCCCTTATATTTTTCGGCCCATTGTCACACACCGGATCACTGGGCCAGTTTCATTCCTTTTGTTAACTTCCAGTGTTACACTGGGATCATCGGTATACCTTAGCATTGGTTCCTCGACAACATTTTGTACATGACCACGTTATGTACCCTCATAATTCTCTTAGTCAAGAACTATGAGTGGGCTGGTGTTGCGCGGTTCGGACTGAGTCGGGAATAGTATTTTAGGCTTCGCGGGACTGTTCGTAAGTCCGACTGATATTTGGGCGACTGTATTCCAACTAGTTATTTGAAGCGGTCTGAACTTGCTAAACAGTTCAATAGACGTCGGTGCAGTACTCATCTTGGAATGTGTTTATACAAAGAAATTGACGGGGATGTTGTCTCTGGTAATGGATTTGAAGATCTGAGTGTCAGTCGGTTTGAGAACCCAAGAAACCGAGGAGACGGGTTAATCGCCTCTATCCACCGCAATTGATTGCAAGTATTCTCACCTCTCACTTAAGTTCAACTCGTTGGAGATCAGCTGCATTGCAGTTCTTTGTGAGCCACTTTTCCTAAATTCTTCAGTTATTTTGTCCTCTCCAGGGAAGGAGGGGGCTTCAAACTGCCTGTGCCCTTTGTTACATCTTCGGACTATTTTGCTACATCATCACTTTGCTAGCGCCAATTTTACCTTAACTTTCCTTCGTCGTTATAGAAACGGTGTTCCATTAAAGACGTCTAATATTGTATCATGTTTGTAATGGCCAGGCTGTAAGCCGCCATATTGTTGTTCGAGTAATGTAAGTGTTGGTGCCGTTGATACACTTACTGAGCTCCCGCTCATGGAGTTTTTTCTTCTCTTGCGCTTTTGCAGATCAAACACACTCAACCCCCCGGCAGAGGATCACTGCTGCTTGCGTGTTACAAATTTGGTGCCGCGACCCGGGACCGGAGGTTATGGGAGGCCTTGGTGATTGACCTGAAAATGGCCGTACAGATAATTGTGCTCTGTGAAGTGTGGCACGGTCTTGAAGTGGCCCAGTAGAGGTCTTTTGAATTGGCCTGCACGGAGTAATAAAGCGGGAGGCCCGATTGGTCGTGTAGTTTTGAGGTACTGCGTAATCGGCAGTGAACCTGTAAAATGGCCTGCCCGAGGCGTGGTCCCAGGGAACTGAGTACTCCTGTGGTGTGACGGCGGAGTAAGTAACACTGTGGACAGTGTTCTTTCGTTGAAGGGGAGCGGTGTAATGGCCAGGCTGTAAGCCGCCATATTGTTGTTCGAGTAATGTAAGTGTTGGTGCCGTTGATACACTTACTGAGCTCCGGCTCATGGAGTTTTTTCTTCTCTTGTGCTTTTGCAGATCAAACACACTCAACCCCCCGGCAGAGGATCACTGCTGCTTGCGTGTTACATGTCGTAATGAGGACGCAGTTGCGTCGGAAAGGTTGAATTGATCGCGTCAATAACGTCCTTCTCTTTCTTCTCTTCCAGGTCCCGGTCATCAAGTACTACGAGAGAAATACACAGCAAACGAACAAAGACAGTGAAGTTTATCTGTAACATTTCAGAGTACCTTTTTGTTCTAACGCATTGTACATTGAAAAAGCCGGACCTAGATTACGCGAAAATATACTTGTGTCTTCGTTCTTCTGTTTGTTCCCTGTACCTTTCATGAGGTGTGCAGCTGTCATTTGCATCTGTTGAGATTGTCGCACTTTATTGCCACGATATCCGTGTGATTTCATCAGATGTTTGAAATGCTCGAACTCTCTGCTGAAAAGCAGCTTTGAAAATTTAATAAGAAAATAAACAGAGAATTTTCAGAAAGCTATACGAACATCTCTGTTAACACCGAGCTGGCTTGAAAGTTCGACTGAGGAAGCAAGCTTTTTCGAGTATGTGCTTATCAATTGTCATGAGCTCGAACTTTCGAACACTGCTTGGAAAATTGACCGAACTGACTGATTTTGTCCATCTTCGGGATAATAATCAACTGGATGTCATTTTTCTACCAGAAACCTGATTTCACACTGATGATGAAATTACCCCTCAAGATAATTTTGATTTCTTTCGCGTCAGCCTCTCGGCACCGTACCGTAAACGCGGAGGTGTCAATACTTTTATGGACGAACGATGGTGTAATCGAACGAAAGGTATCTTACGTACCCCATATCTCACAACAGCTAATGTAAGGCACTAGTACCTCCCCTGCAAGCAAAGATTTGTCACAAAGAAATTTACAGGTTGTGCAAGCAGGGTCTGTTCTAGAGTACGAACCTAAACACCTCGGTTTTCACACGTCCATAATTCTTGGTAATATGCACATTTCCCCAACATGTCCTCTTTCTAAGCTTGATGAATTTTCTGATATTTTCCCTTCAGATGTACTGAACTTTGTTGGTTCTTCCCTATCTGTTGTTTGTTGCGACTTTAACAGGTCCAACGTGAGTTTCCTTGCATCCCTTGGCCTGACGAATATTGTTACCTTCCCCATCAAACATGACTCCGCGATAGACCTTTGCCTTGGTAATACTCCGGACTCTTTTCACATTACTTGTCGCCCTCCACTTGGCTGTTCTGATCATGGTATTTTAAAGGTTCCTCCAATGATTTACTGTGACAATAAACATAAACGTTTCACTCAAAGCTGTGACCGCAACGCACCCGGTCGACAGTGTCACACAGAAACCCTCGCTCGACTCAGAGATATGGTTGGCCATTCTGACCTAAGCATGTTTTCTCACTCTGAACCCTTTTTGTTTTGTGAACGTTTAACGTAGTATCTCAACTTCCGCTTTAATATTTGCTGCCCACGAAAACATTCTACAACCAACTCGACATTTACTTTTTGCCTTATCTGAAGAGACTGCGTCGTATGAAGAATCGCGCCTTCTAGGCCAGTGACTGCGGTATAATGACAGCTCTACCAAAATCCATCAGAACTGACCTTCACAAACTGAATGTTCTGTACGTCCAATCACTAACCGCTAGCAGCTGTTGCAGGGAGATATGGAAGACCATTGTACACCTAAGCGGTGCCAATTCTCGTAAGCGGTCATCGTTAGCAGACGTTCATGAACTCAGTCGTCTCTTCACTGCTACCTCATACTCACCAGTCATCCCTACCCACAAAGCTGACTTCCACCAGAACCCTGCCACGGAAAGCATCAACTCATTGGAGATATACAAGCAGCCCACTCGTCTCTAAGCAAACAACGCCAGCGGCCCAGATGGCTTACATCCGATGCTGTTGAAGGAATGCGCAAGCGCAGTATTTTCTGGTCTATTTGACCTATGTTCAAATCGTAATGTTATTCCCGATTGTTGAAGAGTGGCTTCTGTCACTCCAGTGCCAAAAAGGGTACACCTAAACTACATCCAATAGCTTGGGCAACGGCAGCTCTTAAGGTGTTTGAAAAGATTATACTGAAAAGACTGTCCGCCAAAATCAATGTGTTGGACTCTGAGCAATTTGCATATCATCAATCACGATCTACTCTCGATGCCCTGACATCTCTCACCCACTCTGTTTTATCTTTTGTTGATCGCAAAAGTCAAGTAGTCAGGGTCTGTTTATTTGATTATAGTGAAGCGTTTAATTGCGTGGATAAATCAAAACTACTCAATATACTTGCTGACTCGGCAGTCAATACCTCCAGAATTAATCATCTATCCAACTACTTTTGCAATCGACAACAATTTACACGAGACTGTGGCCGAACTTCTTCCATGCTTCCATCTACACAAGGCGTTTTTCCATTCTACCACCGATTTTGTTTTCTGCTTACATGGCATCCATGCCCGTTCACGTCGACTGTCTCTTTATTAACTACGCTGCTGATGTAATGACGGGAATGTCCAACTCTAACAGCTCCACATTTCCCCTTCTACAGCAAACAGTAACTGAGCTCGTCAACTGGTCTTCAGATAGAAATCTAAGGATGAATCCCGCAAAGTGCTCTAATATTCTGTTCTGTCTCCATAAAACCTATCAAAGCTCCAACCTGATGCTATCCAACCCAGACATAGTCATCAAGGAAGAACCACTACCAAGAGCATTGTCTGTAAAACACGTCGGTGTAACCATCAGCCATGACCTTACCTGAACAGATCACTTCTCGGCTATTTTCTCCAAAGTTCGTAGACTCAAGTTCTACTTGATACAACTCAGGTCTTTTTCTACCTTATTTTATCTAACAAGAAGCTTTGTATTTTCTCGCATCCTTCCGCACTGGCTCTATGCTTCCCTCGTCGTATTTCCCGGACTGCTAACGAAAACTTTAAGGTTGTCGTCACCTCCCTCAAACACTTTTCTGAACATAGTGGCATCACTTTCTATTTGCTTATCCACTGTATCGCAACCCAACATCACAAGGCATGTCTAAATTTCTCCCGCAAGATCCTAGAAACAGTACACGCCCTCTTCATTCCGACCTTAGCAATTGCATATCAACCTCCGCCACTCGATAGAAATACAAAAATCTATTTGCTCGCACTAGAGCATATAGATTCTCTGTAGCTTCTTACTTCGCCTGTCTTTTCACTATCCCAAATACCGTCACAACTGACTTTCTTAACTCTCTGTAATAGTCTTAATGAACTGAGGTGATAGTCCGTATGGAAATTGCCCCCACCCGGAACTACGCGACCGGAAGTAGCAAGAAGACCAAGGCAGCGAAATAGCACGTTAATTGTATTAAAGAGTGGGTTCGTATAAATGTTTAATAAGAGGATATAATCGGTAGACCCAAAGATGACCAGTCACAGAGAGCTTTTGTCGGAATTGGTTGAGGCTCGTCTGTGTACGTGGTTACGAAGCTGTACCTGGACGTATCACATCTGACAGCTGCTGAGTCACCACACTCTCTCGGTTAAACACGTCTTTTCCTTACCGCTGACTTTTGCAGTGCAGTGCGGTGCAGTGCAGCGGTTACATAGCAGCTGAATATTTGGGTGCATAAGGCATACACTTGACTTGAATATTGCCCCAGATACTCCCGCTGATGGTAGCAGTAAGTGAATTGGCAGCCTCTCTAACTACCACACTACAAATCTTGATCATTCCTTGTGCGTAATAGCTGGTGATTTCAATAGAGTCCTGTTTAACCGCTTGTGTATTTCCCGACGCACTTCGACGCCCTTTTGGACTAAGCAATAATTAATTATCCAATTACTTTTCACAGTATTTAAACGTGTCCGTATTAGCACTTCTGGTCACTGCAATTTACGTCTTCAACCTAAAATTTATTGTAAAATGAAATACTTGACCATTTCCCTGAATTCATCGCTCACCGTTGCCAACGCGCTTTCACCCCTGAGAATCTCAATATGCTCCACTGGCTCCACTGATTTTCCAATTTTTGCTTAACGCTATGTGCTCTCATACTGTGAACACTTAACCGACTACCTTAACTTTTCTTATGAATTGTGTTGCCCCATGGGAATATATTATGCTCGGCCCGATATGATCTCCTCCCGTCACTTGAAGAGGCTTCGTAGAGCTCAAGAAAGAGAGTATAAATCAGGCCGGCATTATGCTGTAAAAAATCTGTCCATCCTGGTTAAAACTGAAGTGCGAAATTTAAGTAATCTGTGTATAGGTAGAGTGCTGGGTCGCAAGAGCTGCCGTGAAATGTGAGAAGCCCTGAAATAGTTGGGCTATGTCAGGCCCGAGCTGAAGCGTAACGTCGAACGTATGAATCACCAGTTCACCGGTAACTCCGACGCATCCTCACTTGCCCCTCCATATATTGAGTCCCATGAACTCAACCCGGTTACACATGGTTCTGTTCTCAGAGTTCTGCAACAAGCCAAGAGTCTTAAGTCTGACGATCCCGACTTCCTATCACTTATGTTACTAAAGTCCTGCTCTTTCAAACTCACATATCCTTTCCCTGCTCTGTTCAATCGGTGTAGCGACCCTGGGGTGATTACGGACTGTTGGAAATCCGTACGCGTCACGCCAGTATCCAAGAAATGATCCAATAAATATCGTCCGATGGACTGCACGTCTGCTTTGCTGTAAGTATTTGAGGATGTAATCTTCCCTATCAGAATTTCCTAATTTCATCCTCCTGACCCGGAACAATTTGCCTGAAAAGCCTCTCTGTCACCCCTTGACACCTTTGGCTACATAGTTTATTATATTGCTGTAGAAATGGTATCTAACCGGCCAGTCGTACGTAATGAAATAACCTGGACTCGGACTACGCGCATTGGAAGAACGACAAGACCAGACAAGAACAGCGAGAATGCATTCTGTTACACTTGGTTGGTGCTCACTCGTTTAAATACAAAAATAGGCATGTATTTATTGGCTGATAACGTCCTGACCAATCAAAAGACGACTTCGCTGTATCTATACAATCTAACCTTTACCGTCCGGCTTTACGCGATTGGCTGGATATTGCAAACGAAGATATAGCGCACTGGACCACGTGCGGAGACACTCGAATCACTACAATTGCTTCTACTGTTCATCAGGGTGGCCGTACTGCCACGCTAATTTTTCTTAGCTATGCGGACATATTTGGTTCACTTCCTGACGCTACTCTCCTGAATATTCTACATGATAATGTGGTTGATGGTCGTACTCCTAACACCCATCGTGATTATTTTTCTAATCACGCACAGTTTACTTCTTGTGACAACCGACACTTCTCTTCTCTTCAAGTTATGTCTGATGTTTATCAGTGAACCTTTCTGTTCCCATTTCTCCTCTCTCTACGTTAGTAAACTCCTCAGTTCGCCTAATCTCGTTCACTGCTAATAGGCCAGTGATGTCTAATATAAAGAAAATGAAAGTTTGAATTTTCCTCAAAAGAGTCTGAATGAACTTTGCAAGTGGTTTACTTCCTGTTCTCTTTCTCTTAACGCCCTAATATGCGTTAACGTGCCTTTCAGTCTTCATTGCGGATCACGCTGCCAAACTGTTTTTAATAACATCCCATATTCCTCCGCTGATAACTAACATCTACTCAAAGCTTCTTCAGTCCTTTACCTAGGTATTACTCTAACCCACAAAGTTTGCTGGACTAGCAACTTTGAAAAAGTCATTACTAAAGTCAGGAAGTTTTCTTTTCTATCGTTCGGACTGTAAGGGTATTTGCTGACGCATCGATAGACAGCCTGGTTTCGTTTTCAGAAGGCTCGTCTGCGTCTGTCTAAAATCGATGGCAAAGCACACACCAATGAAGCTGGTAGATGGTTCAGACAGTTCTTGACGAAACGGAACAAAACCATTCTATCAGCCACTAATAGTTATTCTTACCGAACCGGGCGGATTCAACCAATCTGCGGCCAAGCGCCGTTTTAGTCGAACGGACGGGAGTCAGCCAATCAGCAACCAGCAGTTGTTTTAACCAGCCATAAAGGAATCAGCCAGTCGGGGACTTGAACTGCATAGCCATTCAAAAGACCCGGTTACGAGAAGAGAGCTGAACCAATGAGCTTTGCACCATGATTTTGATTTCGGTCACCTAGAGTTCTATATAAACTGTTTTTTTACGCAAAATAATCGAGATGGTTCAAAGGTAGGAGAGTTTCCTCACTAGAGCTAATGGGACGAAACAAAACAAAGACTATGAAAACTTGGAGTACCTTACAATTTTGCACTTCATTTTGTAACCTCTTGCATCCTCCCTCTATGGCTATACTGCTCCTCTATCATTTTCCCTAGTTTAAAAGGAAATGGTTTTGCTCTATCACCAAATTTCTGAAATTACCCTCTCCTAGTAGCAACATTAATAGAGATGTTCTCAGTGACTCTATTATCAGGAAACCTTTTGATGCTAGTGACAAATTCGTAAATAGATTACCATCCGACACAGATCATTGTCTTCACTCCACACTCTCTAAAGCCGTCTCATTTTCTTCACCCCTTTCAAAATTAGAAACACTTCCTTCACACACTTCTACGCCTAGAAATAGCCTCATCCTTTACTCTGTAAGCTCACTCGTAGACCAAAACCAAGTGATCAAAGATCTCGTTATTTGCCTTCGTCATTTATCAGATTGTATGTATTGCTTTAGTTTGCTTCCACACATTCCTCTGCACCTTTCAGTTATCCCTTACACTCTTTTATGTTGGACTCCTCCTTAAATCACCCATGAGCTGAAAATTTAGCCTACCTCAGGTGCATAGAAGTGTTCGTTGACCTGGCTTAACTTGATTGGTACGCGTTCGCACTAACGACGAACCCAAGAAAAACTAACGCGGAGACACTAAACTTGCGCTTCGTGGTTTTATTCCATATGTTTCGTTGCACAAACCTCTCCAGCAGTTGGAGCAATCAGCCATAATGTTACCCTTCTGAGCATCCTTAGATGAACACGTCGTTCTGGTATTCCATCACCCCGTCAATACCATGAATCGTCTGGTCAACTGCAGTCTGGAA
Organism: Fasciola hepatica; assembly: GCA_948099385.1. NCBI lineage: Eukaryota > Metazoa > Platyhelminthes > Trematoda > Plagiorchiida > Fasciolidae > Fasciola > Fasciola hepatica. The sequence goes on along the minus strand of CANUEZ040000126.1, from coordinate 1,168,261 downwards.
TAACTCCTACCACACATGCAGTCCGAACGGTAAGAAATTGTACTGGATCACGCCCTACATAGTGCTTATAGTTGTTATTGGTTTGGACTCCGTGTTCGGTGGAATTTGAAAATATGCATCAGCCAAGTCAATGTTTGAAAATTACTTGCTGCCGAGCATGCATTTCACGAAGCCCTCCGCCTTCGAAGTAGTTGCTGCTCGTCTCCGTAACCGACGATTCAGAGTCATCCGATAATTACCTCAAATTCGGGATGTCTACCCGGGGTGTCTGTCATTCTTCATCGCCAACTCGATCGAAGTCTCCCATATGGATGAGCTCACACGAGTAATAACACCCTTTTTGATCCGCCTTGGTAAGCACCTTCGGGATATCCTCTCGGTGACCAGAGGACTATACTCTTCGCTTTAGAAATACTGAAACTCCGTCAACTTCCAGCTTAGCGGATCCAGCTGCCATGACGCCTTTGTTGTTGGAGCACGGAGCGACGAAATTCTGGAGAATAAGCTAATCTACAGGAGTTTCGGATATTGTCTAAAGGGTTACCAATTAGTCAAAGCCACACAGAACCTACAGACCCAGAATCGACGCACCATCTATTAAAATCATGAAGCGAGTCGAACGTAATCACGTCCTAATTGGACCATTAGTGTGGTTTCGTCTGGCAGTGTAAGAAGATGACCAGTAACTCAATGAATGTGCATTTCTGTGGGTTCGATGGGTACTCTTAGCCGGATCAAGTCGAGTACTATTTTTGGGATGATAGACTCTCAACTCTCTGTGTCTGCAGTGTACTGGAATTGAACCATCTTGTACAAGAATTAGTTAGAACGGCTTGCAACGTTCAGCGTGTACCCAGAGTTAGCATCGTCCTTCGAATTTTCTGGGGTCACGCTCGCCACACTGCATTTCGACTGACAACACTTCTCGAAAATATGACCAGTATTCCCGTAGGAGTAGCATACTGCATTACGAAAGTGGCAGGTGAAACAGAAATAGACTTCGCGGCATGAGAAGCAAAAACTCAGCGTCGCCCGATTTTGTTCAAAGGCAACCTAGGTTGATGGCGTCGACTGAGATTTCCGAAGTGAACTGCCTTGCATACGGGAATAAGTTTGTTGGTAATGCACCACGGATATGTCGGCTGTCACTTCGGAAATGTCATCGAATCGTTCACATAGTGAACGAGCCCCAGTGAACGCAAGGTTTGCCTTCAGCAAAAGCCTCTTTTGCAGCTCCGATGTATTGATATCACAATCAGTTGATATCACAGTTTGGGTCTCCAAGTGATCCTCCAAATTGCTCCTAGCAGCCTGCGTCTGTATCATCAGTATGAACCAACGAAACTTCATGCTGGAAGCCCGGACCAGCGAATGGAATCCGGCATTCTCAGTCGACCGTAAACTAGGCTGAGCAAAATGGCCTAAGATCAAAGCCTTCAAATGTCCGAATGAAACTGAAGCAGGTGCTCTCAGATAGTCAAGGTTTCTCATTAACAAATGCAGTGAATAGCCCCTCATCAAGAAGAATGTCGTCTGGTTCTCTTTCTTCACGTCATTTGTGAATGCTGCACCCAAAGGTCGGAATGTTCAGTCCAATCCTCGATTTTAGTTGCATTAGTATGCAAGTTCCGTTGTTCAGTGCTGCGTAGTTCTTTAGCCAAGTACACTCCACAAAACTTGTATTGAAACAACTTATTAAAATCGCTCTAACTTGGAACTATGAAAAACGGAATAGCGAAGGAAATAGTTGGCAGATCATAAGCAATTGGTCACTGCGGGCTATACTTGTATCTGTCCACCGCGATTCTGATTGGCTGGAGCTCCTCAACGTGTGTGACCGCAAAGCCATACCCCGCCTGCTGAACATTATCATACTAAGTCGTTATTCAGTCTCTGAAATTATGAACCTGAAAGATGAATCCTTACACCGATAACACCGTAGGCAAACTCATTTCAGATTGATACCTTCAATTAGTATTCATCCGGAGTAACTACGCATGCAGTATGCTAAAAACTCATCGCCACTTAGTCTAATCTAATGTTCTGTTCTTCAAGCAAAAGAACTCGATGAAAATCTTTTGATGGAGGTTGGTTATAATGATCTGAATGCTTCCTCAAGTACCGCAGAGTGCTTCTTTCCCAGGATCTAAATCATAAGATGAAGTTACATCTCCCAGCTACGTTCAGACCATTCAACTACACCTAGATGGCTTCGTGATTGGTTAGTACTTTTTCCATCAATAACGTTATGCCTTGCTTCATATGAACGAGTGCGTACTAATTAAACCGACAAAATATATTTTAGACTGCGGAATAAACCCATCATAGTACTCAGAACACGAGTTGTAGGCGAACAAGAGCAATTAGGCTCCGGATACTAGCAACTGCCGAGGCAATTATCATCCACCTCTTGAAGCCTGAGCTTTGCGCGCAGCGAAAATTAGTCCAAGCACTACAACTCCCATGGCCAACACTCAACTGTGTTACACAGCCGGGCGCAGCGGTGACGTAAGCTAATTAGCACCGGTTACATAATCTGGTCACTCACACGGGTTTCCATCCTTCCTCATCCTTAATTATCCACACTGACTTAGTGAGACTTTTTCCAACTCTTCTTAATAATTCGTTTTCATATAAATGTGATTGTAAAGGCTTGAGAATGAAATCACCGAAAACACATGTTCGCCTACAACTCGTGTTCTGACAAAATATATATTTGTTATTTCCGTCTTGTTAGTTTTGGTGAGCTTGGTCCGGGTATGAGTCATTCTAGTACACGAGGCTGACCTGGTGGATTCAGTCATCATTAAGAAGAGGGAAAATATCCGGTCAAATAAACAGATTATAGTAAAAAGCCATTTAGTGGTTGACTGCTGTTGTGTTTGGCTCATATGGTCATGCGGTCACACAGGCACGCATGATCAACGTCCCCTGCAATCATGGACGCACATCTGCAACTGCGCTCACATGTACACAGTTGACTTTTGTCATGCTTCGTCTCGGACAACACTGACCAATCAGAGTGCACCAGGTGCTGCACAACCTTGCACCACCTAATCCGATGGTATAGTGGTCCTACTCTTCCGATTACATACATCACTGAAGCATGCACTGGCATACTCGCTTGCGTTTTAATCTGCTCGCTTGTACTGGTACTTGCGGTAAGCTCCTACAGAATACACGTTTACCCTTACAAGTGCGCCTTTCCTCTGCCTACTGAATCCGGGATGCAACAACTACCATACTTCCCGTAGTTTAAGAATCAAACGCTGTAATTAAGGGGCATGGCACCATAGTTTACCTATGGAGCAAAGCTCTTAAACTGTGACAGAAGGTTCTTAAACTACGGCGTTTATCTCTCAAGCTGCGGGTAATACTGCAGATTACATCGGATGAGTATTTGAACATGTCTGACGTTTTTGGAATCCAACATGTTCCTGGACCTACAGTTTAATTTAAAGCCAATATTTAAGCTCCGCTCCAAGCGGAACGTATGCGACATCTCCATTAGGCATAAGGCTGACATCTGGAGGATCACTCTGAGAGACATTTCTGCTATTGCCTGACATGTTGTGTTTCAGTTCGGTTGCAGTTACGGTGACACGCAGGTAGGCAGAAGCGAGCAATACCTGACCCAAAGAGTGATGGAACACATCTCGAAGTGGATTTCACACTGAAGGACTCAATTGAATTGCAAAAGATAAATTTCCCCGAGAAATGCGGCATCAGGTATCGTGAAAAAAGAGAATGGTTAAGTCAGGTAATCACCTCCTGATTCCCAAGAGGTATATAATCAGCTGAATTCATTTTATTTTGTCGAGTAAGAGGAGATTTGAATTGCTTGTGATATTATTCATCTTTTAATATAAACGCTGAGCTCTCGAAATTGTAAACATCTAGATTTTGCACACTGGTTTCGTTCTTGTCACCAGACATCAGCGGTGCGCACACACATTTTAGGGATGTCCCGAAAACCATTTTGGAAAATCTGTGATACTACGGGACAACTCTCCTTATATACTACGTCCTCCTGCTCACTATCTTACAAAAGGTGACACAAAAATACTCATATTGGTAATGCGGAGCACTCAGAAAAACTATCTCAATCCTGTTGTTCGGAGGCATAATTTATCGGTTCGTTTCGAAGACGAACTCACTTCAGTCGTTCATTCTACAATTGTGGGTGAAAGCTCAGAATATGAAAACAATGTCACTTCGTTTTTATCTAAAATATGAGAATGCTTGTTTAGTGTATCGAATCTGTCACGGATTACCACAAAGAAACATACATTTTTGAATCAAGCAGTGCAACTGTAATCTCAATTGAACAACTTGGAGCGTGCACGGACGAAGAGTCCATTCTTAGAATCACACGGTAAGTCTTGCAAATTTAATTCGTTGCTTAACGCTGTTTACCTTCAGAACCAGGATATGTGGTTCCAAGCATGGATTTTCTTCGAAAAAGTCCACACTCGGGACCATATGTCCTAGTTCTGAAGGTCAACTTATTTACCGAAGAACTGACTTCGCAAGAATTACCGTGTGGATTTTTCGACCGTGTACTCTCCAGACTATTCAAATGAGATTAAACCAATCGTGGAGTGTTCAAGTATGGGGATGACTGGGCAAAGGAGTGCCGGGCTGATATACCTGATGAGCGACAACAACCGCGGACCCAGTCGTGTGCTTCCGGGAGGATCTTCCACTGTAATCATGCTACTCATCTTCAAAAACAGCAGTTCGGTGACCAATCTGGAAACAGGATGGCCTTCACCATACAAGTCGCGTTCATGAATGATTTGAGCATGGCCCTCGGCAAATTTAAGTATCATAGTGTGAGGACGTTACCAAAAACCTTCCTGAAACAATGAAACGGGTCAGCGCGATAGCGCAAACCTGTAACCTCAACAATGCTCCTCCGCCTCATACTTCAGCCGTAGTTCCACTATGAGGATTGTACCTACCCTGCCATTTGTACGTAATGGAATGGCTCGCATCCGAGCTATGCTCACTAGGAACCGAAAAGACCAGACACGACAGATGCGATTAGTGCAAACTCGTTCATATATGAAAAGAGGAATGCGGCTTCTGGTAGATAACGCGCAGATCGATCACAAAGCAACCCCGTTGTATCTGCACTGTCTGACATTATAGGCTAGGATTCGCCTTACTGGTCTGCTGATGAAAATGAAGATTTAGCCCTCTGAGCCGCCTGCAGAAGCTTTCGAATCTCCACAGTCTTCCTCCCTCAAAAGTTCCTCATCGATTTGGCTTGCTTGACGAACAGATCTTCGAATCGGAAAGATGGACTGCTGATGCGCTTCCTCAATTATATCTTCCTCTGCATGAGCAGGATGGTTGTTGTGTTCGCAGTTAATAGTACAACACGTAATGTTTGCACTCAATTTACTTGCATGAAGGCATACACAAAACCCAGCCGTCACTGGTGAGTAAGCAGCAACCAAGCAGAAAAGCGCGTAAGCAAGTAACCAGGCGAGCACCTAAGTAAACGAGTGGGAACCAAACAAGGTCAGTCGGCACTTCTCAAGATCAACCAATCAACACTGTCCTAGCTGAAGTATGATTAAATATCAACAGGTGTACGTCGATGCATGAGATGGATGTCGATCAACTGTCCGCGTAGTAGGCGTGTTTTACCCGGGCACAACAATGGTCATGATTATGGGTTTCGGTTTTGGCTGTGCTTACAGGTGCTACTGGTTGGCTGAATCCGGAACACGAAGTTAAAACACACCGCATCGCGTGAGGAAACCTTCTAGTCAACATAGGTACAAAAGGTGTGGAGGCTTACAAAACGCCATCATCTTCCAATTCATTTTGAAATGATACGGGCAGCATGAAAAGTCGCTTGAGATGGGATGAAGTACGTAATGCTTGTTAGTCAATGGCACGCCCGTAGAGCACACTCGATTCTTGTACTTAGGGGTCAGTTTGGGAACCGAGAGATCTTAATCAAACTAGTTTGGATGCGTGTTTGTATGAGTGACTGAATCTGATGTCTGCGAACGACTGTAGATCTTTGGACGAAAAAATCAATCAGTGAACTGGCTGTAAACTGTGGACATGTTCGGGTCTACTGAAATTCTCGAGTGAATATGCGCGAATGGAGGATAGGATCGCACGGGGTCTCGAAACGGAATTACCACTATTTTAGCGCACAGCTTTTGACTTTATGAACCATACACACGCATTGGGTACACACAAAATTACTATCACCCACGATTTCTGACCGATGCAACCAAAGACACACTTTGTATGCCTACACCTATCATATTCGTCGGAGCTCAGACCTGTAATCTTTCAGAGCCATCTTCCGGCAGTCAGGCGCGAAGCTGTCAAAGTAGTATTATCATCCATTGTCATACCCGGGAAGGCACTGAAGTCTTGGAAGACAGGTGTAAAAGCTAGATTAGTGCTGCTAAGATTGATGTGAACTGTAGCCGTTGGAAACTTAACTAAGTTTCATTCTTTACTGAACCGTCTAGAAGCTGTCATGCAACGTCATAAGTGATATACTGGAAGCCAGCGTACCCGCCGTTAGGATGTAGTCACGCAAAAATGGTCATGACCACACATTATCGGCCTTGTGCAAATGATTACCACGTGACATTGCTTCGCTGGTTTTAAAAATAGAATGGAAAGAAAATGAGCTATGGGGTCAGTCATAAAAGCAAAGGGGTGGAACAAAAATGCATTCCGTAAGGGTGATAGAAGAGATAGAAGGTACTCAGTAAGCAGTAAAACAGTGAATAACGGTGCCCGGTACCATTTGCAAAGAACGGTAAGGTCTAAACCTAATAACTCATCATTTTGGGCCAGTCATGAACACCTTCCAGTATACTACAAAAAAAAACCAAAACTCTCGTTTAGAACGGTTCCTTGAGAAAGATGTTTTCCTATTTTATAGACTTCAAGTTGTGCAATATTTTGTATGAAGATCCTTCCGAAACTCTTCTTCTGATTAGAGAAATAGCTGAGTAAAACAACTCCTGTTAGAACATTATCGTAGCACATATTGACTGTCTTGCTATAGCTATGGAATAAAACGTCCCAACTCAGCCAACTGGGCGAAGAGGTACTGAAGTAAACACCAAACGAACCCAGTATACAGAGTGACCTCAAGACCAGGAAAGCTCTACTTGTAACATCTGGCGCCCGTCATCAGTATGATGACTCTAAGAGGTAACTCATATCAAACTCTTGTTATTAGGCTAAGGTGTGAAAGTGAATATAGTTATCTGCATTTTGACCTTAAGATTGTCACAATAAGTTGTGACGCAAAAGTAAACAGTTCAGTGTTCAGGCCAACAGTAAATTTTGTCTGGACTACACTACGTGGATATGGTGCATTGATTTGTTCACCGGATTTCACAATATGATTGAAATTTCTGTACCAGCCAAGGATGCGTCATCCGTGCAAGTGTTTGAGTACGTGACTGTCCGATTGTCTATCCTGAAACTATTCGCTGACTGGTTGTCCCTGGTTTGCAGCAAATGACCGATACATAAGAAGTGATGTTGTCCCGTTTCTTCGTTTGCAATCAACTGTTATTGACGCAGTGTGGGTTGAACTAACCTCCACTGATCCTTCGGTCGCATTTACTTGTTCTACATCGTTGTGTATTTTTGCGTGCCAAACAAAGGAGTTTGCACTAATCAACCCTGACAGAATACATACCTGATATTTTTGTCCAGTCTAGTGTACGTAGTCCCGGTACGAGCTATTCTGGTAAGTACGATTGGCTGGGTAGATAGAATTCTCACCTTTGGCCTTGCAGCATGGAGCCACTGACCACTGAATGTTTGAACATAATAATCCATCCCAAAATGAAGAACGAGTAGAAGCTTCTAGCTCCGATGGAGTGTTATTAAGGGGGTGTAGCATACTACTCTGTCTATATGGTACACTAAATTAATGGCAACAATATCTAAGACGACACTAGCATACTAAGATGGGCTGAAGAGCCAGCTGTGATAAAAGGCCAAAAACGGTATGTACATTAGGAATTAAAATGAAACAAAAGGTGTGACACAAACTCACAGTTGTTCGCAGTTCTTGTAATCAACAAAATGAGTGCCAAAGAGCCAATATCCACCAATATCTTCAGTTCAGTTCGGTCTGACAGCCATTCGTTGAACAGAACAGGATGGTATTGAGCGAAGTGCTAAGAGACGCCGTTGAAGCTTCTAAAATGTTTTGTTTCTCACAGTTAGTTCCGACCGATATAATTACAAGACACTCCAAATCAGAAGATGAAACCGTGCCAGAATGAAAGATTTATTGTCAGCTTTTTTGTATTGCGCGGTGATGACGACCAAAAAAATGGTGTGTGTGTGTGTGTGATTTACATTAAAACGTCGGTACAACGAAGGAGTGTTGCACCAAGGGACGTTGAAAATCATGGAAAAAGTCGGAAATGTACAGGTACCTACTGTGGCCAAGCAAGATCAGTAGCCTCGAGTTGAATTCATCGTTGAAGAAATGTCGTACCCTGATCAGCCCGGAAATCAAAGGAAGGAACTCATGTGACGCCGTTTTTTCAGTCAATTTTCAGGCGACCGAAATTGTGAAATTCATTTCACTGATGCGAGGACAAAACGAGTCTCGTTGCGAGTGCATTTTCAAACTGAATCCACAGGCTACCCACTCCAATTATGGAGGTCGTTTGGAGGAAATGCTATATGCGATCGGCCATTTTCCGCGATCAACATCACCCTACAGTGGTGCTTGCTGGAACGGAAAGGCTGGAACGTCGCAAAGGCCGGCAAAATCTATGGATAGGCACGCTAAATACTGAGTGAAAAGGCTGATTCTCTGTGACTGCAAACACGTGCATTCGAGAGGTGAACGATCAAACCAGTGCACGAAAGGACCGTACGTGCGTGTGCGTGAGGCATCGGCGTCACCTGGTCGATAGGCATATGAAGCAAATGAGAGCGGACGGTATAGCTGGACTGAGAAGAAATTCAGATCGGTACAGTGTCCGGACTGAAGTGCAAAAATCAATACACGCTGTACAACACCACAACTGTACTTCATCAAGAAAATCCAAGTCAGTGAGCATGCGTCGTAACCCCCAAGTACAAATGAACAAATCACGCCATTCCGCAGCTGCCGTTTCTCCGATCCATCGAGCAGTATGTCATTCGTGTGGGGAAATTGGTTACATACGAAAGGTATACCGATGATCCCAGTGTAACACTTTGGAAGTTATCGAAAAGAATGAAACTGGCCCAGTGATCTGGTGTGTGACAATGGGCCGAAAAATATAAGGGTATACAAAATGTTGTCGACCAACCAATGCTAGCTCCATCTACACCATCGTAACGAACCAGACTCATCACGGAGCAGTTCTGGAGAAAGATAGGTATCCAATAATCTGCATCTCGCGTCTTCTCAATACCACAAATAGGGGTTATTCTCAGACTCAGAGGGATGAGTTGACCGTTTTCTTGGTGGTACATCGTCTGCACAAATACCTACTTGGACTGAAGTTTACGATTGGCACAAAGCACAAAAGCTCCTTCGTTCCTAGTTAACCCAGACAAATCCATCTCCAATTCCACGGTTGCTATGATTCAACGATGAAGCATTGTCTTGGCTGCACATAACCCCAATATTCTGCACCAACTGGGTAAGACCATTCCGAAATCAGACTTATTATCAATACACTAGTTCTTTGTGCTACATAACAGTTCGATTTCATTTCCCCGGTGTATCCTGTGTCACCGGAGGAATTGAGATAGTTTATTAAACGTTGCTGCTCGCCAATGATTACGGCAATCAAAAAGGGATGACAACCCGAGATGAAGTGTGTTGTGTTCGGCCTAAACAGGCGTGTCCTTAGACAGACAATCTCGCATGCACGCACAAACACGAACGCACACAGTTGACGTCTGTCATGTTTCGTCCCGGACAGCATTGACCAATCAGATTGTGCCACATGTTGCACGATTTTGCGCAGCCTAATCTGATTGTATAGTTGTCTTGCATTTTCGATTGCCCACATCGTTGGCTCACACGGTTGCATACGTGTTTGCATTTTCATGTGCTTACCTGTACTTGTGACTGTCGTACGTTCGTACTGAATACACGTTTACCCATACAAATGCGCCTTCGTTCTGCTACCGAATTCGTGAACTTAATAGAGCGTAAATATCCTCAGTTGTTTGTGCTCCGAAAGGAATTTAGCATACGATTGGATGAAATACTTCGTCTTGGACGGAGAAGTATTCAAAATGAATTATTTGGATTATTTGTTTATGTGTATTGATTCGCGTGATCATTTTTAGCTCTTCGTGGTGATAACCAGTGGATCACACCTAGTAGACAGGCACTATGGGACCCATAGAGCTGGTACAGGTTCCAGCAGTGAAAAATAGTCTTCTTCATCGATTCCTATGCTGTATTTGACTCGGTTAATCGTGAATGTCCATCGAGGAAACCAGAACTTGACAATATGCGTGCCAAATTCGTGAGATTTCTCAATGACGTCCCACTCATTTATTACCGTACAGGTGAAGAATCTTCTGATTTGACAGTTAATTACTGAGTGAAACAAAGTTGCTCTATCTCATCAGCACTTTTCAACTAGGCTATCTATCGGATAATGAACAAAGCACTAGCTGACTACCTTGGTTTTCAACTGAGTCCAATAGTGCACTTTTTGAAGCTGGAGTTTGCGGACAATAATACTACGCCCAAAGATTATTTTACCACGTCTCAACCAGTCCTCAGCCGACTCGATTTATTTACGAATACGATTTGCCTCGAGGTCATTATATCGAAGACAAAGGATTTTCGACCTGTTCACAGCCGTCAGCCCAACAGCCGTCTATAGAAGACGTTCGAGAGCTGCTGGTGAACGTGTCTCCTATTGGGTCTAGCAGCGGAATACCAACGTTATCCCCTCTATCGGACAAATAGAGAAGACGCAAGTCTGTTTACAGATGCGAGGTGTATTCTATATATCGTGGCACCGAAACAGTACCGATACGAGAGATACACCGAACGGAAAACGAAACGCAACGGCTGTTCAGAAAGCGAACCGCGAGCGCGTACAATCGGCGAACGACCGAAAGCGAAAGTGATTCAAAACGAGGTTGACGAAAACCTCGGAAAAGTCAGTTCAGTAAAACGTACGCAACCGGACAACACTATGAGCTTGATGTCAAACGTCGGAAAAGATCGTAGAGAAAATAAATCCAAAATGGTGTCCAGAAAACAGTCACTTTCTCAGAACGATCGAGGTCACTACACGTCCATCAGTTGCCAGTAAATCGAGTATATAGGTTCTCCCATACTCACAGGATTAACTTTGCTTCCGAATGGTCAGATGAAGGACATTGAGGAACCAGCGTTTGTTTAGCAACTACTTGTACTTTGGGCACTTAGTGAAATTAGCTTTGGGGCTAAGATTTGGGTCCTGTGCCGACGTACGGATCTGGAACCTGTCTACTGCAGCTGAGGTTACCGGGAGGCTGAATGTGTTCAACCTCTGATGTTCTCATCGAATGCTTCTTACAAACTGATCGGGAAGACTATCAGATGACGAAATAAAAGGGCGATGCTCCGATGTTGAATAACTTTCCATCTTTCTTCAACACCGTCGACTGCATTGGTTTGATCACATAATCCGACTACCCAAATCCGAACTGCCCAGACGAACACAGTGCATTGTCCTGCGTGTGTGGTGGTACTGCTGCCTTGTGGGTTAATTGAATACATAGATGCGCACAGTTGAAAAGGTCTTGAAGCGCCTAAGCTAACAGCATATGGTCTCCACTAAAGGAATCAAAACTGGGTCGTGATTTACACCGTGCTTGGATCCAATAGCCGTGCAATTTCGGATTCAGCTTATCATGCATCAGGAAATTGCCGTGTAGAAGTAAAATAAATGAACAAATGTAGCTGGCAAACCGCAACGCAAATCTCACATAATAAATCATCTATTTTCTCAACAGCACAATGCCTTTGGAACTCATGTACTAAAGACAGTCCGTCATTGTCAGTTGTATTAACGGTCAGACATTCAGTGGCAATACTTGATACTACAACAGTAATTGCAACCTCTGGTGAACAAGTAGTGGCTCGTGGTAATCAGGATGAACTCCAGTTGAATGGATTGTTCATGTCTGGTGTGCTGCAGTCTGTCTAAGTGCAAACTCACATGACGAACAACCTCCAACGGGTTGTGAGCTACCGTAATCATTCATTAAAATATGAACGACTGTGATTCAGACTAGTGGCCCCGACTGAGGCCTTGCACACATATTGCTCCCAAACAAAGTGATTGGGAGATCGCCTTCTCCTGTTTTATCCAGTATCTAAAAGCTTCCAGAGTATTTCTATCTGAAATCGTAGTCGTACATTTTACTGAACGAATTTGAAAAGTACACATTCTGCTTTTCCGTTCATCGCTGTTCGTCCCCAATACAAGTGTTTTCTACCACTTGACTAAACTTTCATTTTCTTGTAGTGCACAAAGCATTCACTTGATGAGGCTCCTATGAGACGGTGAGATTTTCACTCACAATCATGGTGTGCTAACCCTTTATTGTCTGTGAGACTCAACAAGATTATTCCAACCGCCAGAGTAGGATGGAGGTATGATCACCAAACGTTTCTGTGTTGGTGTCCTCGATATCGGTCATTCACTCCGTCGAATAGAACGTGTCGAATTTCGGACCATCTGTGTGTTTGTGTGTGTGTGTGTGTGTGTGTGTGTGTGTGTGTGTGTGTGTGTGTGTGTGTGTGTGCAAACGTTTTCGTGTTGTGGCAGAATGATTTCGCTACTGAGGTGAAGTGGAACTGATAAGTGCGGATCGATAAAGAAAGTCGTCATTTAGCCTATTATTTTGGGATTTCAGTTTAGGGGATTTTTATCTTGCAAGGCATTGCATTTGTTTTTGTTAAGATTCGGACGGTGTTCGGCATTCGTCGCTTGCATAATTAGTTCATAATGAATGGATTTCACCGTTTCACGGAAAAAGACCAGGTCGATTGTACTCAAATAGTAATTTCAAGATCGTTTTGAAAACCACTGTTGATTTTTAAGTCAGCTTGATAACTATCATGAACTCCTGATCGCACTAAGTTTGACGTTTAGGTAGCAAACTGGTTCATCACTTGCCGAGGTGACATAATCAATGCGTACTGATGATGTCATCTTGATGCCTGATACATAGTTATCAAAATGGAATGATGAACCAGGTGTTCCACATCACTACTGATTGTTTGAGTTCACTCTTGTGCTGTTCCTCAAGACGGCAGATTCAGTCTGAAAGAGGAGATCGGAATAGGAAACGTCGTATAGTTTTTGCTTCTGGTAACTGAAAGACATGACCGAGCTGGTATATGAATGATGATAAGTTACTCGTGCTTCAGCAGCATAGTCAGCTGTGGAGTTAAAGATGAGAACTTGACTTTCACTCTGCCTATGTCTCTAATGAATCAGTAGTGAAAGTCTTCTTTAACGTCCAAGGGTAGTATTCTTAAAAGAGAGTGAAGCGGATGGCTGCCCAACAGATGCGTGGTTTGTAGTAAAGGCTTGTTGTTTTGCAGGACAGTAGTGGTTTGGAGAGTTGTTGTTAAGCTCTCTTTGCACCAACAGCAAAAATGGGCTTCTTTATTAGCCTAACCTAATGGAGGCGATACATGTGAAATTCTAAGAAGGTACTGGTGGTGAGACTACGTCATTGCACAGTACAATTAATTGTTCGCAGCCATGCTACAATTACTACATACTACTACATAGTAATATGTCAATAAATTCACACCATCCCTCTCCTTTCTCAGCATACAGGAAAAGGTTTCGTTATGTCGAATGAAGCTCTACGCACAACAATAAGTAGGCCATCAGCACAGCAAAATAACTATTTCATGTGGAATGTGGAGAATAATAAGTAACACATATCCGGACAGACCATAGTTCTTGAAATTCCAACCGGAAAATCCAATTCACTCCTATTTATTACTCAAGAACAATTTTTTTGCCAACGTCTGAAGAGTTGTACTCAAGCCTCAAATATTCCATCATTTTGGCATATACTAAGGAGTTCATTCTAAACTATATCACCGAATTTTACGCAAAATTCTTCAGTCACCAGAAAATTTTGATCTCGAAGCTTGAGGAAACTTGTTTTCGATGAGTTACGCAAAGGCCACCTGGGGATTGGAGAAATGAAGTCTCTGACAAGGTAAGTATGTTGGTGGTCGGGAACTCATAGGAACATTTGGTCAACAGCGCTGAACTGTAATCAGTGCACCCATAAAATAGATCAGAAACCCAAGGACTGGACACCGTGGCCCCTAAACTATTTTCCATGGCAAAGTAAATACCGATTTTTTCGAACCGTTTCTCAGTAAGTGGTATGCCCGTATGATAACTGATACATATTCATACTGGTATGAAGTTTGACTGGAGATAATAATGCGTCATTCGTCAAAAATGCATTTCTTAAATGTCTCAATCGAGAAGGTATTCCGCAGGTTCTTGCAACGGACGATGGACCACAGTTCCGTATCGCGGAATCGAAAAATTGGCTAGATGCTATCGGATGTCGACATCTGCGTACACCACCTTGACACCCGAGTTCGAACGGTACAGCCGAAAATTTCGTACGGACTTCAAAAGGTGCTATGTGTTCAATAAATTCACACATTTTTCGAGCTTCATTTTCCAGGTTGCGGAATAAGCCCATCATAGAAATCAGAGCACGCCTTGTGGGCGAACATGTTTTTCATAATTTCATTCTAAAGCCATTACAATTACATTTATTTGAAAACGAATTAATAGGAACAGTTGGAAAAATTCACTAAGTCAGTACGGAGAAATGAGGGTGAGGGGACAGAAACCCGTGTGAATGATCAGATTATGTAACCGGTGATAATTAGCTTACGTCACCGCTACTCCCGGCTGTGTATCACAGTTGGCTGTTGGCCATGGGAGTTGGAGTGCTTGGACTAATTTTCGTTGCTCGCAAAGCTCAGGCCTCCAGAGGAGGATGATAATTTCCCCGGCAGTTGCTAATATCAGTAGTCTAATTGCTCTTCACACGTGTTGTGGGACCCGGTAGACGACTTTGAGGGCGGGCTGTTCTACCAAGAGCACACAAATTTGTTGCGCTCCATTGTTTCAGTGATAACGTGACATTGCAGTATCGAAATGTGATGCACTCTACAGGCGAAAAATCAATAGCCACAATATTCAAAGCCAGAAAACTGAGACCCTCACTTCATCGCTTGGATTTCACTGACTACTCCTATGTCCGTGGCAATGATCTTCAACCGTCTTTGTTGTGTTCAGAATTAGGGAACACTGTACGCAATAGACCCGTTTACTGGCACATCAGTAAACACGCACATAAACGGGCAAGCACGCAAACATGTGAATCATCTATTAGCAGGCGCAAGCATGATAATGTGTCAGGTGGAAGAGAACAAAGAATCGATATCAGACTCACGCTCACCTAACTGCATGTGATTGGTAAAGTGGACCAAAGCAGAGCGTGGGATAGACAGGCATCGAGCATGCAAGTGCAAGGCCAACGGGACGGGAATGAATCACGTGCGAATGCCAAGACACACGGGTTGGCCACACAGCATCATCTCCCTCTTTTCGGAGGGAAAGTCCATGCTGCACAACGGGTGACGTATTTCTGATGGTACGCGAACTATTAACAGTGACGGAAGTAGTGTTAGCGACGTTAGTAGCATCATCACCAGTAGTTGTGGTAATATTAGCTGTAGCAACGGTCACCGTAAAAGGAGTAGTAGCACCGGCAATCGCAGTAGTTGTAGTAGCAGCATTAGCTGTGGTCTTTCCATCATCAGCGGAGGTACTAATTGTAGTAGTCATAGCAGCGATCTTAATTGTAGTAGTATGGTTGCGTGAGTAGTAGAAGTAGTAGTAGAAGTAGCAGCAGAAGGAACCGTAGTCACAATAGTGATGGTACCGGTAGTATTAGTGGTAATAGTATTCGTAGAAGCGGTAGTATCAAGAATATTAGTAACGTTATAGTCCAGAAGACGTACATGATTAATAGGTTGTTTATTGGAAAACACTCGTTCGGGGGTGACGAAAATGTATCAGATCGGCGGTCCAGTCCACTTGAAGACAGTCATTATCCAGACGGAGGATAAGTCGTATGAGGTGTGGCAAGCTGTTGACGAAATCTGGGGGGAAGAAGGCTTTGGTGATTCAGAAAGCATTGTACGGGACTCGGTACGGTACAACTTTGCGGCCAAAAAAGCTGAGAAACTTCAACCATTCAGAATTGTGGTGTTCAATAAAATCAGGCGAAAGTTAGTTACATTGCGATCTACCAGCTATTCCGTTTGATATAACATATTTATACGAACATATTATTGCAGTAATATCAAATTTATTTCGCAGCATCGGCGTTGTCGCCATTTCGGGTTGTCTAGTGCTGGTTCAGAGCGATTTTAACACGTTCTTTCATACATATTCCCACGAGGTGGTCTGAGCCCGTGACCTTGAGTATGGGTTCACCAAGTTGTTTTGTAATGAACTCATTTGCTGGTCGAAGATCGTTGCCTCGGAATTATGTTACGTTATTGAAATCTAGGTATCTCGTTGATGCTGTGAGACCTTTCTTACTCGAAGTGCATGACCCGAGTTTCTTTAGTCGCCTTATGTACTGCGTTCCGATTGTGTAACAGAAAGTCGGTCGGGTATGTGTCCAATTTTATAGTGCTTTCGGGTTGGATGAACCGAGGGCACTTTGCTCAGAACATTCCAAATTTTCCTCGGCACCATTAGAACATGGTAGACGCCGTTTCGTTCCGAGATGTCCACGTCCAATACTACGTACCCAACAATTCAAATAGGTGCTTACAATTGAGAACCATTACCAGTGATAAGCGCTCGTGCAACACCTACATGGATGAAAGCACTTTCTCAGAGCTCAGATAACAACAGACGTGAATTTCAGTAATTTCAAGGACCATATTGAGTGTTAAGAAGGAGACATGATATTTGTTCGGATACGGACCGCATTGGTCCGGTCAATGAATTCTTCGATGCCCAAATGACCCCTAAGCAAATCTTCCGCAACTGTCCTACGCAGCGGACAAGGTATGATTAACCGGTTGCCGGGGCACAGTACTCCGCCAGGTTGTACACAGAATTGCTCTCGATTCACAAAAAACTGTGGATACTTTCATCTCATCTTCAGTCGCCAGTCTTTCCTGGGGGCCGAGATCACTGATGAGTTGTATTGTTTGGTGTATTTGTATAGCTTTCAACTCGGCTAAGAGCAGACAGCTACATGAAATTGCAGTTTTCGGCCGGTGCAAATCACCAGTACCTTGACAGAACCTTTGGATGCGGGATCTGTTGTGCTCACTAATCTGCAGGTAGAACGTAAGCACAGATGTGCGAACGAGCGTGCATTCAGCACGGACGTACGGCACACAAGTACAGGCATGCAAACTGATACGCAAGCCCTTAAGTAAGTACGTGGGTCGGAATCACATGCCAGTGAAAAAGATAGGATCAGGCCATCCAAGACCGTAAGACAAAGGAAATATCTGATTGGTCAACGCCGTCCGAATTGGAGCATGACAGTCGTCGACCCTGTATCCGAGTAAGCGTGTATGTGCCCATGTATGTGTGTGTGGCGTAGATCAATGGTCCGCAGAGTGCGTGTATGTGTGTCAATGACTGACTCCGCATGTGACTGCCTAAATCGATTGATTTACCGGGCGGATGTACGTTAGTCATATGCATTAACGGAAATACTCGATAGGTACATCATGGTAACTGTGGCCTTGGCAACGGATTCAGGTGGGTAGTGTAGAGATTTTAATACTTAGTGCTCTAATAACGGTAAAATTTGACCCAAGCAAGTACTAATGGAGGCGACGCACCACTCAGAACTTGACCAGCGCTTCCCCAGGTGTCTGAGAGTATCTCCTTTCCGCGCTATTAGGGAGTCGAGAAATGCAAATGATGGGTTATCGGTCCGGTTCCAGCCTTGCACCAATTCCAATTTTAGAGGAGTCCGTAGTAAGTGTTGTTTGTTTAGATGGTGTGAACGTAGCCAACGTTGTTCGTTGGACAACGTAATTTCCGAAATCACGCAAACAGTTCTCTCGTTTCTAATTCCATTGGTACACCTCGAACGACCGTTCGAGAAACAACGGCTGCGTTCTGATCGCGAAGTTCGGTAGTTATCTGGAGTAGTAATGTTAACAACTAAGAATGGATCGCGAACGTGCTTGATGCCTCAGTGACCCAACTTCGGTTATTGATTTGAGACGAATGGGGTTCGACTGGTGTCCATTTGCGTTCACCATGAGACCAAGGAATTTCGATTGCCCGATACCGAACTTACATTTTGAAGTCCTAATCAGTATATTTTTCGCTAACTCTATCTCCAGGGTCGGCTTAAAGCGACGATCACGTTTTTCATTTGAACCGCCAAAGACGATCGGATCATTCTAGTGTACCATAACCCCATCCAAACCAACAATCACATCTTGTCAATGGCAGGCTGAAAAATGCCTGATTCGACGTGCTATCCAAAAGGTAGAACGGTTAAAAGATGCCCTAGTGAGGGTTGATGTTTGTGAGTGCTTTTGACTCGGGAAGTAGCGGGATTTGCAGGTATGCGCCAACTAGGCCAAATTTCATGTTTTGTAGCAGAAAATTCTGGAAGCTCGTGCGAGTAAGGTCAATCGCAATGAATAAGTTTCCTTCCGTTTCATTTGGTGGCGTTGACCTTCCACATGTGGACTGCAACCCCGAGGAAGCTGGAGAAAATAACGATATGAAAGACATTGCAGCTACTGAGAAAGACTGAACCTCAATGTATTTGTATCTCTGTTGTTATTTATATTTCAGTGGCCACATCTTTCAGGTAAATTTGAGCTTTGCGACATCTGCCCTCTCACTTTTACTGACTACTACAATTTGGTGCTGCAAGCTGGGACCGAAGGGTACGGGAGGCCTTGGTGATAGACCTGATGTGGGCCGTGGAGATAATTCTTTACCATGAATGGTGACGCGGTTTGGATGTGGCCCAGCAAAGGTCTTGTGGACTGGCCTGCATGATGTGATGGAATAAGGGGGCCTTGTTCAGTGCGTGCTTTTGAGGCACTGCTTGGGAGGCAGCCAACGTGTAAAACACCTGTCCCATGTGTGGACCCAGGGAAATGAGTACTCCCGTGGTGTGGTGCAGATGTACATAACACTGAAGTCAGTGTTCTTTCGTTGAGGAGGCGTAGAGCAAAGGACAGGCTATAGACCGCCATATTGTTGCTTGACTAATGAAAGTGTTAGTACCTGCTGATGCACTTACTGAGCCTCGGCTCAAGGAGATTTAGTTTTGTTGTACATTTGAAAACTGAATACATGCAACCTCGGGGAGGAAGATCACTGGTCTTTGCATGTTAGTGTGTGTGTGTGTTTATATGTATAAATACTGCAGACCATGGACGTCATAAAAATTTCCCTTTCCAAGATTTTTGCTGCACTTTCACGAAGTCGTTGAGTCAAAGTCAGCCCGCGGTTATCCTAAATGTGCAGCGTTTTCCCATCACTTTTCACTGCCACTAAAAACGGAGTTGTCCAGAATGACGAAATCAGCTGTGCGGTCGAGCCATTCGCCTCCATTTTCCACAGTGCCTTCATAATTTTCTCTTTGACCATAGGGCAGTACTCTCTGCATGGGGAACACCATGTGACCAACCGCCTCCAATTCATCAGTTACAGTGCCGTTTGGCAACGAGTGTTGAATCACTGTATTACCATTTTCCGAAGATTCAGGTGATCTACGGGAGCAGCTGGTGCTGTGTGAAACGAAAGTGAATGTTTCACAGCCCTTAATGCGTTCGTCGCCAGGATAGAAGGGTTGTGAACCAAAATTACTGATCAAACTGGATAGTACTTTTGTTGTGTGGATCCAGCAGCGCAAGTAGATAACCGGTTAAAATATTGAATGCATGCTTTGGTCTTATAGAGTGGCTCGGGGGCAAACTATGTTCGAAACCTACCCGAATGAACTTATGTTGAAGTCCCTATGGAGGTAGCCTTGGTTTGCACATAAATTGGTCAGGCTGACCCATAAAATTCATTTTTTACATCGTACTGGTTTCTTAGATCACACTAGTTTGGGTAGCCTTCAACATTCTTTACTTGGATCTTTGGCGCACCTCGCATATTGCTAGTTTCTTCACACGTATTGCGTAGTTTATCGAAAGCGACGCGTTGGACGGACATGGAAATCACCGCATAACATGTCAACGGACTTGCTGGACATAGCGGTGTCGAACTGGTTTTAATAGTGTGGCAGGGCTTGGTTATTTTATGGTGGACGCATTGGATTGGGAGTTCTTTTTTAGGAAAAAACATTATGATATCGGGCTTAGTGTCTGAATAAAATGGCGTTGTTTTCATGGCTTCGGGATCTCCTCAGAATTCAAGTCCGTATACTGCAACAACATCTGCTGTGGAGTGTCGTCGTTGATGCAGGCATTCAGAAGATCACACATCTGCTTCTCCAGAAGTCTCAGCAATAACAATAAGCGGTTTGTTAATTTAGATAGAAGATAACCTCGCGACAAGACATCGCCTATTATCAATGAGTTGAATTTACATTCTCGGATACCTGAAGATTACCTGTCAGAATGTTTTATCAGAAGCTTCTTCACCTTCTCGAATGGTAATTTTGCTGATGCATCTAGGAATGCCACATTTTTCACTAGTGAATACATATCACCTCCTTCGGCAGTCCGAATGAAGGTCAATTAGCCTTTGTGGGTTACATTCAGAACATTGCATCAGAGCACAAAACCTTCAACCCACTATTCTGTCTGAAGCGGATTATCGTGCCCGTACAAATATTCAGTGGTTAACGTATCCATGCTGCGACGCCAACTGTGGTAACTGAATCCACACGGTCAGCCGCGTGTACCGGAATAACTCATACCCGGACTAAGCTCACCAAAACTACCAGAACGGGAATAGAAAATATGTATTCCGTCAGCTTTAATTGGTACACAGCACTTCATGTATGAAATAAGATATGGTACTATTGATTATAAAAGTACTAACCAATCAAAAAGCGATCTGCTGTATCTGCACGGTCTAACTTCCAAAGTCTGACTTCGGCTGATGTGTTGAACCCTGAAAAAGGAGCTACAGAACACCATACCATGTGCGAAAGCATTGATGCGATTTATTGCGGTGCATACTTTTAATATGATGAATCCAAGGCAACTTCAAGCTTATTTAACCTAACGTGATCTATGGCAGGCACTGGCTTTCACAAAATCAACGTCGTCATGCAAATCTGATTCATTCCATTTCAGACTTTGGGTGCGTCATGTTTTATTGATTTTTGGCAGTCATAAGTTCGATCAAACTCCATCATCTGAGGACGTTCGACGCACTTATGATAGCTACACACTGCAGTTGCAGTTCATCTATTGATTGCTTGTGTGTGTTATTGCTGCTTAGAAATGTTGCATGTAGTGCACTGAACAAAAATATATTAAGTTGCCATTTCGAGAGCATTCTGATTTGTTTCCGCACAATCCGGGCTCGACAATTCATCACATGCTTCTAATGCATTTCATTGACTGGCGGTGGTCGAACGGTCACCATTGTGGAAATTGGGTCTAGACTTCCTGGGTTTGATTCCCGAAACTGCTGATCACCTCCTCATTCGGCGGCCTTTGACTGACCGGAGCCTCCTTCCAGACACATTGTACAAAGTCGTATATTAAATAAAAAAGATGTGGAAGTCGAGTTTAATTAATTTTTATTCATATACCAGGAGACTGGAATATTACTCGTGTACTGAGTCGCACAGATACTAATGCTTTCATTAGAATACAGATGAATCCTGGGGCCCAGCGAAAAAATCTCAGCTTACGAGATGAAACGGTAGAAATAGTATCATACTGGAATGCTTCCATCGTTGCACAGAGCATTGGGTTGGGTGCAATACGGTTGTTATTCATCTGACCTGGCATTCGATTACCGAGTCAGTTAACATGCAAAAGTAAGGAGCTGAATGGTTGATCGAAAAACATTTAAATTTTGATTTTCACAGTTTTAACATGCTAATTTCAGTTCAGTAAAATGTGGCCTGATGGTAACGATAAACTTGATTTTGTGAACCAAAACGACATCTGTACTCTCTGTCAGAAACTTATTTGAATTCCTTTATTGCGGTTTATCGACCGGTACCATAGTGGGATGAAAAACCTCAAATTGCGACGATTCTGTAGTCAGGTGACTATTGGATGCTAAAGTAGTATCTGTTAACTGTTTAATTTTAATTTTTGGGAGGATTAGCATCATGGTTATAAGTGAAGCTGGCACAGACCCCTTACTTTATAGTCATAAACAGGCATGAATGCTATGGAATCGATTACTGTCTTCAAAAAAGAAATTAATCAGATCCAGAACTGTTTGAATATGTCGAGAAATTCGAACGAGATCTAGGCGGCTAATAAAAAGAAACCACACCATTATGCAACCCACTGAAATCTCTGGTCTGACATAATACAAAATAAATATCGACTAGAACCGTTTGGTTCACGGTAGCCGGTTCTTCGCGAAAATAAAA
This sequence comes from Fasciola hepatica, assembly GCA_948099385.1. Classification (NCBI taxonomy): domain Eukaryota; kingdom Metazoa; phylum Platyhelminthes; class Trematoda; order Plagiorchiida; family Fasciolidae; genus Fasciola; species Fasciola hepatica. The sequence goes on along the minus strand of CANUEZ040000126.1, from coordinate 1,145,638 downwards.
TGGACCCTTTTGGTTAGACGGCATTCCCCTTTCACTAGTGCTGAAGTGAAGTTCACTCACGATAAAGCATTTTTTTCTACCAATACTTACCAAGGAATGATTTTCGCTTAATACAACTGAAAGAGTCTAGGGTCAGACTCCCCACCTAAGCCTTTATACGGTCTTCCTTCACAGCAGCCGTGTCACTGTTTAATAAATTTCCGTTTACAAGACCTATCCATCTAGAACGTTTCCACGGTTTATTTACTTTGTTTATCATTCGCGTGTCTGCGTGTACCGAGGAGTGACCAAACTAAATTATTTGATTTTCGGACACGTGTACCTCTTCACTTTAGGTCATGAGTACTTAACTTTCCTGCTGAAAACGACAGCGTACTTTGCCTGATCGATCTGATACGATATTGTCAGTCTTTCGCGTGAGTGGGCATTTGTTTTGGATGACTAATTGACGATCATGGTCGAACAGAGACAAGCTACTTGCTTTTTAATTGTTTCCTTTAGATTACTATTCAATAAATCTGAGATCCGAATCCTTTTTCATCCGGAATTGTACCATAATGAGAAGTTCCGAGATACCAAAGACCATTGAATCTACTAAACCCGTGTTGGGTGGTGCTTGTAAAATTCAACAGACAGACAAAAACCTCCAATAAGTTTTCACTAAGGACATACCAAAGCCATATTTTTCTTACAGCAGTACAATAAAACATTTCCTCTTCTTAGCTATTACAAGCACACTGAACTTCTACTATCTGTGACTTGAAGTACGCAATTTTTCATGAAGGCAAGACAGGAAAATAAATTTTTATTCTCTTCATTTTGTTATATGATAATGGTACATAATTTCAGGAAGTGGTTCGCGATCAATTTGGGGCTGTCAGTTGGGGAAAGGGATAGGCGGGGGAAACAGGATTCCAACCCGGGACCGAAGGATTAAAGGTCCACTATGATGACCATTTGAACACCACCGGTCTGAAAAATCCCACGGGAGCCATAAAGCTTTATCACACTACCATATTACTCAACAAGTTAGGTACTAAATAATTCAATAAAAACGCAGGTAAAATCCATGTACTGAGAGAATACCCATAGATATCACGTTATAAACTTCGGAATCTTTTATCTCACCTGCTTCACATTTTGTCTGACAACTTTTGTAAATTACTTTTTGTAATTTGTATTTTGATGACATTCTCGCCTGTCCTACTCATGAGTAGCGTGCACATGCATCATGAAGCTCGAATATTTATGGTCCAGTTCTCCATTTCTACTGTACTGACAGTTCAGATTTACGTTTTTATGACGTATAGTGAGTGAACATTTTACGTTTATGTTCCGGACTCTGATGTTCTATGACTGTACGTTTCCCTTGTAAGAAAATTTTGCCGAACGTTTCAGATATTGTCTAAACATACGGGCTTAAATATAGCCCGACTGAAGTTGTGGGACTGTTATATGTGGAACGGTTGGAACAGATGAATCTGTGCCCGTAGAAAATGAAATTGACGTGAAATGTTATGGTGCCACATTTGTTTTAATGCCTGCCACAAGATTATGTAAGCGTTGTGATCAAGGTCAGCACCGTCATTGGCCGCGATGGCTGTTGGTGCTGAGGGCGCGGCTCTGGTTGATGGTTCAATGGTATTTTCTCGCTTAGGTCGCGATAGGTAGAAGAGTTTTTCAGACTTCGAAAAGGACTTTCGGGTTTTTCAAAGTGAAACATCAACTTTTTTCTATGTTTATGATAGTGCAGTTACCGTTGGCTGTGTAATTCACCAGAATGAGTATCAATTATCGGGCATGTTTGAAAGATGCGCCAAAAGTAGCGTTCTCCCGTGCCCGGATGTTTGGTTTATACCGAACGTTTCACTCGTGTATAAAGACCGCCCGCCTGCGGTTCAATCACCCTACCTCTGCCCCGCTGTTTGCGCCCTAAACCGATAGACCACAGAGCGGACTCGTGAGCGACCAAGTCTTACGCCAACTCCATCCGTTCACGTCGACACACATCACCTGTCATTTTCAGTTGCAGCTATTTGTACTTTCACTTTGGTGACGCCTTGGAGTATACAAATTTGTATATTCTAATTATAGATTATTTTCTTATCCTGTGACTGGAGCTTAATTTCATGTTAGCCCGAAAGCTTCTTGATACACTATCTGTACAGTAACCGTGCTGCGCTACAGTTTCGCTTGACTCCTTGCTGAGTGGACCGTTTATGACCTCACTGTCCCGATTTATCGGATAACCTTCTGTACTGTTGTTCTTGGTTGCTCACCTGGCTGTAAGTCATTTGCATTTATGTATTCCTAAGTATTGCATTATTTAGAACCACGAATTTACGATAAACACGGTTATACGTTTGGAATTTGTTCTGCTGCCCGTAGCCGTGTACAGCCCATATCGTGCGTAAAGCTAGTGAGTTTAAGTTTTCTGCTATACTGACAGTCCAAGTAATCGGGATAGTTTCTACAACTTTGATGTATACTGTCTACGTCTTTCACACCGGACTGGTAATAATCGAGGTTTCAACGGAACAAATATTTAAATAATGGGAGGAGGGAGTGTGGTGATTCAGTAGCTGTCATACGTGATACGGCCAGGTGCAGCTTCGTAACTACGCACGTGGATGAGCCTCATCTAATCAAGGTCGCCGCGGACAATTCCGGCGAAAGCTGTCTGGTACTTTTCATCTTCGAGTCTGCCAATTCTCTGAGTTAACATATTTGTACAAATCAGTTCCGCACAACAACTAACGTGCTATTTCGCAGCCTTGGTCTTCTTACCACTTTCGATCGCGTAGTTCTGGGTGGAGGCAATTTTAATACGTCATGTCAGTTCAGTTCATTGTTTACTACAGGGAAGAACAACAGAGAATAAGAAGCAGCTAGTATAGAACACATATGTTATGGTTTTTTCTTCTTTCACTGTTCGCTTTTTTGCCATTTTTTGTCAGAATGACAATTTCGTGATTACGCGGTACGAGAGTTCGATAGACAGAAGGCACAACTTTCGCGTCACAGGCGTCTATTCTCATCTTTGTCCCTCAACATCTCTAACCAACGACAATCCTCATCCCTTTGGCCCAACCAGGGAGGTGGGAAGCACCAGCCGAAGCTAATGCCGATGCAAGCTTCTTCATACCTCCACGCCAAGTCATGGTCTGAAAGCCGCATTGCTTCTTCCAGGCTCGCCCAGCACTTGCGAATAGAGCACGGAAGAGTAAACTGTTGTATGATCCTGCTATTAATGAGACTACTGACTGCTCCATTACAAAGCCGCAAACTTAGTGATTGGACCTTCGACACCGACTGCTATCACACACGCACGCACGCACGTATGCACATCTGTGTCTCTTCACCCACGCCACGGATGGCCTGATCTAGCCAGTCACTCTCGGGCACTGCGCCGTACGTGCTTTTTGATTCGTTGCTGGTGAGCAGCATTACTTGACCGCATTTGATTCCATATACCGCTTGCGCTTGCCCATCGATGATTCATTGGTTTGCTTGTTTGCCTGCTTACGTACGTGATTAATGGCGTTCTAATGAACAGATTTGTTGTGTACTTTATTGTCCTTCAATCCCGAACACAAAATAAACGATAACCGGACATTCGCAGAGTAAGTCCGAGCCACCAAAGGCGTTGTGGAGCTATCAATTCACTAAGAGGGGGCTATCCGTGCCCAACACACGACGACACACTTCGTCATTTCCCACTCGATGTTCCCATCAGACGCGGGCAATGCCTCAGAGACATTGATTTCAGAACACATAAAGACTCCGAGCATCATCAGCGTGAATTGGGCAAGTCTCGCAACCGTAAAGCAAAACACTACGAACTGCGGCGATCTGCACCCGTCCCTTAAGAGAGAGCTGGACGCCACGGAGGCGCCACAGGGGTCGCAGGTTTCCAAAGGCTGCTTTAGCTCTCGCTATTCATGAACTGATCTCCTCCCCAAAACCACCTCCAGCTGTTATCAAGCTCGAGAGTTACTTGTCAGCTAACTCAAACTGATCACCACACAGGGTGAATGCAGGCACAGGCTCCTGTCAATCTTTCATAGGTACGTTGCACTCGCAAGGCGTAAAGTGGACACCATATCCAGACACCTCAATTGCCATCGGTTCAGAGCGTGTAAAACTATCTGTGCAATAACACTCAGCAAGGTGATGTAATCGACATATTCCAAATCAGAAACTTTGTTCCCTGCGAGGAGTTACCCCCCCCCCTCGGTTAGAGGACAGGACAAAGCATTCCTTAGAACATCCTCGACGGTAAAGTTGAAAAGAAATAGGGACGATAAAAGGGGTGAAAGCTGACTGCAGGCCTTAACCCGACCTGAAGTGTGGCATTACAATTCTTTGAGGATGGACACACTTCTCAGGTACTCCATTTCTCAAAAAAAGTACCACGGTGCACTTGTATCGACAGAATCTAAGGCCGAGCAGATGTCCGGGAGCAAGATGATAGTTGGTCTTTGGAAGGTGTGATGATGCTTTAGCAACTGTTGGAGGGCGAAGATTTGGTCGATACTTTCACGGCCGGTGTGAAACTAAGTATGATCCTAGCGAGTCTGCTTTTCACGCTTTCGGTACAAACTGCAACCTGCTATTGGGGACAAGGCTTGTAGCTCCATCGCTAGTGCAGTCACCACGCGAGTCCTTCATAAAGATCGGGACAACAATGGATTCCTCTTCATGGAGAAGGACCAGCTCAGAATTCCAAGCCTCTGAGAACAAGATTTGGAGTTCTCTAACAAGTTATACTTCACCATCTTCAGACAGGGCTAAGGGAAGGCCATCGAAGCGGGGCGCTTTGTGACGTCGTAACGCTCGTATTTTCACTCGGATCTCCTCGGTAAGTGGATCTATTGAAACTGACCACTGGACGTGTGCCGGAAGAGCTACTGGAGAGACTGACAATGACGGCCAGCTGAACTGTGTCTGAAAGTGCACGGTCCAGCTTTCATGATTCCGCTTTTGGATTGTAAATAGCAAACTGTCAGCTTCACAGATCATTTCAGTCACACCTGGTGGCTTCCTGCCAGGGACTCAAATGAGATAGAAAAGCTTGTGATAACTTCACATGGCTGCCACACCTTCCACCTCTGATGCAAGTTGCGATCCCAGATTTCGTGGACTCTATGAAGACTTGCGTAAGGTGCACTTCTCGTCACGATTAAAGTTTCGTTATACTTGATTCCCGCTGGCGTTGACTGACTTGAGTCGAGAAGGCGCAGATATCCAGCAGAAATCACTGGTCTTATGGCAAGACGAGACAGACCGGAACTCACTAGACCAACGAAAAGCAAGGCATTCTTGGTAAGAAACTAGTGCTGATTTATGTTATCATGTAGGGCTAGATCTAGTTTTTCATTTAACGCCTTTTGGAAGACGGATATGCGATATCGATTGGAAAGCTTATCGAAATCTAACCGACTGTGCAGCGCTCGTTTGAAGCGCCCACCGAAGTACATAGGCAGAGGGCGGACGCCACGTGGTGTGCCGGTAATTAGAACGTCTGAAGTTCGTCCTAGTGAGAAGCAGGGGATGGTCAGTGCACAGGGCTGTTTTCCGTGAGACAGAAGTTTAGCCCAGAAGAGCCTCCCAAGTGCACCTCGTCCGGTGACAGCCGACCCGCTCTATCATTCATACCGCAGGCCAAAATCATGGTATCGGCCCTTCTTGCTTTGTGTAAGAGGTCGTGGAGCTTTTAGTAAGATTTATCTTCGATGACATCTGTTGGAACGGATTCTGCTCACTTTGCACGAATCTCTAAGTCTCCCTGCGCACAAACTACTGTCGACTGAGATCCAGTCTAGTATCACCGCTTCAGCCCTTTTATTAAAACATTGTCAAAATCTGCCAAACATCAATACATTGAAAACATGCCCAATGCACTTAACTGGTGGAGTCCGGTTAGTACAAAGGGAAATCCTGCTGTAGGCAGTCAAATTACAAGCTAGTTCACTGTGGTGGATGCCATGTGCTACTGTAATTTTGGCGGGTATACTGTGTGATCCATATGCAGAAAGTTGAAGATTCTTCGGCGTGGCCTCGTAGCTCAGCTGGTAGAGCACTCTCGGTACTAAAGCGAGGGTGGTGACCATGCGTGGGTCCGAATCCCGCCGGGGCCAAAGACTTTTCACATTTGGATCACCTCAAAACTTTTATTAAGAGCAATGCCAACGCCAGCAAAGACCAGAAGTAGTCTCAGCGTCCCCAGAAAGGAGTAAGTGAAACTTCACAGAAGAGAGCGATCGCGCTTGCGTCTTAAAGGACAGTCAATCGTTGTACAACTGATATCATTTACGGTTGATTGCATTCGGGGCTGTTGTACTGCTTGATCTCCCGGTCCGGAGTAGGTCTTTTTAATCAAGGACGCGTCTCTAGTCTTTGCCCTGCCAAGCGCGTCCTTCAACGCAGCAGCTTTGGTCCAGAAGATCCGGTGATTAATTGCATGGTTTATTCTTGACACGTAAAATAATGTATCAAAAAATTAGAAACACATGAAGAATAAAATGTTCGTTTAACGTTGCAAAGCCATTGTCAATTATCCGTATCGAGCGCCACGAAAGCGGTCACCCAGGGCATGTTCACATCAAAATGTAGTCAGAGAAGTAAGCACAGAGCACGACGGCAAGCTGAGTCAGAAGTCATTTTCAGACTGAAAAATTCCTCACTTATAGTGCTGTCAGATCGACTGGAGATTTTGCTGAACTGAAAAATGCCTGGTCTAGCAATAGACCACATAATAAAGCACTTAAGAGCGGAAACGGTTCCTAATCTGGTTACACCTGAGAAGTAAGGAGCATGGGCAAACTAGGTAGAATATTTTGACTGCACAGTTTTTGCTCCTCACATGTGTTTCCAAATCGCTGATTCTAAGTTGGTCGTCGAGACTCTGCCCTTACACCTTGTCTTCTTGAGTAAGTGGCTCTATTCATGATTGGAGGCGTGGGTGGTGATGGTGCATACGGTTTTATCTGTCCCATGTGATTGGAATCCTTCTGATTGTGTGGAGACGACTACCAGAGCAACTGACGGCCGGTCTCTTAAACATGGTAGAGTAATCAACGTAGCACCAGGCTTGTTTGCTGAAAAATTGTACGTGTGCAGTGTGATATAGGGTGATAAATTAGTGTAGCTTCATTTATCTATCACCTGTGATCGTATCACCGTCGAAGTTGGTTTTATTGACCAACTCATCCCCACATCATCCCCACGGTAAATGTGGAAAGCATGCTTCCCCTGTACGCTACAACCGTCACCTCTGCCTGTTCTGTAGCCGTCCAATAATTCTAGTGAGAAAACTCTTCTGGTTTCGAACCATTTCGGTTTATTAGTACCAAAAAGACAATTTACATGAGATGCATGGTGATTGTTCTAAACTGTCCCACTAAATGCAGTGAGAAGACCTTTCTGCCCTCGAATCACCTCACTTTATTAGCGCAAAGCGCAGTTTATTTGGGAAGAAACAGTCACCATCACCTATCGTTACAGCACAAACTAATTGGTTCATACTTGCATCAATCAAGCTGTCTTCTGATTAGTCGGCTGGTGATACAACCAACTACCACTAAATGGGAATGCGTTCGCGTCTAAGCCCTTACCTGAATTCTGGACAGGCACTAATATGCTAACGCGACTTGGTCGGCTGTCAACCATGAATCGGCACATACCCTAACAGAGATCATAGCCAAATCTAGGCTCGAAAACTTGTGTTCACCTGTTATTCACAACCAAATCATCTGTGTAGTAAACTCGGTTACAACCCCAGCTGATTGATTCGGTTCAGACAACAGCTGAAACCTCTTCGCTGGCCCCAATCTTGTCCTCGATTCAGGATAGGCGAAGACATGCTGGTTGCTCGCCAAACAATCGTGCTGTCTCTTAATCTAACCAAGCCGTCTATGGGCAATGTGTTAGCCTATTTCCTCACGATGCCCATGCCTGAAAACCGATCGGATTATCACGAGTGCACTCGGCATTCCAACTGTAAAACCATTCCGAGAGCTGGGCACAATCGTTACTGTAAGGTGCGCTGCCGGGGCAACAATAACATTGTGTTGTGTGCAATAACCTGGCTGTTGTGTCCTGGCCAGGCCTAGCGTATCGTGCCATGCACTGACAGTGAACGCCGTCCACGTTTTGCGTGTATGTTCGCGTGTGTCGTGACCAGCGTGTCATGTGCCTTAAATCAACTGACTCTGAGTGCCCTTGACGCTTATTGGTTGATCGAGGTATGACCCATATTTCGTTCGGATCTATTTGTAGATTTCGGATTTTTTTACTCCTTTTCTGGTAACTGAATGTATTCCTTTCCTACCACGGTATCGTTTGGCGATTATAACACTGGCCATCCACCCTTTTGCTGGGGAGATACAATTGAGGGATATCGGTTTTGATGTAGTGGCGCAGGGCTTAAGTTCGCTCCTCACGTGCTTTCCTAAGAGCTTTTTGAAGGCATTATTGGATTGCAAATGGTAGGCTCGTGAGTGAATATGCCTGATACGGTTCTGGTGATAGATGTCCGCAAACACTGAAGCGAAGAACCGCGAACCTTTGTTAGAAGCGATAGTTTCAGGAAAATCATTTCTACTGAAAATACGGCACTTTATGGTAACGCTGATGAACGTGGTCACAAGACTCAGTGGATGGATCCGAGGCCATTTCAAATGGTCGTCTGTTAAAACAAGATAAACTTCAACAAATGAACCAGCTAAATCAACATGTGCCACAGTTTATGGCTTTTTCAGTGTACTGAATGCTGACTAGGTGATGTTTTGGTAACTGCCTGACATCGTCAATAGTCACTTACCAAGTCATCTGTGAAATCAACAGGAGGCCGCACGTGACGACAAACATCGTGGATCGTCTGGTCATCCAAATTACGTTCTCCAATCTTATCGAGTGAAATTAGGTTGCGGTCGGAATTCGTGAAACTTTATGCTTCTTTTATTTCGCCCTTTACTCGATGATGCTGGAAGGTAGCGATCGAAACCAGAGCACAGAAGTGCGAGATTAGTGGCTGAATAAATTGAAGTAAAACTGAATTCTCCAAAAACGCGGCACTGGAGTTCACCGAAATCAACTGAATCAATGCGCCGCTCATAGTCACGGACTGCATTTGCGAGTTGCTCAGGAATAGCCAGAACTTTTCCGATATGATCATTACATCCGAAGAAGGGGTCAGCTACAATCGGGCTGTGTGACCAAATATCAGAATACCGATATATTTTCTCTGACCTTCGGAGTTGACCTGTAATGAGGCTGACAGGCCTCAAGTACGGTAGAGCGCTGAGGGCTTCGGAAGCATGGCTTGAAATTGGGTGTGGCAGAACCAGGGATACCTTCACTGGCTGATGAGGTCTAGCAAAACCTACTTGATCACAAAGTTGGCAACGTGGCCGACGAAAAGTGCATTCTGAATAAAATGTCGAGCATCACAGCGACGACGTGGGGACGGTGGTGATTAAGTTGTCAGCTTGTTTGGGTCAAGCAGATGGATGAGATTTTATCGTTTCAACTTTGTAGGTTGAACTGGGCGTTTGATTGTTTTGTATCATTGCGTAATCATGCTTGAAGTGAAGTAGAAGCTGTCGTTTTGCAGCCAGTTATTTGAGTATGATTCGAGTTTTCTTCTCTACCTTAGAAAGGAGACGAGTCAGGATTTCCGAATCTTTGGAGCACTGGAGGCAGGAAATGGAAATGGGATATTTGAAACGGTCTTCTGTTAGGGAACCGCAACCAAAGCGCTTCCACTGGCCAGTGCAAATGCTATCGTGTGTGATGAAGTCGTCAAACTTCCGCTTCTATAACTGAGGACGTTGATATGTGTTATTAAACAATAAGGTCTGACCGACAAAAGTGTGTTTTTCGTTTTGTTTCCTAAGGCGTTTATTGCTAGTAGCTGAGTATGCATACTACTCAACGAATAAGTAGTTCGATGCTTACAAGGAATTATGGACGATGGAGCGACAATAAACGTGATGAGATGATACAGATTGAAGTATTGAGCTGGAGCAAGATGTGTAAACAAAGTGATCGCGTTACCGACCGAATAATGACTGACTCGAAATAGATTGGATAACGGAGATGCAAATGAACAGTTTTGTTCTGGTTTCGCCTTGATGCATTGTAATGCCAACGGTGCATATCGGTCTTTCCTGCCCTCACCGTCTAACACCGGCAGAACTGGTGGGATCGCATGATTTCTATGACATTAGTTCACCCCATTCACGGTGGACATTTGCATTAGTTACGTGGAAAGCTAAGCGAGTCAAAAGTTTGTGAACGACCGGGGACAAGATGTCCATAACTGAACAGTTCCTCAGCTTTACAAGATTCTGTGGTATATGTGCTGGCCAATGGTATATTTGGAATTTCTTTCTCGAGCCACTTTCAAGATTGCTCATCTTACATTGTTCCTCTTTACCATAGTGTCACAACGCAGTTCGTCCCACAACCACAAGCTGTGATTTTTCTGTGGCCAAATCTTGCCTTCTTTTCCATCATTCTCTGACGTAACTACTTTGTCTAAATCTTGTCACATAAATTAACCTTTACCACTCGGCAATTGTTTTGGCAACTGGAGAAATGCCTAAGACTTCAATCGCGTAAACTAACCTAGTTTCGGCTGCAGAGGACGCATCGCCGACTTCACTGCAGGTGGAGTTATGGTGGGGGGACAGGTGAGTCACATTGGACAGGACTGACAACAACGCTAACCGGGTGAGTCGCACCAAATTATCGAGAGTGGTGCGCGATAGCAAGAACATTGTATCCACAAAAGGAACAAAAATGCAAACGAACCTTAAAACACAATCTTAGCGTGAACATGGGTGTGAAAACCAGCTGTGGAAACTGTTGTGTTCGTCTTGAACAGTCATGTGCTCTCTCACACACACACACACGCCTGATCTGAATCTGGCGTAATCATGACCACATGCCTGCAGCGGTACACACGCGCACACAGTTGATGCTTGTCTTGCTTCATCCCGGACAGCACTGACCAATCAGATTGTACCACTAGTTGCACGACCTCGCACGGCTTAATCCGATTGTACAGTTGTCTTATGCTTTAGATTGTATGCATCGTTGACTCGCGCACTTGCATACGTGTTTGCCCGTTCAGCTGCTTGTCTGTACCTGTGCTTTCCGTATGTTGCCACTGACTACACTTTCATAAACGCAAATCACGTCTTTGGAGTCCCGTGTTTTCTAAACCAAACAAAATATACAGTCTGGTGGATCTATGCCCGGAAACCTATTTACAATTCAATGAAAAAATATACAAACAAATGCGAGGCACGCCGATGGGGTCACCGATTTCAGGCCTGCTAGCAGATGCAGTCATGAAACAATTCGAAGCCAAAGCACTCGAGACAATCAGACCTCGTTTGTGGATCAGATACGTTGATGATACATTTGTGATACTAAAAAAGTCTGGACTAGATCGATTTCATCAACATCTGAACACTCTCGTACCTGGAATAAAATTCACAAAGGAAGAAGAATGCGACGCAAAACTACCGTTTCTAGACATTCTGATCATGAGGCAAACAAACGGAAATCTAGAAACAACGGTCTATCGGAAACCAACGACAACCGACCGCATACTGAAATTCCAAAGCAACCACCCAACATGTCACTTGAAGAGCTGTGTGCGCACCCTATTCCACCGGGCCGACACACTGCAGCAAACCCGAACTCCGAAAAAAGGAACTAATCAGGCTTTTCAAGTTGTTCATGGCAAACGGTTACCCAAAAAGCTTCGTAAACTCTTGCATCCGAAATAACAAAAAAAAAACCAAAAGAAAAGTAGCCCAGAAAGCACGGTCGTACTACCATACATACGAGGAGCATCAGAGGCAGTAGATCGTATGCTAAAATCGTTGGGCATCAAGGTTGCCCACAAACCCGTCAGCACCCTGCGGACCGCCCTATTCAACGGAAAAGACCGTGTGGACCAGCACGATCAATCAGGAGTGGTCTACGCTATCCCATGCCTAGGATGTGATGAGGAATACATAGGCGAGACAGGTAAACAACCACGTACTCGCCTACACAAACACAAACTAGCATTGCGACGCGCCGACCCGCACTCAGATTTTTAACCACCGCGCAGAGACAGGTCACGAGGTCTAAATCGATAGCGCAAGAGTAGTCGCCCGAGCAAAGAAGAAGGGGGAGGGCATGGTCCTCGAAGCCCTCCACTCGATCAACGCGTTCAACCGACAAGTCGAGGTTGATAAGCATTACGTCACCCTGGCAAAACGGATGGCGAAAACCGAGAAACGGACAGACGAACAACACACCGAAAACGTGCGGAACCAGCCGTCCCATTCACACACTCATTCACTCATGTTTGACAACGAGTCCTAGTTTGGATCGAAACGTCACAATAAACGTTTTACAACTCAGCGTATATATATATATATATATATATATATATATATATATATATATATATATATACATATATATATATATATATATATATATATATATATCATGTATATCATGTATATATATATATATATATATCATGTATATATATATATACTGATGGTAAGTAGTATGTTAACGTGTGGACAAAATTCCCCCGGAAGCACACGACCGGTTTCGCGGTTGATGCCGCTCATCAGGTATGCGTACCCGGTACTCCTCTGCCCACTCGTCTTCATACTTGTACACTCCGATCTTATATGTTCACTAGAATCTAATTGGAATCGTCTGGAGTGTGAATGGATACTCTTCATTGAAGAGCCCACAAATGAATCACAACTGTGATTTCTCATAGTTATTCGTGTCTGAGTCACCGCTAACCCGACGAACAACGAGGCTGCATGTGCACGCGCTCATATTGATGGTAAGTATTATATATATATATATATATATATATATATATATATATATATATATATATAAAGGACGTAAAGACCATTGTTCCTTCGCGGGTTTACGCGTGTCCGATCTGAAATCTCAAAAGCACAACTTTATGAGCACTGTCCAGTAAGCGTATCATTGGGACCCACACTTACATTGATCGAACACCCAAAATAGCTGTCTGCAACGTAGCCACTACCCTGCTTCTCCAAAGAAAGAACTCTGCCCGCAGTGTTAATACTGTCTCTTCACACAAAAATTAGGAGTATTCCGTTCACCGGGAACGCTGATTGCGTAGGTCATTTCAAAAGATCACTGGAGTCTAAAAGAAGCCCCAGAAACTCTCAGTTAACAAGGCCTCCCATTCTACTCCGTCCCCTTGGCAGGGTCGGCGAAATCGTAACACACGAGCGCCAGTGGTCTTCCGCTGGGGTTGTTGTGTCTGTTCAGTCTGCAAAAATACAAGTAAAGACGAACCTCCATGAGTCGGAGCTCAGTAAGTGCATCAACAGGTACTTACACTTACATCAGTCAAACAACACAGTACGGCGACTTACAGCCTGGCCATTACACTGCTCCCCTATAGACGCTGTAAACTACATGCAAATGCGAAACGCGCTCACGGCGTGTACAAGTATGGGGCCGAGTGGGTAGAGGAGTACCGGTACGCATACCTGATGAGCGGCAACAACTGCGAAACCGGTCGTGTGCTTCCGGGGAATTATGTCCGTCCAACTCTATACCGCTTACCATCAATATACTGTATTTATAAATCAAGGGTTTCACTGAGTTTCATAACGTCAACTGATACATTTCTATCCAAACTAGGACTCGGTATCGTAAGTGAGTGGTAAAATTTTTTATCAGATTTTGCACTTTAAATAGTAACCAGCAAACTGACAGTTAACTGACGAGATCTATTTGATTACATTCTGAAGCTAATGCTAGTCGTGTAACTGGTTGCCACACTGTCAAGATTATGATGACACTTTCGAAAATGACCATAGTGGCTGTCGACACCGGTAGAATGATTTTCGTCAGCCTGATTATTGCTTTGCGTCTTTCAATTTTAACATTACGTTATACACTCGATTGAATTATCTTACCTTTATGAAACTGCATTGAAGTTAGATGAGTTTCGCCTAAATAGATGGAGTTATCATTACAATACTGTATTCGGAAACCAGTATGCTGACTGAGGCTTAGGTCTGTAGTGGTAGTGGATATTTGAAACCATTTGCTTTTCATCACTTATTGTAGAAAATTGATATGATCACACGGAGTGACCAGCGTTGATCGAATGACACAGTTCAGACCTTAAGAGACTACGCTGGTATGCGGGGATTCAACCAAATTACCAGACGATCACGAGATGTGACCCAGCGGAGAGCTAACCTCACATATCGTCTTGCTTATCAACCTCATGTGGTGCACACTCTAATCGACCTGGCACACACGACCAAAGTGGTACCGAATTTCCACGAAAGATGATATATGTTTGTATGATCATGACAGCTAGGTTGACTTCTGGAACGCCAAATAGACTGGTTACAATCAACGTCCCCGTCAAGTAAGTTTGTGAGTATTTATTTTGAAAGAGAATCAGTGCGAAGCGGTTTATCAGGTTATACCAGCCAAATAACTCTTATTGATGAAGCAAAAAATACATTGACGAGTAACAAAAATTAGTGATTCAAAAATTAATAAACTGTATCAGAAACGCAAATGAGATGTAGAATGGTTCACGGATATCGTTGCGCATAAATAATAAAATTATTTTATACAAACTAGATTTAAGCAATATATACATGTGCGGGCAAAGTTCCCCGGAAGCCAACGACCGGTTTAGCAGTTACCGCCGTCCATCGGGTATGAGAACTCTGTACCTCTCTGTCCATTCATTATCATATTTGCACACCACATAGATGTTCTTTTTATGCACAATCACCTAAATTGTGCATCAAGAATGCTAGTGGAGGCTCCCCGTAGAACTGTCCACAATGAGTCGGTGATGGTTCTTTGTCGATTAGTCGAGAACAGCGACGCCGTGTTTGCCAGTGGAAATATTGAGTGTTTCAGTAGATAATTAGTTGATCATTTTGAAGAAAGCACCCACTGAGTGTAAAATCACGATGATGAGTGGATAGAGAATTAGAGGGGGCGCAAACCTAATGAGTGGAAATAACCACGAAATCAACTGCGTGCTTCCGAGAAAGTACTATTCTATTGTATCTGGATGACAAGACTGAATTGCCCCGGAAGCAAACTACCAGTTTGGTGTTTGTTGTCGCTTATCAGGAATGCTTACGTGGTACTCTCCTACCCAGTCTTTCCTATACTTGAGCAGTCCACCTTAGGTTTATCACCTTAACCTCGTTTGAATTGCGAGGAGTGTGCATGGACGAAGAGCCCACTTTTAGAATCACAAGGTAATTCTTCGATGGTTATTTCGTCGTCTAGTTAAGAACAACCTTCACAAGGAGAACACATGGTCTCAAGTTTCGGTCTCCGATGTAAGTAGTATGTTATTACATCTGGGTGGCTTTAATTATGGTCTAAAATAGGTAACTATGCTTTTGTCTACTTGTAAAATAGTTGTTTGTAAGAATAATGGGCACCGGAAAATACGTGACTCACATAGTATGGGAAGGAAATTTAGGTAGAAACTGGGTTTTAAGTGGACAGGTGAATCATGTTGCCTCGAAAATAAAGTGGGCTACAATTTCGGTGAATTGTCAGTTTCAATGCACTTCGTGTTAGTATGAACTACACATAATTTTGAAGATGCTTACAAATCTTCTTAAGTGGAAATTCGTAAAATTTAATAAACTAATATTCAAATAAGGAATAATGTAGTATAGTTTACTGAATTTCAGAAGTAAAGAATGTGTTCCACTGCATCCGTGATGTATCCAAAAATAGTCCCAAAAGGGTCCATGGGCTGTTTCAAACGAGATTTCATTGGGTCCGTTTTAGATTATTTTGCTGACTAGGTTGGCAGTTTGTTCACATTCCGGTACTTTCCAAGTATATATATATATATATATATATATATATATATATATATATATATATAATGTACAAAGAAATAAAGGTGAAATATGGATCTCAGTGCAAAAAATGAACAGTTGCGGGGAAGACACACTGTGTGAGCATCGGCTTTCGTTTTCCAAATTACGGCCTATGAGTAGCTAAGAAAAACCGAGTTTTATTAAGTAATTCTTTCATCTTAATGCCTAATTGATACGGTTGCTGCTGGCTTGGAGGCTTCTGAAGCGATACCATAGGAGTTGAGGATGATAGAAGAATTGAGACCTTTGGATTTCCTGAATGGGGACGTACTCATTACTAGCATATTAGGATCGATCATCCAGACTGGTTGGTGAATTTGTGGATTCTGACTTGAATTTTTAGAACCGGTCAAGAGACTCATCTCGGCAGAAGCATCACTGTAGATGTTCTCTTGCAGTCGTTGTACATTGATTTTATAACGTCCGTATTAACATTTAGGCAATGTCGTGACGCACTTGCCGGGCGAACCGCGTAACCCTAGGATACTTTCGCACTACACGGTTTTGTGAGGCAGAACTATGGGACGGTCTGCTCATTTATCTCAGGCATAGTTAGCTTGAAAGTGCTCAAATACAGACTCATAGTCTACATCGACGGTAATCTAATGGTATTCGTAGACTTCCACGAAACCCCAGATGTTGCTTGTTCTATCCAATGGAGTCTAGCGTTGAAAGACAAAACGTTGGTTTATTAACGCGGAGGGACCGAGGTGATTCAGGACGAGAACTCAGGTACGTAACTTTAGTTAACTGTGTGCTCGTTTTTCCTTTGGAAATGTTTTTTAATCTGACGTAATCAACATCTCTTGAAGCATCTTCACCGTGGGTGTTTCTCAGGTTACTGTCATAGCCAATATGTAGTTGCTTGTCAGCCTCATTTTTGTGGGTTGAAGAGTGATAAACCTTCATTTTTTTCACGATGGGCAGTTCCGTTTTTTTGTATTATTTTGTCATTTCACAATTGCTGGTCTTTTTCGCGCATAGTTTGTCGTCAGCGGTTTTTCCGTTGCAGTGAGAATAGTTCACAATGACACTGTTTTTATCTGTACTTGAAGAGCATTTCTTATCAGAAGGTTTCGCAAATTCCACTGTCATTATGAGCTTGTTATATTTTCATATTACAGATTGTGTGACCACAAAATACGACGACGAAGAATATAGATTAACGAATTGGGCTAAAGCTGCAAAAGCATATTTGCAGTGTAGATTATCCATACCTTCATAAATATGATAACTGTTTCTTAAACAATATTATTAAATTGGCTATTTAGTTCGTAAGAATGGATAATGGGAAAATAAGCTGAGAAGTGGGTAAGACGGTTGGATGGTATTTAGCGCGTAGGGTTAACTAGACGAATGGCGTACGGACGCAGTTGATAACTACAGTCACTAATCAAATGATGTTTCTGTAGCGTCAGTAAACCAAAGTAGAGCCACAGAGATGTTTATACGAACCTGCAGAGCAAAGAGTATGGAGCGGGGTACGATCGGGTAGGACTCCTAAGAGCGTGTGTCATATTGACGGTCCAACCAGGAACAGCCTGGTTCGGAGTGATTAAACAAAGTTTGTGCATGGAGTGGCAATAAAGATGTTGATTCCCGGAAATGAATGCAGTGTCACTACAAGCAAGTATGGACCACCCATTTACAGTGGTTTTTTCATCTGTTGGGCGGGGCCCAACGTGATTTAGAGTGGGAGCCTGTAGTATGACTCAAAATTCTAATAAAGTAGCCCAGCATCAGTCCAACGAGTCTTTGGGGATTCGAATGCTTCTACAGCAGCCTAGTACTGTACGGCTTCATTATCAGTATTCAGCCAATCAGGTGAAGTTGCGAGTGACGTCTGATGATGTGATTTCCCTCCCTCAATTGAAATCAGAAAAGACGACAGACGTTGATGGATTTTGCGGGTAAATTGATGGTCCTGTTAGACTGACAGCAGATGGGAGACCGGGAGTGCTAATGACCGGAGTCCAAGAAGAAGTGTGCGCAAACTTAGCAGAACTGCTTGGAATGAAACGGCTATGAGCCAAAACAGGATGACACTGGGTTGAATTAAACAAACAGACTTCAAACAACCAATCAGTTGAAGAGACTGAAGCTAACCTGAGTTCTAAACCCACCAAAGAAACTGGCTAACCTTTGACTGGCTAGTTACGTACCTTAAGTGATGACTGGTGACAGTCACCCGTATATCACGTGTCTTCTGGAACGGACCTACCTGTCCTGGACGTGGGTAAGTACTTTGAGATACAGGTGTGCCTAACTGTGTGCCACTTCACGTAAATAGAAAGACTGGTACTTTGAGTTAAGATGTAAAACTATCTACAGCTAGTGGAAGACCTGATATCGGAACTGGACGAGCTCCTGTGGAGTGGCCATCATTCGGATAGCAGACCTGTGGTGACATGGACCGTTCTGGGGAAATGAACGTTCTCCGGATATCATTTTGCTTTTCTTTTCTCTACTATCTTCCCTGATGCTTAACTTCGACTATACTGTTTTCCTCCAGTTGCGTATGTTTTACTGAACTAACCTTCGCGATGGTTCCAGCGATCCTGCCTTTGACACACTTTCAGTTTTTGCCGACTGAACGCTTTCGGTTCGCTTTTATCTTCGCCGTTGCTTCTGTTTGTTTTCAGCGTATTTCTCGTATCGGTACTATTTCGATGTCACGACTCGTGGAATACACTGTCACATCTGTCTGACAACTCAAGTCTTTTCAATTCATTCGATTGAAGGGGTTTCGCGGGTAGTTGGCTTTGAAACCTGATAGAAGACAAGTCCCTAAGCCGCCAGTTGGACGTCTTCTGTAAGGTCCTTCCTCCAGCACTCGATTTGTGCGACAACAGCTGATTGCCCTTCTGTTGTATCATGTCCATCCTTCGCCAGAATATCCATTCATGCCATAATCTGCATTACTTGATAGTTTCACTGATGCACTTAGTTTATATGATTCTATCAGATCACCACCACATTTTCACCTCGTCAACTTTGTTACTAACCTGCCCTACTCTCACGCCAGACTCCGATTAACCTAAACAAATCCGTCATATAAATCTCATTTCCTTCTCAGGTCAACTTCCGAGATTGGGCATTTACGCCACACCGCAGTATGAGTGCATTTTCTCCAATCTTTCACTCAACATTAAGTATCCATAGTCCGGGTTACTCGATCTTCTGCATCATTTGTACACTTCTCCTCACGGAGTACGTCACTATTCCTTCTGAAATCCATTTCTTCACTTTCCGGGACGTTAGAAATCCTGGTTCAAACATACGTTCATCTTGACCACTTCTTTTGCAAAATATTTGCCAGTGCTTTTTAGATAATTTTTTGTCAAGATATTCCCGATTGTAAATTTAATTCGACACTGTCCGAATTCCTGATCATTTTTTCCGTTTCTTGTCCTATTTCCTTGTGTACGCCAACTAACCAACCAATTTCACTCGTTCCTGGATGATATTGTAACAGTCCACAGAGAAAACACAAATTGTCAGTGCAGGATTATAACCGGGAAAATGTGGCACAAAGTCAGTTTCCACGAATTAAGTGTAGCGGGTATCAAGTTCTTTCTTTTTGTTTATCACATTGTTGTTTTAACTGACAGCTGACTGTCAATCGTGGTGGCCATTCGACTGTTGCACGTGCCAGATACACGCACGCTCTCGCAATACTCTCTAATCACTTCCTGTCTATTTACCATGTTATCCATCTCATGGGTCGTGAGAGGTGAGGCTCTGGTTACCATGCCGGCATTATGCAAAACATAACGGTGACGGATGGGTGGTCAGCATAGTAGCAAAGACTAACGAACGAGTGGAAATAAGGAAACAGCATGGTAAAGTTTAACCGACCTTACATTCCCTGCTAGCACAAGTGGCGTAAAAAGTCGCGGGCTACTTGTGTATTTACGCACTCTTTCCCTCAGCTAACTAATCTGCGATCTGATTGGTTATGTTGCGTAGATGCTCGGGCTAGTGTCTCGTTCTTTTGCCGTCTACCAATGGTGAGAAAATGCATTGGAAACACAAGTGCACCTAGTTGATCTCGTATTTCAGCTTACCAACAACCAATGAATTGATGATACACTTTCGCCGCGCAATGTCGGCGCACCCGAAGGAGGCTGTGATACTCGACAAATTTTGTCCAGATGTGAGCACGTGCTACTATAGTAGCATAACAATAGTCGGAAAAATTGTTGACTGACACTGCGAGAAATAAGTTCCCTTTGTGCATCAATTGAAATAGCTAACTGGGGTTGAAGGAAAGAACCAGGTGTAAATGACTCCCATGAAATTCGAAGTTCCTTCCAGTACACTGTTCCAAATATGCTACCGTAGTATAGTAGCAATGGTCAACGCAAGATGCATGCTAGGTAAAATGTGTTTCAAATGAGGTTCAATTAAATTAATCGTATCTGAAGAGAATAAGTAGTGGCAGGTGATTTATCAGTATCAAAATTAATATGCCGATATCGTAAAATAAACTGTTGTTCAGCTGATTCTAATGAATTAGTTTATATTATTTGGTCGGTCTTATTTTTGCAGTCACTTCTATCGTTTCGGTTTCATTTCAGGAACTGTCAAATGCTCTAAAGGTACGATAACGAAGGATGAAAGTTCATGGTCACTATTCATTGTAAAAAGTGATACTTATTATTCCTAATGTTTTGACTTCTTATGAAGCTGGGCTTTCGTGAGCAACCCCGAACTGACTCAGCTAAATGATGCATGCAGAATTTTGGTTAAAACAATAAACTAAATTCCGTTGGGAGACTGCAATATGAATGGATCATCATGTATAATACAAATTATTTCCCTTCAGTGACCATAAATTGCACGGGTGCAACGCCAATTGACGATTTACTGTCTTCTCCATTTACAGCCGCCTGGGATCCATAAAACTAAACAAGCCATCGTGACCAAATTGAAAAACTAAAAATGATATGATGGCATTGCATGAATAAACAGTGTAGTTTCATTCAACGTCCAAAGAACCTATCGTTTCTTTCCACGTGGATAACTCGCTTAATAAACTTTACTGGAAAAACTTTCATTGTATATAATGAAAGAAAGGAAATAAACAAATGAGTCAGAACAGAATAGAGTCACTAAATACCCCAGCCTCGTATTATGTGTCAATATGAAAAGCTGTTCCTAATATCCAGCAGTAATGTACGTGATCAGAAACGAGCTCGTGAAGCAGGCTTAAATGAACCTGCTTCACATATACTAGTCTAAAAATCCCTACAATGAACTTATTAGGCTGCGTGTTACATTTTAAAACCAGGGGAACAATGGAAGATTTTTTTTCATTGTTCTGTGCTACGGAATGTAAATGACCTATACTCCATCAGTGTGGAATATAATACCGGATAACTGCGGACGAATTCAAATTTCACACAAATGTTTCATACCGAATGAACAAATTCGTGCTACTGTTATTGGTGATACCAGGTTAACCGCCTGCTGGATAACAACAAGCTTTGCAAGTTATTTATTAACCAGTCCCTTATCCAATATTCCAGCTCTTCTCATAACCGCTGGAAAAAGGTAAATATTGCTGAACTTCCAGGAAACAGATAATAAGGTTTGCCTCTTAAGGAACTATCTTCAAGATGACCATAAGGTCATTGAAAATTGTAGCACGATTTTTCTTATATCGAAAGAGGTTTTTCGTCAATGTCCTGTCCCCTTATACGAAACTTTTCATTCTGTTTATAACAGTCACTCTTATTTCATGGTAGGACCACGAAGGTTGTAAAAAATTGGCAGGTAAAACGTGAGATTCCCCGGTATATTTTTCGGAATTACACCAACACAGACATCAAATTTAGTTGTTATTGTTAGCACTTTGTGTTTTGGGTAATAATGTACATCTTATATATAATGTAAATATCAAAATATAAGGGAATAAACCACCGTACCCCACCATAAGAAACCTTCGACGAGTGATGAAATTGCTATGTTAACAAATATGTCTGTTTTATAACCTCCCTAATAATAGTTCATGGATCAGAAGTAGCTACAGGTTAATCACTGAGTTTGTCTGACAGGGAAGGGTGTGAAAAGTGATATTTCGGGGGGAAATTAATCAGTTTTGCCAAAGTGCCTTTGACCGTTACAATGTACGGTTTTGTTATACCGTACACAAACAGTATTAACACGTGCATTCACGTGAATAGCAAGAGCAGTTCAATCGCCGTGATATTTCACGACCATTCTAACTTGCCCCGAAATGTAAGTTCCCGGTTTACAAACAACCGGTGTTTCAGTTAGTAAAAGGAAAGAGCCCCCTGAACCACAACAGGTACTTCGAGACCAGTGGAATAACAACACGAAACTACCACGAACTGAATGTACACCAATGTTGTTACTTCATATAATCCGTTGTGAAAGCATCTCGTCTAAAAGACCCAAAGATATACTCTTAGCTTCTCTAACTACCTTATCTCGGTCACATGTTTTCTTGGCTTTATGTTTGTTTACTACACCTACTTATAATGCCGTCGCCAGATATTTTTCATCGAAAAAGTAACAGCTGCGTAGTTAGTGTTATCGTTCTACACTATGAAATAACAACACCTTGTGTGACCTTGTGAGTTACCGCGTGGTTTGAATTTCCGAATTGCTCTCAGCGATAAGCATTTTTGCGTAGTTTGGTGGAATAACACACGTTATTTCGCCCAAACTAACGTATCCTAATTAGTACTTGGGTACGCGTACTTTTTGAAGAGTTCACTCTCTTCAGAAGAGTTTATTCTCTTCAAAAACTGGGTATACTTTTTGGTGTCCTTTTAAGTGTTTTTTTGTTGGTGTCAGTGCAACTGATACCGGACAACATCTTTTTGTGGCGCTTTTTCTAGTGTACCGTTTTTGTGGAACTTTGTAGTGTGCGGGTTTGCTGCACTTGCCTTGGTGTACCTTTTGTGTCTGTTTAAAAGGTTGTGTTATTGTCCCACAGGAGTTCGAGACGGTATTTTCAAACAAATTCGACCATCACTGCCGAAATGAATGGGACAGAGGTTGATCCCATTGGTCAGGCAGTAAGCTGTGGGAACAAGGAATGCACGGACCTGGTGCAAGATGAGGGAATTCAATGCGACCAGTATTGCATTTGGTTTCATCAAAAGTGCTCCAAGCTGGAAGAGAAGGACTTTGAACTGCACATCATGTACGCATAACTCAAGTGGATATGCGCCCACTGCTTTGCGTTTGCAAGCGAGTGCTCGCGCATAATTCGAGGCGAACTAGGGAAAGGGGACACGAACATGAAGCAGGAACCAAGACCAGAGAGAGCCAGTTCGATCCATAGCCTAGAGGGAAAGGAAAACCGGGTGCCAGAGCAGAAAAGTAAAAAAGACAACCCAATCCAAGGGGCAAAGAAAGCAAAGAAGTAGTAAGATTCATCAATGTGGAAAAAGCCTCCTGACGGAAGTTGAATCCCTCAAGGAGCAGGTCACACTCCTAGATGCTGAAGTGCAACGCATGAAACGTGACACTGAGGTCATGGCAGACAGAAGTAGAAGACTGCTACTTCACAACCTTAGGGAGAACGTCGTAAAAGACGGTAGAATCAGGAAGGAGGAAAACCGCCGGTATGTGACTGAGGTTCTTAGGATGGCTGGCCTACCTCCTACGACACCAATAGTCAAGTGCCATCGAATAGGGCTATGGCGTGGAACACAACCAGCGCCGCCACGACCCCTGGTAGTTGTGTTCCACAGTGTCTACTGGGGGGGGGGGAGGTATGGTGCTTTCCAGGGCGGGAGCAGTTGAGGGCAACAAGCAGGGAATAGTTAGGGTTACACCTGACAGCCCAGCGTTTGCCAAACCGGGTAATGCCATAGTCTCCCTGAGAACGGGCATACATGATCTTGAGGCCGAAGCTACATATAGCGAAACTGGAGATGACCCCTCTTGGGAAGTCATCACCTAAGGCCCAAGGAGTAATCCAGGTACCAAAGGTGGCTTCAGGCGCCGGTAAACAAAAAGCCAAAGATCAGGAAGTTCGAAAGACCGAAAAGAAGGGGACTCACAGGGCATTCAGTCCGGTTGGTGTTGAGAACTTGCAGCCAGCCGGCTCGACTCTAAAGGAGACTCCCAAAAAGTCCTCTCTGGTGCAACCAGCGAAGTTGGAGGTATCAGAGGGAAAAGCCGAGAAAACCAGTTGGGCTGAGGTGGTCGCAAGACCATCCCGGGTCAGCGGTACGGCGACTCAAAAGGGGGTAACGTCCTTTGTGCTTGTCCGGCCTGACACCGGGTCGACGGGTGGAAAAGAAAAAGCCACGCAACTCAGAGTGTCACTCGATATGCAAGAGGCAGCTCCGCCGACACCTAAAGAGGCAAAAACGGGGCATCACCTCGGAGATTGCGCCCAAGGGTACCCTAGCCCTAGAATTAGCAATGAAGTCAGTAACGAGGACCAGGGAACCGTCAATATGGTACACCAAAACCTGCAGTCTCCCAGAAAAAAGAGGGGAGTTGACGGCTAGGATCGCGGAGTCTGATGTCGTTGCGTTGACGGAAAATTGGATGAAGCCATATACTGACATGCTCTTCCAGGGATACGCTGCCTACAGACAGGATGGAACAGATGGAAGGCATGGGGGCGGGGTGGTAATTCTAATGCGGACCGACATAGGCCATTGGGAGGCTCCGTTCAACTTAGTCTCCGGTAATGTACAGGCCAGATCCTGCTTTATTAGGATCGAGGGGTGTACAGTATGCATTATCTGTATCTACAGGGCACCGCTAGCAACAGATGTGGAAGACGTTGAGCTCTTGCAAATGCTGGACGCGGTGCTGGCACAGACAAAGGAGTTCATCTCATTAGGGGATCTCAACCTACCCGAAATTAACTGGGAAAGCGGGATCGCACCAGGGGGATCAACGGGCGACAAGTTTCTGCACTTACGCAGCATGTGACACAGGCCACTAGACACAGAGATGGACAGCACCCGTCTCTCCTTGACTTAATCATAACACGGCACTATCAGGACGTTAATTAAATTAAGTGGGAAGAGCCGCTTGGAAAAAGTGATCATGTAGTCCTAAGGGTCACACTAAGACTAAGCAAGGCGCCAAAGGAAAGCGCGTTACCTCGGCGCTATGGGAGAATCAACATAGGTGAACTAAAGAGGGCGGCGGAGGAAATTCGGTGGATACCGAGACACATAAATGCCTCCGTAGAGGAACGTTGGGAGACCGTCAAGATGGGGCTACTGGAACTTACAGATGAGTTCGCACTCCTGACGGTGGCCAACAGTAGAAATCTACCCCCACGGTGGAAGTCAAAAGTCCGCAAGGCCATAGTTATTCGTAGGCAACGATGGGCGGCGTACAAGCTGTACAGAACTCAGGGAGCATGAAATAGCTATAAGATGGTCAGAAACAGAGCTCAAGAGATCCAAAGAGTGGAGAAATATTCCCTCGAGCGTCGGTTAGCTGCGTCGGTCCGCCCAAACCCAAAGCGATTCTACGCCTACGTGCAATCTCACCAACGTATGAGAGAGAGTGTAGCAACGTTGGAAGGAGCACAGGGACGACTAGCTCTAAACGACGAAGACAAGGCTGACATGCTCTTGGCATTCTTCAAGAGCATATATCGACCAGAAAATAGTTTGGAGGAAAGAATGGAGGGCCCCCAGGCGCCTTCAATACCCGAATTTAGTGTAGGAGAAGAATAAGTGTACGCGGAGTTAAAAACCCTGAATAGAAATAAAGCAGCAGGTTCAGATGGGATTCATCCAGCAAACGTTCGGCCTCTGGCCGAGGTCCTGAAGGCCCCGGTGACGAAACTGTATGAAACGTCACTTTAAGAGGGAATTGTGCCGGGAGACTGGAGGAGAGCAACAGTGGTAGAAATTTACAAGAGTGGACCCCGGCGAAAGGCGGAAAATTACCGGCCAGTTAGCTTGACTTCGGTACTGTGTAAGTGCCTGGAGCGAATAGTCAGGAAACAGATCTCTAGGCATTTGGTTCAACACAGCCTCATATCAAATGCTCAGCATGGGTTTGTGGCAGGGCGATCCTGTCTGACGAATCTCCTGCTGTTCCTCGATGAGGTAACCAAGCGTCTGGACGAGGGGCAATCGACTGCGGTCTGCTACTTGGACTTCAGCAAGGCGTTTGATTCTGTGAACCACAGATTTCTGGACGTCAAACTGCAGTCCACGGGAATTGTTGGAAAGGCAAGACGATGGATAAGTAGTTTCTTAGCGGGGCAAACCCTTAATGTTAAGGTGGGGAGTCATGTTTAAAAACCGGCAGATGAAACAAGTGGGGTGCCACAGGACTCGGTGCTCGGCCCTCTGCTGTTCCTCATTTTCATCAACGACCTAGCACGTGGGCTTACAAACCCCACCTCTATGTTTGCCGATGACGTCAAGATAGCTGGAGTAGATATAGAACTTGACGTGTTAGCAGTACAAAACTGGGCACGCAAATGGGACCTTCCACTAAACCTTACCAAGTGTCAATGCTTGACCACAAATACAGGGGCTGGTGAGAATGGTGTGGGTTCGTTGCAAGTGGTCTGGCAGGTCAAAGACTTCGGCGGTATAATGGACAACAGCTTTAAGCCGTCAAAGCAGTGCACCTCAGCAGCAAATACGGCCAGGAGAGAACTCTTTCGAGTTAGATCCATTATGTCGTGTAGAGATCCGGAGATTTTCGTCCCGATATATCAGGCCATAGTTATGCCGCATATGGAGTACTGCGTGCAGGCCTGGGAACCGTACTACCAGAAAGATATCGACTGTCTGGAGAAAGTGCAAGGGCTAGCCACTAGAATGGTGGCTGGGCAAAGGGGGTTTAACTACACAGAGCGTCTCCGTGCCCTAGACCTATTCTCGATGGAAAGACGGAACATTCGCGGGGATTTGATAGAAACCTTCAAGGTAATGAAAGGACTGTCAGGAATAAGACGAGAAGACCTTTTCTCTCTGACCCCCGAGAGGGGTACAAGGGGGCATAGCCTTAGATTACAAAGGAGGCATTCGAGGCTCCAAATTAGGGCAAAGTACTTCTCAAATAGAGTGGTACCCTATTGGAATAAGCTCCCGGAGGAGGTCATAAACACCACAACCGTGAAGGCTTTTAAGAGAGCAGTAGACCTATGTTGGGTGGCAGTACACCCCAAATTATGTTAAGTAGCTTTTAGGGTCAGATGCAATTTACTTATTGTTTCCACCTTACTCTGCCAGGGCTGCTACTGCACAAAAGTTCTGCCTTTCAGTAAAAGAAAATCAAGCAGTGTTGGGAGCTACGGAAATGCGCCGAAAACACAACTATCTGGACACACGATTGACTCCAGCCACACCAAGTCCTGGGCAAACTGAACTGAACTGAACTGAAGGATGGTTGCTAATAGAGCCAAAGGAAACGGGTTCTGCCAAACAACCCACTCAGACAACGATGATCTGAAATCACTGAACTAAGGACAAAAGTTTTCCTAATGGGGGATAATTTACGGTGCACAAAACTCCGTTTGTAATATCCCGAAGTATGTTAAGAACGACGTAGAAATTGCAAAAGAATCACCGGTAAAGTATTTTGACAAATCATGGAGTTCTCTGCGTTCTACTTCTACATTTTATTACGTAATCTCGTTTTCCGTTAAAGGTGGTTGTCCTAGGTTCTCAGCTTTACCCAAAACTGAGGACGGTACTAATTAGTACTGTCCTCGGTTGTTCTTGCTGGCTTCACAGGTTTGATGTGACACACTGAAAAAGATAGAAGGTATTCGTTTGTACTTTATGCAGCAAATTGCGAATTTCATAAAATTGCGTCCCCTTTCAATAGGTTCCATCCCCGGAGCCACAGCTCTCCCTCGCTTTATAGGTACCCCCAAGTCTAACTGTGTTGGTGGTAATGGGCACGCCATGTGGTGAGTTACACCCTGATAAGGTTTTCGTTTTTGGAAGTGAGCCACGAACGATGATAAACAATGCTGAGTTGCGTCACGAATGGTACAGGTGGTATCTGGTAACACTTTTTCAAATATGAACTGTCCTCACCAATGTTTCGATAATTTGGCTGGTATGCCCCTGTGAGCACCGACTTGTGGAGTCACACCAGATCATTTGGCCGCAGTGGTGTGCCGAACTCCTTCTTGTCGTAGTACTCCTTTTGGCATCATTGTGCATCTTAGAGATGAATACGTGCCAACTCCTCCCCTCGTTTGGTGGAATCACGGGGAGACTGCTTACGTACTCCGCTATCGAAGAAGGTAAGTTATTTGTGATAGTTAGACATAAATCTGTGGGTAGATAGAGCTGTCGGTCAGTCCATAGAAAGCTTAGCGGCTGGCTCGTCGCCGGATGCATAGTACTACTATAAGCTAGCGTACAACTAGGCACTTTCATATCTCAGTCATCGTTCCTCTCAACAAAAGGTTTCAGTAATCCAATAAGCCCCCTGTTAGTGCTTTCCACAGAGCCGTTGCCTTGTGGATGGTAAGGCGTGAGTGTTTTATCAGTGACGGGTGATCTACGCATTTCAGAAATGAGAAAGCTCCCGAAATTCGGTTCTTTGTCAGAAGGTAGTTGGCAGGGTGCACCCCAAAGGTAATTCCGTTTTGGAAGTAAAGCATGAGCTCACTAGTGCTCGTCAGTCGTACAAAAAGAGACTCTCCTCACACCACTCAGTAAACTAGTTAACTAATACCAAAATAAGTTTGTTACCCACATGATTTACCGGTAGCGAGCCAACTATATCCATACCTACAATTTTGTTCGGGAAGCCGACGACAATCAGCTGAAGGGGGACTGGATGGTTTATTATGGGGTCTTTGAGGCTAGCGCACTCTTCGCACTTTCTGCAGAAGTCCGTAATATCTCTCCGTTGGTATGACCAATAAAATCTCAATCTGGCCGTGTGTTCTACTTTGTTAACACCAGCGCGGCCCAGTTCGGTGTGCAGTACCGTGTACCATGGTCCGCGGAACCACGATTTGGATAACTTGGTCCGTATTGGAACACAGGTGGTCGCCCTCCTTCTTCAGCGAGTCCCAGAGGCTCCATAAGTGTTCTGTCCGTAAATTAAAATCTGTCATCTCTTGGCGCGTTGGTTTCTCACTTCCGGTTTTCACTCCATCATAGATTACCTCTGTGCCGGTATCTCCAGCTTGCGTCACCTTATGTTGTTCTCTAGTACTTTCACAGAGACTAGCCTGTGCCACACAATCCATGGGGCTTGATGGACAATAACCATGGTTTCTCACTGGTCGCATGGACATAGCTTCTGCATTCGTACGGCGCTTCCTGGTGGATGTTCGGAAACAGACAAATTCCTGAGGCTGCACTTGTCAAAGTGTAATTTGTTCCTGAGGTTCTCTTAAATTTTGTAGTCACAAAAGCGACTGATGGTCATTACGGCCGATTAGGTAATGATGATATTTCTCAACGAATGTCACTTAGGCTGGCATTTCTTCCCTGGTAGTGCAACAGTTTTTCTCTCGTTCAGACACAGCTTTACCTCCATATTCTATTGCGTGCTCCCGACCATCGGTACCAGATCGGAATAACACCTCCCCGATAGCACTGTCACTGGGATTGGTATTTAAGATGAACTCACCTGCATTTCCTGACAGGTCCGAAAAAATCAATAATCGCAATGATCTTCGGAAAGCATTAAACGGTAGGGCAAGCACCAATGACCACTGCCTTTCTCACCATGTTGCACATACTATTAGAAAGTATGAATACACAAGACGGGCAGAGAGGGAACTCACACGGGAGGGAAAAGGAAAGAACTTCTCATAGATAGCACACGGAATATACCGTTTAACCTTACAAACAGACATTGATCAATCATTCTGATTTGACAGGACGTGGCAACACGATTCGCCACTGTTCGCGGTTCGCAGCAATATCCTTCATTGTATTCAGCCAATTCGTAGGCGGATCTTTTGGACCTCAACCATGAAGACGTAAGGCACCTAATTTTCCTAAGTTCATTGCACATTTTCTCATTCCCCGTTACCAAGTCATCTGTTTACCTCCACGTGGCTTCTTTCACTCCTTAGGAGGAACGAAAAACAAGGCAAGGTATGGTAGACGTGTGTTTGCCATACGTAACACATGCTCCAATCAACGAGTCTACTAAACTGGATACGCTGTGATAGAACATTCTCTGAACTGGTACCCAATACTCGATTTCTGACCTCAGCATTGCAGACCCGGTCATCCCATCCAATCTTGGCGATATTACACAGACATCGATGGTTGAAAACCCCAAGGGGACGAATATCTTCGGCACGCAGACCCCAAGTCTCGCAACCATACAACAAAACTGAACGTACCGTGGCACAGTACGCATAACGTTTCAACTTCAGCGAAATATCAGGTCGGCGCCACAAGTGCTTCAGTCTAGTGTGCGCCGCTCGAGCTTTGGATATACGCGTTTCCACTCCCACTACTGTGCGCCCGTCCGTCGTCACGCTGCTACCGAGGTAAGTGACACGGTCGACAATTTCCAGCACCTCGCCATCGAACCCCAATTTAGGGGCCTTTGATGTCCAGTCTTGCAAAATCGGTCTATACTTTGAAGGAGCAAACAGCATGCTAGATGGAGGCACAGCTCTTGTGATTCTATCTAGTACACGTTGCGCATGTTCCGTGCATTCGAAAAAGGAGACAAGTTCGTCTGTATAATCTAGGCCATACAGATTTCCACGAGTTCCTAGTTCGCCACTCATATCCTGGAGATTTAGCAAAGCCTTCTCCTTTATTTTCTTCCATGGCGAAGTTGAACAGGAATGGAGAAACTGGACATCCTGTCAGACACCGGTGGTCGTTTCGAACCGACTAGACAGTTCATTGTAAACACTTGCGCGGCCAGGAGTATGGCGATACTACAATGGCAGTAGATTCACGAACTTCGGTGAATAGGACTAAAAAGCACTGTTCGACCGACGGAATCGAAGGCACCTCTAGATTCAAGGCAAACCACTATTGTCGGTTGACCGTGCGTGTGACGCGTCTCAAGTATTTGACGGAGTAACAATGTGATCGATGCATCCTCGACCTGAGCGCAATCCGGTCTGCTGTTTGTGGGCGTTACTGTCGCGAGCGGGAGTGAGACGGCGTAGAAGAATCGAGGCTAATACTTTGGTGACTGTCGGAATTAGGCTAATCCCACCATAATTACTACAATCACTGCGTACTCCCTTCTTGAACATGGGTATAACCAATGACTCGCCCCATAATAACGGGATGCTTTCCTCCTTGTCAGAGTCACGGATCACTGTGGTAAATTATTTTACCAACGCATCACCGCCCACTTTGAAAAGAACTGGAGGAAGTTGGTCGGGACCGGCCTTATTCCCCTTTATTATCAAATTCATGACTCTAGTTCCACTTCCGATGGGGGCTTAAGTGATACTCCACAAGGAATCGCTGTTTTTGATGCCGGATCAACCACATCAGCACGTGGCCAGCTGAATTGCTCCTTGAAGTAGTCGACTCAATGGTCGAGCCTTTACTGCTCGCCATGAATAGGCTCTCTATTTCTATCGCATATGGTTTCACCGACCGGGATTTGCCGTCTACTGGTGTCGCGATTTTTTGAACAATCTTTGAGTGTTATCTGAAACCGCCGCTATTTATATTTTTTTGTGACTACAATGACCCACCAATTTTAGCGATCATTCTGAAGGCTTTTCATAACTTGCTTTTGTATATACCTTCGTATCTTATTCACCTCCTCACTGTTCGGGAGTGGCGTTTTTGCTTCATTGGACTGACCGACTCCTGAGAAATCTAGTGCCCTTGGGGGAAATCGGATCTAGGACCACACGCAAAATCTGCTGCCACATGCCTCCCCTGTTTGATATGAGCCCAATGTTCATCTACATTAGTGTTCATTGTAGTTCCTAGCTCGTGCACATTTTTGTTCATGACGGGTGCGAACTTCTGAATCACACAAACTTTGCACCGTAACACGCAGGGGTAAAGCTCTTACGACGAGGCTAGCACGTGTGTGATCCGCAAGGGTACAAAAGGAAAAACTTCACGAGCTGAGGCCCGGTATAAGTATCAACGGCACCAGCACTTACATCAAACGAACAACAAGATGTCAGCTTCCAATCTGGCCGTTACATTACGGCTAACCGGATTTGCGGTTAGCGTTGATGACCACGGAGATAGATAGTTGAATCAGATTTCTTGAGACTTAGGCATGCGTTTCAGTGACGCAGCAGACGTCAGTCTTCAGAGGGTCTATTGTGAGCGCTAGACACGTCTGCTGAGTAGCCTGCATGTGTGTACGCACGTTAAAGGAGCCGAGATTCCGAGGCTGACGAGGCTTGAGAAAATGTGAGTTACAAGAAAGAGGAAAATGCATGACAATTTTTGACAATGAATCTTTGCGAGCATCGACCGTGCTATCAGTAGGAGCATTATTGGTGGATAGAGGGATCTAAGAGAGGTGGTTGGGGACAGGAGACAAAGGTTGAATAAAAGAGAGGGGATTCTGTGCAGTAGCCCACTTACCACTACCCACCCTGCTCGATGCAATGGGCAGTGTGGTCCTGATTATCCTGTTCGACGACCGACGCAGCATGGAATTCTTTCTGTTAGTGCAGTTCATGTGAGATGTTGGACTGGTACTGCTAGGGTGTCCAGCCACAAAGCAGGAGAACGATCAGGGTCCTCGTCCAAAGCCTTTAGTTCTAACAAGAACCAGTCCGCAATGCAGTGGGGTGGCTGAATGAAATCCCATTTGCCTGGATCAATTATTCTTCCACTGATTTTGCCCGACTGAGTTAACTCAGCCAGCTCAAATGGACCCCCAACCTAGAGGACCGGGAGACTGGACTTTGTCTGGCCACTACCGACTGACCTGTCGAGAGTAATTGTATCTCCCGTTTAAAAAGCCATCCTGTATAGCTGTTTGGGTCATGGAGGCACTTAAGCCGTCACACCTCGTCAAGGTGCAGTTTCGTCCTGACGGCCCAAACCAATACAGGTGACAAACACAGCTTGGAGCGCGACTGTCGAAAGACTGTCCCACAATGCTCATCTCAAACAAACCTGGTGTTTTTGTGATGATTGATCATAAAGCAGTTTTTCATTATCACGCTTTTGCATCTTACATATATGTGCTAACATGGATTGTGTAAGTAACTACCGGCCGTTCGTACCTCAAACAGATGTGTTCTACTGTTTATCCAGACTTAGGATAATTGCCACCATTCATTCACTGCATTGGGATTTCACCTTTTTTCTCAAGGAGGACAGTAAGCGGTGCAGCGAGCTCTGCAAAGTTCCCTTGTAGCGAAACAACTATAAAACGGCTCCGAAACCGATCGGAATTTGGTCGGTTTTGGAGAGGATTTTACTATTGCGCCAATCGATTTTCGGTCGGTTGTCAGTCGGTTTGCTTAGAAGCCATTCTATGTGGATCAACACTGAATTGATACGAAGGGAATCAACGATCGGAATAATGTGCAATGATTAGTTGGCGTTTCATTTAAATGCATTGGTTTAGTTCATCGAAATGCCCTGAAATACCTCGGTATAGATCACTCTGTTCCATTCCCTCGAAATGGGTAAAATAAGGACAACTAATCGGAAAATCCTAAATTGGGAGAAATAAATAAGCATCGCAAAACATAATTTAAGAAAGTGACTGAAATTACCGAAGTATATCACGTATTTCAAAAGATTGGAACAAACCCCTCGGAAACCGTTCACGAACCTTTCACAAAGTGTCCAGAAATCGGTCAGAAACCACTCAGAAATTGTCTGAAAATCAATCGGCTTTATAGTGAAAATCGCTCAAAAATCGGCCTAAGACCGATCGGTTTCGGAGCGGTTTTTGGACGGTTTGTGTAAGGTTTTCGAGCGGTTTGTTCCAATCTTTTGAAATACGTGATATACTTCGGTAATTTCAGTCACTTTCTTAAATTATGTTTTGCGATGCTTATTTATTTCTCCCAATTTAGGATTTTCCGATTAGTTGTCCTTATTTTACCCATTTCGAGGGAATGGAACAGAGTGATCTATACCGAGGTATTTCAGGGCATTTCGATGAACTAAACCAATGCATTTAAATGAAACGCCAACTAATCATTGCACATTATTCCGATCGTTGATTCCCTTCGTATCAATTCAGTGTTGATCCACATAGAATGGCTTCTAAGCAAACTGACTAAAAGCCCACCGAAAACCGATGTTAAAAATGGGCTGGGTGCTACCAGGGTTCCTAATTAATGGACGGCAATAAGGAGCCAAGCCCAGAAAATTTCGTAGTTCTGAGACGGAGCGAGGAATGGGCCTCTTTAGGACTTTCCCGACTTCATGAGAACCCGATTTTACTCCATAACGAGTTACTGTGCCCCAAAAAGGTAACTTCCTTCAGAGGAATTTTCTTTTTGAAGGCTCCAACTTGAGGCCTGCCCTTATAATTCACTCCAAAATTAGTTTCAGATTTTTAGGTACAATTCGGTTGTTGTTCCATGTCTCGAAACATCATCAATGTAAACAAGAAACTCCGAAGGAACTAGATTCGTCAGCACCATTCATCAGTCATTATCAGCAGGTGCTCCCGTCAACCCGAAAGGCGTCGTCTAGAATTTGTACAAGCCTGATGGAATAGTGAGAGCTGTTTCTTCCTTGCCTTCGGTCTCATATTCCACTTGTCAATATCCTAATGCTAGATCTAATGCACTGAAGTAACGTGTACCCCCAACAGCGTCAAGCAAGTCTCCCATTATCGGTAAACGGAAGAAGGCTTTTGCGGTGAGTGAGTTTAGTTTTCGACAATCTACACACGACCTCACCTTGCCACCCCTCTTATAACCTTTACCGTACATAGAAGCTGAGAAGCTCAAATAGCGTAGTTACCATGCATTCCCTTGACGATTTGCCTTACCTCTGCTTGGTGGTGAATTGGGGTCCGCCTAGTGACCATTTTTATAGGTTCGGCATCTCCCGCGTCAGTACTCCGCTTTTTTTTTTTATCTCACTTGTCCTACCCAAGTTATCGCCTTCTCACATGAACGAGTAAGCATATCTTAGCAGAAGGTCGAGTCGCTTTTCATCATTCATCACTGGTTCCTTTTTTGTGGATTATTTCCTCGAATAGCTGTCCGCGATTAACTCCTAAGTAACACACTACCCAAAGCTGTTGGGCGAACATTGGGCTAACTTTGGAATAAAAAAGATTCCTGACATGTGCCTTGAAAAGTTGCACGGATATTCGTGAGATTTTGCAAAAATATAATGGTAAAATTTGCTCAATACTTAGTAATATATATTTGTCTTGCAAAAACAGCCCATTTTGTTTTACTCAATCCCCTCGTGACCAGGCGGTCCCATGCTTGTTTTATTTATTCTTCGTTGATAGGATGTGTTGTTAGGATTCTCTCTCTCTCTCTCTCTCTCTCTCTCTCTATATATATATATATATATATATATATATATATATATATATATATATATATATATATAATTTCATCTCCCTCCCTCAAGATATATATATATATATATATATATATATATATATATATATATATATATATATATATATATGCATACTCATGCATCCATGCATTTTTACTCTTGGACACTGAGGCAGTCGTTTCACAGTGTTGTTTTTGCGAAATTCACACCATAATGAGTACCAATCACTAAGTAACGGTAGGTATTCATCTTCAGGTTATGGGAATTGGAATACATTGTCATACCTAGAGACAAACTGGAAGAGGTACTGGAGGTGCAAGAAGGCCCTCAGTGCAAAATGATTCACTCGTTGTGAGGCTTTCCTGTAACAGCACCGGCTCCCGAGTCCTAAATAACAGTCAATAGGCATGCTGGTAAAAAACTTTTGTTGCCAAATATTCGTTTGATCTTAATACATAATAGATACCGTTAATCCTGGTGTTCTAGCTGTTGAAGTAGAGCCACAAGAGTTGGGCCAGCTGAATAATTGGAGTTTAGATTTCTTAAACGGGGATCAACCCACTAATGGCACCTCAAAGTCGATCTTCAATATAGGCTAGTGTATTTGTGAATTATTTTAATATTTTTAAGCCATTCAAGAGATACAGCTCGGAAGAACCCTGTACCAACATCAACGTGAATGCTCTTTTACCGTCCTTGTCCAATTACTTTATAACCACCAGGCAAAGTCGTGACGTGCTGCACTTTTTGAGCCACCACTTGTCAGATACTTCGCCGTACCCAAGGACAAAATCTCATACTCCATGGTGGTGAGATGCAATTATCGGTCTCCCTTATGAATCGTATTTGGGAAAGCTCGGGTCGTTCTCCAAGAGACCCACCAGGCCAGCGGAATAATATTACCGAAGAATTCACGGGGTCAGCAATGTGCTCGGAAATGAAGGTAATGTTACTCGGGATGATATTTTAATTCCTGTTTTCGTCACACGCATTCTTCGTGCATTCTGTATGTTTTTACTCCATTATGCTGCCCGAATAAAACTACTATCTTCAACAAACGCCCCGCAAAAAGCTGCAAATTGGTCGGCAACTTATCTTTTTAGTGTTTCAACTTTTTGGGCAATATTTTCTCACGGTTCGTCGTCAAGTCATCAGTAAAAACTTGTTGGATGGCGTACTGTTTGACATCTACTGCACCCATTCACACAACCAATTGCAGATGTTTATAGCTTTCCGACAACTCATGTGACTCCGATGTTCTATTCTGATATGCGGTCACATAAACTTGCATTTTTCAATTTGATTTTATAGATTACCTATTTGTTTTAAGTGTGACAACAGACGGCATCCATTGGGCACCGAGTGGTGTAAACCCACTTCTGGTTTTGAAGTGCCCAACCCAAAGCCTTTCAAAAACGTAGGGGCTTTGTGGCTGTCAAGTGTAATTCAGTGAAATTTGCCGTCTTCCAATAAAACTCAGAGGTTCTTCTTTCCATCCCAAGAATCGCTGAAGAACCTGTGCCTGTCCTTTAAAGACACACAGCGTTGGTTTATCAAAGCTAGAAATGAAGGTGATGCATGACAAGAACACAGGTGCGTAAATTATAATTTTCTTGGAAATAAATCTCGAGCTGACTCTACTTTCAGAACTACATTATTCATTTTGTAAGGTCGCTAAACTTACTTCGCAGTTTCCTTAATAAACGTGTTTTTCGGTCCCTTGTACCGAGTGGACCACCTGCACATTGCTCCGATGCTCGGCACTGTACGAATACTTTAACCAGAACAGTATTCTCCATGACCCGTGAGAAAGAGATGATTGGGAGAGATCATGGTTAGCGTGTATTTGGGTGCATGCGTGAGAGCGTGCGCAAGAGCAACGGTGAAACGGTGACCGCGCTTGGCAGTTAGCTTTCAGTTAATTAATCAACATGATGAAAGCATGAACTAAAATGGCTGTCACCGCAATATGGTATAACCCGCACCACTTCAGGCATTCTGAAGATTAGTAACAGTTTGTCATAAATCGCAACTCTACATAATCCTTTCACTTAGTTCTTAGTTCATCTGATACTTTCTTATTTCCTTGACGATGGTTGTTTTGATACATAAATTATCAGATGTTATTCTGTTTTATAGAAAACAATTTTTAGTCACACTATCTCTGAAGTGTGCATGCAAAAATGCTTTGTTCATCTTATCCGTAAGCGCGACTGTCTCGCCTTCCTACATATTGATATTTCAGAGCCAGTGACCACGTAATACAACAATGACGAACATCCTCAGACAAATCTGAATGAACCAGTCCTCAAATTGCAAATTTGCACAGGTTTTCATTACGCGTTTTTATAATAAACTGTTTTATTTACTCAAATGACGTCTTTTTATTCAGGGGTTGATTGATGGTTTCGATCGAAAGAATAGATAATGGGCAAATAGACATAGAGGCGGGCAGTCAAGGAGGATAAGGACGAAGAGCCAGTGGTATCTCGTACACTCCGCATTGTTGTGTTCGGCCTGGACAGGCATGTGTTTGGACACACAATCTCCCACGCACACCCATGCACGTACACAGCTGACGTTTGTCGTGCTTCGTCCCGGAAAGCTTTGGCCAGTCGGATTGTGTTACATATTGCAAGACCTCGTACAGCTTAATCCGATTGAACAATTGTCTTGTTCTTTCTATTACATATGGTCTCGACTCACTCGCTTGAGGACTTGTTGTCACGTGCTTGCCCGTACTTGTGCCTGCGGCACTTTTGTACTGAATACAAATTCACTCGTACGCGTGCGCCTTCCTTTTGTTACCGAGTTTGTGAACATAGCACTCATATTTTACCACTTCCTTCTTACTGTTATTGTAGACGACATTTAGTTGTTTTATCAAATTATTAAAAAGCATCTTCAACGCACCCGCAAGTGGTTACCGCAGATTGTTCTCCCTGTGTTGCTTGTGAACATTGTGACATGTTTAAATGAAGACCTAAATCAAACAATTCCAAACGCTCTTTTTAGTGCACCTTCCACGACTCGGCAGCCTACTGTGGAATTGTTGGGGTCCATCTGAAAGACGTACAACCGCCTGTTTAAAAGCTGCGTCGAACCTAACTTGAGGAGCAGTTTTGTGTGACTGGTTTGACATCGATTCGCAGGACGTTGTGGACATACTATGAGTCACCCTTTTTCTATTACTGTTGCACCGTATTTCCGTACTCTTGCATTTTGTTGACGCTTCCATTTTGTCTCGTATCTCTATCGAGCCGCCACATAATTGGTGAGCCCGATGTGATCTGCCCAGAACTCCCTCGGCTGCTCCTGAGATTTTTGCCCTTGGTATTGTTTCACTGCGTCTCTTGATAATGGATCCTACAATAAAACTGGACGGCAACGCTGACTTTGAGGGTAGCATCGACAGCTTCTTCAATAAGCCCCTCGCTTTTGGCTCTTCGGATCCCTGTGGGTGGTTATTCCAGCTCGGAGCTTATTTCCACCGTCTTAAAACTACTTCTCAGACAACCGTATTTTCACATGTTGTGACACAACTTCCCACTGAAATAGCCTCCAAAGTAGGGGACCTCATAAAACCGATTCTACCCGATTCCCATAAGAAAAGCGAATGACATCGTTAGATGAAGCTACAGCCGTTGTTGGCTGATGAGGAATTAGGCGACCGCATTCCATCTCAAATCCTACGTTATATGCGTTCCCTTGGTGCACAACGTCTGGTGAATGAAACGTTATTTCGACAGCTGTGAACGAACCGACTACCGGCTAAAACTAGAGCAGTCTTGCCAGTACAAGCTGCCGACGCCCCACTGGAGAAGCTGGCCGAAACAGCAGACATAATACATGAGTGTTTTTTCACACCAACTGTGGGCCACATAGATGTCCCACCTACCACGGCTGATCTGCTCGATCGTCTTACGCAGCAGTTGCATGAGATGCGACTTCAGATCAATGACCTCAGCCTTTCGAGAAAGCGCCGTCAACGACGTTCCAGGTCCATTTCCCGCTGCAAGCGCACAGCCGATCGTACCAAAGATCACGTGTTTCCACCACAGTCGGTTCGGAGAAAACGTGCGGAAGTGCACTCGACCGTGCGAGTACTAAGCCTCGCACGTAAGTCCCAGGCAGACGCAGGGAAATGGCCGGGCCGGCCAGTAATGGCGACGGCTGCGTCTCGCAAATCAGAAAGTCACCTGCTCTTCGTATACGACAAATCAACCAACCTCAGATTATTTGTCGATAGTAGTGGAAAAATTAGTGTTATCCCACCTGCTGGCGAAAAAACCATCTTAAGCAGTCGCCCTTCACATTAAAAACTCCAAACAACCCTACCATTCCCACACATGGCGAAAAGTTGCTCACCCTCGATCTCAGTCCCCTACAGTATTTACCATGGATTTTCAAAGTCACCCATTTTGGGAGTCCACCTTCTAACACGATTTGGTCTGGCGGTTGATTTGAAACGCAGGACCGTGTGAGATAGCACCACTGCTTTGCCGGTTCAAGGCAAGGCCGCCACAGTTAATTCAGTCGGCATCCGCTCGCTTGGGCCAATATCGAACACCTACGAGTCAGCACTGTCAAGGCTTCCTCGAATCACCCGCCCCGTTAGCGACTTCTCGGAGCCGACTCATGGAGTACCTCGCCATATCACGACAAAGGAACCCCCTACATCTGCCCGCCCCAGACTCCTCAGCCCGGAGAAGCTGAGGGTGGCGAAAGATGAGTTGGGCTATATGTTAGCCCTTGGGACTAAGCGTCCTTTTAACAGCCCGTAGGCTTCACCTCTACATGTGGTCCCA
The DNA here is from genome assembly GCA_948099385.1 of Fasciola hepatica. Taxonomy (NCBI): domain Eukaryota; kingdom Metazoa; phylum Platyhelminthes; class Trematoda; order Plagiorchiida; family Fasciolidae; genus Fasciola; species Fasciola hepatica. The sequence continues at coordinate 1,105,453 of CANUEZ040000126.1, read as the reverse complement.
AAACCAACTCCTTGTGATTGAAGGCCGTGCGGAGATTATCGAGCACTCAGCAACTATACGATCCCAGACGGCTATCAAGGACCCGCACTTCCACGGTTTTTCTCCCCGCTTGTCGGGCAAAACCGTTTCTCTTTCAAAATCTATGTGGTCAGGGTCTATCATCAGATTCCAATGGCTCCAGAGGATGTACCAAAAATTGCCATTATTACTTCATTTGGTCTGTTTGAATTCTTCCGCATGCCTTTTGGTTTGAAAAACATGGCGCAAACCTTCCAGAGATTTGATGAACAAGTTTTTCGGTGGCCTCGACTTCGTGTTCGCTCATAATGATGATATTCTGATTGCCAATAAAGAGGAAGCCGAACATCTCCATCACCCGGAAGAAGTTTTCCGTCATCTCTCGATCAACGGTATTTCCATCAATACAGCCAAGTGTTTTTTTGAGTCCTCAGTCTCGGCTTTCTGGGACACCGCGTTGACAGTAGAGGCATCACAACACTGCCAGAGAAAATTAGTGCCATCGCCGACCACCCACTTCCAGAATCCATAAAAGGGTTTTGCTGGTTCCTTGGGATAGTAAATTACTATCACTATTTAATCTCCAACTGTGCAGAAGTTTCAACACCCCTCACAGACCTACTCTAAGGCAACACAAGACGGATCACTTTCTCGGAAGCAGCCAAAGAAGCATTTGCAAATGTGAAATCCATCTTGTCACACGTTACTTCCCTGGCACAGCTGAGGTTTGACAGTGAGTCCAGCCCTGTGCCAAAGACCGATGCCTTCCAGAAAGAAGTTGGCGACGCTTTACAGCAAGTTTGCAACAACGACCCCGAGCATCTGCATTCTTCTCCCGGAAACTACAGCATGTTCAGGTTCGGTACTGTACCTTCAGCAGATACTTGCTAGATATCTACCTTGCTGTGAAGCACTCCCAGCATGTGCTTGAAGGTCGCCCCGTCTACATCCCCACAGGCCACAAACCACTGGGGTAGGCACTCCAAAAAGGTTCAGATCTTTACTCAGACCAGGTCAGGTCAGACCACAAAACTTGCGGCTTGAGCTAGTAGAAGTTTAGTTTCTTGCACTGCGAGCCCAAGGAGTTCCAGCTATGCTGTGACTACCAAATATCCAATAAAACCCGGTGTTTGTTACTTCTGAGAGGAAGGAAAAGGGACAGGCTGGCCCACGGGAACAGAGCACTAATATAGGTTCGGCTCCCCAACTCACAGCTGCCCCTATGTGAGACATACCCCAGGTCCCTGAATAACGTAAGGATTCTAGCGTGGAATGATGATGAGTGGGGTGATATGAAGACTGTGATGGAGACAGACAGTGAAGAAGCGCTAGAGTGATGAGATGCAGTATAAGATAGTTCGTCGGGAGGGGAGAAAAGGAAGGATAATGGGAACAAAAAGAAAGCTTCCTAGAATGGCTAGTAACAGTCCAGGAATACCTCAGTGACACGCATTCGAGCAACACGCAGCCAAATTCGGGTTGTTGTTGTTCGATTGTCGGCAACGATATCCGCCTCGTGGACCTGATCAGAGGTTCCTACTCGCCCCCGAGGTCCCTGGCCTGCAGGGATTGAAGTGCCACCGTATGCCATAGGCCACAGTTCGGTTCTGCAGCTCGCCTCTGTTCATGTTTTGGTGCCAGCGCTACAGTTCCTGTCGGACGCCCGCAAAATTTGACCAATCGATGGAGTAAATATCCGCTGACATGCCTCTTCGGTTGGTAAAGCTTTGCAAGGCACGGAGGAAGGAGTCGGTTGTTGTCGAATACGTAACTTCCAAGGGCACCAAACGTGACTTCTTGCACGTCAAGATACACCTGTATTGTTTTCCAGCCTTCTACGCTTGTCCCACAAAGGCCCCAAATGGCCCAGTTAGGTGTCACTGATTGACCACGAACCCGGGGCCAATCTACATTCTGGCAGTGGAGCCATGTGTTGCTTGCCGGCGACGGCAGCGCGTCTTCTGCCGTGTACACGACGTTGAATTGCGCCTTTCAGAGTTGCTGTAACTGCAAATCAGTACGTCGTGTGGAATTCCCACGCGGCTTCCTTTTCTCGTTCACGCGACTCCAATTGGCTCGTTACCCCGCCATTCCCAACCAATCCAAGATAAGCTTTTTCTCTTCCTTTCACATAGCGAACTGGGTAACCGCCTCAGTTCACCCAATATCCTTCTACAAGTGTACTTTTACAGTAGACCGATTTTCCGTCGCGGTCAATCCTGGGGCCTATGACCTTCAAGTCTTGTGCGTAATATGTGCCCGGCCTTGCGTGTCATGCTCGCATCCGTCACTTGTTCTCTTTCGTACTCGCACCTCGTGAATGACCTTTGTACTTTCCTCCCATGCTGAAGATCACGCTGCGTCTGCGTGAGGGCCTAGGTCAGGCTCAAGGGTGAGCCTTCCGGTCCTTGTCTGATCCCACTTCATGGTCATACCTGTCCCTCTTTCTCGTGTACGTTTACCACTCTTTTCCCGATTGGTTGATTGTTCTTTCTATAGAAGATGGATTTCACCCTGTTCCAATGACTCGGTCCCGTATTGCTCGGCATACGTTCCCCGACAGACCCTTCCGATAACTTGAGGCATATTCACGGGCCATTGTGACTGGATTGCCCCACAAACTGAGGTATGATACTTGTGATTCCAATGATTGCTCTCTGAGGTACATGTTGTTCTCCGACTCACATTATTCGATTTGGGTTCCGAGGTCGTGGTATACGAGTCACTCATTCACTGGATAGTGGTTCAGTTACAGTCGCTGTCCCCTCTGTAACCAAAAGAGGCCCTTGGATGACACTTGTCACGCAGATTTCCCGGCGTGTCCCCCTACGGCTTGTATGTGTTGAATCAGTAATTCTCTCAAATGTTGTTGAGCCCGAAGCAGTGTGGCTTGCTTCGTGTCAAAACCCAGGTGGGAGTTGGTCAGTCTATCACTTAACGGCAGTAATCCCTTAACGAGTTTGGGATTTTGAGGCTTCAGGCTGTATTGTTGAAATGATATTCTTTTTTAGATTGGTCCCGTCCTTCCGGCACTCTCGAGTTCCCGAGGAATACCTCACTATGTACCGTAATGAATAGATCGTACTATGCGGACCGCAGCTCATCAGAGTTTATTGGATCCACTCGTACAAGGCTGGATGGATGGGCCCATTTCATGACTAGGAAGTGCCCCTCAAACCTGGCCACCCACTCTGGTGATCGAGGCCTCTCCATCCAGGAGGAAAACCTGGTTGACCGTGGCACAGTAGATGTCGATTCGGCGACTGTCACCGCCATCACCGCGCCTCTGATCTCCACTTCCAATTCCAGAGGTGGCTTGGGTTTGTAAACGGGCCAGTCCTGTTGAGGCGTGTAGAAAAACTTCGGCCCTCTCGTCCACGTGTCTAGCTGCCGGAAGTTGTTTGCACCTCGGGGGCACAGATCGGCTGGATTGTCGGCGGATTTGACATATTTCCGCTGGTTCATGACAGTTTCGTCGTGGATGATCGTGAGTCGGTTAGAGACGAAAGTACTAAAACGACCCCTTACGGTAACAATGCAGTACGGAATTATTGTGGATTACGTCAAAACTTAGTTGACCAACTATAAGAGTCGAAACATCTTTTTACCACTTATACCGTCTCTACTGCTAACACGGCTGCGCTGAGCTCAAGGCGCGACATCGTGCTCGGTTTTGGTGGGGCTGCGCGAGGTTTGACGAACAAAATCCTTGTAGCGTATTTTTCATCGCCCATGCATCATCGTCCATACACCACGGCTCCGTACCCGACTTCAGATGCGTCAAAAAGGCGTGTAGCTCCCCCGTCTGTGTTTCGTGACCATAAGGCAAGCATCGTGGAATCCGCACGTCTCCTAGTTTCCTTAAAGTGACCATGAATTCTTCCCATTCCAGCCGATCTTCCCGGTCCAGTTGCTGGTCCCGACCGACTTTCTTACGACACAGCCGCTGCAGAAGGGTCTTTCCGGGTAACAACAAAAGAGAAGCAAAACCGAGCGGATCAAACAAACTAGAGGCAGCTGACAGTATATCGTGACGAGTTACTGGTTGGTCGGGAGTGTTTAGTTCGAAAACTAAGCCAACCGTTTCCGAATTCCATTGTACTCCTGGCGCGCGTTCGGTGGGGAGTGCAGAACCGCCCAGACCCCGAACGCCTTCGACCCTCCCGTGGTGCGAAATGACTTCAAGCACTTCCGACGCGTTCAACATCCATTTCGTGAGATGGAAACCACCCCCCTCTAGTAATCTTTCTAGGCACCAGAATTACGCTAGGGCCAAGTCAACATCATCGAAAGGCCCAAGATATTTGTTGATGTAGAAATTTCTGCTGACGCTGTCTACTACCGACCGATGGACTAGAGCTCCGTGTTTGTTTCTTGCCTATCGGAGGGCATAGTTCGCACAAAAACGGCGATGATATCACTCCGAAGGTGTGGACTATCATTCTACAATTTATCACCGATTTGTTAAGGTCGTTCTCGTTTCACAATGGGAATCGCAAAGCATCTCGCTCTTCGACTGGAATTTTTACCAGGAGAAACATTTCTGGGATGTCGGCTGACAAGGCCACTCTGCCTACCCTGAAACGGCACAAGACTTCAATCAACAATTCTGCACCTTGATTACCGGTGTAGTCAGTTCTCGCAAGTCGAGCAACACGTAGCCAATTCGAACGAATCCAAAAACCAGAGCAAAATTGATTGGTAGTTTCTGCGGTACTGAATCAAAACTCACAAAAGGTGCAAATATATGCAAACCTCAAGTTTGCGGTTAAATAGAATGAACAGTAAAATCAAAAGTTTCAAATCCCTGTGGCCCAAGCACGACAGTAAGAAACGGTTCAAGGCAAAATGCAAACGTCTTGCATAAATGATCACGTGCAGATGTTTAGTGTCCGGACGAATTTTTCAAAGTTTTGTCAAATGTGGTCAAATTCACAAGGCACTTGGGGCGTTTGGAAGGATTTTCAGTGTCTGCTCTTTACAGTTAGGTCAGCCATTGTGTGGACATCGCCCTTTGTTTGTTTGGCCTCTGACATCACGCTCCCTATTAGATGGCAACCAACTTAAATGGCTGGCCAAAAAAGTCGCTCAAAATCTTCCCTGCACATGCGTAGCCCTGTTCCAGGTCTGGTATGGTACACTCATCAGCAGCTTCTCTGGTTTCCCTCAACAATAGTGGATCAAGCAGAGCAGACTCAGCCCGGGGTCGGTTATCTTACTTTCGGCGAAGTTTTCAAATTGTTTGGTGAACTTGCAGTAGTGTTCAAACCGTCGCTTCTAATCTTGGCAAATCAATAGTTGGTTGTATCGGTGTCGAATGCTTGACGGTCAGCTTAGAGTTCCCTATTTTCATTAGCCCTGGTCTGACGAAGCGATCGTTGTCACTAGTTTTGTGCTCACGCCCGCTTCATCTACACTTTTTTCTGCCTCCTGGGCCTTCTGCGTAGCTGATAACAACTGCTGTTCTAGCTCCAACATCCTCTACCTAAACAGGTCAACACTTCTGCAATCAATAATACTCTCGGTAATACATGAACTATCATTGACAGAGCTAGGTGATCTAACACCATATGTAGAATCAAAAGTACCCGAACCCTCCCAAGTGACTTGCCGCGGTGCTTTTTGTCCAGATTCCAATCGCGTAGGTCCTTTTCCGAGCGTGATTAAAGTTTTCTCGTTCCAAGTCTACGAAACTGGGTATTGAAACACGTTTTTGTGCAACACGCAGCCAAATTCGGAACGGACCCTAAAATCAAGACACGATTGGTTCGTAAGTTCTACGATACTGAATTATTGAGTAAGCAATCATATGAGACGTTTACAAACCTCAAACGTGCAGTCACACAGACTCAGAAAATGGTAGCCAAGCTCACGGCGTGCGAGAGACAAGCATGTGCGTCACGCAGGTTCGAGATAGAGTATGGCAGGGTAGCGCGTTGAACGCGAACAAACGAAGGTCGGTCCATCAACCATAAAGTGTATGGAAAACATGCAAGTGATGTATTTGAGCGAGTGATATCGAGGAAACAGAAAATTGTAGCCTCTTTCGAGGATTTTCTACCACCGATTTTTACTTTGCCTCAGGAGCTGAGTATAGTCACCGTAGCCAAATGCCAAGGTTGGCAAGCGGGCTTCCAACTTTCCAGGTGGATGAAGGTTAGAGCCATGTACTTTTATGGTCGACAATGCGTGCAATTCCTTTCTAGTGGCGCTACGCAGGCTTAAGAGCGCGAATGGTAGCGTTTCACTCCATAGTAGGTTACCGTTTAATCGAGGGGTGGCTTTTAAGTGCCGGCGTAAATGCTCAACCACGCCTCTGGACTGAGGGTGGTAGGCAGTTTTGGTAACGTGTTGGCGTCTCACAGTAGCGGGCAGGACACCGAAGGGGCTTTCAATGTGTGGGCTACGATTGGTTGTCACTATAATCGGCAACCGAAGTGACTGACCCAACCGGACAGAAAAGCTCTTGCCGTCTTTCCCTACGTAAGACGGGGAATAGGATTGGCCCTTGGCAAGCGGGTAAAACGATCCGCGCATTTAAGTAAGCAGACGTACCCAGACGAAGGGCCAGTGGTCTTACTAGGTCGAGGCGCAAGTGAAGATCACTTGTTTCACGCTCCCTTAACCTGGCTAAATCCGTCTTGGTATGCCTATGTATCTTGACACATTGACACTGCAGGCAAGCACGGTCCCATTAATGGATCTCATTTAAAATTGAGCCGAAAGAAAGACTCGTTTATCAGTTTCGCTGAGGCAGTCACAGCTGGGTGAGCCAGGTCATGGAGTGCTATGAAGGTAGGATAATGGTGGGCAGCGTGAACCGCAGGCCCAGTGGGACTTTGTGACACGTCGCACACGATGGTGTTCTGGTAAGCTGAGATAGGTACTGTCGTAAAGCTCAAAGAACCGTTTTGTCGAAGTTGTTCGACGCCAGGGTCCCTGGTATGGGCCTGTGGCACTGAGCCTAAGCCGATGTTAGGCTTTGGTGACAGGCTCAGTTGAGGCACACGTGATAAGGCGCCGGCTACTGGATTGCGTACCACAAAGACTTGTTGTATGTCCATAGTAAACTGTGAGACGAAGCCCGAGTGGCGAACCTTGCGTGGTGAGTATCGGTCGGGAGCTGAATTCGGTTCGTGAACCGAAGGTTTGTGATCTGTAAACACCGTGAACAAGAGACCTTTGACTGAGTGTCGAAAATGACGGATGCCCAAGAAGATGGCTAACAACTTCCTACCGGATGTGCTTCATCTAAATTCGGCGGGTTGTACGCGCTTCCAAGAGAGTTTTGGAGGTTGTCGGGAGTCATCTACGAATTGTTGCAGAACTGCTCCAATCCCTTTGTCCGAGGCATCCGACACCACCAAAGCAGGAGCCAAAAGGTCGGGTTGAGTAAGAAGTGCCATATAGGGGGTAGCCTCCGTGACCTAGGCATATGCGACTTGTGTCTTCTTGGGGAGCACAAACGTCCGCTAATTTCCGAGCAATAGGTCGGTGATGGGTTGCATCATTTCCGCTCATTGAGGAATAAATCGGTGGTAGAGATTCACCAGGCTGTCAGTTTGAAGCAACTGGCGGAAAGACCGGAGTTCAGGATACTCACGATAGCGGCAAGTTTATTTGACATGGGGCTGATACCCGAGAATGAAATAGAGTACCCTTTGAGGGCCCAATTTGCACTTCGTGATATTCATGGTAACACTATGCTGACTAAGGTGTTTGAAAGGTGCCCATAAGAGTACAAAGTGAACTTGCTCTAAACGGCCAGCCACCAAGATGTCATTCAAGTATACATAGATATGTTCTCAACCACGGGTTGCACCGTGTATGAACCCTTGAAAGGTCTGTGCTGCATTGCTGAGTCCAAGAGGCACGCTCAGAAGCTAGAACAGCCCAAAAGGAGTGGTAACTGCGGTTTTAGGGATATCGGCCTCTGCTACAGGGATCTGGTTGTACGCACGAACTAAATCGACAGGACTGAAGACGGAGCTATATGATAAAGACGAAGTAAGGCCCCGTAAATGGAGAATCGGGTATCTGTCAGAGGCGGTGACTTTGTTAAGTGCTTTGTATTCACTACAGGGCCGCCAATCTCCGCTAGACTTGGGGACCCTACTGAGAGGGGAGGCCCAAGGGCTACTAGAAGGGTGTGTTATACCGAGTTCTAGCAGGTGTTTGAGTTCAGCCGGTGCAACTCGAAGCTTGTTTGGTGCTAACCGACGCGGCCCGCTTAACAGTGGGGGTCCTTCAGTGTCGATACGGTGGGTGGCATTGGTGGGCACTGTCTGGAGGGGCCCGGCCTGCCAAAACACGACAGGATATACGGCGATGAGTTTGCCGTAAGTTTGGTGTGCCTGAGGTTGAACGTAAAAGGCTTTATATGACACACCCGCGAATTATAACCAGCAACGGAGAGACCAGAAGATCTACCACCGTGCGCTATGCATCAACCAGTTAGTCGAAGTGTTACAGGGAGTCGATGCCTGCAGTGGGACACGGGACTTCGGCGATGATGTATACCCAACGAAAGTTTAGGCTGAGCGACCGCTGGCCGAATGTTGGGATGGCCGTGCCATTGGCGGCGCGTATTGCTTGGGCCTGCGGTGTGCTACTGTCGCCTTTCGGTCCAGAGGTAAGGACCACTTTGGCACTGATGTCTACAAAGAAAAGATTATTTGAAATGATATCCCAAATGTTTAAATGACGACCAGTGGCCTGATACTGGGCCTCGTGTGTCGCAAACACGGGCTGTGGTTTAGTCTCCCTGATGAGGACCGGGCAAAGCACACCTTCGTTAGCGTCGCTTGGCTCACTCAAAGAAGTGATTGTGACATTACCAATATCCTCCTTTTGAAGGGCCAGAAGTTTGTCCTAGTGACGAGCTGTAATGCCCAGACAAGCTTGCGCGGTACCGCTCGTAATACCTACTCCTACTCACCGCTAGGCTTTGCAGGCTTTCGTCAATTATAGACGAAGCTGAAGCGAGATGGTTAGATGTAGGCAAGGCAGAGGCCGCTGAAAAGGAAGACCTGGTTACTTCAGCGACAGCTGAGCTGTATTAGGAAATAATATGATCAGTTATCGCTGCTGTTTTCTCTTGCAAGCACTCACGCGTGGCACTCAGTAAAACCGAAATGTCATGCGGCCAGCGCTGCAGCTAAAGTTTTCTTCAGAGCCAATACTCGCCTACTGTGGGCGAGAAAGCCGAGCTCTGTGAGTTGCTCGCGCGGCCTAAAAATCTCGCTGTCTGATGTTTGAGGACTTTGCACGGCCGAACCTTTCGTGCCAATCTATTTGAAAGGACTGCCGCCAAGCTTAACTTTCTCCCACTGTCCAGCGGTTTGTCTTCCAGATCACCGAAAGTCTAGACTCAAGAATCAGTCAAGAGTAGCTTCCCGAACCCCTTAGCACTGTCCAGTGGTCTTCCTCCCAGCCGGCCGGAAATGCCGGACGCAAGACACTACCAAGACTTGTATATTAAACGCCTTCACTTTTTTTCGTTGCCTATCGTCCAGTGAACCATCCGCCAGGCTACTAGTGTCACTCAGATGACAGGATAATCACAAGATCCGGAAACATTTGGGCTCTAGCCCCGTACCCGTGTACTACTTCAAGACTTCAAGACTACTGTCGGCCCTCTCAAGCCCTGCATCTCACGCGCCAGTTCAGAGGGCTTCCTGCTTCTAAGATCAAAGCTATGAAGTCATTGCATGCATGGGTTATGCGATGGAGTCGTGCGTGCAATGACGGCCTCTCTAATAGCCTTGTGGCCTCTGGAAGAGATTGTTATACCCCTTAATTGCTTTGTGACCTCCGGCGGGGAACGGCCTGCTACCCACCTAAAGCGGCTGGCATCAGTGGTTATACGGCAGTTTTCGACTTCCGGTTTAACCGGCGTGAACCAGAACTCCGGATCAGCGGAAGTAAACGCCGGTTTGTGCAGCTTGATCTCCCCAAAGATGGTGTCTGAGCGAGGTTTCCACTCAGCGTACATAGGAATTACTTTGTCGAATAGAGGCGGGGGAAGCAATCAAAGATCAAAGTGACCACGCAATCTACAAAGATAACCACGACGAAAGAGACACCAGAAGAATAAATAATGGAAGAAGAACGACCTGGAAAACCAACCAGAAAAGTCAACAAAGAGGGAAACAATAAAACACTTGGAAAAGTAGGCAGAAGGGTCCATGAACGGCGGAATACAAGGAATCTCACGTGACTTGGAGATAAAATCAGGTTCATCGGATGTAAGGTTGCTAAACCTTACCTTGCAGTTTCCTTAATAAACGTGTTTTTCGGTCCCTTGTACCGCGTGGACCACCTGCACATTGCTCCGATGCTCGGCACTGTACGAATACTTTAACCAGAACAGTATTCTCCATGACCCGTGAGAAAGAGATGATTGGGAGAGATCATGGTTAGCGTGTATTTGGGTGCATGCGTGAGAGCGTGCGCAAGAGCAACGGTGAAACGGTGACCGCGTTTGGCAGTTAGCTTTCAGTTAAACAGTCGTGTTAAAACATGAACGAAGGTGGCTGTCGTCATAATTCAGTCGTTTGGTTGGTGCTCCCTAAAAGCCGTATTTTGTGCTAACCCCCGATCTACGGTGGTCATCTTGGACTTGAGGGCCGGGTAACCGGTCCCTTGTTTTTCTGATGGCACCCCACAACTCACACTACCCTCGATTGGGAGAATGGCATAGCAAATGGGCCTGCAAAACCCACTTTTGTCCACAATCATGAAGTGACAGAGGAAGTAGCCCAGCCATTTCATCTGATGAGTAGCACTAGCCCAGAGGGCGCTACCTAAGTTGTCCACAAACGGAGTGACCGTTCGCGGAATAAAAAATTCATACCACAAACACTCCGTCCCGGTAAATCAAGTGCAAGTAACGCTCATCACAAAATAACTGCTTCACCCGCAGGGCGTCGGTACGGCTATTCAAATTACTTGTCTTTCTTCTTGGGGAGTGCGAGTCCGCAACCATGGATAGTCTGCTGAGCTCATCGCGAGGGCATGGACATACTTCCCGAGAGAAGCGAAAGGTTTCTGTCAGCCCGATTCCGATCAGGAGTCAACTATCTACTCTTGATACACATCTGGTCATTAAATAAATGAAAACTATGGAAATGTTGCGGGCTGCGGGGCACAATTTCGTACCGTCTTTCAACGGATCGAGACATGATGCGCGTCGATTAGAGGACATCCTTGTACTCGAAATATAAGCCACCACCAAAGTAACTACAGTTTAGCAGTGGGCCGGGGGCGTTTGTCTTGGACGCAGTGAAACTCCTTTCGATAATGTGGGAGGGACTTCGGTAAGGCACCCGGATAGGAGCGAAGCCAGTTTTCCGCCGTAACGGTTGCATAAACGTAAAACGACGCCGTACTCCTTTGCTGAAAGGCACGAACATCTTCCCCAAATCGTTTGTACCAAAAGTAGGTGTCAAAAATAATTCAAATGCAAGGTTCAGTATCATCAACCGTGGAGCGCACTTCCGGCTAGCACCAACGGAAACAGCCATGATTGCAAACCGAGGTGGAAGACTGCTGCCTCCGATGAAGCTATGTATACACTAATCTGGGGTTGGCTGAGACAAAATTCAGAGACCCATTCCGCCTATGATCTTCATTTTTTAGTCGAGAAACCATCACGTAAAACCAACGGCTGAAGTAGGCAACAATGTTATAGGTATGACTACATTTGAGGGGGACCATACCCCACTATCCCAAGGGCTATTGCTGCCGGCACGCCTAGAGAGTTTAAGTAGTATGTCTCAGCTGTTTTATTTGCTGGTTTTAACTAGTTGTAAAGCAGTGTTCAATATCAATCACTCCTATTGACGGTGCGTCTGCTGGGCGGAAACGGCACGAAGTGAGCTGACCCTAGCTAAAGAAAGCTAGAAAGGCTTTAAAGCAGCTAGAGTAGTAAAAACGAAGTGAAGGAGTGTCTAAAAGACTTCACAGTAGCTGTAGAAATTCTGCTGCGAAGTTAACTGCTCCACTCTTACAAAGTTAGCTGGATGAAGGAGGGACTGTCACAACACGTTTCTTCAGTTAGACTTTGTGTGGTCTGAAAGCTTCGGGAAATTTAGGAGCTTTTGTGAGACGTCTACCTCGGCTCTTGTAGTTTTGTTGGTCTAAAGTAGCCACATCTAATAAGCGTCTAGGTCAAGAGGCTACCTTCATGGATCACACCGGATTAGTGGACGAAAGAGCCGACTTGCTTATGGCACACCATTCTTACTGTTCCAACCCAGTTGCTGTTCAGAGTCCAGCACAAAGTGATAGGGGAACGTCTTTTAAGATCTTAAGGCACCACACTCAAGCCATAGCTATTCCTAAGAAGTCCATACTTTTTCAATTGCGTCGACACGGCTTACAGCATGAAGAAACGTTACACAAGTCAATGTAGGACGTTGAAAGAACTGAATTTAGCGGAGACTTTAGCCTCCGTCAACCGACATCTACAGTGCCATCTGTGCCCAAAGCCAAGTCGTGAGACGGAAGTTTGCCGATCCCGCAGGTCATGTGGCTTCGCGAAATGTCTCGTGGGTCATCACCCTTTGCTTCAGCCTTGCTTTGTGACCGAACAGTCTCCAGGTAAACCAAGTTCAGAGGCTGTTTGCTACCTCGCTACTTCCATTGAAGGGCAAACCATTTCGTTGACGATGCCCCGATTAGGATATCTGGGCGGTTGGGATCGGTTTCCCCTCATGAGTTTCTCGATAGTGATCTGGACTCAACACTAGTCAACAGAGATCCGGTCAGAAGGTTAGGCTTAATAGGCCCACCAGGGGTTTTAAAGATCTCCAATGCGGTTCAGACAGCAGAGATGGGCGCGGAAGTGGTTGGGTTCCCGCTGAGTGCATTGGACGGACAAGAAGGCCGCAAAGTAAAAATGGTTCGGCCGGTCCCTGCCCTTCCTTAAGTGAGGCGGTCTGTCCGGATATAAACATAGTCGCATGTGGAAGATATCTACATACCATTCAGCCCGTTCTAGTCAAAGGGGAAAAGATTTTTATAGTGGTCGGCGTGCAAGTACCAGCCGCTCACTGGTTGTTAGAACATCGGTATGGCGGGCGAGAGGATACATGTACGATACGAACCACTCTTGGCTGGGAGCTCATGGCGAGAACTTCTGGAGGTAGTCAGCAAAAAGCAAATATAGGCTTTGTCGGTAAAAGTAACCCAATTTTGAAAAGACCGAGAGCCATGTGGGCTGTAGAGTTCAGTGAACCTAAATCGACGGGAAAAAACACACTCCGTGAGGGACAAAAGAATACCAACACTAATGGAGTCGCGTAAGTGTCCAACCGATGGGCTTTTGGAATTTCAGCTTTCGTGGAAGAAAGGGTATTAGTTCTTTTTTTACCGAACAACGAGGTTATCTTCTGCAAATGGCCGCGCGCAATAAAGGATCGATTCGGTCGAAAAGCTGCGAAATGCTACGGCTAGCCTGGAAACGTTTGTAGCAAACCGGCCTTCGTCCGTTTTGGGCTTATCCAATTCTTTACGATGGCAACACACTGGGTCCTACAGTTATCCGGCTGACATAGCCTCCAAAAGAGTTATGGGTAATGAGCTCAGGGCTAGTCTGTGGTTCTCAGGTCCCATATTTCTACAAAAAAGGTCTGTTGAATGGCCGGAGGAACCCGACCAACGACCCACTGAAACCCTTGCAAAGAGCCGGTCATGTCTTTAACACTGGTACTGTAACTGAACACTGGCTCCAACGCTCGTCTGGTCGTAGCAGATGAAGAAAGCTACCGAATAACGCTGCGTAGCTGAGAATTTTTAAAGCCTACCTGAGAAACAATCGCCAATGTCTGTTAGAATTACATCTCAGGCTTCTTACCTCGGCCGGCCTGGGAGGTGCAGAACAGGACACGACCACTCTATTCCAGCGGAACTGTTCCAAGGCTGAGTATAGGCTGATTTCAGACGCCTTACCGAAAACCATCACAACATGCTCAAAGGAATAAACTGCCTCCTACAGCAAAGTTTAGCTTTCTACTTTGGTGGAGTTATGCGATTTGGAGGACGACTACAGCACTCTCCAAAGCCGTACGATACAAAGCTTCCGACCATCCTCCCCAGGAACCATTTCATATGCCAACTGCCCGTGAAACATGCTGATTGATCAAAAAGTCGTGTCGGTGTTTCTCATTCTGGTGTTGTTTTACTAAGAAAGTACAGGATTATTCCAAGCCAAGCTCCTATCAAGTGAATCACTAGGCCTCGCTTTGAATGTCGGCTCTGGCACTCTTTTCTTCGTCGACAGATTATGGCCCCTCCGTCAGTGGATCTACTGGCACCCCACAATCCAGCATTAGCTTTAACCGGAGTTAGCTACTTCGGATTTTTTCAGGTCGACTGGTGGAGAATAAATACTGCTGTTCATTCATGCGCTTGAGCGTCCTGGCGGTTCACATTAAAGAAACTTCAAATCTTGGCAGCGACCCTTCGTTGTGCGCATTTACTGGATTTGTTGCCCGACGAGGATGTCCACGAAGAATGTACTGCCACGGCGGAACGAAGCTGAAAGGGGCTGAAATTGGTATAAAGTAGCTGATGAGGGGGTGGGATCAGGACTGCGTAAGCACGTTCGTCATGGAAAGAGGGTGCGATCGGATATTCAGACCCCCAGCTGCGAGTCATCGTGAAGGACTTTGGGAACGGCTATAAAGACCCATGAGACGCCTACTGCTTTCAGTTTTGGGTTTGCAATTAATCACAGACGAGGTTTTCATCACTTCCTTACCCGAGATTGCAAACATTATGGAAGATAGGCCGCTGGTAGAAAGTGGCGCCGATTCAAACCAGTACGCTGTCTTCTCATGAAGTCACGCAACTTTACCTCTTAAGGGAAGAGAGAGCTCTTCGTAATCTGAATTTACGACACCTTCGGGGATTATATCTTCCAGGTATGGCCCGAAAAGAACTGATCGGCGTCTATCTACTGCTACTTCGAGTAAGACAACGACGGCTTAGTATAGCTTCTCAAATTAAGGTCGGTGATTTCGTGCTGACCCTGGACTAAAAGCGGCCCCGTGGATTGTGGATAAAGACGGTGGGGGAGGAAAGGCTCAAGTCCGACGACACCAGAGTACGTACTAAGGACCACTCAAGGACGACTGAACAGGGGTGAGTGCAGTCTTCGTTTGTCTGGAGACCGTGAATGCGAAAGTCGATGATACGACCCGAAAACACCACAGTGAACCCTTGGCGGCAAGGAGTGTGATTTTATATATTATTCTCCTATTTCATACTATTTACAACGGGCATTAGGCAAACGCCGTTACCTAAATTCCTATTATCTGCTGCGTTCGGATTTTTACTGGAGTGTATTGACTCTTCCTGACTGGTCAAGCATCGTTCACTTTAGGCAATAGAATTTTACGTTCACGGACAGTTTATTAGTTTCCTAAACCTTACTTATGTTTTCCTCTGAATTCGCGTTTTAATTTCCCAGATCATTAGGAATGCCTTTTGTTTAAATCCCACTTTTCTATGCCCACGTATTAGGGACTTGACTGCCCGTAACTGGCATCCGGAAATGTTCGTACCCAAGGTATTTTCCTAAAATTGCGTCTACTTTCAATTGGCTCGCCAACTGAGAAAAGGGTGAATTGATCTACCAATTTTACGTGGAGGTTTTGCGGTAGAAAAAGCGTGGTTCGCCTCGTGGATTTAAGTTCTTCGGTTGGTATTCTGTATCGCGTCCAAGATTTTGACGCCCCCTTTGAGTTTTTTGCGACAACAAGGTTTGCCTTTCACCAATTTGGGGTTAAAAATGTAAGGGTGGAATGCGCAGGTGATTATCAGTGTTATTTATAGATTCAAACCCATCAAGTTCTAGTCTCAGCAAAGCACAGTTGGGTGGAGTTCATGCTAGTGGCTTACTGGAACTCCGGGCTCCCGGGTTTTTTTTATGGACGTATACCCTGTGCTGGCTATCCTCGATAATACTTTATGCCAAACGGACTTGGAAAGGCCTGTTGATGGAACTGATGGCCTTTTTCTTTTCGTTCCAGGCGTAGTTAAAGTCCGTTAAACGTCCACTAATTTTCATTGTAGTGCGGTGGCCTCGG
Organism: Fasciola hepatica; assembly: GCA_948099385.1. Taxonomy (NCBI): domain Eukaryota; kingdom Metazoa; phylum Platyhelminthes; class Trematoda; order Plagiorchiida; family Fasciolidae; genus Fasciola; species Fasciola hepatica. The sequence continues at coordinate 1,089,341 of CANUEZ040000126.1, read as the reverse complement.
ACGAAGATGATGTACAACCTTTCTCAGCATCACGGCTGCCAATGAAACATGTACTCAAAATAATGCATACTTCTTACGATGGAGCACTTGTGTAGCAGTACTGTGGCCACCGTTTACGTATCATGATGTTCGTGAACGTGATTTTGGAGGTACACGTTATAAAGTCGGGTGATTATAGGAAGACGTCCCTTAACAGACCTTGAGGTGAGTGGAAGAAACCTATCTGTATATATGGGAATGCAAGTATAAAAATACATGTATATATATATAAATATGGATCTGTGCGCGTAATAATGATACTTTTTCATGACGAGGCTCAGAGACAGTACTAAACTTAGCCCATTTATACGTTTTGTTATTGGAACCTAAGTTCTTTCCTCGACACCGGTCTTCAGTGAACCCGTTCTGCCACTGTAATGGGCCAGTGCTGGGCGGAGCGGTCCGTTGCATTTATTGGGAAAAGTTACCATGGATTGGAAAAACTTTTCAGGTAACTGAAAATAAATTCGTATCAATCTGAATGTCGATGGCGTGTCTCCTAGCGAGCCTCTCGTCAGGTGAGGTGAACGAACATATATTTAGACGGATTCATTCTTGAATACATGCTGTGGGACGCACGAATTCGTACCAAAGCATGGAAGTTGCTTTATGCTAATGCAGCGACAATCTTGCCCCCAGACGAGGTGCAACCTCAGTGCATTCACCGGACTGTTGTGCTGCTACAACAACGTGAAAGATACTTCAGCTGCTCTTTGCCGACACTTAACTATCAAACTCATTTCTGACTCAAAAGCCAGCCCATGGTTTGGGTTTGCTTTGTTTGTAAATAGACATCTGTAGCTGAGGGTGGTACCGGAGTGATATGCTCGCCTCAAGGGCCCATGCAGTTCCGGTATACGTTTCCACACTCTGATGGCAGTTGGTTTGACACATCTCTATCAGCGGCCTACCTTTCTGATGCCTATTTCTGCTCACTGTATCGATAAGTGTAGAGCTAATGCTATCATTTGTACTCTCTCAATCACAACAATGTTTCCACACCATCCACAGACAGGGTTGCTCAAACCTATCATATACATATATATATATATATGTAGGATATCGACGACCGTCACGGGCATAAAAGCCATCGAGTACCATATAAAAACTGAACACCGTACAAACACTTTTAAGCATATGTCAGTGCTTTATATATTTTTCAACTCTGTTTCTATTCTCCGGTACTTTGACCAGTCCGTAGCAAACTTGCTATTATCGTAAACGTAAATGTTAATGCTCCATTGGATGCCGGGAGTTTCTTATTTCTACTTAACACGGATGTGACCTGATTGATGGTACACAGCATGCGGTGGGGTACGACGACGGCTAATTTCACATGCAACTGGGACACTCTACCACCAAGCGCCTGCAATATACTGGTAAATGCACCAATGGAACACCATTGTGTACACATTTAAGCTTCGGTTTATTGCTAACCCAGCATTTACCGGCCAATTCTACGAAATATTGCAACCATCGCGGCCTAAAGGCCCTCATTAGTATGACGAACCGACCCGCCTTCACCTCACGAACGGAGCACACCATTACCCGCTTTAAAAGTAATCTTGACATTCCGATTACGTCCACTGGGTGTCACGTTGTTTACACCGCGGTACAAAGCTAATCGCCAACGACCGGTTGTGGCACACTTAAAAGAAGATCAATGTGCCAGCCTTCCTAGTTAGCGGTAATTTATACGTCTGAGGAAAAGCAACACCTCTCGATATCTGTCAGAAATCAGTTGCCCCATGAGGTCGTTTCCACCTTACCCAACCGTAGCCGTTCATTAACCGGCCACAAATTGCACGCACACTCAACTTTTCTAAAACCGCATCGTAAATCTGCCAAACGAGTGCAGGAGCGGTATATGACTGAGCAACTCGTTTTTCCGCTAACTCAGCTGTGAAAGCCGTAGTCGAATGCTCTCATTCTTGGGTGCCACTGACCGATCAACGCATTAAATGTCCACAAAGCTACGAAGAACCAAGAAGAGTGGCTGGCGGTGCATCCACAGCAGTTTAAAAGCGACAGATGCACCAATCAAAAGTAATTACCTGGATGGCCAGTGACTTCGAAGACACGAACACCTGATCAACACAAACAACTTCAAGATTGCTTCAATCCCAAGACATAACAGTTGCCCACAGACCAGCCAAAACCATGGGAAAACTCGTATCAAAACCGAAAGAACAACTCAAAACCGAAGAAAGTAGAAACGTTGTATACAAAGTCAAGTGCATGGACTGCGGCAAATGCTACATTGGTCAAACCGGGAGAAAAGTTGCCACTCGAATGCACGAGCATAAACTGGCCACAAAGAGACATGACCCATTCTCTCTCATATCCGTCCACGAGGATCAAAAAGGGCACAAGTTCAATCTGGACGACGTTAAAATTTCGGATCAGGCAACCACAAGGCACGTAAGAGAGTTTTTGGAAGCCTGGTACACTTCAAGCAACCCAATCAATAAACATATTGAGTTGGATCACGTGTACAGTCGGATGAAGAGCAGACAGTTGAACTAACCAAGAATGTCAGAAGCGGAATTAGTAGAACAAAATCAATCAACCTGTATTATTGAATCTGAGTTTTTACACTCACACATCTTCGGAACTGCCACTCCGAGAATTCAAATATCAAAAAACAGAAACAACAGACTAAAGCGAAAGGAATTCAAGCTCACCGAGCTGGATGTCAACCGTCAAAGTTCAAAGGTCAAAGGTCAAAGGTCAAGTTCTTCGAGGCGAAGCCGTTAAAAAAACGTCGAGCCTTGGGCACGTCTACGGAGCTGAAGGTCAGGACTAATGACAAACTTACAAATATAAGAGATCACTACCAACAGCGCACATGCACTGACGATGTCACCTCGACTGATGATGGAACGTTTGCGATATAAACGCCAAGCTCAGCGATCAGAACATCATGGCAACCTTTGTTTGTTCGCGTTCAACGCGCTACCCTGCCATACTCTATCTCGAACCTGCGTGACGCACATGCTTGTCTCTCGCACGCCGTGAGCTTGGCTACCATTTTCTGAGTCTGTGTGACTGCACGTTTGAGGTTTGTAAACGTCTCATATGATTGCTTACTCAATAATTCAGTATCGTAGAACTTACGAACCAATCGTGTCTTGATTTTAGGGTCCGTTCCGAATTTGGCTGCGTGTTGCACAAAAACGTGTTTCAATACCCAGTTTCGTAGACTTGGAACGAGAAAACTTTAATCACGCTCGGAAAAGGACCTACGCGATTGGAATCTGGACAAAAAGCACCGCGGCAAGTCACTTGGGAGGGTTCGGGTACTTTTGATTCTACATATGGTGTTAGATCACCTAGCTCTGTCAATGATAGTTCATGTATTACCGAGAGTATTATTGATTGCAGAAGTGTTGACCTGTTTAGGTAGAGGATGTTGGAGCTAGAACAGCAGTTGTTATCAGCTACGCAGAAGGCCCAGGAGGCAGAAAAAAGTGTAGATGAAGCGGGCGTGAGCACAAAACTAGTGACAACGATCGCTTCGTCAGACCAGGGCTAATGAAAATAGGGAACTCTAAGCTGACCGTCAAGCATTCGACACCGATACAACCAACTATTGATTTGCCAAGATTAGAAGCGACGGTTTGAACACTACTGCAAGTTCACCAAACAATTTGAAAACTTCGCCGAAAGTAAGATAACCGACCCCGGGCTGAGTCTGCTCTGCTTGATCCACTATTGTTGAGGGAAACCAGAGAAGCTGCTGATGAGTGTACCATACCAGACCTGGAACAGGGCTACGCATGTGCAGGGAAGATTTTGAGCGACTTTTTTGGCCAGCCATTTAAGTTGGTTGCCATCTAATAGGGAGCGTGATGTCAGAGGCCAAACAAACAAAGGGCGATGTCCACACAATGGCTGACCTAACTGTAAAGAGCAGACACTGAAAATCCTTCCAAACGCCCCAAGTGCCTTGTGAATTTGACCACATTTGACAAAACTTTGAAAAATTCGTCCGGACACTAAACATCTGCACGTGATCATTTATGCAAGACGTTTGCATTTTGCCTTGAACCGTTTCTTACTGTCGTGCTTGGGCCACAGGGATTTGAAACTTTTGATTTTACTGTTCATTCTATTTAACCGCAAACTTGAGGTTTGCATATATTTGCACCTTTTGTGAGTTTTGATTCAGTACCGCAGAAACTACCAATCAATTTTGCTCTGGTTTTTGGATTCGTTCGAATTGGCTACGTGTTGCTCGACTTGCGAGAACTGACTACACCGGTAATCAAGGTGCAGAATTGTTGATTGAAGTCTTGTGCCGTTTCAGGGTAGGCAGAGTGGCCTTGTCAGCCGACATCCCAGAAATGTTTCTCCTGGTAAAAATTCCAGTCGAAGAGCGAGATGCTTTGCGATTCCCATTGTGAAACGAGAACGACCTTAACAAATCGGTGATAAATTGTAGAATGATAGTCCACACCTTCGGAGTGATATCATCGCCGTTTTTGTGCGAACTATGCCCTCCGATAGGCAAGAAACAAACACGGAGCTCTAGTCCATCGGTCGGTAGTAGACAGCGTCAGCAGAAATTTCTACATCAACAAATATCTTGGGCCTTTTGATGATGTTGACTTGGCCCTAGCGTAATTCTGGTGCCTAGAAAGATTACTAGAGGGGGGTGGTTTCCATCTCACGAAATGGATGTTGAACGCGTCGGAAGTGCTTGAAGTCATTTCGCACCACGGGAGGGTCGAAGGCGTTCGGGGTCTGGGCGGTTCTGCACTCCCCACCGAACGCGCGCCAGGAGTACAATGGAATTCGGAAACGGTTGGCTTAGTTTTCGAACTAAACACTCCCGACCAACCAGTAACTCGTCACGATATACTGTCAGCTGCCTCTAGTTTGTTTGATCCGCTCGGTTTTGCTTCTCTTTTGTTGTTACCCGGAAAGACCCTTCTGCAGCGGCTGTGTCGTAAGAAAGTCGGTCGGGACCAGCAACTGGACCGGGAAGATCGGCTGGAATGGGAAGAATTCATGGTCACTTTAAGGAAACTAGGAGACGTGCGGATTCCACGATGCTTGCCTTATGGTCACGAAACACAGACGGGGGAGCTACACGCCTTTTTGACGCATCTGAAGTCGGGTACGGAGCCGTGGTGTATGGACGATGATGCATGGGCGATGAAAAATACGCTACAAGGATTTTGTTCGTCAAACCTCGCGCAGCCCCACCAAAACCGAGCACGATGTCGCGCCTTGAGCTCAGCGCAGCCGTGTTAGCAGTAGAGACGGTATAAGTGGTAAAAAGATGTTTCGACTCTTATAGTTGGTCAACTAAGTTTTGACGTAATCCACAATAATTCCGTACTGCATTGTTACCGTAAGGGGTCGTTTTAGTACTTTCGTCTCTAACCGACTCACGATCATCCACGACGAAACTGTCATGAACCAGCGGAAATATGTCAAATCCGCCGACAATCCAGCCGATCTGTGCCCCCGAGGTGCAAACAACTTCCGGCAGCTAGACACGTGGACGAGAGGGCCGAAGTTTTTCTACACGCCTCAACAGGACTGGCCCGTTTACAAACCCAAGCCACCTCTGGAATTGGAAGTGGAGATCAGAGGCGCGGTGATGGCGGTGACAGTCGCCGAATCGACATCTACTGTGCCACGGTCGACCAGGTTTTCCTCCTGGAAGGAGACGTTTCGATTACTGGTTTTGTTGACTAGATATAAAAGGCTTTTGTTGGTCATGAGAGAGATCCATCTAATCAGCGGTGTACACTTAGGTCCAACAACTCCTGATGAACTACGATTCGCAAGGTCTGATCCAGTCAGGAAGATACAACTGGAGACCTTCCCTCAAAAGCCCGAGAATGCCGGAAGGACGGGACCAGGTGACACAAGGACATCATTGCCAAAGAGCAAATTGTACCCTCTAAATCCTTAACCTGTTGGTGGACTACTGAGAGAAGTTGAAACTCTGACCAGGTATCACCCGTGTGTCAACTCGGAGCATCCCCCATTATTATCGGTTGGGCTACTCACGATAGACTTGATGAATGAACACTTACACGCGGCAGAGGGACACGCCAGGGAAAGCCACGTGACGAGTGTCATTCGGAAGCTGTTTTGGATACTGATTGGGAAGAGCAACCGTGAAACTTGTGTTCCGAGATTGTGCAAACTGTAGGAGACGTACTGCTGTCTTTGGAAAACAACATATGACTCAGCTGCCGGAGTATGGATTGACCCCGGGGTGGTGGCCGTTCAGTGACGCGGAATCGGACTATTTTGGACATTCGTAGGTCAGGTGCGGAAAAGGGCTGGGAAAGAGATACTTTTGCATCGTGACGAGCACGAAGTCTCAGGCCGTACTCTTGGAAGTTGCCTATTCCACGGCCACTGACTCCTTCCTGCAGCCCTATAACGCCTTATCAAAAGAAGGGGCGAACCATCAGATACCTATTACGACAATGGGTCAAATTTTGTGGGCGCTCAACAAGGGTTGCTGCTTTGGAGCCATAGTGTAAGCCGAGGCTTGTTGTAGAGCCAGACCGTGGCATATGGCACCCAATAGCATTTCAACCCTCGCAGGCTTGTGGGAACACTTGATCAGGTCCACGGGTATTGCAGTCGATAATCGAACTATAGCCGCCCGACAATGGGACTCCGAGTTTCGACAAGACCAAGGCCGATAGGATCCCAAATAATCGCCTTTTAGTCCCAACATCTCTCAGCTTCCCCACCCACTTGGCGCCCACCCCGAACGATCCGCTGACTCTAAGGTTGAACGTGGTTTCCCAGGGTCGAAAAGCTTTCGTGGCAGCTACCTACACGGATGGAAGCAGGCAAATTATCTGGCCTGAGATCTTTGGAGGCGAAGGCTGCAAGAATACCTACTGGCACTGCAAACTCGACAGAAGTGGCTCACCAAAGCAAGATCATTCAAAGTTGGCTGTGTAGTGATGATCTCCAACGAGCATGTTCACTTTGGCGCTTGGCCCTTGGGTGTTCTCATGAAAGTTATTAACAGCTCTGACGAGCTGTTAAGAATGGCTAACATGGGGACCGTCAAGTAAATGCTGACTCGCGACGTGCGCAGTATCAGTCTCCTGGAGAGTGAAGACGGGCCCGCCGACGCCACAGGATCAGTGGCCCAATAACATTCAGCTGCAAGCCTTGATCCAAGTAACTAGCTCACACAATTGCACTGTAGCCCCCATTCGTATAGCAGCAGTTCCCTGCGCAGGTCACACTGGTTAGCGAGCACACTAAAACTGAGTAGAACTGTGATCACAGAATTCCAGTACGTTCTTATAACCCCCCGGAATGCCCGATCATAGTGTGCTACCAACGAGACAGCTGCAAGAATCGTGGTTGTTGTTTTATACGTACACGCTCATTCTTCCTCACACTCACAAATACTTACGGGCATGAGAAATCCCTTTTCGCCCCGTGCCTCCACCTAGACACGACATTGTTTTGCCGTCTCTTGTGTTGTCATTGACATTGCTGAAGACAGTTTCCGAAGTGTGTTGCGTTGCATAACGGATTCAGCATCATAGCAGATAATCCACAACTGACTTTGTGAAGCATATGATTAGTGTGAGGTGTGGAAAGTTGCACGGAAAGTAGTGCCACGGATATCAAGGAACAAATGTGTGAAGTTCGCGGCCCCCCTTCATGTAATCAATTTCAGGTAAGTTTTAGCCAAACGCTATAAACCAGAGATGTACCGAGGCCAGGATATCATCAGAGCAGAGGCCATAGGGTTGGGCCCCCTAACCATGTACTGACTATGGCATTAGGCATCGGTAAGCCTACCAAGGGTTGTGTAGGGAACGCAAAAGGGTTGAAACAAAAAGAGACCAGGTCGGCGGGAATGGGAAGAGCTTGAGCGGGGTGCTGTCACCCCTCACAGGGTCAGATGAAAGAACTGTAAGCCTGTTCAAATATTTCGAGTCTACCACAAGCAAAGTCAGGCTTAGAGTGTTGGCAGAAGTTTATCCATTCTTTCGTGTTTTCATAACGGAGGAGCGGGAGAGCACAGCACGGTGTACTTCCCATTTCTCCCTGATTCGCCTGTCTTTTCACGCAGACCTTGGTGTCCGCTACTGCGAGGGATGGCTCTTCCCTCTTCTTGTGAGGCCGCTACGGACTATACGCCTTTGCCTTCGAGGGTATTGCGACCTCAAGCTACGAAAAAGAAGGACTTGGAGTGAAAAACACTCAGATGACGGCACCTACTCTGAGGTCCCCACTCAACCTCTTGCTGCAGCCCATAGCAGGGATGGACTGGTTCCAGTAAATTTGCGCCATCTGGTGGCTGGACCTCTGGCCTTGGCACGAAGAAAACTTCACAGGCACGAAGACTTTGGAGAAGGACTTCACCAAGGGCTTGAGGAGGTTGACCGCCAGCCAGTGCTGCAGCAATGGGTAATTTTTTGTTGACGCTTCATGAATTCCAGCCTGAAGTGAAACGCTGAAGATGAGAACCAATTAATGGTGGAGATCTCTAGGCACACTTCACCGGAAGCTGATAATTGAAATGGAGGATGGGATTGGCGCAAGTTCCGGCACAGGTCAAGATGAAACAATGTCCTGAGCAGCTGTTGGTGGGTATGGTATAAATAATAACCCCTGGATCGAAGAAGGAGCTGATGTTGAACGGTTATTCCAAACTCATGGGCACTATGTGTGGTGGTACGAGTCGGAGTCAGGGGATTTCCAGTGGTTATGTATTGTTTTTACGCGTTCCTTAAGTGGAAAAGTGGTACGATGATGAAGCCCTAATGTCTCCTGGATCCTTGTGATTGTCTTGTTTTCTGGGTGCTATCGGTGAGCGGGAAGATAGTTCATTGGATAACGGGGCACAGGGAAAGATGGTGGGTTCAGAACATAAACCCTGGCAGTACCTTGTTTCCGGTAATGCCGGTGAGCTGGAAGATAGACCACTAAACGACTGAAGGGGGCCAGAGGTACTATCCCTTACTGAATCTTGAGTCTTGCCTTGCTAGTGAGCTGGAAAATAGATGGCTGGACAACAAAAGAGGGTTCAGGTTGTCTGCTCTCCACTTCACTTGCTTGGCGGGAATGATGTTCCCTCGAAGAACCCACTGGGAAAACTTGCAATGATTCCTTTGGGCCGAGGAGGTATAAACCGGAGTTCCAGTTGTGAGTTAGATCGAGAATAAGTAGAGTAAAATGCGATATGGAAAGATCTGATGGGAAAGGAAAACAAAGTGAATAGAGGTAACTGTCTTCCTGTGGCCATGGAACAAGTAGTAAAAAAGGCAGAGAAACCAGAAAGGCAAAAGCTACCTGATTCAGTAAACGGTTGAGGACTGCTTCCGGAGTTGTCAGTCTGGACACAAGACAATTCTATAGGAAATCGTGGAAAAAAGAGGCTGGAGTTAAGCGTACAACTGGAGATTGAGTTCAGGTAATGAGGCACTTCAGGGAAAATTTCTATGATGGATGTAAAACCCTGCCGAGAGAGAATAAAATGTGTATTTGACAAGACCAGGTGCGGAAAAGGAGAGCAATGACGGGAAAAAGGTATCCGTTGGCTGGTGGTGCTAGATTAGCAATATCTAAGTAGAAGTAAGAAAAATGTTCACTGTCTGTGGGCTTAGGGGCGGAGAACGAAAGCACTTTCTAACGAATCTTGATCCGTTCACAGTGTATAAATGCCATGAACCAAACATGAACACCTGCGCTCATACTTAGCAAAACAGAGCAATCACGAACACGTCTGATGGAGGGGCGCATTCCAAGATGGAGTACGGAATGTAAACGCGTAAAGCACAAGCAATGACGTGGACATGAAAAACGTGAGGAGACATCGTAAGTAATTTTATCATTTCCATCAAGAGGAAGCAAGTCCCTTCACGTCCAAGAGGATGATGAGCGGTTGATCTGTAGTTCTTGGTCATTCTTTTGAGCCTGCGCTACACCAGGCCGGCTGAATGTCGCCTTGTTGGTCAGCCGATGGATGCCTGGGAGCGAGAAGGCCTCAGCCCCAGGATCTTCGGATCCAAGCATAGGCTTTAGACCGGTTGCATACTGGGACATCAAATCGAGGTATCTGGTTTACCTGGGTTACTATCCGTCGTTGCTTGAGGCCAATACCGAAGTCAAAGGTCTGTGTTTGGTGTGGACAATGATGGTTCCACATTCCAAAATGCATCGACAGTTTGATTGAGTGTAAGCCGCAACTAGTCCACGGCCGGTGCGGTAACTGATCTGTGAAGTCTGTAGCCTTCAAGAAGTTACTTTCAGCAATGCTAAAGTAGCTTCGCCATCAGTACTTTATTGGCGAATTTGGAAAATCTGGAGAAGAATTGCTTCACCGCTTGAAATGCCGATTTACCTCCGTAAGTCATTTTAAGTCACAAGAATAGCAGCTCCAGAATAGGATAGTTATTTCCCACAAACCATAGGCAGAACAAGATTGATTCATAGTTTCTGCGGTACTAAATTAGAAATCACACAAAAAAACAGGTATGTACAGACCTCAAGCATGCGAACTAGCAGAATTAACAGTGTAACCCAAAGGTTCAACCTCCCGTGGTCCAACGGCGATAGATAGGAACGGTTAACTATCAAGTTCATATGCATTAAACGAACAAGCAAACCAATAAAATTGTTGTGTATCGACGAGCTTAGCAAAGTAATGTGAGAATTTACAATGCACATCCTTTACCGTCACTGAGGAAGTGATCTGCCCTTAAAAAAATTCGGCTAGAGGTTACACAATCCCCGAGCAGTTTAGTATAAATCCAAAATAATGGTTAAAAATACACTAGAAAAGACGGCACACTTGAACTATCAGGATTTCGGATAGTCGTAGATAGCTCACAGGTTACCTTGAACCAGAGAGATACCCTCAATGTCAAGATTATGGCCGAGGATGTAGCACGTTAGGAAAGAGTTTATTGCTGCCCTACCTAGGCATGTGGTTTGTGACACTCTTCTGAAGGCTGTTCGTCCACAGTGTTTACGGAATACAAGCCTTAGGCACATCCAGAAGTCCGCTTCCTACCAACGGGCACTACGCGAGTTTCGCCAATTGGACTATCTCGGTTTGCCGTGGACATACTGTTTTTCTTCGGGGTGCAATCCGGTCTAACACTTTTTCTCGCGTATGCCATTCAAGCCTCCCAACAATCTCCGACATCAACTTAGACGCAGTGGCACATGTCCAGGGAGCGAGCATGATATCAAAACTGTTCACTGCTCTTCAAACCGAATCAATTACTCACAATGCTTGCGGTTACACCCGAACAAACCCGGCCGTCAGTGTCTAGTTTCCGCATTTCCATGACCCATAGCAGCACCGAAAGTCACCTGTATGTCCGTTATCCTGAAACGATAACTACTGGCCGCTGTTTCATGCTTGTAAGTTCGGTGTTCGTGATTGAGTGCCTGCCGAAAACTAAAGGCGTGCTGTCACGGGATGTTGTCCCAGGGAGTCGACGGAGTCGCCATTTCCGCAAGTTTCACTAGACGTTTCGCTATTTAAAAGAACAGTGATTCACGTCAACCACGTGAGAATGAAAAGAAGGAAATCAGCCTTGCGAACTGGCCGATTATCTCTGGCTATCATGAGAATTCAAGAGAACCGTTTGCGTGGCCGCAGGTTCCGAGTCCGTGTTTTTTGGTCACGTCTTTGTTGGGGGCTGTTAGATGCATGCAAGACAAAAGCGTGGTCAGCCACTGACTGTCTCCATCCGAAGAGATAGGGGTAGCACTTATCTGAGCAAACGTGTCAATCAGAAACCGCATTCGAGTGGACTGATCAGAAGACTGGGTGGTTGTAAAAAAATGTTTGCTTCGGAAGGGCCCGAAATGTCTTTGGCCTCACAATTATACGTTAGAACTGAGGTCGCTTCAAGGTATTTTGGAGAATTAATTAAATATGTACTCAAGTAGTGTGGGAGTTTGAGTGGGCGAATAAATTACTGCCTGGTAAAATTGAGAACCAAAGTTAGATAATCACGTCTTGCGGGAAAGGGTGAAATTAGTTACATAGTCGGTGTACGTAATTAAGTGGGACAGAAATGAGGAAAATGCCAAGGAATGCAAAAAGTATCAAATTCGGTCGACAATCAAGAGTGGCCCGATGAAGATCTTTGGAAAACATCACTGGCGAGTGATTTGATAAAGTAGTGATGATGATGAAATTACACTTGAACCAGGAGTGCTGATGTTTCGAAAAGCTAAACGACAGTTTTCAGAAGGAATTACAAGTTTCTCCTTGAAGAGAAGTGTGCGAACGATGCAGAAAGTCCAGTCCCCGTGATGTTAGGTCTTCAATTTTCATCAAAAGTTTGGAGAAGAGACACTCATGGTGGAGAGTGGAGTAGATGCCCAATTATGGAAGCTGTCTTAAGGAAGAAATGAGATTCATACGGTGGATTTGCTCAGTTGAATGAACAAACGACTTGAGAGTAGGCTGATTTGATAACAGGATTAACGTGAGATGGAAATATCGTGGCCATCGGATAGAATCCCATAAAAGGGGCGCATCAGTGGAAGCACCAAGCAACGCGGACTATTGCTTGACTGAATATCATGAGGAAAGGTTGACACGGCACAACCAAAAAACAGCCGGTCGTTGCTGCACAAATCAAGTGAGGGGTGAGGAACCTTACAGAAGACGCACAAATGGCGGCTTAGTAGAGCGTAAGTTAGTAACCGGAGAAAAACGGATCAGATGAAACGAGGCTTCAGAGAAGGTCGTAGCAAACAGATATGCGAAATGATATCCGGAGAATGCTCGTTTTCTCAGAACTGCAAGTGTCACCGAAGCCTCATAAATGTTTGAGATGTTGTTTCCGGACGAGCAAGATGAACTGAACGTGGTTGTTTTATCTGGGCGAATCGAGTGGTTTCATAGGGATTCGGCGGTGATAGTTGAATCTAACCAATATTTTCGTCGGAATTCTTCGATATTCATGTCAAGTGTTTCTGAACAGTGAAACCCGTTTTATGTTCTACAGCACAGAATCTAGCAACCTGAGGAAACAGGATAAAGTTGTGGGCTGCATTGAATTTGACGGATAACAAGGAAATCCATGGTGATAGACACTGTATAAGCTGTTAGTGGTGTGTCCTTCTGAGGCCAGCGGGAGTATATGCATACCTCTATTGGGGAAAAGACCATTTGTTTGGTATATGTTGCACGCACGAAAAACAATTTAGGTGCTTTCAGGCGGGACTGACAGCGTGGTGGCAAATCGATGATTGACGGGGGAGACAATGAGAAAGCAGCCGTATGAGCCAGGAAGCCTTTGCAGTCCAAAACTGGAGATTACCTGTGGTACTGACCGTGTGCTGGGCACTCAACCTGAAAACCGCTTTGAGAGATAAGCTGTGCAGTCCGCAGACTGAGATGCGCCCTCCCATTGTTGCGGACCTCATGCAAGCCCGACTTACGCTGGACAAAGTGGTTGACCTGACCGTGCTATGCGCTACCGGGATTGGAGCGAGTGGAAATTGCTCGCTTTCGTAGCAACATTGTGTTACCAAGGAAATCAACCTCTACAAGATCAACCGGCCAGATTTCAAAGGATCCTTGATGACCAAAACAGGGGAAACTTTCGGGTGGCTGGTGTTTATGGAATTTATATCTAGAAGTGTAAGCCGCGATGAGGGCCAGCATGATACCGAGAACAGTAGGACGTCGAAGATAGCTATGCGCACAGACAGTTAACTGGGGTCGCCGCCGGGATCACTATTGAGTAAAAGAAAAGGCAGATGTTGTGTTACCTCAAACGAGTTCATTTAAAATACGGACGGCAAAACACGAACACCAAAAGGCCGCACGTTTTTGTGTGTGCAACTATAGATCGATGCTCGTGCGAAACTAACCAGGGTGAGTGGCACTGTACAGATGAGAAAAAGTGTAAATGGGCAGAACCTACTGACCGATGCAGTCGTGTGTGGTTTGGAAATCATCACGAGCTTCGTAGGACGATCAGCAAGTATACCAAAAGCATCATAGTCTATCGTCTTTTATTTCAGTCACAGGACGCGTATCATACCGTTGGAGGTTTTCGCATGGAGTCCGATTGGTTAACTACCTTCTAATGTTCCTTCATTCTTTACAGAGTTCTTTTTATTTTGCACATAAGCGAAGATACTTTTTCAGTGATACCGGTTTCACTGTACAGCTGCATGTTTACTCCTATGTTTTCTAATCGTGGATGAATCCAAGTCTGTTGTTCTTAAGTCTTCAAGCCATTCACGGGTACGAGGCTTGAGCCCAAATTTCCCCGGATGTTGCGTTTACTTTGTTATCTGAATAACGTTGGTGAGCTGTAGGTAGCCCCCTAAAAAAACGCTCAGAACACAGATGTTGACGGCAGCTTGCTTCAGATATTGACAACAGGCAGAAAAATAGATCTCTGAGCAACGGGAGAGGCTTTATTTTTACCGTATCCACTTGAGCTGAACTTCCTTGAGGGTTTTTCGAAAGGTGCGCTTCCAAGCCCAGCCCGGGTGCCTGAGATGTTTTCGATCGTCTACTCAGTAGGAGCTTTACCGCCGACCCCGGAGGCTCTTCCCCGTAGCTTACATATCTGGAAGGACAGTTTGCAAATTCAGCAAACACCTCTCAGCAGCTGAAATAAGTAGGTCTTGCTGTTCAGCCTCCATTAAATATACCTGAGATCGTTGATGACGTAGTCTTCCATCCATCCCCGAAAATGCCGTGTGGTGTACTTCTCCAGGCCACCTTGGAGCGCACCTGCCTTTTCGGCGGAAGCCCTCTTTGTCAACCTTCTAGAGGCATTTTCTTGGGCGATCCAAAGACTTAAGTCATCTGCATCCGGTGTGACAACTAGTCGGGGGTATCCAAGTCAGAGTCATGGTGCTACGATGACTGTGGGTGCAGGAACTATCTAAACAAGTGCAGAGCAGTGAGGCATTTCTCATAGATGAAGGATCACGTAATAAGTTGGCTTCTGCCTCCGACTGTTTCGTGAAACTCACCCCAGCACTTACTAGTGAGTAAGTTCGTCAGGCTACAGCAACCATGGGTCCGACTACGACATTATTGGCTGCACGACTCGGAGCCCCTTGAGCGAGTGTGACTGCCGCTCACTCGCCAAGTTCGGCACTCTGTAGCTACTTCCTGACCTGCGCTGGTCGTCGCATTCCCGGGCATAGTCCTCCCGTCCGGCCCCCTGCTACGCAAGCTATAAACTATGGTGCCAATATCACCCCCGGTATCGTGCAAACAACAGGAGGTGCTCCCTCCCGCACTCTCCGGGATTATCAGGGAAACCCGCCGGTCAACCAGCAGGTATGGCAGCGAGCTTTGGCTTGATATAGCCCTGCCGCCTCTTCTCATTTATCAGCGTCAGCTTTTGCAGTGCACTACAAAGCGGGTCAGATCATCTGTCTCCCACCTCCTCCAAATGTCCGCTTTGAAGCACATCGGAGCCTCGGCGGCAAAGAGGTCTCACACACCTTTTTCGCCTATTGTCGTGGATTGGGTTGAGGATTTCACAGCTTTTTTCAGAGGAACCTCCTTGCTGCACAGTTGCCTTAGCTTACGATAGGTGTAAATTTTTCGCTTTAACTAAACCCTCTACAGTGTCTGGTTGTCGTAATTCAATCAAAACTGCGACTAATTCTTCTTCTGCTTCATCTGAAAGCTTGGTCAAAACTGTTCCACCTTCCTCACTTCGCGAAACGTTTTTCTAGATTTACGCCTCTCAAGGGGCGTGGGGGTCATTTGCCCTCCGTACTTTTGGCAGCCACATCGTACTCTTGCCGCAAAATGTTGCCATGTCCCCCGAAGAATCCAAGCAACGGTGGACATTGGCCTCGTCCGTCCCCCAACACCACCAGTGGGTATCTTACTGGGTATTGTGATCGAAGTGCTTTTAAAAGGCTGATTTCCGAGCAGTGACCATCGTCATCTCGGTCAGGCCACTATCGTGGATAGTTTTTGGCGTACCCCTACATCAAATTCTGGAAATCATCATACAGTTATTGCCATGTTGTCTCTTTGCTCCGAATCAAGCCGTTCTCAGATTTGCCATCAACATGATGCACACTTTTGCGAGTAATATCTGGCATGGCTAAACGTACCCTAAATTTTCACGGGCAATCGACAACACTAGCCACCGGGTGAAGGTATTGCCCTCCACCCATTGGATAATACCGTTCTCTGCTATACTGCGTTCAACCACCCGGGGCCAACCGTACTCCCTTCATGCCACCGCCACATCTTCGATATTTTGCTTAGTGTATCGTATCCTGGCATGAGGTTCACGCAAGCCGTTTGGCTCCCATTTCGTTTTGTCCAAAATGAGTCCCGATGTGTGTCAGTCAGCACTTAATTGTACCACCTCCCAGCAAGTCGAAATTCAGAGCCACACAGCTGGCCAAGCCAAATCATTTGAAGCTCCTAATGTTTGAATCCTTGACGCATGCATCAACGTCTTGGGGTCTTTGTTACCATCAAGAAAAATGGTCAACCATCCTACCTGCACTGTTTGTTTCAACTTTTAGCCGAAAGCCGCACGAATTCCGGAGGATCCGTTGTAACCTTTTGCTGTGACGCTAATTCATGTGGCGACAACTTTCGTTTGTGATTCATTCAGACGCACTCTCCTTGCACTCGCACGTGCAATGCCTGTCTGTATCACTCTCTGATTGGCTCTTCCCTACGCATCGCACGCAGCTAGCATCACATATGACTAGTATCGATTGACAACTTTTGTCCGATTACCGTGCTTATGCTTGAGCTTGCAAAACATCGAGCCTGAATACAAGTTGTGCCGCATATATTTACATTGGTTCCGTTTACTGAATTTCGGACACAACACCTATGAATCCATAAAACACCGGATTTCCCGTTTTGGTCGCCCCGTCAAGGTTGTCATCGACTGATAAACTGAACCTGAATCCGTCACTCTTGACAACCTCTTCCAGCACTCCAACTCATGACCAACAGGCCAAAGGCTTGGTTGAAAGTTTTCACCCGCAACTCAAAGAGTCGTAGTATGAGTGCCGTAAAACTAGCGACGGACACAGTGAAACGCTATGGTTAGGTCACCCAGCCGGGGGGGAAGGAGCTAAGAGCAGAAGAGGTGGAGGTGTCTTCCGCTTCGGGGTTTAGTGGTGAGCCAGACTACGGTGAGCAAAGAGGTAAAAACAGTGATGGTTGGGCAGCGAATAAAATGGAAGCGTCCAAAAGTATGGAAACGGAATTAAGAAAGCTCACCGGATAGTGAAAATGTAGTTACGCAGAGGATTTGGCCGATAGGAAGGGGACCGAGGAAGGTGGTGTGATCTCCCGTAGAAGAGAAATCAGTTTGGGAAGACGTGGACCTTTTGTAAGAAAAGGTTACTATGGGTCTTTAAAGGGCATTACTTGGCAGTATGATGCATTAAGTAGCTTAAAACCGGAGAATGGACACGAAATAGAGATGAATATAAGCTTGGAACACCGTATATCCAGGGTTACACTTCGAGAGAACCTATGCAAGAGACAAGACTACGGGCATAAAAAAATGAATCAGTCAGATTTTTCCCAGTCTGTTTACCAGTGAATTGGCCACAAGCAAACTCATAATCAAATGAATAAAGGAACGGGGACACGAGAAATAACGAAAACAACTAGTAGTGGCAAGATTTAGCCGGGGAAAATGCGGGAAAGTGGGGAAATAAGCTGCCAAGTGGAAGAAACCTACCATCATTCATGTATGGCCGATAGACAGGCGGTGTGATCCCGCGGGATTTATTGACTGAGTAGAGGACCTGTTCTGCATGCACTATGAACGTTATTGCGCTCACTGAATGGCTTGGTGAGGCTGGGAACTATAAGGTTTTTGTGGTGCTCCACTTGAGTGTCGACAAAGAAGTGGCACGACGCACAATGAGGGACGGTTTGTTCCAAATTCTGCGGTGAACTGTTCAAATAGGTAGGGACCCAGAGCTGGTTTATACGGAAAGGCTGGGAGGGAAGAGACGTATTTCTAAAGAGGGTAAGAGAACAGAGGCTAAGAGGACAAATGACTGGTTTGGTATACTCGACAGTAGATCAGCCTGAATGGACAGGCCCAGTTCAGTATTAAACAGCTGATCGAATGCTGTTTAAGTTCGAAAAGCTCACAAGGCCCACTGCTCTATGTCAAACCATCCGTTTCCCTTTGAACCATTGCGCGATATCACCACTTTGTGTGGATCGCTCCTGCCTGAAAACAGAAATCTGGGAGCCTTCCTATCTCCTGTCTGGACCTTCTTGTGGAAAGAAATATCCCGTGCTTCCAACTATACCGCATCCTCAACCAGCCTGAAGCGGGACAGAACCTCAGTTAGCTGGGTGGTCAAGTCCGGACCGCCTAGAAAGCAGTCACTGAGTGACTTCCGCGGAAGTTCGTGGCGGTGCCAAAGGTCACACCAATTGTTTTGGTGTTTCGGATTTATTACGGAATTATAAGGCAGGCGCTATTTTGATCCACAAGATTCTCTATCGAAGCAAAGAGCATCCACTTCACACAAAACCCTAAACCAGAACAAGGCCGATTTTTAGAGCCCAGTGGCGCCACATTGAGGATCACAGAGTGTACAATAATATCAACCCGGAATGTCGCCAGAGATCCTTAGCAACAAAACCCAAAAGTCTACTCTCCGGTGGTCTTAGCAGGGCCGTCGGAAGATCCAAGGCCTGATTCAAGTGTCCCACAAACAAACAGGTGCACAAGTGTGTTGTGCCTGAAAGTGCTCAGAATAATAATCTGGAATATGGTCAAATTATTCATACACGTATAAAACTTGGAAGAGTTCCTGTATTTATCCCTCACGTCAACAGCCAAAATCACTCTGCAGAATTAGAGATCTAAGTTTCAGAATGGAGTAGTGGTTCTAACCATACCTGCCTACTTGATGCCTTGTCTCTGTCTCCGTTGGCTGCTTGGCCATTGTAGTCGTCATTTCCACAATTTACAGTGAATCAATCCCAAATTCCGTTGCTCCATCCGAGGTCGCTGTTTCCGTCGAAGGATGAGCACGCATTCTTTGACACAATAACATAATCTAGACATTCCAAGGCCGAACGTGTTGCAGCCTGAGTTTCAGCTGCCTAACCCAAGGGGAAGACCGGTTATATTGGCAACGGGTTGAAGTAGCTTGATCGCATTTTGCCCCGGAAAATTGGCCTCCAGCCTCACGTCAAAGAAGCCGGAGGATCAAACTACCGTCAGCAGTCTGGAGCAAGAATGGATAACAGAGAATTATTTGAAAACTCCTGAGTGAAATGGATATATGCTAGCTCCAGTAAAAATAGTGTGATGTATCCTCTTAAAACACTTTCAGCCACATAAAGTGATTAATTCCGGGTTTTCTCAATGGCTTGCCAATGACAATTTAACGAGGCCAAGCCGGCTGTGCTCCAGCTGAAACGTGTAGTGTGAGACAAGTTCATGTATGTGGAAAAATTAGGCACTTCCTCGAAACGACTAGGCAGCAACACCTGGAGAGTCACTGTCCAGCGGTCCGAGCACAGTCTAAGCCAAACTCAAAAATGCGTATCGCACACCAGCAAACTCGTGTATTCGTTCTGTGAAGATTGGCTTTACAAATTGTTGCTGACTATAGTCAAATTTGCAAGGCTTGTAGAACTCTTCGGAGGATTTTCTACATATATACTCCGCAATGAAAGACTCAAGTTGCACTCATTTTTAAGAACCATCTAAAGAGGAACTGCTCTGGGCCGACGTCGGACGGCACCACGTTGGCTTGGACAGACAGGAGTGAACCAATCAGTTCCCGGGGTTAAATCCAACCTGAGGTGTTGCCCTATAAAAGCCACCCATTGGATTTTGATTCATCAATGCCATGTGCCTTACAGCTTTACTGATGAGGGTTACCGGTATGTCATATAGGTCTGCCGTGACAGAATTGCTTGCCGCGGATGCAGACACGTGCCGGAGCAAAGTATTTTGCCTGACTGTATGAAACTTCATGTGGCCATACTGATTGGTAATTCGAGTCGCTTTGTAAAACTAGCCGTGGTTAACTCGAAGCCTGATGCCGGAACCGGATGAGGTCCTGAGGGTGGCTATCATTCAGATTGTAGACCTAACTACAGATGCCTATTTGAAAAAGAGACACTCATTTTCTGAGCTTGAAATCAAGTTTCTAGATGAGTTCAACATTTGGGTGTCCAAGACAAGCCGCTTTGTTCCTCGCCCCCCAAAAGTAGGACTGAACAAGAGGACTTTGACCCAAGAGAGCTTCGTGAGTGCTGAAAAGTTCAGTTGGATAGTTCCAGTTGCAGATCATGATCGGAATTCCGCTGGGCCGTTTATAGCCAGGGTCTGATTACTAGATTGCTGACTTACTGGATGTCCTCCAGAGCTGTCGATCTAGGGACCTTGAGCTGAGACAGGGAGGAGCCGAAAATATGTACAAGGCGTAAGAACAGCTAAATCCAAAAATGTGAAAGTCTAGAAAAAAGCTCCGTTTGGTGAAAATGGGAGTCTTTCAAGGGAAAATTGTCCAATCCTAAAACTGTTCAGACATCCTGGATAAAGTGGGCAATGAAAAGAGCTTGAAACTTAGGTGAGAACATCTGGGCCAACACAACGGTGCGGGATTGAACGTACCTGCGAAAGTTAGTAGAAGTTACCGGAGATGATGTGCAAGTCACGCAAGTTTGATCTAGATGTTATGCAGGCGAGGTCAACGCCCCTGATTTGGTTTTTGATGGCAGTCACCGTGGCCTGAGAGACAGGGTCAACGAAAACGGGTTTGGGGCAATAGATGCTGACGACTTATTGACAACCATAAAGATCAGTCATGGTTAATTTACCCAGATATTTTATGACTCTGTATAGGCCAGAAAGGGCCGTAATCAACGGAATTTGGTGTGGCACGCGCAGGAAAACCCACGTGCCAGATTGTGGTTGAGTGTCAAAGAACATCGGTCGCTTTGCAGAACTAACACGAATGCCTAAATCTCGGAGGGTGTATACCGTGAGACTTTGAACGTAGTCCTCAATCTCCGTGGCTGGTTCGTTGATCTTGGGAGCGGCGAATTCAAAGGGGAGGTGGGCGCTCTGTTTCAGAATTGCCGGTTTCGTTGTTTTGCAGCCCGTTAAATATCGAAAGTTGCTTTCAGTGGCACGCCTAAGCTCTTCACTCTTCATCGACTGGTTGAAATGTACTATAACTGACACCAAACAAAAAGAGCTATCTTGGCTATCACTTAGCGGCTCTTTTTTGCTCTTGTTTTACACTTTTGCGGCGTGGGCACTGCTGCCCCCTTGGTAAGCCCTCCAGGTTTGTGCTCATGTGTGTATAACTGATCGATTTTAGGAGCATAGCACAATCGTCATGACTTCAGCGGTTTCACCTTCATCGTCATTTCTGTTGGGGTTTGTTGCTATCAAAGATAAGTATGACAACTTCCCATCGCGTTTGCTGACGTCCCAGCGGATTCATTTCACTAGGTAGGATAAGCGTTTGTTGTTCCGCAAGCATAACCCGTATCCAGACTGTTCATTTTCAATACTGCTCAAGAAGCTACTGACAGTCGATCGCACAACATTCAGTTATGCATAGATGAACCCCCCAACTACAAGATGACCACTGTGTTATGCCGGTCAAAACTTGCATTGGAAATGGTGGTAATGCCTAAAGCAAGGGCAGAATCTTACACAATGGGTTAAATTTGTTCTGCTTTTTTATATTGATCCAACGTTTGCGATAAACAGGCCAATAAAAATGCATCCATCTCTAAGGAAAGGAGACAGCGCAAGTGAGAAAAAGCTGCCATCACAGTTCGGGAGACCACACGTGATATTTTGGATCAAAACCATAGAATTATTTGAAAGCGCAGAGGTGATTTGGAACGACGGGAAGGCTTGCTTGGCTTCGTTATGAAGTAGATTATGTGAAATAACTACGGCGTAGCCACGACCAACGGCCGAACTGCACTGTTTATCAAGTTCAATCCCCTCGGCAAAGCGGCGGCCAAGGGAGTTAAGCGAAAGGCTTTTAGATGCTTCACAGTGGTTCACGGAGAAGAATCCGGAGCCCGTAATTATTGACCTGCTGTCGTTCACTGGCAGATGAGCGAAAATGTCGAGTAATGTCTACAGGCGGTCAGTCTCTAATGGTACCGGTCCTTTTGAAGCCACATGGATTGATCTCGGCATCTTTCGGTTAGATAATACTAATATCGAAATGTTACGCAGCGCTGAGTTTACTTGTCAGTTGTGTAAACGTAACCACCAAGTGGTTATCCGCCTGGGGTTCTCGGAGGTGTCAGCTTCAGAAAGATGAAACCCGGCTACTGCTATAAGATGCTGCTTCAGCTGTCCAAAGCCTACTCAAGTGATCAACTTTCGCCGCTCCAACATATTTGGAGTGTGTGGAGGTAGACGGCAAACCACCTAGTCGCGGCCTACGTTGGTTTGTCACCCGAATAGACGCATCCAAGTTGGACCTGATGTCAGAGGACAATCAAATTCCTCGCAAATAGTACGTGTTAGTGACTCTGTAGTGGTAAAATTATCACATTAGTGATTCATGGGGGAGTAAACAATAAAAAATGGTAAAAGGAGCAAAACTTACTTTCGAACTGAACTACCAACAACCTCGGGTAGAAAACACCATCTGTTAGTGGTCCCGGCGGAAAGATGGCTCTATCCAAGAAACCCGACCAGCCAGAGCAGAGATCAGAAGAACTGACCAATAAAAGTAAGAAGAAGCGTGTTCCAGTTATACAGTCTGAAAGCTGAGATAGTAGCCAGTGGCAAAACATGGAAAATGTAGTAACACGAACAGGGTGCCGTGGAAGGTATAGCACTTGGCTTCACTCTACTTTTGAGTCGCAACAGCTCAGAGAATCTCCAGATTGTAGTCCGATTTCATTGGGTAGTGAGCGCGAGGGTTTGTGCTACGTACCACTGTGTATACAAGGGTGGTCAGAAGTAGTCGAAGCTTGCAGCTTTGTCAGCCATGGTTACTAGAAAAGCCTTGTAAGTAGAAAGGTAATTGGACAGCTCGGTCTTAGAGGTAGGGAGTTTGACTGTATAGTTCAGACTTTGAGCAGCACGGAGTGGAAAGTTTCCAGGTCCGTAGGCATCAGAGTGTTCCACTCAGTACAGCTGGTTCATCTAGGCAGGTAAAGCCCTCACAGTTAAGGGGCTTCCGACGGGTGTCGTAGATCCACTCAGCGGCAGAGCCTAAAAGGCGGGATCACCTACATCTTTTGGAATTCAGGCACCTTGGTTGTAGCGAAGATGAGGTTTTGTTTGTGAAGTACCGGGAATCCATCGGGTTCTTGTTCAGCATTCCGTTGCGAAGGCTCAACCGCTCGTCGGCCGGGCCTTAAGAGTTCCCTTTTTATCGTTATTTGCGGGAAAGCTTTAAAGTGATCATCGGCATGGAATTGTGGAATTGCTGCAAGGGACAAAGTGGCTGTGTTAAATGGGATTTATTGGAAGCAAACTGCTCGGTAGAGTGGCAGGATATGTTGACGATAAACATGCTCTCTTTCTAAATGATGGGGTATTCAGTCCTTTGATGGGAGCAAAAACTGGGGTGCCGTCGAGCAGTGGTAGAAGGGAGCAGCCTTGTTCCCGTCAAACGGTGGAGCGCCGTTTTTCACTGCTTGCACGAAGTCTGCTAGTGAATTTCGTGACACCATCATAGTACAAAATGGTCATGAACGGCTGTGGGGGCAAAAGACACATGAAAGATATTTTACCGGGGGGGGGGGGGGCTGGTCATCAAAGATTGCTGACTCTTGCTACGCTGCTCCTTAGCTTCAAACAGGCCCGGGATAGCATGGGTGGTATTCGGAGACCCTGCTCTTCATGGAAGCACTTCACCCAGAAATTTATATTAAACAAAACTGGATTTACCAAACATTTATTAGGAGAACTTCCCAGGCTTCGTCGATGCGCAGCGGCTCTTTCAGCCTGTACCGAAGGAGCATTCTTGCAAGTCCGAGTTTCATAGTTGAACAGGAGGTCATTAGGCTTTCTGAGCTAGCCAGATGGTGGGAGGAAAACCGATTGGTGTAAAAAGTTACCGTCCATCCTCTGGGTGCCAACCCATCACCTTCTTTAGCCAATCTGACTTTAAGGGGAGCTGCAGGGAAAACAGCTTGAGGTTTTACTCACCAGAATTAGCAGCGAACGCGAACAAGTTTTGTGTACGATAGCTTGCTGGGCTGCCACATGAGAAGCGAGCCTCTTATGTGGCAAAGCATCTATTTGAGATAAATCAAAGAGGTAGGTTCCATTTGACCAGGGATTATCAAACCATCCTAGGCCGCAGTCTGCATTGGTAAGGCTTGGGAAGTCGAGCACTTGCTTTTATTTTGACCTGCAGGACATCACGGACCAAAGAGCACATAGGACTCATCGAACCATTCAAGGTGACCCTTTGTTCTTACTTCACTCCCTGGAGCTCAACCGAAGCCTGGATTTTACCAAGACATGTGGCTCTATTTTGTCATGTTTCAGGGTTTGTTGCGCCCAGATTTTTGCGTATTACAAGGTTACTCCAGGGTGTTCGTCTTTAGAACCTCGGATGAGTTGGTGAAGCGACTGAGAGGGGCAGGGAAGGTGGTAGTAGTTGTTCCAAAAAATCTGGCCCACAAAAGCTTCGTTTGCTAGTGGTCTTTTTTGACGGACTTCACATCCTGCAAAACTGCTGCCGCTCGTCCAAGGAAGGTTACCGTGTGATGATGAATATGAGGCTGGGGAACAGCAACAACCGTCTTAGCTGCGCGCCTTTGGTTAAACCACAGATGGCTTCTCGAATGGCAGCTACCATATAACGGCTTATACTTGTGGCAGCCGTCCTTGCCTTGATCACGTTAAACACGCAATAATGGAATAGCAAACCAAAAGGAATCACAAACCACTTTAAAAAGAGTCGACTTTAGTGTTGCGATATATTAAAAATGAAACTGCTCGCCCAGCTGCTTTCTTTGCAAAAAGGGCCTTATCGATTCTGGACCGGTCTGTGCGAAGGCGATGAAGAGGTGCTCCTACTTACAGGAACCCAGTCGAAGTAGCCTTTTGGGGAGCCATCGGTACATCCTCCAAAGGGGTGAACCTGTAGTATGCCGGTCTGTAGTGGTTGTATCATCCTCTGATAGTCCCCTTCTTAAGTGTCCGCTTGGCGTGCTTGGCAGGCTCGGTCAAGTCTTCTGACACAGCTTCTTAGCGCACGTGACTATCTGGTTTCTGGGAGTGGCCCTATATCAAGTGCCAGTGGTTGACACCCGTCGGTCCGCTTCTGGTCGCCACACCAAATAGACTCTCGCCGTAAAAGCTGAGAGGTTGGTCCCTAAATATAGACGCATAACCCTTGTTCTCTGCGGTGGAAAACTGGCCGAGGATCGCGGAGAACCTGCTCTTGACTGTTGAAGATGACGTAGAAGAATGGATATCTTCCCGGTTAACAAAGAGTGGAAAATTGCTACAGCTGATAACTTTACTTGTTGAAAGCCTTTCGCAGTGATAGCGAATATCCAGGACTGTGGTGTGGTTACGGAGGTTCCTTTTGTATTTTCGTGTATCGAAATGATGTGACACTACCGTTGGTGCCAGGCTTGGACAACTGTTTACGTTTAAGATGCGAGGAGCCAGTAGTACTGTCGTTGGGTTAATCCAAGGCCGCTACTTCATAGACGGAAAAGGGAACGTTCGAACTCCTAAAGCAAAACTTTGGGATCGGCTGCCTTCATCGCAAATCTCGAGGCAAATCAACTGCGGAATCAAAAACGCCGACTGAGAGATATTCAAAGAACCACTTATATCGCCAGTACGATATCTAAATGATCAGTGAGTAAGTGTCAAAAACAGTAAAAATGCCCACATGAAAACATTTCGTCTCGAGCTAATGTAAGGACAAAATCCAACGGATAATCAAGGAGTTCAGGCTCAAATGAGCCGTGGACGTTTAATGACAATCGGGCAGCGCGTGCTCAATCTGGGTAAACCGGAAGTAAAACCGGCCGGCCTCGTCCAGGTAAGAACGACTGGGTAAATGGGACGAATGAAGAGCGAAGGAAGGTAAAATCCACCACTTCTGAGATTTATCTAAAGGGTTCCAATTTCCAACCGGGAAGCTATAACTACTGTGCCCTAGCGGCCGTAACATTCTCGGGCGGTAAACGCATCCGCTTACTTGAAACCAGTTCCATATACAGTTCGTAGATTTACTAACAGAAGTTCCATCATCATAGGAGACACTTTACTCAGATGGACCACACTGAACTCAGTCGTGGCGTGCAAAGTCAGCGGCTTAACCAGAGTTCATTTTTTATCCATTGCTTTTTGATTGGTAACATCATGCACCAGAGTTGATGAATACAGAGGTTCCTCAGTGTAATCAAGAACCATTCGTCGGATACATCGGCGTAGCAGACAACCTGTTGCTTATCCGCCAGCGACCCGGGAAGGCAGCAAGGATGTCAGTAACAAACGGTGAGACGCCACAGGACCCGCACTTGCACTAGGCTCATACCACTCCTAGTCTGCTCAAAGTCCATTTTTGCTCCGGTTCACGTGAGTAGGGCCTTTTGTGAGACAGAAACAGTCCCAGGTCGCGACCAACCATGGATCGCATGTGACGGCGGCTCTGAGTTCTATCAGCTACATCTGTCAAGTGTCACCCCAACTAGGCTGAGACACGAATCTAGTGTGACAACACAGGTGAAACAGATAGGCAACTGCACTTTTTATGTATTTCGGTGGTGTTACTGCCTTAGGGGGAGCATATAACCAAATATGATCGTAAATATGGAATTGGTCCATCAAGTCACCACCATGTTATCTAAGGCCAGACCCGTGCCGCCCGAAACACCCACCGGAGCAGGAGCAACGCTTGCCCCGTAGACTTGTCAACCGCAACGACCGATTTCATCTCACGATTACAGTTGATTCAATAGCAAATCCAGAAACCATAATGCCTCCGCCAAAAAAGCACTGTAGACAGCTTACCAAACTCAAATGATCAAGTTAACATAGATTGTACAAGGTTAGCATAGTTACTCGAATGATTGACACTTACTGGGATATATAAACACTAGACAGACGTGTATTGTGCCTTAGTAGTCCCTCGTCCAACAAATATATCCTACGAACATCTCTATCTATACGCCCGATTGACGCACGTACGGACACATCTCTAACCAAGTTTTTCCTGTCAGGGTGAATCTCGTCGACAATTCTCAAAGGCCGCTGAATTTCTGCAAAAAGCACCCATAACTGCCAAAACCAAATCACCGGGCTTTACGTTCTTCCCGAATCTGGGCCGTCTGTGTCTTTCTTGTAACGAAGACACACATTCTCTCCCCATCACTTCCGAAAGGTGTCTGCCAGCACTTGAACCCACGGCCGGGTAAGGCCCATGTGATACTTTGGCTTTCAGTTACCTCCGGGTAATAGAAACTTACGGGGCAGTAAGAACCCTAGGTTCTTAGCATGCTCTGTCGAAATGAGCAACGGTCGACCGTCGGTCAGTCTCTCAACTTGGACCAGAATTGTTGAAAGAATCTAGTCCGCCATCCACTGACAATGGGATATTGCTCGGTATATTCTTCGAACCAACAGTATCAGCCCCTCCAAAAGGTCGTCGCCCTGGTGACTCGCATCAGGTGGGCCAAAACGCCTCTCTACACTAAGCTCTAACAAAAACAGCTAACTCCATCGTATGTGATATGGCAGAAGCCAAGAAGTAGTTAAACCCTCTCTCCTTTAAAATTACTGCCATCGTCACTACACACTACCTTTAGCCGCCTCCTTCTAGCCATGAACCGAATTAGAGCTTGGATAGAGGAGTTCGTGATGAACAAATACGTTACCTTGATAAGCAACACCTAGATCTTCGAGCAAGTAATCTAGCAACCATAACCCTTCTCCTCCATTCTCCCAAGCTCAACATTAGGGGTCCGAAGTAATCGATACCAACATGGGCAACTGCATGCCCAGAGAAACAAGTACTTTCTGATGGCAAGGGGGCAATTCATATATTTATATATGGCGGGGCCGACTACCTTTTTCACGTTAAACATCTACATAAAGCCCGAAAAACTCCAAATATACCCTGAAAAATCCAAAACCTTTAACGAATCTCAGCGAGAACTTGTGTATGACCGACCCGGCCTTCCAGCACATGAAATCTAAAGACTGGATCGGTTATGAAATGCTTTCCCGGTAGAACTCCGAGATGTTTAGCAATGTCAGATAAACTTGACGATAGTAGCCGCCCATCGACGCATAGCACTCTAGAGTGATTCAAGGGCATCCAAAATATACCATTATTATTATTAATAGTACTATTATTGATGTAAACTGCATTTATTTTGAATAATCGCTTCCTCTTCATCTGTACCTCCCTAAAGGTGGGAATGCCAGGTAAATTCTCGAATTCATGTGGGAATGCTTCTCACCGAACCGACTCAAGCACCTCTTTATGACTGTTCCTGATCTGTGACACCGTCAAGGAATCCAGATGCAACACCATCTCAGACCGACTCCCCACACGTATTTGAAGGTACCTTTTGAACCGATGCATCCAAACTACCGACTTTGGGATTTTGTAAAACTATGCAAACCTTTCTAAGTACACACAAATTGACGAGCCGGTCAATATACCCACTACTGCCTTTTTTACCAGGTTTCCATAATTCCTTCGGGACTAGCAAATTGTCCTGTCTAACTCTCGTCGTCGGCACTTGCACCTGGAAGGAAGTAGGCCCGTGGAACTACAAATTACTACCACTGCTCAGGAGTTTCATACCTCTGGAAGCCAGATCAGCAGGGATATCCTTTCCTGTCACTTGTCGCCGCTGTGTCGGAGGCGAAACTTGCCGGATTCCCGACGATCCATTTGCCACAAAGAAGCTATTGCCTCTGTTTACTCTTGATCTGGAGCAGAAAAACTGCAAAATCTTTCCAAAGGGGAACTTTAGACAAAGGTAGTACTATCTCCCACTCAATGACCTGAGGCAAATGATCTGCCACCGCAGCCGCAGAAAAGTCGGAAGCGGCATCATAACTGATTTTAGGGGCACCGCTCTCGATTTGGCTATTGCCATGAAGAGGCAGGGTGGCGTAATCACCCAAGAAACGCTTATAAGCCACCGGTTCGTATCCGATCCCTAATGCTTCGCAAAGTGAGCATGAGCCACGGCCGTCCGCTTGGAAGGTAGTCCAGTCCGATCAGTCGTTTCGGTAAATCCGTGCGGTGATCCGGGAGTAAAGCCCAGTGGACCTGTGGCTACCCAAGTAACCAGAATGATTTGAAAGAGATCGTGGGCCGGGCATTCTGGAGAGTGTTTCATTTAAGGACGATGATTACCATTAAACGGAAATCAAGCAGTTACAGTTGCTCTAACTTACGGCCAGTGGACAGAGCTTTGTAGGATCGGCGGGGGCAGACAGGTTGGTAGTTTTCGTGACGTATCTGGATGACGATGGAGGCTGAGGGAGTTAACCCTAAGCACAGACAAAATAATTGTCGTCTTCACTGTGAGGTGGGTCTAAATTGGCCATAGTCGAAATACTCAAGTAAGTAGATGGTAGGAGAAGAAATGGGCCCTTCCGATGGACCAAAAATAAGAAGGAATAGGATCAGAGGCAAAAACAGTGAGTGTGATTGTATAAATGTCTACTAGTTAGAATGCCGAGAGAGACTAGAATAAGTGGTTACAGCGCAGCCAGCCTTGGACACACTACAAGCATGCCTTGATATTAGACACCAGGAGTGTAGTAACGGGATTTGAATGATAGCCAGTTAGAGAGGTTGTTGGACGCCAGTTTAGAGGGGTTTTCCCTTTTCACGCGATTGGCTTCCTACGCAAAGCTTAGGCATTCACCATGGCAGAGCATTATTTATCGTCCCTCGAAAGTTATCACTGACAGGACTTACAGTTGACAGAATGCTGTTACTGAATGCCGTCTCATAAAGGATTTTGGTACTGCGGGGTGACCAGAATAGAAGAAGTGAAGGAGCTTGATAAGGTATAACGCCTAGAAGAGTGGAAGCCGGAAGGATGTTCGAGGCTTTCTGTGTCTATTTCTCATCCTGTGTCTACGTATCAGTCAATGTCCCAGGCTGAGTAGAAGAGATCCATATATTACCGTCTACAGGAGTATATGAGCAGTTGCAAATAGAGGCGAGTTGCTGGCTATAAGGTGCTTATGAGGGACATGGATGGGAGATAAAAGGCAGGGCCAGCAAACGGAAATGGAAAGCTTGACACGCTTTCACTCCACTTGGGGGCAGGCAAGAGGGCAAACGTCATGTATGGCGGACAGACTGCAGACAGAGCGCTGGGGCTTACCATTTGCAGGATAGAACCTGGGCTGGTGGTTGAAGGTGCCCATTCCCCCCACAGCCCGGTTAGTGTAAGATAGATTCCCGGAGTTAGATATTCACTAACTTGGATTATTTCCAGAAGGATGGTTGAGTCCATATAAGAAATTTCCATGGCTTCTCGCCCGCCAAGTTTTTTGCACGTACGCACGTGGTGCTCAAAACTGCCAGGGGTGGAATGTTTTCCCAAGTTTGCAAAACAGCAGTCTGACCGCCGCAGGCATCGAGAATTCCGCTGCCTTGAGCTCTACAGTTTTAAAATGAGGACTAGCAGAAGGGGCGAGTTGTTTGAAACAAGGCCAGACTGAAAGAATGTTCAATAATAAAAGAAGGAAATTACCTTCATACAAACGAAAAAAGATTGGGTTGACTCATCTGCCCTAAGGTTTGTTGCTTTCGTAGCACCCCTGATTCACAGTAGACTGACCGGGCGCACCGTAAATTTAAAGCTCTGGCTGGCTGCATACTATCAGGGTTTAAGGGCAGAGGCAGGTATAGCTTTTCTCATGGGTGCAAAATGGTAGCAGTTTTACATCAAGAATGAATGTAGGATCCAAACTGGCGGAGAACTAAGACACGGGAAGTGGAGCCAACTCTAAACCAATACTGGAAGATTACTAAGACTGGCAATGAAGCAACCGGCACTAGTTACGAGGCTGACATATAGTGCAAAACAGTACTAGATTTTAGGGCTACTGTAAAAAAGCACTTGTGCATCCATACGAGCACGGTTTTTGGACGAGTCGTGGGTTAAATTTTGGACTTGGATGATGATAACGTATTGCGGTTTGATAGTGAAGACCTTCTTCAGATACTTAGTCTAAGTCTACTTCAGCGCAGGTCATGCAGACTGGAAGACGCCTCAAGAGTTTGCGTGGTGCTTCTTCAAGTTTTTTCGGCTTGCTACGTGATCACAGCTTGTCTATTAGCTTATTCTAGGGACTAGAACAGACAGCCGCAACACATCCGTACCGGACGGACGGCTGAGAGAGGGCGGTTCTCTGTTGAGAGAGGGATAAAGAGTATCACGGAAGAAATAAAATGGGCTACCAGAAGGGTTGGCGTCTGAGTGTAAAACGCTGAGAAGAAGTGAAGGGTTGAGCTTGACTTGAAGCAACCACAGAGGCTCAAGTCGGGGTAGCTGGCACCTAGCTCTGTAGTTAAGTTCGGGGGAGAGGACAAGTATTATCTTGGTAAGGAAGCTTTGCACTTTATATTTACCCGGTCAGCCTTTTGCACTCCCGACTTACTTATAAGCGGTGTTGAGGGAAAGCCAGGTTTGGTTTTGAACAATGCCCATGCCATTTAATCGGAAGGGAATCGGAGGAGGACAGGGCTTGTGCGCGGTTTGGTGGAAGCTTGAGTAGACTTGTGCATGTGCACGAATGGCGGTCCACACCAGCAGCCCTGAGCAGAGTGGTTTTTAGTTGTGATACTGGGGCTCCGTCCCAGAATGAAAGCTCGGCAGTTTTGCTGTTTAGGACGCCTATGAAAATTTCGGTAGAAACAAATTCAGGAAATTTAGTAGGAGATTCAAACCGCAGTTGCGTAAAGTCTGACATAGGGTTTCTTAAGCACAGTGATGGAGAGACCTCGACAATGATGTCGTTCGGGGTCGTCAGCCTTACTGAAATGTCCTTACCATCCTGGAAGGAATTAAGCGTCGTAGCGAGCATTCTCCGCGATGTCCTCCGGAGGTAGAGAGCAGTAATTCAGTTCAATTAGTTGTTTGTTAGCCCTGAACTTTGATCGTTATTTTTGAGTGGCCAGCGTAATGCGAGTATCGGAAAGAAATTGGAACTTCAGTGGTGTTCCGGGATGAGTCGCAACAAGATCGCTAAGAAAGCTAGAAACCCACAAAATTTACTGCTAGTGACGAAGAACGTTTCGTAACAGTGCTCTACCTTCCACGATCTTTCATACTCTCCCTCTGTTCCACATCAAGTTTTGTGCCCTGGCATCGACGTCTCACAGTAATGTGTAGACGCTCAGTTTCATCCTCTTTTCATTTATTTCTTTTCCGCGTGACTCTTCGTTGCTTTTCGTTGTCCCAGCTATCCCAAGGTGTTTTTGGTCTCTCCCTTGTGTGACTTCCGATCCTCAGCCACCCCCACTTGTCCGGCCAGACTTCATCATCTGATCTTTTGCTTTCAATTTTGTCGAGAGTTCATTTGAACCCATCAGTTTGTCCACTAAAACTCCCCGCCAAACCTCGGTGTGCATAATTTGTCTGCTTACAACCGTCTATCCCAAGTCCGTCATGCATTTGTCTGTATTATCACAGAATACCTGACCACATATTCGTTAGTGACTTTTGATCATGCACTTGGCCTTCTTCGGACCCCTTCGAAATAGGCCGTTATTATAACTTTTATTATTATTATTATTACTGTTGTTACTGGCAACAGTATGATCATGGTTAGACAGAAAATTGCTATACCGTGTTGAACTACCTGAAGCTGGGTAGCCCTGTTTGGTTTAAGAGCAGGATCTGGCGGCCAAGTGGGACCCCACTTTTGTTCCGCCTTGGAGATGGCACTCCGGTTACAACATCTTCCCAAAGCTGCAGAAATATGTAGGTCGTCCCTACGGAACTAACGTAACCCTCAGTCTACGTTTATTCATCCGGAACTCACAACTCCATTAGCGGGATAGTATCTATGGGGTATAGTTCATACTAAGCGGAAGATGCAGAACTGTCCGTACCAAATGAACGCAGATGCTTCGGGGGGTCCGATGGAGGCCCGCCTCAGAACTATTGGCGAAACATCCCCAAAGCTGATGAAAGCCTACTCGGACCACTTTCAGCAGTTATTAGATCGTGAAACATTGTAAATCCCTAGAAAGACAGTGACGATCAGCCCTATCTTCAAATAAGGCGGTGGCCATGGGCCGGAGAGATACAGACCCACTGGCCTAGTTATATTCCTAAGTGAGATCCTCAAGCGCAAGCGAAAAGTTCCGTATTGGAAACCATGCTCGCTGACCGCATTACCGTTTTTGTTCGGCGTGATCATTTATCGGAAAAATCCGGCGGTAATAATGCAATTTGGGACTCGAAAGGTCCCACTGAGACTATGACAAAGGCACGATCCCGCGTGCAATCTTCATCGACTTCACAAAAGCTCCTGCTATGGCATCTGGCTTTCCCCTTATGCGTCAACTAGGTCCCTGCAGAAACTCCAGCAGTGCTCTTTCTCCTTCATACTTTTCTCACAAATCTCATTCACAGTTACATCGTATCGTTGTCCTTCTAAATTATCCGTTTTCTTCGGAGCTCTGGGGTGGTGCCTGAAGCCTCGGGGAAAACACGGACATGATTTGAAGATTAAAGTCGTCTCTTCCCTCCAGAGTCGTGTTATATAGCAGTCCTCTCCAAATCTGGGCAGATGTAAAGACTAGCTGGTTGCGGTGCAAATTTCGGACGTCCGTGAAGCACCAAGATCACCACAGGATCAATTTAATGTGTAGGAAAACTTACTTGTTGTCTTCATTTATCGCCTTTCGTCTCACTCCAAATGGAAGTATTTGACTCATAATCTTCAGGGGCAATAATAATAGACGAAACTGCCAGTTTCAGGCCTAGTCGTAGCTGTTTATCTAGAGCAAGACCCAACAAAAGTAAATAAAATTTTCGGATCGGTTTTCGTAAGCTAAAGTTTGAGAAAAGGGTCCTTTCATTGCACAAACGTCTACTGTTTGCATAGCCAACGCATAGCTAACAAATGGGGCCCAAAACGGTTAAAACGGATATCCATTTAGGTGAGCACTGCTCACTAAACGCGACTGCCACTCGGCTTCTGTTCCTGCAGGCCCTTCATCATGCTCCATCCAAACAAACCCAAGCCATTTCCACTCCCAGCCGCCTTCCCACTGACGAACAGTTACTGGCCCAATTTATTTTCCACATAGAGCTGACTACCAGAGTTGGGAGAAAGTGTTGTTTTGCTGTAGAAACTACAACTAACCGGGTTCATGGGGGATAAGTGAATTCCCACTGGTTCTTTACACTCACGATAAAATTACTTTTAGAAATTTACTATTATTCGAGCGGCGAATGCTTTTGAGAAATGGTTTCAGAATCGAGACGATCGATTTAATGGGGAAAAAAGGAAAATACTAAGAGCTAACTGAATATTACTTCGCATAACCTTCAAATTGTCTCGCTAGCAACATAAGCAAACTCTAAAATGTTAGTCATGTGGAAATATGAGCCCGAAGCCACAATAGCTAGTCAAGGGATATGGGTTGTTCTTTGGAATCGTAGAATAAATTCAAAGATTATTTTCATTTTTTAAGGTCACTTAGATGTTGACGCATGAAACATCATTCTTGAGGAGTACCATATTAGTTCCCCGGAACAGAAGACCAACGAGATACGAGAACATCACGAGGAAGTATTGTTTTACTCAGTCCTGCAAGGTAATGTTGCGATTCCTGTTTATGAGGTAACCTTCAAAATGAGTCGGCCGAGGGTACCACGGGAGTTTTTCCAAAGTGTATATGTTTTCAGCAATTTACCAAAGACCTCTCATGCTTATTTTTGGCGGGGCTACTCATTTTTCTAAGCCGTACAGCAGAAAATTGAACGAAAGTGTTATGCTTCGCGAGAGAATTTTACTGGTTCAGACGAAAAAAGAAGAAACAAAATTCTTGGCGCCGGAATTACTGGATATTCTTTGAGATAAATTTATACTTGACATGAAATAAGTATATTGCTGAACTTATTGATAAAACCGCACAGTAAATGATGCTTTTCAAGGTAACATGTAACCAGTTAGTGCGAGATTCCCCATGAAGCTTGTTTCCAAAATGAGGAATTTATTTAACCACGTTTCAAAAATACCCCTTGCACTCGGTGGGGCCATGAGAAACTGCGGTGAAATTATCAGTGCCGTGGATTTGGGTGATCAGATCCGAATTAAGATCTTATTGGAATTTTAGGGCTGCCAGGACAAGATCAGCCATTCCCGATTATATCTGCCATAAAAATTATTACGTCTATTATAAAAGCTTATCTCGTAAGTGACATTTATCTCTAAGGAGTTTTGTGGAAGTGAGTCTCACTACATGGTTTATCAACCCGTCCCGTGTAAAATGTGCCCTATTCTATCCTACAAAAACATTCAACTTTCTTCTGGCTTTTTTTCAGTGTTCAGCTCAAACACACAAATCATGCTTTGGAGTAAGATCTTTTCAATTGCTTGCGCTATTACCAGGTAACCGATACACTTCAGAAGCTTTGCTGACCTTCCATGGTAAAAGAGCGGAGGCTGGCGATAAGGACCGATGGGAAGTCTACTGGGTCTCAGGATCTTTTACTATTTCTGATTTACATAAATGGTCTGGAACACTGAAATGTACGATGATCACATTGCGATCTGAAGCGAACGTGCCACAGAAGTGCCCTCGGCAGCTCGCCACTCCAAGGTATGCTCTGCCGACAGGGCCCACCGAGTTACCGACGACAAACTTAGAGGATCCACTCAGCATCGCCCCTGCTTAACTGTTCTGTAGAATCAGACCAATTCAATCCGTGATGTGGATGTTCACTGTCTTAGTCATGTAAGTAAGCTCGCCGTAGTTGTTCCTTCACTTTGTCAATCAACCAACGGGTTAGTCTACCGCTTTCTGAACATGGTGAGACGGAAATTTCCCAAGATTTTCAATGATGACTTTCAGAATGTTAATGGACTTGCCTTAAGCCCCTTTTAGAGTGCTGCACCAAGCTTCTATACCATGACTTGATTTAGGAAAGTAATGTGATAAAACTCGTACAAAATGTCACAAAGCTAGTTCTCGGGCTTCCGCGCACCCTTTATCCTCGACGACCGTCCGACTTAAAACTGAATCTCTTAGAGTCCCTCAGAGTTGGATGCCAATTCTAGTGTACAAAGTGTTCACCACGGGGCTTGATGGAGAGCTTTTCATGCTTTTTAGCCCAGGTGCATATACATGTTACTCTAAGAAAGCGGCTAAGTCTCCTTTTCGTACTAATGTCCTTAAGAACCTTCTTATCCACAGAATAGCCTCGCCTTGCAGTAACCTAACACAGGAGGTTATGGAGACTCTGAGCAAATATACCCTAAAAATGAAGTTGGAATTGTTCGCGGTACCGGAGTTTTCTTCTTGAATCTTTCACCACTGAGAACCACATCTTTGATCTCACTCGACAGGATTTATCAGGCTTCATGGCAGGGGAACTACACTAAAAAACCATTTATCACACGTTTTCTTATTTTCAGAGATACAGATGTTTGCGTTCGATGTGCTGTTTTAGTGTAAGCTTTTTTGCTTGATTTGTTTGTGTACCCTCTACGCCACATTACCTGTCATTCTGACACCACTAACTGTAGTACCAACCGACGCAACCGCTCCTAGTGTTCATCTTCTACTTTTCAGCTCCTTCAATTTCAGCACAGCAACGATCGCAGGGAAGAAGATAACCAGAGGACCAGAAACCGCTGAACAACAGACTGGAACTTACGTACTACTCTGGGACTCCAAGGAAAGTATTCTTGGACGAATAGTAAGAGCAAGGAAAAGGTCCTGCGAAAAACAAAAAGGAGGTTGGCCGGGTAAACTTATGCAATATTGAAGCAAGCATATTTTGAACATAAGAAACTTGCGTAGAAACGTGATCAGTGCTTTCGTTGGCAAAAATTGAGAAGTTGCGGTAGGATATAGGAAGTGGCACAAAATAATTCGTTGTAGAACTGTTTTTTTAGAGTTGGCGGTTTTTTATGTGGGGCACTCCAGTCACAGCTGTAGAAATGCAAAATGGAAACAGAATATTTTGATGTGATTGTCTACTTGCGGAGAATTCAATGGATGGGTGATGGGATGTACTGAAGTCGTTATTTACTTGGTTGTTTAGATAAACTGCGGGGATGGGCCATCACACTTGGCGGGTTGAAGTATTCCAGCAATTTTACTTCATTGTTTCCTCTGGAATGAACGAAGATCGGAATTGGTCCAGGGATGGTTCACAGGGACCAGCAATTAGTGTTCCATTTAACACATGAAAGATGAGGGGGATCGCGATTGTTGCTGATCTGCCAAAACGCAGGTTTTGTCGAAAGCCCAGGATGCTGAAAATATTTGTCTGCACAAATTACCTTGTTGTAGAGCATAATCAAGTCTCGCTGTAGCTGACCACGACCGTTCATGTACAGCTCTAAACGTAAGTTTTAATTCATCGAGAGAGAGCGACATGGCGGCAAGTATAGCTAGGGGGGAACTGCCTAGACCCGGAGCTAAGACGTTAGTTGGTGCACCGAAATTTTGTGGTTAATTCACGAAGTCTTAGTCACGTAGCACACAAATCAGTGTATGCAATCCTTGGCTCCTACCATCAGAAGGATATGAGCTGCTCTAAAACTAGGGTTTAAGGTGACTGTTCAAATGAGGATACAGAAGAAGAGTACCTCCAGGATGAGGATCTGTTTTTAGGGAGGCTACATGCGCGAGGGGACGTGATACAAGCATTTGGAGTGCAGCTACCAAAACCCCTTTTCCTTGGTAGGAGCGAAATCAGATATGCGAATTCAAATCCATCCAATTATGTAATGAAGTGGCTTTGACATGTTTGATCATGGATAGGCCTCAAATTGCTGATTACCCTAAGGTCGACAAACTATAGAAGTAGAAGTCAATCGAAAATAATCAACCGTACTTATTGGTGATATAAACAATTATAGCATTCCTACCTTCAAAACCACGCCTTTTACCACCAATCTAATGGGAGTCAGGGAAGCTAAAAGGAGTGCAGCTGAATTACGTAAGAAAAGGCGAATTTTCTGCCAACAAAGTTAAACAGAGTCAGCGGGGATGACGCTAATAGTTACATGGGGGCACGTAGCAGACAAAAGGGAGGAATTTTCAATTTCTTTTTCGAAAGTGCAAGTGGTGTTTCAGGTATAGACTGAGAACAGCCTTTCTCTCCAGGCCCGGATAGGGTGAAAAGGTAGCACGGCTGAAGGTCGCGAACAGCACACAAAAGGCAACCTAGGGAAAGCTAACTGGCAGGTAGAGTGATACCCTTCTTTAATGATCCACTGCAGCAGGTTGCAAGTACCACAACAGACATCATCTCTAAGAAAACGGAGATCGCTACGGGCCGGTGGCCTACCCTGCCTAATAGGACTAAGAACCAGGAGCAATACCATCATCGTTCCCCACTTCTTACTTGACAGAGCTGACGCCAAACAAAAAGCTTCCTGCCATTCCGAAAATGAAAATGTCAAGCAGAGTCAGGAGCAGGGCAGTTTGCCGAGACAGACCATGGGCTCTAGCCACCAAATATTCTAAGCGAACCGATCTCAGTGGAAACCGAGCTGACATCATTTGAAAAAAGACCCGAAATCTCAATATATTGTGCCACTTGAAGCCGAAGATGTGGCCAGGAAGACGCAGAAGACCTCCTTTAATAAACGAAAGAGAGTTCTTAGGCTCAAGTGGAGATTGTGCAAATTTGGCGAAATTAACATATCAGAAATTGCACCGGGAGACAGAAGCCGCCCAAAAAGGGAAACCTGTAGAGAGTGGGACAATTATTAGATCCGGGAACTGAACACGTCCAGCAAGCAACAGAATGGATTTACGAGTAGACAATAATAAACCGGACTGTCGACAGAGTTCAACTTGAGTGGCACGAAAAGTTCCTCCATGGGAAATCCTTCAAAATCAAAGAGCGAGATTTTTATTCACGCTTGCGGCCTCGAAGTGACAAGTAGGGGGTTGCGCTGTTTTCGGTACTTACGTATTGATTATTTAGATATCGCGCTGGTAACATAAACGATTCTTCGAATATCGCCCAGTCGGTGTTTTTGATTCTGGGGTTAGTTTACTTCGGGGTTGGCAGTAGAGGAAGTCACGATCGATTTCGTGCGCACTAAGACAATCGAGAACGGGCTGCCGTAACAGCCCCACGGTTGCTGCGATGCCCTGCGTGAACCGGCAAAACACCTGCTGATCAAGACCTCTGGTTCGCCCTGAGCGAGTTGAGATTTGAAATCTGCGGCATATCCAGTAATGCTAGCCTCTACGTATGAGTAGCATGTCTGGCGAGTCCGAAGGGACCTAGTGAGTTGCCGCACCGTTTGAATCTCTGAAGTTCTCTGTTCTGTCCCAGTTTGGTAGCCGTGGTAGTAAAGAAACTATAGCTATTCCACAAAACCTGTGCTGCAGTCTTTGCTGAAGTGCACTTTTTTATTCGAGGAATATTTTACCCCGGTTGGTTACTTTTTGGTAAAGCGCTGTCTTTTCGATAACGAGTTTTATTCCTTGTGCGCTTGATAATTGTGTTTATTCTCACCATTATCACAACCGCCTAGTGCTTTCGGTACACGCTGTCAATGTTTTTCCTAGTTTGCACGCCTTCGGTCCCTCTGATAACATGACGATCATTTGCGGCGAAAGTTCGTGTGAGGGTATTAGTGCAAACAGTGTGTTGGGACAGGTATATGCCGTGATAGGTGCAATGGGAGGTACCACCGGGGCTGCTCTACTCTGTCCAATAAAAACTACGGGCCGCTCAGGGAATACGGATCTTTGAAATGGAAATGTGTTCGCTGTGCTGCTCTGGCAGATGAATGCTCACGTACACTACGGGGATCGCTAGATAGAAAAAAAGGATCACAGCAGGAGCTTAAGGAAGCGGTTATATCAGAACTCGATAATAACAACGTGCACAGTTACTGGGAGAAACGGGCTGCAGACAAAGGAGGGCGAGCCGGACGGTAACAAGACACAGAACAAGTCTGGGAAAGCGGTGGAGTTGGAGGTGTTTGTAACAGCCGGTCGTGGAAAATCCCCCCTTTTCCCTCGCGATTCAGTGCTTTTCCTAACATCACTCATTTGCCTACACTATTGACTTGTCTTTACGTACTGGTTTTTTCTATGGACCAATTGTTGTTTGTTCGCGCCCAGAGCGCTAATTTCGCACATCCTTGTTCAGGACCTGCGTGACGCACGTGCTGTTTGCTTACGCGCTGCTATTCGGCTTCTCGTTGTTGGGTCCTTGTGATCGTATTATTGAGGTTTGTATATTTTTGATGTCACTGTTCATGTAATAATCTAGTATAGTAGAATACCACGGATAAACGTCTTTTGATTTCGAGATCCGTTGCGAATTTGGCTACGCATTGCTCAAACGTTCGTTACAACGCTTAAACAGAGGGTAGAGAGACTTGAAGAGGAGCTTAAAAATTAGAGGCCATCACCAAGGGAGTTGTTGGGAAGATCAAGCTTCTCCTCCTGCATAGTTGTGCAGGACCGGTGATCAAAGAGACGCGGATCAGAAGGGAAGTCGAACAAGGACACGTTGTAAATGTACGGAGAATGGTGGAGCTACCCACTGACTTAGCGCATGCAAAGCTTCATAGAGTGGGGCTTTGGAAGGCAATCAACGCACTAAAGCCGAAGCCCCCGCTTGTTGTCTTTGCCAGCACATACAGCAGAGACATACTGCCAGGCCGGGCATCAAGAGTTGAGCACGCCACATGGGGGTACTTAACGATCACGCCGGACACTCCCTCTAGTGGGGAGGTTGCACCGGCACAGAATAGCCGCATCCACTAAAACCGGAACTTAAGCAACGGGCCATCGTGATTGCCAAAGCCGAAGTCACATCTTTCGGTAAATCTACCACTAACACCGCCGTCGTTGGCTGTAGCCAAGCTGGACGGTCGACAGTGAACTTGCCGGCTAAAGGAACGGGGCAAGCTGGGCAGCATGTGAAAAGGTACACACAGAGGGTATAAAGCAAGTGGACTCAGCGGCCGCGTACCATCTAGATAGGGGGTGTGACCGGAATGGAAAGAAAGTGATGGCAGCGCCAATCCATGCCAAACGGAATGTCACCAATACGGATGAAGGCTGGGCAACGGTCGTTTCACGAACACCCACAAGGTTAGGCAGGAGTAGGTCCCTGGCGCCCTCGGGGGGAAATAGAAGGCCAAGTAATGAGATAAAGGAAGCCTCGGGAGTTTCCTTCGACAGCTATACAAATAATATGCACGGTGTGGCTTTGAATGTTTGGGAGAGCACTGGCCCAGTGTCTGTTATTGCAAAAAACGGGGTGTCAACTCGGGAATTGCGCCCGAGGGTACAACTGCCTCAAAAGGGAATGAACAAAGCAGATGACTTAGCTGAAGGTGCCGCCATATGGTAAACGAGTGCCTGTAGCTTAGACGGTCAGTAGGAGGAACTATTGACTAGAACGAAAGGATCAGTGGTTATAGCTAGTGAGGAGACATGGCTGAAAAAGGACCAGAGTACCATGCAACCTCGTGGCTACGCCGTCTACAGACAAGACAGAATAGACGGTAGGGTAGATGGAGGGGTACTACTTCTCGCGAGGGCAGACTATAATAATAATAATAATAATAATAATAATAACAATAATAATAAAAATAATGGTATATTTTTTGATCATGGTCGAGACGCATGCGCAAGCTCATGGCCGTGGTGTACAACTTCACTCAAAACGATGAACTGTACACGAATTTCAAGAAAGGGAGTCGAAAACCTCAGAAACCAAAGAACATAGCTAGGAATAGTTTGAATGGAGCGAAACGACAATGGTTTGTGCGGCAAACACGGTTCGGTTTCGAATTCAAGTTGGTTGGTGGTGGCCCGTGGAAATACAGAATGTGTCGAGGAAATGTAGTGCTAAGGATGCGTCAAAAACCAAAATGGTGCAAGCTGTAGATAACGGAGCTTTATTGGGGTTCTATGAAAGGAATAAGTTCCTAACATGGAGAAACTAAAGAAATGTATGAAGGTACACTCATGAACTTTGATGAATATGAAGAGAACGCTCTCTCTGAAGACGATGTGGGCCCGGAATGACGGATATTCCCAGTTTCAGAAAACGGAGTGCGTCATGAAACAGAGAGACATGAAAAAACTGTGTCGAAGTGCACTCGGAAATGTTGATGAACGTGGAGGAAACAGCAATCCATATAAAGGGTGATTTTAGGTTCAGGATCAGCAAACAGTATCATTCGGAAAAAGGGAGGGAAATTGAAGGCCGTGAATTAGTGAAAAGTCAGTTTCAAGCCGGATACCGTCCAAAAGAAAAATGAAATCTTGCAACAGAAACCTGAGTAGAAAACCTCCGCGTAGGCCCGCGCCTTAGTGTTCTGTTACTCTGACAAAAATATACTGACTTATTGATTGTCGATGATATTCGGTGTCATTATTGGGAACCACCGGTGAGGGAGATAAGTGGACTCGCGTTCGGAAGGCGTATCGGAATTTGATGAACAAAAAATTCCTGTGTTGCGTATTCCGGCTCTGTTATTGGGTTGTTTCACATGAGACCAGGGTGGGGCGCAGCATCCCGTGGGTGGGGCCCATCAGCCGGGGTAAGGGTCGCGTCAGTCAATCAGTAGAAGGTAGCTTGTGAACTGTTATTTGTGAAGACTCCAGCAGTGACATCAGTAGCAGAGGTGTTGCTTCAGAAGACCCCTATCAATCTACTGGTAAGCAGTTGGGGGTGTTTTAGGTCGTGTGGTTCGGTTGCAACCCCGTTTGGTATGAAAGATTCCATTTAGGTCTCTGTCGATGCGGGTCAAAGTGTGGGCCTTGGCCATCGAAAATGGAACCCGGTAGAGTGGGCGACGACAAAACTGAAATAAATGGTGTTAGTAGGCTGGACGTGGTTCCAGCTGTGAGTTATGATAGTAAATGGCGACAGTTAATAATGATTTGGTTGGGTTTACGTGAACTGTCAGTGGCACATTCCATATTCTGATCTGGGTCTTAATTCTGGAGTTTAAGTAAAGTAGGGTTGCAGGGTTTGATCAGTACTACTACAGGCTAGCAAGGTAGCGTAAGCCGGGTGGGCTGCTGCCTCTGCATTTCAAAGGATATGCGGTTTCTACGCAATTAGAAATTCTGGAGAACAATTAAGTAGGGTTGCAGAAGGAGCCACTAGGACACCGGTGGTGGTGCTTTGGAGGAAATTGTTATCATGCAGAGAAAAGTGGTCTTAAGTTCGTCTGTGCTCCTACTAGGTAGTGCTGGTCTATAGAGATTGAACTTGAATGTGAACGGGGAAATCTCATGATGTGGGGGTTGCATGAAAATCATTTGTTACAAAAGTGAGGAGAGTAGTGAATGGAAAATATGAGCAGTTCTTCATGTCCATTTTTAGTGGACTCAAATGAGACAGGTGTTGGTCATCTGTTGCCTCCATATGTTATCCATGTCAGTGGGCTTAAAGTACAGGCTGCAGTAATGTTT
Source organism: Fasciola hepatica (assembly GCA_948099385.1). NCBI lineage: Eukaryota > Metazoa > Platyhelminthes > Trematoda > Plagiorchiida > Fasciolidae > Fasciola > Fasciola hepatica. Next base: position 1,045,700 of record CANUEZ040000126.1, on the reverse strand, counting down.
GTACTTGTCAGGAGGCCGTGGTTACTGTTAGGTAGGGTTGTAGACCTAAGAGTGGCTTGGGTGCTAGGACATCGAGAAGGCTGCTATCTAAGAAAGATGACGGAAGATGGAGGGGTGTAGATGGAAGAGGTGACCGGTTTCCACTATGTTCTTTTTCTTATTTCTCCTTTTCCGGGCTTTACCGCGGTTGCCGTTATTAGTCAGGTACGTCTACACACTGTTCAGGTCAATAGGTTAAAAGTCAGGGCTGTGGTAGCAATTGTGTTTCACGTCGACATGCATGCTGGGTGCGCTTAGGGAGGGTATGGGGTGGTTGAAACTTGGAGCGGGGGTGGGTAAACGTATGTGGAGAGTCCAGTGCGATGGCACCCCAGTCATTCTCGTGCGTGAAAACCAAAAGCTTGTCGAGCGAACAATCAGTGGGAGGTCCCGTTTTCACTTGTCACACCGAACATACAAGTCGCTACATGCTGCATTAACCTAGGCCGATGGCCGGTGAGGATATTCTGTGCTTATAGAGCCCCGCAAGCAGATGAGGAAAAAGACGCTGAGCTATTCCAGCCCCCACAGATGGAGCTCAGTAGACCATATCGCTTAATTGTGTTGGGAGAGGTGGACATCCAGAAATAATTTGGAACGATGAATGTGCCCCCAGGGAACCACCGGAAGTGCTCTGGTATTGTGGTTTCACAACCACCCCCTCACGCGGCATGTGGGGTAAGCAACGCGCTTCCGCGACAGGCGACGTTAACCTGCAGTGGATCTGCTGTTAACCAGGTATCGGTCTGAAGTCACCTCTTTAATGGTAGGGGAGCCATTGGGGGAAAGCGATCATAGGGTCCTGGGTGAGATGCTCACTATGAGGCATATCAAACTAGGATCTAGGTTGGTCAGGAACTACGCTAGAGTGGAGGAGGATCGACTGAGGGTAAGAGCACGAAGCATTTGCTGGTACCCGGAGGCCCCGGATCCATCTGTGGACGAAAGATGAGGGGCAATAAAAGATGGGGTTAACAAGCCTGAAAGGGGTGTTTGCTTCATTAACACAAAACAGAAATGGGAGCCGGCCGCTCTGATGGAAGCCCAGGAGGGCAAGAGCATTACCTGATCATAGAAGCATATGGGCTCACTACAAACTTCATAGCACGCACTACACATGGGCCGCTCACATGACAGCCAGAAACAAGGCACAAGCCCTGCAACGAGAAGCGAATTACGAGTATGAGAAGAAACTAGCCAACAGGGTGAGGGCAGACCCAAAGAAGTTCTTCGCTTATGTGCAGTCCAAGAAGACGACTCGTTGGAGCATAGGCACTTTGGAGATGTCCGATGGAAACAACTCCTCCCGATGATAGAGTCAGAGCAGAAACCTTACTTGCGTTTTTCAAGAGCGCGTATCTTTAGGACCATATACTTAGTGCGGAGAAATCAGATATGGGGAGTACACCAGAGCTCCAGGAGCTTGCTGTGAGTGGGGACGAGGTGCTTCACGATCTCAAATCTTTGTGCAAGCACAAGGCAGCTGGACTGGATACAATCCATCCAGCAACTGTCCAGCTCTTCGCGATGTCCTATCAGGGACTATGACCAATCTGTACGAAGCATCTCTAAGGGAGGGTGAGGTGCCAGAGGATTGGCGTAAGGCCACTGTCGTAGCAATAAATAAGACCGGATCCAGTCGGAGAGCGGAGAATCATGGGCCGGTCAGCCTTAAATCAGTGATGTGCAAGTGTTTGTAACGTATATTCAGAAGGCAGTTGTGTCTGCATCTGGTTATTAATGGCTTACTGACACATGCACAACATGGGATTGTTAAGAAATGGTCGTGTTTGATAAACTGCTGACTTTCTTAGGCAAGACCACAAGACGGATAGATGGAGGCAGGAGAGTGGGGGTGTGTTATCTGGACTTAAGCAAAGTCTTCGACTCTGTGGATCACCGCCTCCCGGACAATGAACTGCAGATATTTGGTATAGTTAGGAAAGCAAGATGTTGGGTAGCAGGGGATGTGAGTCATCGCCTGATACGATGGCGGATTTGGTAGTAGGTTTACCGAAAGATGTGACTTCGGCTTTGGCAATCACGATGGCCCGTTGCTTAAGTTCCGGTTTTAGTGGATGCGGCTATTCTGTGCCGGTGCAACCTCCCCACTAGAGGGAGTGTCCGGCGTGATCGTTAAGTACCCCCATGTGGCGTGCTCAACTCTTGATGCCCGGCCTGGCAGTATGTCTCTGCTGTATGTGCTGGCAAAGACAACAAGCGGGGGCTTCGGCTTTAGTGCGTTGATTGCCTTCCAAAGCCCCACTCTATGAAGCTTTGCATGCGCTAAGTCAGTGGGTAGCTCCACCATTCTCCGTACATTTACAACGTGTCCTTGTTCGACTTCCCTTCTGATCCGCGTCTCTTTGATCACCGGTCCTGCACAACTATGCAGGAGGAGAAGCTTGATCTTCCCAACAACTCCCTTGGTGATGGCCTCTAATTTTTAAGCTCCTCTTCAAGTCTCTCTACCCTCTGTTTAAGCGTTGTAACGAACGTTTGAGCAATGCGTAGCCAAATTCGCAACGGATCTCGAAATCAAAAGACGTTTATCCGTGGTATTCTACTATACTAGATTATTACATGAACAGTGACATCAAAAATATACAAACCTCAATAATACGATCACAAGGACCCAACAACGAGAAGCCGAATAGCAGCGCGTAAGCAAACAGCACGTGCGTCACGCAGGTCCTGAACAAGGATGTGCGAAATTAGCGCTCTGGGCGCGAACAAACAACAATTGGTCCATAGAAAAAACCAGTACGTAAAGACAAGTCAATAGTGTAGGCAAATGAGTGATGTTAGGAAAAGCACTGAATCGCGAGGGAAAAGGGGGGATTTTCCACGACCGGCTGTTACAAACACCTCCAACTCCACCGCTTTCCCAGACTTGTTCTGTGTCTTGTTACCGTCCGGCTCGCCCTCCTTTGTCTGCAGCCCGTTTCTCCCAGTAACTGTGCACGTTGTTATTATCGAGTTCTGATATAACCGCTTCCTTAAGCTCCTGCTGTGATCCTTTTTTTCTATCTAGCGATCCCCGTAGTGTACGTGAGCATTCATCTGCCAGAGCAGCACAGCGAACACATTTCCATTTCAAAGATCCGTATTCCCTGAGCGGCCCGTAGTTTTTATTGGACAGAGTAGAGCAGCCCCGGTGGTACCTCCCATTGCACCTATCACGGCATATACCTGTCCCAACACACTGTTTGCACTAATACCCTCACACGAACTTTCGCCGCAAATGATCGTCATGTTATCAGAGGGACCGAAGGCGTGCAAACTAGGAAAAACATTGACAGCGTGTACCGAAAGCACTAGGCGGTTGTGATAATGGTGAGAATAAACACAATTATCAAGCGCACAAGGAATAAAACTCGTTATCAAAAAGACAGCGCTTTACCAAAAAGTAACCAACCGGGGTAAAATATTCCTCGAATAAAAAAGTGCACTTCAGCAAAGACTGCAGCACAGGTTTTGTGGAATAGCTATAGTTTCTTTACTACCACGGCTACCAAACTGGGACAGAACAGGGAACTTCAGAGATTCAAACGGTGCGGCAACTCACTAGGTCCCTTCGGACTCGCCAGACATGCTACTCATACGTAGAGGCTAGCATTACTGGATATGCCGCAGATTTCAAATCTCAACTCGCTCAGGGCGAACCAGAGGTCTTGATCAGCAGGTGTTTTGCCGGTTCACGCAGGGCATCGCAGCAACCGTGGGGCTGTTACGGCAGCCCGTTCTCGATTGTCTTAGTGCGCACGAAATCGATCGTGACTTCCTCTACTGCCAACCCCGAAGTAAACTAACCCCAGAATCAAAAACACCGACTGGGCGATATTCGAAGAATCGTTTATGTTACCAGCGCGATATCTAAATAATCAATACGTAAGTACCGAAAACAGCGCAACCCCCTACTTGTCACTTCGAGGCCGCAAGCGTGAATAAAAATCTCGCTCTTTGATTTTGAAGGATTTCCCATGGAGGAAGCTTACCTGCCACTCAATCTAAACTTTCTCCGGCATAGCTGAAACTCCCTCCAAATATTTGAGCTTCCGGTCTTTGAGATCCCCGGCAATTAAAGACGCATAATGCAGTCGTGACTTGTCTCCTGAACACTTTCTCATTGTCCAATTATCTATCTTTTTATTTGGCGACCATATCAGTTGCAGGACACCGTCAGGTTTTGTATTCTGAGGTAATGAGCCTCTCTTATTTTTGTCAATGTTTTCATGTGAAGTTCTGCCTCCGGGTAAAATGTCTCAGCGCGAGGTGTTCGGAGCCGAGGAATCTTGCTGACAACGCAAGGAAGTGAATGCCCGATTGTTTTCGGCCACCTTCGTCTTGTGGAAACTGAACTGAAAGGAACAGAATTCCCCAGTGTCCCATTATCCAGTGAACCATATTTCAGCTCACTGGTGACATCGGGTAACAAGATAACCACAAGATGGGGCAGCATTTGAGCCCTAGCCCCGTACCCATATACTACTTCATGACTTTAAGGCTTCCGATGTGAAGAAATCAAGTGGATTTTCCAAGAAACATACGATTCAGGCTCCTGGTGCCAACAATGCCTTCTCCGAATATATTTCAATGACCAGTGGATCACTTTCATCTGTGTGCTGTTCGTCCCATTCTGGAAGTGACCGACTAGGCTCGCTTAATGATTAACACCAGGACAGATACTGTGTATCATCGGAATGGTTGTTCGCGCCTTATCGATTATTCGCTAGTGGTCTTCACACCGGACTGTCCCGACCACCATAGCCCAGCTGGTAGAGCATCTGCCCGGTATGCAGAGGGCCGCCGGTTCGACTCCGGCTCGCGGCGTCCTACTTTTCGATGTGAAGAGAGCAAGTGGATTTTCCATAAACATACTTCAAGGAGACTTGAACAGGGTGCGAGCCTGGACCACTCAGGGGCAACTGCCGCTGAACGAAGGGGAGTGTATGTACCTCGCCCAGGATTTCGGCGGGGAATCATTGTGCCCAGAAGTACAAAGTCCACAAGCAGCAAGGGTGTGTTCAGGCACCACTGGAATTGTAGTCCTTATGAATAATTACTACCAACCATCTCCGAGGTGTTTGGTCACCGCGACTAAGGTCAAGCGGGTGCTCAACCAACTACTGCGCACACTAAAGTCCGGCTAGGCCCTGGATTGTTGATTTTCCACACGAACCTGATTAGGTCACGCCCAGAATATTGCTTCCAAGATTGGGCCCCGGCTTTACGCGGGACACTGTTGCACTCGAAGAAGGTCAGCAAGACTTCTCCGGGATGTTTTTCGGGACAGGCGCAAAGCGTACCCAGAGAAGCTCATGGCATCGAACGTTTTATCTACAAGACACGTAGGACCAAGGAGGGTCTAGCAGAAGCCTTCAAGCGAAATAAAGGGCTATCCATCCCAAAAGGGCTCTCATTAGTACTGACCTGGGATAGTGGACTCAGGGGCCCGATTTTAAGCTCGTTACACCGACAACACTAAGTAACGCAGGGGAAGATTTCTTTGTGTGCCTCGTTGTCTACCCACGGAGCTCACTGCCGACTGAGGTAGCCCGCCACCCCGGTGGTAGGTTTGAAGCAAGTTTAGACCCCTGCTGGACTGTTGTATTCCCTGAGTGCGCGTGAACCCACTTCTTTAGATGACAAAGCTGGAAGCAGCTCCCCCTCTGTAACAGCCGGTAGTGGAAAATCCCCCCTTTTCCCTCGCGATTCAGTGCTTTTCCTAACATCACTCATTTGCCTACACTATTGACTTGTCTTTACGTACTGGTTTTTTCTATGGACCAATTGTTGTTTGTTCGCGCCCAGAGCGCTAATTTCGCACATCCTTGTTCAGGACCTGCGTGACGCACGTGCTGTTTGCTTACGCGCTGCTATTCGGCTTCTCGTTGTTGGGTCCTTGTGATCGTATTATTGAGGTTTGTATATTTTTGATGTCACTGTTCATGTAATAATCTAGTATAGTAGAATACCACGGATAAACGTCTTTTGATTTCGGGATCCGTTGTGAATTTGGCAACGCATTGCTGAATATTTCGTTACAATACTCACTAGATCAGTTTGGAACGAGGAAAAACACGCAAATGCCAAGAAAAGGAACGAAAACATTGGAATCCGGACAGGAAATAACACGGCAAGTCTTTGGGGAGCTTTTGGGTGCATTTGAATCTTCAGTTAATGCTAGATCTCCTAGTCCTGTCAGTGCTAGTTCATGTGGTAAGGAGAGCAATATGGATCGTAAGGATGTTGATTTATATGGGCTGAGAATACTAGACCTAGACCAACAGTTACTATCTGCTAGACTACAGGCCCAGGAAGCAGAAAAGAAGTGTACACAGAAAGATCGAGAGCGTGAGACCAGCGACTTCGACACTTCCGATAGATTAGGGTGCAATAATATAGGGAACCCTATGCCGGTCGCCGACTACAAACCACCATCGATCGATTTGCCTAGAGTGGAACTAACGGTTTTCGACGGGCGAGCTGAGCAATACTGCAGGTTTGTCATGCAGTTCGAGACGTTCGTTGAAAATAAGGTAACCGACCCTGGGCAAAGGCTTCTCTACCTTACTCACTACTGCCGAGGCCGAGCAAGAGAAGCTTTCGACGGGTGTACCATGCTCGACCCGGAAAAAGGCCACACAAGGGCAAAGAAGATTATAAGGGACTTGTTTGACCAACCGTTCAAAGTATCCCGTAACCTAATAGAGGGCATGATGTTAGAGACAAGAAGAACCAAAGGCGACGTCTACACAAGGGCTGACCCGGTGATAAAGATGCAAAACTGCTCAATGGCCATCGACCATTTGGGCTACAGAGCTGACCTAGATGCTATGCACACTTCGGAAAACATAGTCCGTCACCTTTCTCCCGAACTACAGGATCGGTGGGCGAAAGAAGCAGAACGGATGAGCCAAAGCGACAGGGAAGCTAACTTCGAAGACCTGACCGAATACTTGGACAGGTAAACCAAGATAGCTGACAGCAGGTTCGGCCGACTCATCCGGGACAGCAACCGGGCAAACAAGCCCAGTACTAGCCAAGCTCAAACCCCTGCACGGGAACATCCAAAATACCAACCTTGGACCAATACACATGCTATTTCACGCGATGCTACTGCGCAACCCAATTGCAGATCCTGTGGTACTGGCCATGGCCTACCAGAATGCCCCAAGTTCGGCAACGCCACAACAGACGAACGGTGGGGAATGCCGCGGATTGCAGATGCGTGTTTTATTTGTCTCAACACCACGCCCCGAGCAGTAGCCTGTAGGACAAGGAACCAATGTGGTTACGAGGGCTACATGGGCAGACACCATCGGCTGCTGCATCAGGCGAGAGTAACCATTTCCGAGACGAGTACCAAACCCAGCGTTATTTGTTCAACGTCACGATCTGCCAGTAAACCGGCACGTTTAGGCGTAGTGGCCGTGGGAGTAGTGACCCCAACTAAGGTGGTCAGAGCGTTAGCTTTCGTCGATAGTGGATCCGACGTTACTTTAGTGAAAGAGCGGTTTGCCGACAAACACCAACTGGCTAAAGGTGCGACGTCGTTAGCAGTGAGCACGGTGGGCGGAACACAGGTAATGACTGCCGGTAGATTGAGGTTGCAACTCATCTCTCTAGACACTAACGGGGAAATTGAACCAAAGGAGGCATTCACTTTAGCGGATCTCCCCATGCGAGCACCAAGGTCGGTGAACTCAATCTTGACAAGGTGGCCCCACCTGCAGGATGTAACCGTTGTAGACTGGGAAGATGATGAAGTGGATCTCCTCATCGGCTGCGACGTGCCAGATGCGCATTGGGTGCTTGACCAGAGAGTGGGCGACCGCCAGGCACCTTATGCCGTACGCAAGGCTCTGGGGTGGATGTTATACGGTCCAGTAGGGGTACGTGGTTCCGTGAGTTACTTATCCGCCGAAACGGACCGCATAGAGTATCATCTGCAACGGCTTTATGAAAAGGAGTTTCATGACATTGGAGACGAAAGACCGACGTTGTCTCAAGAGGATCACTTCGCTCTACAAACGGTGCGCAAGGCACTAGAGGCCTCGAAACTCAGTTAGAGGTTCCCCTTCCATGGCGCACGTCGGTCGACCCGTGGACTGACAACAGAAATAATGTTCTCCAATGATTACTACGACTAGAAGAGCGCTTCATTTGTGACCAGCATCTGTGGGAACGATACGCGGAAATAATGAAGCGAAACGAAGCTCTCGGTTACGTTGAAAAGGTGCCTGTTAACACCGACGGCAAAAGGGGTACCTGGTATCCGCCTTACCACCCGGTTAACAACCCCAAGAAACCCAAAAAACTGCGCGTGGTTTTCGACTGTGCGGCCAAGTTCCAGGGCAAGTCGTTAAACGATCGCTTACTACAAGGGCCTGACTGGACCACACCACCAATCGAAGTTTTGTGCCGTTTCAGAGTAGGCAAAGTGGCTTTGTCTGCCGAAATTAGGGAAATGTTCCATCAGGTGAAGATTCCGGTAGGAGAACGAGATGCGTTGCGTTTCCTGTGGTGGGAAGATAGCGACCGGGACAACGCAGTGGTGAATTATAGGATGACCGTCCACCCCTTCGGAGCCATATCGTCACCATTTTGTGCGAACTACTCCCTCCGAGAATCAGCGAACAAACATGGCAATCTAGTCCATCGGACGGTAGTAGATAGCGTCAGCGGGAACTTCTACGTCGAAGACTACCCTGGGTCATTCGATGATGTGGAATCAGCTCTAGAGCAGTTCAGGGCTCTGACGAGATTGCTGGAGGAGGGTGGCTTCCATCTAACTAAATGGATGTCGAACGCTTCAGAAGTGCTGAAGGTCATCCCGTATCACGAAAAGGCCGAAAGGGTAAGAGATTTGGACGGCTCTCCACTTCCTGTCGTACGCACTTTAGGAATACTATGGGACGCGGAAACGGACGACTTTGTTTTCGAACTGAACGTTCCCGAGCTGCCAATAACCCGTCGTGGCATACTATCTGCCGTCTCAAGTTTGTTCGACCCGCTCGGTTTCGTCTCACCATGGCTGCTACCCGGAAAGATCTTGCTGCAGCGGCTGTGCCGTAAGAAAGTTGATTGGGACCAGTCACTGGACTGAGGAGACCGGTTGGACTGGGAAGAATTCTTGAACACCTTGAAGAAATTATGGGACATAAGGATCCCAAGATGTTTGACTCCTGGCCATACGACGCGGACTGGAGAACTACATGCCTTTTCCGATGCATCCGAAGTCGGTTATGGGGCTGCGGTGTAAGGATGATAGTGCACAGGAGATGGACAATATACTACGAGGATCCTGTTCGCTAAAGCCCGCGTTGCCCAACTGAAGTCGGTCTCGATCCCACTCCTTGAACTCAGCAAAGCCGTGTTGGCAGTCAGGGTGGTGCAAGCTGTGAAGAGATGATTCGACCTCTACATTTGGTCGGTTAGCTTCTGGACGGATTCAACGATAGTACTTTGCTATATCAACAACGTCCGGAGCCGGTTTAGTACTTTCGTTGCTAACCGGCTCACGACCATCCACGGTGAATCAGCCACGAACCAGTGGAGTCATGTCAGGTCTGGCGATAATCCGGCCGACCTGTGCTCCCGAGGTGCGAACAACTTCAGGCAACTGGACACGTGGACGAGAGGGCCAAACTCCCTGCAATCGCCCAAACAGGACTGGCCCGTGTTCGAATTAAAACCCCCTACGGGAGTGGAACTGTAGATCAAAGGCGTAGTGATAGCAACCAACGTCGTCGAAGCGTCATCCATTCTATCGCGACTGGTCAGGTTTTCTTCCTGGATGAAAACGCCTCGTTCGCTAGTTTGGTTAACCAGGTTCAAGAGAAATTTACTAGTTATGGAAGGGCTACCGCCCTCGGGCCGGATACGGGTCGGCCCGATAAGTCCCCATAAGCTACAAGCGGCAGAACACGATATTTTCCGAAAGATACAACGCGAGGCTTTTGCCCGAGAACTCAAGAGGGCGGAAGAAGTGGGGCCGACCAATAAAGACATGCCATCTCCAAGAGGCGAGCTGAAGCGTTTAAACCCCAAACTCATCGACGGACTGCTGCGGATGGATGGTAGGCTGACCAACGCCCACCTGAACTTCGACACAAAGTATCCTATACTGCTGCCTGCGAGATAACCTGCAGTAGAGCTAATGATTCAACACGTCCACGCCGTGGAGGGACATGCCGGGGAAACTCACGTGACCAGCGTCATCCGAAAGCGCCTGTGGTTGTTGAGAGGACGAGAGACGCGTAATCCGACGGTGTGTTCAATGTAGGAGAGACAATGCCACGGAGGGCAAACAACTCATAGCCCGCTACCAGAATGCAGGGTGACTATGGACTGGTGGCCGTTCAGCGACACCGGGTTGGACTATTTCGGGCCCTTATGGATCAAGTGCGGGAAGAGATTAGGAAAGCTATATGGATGTATCATGACGTGCATGAAGTCACGCGCGGTACACCTAGAAGTCGCACATTCGATGACGACCGATTCACTTCTACGGGCCTTGCAGAGATTTATCAACCGAAGAGGCGTACCGGCCGATATATACCCAGATAATGGATCGAACTTTGTGGGCGCTCACCGGGAATTGCAGCGTTGGCACAAGAACATAAACAGGGACGAACTGCAGGATCGAAACGTGGCCTACGGCATACGATGGCATTTCAACCCCCCACAGGCCAGCCACCGAGGCGGCGTATGGGAACGCATGGTCCGGTCAGCCAGACGAATATTGCTGTCAATCATGGAGCAGCAGCCGCCTGACAACGAGACGCTGAACACCGTCATGACTGAGGTGGAGCGAATCCTGAACAACCGCCCCCTGGTTCCAGTATTGAACGGCGACCCCACCCACCTGGGGCTCGCCCCGAGCGACTTATTGACGTTAAGGTCGAACGAGGGTTTCCAAGGGCCGGTAAACCTTCGTGGGAGTAACCTCCCCGGATGGAAGCAAGCGGACTATCTGGCCAAGGTCTTCTGGAGGCGCTGGCTGCGGGAGCACCTACCGGCTCTGCAGACTCGACAGAAGTGGCTGGCCAAAACAAGACCATTCAAAGTTGGGGATATGGTTATGATCGCCGACGAACGCGCACATTTCAGCACTTGGTCTTTGGGAGTAGTTACGGAAGCCATCTTTTTTTAAATTTTTTTTATTTTTTTTAAATTTTTTTTTTGAAGGCCGCGCGCGGCGCGCGGACCGAAAGTCTGGCTGTTTGATGTCCGACAGATTTCCCACGCCTGAATCTTCCGTGTCACTCAAGCTGAACAAACTTCAGCAAAGCTGAACTTCTCCCACAGTCCAAAGGTCCATTTTCAAGATCCCCGGCAGTTCGAGACGCAAGATGCAGTCAAGACTCGTGTCCTTAGCCCTTTCGCATTGTCCAGCGGTCTATCTTTCAGTTCGCCGGCAATACCAGATGCAAGATACTGTCAAGATTTGTATTTTGAACCCTTTCCGTTTTACCACTTCCCCACTATCTAGTGAACTATCTTACAGCTCACTGGTGACATTCAGATGACAAGATAATCACAAGATCCGGGAACATTTGGGCTGTAGCCTCGTACCCGTGTATTACTTCAAGACTTCAAGACAACGGTGAAGGTGAAGACAGCTAACGGAGTGCTCATTCGTGACATACGCAGTATTAACCTACTTGAGAGCGAAGGCGGAAAAGATGTTAACTCTGAGGCCCAGTAGACCTTTTCACACTAGTAATAGAGGTGGATGAAACAACACCATGTATACCACACGGTCTCCGTCAAACACGTTACAGTGCTCACGGTCTTTCGTTGACATTACAGAAGGTTCTTTCCTATATGTGGTAATGAATGCGATCCCATTGTACATCCCGACACATACACACATGACCGAAGCACTCTACACCCCGTAACCCCATCAGACATGTGACAGTGATCGTTGTTTGCTTTTTGTTGACGTTACCGAATGCCCCTTGCATATGTAGAAGTAGCGGAGCTTAGGTCACGCACATGCCTACATTTTACTCGTTTCTTGCCACACAGTCTTTTGTTGACATTGCAGAAAGTCCTCCTCTGGTGTGTAAATAAACCTGGGATTCCATTGTACACCCCGGCACACACACTCACACACAATCACTGAAGCACATACATCCAGGACAGGATGGTCCTTTACAAGGACAGCATCTATGTGGCCCCTTCACGCCCGCCATCGTCATTTGGTCTTGTGGAAGATGTAGACTAGCCTCACATCTATGTAGCCAATGGGTTAGGTGCAACCAGTAGTAGAACGTTGACGACGAGCATTAGACGCGCGCACTGACAGCAGGGCCTAGGCAGGTAGAAAGAATCAGTACCCTAATACCAAACCTTTGGCTCTGCTAAGGATGCAGGAGGATTTTGGTGGGCGGTGTGACAGCCGGTCGTGTAAAATCCCCCCTTTTCCCTCGCGATTCAGTGCTTTTCCTAACATCACTCATTTGCCTACACTATTGACTTGTCTTTACGAACTGGTTGTTTTTCTAAACCAATTATTGTTTGTTCGCGCCCAGAGCGCTAATTTCGCACATCCTTGTTCAGGACCTGCGTGACGCACGTGCTGTTTGCTTACGCGCTGCTATTCGGCTTCTCGTTGTTGAGTCCTTGTGATCGTATTATTGAGGTTTGTATATTTTTGATGTCACTGTTCATGTAATAATCTAGTATAGTAGAATACCACGGATAAACGTCTTTTGATTTCGGGATCCGTTGCGAATTTGGCTACGAATTGCTCAAACTTTCGTTACACCCTCCCTTTAGCTAACACTATTCGTCATTATCACACCCAGCCCTTATCCGTCATCCTCTTTCCCGTCCCCACTCTGTCAGGCTTGCAACTATCAGCGTCTTAACTGGGCTATGTCTGCATTTGTGGCAGTCCTGGGGGAAGTGGGCTTAGAAAAGGACCCAGTTCGTAACCTTTGGACGGCAACACTCTCCCGACGGAAAAACTGAGTTCAAACCTTGCTTCCCAGACTGACCAAATAAAGGGAGCACAACGCAAACAAAGAAATGTTAGCTCGGTGGAATTCACCTCGGCTCTCACGGCTGCAAGAACCTGGACCGCTTTGTTGGCTCGAGCCTGCACTATTGTGACTCGACCAAAGATCAGGGGAGCTCACCTGCACGAGAAGCCAGACGATCCGCTGTTAGGTCCCGGCGCACTGTCGTACACACCCTACGAGCCGAGCCGAGCCGAACTTACAAAAAATTCAACTCGCGGGGTTGGAGGCCGGAGAAACTCACTGACAACACAGTGGCCTGAATGCTTGATTGGTCCCGACCACGATAGCTGGAAAAAGCGTGGCCATCGGTGTGCCCCAACATTCTTTAAGACCCAAATAACCCACGCCCCTCGTCAGTAACACTTATCGGAATTTCTGCTTGGACATCCCAATTCGACCTCTCCATTCGTCCCTAAGTCTTGCCACTCCGGTGCATTCATTTATTTCTTCTGTTTCTGATAATGCATGTAGCATTATCTGCTCCATCTAGTTTCATGGGCAAGCTTTGTTCCGCCAGCCTGAATGCCGTGTAAGTCGGTGCTGTGTTCGATCTCTCAGCTCTCTCAAAGTGTAAGCCTCTGCGTTTCCCCGAAGTGGATCCTATCTTAAGCCGGATGGTGTATTCCAAGTGGTTTTAGATTCCAGAACAAAGAGACACGAAAAGAAGCCGACGAAATTTCGAGATAGGATGATGACTAGATGACACTTTTTCAGCAACAGGGTGGTGAACAGTTGGAATGGTCTGCTTGGTGAGTTGATAGACCTGCACCGCACCCAGTCTTTCAAAAATGCCCTAGTACGAGATATTTCCCTTAAGTGAGCTTTGAGTATGCTTACCAGATGGATGACGGGTAGCTCCTTGATCCGTCTGAGGTGTGTTCTAATAGAACTTTTCGGTGATTTTCACACTTTCTTAGTGGAAGCTCACGATGCATATTATCTCTCGCAGTTGACGTGCCATGAGGTTTTACGTTTCCTTCTTGTTTTTGGCAGGGATTCGACTAGGTACACTCGGCAGTGGTGGGTGCATAACTGGTGTGCGTACGGTCGAAAGAATTCTGGAGGCTCCATTGGCCGTGGCCATTACCTGTCAGATGCGAACAGAACTGAACTGAGCTGTGAAATTGGAACAGCCAATCCCAAAGTGCCAGGAAAATCCGTTTGCAGTTGGTGCACGATAAGATACTGAGGCTTATGCAAGCGAAAATATGAACTTTCGATGACCGAGGCGTAAGTCCTTTGAGTGCCGCCTGGTTTGAATTCATAGTGCGTCGTCTTTAAATTGGGCTTTTGAATGGTTTTGTGAATTAACCTGTTTTAATTCAGAATACTGAGGGTATCAGAATTGCGTTTAAGGTGCTTTTTTCCGGAGAATATTTTTATTCTCCTTGTAGTATTGCCGAGTAGTGTTCGGTGTTTTTTGAAGCGATCATTTTTCGCTTTTAGTCTGCCCTTTTTTCTTTTTGTTAGCGGGCTTTACCTGCTAGTGTCAAAGTGCTTATTTTTTGTTTGGGTAAGGAGTACCTGAGTTGTATTTGCCCTCGTTTTTGCGGTTTTCGATATGACACGCGCTTCTGCCCCGTGTCTTGCACCCAAGTGCGGAAAACTTGTGGTAAATTGTATAGACTACGAGGTAAGCAAAAGATGGGTTCACCCAAGGTATTCAGGAATAGCAAAGGACAACTATGTCCTTTATAAACAGAACCCATGGGCTGATTAGGTCTGTGTCCCCTTCCTAGAGGTGGCCAGTCTGACCTTTAAACTGCAGGCCCAAGGGCAGGACCAACGCCCACCAGGTAGTACCTCAGTCATAAGCTCCAAACTACCGCAAAATGGGTTGAAGTAAGTCGTTTGCGGAAGTAGTAGGCGCACCCGAGAGGACAGTCATCAGAGCGAGTGGACCAGTTCCGAGAGCACGCCAGGCGGTCGTTGACTCAACTCCTCTGAAGCAGACCGACTAGGGCCAGTGGACTGAGCAGAAGCCGAGAAGGGCAAGGCAGGCCAAAAAGAAGGGTGACTGTAATATCGCGAAGGATGGGCTGGCTGGGGTGAATGACCTTGCTCTTCTGGTACTGGAAAACAGGGAGAAGGATTTGCAGAGGCAGATCTTGTCGATGGGCAGGGTCCCAAGCCACAGGCTCCGGATCCTAAACCAGGAAGAACCCTTTATAAGGGAATCGAAAGCCAGGAGGGACATGGATAGGAGGAGGGTCTGCGATATATTGAGAATCTTAGGTGTTCCGTACCCTTCTACTCTAAAAAAGGCCCACAGAGTGGGGACATGGAAGTCACCACTGGGGAACAAGGGCGAGCATCCTGCGAGACCAATCCTAGTGAAGTTCGCTGATGAGGCCACCGGGGATAAACTGCTGGCGAGGGCAGAAATAGTGGCTCACATTACCAAGGGCAGATACAAATTGTGCCTGACGAGCATAGAGTAAGGCCTGGTGGTCTAGCTCCGGGGGATAACATTGCTCGATCAGCCAAGGCGCTGGTGAAAAACCAAAAAGTTCAGCGGAATGCCCTACTCGGCTCTCAGGCCCAGACCCCGACAGTATTAAAGAAGCCACATGCGGAGCCGCAAATAGTTGTAATTGAAGACGCGCTGGAAGACGAAAATTGGTAATACTGTCCGAAGATAGATGACAGTGCGACCCCTGCCAGTCTAGATGTTGTGGCAGCTCCTATAAAGATGGATTGCGAGTCGTCGGATTCTGGATCGTCAGCCGGCTTCATGCACCCCAGTGGGGACATTTGAAGCAAAAAACGTGTCATCATCTCAAGCGTTGCGCCTGAGAAACAGACAGGAGTGAATAACAAAAGACACCTAGGCGACGGAGCGAGCGCGGTGGTTATATACTAACGCGTGTAGTATTAGAAACAAATGGGCGGAACTCGCCAAAACCGCCGACGAGCAGAAAGCATCAATAGTTGCCTTCACGGAAACGTGGCTTTCTGAAGAAGACCATGTGCCAGGTCCAATAAGTAACGGTTTTGCAGTCTATGGGCAAGATCGAGAACAGGATAGCCTTGGTGGTGGAGTAGCCATCCTTGTTAGCTCAGATACAAACCATCTTGAGTCTCAGACCAAGATGTGCACCCGCAATATCCAGTTATGCGCCGTTACGATCATCCTTCCAGACAGAAGAGTTAACGTTGTCTGTGTCTACAGGGCACCAAGCACAAACCACGAAGAGGACGTTTGTTTGCTGCGGACTTTGACTGGACTAGTTAAGGAGGCACGAAAGACCCTCATATTGGGTGACTTCAATCTTCCGCACATCGACTGGACTGCTGAGGTCTGCGTGCCGGGATCGGAGGAGTAAACCTACGTAGAATGGCTGCATGCCAATGCGTTGCTTCAGCATATTAGGGAAAAATACCGGATATAGGACTGGATGCTTTCCATCCTTGCTGGATCTAGCTATAACAAACTTCCCAAACGAAGTGTCTAGACTGCATTATTGTGCATCGCTGGGCAAGAGTGACCGCGTGTGTGTCAGAATCGCCCTATGCATGCGGCAACCCAAGGTACCCTCAAGGCTGGTCAGACTTTTCGGTAGTATGGACATAGATAGGCTTCGTAATAGGGTGATGGGTTCGACCTGGGACACGACAGAGGAGGCTACTGTCGAGGAGCGCTGGCAGGCCATAAAGGGATCCCTGACTGCCCTACAGAAAGAGTTCGCGCTCTTAAAACGAGGGAGTGGGGAGGGCAAACCCATGTGGTGGAAGGCTGCAATGGCCAAGGCCATCAGACGTGTAAACCGCTGCTGGAACCAGTACAAAGCTTCCGGTAGTTAGCTAGCCTGGGACCGCTATACAAAGCTGAGAAACGAGACTGTAAGCCTTCTGAGAACTTCCAAGCGGGAAGTTGAGCTCAAATTGGCCCAGTCTGTAAGACAACAGCCGAAAAAATTCTACAGCTATGTACAGTCTAAAAGCTCAACAAGAAACGCCGTAG
This sequence comes from Fasciola hepatica, assembly GCA_948099385.1. NCBI lineage: Eukaryota > Metazoa > Platyhelminthes > Trematoda > Plagiorchiida > Fasciolidae > Fasciola > Fasciola hepatica. The sequence goes on along the minus strand of CANUEZ040000126.1, from coordinate 1,028,660 downwards.
GTCTGCTACCCACTAGAGACTATGGTATTGTCCCTGATGACCAGGGCAAAGCAGACGCCCTGGGGGAATACTTTGGTAGTGTACATCGAATGGATAGTGGGGTACGAGTAGATCTGGCTCTGGTGCATCCTTCTCCTCAGTTAAACGAGCTAAACCTTTCAGAGGAAGGCGTGCGTAAGTACCTACAGGAGTTAAACAGCCACAAGTAAGCGGGCCTAGATGGCATTCATCCAGCTATCATCAAGCCGTTGGCGGATATTTTAGCTCCATCGGTATGCAGACTGTACTGATCCACGTTGGACCAGGGTAAGCTGCCTCAGGACTGGAAAGTCGCAGCCACCGTGGCAATACCTAAGAGTGGACCTAAGTCGGCTATGCAGAACTACAGGCTGGTGCGCCTATGTAAAGTCCTGGAGAAGATCGTCGGTGGCCACATATGCCAGCACTTAGTGGAGCACTCCACGCTAAGTCCAGCGCGCATTGGATTCCTGAAAAGTAGATCTTGTCTGACCAATCTCTTGTGCTTCTTGGAAGAAGTAACTGGACGACTGGATGAGGGTAAGCGAGTTGATGTATGCTACCTCGACTTTAGCAAGGCGTTCGACTCCGTTAATCATCGTCTTTTGCCATGCAAGATGGAGAGGTTTGGTAAAGGTGGGTCAGTATTTAGGTGGCTGGTGGACTTCCTCTCCCACAGGACGTTTTACGTCAAAGAAGGGGACAGGTGCTCCAGTTTGGTGCACGTCACCAGTGGTGTACCTCCGGGATCCGTCCAAGGCCCGGTCCTATTCTTGTTATTTATTAACGACCTAGCATCCGCTCTTCAGTCGCCCAGCTTTATTTTTGCGGATGATGTGAAGGTTGTTGGATCTGAGGGTAGGGCGGACTTAGGCAGGGAGGTAGGTACAGTCCTGAACTGGGCATACAAACGGGACTTACCTCTGGACGCTGAAAAAGGCCATTTGTTGCCAAGGGAAACAGAGAGCCTAACTGTCACCCATGATCAAGGGCTGTCCACCGTAGAGGCAGTCAGTAAGGTTAAAGGCCTTGGGGTCATCATGAACAGTGACTTTAAATGGTCGAAGCAGTGCAACGCTGCTGCGCATACGGCTCGTGGGGAGCTCTCTAAGCTGCGATCAGCTTTGTCTTGCAGGAAGCCGGAGGTATTCGTACCTATTTACATGGCTATAGTACGACCTCACTTAGAAGGTAGCGTGCAGGCTTGGTCACCCTTCTACAAAAGGGACGCCGCCTGCCTAGAGAAAGTCCAACGGCTCGCCACACGAATGGTTGAAGGGCAGAGGGGTAAGACTTACGAGTAGAGACTCTATGACCTGAATCTTTTCTCGTCGGAAAGGAGGAGAAGCCGAGGGGATCTCGTAGAAACGTTTAGGGTAATGAAGGGCTTTTCTGGACGCAGACCAGATAGTCTATTCCAAGTTGCCGTGGATTCCAAAACAAGGGGACATGAAAAGAAGCTGATAAGAGCCCGAGCCAGGTTAATGGCTTGATCGCACTTCTTCAGCAACAGGGTAGTGAACAGTTGGAACGGTCTGCCTGGTGGAATGGTAGATCTGCAGACCGTCTAATCCTTCAAAGTTGCCCTAGATCGCAAGTGGTACGAGATATTTCCTCGTAGTGAGCCTTGAGTATATCAACTAGATGGATGACGGGTAGCACTGTGGTCCTTTTGGAGTATGTTTTAGTGGACTTTTTCGCTCATTACATACTGTCTCAGTGAAAATTCACGAAGCATAATGCCTCTTGCAGTTGATGTTTTCCGTTTCCCTCACATTTTTAGCGGGGATTCGACGAAATACACTCGGCAGCGGTGGGTGCATACCATCGAAGGAATTCCGGGCACTCGATTGGCCGTGGCCATTACCTGTCATGTGCAAACTGGACTGGACTGAGTTCCGTCTTGTGCAAACTGAACTGAACTGCGGAATTCGGTGCGACCTTGAGCTCGGCCCTCTAATGAATCAGACACTTTTACTCCGTGTTTACTATAAAGATTTACAATTGTGTAAAGCCGTTCTGAAACTAATATCATTACGAATCCGGAGTTATGAAATCCTTTGAAAATCCAAACGATGTGATAAACCATCTAAAATTGAGTATTTCACTGAAGAAATTTCACAATGATCCAGAAGACTTTACTGTGATCCTGAATCAGCTCGAAGCCCTTTGTTCTGGATTTATTGACAGGGATTTCATTAGGACACACCAAAAGGAGTTTCATTCGATCATCAGTGGATGCATTAATCAAATCTTCATCCTGAAAGATGCTTCTAAGTCGCATCCTTATCTCCTTGTATTGCGTCTGACGACGAAAGAGTTGAGACATGTTTTCAGATATGAGTACATTGTTAAGCAAATGCTTCCGCTGATATGTGCAACACTTTGGATCGCAGACAATAAACTAATGAGTATTTCTGTGAATCTCATTCGACTTTCAATTCGTTACCATCCAAAACTGGCTTGTGAAATCGCGCTGAAACCGCTGCTCGATACAGTAAACCAAACAAAACATGAAGAGATTCTACGACTACTTTTTTACATTCATGCATATAACCCGTAAGTTGACGTGCGTTTATAAATTTTCACATTTCAACTTTGATATAACGGTTGATTAATAAATGAGTCCATAGAGCTACAGGTATCCCTTGTAGCACCCCGCCTGTTCGTAACATCGGTCTCCGAACGGTCTCCAACTAGCTTGTTTAGTGGCCATTTTCCAAAGGTAAATGTGAATATATGCGAGGGAAATAGACGACCGGATTACTGTGCACTGTATAATGAGCATTTTGTTTCAATATATTGATTTGAATATACGGAAATGCCTTTTATTATCAAGTTGCATATCGTTCTACGTCATGCACCGTAAAATGGATAAAGCGACGATAATGGTTGGGAGATAAAAAGCAAGGGAAAGTGTAGTTTGAAAAATTTGACAGAAATTAATGAAGCACATCACGTATTTCACACGGTCAGCCTAAAACACTCGGAAACTGTTCAGAGACCACTCGAAAACCGATCAGTGCTGTGGCGCAAAACGGTCGGTACTCAGCCAGAAACCGATTGGTTTCGGAGCGGTTTCTAAATGGAATTTTTTACATGTTTCCTCTTCATTTGCCAGTTAAAGGTAAAGTATAATGACCTTTTTCCACACATGGTACTTAGGAGCGACCTGTGATTGTGATACGAATAATACTAATTTGTGGCAGAAATATTCATTTCGATTTTTATATAAAAAACGGCCCGTGGAACCAGATGATGTTGCTTACTGAAATAGATGATACTTATATAATTATAACTAAACATATAACTATATACAACTATAAAACTAGTTAACTTTGATTACTGAACTGAACTACGTGCTGTATGGATCTGGTTGAGCGGGGGTTAAAAATAGATGCAAATCTGTTAAAAACCCACGGTCCGCAGGTAAGCTGAATTTTGCTCCTCGTTTTCCACCGTTTTTGATCTACGCTACACATGCATATCTAAGTATAACTATAGCGGTGTACACTACAAGGGCTTGAAAAGAGATTGGTTAGATGATGGCTTAAATCTGGCCCATCAGAGTTGGAAAGTGTAGTTTGCGATCAGTAACTATCGACTGGTAGGTTGGAGGTAGACATCCGCCATTATTTATAAAGTGTCATCGTTTGAAGCAAAAATCGACTTTGATTCATTAAAGCCGTTCATTTCCTAATCCGCGTTCTTCTTTCACTATCAGAACGTGCTTCCGAAACCAAACGTGCGGGAAATTTTTACTTTCACTACTCAAGCAACCTAACATACCTCTAACTATCCAAATACGAACCCTGACTCTGATCCATAGAATTGTGGACGATTTACCATTTACTGGAGATTCCACTAAATTATGTTTTGGACCTTTGAACGAATGCTTTGAAGCTCTACTCACAAGTATGTCCGCAGAAACAAGTGCATTATCATCCAGTCTGCTGATTAAAATGGCGAAACACAATCTATCAGAAGCTATGTTGCCATTTGCAAACAGAAAGCTACCAGATCGTCTGAAGATTCACTGGCCGGGGTGTTTGGAAACATCATTGAGTTTGCTAGTGGCTCTGTCGCATGACTGTTGTCGTCGTGGACATGGACATTCAGAGGTACCTATACAAAAACAAGATATCATGCCTTGTGTCAGCAACTCTGTTGAGGCTATTTCGCGTTACATAGAAGAGGCAAATCACATCAAATACGTCATGTCTTGTCTGGTTGCTCTGCAAGACCTATCTCCAATCACTGAAGCGTCCACTTTGGAGCCATACAAAGATAAAATTGCCGAGGCTTGTCATCGTGTTGGAATAGGAACCAAGGTTTCATGGAAAGACATGTGGATGGAAATCGCCGCCAACTCCAGTCCATACTTAAAGCTGGAGACTAAGATGGATTTTCGGGGTTGGCTAGATGACGTCTCGAAGAGTGCAGTGCCACAAAACGTCACCAGGTGAGACGAAGCTAAGATAATTATTAACTTAAACAAAAGCTGATAGTACAAAAAATCTCAGACAAAATCTGGTGAGGGTTCAGGAATAAGGGCGGTGAATCACAAGACAACATGGAAAAATAAAAATGTGAACTTCCTTTTCGGATGCTTTCGTATCATTTGCCACATCTGAAGCATTATTCAATACTAAAGTAAATAATAAAATGGTAAGCTGCTTTTTTAATTTGATCAAGTAGTACTAGAAAAAGATTTTACAACTTGTTTATGATAAATACCGTGTTTTAAATTATATAAAATGCAAGAATCACCGAAATTAATGTATAATTAATGCATAAAAACATTTTTTTATCCTCTTAAAGAAGCTGTCCAATTCTGTCTGCAATTAGTATTGCATATCTGTCCAACAGTTGGGATTTTACTTTCAGTAAAACACTATTCGACAAATCAGTGATTGAATGAACGTTGCTCGGTCTATAAATTTAACTTAGTTATAAGGTCGGAAATTCAAGGCCATTTTTGATTGCTAATTTGCAGTATCATTCATCCAAAGCTGACAGGTAAAAATAACCAGAAGCAAAGGATACAGTTAAGTAGTTTCAAATTAAAACTATCCAGTAAAACAGGAGCTCACAAATAATGGGAATTTGTTGTTTACGTACGCAGCCGATCAGCTGCTGTGTATAGATAAACATATTTGGTGCAGGTATCTCGGAAGCACACGGCCGGTTTTGCGGTTATCGTCGCTCACCAGATACGCATATCCGCCACTTCTCTGTCTATTAGTTCTTATACTTACTTAAAAATATCAACAAATCCTGTTGTAGTTTCCCAGTGGGAACTTCCAAGAAAAACATACCACAACAATTCTGATAAACTATTTAGATTGTCGTGAAGTGGATATATAACTCCAACTAAAACTTAAATTTCATTGAGGGATTGGCGTTGATGGATTAAAATGAGTGTAGTCTGAAACACTCAGATAAACAGCTGACATCACTCTGGAAGTTTCTGAATATTCCTACTGTATTTAGAAGCAGAAACCAGTGATTAAAACAGGCTGCATCAACATTTGAACGGTTTTTAATGACAGCACATGTTCTCCGGGAAAACCACGGAAATTTCGTCGGGCAATGTTTTAAATTCCTGGCTAACAATATACGACTAATCAACCATTAGGTGCATTGAGAAGTATATCCGCATCCCAAAATGAAACCTACTTCTGATGTTATTCACTTTCGCCCACCGGTATAACTAAAAATTCTCGTTAGTTTTGAAAAAACTTAAAAAGAGGATGCTTTGGTGGATTAAAGTTTTGCCCTGATCTTAGTCTCTATTGTGATGCAAAAATAGAATTTCTCTGGTTTCGAATAAAAAACCACTTTGGTCGTAACTTTTTCAAAAAGTTCAAGATATTCTCAAGAAATATTTAGAACTATGCGCTTTGAACAATGAAACTTATATTTCTCAATCGTTATTTGTTGCCTTTGGTAAAAACTGCTATGAATTTATAAAGATGGCTGATGACGCTAAAGATACCCATTTTCGGAAAATATCTACTTTCGTATTAATGAGAATAACTTGTAAATGCCTGTAAATCTGTGACTTGCTGTTCTCGACGAACTGTCCATTCAGCCAATGTGACCTGAAACGTAGATTTAGATCATCTTGCTAGAATGAGGGCTTTACTATGAACAAAAATGTAAAAATATATATTCACTTCCGATGTGTTAAATCTACAGACAATAGGCAATCTTCGGTGGCAAGTGTTTTTAAATGCAACAGAGCACATGCAGTTGAGGGCTTGCATGTCTGTTTTCAAGACAAGGTGTTGTTTGCTGCGAGCGTGCATAGAGGCACGTCGGAGCAGATGTGTAAGAAAACAAGCCAGTCAAAAACTGCTTTCAAGAACACACTTGTTTGGATTACTTATGTCACGAGGAATTATCGATTACTTTCATTTCTGGTCGCATGCCGAGACATTTCTATGCAACATCATCATATCATAGCGAAAAGCATGATGTGAGTTAACAGTACGATTCTCGATAAGTTGGGTAAAATTTTAGTGAATATTTGGTTTGACTACTGACTCGAGTTGGAAACTTGTAGCAGTAATTCAGCCCAAACAGTAAGTATGTTGGCATCCACTTTAAATAGCTATGAAAATAAGATACACTCATAGGCGTGTTTGAATCGTACGTACTATTTGTTGCAAATATCGCAGTTTGTTTACTATTCACGTGACTCAAAATGACTAATCAAGCACACCATCAGTCTTTAATCTGCTAACAACTATTAAATGCACCTTAGATTTCCCTTCAGACATTAAAATATCGTCGGTGTTTGTCATTTTAATTTATTTTGTAATCGGTCTTCGGTAACATGCTAAACAAAGATTGCGCATATCCATAGCAAATTCGTCCCCGAAAATATTTTTCAATTCTAATGCAACTGTACAACCTAATTTGAATGGAGTAAGAATCTTTAAAACGTAGTGGAAAAGTTAGAAGTTGGCGAGTTGTTATACATTTGATATTTATTTACCAAGCTGAGTCAAGCCAAGCCTACGTTACGGCTATTTTTTGTGGTGATGCACATCCAACAATAAAAAGGGCGATTGGGGATTTCTCGAATTTAGTGGGTGAAGTCAAGAACAACACTGAAAATTAACTATCAGTCTGAAAAAATATCGGTGGTTGGAACTATGGATGTTTGAAGCATCTTAAGAGATAAACGTCAACACATGCAAGGAGAAAATGGTTACGTTTTAGCTAAACTCTGAAGGAGAATACCACACGTTTCACAGTGATTTTCAATAAATGGCAATTTTGAGATTCATAAGCTGATAATTTTCATCTTTTTTATCTGAGTGAGCCCTGGCATGTATTGACAGTATGCAACCATAATGAAGGACCAACCAACTGTTACCAGCTTCATCATCATCATCATCATCATCATCATCATCACCACACCTTGGTGGTTGGACAACTGCTACGATAGACACCAAAACGTAAGTTGCCAGCCGATCCTGTGGGGTACAGAACGCCGTTCGTGTTGAACATTTCGGGAAACTTGGATGAAGTAAATGCACAAAAACATCCAATGAATATTGCTAACTTGATAGCAGAACGCCAGGAAATTTCTTAGTCTTTCAGATTTTCTGATTCTATAAGCTTTTCAAACTATTTTTGTGAGAGTCTTAGCGGAGAGCTATCAAAAACGTGACCAAGTTAAACACTTTATCGCATTAGAGAATTACACAGGTGCTCGGCATTTTCACTGAAGTGAGACAGCATTCGAAGAAAAAGATTCTACTGGTGAATCATATACCACTTGCTTAACGGTTTTATTTTCAATACTGGTCACAAATGAGTGGTATAAATCCGTGATTGATGAATAATAGAACGGAAAAGTAGAAGTTTTAGCCGAGGTTAAGTTGAGGTGATATAAAGTTTTAGTGCTTTCAAAAATTGGCACTGAATGGGACTCAGATTGGTGGTTTTAAACAGCTTCTAATCATGGAACTGGTGCTTAGGTGAGATTTTGTTTCTACGAGGTCTTCTACTAATAGTACTAACGTCTTTTAGTGATTTAACACGTGGGATTTCAGAAACATAGTTCATTACTGCTACTTCCAGCAAAGTAAGACCACGTGTTAAAGAGCTGCGCCTTGAAACTAAACTTTAAGGTGGATATGAGGAAGAGAATTGCGCCAGTATCTAAGCACAAACAAAGAACAAACTAAAGGTTATTTCTACCCAGCTTAAAACTCTTCAAATGGTGAAAAAAATGCTATTGTCCAGTTTTAATCAGCATCACTTTAAGACAAATAGTGATTTATGCCCTCAACTTTATTCGAAAAGCCTTATGAGGTATCCCAAATTATCTGTGGTAGTGAAGTTCATTTCTTTAACACAGAATTTTGTGCTGAGTAGTCAACAAGACAAAGATTATTTAAAAATAAACCGAAACTTTGTAAAAGGGTAAGAATATTTATCTATACTCAGCCAGCTTTCCATTTCTTAGGAGTGTCTTAAGACTGACTTCGATAAATTTGAACAAAGGTGACATCTGCAGGCAGATAATTATAGCATTTATTCTTATGTTTCAAATATTATTGGTTACTTTTTCGAAAACAGCTCCCGACCAGCATCAATGACATCCACCCAAGAAACGGAATACTTGTCGTCTGAAAGAAGTTCAAGTTCTCTGACAACTATTAGCAGCAGCTCATCAGGAAAAGTTTCAGCATTTCCTGTAGAAAACTATTTCCCACGTCCGAAACAACCAGACCGTCGCTCGCATGTTCCTGGCGAACATCGAATCAAGAACTCGGGGACAGACAGCAAGCACGTTAATGAGGACACAAGTGGAAACGATTTCTCTGAATCGGAACTAACTTCTACGTCCGCTTCAACCAACTTTTCTCGTACGTCGAATAACGGGGATCATGTCATGTCGAAAAGTTTGCCAAGGCAACATGAGTCTTCTGAACTGACAACTCGTGCTCCGAACGTGAAGATCATCAAGGCAAATCCAAGAACAGGTCGAACGCAGAATGCAAACAATGAATTGGATCGGTCGGAAGTCATACGGGCGCAATCAGCAAGGCATTCACAACAAACAGCAGAAGAAAATGGAAGGCTCATGGATGTGCAAAGATCTCGCTCAACCTACCGGCCAGCAGATCAAGCTACTTCTCACCCCAACGTAGTGGGGTCCACTTCGGAACAACTGATTTTGCCTACTCTATCATCACCCCAGCTTTCGCCACTGGATCAACAAGATCCTATACAACGGTTTCATCAACGTTATTACGATAAATTGTTGCAGTATATGAGAATTCTGCAAAACCAGTTTCCGTTCCCTGTAGCTGTGAGCTATCAGAATTCCGAAAAAATTGGCAAAAGTCAAAAGAATAGTTGCAAAGATTTTGTTTGGTTTCTTAACAAATATGATTACTTACCAAACAATCGAAATATGGATGAAAGTAATGATTCGTGTGGACAGCCGGGTACACTGAACAGCTCAGATCGACGTGAGCTTCATTTACACTTTGCTTGTTCCCATCATCACACGCAGTGCATCTATCCTGGGCATAACCTGGATTCTTGCTTCCACGTTAAAACGAAGTATCCACTTTTGTGGATTCAGGTAAGCTAAACTTTTGATGATAGTCATATGCGAGATGGAAAATCGAGGAGTTGTAATTGATTATATCGAGTAAAGCGGTAATATTGTTCCAGTCGTCGTTAGTTCCACATAAATTGCCCATCAGAATAAATAAGAAATAATTCTGAGTTGGAGAAGATTTGTATGACATTTTAGTGGCAATCAACAATTCCACTGCTAACGTTTTTTAAATTATCAGCTATCATCCGAATCGTCATCATCTCACAAATAGCAATACCAATGATTACAGTCATCATTCAGATCAGCGTCAGTCATTGTGTTTCTTATTATCATGTTGAAACGTAACAAGATACAGATAAGTTTCACTTCAAATCAAAACCACCTACTTAAGGAAAAAATTAGCGACTTTTACTGTTTTTATCACAAGCAGACAAAACTAGTGTACACTTTACGACAAGAATTATTTCCAACAAGGTTTGGCGGTCCTGTAGTAGTTTGTCCAATGAACAATATTATGTTTAATATCAACACTTACGGCTTTTTTAAACGGTTAACGGAATTCGCAAAGCATGTGCTCGGTTCAGGGAAAACAGGCTGAGGGTACAGAAAATACTTCGTGCAAAAACTGTCGTTAGTGGCTTTAATCACTCAGGACGTCGGCACATGGTCTCATTCGAAATAAATCTTCGGAGTAGCTCAATATTACATGGATATCCTTAGTTAAGCACATGGGCGCGAAATCTATTTACAGCAAAACCCAGTTATGAGCTCAAATTCCCCATGATTTGAGGCATGAAGCCCCAGTCCCCCGATGAGCTGCAATCACCGTGGAACCAGTTTCATGCTCCCGAGAAACTTTTCCACCCATTTTTAAATACTACCTATATCAGAAATGCCAGCTCGCGACCACAGTGTCGTCGTTGTTGAGATTAGCCGAGTCTAATCCATATAGAGCTATCATTCAACCACCGTTGCGATTCCTCTACGGACTCTCCGAAAATGAGCCTCCACTCACTTCCCTGATACACAAATTAAATTACTGTGAGAAACATGGATTTTCCCAGCGTGAAAAATCAAGTTACAGTAAACACTATCTGTGTGAATAGGAACCAATCTATCAAACCAAAAAGAAAAGTGGAATTTAGTAGCGTATATTAGTTTGCTGGTTTTGTCTATTAGATGCTTCAGTAACCAAAACAGAGGATTTGACAGAAGAGTTTTATCCAAAACTTGACTTAAGTGACACGAATGTCCTAAACCATAGTCTGACTTTTTGAATGAACCTGATCTAAAAGATCTTCCTATAATTCACTATTCTGGTCTTACCGCAAGTGTTATTTATTCTGCATCTAATTAAGTTCTGATATAGATTGAGGTGTTCACTTCCAACAGTCAGAACCCAGGCTTCTCCGGGACAGAATTCATTCTTCGTTTGCCATTTGATCAAAATACGAAAGTGAGGTCAGTATCTTTGTTGAAGCTTTCAATGGTATTTGTCGATCACAAACAAAAGTTTTGTTTGTAGCAATTAAACACACCAATCACAGATTCTAGTATAAAACCTCTTTCGTAAACAACTAACTCGACTAAATTCCTTAAACTTTAGGGCACCCGGTCTTACGGTGACCAGGTCACGTAAATAAACAAGTCCTACTTACGGAAAAGAACCGTGATATTTGGATTTCTGCATGAGCTTCTTACTTCCATGGAAAACGTACGCTCAAAATCATTCGTTTTTTTTAACTGGATTCGAGTAGAGTTCTCAACAAGAAATGGCGACAAATTTCCGTTAAACCAGTGGCATATTTTGTGAAAAAAATATATGTATGCAAACATCTTTGTTCACACTCACTGTTCATCTTCAGAAGCGCTAAAAGCAATTAGAATAACACATATTTTCAAATCTTACTGCATACCAATGACGATCTGTGCCTAATTTTTTCTCACTCTGTCTCGAGATCACGAATGAATGCACCAAATCTTTGTTCTTCAGGGAATTTCCGACGCAGTCGTTTGAGCTGAGTGTAGCAAATTAAAGAAAAAATGCCACAGTGGGCCTGTCTGAAAGGTTGAGAACAACGATCTCGTTCCAACTGGCATCAAAACACTGCTTTGTAAAACTTCTATTTTAAACCCCTATCCTCTTCCTTGAAAGTCTAATTTGTAATTGTTTACGACAGAAGGCCTTTTTCTGCCGGATGTTCGCACAGATAGCCCTAAATAAAGGATAAAAGTAAAGTTCATACATCGATGAAATCAAACGTATGTTCGACTGCTTGGATATATCGCCAAGTTAGTGCCAAAGAACACTACAGACAAGAATATACTCACTCTATTACTAGGATATATATTCACGCATGTAAAAGATTAGCGGTAAAAAACCGCGCGATCGGTCAGCGATCTTTTGACCGAAGGGTTACCCTTTCATGCTGTACGTCGGATTACTTACAGTAGGTACTCCGTAAATTTAGCTTTCATCGAGTCTTTTGTTACCAGCTTTCTAATGAGTGAAATAACAGAACTTCTCTCGGTCCGTACGTAAGCCTTTGATTTTCGGTAACAGCCTTGTCGGAAATGTTGGTAGTCAGTCGACGTTTTGATTACCGCCGGTCACCGTAAGTGTGTAAGTGGAGTAGTTTCTCATGAAAGTTCTTAATAGGAAAGAAAATTTACAGTTCACTGCGGTTGCTTCATAGCTTGGTTGTAAGCGACTAGGTTGGTGCGGATTTTCCTCAGTTCATCATAGATAATCCTAAGTACGCACATAGATCTCCGTATTGAACACAAGTATTGAAATTGGATCGCGAACATAAATACTAGCTGTTTTATCTCCCATCCCGACAGACTAGATTAAATGAAGGTAACGAAGTTCCCGTCTATAGATGTTTTGTAACAGATGTACATTAAGATCCACGATGATATAAACCGGGACTTCCGTCGCACTTACATTAGGCCATTTTAACAAAAGGGATTTATTATAAAACTCTGCATTTGAAAACCATCAGCTAGAGAATCGCGAGTTGAGATCAGTAAAATACGTGATTAGCATGACCCAATTACATCGGATGCCTAACATATAGTCATTCCTTTGCATTCCACAAGAAGACCTGAATGTTATAGTTGGTGATCTCAAGTTTCATGATTTTTTGTCAAACAGGTCTACTTATTTCAACTAATTCATGTATCAGACATTTTCCAAAAAAGTTTCATCTGCGACGACACAATATTGGGCGAACAATCAACCGCTAAGTGAAACATATTTAAGACGACAAAATTGCCAAAAATATCGAACCACCGTGGTTGGTTCGGATTTCAAATGGTATTTCCAGACACCATAATGCACACTTATATTTTGCAATTCATTCTCGAAGCTATAATCCATGACATCACAGCACAATCAACTGAACGTCGCAAACTGTCATTCTTTCTGAATACAGTCACGCTTTCTGAACGGGGCTCAGGAGATCCCACCCAGTGGTTAGACACGTTGAAGGACGTGGTTCGATGTCGGAATCGGTTGAGCTCTTGTATTCACAAAATGTCTCTGTCAACTTGATACTATTGTAGTTCCATCCTTAGTATTTTCATTATTTTAAATTGAGGTTCCCGCTGGGAGATAGTAACCAAAGCCACCGCAACCAGTGCGTGATTAATGATTGTTTCGAATGAAGTGAAAGTCACGCTTTAATTTGCACTCATTTAGATTAGAGAGAAGTCAAGTCCATGAATCTGCAAGCTGCATCAGCATACAATGAAAATAGTTTGCAGTTTTTCTTCAGTCAGTCATAACTAAACTTGCGTGAGACAATTACAACGATGTGTCGATACAAGCTGAATTCTATTAGGAAGAAATTCCTGCTATTTAGAGAGAGACATACGATATGCAGCCACAATATCACTGTTTTGCAAAATACCTTGAGTAACCAGCGCCTTGATTATGCCAATTATTATTCATTTTGGACAAATAAGACAAAGTTCTACTTTCAGAGACAATGTATTTACAAACCAAATTTATTCTACATAAAAACTACACACAAGAGGACATTACCTTCACAAACCGTCTTGCCACGCTTCCAGTGAATTCAGTGATGATAATGTTAATTCAGATAAGTATTAGGCACCTCGTACTGATAGGTTACTAGACGAAGAAAGAATTCTATTGGGATAAAGAAACCATTCTGAAAATCCTTTATTTTTAAATTTGTATGAGAGTCTGTAGTTTTTTCTCTATTTAGGATTTCAGTTGAAACTTCCTCTCTAACCCTCATATGCAGACTACATAGAATATATCGGAAAAATGAAAGTGGGTAAAGGACTTGGTGGCATGGGTGATACTAAAACTTGTACATCAGGTTCGGAACTTAACTCCAGCACTATTACCGACTTATCGATCGAGATGATGGCCAGGTATCGAAGGGCGAGTTTTTCTATAAATGTTAAATTACAAAAGTTTATCAAACCCAATATCGAGAGAGCCTATTTGAGAAGTTAGAAAAGGTGCAAATCAAAAACATTAAATCGATAGTATTGTGCACGTGAGAGGAGGTTCAAAGTGTGCTTGATGGTTTAAGTAGCTACATAGGACAGGTAAAGTCATGAAGATTAGAAAACAACGAATGTCTGACGTAGTTGTTGACGTGGTTAAACGCCCTAATAGCCTAGTTCATAAGTCATTGCTACCTTGAGCCGTTTGTTTGGCTTGTCGGTCAGTCGTCTTGATTTCCTAACATTCGATAAATTTAGTGCCCAATTGGACATGGTATTCTGACCGAAACAACCAGTCTATTTTTCATTCCAAACACTATTTTATCTGCAATCTAGCTAAAAAATATATCGATAAGATGCGATCTCAGAAAATGCTGGAAACCTGATAATAACTGACCAAATGACAGTCTTCATTGGAAAGATGGTACAGCACCGGAAATCCATGATTCGGTTCCTCGTACACCGATGTAACTCAGTCTTGGTGAACTTTTAATAACAACACGGATGATACACGATGTATTTCATTATTATTCTCCCTTCGGCGAAACCGTTAAACGGGCAGATAACTCGCTGGTTTATTGGTGAGTGTTTCTCTGAAGCCAGGGTATATGTCGGCTACTATCATTCCTGTTCAAAAACTACTTGAGTGATTATGGGCCAACTGTGGTGGTTAGACAAATACGACACCATGTTTGTAGTGCTTCTTTGATACCGGTTGATTTTTAGACTACTGAAAACGGTAAAATCTCTAGAGTTAGCTCTGCAAGTGATACACACACAAAGACAGGAAGCAAACTCACTTTGAGAGTGGCATACGTAATCGTAGAAGTGCATGCGATCAAGAGTTAATTCTGTGGTTGGCAATTCATGTATACGTGCAAAGATTTAGTATTTCGAATAAATGTATAAATTCACGTGATATTTTTGTTCTTGGTTAACACTGTTTTTGTGAAAGAAAAAAAAAAACAGAACACCACATGTCCTGGCCAGAGTTTTAAGGAGGACACAGTCACCCACTTAGACCGCCATTTGGCCACTCGAATTAAAAGAAAATTTCCCAGAGGAAAGTTATTTTCTTTCGCCTTACTTCAATTTTATTACATCAAAAGGACAAAAACAATGAAAGTGGAATTGAAGGTCTTATTATAACTCACTGCCAGATCAAAACAACTGTCAGCACGATTTTCTTCGTTAGTCCTTTTTCTCCAGAACTGAATTTCTGATTGTTGGTTTCAGCTTGATGATGTGGTGCGACTGTTCACATCATTCAAAACTCAGTTGACTAGGAATTATGGGGTGAAAGATGAGTTCCTGGATTAGGACGGTAACCTCAGAAAACAATATCAAATAGGTTCCCCCGACAAGTCTCGTCCCTGGTCGCACGAGCGTAAATGCCACTCGTCCCGCGCAGTTGCTTCTGGACGGTAACCGACGATCTGCTTTTCATGTCATCATCATCATCATCGTACAGCGTTAAACAGTAGGGCAAGCCCCACCGACCACTGCCTTTCTCATCATGTTGCACGCTGATTTAGAAAGTATGAATATAGAGGATCGACAGGGAATGGACCTACATGGGTGGGAAAAGGAAAGAATGCCCTAGTAGGCAGCACACGGAATACACAGTCTAACTGTACAAACGCACATAGACCAGTCATTTTCATTCGATAGAAAGTGACAACACGATCGCCACTGTTCACGGTTCGCTGCCATATCCTTCGGTGTCTCCAGCCAACTGGTAGACGGATCCTTTGGACCCCAACCATGAAGACGTGAAGCACCTACTTTTCCTAAGTCTGTTGTAAATTTCCTCATTCCTCGCTGCCACGTCATTTGTTGACCTCCACGTGGTCTCTTCCACTCCCTAGGAGGAACGGAGAATAGGACACGGTACGGTAGACGTGTGTTTGACATACGTAACACATGCCCCAACCAACGAAGTCTACTAAGTTGGATACACTGTGACAAAACGTTCTCCGAATTAGCACCCAATACTCGATTTCTGACCTCAGCATTGCCTACTCGGCTAATCCACCCGATTTTAGCGATACAACGTAAACATCCATGGTCAAATACCTCAAGATGACGAATATCTTCAGCACGCAGACCCCAAGTTTCGCAACCATACAACAAAACTGAACGCACAGTGGCACAGTATACACGACCTTTCAACTTCAGTGAAATATCAGATCGATGCCACAAGTGCTTCAGTCCAGCGTACGCCCCTCGAGCCTTGGATATACGTGTGTCCACCTCTACTACCTTGCTCCCATCCGTCGTCAAGGAGCTACCGAGGTAGGTGAAGTGGTCGACAATTACCAGCATTTCCCCATTGAGCATCAAGCTGGGAATCGTTGACGTCCAGTCTTGTAACATCACTTTGAACTTTGAAGGTGCAAAGCACATACCGAATGGAGCTACAGCTCTTGCGGGATTATCTAGTGCACGCTGAGCATGTTCCGTGCATTCGAACCAACAGACAACGTCGTCCGCGTAATCTAGGTCACATAGCTTTCCACTATCTCCTAGTTCGACGCCTACATCCTGAAGATTTTGCAGCGCACTCTCCACTATTTCGTCCATGACGAAGTTGAACAGGAATGGAGACATAGAATATCCCTGTCGAACACCACTGGTCGTTTCGAATCGACCGGATAGTTCACCGTCAACTCTAACGCGGCCAGAAGTATGAGAATACAATGATCTCAGTAGGTTCACGAACTTCTGGGGCATACCTTTTCCATGAAGAGTACTGAAAAGCGCTGCTCGGTCAACTGAATCGAAAGCGCCTTTCAAGTCCAAGAAAATCATTATTGTCGGTCGGCGGTGCGTGCGACGCGTTTCAAGTAGTCGGCGAAGAGTAAAAATCTGGTCGATGCATCCTCGACCTGGGCGGAATCTAGCCTGATGTTAGCGGACATTCCTCTCGTGAGTGGGTGTAAGACGGTGCAGTATAATTAAGGCTAATACTTTGGTCACTATCGGAATTAAGCTAATCCCACGATGGTTACTACAGTCATTGCGTATTCCCTTCTTGAAGATGGGAACAATCAACGACTTGCTCCATATTAACGGAATATGCTCCTCGTTCCAAATGTCACGGAGCAAAGCGGTAAGTGATTTTATCAACACCTCACCGCCCAGTTTGAGAAGAACTGGGGGAAGTTCGTCAGGACCTGCCGCTTTCCCCCGCCTTAGTAATGGAATACATGACTCTACTTTTACTTCCGTTGGGGGCTCAAGTGGTACCACCCAAGGAGTCACAGTTGTTGATACAGGAGTAACTACATTAGCGTGCGGCCAGCTAAGCTGTTCTTTGAAGTATTTGGCCCAACAGTCAAGCCTTTGCTGTTTGCTATGGATGGGTTCCACATTTCTATCTCAAATCGTTTCACTGACCTGGATGCGCCGTTCGCCGGTGTCACGAATAAGTTTGTACAGTCTCTGACTGTTACCTGAAGCAGCGGCTATTTCCATTTCTTCGGCTACCTTGAGCCACCAATTTTCGAGATCATTCTTAAGGCTTTTCGTAACTTGCCTTTTCAGCTTTCTTCGCATCTTATTCATCTCCTTACAGTTCGAGAGCTGACGCTTTTGCTCCATTATACTCAGCGACTCTTGCGAAATCCAGTGTCCTTGATGGACAACGGATCTAGGACCACAGGCAAAACCTGCTGCAAAGTGCATTACCTGCTTGATATGAGCCAAATGCTCATCTACATTACTGTTCGCCGTAGATCCTAGCTCACGTGCTAACTTCTGCTCATAACGGGTGCGTACTTCTGGATCACACAAACGTTGCACGGCTAATCGGGTTTGCGGTTTGCGACGATGACCATGGAGCTGGAGAGATAATCGCATTAAAACTAAGGCATGGTCCGACTCTACGTACGTGGACCAGTAAGATCTACAGTTCTGAACAGAACTGCGCCACCGGTAGCTTACGGCGATATGACCAATTTGACTTAAAGGACCTGTAGAGTTAGAGCGCCATGTCGCTGTGCAACGTGAGTTGTGTCGGAAATTGGTGCTCGACAAGAACAATCGATTGTCTGCACAAAACTGGAGAAGCCTATCCCCGTTATCTGTACGCTCAGCAGGCAAAGCACAACGCCCACCTAAACAGGCTTCTGACACATTAACTTTGCCAACTTGTGCATTGAAGTCACCAGCTAGCATTACAATGTCAGAACCTTTACTGCTGCGAACGAGAGTGGCGAGGGCATCATAGAACTCATCTTTCTGCATGTCAGAGCTGCAGTCCATTGGGGCGTACGCCGAGGTCACAAACAAATTGCGTTTAACACAACTATCCTTTCGAACGCCGACTGACCCTTGGAGTCTCACAGCACATAAACGACTGTTACCAGGGATCCAGTCTAAAAGGACAGCCTCAGCCTTCTCAGTCAAGACTATTCCCACTCCACGTTGACCCACAGCTCGAGCTACTTCATCTCCTGCGGTGCGCAGAAAATACCTCGATGAGATACCAGGATTAGTTAATTGAATCACACTGCTCGAATCCTGTATACGCGTTTCACTTAAGCAGCAGACATCAATCTTCAGATAATCTATTGTGAGGACTAGGCACGCCTGCTGACCGACCTGCATGAGTGTACACACGTTGAAGGAGCCGAGATTAAGATGCTGACGAGACTTGAGAAAATGTGAGTTACCAGACAGAGGATTATTCCCGATACTATTTGACAGTGAATCGTTGCGAGTATCGGCCGTGTTATCAGTGGGAGCATTATGGGTGGATAGATGGGGCAAAGAGGGATGGTTAGGGACTGAAGACAAAGGTTGAGTAAAAGAGGTGGAGCTCTATACACGGTTATCGATGCATTTGGATGTCCAGAACCCCGATAAACGCTGGCAACAGATCAAGGAAGCCTTGTATGCCGCATCTAATGCCACGCAGGACTCTGGTTCAAGTCGGTCTCAAAAACGATGGATATCTTTGACATCAGTTGCTTTGTTGGATGCCCGCAAATCCGTCCCTATAGACACCACATTCAATGCAATGCGTAAATCCCTGAAAAGCCAAATGACTAGGAGTCTCAGAAATGACCGTGAGCGGTGGTGGATTGCGAACTTCAGAAAAACAGAGAAGGCTGTGTCTGTTGGCAATATTCACAACCTTTACCGTTTGTTTAGAGGTACCGGTCCACGGAAGCCCTGGGTAAGTGAGCTAATCAAGGAATCCGACGGCTCACTGATCCACTCACTCGGACATCGTCTGGACCGTTGGAGGGAGCTCTTTGGGGACAATTCAGTTGGTTTCTACAGTGAATCTTCTGAATATACCTGCCAGAGAAACGATGCAGGTGGATATCACCCCTCCATCAGAAACAGAGACTATCCAGAAGAAAGGTTATTCGAAAAGGTACAAAGCCGCTGGACCGAATGGGTTGCCCCATTTTTCTTCAAGGTTGAGGGTGAACCTTTAGTTTTGAGTCAAGAAAGTTCCTCCGGGTAATCTGAGATAGTGAGCCGAATCCCAGGAGAATGGTGGGTATCGGCGACTGCGCCAATTTGCAAGAAAGGTGACAGATCCTCTTGTGAAAACCACAGAGGAATAAGCTTGGTAGGTATCCCATCCAAGCTGCTCACGGACCGTATCCTCCACCGATTATCCACCGCCCGGGGAAGGTGGGAATCAAGCCTGTTTCAGACCTGGTCGGGGTTGTATTGACCACATCTTTACCTTTCGGCAAACCTTAGAACACAGACACATCTTCCGTAGGCCCACAATCTGTCTTTCTTGATCTGAGGGCGGCGTTCGATGTAGTAGACCGCACAGTCCCCTGGTGCTGCCCCTCATTGAGGGGTGTGCCAGAGAAATTCGTTTTTACTTTCCAATGATTCTGTGCAACACAGCCACAGCCGACTCCATGCTTTCGGCGATCTTTCACCCGAGTTCACCACAGAAAGTGGTGTTCGTCAGGGGTGCCCCTCCCCTTCACCCTTCCTCCTCAATTTCGTAGTTGAATTGATTCTTGAGGTAGCTCTATCCTCCCATGGGAATAACGGCATCGATCTTTGCCCAGGCAGTAAACTGGAATACGCCGGAGATATTGTTGTTCTGAGTGAAGATCCAGGTAGGTTACGAGTTTCTCTAGACAGCCTAGACAACAGCGTGGCAATGTTTGGGATGCGTTTTGCACCTTCAAAGTGTAAAATGCTGCTACAGGACTGGGTTGGCTCAACACCAAACCTTGTATTGGCAGGGGAAGCTCCAGTTGAAGTAGATAAGTTTTGTTACCCGGTGAGCAGATATCCAACAAATTGGCTTCTGCCAACCTCAGCCATTTGTGGCATCGGCGTGACACCCGGTTGTTTGTTAAGGGTCGAGTGTACACTGCGGTGGTTAGATCTGTTCTTTTATATGGTTCAGAAACATGACAGTTAAGAGTAGAATATAGGCGAAGACTGTCGGTGATTGAGCATCGATGTCTCTGTAGCATTACCCGAATATGGTGGGAACATCGTATCAGCAATGCTGAGGTTAGGTGTAGAATGTTGGGAACCAGATGTCAGTTTCTGGATCAAGTACTGAATCTAACTGGATTAAGGTGGTTGAGACATGTGTTACGCATGCACATCGATAGACTTCCTTAGCGTAGGCTGTTCTCCGAGGCAGTTAGTGATTGGAAGGTAGGTCGATGTGGTCAGTCCACGACATCGCAAAAGGTAGGAAAACCTTGATCAGTGGGCTTGACCAAGCAGGGCGTGTTAGATTTCCCTGTCGAGGTCTACATGATCTGCCCACCAAATAATTAGAAACAATAAATGATATGACTAGGTGTCGCAGTCAGTGACGTAGTTGCATTCCGACTCTTTCGTTGTCTTCGTGATTTCCACTTATTACTTTGATTTCTGGATGTTTTCACTTTATGCTTCTGTTCTTTCCGCTCTTTACTGGACGATGCCGGAAGGTAGCAACCGAAACCAGGGCACAGAAGTGCGAGGTTTGTGGTTGTATGAACTCAAACTGAAACTGACGAAAAATTGCTTTTTTGGTTGATGTGTACAGAAAATTCGTACTGTAAGGGATGGATGGATGTGGGCTGGTGATGAGTGCACTTTCAGTCACAATCCGAAAATTTTCAATTAACATGGTTTTGTACCACATCTCATGAATCACATTATCAAAGGCACAATAGAAAAACAGTAGAAATTTGTCTTAAATGAACCCCGGCTATCTCTGATTTTTTCAGTTACTCGTCCTATGGAACCAAGCGCGCCACGGAAGGGCTATCCCTGCGCACCATCCGGCCATACTTCCACTCCGTCAACTATGGTCCACTGTGGTTAACATGCCGGTGGAGACTCCACCAGAACGTCGAATTCGACTGGGTTTGACAACCGATACAGTCCGACACTCCACAAATCGACCCCAATCCGCCTGCGAGACAGCCAATCACAGCACCAGCCTAGCCAGTGCAACAATTTCTCGAACTACTCCGGTGGGAAAGCTGCGCCTGTGGAGCTCCACACGCAGCCGCTCAAAAGTTGGACTTGCGAAAGTCAGCAGTTTCTTCTTACTCGCAACCCGGGCCTATCCGAATCAGAAAGAGTGTGAACGTCTGGTTAAAGAACTTCAGAATGCATTGTTATTCGAGTCGTTTGTGCGAATCGAGGACCCACGCGCGAATCCAACCTCTAGAGCGAACGATCAGTCGAGAAGTCTACCTAACAACCCTAATCAAGTAAGTGGAAGCTTGAGGTGGTCATGGAAGCGTTTTAGTACCTTTACCATTTGAGTTTCTAGCCGCACCTCTTCATTTCACGGTAGATTTAGTTACCGTATGTGCTCCTTGTGGGATGCATATCCAATTGAGGTGAAAAGAGTTCTCAAGTTGGAAATTAAATTTTCTGGAGAGATAAAGATGGCTCAATTAGGTTTATGCGTCAATATGCACATCTTAGTTGGCAAAACACTTTAAACGCATTACTCAAGATGATCAAGTGTCTAGGCTCTGTAAGCTGTCTGTAGTGCCTTCGTTTTAACTACGAAAATGTTTTTCATGGGAGTCGATCGACTTGCGGTTGACGGCTTGTTACCGTACAAGCAGCTAGTGACAGAAGGGCGCTCACGGTATCATGTAGCGCTGACGCGAAACAACATGTTGAGAGATAGTCCACATAGTCTAGTGGAAATGTGCGGACCCATAATCATGTATTCCGGGTTTGGGTCACAGTTAGGGCTCGGCGAATATGCTCTTCAGCTGATGACCTATAACAAGCCAGATGAAGCAAATGTACAATACTGATTCGCTTGTTTTCAATGGTGAGCTGAGCGTTGATTCCGCATGGTGGACCATTTCATTACCAACGATGTATTTTAGTAAAAGGTACGCTGAAATTTCACCCAAATAAACCTTTTCGGCTAATTATGGTCAATCACACGGTCCGTTCCAGCGTTCGATTTCACTTCTTAACATTCCGAATAGGGTAGAACGAAAACACGTTGCTGTTTAGAGGTGATCCAAATGTGAAAAGTCTTTGGCCCCGTTAATCAAGCGAATTAGAATCATATGCGAAGCTCTACTGCAATACATTTGTGCAGAATATTTATTGTGACACCCCCTCCCCCAGACACACACGCACAGAAGCGTTACGACTATAGATTTACCAGTGAACTTTAAAGTACTAGTTCAAAGCTCAAAGAAATCCTCGTTTTTTTACTAGTCTTTTGCATGCATGCGTGTGACGCGCAATTCAGGGGTGTCTTTTTCAAACGCAGACTAAACTTTTAGTCATAGTGTCAAATTTGAGTGTTTAGGCTTTCGTGGTTATTGCGCCGACGCCACTGAAACCTTAGATGCACTAATATTATCAGTGAGTGAAACAAATCCATATCATTCGTAGGGTTTCATCGGTAGAGTTATCATGTAGCAAAAATCCTCTGTACTACAGGTTCTCATTGAAGTTAATACTACAGTCTGGTACTGATCATACTTTCAGTGTTATTACAATTTGCTTATTTGTCCGATGGAAAATGATAGCATGACTCGTCCGTCTTACCGGTGGGTGATTACTCGTAGCTGGAGGAAAGTAGTATATGTCAGGCGGATTAAAAATAACAAGGGAATTGGTTAAAAAACACCAAATTATGTTGGTACCAAGCAGCACGGTAGGTCAAAATGGTGCAGCTTATTAAATATTTTAAATTGCTCGATCGATTATAAATATACATCCCTAGCAATTGAATAAGCGGTAACTGAAATCTGCGTCTGGGTTCTGAACACTGTTTTACAATTTTGATCAATTTCGTCATATAATTACC
Organism: Fasciola hepatica; assembly: GCA_948099385.1. Taxonomy (NCBI): domain Eukaryota; kingdom Metazoa; phylum Platyhelminthes; class Trematoda; order Plagiorchiida; family Fasciolidae; genus Fasciola; species Fasciola hepatica. The sequence continues at coordinate 1,005,273 of CANUEZ040000126.1, read as the reverse complement.
TGCACTGGGCGACTGATGAAAGCGCAGCTCTTGCATTGACCAAAGGGACATTATAATGTGAACGACATTCCGTTTCTTCTTAAGTCACCTTCGGATGTTGAGACTAATGGAATTATCCTGGCAAAATACTATGTACACAAAGGAATGAGGAAAATGATAGGACGATGCAGCAACACGGCAAAAGAACGTCCCAAGTAATGAAGGATTAGTTGAATGCAACGCTAACACACGAAGGTAATGGAACCATGAACATGAAAGTATGTATCAGTCACGCTCGGAAAGATATTTCTGTGCCCAGCTAAACTATCTTAATATCTCTTTGTGTCTCCAGCAGTTCGGGTAAAGTGGGCAAAGTCCGACTGCTTGGCATGCCGTAGATTTTTCCAAAAAATCTCGTGATCAAAAGCAATCTGAAAAAGATCAACTTCATAGTCCTAGAGTCGCCCATATCAGCTAACCAGACCACTGTAATTCACTTGTAAACCGAGCAGTATTCAGTCAATAAGCTCGATACGTAGCACAATTTTCTAAGTTTCAAGTGCATTCTCGAAATTCCTGTCGGGACTTCCATTTTTGCACCATGTTTCATACATCTATGAATATTCTTGTATAGGTAAAGCAACCTTTTTGGCCACTCAGCCATATATCGATACATCCCTAGCTCGACCATAAGTCTGAACGACTGCACAACTGTCTTCTGATAATACCTAAAACGTGTGACTACACTGGAGCATGTGCGTGAGGAGCAGGGAATGATAAAACGGTAAGTAGGAATGGTGACCAACCAGTTCATGAGTGCTAGCGAACCTTTTTACAGTGGTGATGGACAGCAGTAATCCCCACTGTCGTCAGACTGGTTATCACGCCTGACCTATTTGGATCTTATGTGGTTCTCCAGTGCTCCAAGTCCCAGGACACGGCTGCCGGTTATCCCTAAGCGTAGTGGGTCTTTGTGGCTATGGGGCATACTCCTTCCATTGCATCATGCCCAAGCATATAATAAAAACAATAATGACAGGTCCAGCAAAATCTGCTTTAATTTTCGATGCGTTATATTTTTTATCTTTGTTTTTTCCCGAGGAGTATGCCATAACTGCAGCAGTTCAACTAGACTGAACCGCAGTTACCTGCTTTTTCGAAAACTTAGTCCCCGGACCTGAATAGGTTACCACGTATAAGTAAATAGGCTTCCTTGAAAACACAGATAATGAAGAGTAATTCATTCACGTGCCCCAGGGAAATCACGAATAAGCCGATGGTGTAAGTAAAATAAAGCCCATGAGTGCTACTTATACCCCGTTTTGCTTCATCGTGTTTCTGAAAAATCCCTTAGGTTTTGTTGCATGTTGCTTTGAACCGTCTCTTTTTATGCAAATTCAAGCTGCTGGAAGGCATTATTTCTGGTGAAATGCTTTACTACGAACTGCAAGGGATTCAAACAATTAAAATGGGTTTACTGCATGTTTCATTTGTTGGTTGCCTGATCGTAACATTGAGTATGGCCTGCTTGAAAATAACCCTAACTCAAAGACCTAGTGCATAAATTAACAGCCCAAAATATGGTCCTTTTGGGTATTACATCTTCGGGCATATTCCTTTTTTCAGAAACACTGGTTTTTTTCGCGTGTTTACCACTTCTAATACGGTTGATATAAACATCCCAACAATCAAATCGAAATAAACTGCTTATCAGTTTTGCCGTGGGAACATACAACAACACTGAAGGAGTCGCAAGAGGTTTCCGCGAGGCCTACTCCTGGTAGACGTTATTTTGCCAACAAGAAAACCAATGACCTCTGAACATCGGGACATAATAGAATCTGAATGGAGAGTATAGTTCGCGAACATATTCTTAAAAGGAAAATCACGACATTCTTTGAGATGCGCATAGCGCATTCGAACTGTTGATCTAACAACGATTCATAGGGATCAGTTCCAATGAAAAACCGATGACAATCAAAGTTCGTCTACAGTATCTTCCGCACTTTAGGAACCAAACAATATAGGCTGGGAGCCCCACAATACTGTTTGAGAAATACGGGATGTCCTTAAACCGTGGGGCACGGATAGCAATGCGAATCGCTTCAGTAATACTGAATAAAGATGTAACGAATATGTTCGACAGTAACGTGATTGGTACTTAAAACTACTGTGTAACGTTCGCTGTAGTAACATATAACTTTGTTAAAGACCGACTATAATGCAGTGGTTCCATCACCTTGACGCCGACTCCATTTCAAAGATAACTTTCAATATCTTCCCCTCACAGAATCATAGAATGTTAAACCCATGGCCTTTCTGGTGCTCGATGGCCTCAGTTCGTTTGAGATAATAGCGGTCAGTTGAGAAACTACTGAATTCCTTCGTAGTTCACCAAATCCACTACATGATATAATGAGATGCGGAAGCCCTAAAAGTGCATATGACTCTGTCAGAAAAAACACTTCAACAAGGTCATACAGGATAGTGCGCGATTTGCACACCCAACACGTGGACCGTTTACTTACATAAGCCAGTGATCACTGAGCTTGGAGTTTCGATGGCAAACATTTCATCATCAGTCGAGGCGAAATATTTGCATTCATCTAAACGTGAAGCTCAGTGATCGGAAGCATATACCACCAATAAACCTGAGCTACAAATGCCACTAATTCTATAAGCTATTTTGAATACAGGTATTGCGTGTCGTCCAATTTTCGTTTCCATTTTCAACGGTAACCACTTATAGAAGGCAACAGCAGATGCTATCCATCAAGAGAAGTGCGGGCATTACCACGCGCGGCCTGTCTCGCGCTGTTCCAAAACGACCTACAAGGAAAGCGGCAAACCACGATGATGGAATGTTTAAAAACCGAATCGGTCAGCTTGGTTGGATCACGGATGCAAAATTTGCACTCTTTGTACGACCAAAAACTTGTCAATTGTCATCTCTCTGACTAGAGTTGATTTCAGTTGCTCGACTGACAATTTTCTTCAATCTGCTACTTGTTTTCGTTCGAACTGCATTTTTTGCGGACCGAGCAACTAACCCAACCTGCAAGCGGTTTACTTCAAAACATGACAAACACACAGGTAACCTCAGATCCATAAACGCTGTTGCAGACTATCAAAATGTTCATTTCGATATCTTCCACATCGGGATTCACAAAAGAGTTAAGTAATGTCAGGCATCATTTGACATAAGCGTAGATTTTCAGACCGATTACTTGTGTCGAGTTGACGTGCCATTTACTACCTTAAATCCAGAGAAGCAACACCATATGTTTGGAATTATAGCAAACCGCATTAAATCACTGTGAATTGAACGACTGATAACCAGCCCAGACACTGAGATTCGGTTATAAGACTTGCCTATAACACAATGGTTTTTTTTTAACAACATGCTTCCCCGTAATTGCATTAGAAAGAATATACCACATACCCTCTAGGGCACACCATACTATTAGGGATAGCCGGCAACCAAACACTGAGACTTGGAGTGATAGTGAACCGTATAAGGTTCCAGCAGGTCTAGTGTGATAACAAGTCGCACGACAGTGGGGATTACTGTCTACCACCGAAGTGACCGGTGGTGGCGGGATTCGAACCTCTGACCTCCGAGATGGTAAGGAAACGCACTAATCCACTCGATCACCACCAAAGGGGTGGGTATATCAATAATGATTCCCTGACAGTGCATCCAATGCTCAGTTTCTGATAAATAATGAAATCGTTGCCCGGCAAATTTTGTTACACAAAGTGATATTTGAAATATTCAGATTTCGCGGTGCGTCATTTGTGAGAGTGAGAACCACTGAGGATGAAACAGTCGAGTGGGTTTTACAAATAACCGACCAAGTACTTGGGTTTTAAAACCTATCAACTTAGGGTGGCATTGATCATATTACAATAGAGAAGACACTTGACTCACGGTTATACCCAATATGGAAAGATAATTCAAAGAAGTAATAATTTTTCGCTGTATTTAAATATTTACCAGGCAATACTACAGTATTGTTGATAGAGCTTATAATTAGCCGAAGTTTCGGTTATGGGAAGCTTACGAACGTCTTAACAACGGCCAACCACGGTTGACTAATTAATAGCCCCAGAAATAACGTTTTACTGACCATTAAAACATTTACATACGACAAATCACACACGCATTCCGAAACTCAGTTGGCTTCGATACACCGGTCAGTTTTCTCTGTTTGTTGGTGCTAACTTTTAAGTGGACAAGGGGGGATTTATTCCCATTCTAAATAACTGTTTCTATTTTCGGGTCAAAAGCCCAGCATCCTTATTTTTTCTTCACTGCCATTTTATTGTAATAATGGTACAATATTTCAGTAAGGAGGTCGCGGTCCCATAAAGGCTACCAATTGGGGAAGGTGGCGGTTTCAGGGCTCGTACCCGAGACAGAAGGGTCTAAATTCAACCACAGTGCTGTTTGACTACCACCGGTCATGTATAGTGTCGTTCTAAATTCCTCAGTCACCACTGAAGGCATTTACGAGGGCTCCTGTATCCTGTGCCAATGGAGAGGTGTGTCGAAACCGAAGCTAACTTGAAGATCAGCTAGTATTCTATATAGAAGTGGGGAAAATTAGCGTTTAAAAATCACACTTATCTGCTTGGTAGGAAATCAGTGTTGTACAAAAAGTACCAACTTGTCGGCAAGTTTGTTTAGATTCATGATTTGAAAATCACACATGACTGGAAGTATTAGACTGCCGTAAGTTAACACAACTGGTCTCATATTGGATTCACCATGCAATATAAACGCTCACCTCACCACGGAAGCACTGTACAACCTTGTCTGGAATCACCGGTCACAGTTCATTTCAAACGAGCTCCAAGTGGGACTCGAACCCGGATTACGTGATTGTGGGTGACACATGTTATCACTAAACTGTCAAAACTGGCTGGGTTGTTCCGCGTCAACACTACACGACACGGTAAGTACACTTCTGTCACTAGCTGTTTGAACGGTGACAAGCCGTCAATCGTAAGGCAATCGACTCCTATGAAAAGTGCCTTCTCCGTAAGCTAAAACGAAGGCACTACAGACAACCTAGGGAGAGCTTGATTATTTGATCTATAAACTGTTTCACTGAAGGTTGTCATTCAGAACCAGGAGACTTCAGCGGAATAATAAGCAGTTTTTCAACTTATGCCTACAATTCAGTCAAGTAAAATAGAAAACGTACTGCCTACTGAACTGAAATACGAGCAACTCTATTTCGTTTGACCAAACACTCTTCAGATAACCGCTGGGAAATCTTACAACTGGAGTTGTGTGTTATGCAAATATACGAGTGATCCACCGAACATGCGATCACCTTCGTGTTTGCGTGAGGCGCCTCTTGCCAGGAAAGAAAGTGAATCCGAAAGTTTAAATGATATTTCCACCGTATTATCCAACGCCCAAAGTCCAGCCAACTGGATTCCACAAATGACCGGTGTATTACGCAGTCGACATCTGAAGAATGTGCCAAAAGCCCTGTCTTGGTTGAGCAATTGGCAACTGAACGAATTTGTGCTTCGAGACACTTGGTTTGGCTGGCATCGGTGGAGACCTTCGGCCAAACAGCCCTGTCGCAATGGATGGACCAGACGAGAGAGAAATAACCGAACAGCATCCCGATTTGTAAGTCCCCAGTTTAGTTCTCCATTAGGCGTGTTATATACTACTCACAACATTGTACGTAACAAGCTGAGACGACCGTTCTGTCTATAAGTTTCTCATAATTCAACCATCCCGTAAAGAGACGCCTGATTCAAGATCTACCTTAACCTAATCCACCGTGACTAACAAAGTAATAAATGCTAAATGTTTTCTCGTAACCTCCTGAGTGTGACACGAAAACATTGCTTCTGCAGAGTCTCAATTCTTGTGTAAATATGCTTGATTGGACTGTTCGTGTTAGACTTTCAATTTGACTCCCACGAGATACGCCCACCGTAGGGTTAGAGACACTGAGTGGCATGGCTAATTACCGCGGCCAGTGGTGTACTTGCGTTGGGACTGCTTCTCCGCCTACAAGATATTCACTTATACATCCCTTAGCTATTGGCTTGTTCTTTAAATCATAACTTCAGGCTGAGTGATACTGTGAGATAGTAAACAAAATTAGAGTCCTCAAGTGCGAGCTTAATGATGAGATAAACTGAACGAACTGTATCAAGCAGACGAAGGGGCACTGGCATGAGTGAAGATAAATCGAGACACCGCTACTACGAACGTACGTCGAAAATCAAGAAATGGTGGGACTATGGGTTTCGCGTAATCAAGGCGCAGTTTTTCCTCAACACGGATTTGGGTGAAAAAACAGATGAACACGTGGCTTGGGAGCACTTTCGAAACTGCACACAGATACAAATGAAGATTAGTGGTTCCAGTCGAATGTAGGTCAGTTTAATTGTTTAAAAACTCGTGCTTTCCCGTGAACTGATAATCTATGGATCAGAATAGTACTACAACGCGAACATCCAGTCATCGTGACAACAAATCATGGGATTTTCCTCGTCATCTTCAATGGCTCTTCGAGTACACGAAATGATAGATCAATAACTTTCCCTTTTGTTTTCTAATCACTACAATCAGGTCACGACCAGTGAACAAACTTCGGAGGAACTGAAAAGCACGGAAAACTGGACCGCATTTCACGCATCCTCGATACGCACGATCCAATGTACACGGAAAAACCGCACTGGTGCTCTGCTCCAACTCATTATTGATACAGACAATTACGGCAAGTTACTACTACGTCCAAGCCGTATACCGCACACAAAGATCGTTCCCCATGATCATGGAGACAATCAACACACAAACCCCTACACCGAAGGGAATGAACTGACCGTATGGTTGCACTGTTTGCAAGCGGCCATGCTTCGGGCTAAACAAGGATCATACAGGTCCAAATGTGGCACAATCGACTGAATGTGAAATCAGTTTTGGAGACATGTTGAAAAGATATTCGACTAGATCAGACCAACAACACACTGCGGCCGACCTAATCTGCTCTTGGTATAATAAACCGGAGCAAGCACCGAGTGAAGCCGTTTGTTTATTCTCAGAAGATGTGCCAAATTCGTACTTCCAAATAAAACATCCCAATTTTAATACGTGTATTTGTTGATTACTTTGGTAAAGCGCAGCGACCGGCAAAGTCTGAACCCGGAATAGTGCAATAAGAAACAAGTTCAGTTACAAACACATCATGACTATCATGTTCGTTTTAGACGATAGAATGAGTATACTAAAATGAGGTTACCGGGGTGACTACGATCATTTCAACCACATGCATAGCGAGCTTAGCAGGTAAAAGGATGATTCCTAAAGGCTGGTCACCGAAGCTGGTCCAGTTTGAACACGAGAGCAGAGCAGACTAAAAACTGGACCGACTATGGGCTGATAAATTTACACGAATCCTAGTGCGATAGTGAAGTATCAATTTTAAAACAACTGCCTGGAACAAAATATTTCATGAGTGAACCGACCCCGGCATTCATTTTCAACAGCGAAAACATGAGCCGAAGCCCTATGAAGAAAACGTTTATCACGTAAAACACAAAGAGCCTATACATGAGAGATAATATGGGGAAGATCAGTTACTGAGATTCATTCATTTCCTTTTCGTAGTAATCTGTTGGAACGAAGATAAAAAGCAGAACATGTTGGACAAGAATGATCAGTATGACAGATCAGTGGATAAGGAAGCATCAAATATGCAGAAGTGTACATGATATGCACGTCGGTCGATCGTCCCTTTATGGAATCGACGAAATCAAAACAACGGCTGAATATATATATATATATATATATATATATATATATATATATATATATATATATATATATATATATATATACTTCAGAAAAAAGCGTTCCGGGTTATCTTTGGTCTCCGACAAGTATAACTGGATAAATCCACCGAATTCGTAACATCGATCTACAAGCATGTGACGATGTAAACCGTAAATGGAGGCATCCGTTTACGTGCCGAATTCTACTATTATGTTCGATGTTTATGTCATTCTTCGGATTGTATCTCTATTATCAGTTGATTATTTCAGCTTTTTAGACATACGGTTTACCAAAACGAGCTACGATACCACTAGCTATCCTGTGCTGATTTACATGTAGAATGTTGGCCTCTGTAGTCTAATGAAGAGAAGATGCATTACCGTTGAAAATAAATTCTCTATCATAACAAAATCAAGGCTTGTACGGGTCGACTCTGGCAACAGAACCTTCTAAGCGTGTGGTTTCATTACGGTAAATGCATATAAAAAGTGAAAACATATGCCCACGGTTATAAGCTGACATCCTAATTTGAGGCATAACCGGCGGCAAATTAACTGTCTGAGAAGAACTTCTAATGTGACAGGCTGGAAGCACTTATCTGTTGAGCACAGTGAGTTTTGTGTTGTTTGGATTTTCGTGGACAACACTCCGTCAACAAGGTTGAGCATAATTTAATGCAGCCCACATCAACCAGCATAATGAGTTGCAGAACTCAGAAGTCATTGGGGTGAATTTTGATTAGTCGAAAGATATAGCCGCTGACTTCGCTTCATCCTTCTTCAAAATGGCGTACTGGACTAAACTGAGAAATCTTCTCTCTGGATAAATGCATTGCCCTTTGGAAGTTCTTTTTACCAAAAAGCAAGATATATCATGCTACAAATCGCATACTGGTCGATCCCGGCTGGCAGCGAGTACAACAGTACACGTCTCTCTTTCAAGCGTAAACTCAGCGAGTCTACGTAGGGGCTGCGAAATCTGATGGTCACAAAGTGCATCTGAGATCGGACATACAGAAGCCATAGGCAACTCCTACAAGCTCTTCCGTCTCATCCGTGCCATAGGCAAGAATCAGCTAGGTGTACGTGAAACGATCTGTGACGTTGAGAACACTAGAACTTTAAAGCGCAATTTAGCTGACTCCACGCGCTCGCTTCTGTCATGAATAGCTTTTCTGTACACGCCTTGTGACCTGTTCTAATAGAACCACCAACAAAGTGATCCACGCTGTAGGAAGTCAAAAGGCGCCCAGTTTTCCAGTCCTATTTAAAGTGGAATACAGCTTGTAAAACGACTTCACATTTTGTTCTTCGCAGTATGGAATTCTGAGCAGCTACCTTTCTTCTAGAGGGAAAGGGGGGAGGGTCGATTGTTGTCCTCATCTTCAAAAAGAGATGGCCCAGTGAGTGCGCCAACCACAGACCTTATCCAAATAGCGTCGAAGCTGCTACCCATGCCACACGCCACCAGTTGTACCAAACGTGTGAAGGGCAGGTTGGGTTTCAAACCGCAAGACATTCCACTAACCAATGAGAATTTTGTTCACAGACATTTTTGCAGCCTTCGACTCTGTGAACGGGACTGTTTGTTGAGAAGTGGAGTACCTCAGAATCGTGCCGGTCCTCAAGGAGCTGTACTGCCATGCTTCACCTCGGGTTAAGGCCTACGGCTAGCTTTTGTCGTATTTAGCGGAGTTCGACAAAGTTGTTCTATATCACCACTTCTTTTCAGCTTTGCCATGGAGGATATTTTACGGAAGGCCTTGCCTGATCTTCAAAACGGTGGGGTTGAGCACGCCCCAGGGAACTGAGTTTGCTACTTGGAATATACTGATGATATCGTCTTGTAGGGTAAAAACGCACAAGCAATGGAACACGTTTGGGACCGCTTGACACTTGAGGTGCCCGGATACGGCACGTGTTTTGCCGTACCTAAGTGCAAAGTGCTCTCAAAAGACTGGCAGGAGCCTGTTTGCATTCATCCTTTGTGGTGAGCAGTTATAATTAGTCAATGGCTTCAAGTACCTCAGGAGTTACAGTACGGTTGGAGGTGGTATAAGGGAACAGACCACGTCACGAATAGCGAAGGCCAGACTGAATTTCATGAACCTGCGTCAATTATGGTGTCGCCAAGACATCCGTTTCTCACTGAAGAGGATGTCTGAAATGCCACAAACTTCTACGGGGGTGAATCCGGGCCGCTCCGCGTTGAAAACGCCCACCGACTTCCTATATTTAACCACCCGTGTGTCCGCAACGTTGCTCGCAGTTCGTGGGAACTTGATGTGAGTAACGATGAGGTTCGTTATCGTGTGTTGAGTGTGGATAGCCACCCTCCGAGAGAAGCAATCACTCTCCGCCGCCTCCGATGACTTAGACAGGTTTTACACATACCTACCATTGTCTACCGTTCCGTGCCTTATTTGCGCTTCTTACATGGGGCTAAAAGAAGCGACTTGCGGTCAGACCATGACTTGCCATAAGGGTACGAAAAAGTTGACGTCAACACTGGCCTTAGTTATTTAGGCTCAATGGATGACGATTGGCGTTGACTGCAGACGCTGAAAAATATAGCTTAGAACCGAATCTAGCGGCATGCGGCGTGCTTAAGAAACTATCGGGCCCCATAAATTTCAAACCAAACCTCAGAATTATTATAAAAATGCGTGCGACAAAACGGACAAACTATTTTTCTTTTAATTCCCTGCAAATTTCGTTCGTAGCTCTCGTATTACCCTACTTATGTGAGACAGGTTGATTCTGTTTACGACGAAACGAAAATGGACACTAAGCAGACGGACTGATTTTCATTTGTCGCACGACAATGGCGATCTGCGACTTACTAGTCCAACTAAAAGGAAACCGCTTTAGGTCGATCGGCGTAAAATCTTCGTACTGAGTGAGCAACCTCTGTCTATCTATTAAGCGTTGTTATAGCGTCCATCGAACGTGCGAGTGAAGATCCACCCTCGTTGATTTTGGTTCCCCTATCCTTGTTCTGTTGCTGTTGTTTCCTCACCTATGACCGCACCGCAGTGATCGTTTGTTTCGTCGCATCGGCATACCCTCTTCCACCCCCGATTTACTCATGCTACTGTCTGCGCCGCGTCCGTTGAAATTGAACGATTGACCTGGTCCCGTCGATCGACCTCGTGATGGACAACTGTTGATGTTTGAACTTTTATGTATCGTAATTATATTTACCTTAGCAGTACTATATATTTTCGTTTCTGAATGGAATCGCCTTGGTTCTACGCGTAACCCAACTAGCTCGACACGAAACCTATAGATGTCCAGTATGCGTCGAAACAATTAGGCCAGGCTTTCTGTACAGTTCATAAACGTGACCACGGCGGGTGGAGCTTACAAGACTATCGGTATTCGAACACCAATTTCTCCGTAGTATTGCTCGGATATGCTGGAAACGCCGAATCAGCAATGTTGATGAGAACGAATCGAGGTTCAAACAAGGGATGCACAACTGCAGTAAAGGGATCAGGTCGATCTTGCGAGATCCGAAATAGGGTGTGATACTCGTGCGTGCTGTACGAGTGCCATTAGCTGAAAACCGATTCCGCTTGAATTTTCACGAATATAAACATAACTGTGACATTTGCTTAGATTTACTGATAGCATAGTATATGTGAGCAATATCAGCAGAAGCTCTCAAACACCATCGCAGTCACTGACTAAAAGCTATATCACAATATCTATTTCACAACCATTAATTGTTACCGCAGAAGTACTCGAGTGTTTGACCTTGAAACTCACTAGCCCCAGCTACGTATCCCAGTTTAAAAGGTTATTATGCTATTTTTCTGTCCAGTGCAGTAGTATCTGATTATCACATGGGGCCAACTCTTCCTACTTGTATTGCGCGCTTGTGGATAAGTACGGTAAAAGCAGTATACCTCTATGGTCTCAGACGCCCACTACACTATCAACGATAGCCGACAGCCATAACCCTGTTAATTAGAGTGGGGAACTGCGAAATGCACAAAAAGACCAGGTGTTTTACCAAGTCAGACAATAGCAGAGCGTTATCAACGACCATTATGACCGGAGACGGGGGGGGAGGAAGCGGGAGTCGAACCTCATCCCTCAGACGTGACAAGGACTTATACTGCTCGACATTCATCATTAGTTTTAGGATGGAAATCGTCCTTCTGTGTAAGTCATTAGGTGAGCCCCGAGACCAATCATTTGAAGAAACTGGCAACCAGGACGACACTCGGAAAACTCGGAATGAGACCAGAGAAGTTAGAAACTGCACAAAGTGGGTCACAGACCATACGTATGTTATATCTGTTCGATATCTGAACCAGCGTGTGCCCTTTTCTCTCACGCTTATTGAGGATATTCATATAAACGTATCGAAACAGGCATGGAAGAGGTTGAATGACATTACAACTAGCAAACCAAAGTCACCTGAAGATTGAGTGTTTATGCTCACCAAGAAATTCGTTGACAAACTCTGTATCCCTTCCACCGCGTAGACCATCACTGATATCTGGATGGGTCACAAGAGGATGCAGTGCCGTCATAAACTCCATTTCATACGGCGGAGCGGCAATCTTCAGTACCTATAAAAAAACAACATTCACGTAAAACAGAAGGACAAGGAAGGAGGACTGCTGTGTAAGAGAACGTTTTTTCGATAGAACATGTACAGACATATCACTTCACAAATGACCCCTGAGTGGTGAGTGCAAGGTAACAGAGGATGGGTCGACCAAGCAAACTACACTCACCCGTATTGGTATCACTCACTATAAATGGATCCTAATAGGACACCACGCGGTGCACCGGAGACAACAAAACGCCGAATAAGTTGGGTTGCGAACTCCATACAACGCCGCGTGAACTATTCAGCAAAACGTTACCACAATCAAACGTAACAACACGGCTGAAGTGTATACTAATAGTAAGAACACCAATCCTATTTGATTCTCGTGAAAATCAACTCAACCGAGAGTGATGAGGAGGAACCAAACATTACGGAACTTTTTTACTTCACAGCAACCACATTAATAAGAAAGCCGGAAAACAATGGATGCAGTTATCTGTTGTCCCAATGAGTAATTAAGAAAACTTGGTTTTGGTTTATTCTGTATAACTGACTAGCAAACGTACGTGATTCTGTATTTATGTTACCAATAGGAACAACAAATAAGTGACGACCAACGAAAGCAATCCCTGACATTTTTCACTATTCGCTAGCGAACAAGAAGGATATTGCAAGCACACAGAAAGCATAAGAGTTTCGATATGACTGACATTCTCATCGTTGTGCCACGACGAATCTGTTAGCAAGACTGAACTGAACCAACCCGATTAGTACCCTAGGCTCAACTCCAGACTTACTCAGCACATGTTTCCATCAGATTCAAGCAATGCTGTAAAGACGCCGCTAATGGTATTCTTGCATCATCTATCTAAGATGATCAAATACACTATTCATGGGGTGGAGGACTGACCTAGTTGCTGCAGCATCTATTTTCTACCACCGACAGACGAATACGGATATCACACCAGTATTATGGATGATTGGAATTGAGTTGATAGAAGAAAAATGTACTTTCCGTATGCGTGACCACACACTACCGAATATCCAAATCTGGGGCGAGATGGAGCTGTTCGTGTGCTCGTTTGGTGTACACAAAGGCTCTTTGTCCGTATATATATATATATATATATATATATATATATATATATATATATATATATATATATATGTTAATGACTCGAAATAACTTACAACTATGAAATTTGTGGGTGAGACTCATTCGTTTGACTGAACTCCTATCGAAACTTTAAATGTCTACAATATAGTTCATGCACATCTTATCCACGCAAATCGAATCGTCCTCAGTCAAAAAGAGCCTGATGAGTGGCATTGCCATGTCAGACTCACAATCCAAAACTATACCCGAGGTTAAAATCTTCAACTGGCAACGTCAAAGCACGCGACAGTGAGGATTTTAGCACACAGTTTGCAAGTGACTGCAAACGAGATTCCCAAATTTGTGCAGAATAAGTTTACCACATACTAAAAGCTACTGGAAACCACAACCGCTGTAGTCTGTCCAAAACATTCGGGGTCACTTTGATTTGGTCGAAATTCTGACATACGGTCAAACTCCAGTTTATACAACTGATACTACTCACAGCAGCCAAAAAACACAACAGACACTATTATTCAATGTGTGTGTGTGTGTGTGTGTGTGTGTGTGTGTGTGTGTGTGTGTGTGTGTGTGTGTGTGTGTGTGTGTGTGTGTGTGTGCGTGTGTATGAGAGAGAGAGAGAGTAGTATCAGTTGTATAAACTGGAATTCGACCGTGTCGGGATTTCGACCGAACTGAAGTGATCCCGAATTTTTCAGACTGTACACAAACGAAGGTGACGCATATGAAATCTGCGAGCAATAGGTAAAAATGAGGATAAAAAGAAAATTAACCAAAACTGATATTTTATTTTCATACCAAATGACTAATCGAGTTGGCTCGGGCTCCAAAAGTTCACTTTGATAGTAAACCCGGTCGAACTTCATTCAGAATGACGATACTCAAAACTCACTTCGGTAACAAAATGTCTGGCGATCGATACATCAATACGGTTCCGTGTGAACAGACGGTGCATGGTTCGGATAACAGGTAACACGTGACCACAAGAGAGCAGATGTACAAGTAGCCCGACCAACATGCGTTTGTACTCCAACTGCGCGCGGGTAGCACAACGGGGTAGGAAAACAGGCAGACAGACGAAGACGGCGAGTTTGAATAGCTTTTCAAGGTATGCGACTATTGCTAGTCAGTTTCAACAAACCACGTGGTTGTTATTATGAATAATGAGATAATTAAATTGGCTATGAAATGATTCATCAAACGGTAGCAGGACTCGACGCCCCGTTGAGAACCGTGAAAGCGTTGAATAGCTGCTTTGTCTGACATTAGGAATCATCATCATCTGCGCGTACCAAAGGTGTCCCAACTGGAGGATTCAGCCCATCCACCCAAGGTGGATGGTTGAGTAACACATATGTGAACCTTGGGAGGGAGGAGGCGACCATCCGTGCTGGTTCTCACGACGGTTAGTTTTGCGTCAACTGCGTTCCAGTCCCCATTTAGGACTCAGTGTGGGTATGCGCACTGCAGCTGCTGATAATTTCTCAAAAGCTAGATGAAACAACTTTTCAGGGATTTCAGCGGTGAGTTGAGTGTCGGCACTATTCGACTGATCGCCCCATAGACAGTAATCTGCCAGTAAACTAATGTAAATAAACAACGAAGGACTTTCTGGCCAAAAAGACCATTGAAAAGTGTCGTTTTGTATAGCTCGGATATTGAATCCACTCAAATGTTTGGACGTAATGAGAGCATGACATGCTTGCGCTTCTTAGCTCCGTAAAATCAGCGAATTTATGACTTTGTTATGCAGTTCTATTTGTGATCAGATAGATACGTTGGAAATTTACGCTGAGTATCTGAACATAGTGTTACCGTTTAGATTATTGGACCTCGCTTGGAACAGTCTCATTTCACACGGAGAACTTATGTCCGTTTGTATTGCACCATCAATAGCATTTGTTGTGATGTTACGTATTACTCAGTAGTGCCAAACAATTGGTATTCTCCAAGCAAAGTAGTGGCTAACTTTCTTTGGTGTTTGAAATTAAAAAAGATCAGTGTAAAAAAGTATTCAATTCGGAACCGTGCTACCTGTAGAATCCACGGAACTTCCCATCAATCAATCCTGAGAGAATGCCAAACCGATATCAGATAGAAGTCAGGTGCTGAGATTGTGTGACAGCAATGTATGGCCGCTTTATCGTGTAGTATTGCCGTAAACGGAAACATTGAAAGTAAACCCAAATAGACCAGCAGAAACGTGCGTTCCAATTACGATCCTACATGCTATATTTAAGTGTTAGTTGAAAACCACTCGGATAACTCTTCTACGGTAATTAGAGAACTTTTCAATAGTGAGTAGAATCTCAGCAATACATGACAAACTGCTCTACAAAAGCACGGGAAAAATCTCCTAAATACAATTAATTCATGATTAAAATGATGAGGCAGGCATGGTTTAGCATATCGATAAGGACACTGGAAGAAACTAAAAAGATGTTGATCGAAACGCTTTCAGGTGAAATGTTGCAGTGTGTGTGTAAGAAAGGTATGCAGCAGCGTTGCAGCAACAGACATCGATCAAGCTACCTACGCTCAACTGTACGACGCCGTATTCGATATGGTATGTTGATTGCTGTGCAGAAGGCGGAACGGTCGTGTGCAAATCCCGTGAAACACATGAAATGCTGGCTGGCTGTTTCTGAGCACACACGCAGCATATTGAACTAAGATACTTACAAATGCAAATGAACGACATGCGCTCGCTTACTCACCCATGCACACGCACACACACACACACACCACACACACACACACATGAAGAGATGGGGGAAGTAAATACGGTACAGATCAACAGCAAACAGTGGTCTTGGTTCAGACTGTTTTCAAATGAGCGCAAATGGTTTGGATGTGGACGAAAACACAATTTTTCGCATAGTACAACGGAACACGAGGATTTCGCCAACGAACAGCATCCGAAAAATGTTTTGAACTATCTAGGGCATTCCAGGCCAATGGGTGAGACTCGACGACCGATAAATATCACGAACCAATGGTCCACATTTGCAGTTGCATATAATTAGGTTGTACGCCTTGATAAGTCTAATTTAGTAAGGATGGCTGTATGAGCCGTGCAATCTGCTAGAGAACCGGCAGTTTTGTTACCTGTCTATATAGAGGTGCCGAGGAAGGGATGGACCAGATCTCCACAAGTGTTCACATCATTATTTTGGAAAACAGGCAGCTTTGACTGGGATTTCCAATGGTGAATTGCGTTAGGCCTCAAAAGATAGCACGCGATATTAGACCGTCCTACCGGCTGGCAAGCGGCACAATGCTGTGTACCAGTGCTAGTGCTCAGCGGTGGTGGGGCTCGAAAACCTCTTGCGGAAAAATCAATCTACGATTTTATCCCACCCGACTAGCACCAGCAAAAGGAGAAGCACTATATTAAACCAACCAATCTAAGATGATTGTAAAGGTCACCTGGTAGCGTATAAAAACAAGGCTAGATGAGTCAACCAATACATATGAATTGGAAACCAAATGGTATGAAACGTTTGCCAAACTTGTGTACACGAACCTGACTCAGATCTTCCATACCCTCGACCGACGAGGCCAATAGCTCGGTAACAAATGCCAACAGGGCTGAATGCAAGTGTTCGTTCACTTCGGCCAATTCATTCACCACAATACAGTAGGGCTTCATTGTGTCCAAATTGAGTTCAAAATCCACCCGTTTCGTGCGAAATGCCACGCGGACAAAACGGAACACGCCAAATGCCACCGGGCGACAGGAGAGACAATCTAACAGAGACGGTAAATCACGGAATGCGCGAAGGCTGACACCACTTCCAGACATATTGTTCCACTAAAAGGGGTTTCAAAGAAGATGATCTAAAATGAGGCAATGGCTGTCTTTCTCGATATCACCGGATGCTCAAATACAACCATAAAACAGTTAAGGTATTAAATGAAACCAGTCAATGACTCAAAAGTGTTGAAGTGACAAAAATCCCCTTTTGTAGAGTCTGAAATACATTCTTCTCAATTCGTGTTGCCACTTATCCAGTACTTCCTTACTCCAGTCATGGCTTGACACATTTAATCGCGACCAATTCATACAAGACGTTTACTGAGGTACACTTAAACCAGCAAACAAAACAGAAAGCATGAACCGGAAGCTATATTTTGGCGACTTTTTACAGTACAAAAATTACGTGGAGCATAACTTTAAAAATGTTTCTAAGTGCAACTCATCATGAACTGGAAACCGTGACCATTTTCAGAGCATCTCAGTTGAGATTAATTCATTTAATCGTCAACATCACAGTTCAGTGCTCTGGTTTACACAAATTGAAGAATATCACCGAAATAAACAGCTACTTCGGAACCTGACCATGTTGTTTAATGTCTTTGAACATCTGGTAGACGGAACAGGTGCACCCCAACCTGCGAAATTAACGTGGCCTACACCGTCAACCAACCTAGTCAAGAATCGAATGCATTTTCATAATATAATGCACTGACAACGCCAACCTTTTCTAAAGCTGCCACTTACCTCGGACAACGGATTACCCAGAGGTAAACTCAACACATGTCCCAATCACAGTAAGATCAAGCCCACGGTAAGATACCGGTCTTTGATTTCTAACATTATGCGCTTAACGAAGCACTGCTGATTTGGTATACACGCTAGGTTTTACAAATGCTGCGAAGACATCGACACCGAAACACCGAGAGTCTTCGTGAGCCATCTATTTGTACCGGTTGTGCTTCTGAGTCGCACAGTAAGGGTGGTCCAGCTGGCACAGCGCGCAGTAATCCCTTAACAGATGGACTTACGATATATATATATATATATATATATATATATATATATATATATATATATATATATATATATATATATATATATGACCGCTTTCGCTGTTGTTGCCGCACATCAGGTGTGCGTAACCGGTACTCCTCTGCCCACTCATTTTCTTACTTGTACACTCCGATGTTATATTTTCACTAGGATCTAGTTTGAATCGTCTTGAGTGTGAATGGATACTTTTCATTGAAGGATCCACAAGAGAATCACAACTGTGATTTCTGTCAGGTATTCATGTCTGGGAAAGAATACGTTAGATCAAGCTGGGAGAGACAGCAGACGAATGTCACTCTAGTATCAAAAATGACAAGTCTGTTAAAGCTGGGAGAGTCTTCTATAGTCGTGATGACCATCTTAAAATCAGACCACCAAGATGAAAAAGATTTGGCAGTTCCAGTTGGTGATTCCATTGTTTGGACGAGGTTTGTTTTTGGACCAGACCAGTCCTGTGGTACCACAGTGCATATTGAATGTTTAAAACTCATTCCAAACATCGTATTCAGAAAACTTGTACGAGTCATCATCATCATCGTACAGCGTTAAACAGTAGGGCAAGCCCCACTGACCACTGCCTTTCTCACCATGTTGCACGTTGAATTAAAAAGTATGAATATACAAGATGGAGAGGGAGTGGACCTACATGGGTGGGAAAAGAAAAGAATGCCCTAGTAGCCAACACACGGAATACACAGTCTAACTGTACAAACGTACACCGATCAAACATTCTGATTCGATAGAAAGTGGCAACACGATCTCCACTGTTCGCGGTTCGCAGCCAAATCCTTCAGTGTCTCCAGCCAACTGGTAGACGGATCTTTTGGACCCCAACCACGAAGACGTGAAGCACCTACTTTTCCTAAGTCTGCCGTACATTTTCTCATTCCTCGCTGCCACGTCATCTGTTGACCTCCACGTGGTCTCTTCCACTCCCTAGGAGGAACGGAGAATAGGACACGGTACGGTAGACGTGTGTTTGCCATACGTAACACGTGTCCCAACCAACGAAGTCCACTAAGCTGGATACGCTGTGACAAAACGTTCTCTGAATTAGTACCCAATACTCGCTTTCTCACCTCATCGTTGCTTACTCGGCTATTCCACCCAATCCAAGCGATACTACGTAAACATCGATGGTCGAAAACCTCAAGACGACGAATATCTTCAGCACGCAGACCCCAAGTCTCGCAACCATACAACAAAACTGAACGCACAGTGGCACAGTATACACGACCTTTCAACTTCAGTGAAATATCGGATCGGCGCCACAAGTGCTTCAGTCTAGCGTACACCGCTCGAGCTTTGGATATCCGCGTACTCACCTCTACTACTGTGCTCCCATCCGTCGTCACGCAGCTATCGAGGTAGGTGAAGTGGTCGACAACTGACAGCACCTCCCCATCGAGCATCAAGCTCGGAATCGTTGACGTCCAGTCTTGTAACATCACCTTGCACTTTGAAGGTGCAAAGCGCATGCCGAATGAAGCTACAGCTCTTGCGAGATTATCTAGTGCACGCTGAGCATGTTCCGTGCATTCGAACAAGCAGACAACGTCGTCTGCGTAATCTAGGTCACATAGCTTTCCACTATCTCCTAGTTCGACCCCTACATCCTGAAGATTTTGCAGCGCACTCTCCATTATTCCGTCCATGACGAAGTTAAAAAGGAATGGAGACAAAGGGCATCCCTGCCGAACACCACTGGTCGTTTCGAACCGACCGGATAGTTCGCCGTGAACCCTTACGCGGCCAGAAGTATGAGAATACAATGATCTCATTAGGTTCACGAACTTCTGGGGCATACCTTTTCCATGAAGAGTACTGAAAAGCGATGTTCGATCAACTGAATCGAAGGCGCCTTTCAGGTCTAAGAAAAGCATTATTGTTGGTCGGCGGTGCGTGTGACGCGTTTCAAGTAGTCGGCGAAGAGTAAAAACTGGTCGATGCATCCTCGACCTGGGCGGAATCCAGCCTGCTGTTCGCGGACATTCCTCTCGCGAGCCGGTGTAAGACGGTGCAGTATAATTAAGGCTAATACTTTGGTGACTATCGGGATCAAGCTAATCCCACGATGATTACTGCAGTCATTGCGTATTCCCTTCTTGAAGATGGTAACAATCAATGACTCGCTCCATATTAACGGAATATGCTCCTCGTTCCAAATGTCACGGAGCAAGGCGGTTAGTGATTTTATCAACGCCTCACCACCCAGTTTGAAAAGAACTGGGGGAAGTTCGTCGGGACCTGCCGCTTTCCCCCGCCTTAGTAATGGAATACATGACTCTACTTCTACTTCTGATGGGGGCTCAAGTGATACCACCCAAGAAGTCACAGTTGTTGACACGGGAGTAACTACACTAGCGTGCGGCCAGCTAAACTGTTCCTTGAAGTACTCGGCCCATCGGTCAAGCCTTTGCTGTTTGTTATGGATGGGTTCTCCATTTCTATTGCAAATCGTTTCACTGACCTGAGTTCGCCGTCCACTGGTGTCACGAATAAGTTTGAACAGTCTTTGACTGTTACCTGAAGCAGCTGCCACTTCCATTTCTTCGGCTACATTGACCCACCAATTTTCGCGATCCTTCTTAAGGCTTCGCGTAACTTGTCTTTGCAGCTTTCTCCGCATCTT
Source organism: Fasciola hepatica (assembly GCA_948099385.1). NCBI lineage: Eukaryota > Metazoa > Platyhelminthes > Trematoda > Plagiorchiida > Fasciolidae > Fasciola > Fasciola hepatica. The sequence goes on along the minus strand of CANUEZ040000126.1, from coordinate 984,356 downwards.
ATTCATCTCTTTACGGTTCGAAAGCTGACGCTTTTGCTCCATTATACTCAGCGACTCTTGCGAGATCCAGTGTCTGTGATGGACAACGGATCCAGGACCACAGGCAAAACCTGCTGCCCGTGCATCGCCTGTTTGATATGAGACCAATGCTCATCTACATTACTGTTCTCCGTGGATCCTAGCTCATGTGCTAACTTCTGCTCATAACGGGTGCAAACGTCTGGATCACACAAACGTTGCACGGCTAATCCGGTTTGCGGTTTGCGACGATGGCCATGGAGCTGGAGAGATAATCGCATTAAAACTAAGGCATGGTCCGGACCAGTAAGATCTACATTTCTGAACAGAACTGCGCCATCGGTAGCTTACGGCGATATGGTCAATTTGACTAAAAGTACCTGTAGAGTTAGAGCGCCATGTCGCTGTGCGACGCGAGCTGTGTCGGAAATTGGTGCTAGACAAGAACAATCGATTGTCTGCACAAAATTGGAGAAGCCCATCCCCGTTATCTGTGCGCTCAGCGGGTAAAGCACAACGCCCACCTAAACAGGCTTCTGACACACTGAGTTTGCCAACTTGTGCATTGAAGTCACCAGCTAGCACTACAATGTCGGAACCTTTACTGCTGCGAACGAGAGTGGCGAGGGCATCATAGAACTCATCTTTCTGCATGTCAGAGCTGCAGTCCATTGGGGCGTACGCCGAGGTCACAAACAAATTGCGTTTAACACAACTATCCTTTCGAACGCCGACTGACCCTTGGAGTCTCACAGCACATAAACGACTGTCAACAGGGATCCAGTCTAATAGGGCAGCCTCAGCCTTGTCAGTCAAGACAATTCCTACACCACGTTGACCCACAGCTCTAGCTGCTTCGTCTCCTGAGGTGCGCAGAATATACCTCGATGAGATACCTGGAGCAGTTAGCTGAATTACACTGCTCGAATCCTGGATACGCGTTTCGCTTAAGCAGCAAACATCAATCTTCAGAGAGTTCATTGTGAGGGCTAGGCACGCCTGCTGACCGGCCTGCATGAGTGTACGCACATTGAAGGAGCCGAGATTCAGAGGCTGACGGGGCTTGAGAAAATGTGAGTTACCAGTCAGAGGATTATTCCCGATACTATTTGACAGTGAATCGTTGCGAGTATCGACTGTGCTATCAGTGGGAGCATTATGGGTGGATAGATGGGGCAAAGAGGGATGGTTAGGGACAGAAGACAAAGGTTGACTAACAGAGAGGGAACTCTGAGCAGTAGCACACTTATCACATGAAGTTACTATGGTATGATTCATCCTCACCATCGTACATCATTGAACAGTAGGGCAAGCCCCACTGACCACTGCCTTTCTCACCATGTTGCACGTTGAATAAGAAAGCATGAATATACAAGATGAACAGGGAGTGGACCTACACAGATGGGGAAAGGAAACAACGCCCTAGTACCCAACACATGGAACACACAGTCTAACTGTACAAACACACATCGATCAAACATTCTGATTCGATAGAAAGTGACAACACGATCGCCACTGTTCGCGGTTCGCAGCCATATCCTTCAGTGTCTCCAGCCAAATGATTGGCGGACCTTTTAGACCCCAACCACGAAGGCGTGAGGCACCTACTTTTCCTAAGTTCGCTGCACATTTTCTCATTCCTTGTTGTCAAGTTGTCTGTTGACCTCCACGTGGGTTCTTCCACTCCCGAGAAGGAACAGAGAATAGGACACGGTAAGGTAGACATGTTTGCCATACGTAGCATGTGCCCTAACCAACGAAGCCTACTAAGCTGGATACGCCATGAAAGAGAACTCCCAATACTCGATTTCTGACCTCGGCATTGCTTACTCGGTCAGTCCATCCAATCTTAGCCATACAACGCAAACATCGATGGTCAAATACCTCAAGACGACGAATATCTTCCACACACAGACCCCAAGTCTCGCAACCACACAACAAAACTGAACGCACTACGGCACAGTACACACGACCTTCCAACTGCAGTGAAATATCAGGCCACCACCACAAGTGCTTCAGTCTAGCGTACGCCCCTCGAGCCTTGGATATACATGTGTCTACCTCTACTACCGTGCTTCCATTCGTCGTCACGCTGCTGCCGAGGTCGGTGAAGCGGTCGACAACTGTCAGCACTCCCCATCGAGCATCAAGCTCAGAATCGTTGATGTCCAGTCTTGTAACATCACTTACACTTTGAAGGTGCAAAGCGCATGCCGAATGAAGCTACAGCTCTTGTGTGTCTATGTAGTGCACGTTGCCCATGTTCCGTGCATTCGAACGAGCAGACGTCGTCCGCGTAATCTAGGTCACATAAATCTTCACTATTTCCTAGTTTGATGCCCACATCCTGGAGACCTCGCAATGCATTCTCCATTATCTCGTCCATTACGAAGTTAAACAAGAATGGAGAAACTGGACATCACTGTCGAACACCGCTCGTCGTTCCGAACCGACTGGATAGTTCGCCGTAAACCCTTACGCGGCCAGAAGTATGAGAGTGCAATGACCTCAGTAGATTCACAAACTTCTGGGACATACCTTTCCGGTGAGGAGCATTGAAAAGCGCTGTTCGATCAACTGAATCGAAGGCGCCTTTCAAGTCTAAGAAAACCATTAGTGTCGGTCGGTGGTGCATGTGAAGCTTTTCAAGTAGTCGGCGAAGAGTAAAAATCTGGTCGATGCATCTTCGACCTGGGAGAAATCCGGCCTGTTGTTCGCCGACGTTCCTCTCACGAGCCGGCTTGAGACGACGCAGCAAAATCGAGGCTAATACCTTCATTACTATGGGAATTAAGCTAATCCCACGATGGTAACTACCGTCATTGCGTATTCCCTTCTTGAAGATGGGAACAATCAATGATTCACATCATAATAGCAGGATACGTTCCTCCTTCCAAACGTCACGGAGCAGGATGGTAAGTGATTTTATCGAAGCATTTCCACCCATTTTGAAAATAACTGGTGGGAGTTCGTCAGGACCGGCCGCTTGCCCTCACTTTAATAATCGAATGCACGACTCTACTTCTACTTCCGATGGGGGCTCAAGTGATACTCCTCAAGGAATCGCAGCTGTTGACGTCGGAGTAACTACACTTAGCGCGCGGCCAGCTAAACTTCTCTTTGAAGTATTCGACCCAACGGTCGAGCCTTTGCTCTTTGCTATGAATGGGTTCTCCACTTCTGTCGCGTATCGTTTTACAGACCGGGGTTCGCCGTTCACCGGTGTCACGAATAAGTTTGAACAGTCTTTGACTGTTACCTGAAGTAGCTGCTATTCCCACTTCTTCGGCTACTTTGACCCACCAATTTTCGCGGTCCTTCTTAAGGCTTGTCGTAGCAGCAATGCATAATTTTGTTCGCGGTTCCATTTCCAAACAAATTCACTTACTGTGTATTTTAAAATTGGATCTGCAGGTTCTTGTAAGAGCTACCGAAGAGAGTTACTGCTGTGGACACCATGGACTGACTCATTCGAAAAGCGATACCCTGTGATTGTTCAAACATTTTAGACAACCTGGAGAGAGAAACGAGCTTAGTCCAGCTTGCATCTCTATGAGCAGCATGGATTGCTCAGGTGAAGCATAACCGAATAAATTCCTAGGTAAAAATATATATAGGCATGGGAGATGGAATGACTGGCAGTATTTTTACCCAGGCGGGAAATATTGTTTCATTGGAATTGCCCTGTCTACTCCTGTAGTCTTCTGTGGGTCATTTCTGTTAATTATTCTTTCCGATTTGGACATGGAAAATTACGTGGTTGACATTGACGGTGACACCCTGCCGTCTGGTTTATTCTACCGACTCAGTGACAAACGGCTCAGCTACGGGCCTTAAGCACAATTTTGGAAGAATCCTTGATTACTGGGCATGCGATTATTATTTAGAATTTTGACGTTGCCATTGTCAAAAGTCAGGTTTTCGGGGAAAGCAATCAGTATATTGTCACAACGTGCAGCAAGGAAATCTCAATCATTGCTAGTTTTCTAGCGGTTTATAAAGCCTCTTGTGCCCGTCAGATTTCTCGATTATAAATGTGCCCAACAAAAGTCTCTTTCTGACCAATCAGGAAACGTCGTTGATGTCGTAAAACAAAAGCATATCAAGCACATCCCTCTTGTTTTAGGGAAGCTTTCACTTGCGCACCGGCTGGTAACTGCCTACTTCGAGTTCTAGACGGTGAATGCTCCTCCCCGACCGATGATTGTTTAGCGCTATCTGCTTCAAACACTTTCTCATCTCTTTCAGTTTCCTCCTCCTTACCTTTGTTGTCGTCTCCATTGTTTGTCTCCTCTTCAGCATCGCCTTCCTCGGATTTTCTCAGATGCACTCTATTCCTTTCTATCCGACGACTTCCAGAGCGTATTAGGTATGATTTCTTTGTTACGCGCGATGACACTCCTTCTTTCGGCCAGGATTTTTCTGTCGGTTCTATTGGCTGAATCCAGACTGTATCACGGGGCTTGAGTGGATGCAGTGGTTTGCTGTCCCGATTGTAAAATCTTTTCTGCACCAGCATTTGCTTCTTCAGTTTCAATTTGATTACTGAAGGCGCTACGACATCTGGGTCCAGTAATCGAGCACAAACGGGTACGGTCGTGTGTCGTGTGTCCGTCTTCCAAATAGGTGTTTTGTCGGGCATATCCTCACCATTGCAGAAGGCATATTTCGAAGCTCAAGCAGAGCGATAACCGGATCACTGCCTCCGGCTTTGCATTTCTCGGGTGTCTTCTTCGTCCATTTGACAGCGCTCTCTATTTTACCGTTAGACTGGCTGTGGTAACGACTGGTGATGTGATGGCTGAAAAGCCATATCTCCGAGAATTGCTGGAATTCCGTGCCGCGAAAATGAGGACCACCATCGGAAATCCCCCGAACCGGGATTGCATGTCATGCAAAGTTGGCTCTCATTTGTATGACAATTTTTGCAGTCGTTTCTGGTCGACTTCGAAGAAATCACTGTAGTAATCAACGGTCACTAGGTAGCTGTCCTTTCCATGATCAAATATATCCAACGCCACAATTTGCCAAGGCCGGTCAAGTATTGAGCGTATCTCCACCGGTTATTTCGTTTGTCGTTGATCAAAGTGCCTGCACGGTTCATAATCTGCCACCATATACTTACCTGCCATACCTGGCCAGTAGTATGGTTCTCTGGCTCGGCTGATACATTCGTTCATACTTGTGCGCGAACCGGTGCAATCAGCGCAGGTCATCTCGAAAAATCAGTTCATCCTCTGTTGTCAGCTCGTCGCGAAATTTGAAAAAAGGTTATACTTCTGTTGATAGAGTTTTTCATCTTCCGGCCAACCTTGAGTGATATTTTCCTTCATAGATTGTAGACACGAATCTGTCATCGTGGCGTTCTGGATTTGGGATAATTCAAATTCCGTAACCATCAATGCAGTGTTCAATGTTTCATTTCTACGTTCGTCTTCCGTGCCGTGTAGTGTGGCTCGCGAAAGTGTGTCAGCTACGGACACTTGTTTTCCTTGCTGATAATGCAGTTCGCGGCTATACTTTTGGAGACCTATTAGCATCGACTGAAGTCTTCTTGGTGTCCGATGCAGTGGCATATCCACGATCTTGATGAATGGCTTGTGGTCTGCATGTGTGTAAGTCGATCGAAAGTGTAGTCGTTGAACTTCTCCAAAGCGCACACAATTGTCAGTAGTTCTTTTTCGATCTGTGCATATTTTTGTTCCCAAATCGTTAACGTCATACTGCGATAGTCAAGCGGGCGCCCATTAGGCAAAAGAACGGCTCCTAAGCCATACTGAATGCTATCATATTGCATGCATAGAGGTAAGGTGTGATCATAATATGCTAGGACTGGGGCCTTTGTGATAGGCTGATTTATGCGACCACATGTTGATTGCTGTACATCTGCCCATATCCACCTTTCCCCCTTATGTGTTAATCGGCGGATCTGTCTCATAAATTCCGACAACTCTGGTAACAATCTGCTCAGGCAGTTGATCATCCAGTCAAGACGTGAGACACCTTTCGTATCCGTTGGTGTAGTCATATCTACAATCGCGCTTACCTTCTCCATATCCGGTTTGGTACCTTCGCCTGCGAGAATGTGGCCATGGAACTTGACTGCTGTTTGACAAAACGTCGAGTTGGTTCGTTCCAGTTTAATTCCATCACGACCACGTCGTTGAAGAAAAGAATCGAACTTTCTGTTGTGTTCCTCGATATTCTGGCCAAAAATAAGAATATCATCTGCTATGCAGAGCACTCCATGTAAGTCGTCCGCTGTTTAAAGAATCGTCTTCTGGAATATTTCGCTCGATACCTCCGGGCCGAACGTGGTCAAATAACTGAGAGCTCCGTCTAACTCTAGAGGCCAAAACGCTAAAGCCAGATCAAATTTCGTAAAGCACCGCGCGTTTGATAACTCAAGAACAACATCGGCAAAAACAGATAACGAAAAGTGTTCTAACCTAAGTGCTATGTTTATTGGTTTCGGATCAAGCAAATGCGAAGTTCCCGGGATGCTTTTGCCGCAATCACAATTTCACTTACCCAATCTGTCGGTTCATCGATTTTAACCAGGACATCTTTCGATATGAGAATGTCCAGTTCGCGCTCAAATCATTCTCTAACTGCGTATGGAATACACTTTGTCGGTAGTGTCACAAGTTCTGCGGATTCGTGTACATGTAATGTCACCATTACCGGAAACTTCCCCGACTTCTCACCGAAAACAGAAGTACATTTATCCAAGTAGTACTCGACATTATCGAAAATATGGTGAGTGAAAAAATCATAGCGGAATGACACCAAACCCAGATTTTCGACAGGTTCACATCCGAGGATGGGAACATAACCTTGGTCGACCAGGACAAAGTTTATGAGTCATGGATGCTAGACAGAGTGTTTGTGAGCAGGATGTTCACCAATGCTCCCGTATCTAACTGTAAATCCACCTCTTCTCCGTTCACTAACATTTTGTCGAAAACACTCTTCCACTTTGCCGGCATTTGAAACCCATTTACTCGATCTGTATTGTGGCGATTTTGTTTTCTGTCCACTGTCTTCTTGAAGAAACGTTTTGACGCGAAATGGTTGCGCTTCTTGCAGTCCTAACCCAGATCAAACAGTCGTATCCTCCCGCAAAGTGTAGTCTGTCACAAAACTGACTCCATCTATGGCACCGTGCGTGTCTCTGATGTTATTCTGTACAGATCACGCGGTTCTGACGCATTCAATTTCTTCATGCATTTTCCGGCTGGTTCCCCACCTCCACAAATGTAGATGCACTGTTGGAGTGATAATTTCGGAATCTTCACCAACTTTTCAATCACCGTGGGGTCGCATAATCCAATCACAATCCGGTCCCGCACCAGACTTTCTTCTAGGTAGGTGCGGAAATTGTATGGTCGTGCCAGTGTTCCTAATGACAACACAAAAGAGTCAAATGAATCATCAGGCTTCTGCGTTCTTTGGTTAAAACCAAATCGCTCGTATGTATCGTTGCACTCACCAAGATAATATCGTTCGAGTTTAAGCAAAACCGTCGTCCAGTCACCGTTGCCCTCATCAGAATCACAAGAAAAGCCCGTGATGGCGCGAAGCGCCGCCGGTCCGACGAAATAGTGCAAGTTGGATAGCCTTTGATTCATGCTCTATTGCCGACAGTGTCCGAAAATCTTCATACTGCTTTCGCCACAGCTTCTAGTTGTCAGCATCGACATTTTCACATCAGTTTCCGCTGCCAACAAGTCAAAAGTCAGTTCTTCGGAAAAAGCAATCAGTATATTGTCACAATATGCAGCAAGGAAATCCTAATCATTGCTAATTCTTTGGCGGTTTATAAAGCCTCTTGTACCAATCAGATTGTTCGATGCCAAACAAAAGTCTCTTTCTGACCAATCAGGAAACGTCATTGTTGGGATAAAAAAAGCATTTCCAACGCAGCCAGAATTGCCTATCAACTACTGACAAACAAGCAGCCCAAAATTTCTGTTGATAGTAAGTTTTACCGTGTATCACCTACGGAGATTGAACGAGAAAGATACCGCTTACCTGTCTGCAAATACGGCTTGCTTCTAACACTTCCCTTTTCGCCTCCTCCACTCTGGACCGATCACTCGCCAAGAGGCGATCCGTGACCAGCTCCAATGACTCGACAACCATGGCCGCGTAACTGTACAGATAGGCAAACTGTTCCTGTTGTTCTGCCAGTAAACGATCTGAAGTGGCAAATAATGCATCCGCCAGGAGCGCTGGGAAACGAAGGGCGTCGAACGGAGAAACAAAACCCAAAGTGAAAGAAAATGAGGATTAGACCCGCACAACAAAACCTGTGGAATTGATACGGTCAGTCAAATCAAGTCAAGTCAAGGATGCATTTTATTTATTAGAAAAGTGTAAATTTTCAGTGAAAAGTTATGTTACATGCTTTGACAATGGTAATAAGAATATGATAAAGAAAAAACAGTGATGGTTGAATCAGAACGTCGTATTCGTCTACTAGGAACCAGATGGAAAATGGACAATCGTGATCAGGTGAGCTTTCCTTGCAAGTCATTCACAAGGTATTCTGTTGAAACAAGCATCCTAGCTAGATATAGAATAACCGAGTTCTAAAACGTTGGAAATCGGGAATAAAGTGAGTTAAATTTACTGCAGAGAATCTATGAACATTAAGATATGCGAATTCAGACCGGTTCGTGAAATAGTCTCCCAACCAACTGGAAGGCACTGCGGATATCCCTTGTTAATCTAAAAGCGATAGTAGTAGTTCTCAATTGAACGAACTGAAAGCATTTTTATAGTACAGGAAACTGATGTGAACGAATTTGCCTTTCTAACCAATCAACGATGCCAGTGCAGGAACAGGACAGCTGGGTGCAACCAGAGTAAAGCGCTACTTTCGGTAGGCAAACTGGTTATATCCGAAATATTATTGGCGGATTTAAGATCGTCAATTAGGAACCACTTGAGAGTCTTGAGCAGGACTGATCGGGATGCGATGAGACGAAATTTACCTTTTCTCATTCTTCGGTAATAAAGTGATGCGACAAGCGTTGTAAACTTCTTCATAGTAGTTTCATTACTATACGGAATGGCAAGGACAATGAATAAGCCAGCGCTTCTTTGATACTTTGTGCAGTAATCTAAATGATGGGTTTCTACTCGGTTTAGACAACCACTACAATAGATTTGAAGTATTCGTATATATATATATATATATATATATATATATATATATATATATATATATATATATATATATATATATATACTAATCTCTTCACTTCATTAGTCTTGTTTATTATTAAAGTTGTCGACCAATTCAAGCTCATCACCATACAGGGTGAGTGCAGGCACAGGCTCCTGCCAATCCTGCAAAAGTACTTTGCACTTGAAAGGCGTAACGTGCACACTATGTCCGGATGCCTCAATCGCCAAGCGGTCAAAGGCGTGTGGTAGTGCCCGCGCATTATCGCTCGGAAAGGCGATATCATCGGCTTTTTAGTGTTCATCCATGAAACAGATCAGAAAATGAAAACCAACAAATAAAAAAGTACCTACAAGCGCGCATGAAAGTGCAGAGTACTATGGATACAGTCATAACACTAATCATGATGTCCAACCATATTGCTCAACGTCTCTCGATGTCTATCCAGTGAGCGATTATGGAGTGCTAAAACTAGGGTCGATTTCACTGACAGATCAGTTCAGTTCAATCTCAACAACCAACACCATAAGCTGAAAGCAGCAGTGATGGTTACCATCTCAGCAGGAAACTCAGTAAGAAATCATACCAATTATGGCATGAGAAAATTGGAAGGAACTATAAATAATCGTCTCAAGTTGATAAGTAAAGTGGGAGTACAAAAGCGCCACTGATCTCGAAACCCAGCCTCATCTTCTAACGCATTTAACCACCAAGTGGTCGGATATCTTGCAACCCACTCAGAAAGTCTAACACACTCGACACGGTCCAGACCAGCGGTCTGGCCTTTCATATCATGGACTTATCAACTTTATTCATCTCATCACCACTATCCACCTCAGCGAACATTACGCGCAGGAGTTTTACCCGAAGGAGTAAGCAACACATGTCTTAACCCCTTTGGCTTCGCGAATTTTAGCGTTTTATCTATTGGTTTGTCTCGTGTACTCAACATGTGACGCCAAACATTCGTATTGCTGATTCGGTGTTCCCACCAGATTCCGTTACCACTATGAAAAACTCGGTGTTCAAATATCGACAATTTCCGTGTAGCGTCCATCCACAGTGGCCACATTTCAGAACCATACAGAAGAACTGGTCTAACTGCTGCGGTATACACTTCACCCTTGCTGTGTAAGCCAATGTCTTGTCGAAGCCACACATAATAGGTTTGAGAGGTCCAGAAGTGACTTCAATTGGGAATCAAGTAGATCGCTGAAGCAAGCGGTTAATCTAAACAGGATAAGACGGTTAGGATATGTGCTACTTATGCCCACCAGCAGACTTCCTCCTTGTTCGTTGGGTTAGCAGTGACCCAAGCACGAATAACTACGAGAAATCACAGTTGTGATTCACTTTTGGGTTCTCTAATGAGGAGTATTCATTCACACTCCAGACGATTCAAATTACATCCTAGTGAAGATTATATTTTTAATCAAATTAGATCCTAGTGGAGATATAACATCGGAGTGCACAAGTATGAAGACAAGTGGGCAGAGAAGTACCGGGTACGCATACCTGATGAACGGCAACAATCGCAAAACCGGTCGTGTGCCCCCGGGGAAAAATTGTCCACACGTTTACACTCTATTTACTATCAATGTGAGCGCTTGCACATGCAGCCTCGTTCTTCGTTGGGTTGCAGTCCTGCAACACTGTCTTATCTGTTCAGACAAAGCATAACCCGATAGGCAATTTTACACAGGCTACCTGGCCATCAAAGGTGACAGAATAAGACGATGGAGTTCAAGATAGGGCTGTCCAAACGAAGTACTCGCTTGCACACTTGACCATTACTGACATGACATTCCCACAATGCGCCAGTAACACCCTTCAGATGAACAAATTGAGCAAGCATTGCAAATATTATGGGAAAAGGACTATTTTCGAACAGACCTGAAAGACAAGTTGGCATCAAAGTGAGAAGCTTACTGATGAAGATCGGTTGACGTAAAAGTTGCACGGGAGGTGAAAAATCTTTCTTGTACTCCTCGTATAGCTGAAAGTGGAGTGGAAGAACGGAATTACACGGGAAATTGCGCATTGGATGAACTGTTGAGATATTGAACATAAAATATGAAGATGAGACTGAAACCTGTCATAACCGTGTATTGTTCATGCGTTTATGGATGAATTCAGGTAGGTGTATTCAGTGTATTGTGGAATTCTGAAAGTGACCTTTTTAGCGAGTTTGAAAGATATACGGTACAATGCGCTGAAATGACCAAGAGATGATCGTTTGTCTGCCACTTATCAATAAATTCACAGAAATTTCTGCAACCATTACTACGCACATCAACAATGGGATACCCTAGGGAAATGAAAGGAACACGTAGTGGTCCCTATAACAGTACAAACTTTGTGAAGCTCAGGTCGTACAATGTTCGCTCACCTACTGCGACAAATAATGACCAGAAGGGTAACCAAATTTCACAGCGTACTTATCACACATTACCGCGACAGGCACAGACGCGTTGTAAGAAATGTAAGATTTCTGGCATGCTATTTACTGTCTTGCACATGGCATTGTTAAACGTGTGACTACAGGTGCCCCAATCGAGCCAAGCAAACGCAGAAAAGCAGACCGGAATGAATGTGTTTTATTGCACACGAAGTATGCTGATCGATCCGTGCAGTCGGGTATAAGTGCCGGGTGCCAGTGCTAGGTTTCACGAGGTTCTAACATTTGCACGCGAGAATTTATGGGTGCAACGATATGAAGACAATGAGAAATTATGTACACACTTGTTTCCCTGATGAGGTGACGCGCAGGATTCAATGCCAAGGTGAGCGGAAGAAAACAGGATGGCGTCTAAAACTACGGGTGGATTAGTCAAAATGATAACAGTTATCATCTAATTTTTGTGCACATATTATTACTAAGAAGAAACGAATTTGGAAACACTCATCTGAATTCGAGTTCGTCGTTCGATAATAGTCACTCATAAATTAAGTGTACATTGCTGAATTTGATATAATTGTTAACATGAACGAAACCAAAAGAGATGATGGTAAAAATTGCTGGGTGAATACTTTCTCCAGTCATGGAAATACTGTGGTAGACTAGTATGAATAGATAAGTGAGGGTGACGGCGAACAGCCTCAATAAACAAACCACCTGAGATTAACTTCAAACTTGTCAAAGCCGCGTTGATATCGTAAAGAATCACCGTATAGAAAGGTTATCCAAATCGAAGACACTCGACAGACTTGACGAGTAGGTTGATGAGGTAATTAGGATGTACGTCCTAACATGAACCACAAAAAAAGTGGCCACCACAAATTACCATGAATAAAATGGGGAATGAGCGAGAGACGGGCGGAAGAACCGACTAACTAATTAGTTTATTGATTATTTGTATGTTTATCAAGTTGGTTTGCCGGTGGATCGCGTGTTACTCATGAAAGTGAGGTTGTGTTCAAGATCCGTTCTAAGGCTGCAGATGTGCTGAAAATGGCATAGCCCCAGGAAGAATTCGGGGTGCATGATGTAAGTAGAAGAAACACTGAGCAGAATTTCGTAGGGAATATTCTGCGGTTTGCAAGCTGGAACTAACACACCAGTCTGTGAGTAGGCTTCAGAGAATCGCAACGACAATCGAAAATCGATTGTGGGAACCCATGTGTTCCTCACTGGACCGCGATAAACAGCACTATCACTGTGTAGCTGTTATTTGATAGATGGATTAGAAAATACAATCCAGTCTACGAATACGAAATTTCTGATTTTTCCAGTAACCAACTCTTGTTCTATTACATGCCTGCGCACGAGTGCAACATAAAGAGGTGTACCCCATAGCCACAAAGTCCCACTGTACCACTACGCATAGCCGGCAACTAGACTCCAAGAACAACAGTGGAGAATTACATTAGGTATCAATAGGTTAGCGTGACAACCAGCTCGATGACGGTAGATTACTGTCTAACACCAAATCGTGGAGTTTATTCACCGCGCAATAATGCTGTCTTGTTGACGTAGGATACAATGCATTTTTTCAATGTTTTTTGTGATTGTCCAATCGGTGTACGATCTTTAACGATTGATTTTCGAAAACGAAGATGGTGTGTGCGTGTGAATGACGCACAAGTTGACTCACGGTTGAGAAACAACTAATTGACTCAATACTACTAAAGAAAAAGAGATCGTGGGGAAATTCCGTGTGAAAAAATATGTGAACGCCGGTCTACAGCACATGGTTACCAACACTGCCACTACTATCAACTCATTAGTGAACGTCAATTTTAGCCCTGTGAGAATCACCGACTAAGATCACCCAAGACGAGACGCGCGAACCGCTGTCAAGACAGTCATCAGCCTCATTTGGAACGATGGACGTGCCGACCAGTTCTGAACAGTGCATGAGGCTGCGAGCCCGGTAGCGGTCTTCTGAAGAATGAAATTCCTGCGCGCTATCTTGTTGCATTGAAAATCAAAAACTCGGCTGAGAACTCTGTTTGTCCTCTTACCCTGACCTCCAATACAAAAGTGGAAAACATTACAGATTCATTTTCATGTCTTCTACATTTGCCAATATTTTAGGGGGTTGACGCCGGCTCTGTTTACAGTTTGGTGTAAAATAAACACAAGCTGGATCCAAATCAGATTTTCTGTAGGGAGTTCTGTTTTATTGATCCTTTCACTAAGGATGATAATCTAGCCTGCGAAATACATTGGGACAGTTTTCTGTTTTAGCAAGGATACCTATAAGTGATACTTTTTTCTCAAAATGATGAAGTTGTTCTCAAAATCATCTCTGCTAAAGAAATGGAATGGAAATATGAAAAAGGCCAACACCGTCGTGAACCAATTATCGTGGTGAACTCCGGTTAAAAATCGCTATCAGCACGGACTCAGCTTCGGTCGATCATAAGCATGGTCTGAAAATAATGAACTTATCTGGTGCAACAAGGCAGCGCCAGGAAAAGTGCGGTCAACTCAGCCGAAAGCCGCTTCAGAAGAAGGCCCACAACGATTGCAGGTCTACGGAAGGCATGTCCGTAGCATAAGATCCATCAAAGAGTAAAGATTTGACTGAACCTGTTTGATTCTCATGCTGTTCCCGGGAGCTCGAAATTCGGGGGAGAATAGTACCAGCAAGCAGGTTGGATATGATACTGACCAAGATAACTCCTGAAATTTTTACCTTTACTTTGAGTCAGTGATTCAAATTATGCTTCGGGAATCTGATTACTTTCCAAGATTTACCTGGAAAGTCTCGTTCAGTTTGATGCTAAAGCCCGGCACCTTTCCTTGGAAATAAACGGAGATAGGCCACAACTTTTTACTTTTTAAATAACCTATCTCGCGAGCAAACTGCCTCTGAAGAAGAACCATCGTACAGTAGAATCGTTTAACTTGCATATATTATCGGAAGGTCCATAGTGGAACCTGGCCAACTGATTTGTTCCTTGTAACTCCTTGCCCAACGTTCCAGATGGTATCGTGAAGAACGAATCAATGCGTTGTCAGACCCACTGATTATCTCGCGCTTCGTTTCCGTGAACCGGTAATTCGAATGCAACATGATCAACTAGCGATTCGAATGTGGTGAATTAAAATGCAACTTACTCGGAAAGCTGTTCTTCTAATGGCAATATTATGAAATTGAAGCACACACAAAAGGAAGGATTGAATGGCACACCCGTAGGAAATGTTAACCGAGTACGTGTATCATTAAACCGATTACAGAAAACGAATACTTACCAGGTTCACACTGTTTGGCAACAGTTCTTGATCTCGTAAGATCGCACGCATTGCATCCATGCTGTCCGGGTGATCACGTGCACCGCAAAAGTAGACACTGTATCGACTAACATCTCTGTTTCTGTGAACAACAAATATTGAAAACTTAATGAGATACAGGTAGACGAAAGTTTGGGTAACAAATGATTACAAATGGCTGCGGTTTGATGAACAAACGAGAAGAAACGTTGGTCGCCGGAACAACACACTATGGACGTATGATCTGCATAGCAAGGCAGCAGCCAAACATAACTCAGTCTATCTGTCAAATTTTAGCATTTTAAACCCCTGTTTGAACACTCACGGCGATAGTTGAATTTATATCAATACTAGTCAAGTTCGTGAAATAATACGATATTCAACCGCACCAATCCGACCAGAAGAAATAAGACCAAACAAAATGCATAACTGAACTGAGCGTAAGCTGAGCGTATGATATTATGAGCGAATTCCATCATGGGTTTCAACCTTTCTCGACGTGGTAGTTGGATATTGACTCTTCAATCGTGAAAGAAATCCGGGCGTCGTTTGCTTGCTAAGCAGCCAACTTCACCGATTGTCATGAAACTATCTGTGGTACTTTTGAATGACCGCAGTTTTGTTTATTTTATTCCGGGGCACCAGTACAGCGGAATTGGTATGTATTATAATGTGAAGTATTCACAGTGCCGCGAAAAAGATCGGATATATTGAACCTGAGATGTGTGGTGACGAGCCACATTATGCTCAACAGGGTAAGGGGTAGGAGGCCAAATGTCAGTGACGTTGCCTACAGCCACCCGAAATCCTTAACACGTTAGTCTATTTATCCTTCTTAGAAAACACCGTAGCTTGTTAAATTATTTTTGATTCATTTACTGTTATATGCTACTCTAAACCATAACCAGCAACAACTCTCTATTCGCATTTGCGTTGAAAACCGGCAAGCTACTCATAAGTAGCCACGTGGTGGTCACGAAAGGAATTTTATACCACAGAGCACTCAAGAATCAAACAGCAACACAATGAGTCACAATACTGCTTACTCAAACACAGATACACCTCGACAATGTACAGAATACCCGGACATAATTCGTATCTCAATGTTAAACAAAAGCGAGTGAAAAATGGAACAAGCTAATCTTGAGGACGGAGGTCGTCGGACCAATGGATCTGTCACAACCACAAACAGGTGACTGGGACAACAAAATCGATTGTGATACAGTGGTGTGATTCTAACTATCGATTCTGAGGAAGGGATTCAGAAATCCCAACCCCTGCTCAACAAACACTCGCTGGTGCCCACGCCAATGTGACGCCTGACCTACTGGGTCCATGTAGTCCACCTACCTAAGCCCCGTGGTTGCAGTTTCCGGTTATTCGTGGGAGCGCAGTCGGCCCCTTTGACAATGTAGTATGCTTCACCATTGTCCTGATGCATAGATATGAAATAACCAGGCAGTGTTGGGAAATTAATTCGAAAAATAAAGTAGTTGGAACGGCTTAGATAGCATGACGCCCCAGTCATTACAGAACGGCTCATCAATCCAACGAACTACCCGCAAGTAATTGAGATATATACAGAGAACAAACGCGACGTGGGTTGAAATATGGGTACAATGGCCCATCCTGTGGAGAAGACCTGACTTGGTGGGAGGCATTTGCTCGGATTAAATGGGACAGTGACCGTGTCTCCTTTCGAAGCTGTCGGGAACTGCTGGCTGACATAGAGAACGACACATTTGACTCTGCAAATCGGATCAGCCCGGACAGGAGACCAGTGGTAACACGCACGCCTTCGAGGTGAAAATACCCGGAGCAGCGGAGGACAGTCACTCAAGCAGAGGTTCGAATCCCTGCAGTAGATAGTAACCCGTTATCGCCCGGCTCGTCATCACGCCTGACCTACTGAGACCTTATGTGGTTCTCTACTCCAAGTCGCAGCATCTGGTTGCCGGCTATCCCTAATATTGCAGTGGGCCTTTGTGACTATAAGGTATACCCCTTCGATTGCACTCATACGTAAGCGCGAATTTAAAAAAACTGCAGTATTGATGGATCATTAAATAGTGAGGATCCACTGAAGCACAATACAGCTATTTTAATTATTTTAAAGAAATACCTCCTTTTAGGCAATAGATTTATGCACTACCCGCTACTTCTAAAAAGATGATATAGCTGTACAAAGTGGTTCCATGGACTTTCAATGAGTGGTACATTGATATTACACGGTAAATAGTTTTCAAAACTGTGATTCTTGGGACGACGAAAGTGTGAAGCAAAAACCGCGAAATAACTGTCAGGTGAAATTTGAAAGCGGTTGCGTTGGTGATACAACACATTTCGGTTCTCGCAGCTCTGGTTTAGTCCAAATAGCACACAACCATGCTAGCTTGAGTACCACTATCAATAAGATACACAGATTAGTATCCTCGAGCCAACGATGCGACCATGTCTGAACGATCAGTGGACAGATGCCCGATGAAATGAAGTTTGAAGCACAGAGTACCGTTAAGCTAAATCGTCAGTACAGAAAGAAAAGAAAAACTGAAATTGATTTCATATAACCGAGGTATGGGACACAACCGGCTATCATACTCTGAAAAGGACGCCCTGTAAGCAAACACAGGGGAAGTTTGTTGATTAGATAATTTCCTAGATTTTTCCCCGATGATGAAAGAAGTTATCACACTTCATTCAGTGGTTATCGATTGATAAAGCTCAACAGAACTCATCCCGTAAGGATAAAATTCAATTCCCTTCATTTTTAACTGAATGGGACAGCAAGGCTCAGGACCGAATATGAAAAGTGCATCGGCAGTCCCTATGGTAGCGGAAACAAATAGTAAACCAAAAATTAGTCTCATGTGACCGGCAAAAAGAGTCTTATGTGAGCGATCCGTTCCAGTAGATTGCATTAGACCAAGTTTAGTACGTTCACATGCTTATTTTAATTTCACTTTCACACGACTGTCTCCCGCTGGAGGATAGTTCTCACAGTTATTCGGGAAAATTCTTGAGAACAGTCATACAAAGTAGTGTCCCCAGAACGTTTCGAAGCTTTTTTAATACTTGGTAACTCGGTTCAGAGTAAAAGTAAGACCAACAGGTCCGGCACTTGTATTCGAGGATGCACTTCCAGCCTATCCACACCCAAGTGCAAGTTGCAAGACAGCAGGCTTGTTCAAAGCGAGCCGGTGGATAGCAATTGTGTTCACTCACCGCTTCTTGAAGGTTTTACTTGGATAAATAGAAGGAACAATGAACGACGGCCTTACTTGGTGATGAGCCGCATGCGCCATGTCACATTGCAACCTAAAAAACTTATTTTGTGTTATACAGCGGAGATAAACCAGGTGAAGACGCACTACGTCTTCGGCCGCTTATTCCGTGAGTTTCAGCGTCCTACTTACGGCTAACCACTAATTTTGCGGCTGTTTCCCTACCCCGACCTGGGGACGCAGCCGGTGACCTACATTCTGACAGTTTATAACCTTCTGTCGGACAAAATCTCAGGGGACCCTACGTGAAGTTCTCAATGAACCGATATTGAACTATAGTTTTGTGTTGTTACCGAGCAGAAATGCCGTAGATATCGACCAGATAAATGGATCGGTGTTACACTCAGCGGTGGTCAAACGGTTTTCTTCGTGGACTTTGAACAATAACGACCCGGGCTTGATTCTCGCCACCGCCGGTCATTTTCCCATTTGGCAGCATTTCATTGCCACGATCCCCTTCTTGAATTGTTGTACAGTGCTGTATAGTAAATAAGTAAAAAGAATATTTTGTATATTTTCAAGTTTTCATCAAAAACGCAGGTCATCAGCCACCTCGATTCTTTTCACAGGTGGTTCCCGTCAAACGGTACTCCTCGCCTCCTCAGCGGTTACTAACATTACTAGCAGCCTTCACCATCTACTTTCATTTTGCAAATCCGGTTTTGTTCACTTTCTGGTAAGTTGAAAAAATTCGTAAGTTTATATTAGAACCAAGATCAAAACACGCATATTCACGGGTGAATTCCTGCAGCAAATGCAGTGGTTTCTTCACGCGGCATGATGCCTGGACTATCAAACATTCACTTTAATGCAGAATTGAAATATTTAATGCCATACAAAGCCCTAAAAGCACTCACTGCCACAATAATCGGAATGCATTTCAAGCCAGTAAAAGAAAGGCATGATTATGATGAAAAATCATGAAAAAATATGGACGACAACGAACCTTCGACTGGCTTCCGCCTCAAGCAGCCAACTGAGATGACGCGCTGAATGACCGTGGATCCGACTAGCTAAACACTGAAGAATTGATTGAAGTATTAGATATCCATGTTCACTATGGCATCCCATTTCCTGAAAAGTGGAAAAGTTGAAAGACTTTTATCAACACAAAATGCCGGTTCGTGAACATGTGAATGTTGACAACTGGAACTCAGTCATTGGAAACATCTTAAGGGGAGGACACAAGAAAACCTCCAGAGTACTGAACTAAAATGCACAAAACGCTATCAAAGCGACCCCATTTTTGTGCGATTTTTCTTAACCAAACCATTTAGAGTTACGAAATTTGGCACACCGATGCATCAAACACGGCTATATTAAATACGCACAGGGAATAAAGACATGACTCAGATGAATCGATTTATCCCGGATGATTTGCTTCGGAGGGTGCGAAACGTTATTAAATCCGCCACTGGACGAATGACAAAATAACCAACTGATTACGGAACACAATGACCATCAATATCAATGGCCAAAACATTTTGTAAATATTTTCACACTCACTCGAGATCAAGCAAGGCGTCAACACAGCAACCACAATTACAAAATAGGGGAAGGGGGGGGGGGTTGGAAAACAGTAAAACAGACAATTGGCGAGAGAGAGAAAAATGTCGATTTTTTTTGCTTTGCATCGTATACTTTTCATTGTTTTTTTTTTTGTTTTTTTCCTGTCGGAATGTCATTTTTGTAATTACGAGGCACGAGAGTTCAAAAGACAGACCGCACATCATTCGCGCCACTGATTTCTACTCTTAGCCTCGTTTCTCAACGTGTCTAACAAATGATAATCCTTATCTCTTGGGCCCCAGCCAAAGAGGCGAAAAGCACCAACCGAAGCTAATACTGATGCTAGCTTCTTCACGATAGAAACGCGACGTTCAGGCATGATTTCAATAATCTTCCGGATAGTTTCCAGTTCTGTATTGTTTCACTCGTCGAGGATGGTGGATGTCAACTCGTGCAGTGTACCGAAGACGCTTCCATTCGTATAGAATCGCCTCGTCGAAGGACTCCAGACATTTATAACCAGGTTCAAGCATGGGCTGTGAGAAACAGTCCGTGGTCTTGATGCTTCGGTACAGTAGCAACGTTCTCATGTGATTGATAATATTTACAATCTCCTTGTTATGTTGAAAGATGATAAAAATTTCTCGATATTCCGGAATAATTAGAAGGGATAAATTCTATGTCCTGATGTAGGAGTCACCAATTTGCTTCCTTTTTACCTGTTTTTCTATCGTTTAGTAGCCCTTGCCCATTATTTATCGACAATAGCCTAGGACAGTACCTAAACCTTTTCGACACACTTATAGTACATAAGGTTAAATCACATGTGTTATCGCTCCCAGTTACGGGACTTGTTAGCCTTGTGAAAGTCGCGAACTTGAATACGCAGGGCCTACAAAGGAAAATGTCCAAGCCATTTAATAAAAATATTATCACACCGAAGAAAATCAAATTTGCAAAGTCGGAATAATTTTTAAAGGTTCGATAAAAGTGAAATTGTGTCTGTCAAGCGACCCACTTGCTTGTTTGCATAACTGCACCAACATCCTGAACCTATGTTCTTTAGTGGTTTGATCTCCCGGAACGCTGCGAATTAGAGTCCGGTTTTCTTGAATAAGCTTATTGACAGTTCCTTCAAACACACTGCACACCTCCTCGATCAGATTAAAGAATAGGCTATAGAAAGGAAAACACGGAGCAACATGTTCGGTTGCCTGCAGTACTTGACCCGCCCGTCGGTGAACGGGAGCATTGCCAAACGGAAATACGGTATTTGTGTCTGGTTTTTCAGTTGATACTTTCGAAGAATACTGTTCCAGAAGGCTGGTGAAAATACCAGTGTTCATTCTGGAAAGGTAATCGTAACACAGCATACCTATCGCAGAACAACAAAGAATAACACTGAGGTTTCCACCTTTGTTTGATGGCAAAGTCCTGATGCATGGTTTGCCCTTCCTTGGTCGCCCTCGTTCCTGCCAGCACATGTTGTAATTGGTCACATTCATTCAAAAACGGAAGACGGAGCTACCATGTTTCTGTAACAACATCGCGTATTGATTTCGTCTCTCTCTGACGTCAGTCCTGTTTCGTTCGATCGAATGAATACATCGTCCCCTCGTTGTGTAAACAAAACCATCGAAAAAACAATCAGAGGGAGATAAGCTGGTCGATAGATTCGAGCGTATTGGTTCCATCTTCTTCTTTGTTCCACTCGAAGTGGTTATAGGATTCTTCTGTACCAATGAGCACAGTCCTGTCACGAATTCGTCGGAAAATTTACACTTTGCGAATACTCTTTTAAGGTTAGATTCTGCGTCTCGTTGAGACATGGTCCTACAAGTTCTAATGTTATCTCTAAGATGGTAGGAAATAAGTTCTATATTGGTATCTTTCCTTAAACACTGGACAGTTCTTCTGTGGTGTTGATCACCAACTGCTTTCCACTTACGACGCGAATCTGTGTTCGGTTGTGCGCTTACGTCGATCATTTCAATTTCCTTCATTGGGAATTCTACGGGTGTTAAAGCACTCATGAAACTGATGGCCTGAAAAGTGATGGTGATCAAAACCGCATGGAGCACGTAGCCGTTCGCGTGACTCATACAAAGCTACCAAGCTTTGTAGCTAGGAGCAATAACTCACACGTGATTTAACCTCATGTGCTATGTGTGTCGGAAAGGTTTAGTTACTGTACTCTAGGCTATGGTCGATAAATAACGGACAGTGGCTACTAAGTGATCACCAATGGCTATTAAGAGACAGGAAAACCAGCAAAGCTGCTAGCCGGGATTTTCCGCCCTAAAAATCTTATCCCAGACCATCATAAAGCCACTACCGAAGACTCGATGAGTGAATTTCAGCTTTCCCTTATTGAATTCATGTCAGTAGTAAGTGATTCCATCGAGACCGTCGAAATTAAACTTTTTTCACCGCTAAGTATTGCATCATTCCACTCAACATTCTAATTGGTGTGATTTCGGTCGTATCACTTTCGTTGTTGAATATGACGATCAGTCGGCCAAGGTAATGATCCCTTTTTCTTCTATTGCAGATGTCGTGTAGACTGTGGTTGCTGTGCATACAAAACGCTTAAATTCAGTTTCAAAAAGCCCCGCAGGTTTGATTCAGTTGCAAGTCTGTTCGAAGCACCAGACAATTCTTCTCGTGACTATGATTTGGATTCTCCAAAATAATAGATATAGCTATTGTTAACCTGTATATTTTCTTGGAAATCCGGTGAGTGTCCATTTCCGAGTGATGGTATACGAGTATTTTTCTTTGCTTCAAATTACACGGCCTTGGACCTGGCATCCTTCTCATTTGGTAGATGAGGTCGCGACTTCTAATCAGAATGTATGGTCTGAACGAATTTCGTTCACGAACCACGCATGACCCGAACACTGTTCAATGACACATGACTACGTAACCCTGCATTTTGAAACAGTCGTTGCGGTTGTAACCCAGTTCGCCGTTTTTCGTTCGTACAGGGGTGGATATAAAACCATATCGCACCTTCTGAAGCACATTATCCGGGATAAATCAATTCATCTGAGTCATGCTGAAATTGTGTGTATATTTTACGTAGTCGTTATTTAATACGTTGGCATGCAAAGTTTGGTCGCCCTAAATGGTTTAATTCAAGAGAAATCGCATAAAATCGAGATAGATTAAACAGTATCCCGTGCATTATATTCCACAAACCGGGATGTAACAGATGAGGGTTCAGCGTTACAGATTTGGGCAACGCATGTGGCACATTCAATTGTGAATGTCACCGAAACAACTGATCGAATATGCACGGAATAATAAGTTACCTGAGGTTTCGGGCTATTAGGCTCAGAGACCAGCCCGCAAAGCAATGAGCACAAAAATACCAAAAAGGGAACGCTGACATTACTGCTTCCAATGACTAAGTAAACCAAAAGTCACAAAATATATTTGATTCAGGTTCTGCGAAGCAAAGAGAAATGATCATCATCTAAATGGGAATACTCTACTTACCATTTTTAATGTTAATTGTTAAGACACTGCGAATAAGTATGCGAACTGTAAAAATATGAAGGGTATCACTGATGCTCATCATCACCGTATCTTGAATCAACGATCGCAGTGCACTACAAAAACCAGCTTTTTACGGATAGTTGTTATCGCAACTCAATATTATTAATGATGGTCTTTAGACTTGCCAGAAAACGAGGCAGCATACCACTTGGGCCATTGGATGACTCGGTAGTTTGTTCTGTTAGTGAAGAACCGATTTTCTGAGCATCTTTAACGGTGGAAGAGCAAGAGACAAATTCGCTGATTTCGCTTAGCAGAGTAGCATTTTCAATGGTGCGTACGCCAGATTCGGAACTACTCGACTTTCGAGGTTGCAGAAATGCAACCGAATGGGTCAGCAAACCATCCTTTACTGTCTCACCGGCCGCAAGCAGTGGATTGAGCACATACGCAACACACTTCAGAAATATCTCCAGTGTGTTCCAGGCCAAAGGAACAGATATTAATTCACCAATGAGACTATCCTTAACAGCAATACACGGCATAGCCAGAGACAAGAAAGGACAATCTTCATTTCGAGGGTGTTGAGCAAGTTCATAAATGGTCTGACGCCAAGTGGGCGACTCCACCATTCGACTTAGCCAGTCCATGGTGTCCTAGAATAGTATGATAAACGTCCGAGTCGTGAAGCGGAAACTTACTGCCAATGCATCATCTGTCAAACATGTGATGGCTTTAGAGCGGTCGTAGTTTTGAAGTATTGCTTCTTTGATGACAGATTCGATTATGTTCCTTGTCGATTGAGGATCCTCGTCTGAACTTCAGTCATAACTGAATTTCATCAGACCTATATATGTGAGCCATGTACCAAGCTCAAACAGGAATTCAATGGCACCTTGATAATTTTCAACCAAAATTCTTTCTGCTTCTTGTGCCCCATCTGGCTCATCTTCCCGCACACTGCAAAGTCATTTTGTATAAGTAAAGCTTACTGATCAATGGCATCAGCTAGAACAGATGGCAATTCTAGTATTGCATCTTTTTTTCTTAATATAGCCTTGTAACATTCCGACATGGACAAATCTGAAAAAATATTAGACAATAATGGTTACCATAAAAGCGCGATAGGAGGAAGAATATCAAGATAACAGAAAGACATATCTGCTTGGGCATGAAGAAATAATGAGGCAACGAGTCAACTGGGGAAAAGCTAACCTCAAAGAAAGGTGAAACATGATTATTGCTGATACGCTGTTGTTACATTGTCTATTCACTGAACTGAGAACAGGCGTATTACCAACAACATAAAGCAGTAAACGTGGTCAACTGGGGACTTCCAAGTGATGGGAAAAGTAGCTGACAATTACTTTTGTCATGCGGCTATACGTCTTGTTTAATTGTGTTTCCGTAAGGAGTGACTGGGATCTAGCGGGAGTTTATCGAGAGCTCCAGGCGGCATTTGTCTCACTGATTTTAATGCTGAGGCATATCTCCCGTCTCTGGCCAACGACATTCCCCACCCACTAGACTCCGACCGGGAATTCGGACAGCAGCAAAAACCAATGGCTTCACATCCCCTACTCCGGGTCATAGGCCAACCGGCACGATAAACCTTCCAGGTGTTATAAGTTTCGCCGAAATTCTGCTTGAAATTTATGCTTCCATCCATTGCAACGCGCAACATAAGCTCCCTCATATTGTCTGCTTTTTACTGTGGCATTATAAAGCGTTAACTGAATGACTTAAGCTTACCATACGGCCTACCTCAGTTCTCTGATCTAATCGGAACAATAAACCGCTGGGTATTCTGTGGCAAATAAATAAATGGGCATCAGCCAGCTAAAATCTTTTTTTTGCGGTCACAGTAAGCACAAACCCTTTCCACGTGCCGAAAGCTATGGCATGAATACCTAACACAAACTACCGCGGTTTCAGTGCTTCACCTATGGCAAACAGACTGCAAAACGTCATAACAACGTTTCGTCTCACATCCTTCTTTAGGATGAATATGCACGAACAGTCGGATTTTCATTACACTGTGGCACAAATTCATAAAAGACGAACAAGTATGGACGCCTAAATCCATTACCGTTCACAACGAACCGTAAACCGACGACTTCTGACTGGGACCCACTCTGGCGGTGCACATTTTGCTCTCATGATTTGGGCAATTCCGACACCAACCGGACTCCGAGTGCCATCTAACACATCGTTCTACACACGAAGAGTCAAAGGTGAGACCGAGACAGTATCTGGGAATGAGTGAAATGTGATAAACGAATCGGGGTCTTGTAAACGCGTTTCGGAGAAACAGTACATATATATGTCGAACATCATAGGCACTAATCGGACGAAGACTGCCAGAAGCCTGTGCCTACATTCACCCTCAGTATTAATCAGTTAGAGGTATTCAGCAACTTTAAGTACCTCGGGAGCTTGATTACAGCTGCTTGTGGTGTTGGGGAGGATATCACATCACGGACTGCGTCAGACAGAGCAGCTTTCGTGAATCTGCGCCACCTGTGATGCTACCATGACATCCGGCTTCCCCTCGAGGGAAGGGTGTACAATGTCACAGTTCGCAGCGTTCTCTAAGGTTGCGATTCGAGCAATACTGCGATGACATCGGTGTTCAGATACCGACAATCTTCGTATCTCCTCCACCCGTAGTGGCCATGTCTCCGAACCATACAGAAGCACTGGCCAGACTGCTGCAGCATACATCGACGCTTGATAGATGTCATGTCGACGCCACAGATGACTCAGACTGGCAAAAGCCAAACGAGCCTATTGTATATGCAAAGACCACTCATTCGATATCAGATATCTGGGTGAAATGCAGCTGACCGGATAACAGAACTTGTCTATCTGGTCTACAGTTTCCCCAGACACCAAAAGGTTCGGCACTGGACCAACCCAATCCTACATCATTTTGGCCTTTAAAGGTGCAAAACGTATACCGAACATTGGCACACAATTGGACAGAGATAATCACTCTGCACCGCCCCCGATCGCTCGAGCATGTTTTGCGTATGCCTGCTCATCGTTTACCCTTTCGCGTTTTTAGCACGTGCCGGGCTAGGCTGGAAGAAGCGTTGCGACGATCAGGCTATAACTTGACGTAGGGGCATGAAGAAGTTAGCTTCGGCTTTTATTTCGGTTGGTGCTTCCTGCTTTCCCGGTTGGGGCCCGAGACGAGGGTTGCTGCTGGTTAGAGACACTGAGAGAGACGGCTTAGAACCGAATCTAACGGTGCGAATGCTGTATGGCTCGTCTACTGACCTCTCGTTCCCAATAAACAATTGCAAAACAGACAAACAAATTTACAAACGTACGGTGAAAGCAGTAAAATATTTGGCCCTTACTTTTTCTAATTGTAATGTGACATGCAAGGATCGTGACTTCCACTTATTACTTTGATTTCTGGATCTTTTTCACATTATGCTTTTATTCTTTCCGCCCCTTACTGTACGATGCCGGAAGAAAGCAACCGAAACCATGGCACAGAAGTGCGAGGTTAGTGGTAGTAAAAACTGAAACTGGTTATCAAGTGCCGCTGACCAAAAGTGCGAGACAGCCTTTAGATTACCTGTGGAACGACGAGGTCAGAACCCGTATTGAGGATCGCTTAACAGTCCTTCGCGTTAGATGAATGTTTGCAACTAGCCGGAAGTTATGGTCTCCATGACTTCCGAAATGGCTGATGTTAAGAAAATAGGACGGTAGTTGTTCGGGTCGAAGAAGTGACCGAGTTTGGGGATAGGAAAAACAGTGGCTTCTTTAAATGGGTTGGGAACTGTACCACGACGGAGAGAAAAATAAAAACATGAAGTGAAAATGGTGCGAACTTCTGAGCACACATTTTCAGGACGATTGGTGGAATATGGTCCGAACCACGTGTTTTGTTTTAGACGGGTGACGGTAAGATCTGGCGGACCTTTCTGGTTCTGATAACAAGAATAAGAAACGACTAGTAAGAGTGGTTGGTGGCGGAAGAATAGAAGAGATTGAATAAGAAGCAAACCGGGGAAACGAAAACCTCGGCTTTCTCATCGGATTCACAAACTGAGAATCCAGAGGAGTTACAAGTAGGGAGAAATCGAAGAGACAAAAAGGTACGGAAACGGTTTTGACGAGAGACAAGAAAATCCGGCTACCAGTAGGCACCTACTTTTCCTAAGTTCGCTGCACATTTTCTCATTCCTTGTTGTCAAGTTGTCTGTTGACCTCCACGTGGTTTCTTCCACTCCCGAGAAGGAACAGAGGATAGAATACGGTAAGGTAGACGTGTTTGCCATACGTAGCATGTGCCCTAACCAACGAAGCCTACTAAGCTGGATACGCCATGAAAGAGAACTCCCTGAAGTGATACCCAATACTCGATTTCTGACCTCGGCATTGCTTACTCGGTCAGTCCATCCTATCTTAGCCATACTACGCAAACATCGATGGTCAAATACCTCAAGACGACGAATATCTTCCACACACAGACCCCAAGTCTCGCAACCACACAACAAAACTGAACGCACTACGGCACAGTACACACGACCTTCCAACTTCAGTGAAATATCAGGTCGCCGCCACAAGTGTTTAAGTCTAGCGTACGCCCCTCGAGCCTTGGATATACATGTGTCTACCTCTACTACCGTGCTTCCATTCGTCGTCACGCTGCTGCCGAGGTCGGTGAAGCGGTCGACAATTGTCAGCACTCCCCATCGAGCATCAAGCCCAGAATCGTTGACGTCCAGTCTTGCAACATCACTTTACACTTTGAAGGTGCAAAGCGCATGCCGAATGAAGCTACAGCTCTTGTGTGTCTATGTAGTGCACATTGCCCGTGTTCCGTGCATTTGAACGAGCAGACGTCGTCCGCGTAATCTAGGTCACATAAATCTTCACTATTTCCTAGTGTGATGCCCACATCCTGGAGACCTCGCAATGCATTCTCCATTATCTCGTCCATTACGAAGTTAAACAAGAATGGAGAAACTGGACATCCCTGTCGAACACCGCTTGTCGTTCCGAACCGACTGGATAGTTCGCCGTAAACCCTTACGCGGCCATAAGTATGAGAGTGTAATAACCTCAGTAGATTCACAAACTTCTGGGATATACCTTTCCGGTGAGGAGCATTGAAAAGCGCTGTTCGATCAACTGAATCGAAGGCGCCTTTCAAGTCTAAGAAAACCATTAGTGTCGGTCGGTGGTGCATGTGAAGCTTTTCAAGTAGTCGGCGAAGAGTAAAAATCTGGTCGATGCATCTTCGACCTGGGAGAAATCCGGCCTGTTGTTCGCCGACGTTCCTCTCGCGAGCCGGCTTGAGACGACGCAGCAAAATCGAGGCTAATACCTTCATTATTATGGGAATTAAGCTAATCCCACGATGGTAACTACCGTCATTGCGTATTCCCTTCTTGAAGATGGGAACAATCAATGATTCACACCATAATAGCAGGATACGTTCCTCCTTCCAAACGTCACGGAGCAGGGTGGTAAGTGATTTTATCAAAGCATTTCCACCCATTTTGAAAATAACTGGTGGGAGTTCGTCAGGACCGGCCGCTTGCCTTCACTTTAGTAATCGAATGCACGACTCTACTTCTACTTCCGATGGGGGCTCAAGTGATACTCCTCAAGGAATCGCAGTTGTTGATGTCGGAGTAACTACATTTAGCGCGCGGCCAGCTAAACTTCTCTTTGAAGTATTCGACCCAACGGTCGAGCCTTTGCTCTTTGCTATGAATGGGTTCTCCACTTCTGTCGCGTATCGTTTTACAGACCGGGGTTCGCCGTCCACCGGTGTCACGAATAAGTCTGAACAGTCTGACTGTTACCTGAAGTAGCTGCTATTCCCACTTCTTCGGCTACTTTGACCCACCAATTTTCGCGGTCCTTCTTAAGGCTTGTTGTAGCCTGTCTTTGTAGTTCCCTGCGTATCTTATTCATCTGCTTACTGTTCGAGAGCTGACGTTTTCGCTCTATTAGCCTGATCGACTCTTGCGAAATCTAGTGTCTTTGATGGACATCGGGTTTGAGACCACAGGCGAAACCTGTTGCCACGTGCATTGCCTGCTGGATATGGGCCCATTGCTCATCTGCATTATTATTTGTCGTGGATTCTAGCTTATGTGCCAACTTCTGTTCATAACGGGTGCAAACTTCTGGACGTAAAAACGTTGTACGGCTAACTTGGTTTGCGGTTCGTGTCCATGACCATGGAGCTGGAGAGATAATCGCATTAAAACTACTCCGTGGTCGGTTTCTACGCATGTGAACCAGTATGATCTACAGTACTGAACAGAACTGTGCCATCGGTAGTGATATAATCAATCTGGCTCAGAGTACCTGTAGAGTTAGAGCGCCATGTCGCTGTGCGGCTCGAGCTGATTCGATTTGTACCAGACAGGAATAACCGATTGCCTCCACAAAACTGGAGAAGCCTATCCCCGTTATCTGTGCGCTGAGCGGGTAAGGAACAACGCCCGCCTAAACAAGCTTCTGACGCACTAACTTTTCTAACTTGTGCATTAAAATCATCTGCTAGCACTACAATGTCAGAACCTTTGCTCATGCGAACGAGAGTGGTGGATTCATCATAGAACTCATCCCTCTGCATGTCAGAGCTGAAGTCCGTTGGAGCGTATGCCGAGATTAACAACAAGATGAGCTTAGCACAGCTATCCTTTCGAACGCCAACCGACTCCTGGAGTTTAACTGCACATAAACGACTATTATTCGGGATCCAGCCTAAGAAAGCAGCCTCGGCATTGTCACTCAAGACTATTCCTACATCACCTTGACCCGCAGCTCGAGCTACTTTGTCTCCTGAAGTACGCAGGAATTACCTCGGTGAGATACCAGGATCAGTTAATTGAATCACACTGCTCAAATCCTGGATACGCGTTTCACTTACACAGCAGACATCAAGCTTCAGAGAATCTAATGTGAGGGCTAGGCATGCCTGCTAACCGACCTGCATGAGTGTACACACGTTGAAGGAGCTGAGATTCAAAGACTGACGAGGCTTGACAAAATGTGAGTTACCAGACAGAGGATTATTACCAACACTATTTGACAATGATTTGTTGCGAGTATCGGCCGTGTTATCAGTGGGAGCATTATGGGTGGATAGAGGGGTGGTTTGGGACAGAAGACAAGGGTTGAATGAAAGAGATGAAACTCTGAGTAGTAGTCCACTTATCACTACCCGCCCCGCTCGGTGCATTGGGCAGCTCGGTCCCGATTGTCCTGCTTGACGACCGATGCAGTATGGAATTCTTTGTATTTGTGCACTTCATGGGAGATGTTGGACCGTTACTGCTAGAATGTCCAGCCACAAAGCAGGAGAACGATTAGGGCTCTCAACCAAAGCCTTTAGTTTTAACAAGAACCTATCCGCAAGGCAGCGGGATGGCTTAGTGGAAGCCCATTTGCTTGGATCAATTATTCTTCCACTAGTTCTTCCGACTGAGTTTCCAGCTCAATTCGACCCCCAACCTGGAGGACCAGGAGACGACTTTGTCTGGCCTCTACCCATTGACCTTTCAGGTATGATTGCATCTCCGGCTTGAAGAAGCCATCCTGTATTGCTCTTTTGGTCATCGAGGCGCGCAAGCCATCACACTACGTCAAGGTGCAGTCTCGTCGTGATGGTCACCCCAGGGATAGGGGGTCAGGAAATCACGAAAGCCATCCCGGTTGACTGAATTGTAACGTCAAAAGGTGCGTCTGGAGCTGCACAGCGGAACGGGACGAGAAAATCTGGTGGAAAAGGAGATAAGACAGTGGTCCGATGAGCCAAGTGGAGGGGGGAGGTAACTTCGGGGAATAAAGCGGGAAAGGAAGTG
Source organism: Fasciola hepatica (assembly GCA_948099385.1). Lineage (NCBI taxonomy): Eukaryota > Metazoa > Platyhelminthes > Trematoda > Plagiorchiida > Fasciolidae > Fasciola > Fasciola hepatica. Next base: position 953,288 of record CANUEZ040000126.1, on the reverse strand, counting down.
AGAAGATCAATGGTATGTATACGATCGCCAGCTCGATTGGGAATGCGTGTGAAGTCAGCGAGTTGACTCAAATTGTAAACAAAAGCGAAAGTTTCGGTTTCGCGTCCCACAGCCGAGGTGTCAGAAGAGTGCAAAAGTCAGTTCTTATTGTGGCTATTAAAGTCACCAAGAATGGTAACTCGACAATAGGGACCTGATGAAAAAAGTTCTCAGTCCCAGAAGACAATAAAGCAAAGAGTGAAAGATCGCTACTGTTGGGAGAGCAATAAACCGTACAGAAGTAACGGTTGAAAGAAGGGAACCGGAGCCTCAGTCGCACCAGCTGGAACTCGCGGCTGGCGAAGTCGATGTGTGGGATACCGAAGGTAGCAACTATCTAATGGATGTAGGCACAGACACCAGCTTTGGATGAAAATGAGGAATGGGAAGAAGAGTCTCAGTCAAGAATAAGGTAAAGAGACAAGAAGACTGGTGAAAATGATGCATGGAATCAATATCGCAGTTTAAACCGAGAATTTTGGTGAGAGGTGGAATGCTTCCTTATCGTGAATGCTGAGTAGAAATAATCAATGATTTTCGGCGAGTTGTGAACTTTATGAGCTTTTTGGTGAAACCGGCAATCTAACCCTGGGGCTTGGAGTCGCAAACCAAATTTATTCCCGTGTGTTTATCGTAGCAGGACCTTTCGTTTTTTTTTATAATACGGTACGATCACCTATTCACACCAACTCTTTGGAATTTGTTCCTTCTCCCATGTCAAACCGGTGTATTTTGTCAACTCCAGGGACAATGCTGAGCCACCATCTTTGAAAATCGACGAAGGAAGCCTATCCGGTCCATCAGACTCATTTCGTTTATGTCACGGAGAACCTCGGCTTCTGAGAAAGAATGGGTACTTGCATCCAAAACTCCGACCATCGCAGTAGCTAGCAAACCTCTTGTGGATAAGGGCCAGTTAAATCGTTTCTCGAGATGCTTCGCCCAACCATTTGGACGACGCTCTGAATCTGAATCGGCGAGACGCTCGGCTCTTGGATCAGTTCAGTAACGCCTAACTTTAGTGGTAACATTTCTAATAAGACAGAAGGTCCCAGCCATTATCGATCGTTTCAACCCTCTCATCTCCTTACACTTCGCCATTCAGAGATGCTTACGATTTGTTATCGGGCTCCGAATCAGTTGGCGTTTAAGGCATCTCTGTACCTCATCATATCTTGGATTCGGAGGAATCGATATTTTTTATTACATATTTACGCATGAGGGCAGTGGAAGGGGTATTTATCCCATAGCCACGAAGGCCCGGTGCACTATAGGAGAAAAACGGCAACCAGACCCTGAAACTTGGAGTGGCGAAGAACCACATAAGGTCCCAATAGGTCAGGTGTGGTAACGACCCGGACGACAGTGGATTACTATCTGCCACCAAAGTAACCGGTGATGGCGGGGATTCGAACCTCGGGCTTCTGCGGTAGTAAGCAAACGCTCTAAACCACTCAAGCACCACCGGTCATCTAACTGGGACATGCGTTACGTATGCACAGAAACAGAATTCCTTGGCGTGCACTGTTCCCCTAGGTAGTGAAAGGTTGGAGGGTGAGTTGAGGTGGTCAACGCGAAAGGCGTGAGAACCTTGACCAGTAAACTTGACCGAGTAGGACGTGTTAGGCTTCCGGGTTGATGTTCACGTGACCCGCACACTGAGGGGTTGGAGACACTGGATGACATGGATAGGTGAGACGATCAGAGCCGTGTTGGGGTTCGAAATCTTTCTTCGTCTTCATAATTTCAACTTATGGCTCTTATTCATTCATTGGCTTCCTGTGCTTCTTTTCGTATTCCGTTCGAATCGAAGATGTTGAGGTCACAACCAAAACCAGAGCACAGTAGCTTGAGGTTACTCGTTCAAAGAACTGAACTGAACTACTTATGTAAAGACACTTCATCCTAAATCCGACCTCAAGATGAAATGCGACTGCATAGATAACCGAACTCATCTACTTGATTCATTGTCTCCACTAACGCTGCGAGGTTTGGTGTTGGACGTATCCAGTACTGCATTAGCATCATGCATTTCAGAGGCGCAAACCGCATTCTGAACTTTCTTATGCAGTTATTCATGCTGTTCAGAAAACCTTGCAACTTACCTGGATCTCCACACAAAATTATATGGTTCGCTTAAATCATGGCATGTTTCCGCTTGGGATATTATCGCATGACAAAGAGGCCGTCTAGAGGGTCACATGACTTACGAAGTAACACAGAAAGGCACCCCTGATGTACAACACTTCTCGTCGTGAATTCGGGTGAAAGACCGCCGAAAGCCCGGAAATGTGGCTTTAGCTATTTATGTACAGAGACATTATGATAACCGAGGGATGTTACCGATGGCATTGTAGAATGATTTTGGGTGTGTCTACAGGTCGCGGATAGATGAGCGACCAACCCCGTGGTTAGCGGTAAACGAAGAATAGCCCGGTCGAACTCAAGCATGGTGCCAACGCAACAACAAAAAACACTAAAAATGTGCGGAAGTACAACATAAACACAATGACGTAGAACATCTAGACTTTTAGTCTGTCTTTGGACTACTTGTCTGTCGTAAGAACTGGATGACTTCCCGATTACACACAGCAAATTTCTGTCTTGTTGAACCCAGACACAACCTCGGCTGTTTTGTTATCCCCTGGTACGTTGTGAATTAGTTTTAATTTTCTTGTTTCTGAAGGACGCACTATATTTCAGTACCCATGGTTAACGATAACGACTAGACATTTCACACTTCGAGGTTTGTACATTGTATGAGATTATTCGTTTGCTTTACTAAAAGTACCGTACCAATAGACGGCCTCGGTTTTCGCTGGGTTGCAACAGAAACTTTGCGCACAACATCACTATTGGGACAACACCGGGAATCACAATCGTTAGACAATCTAATTCCGTGCGCAGAGTAAACAATCTGTTGTGAACTAGTTTGCTGATGCTTATATGTTGAGTACAATGGAGCGGAAACGTCAGCTCTCGAACAGTAAGCAGATGAATAAGATACACAGGCAACTACAAAGACAGGCTACAACAAGCCTTAAGAAGGACCGCGAAAATCGGTGGGTCAAAGTAGCCGAAGAAGTGGGAATAGCAGCTACTTCAGGTAACAGTCAGACTGTTCAGACTTATTCGTGACACCGGTGGACGGCGAACCCCGGTCTGTAAAACGATACGCGACAGAAGTGGAGAACCCATTCATAGCAAAGAGCAAAGGCTCGACCGTTGGGTCGAATACTTCAAAGAGAAGTTTAGCTGGCCGCGCGCTAAATGTAGTTACTCCGACATCAACAACTGCGATTCCTTGAGGAGTATCACTTGAGCCCCCATCGGAAGTAGAAGTAGAGTCGTGCATTCGATTACTAAAGTGAAGGCAAGCGGCCGGTCCTGACGAACTCCCACCAGTTATTTTCAAAATGGGTGGAAATGCTTTGATAAAATCACTTACCACCCTGCTCCGTGACGTTTGGAAGGAGGAACGTATCCTGCTATTATGGTGTGAATCATTGATTGTTCCCATCTTCAAGAAGGGAATACGCAATGACGGTAGTTACCATCGTGGGATTAGCTTAATTCCCATAATAATGAAGGTATTAGCCTCGATTTTGCTGCGTCGTCTCAAGCCGGCTCGCGAGAGGAACGTCGGCGAACAACAGGCCGGATTTCTCCCAGGTCGAAGATGCATCGACCAGATTTTTACTCTTCGCCGACTACTTGAAAAGCTTCACATGCACCACCGACCGACACTAATGGTTTTCTTAGACTTGAAAGGCGCCTTCGATTCAGTTGATCGAACAGCGCTTTTCAATGCTCCTCACCGGAAAGGTATATCCCAGAAGTTTGTGAATCTACTGAGGTTATTACACTCTCATACTTATGGCCGCGTAAGGGTTTACGGCGAACTATCCAGTCGGTTCGGAACGACAAGCGGTGTTCGACAGGGATGTCCAGTTTCTCCATTCTTGTTTAACTTCGTAATGGACGAGATAATGGAGAATGCATTGCGAGGTCTCCAGGATGTGGGCATCACACTAGGAAATAGTGAAGATTTATGTGACCTAGATTACGCGGACGACGTCTGCTCGTTCAAATGCACGGAACACGGGCAATGTGCACTACATAGACACACAAGAGCTGTAGCTTCATTCGGCATGCGCTTTGCACCTTCAAAGTGTAAAGTGATGTTGCAAGACTGGACGTCAACGATTCTGGGCTTGATGCTCGATGGGGAGTGCTGACAATTGTCGACCGCTTCACCGACCTCGGCAGCAGCGTGACGACGAATGGAAGCACGGTAGTAGAGGTAGACACATGTATATCCAAGGCTCGAGGGGCGTACGCTAGACTTAAACACTTGTGGCGGCGACCTGATATTTCACTGAAGTTGGAAGGTCGTGTGTACTGTGCCGTAGTGCGTTCAGTTTTGTTGTGTGGTTGCGAGACTTGGGGTCTGTGTGTGGAAGATATTCGTCGTCTTGAGGTATTTGACCATCGATGTTTGCGTAGTATGGCTAAGATAGGATGGACTGACCGAGTAAGCAATGCCGAGGTCAGAAATCGAGTATTGGGTATCACTTCAGGGAGTTCTCTTTCATGGCGTATCCAGCTTAGTAGGCTTCGTTGGTTAGGGCACATGCTACGTATGGCAAACACGTCTACCTTACCGTATTCTATCCTCTGTTCCTTCTCGGGAGTGGAAGAAACCACGTGGAGGTCAACAGACAACTTGACAACAAGGAATGAGAAAATGTGCAGCGAACTTAGGAAAAGTAGGTGCCTCACGCCTTCGTGGTTGGGGTCTAAAAGGTCCGCCAATCATTTGGCTGGAGACACTGAAGGATATGGCAACGAACCGCGAACAGTGGCGATCGTGTTTTCACTTTCTGTCCAATCAGGATGATTGATCGATGTGTGTTCGTACAGTTAGACTATGTATTCCATGTGTTGGTTACTAGGGCGTTGTTTCCTTTTCCCACCTGTGTAGGTCCACTCCCTGTTCATTTTGTATATTCATGCTTTCTTATTCAACGTGCAACATGGTGAGAAAGGCAGTGGTCAGTGGGGCTTGCCCTACTGTTCAACGCTGTACGATGATGATGATGATCTAGAAACAACGGCCGCAGCTCAAGCAGCAGATCCTGAGCTTGAGGAGCTCAAAAACGACAGGTGTCTGTAACTAGTGTCAGTGACCCTTCCAACTTCGGACGTAACTGTTATTTGTGATGGTTTACAGGGTCCATCTGGAGCACTACTCCCTGCCAGTTTTCGCCGACAAGTTCCTCTCAGTCTTCACAAATATTCGCAGCCTGGTGTGACCGCCTCAGTGTAACTAATCACCGAGCGATTCGTTTGACCTTGCATGAAACGCAAAGTGCGTCCTTGGGTCTGCGCTTGTCTTCAATGCCAACGCGTTAAAATAAACTGTCATACTTTATCTGCATTAGACACATTCTCTGAGCCAGATGCACGTTTTCATCACGTGCATATTAACTTCGTGAGGCCCCTTCCAGCATCCAACGGTTACGTCTACATCCTCACATGTGTAGATCGTTTCACTCGCTAGCCACAGGCCATAATTACTCCACGTCTCACCTCAGAGGAAGCTGCAGAAGCATTTCTAACTGGTTGGGTAAGTCAGCTTGATTGCCCTACCCTATCGTGACCACTGACTGCGGTTCTCATTTTGACTGTGCCTTCCACGAGCTACTGGGCACACTCGGTTGCAGACATGACAAAACGACGGCCTACCATTCTTAAGCTAATGGCATGATGGAGCGACCCCATCACCAAGTAAAAGCTGCCCTTCGTGTTCGTGATAACCCTTTATGGAGTGAAGTTTCACCGGTTCTCTTAGGACTGCGCAACACCGTTAAGGCCGACATGCGTGTTACGCCAGCTGAACTGGCTCATGGCTTTCAGGCGAGTTGGTTTATTCATTACCACCTGTGGAATTTATTACGGGGATTACGCAAAACGTTTGTCACACTAAATGCGGGTGATAAAGCCCACCCCGCCACGGGTTCAAACCCTTAACAGCTGCATACCTACCATTCTAGAGACCGCCAGCCATGTTCATCCGTGTGGATGCGGTGCGACCACCACTGCAACCGGCGTACTTTAGCCTGTTCCACGTTGTCCAGCGAAAAGAAGAGAAATACGTATTAGACTTCCAAGGCAGGAAAGAGGCCATCAGCATAGACCACCCTAAACCAGCCTTCGTCCGGGTAGAACCCGCTCTGGACACCATCCATCCCCACCCCCAATGCTCCCATCTGCTCACAACCTTCGGTTAGTCATCCTGAGTCGGTACCTGTTACTCTCACTAACGACTCTCCATTACCGGTGGCAACACCAAACTTTACAGAAGATACAGCTGCACCCATCGACAGGAGAAATCAACGCGGCAGCCAGCTGTGACAACTAACGAGGTTTGCAGAATTTTTAGTCGTTGTATAAATTCAAGTCTAATTTTCATATTTCACTCGTACATAGTTTAGCAATACATGATCGCAGGACCACGTAGTTTATCCCGACAGGAGTAACGGCAGCCTACCTTGCACTGATGTCTCCTCGGTCGAATATCCGTCCGCGCCCCGAGGCGCACCTTTCTTGCGTTTCTTGCGTTCCATCTCGTCCCGTCAGACATAACCAAATTGACTCCCAGGATACTGCACGGCTCGAGCACAACACTCATTGGGTCGCGGCTGGGCTTATTTGGCGCCGGACGCTGGTTTGTTCACCAAAGCAATAACTATTACGGACAAACGGAACTCTGGAGTGTGCTGACAACGACGAATCCAAAGACACAATCATTACTCTGCAAAATCGCAAGCAAGATCCACCCTCATTGGATTCACTGTTGAGGAGGGCGTAATTTTGCGATTGACACACAGCGATTAGTGTGAATCATGGAGAATGGCTTGTGCTGGCTTCGTTGTTGTGCTCCATTGCCGCGGGAGGCACAGAAAACGTCTCTCACCACCAAAACCGACTTACCAATCACGGATCGAAGCCAAACTGAGTCGGCCATCAAGGGTGAGACCCCTGCACGTGTCATCGATGTGGCACACAATCCCCAAGACTAACGAATTTGCTCATCAGAACGATTACCGAATTTGGTGGCGCCACTTGCTCCGTCCGCGTATACCGTCACCATGCCGTTCAGTTCCTCCAGTGCACACGTTATCTCGCTCCAACGTTTCGAATTCCACTCCTTTGTGCGCTGCCAAGTATGATCGTTATCGTGTTACGAACCGAGAAACGGGCTACAGACTATACGGGAGCAAGACCTAGGGCCTGACGTAACTTCAGCCCAAGTAGCACATTGCCCAACCCTGTTGGGCACTGCTGTGGTTCACAGCAATTGGATGGTCGATTGCCACCGCGTCCGGTGGCCACGGACCAAAAGTAAGGGCGCGTACCAGCAGTTGCTGCTTTCGGGTGCGTCACTGCCTGATTTGGTTTCGGCACGCGAATTCGTGGAGATGTTCGCCACAGGTAAGTGTTTTTAAACGTAACTCTCCTAGACAATTTCTGGAATGCCTTCGTTTTCGAAAGTGGGATATTACACGAATCGTTCATCTGCAGCACAGATGAAATTGTGCTACAAGCACTGTTTGGCCAGCGCTATCCAGTTCGCAGGAGGTAGGAAGGATTGAGTTAACACTGTTCAAAGGGTACCAACACAGTTAACGTCGGATGACAGTTTTGAAGAGGCGCGCACGTTGGTATCTCGTGAACCCTGTGGATCTTTCGAAATGCCGCCGACCCCACCAACGGTTTTGGAGAGAGCAGTTGGCGTTCCATCGTAAGACCATTATTTTATTCCCATAAAACTTGTGCACTTAGTTTATCTGACGCGATGCCGCACATCACGTCAACCCCAACTGCGGCAAGCAAGTCTCAAGCCACTGGAATTCACCGGAGTCCCTTGAAAGACTTTGGGTAACCGTAATCATCAAATGACACGAACAACTTATCATATAGTAACGCTTCTGCTTCTGCCACAAGCGGAGCGCCAATGGAGAGATTTGCCAAAGATTTGCATGAAGTTATCCGTGAGTGACTACTACATATATTCATGTATGAATATAGTTACGATGGACGATATACGCGACCGTTTGGGCAAGGTCGAGCGTGCCCTGGACGAGCTAACTGTCGCGTTGGGTGCCACGCACGCATCAGCTATGCCGTCCAAGACGCGAAGAGCCGAGGCTCTGAGCTCGCCCGATGTGTATGCCAGCAAAGTAAGTATATACATTTCAAATGAACACTTTCAGGTGACAACGCTCAAACGGTTTGCCGATTACGACCGTGCGTAGCATGCGGTTCGCATTCATCGGGGACGACGTTGCCCCTAACTGTTGTTGGCTAGGAAGCCTTCAACGAAAGGCCGTTAACGATCATAAGTTGATCGCCATCGTTAAGGGTAGGTTGTTCAAATTTACTGTCATACAAAACATCAGATGCTATAAAAGGAATGGAGCCGTTCCTCAACGAGCCAACACTTGTCATTGACAGACATAAAGCGCTGGTTCATCAACGCTCGGAATCGAGGCGAAGGAAGACGGCTATGACCGTACGCTATTCTCCTATATATGGTGTCACATAACAATTTTATTTCCTGCAAATTGCTTCGTTAAGAATTTTAGTTGTTACAGTTTACATCGGTTTATATGCTTACTCAGACATGGGATTTATTACCGGTTTCGCCGTTGTAATTAAGCAGTTTATTGAGTGGAAATTCTTTTCAGTATCTGTTAGTATGTTTGAATATATATATATATATATATATATATATATATATATATATATATATATATATATATATATGAAATCTGGTACGGAACTATTGTTCTTTAAAAGTCTCAGATTTAAAACTCACAATACAGCTTTTTTATTTCATTTGCCAATGATGTAACTAATATCAATATTTCCATGCCTCAATTTTTCAGATCCCGTGAACAGCACGAAGAAGAACCAGGAACATCCTCGCGTACGATGGACTGATGAAAAGTTGATCAGCGGTTTTTTGTAAATACACCTGACATATTTTTTTAATTACATTTATCTACATTTTTATTAAAATGGCCATTTTGCTCATATACAGGGGTAATTTAGTGGTTAAGCTCGAAAGGAAGGAGAATACTTTAATGGTATATTAGGCGATTGGGCAAAATTGGAGTTATTGGCGAAAAGGAAACAACCATTTTCCGCGATTCTTTAGATGCGTTTGGCATGCCCAACCCCAGCCCAACGCATTTCAATGTAGTTTTTAAACGTTGCGATGGCCTAGCCCAACGTTTGCCCAACCCTAGCCCAATTGGGCAAACGTTGGGCAGTGCTGCTTGGGAGAGGATCCTAAAAACTCCTGTCCAACACTAAGCAGTGAACACGATGGCAGAACCCAGCGTCACTCAAAAACTACGGTTACCAGGCCTATCAATCCTCGTGAATCGCGAAGTCGCTTGAACAATGTGTCGTCAGGCTCTGCCACCAGTTCGGCTGGCAGCGAGTTCCATAGATTGGTCACCCTCCGAGATAGACGGTACACCAGAGGGAGGCCCACCGACTGCAGTTTCTTTAGAGTTAGCGGGTGTCCCATCGTACGGCTGTGTCCGCGGAGAGGGAGCTCTGCACGTAGTTCTGGGCCGAAGTTGCCTCTGATGATACGCCTGGTGAAGATCAGGTCTCCCCGGACTCTCCGATGGGCCACTGGAAACAGTCCTGTGATCTTCAGCCGCTCTTCGTAGCTGACCCCGCGTAGCCCTCTGATAAGGCGGGTTGCGCCTCTCTGTACTCTTTCCAACTTTGCCACTTCTGCCAACGTACAAGGGGAAACCGCTGGCCCCCCGTATTCCAACCTAGGACGCACATGGGTTGCATACAGTACCTTGAGGGCGTTGAGTGGGAGATGGCCGAATGATCGAGTAATCGGCCCGAGGATCCTACACGCAGACGAACAAACTCTATCAGTGTTGTGCTTCGTTTTTAGTGACGAGGCCACCATCACTCCCAGATCTTTTTCGCAGACAGAACGCCGAAAAGGTGCCCCGCGTATATTGTACATCCCACTGCTGGACGGTGCTCCTACTGGCATATGCGCACACTTGTCGGTGTTGACTGGCAGTGACCACAGATCTGACCATCTGTCAAGGGCTTTTATGCCCTCCTGAAGAACGAGCTCGTATGCATTTGATGTAATCGTGCGCCAGATCTTAAGGTCGTCTGCGTACTCGTACTGCAAAGGTTCTACCGTTTAGAAAGTCCTCTATCCACAAAATCAAGGGATCTACTTCACCAAGAGCCTTAAGCTTACCTAATGGACGGTCATGCGGGACTTTGTCAAAAGCTTTGCTAAAATCCACGAAGATTACGTCCGTAGGGTGTCCTTCGGCCTTGGCCATCGTCCAGCGTTCTTGTGCGATTACCAAGTTTGTCAGACACGACCTACTTTTCCAAAAACCATGTTGTTGTCGGCAAAGTAGGCCGTATACCCCAATATGGTCCCGGATTCGCCTTGCCAGCAGGCGCTCCATAACCTTTCCTACCACCGGTGTTAAACCGACAGGTCGGTAGTTGACAGCCTCAGCCTTCGCCCCACCTTTGTATAGTGGCACGACGACCGCTTTCTTCCATTCTTGGGGGAGGGGGGGCTTTCCCGCTGCTAAAGACGCATTGAACAGTCGTGTGACCGGTTGGGTTAACACATCGGCCAGCTCCTTTACCACTAAAGGATGAACACCATCAGGCCCCGGGGATTGGTTGACTCTGATGGTGCGCATGGTTGCCACCACTTCTTCCTCGGTGAGTTCTTGGCACGACATTTGAGGGGCACCCACGGCAATGTGTGAGGGACGATTGTGCCTCTGTTCATGAACACACACTGATAAGTAGTGTCTCGCCAGCATCTCTGCCTTGTGTTCATCTGTTACTCCCAGCGAGTGTCCATCCTGTAGGGCTGGGATTGCAGTTGTGGTTCGCGTTCTCCGTCGCATATATGCGAACAGGCGTTTGGGTATTCGAACCGAGTCCATCGCTAACGTCTCCTCGATGGTACGTCGCTTTTCTCGCTTCATTTGGGTACACTGATTCCGGATGGTGCGGTATCAGTCAAATCCCTCTCCAGTCGCTTGGCATTGTTTCCATGCTCGGTTCCGACGCTTCAAAAGACGCCTAAGTTGCGAGTCAAACCAAGGTGGGTCTTTTGCATGCGGCCGCTGTCTGGATGGTGGAGCAAAAGTTTGGCATAATTGAAGGATTTCATCCCGGATTACTCCCCAAGCCTTGTCTATGCTGTACAATTCTGGCGCATACCACATCACTGAGGCTGCAGCCTCCCTGACCTGTTGGAACGGCAATCGCCAGACGTTGAGTCCACCCTGTGGTCTGGGAACAAACGTCGCTCCTCTCTTCCAGCTGATGGTCAACACTGCAAGGTCACTGCACCCTAGTGGCGGTAGGTACTCAATCTGATCAACATCGGAACGCCTTGGAGATATCACCAAATCTAGGATAGACGTATGTTGATCCTGGGTTCGAGTCGGCCTTCTGACGTGTTGGTATAAGGAAAGTTCCATCACCGTCGAAAGGAGCTCGCGGGAAAATGAATCCGCTCCTGCAGTGCACCGTAAGTTCTCCCAATCCACATTTGGCGAGTCACCCAAAATTAGACAGTGAACATCGCCAGCCCAACGTCTTACGCCGGTCATTATTTCTCGATGATCTGCCTCTGGGGACCGATAAATGACTCAAATCCACTGGGTGTCAACTTCACGCGACACCAAAGAGATTCTTCAAAGCCCTCCGGGTCTATCAGGCGATCCAACTGTAGCGAAGGGACGTCATCTCGAATGTACATCACCATGCCTCTTCCCCGAGCTTGGCTCCTATCAGCACGGTAAAGTGTGTATCCTGGGATAGCAACTTCCGAATCCTGCACCTCACTGGTAAACCACGTCTCCGTCAAGGCGACCAATGTTGGCGAGTGCTGAACCACCTATGCCTCGAGCTCATCTCGCTTGTTCAAAAGACTCCCGACATTAGACGACATGATAAGTGCATGTCCTCTTCTGTCTTTCCTCTCCTTACAGATCCTCATTGCATCTCCACCGCAGGGGCCGCCTGGTTGGTGATGCCGTTGAGAGTGAACGGTTCCCATCTCAGTTGAAGACGCCTCCGTCGAACACGAAAATGTCGGATAAAAAGACCTGTTTCTCCATTTGTCTGGATTTCGTGAAGCTCTCTCAACGATAACCGGTGCCTCTCTCTCTTCTCGGGGTCAAGATTTCGAAGGAGCCACTGTTTCTTTCCTTTTAGTCGGTAGGACCGCTGTAGCACCCATCGGCATTCCTCATCGGAACTCAAGACCACCTTCAGCGGACGAGGGTCACCATTCTCATTTATTTTCCATAAGCGAAAGACGGCTTTGACCTTCACATTATTTGCCAGGTTTTCCTCATTTGTGGAGAATATCTTGGCGAATATGTCCCGTAGAAGAGACATGTCGTGATCTAATCTACTTTGAGACGCCGACTCGGTTGATTCCGGCAGATTCACGACTAGGAAGCATTGGGTCCTAGGTGACGACGCCATCTGTTGACGTGGCTTTACTGTTTTTCATTGACCCATGGTTTCCGTCTGCTCTGGATCGGGGCCTGTTTCTCCGCCGGCTGCATTCGATACCTTCGGAAACAGAAGTATTGTCTTCCGAACATACAGCCACTTCGGCTTTGTCGGTGACCACGGATTTCTTTCGGCGCTGTTTCTTCACTGCCCTTGATGGGCTGTTTGTAGCGCCTGAAGCGACTTCTGCGTGGGACCTGGGACTCGTTGCCCACGGTGCCGCGGGTGCCTGATTCACCGCTGCATCAGGTTCTCCTCTTTTTCTTTATTTGCAGTGGTACAGTCTGTGCATAGAATTTGCAGGAATGTGGGGCTGCAGGAACTCAGCCACTCATATTTGTCCTTGTCGATTTTTGTACACTTTGGGTGAATCCACCCCTCTCAATAATCACACACCAGGGCTTTGACCCGAGGATCAATATTTTTCTTGCATACCAAACATGCACACTGATCATCAGAGGCAACTGAACTTATTCTTCATAAATCCGCTGATACCACAAAACAATATATATCCACGACGCACAACGGCTGACACCCGGTGTAGCGCAACTCACCTGGTAGTCTTGAAGTCTTGAAGTACTACACGGGTTCGAGGCTTTGAGCCCAATTGTCCCGGTTCTGGAGGAAATCTTTGATCTTCTGTCGGATTCACCGAGCTGAAACGAGAGTAAAAAGAAGCGTGGGGGGCGGGGGTGGCAGCGAAAACAAGATACACACAACCTCATGCAGTGTCACACTGTGGACAGTGCCTTAATCTGAGTGGGGGTGCGGCATTCATGAACATATATGCGATAAAAAACATCTATTTTGTTAGTTTTTTTTGACAAAGAGAATTATTGGGAGAGACCCAGGTAGAGGCCTAGCTTTTTCTTGAAGATAGTTTTGTTCTGCGAGAGAACAATATCTTCTGGAAGTGCATTCCACATAGTAATAACCCTATAGCTAAAAAAGTGAATCCTTAGTGAAGTGCGTGGCCTCGGTTTGAAAACTTTTCTGCTGTGACCACGGAGAGAGGAGGCTGGATAGACGGAGAAGAAGCAATCGCTTTGACCTGTTTCAAAAAGGTGGAACATCAAAAACAGATCACCTCTTACGCGTCTTACGTCAAGGGGATAGAGGTTGAGGAGTGAGAGGCGGACGGGATAAGGTAGATGGGATAGACTCCCTACTGCCTTGGTGGAGGCCCGCTGAACTCCTTCTAGGATCTCACGGTCTCGGACAAGACCAGAGTGCACTATCTGACTACCGTACTCCAGCAGAGGTCGGATATACGTGCCGAAAATTATGGGGAAATCATCCTTAAATATGCGCGGGAAGGACCTTCGAATCCTGTTTAGGACTCGAAAGGCAGACTTTCTCGAAAGTTCGCGATGATGAGAGAAGGACAAGTTACAATCTAACCAGAAACCGAGCACCTTGTGTCGGTCAACCCTTGGCAGTGTGGTTGCTCCGTTAATGGAAAACGTGTGACCAGTGTAAAGAACGAATACTGAAAATCCTTCTGAATGTTTAACGTGCTTTGTGAATTTGACTATATTTAACATTATCTTGGAAAGCTCGCTCATACACCACACATTTTCACGTTTGTTTATCCATGTGAGACATTTGAATTTGGCCTTGAACCGTTTCTGACTGTCGTGCTAGAGCCACGGGGCTTTGGACCTTTGGGTTTTACTGTGAAGTCTATTTGGCCGCATACTTGAGGTTCGTATATATTTGTATCCTTTGTGCATTTCAATTTAGTACCGTAGAAGCTACGAATCAATCTTGTTCTGGTTTAGGGATTCGTTTGAATTGGCTACGCGTTGCTCGATTTGCGAGATTTGACTTACAACCAGTCTCTCTGCCGAAAGACATGCTCACGCATTTGTCATCATTAACTGGGAGGTTCCAATCCTCGGACCAGCGTTTTGTTTCATAAACTGCAATTTGCAGTTCTTCAGCGCTTGAACTCCAGAGGGTTACATCATCTGCGTACATGGCAATGTTCGCAGGAAGGGCTGTCGGTAGATCGTTCATATAGATCAGGAAAAGAAGAGGACCTAAGACCGACCCTTGGGGGACCCCAGTTGTTACTAGGGAGGGTTGAGACAAAACATTCCCGACTTTAACCACAAAGGTGCGGTCGGTAAGGAAGCTACGTAGGATGGCCAACATGGAGCCTGTGATCCCGTATGTCTGCAGCTTATAAAGAAGAGGGGCATGTGGGACCTTATCGAAGGCCTTAGCAAAATCGATGAATACAGCGTGTGAGAGCTGGCCATCATCATAGGCTTTCGTTAGACTATCCATGACAGTAAGCATATTGGTGATGCATGACCTGCCAGGAAGTAACCCACGTTGGGACGGGGAGAGGATCTTATTTCTATGAAGATGGAAAAGAATCTCACTCTTAAGAATTCCCTCAAAAATTTCGCTAGGGATGCTAGTGAGGCTTATGGGTCTGTAACTAGAAGCAAGGTGTCTACTACCCTTCTTATAGATGGGTGCGATCACTGCTTTTTTCCAGTTACAGGGGAAAACTCCATCGTCAACACATCGCTGAAAGAGCGAGGCATAAGGATTAGCTAATGTATCCGCGGCTTCCCTGAGAACACGGGGGTGGATTAGGTCAGGACCCATAGAGCAATATTGGCTGAGCCGTCGGAAACCTTGAGCGACTGCACCAATGGGAATAGTGACGCGGTCAAGGGTAGTGGTCAGAGATAACGGATTCATGGTAGGGTGGGACGATATGGGAATGGAGCTAAAAATTGTACGGAAGTAGGAGCTGAATGCCTCGGCTACTTGGCTAGGGGAAGTGATTGGAGATCCGGCACTATCTTTGAGAGCTAATGGCGTCGGAGCTGTGCCCCTTAGACGGCGCATGTACTGAAAGAAAAATGCCTTATTGGTCCGTGCTCGATCAAGTACAGATCGTTGGACTGCATTCTGGTAGGACCTAATCTTGTCTTTGCATATGTTCCTTATGATCCTGAAGTCTTCTGCATCATGGGCAAGGCCTGTCGTTTAATATCTAGCAAAGAGGCGTGCGCGTTCGTCTAGAATGCGCCTAATGGGGCGAGGGAGGGGTCGCTAAGCGGTCTGTGGGCGACGAATTCTGGGGACAAAATGCCTATCAGCTAAGGAGATTAACTCTCTGAGATTCTCTGCCATTTCATCCGCAGAGTTACCTGGGTTAGTTAAATTTAGCTGGGAGCGAAAAAATGCACAGATTTGGTCAAAGTTGGTCCTTTTGAAGGATCTCAACATTTTAGTTTCTGACGGACGAGGAAGCCATTTCACGATATAATCGAATCCAATGGGAATGCGATCACTTTTGCCGAGGGGCGGCAAGTAATGCACCACATCTATTAGGAACCGATCATTGGTGATGACCAGGTCTAGTAGGGACGGGGCGTGGCCTGTGCGATATCTAGTCGGATCTCTTACGTTCTGCACCCATGAGTTTTTCAGTACGAGATCAAGGAGGGGTTTACCGAAAGTGATATCCAGGGCATCAGCTCTTTGCCAGTTTGTACTGGGAGAGTTGAAGTCACAAGTGACTAACAGATGGGTGAAGTCTGTATAGCTTTTCAGGGAGCCTAGGCTGTCAGTTGAATTGCATGCGGGAGGACGGTAGACAACACCAAGCAATAGGGTATCTGTCCTAGAGAGGTTAAACACAGCCCACAAACAACCAATACATGAAAAGGTAGGGGTTGTCAGTTAAGTAGGAGGAGGGATCGAATTATCGTAGTATATGATGACCCCGCCGGCACGACCTCTGCTGGAGTCCTGCCTTACTGTGAAGTATCCCGGAATGGATGTTTCGGCATCAAGTATGTCAGGGGTGAGCCAGGTTTCCGTGAGGGCTATGATCTGAGGCTCCTTATCCACTGCAAGCTGCCGAAGCTCCGGGATCTTATTCAACACACTCAGGCAATTGCTGCAAAAACATTTGAGCACATGCTCAGGAGTTGTTGCAGAATCGCCAGAGACAGCTGGTTTTGGGTTTGAGGAGGGGGAGAGAGGGGGATTTGAGGAAGGAAATGAGGTCCTGGGAGAGTCGGGGGCTGAAGATATTGGGGGGCTAGAGGGTGAGCAGACTGCTGGAGGACCGGTAGGTTTTGATGTCTAGTAACCTGGGGGGTATCAATCCAGGTGGACGGTCTACATCCTTCGGTCTCCGAAAAGGGTGGGCTGCTTTTTGTGGTTTGCCCTTCTGCACACTGCTTGATGCCCTATTCTGAGTTCTCTTGTTGGTGAGCTTATTTTTCATGACAGCACCAGATATATGATCTGGTGCTTTAACCTCCTCACTGCTTCTTTTAGTAGAAACAGGTTGCAGGTTCATGTCTGGGCTCAAGAATGAGTGAGTCTCGTCCGTCGAAACAGTCTTGTTGGCTATGATGGGGCCTGGGATGCTTTTCGTAGGCGACAGATGTTTAGTGGCACTAGGCCTACTGCTGGGAGTACTTTCGGCGACGGGAAATGGTGTCAGTAGGGAAGCGAGGGATGGTGGGCATGCAGCTCGGTCCTCAAGGCGAGTTACCTGGACAACTGGCAGCACTCTGAGCTTAGGATCGGCTTTTTGTGGAATTTTTGGCTTAGCCTTCTCACTGCGGAGCCTCAGATGAAGTGGCTTTTCAATGGATACGCACTTGAGCCCTTTAATTTCCTCCTTGAGCTTTGCGGCCAAGGAAACAATTCGTTTGGCTGCATCTGTGGAATCCATTACAATGAGAATACCGTGAACCCGGTTGGAGAGTTTGGTTACCAACCAAGTGGACCGACCTTTAAGTGGGAAAGGGAGCTTAAGGCGATTAAACACCTGGGCGTAGGTGTCATGAGGGCGATCTGAACTGAGGAAGCGGCCCCAAAGTATGACTCGCTTGGAGCAATTCTCGGTATCTTGTAAAATCTTTGCGGCGTCAAGAATTTGCTGCTCAGAAACTCTACACACCTGATCGGCTGCCTGGGACACCGGGAGGGATTTTATTGCCAAACTCCTCAGGCTGGTCAGCTTATAGAAGACGTTCGGGAGCGGCTGGCGAACGTGTCTCCTATCGGGTCTAGCAGCGAATACCAACGATATCCCCTCTATCGGACTAATAGAGAAGACGTAAGTCGGTCTACAGATGCGAGGTGTATCCTATATATCGTGGCACCGAAACAGTACCGATACGAGAAATACACCGAACGGAAAACGGAACGAAACGCGACGGCTGTGCTGAGAGCGAACCGCGAGCGAACGGACGAAAGGGAAAGTGATTTGAAACGAGGTCGACGGAAACCTCGGAAAAGTCAGTCCAGTAAAACGTAGGCAACCGGAGAACACTGAGGTCAATGTCAAACGTCAGAAAAGATCGTGGAGAAAATGGATCCAAAATGGTGTCCAGAAAATAGTCATTTTCTCAAAACGATCGAGGTCACTACAAGCTCATCCTTAAGGGTGCGGACGGTGGCCCTTAGCTCGGCTATCTCTGCAGCCTGACTTTGGACTGCACTTTTTAGTGAATCCGTTTCCAGCGCATTATGAAGGACCGTTTCTTCCGGGTTTAGGAGTGAGGCATTGGCCACGGAGGGGGAATCGCACTGCCTCATGGGGAAAGTAGCCTCATCTGAGCAAGCGGTTATATCAATAGTGAGGGGCATTGACATTATTCAGGATCCAGTCAGCACAGATAAAGATAAACTTAAATGGAGGGGGACGAGCTGTGTGTTCTAAAAATTTCAAAAACAGCTACACTCACCGAGGGAGACGACCGCACCGCTGGTGTACCGCAGTTCAGTCGCTTCGGTTCGGTTTCTACTAGGTCAGATCCGGTCAGGTCACAGGACTTGCGGCTGGAGCCGGTAAACGTCCTGTTTCTTGTACTGCGAGCCCTAGGAGTTCCCGCCGTGCTGTGACTTGCATAATACTGCCTACCACCAAAGAGACCGGTAGTGGCGGGGATTTGAACCTACTACCTCCGAGATGATAATCAAAAGCTGTAAATCACTCGACTATCACTGGTCGGATCAGGTCCTGAAGTCTAGAAGAAGTACGCAGGTACGAGGATGGGGCCCAAATGGTCCCGGATCCAGTGACTAGCTTATTGTCTTCAAGTCACCAGTGAGCTGGAAGTTAGTTCACCGGACAATTGGGGCAATAGGAGATGGTTCGAAATGTAAGTCCTGACAGTGTCTTGAAATCAGTTCGGTTCATTTTATGCAGGACAGGTAATGACCACGGCCAGTCTAGCGCACCGGAATCCTTCGATGGTATGCATGCTAGTTATGCACCCGCTACAGGCGAGTGTATTTCGTCGAACCCCTGCTAAGAATGAGAGGGAAACGGAAAACCTCACCGCGCATCAACTGCGAGAAGCACCATGCATAGTGAGTTTTCGCTGAGACAGTATGTAATGAGCGAAAACTTCGTTTAAAACATATTCCATAAAGATCGCAACGTTACCCGTCATCCATCTGGTAAACATACTCACAGCCAACTACAAGGAAATACCTTGTACCACCTGCCATCTATGACACCTTTGAAAGACTGGACGTGCTGCAGGTCCTTCATTTCACCAGACGGGCAGTTCCAACTATTTACTTCCCTGCTGCTGAAGAAGTGCGATCTAGCCACCAACCTAGCCCGGACTTTCGTGTTCTTTTTCTTCTCGTGTCCCCTTGTTCTGGGATCTAAAGCCGTTTGTATTAGACTATCAAGTCTGAGGCCAGAAAAGCCCTTCACTGCCTTGAACTTTTCCATGAGGTCTCTCGACTTCTCCTCGTTTTCCTCGAGAAAAGATTCAGATCACAGAGTCTCTGCTCGTAAGTCTTGCTCCTCTGCTCTTCTACCGTTCGCGTGACGAGATGTCGAACTTTCTCTAGGCAAGCGGCTTCCTTTTTGTAGGAGAGTGACTAAGTCTGCATGCTACCTTCGGAGTGAGGTCGTATCATAGCCATGTAAATAAGTACGAATATTTTCGACTTCCTGCAAGGCGATGCTGATTGCAGTCTAACTAGCTCGCCACGAGCCTTTTGTGCAGCAGCTTCGCACTGCTCCAACCATTTAAAGTCACTGCTCATGATGACCCCAAGGTCTTCAACCCTACCGGGTGCTACTATGGGGAAAAGCCCTTGGTCATGAGCGACAGTTGGGCTTTCTGTTTCCCTTGGCAACAAATAGCATTTTTCGGCTCTCAAGGGTAGGTCCCATTTATGCCCAGTCCAGGACGGTACCTACCTCCCTGCCCAAGTCCGCCCTACCCATAGATCCAACAATCTTCACATCATCCGCAAAAATGAAGCGACTGAATGGTGAATTCCAGGTCGTTAATAAACAACAAGAATAGGACCGGACCTTGGACGGATCCCTGAGGTACATCACTGGTGGCATTCACCAAACTGGAGCACCTGTCCCCTTCTTTGACGTAAAACGTCCTGTGGGAGAGGAAGTCCGCCAGCCACCTAAATACTGGCCCACCTATGCCGAACTTCTCCATCTTGCATGGCAAAAGGCGATGGTTAACGGAGTAGAACGCCTTGCTAAAGTCCAGGTAGCATACCTCAACTCGCCTACCCTCATCCAGTCGTTCAGTTACTTCATCTAAGAAGAACGAGGTTGGTCAGACAAGATCTATTTTCCAGGAATCCATGCTGCGCCGGACTTAGCGTGGAGCGCTCCACTAAGTGCTGGCATATATGGGCACGGATGATCTTCCCCTGGACTTTACATGGGATGCTAGTTAGGCGCAACAGCCTGTAGTTCTGCATAGCCGACTTAGGTCCACTCTTAGGTATTGCCACGTTGGCCGCGACTTTCCAGTCCTGAGGCAGCTTACTCTGATCTAACATAGACCCGTACAGCCCGCATGCGGATGAAGCTGTGATATTCGCCAACGGCTTGATGATGGCTGGGTGGATGCCATCTGGGCCCGCTGACTTGTGGCCGTTTAATTCCTGTGGGTACTTACGCACGCATACCTCGGAGAGATTTAGCTTGTTTAACCGCGTAGGAGGATGCACTAGAGCCAGATCCACTCGTACCCCACTATCTGTCCTATGAATACCACCAAAGTATCCCCCCAGGGCGTCCGGTTTTCCCGGGTCATTAGTGACAACACCATGGTCCCTAGTGGATAGTGGACCTACAGCTTTCTTTGTGGAGCCTTTCGACTGCACATAGTTGTGTGATTTTTTCGGCTGTTTTCTTACGTACTGGGCCAATTTGAGCTCAAATTCTCGCTTGGAAGTTCGCAGAAGGCTCACAGTCTCGTTTCTAAGCCTCGTATAGCTATTCCACGCTAGTTGGCTGCCGAGAGCATTGTACTGTTTCCAGCTGCGGTTTCTACGCTTGATGGCCTTGGCTATTGCGGCCTTCCACCACTTGGGTTTGCCCTCTTCACTCCCTTGTTTTGAAGGTGCGAACCCTTTCAGTAAGGCAATCAGGGATCCCTTTATGGCCTGCCAGCGGTCCTCGACAATAGCCCCTCTGTTTTTTCCCAGGTCAAACCTATAGCCCTATTACTGGGCCTGTCTATATCCATACTACCGAAATGTCTTACCAGCCTTGAGGGTACGTTAAGTTGCCCCAAGCATAGAGCTATTTTGGCATACACGCGGTCACTCTTACTCCACGGCCCCCAGTAATGCAGTCCAGACACAACGTTGGGGAGAATGTTTGGTAATAGATCCATCAAGGAAGGAGCGCATCCAGTCCTATATATGGTATTTTCCCCAATATGCTGGTGCAACGCATTGGCATGCAGCCATTCTCAGTAGGTTTCCCCTCTGATCCGGGCAAGCAAGTCTCAGCCGTCCAGTCGGTGTGCGGAAGATTGAAGTCACCCACTATAAGACACCTTTGGGCAATATGTAGCCAAATTCGCAACTGAGCCCGAGTTCAGGAGGCAATTATCAGTGAAATTCTACGGTACTAGATTATCAAATGAACAACGACATGAAACAGACAGGAACCTCAATTAAGCGATCAAAAGGGCTCAGAAAACGAGAACAGAATTGCGGCGTGCGGGAAAGGAGCACGTGCTTCGTGCAGGTCCAGCATAAGGATATGACAGAGCAACACGCTGGGCGCGAAGAAACGATCGTTGGTTCGTAAAAACATGCAGCTCATAAAACAAGCCAATCGTGTACATAAGTCAGTGACGTTAGGAAAATATGGAACTGCAGTGTTTTTGGGAGGATTTTTCCACGACCGGTCGTTACACGCCCTCCAAAATCCTCCCGAATCCTGGCAGAGTCAAAGGTTTGGAATAAGGGTACTGATTCTCCCTACCTACCCAGACCCTGCTCTCAGTGCGGGTACCTAATACCTTGTCGCCAACGTTCTATTCACGATTGCACTCGAGCCGGTGGCCTGACCGACGCGCTGGCACTCTGCGTCTTTCGTGTGAAAGGTGATCTTTGGCGGGCGTGAAGGAGGAACATAGGTGCTGTCCTCGGGTGAGCCGTTGTGCCTCGGCCGCGTGTGCCTGTTGAGTGCGTGTGCGTGTGGGTGTCATGGGTGAGGTCGCACTTTGGTAGATGGGCAAATAGTAGCAACCATCACTTAAGGGAGATAACTTCCATAATGTCAGTGATAAGCGAGGAACAATCAGCCCCGCGGCGTGTGGTGATGGAGCTCATGAAGTATAAGCGTGTATTATGTAAGTGTGAATAATAATAATAACGTTGGTTTATTTCGGGGACGCCCGAAGCATGACGGGTGCATGACCATGTTTATACGAGTGATGGAATGGACACATAATCCATGAAAATGTGGAGATTTGCATGAAAAAGTAGGATAAAAAGGCTCAGGAGGGGGAATTAAGTGAGACGAAATATGATAAGTATGTGCACACCATAGAAAATATGGAGAGTTTAATTGAACTCAGGGGCGGATTAAGGCGGAAGCCCGGTGAGTCTGAAAGTCATAGTCAAGCGGGGAGTGTGACTGGTCTGGGTGGAAACATCTGGAGGCCGGCTAATGTACAAGAAGAAGGCTAGAAATCGCTACAAGAAACTGCGGCAGCGGGGGACTACGGAGAAAAAAGTAAGATGCACAGCAGTGGATTAGATATCGATGAAGCGATAATACTCTGTATAGGATGGTCGGCAGACAGGGCACAAAACTCATCGTGAAGCAGGAAGCGAGCAATACAAAATGTAGAGGGTGGACAGAATGACAAAAATGATTCAGGAGGATTGGATACGGTAGATGTGAGGCGCAGATGTACGAGGGGTGGATGCTTGTCATGACCGTCGGCGGGATGATAGTAAGAGAAATGGCCGGTGAGGAACTGCAAGATGCAGAGCGAATGCACATATACATATACGTGCAAGTATATATATATAATGTATATATGTATACATATAAGAGAAGCAGGAGCAATAACAACGGGGTCCCAGAATTAAATCATCAGTCACTGGGAGGGGCAGGTAAGGTTAGATCAAGTTGTTTTAGAATTAACTTTGGAATATCGTGTTGAACCATCTTCATGACACATGGGCTTGGCGGCCCAGCAGAGAGAGAGAAAAAAGGAATGTGGAACACAGAAGAGGTGACGGCTGTGAGAAGCAGTTCATAGAAGAGGGAAGATGAAGGATAGGGTCGAAGAGAACAGGTAAGAATGGGTCTAATTATTTGATCAGTGCAGGTGCAACATGTGGGTACGGACCAGAGGAATCGGGTAGTGACAGATCAAACCATCTGGAACTGCAAAAGAACACCATGACATAAAGTTGTCTTCACAATCGGTGGAACATGGAAAAGCAGACCAAACTGGAATGTACGCAGAAAATGCCTGTAGCGAACAGTGTACTGAACAGGAGATTAAAGCAATGAGCAGGGAGTTTTAATATGCGGATTGGTCATGAGTGCGGGTGCGACTGGTTAGTAAGGGCATTGGGCATGAGGAGGGTGAATGAGGAGTGAATTACTAAAACAACAGGCAGTGGGGTATAAGAATGCTGTCAATGGGCATTATGAGCAAAGGGTAATGCCAAGTGAATATAGAATAGAAGCTGGCAACGACTGCAGGTGGAAAAAAGAGATTTTAGTTGGAGTCGGCAGAGAAGAGTGCTTAGGACGACAGAGACCCCATGCAATGAGAGGTGATATAGTGAGAGGCGATAGGAGGAAGGACAGAATGGGTAGATGTGCATACCGCGGTAGAGGGACAAAAATTAAAAGTGGTAACAGATGATAAGAACTATGGGTGAACGCACGGTGGCGGAAGAAGGATGGGTAGCATGCAGTTATCAGCCAACAGTATTGGAAGCGGTTATTCGAGGAAAGTTAGAGTATGCGATCCACAACTGGTGCTAGTGGGTGGGACTGGTCGTGTGCTGTGCACCCAACCTGAAAAACACTGTGTAGTGAACACAGGAGGTGTGATCCACCAGCCTAATTGCGCTCGCACATCGTTGCAGGTGGCCTGCGCGCCCGACGTGTGCCGGCCATAGCGGTGGATCTGACCTCGCCCCGCACTATTGAGTTGGCACGAATGGTCATCGATAATTGTACAAGGGCAAAGCGACCGCGATAGGGGTGCGTGATCCAGGAACAATTGACCAAGACGTGAGACCATGGACAGCAAGGCCAACGGGAACGGCGAGTGGTAGACCGCCGTGTAGCAATATTATCCAGGTGTACCTGCCAGGGAGGTAGTCAGTACAGTGCCCGAAGTGGTTGGCCTTCATCGAGGATCACTCGAAGGGGAAAGGGGATAGAGAAGCGCAGTCTGGGTGTGCCCCAGCTGAGGAGCAACGGAAACTGAGGAGAGAAAAAATTTAAGTGCTGGAGAACAGATGAACGTGAATGATCAACAGGGTTATCTTATGAAGGCAGGAGATAAGTTTGCTGTGGATCAGGGATGACAATGGCCGTAGTTCGCAGCACTAAGGGAAAAGGTGTCGGGCATGGGGCATAACTATTGGCCTGTGGATCAGAGGCAGTAGAGTTACAGTGTGAGGCCTCTTTCAAAAACCAGATCGATGGAGACGAACTCATTGGTGAGCGATATAGCATTGGTGACTGTTAAGTGTGACACAAGTGCGCGCCTAAAAGCGAACATTGAGGAGGCACCGCATAAGCTAAGGGGAGCTTATTTCAGGACTTGGAATAGGCTGACAGAAAGAATCGTGACTTCAGGCTGAGATTAGAATGAGGGACAGTGAGAGAGAAGGCATGATGTCGGACGGCGTAGGAGCCGGGGGCCGCAAATGAGATAGGGTAGGAGGTGTAGGCCTGGTTATGGATTGGCCTAAAGAGGAAAATAAGGTTGAGCCTCGCGTGGCGAATCCACAGAGGCTCAATTTGTAAGACCTCACAGAGCTGGTGGTAAGTTAGGGCTATGGATACACCCAACAGCGTTTTGGTGAATGTACGCTAAAATTTCTCAAGAGATGCAGTGGAGGAACGTGGCCAGAGGCTGGAGGCTATCGGACAATATTCTAGGAGCGGCCTCGCATGTGAGAGATACATGGAGAGACGACTGGCCGATAGTAGGAAACACCGACGTATCAGGCCTGGGGTTTGCTTAGCTTTGGTGATTTGGAACGATGCTTGTTCTTAAAAGTTAAGGGAACAAGAGTAGCGCACGCCAAGATCGGTAAACTTGGTGTGTATGGGGATGGACAGGCCGTCCAGGCAAATTTGGCCGAATGGTACAGTGCAACTATAAGGTAGGAGGAAGCTTTTCTCCGCGAAGAATTTTCTTGAACCACGAGAGGCACCAGGTTTGGAGAACGTGTAAGTCACGCGATATGTTGCACAAAGTCACGGATAGGTTAATAGGGAGGAAGGAGTACATTGTTTTTATATCGTAGGCAAAGAGGGAAGGGGTATCGTGGCGAACAGAAGAGAAAATGTCATTGATATAAATAAGGAATAGCAATGGGCCTAAGACACTGCCTTGGATGACGCCGCTAATAATGGGTTTGGCGGGAGATAAGTAGCCGTCAACGAGCACAGCTTGTGATCTCTGAGAGTGACAGGAGGATAGCCGGGAGAGGAGAGGGTCGGTAATACCAAGAGGCCGGATTTTGGCTAACAGATGCATATGTGGAATATAGTCAAAAGCCTTAAAAATGTCGAGGTACAGGATAATTACTGAGTTGCTGGCGTCGGCAGCAGACGATAGAACATTGGGAAAGTCTAGCCGACAGAAAGAGCAGGAACGGGAGTTCAAGAAACCATGCCGACCACGGTTCAGCAGGTTGCTGGATAAAAGGCACTGAACAATGTCTTTTGATAACACTCTCCATGATTTCGCAGACTACTGGGGTATGGTTCATTGGCCGATAGTTATCTGGGTCGTGTAGTGCACCCTTTTTGAAGTGCGGAATTATAACGGAGGTTTTCCACTGAGGCGAGACAAAACTGTGAAGCATGGAGGTGGTGAATATATTAAATAACAATACGGGGAGGTCAGGTCCACCAAAACGGAGAAGGGTCGGTGGGAGGTTTAATAAAGGGAACCGGTTTTTAAATTTCTAGGTGGATGAAGAGAATCGATGAACGGGAGGCGGAGGTGCAGGGGTGGATTGTGGGAGGAGGGGTACCCGGGGCAGTTCACGAGGGAGGAAGAGAAATGCTCATTGAATGCCTCAGAAATAGATGCTGGGTGTAACGTACATGCGCGGGAACCCTCCCTACCCGTTGTAATATCCTTGTATTGTTGAGACTATGCTCTTTATTTTGTTAACCCTCGAACAAGTACCACGTGCATCAATCACTACACTTCAAAACTTGTTTGTATTTTGCTCATGTGAAGTGGCATAATTTTGATTCGAACTTGGACTGGCGTGACGGTGGTACCTGACATTAGCCTCTGTTGAACTCTGGTCCTCGTTGTTAGACGTTGTGGGCGTACAGTTGAGTGTTGTACATATTTATGTGCGTACAACTTGTTAATCCAGTGCCGTAGAAACTACGAATCAATCTTGTTCTGGTTTTCGGATTCGTTTTGAATTTTTCACGCGTTACTCACAGTCGGAATAACCATTACAGTACTCAACTTGGAATCTCCAGGAAGAAGTCAATCGGAAATGCCAAGAAGAAGACAAGTGCAAACCGAAGCTGGACAGGAAGTAGCCCGGCAAGTCCCTGGGGTATTTTTGGGTGATACTGATTCCTTGGATATCGCTAGGTCTACTAGTCCTGTCAGTGCAATTTCATGCACTTCAGTTAGTGGTATAGAATTTAAAGAAGATTATATCTATCGACTGAGAATATTTGAGTTAGAAACTCAGATTAGGCAGGCTAGGGAAAAAGCGGAATCTGACAGGAAAGGTCAACTCGAGAGACGGGAGCGAGAGGCGACTTTTGAGACCACAGAGCATACGGCCATCCATCCTAGCAGTTCCGTAGAACGATCAAAGTCGACTTGTACCAGTGTAAACCACGCTATTGACTTACCAAGAGTGGAATTGTCCCCATTTGACGGGAGCGCAGAAGAATACTCTAAGTTCGTTAAACAGTACGAGAACTTTGTGGAAAGGAGAGTATCCGATCCAGGACAGAGATTCTTGTATTTACTGCAGTACTGCCGTGGAAGGGCCAGGGAAGCAATCGACGGGTGCTCGATGCTGGATCCCGAAGAGGGTCACACTTGGGCACGTGAAATCTTGAAAGACCTACTTAAGCAACTATTTAAAGTCGCCCGGAATTTGATCGATGGTGTACTATCAGAAGCACAGCTTTCCAAAGGCGAGTCGGGCTCTCTAGCCAGTTTGGTGATAAAAATGCAGAACTGCAGCATCGCATTGAATCACCTAGATTACCGATCGGACTTGAAAGCACTGCACACATTGGAGACCATAGTGCGCATTTTACCCACAGAACTGCATGGTAGATGGTCCGAGGAAGCCGAAGGGATCAGTAGATTTGGGCGAGAAACCACGTTTGAAGACCTGACGCGGTTTGTAGACCGTCATTCCCGAATAGCAAACAGTCGTTCAGGTCAACTTGTGCCCGAGAAAAGCAAGTTACTTAGGATTACGACGGCACAAAGCTGGACCAGGGAACCAAGTAGAAGCCAACCATGGGCAAACACACACGCATTACCTCGTGAAGGTGGAGGCTTGCAGGTGTATAAAGTTTGTGGGGAGCCTCATCGCCTAGCGGAATGCCCTCGCTTCCGCAACGTAAATGTCGACGAACGATGGGAAATGGCTGAGACTAGACACGTGCTTCGTCTCTCCCAACGATTCACATCGAGCAGCGGCGTGCTGAACGAAGCCCAGTTGTAGTCAGGATGGATGCCATGGGAAGCACCATTACCTACCACACAAATGCCAGAAATTGAATGCCAAAGAAACCCCGAAGCCGAATGCGATCTGCCCAGTGTCTCGCTCTACTAACAAGCCCTTTCGCCTGGGAGTAATAGCAGTCGGCGTAGAAACCCCAGTTGGGGTCGTAAGAGCATTGGCCTTCGTAGAAAATGGCTCGGATACCACTCTAGTAAGGAAGGAAATTGCACAGGGATATGAGATCAGAGGGAATCAATCTCTATTAGCGGTGGGCACAGTGAGTGGAACCCAGGTCATTCAGTCGACCAAACTGCATCTACAACTCGGTTCCTTGGTGAACAACGACAGGGCAGAAACTCTAAAAGCATTCACCACAAAGGACCTGCCGATGAGAGCACCTCAGTCAGTGCAATCGATTCTGACTCAGTGGCCGCATCTCGACGGGGTTACGATCGAGGAGTGGCAGAGTAACGAAATTGATCTGCTGATCGGTTGTGATGTACCGGAAGCGCATTGGGTCCTGGAGCAAAGAATAGGAAGCCGCAGAGCACCCTATGCTGTACGCACTTTATTCGGCTGGACTCTATATGGTAGTACAAATGGAAGATGCGGCAAACAAATTCAAATCAACTGCACTTCGGTAGAAACGGCGAACATTGAACAAGCATTCCAGCAGCTGTATAACGCCGAATTTGCCGACCTGGACATTGATAGAGATTTCCCATTACGAGAAGATAGGTCGGCTTTGATAATGGTAGCCGAGAACGCTAAGCATGTAATAGATCGTTTTGAGGTTCTTTCCCCGCGGAGACCCAACATGAAACCTATGCCAAACAGCCGAAAAATGGCCCCGAAAAGATTATGCTTCCTCAAAACCAGGCTTATTCGAGAACCACATTTAAGTATGGAATACAGGCGAGCCATGCAACATAACATAGGAGTGGGTACAGCAGTAATCAGAGCAAATTTGAGGTAGTAGCTACCTCATCACCCGGTCGTGAACCCAAGGAAACCGGGGAAGGTCAGGGTGGTTTTCGACTGTGCCGCGAAATGTCAGGGTGTGTCACTCAACGACCATATACTACCGGGCCTATACTGGACAACACCGCTAGTCGAGGTTTTATGTCGTCTTCGGCTAGGAAAAGTGGTCATCGCTGCGGACATACGTGAAACGTTTCTACAAGTGAAGATGCCCGTTGAAGATAGGGACGTCTTTCATTTTCTGTGGTGGCCTAAAAACGAGCAAATCGTGCACCTGACGGGTAAAGGCTGACCGCGTATCCGTTTGGGACGGCATCATCCCCCTCCCGTGCTAATTTCGCCCTCCGGGAAACCCTACGGCGTTTCGGCGGCACCGGCAATTTGCTAGGAAAAGCAATGCACCACTTCTACGCGGACGATTTTCTGTGTTCTTTTGACGACCCAAATAGTGCTATTCTATATATGACCGAACTGATCGCCACGCTAAATGCCGGAGGATTCAACCTCACTAAGTGCACTTCAAACAGCCAGAGGGTGCTCAATGTCCGAGAAAAAGGAGTGTTCTAGGGAGCTTTTGAGATCCTCTTCACAAACGGAGCGCACGCTTGGTCTTCAATGGAAACCCGGAGGTGACGAATTCATATTCACTCTGGACCTACCCAAACGACCAGCCACACGGAGTCGAATCCTATCATCAGTCTCAAGCCTCTATGACCCCCTAGGTTTTGTTTTGCCATGGCTGTTACCGAGAGAGTGCTTGCTGCATTCGCTGTGCCTGAGAGGGGTGGGTTGGAACGAACCTCTCCAGGATGACGACGATAATCAATGGCGCTACTGGGTGCACAGCCTAGATCAACATAGTGAGATCAAAATACAAAGATGCTTGACAGGAATCAGGTGCCCAAAAGATGCCTAACTGCACTTATTTTCTGATGCCTCAGAAATAGGCTACGGGATGATGGCTTACGGCTGCTGGGCGGACAAAAATGGTGGGATGCACAGTCAGATATTATTCTCAAAGGAGAGAGTGGCTCCACTGAGAACGGTGTCGATTCCAAGGCTGGAACTGACGGCAGCAGTACCGGCCGTGAAAGCCGCGAGGCTGATTAGGAGATGCTTTGATCGGACAAAATGAGAACCAAACGTTTGGACGGACTCGGCCACGGGCACTACATTACATAAACAACATTACTGCTCGCTTTATCACCTTCATAGCAAACAGACTCACTATAATCCATGACACAACTAAGACCGATCAATGGCACCATGTGAAATCCGCCAGTAACCCGGCCAACTTCTGCCCAAGGGCCTGAAAACACTAGAGAGGTTGCGGACGTGGACAGTGGGACCGGACCTTCTAACTTCAGCTAAAGAGGTGTGGTCAATGCTACAATGCCTAAGCCTCGGCAGTGGTGGGTGCATTCGGCAGTGGTGGGTGCATAACTGGTGTGCATACCATCGAAGGAATTCTGGACGCTCGATTGGCCGTGGCCATTACCTGTCCTGTGCAGACTGAACTGAACTGAACTGAACTGATGATGACGATATTGAGACCAAAAGACTGACAATGGCTACAAACTCCACGGGAAGTGTAAGCCTAATAGAAAAATTGTGCCACTTCCCCAAATGGGCAAAAATGTTAAGAGCCGTGGTCTGGTGGACACGGTACAAAGTATTCTTATTGAATATGAAAGGCGCAAGACCACAAAACACATTTAATGTGGGGACGATACTACCGGGCAAGCTGAATCAAGCTGAACTGGACGTTCTACACCTACTGCAGCTAGATGCTTTCCCGTTCGAGGCCCGCGAGCTAGCCAGGATAAACGATAACACCAAAGGAAGCAGGCTTTTGCGCAGCAGTATCCAAAGACTAAACCCCATTTGAGCCAACGGACTACTGAGAGTTTGAGTGCGGCTGATGAATTCAAATCTAGAGTACGAAACAAAACGCCCATAATAATCCCTGTTGACCGCTACATAACGAGATGCCTGATAGACCATGTACATCGAGAAGAGGGACACGCAGGTTTGAATCACTTATTGAACAATATAAGCCGACGATTTTCGGTGACGGAGGGACCAGTGACGGTCAAGCGAGTCATAGGCAACGGCATTATTTGTCGTCGCCGGAGAGCGGTAGCAGGCCAACGAATGATGCCCCCTTCCAGCCACAAGAGTTCAACCGGGATGGTGCCCGTTCGTGGAAGTTGGCGTCGACTGCTCTGGCCCGTTTCTCGTACGACAGCAAAGGTGCACCTAAAAGAGGTATTTCTGCTTGATAACATGTTTACAATCCAGAGCAGTTCATCCTGAAGTAGTGCATAATATGACCACCGATTCATTTCTAATGGCCTTTCAAAGGTTCATCGCGAGGCGCGGCGTCCCCAAGAACGTATACTCAGACAATGGCTCGAACTTCGTTGGAGCTCATAAGGAGTTAGAGAAATGGTGGAACCACCTGGACCACGCCAAAATACAAAACAAGACCGTAGCAAATGTGATAGAATGACACTTCAACCCACCTTATGCCAGTCATCGCGGTTGGGCTTGGGAAAGGCTGGTACGATCGACTAGGAAAGTACCAACGGCCCTGACCCCACAATAAAACCTCGATGACGAGAGGCTGACTACTTTACTAACAGAAGTAAAACGCATATTGAACAACAGATCGTCCCAGACCCGGAAAACGAACCGGCTCTCACTCCAGATGACCTGATGTTACTGCGGTCAAACGTAGGAGCAATCACACCAAAAAACCCTAGTGGAAGGTTTATCGTTGGATGGAATCAAGTGGACCACCTGGTACAGGCTTTCTGGAAACGTTGGACGAGGGAGTACTTACTGACACTGCAGCTTCGGCAAAAATGGATTCCCAAAGAAAGATCGTTCAGACATGGCGATGTCGTCATCCTCGTGGAGAGTCACTTACGTGAGGACAATTGGCCGGGTGGAATGATCAAGGACTGCCGTAAAGAAATCGATGGCCTCGTGCGCATGGTGGTGGTGAGAACGAACAAAGGAGACGTATTGCTAGATACCCATAAGAAATGTCTGCTTGAGGGCGACAATGGTGAGGGCGAAGTCGACGCCACAGACCAAGCCAAAACCACGTCTGCTGGTACTAAATGAAGCTGAATTTGTTTATTTATTCCTCATGCTTTCTCCCGTAGGTCCCAACCATTCACACGGTTTTTGAAGCATATTTGTGTCTAATTTCATACTGTGTTCATGATTTATTATGGAGTTAGTTGTCGAAACCCTAGTTTATCACACGACACGACGTTGTTTGTGAAGTAGCGAAAACTCTTGAACAAGCAGTTACTGACCATTTGTATAAATATTTTTTTCGTGACCTATCTGTATTATTATTGAACCTTAGTCCAAGTGGATATAAGTTGTGAGTCAAACATACTTCTGACGTGATAACACCACGCGTTGAGCCCCTGATTTTCGAGTACCCTGTAGCCATCTCGATTTTTCATCAAGAATTCTCAGTCTTCTCCTTGCCACGTACTTTACTCTTGTTCGGGCAGCCTTTTCCTCCACATTCTGCCATCTGTCTACTCATCTCGATCATATCGAAGTCTTCTTTCGCATAAGGATAACGTCGTATCATTCTCAGGAGAAACTCTAAGACGTCGAGAGATGGAGCATAAGCTTAAGAAACCCGCAAACGTGTCTGTGACTGGCCAACGATAATCGAAGCCCATAGCGACCTACGCATGCACTGGCTTAGGGTCTAGGTAGGATGAATCGAATCAGCACCCCCATTTACTCCTTGGATTTTGACCGTTCCACGGGAGGATTTGGTGGGTGGTGTAGCCTGCATGCGTGGAAACCCTCCCTACCCGTTGTAATATTCTTGTATTGTTGAGACTATGCTCTTTATTTTGTTAACCCTCGAACAAGTACCACGTGCATCAATCACTACACTTCAAAACTTGTTTGTATTTTGCTCATGTGAAGTGGCATAATTTTGATTCGAACTTGGACTGGCGTGACGGTGGTACCTGACATTAGCCTCTGTTGAACTCTGGTCCTCGTTGTTAGACGTTGTGGGCGTACAGTTGAGTGTTGTACATATTTATGTGCGTACAACTTGTTAATCCAGTGCCGTAGAAACTACGAATCAATCTTGTTCTGGTTTTCGGATTCGTTTTGAGTTGGTTACGCGTTGCTCACAGTAGCAATAACCTGTACACTGGGGCAGTGGCGGTAGATGAGCCGCAGATGAGGAATTTGGGCAAGGTAAGATTGGAGTGACTGGACCTTTTACTAAGGAGGTTGGACAGGTAGTCAGCTTTGTTGGGGTGTGCTAGGGCGATGGTCTCTCGCCTTCTCAGATGTGAATCGGCCATGATACGCAGCTTCAGTTCTTGCCGGTTCATGCTCATAAGAATAGTAAAGACGCGTGACCTAGCGAAGGTAAGTTGCAGCTCAGCCAGCTTACGCTGTAAAAGTGGCAAACGTGAGCCGCTGGACTCGGGGTGTGCCTCGGCGCGTGGGTTAGCGGTACGTAAGCAGTGTGGGAGGTTGAAGTAGAGTTCACAATAGTCAGGGAATCAGAGGTGAGAAAAAATGTGTCCCAGTAAAAGGAACGGATGATCACTGGTTGTAGCTACCAAAACGCTCAAGTCCTGGTCCTGATGAAGCCCGACCAACGATTTAATTATCGATTCGCCGACTAATAAGCTTCACTCGTTCTGGATAGCACCTTGGAGCCTCAAAGCAACGCGTAGCCCAAATCGACACAGAACCCAAATCAAGAACACGATTGGTCTGCAAATTATACGGTACTATTAGCGAGTAAAAAATGAGTACAAACACGATCATACCTTTGACAGTGAGCCTCAGTCACTATCCAGCCAAAAAGGTAGTCAAAAATAGGACAAAACTCTGTAAAAAGGAGAATAGTTGTCCTGAAAGAGTAAATAATAAATACCTGTCCTGAAGTCCAAACGAATAGAACAAGTTCTCCACGCTTAATCAGGCCCAAAGGACAATTTTCTGAGCGTGGCAGCCAAAGATCAGCGTAAACGAGCTGAACGTCTACGGCCAGTCGACGTGAGCGAGAGAGTGAAACCGAGGAGTAATAAAACAAAACTGTGTTGAATCAGTGCATCTCGCTACCTTACAAACTGTCCTCAAAGTGATCTCAGTAAGAAAGCACAACTGTAAAAAGTAAAGTAAAAGCACCAAGCGTGGAACAATTGTCAACCATAAAACAGTATCAGCATGAATTAGGTTAGAGAAGGCAGTCCAGAATTGGTCATAGAGTATAGGAATGTGAGCAGAAGAGTAATTTTTCAAATAACATTGACATGACACTGGTACTAGGGGCCAGTTAGATGGGCGGTAGGAAGTCGGAACACGGGGAGAAGACTGCGTCAGGTGGGAACAGCTGAAGCAGCTGAACTTGCTCCTGACAATGCGGTGGTCACCACCTGGGAGGTGACTATTATCCTGGGTGGTCGTGTCAGGAACATCAGTGGAGAATTCTGGGTCCAGGATGTTGTTCTCCTTTGTAGGCAGGAGACATGTTGGGTTCATCCAGCAAGACGGACACAGGAAAGGAAGGTGGAGAGGGCGGGAGGGGGGCGTATTAGAGGATCATCAGATTGAAAGAAGATTGAAGCCACCAGCAATAATTTTTGCACTGGAGGGATAGTCAAGCGCAGCATTGAAGAAATCCACGGCAGAGTCAAGTTTTGCAGGCTGCAGACCCGGGGGGAAGTAGACGCAGCCAAGGAGGAGGTTCTGGCCGGAGGAGTGAATAGATAGCCATAACGTATCCTCAATAAAGAGAAAAGAGGGGTGGTCGATAACACTGGCGTGGATAGTGCATTTGACAAAGGCTAAACAACCCCCTCCACGCCTTGACTGGCAGGTGTTCGAGAAGCATTTATACCCAGCTATGCGAACAAGGTCAAGCGGGGCATCATCTGACAGCCAGGATTCAGTTACTAGTATAACGTCAGCGTTTGAGGTAAATGCCAGGGATCACAGATGCGATATTTTACTAATTATTGATCGAGATTCAATACGACCTAGTAGGTAGGGGTTCAACGTCGATGTGCGCAAAGCATTGATACCAGGTGCAAGACTATTTGGGGCCGATGTGGTGTTAGGAGTTGGGCCTCGGTGGGGATAGGGCGTCACTAGAAGTGTGAGGGCGGGCAATGCTGGATGGGGGGCAGAAAAAAGGCAAAGCTTTTGAATGGGCGCCGTCGATCGCTGTGGATGATCAATACTGTGGGTGTGCAACAGACCGCTGATGTGGGCCGGAGAGGTGTCACGTGGTACAGGGGGGGCACGGTATGGCAAAGTGAGGGGTTCGGAACATCTGTCGAAGCTGGGTGGACGGGAGGGAGTGCATAGTGTAGGGTACTAAAGTACGTGACATCGAGGAAGAAGCGATCAGTGACCTGGGTCCGCGAAAGTTTATCGACATGGTCCGTAGGATGACTAGCAATATGGCCACGGGCGTGGAGGGCACCGATGAAGAAAAATAACGAGATATTGATTGCAGGCAGCCCACCTGTTGGCAGAATCAGTAAAAGGCAGTTAGGTCGGCGTGTGGGTGGAGGTATGTGGGAGAGTAGCTGGAAGGTAGTGTGGGGTGGGGAGTGGGAAGGGAGTGGCGAAATTTGGACAGGCTTGGAGACTCGCAAAGGGCAAGGGGGCCGGTGAGGGGGGGGGTTGGGCGAGGAAGAGGGATGCAGATACGAACCTGGAGTATCCGATAAAGTACTTAGGTGGTACTTCAGGTTTAGATGGGGGGTTGGTGGAGAGGAGTAGAGGGGAACAGCGTAGGCGTGCTGTGGCTAAAGTGTGGGGGAATGGTGCCTAGGGGACAGGAAGGGATATAGGGTAGCAACGGAGATGGAGGATTGGTGTGACCCATTTGATCAGAAAGAGTCAAAGACAGTGGAAGTGGGTGCGGGGCAGTGGAAGGTGAGTAGAACTGGCATGGCTGTGAAGGTTACTCCTACTAATGGGGACGATGGCGTTGGACGAATCTAGATGGTGGCCCAACCGGTTTCCTCTCGGAGGGTCCGAGAGTACGCTATAAGCAGATGCCCATTGAGAATGGGAGCTAATGAGTGGAGTGATTGGTTGAACAAGTGCGGGCCTGGTAGGAGTACCAGGTAGGCTCATGAGAAGATTGGAGCAGCTCTTATGAGGATAACTACGAAGTCTTGCGGCCAAGATAGCAGCTGGCGGGTAGTTGGTAGAGTCGTTAGAGCGAGAGTGGTGGTTGATAACACTTATCAACGGCTCAGAGGACGGATGGGAAGTGGTACGGCGGGGGCTGATAGTTGTACCAGGGCCTCGTCTTGGCTCTGAAACTATGATGGGGGAGTGCGGGTTTAATACTGAAGTGGAGTGCCTCTTGGGGCTTGTGGTCGGGAGGCAAAAGCTACTGGAGGTAGAGGCTAGCGGGGGAGATGATAGAAAAGGGCGTTCATGCGGAAGCGGAACCGGGGGTGGGGAGTCAGACATATCTCGGTCGATAGTTTGCGGGTAGGCAGGGTAAGGCGCTAGGCTTGCCTTTGAATTCTTGCCAGTGCGGCTCTGGGTAACCTTCATGTCGGTTCCAGTGGGGTCAGCCTGCACGGGCAGGTCAGAGTTGCTTCTCAGCGAGCGAAGTATTTCCCGTTGGAGAGAGAGAGCTATCAGGGAATATCTTTATGTCCCTGTACGGCTAAATGGCAGCAATTGTCGACTTGTTGCTATTGAGCTCTCTAGCTGTTAAGTCGTCCATGAATTGGAATAGCAGGGGGCAACTATTTCGCCGGGAGATTTTACTTAGCCTCCTGCAACGGCGTCTATAGCGAGCCGTATTTAACGAACTGAGTATGTTGCCTTTCACTGAGGAAAGTGGTTAGCCGTCTGGAACACTAAAAACCACTGCTTTCTTGGAGTTGGTAATGTCGTGGTATATTTCAGTCGATACAGAGTCGAGGAAGTGTCCCACCGAAACCAAGTTCTTGGGCGATGTGGCAGCTACAGGATCAGGGAGTAACCAGGGTGAAACCTCTGAAAGGATCCCAGCAATAAGCTCGACCTTGGTTGTAAATTCTACGAAACTCTGCTCCAGGACTTTTGGACTATTAGAAGCTTCACCGTCGATGGTAATGAGGGCGACAGAGCACGGCCTAATTTCTGGGGGAGGTTGAGTGTGTTTGGATTTGCCAGCTTTAGCAATAAGGATTTTCCTAGCATTTTTTGTGGACCGGGGTGGCATAATAATTAAAGATGTATGACGAAGGTGCGGAGGTAGCAGAAATTCGGTCAGCTAGCCAGAGACAAGCCAAAGGTCTGAGTAGACCATGGGTGTACGAGTGAGCAATATGTGCGTACGTCTAGTTATAGTTATAGTTATAGTATATTTCTTGACCGTGGTCAATACACATGCACAAGGCAAGATCAGAGTATACAGCAATACATGTCAATGTGAGGTATTCACAAATTCTAAATTTATAAATCACAGCAACCGAAATACAACAGTAAAGTCATGTAGTGTTTGAGTAAACTAAAGTGGCAATGGTTGAGGCGGGAATTTCGAATCGGTTTCGAAATCGCTGGGGCGCGGTGTGGTTAGCTGGACAGTCGTGGAATTGCTGATATAAGCAACAAATGGACGGTCACTAACAAGTAACCGGGCGTAAGAGATGCAAAAGAACATTGTTAGAAGTAAAGCAAGCGTGGGGCTTTCAAAGTGCAGCCAGAGATACCAGCGGGATATTGGACAATGATCCAGCATTGGGTAACTAATTGTGGAGGAAGCATGTGAAACAAAGGCAAGTGATTCAAAGGTGATAATAAAACGGACCTTTTGTGCAGGTGATTACAGTGTCATATGGAAATTCAAATGAAGGCGAAAAGCTTCGCAGGGACTTCAGTGAACTTTTGAAGAGCATGAATGGTGTATGGACATATAACGGACTATTAAAGAAAAGAAAAGCCGTCAATGAAACGGATTAGTGGAGACAAACGTCAATGGTTCGGCTAGGCAGGAGTTGGAAGAGTGTAAAATGTTTTTTTGTATTTGATAGAAAATTGGTAATCAAATTATGGTTGGCTGCAGATGGCTGGTATTCTGTTCCGTTAAGACCTTGGTTGCAGGCAGAATGTTGTGGGAAGCAGGTAAAAAAGGGCTGGTTTGACGAAGTTGACAGCTGCGAAGGCTGGGTTCCGGCCATTGATTTCGTACTCTGCGATCCGGTGAGACTTTCATGAGGTCTTGTTAATCCATGTACGGTGCCCCATGTAACGTCAGCAGGCGAGAGTATAGGTTTAAACCATTGATCAAATCGTCCAGTCCTTACGGTAATCCGGAATAAACGTCGATTTAGCCGATGGATACCCAAGTAACCAATGCAATCTGGAAGAGATCAGGAATGCGGCAGTCTGGAGAGTGTTCCAGCTGTGGGTTATGATTATCGTTTATATGGAAGCAAGAAAATGAACATTTTGATATCCGAACAGTTAGTTATCGTTTGGCTAGTGGACAGGTCTATTAGGGATCCCTAGATGGAGACTGGTAGCTTTCTAGGGTATTTGGGGCGATATCAGGTAGGCAGTGGATGAGGAGAGGGTGTCCGTTTGGGAACCAGGAATAAAACAATAGTAGATGGTATGGTCTGGACGAAGAATGAGAAAATAAGAAGAAAACAGTCTGGTCAGTTCACCAGCTGTGGTAAAGGACGGCAAACAGTAAAAAGGGGGGAAAACACAGTGTTAAAATGAGGATTTTTCATGTGGGGGCAAACGTGCTGGTATTCGGCAGGGGCATACGGATTCCGGTTGGAATGGGGTCTTAACTTACCATGAGCATGTGCGTAGAGAAGTGGAGCCTAGTTACTAAGGAATGGTAATCCGTGTGGCAAGTACGAGAAAGGCACAAAAAAAGCAGGATGGGACGGCTGAGTTCTAGCCTGAGCCAGGAATTAACTAAGAGCGAGCACTCATCGCTAAAGGACGGAACGGTTTAATTTATATATACGCAAATTGTGTGTAGTAAAATGGCACAATCTAGTTAGGAAGGGCACAAGTGAGTGGAGCATACCCAAGGTATATATATATATATATATATATATATATATATAGATGTATACGTGGGTGCGATCATCGGACGCAAAAGACTACGGCAAGAAAAGTGAGATAGAGTGACGCAGCCGAGGATCAACGGTTAACGGAAAGAAGAACAAAAGTTAAGCACGGGCTCATCGGTGCGGCGGATCCCAAAGGCACATTGAGGCCATGAAACGTGAGACTAAAGGGGAAACGCCTAAGTGTGGCTAGAACTTTCAATGGGAAAGTTAGTATTTTGCCTAGAGTGGTCATTGAGCAGGAGTAAAGACCAAGTTCTGCATGAAATTACAGAAGAACCTTAGCTGGGGGATAGGGTGGGAGCAGAAATGGTAACGTCATAACTGGGTGTTGAGTTCAGTTAGTGAGTCACGCTAAGTGCGATGAATCAGACTGGATTTTCCAGTTCGAAATCGCAGAGGTGGTGAGCGAAGTATGAGCGGTGGGACCTGGTGCGGAAGAGAGGCATTATAAGCTAAGAGATATCGAGGACCGTTGAGTTACTCACCATGATTTTGTTATTAATTATAAGACAGTAGTGAGTATATATATATATATACATATATATTGTATATAAAAATGTTATATATTTACACATATATATGTATATATATGAATAGGTATATATATATATATTATATATATATATATATATGCATATATATGTATATATATATATATATATATGCATATATATGTATATATATATATATATATATATAGGTGAGACCTGTGCAACAATGCGGTTTAGGAAGTGAGCTATATGGCCCACTCTATACATAGTTGGAATTAGGAGACCCGGACGATGAGGGATAGTGAGGTAGCAGAGGTTTGCTGTGCGGTATGCACAGGCGCAACCCACACAGGATACGCTAGGTACTTAACTGCTGCTTGGATCGCAACAAAAGGTTGTGCGGGGAGGTATATTTTAGACATGGGATTGATGGACCAGGTGGAACCAGAGTGCGCTCTCATGGGAGAAAGAAAATAAATAAACAAATGGGGACACAGTGGGGCAGAAACTTCAGAAGGTGCATCGGTAGAAGCGCAGCGAGAGTTAGGTAGGTTTTGGGTAATAGGTAGTGGGTTGTAAAAACGCTAGATGGATCGTATCGTGGTGAGAGTCAAGGAATGTTTGCTTGACGAGTCATGTAGAATGTTATCAAATGGAATTGAAGCACAGAATATCCAGTACGATCTAACTCTAACTCGCGATAATAACTAGCAGCTGCACGTTGGTGCTCCGCAGTTATTCACACAACTGGGGCACTATTTCAGGTAATGAGGTGATATATAATAGGGTGGACACAGTCACAAGTCTAAACAGTGGTATAGCCGAAGAAGAAAACAAGAAAACCTGAATTTCACGTCGGGGTGACCTAGACCTCCTCCTTCGGCGCGTCTGGGTGTACATATAGAATCGTAGCTGCTACCACATATGCAAAAGACCTCCTGTAACGTCAAAGAAGAACAGTGAGCACTGCAACGTGTTTGATGGACGTCATGGCGTATAAACTTGTTTCATGTCAGTGTGTGTGTCAGGGTGTATGATAGTTCAGTACGTCAGTGCGTGGTAAGTGCCCCGCACACGGGTGGTTCCTTTGGCCCTTTCAAAGACGAACGAGGAATAGTCCACTGGGTTTCTGCGTTATCGGCTTCTCCATCTTCACTCTCGAGGCGGCTGATACTGCGTGCATCGTGGATTAGAGCTCCGTTGGCGGTCTTCACCCTCACAGTTCCTATCATTTCGTCACAGCTTTCGATGGTTTCCATAACCACGCCTAGAGGCCAGGCACTGAAATGCGCCTGTTTATCTGCCGTCATCACTACATCCCCGAGATGACTGGCCCGCGGGGGATTGAAGTGCCGTCGTACGCCATAGGCCACGGTCCCATTCTGCAGTTCGTCCCTGTTCATGTTTTTGTGCCAACGCTGCTGTTTCCGGTGAGCGCCCACGAAGTATGACCCATTGTCGGAGCATATATCTGCCGGTATACCTCTTCGGCTGATAAAGCGCCGCAAGGCCCGGAGGAAAGAGTCCGTTGTTATCGAATGCGTAACTTCTAAGTGTACCGCACGTGAATCGATGCACGTCATGATACACCCGTATCGATTTTCTAAACTCTTCCCACACTTCACCCACAACAGCCCGAAGTAGTCCAGCCCAGTGTCGCTGAACGGCCGCCAGCCCGCAGTCATGCTGCATTCTGGCAGTCGGGCCTTGTGTTGTTTGGCCGCTGTAGCACTGCGTCTCCTACAGTGCACACACTGTCGTATTACGCGTTTTACAGTCGCTCCTCCACTCAGCAACCAAAGATGCTTTTGGATGACGCTTGCCACGTGTCTTTCTCCGGCATACCCCTCCACGGCGTGGATGTGTTGGATCATTAGCTCTATCACAGGTTGTCGAGTCGGTAGCAATATGGGGTATTTCGTGTCAAAGCTCAGGTGGGAGTTGGTCAGCCTACCATCTACCCGCTGTAGTCTGTTGATGAGTTTGGAGCCTAAATGCTTCGGTTCACCTCCCGGATATGATGTTGCTTTGTCGATTGGTCCCCCGTCTTTTGCCCTCTCGAGTTCTCGGGTGAAAGGCCTTCCGTTGGATCATATTGGATATATCGTTTCCTGCAGCTAGTAGTTCATCGGGGCTTATCGAACCCACTCGTATCCGGCCGGAGGGGCGGATCACTTTCATGATTAGCGTATGTCTCTTGAACCCGACGAACCAGACTGATGCACGGTGCGTCTTCATCCAGGAGGAAAATCTGACCAATCGTGACAAAATGCATGTCGCTTCGACGACTGTCGCCGTCGTCACCACTCCTTTTACCCCCAGTCACAATTCCAGAGGGAGTTTCAGTTCGTACACGGGCCATTCCTGATTAGACAGTTGTGAGAATGTTGGTCCTCCCGTCCACTTGTCGGGTTGCCTGAAGTCGGCCACACCTCATTAGCACAGATAGGCTGGGTTACTGCCAGATCTGACATGTTTCCACTGGTTCATGGCCGATTCGTCGTGGATGATCGTGAGTCAGTTAGCAACGAAAGTACTAAAGCGGCTCCTGACGTTGGTAATGTAGTACAGTACTATCCTCGAGTCCATCCAGAAGTTAGCCAGGCAAATGTAAATTTCGCCACACCTGTTTATTGCTTTTACCGCCGTGGCTGCTAAAACAGCTGCTCTGAGCTCAAGGCGCGGAATCGAAACCGATTTCAGTAGGGCAACGCAGGCTTTT
Source organism: Fasciola hepatica (assembly GCA_948099385.1). Classification (NCBI taxonomy): domain Eukaryota; kingdom Metazoa; phylum Platyhelminthes; class Trematoda; order Plagiorchiida; family Fasciolidae; genus Fasciola; species Fasciola hepatica. The sequence goes on along the minus strand of CANUEZ040000126.1, from coordinate 911,088 downwards.
GCGAACAGGATCCTCGTAACCTACTGTCCATCGCCCGTGCATCATCTTCCGTACACCATGGCTCCGTGACCCACTTCGGATGCGGCAGAAAAGGCGTGTAGTTCTCCCGTCTGTGTCGCATAATCGGGGGGCAAACACCGTGGAATCCGTATGTCCTCTAGTTTCTTCAAGGTGTTTAGAAATGCCTCCTAGTCCAAACGGTCTTCTCGGTCCAGTGGCTGGTCCCAACCGAATTTATTACGGCAGAGCAGCTGCAACAGGATCTTTCCGGGTCACAGCCAGGGAGGGACGAAACCGAGCGGATCGAACAAACTAGAGACAGCAGTTAGTACGCCACGAAGGGGTTGGTGGCAGCTCGGAAATGTTTAGCTGGAAAACAAAGTCGTCCGTTCCCGCCTCTCATTATACTCCTAAAGCGCTTTCGGTAGGGAGTGAAGAACCGTCCAAGTCTCTAATCCTTTCGGCCCGCCTGTGGTACGGGATGACTTTGAGCACTTCTGAATCGTTCAACATCCATTTCGCTAGACGGAAGCTGCCGTCTTCTAGCAATCTTTTTGGGCCTTTTAACTGCGCTAAAGCCGGGTCTACATGGTCGAATGACCCAAGATAGTTTTCGACGTAGAAGTTCCTACTGACGCTATCTACGACCAACCGATGGACCAAATCCCCACGTTTGTTCGCTGATTCTCGAAGGGCATACTTCGCACAAAACGGTGAAGATGTGGCTCTGAAGGGGTGGATGGTCATCCTGTAATTTATCACTGCTTTGTCCCGCTCGATCTCCTCCCACCACAGAAAACGCAATGAATCTCGTTCTTTTACCAGCTTCTTCACCTGGTGAAACGTTTCTCTGATGTCGGCGGACAAGGCCACTCTACCCACTCTGAGATAGCGCAAAATTTCGATTAGTGGCGTGGTCCAGTCAGGCCCTTATAGTAGGCAACCGTTTAAGGACTTGCCCCGAAACTTGACTGCACAGTCGAAAACCATACGCAGTTCTTCTGGTTTCTTGGGTTGATAGCCAGGTGGTGAGGTAGATACCGGATCTCCTTCCGGCCGTCGGTGTTCGCAGGCACCTATTCAACGTAGCCGAGAGATTCATTTCGCTTCATTATTTCTGCATATCTGTCCCATAGATCCTGGTCTCGAACTAAGCGTTCCTTCGGTCGCCGTAGTTCTTGCAGAGCACAATTTCTGTTAACGACCCATGGGTCAGCTGGTGTGCGCCGTGGAAGATGAACCTCGAACTGGTTTTATGGCCTCTCGTTCCTTGCAGCACTGTTAGCAAAGCGAAGTGGTCTTCCTTAGGCAACGATAGTCTTTCGTCTCCGACGTCGTGGAAATCCTTTTCACACAACCGCTGCAATTGATACTCTTTGCGGTCCGTTTCGGATGATACGTAACTTACGGTGTGTAACAATTAATGTTGTCTGCCCACGCAACCCTCGTGACCACATCTGGTCCTTGTTCGACAAGCTGCCGCCCGGTGCTTGGTGTTGAGGCACATGAAGCTCGCTCCTGTCGTTCTCGCCATTCCCCAACTTTCGTCTATTGTCGAGTTGATGAACTTGAGGCATTCTTGTAGCCCATAGCTAGCGTAACAGGACCAGCAATTTGGATGCGCTGTGGCCTCGAGTGAGACGGCGTATGCGCTGGTCCAAGTCGGATATATTGGGTGCCCCCGAGTAGTGGTTTGAGCCCGGAAGGTACTAGATTTGTTCACTCGGTTACTGCCCCGGATTAGTTGATCAAATCTACTGTCGGCTACCTTGGTTTGCCTGTCCATGTATTCGTTCATTTCTTCAGGGCAAGCGTCACAGTCACCTTGGCCCGCACCTTCCACCTCTTACGCTCACCGACCCTGTAGTTAAGGAGACAGGTAACGGACTACGCCCTCTAAGGTGTGCTTTGCATCGAGGTCAGCCCTGTAACATAAATGGTCGAGGGCTATTGATCATTTCTGCATTTCGACCGCTATGTCGGCCATTGTATAGACGTCGCCCTTGGTCCTTTTGGAATTTACCATCCAGCTCTCTATTACGGGCTATCTTGAATGGCCGCCTAAACAGGTCCCTCAAAATCTTCCTTGCTCGTGTGTGGCTCCGTTCCGGGTTCAGCATGGTGCATCCATCGATAGCTTCTCTTGCTCGGCCTCGACAGTGATAAGCCAAGTAGAGGAGCCTTTGCCCGGGGTCGGCTATCTTGTTTTCGACGAAAGTTTCGAACCGCCTGAAGAACTGGCAGTAATGTTCAGACCGCCCGTCGGAAACTGTCAGTTCTACTCTCGGAAGATCGATCGTTGGTGGCGTTGATGTTTTATAGTCGGCGACCGGCGTACAGTTTCCTACTTGAATTTGTCCTGATCTGTGGGAAGGGGCGTGGTCTTTAGCCTATTGCTCACTCTCGTTCTGTCTACACTTCCCTTCTGCTTCCTGGGCCTGTTGCTTAGCCAATAGCAGTAGTTGTTCTAGGTCTAATATTCTTGGCCTAAATAAATCGACATCCTTGATACGTATTATCCTCCGTAATACATGAGCTGGCACTAACAGGACTAGGTGACCTAGCATTAACTAAAGAACCAAAGTACCCAAAACCTCCCCAGTGACTTGCCGTATTGTTTCCTGTCCAGATTCCAATTGCTTCGATCCTTTTCGTGGCATGTTGCGTATTTTCTAGTTCCAAATTGATCAATTAAGTATTGTTGGACAACTTCGTGCAGTGCATAGCCAAATTCGCAAAGGCTGCCGTAATCGAAAGCCGATTATCCGTGAAATTCCATGATACTAGATTATTGAATGAACACTGACACGAAACAGGTACAAGCCTCAGTTATGCGATCACAAAGGCTCAGAAAACGAGAACCAAATTGCGGAGTGCAAGAAAGGAGCACGTGCTTCAAGCAGGTTCAGAACAAGGTATGAAAGAGCAGGGCACTGGACGCGAACAAACAACAATTGGCCCATAAAAATATACAGCGCAATAAACAAGTCAGTAGTGTAAATGGGTGATTGATGTTAAGGAACATATGGAACTGCGGTGTTTTTGGGGGGATTTTTCCATGACCGGTCGTTGCACCCACTATGAGGATCTTTTGCGCGTTCTTAGCTAGTTCAGTTAAAATCCGCAGTAAACAAACTTCCTCGTCGGGGTCTGTGTTTAGGGCCTCGTAGAAACAGACAAGGTCAATTTTCTGCCTGGAAGGATGATCGTAGCTGCGCATAACCCGACTTTGCGAATGAACTTCTTGGTCCGAGGTTCAAGGCGGTTTGTACCTGACCTAATTAGGATGGCTGCTCCTCCACCAAGGCGATCTTGTTCTCTATCCTGCCTATGGACCGCAAAACCGTTGCTTATTAGTCCTGGCACGTGGTCTTCTTTGGAAAGCCCTGTTTCGGTAACTGCAACTATTGACACGTGCTCCTCAGCGGTTTTGGTGAGTTCCATCCATTTGTTTCTGATACTACACTCGTAAGTATATAGCAGCACCACGTTTGCTCCGTCCCTTAGGTGTCTCTTATAGTTTACCTCTTCCTGGTTCTCAGGCGCAATGCCTGAGTCGATAGCGAGTTTTGCATCGGTCGTCCCCGCTAGTTTGCCTGACGCCAGCTGATAATCTAGGGCTTCTGACGACTCCCAGTCAATCTCTATAAGAGTTGCCATAACATCCAGGCTGACAAGGGCTGCGCTGTCCTCCGTCTTCGGACAGTACTGTCAGTTTTCATCCTTAAGCAAGTCTTCAATTACAACCATTTCCGACCCCCCGAGGCTTCTTCACTACTGTCAAGGCCGGGGCCTGAGAGCCGAGTGCGGCATTCTGCCGAACTTGTTGGTTTCTCATTAGCGCCCTGGGTGGTCGAGCCAGGTTACCTCCGGTGCTGGACCACCGGACCTTACTCTATACCCGTCTGGCACAATTTGCTATCTACCCTTGATGGTGTGAGCCACTACTGCTGCCCCCACCAGGGGTCTATCTTGGATGGCCTCTTCAGCGAACTACACTACTATTGGTCTCGCACGATGTTCGCCTTTTCTCTCAAGTGGTGACTTCCATGTCCCCACTGTGTGCAACTTTCTTAGAGGGATAGGGTACGAAACACCTGCAATTCGCAGTATGTCGCAGACCCTCTTCCCTCTATGTCCCTCCTGGCCTTTGATTCCTTCACGAAACGTTCTTCCTGATTTAGGATTAGGAGCCAGCTGCTTGAGACCCTGCCCATCGACGATATCTGCCCTTGTAGGTCCTTCATCTTGTCCCCTAACATCAGGAACTCAGAGTTGTCCGCCCTGGCTGGCCCATCCCAAAAAATATGATCTTAAGCGCTTGCAACCTTGACTCGCAACCGTGCCACTGTGTTAGACTCCGCAAAACTCCCCTGCGCACCATTTGCCCACTGCTGTTCCTGTTTGCAAATGAAGTTGTCGCCAAGATTTTTATCAGCCGGCAGTCGTTAGTCGTAGCCAAAACCGGCTTCAAGTGCGCCAAGTTATTTCCTGACAAGACCCCACTGCAAAGAGAGGTGCATAAGAGTCACGCCCAGAATAGTAACCCCGGTGTTAGTGCGACCAACAGTCCACCCCAAAACTCCGGTGCACCTATCACTGGCCATCACTCGATGTTGCCATCTATTGCAGAACACAATTCAACCGTAGATTTAGACAGTACGCCAACTTCCTCACCCAATCAGCCACCTGGCAAACGCCCCAACATTCAGAACAGCCCAAGCAAGTCTCTAGACTGGAACAAGCGCCCCAGCATCCACAAAACTGATGAAGGTTTCTCCAACTCATCCACCCGCGAGCTCATGTTCTCCACAAGCCTAGATGACCCCATTCCTTCTGCTAGCTCCATGTCGGGTTATTAAACCATACCTAAAACCACTGCACCATCAACCCACCTCCGTCCACACCCATGCAACCTGTTACCTCTGGCATTTTCGATAACTCAACCAGGCCTCTAAGCCCACCCGCCGCACTCACCTATTCGCCACCAGAATGTATCTGGTTACCACCGAGGCCACCACCGCTGATTAGCCCGTCAGTGCAGATCGACCCTCAGAAGTTAACACTTCGTCGCAAAAAGAACAAGGCCCATCAACATAATGCACATGCAAACAATAAGGAAATGGCTCAGCCGAGCGAAACTTTACCAGCTTCTTATACGGCTGTGGATCCTACTTTTCCATCCCGGCTAACTGCCTTATCGTTCTCACCCTACTTTCACCCACCTTATCCCCCCCAATCACCGCTCCATCACATTACTGTCTGCCACACCAACTAATCTGCAACTCTACCGCTACCCAGTCACTCCCTGGGAACCATCTCTGTGCCCCACCTAGCTACCCACTCCCACAAGACCCATCTACGTCTCTTGGCCTAGTACTGCCATCCGTCCGTGGCCGCTTTTTTCCCGAAGGCCCCCTCCGAGAATATTCCCCGCATTCAAACTACTCTCCCAAACAGCACCCCTCTATCCATCTTTCCTTACACTGTCCCCCTCCAGGCTTCAGCTCATCAAACCCGTGGAACAACTGAGGTCCTCCCCCCATCCTTGCCTTATATAGGCGACCACACCGTACCCTACAAACAACTACCATGTAACCCACCTGCCAATCCCCCCATCCCAGTTACTACTCCCCCTGGCGACACCCTCCTGGCTGACAACCCGGCTGCCGGAAGCATACTCGGCCCCATTAGTCTTCCGCTACCCTCACGCGGAGCTTTAGCGCCTTGTAACCTCAAAGATACTGGCAGAGTTTCCCTCCTACTGTTGAATTCCCGTTCGCTGTTGAACAAAATTAACCACTTGAGGAAACATGTACTTGCTTCTAGCTTTGACACTGTTCTGGTTACAGAAACATGGTTAGCCGACCACACCCCAATTGACGTTATCTCGTTGGTAGGCTATAACTCCTTTCGATCAAGCAGAGTGAACCGCCAAGGCGGTGGTTGTCTTGCATACATTAAACATAGATTTACTACCACCCGCCTCCACCACCCAGTGCTTGACTGCATTCCCGACCCTCTTTGGCTCTCCGTCCTAATTCTTGGAAACGTGTTGCATATTGGATGCGTCTACCGCGCACCTACCTCTAGATACTCTGATTTCCCGCATATCATTAGGGCTTTGGAGTACATTTCTACTCTATCCTTAGGTCCGAAGATCATAGCAAGAGACTTTAACACTCCGGATATTTGTTGGAATGCGATGACTGCCCCCTCTCATTTATCCAATCTCCTTCTGGACAACTACCCTGCAGGATGGACACGGCATGTCTCCACACCAATAAGGCATAACAATATCCTCGACTTGGTGTTCACTCATGGCCTCCTTGACGTGAACGTCTGCGTCACACAAAACCTCCCCGGCTGTGACCATAAAATGGTCATATGTCACTTCAATGTTACACAAGAATCATGCCTACCTGAAGTTGTCGAAATCAAAAACCAAAACACCTACAGACTGACTAACTGGGCCCAGTTGGCTACCTCCATCCGGGGCGTTGAGTGGTCCGACTTCTTCCTCACATCTGATCCGCAAAAAGCAACCGATGTGTTCTATGTCAAGTTGCCTTCCTTCATAAATTGCCTTACCTCAACCGTTAGACATATCAGAGCCAAGACTACCAAAATTGACAGACTCCGACAAAAAATTTGTAAGCTCCAGAACTCTTTCCTCAGGAATCGAGACTTCTCTTTGATACTCAGAATAAGCGGACTCTGTCGTGATCTCTATCCAGCAACCGAGAATAAACTCAGAAAGCAAGAATGGACTGCCCTACAGCAGCCTCACAGTGAGAAGCTTCTCTCAAGACTGCTAAAATCTCGCAACTCGCGCAGCAATGGAAACAATATCCCTTTCCTTATCCAAAATGGCACCCACCTTGTCTCGCCAGAGGATATGGCTGAGGCTTTCAACTGCTATTTCGCCTCAGCTCTTATAACCGACACAAACCCTCCACCTTTTAGCTATCCGATGCGCACACAGGACAAGATATCAACCATAACATTTACCACGGACAAAATCAGGAAGTTCCCGGCCAACACGAAACCCTCCCATCACCCAGAGCCCGGCGACCTTCCACCTGTCCTACTTCGATCTGGAGGACCTGACCTAGTGCTCCTATTGCAAAACCTCTTTACATCACTATGTCGTCTGGAGTCTACCCAGCTCAATGAGAAGCGTCCTGTATAATTACAAAACACAAAAATGGGCCTTTGCATGATCCGGGGAACTATCGCCCCATAAACCACACTTCAGTTGTTTCCAGGCTCATGGAGAGGATAGTAAAGGACCAGCTTGCAAATTTCCTGACTTCTCGAAATCTCATCAACCAAGCTCAACATGGGTTTCTAAAGTCCCGTTCGTGCCTCACGTGTCAGATGGACTTCCTCAATTTAATCACTTCTAAAGCTGACAGCAGCAAGTCAACTATCGTCATCTTTCTCAACATGACTAAAGCGTTCGACCGTGTATCTCACGCCCGCTTACTGCCAAAAATTAAACCCTACGGAGTCGCTGACCCCCTTCTATTCCGGCTGTTATCTTACCTATCTGAACGTTCTCAAACCGTCATCGTCAATGGAACATCCTCTCGGCCCAAACGAATTACTAGCGGGGTCATACAGGGTGGCGTTTTAGGTCCTCTCTTATTTCATATGTACATAAATGACGTCTTCCAAGTAGTGCGTCATGGCGCGACATTCCTCTTTGCTGAGGACATAAAACTAGTCTATACTTCTGAGGCGAACGTCATTCACTCGGCTGTCAGTGATATTCTGTCAGACTTGAAGTCCCTTGACGAATGGTGTACTCGATGGCTGATGAAGTTTTCCGCAGCTAAGAGCTCCCTTCTTTCTTGCAAATGCCACGTTCCACCTGACTCCCTTAAAATAAATGGTCTGCCGATACCCACTACTCATTTGGTAAGAGATCTGGGCCTGCATTATTCATGTTCCTTCAACTTCCATGAACAAGCATTTACCCAAATTGGCAAGGCAAGAAGGATGATTGCACTTATTCTCAGGACATACCGTACTCAGGAGAGTAAGCTCCTGATATTCAAGACTCACGCCAGGTCGCTACTGGAATACTGCTTCTTAGTCCTTACCTTGATGCGAAAGGCCGACCGAGTCAACATAGAGAAAGTGCAACGCTCCTTCACCAAAAAATTACTGGCCACCTCCCCCAACCTTAACTACAGAGCCAGGTGCGAACTACTCCGGCTTGAGCCACTATGGTTACGTCGTATCAAGCTCAATCCCTCATTTCTCTTAAATCTCCTGCATTCAAAAGTCCACTAATCTGATTACTCACTCGGTTTCTCTAGTGAGACTCCCTACCCCCTCCGTCACAGGCCATTCACCATTACAACCCCCCAATCTAAACTGTCAATCAGATCTAGATATTTCTTGGTTATCTACGCCAGCCTCTGGAATAAGCTTCCTGACTCACTGCATCGTGTCGCACGCTGACACAATTTAAAGGAGCAATATGCAAAATCCTAGACGCATCTTCTGTAATTAGCATGACCCGTGATAACATTAACATAGACCAAGCATATGAAGATTGCCTTGATTATTAGACCACAGTGTGACACAGTCTTTTGCTTTCGACGGCTTTCTCATGACCCTTCTGATGATCGCATCCACGTACAGATATATATATATATATATACTCAAAGTCATGGAATAAACTCCTGCTAAACATCTGCGAGAGTCCCTCAATTTCCCAGTTCAGAGGCTCGCTGGACCACTCCTTGACTGTTCCCAATGTGATCCTTCTTACCGGCCAGACCGTCACCGAAGAGGTGGCCTACGAAAACGGGTTTGATTACTGGGATTACTGCACTAGAACTTTCATCTCTCGCCCGATGGCAAACGCGAGGGCAACCGTTCTCTTTTACTTCATATTGCACACAATCTATACTATTGTAGCCACAGTTTGCTGAATTTTATAACTATACCTAGTTTACTGCTTGCCGGTTCCCCTTACTTTCGACTATGTTTGTGTTCTACTGCCAACCAGTCTACGTTTGTTAGGCTTAGATGTCCCTGCAGCAAATAGGTATGTGGCTTTGGACCCTAGGACACTGAGTTCCGCTGCATACCACCTTACCTGATCTTTTCACTCCTTTCCCGTTCATTTCGGCTACCATCACTCGCCTGGGTTTTATGTCCGGCCTCATTTCGCCTTTCCTAATCGTCCCATCCCAGAACCTCTTATCCCAGAAGCCCACCTGCTAGTACCTACTTGGCGGCTTTCCTCTCGTCTCACGCCTGTATCTACCATCCAACAACTTATATCATATTCCATCCTATGCTCCACACTATTTCCCATCAGCAGAGCTAAACTCATCCACCTCAGCTAGCCCGGAATGGTCTCTGATGGTCTCAGGCATGGTATGGCGCTGTATGAGACTGATACACGTATGCTAGCTTGTGCTTTGCAACGTTCGTTGTCCTACTCCGTGTGTTTGCACAGTCTCACTCTGTATTTTCCAAGCCCATGCTAGCGAAACCCCCGATGTAAACGGCACCCATACCATAGCGTCGTTTGAACGTGGGGAAAACAGACCACCCCCAGCAGTTGCGAAAAAAAGACAAATGCGCATAAAATTACGATCGGGCGGAGTGGCTATGGAAAGTTCCTATATGAGCTCAACCACCCCTCTGTTAGGAAACAAAAAAATGAAAAAGAACAGTTGAAAAAAGACCTCGTGAGATCGATTCGATCACCAAATACCACTGACATCGGGCTGTGAAGGAATTGGGCATTCTTCATCTATGGATATGTCTCCCATCAGCTCATACCCGATCCTGCGAAAGGGGAAACCTCACATCGCCCTTGTTCGCTCGACAAGCTTTTGGTTTTCAAGCACGAGACTGACTGGGGTGACAGCGCACTGGACTCTCCACATACGTTTACCCACCCCCGCTCTAAGTTTCAACCACCCCATACCCCCCATAAGCGCACCCAGCATGCATGTCGACGTCAAATACAATGGCTACCACAGCCCTGACTTTCAACTCATTGACCTGGACAGCGTATCGACGTACCTGACGAATAACTACAACCGCGATGAAGCCCGGAAAAAGAAAAAAATAATGAATAAATAAAAAAGAGAAAGATAAGAGCACAGTGAAAACCGGTCACCTATTCCATCTATACCCCTCCACCTTCCGTCATCTCTCTTAGGAAGCGGCCTTCTCGATGTCCTAGCGCCCAAACCACGCTTAGGTTTACAACCCCACCCAACAGTAACCACAGCCCCCTGCCAACTACGATCACTACTGCAGCCTGGACTCTAAGCCCACTGACATGGATAGCGCATGGTAGCAAATTGGTAACACTACAGAGGCAACAGATGGCCAACACCTGCCTCACTTAAGTTTACAAAAAATGAACACGGAGAACCGCTCATATTTTACATTCCCCACTGACTATCTCTCCTCAATCTTATAACAAGTATAATATTCATGCATCCACCACGTCATGAGATTTCCATACTCATATTTAAGTTTAATCTCAGTAGGTTGGCGCTACCGAGTAGGAGCACAGATGAACCCACGTCCACGTTTCTCTGCGTGATAACAATTTTCTCTAACACATCACCACCGATGCCCTAGTGGTTCTTCCCGAAATCTTACTTAATTGGTCTTCACAACCTCCAATTGCGTGCAAACCATTCACCCTTTGAAAAGCAGACGCAACAGCCCACCCGCTTTACGCTATCTTGCTAGCCTGTAGTAGTACTTATCAACCCCCTGCAACCCGACGTTACTTAAGCTCTCGAATTAAAACCCAGATCAGATTATAAAATGTGCCACTGACGGTTCACATAAACCCAACCAGCTCATTACTAACTGTCACTATTTATTATCATAACTAACAGCTGGAACCACGTCCAGACTGCTAACATCACTTATTTCAGGTTTGACGTCGCCCACTCCCGGGCTCCACTTTCGGTGACCAATGCCCACACTTTGAACTGTACCGACAGAGATCTAAATGGCACCTTTTATACCGAACGGGATTGCAATCGAGCCACACGACCTGATCACTCCCAACTGTTTACCAGTAGATTACTAGACGTCTCCTAAAGCAACACCTCTACTACCAAGGCTTCGCAACTGACAGTTCGAAAGCAACCTTCTACTGATTTATTGACACTTCCCTTACCCAGCCTGATGAACCAAACCCAGGGTATGCTGCACGTCACCTTGGTATCATGTGAAACGATCCAATAACAGAGCCAGACTACGCAACACAGGAATCTTTCACTCAATAAAATTCGATACACCATCCGAACGCGAGTCCACATACCCCCCATCCGTGGTTCCCAATTATGACGCTGAATATCACTGAGAATGAATGAGTCAATATACTCTTTGTCAGCGTAACAGAACAATAAGGCGCAAGCCTGCACGGAGGTCTTTCACTCAGTTTTCTCCTGCAAAATTTCATTTTACTTTCGATTAGCATCCCGCTTGAAATTGACTCCTCACCAGTTCAAGGCCTTCAAGTTGCGCTCCCTTTATTCTGAATGTTACGGGCTATTGATCCTGAACCTAAGCTCACCTTTAATATGGATTGCTGTTTCCACCACACTCATCGTTTCCCAGACCACTCCCACAAAGTTTGTTCATGTCTCCCCGTTTCATGACGCACTCCGTTTCTTATAAGCGGGAATATGCATCATCGTCTTCATAGAGATCCGTTCTCTTCATACTCATCAAAGTTCACGAGTGTACTCCCACTTCTTTCATCTCTCCATGTTCATGACTCATTCCGTGCATAGAACCCCAATAGGCCTCCGTTATCCACAGCTTACACTATTTTGGTTTATAATGCATCCTTAGCGATATATTTTCACGACATATTTTGTATTTCCACGAGCCACCACCAACCGACTCGAATTCGAGACCAGACCGTATTTGCCGCGCAGACCATTATCACCTCGGTCGATTCAAACTATCTGTAGCTGTATTGTTTTAATTCTGACGTTTTTGACTCGCCTTCTTGAAATTACTGTATAGTTCATTGTTTTGAGTAACGTTTTACACCATGATCATGCGCTTTCGCGTGCGTCTCGACCACGATCGAGAAATCTACCATCATATCATGTCATATCATATATTACATTCACTGTTCTTTTTGGGCTGCCTTGCTTTTCTGGTCTTCTGCTCATTCCACCGGCCCTCCTCGGTCTGCTTCAAGGGAGCTGAGGCAACGGCGACATGACAGTTTCTTGGAATTGGCCCACTGTCACTAAGGACTGTCCTCTCAGTTGTGCCTACTACTTCCGCAAACGACTTCCTGCTATCTGAGTGCGGTGGTTCGGAGCTTATGACTGAGGTACTATTTGGTAGGCTTTGTTCCTGCCCTTGGGCCTGATGTTTAAAGACCAGACCAGCCGCCTACTTGCAAGGAGCACAGACCCACTAAGTCCATGGGTTCTGTCTATAAAAGACATAGATGTCCTTTGCTATTCCTGAACACTTTGAGTGAGCTCACCCTTTGCACACCTTGCACTCTGTACCATTCAAAACACTTTTTCCGCACTTAAGTGCGAGACACGGGTCAGAAACTGGTGGCATACCGGAAATCACAAAACGAAGGGGAAGCAGCTCAAACGCTCCTCAACCAGACAAAATAAAACTCAGGCTCTTTCGAGTACGACCATTTATCACAAAAGAACAAAACATTTCCGAGCGGGAAAAGACCGCCTCACAAAACGCTGAATACTACTCGGCCATAGTGAAAGGAGAAGAGAAAATATTCTCCGAATAGAACGCATCCTTAGTGCAATTCTGGTACGCTCAGTAATGCAAATTAAAGTGGGTTAATTCATAAAACTATTCAAAAACTCAATTTAGAAGCAAGAGCGCTATGAATTCAAACCGCGCGGCAACTCACAAGGTCGGGTCTTTCATCCTGTATTGCCAGCGATCTGGAAGATAGACTACCGGACAATGCGAGAGGGCTCGTGACACTGGTCTTGACTGCATTTTGCGGCTTGCTTTGCCGACGATCCGGGGACTAGGTCGCTGGACAATGAAAGATGTTTCAGCTTGGCGACAATCCTTGCTGCTTGAGTAGCGCAAGAGAATCCGCCACGGAAGATCTGTTGAACACCAAACAACGGGATTTTTGAACCGGGCGCGCCTCGCACATCCTTGCTGGGCACAAGGCTGGGGCACTGGAGGTCAAATTAGTTCGGTTCCTTTTTTGATAGTACATGTTGTGGCAGAGGCCATTCGAGCGTCCAGAATTTCTTAGGTGCACACTAGTGAAGCACCTACCACGGCGAAGCTTATTTAGTCTATTCCGTGCTTAAACTTGGAGGGAAGCTTGGAACCTCATCGTACGTTAATTTCGGGAGACATTATGCAGCGCGAGTCTTCACTGGGTCAGCATGCAACAAGCGGAAACTTTCGATGATGAAAGGCATCGCACGGACCCTGGTGTTTACAACAGCCAGCCTAGAGACTTACCCCTGGCTCACTCTCAGAGGAGATTTGGTTTCACTCACGCTCTAAAGTCTCCTTGAATGCCTGAACGGTCGTTAGTCCTACTACCTGTTTAGGCAGCCATTTCCAGTAGTTAACCATCCCATTGCTGAAGGAGTGAGATCTCGCAATCAACCTAGATCTAACTTTCACCAACTTCATCCCGTAACTTCATGTTCAGGAGTCTATCACCATATGGAATGGACTCTCCAGCCTAAGCCCAGAAAAGCCGTTCGTTGCCCTAAACGTCTTTATGGGATCCCCCTGCCCTTCTTGCAGAAGGTTGACCGTGTCTGGGTAAAGTTTGCCAAAAGTAATCTAACCACGGAAATATACCCTAGAAAGGAAACCCTTGGTTGTCGGGGCTGTTTTCAGCCCGAAGAAAGCACCACGTGCTTCTTCCGCAGCTGCTGCATCATACCGGAGTGGAGGAGGCTGCAACGGGGCCATCACCCACCTGGTTCCTGATCACTTCGACGACTGTTTCCTAGGCCATCCTAAAACCTCCGCATATGAACTTGATAATGCACCGCGCAGCGGCCTCACATGGTCATAGCCTCAGCAGTCTTCACGAGGAAACTGGAAGTCATCAAGCTTGAGCTGTTTTATATGGGCCAAATTTGCGGCCTCCCTGTAAAAGCCACAAACACATTGGACCCAGTTGTTCTGACAATATCAATGATACACCCTCATAAAAATGCCAGAACTGCCTGCCTGGGTTCAACTTTTGCATACAACACATTCGATTCCTTATGTTACTCGCTTACCACACCACTCGGCCAGACAAGGACGTGTCCCACAAGTCATAATAAGTATGAAACAGGGCGGGTTACAAACCAAGATCGTTCAAGTTAATGGACAATCAAAAGATGCCCGTCTGCGCCCAAAGAAAAAACTGCGGCACATCAAAGGAATAGCAAAGCTAGAAAGCTTCGCGGCGAGAAGTAAAGGGTTCCCTAAATAAAAATCGTACCTCTAGGTTACTATGGTACATATGGTGGTGCGAAATAACTCTCCTTATCGCAGTGTACATTCCAAAACTTAGTTAGGCGTAGGCCACTTCAAAATTTGAACCAGTGTTGGACTTAAATCTAGTCGCGCCGTAGCAGGTGGCGGCCAATCAGTCCAGAGGCAAAATTTGAGCAGCGGCCTTTTCTAAGGTAGGTACTATGCGCTAGGCCGGCAGCCGATTTGAGCAACAGATCCAGTAATGTGAAACTTATTCTTCTGATGTACTGTGATTACAAAAGTCAAGTTTTAGTTTGTGATCATACCCTTTTTCACCCGCCGCTCTGTTTTTGGCGCTAGTGGAGTAGGGTTCACAAATCCATGTATTGCTTGGCTTGTAGTTGAAGAGACCGGAGGAAGCCTCGACAAATGGTGTTTTCGTTCACTGAAAAAGGAAACAATTGGTAGATCATATCTATGTTGGTCCTCCGGTATTAGAAAATCAAGGTTCATGCGCGTGCGACATCTTATGTTGAAGTTGTACGATGTACCGTTGATTATTCACGCGTAAAACTCGGTGTACGCTAGATCCCAATAACCAGCAGTACAGGGATACCGTAATTATGATATCCTTAAGGCATCAAGAACGATGCATTCCACCTTTTATTCTCTGTTTGGTGGCATACCTGGCTTACAGTGGTCTACTGCTGCAATCGATAACTTAGTTTTCCTTTCCCTTCGATAAAGCTATGAAAGATCAGCAAGGCAACCCGAGTATAGTGTACTGCCCAATGGGCATTTTGCCTCAAAGTTTCGGATCATTAAGCTGAAGTACCCCGAAATACCAAGTTATAGATCGTTCTATTTCACGACGTAAGAATGAGTGAAGTATTCTACTCACTGTCATTATATAAGGATGGTTAACAAAAAAACGCTTATAATGCCAAATTCAATACTATTCCGCACCCAAAACCAAGTAAAAACGTTAACTTTTTACCCGTTATGCTAGGGTTGGGCATGCATAAACATCAAGACAATCGCGGAAACCGGTTACTTCATTCTGGCCTATAACTTCAAGTTAGTTCGGTCGCCTAATACGCCAGATGAGTCCCATCACTTGGTTGCTCATACAAAATGAGACTCATGTCCGAGCCTACCGCCTATTACTCACAACGGTATTCACGAAAAATTGCCCAGCAAATAGAGCTGTTGCCTGAGGCACTAGGGCCCCACAAACCGGTTTTCACCCGAAATAAGACTCAGGTACCAACTGTTAACCGCACTTGCAAAAAGCAACAACAGGGGTGACACTCGGTATCTCCTGGCCAAGAAAAGGGGCTCTGGGTCGCTTTAACGTGTTCCGGCTTTGGCGTTATTCGGCAGTGCAACAAAAACCACGGTAGTTCTCCTCGCTTTGAAAAGCCACGGGCTGAAAATATGTCCGTCGTCCACTACTCGCACACTGAACCTACCAAACACCCTCCTCCAGGTCCATCGATGGCTCATTTTTTCTGCATGCACTATCAATATCCTCCCAAGAGGGGCGCCTTTCTCTCCAGAACTCTGGAAAGCCGGCTTTGAACGGTCCACTATGGAACGAGACAGAATCATCGACAGGTTTGGACCGCACAGCACGTGGCAGTGAAGCGACAAAATTGCTGCTCAACCACGTTTATATATGACCGGTGAGCCAATCAAGACTCACCGAGTCAACTTGATAGGCAATACTAAACTAATCACAAAGGGAGGAAGCAAAAAAGGTTGACATATTGCAATAGAAAGAAACTATCAATTGCAAAAGAAAACGGCTTTATACAGGGAGATTCGTCATCTTAGCGTTCACGTCACAACAGCTGAGTAATGCTTTACACCTGTAGTATCCAAACGCGTAAGGAACACAGAAATTACACTCACGTTATCAGCACGTTCGACAGAATGAGGAACCAAGTGGCACGACAGTCCGGGGTGTTAGCCGTCCGAAATGGGTAGCCACGTCGTTGAGTCACTCAGCAATTTAGATATCCGCTTGTCACCAGGCGGTACCACACACACAGTACAAATGAATCAGCGCAGCAAGAAACACACAGCAGGAGCATAGTTGATGGATAACGTATATTGACGAGTTATTCTATTCCGCAAGCCAGAGAGGAAAATGCACAGCGCGAGGGGTCCAAAGGCAGGAGGAAGTGAGAGAGTCCAGGGTTCATTTTAACAATGTGGATGTCTATTCATGATCATGGAGAGTTTGGTCCTGACAGCCGTCCACGCCCCTTGGTTCATTCAGTGTGTTTACTTCTTAAAGGTAGAGGGAAAATAAGGTACAGTGATTAAAGCGGGTAGTTTAAATACCCGAGGTTCACTACACACCGACCCTTTTTGAATAGTCGGACTCTTCCGGTCACAGCTCGTAGACGGCGGAGTGTCAAATTTGCCCAGGTTCTTGCACCGCGATCTCTTTTTATGACTTGGTGCTGCTGAAAACTGAAGAACAGAGTTTTATTCCAGCTAGCTTCCCAACTACCTTAAGGGCATGGATTATGAAGGTGGAATGGTAAAAGCTTCCTTCAGGTCCATGGAAAGCCTCCTGCACCCCAGCAAAGGAAAGTTCAGAGTCTGTAGTCTGTGCTCGTAGGTAAGGCCCCTTTAACTAGCCAACCACCTAGCGGAACGTCATTGAACCTGTTAGAGAGGCTCGACATGCCTTACTAGTAAGAGCCGCCACACCTACAGGCAGTGATCAGGGTGAGGCCGGAAGAACATCTTGTAACACTGCAAAAGACCCCTGAGTTCTATGGAAGCAACGGTTTTTAGGTCAGTGAAGTTCCTCGGAGGCTTTTGGAGCAGGACTGACAGTGACCGGAGTCCACGAGGCATCACGAATTTCTTGTGTCATGTACAGTGATCGGCTTCCGCCTCTGTAAATTTGTTAGTTTCTTCCAGGTTTTGCACGAAGTGGTTGGTTTCTTCAGCCTGCCTGAAAAAGAAGGGGGTCTACATCAGTTTGGTGCACAGGACCAAATCTTCCCAATCTCTCTAAATTTGGTTTAATTGATTCTCTCAGTGCTGCGGTAAACGAACAGGCCGAACCCTCTTTATAAGAATAGTATGAGAAAACGAAAGGTAGACGACCCAGGGCGGCTTTGTATCAGTCGAACGGGTGAACGGGGCCCTCGTTGCCAGCCTTGAGCAGCTGATGGCCAGTTTCTTCGTTGGGTCGGGAGTTACAAGAAGTTACTAAGGGCTGACGGCTCAAAACTGATAGGGTAACGCATATTTACTTACACTGTGTGCAGAGTTAATTCGTGGTATTTGTATCTTCAGTGGATTCCAACCGTTATGGCATCTATAAATGCGTGCAGTGTGAGAAGTACCTGCCTGGTTTGCTCCAAGCAGGTGAACAGTTTTGATAAGGCTCTATAATGTGACTGCTCTCTAGACTGGTTGCACTTAAAGGGCAGCACCGTGGGTGTGGAATTATGCGCTGCTTTGCTGAAATATCCTCATTCATTCCTACTGGTATCTTGTGCCATGTGCGCCTCCTGGAGTGCCATATTTTTGTGTTGCCCCAGGATACGTGGGATGCTGCGTATCTAGATGCCGCATGTGCTAAGCCTCTGGATATATTCTGCGCTAAATCCGTGGGCACAATTGGTACCACCTCTCAAGATAAACGCGCATCTAATGAAGCTTCCATGCCCCTGTGCCAGAGCTCTTTTAAGGCCACACCGCATGCAGAAGCCGCGTCTGTCCCTGCCACACAAGGGGCCAACAAACCTCTTAACAGCCCGTCAGTGAAAGAAGACGTCTACTACGGTTGAAGTTTTTTCAACGGCGACAAATGTGACTGGCCAGCCTCCTCTGAAAAGTCACAGAGCTGCCACTGCAAGTGATAACGTGCATCTCCCCACTTATCAGCATTTGTTGCCCAACTCTTGGACAAACGTGACACCTCGTTAACAGCGGGGTGCCCCTCCGCCGAGGAAGCAAGTTTTCTTGGCGGTTAGTCTTCTGGGGGCTGGGGTAATAGCCCCAAAAGAACATGTCAATCATGATTTGGCACTGCTGCATGAAGTGCTTGGACAACTGTTCACTCAAGAACAGGAATTGGCGGAAGAAGTACGAGTGAAAGCCGCAATCAGGCTAGGGAAAACAGGGGGAAATGGCCAACTTAGTTCGTCGAAGGTTTTCCCTGGCTAGGATGGGGAGGCTTGTCTGGCATTTCAACTGCCATACTGAATAAAAGGCTTGAAGGTTCGATTGCTAAGTGACTTAAATCCTGAGTCGAGGGAGAAACTGAAGATCTTGAGTGGTGAGCCACGGGAGAGCCGTGCAAATGGCGAAGTACACTTGTACAACGGGGAATTTTTAGGTTCAAGGCAAAAGACTGCAAGTCAAGTGGCAGCCGCTGTCTGCCCTCACCAACTACCCCTACCCGTGAACCCTCAGTGGTGGCCGGCATGCGGCCCACGGGGAGGGCTGGACTTCCTGAGATCCCGCTGTTGAATTTGCGGGGTCTCCTGGGGAAACGGGACGTGTCAGAGTACCGGAGCTTACACCGCACCCGAGCACTGGTCGGCCTGACAGAAATGTGACTCACGGCTGAAGCATTAGATTAGGAGGTGGTCGTCGAGGGATATACGCCGTACCGTGCAGACATGAGTAAATCAGAAGCGGCGGTAGTATCACCTCGTTCGTCAGGTCGGATAGACCATCATTTAAACTGAATTAATATTCAGACTCGGAAGTCTACGGTGAATCCTTATGATGTCATTTGAAGCTGGCCACAGGAGGGTATGAATCCGTTAGTGTCATCTACTGGAATCTAGCTGTAAGCTTACAAAACATACTCTCAGGCTTACTCTGATGGGCGGCTGACTGCCACTGTCTCGTTCTGAGCGACTTTGGTCGCACAAATGTTGATCGGGCTAGTCAACAGAGCCTCCCTGGAGCCCAAGTACGTACTCAAGAACTCGTTCTGGCTCACCAGGACCTACCTGTCTGCCAGAATGCGACTCAGCCGACAATTTTTCAGGAGGTCCACTACCCCATTTTGGACTCTGTCTCATCCCCCAGGAGCTCTGATGTCGTGAAGGTCTTGTTCAGGCTGACTCTCGGCAACGATGGCCATGCGGTCCTGGCCATAGACTGGCAACCATAAGTGCAAGACGCTCCCAGAGTAGAGGAGGTAACGACCGGTCGCGGAAAATCCCCCTAAAACTGTTGCGGCTATGTGCTGTTTTTAACATCCCTCACTTGCCTGCACTATTGATGTGTCGTTACGAACTGTTTGTTTTTATGGACCAGTTGTTGTTTGTTCACTACCAGAGCTCTACTTTGTCATGTCCTTGTTCTGGACCTGCGTGACGCACGTGCTCCTCGCTCGCAAGCCGCAATTCGGTTTTTCGTTTGTTGAGTTTTTGTGATCTCGTAATTGAGGTTTAGATCTTTTTGGTGCCATTGTTTATTCAATAATCTAGCATCGTAAAATATCACGGATAATCGCCTTTTGGTTTCGGGAGCCGTTGTGAATTTGGCCATGCATTGCCCAAACTTGTGTTACAGAGGATGCTCCAAATATTTGGTGCGTGCCTTTTGATGAAGTACTCCAGTCTGGGAAATCCATTTTTCAGTGCCCTGGTGGATTGTATGACATAGACAAGGTTTGAGAGTCTATAGGAAATGAAGTACTTTATTTGTGTCAAACATTTCACCCCTATCCTGTCCTCGTTCACACGCAGGGGGGGGGGGAGGCTCCGTGGTTTGACCTGAAGCCTAGAAACCCACTTGGGCGCAGAAATCGAGCATGACAACTCTTTCGTGCGACCGCGCAGGATATCAGCACTATCTAGACACTCGCAATCAGCGATCCGGATCCAAGCTGCTAAAGTGATGTGTTTATGGGGAGAAACTTGCAGTTGACTCTGTGCTTGCTCCAAAACCCTTGCCTGCGTATTTAAAAAGTGAAAAGCGGGCCAGAAGTGACATCTCGGCGTTGATGGAGGACAAGCCACTGGTCGAGTCGGATTATGGCAAGGCGGATATTTTGGAGAGAAACTATGAATCTGTGTATAAACCAGAAAGCATTCCGCTCCCAACGGTTTGATAGAGTGCCTCTGCCATGCTTTTTCAGAATTCATCGAAAAAGAAGTAGCTGAAGCGCTAAGATCAGTTTAAGCTCCTCAGTCCCCAGGACCAGGTGGTGTTCTTACCTGGGTAATAAAATAAATGACTGGAATATTGCTCTCCCCAACTTCTTGGCTGGACGACCACCCACAGAGTGACAGGAGGCCATTATTGGCCCTTGTTGAAAGCCGGTTCAAAGGCAGCTGCCTGTAGTTATCGTCTTGTTTGCTGGACATCCATGGTTGGCTAGAGTTTGGAAATTCTAGTTGCTTTGTGCCTCAGTGAACAATTGGGGAGTAACCAGCTTTTTCCTGCTCGTGGCGGCATAGATCTTCGGGGAAGCTTTCGTGTATATCCAACATGCCGTTTGCCCATGACGACTGGTTAGAAGCCAAAGCCACAGGGCACCCCACGGAGGCCACCTCTGTCGACCTCAGCAAATGATTCAATAAGGTACGGCATGGGCGCCTTTCGCTGAGCCAGGGGCCCTATGTGTTTTGAGGCTTCGGTAATTCATTGGATCGGAGATTTCCTAAACGAAAGTTTGCGGTGAGAGTCACGCAGTCGTATTTGCGTCCCTTCGGTACCCCTAGTGGAGTTCAGCAGGATTCAGTCGTGGGGACACTACTTTTACTGGTGCGTATAAATGATCTACTGTGCATTTTCCAATCACCCCATCTACGCAGATGGACTTGAAATCTGGGGAACAATCCGATCAGATGTCGATCTGCAGGTTTTACAGGATTACTCAGCAGCATTGAGCACTGGTCCGGGATTTGGTGGCTCCCTATCAATGGTAGAAAGTGTGCATACATGAGGGTAGGGAGGGTGGGGAGAGGCACTTATTACAACCTACGCGGAACTTCCATTCGCAAATCGGATGGTAAAAAACGTCTTCGAGTAGCGGTCGCATCGAATCTAAAGACCAAAGTCAACACGAACAGGGCACGTGCCCTGGCTGGAGTACGTGTGGAGCAATACGTCAGCCTTTTGGAAAACTTTCTATGCCATCCTTCAAGATGGTTGAATACGGTGGACCTGTCACATTTCCCCGTACGGTCACTGAAGTTGCCGAGCTAAAATGAGTACAGCGAGCTGCCACTCGCCTCGTCGTTTGATTACGTGGGATCTTTTACGAAGGTCATCACCAGGCCACGGCACTGTTCCCAGAAACTTATCGTGGAATTCGCGGTGATCTCAGTTACACCAGGCACATCCCCCGTGGAGATTTAGGGCCAGAGTTGATGACGTACTTTCTCGCGCGGGAGCACCGCAGTACTCGGGGCCATCCACGGAATCTTATGACACAGTGATCAATGGCCCTGTAGTTGGTATAAATCCTCTCAAAGGGAGTTGCGAGTCCACGGAATGCATTAGCGGCAGAAGTGGTGGAACAGGTTAAACATCATATATTGAATTGACTCCTGGACGTCCTTCTGGAGGGATGCTGTCGGGACATTTACACCCAGGTTCATACCGCAGCTTCGAGGTGGCAAGGCCCATACGGGAGACGGCCTTATTGCCTCTAATTTTGAAGGTAGAAGATAACAACGAAAGTGCACGGTTGAAGAGGGGAGTAATTGAGGGGGAGGTTGTAAGAGGGATGTAGTTTCGCTCCCTTAATCCTTTAGTAAAGTTGCAGTTCCTTTGTCCTTCAAGTCTTCTCTTAAAATCCTTCACTGTCGGTGCTGCATTCACTTCTTCCGGAGGTCTATTCCAGTCGTTTACCACTGAAAGGTGGGAACATTGTGTCCTCATTTGGGTTCCTACTCTCTCCTTTGGTAACTTAGGGGCCTGTCTTCTCGCTATGGTGTTGCTATTGGACATCAATAACAGCCTCACTCCTCCACCCAACTCAGACTCACCGTTCTTTATTGTGAAAGCCTCTTTCAAATTTACCTGACGCCTTTTACTTTTCAGCCGGCACAGGTTCGGTCTTTCGAGGTACTGTTCACAATCGAGACCACTTGGGTAGGAAAACCATCCCGTGAAGCGCCTCTGCACTGGCTCCAAGATTTTCTTATCCTTTTCCACGTACAGCTACCAGGCCTGGCCGCAGTTTTCTTGGTGGATGGGTGTGAGTAATTTAGGCGGTGGCAACAGAACCTTTGGTTTTATCTCTGCCACTGCTCTTTTGAGCTGCCACAAAGCTCTGGAGATTTACTGGGCAACCACGAAACAATAATCACCCGGTTGAAATCTCCAGTGAAAACTACCACTAGGTCTTCCATGCTAACCGGCTGTGATATTGTCACCTCTGGCCCCAGTAGCCACAGCTGCCTTAATGGTCGTGTCCCTCCGTCATTCGCTGAAGGCAGGCTTCGTTAAGATCCAGTAACAGATCCCATTCTACAGACTGCTGGTACACCCCAGCTTGTCTCGCTGAATAGAATCGTTCGTACGGATGCAACCGCTTTGGCCTCTTTCGTAAATGCAAAGGCAAGGTTCCCCTACCGTACGACAAGGTCGGTTACCAGCATTAGGAACTGTAGAGGCCCCAGGCCTGAACCATGGCATACCCCTTAGCGTTAGAAGTCCACTCGCGAAACACTCCTCTACTCTTACCTGGAATCTTCCACCTGCTTCAGAGTTCCTGATCCAAGCAGTAATTTAGGGACCTAAATAGAGAGCCCCTGGTCTATTAAGTAAAAGGCGGAGGTTTACTGAGATGAATGCATTTGGGTAGTGAAGATAACATATCTTAGCTTTGACCTCCCTGTTTATTCTATCGGTTACTTTGACAAGGAAGTTTACCAGGTTGGCCAGGCTTGAGCGATGGCTTAGGAAACCATGTTGGCTCGGTAGCACCGGATGAATTTCCGTTGTGTTGTTATCCTGTCTCTCGAAGTTCTTCTCTTCACCTAGAAAACCACTGGTATGAGGCTCACCTGACGACAGTTCGAGGAAATTTTCGTCTTCGCTTTTCTGAAGTGGACACACTGTAAACCTCACCCAGTCCCTCGGGGTGACACCTTCATCCTTCGGTACGTTAAACGGTGCGGTCAGAGTTTTTGTACTTACTTCAGCTAGCTGCCCCAGAGAGGCCGAGTTGATAACATCCTGCGGCTTGATACCTCCGTTCAGCTCAAGAGCGTGTCTATTTCTGAGAAGAGTGCTACAGCCTCCTTCTTGACCGGCACTAGGGTCTGGTTGTCTAAAGGTCGGTCCGGTATACTACGGTTCACCTTGTAAACCTTTTATAATAAAAGTATGAGCTCATCCACCTTATCACAGCTGGTTGAGGTTTGCCTTTCTTCGTTGTCGTTTATGTTGTCTAAGAATAACCTAGAGTATGATTTCGACGGTACGTAAATAAAGCACGCCTTGAGATTGGTTTTGACACTCTTCCCCGATTATCCCTAATATTTATTTCGAACAGCTGTCTGAATAGCCGCAGACCGAGTCCTCGCCAATCTGCATCACAGGAAGTGTCGATGGCCACTACTATCCCCATATTTCGCCTAAGGATGTTCTTTCTCCTGGAATGCCCTGCGGACTCGACTGACCTACCACGGCCGGCCTCTTTGCCCTCGCACCTTTCTGTAAGGAGCTGTCAAGAAAGCCACACCTTCTACACCATCACGAGTGCCAGGCCACTGTCTCTCTATGTAGTTTTCTCCTCCATTTTCGGACAGAATCCCGCCTCTCCAATCTGTCGGAGAGATCTCGGGTCACCTTTTTGAAAACAACGCCGGAATTAGTCTGGAGTATAAAGCTTATGGTTGACCACAAATTTTGGTGCCCCGTGTTCGCTCACTCCCCGTAGATTCCCCAGGGCAAAATTTGCAATAACCCCTGAATATCTGATAATGGCCAGATCTACGGTGAAGGCCCTCTGTCCATGTCTCAACCTTGTTTCTTTCCTAAAGAGCCGCGCCAAGAGCTTCCCGTGCAGTAAGCTCATCAATAATTATTCAAGTGTCTTCTCGGGAGGTATCTTGTTGTTTCCGTATCCTTCTCATCACCGTAGGAGGAACTGTAGTGTGCGCAAGCTATCAATAGGTCCCTGAGGCTTACAGTTACCTGGATCGCCGTAGCTTCCAATGCAAGGTGTCTCACCCATGTCTCTGTGATCGCAATCACATCTTCGCACTGTACGGGCCCTCACTTCCGGCCCCCCGTTTCCCACTTTGGCTGCTCTAGTGCACAGAAGAAGCAGTTCCGATGGACCCTGGGGAACCCGCGATCTACCGGAGAGCCAACCTGCTCGGAGGCGAGTTGCGAGTCATTTTCCCGGTTTTTGGAGTTTGCATCGGGATTATGGATAATCCACTCGCTAGGGGGTCCGGACCGCGTTTATTTTCCTTTGCTTGGCAGGAGATTTTATGCTTCCAATGAACTGTTCGTCCTTGAGGAGTTTCGCCCCTCGTCATTCTCGTGACTTAGAATGAAAATTCCAGCAAGGCGCTCTCTCCGTGGATGTCTCCTATTCGGCTGCTTTGAGAGCTGGTGACCTTTGGAGAAACACTCTTTTCTCCATCCAGACGAGAAGCTACCATGACTTTGGAGTTCTATCACACTTAGTTCCTCAGATCGTGGACATGAACACAGGACTACTTAAAAGCCCTGAGTAAGCTGCACTTTCCCTCTAATCCACCGTATTTCACTTCCGCAAACAACCTGCTCCACTTCGAGCCCAGCATCCTTTCGAAATTTCTCACACCTTGCAATCTAACTGTTTCTTCTGTCAGACTACTTCGTATTCCCATTACCCTATCGCTGAAGAAGTCCTCTGGCACATTTAGCCCAAAGCTTCTCATCTATAATTTTATGCTATTTTCTCTCGTTCTCTGATCAGTAGTCTGTTCAAAGATACCTTCGGCTCTTAAGCCCAATAAAACCTCCAGGATTCTAAACTCTTCATTAAGGCCTCTTTCCAGCCTTCGTCCCGCAGATGAGAAGGGTCCCTCATCCTGATGTCTTCCTCCATATGATTTCTCTCGTTGTCCTTCATCCTTCCGAGTGGCTAGTCGCTGAGCCTTTCTTAGACAGGCCGCATCCTTTTTTGAAAACGGTTCAAAAGCACGTGCACGTTGTTCTGAGAGCGGCCTCAATATTGTTTTGTACACAGGCATGGAAGCTTGTACCGTTCTGCAAGAAAGTGCAAAACGCGGTCGAAAGGGTTCATTCTTGCCCTCCTAACAACCAGTTTGCACTCTCCAGTACACTTAAAGTCCGTAGTCACTCTGACATCCAGGTTCCTTGTTGACTGTATCGCTTCAGCCGTAAACGGTCAGTTTTCTCCCACCACCGTCACTCCCACTAAAGCTCTGTCAGCAGGTGACTCTTGGTTTCATTTGAGGGTATATCCCATTTGCTCGCCAGGCTAACTGCCTGCTTGAGGTCCCTCTCTAATTCATCACGATCTTCTGGCCCTACAAGTTTTACGTCGTCCGCAAAAATGGAACATGTCGGTGGTGACACTTTTGCTGAACAATCTATTCATGGAAGGAAGAATAGTAAGCCCAAAATTGATCTTTGAGGTACTCCGCTACCTAACTCTGCCGCTTTTGATCTGCTGGTTCCCCCTCTAAGGTGCAACGTCCTATCGGTCATGAGGGCTGATGCCCGCTTTTGTATTTGCTCTTCTGTCGCAGACGTCTTTAGTTTCTCCATCAACAAGCAATGGTTGACTGGGTTAAAAGCCTTGCTGAAGTCTGGATAACAAAGTTCGCCCATACTGCCCCTGTCCAGCCAGAATGAGACTTCGTCTAAGAATACTATAAGGTTCAGTTAAGTTCATTTTGCACAGAACAGATGATGAACACGGCCAATCGGGCGTCCAGAATTCCCCCGATGGCTTGTACGCTAGGTAGGCACTCATTGCAACATCGCGAATGACTGAAAATTCCACATCTAGTACATTTATATGCTTTTTAAGGAAGTTTGGAATACTTTTTCGTACCTCACTCCTGCTGATACTGTTTTGTAGATGTCACTATACGATTGAGGAACTTTCTTTTTACTTTCTTGGTAATGTTTTTCTTGTGAGATAACTTTGTGGACATTCCGTATGGCATTGATTCGCAGCGACTTGTGGCGGTTTGTTTCTTTGCGGTTCGGTTTCGCCTTATCTGTCGCCTTGGTGGACCGTAGACTTTAAGCTCGTGTACTCCAAATTTTTCTGCTCCACGCCCGGAAAATTGTTCTTTGAGCTCGATTAGGCGGGGAGGATTTACTCTTCTTAATTGGACTGCACGACGGCTACTTTCTACTTATTCTCTTCCGTCAACTGTCCACTTTGTACAGTTATTTGGTCTTGTTCTTGACTTTATTTTGGTTGAATAATGACTAAGGCTCACTGCTAAAGGTAAGATTATTATGTACTATGTTCTAACTCTAACAATGTTGTAAGATTTGCGCAGCGGTCTAGTTTTGATTTGGGATACGCATCCACTTGGGCAACATGTTGCTTTGAGGTTCCTTGGCGCCATCCAGAGGGGGCAGAGTTAACCATTCGATGGATTGATCACTGAATCTTTGGTCACACTTGCCGTTCTTGCTCCTAGCGCCAAGCTCAGCGATCAAAACATCGTGGCAACTAGCCACCCGAGCCAAAACCAACAGGAATGTTTAAAACCGTTGAGACTTCATCCTGACCAGGACTTGTACATTTTGGTCAGAACACCCATTGATGCGCAGTTTATTTCTTCAAATCACCATTACAAAGCCAGAATTCACTCTTCAAAAAAGCGTGCTTTGCTTCAGACAGCAGCTTATGCTTCAATGTATTCATATTTGTTCCCCGACCAATGGCTCTAAACACTTGCCTAGAATGCATGCACAGCCTACAGGGCGGTAATTCTACCCTTCTGAAAGAGGCCCTCACTCATGGACAACGACCGCTGTAGATTGCTTCTAGTCCCACATCATTACCCCTTGATTCAGTGCGTCACAAAGTAAAAGGCAAAAAGCCCGCTGGCCATGGCACCCAACGGTGGTTTGGCGGCTAAGTATATGCCGCCGGGTCTTCGCAGACTTGTTTACTCTGTCCTCCCGATAATTTCTACCTCTCCCTACATCATTTGCCGGTTGCAAAGGGTGAGAGAAGCAGCTTGCACTTCGGTCAATGTTTGCTTCCTCCCATCAGGTTTACGTAAACCCTCGTAGCATAGGCTCAGGGCAGCGGCGTTGCTTTAATCGTTATCACATATTTCACCTCCAACAAAACACACCCTCGAGAGATACGTAGAAGAATTTGCGCAAAGCCCGAAATCAGAACAAGACTAATCGGCGGTTTGCGTGATACTGAATTATTAGGTGAACAGCCTCGTAGACTACATACAGACCTCAAATTTGCTGCTCAAAGCGAGAGCTTTAGTTGCACAGGTTCAACCAAGATATGATGAAGTCGCTCCTTGGAAGAAAATAAACAAGAGCCAGTTTACAAAAGGATAAATGGTGCGCAACACACAAATAACGTACGTAGTTGAGATTCTTACGAAATCAGGGTAAGATAGCGTTGCAGAAAGATTTTGCACAGCTGGCCTTCAAATCACCCACCAAAAGCCGTCTGATCCTAGCACTTGTACAGGTTTGGAATAAGAGTACCCAGTTTTTCTCCCTGCCTTAACTCTACTGTCAGTGCAAGCGTCTACTACTTCTGGCGTCTGGAACCTGCTGGTGCTGCTCCATTCCGTGGTGGGTTCCTGCGTGGAAATGGAAGATAGTAGAAAGTCCCAAATTCAGTATCGTTATGCAAATGGTGATCAATATGCTGCCTTTGAATTGTGCGCCGAAAGTAAAATGCAGATTGGAGCAGGAGGTATTCAGTCCGAAATGGAAGAGAGCTACTACTTGGAAAGCTACCCATTTGCTTCTCAAGCGGGAGAAAATAAACACATAAAATACATGGTGAAAACGTTGATAAATGAAGAGTGGCAAGCTGGGAGAAGGTGAGCCAACGTGATAGCCTGTTTGCGTCAGTGTGACTGCAGAACCTAAGGTTGGAAGCTCTCGTTTTCTCCTCGGCCGCTGTTGCTTTTAATTCATTTTGCAACAGAGCTACTTCTTGAGGTTCGCAGTTGTTATTCTCTCAATTTCCCAATAGACCTTTTTATGGACCGCTTTCAAGGGCTGTTATCCTTGATAGACCAGTGAAAGGCATGATTATACTTTCGTCCACGGATTCAAATCCCCAGACGACACCGAGTTTACTTGAAAAGCCCCGGAAAGGGGTGCAGCTCCCGAGCGGAAACTTGTTGCTTGTTGGATATCCGGGAGGGTGTATGCCGCGGCATTTGCTCAGATGGGTTTCACTGGGCATGCAGCAACATTGCGAAGAGGGTTTTGTTGACCTACCAGAACGGTGAAGACTTAATCTGGGTATGATTAATGATAATAATAATATTAATAGCAATAACACTGATGGTAATGGTGCTCTTCTTAACTGGGATGAAGAAACAGGCACGAGGCATGATCAAGGAGTACAGTGCTGAAAAGTTGACTAAGGTATGTACAAATTTCAAAAATCGGATCTGTGCCTTTCACTAACTGTGCGATTAAACTAGACGGTGTTTAAGTTTACTGAAGTGAGAACAGTTAACAAGAGAATTGCGAAGCGGTTTTGGTTTCGGAAGAAAAACATTAAGGAGGGCTTGCCAAACGCGAAGCTGCTGAATAAAGCGTTAATAAAGTATGGGGAAGACGTGATGTACACAAAAATGGTTCAACAATGTTTTACCTAGAGAGCAAAGAAAAAGCGAGACTTTTAAAAGGATATAGCTGAACGCGCCCGATAGGCATCTGAAGGATCCCTGTCGAAGCAGCGGGAATGATGGCCGGATGCTTATCTGAGGATTTAAACGTGAGGTCACTGAGGAAGCGGTCAGCTGGAAAGAGAAGACGAGGCAGATCCGTCAAAGCAGAGATGATGTGGAGAGATGGAATATGGGTACGCAAATCCCATGACAATCGTTTGCAGAGGACCAGACCCAAAGCGACAACGGATAATATAAGGGGTGTAGAAATAGAATTTTCTGTGTACAAAGTAAAAGGATATGGAGACAAGTTTTGACCAACGGCGGGCGACTGGTATTTTGTTCCATCAAGTTCACGTTTGCCGTTGATGGCAGCTCACAAATTAATGCCCGAGCATGGGCGGGCTCATCGGAAGCTACTGATTGTCTACGAGGGGAATGACTTCGGTGGCAGGCACAAATGGTCTGAGATTGCGTCGTTTGACGAAACGGAGGATAGTGGGTTAAAATGCAACAGCGATGGTAGGATCCCGGTCGTGGTTTGGACATCACAACACAATGTGAAAGATCCATTGGAAGGTGCTTTGGAAGCAGTTGTTTGGCCAGTGAGTGACGATTCTTGGTGTCGGGAATCGCCTCATGGACCGGTGAAACTTAAGGCGGCTTGTAGCCCGGGTAGCATTATTGTAGATGTAATGGCGTGCGATGTGAGGGGCTCCAAAAAGCATCGGCCAACATGAGCTCAAGTTTAAACCATGGGAGCCCTGAATGGAAAGTGGTCCAATCCAATCAGTCAGGATCGCCTAGTCCGTGCCGTAATCCAGTAGTGTCATACAAGGCAGCTTTTTGGGCCCACCACTCTTCCTCATATATATAAATGACGTATCTTTAACGTTGTTCGTCATGGAAGTCTCCACCTCTTCGCGGACGACATCAAAATCTTGTATTCTTCTGATTCGAGAAAGTTTAGTTCAGTTACCAATGGTATAATGCAAGATCTAATAGCCCGCACTCCCCGGTACACTGGTTGATTTTTTAAATTTCCTGTGGAGAAAAGCAACAGTCTTACCCTCGTTTGCACTATCCATCCTGGTGCATTCAGTATTGACGGTCATCCAGTTTCCATAAGCCCGGTACTACAAGATTTAGGTTTGCAGTATTCAGCCACCTTTGGTTTCTCGGAACACACTACCACTCAAACCACGAAGGCCAGAAGGCTTATAGGCATACTTCATAGAACTTTCCACTCCCTGGGAAGAAAATTCACAACTATAAGATCCACATTAGACCTCCTTTGGAATGCTGTTCTATAATCTGCTCCAACATGCGCCAGCTGGACAGAGTAGCTAATGAAAAAGTCCAACTGCTAATGACAAAAGAGGTAATTGGCTTCCTTACTCAACTCAGCTACAGCAAGTGCTGTGAACACCTGAAGCTAGGTCCGCTATGGCCTAGACTCATAGGGCTGAGCCTCACATTCTTCCATAGTGCTGTTGCAAGTGGAATCGTGGTATCAGCACCGCAGTTCAGAAGCTTAACGGATTCACAGTATTCGGTAAAATTGAGGGGAAACATAGTTACCCTTCGCACCTCTAAAGTTGCTCTTAGATCCAACTTTTTTCTGGTCAAATACTCGGCTTTATGTAACTTATTACCCCACATTAAACGTTCTACAAAGCTATCTGGGGCGTTTAAGACCCAAATAAGCAAAAACCCTACAATGAAAACCATATAGCATCTTATAGATTCGTACATAAGTGGAGTCAGGGCCTTTGAAGTTGGATTAGATGTCTAGCAGCTTTCGAACTCCCTTGTTTGTGCACCTTATGGTCTTGTGGGCCAAAGCCGCTGCGCTCTTGTTTTCTCTACCCTCTCGTTTTTCACCCATTCACTTTACTTCTCTTCTACGTCTGATCTATCTACTTAAGCTTTCAATTCTTTCTCGGCAAAGTCCGAAAAGCATCATCACTGAACCCTTCCTGGAGAGCTTCAATAGATGAACCCAAATACTGGTTTTGACTGCAACTTTTTCCCATGCTCTAAACCCTAGTCTTTTTTGTTCCACGTTTCCTTTCAGAGGGGTTTTTTACCCAGTCCAGTAATCCTGTTCTACCTTTACCTGTCTTGCTGAGCCTTGCAATCACTAACTTCCCAGTCCGCCAATCCTATCAAAGCTTTTTTAATGACAAAGGCATGGCCAATAATTACTTGTTTCTTGATATTCACCGCTCACTTTTCCTCTCCCCCGTATCAGATTTTACCACACTACACTCTACTTTGCATACATTTACTAGGCCCGCTATAAAAAAGCAGTTCAGTTCTCCGTTAGAACAATGCATATCTGGTAGACGCCACCTGACTTTGACTCACTGTTATGCCTGAGGCTCGTGGGTTTGAGATTGCTCTTCATTATCAATCTGTTCTTTGTGCAGAGCTTTATTCTTCTTCACAACACTCACCCGCAACTGATCAAGAGGTTGCTTCATCAAAAAATGTGGCCAAATTTCTGCCGGAGCAATCGCACCCTTCATTTACAAATTATCGGTATACTGAATCCTTGGATCTTTACAGTCCTCCATTTATCATCCCCAGCGTACAACATTGGGCCGAAGCTCATTAATTTATCTGCATCTATCACCTATTGCCTCAGCAACAGCTGGCTGCTAACTTCTGCGACGCCAGTGGTGACAAGCTTTCACCAGCCTCATCATGCCCATGAGGTTACCCCGAGTATCGTAATCGGCGATGCAGTCACCGGAGGGCTCGCATATAAAGTGAAACCCGTACGACTCTATTGTTGGCAGAAGAAAGCGGTTATGTGATAGCCCCACGAATGTTGCCATTATTTGGGTAATTGTTCCGTTCTCCATCCTCTCCCCTCACGACTAGCGGACATAACAGCCCCGAAGGTTTTAGCATCTAGTTTGTGGTAGCCTCCCAATAAGGGGAAACAGCCATCCCCATCAGTCTCAAAAGCAGTGGGCCACGTGTAAAGAAAGGCGGGTCGAGAAGAAATAGGGAGTTGACCCTACGGTGTAAATTTGCCCTTCCACTCTTCTGTAAAAAAAGAAAAAAGAAAGAAGATACACTCCCGACTGGTAAGGTCTTCGGCTAATGCTCCCTGCCACCATAACAGATGGATTTCTGATAAAAGCCCAGACCAGTCCCTGATTATAGCAAACCCCAAGCTTTAGAGGTAGCCTTCAGTTCTTTTGGTCTGCACCAGAGCGGGGTGATAATGCACCGCCCGAGCTCTCCACATATGCTTGCCTGCCCAGCCTTCCACATTTTCAACTCTTTTGTGCTCCCTTCACAACCCTTAGTCAGCTTGGCGATGTTTGATGCAGTGATCAATACACGGTTGGAATAGCTACTTCATGCGGCCTCTGCTCCGACGAAACCTCGGTATAGATACGCCTTCGGTTCGCGGCTGTTGGCTAAACCTCGCCTATATTGGTGGTCGGAGTGAGAAAAGTAATCATAGCACTTTTATGGTTAACCATCCACAACTTAACTTTTTCTCTTCTGCTGAAGCCCACGCACTAATAGTGACGCCTGAAGTCGGCGATAATTTGTCTGACACCTTGTTGACTCGTTTACACAGCCGGAATGCTTACTGACACCAGCTCCTTTGCCAAACTGTTTTGTCTTTTATTGAAAGGTGCTCACCTTTACTTAATTCTCCCGCCTCAATCCGGAACTCAGCGGTCTCATCGTGATTTTCTTGCGCTTTTCTCGTACACCCGAGTCAAACTACGCAGATTATCATTCTTTAATAACCAAGACCCACCGATCTGCGCATTTGCTCATGGTAAGCTAAGGCCCCATTCCACCCGGAATCTGTGTGCTCCTGACTTCTCATGACCCTACGGAATACCAGCATGTTTGCATCCGTGCGAAGAAACCCCACCTTTACTCCGGGTTTTTTCTTTCCTTTCCTCTATGTTTTCCATCCTTGGCCGCGGCTGGTGCATCGACCAGGCTGGCGCATTCCTTTTTTCCCATTCATCCTCCTGATCCCACCCACTCCTGTTGCATTATTCCCGGTTCTCTCATGGGCCCCCTACTCGTCCATCACCTACCAATGGAACTATTTTGCACTCCGACTAAGCCTGAGCCTAGCATTGCCCCATATATCTATCGTAGCCCAACTACTCCAGAAATCTACCGGTCTCCCTCCTTGATCCCTCATAGTCCGGTCCACTGGTTGTCAGGTTACAAAATGATCATTGTCTGGTTTCTATTAGAACGATAACCACAACCCACGGCTGGAACACTCTCCAGAATGCCGCACTCATGATCTCTTTCAGACCACACTACTTGCCTGGGTAGCCATGAGCCAACTCGACGTTAACCCTGGATTGCCGTACGGACTAAAGGATTTGATCAGTCGGATTGGCCATGGTTTGAACCTATACTCAAGCCTGCTGACGGCTGAAAAGTGGTCATAATCCTATAACTGGAGTAACAATCTCCCGTGAATGTCTCGCCGGACCGCACAGTGGATTCCTGGCACCAATCATCACCCCACGCCCCCTCAAAATCTATTTCCTGTACTCCATACAAATAGCTCAATTCATCATGTATTGCAGTACGATATCAGTGACCGGAACGTAGCCCTCGTCGTTTCTTTCCCAGCCTACTCTTCTCAGTTCGTCAACCTGACCCCTTTTTGCCTACCATCCTCACCACTCGATACCTGCCACCAAGTGCAACCAGGATCGTTATGGGACAAAATGCCGCCCACCTGCATCCAGTCAGGGCTCAGTTATTAGTTCTGTTATCACATGCGCAGAAAATCCCATCTTAACATTCTTCCAGATTCTGCTGTTCTTTAGGATTTGGCTTTCTTCTAGTCACCGCTGTTCCTACCTCCTCATCATCTCTGCGTATTTGCTTAGTCGCATCATTTAAGTACTCATCTCCTTTGCAAACCTAGTATCTGCTACCATCTTGGCTACGAGTCGAAAACTGATCTGTCGCCCAGCTCGCATTTCCATGTTGGTGCACACATTCCACTTTTCTGAAGGTAAACAATCTGGCCAACGGTTACATGTTTACATCCGACCACTTCTTCCACCATCACTCCAGCGACCTTTCCAGATATGCTGTTTATTTGGTTTATCACAGACTCCACCCACACCCATCCGCCCAACTTTGCAACTGTATTCGTCGGTCGTTTGGTGCTTTTTCACATCCGGCATTTTGTCTTGGTAAATCCATTCAGAACATTTTGATCCCTGCAACTCTCTGGTCATCATGTTCAGCCCTTAGACAACGACAATCACTACGTAAATACTTACTTGTCATTGAAATACTGATCTCCTTTGCTAACCGCGTATCTGCTACTATCGTGACTACGAATCAAAAATTGATCTGTTGCCCAGTTCCCACTCTCGTGTTGGTGAACCACACTCCATTTTTTTGAAAGCAAACAATCTGATCAACGATTACATGCTTACATTTGGCCACTTCTTCCACCATCACATATGCAATCTCTCTAATAATGAGTCCTTCACTAGGTATTTAACTGACCTAGCCAATATTCGGTCGCTAAACCTTACAAGTGTAATCCTCGAAGGATTTAGCTTGTTCTTTGTCCGTAAATTCATTCCTTTCATCATCTGACTTCCAATCCTCATCCTTTCCATTTTCCATGGAGCACTATGGCTGGTTCACAACTCCCTTGGAAACTTCTTTTTCCTGAAGGTGAATAAAATTTCCGTCAACTGTATTTGATTATCTCGATGCGCAGCCCCTGTTTCTCCAATATTCCAGCAAGAGTCTACTACATCCCACCGGCTCCTTCCTGACCCGATCGGCTTGGCGACCCGATCGGCTTGGCCACCCGACCTTGAGTTCGAATTTGCCGGGCGCCACCATAAAGGATAACTTAAATGCCTTCTCCTATACTATATCGAGTGCACAAACCGGAGCACCCTCTTGGAATTCGGATTCTGCTTCCGATTGTACCGTTTGATCTTTCACTGCAGCATGCCTCGAGGTTATCCGAGACAAACCATAATCATTATCAGTAGAGTTTGTCTCCAATAGTCTGTTTCTCCGACGGCTCCTTTTGAAAGCCCGTTCTGCATCCGTGCACCATTCATGCTCTCCAGAAGTTCACCGCATTCCTCGTGAAGCTTTTGGCCTCCATATGACTTTCCATCTGGCACCGAAATTACGTATATACAAAAGTCAAACTTATTTTCACATCCGACCCACTTGTGTTTATATTCCAGGCTCCCTCCACAATAAGCTATCCAATGTTGGATCAATCTTCTCTATATCTCTCTGGCACATCTCACCGCACTCTGATAACTCCAAGTGGGATTTATTTTTAGCCGTGTCTTTCGGTAACACTGTTATCCGGCTTCTGGTTACTGGCCCTTCAGATATTCAGTTTGTACACTCTCACGTCGTTTTCTGGACGCCCCGGCCCGTCGTAGCCAGCTTTCGGCACCCATAGAGCACACTTTGTATTATTTCTGCCTCAACTCTCCGTCCGTGTTGTGGTGTCCGACTCCTGTGCCTTTACTGGTGCTTGCGAACGCTGCACTCTTGACATTCTCCAGTATCACTTATATCAGCATTCCCACATTCGTTCAGTCATCCACAACACCCTTCTCGAATTTGGGACGGTTTCACAATTCTCGAGTAAACTATTTCTAATTCAATTCACTCAAACACTCTCGATTTATTGTTTTATTTCTGCTACGGTGTGATCCTTAAGCTTTAAAATTGTGAGTACCTCACATTGATATGTACTGCTGTATTCTGTGATCTTGCCTTGTGCGTTTGTCTTGACCAAGGTCAAGAAATATACAATCGTTATTATTATTAATATTATCATTATTGTTATTATTGTTATTATTACTACTATTGTTAGTGCCCAGTGGACCGCTGGCTATCCCACCAACTGGCGTAGTCTGCGAGGAGGCCTGGGATGTGGCAGTCCGGAGGATGTTCCAGCTAGGTGTTATGATTAAATTATCAACATAAATCCAGCGACATCAATTTCGTGGAGGGGGTGGGGTGGGGTGAACTAGGCCCACAACAAATGGGGAGGTTGGCTATCTGGAAGTGGTTCAAGCCGTAGATTATGATAGAAAATGAAGGCAGCATATGATGAGCTAGGTGCATTCGTATAAATACGGCACGGGTAAGGCTTCATTTTAGCGGTCGACGACATACTCTCCATGCCGCAGACGGGACTATGATGCCATATGTTGAGAGCGGAAGCTTGAATGGAGTGCGTTGACGGGGATAATCCGTGGTTTTGGTAGTATATAAACCGCTGCGAGCCTACAAAGTCACTGTGTTGCAGAGCGTTTTATTCGTAATGAGGTTTTTATAACGGGAAGCGGGTAGACAACGTTTTGACCTGTGAGCATAAGGCCGTGCAGAAGTAGACGAGCTTTCCGTAGATCATTGTGTCAGTTCGGTCATAATTCATCAGTTGACTGAGGCCACTTGCTAGATGGCGAAAATCACGTCAAAGGGTAATTTCGATTTGTACCCTTCGTCGAGGTTCTTCAGTGTCAGAGAAGTGTTATTGAGGCCATGGCATGTCGTGTACCCGAGCACGTGGTTGTGAGGACGTATTGTTGGTGTGGGGGACTGCTAGGTTGAGATATAAGATCCTGTGGTCTCAAGAGGACTCTGTGTGATACTGCAGCTACCGGAGAACCTGCTTCTTATGCGCGGGGGCTAGATAATAGGGCCCCCATATAGGGGGCTGATGCCCACACTTCATTTGCGCGTAACACGTGGGAAAGAACCGTCCCGAGAATTAACCACTAGAAAAAAGAAAATAAACAAGGAAGCCACATCCACAAGTGACTTGCGAGTGCAGGACGGTGAGGCCAACGATACCGTTGGTCCAGACGGCGAAAGCACGAGGAACCCCCTTTCCAGATACCAGCAAGTAGACCGTTCTTCGCTGATAGTAAAGCTGAAGGGACGAGACTGATGCAGAGAGGGACATGAGGAGCCCTCAGGGTTACAGCTGGAACGGAGACAAGTCAGTTGGCAGACCGTATTCAGGATCAGTCCGAGAAAGTGGAACACTTGAGTTCACAGGCTGCGGCCCTAGCTGGCGCCACTAAAGAAACCCAGGCCCACACCGAGATGGCACTAGGGCGGAATAGGAATGTAGTGAAAGAGGGTTTGGCTGAGCAGTTCTACAGTGAGACACGAAAATAAAATCAGAACTTAAAACAACAGTAACGGATATACTAAGGCAACTCGGAGTGTCAAACTATGCACTTGTTAAGACGATACTACGGTTGGGCAGATGGAGGCCCATTGTTGACGAGCTAGCTCCTGGAAAGCCGACCCTGATGGTGTTCGTCAACCCCAGGTATCAGGAAGCAGTTCTTGCTGCCGCGCGCCAGATCAACAGAGGCAGTTTAGCCACCGAACCAGATAACTAGTCACCAAGTAGGACCTTGTACTACTGGGTGAGACATTAGAAGGTCCGAACAGTCCCGGCTGGCGGTATCGGTATGCCCACCAGGTACAGTTTATCCTGTGTTGCGTCTAGCTCCGTTGACTTTCCACATGACTCTGTACAATCAAAGTCGTTCGACGTAGACCAAAGGCCAACCACCCCCAGTATTGTGCCTGACACCAAAGACCGAGAATGATGACCAGCAGAACCAAAGGAGCTAGGTGGTTTTACGAGCCCCTTCCAACTTTATGGCGGACAGGAGCATCACCTAGGCACAACTGGGAAGCTAGGGTGTGGCAAAAAACGGAGGAAGCGCTAGGGAGCAAAACTCGAAAGCAAAAACTAGGAAATGTGGCTAAGCCTCAGAAGTAACCCACTTTGGCTGATCGAAGGAATAGACTCTATGCGCAGAGTCCCTATACGAGGACTGTCATCCTAGCGGAAGTGCAGCGCAAAGGGGCATTTAGGGGTAGAAGCAAGCATGGGGGAGGTAGCAGGAAACTAAGTGGCATAGACCGTCGCTGGAATACCGGGGGATGAATAAGCTGTTTTTTGAACGACTGAGGAGAGGTAAATCGGTATACGAAGTCGGCACAGCTAGAGAAGGGGGAGGCAAGAAACACTTAAAGTTGTTTTCAACTACTTCTAGTTTAATGCAAGTGTGCGGGCAGCCGATGGAGGTGTGAGAATGGGGAACGGAAACCAGGCGGAGGACAATGAACAGTACGAAGACTTTCGAGAATACTTCCAGGAGGTACTCAGAATTGACGGAGCAGGACAGCCATTGACCCTAGGTTAGCCTAACACTGCTACAATGGAGGAAATGGGAACAGCCCCAGACGATGTGCGGTTGAGGTCGGACGCCTTCGACACAGGACCAGCCCCGAAACCAAATGGAGTCCATCGAGCCGTTCTCAAACAGCTGGCTTAGAAACAGGCAGGGCCCACACCAACACGGTCCAACAAAATCTCTCGGAGAGGCTGAGCCACCGAGAGAATGGCAAACTGCGGAAGTCGTGCCAATTCACATGGAGGTTTCAGGGGCCGGGTGACTAACTGAAGGCCTATTAGCCTGCTTTCAGTAGTACTGATGGTTGTGGAAAAAACCGGAAGGTACTACCAAGTCACCTGGGGGAAAAACCAGATGGCAGATTTGCGGCATGGCTTTCGGAAGAGCGGGTCCGGCTGCAATTCAGTTCTTGCAAATCGAGCAAAGTGTGGCCAACTCAGACGAATCCCACAACCAGAATAAGATTGATTCACAGTTTCTACGGCACTGACTTGAAATCCACAAAAAGTAAAAATGTAAACAAGCCTCAAGTATGTGACCAAATGGTTTCAGCTGTAAAACCCAAAGGTCCGAAGCTCCGTGGCTCAGGTACCACAGTTGGAAAAGCTTCAAGGCCAAATCCAAATTTCTCACACAAATAAAAAAGTGCAAATGTGCGGTATGTGGACAAGCTTATCAAAGTAATGTCAAAAGTTGTCACATCCACAAAGCAAGTAGAACATTTGGAGGGATTTTCAACAATTAGCCTCGACTTCTGCCTCGTGGCTCTTAATGAGTCAGCCTAAAGGTTGGACCCGGGAGAGTAAGTGGAGATATGCGGTCCGAACTTCCGTGAAGCCCTTATGACTGTGAACCACGGGTTGCTTCTGCATAAGCTGAGGGAGATGGAAGTGGCTGCAGGGCCCATGGAATGGGTAAAATCCTGCCTAGCGGACTGCTGATTCTACGTCAAAGCTGTGGTCCTGAGTTCCTCGGTGGCTACAGCTCATAGTGGGGTCCTCCAGCGGTCGATGCCTGGTCCCGTACTGTTCCTGACTTATGTGAGTGACCTGCTGGGAACTATAGGGTCACCCTTCTTGATGTTATCAAACGACCTGAAAGTTCTTGGATGCCCATAAACTTCTCAGGGTTAGATGGAACCAAAAGCCCTCTACCGGTGGTCTGTAGCATGGGATTTACCTTTAAATGTGGCAGAATTCTCAAGCCTTATTGCCGGGGAAACCAGTTGAATGCCGTATTTTAGCCCGGGAAAGCCGGAACCACTTTCACAGAAATGCACGGTCAGGGTGTCGAGTACGGTAGTTGCAAGTGACTTTCAACCCTTGGTGCAACGTCCGCAGACTGCTACAAAGGCAAATAGGGCCAT
Organism: Fasciola hepatica; assembly: GCA_948099385.1. NCBI lineage: Eukaryota > Metazoa > Platyhelminthes > Trematoda > Plagiorchiida > Fasciolidae > Fasciola > Fasciola hepatica. Next base: position 871,201 of record CANUEZ040000126.1, on the reverse strand, counting down.
GTCAGCCGCGATGACAGCTCTGATCAAGTGCCCCCGGGGTGCTACCGCCACTATGTACGACACTTGTCCGACCGCCCTTAGGGTATGTAGTCTGATCCAGAGCTTAGCAGCCAGCGAGAGACACCTCTCTGGAGAGAGTTCAGAGGGTTCTCGAGAACGGTAGTGAGGATACGAGGCCTGAAGTACGGAACTGGCTAGCAGAGCTAGGGCTACTCTTGGTGGAATGCAGGAGAGCGCGGGGAGCTGATCGCAATAATGGAACAGCCAAGTTCGCTGTCAGCCATGAACAAATGGCCGTCTACTGGTTACGGAAAATTCACTCCTCTTGGACATCAGACAAAACTACTCAAGCCGGGGGCCAATAAAACCATCAGAGCACAGTCCTTTGCTTGCAGGATAATTGACGGCTAGACCAAATTTCCTGAGTGGGTAGTGGAAGCGAACACAGTGGCGGTGGTCAGGTGTAAGCTGGACGCTCTTTGGGCATATGCCTTTTCGGACTACCTGTGAGTCAGCAACCCGAGCCTGCTTGCAGCATTTTAGTCCACTCCAGCCTTCTTTTCCTCACCCGTTTTTGTTTTGTTTCTCCTCCTTCAGCTTTTTCAGTCCCTTTCAGTCAATCTAAAGATACATCCCAAATACTTCTTGATTTTTCCGCACCTTTCTCTTCCTTACTTTTTCACGAGGGCTGATAGCCGGAGGTCTTCACTGTTGCAGAGAGTGAGCCTGCTGGTTTCCAAGGCCTACCCTGTTGAAGCGTCGCTCTCTGATACCGTCTCTGACAGCAAACCCGACATGTGTCGTGGCCGCAGCCCCTGAAGGGATCCTAGAAATTGGAAGCAAGGCCAGGCCCAAGGGCTCGCAGGTGCAAGATACTGAATTATCATTGGAATTGAGTAGTAGGAGATTAGATCTGTATAATATGATTCATCATGCAGTTTGAACGCCCAAATGACCATTGAAAATCATGGAAGCACTGTAAAGCTGTTTCACCCTCATTGGGAATCACCAGCAGTGCACATCCACCTAGCCCCCAAGGGGACTCGAACCCGGGGTGAATGATTGTGAATCGAGCACTTAACCACAGGGCTATCCGGGCTGGCTCTCAACGGTTTGTTGAACATCTACACTACATGATATGGCACCCTTCCGTCACTGGCTTTGAAAGGTAACAACCCCTCATTAGCTTTGGCCGCCAGTCCTGCGCCGTGAGCTGACCTGATATGATCTGATGTGCACAACGACATGCAATCCGGTGTCTAAGTCGGCTTATTTTTCCTTCGGAGCAGGAGGTGATCGTTTCACCCGTCGACCACTGTTCGTCAGCGTTATCTATAAGAGCCGCTGTGTGCCCAAGGGTAAGGATGGCAGGTACGCGCAAGGGCTCCAAGCGGGCCTGCCGCTTGCGAGCAAACAAAGACACAAGTGTGTGTGCGATCCGCCTGCTTCCTTAGGATGACCGACGCTAAGCACATCACGGGTCAGCTTCCATTTGGCTGTCTTAACCATCACCGTCCTTACTAGACCGTGAGAACTAGTAATGGTTTCTTAGACAACGCCCAAGGGCTACGTGACGAAGTGCGCTTGGTCGTCGAATACGATTACTACTTCACAATCTTCGAAGTGTACTCCCCTGACCGGCCATCTTTTTTGGGTTTGTAGGATCGGTTGGTACTCTTGCATGGGCCTTTTCCACAATAACCTGGCCAGATAACCCGCTTGCTGCTTTTCATGTAAGTAGCTACTCCGAAGACTCACCTGTCCTTGAAGTCCGGTATTTGGCCTCAACTCCAACGGATCATTTGGGGCAAGCGCCAGATCAGTGAGGTCACTGGAGGAGACAGGATCAACAGAGGGATTATTTAAGGTTCTCTCTACCTCCACCATTGCGGCTATCGGTATCTCATCGTCCGGAGGTTGTTCTTTGGTTAAAGACAGTAGTATTCTCCTAGGGTCTTGGTTAAGCACAGCTACACTCCAAGGCAGTGGCTAACCTGCAGGGGGTTGAACTGCCATCGGATGACACATGTCGCCGTTCGATCTTCTAGTTCGTTCGCATTTATATTCTGGCTTCAGCCAAGCGATCCTCGTTGGACACTAACGGGGTTTAACTCTTTGTCTGGATAGAAGTCCGAAGGCACGCCCTTCTGTTTGTGAAGCTTTGCAGGGCCCGGAGGAAAGAGTCGGTTTTCACCGGGTACCCGGCTTCTTAGTTTACTCATCGAAATTTCATGCAAGTCATGAAGCGTCCGTAATCTTTTCCTGCCCCTTTCCTCGCCTGACCCACAGGAGTCAGAAATACTCAGGTCCAGTATCACTTAAAAACACCATCTTGGGGTCAACCTGCAGTTCGGTAGAGGAGCCATATTCTGCTTACCCGCGGCCGCCTCACGTCTTCTACATTGCACAAGAAGTCAAATTGAATGGTTCATGCCAGCCCTTCCTCGTTGTATCCAAAATGGCTTCCGAGTAAAGCTGGTCACGCGGCTTTTCCCGGGGATCCCCTCAACAGCGTGTGTTGAATAAATAGCTTCATTACCGGTTGCCGTGTAGGTTGTATTATGGAGTGTTTCTCATCAAAGCTTCGGTGAGAAATTGCCACTCTGCCGCCTACTTTTAGCAGCCCATTGGCTAGTTCCGGATTTAGGGTTTTAAACTGTTCTCCGGGATCAGTGTCCTTTCCTTGATTGATCCCGGATCTCCAGGATCCTGACCCTCTCGAGTAAGAGCCTCGGTTAGTATTATCCTGAGGTAATCATGTTCTGCGGACAGTAACTCGTCATCATTCATTTAACCTTCACGTACTCTGCTGAATGGACTAAGACCCTTTATGATCAATAAGTGTATCTTAAACCCAGTCGGCCCCTCTGGCGAGAGCATCAACCTTATCCAGTAGGAAAGTCTAGTGAGCCGTGACAGACTGGATGTTGGTTCGGCGGAGACTGCTGTCTTTGTTATACTTCTGATTTCTACTCTCGATTCAAGGGGTGTTCCCAGTTTTTAAACGGGCCAGCCTCGCTCAGGTATGCACAGGAATTTTGGTTCTCCCGTCCACGCATCCAGCCACCAAAAGTTGGTCGCATCCCTGGAAGTTCAGTCTGCTGAGTTGTCGGCCGATCTGGCACGCTGCCACCGGCCTACACTGGTTTCATTGTGTGTGATAGTGAGTATGTTAGCCTTGTACTTTTTGGAGCGGCTCTTTTTGTTATCAAGGACGTATAACCGAATCGTCGAATCTGTCCAGAACTTGGCCGACCAGCTTTTGGGGTTGAAGCACCTCTTTATAGCCTGAACCCCCTTAACAGCAAACAGGGCCGAGCCCTGTTCAAGGCGTGGGGTAAATACGCTGGCCTTGGTGAACGAAACCTTGAGGGCGTAGCGTCCATCATCCAGACACCGAAGCCCGCACACTGCGGTCACGTAACCAACTTTAGATGCGTCAGAAAATGCATATAAATCTCTTTTTTGGTTCGTACGGTCAGAAGGCAAACGACGAGGGACCTGTATGTCCACCAGTTTCTTCCAGTCTAGCCTGTCCTCCGGGTCAAGTGGCCGGTCCCGATCTACCTCCTCGCGACGAAGGAGCTGCAGCAGAGCATTTGCGGACAGCAATCAATAAAAACCGGGAAAGAAAGGATCACACAGACTGAAAAAGCCAACAGCATTCCCCGACGCGTAACTGGCTGGTCGATAAAGTTCATTTCAAGATTAAATCATCTATTCTAGAGTCCCACAGCATTCCCAGGAACAGCTCCGTTGGAAGTAGAACCACTGGAACCCTAAACTCTTTCCTCCTCACCGTTGTCTTAAATAACTTCCAGCACCCCCAGAGTGTTTGTTACCCACTATGTGAGCAAAAACCAATCTTTCTTTAGCAACTCCGTCAATCCTGAAGAAAGGTTTACACCTCAGCGAAGTCGCAGAATGACCCAAAATAGTCCACAACTTAGGAGTTGCAGCCCACACTATCTATCACCTCTTGACCAACCAACACTCGTTAACTAGCAGGGGTCTCCCTTGGGGCGTAGTTGGCTCGGAGGGGCGACGACAACTTCCCCAATAGAATAACATCCATCCTCTATTCCGTCATAGCTTTTTCACGTTGCCCTCGTCCCGCCACAAAAAACCTGATGGATCTCCGTTTTTTGCGGGAACCTTTGCTTGCGGAAACATTTCCCGTATGTTGGCCAACATCTCTACTTTGAATAGTCGAAGCGGGCGCGGGACCTCAATCAGTGGGGTTTTCCAGCTTGTTCCTTGTAACAGACAATCCTTCGGTGACCCCTCTGGAACTTGGCTGAGCAATTAAATGCAGCCTGGAGTTCCTTCGGGCCTTTTGGGGTCGGAATCTGAGTGCGCTGCAAGTATCTCGTCTTTTCTCCAATCCCAGGGGCAAAAGTCCTCTTTCACATGTAGCCAAGCATTTCGTTATGTAATACCTTACCTGAGAACCGCTTCCAAAGGTGATCTTCAAAACGAAACTCTCATCAACAGCGACCGTCTACGAAGAACTCAGACCTTGTTGCTCATTAAGTCATCTCTCTGTAGCTCCATGGGAGGGGCACCTCAAACTTATTTGGCAGGTCAGTCGCCTCCTTCCGTACCATCTCCACAGCGAGTTGATCCTCTCGCGATGACTGCAAGCCATCACCTCCGAGATGGTGGAAATCTTGATCGTACAGTCGGTGCAACTGTTGTTTTATGTCCTCTTCAGCGCACACATTTCACTGAGCCGAGCCACCCAATGGGTCCATGTAATATCCAGCTCAAAGTTGTGCCTACAACATGGGGCACCTGTCGGTTTCTCACCCCCTGGCCCAGCCCCGAACATGCTTCTGGCACATTACAACCAAGAGGGGGGTAACCTCCTGTCTCCTCCCATTTTAAGATCGTAAGGCCTTGAAGATGGAGTCGTTTTGACAAAATCGGATGGACTGACCCGAAGGCTCGCAAAGGCAAGTTTTTCAATACGAAACACCTCTTCCCTGCAGCCTTTTATTGTGGCTCGGAGGAAGTTAGGCCGGTCTATCAGTTCACGGTTAGGGTCGCAAGCCTTGCAGCCTCAGTGGGCTACACCTTCGCGCGAAATAGAGTGCATGCTTGTCCAAGTCCGTTGTTACGGGTATTCCTGTGCGGTAGTTTGAGCTTGACTGTTAATAAGTCTGCTTATTCTGCTGCTAGGGCAAGTGATTCGACCGAATCTGCTGCCGGCTATTCTCTCCTAACTTTCTAAGTAGTCGGCCAGGTCTTCGAAATTGACTTCTTGGCCACCCTGGCTCGTGCCTTCTGTTTCTTCAGCTCAACCACCTCGTAGCCCGGATGGCAGAGAACGAACTACCGCATCTAAGATGCTCATCGTGTCCAAATCAGTCCTGCCATCCAAGTGATAGCGGACCGTCGAACAGTTTTACGTCTTAGTGACAATCGTAGATGCCGCTCTTTCATTACTTGGATTTTGAAAACACGCCATCGATCTGATTGCGGGCAACCCGTACGGCTGACCAACCAATCCCTCAAAATCCTTTTTTACCACTGTGTAACCTTAAACTGGGTTTAGCATGGCACAACCACCGATAACTTCCGTAGCTCGCCCCCGGCAACTGGGTTTTGGGTACAGTGGCCTCCACCACGAGTTGGACACCCTAGCCTGGACAATGGTTTCAAATGTTTAGCAAGCCCGCAGTATTGTTTCGGTAGTCCGCCAAAGACCGTCAGTTCTACTCTCCGTTGTTTGACTGATGCTTGCGATGGCGAAAGCTGCTTGCCGAGTAATGTAGGTTTTTTCTTTTGTAGCTGCCTTGATTTATTTCCGGAGATGCTTTTGGTGGCTCCATGCTGTGGCTGTCTGAATTTGTCCTCCGCGCTGTGAGCCTGTTTCCTAGAGGGCATAACCTGTTGTTCTAGCTTCAGCATCCTTAGCTTGAACGAATAAATGTTTCTGGAACCAACAATACCCTCAATAATACTGGAGCTCGCACTAATGGGACGGGGAAAATTAACGGCATCTAAAGAACCAAACGCACCGGATAGATGAGCACGTGAGTACCACAGATATAAACGAGGTATGAAAAAGTAGCACGTTGAACACGAATGAAAAATTGTCGGCGCACAAAAATGTGGGTCGTAGGAAGTACACGGAGAACGCAAGTAATCGTTATTTTTTCAAATCCAAATTATCTCGGTTTTCTCGCAGAACCTCCCAAATCTGTTAGTTACCTGTCCTAAAAGTGAATGCTACTATTTTAATTGAGAGCAGTTATTCTGGAAATGTCCTTGAATACAACTACAACTACCAAACGCACAGATGCTGGTCCCAGAACAGGCCCAGCACCAACTGGACCAAATCCCTCCCCTCCTCTCTAATTTCTATTGTCCAGCCTGTCAGAAACCTTGACCCTTACTAATCGGTCTCACCAGATCCAATCATCCGGCCCACGCAGCTCAACCGTTCTCTTCATATCACGATACGTAATTATTGCCCCTACCGAATATTTATCTTCCGTCCATTCAGTCCTCAGGCGACCGGCCTATGTAAGGCCTCTGATGACCGGTCACCAAAAATATCAGCCACCGGTATCTTCCCATTTAGCGGCACAAATGTTTCTGATAACCGGGGGCTCCCCTGTAAACCGAGTCATCGGACCCTGTTGTTGTCAGTATTCATCCCTCAAGTGCCGAAATCGTCTCCTATGTTTTCTTCCCACTTTTCCTCCACGTTGCTGAAATGGGGTGGCAATACTGAAGAAAAAATTATAGTCTTGTCTGTGGCAGCCTAACGATAAGGAAAAACAGTCAGCCTCGGCATTGGCAGACCCCGTGTATCTTAAAGAATAACGGATGGAGGGGGAATGGGAGGTATTCTCCACCCAGCAGAAAGCTCACCCGCTCCTCAGAAAAAAATGATGAAATGCTTCCGGCAGTTATGGTACTGGATTCGCGCCCTATGCCCCCCCTCAACGACGGATGAATTCGTGGTTAGGGCCAGGACCCGGCCTGGAGTACAGGGAGGTCAAAACAAGAAAGGGTGTGAGCTAAGTGACCAGTACTACTGTCTTACCCTACGACGGATGACATCATGCCGATCTAGTCCCCCAGGTATGAGTTGACGCCATCTTCCTAAGCTTATATCTTTTAAGGTTACTTGCTCCTTCCCAATCAGCTCGCTGATACCCAACTCCATTTTCTGTTCACGATCTGGAAGGTCCGACCACCTGAAGTCCGCTGCTTCTACACGTTTTTTAATAAGCCGACCGACTACTGTCAAAAGTGGGTCACGCGAAAGAAGAATAAGAAAACGGCCGCCCCAAATAGCCATCCGCAACTGACGCATGAGATTACTCCAGACACATGCTGGTGAAAGGTCTGCACCGCAAAATGATTGTGAATCTATCCAGGTTCTGAAACACCAACGTCTCCCTCACTGAGCTCAAGTGAAATGTGAAACCGCCCATCCTGTGCGGTAATCTTAAACTCCATCTTCGTAACATCTTTGGCAAGCACGAGGTGTAAGCCTTCTGCATTTTTAAAATTGGGGGTATAAAACGCTTAACCATCGGCTCTAGCTGCCGACCTTCAATGCTAACCCAAACGATCATTTAGCGTCCATGAAAATAGTAGCAAGTGTTCAAGTAGCCATGGCATCCAACACAGTCCCTAGGGAGCTCTACACGGCGCTTTAATCTCGCATCCGCCCCAGCCAACAACAGCCCATCCACGCCGTTATATGTGCGGATACAAGAAGCCCCGCCGCTTTATAAAAAATCCCGGTCAGTCATTCATCACTTTGGCTGGGTCTCTCATGTAGAGCCATGTTCCAACTGGATTCGTGTAAACCGGCCGGTTCCAAAATATATCGCTGTCTTTTATTATCGTACCCCACAGCATGGACCAACTTTGTACAGCAGCCATCTTCGTCTGATGCCCACAGTAAGCCGACGAAGCCTACCGAAAGTCTTTGCCTAACATTTTTATGGGAGCTCAGGTTGGTTACACCTCAAGTAGACACCGGCAGGTATCACAAGGTGTTGGCCTCTGCCAGGCATGCTAAATACTGTGAAGCATACCGAAGCCTTGTTCGTCGCGCTGCACGACAATCTATTTACACTCCAGTCGTCGGGCATGATGACAACTCCCCCCATAAAGCACTTAAAATTCCTCCATTCTCCGGCTAATTTCAAACTAAACTCCTTCCGCGTCATCATTTTCTGATTCGATACCGTAATGGCATCTCCACCGATATAAGGCCCTCAAATCGTATGCAAATCACCATCCATTCACTCACCCCATTTATCTACCACTATGTGGGCCCCACCTTACTGCGTGCGACACGTCTAAACTAACAAGGCATATTAGCATCATATTCCTGGATAGGCAGGGAAAACTTGTAACTTTTATGTGAAGATAGTAATTTTCATCCCGTATCTGGTAGCCATCCAACTTTCCTCAGTACACAGCTCATCAGTTATGGTTCCAGCCCTTCAGTATGGCCCATCTTTATATTCTCAGAGTGCAAAATCCTCCTGCCTCTAACCTCTGCATCAGATTAGCCACTTCAGTCTCGCTTTAGAATATTGCTGTTAATAACCTTAGTTGGCTGCTCCGTTAAATGAACACCAGAAAGCATCCGGCGATTTTTGTCTGCACTATCTTTTCGTACATGACACCATATGTGTGATCGATCTTATATTTGCTCTACACGGTCATGAATTCGGGACCGATGCGTATATGACGCAAATTTGTGTCAAGGTCGACTTGTGCGTACAAACCAGGTCGTCCCGTTTTTTCCTTTTTCCACCGCTTTGATTTAGTTTTACATCGAACCTAGTAGTACTATTTGTTCACAGTGAAGCGTCAAATTGTCCGTGGCTACAACTGAGGCACACCGCTGAGCATCCGTAATTTATTACAGCGAAAAATCAAGAAAACCCTTAACTAGGAAATATAGATTTATGCCTTCTACAAATCACTTTTTGCGAGCCCATCTATAAAATACTTGGCGATTGTTGGCCTAATTACCTCTTTTACTTATCGTCTCCCTCCTGGCTAACACTGTAATCCCCTTCCGGTCATACATTGAAAGCACCCAGTCAAACCTCTTTGTAGTCATCTTGGGTGACGTCATTTAGAATTTCATCTCTGTTCCGTACGTAGGCTTTTTGCAATCTTCAAATGACCAACGAAGTAGTTGATTATCTAAAGCCTACAGTCACGAAACGCAACGCAAACAGAAGCAGACCGGCCAGTAAGATTTTGTAACGCGTAGCAGTACGTCTCTCAGTCACTACGCCGTGCTCCGTTTCATTAACGAACATCTATGATGAAGCTATTAGCAAGATTGACAGCACTTTACAAAACTCTTGCTCACTCGAGTCGCGAATTGGAGCTCTTGACAGAGCCATTAGGCTTCTGACCCCAGTGGCTCAACTCCGCGAGCCCTCTACGGTAACTAAGGGGTGCAGCCTAGTCGCCAGAAGTAACTCCATTGACAGTATATCTCCAGAGGTTTTGAAATGAATAAAAAATTCTAATCGAGCCATTGTATTCAAGATTACTGTTAGGGCCTCACTCACATAGTCGGCAGTACCTTGCTAAAGCCCGCTAACATGGAACTGTTGATATGCAGTAGCAGCAGACAGCGAAAGTAAACACAACGACACCAATGCCTCCTGCTTTTCCAGTTTTTGAACTCTTTGACGGCCAGAAAGTTCGTTCACAAACAAAGCCTTATTGCTGTTAACTCACCATGAAAAATCATTTGAACAGCATCTGACAAAACGCCAATACAAAGAGAAATGCTGAAAAAGTTGAACTCTCCAAATATCCAGGGCAGAAATCCGCATTTCTCGGCCTACGCCATTTAACCGAAGTCTGTCGGCCAACAGCTGTCTGATGTAGATCTTGACGCAACGCCTAGACCTACTCAAAATCCACCAGTCCCCAAGCACCCTTGACTCACCAATAACTAAGTAGATGCCTGGGGCTCGAATCCACCGAGTTCTATCAGATGGCTTAGCCCTGAGCACCGTAAAAGCTACTTAAATCGTGAAGCCTACCTAATCTAACAACGTTGTACCACTCTCCCAAGGCGACAAATAGACCAGTGTATAGTCTTTCTTGTCCTCACTCTCCAGCCGCGACTGAAACCCATCGGTCTCAACTCACCATACCACAGTCACGTCATTCGCGTGCAAATAAAGCCCGGGGTACCCCAGGGCATAGCCTTGCAAACAAACAACCAAGAATAAGCACCCTTGAGGACAAAAACTCGTCGCTGCGATCTGATTTATCGCCTATGGGCCGAAGGTTGGCAACTTTATCTGCACAGCTCCAAACGCCAAGTGTAGCTCCAAACGGAGATACAGAATTCGGCAACACACCCTCTATGGAAGGCGTTCGAGGTCGGCCAATGAACGTGTCTTCTAGTCGGTCTTGCTGCGAAGTACCAAAGTTATCCCCTCCATCGGACGAATAGAGAAGACGCAAGTCGGTATACAGATGCAAAGGCGTATTACATATATATTGTGGCGCCAAAACGGCACCGATACGGGAGATGCACCGAACGGATATGAACACAACAGCTTAGCGGGAAGCGAACCACGAGCGTGTTCAATCGGCGGAGGATCGAAAGTGAAGGTGATTCAAAAAGAGGTCGACGTAAACTTGAGAAACAGCAGTCCAGTAAAACGTAAGCAACCGAAAAACAATGAGTTTGATGTTAAACGTCAGAAAAGATCGTAGGAAAAATGAATTATAAATGATGTCCAGAAAACGGTCATTTTCTCAGAATGGTCAAGGTCGTTATAGCAGCCCCCCACAAGGAAACGCGTGAAGCTTTTCGAAACATGTCAGAGTTGAAGTCGCAAAGAATAAACGCTAAAACTCCTTCCGAACGTTCTACAAGCTTTGTGAATTTGACTATATTTAACATTACCTTGAAAAGCCCGCTCGTATACCATACATTTTGCGTTTGTTTTTGCATGTGAGACAGTTGAATTTGGCCTTGAACCGTTTCTGACCGTCGTGCTTAAGCCACTGGGCTTCGAACCTTAGGGTTTTACTGTGAAGTCTATTTGGTCGCATACTTGAGGTTTGTATATATTTGTACCCTTTGTGAATGTCAATTTAGTACCGTAGAAACTACGAACCAATCTTGTTCTGGTTTTGGGATTCGTTTGAATTTGCTACGCGTTGCTCGGTTAGCGAGAAATGGCTTACGGAAGGCGTACAAACTATATTCGTGCGCGTGAAAGCGTGCAAAATACGTGAGTTTATCTGTGCAGAATCCGTCGTAGGGACGAACCGTAGAATGATGGTCCAACGTGAACCAGGTTCGTTGCCAGCGACGTCAGTTTCGCGAACCGTCATCCGGGTATGCCGCACGAACAACATGCGGCCTCAGGTAACAATTAACAGGTATGCTATCCGAGACCGAAATTGGCGGGTTCGTCAGTGATGAGAAACGACAAAGGTTGGACCAATGTAGAATGCAAACCTTTGTGCCAAACTTCTCCAGATTTTGTGGGTCCAGCGAAGCGTGCCTTGTGGCGATGTTCCATGAAAAGAAAAGAAACGGAAAATTGGAGTAGCCGCCGCAAATGGCTCGTGTCAAAACGATAAGCACGAAATTGATCACTTCAAAGTGCAATTATTGAGATCATGTTTGGCTCAGTAGCGAAAACGTGCTGGACAAACAATCTTCCGACCGGAACGTGAGACGGGAGCCTCATTCAAGGAAGGGTTCACAGGCGCAAGCTGCTAACTTGAACGTGAGACAGCATTCTCACTCGAGGACGTAGCAGAGCCAATTGGCTGCTTATTCCATCTTGAGATGACAATCTCATCCTAAGCCGTAGCCTTATCAACTGGGCGGGTCTTGAACGTGAGACGACAGCGTCATCCGAAGTCGTAGCAGGCGACGCTGACTGCGGAACGTGACGTGACACGGAAGTGTCGCCAACGGGTAGTGCAGGGTTAACACCTAACATTATATCAGCGGGCTGCACGCTATCCTCAACGAAGGCGGCTTTGATACAGTCGATACTAACTGTATCGACGCGACTGTGTCGATCAACAATAAAGGTCTAATCGTGACGAGAAAACACGCGAAATGGACCTTCGTAAGGCGGTTGTAATGGTTTCCGTACCGAATCAACACGAATGAATACATGCGAACAAGTTTCGAGTTCGGTCGGAACGAAAACCTGTCGTCGCTGCATTCGAGTCTGCGCCGGAGCGAGATTTTGCATGTACGTAGACAAACGGTGAACGTAAGTCTGTACGGCAGGTGAGTCTGTACTCCGTGGCGTGAAGAATTCCCCAGGCAGTCGTAATGTCGTGCCGTAGACACGTTCTGCAGCGGAACATTGGATATCTGCCTTTAAGCAAATTCCTGATACCAAGCAGAACTAGCGGCAACGTTTCGTACCAGTCGGGGCTCTCGTGTGCTCTAGGTGCCGCTTTGAGTTGGTGATGAAATCGTTCGACTAAACCACTCGATGCCGGATGGTACGCGGTCGTGCGAATGCGTTCCGTACCCAGCGTGTGAGTTAATGAAGAGAATAGTTCGGACTCAAATTGTTGCCCTCGATCGGTAGTGATTGTAGAAGGACAACCATATGAAGCTTTTCACCATTCAATCAGATGTCCAGCCACTGATTTGGCCGTGACGACAGAGATGGGAATAGCCTCGGGTCACCCCGTAAATCTATCGATGCACGTTAGTAAGTAGGTATACCCGTGTGATGGTGTCAATGGACCCACAATGTCTGCGTGCATATGATCGAAGCGAGCATCAGGCGTAGCAAAAGTACCGATAGGCTCAGCTGCGTGCCTATGCACTTTAGATGGTTGACATTTTAGACACAATTTTGCCCCCATACGAACATCTTCATTCATGGACAGCCAGACATATCGTGCAGCTACTAGACAGAGACTGGCTGCGATGCCCGGATGTGAGATTCCATGTAGAATATCGAACAAGAGACGTCGATACGTAGAGGGTTCGACCGGTCGAGGCATGCCAGTAGACATGTCGCAGAGTATACTCCCAGCACTGGTGGCCAGAGGTACGGACTGGCACTGTAGCGACGATAATTGAGTGGCTTCCACACATGAAGAATCCTGTGCCTGTGCTGCAGCCATGGCGAGGATGTCTAAAACCGGAGATTTGGTAGCATTCAAGGAGTACGCGACAAAGCATCTGCAGCGCAGTTCGACTTACATTTAACGCGTCGTGGGTCGGTCTCAAACTAAGCAATATAGCCCAAAAGTCTTATTTCTCGTGGAGAGTAAAGGCCAGACTTAGTATACAATGCATACGTCAAGGGACAATGGTTGGTATAAAATATATAATACCGACACCAGACTGCATGGCGGAAGTGCTTAAAGGCTTTATATACAGGCAGCAATTAGCGACCAAAAGGACTATATTTCGTTTTCGCTACCAGAAAGAACTCTTATAGCTGCCAGATCCCTGGAACAGACTGTTGCGGTACCACTCCGATGGCAAATTTGGATGCATCCATCGCTATGCTGAGCGTGGAGGACGAAACTGGGTACATTTGGAGTGTGGTCTCAGCTAATGTCACTTTAATCTCCGAGATCGCTATTCATGAGGCGTCCGTAAGCGACAACTTACGTGGATTGCCATGAAGTAGGTCAGTCAATAGAAGCAAACTTTCAAAAGCATGGGTGTGAAACGACAAATGCCTTGAGCTCCGTGAGTGAGGACAGTACAGCGTAATCTAGAATAGCGCGCACTTTATCCTCGCAGGCTTAATACCCCCTCGAGTGATCTTGTGGCAGAGGATCACAAGTTCCGGTTTGCCAAGTTCACATTTATCGGGGCTGGCTACTATCCGATGTTCGGACAAACGTGGAAATAGTAGAGTCAAATGTTAGAAATATTCATTGACGCTTGACGATGTGATTAGCTAGTCATCGATGTAGAAGTGAACAAATTCCAAGTCTCGTGTGATGCCATCGATAAACCTCTGGAACGTCTGAACAGCATTTCGCAAACCAAAAGGCATACGTAGGAACTCAAACAAACCGAAAGGAGTCGTAGCAGCGGTTTTCTCGACATCTTCAGCGGCTACTGGGATCTGGTGAAAGGCTCGCACCAAATCGATCTTAGAAAATACAGTCGTGCCGTGAAGTGATGTCGTGATTTCGTGTATGCGAGGCATCGGACGGCTATCGTAACGGGTAACCGAGTTAAGTGCGAGATAGTCTCTACATGGTCGCCAGCTCATGCCATCTTTTTTGAGAACCATGTGTGGAGGTAAGGCTCATGGACTGTGAGAAGGACGAACAATACATTTAGAAATAAAAGTGTCAACCTCACGTTTGGTAAGAGCCAATTTGTCCGGTACCAGTTGGTGAGGTCGTGCCGTGACTGGTGATCCGTTGGTGACAACGTGGTGTGCAACACAATCGGTCATTGTCTCTATCTCTTCAAATAATACAGTCAAAGTGCAGAATTTATTAAATAGAGGCTGAAAATCGTGAGGAGTGTTAGAAAACAAGCTTGTGATTTGGTTTGCATCTGTTCGAGCTGTGAGACCCGTAAAGTTAGTATACTACGAAAGGTCCATAAACTGCAGTCCACTCGAAGCAACGGAAAACTCATAGTGCTGCAGGAAGTCGGCCCACAGTATGCCTGTGGGGAGGATATGAAACCAAGTACAACACTGCCGGGATAGCATCGCCCGGAAGTCCGTCTGAGGCGATACGCGTTACAAAATTGATAGTTGGTTGCAACAACTGTATAAATTTTCCTGTCGCCTGCAAGGTAGCCCTAATAAATTCAAATACTAAGACGAAGTAAGATCTAGTCACAATTCATCATGCACACAAAGAAGTACAAATAATCAGGCTACCGACGGCATGCAATTCACTGACCATCAGTGTCACGAACTGGTCATCGTTTTACGTGAATAATTAAGGAGGGGCATGGGTTAGCATACCGTTGTCAACGGAGAGACAAGTGGAATTTTAGCCCCACCACCTCTTTTCCAATGTATTTGTCATGTGTATATGATGTGGGAGAATAAGGGATGCCGAGACAGAATAGCCGATTTACTAGTACATGTCGGGTTGAGATAAAATTGGCACTGACAATTATACATCGTTTCCCATAAAATATGGTAGATCTCACTAGTTAGTACAATGCTGCTGTGTATAGGATGCGGAATTATATGCTCAATCTTCGACATGCACGTTATCAGAAACAATGAACTGAGGTGGGCAAATAACCTTGATCTGTATTTGCTGCAGGTTTTACCCCGTTTAGCAAGGAAAACATGGGAAACTTGCAATGTCTTCTTCCTTCCACACGAGCGACATGCTTCTAGTTTTATTCAAGTCGTGATAATTAGTAAAATATTATCAAAATAAATCACCGAATTTCTCTGTGATTTTTGTGTTGCAAAATGCTATAACAAACTGACAGATTTGTCCAAGTTTATAGGAAGTACAGCCTCGGGTGAAGTATGACATGGTGCATCGTTCTACATGATGACAGTTTTCTCGGCGTAAATTCTGATCTCACAGACGGTGTGCTTTCACTAGCCGAGCACGGTGGGTTTCACGATGTTCAGGATATCTCTGGTGAAGTCCCATCAACGAGAGTGATTATGATATACTGCAGTTCATTTTACTTGGCTTGTTGAGTTGAGCGACCTCAAATTCGCTAACGTAAGTTTCTTCGGAGATTTCGTTTCACGATGGACGTATTCGTGAGCCCTCTAATTATCACCGCAGTCCTTTCAAAATTTGTCTATCATAGGAACGATTCACAATGCGATTTGGATATTCTCGTGGTTGCAATATTAAGCCATCTGTCTGGGTAGTACTGTAATGGCTTTTGGTCAGCTGGGGGCTAGAACAACTAACTTTTCTCCAACCTTGTTTGCAAAGGTGCAAGAGTATATTTTATCAAGTCTCTCAGTGTTGTTCGTCTTGTACTTCTATTCCAGTGCAAATAGTTTAATGTTCCAAGTCCGAAATGCCCGTTTTTGCTCACCACAATTTGCTACGACCGAATGTATTATATGAATACTGAGAAAAAAGCATGCAGTCGTTTATAGGAATAACGAATAATACTCTTATCACTGGAAAAATTACTGAATGAATTTCCACAACGTTATTCCTCTCTTTTTTACTAAGGCAGCAAGATTTTTCGGTTCTCCGTAAATATGCCTTAAGCTTGGCAAAACAAAATGTATATTTAATGAGCCTTGTTCATCAGACCTTGAAATTCAGGGCACATGATCGAAATAAACCAAAAGCTCTTTTCCGGTGAGTATTTGCACTGTTAGACAACCTAGTGTATCTCACAAATGTTTGCTTCCTATTCGTTTATTTCTGATGGGCAGAAAAACGACAAACAGTTTAGAGAAGATGAAAGTTTCTACAAAGACCAGCACCCATTTCTGAGTGAAAACCACCGTCGTGAGTTTACCATACTCCGGTGTCCCCGTAAGTCATGGTTACATTCCTTTAAGTTCGTACTTATGAACTGCAGGCTAATTCACTGTGGTGCACAAGGTTCTTCACGGAGGATTCTGCAGCACTTATGATATTACTTATTGTTTCATATCTGTTTGTAGTTGTAGCAGTCATACAAAATTTCTCGTTGATGGGGAAAAACATCGCCGTTGATTCGATTTCAAACCCGTACACTGGGAGAGTCGACACCTTAGTACCACGAACTACGAGCCCCAGAGTCACACAGAGTGGTTCGGATATCATACAAACAATAAAATTTGGTTACAGCTATAAAAAGCTTTATCACTGTAAGTCGGCCACGGCTCAGTCTCATTGCTTTAAGTAGAATAATCCCAATAAATGGTTTTTTCAAATATATCAGACTTTGTTTCTTAGCTCGTAACAACCCTGTATTCAGCTTGCGGTCAACTACTGATTTGGAGCTATACACCGTTGTAGACAGACGAGTTGGAAGTTCGTTGTAGCCAATGTTATTTGTGAATTTGAAGTGATTGGGTAAAAAGTATGGTCCATTTGTGAGGTGTCCGAAGGGTTCGGTGCAACTTCTTGGATCAACCGACAAAGCGAAGACATTGTAGAGCTTTACCGGGTTGTTTCCATGTACGGGTTTAAACCTCTGCGAGTCTGATGACTTTTATCATTTCACGAACTCTAAAATCACACGTTGTTCACGTTCGAAGTGGGAGCATTTATTAATTGATCTATCCAAGTGGATAAGTCAGATGCTTTGAATTGACTTCAATGTGGCTTTGCTCAGCTAATTGTATGAGACCAGTTCGGCCGTTTGGATCGACAATAACTTATCCATTAGTTTTACCAATAGCACAAGTAATGTAGAAAGGTAAATTAAAATCATATCTAATCAGAACGAGTTGAACGTGAATCATAAAAATGTGGGTACTGAAAAGTCTTCGGGTCGGAATTCATTAGCCATCCACTCCTCCTTACAAAGCGTATCTGTCTTCTGATGGAACTTTGTAGGCGATCTGTCGTATAAACCTTCTAACCGTCAAAACATTCTTTTTTACCGTATGTACTACTATCATATACATTCTAAACAGGGATATTAGCCAGCCCCTGTTTATTGTTTCCGGCAACCTGCTTATCGATGAGCAAGTATACTATTTCGCATCCTATGCACTGTAGCATTTTGCCTTCTCACACAGTCTACAACATTTCATGTGACATGTAATGTACAACAGAAGGCGTCAAATTTCTTTCAACCGGTTACGCACTACTGTAGTGGCTGTTTCATCTCGGCATACTCCCGTCGTACCCTTCAAATATGTATAACAAATACAGTGGGAAAGAGGTGGTGGGGATAAAATCTCACTTGTCTTTCCGTTATCAACAATGGCATAACCTATTTCTTTCCATTATTATTCATTTAAAGCGTCGACCAATTCGTGACAGATAGTCAGTGAATTCTATGGCACCGCTAGGCTGATTATTTGTCCTCCTTCGTATGCATGAAGAATTGAATAGCATATAAGTAGAATAAGGCTAGTATACTAGCAACAAGAAATTTTATACGGTTGTTACAATTAACAATTACCAAATATAACACAAAATATAATATAGTGAGTGGTATGGAATCAACCGTGGTAAACCTTGGAAGCACAACTGTTCGGCTGTGTCGTCTGGCTTGTTGGTCATCACTGGCGGTGCACATCCACTGAATCCAACTGGGACCTGATCGTTGACACTGAATGATGATCCAAACACAAAGACCAAATCTCGCTCTCCCTCTCTTTTGCTTACCATATTCCCGAAATTTCACTTAAAGCCCACTTAGTTGAGCTGCAGATATATCTGTGGGACAACAAAATGTCAGAGATAAAGCGAATTGTTTATCTATCATTGCGGACCTCCTAATATGCAGAACAGGGCGTGTAATTTTGGGGACCGAGTTTTATTTACCATTCTCTATGCAGAAATATCTCATGTTTTGCAATTCGAAAAGTTGTTTTTTTCTGAGTTATGTTACCTGGGAGGAACTGTCTTTTACGATTAGTGGTATACGAGGGTGTTAGCGAAGACAAATGAACAAAGAGCACATTGATGCATTGCATCATTTTTGTTCCAAGTCAATCTGCATGAGGGATTCGAATACAAAAATGACGGAAACCATCAATTCCTTATTTCACGTCATTGCCCGATACCTCCAGAATGACAATGATCAGGTGGGTTTATCATAGGTCGTTGAAATATTTCAGCTATCAAACCCCCGAATGGTTTAGCATTTTATCACTTTTTTCAAGAAAACAAAGTTTATACTGTTCACCCTGCCTGTGTATTTCTATTCTCTGCACTGTAACTGATTTCGATGCCTGAATTTTTGGAAATAACATGAAATGATTTTCACTGAAATCTGTTTAAATGGGTTTTTGAATTGTGACGATTTCAGACTCAGATGGTAAATTATAGCTTATTTAGTTGAAAACCGATTTTTTGCCATCAAGATGCACTTTAGAGTATTCGACAGTATTCAAGATTCAGTTTGAGGTATGTTTCAGCAGAATCACACATTGGGCCAATAGATTTTCCGAAGTTGAATCATCTGTTTTATTACACTCTTGCGCATGAGGGTAGTAAATGGGGTATGTACTCAACAGCCATGAAAGCCCACTTCGCCATTAGGGATAGCCGGCCACCAGACCCTGAAAATTGGAGTGATGGAGAACCACGAAAGGTTCTAAAAGGTCAGATGTGGCAACAAGCCGATTTGCGTGAATCACTACATTCAGCTTTATAAGACACCAGGCCAAAATTTTATGGGCTACAGTACTGAAAACTTCACGCTGAATTTGTTCCTCAGAATTGGTGCGCTTTCATCACCCAACATAAATCCCAATTGAATGTGTTGCTGCCGTTTATTCAGTAAATTTAATGGTAAATCAAATTGGACGAATGTGCAATTAGCAATCTTGTTTTAAATATTTACATCAGGCCACGTATCAGCAAACCACAGGTTGAATTACTAATTTAATTCGTCAGTGTGATGGGAGCAGCGCATGATTGATGGCGTACTATGGATTCAGAACGCGTTGTGCACACTTAAGCTGTTTTGTCGGTTAACAACAATATTTACGGGTCGCGCACTTCCAGGGAACTTTTGTTCTGTCATCCAGATACAGTGACATAATAAGCATACCGGAAGTATTTATGGATTTTCATCTGTTATCTAATTTCAAGACGATTCGGATGGGCTAATTGTGGGTGTTTCATTTCGATTTGATGAAACACTTCCATGTTTTCAGTACTTTTCAGAATTTTTTGAAAATGTTTTACTACTAAAGGCCCTTATGAATAGTCAGGCTTCGTGTCCTCTACATGTGCATAAGTATCGTGTTATTTAAATGTTCCATGGCTACAGAGGTTTTATTGTGACATCAAAAATAGTCAGTTTTTGCCGTACCATGACTTGAAGTACCAGACCGTATAAGGTCCCAAAGGATCCCGCAAAGTGGGTAGTGAGTTATTTTCAAATCTTCAACTTTCCGACAGGTAGTTTTATTGTCAGTAGATAGCCACTCTATTCTCCCTTATTCGAAATGGGTATTTCCGGAACAATGTTAGTCACATTTCGATAATCACCGTTTTTGACCCTATAACCAGATCAAAATGAATATGAGATTATTAGTTCAGTCCCTGAGGAGTATTCCCATTCGGAAAGCCAAACAAGCTTGTTAGACGAACTCAATTTCGTTGATGTTGCTGATTGATGCAAAATATTTGTGAAGTAGTGGTTCTTCATTCCTGTGAGTGACATGGATATATTGGAATGACAGTGTGGCTTGATTTGCTGTGGATGATATATACCACATAATTCCATTGACTTGTTAAAACATCAGCAACAATTGCTAAACACGATATTGAGACCTGGGTTATAGAACCACGTAATGTTCCAACAGGTCATAATTAGTTCGGAGCAAGGTCTCGAGCAGCGTAATGCTGTCTATAACCAAGGGAAGCTGGCCTAGGCGAGGTTCGAAACTTACGCCTCCAGTAAACTCTATAAACATACATTTGACAAATTATTTGTTAGGGGTCGTGTTAAGTCCTTTCTAAATCTCATGTGTGTTAAACTGACACAGGGCTAAAATGGTTTTTTCCCCTCAGCTCTTGACGGTTGGCCGGATTTACCGAACCGTGCTGCTACCCATGAAGTGAGTAAGTGCAGTATTTTTGTGCTTCTTCCATCCTTCATGTGAATTTGTAAGAAACTAGTTCGGTTCAATCGGATCTGAATTTTATTCAAATCAGCTATTTTCAACAAAACAAATGATATTGCCAGAATAGCTGAGTTACCGGTGGAGCTTATGAACTCTAACATGGAGACCAATAATCTTCGAATAAGGTGGGTCGATTGAGTACCGATAAAAGATTCGGTAATGAATTCTCGGCTGTGCTATCCACAAATGGTCACAGTGGGTGGTGATGTTTCGAACCAGACTAAATGCTCCCAAAAGCACGTAACTATCTTGGAAACTTTTCAGAGACTCAGATGAATCAACTTGTATCAGAAATTCATGTACTTATTTCTTGTTGTGCGAAGTAAATCTAAAGTTTCGGTATCTTTCATTATCCTGAAGTCACCTACAGAGCAGTTGCCGAGAACGAGAAGGTCAGATTAGAACAATATTCATTGATTGATGTATTGAAAATATAATTACCTGTGCATATTTTTTATCTCCAATTATTTCTTGATTTTGTCCGTAGGTAGAGTACTCATGTGTAAATTCGTTATTTATATGGCGTAAAGGATTATTGTTATTCAACGAGGGTGCAAACAAAATTTCCAAATGCGTGGAAACTATTAGCTTCATAAGCGTAGTCAACTACGAACTTGACCTGTTGAAAAGTTCTTCTGTGACACAGACTTTTCCATGTTCTGCACGAAGCAGTATGCGGTGGTGGATTGAGAAATAGTTGAATTCAGCCTATTCTATTGCGATGCATCTTCTCATACCACAAGATCCCCAAAGGGAACTAAAAGTGTAATAATGATCTAGTAATTCACTCAAGTTGGGTTTTGAACAAACTCTATGAAACGTTCATTTGTCAGATATATGCCTGCTTCCATTTTGCGGGCTTTGTGTGAAATGTGTTAGAAACATGTACCTCATATTACTGGTCTCTCAATGTGTTCAATATTTCGGGCATTCCAAATTGAGTGAGTTTTACCAAGGGCACTGACATTGCATTCCAGAATGTAAGATCGCAGACGGCAATAACCTACGGATCAATGAAACGCCACCCTCTGAGAACTCTCAATATTCGTATTTTCTTTCTTCACTGTTGCTCGATGATAAAATGATTCGAATAATGGAATAGATTCATCCAAAATGAGGTTGAATGCATTTGGTTATGAAGACAACTATTATAACGCCAACTAACCGGTGGACTCAATCCAGTCAAGATTTACTCAACACACTCCGTTTAGTGACTAATCACTCGAATGCCTTAATTGGTAGTTTCAGCATGGATTATTGATTTTGAGATAAAAGTTATATAATGATGAAAAAAGCGAAGGACTAACATGTTCACGCATTGTGTCATTTTTGTTTCCTTAGTTGTTCATGAGGGATTGGAACACAAGTGTGGAGGAAATGGGCTATTCCTAATTCCACGCTATTTCTTCGTACATCCAGAATGAAAATGACAAAACGGGTTTAATAAAGCTCATCTAGTGGATCATTTTTAGCTGTTAGTGATACATTGTTCGACTTGCAGAAGTAAGTTGGGTACATCCTTTTGCCCACCACTGGATTCCCCAATGCCGGATATTATATCGCTTTGTTTAGTCTCCGCTCATCAAATTATTGCCAGTTTGATCGACTGTCAATATAACAAAGCAATTCTTTACGGGATACACACCAGTTCTCTTCTTTTTTTATGCTACCCCGAAGACGCGCGCATGTAGCTCCTGTACACTCCCCAGGGAGCTGGAGCTTTTGACAAACAGAGATGATGAGCACATTGTGATACCGGCCCATTTCTCCGTAGTTTGCCAAAAAGGCCTGCTTCATTATAACGGTAATCCATAGGATAAATCTGATGACCACCATTTCAACTTTGTTCAGTTCCAATTGATTGTTGTTCCATAACCATTTTGCCACTTGTTTTTCCGAAATCTTTGGAGAAGATAAGCAATAAACATACAAAAATCGAGTTACCTGAACTGACCACACTAATGATTGGCAGGCGGGAAATATCTATATTTCATACGAAGAAAAACCAGAGTTCTACTACAGGAAAACAAAGGAGCAACTGCACTTCTAGTGCACGACATTTCAGATTGATCGCAAGAGGCATTTTATGAGGGTGAATAGCCAAATTAAATCAAATTGAACTGAAACTCTGTGATAAATCAGACCAATGTTCCTCGTACTTTGTGTTCACCTAATTAGAAATCCTGCCAGTGCTGCCCATTTTGATATTACATCATTGCTCAAAATACTGAATTGTTGTGATTACCGTGAACTTCGTGAATGGCTGCATAGGGTCAGCGGATAAATGTGGAAGTTTACACCTGTAACCGGTCACTGCCAAAATGATTTAAGTATGGTGACGAATTCGTGTTGCTGTCTTGGCGGATTCGTCAGTGACGGAAGGAATGATTGGGTGTGTGTTCAGTTAAAGTGGACATAGTGCAGGCAAATAGCATTCAGCTTGACGCCAGTGAGTGAAGACAAATGTCATAAGACCGTTTTTAATTTATTCATAGAAACATTTTTCTGCACTAGGATAGCTCGACGGTAGACGGATTGCGGACAATAAGAAACTGACATGTTCGTAAGAATCAAGTGAAGAATGTGTGATAAGACAAGAAGGCTACTACTTACAGCAAGCCGTCACACTATCCAGCTTCTCCAACCAATTGTTGAGTGAGCTTTGCAAAGAGTCACTCAATCTAAAGCTTTGTGTAAAACCCAGTGCACCGGTTGGAGTTTTCGTGCATTTATTTTATTTCATGGAAGGATAATAGGTAATCCTTCATTCGACTGCGAGATTCGCACAATGCATCACGGATTAACGGGAAGCTTCTCGTGCTGTATCACCGCTGAAAATAATTTAAGCAGCCGGATTTCTCAATTTTGCACCCTTTCCTGGTGTTGATTTAAAGTTGGAAAAACGGTAAAGCAGCCCGAGTGTGGCCAAACTAGCTAAGATATATTTGTCTGAATGTTTCAAAATTATCAGAAAAGTGTGTTGTTGCTGTTGTTGTCTTTCTTGTCGTTGTTTTTTGCTATCAATTCAACTTTCGTTCATCAAAAATGTAACCACCTATTTGCCTGCTCTTAGCGGGATATAGCGCTGAATCAGCAATTGAACGTAAGTTGAATAAAAGTGAGTGATCAGCTAGGAAACAGCTTTTGGTAGATTTGAAATAATCTGTATGTCTTGAGAGTATTCTACCTAAGGCAATAAGGCTATGCTGTGTTGACCTATGCTGATAAAGCCATTTATATTGGTACGGGATGGTAACTATTTTGCTTGCCATTGGAGCCTGAAAATGGACTCTGTCAGTGTACGAGCGCAAAAACGGATCAACAGCGAAGCTTGTTCCTACTCACTCCAATTCACAACTAAGGAAACAAAATAATTTCACCTAAGACATTCGCACGATAGACTCGGAGAATTGGTGAAGTTATACTATGCCATTCCTTTTGCGTACATATCTTCTTACTTCGCTTGTGTGCAGGGAGGTACTCAAAATTATCGAATAAAAAATGAATCGAAAATTTTTCCGTTATATACCAGTCAATCTGAATATATTTTAAATGAAGGCTTGGTGGTATTCATTCGTGCAGCTCAATATACATGCACACTTTCGCATACCCACCACCGACCACTCTCGTCATTCCACTCACTTGGAAGACCTGCAGAACTCGGTATAATTTTGAAGGATGTAATCAGTGAGAATAAAGTGAAGTTCCTTCGCAACTTAAATTGCTCTCCTGGTAGAGGGTTAGCAGGAGATCGTGAACGGCCTTCATATTTGAAGCCCCTGTAAAGCACTCGTCTAATTAATTATATTCTGCAGCTGCTTTGTACCTAATGGAATTACTGAACAACTTTCGCACCACTCTTGCAGAGATTTACCAGCATCAATTAGCCACTGGGACGCAAACCCTGCCCTGTGTGATGGGGTGTAGTAGTACACGCAGGCCTAGAGCTACCCGGTCACGCTTGCTTTCGAAAATTTTGCTCCATGGATTAGTACTAATCCCCGAAGGGGGTCTCAAAAGTAGTTAAAATTGTATTCATCGCTTGACTCTATCATGGGCTGCGGTTATCTCCTGTATATACGCGATATCCCCTTAGGCATTGCAGTGGATTAGTACTTTTTTCATTCAGGATCATTACGGGCGGAAACAGGTTTTATTGCCATTTGGAAGTTTGTAATTGACCGGTAAACTTCCGAAATTTTTCTTAATCATCATATAACAAACGTGGGCCTTCAGATGTGTTGCTGAGGTGGGACTGCCTATTGTAAATGACGCCTGTTGTGATGAATTTTAAAAATTTACTCAACATATGGTTCTTGCTAGGTTCCAGTCTTAGTTTTAATTGGTGCAGTTGAATTTCTGCGATACTGACGTTAAATTTTTACAGCGACTACATCGGTTACAGTGGCGATCTGTAAATTGGTTCCCCATGTCGAACCTTTTCATAAATATAGCAGGAGCAGAAACAGCATTAGTTTATTTATGAGATACAGGTGCTTCCAAAGGCTCTGAATACCAAAGCTGCACCCAGGTCCCTTCAACGGTGTTTCTTTAGTTCCTATAGATCTTGTGCTAGTACTTTAATCTGATGATTATGGGAACTGTTTTGTTGTCAGCATACACATTTTGTAGAATAAGTTGTGCTCAGTAGCATCCTTACTGAACAGGATGGCTAGAGTTATCCCATGTGAGTATGAAAATGTAAAGCCATTGGGCATTCGTTTGACATTTATTGGAGTTCCCCGAGATTATCAATTGAAAGTGGCCAGTAGACGAATTCGTGTTCGCTAACTTTTCAACAATAATGATGGAATATGCCAGCCATCGTTTTATGCTCGTCAAACTTGCAGTTTGGGGTAAAACCTTTTGGCAGAATCGCTATTAGCCCTAATTTAGTCAAGGCACATCCAGTCGGCCGATTCTCACTGTCATTTACGCGAATTCTCCACTTCCCTCTGTCTTTTCTAGTTTTCGAAACATAATCCTCCATATCCGCGAGTATTTTATCGAATGAGTTCAAGCTTGTGCTTCGGGTGTTCATACTGCCGTTGCTGCTATTCACAACACATTACCCTGTTTTAAAAGTGATGTGTACAGGAATTAAATTCACCTAAATTATTCCACTGGATATTCATTGTGACGCACTTGTGATCAACCGGAATGTTCTCATGAATGTAGGTTTTGCAAAAATTGAATTGGAGGGATGGAAAGTATATCCGATATTGACCCCATTTTAGCCGCACGCTTTGGCAGCACCTACAATTTAGTATCATGAACTAGGAGCTCCGATGTCGCACAGAACAGGTTCTACATAACACATATGAATAACATTGGTTACTGGTAAAAATTCCTTCAGTACTCCGTATAAATCGAATGGAAGTAGTAATAAGATCGCTTAAGGCAGAATTTTCTGCCGAGCTGCATTTCATTGTGAAACATGTCATTGTATTCAGCAGGTCTGCATTGGTCATTTCAGAGGCATATCCAACCATAGGTAAACTAGTTGGAAGTCCATTGTGGTCAATATCGTGTGCGAATTGGAAGTGAGTGTGTAGGGAATATGACCTATTTGTGAAATGTCCAAAGCACTCGGTATGGCTTGTCGGATCTTTTGACAAAGCTCCGATGCTGTGAAGCACCATCGGGTTGTTTCCATGTGTGAGTTTAAATCTCAACGGGTTTGGTAAAACTTATCTTTTCACGAACTGGAATAGTACCCGATGATATCGCTGGGGGGACATGTCCGTAGAGAAGAAGCAGCAGTGACAAAGGATCGGTGAGATGTTGGTTGCCTGTAGCATTTATTGCTCGTGGATTTGAATGACCGTTTGCAGGGCCGTCCTTTTGGTGCGCCGTTGATAATCATTCATCTGTTGGTTACATGAGAGATGAAACGATTCGTAGTTTGTTGCACTAGATCGATTAGTCGGGGGTTATGCACCGGGCTCAATGGGCATTTGTGAAATCCGTGAATAAGTATGGTCCGTGCTTTTTACAGGCCCGATGAATTATCGATGAGTTTCAGTGTTACCACTAGCATTATAAAAATGACACACTGTGGGCATATCTCAACCGTTTCTAACAGATATAGTCTACTTAGAATGAGTTGTTTGTGCATCTTTATCATGGGCATGCGTAAGATAAAAGGACAGATGATGAGTAACCAAACATTCACTTACTTGTATCAGATCCTACCAGCTTTCTAATTGAGAAAAACATGACAACAGTGTTTGTTGTTCTGCACTGAAATCCAGTTATGTCTGAGCTCAGCGGCATTGTTCTATGGCAAGACCTACTAGCTGCCATGTTATGTTGAGCACTGGCCTACAAAATGAATTCATATTCAGGAAACCGGAGGTTCTGTCAAGCTTACACATTTCATCTCAAGTACCTCTCCTATCCTGAACTTTTCGTGATATATCAGAGCACAGTGATGAGAGCAAAAGTTCAAAAGAACCTGAGGTGAATCACGAAAGTTCTGCCTTGACCCCCTGACGATTTCAGTTGTGTGACCCTGTACACCTTAGTTAGCACTTCAATGGAAGACTTTCGAGGTCGGCTAATGAACGTGTCTTCTAGTCGGTCTTGCTGCGAAGTACCAACGTTATCCCTTCCATCGGACGAATAGAGAAGACGCAAGTCGGTATACAGATGCAAAGGCGTATTACATATATATTGTGGCGCCAAAACGGCACCGATACGGGAAATGCACCGAACGGATATGAACACAACAGCTTAGCGGGAAGCGAACCACGAGCGTGTTCAGTCGGCGGAGGACCGGAAGTGAAGGTGATTCAAAAAGAGGTCGACGTAAACTTGAGAAACAGCAGTCCAGTAAAACGTAAGCAACCGAAAAACAATGAGTTTGATGTTAAACGTCAGAAAAGATCGTAGGAAAAATGAATTATAAATGATATCCAGAAAACGGTCATTTTCTCAGAACGATCGAGGTTGGCACCCTTCCTCCCATATTAGAGTTTCTCTCTCAGAGTCTGTTTCACTAGGCACCAACCGCCTCAAATCTCCAGGCCACACTCCGATGGTCATTCAGAAATTAGAACCAAACAGGTATCCTAGTAGGCTTTATCTATGCCACGGTTTACAGTTTCTCTTCTCAAAACAGATGGTCTCCGAAACCGTATTTTCTCACTGCAAAATCCTAGCTCTGCGCGTTTTTATACGGACGATACCCGCAAACTACCTCACAGCTTTTCTTCAAAGCTGCATCTGTCTATCTCATCATTTCTTAACCTCTTTATGCCTCCATCATTTATCCAGCCGGTTCCATTACCGTACCGAAATTTTTGTTTCGCCCCACCATTGCCCGTCCTACTACAGCCCTTTTACCGGCTGGATACATCTACAAAACCCTCAGTGCCAACTTCTACCACCTCGTGACATACGATTCCACAATCTCTCCTTTCTTCTAGCCTTAATGAACCACTTTCCAATACCGGA
Organism: Fasciola hepatica; assembly: GCA_948099385.1. Taxonomy (NCBI): domain Eukaryota; kingdom Metazoa; phylum Platyhelminthes; class Trematoda; order Plagiorchiida; family Fasciolidae; genus Fasciola; species Fasciola hepatica. Next base: position 842,999 of record CANUEZ040000126.1, on the reverse strand, counting down.
GCCTTACCAGTCTTTTTCACCCTTAATAGCACACCGAACCCCGAGGGCCAATTACACAACACTGCTTATTCCTAACACTTTCTTCCAAAACATCCTTCATTCTTCCCTGTAGCAACCGCCGATTCCTGTCCTCCGCCACTCGAGCAAGCTGCGTTGACAGGCGGCGAAGCCACCCCATACCCTCCTAGTTCTTCCCTCTGGGGCCTGCTGTTGCCACACAAAACCAACCACTACCAAGGTTGTCACTTGTGAAGGCTAATACACTGCATAACCCCCATATTCTGTCATCATGCTCTAGCGTCGAAAGATCCCAACGAATCGGGACAAGCAGCAGAGCTACTCAGTCTAATGTCTTCTCGCAATATCTCGACAATAATTAGCTCCGGTTCGTCCGCGGCTGAATCCTCTGAAGCCTTTGCGGAGGTGTCCAACGCTCGCTTTTCTCCTTCTTCGGTGATAGTTCCAACTCACGTCTCCCCCGTGCACTTCCTCCGTCCAATAACTACCCCACTTGTTCTAGCCCAGATCCTTCATCCATATGAATGGAGCGTCCTTGGTCTTATTCAACTCGCGGTCCATCCCGAATAAGCTTCATCTCTTAAAACATTATATCATGACGTCAAGTCCTGATGCCGTCCATATTACTGAAACCTGGCTCATGGAAGGCAGTTCCGCAAGCAAAGTTCTGCTAGAGGCGTACAAGGTTTTTAGAGCGCATAGGATTGTTAGGCGCGGATCTGGGTTCCTGGTGTACGCACAGCACGCCCTTTCAGTAACCTCAATTAGACATGCCACACTCGAAACAATTCCGGATTCTCTACGGCTCACAATTCAGTTCTCAGCTATGGTCCAGCACATTGGCTGAGCCTATCTCCTGCCCTCCCCTACCGCTACAGACTTACCCCACCTAACTGAAGCATTTGATTACCGTTCTTTACTAATTTCGGCAGTGAAAATCGTAGCTAGTGATTCAACCGGCCTGAAATGTCCCGGACGAAACTCATTTCTCCTCCCAACTGAATAGACTTTGTCTCCCATACTCACTTTTGGAGTTGGGTGCAACACGTTAAAACCCCTGCTAGAAAAGCCAGCAACCTAGATCTAATATTCACTCACAGTAGTTCCAATTTTTCGGTTTTTGTTCTGCATAACTTTCTGGGTAGCAACCATAAGATAATAGCGGGTAATCTTTCATTCCATCCCTACCCACCGGGCTATCTGACCCCAGTCAACAACTCCCTCCGTTTAAATTGGAACCCTATGCCCAATTTCTTTTGTTACTCAGATTAGAGCAGTTTATTTCTGACAACAAATCCCCAGCAAGCGGCTAGTTACTTTTACCTTAGCATGAGAACCTGCTTCTTGAAACTGAATCCAATTGCCCAAAACTCCTCTCTTGGGAAATCTTAACTGGCCTCCCTCCAAAAAGTAGTTTGACGCGCAACGGCCTTACCTCCTAAACAGCGACTTCTCCCTTCTAATGAAACTAACACGTCTCGCTGATATTATCTAAGACCTAAAGGAAAAACATCTGCGCAATCAATAAGCCAAAGCTCCAAAGCAACTCAACAAGGCATTGGAACTCCCACTCCTAAATAAATCTAGGAATTCGGCAACCGAGATTACTGTCCGATACGTTGTTTTGCTGGACAGAACTTTGGACGGCTCCCTCCTGATATCACTGAGGCTTCTAACTTTTACTCCTCCAGTTCCGTGGCCCCGCCTCGAAAGTAGCCGCTCCAATCCTCTTGCTATTGCGTGCTGTTTCCTATCTGCCCTAACATTTGAAGTAAACATTATTTCCAGGCTTATTTCACGCTAAAAAGAATCTGCACATCCTGGGCCGGATGGGTTACTCCAGCTAAGATCAGTGTCAGTGGATCGGGCCTCCCACTGACATTAATAAACCCGTTTAGTTTGCCACTCAACTCTATGTTGGTACGATCAAACTGGAAGCCTTCAGTCATCGTTCCACGACGCACAGCTGGACCTGTCCACGAACTCGCTAATTACCGTCCCAATAATCACACCCCAGTCACTTACAGAACAATGGAAGCGATTGGAAAAGATGGCATCACCACTCGTCTTCCCGCTTCAAACCATCTCAGCAACAGGCTGCACGGGTCTCTCAAATTGCGATCATAAAACACATGTCAGTTTGACTACCTCAACCTAGTCACTAAGGCTGTTGATAGCAGGCCAATATTAGTATCTGTCTGCCAAGATCTGTCGGAGGCTTTTAACCGTGTTTCACACCGCCTTCTCACCTCTGAATTGCCTTCAATCGGCATTGCTGACCCGCTGCCCTCTTGGCTGCAATCTCATCTCACTCATCGATGTCAAGTGATCCTCACCAAGGGACACACTTCTAACTCTTAACTTTTTACATGTGGAGTTATAAAGGGTGGTGTACTGGGTCCTCTCCTATTTCTAATGCACAATAATGACGCACTGGATATAGTCAAAATTGCATGCCATTCTTGTTTGCAGATGATATAAAAATGTCCACTCTTTCAATTCTAATGATGCAACCTCTATTCTCCGCAACATTTCTGCTGACCTCTCCACTTGACCTTTGGTGTCTCTCCTGGAAGATGAATTTTTCCACTGATAAGTGCAAAGTTCTAACCCACAAATTCCGATGGCTCCTTGGATCCATAACTCTTGGTGGGTCCCCAATAGCCAGTCAACCCACCATCCGCAGTTCAGGCCCCAACAGTTCCTGCTCCCTCAATTTCTCCGAGAGCACCGCAATCCAAGCGGCCGAGGCCGGAAGAAGTATGGCCCTTCTCTTCCGCTCCTTTTATCTCCGAGACAGTATCATCAGCGTCTACAAATCCCACATCACGACCTTGCTAGAACACTTCCCAGAAATATTTTCTAACACGGCGACATTTTGACAGCTTTGAACTGGAAAGCATACAAAGACTTTTTGTCAAACAGCTATCCGGTTGATCCGGGTATTTAAACTAAAGAGAACGATGACAACATCTGAATCATGACCAACTTCGGCGCTCCTGCTCAAGGCCAAGCTTAGTCTTTTTGTATAACGTGCTCCACAACCGGCCTTTTACCTTTAACCCAATAGGCTGGTCCTGTAAAACTCTCTACTCACTTCGGCACAGGCCTAATACCGTCCCTTCCATTGTAGCTAAATCGGCCATAAAGTCATATTTTTTCTTGTCTACTCCAGGCTCCGGGACAACTTGCCCATCACCATTAGAGCTTCACAAACCAGGTCCCAGTTTCTATTGACACTCATCCCATATCTCAGCCTCGCCCGTGCACTTCATTTATCTGATATGTGCCTAGCTGAGAATATAGCATACCAGGAGGCCTCGAATGCTCTGTCCAACTCCTTCGCAGAACTCGCCCCTTCAAATTGAGGACACAATCAACGGTAAACAGTTTCATCTATCTGACTGAATTCTCAAAGCTTGACTAGCCGTGGCCATTCCCGCAATAAGCAAACGGAATTGAAATGCCGATATCTCCTTACACCTTGCTTTCCAAGTCTCCCGTAGTCTCCGTCACCTTTATGCTCCGTTCTTTGTTGGTTTTTTTGCCCCCTTTAACTGGTAATCCGCAGAAGGGATACACCCGGACTGCCTTTTCCTATTTGATTTGCTTTTTTCAGTTCTCCCCTTATGTGCTTTTCACTCTCAACTTTTGGTATACGCGCCTGGATTACGCTGCTGAACGGTCGCTTACTAACTGCTGGCTCCGCTCTCTGAGACCCGTCGCATACTGCCCAGCTGATAGCAGACCTCATACTTCCATAGTCGAACCACGCCCCACATGCATAATCATCAATGAACATTAGTGCCATTCCAACGGTGCTGGGCGAGGTCAGATCCGTCGCTTTGGGCTGCACACATTGGGCTTGCAGGTCGTCTGCAACGATGTGCAAGCGCAATTAGGCCGGTGGATAACACCCGTATTCGCTTCGAAGTGATTTTCAGGTTTGCTATCCAGCTCCAGTGCAGCTCGCGTGCTCAAACCATCCTTGTTTCGTCACGGTACGCCCACCTATCACTCTTGTCATCACTCTTTTCTCTTTTTTTGTTGTTCTTTCACCGTACGCACAACTTTCCATTCTTTCCTTGCTCCAATCGACCCTCACCGTGTCACCTCTCATTGTACGTCACTGTAGTCTTAGCCGCTGTACTCAGCCGACGACCGCCAATATTTCGTTTTCCACCCGTGTCGTCGTTGCCGGATTGTAGTCTCTATTCACTCGGTATCACCCTTTGCTCATAAAACTCATTGACCGCATTATTATGAGTCACTGCCTATCGTTCTATCAAATCCTTCCTCGCCCTCCTCATGCCTAACGAAATTGCGCGCCCGTCCTACTCGCACCCATGACCAATTCCCGCACGAGAACTCACCATTCCGAACTTTTGAATCTCCCACAACCAACATTTATCGTCTAGTCGCCACCGCTATATTTCCCTTGCCTGACTGTGGATCTTTCCATGAGGCAGTGCCCCAATGGGTATCTTCCAGCTGCTTCCTCATGTACAATTGCCTGCAGGCGCAAGACTCTCCAGTTCCATTCCCCCAACTCCGAAGCGCATTCTTTTCCCATGCCTCGTGTTCATCCACCTGTTCAATTGTCCTGGTGCTTCTTCCTAATCAGCATTTTTCGCGTTTCACTTGTTGTAAAACGATCTGACTGGTAACTTCTCACCTGTCCTTCCGGGCTGCACTTCCATCTTCTGTTTCGAATATAGCTAGCCATAGGCATTTTCTGTAGGCCCTTCAGGCTATTCTGCCTTTTTTCGTTCCACCTGATGTAAAATCATCGTCATGTTATGGTTTCGCTCATGGTTTTAATCCGTTTGCTCTGCCCTAATCCGATTCCTTTGGTACTCCTTCCGCTTTTTTCTCTACCACGCTGTTCGCCGTCACAACTGCTGCATCTCTGCACCAAAGACAGTCTCATCCCCCAGGTACCTTTCTCCACCTTGTATCTTTATTCACTGTGCGCTGCCTAGCCATTTTCAACGCCATCATCCCGCCAAATAACACTAGTCCATTTATTAATGCCCGTCCCATTCCCGACCGTCACCACATGTCTCAACTTTATTAATCGGATTATGAGATTCACTCTTACCTGTTCCCTTCGGTGCTTTCCTTCATCTTCCCTCCCTCATGAACTGCTCTCCACAGCCGTCATCACCCTTTTGCTTCCAATTTTCTTTCTCTCTCTGTTGATCTGCTATTTTCACCTGTCATGGGGAAAAGTCACTAGAATATACTTAAGTTATTTCTATAACCATTTGGTTCAACCTTACCTGGCCCCTCCAATATCTGATATTTTTTCTTGGATTCCATAGTTACTGCACCTGCTCCTTTTAAATATATACAGTTGTGAGTCTTCCGTGGCGTCTGGAGCATAGAAAACGTCTATCAGGCCTTGTAAAAAAAGGTATTCGGGTTGGGCGGGAAGGCTTTGGGAGTACCAGAGAGGCACCAGTGGGAGCTTCAGATCGATGATGTTCGAGTGGCATTTGGGATACCACTGGCCAAAGGAATCGCGTAGAAGTTAGCTGGAGTCGATCTACCAGAGACTGTGAAGGCAAAAATTGATTTTGATACTCATGGACCGTGAATTGGGGGGAGGGAGCTACAGTCGTAACGGAACAGGTTAGACCGCAGTTGTGTTGTGAACACCCCAATGATATCTGACTATCAAGTTCCGTGAGCTGGGCAGTGTACCTAGAAGCATGCTGAATTGGTTGAAACGCCAGCTAACATCGGTCTCTTCTGCTACTGACCAGAAAGCAGAATTGACTTAGTGCCGGGAGGAGCACGCAAACATGTATATCAGAGAGTACCGCAAAATGATGTGCCGGAAGTGGGGAGGCAGGCCCGCTGTAAGCTATGGAAGGATGTATTTTAGCATAGCACTAGCCTGTATTCCTCGCCAGTGGTACTAAGATAAACGTCGGAATACGAGTACGGGTTTTTAGACGAAAACCGGATACCGTCTATGTACGGTTTGTGTGCGTTCTCCTAGTGCCATAGACCGGAAAAATACTCGAGCAAGTTTTCGAGGTGCGGTGTTGGCGTGAACAACTTACGGTCAGGCTACAGGCGGGTGCAGAATCTCGCGAGACGCAGAGAGAAAAAGGTCTTTAAATCAGCGAGTAGCGGCAAGTTTCCCTAGGAGTGCATTTTTGAGGGCGTAAGCGACTATCTACATTCAGACATTTTTGCTCCAAATACTTCAGTACCTGGACGTTGACTTGGCATATAAGGATAATGTCTTAGTATTTTCAACGACAGTTGTTGAGCATGTCTCCACAATAAGGGCAGCATGGTGGGCCCGAAAATGAACACAGAGGATCCTTTAGTAAGCGACAAGATCGTTTGTCTAGGACATGCTGTTGAAGGTGATAACCTGCAGCCATTATCCGAGAAAGGGGAGAAAACTGGAAACTTTTCCGGCTACTTTCAAAGCCAAATCGGAGACCATTTTTTAGACCGGTTGGCTATGGGGTCAGATTTGGATCAGACCCTGTCAGGGAGGTTGCTGTCCAAACTGAACCATGGGGGAAAGAAAACAAATTTGAGTAGACTGTGAATATGGAGGCGGGGTTCAAGGAACTCGAGGTGAATGCAACAAACCTTTCGGGCCGCTTGATGACACAAAACCTAGTGAGAAATTCGCTGTGGTCGTGGAACCAAGTGAGTTCAGAAATAGCTTGAAGTCACTGCGAAGTAATTGAGTACACCGGTCGGATTTTTATGTGTTGAACCAAAATACCCTAATACTGTGACGGAACTCTTAGCAGTCCCTTGGGAGCTGGGGGACTGGAGGTCGTGTAGAGTCACCTCCTGGCACGCATGAAGATGGATCACGGCCCGCTGACTTTGTTGATGACGGTAGGTGAACCGCGAAGTAGATGAGCGCGGTAGGCCTAAAGTCTGCAAGAATTCGCCTACGCGACTGAGCTTGCCACTGGTCGAGATGATATACCTGGGTCCTTGTCAAGCACGATATCAGGCAACCAATCACCGGCCAAACAGTTCCCACTGAATAGGTTTATGTTAAGTGATGGCGGTTCCAGCCACAGTTGAGGAGACGACCTGGAGCAGATTGGGACCCACGTCTTCAAGCCCAGGCGAGACCAAACGGGGGCCCATTTTTGTTGCACTACAGATGAAAAATATTAAACCCCTTGCTTGTGGAGGATGGAAGCCGAATTTGGACGTGGCACAAGACCCAGAGGGTTGCGGTTTATCCCCGTGGCCTTAGGTGAGCGCATAATAAAGGTGGCTCATGACAGTTCCTGAATGGTAAGACGTTGATCTCGCGAATGGTTGTGGTGCAAAACCTCCTGGATCACCATATGGCGCGAAGTCCAAGATTACGGATGAACCTGCCCTGTATATCAGCAGAATCAAGAGCTTGTGGTGGAGGCATAGCCTTGCGGCCCGTAGAAGAGCGGCAAATACTTATAAGTTTGGATCAGGTAAAGTTTTTCCCCTATCCGCAAGCTCGATAGGAAACTGGTACACCACAAAGGTGGTCGACTATGAGCTTTGTCAAGAAAAGGTGATCTCGATACCGGATCGCACAAGAGCTACTGTTTGGGGTATTCTTGACAACGGGTTTTCATTATTCGGTGTATTCAAAGTGATCGTCACTGACCAGGGCCCAAGCTGCAGTTCAAGAATATTACAGGACACCCAGGAGCAATGGAGAATTGGCTGAATACGGACATCATCTTACAATCCTCAGGCAAACGAAGTGACAGACAAATTTACCAGGTTGATAAAAGAACCATTTTAAGCAGCGAAGTGTTTGGCAAGATGTATTGTCGAAAATTTAATCATTACCCACGCAAAATCAACTCAGTGTAGGAGCGAACACCGTTTGAGCTGCTTTTCGCAAGGGAACCCGGAGCGGATCTGAAGGTGTGGCTTAATGTGCAAAAAGATAAATTTCCGCTAGTTAGCCATCAAAAGCACCTGGAGAAACCGAGGGTCAAATGTACGACAAATCCTAGAAGCGAAGTAAGACAAAGCACTAAGAACTGAGCCAATCACTAAAATCGAAGCCTCTCCTGTCTGGAGGAGTAAAGAAAGCCGGGGATTGCAACAGCCCTGGAGTTGTTATTCCAGGGTCCTGCTAGTTTTGAAGACGCCAGAATGGATCGCTTCCTATGGCAGAGAAGAAGTAGAACAGCCTCCGAATCAGTCAGCGGTCTCAAGGCAGGTGGGTCAAGAGATGCGATTTAGCTCCCAGTTACTCTCACAGAGAACACTGTGAGGGAAAGGACGGCGAAGAATGCAGTTGTTCCAAAATGGAGTAGCTCGTAGCCAACTGAACGACCCTCAAAGCAAAACAAGACTGATCGGAGCATTTGGTAGTACCAGACTAACGAAGTATGAATATCAAAAACCCAGAAACCTCGATTATGCGGCCGAACGATTAGAAAGCTTGAGCCAAAATTTCACCAGTGCTCAAGACCATATGTTGTTACAACTGCTGAGTCAGGGATCATGGTTAGAACTTATTCAGTCGAAAACTCATGACTTGAAGAAGCTCTTCGGAACAAATGGAAGACAAGTTGTCAGACACCGTTTCTTCCTTTATTGCTTCCAGTTGCTTAGATATAACTTGTGGGTTCGTGTTCGAAAAGTCAAAGTCCACCTAACAAAACAGGGCTGCAATGAGCTTGGGGCCTAAAGTCCAGAAACTTCGGGCCCCAGAGAGCTTTTCCTGACAGCAACTCAACAGATTTAAAGGACCGTTTCCCAATTTCGTTCGACACCATCTGTTCTACTGTGCTGTTCTGTGTCCTATTTAAAAGCGATCCGTTTGTTTCGAGTACGCAAATGAGAAGAATGTAAGGAAAGTTTTCACTTCGCAACTTGTCTCATCGGTTCTGATGACCTGGATTACAAGGCTTCAGCTTTCGGAATATAAGGAGCTTTTAAAAGTGTCGACTGGTGTGTTTTGTGAACCGTGCAACCTTCAACGGTGACTAAGTATTCCTGGGAAATTTGCACACATGTGGAAACATTCGCAAAGGATCTTCCATATGCAAGTTACAAAAGCCACCGAGGGTCTTCCGAGGTATTCAACGTTTGAGGTTTGCCAGCAGGCCGTGACTCTCGCCCTACCCACCTAACACTACTCCCTGTGCCTATGCAGTTTTTCTCACTGCGCTATGTCTCCTGCAAGTTGTGGATATCGTCATTCGCCTAACAGTGAGTGTTTGCACTTCCTCTGCAAATAACACATAAATAGTCACAGACGGTTCAGGAAGGACACGGAAATAAGAGAGAAAATATAGTTCCAGTTATTGGAAACACAAGTGCGGAGTACAAGGAATTAAGGAACCATCAGCATCCGCTGGTTTTACCAAATATCAAAATGGATTCAGTAATTAAAGACATAGAATCTAGGTGTACCTATAGAGCCCAAATGCGCAGATTCTATGAGGAAGTTGAGAAGAGTTGAGCAAATCTATTTATGAAACAGGATATATCAGGCTCCGTTCAAAAAGGGTACATAAACAGACCATAGAAGGACTGGGTTTTGCTCAGAGAAACAGCAAAGGTGACGAGGAGCCTATGGAGATTTTTGCAAGCAGCCCAAAAAAATGACAAATGAGATAAGGAGAGACTTTGTATGAAACCTGTGAGACAAGTGTGACAAAGCGAGAAGTCCAGAATTGTTCGTGAGGTCTGAATCTGGATAACCCAGAGAGCTCCGCCTCTATCAACCATTAGAGGATTCTAAAATGTTTTGGCCTTCATCATTGTTACTATCCGATCGAGCACCAGCCCCGGTGCTGTTTGACATTATTGTTATTATCGTACCTCAAATGATGTCCTACTACCGCCTCCTCCCCATGGATCTCATACCACCAGTGAATTCTTGGTGGACTCTTTCCTCGTGGAAGGCAATCTTCCAACATCAGCTTCTGGCTTTAGGGCACAATGAAACCATGTGCAACTTACCCGGCAGTTTCGATTTGTCGGTCGGCCGTGCTGCTGACGGGACGCGCAATGTAACTTCATAGTGTTGTGGTTTGAAGTCTCCATACAGGTCACTCTCGGTGAGTATTGCAAAGGTATGCCATTTTCTCAGAGAAGTCTTGCTGTACCGTCGTTTTTGATGGGGTTTTCCTTCTAAATCTATCTCCTGGTTATTTAGTGGTTGTTCCGACTGGGGTCTCTCAGGTGTAAACTTGCTACTTCGGATTACCAGGTACCAGCTGGAGCCCGAGAACGGCTCATGGAACGGGCAACAAGCTGAAAATCCTAACTCTTGCTGAGAGACAATGCAAGCCCATGAGGTAGGTGGGGGCAGAGTGCATCGGAACAATACCAATCAAGTTGTTACATCAGCACAAAATACCAGGCACTATGCCAACTAGAAAGCTGTGGCTCAGCCATCCGCCAGAAAAGCGGTCAAGAGTGTTTTCCAGCTGGCGGAAATCAGCCTGCTTTACAGCACGCGAACAAACTGCGGGCAGTCCTGTAGCATTGATTGACAGTTCAGAGCTGAGTATTAACTACTAGTTTATTTTCAACAGTTATTGTTCCCCCAGTTTACATTTCTAAACCCAGTCATCTCTTGGTGGCTTCAACAATTCTCAACTTCAGCATAACTGCCGGCATGACCGTTCGATCAGGCTCAGGTCAAGCGGGATCATAGTGTTCACCACCCCCACGAGTTTCCTCTATCATCGGTCATTACGGGGACCCTTGAAAGATGTCGCAATCCGCTCGTGGTACCTGTGGAGGCTTGTTGAGATGCGCATGGACCTAGCAGTAATCTGCAAGACCCCCAGCCGGGTGAAGAAGCCGAAATTGTGTACCGTTAAAAGTATTCCAACACGACTTTCTCCGGGAGATCCTTCATCAACGCTTCTCGGAAATGCCGTGGAGAAAGCGGGATAAAACAAATCAGCGGATAGCAAATCGGTAAAATCGAAGTGAAAAATAATTACGCAAACAGGACAGCGCAATAAAAACGTTTCTAAGTCTACTAATTTTGTTTCGTTTTGAAAATAGTTTTTACAAAATTTGGAGGAGCGAGGACTTTACGCGGAACGAAATGTGAACGTTGAGTGTGAGACTCTTTGGCCAGTGCACACCACAGCAAGATTGCTTGTCTTGCTGCAGCTTAGCGGCTTTCTGCTGCGCCGCTTGAGTCGAACGAATAGTATTTAGCGTACTAGACGGCGAAACTATTAGGGAACTGTCGTTGGGCAGTGTCATCCTGGACTATCGCTGAGGTGCAAAACTTGAAGAGAGTTAAACGCTTTCCCCCTCACCCCTATGACGCTTCGCTCGAGCACTCTAAGTGAATCCCTGTATGGCCACTCTAGGTATGTTTTTAAGTAATCTGTGGGTTTTTAAGAGTTGGCGCAAGTTAACCGTCTTGGTGTGACCCAGACCCTCTGAGACTGCTGTCGAGGCGAAAGCATTTTCAGACGGCTCTTCTGTGCAGCCTACCGCTGAGTATACGACGCACAAATCTAGAAGGGCTTGATCAATGCTCAGCTAATTGCAAACCCCAAGTTCAGGGGAAGAGTGATTCATTGTTTTTTATACAGGAGCATGAAACGAGGGAATTGGCGAACACAAACAAACCCCGTGTATGAGACCATAAGAACTTGAAAACTAGAGCAAAGTTCGCGGTGTGAGGAAACGAGCACGTGATTCATGCAGGTTCAACCAGGTTATGAAAAAATCGCCCTAAATGCGAAACAACAAACATTATTAGCTGAATATAAGGGTGGTAAAAACCACGAAAAGAGTGAACACAATAAAGTTTCATCGTGAATCCGAAATGCCTCGGTGTTTTCGGAGGATTTTTGACGAACCGTCATAACCTTCCACCAAAATACGTCCGATCTTAACAACGCCAGAGGTTTGGAATTGAGGTACTCATTCTTTCTTCCAGCAAAGGCCCTAATGTCAATGGGCAGACCCACCGCCTATAGCACCCGGAACCCGTTTAGATCTATAATAGACAATCGTGTGCAATTCAGCCATGGATTCGACGGGCTGTTCCCTCCCAGCAAAATGCAATCTTGTCGTCGGCTGTTATTCGTTGGCATAATGTTTAGAGCCGGTGCTTGTTTTCGAGTGCAAGTGGCGGGCATGTACAGGCCTTTCTTGTTCGCAGAAGGCATAGAACAATTAGACCTTCGTGGGTATATATGTTTGAGGGAGTACCCGTACGTGCCTGAAAAGGATTAGTTCAACTCATGGAATGGTACGCTTAAATTTCAAATGAAAAGTGAAACAATAAAGTCAAATAGTAGTAAGACACCCCTATGGTCTGATAAGTTCATTGTCAAACGTGTGAATTGTTTAGAGCAGGTGTCAGTAGTCCAGTGTGAATATAAGTTTACAATGTGGGGAACATTGTTATTGTGCTTGGGTACGTGAATGCAAAGTCGTGTATGTAAAATGACCGTGTTCCAGGCCAACAAGCCACCACAATGAGAATAACACAGGCCTCTAAAGCTGGATCCAAAAGACGGGAAAGGACATTATGTAATGCAGGTTTTACTAGAACTGGATCTGACGCGCATGCATTCCCACTGCCCTTGCTTTGAAGCTTGAAGTTGCATGCCCTCGTACATCTGAGTTCGTGGAGTCTGGCGGTCTGCCTTGACCTTCGGGAGAACCAACACCGTATACACCATTAGTAAATCCCCGCACCGTGGTTCTATCTCCTACCGTTCTTCTGAGCCCGTCATAACCCATTAGGATTTCCCCGACAACACTCCAATCCCATGAGCTCAAATGAGCGTGTTCGTTCGAGGTTACCACCGCATCATCAACCCTGAGGGATTTTAATCTGTTAGCCACTATCGTCGGGTTTGTAAGATTTGCAGATGCTGGCGTAACGAACGTTTTTAAAATACTAGCCAGATGGTTCACCTGTTTTCATTCATGCACGCAGCCATTTCGGATACTCGTCGGGCCTCGAAGTGAAACATGTGACCCCATCATTACCAAATCGTTGGAGGCCAACGCTGAGTGAGTGGGGTCATGGAAGGAGACTGGTACCAGAAGACGACCTCTGAGTAGGTTCTTCACCCACGTCAACACAGTGTTCAGTGTCTCGTCATCGAGTGGTTTCTGTCAGAATAAGACTGGCCATATTTCTCTAACCAACCCCATCAACCGTCTTCATTTCCTCCCATGGTGACTGGCCTGTGGGAGGTTAAATTGACACTAATGTCTTTTTTGTTGTTTGGTTTCTCGGTTCTTCACAATTTAGGCTCAGGCCCCGAAGCTGCCCTCTCCCCTAGTTTTCCCCGATACAACTTGACCAGCTGTCAGAATGTTTGACGGCATATCTTTTCCGCTTGTAGAAGGTCGCAGAGCCCGGAGGAATGAGTCGGCTGCTATCGAGTGTGCGACTCCCGTGGGTACTGCTCGGGGGTTCTTGCAAGATATGGTACCCCATTATCCTTCTTCCGTTTCCTAGCATCTAACCCACGAAGCTCCAGAGTGGTCAAGCTCGGTGTCACTAATTAGTCATCATGCTTCGGCCATTCTACAAGGCGAATGAGAATCCATCCATTTCTTGCCGGCTACGGAGGGCACTCTCTAAGTACCCTATGCAGCCGAATAGCGCGATGCACACTCCTCCACCCAATCACTTTAAGAAGTAACTTCCGGAAAACGATTAGTACCTGGTTGCTTCCGGAGCTTCCCTCTACTACATGCATGTGTGAGTGAGCAAGCCCATCACGAGCTGTCCGGCAGGTAGCAATACAGCACGTCCCACGTCGACCTCGGGCGTAAATGACCGAGTAATATCACGAAACTAGGGTATTATGGTGTACGCGAAGGATTTTTCATAGCCTATCGTTAAAACAAAGGTTCTCACCCAAGCCATCTATATGAAAATGATACTCGGGTGACCTGAGAAACTGATCAAACACTAATTCCGTAGGTGACACTTCAAAATCAGGCCTTAAAGCCGAATGCAAAACCGAAATATTGATCTAAAGGGCCTTGGCCCAATTAGAGCTAACGGAAATGTAGAGCAAATTTTAAAACTGGCGATTAAAACTCTGAACTTTACTTTTGCCTGCTGGGTGCCATTCCGTTGTACAGAAAAGTGAAAGCCCAAGATGTGCTGCATGTATCCGAACAAATGTGACACACATGGTGTGCCGCGATCACCTTTTGCTGTTTTACAGCGGCCATGTGACCTAACGAAGCTTCAGCTCCAAAATGGACAACTACAGAAGCTGGGGCCAATGCTTTCTTGGCGGTTCTAAAGACTGCCTAAGCATCCTCGGCCAATTATTTGGGATCAGTCTTAGTGGTCTGAGGTTGCTGTTCTCGAAGGTCAGCCTGTTTCATTTCCTTCCCCGTCAGCTACCAAAAACATTGAATTAAATCGGATACCTGGAAGTCGCATCACGGCGGGAACGCCTTGGACTCGCGATGCAAGAAACTGTGAGTTAACGGGCTGAAGCAGTCGGTCCTGTGACCCGACCTGACTTAACCTGACCTCTAGGTAAATCTGTCGAAGGACTCTTCAATTGAGTGCAGTATGGAGTAAAACGCCGAAAGTTGTCTACGGTCTATCTGAACCGAAAAACGGTGCCCAGAGAGTCGCAAGCGGCTGGCGTTCTTATCCCTATGGCCATAGGGTCCTCATGTTGGGCCTTTATGTGGACAATCTCTGACTAGATGTGATCATCTCGGGGAATAACCTCATATTCATCGGCCACTTCGGGAGACTTAATACCATTCATGCTTTTTGACAGCGTTTCGATGCAGATACCGATTCAGCTTACAATTACGGAGGCCGTTTATTGGACCTGGCTGCGGAATGGACCATGCATTTCCCAATCAAAATGGTCCGGGCCCTATTAGGCTCTTTGAGATTCTCAGCCTTTTGGCCAAATGCCCAGTGGGCCTCAGGCACGTCACAACCATTCAGTTTGTCAACCTCTGCATTTTTCGTTTCCCTGGCTTTTCGAAGCTTTGATGGAATCTTCTGGTCTCATAGGGAGACTGCCCATGGCGATTGCATGTAGCACGTCAACTGTTTCTTGGTCTGCTAAAGGTATCATGCGTTGTTTCAGCTTCCCTGACGTAGTAGCCTGTCTGCTAGGGTGATGGTCGTCTACTACGTAGATTTACACTTCAAACAACGTTTCCCTACAAGCTTCTGTGTTACAAGTGTTTTTGAACCCGGAATCTGAGCATGCCGCGGTCCTTGCCTCTTCATTTTGTGTCATGAATCCTGCTGGTAAAAAGCCCAACCTTGCTGGTTTATCTAAATTGCTCTTAGGAGAGCACGCTTTTTTGTGCTTAGCAGAATTAGTGGCTTCTCAAATGAGTTGCCTACAAAAAGGGGGTCGGTTTTTCCTTTATTCTTAATGGCGACTTTTAAAAGTTATGGCAGTCAACAACAGGGCCTGATTTTATTTAGGCTTTTGGAACAGGCTCCGTTCGTCTATGCAGTGATTCCTTTAGCATCAACACTCAATTCCAAAACCTTTAGATGCTTTGACAAGTGGTGAGTTGCTTTACATGGCTTACATTTTCTTGGTTCAGTGAGCCTTTGCCTGGGGATTTGTTCTGGGATACCGTTGTGACTCGATTAGCCCGCATATCATTCCTCTTGAGTGCGGAACTTCAACAGACTACCAAGCGTACGAATCCAAGAACGTAGTAGCGAATCGCTCAGTATCCCCTAGAGCCACGATAGACGATGTTGGGAAAGGGGGAAGAACGCCGCCGAATACTTCGTACGTCTTATAAACTCATAATGAACAGCAGCCTGCCAAGTGAGAGCGAGACGCGATCAAGAAGCTTGCTCAGGCAGGCAACATCTAACAATGCAGTAGTTTTCATGAAAGGAAGAAGAAGGGGAACGAGACGAAGAAGTCGTCTTGTGAAATGTCGTTACGTGGTCCGATAACTGAACACTTTCTTGCCACATTTACGATCACGTAAAATGGATTGAGGTGGGGGTCATACATTTTAGTAGGTGTGGATATATGGTTGGTACTTTGTGCACAGCGTGGAAAACCCTCTCCTCAGACAGATGCTAAGTTTACGGTGTCTGGAGAATGATATTACATCACAGATGGCTGAAGTGGTGGGTTTCAAGTATGTCCGCAGAATAAGTTATGGAATTCCAGTAAATTCGAAGGAAGACTGGTGTAAATGTTTGGTGTTTGGTGTGAAAGTGGGCTTGGGAGCATCTTAGATAGTAACGTCGAGCATGGTGCACCATGGTAGATTTCGAGGTGAGGAATCCAACACAGTAAAGCGCACCAAAATACCAATTCGAGGTCAGTCAGCCCGAAGCTCTACTTGTGGGACTTGGTCAAGCTGTCCAGCGGGCGAAGACGAATTATTGGTGGCCTGCAGCAAATAGGAAGGTTTGCTGTCCGGAGGTGGTTATGATAATAGATAACGATAAAATGTACCGAACTGGATGAGTGCATATGAATGTGGCGAGAATAAAGCTTCAGCTTAACTACCAGCAGCCTATTCTTAATATGGCAATCGGGACTTTACTTTGCAGGTCCTAACAGCAGAGGCTTGGAGTGGGACATATATACTGGATTAAATCATACCGCCTCAAGCAGGTAAATCCAAGGACACCGGGTAGGCATTTTGTACACATTGAAGACGTGTGTCTCTTGTATGCAGGCCACTGTGGCATACAGTACACGGCGTGGCACAGCTTAATAGTATATTTCTTGACCGTGGTCAATACACATGCACAAGGCAAGATCAGAGTATACAGCAGTACATGTCAATGTGAGGTATTCACAAATTCTAAATTTATAAATCACAGCAACCAAAATACACCAGTAAAGTCATGTAGTGTTCGAGTAAACAAAAGTGGTAATGGTCGAGGCGGGAATTCCAAATCGGTTTCGAAATCGCTGGGGGCGGTGTGGATAGCTGGACAGTCATGGAATTGCTGACATAAGCGACAAATAGACGGTCACTAACAAGTAACCGGGCGGAAGAGATGCCAAAGAACATCGTTAGAAGTAAAGCAAGCGTTGGGCTTTCAAATAGATGGGACGGGGTTAGTCAAACTGGAGGATAAGGCTGAAGAGGGGAGAAGAGTTCCTGAGATACAAAGTGGAGGCGGTCGAGATAGAGCAAAACCTCTCCCACACCGTAGAGGAGGGTGGTTAGGCATGGCTGACCATTTAAGGGCCTTTACCAAATTACAGGCACGATTTTGTGGGTTCGGACTGTAGGCTTGAGTTATAGGGTGGTAACAGCGGAGCAAGCGGATCTGCTTACTGAAACCATAAGAACTCTGGAGAGAACATTGGTAGTTGCCAGTTACGATCGCAAGAAATAGAGCAGAACGGATGATGTCGCCTCTGTTTAGTGATTGAATAATTTAGCCCCATGGTGCTCAGATTCTGAAGGAACCCAGGGCCATGAGGTTAGCAGGAATAACTAAAGGCAACATCTGATACATTTCACTTACTCGGGGTAGAGGAAAGCTCAGATTCGGAAGAATAGGTTTGAAAGAATAATGTAAGCATAGCTGACTCTGGCACCGCGCTGAAGTAACATTTTGTTTGTCACCACTTATCTCGCGTCACAGTGATTTACTTATAAATGAAGGCTTCTTATGAGCCTAAAAGTTAGGGTGTAGAAAAATGGTAGGAAGAGGATGTACCATAAATCGTCTCAATAGGGACCTGCGGTCTACCACCTAACCAAATAGCAAGGTCAATTGAATCAGCGAAGCCGCAGTTTCCAGTATTAAAGTGACATTTGGAATAAATTCATCTTTGTAGCGAGCTGTGACTTGCATGACGGAGCAAGTAAAGTGATTTTGGAAGGGTTGCAAAAGGCAGTACGGTACTTTAGCAAATCAATCCTCTAAGTCTGTACTTGTTTTATAAGTTTATCATCAACCCCAAACTTATGGAAGATATTATTTGTGCTTTCTCGCTCTACTTTTTGCAACATCGCCACTTCCGCCTCCTCCACCGCTTCCGACGAAACAGGTGCCTCCGTATACACCACACACTCGCAACACTGACCTCATCAGTATCTATCGATCCGTTACAAAAAGCCCAAGGATGGCTTTCTCACTTATATACAGCAGTTCTCGCTGGCACATTTGTCACTGCCTTGTTTTCCGGCCTTTCTCGCCACACTTACAGGTCCAATATTCAGTTTCCTTTAGTTTGGTTTACGCGGGTAACAGCCATGGCCATTCGATCATCCAGAACTCTTTCGATGGTATGCGTACTTGGGATAAACGCTCCACTGCGCAGTGCTTTTCGTCGACTGTGTAAGCATATCGATTCACAATGTCAAAATCTTTGTCCTTATCATTTCATCTTCTGTCACGATATTTATTGACAAAATTCAATTCCTCTTTCAGTTCGACGTCGACATGTCAGAAGATTTCTGAAAAGTTTCCTATCGTCCAGTAAGATGTTTGAAGGATAGCAAATCACTCCTCTACAGCCACTTACCAACATAGAACAATCCAATCACATTATACTAATCCCGCTGAGCACTATCTTTCGCACTTGCACACATCCTAGGTGCACATGTCATGCTTCATTATACTTTTTCCAGTCGCTGCCTAGCAGACCACCTCACAAGATGATAGTCCACCCAGTTCAATCTGTCCTCATCTTTTGTGGCTGCTCTCGGCCCTCATGCACTATTCATCTCTACTATCGCCTCATTTACGTACAGTTTCCCGGTAGTCCACCACCAGTCACAAAAGAAATAATTCCGTGACTGCCATATCAAAGGGGGATAATTGATCCACCTTAGACTGCTTCATCCGGCCATTTTCATCAAAAACCCTAACTTCTCGTTTGCATCAATTATGCCCTATTTACACAATTCAGGTCCGCTCATCACTTAGTTTAAGTTCATCTTGGATATTGAGCGACTTACTGAGCATTTGCACTTTCCTCCTCTTTTCCGCCATGCACCTCCGTTTTCGCTCTCGGGACCTCAGCCATAATAATTCCTTATTTGATCTAACTCTACATGTCAGCTGGAAGCTCCCATCGACCAAATTATTCCATAGTTTTTGCCGGTCAACTTGTTGTGGTCTATTTTCGATTTTATTCTCCTATCTTGCTGTAGATACCTGTGCTTATCTCACCCAACCATTGCACATTTTAGTGCTTCTTAGCATTTTCCGTGTATAATTCTCGAAGAAATTGAAATATTTATTGATCCTCCCTTACTCCTCAGTTCATCTTATCGCTTTTTTGTTAGACGAACCATTGTTTAGCCCATTTTTGCATATGCCACATCTTCCCCATACTTTAATATTTCTCCACCCAGCAGCTTTGCCTTCGGCAAACTCTCCACAATGTTCTGCTCCCGAATTTGAAACCGCTTTCTATTTTCCGCCTTGCAAATTCTTACTTCAGCCAGTTTAAACACCGTTCAGTCCCATCGGAAAGCGGCTGAGATGTACAAACCCGAACTTTGAAATATGTGAATACTTCGTACTGTTTTAAAAACCCTTTGCATGCCTCTTGATCTCAGTCGAGAAATGCTCCAATATTGTTACTGTCCTAACAATTTATTCATTGTCACTAAGTTCGGATTGATTCGACTGCACGACTCTTACATCTCTACTTGTCAGGCGAGCAATCTGCTCCGGTCACCACATAAACTTGAATTTTCCTCCATATTTTTGGTTTCCGTGCAAATTTTCGTTTTGTCCATTTCATTCTAAAGTTGCTTTCAGACGCGGCATTCAAACTTGCGCCTGAATATGATTCGGGTTTCCAAAAATAAACCACTAGTAATGATGAAACACCAGATATTTGGACCATGACCGCAACTAGCGATACCACAAAATTTTGACACGCATTTTGATAAGGCAGCTACTCGGTTGCCGTCTCAAATTATAAAACAAGTTTGCGTGCCGATTTCTTCAGAGTTAAGCACGCTCCACTTTGGAATGACAAACCGCCAGAGTTCCGCTGACTTGACCAAGCATCGGCGCTTAAGAAGGTAGATAAAATCTTTTAGTGCTGAAAGCGATCCATATTACATAATGCTTTTAGTATGAAGATAAACTTTTCAAAATCGGCCTTAGTTTTGACAAACTTCACACGGTTATCTACCCAACCACAACCGGAACCTTTTCAGACCACGGCCTTTCATTCAATTTTCTTTTAGGCTAGTTTCGTCTTTCGGACTTTCATGAATGTCGAGTTCCAAAGAAATTTTGGAAGTATTCGACAGCTTAATACACAAGCCTGATGTACTTTATCTACCGATAATGATGTGACTAAATAATTGGCATGTGGGATCATAATTCCTTGAAAATCGGCCGACTATAGACAGACTTCCCAAACAGATCACTCGCATTATCCTCCTTGGCAATGCCTGAAAAGTCACCGGAACTTACTATTGGAGCCATTCCCAACAGTTCGTATAATCCATTTAGGTTTTCTCTGTCAGAGTACAACCTTTTATGCAATTCGATAGAGAAAATGCCACGAACAAACCATGCACACGAATCTTCTTATGGTTGCCCTGCAGACGCACTGCGACGAGCATTTTCTGAGAATCATGAAATGAAGTTATTCGCTGGCATCTTTCGCAGTGAACTCCACATGAACGCGTTGCGGATCTTGATCAACAGTTCAGCTCCCTGGAGTTCAACGGCACTTTTCTTGAGTCTCTGCACAAAGTCCTGTCTGACTGTTCGCAGTGATCTTTTCATTGCACTCCCGAAAGAAACAAAACTCGGTATTCCTGTCAGCAGGGAACACTAAACTCTCCTTATTTTATACTTTTCGCTTTCATTTTTCAGGTTGATAGGCCTTCAGCTGCCCTTATCCTGGAATCAACGAACTGTTGTGAGACCTCGCCTTCCCTGATTGTCGGGTCCTTTTTACCACTTTTGCCCACTCTTGCGCTATTCGACATTCCAGCAAGTTGGTCTTCATTTCTGGCATTCCGCTCCACTGAGTTTTGTGTTCAACTTTGCTGGTCCTTGGCACTGAACTTAACTTTTATATGACTCTGATTGACACAATTCTGATGAAGCTTTTTCCGACTCCCTGTTCAGTAATCACCTGTCAACTGTGATCATGCCTTGTTGCATGCCTCTCTTTGGGTTGCTGGGAGTAAACCGCTATAATGATAATATTGTCGTCTTTAGTAATGAAAGCTGTCATAGCTTCTTCAGCGTCGCCGTCTCGGGTGGTCAACCCGCACACTTTACCGGCCCTGGGCCTAACCAGCCAGGAGAGGTCTTCCACCTTCACGCTGTCCAAGCTAGAGGTGTTGTCCAGACAGTCAGCTAAACACCCGGGTCAGCACAACCAAAGCGGGATAAATAAACTGTGCGGAGATAAGTTTTTAACTTGTATGAATGTGGCCGTGGGAACTTAGGACTTTTGATTGATCGTGGCCATTATCCGCCTTCAGCAACCTGACTATAATTGGAAAGTCGCGCTGTTTGTTCCTTCAGATAACGTCACTCACAGCTTATAGAACACAATGCGGAGAAGATGGAGCCTTACCATTGGTTGCAGATAGGAATGGGTAAGTTACAAGAGACAGCATATGGCGGATCACTCTCCAGGGAGTACCATGCACAGTGAACATCGAACCTGCTTGACTGATACTGGATTGTGCTGCCAGAGTCCATACTGTACAAGCAAGGCGGACCCCGGGCTAGTTTACTACCCTCAGACGGCCACATCGCCTGGCTATTCTATCATTACTGGAGACTCCACCCGCCCGGGTGTAGGTTGAGGGAACATTTTGGGATCAGGTCGGGGCATTCCTGCGAGTTTTCCGGGCTTGATCTCTACCGCGCCATAGAACAACGTGTGTATAGGCCAACAAGATCGACCGTCGTCAGTCACCGAGCGTGTTAAACCTGATGGTCGAGAGATACTTCCTGGAGATTGCGAACTTGCACTGGGAACTTCCTCCTAGTGGGAGTGGCCTTGAGGTAAGTCTTTTAATTTACAGACGTCCCGGGACAAAATCTTTCTGGACTGCGTGAATATTCTGTAAAATCGGCCATGACGAATTTTCAAGAGCTGCGGTTCCCCCAGACTGGGATCAGGCATATTGCACGGTGGATATTTGTGTGGACTGTACTCAAAAGTCTTACGGTGGCCACAGAGGGAGGATTCGTACCACCGAGTAAGGGTCGGCGAGGAGGAAGACCACCCGGGTGAAGGAGGCGAGCTATCAGCACCCAAGGTCGAAAAAAGAAAGCGTGAGGTTATTTAAAAGAATTAGAGGTGCTTTTCGCCTCCTCCAGTTTAAGCAGGCTAGATGGATTTCCATTCGGGCAAAAAATACGGTCATGTGCAAAATATGTGCTGTTGCTGGCCAGGGATGCGGGGTCTCAAAGGGTGCTCGGCCATGTGCTATGAAAACCTGCGGTATAAGCTGCGGTTAAGGCGGCAGCGAAGGAGACTGAGAGGCTTGCCTTTACACCGATGGATTAAGCCAGACTGTTGATAACGTGTCTCGATAGGGTGTGCGTGGTAGAATCCGGTGGGGACCTTGGATCAGCTACGTAACCCGTTTGGGAACCTGATGCGGGACCATGAAATTGACAGGGATAAGACCTTTAATTCCTTGGGTGCGGTACAGGCGCATCCGGCGGCTGGACCAAAAGGCGCACATCCTGCTATCTAAAGCTCAGTGGCTTATCTCTTGGCAGCGCCGTTACCTAAACTGATCAAAGTGCCCTCAGAAACGGGGTCCATCCTCTGGACTTGGGAGCTGAGAGAGGTCATCCCTATCCTGACGAAGGATCAAGAAAGGCCGTAGGAAACTGTTGGCCTGTTAGTCTCCCACCTCGATCGTTGGATGTTCCGTAAGTTATATGAGGAGAGCATATATGACCACCAGCTCGCGACACTCAGAAAACACGATTTACTCGAAAACCCTCCAGCTTGTCAAACTACTGATATTTCTAGACAAACACTTGGGGCTTACGAGATGTGCTCTGGGCACTCTCTTTCCTCGAGACATTCAGTTGTTCGCCTGCCCACCGTCCAAGCTCCTGTGTTGCAACTCATTTCTCTATCGACTGTCTTTTTTCCTTCTGCCAAATAGATAATTGTGTTAAGTGGAAACTGAAAAAGCTCCGGTTTTATTGTTAACTTTTGGCCGCTCTCCTAAATATGCACGAATATACTATAACTATATGTTTTACTTATCCCCACTGGCTCTGTATTTTAAGGATAAGCTCTTTCCATTACGTCTCCGCGCGGCACCCGTTGTGCCCTGAATTTTAGAAAATTTCGAAAACTTCCTCTCAACGCTTTCCTCTGTTGTCCTTATTACCCTAGTTATCGCTAAAATTTTGATAGCATCTTTGCGTCTCCATTGTTATCCAGAACTTTTCCCTCTAAGTGATCGTAAAATTGCTGAAAATGACAGCACTTTTGAAGATCCGGGAACATTTGTGTTTAAACCTTGAACCCGTGAACTACCCCACGGACTATCAAGAGGACCTTCTTAATTTCTTCAGTTATCTGCAATGTAAAATCCTTCAGGTTCTGTCCAGCACTCCAAGCTCTATTTGATTGCGACGGAATACCCCTTAAAAATCATCACTACCTACAGAGCCCATGCCAATACTATTGTTCTGTGTCTATGTAAGGGCTCTGATTTCTGCTCATTAACAGCTGCTTTTGAAAAAAGTAGTTTGCTGCGCGACCAACCTTGCAGATCGCTTCAGATGACATAGGTAGCCTCTTGGTAGCTTGGTTGAAATTTCTTTGCAAATCTTGATGTTTTCCAGGTTCAAATTGAGTGTTTCTAAAAGGTCTTCTTTCATAATACCTCAGACACATCAGCTCCATTTCCTCGCTTCTCGGTGGGGGGGGGGGTTCGATAATTGTCGTCTAACTGCGTACTGTTTATAAAATTTGCAGTTTTCTTTGGGGTTTTTATTGAAAAGAGTCGGCTTCCTTTTTCGCAGGTCTGCCGCTAAAACACTGATGGTTTCAAGCAGCTTTGACGCTTCGCTATCAGCTAGGGGAACGGTTTGAGTGTTCCATCGGCTCTTTCAGCTAATTCTTCTGTGTAACAGACATTCTTCCATCTCCAGTTAACTGTAATCGACGTCTTAGCTCTATCAGTCTAATTTTATAAAGGTGAAAGAATCTTTTGTGGCCAGAAATCCGCAACTTGGCACCAACACAGCCGCTGAACATGACACAGAAACCGTTCAGGGAGACTTACCATTTTAATCCCGGCTTAACAGAAATCCTCGTTTCCTCCTTTGATTTTTTCCAATGAGTTTTCATGTCAAGGTTTCCTTCAAATAAAGCAAGTCACAAAATCGCACTTAGGGCTATGACTCGCCAAAGTGTACGAATCCTTGGACTTGAACAAGAGAGATTCGTCATTTCCATGGCATTGAATCAAGCATCCCAAAAGCACAGGTGCAACTAAATCTAAAGTGCGCGGCCAAATGGATCTAACAGTAAAATCAAAGTTTTTGACATCCAGTGGTTTAGGTATAGTATTCGGGATGCAGTGTCTTACGTGATGGCTGCGCGTGCACGATTTGCAAAGACAGAAAGAAAACTCTGTGAGCAATTGCTCAATAAGTGCACTAGCAAGCACCAACAATCACACCAATAAAGATGAGAGTGGTGGTCTGTCTGTCAGCGTGACCCAAGTTTAATTGTAAAGGCGGTTTAAGGTCAAGTTTAATTATCTGACACAAGTAGGCGCGTGAGGCTTTGCGTATGGGGCAGTTTGGCAAAACACCGACGGATATGGTGAAATTCATAAACCAAGTGGAAACTTTTGAGGTATTTATATATATATATATATATATATATATATATATGTATATATATACATATATATATATATAACGATATTCAGCTGTGAAAGAAAAGTGAAGGAACTGAAAATTTATTCCCCACTGTGTTTGAGCAATCAGTTCGTAACTGGTGTGAGTCATTCCAAGGTGGCCTTGATAATGTTAAGAAGCATTGCTAGAAGTTTGATAAATCACAGAATGATAATGTTGGAAAACACAAGTAGGTAATCATGAGGGCCCTGGCTGTTACACAAAACTAGTTTTCCTCTTTGAAGTGCAGGACCGTTTGGGAAAACCTGCGAGACACAAGGCTGCAATCGGTAAGACTATCAAGAGCATGAATCGTAGTTGGGCTCCATTTGAGGCTCCCGGAGTCTCTCTGCCCGGAACCTCCACGCCTCGTTATAGGGCTGAGAAGCTCAACCTTCAGTGGTCCGTCAAGCTCTACTGAAGGATAAATTTGTTCTATTGGGTCAAAACATCCTAAAAGTACCATAGGTACTTGCGGTTTTGCCTCTCACCGGGGAAGTTATAGATCCGCTGAAGACCCGCTGCCTTGGAGTTGCAGCAGATGACCAAAAATGCAAGCGCTCTGGCTGGGTATAAGAACAATATAAACAGAATAGAAAGAGAAGCTCAAATTGGTTTTGGGGCGGTGACTCTTCCATCGGTCATGAGTGGTTTAAATCTAACACGGAAAAAGATGCTCTCGCAAAATTTCTGCAGGACGGGGCGATATCCACCCTGCTATCATTAAGCCGTTGGAGGATATCTATCTTTGTCATAGTGAAAGGGGTGCGGGACTGAACTTGATTAGTGGGGGATAGCAACAACATAGAAATAACGCAGCAGCGTTGGCTTTGCGTAAAGCAGGACCCTTAGCCAAAACGGGAAAACATAGACCGGTTTGTCTAACCAGAATACAACGTAGAGTGATAGAGGGGGTCATCCGGGTGCACATCCGCCAACACACACTACAGAATTATATTCCTTGCCCAGGTCGGCAAGGGGCTTCTAGAAAATAGGTCTAGCTTAACTAAACTATTGTCCCTTTGAGAAGGAATCACTTACCGAGTGGAGAAAACTGAACACTGCTGACCGTCATCTACCGTTGCTCAGTCTGGGGCCATTTCACCTAGGCGAACAGATTCAAGAATGGTTGGCATACTTCCTCTTCGGCAGGGCATTCAGAGTCAAAGTAGGTGAAAATATCTTTAACGTGATGAGCGCAAAACGTGGAGAACAACAGGGGTCCGTAGTAGGCCAACTACTATTCATGCTTATAAAGGATCTGGCTTCAGTCCTTATCCCTCCCAGTTCCTTTCTGTAGACGATATAAGATCAGGAGACGTGATGCGGCCCGGAATGGTAGCATGGAGGCGGAATGACGGACGGATTTTCACAACTTCCAAACCCAGAAACGATGAAGCTCAACAAGTCCCATCTACTACAGAATGGTACATCTATAATATTTGATGCAGTATCCAGGTATTGAACAATATTAAATAAGAACTTTGCAAAGCATACTTGGCCGTGCTTGTTGTGAAGATGATCGTAAGAGAGGAACGGAGCCAGTGTTACCCAACGACCAAGAGTGAAGACTCCCAAACAATTTTTAAAAAGCCAGAAAAATTGCAGCAGCTTGGCAGAGTGAGGACAAAGCACAAGTAGCCACTGTCAATGGAACTAAAGGATTCGATGAGTTTTCCATATGCAATTTTCTTCGATGCCTCAGTGGTCGTACAACACTCACCGGGGACTTTTTGGCTTTCATTCCACCTGATAGCTACCACTGGACTCAGTAGTGGGGCCTAGCTTGCAGTTCATATAAATATGCTTTCACAGCAGTGATCAACCAGCGCGAAAATGAGGAGCGATTATTTGATTCACTTCCGAGCTCATCATCATTTCCCTTCAGATTTCTCACCGACAAAAGCAGGCAATAAAAATGACCAAGAAAATCTGAGTATGAAACTGCTACTACGTTGGAATGACGCAGACACACTAAAGTAAGTATTCAAACAAGCTGTCGAAGGAGGAGCAGCCTTCCAGCTTATCAAAGAAGGAAGGCTTTTGTTTGGTAATTGCACCTCAGCAACGTCTACCAACTCCGTGGACTGGTAGCACTGATTCACATGGTCAGCTTCCAAGCCTGCCCTCGTTGATTGAAGTATGAAGACTTGAAGCAAACACAAAGGGTAACGACTGCAGATTCCTCCCACCGTTTTCATCATTCTTTTCTTTCCAAGCAACATCGATCACACGTCGGACCCAAACGGGTAAAATTTCTTTTCTTTCAGCAGTTCATAACTTTCGTGTTGGTCTGATTTTTTGGGTTGCTATCGGGCGAGTGGTCAAACTTCCAAGAACTCGGCCGGCAACTGGACCACCTACGACGGGCTCGCTGAGATAGAACAACTACACTAGATATCAAGTGGAACCACAGCTGCCCTTAGATGTGGGCTGCGTGCGATAGAACAGGTAGGCCCAAGTGAATGACAACATAACCACTGGCTTATCCTTTTCCTTCAGTAATCAAACAAAAAATTCTTTCATGCACTGCTGAGGCATTAAAGTGGTGAACGCACACTATCTTAACCCGAAGCTCGCCACGCCAGGTTCCCCCAAACAAACATACCAGCGCGACTATTTTGAATGAGTGCGCTGGCAGAGTTATGAACGCTAAAAAGTAATAACAATCATATGTGCTAAACCTAATGTGGCCAACTACTTAGCACAACCAGCCACTTATCTAATGAAGAAAATGTAAAGGCACGTGTGTTTCAACATGAGTGGTAAAAAAGTTCTCAAAGTTGCTAACCTTGGCAAAACCCACACCCAGACAGCAAAAGCACACAACCTAACTGTCCACCAGCACTCCATTACACATGCAGTTTGCTCACATCTCGTCACAAAGATCACTGAGGCATGTAAACAAGTGTCTACCTAACTGTCCATCTTTTTCAGGTAGCACTTAGCTAACGAACTTTAGCGGTCTGCGGCTTCTATGACATAAAAGGCTGCCTAGGTTGATCCGACTCCGGCTTCAGGTTTCTGTTTTTCACGAATCACTTTTGCCTCTCTTGAGACATACTCACGCATGCACTCTTCTAACGTCTCCAAAATAAATCCGCCAAGTACTGCACCGTTGTCTTTCGTCTAACCCGGGCACGCAAAAACATCCTGACAATAAAAGGCGGTTTTATTTTTGCGGAATATCAACAATTTGCTTGGAGTCAGTACCTTATGCTCTCCACTGTCATCTGCAACTGGCACGAGAAGACCTTCATTGATGGTTCCTTCTAATTCTGTCGGTGTTGTCACCAGGCTTTCATCCGCCACTCGTCGACCATGTGCGTTCAAATGTAGCACACACCGTACTGAAAACATCCTACTTTCTCGAACTCTACCCCAGTGGCTACCTTCTAAAGGCCCAAATTTTTGTCCGACACCACGATCTAGTAGAAAGCTATTTATTCTATTCTGCGACGAATGCTACAATGCCCTCAAATTCCAAACAGAGGCCCCGCGAAATAGCCTTAAATATCACTGAAAATGACGGCTGTTTGACATTTCCTGCCCCACGAAAAGAAACTAGCGTCTAAAACAAGAAATCATAGACAACGGGGTCGCAACTACAATGTGACATTCTCCCACATTCACACGTGAATAAACGGCCTTAACGTTTCTCCTCGGCACTGCAACAAGTAATAGGAACAGCTTTATGTAGTCTATTCCCATGTACGCAAGGGCGTAAGCAATATTCTTTGTGAGCACAACCAGTAGCCACCATTTGCTGTGTATATGGATGCGCCAACCCTCGACTACTGTGGAAGCACTTACAAAAACATGACAAACGAATGCCTTCCATTTTACAATCCAGAACCGACGACGTATACCTGGCAGAACTTGGGAACAGCCAACATGAACTTCCGTTTCGTGATAATGTTTACCAATCAACTCAGTGATCCTATACACGTATGGCGGAACAACGGCATGCCAAGCTTCCTCCGGGAAAATTGGCCGAAAACAACCTTTTTCCATGCCGTTTTTGTGCGGAACTGCTCGTGAAGCTGTCCTTCTGGCCATCGCTGCGTTTCATTGAGTCCGATCAGGTGAGAAAACATTCTTCTTATACCAATCTCACAACTGGCTGCGACTGCTTCTCCCCTCCCGAACCATAGGGTAATCCACTTGCAAAGACAGGCCAATTTGTTCCTTGGAGTTGAAGAGAAGATATTGCTTGTATCTCCCTACACCTAGCATAGTAGTCCAGGATGAACAGCTCTCAAAGTTTGTTTGAAATAAGCCATGGTTCATTGCACCAACCACCGTAATCATTTTTATCTCCAGCTGTTCAGGCTACAACTCGAAAAGCTTTTCTTCTTTGGGCTCAGCAACTCCCGAGAACCACAACATCTTCGGGCCGTAAGGCCGTAGGTGACAATGCCTATCCTCCGGTAGCTTTCCACTGGAGGCCAGATTTTCCGGGTTTTCGTTTTTCGACGCGTTCCTTCATTGCATGGGAGGCGCCCGGATTTGTACTTTTGGCACTATCCGAAGCAGGTCTGAAGCAGCTTCCCTTACTTCTTTTCACGTAATAAAGGATTGCAATGAAATCGGTCCATAAGTAAAAGCGGTGTCACTCCAGATTCCACCTTCGAAATCATTTTCGCCATTCATGCAGAAGAGATAGCTGCGGTCAAAGCCAACGTTGACACGATGACAGCCTTCACAAGTACCGAGCAAAACTTTACAATTTCAAGTACACTTCTCGATTCCAACTCTTCGGATACAACTCTGAGTTAGAACACGACTCAGTAGCTAATTTCACATACGTTCCAAAATGAGTGTTATTCAAAGTCCGTACCTGCATTCAAAGAACGGTGTGCATACTGTCTTGGCGCCCTCACCAACTTGGGGTGTTCCACAGTCCTCTTCGCTTCTTTACATAGCCTTCCAGTATCCACGCCCGCGGGCATGTATCGACAAATTTTGTTTAGGCACAAGTCCCAAAACCATACTTTGACATGTCAGTTGAGAGGAGCTGTCCAGTCTAGAGAAGCAAAGAGTGTGACTGGTTGCCCCAACCACGGTCTTTTTGTTGTTGGCCAAGCCTTGGTGTGAACATGGTATTCAAAATGTCTAGGTTAACGTTCCAAGCCAAACCTTAGTTCTCTTGATCAGCATTCTGTCTACATCCGTAGTTTTTATGGCTTTGTTCCTTCTTTCAGCCAGAATGTCATTCAAAGCGTCCTGCTTGTCGCCCTGTCACCTGGTCAACCTTAAGTTGTTTGGACGCATTCAGCAGCGGAATCCCCCAAACAAACGCAGTGCTCCCACGGCATTATTAGCGGAAGTTAAGCGGTGATTGACGTAAAAATCATTTGGAACCACTGGTGCTTATGCCGACTGAAACTGACGCTCAGATAACAAAGTCCTTTTTCAGAGCAAAAACCACAGTAAACGGTGACAAAACTGTTCCAAGCGAATGCATCCTCACTCCGAATTGCTTCAGCTCAAAAGTATTCTTTTCAGACAACCAGAGAAGCCGTAGAACATTTCCGTCTTTTCTGGATACTTCTGCTCGCAGAGACATATCTTAATACTAACCTACAGGACCGCTTGCCTTCGGAGAAAGGGCCGAAATGCACGTACAAACTCACAACGAAATTAGGGCCCCCCAACAATTGCGCATCTAGTAACTTGCTTTGGAAATCTTCAGGACATCGAAAACAACCCGGAACTTTTGGAGCGTTTTAGGATAAAAAGCCGCACAGCGTTGCAGACACCAACACACCCGCCTATAGGCCATGAGCTTTTCTGACAATGGCATCCATTTCCTCGCTCAACATAGCGCAAAGTTACGGCCATATATTTAGCTTTAATTTTTGGACCATTAAGAGATCAGTTTCTATCAATCTGAAACAGTGAAAATTGACCGATCGATTGCAGGGCTCCACGCCATTGTTGTCTTTCCGAGGCCAGGCGACGCTAACATGTCCGCTCTCAGGCCGCAAAGACCTCTAGAAATTCGATATCTCTTTCATCCTTTATGCAGGGTGGGACGCCCTACTGATCGCTCTCATCGGAATCTTTGTCATAGAACCTTTGCAGTCACTTTCATTATCCTGAAGACTGCTTACTCCACGCGTTCTAAGCTTACTCGTACGCCTGTTATCCTACGGATTCCTGTGGTTTAGCCTCAAGGAGTGTCGTCAGCCTCAGGGATTCTAAACCTCTCCGCTGTTTTACCATACAGTGCACTGAAGGAACTCTCAAACCAATAAACTCTCCGATTGCTGATTCCGAAATAGCTGCAACTTCTATTCCTTTCAGACGGCTTCATTTGGACAAAGGTTCCTGGCTGGATCCCATTGCCTGTGCTTCCAGAGCTGATGGGAGGCGTAAGTGCCCTCTGCTTTTTACCTTTTATGGTCTCAATACCATGATAATACCTCAGAATGAAAGATACTTTTTCGCGATGCAGTCCAGCATCCCCATTGTGAGATTTGAGGTAAGTTTCAGCTGCCTTTAATACCAGGCCCAAACCCCCATCTAAATCGTGGCGCTCGGGAGAGGTATATACACCCCTGTCGTTCAGTCCAGTCCAGTTCAACCAGTCACTAACCATGCGGTGGGTGCTGTGGCTTTGGTCACTATATTCTGGCCGACACCCTTGTCGAGCAATGCAATAGTAAATTAGGACACGCCATGGCTTTTATTGATGGCTGATACTTTACTTTAGCTTACTCCGAGACCCGTGGGAGGAGGTACAAGATGCTCTGAGAATGGAAACCCTGTTCATCTCTCGCAACAAAGGATGATGTGGGTGACTTCTGTTCCGTCTCTTGCACAGTTTCCCCAATCGGCATCCATCAGCAAGACGACCTGGAAGTGAGAAACCAAAAGCCTTTGACCGAGACACAAACTCCTAAGTATATTTAGGCTACAACTTGTGAAATTCCCAGCAGACCTCCAGGTTACGTCTGATATGTCACTTAAGGACACCGGCATTATTTATTGGTACTGTAAAGGTTTTATGGTTCGAACCGCCCTTACTGTAAACATTAGGCTCATTCTTCTGTCCAAGGAGAGTATAACAAAGTCTATTGCTTTGCAAAAGCGCCTTGGCCCTTGCGAATTGAGAAAAAGCGATTGTGGTTGGTAGTTCCCCCTGGTAGACCTCATCCTCTCCTTCCTCCAATCAAAATCCAAGTACGAGGGTGACTAACCCTAAACCGCCTCCACTACGTGTGCCAAACCAAGGTCATTCATACATCCTAGTTGCTTCAGCGCTTATGGTAAAATTAGCCAACTTGTTGGCATGGGACAACGACCATCCCGGATTCGGAGCCATCTATCCTAGTCGGGTTATTTCATCGAGTATGCGGCAAACAATGTGACGCCTCCGATCAAAGCATTCTCCAAATGTGCCTCTGGCCTACTAATAACCTCCACTAGCACGATAAAATAGAAACCTTGAATAGTTACCTCAGCTTTACTTTCACAGTTCAGCAGCAGGTAGTTCAGGCTCCGACCACTGCCCCTTGCTGGGCTGTCTTTCTGACACTCCAGTTGTCGGAAGAACAGAACACGCTGTGGAGAAAAACCACTGAACTTAAGAAGTTCACATTTGGACAGTTCCAATGGTACTAGCAGCCGGCTTAGCCCATCCACCACATTCAACCGGCTGGATTTGCCAACAAAACGAACGTTGTCGCCTCGGCCCCCACCAGATCCCACTTAGAAACGCTGGTGTCCAGGGTGTACAACAAAGTGTGTACCCCGCCATCAATCCTTCTTTTAAATGTCGGCTGACCATACCAGCCTTGCAGCCTTGTGACCCGAGTGACTCAGCGGCCCTTTGTTTGACCTCAGCCGTCCTAGGCATAGCTTCGGCGGCTTTCAACCCTCACTGAGCATTTTTCAGCCCTATATTTTGCGTTTTCTTGGAAGTCTGGCGAATCACTACCAACATAGAAGCAGGGGACATACCGGCAGGTAGAGTGTGGCCACTTCGTTTGCTGACTCACAGTGAAGGTAAGCCTTACTATCTACCTACATCGGAGAGGCAGAATGATCAAAAACGGGCCAATTACCGAACCAAAACAACAAAAATTACTTGAAACTGAAATGGGGTTTTGAGTCTCAAGTCAACGGACAAAGGGAAATTTCACGGATGGTCCTTTTTGAAGCCGCGAGCAACACCCTTCGATGTACAACCTTGAGACCATTGATGAAACTCTCCAGAAGATTAAAAGAGCTGCACAGTTCAGCAACCGAAAACAGCACGACAGCCCGAAACTGTAGCTTGAAGGCGGAATGACGAACGGATTTTCACGACTCCCAAACCCGGAAACGATGAAGCTCAACAAGTCCCATCTACTACAGAATGGTACATCTATAATATTTGATGCAGTATCCAGGTATTGAACAATATTAAATAAGAACTTTGCAAAGCATACTTGGCCGTGCTTGTTGTGAATAAAGATATACGTGCGGTAAAGCTAACTGAGTTTGGAGAAATTAAAATGGTTTAGATTTATCGATATATATGAGTCGGTTTTAAGTTGAAGCTTTAACACTAATCAGGATGCGACCGCTCACTAGCATCATGAAAATGCTTTACTCTGAAAAGTCTATGAGTCAGTACTCTAAATCAGTTCACGCAAATCCAGCAACACGTACCCAATTCAAACGAGTCCCAAAACCAGAACGAGACTGATTCGTGGTTTCTACGGCACCGGATTGAAATTCGAAAGAGGTACCAACACACTGAACCTTAAGTATGAGGCCAAGTAGACAGAACAGTAAAATCCAAAGGTTCGAAGCTCCGTGGCTCAAGCATTACAGTCATAGACGGTTCAAGGCCAAACTGAAGCGTCCCACATGAGCACACAAACACGCGAAAGCGTGGTGTATGGACGAGATTTTCAAAGTAATGTCAAATACAGCCAAATTCACAAGGCATTTAGAATGTTTGGAAGGGTTTCTAGTATTGGTTTCCTACAGATACATAAAGGGATAAGCGAAAATTAATTCAAATGATGGTTATCCGCTTCTATTTCACAAAGTGGTCACAAAATCTTGAGAAATCCGATGGTCTACTTGCTGCAGCAGCTATCACACCCTAGAGAGGAAATCCTAGGACACATGAAAGTATACCATGGTGGGTCAAAACTGCTAGTCCGTGGACATGAGTGAAACTGATTCTCGCAGGGTTCATAGCGGGATACCTAAGTATGATAGAATTTTGGGTGACGTCCAAATGATGGTATCCGTAGCCACGGGGATGCAGGTTTTTACTATTTATGCAATGAAGAAGAAGAAAAGGCGTAGAAAAATAGTCTCACAAAGTGTCATGACGTGGTCAGATATTTTGCTGCTTTTCTTTTTGCTTCTTTAAGGGATTAGAACGCATAGAGTTGGGGCTATCATGCATGCTGATAGACGCTGTGATATAGGGGCTGATGATCCGCGCATTGCGGGAGTCCCTTGGAGCGGTGATAGTTTGATAGCTTGAGTGTGGTATTACATCATGTCTCCTATATGGTCGAATTTCAGGTCCGCATTTACGATCTTCCAGCCGTTTCAGTAGATGAGTTAGCGTTTTGTGGATTCGATTTGTAAAAGGATCGCGAAGCACCGTAAGAAGTAGCTCCTACCAAGGTCTAAAGTGGCTGACTTCAGAGGGCAGAAGGTGTCACTTTGGAAAACATCCCAGAAGCAGCTGGAGATAGGTCAAAGGGAAGCTTCAGTTGTGGGGTTCGTTCAAGTGGTTCGATGTATGACGACGGAGTACCAAGGAGGTGAAATAAGTGGAAGGATTCTCGGTATGGAGGCAGTTTCTGTGTTGGGTAATGAAAATCAGTGACGACGATATGTAAGAGCTGGACGAGTTTATGTGAGTGCGGCAATGATAAGTATCATTTTATCATTCAAGCTACCCTTTCTTATGTATCAATCAGGGCTCTGAGTTGCAAGTTTGAATAACACAAGCTTCGAGCAGGGGTTATTGGTGGGGATTGAACGTAGCTGCTGCACACTTGCTGATTCGCAGACACCTGGTAGCCAACCTGCTGTTTTGTTAAATCCCTCTTTGTTCTCCCTCCTCATGCCCAATGCCATTATGCACCAATCCGCTTATTAGAACTTGCCACTCCAAACTTCGCTTCTTTTGCAGTCGCATTTACCATCTAATCACCAACACCATGTTTTCCCACCTTGGCTCCGCGATTCCTCTGTGGTTCTTTCCATTGGGCAGTGTCCCGATCAGCATCCACCTGCTTAATTCACCTGTTCAGTTGTCTGCTGGCAAGCAGCTCTCCAGTTGCATTGCCCCAACTCGGTCGAGCTTTCGTTTCTTGGGCCTTTTTTCCATTACTGGCTCACTTATCTTGGGGCTTCCCGCTTCCTTATCCGCCCCCTTCGTGTTTAATCTGCAGTAAAATGATCTGATTGGTCATGTCTTACCTGTGTCTCCTTGGTCATTGCTTTCATCCCTTGATCCGTTTATTGCTGGCTACTGGCATTCTTCTGTGTGCCTTTTTGTGTCGTCTGCCTTTCTATGTTCCACCGATCGTAAAGACAACGTTAATAATAATAATAATAATAATAATAATAATAATAATAATAATAATAATAATAATAATAATTGTATATTTCGGATGCGCCCGAAGCATGCTAGAATGCATGATCAGATGATTATAGTGATGCCGGAATGACAATTCACAAAAGGGTACAACAAGTGCCTGCAGAGTATCAGAGGGAGTGTTACAGTGAACTAAAACTGTGGTAATGCCCGGCAAATTTGAAGGTCAAGGTCGAATGATGCCAGTTGGTCTGGAGTACATGCATAAGTGGTATATGAAATAATTACCACTAGTGGAAATTCGAACATATTCAAAGGAAATGTTTTTGGTGCGCTACAGAATATGAGAGGCATATGGATAGAAATCTCGTCGAAGCGTTCGGTGAATTATTCACTTTACTACAGGTCTGTCAAGAAGTATTAACATGGAAATATTTCAGTCTGCAAAGATGGTAGTATATAAAGTGGTGGCTGTATACTGGAGGAATTATATATGTTGCATACAATTGCGTATTTCTTGGGAGGGATACTACCAGAGTGATGGTGGCAGGGAACGGCCGGAGGAAAACAGGTGAGCGTGCGGCAAGTTGCTAACTTTATGTAGGGTTGGTATGAAATGTCAAAGCGGAAGTGGAAGACTAATCAATATTGACCGTGTTGTTACATCCATTATACAGGTGTTCAGTTCTGCGAGAGGAAAGGTAAAGTAATCCACAGATAAGTGTACGTCAATAGATGAATTCTGTGTGGTATGTACCATGCAAAAATGACAGATCAATAAAACTGCACAGGTATATCGCGGGAAGCGGCCGTGGATCAACGAATATAGAAATAAAATGTATCAGCCAGTGTAGATAGTGGTGTGATTTAGAGGCTGCATACGGGGTCAGTTTCGGTAATATAACACGAATGCAACATCTGGAAGATCAAAGGTCTCGATAACGGTGGTGGTATAGTAAGTAGACGGTGAGTGTCACATTTCTAATGACCAATTTGACAGGTGTAACAAATGATGGGAACGGAGCGGCGATGCAGCATGGGAAGTGTATCGAAGACGTTCAATTGTGGAGGGAACGCAGTGATCTACAGAACCCGAACACTCGATGCAACAGCATTGCGGATGCTATCGGATGGACCGATGAAGAGTGCAGGTAGTTACTAATTACTTCGCTGCCCACTGGAGGACTACTGAAAGATATGTCAGCGCCGGACGTTTTATTTTGGTGACCGATGAAGCAATGAACAGTGACAATAAAGGTGCCAGTGTTTGAACAGTATTAGCGGGTTCTAACACGGAACGGGCAGGACGACATTTGGGATTAAAATGAGTTGTATGAATGCAGTGAGATCGAGTAGTCCAGGTTCAAGAAGTCCGATGGCGGGAATCTTGGGGAAAGCGATCGTGAGACGGGCGAAAATGAAGTTGTGTGTAAATCTCGTTTGTCCTGTCCTGTTACTTGGTTATGTTCTTTTACAGTTCCAAATCGTTTGATCTGTCACTACCCGATTCTTTTGGTCAGTCACCACATGTTGCACCTGCATTGATCAAATAATCAGACCCCTTTTACCTGTTCTCTTCGACCCTATCCTTCATCTTCCGTCATTCACGATCTGCTCTTTGCGGCCGGCATCACTTTTGTGTTCCTTCAGCCTTCTCTATTTGTTGATCCACTACGTTATCCCGTCATGAAAAACCGTCTGAATTCTCCCAAGTCATTCCCACACAATTTGGTCCTATCCTATCTCCCTCTTCCAATCACTGATACTTTTTTCTCCTGGTACTCCATCGCTCTTTGATCCTGCTCCTCGCATATATGTTTAAGTACTTATATATATATAAATATATGCGTACATATATTTGCGCTGAATTCTGCATTTTTTGCCGGCTATTTCTCATGCTATCGTCCGGCTGACCCTCACGATATGCATCCACTGTTTCCACACCTGCACCTCATATTCACTATATCAAATCCCCACAGATCATTCTTGCCATCAGTACCACCTTTTACTTCTTCCAATGTTTGCTGTCTGTTCTACGGTGAGTTTTGTGTCCTGTCCGCCGACCATCAGCTTAGGAGTACCAATGCTCTACTGATATCTAATCCACTGCAGTGCGCCTCCCTTTTTTCTCCATTTTCCTCCGCTACTGCAGTTTCTTATACCGATTTCTAGCCTCTCTCATGTATATTAGCTGGCCTCCAGATGTCTCCACCCGGACCAGTCATACTCCCTACCTGATCTTGACTTTGAAACTAACCGGGCTTCCGTTAAAATCCGCCCTCACGTTCATTTAAACCCCTACATTCTGTATGGCTTGCATACACTTATCCTATTTTCATCCTACTTTATCCCCCCTTCTGAGCCCTTTTATCCTACGTTTTACGCCAATTTCCACATTTTCATGAACTATGTGTCTATTCCCTTACCTGTATCAACAAGATCATGCACATGACATGCTTCGGGCGTCTCCGAAATAAACCAATATTATATTATATTATATTATATTATATTATATTATATTATATTATATTATATTATATTATATTATATTATATTATATTATATTATATTATATTATATTATATCATCCAAAACTATCTGTGATTCCTTAGTGGTTATGAGAAGGAAATTTAATATGCTTTATGGTAAATGGTCTTAAACGTGGTGGTTTCACCGTCCCACTGACCCTAGTGAGAACTCATTTTTGCCTCAGAATCAGTTCCGCTTTATTGGTACAGAACTCATTGTTTATATAAGATATTTGCTCGTCATACACGAAACCGCGCATAAAAGCTCACTGCCCCAATGATAGACCTAAACAGCCCATCTAGCTGCTTTATCTGGCTGCGCTCGGGTCGGTTGACTTGGCTCTGGTCGAATGTTAACCGCTGACTGATCCATTGATTGCCTGACTGGCTCCGATCTTGTCGAAGGTTCTGGTCAGACGATCACGTGCCATCTGCTTCAATAAACCGAACTGTCTATTAGCAAATAGCTGGGCGCATTCCCTCACACATGGCAGAATCGGTTGTAGCGAAGGATAAGTAGTAGATGGAGAAATGATCTACTGATTTGTGACGCAGGAGCTCTCGAGATTTGAAAAAGCTCTGCCTAGGTCTTACAGATAGATGGATCACACTCAGGTGATTCCTAGAGTACATACGCTAGCGATAGAGCGCTATGTAATGGAAAGTTTCGGATGGTGCGCCTCGAGTACAGAAAAGAGGGTTGTTCAATTACTACGATGGGAGAACTCCGGAGAAAGTATAAGTATTTATCAATCGAGGGCGCATAAAGTGGAAGGGAACATACGAGGTAGCATCCCTCCGGAAGCTTTTGTAACCTGGGGTTACTTTAGCGCCATGGTGATCATTTATCAGGAAATAGAAGTGGTCACACGCGAAACAGTTTGCCTGTACGAAGAATAAACCGGCTCCGAGGAGGTAAGGCAGGTTTGAATTATTAGTTTGCGGGTAAATAAGGCTGAAGCGATGCTGATATAACGTTATACTTTACTACCTGTTTTC
This sequence comes from Fasciola hepatica, assembly GCA_948099385.1. NCBI lineage: Eukaryota > Metazoa > Platyhelminthes > Trematoda > Plagiorchiida > Fasciolidae > Fasciola > Fasciola hepatica. The sequence goes on along the minus strand of CANUEZ040000126.1, from coordinate 804,061 downwards.
TACCATTACTGATTTTTATTACTTGTTAGGGGCTGAGCGGATTTAAAGCAAAGAAGCAGAAGAAAAGGCCAGAGAAGTAGGATCTAGGAATAATACCCGAGAAAACATTTTGCCAATTACAGTATTATCAGACGGCATAAATCGACGAATGAACAGAGCAACAATGGCCGGTAGAGTGATGACCAGAATGCTCTGACTGCTGCATAAAGCCTTCTGGTCTGCAAGCCAAAGCTCGAGTGGGGGTGTTGGGAGCGTTGAGAGAGTTACTGAAAAAGGGCCAACCAGTCAGGTGGTTTTCACTGTGTGCGGTTATCCGTCATAGGCTCGGCGGAAGAACGAAAGTCGGAGCTAGCGAACTATTATCAGGCAATTTTGCGGGGGTTTCCCATACTCAGAGTTTCCCTCTGGCCGTAAGTGAAAGGGATTAACCCTTAAAGCCTGACCACAGAGTGAAATAAAGAGAACGTTACAACTGGTACCGAGGTAAACACCGTTGTTTTTTCCTTTGGATGAGATTTTGAGCTCAGTTAGGAACTTTCCTTAACCCACCGCCGCCGTTTCCATACTTTTTCGCGCAGTGCTGACAACAACTGGGGGTAGGTTGTTTCACCATAAATTGGACGAAGCTGTCGTCATAATGCCGCGAAAGTGGGTTTAAAAGGAGAGTAGCGGTCTGGAGTGTTGGAAATAAAGAGGGGATAAACAGACACAGGGGAGATGTCACTGAGAACCGTAGGGCACAGGCTTGACTGCTTCAATTTGCTTACTAGGTATTGTACAGATCCACAGGCTCCTGGGTATCCATCAGCGATTGCTGTCTGCTTTAACTAGGGTTGGTAGGTTGCTCATTAGTATCCCAAACAAGTCAGTAGACTGGAGTGATAGGTACTTGAGGACCGTGCATTAAAAAGAGTTCGAGTACTGTCAGAGGATTATTCATTCCTTTTTTTGAGTGTTAGAAAGACCAAAGATAAGGACCTAATAAGATGTGGAAACTTCTTTCAAAGGCAAGGGTACATGATGCTGGAGAAATCGGACAGCGCTGGAGTCCTGGACACTGGGATCGAGCACGCGCAGTCCCTAAATCGTGAAGGATAGTTGTTGCGATATTTTACCTTGAGTGCTGAATTGCCAGACGAGGGTCCCATAATATTGCAGAAGAAAGGTGAATTTGTAGACGGCACGATCATAGGGACTCCAGGTAAAATATTTTGCATTGTCACATAAAATTCAAGGATTGGGAATACCCTAGTAGCTGCGCGCTAAATCTACCCCGTACATTCTCAGTTGCTGATGAATCAACCTCCCACATGTCAGAAAAAGGTCCGTGCCTTATTCCAAAATTGATGTAACATGAGATCTTAAAATGATCACTTTTCTGTCCAAGAAAACCGAAGGTTTTATCATTCAGGCCAACTAACCGTCTGGCTTCGGCCAACTGCCCGGTTAAGCTTCCGAAGAAATTGAATGTGCGCAAACATTGTAACCCCAAAACCTATACCTCCAGACTGTTGGGAACGATCTGATTCTTATTTTTGAACGTTCTCGCGAGACTCTAAAATTTTTATTTCAGAATAAAAATTTTGATAACGGTGAGCTTTATCAACCATTGGTCAGTTCAAGAATCTAGCGAGAGTAAGTCGGGTGCTATGTCGACTATAGAAAAAGCTTAAGTGCCAGATAAAAGGGTGTTCTTAATTTCAATGTTGTCTGCAGGAAGTATTGCAGCCCCGTGATTGATAACGTTAAAAACGTCGTTTACTTATTTGGGCAAAAGTGAAGGGCCTGGTATACTACCGCGCGCAACTTCGCCAGTCTCCAGCAAAGGTAATGATAAAAGGTCCTCAATGACCGTCGTCTGTTTTCGAGATGTCAGATACGAACAAAACTAACTCCATATTAGGTCAGCAATTTCGTAGGTCTTTATGTTGGCCAGTAGCCCATTGTGGGTTGATCAATCAAAAGCTTTAGTTAACTCTAGGGAATATACCACCACTAATTTTCCGCAGATACAGTAGAAAAACACCAGTGATGAGATGCAGCGTGAGATAATTGGTCGGGAGGAGTGAAAGAGGACGAAAGGATAAGAATTGAAAAGAAAGCCACTAAGGATGGTTAGCAATAGCCTGGCAGTACGGGTACCCAGCATGCATCCAGTTTGTGCTCAAAAGGAGCGACCGAGACTGTGTCATCACGTGTGGGGGCGACTCGTTTCACTTGTTTACGACACCGTTGGGAAAAAATCATGCCGTTATGCCCTTGTTTGCCCTTTGTTTGTCCAATTTATGCTCTTGTCCCCTGAGTGTAAGTTTGTGACAACGAGATGGTTATGTCATGTCAGTCGTAGTGATTCCCCCATATAACTTGTAGAACTATATCAGATCTCCCCTTAGCCTACGGCGATCGGGGAAGAATAGATTTGGGGGTTTTGCTATTTCCTGGTACGACCTCACTTGCATCCCGTTTATCATTCGAGTGAACCCCTTTGAACGTCTTACAGTACTCTTTTGTCCTCCAATAGACTCGGTGCCCACGCTTGTTCAGAAGCCACAAAGTGGTGCTTTACAGTCACCTAGTGTATAGGGAGAGTCACCCCGGTCTTCTCAGATATAGGTGTCTTTCTGAAGTTCAGAAGCGCCCTGGTTTCCCTGACCGCTGCTGACGTTCACCAGTCAGCTGGTTCAAAGCCCTCGTGCGCAAGCACACCTAAGTCTCTCGCCACGATGGGGGGCCCAATCTTTTCTGAAACGGGCAGCCCTACGTGCCCATCTTCGTCGCTTTCCCTGCCTGACAACAAGTGTTCGTATTTGGCTCTGTTCAGTGTAACTCCCGCCTTTCTGCCCACGCACTTATCCTGTTCAAATCGGCTAGTGATTGACTTGAGGTCCACTCGCCAATCAGTTTGATATCGTCTGCCGATAGAAACCTCGGGCAGTCTAGTATGGTTGACAGATCGTTCACATATTGCAAAAACAGCAATGGTCCCAGTACAGAACCCTTCGGCACACCGCTTCACGCTTCGGCCAGTATGGACACGGTGTCCTCGACCTGTACGAAGAAAGCTCTGTTATTTATGCAATCATCGATCCACCTTACAACCTGTGAAGCCACTACACATGCCTCAGGTTTCCCAGCTCTCTGGTAAACACCAGATTGAGTACACCCGTAGCTTTCCCCTCGCTCAACCTGGTCGGTTGGTTGACTCGCTGAAGGTGTGGTGTGCGATCCACCAGCTGGATTAACCTCCTACCGCAGTGGACGTCAGTCGAAGAAGGCAGGCCCTCTAATTTGTTCCGGGGGAGTTGAAATCTCCACTAATAAAATCCGGGATACCTATGAGGCAATTGTGGTTCGGTACTCGAACAACAAAAGATTCTTTTCTGGAGTCTCATTTGGGCTGCTGTGTGCGCAAACTACATCCGTAGTAGGCGTTATGATGAATGTTGTGTATTTGGGGTTACAGAACCTTTCCAGATTTCTGTTCAAAGTTTTTGTCCGCTAACAGTAACATTTCTCCTCCTACTCTGCCGCCCTTCTGTCCGTCCGGTAGGCGCAGTATCCCTCCACGGTTAGCAGCTCCGTGGCTGCACTTTGGTGTAACCACGTCTCTGCTATCGCACTTCAGTCGGCTCTGATTGCTTCACCCTCGACTTCCCCTCTTTTATTTCTTATGCTGCAAGCTTTGGTGTGCAGCAATGTGATTTCTCCTGCGGGAAGTACTGTTTATCCCACCTGTCTTAAATTACTAGCCTCTCTCCCTAGCTGGCTCTCACACCCATCGCCCAATATCCCTCCCCATTTCGGTCACTGGCTTGGGGCGTTCGGTAAGGGAGGCCGGACTGTCACTGGTCTCACTATTCAGGATATGGCATTCTTGTCCTGAAGTATGTGTGTGGCGACCTGGAGATGACTGAGTTTGAGTGTGTGAATTCATGACCAAAACAACCGTAGACAAACACATCCAATTGGCACTTAGCTCCGAGCAGTTCGTACGTTGTTCGAGGCCGCAGGGCTGTGCGTTGTTTGTCTGCTTCCTGTAAGGACAATTGGTTTCCGAAAATTGAAAAACACACTTTTGAATGTTGTGCTTGGGGACGGTTGAACCTTCAGCTCCCATAGCTAGTATCGCGTCCGGTGTCACTCCCAAACGTAAGCGTAAACGACACTGTTTCAATACAAACCGCCCTTCACCCATTCTGGTGAATTTTACCGTCTTTTTGCACGCGTCTGGGATTTTGGCTTGTTGCCCGTCCCATGGGCCACTTTCGGGATTTAGCTACTACCTGGCATTTTTAGTGCCGGAGGTGTGCAAGTGACTTGGGATACCACTTGGGGCAGGTGATGGGTCACCGTCATTGGTCTCGCGCCCATGGAAGGAGTAGATGTGGTTTCTTTGTATGTGAGATTCCCACGAGAATTGCTTCTGGAGCCTTTCCTTGAGTGATGGGGTTCCACACGCATTACTGCACACGCGTGTCTAACAATTTGGTCCGCTTCTTCCGGGAACTTGTCTCGGAAAGTTAGGCTCCTAAACTCCACTAACACAGGTCCAGGGCTTTGATTTCTTCTCGGGTTAGCTGACTAGCGGCCCAGCCTACAACTCTTCGAAGAAGCGCGCTTGGGCACATCAAACTGCCTCAGCAGGCTTGTGAACCGGTGCCTTAGCTCCCCGACTCGTCATCTAGTTAACAAGCAGAACAGTCCAGGTATCCCCACTAGGACGACGTTTTCGTGCCTACCGATGACATTTTCCGCAGCGCTCAAACTCCGTCGGTTTTCGCGCTATTGTCGGATCTTGGTCTCTTGTGTTTTCAATTCACTTTCTCTGTCATTCACTGCAACCTGCCTTTCGGGTTTCTCGCCCTTAATGGACTGCTCTGATTTTCCAAGCCTTCCTTTTACTTGCGTCATTTGTCTGTTAGTATATCTCTACAGTAGCCTATTATGGATCGCCGTAGTTTCATAGCCCTGTTCAGTTAAACCCGCAATAATACGGGCAATGCAGGTTTACTTCGAGCTGGGAAGCTGAATGAACATTTCAATTTCACTCAAGAAAGCTTACCGCATTTCCGATGGTACCGTTGCTCGCGTGATTCGTAACGATTTCCGTCCTCTTTTGCCATATATAGGTACATTGGGTTGCCGCAAATGAACTTCATTATTGCAGCTGAAGTTAAACTTTCCTTTTTTGGAGTTATCCAATTTAAAATTTCAAGTCGGATGATTAAGACTCCTAAAGGGATGGGAAAGCTGGTCAGACACTGGATGAGCCACGGCAATGGAGACAAACACAAAAGCTAAATGGTGGTTTACCTCATAGATTCGACCGCTCTTTGCAGAGGTCAGTTCTGTCAGCCTCATTTTCGGTCGCGTAATCTCTGTTCGCCAGAAGTTTGGTCGGCATGGCCATTGAGAACCTTGTCATAGGGGTTTTCGGACCGACACCGGTTGGAATGCTCGGCGAAGCCTCCCGTCAAAAGATTTGGTCTGCGCACGGCACCACACCACGGAGTGGCGCTGTTTATTGAAACGGTTAAAAAGGTTATTGTTCAGTAAACGAGTTGTTATGTCCAGCCACTGGAGAGTTCGAGCGACGCGTAGCAACCAGTTTCGACACAATTCAAAACAAAGTCGATTCCAGATAGCTACGTTACAATATACAATAAATTACTTAATTTTACGATGGCCAAACCTCAATAGCATTCCTTCTGGACCCCTACGCTCCAAATTGAACAACAAATCAACCCCTGGAGCTGGATTACAGAAGAAGGTTAGATACAAAAGAGGAGATTACCTCTCGGGGCAACGGTGGGAGTCGGTTGGTGATAAAGACTTGGAGCAACAAAACGAACAATTAGAATTTCGGCAAAGATAAATCATACAAATGAAAAATATCGTTTGTAACATGGATGCTAATGGGTAAAACGGGCTTGCCTGAACGCCTTCACACCGGCCACTTAAATCCGACTCTGGATTTTTCTTGTGCGCCGCAAAGTTTGGTCGGCCTCACGCATCGGCTCGCCCTACGGTTCCCTGTTAACTAAAACCAATCACCTGCAATTGCAACCCCCAGTTGGACAAAGGGCTCGACTCTCAGTGGTCCCTCCCGGTTTGGCAGATCCGAAGGCCTGCCCCCCACTTGAGGACAGTCGGCTGATGAACTTACACCATCACCGGCCGGTTCAACCTCAATGGGACAAATCTTCCTAATGTCGCGGAGCACTAATCTTCCGTTAGTTCGCACTGTGGCCGTTCGTGCCAAGCCATCGTCAGAAGCTGAGATGCTTTCGATAACTCTGATCGGACACCGGCCACGAGTCAAAGCCCCCAAAACAAGCAGCGCCACATCATCCGATCTGGAGTTGCTTTCTCGAGTAATCCATTTCTGAGGCTGTTGTAACAGTGGGAGATACTCCCCGGTCCATCTGTTTCGAAACGCAGATGTGAGGTGGTTTGCCTGCCTCTACTGAGGAATCATTCTACCTCGCGACGAATTCTTCGGAATATCTCATGGGTTCGCCCCCAGGATGAGTAGATCATTGGGCGTGAGTACTAGCAGATCAAGACAGCCCGAGTTTATAGGTACTGGCAGTCGTCCGTTTACTATCTGTTCACTTTCCGTAAGAAATGTCAACAATATTCCGTCAGTCATTGGCTGTTCGTCACAAACTGAGAGAAGCACTCTTCTAACCGAGCGCACCACGACGTCCCAAATGCCACCACGGCGACCAGCTTGAGAGGGACTGAAGAGCCACTTGAAGCCCCGTTGCAACAATTTATCAGCAATCTTATCCCTAGACCAGTTTCTCATTAGCCTCCTCAGTTTCCTTTGAGCCCCCCCAAAAAATTGTACAATTTTCACTAAAAATCTCGCACGATGCCGCTCTTTTCAACATGAAATGCAGTAGTGTCATAATGAATGAATCCGTGCTTACAGAATAAGAAACTTCAATAGGTACCGTACTCATTTGGAGGCGGGTGAAGATGCATGCATATCGTTTCTCCATACTGCGCCCATGCCCAACCACGAGTGGGTCAAAATATTCTACCCCGGCGTACTGGAATAGAAACCAACGTTGACGGACTCTAATGGCTGGTAGAGGAGCCATCATCTGTTTGCCTAGGACCGCCGAATGCTTTCTACTCTTCCATCATCCTCGAAGTGCACGCTGTACAGTAGCTCTCCCATGTAGAATCTACTTATTTTGCGAAGCTCCGCGAGCGACCGGGATGGTCCCGCGTGTCCTTCCATTGTGTTAAACCATCGGATTATCGAGTCCGTAATCGGGTGAACCTTAGGTAGTATCACCAGTTGTTTCACACCCTGAAGCTAATTGGAGCTGTCTATTCGTCCTCCAATGTAAATAACTCCATTCAATAAAATTGGATCGAGTTTTAATAGGGTCCCGTTCATCAGAGGCTTGTTAGCGCGTAGGTTATTATTCCTGTCTCGTAACCATTTTAGCTCTTCACCACAGGCTTTGCTTGTACATTATGGACAACATTTTCCTCCGCTTTAGCAATGTTGCGCAAACTTAACGGCCCACTTTTCAATCCCAAACCTGTGCGACCGCCTCTCATAACTGCGATGTGTTTTTAAAAGCTAGCTGGTCACGCTACCGACTTCAGCAAGTGAAAAAAACCGAAGTACCCAGCCAGAAGTCCGTTCATTCGTGTATCCTGCAACATTGTGAGAAATCTACTCGGAGGCTGTTTTAACTCCACTTCTGGCGGCGCTGCAGCAACCGTAGAACTGGTCAGCCATATAGTTTCATCGTTTACCAAGAATTAAGGACCTTTGAACCAGCAGCTGAATTCACTTGGCGATGTTGTGCCTCTGGACGCCAAGCCCGCAGGGTTGGCCTCCGATCTGACGTGGCGCGACTGCCAGGGTTCGGACCACTGATGGATTTCAGCCAAACTGTTCGCACCGTACCCACTAAATCCAGTTTAAGTGCAGTTTATCTAGTGCAAAAATATAGCAGAGTCCCTCCAGTAGTAAGTCTTATCAAATTTGATTCCAGTTTCTTCTATAAGACCCTGAGAGACTCTAGCTACCAGTCTTGCTGCGGATAACTCCGATCGAGGGATCGTTACGGTCTTCAGAGGAGATATCCTTGATTTGGAGAACAACAGGTACAATATGAAACTATGTCCCTTGAAACCATTCTTGAATACGCCGCCACTCCATAGCTAACTTTAGAAGCTTCACAAAGCACACGAAGCTGTGCATCTTCGTTCAGTGAGTTGCCACTAAGGAAGCAACACCGAATTTTGTATGAGCAAAGTCGCTCCATACACCTTGACCAATCATCCCAGCATCTTAGTTACTTTACTCCAACTGGGTCGTCCCAACCAAGCTTCAAGTGACACACAGATTGCAATCGCACCTTGCCCGGCAGAATGGAAGGTGAAGCTGACCCCAGTGGCTCAAACACTAATGACACTACAGACAATAAGCCACGCCTTGTTTGAGGTTTTTCGCGTAGTGCAAATGAAAACTGGAACGTGTCTTGTACGGTGTTCCACTCCAATCCCAACGTCCTCTCCGGCACTGGCACGCCATCATCGATTTCCAAGACAAGAAGGTCTAGCTCAGGTTTCGGCAAAATGTCCAACAACTCTTTACGATTACCCACCCACTTATGAAGCCGGAATCCGCCTCGTGACAGTAATTCACTCATTTGAATAGCAAAAGCCTTTGCGGCCCCCCAGCGTAGGCAAGGATACAAGACAGTCGTTTACATAGAAGTTATCATACGCTGCCCTGGAGGGGTAATTCTCATACTGTCCTCCTCAGTCGTCTGCTGTGAGAAGTAACGCAAACTTTTCGCCAGATGGGGGAGTGACACCAAGTGGGTGGGCGTTCATTTGATATTCAACAAGACAATCACCTAGTCGACCGTTTTTCCCACCAAAGGAACCTCAGTGATCTTTTGTCTCTCCTCGGCACTTGAACCTGCATAAACATTTCTGCAATGTCTGAAGCCGATGCAACAGATTCTTTTCGAAAACGAAGTAACTCCTCGGCCAAGACGCTGTCGTGTCCGGTCCCCGTAGCAAAAAATCATTCAAGGAGCTTCCCTGCAATGCAGCTGCACAGTCAGACACCACCCTGAACTTGCTAGGTGTTTTAGGGTTTGTGACTGCGTGATGTGGTGAACACCACTTTGGCTCAAAATCTATTTTAACTGTATATCGGGCACTAACTGGGCGTTTCTCCTGCGCGTATACCCCTTCAATATTGTAGAGTATTTACCAAAGAATTCAGGGTCACGCGCAAATCTTTTTCTTAAGCCGTTCAACCTCTATTTGGCCACAATATAATATTTGGAAGTCCTACTACAAGATTTCTTCACGTAAGTCCAACTTTACGGTGTCCGTTTAACAAGGTTATGGAGTTGGAAACCATATCAGCAGCCAGTTTGTCTTATGATGAAAGAGTTTTTCAATGCATCCCCATCGCGAAAATCGGCGTTGTGTAGTCGATTGATCTGTTTTGCTAAGGGATCGATTGCCATCAGTGTGATTTACCTTCCTCACAAAGGGTGATCCCTGGCTTATCGTGCCAAAAGCAATCCATCCTAAAATCGTCCGTACGGCATACGGTTGCTTTCTTTTACCGCGTCTTTGCCCCAGTGCCCAATGTGCCCCTGAGATGTCCGCACCTATCAGGATTCGCCCTGTCGAATCGTACAGATTCTGCCTCTTGACGTAATGTAGGTGAGGCCAGGATAAAACGTCCTCACCTGCGCAACACTGGGCTGCTCGAATTGGTAGCCTTTCAACGCAAGAGGCCTGTTCTATACTCAAGAAATCATCCTCTGGCAATGAGTTTAGTCGCAGCTCCGTTATTCCTGAATTCCAAGTGGTAGTCCCATTTACGGTCGAAATCGAAAGTGAAGTCGGGGATGCCTTCAGGCCCACCAGCTCCATAAGGTCTTTTTGTATTAAAGTCACATGGGACCCGCTGTCCAGCAGGGCGTGGGTCTCCACAGAGCCCCCCTTCCCCCGTTACGTCCACTCGTTCTGGTAGCACACCTAAAAAGACACGACATTCTGGCCTAAGAGTAGCCGCAAAATTAATAGTCCACTGCCCAGGCTTTTCCACATTGTCCGTAACCAGCTCATCCAGCTGCGGCCGTTGTTTATTCTTGCTTGGCTCAATCAATACACTGCTTCTGTGCCCCATGCAGTGGAGGGTGGTGCCGTTTAGACAACTTGACTTTGAACGTGGTTTGGAAACAGGACCGTTGCTGGACAGATGTCCACACTTGAGACAGGAAAAACGAGCCGTGATTTATTTAACAAGTGTCCAACGACCGGGTGTGTCACGAGATAGGAAGCGCTGACATTCCTCAAGTGCGTGCATTCCACTACATACCGAGCCCCTATTAGCTGCGACCAACAAAGTACTACTCTGTTTTGGCGTGAACAGTGTCGCTTCTCGATGCGGGTTTTGTGCACAATTCCTCCAAATGGATGATCGCGATTATCCCCGAGCCTTGTTATCTGCAGCCAGTTTACCAAAAGCTACTTCGAGCAGTCGGTACCCCACGGGACAGCAAGTCCTGCGGATCTTGGAACCCGGGTTTATCTCCTCCCCTCAAGATATCACCAACAGTCATAGCCCACAAACCCTGGAGAAGCGCTGGTAGCACTCGAGTAATCCTTTCCATGATCTGCAGTAAGCTGAGGTCTGACATGCAATTCATCTGCGTGAGAGCAACTTTACAGTTGAGCATTTTCAACGACAACTTCGCTAGGGCATCCGAATCTTCCACCAGAGGCTTCAAACCTTGCAGTAAGCAGTCAATCAGTGAACGATCCACTACATGATCAGGTTCATACAGTTCCTTTAGGATTTCTGTAGCCCTATCGTATGCCAGTGTTGGAGGCATCGTAACACATTCGGCAGTCGCATCCCTTTCCTATCCCTTGTGGTAATGCATCAAATAAAGTAGGAGCTGGCTACCGCCTTGAACTCTACCTTCGACGTAATATTCAAACAGTTTCACGAACCTACAGTACGTTGAAGATCATCACGCAAATGACTCCAGACTCACACTGGGTAAATCCAAACGATAATCCGCTGCAGGTTCCACCACTGGAACCACACTGGTTTTTCGTGTTGCATCGTTCTGCAAGTGGGCAATAGCCTAGTTAGCAAGACAGATGCTCATTTACCATTACTTTACCCCTGACTTCATCTCTGGTGACTAGGTTTTCTTCTTCCTCAGCCAGCGCCAAACGTAGTTTCGCCAGTTCCTCCTCACTTCTCGCCTGGAACAGCCTACGTTGATTATCCAACCCTAATTGTTCAGCAACCTGCTTCCCCTCTAAATCAGCTAACAACAGATCAGCTCTAGCTCAATGGGAAAGCGAGCCAGCCCTAAAACAACCTGGTATACTAGAGCCTGAGCGAGAAACATGACCAACACCAAAGGGCAAAAGGGTTTCGTTCAACGGCAGAATACTGTCCTTTGATTCGGAACGGTTTGCCGAATTACCGTGCAGTTTCGTGTCTCAGTGGTTGCCAGGGATATTGGGTACGGTAAAGTCCAGCCACTGGAGAGCTCGAGCGACGCGTAGCAACCAGTTTCGGCACAATTCAAAACAAAGTCGATTCCAGATAGCTACGTTACAATATACAATAAATTACTTAATTTTACGATGGCCAAACCTCAATAGCATTCCTTCTGGACCCCTACGCTCCAAATTGAACAACAAATCAACCCCTGGAGCTGGATTACAGAAGAAGGTTAGATACAAAAGAGGAGATTACCTCTCGGGGCAACGGTGGGAGTCGGTTGGTGATAAAGACTTGGAGCAACAAAACGAACAATTAGAATTCCGGCAAAGATAAATCATACAAATGAAAAATATCGTTTGTAACATGGATGCTAATGGGTAAAACAGGCTTGCCCGAACTCCCTTACACGAGTCCTGAGCTTGTTTCCATTCAATCTCTCGACGATTTTGGAAACCACGGGGTTCGGACTCTTCGGTCTATAGTTAGCTGGATTTTGTCATCTGCCCTTCTTAGTAATTGGAATAATAACTCGTGTTTTTTAATAAGGGGTACATTTCAACTACCGATAAAAGTGGTACAAACATTTAACAAATGGTAAGATAGCAGTTCCTTTTAAGCTGCAAGTAGCTGGTAATAGGAGATCCGGCCGGGGTGGCATGACGGTTCATTTTCGGGTACCTACGCAGATAAGTTGTTTGGTTAAAGTGAAATTGCTGAGATCAGTTCAGATGTGAGCGGTTCAAAGCTGTTTAAGTAAGGGGAGTCATCGGCCGTTAGAGATGAGACCAAATGGATACCTAATGCCTCAGAGATCCCTTGGGAGTTTATTGCGTAATTGCTATGATGTAAAGCAAATGAAATGGGTGAACTGCACCGGCTAATTCTTAACTTCGTCAACTCGGGTGAAGCTCTCGTCTCCTTGGGATGCCTTAGCTAACTTGGCATCTAGTTTCTTTTAGGGAAGTTTCAAATAACTTTATTTAGTGAGATAAACGATTCACTTTCAAGAACAGCGGAAAAACTTTCGACCTAGGAAATTTGTGGCGTGGACTAAAAGGCTTCTTTTTTAATCAGCAAACAATTTTGTGCTCACCACTACCAGGTAGGCCTTGGGTCGTGGAGAATAAGTCAAGGCGTGCACCCACGGTGGGGTAAAGCTGCTGCTCCGTCATCCGCGGTTCAGCAGATGAAAGGAAAATGTCTCGGTTCTGGGAGAGAATAAATGGGGGTAAGTGGCCCCAGCTGGCTCCTGTGGTATGATATTTTGGCGGATGTTGTGTGGACGGTTCGCTTCGGTGCTGAAAATCTACACTTTACCGATGAATGATCACATACCGAGATGCCGTTCTAGACCGACCTGTGTGCACGAGATAAGCCCACTGTAAAAGTGAGTTCATGAATGTTATTGCCTTAAGTTGGATACAGTATGTGTTGAGTCCACCATCCCTAACGGAGGCTGGCCAAGAATCGGGGTAGGTGTTGTGGAGCATCCAAGATGCAGCAGAGAATGCCTGGTGCTGTAAGGTCATCAGCCATCAGTTTGGGCTCATGCATGCCAAAAGCAGCGTTTATCGCGTCCATGATAGACAGGAAACGGTTTCGATTAGCACTAGAGGAAGGATGGCAGAAACAACTAACTTTAAAATCAGATAACATCCTACTGTGACCGGCAACTAAAATGAATTCCTTAATTTATCCAGTGTAGAATGCTGGCGCTTTTTTGCTGGCATGGTATACCTTACGTATAGTAGACAGCCTCCCAAAGCTGAACTTGTTTTCTTAAAAGCTGGGTACCCGGTGAAGCCAGCATCTATTTTGGAGCTTTATCTCTCAAGCAGGTTTCGGCGACCAAAGTAAGATCCTATTCAGAAGTGGGCAGTAATAAATGCAACCTTCACACCTTGCTCATTGTTGAACTTGAATTCGGCCCAAACTTTGTGAGCGGTTTGATGGGTTCAGCGGTCAAGTCAGAAACATTATAGGTCTGGGACACAACATTCACTGAGGGAGGATTGGGGAAAGCTACCCGCTCTGCTTGAGACAGAGTTGTCCGTAGCGTGGGGGAGAGGATATAATATTTTTGGCGCCACAAGTTGAGCAGGCGTATCTGGCGGAGCAGTCAGCTCGGTTGTTGGGTGGGACTGCCTACGACTAGTAGTATGACTGAGAGTCGGGAATGCCGGGAGGTACGGACACAGACTCCACGGCCTCGAACTTTTCTCTGTGGAAAGAAGGGGTTGAGGAAGTGCACGACAGAGACATTGAAAATACTGGAAGGATTTGCTGGTCCCAGTCCGGGGAGCCTACTTCAGACTGCCCTAGGCTCCCCGGAAGTTCGATCCAAATTGATGAATAGATCACACCTCCTTATCTACAGGGTAATAAAGTGCCGGAATAGATTTCCAGAAGAGACGGCTGAACCGGGTACTCCCAGGAGTTCGTGGCCCGTAGAATAAATTCGACGACATATGCGGAAGACTTTGTGTGGCCAGAGCCATTCCTGTGACCACAGGTGTCTTTTGTGCGCTCTAGTGGCTCCAAAAATTAGGTTTTCGAGGAGGAGGCGTCGAGTGATCACTCGCCCAAATATAAACAATGGTGGAGCTTTTGTGCTTTTGTTGCCCCTGGTTTTATTTGGCTCGTATTGAAAATCTCTCAATGAGTACTGAACAGTGGGTGCGTCACCTGTGAATTGCGAATGTGGCCCCTAGCAAGTTCGTAGGTGAAGCGAGGAAGCCTATTAGATTTAGCTTTGGGTATATCACTAAAAGGGTCTTTACCACCAAGGGGGTCCGTCTGAAGTGTCCTAACATTGAACACTTTCAATTGTTGCACAGTGACTCGGCGGAAGCTCACAATGCACAGGGACTCTCTCGGTTGATGTACGAAGATATTTTTCTCTTCGCCTGAATTTTAGCAGGGGTGAGACCGAAAGCAGTGCGGAGTGGTGGGTGCCTAACTTGCACGCATACTACGGGGTGAATTATGGACACTCGGCTAACCATAGCCATTATCCATCTGGCGCTAAGGTCGTGAAAGCTCCGGTGAGCCAGCTGTGCCAAACATTGGTTGGAGGGGAAGTGTACCAGGAGACCGGAGGAGGGCAGCAGTGGTGTGAACATACGAGACCGTACCGTCGCAGAACGTCGAACCTTCCGGTTCCGCCAGTCCGAGTTCACTATTGTCAGGTCAGGTCTGGTCACACAACTTGAGGCTTGCGCCAACAGATCAGTCCAGATCCTTGCACCAGTGGGCGCCGGTTGATTCCCATCGTGCTGCTACTCCAGTGTTTCCTTCTGTTTCGTTTTCTTTTCTCTTTCGGATTCGTAGATGAACAGCGTTCGAACAGGCTGTTCGTGAGGGGAGCAAACTCCAAGGTTGCGAACTGAATCCTCGCTTAGGTCTATCCCTTAACCGGAGCGTCATTCGTGCCGCTGGTTTTCACACGAAGTACTAATAGCTTAGAGTCCGGTGTAAGAGGAGGAAAGACGGTGGGCGGAACTGCTTGGAGTTAGATCTCTAGGCATCTGGTCCAGAATAACCCCATCTCGATTACGTGGCACGGGTTTGTGGCGGGACGATTGTGTGGAGCGAATTTGTTGCCGTTTCGTGATGAGGTTGCCAGGTGGCTGCCTTTAAGACGGCTGAGGACTGTTTCTTGGAATTCGGTGGGGTGGGTGATTTCCAGCAATCCACGGGTTCCTGAGGGCCATGCTGCGGCCTGTTGTAATAGTTGAAAAGACAAGACTGCGGGTAGATGGCTCAGCGACGGGTCGGGCATTTATTGCTGAGGGAACTGGTCAAGCCGCTCAGTCAGAACTGGTGAGGCTTCGCAGGGCTCGGCTCTTGGCTATTTGCTATATGTCATCATCAAATGATCTAGCAAGTGGAGCCAGCCGTCGAACTTTGCTAGACAATAACGTCAATGTGGCTGGAACAAGAAAGATGGGCGACTTGCTTGCCCCCAAGAGTGGTCGCGCAGCTGGGGCTTTCTGTCACACTTCGGAAAAAGCCGGCTTGTGACCACAGATACAAAGGCCAGTTGGAGTAAATTGGGACCGCTGCAAGAAGTCCCTCATATCACTGGTCTAGGTATAACGCTGGATGGTCGATTTAAGCCACCGAAGCGGTGCGCTGCGGCGGCAAATATGGCCAGAGAGAACTCTTTCGAATTATACCAAGAGTATTGTGCCGTGGACAGTGAATTTTCATTCCTATCTACAAATCCATAACAAGATTGAGCCAAGAGCTCCGCTCGCAAGCCTGGAAACTTTACCACTAGGGGGACAGGCTTCTAAGGACAGGTTCGGAGGCTAGCCACCAGGATGGCAAATGTCCATGGGTAGAGCACCAACGCAGGGCTTCTTCGGGCTCACGAGTCCCTCCCGTGGGGCAGCGGGGGGTGTACGGAGGCTTTGTAGAAAACTCCAAAGAAACTAGATGGCCTTCAGTTGTGAAAACAGAGGGGCTTTTCTCTCCAGTCCCGATGAAGCGACAAGAGGCTCCGAACGAGACTGCGAAAAGATCGTCCAAGGATTCACCTAGGGGCAAATTACTTCTCAAATAGTGACAACTTTTTGGAGTAATCTCCCAGGAAAGGTCGTCAGTAAAGCTACAGTGAGAGCTTTTAGAAAGCCGCTGGATGGCCTCCTGGGTCAGTGCAGGCAGAAGCATTTTGGGCAAACTTAGGGCCGGAGAGGCTTTACACTCTGTTTTCCCGTTTTCTCCGCCGGAACGGGTGCTGCGAAATTTCCGACTTTCAAAAAATAGAGGATAAAACAGCGTTCAGAACTAAGGAAATGCACTAACAACACAGCCACACGGAGAAAAGATTAGCTCTGGCCACAGCAAGTCCGGTGCCAATTGTACATGAGCTTAAGCTGGCCAAACCACGATCATTTCGCATTACCATGGCACAGTCATTTGCAGGCTTGCGATGAACCCTCGAAACCACCCCTTGGGAAATGTTGCGGTCACCCAAACCGTAGCGGCCTTTGTTACTCACCTGTGGCGTTGTTGGCCATAAACCGTTTCTGACTGCTTCTAAAGTCATCCCCAATAAAAAAATGTTATACTTAGTCTTTACCCGAGATACTCCACCTGTTTTCAGTCCGTGTCCACCTCTTGTGAACCAGCTACTAATCCTCAGTCGAAATTCTTCGTTATTCTACTTTACTCGCCCACCTTCATTTTCTCCCATTGCTTCTCAGCTTGACCACCACTCCTGTCTCTTTAGCTACCTGACATTAGAGGGGTCATCTGCAGGGAGACACACAGGGGCTATGAGCAATTAATTAGGTCATGAGTCTGCCCCTTCTGCCAAGATAAGCAGGATTTTTGGCTCCATTGCCGAGGGTGAACCAATTACCGAACCGCACGACCATTGCCGAAGTACTAATTGTCGCAGCTCAGCGCGATTCATTTGAAGCCTGTTGAGGCAAGGATCTGGGCCTGCAATTCAGGCCAAAGTGGCAAGTTCTGTGACGTATTCTGATCTGGCCTGACCTTTTCCAACCGAAGCACAGTGAGATACCCTGGATCACGCTCGCAATAAAACGAAGTCCCGTTACTTGAGCAGGACAGACCACGCAGGGAGAGCGCGGCTAAAATTATAGCTGCCTGAGGTCCGGTATATGTTCCAAGATAGAACCCTTTGCTCCACTCAAGTAAAAAGGAAAGCCTCTTTCCACAGTTTGGTGGTCTATCTTCTAGCTCCCCGGGGACACACTACTGAAAAAGCAGTCAAGACTAGTATCCTGAACGGCTTCAGGCCGTCCAGCGGTCCATCAGCCAGCACACGGGCATTACCAGATGCAGCATGCCAACCACACGTCTGTTTAGAACCCTTTCCCTGACTGAAGGAGTTCCGTCCTAGAAGCCGAAATTGCCGTCAGTAAGCAGAAAAACGTCTTCATAGTGGGGATACCTGGACTGTTCTGCTTGTTAACTAGATGACGAGTCGGGGAGCTAAGGCACCGGTTCACAAGCCTGCTGAGGCAGTTTGATGTGCCCAAGCGCGCTTCTTCGAAGAGTTGTAGGCTGGGCCGCTAGTCAGCTAACCCGAGAAGAAATCAAAGCCCTGGACCTGTGTTAGTGGAGTTTAGGAGCCTAACTTTCCGAGACAAGTTCCCGGAAGAAGCGGACCAAATTGTTAGACACGCGTGTGCAGTAATGCGTGTGGAACCCCATCACTCAAGGAAAGGCTCCAGAAGCAATTCTCGTGGGAATCTCACATACAAAGAAACCACATCTACTCCTTCCATGGGCGCGAGACCAATGACGGTGACCCATCACCTGCCCCAAGTGGTATCCCAAGTCACTTGCACACCTCCGGCACTAAAAATGCCAGGTAGTAGCTAAATCCCGAAAGTGGCCCATGGGACGGGCAACAAGCCAAAATCCCAGACGCGTGCAAAAAGACGGTAAAATTCACCAGAATGGGTGAAGGGCGGTTTGTATTGAAACAGTGTCGTTTACGCTTACGTTTGGGAGTGACACCGGACGCGATACTAGCTATGGGAGCTGAAGGTTCAACCGTCCCCAAGCACAACATTCAAAAGTGTGTTTTTCAATTTTCGGAAACCAATTGTCCTTACAGGAAGCAGACAAACAACGCACAGCCCTGCGGCCTCGAACAACGTACGAACTGCTCGGAGCTAAGTGCCAATTGGATGTGTTTGTCTACGGTTGTTTTGGTCATGAATTCACACACTCAAACTCAGTCATCTCCAGGTCGCCACACACATACTTCAGGACAAGAATGCCATATCCTGAATAGTGAGACCAGTGACAGTCCGGCCTCCCTTACCGAACGCCCCAAGCCAGTGACCGAAATGGGGAGGGATATTGGGCGATGGGTGTGAGAGCCAGCTAGGGAGAGAGGCTAGTAATTTAAGACAGGTGGGATAAACAGTACTTCCCGCAGGAGAAATCACATTGCTGCACACCAAAGCTTGCAGCATAAGAAATAAAAGAGGGGAAGTCGAGGGTGAAGCAATCAGAGCCGACTGAAGTGCGATAGCAGAGACGTGGTTACACCAAAGTGCAGCCACGGAGCTGCTAACCGTGGAGGGATACTGCGCCTACCGGACGGACAGAAGGGCGGCAGAGTAGGAGGAGAAATGTTACTGTTAGCGGACAAAAACTTTGAACAGAAATCTGGAAAGGTTCTGTAACCCCAAATACACAACATTCATCATAACGCCTACTACGGATGTAGTTTGCGCACACAGCAGCCCAAATGAGACTCCAGAAAAGAATCTTTTGTTGTTCGAGTACCGAACCACAATTGCCTCATAGGTATCCCGGATTTTATTAGTGGAGATTTCAACTCCCCCGGAACAAATTAGAGGGCCTGCCTTCTTCGACTGACGTCCACTGCGGTAGGAGGTTAATCCAGCTGGTGGATCGCACACCACACCTTCAGCGAGTCAACCAACCGACCAGGTTGAGCGAGGGGAAAGCTACGGGTGTACTCAATCTGGTGTTTACCAGAGAGCTGGGAAACCTGAGGCATGTGGAGTGGCTTCACAGGTTGTAAGGTGGATCGATGATTGCATAAATAACAGAGCTTTCTTCGTACAGGTCGAGGACACCGTGTCCATACTGGCCGAAGCGTGAAGCGGTGTGCCGAAGGGTTCTGTACTGGGACCATTGCTGTTTTTGCAATATGTGAACGATCTGTCAACCATACTAGACTGCCCGAGGTTTCTATCGGCAGACGATATCAAACTGATTGGCGAGTGGACCTCAAGTCAATCACTAGCCGATTTGAACAGGATAAGTGCGTGGGCAGAAAGGCGGGAGTTACACTGAACAGAGCCAAATACGAACACCTGTTGTCAGGCAGGGAAAGCGACGAAGATGGGCACGTAGGGCTGCCCGTTTCAGAAAAGATTGGGCCCCCCATCGTGGCGAGAGACTTAGGTGTGCTTGCGCACGAGGGCTTTGAACCAGCTGACTGGTGAACGTCAGCAGCGGTCAGGGAAACCAGGGCGCTTCTGAACTTCAGAAAGACACCTATATCTGAGAAGACCGGGGTGACTCTCCCTATACACTAGGTGACTGTAAAGCACCACTTTGTGGCTTCTGAACAAGCGTGGGCACCGAGTCTATTGGAGGACAAAAGAGTACTGTAAGACGTTCAAAGGGGTTCACTCGAATGATAAACGGGATGCAAGTGAGGTCGTACCAGGAAATAGCAAAACCCCCAAATCTATTCTTCCCCGATCGCCGTAGGCTAAGGGGAGATCTGATATAGTTCTACAAGTTATATGGGGGAATCACTACGACTGACATGACATAACCATCTCGTTGTCACAAACTTACACTCAGGGGACAAGAGCATAAATTGGACAAACAAAGGGCAAACAAGGGCATAACGGCATGATTTTTTCCCAACGGTGTCGTAAACAAGTGAAACGAGTCGCCCCCACACGTGATGACACAGTCTCGGTCGCTCCTTTTGAGCACAAACTGGATGCATGCTGGGTACCCGTACTGCCAGGCTATTGCTAACCATCCTTAGTGGCTTTCTTTTCAATTCTTATCCTTTCGTCCTCTTTCACTCCTCCCGACCAATTATCTCACGCTGCATCTCATCACTGGTGTTTTTCTACTGTATCTGCGGAAAATTAGTGGTGGTATATTCCCTAGAGTTAACTAAAGCTTTTGATTGATCAACCCACAATGGGCTACTGGCCAACATAAAGACCTACGAAATTGCTGACCTAATATGGAGTTAGTTTTGTTCGTATCTGACATCTCGAAAACAGACGACGGTCATTGAGGACCTTTTATCATTACCTTTGCTGGAGACTGGCGAAGTTGCGCGCGGTAGTATACCAGGCCCTTCACTTTTGCCCAAATAAGTAAACGACGTTTTTAACGTTATCAATCACGGGGCTGCAATACTTCCTGCAGACAACATTGAAATTAAGAACACCCTTTTATCTGGCACTTAAGCTTTTTCTATAGTCGACATAGCACCCGACTTACTCTCGCTAGATTCTTGAACTGACCAATGGTTGATAAAGCTCACCGTTATCAAAATTTTTATTCTGAAATAAAAATTTTAGAGTCTCGCGAGAACGTTCAAAAATAAGAATCAGATCGTTCCCAACAGTCTGGAGGTATAGGTTTTGGGGTTACAATGTTTGCGCACATTCAATTTCTTCGGAAGCTTAACCGGGCAGTTGGCCGAAGCCAGACGGTTAGTTGGCCTGAATGATAAAACCTTCGGTTTTCTTGGACAGAAAAGTGATCATTTTAAGATCTCATGTTACATCAATTTTGGAATAAGGCACGGACCTTTTTCTGACATGTGGGAGGTTGATTCATCAGCAACTGAGAATGTACGGGGTAGATTTAGCGCGCAGCTACTAGGGTATTCCCAATCCTTGAATTTTATGTGACAATGCAAAATATTTTACCTGGAGTCCCTTTGGCCTGACCCAACCTGTCTGGTTTTATTCAGATCAAAACCGATCACAAGTTCCTGGAGCTTTCTTGCTCCGGCCTGGTGCCCATTTACCGCTTTACTTTTTCTGGACTCCATCAACCGCAAGTGATGTTCACATTAGAAACAAGAAGAGAGGGCAATATTCGGGAGGCAATTTAGTTCATGTGATATCGGCTACAAGCTGGGCGAACTTTCGGTCCATCGAAGGGAAGGGACTGCATAGCCGTCATTCTAACAAAGCCGCGAGAGAGCTATACACCAAGTTCTGCATGTGCGGATGTTTTAGTTTGCGGAGAGCTGACCGTGAGGACGGAATGCTGAGAGCAGGTTTACTTTTGCTAGCAGCCCAAATCGTTTTTATACGGAAGAGCATTGAATCTGTTATATCCGGTAAACAAAAGGTGGCTCCTGCGTGTACATGGGAGCCCGTCTATGACACGGAAGAAGATGCATTTCGGCTAGAATACCCGGCACTATCATCCAAAATCTCAGGAGAAAGTGTGATCTCAGGGGTTTTACCCCATCAGAAACAGACTAGACGGAGAGCTGGATGCTGGCGCGGTCTGTCAGCCAAAAGAAGCCCGGCAAAACTGAGGACGATGAACTGATGCAACACGTCTGCCAGCACACTGGATTGAGGAACGTTCAAATGCTCGGGATAATGGACCCAGTTTTGTTTATATTTTGTGCGGAAGTAGGCGAAATATATATTGACAACTCTCTAGGGATAAGCTACCACGAAATCCACAGGTTCACTTTCTTCGGTGAGCGGGAGGTCCTACAAGGTAAGTGGCGCAGAAACTTCAGGATGTTAAACAAAGAAGGCCTTATAGCGACAGCTGGGTGGCCAGTAGAGGATACCGGGTTTACCAATCTGTTGTAGGAAAACCTTCAAAGACAATATAATTTCGTGTTTTCTTGGTATTGCGCTCCCACGTACACCATTTGTGTGTTCCGTACACTTTATGTCTCTCTGAACCAACCTCCGTCTGTTCGCTTCCAACGCACTACCTTGTCATATCTCACCTTAAACCTGCGTAACGAACGTGCTTGCCTCTCGCACGCCGTAAATTTGGTTCTCTTTTTTGGGCCTGTGTGATCGCATAATCGAGGTTTGTATGTGTCCTATATTATAGCTCATTTGATGATCCAGTGTCGTAGAATTTACGGATCAATCGTGTCTTGGGTTTGGGATTCATTCGAATTCGGCTACGTATTGCTCAAACG
Organism: Fasciola hepatica; assembly: GCA_948099385.1. Lineage (NCBI taxonomy): Eukaryota > Metazoa > Platyhelminthes > Trematoda > Plagiorchiida > Fasciolidae > Fasciola > Fasciola hepatica. Next base: position 781,841 of record CANUEZ040000126.1, on the reverse strand, counting down.
TGTGGTACGCCAAGGGCAATGTGGAACGAATGTGGGAGGTTTTAAGGGATAACGGATGAAAAAGCTTCGCTGCGGATAAGAGGCCTACCGCTGCGGTGGATGAGCCATATGACCCGGGCACCGAACGGCAAACACCAAGCACCGCGGAGGTTTCAATAAACTGGTGGACATGGAAGCTTCATCCAGTGCAAACGAATAAACATGCAGGTAGTCGACCAACAGAGTTCCAAGAAGCTAACAGTCGAAGTGGACCTTTCTGGGGTAGAGAAAAAGCACGAAAAGTGCTCCAAATCTTCTCCGGGGTGAGAGCAGTCATGAACGATGCAATGGGTGGGGTTATGATTGGGAACTGGGACAGAGCTGAAGCGATAAGCAGAGGACAGGTTTACTTAGGGAGTGATTCGAGGAGGTCCAGGGGGTTGAACAGGGCGGCTCGCTGCCGTCTCTAGGAGGATCTAGGACCAGACAGACGAAGGAGCTTGAGGTAACACCAAAAGATATCCTACTGGCCTTAGAGGCACTTGATCGGAGGAAATCCCTATAACCAGACGGCACACACCTTGCAGTCCTAAAGCCGCTGGACGGGGTACTCGCAGGTCATTTGGCTGAGTAGATCAACAAGTCTCTCATGGGGGCAGAATTGCCAGTCGAGTTTAAAACAGCGGAAATCATACCAATACATAAATGTGTTGAGAAGGATGAATTTGGGTATTATCCTCCTGTTAGTCTACCATTGGCAGTCCTAAAATCAGTAGGAAGAGTATTTGGAACTGCACTGGTGAGTAATCTTGGGATAGATAACCCATTTGCAAGAGAGTTGCACGGGATTACGAAGGGAAGGTTCTGCCTTTGCAACCCATGAGTTTCCTTGACGGGGCAACTCGGAGACAAGACCGAGATGAAAGTTGAGGAGGGCTATTTTAGCTTTCGTAAAGCTTTGGATGGTGTGAAACACAGACTGCTGCTGCATGCATTGGGTGGGGTGAATGTTGCTGCAGAGATAACGGACTGGTTAAAAGATTGCCTGTGTGATCGGAGGTTTTACCTCGTGGCTGAGGGCACCAAGTCCACAATGGTGGTGGGAACCAGTGGGGTACGGCAACCGCCGGTGTTGTGGCCCGCTCTTTTCCTGATATACGTGAACGACCTACCTAGTGTCCTTAGATCACCATGTTCTATGTTTTCGGACGACTTGAAGTTTGTCGGATCTTCTGAATGCACCTATTTCAGGAAGACCTAGATGCTATCCATAACTGGACAGCATCCTGAGACCTACCCTTGTAAGCAGGGGAATGTAGAGGCCCGCTGGCAGGGGTTCCGGGGGACCTGCTACCTCAGACGGCACAACCTAACGCCGGTGTCTCGAAAGAGGGAGATTCGGGACTTGGGAATAATGTTAGCAAGCGACGTAAAGCCGTCGGTGCTGTATCTGTCAGCGGCCAACAGGGCGAATAGGGTCTTGTACCTACTAAGGAGAACAGTAACTTCAAGTGGCCACAGAGTTACTCTATCCATTTATACCCCGCTGGTGAGAACCCACCCAGAGTACATATTCCATGCATGGGCTCCCCAGTTAGTTAGGGACACTCAAGCTCTGGAAAGGGTCCGAAGGAGGTTCACGGGAACCAACTCCAGTCTAGGGGGACTAGAGTACGAGGATAGAATGGCATCTCTTGACTTGTTCTCTCTGAAGTGCAGACGCACCTGGGGAGACCTAATAGAAATAACGAGGGAACTAAAAGGGTTGTCCGGAACAAACAAGCAGTTTTTTGCAGGTAGCAGTAGCTGCACCCTCCGGGGGCAGGAAAAGAAGCTCGGTAAGCCAAGGCCCAACGGGAATATCGGCACTTATTCCTTCTCATACGTAGTAATGAACGACTGGAGTAAACCCCCCGCTGATGTTGTGACAGCAGATACTGTCACCTATTTTAAACAGAATTTGGACCTAGCTTGGACACAAGCATTTCCAGGGAGCCAGTGACACAGCTGATAGCACGAATAAAAATTCCATCCCCATCTTATTTTCCCTTCTTCTTCTCTTTCTCTTGTTCCTCTTATCCTCATTATTACTACAGTTTTCTTTCTATTTGTTCATTTTTTCCTTCCCATTGCTCTTACATCCAAGCTTCCCTGATCCTTCTCAGACCATCTGCTCTTCCCTTTCTACAAGAGATCTGACTATATTGTGGCTAACTTTTTTATGACAAGTGAAAGTGCCGAGTGGGGAGCATTTTCTCTATCAAAACCTCGCTCTTGCTGCCTCTTATGAAGGCGAACCGACAAATATCAAGTTTCTTAATTTCCATCTGACGACAGAGAAGGTTCCCAAGGAGTCGAAGCCCGGTTAGAAAAGGGGACTCAAGGGGACGAGAAACTGGGCTGCCATTGGCGTCAGCCGCCATTCCTGTGATCCGATTCGATTTTGTTTGTGGGATTTGTGGCATGAAGAGATGGTGATAAATTACCAAGGGACCTGAAGCAGGTGGTTAGCTGGGCAGACAAATGGTATTTACTCTCTGGTGAAAACAGGAGTCAGCTGCTAACCAGAGCTTTTTTGGAATCAAAGGTTTTGGGCGAAAATGGACTGTTCACGGTTGAAGCAACACAGTCGTCAGCGGACTCGGACGTCCAAATGACTGCGGGCTTCAACTTTGCTGAACAGAGCAAGCTGGCTGCTGAAAAGGCAAAACATGATCTCCTTCGGCTGTGCTCAGTACCTTCCTGCAGATCGGTTTAAGTTTTCATACCGATGTAAAAGGCGGTAGCGAGGCCCCCTTTAGAACACTGTGTATAGGCCTGGGCATTTTTTCCGAAGAAGGATATTGCCTGTCTCGGAAAGGCTCAGCGACTAGCCACTCGCGTGGTTGAAGGACAACGAAGGAAACCATTCGATCAACGACCGCGGGAAATGGGACTCTTCTCACTCGGGAAAACAGGTCACAGAGGAGACTCTAAAGAAGCTCTCAAAATCCTTAGGGGTTTAACGGGCATAAGCACAGAGCGTTTTATAGTGACTGTCGGATCACACCCTGTCTCTCACCTGTTCGACCGTACTTTTCGCGCACGCGGCAACCGCAAGCGCTACTTCTGACACAATTCCTCGACACACGCCAGCGTGCGGTCTCTGTACTCAGGCCGCGTGAGAATACGCGTGGATTGCATTCCACGGTCTTTTCTCCTTGACTTCCTTGACAAACGCGATCGTAGCAGCTGAGAGAGTGTTTTATCCAATAATTGGCGGGCCCGTTCCATTTTATTTTTTGAATAATCCAACCAAAGTGACCGAGCCATGTCACATCTTCGGTAGGCCATATATTCGGTCTAACATCGGTTAGACATATTTACCGCGTCTTTGTATCCCCATTGGGCATTATTTTCAACCCTGTGCCTTTTATTTTGTTTTCGTCGTCATTATTGTGTAGTGACCTCGATCGTTCTGAGAAAATGAGTTTTCTGGGCACCATTTTGGATCAATTTTCTCCGCCAACTTTTCCGACGTTTGAAACCGACCTCAAAATGTTGTCCGGTTGAGTACATTTTACTGGACTGACTTTTCCGAGGTTTCCGTCGACTTCGTTTTGATTCACTTTCGCTTTCGGTCGTTTGCCGATTGTACGCGCTCGCGGTTCGATTTCTGCACAGTCGTTGCGTTTCGTTTTCCGTTCGGTGTATCTCTCGTATCGGTAGTGTTTCGGTGCCACGATATATAGAATACACCTTGCATCTGTAAACCGACTTGCCTCTCCTCTATTCGTCCGATAGAGGGGATAACGTTGGTATTTCGCTGCTAGACCCAATAGGAGACACTTTCACCAGCCGCTCTCGAAAGTCTTCCATAAAAGTATCCGCCAGTTTTTATTCCCACGGATTCCAAGATTTCGTATATAAGCAGTTGCCAACAAACTTTTGGAGCTCCAGGCTAGTTTATTTTCACAGATTACCTATTTCAAAATGAATGGAGAGTGTGAGCCCGCGTATGAACCGGAGTGCCATACAACGCACATGAAAATAACGACCCTCATACCGGAAGACCCGGAAGTGTTCACCGCCTTCCTCGATTTTCGGTTCCTGGAGGCTCGAGTATCTAGTCAGCAGTCTAAATGCCATAAACCGCTCTCAGCACTCCGTGCCAGTATGGTCCCACAAATCCGGGATATCGTTATAAACCCACCAGATAACAACCCGACCGACACACTCCGGGAAGTTCTGACTAAGCGCATGGCAGTATCGGAAGAGAAACGTAGCTGACACGGTCTCCCCGAAATCCAGCTGGGAGACATGACCATGTTATAACGACCGGTCATGAAAAATCTCCCCAACAACACTGCAATTCCATGTTTATTTACCATCACTCTTATTGACACTATTGGCTTGTTTTATGAACCACACGTTTTTACGAACCAACGATTGTTTGTTGGCTTCCAGCTGGCTGCCCTCTCATATCCTTGTTCTGGACCTGCGTGAAGCACGTGCTCCTTCCTCGCACGCCGAAACTTGGTTCTCGTTTTCTGAGTCCTTGTGACCGCATAACTGAGGTTCGTGTCTGTTTCGTGTCATTGTTCATTTGATGATCTAGTACCGTATAATCTCACTGATAATTGCCTTCTGATCTCAGGATCAGCTGCGAATTTGGCTACGTATTACTCAAAAGCGTCTTACACCCATCGTAGTTGTTACGGAAGATTCGTTCATTGGTAGGTACGACTTCCATGGACTACGCAGTCTTGGGTCAACTATGGATGCAGCTGCTTCCGCCATATGCTCAGAACACAGTTGCCGTTCTAATACAAGGTCAGACACGGGATAATCGCGCGGAGGTAGCAAACAAAGTCCTCGAGCAGGCACGCGCTTTTGCTCCACAGTCCCACGCATTCGCCAGCACCGCTGTTACTCCACCAGATCCCGCTGTTACCTCTGCGTCGACGACCGCTCAGCACAACGCAACTGGTGACAACTCTGACATTCAGATGTTACGCCAGGATGTCCGCCATTTATTGCAGGTAGTCGAACCGTACGAGACCGGCACCAGTAGTCTGCGTTCACGAAGCCAAATCCGTCGCCGTTCTACCGCGGACTCCCCAAGAGCAAAAAACACAGTATGGCGAGTGAAATTATCTCCGCCGTTTCCGATCCCCGGCTAGTTAATGCGAACAGCCTTGCACTTACGGCGCCTACCAGGGAAACTGATAGGCCGAGAGTTGATGGCGACGGCCTCCTCGGGCGCCCCTCTTCCCAGTCACCTCGTTTACGTGAAAAGCGGGACTACCGGTATGCTTCTCTTAATCGACATAGAAGATCAGCTCAGTATAATACCGGTTTCAAAACGGTCCACTGTCTCTCCTTAGGCTCTAACACTGCAGACCGCCAACGGCACTCCAATCCGAACGTACGGCAGCCAATTTCTCACCCTAAACCTTGGCCAACATCGTCCTTTCCCGTGGGTTTTCGTCATCGCCCAAGTACACCACGCTATTCTAGGCTTAGATTTTTTAGGAAGTCACGGTCTAGTTGTCGATCCTGGTAAGGGACAACTAATAGATCAAGTCACATCAAGTTTCTTTTCTGGTCCTTAACCTGAGGCTCAGCCGCTAGCAATCCTCATGCCAATTCCCAGTTCCTAACCAGAATTCGGTAGTTCATTCAGCGATTACCTTAATCTTGTCCGCCCGAACAACAACCTGCCTCCAATCACCATGGATTTGGCCCATCACATCGTTATATAAGGGCCTTCGGTCTAAGCTTGACCTCTCAGGTTGGCTCCAGACAAGCTCTGTGTGGTCCGCTCCGAGTTTCAACATATGCTCAATTTGGGAATTATCCAGCCCCAACAGCCTGTGGGAATAAACCCTACACGTGGTCCCGAAGAAGTGGCCTGGCTACTGGAGGCCATGCGGGGACTGTCGCTCACTCAACCGAGTGACTAAGCCCGACCGATATCCCATTCCGCACATCACGGACCCTACAGCTGGTTTGGCCGGTGAGATAATTTTCAGTGGAATAGATTTGGTGCAGGCATGTAGCCAAAAATCGGTAGCTGAGGCCAATATTCCAAAAAACAGCCGCAACGACTCCTTTCAGTCTTTTCGAGTTTCTACGGAAGCCACTTGGACTTAGCAACGCCGCGCACACTTTCCAGCGTTTTGCCGATATGGTATGTAGTGGTTTGGATTTTGCGTTCGCTTGTTTGGACGATATCCTGACTGCTAGCTCGTCTAGGACAGAAAATCTGGCAAATCTACGCACGCTTTGCACCTGCCCATCTCAACACGGGGTCACGGTCAACGCGAATAAGTGTGTATTAGGCGTTGACGCCATCGAGTTCCTAGGCCGCATGGTTACCTCCACAGGGATCATGCCATTGCAGGGCAAGGTGCAGGCAATCCTGAACTACCCAGAAACTACGTCATCCTGGAGACTGCGGTGTTTCAACGGGTTGGTAAAACTCCATTTTCGTTTTATCTTACGATGCCCTTTGCTAAAGCAGCCGCTCACAAACCTGTTAAACGGCTAAGCTAAGCAGCTTGCTTTCACAAAAACGAGATGCTTCTGCTATGCTGAAGTAGGCTATCGGCAACATTGTCTAGCTATCACACCTTAAACCAATTTCCCCAATCGCTTTAGTCACCGACGCGTCAGACAAAGCCGTGCGTTCGGTGTTGCAACAACAGTTAGCCGACACTTGACGACCCGTTGCATTTTTCTCCAGAAAACCACTTTGGGCTGAATCCAAGTCTAACACTTTTGGCCGCGAAATCCCCGATAGCTACCTGAGAATCTACCACTTTGGACACATCTCAGAGGGACGCGAATTGACGGTCTACACAGAACATAAACCGATCATCCACACATTGCGCGCCACCACGGACAGATACTCTCCTAGAGAGTCTAGACATCTGGATTACATCACTCAGTGCACGAGTAACGTGCGTCATATCTCAGGTGTCGATAATCCTGTCGCAGGTGCGCTATCTCGCATTCCCAACGTAGACCTCAGCACCCCGGTCCGATCAACCTCGACGTTATCGCGTCTGCTCAAGCAGACGACCCTGAGATAGAACAACTCCATGGGACTTCATCGCTGCGGCTGGAGTTGGTTCCCATTCCTTCTGCCGAAGGTTACATACTGTGTGACGTGTCCAAAGGCCACTTAAGGCCGGTAGTACCGTCAGCATTTAGGCGACAGTTTTTCGAAACCTCGCACCGTTTGTCACACCCGGGTATAAAAGCCTCTACTAAACTCGTCGGTGGCCTTTATGTTTGGCACGAAATGAACCGTGATATCACTGCATGGGCCCGCACCTGCATCCAGGGTCGACAGTCAAAAGTGCATAGGCACACGAAAAGCCCGTTATCAAAATTCCCAGATGTAGACTCTTGTCTCCAACACGCGCATGTCTACCTAGTAGGGCCGTGGTCCCCGTCAAGTGGTGGCATACATCTGCTTGCTTGTGATAATCGTTTCACCAGATGGCCGTTCGCTGTGCCCTTGCACAATGCAGCTAGCGAAACAGTCACTCAAGCTTTCTTAGAACACTGGGTTGCAGTGTTTGGTTGTCCAGCATGGTTACCACAGACCGCGGCTCGCATTTTGAGGAAGCCTTCAGTAGTCTTCTACAACGGTAAACCGCCTGTCGCATTCATACCACCGCCCACCATCCTACAGCAAACGGAACGGTGGGGCGTTTGCATCAGTGACTGAGGGCAGCCTCGATGGCTCACAATAATCCAGACTGACGGGACTCACTGCCTCCAGTACATTTGGTTTGCCGCAAAGCTCTTGAGGCCGATCTAAAAACCACATCGGCCGAACTCATGTTTGGTTCCGCTCTTCGACTACCCAGTGACATGGTAGCCCAAAGCCCATCATCACTTTTGACTACACCGATTACGCCTCCAAGTTAACGCAACAGATGCGTAGGTTACACCTTCCTGGGGCTCGAGAACAAAACACGACGGTTCACTTACACCCACACATCCAAGACGGTATGCACGTTTTCCCTGGAAAAGATGCACGCGCTGCTCTACAACCTGCCCAATCCTGCCCCCACGGAGGCCTACGCCGCCTAGGGGGAGCATTCGTCATTGACCACAACGGCAGAAAGGATACGGTTGCCATGGATCGACTTAAACCAGATTTTCTGGCCGAATCCGTTCCGCCCGATGTCACCCCATCGACTTCTTCGGGACCAGCACACACATGTCCGGAGTCCCATACGCCGATCGTACCAAAGCCGATGACCCAGAGACCCGGCCGTCCTGACACAGCCCGCAACACACAGCCGCCCCCATTGACTTCAAATCGCGGACGGGTGATCGAGAAACCCGCTCGTTTCGCAGATACGTTGTGTCGGATCCCACGAAAAAAAAACAAGGAAATAAAGTCTGTCGCGGCTGCCCATTCGAGGTTTGTTTCCCATACTGGGGCTATTTACTTTTTGCCGCTAAACAACCTCTTTGATGTTCTGCTCATCCATCACCCTCGTTCACCATTACTGAAAGCCTGCAGTTTTAGAGAGGGTCTCGAACAGTTTAAAAAAAATACCCATTGGCTAATGACAGGATGCCGACTGTCCTCCGGTAAGTTTTCGCGTCCATCATCCACTGCGCCCGCACTAGGGACCCATATGCAGGACACGCGTTTCCAAAAAGACCGATCACAGCGTCCCTTCATCAAGCCGAACCTTTACCAGGTCATTCACTGGGGTTAGCTGAGAGAAAACTCCACTGACACCTTCGCCGTAAGCACCGGACAATCCTACCTCCCGCGTTGAACCTACGAGGTTTTTCGGGTTGGGTAGCCAGCAACGGTGGCTCTCCCCAGTGTCCTAATTCGAATACCCATCGCCACATTCTACCGCATGCTCTTTCTGTTCTCCCTTGTTTCATTTTCCTTCTTGGGGGACCCATGTTGTCAGTTATTTTTAGCCCAAACAAGATGGCTTCAGTCAGTTTTCTTCATTTTTACAGCCCAGAAATAATTCGTTCAGTTCAGAGTAACCTTACACGTTTCTTTCGCCGTCGTGTTTGTTCCGCCCATCAGGTAGCCGGATATATACACAGGCAATACCACCGGATCTGAGGACTTTGAAGTTGCGGTCAGAACCCACGAACGGTTTCAAAGTCACGAGGAAAGGCAATAGTTATTTATTTCACTGGCTCTATTATAGGCGACATACTCGTTCGCTTGAAAGACTCATAGATCGGAGCCCTTCTTGTGGGCGGTCTTCTGGGAGGAGGTCTCCATAGGGATCAGCCGATCACACCCTGTCTCTCACCTGTTCGACCGTACTTTTCGCGCACGCGGCAACCGCAAGCGCTACTTCCGACACAATTCCTCGACACACGCCAGCGTGCGGTCTCTGTACTCAGGCCGCGTGAGAATACGCGTGGATTGCATTCCACGGTCTTTTCTCCTTGACTTCCTTGACGAACGCGATTCTAGCCGCTGAGGGAGGGTGCCCTGTAATAGTTTGTTTGAGCAAGCCAATGACCACAGAGTGAGACGAAATGGTATGAACGTGTTGAAGCCGCGCTATAGACTGAATGTGCGAACGAACTTCTGCAGCAGTAGAGTAGTTAGCATGTGTAAGAGACCACTGGAAGAAATAGTTAGCGCACAAAAAGTAAGGCATTTTAAAAGGTCGCTGGACTCGAGGTTGGACGAGTTATTCACAACAGCGGAATGATGGGGAGTTGGGAGACAATGTAGCTCACTCCAGGTTTTTCAGTATCCCATATCCGTGCCTACCATTTGGGTATTGATCAAACGCTAACGTCACGGTCGTCTCTTGCCTGGATGATGAGAAGAGCTCTTCTACTTCTTTTTTAGTCAACTTAAGGGACAAATCCATCAGTGTAACAAGACCGGAAGGAATTAACAAAGTCGCAAAAATGGCCGTAAATCTCTGTGCGTACCACTGAAAGAATTCTGGACGCTTGATGGGCTCCGGCCACTACCAATCTCGTGCAACCTGACCTGACCTCGCCAGGGGTTGTTGTGCCATTACGTTTGTGTCGGCGTTAAGTGTCGTCTCACCGCTGGCCAACTGAGGTAAGTGCTGCACATATTATTCTTCATTTAAGCATTGTTTTTAAACCAACGGGTGTTTCAGTATCGATGGCTTGATCATTTACATCACCAATCTATGACTTGGCGTTCTTATCGGTCATTACTTTCGACCTGTGTTTATTAGCGTTGCAGTAACACCGTGATAGTTCACGGGTGACTCTTTCGACATCTCCAGTTGACTGTTAGTTCAGAGCTCGCTGAACGGGAGTCTTCAGATGGAGTTTCACGTCTGATTCCCGTTGTCTGTGGGGAGGGTACGCACCCTCCCCACCAAACGGTGTCCATGCACGGAGTTTTCACTTTTTTCTCCATTGGGAAAATGTACGCTCTCTGGATTCTTATTCACTGTTGATAATAGCCATGCACGGATTTTTCAGCCAAGCAGCGTACGCGCCTGAAGGTCGACAGGTATGAATTCATACCTTATCGATTTTCGCACTTTCTACCCCGGGGTGAGAATTAAAATGTCTCCTCGGCGAATCGCACGCGCTTACTGCATCTCCGTACGACCAGTCAGCGTCATCTACGCATCAACCCCCGCGGCTTAGGCCGCGTACGCCTTTGCGCGATTTCTCCAACCATAAAAGATAGTAGTCGCTAAGTATTTTCACCCCGACATTACCATCCCTCGCATGACTGACCAGTAGCGCTAACACAGACTTTATCATTGCAGTTAATCCACAATCGAATTTTTAAATACAGCAGCTTGTAATAAATGCATAAAATGCGTTTTACAGATTTGTACAAGGTAATTGAGCTAGTTAGTAGGCTAAGTCGAATCCAAATCCACGTCGTGATCGGTCATTTGTACCTTTTCATTGTTGGCTCCTGTGACGGAAATAATTAGGAAAAAATGGTATCTGTATACTTCCCCAGCGTACTCTGTTCTCTGAGGCAGATGGTGATTGGAAGGTAGGTCGAGGTGGTCAGTCCATGGCATGGCAAAAAGGTATGGAAACCTTGTCCAGTGGACTTGGCCGAGTGGGACGTGTTAGACTTCCAGGTTGGGCTCTAGGTGATCCGCCTACTAAATGGTTTGGGATATTAAGTGACATGGCTGAGTGTCGCAGTCAATGGCGTAGTTGCATTCGGACTCTTTCCTTGTCGTCTTGATTTCCCCTTGGTACTTAGACTTTTTGGGTCTTTATCACTGTGCTTCCTTTTGCCCTTTGCTGGACGATGCCGGGAGGTAGCAACCGAAACCAGAGCACAGAAGTGCGAGGTTAATAGTTGATAAAACTGAAACTGGAATTGTTTGGCACAGTCTGAAATCAGGCTGGTGAGAAATATAAATACATATAAAGAAAAGAACGCCCTACTGGCCAACACACGGGATACACAGTCTGACTGTACAAAAGCGCATCGATCAGTCATTCTTATTCGACAGAAAGTGACAACACGATCTCCACTGTTCGCGGTTCGCTGCCATATCCTTCAATGTTTCCAGCCAACTGGTAGACGGATCGTTTGGACCCCAACCACGAAGATGTGAAGCATCTACTTTTCCTAAGTTCGCCGTATATTTTCTCATTCCCTGTTGCCACGTCGTTTTTTGACCCAAACGTGGTTTCTTCCATTTTTCAGGGGGAACGGAAAACAAAGCACGGTACGGTAGACGTGTTTGCCATATGTAACACGTGCCTTAACCAACGAAGTCTACTAATCTGGATACACTGTGAAAGAACATTCTCTGAATTAGTTACCAGTACTCCCTTTCTGACCTCAGCATTGCTTGCTCAGTCATTCCATCCAATCTTAGCGATACTACGCAAACATCGATAGTCGAAAACCTCAAGACGACGAATATCTTCAGCACGCGGACCCCAAGTCTCGCAACCACACAACAAAACTGAAGGCACCACGGCACAATACACACGACTTTCAACTTCAGTGAAATATCATTTCGGCGCCAGAAGTGCTTCAGTCCAGCGTATGCCGCTCGTGCCTTGGATATACGCATGCTCACCTCTGCTACAATGTTCCCATCTGTCATCACACTGCTGCCGAGGTAAGTGAGGTGATCGACAACCGCCAGCACTTCTCCGTCGAGCACCAAGTTGGGAACCGTTGATGTCCGGTCTTGCAACATCACTTTACACTTTGAAGGTGCAAGACGCGTGCCGAATGAAGCTACAGATCTTGAGAGTCCATCCAGTGCAAGTTGCGCGTGTTCCGTGCATTCGAACAAGCAGATAAGGTAGTCTGCATAATCTAGGTTTCACAGTTTTTCACTTTCTTAGCTCGACACCTACATCATGAAGACTTCGCAAGGCTTTCTTCATTATCGCTCCCATGACGAAGATAAACAGGAATGGGGGGAATGGGACAGTCTAGTCGAACACCGCTGGTCGTTTCGAATGGACTGGATAGTCCACCCTAAACCATTTCGCGGCCTGGAGTATGAGAGTACAATGACCTCAGTAGAGTCACGAACTTCTGTGGCACACCTATCCGGTGAAGAGCATTGAGTAGCGCTGTTCGACCAACCTAATCGAAGGCGCCTTTGAAATCGAGGAAAATTATTATTGTCAGTCGACGGCGTGCGTGATGCACCTCTAGTTATTGACAAAAAGTAAAAATCTGGTCGATGCATCCTGGACCTGAGCAAAATCCGGCCTGTTGTTTGCGGACGTTCCTCTCGCGAGCCGGTGTAAGACGGCGCTGCAAAATCGAGGCTAATACCTTCATGACTGGGAATTAAGCTAATACCATAACGGTTACTACATTCATTGCGTATTCCCTTCTTAAAGATGGGTACACCCATTGATTGGCCCCATAATCTGAATACGTTTTTCTTCACAAACGTCACGAATCAAGGTGCAGAGTGATTTTTACAAACGCACCACCACCCATTTTGAAAAGAACTGGAGGGAACTTGTCAGGACCGGTCGCTTTTCCTCGCTTTAGTAATGGAATGCACGACTCCACTTCCATATCCGATGGGGGTTCAAGTGATACTCCCCAAGGAATCGCAGTTGTTAACATCGGAGTAACTACATTAGCGTGCGACCAGCTAAACTGATTCTTGAAGCATTCGGCCGTGAATAGGCTCTCCATTTCTATCGCATATGGTTTCACAGACCGAGGTTCGTCGTCCACCGGTGTCGCTAATAAGTTTGAACAGTCTTTGACTGTTACCTGAAGCAGCTGCTACTTCCATTTCTTCAGCCAGTTTTGGCGGTTCTTCTTGAGGCATTTCGAAACTTGCCTTTGTAGATTTCTTCGTATTTTATTCATCTCTCTACAGTTTTAGAGCTGACGTTTTCGCCCCATTAGACTCAGCGAATCTTGAGAAACCCAGCATCTATTGTATACATCAGATCTAGGACCACAGGCGAGACCTGTTGCCACGTGCATCGCCTATTCGACATGGTTCCGTTGGTCATCTACATTACTGTTCGTCGTAGATCCTAGCTCATGTGATAATTTCTGTTCATAACTGGTGCACACTTCTGTACCGGAAGAACGTTGTACGGCTAACTGGGTTTGCGGTTCTCGTCCATGACCATGGGGCTGGAGAGACAATCGCATTAAAACTACTCAGTGGTCCGACTCTACGTATATGAACCAGTAGGATCTACAGTTCTGAACAGAACTGCGCCACCGGTAGAGATGTAATCGATCTGGCTCAGAGTACCTGTAGAGTTAGAGCACCATGTCACCATGCGACGCGATCTGTGTCGGAAATTCACACTAGATAGGAATAACCGATTGCCTCCACAAAACTGGAGGAGCCTACCCCCATTATCTGTGTGCCGAGCGGGCAAGGTACAACGCCCACTTAAGCAAGCTTCTGACGCACTAAGTTTGCTAACTTGTGCATTAAAATCATCTGGTAGCACTACAATGCCAGAGTCTTTGCTCCTGAGAACAAGGTTGGTGAGTTTATTATAGAACTCATATTTCTACATGTCAGAGCTGCCACTGAAGGGGTGTATGCCGGGATTACAAACAAACTGTTCTAAACACAGCTATCTTTTTGAAAGCCAACTGACCCCTCCAGTCTCACAGCATATAAGCTCATACTAATCGGGATCCAGTCTAGAAGGTAGGCTCAACCTTGTTAGTCAAGACTATTCCTGCAACATGCTGACCCGCAGCTCGAGCTACTTCGTCTTCAGAAGTACGCAGGAAATACCTCGATGAGATACTAGGGGCAGTTAATTGAATCACACTGCTTGAATCCTGGATACGCGTTTCACTTACGCAGCAGACATCAATCTTCAGATAATCCATTCTGAGCGCTAGGTACGCCTCCTGGCTGGCCTGCATGAGAGTACGCAAGTTAAAGGAGCCGAGATTCAGAGGCTGACGAGGCTTGAGATGTGAGTTACAAGATAAGCGATTATTTATGACACTATTTGACAATTAACCGTTGCGAGTAGCGGGAGTATTATCAGTGGGAGCATTATGATTGAATTGAGAGAGAGCAAAGAAAGGTGGTTGAGGACAGAAGGCAAAGGTTAAATAGAAGAGGGAACTCCGAGCAGTAGCCCACTTATCACTACTCACCCCACTCGATGCAATGGGCAGCTCGGTCCTGATTATCCTGCGCGAGGACCGATCCAGTATGGAATTCTTTGTAGTCATGCAGTTCATGGGAGATGTTGGACGGACGCTGCTGGGGTCTCCAGTCGCTGAGCTGGGGAGCGATTAGTCTTCTCAACCGAAACCTTCAGTTCTAACAAGAACCTGTCCGGAAGGCAGCGGAGGTGGCTGAGTTGAAGCCCATCTGTCTGGATCAATTATTCTTCCACTGGTTTTACCGACTGAGTCGTCAGCTCAGGTTGACCTCCAGCGTGGAGGACCAGGAGATTGGACTTCGTCTAGCCTCTGCTCATAGACCTTTCAGGCATGATTGCATCTCCTACTTAAAAAAACATCTTGTATAGATTTTTGGGTCATAAAGACACTCAAGCCATCATACCACGTCAAAGTGCAGTGACGGATGGTGAACGAAAAGACAGTCGCTGTTTATCGTTCGACGCCTAAAAGCAAAGTCTCAGAGACCACTGAGGGCCGTGAAATTTGCTGGAAGCCGATCTCCGACTCTAAATGATCACTTTCAGTTTTCACCCTACACCGTTTGTAATTCCCTAAATATACAATAAAACTCGGACACCCGCTCTTTTCACAAGTCAACATCTGATTCATATTAACGAATCCAGCACACACCCTTTAGTAAAAGCACAACAGCTAGTCCATCCCTATAGCCTAAGAAATAATGAAGCTTAAAACATTTCGGACAAAAACGTTTTCGATCAAAACGGTTCGCGGGGCTGAATGCCATATTCATTAGTTATTTTCTATCTACCTTAGTCTTATTGCTGTTGTTCCCCTTAATTTCGTCCTTCATTGTTTTCAGCTCCTGCCGTTCAGTTGTATGTCAAGTAAAAACTACGTTCCGGGCCTCTGTCTTCTATCTGTCTCAACCACTCGGATTTCATAAGCGTATACGTATAACTAGCCGCAACGGATCTCTCGGTCACAGGCCCAATTATGATGATATTGCTTTTCGATCACTAAACCCACTGCAAATGGTACAGAATAAACTTGCCAGATCTATCGGGTAATGAAATGCTCTCCAATGGATCCGTTTACTTCTTCCTCAAAATAAATTTTACCACGTGGGAAACAAAGCCCGGTGATGTTTGAGTGGTTTAGAACGTTTACTTACCACCTAGGAAATCAGAGGTCTGAGTCACCCCATCGTGGGTTACTTTGGTGGTAGAAAGTAATCCGCACTCTCGTCCGTCTCGTCACCACACCTGACCTATTGGGACCTTATGTGGTTCTCCAGGACTCCCATTCTCAGGGTCTGGTTTCCGGTTATCCCTAACTGCGGTAGGCCTTTGTGACAAAAGTGTATACGCCTTCCATTGTGCGTATGCGCAGCTATGTAATATAAAGAGATCGACGGCTATCAGGCTAGAACCTGTTTGCTTACTCAATCCCTTCCGATCTATAGTGGTTGAATGACATCAATCCTCGATCACCACATCTGGGTACTGTTGTAACGGGGAATGCTGGGGCGAGAGAACGGCGTGAATATCAAGGCGAACGGACTAACCAAACGAAGGCCACAGACAGAAGAACAGGCGGTGAATATGTCGGAGGCGTCCCGAAGCAGGCAAAAGGAGGCATACAGACTACCAGAGAGGAAGCAGCGGGATCTCTGGCAACCGGAAAGACAGCCCAGGTGAATTGCTGCCGATCGAGTTGTCAACTGAGACAGTCAGACCAACCGAAGGGAAATGACGCCCAAGAGAAGCAAGCCATCAGCCACGGGCAACTGGCCAGAACGCAGCCGAAGTGCTCAAGCAGCGGCAATAGCAATCTTGGTGCGGCGCAGTCTGGAAAAGGGCCTATATAAACGATTGTCTGTGTTTCATGAATTGACTTGTTTGGCCGGTGAAATACAAGTATCCTGCCATGTGTTGTCGTTTTTGTTGCATTGGTGCCGTGACCATACTCACGCAATGAAGTTTCCTTGGCCTGTTCCGTTCGCGGATGGGGATGCGGAGGAATGGATCACAGGTTTTGAAAGGATGGCGGCATGCAACGGAGTAAAAGAAGACACACCTTTGTTGGCGGCGCTTGGGGCATTGCTGGCTGGGCGTGCCAAGGCGGTGTATAATCTGAAGATGGGAGGAAAAACAGGCCCTACTTATCGGGAGGTGCGTGCGGGGCTGGTGACGGAGTTCACACAAGAAAGTGATCGCCAAAAAGCGGGGGACCGATTCAACACGGCTCGGTATGACAGCACCCATGACCCGGTCGTTCATTATCAGTACCTGTTGCGTCAACTATCGATCGGGCTGCCCGAGGCAAGTGGCGTAACTAGGTCGCCCCTTGTTCGTGATCATTTCGTTCAGAGCGTGGCCCCGGATGTCCAAGGCAGGTTGAGGATGGCAATTGCGTGCGGCGTGAATGATACAGGACGCCTGTTCATGATTGTTCGTGCAGTCCAAGAAGAAGTGACCATTTCCCGATTAGAGCAATCGGAACGGGAGTCCGCGTTGCGGAAGATGAGCGAGGAAATCGCAGTTAAAACTGGAACCCAACCGACAAACACAACGCAAGAATGAAGTATTGACGCATGGAGCACGAAGGTGTTTTGTGTGTGGCAAGGTAGGGCATTTTGCCCGATATTGTCCAGAAAAACGCATCTTGTCTTGCTTTTCTTTATCCACATTCAAGTCGGAGGGAATGCACATGGTTGAGATCATAATAGGGGACAAACTTAAATTTACAGTTGTAGATACGGGGGCTGGGGTATCTGTGACATTTCGCGTGGAGGAAATTTTGGTGAAACTATGCGAAATACAAGTGCGGTCGGTCGGAGGGGAGGCTCTGAGAGTAGCGGTAAAGCAACGGTTAGCGGTTCAGATCGAGGGTGTTCGTGTGACACATGAGATATTACTGGTTGAAGGGGTTGCTGAGGCAATTGTTGGGGTTGATTTGTTGGAACTTGTAGGAGCCAAAATCGATCTTAAAGCTCATCGATTGCGAGTTAGGTAGAGGGATATCGAGCTGCAGGCCCGCTGGGACCGACTGAACCGCGTTGGTGGTGTAAAAACTTCCTCTGTTCCAGGTTGTTCAATCCCGTGTGTCAGACAGTGCCTCGAGAGGTATGCGGAGTTATTTTCGACACCAGATGACGACTACGGTTTTTGTGATTGGCAAGAATACAGGATCAAGTTGGTCCCGGGTGCACTGTGCAAACCAGTGGATCGGAGGATACCGCGGAAAGTCGTACCGGAAGTAGAGAAGAAAGCTCGAGATATGCTATCGAAGGGAATAGTTCAAGAAAGCACTAGCCCGTATTCCTCGCCAGTGTTGTTAACGCAAAAATCCGATGGGACTTATAGATTTTGTGTTGACTTCCGGGAACTCAACCGTGTCACAATTAACGACGCGTTCCCAATGCCACCAAGCGAAGAGGTATTTGAACAGATTCATGACGCGGAGGTGCTGTCGTTAATCGACTTGAGGTCGGGCTATTGGCGACTGCCGGTGCTTGCGAGCGACAGAGAGAAAACAGCGTTCTGTGTCAATGAGAAGCAGTTTGAGTTCCTATGGATGTTTTTTGGACTGTGTAACGCACCGGCTACTTTCAGACGTTTGCTGCTGCAGGTACTGGAGAACCTGGATGGTGTCGTGGTGTATGGAGATGATATTGTGGTATTTTCAAAGACGATTGACGGGCATGCGTCCAAACTAAGCGCAGTCCTGGAGAGAATCAAAGCGGCGGGTTTGAATTTGAGTGCAAAGAAGTGCCAGGTAGCGAGTGACAAAATCATTTGTTTGGGACATATTGTTGGAGGAGGAAAACTGCAACCCCTATCCGAGATAGCAGAAACGATTAGGAGCTTCCCCTCGCCAAAATCAAAGCGCCAACTGGGATCTTTCCTGGACCTGGTTGGTTATGACGCCAAGTTTGTGCCAAATTTTGCCCAGAAAGCTGGTATCCTGTTTCAACTACTGAGGAAGAATAAAAAGTTCGAGTGGACGTCAGATACGGAGGCGGCGTTCAGGAAACTCAAGGAAAGTGCAACAAACCCTCGGGGCTTTTTTTACGATACCAAAGCCGCATAAGAAATTCGCCGTAACTGTGGATGCCAGTGTCATCGGAATTGGCGCAGTATTGTCACAACCGTCTGGGGGTGATCAAGTACGCCAGCCGGCTGCTCACAAGTACCGAAAGGAAATACTCCACCACGGAAAAAGAATGTTTAGCAACCGTGTAGGTACTGTAAAAGTGGAGAACATATCTGATTGCTGCTAACTTCTGCATCAAATGGATCACAAGCCATTGACGTGGTTAATGACAACGCGAGATCCAAGAGGGAGGTTGGCACGGTGGGCATACTGCCCGCAAGAATTCACCTTTACAATCGAGCATGTTAACGGACGCATTATCCCGCCCGATCCCAGACGAGGCTGAGGCCATCCCAGTGAGTCGGTTAATGTCAAGTAATGATGTTTTCATCCACCAAAGAAATGACAGTCTGGTGCGGACAGTTTGTTCACATCTTCAAGCCAAAACCAGGCCAGATGGCAGCTCACCCGCGCTGCACGACCTACTGAAAATTTGGGAACGAATGCATGCGGAAGATGGCAAGCTGTTCGTTGACGTTGATGTAGGACAGGGTTTGCGATCCAGACGACTGCCTTTTGTTCCCGAGGCCGCACGTGAGCAGGCGATACAGCTAGCGTACGACATTGCTCACATAGGACAATAACGAGTCTTTGAATTATTGTGGCGCAGAGTTTTCTGACCCACGATGCGACACGACGTTGATGACTACATACGAACTTGCCCTGATTGTCAGCGGAACCAAGAGCACGTAATAGCAACACCGCCAACGCAGCCCATAGAAGCACAGCGAGTCTTTCAAAGCTGGGGTTTGGATATCTTTGATCCTTTGCCCGTGAGTGCTACTGGAAACCGGTACATCATGACAATGGTTGACCACGTGTCTCGCGATGCGGTCTCTCGTGTGTTTGTTGATAATGTGGTGGCGCGATTTGGTATACCAGAAACGGTCATCACTGACCAGGGCCCCTGATTCGATTCGAAGAAATTTCGAGATTTGTTGGAAAAGTGGAGAATCCGGCGAATACGGACCTCGCCTTACCACCCCCAGGCAAACGGAATGGCGGAATGATTCAACAGAACGATACAGTAATGGTTAAATAACCACGGAAGTGATTGGCAAGAAGGACTATCAGAGGTATTGCTCAGTTACCGCGCAACGAACCATTCAACAACGGAGACGACACCGTTTGAACTAGTTTTTGGGCAGGAACTCAGAACGCTACTGGGTATGTGGCTCAACATGAATAATGATAAACCTCTGACAACCCGCTAGCGGAGGCATCTAGAGGAAGTGGCCGCACAACAGACAAGAGTTGCTCAGAGTCGAAACAAGGCAAGGTACGATGGACGGAATCAAACACAGAAATGGGAGCCGTTCATGCCGGGACAGCTGGTAAACGTGAGGAATCGTAACAGACCCGGAGTGGCCGGTCCGGGGGTCAGCAAGTTCCACAAACGATGGAATGGACCCTACACCGTACTAGAGAAGAAGAATTCCAGTTTCAAAATCGATCAAAGACCACAAGGCAAATAGGTCAAAGGATGCGACTTGGCACCTTGGCACGTCCGGACCAAATGTTTTAAAGGAAGCGCAAGTGTAACGGGTAGTGCTGGGGTGAGGGAACGGCGGGAATATCAAGGCGAACGGACTAACCAAACGAAGGCCACAGACAGAAGAACAGGCGGTGAATATGTCGGAGGCGTCCCGAAGCAGGCAAAAGGAGGCATACAGACTACCAGAGAGGAAGCAGCGGGATCTCTGGCAACCGGAAAGACAGCCCAGGTGAATTGCTGCCGATCGAGTTGTCAACTGAGACAGTCAGACCAACCGAAGGGAAATGACGCCCAAGAGAAGCAAGCCATCAGCCACGGGCAACTGGCCAGAACGCAGCCGAAGTGCTCAAGCAGCGGCAATAGCAATCTTGGTGCGGCGCAGTCTGGAAAAGGGCCTATATAAACGATTGTCTGTGTTTCATGAATTGACTTGTTTGGCCGGTGAAATACAAGTATCCTGCCGTATGTTGTCGTACTTGGTACACTGTGCTTGAACTCCGGCTCAGTACTCCACTATCCTTCGTCTCACGATCCCACCGGAACTATTGAGGCCTGTGCGTTTCTCCAATTGAAGCTCTGGAATCAGGCTTGCTGGTTTTCCCTTACGGTTATGGAATATGCTCTTTCGACCGCATTCGTGAATTAGGGTTGAGTGAGAGAATCTAATCCGGGTGTTGGGGAACCAATGTTTTAAGTAGAGCCAAGTTACCGAATTTCGGCATTGAATTCCGGAATGTGATGCCTCCATTTCACTAGGGCTCGTACAATAAAGAAGCTCAGCGTAACAGTTGATCGCGTTGTGAATAGTGGGTTATTGGCCTCCGAGTTTTGGTTTCCGCCACTTTTACGTGCACGGTCCGCTTCCGCTTCGGTGTTGCGTACGGTTTGCATTCGTATATTTATCGTTTCAGCGCCATTTTCGGTACCACAGTATATGCAACACACCGCATCTCTGTGCCGACTCCTTAGGGGTTCTGTGCCCCGAATATTACTGCGTGTAGAGAATTTATGCGATGCACTGATCAGCGGTGGGTGCCTGACTGGCGTGCATACCGCCGAAGTCAACGTTTTGACCAACCAGCACCATATAACCACCATTGTAACAGAGCTGTATGTTACCAGGCGCGTCCGCATCTCATAGCTCGGTCTCCTTAGTGCTTTTGCCAACCAACCCCAGACTAAGCAGACAAAGCACGACAGCGGAGTGGATGAGGAGGCATATGCAACCTGTCCTAACCAACAAAACCCTTATCGTTCCAGTTAATAACACGTTCGGTTCCGGATATGTGTTTTGGAACTGTGGAGTCGCCGACTCGGATTTCCTCCAAACTCCTGATATAGTCCTCAAACACCGGTGATCGAAGGCCTACCGAGACTTTATGCGGTTCTCCAATCCAGGTTTCATGGTCAAGTTGCCGGCCTTTCCTAATAGTGCAGTTGGTCTTCGAAGTTATGGTTATATCCCTTTCAGTGCACTTATGTGCAAGCATGTAGTGATATGCGGTCGATATCAACTTCTCAAGGAGGCCAACCCTCGCAGCCTTAGGGAAGCACACTGTACAGCAGCGTTGTACACTACCTTTCAACGGAAGGGAAGTTTCTCGCCGTCATCACGAGTAGCCAAGATTGCAAAACGCCGGCTGAACCCTCGCTCTTCGGTCGTTGACTTCATCTCTGACCTTACCATCAACAATTATACGAATTATCAAGCAAGCAAACTTCTCGAATATCTCTAGCTTATCACTGCCGAGGTTGAGTGTTATGGTAAACCTCTACAAATCCTTGAAGGTGGAAAGAATATTCTGCACCGCGAGAGGGGCAAAAAAGTTATTCGGAACACACTGTGCTACAGCAACGTCTTTGCAGAACAACACAATGTTGTCTCTATAGTATAAGCCTGGAAGCATGTTATGAGGTATAACCCAGTTTTTTTCAGTATATGCTTGCGCACGAGTGTAGTGGAAGGGATACACCCCACAGCCACGAAGGCCCACTGCGCTCTTAGGGATAACCGACAACCAGATCCTAAGACTTGGAGTGGATAACCACACAAAGTCTCAACAGGTCAGGTGTGGTAACGATCCGAACGACTGGATTACTGTCTACCACCAATGCCTTTGTTCCTTCGATTTTCTCGTACATCTCTGAGGATGTCGTCGGTCTCCAAGTTGAACACTAAAGGTGGGAATAAATATCTTAACGCATACCAGTTCCAGTTGAGAAGCAGGTCGGTTTCTTATTGGTTATGCTAGTGAGATTCGGAATAATTTTTAGTTGATCATTTTAATTTAATCAATTTTGGCATTGCATTGTTACACTCAGTGAGACTGTTTGATTTCTTACTGCTTACTAGCTGTTTAATTGAAACGCTTTTTGCACCGTAACTCCTCTAGGAAAAATATCCATTTGATGTACTTCATTTAGTCCGGTTTGGATGTTAAATCGTAGCAGTTGATTTGCATATAACTTGCTTTCGGATACAAACTATCACCATGTTTGTCTGCCGATGTCCTTTGAAATTTACAGGCGTCAGTATTATCCCTCCATTCACAGGCATAGGAAAATGAAAAAAACGTTGTTTGTCGGTCTACGTATTTTATCAGATTTGCTATGTTTCGCAGCCGGTAAGTTTTCTCATATTTAATTTTTTTTAGTTTTCACTGCCATGGGGATTTTACAAAATATCGAGCCCTATCGTAAGGGTTATTTTGCCAACGATGAGTCGATCCGATATCCGTTTCATTCTTCGACTGTTCCCAGTCTGGTGTTGTATGCTGTCAGTTCGGTGATAACTGTCGTAGTGGTAATTACTGTGATGTTCAGTTGAACAAATTTAATTCCTCCAGATTGTGGTGGTCGAAGTAATCATTGCACGGGATTATCTGAGCACTAAACGAAGGGGTATTCCATTGGTTCGTCTTATTATTCTCAACTCCATATCTATTCCCCAACTTCAGGTGTTGTATGCAATCTACGATCATCTAATTGTTTCTTTCTTTGGATATTTCCTGACAATTGCAATAACTGATGTGGGAAAGGTCGCCGTTGGTCGCTTGCGACCAAATTTCGTCGATGTGTGCCAGCCAACACCAACACAAACAACTCAGTTGGGCTATATTTTTCCGTACACCTGTGCGAAAGGAACGACCTCAACACAAAGAGACATTTTGTAAGTAACCGTTCAAGTTTTAATGTCCGATGCGTAGTGAAGTACGATTGGGGTATACAGTCCTGTCAAGTTGCGTGCTTGAGTGCGCATGCATATGCTTGGCAGCCCATAAGCATGACTCAATGGGACAATCAGAATATTAGACTAAATGGATTTCGTTGTCCATCCGAATGCTGCTAAAATCATAAAACAGTTAGATCTACCTTAAATGTCGCATTTCGGTTGTTCGCCTGGACGTGACGTTCAATTCGTTCTTCGAGAAGGCAGCTCAAGGCTAAGCGACACTACAATTCAACCAGCGGGAGAGAAAAAAT
Organism: Fasciola hepatica; assembly: GCA_948099385.1. Lineage (NCBI taxonomy): Eukaryota > Metazoa > Platyhelminthes > Trematoda > Plagiorchiida > Fasciolidae > Fasciola > Fasciola hepatica. Next base: position 758,133 of record CANUEZ040000126.1, on the reverse strand, counting down.
CGTGCAGACGATTGGCGAATGTATTAGTCAACTATGACTAACTGGTAGAGAGTGCTCGCGCAACGGAAACTTTGCCCCCAAGGCAGGAAATATGTATATCCGTCACCAATTCCCGACTGAGCTCAAGCCTTGTAAAAACGCAATCTCCTCCACAGTGGAAAGGATTTCTGTAGACGGTTGTTTAGATGCGCGATAGATCATTCTAAAAGTATCACATAGGCCGCACTTGAACAACTATACAAGACATCTCAACATATGGAAGAATGGACCTCAAAGAAACCCTTAGCTGCTGCACAGATGCTCGGGAGGCGAGACTCTTCAACTCATCCAATTTTAGCTAACTTCGGCGCGAAGGTACATACTCGGCAAATAACGATCGTAAAGTGTGGGTTCAAACTGCAAATAAGCTAGAGACTACAGCTACCGCTGAAGCTGTTTCGACTCATGCACCCTATTTCAGGAAAAGTGTAACCACCACCTTCCTGTCTATGCGACGTCAGTGACTATCTCATACCGGAAAATGAGTAAAAACTTCAAAAAATAGACGGAACTCTCCAACCAGTAACTTGACCGCCCTTCCTCCAACCGAGCTGCATAGTGTCACTAGTCCACCCCGAACAACAGAATAAACTATGATCGACCCAGCCAAACTTAAACAGCTTCCGCTATCAAGATAATGAAAAATGAGAAGTCAATCGGTGAGAATGATATCCCATCTGAAATTCCAAAGACTTGTCTACTAAGTCTACTAGACCCCTTGATTATGCTAATCCGCTTAATTTGAGAGGTTTAAGTTTTCCCTACAGATTAGACAACCTCCATTCTACTCTCCGTATCAAAAAAGGAGACAGTCAAATGCGCGAACTGCAGGAATATCAGTCTCATTGATACAGCGCCTCGTTTCCGCACCAACTAGTGTGGTTTTCGCCGAGGGAGAGGCTGCGTTGATCAGATCTTCACACTGCGAAAAACCCATAACCGCCACAAATTCCGACAAGCAACGGCTACCCACTTCATCAACTTTCGCTCTGCCTTCGATTCCGCCAACAGGCAGTCTCTTGAGGGTATACCACTAATTGGTGGGATGTCTGAATAGTGCATGAAGCTGTTAATGTCGCATTATTCAGAAACGCGAGCGCGTGTTCGCCTCTATGGTGAAAAGTCTCCAGTGTTTTCGCTCATTTATTTTGATGACACTGTTATTCTGTCGGATAGTCCTGGCAGTCTAATATATTCTCAACCGTATCGAGCATGAGGTCAAAGCAGTCGGTCCTTAGAAGAACGCAACAAAAAGAATAATGTCTTTGTGATTCTCCAGATTCGACATACTCCATCCACGTTAGTAGTGGAATCTCGGAACTCGTCCACGACTCGCAGTATTTTGGACCTACCTTGCAGCGAAACGACCAGACCAAAGACGAAACCAAACTTTGCGTTAATTGTACAAGGTTGGAATTCATGCAGCTTCGCAAACTAGCGGAAAATTAAGCCCCCCGATTTGAACTTTTGTCTTTACCGGGTCATCATTTGCCTCGTTCTCACATACGTTTGCAAAACCTGGTCTCTGCGAGTAGAGAATACGAAAAACCTGGGGGACTTTGACCCTTTGTGCCTCTGCCACAGTTAAATTAGTACGACCGCGTTTCAAAGTCTGCCCTCTGATAATGCTGCTGGAATATGTAGATGGCATCCCATCCAATGGTTCGATCATATCCTCCGTCCACCGGAAATGAAACTTACACAAAATAGTCTTCTACCGGTACCTTTATTAGGCTGGAAATGCCGCCGTGGCGGTTGGCTAAAGACGGGATTTAACACACTGAAGGTGGGCATGACACTTCTAGGTCTTCAGTTGATATTGGGGGTGCGTGTCTAGGACAGGAAATAGGTTTCACTGTGTAGCGGCCTTGCCTTTGCCCGCAACAGGTAAACCGCCGCCATCAGAGAAATTTAAGAAACCGACCGCAAGACTTCGCATAAAATTGGGTGGGCAGCTGACCGCACCATATCAGGGGTTCAGTTAAGCAAACCACAGTGTCATGACAGCACGCCTAGCCAGTCATGACAAAGGAATCATCATTTTTGAATGATTCATTGTTTGGTCTTGGTTTCACTCAGTTTTTTCGCAAAGGATCTGACAAGTTCATCCCGTTCTTTTGTATCTTTGATGAGTTATGTGGACACAAGTTTAGGTTGTACTCCAATTCGTTTGTCACTAGACCAGAATTTATGAAGTTCCTGTTCACCCAGCACAATGAGTATAGATATCTGTCTGTTAGTTAGTTCATTCATCAAAACACTACAAGATTATTAAGGTGTGGTGCTCGGAGAGGCTAGGCAGCTCCTAGCCAGAAGGATGCTGCCTCGTTCGCGCACAGCCTACTCTAATCTGTCGTCAGAACACGTCTGGATGAAACGACCACTGTTGTTGATTCGACTATTTAATATAGCAAATAAACATTCTGTTTGCTTTTAGGTCTCATTCAAACATCAACCTTGAGCATTGAAATCACCAGCAATGACCACAACGTCCATCACGATGAGACTGGACCTTGATGGCTTGCATGCCTCAGTGACCCAAACGGCTATGCAGCATGGCTTCCTTAGGCCGGAGATGCAATCATACCTGACAGGTCATTGGGTAGAGGCCAGACGAAGTCCAGTCTCTGAACCAGTTCATGAATTACATCTGTTTCTGATCATTATACCCCTGCAGAGGACACTTCAACGAATAAACACAGAGAGAAAAAGTTTATCGGTCTAAAAATCTCCATTAGATTGATGTAAGAGTGGAGTAAGTACCTGGGGTTTTTCTCGACAGTTGGAGAAGTCATTGTGCTTCATTGGGCAGTTATTGCCCGCCTGAGCTAGGCAGCCCCCAGCCTAAAGTATGCTACCCCGTCCATGTTCCGCTTGCTCTATTGGATGCATGGGACTGAGGACTGAATCCGAAAGGCGGAATGATAACATGCCATCATTGAAGATAAAACAGAGTGCGTACAACGATCATGTCCCACAAGACAGACCAGAAGTTACTTTAGGGGTTCTTCGGTCACGTTCCCGTGCTGGGTTAACGCCCCACTGCCTTGTGGGTCTGACTTTTGAATCAAAGGCCCCGGTTAGCGTTCCCAAAGAAAAACCCTTTGGGCACTGTAGGTAGCTGCGAAGTATGATATGCCCAGAAACCTTCAGCATCCTTCCTGTAATGAACCGCACTAATTCTTTCTCCTTTAATTGAAGATCGATGCAATGTGCTATGGGTTACTGTGGCTCTGAAGAAAGGAATAGTTCAAGAGTCGGGCATAAATCAGACGCACTTCTTAAGCCTTCATGTTCACTTCATTAGGCTGCCTTCAAAGTCCGCACACTATACCAGATAGGAGGGAGCACTTTAAGGGGCAATTGAGTTGGCCCACTTCAACAGTGGACCTTCCGAATATATCTGCCAGAAATCCCATGCAGGTGGATATCACTCCTCTATCAAAGTGGAGGTTAAGCGGGAGGAAGGTTTCTTGAAAATGTACAAAGCCGCCGGACCGGATGGGTTGTCTCCATCTTTTTCCAAGGATATAGATGAAGCTTTGGTCTTGAAGTTAGCCAAACTCCTCTGGGTAATCTGGGGTAGTGAGCAGATTCCCAGTGAATAGTGTGAGTCCGTGATTGTGCCGATTTACAAGAAAGGTGATAGGTCCTCTTGTGAAAACCACAGAAGAACTAGCTTGGTAAGTACCCCGTCTAAACTACTCACCGAGCTTATTCTCCACCGATTATCCACCGCTCGCGAAATGCGTACGCATGAGATCTAAGCTAATTTCAGACCGGTCGGGGTTTTTTCAGCCACATTTACCCTTCGAGCACAGATACACCTTTCGTAGGCCCACAATCTGTGTCTTTCTTGATCTGAGAACGGCGTTCGATTCCGTAGACTCCTCAGTTCTCTGGCACCGCCTCTCGTTGTAGGGTGTGCCAGAAAAATTTATTCCTCCTTTCCAATGCTTTTATACAAACAGCCGAAGCCAAGTTCGTGCTTACGGCGGTCTTTTATCCAAGTTCACCATAAAAAGTGGTGTTCGTCAGGGTTGCCCCCTTTTGCCCTTTTGAAATTTGTAGTTGAATTGATTCTTGAGGTAGCCCTATTCTCGTGTGAGAATAGCGGCATCGATCTTTGTTCAGGCAGTAAACTGTCTGAATCGGAATATGTGGACGATATTGTCGTTCTGAGTGAAAATCCAGGTAAGTTGCAAGCTCTTTTAGATAACCTTAACAACAGTGTAGGAATGTTTGGGATGCGTTTTACCCCTTCAAAGTGTAAAGTGCTGTTGCAGGACTGGGTTGGCTCAACACCAAACCTTGTGTTGGTAGGGGAAGCTCTAGCTGAAGTGGATAAATTTTGTTACCTGGGCAGTTATATCTCACCAGGTAGACAGATATCTAATAAAGTGTCATCGCGTATACAGAAGGTGCGTTTGGCTTTTGCCAAACTGAGCTATTTGTGGCGTCGGCGTGATATCCGGTTGTTTTTCAAGGTTCGAGTGTACAATGCGGTGGTTAGATATGTTCCTTTATATGGCGCAGAAACATGACAGTTAAGAGTAGAATAAAGGCGAAGACTGTCGGTGATTGAGAATCGATGTCTCTGTAGCATTGCCCGAATATGGTGTGAACACTGTATCAGCCATGTTACGGTTAGGTGTAGGGTGTACGGAATCAGAGGTCAGTCTGTGGATCAAGTACTGAATCTTAACAGATTAAGGTGGTTGGGGCATGTGTTATGCATATCCACCGATAGACTTCCTCAGTGTACGCTGTTCTCCGACAGAGGTAATGGTATGAAGGTGGGTCGAGGTGATCACTCCATGACATGGCAGGAAGGTATGGATGCTTTGACCAATGGACTTGGCCACGTAGGACCTGGGAGACTTCCGGGTTGAGGTCCATGTGATCCACCCACCAAATGGTTGGAAACATTAAGTAATATGGCTAGGTGTCGCGGCCAGTGGCGAAGTTGTATTCGGACACTTTCTGATTTCCGCTCATTACTTTGATTTTCTGGATCTTTTTCACTTGATGTTCTTGTTTTTTCTGCCCCTTTACTGGACGACGCTGCGAGGTCAGTGGTTGAATAAAGTTAAACTGTTGGTAATCGGTGGCCATTCATTTGTATGAATACTGAATCCGAACAGGATAAGGTGACTGGGACGTGTTACGCCTGCCTACCGATAGACTTTCTCGGGGTACGTTATTCGCCGAGGCAGGTAATGTTTAGAAGATGGGTTAAGGTTCTCAGTCCATGGCACTTGTTGCGTATGGTGAACACACATTTGCCGTATCGTGTCCTGTTTTCCGATCATGCCGGGAGTGGAAGAAGCCGTGTGGAGGTCCGCAGATGATGTGGCAACAGGGAATGAGAAAATGTACAGCAAAATTGGGAAAAGTAGGTGCCTCACTTCTTCGTGGTTGAGATCCAAAACATTCCTCAGTCAGTTGGTTGAAGACACTGAAGGAAATGGCAGCGAACCGTGAACAGTGGCGATCGTGTCGTCACTTTCTGTCGAATCAGAATGAATAATCACTGTCCGCTTGTGCAGTTAGACTGTGTATTCCGTGTGTTGGCTACTAGGGCGTTCCTTCCTGTTCCCAGCCCTGTAGGTCCATTCCCTGTCCATCTTGTATATTCCTTCTTTCTGTCTTCACGTGCGACATGGTAAGAACGGCAGTGGTCAGTAGGGCTTTCTTTGCTGTTTAACGCTGTACGATGATGGTGGTGATGATGGCAGAAAGGTATGAAAACCCTAACCAGTGGATTTGACCAAGTAAGGCTTTTGATTTGGGGTCCACGTGGCCCGCCTACCAGATGGTTGGTAATATTAAGTGATATGGCTAGGTGTCGCGGTCAGTGACGCATTTGCATTCGAACTCTTTCTTTGTCTTTGCGATTTCCGCCTATTACTTTGATTTCTTGGATCTTTTTCATTTCATGCTCCCATTCTTTTGGCTCTTGACTAGACGATGCTGGGAGGTAGCCACCGAAACGAAAGCACAGAAGTGCGAGGTTTACGGTTGAATGAACTGAGCTGAACTGTTGGTCGAGTGGTTTAGAACTTTTGATTACCACCTCAAAGGTCAGAGGTTCGAATCCCTGCCATCAATGGTATCTTTGATGATGGACAGTAATCCACTGTAGTCTGGCTCGTTACCACACACGACCTATTGGTACGTTATGTGGTTCTCCAGCACTCCAAGCCCCAGGGTCTGGTTGTTGATTATCCTTGATAATGCAATGGGCCATTGTGGCCATGGGGTATACCCCTTCCACTGCACTCATGCTGCAGTATGTAATAGAAAAACGCACGTCTTGATACAGTTGAGACATCCCTATAGAATTCATCCTCGGCCTCAAAAGAACTGCGGTCGTTGGCACATACACATACGGCTTACAGTTGTTGATGCTGTAGTCGATTGCTGTTGTCAAACGCGGAACAGCCAAATCCAACTGCACACAGTTGACCACTGACTGGGATCTACTTCATCAGTACACGCTCAACTCTCTTATCTAAAGTGATCCCGCAACCATTTTAGTGTAGAGCACTGGACAATAAGCCGATGATGATCTATTGGTTTACATCGCTTAATTGCAACCTCGGAGGTCGGAAGTTCGAATCCCCCCATCACCGGTTACTTTGGTGGTAGACAGTAATTCACTGTCGTCCGGATCGTTACGACACCTGTTCTATTGGGACCATAGGTGGATCTTCACTCCAAGCCTCAGGGTCTGGTTGCCGGCTATCCCAAGTAATGCGGTATGTCTTTATGGCTATGGGGTATATGCCTCTTCCACTGCACTCGTGCACAAGCATATAATGAAAAAAACAAAGACTGAAACGAGATATCCAGGTTGTATTTCAGGGTTGAATTGTGATATTGTCATCAAATCTCAGAACACTCTCATTTGAAGATCTACAGCGTCACCATACTCCGTGGAATTCTATCCCCATGTAGGTTGCGTTTGGTTGCGCAAAATACAAAGGGTGAATGAGGCTTCATCGATCATCGCCCTACTTCGAGATTGACAACTGAACAGCACAACAACCGGCATCAGCTAAGATGGTACTTCATAAAAAAGATTTTGTGTCACTTTTGTGGTGTTGGCATCATGTCTGTTTTCAGGCCGATGTTGCCTGCATTTATGTATTTTTATCATAAAGGGGGCACAGAAAAAGAGCAGCCGATTTTTCCTATAGGATATGGGAGATATTTCAGAAAATAATACTCAGCGATTTCCCACCCCTCAGAAGGGCTTTTATCCGCGACCCATAATTAATGTCTTTGGTTCAAGAACCTTTGATCACCCTTACTGGAGCTGCAAAACCCAATAGTCTGACTCACAAAGCCCTCGCGTAATTGACCCAACGCGGAAACGCGACCATGGCACTCATATAAAGATTCACATTATAGCACGTGAGATCTTAGTTCTTGAATCTATTTTTCGCACCTTTTTGTCTCCTTTTCTCTGGTGTAGTAGTTGTCGATTCGCTTTTTCGATTCAGTCAGTCGTATGCATACATTACATCAAAGGCTGCCTGGACAAGGCCGTTCTTTTGGCCAAGGTCTGCCCAATGAAATGCGATGATTTCTGCAGCCGTTGGGTTAATCTTCAGGTAACTCATTCCTGCGTCTATCTACTATAGGTTTTTTGACCGATGGATTGCATCCCTCCGTGTTTATTTGCCGTAGTGTCCTCTACAAAGGCATAGTATTTAATCTTGCAGAACTGCATGCTTTTCGTCAAGGGGTTCCGTTTGACTAGACTTTGCCTGATTTCCGCCCAGTGACTGTCCAAACATAACTGCATATCCTACTTAGGGAAGTCATTCTGCATGTCCCTTTGGGCCGTTTTGGCGTGCGAGCCGCCGCGTTATGTCAGCATGCAGTTTCATCTTGGTGAGCTGGTTCGTAATCAAGAGCACCGTATAAAACTTTGTGCGAAGCATTTCGAGAGGCAGTGTAACTGGCCTTCATTTACAGTAGATAGGGTTGTTGCCACATTGGCCGTGGTTCCACATGTAAGCACCAGTCATCCGTCGGCTGTAGTATGGTAGTTGATAAAGTTCCTTTGCTTTGATGTGAATGATTAGTTCAGCTTCAGAGAATCGCTTGTAATTGGTGTTTATGCTCATTCATAAGAAAGGTGACAGGTTTTCCTGTGCAAAATCCAGGAGAGCTAGCATCCAGATTGCTCCCTGGTAATATTCCCCGTTAGTTATCTGACAGGCTTGAGAATTAGCATGTTTTAGGTCCGGTCCAGTTTGTCAACGAAGTCTTTAGTGTTCGACAAATTTTAAAAGTACACCTTACTTATGCCCACAGGTTTTTCCTCCCGCCTCAGATGATTGAAGAGTTCCGTTATGGAATTTGCGAGGCAAATCCATTTTCATCAATAAATCTCAGTGGATGAACGTTCGAAGCGCAGTTCGGGTTTACGATGGTCCTTCGAGTTCATCACGGAAAACGGTATACACTGGGTTGTCCCATCTCCTGTCTTCAATTCATGACTCCAGGAATCACCTTTTCGTCATGAAAGAATAATACTTTATAATTTTTTCTAGGTGTTAGTACTGAACCTCAAGTAAGTGGATGGCATAGTGTCTTTGGGTGAACGTCCAGGTAAATTGCAAGCTTTTCTGAGTGCCATAGGTAACTGCGTAGCAATGTTCGGTTTGCGTGCAAGTGTAGTACTGTATCTGTCCTGTACTATACTTTGCGCTTTCTGGGAAAGCAAAGTAACAGTTAAATAAGTTGTCATCTGGGCAGCTGGATTTTTAACTTAAGGTTGAAAATCAAATGGTTTTATTGCGCGCTTGACTTCTTGCCAACCTTGACATGACATCCATTTGTTCATCACTTGCTTACTTTTACGCGACTATCTCCTGCGAGAGGATAAGTCGGCCCCATGGGTATCACGGACCATTGCTGACCACGCGCGGCGGTCTGAGACGAGCTTGGTACAGATCCTGATTCAGTCCTTTTTCCATCGCCGGGCTCCATAGACCGACTGAAGGCCTAAAAGCTCTATGTTTCTCTCTATTGTACTGGTCCACGTTTTGAGCTGCCCAGCAAGGCGACAACGCCATCCAGGGCAGGGAGTGGGGCAGAGTGTTTGCTTGGTTATCTCTGACTCGGATCGCCGAAGGGCATGGCCAAACCACTGCATTCGTCGACATTGAAGGAGGACGGAGAGCGCATCGATATCAGAGCATCGTCTCCTTACCTCTCCGTTAGACACCCCGTCGTTCCACCTGACTTTGAGGATTTACCGCATGCACCAGTGGTCGAAAACCTCCAGCCTTCTGGTATCCTCAGCTCGTAGTGCCCAGGTTTTTCAGCCATAGATAAGTACGGGCCGGATGGCGGCACGGTAAACACGAACTCTAGTCCTTAAGCTGATTTCACTGCGAGTCCACAGCGTTCATCTTAGCTGAAAGAAGACTCTCCTGGCGCTATCGATCCGTAATACCGCTTCATCTTTTACCTGGCCTTTCGGAAGCAGAGTTGAGCCTAATTATTTGAACGAAGGGACGTATTCGACTGGTTGGTCATTGGTCGACTGTTTTTGAATTGTCGGGCCTAGACGGGTTGTGAAAGTTTTGGTTTTGGTTGAATTTACTTCAAGTCCGATAGACCTCGCGAAGGAACTGGTTCGGTCGAGGAGTGGTTGAAGCGTGGCGGGGAGTATCCTAGCACGACAATATCATCCGTGAATTCGAGGTCCTAGATGTATATTTCCTGGCTAAGCCGAACGCCAGGGTATTCGTATAATGCCTGTTGGTTGTTCAATCAGTAGCGTAGTTAAACAGCTCCGGTGAGAGGGGACAGCCCTGTCTAACTCCGGTAGGGAGTGCGAACTCGCGGGACTCTTCACCGTACATACGAACCCTAGCACCAGTTGTTGAGTAGTACCCTTTCAACAACCTTAAAAGCTTATCGGGCATCTCATCGGATTGGATTATGGTTCAAAGAGACCCGCGGTTAACAAATCAAAGGTGGCCTAGAAGTCGATGAAACAAGTTACCGTTGGCTACTGGATCGGTGTTTCAGTGTTCGGCGCAGAGTGAAGATTTGATACACACAGCCTCTGCCGTGGCGGAAACCCTCTCGGTTCGGGCGAGTGCGCCGGTCTCTTGCCTCGGAGAAACGGGTTAGTAACAGCTCACCAAAGATCTTTGCAGTCACATCGATCAGGCTAATCCCTCGGTAGTTCTCACATGCCGATTTATCATCTTTCTTCGGAATGGGTAGCAGAATGGACATTCCCAGTCGGGTGAAAATGCTTCCTCTCATCAAATGGAGCCAAAAAGTGTACACAGCCTGTCAATCAATGACAATGAACATGCTTTATACACTTCTGGAGAGATGCCATCTTCCCCAGCAGCCTTTCTGCCCTTCAGTTTGTTTATTATTCCCGTGGTTTTCGCGGTACTGGGCGGGTCACAGTTGCTTTCGTACTGGAGTGGAGGGGTTGCTATTGGTTGGTCCGTCAGGTGGTTTGTAGGCCGATTGAACAGCTGACCAAAGTTTTCTACCCATCGGTCCATTTTCTTTCTCTGTTCGGGTATTAGGTTTCCTTCAGCGTCACAAAGAAGGGAATCTTGTTTACAGAACCTATTAGAGGCATTACGAATACGGTGGAACAGTTTACCGAAGTCAACAGTTCCAGACGCATTCTCCATTTTTTCAGCTATTTCTATCCAGTATCTTTTGCGATCAGCCTTGGCGGAGCGTGGGGCCTCTTGTTGCAGCCTGTGGCGTTCGTCACTACCGGCCAGTCAGGCTTCGTGTGCTTTGGTTGACAGCTGTAGCGTACTCTCGGAGATCCAATCTTTTGTCCGCCTTTTTGTTCTCCCGAGTACCGTCCAAGTAGCTTACTTGATTGTCGTCTTCATTCGAGTCCACTGCCCTTCCACAAAAATTTCGTCTGCTTATGCGTTGGTTGCGTTGGTAAGTCGAGTTTTGATTGTTCGTGACAACGCTTCTCGCTTCTCTGGATTTTCTAGGGCGGCAACGTTTATCCGAGAGGGTGCAGACACTCAAGCACGTGTAGACAGATGAATTTTGAAAGACGTCCGTAGGAGGACATGGTCAGGGCCGTTTGTATTGCCCGTTTTTGCACCTCGGTACGCTCGGAAATTCTCCACAGACGAAGCCCAACGGGATTTCACCAGGATGTGGTTGAGTTGGTGCGCAGTGTTACTGTCACTGAAGTACCATGCGAGTAGGTGCTTCTTTGGATGTTGAAATCGAGTGCTGAAGACAACCATTCTGTTGATATCGGCTAAACCAACCAGTCGGCCACCGTTTTCGCAGCGCTGACCGAGACCGAATTTCCCGAGAATATGGCGAGTGGATTCATCGGCCTTACCTGTGCGAGCGTTGCAATCTCCTGCGATGAAAAGTACATCGCGCCTTGAAACCCGGTTGATTACCTCCTGCAAGTTATTGTAGAACTCGTCTTTGGTTTCTCCATCAGCCGAGTTAGTCGGAGCATAGATCAAAATCACCTTCAGGTCGTGCGGGGAGCCTTTAAAGCATGCTAAGACGAGTCTGGATGAGACTGGTACCCAAGAGATTATTGCATCATTAGGTGCTCTGTTCAGAGAAAACGCGACACCGTAAAGACTGGAGTTGTCTTTCGGGCCGCTGTGATAGAGCCAGTAAGGTGCATCCACTCCCGGGACCTTTATTTGTCGGCTACCTGAGTTGGGCAGGTGGACTTCTGAGAGGCAAGCTATATCTGCGTCATCAGGGGTCGAACGTACGATAAAACAGCCGTCGAAGGCGGAAGACACAAAGAGTCTTACTATGTGAACACCGATTTCTTCGAAGCATTGCTACAGTCCGATGGGAACAAATTATCGCTAATGCTGTAGTTGTGCACAGCAAGTCAAATGCCAGGGCTCTATGAGTTGCAACGTTTGGGACTTGTTCTGAGCACACTCCTTAGTGAGCGGAGTATACTGAGACGGGTAGTGGCTAGAAAATGCGAAAGGGTCACCAGACCATGACACGAAGGAGGGATATGCCTGGTCAGTAGGCTTTAGCTGGAAGGGTCACCTGGGCGAGGTCCTCCAGGTCAACCTACCCAATTATTAGGGCTATTAGGGGATATGGCGTCGTGTCGCGATCGGTGGCTTTCTTTTCTACTCACGATTCCTTTATCTTTATTTTATTATTTACAGTTCTCTCCTTTCTGTTTTCATGATCCTAATCACTTAGTTTCCTAGTAGACCGATTCACAAAGTACGAAGTTAATAGTTATTAGTACTTAGACTAAAGTTTTCCAAGACTGACTTTTATCCAGGCACAGTTTGAACTCCTGATTCTTCTGCGGGACCATGTTAATGACGATGTTCAGATTATTCAAGTGCACGCGCGGCCGAGAGAGAATACTACCCTGATACGCACCATTTTTTATGAAAAGCTTAGGTTAGGGACCACGGTGGATCAAAACTCAGTTTCGCTCGTTCCACCTGGCCTGCTGAATTTGTGCTCGTATTCTCAATTCTGTCGAAGGATAACAATATGATCGACAAAACGTCGACCGGGCCTGAACTCGGCGTTTATTCTACATGTTTTTGTTCTTCAGCATTAAGGAACCGGTGTAAAATTATCCAGACAAAGGACGAAGTATTGATCATTGATTTTCCCCCACATAATGAATACAATAATGGCGATGATGAACTTTTTATTTCTAACTTATCACTTCAGGCCGTTTCATTTTTTTAGATGTAAAAGTCATCAAAGCTTGCTTTAAGCCGGTCTTCTATTATTGGCGTCGGTGGATGTGACACTGTTACGGGCTTTACCCGATTTAAGTGGGAAATTCGAACTTTGAGGTGCCGCTAGCCTAGTGTAGTTCCTTGTGAACAGCCAGAGTTGAGCCGCTGTTAACTCGTCCAAACGTAGCCATCTAGCTTTTTCACACGAACGCCAAGGTAGACACACACATGGGTAGAACATTGGGCAATTTGTTCTGCTGTGACGAACAGTGACGTCCTTGTTAAAACCTTTTATTTATATCATTTATCCTTCTGCTTTATCACTTAGATTTTGCGAACTATTCTGTAATCAGCCTAACTAGAAGATTTAAATTATTATATGAAATGATACATAAAACTATAAACAAATTTTGCCTCTTTCATTCCTATCAGTCTTGGGTGTACAATAAGGAGACCGTTTGAATGGTTTTTGTCGTCATACCTCAGTGATGCTATCCGAGATAAGTGGTGGTCGGGTTACTTCTGCTGTCTCCCAATGTTAGTAATGTTGCCGATCAGTGATTTAGTACGCAGTTCAGATCCACGTTCACATTTAGTCGCTCATTGTGTGCTGTCCTTTTCGTCTTCTCTCATCTAGGAAATCTTTCCCCTCGGGTCATTCGTCAACTGCAATGTATAGTGCAGTTTTCCTGTGCGTAAGTATCCTGCTTGTTTCTAAATTTTTCCGTTTTTCATCGTTAATAATGGCGTCTTGCTGACGTTGTTGTTTTCACCACAGGAACAACTAACTAATCGAATTCTTTCACACACATACAGTGTCAACCTTGCAAGCTTATCGGCTAATCGACCAAACAAGTTCACCGGTTTATCTTTCGTCCTGTTAGTTGAATGAGTCGCGACCAAAGGCAAAGTGCGTGTCCAAAAATTGCCTTCATCATGCTGAACAACATGCAAATGGTCTTGCGGACTTGGATGTAAAAGGAAAACGGAATGACTGAGGGCAAACTGCAGTTCTGGTATTTGTCACCAGTCTTTCTGGGCTTCGAACTACACAGATTAGCCGAGGATGCGGCATATTTATTACTTCTGCGTTTACCGCAATTCACCTCCATTTCGAACCGTTCATTTGTAAAATCCAGACCTAGTGTATCTATGATCCTAGTCCATCACGACGAGACTGCACCTTGACGTGGTGTGATGGCTTGAGCGCCTCTATGACCCAAAGAGCTATACAGGATGGCTTCCTTAAGCCGGAGATGCAATCGTACCTGACAGGTCAATGGGTAGAGGTCAGACAAAGTCTAGTCTCCTGGTCTTCCAGGTTGGGGGTTGATTTGAGCTGGCAACTCAGTTGGCAAAATCAGTGGAAGAATAATTGATCCAAGCAAATGGGCTTCCACTAAGCCATCCCGCTGCCTTGCGGATAAGTTCTTGTTAGAACTAAAGGCTTTGGATGAGGACCCTAATCGTTCTCCTGCTTTGTGGCTGGACACCCTAACAGTACCCGTCCAACATCTCCCATGAACTGCACGAATACAAAGAATTCCATACTGCATCGATCGTCAAGCAGGATAATCAGGACCGCGCTGCCCATTGCATCGAGCGGGGTGGGTAGTGATAAGTGTACTACTGCTCAGAGTTCCCTCTCTTTTATTCAACCTTTGTCTTCTGTCCCTAACCATCCCTCTTTGCCCCATCTATCCACCCATAATGCTCCTATTGATAACACGGTCGATACTCGCAACGATTCACTGTGGAATAGTGTCGGGAATAATCCTCTGTCTGGTAACTCCGTGTGTTGGCCACTAGGGCATTCCTTCCTTTTCCCACCCGTGTGGGTCCACTCCCTGTCCATCTTGTATATTCATACTTTTTCAAATTCAACGTGCAACATGGTGAGAAAGGCAGTGGTCAGTGGGTCTTGCCATACTGTTTAACGCTGTACGATGATGATGATGATGATGATGATATGATCCTAGTGATCTGCTCCTTTTGTTTGATAATATGTATGTATTTTACTGGCTTGAGATCATGCATGGTGCCAACGCAGCAACGACAATTACAAAAATACGGAAATGGGAGTAGAATACAGTGAAAGAGATAGTCAGTAAAAAATAAAATGCTGATGTGTTTTTCCTTTTCACCGTACACCTTTTGATGTTATTTGTCATCCTGTTTGTCTGAATAACATTTTTACAAGTAAGGGGTAAGAGAGTTCGGCAGACAGCACACAGCATTCACGCCACTGGCTTCTGTCCTCAGCCATGTCCCTCAGCGTCTCTACCCAACGACAATTCTCCTCTTTTGAGCCCCAACCGAGGAGGTGGAAAGTACCACCCGAAGCCAATGCAGATGCCAGCTTCTTCATATCTCTAGGCCAAGTCATGGCCTGATCGCCGTGTCAATTCCAGCATTGCCGAGCACGTGTGAATAGAGCACGGAAAGGCGGGCGATGGGCAGGCATTCGTAAAACATGGCCGAGCCACCGGAGTTGGTGTAGAGCGATCACTTCGTTAAGAGGGTGGCTATCCGTGCCTAGCACGACGACACACCTCGTCATTACTCATTTGATGTTCTTCTTAGACGCGAGCAATGTTTCGGAGACATCAGTTTTCGTACACAAGAGGCCGGGCATCCTCAAGGCGAAGCGGCCAGATCTCACAACCTTAGAGCAAAACACAGCGAACCGCGGCAGTGTACACCCGCCCCTTAAGAGAGTCGGATGTTATTTGTTTGAACAATCAGTGTTTTAAGTAATAGGTCAGCTGTTAATTGTATGGTTAACCCGCGCGTCTGAATGCAAAGGCAGGCTTGAGTGTGTTATCTGTTTCATTTAGCGCCGTCTTGAGCGTTTTATTCGGTTGTGTTAAAAACAACCCGCTCTTAATGATGCATGTAGTGTTTAAGCTCTGTCGTCCGGCTCGTTTTCACACTAAACCTAGTGGGACCCTATGTGATTATCCACTCCAAGTGCCGGCTATCTCTAATAATACATTGGACCTTCAAGACTGTGGGATGTACTCCTTCCACTGCGTTTATGTGCAAACATGTAATAAAAATAACAGCATTAAAACTGTTTTGTACTCTTTGTGAATTGCCCGACCAAAGCAGGCGAAAACGGAAGAGCGTGAAATCCCTTGAATCCACACGCTGTGACTCGGGGTACGAATACCGTGTAGGGGATATGTCGATAACCATGTTGAACCCCTGCAATACCAAAGGGAAGGGAAACTACGATCCTTGGGCTTGGAATAGAGGACCAAAGGGTCAACCGGGGTAATGAATCAGGTGACAACAAAGTGCTCTCTACCACCGTAGTTAACATGCGGTGATGGAATTCAAAAATCTTGTTTCTTGTTCCACTTGACCGCCATTGTTGAGTATAATCAATAATCTTTTTTACTTTAGAAACTATCCACTCTGCTTCTTCTGTATTTTAAAATCCCGCCTGATAAATTATAAGTTTTTTGAAGCTTTTCTCCTAGATACTTCTGCTTAGTTTTCGCTAGTTGTGGATCAAGATGGTCAGTCCGTGACATGACAAAAAGTACGAAAATCTTAACCAGTAGACTTGCCCGTGTGTGACGCGTCAGGCTCGCGAGTTAGGGTTCATGAGATTTACCCACTGGATGGGTGGATAAATTGGAGGAATTGGCGCAATTGCAATCCAGTTATTTCTCTGTCTGTATAGTTTTTAATAAAATTCTCTTCTGTCGGCTTGCTCCCTATACTTCGACTTATTTCCTTCGTGACCAGACGACGCTGCGAGGTATTGTGCTGTACTGTATTGTATATGATCAGTTTTTTACATAGGAAGACGTCCGCATCTCAGTCAACAAGGATTTACACTTAGCACCACATCAACTTGAAAGGATGACAAAAAAAAAACTAATAAAAAAAATTTCTAGGAAATTCAGCTGATACTCGTGCCCGGTTTACGAATATTCGTTTTAGTTAGTGAACAGTAGAGTTCCTGTAGATATTGATGTGGGAGAGTATGGATCGAAAACAGAATGCGTGGAGGCGAGAGTGCTACACCTAGATAGATCGCTAGGTGTAATTCATACAATTTAGCAGATAGTTCAGTTAAGGATATGAAAGATACCCAACTGATAATAGACAGACTTCGGCGGAGGATTCAACTTTCCCCAGTAAACCAACGAAAGTAAACGGGGAACAGTGGAGTGGAACGGGTAAACGAAGAGAGACTGCCCTGTTCGACGTTAAAGTGTTTAAGCTTTCGTATTTGGTAGGACAACCTGCTTATTTTCTCCATACAGTGCGGGATGACCGCCTCAAATTCGCATCGACGGTTATGCCTGAATATTTGACAGGACCTTTTCCAGCCTGTGATTCTGTGGAAATGACAGATCGGTCACAAAGATGAACCAATCGGGAAAGAGTAAATATGCATTCAAAGCATTTATAAAACTTTGAGTGACTGTCCTTTGGACTCCACGTTTCACGCGCAAACCTCAAGTCATCCGACTAACCTGCACTCGGAAGCACCATACTCGAGTTTCGCTCTTGTTAGAGCTCATCAGTGGTTGCATATCCCAGGTGTGCGGAGGAGTCCAAAGAACAGTCAACCAAACAAAGATTCATCAATCCCACACACTACCCGCAAGCAATTGCGTGATATATATATATATATATATATATATATATATATATATATATATATATATATATATATAAAACGTTAAAGTTAAACCGGATCAAAGAGAGAAATAAATATTAGATTACTGAAAAAGTTATTGAACTCCTGGGTATACAAGATTTTCGTGCCATAATTGAGTGACTTTCAGATAAACGAAACACGAGTCCCATGGCGGAGAACACAAGCTCACTTTACTGCGTATACTATAGGACGAACTATCAAAAAATAACATAATACACCTCAGATTTTGGGCAAATTGACCACAGAGTCAAGCTAGTCATCAAAGGCTTCTAAACGCCAAGCGACAATAGACAGAAAGCGTTCGAGACGGCGATGCAGGAACGAGTCAAGTGGTTTACAAAGAAGATCCTTATTTATGGGGGATATTATGACCAATCAACGGTCAGAAGAGAAGTAGTTGCCTGAGGGAACACACACCAACGTGATGAAGGACACAAAGAATAGCATGGTTATGAGAAAGTCGCAAGCTCACAACGGGATAGCCAAGTTTAGTCATTCATACAGATAAAGCAAACAGTGAGAGAAGGATAATTACATCCAAACGTTTAGACCTTGGCAGGGCCATTATGACGTAATAACAGAACGGGTCATGGATGCCAAGGCTTAGGTTCCAAAACGGCGAAGACCGCTTACGTAAGCGGTAAATATATCACGCAATTACTTGCGAGTAGTGTGGGATTGTTTGCAGGTTGGTCGGATGACCTGAGGTTTGCGCGTGAAACATGGAGTCCAAAAGGACAGTCAATCAAACGTAAGCGGTAAAATCTGTTTAGAACCAGAGTTCGGTATAAACAGATAAGATCAACCATTAGACGAATGATAATTAAGGCCAATCGACACCTGTCATAGAAACACGGCTGAGATTGCGTGACGCGATGGGACTGAACAAACACATTATCACGCCGGGGTGGCGGTCAGGGTGGAGACTGTTGGTCAAAGTGCATAAAAAGCAAACAAACTGTTCGGTAAATACAAGACAAAATTATGGTAGAAAATATGGGATCTGGGCTAAACCAGTTCTCGATATGGCGAGCTGAATTTCTACGTCCAGTTTCAATAAATCTTTACGCTGTTTCAGAAGCAGCTTGACATGGAGTCACATCATAGGTGTATTTAAACAAATGTGCCGGAGAACTAGTTGCAAAGTCACTCATGCGGGGGGAAAGTAAATAGACGAAGACCAACTCCTCAAAGCACTCCTGGGTTATCCACCGAAAGTTTGAATGTTTTAAAACCCAGTCGTGTGCGCTGAGTTCTGTTGATAAAATAATCAGACAACCATTCCAATGAAGGCGTTAGACAGCCGAAAGCTTCCAGTTTACGAAGGAGAAAAAACTACGGAACAGAATCAAATGTGGATGTGTAGTCTAGAAAAGCGCGTCGTTAATAATTCGCTGATCCGTCCAATGATTTAATTATACGCTGGTCTAGGAAAATAAAAGCCTTCATGGTGGACAAATTGAAAGGGGTTGTCCGGAGCAGTGATAGAGGAATTCAGGCGTTTAAGAATGACGTGCTTTGATTTTTTATTACATGCTTGCGCATGAGTGCAGTGGAAGGGACAATCACCCCATGGCCACGAAGGCCCGCTGCACTATTGGGGATAACCGATAACCAGACCCTGAGACTTCGAGTGTCAGAGGACCATATAAGGTCCCAGTAAGTCAGGTGTGGTAACGATTCGGAGGACAGTGAATCACCGTCTACCATCAAAGTAACCGGTGATGGCGGGGATTCGAACCTCGGACCTCCGAGGTAGTAAGCCAACGCTCTGAAGCACTCGACCACCACCGGCCAGATGGGGCTAGCGTAATGGGACGAAAGCATTTATCTAACATACTGAAATTACTAGGTTTTAGGTATCTCAACAATAGTGACTGGTCTCCAGCAGTCGGGAATAGAATACGAAAATAGTGATTTGTTTAAAAAAGAAGTGAATACACCGATGGTTTGAAAGTGATGACGATAGGGCATCAGGACCAATAGTTGAGGTTATTTTAGACCTGTGAAGGAGCCTCTGTATAGAATGAGGTTATGTGCTCGCCATCTGGGATAAATAAAGCTGGAAAGTCCTTTGGTGATTGCATAAATGCACTTGATTCTGTCAACTTCTGCAGCACAGTTTACTTAATTCGTTTTCTTTCCACACAAAAGCCGAATGCCTTGCCGTAGGCTCCTACTATTATGGATGCGTATTGGTGCGTTTTTTTCTTTACTAGGAGAGAAATGTACCTTACTTCTAAACTATCCCAGGCTTCGTAGAAGTGTTCCTTCCGTTTTTCTGACGATTTTCAAAGGAACACGAGCATTACGAAGAAAGGTGCTTTTTGGGACGAAGCAAATGCCGAAAATCAAATTGACCGTATTTACGAGGAAGTTGACGATTCGAGGGTAAATTGGGAAAATGCATAGGAAAAAGACTTTTGTGGGGGAATAATGTTGTAGCGTGAAAAATTTCAGGAACGGATTTTGATCTGGATTGCTTACTTGCTTGCTTGAAATATTGAAAAGCAGACCGGGAGTATACGTCTTAGGTGTCAACAGAAGCGGCCAGCGATCACTGGTGCATACAAATTAAGGGAAAATAATTCACGACGATTAGTGATAATCCCATCTAAAAGAAAATTGCCTCTGGTTTGGTAAGCACAAAAATCATTTAGATCAGACAGTGAGGGTTGCGGTTAAAACATGATTAAAATCGCCTACCACGATGTGCGTATTGTCATCTAACAGGAAAGCAAGAAAAAGTAAAACTGAGTCATAGAAAGTTGAATTAGCGTTCTGTGTACAAAACGGAGCCACTTGTAGGTTTATTATGATGATGCTGATCTGACGAGAAAATTTGAAATGGTATTGTATGGCTTAGTGGCCAATACCATTCGCTGAGTGTGCATAAACGACTTCGCACTTGCCACACCAGATGAAGTTGACGTACATGATCATTTCGCTTCTACTCGTCATGTCGGTGGAATCCTTGCCCTGCTAGTACAGTTTGACGTCATCTATCGACACGAGTGAGTCAGCAACAACCAATCTTTTTTGGAAAAGACACGAGTATGAACATGAATTTGAGAACGAAAACCAATGATTAAATCCGTCATTCTAGTGAATAGTGAGCGTGTGTTGGCACTGATTAGCGACTGGTCAGACATCCTCTTCTGGAGACGTGCACTTTAGGGCAGTCTTCCAGCCAGCATGGATGCGTTTCCTGTTGTTGTTCGATCGGAAAACCCAGTAGTCTGTTTTAGTAGTTTTCTGATCGCGTATAATGGCGTACAGCGGCCGTAGAAAGCCAATTCCTTTAATTCGATGAGGTGATGATTAACACAAATGCAGCCCTACCAGTCATAGGGCGCAACCAAAATCAAGGCATGAAAGTGCTAGTTTAATGGTTAGAAGAAAAAAGCAGAATAAGTTCGGCTGGTACTGGTTTTCGCTGTAAGCGAAGTGGCGAGCATACCTGTTGTTCAACCCGATTGCAGTAAGCCCACACACATTTCAATGACCACGCCTTTGTGACACTGCGAGGCGTGAAATTAATCTTGCATTGCTCTCGCTTAAAAAGTATCAGTTTAGATCAGCATTTTCCTACCTCAGAGGTCATATGCTTTTCCTTCTCCTCAAATGTCAATCAGATCTATTTCCAGCTACGTTGGCCACGTCTAGGAGTGCCGGCAGTGCGCGTCGGACTTCAAGCCATTTGTGTAAGCCTCGGCCTTGCTGTTTGCCTTTCCCGCATTGTGGATAACAAGCATCATTGGTCTGATGTACTATCCGGTGGAACCCTGGGTACTACGGTCGCGATCACTGTGGTAAGAAATTTTGCATTGGTTCGCGTGGGTATTCAGTGACTATGCAACGGACATTGTTGGTAAAATTATGCATTTATATTCTATACATGTAAATGTATTAGCCACGTGGATGGTGTTACCGTAAACAAACTTATTTGGCATTCTTGTCTTCTCTCTGTATGATGCAATGAGATCATGGTATATATATATATATATATATATATATATATATATATATATATATATATATATATATACATGTAAACATGACCTATTGAGGCCTTATGTGATTCTCCGCTCCAGGTCTGAGGGTCTGGTTGCAGGTTATCCCTAAAATTGCAGTGGGCCTTTGTGGCTATCGAACATATACCCCTTCCATTGCACTCATGTGCAAGCATGTAATGAAAAAGTATGATTAACTATTATGTACTAGACAAATTTCCACGGAGTATCTAGTCACGGGGTTGCGCAATAGTAATAACAAAAACAGTAAGGGACTAGAAAAATACGTGAATGGTGAAATGCAGTCTCTCGAGATTCCAAACAGAGGTTTTCAGAATACTGTCACTGGTGTCTGATATTTCGATCCATATTGATTAATACCTCAAACCACGTGTGCTGTTGATATCAGATCAATGGCCTCTTTGGCATGAGCGACTGACGAAGACAAATCTCGCCACAAACATTTGGATCCATCAGTGCTGTGTCATAAACTGCTATCCATATTGGTTCTTCCCGCCAGCCGGGGTGCCGATCAGACGAAATAGACAAAACATGTCCTAGCTCTCATAGCCGATGGAATGTTAGAAGCTTCCAAGACTGCACTTAACAGCTGCGGAATTACGGATTTGATGCTGCCATCGAATTCATGAAGTACTTTTCGGACAGAGATGATCATAGTGCGAGAGCCAGTCGACGTTTTCTCCCCAAACATATCGGGTATTTTGAGAGCGTAAATAAAAACTCAACTGCGACAAATTTTCGCTTTACCTTTTAGAGTGGCAGAACTGTCTTACTGAATCTACGGGCGCGGTGATAGCAAAAGCCGTGTGGGTCTTCACTATCTTGTAGTCGTGCTCGTCTCCGAAGTTCTTATCACTATTTCCTATGTAGACCAAATTCACAACAGTCCCTAGCATCGCTACTGAAAGTGAATACAGAAGTCACCACTAACTACTGCACCATTTACTGACACTATTTCGAGCTTTCGATATTTGAAGACGAATACCTATGAGTCTGCCTGATTTCAGGCCGTGCGCCAAATAAAACATGATACAGTTGGGGAGGAAAGGGTAGGTGAAGTCCAGTTGCATGATTTGCTTTCGGGCGCGATACTACCAGGTTGCCCAGGCCAGACCAGATGATTTTCCTAGGGGTCCACAACCGGCGCCTTTTAGTATCCAAAGCTTAACCCGCAAAACAACAAGACGAAGCCTAGGGTCCGTAACCCACTGGGAGCCGGTGACTGATTGCTCAGTTCATACGCCCTTCGGATGAGGCCTAACATCCTGGGTGCCCAGTACATTATCCGCCACATATATCAGGGAGAAGTGTGCTCTATGCTTCGTACGCCGTTAGTTGCTGGTTCGAAATCAGGGTTTATCCATCTCCCCTAGACTGAATAGCAGTCAACCCGGTGGATAGCGTTAGGCATTTGCCTTCGCTCTCACACTTTGGTGGGAACACCTTCGCCACGAAGAAACAGTGACAACTTCCCAAATCAGTACGATAGTTTCCCAACTCAATCTCGAAATGATATGCACCGTTTCCTAAAATCGCCATCTGCTAGATAAACTATGGTCCCGAAGCTCCTCTTCGTCAGTTTGGAATATTTCAAATAAGCCCGACACAGTTTCACTTTAACGTGGCACTGTCTGCTGTTACATGAACGGAAATCATAGGATTCGTTATGAAGGTCAGAAACATTTATAAATGTGTACTTTCCAGTTTGGCACTGCACATGTTTTCCTCTTCTTTGAGTTCATGCCATCACGACGAGACTGCACCTTGACGTGGTGTGATGGCTTGAGCGCCTCTATGACCCAAAGAGCTATACAGGATGGCTTCCTTAAGCCGGAGATGCAATCGTACCTGACAGGTCAATGGGTAGAGGTCAGACAAAGTCTAGTCTCCTGGTCTTCCAGGTTGGGGGTTGATTTGAGCTGGCAACTCAGTTGGCAAAATCAGTGGAAGAATAATTGATCCAAGCAAATGGGCTTCCACTAAGCCATCCCGCTGCCTTGCGGATAAGTTCTTGTTAGAACTAAAGGCTTTGGATGAGGACCCTAATCGTTCTCCTGCTTTGTGGCTGGACACCCTAACAGTACCCGTCCAACATCTCCCATGAACTGCACGACTACAAAGAATTCCATACTGCATCGGTCGTCGCGCAGGCTAGTCAGGACCGCGCTACCCATTGCATCGAGCGGGGTGGGTAGTGATAAGTGTGCTACTGCTCAGAGTTCCCTCTCTGTTATTCAACCTTTGTCTTCTGTCCCTTACCATCCCTCTTTGCCCCATCTATCCACCCATAATGCTCCTATTGATAACACGGTCGATACTCGCAACGATTCACTGTGGAATAGTGTCGGGAATAATCCTCTGACTGGTAACTCACATTTTCTCAAGCCCCGTCAGCCTTTGAATCTCGGCTCCTTCAACGTGCGTACACTCGTGCAGACCGGTCAGCAGGCGTGCCTAGCCCTCACAATGAACTCTCTGAAGATTGATGTTTGCTGCTTAAGCGAAACGCGTATCCAGGATTCGAGCAATGTAATTCAGCTAACTGCTCCAGGTATCTCATCGAGATATATTCTGCGCACCTCAGGAGACGAAGCAGCTAGAGCTGTGGGTCAACGTGGTGTAGGAATTGTCTTGACTGACAAGGCTGAGACTGCCCTATTAGACTGGATCCCTGTTAACAGTCGTTTATGTGCTGTGAGACTCCAAGGGTCAGTCGGCGTTCGAAAGGATAGTTGTGTTAAACGCAATTTGTTTGTGATCTCGGCGTACGCCCCAACGGACTGCAGCTCAGACTTGCAGAAAGATGAGTTCTATGATGCCCTCGCCACTCTCGTTCGCAGCAGTAAAGGTTCCGACATTGTAGTGCTAGCTGGTGACTTCAATGCACAAGTTGGCAAACTCAGTGTGTCAGAAGCCTGTTTAGGTGGGCGTTGTGCTTTACCTGCTGAGCGTACAGATAACGGGGATAGGCTTCTCCAATTTTGTGCAGACAATCGATTGTTCTTGTCTAGCACAAATTTGCGACACAGCTCGCGTCGCACAGCGACATGGCGCTCTAACAACACAGGTACTTTTAGTCAAATTGACCATATCGCCGTAAGCTACCGGTGGCGCAGTTCTGTTCATAACTGTAGATCTTACTGGTCCACGTACGTAGAGTCGGACCATGCCTTAGTTTTAATGCGATTATCTCTCCAGCTCCATGGCCATCGTCGCAAACCGCAAACCCGATTAGCCGTGCAACGTTTGTGTGATCCAGACGTTTGCACCCGTTATGAGCAGAAGTTAGCACATGAGCTAGGATCCACGGAGAACAGTAATGTAGATGAGCATTGGTCTCATATGAAACAGGCGATTCACGTTGCAGCAGGTTTTGCCTGTGGTCCTGGATCCGTTGTCCATCGAAGACACTGGATCTCGCAAGAGTCGCTGAGTATAATGGAGCAAAAGCGTCAGCTTTCGAACCGTAAGGAGATGAATAAGATGCGGAGAAAGCTGCAAAGACAAGTTACGCGAAGCCTTAAGAAGGATCGCGAAAATTGGTGGGTCAATGTAGCCGAAGAAATGGAAGTGGCAGCTGCTTCAGGTAACAGTCAAAGACTGTTCAAACTTATTCGTGACACCAGTGGACGGCGAACTCAGGTCAGTGAAACGATTTGCAATAGGAATGGAGAACCCATCCATAACAAACAGCAAAGGCTTGACCGATGGGCCGAGTACTTCAAGGAACAGTTTAGCTGGCCGCACGCTAGTGTAGTTACTCCCGTGTCAACAACTGTGACTCCTTGGGTGGTATCACTTGAGCCCCCATCAGAAGTAGAAGTAGAGTCATGTATTCGATTACTAAGGCGGGGGAAAGCGGCAGGTCCCGACGAACTTCCCCCAGTTCTTTTCAAACTGGGTGGTGAGGCGTTGATAAAATCACTAACCGCCTTGCTCCGTGACATTTGGAAGGAGGAGCGTATTCCGTTAATATGGAGCGAGTCATTGGTTGTTCCCATCTTCAAGAAGGGAATACGCAATTACTGCAGTAATCATCGTGGGATTAGCTTAATCCCGATAGTCACCAAAGTATTAGCTTCGATTTTGCTGCACCGTCTTACACCGGCTCGCGAGAGGAATGTCCGCGAACAGCAGGCTGGATTCCGCCCAGGTCGAGGATGCATCGACCAGATTTTTACTCTTCGCCGACTTCTTGAAACGCGTCACACGCACCGCCGACCAACAATAATGCTTTTCTTAGACCTGAAAGGCGCTTTCGATTCAGTTGATCGAACATCGCTTTTCAGTACTCTTCATGGAAAAGGTATGCCCCAGAAGTTCGTGAACCTAATGAGATCATTGTATTCTCATACTTCTGGCCGCGTAAGGGTTTACGGCGAACTATCCGGTCGGTTCGAAACGACCAGTGGTGTTCGGCAGGGATGCCCTTTGTCTCCATTCCTTTTTAACTTCGTCATGGACGAAATAATGGAGAGTGGGCTGCAAAATCTTCAGGATGTAGGGGTCGAACTAGGAGATAGTGAAAAGCTATGTGACCTAGATTACGCGGACGACGTTGTCTGCTTGTTCGAATCCACGGAACATGCTCAGCGTGCACTAGATAATCTCGCAAGAGCTGTAGCTCCATTCGGCATGCGCTTTGCACCTTCAAAGTTCAAGGTGATGTTACAAGACTGGACGTCAACGATTCCGAGCTTGATGCTCGATGGGGAGGTGCTGTCAGTTGTCGACCACTTCACCTACCTCGGTAGCTGCGTGACGACGGATGGGAGCACAGTAGTAGAGGTGAGTACGCGGATATCCAAAGCTCGAGCGGCGTACGCTGGACTGAAGCACTTGTGGCGCCGATCCGATATTTCACTGAAGTTGAAAGGTCGTGTATACTGTGCCACTGTGCGTTCAGTTTTGTTGTACGGTTGCGAAACTTGGAGTCTGCGTGCTGAAGATATTCGTCGTCTTGAGGTTTTCGACCATCGATGTTTACGTAGTATCGCTAGGATTGGGTGGAATAGCCGAGTAAGCAACGATGAGGTAAGAAAGCGAGTATTGGGTACTAATTCAGTGAACGTTTTGTCACAGCATATCCAACTTAGTAGACTTCGTTGGTTGGGGCACGTGTTACGTATGGCAAACACACGTTTACCGTACCGTGTCCTATTCTCCGCCCCTCCTAGGGAGTGGAAGAGACCACGTGGAGGTCAACAAATGACGTGGCAACGAGGAATGAGAAAATGTACGGCAGACTTAGGAAAAGTAGGTGCTTCACGTCTTCGTGGTTGGGGTCCAAAAGATCCGTCTACCAGTTGGCTGGAGACACTGAAGGATATGGCAGCGAACCGCGAACAGTGGCG
This sequence comes from Fasciola hepatica, assembly GCA_948099385.1. Lineage (NCBI taxonomy): Eukaryota > Metazoa > Platyhelminthes > Trematoda > Plagiorchiida > Fasciolidae > Fasciola > Fasciola hepatica. The sequence continues at coordinate 731,291 of CANUEZ040000126.1, read as the reverse complement.
ATCGTGTTGTCACTTTCTATCGAATCAGAATGTTTGATCGGTGTACGTTTGTACAGTTAGACTGTGTATTCCGTGTGTTGGCTACTAGGGCATTCTTTTCTTTTCCCACCCATGTAGGTCCACTCCCTGTCCATCTTGTATATTCATACTTTTTAATTCAACGTGCAACATGGTCAGAAAGGTAGTGGTCAGTGGGGCTTGCCCTACTGTTTAACGCTGTACGATGATGATGATGATGATGAGTTCATGCGATGCTCACCCAAATAAAAGTCATCTGGCATGAAATCGGAACGTGGAGTCAGGTAGTTCACACCACCAGGTTATGAAGTATTTTTATCTTTCGAGTCGATCAGTGGAGCAGATGAATCAGTCGGTTTGCAATTACTGGTGATTAACAGCGACGCTCAAGGAACGGGAGGTCATGTAAGAGTGCACTGTATTTGATGGACAGTTCATTAAAGACAGTAATCACAATAGGTTAACTGAGCCCACTAGAGCTACGCCTTTGGCATTCCACCATGAAATCAGAAAATAAATGATATGATACGACACTGTATGCGAATTTTAGCCGGAATTCCCACAACTGTTTCGGTGGTTCGATGTCAGATTATAGTAGTAATTCTGATACTAATATGCATGGCACGACGACTCTGTATCGGGTAATCGGTATATATACATATATATGTTTGTATGTATGTATGTGTATGTCTGTCTGTGTATATGTTTGTTTGTTTATACGTATGCGTATGTAATGTATGTATGTATGTATAGGTGTGCATGGGTATGTATGTGTGCAGGTAAGTGTGTGGGTATGTGTTTGCATGTGTACGAAGCCGACTGAGGAAGGGCTGAGGAGAAGTAATTACATGACAGTACTGTTCGTGATCCCCGCTCCTACCATTCCGCCTCCCCACTTTATCCCCTTTGTTTCTTTACCAAGCCGTTCTTCGTTCCTCAGTTCTTTTTCTCGGAGCCATCCGAAGATGAAGAAGTCGAACCAGAATTTGACACGTAAGTTATTACCGTATGCAACGTCGCGTATCTATGCAGATGTAGGATCCAGTAACAAATCGGGATCCACTGTTTCTATTTTATAACCACCAAAGCATAGTGTCTTCGAACTGTGTTTCCAAAATAAAAATCACAATTGCACTTATTTGATATAACTGATACTTTCTTTAAATCACCGAAGATTTTGTTACGCCCATTCTGCCCATTATTTTGACACGCTCGGTGTTACCGTTCTTCGGAAGAAAATACGTTTCTTGGTAAAGCATTTCACACTGGGTTCACTCAATTCAGCTTAGCATAACACAGTATTGGCATGTTAAAAAAACGTTTCAGAAGTTCAATTGAATTCTTGTCACTGTCGTCCCCCAGCTTTGTCCATGTCAGGTTCCGCCTAAGCTGAGTCACTTCCTAGGATAGACAAAATCAGCCAGAGTGGAAGGGAGGCAATATGTACCCCGAAAAGGTAGAAGTGCTTGATTGGACTTATGTCAAGTTTCAAGTGAGATCGGAAAACGTAATCTTCTGGGCATGTTAGTGGAATGTCATTCAATGGCTTATGTGCACTGGTCTGACTAGTGCTCATATTTTTCAGACTTGATTGCATTTATGTATTGTAGTCGCTTAAATACTTCTATTTCAGTAACACTACTACAATAAATTAGCGTCGAATTTCATTTGAATTCATCTAAACTAATACAAATAGTATACGTTCAGCCCACCGCTAAAAACTCGTCGAAGCTCCCTACTTTTGTTCCAACTGGCCCCCTAAGAGTCATCAGCGATGCATATCCCCCGAGTTCGAACTGGGACTCAAACCTAAGATGTGTGTGTGTCTATGGGTCATACAACTCGATTTGGACAATCATTAACCACGTAGAGGTTGGGGTGTCTTTAGTTGCCATCTCGCGGCGTGAACGTCAGTCGGAAGTCCGAAAAAATATTGATTACAAAAAATGTACGAAGGGGACTTCAAATAATAGGATAATGTATTTAAACACAAGAAAGCTGCACAATCATATCCTTCCGTAAATCTGACAACCTAATTGGGGAGGGGGTCTCTTGAGTCCAGCCAGGAGTTTTGACAGGCCCTACACGGCCGAGTCCATTGGTTAGAATTTCCATTCCCTTCTTCCAAGTTACATACTTGTCACCCTTGGCAATCCTGCAGCTGGTAACCGCCCTAATGAAATTTACACGCTCATGAATTCTGTCAAAGGGCAACCCTTCTGCAGTGTGGCAGACACAAAATGTGATTCGCCCAAAACTTTTCATCATCCCTTAGAAATTTACTTCTTTCCTCTGTTCTTCATGAGTCACGTTACCACTAAACTATCCTGCATGGGTCCTGACAGCTTGTTTGTTTATTTCTACGAATTGGTACAACACATTACACTACTAATTTTTATGCTGGATTAATTGACAAATTTTACTTCATTTATCGTCAAGTTTTTACCTCTTCCTTCGCACGTGGCTTCGACTTTCCTTTGATATTGAAAAAAGACGCTGTGCGCGCGGTGTGTCTGGTTCCGTTAGCTACTGTTTGATGTCTACTCAGTGTCTGAATTGTAATACACTAATGATAGGTAAAACAATACTACATGATTGATAGGGGTTGCATTCAAGTTCACTTCGACCGTACCACTACCTTCCGGAAGTTAAGCTCATTCAACCAGTAGGCTCACACCTCGTTGGACTCATTTCGGTGGTTATTTCGCAAAATCTTCAAAAGAAGGCAGAGTTGCAACGTAGCTTGATTCATGACCGAGATGATTTCATCGCATCTCAGCCTACTGCGTATTATAAAACGGTGTTTATATAGGCTCACGTAAAACACTAATGGCGGGAGATTATAGGAAACATACGGAGAAGGGACGGTGGTCACTAACATCACCGCCGTAAAGACAAGTTAACAGACGGTTCTTTCTGCTGTTACGGTAAAGGTTTCCATCGATGGATGGCAATATCGCAATACCACTCGATCCAAAGCGAAATAAATTTCAATCTGAAAAGAAAATCGACAGTTTTTTTATTACTTGCTTGCGCATGAGCGCAGCGGAAAAGATATACCCCATAGCCCCAAAGGCCCACAATACTGTTAAGGATAATCAACTAACAGACCCTAAGGTTTGGAGTACTGGAGAGCCACATAAGGTCTCAAAAGATCATGTGTGGTAACGAGCCGGACGACAATGGATTACTCTCCCCCCATTTCAGATGAACCGGTGATGACAGGGATTCAAATCTCTGGCCTCTGAGATGGGAAGCAAACGCTCTAAACCGTTCGAACACCACTGGAAGGTATAAACAAAAATCATTTTTAGTTTGAATGCAAGTAACCCACTGGCTGTGACACCGAGCCGTGTCTCCTAGTATCTCTACCTACCCAGTAGACGTGTCTCATGAACCTCACTACCAGTTTGACGTCCTACACTCAGTCAAGCATACTGGCTCTGCTAGATGAGGCATATATATGTGTCAATGCCTATCTGATTCATTTACAATAGTTGCTGTCTTCAGTTTCTGTTTCCTATATGCGACCAAATAAGTGGAGTGGCAGTACAACAGGGCTTCATGCTTTTTAAAACAAGTTACTGTGTATTTTCTGTGGCATTGTAAGATTTTTCACGGGATCTGGGTATTCAACAAGATAGAATCGAAACCCCCGGATTGAGCACAGGAATTTCGGACAAGTTGTATGCTTTTCCCAGTGCTTCACCAAAAGTTCGTTCGGTTGGTTTCACTCTGTTCGCCGATAGTATTTTGGGAGTATGAACTAACCACCTCGCGCTGCACCTTCGCTACGAAAGTCAACTGGCTTGCGTCTCGTCCGGTTCTGGATTTATCTTTCAAGGGTCCAGGGCACGCTGCAGCAGCCAGACCAGTTCTGTATAGTTCGGAAACATGGACACTGTGGCGGAGGAATACGAAGATTATCGCTATTCGAACATCGATTTCTTCGTAGCATTGTTCGATTTTGGTGGGAACACCGTATGAGCAATGCCGAGGTTCAACGGAGAGTCGTAGGTTCACGAATCAAATCGTCTGATGAAACACTCAGGTTCACTAGTCCAAGTTGGTTGGGGCACCTGTTGCGCACGTCCCCTGACGGAATTCCTCCGCGCGTAGTGTTTGCTGAGGTGGGTAATGGTTGGAAGATAAGTAAGGTTGTCTAGTTCATGACGTTAAAAAAAGGTTTGCAAAACCTAACCAGTGGGCTTAGCCAAGTAGGACGTGCTAAACTTCCTGAGTGGGGTTCAAAAGACCCTCCCTCTGTGTTTGGATACACTGGAGGAAGTGGCTAAGTATCGCGATCATTGGTGCTCTTGTATCCACAAACTATATTTATCGACTATGTATCAATATTTCTAGTTTTCCTATTACTCCCTCCATATTCTTCTGCTTTTTCATTATTTCCGATTGAGGTTGCCGCTAGGAGATAGCAACTAAAGCCACCGCACCAACTGCACGGTTAATGGTTGTCTGAACTGAACCGAAGCTCTCGGGGATCCGGTCGGACCGGGGTATGCTGGCGGCCTTTCGAGAACTTTTAACGGGTAGAGCTTGGATGCTGATGGATGCGGCGCAAAAAGCCCGCAGGAAGTGAAGCGGGCCGCCGCGAGGGACGCCCTGATCGCAGATTTTGACACTCCGATCGGCCGTCAGGATGCGACTCGGCGGTTCAAGGTCGTCCATATGAAGGTTGTTGCGGGCCCAGTGATGCATGCCGTCGCGCTCCGTTTACTCCTGGGCCGTGCGTTGCCCACGCTGGATGAGACGTTACTAGCTGAACTGTTGGCTGACTGGTTTGTGGATAGTCTGCGGGAGCTCTTTCTGGGAATGGTCCGCATCGCCCGTATTGGCCGTACCATGTATGGGTTTCAGCTTGCGGACGCGGCTCGTGGTCTGGTCATTCTTGGCCTCTGGTAAGTACGATCCTTGTTAAAGATTCAACCATGAACAAGGAAGCTCTGGAGAAAATATCAGGACCGAAAATACTGAGCCCGAAAAACAAAACAGCGAAGGCCGAAAAGCCGGTAGAAACCCGTTGTCTCTTGTGAAAATGTGGGACTTTTTTGTTGTGAACATCCTGAACGCCAGCAGGACGACGCGGGAAGCGAAGACGTCCCGACTGGTACTGCCGTTGTTGGAGCGCCAGACTATGAACCAATCCAAGCACCAGATGTAACCATTGACAAAAGTGATGCTTGCCTAGTTGAGGCAAATGGAGTTGATCTCCCTGTTGGAGCGATTGCCGGACGATATAGTCCAACCATGTGCAACTCCGATGGAGACTGTCGACTGCTGTATATTGAACAATGGTGAAGCGGTGAAACACATGGTTCTCAGTGACATCGAAGTGATTAGGCACGATTTTGTGGTGACGTGCGACAATAGTTGAGCAATTCTGTATGCACTATGCTCAGTACTCGATATCCGCTGTTACCATCTCGAAACAAGACTCGTGTTTATCATGGATCAGACAAAGCACATCACCGGGGGAGTTGTGGGGTTGATGACACCACCGTCACGAACGAGTATTAGAGGATATACATCTGGAGTGAGGAAGATTTGAAGGCAGTCTACAGAACTGGGATCATTTTTGTCAGGAGTGTGGTGGAGTACGCATACTACTTACGGAATGAGTAGCTAATTGCTCAAATCACCAATGAACAGTTATGGCGAGACAATGGATATGAGTACGTTACACCGACTGAATGCAACAAAATACCGAAAAGCATACAAACCAAATGATGATATCCCTGTTCGGGTTAGGACTGTGTTCATATGGACTGGTTATCGAGGTTGCAAATAAGTAGTTTTGTTACGCTGGATTGATTTTGTCGATGTCCAAATGAAAGGATTGCAGTAGACAAACTTTTCACCGGACACATCTTGTGGATTATAGCAGTGGTGCCTGTGTAAGTTACTCAGAACATCTGAGTGCACTTCAGGCCTGTATCAATCAAGCCTAACACAGTTCACTATCGTGGGTTCTACTTCAAAATACCTGATCCGTTCAAGTCGAAGTTGCTCATGGTCTGTATCGAAGAAAATCATTTGACTGGGTAACCTTTTCCTACTTAATAGCGAGATTCATAATAGTCGCTGTGCGGACAGTAGACTTCGACTTCCCCAGATTTCAAGGATGAAAATCCCGTCCCTTCTGTGAAATAAATCACCGATGGTAATATGTATTCTTGTAGTGTTTTCACGGTAGTACAGTGTGGTACCACTCCAACTAGTGTCTAGATCAGTAATACTCACAGTACTGCATGGGCTGTTACATGTATGTGAAGTGTACATCATTTATATCATCTGAGTGACTAGACTTCACTGGGAAGGTGGATATCGGGTGACGTATCTGCGTAAATACAGAAGGTGCCTTGGGCTTTTGCCAACCTCAATCATCTGTGGCGTCGACGGGATTTCTTTATTTGCCTCAACGGTAGAGTGTGTGCTGCAACAGCTAGACCAGGTCTTGTGCAGGGTTCAAGAATATGGTCACCGTGAGTAGAGGGTATAAGTGGATTATTGCTGTTTGAAAACCGATTTCTTCGTAGAATTGTTTGAGTCTGATGGGAACGCCGAATCAGCAGTACTGCAGAAAGGTGCACAAAAAAATTAAAAACGAAAACCTCAAAGTTCGCCAGACAAAGGTGGTACCAATATTCTTTTTATGAATGCCCTCGAATAGACATTTTTAGTGTGCTATGTTTGACAGGTTGGATAGTCGCATGTTTTACGTACGCGACTGACAAGATTAAAAGAAATGCTTGCATCTCGCAATTTATGTCTTCTATCTGTTTTGATGAACTGGATCAAGGGGACCCAATGTTTCAAGTTTCAAAATATTGATATGAAAGAAATTTCAGACCTAACCGGTTACTTGACCGTGTAGGTCGTTTTAGCTGCTAAAGCATGAGTGTAATGGAAGGGGTATACTCCATAGTCCCAGAGGCGCATTGTACTGTTTGAGATAGCCGGCAACCAAATACTGAGACTTATAGTGGAGAATAACAAGAGGTTCGATAGGTTAATTGTTGCAACGGTCCGGGCGACAGTGGATTACTAACTGCCATGAAAATGACCGGCGATCTCGCGATCCGAACCTCTGACCTCCGTGGTGATGAACAAACGCTCTAAGCCATTTGACCACCACCGGTACAGGTGTTTATGACCTCAGAGGTAAGGATTTCGAACCTCATCATCGACAACCTCATTAGCGGTGGACAGTATTCCGCTTATCCGCCGTTTGTTACGCTGCCTGACCTATTAGAATCATATGTGGTGCACCACCCAGGGTCACCACTGTCGGTTATCCCCAGTGGTACATTGGGTCATCAAGGCTGTGGGGCCTTCCCGTTTCGCCGGAATCATGCACACGTGTGGAATAAAATCGGTGGTTGGAGTCCTATAGATCCACCCACTCAATTGTCAAATATATCGGAGAATGCGGTTAGATGTTGCTGGGAATGTCGAATTCCATTCTGTGATCTCAATTGACGACCAGTGCACTTAACTTTCGTTTCAAGCTTGTAACGATGCAGCCCACAATGACAAATCAGACGACGGCAACATAACACGCCAAAGTAACAGTGTCTTTCCAGGGATTAGCAGCACGGTATTTAAATCGAAAGTGGGACATTCCCGAATTCGAGCGTCCATTCCTGTTCATATTCAGTCAAGCCGATTTGGTTGATTAGACGTCTACCAGACTGATTGCTGATCATTGACCCAATCTGCGTCGGACTGCAGATAGCCTGGTGTGCCCGAACTGATTAGCAGCTTGTTTCGGGGAAGATTTTTCTCGACTTCCTAACAGGTGCCGCATCCAATATCGCGCTCTTGTGTTCACACTATTTCTTCATCTATTTTAGACTATTGTTTATGGCTCTTTGCTTACTTTTTTCTCATCCTTGATTGTTTTAACTTATGAATGAGACTCATACTTGGAGGTAGCAGTCAGAACCGCTGCATCCGGCTCATGGGTGATGGTTGTGTAAACCGTTAATGATATCGAAGACTAGCGTTGTACAGTTTACAAAAATGGGTTTCGCACTGGGTTTTGCATTGCTCGGTTTTCTTCTAATCAAGTGTAGCATCCATGATCTCTCAAAGATAATTCAGTTTGATCAGTCCATTCGGCTCTTTTGATCCACACGATGCTGGGTCACTCTCGGCGGAGTAGTAAACCTCTATCACATCTGAGGTGCCAAGTTCGAATCCAGTGACTGATAACCACATAGGTGCTAAACGACAATCCCCCATCGTTCGGCTGGTTACCCCACCTAACCTATTGGGGCTTTATGCGGTTCTCCATTTATAGTTTCTGGATCATTGTTGTCAGCCCTCCGTGACAGGGCCGTATCCCTGAAACTATGGTATATCATCCTACAAGGGCAGTCACGCATAAGTTGAGATTAAAATTTTTCCAATATTCACACACACACCGTATGTCATGTGGTAGGTTTTCTTTTCCGTCACCTTGAACATTTCACTTCTCTACCAGGATTCCTTCCTTCAACGTCTCAGTGAGTTTCGATCTGAATTGGGATGTGGCTGAGTCAGTTTTCTGCTATTTTGTTCTGCGAATTTTTTTGTTGAAAGTTATACTTTGTTGGATTTTCTTTACACATTTGGGTTCCATTACGGGGCTAACTTTACAGTGCATTCCGGGCTGTAGTATGAGTTTGAATAATAAACGATAATGATCTTTGCATGCATGGATCGTTTATGTTCATATTGTTTGATTTGAATGGCACACTGGTAATTTGAACAATACATTGCACCGTATAATTTCTACTACGTGAAAATTCACGTCTGGCTCATGATTTAAATGTAAAAAGCATACGTATGAAGAACCTCCCGAAACTTGTTCACATTCTTATTTCCCTTTTGCAACAGTTTTTTTAAAATTACACACGAAGTGACTTGCAATGAAAAATTTAAACCCCATAGTTCGTAAACATGGTATAAGAGGAGTTATAGAAAACATTCACGTTAGAACCAGTCTTTTGATTCCGCCTTTGAAGAGAGAAAGGTTGTAGGTGGGTGAAAAGACAGAGAGGGGAAGGGTGTTCCCTGACTTGACCGTCCGGGGGAAAAAGGAAACCGAAAAACCGAGGTCCGAGATGGAGCGACAGAAACCAGAATGGGATGACTAGGTGCCTGTGCTCAGGATTAGCGTTTACAACTAATGGAAATAGCAACAACCGAGGCAAGCTCGGAGGAGCAAAGCCCAAAATAAAAGCGGTAGAATAGGGACAATGAAGCAACTGTCTGGTGATAGGCAAGCGACTGCAAATTGAATATTAAAGCCGGGTCATCTACTAGACAAATGGCTTTACATTGAACCCGTCCGAGAACAGATGATTAAGAAGACGAAGCTCCACCCCACACGTGATAGTAGTATTCAAGAGTAGGACGAATTTGAGATTTCTACTCCAAGAGGAGATGGGCTGGTTTGAAGAAACGTCTGGCGCAGAATAGAAAACCAATCTTGCGCGAAGCACGAAAAGCAAGCTGACATATGTATGAAGACCAGAATAGAGAGAAGACTATCGAAAGACCCAGGAAAGGCATCGAGTCGAAGGGACGGAGGGGAACCGAATCAAAATTTACGTGTAGAGGAAAGGAATGGTGTCTAAAATTCAGAGGTGTTTTAAAAGCATTGCAGAGAACACGATTTTGAGAGCCCCAAGAGTGGCTCTGTCCAAAGTTTGAATTGAGCACAACGGTCACGGTCGATGTTAGCGGTGGTATGGCGGGAAGTGGGATACGGAACGGAGTAGTGTAGGGGGGATCGTCAACAAAAACGTGGATGGGGTTGAAAGTGGTGGATAAGATATCATTATTGAAAAGCAGAAGGGGGGGGGGAGGAGGGTAAAAGTACAGAACCTTGTGGAACATCAGCGTTCATGGGGAAAGGCTGTGATGGAATCCCATCGACCCAAACGGAGGTGGTCTGGTTACTGGTAAAACTCTACGTCCGCAAAACAAAAGCTGGAAGAAATGCCAAAGTGGGCAATTTAGACCGTAAACCTTTGTGCCAGACACGATCGCAAGCCTTTGATATATCTAGTGGGACCAGGTGTGTTTCTCCGTGGTTATCAAGTGCCACTGACCAGGAGTGCGAGGCCGTAGCTAGTAGATCACCTGTGGAACGACGAGGTCAGAACGCGTATTGATGATCGCTTAGCAGTTCTTCACGTTGGACGAACGATTGCAACTGGTGGGAAATTATGGTCTCCATGAATATTCGTTCGGGTCGGAGGAGTGGCCGTGTTTGGGAATAGGAAAAATTACGGGTTCTTCCCATGCGGTGAGGAACGTACCAGAATGGAGAGAAAGACAAAAGGCTAACGTAAAAGTGGTGGTAGCTCTGAGGTACACATTTTCCGGACAATGGGCGGAACACCGTCCGTATCAGGTAGTTTATTTTGGTCGAGTGATTTTAAGGTTTGACTGACCTTTCTGGTTCTGTTAGGGGAAATAAAAGAGCGGCTAGTAAGAGTGGTTGGAAGCGGAAAAACAGAAGAGTTGGGTAAAGTGGAATTAAAGGCAAACCGGGAAGCAAAACCTCGGCTTTCTCATGGGGTTCACAGACTAAGGAGCCGGAGGAGTTGAGTGGGGAGAAATGGGAGGGGTGAGAATTACGGGAAACAGCTTTGGCGAGAGATGAAAATGATCGGCTATCAACAGGGGAAGAAGCTAGACGTTGGGCTTTGTGGCGGGTGAGACGATCCTTGGCTTTCTGAATGGAAAACGAACGTTTGTTTTTGGTCTGCACGAGGAGACTATGAGATTGGGGAGCGGCACCACCGTCTGGATGCTAACTTCTTTAAATGCACAGCACGATTGAAGGCTTGGATAGGTCACTCAAGAGAACGTAGTTTGCCGGGTTTGAAAAGCGTAGGGTAATAACATCGTCATGGAGGACAGTCTTAGTAAAGTTCGAAACAGGAAGGAAAATCAGACGTGAAGGAGCAATCACCCCAGGGTTAAGAGGCCAGGAAACCACTAACTTACTTTTACTTTTACGCGAATATCTGAGTGAGGATAAGGCTGCTGCATGATTCTCGCGGATCATTGCTGACTAAGTGCGATGTTTGGAAGCGAGTTAGGTGCAGAGCTGCACCCAGTTTTTTTTCCCTTTGTCGGGCACCATAGACCGGCCGTAAGCCTAGACGCTGTGTTCCCGACAGTGCTTGTCCAAGTTTTCAGCTTGCCACCAAGGCGACAGTGCCATTCGAGAGAGGGTTGGAGAAGTACTCTGTTTATTTAGTCAGGTCACCTTAGGGTATAACTCAGTTACCACAGTCGGCAACGTTAGAGAAAGACGGAGGGTTCGTAGATTTCGGGGCATCATCTCCTAACCTTGTCGCTGGATACTCTGTGGTACCATTTCGCTTTTAAAATAAACCACAGGCGCCAATGACCAGACATTTCTAAATTTGTAGTATATTATACTCTCAGTGGTCAGTTTTCACAATCGGAGCTGAGTACGGCGCTGACAGCGGCATGTATCCCAGTCCGAAAAGTGATTTTGCCGAGCCCACACCGCACGTTGCAGCTGGAGGAATGCCTTCCTAATGCTGTCAATCTTCGGTTTACTTTATCCTTCGGTTGACCATTCGAGAATAATGCTGAACCTAGGTACTTGGTTGATAAAACCTATTCAATTGGTCGGCCATTGACGGACAGCTGTTGAGCTGACGGATTTCGGTAAGTTAAAAAACCCAGTTTTCGCTATATTCGCATTCAGCCCAATGAACTTGACTACGAGTTGGATTCGATCGAGGATTGGTTGAAGCGTGGCGGGAGAGTCTCCTGACACAACAATGTCATCCGCAAACTCTAGGTCCTAGATGAGCAACTCGTGATTCAGCTGTATACTGGAGTGGCCAGTCAGTGCCTGACTCATTGTTCAGTTGTTGACTGAGTTGAGCAGTGCAGCCCTTTCGGACTTCGGTCGTGAACGCAAACTTCGAAGATTCTTCGCCATACATACAGAATTGTATTCCTCTCAGAAGCCCCGCGAGTTTGTCAGGTATCCCATCAGATTCCATTAATTACCAGAGACACTCCCGGTTAGCCGAGTCGAAAACAGCCCGAAAGTCGGTGAAATGGTCAGTGGTTGGCTGCTGCGACTTGTAGCCGTGCTACCGTGTTCGACGCAGTGTGGAAACTTCATATATACAGCTTCTACGACAGTGCTCATTTCCTTGATCTGGTCGGTTGCGGCGGTCTCTCGCAGCTGAGAAGAGGTTAAGTAGCAGAACGCAGAAAATCTTTGTATCCACGTCGATGAAGCTGATTCCCTGGTAGTTCCCACGCACGGCCCTATCCCCTTTACTGGAAATGGGAAGCGGAATAGACGTATCCTAGCCAGTCGAGAAGACTTCTTGTTTTATTGATCTAAACAGGCTCTATTGTCTGTTGGTTAATGAAGAAAAGCAGTATTTATGGACTTCTGTCGGTATGTTATCATCTCCAGCAGCTCCTATTGTTTAGCTGGTTGATGACCCTGTCTGGGGTGTGCAACTGTACGGCTATGGAAGTACTGAAGGTTACGTGACCGTCTGCGTCGCGCTGAAGTGACCAGTGCTTGCAACGCCTATCCGATGCATTGCAAGTGAGGCGGAATATCTTTTCGAATTCACCAATTTCCGGTGCGATCTCCACTTTTCCGCTCCTCCTATCCAGTACCGCTTATGATCAGCTCTGGCCGACCTTGAGACCTCTCGTTGCTATCTATGGCGTTCGCTTCTTCCTGGTAGCGGAGCTTTGTGTGCTTTGACTGGCATTTCGACCGTGCTCTCAGAGATTCGGTGTTTTAGACGTCTTTCGGTTTTCCGTAGTTCCTTCAAAGCGGCTTTCCATAGCTCCGTCCACTGTCCTACTGGAGTTGCATGCGATGGTACATCAGTTGTAGTGGGGAATTGGGTTGAAATCTCGCGTAACAGTGCTTGGCATTTTCAGGGCTACAACGTTTATTCGGGCCTGTGGAGAAGCCTTAAGGCGCGTGGTTAAATGGATTATGAAGCGCGCATGCAGGAGGACGTGGTCCATACCGTTTTTGTATCCCGTCAAGGTTGTCGCGGAATCCATATTTTGTTTCGTTGTGTGCCGCATTGGTTGGACCATAAACCGCAATCTTCCTCAAATTCTGCTGGGATCCCTTAAAGCTTGCCAAAGCAAGTCTTCCGGAAGTCGGTCCCTCAGCTGCCATTGCGCCGTTGGCTTTATTACTAAGGCTTAACGCAGCGCCATTTAGTCTGGAGTTGTCTGTCGGACCACTATGATAGAACCAGTAAGCTGTTTGTTTTCCTGGGACGCGCCGAGTACCAGAGTTAGGCAGGCGGACTTCCGAGAGGCAAGCTTTGTCGTTGTTATAGTCGTGTAGCGTCCTCATTGTGAAACCTTGACTACCCAGGTCCATTAGGGTTCTTGCACTAACAAGCTGTATACGGTTGTTTCCTTCAGTTGATTATTCCAGCCCGTTGTCTTGGCACCTCGACCGTATGACAAAAACGCAAGTTTCCGAAATTATTCATGAAGATTCTCGGGAATATGAAACGAGGCGGTATCCCTAGCATCGTTCAGGACTGTTGTACTACTCCTTTCCCCAATCCGGAGTAGGGGAAAGGTTGACGGTTCCTCTTGCGGCATTTTGTTTGATGATGCACCCCTGGCCTTTGCGCATTCAAGTGCAGGTTGCAAGGCAGCAGACTTATTCCAGACGCGCCGGCGGCCTATTGGGCAGTTCACTCGACTCTCCCGGGAAACCTTATTGGGTAGATGGAATAGGAAAAAAGGACTGTGACCTTATCTGGTAGCGGATGGCGTTCGCCACATCGCAGTGCTATCCACAAACGTATGCGATGTTCTATATCGGAGAATGGTTGCCAGACAAAAACTCACCACTTCGTCGAGCACTGCTACTGATAGTCCGCGACTGCTTATTTGGTGACCCTGAGTTAACCTTATTCACAACTTACCGCCAAAATGGTGACTAATACCCTATCCGAGACCCGGAAACGTGCCCGGTAGCATACAGCTTTGGTTTGTCTCCATTTTATGGTGTTTGAACCATGTCTGATTCTAGAAAAACCCACAGTCTTCGAAATTGATTCACTAATCAATGTGGCAAACCCATAGACGCAATGCAATTCTCCCTCCTTCAGCGCCAGTAAGAGTGTAAGAAGACGTTCGAATGCGACTTATGAACGTGTCTTCTGAGGTTACACAGCGATTTACCAACAAAATCCCGTCTATCGAATGAACAGAGAAGACTCGAGTCGGTGGTCAGATACGAGGGTGTATTCTTTGCATAGTGGTACCGAAACGGTACCGATACTAGAAATACACGATTGCAAACGAACGCTACGGCGAAGCGAAAAGCAAACCGAGTGCGTGTACAGCCGCCGGGAAACCGAGAGTAAAAGTGATTCAAAAGCGGAGTCAACAGAAACCTCGGGAAGGTCATTTCAGTTAAACATGCGCAACCGAACAAAACGCTGGAATCGAAACCAAGCATCAGAAAAGATCGTAGAGAAAATAAATGGAAAATTTTGTCCAGAAAATAGTCATTTTCTTAGCGCGATCGGGGCTACTACAAGTGTATGCGCCACTGGTTGCCTGTCGACTGTTTCTTCTCGTTCTCTCCCATCCTATCAGCCCTTTTCTTCCCAATCTTCACCATTGTTTGTGTGCTGTTTGTGACCACAGCTCAGCCGTGTTTGGTTCAGTTTGATTCACTTTGGTTTGATGTGGTCTAACTTGGTTTGCTCTGGCGTTGTGAGCTAACACATGGGAGTGGTTATATATATATATATATATATATATATATATATATATATATATATATATATATATATATAGATATAGATATATATATCACCGGACTGAGAACAAACATGGTAACAGCGCAACAAAAACCGAAAAAAATACAAAATGTGGGGGATTCAAAGTCAACGTAAAGACTACACCTAATAGTGGTACTGTGCCTCGGCTATAAATCACACTCTGCCTCCGACCAACTCACCTCTGCTCGTCTCTTCTGTTTCTTTTTGCCAGAGATCTGCCAATGTACGATCGAAATTGCGTTGGTCATCTGGAGTTCGGTCGACCTGTTCGTGCTGACCCATACGCGGACACGTGAAATATGCGATGATAGTCCGCTCGGGTCTGTGTACACGCGAATGCCAATGGTTTTGCGCGCACCGTCCACTTAACTGAACGTCCTACTCATATAATCAAGTAAGTACATCTGTTCCTTCATCTTGTTAGTTGTCATCATGCAGTGTCAGTGCTTAACTCATTATCTGAAATCCATGGATGCACAATGCAGTTATAGATAAGCATCAACACTACATATCCATCGAATCTGAACTGTCATACGAGATTGGGTGTACCATTCGTAGGCTATCCACCGACTAACCGATCGCGGTGTGACTGGGGAGTTCCAGACGTTTAAAACCAATGAGGTTAAGGTGATGTATCCTGTAATGTTGATAGGAAGCGATAGAGCTATTTAAAACCGACCACGAGAGCCTGATGATTAACTTAGGGTACTCGAAATCGTGTCCCTAATATTAAGGTACGAGTTAGGACTCAGTGGTCCAGTTGTTCAGTTGTTTTAGCCCTTAAACTCGCACCTTCATACTTTAGATTCGGTTCGGACCTCGAATCTTTATGGAGTCGAAAGTGAAAAAAATCAAATTATGATTAGCTCGAATGTGAGTGCTCAACTTCCCGCAACACCTGGCCGTGCCATCTTGTCTCCAACCGCCCATTAGGCGAATCTTACTCTACTCGTAGACTTAATGTCTACTGGTTTGGGCTTCCATATCTTTTTGCCCTACCCTCCAATCAATATCTTCCCCGGAGACCAATTCACACCGAAAGAGTCTATCGGTGGCATGTACAACACATGCTCCAACGGTCCTAACCTGTTTATATGAAACGTTTGGTCTTGAGACTGAATTCTACTTCTCTGTGCCGTATGCCTAACCTTAGCATCGTTGACGCGGTGTTCTCACGATATTCGATAAACAGCGCGAAGACATTGGTGCTTAGCTACTTAGTATTCGGGTAACGGCCATGTTGCTGAGCCGTGTAGTAGGACTGACTACAGCAGTGTACACTCGACCCTTGATATACAATAGGATGTCACACTGACGCCACAAATGGTTCAAATTTGCTAAAGCTAAATGTGCCTTTCGCATACGCGACGACTTTTGAACCGATATCCGACCATCAGGTGAGATGTAACTGTGGAGTTGGCGGAAATTATCCACATTCTCTGTTGAGATAATGTTAGATTAACTCAGTTCTATAGCAGCACTATGTACTTACAAGGTGTAAAACTCATCCCAAAATTGCTACACTGTATTTCAGATTTCCTAGATTTTGGTTGGTTGTCGGTCCCGGTTAGAGAATTTGAGCCGGTAACGGGAAATTGTTTGGCATGTTTGTACTCTAGGAATAATGCAAGAGTGACTCCGAAGTGTTTGTTTCATATTGGGGATTTTGAAATCAGTACTTTCCTTGCTTGGTAACCAAATTCCTCCGTGATTTGTACCGCTTTCGTTTTCGAAATTTGTGGTCTGTTATAGTCAGTAGCAAGACTAAAACCCTTGCGAGTCAGTTCAACTGCTGCTGGTCTGGTAAAACTATGACAATGTTTTCTCTTTGGATTGTTTTTCCTGCTCATCGATGACTCGAGTTATTTACTTCATATGTTTCGTCTTATCTCACCTTACAGGTGCTTTCCTTGCTCCCCGTTCGCGACCACGTTCGACCAGGCTGTGACGTCACTCGCTTATTGACCCATTCCTGTTGCTCTTTCAGACATTGTAACGCTTGACTCACTAACCACTGCTGTGTATTTTATATCTGCTTACTGTCGTTTATTGATTGGTGCAATTGCATCTCACTTCTGTCATCACTCTTATTTTGCCTCGTTGCTCGCAATCGTTACCAATTTCTATCACCAGCTCCAGTTGATCGTTTAATTAATATGGTAGCTTTAGATCAGCATGACTATGTTCCAGTGAGGCGAGAGACTGTTGCAGAAGACCCGTCGTCGGTCGTTTTTGGCATATTGAAGTGCGTCTTGGATAGTGATCTATGGTTCTGACCATAACTGTAAATGTACCAGACTGTGGTGCATTGGTTGAGTGACTCGTAGAAGACGAACCTTGAATCCTTAGTCAGAGTACGCGAAGCCGTTAATCTGCATGTGCTACAGAGAATCACAGTCCACAGCCAAGGAATACATACCTCAATTTGTGGAAAATTCAGCCACAATGTGCAGGTCAATCAGTGAAGATCGAAACCCGTTGGTTTCCCTCATAGTATACGATGGATCACCATATCTGGCAGTGCCACTGTCTATTTCGCCGCGCCAATAGTGTTGTCTTTGGTCCATTTTGACGGGACTAGTTTTTGCTCTTCTCAGGCGTTTGCCGATGCATGGAAAGAGGCACTCTAAGGGCCAATGTTTCAAGTCCTTCGAAAGTACTGCAACCTATGCTCCAACACCCATTCACAATTGCCTTTCGGTCTTCGGGATAAAAGGACAAGGAAGTGACAGTTCGTTTGCATCACCCTTACCATGCTCCTCTATACAGCATCATATCCAAGACCAGAGGGTGGCTATCGAGGTCTTGATTACACAAGGCGGTAATCCAGTTGTGATTTTAATCTTGATTGGCTAACAAGATAGTGTACGGCTCGCGACTAAGAAACACGCATCCTAGCAAATAATAGCTATATTTTATTAGTCGGTAGGTTTCTACCAGATACCGCGAATCCGGACAACTCTTTTGAAATGAGTGGTAGATGCTGAGTCACGATCAGTGTTTAGCTCAGGCGACCGATCAACACAGACGAGTGTCCTCGTACAATATGCTCATGAACAGCAACGTCTGAGTAATATGTTATCTTCCTACGAAAAATTCATCTTTTCCTGTATTTCACTTTCTACTCCGGGAGGCGCTTGTTTGAGGTTAAAAATCCCTTGAAGTGATCTGTTGGAACGAATAAAATCAATGGACAACGAGAGTGGCCATCACTTGCGGCTTCATTTGCACCATAAACTTCATCACAACAGGATGATCGATAAGGGAAATCATATTTCGGTATGTTCTACTCGCTTATTATCGCTTATACTTGTGAACTGATATATAACAAAGGTTTGATAGTTTCGATCGGTCAGTAATCTGCTCTGGTCTTATTTTTCTCTTGATTATATGGTGGTTAATTTCGAGGGGAATAGTCAGTGACGTTAGGAGTTGAAATCAAAGTAAAATTCCACCACATTTATCCACACTAGTCGCTTAAGATCCCCAAGAAACCGAAACGGAGTTTGATCACACCACATAGCTTGCGTAAAAGATATTCACTGATTGTTAGATCTGAAAAGAACGGTATTCACATAGATATCCCTAATGGTCGTTTAGAAGGAGTTTTTTTTGATTTGTTGTTGATTTTACACAGTCTAAGACATTCAAGAGCAGGAAGCAATTAAGATGGGATGCGCGAATTCGACTGACTTAGTTATTGCAGTTGTGACGGTGGGCGGAGTGGATCTAGAGTGATGACACAAAACGATGAGTGAGCGTGATTGTGCATACAATAGACGGAAAAGTTTCCGCGGAACACTAAAGCTCATATTGCTGTTGCAGCAATCTTTCAAAAGCATTCTGCATACGAGCTCCGAGGGAAAATTATGAATCAAATGGTTCATTGTAATGCGTCGGATTACCAAAAACACGGAATCAATCCAGGCTGAGAAAAACAAACGATGCTCCATGAACTTCTCGAGGCTTTTTTCTTTTTTATCCAATGAAGGGAAACACGAAACAAGAGATGTGTTCACGGGGCGCATGATTCTGTCCTGTACTGAGTTTTTGTGAGGTTTGACAAAAATACCAGAATAATCATCGAAGTGTTTCTAAGTCAATGCCGACAAAATACTGCACCGTGAAACAGTGTTGCTTGTGCAGTGGGATATTCAGTAAGTGATCGTTCCAGCACGGTAATTACATGGAAACCGGAAAAGTCCGTCCTAACTGCCTTTACTGGGGTTTCATAACTCATAAAAGACAACTCGGCGACCAAGTAGCAAATCTGAAGATGGTAATTCTTATTAGAAAAGGGTTCAGAGTGTGCATCATGATGACCATCTTACAAAGGCAACGCTCAAATAACCATTGGAAGCCATGGAAAATCTATGCACCTGTTTCATCCTAGTCGGGAGTCATTAGCGTTTTATGTCCACGGAGTCCCAGCTGGGATTCAAACCTGAGTTAAAAGGTTTTTAGTCACGTACATTTTCTCCAGGTTATGCATCTCGGTTCTCAATGGCAGATTTAGTGCAAGTTGAGTTGATCCTAAGTTTGCGAGTCGTCCGCTTCCGTGGATTACTTACCCACACTTTGTTACCACCAACTTTCTGCGGGATGTTGTGCATTTACAAAGGGGCTTCTGAAACTTGGCATAGTGATACTACTGGTGATCAACTCAAACTATAGAGACATTTGAAATTCACCTGAATGCCTCGTTGAATTGATTGCGACGATTTAGATTCAAGGTGACAAAGAAGTCAAAAGTCCGGGGTTTATATTTTCGAGGTCGAACTGTGTTTAGAAATTCCTCTTGAATTAGAACTAGAGAAGCTGCATTGATTCGACAAATCGTTCATGTGAAGCTAGCGCTAGTGGATGTGACCGCTGCTAATTTCGGTATTGTGAGGTTGTTTTCAGGGACTATTTTCGATGTTGAAACTCTGTAGGACACCTCAAAATCATCATTACATTTGATTCTGTGTCTGTAGTGTGCTGCACGACTACTCATCTTTCCGGTGAAATTCAGAAAAAAAACATGAATTTTAAGGAAGTGTTTCGCTAATCGGATATCAAGAACACGTTAGTGCATAAATTAGCGAATATTCATTGACCTGGAAGCATTCACGGCAGTCTACACGAGATGAGATTATCACATCCAGAACTATTGGGTCTACTGGGATGGAAGTGTGTCCTAAGCAAAAGTAAACGGCTAGTGATATTCTGATGCGGCAACACACGGACGGAGTGGACGCACTTTGAGTGGTCAGAAAATACTTAATGATGATCGATCAAATTGATAGATGTTTGACTAAATACGGATGGAATTCGGATAGCGACATCCCAGGTTAGATTCCTGCTACTATCGATCACTTCCGCATTTGATAACCTTCGATTAGCCGCAACCCCATTCAGAAGGACTGTGCAGAGTTGCATGATGACTAAACGAAGTACAAGAATACGTTTAAGTATCACGCGAAATACCTTAGGTAGTGTCAGTTAACACACCGGTTCGTTAAAATCAACGATATCTTCAAATATTCCCATGGGGACATCAAGTTGTCTCACAATTTCCGGTATTCACATCCATTGAGGATTTTTGAGGTATATAATTTGTTCAGAATATTCAAGAGATAACAGTTATTTTCCACAGATGTACTACCGTTTTCATGAGACTACAAGTTGGTTTTCTTTGGGGAAAATATCTTTTCGATGCATAGGTATTTGAATTCAATAAGAGGAATGTAACTAAAATACTATGAATTGTTTGCCATTGTGGATAATGAATCATTTCGTCTAAAACTGTCTTCTCTGTCATGGAGAGAATTATTGGTTGTCATTTGAAGAAAATAATAATAGCCCCCGGACACCATTGGTTCACGTTAATAAACCTGGATGGATGAATGTTCTTGTAACACACATTTACAATGATTCAACAATGAACATACTGGTAGCTGTTACAGTGCAGTCCGGTAAGGCTTGGAAAGTGTGAACATCCCTCGTGTGCACGGCTACGACAGTGACTACGTACAAGATCACCGATGCGGTTGTACTTCTCTTTTCCTGCTGTTTACTGCTGATTAAACAGCAGTCTTTACTAGATAGACAGCCGTAGGACGTTCAGAACTGGGCATTACCACGATCTGATTTACTGTAAGTGAATATAATAAATGAAAAAAAACGTTATTCAATATAAAATACTTGTAAACTTTTAAACTGATTGATACGAGACGATAAAGTAGAGGGATGTTTTCATGTTACCCAAAATCGGAAGATCCAAACAACTCACAATTTGGGTAATTATTCTACTTATCTTCGTGATTTAGTAGACCACAACTCGACGACTGTGTTCATTACGATTTGCGGCTGAATGGCCATATGTTTGAAGAAAAGTAAATCAAATTTCTCGTTTTACCAATGGAGTCAACTGATTGGAAAATGAACGACCTGACAGATGATTAAACCTCACGGTTCCTCAGTATTGTGTTAGTGTGATATTCATCCGAACTGATAAGGCGTATGGTAATCACCCCAGTCCACAGCTACACGAACCGAAGTAGCAAGAAAGCCCAGGTTGATTTGTTTTTGGTGTCATTGAAAATCACAAGGATTTTCCGAATTTCTCCATCAAGCCAGATAGGTATTTGCGTGCTTGGGCTCTTGCTCTGTTCAAGATGGCATTTGATCTTCCTCCTTATTTCAGAATAAAATGATAGCTTCTTTTACTGTCTCAACCAACAGTACTTTGAAACACCATCTCACAAAGGCTAAAGATCCTGTCAACCTGCGAGACTAGAACAACTATATCTACAAAATCAGTTGTAAGGAATGCCCGGCTGAGTATATCGGACAAACCAGTAGACAGCTGAAGAGCGGAATAACAGGACTTAAACAAAAAGAAAAATCCAGTCCTTCAGACAGAACAGCCTTAGCAAAACTGGAGCAAGACTCGGCGATCGCTCTTTACGCTACAGCAGAGGGGCACCGCATAGATTGCGAAAATACTAAAAAATTCCAACTCGGAGTCAGAAAATGCTCTCAGTGTAAGTACGCTGGAGCTCTGTCCATAAGCACCAACTCGGCATGTGTCAACCGCAATGACGGGGCAGGGATTTCCGAGATTTGGACCGCCCTAACCGCACTGACAAATAAGCATCCCAAAGGTCACAGTGCTAGCTGACCTGGTCACCATCGGTGCGTGTGGTGTGAAGGTCTACGAACCACTAATCCATCACACATGAACGTGCGCCCACTCGTCCATGCATACACGTACGCACACACACACAACCAAACATCCGTTGACATACGAACGTTCCTACGGAGTTATTTGATTGTAAAACTGCCTTGAGAAAGGCTAGCTGCGGTAAACGGTACGATGGCGAATTATATCTACCAACAACGCTGTCACCAACAATATATCTTTCACAACTTCGGATGATGTATGAATGTCATTAGACCCTGAAATTAATGAGCCGATCAAAGATAGTTAATGCTGAAATGTACTTCCACGATGAACTGTCATCAAGCATTCTTCATCATATAGTTATTTACGTCAACGTCACATCGTTTGGGATAAACGTAGCCTCGTGTTTCTTTGGTAATTTAATAAATCAGGAGTTTTGAATATTTTGTTGGCTGACCGTCCTTTGGACTACACGTTTGACGCACAAACCTCGGGTCCTCCGACCAGCTCTACACTTAGAAGCACCAGACTCGAGTTTCGCTCTTGTTAGAAATCATCAGTAGTGAATATCCACCACCACACCCAGGGTTTGAATCCGAGCCTTTTCCCCTAGGTGTGTTTTTGTTAATACTTCACCACGCCACTCCTGTCCTAGCTGATCCGAGTTACCGAGATAATTTTTGCTCGGATGCCGTTCTCTATGAATATTGGTGTATTTTGCAACCGAAGTTGACGACTGTCATTAGTTCCTGGTCGACGAACTTGGCATACACTTTGCTTTGGTGCTCACCAATGATCCCATTTTGGATGATGATGAAATATTTGCGACTTCAAAGCCAAACGGTTGTTAACTCTGAATAATTCTTGAGTGTATACTGTGAATCTGGTCAAAGGCTTTATTCACGTGTCAGGGAGAATGAGATGTGCGATCTCGAATAGCCACAATCACCAGGTTCCACGTTTACAGCACTGAATTAGTGAGTAGTTGTTGTTGCTTAGGAACGGGCCTAAATTAGGATATTAGGCTGCTTTCCTATTGTAAAACGTAACTGTAATGAGTAAGAAGAAACAGGATGTGGCAGAGATAGCGATCAATGAGGCTGTGGACCAAATCAATCATTATCTACCAAATTATTTAAATGCGCTCAACTCATTGCGGGTGACCCATGGAAGCCTTGAGCAAAATTTTCATCTTCGTTAGGAATCGATAAAATTAAATATCCCTCAAGTTCCTGGCTGATCATTCATTCTGGATACGGTTCCGTGGCACAAATAAAGCTGGGCAACACATGTGCGTCCGCAAGCTACTTAAATTTAAGTTCGAATTGGGCTCCGGTGCACAAATATCGCGCTGAGGAAACCCGATCAAACGGTTGTCTATTTTATATGAAGACACGGCTGACATTCGGAGATAAGCGGTTCACTATTTTTACTACTCCTTAAAAGTGACAGAACTCCTTTACATGGAAGATGTGTGATTTCATTTATACTCATGGAAGGAATAAAACAACCTCTGGGGGGTTGTCTAGATGGATTTTAAACCTTACAGAGAATGGCAATTCATACATGTCTTAGACATTTCGGAAATAGAAGATGAATGAAGGGTGATGTTACTACGAGGATAACCATTGGAATATTTGATTCACTTCAGTAGTATTGGTCCTCTGTTTATGAGTGAGAACGGGATTTCTTATATGCCAAAGCTTGGAAATATAGCATTTTAATTGAACTAAGAACTGTTTGCTATGCAAATAATGTCACTTATTTGAGGGTAAGGTCTTTCGGACAATTTGAAACTCACAACTCAAGAATCCTAAATGAGGACGAGTAAGTTTTGGCATGAAATGTAGATGATATTATTGTCGTGTAATTCTGAGGCATTCATGGTTCTGGCGAGTGAGGTTGTTGCTCACTAAATAAGAAAACACACTGATTCAGAAACTTCCCCGATCTTGAAACCCAAGGTTCTTAGAACACTGGTTCTTTAAACGAGATAACATTTACCTGTAATTTAGTGATAAACTTCGCAAACTGGAGGAGGGGTTTTACGTGTGCCTTCATTTATCTGAAAATAAGCTTGATCTCATTAATTTATTCTCAATGCCCCAAATGACTTCTGATATTTGTTGAAAATACCCACGCGCAATTCAAACATTATCAACAAACCAATGGGAATGGGTACAGCATACAAGTCTCCTGTCCAATGGGAATGCACAGTGTGTCTGGACTAGTCGTGAGGCTCAAAGCTATCTGGTTATTGATGGAAGACTACGGAAAATTCAAATCCTGATGGGGCTGAAACCCACAACCTTCGTGTTATCAACACGACGATCTAACCAAATGTTCTACTGAGCCAACATGCGTCGGTGTCGAAAAATGTCCCGTATGCATACACTTAGTGTCTTAGGCATCGCGAAGTAGCCATTTATTGTCTATTTGAGAGGGTAGAGTGATGAACTTTGGAATTCACGAGGAGTATACTTAAATCTCCGCTTCCTTGATCCAACTGTTGCCCTAGGAAATTATAACTCACGCAGATCAGTTATAGGGGTAGTATGCCTGCTTACCTAGGCGGATTTCATGATTTGCTGAGGTCACCTATAAGAGTTGTTCCAACACTAGAGCTGATGTTACTACGGCATACAAGAAGTCGATTGATCAAAATGTACTTGACTTTTAGTATTCTGATAATCCTTTATTTATTGCTCCTTTCTACAAACCCCAGCATTCTACACGTGGAAGTTGCAAAAAGTAAACTTTTAGGAAAATTTTCATGATAGATCGGAACTATGAGAATTCAGTCCCAGAACAAAAATACTCACGAGCTGTAAAATTGTGGTGCGCACTGATAGCTGAAAACAAGATACACGTAGCCGCAAAAATCAGTCACCGGGATAACCACGAGAATCCGTTTTTCGACACTGCTTTAAATTTGGATAAAGTAGTGTTGGATATCCGATAACAACAAAGTGGATCGAGAAGAACATTGTCTGAATATCTCACCACCGGTTTCTTCTCCACCGATGAATGACCTATCAGCCAAGGTCGTAACTAAGCATGGAAGATGGTTTTACAAGGCACATCATTTAAAATGTTGATACGTTTATTCAAGAAGTACCACCAGTTACCAGTACAGTGTCTACAACAAGATCAATATTTCAATATTTGACGTTAACCTCTCCCATGGTAAACATTTTAAATCACTGTCTTCTGGACTATATTTCCATCATCATCAATATTTAGATCATTGCTTTTTTAATGAATAGTTTGTGCGGCAAATAGTGCGACATTAGCCTTGGTATAAATTATTCTATTAAGTGAAAATAATTAGATTTACGAAGTGACTGAATAACCATATTTAGTTAGTAGACTATTCACTAATCGAAGACAACGCACAAAAACTAATGACACTTCTTGGACCCGACGATAATGGGTGCTTGGCACCACTTTCACACAGACCACATCGATCGATGCTCAAATCACTGGATCAGTCTAATG
The DNA here is from genome assembly GCA_948099385.1 of Fasciola hepatica. Taxonomy (NCBI): domain Eukaryota; kingdom Metazoa; phylum Platyhelminthes; class Trematoda; order Plagiorchiida; family Fasciolidae; genus Fasciola; species Fasciola hepatica. Next base: position 705,746 of record CANUEZ040000126.1, on the reverse strand, counting down.
TGACGTACTCGTCTATTAGTACTTCATCGGGTGTAAAACGAGCATAGACACGTTTTCACCAACATGAATCTGTTCATTTTGTATTTAACTGCACAAAACAAGAAAGGTACGAATTAGAACTCATCTTGTTCTGCTTTACACTCTTACATGTTGGTGCCAATTTTCAACGTCCTATTCCTAAGACCATACTGAAAGGAAACATTATAGTTAACATTAATAGCATGGCGCGGTTCACCAAAGGCCAAAATATAACCACGATAACATAGGTGATTCACCACGACAAACACAAACCTATCTCCTCTATTATCTGTTTTGTTAAGAAACGGACGAGAGAACGGAAAACGTTACGTTCAGATCATTGCTTTAGGGACTGCACATCCATCTGGTAAGAACAGAGTAACTTTACGCCAAAATATTCAGTTAAATATCGAATTCAAATTGCTGAAACTACACAGGTCAAAATGGTGGAAAGATTGTTAGCAAAGTGGTTTCCATTTAGTAATCAACTAAATAAAACCATGAACTACCACTTCTCAATTTGAATCACATGCAATAAATATAGCGATTACCGGATCAAGTAGAATATAGTAACGAATAAGTACGGTTGAGGAACTGTAGTGAACGATCAAATCCGCACTCGAGCACTTTACATTGTACTTGCCAAACCACTTGTGCTCTTTGTTTAGGAAGCAGAAATTTTGTGATTCTAAAAAAGATATGCCATCATTTGGAATGTTTCTTACCTTGTCCTGACAGTTTTTCCGTGAAAAATTTATTTTGACTTTGTTGTTCTTCAGTACAAATACTCGCTTTTATTGATCTAGAGTTCACCGATTTTGGGGATTTGGTCTCTTGAAATATCCTCTTTAAGTAATGCAGCTTTTGTATTTTTTATAATCTTAGTAATACACTGCACTCTGTAACAAATGACAGCTAATTTGCCAAAAAACTGCTTTCTCTACCGCATTTGATTATAACAATAGAGAAGTCGGTATTTTCTTCTACGTAGGCTTCAGGAGGCGAGCAAAGCACTGGATGGCGAGTTTTATGTATGGAAGTACGATCAACAGTATAGTTGTTCAATGCTCACGTGACCGCGATATGCATTTATCTGTTATTGTTTGTTCACTGTAATAGAAACCAGCGAGTGTACTCAAAGGGCAAACCAACAATTGTATTAAATTGATACTCCTTCAGTCACTTCCGCTGACAGCCAAAATCCTTCGACGGAGAATTACATTTTTACTTGTGCTCCATGATGTGTTTGGCTATCAGCAATGTCGAACAGGAAAGCCAGAAGAAGTCACGAAGATTTATGAACATACCATTTTGAGGCACAAACACAGTTTATTCTGTTTCCATCAGAAAATAAATGTGACTCATTGTTGCACCTATCCCAATGTCTAGGGCTGTGAATCTATCTAAAACTTAGTCTCACAGGCTACATGCACGATATGGGCAGAACACGGTTACGGGCAGTAGAACAAATTACAATCGAATAACCGTGTTTATCGATATTTCTTGGTTCTAAACAATACAGTAAACATAAATATACAGCAAGAAAAAGACTTAAAACCAAGTGAGAAACCAAGATCAATGGGCAATAACTTTCCTAAAATCGGGAGAGCGCAGAAAATAAAAAAACGATCCTCTTAGCGAGCAGCTGAACGAAACTAAAGCAGTTCGGTCGCGGTACAGTCAGAAAACCAGGAAACCTTTAGCGTCACTACTCAATAAGTCAGTTACAAAGGCGTGAATTTGATGGTAGTTGCAATACTAAAAAGAGTAATTATTGAATAAGTACCTATTAGCTAAATCTGCGGGACAAACAAGAGCACTTTCCAACGTAAATGGACGAATCCCGCTCCCAATCTGTTGAGGCTTTTGACGAGTGATGACCAGTGACAGAAACGCTAAGGCTGAGAGTTCGAGCCTCCGCTCGGCTCCGCAAATGAAGTACTCAGAAAGATTATCTTACGGTAGAAATATAAACCTGTGAGGAAAGAAAGTTATGAATAAACAGGTGAACTGTCCATGTAATGGGCACCATACAACTTGAGTATAAACTAATGTGATACCTTGGAAACAGATAAAATACATTACGAATGTCCGAGGTTCACGATGTATGTATTCACTACTCGTAAGCGACAAACTACAAAGGAGGAGGACAAACTTCAATTAAGAATATTAACTAAAACTCGTATTTTTCACTCTTGCTTCCACTATTTAATTTGTTGCTACAAATCGTATTTTTCTTTAATTTTTGCACTGAAACATAAGTGTCATGAAGGGATCAGACTAACTGTGAAGAGCTCCACCGCATTACAAGAGAAAGTAACTAGATAAGGACCAGGAACCTCTTTGGAAATAGATGGATGAGGCCTGGTGACAAAGTGGACTTTAATAAAATGCACTGTACCACGACTGTTGACTGCGGTAGGTGGAGCTTAAAGTTCCATCTCATACTTGGCCGCCACAATAAAGTCAATGCAAAATACAAGCTATGCTAGACAAAACTGACATTTACCTTATGAATATTGAGGCGTTACTTCTGGTAATCAAATTACGCGCAAATCCATTTCGGTTGTGATAGATTTTTGTTTATCCTGAAGTTATTCTATGACTTCCTCAAGCGCGCAGAGCGTTTTACACCAAGCAGCTCGCTATGCTATACTATTTGGACAAAACAATGAGTGAGTTGTCAGTGAAATGCTTGACCACATTTGACTCAAAAACAATGCGAGCTCGAGTGTCGGAATTATCAAGTTTTAAATCGTTTGGATACGGAGCGCATTCCTCGTAACATTGACACGTTTAATTCCGTATCACTTTTATGCGATAACTTTAGCTGCGATGTGAACATTGAAATCCACGTCGAACCACGGTGAAATTACGCTGCATAACAGTTCCATCTGAATTACGAGGAAAATTTGTATGGCAGTTTCAGGCTTAGGTGTTCATTTATCAGTGCAAAAGTTTGCACAGACTGCTATACTGTCAGTACGGTAAAAATATGAATAGAAGGTGAAGAGTATGTGATTGCATACAGCCAAGTGAAATTTACGTACCAAGAATAAAGCTAGGTTCTTCGACTTATCTTTTCCATTTCATGACGATACTAGTCTCGTACGGAAGAGTAACACCAGTCTAGAAGCTATTGGGCAAGAGGATTCATGGAAGGTTAGAAATTGTTGTCATACCACAGTGGCATAAAGTTGAATAAGTTTAAATGGATGACACCTTTACATAGGGCTTCTGGGAAAACATTTTGAAAAGTACTTTTTGCACTTCAGTATGCATGTTGACCTTTTTCAGAATGGGGTATTCAAGAAACACGGACTCACAATAAAGGTTAAGCTTTACAAAATATTTTTTCTCAGTATCAGGGAATAAAGGAGGGCATTTTTGTGAAGTTGTGAAAACCACTTGTCTGGGCCTTTTCTCATGGACGTATTGCCTGTTTCATCACTTCTAGGCCACGTTTTTATACCTTCTACAGCCGTCATAGTGGTCATTGTATGAGAAAAAGTAGATTTTGAATAGACTTCATTGAAGACATGAGGGGAACGCAAATATACATCATACGGGATTCTGAGTGATTTTATGCAAATAAGGTTTGCCTTACGTGTATTTGCAAACTAGACTGCTTTGCATTTTGACCTTTATTTTGAAATATGACAGAACTGACTGGTATCCTGGATAGTCGAAAACGGTTAAACCTCTGGTCTACCCAATAACAGTAGACCTGAAAACACGACAATGTTTACGATAAAAATGGACAACCCCGAGGAATTCACCGGTTGAATTTCACACTTTCTAATCATAATCTATCTCATCCACGGAGATGGAGTCGTCGAGTGAACTTTTATTTGATGGTGCGAGTTTGTGACAAACTATTTGTTCTTTCTACCTGTACTTTTGGTGTCTCCTTGCATCAAGGCAAGTTGGCATTTCTGTGTAGCAAATCATCGGTTTGATTCTGGCTCGCAGCGTAAAATTCTGAATGCCGAACTTGCAAGTAGATTTTCCACTACCTAGGCCATTTTCCGACTCCCCGGGAAATTGCAAACTTTTATAAAAATACCCTCTCTGAATACCTTCCTGCCATGTGTTGTTTATCCAACTGCAAAGTGACCGGCTAGGCTGGTTCAGCTAGTACAATTGGAACAGTTGCTTTGTATCAAACCCTTATGTCTTGAACTCAAATCTGGCTTGCACTGTCGGTCAAGTTCCCCAGTTCACAGCTTTGAACTGGCCACGGTCCACTTCTTGAAATATTGTACCTTTATTGCATAAAAAGGGAGTAGATAAAAAAGGATAGGAAAGACTTACTTCGGAAAGCAATCCGAATTTGTCTGACATTGGTTCCCAGTAGATCTGGGTCAAAGGTATTCAACCCCAAAAAGAGCCTACGCCTTGTGCGTAATATCTTGAAGGTAGTTGGAAAAATCACTGCCTATTTTCTCCCTTAACTGAAAGCGTACGACCTCCGGCAATTTACTTACAATCAACCATTTCTAACCTGTATTTTGTTAGCCTTCTACGTCCCATCTCCATTGGGTAGAACGTGCAAAGCCTTCAGTTTTATTGACTGTGAAAACCTACCTCATCATATTACTAAGGTAGATGATCTATTATCAACCAATGCTTGGTCCGTGCACTGTTTTATCATTCACATCTATCATCCCTTCCTACGTTCTGATCTGCTATACTCGCTTTAGGCGATTTACTGCAAAAAGAACAGTCCACATTTACTCGATTTGATTTAAATTATGTTCTTTTCATTGTGCTGTAAAATGTCTCGACCGTGGAGGAATTCCTTTCATGGGCAGAAGTAAGGAATTCAACTTTGTTTACCTTCAGTATGAAATCCTTCATTGAAATGGTATTTTCTTCTTGGTAAGAAGCATTCGCTTGCTGTTAACGGTAAGATGGCCATATCCCTTTTCAAAGCTCCCAGGCACTGTTTGTTTTCATAGAAGACGACATCTGAACAAAAATTAACTCGGTAACTCGGATCTGCTCGGACAGGAGTGGCATGGTGAAGTGATAACATACAGGTGAAAAGGCTCGGGTTCAAACCCAAGGTGTGGTAGCGGATATTCACTACTGATGATTTCTAACAAGAGCGAAACTCGAATCTGGTGCTTCTGAGGGCAGGGCTGGTCAGACTACTAGAGGTTTGTGCATGAATGTCGGGGTCCACAGGACAGTCTGTTAAGTGAGGTGTAATCAGCTCTACACACTACTCGCAAGTAGGTGCGATATAAATGAATTGGTACTACAAAAGGTCCGAACTGGTTACGAAATATCTTTCGCTGGACAGGGAATTACGAAGGTGTCGTCCATGAATCTCGTACACATAGATATACTACTGATGACTCCGTGGAGCGATGAAGATCGAAGTTTGTCTGAAAATATCCCGCCAGAAGGGACCCAAGCAATGACCCTGTTATTACCCCCCTCTCTCTTCTCGGGTAATCTCCACTGCACAGGAATTCACATTTTGCTCACATCTGAAGACTTGTCGTTCAGGCTGGGTTGAGTTGATTTCAATTTTGATTTCACTATCAGTCAGATATTGATCAAGGAAGTTTATCATCTCAATCTGGGAAATATTTATCAAAAGGAATTGCATATTTACTAAGAGAATGCATATTTCTGCCTGATAGGTCTTGGTGTTTTATGTTGGTGTTGTCCGTAGATCAGGCTGATGTCTTATATAGGTTGCTGATAACTGAGCTTGCCGCTTAGATCACAAACATTTAATCACCAGTCGAGGTGAGATCACCTGTGCACAGGTGGCAGTTGCAAGCTCGTCAATTTTTAATTGGAATCTAGCTCAGATTTAACCCTGACCTCTCCAATGACCCTAGACGTCCAGGTTACTAAATATGAAAGCTTTACCTTTTCACCCTTCATGGTTGATGAATTAGGAAATGAGGAAACGTTTGCGAAAAGTGATAGCCCATCTATAAATACGGAGCATTTTTCTGTCAAACTGATTTTGGTCTCTTGTCATCTCAACTAAAGAAAACAGATCTTCCACCGATTGCTCTGATGGTAACTGGCTCACAGATTCATGCGGTTCTGCAAGCTATTAAGCTGTGACGCTGTGAGCTGAGCTTCTCCTATTCAGGCCTGATTTGGTCACTTTCAGCTTTCTACCGTGTTTTAGAGGTTGTGAGCCAAGAAGTACAGGAAAATTGAGATAAAACAGGTTTGACAAGTTATTTTAAGATATCTTTCATTTTACTCTCGGCTTCTTCGATCTTTTCTTCTTTCCTGGCTAGCAACGGAATTTGTTACCACAAAATGGAAATGTCAGCATTACCCTGTAATTAGTGGCCTCGGTTTAGTTAGTCCTATCCCCGGTTATGATAAAATTACGTACATACCCTCAAATTGTTAGTAATATATGCGCTGATATCTGTAGAGCCTTCTCAAAAGTGTCATAGATTTTTCACACAAACGAAAGAGAGCCTATCTAAAATAATTATAACGAAAGACATTAGGCCTACAAAATTATGCAAAATAGAAAGTAAGAATTGGATCACAATAATTCGAAGTGTTCCCAAGAGTTATTCTAAAAGCATGAGTTCATGTGTGACATCTTATTAGGGTGGGAATCGCCAAAGAGAAAATGAACACCACAAACAGTGCTCACAAAAGCACTTTGAGTGTTTGCAGATTCCGATTCCTGGGATTGTTCGGGACATAGACAGCAGCTGCTTCAAACAGTGGTACCGTTCATGGCTCAGATTGTTGTCTTTCATTTGCTTCTTCCAGAAGACTTTGACGTGTAGATCGCACCCCGATTGGCAATCGAAAGGTCAGTGTCGGAGGTTGCGATGTTTTTGGCGTAAAGTGCAAATAAATGAAAGATGAAGACATAAATGACTGTTGTTATTAGGTAGCTTAAAAAAGCATCGAATAAACAGACTTGGTTTCTTGTCAGCTGAATATTACTTTAAGTCATCCAGTGAAGAAAGGATATTGTTATATTTACTGGTTTTCTTGGGTTCATGATCAGTGAGAAAACACCGCGTCAATTTCTGTGATCAAATGGTTGGGTTCCAAATTCAGTAAGTCGGATTATCAAAAGCCATGACGAAGCAAAATCAAAAGGGACGCTTCCATAGCAACTTTCATAATTATTAGTCAATAAATCGTTGATCTCAGTCTCGAAAATATTTTTTTAGATGATATAGACAAGTACCAACCAAACAACTGTTTTCCCTGTTAGTTTACAAATATTACATGGTAAATTTTAATACCCGTGACACAAGATTACTTGACTAATGAAAACAAAAGAAAACAGATTACAAAATTTACCTTCTTCCCCATACACCAAGTACAACGTTTTTTCCTGACTCGATTCGGTAGTTTTTCAATTTTTGAGTCACGGGCTTCTCATTCACCTAAATATTTTGATGTTGACTTACGGGGCATGATTCTTCACAGAACTCTGAAGTATTCCTTAGGAGAATAAGTCAAGAAATCGTTGGTTTGTTCAAATTGGTATTTCAAAAGAGGCTGACTGAAGCATTTCAACTATTTCAAACGAATAACAGGACTTATTAAAAGAAACTGATGCGAGCCACGTCATTCAGTCTGAAGGATTTCATTTTTGTCTTCAATAAGACTTGATTGAACACCTCGGATCAAACTTACTTTGGCCCTCCAAAATGACGTCCTTAGAAAACAAATTGTAATTACTGACAAACCAACTCACCCGTAAAAATAGAGGATAAGCTATTTTGTAGCAATTCTGCTAAAATGTATGCATCGCCTTGACTGATTTACCACTTGATTCCTCACTATTTTGTTCCATTTTGTGTACACGTCTATGCCTATTCTGTCGTATTTCCGTTGATCTCCAATTAGTCAAGCAGACATCAATTTGTTCAGTCATAATTCATTATGTTCTGGTCATTCAAGTGGCATCCTTCATATCTGTGTTTTTGGCTTTCAGGAAACTACTCACTTTTCTCGCTTTGCTTTCTACACGACTAGTTTTGTGTATGCCGACCCAGAAGACCCAACTGATGTGAATGTGTAAGTATTACAATACGTGTAGATCGCCTTGATTACACAAACGCCAAGACAGGTTTGCTAATTTATTCTCTGCTGAATTAAATGCACTTTATTTCATCAGTAAGCTGGGATAAATAGGGGGAAATCAAATTCAGATAATTCGATTTTTCAAACTTGATTTATTTTTGTAGCTTCTGTTTGGATCGCAACACAGTTGAAATATCAGGTGGGGGGGGGGGGGAATTGTTTTTCATGTTTGGCTTTTTGTGAACAATTCGTTAGTCCCTCAGATCAGAAATTTGTTTAAATTGTTGCCGGGCACATAGGAGAGCATTGCCTTTTGCAGTGGTAGAGCACATCGTACACACAACAGAAGGTACGGCTGTCCCCCTGCCTATAGCGTACTCTCCGTGGGAACACATCGTCCCGGTCCAGATTGATCTTACCTCTGAAACTCCTTCAGTGGAAGCAATCTGATCGAGCGAACATGACCATCTGATCGCATGCCTACACACCGACAAATAACGCCACTTGGTCATGCGCTAATTTATTTAGCTCATATGCTCTAACAAGTACCAAACACTACACGTGGGTATCCATGTGTGGATGTCGTAGACCCTTCAGGTAGTTCAAGAAAGGTTTTCGGAATCATCTGAAAGACAGTGTCAGTGAATATTCATAGCTTCTACGAATGCTGTGTTTGTCGGTACTTATTCAGTTGTCAGCCTTGGACACCCGCAAATGGTGGCCATTGCAAATGCACATTTAGCGTTTGATCTCAAAGCAAACAAGCATCCTGGGTTCATTTAATGCAATTACGGAAACTATCATACCCCGACAGTAGGACTCGCAAAGGTCCATGAATCTTGATGGGACGGTCAACAAGAAATATAATTCTAACTGTTGTGATGAAGTACATGTTATTCGTGTGCACACGAACTGGGTTTCTTTGACAAGGACTGCGTCCCATTTCGGTGTGCGGAGGATGAAAATTCAAATGAGAAGTATAATAACCGGTTGGGACCTAGGAGCTTCAAGTCGGCAAAGTAGCTTGCATTCACGTCTCGGTTGCTTTATTGACGTCAACAGCGCTGTGTATGAATTGTTCCTCACAGATCGTCAGAATCATCTGCAGGTAACAAAACTTTGCTCCAAGATAAAACAATAGGGGTGGCTCGTAATAAAGAGCATAGTGGCCTCCTCGCAATCAAAGGCTGGCTTTATAAATTCCAACTACGCCATAATATTAGCTCGAAACTGTTGAACAAGGGAGCCTCACAAGTTTCAAGTGGAGAACTATCACATTGGTTGGAGGGCATTCTTATGCTGTGAGGAATTTTGATTCGAAGAACATTTTTATCAGTGACGAGATTGATCCTAATTCTAAAGCCTCTCCAAAAAGTAGTTTCTTTGTGATAGGTGAACCATGGAGCGGCTTTCGAAGATTCAAGGAAGCAGACAACAAGGCGGGAAACATTTATCAGTGGATCCCCTTCTGATAAACTAAACTGGTAGTGAAGTTTGACCTACTTCGTGATGAACCACACAGAGCCTTCAATAACAGGTTTCCCGTTCTGTCTGCAATTAGCCAACGGATGTATGTCTTCATATTACATTACTGTATTATGTTGGCTGTAGTGTCTTTCGTGGGAGTTGCACGTGTAAAACGGGCAAGACAGAGAGAAAACTCGGTCAGCAGTAGTTTGGTAAGTGCATAAGCAATTATGAATACTTACACTAATGAAGCTTGGAGTGGCCACCTGTCTGGGAGCGTTACACTATAACACCATCCTTTATGGTCCATTTACATGCAAGAGACGTTTGTAAAGTTAGATAGCTGTCATGTTGCTCACTTCATTTGTGGCTTCAAGAGTCCCCTGTCCATTGGCCGTACTGCTCTCCTGTTACTCTAAAATTTTGAAGTAAGATTTTACCTTTCGACGTGAGTAGTATAGCGTTGTATCTGGATGACAAGACAAAATTTCCCCGGAAGCACACGATCGGTTTCGCAGTTATTGGTGCTCATCAGGTATGCGTAGCCGGTACTCTTTTACGCCCAATCATCCTCATACTTGAGCACTCCACAGTTGGTTTACAGCTCTAATCTCATTTGAATCGAATGGAGTGTGCATGGACGAGGAGTCCATTTTTAGAATCACAGTGATTCTTCCAATTCAAACGAGATTGTAGCTGTAAACCATCTGTGGAACGCTCAAGTATATGGATGATTGGGCGTAAAAGAGTATCGGGTACGCATACCTGATGAGCGGCAATAACCGCGAAACCGGTCGTGTGCTTCCGGGGAAATTTTATCCTGTCATCCAGATACAATGTCATACTAATCATATAGAAAATCCATAATTGAGAACATGTGCCCTGGTTCTGAAGGTTAGTCGTGTTAACCGACGAATTAACTTTGGGAGAACCACCGTATGATTCTAAAAATGGACTTCCCTTTCACGCATGCTCCTTTCGCCTCGAACTAAGATTTTAACGTGTTAATATTATCCATAAACAGTCTATGAGTGCGGCTGAACATCTAGAGCTTTGCTCGTTGATAAATGCCTCTATGCTCGTGGCCAGATAATTCTCCAAATGCTTTCAGACTTACATCATCCTTCACATAACCAACTTCAAAAAACACTGTCTACATCATGAACAGGCTCAAAGTTCAAATTATTATTAACACACTTTTCTCCATATCACACTCCTGTTATGCCCTATCTTACTCATCTGCATGTTAATCAGACAAAAGTCAACACAGACTGAAAAAACTGACCACTGGGATGAAAAAATAAAAGGAATCTTAAGGCAATTCTATGAAAATAAAACCTGGCCTTATATTTATTATTTAGAAAACGGCATGTGGCAAACACAGATCTGTCTTTTCGTTACTACATATCACGCCAATACACTACCCGTGTGGAGTATTGTAGAACTAGTCGAGTTGGTAAATAGTCCACTGTAGTCACAGGGATTCACGGTAGAAATTGTCAGGCTGGCGAGAGTACTGTCGTATGGGAAACTCCGCCAATGATTTGGCCGATTGTGTGCGTCTGCCTCACCGTCTTTCCGACCTTGGCTGTCTTATTTTCAATGTGGTTGTTCGGTTCTGTGCTCAAATAGTACCTGAAAAGTTCGTTTATTGTAGTATCAAGAGATATGGAGTCACTCCTTCGGGAGTCGTTATGTGATCTATTCTTCTCTGTTCAAGGAAGATCTTCATGTCTTTTGCGCGGTGGGTGCTGGCTGAATCCCAGTCTAGCAGACCTTGTTGATCACTTCACAAAACAAGAGGCAGTAGTAAGTCATCCAACCTTCTCACAACTGCTTCTCTGCACCAGGCTATTTTGATTTGCAGAAGAATAAAAACCTGAAACACATTCATTCATCTCTTTCTTGCTCTTGATGATGAGTAGATGTGGGACTCATCCCGTTCAAACAAATTGCCAAGCACAGGTAACAGATGTACTTTCTCAACCAGTGGTCGTAATGTAGACTGACGAGACATCCCTCTGATAAAGCGTCGTTTGAGGTCCCAGGCCAATAAGCACTACATTTTCCCCTTTGACAATGATGCTGGAGGTTTATTTTTGGAAAAATCTATGCCACTGATCAAAGACTTGAATGCGAACGCACATTTGCAAACTTCACTTTCTTCCAGTTTGAACAGCGTTGTTGATCTTCTTAGAGATAGTTTGTATCACTGAAAGAAGCCATTCAGCCCATTTTGCTAAGGTTTGAATTTTTCTGGAAATGTTTAAAGAGATATTGCCATTGTAAGAGAAGATTCTTCGGAATCAGCCCTGCGCACAACCTAAATCTTTGCACTCTTGTCAGCAATACATTCACAGATGCTATCTTCCAGTTCAGAAAATAATCGCTGCCGACCTGATCCACAATGGCACTTCGTAGCATTCCACTCTTCCACCTGCTGACTGAGGTTATCGCACTCTACACATGGTAGTGTACCTATTCTGACCATTTTGATATTCAGCTTATTGTCTTTGCAGAAAACTGTAAGATTCACGCTCCGGAAGTCTTCACCACTTCCTTCCTTGTAATCAAAGAAAAAAGTCTTCCTGTTTGCACCCCGTCTAACCTGGTTGTCAGTATGGAAGCAAAGATAATCTGCTAGCAACAGAACTCTACATTTTATTTACCAAGTGAACTACTGAATTGCAATACATATCCGTTCCCCATCAGGTATGCACCGGTGGCGTCTGGCAGCTTCCAAACCAGTTCACAACTTTAAACGTTTACGAAGGTGGTCGCTCATGATGGACACTGTCAAAGCAGGCTGAATGATAAGGCTGGAGTTGTGCAAGCCACTGTACCTCGTTTCTTGTTTGTCGTTGTTGCCATGATCGCAACAAACGATGGTTATACCATCCTTATGTTCAGATTTCACACTTGTCTTTCACATCATTCCATTCACACACATGGCACAGATTATCGGATTTGTTGCACACTTGCTCAGTCAGTTGAATGTATTCTCAGGTATCTAGTATTAGGTGTGCATTTACATGTAGATACATTTTGAAAGGAAATGTTCTTGTCATAAGCTTTTACAAACATCGGTGGGTAAACTTACTTACATCAGTAATACTAAGTAAATTACTGAATTGAAAACCCCCGACAATCCGATTTACAAACATGAGTGCATTTATTATTTTTATTCCTTATACTACGGAGACATGCATGATTAGAAGGAACAATATTGTATGATATTGTTTTGTAGATTATAATCATCCGTTTTCAGAATACAGGTGCATCTTCGATGTTCTAAAAACTAATCAACTTTTAGCTATATTTCCAAGTGCAAGTAATGACAGTCGTGTGACTTCTGTCAACGAGTGAGAGGGATATCCAAAAGTGTCTCCTTGTCCTAGTATTACGAATACGAAAGCAGCATACCACTCAGACGTCCGCGGATCAACTGAACTTCCCAACACTTTTAGTGACTATTTGTGACGGGTATTCATTCATCGAACACACTGTGAATCTGCCGAAAGAGTCATTAGTGCACCATCACACAAAACACTGTCTGATCAGTTTCTGTTACTCAAACTTCTATTCACTAACAACACCCCTCAAATTATTCCCAGTAGGGAGACCAAACCAATGAGCCCCGCCTGTCAAGGCAAGTTAGACGGGTAAATATTCACTTGTCACCTAATCACCTAAACGCTACAACAGCTAACCTAGTACGGCCACCGGCTTAGAATTATGAATTCATATTGTTGTCAGACTTCTATCATTTTAGAGTATCCAACATTGCGTGCACAGTTTAGAACCAGCAAAATGTGTTGTTAACTGAAACGGGTAGATGAAATAGAGACGTGTTTGTTTAGGTGATAAGGAAGTGTCTCCTATTGGCTCGGGAGAAAGTTCATGACAAGTTTTGTAATGTTGAAATACAGTGAGCCAAGTTAGATGTGTTATGTAGTATGTATCCTTTAAGATCCCTCAAAGATTTGGATATCAGCTTGCAGTCCTTGGCAGGTACACTGGAATGGATCAAGGAGGATCGACACGGCCGATGTCACAAGATGCAAGCTAGCACAGGACGTATAATAAAAAGCAGGACGGAGAACACAGTGGGATATCCTAAGTAAATGATGGGCTTTTCAGCATTTGGGGAAATGTGATTATATGGAAAAACCACATTCTTTTTCGTGTTTCAACTATTGATGTATAACGGACTGATTCGTCGCTTTGCTTATGCCAAATGTAGATTTTACAATTTAGGTGCGATTATTACCTTCTGAAAGAGAAAATATGTGCAAGGATTCTGTATTTCAGGGCCGGAAGAAGTTTGAAGTGCCTCGAAGACTCGATGAGTAGAGTGGTGCTTTAAACGAGAAAAATGCGATGTCACTAAGGTAGTTTTGCAGTCAAAACTTGAAAAATGCTACCCACTGTACCAGAAACCTCGGCTAATTATAATTTCCGCCCAACAATGCTGTGCTATTGACGTTACACTCCTCTCGTTTATACAGACGACTATTTACAAGTGTCGGCAACTAGGTGGTGATTTTTGGTACACTGGGCAATATCCGAGTCATCCCAATGCAGAATGAACTGTACATAACCGTATTCACGTTCATTTTGCGATGAATATTCGAAAGGCGGTATAGATTAGAACTTTGGGAGGGAAATTAGAGACAAAATGACACCATCTAGGACTGCGAAAACCTGCATGTGTCGATGATCAACTGTAAAATAATGCTATGACGAGACATTGGTTGAAAGTGGGCCACCAGCCGTAGTAAAAATATGAGGTGAATTTCCGCTGTCAGCACAACTGAAATCTTTCAGAGTGTCACCCAATTAAAGTTGAACGTATAGGCTGAAACAATGTGGGAGTAGACTCAGGCTGTCATTAGTAATCTACCTGAAATCGAGAGCCATTAGTTAAGAAACAAAAATTACCAACGGTGATTTTCCAAATACCCATACCAGTTTTGTAATCAGCTAAACTGAAGAAAAGTTTGATTGGCATTGGTCATTAGAAACCATCTCTAAACAATTTATAATACTTTACCGACATAAGTAATGAATGAATTACCCATATAATACTAGGGGTCGATTTGCAACACATTCTTCCGGTAAAATCGATATACCCCAAACGGGTCACTGTCTTCCTAAGTATTCCGTCTGACCCACATCTGTGGATTTCCAAGCAATCCACGTGATATTTAGAGAAATTTGCTTTTGGGATAGAAATAAACCTGATCAGTGGATGGTTCGAATGTCGTGTTGACTGATTTTCCACTGACGATCTGTGTGATTTAGGTGAGCGTCGCGCAGTATCCGCTTCAGTATATTCAAAACACCCTATGGATTTTACTGACCACAGATTATTGAATAATTTGGCGTACGTTATCTTGGATACATAGTCCACGAACTTGTATGCCAATCTCATCTTATTCGTTCCATAACCTGAAATGAAAAGTGTTCGCACTGAAAGTGCACCATCCAACACGAATGATGTACGCTATAGCAAAAGTTCAAGTGAATAATCAAATGGTGATGAAATGCAGATGAATCAAGATACTCAACAAGGCCGAATTGAAATTGTGCAATCAAGACACATCACAACTTCATAGATACCTATGGGTTGTATTGCTTCTTCGGTTGAAGGTCATACTCCCACTCTTTAGGAACAAGGGACCTACTTTTGGACTGGGTAATCTACCTAGGACACAGACTGTTCCGGTAATCTGTGTCACATTCTTGTTTGATTTTAAGGCTACAGCTGAAATCCGTGCAGCTAGTTGAAATTGGTGTTTAGACTACTGCCTTGGTTGCAATTTGTCTGTGCTGTCAATGCAGAAGCTTAGGAAAAACAAATCAACAATAATGATAAAGGTAACGTTTTATGAATTTGATGCAAGCAAAATACCTTTAGTATCAGAATAACGTCTTATACCTGGAAGGCGTGTTATCTGTTTTCATTAGCTGGAGATTCGAACGGATCGCGAAGTGATTCGTCTCGCTGTGTGAAAGCTCAAATCCCTTTTGAATATTCCGTTTCGTACAAAATAAGTGGCGCGAAGAATGTTCGCTACGACAGAACCTATCCGGTGTGCCTTGTTTTTTAATTCCGCACAAGTCAGATGAAACAGTGGTGCATGTTTTGTCTCGAAGGGACACTGATGATGCAGGTGTTCACGTCGCACGCTGAGTCACTGTACAGAAAAGTCAGATACTAGATGCATTTATGGGAACTAGAAGTTTGGAGATCTGCAAACTTCGGCAGTTGAGACAGCAGGGTTGGTTGAGGCAAGCGTGGTCATGTATTCAGTAGCTAACTAATTGTTTTGTCTAGATTGTATCCAATAAACTGTTTGGGTGTAAACTTTCAGTTCATTCGAGAAAGCAATGACACCACTTTAAAACCCAAATGGCTGCAAGTAAGTGTCTAGTCTCGGAATCAGAACTTCAATATATGAATATTGTATTGAGCCGTCGAAATTAATTCGGGGTTCAAATCGGTATTGATCGCACCGTGTAAGTCTGCGACCGGCAAGTCTGAAAAGGAGCTTTGAAGCTAATCAGCACCGGTTAGTCACTGCGACAGAACGGTTTTCTATCGCTGGAGTAGTTCCCTAACTTCAACCGTTTCGTCCAACATTTTTCATTAAATATTTAAGGGTCATCTTCACCTGTTTTCAGTAGACCCTTTTAATAACAGTATTGCTTTTTCACTACGAACAAGTAAAAGCACGCCATTTTAGAACACAAAATGCCTCCGTTAGACACAGTTGGAGAAAGCGTAAAAACGGTGGGACCAATATTCTGGAATAGTTAATCAAAGAAAGAAAACTCAACTTTTCTTAAATAAGTTAATTTACGCACATTTCTAGCTACCCTTATCCTGACAGTCAACCTCATGCTATGCCATCACTGTGAGCCAATAGGGGATAGATTGCAATATTTGGGCTGGTACGTGTAAAAACGAGCAAACACCCTCTGTGTCCTCAGTGCCGAAGCTAGACGTCATTGGAACAAATAGATTCCCAGAAAATTTGGTGACATGTGACAGATTACTATGAGTTCACGAAGTGTTTGGAATACGCTTGCGTATTGCAGAACTGGTGTATCAGTAGACAAAAAAATCAGTCTCGATAGAACAGAAATCAATGGAAGGAAATGTTTCTTCCGGATGATACCGAATTCGAAACACCTTTCTACCGAACAATTACAACATCTGAGTAGGATACATGTGATCTCAGAAATTCAAAACCATGCAATAAGTCAATATTGGAAAATATTTAGAATACAAAGTTCCCTCTTCCTAAACGAAAAGTTAGAAAGCGGCAGTTCATGGTCTAAAACATTCGATTACTAAATGGAAACTACTTTGCTAATAATCTTTCCATTATTTATACCTGCGTAGTTTCAGCAATTTGAATTTAGTGCTTAACTAAATATTTTGGCATAAAGTTACCCTATTCTTAACAGATGGATGTGCAGTCCCAGATTTCAACGTAACGTTTTCTGTTCTCTCGTCCGCTTCTTAACGAAACAGAAAATAATAGATGAGATGGGTTTGTGTTTTATTGTAGCGAATCACTTATGTTATCGTGGTTATATTATAGCATTAAGTGAACCTCGCCTTGTTAATAATGTTAGCTACAATGTTCCTTTTATTGTGGTCCCAGAAATAGGGCTTTGGAAATTGGCACCAACTTGTAAGAGTCAAGCAGAAAAAGATGAGTTCTAATTCATACCTTTCTTGTTTTGTGCAGTTAAATACAAGACGAACACATTCATGTTGGTGAAAACGTGTCTATGCTCGTTTTACACCCGATGAAGCACTAATAGACGAGTACGTCACATTAGACTGATCCAGTGATTTGAGCATCGATCGATGTGGTCTGTGTGGAAGTGGTGCTTCGAGTGCTCTTCAGTCAGATCCGAGGAACTCTGCTTGACTGATTTTGGTGCGTTGCATTGTCTTCTATGAGTGACTGAATAAATGTTAGAATATTTGATTGCGCGTTACGTCTACTTATTTTTGACAGAAAGAATTAATAAGTACCACCTGAACTTTTGTCCTTTCATTCGTCTGGAGACAGTTCTGTAAATAACCAAAATGGTTGACACGTTGTTGGTGTGGATAAAAATATGGTTTAGAAGAAAATTAATTAGAAAGCTTATCATGAGAACAAAGTCGCAGAAACTAATATATTTCGTTCTTTTTGTTCGCTGTCGATATGGCAGTTGGTGACACGTGGTAAATGAACGTATTGACATTTTGAAAGAATCCTCTTGGCACAACCAAATCTTTAATAATATGATTTCATCTTTTTGATCAGATCTTTTCTATTTGACCGGTCTTTTTCGATCACTCTGATATATGAAAAAGAAAATGGCGATTTGAAATTCACAGATCGTTCATCCGAATCCTCGATGTTGTCATCGGGTGCCTAACACTTTCACAAGCCTGTGACTGGTTTTCGCTGCTTCATGCAGTCCGTTGTGGATGATCAATGCACACCTCGTTTTATTTCGTCCCAATGTTTCATAGTTAATTGAATGAGTTCTCCTAATACCGCTTCCTGACGAACAATTTTGCACAGATCTACATCTCGGTAATTGTGTGTGTAGCATTTGTTTGCATGGCACTACGTATGAGTGAGTAGCAAGATACGAATAACCATTCAAGCTCATATAAATAATTGTATTTTCCTATTCGTTAGCAGTAACAGTGCGCGGATTGGAACATGATGTGTACATTTGACCCAAGTTATTCAGGAAACTCGTATAGTCCAACAAATATATTACGCTTGAAAAGAATGTGTGCACGTAATTATTTTCTTGGGAAGGAAAGTATAAATTCAGTGGAGAATTAATACATTATCCTAGAAAAGTCAACCCTCTCAAGAAGATGACCGTATATATGAATGGAATTATATGTATTGTTTACATATATTTGTATGAGAAATCAATTCGAGAGATAAACTCTGCATAAAGAATTACTTTCTTATACTCTTATCGATAGCGTACTTTATATATATATATATATATGTATATATATATATATATATATATATATATATATATATATATATATATATAAATGTACACGTAATATTTTCCAGCCCTGCTTGTGGCCGGCCCGGTAGATCAGTTGGTTAGATCGTCGTGCTGATAACGCGAAGGCCATGGGCCCGGGCCAGAATTTCCGGTTGATCCAAATGGCTTCAGACTGTTCGCAACCACTCGACCGGTCAAGAAAAGTACAGTGCTTTCCCACTGGATTAGAGATTTGGAAAATGTACAAGATGGTTGATTTCAGGTCTTGTTTTAATTGACCTGTTGGGGCTGTTTGAATTGCGCATGAGTATTTTCAATGAAATATCACAACCCGATCGAACAGTGTGAATGATATTGTAACAAGGACTACAAGATGGGCCAGGATACTTGTATTTCAACGGCCAAACAAGTCAAGTTAATGAAGCACATTCGTGTTATAGTCCTGTAACGGACTTCTAGCAGTCGTTGAGATACGCGTAACACAATCCAAAAAATACCAAGCTTTCGGCCGTGGGTTTCAGTACGGTTTTTTATAAAACAATCATAAATGTGACACTGAAACTGTGCAAACCTCAACGGTAATCGCTCCATGAATCAGAGTCAGCCAACTGCAAGCAAATTCAGGGTCACTTGAGGTTCAAGTGGTCAAATCAACGAAATGTCTATGGTGAAAGTAGATCAAAAGTCACTGAAAAAAATCGATCCACACTAGTCAGCAGTCACTTGAGGTCAGTGTCCGATTCCTGGTTCAGTGAATTAGTAAGTGTGGCGCAAAATGTCAATGGAAAACATAAATTTGGAGTGAGGGTAGGGGGGTCAGATTGATCCTGAGTTAGAGCCTTAAGTTTGGTTGTTCTGTCGACTACAAGTCCCTTTTCCAGACTGCGCGACGCCAGCGTTGCTCCTGGCACTGCTTGAGTGCTTCGGCAGCCCTCTGGTCAGTTGCCCGTGGCCGATAGCTTGCTTCTCTTAGGCATCATTTCTATTTGGCTATTCCGATTGTCCCAGTTGATGGCTTGATCGGCAGCCCCTCACTTGGGCTATCTTGCTGGTTGTCTGAGATCCAGCGGATCCCTCTCTGTTAGTCCGTATGCCTCATTTTGTCTGCTTTGGGAAGCCTACGGCATATTAGCCGTCTGTTCTTTTGTCTGTGGCTCTCGGTTTGTTAGTCCGTTCGGTTTGTTAATCACGTTTCCGCAGATCCAGATGGTTTTGAATTGTTCGCAAACGCTCGACCGGTTAAGAAAAGCACAGTGCTTTCCCACTGGATTAGAGATCCGGAAAATATACAAGTGGCTTGTTAGTAGATCTCGTTTCAGTTGACCCGTTGGAGCTGTTTGAACTGCACACGAGAATTTTCAAAAAATTATATAATTGTGTACCTTACCTTTTCTACTTCAACTACCAGACAAACGAAGATGTACTTTGACATCCGCTTTCAGTTGGCGTCGATTCTGACGAGATCACTGCTTCCTTATGCCCGTGAAACAAACCTTTGTGTCTCGAGATCGGCCAAACCGTGTTACCCAGGATTCACTTATTCACCGAGCATCAAGCCAACTCACGAGTGCAGTGAGTGCCTCTTAGTTACATGGCGAAAGTATGTTCTGCTTTTCAAGCCACATTTACTCGTCCTTATTTGGGATTTTTGCGTTATGAGCTGCAAACTGCCTGCAGCAT
The DNA here is from genome assembly GCA_948099385.1 of Fasciola hepatica. NCBI lineage: Eukaryota > Metazoa > Platyhelminthes > Trematoda > Plagiorchiida > Fasciolidae > Fasciola > Fasciola hepatica. The sequence continues at coordinate 685,481 of CANUEZ040000126.1, read as the reverse complement.
AAGTGGCATGGTTTGCATACTAACACATACAATTCAGTGAAAGGCTGATATTTCAAGGAATTGACGAATTCGAATATGGGTTCTCATTCACAGTTGGGCTACCAATATTGTTGAACCGAATCGAAGAATTGGGTGATATTCTGTGAAAGAACATCATGTCTCAGTCGTCTTTTATTTCCGAAGAGTCTGAGATAAGTATAAATTGCCATCCTTCTTGGAATTACATATCTGTCCAAATAGTTTCTCGGAAGTTATTTCATTGCACCCATTTTTCGAGTTGTAACAAAAACATCATAAAATCATGCGTATTCTAAATCAGCCTACTTTGTCACTTTCCATTAGTAGTGAAACAATTGAAGGGATTCTTCGTAGAATATCAACAGCTTCCTCAAACAAATGTCTAACTATTTATTCTGGTTTGTTAGAATTCGTCAGCGCGATACTTTAACACGGCAGCCAAACCGAACCTCAAACTCAAATGGCCTATAAGAGCACAGGGGTTTCATCATTTTTCTTCAGCCTAGGAAACGTACCTACGACCTTATCATCTGCAATATTTACTTGTAACCATTTATAACAAGACTGAAACATTTAGACATGGTCTCCATTAGCTATTCCAATAAACTCATAAATAATAGTTAAAGGTGACGGTCTTCTGGTTCTACCTCGTTTTTTGCTATACCCCCAATAATCCTTCTTCCTACTCAATACCCTGAAGTTTTTACATTGGGAACTCAACCAGATTGGCGAATGTAATCGCAACAAGATACAAATGGGGTTTTGCAGACACATTCTTGAGCGCAATTATTGCTTCATACATCCATTACTTTAACCATAGAGAATGATGACTGTCATCATTCGGGACATAGGTCTTCTAATCACGTGACTGGTGTCTCTGACTAGTAAATTCTAACCTGATTTGGAGTATATGATTAGTAATCATTGATTGGAACGGTTCAAAACTACTTGCACAATGAGTGTGGTCTAAAGATGGGCAATTAAATGCCAATTCTTTCGAGTCCAGCCTGCTCTTAGACCTGCTGAGACCACAACCACGGTAGTGCTCATATCATCCCAAAATACCGGGGCACTGTGCATGCCAAACTCAGTAATCAGGAACCTGATAAAATCGCCAACCTCAACTGCAAACAACACCACTATTCAAAAACCCTGAGTGTACAGATTATTTTACCTCACTTTCCACTGTTTTCCCTGTGCGCACTGCTACGACATTGATTACGTACAAGATCACTGACGCGGTTGTACTTCTCTCTTCCAGCTCTTCATTGCTTGGTGGACAGACGTATCTGCAATGTAGACCGCAGTGTGACGCGTGGAACTGGTCAATAACGTGATTTGATTTGGCAGAAGTTCTTGCCAGTACAATGAACGAAGCAAATAGTCATATTAACACACTTGAAAATTTTCAAATTTATTGAAGCGAAACCATAAAATAGTTTGATTTACTCATATTACCCTAAGTCAGAAAGATCGAACCACTCGGAAATGATTCTCCCCTTCTTTGTGACTTATCAACCACAAATGGACTACCATGCGCGTTACGATTTGCAGTTGAAGTGCCAGATTCCCAAACAACAATAAGTCGATTAACTAGTTTTCCTAATGGAGTTAACTGCTTGGAAAAAAGCAAACTTGATAGACGAATAAACCTTATGGTTCCTCCTTTCCCTGTTAATGTAATATTCACAAGATCCAAAATGATAGAGAGTATGGAAATCACTCCAGCTCACATCTATACAAACCGAAGTAACAAGAATTCCAACTATGCGAAATTGCACTTTAATCATATTGCAGAACGTATTTGTATAAATATGGTAAACAGAAGAAAACTTTGGTAAATTACAAGTTGAGCAACCACAGTGAGCTTTTGTTGCATCTGCCTTCAGCTATCCTGACTGGTTAAAACTGCTCAACGTAAGTAGCCATGAAACTGTACCTGACCGTGTCTTGTGAGATGCCTACTGAATCGCCACAACGGTCTTTTCGTAGGAACTCCTAGTCAGTTTTGCTTGTCTGTCTCACTGATCTGCAAACCGAAGCTGGTGACTGTGGCTCGGCGGCCGCAGTAGTCATTTCCTTTGGCGGAACACAGTCACCATCTGGGTCCCCGGTCTCCTCAGCCGGGTGGTCTTTCGAACTGTAGATTGCAACTTTGAAGTAAATTTGGCTTAGCTAACGCCAAAGTACTGATACATCATCCGGGTCCGTAATCCTAACCTCAGCTTGACAAAGTTGTCCGGTGATGATTCCACGAGTTGGTTGGGGTTCTTTGTCACGGAATTGTGGCTTATTTGGAATCAAGACACTTCAGCGATCACCCCAGTCTTCCGGACTTGAAAGGAACAACTAGACTCTCGTTGATGGTTTCATGCACCCCGGTTCGGTGCTGCTATATGAAACTGCTGAGGGGTGCCTCCAAGTCAGGCAACGTTCTCGTGTTCGCAGATGCTAGTGTACTTTCCTAGGAGCGGAACAAGTTCTCTGCTGCACCATTAGAGCACGATTGGCGCAGAGCTGTAGCAGGTGCCGACATCCGATTCTGTGAAGCCAGACTTTCAGCTCCACCGCACGGAATTGAGACCCATTATCGGTGACCAGCACCTCCTGCAATCCTTCTCGGCTGATGCTCTCCAAGTTAGTGTAAAACCATCACAAGCCTTAAGTTGTCCAGACAAGTCTACAGTCTAGAGTAAAATATCTTTGGTAAAGCTGCAGTCTTTGAAACTCTTTCGTTTGCCCATTTTGTATGGAAATAAAACAGCAAACTGGGCACACAATACGAAAACTTCATTCATCAACTGTATACTAATGAGTGTTTTACTAATATAGCTAATTTTCCGATGTCCACTAGAGTTCACTTTGTTATTTTACACGATTCTTGGCTCAGTATATTGCTTCGCGCTTCTGACAACCAGCATAACATGCTGCGCCGAATAAATCCGTCTTGCTCTCCGGTGAAGAGACATAATAAATATACTTGTCACTTCCAGATGAACAAGTGAATCAATTATTCACTCTTCACGGAAGTCAAAGCTAGTAGAAACTTTCGACAGAACAGCTGCTCATATTTACTTTCCCTCATCGAGTTTAAAAATGTGTCCTTTTGTCAACCTGCGCCATTTTGAGGACCTCTCTCCACCACACGAGTAAATACCGATTTACATCAACCCACACAGTTGGGCGACAAAATTGAAGAACTGCTATCTTAGAAAACATAATGAACTGTTAGAACAACAAAATACTGAGGTCTTTCACCACAGCTTCCTAAGAAATCCCCAAAGGCTATTTTTCCAAGTCCAGCTTCAAGTTTTTTCTACTGTCTTTAAAAGCTTTTTGTGAGTAGCGTGAACGAGAACGGCAACCTACGACAGAGTAAAGTTCTCCTCTTACTGAGATGCATACCATAAACATTTATTACTCTAGTCTGCAAGCTAAAGTGCGTGCTTCCCTGATAGACTCTGTGGAAGAAAGAAGGTTTTCGGTCCCAGCGTGGTCTTTTCACCTACATTCTAATGCAACAGATTTATTTGACCAAAAATGAAGGTGCATAAATTTTCTCTTGTCAGTTTGCCTCTGTGCAATCTGCCCAAAAGTTTGGGATCACCTCATTTCCATCGAAATCCCGAAGTACGGTCGAATTCCAGTTTATACTGCTGACACAGCCCTCTCTATCTCTCGGTAAACAATAGAGTCTATTGAATACTTGAGGCCACTGAGAATAATACCAGTCATAATGACGGTATGTCAGGGTTTCGGCCGAGCTGAAGCGATCCCCAATTTCTCGGAACGACTACACAACAACAATAAAGTGACAAAGCTTTCAAAATAGCCACAGACAGCGAGGTTTACAAAATACCATCTCACAGCGGTTTTTTGTCGTCTCTCAAGCTTGAAAAAGTGAATCATAGTTGATAATTGTGTTTAAATAAACTCCTCTATTGATGAAAATGTGCACTCGCTGAGAGTTATTATATTCACTGACTCTCATCTCTTCAAAATAGAGACATTTTTAGACTCTCAGCCTTGCAGTGATGATGTGATTCACTCACCACTGAGATCCATTAGACTGGAGTTCAACTGCTCCACTATTTTTGTATGGGTCGTCGACTGTACTAAATGTAAACCCGTGTAGGCCCGGTCAGGAATCTTCTTCACCTCTGCAATAGGCCTCTTCAGTTCAAACGATGCATCTTTCCGGAATAAGTCTTTACTCAGATATTTTGAATTCTTAGTTATATAAAACAGTTTCATCATTTTTCAAGAGCCATTTCACTTTGATTCGAAAAGATTATATTCAAGCAGTTTCCAGAATGATCAGTTGACCGATATTCTTGTAAATCCTACTCAGACCTATATTTCCTCCCGGAAATATACCGTTTTCATGAATAGAAGATTATTACTGTGCCTAATGAATAATCCGTCGGAATATTAGTAAAACCCATCCGGTTTAAATAATTTTCTTTATCTAGCATCATGAACTGGCAAATGGGGGTATCATCAAATAATGCAAATAACTCGTATCCACATTATGTTGATCGGTGAATTTATCGAATTTCTTCGGACACAGTACAATCCATTAAGCGGGGAAGGGTTGTCATCCACTCTTTCGTGTACCGTTTTTTCCGTAACACTTCATCTAAGAGGTAATATAGATGTCGATGGACATTCAGCAAATGGACTCAACTGTTAATTCGTACGAAGCACTAAAGTCTGTGAGGTTTGCATCCTCAGCACTCTCTATGGTTATCTAGTAGGATTTCCTTATTTTGGTTGTTAGAATTCAACAATGGAATTTACGTTATATGTAGAATGTGCAAAACAATGTTTGATCCAAAAACAAAATACCATGAAGTCAGCTTTAGTTCTGCTTTTGGTCCCTCATTCTGCTTTTAACTTCCCGAATCTGAAGTCTTTCGAATACATTTGAGTTTTTAGAAACATTTTCTGAACATTTTGCCCATGCACAAGTACCGCATCCCGTAGAATTGAACTCCTGACCGGAGCCACACTACACTAAACCACTAGACTACGGAGGACACCGATTACACTTACAAACCTAATCCCAGGTTAATCCGTTCCTGTTGACACATTTCACTTCTGTCGTTTTCCAACACCTACTATTTGTACTTTGATATTGGTAACTCCTTTGTATATTCTCTCTATAGATTATTTTCTTATTCTGTAACTGAAGATATCATTTCATGTTAGTTAGTAAGCTTCTTGATATATTGCCTGTACCGTGACCGAGCCTCGCTACAGTTTCGTCTGACTCCTTTCTGAGTAGACTCTCGATGACTGCACTGTCCCGATTTACCGAGGAACTTTGTGTACTGTGGTTCTTGGTTGCTCACCTGGCTGTAAGTCATTCACCTCTGTATATTCGTATATTGTATTATATAGAACAATGAGGTTACGATAAATACGGTGATTCAGTTGGAATTGGTTCTGCTTCCCGTAGTCGCTTACAGCCCATATCGTGTGTAGAGCTAGTGAGACTAAATTTCTGCTAGGTTGACAGCCCAAGTAATTGGGATAGTTGCTGCGAAATTCGGACCCTACTTACCCACTGTGTGATTTAACATGGCTAGTCAAATCGAATCGTGACCCAGATGAAAAATGGTTTATATAACTTGTACCTCATAATCATTAGTCCACGCTAAAATTACGAATTTAGGCATTCGAGTGATTAGTCACTAAACTATGCGCGTAGAGTGAATCACGAGTGGATTGAGACCACCGGTCAGTTGGCGTTATAATAGTCGTCTTCATAACCAAATGCATTCAACCTTATTGTGGATAAAGCTATTCCTTTATTTTAGTCCTTTTATCTTTGAGCAACCGTAAAGAAAGAAAATACAAGTAATGAGAATCCTCAGAGGTTGGCGTTTTATTGATCCGTGAGTTATTCTCATCTGCTATCTCATTTTCTAGAAAGCAATGGCGATGCCCTTGTTAAAAATCACTCAATTTGGAATGCCCGAATTATCGGACACATTAGGAGACCAATAATACGAGATACATGTTTCTAACACATTTCATACAAAGCCCATAACACGGGAGGCAGGAAGATATTTGACAAATGAACTTTTCATGCAGTTTGTTCAAAACCCAACTTGAGTGAACTGCCAGTCCATTATTACACTTTGAAATCCTTTTAGGAATCTTGTGGTTATGAGAAGATGCATCGCAATGGAATAGGCTGAATTCAACTATTTCTCAATCCACCACAGCATACTGCTTCGTGCAGAACATGGAAAAGTCTGTAACACAGAAGAACATTTCATCAGATCAAGTTTTGCAGTTGACTAAGCTTATGAAGCCAATAGTTTCCATGCATTCGGAAATTTGGTTTGCACCCTCGTTGAATAACAATAATCCGTTACACCATATAAATAACGAATTTGCACATGAGTGCTCTACCTACGGACAAAATCAAGAAATACTTAGAGATAAAAAATATGCACAGGTAATTATATTTTCAATATATCAATCAATGAATACTGTTCTGGCCTGACCTTCTCGCTTTCGGCAACTGCTCTGGAGGGGCCGTCACGATAATGAAAAATACCGAAACTTTAAATTTACTTCGCACAGCAAGAAATAAATGCATAAGTTTCTGATACAAGTTGATTCATCCGCGTCTCCGAAAAGTTTCCAAGATAGTTATGTGTTTTCGGGAGCATTTAGTCTGGTTCGAAACATCACCACCCACTGTGACCATTTGTGGATAGCACAGCCGAGAATTCATTACCGAATCTTTTATCGGTATTCAATCAACGCTCATTATTCGAGGATTATTGGTCTCTAGGTTAGAGTTCCTAAGCCCCACCGGTAACTCAGCTATTCTGGCAATATCACTAGTTTTGTTGAAGAAAACTGATTTGAGTAAAATCCAGATCTCATTGAACCGAATTAGTTTCTTACAAATTCACATAATGGGTGGAAGAAGCACAAAAATGCTACAGTTACTCACTTCATGGGTAGCAGCACGGTTCGGTAAATCCAGCCAACTGTCAAGAGTTGAGGGGAGAAAATCTTTTTAGCCCTGTGTCGGTTTACCACACATGAGATATAGAACGGACTTAATACGATCTTTTACAAATAAATTGTCAAGTGTACATTTATAGTGTTTACTGGAGGCATAAGTTTTGAACCTCGCCTAGACCAGTTGCCCTTGGTTATAGACAGGATTACGCTGCTCGAGACCTTGCTCCGAACTAATTATGACCTATGGGAACATTACGTGGTTCTACAACTCAGGTCTCAATATCGAGTTTTGTAATTTCTGCTGACATTCCAACCGATCACTGAAATTATTCGGTAAATCTAATTCACTGCTAATTAGGCCAAACTGTCATTCCGATATATCCATGTCATTCGCAGAAATGAAGAACCACTACTTCACAAATATTTTGCATCAATCCGTAACATCAACACAGCTCAATTCATCCAAAGAACACGTTTGACCTCCTGAATGGGAGTTGTTCTCAAGGACTAAATGGATAATGTGATATTTATTTTGATTTGTTGATAAGTTAAAAGTGGCTGATTATTAAAGTGCAGCAAGCATTTGCATGGAAGTACTCATTCCGAATAAAATATGATAGACAGGCGTTACACTGGAAATGAAGTTTTCTGTTGAAAAGTCAAAATTCCGGAAGTAACTCATTACCCACTTTGTGGGATCCCTTGGGACCTTATATGGTCTGGTACTCCAAGTCATGGTACAGAGAAAGCTAACTATTATTGATGTCACAATAAAACCTTTGGGGCCATGGAACATTTAAATAACACCATACTCATGCACACGTAGAAGACACGAAGTACGACTGATCGTAAAAGCTTTCAGTAGTAAGGCATTTTCAAAAAGCTCTGGAAAGTACTGATCAGGTGGAAGTGTTTTATCAAATCAAAATAAAACACCCATTATTAGTCTACCCGAATAATCTTGAAATTAGAAAACATAATTAAACCCACAAATGTTTCCGATATGATTATTATGTAACTGTATCTGGATGACAGAAAAACGTTCCCCGGAAGTGCGCGACCCGTAAATATTGTTTCCAACCGACAAAATTGTTTAAGTGTGCAGATCGCGATCTGAATCCAAAGTGCGCCATCATTCATGTCCTGTTCCCATTACACTGACGAATTAAATTAGTAAGTCAACCTGTGGTTTGCTGATATGTGGCCAGTTGTAGTTATCTAAAACAGGATTACTAATTGCACATTCGTCCAATCTGATTTACCATCAACGTGAGGATATAGTAATTCGAATGCCTTCACACGCGGTACCGTGCGCCGCAGCTTCATTTCTGGTATCCATCAAACCAGTTGAAGCTGCGTTCGTACTGCGAAATCGCTTTGTGATTGGTCAACACAATACCAGCCAATAAGTGAATCCATCCTTTTGTATGTGAGCGCATTAGTACCAGCCAAATGTGATAGAATACATTCTTGCTAATCTTTTCCGATCTTTTCATTCTCGCAGTGTGCATAGTCCACGTGTGAGCCATTTTATTATGTATGACTGGTCGGGTAGATAGAATTCGCACAGGGAGACGGTAACACGTCATACAATATGAGAACTCGCTTTCGACAAAGTAAGCTGGTAGTGTACGATTCAAAACTAGTATTCAGGTCCATTATTCACCCCTTATCGCATAGTGGAACTTCATACGCTGTCTAGTTTCATTTCTTCTGTCTTCTACAGCTGTTGCTAAGCAGTCATCATCATGAAGTTCGCATTCTGACACCCCAAGTTTGATTCCTATCACCACCTGTCGCTTCTCCGATGAGTGATTTTTTTATTATTTTTCAGTTATTCATGTTAAATTGTCTTTTTCACTAATAAACCTTTTTGGCTTAGAAGCACACAAATCACCCACCCACCTTACAAATCACGAGTTATCCTCTGCTCCGATAACCGCAGTATTTACCTCTTCAAAATCGAATGTGGGAAGAATGCGATCACTTATTATCTAACAATGAAAATCGATTCTATACCATGAATAAATTAGGGTAGTCATGATGCAAGTAGGGAAAGTTAACCTCTACAGTGAACAAAAAGAACTACTCCGGACAGGAACAGTTTGGTGTCTTTGGGGAAGGAAATCATCAGTGTGCTATTCTGTTTCCAAATTACGAACATGAGTCATATTATTACTTTTGAAAAATTCTCATCCCTAATGCTTCAGATAAATTTCCCCCAGTGTGTACAATGTCTCGTAAATGCAAGTGCCTGAAGAACAACGATGATCAAACGCCATCAGGATGAGGTTATTTCCTATTTTCTTAGAAGTAAACTTTGTTTGAATTCATGAATTGATCAGACACATAATTCTCTTTATGAAAACAACTATTGCTCATTGGAATTTCGATAGTACCTAAATCTACCAATCTTTTTGTTTCACAAACAGAGGACATTCAAACTCCTGGTTATTACTGGTAACCAATATGTGTACATCGAAACCTACGTTGATATGTTGATACAGTCTCTCTTTACACACGTCGTTGTGTGCGGAAACACATCATGCGCACAACAAAAGAATTCACCGATTTCCGACATAACTCAGCATTGTTTCCTCCAATTATCTTCTTATAACACGTGACAACGCATCTCTATCACTGTTCAGTAACAAGCAGCTTGGAGGATGGTAAGTGCACTGAACGAAATTGATTCTATTCTCTGAACGTTTGCCGGTGAAAAGGAATGTGGACTATGATAAGCCGGGAAAGGTAGAGGCACGTTCAACAGTCTGACTGACGGGATGCAGTTCAACTTGAAGTTCCTTTTTGAAACAGCGTATTTGCTTCTTTTCGTCATGAGAAACACGAGTGTTGCAACAAGGTATACAGCAGTTTCATGGAGTCAGTCGGTTTTATAAAAAGGAACACCATCATTCACCCCCAGTTTTCCAGTAGCATAGGAGACGTATCAGTGCACAGAACAACTGAAATCCTTTCAGAAAAAATGAACGATCTCCCGGTTGACCGAATAAATGACTGACGGACTGACTGCTTGCCTGAATGACTGGTCCATCATATCATCAGATTGGATTTTGATAATCAGTTGCAAAATATGATTCCTAGTTAGCTAGATCGAGAGAGACTAGTAAATTCATTTGATTGCTTGTTTGCTCTCTGATCGGTTGGATACTTGTTCAGTCTTTTGGTTGATTATTTGAACACAACGACGACCATCTCAATTCACCGTGGAACATCATTCAAGCTAGTTCAATTAAGGGTCAATGGAGAGCGAACAACGAGAGTTGACACCGATTGGATGTGATCGACTCATTTCACGAAGTTATGTGGAGCCTCTCGACCTCTCCACACAGTTGGGGGAATATCAGGACGAAGTCGTGAAGGTTGCGTTTCATCCTTGGTAAAACTCACTTAATTTGGAATACCCGGATCGTCGGGCGCATTGGAAGATCAGTAATATGAGATAGAAGTTTCCAATACATTTCATACAAAGTCCATGATAATGACAGGGATATATCTGACGAATAAACATTGATTGCAGTTTGTTCCAAACCCTACATGGCTTAATCACCTATTCAGCGTCATACTTTGCGTTCCCTTTAGGAATCTTGTGGGAATGAGAAGATGCGTCGCAATGGGATAGGTTGAGTTCAACTATTTCTAAATCAACCACCACACGCTGGTTCATTCAGAACATGGAAAAGTTTGTAGAACAGAAGACCATTTCATTAGAGTAATTTTTTTGGTTGAACAAGCTTATGAAGCGAGTAGTAAAACGAAATTCAACTTTACACATAATGAACCAAGCTTCCGCGCTTTCGGAAATTCGTTTTACACATTTTTCGAACAATATTAATCAAATCATTGCTTTCATTATGTGGAATCTGACTAGAATAATGTGTACCAAACGAAATGCACATCCAAGCAAATATCCGCGATGGTAGGATCTTTTCGTCGATACACGAAGTTGCAAATTAATGGAAATCCTCTTTATTATGGTCAATTGTGAATAAACGTGTGCTCGATCTGTTTGGGGGAAGGTTTCGTATATTAGGAATCCGAAAGCGGTCACAAATTTTGACCCAATCAGTGCTCCATAGTATTGTAATGTTTACTATAATATGTACCAATTAAACTTCACTATCGTTCGACATGATGGTGAGGCCGATATTTTAAGGATTCTGTTTATTTTGAGGTCCCATACTTTTCATAAATAAACAATATTCCAATTTCTACGTGGTGATTATTTTAGAATTCTCATGTTCAATAACAGAGGGCAGTTGAAATCCTTGGTAGGTCTCTGACGTTTCAGTTACCACAGGTGACATTTACCAAGACTGATTGTGCAAACTGGAATGACAGCCTAGAGCAATGGCATTTTAATCACAGAATATTCCTCACCAGCGTCATTTGGCTATGGTGAAATCATCGTTGATCAAATACATGACAGTCTCATTAGTGAAAGAGTTTCGTTCGACCAACATTTTGATTTGCGCGAATTTTCAAAGCATTAGGATGAAACAAGCGGAATTCCACTGGCCATTACCAGCTCTCCCATTCTAATGTCACGGTCGTGGTTAACAACATTTGCTGATATTCCATCAGGTGAATGGAATTATGTGGTATATACCATCTGCTGCAAACCAAGCCAAAATATCATTCCGATATATCCATGTCATTCGCAGAAATGAAGAACCACTACCTCACAAAAATGTCGCATCAATCATCAGCATCAACGAAACCGAACTCGTCCAACAAACCTGTTTGGTCTTCAGAATGGGAGTTTATCTCAGGGTCTGAACGGATAACTTGATATTCATTTTGATCAGTTGATAAGTTCAAAAATACCGAATAATAAAATGCGATCAACAGTTGCATGGAAATACCCATTCCGAATAAGGGCGAATAGAGTGACTTACTACTGACAATGAAACTTTCTGTCTGAAAGCCGAAACTCCGGAAGTAACGCATTACCCACTTTGTGGGATCCCTTGTGGTATCATATGGTGTGTTACTTTGAGTCATAGGGCAGCGAAACCGCGCTTTTCCTGATGTTGCAACAAAACACTTTGGACCATGGAATATCTACATAAAACGATACTCATGCACATGTAGAGGACACGAAGTACGATTGATCGTAAAAGCTTTCTGTTGTTAGGCATTTTCAAATAAGTTGTAGAAAATACTAAACAATTGGAGAGTTTGGTTTGATCAAAACAAGACGCCCACAATTATTCCACTGGAATCATCCTGAAAATAGATCACAAATTTAGATCTGATTGAAAAACCGCAAAGGAGTGCAAATCACCGTCCGAATCCACAGTGCGCGATCAACATTAATCTCATTCCCATCAACCTGGAAAGTTGAATGAATGGGTAGACCAGTAGATTGTTCTCTACTTTAGATCAGTTTATTAACCGACAGGAGAATCATCGAATCCACTTTATTCCGCCGTCGTTATCTATCCGATCAATCTGCAAGTGAAATAGCAATAAACCTTCTGAATTTGCATTGAACGAAAATGGTGAATCAATCCTCAGGTTGAAATTAAAAATGTCTGACACGTCGCTTTCCGATGCACCTTGGGACGATTGTCCAAAGAACACAAGTGAATTGGTTCATATGACCGAGAGATGAGTCAAATGCGAAGAACCACATAGCATGCCACTCAGTTGGATAGGAAAGTTGCTTTATTTATTAAAACTAATCCCAGACGAAAACTCTATCGTCAAGTGCTTTCGGCTTAGTTTGACTTCTGTTTATGGCGTCTACAAATGTGCATTGAAAACAACAGCAAAACTGTAAGGGCATCTGTCAATGCGAGAACACGAATAAATGTCACACTCGGCCCAAACAGTATGTTAATTTGAAGGACGTGTCAAACAATAGAGTGGAATTAGGAATAGTTGATTTCTGTCATTTCTGTATTCAAATTTCTCATGCAGAATGACCAGAAACAAAAAACGATACGCATGCATATGTTGTTCTTCATTCGCCTGTATTCGTCAATGTTCACGTATATCACAACTCTTAACAAACAGTTCCTCCCAGCTAACATAACTCAGAAGCAAAACAATTTTTCGGATTGCAAAACAAGAGGTATTTCTGTATGCAGCATGGTGAATGAGATTTGCTGCCAAAAATCGCATGCTCTTTTCAGCAGACTATGAGATCCGCAATGAAGGATAACCAATTCAATTTATCTCTGACATTTCGTTGTTCCACCTGAGTGGGAATTATGTGATTTTTCGGGAATTTGATAAGCAAGAGAGATGGAGAGAGAGAGATTTGGTCTTTGTGTATGAATCATCATACAGTATCGATGCTCAGGTCCTAGTTAGGGCTCCGTGGATGTGCAAACCAGACGGCACAGACGAACAGGGTTTATCACGGATGAGTCCGTAGCATTCAAAAATTTTATATTTTGTGTTATAATTGGTTGTAATTGTAACAACCATATAAAACTTCTTAACTCAAATATTTTAGCATAATTCTGTTTAAATGCTGTGAACGAGTCAAGCCTATTCACAATTCATCATTCATACGAAGGAGCATGATAAATCAGCCTAGCGGCACCCTGGAATTCACTGAACATCAGTGTCACGAGTTGGTAATCGTTTCATGTGAATAATAAAGCGGAGAAACAAGGTATCCCATTGTTGACAACGGAAAGACAAGGGTAATTTCATCCCCACTACCTCTTTTCCCAATGTATTTGTTATGCGTATATGATGTGGAGGATGGAAGGATACTGAGATAGGATAGCCACTTAAGTAGTACATAACGAGTTGGGAAAAAATTGGTGCTGACAACTATGCATCATGTTTCCCATTAAAAATATATTAGACTTCAATAGTTAGTTAAATGCTACAGTGCATAGAATGCAAAATTGAATACTCAATCTTCGACGTGCACATTATCAGAAACAATGAACTGAGAGGGGCGAATAACCTTGATTTGTGCTTGCTGAGTATCACAGGTGTTCTCGTAATGCCTAGACAGCAGGTCTTACCCCCGTCAACATGAAGAACATGGAAAACTTGTAGTGTCTTCTTCCTTTCATAAGCCTCTAATTTTACTCAAGTTGTGGTATTTAGTAGAAAATTATCAGAATTAAACCATCGAACTTTCCTATAATTTTTCTGGTGCAAAATATAACAAATTGATAGATTCATCCGAGGTTATAAGGTATACAGCCCCTTGTGATGTATGACATGGTGCATCATTCTATATCATGACAGTTTTCTTGGATTATATTCTGATCTGACAGACAGGGAACCGTCATTATTTGAGCACGGTGGATTTCACGTTGTTCAGGATATCTCTAGTAACGCCCCATCAACAAGAGTGGTCATGATATTCTGCAGTTCATTTCAAGTAGTTTGTTGAGTTGAGCAACCTCAAATTCACTAACATGAGTTTCCTCGGAGATTACGTTTCGCGATGGACGTATTTGTGAGCCCTATAAATATCACCACGGATTTTGCAAAACACAATCTATCATCACAATGATTCACAATGCGATTAGGATATGCTCGTGGTTGCAATATTTAGCCCATTTCGTTGTGCTGGCTTTTGGACACTTGAAGGCTAGAACAACTAACTTTTCTCCAACCACGTTCGCAAAGGTGCAAGGGTTTATTTGATCAAACCTTCTCCCAAAATGTTCTCTGTCTTGTACTTTCATTCCAATGCAGATGGCCCCATGTTCCAGGTCAGACAAGTCCGTTTTTGCATACTACAATTTGTAATGACCCCACTTATTACATAAATATTGAGAAAAGCATGCTGTCCTTTGAAGAAAGAGTAGATAATAATCTTATCACTGGGAATATTGTTGAATGAATTTGCACAGCTTTATCCTTCCCTTCTTTATTGAAGTAGCGAAGGTTTTTTGATTTTCGGTATAAATATCTTAAGCTTGGCAAAACAAAATGTATATTTATTGAGCCGTGATCATCTGACCTTGAACTTCAGGACACGCACTCGGAATAAACCAAAAGCTTTTCTCCGGCGAGTCACTGCACTGTTAAACAACAAAGTATTCCTCAAAAATTTTTCCTTCGTATTTGCTCATTTCTGATGTGCATAAAGATGGCAGACAATTCAAAGAAGTGAAACGTTTCTATTAGGATCAGCATCTACTTCTGAGTGAAAGAATTACTGTGGTGAACTTGACATACTTCGGTCTTCCAGTAAGTTATATTTATTATTCGATTAAATTCGGACTTCTGAGCTTTAGACGCGTTAGCTAAGCTGTAAAGGATCACATAACTGAAATCTTCAGCGAATCGCAGTGGAACTAAAGTGATTGACATCAAGTTCTATCTGATTTTTTCCCGCATTCTTATGCTGTGATATGCTGCGAAAATTTCAGGATAGGGAAATTAATTACCATGAAGTATTTCGTCTTGACAAAACATGTAGGTTTCTGAATATGAATTCAGTTTGTAGGCCAGTGCTTGGTTTATTATAGAAGCTATTAGATCTTGCTATCAAACAATTACTGTTAAGTTCACATCACATCAGATTTCGGTGCAGAACAGAAAAGCAGATTTACCATGGTTATCAAATTAGAAAACGGGTAAGATCCAATCAGAGGAAGTGATTGACTGACTACTTACCATCTTCTGCCCTTTTATCTAACACATTCACATGATAGAGATGCACGAAAAACTCATTCTAAGTAGACTATATTTGTTAGAAACGGTAGAGATATGATTTCAGTGGGTATTATTAGATTGCTTGTGTTAACAATGGAACTCATCGATAATTTATTGTCTCTGTAAAAAGCACGGACTATACTTATTTATGAAGTTCAACAAATCCCCATTGAGCCCAATGCATAATCACTGACTGGCCAATTAAGTACAACGAACTACGAATCGTTTCATCTCTCATGTAATCGACAGATGGATGAGATATCAACAGCGCACCAAAAGGACATCTCTGTAAATAGTCATTCACATCCACAAGTAATAAATACTACGGACAACCAACAGATCAACAATTCTTCGTCACTGTTGCTCCTTCTCTACGGACATGTCACCCCCAGCATTATTACCGTGTATCGTTCGAGTTTGTGAAATGATAAATGTCATCAAACTCGTTGACATTTAAACCCACACATGGAAACAACCCGATACTGTTTTAAAGCGTCGATGATTTGCCAGCAGATCCGACATGCCATACCGAGTGCTTCGGATATTGCACAAATGGGTCATATTCTCCACACACCCACTTCCAATTCGCACACGACATTGACCACAATGAACTTTCAACTAGTTTACCTATGGTTGGATATGCCTCTGAAATGACCAATGCAGACCTGTTGAATACAATAACATGTTTCACAATGAAATGCAGTTCGGCAGAAAATTCTACCCCAAGCGATCCAATTACTACTTACATTCAATTTATACGGAGTACTGGAGGAATTTGTACTGGTAACCAATGTTATTCATATGTGTAATTTAGAATCTGTTCTGTGCGACATCGGAGCTCCTAGTTCATGATACTAAATTGTAGGTGCTGCCAAAGCGTGCGGTTAAAATGGGGTCAATATCGGATATACTTTCCATCCACATTGCAAAACCTACATTCATGAAAACGTTCTGGTTGATCACAAGTGCGTCACAATGAATATCCAGTGGAATAATTTAGGGGAATTTGATTCCTGTACACATCACTTTGAGAATAGGTTGACGCGTTGTGAACAGCAGCAACGGCAGTATCAGCACCCGAAGCACAAGTTTGAACACATTCGATAAATTACATGCTGATATGGAGGATTATGTTCAGAAAATTAGGACAAAAATGGAAAATCCGAAGAATACACTTGAATGACAATCGAAATCAGCCAACTGGATGCGTGTTGACTAAACTACGGCTAATCGGCAGTTCTGTCAATAATTTTTCCACTCAAATTGCACGTTTGGTGAGCACAAGAAGGTGGTTGGTATATTGCATGGAAGTTTTGACTTCGAGAACCAGTTTACAAATCGTCGTTGTAACTCATGTAATCACTGTACAAATTTAACGTCAGTATCGCACAAATTTATCTGCACCAATTACAAACTAAGACTGGAACCTAGCGCGAACTATATGTCGAGTGAATGTTCGCAATGCATCACAACAGACATCATTAACAACGGGGAAACCTTATCCATGGATTTTGGATGGCGCTCCTGGTATAGGATTAGTAGGAGAATGTGGAAAACCATGAAACGAATTTATGAACGGCCTTCCTTTTTGAAGCCACTGTAAAGCACTCGTTTATTTTTTGAATTCATGCAGTTGCTTTATATCTAATGGAATTACTGCACAACTGTTACACCACTCTTGCGGTGATTCGTCTCAATTCGCCACTGGAACTCAAAGCGTGCCTTGTGTGACGGGGGGGGGGGGGGGGTGGTAGTACACGCTACCCTAAAGCTACCCGGTCACGCTTCCTTTCGAAAAATGTAACCCATAGATTAGTATGAATCCACCAAAGGCCGTCTAAAAGGTAGTTAAAATTATATTTACCGCTTGATTCTATAATAGGCCCTGTTTATCTCCTGTTTATACGCGATATCCCCTGAGGCATTGGAGTGGATTAGTATTTTTCCATTAGGCAGTTTCTAGTGCACCGTTCAACTTCAAAAAAGTTTCGTTGATCATAAATAATAAACATGGGCCTTTAGATGTGTTGTAAATGACGTCTGTTGTGATGCATTGCGAACATTCACTCGACATATAGTTCGCGCTAGGTTCCAGTCTTAGTTTGTAATTGGTGCAGATAAATTTGTGCGATACTGACGTTAAATTTGTACAGTGATTACATGAGTTACAACGACGATTTGTAAACTGGTTCTCGAAGTCAAAACTTCCATGCAATATACCAACCACCTTCTTGTGCTCACCAAACGTGCAATTTGAGTGGAAAAATTATTGACAGAACTGCCGATTAGCCGTAGTTTAGTCAACACGCATCCAGTTGGCTGATTTCGATTGTCATTCAAGTGTATTCTTCGGATTTTCCATTTTGTCCTAATTTTCTGAACATAATCCTCCATATCAGCATGTAATTTATCGAATGTGTTCAAGCTTGTGCTTCGGGTGCTGATACTGCCGTTGCTGCTGTTCACAACGCGTCAACCTATTCTCAAAGTGATGTGTACAGGAATCAAATTCCCCTAAATTATTCCACTGGATATTCATTGTGACGCACTTGTGATCAACCAGAACGTTTTCATGAATGTAGGTTTTGCAATGTGGATGGAAAGTATATCCGATATTGACCCCATTTTAACCGCACGCTTTGGCAGCACCTACAATTTAGTATCATGAACTAGGAGCTCCGATGTCGCACAGAACAGATTCTAAATTACACATATGAATAACATTGGTTACCAGTACAAATTCCTCCAGTACTTCGTATAAATTGAATGTAAGTAGTAATTGGATCGCTTGGGGTAGAATTTTCTGCCGAACTGCATTTCATTGTGAAACATGTTATTGTATTCAACAGGTCTGCATTGGTCATTTCAGAGGCATATCCAACCATAGGTAAACTAGTTGAAAGTTCATTGTGGTCAATGTCGTGTGCGAATTGGAAGTGGGTGTGTGGAGAATATGACCCATTTGTGCAATATCCGAAGCACTCGGTATGGCATGTCGGATCTGCTGGCAAATCATCGACGCTTTAAAACAGTATCGGGTTGTTTCCATGTGTGGGTTTAAATGTCAACGAGTTTGATGACATTTATCATTTCACAAACTCGAACGATACACGGTAATAATGCTGGGGGTGACATGTCCGTAGAGAAGGAGCAACAGTGACGAAGAATTGTTGATCTGTTGGTTGTCCGTAGTATTTATTACTTGTGGATGTGAATGACTATTTACAGAGATGTCCTTTTGGTGCGCTGTTGATGTCTCATCCATCTGTCGATTACATGAGAGATGAAACGATTCGTAGTTCGTTGTACTTAATTGGCCAGTCAGTGATTATGCATTGGGCTCAATGGGGATTTGTTGAACTTCATAAATAAGTATAGTCCGTGCTTTTTACAGAGACAATAAATTATCGATGAGTTCCATTGTTAACACAAGCAATCTAATAATACCCACTGAAATCATATCTCTACCGTTTCTAACAAATATAGTCTACTTAGAATGAGTTTTTCGTGCATCTCTATCATGTGAATGTGTTAGATAAAAGGGCAGAAGATGGTAAGTAGTCAGTCAATCACTTCCTCTGATTGGATCTTACCCGTTTTCTAATTTGATAACCATGGTAAATCTGCTTTTCTGTTCTGCACCGAAATCTGATGTGATGTGAACTTAACAGTAATTGTTTGATAGCAAGATCTAATAGCTTCTATAATAAACCAAGCACTGGCCTACAAACTGAATTCATATTCAGAAACCTACATGTTTTGTCAAGACGAAATACTTCATGGTAATTAATTTCCCTATCCTGAAATTTTCGCAGCATATCACAGCATAAGAATGCGGGAAAAAATCAGATAGAACTTGATGTCAATCACTTTAGTTCCACTGCGATTCGCTGAAGATTTCAGTTATGTGATCCTTTACAGCTTAGCTAACGCGTCTAAAGCTCAGAAGTCCGAATTTAATCGAATAATAAATATAACTTACTGGAAGACCGAAGTATGTCAAGTTCACCACAGTAATTCTTTCACTCAGAAGTAGATGCTGATCCTAATAGAAACGTTTCACTTCTTTGAATTGTCTGCCATCTTTATGCACATCAGAAATGAGCAAATACGAAGGAAAAATTTTTGAGGAATACTTTGTTGTTTAACAGTGCAGTGACTCGCCGGAGAAAAGCTTTTGGTTTATTCCGAGTGCGTGTCCTGAAGTTCAAGGTCAGATGATCACGGCTCAATAAATATACATTTTGTTTTGCCAAGCTTAAGATATTTATACCGAAAATCAAAAAACCTTCGCTACTTCAATAAAGAAGGGAAGGATAAAGCTGTGCAAATTCATTCAACAATATTCCCAGTGATAAGATTATTATCTACTCTTTCTTCAAAGGACAGCATGCTTTTCTCAATATTTATGTAATAAGTGGGGTCATTACAAATTGTAGTATGCAAAAACGGACTTGTCTGACCTGGAACATGGGGCCATCTGCATTGGAATGAAAGTACAAGACAGAGAACATTTTGGGAGAAGGTTTGATCAAATAAACCCTTGCACCTTTGCGAACGTGGTTGGAGAAAAGTTAGTTGTTCTAGCCTTCAAGTGTCCAAAAGCCAGCACAACGAAATGGGCTAAATATTGCAACCACGAGCATATCCTAATCGCATTGTGAATCATTGTGATGATAGATTGTGTTTTGCAAAATCCGTGGTGATATTTATAGGGCTCACAAATACGTCCATCGCGAAACGTAATCTCCGAGGAAACTCATGTTAGTGAATTTGAGGTTGCTCAACTCAACAAACTACTTGAAATGAACTGCAGAATATCATGACCACTCTTGTTGATGGGGCGTTACTAGAGATATCCTGAACAACGTGAAATCCACCGTGCTCAAATAATGACGGTTCCCTGTCTGTCAGATCAGAATATAATCCAAGAAAACTGTCATGATATAGAATGATGCACCATGTCATACATCACAAGGGGCTGTATACCTTATAACCTCGGATGAATCTATCAATTTGTTATATTTTGCACCAGAAAAATTATAGGAAAGTTCGATGGTTTAATTCTGATAATTTTCTACTAAATACCACAACTTGAGTAAAATTAGAGGCTTATGAAAGGAAGAAGACACTACAAGTTTTCCATGTTCTTCATGTTGACGGGGGTAAGACCTGCTGTCTAGGCATTACGAGAACACCTGTGATACTCAGCAAGCACAAATCAAGGTTATTCGCCCCTCTCAGTTCATTGTTTCTGATAATGTGCACGTCGAAGATTGAGTATTCAATTTTGCATTCTATGCACTGTAGCATTTAACTAACTATTGAAGTCTAATATATTTTTAATGGGAAACATGATGCATAGTTGTCAGCACCAATTTTTTCCCAACTCGTTATGTACTACTTAAGTGGCTATCCTATCTCAGTATCCTTCCATCCTCCACATCATATACGCATAACAAATACATTGGGAAAAGAGGTAGTGGGGATGAAATTACCCTTGTCTTTCCGTTGTCAACAATGGGATACCTTGTTTCTCCGCTTTATTATTCACATGAAACGATTACCAACTCGTGACACTGATGTTCAGTGAATTCCAGGGTGCCGCTAGGCTGATTTATCATGCTCCTTCGTATGAATGATGAATTGTGAATAGGCTTGACTCGTTCACAGCATTTAAACAGAATTATGCTAAAATATTTGAGTTAAGAAGTTTTATATGGTTGTTACAATTACAACCAATTATAACACAAAATATAAAATTTTTGAATGCTACGGACTCATCCGTGATAAACCCTGTTCGTCTGTGCCGTCTGGTTTGCACATCCACGGAGCCCTAACTAGGACCTGAGCATCGATACTGTATGATGATTCATACACAAAGACCAAATCTCTCTCTCTCCATCTCTCTTGCTTATCAAATTCCCGAAAAATCACATAATTCCCACTCAGGTGGAACAACGAAATGTCAGAGATAAATTGAATTGGTTATCCTTCATTGCGGATCTCATAGTCTGCTGAAAAGAGCATGCGATTTTTGGCAGCAAATCTCATTCACCATGCTGCATACAGAAATACCTCTTGTTTTGCAATCCGAAAAATTGTTTTGCTTCTGAGTTATGTTAGCTGGGAGGAACTGTTTGTTAAGAGTTGTGATATACGTGAACATTGACGAATACAGGCGAATGAAGAACATATGCATGCATTGTATCGTTTTTTGTTTCTGGTCATTCTGCATGAGAAATTTGAATACAGAAATGACAGAAATCAACTATTCCTAATTCCACTCTATTGTTTGACACGTCCTTCAAATTAACATACTGTTTGGGCCGAGTGTGACATTTATTCGTGTTCTCGCGTTGACAGATGCCCTTACAGTTTTGCTGTTGTTTTCAATGCACATTTGTAGACGCCATAAACAGAAGTCAAACTAAGCCGAAAGCACTTGACGATAGAGTTTTCGTCTGGGATTAGTTTTAATAAATAAAGCAACTTTCCTATCCAACTGAGTGGCATGCTATGTGGTTCTTCGCATTTGACTCATCTCTCGGTCATATGAACCAATTCACTTGTGTTCTTTGGACAATCGTCCCAAGGTGCATCGGAAAGCGACGTGTCAGACATTTTTAATTTCAACCTGAGGATTGATTCACCATTTTCGTTCAATGCAAATTCAGAAGGTTTATTGCTATTTCACTTGCAGATTGATCGGATAGATAACGACGGCGGAATAAAGTGGATTCGATGATTCTCCTGTCGGTTAATAAACTGATCTAAAGTAGAGAACAATCTACTGGTCTACCCATTCATTCAACTTTCCAGGTTGATGGGAATGAGATTAATGTTGATCGCGCACTGTGGATTCGGACGGTGATTTGCACTCCTTTGCGGTTTTTCAATCAGATCTAAATTTGTGATCTATTTTCAGGATGATTCCAGTGGAATAATTGTGGGCGTCTTGTTTTGATCAAACCAAACTCTCCAATTGTTTAGTATTTTCTACAACTTATTTGAAAATGCCTAACAACAGAAAGCTTTTACGATCAATCGTACTTCGTGTCCTCTACATGTGCATGAGTATCGTTTTATGTAGATATTCCATGGTCCAAAGTGTTTTGTTGCAACATCAGGAAAAGCGCGGTTTCGCTGCCCTATGACTCAAAGTAACACACCATATGATACCACAAGGGATCCCACAAAGTGGGTAATGCGTTACTTCCGGAGTTTCGGCTTTCAGACAGAAAGTTTCATTGTCAGTAGTAAGTCACTCTATTCGCCCTTATTCGGAATGGGTATTTCCATGCAACTGTTGATCGCATTTTATTATTCGGTATTTTTGAACTTATCAACTGATCAAAATGAATATCAAGTTATCCGTTCAGACCCTGAGATAAACTCCCATTCTGAAGACCAAACAGGTTTGTTGGACGAGTTCGGTTTCGTTGATGCTGATGATTGATGCGACATTTTTGTGAGGTAGTGGTTCTTCATTTCTGCGAATGACATGGATATATCGGAATGATATTTTGGCTTGGTTTGCAGCAGATGGTATATACCACATAATTCCATTCACCTGATGGAATATCAGCAAATGTTGTTAACCACGACCGTGACATTAGAATGGGAGAGCTGGTAATGGCCAGTGGAATTCCGCTTGTTTCATCCTAATGCTTTGAAAATTCGCGCAAATCAAAATGTTGGTCGAACGAAACTCTTTCACTAATGAGACTGTCATGTATTTGATCAACGATGATTTCATCATAGCCAAATGACGCTGGTAAGGAATATTCTGTGATTAAAATGCCATTGCTCTAGGCTGTCATTCCAGTTTGCACAATCAGTCTTGGTAAATGTCACCCGTGGTAACTGAAACGTCAGAATATTGTTTATTTATGAAAAGTATGGGACCTCAAAATAAACAGAATCCTTAAAATATCGGCCTCACCATCATGTCGAACGATAGTGAAGTTTAATTGGTACATATTATAGTAAACATTACAATACTATGGAGCACTGATTGGGTCAAAATTTGTGACCGCTTTCGGATTCCTAATATACGAAACCTTCCCCCAAACAGATCGAGCACACGTTCATTCACAATTGACCATAATAAAGAGGATTTCCATTAATTTGCAACTTCGTGTATCGACGAAAAGATCCTACCATCGCGGATAGTTGCTTGGATGTGCATTTCGTTTGGTACACGTTATTCTAGTCAGATTCAACATAATGAAAGCAATGATTTGATTAATATTGTTCGAAAAATGTGTAAAACGAATTTCCGAAAGCGCAGAAGCTTGGTTCATTATGTGTAAAGTTGAATTTCGTTTTACTACTCGCTTCATAAGCTTGTTCAACCAAAAAAATTACTCTAATGAAATGGTCTTCTGTTCTACAAACTTTTCCATGTTCTGAATGAACCAGCGTGTGGTGGTTGATTTAGAAATAGTTGAATTCAACCTATCCCATTGCGACGCATCTTCTCATTCCCACAAGATTCCTAAAGGGAACGCAAAGTATGACGCTGAATAGGTGATTAAGCCATGTAGGGTTTGGAACAAACTGCAATCAATGTTTATTCGTCAGATATATCCCTGTCATTATCATGGACTTTGTATGAAATGTATTGGAAACTTCTATCTCATATTACTGATCTTCCAATGCGCCCGACGATCCGGGTATTCCAAATTAAGTGAGTTTTACCAAGGATGAAATGCAACCTTCACGACTTCGTCCTGATATTCCCCCAACTGTGTGGAGAAGTCGAGAGGCTCCACATAACTTCGTGAAATGAGTCGATCACATCCAATCGGTGTCAACTCTCGTTGTTCGCTCTCCATTGACCCTTAATTGAACTAGCTTGAATGATGTTCCACGGTGAATTGAGATGGTCGTCGTTGTGTTCAAATAATCAACCAAAAGACTGAACAAGTATCCAACCAATCAGAGAGCAAACAAGCAACCAAATGAATTCACTAATCTTTCTCGATCTATCTAACTAGGAATCATATTTTGCAACTGATTATCAAAATATTGATCGCATAGTGGTCCTCCAATCTGGTGGTATGATTGACCAGTCATTCAAGCAAACAGTCAGTCCGTCAGTCATTTATTCGGTCAACCAGGAGATCGGTCATTTTGTCTGAAATGATTTCTGTTGTTCTGTACACTGATACGTCTCCTGTGCTACTGAAAAACGGGGGTGAGTGATGCTGTTCCAGCTTCTGCATAGCATTTTGCTTTGAATGTTCTTTTCAGTGTCAAGCCACGAGGAATTTCTTTGTCTATGTTGCTAAAAGTGGTACTGCCTTCCAAATAATTACACTTTGATGGTCGAAATTCATTCATAGCAAAGCTCTAATGGCAGGACGTTATTCATATGGTTATTTGTATTTTCCATTTGTTCTGTTTTGTGTAATATTGTCGTGTACTACGAAAAAGGGGTGTGTTCACATGCAACCGGGATAGCACTACAACTTAAGGGATGGATTGATTCACATTTGGCTTCACAGTCTTAATAAGCAAACTTTGTTCACTGTCAGAAAATTATGTGAAAAGACAGCACAGTAAATTTAGTGAAAGAAGCCTAGTTGCTTAGTGAATATCCTGGATCTTTTTCAAATAGGAACAATAACTCCGGGGTGTGAGGTTAAATAACCTTGGGTAAACTATGAGATTGTAGTGACCGGATTGCTCTAAAGGACTTCAGAAGACATGGGAAACTAGCTCTGGAATGAATTTACCCTTTAGCAAACAAAAAGGGCATTTGCGTAAGGATGACATTTGTAAGGAAAAAAATGCACACAGTTATTGACCCATGAACGATATGGCTGGCAGGCGCAAACTTGAGAAGCAGTCACGTGATATGGAGGCAAGTGATACGCGTGAGACGTGCACATTATTACGATCACACAGGAAGTATTCTATTTTGTAATGAGTTCAATTCATATAACAATGTATGCAGGTTTTTGAAAGTATTTTCACTGAGTTGAGTACGAAAAGCCGTTGTATAAATTAAATCAACAACACTATTTACCAAGGTCAATGACCAACGAAGAGCTAAGAATTCCTAAACCCTGGTTGAGAAGTATTTATGAGAACAAGGAACCCCAGATCGATTTGTATACGCAGAGCAGAACGAGAAGTTCCAGTAGTTGTTGAGATATACGCATCAAAATCCAAAACACAAATGTCCAATTGTGATTTTCAATAAGGTATTTCTAAGCAATCACAAATATTACACAGAAACTATTTAATCATCAAGAGTAACCGCTCGGTGAATTCAAGTTGGCCAAATGTAAGCAAATTCAGGTATGCTTGAAGTTCGCGTGGTCAGTTTAATGGAACTTTTGTAGATAATGGGAGTCCGAGTTCTTGGGACAAGATCAATGCGAATACAAGTCAGAGCCCTTGAAATGCCAATACTCAATGTAGGATTCAATGAGTGAGCAAATGTGTCACAGCACTTCAAATGGAAAGCACAAAATTGGCGTGCCTATAGGGGGTCAGGTCGATCCTGAGCCAGAGCCCCGAGTTCAACTGCCTTGTCCAAATAATCATACAAAACACCTGAAAAAGAACACACAGTTGCTAGCAAGCTTGTTTTCGGTAATTTATAATCATGCCAATACATCACTTATGAATTTTAAGTGGGAAAATCAAAACTGAAGATGAGTCTAAACGAGGGAGGTTGGGAACCGAGTTTGACACGCATGCTAAAGGTTCAACTCGGTAGCGTAAGTGCGTGTTACTGGTGCAGTCAGTCTGATCAGTGGGTTTGTGTTGTGTTTGGGTGTAAGGAACGGGCCAAGAAAACCTCAGTGTTTGCATGAATTGATTTTGAGTGCATAACGGCAGATTGTAACGACGAAAACCAATGACGTCTGATGTGGCCAAGACACGATACCTAACCAGTTTTGAATGCCCACTTCGAACTTTGTAAAAATCGACCGGGATGCTTCGGTCATATTCACTAATTGTTTAGACTCAACAAGGTGTTAACACATAGCACTCGTTATTACTATAAGTGGTCCAATGTTCAACCGAGCAGAATGATTCTCACTGACACGTTGGGATAAGCACCTAGTCAAACGGCCGACTTACACAGTTCTACAGGAACAGGCAAGTGAGTATGTAGAGAATGAGGCCGAAGAATCTAACATCTTATCCATTATTCGTAAGTACACAAGTTTTGATGGGAACAGATAAGAGCTTTGCCACACAAAACATTTTATGAGCCGCTCCTGATATTGTGCGATGTATGATATCCATTGGAGTGTAACTATTGAACAACGAGCGGATGTTTATTGATTGCTATCGGTTTCTTATTATCTTGCATGTTCCTTCCACTTGTAGCATTGTCTTGTCAGCGAAGAGCTCTGGATACCCGTTTCGTATGAATAAATTGCGCAGAAATCGAAGTTCATTATGTAATGCATCAGCCGAGGAGATTTCACTCACTCTGTCAAATAAAGCAAAGGATTAACTTTCGCTTCGCTTTGAGTGGCACAACTTTTTTCATGGGAATAAAGTGGTTACTCAGCGTTGCATTCTCATGAACTGACAGTTGAGAAGAACCATCAACCCTCCGGGTTAAGCACACATCTAGGAAGGATATTTTGTTGTCCACCTCCCATTTTATCGTGAGCTGAACATTTTGATGGACTGTGTTTGATGTACCTTAAGTAAGTTCTATGCCGATGGTGTCATCTGTTGAGAACATTATATCATCGGTATAGGTTTTAGCTAGCACTCACCGTTTGATGCCCAACGGTAATTGATGAGTCTCAATTTTTGCCATGAAAGTATCGGCGAATATTGGTCCAGAGGGCGACTCCGTTGTTACTTCGTGATTTTGACGATAGTTTTCCTTACTGTATTTGGACTAAACGGTAGATGTGCATATGAAATAAAGCAGTTTCGGTTCATACACGGGAAAACCCACATCCACTTTGTTTTTAAGGATGTTGATAGTAAGGTTAGTAACGGTTTCAAAGTCGGTACATTAGTAAACAACGAGGTCACACTGAATGACGAGATTTACCTTCTTTCCATAATAATATCACAGACGCTGTCCCTAAATCCAAACTCGCGGACTAAAATATGTTGTGTTATTACAGCTCTCACCGACTCCAACAAACCGGTTGCCCACTTGGCTTATTCATGGAAGGGCATGCTGCACAAACCTAAAATAGGACTTCACGATAAACGTTCCTTCTCAATTTTCTGAAGCCATTTACCCTGGGAGCTATCATATCCGTCATTAGTATCTGTTCAGACGTAGTTAAATCTGCGTCTCCCTTCTACCCCAGCGACCGTAACGCCTCAGATATTGTTTTTCACTGAGGGCCGTTTTATCCTCTTCATTGCAGGTTTCGGTGAACTTGAATGCGTCAAGTAATATTGTTGTCAATATTTTCTTTGAAGGTTAATTTATCAGGTATCACGATTCCTGCACCATTATCCGGTCTTGATTAGATGATATGTTTGTAGGTCTGTGAATCACTTAAACATCTCAAATACTCTGTCGTCAATATGGTCTTTGTTGATGGTCTGTTTTCTCGGACTCACATTTGTGACTTGTGCAAAACGATTCTCAAATTCCATTTCGAAACTCAATTAAAAACGTCTAATTTCTAGAGCAGGAACACTTAGGTCCTAGAGACACCACTTCGAACACCATTTTGTTCAAACTGATCGACGCGAATTTGTGGAAAAATGTGATTGGATCAGAGGAAAACTAACCATCCGGTTTCATTAGTTGGACAAGTTTTCTAATGAATTGAAAGTTGCTCGATCTGATTGACAACAACCATTTCACAGTATGTACCGAGCGACTGATTCTCTTCTAGTGTTGGTTTTTTAAACTCATGTGAAGATTACTTGTGAATACGTTTGAATTCACTGCATCCGTCGGGCAGCATTGAGACATAGGTGATTTTAGTACGGTTTCTCTTCAAATCTGTTCTCTATTGCATGGGTTATTCTGACTTCATAGTGTAACCGTCGGTAAACTGCACTCGGGAAAATTCTAGATATCTATCTCGTTTTTTGTATGATCAGGATTCACTGACAGCGAGCTTGTCCGACAGCTTGTGTTGCTCTTAACTTGTGTTACAGCACTTGGACTGAGAAACACTGTTACCTTCCCAACCAGACTTGAAGCAAATTTGGATCTCCATTTTGTGAACAATCCCAACGGGTTCCATACTAATTATCATTCACTGGTGGGAAGTTTGGACTACGCCGTCACTAAATTCCCCCCTATTTAAGGAGAGAATAGCCGTCGGCTGTTTACACAATGTGGCGAACGGAAGAGTCGTAAAGGAAAATGCACCCGCACAACCTCGCTAGACTTGCAGACAGGATTGCCGGGACTGATCCTTATAAATATTCCCACTCGGGTTTATCGTCGTTTTCGCAATCACAAACCACCTGGATTTTTGCTTTGATATATGCCGCTCAATTAAACTGTATATGTTCGTGTTCATAGATTACCAACCCCCCACATTTAACAATCGCAGAGTAACAAACAACGCGCATAAAAAACTGAAAATTGTCCCTTGGTTGAAATTCTTTCATGGTCAATCAAATTGGAACTATACAAATTGAATCCCATGTACTTCCGAACACTAACTACAGATAAAATTAGTCGCGATACTTGGAAAGTTCTTACGCTGTTGAGTGGCAAAAATTCGAAGAAACTCCCGCTAGCAGTGGATGTTGAAGAACTCAATTGGAACTTCATCGGTGTCAAAGATACAACATCATCCTCGAGTTTCGATGCCAACAGTCTTTTGGTGCCAATCAGTCATTTCTTCAATTCCCTAGACATATAGAAATAACTGATCCAGTTTTAACCTGATAAATGATGCATCCCTGTTGGACTACCACCAATTGTGTTAAACCAATGTGCGGTCGTATTATCTCCTATCATCTCCGACCTCTACAGTCGCTGCATAACCCACACGAAAATCCCTGACGGATGGAATGTTGCGTCCACTACAACCATACCCAAGAAGAGAACTAACAAGCTTTGCTTTTCTGGTCGACAACAGATCACATAATTTTGTGTCTAAACCCCCTTCACGCTACCATCCAAGCAAGATATCTTACAAGAAGTAATCGCACATCCATTTCTATTTCCCACGTATATCTCCTCTTTACCGTTCCAGAACGACTAAATGCTGATCGAATATGCCGATGATGTGATTCTTTCTATGTAATACCCCAGAAAGTTTGCACAACTTCTCTCTCGGTGTTATTATCAACCATGACTGTTCTTTGTCCGATCAAGCAGCCGCGGTCTTTCTGAAGATGACGGCTTCTGTTTTATATTGTAAAACTCAAATCCTGTTGTACTCCACTCCACCCCATCCGGAACCCTGTTTACTTATGCATTCTACCCCACTGGCTCTAAGCTCTTGCTTTTTAAAGGCTTTGAACTAATTGTCTGTTTTCCTAAACACTTGTCCAGAGGTAGTGGCATATCTCAAAATCAGATATTCCATTTCGCAATATGCCAACACACCAGTTCATATACAACGTTCTGCCGTAGGATCTTGCTTGACGAAGCACATCCCCTTTATCTCGACCTCACTAAATGTATTTCTGCACCATCTACACGATTCCGCTATAAAGGGCTGTATGGTCGTACCAAGACCTACATGTCCTGCAGAGTACCTCAAATCTTGTCCGTTTCCTTGTTATCATTTCTGAACCAAACTGAATGCTGGTTGACATTACACTTCACTCTTTCTATCATCTTTTAATTGGAAGTGATTATGTAGTTGCTGAATATATACCTTAGGATGCACAAAGCATAGATTGGAATCGACTTGTATTGTGTTTGCGGTTACACATGGTTAAACCATCAGTTGAATAAATCTGCCATCTTATTCATGAAAGGTTTCCACATTTATTTTTACTCACTCACTCGTCCCAAATGGTAATTTTTTATGGAAACGTTTGGCGAAATAATAAAAGAAAATGTGACATTTGACATAACGCTTATAATTCTTTCCTCGTATTCACGAGCTTACTGAGGTGAGTCGTAGGAGATACTGGCTCACTGATAATGATCGTAGAAACGCAATTTGAAACGATAATGTGATCATTACCCATTAGTCGGTTAGTGAGGATGTGTTTGTCGTCGCAATTACAGTGGCTAATGATTCCAAACAAAATAATGGGCAGTCTTGAAGCAAGTCACACGAGTGCTAGGTTGCACAGCATTTCACTCCTTCTGGTTCAAAATATTTATCACTAGACGGCTGAACTAAAGATCCTCACCTTGTTCGTTGAATAAGTGTATCTTTTAAAATTAGTATCCATTTCTGACAATGAAATTTATGAAATTTAACAGCCGCGGTGAAGAGACATGTCGATGAATATCAGGTTGCGATATGAAGTTAGTGCAGGGAGGTTATTGCCAACATAGAAAATAGACCGAGTACTTTCATTTTAGACGGCAAGTTCAAAATTGTCGCGTTTCGTCAATTCCATTCAGAAAACATCATTTTGCCACACAGTTTGGTTTGGTCCACGCATTATCCCTCTTCGTGAATTGTATCTTATTAATTCTCTTTCTAAACTCTTCTACTAACCGTGTTAAACGAGAAATTTGTTGCACGGTGAACCATTTCCTTTCAAAGGAATGTTTATGAGGCTTTTTCTCTCCCTCAAAGTACACCAATCAGTGGTAGAGCGAAGAATCACTACACAGTTAAGATCTCCCATTGTATTTTGTGAATGAGTCTTGCACCGTTAGCCATTAGCCAAATTGATATGCAAAATTGTGCACATGCAATTTGGAAACATGCTTCTGCATGCTGCTTTTTGTTGCTTTCTGCGGATATGATTGGCGAGAATATATAAAAAACAAGTGAGTCTAAATGTGAGTGTTTGGAGATTTGATTCGTGCATAAAATGACTCAACACACCTCGTAGTATCAGTACTTCATTCAGTGTGAAAGCTTTTGGCAGCCAATTAGTCCCTGATGGTAATCAATATCAAATATACATTGATTTCAAAGGCGAGTTAAGCCTTATTTTTATAATGTGTGGTAATTCACCCATTGAAATACGAATTGGCTTTTTACACAGTAACTTTGTAGATGAATTTGCCTACCATTCACTGGCATTACATCTGCAGTCAGTTAACTATAGCACACCGATCCACACACAGTAATCACCGAAGAGACAATAAGAAACCACCGATCTGTAGTGTTTTGTCTGCGTCACCAGACATTGTCCCAAATTACCAACCCCAATCTCAGGCTTTATTTGATCACCAGGAAACTTGATCCAAATCTGAGCACCCATTTTCCGTGCTGTATGCTCATACGAGATACTGAATAATTTAGAATAACCAACCCGTCTTCAAACATGAGCTGTCACATCATAAATAATTTTCTAGAAGACTTTAATTCGAAATTTCGATGAGAACATAACTATCACAACACCCTGATATGATACGTGACAAACTGAACCAATGACAATAATAAAAATGATAAACAAAATGAAAAATGAATAGGTTCGCAGTATCAATACTCGACTTATCACCAATAACCATGGAAGCACCGTGTAGCTGATTGATCTAGCTGGCCTCAACTAGGAAGTGAACCTGACTTACTTAAGACCATCATCACATAATACTGTGCTCTCAGCTGATCGAGGGAGCTCGAACCGGATGGCCTGGTGGGTACGAGTTTAGATCACAATCGTTCAATCCGAGTTAGACTATAAACGGAACCTCTGTGTGAATGTGCATTGCTGATAATGATTCCTCAGAAGCAAGATAGAACAGCCGTATCATGTTGAAGTGAACATTGGCATTTCACGAAATTTTATTTTATATATCAACTCAATCTTACACCACACATACCGAGTTACAAAAATATAACTACTTCTTGTCTTTATCTATTATGGCTTGGATACCATGCAGTGCTCGTCAGCCAGTTTCGTTTCCTTCACAGAATGAGTGTTATTGAAATAAAAAGAAAAGCGGTAAGCTGAATGAAATTGAACATCTGAATAAAGCCCTAAATATATAGATAATTTTTCTACTTTTCAGTTTCAAAAAGAGTGCAATGAGCGCGGTGGAATAATGTACTCGTTGACGTGCCGATCTCGGTTCCTACCGGGAAATTGTTTTTGGTGGATCCGATGTGATTTCGGAAGTACCGTTGGGTGGGTATAAAAATGACATCCACCCGCAGACGGAAGGGTCATGCCGCTTTCGGCTTATCACGAAAAACACAATATCTGCATATTTGTATTTCAATTACAAATAACGCTCACGGGTAACTAAGTTGCTGCTCATGTTCATTGATTTACCAAGACCTGAATATTTGACCCAGTCTACAGGTCAACAAAATTCTGCTACAACAGAAAAGCACGTTGAAATCTTCGGGAACACACCGAAACCTGAACAAACAGTGATTTCAGCCGTTAGGTGGAAATGTAAACAGGCGGTAATTGGTGTTCTAGAGACACGTACAACAATGCCTTCGTACGATGAACATAGATACAACCACTCAGTCACACCTTTTATTATCTGGCCCTCGGTTTACATGCTCTGAACTTACAAATGTCTCAAACGATTGTGAAAGTTATATTGTTGAGAATACATCGTTGTTAGTCGATATTGTAATTTGCCAACATTTCGGTTACACTTGGTGAACTTTCTCTCCCATGCCGGGGAATGTAGAAGCACTGAAGTCTTCGTGGATCATTCTGATTCCCTCAAGTGCTTGCTCCACACAGAATTCTAATTGAAGCCACTCGCTCTTTTTCCTTCCCGACGCTTCTTGTTGGGCTTTCTTCTAAAGTATGGTGGTTAGATATTTTCTTGTACGACGTAGTCTAGGCGTGTCAATTCCGTTTTACCGTCGGTGTCATCATTGCAGAGTTTTTCAACTCTGTTAGATAGTCAAGAAACAAGAATTCATTCCTCATATTGTGGATGAGCTGAATTGAAGTGCAAAAACTGGTCTGGATATGTGACTTCTCCATAAAAACTTTGTTGAATTTCCTTGATTCGCTCACTTTCAGACGACATTTTAGGGAATTGATGATTCTATTGGTGCCTTCTGTTTCCATTGTAAAATTACTAGAAATTCGTTTCTGGTTGAGACAGTGGAAGTGGCTACTATTTTTGTCTGATTTGATAATAACAAACGTATCGTCGATATATGCTACACACTGACTTGCGGGTGAATAAAAGTCAGAAGTGCTTTAGATTCAATAGGGCTTTGTAAGATTGCTGTATGCCCGGGTGCGTACAAAATTACATTTGTATTGAGATCGTGTGGAAGGGGTGAATATGGAGTTCACAAGGTCTTTAATGAAGAGGGCGAGCATGGTCAGAGTGAATGTTTGTGGACAGCTTTTGACAAGTTTGCTATTTTGTATTGAGATAAACTGAGTAAAATTCTGTCGGAGTATACCACTAGCAATTGGCTAGAGCCTAAATGGTCTGGCTATGAACGTGAAGTTTTTCAAGAGTAGACCAGGAAAGATGCCAGGTGATACACGTGGTCAGTGAGAGGGGACTTAAGGAAAGACAGAGCGTTTGATGAGATGGGTGGGTAGCAGAGTGGGACTTAGTACGTGAAACGTACAACAATAAGTGTCCATTTTTCATCAAAGTAAAACTGATATGTTTGGACAAAGTAGGGTTAAGGTGGAATAACGTTTCGAGGTGCTTGACTGAATCGTCATCATTCGGCTGCTCCCTGTTTACTGAAACTGAGATGCAGTTGTTTTGAAGTTCAGAGCGTTTACCTCCACTTAGCAGGAAGAATACAGTGCCTAAATTATGTGTATCAAATCAATCCGAGGTTTGAGTTGTACCATTTCGAAGCTCATGAAAATGGGAATCAAAAGCATTTAGTTTAATGAATCTGACATAATCTGCATATTTGATAATGGGAGCATTTTCACGTACATGAATAGTAGAATGGTGCTCAAACAATAAAAATGGGGACAATATGACTCCTTGGGTAATGTCACAGATAAAAGGCAACAAGAGAAGAGGTATGCCGTTGAATAAAGTGAATTGCTCGAGGTTGTGGAGGGAATCTACAAACAAATAAATAACGGATGACTCGATACCAAAAAGGTAGAAAACGGAAAGCAGCTTACACTTGTCAACGCAACTTATTGCATTGGTCTAGGAAGCATACTATCCCCAACTTGGCTCTTCCTGACGATTGCGGACAGAATGTTATGTGTAACGGTATCATGAACCCCCGAGGGAAGAACGTGATTGACGGTAAGCAAACTGATCAGGATCTTAGACATTCAAATTATCAGTCAGTCATGGCAACATTATTCTTTTAAATACTTGAGAAGAAACAGACGTACAAGCAACGGGAAGGAATTTTGAAGAGCCGTTCTTAGCATCAGAATCTATAGATGCTGTCGTCCAACAGATTTGAATTTGTCTATACCTTAGACACTGGTTTAAATGATGAAAAAGATTAAGGTCGACGAAATGTGCACGCTCTCTGATCACGGTGGGGTTGAGATCATCCAACGTGGATGATTTTCCGGGGTTAAGGAGGATCAATTCTCTGAAGAAGTCAACGGTAGGGATGGGAAATCTAAAATTCTAAGACGGACTTTCTTGAAGAAGTATAGATGTAAGAGGTTCTACCGCATTATTGAATGACTTGTTGAGCTTGTCTAATTCAGTAGCAGATAACCCACCATTTAAGTGTTTCAAGACACTTCGTTCGCATGAGCTTTATGCGTGTGAACGTAGTTGGGACGATTGTACCCAATCGTAGTGAGTTTTGTTAGTATCTTGACGGCCGATAAGTTGTCATGCCTAAAGGCGTGTTTCTTCTTCGGCAAGACTGCTCAAGGTAAGGAAGGTGGGGGGATTACCAGTTTTGAGCACGAGTACGGAGTTTAGACTGTAGAGCAAGAAACAGGACAAACATGCAAATAGCTTGTGAGATGTTCCCAGATGGCCAGAAGATTAGTGTCTGAGAATATAGAGAATTCTGTCTGCCACGAAGATTCAACGTTTTCTCGGGACAATTCTGTCTCTTTCGATTTGTGCAATGACGACCTCTTGTGAATAGTGTGTGGCTGGTGTGGCAGTAGATCTCAGGTGACATTTTGCTCATTGTATGATCCGATGATCCTAGTGGGTAGCGACATGAAATGGACAAAAAGGACTGCTTAGTCAATTTGATACTGAATTCACAATTGTTTCATCGTCATGAGTAAGCCTTTGTTTTCAAGCTTGCGACCTAAGATAACTCGTGTGTGCATGGTGGAGAACCTCATTCGTTCACTGA
Organism: Fasciola hepatica; assembly: GCA_948099385.1. Lineage (NCBI taxonomy): Eukaryota > Metazoa > Platyhelminthes > Trematoda > Plagiorchiida > Fasciolidae > Fasciola > Fasciola hepatica. Next base: position 649,497 of record CANUEZ040000126.1, on the reverse strand, counting down.
GGATACCCACCGCGCCTTCAATGGGTTGTTCTACAGGAGGCCTGCTTCAGAAATAATTTATACATTTAAAAAAATAGTGAGAATAGAAACTCTGGAATTGGGATGAACCAATTGTGCAAAGCTGTGTGAGAAGAAAGCTGCTCCTGCGTAAATTTCCTTGCTGCAGCATGGGAGACTTTCCCGGTGGTCAAAAGAATAATGGTGCCCAAAAAATTTCGTGTGGAAGTCAGACGCGAAAATTCACCAGTATAACAATTTAACTGTGTCGTGAAATGGGAAAAACATCAGACGAAGTATTCGGCACAATATTATCAACACACGTAGCTCTGCGACTCAGAACTTACTGAGACGGTACAAGCAGATGCGAATTACTGTTGGCTGAAATTAAAATAAAGATGACGACAATATCTGATGTGCATACTGGTCGTTTATCAGTGAACAGGGAACAAACGTCCAAATCAGCTAAGAGGCTCATCGAGTGTTAGGTGTGTTCCACAGATCGCTTAGCACGGAGTGGGACATGTTTCCCACGGCTGGCGATAATGGACGAAGTATTGTATTTTGATTTCGTCGCATATGGTATCCAGACTTGTTCATAATATTCGTCTATGGTGGTCATCATTCTGTAAGTGTTGTTGAGATTCGAGTGAAATAATAGTTTCTCGAGTAAGGTTATCTGGTAAAAAGAATGTTGCACCCTGACAGATTTTTATTGTTGCGTCCATGGACAATTTGTTGATCAAGAAATTCAAAGAAATTCACGTGTATTGGAATTGAGTAGGAAGAGATTAGATTTGTATAATATGATTCATCATGCAGCTTGAGCGCTCAACTCATCATTGAAAACAATGGAAGCTCTGTACAGCTGTTTCATCCTTGTTGGGAATCATCAGCAGTGCATATCCACCAAGCCACCACGGGGACTCGAACCCGGGGGTGAACTGTTGTGAATCGAACAGAATGGCATATAATACTCAAGCTCCGTTGGTTGTTTGTAACGGAAGGCTTTCTTTTTACTACATCTCTAAATAGAAGTCATCCATCGTAGGAGTCGATCGTTGTGCGGGAAGCGGGTAGTTACCGTTCAAAGCCAGTGACGGAATGGTGCTATATCATGTAGTGTAGATGTTGAACAAACCGTTGAGAGCCATCCCGGATAGCCTTGTGTTTAGGGTGTTCGATCCACACTCGCTCACCTCGGGTTCGATTCCCCGTGGAGCTTGGTGGATGTTCACTGCTGATGATTCCCAACAAGGATGGAACAGCTGTACAGAGCTTCCATGGTATTCAATGATGAGTTGAGCCTTGAGGTTGCATGATGATTCGTATTATACAGACTTAAGTAAAGTAAGCGAAATCCCATTTATTTCATAGTGTATCCATCCACAAACATGTGGAAATGTAAACTACCGATGAAGAAAATAAGAGGCATTTGTTTGTATACAAAAGTTCATCATGATGTTCAATATTATATCAGGTTGCATTTATTATCATTATCAATTCGTTCTTCTAGGCATAGAGTTTACAAACTGAGCTACGATATTGTCGGTTATCTGGCACATCTATAGGTGCATTATTTTCAAAGTGACGAATGTCATGAAGTAAATTTCTCAACACCGAAAGAAATAACCTATCACAATCAAATGGGGGCAGTTTTGGATACACATTTACGAGAAAAACTTCAAATCGGATAAGGTTTATAAAACGTAAATACCTATGAAATATGAACAGTTATACCCACGTCTACAAGGTTAACTTCGTCATGTGAGGCACAACCATTCGTGTTACCCTCCGGCAAAGTAGACCTTCAAAAGATACTCAGACTTGATACACTGCGAATCATCGTTTTTGGTCAACATGAATACTGTTGTGTTCGGGGCAAAGTAGATAATATTCTCGAACAACCGATATAAACGATGTCACGACCTCAGAGTCATTGTATTGTTTTTCCGTGACTATTCTTAAAATTGGTGGACATTTTGTGATCCCTCCAACGTTAATCTGAAGCACAGGGTGAGAAAGGATCGGTATCAAAACAAGAAAACAAATATTTTCATTTCAATGTGATTGCGAAAATGACCACCTTAGCTGAACATTGGATACTGGCATTAGATCGGCTAACAGTTCAAGCATCATACTTTGTTTCAATGCCCCTCGAGATTGCATACAAACATTTTTCAAGAAATCTCCGCTCTGGATACATTTAGTGCTTCCTGAGTGTTCATTTCGATATGAAAAAGTAGAATACATTGTTACTCTAGTCCGGAACGTTTGCTCACCAATTCTTGCTTTGATATCTTTGTAAAATGATCAGTGTGGAAAGTCTTCCATTCATTTACAAAGTGGTTCTCAACAGCAGACGTGCGAAACAAGTTTAATTACTCAGTTTTCTTTTGAGTGCCCTTCTACCTCATCTCGAGAACTTCATAGACGTGCAACACAGGATGCTCATTCGACCATCATTTCAAGGTAATGCGTTCTCGTGAGCCTACCGTCAACCCCCAATGGTTGCTCTGAGCGAAGAACAACGTAGCTTTTATGGTATACTGTTTATGTAAGCATAGAAGTGTGTGGACGGTAGCAACATAAGTTGAAGACGTCCATCGTTTTCCTTGTTTTTGCAGAAGCAAGCATCGGGGCAATATTTGAGGTTCTGTGAGCAGTAACGCAACATGGGAAACAGCAAAGAAGAGTGTTAGTTCTCAGAACCACGGAGCTTGTTTATATTCTATCCTTAAATCATCTGCGTGCAAATGGGCTTCTGTGTACGCGTTCAGTTTTACAACCTTCCTTTTCTCTTATCGCGCTACCTTTCTCACTGTTTAATTGTTTATTTCAAACTGAAAGACTGGTACTGCCACGACCACCAACACTGGACAACTCCTGTAGGTTGTTTAGTTAGGCCTCCAAGAGAACTCATAAATATCATTTTTACGGCTGAGTGCGCATGCTTTTTGGAAACTAAAAAGTTGAAGGGTTTGCAGATGGAAAATTCGAAGGTTAAACTGAAATATAATATCGGTAGTGAAAGTCAAACTTTCACATCTTTCACTTTGACAATATAATACTACTAACCTGACGTCCGTTTTTTCACTGTTCAATTCTCGCCTTGATCGAAAGACTGTAGTAATCCGCATTGAAATATAAGTTCCATGAAGGAAAACATTCAGTGTTTTTGCCGGTTTTTGTGTGAATAGTGCGCAGAAAAGCTGTCTGACTAGGAACAAACGTACTGTACTTTACCCTTAGCAAGCATACAATTCTATCAAAGTTTATGAAAATCCACAAAGCCCAAATTCATTTATTCCGGTATGAAAAGCCATTCAGATGTGTTTAATACTCGCAATCATTGAGCAAGTTATAATCGACTGTTCGGTGATGTATTCCATAACTCAACAGGTTTCGAAATACTTCTCGGGCATGCACAATGAATCGTTTTGAATCAAATCATTTCAGTTCTCACAAAGTATAGATCCATGTGTATTACTGGAATACTTTTGGTTATATATAATATATATATATATATATATATATATATATATACTATATCCATATGTATATATGCATCTGATGGAATGTTGCATCCAGAATTCCAACGCCGCTGATGTGAAATACGCAACCAAATTTTCCATGATATATGATTCAGAATCCTCGTACCAGCCGGACAATCTATGACTACGTAAGTATTTATGTGAAGACATTCCACTATCAGTTGCATTCAATTTCTGAAATATTGTTTTAAAATAAAGGTACTGTCTAGTATCGTTCTCAAGAAAATTGTAGCAATTGAAACCATAATTCGATTACTAATATTTAAATATTACTGATCATTGTGGTGGCGTTTTCCAATACATTTCGTATTACTGTGTTGCTTCTTATGCGTCAATTCACGCATTAGTCATAGATTCCGTTTGGAATGCAACGAGGGGAATAGTTGTTACAACTTTCCCTCCCCAAAAGCTGATAGGCTTGTCCTAATTCACTCGCTAATGGAGTAAAACTCCACGCTGACAGGGATTTCGTTCAAGGTCACGAAAATGGCACAAGCTGTTTTTGACGTCCTCATGCGTACAAACAAAACCGTATGGGATCCTGTAATTACGTCTTGTTTGACCAAGTTTGGGGTTATCTCTATTTATCACTCGCAATGTTCGTGTATTTCCCATGAGACGTTGTTTTTGTCAAAAGCCCACCAACATTTCGTGTTTATGAAACGTATAATTGGTCATTGCACAGTGTGCACATTTATTTTGCATAAGCAAAATGAATCTCCGTAGATATGAGGTGTCCCACTGATAGTATTGTCAACAGCAGAGCCAATATCAAATTATTATTAACATAAACCGCAGAAAAATATAGGACGAAAGAAGAAGTAGAGAGAATCTTGGGATATTCTGGTTTGGAGTAAACGAAGTCTTGGAATAATGAGTGAGGGTGTCAGTTGAAAAACAGCGTCACCTGTTAGCTTTCCTAATAGCAGTATTAGTAGAAGTATTTTTCAAGAAACTGTGAGTCCAATCTTTGAGAATAAACACAACTATGTAGGTTTTCCCTCACACTGCCGTAGTGGTGGTATGTTTTATAGTACACCTAATGACAGCTGAAAAGTAGGTTACCATCAATCGATATGAGGAAACTGGTAATTTATCCTCCAAGTGATCCTTACAAAGAATATTAATTAAACAATACTAATGGAAGAATGGAATGTAAAACTAATTTTTCGATCATCTTCAAACCGGATTTATAATTGAATAACGTGAATGGTTTAAACACTGTATTTGCACAAATATTGACTTAGACAAGGTTAGCAAATTCTTAAAAGTTGGGATATTTTCATTTCGAATTCGTCTTTTGTTAGAGACCTATATTTCTAAGCTCTTCAGTAAATTGGCACGTAACGTCTTTTTATCCGAAATTGTGTATCGCATCAAAGCTATGTGATTATTGTTTACTGCTAAGGTACATGGGTCGAATTAGAACGGTTCTGTTAGAAAAAGTGTTGATAACGGCCCCATCGCTTGTCGGATTTCCGATTCTGAGATTCAAGTTGAATGGTCTCTGATATAAGTTTGATTTTTCCTCAGCTCATTTGAACCGGCCTAGTTTTGAAGAAGATAATCATGGTAAGACATCGTCAACGGGAAAGACAGGTTCTACTGAGGAACTATTCGTAGGTTCTGAGACCGATCATCTGTGAATTATTTTGGTCTACCACAAAAGGTTCCAACCTCGCCATTTGGCACTACGCGAGAACGACGGTAATTTCATTGAATCAAATTTGGATGAAGCAACTTTTCACTGACTTCACTTTGAATGTCCACATGATTCATCCTGTGGATAACACCTCATAACTTCTGAAAGGAAAAAGGAACCGTCCAGTCTGTTTCATTCATTTTAGAAGTCAGTAGCAGTGCATATTTACTAAGCCTAAACTAAGTTTTGACCTTTGGTAGAAAAATTATGAGTCACACAAAACCACCAGACTATCCTGAATGGCTCTGAACGGGAAGTGCGTATTGAACACCAGCTTATGCAATCCTTCTCTAGTAACGGTTTATACGGTATGAAAATTTTCTCATTCTGCCTAAGACATTCCGTCGTACTCATTGATTTGCAAAGATTGTAATTCACTACCACAAGAAAGAGAAGAAATAATGTAGGCAGTATGCAATGAAAAGAATATAACCAAAGGCCAACAGTTTGACAATAATTTCAGGCAGTTTTCTTTTGTTAACTTCTTGAAATTCACTGCACTGTACTTTGTTCCAAATTTCACACAAATAGTCAATCACCAAGCAATGCTAGTAAGCCCAAATTCTTAAATATCCTGGAACGTGTCCTGTACATCGATTGATTCCACTCCTAGGTGGGAGTTTCTGAACCTTTGGGAAAACAATATTTCAATGCTGCAATATCACAGGTTGTTGAAGTTGGCTGTTGTTCACCGTTTGCTGTGTTCAGATACAACATTTTCTCTCCATGTTCATTTAGAATCGAAATGATTAGACTAAAATGGTTTTCCAGTACATAACATATATATTCTGCAGTTGTGCACAAACTGTCAATCATGAATGCGACACTTCGAATTTGATTACCGAGCTGTCATGAGGATATGAACACGGCATCCCAGAGCTGGAATGCAGATCCACTGTGGAACACGATGTTTAGTATCATGGCATCCAATTGTTTGGAGCCCAATATTTCACATCAGCTCAGTCAACTACCGCTGCTGCTTGCAAATAGGAGAGAACTGATAGATATTCAATTGCATGTTGATATACAGAGTACCAGTCGAATCATTTAAGAAGGTACGTAGCAAACACTGATCTGTCTTTTCGGTAATTCACATCAGGTCAATGGGTTACAAGTGCGCTTTTACAAAACCAGTACACATGATGTACTGGACTAATGCGAAGCACCGAAAGCACAGATCGGGTTTTGCTACCTACCATTATCTAAGAAACTCAACTATGGGAATATTCCACAACTTAGAATCAATGTGGTTGGTACAAATGTGGAAGTTTTTGTACGATTCGGTTACTATTTGATGAGCCGGCTGATTATCAGCCAGCAAGCTGGTTACCAGTTAGCCACCTGGGAAAATTCGTTCAACGTGGTAGATGCGATGGACGAATAGCCGTGTTTGAATGAGTGAATCATTTCGGTGTTTTTGCATTTGGATGGTAAACGAAATAATATTGATTCTTGAATGTTGTATATCAAATAAAGACCATTCGACGGACAGTTCCGGAGAACTGGAATATTCTGTTCATTTTGTACAGGAAATCTGTGTCTATGCGTGCCAGGACACTGTTCATTAGACTGAAACAGTTTAACATCGGTTACATGGAAAGTGTTTAGCTATTGTATCTATCACATTCATTATAATTGTTAAACAATTTTTGTCATCTGGTACAATTTCAGCGGGAAGATTTTATAAATACTCAATGTTTAAATGGTTCATCATGTTTTTAGTAAACATTTGACTTAGTGGTACAAATTTATCCGGTGGGAATAAGCAAAACAACAAACTGATAACGTGAATCGATCAACCCATAATTCAATAATCTACACCATAATATATGATCCCCAAATGCAATTTGGACAAGTTAGGTCATATTGAGCGTGCTTCTTTCCCACGGACAATGACACTCATTTAGCAATTGAGATTCGTCAAATTTAGCATGCCGCGACATTCATAAATATCGGGCTGGACAATTAGTGTCTAACATAATGTGCAAGATTCTAATGTCACATCAAATGTAAAATGCCAAAATGTCCACTTTGGGATCTCTATGAGAAGGAAATTAAGTCGCATAACTGTCCGATCTGGAAATACTGCATTGTGTAAATAGTTCCCTATTTCATCAAATCATACTCCATCCTGTTCATTTTCAACGCACTGGATGAAACAGCGTTTTATAACTAATTGCTTCCTCTGTTGGACACGGGAATTAGAAAGTATGTATTCGGCACTTAACAGATGCACTATGAAACTACGGATAAGATATTTTAGAAACTTCATCAACCACTTTACCAGGGAACAATGAACTGCAACAATCGAGTTTCACGAAATTAACAAACAAATGCCTAGTTTCTGAATACGCCTGTTTCTGCGGATGACTGTACCGTCTAATTGCTCTCCAATTACACCATGATCACCCTATCCCGACTGTTATACGTGTGCTTTCACAGTGGGTTCCAGTTGTGGAGAAAGCAACTTGCTTCACAAGATCTGGAAAACAAAATACATGGTGAAATTTATATTCCGATTTTCCACGTTGCTAAAATATTGTTTTGCTTATGAGAGCGAATGGTTTTCGCCTTGCTTCTCAGCAGCAGATTGTGAAATTGGTTTGAGAATAGTTGAACGCAGTAACCCTCACGTCGGATGAATAGAATTTTTTCCACGACAACAACATTTCATAGACGTTACTCCTTTCTCGTGATGCCGGATTATTTCATTTTGCTGGCCTAATAAAATCAAATACAGATTAAAACCATAATAATTCATAACTGACTGGATGTGTGTTTATAAATGGAAAGAAAAATACTTGATGGGAACCTCAGTCAAGATACCGGAACTACTGACTGCTAGAAAGAACTGTACACTTCAATTGTTTTCATTTCTTTGCACATTTTTGTGGAATAACTCAAAGATAATGATAGTTAAATATTATTTTGCAAAAATATCAATGGAATAGTTTATTGTTCTTCTCCCTTTAACTTTCGGTGAAAAATAGACTGTCCATTCTAACAAACAATTTTATCAAGCATCTTTAGTTGGTTGGCAATGAAACTCTTTGCATTGCATATTGCATCCTTGTCAGTGAGTTTAAAGTTTCGGTAAGTGTTGAGACAGTAATCACATGGATAGATTGGTGATCGAAAGTTTGTTGGCATTCACTTATATTCTCTCTTTAGCACGCAACTGTTAATCTGCTTGGAACGGAGTGCATTGTGACGCATCAACACCCCCATTCATGTCAATGAAATAAACTCCAAAAATCGGTGATCCCTTCCCTCATCGAAGTTGTCGGGCATTGCTGGCTGTCACACAGGATGTCACCTAAACAAATGGTACGCATTGGTACCTGCTTGTACACTCACTGGGCGTCGGCTCGTCGGATTTTCATTCCTTTTATTTCTTCACAGATCGGACACATGCATACCGCAAAGAAGAGAGCTACATACGGTTCATCCGGCGGCCCTGCTCGTCTGTGTCCGAGTCGAATTGTCGTCGTTATCTTTGTCGTCGTCTTTGTTTCCGTTGTGCGGTGGGCGCATTCGTTGTCGTGTTACACAAATTGAACTCTGTGATTTCGATCAGCCTGAACGGGAACGGGGTGGCAAGGTGATAACGCACACTCCTTTTAGGTGAAATGGTCAGGATTCAAATCCTAGATGCGATGGTGGATGTGCAGCACTGGTGAGCTCTAACAACGGTGAAACTCTAATCTGGTGCTCTCGAATGTAGGACTGATCTGATGACTTGAGGTCTGTGAACGAAAGGTGCAGTACAAATTGCAGTCAGCTAGGTAAAGTACCATCAATCCCACACGCACTACTCGCAAGTATTGGCGAGATGTCTGTCAGTCTTATTTTGTTCTTTCTTTGTTTTATCAACTCTCTTTTCAACCATAAAATAGCGGTACAGTTTTTCAGGGAGAGGGTCGTAGCCCATTGAGAGTTGTCAGTTGGGAAAGTGATCGGTGATGGCGTGTGTATTTGAACCCGGGACATAAAAGCGAAAGTACCGCTGTCAGCTTTAGAGCGTCATGCTAATGCTTGCTTATTCACCCTCTGAGCTCCAGCTTACATGATTTTCATTCTGTGACTTTGAAGATCATGCTTCATCAGAAGCCCATCACGCTGCTTTTGTGAGCACCATCGGCCATCACTGGCTAGTATCTAGCTGTAATTTTAGAAAGGCTTTATTGATTCCCTAAAGATCACGAAGTGAAGAAGTTGTGTGGATGTAATAATTACTAGATGGATAAAGGTTCTGATCAATTTGGCATATTAATTATGACTAGTAGGATGTCAAGAATAAACGTGTTTTGCTGAGCTCGATAAATATCTCCGCTCTATCAAACATATTGTATGTTGTTCATGGTTGTGTAGTGAGCTTTGAATATTGTTGTGCAGCGCACTGTTGGCCATGAAAATTCAACTCATTCATGGAAAACATAACTGCAATATTCCTAATAAGTACACATTTTGGAAATTAATATCATTTGGTGCCCAAATATTCATCCAGTTACCAGGGCTAAGCTTAATTATCACGTTCACCAAACAACCAGTTACTTGATTTTAAAATGTTAGAGAATTGTCCATCAATCAAGCTGGTAGTTTTGCGGATAATTCAAAGCCACTGGCAAAGGGATATTATGCCATGCTGTGTATAAGTTCAACAAACCGTTTAGAGCCAACTCTGATTTTTGGTGTTTACGTGCTCAACTCATGATGGTTCACCGTGGGTTCAAGTCTCAGTGGGTCCTGAGGGATGTGCACGATTGATGATCCCCCAAAAAACTGATGAAAAGGCTGTACAAAGCTTCCACGGTTTTCGTTAGTGGGTTCTACATTCATTTTACACGATGTAAATATATGAGGAAATTCCTATCACAAGAGACACAAGCTTGACACCTGCCAATTGTTTTGAGGTATCTTGTCCGACTAGTTAAACCAAATGCAATCTCAACCCTACACAAAAGTCATTCCGAATTTCTATGTGAATCTCTAGCTGAAGTATAGAATGGGAAATTTTCTTACCTGTCGTGTTTACTTTGGAGCAAAGACTGTCCCTAGAGAGTTTTGCAAAGCGGCTGGTTTGACATGATGGACTACAGAATGATGTTTGTGCTCTAATCAATGCTGACGTCCCTTATCTCATGCTGAGGACAAATGGATGTTTTTTAACAAAACGCGCCAGCTTGTCTGGTCACTTCACTAACTGACTTACGCAATACCAGTAAAGATGATCTTAGTAAACGATAAAAAACTAGCCTGCCTAAAGTCAACATTTATTTCCCGAAGTTATTTCACGCATCATCAGTTTAGGTGGTTCACAAGAACATATCGATGATGAATATGAACGACACTGTTTTGCTGTAACCTAGAATAGTGAAATAATTTTACTAATGCATTTAGAAGATTTCAATAAACGATCGGGATAAGTATAGTTCCTCGTGAGATTGAGGAGTAATCTCTAACCGGATTTGTATTGCTTGCGTGAAAAATTGAGAATGGATAATGAGCCTTCACAACAAATATGAATGGAGCACGATATCCGTATTATTGTCAGTAATTACAAATACATGGATTATTCATCGTTTGTCAGTTCAACATTTTAAGTTTACAACTTGAAGAACTGAATCAAGCATACTTGGAAATAGATTGCATAGGTATTCTCTTGGAATCATCCTGAGATTAGTGAATTAGGCAGCATTCAAGTATAACTGAAATTGAGATCACTTTGGAAGGGCCGTCACATTCATCCTCGATTGAATCATGATCCACGCAAAATAAAATGTACAACTCATGGTTACCACATGACATGGGGAGCTGTAACTGCTACAGACGATAGGATAGATGGTGGAAGACACATTTTCGCACTGCATATCAGTACGGATACCATACTCGTACACAGTGAAATGTTTTTGCAAAGTGAGCTTGATTTTGGGTAAAGCGGTTATACTAGTTACACAAGTTTTACTGCCCGTATCTGTACTACTTTGCAAAATCATCATTCATGCAAAAGGTGGAACAGTCAAAGTGGATTATTTTTATCTCAGATTCTTAAACCTTCAGTTAATATCTATCGTTATTATGGGTTTTGATTGGGACACCTATGAAGGAGATCGAAATCACGTACCCAAACGAAACGTGTTTTCACTATGTGAAGTCATCATGGGTTATCTACGCTTTCGGTCGCAAAACTCCCACAAAATCATTGGGAACGTTATCACAAACTGATATTCAATTATTCTGTGTTTTCAGTAGAAAATACACTCCAAATGGAAAGTCTAGCAGAACCCGATGATTGAGTTATCGCAGAAACCGCTTTATTGTTATTCACATTTGTACACTTTCAACCAGGCCTACACGGTGGATATTTAGACAAATATCTTTCAGTGACTCACCTGGATTGAAATCTCAAGATTCCGCAATTAGAGACAACTTATTCAATTGTTTCAGATGTCCAGAGGAAATGGAATTCCACTCATCTCTGGAAAACCTCAGATTGTGTGCGTCTGTTGACATATTAAAATGCCGGAGAACACTAAACAGGCAATTATACGGATTATTTCAATTTTTGGGGATAGGCCATTCCGGCGTCTCTGTAAATCAATTTGTATTCATATAACTGCGCATCGATTCACGAAAACGCGCGGAATATGAAGAAATCTATTTTCGTCATATCGCCTCAGGCAAACGCATTCTCAGATTTGAATGGGGGAGATCAGATGTGTGAATTCACATAGTATTAGATGAGTGGATATGCATCAAATCTGTTTTCCTGTAAAAGCTTTGAAAATACCTGGGGCAACATATCGAACAGAGATTCCTTCATACTTTTTCTTTGTCGTTGCTTTCAGATCACAAAGCTTTACCATTCCCTTCACTCACTTTATGTTTCCAAAATTTCATCCTTACATTTCAGTTATTCTCACTGTCTAGATTTATCTTTCAAAATGGATCATTGCCAATCTTCCTCTTATGCACTGGGTTAATGCAACAATGATAAGTGCTAACCGCGAGTACCATTGATATGATCGATAATTTCTTGACTATCTGACTCTTTTACGTTGCATTGTTTTATTAGCTCAGGGTAGTTGCAAGACACTACAGTGCACATTGTTAAGTAATATATGATCCGAATTTTGTAATGCATTACGCATTAGTAGAAAACATTTCGAAAAAAATATGAGAGTTGGTAAGATTTGCTATTCAAACAATCTGTACCCTACCGCACAGGATTATAAAGTCATGCAGAATCGATAGGAAGCATGTAAAATATAATTTGGAAAATAATCGGCTTCAGAAGTGTAAGACATTTTGAACGAACAGTTTGAATGCGTACTCATTCGCTTTTGTAGAACACCTAGAGCAATTCTGACCCTTTTAGGGCAACAAATACCGTCACTTTTTCAGGTTTAATTTAGGTTATACTAGAAAATGATTTGATCTCAAGATGTAAATTCAAAAACAAAATGAAATATGATGAACGAAATATTGTTTTTCTTAGTATTGGTTGTTAAGCAAGTGGTTTTGTCGTAGTATTTCAAAAAATATTTTTAATTACTTGCAATTTCCCTCTTGATGTTGAGACCAAAACAGCTACGGAATTGTCTGGTGTAAATTTTCCGAATTCTGCATCCATTTAATCCAGTACACCCGCACATGAAAAGTAGTTACAACTAATCTTTCCAGACAACTCCAAAATGTATCAGGAACACTTCATATGCTTGAGGTATTTGCTTATCAAACGATTGTTTTTCGCACAAATCGTTTCGCTATTAAGTTGTATCTCTTTTTTTGTAAAAACCAAGGTCGATGAACTACGAGTTATGCCCACTTTGAGAACAGGTAAACTACACGTATATGTTGAATATGCCAAGATATGTTTTATGAATATATCATTGCCAATATTATCAAGTTCCATAAGTGTCACGCGTTACCATCTACAAGTTGATGTGAAGGTGAGGGCCATGGTATTTGTAAAGATGTTGTCAAACTAAGCAATTTGTTCATTTTGTCACAAGAGACCAGGGTGACCAAACTGACATTCGATTGAATATTTTATTCACTTCGGTTTCTGAACCTTCATGCTCCTTCTTGACACATCGGGCACAAAATACATTCATCTTTGTTTTTCGACTCTCAACCAAATTTACCACGTGTCAGCCTAACTTAAAGTATGGGCTTTGCTCTATTGGTGGATTATTCCAAAACGCTACATATTCCACAATAGCGTTGCAAACAGTTCAGAGAAAGAAACAGAACAAAGAGATTTTGGACCAATTATTTTCTTGCATGAATTATCTAATCGAAATCAAAATGTTGATGAGATGATCGGTGATTCGGTTATTTTCCAGTGATTAGTTTCTCTTCGTAGTATGATGTGCCATTACCTTGGCTGCATCTTGTTGTTAATCCTAGACAACGGTCAGGTTGTTCATTACAGCGGCTGGCAAAAACACTCCGGAATAAGAATGCTCTCACCTGTTGAGCAGTAGATGGGTTGTTGTGAGTTCCCCAACTACACGATTCCCTGATTCATACATGTTAGAACTATGGTATTTACCGATCGATCGTTTGATAGAAAATGTTCCCATATCTGAGAGAATCTTCACTGTTAGGAAGAAAAAAGATTGTATTCTAAAAGTACTGGTCCAAGTGCAACACACATTAGAGTGTAAAAGAATCCACTGCTCTCTAGAATCAATTCAAGCCAGCCTGTGTTGGGGGATTAGATTATCCATTGTGTTCAGTGAACGATTTGTGCTGTTTCCTTTTCTAATGCAAATCAATGCAATTCCAGAATGATTACACCTTGTTTGACGAATGTTCTATACGTGACAGTCTCGTTTTTGTCCACTCCAACACAAATACATATACCGTGATCCGGCTGACAAACAGATATCCATGACTATATTTTGAGATTCGGTTAGGAAAACACCAATTTTGTTCATGGAATTTTAACCGAAATAGCCCTTGTGCTCTCGTGTGAAAGCTTTCCTGGATTTCTGATGAGGGGAAAACATGATCGTCAGAGTTCTTTTACTTCCCACGAATAGCTCCCGAGACTGAACAGTGAACATTGCCAGGTCTTTCAACTGCGTCCATTTTGATAAAGCGGTTTTCTGGCTTATTCATAATAAGCAACAAAAGAATCCATCAAAGAACAGCATTATTCGAAGTGATGCAAACGGATACTGTACAACTATACGACAAAGAGCTGATTGCTGTGCCACTAGCCGTACTCTGATATGATTCTCATAGTTCACTGTTTCGATGAATCCAACTGCTTGAAGAGGTGTGTGGAGGGGAGGAGTCTTGAACTTCACCCCATTCCGTAGTGAAATGTATAACTGAAATTCCAATCGACACATCTTTTTATCTGAACAAACAAAAGTGGGCTTAATTTCTTGAAGACACCTTCTCCTCGATGTCATGAAAATCTTTGTTGCACCGATTCTTGCAAAACTCCGATGAGTTTGACCAACGATTTTTTGTATTTGATGGTTCTTCGTATTGCTTAAATGGATCTGAGGTTTTTATTCTTGACTAATCTTGATAAAGGAACATTTTTTTTATGTAAGTTGATTATTTCATAGTATAGCTGTTGAAGCATAGAATCATATATACCACATATATTCTATGGCTTAGCAAGCAGATGTCATGCGCATTGATTAGCCGTATTATGCTAGAAAGTACTCCTAGATAGAGGATTTCATACGTTTTTGAGTAATAATTCGAGCTAATGCCGAAACTTATCAAGCAGGATCACTGATTTTGATGAATTTGGGTTGAACTGAAAGTTAAGGAATGCGAACACGACTAATGAGCTGTTATTAAATGAATGTAGTGAAAAGGTAAAAACAGCAATGAGAAGTTTCCTTGTGGCAGATGGAACCAAGAAAAAATTTTTTTACACAAAAGAAGAGAGCCATTTTCAATATATGGGAACTTTTATTTGTATTGTGATCAAAGATGGCTTTAGTTACGGGCTTGACATATGGTTTTTTCTATTGTTTACAAATTGAAGAGAAACGTTCTCTGCTACAAGTGACTTTGTTTTTGTTTTAACCGCGGAAACACATTCAAGAAGTACAACTTTGGATTTATCTGAAATTATAAGTTCATTTTGTTGAGATGGAAACTGAGCCGAGCAACGTTTCAAACAATTTCTGTTAAACTGAATCCGTCAACTATTCGGTCTCTTGTCTGTTTCCGAGGCTACTTTCCGGTTCCTTTGTCTTGCCTTCGGGTTATTTTGTGATGATTCGCTTATGGCTAGCACTCAACACTTTGTGTTACAGCAATCCAATAATTGATAAATGACTTTGTGTATGAGAAATCCTAGTATATCTCACAACTGCTTGTTTCATTTCCTTCTAGGACGAGGGCAATGGCAATGCTGGATGATAGTAAGTTATTGTTGTTTGCTTTTGTTCTCGGTATCAGTCATCGAAATAAAACTGAACTCAGTGTCTAAAAATATCACTGAAAGCCTTCAACGAGAAACGCACGATTCTTCTATGGAAAACAGCGATTTAATTCAGCCTGTAGTTTACCCGTCATAAAACCGTGCCAAATGGTTTTGGATGCCTTGTAACTGGATGAAACAATTTCCCTGTTCAAACTGTATTGAAACTTTGCCTTTCACAGTGAAAGGAACTCCTAAATCGTTCAGCTTACTCGATACACACATTTCCGGACGATCCACAGACCCTCTGTTCACAGCCTCAGTTTATCTTTGATAAGCCCAACTTCACCCGTCTGATTGGTTTCCACTCTTGAGCAAAGTGCTACTACCAACTTTGCTGTCTTTATATGCATCACGTGGTAACCTTTGACACATTTTCGTTTGGCTGCTTCTGATCAGATTCTTTGGTATTTAATCAAATAAATTTTAATTTTGCGAACAGTCAGTGGCTTTCTTGTACGCAATTTGGACACATCCATAGGTGGCTTAGTAACCCCTCTGTATGTATTGATTTTTCTTCATCATCCTTGATAGAAGAACACAGAACATAACTGACCGAACTTCGACAGTGTACACAACTACACCTGAACAACTCACGACAGAATGTTACCCCAGAAACTAATAAAACTTTACCCACTTTTGCAAAACCACCTGTTTATTGTTGGCTATTGCATGGTTTCCCTAACACTAGCCTCCAATACGGAATATGTAAATGTGCGATCAAGAATGTCTTAAGCAAACTCAATATATTTCTTACTCGAAAATAGTATAGGTCGTATTGAATGTAATATGGAAAGTGCAATGCAGAAAATGAAAAGCATCACACGTCCGTTGTATCTGTAACGGCGACTCTAATGTTGACAAACTCATCACTTTTCCTAGCCCTGGTGTGGAGGCTAGTGGAATAATAAATGAATAACGTCTACTTAGAGTAACTCAATTTCCACCAAATCAACCGTAACTAGTTTTTTATTGTAGGACAAAGCATTACACCGGTATCGAAATTGGATACGATTTTCCCATTCACTCTGGTAGAATTTTCTTTTTCCACACCCCATATATTTCACTTGTTCTTGCACGCCCTCTCGCTTTCTGTGTAACCGTTTCTGCAGCACTATCGAAAAACCGGTGGGTGTTCCTTGCATCTGACACGGTCTCGCTTGGAAGATTATATCCCGGTATGTGCATTGTAAGAGAAGATTCTTCGGAATCATCCGTGCGCACAACCTAAATCTTTGCACTCTTGTCAGCAATACATTCACAGATGCTATCTTCCAGTTCAGAAAATGATCGTTGCCGACCTGATCCACAATGGCACTTCGTAGTATTCCACTCTTCCCCCTGCTGACTGGGGTTATCGCACTGTACACATGGTAGTGTACCTATTCTGACCATTTTGATATTCAGCTTATTGTCTTTGCAGAAAACTGTAAGATTCACGCTCCGGAAGTCTTCACCACTTCCTTCCTTGTAATCAAAGAAAAAGGTCTTCCTGTTTGCACCCCGTCTCACCTGGTTGTCAGTATGGAAGCAAAGATAATCTGCTAGCAACAGAACTCTACATTTTATTTACCGAGTGAACTATTGAATTGCAATACATATCCGTTCCCCATCAGGTATGCACCGGTGGCTTCTGGCAGCTTCCAAACCAGTTCCCAGCTTTAAACGTTTACGAAGGTGGTCGCTCATGATGGACACTGTCAAAGCAGGCTGAATGATAAGGCTGGAGTTGTGCAAGCCACTGTACCTCGTTTTTTGTTTGTCGTTGTTGCCATGATCGCAACAAACGATGGCTATACAATCCTTATGCTCAGATTTCACACTTGTCTTTCACATCATTCCATTCACACACATGGCACAGATTATCGGATTTGTTGCACACTTGCTCAGTCAGTTGAATGTGTTCTCAGGTATCTGGTATTAGGTGTGCATTTACATGTAGATACATTTTGAAAGGAAATGTTCTTGTCATAAGCTTTTACAAACATCAGTGGGTAAATTTACTTACATCAGTAATACTAAGTAAATTACTGAATTGAAAACCCCGACAATCCGATTTACAAACATGAGTGCATTTATTATTTTCATTCCGTATACTACGGAGACATGCATGATTAGAAGGAACAATATTATATAATATTGTTTTGTAGATTATAACCATCCGTTTTCAGAATGCAAGGGTATCTATGATATGCTAAGAACGATTAAGCTTTCCGCTATGTTGCCAAGTGCTAATAATGACAGCCGTGTGACTTCTGTCGACGAGTGCGAGGGATATCCCAAAATGACCTCATATCCTAGTATAAAAATACGAAAGCAGCATACCACAAAGACGTCCATGGATCAACTGAACTTCCCAATACTTTTAGTGATTATATCTAACAAGTTTTTACTTATCAAACACTATGAATCTGCTGAAAGAGTCATTAGTGCACCATCACACAAAACACTGTCTGATCAGTTTCTGTTACTCAAACTTCTCTTTACTAACAACCCTCAAATTATTCTCAATTGAAAGACCAAATATTTTGGCCCCGCCTGTCAAGGTAAGTTAGACGGATAACTAAAAGCTACAACGGCTAACTTGGTGTGGGCACCGGATTAGAAGTATGAATTCATTCTTTTCAGAATTCCATCATTTTAGTGTATCAAATATTATGTGCATAGTTTGGAACCAGCAAAATGAGTTCCTAACTAAAACGGGTAGATGAAATAGATGCGTGTTTACTTAGTTGCTAAGGAAGTGTCTCCTATTGACTTGGGAGACAGTTCATGACAAGTTTTGTAATGTTGAAATACAGTGAGCCAAGTAAGATGTGTTATGTAGTATGTATCCTTTAAGATCCCTCAAAGATTTGGATATCAGCTTGCAGTCCTTGGCAGGTACACTGGAATGGATCAAGGAGGATCGACACGGCCGATGTCACAAGATGCAAGCTAGCACAGGACGTATAATAAAAAGCAGGACGGAGAACACAGTGGGATATCCTAAGTAAATGATGGGCTTTTCAGCATTTAGGGAAATGTGATTATATGGAAAAACCAAAGTCTTTTTCGTGTTTCAACTAGTGATGTACAATCGAACGACTCATTGCTTTACTTATGCCAAATGCAGATTTTTTACAATTTCGGTGTAATAATCACCTTTTGAAAGAGAGAGTATACTTAGGAGTGCTGTATTTCAAGACCGGACGAGGTTTGATGTGGCTGGAAGACCCGATGCGCAAAGAGGTGCCTTAAATGGGAAAAATATAATGTCGCTAAGGCAGTTTTACAATCAAAACTCTCATAAAAAATATTACCGAAGTTACCAGAACAGTCGGCTAATAATTTTTCGTCCGGCAACGCCTTGCTTTTGATAATATACTGTTCTTGTTTGTAAACAGGAATGTTTACAAGTTTTAGCACCCCAGTGCGGATTTCATGTGCATTTGGCTATATCCGAGTCATCTTCCTGCTGAATAAACTGTACATAATCGTATTCATGTTCATTTTGCAATACTGATATTGCATGTGTAGTCGACTAACGGTAAAACAATGCTCTAACGAGACATCGGTTGAAAGTTGACCACAGGCAGTAGCAAAGTATGAGGTGAATTTTCGCTGTCAGTGCAAGTGGGAGCATTGAGTTTCACACCCAAATAATGTTGAGCGCATAGAGTGAAATGCCCTTGGGGTAGATTGAGACTGTCGTTAGTAAACTACCTGAAATCGAGCACCATTATTCAGAAGAACAAAATTACCAACGATGATTTTCCAAATACCCATACCAGTTTTGTAATCAGCTAAACTGAAGAAGGGTTTCATTGGTATTGGTTATCGGAAACCATCACTGAACAGTTAATGATACGTTACTGACGTAAGTGCTGAGTGATTTGCCCATATAAAACTAGAGGCGAAATCGATATACTCCAAACGGGCCACTTTCTTCCTAATAACTCCTTTTGACCGACTTCTGTAGGGATCCAAATAATCCACGTGATGTCTGGAGACATCCTGTGGAACCAGCAAAATGTGTTCTTAACTGAAACGGATAGAAGGAATATAAACGCGTTTATTGAGGTCATAGGGAAATATCTCTTATTGACTCTGGCAACCGTTCATGGCTAGTTTTGTATGGTTGAAATAGGGTGAGCCAAGTTAGAAGTGTTACGTATTATTTATCCGTTGAGATCCTCAAAGATTTCGAAATAAATTTGCAGTACTTGATAGGAACACTGGAATGGATAAAAGGAGATCGACGAGGCTGATTCCACGAGATTCCAGCTACTTTGTGTGGCAAAATGATTGTTTTGTCCTAATTGTGTGAACGGAGCGGTTTGGGTGTTAACTTTCAGTTCACTCGAGAAAGCCGTAACACAACTGTACATACGGGTTGATTCTCGGAAGAAGTACTTCATTATCCGAATGTTGTATTGAGTGGTAAAAATATTTCGAGGTTCAAATCGGTATTGATCGGACAATGTAATTCTGTGACCGTCAAGTCTGAAAAGGAGCTTTGAAGCTCATCATCTCCGGTGAGTCACCTTGGTAGAAAGGCTTCCTATCACTGGAATTGCCACCTAACCCCACGCATTACGTCCAACAGTTTTTACTATCAATTTAATGGTCATCTTCAGAGGTTTTCAGTAGACCCTTTTATTAACAGTATTGCTTCTTCACTATGCTCATGTAAAATCATGCCATTTTCATATACAAAATGCCACCGGTAAACACAGTTAGGGAAAATAGCTTAAAACGGTAGATTCAATATTCTGGAATAGTTATTTTGAGAGAAAAACCAGCTTTTCTCAAATGAGGTAATTTACGCGCATTCTTAACCACCTTTATCCTGACAGTCAACCTCATGTTATGCCATCACTGTGAGCCAATAAGTGATAGATTGCAATATTTGGCCTGGCACATGTAAAAACGAGCAAATACTCTCTGTATCCACACTGGCGAAGCTAGGCGTGATCGGAACAGATAGATCCACAGAAAATTTGGTGACACGTGACAGATCACTCTGAGTTCCCGAAATGCTGGAAATAGGCTTGCATGTTGCAGAACTGGTTTATTAGTCGACACTGAAGTCAAGATCGATAAGACAAAAACCCATAAAAGTAAATATTCACGTTGATCAATAAGAGACCCGAAATATCTCGGTACCGAAAAACTACAACTTTTGGGTAGAATAGATGTGATCTCAGACATCTATGACCATACATAAATTCAATTTTGGCAAATCTTTGGAATCACAGAGTTGCCATTTCCTAAACGAAAAGCACAAGTGGTTGCGCAAAGGCGAGGTGAAGTGCTTGAGTATGGTTTTGTTCACCAACTACTGTCCGCTAACTGTAATTATCCCTTGTCGTGTTCTACTTCATCCGGTTATTGCCTTATTTATTGCATGTGGTTCAAGAGTGAAAAGTGGTAGTTCATGGTTTTGAGTATTTGATTACTAAATCGAAACTACTTTGCTAACAATCCTTCCATTATTTCGACCGGTGTAGTTTCAGCAATTTGAATTCGATGTCCAAGTGAATATGTTTGCACCTAGTTACCCTGTTCTTACCAGATAGATGTGCAGTCCCTAAACCAATGATCTGAACGTGACATTTTCTATTCTCTCGTCCGCTTCCTAACGAAACAGAAATCACTAGGTGATATAGGTTTTTGTTTTGGTTTGGTGAATCACCTGTTATCCTGGCGATATTTTGGCATTAAGTGAGCCGTTCCATGTTATCAGTGTTAACTACAATGTTTCTTTTTATTGGGGTCCCAGAAATAGGGTGTTGGAAATTGGCACCAACATTTAAGAGTGTGAAGGAGAACAAGATGTATTC
This sequence comes from Fasciola hepatica, assembly GCA_948099385.1. Taxonomy (NCBI): domain Eukaryota; kingdom Metazoa; phylum Platyhelminthes; class Trematoda; order Plagiorchiida; family Fasciolidae; genus Fasciola; species Fasciola hepatica. The sequence goes on along the minus strand of CANUEZ040000126.1, from coordinate 627,957 downwards.
TACTTCTTACCTTCCTCGTTTTGTGTATTTCATTACAAGGTGGACACAATCATGTTGGTTAAAACGTGTCTATGCTGGTTTTACACCCCATGAAATATGATTGAATGCGTACGTCATATTAGGCTGATCCCATGATTCGAGCATCGATCGATGTGGTCTTTGTGAAATTAGTGCTATGTCTGCTTTTTGGTCAGATCCGAGAAATGTCATTTGACTGATTTTTGTGCTTTACATTGTGTTCGATTAGTGATTGAGTGATTGTAAGAATATTTGATCGCTTATTACATCCACTCATTCATGACAGAATGAAAGAATGTGTACACTTGAACGTTTATTCAGATTTTCCTTTGGAGACAATTTAGTAAAAAAGCAAGACGATTAACATGTTTTTGGTATCGATGAGAATATGGTTCAGAAGACAATAAATTAGAAGGCTAGTCGCGAGAAAAAAATTATGCAAGAAAAATTATTCGGCATTGGATTGGCAACTAGCCATACGTGGTAAATGGAAGTATTGGCAATTTCAAAGAATGCTTTTGGCCCAACCAAATCTTTCAAAACATGATTTCAACTTTTAACCTTAGCCTCTAATTGATGAGTCATTTTCGGTGACACTCATTTACTGGAAAGAAAATGGTGATAAGAAAACCACAGAGCATTCATCTGAATCTTTTATGTTTTCATCGGGTACCTGAAACCTCCACATGCCAGTAAGTGATTTTCTCTGCTTCACGTAGTCCGCTTTGGGTTATCAATGCAAACCTCGTAATATTTCGTTCCGGTGTTTGTTAATCAATTTAATGAGTTCTTGACGAACGAGTTTTCAGAGATCTACATTTCGGTAATTGTGTGTGTAGCATTTATATGCTTAGTATCACCAATGAAAGAGCATCAAGATGGGAAAGCCATTCCTGCTTATATTAATAATTGCACTTTCCTTTTCGTTAGCAGTATCAGTTGGCGGATGGGAATATGATGTGTACATTTGACCCAAATTATTCAAGAAACTCGTATAAAATGTGTGCACGTAATTATTTTCCGGGGCAGGAAATTATAAATTCAGTGGAGAATTCATAAATTGTGTTGAAAAATGTTAACCTTAATCTTTCGTCCTTCTCAAGTAGGTAAGGGTCACGTATGTATGGAATTTACCGAAACGTTTATATATACATATGATGTGTGTGAACAGGCAACTTAGTGGATAAACACTGCGCGTAAAATTCCTCTTTTATACTCTAGTTGATTGCATACTTATATATGTGTAAATATATATGTACTATTTTCCGAACGCAACCGTTGTCTGTCCGGTAGACCAGTCGGTTAGATCGTCTTGCTGATAATGCGAAGGTCGTGGGTTCGAACTTTACCCGGGCAAGAATTTTCCGTAGATCCAAATGGCTTTGTACCGTTCGCAACCACTCGACCGGTCAAGAAACATGGAGATTCGGAAAATGTACCAGATGGTTGCTTGCAGGCCTTATTTCAATTGACCTGTTTGGACTGTTTCGATTGCGCACGAGCATTTTCAGCGAGATATTACAATCCGATTGGACATTGTGAATGATATAATTGTGGACCCTGCATTATTTACTTCAACTAACAGACGATTGAAGGTGTACTTCGAAATCCGCTTTTAATTTGCATCGATTCAGACGAGATCGCCGTTTCTACATATCTGTTTTAATAAACCAACGTGAAACAAACCTTTGGGTTTCAAAATCGGGCAAATTACTGTTTCTCTTTATATCCAACTGGTTATTCTGGTTTGTTAGGATTCGTCAGCGTGACGCTTTAACACGGCTGCCCAACAGAACCTCAAACTTAAATGACTTACGAGGGCACAGGTGTTTCATCACTGTTCTTCAGCCTGGAAACCGTACCCATGATCATATTATCTGCAATATTTACTAGTAACCATTTACAACAAGACTGAAACATTTAGACCTGGTTTCCATCAGCTACTCCAATAAAGTTGTAAATAAGAGTTTATGTTGACAATCTTCTGGTTCTATCTCGTTTTTTACTACACCTCCAACAATCCTTCTTCCTACTCAATATCCTGTTTTTAAATTAGGAACTCAATCTGATATGCGCATTCCAACTCATCAAGATACAAATGGGGTTTTTCAGACCCATTCTTGAGCGCAATTATTGCTTCATACGTTCATTAATTAACCATAGAGACTGAATACGGTCGTCACTCAGGATACAGGTCTCCTAATCACGTGATTGCTGTGAATTCTCATCTGACTCGGAGTACGTGATAAGTAATCATTGATTGGAACGGTTCAAAACTACTTACACAATGAGTGATAGTCCAAAGATTGGCAATAAAATGTCAGTGCTTTCGAGTCTGTCTTGCACTGCGACCTTCTGAGGTCAAAATCACAGTAGTAATCATATCATCCCAATATACCAGGGCACAGTGCACGCCAAACTCAGTAATCAGGAACCTGATAAAATCGCCAACCTCAACTACAAACAACACCACTATTCAAAAAACCCTGAGTTTGCAATTTACTTTACCTCACGTTCGACTGTTTGCCCTGTGCGCATTGCTACGACAGTGACTACGTACAAGATCACTGATGTGGTTGTACTTATCTCTTCCAGCTCTTCATTGCTGATTGGACAGCAGTTTCTGCCAGATAGTTAGCCGTAGGATGCGTGGAATCGGGTATTAACATGATCGTGATTTGTTGTAAGTGAATACATATATTGAGGAAAACATTATTGAACATAGTACACTTTCAGGTAGTTCTTCAACTTATCTTCATGATTAGGTAGACCACAATTCAACGACTGTGTTCACAACGGTTCGTTACTGAATGGCCAAAATGTTGAAGGAAAGTAAAACAATTTACTAATTTCACCAATGGAGTCAACTGTTTGAAAATGGAATATTTGACAGATGAATAAACCTCACGGTTCCTCATTTTTGTGTTATTGTGATATTTACAAAACCCGAACTGATAGGACGTACTGGAATCACGCCAGCCCACAGCTGCACAAACGCGACTAGCAAAAACGCCCGCGATGCGAAATTGCAAGTTGATCGTATTGCGAAACAGGTTTGTATAAATACGGTAGTGAAAGGAAATAATAGAATATTACAAGTTGAGTTATCTCAGTGAGCTTTTGCTGTACCTGCCTCCAGCTATCGTGATTGGTTGAAACTACTCAGCATACGTGGCCAAGAAACTGCACCTGACCCTGTCATATGAGATGCCTGCTGAATCACCGCAACAGTCCTTTCTAGAAAGCCACTCGTCAGTTTGCTTCTCTGTCTTACTAATCACCGAAGTGAAACTGGTTTCTGTGACTCAGCTGCTGGGGAACTCATTTCAGTTGGCGGAACAGGTGGGTCACTGGTATCAACGCAATCATAATCTGGGTCCTCGATCCCGTCAGTCGTGTGGTCGTTCGCATTGTTGGTTGTAACTTTGAAGTGTATTTGGCTTAGGTAGTGCTGAGGCACTGATGCATCATCCGGGTCCGTAATCGTAACAACAGTTTGACAAAGTTGTCCCGTAAGGATTCCACAAGTTGGTTGAATTTCGTTGCCACGGAATTATGTGACTTTTTGAATCAAGACACTGCAGCGATCACCGCAGTCTTCCGAACTTGAAAGGAACAACTAGACTCTCATTGATGGTTGCAAGTACAGCATTTCGGTACAGCAATAGAAAATTACTGAAGAGTGGCTCCAAGTCAGGCAACGTTCTCGTGTTGGCCGACGCTAGCGTTTTTTTTCACGGAGTGGGCGAAGTTCTCTTCAACATCATTAGAGCACGGGTGGAGTGGCGTTGTAGCAGTTGCCGAAATCATATTCTGTAAAACCAGCTTTCCAGTTCTATCGAGCAGAAATGGGATCCGTTATCGGTGGCCAGTGATTTCGGCAATCCTTTTCAGCCTAAGCTCCCCAAACTGGTTTGAAACTATCACGTTTGCAGTTGTCAAGACAAGTCTGTATTCTAGAGTAAAATATCTCTGGTAAAGCCACATTCTATGAAACTCTTCCGTTTGCCCATCTGTTATGGAAGTAAAACAGCAGACTGCAAACATGATACGAAAACTCCATTCATCATTTGTACACTCACGAATGTTTTACCACTACAGCTAATATTGTGATGCTCACTGAGGTTCAGTTTTTTGTTCTACACACTTCTTGACGCGGTATGTTGCTGTTCGCATCTAAAAACCAGCATAACGTGCTGTGTCAAATAAATTGGTCCTACTCTTTGCTGATGAGGCATACTAATTATATTTGTCTATTTCAGATAAACACGTGATTCACTCACTCGGTCATCCCGGAATATAGATTGCTTGTGAACAGGCGCACATATTTGCTTTAATTTAGTATGTTGATAAATTTGTCCGTTTGCAAACCTGCGCCATTTGCTGACCTCTGCCCGTCACATTTGTAAAAACCACGTTGTATCAGCCCACAGAGTTGGGTGACAAAGTTGAAGAATTGTTACCTTAGAAAACGTAATAAACTGTTAGAAGTTCTATCAGAAGACAGATACGCTTGGTTAGAAGGAGTAGATGGTCAATGAAGTTTAATCTAAAATATTGTCTAACACTTAAATTTTGAAGATGCACTTTTAACTCGTTCTAATTAGATGAGCCTTTGGTTTACCTTCCCACATTGCTTGTGTTATTGGTAAGACTCATGGATAAATTATTGTGGATCCAAAAGGCACGGACTGGTCTCATTTAAGTATCAGAACAAAGTCATATTGAGCCTAGATAAACGAGTCTGACTTGTCCACTTAGTACATCAATGAATAAACGCTTCCACTTCGAGCGTTAACAACTAGTAAAATTATAGTTCGTGAAATGATAAATATCATCAAACTCGTTGAGATTTAAACCCATACATGGAAACAACCCGATGCTGCCTAACAGCGTCGTCGTTTTGTCAGCAGATCCGACAAGCCATGCCGAGTGCTTCGGGCATTTCACAAATGTGTAATCTTCTTTACACACCCACTTCAAATTCACACACGATATTGACCCCAAAGAATATCTGTTCGTCTGCTTACAACAGAATATTAGCTCTGTGCACCCTAGTCTTCATTCCTAGCAAAAAAGGAAAGCTCACAAAGCCTTCTGCCTAACACACAAGAGATGAATTTCTAGAATTAAATCACTGAATTTTCCTATAATATATCTAATGCAAACTATAACAAATAGATAGATTCATCCGAGGTTATAAGGTATATAGCCTCGTGTGAGGTATGACATGGTGCATCATTCTATATCATGACGGTTTTCTTGGATTATATTCTGATCTGACAGACAGGGAACCGTCATTATTCGAGCACGGTGGATTTCACGTTGTTCAGGGTATCTCTAGTAACGCCCCAACAACAAGAGTGATCATGATATTCTGCAGTTCATTTCAAGTAGTTTGTTCAGTTCAGCGCCCTAAAATTCAATAACATGAGTTTCCTCGGAGATTACGTTTCGCGATGGACGTATTCGTGAGCCCTTTAATCATCACCACGGATTTTGCAAAACACAATCTATCATCAAAATGATTCACAATGCGATTAGGACATGCTCGTGGTTGCAATATTTAGCCCATTTCGTTGTGCTGGCTTTTGGTCACTTGAAGGCTAGAACAACTAACTTTTCTCCAACCATGTTCGCAAAGGTGCAAGGGTTTATTTGATCAAACCTTCTCCCAAAATGTTCTCTGTCTTGTACTTTCATTCCAATGCAGATGGCCCCATGTTCCAGGTCAGAAATGTCCATTTTTGCATACTACCCCACTTAGTGTATGAATAATGGGAAAAAGGTGCAGTCATTTATAAACATAATAAATAATAATCTTATCACTGGAAAAATTGGTGAATGGATTTTCACTAGCGGCATTCCTATCGTTTTTTACTGACGTAACGACAATTTTCGGTTTTCGGCAAATTTGTCTTAAGCTTGGTAAAACAAAAGGTATATTTATTGAGCCGTGATCATCTGACCTTGGATTTCAGGACACGCACTCGGAATAAACCAAAAGCTCTTTTCCGTTTAGTCTTTGCACTGTTAGAAAAATTAGTATTCTTCACAAATGTTTGCTTCGTATTTTCTCACTTCTGATATGCAGAAAAATGGCAGACAATTCAAAGAAGTGAAACGTTTCCAAAAGTTCAGGATAGGGAAGTTAATTACCATGAATCATTTCGTCTCGACAAAACATGTAGGTTTCTGAATATGAATTCAGTTTGTAGGCCAGTGCTTGGTTTATTATGGAAGTTATTAAATCTTGATATAACTAATTGCTGTTAAGTTCATATCACATCGGATTTCAGTGCAGAACAGAAAAACACATTTGTCATGGTTATTAAATTAGAAAACGGATAGCATCTGATCAGAGGAAGTGAACGACTGATTACTTACCATCTTCCCTTTTATCCAAAACATTTGCAGGATAAAGATGAACGAACAACTCATTCTAAATAGATTATATTTGTTAGAAACGGTAGAGATATGCTTTCAGTGGGTATTATAAGATTGCTTGTGTTAACAATGGAACTCATCGATAATTTATTGTCTCTGTAAAAAGCACGGACTATAATTATTTATGAATTTCAACAAATCCCCATTGAGCCCAATGCATAACGCCAGACTGGCCAATTAGGTACATCAAACTACGAATCGTTTCATCTCTCATGTAATCGACAGATGAATGAGATATCAACAGAGCACCAAAAGGACATCTCTGTAAATGGTCATTCACATCCGCGAGCAATAAATGCTGTTTCTTTGTCTGCTATATTTATGAGAGGTTTGACTTGGAGAACCAGTTTACAAATCGTCATTGTAACTCATATAATCACTGTACAGAATGTGTTGTCAGTTTAGCAAACATTCATTTGCACGCATTACTAACTAAGACTGGAACCTAGCGGGAACTGTTTGTGAGATAAATGTCCGCAATGCATCACAACAGACGTCATTTAAAACAGGAGAATCGTATCTCAGTAACACGTGTAAACGAATGTGAACATAATTGTAAGAGGACACCAACAACACACTTTCTGATGCATTTACACATTTGAATGATTATACTGCAGCTAGTTTGACCGCACTCAGGCTGTTTTACTGTTTTTCTAACTTTGACTAGACCTCAGCAAAAGACGCAAAACTGAGTATTCCGTATGTTCAAACCTCCTCAAGTGGTGTTAATGTGGAAAATGCTTTCAAGATGTCCATGATGCATTGTTCAAATCTCACAGTTGAGTGGAAGATTACCTATTGTCAGTCCGCGAAATCAAATAAACGCATGCAAACTTCAACCGGAGTAGTGAGTTGTACACCAAGCTTCAAGATTAGTGGCTGTTGTTAAAACTCACAAAAACATGTGGTTAGTGAAGCTGGGTGTTATGACGGCATACGGTAAGTAGTAGCCTTCTGGTACTCCCACACATTCTTCACTTGATTTGCACAATCACATCAATTTCACATTGTCCGCATTCTGTTTAACGTCAAGCTATTTTGATGCAAAAAATGTTTCTATGGTTGAACAGTTAACGGCCTTGTGACATTTGTCTTTTCAAGTTGGATATGTCAATTAGATATTCATTAGCATCAAGCTGAATGCTTTTGCCTGCACTATGTTCACTTTATCTTGACACATACACGATCATTTCTTCCGTCACTGACGAATCCGCCGAGACCGCAGCATGAATTCGTCACCATATTAAGATCAATTTGACGGTGACCGTTTGCCAGGTGGAAATATCCAAATTGATCCGCTGATCCTATGCAGCCATGTACGAAGTTCATGGTAATCGCTGCGACTTAGTACTTCGAGAAATGGACAGTACTAGAAGGATTTGTAATTAAGTGGACAAAAATGCGAGAAACGTTGGTCTGATTACCCACAGTGCTTTAGTTCACCTTCCTTTAGGTTGTCTATCCCGCTTCAAGAAAAGCCTTTTATGATCAGTTTAAAATGATGTTCACCAGAAATACAGTTACACATTTTTGCAACTCCTATAAAACTCCTGTTCTCATTAGTAGGAAACGTAGATACTTCCCACCTTGAAATAAATAATTTGTGATCATATGGAACTAGATATTCAGAATCGGAAGTTTAATGCCTACGTCCTCCAACGATTTTTGTCGACTAAGTGGAAAAATTATTATGGAACAACAGTCAAGTGGAACTGAGCAAAACTGATAATGGCGGTCATCAGATTTATCCTATGGAATACAGTTATAGCTAAACTCGTTATTCTGGTTTACTACGGAGAATTACGCCCGTATTGCAATGTGTCCATTATATCTGATTCTCAAATGCACCAGCTCCCTGGGGAGTGTACTAACCGTATGCGCACGCGTATCTTCGGGGTAGCATATGAATAGAAGAGAACCGATACGTACCTCGTAATGAATTGCTTTGTTCCACTGACAGATGATCAAATTAGCAATAGTTTGATAAGGGGAGAATAATGGAAGCGATATAATATCAGGCATTTGGGAATCCGGTAAAAAAGGTACCCAACTTACTACTGGAACTCGAATCAAATAAAGAGGACACTTGAAAACGATGCACCAGATGAGCAGGATTCACTTTAATAATTGCCATAACCACAAACCTCAAAGGATATCTCGTACATACAGGAAATAACCAGGGCCTATGATATAATCACGCGGTAAGTATAAATAAGTATAAATAAAATGAAAATTCGTGACACAGATAGTCAGTGAATTCCATGGCACCCCTAGGCTGATTATTTATCCTCCTTCGTTTGCATGATGAATTGAATAGCATATAAGTAGAATAAGGCTAGTATACTAGAAACATGAAATTTTATACGGTTGTTACAATTAACAATTGAGAAATATAACACAGAATATAATATAGTGAGTGGTATCGAATCAACCGTGGTAAACCTTGGAAGCACAACTGTTCGGCTGTGTCGTCTGGCTTGTTGGTCATCACTGGCGGTGCACATCCACTGAGTCCTAACTGGGACCTGAGAACTGATACTGAATGATGATTCATACACGAAGACCAAATATCTCTCTCTCCCTCTCTCTCTCTCGCTTATCGTATTCCCGAAAAATCACATAATGCCCACTTAGTTGAGCTACAGATATATCGGTGGAACAACGAAATGTCAGAGATAAAGTGAATTGGTTATCTATCATTGCGGATCTCATAGTCAGCAGAACAGGACATGCAATTTTAAGGACGGAAATATGTCATGTTTTGAAATTCGAAAACTTGTTTTTCTGCTGAGGTATGTTACATGGGAGGAACTGCCTTTTACGAATTGTGGTGTACTAGGGTGTTAGCGAAAACAAGTGAACGAGGAGCATATTGATGCATTGTATCGTTTTTGTACCAGGTCGTTCCGCATGAGATATTTGAATACAGAAATGACAGAAACCAGCAATTCCTCATTCGACGTCTTCGCGTGATACCTCCAGAATGACAATGATTAGGTGGGTTTATCATAGGTCATTGAAATATCTCAGCTACTTAACCCCCGAATGGTTTCGCAGTTTATCAATTTTTTCGAGAGAACAAAGTTTATCCTATTCATCTTGCATGTGTATTTTTATTTTCTGCACTGTACCTGTCTTCAATGCCTAATTTTTTGAAAACAACGTGATATTTTTTTCACTAGAATCTGTTTAAATGTGCTCTCGAATTGTGAAGATTTGAGACTCATATGGTAAACTATAACTTATTCATTTGAAAACAGATTTTTTGCCATCATGATGCACTTTTGAGTATTCGACAGTATTCAAGATTCGGTTTGAGGTATGTTTCAATAGAATCACACCTTGGGCTAATTGATTTTTCAAAACTGAATCATCTGTTTTTATTACTCTCTTGCGCATGAGGGTTGTAAAACGGGTATATACTCCACAGCCATGAAAACTCACTTCGCCATTATTGATAGTCGGCCACCAGACCCTGAGACTTATAGTGATGGAGAACCACGAAAGGTCCTAGAAAGTCAGATGCTGTAACAAGCCGTTTCGTATGAACCATTTCGTTCAGCTTCATATTAACCATGTTTATCGTAATTTTGTTGTTCTATATAATACAATATATGAATATACAGAGGTGAATGACTTACAGCCAGGTGAGCAACCAAGAACATCAGTACGGAAATTTATCCGATAAATCGGGACAGTGCAGTCATCGAGGATCTACTCAGCAAGAAGTCATACGAAACTATAGCGCAGCTCGGTCACGGTACAGGCAGTATATCAGGAAGCTCACTAACTAACATGAAATGATATCTTCAGCCATAGAAAAAGAAAATAATCTATAGTGAGAATATACAAAGGAGTTACCAGTATCAAAGTACAAATAGTAGGTGCTGGAAAACGACAGAAGTGACATGTGTCAACAGGAACGGAAAAACCTCGAAATGAGTTCGTTAGTGCTACAGATCCGATCCCAGGTCTAGCGGTATAATGCACTGCGGCTTCACACGAAAGCTCGAGGTTCCAGGGTCCGATTTTATGCACGGGCGAGACGTTCAGAAAATATTCCTTCAAATTCAAATGTATTCAAAGAACTTCGGAGTCAGGAAGTTAAAAGCAGAATTTCCGTGCAATACACATCCATAAACGTAAATATAAATTGTGTCGGTGCATTAGAAACGGTGGAATTGGGTCATCCATGCCCGAGGTCCATCACGCACGTGCACACTACTCACGAGAAGAACCAGTGAGAATGTCGTCAGAACACAAATTACAAAAAACAATTTACACTGTTCCTTCTGAAGAAATCGAGGAATATTGTATTTCTGAACAAAAGTCGCTTCGGTGAAGGCTTAAAAGGAACGTTCACGATCTCCTACTGATATTCCTTTTGCAGTTTGGAGAACTCGAGAAGCCTCATATAATTTGGTTAAATGAGTCTTTCCCATCCAATCGGTGGCAACTCTCGTTGTTCGCTCTCCATTGACCCTTAATTGAACTAGCTTCGATGATGTTCGACAGTGAATTGAGATGGCCGTGGTTGTGTTCGACTTTAGTTACTCACCCCAGGGGATATAATAACAGTATTGACAACTACCTCACGATTTGAGAGCAAAATTTGAGTGAATTCAAGTGGAACACCAGACCACACACTCCTCTTATTGGTTGCCAGAAACATTTGGATGCCAGACGAGATGTGTATGGGTTGTGACGTTTCGTTCTTGTGAGTAGAATTCTACTTTGATGCAGTACCGTTTATTCTCTGGTAACCTCGCTAAAAAAATTACTCATTTCTACCCATAATTAGCATTTTCGAAGTACATTCGATAAATGAGTGTCTCTTGTTGTGAGGCTGACATCGAATGAGGGACCAAGAGCAGAACTAATTCTGACTTCATGGTATATCGTTTTGAATCAAGCATTGTTTTGCATATTCCACACATATTGGTAATTCCACTGTTGAAATCTAACAACAAAAAATAAGGAAGTCGAACTCAACAACTATAGAGAGTGTTGCGGATGCTTTATGCACGTATGATGCATTACCAATTAGTTAGTCGACGAAAAACCCAATGATTCATCGATCAGTCAGTCAACCCAGTTACAACCGAACGGACCGAAAAACCGATCTGCCAACCAATCAACCAATCACCCGAACGACTGAACAAATATCCAACTGATAAGGGAACAAACATGCAGTCAGAATAATTTACTAATCTATCCATTCATCTATCTGACAATCATACCTTGCAATTACCTATCGGAATATCGATTGCATGGGAGTCCTTTAATCAACTGACAAAATCAACTAGTGAATCAGTCATTCAGTCAGTTAGTCAGTCAGTCAGTCGATCAGTAATTCCGTCGAACCGTCGGTCAATCAACGGATAAGTCCGTTTGTTTGGAACTTTGTTCACTAATCTGCATACTTGTATTTTAACATAGCTTCGGAGAAACTGGGATGTGAGGCGATTTTTGTGTTGTCATATACTGAGTTCCCTCGATTAAAGTGCTCCGTACTGTGTCACAAAGCAGTACACTAACCAAATTCCGGCCTTCTCTACCTGGCAGTTGTTGAATTGATCCAAATGTGAAAAACTTCCTGCTTTGGTGGGAATCGTATGACTGGATGCACACCTCACGGTCTCTGGTATTTCGTACGATTTAACAGCTGGGCCCACTTGTTGAATTTCCATCGACATCGATATGATCTCTTAGATGGAGTGTTATGGAGAAAATGATACACGAAAGAGTGGATGACAATCCTGCTTCGGTTATTGGATTGTACTGAGTTCGACGGAATCCGATATATCCAGTGATCAATATTTCGCGGATACGAGTTGTTAGCACTATTTGATGATACTCCCATTTACCAGTTCATGATGCTAGATGAAGAAAATTATTTGAACGGGATGGGTTATACTAATATTCCGAAGGGGTTATTCATTTAGCACAAGAATGATGTCCTTCTATGAATGAAATATGCGCCCAGGTGAGGATTTACAGGATCGTCGGTCAACTGATCATTATGGAAAATGCTTGTATATAACCTTTTCGAATCAAAGTGAAATAGCGCTTGAGAATGAAGAAGCATTTTGATGTAACCAAGAATTGGAAATATCTGAGTAAATACGCATTCGAAAAGTTGCACCTTTCAAACTAAAGAAGCCCAGTGAAAAGGTAAAGGAAATTACCTCTGGGCTTTACAAAGATTGATATTTCGTACAGGGGACGACGCGCACAAGAACATTGGATCAGTTCAACTCCAGTCTGACGGATCTTATTGGTGAGTGAATTACATGAAAACTGCAGGGCTGAGCGTGTATAAATGTTCCCATCGTGAAAAGAAGCGATTTACCGGATATAATAATTCTCAGTGAATGCATTTTTACACCGGTAAACGCTTCTAATCACATAAAATTATCAAACATGATTCTGTTTTTCAAACATGATAGACGAGCCAAACACGGGGAAAAAAGTGTATGGGAAGTATAAACTGGAATTCGATTGTACCTCAGGGTTTCGACCGAACTGAGGTGGTCCCGAATTTTTTTCAGCACGGTGTCAAACTGACAAGCGTGAATTATTGCACCTTCCCTTTCGTTCAAATAAATCTGTTCCATTAGAACCTAGGTGAGACGACCAGAAACCTTCTGCATTCTGCAGAGCCTAGTGGTGGAGCGCGCGAGTCGGCTTGTAGAGTAGCGTAATAAATATGTATTGTATGCATCTTAGAACGAAGGGGAATTTATTCTGCCGTAGGTTGTCATTCTCGTTCACACTACTCACAAGGAGCTTTTGAAAATAGTAGAAAAAATATGGAGCATGGAGTGGTGAAATATCCTTTGGGGATTCCTCCGAAAGCTACGGTGAAAGACCTCAGTACTGTATTATTCTAACAATTAATTATGTTTTCTAGGGTAACAATTCTTCAACTTTGTCGTCCAACTCTGTGGGCTGATGCAACGTGGTATTTACAAGTATGACGGGCAGAGGTCAGCAAATGGCGCAGGTTTGCAAACGGACAAATTTATCAACATGCTAAAGGAAAGCAAATATGTGCGCCTGTTCCCACGCAATCTAATTTCCGTGATGAAAGAATGAGTGACTCACTTGTTTATCTGAAACAGACAAATATAATTAGTATGTCTCATCAGCAGAGAGTAGGACCAATTTATTTGACACAGCACGTTATGCTGGTTTTTAGATGCGAACAGCAACATACCGCGTCAAGAAGTGTGTAGAACAAAAAACTGAACCTCAGTGAGCATCACAATATTAGCTGTAGTGGTAAAACATTCGTGAGTGTACAAATGATGAATGGAGTTTTCGTATCATGTTTGCAGTCTGCTGTTTTACTTCCATAACAGATGGGCAAACGGAAGAGTTTCATAGAATGTGGCTTTACCAGAGATATTTTACTCTAGAATACAGACTTGTCTTGACAACTGCAAACGTGATAGTTTCAAACCAGTTTGGGGAGCTTAGGCTGAAAAGGATTGCCGAAATCACTGGCCACCGATAACGGATCCCATTTCTGCTCGATAGAACTGGAAAGCTGGTTTTACAGAATATGATTTCGGCAACTGCTACAACGCCACTCCACCCGTGCTCTAATGATGTTGAAGAGAACTTCGCCCACTCCGTGAAAAAAAACGCTAGCGTCGGCCAACACGAGAACGTTGCCTGACTTGGAGCCACTCTTCAGTAATTTTCTATTGCTGTACCGAAATGCTGTACTTGCAACCATCAATGAGAGTCTAGTTGTTCCTTTCAAGTTCGGAAGACTGCGGTGATCGCTGCAGTGTCTTGATTCAAAAAGTCACATAATTCCGTGGCAACGAAATTCAACCAACTTGTGGAATCCTTACGGGACAACTTTGTCAAACTGTTGTTACGATTACGGACCCGGATGATGCATCAGTGCCTCAGCACTACCTAAGCCAAATACACTTCAAAGTTACAACCAACAATGCGAACGACCACACGACTGACGGGATCGAGGACCCAGATTATGATTGCGTTGATACCAGTGACCCACCTGTTCCGCCAACTGAAATGAGTTCCCCAGCAGCTGAGTCACAGAAACCAGTTTCACTTCGGTGATTAGTAAGACAGAGAAGCAAACTGACGAGTGGCTTTCTAGAAAGGACTGTTGCGGTGATTCAGCAGGCATCTCATATGACAGGGTCAGGTGCAGTTTCTTGGCCACGTATGCTGAGTAGTTTCAACCAATCACGATAGCTGGAGGCAGGTACAGCAAAAGCTCACTGAGATAACTCAACTTGTAATATTCTATTATTTCCTTTCACTACCGTATTTATACAAACCTGTTTTGCAATACGATCAACTTGCAATTTCGCATCGCGGGCGTTTTTGCTAGTCGCGTTTGCGCAGCTGTGGGCTGGCGTGATTTCAGTACGTCCTATCAGTTTGGGTTTTGTAAATATCACATTAACACAAAAATGAGGAACGGTGAGGTTTAATCATCAGCCAAGTATTCTATTTTCCAAACAGCTGACTGCTTTGGTGAAACGAGTAATTTGATTTACTTCAAACATACGGCAATTCAACTGCAAACCGAAATGAACATAGTCGTTGAATTGTGTTCTACAAAATATCGATGATATATGGAAGAATTCCCCAAATTGCGCGTTTTTCGGTTTTTCTGATTTTGGATAATATGAGAACATCCTGCTGTTTTAAAGTCACGCATCAACCAGTTTAGGAGTTTACAAGTATGTTATGTTGAATATTGTTTTCCTCAAGAATTGTATTCAATCACGGTAAATCAAGATCTTGGTGATACCCGATTCCACGCATCCTACGGCTATATATCTGGCAGAAACTGCTGTCCAATCAGCAATGAAGAGCTGGAAGAGATAAGTACAACCACATCAGTGATCTTGTACGTAGTCACTGTCGTAGCAATGCGCACAGGGCAAACAGTCGAACGTGAGGTAAAGTAAATTGCAAACTCAGGATTTTTTGAATAGTGGTGTTGTTTGTAGTTGAGGTTGGCGATTTTATCAGGTTCCTGATTACTGAGTTTGGCGTGCACTGTGCCCTGGTATATTGGGATGATATGATTACTACTGTGATTTTGACCTCAGAAGGTCGCAGTGCAAGACAGACTCGAAAGCACTGACATTTTATTGCCAATCTTTGGACTATCACTCATTGTGTAAGTAGTTTTGAACCGTTCCAATCAATGATTACTTATAACGTTCTCCGAATCAGATGAGAATTTACTAGTGAAAACAATCACATGATTAGGAGACCTGTGTTCCGAAGGATGACAGTCATCAGTCTGTCAGGATGTAGTGAGGAGGTTATGACGGAATAATTTCTTTCAGGAATGCGTCTGTAAAACCCCACTTGTATCGTGATGAGACCATTTCTGCGAATCAGGTTGAGTTTCTACTGTAGAAACCCAATGATATTGGGTAGGAAGAAGGATTATTGGGGATATAGCGATCTAGTCAGAACAGATGACAACGGAAAGCGGATTTTCAAGGATGCTTTCATTATCAGAAATACTCGTGCACAAATCAAACAGCTCCATGAAGTCAATTAGAACGAAACCTACAAACACGCCTCTCGTACATTTTCTGAATCTTCAATCCAGTGGAAAAGCGCTGTAAGGAAATTCCTGGCCTGGTAGGGGTTCGAACCAGCGACCCAACCGACTGATCCGACAAAGGTTGCTTTTGGAAAATATTACGTATACTTTTATATATATATATTATTATATGTACGCTACCGATGGGAGTATACGAAAGTAATTTTTCTTATAGCGTTTGTCTCTTAAATTGATTTTTCACATATACAAATAAAAACAACACGTAATTCCACATATATAGTACTGTGAACTATCTGAGAAGGACGAATGATTGAGTTTGAATATTCTAAAGATAATCTATAAGTTCTCCAATGAATTTATAATTCTATAAACATAGGTCGTTTTCAAGCCTAGTATATTTGTTGGACTATACGAGTTTCTTGAATAACTTGGGTCAAATGTACACATCATGTTCCAATCCGCGTACTGATAATGCTAACGAATAGAAAAATACAATTATTGATATGAGCTTGAAATGCCTTCCGCATCTTGATACTCACTCGTTCGTTTCGCCAAGAGCACAAATGATACACACAATTACCAAGATGTAGATCTCTGAAAAATTGTTCGTCAGGAAGCGGTGTTAGGAGAACTCATTCAATTAACTATGAAACATTGGAACGAAATATTACGAGGTGTGCATTGATAACCCAAAGCGGACTACATGAAGCTGTGAAAGACAGTAACTGGCATGTGAAAATGTTAGGTGCCCGGTAAGAACATCGATGATTCGAATGAACGACCTGAGATTTTCATATCACAATTTTCTTACCCAAAAATGAGTATCGCCGAAAAGACCCATCAATTAGAGGCTATGGTTAAAAGTTGAAATCATATTATAGAAGATTTGGTTGGGCCAAAAGGATTCTTTAAAAGAGACAATTTTTTCATTAACCACGTGTCATCAATTGCCAATCCAATATCGAAAGCGAACAAACTATTTGAAATACTCTAGTTTTTATCAATTTGTTATGGTTATTAGCTTTCCAATGAATTGCCTTCTAAACCATATTTTTATCGGCACCAAAAAGATGTCATATGTATTCCACATTTACTGAGGTATCTTCAAACGAAAAATTGGACAAAATTTCAAGTGTACACATTATTTCTTTCTGTGAAAAATAAGTAGATGTAACACGCGATCAAATATTCTTACATTTGTTTAGTCACTAATCGTTGATCAAAATATTTGTAAAAGTATCAATATAATGAGAACAGTTCTCTTCTTTTGTGTAAAACGTTTTTTCCCTGGTTTCATCTGCTACAAGAAAACTTCTCATTGCTGTTTTTAACTTTTCACTGCATTCGTCTAATAACAGCTCATTAGTCGTGTTCGCATTCCTTAACTTTCAGTTCAACCCAAATTCATTGAAATCAGTGATCCTGCTTGACAAGATTCGGCATTAGCTCAAATTATTACTCTAAACCGTATGATATCCTCTGTCTAGGAGTACTTTCTAGCATAATACGGCTAATCAATACACCTGACATCTGCTTGCTAAGCCATAGAATATATGTGGTATATATGATTCTATGCTCCAACAGCTATACTATGAAATAATCAACTTACATAAGAAAATGTTCCTTTATCAAGATTAGTCGAGAATAAAAACCTCAGATTCATTTAAGAAATACGGAGAGCCATCAAATACAAAAAATCGTTGGTCAAACTCATCGGAGTTTTGCAAGAATCGGTGCAACAAAGATTTTCATGACATCGAGGATAAGGTGTCTTCAAGAAATTAAGCCCACTTTTGTTTGTTCAGATAAAAAGATGTTTCGATTGGAATTTCAGTTATACATTTCACTACTGAATGGGGTGAATTTCAAGACTCCTCCCCTCCACACACCTCTTCAAGCAGCTGGATTCATCGAAACAGTGAACTATGAGAATCATATCAGAGTTCGGCTAGTGGCACAGCAATCAGCTCTTTGTCGTATAGTTGTACAATATCCGTTTGCATCACTTGGAATAATGCTGTTCTTTGATGGATTGTTTTGTTGCTCATTATGAATAAGCCAGAAAACCGCTTTATCAAAATGGACGCAGTTGAAAGACCTGGCAATGTTCACTGTTCAGTCTCGGGAGCTATTCGTGGGAAGTAAAAGAACTCTGACGATCATGTTTTCCCCTCATCAGAAATCCAGGAAAGCTTTCACACGAGAGCACAAGGGCTATTTCGGTTAAAATTCCATGAACAAAATTGGTGTTTGTCCTAAACGCATCTCAAAATATAGTCATGGATATCTGTTTGTCAGCCGGATCACGGTATATTTATTTGTGTTGGAGTGGACAAAATCGAGACTGTCACGTATAGAACATTCGTCAAACAAGGTGTAATTATTCTGGAATTGCATTGATTTGCATTAGAAAAGGAAACAGCACAAATCGTTCACTGAACACAATGGATAATCTAATCCCCCAACACAGGCTGGCTTGAATTGATCCTAGAGAACAATTGATTCTTTTACCCTCTAATGTGTGTTGCACTTGGACCAGTACTATCAGAATACAATCTTTTTTCTTACTAACAGTGAGGATTTTCTCAGATATGGGAACATTTTCTATCAAACGATCGATCGGTAAATACCATAGTTCTAACATGTGTGAATCAGGGAATCGTGTAGTTGGGGAAACTCACAACAACCCACCTACTGCGCAACAGGTGAGAGCATTCTTATTCCGGAGTATTTTTGCCAGCCGCTGTAATGAACAACCTGACCGTTGTCTCGGATTAGCAACAAGATGCAGCCAAGTTAATGGTACATCATACTACGAAGAGAAACTAATGACTAGAAAATAACCAAATCACCGATCATCTCATCAACATTTTGATTTCAGTTGGATAATTCATGCAAGAAAATAATTGGTCCAAAATCTCTTTGTTCTGTTTCTTTCTCTGAACTGTTTGCAACGCTATTGTGGAATATGTAGCGTTTTGGAATAATCCACCAATGGAGCGAAGCCCATACTTTAAGTTAGGCTGACACGTGGTAGATTAGATAGACAGTCGAAAAACACAGATAAATGTATTTTCTACCCGAATCATGCGTTGAACTTTATAGATTCAGGAACCGAAATGACAAGAACATTCCGTCGCATATCAACTTGATCAGACTGATCTTTTATGGTGAAATGAAAGCGTAGCTTATTTTGACAACATTTGCTTACAAATACCATGGCCGACGCCTTTAATTCAAACGGTAGATAGCGCGATTTTCCATATCACTAAAACGGAACTTGATAACGTCGGAAATGATGTTACCAGAAATATTGTGGCTTATTCAATATGTACGATTGGTTTACCTGTTCTCACAGTGAGCATAACTCGTAGTTTATCGACGTTGGTTTTTACAAAAATGAGATGCAACTTTATGGCGTTCATATGCGTTCTACATGAACAGAATATCGTTCTTGAGTAAACGTTCATAACGTTAGAAAACGATAAACCAATGATATACCACCAGCTACCTTTATTGGAAATTTTGTGAAAAAATTGATTCTGTTGATAGAAATAATGAATTCAAAATTGGACAATTCACAGAATGAAATGCATTTGTTTTGTGATTCACAGATACCGAAACATACGTCTCCAGTTGGGATCAACAACACCATTAGTCCATTCGTCGTACATGTATATACAACTGTATACAGCAAACATGTGCCATATTTTGCTTCACAGATTGCACGAATGGTGAGTACTATGAACTCTCGGAAATGGCCACGTGTGTTTGTTGAGGCGGATTACGCCCTCTCCATTTTGTGCACTCGAACCAAGCGAGGGATGATCTGCCCCTTACATCTTTAGGATAACTTCAGTATTTATCTGTTCACATTGTTACTATGCTCAACTGACAATCAACCGCTTTTTGTTTAACAAACAGTACGTTTTCAAAAGTGCTTTCGATTGCTCGAGAATGGGTTCAGAATGGAACATCTGTGATCGTTTCATTATTCCGCCTAAACTGCTGGATCAAAATCAGCTGAATAAAATTCCGATGCCACCATTTCCAAAGTGATGCTTGCAGACTTTCGTCTAGTATCAAACAGTTAGGGCGTACTCGTCCACTTTTCTCAAATGGTTTTCACAGCCCACCACCCACGGTTGCCTTTTCGGACGTGTACGAAGATGTGTCTATAAAAATAAGGGGAACGATTTGTGCGAAAACAATCGTTTGCTAAGCAAACACCTCAAGCACATGATGTGTTCCTGATACATTTTGGAGTTGTATGGAAAGATTAGTTGTAACTACTCCTCATGTGCGAGTGTACTGGATTGAATTGATGCAGAATTCGGAAAATCTACACCAGGCACTTCCGTAGCTGTTTTGCTCTCAACATCGAGAGGGAAATTGCAAGTAATTGAAAACATTTTTTGAAATACTACGACAAAACTACTTGTTCAACAACCAATACTCAAAAAAACAATATTTCGTTCATCACATTTCATTTTGTTTTTGAATTTACATCTTGAGATCAAATCATTTTCTAGTATAACCTAAATTAAACCTGAAAAGGCGACGATATTTTTTGCCATAAAAAGGTCAGGAATTCTCTAGGTGTTCTACAAAAGCGAATGAGTACGCATTCAAACTGTTCGTTCAAAATGTCTTACACTTCTGAAGCCGATTATTTTCCAAATTATATTTTACATGCTTCCTATCGATTCTGCATGACTTTATAATCCTGTGCGGTAGGGTACAGATTGTTTGAATAGCGAATCTTACCAACTCTCATATTTTCTTTGAAATGTTTTCTACTAATGCGGAATGCATTACAAAATTCGGATCATATATTACTTAACAATGTGCACTGTAGTGTCTTGCGACTATCCTGAGCTAATAAAACAATGCAACGTAAAAGAGTCGGATAGTCAGGAAATTATCGATCATATCCATAATATTCGGGTTAGCACTTATCATTGTTGCTTTAACCCAGTGCATGGGAGAAAGATTGACAATGATCCACTTTGAAAGATAAATCTAGACAGTGAGAATAACGGAATAGTAAAGATGAAATTTTGGGAGCGTAAAATGAGTGAAGGGAATGGTAAAGTTTTGTGATCTGAAAGCAACGACAAAGAAAATGTATGAAGGAATCTCTGTTCGATATGTTGCCCCAAGTATTTTCAACGCTTATATAGGAAAACGGATTTGATGCACATCCACTCATCTAATGCTATGTGAGGTTACACATCTGATCTCCCCCATTCAGACATCAGAATGCGTTTGCCTGAGGCGACATGACGAAAATAGATTTCTTTATATTCCGCGCGTTTTCGTGAATCGATGTGCAGTTATATGAATACAAATTGATTTACAGAGACGCCGGAATGGCCTATCCCCACAAATTGAAATTATCCATAAAATTGCCTGTTTAGTGTTCTCCGGCATTTTAATATGTCAACAGACGCACACAATCTGAGGTTTTACAGAGATGAGTGGAAATCCGTTTCCTTTGGACATCTGAAACAAGTAAAGAAGTTCTCTCTAATTCAGAAATCTTGAGATTTCAATTCAGGTGAGTCACTTAAAGATCTTTGTCTAAATAGTCCACTGTGTAGGCCTGGTTGAAAGTGTACAAATGTAAACAGCAAGAAAGCCGTTTCTGCGATAACTCAACCATCGGGTTCTGCTAGACGTTCCATTTGGAGAGTATTTTCTACTGAAAACACAGAATAATTGAATATCAGTTTGTGATAACGTTCCCAATGATTCTGTGGGAGTTTTGCGACCGGAATCGTAGATAACCCATGATGACTTCACATAGTGAAAACACAGTTCGTTTGGCACGTGATTTCGATCTCCTTCATGGGTGTCCCAATCAAAACCCATAATAACGATAGATATTAACTGGAGGTTTAGGAATCTGAGATAAAAATAATCCACTTTGACTGTTCCACCTTTTGCATGAATGATGATTTTGCAAAGTAGTACAGATACGGGCAGTAAAACTTGTGCAACTAGTATAACCGCTTTACCCAAAATCAAGCTCACTTTGCAAAAACATTTCACTGTGTACGAGTATGGTATCCGTACTGATATACAGTGCGAAAATGTGTCTTCCACCATCTATCCGATCATCTGTATCAGTTACAGCTCCCCATGTCATGTGGTAACCATGAGTTGTACATTTTATTTTGCGTGGATCATGATTCAATCGAGGATGAATGTGACGGCCCTTCCAAAGTGATCTCAATTTCAGTTATACTTGAATGCTGCCTAATTCACTAATCTCAGGATGATTCCAAGAGAATACCTATGCAATCTATTTCCAAGTATGCTTGATTCAGTTCTTCAAGTTGTAGACTTAAAATGTTGAACTGACAAACGATGAATAATCCATGTATTTGTAATTACTGACAATAATACGGATATTGTGCTCCATTCATATTTGTTGTGAAGGCACATTATTCACTCTCAATTTTTCACGCAAGCAATACAAATCCGGTTAGAGAATACTCCTCAATCTCACGAGGAATTATACTTATCCCGATCATTTATTGAAATCTTCTAAATGCATTAGTAAAATTATTTCACTATTCTAGGTTACAGCAAAACAGTGTCGTTCATATTCATCATCGATATGTTCTTGTGAACCACCTAAACTGATGATGCATGAAATAACCTAGGGAAATAAGTGTTGATTTTATGCAGGCCGATTTTTATCGTTTACTAAGATCATCTTTACTGGTATTGCGTAAGTCAGTTAGCGAAGTGACCAGACAAGTTGGCGCGTTTTGTGAAAAAACATCCATTTGTCCTCAGCAAGAGATAAGGGACGTCAGCATTGATTAGAGCACAGACTTCATTCTGTAGTCCATCATGTCACACCAACTGCTTTGCAAAACTCTCTAGGGACAGTCTTTGCTCCAAAGTAAACACGACAAGTAAGAAAATTTCCCATTCTATACGTCAGCTAGAGATTCACATAGAAATTCGGAATGACTTTTGTGTAGGGTTGAGATTGCATTTGGTTTGACTAGTCGGACAAGATACCTCAAGACAATTGGCAGGTGTCAAGCTTGTGTCTCTTGTGATAGGAATTTCCTCATCTATTTACATCGTGTAATATGAATGTAGAACCCACCAACGAAAACCGTGGAAGCTTTGTAGAGCCTTTTCATCAGTGTTTTGGGAATCATCAATCGTGCACATCCCTCGGGACCCACTGGGACTTGAACCCGCGGTGAACCATCATGAGTTGAACACGTGAACAACAAGAATCCAAGTTAGCTCTAAGCGGTTTGTTGAACTTATACACAGCATGACATAATATCCCTTTGCCGGTGGCTTTGAATTATCCGCAAAACTAGCAATTTGATTGGTGGACAATTCTCTAACATTTTAAAATCAAGTATTTGGTTGTTTGGTGAACGTGATAATTAAGCTTAGCCCTGGTAACTGGATGAATATTTAGACATCCAAATGATAATAATTTTCAAGATATGTGCTTAATAAGAATATTGTAGATATGTTATCCATGAATGAGTTGAATTTTCATGGCAAACAGTGCGCTGCACAACAATATTCAAAGCTCACTACCCAACCATAAACAACAATAATTATGTTTGATGGAGCGGAGATATTTATCGAGCTCAGCAAAACACGTTTATTCTTGGCATCCTGCTGGTCATAAATAATATACCAAATTGATCAAAACCTTTATCTATCTAGTAATTATTACATCCACACAACCTCTTTACTTCGTGATCTTTAAGGAATCAATAAAACCTTTCTAAAATTACAGCTAGATACTAGCTAGTGATGACCGATGGTGCCCACACAAGCAAAATGCTGGGCTTCTGATGAAGTATGCTGGGTGCAATGTTATTCCGTCAATGAGAGTAACAAGAGCATGATCTTTAAAGTCACAGAATGAAAATCATGTGAGCCGGAGCTCACAAGGTGCAAACGCAAGCATCAGCATGATAATCTTAGGCTGAGAGCGTTACTCTCGCTTTTCTAACCCCAGTTCGAATCCACACGCCATCACCGATCACTTCCCCAATTGGAAAACCTCAATGGGCTACGACCCTCTCCCTGAAATAGTGTACCGCTATTGTAATTCTTGCGAGTAGTGTGTGTGGGATTGATGGTGCTTTACCTGGCTGACTGCAATTTGTACTGCACCGTTTGTGCACAGCCCACAGGTCGTCAGACCAATCCTGTATTCGTGAGCACTAGACGAGAGTTTCACTCTTGTTAGAGCTCACCAGTGCTGCGCATCCACCATCGCATCTAGGGTTTGAATCCTGACCTTTTCATCTGAAAGGTGTGTGCGTCACCACCTCGCCACCCCGTTCCCGTTCAGGCTGATCGAAATCACAGAGTTCAATTTGTGTAACACGACAACGAATGCGCCCACCACACAACGGAAATGACAACGACAGCGGTTGGACCCGGACACAGACGAGCAGGGCCGCCGGATGTACCGGATGTAGCTCTCTTCTTTGCGATATGTATGTATCAGATCTGTGAAGAAATAAAAGGAATGAAAATCCAATGAGCCGAAGCCCAGTGAGTGTACAAGCAGTTACTAATGCGTAACATTTGTCTAGGTGTCATCCTATGTGACAGACAGCAATGCCCGACGGTTTCGAAGATGGATGGGATTACCGATTTTCGTGTTTATTTCATTGACATGAATGGGGGTGTTGACGAGTCACAATGCACTCAGTTCCAAGCAGATAATCACTTGCGTGCTAGTGAATTTTGAATTTACATCTTGAGATCAAATCATTTTCTAGTATAACCTAAATTAAACCTGAAAAGGCGACGATATTTTTTGCCATAAAAAGGTCAGGAATTCTCTAGGTGTTCTACAAAAGCGAATGAGTACGCATTCAAACTGTTCGTTCAAAATGTCTTACACTTCTGAAGCCGATTATTTTCCAAATTATATTTTACATGCTTCCTATCGATTCTGCATGACTTTATAATCCTGTGCGGTAGGGTACAGATTGTTTGAATAGCGAATCTTACCAACTCTCATATTTTCTTTGAAATGTTTTCTACTAATGCGGAATGCATTACAAAATTCGGATCATATATTACTTAACAATGTGCACTGTAGTGTCTTGCGACTATCCTGAGCTAATAAAACAATGCAACGTAAAAGAGTCGGATAGTCAGGAAATTATCGATCATATCCATAATATTCGGGTTAGCACTTATCATTGTTGCTTTAACCCAGTGCATGGGAGAAAGATTGACAATGATCCACTTTGAAAGATAAATCTAGACAGTGAGAATAACGGAATAGTAAAGATGAAATTTTGGGAGCGTAAAATGAGTGAAGGGAATGGTAAAGTTTTGTGATCTGAAAGCAACGACAAAGAAAATGTATGAAGGAATCTCTGTTCGATATGTTGCCCCAAGTATTTTCAACGCTTATATAGGAAAACGGATTTGATGCACATCCACTCATCTAATGCTATGTGAGGTTACACATCTGATCTCCCCCATTCAGACATCAGAATGCGTTTGCCTGAGGCGACATGACGAAAATAGACTTCTTTATATTCCGCGCGTTTTCGTGAATCGATGTGCAGTTATATGAATACAAATTGATTTACAGAGACGCCGGAATGGCCTATCCCCACAAATTGAAATTATCCATAAAATTGCCTGTTTAGTGTTCTCCGGCATTTTAATATGTCAACAGACGCACACAATCTGAGGTTTTACAGAGATGAGTGGAAATCCGTTTCCTTTGGACATCTGAAACAAGTAAAGAAGTTCTCTCTAATTCAGAAATCTTGAGATTTCAATTCAGGTGAGTCACTTAAAGATCTTTGTCTAAATAGTCCACTGTGTAGGCCTGGTTGAAAGTGTACAAATGTAAACAGCAAGAAAGCCGTTTCTGCGATAACTCAACCATCGGGTTCTGCTAGACGTTCCATTTGGAGAGTATTTTCTACTGAAAACACAGAATAATTGAATATCAGTTTGTGATAACGTTCCCAATGATTCTGTGGGAGTTTTGCGACCGGAATCGTAGATAACCCATGATGACTTCACATAGTGAAAACACAGTTCGTTTGGCACGTGATTTCGATCTCCTTCATGGGTGTCCCAATCAAAACCCATAATAACGATAGATATTAACTGGAGGTTTAGGAATCTGAGATAAAAATAATCCACTTTGACTGTTCCACCTTTTGCATGAATGATGATTTTGCAAAGTAGTACAGATACGGGCAGTAAAACTTGTGCAACTAGTATAACCGCTTTACCCAAAATCAAGCTCACTTTGCAAAAACATTTCACTGTGTACGAGTATGGTATCCGTACTGATATACAGTGCGAAAATGTGTCTTCCACCATCTATCCGATCATCTGTATCAGTTACAGCTCCCCATGTCATGTGGTAACCATGAGTTGTACATTTTATTTTGCGTGGATCATGATTCAATCGAGGATGAATGTGACGGCCCTTCCAAAGTGATCTCAATTTCAGTTATACTTGAATGCTGCCTAATTCACTAATCTCAGGATGATTCCAAGAGAATACCTATGCAATCTATTTCCAAGTATGCTTGATTCAGTTCTTCAAGTTGTAGACTTAAAATGTTGAACTGACAAACGATGAATAATCCATGTATTTGTAATTACTGACAATAATACGGATATTGTGCTCCATTCATATTTGTTGTGAAGGCACATTATTCACTCTCAATTTTTCACGCAAGCAATACAAATCCGGTTAGAGAATACTCCTCAATCTCACGAGGAATTATACTTATCCCGATCATTTATTGAAATCTTCTAAATGCATTAGTAAAATTATTTCACTATTCTAGGTTACAGCAAAACAGTGTCGTTCATATTCATCATCGATATGTTCTTGTGAACCACCTAAACTGATGATGCATGAAATAACCTAGGGAAATAAGTGTTGATTTTATGCAGGCCGATTTTTATCGTTTACTAAGATCATCTTTACTGGTATTGCGTAAGTCAGTTAGCGAAGTGACCAGACAAGTTGGCGCGTTTTGTGAAAAAACATCCATTTGTCCTCAGCAAGAGATAAGGGACGTCAGCATTGATTAGAGCACAGACTTCATTCTGTAGTCCATCATGTCACACCAACTGCTTTGCAAAACTCTCTAGGGACAGTCTTTGCTCCAAAGTAAACACGACAAGTAAGAAAATTTCCCATTCTATACGTCAGCTAGAGATTCACATAGAAATTCGGAATGACTTTTGTGTAGGGTTGAGATTGCATTTGGTTTGACTAGTCGGACAAGATACCTCAAGACAATTGGCAGGTGTCAAGCTTGTGTCTCTTGTGATAGGAATTTCCTCATCTATTTACATCGTGTAATATGAATGTAGAACCCACCAACGAAAACCGTGGAAGCTTTGTAGAGCCTTTTCATCAGTGTTTTGGGAATCATCAATCGTGCACATCCCTCGGGACCCACTGGGACTTGAACCCGCGGTGAACCATCATGAGTTGAACACGTGAACAACAAGAATCCAAGTTAGCTCTAAGCGGTTTGTTGAACTTATACACAGCATGACATAATATCCCTTTGCCGGTGGCTTTGAATTATCCGCAAAACTAGCAATTTGATTGGTGGACAATTCTCTAACATTTTAAAATCAAGTATTTGGTTGTTTGGTGAACGTGATAATTAAGCTTAGCCCTGGTAACTGGATGAATATTTAGACATCCAAATGATAATAATTTTCAAGATATGTGCTTAATAAGAATATTGTAGATATGTTATCCATGAATGAGTTGAATTTTCATGGCAAACAGTGCGCTGCACAACAATATTCAAAGCTCACTACCCAACCATAAACAACAATAATTATGTTTGATGGAGCGGAGATATTTATCGAGCTCAGCAAAACACGTTTATTCTTGGCATCCTGCTGGTCATAAATAATATACCAAATTGATCAAAACCTTTATCTATCTAGTAATTATTACATCCACACAACCTCTTTACTTCGTGATCTTTAAGGAATCAATAAAACCTTTCTAAAATTACAGCTAGATACTAGCTAGTGATGACCGATGGTGCCCACACAAGCAAAATGCTGGGCTTCTGATGAAGTATGCTGGGTGCAATGTTATTCCGTCAATGAGAGTAACAAGAGCATGATCTTTAAAGTCACAGAATGAAAATCATGTGAGCCGGAGCTCACAAGGTGCAAACGCAAGCATCAGCATGATAATCTTAGGCTGAGAGCGTTACTCTCGCTTTTCTAACCCCAGTTCGAATCCACACGCCATCACCGATCACTTCCCCAATTGGAAAACCTCAATGGGCTACGACCCTCTCCCTGAAATAGTGTACCGCTATTGTTATTCTTGCGAGTAGTGTGTGTGGGATTGATGGTGCTTTACCTGGCTGACTGCAATTTGTACTGCACCGTTTGTGCACAGCCCACAGGTCGTCAGACCAATCCTGTATTCGTGAGCACTAGACGAGAGTTTCACTCTTGTTAGAGCTCACCAGTGCTGCGCATCCACCATCGCATCTAGGGTTTGAATCCTGACCTTTTCATCTGAAAGGTGTGTGCGTCACCACCTCGCCACCCCGTTCCCGTTCAGGCTGATCGAAATCACAGAGTTCAATTTGTGTAACACGACAACGAATGCGCCCACCACACAACGGAAATGACAACGACAGCGGTTGGACCCGGACACAGACGAGCAGGGCCGCCGGATGTACCGGATGTAGCTCTCTTCTTTGCGATATGTATGTATCAGATCTGTGAAGAAATAAAAGGAATGAAAATCCAATGAGCCGAAGCCCAGTGAGTGTACAAGCAGTTACTAATGCGTAACATTTGTCTAGGTGTCATCCTATGTGACAGACAGCAATGCCCGACGGTTTCGAAGATGGATGGGATTACCGATTTTCGTGTTTATTTCATTGACATGAATGGGGGTGTTGACGAGTCACAATGCACTCCGTTCCAAGCAGATTAACAGTTGCTTGCTAATGAGAAAATATAAGTGAATGCCAACAAATTGTCGATCACTAATCTATCCATGTGATTACTGTCTCAACTCTTACCGAAACTTTAAACTCACTGACAAGGATACAATATGCAATGCAAAGAGTTTCATTGCCAATCAACTAAAGGTGCTTGATAAAATTATTTGTTAGAATGGACAGTCTATTTTTCACCAAAAGTTAAAATGAGAAGAACACTTGAAGTGTACCGTTCTTTCTAGCAGTCAGTAGTTTCGGTATCTTGACTGAGGTTCCCATCAATTATTTCTCTTTCCATTCATGAACATAAACCCAACTAATTAGAGAATATTATGCTTTTTGTCGGTGTATGATTTTATTAGGCCAGCGAAATGAAATTTTCCAGGTTCAAGTGAAAAGAGTAACGTCAACGACGATGCTGTCGTGGGAAAAATTCTATTCATCCGACGTGAGGGTTACTGCGTTCAACTATTCTCAAACCAATTTCACAATCTGCTGCTGAGAAGCAAGGCGAAAACCATTCGCTCTCATAAGCAAAACAATATTTTAGCAACGTGGAAAATCGGAATATAAATTTCACCATGTATTTTGTTTTCCAGATCTTGTGAAGCAAGTTGCTTTCTCCACAACTGGAACCCACTGCAAAAGCACACGTTTAACAGTCAGGGTAGGGTGATCATGGTGTAATTGGAGAGCAATTAGTCGGTACAGTCATCTGCAGAAACAGGCAAACTCAGAAACTAGGCATTTGTTTGTTAACTTCGTGAAACGCGATTGTTGCAGTTTATTGTTCCCTGGTAAACTGGTTGATGAAGTTTCCAAAATATCTTATCCGTAGTTTCATAGTATATCTGGTAAGTTGCAAATAAATACTATATAAATCCCGTGTCCGACAGAGGAAGCAATTAGTTATAAAACGCTGTTTCATCCAGTG
Organism: Fasciola hepatica; assembly: GCA_948099385.1. Classification (NCBI taxonomy): domain Eukaryota; kingdom Metazoa; phylum Platyhelminthes; class Trematoda; order Plagiorchiida; family Fasciolidae; genus Fasciola; species Fasciola hepatica. The sequence continues at coordinate 597,983 of CANUEZ040000126.1, read as the reverse complement.
CGTTGAAAATGAACAGGATGGAGTATGATTTAGTGAAATAGGGAACTATTTACACAATGCAGTATTTCCAGATCGGACAGTTGTGCGACTTAACTTCCTTCTCATAAGTATCCCAAAGTGGATATTTTGACATTTTACATTTGATGTGACATTTGAATTTGGCACATTATTTCAAACACTCATTGTCCGGCCCGATATTTGTGAATGTCGCGGCATGCTAAATTTGTCGAATCTCAATTGGTACATCAGTGTCATTTCCCGTGGGAAAGAAACACGCTCAATATGACCTAACTTGTCCAAATTGCATTTGGGGATCATATATTATGGGGCAGATTATTGAATTATGGATTGATCAATTCACGTTATCAGTTTGTTGTTTTGCTCATTCCCACCGGATAAATTTGTACCACTAGGCCAAATGCTTACCAAAAACTTGATGAACCATTTAAACATTGAGTATTTATAAAATCTTCCCGCTGAAATTATTCCAGATGACAAAAATTGTTTCACAATTATAATGAATATGATATGTACAATAGCTAAACGCTTTCCATGTAACCGATATTAAACTGTTTCAATCTAATTATGATTGTCCTGGCACGCGTAGACACTGATTTCCTGTACAAAATGAACAGAATATTCCAGTTCTCCGGAACTGTCCATCGAATGGTCTTTATTTGATATACAACATTCAAGAATCAATATTATTTCGTTTATCATCCAAATGCAAAAACACCGAAATGATTCACTCATCCAAACACGGCTATTCGTCCATCGCATCTACCACGTTGAACGAATTTTATTCCAGATGGTCATTTGGTAACCAGCTAGCTGGCTGACAAACAGTCGGCTAATCAAATAGTAACCGAACCGTACATTAACTTCCAAATTTTTACCAACCAAATTTATTCTAAGTCCAATACAGCATGTGTACTGGTTTTGTAAAAGCGTACTTGTAACCCATTGACCTGATGTGAATTACCGAAAAGACAGATCAGTGTTTGCTAGATACCGCCTTCTTAAATATTTCGACTGGAACTTTGTATATTAACATGCTGTTGAACGTCTATCAGTTCTCTTCTATTTGCGAGCAGCAGCGGTAGTTGACTGAGCTGATGGGAAATATTGGGCTCCAAACAAATGGATGCCATGATACTAAACATCGTGTTCCACAGTGGATCTGCATTCCAGCTCTGGGATGCCGTGTTCATATCCTCATGACAGCTCGGTAATCAAATTAGAAGTGTCGCATTCATGATTGACAGTTTGTGCACAATTTCGGATAATATATGTTATGTACTGGGAAACCATTTTAGTCTAATCATTTCGATTCTAAATGAAGATGGAGAGAAAATGTTGTATCTGAACACAGCAAACGGCGAACAACAGCCAACTTCAACAACCTGTGATATTGCAGCATCGAAATATTGTTTTCCCAAAGGTTCAGAAACTCCCACCTAGGAGTGGAATCAATCGATGTACAGGACACGTTCCAGGATATTTAAGAATTTGGGCTTACTAGCATTGCTTGGTGATTGACTATTTGTGTGAAATTTGGAACAAAGTACAGTGCAGTGAATTTCAAGAAGTTAACAAAAGAAAACTGCTTGAAATTATTGTCAAACTGTTGGCCTTTGGTTATATTCTTTTCATTGCATAGTGCCTACATTATTTCTTCTCTTTCTTGTGGTAGTGAATTACAATCTTTGCAAATCAATGAGTACGACGGAATGTCTTAGGCAGAATGTAGCTCGGCCTAGGATGGAAGTCATGTTTGACACACTATTTCAATAAAGTAACTCACACATTTTGGTCCGAATTCAACTATTTCCCTCATGCATCAAAAAGAGTCAGGACAGTTCTGGTTCTGTTAAACCAAACAAATGGTTTCTGTCCACACCATGTACACTCAACTTATCGAGGCAAACCATTGAAGCAGCTTTCAATCCCACTTGGTCGGACACATCAGTCGTGCCCATTCACCAAACCCCGACTGGGACTCAAACATGAAATGCATAACTGTGAGTTAAACAACCCTTCCCCAGGCTATTTTCCAATTAGGACTCATCATATCAGATCGTGGTGTTGAGAGGATTTTCATACCGTATAAACCGTTACTAGAGAAGGATTGCATAAGCTGGTGATCAATACGCACTTCCCGTTCAGAGCCATTCAGGATAGTCTGGTGGTTTTGTGTGACTCATAATTTTTCTACCAAAGGTCAAAACTTAGTTTAGGCCTAGTAAATATGCACTGCTACTGACTTCTAAAATGAATGGAACAGACTAGACGGTTCCTTTTTCGTTTCGGAAGTTACAAGGTGTTATCCACAGGATAAATGATGTGGACATTCAAAGTGAAGTCAGTGAAAAGTTTTTTCATCTAAATTTGCTGATTCAATGAAATTACCGGCCGACAAATTGCTCACAAACTGGTTTGTCTTTGTGAAATTATGTACCCCAGTTTCGTTCTCGTGTAGAGCAAAATCGCGAAGTTGGAACCTTTTGTGGTAGACACAAATAATCCACAGGTGATCGGTCACAGAATCTACGAATAGTTCCTCAGTTGAACCTGTCTTTCCCGTTGACGATGATTTACCATGATTATCTTCTTCAAAACTCGGCCGGTTCAAATGAGCTGCGGAAAAGTAGAACTTGTACCAGAAAACCATTCTTTTTTAACCTCAGAATCCGGAAAACCGATATGCGATGGGGCCGTTATCAACACTTTGTCTAACAAAACCGTTCTAATTCGACCCATGTGCCTTAGCAGTAAACAATAATCGCATAGCTTTGATGTGATACACAATTTCGGATAAAAAGACGTTACGTGCCAATTTACTGAAGAGCTTAGAAATATGGGTCGCTAACAAAAGACGAAGTCGAAATGAAAATATCCCAACTTTCAAGAATTTGCTAACCATGTCTAAGTCAATATTTGTGCAAATACAGTGTTTAAACCATTCACGTTATTCAATTATAAATCCGGTTTGAAGATAATCGGAAAATTAGTTGTACATTCCATTCTCCCACTGGTATTGTTTAAATAATACAATTTGTAAGGATCACTTGGAGGAAAAATTACCAGTTTCGTCATATCGATTGATGGTAACCTACTTTTCAGCTGTCATTAGGTGTACTATAAAACATACCACCACTACGGCAGTGTGAGGGAAAACCTACATAGTTGTGTTTATTCTCAAAGATTGGACTCACAGTTTCTTGAAAAATACTTCTACTAATACTGCTATTAGGAAAGCTAACAGGTGACGCTGTTTTTCATTTGCCCACCTTCTCCCAGTTATGTTTCCAAGACTTCGTTTACTCCAAACCAAAATATCCCTAGATTCTGTCTACTTCTTCTTTCGTTTAATATTTTTCTGCGGTTTGTGTTATTATTCATCTGATATTGACACTGCTGTTGACAATACCATCAGTGGGACACCTCATTTATACAAAGATTCATTTTGCTTATGCAAAATAAATGTGCACACTGTGCAATGACCAATTATACGTTTCATAAACACGACATGTTGGTGGGCTTTTGACAAAAACAACGTCTCATGGGAAATATACGAACATTGCGAGTGATAAATAGAGATAACCCGAAACTTGGTTAGCCAAGACGTAATTACAGGATCCCATACGGTTTTGTTTGTACGCATGAGGACGTCAAAAACAGCTTGTGCCATTGTCGTGACCTCGAACGAAATCTCTGTCAGCGTGGAGTTTTACTCCATTAGCGAGTGAATTAGGACAAGCCTATCAGCTTTTGGGGAGGGAAAGTTGTAACAACTATTCCCCTCGTTGCATTCCACACGAAATCTATGACTAATGCGTGAATTGACGCATAAGAAGCAACACAGTAATACGAAATGTATTAGAAAACGCCACCACAATGATCAGTAATATTTAAATATTAGTAATCGAATTAAGGTTTCCATTGCTACAATTTTCTTGAAAACGATATTATACAGTACCTTTAATTTAAAACAATATTTCCGAAATCGAATGCAACTGATAGTGGAATATCTTCACATAAATATTTACATAGTCATAGATTGTACTGCTGGTACGAGGATTCTGAATCACATACCATGGAAAATTTGGTTGCTTCTTTCACATCAGCGGCGTTGGAATCCAGGATGCGACGTTCCGTCAGATATATATATATATATATATATATATATATATATATATAAAACCAAAATAATTCCAGTAATACAAATGGATCTATACTTTTGAGAACTGAAACGATTTGATTCAAAACGATTCATTGTGCATTCCCGAGAAGTATTTTGAAACCTGTTGAGTTATAGAATACATCACTGAACAGTCAATCATAACTTGCTCAATGATTGCGAGTATTAAACACATCTGAATGGCTTTTCTTACCGGACTAAATGAATTTGTGCTTTGTGGATTTTCATAAACTTCGATAATACTGCCTACGTGCTAAATGTAAACCATAGTACGTTCGTTCCTAGTCAGACAGCTTTTCTGCGCACTGTTCACACAGAAAACGGCAAAAACACTGAATGTTTTCCTTCATGGAACTTATATTTCAGAGCGGATTACTACAGTCTTTCGATCAAAGGGAGAATTGAACAGTGAAAAAACGGACGTCAGGTTTGTAGCATTATTTTGTCAAAGTGAAAGGTGTGAAAGTTTGACTTTCACTACCGATATTCTATTTCAGTTTAACCTTCGAATTTTCCATCTGCAAACACTTCAACTTTTTAGTTTTCAAAAAGCGTGCGCACTCTGTCATAAAAATGATATTTATGAGTTCTCTTTGAGGCCTAACTAAACAACCTACAGGAGTTGTCCAATGTTGGTGGTCGTGGCAATACTGGTCTTTAAGTTTGGAATGTACTATTAAACAGTGGGAAAGGTAGTGCGATAAGAGAAAAGGAAGGTTGTAAAACTGAACGCGTACACAGAAGCCCATTTGCACGCAGATGATTTAAGGATAGAATATAAACAAGCTCCGTGGTTCTGAGAACTAACACTCTTCTTTGCTGTTTCCCATGTTGCGTTACTGCTCACAGAACCTCAAATATTGCCCCGATGCAAAAACAAGGAAAAAGATGGACGTCTTCAACTTATGTTGCTACCGTCCACACACTTCTATGCTTACATAAACAGTATACCATAAAAGCTACGTTGTTCTTCGCTCAGAGCAACCATTGAGGGTTGACGGTAGGCTCACGAGAATGCATTACCTTGAAATGATGGTCGAATGAGCATCCTGTGTTGCACGTCTCTGGAGTTCTGGAGATGATGTAGAAGGGCACTCAACAGAAAAACTGAGGTAATTAAACTTGTTTCGCACGTCTGCTGTTGAGAACCACTTTGTAAATGAATGGAAGACTTTCCACACTGATCATTTTACAAAGATAACAAAGCAAGAAGTGGTGAGCAAAAGTTCAGGACTAGAGTAACAATCTATTCTACTTTTTCATATCAAAATGAATACTCAGGAAGCACTAAATGTATCCAAAGCGGAGATTTCCTTAAAAATGTTTATATGCAATCTCAAGGGGCAATGAAACGAAGTATGATGTTTGAACTGTTAGCCGATCTAATGCCAGTATCCAATGTTCAGCTAAGGTGGTCATTTTTGCAATCACATGGAAATAAAAATATTCGTTTTCTTGTTGTGATACCGATCCTTTCTCACCCTGTGCTCCAGATTAACGTTGGAGGGATCACAAAATGTCCACCAATTTTAAGAATAGTCACGGAAAAGCAATACAATAACTCTGAGGTCCTGAAATCGTTTATATCGGTTGATCTGAGCAGCGTTAGCACTAGATTATCTTGTTCGAAAATTTTGTCTACTTTTCCTCGAACACAACAGTATTCATGTTGATCAAAAAGTGATGATTCGCAGTGTATCAAGTCTGAGTATCTTTTGAAGGTCTACTTTGCCGGAGGGTAACACGAATGGTTGTGCCTCACATGACGAAGTTAACCTTGTAGACGTGGGTATAGCTGTTCATATTTCATAGGTATTTACGTTTTATAAACCGTAGCCGCTTTGAAGTTTTTCTTGTAAATGTGTATCCAAAACTGCCCCCATTTGATTGTTATAGGTAATTTCTTTTGGTGTTGAGGAATTTTTTTCATAAACAATTGTCACTTTGAAAATGTTGCACCGGAAGATGTGCCAGATAACTGACAATATCGTAGCTCAGTTTGTAAACTCTATGCCTGAAACAACGAATTGATAAAATGATAATAAATGCAGTCTGATATAATATTGAACATCATGATAGAATTTTGTATGCAAACGAATGCCTTTTATTCTCTCAATCTGTAGTTTACATTTCCACATGTTTGTGGATGAGTGAACTACGAAATAAATGGGATTTTGTTTGTTTTACTTTAGTTTCTCTAAATGTTCGTGATCAAAAATTGTCCGTGGAAGTGAAAATCGGAATCTATGTCGGGATAGAATATTGTCCATACGAGATAACCTTACTCGAAAAACTATTATTTCACTCGAATCTCAACCCCACCTACAAATTGATGGTGCCCATGAAGGAAAATTATGAACAAATTTGGATACCGTATGCAGTAGAATCAAAATGGTATACTTTTTCCTCCTGTATCGACAACTCTAGGAAACATTTCCTTCTCCGTGCTAAGTGATGTGTGGGACACACCTCCCTCTCGATGCGCCTCTTGGCTGATTTGAACGCTTTGTTTCCTGTTCACCCTAGCTTCCATCGGGACAGTCTTCCGTGCTGCAGCTAGGCGATTTACGTAGAAGCAACTTTCTCGTCACACAGCTTTGCACAATTGGTTCTACCCAATTCAACCGTTTCTATTCTCAATGTATTCCTTTGAAATTTATAAATTATTTTCAAACCGAGCTTATTGTGGAACAGCCAATAATGGCGCCGCACGATTTCCTCAGTCAATGGAGGAGGTTCTTCACCATGCACGTACGAGTTACCTTCTGTCACAAGCTTGAGAACAAAAGCTTACTCATGACAGTGAAACAATTGTGAATTGAGTATGGAAGTGACTGAGCAGTTATTCCTTGTTGGCTTACGAAAATTTACTTCTACATGCAGAGCTTTATGAGTTTCCCAAACTGTCGAATATGGTTCGTGAACTCTGTATGAAGGAAACGACAAATAACTGAAAATCACTTATTTTGCTAAACATGGCTTATCCATTCTGTTCCCCAATAATGGCCTGGTGGACAACTCGGAGTATGAATCCTGGTTCCGAATTTTGTAATGTGAATTCAATGGTCGTTTCAAGTTTTACAGAAAAAGATGAGAATAGGCAATGAGAAAGGTGAGTACTCAGATAATCTACCGTTTAAGTTACTTCAATCGTTTTTGATTAAGCTTTCATACGGTGTGCTTCTACTTGGCATTCAGTGAATTGTGATACACAGGTATAATCAGTTATGATGCATTGACAAGATTTCCTAGTACATAGCACGAGATCCGTGGTTCAATTAGGATATATTGCGGCATCCGTCGATGATATGAAGTTATTGATATTGGGCTGTCGTTCGAGTTGATTCTACATAGATCTATAGATAGTTGAATATCTGTGACTTTGGTTGATAAAACAAAAACTACTGAGGAATGTATGCCACAAATGGTCCTTGTATGGAAGTGAGCTTGAATTACTGAATAGGGATGAAGATATCATCCTGACATATATTTAGATAAGTTTCTCGTTTACGGAGTTTAACAGAAACGGGTTTCTGAGCCAGAATGTTCTTGGTAATTGTGGCTATAAGATAATGTCGGAAGAAATTATTTTACAATTGGAATTTTTCACGTTATATGTGTTTCAGAAGTGCTTCTTATCAACGACAGTCCAAAGTAACGAAAAATGGGAATTCAAGTTCACATCTGTACGAGCAGTTGCGTCGAGATCATCTGAGCACACTTCAATAAATGCTTTAATTTTCATCGCGATGGAGATGAAAACTGAATTTAGTCGCCACCTCCGTCAAAATGACCTTAGTATAAGTTCGAAGGCCCATTAGTTTGAATCTCCTGCGAAGGATCTTCCCAGTGTTTTAATGTGAATGGGAGCATCAACTTTCGATTACATCACAACAGATTACCATAAACATGCATATCAGAGTTAGAATACCTAGCAGATTAAATGAATGAAGCGATTTTGTGCGCAATAGGCACAAAAAACAGCACCTGGAATACCTGTCCCTAATCCAGTGCTAGATTATTCCCGGGGCCTCCTAATCCCAGTGAAGCATATGGTGGCTGAAATTTGTAATGCAGCTCATATCACGTGACATAGAGGCTGGATTATAAGTCTAAAAAAGGGCACGTATTCATTTCTTCAAGAAATTCAAATCACGAAGCTTCTCATCTTGGGGATGGTTGTTTTCTCCATATACACAAGCAATCCATTTGTAACGAGAAATTCACCCTAAAATGTAGCCCGCCGGATATCAAGTTATCACACCAACCAATATTATTGACTTAGATCGGACTGAACATATTTTTCTTCATTCGTGGACGTCAACTAAAGTCAACTCAAACTGTAGGACGATCCTCACCGTTGAATCCTAGAAACTCTCTGAATTCAATGAAACTTTACCATCTGAGTAGGTAATAACTGTTTAGGGTAAAGCCTCATGTCATGCTTCATCAGAGGTTTTTGATTATAATCATGGAAAATTATTTGTCTGTTCATTGTTCGCTTCTATACTTGTAGAAAAGTGCATGATTTCTATGTCCAATTCATATAATAACCCTCAATAGCCCAGACTTGGAAATCAACAAAAGTCATATTATAACCAACTGGATGGACTCTGTGAGGAAGAATCTGTGATAATTCCTGGAAAATAAGGAAATATTTAGGTAATGTTTTTGTGTGAACGTTGAGTTTTCATTAAATATGGGTTACTTCAACGCAAAGAAATTACGTCTCGTTCTCGTTCAGAAGCTCATATTCCTTCATGTCTGTAACCTACTCTTGGTGGCAAAAATGGGTTCTTCCAAATTTTGACCAGTATTCCCGAGTTTTATCCGTATTTGGGCTCCGTTCTGCGTGGGTTACGCGTAGACTTGTAAGTTTCCACTGGTTCAATTTCGATGTCCAATCAGAGAAACATCATCAAATAGCAACATTCACATCGCAGACCACACACGTTGAAGTTGTGTGCGCTAAAGCGATCAAGTTAGGATAATGTGAAACTGCTCCGCAATTTTATTAGCCATTCCACGAGCGAAAGTGAAACCAAGTTTTTGAACATTTTTGGCTTATTTCTGCTGATATATGTATTTGTTTTTCCTGAATGTCCTATGACAGACATCCAAAAAATAGTCGGCCTAATTTCCGAATTTTAGCAAACTATGCAGATATTGCACTATGTACAGATGCTAGAGTTTTTGTCCCTTCTGATTTGGGCTTTTTTATTCCTTTGGTTGAAGAACATTAAAATTTCCAACTAGACTGGACGCCTTGTTCAGTAGTGTGTTATTTACCAGTTCTTTTTTGGCCAGCCCGTGTCACTCCTCGTTAGGATCATCGGACCATACAATGAGCAAACATTCATCTGAGATATACAGTCACACCAACCACACACTACTCACAAGAGGCCCTCATTGCACAAATCGAAAGAGACAGAATTGTCCCGAGAAAACGTTGAATCTTCGTGACAGACAGAATTCTCTATATTCTCAGGCACTAATCTTCTGGCCACCTGAGAACATCTCACAAGCTATTTGGATGTTTGTCCTATTTGTTGCTCTACAGTCTAAACTCCGTACTCGTGCTCAAACCGGTAATCCCCCCTTCCTTATCTTGAGCAGTCTTGTCGAAAAAGAAGCACGCCTTCAGGCATGATAACTTCTCGGCCGTCAAGATACTAGCAAAACTCACTACGATTGGGTACAATCGTCCCAACTACGTCCACACGCAAAACACTCTTGCGAACGAAATGTCTTGAAAAACGTAAACGGTGGGTTATCTGCTACTGAATTAGACAAGCTCAACAAGTCATTCAAGGAAGTGGTAGAATCTCCTACACCTATACTTGTTCAAGAAGGTCCGTCTTATAATTCCGGATTTCTCAGAGGATGTAAACGGAGGGCCAGATAATAAAAGGTGTGACTGAGTGGTTGTATCTATGTTCATCGTACGAAGGCATTGTTGTACGTGTCTCTAGAACACCAATTACCGCCTGTTTACAATTCAACCTAACAGCAGAAATCATTGTTTGGTCAGATTACGGTGTGTTCCCGAAGATTTCAACGTGCTTTGCTGTTGTTGCAGAATTTTGTTGACCTGTAGACTGGGTCGGATATTCAGATCTTGTTAGATCGATGAACAAGAGCAGCATTGTAGTTACCCGTGAGCGTTATTTGTAATTGAAATACAAATATGCAGATATTGTGTTTTTCGTGGTAAGCCGAACGCGGCATGACCCTTCCGTCTGCGGGTGGATGTCATTTTTATACCCACCCAACGGTACTTCCGAAATCACATCGGATCCACCAAAAACAATTCCCCGGTAGGAACCGAGATCGGCACGTCATGGAGTGCGCTATTCCACCGCGCTCATTGCACTCTTTTTTGAAACTGAAAGTAGGAAAATTATCTACATATTTAGGGCTTTATTCAGATGTTCAATTTCATTCAGCTTACCGCTTTTCTTTTATTCCAGTAGCACTCATTTTGTGAAGGAAACGACACTGGCTGACGAGAACTGCATGGTATCCAGGCAATAATAGATAAAGCAGCAAAAAGCAGTACGTAAAAACAGGTTTCCAATTTGTGTGCGCACAGTTTTGCATATCAGTTTGGCTAATGGCTACCGGTGTAGGACTCATCCACAAAATACAATGGAAGATCTTAATTAGGTAGTGATTCTTCGCTCTACCACTGATTGGTGTACTTTGAGGGACAGAAAAAGCCTCATAAACATTCCTTTGAAAGGAAATGGTTCACCGTGTAACTGATTTCTCGTTTAACACGGTTAGTAGAAGAGCTTAGAAAGAGAATTAATAAGATACAATTCACGAAGAGGGATAATGCGTGGACCAAACCAAACTGTGTGGCAAAATGATGTTTTGTGAATGGAATTCACGAAACGCGACAATTTTGAACTTATCGTCTAAAATGAAAGTACTCGGTCTATTTTCTATGCTGGCAATAACCTCCCCGCACTAGCTTCATATGGCAACCTGATGTTCATCGACATGTCTCTCCACTGCGGCTATTTAATTTCATAAATTTCATTGTCAGAAATGGATACTTATTTTGAAAGATACACTTATTCAACGAACAAGGTGAGGAATTTTAGTTCAACCTTCTAGTGATAAATATTTTGAACCAGAATGAGCGAAATGCTGTGCAACCTAGCACTCGTGTGACTTGCTTCAAGGCTGCCCTTTAATTTGTTTGCAATCATTAGCCACTGTAACCGCGACGACAAACACATCCTCACTAACCGACTAATGGGTAGTGATCACATTACTGTTTCAAATTGCGTTTCTACGATCATTATCAGTGAGCCAGTATCTCCTACGACTCACCTCAGTAAGCTCGTGAATACGAGGAAAGAATGATAAGCGTAGTGCCAAATGCCACATTTTGTTTTATTATTTAGCTAAACGTTTCTATAAAATAATTACTATTTGGGACGAGTGAATGAGTAAAAACAAATTTGGAAGTTTTTCACGAATGAGATCGCAGATTTATTCAATGCACCTTTGTGTTTCAATAAGTACCTGATACCTTCCGATGATCCTCAATGGGCAAACTGATGGTTTATTCATATGTAACCGCAAACACAATACAAGTCGATTCCAATGTATGCTTTATGCATCCTAAGGTGGATATTCACCAACTACATAATCACTTCCAATTAAAAGATGATAGAAAGAGTGAAGTGTAATGTCAACCAAGAATTAAGTTTGGTTCAGAAATGATAACAAGGAAACGGACGACATATGAGGTACTCTGCAGGACCTGTAGATCTTGGTATGACCATACAGTCCTTTATAGCGGAATAGTTTAGATGATGCAGAAATACATTTATGAGATCGAGGTAAAGGGGATGTGCTCCGTCAACCAAGATCCTAAGGGAGAAAGTTGTATATGATTTGGTGTGTTGGCATATTGCGAAATGGAATATCCGATTTTGAGATATGCCACTACCTCTAGACAAGTGTTTGAGGGAACAAACAATTAGTTCAAAGTCATTAAAAAGCAAACCCGGGAACGTCATAAGAGAAGCTTAGAGCCAGTGGGGTAGAATGTATAAGTAAACAGGGTTCCGGATGGGGTGGAGTGGAGTACAACAGGATTTGAGTTTTAAAACATAAAACAGAAGCCGTCATCTTCAGAAAGACCGCGACAGCATGTTCGGACCGATGCACCCACCAATAATGAACAAGATAGGAGTGGATTCAAAAAGACTAGAACATATTATACCTTTGTGAAGATAAAACAATATATCGGGAGATTTCCATGGATTCATTCGTAGTCGGTGTTCGAAGGATCAGTTAGCAAGCTCACTTATGCTGTACCATAGAAGAGGTTGTGTCTGGGGTATTACATAGAAGGAATCACACCATCGGCCTATTCGATCAGCACTTAGTTGTTCTGGAACGGTAAAGAGGAGATATACATGGGAAACAGAAACGGAGGTGGCATTACTTCTTGTAAGATATCTTGCTTGGATGGTAGCATAAAGGAGGTTTAACCACAAAATTATGTGATCTGTTGTCGACCAGAAAAGCAAAGCTTGTTAGTTCTCTTCTTGGGTACGGGTGTAGTAGAGGCAAAATTCTATCCGTCAGGGATTTTCGTGTGGGTCATGCAGCGACTGTAGAGGTCGGAGATGATAGGAGATAATACGACCGCACATTGGTTTAACACAATTGGTGGTAGTCCAACAGGGATGCATCATTTATCAGGTTAAAACTGGAGCAGTTATTTCTATATGTCTAGGGAATTGAAGAAATGACTGATTGGCACCAAAAGACTGTTGGCATCGAAACTCGAGGATGATGTTGTATCTTTGACACCGATGAAGTTCCAATTGAGTTCTTCAACATTCACTACTGGCGGGAGTTTCTTCGAATTTTTGCCACTCAACAGCGTAAGAACTTTCCAAGTATTGCGACTAATTTTATCTGTATTTAGTGTTCGGAAGTACATGGGATTCAATTTGTATAGTTCCGATTTGATTGACCATGATATAATTTCAACCAAGGGACAATTTTCAGTTTTTTATGCGCGTTGTTTGTTACTCTGCGATTGTTAAATGTGGGGGGTTGGTAATCTATGAACACGAACATATACAGTTTAATTGAGCGGCATATATCAAAGCAAAAATCCAGGTGGTTTGTGATTGCGAAAACGACGATAAACCCGAGTGGGAATATTTATAAGGATCAGTCCCGGCAATCCTGTCTGCAAGTCTAGCGAGGTTGTGCGGGTGCATTTTCGTTTACGACTCTTCCGTTCGCCACATTGTGTAAACAGCCGACGGCTATTCTCTCCTTAAATAGGGGGGAATTTAGTGACGGCGTAGTCCAAACTTCCTACCAGTGAATGATAATTAGTATGGAACCCGTTGGGATTGTTCACAAAATGGAGATCCAAATTTGCTTCAAGTCTGGTTGGGAAGGTAACAGTGCTTCTCAGTCCAAGTGCTGTACCACAAGTTAAGAGCAACACAAGCTGTCGGACATGCTCGCTGTCAGTGGATCCTGATTATACCATAATACACCTTATGTGGCCGATATTACCCAGAGGAAAAATGAAGATAGGTAGATAGAATCTGCTTGTGTTCAGTTTACTGACGGTTACACTATGAAGTCAGAATAACCCACGCAATAGGGAAGAGATTTGAAGAGAAACCGTACTAAAATCACCTGTGTCTTGGTACCGCCCGGCGGAATGAGTGAATTCGAAAGTATTCTCAAGTAAACTTAACATTAGTTTAAAAAACCAACACTAGAAGAGAAAAAATCGCTCGGTACATACTGTGAAATTGTTGTTGTCAATCAGATTGAGCAACTTTCAATTCATTAGAAAACTTGTCCAACTAATGAGACCGGATGGTGAGTTTTCCTCTGATCCAATCACATTTTTCAACAAATTCGCGTCGATCAGTTTGAACAAAATGGTGTTCGAAGTGGTGTCGCTGGGACCTAAAATTTCCTGCTCTAGAAATTAGACGTTTTTAATTGAGTTTGGAAGTGGAACTTGAGGATCTATGTGCTCAAATCATGAGCTTGAACCAAGACAGCAAATTGTCAACAAAGATCCTACTGACGACAGAGTATTTGAGATGCCCAAGCAATTCACAGATCTTTACAGGTATCATCCGATCAAGACCTGATAATGGTGCAGGAATCGTGATACCTTACAAATTAACCTTCAAAGAAAAAATGACAACAATATTGCTTGACGCATTCAAGTTCACCGAAACCTCCAATGAAAAGGATAAAACGGCCCACAGTGAAAAACAATATCTGAGGCGTTACGGTCGCCGGGGTAGAAGGGAGACGCAGATTCAACTACGTCTGAACTGATGCTAATAATGGGTGCCATAGTTCCCAGTGTATACGGCCTACAGAAATTTGAGAAGGAACGTTTATCGTGAAGTCCTATTTTAGGTTTGTGCAGCAGCTGTAATAACACAACATATTTTAGTCCGCGAGTTTGGATTTGGGGACAGCGTCTGTGATATTAATATGGAAAGAAGGTAAATCTCGTCATTCAGTGTGACCTCGTTGTTTACTCACGTACCGACCTTTGAAACGGTTACTAACCTGACTATCTACATCCTTTAGTCCAAATACAGTAAGGAAAACTATCGGCAAAATCACGAAGTAACAACGGAGTCGCCCTCTGGACCAATATTCGCCGATACTTTCATGGCAAAAATTGAGACTCATCAATTACCGTCGGGCATCAAACGGTGAGTGCTAGCTAAAACTTATACTGATGATGTAATGTTCTCAACATATGACACCATCGATGAAGAACTTATTTAAGGTACATCAAACACAAACCATCAAAATTTTCAGCTTACGATAAAATGGGAGGTGGACAACAAAATATCCTTCCTAGATGTGTGCTTAACCCGGTGAATTGATGGTTCCTCTAAACTGTCAGCTCATGAGAATGCAACGCTGAGTAACCACTTTATTCCCGTGGAAAAAGTTGTGCCACTCAAAGCGAAGCGAAAGTTAATCCTTTGCTTTATTTGACAGAGTGAGTGAAATCTCTTCGGGTGATGCGTTACACAATGAACTTCGATTTCTGCGCAATATATTCATACGAAACGGGTATCCAGAGCTCTTCGCTGACAAGACAATGCTACAAGTGGAAGGAACATGCAAGATAATAAGAAACCGATAGCAATCAATAAACATCCGCTCGTTGTTCAATAGTTATACTCCAATGGATATCATACATCGCACAATATCAGGAGCGGCTCATAAAATGTTTTGTGTGGCAAAGCTCTTATCTGTTCCCATCAAAACTTGTGTACTTACGATTAATGGATAAGATGTTCGATTCTTCGGCCTCATTCTCCGCATACTCACTTGCCTGTTCCTGTAGAACTGCGTAAATCGGCCGTTTGACTAGGTGTTTATCCCAACGTATCAGTGAGAATCATTCTGCTCGGTTGAACACTGGACCACTTATAGTAATTACGAGTGCTATGTGTTACCACCTTGTTGAGTCTAAACAATTAGTGAATATGACCGAAGCATCCCGGTCGATTTATAAAGTTCGAAGTGAGCATTCAAAACTGGTTAAGTATCGTGTATTGGCCACATCAGATGTGGTTGGCTTTCATCGTTACAATCTGCCGTTATGCTAAGGTTTTTCTCGTACTTGACAAAAATACACTGTCACGTCGGTGTTAAGACGCCAGGAAATTCCTAAACTCAAGAAGTAATTCAATAGATGGGTGGAGCAGGCAACTGTGACAGAATGGTCGGATGTAACGTTTGGTAGGGATTGTGAAAATAAGCAATGAGTGTGGGTGGTACAGTGAACTAATCAGTGAGGAAAAGGTCCACTCACTGAGGTTTTCTTGGCCCGTTCCTTACACCCAAAAACACAGCACGGACCCACTGATCAGACTAACTGCACCAGTAACACGCACTTACGCTACCGAGATGAACCTTTAGCATGCGTGTAAAACTCGGTTCCCAACCTCCCTCGTTTAGACTCATCTTCAGTTTTGATTTGCTCATTTGTATTTCATAGGTGATGTATTGACCTGATTATAAATTACCAAAAACAAGCTTGCAAGCAACCGTGTGTTCTTTTTCAGGTGTTTTGTAAGATTATTTGGACAAGGCAGTTGAACTCGGGGCTCTGGCTCAGGATCGACCTGACCCCCTATAGGCACGCCAATTTTGTGCTTTCCATTTGAAGTGCTGTGACACATCTGCTCACTCATTGAATCCTACATTGAGTATTGGCATTTCAAGGGCTCTGACTTGTATTCGCATTGATCTTGTCCCAAGAACTCGGACTCCCATTATCTACAAAAGTTCCAATAAACTGACCACACGAACTTCAAGCAATCCTGAATTTGCTTACATTTGGCCAACTTGAATTCACCGAGCGGTTACTCTTGATGATTAAATAGTTTCTGTGTAACATTTGTGATTGCTTAGAAATACCTTATGGAAAATCACAATTGGACATTTGTGTTTTGGATTTTGATGCGTATATCTCAACAACTACTGGAACTTCTCGTTCTGTTCTGCGTATACAGATTGATCTGGGGTTCTTGTTCTCAGAAATACTTCTCAACCAGGGTTTAGGAATTCTTAGCTCTTCGTTGGTTATTGACCTTGGTAAATAGTGTTGTTGATTTAATTTATACAACGGCTTTTCGTACTCAACTCAGTGAAAATACTTTCAAAAACCTGCATACATTGTTAAATGTATGGCATTCTCGAGCAAGTACCTCAAGCAACGGATACATACGAATTCCAGGTTTTGTGACGTACCGAAGTCATCTTCATCCTCATTAGAATTACGATAACCGCGACGATTGCTGTATCAAAGTCTATTCAAACAATATCATCAGTTGGAACAAGATAATTCTTACGGAATATTTTCTCCACTTTGGGATAGGAACCTTTAGAGATGATGTTTATTTTATACCCAGATCTTTCGAACTGTTGAATATATCTCTGTGGTGATTTCGCATCTTACTCTCATGCAACAAGAGAGGTCACACTGGCACACGCATTGCAGTTTATCTGTCAAATATATACACTTCAAACATCAGTCTTGAATGTATTACAGAATGAAATACTCCCTGCTTGATCGTAATAATGCGCACGTCTCGCGAGCATCACTTGCCTCCATATCACGTGAATGCTTCGCACGTTTGCGCCTGCCAGCCATATCGTTCATGGGTCAATAACTGTGTGCATTTTTTTCCTTACAAATGTCATCCTTACGCAAATGCCTTTTTGTTTGCCAAATGATATGTTCATTCCAGAGCTAGTTTCCCGTGTCTTCTGAAGTCCTTTAGAGCAATCCGGTCACTACGATCTCATAGTTTAACCAGTGTTCTTTACCCTCACACCCCGGAGTTATTGCTCCTATTTGAAAAGGATACAGGATATTCGCTGAATTATATCAAAAATGTGGAAAGTTTCTTGTAATCACGTGACCTAACAACTTCGAACTAAGCAACTAGGCTTCTTTCACTAAATTTACTGTGCTGTCTTTTCACATAATTTTCTGACAGTGAACAACGTTTGCCTATTAAGACTGTGTATCTAAATGTGAATGAATCGATCCCTTAAGTTGTAGTGCTATCCCGGTTGCATGTGAACATACCCCTTTTTCGTAGTACACGACAATATTACACAAAACAGAACAAATTGAAAATGCAAATAACCATGTGAACATCATCCTGCCATTTTAGCTTTGCTATGAATGAATTTCGACCATCAAAGTGTAATTATTTGGAAGGCAGTACCACTTTTAGCAGCATAGACAAAGAAATTCCTCGCGGCTTGACACTGAAAAGAACATTCAACACAAAACGCTATTTAGGATCTGGAGTGAGCAATTTGTATTTTTGAAAATTCCATTTCACCGTACATATCACTGATGTCCTGCAAAATGTATTGATTTGCTCGTCGGTGTATCTCCAATGGAGCCTTGGAATGATTACCAACTCTTGAACGCGAAATATACGGTCTCCTTTGAAAGCTCAAGAATAACTGATTTCGTCACCAATATCTCACGGTCGGACAGTCAAGTGGGGCTGCTTAAATACAAACAGTATATCAACAATATGTTTATCATAATCTGTCACCGAAGTCAGCATAGAGCATAATCCTTTTCAATATCGCTGAGGGTTACTGTCACAAGGTCTTCCCTGACAAAAATGCCATTCACATAATGTTGGGGTGAACTGAAGGTGCAGTATGTGGTGGGCAAGTGATCTTCCGAGAGGGGTTGCAAGTATTCAATCTAAAATCTCAAAACCGTAGAGAGCATAATGAACGCAGCAGAGTAAATGTCTCATCGGGTTCCAACACCCACTTAACGCAAAAAACTAGCCTCGCTGTGTACAGCCTGACTATCACACCACTTCTCTCTAAATGAAAATAACATTGCCCCACTACTACCTCACCGCTGCTGGATACTACCTCACCACATAAACGACAAAGAATATGTTCACCGAGACTAGTATTTGGGTAGACCATCTCACAACATCTTTTCTGATCACATAGTACTTCAAAATCATTCGGTCAGCATGGCTTCCAATTTTACTCGATCCCGCTGACACTGTCAATAATATGTAAATTGTAAGAGCAAGTGGTCTTCAGTAGGGGTTTCACGTGTTCGATCTGAAAACAGAAAACCACAGAAAACATCATCGTTCTGATTTGCTCATTTATCTCTAGTGAGAAGTCTCTTCTGCCCTCGAACTATCCCGTTTCACTATGCAAAACCATGCAGTCTCTATAGAATAACAGGTGACCGCGTTTGGAACCATGGTACGAATGGCATTGGTTCAGAACGCTTTCCTTAATCGGGTCTTCCGACTGGATCTTCTGATTTCGTAACCCACTAAGTGATTTCGTTTCGGTCGGTTGAGAAAACTGCTGGCAGTTCGTTGGTCCATCTCGTTTAGTTCGTTAAGGACAAATCTTTGGTGGTTTGTTGGTTGATTTCCCTCCCGTTCAATCAAAACTAGTCTTGGCCGCTGGCTGATTGATTTTGCTCAGTTCGATTAGAGTGACTGTTGGTCGCTGATTGGATGATTTTGTCCCGCTTCGTCACGAACTGACTGCAGCATCGAACCGCTTCACTGGCCTTAGCTTTGCCATTATTTCGGGTAGACGAAAACGTGCTCTCTGCTAACCCAACGAGGCCGTCTCTCGACGGACTAGCTAATACCCTAACACTCATGATCGCAGTTGAATAAGTAACTCATAGGGGTCCCACTCTCGATATAACCGAACAACGGTGTGGCTGCCTATAGCCTACTAACTACACCGGTAAAAGCAAAACAAAAATCTTCGAGCCTGAATAGCTTGACTCAACTAAACGACGTTCATCATGTGCATCCTGAGATTTTAAAAATTTCTTTCTATGTGATAAATATGCGTATGTTCATTGGTTTATGAAAACGTCTATCAGACCGATGTGGAAAACAGATTGCCTAAAGTTCCATTTATCCCACAAGGTAATTACTTCAATAAAATTGGTATTTTCCAATATATCTATGTGCTGAAATGAGTTAACATTCTATGCTCTTCGGCTCTGAAGTGTTGTCTCGCGTCTGCTTTTGGTGAATAAATTCTATTACAAGCGCAAATTCATATCTCATTGTGGATTAGAGCCGAGATAAATTTGGATTTGAAATAGATGACTTTTGTGCTCATTTTACTTTTCTATATGTTCAAATATATCCTAGTTTATCGCACAGTCAACGATGGGTAAATTACAGTTCACATTTGATTACATTTCAAGCAAATGCATTCTGCGTTGAGAATAAGGACGGAGGGTCGTTAATGAAGTTACTGCAGGTTAGGTGGAAAAACATTCCGAATCAATGTGAGGGTGTAGTAATTCGAATGCCTTCACACGCGGTCCGGGGCGCTGCAGCATCCTTTCCGGTATCCAACTAGGCAGTCGAAGCCGGACTTTGATTGCTGGATCGCGTACTGACAGCAAAATCGCTTTGTGATTGGTCAGCACGTGATCAGCAAAAAAGTGAATCCCTCCTTTTGAATGTAAGCACATTAGTACGAGCCAAATGTGACAGAATACATTCTTGCTAATCTTTTCCGGTCTTTCCATTCTCGCAGTGTGCATAGTCCACGTGTGAGCCATTTCATTATGTATGACTGTTCGGGTAGATAGAAGTCCCACAGGGAGAAGCTAACATGTCATACAATATGAGAACTCGCTTTCGACAAAGTAAGCTGGTAGTGCACGATTCAAAACTAGTATCCAGATCCAGTTCCCGTCACTCATCGCATAGTGTAACTTCATACGCTATCTAATTTCAAGTGTGATCCAAATATCTCATATTCCTTTTGGAGATATCATTTCTTCTGTCTATTTTACCGCTGTTGCTGAACGGTGGTCATCGTGAAATTTATATTCTGACACCCCAAGTTTGATTCCTATCACCGCCTGTCACTTCTCCGATGAGTGACTTGTTTATTATTTTTCAGATGTCAATTTTAAATTTGCCTTATTTCAAATGATCTTTTTAGCATTCAGACACACAAATCATCCACCCATCTTACAAAACGCGAGTTATCTTTTACTCTAACAAACGTAGTATTCTCCTGTTCAAAATCCAATGTGGAAAAAATACAATCACTTACTTCCTCAACATTGAAAACCGATCCTGCACCATATTTATATCAGCGTTGTTATGAGGCAAGTGGGGAAGGTGAACCACAACATTGAGAGGATGGATGAGCACATAGTCAGTAGACGGCTTTGTTCGTTTAGTAGACAGTACGATGGTCTGGCGAGCAACCGACACGTGTTTGCTTCTCCTGAGTCAAGGATAAAATTTGAGAGGCAGAAGCGAACCGAAAGACCAATCAAATGCCAGATGTGATCCAAACTGGCTGCGGCTAAAAGGTGGACCGATAAATGTCCGGGTCAGGATTTCACTTTGAGCAACAAGATTGTACATAGACTTCCGTTTTTGTACTGATAAATCGAGATGGCTTGAAAAAAGATAATGTCTTCTCACCAGTTAGTGGGCATTATAGAACAAGCATGGTTTCACTAGTGTGAAAGCATCTGGCTATAAGAAACACATTCCCATGTGAGTTATAATTTGACGTCGAACTCCGAGACAAAGTGGTCTTCCATTGATAAAATCGGGTCTGCCAGATCAGGAGCCTTCATGTGTTGAGCTCATTGATTCAAACTGTCCACAATGTCAGTCATCATTCTCCTGAGACAATAGAGTTATTTGCTCTACTTTCTGGTCCGCTGACGTGCGATTGACCATTCACCAAGAAGAACAACTCCGAGCAGTAACTGTTTCGTTTCTTTAGTGAAGAAAATCACCAGTGTGCTATTCTGCTTCATAGGTACGAACATGAGTAGTCTTATAATTTTTGAAAAATTCCCATCCCTAATGCTCCAGATAAATTTACCCCTGTGTGGACAATGTCTCGTAAATGCAAGTGCCTGAAGAACAACGATGATCAAACGCCATCAGGATGAGGTTATTTCCTACTTTCTTAGAAGTAAACTTTGTTTGACACCATGAATTTATCAAGCACATAAGTTTCTTTATGAAAACAACTATTTCTCGTTGTAATTTCGATGGTACCTAAATCTACCCATCTGTCTGTTTCACAAACAAAGGACATTCAGACTCCTGGTTATTACTGGCAACCAATATGTGTACATCGAAACCTACGTTGATAGGTTGATACAGTCTCTCTTTACACACGTCGTTGTGTGCGGAAACACACCATGCGCACAACAAAAGAATTCACCGATTTCCGACATAACTCAGCATTGTTTCCTCCAATTATCTTCTTACAAAACGTGACAACGCATCTCTATCACTGTTCAGTAACAAGCAGCTTGGAGGATGGTAAGTGCACTGAACGAAATTGATTCTATTCTCTGAACGTTTGCCGGTGAAAAGGGATGTGGACTATGATAAGCCGGGAAAGGTAGAGACACGTTCAACAGTCTGACTGACGGGATGCAGTTCAACTTGATGTTCCCTTTTGAAAAAGCATGTTTTCTTCTTTTCGTCATGAGAAACACGAGTGTTGCAACAAAGTATACAGCAGTTTCATGGAATCAATCGGTTTTAATAACAGGAACAGCATCATTCACCCCCCGCTTTTCAGTAGCATAGGAGACGTATTAGTGCATAGAACAACAGAAATCCTTTCAGAAAAAATGACCGATCTCCTGGTCGACCAAATAAATGACTGACGGACTGACTGCTTGCCTGAATGACTGGTCCATCATACCACCAGATTGGAGGACCACTATGCGATCAATATTTTGATAATCAGTTGCAAAATATGATTCCTAGTTAGATAGATCGAGAAAGATTAGTGAATTCATTTGGTTGCTTGTTTGCTCTCTGATCGGTTGGATACTTGTTCACTCGTTTAGTTGATTGTCTGACTGGTTGATTGGCAATGTTCCTCGATTTCTTTAGAACCACCACGAATACAAAATTATCGATGACCATCATCGCGGATACAAAGATTTGAACCCTGTTTACCCACGCTATGATTTCGCATGACCAATCGAATTGAAACTGACTCAGATGAAAATATTTTCCGAATCATATATATTGGACCTCGATATAACCTATCCATGCGGAAACTACGAGTTTAGGCATTTGAACAATAACTCAATATTATAAGCAAGCGCAAATGGAATGAGACCTTTTGTTGTCTAGCTTTGTCGAGGTCGTACCGATAACCCATTTCAACCCATTTTTGGGATAAAAGTATTCAGTTATTCTCAATCGTCTGCTTTTAGGCAACAGTAACGCGTCTGATGATGGAAAATACGAAAGATGATAGTCCTCAGAAGGTGGCGTTTGACTGATCTGTGGGTTATTCTCATCTGCGGTCTCACTTTCTAGAATGCAATGGTCATGCTCTTGGTAAAAATCACTCAATTTGGAGTGCCCGAATCATCGGTCATATTGTGAGATCAGTTATATGAGAAACATGTTTCTAACACATTTTATACACAGCCCATAACACAGGAGGCAGTCAGATATCTGACAAATGAACTTTTCATGCAGTTCGTTCAAAACCCATTTTGAGTGAATTACCAGTCCATTATTACACTTTGAGTTCCTTTTAGGAATCTTGTGGTATGAGAAGATGCATCGCAATGGAATAGGCTGAACTCAACTAATTCTCAATCCACCACCGCATACTGCTTCGTGCAGAACATGGAAAAGTCTATTGCACAGAAGAACATTTCATCAGGCCAAATTTGAAGTTGGCTAAGCTTATGAAGCTGGCAGTAAAGAGTGAGAATCGTTTTTCCACATAGGTGGAACTAGTTTCCATACTTTTGGAAATTTTGTTTGCACCTTCGTCAAATAACACTAATCTGTATCTATACATAAGTTAAGAATTTACACCTAAGTACAGTTTTTATGTTCAAAATGGAAAGCATAAATTGGAACAAAAGATATGCTCACATTAATACATTTTTAACAAATCGGCTGGTAAACACCCTTCAGAGATGGCCATAATGATCTTGGGGACTGCTGTGGAGATAACACAACGATGACACAATAGACGAAACGGTAGACTGCGTCATCATAGGGTTTTTTAGGCGCCACATTCAGGGTCGGCAAATCAACTCCTAAAGCGACGGTTTGTAGCATTTAAACTTATCGTTTGCTTTCATATTCTTCTTCAAATAATGTGAATGAACAAGTCTGCTCAGTCAATACAAGTTTCAGAAGCCATACATTAGGCGGCACAATTTCTTTCATGCATTCGAAAGATCTCGTGCAAGTTAACGGGGTGACAACTGCAACTATCTACGATGGTATGATCCTATTGTCCTTACGCAAACTTGCAACTGAATGGAAAACCTCTATATTTTGGTCGTTTGTGAACAAAATTGTATTCGATCTGTTTTGGAGATTGCTTCGTATGTTAGGAATCCAAAAGCTATCTAAGAATTTCCAGTCAACCAATGCCTTGTTGTATCCTCATGTTTGATATCATATATACTGCTTGAACTTCATTATCGTTCGTTATTCTAACGATTCAGTTTATTTTCAGGTTCCAAACGTTCCGAAGATGAACTTACACCTCCAATTTCTTCGTAGTGATTATTTTAGGACGATTGCGAAAGGAACACAAGTGAATGGGTTCACATGTTCGAGAGGCGAGTCAAATGCGAAAAAACCACATAGCATGCCAAACAATCGGATCAGAACATTGTTTTGTTCTATAAAACGTATCCCAGACGAAAACTCCGTCGTCAGAGACATTCGCCTTAGTTTGATTTCACTTGATCGCATTTATTAAAGTATTTCGAAAACAACTGGCAAACTACAAGGATATCTTTCAATTTAAAAACACAAATAAATGTCACACTCGGTCTAAACAGCCTGTGCATTCCGAGCTTGTATTGACCAGTGACGTGAAATTGTGAATAGCTGATTTCTGTCATTTCTGTATTCAAATCCCTCATGCAAAACGATCGGAAATAAAAACAACACAATGCATGACTATGTTCTTCATTCGCTTGTTTTCGCCAAAATCCTCACACATCGCAATTTCCAATAAACAGTTCCTCTTAGCTAACGTCACTCAGAAGCAAAACAACTTTTCAAATTGCAAAGCATGAGATATTTCTGCATACAGAAT
The DNA here is from genome assembly GCA_948099385.1 of Fasciola hepatica. Lineage (NCBI taxonomy): Eukaryota > Metazoa > Platyhelminthes > Trematoda > Plagiorchiida > Fasciolidae > Fasciola > Fasciola hepatica. The sequence continues at coordinate 573,100 of CANUEZ040000126.1, read as the reverse complement.
GGTGAATAAAACTCGGTCCCCAAAATTGCATGTCCTGTTCTGTTGACTATGAGATCCGCAATGATAGATAACCAATTCACTTTATCTCTGACATTTCGTTTTTCCACCGACATATCTGTAGCTCAACTAAGTGGGCATTATGTGATGTTTCGGGAATATGATAAGCTAGAGAGAGAGGGAGAGAGAGATTTGGTCTTTGTGTATGAATCATCATTCAGTATCAGTGCTCATGTCTCAGTTAGGACTCAGTGGATGTGCACCGCCAGTGATTACCAACAAGCCAGACGACACAGCCGAACAGTTGTGCTTCCAAGGTTTACCACGGTTGATTCCATACCACTCACTATAATATATTTTGTGTTATATTTGGAAATTGTTAATTGTAACAACCGTATAAAATTTCTTGTTGCTAGTATACTAGCCTTATTCTACTTATATGCTATTCAATTCATCATACATACGAAGGAGGATAAATAATCAGCCTAACGGTGCCTTAGAAATTCACTGACTATCTGTGTCACGAATTTGTCATCGTTTTAAATGAATAATAATGGGAAGAAATAGGTTATCCCATTGTTGACAACGGAAAAACAAGTGGGATTTTATCCCCACCAACTCTTTCCCACTGTATTCGTTGTACACATTTGTAGAGTAGGATTGGAGTGTGCCGAAATGCAACCACTTGAGTATTACATAACCGGATGAAAGAAAACTGACACTCTCTGTTGCAAATCATGTGTCACATGAAATTCAGTAGACTACATTAGAAGGCAAAATGCTACAACGCATAAGGATGCGAAATAATATGCTTGCGTGTCGGAATGCAGATTATCAAAAGCAATAGACAGGGAGTGGCAAAGATTCCTGTTTAGAATTTATATGATATTAGTACATACGGTACGAAGCATGTTTTGACGGGTAGAAGGTTTATACAACAAATCGTTTACAAAGTTCTATCAAAAGATAAATACGCTTGGTGAGAAGGAGTAGATGGTCAATGAAGTTTAATCTGAAATACTGTCTAACACTTAGATTTTGAAGATGCACGTTTAACTCCTTCTGATTAGATAAGCCTTTGGTTTACCTTCCCACATTGCTTGTGTTATTGGTTAGTCTCAGGGATAAATTATTGTCGATCCAAAAGGTACGACTGGTCTCATTCAATTATCAGAACAAAGTCATATTGAGCCTAGTTAAACGAGTCTAACTTATCCACTTAGTACATCAACGAATAAATGCTTCCACTTCCAGCGTTACCAACCAGAAAACTATAGTTCGTGAAAAGATAAATATCACCAAACTCGATGAGATTTCAACCCACACATGGAAACAACCCGATGCTGCCAAACAGCGTCGTCGTTTTGTCAGCAGGTCCGACAAGCCATACCGAGTGCCTCGGACATTTCACATTTGGGCCATATTCTTTACACACCCACTTCCAATTCACAAACGATATTGACCCCAAAGAATATCTGTTCGTCTGCTTACAACAGAGTTCAGTTCTTAATCAGTCGTTGACCACAAGGTGAATACAGGTGTGTGGCGAGCTAAGAAATATCGTTTATTAGATTTGAAATAATCGTTTCTTGAGAATACTCTACCTGAAGCAATGAGACTACGTTTCGGCTGATTTAGAGTGCGGAAGCTATTTATCGTGATAACAAACCTTCCTTGTTTGCATTGTATCCGAGCCGTTCTTAGAGCTTTTTTGAGCTCGAAGTTCGTGGTACTAAGGTGTCGTCGCTGCCCATGTACGAGGTTGAAATCAGATCAGAAGGGAAGTTTTTCCCACTAATTCCAGTATAGAAGTTAGGAAACAGGATTTTTCCACCAAAGACATTTCCACGATAGATTTGGAGAACCGGTGAAGTTTTATCAGGCCAATCAGTCTGTGTACTTAACTCCTAACTTCGCTTATGTGCAGAATGGTACTCAGCATTATGAATCAAAAAATGAATTGAAAAAACTAGATTGGTGAGATACTATTCAATTTGAGTACATTTCAAATGAAAGCTTGATGGTATTCATTCGTGCAGCTCAATATACATGTACACGTTTGCATACCCACCGTTGACCCTTCTCGTCGCTCTACTCGTTTAGAAGACCTACAGAAGTCGATATAATTTTAAAGGATTTATTTAGTGAGAATAAAACGGAGTTTCGATGCACTTTGGATTGCTCTCCCGGTAGAGGATTAGCAAGAGATTATGGAAATCATAAAACGAATTTATGAACCACATTGAGATTTGAAGCCACTGTAAAGTACTCCTTTAATTATTCAATATCTACAGTTGCTTTGTAGTTATTGGAATTACTGCAGAACGGTTGCACCACGCTTGCAGGGAATCATCAGTATCGATTGGCCCATGCCCCGTCTTGTGTGATCGGGGGAGAGGGGAGGGGGTAGGTAGTACACGCTTCGCCTAGAAATATTAGCTAAGTAGATAAGTACAAATCTCCATGTGAAGTCTAAACGAAAGTTTTATTTATACTTACCGCGTGATTATATCATGGGCCCTGGTTATCTCCAGTAAATACGACATACTCTTTGAGGTTTCTGGTTATGGCAAAAAATGAAGTGAATCCTGCCCATCTTGGGCATAATTTTCAAGTGTCCTTTTTATTTGATTCGGGTTCCAGACGTAAGTTGGGTACCTTTTTTACCGGATTCCCCAATGTCTGATATTATAGCGCTATCATTATTCTCCTCTTATCAAATTATTGCTAATTTGATCATCTGTCAGTGGAACAAAGCAATTAATTACGAGGTACTTATCGGTTCTCTTCTATTCATATACTACCCCGAAGATACGCGTGCGCATACGGCTAGTACACTCCTCAGGGAGCTGGTGCCTTTGAAAATGAGATATAATGGACACATTGCAATACGGGCATAATTCTCCGTAGTAAACCAGAATAACGACGTTCGTTATAACTTTATTCCATACGATAAATCTGATGACCACCATTTTATATTTTGCTCAGTTCCAATTGACTGTTGTTCCATAACAATTTTCCCAATTAGTCGACCGAAATCGTTGGGGGATGTAGGCATTAAACTTTTGATTCTGAATATCGAGTTGCAGGAGATGATCACAAATTATTTATTTCAAGATGGGAAGTATCTACGTTTCATGCTGAGGAGAACAGGAGTTTTATGGGAAGAGCAAAAATGAGCAGCTGTATTTCTGGTGAACATTATTTTAAACTGATCATGAAAGGCATTTCTTGAAGCGGGATAGACAACCTAAAGGAAGGTGACTTAAAGCACTGTGGGAAATCAGACCAATATTCCACGGATATTGTGTCCGCCTTATTAGCAGTTCTTTCAATATTGTCCATTTCTCGAAGTACTGAGTCGTAGCGATTACCATGAATTTAGTACATGGCTGCATAGGATCAGCGGATCAATTTGGATATTTCCACTTGTAAACGACCATCGCCGAAATGATTTTAGTACGGTGACGAATTCGTGTTGCAGTCTCGGCGGATTCGTCAGTGACGGAGGAAATGATCAAGTGGACATAGTGCACGCAAAAGGCATTCAGCTTGATGCTAATGAATATCTAATTGACACATCCAACTAGAAAAGACAAATGTCACAAGGCTGTAAACTGTTCAACCATAGAAACATTTTTCTGCATCAAAATACCTCGACGGTAAACAGATTGCGGACAATGAGAAATTGATGTGATTGTGCAAATCAAGTGAAGAATGTGTGGCAGTACGAGAAGGCTACTACTCACCGTATACCGTCATAACATCCAGCTTCTCTAACCACATGTTGTGTGAGTTTTAACAACAGCCACTAATCTTGAAGCTTGGTGTACAACTGAGTATTCCGGTTGGAGTTTGTATGCATTTATTTGATTTCGCGGACTGACAATAGGTAATCCTCCACTCAACTCTGAGATTTGAACAATGCATCATGGACTTCTTGAAGGCGATTTCCACATTAACACCACTGGAAGTGGTTTGAGCATCCGGAATACTCAGTTTTGCGTCTTTTGCTGAGGTCTAGTCTAAGTTGGAAAAACAGTAAAACAGTCTGAGTGCGGTCAAAACTAGCTACAATATAATCATTCAAATGTGTAAATGCATCAGAAAGTGTGTTGTTGGTTATCACCTACAATCCGGTTCACATTCGTTTGCACGTAATACTGAGATACGATTCTCCTGTTTTAAATGACGTCTGTTGTGATGCATTGCGGACATTTATCACACAAATAGTTCCCGCTAGGTTCATGTCTTGGTTTGTAGTTGGGGCAAATGAATGTTTGCTAAACTGACAACACATTCTGTACAGTGATCATATGAGTTACAATGACAATTTGTAAACTGGTTCTCCAAGTCAAATCTTTCATAAATATAGCAGACACAGAAACAGCATTTATTGCTCGCGGATGTGAATGACCATTTACAGAGATGTCCTTTTGGTGCTCTGTTGATATCTCATCCATCTGTCGATTACGTGAGAGATGAAACGATTCGTAGTTCGTTGTACTTAATTGGCCAATCAGTGATTATGCATTGGGCTCAATGGGAATTTGTTGAAATTCATAAATAAGTATAGTCCGTGCTTTTTACAGAGACAGAAAATTATCGATGAGTTCCATTGTTAACACAAGCAATCTAAAAAGACCCAATGAAAGCATATCTCTACCGTTTCTAACAAATATAGTCTACTTAGAATGAGTTGTTCGTGCATCTCTATCAAGTGAATGTGTTAGATAAAAGGGTAAAAGATGGTAAATAATCAGTCATTCACTTCCTCTAATCGGATCCTACCCGTTTTCCAATTAATTAACCATGGCAGATCTGTTTTTCTTTTCTGCACCGAAATCTGATGTGATATGAACTTAACAGTAATTGTTTTATAGCAAGATCTTATAGCTTCCATAATAAAACAAGCACTGGCCTGCAAACTGAATTCATATTCAGGAATCTACATGTTTTGTCAAGACGAAATGATTCATGGTAATTAACTTCCCTATCCTGAACTTTTCGTGGTATATCACAGCATAAGAATGCGGGAAAAAATCAGACAGAACTTGATGTCAATCACTTTAGTTCCACTGCGATCCGCTGATGACTTACTAAGAAACCGGAGTATGTTAAATTCACAACGGCAGTTTTTCACTCAGAAGTAGGTGCTGATCCTAGTAGAAACGTTTCACTTCTTTGAATTTTCTGCCATTTTTATGCGTATCAGAAATGAGAAAATACGAAGCAAAAATTTATGAGGAATACTTTGTTGTCTAGCAGTGCAGTGACTGGCCGGAGAAAAGCTTTTGATTTATTCCGAATGCGTGTCCTGAAGTTCAAGGTCAGATGATCACGGCTCAATAACAATGCATTTTGTTTTGCCGAGCTTAAGACATATGTACCGGAAACCAAAAAAACTTCGCTACTCCAATAAAGAAGGGAAGGATAAAGCTATGCAAATTCATTCAACAATATTCCCAGTGATAAGATTATTATCTACTCTTTCTTCAAATGACAGCATGTTTTTCTCAATATTCATGTAATAAGTGGGGTCGTATTAAATTGTGGTATGTAAAAACGGACATGTCTGACCTGGAACATGGAGCCATTTGCATCGGAATGAAAGCACAAGACAGAGAACATTTTGGGGGAAGGTTTGATCAAATATACCCTTGCACCTTTGCAAACATGGTTGGAGAAAAGTTAGTTGTTCTAGCCTTCAAGTGACCAAAAGCCAGCAGAACGAAATTGGCTAAATATTGCAACCACGAGCATATCCTAATCGCATTATGAGTCATTTTGATGATAGATTGTGTTTTGTAAAATCCATGATGATAATTTGAGGCTCACGAATACGTCCATCACGAAAGGTAATCTCCGAGGAAACTCATGTTAGTGAATTTGAGGTTGCTCAACTCAACAAACTACTCGAAATGAACTGCAGAATATCATGATTACTCTTGTTGATGGGGCGTTACTAGAGATACCCTGAACATCGTGAAATCCACCGTGCTCAAATAATGACGGTTCCCTGTCGGTCGGATCAGAATATAATCCAAGAAAACTGTCATGATATAGAATGATGCACCATGTCATACCTCACACGAGCTGTATACCTTATAACCTCGGATGAATCTATCAATTTGTTATAAAATTTTGCATCAAAAAATTACAGAAAAATTCGGTGATTTAATTCTGAGAATTTTCTACTAAATATCACAACTTGAGTAAAATTAAACGCTTATCCCTCTTGTGAAAGGAAGAAGACACTACAAGTTTTCCATGTTCTTCATGTTAACGAGGGTAAGACCTGCTGTCTAGGCATTACGAGAACACCTGTGATACTCAGCAAGCACAAATCAAGGTTATTCGCCCCTCTCAGTTCATTGTTTCTGATAATGTGCACGTCGAAGATTGAGTATATAAGTTGGCATTCTATGCACTGTAGCATTTAATTAACTAGTGAAGTCTAATATATTTTATGGGAAACATGATGCATAGTTGTCAGCACCAATTTTTTCCCAACTCGTTATGTACTACTTAAGTGGCTATCCTATCTCAGTATCCTTCCATCCTCCACATCATATGTTATACCTCACACGAGGCACCAGAAAAACTATAGGAAAATTCGGTGATTGAATTCTAGAAATTCATCTCTTGTGTGTAAGGCAGGCGGCTTTGAGAGCTTTCCTTTATCTAGGAATGTAGACTAGGGTGCACAGAGCTATATCCTGTTGTAAGCAGACGAACAGATATTCTTTGGAGTCAATATCGTTTGTGAATTGGAAGTGGGTGTGTAAAGAATATGGCCCAAATGTGAAATGTCCGAGGCACTCGGTATGGCTTGTCGGACCTGCTGACAAAACGACGACGCTGTTTGGCAGCATCGGGTTGTTTCCATGTGTGGGTTGAAATCTCATCGAGTTTGGTGATATTTATCTTTTCACGAACTATAGTTTTCTGGTTGGTAACGCTGGAAGTGGAAGCATTTATTCGTTGATGTACTAAGTGGATAAGTTAGACTCGTTTAACTAGGCTCAATATGACTTTGTTCTGATAATTGAATGAGACCAGTCGTACCTTTTGGATCGACAATAATTTATCCCTGAGACTAACCAATAACACAAGCAATGTGGGAAGGTAAACCAAAGGCTTATCTAATCAGAAGGAGTTAAACGTGCATCTTCAAAATCTAAGTGTTAGACAGTATTTCAGATTAAACTTCATTGACCATCTACTCCTTCTCACCAAGCGTATTTATCTTTTGATAGAACTTTGTAAACGATTTGTTGTATAAACCTTCTACCCGTCAAAACATGCTTCGTACCGTATGTACTAATATCATATAAATTCTAAACAGGAATCTTTGCCACTCCCTGTCTATTGCTTTTGATAATCTGCATTCCGACACGCAAGCATATTATTTCGCATCCTTATGCGTTGTAGCATTTTGCCTTCTAATGTAGTCTACTGAATTTCATGTGACACATGATTTGCAACAGAGAGTGTCAGTTTTCTTTCATCCGGTTATGTAATACTCAAGTGGTTGCATTTCGGCACACTCCAATCCTACTCTACAAATGTGTACAACGAATACAGTGGGAAAGAGTTGGTGGGGATAAAATCCCACTTGTTTTTCCGTTGTCAACAATGGGATAACCTATTTCTTCCCATTATTATTCATTTAAAACGATGACAAATTCGTGACACAGATAGTCAGTGAATTTCTAAGGCACCGTTAGGCTGATTATTTATCCTCCTTCGTATGTATGATGAATTGAATAGCATATAAGTAGAATAAGGCTAGTATACTAGCAACAAGAAATTTTATACGGTTGTTACAATTAACAATTTCCAAATATAACACAAAATATATTATAGTGAGTGGTATGGAATCAACCGTGGTAAACCTTGGAAGCACAACTGTTCGGCTGTGTCGTCTGGCTTGTTGGTAATCACTGGCGGTGCACATCCACTGAGTCCTAACTGAGACATGAGCACTGATACTGAATGATGATTCATACACAAAGACCAAATCTCTCTCTCCCTCTCTCTCTAGCTTATCATATTCCCGAAACATCACATAATGCCCACTTAGTTGAGCTACAGATATGTCGGTGGAAAAACGAAATGTCAGAGATAAAGTGAATTGGTTATCTATCATTGCGGATCTCATAGTCAACAGAACAGGACATGCAATTTTGGGGACCGAGTTTTATTCACCATTCTGTATGCAGAAATATCTCATGCTTTGCAATTTGAAAAGTTGTTTTGCTTCTGAGTGACGTTAGCTAAGAGGAACTGTTTATTGGAAATTGCGATGTGTGAGGATTTTGGCGAAAACAAGCGAATGAAGAACATAGTCATGCATTGTGTTGTTTTTATTTCCGATCGTTTTGCATGAGGGATTTGAATACAGAAATGACAGAAATCAGCTATTCACAATTTCACGTCACTGGTCAATACAAGCTCGGAATGCACAGGCTGTTTAGACCGAGTGTGACATTTATTTGTGTTTTTAAATTGAAAGATATCCTTGTAGTTTGCCAGTTGTTTTCGAAATACTTTAATAAATGCGATCAAGTGAAATCAAACTAAGGCGAATGTCTCTGACGACGGAGTTTTCGTCTGGGATACGTTTTATAGAACAAAACAATGTTCTGATCCGATTGTTTGGCATGCTATGTGGTTTTTTCGCATTTGACTCGCCTCTCGAACATGTGAACCCATTCACTTGTGTTCCTTTCGCAATCGTCCTAAAATAATCACTACGAAGAAATTGGAGGTGTAAGTTCATCTTCGGAACGTTTGGAACCTGAAAATAAACTGAATCGTTAGAATAACGAACGATAATGAAGTTCAAGCAGTATATATGATATCAAACATGAGGATACAACAAGGCATTGGTTGACTGGAAATTCTTAGATAGCTTTTGGATTCCTAACATACGAAGCAATCTCCAAAACAGATCGAATACAATTTTGTTCACAAACGACCAAAATATAGAGGTTTTCCATTCAGTTGCAAGTTTGCGTAAGGACAATAGGATCATACCATCGTAGATAGTTGCAGTTGTCACCCCGTTAACTTGCACGAGATCTTTCGAATGCATGAAAGAAATTGTGCCGCCTAATGTATGGCTTCTGAAACTTGTATTGACTGAGCAGACTTGTTCATTCACATTATTTGAAGAAGAATATGAAAGCAAACGATAAGCTTAAATGCTACAAACCGTCGCTTTAGGAGTTGATTTGCCGACCCTGAATGTGGCGCCTAAAAAACCCTATGATGACGCAGTCTACCGTTTCGTCTATTGTGTCATCGTTGTGTTATCTCCACAGCAGTCCCCAAGATCATTATGGCCGATTTGTTAAAAATGTATTAATGTGAGCATATCTTTTGTTCCAATTTATGCTTTCCATTTTGAACATAAAAACTGTACTTAGGTGTAAATTCTTAACTTATGTATAGATACAGATTAGTGTTATTCGACGAAGGTGCAAACAAAATTTCCAAAAGTATGGAAACTAGTTCCACCTATGTGGAAAAAAGATTCCCACTTTTTACTGCCAGCTTCATAAGCTTAGCCAACTTCAAATTTGGCCTGATGAAATGTTCTTCTGTGCAATAGACTTTTCCATGTTCTGCACGAAGCAGTATGCGGTGGTGGATTGAGAATTAGTTGAGTTCAGCCTATTCCATTGCGATGCATCTTCTCATACCACAAGATTCCTAAAAGGAACTCAAAGTGTAATAATGGACTGGTAATTCACTCAAAATGGGTTTTGAACGAACTGCATGAAAAGTTCATTTGTCAGATATCTGACTGCCTCCTGTGTTATGGGCTGTGTATAAAATGTGTTAGAAACATGTTTCTCATATAACTGATCTCACAATATGACCGATGATTCGGGCACTCCAAATTGAGTGATTTTTACCAAGAGCATGACCATTGCATTCTAGAAAGTGAGACCGCAGATGAGAATAACCCACAGATCAGTCAAACGCCACCTTCTGAGGACTATCATCTTTCGTATTTTCCATCATCAGACGCGTTACTGTTGCCTAAAAGCAGACGATTGAGAATAACTGAATACTTTTATCCCAAAAATGGGTTGAAATGGGTTATCGGTACGACCTCGACAAAGCTAGACAACAAAAGGTCTCATTCCATTTGCGCTTGCTTATAATATTGAGTTATTGTTCAAATGCCTAAACTCGTAGTTTCCGCATGGATAGGTTATATCGAGGTCCAATATATATGATTCGGAAAATATTTTCATCTGAGTCAGTTTCAATTCGATTGGTCATGCGAAATCATAGCGTGGGTAAACAGGGTTCAAATCTTTGTATCCGCGATGATGGTCATCGATAATTTTGTATTCGTGGTGGTTCTAAAGAAATCGAGGAACATTGCCAATCAACCAGTCAGACAATCAACTAAACGAGTGAACAAGTATCCAACCGATCAGAGAGCAAACAAGCAACCAAATGAATTCACTAATCTTTCTCGATCTATCTAACTAGGAATCATATTTTGCAACTGATTATCAAAATATTGATCGCATAGTGGTCCTCCAATCTGGTGGTATGATGGACCAGTCATTCAGGCAAGCAGTCAGTCCGTCAGTCATTTATTTGGTCGACCAGGAGATCGGTCATTTTTTCTGAAAGGATTTCTGTTGTTCTATGCACTAATACGTCTCCTATGCTACTGAAAAGCGGGGGGTGAATGATGCTGTTCCTGTTATTAAAACCGATTGATTCCATGAAACTGCTGTATACTTTGTTGCAACACTCGTGTTTCTCATGACGAAAAGAAGAAAACATGCTTTTTCAAAAGGGAACATCAAGTTGAACTGCATCCCGTCAGTCAGACTGTTGAACGTGTCTCTACCTTTCCCGGCTTATCATAGTCCACATCCCTTTTCACCGGCAAACGTTCAGAGAATAGAATCAATTTCGTTCAGTGCACTTACCATCCTCCAAGCTGCTTGTTACTGAACAGTGATAGAGATGCGTTGTCACGTTTTGTAAGAAGATAATTGGAGGAAACAATGCTGAGTTATGTCGGAAATCGGTGAATTCTTTTGTTGTGCGCATGGTGTGTTTCCGCACACAACGACGTGTGTAAAGAGAGACTGTATCAACCTATCAACGTAGGTTTCGATGTACACATATTGGTTGCCAGTAATAACCAGGAGTCTGAATGTCCTTTGTTTGTGAAACAGACAGATGGGTAGATTTAGGTACCATCGAAATTACAACGAGAAATAGTTGTTTTCATAAAGAAACTTATGTGCTTGATAAATTCATGGTGTCAAACAAAGTTTACTTCTAAGAAAGTAGGAAATAACCTCATCCTGATGGCGTTTGATCATCGTTGTTCTTCAGGCACTTGCATTTACGAGACATTGTCCACACAGGGGTAAATTTATCTGGAGCATTAGGGATGGGAATTTTTCAAAAATTATAAGACTACTCATGTTCGTACCCATGAAGCAGAATAGCACACTGGTGATTTTCTTCACTAAAGAAACGAAACAGTTACTGCTCGGAGTTGTTCTTCTTGGTGAATGGTCAATCGCACGTCAGCGGACCAGAAAGTAGAGCAAATAACTCTATTGTCTCAGGAGAATGATGACTGACATTGTGGACAGTTTGAATCAATGAGCTCAACACATGAAGGCTCCTGATCTGGCAGACCCGATTTTATCAATGGAAGACCACTTTGTCTCGGAGTTCGACGTCAAATTATAACTCACATGGGAATGTGTTTCTTATAGCCAGATGCTTTCACACTAGTGAAACCATGCTTGTTCTATAATGCCCACTAACTGGTGAGAAGACATTATCTTTTTTCAAGCCATCTCGATTTATCAGTACAAAAACGGAAGTCTATGTACAATCTTGTTGCTCAAAGTGAAATCCTGACCCGGACATTTATCGGTCCACCTTTTAGTCGCAGCCAGTTTGGATCACATCTGGCATTTGATTGGTCTTTCGGTTCGCTTCTGCCTCTCAAATTTTATCCTTGACTCAGGAGAAGCAAACACGTGTCGGTTGCTCGCCAGACCATCGTACTGTCTACTAAACGAACAAAGCCGTCTACTGACTATGTGCTCATCCATCCTCTCAATGTTGTGGTTCACCTTCCCCACTTGCCTCATAACAACGCTGATATAAATATGGTGCAGGATCGGTTTTCAATGTTGAGGAAGTAAGTGATTGTATTTTTTCCACATTGGATTTTGAACAGGAGAATACTACGTTTGTTAGAGTAAAAGATAACTCGCGTTTTGTAAGATGGGTGGATGATTTGTGTGTCTGAATGCTAAAAAGATCATTTGAAATAAGGCAAATTTAAAATTGACATCTGAAAAATAATAAACAAGTCACTCATCGGAGAAGTGACAGGCGGTGATAGGAATCAAACTTGGGGTGTCAGAATATAAATTTCACGATGACCACCGTTCAGCAACAGCGGTAAAATAGACAGAAGAAATGATATCTCCAAAAGGAATATGAGATATTTGGATCACACTTGAAATTAGATAGCGTATGAAGTTACACTATGCGATGAGTGACGGGAACTGGATCTGGATACTAGTTTTGAATCGTGCACTACCAGCTTACTTTGTCGAAAGCGAGTTCTCATATTGTATGACATGTTAGCTTCTCCCTGTGGGACTTCTATCTACCCGAACAGTCATACATAATGAAATGGCTCACACGTGGACTATGCACACTGCGAGAATGGAAAGACCGGAAAAGATTAGCAAGAATGTATTCTGTCACATTTGGCTCGTACTAATGTGCTTACATTCAAAAGGAGGGATTCACTTTTTTGCTGATCACGTACTGACCAATCACAAAGCGATTTTGCTGTCAGTACGCGATCCAGCAATCAAAGTCCGGCTTCGACTGCCTAGTTGGATACCGGAAAGGATGCTGCAGCGCCCCGGACCGCGTGTGAAGGCATTCGAATTACTACACCCTCACATTGATTCGGAATGTTTTTCCACCTAACCTGCAGTAACTTCATTAACGACCCTCCGTCCTTATTCTCAACGCAGAATGCATTTGCTTGAAATGTAATCAAATGTGAACTGTAATTTACCCATCGTTGACTGTGCGATAAACTAGGATATATTTGAACATATAGAAAAGTAAAATGAGCACAAAAGTCATCTATTTCAAATCCAAATTTATCTCGGCTCTAATCCACAATGAGATATGAATTTGCGCTTGTAATAGAATTTATTCACCAAAAGCAGACGCGAGACAACACTTCAGAGCCGAAGAGCATAGAATGTTAACTCATTTCAGCACATAGATATATTGGAAAATACCAATTTTATTGAAGTAATTACCTTGTGGGATAAATGGAACTTTAGGCAATCTGTTTTCCACATCGGTCTGATAGACGTTTTCATAAACCAATGAACATACGCATATTTATCACATAGAAAGAAATTTTTAAAATCTCAGGATGCACATGATGAACGTCGTTTAGTTGAGTCAAGCTATTCAGGCTCGAAGATTTTTGTTTTGCTTTTACCGGTGTAGTTAGTAGGCTATAGGCAGCCACACCGTTGTTCGGTTATATCGAGAGTGGGACCCCTATGAGTTACTTATTCAACTGCGATCATGAGTGTTAGGGTATTAGCTAGTCCGTCGAGAGACGGCCTCGTTGGGTTAGCAGAGAGCACGTTTTCGTCTACCCGAAATAATGGCAAAGCTAAGGCCAGTGAAGCGGTTCGATGCTGCAGTCAGTTCGTGACGAAGCGGGACAAAATCATCCAATCAGCGACCAACAGTCACTCTAATCGAACTGAGCAAAATCAATCAGCCAGCGGCCAAGACTAGTTTTGATTGAACGGGAGGGAAATCAACCAACAAACCACCAAAGATTTGTCCTTAACGAACTAAACGAGATGGACCAACGAACTGCCAGCAGTTTTCTCAACCGACCGAAACGAAATCACTTAGTGGGTTACGAAATCAGAAGATCCAGTCGGAAGACCCGATTAAGGAAAGCGTTCTGAACCAATGCCATTCGTACCATGGTTCCAAACGCGGTCACCTGTTATTCTATAGAGACTGCATGGTTTTGCATAGTGAAACGGGATAGTTCGAGGGCAGAAGAGACTTCTCACTAGAGATAAATGAGCAAATCAGAACGATGATGTTTTCTGTGGTTTTCTGTTTTCAGATCGAACACGTGAAACCCCTACTGAAGACCACTTGCTCTTACAATTTACATATTATTGACAGTGTCAGCGGGATCGAGTAAAATTGGAAGCCATGCTGACCGAATGATTTTGAAGTACTATGTGATCAGAAAAGATGTTGTGAGATGGTCTAGCCAAATACTAGTCTCGGTGAACATATTCTTTGTCGTTTATGTGGTGAGGTTGTATTCAGTAGTGGGGCGATGTTATTTTCATTTAGAGAGAAGTAGTGTGATGGTCAGGCTGTACACAGCGAGGCTAGATTTTGCGTGAAGTGATTGCTGGAACCCGATGAGACATTTACTCTGCTGCGTTCATTGTGCTCTCTACGGTTTTGAGATTTTAGATTGAACACTTGCAACCCCTCTTGGAAGATCGCTTGACCACCACATACTGCACCTGCAGTTCACCCCAACATTGTGTGAATGGCATTTTTGTCAGGGAAGACATTGTTACAGTACCCTTCAGCGATATTGAGAAGGATTATGCTTTATGCTGACCGCGGTGACAGATTATGATAAACATGTTGTTGATATACTGTTTGTATTTAGGAAGCTCCACTTGACTTTCCGACCGTGAGATTAAGGAGTACTCGAAGAATGAGGCCTAGGAATCTGACGGGTAATTGATTCTGCGCCCCCTATCTGCTTCAGCAACCTTAACCTCTTAGATATTAGGTTTTTTCTCTGGACATTTTATCCTTTCCATTGGAGGTTTCAATAAGGTTGAATGCTTCATTCAATACTGCTGTCATCTTTTGTTTATAGGTAAGTTTATCAACTATCATGAATCCTGCACCATTATCTAGTCTTGATTGGATGATATCTGTATAAATTTTTAAATTGCCTAGGCATTTCAAATAATCTGTCTTCAGCAGGGTCTTTGTTGATGGTCTGCTCTCTCGGGTTCAAGTTAGCGAGTTGAATACAACGATTCTCAAATTCCACTTCTGAATCCAGTTACGACGTCTTGTTTCTGGGGCGGAAAAGATGAGGTCCTAGCAATACCACTTCGAGCAGCATTTTATGCTGATTCGTCAATGCAAAGTTGTAAAAAATGTGGTTGTATCGGAGGGGAATTCACTATCCGGTTTCATGGGGTTGACAAATTTTCATAATGGAGTGAAATTTACTGGATCTTATTGAAAAAACCGTTTCAACTAGTGCATAAAGTGATTGCTTCTCTTCCGGTGTTAGTTTTTCAGACACATGTGGGGATTGTTTGGGAATAAGTTCAAATTCACTCATTCCGCTGGTCGATACTGAGACGCACAGGTGATTTTAATAGATTTTCCTTTCAAAACTATTTTTTGTTGCATGGGATATTCTGAATTCGTAGTGTAACCGTCAGTAAACTAAACTCGAACAAGTTCTACCTACTTATCTCCATTTTTTGTCCGATTATTATCGCCCACATGAAGTTTGATGTTATAGTATGAATAGGATTCACTGACTGCGAGCATGTCCGACAGCTTGTGTTGCTCTTCAGTTGTGTTACAACACTTGGACTGACAAACACTGTTACCTTCCCAACCAGACTTAAAGCAAATTTGGATCTCTTCTTTGTGAACAATCCCAACGGGATCCATACTGATTATCATTCAGCGGTAGGAAGTTTGGACTACGCCGCCACTAAATTCCCCCTTATATAAAGAGAGAATAGCCGTCGGCTGTTTACACAATGTGGCGACCGGAAGAGCCGTAAACGCCAATGCACCCGCACAACCTCGCTAGACTTGCAGACAGGATTTCCTGGGCTAACCTAATATGTAGTCTCACTCGGGTTTATCGTTGTTTTGCAATCAAAAACCACCTAATGTTTTTCCTTGGTATATGACGCTCAGCTGAAACTGTATATATTCGTGCAAACAGATTTTCATCCCCTTAGCTAAAAAAATTGAGGAGTAAAAATCATCTTGCATACAAAGCTAAACATTTTCCCTTGGTCATTTGTCTTTCGTGGTCAATCAAACTGGAGCTATACGAATAGAATGCCATGTACTTTCTTAGTCTAACCGCAGATGGAAATGGTCGCTATACTAGGAAATTTCTCACATTGTTGAGTGGCGAAAATTCATATAAACTCCCGCTAGCAGTGGATGTTTAAGAACTCAGTTGGAACTTCATCGGTGGAAGAGATATAAAATCAGTCTCGAGTTACGGCGCCAACAGCCTTTTGGTGCCTATCAGTCTTTTCTTCAATTCCTCCGATACACACAAAGAATTGTCCGAAATTGGACCTGATGAATCATGTGGCCCTGATGGACTATAGCCAATTGTGCTGAAGGAATGTGCGGTTGTATTATCCCCTATCAAATCCAACCTCTTCAATAGCTGCATAACCTGTGCTATAGTCTCTGACGGATGGAAAGTGGCCTCCACTACACCCGCACCCAAGAAGAAAACCAACAAGTTCTGTACGGTAGCGTGAACTTCCGGTACCCTCAGGCTATCTGAAGGATTACTAATACAACGAATATCTCCTCAGCCTAATATGCCTGACCCTAACCAATTCACCTACCGTCGTTGAATTTCAACCCTCGACTCTCCCACTCCCCATTCATATTGTCTTGTCACGTATTGCTTTATTGGTCTGTTTCTTTGATTGTAGTGAAGTATTAGACTGCGTGGACAGATTTAGGCTACCACAGATCTTGACGGAAAGCTAAATTCAGCCAAATGATGTACAACTCCTGTCCAACTGCTTTTCTGGTCGACAACAGCCCATACTATTCCGTGGTTAAACCTCCTTCATGCTTCCATGCATACAATAAGCCTTAGATGGAGTAATCCTATCTCATTTTTTATTTCAACTATATCTGCTCTATACCTTTCCAGAACTAATACATGCTGATGGAATATGCCGACGATGTGATTCTTTGCATGCCATACTCTAATCAGTCTACACAACCTCTCCCACTCGATAGCATAACTGAGCTTGCTAATTGGTCCTTCCTACGCAACTTCTGAATGAATCCATGGAAATCTTCTGATATTTTGTTTTATCTTCACAAAGGTATCAGGTATTCTAATCTTTTGGACACCATTCCTTCATTTTTCAAAACCTGTGGTTGCATCGGGGGCAATCCTTCAGGGTGTTATTATCAACAGTGACCTTTCTTGGTTCAAACATGCTGTCGCGGTCTTTCTGAAGATGACGGCTTTCGTTTTATGTTTTAGGACTCATATCGTTTAGTGTTATACTTCTTTTCATCAAAATTCTTGTTTACTCTTGAATTCTACCCCACTGGCTCCATGGTTTTCTTGTAATATTCCCTGAATTTTCTCCTAAAGACTTTAGGTTATTTGTCCCTTCCCTGGAGCACTTTCTAGAGTTAAAGATAAACCTCGGAATCAGTCGATCCATTTTATAATGTGCCAGCGGTCCAGTTCATGTACACCGCTGTCCCGTTGGATATTAGCCGACAAAAATCACCCCCGTTACCTCTGTCTCAGTAAATGTATTTCTACATCATCTATACGACTCAGCTATAAACAGTGGTATGCTCATTTCAAAACCTACAATTCCTCCACAGTACCTTACATTTCACCCCTTTCCTCGCTTACCCATTTGTTATTCATTGCCAAACTAAACTTAATACTGAATTTATATTACATTTCACTCATTCTATCATTTTTTTCAATTAAAGTGGCTATATAGTTGCTGGATATTCACCTCAGGGTGTATAAAGCATACTCGACTTGGCTTGAATTGTGTTGGCGATTACGTATGGCTAGCCAATCAGTTTGCATAATGACGACCATCGAAGTTTAGTAGATACTCATCAAGACACAAAAATATACTGATCTTATCTCCAGTCATATTCATGAAGGGTTTCACAGTTAGTTCTCTCTGCGTTAATTGCTTCTAGCACTTACTGAACTTAAAGGGACCCAATAGCTGATTCGGAATGGACACAAAAAGAACACTCTCACTCGTCCCAACTGATAAATCTCTCAGAAGAGCTTGGTGAAATAATATAATAAAAAGTAATATTTAACAGTACATTTGTAGTTCTTTCCCCATATTCACGAGCTTACTGGGGTGAGTCATAGGAGATACTGATTCACTGACAGTGATCATAGAAAAGCAGTTTGAAACAGTTTGTATCAAGGCAATAATATGAACAATAAATGATAAGTCGGTCAGTGGGGATGTGCTGGTTGTCACGGGTACAGTGGCAAATGATTCTAAACAAATTAAAGGGTAGCCTTGAAGCAAGTCACACGAGTGCTAGGTTGCACAGCATTTCGCTCATTCCGGTTCAAAATATTTATCACTAGAAGGTTGGACTACAATTCCTTACCTTGTTCGTTGAATTAGAGTATCCTATAAAATTAGTATCCAATTCTGACAATGAAATTTATGAAATTTAACAGCCGCGGTGGAGAAACCTTTCGATGAATATCACGTTGCGATATGAAGTTGGTGCAGGGAAGTTATTGCCAGCATAAAAAACAGGTCGAGTACTTTCATTTTAAACGGTGATTTCAAAAATTTCATGTTCTGTGTATTCCATTCATAAAGCAATTTTTGCCACACGGTTTGGGTTGGTCTACCCATTATGCTTCTTCATGAATCTCTTCTTATTACTTTTCAGTAAAAACATGTTCTCGTGGATTACATAGGTTTGCGAACTGAATAAATCAAACTTTCAAAAGGCAGACGAACCACTTATTGCTGCATGATCTAATGGAGCATTTTCTATGCTTTCCCACTGATCGTATCAAGTAACGAATCAAATACACGACACTCGAATTCTTGGCAAAGAAATGGTTTTCACATGATTTTTCTTTCCCTAAAGTACACCTGACAGCCATGGAGCGGAGAAACCCGACCAAATTTAGATCTTTCATTGAATTTTGTGAATGAGTCTTACATCGGTAGCCATTAGCCAAAGTGATATGCAAAATTGTGCGCACACAATTCGGAAACCTGTTTTTACGTACTGCTTTTTGCCGATGTGATTGTCAAGAATTTGTGTCAAGTTCATGAATCTGAATGTGAGTGTTTGGAGATTTGATTCGTGCATAAAATGACTCAACACATCTCGTAGTATCAGTACTTCAATCAGTGTGAAAGCTTTTGGCAGCCAATTAGTCCTCCATGGTAATCAATATCAAATATACATTGATTTCAGTGGCGAGTTGAGCCTTACCGTTATATTATGCGTTACTTCGTCTATTGCAATATGGATTGGCTTTTACACAGTAACTTTGTAGATGAATCTGCCTACCATTCACTGGCATTACAATTGCAGTCAGGTAACTATAGCACACCTACCCACACACAGTGATCACCGAAGAGACAATAAGAAACCACCGATCTGTAGTGTTTTGTGTGCGTCACCAGACATTGTCCCAAATCACCGACCCCAAACTCACACTTTATTTGATCACCAGGAAACTTGATCCAAATCTGAGCACCCATTTTCCGTGCTGTATGCTCATACGAGATACTGAATAATTTAGAATAACCAACCTGTCCTCAAACATGTGCTGTCACATCAGAAATAACTATCTGGAAGACTTTAATTCGAAATTTCGATGAGAACATAACTATCACAACACCCTGATGTGATACGTGAAAAACGGAACCAATGACAATAATAAAAATGATAAACAAAAAGAAAAATGAATAGGTTCGCAGTATCAATACTCGACTTATCCCCAATAACCATGGAAGCACCGTGTTGCTGATTGATATAGCTGGCCTCAACTAGGAAGTGAACCTTACTTACTTAAGACCATCATCACATAATACTGTGCTCTCAGCTGATCAAAGGAGCTCGAACCGGATGGCCTGGTGGTTACGAGTTTAGATCAAAATCGTTCAGTCCGAGTTCGGCTATAAACGGAACCTCTGTGTGAGTGTGCACTGCTGATGAAGAATCGTAAGAGGCAATTTAGAACAGTTCTATCATGTTGAAATGAACAGTTGCAATTCGCGAAAATTTACTATATATATATATATATATATATATATATATATATATATATATATATATATATATATATATATATATATATATACCAACTCAGTCTCACACAACATACACTGAAGTACGGAAATATAACTACTTCTTGTCTTTACTTTTTTCCATTTTTTTTTTGGGTTCACAAAACGTAGGTTGGGTCAGAGACAAAGTACGATGGCATGGACACACAATATGTGTGCTACTGAAATAAAACGAATCAATAGGAAAATTTAAGATGATCCACAATTTACCATTGTGAATGTTAATTGAAATTGGACAGAGAAATGCAACTCGCCATTATCGAGGATCTGCTTTAAGTCAGTTCATTCCGGATCCCATGCTCCCAATTCTAAATTTGTCTTATAAAAACCAAACTATCTGCTTCCATTTCGCCCATTGTCACCACTGAATTCCATGCCGGTCATACCGTTGGCTTTCTTAACCGCGTAACAATTATTGTTCAGTCATATTGCGTCACGCAACTCTACTCAGTCCTAATATGACAGAACCGAGATCGGTTCGGATTGTATCGAAAAATCGATGCCCCATGTGAAATGTTATGGTAGAATTTTATTGTTTATTAACTCAGCGTGGTCGAAATCGTTGGTAGGTTGTCGACGTTTCGGTCACCAAGGGTAACCTTTACAAGACGGGTTTTACGACCGACTCCAGTCTCGTAAAAGGTTACCCGTGGTGACCGAAACGTCGATAACCTACCAACGATTTCGACTACCCTGTGTTATTAAACAAAAAAGTTCTACCTCTACTCAGTCTTGTCTCGATGACTAGTGTCGATGAACCATAATCCCCATGCTCCTAACTATTGTTCATATCTGTTTCAATTTATGGTCTACGTAACCTTCATCCCCGGTCTTGGAATCCGCGTCACGTAGTTTTTTCAGTCTATTCTCTATGACAAGTGCCGAAGTACTCATGAATCTAACAGTTTATGGTTTGCGTAAACTTCCAACCCACCCCAACCCCTTCCCGACGGCGGTCTTAGCCGTGTGAACGAGTGGACTTAGCCCACTCCCGCTGAAGTCGCTTTTTCTGATAACCACGTTAATTCGCTTGTTCTTCACCCGCGCTTGCGTGTTTATTACCTCGAATCACTATCTCTCTTCTGTTCGTTTATAGGTCGAAAGGCTCCCAAAAATAAGGACATATTTCGTAAGCTATTTGGCTCGTTCTTGTATTGCTGTCTCGAACGTTTCCTATCTATTGATGCTTGGGTGCTTTGAAGCCTTTCGTCACTGTTTTGATTCTACGGTCGGTTTGTCCAAAATGTGAGGTACGTTATCGTCATTGTTTGACAATCTGTCTTCTAGGACACGTAGTAAAGCGAGCTGGTGTTCTCTGTCTTGGGACTTGGGGTTCGTTTATCTGCGAGTAACTCAAATACTGGACCGAAATCCTGTGTAACTATCACTGTTATTACTAAATTTATGAAGAAATGATTATCATTGTCGGGATTCATGGAGTTATGGTGGTATGTTCAGTGAAACTGAACATCTGAATAGAACTTTAAAATATGTAACTTTGATATTTCGTGGCTAAATAAAGAGTGCAATGAGCACGGTGGGATAATGCACTGTAGGAAGTGTCGATCTTGGTTCCTACCAAAGAATTGTTACTAAGTGGACCCACACTGATGTGATTTCGGGAGCACGGTTGGGTGGGTACAAAAATGACATCCAGCCGCAGACGGGAGGGTCATGCCGCGTTTGGCATATCGTGGAAAATACTTCATCTGTACATTTGCATTTCTATGGCAGATAATACTCACACGTAACTGTATTGTTCTTCTTGTTCATCAATTTTACAAGACATGAATATGCGGCCTAGTCTACGGGTCAACAAAATTCTTTTTCAACAGCAAAGCACGTTGAAATCCTCGGGAACACAGCGTAAACCTTGACCAAACAGTGATTTCTGCCGTTATGGTGAAATGTAAACAGCCAATAACTGATCTCTTAGGGCCACATACAAGAACGTCTTCGTGCGGTCAACGTAAAAAAACCCATTCAATTACACCTTTTATTATCTGGTCCCTCGTTTACGTTCTCTGAATTTACGATTGTCTCAAACGACTGTGAAAGTAATATTGTTGAGAACACAGCGTTGTTAGTAGATGTGATTCGCCAACATTTCGTCTATTCCAGATAAAATATCTTCAGTCAATTTCGCAATCAGATAATTCAGACAGAAAGTTCATATAAAAACGGATGTCCGGTCGTGTGGTTGTACGTGTGTCTCTGTGTGTATGTGCGTGTGTGCGTGCGTGCTTACGTGAGTGTTTCTGAGTGAGTGTTTGTATGTCCATTTGTGCTGGTTGGTGATTATGGACACAGTTTCAGCATACTTCAGCTCAGTTCACGTTCGGAACCCGAGTTGGAGTGTTTTGGTGTTTTCGTAATTTATGCTGTGCCACTCTACTATGGCGAGAAGAGCGATTGCTGAGTCTCGCTCCAGTTTTGCTAAGGCTGTCTTACCGGAAATTCGGCATTTTTCTTTCAAGTTCTGCTATTTTGATCATCTGTTGTCTACTGGTTTGTCTAATATATTCTGTGCGACGTTCCTTGGTTACTCTGACCTTGCGGCCTGTCTGGATCATTAGCCTTTGTGAAGTGGCGTTGTAGAGTGTTATCCGTGCGGGGAATGTAAAACATGGGAGACTGTGAGGCTGATTCTGATTCCCTCCGACATTTTAAGAAAATGGTAATTTTATTGCTGTCTCCCGTTACCTTTGTAAAAGTACTAGAACTTCGTTGCTAGCTGTGACAGCGGAAGGGGCTACCACTTTGTTCCGACTTGATAACAACAAAGATATCATCGATATATCCTACTCGCAGACACGAGGGTGAATAAAAGTCAGAAGTGCTTTAGGTTCAATAGGGCTGAGTAAGACTTCTGTATGCCCGGGTGCGTACAAAATTACGTTTGTATTGAGATCGTGGTGAAGGGGTGAATATGGAGTTCACAAGGTTTTTTATGAAGAGGGCGAGCATGGTCAGAGGGAATATTTGTATATAGCTTTCGGCAAGTTTGCTATTCTATGTTGAGATAATCTGAGTGAAATTCCGTCAGAGTATACCACTAGTAATCGGCTAGAGCCTAAATGGTCTGGGTATGAACGTGACGTTTTCCAAGAATAGACCAGCAATGATGCCAGGTGATAAATGTGATCAGTGAGAGGGGACACAAAAAAAGACAGAGCGTTTGATGAGATGGGTGGGTAGCAGAGTGGAATTTATTCCGTGAAACGTACAAAGATATGTGTCCAGTTTTCATCGAAGTGAAACTAACATGTTTGGATAAAGTAAAATTACAGTGGCACAACACTTCGAGGTGCTTAACTGAGTCGTGATCATTCGGCTCTTCCCTGTTTATTGAAACGGAATTGCAGTCGTGTTGATAGTGGGAGAGCTTACTGCCATTTAACAGGAAGAATATACTATCTTCACTTTCCATTAATTTGAAGCCGAAGTTATGTGCATCAGACCAATCTGAGACTTGGGTGATGCTATTTTGTATAGCACGAAAATGGGAATTGAAAGCATATTTGATAGCGAGAGCATTTTCACGTACATGAATAGTAGAATGGTGCTCAGACAATAAAAATGGGGAGAATATGACTCCTTGGGTAATGTCACAGATAAAAGGCAACGGGATAAGAGGTATGCTGTTGGATAAAGTGAATTGGTCGAGGTTGTGGAGGGAATCTACAAACAAAGAAATAACGGAAGACTCAATACCAAATAGGTAGAAAACGGAAAGCAGCTTACACTTGTCAACGCAATTTATTGCATCAATTTAGTCTAGGAAGCATATTATCTCCACCTGGGCTCTTCCTGACAATTGCGGACAGAATGTTATGTGTAACGGTATCATGAACACCCGAGGGAAGAACGTGATTGACAGTAAACGAACGGATCAGGATGTGAAACATTCAAATTATCAATCAGGCGATGGAGCGTTAATCTTTTAAATACTTAGAGAGAAACAGAGGTACAAGCAACGGGAAGGAATTTTGAAGTGCCATTCTTAGGAACAGAAACTGAAGATGCTCTCTTCCAGCAGCTTTGAATTCATAAATACCCCAGAAGTTGGTTGAAATGATGAAAACGAATAAGGTCGACGAAAACAGCACGCTCCCTGATCACGATGGAATTGAGACAATTCAATTGGGATGATTTTCCGAGGGTTAAGGAGGAACAATTCTCTGTAGACATCAAGGGTAGGGATGAGAAATCCAGAAATTCTAAGACGGATTTTTCAAGAAGAAGTATAGGGGTACGAGATTCTACTACTTTAATGAATGACTTGTTGAGCTTGTCTACTTCAACTGCAAACAACCCACTGTTAGGGTTTTTGAAGACCTTTCGTTTGCAAGAGTGTTATGCATGTGGACGTAGTTGGGATAGCTAACGAAAATTGCAGAGCAGTTTCGCATATTTCTATCTTGTTCACGTTAGCGCAAACAACTTCAACGCGTGTGGTGTGCGATGCGAATGCTGCCATTTGATGATGCTTCTCTTACTGGACATCAAAACTGATCCAGTTGAAACTTACAAGTCTACGCGTAACCCTCGCAGAACGGAGCCCAGTTACGGATAGAACCGAGGAATACTGGTCAACATTTGGAAGAACCCCATTTTTGCCACCAAGAGTAGGTTACAAACATGAAGGAATATGAGCTTCTGAGCGAGAACGAGACGTAATTTCTTTGCGTTGAAGTAACCCACATAGGCGAACATATGTTTACGGTGATTTCATTCTCAAGCCATTACAATCACATTTATATGAAAACGAATTATTAGGAAGAGTTGGAAAAAGTCTCACTAAGTCAGTGTGGATGATAAAGGGTGAGGAAGGATGGAAACCCGTGTGAGTGACCAGATTATGTAACCGGTGCTAATTAGATCTCCCTAGCTTTCCTCCTTTTTCAGGACTTATCACAGTTTCTTCTTCACAGAGTCCATCCAGTTGGTTATTATATGAGTTTTTTGATTTCCAAGTATGGGCTATCGGGGGTTGATTATACGAACTAAACATTGAAATCACGCATGTTTCTACCAGTATAAAAGTGAAAAAGTAATAGGCAAATGACTTTGCACGATTATATTCAAAACTCCGTTGTGACACAGGGCATGAGGCTTTACCCTAAACAATTATTATTTAACCAGATGGTGAAGTTTACTTGAATTCGGTTAGATTTTAGGATTCAAGTGTGAAGATCTTCCTTCAGTTTGAGTTGACTTTAGTTGACATCCACGAATGAAGAAAAATATGTTTAGTCCGATCCAAATCAGTAATATTGATACTGAGATACATTTTAGGGTGGATTTCTGATTACAAATAGATAGCTTGTGCCCGTTCCACTTCTTATCCTACACCCAACACTCATATGGAGGAAACACCCATGGCCAAGATAAGAAGCCTCGTGATTTGAATCTGCTGAAGAAATGAAAACGTGCCCTTCTTTCTTAGACTTACAATTCAGCCTTCATATCACATGAGCTGCATTACAGATTTCACTTACCAGCGGTTTACCAAGAACTAAGAGTGCTTGGGAATATTCTAGCACTGGATTAGGGACAGACATTTGTGGTGCTATTTTGAGCTCATGGTGGATAACATCAATCTATCTATTTGATCTACTAGGTATTCTAACTCTGATATGCATATTTGTGGTAATCTGTTGTGATGAAATCGATAGTTAGAGCGTTTATTCACGTCAGTACACTGGGAAGATCCTTCGCGGAAGATTCAAACTTATGGGTCTTTGAAATTCTACTGTGATTCTTTTGACCGAGGTGCCGACGTAATTTAGTTTTATTGAATCTTTTCTCCTCCATCGCGATGACAATTAAAGCAGTTATTGAAGTTCGCTCAGATGACCTTGACGCAAATGTTCATACAGATGCGAATTGGAATTCCCATTTTTCGTTACTTTGGCCTGTCGTTGATAAAAAGTACTTCTGAAACACATATAACGTGAAATATTCCAATTGTAAAATAATTTCTTTCGATATTATCGTATAGCCACAATTACCAAGATCATTCTGGCTCAGAAACCTGTTTCTGTTAAACTCCCTAAACTAGAAACGTATCTGAATATAACTCACGATGACATCTTCATCCCAATTAAGTAATTCAATCTCACTTCCATACAAGGACAATTCGTGGCACACATTCCTCAGTAAATTTTGTTTTATCAACCAAGGTCACACATATTCAACTATCCATAGGTTTATGTAGAATCAACTCGAACGACAGCCAACTTCGATTAACTTCATATCATCGACGGATGCTGCAATTTATCCTAATTGAACCACGGATCTCGAACTATGTACTAGGAAATCTTGTCAATGCATCACAACTGATTATACCTGTGTATCACAATTCACTGAATGCCAAGTAGAAGCACACTGTCTGAAATCCTAATCAAAAACGATTGAAGTAACTTATACGGTAGATTATCTGAGTACTCACCTTTCTCATTGCCTGTTCTGATCTTTTTGCGTAAAACCTAAAACAGCCCAGATATTGTTTGGTGTATTAACCACATTCACCAAGATCATTTGAGCTGAGGAATTACGTCGCAATTTCGATAGACGACAGATTGCCTCTGTTTGTCTGATCCGGTTTTGTGCTGTTGATATTCCTCCGATGTACGACCACTGAATTCGCATAACAAAAATCGGAACCAGGATTCATACCCCGAGTTGTCCACCAGGCCATTGTTTGGATGCAGGATGGATAAGCCATGTTTAGAAAAATAAGGCGTGTTCAGTTATTTGTCTTTTTCTTCATAACGAAGTCACAAACCATATTCAACAGTTTGGGAATCGGATAAAGCTCTGCATTGCAAGTAGGATGAACAGATTCAAAGCACAGAAGATAGAAATGTTCACAAAATTGGGAAATGTTTGTGGATTACAAGTAGATAACTGCTCAGTCACTCCCATACTGAATTCACAATTGTTTCACTGTCATGAGTAAGTCTTGTTTCTCAAGGAATTTGGATTTTTGTGTGGAAAGTTTGTGACCAGTATCAAGGGTGACTAAGATATTTGTTCTATCGATAGTTGTTTCCTGATAACGATAAAGTGGCTCAGTTAACAATGATGATCACGTGGAAAGCGTATCCAGTCATGACCCAATGATACAAAGTACCTTTCATGATCCAAATCTTCACTCTGATTATTACCGGCTTGTTTTAGGATGTGAATGATTCTTTGGACTAACTGACCTTGCGACCTAAATTTACTCGTACGTACATGATGAAAAACCTCATCCCTTCACCGAGTAAGACATGGCGTGTGATTGTTGGATTGTTACACAGCAGGTCTGTTTTGAAAATAATTTATGCATTTCGACGGTAGTTTGTGAAAATAGAAAGGCTGGAATTGGGTTGAACCAATTGTGCAAAGCTGTGTGAGAAGAAAGCTGCTCCTGCGTAAATCAACTTGCTGAAGCACGGAAGACTGCCTCGGTGGAGACCCGGGTGAATAGGTGCGTTTCACTTGGCAAAAAGGAATAATGGTGCCCAAAATATTTCGTGTGGAAGTCAAACGCGAAAATTCACCAGTATAACAATTTAACTGCTTCGTGAAATAGGAAAAACACCAGACAAAATGTTCAGCACAATATTTTCAACCCACGTAGCTCTGCGACTCAAAACATACTGAGACAATACAAGCAGATGCGAATTACTGTTGGCTGAAATTAAAGTAACGATGACGACAATATCTGATGTGCATACTGGTAGTTTACCAGTAAACAGGGAACAAACGTCCAAGTCAGCTAAGAGGCTCATCGAGTGTTAGGTGTGTTCCACAGATCGCTTAGCACGGAGTGGGAAATGTTTCCCATGGCTGGCGATGCTGGACGAAGTATTGTATTTTTGATTTCGTTGCATATGGTATCCAGACTTGTTCATAATATTCGTCTATGGTTGTCATCATTCTGTAAGTGTTGTTGAGATTCGAGTGAAATAATAGTTTCTCGAGTAGGGTTATCTTGTACACAAAATGTTACATCCTGAAAAATATTTTTATTGTCGTGTCCACGGACAATTTGTTGATCGGGAAATTCGAAGAAATTTACGTAAAATAAAGGAAATCTCATTTATTTCATAGTGCATCCATCCACAAATGGATAAAATGAAAGGCATTCATCTGTATATCGAATTATGTCATGATGTTTAATATTATATCAGGTTGCATTCACTATCATTTATTCATTTCGGATTTTTGGGCTTAGAGTCCACAAACCGAGCTACTGTATTGAGCAGGCTGTTGGCAGCCATACTGGTGTTCGAATAGTGTAAGTGTGGGATCTTGCTGATACACTTATTGAGCTCTTATGCTCATGAAATATTCTGTCTTTTGTATTTTGCAAACCGAACTTGAGCAACGTCGACGGAAGACACTGATCCTTGTATACTACACTACAATATTGTCGGTTATCTTGCATGTATATTGAAGCAATATTTTCTTCTTCACAGTTCGATATGGCGAATGTTTATTAACTAAATTCTTTAAAGCTGAAAAAAATCACCTATCACAATCAAATTGGGGCATTTGTGGATATACATTTACAACACCAACTTCAAAGTGGTTATGGTTTTTCAAATGTAAATGCCTTTGAAATACGAACATGTATACCCATGTCTACATAATATACATCCTCATGTGAGGCACAACCATAGGTATTACCCACCGACAAAGTGGACTTTCAAGAAAATACTCAAATATGACAAAGTGAGAACCTTCATTTTTGAACATCATTATTACTGTTGTGTTCGGGGCAACGTGGACAGTATTCTCAAACAAGAATATTTTGTTTTAATTCTGCAATATCAACTGGTATAAACGATTTTACCACATCATAATGACTGTATTGATTTTCCGTGATTGTTCTTGATTATGATGAACCTTTTTCTGACCCGTCTACATGTATTATTGAGCGCGGAATACGGAGCAATATCGAAACAAAGGAAGAAAACGTTTTGTTTCCTCGTGATGGCAAAAATGACCACCTCAACTGAGCTTTGGATATTGGCATGAGATTGGTTAAAGGTTAAAATGGCCTATTTCGTTTCAATGCCTTTTGCAGTTGAATACAGACTTTTCCTACGAAGTCTCCTTTCTTGATATATTTATTGCTGTCTGAGTGTTTCCTTCCTTTCAGAAAGTGGAATACATTGTTATTTAAGTACTGGATCTTTGCTCACCACCTCTTATTTTGACATCTTTTCTCAGAATGATCAGTGTGGAGAAAAGTTTGTTCACTCACAAAATGGCTTTCAATATCAGAAGTGGAAAATACGTTTTAATAACTTCGTTTCTCCTCTTTAACTAACGAGGTGAAGTACTCCCCCATTTTCCGTGCTTTTTCCTCATTTCCAGAGCTACATAAACGTGCAACAGGGAATGCTCATTTGACCTTGATTTCAGGGTTACGTATTCTCGCGAGCCTACCGTCAACCACCAAAGTTTATTCACATGCTTAGGAGCATGGGAGAAGAAAATTGTGGATTATATTGATAGTTGAATAGCAGTATGCGATTACAAATCAGTTCTACTAGTTTTCAATGTTCGTGGCAATCATTTTGTTGGATATAATGTGAATATCTTTGGTTATAAAGTACAAAAGTGTGAACTGTTTGAACTAGTTCATCTTTTCGTATTTCGAAATTGGTTGCATATCACTCAGGGCTTTTCTACTTATGTGTATTTATTCTTGCTTACGAAATAAACACCATAATTGTTCACTCGTGAAACAAAGCACCTTTTCATCTATTGTCGAATGTCAAATTATGGGAGCAATGACAAACTTATACTTTTGTCTTTTTCCATAGTTCAGACCACTTCGAATGTGGATGATACTGAAATTATACTCAAAAAGTTGAACAAAACCAAAGTCGCTTGGTAAATTGGCTTTCTGTTAGGCTTTTTGAAATGAGAACATCAAACCTGTCCGGTAAATATAATTTGAATTTAATTTTTGTATTCGGTAGTTTCTCAGAAATTCACCCCACAAAAATCAAACTTGTATGCCTTCTCTTACGGGAAATACTTCCTCCATATGATACCGTCAGTCGTTCCGATATTGACAGTAAACTAAGTTAAACTTGGCCCAGAAGGTTCTTGTTTGTTTAGCCGAGAATGCTCAACTGAATTAGTAGACCCCTATTGATTCCTATTAAGTGCATGGTCTCATGGTGTTTAGCACACGTAACTAGAAAGAGCATGCTAACTTCAATTTGCTTGTCTTTCTCCGAAATGCGGTTGCACGGGTTCTGTAGTGCAGAAATAACTCAACAATTTTCGCAAACAAACCACGTATGATTCGTCTGCCACGGTTCTAGAAAAACCTGTAGTGAACACGGATGAACGTGACTCGTATGTGTTTCGTTCACAAACCCCCGATTTCGTGGCTGAACTATTTTGAATGGGTGAATTGGGTTTGTTTAGTACCGACAGTACATGTACTTCTCCTCTTTGGTTTCAGTGCTCACAAAGTGTGGATCCATGTATATTACTGGAACTATTCTGAATATAAACATATATATCTGATGGGAAGTCGCATCCAGAACTTCAACTCCACGGATGTGAAAAAGCAAGTGCATTTTCCATGATATACGATTCAGAATCCTCGTGCCAGCAGTACAGTCTATGAATATGTATATATAAATGTGAAGGCAAGCCACTTTCCGTTGCATTCAATTTCTGAAAAAATGTTTTAGATTAACAGTACTGGATAAATTCATCCTCAAAATGTGGTCACCATTGAAACTTCCATTCGATCATTAACTAGTTAAATATTTCTGGTCATTGTGGTGTCATTTCACAATAACTTTCGTCGTATTGTGTTGCTTCCCATGGATCAATCCCTGCGTTGGTCATAGATTCAGTTTGGCATGTATCGAGGTGAACAGTTGTTACCATTTTCTATCCCCGAAACTTGAGAGGTTTGTTCTGATTCACTCGCTAATGGAGCAAAACTCCACGCTGACAGGGATTTCGTTCGAGGTCACGAAAATAGCACAAGCTGTTTTTGACTTCCGCGGGCATGAAAACAAAACAGTATGGGATCCTGTAATTACGTCTTGGCTAACCAAGTTTCGGGTTATCTCTATTTATCACTCGCAATGTTCGTATATTTCCCATGAGACGTTGTTTTTGTCAAAAGCCCACCAACATGTCGTGTTTATGAAACGTATAATTGGTCATTGCACAGTGTGCACATTTATTTTGCATAAGCAAAATGAATCTTTGTATAAATGAGGTGTCCCACTGATGGTATTGTCAACAGCAGTGTCAATATCAGATGAATAATAACACAAACCGCAGAAAAATATTAAACGAAAGAAGAAGTAGACAGAATCTAGGGATATTTTGGTTTGGAGTAAACGAAGTCTTGGAAACATAACTGGGAGAAGGTGGGCAAATGAAAAACAGCGTCACCTGTTAGCATTCCTAATAGCACTATTAGGAGAAGTATTTTTCAGGGGACTGTGAGTCCATTCTATCAGAATAGACACCGCTATTCGGGTTTTTCCTCACAACGCTAATACGATGTGACACAAAAACCGTAGTTTTAATTTCAGCTAGATGGACTGATGTTAATATTACAAAAGTGCAAATTAGGGAACCGTTTCTTGGCTTTTTTAGGTGGTATATTTTATAGTACAGCTAATGACAGCTGAAAAGTAGGTTACCATCAATCGATATGACGAAATTGGTAATTTATCCTCCAAGTGATCCTTACGAACGGTATAACTGAAACAATAATAATGGGAGAATGGGGTGTTTAACTTGTTCTTGGATCATGGTCAAATCGGATTTATTAATGATTAACGTGAGTGGTTTAAACAGTGTATATGCACAAATATTACCGTAGACAAAATTAGCTAATTCTTAAACATGGTAAATGCTTCCACTTCGACTTCGTCTTACCTTAACTACCTATACTTCGAAGCTCTTCAGTAAATTAGAAAGTGACATCTCTTTATCTGAAATTGTGTATTACATCAAGGTTATATGACTAGTGGTTACTGTTGAGGTACTTGGGTCGAACTGAACTTGTCTGATGCAGAAAAGTGTTGATAACGGCCGCATTGCATGTCGGCTTTCCGAGTTCTGAGATTAAAATAGAATGGTTTCCCAATACATGTCTGACTTTCCGCGGCTCAGGTGAACCGGTCGAGCTTCGATGAAGATAATGGTGACAAATCATCGGTAATTGGAAGAATAGGTTCTACTGAGGAACTATTCATGGACTTTGAGACTGATCATCTGTGGATTATTTGTGTCTAACACAAAATGTTCCAACTTTGCAATTCGGCACTAGGCGAGAACGAAACTGAGGTACATGTTTT
This sequence comes from Fasciola hepatica, assembly GCA_948099385.1. Taxonomy (NCBI): domain Eukaryota; kingdom Metazoa; phylum Platyhelminthes; class Trematoda; order Plagiorchiida; family Fasciolidae; genus Fasciola; species Fasciola hepatica. Next base: position 540,513 of record CANUEZ040000126.1, on the reverse strand, counting down.
CACAAAGACCAACCAGTTTGTGAGCAATTCATTGGACGGTAATTTCGTTGAATGAGCCAAATTTGAATAATGCAACTTTTCACTGACTTCACTTTGAATGTCCACGTGATGCAACCTATGGACATCACTCAGTGACTTCAGCAAGGGAAAAGGAACCGTCCAGTCTGTTTCATTCATTTTAGAAGTCAATAGCAGTGCATGTTTACTATGCCTGAACTGAGATTCGACCGTTGGGAGAAAATTATGAGCCGCAAGAACAAAACCATCAGACTATCCTAGATGGCTCTCAATGATAAGTGCATAGTGGACACGGGCTCAGGCAGCTCTTCTCCGGCAATGGCTTTAAACGGCACGGCAATTTTCCAAACAGTGTTTTGTGCTCTTTCTGTAGGGGTCCTAACTGAAAAAATAGCCCGAGGAAGGGTTGTTTGACCCAAAGTTATGAATTTCAAGTTTGAGTCCCAGTCGAGGTTCAGTGGATGGGCGCGAATGATGTGTCCGACCCAGTGGGATTGAAAGGCTGCTTCCGTGATTTACATTATTGGGTTGAGTGCACATGATGTGTACAGCAATCATTTGTTTGTTCCAACAGAACCAGAACTGTCCCGACTCTCTTTGATGCATGAGACAAGTAATTGAATTCGGGCCCAAGAATGTGAGTTATTTTATTGAGACAGTGTGTCAAACAAGACGTTTATCCTAGGCCGAGGTTAATTCTGCCTAATACATTCCGTCGTACTCATTGATGTGCAAAGATTCAAATTCACTATCACAAATAAGAGAAGAAATAATGCATGCACTATGCAATGAAGAAGATATGATCAAAAATCACCTTTTTGACAATAATTTGAAGCAGTTTTGTTTAGTAGATTTTCTGAAAGTCACTGAGCCGTACTTTGTTCCTAATTTCACTCCAATTGCCAATCATCAAGCAATGTCATTTCGCCCAAACTAATAAATATTTTGAAACGTGTTCTGTGCGGCGATTGATTCCACCCCCGAGTGAGAGTTCCTCAATCATTGGGAAGACATTATTTCAATGTTGTAATATCACAGATTGTTGAAGTTTGCTGATATTGACCGTTTGCTGTGTTCAAACACAACATTTTCTTTCTATGTTCATTTAGAATCAAAATGACTGGACTAAAATGGTTTTCTAAGATATAACATATATTCTACTATTTTGCACAAACAGTCAATCATGTATGGGAGACTTCTTATTTGCTGCCAGAGCTGTCGTGAGGATATGTTACACGATATCCCAAAGCTGAATGCGGATCCACTGGGCAACACCATGTGCAGTGTCATGGCATCGATTTGTTTGGAGCCCAGTATTTTCCATCAGCTCAGTAAACTGGCGCTGCTGCATATAATCGTGAGTGAATTGATATCCATCCAATTGCATGTTTGTATAGAGAGTAAAAGTCTAATAGTTTAGAAGAACTGTATATGTCAAACACTGATCTGTCTTTTCGGTAATTCACATCAGGTCAAAATGGTACACGTAGGAATTACAAAGCCTGTACGCATGCTGTGCTGGCCTAATGCGAAGCACCGAAAATACATATCATTGTTCGTCACATACCGTTATTTAAGAAACCCGGCCGTGGGAATATTCCACGATTTCAAATTATTTTGGTCAGTACAAATGTGGAAGTAAATAAACGGTTTGGTTATTATTTGATGAGCCAGCTATTCGTCAGCCAGCAAGCTGGTTACCAGTTAGCCACCGGGAATGAAAGTCGTTCAACGTGGTAGATGCGATGGACAAATAGCAGCGTTCGAATGATTGAATGGTCTCGGTGTTTTTTCCATTTGGGTGGTGAACAAAATAATAATGATACTGGCATGCATAAATCAAGTAACAATATTTTGATGGCGAGTCCTGAAGAGCTGAAATATACTGTTTATTTTATGCAGAAAATAAATGTCAACAAGCGCCATGACAGGTCTCATTGGACTGAGATAGGTTTACATCGCTGACGTCAACAATATCTACTGTTGTTTTTCATATCAAATGCATCTTAGTTAAAATACTGTACTAATATCACCTGGTACGAATTCATAATTACTAAATGTTTTTAAAGGTTCGTCTTGTTTTTGCTAAACATTTGGCCTAGTGGTACAAATTTATCCGTTGGGAATAAGCAAAACAATAAATTGATAACGTGAATCGATCAACCCATAATTCAATAATCTATCCCATAATGTGTGATCCCTAAATGCAATTTGGACAAGTTAGGTCATATTGAGCGTGTTTTTTTCCCACGGGAAATGACACTCATGTACCAATTGAGACTCGACAAACTTAGAATGCCGTGACGTTCTTAAATATCGCACTGGACAATGAGTATTTCAAATAACGTGCTAAATTCGAATGTCGCATCATATGTAAAATGTCAAAATGTCCACTTTGGGATCTTTATGAGAAGGAAGTTAGGTTGCATAACCGTCCGATCTGGAAATACTGTGTTGTGTAAATAGTTCCCTATTTCACCAAATCATACTCCATCCTGTTCATTTTCAACGCACTGGATGAAACAGCGTTTTATAACTAATTGCGTAGTCTGTCGGACACGGGAATTATATAGTATTTATTTGCAACTTACCAGATATACTATGAAACTACGGATAAGATATTTTAGAAACTTCATCAACCACTTCACCAGGGAATAATGAACTGCAACAATCGCGTTTCACGAAGTTAACAAACGGATGATTGTACCGACTAATTGCTCTCCAATTACACCATGATCACCCTACCCTGACTGTTAACCGTGTGCTTTCGCAGTGGGTTCCAGTTGTGGAGAAAGCAACTTGCTTCACAAGATCTGGAAAACAAAATACATGGTGAAATTTATATTCCGATTTTCCGCGTTGATAAAATATTGTATTGCTTATGAGAGCGAATGGTTTTCGCCTTGCTTCTCAGCAGCAGATTGCGAAATTGCTTTGAGAATGGTTGTACGCAGTAACCCTCACGTCGGATGAATAGAATTTTTCCCACGACAACACCGTGTCAGAGACGTTACTCTTTTTACGTGAAGCTGGAATATTTCATTTTGCTGGCCTAATAAAATCATATACCGACGAAAAACAACAACAATAATTTCTAATTAGGTGGGTTTGTGTTTATGAATGGGAAGAGGAATAATTGATGAGAACCCAGATCGCGATACCGGATCCACTAGCCACCAGGAAAAACTGTACACTTCAAGTGTTTTCATTTCAATGCGCATTCTTGTGAATAACTCAAAGATAGTGATAATTAAATATTATTTTGCAAAAATACCAATCGAATATTTTATTGTTCTTCTCATTTTAACTTTTGGTGAAAAATAGATTGTCCATTCTAACAAACAATTTTATTAAGCACCTTAAGTTTCTTGGCAATGAAACTCTTTGCATTGCACATTTCATCCTTGTCAGTGAGTTTAAAGTTTCGGTAAATGTTGAGGCAGTATTCACATGGATAGATTGGTGGTCGAAAGTTTGTTGGCATTCACTTATATTTTCTCATTAGCACGCAACTGTTAATCTGCTTGGAACGGAGTGCATTGTGACTCGTCAACACCCCCATTTATGTCAATGAAATAAACACGATAATCGGTGACCCCAACTCTTTTCGAAGCTGTCGGGCATTGCTGGCTGTCATATAGGATGACACCTAAACAGATGTAAAGCATTGGCAGAGACCACCATTCCCATTCTCTCTGATGTAGTTGTTGGTGCCTGCTTTTACGTTTACTCGGCTTCGGCTCATCGGGTTTTCATTCCTTTTATGCCTTCACAGTCATAGTGCATACCCCATGGAAGAGCGCTACATGCAGTACATCCGGAAGCCCTGCTGGTCTGTGTCCGGGTCGAATCTCCGTCGTCCTCGTTTCCGTTGTGTCGTGGGCGTATTCGTTGTCGTGTTACACAAACTGGACTCAGTGATTTCGATCAGCCCATACGGGAAGGGGGGGGTGGGTGCTGTGATAACGCACACTCCTTTCAGGTGAAAAGGTCAGGATTCCAACCCTGGATGAGATGATGTATGTGCAGCACTGGTGAGCTCTAACAAGAGTGAAAATTGAGTCAAGTGTTCTCTAATACAGGACTGGTCTAATGACCTGTGGGCTGTACACGAAAGGTGCAGTACAGATTGCAGTTAGCCAGGCAAAGCACCATCAATCCCACACACACTACTCGCAAGTAATACAATAGCGGTACACTATTTCAGGGAGAGGGTCGCAGCCCATTGAGGGTTGTCAGTTGGGGAGGTGATCGGTGATGGTGTGTTTATTTAAATCCGGGACAGAAAAGCGGGAGTACCGGTCTCAGCCTTAGATCATCATGCTGATGCTTGCGTATGCAGCTTCTGAGCTTCGGCTCACATGGTTTTCATTCTGTGACTTTGAAGATCATGCTCTTGTAACTCTCCTTGACGGAAGAACATTGCATCCAGCCTACTTCATCAGAAGCCCATTAGGATGCTCGTGTAATCACCGTCGGCCATTACTGGCTATTATCTTGATGTAACTTTAGGGAGGATTTATTGATTCCATAAAGATCAAGAAGTAAGGTAGTTGTGTGAATGTAATAATCACTAGATATATAAACGTTTTGGTCAATTTGGCATATTAATTATGACTAGTAGGATATCAAGAATAAACGTGTTTTGCTGAGTTCGATAAATGTCTCCGCTCCATCGAACACAGTGTATATTATTTATTGTTGGGTAGTGAACTTTGAAACTTGGCATGCAGCGCACTCTTTGCTTTGAAAGTTCAACTGATTCGTGAATAACATGTCTACAACATTCCTATTAAGCACACATTTTGCAAATCAATATCTTCTGGGTGCACGAATATTTATCCAATTACCGGAGTAAAAGTTGGTTATCGCGTTCATCAAAAAACCGGTTACTTGGGTATAAGATATTAGTGTTGTGCATCATTTAGATTGGTCTTTTTGTGGATAATCCAGAGCGATTGCTAAGGGGGTATTATGCCATGCGATGCATAAGTTCAGCTAAATATTCAGAGCCAACCCGGATAGCTTAGTGTATACGTGCTCAACTCATGCTGGTTCACTGCGGGTCCGAGTTCCAGTGGGTCTTGGGAGGTGTGCTCATTTGATGGTCCCCAAAAGGACTGATGAAATAACTGCACGGTGCTTCCACGGTCTTCACTGATGAGTTCAGCATTCACACTACACGGTAAATCTTGTTACGTAAGTGCATCAGGAAATTCTCAACACAAGAGACATGAGTGTGCCACCTGTCAATTGTCTTGAGGTACCACGGGCAATCCAACACCTACATCAAATGTCACTCCGAATTTATTTGTGAATTTTCAGCCAATATAAACAACGGGGAATTTTTTCCTTCTCCTTGTGTTTGCTTAGGAGCAAACACTGTCCCTAGAGAGCTTTGCATAGCAGTTGATTTGACAAGATGGTCTACTGGATGATATTTGTGCTCCAATCAATGCTGACATCCTTTATCTCAAGCTGAGGAAAAATGGATGCTTTTTCACAAAACGCGTGGACTCGTTTGGTCACTTCGCAATACAAAATGATAGAAAGGCTGTTTGCATAAGATCAAAATCTATTTCATGAGGTTATCTTGGGCATCGCCAATTTAGCTTGTTCACGAGGACAAGTGGAAGATGAATACGGAAAACACTGTTTGCTGTATACCTGAGCAGTGAAATAATTTTAATATTACATTCAGATAACTTTAATAGGTTCTAATGAGGAGTATGATTTCGCATGGGGGGAGTACTGATCCTTAATCGGATTTGCATTCCTTGTGTGAAAAGTCAGGAATGGATAACTTCTCTTCACAGCAAGAACGAAAGAAGCGCAATATCTGTATTATTGTCAGTAAATACAAATACATGGATTATTTATCCTTTATCAGACCAGTATACTGAGTCTACAGTTTGATAAGTTGAACCACGCATACTTGGAACTAGACTGTGTAGGTATTCTCTTGGAATCACCCTGAGATTATTGAATTAGGCAGCATTCGAGTATAACTGAAATTGGGATAACTTTGGAATGGCCATCACATTCATCATCGATCGAATCATGATCGGGGCAAGACGAAAATGGTACAAATCAGGGTTACCGTATTACACGGGGAAACGTAACTGCTACAGACGATAGGATAGATGGAGAAAGATAAATTTTCACACAGCATATTACTGTTGATAACATACTCATACACAGTGAAACATTTTTGTAAACTGAACCTGAATTTGCGTAAAGCGGTTATTCTAGTTCTACAGGTTTTACTACCCGTATGTGTACTACTTTGCAAAATCATCATTCATCCAAAAAGTGGAAGCGTAAAAGAGGACTGTTTTTATCTGACATTCTTAGCCTATCAGTTAATACCCATCGTTATTATGGGTTTTGTTTTGGGCGCCCATGAAGGAGATCGAAATCACGTACCAAACGAACTGTGTTTTAGCTATGTAACGTCATCATAGGTTAGCTACGCTTCCGGTCGCAAAACTCCCATGGAATCCGTATTGCAAAAGTGCATAACAAACCGCTAGTTGAAAATGAAAGCTCATTCTTACTTGGTGCATCCTTGCTATGTTGTTAGGGTTTCAAAAAGGGCAATACCTGGATCCGTTGGTTATTCTAATTCTCAGCGGTTTCTGGAAAACCAATCAATGATCCCTTGGACATTTATTTTTATTTATTATGCCAAACTCGAATAAGGTAAATTAGGATGAAGTTGGATGATTTCAAATTTTGTGGATCATGTCATTGTTTACGGTGTCAGTAAAATTATATCACGTATGTGAACGCGTTTTTCTGATTGTGACTTCATGAATCTGGGGTAAAATCCTTCTTTTTTTAGGGAAGGAGAGGTCGAGTAGAAATTCATGTAAATAACGCATTGATGAACGGAAAAATGCACTGGACTCAACATGAAGTAGAATCGTGGAAAACCTTATCACAAACTGATATTCAATTATTCCATATTTCACTGGAAAATACTCCCCAAATGAAGTACAGTGTTTTTTAAACGCGTCTTCTTTTCATTTTACTTGCTAATCTAACAGAACCCAGTAAATAGGTGATCGCAGAAATCGCTTTATTCGTGTTTACATTTGTACGAGGCAGAACAGTGGTTTGGCCGAACTTGATTTACGGTTCTGCAATGATCAAGTAACAAACAACGGAATGTTTGCCTACGTACTTCTATTTTCTGGAATGCCAAGGTCACTTTCCACCCGTTCCAAGACCCAGACAGTGGAATGTAGAAACACCGAACTCTCAGTGACTCACGTGGACTATCATCCCAAGGTTTCGATATCAAAGGGGGAAACTCCGTTATTACCATGTTTCAGATGATCAAAACGAAAACAAATTTCCAAGAATACGGACGAAGACGATAATCTTTTTACTGCTGCCATCTTCTCAACATGAAATTACCTGGTCAAATGTTTCCGGAGTGTATGGTTGAAAGAAAAGTGTTTCGTTGGTTTGTTTCTTCCTTCAGGTTATTTTCTATCTATCTGGTTTGTGATCGTATAATTTATTTTCGAGATTGATAACAGTTTCAGTTATTCATTATATAACAAACGGACAAAACTTTGGTTCGCTTTATATCCGGAGCAAAGAATCGTGAACTGTCAGTTTTCAAAACGGGAACATTCAGCTTCCAGCGTACGTATTAATGCTATCTCGTGTATTCAGCATTACTGTCTTTTTAAGAAATTCCGCTAAGCTGAATGCACGATTTTGTGCCTAAGTAAATTCTGGCCACGGTGACATTTATGTTGGTCACGCATTGCTGATGTTACACTCAGGAAAACCTGCTTAAAACCTGCATTCTGCATTGTACTAGCGGTCTTGCTTCATACTCGCCTTTTCCACCCTGCTTCACAGCGATGAGGTTTAATGAAAACCTGTTGCTGACAGCACCGAAACTCTACGGTAATCTGATTCCTATCTGATTTATACATGAATAGACCACCACTGCGAAATCGTACATTTAAAACTAGCGTTTTAGTCATTATTTCCTTATAATCATGCTGATCGTCAGTAAGCGTTATGGCTTCGTTCTAGAGAGCTGTTTATTGACAACTCTACAAACATATCACCAATCATACGTGAATAACAGACCAACACGTCTGATAGAGGCTGCTCATGTTTTGTTTATCCCGGAGAACATATTTTTGTGTCAGGGATCTTGTTAGGTATTGTGTGTGATACTTCCTCCCATTTGTTCTTGATAAATACTGAAATGTACGGGATTAAGAGGAGCAAAACGTGGCAGGTAAACGTGAAACATTTCACATGATGAATTCAGTCAAATGCAAAGTTCACGTGATCCAAAATGAGGTCGATAATGCAGACTTTATTTTTAACACAATCAGCATCAACATGCAAATATGGGTCATTCCTATTCAGAAATCGATTGCATCATATGCTTATTGGTTTTCACAGTCATGTATTTGGTTGAACTCTATCACCTAACGTGACATATTTATGAGAATTATTCAGTGCTGCTGCAGTTTGACTGTTGATTTTCGATGGTTTTCTCTATAGCTAAACCCTTATAATTGTGCCATAATTTGTTTTATCCCAGAGCTTGTTCCCATGTCTTCCGATTTCAATTACCTGAATTCGGTCTCTACACAAGTCGGTAAATTATTGTCTGGATTGCCTTACAGATGAAGACTCATACTTCAACCGCTGAAGACCTAGATAAACTTGGGATGTAATTTTATTATTGATCACGTCAACGGATATATATTCGATTACCTCTGTGCATTCCTGATGAATGGCAGGATTGCCTGGTGTAAATATTTCGTATTCTGCATCCATTTAATCCAGTACACCCGCACATGAAAAGAAGTTACGGTTAATCTTTCCTCACAACTCCAAAATGTATCAGGAACATTTCATGTGCTCGAGATGTTTGCTTAGCGAACGACTGTTTTCGCACGAATCGTTTCCCTTATTTTTATTGGCACATCTTCGCACAAGTCTGCAAAGCAAACCGTAGATGATGGGCTGCGGAAGCCATTTGATAAAAATGGACAAGCACACTTTGGTTCTTTGATACTAGACGAAAATCCGCAAGCATCACTTTGGAAATGGTGGTATCGGAATTTTAATCAGCTGATGTTGATCCCATAGTGTTAGGCAGAATAATAAAACGATCACAGATGTTCCATCCGAGACCCTTTCCTGAGCAATCGAACACACGTTTGGAAACATGCTGTTTAGTTGAGCTAAAAGCAAATGGTCGTCAGTTCAGCAAAGAAATGCTGAAGTTATTTGGAAGACTTAAGGGGCAGATCATCCCTCGTTTGCTGTAAGTGCACAAAACGGATAGTGTGTAGTTCTTCCAACAAACACGTGTGGCCATTCTCGAAAGTTCGTAGTACTTCGTGAGGTAAAACGTATCTTTAATTTGATCCATATTCTTGTACAAATATGTATGACGAATGGAAGGTGGTGTTGTTGATGTATGTTTTGCCGTTTATGAATGGCACAAGAAATGCCACTTACTTTTCGAAAGGTCGAGTTTGGAATTCAATTTTTTGTGAACCAAATCAACTCATAAAAAAGCCGCTAAGCGTTTACAATGGATTCAACTGTTTCTAAAAATTGCAACTTTTATTCAAAAACAACATTTCGTGCATAAAATAGTACGGTAAATTTTTGTGAAAACGGCGACCGACGACCTAAGAGAAACGCTGACTGTGAGAACAGGAAACTACGCGCAGATTTTGAATATGCCACGATATTTCTGGTAACATATCATTACCGATATTATCGAGTTCCATGAATGTGATATGGAAAATCGCGCTATCTACAGTTTGACTTGAAAGTGACGGCCATGACATTTGTTAAGATTTTGTCAAACTGGGCTACGCATTCATTTCACCACAAAAGATCAGTCTGATCGCGTTGACATTCGATGGAATATTCTCTCCACTTCGGTTGCTGAATCTATAAAGTTCAACTGGATGAGTCGGGTAGAAAATAGATTTATCTGTGTTTCTCGACTGTCTATCTAATCTACCATTTCTCAGCCTAACTTAAAGTATGTGCTTTGCTCTATTTGTGGATTATTCTAAAACGCTACACTTTCCACAATAGCGTTGCAAACAGTTTAGAGAAAGAAACAGATCAGAGAGATTTTGGACCTTTTTTTTCTTGCATGAATTATCCAACCGAAATCAAAATGTTGATGAGATGATTCGTGATGTGGTTATTCACTAGTGATTACTTTCTGTTCGGAGAATGGCGTGCAGTTCAGTCGTCCGCATCTTGTTTTTAATCCCGAACAACGGTCAGGTTGTTCATTACAGCGGCTGGCAGAAATACTCCGGAATAAGAATGCTCTCACCTGTTGCGCAGTAGGTGGGTTGTTGTGAGTTTCCCCAACTACACGATTCCCCGACTCATACATGTTAGAACTATGGTATATACCGACCGATCGCTTGATAGAAAATGTTCCCATATCCGAGAAATTCTCACGGTTAAGAAGAAAAACGTTTATGTTCTAAAAGTACTGGTCCATGTGCAACACACATTAGGGGGTAAACGAATCAACTGCTCTCTAGGATAACTTCAAGCTAGCCTATTTTGGGGGATACGATTATCAATTGTGTTCAGTAAACTGTTTGTGCTGACTCCTTTTCTAATGCTAGTCAATGCGATTCCGGATTAATTACATTTTGTTTAAGGAATGTTCTTAACGTGGGAATTTCGTTTCGGTCCACCTCAACAGAAATAAATATTCCGTGATCCGGCTAACAAACAAGCAACCCTGACCATGTTTTGAGATGCGTTTAGGACAAACACCAATCTCATTCGTGCTGCCTGAACCGAAATAGCCTTAACGTCCTCGTGTGAAAGCCTTCTGTGGACTTCTGATGAGCGGGAAACATGTTTTCCACAGATCCTCTACTTCCCCGAATAGCTCTCGAGACTGAACAGTGAGCATTTTCATGGTTTTCAACTGCGTCCATTCTGATCAAGTGGTTTTCTGGTCCTATTCTTGATAAGCACCGAAATAATCCATCAAAGAACAGCATCATTCGAAGTGCTACCAACGAATATTGTACAAATAACTGACCAAGAGCTGATTGTTGTGCTACTACCCGAAATCTGATATGATTCTTATAGTTCAATGTTTCTTTGAATCCAGCTGTTTGAAATAGTGGAGGAGGAGGAGGAGGCTGAAAGTTTCCCCCAATTACTAGTGAAATGTAACTGAAATTCTAATGGATACAACTTTTATCTGAATAAGTATCCATAAATGATTGGAACACACTGGAAATTAAGTTCGTTTGACAGTTACCGGATATAGAAATTGGGCTTCATTTCTTGGGGATACCTTATCTTTGATGTCATTTAAATCTCTGTTGCTTTGCTGCCTGCACAATTGTGAGCAGTATGACCAGAATAATTTGTATTTGATGGCTCTCCGTTTCCCCTAAAAGAATCTGAGGCAACTATTCTTGTTTCTTCACACTTGAGAAAGTTTTTTGTAAACTGGTTACCTCACAGTGTAGTTTTTGAAGCAGAAAATAATATGTATAGTAATTTGTTTTCTGACTTAGCAAGCAGATGTCAGGTGTATTGATTTGCCGTATTATACTAGAAAGTACTCCTAGATAGAGGATATCATACCGTCTTCAATAATAATTCGAGCTTATGCCGAACCTTATCAAGCAGCATTACTGATTTCAATGAATTTGGATTGAGCTGAAAGGTAAGGAATGCGAACACGCCTAATGAGCTGATATAAAATGAATCAAGTGAAGAGTTTAAAAACAGCAATGAGAAGTTCTCTTGTAGCCGGTGGAACCAAAGAAAAAATGTTTCACACAAAAGAACAGAACCATTTTCAATATATTAGAACATTTATTTGTATTGTGATCAAAGATGGCTTTAGTTACGGGATTGACGTATCGTTTTTCCTATTATTTGCAAATTGAAGAGAAACGTTCTTTGCTGCAAGTGATTTTGCTTTTGTTATAACCGCGGAAATATATTCAAGAAGTACAATTCTGGATTCGTCTGAAATTAATTTGTTCATTTCTTTGAGATGGAAATTGAGCTTAGCAACGTTCTTAACAATATCTGTTAAACTGAATCAGTCAACTATTCGGTCTCTTGTCTGTTTCCAAGTCTACGTTCTGATACCTTTGTCTTGACTTCAGGTTATTTTGAGATAATTTGCTTATGGTTAGTACTCAACACTTTGTGTTACGGTAGTCTAAGAATTGATTAATGACTTCGTACATGAGAAATCCTAGTATATCTGATCAGATGTTGTCTCAGAACTGCTTGTTTTATTTTCTGCTAGGATGAGAGTATTGGCAATCCCGGAAAATAGTAAGTTGTTGTTCCATGCTTTTGTTCTCGGTATTATTCATCGAGAATAAACTGAATACCTTGTACAAAAATATCACCGAAAGCCTTCAATAAGAAATGCATCATTCTTTTTTTATGAAGAACAGCCATTTACTTCAGCCTGTAGTTTACCAGTCATAAAGCCATGCCAAGTGGCATTGGACCCCTTGTAACTTGATCAAACATTTTACCTGCCCAAAGTGTATTGGAACCTCAACTTCAACAGTGAACCAAATTGTAATTTAACTACCTATAGTAGGGTTGTCATGCAAATGAATGAGTGTCCACAGGTTGAATGCACAGGCACCCTCGGATATGAATTCCCCGTATGATAGACTTGACAAATGTTTAGTTGGTAGAAAACTGTCCAAATGTATCGACCCCAGTGAGATTCGAACCCGAGTGTGGACTTCAGTCCAATATCTTTACCATTCGCCAGCTTGACCGACTCTCGCGGAAACTACACAAGCCTGAATTGTAACATCAAACTAGAATTCTGATACGCTTGCTTCTGTGCACATCGCGAGCGGCGTCAACCTTTCTTTATTGTACTCAGTACACAACTATAGGATACTTAGGGTCAACGCGCGAAACATTCCCATAATCTTTCAGATCCTCCTGTACTGACAAATGAAGGACTATGTTTTACGATCATTTGAACTACTAGCTTAAAGTGGATTCACTTTGATGGCATGGGCTGAGAATGGGGTGCACTTGAGCTTTCGTTTGTAAAACCTCAACGGAAAATTTTTCTATGCATAGATCCTTTTTTCATTTTGTTTTTAAATCGTGTGATCATAGAACACCATCCACGAATGAATGAGACAAACAAAAATATAACGTGAACGGAAGACTATGTGCAGACGAAATTCTAAATGTCTGAATTGATAATTCACTTCCTACGGAGCTCGGGTTGCTTTCGGTTATGAAGACCAGTGCTTTTTATCATACAGTTTATTGTTCTGATGATTTATCTAAGTCCCTTTACAATTTGTGACAAAATGGGAGTTATTTTTGAATAGGAAACTGATCCATATATATCGGGAATTTCATAATTATGTTCCTTATCTCTTCTTGAAGTCGATGTTTCCGGGCCCGATTTTCATGCCAACTGACATTTGTTTCCGTTTGAAGATTATTGATGTTCATGGAAAAGTGTCGGCCCTACTCAGAATTTCTAAGTCTTTCGACCTACTCGACACACACATGCGCAACCTGTTTGACTATCCACAGACTTTCTGATCACAGCCTCAGTTCATTTTGGGTGTATTCGACTCCATCCATCCGATCGGTTTCCACTCTTGAGCAAAATGCTGCTGCCACCCCTCCCGTCTTTATATGCATCACGTGTTAACCTTTGACACATTTTCGTTTATCTGCGTGTGATCAGATTCGTTGGTATTTGATCAAATAAATTGTAATTTTGCGAACAGTCAGTGGCTGTCTTGTACGCAATTTGGACACATCCGTAGGTGGCTTAGTGAGCCTTTTACATATATTTATTTTTCCTCATCATCCTTGATAGACAAACACAGAACATAATTGATCATACTTCGACAGTGCACATGATCATACCTGAACAGCTCATGATAGAATACTATCCCAAGAACTAGTGGAAATTTACCCTGTATGACAAAACTACTTGCATGTTGTTGGTTATTTCATGGTCTCCCCTACCTTAGCCTCCAACATGGAAGATGTAAATAAGCAATCAAGAATGCGTTAAGCAAGCCAAAGATATTTCTCACTCGAAACAGTATGACTTGTATTGAATGTATTGTGGGAAGTGCAGTTTAATGAGATTTGATTGTAATTGGGAAATAATCAATGCTCCAAATCACGAAACTCAGTATTCAGATGGCACAACGCTCGCATAAATAAATACAAAACAAAGAGATGCGGAGATCAGGGAAGTATTGAGTGAAATGTGCATGTTACCAATAGAGATTTACCTAGGAACAACGCAAACGTGACAGAGACAACCAAACAGAATTTGATGCATTGGAGTGGTATGTATGTGGTTTGTGGTCTGTCCTGGAAAACGAAAGACAGTCGGTATAGGGAGGTGAACGGTAGAATACCTAACTGAGTGTGCATGCATATAGGGAAAACGCACCAGAACATCCGATTCACTATGCAAAAAACAGTGGGAAATTTGATTGAAAATACGAGTCTGAGATGATTTGGCCTCAGGGGCATTTCATCTTTACTTCAGTTGACTGGTTGGTGTTCTTTCGTGAGCTCACACAGTTGTCTTGTAGTGCAACTGACGTAGCTTGTACTACTGGTGCCAGCAAAACGGTTATTTCAATGAGCGTTACTGTGTATTTCCTCTTCTAAAGTAGAACCGGCAGACAGATGAATAAGAAATGAAGTTCAGCACTGAAATGCGCTAATCTGACTGTAGTTTGAGGCTGCTTACTTGCCATATTTGTGATGATGTCTCTTGATCAGAATAGCAAACAAGTTGACCTTATTATTGACTGCGCAAAGGCTTTATTCCCTATCATTGCTTGTCGTGCTTGAGTTGATAACACTTTCGGGGTACGAGCCCCTAAGAAAAGTTTGTTTTACCTTTATAAATTCCCAAGCGAATATATCTATAATGCATAGCTTAATGGCTCTACCTGTAAAACACTCGATATGGGTCTTATATTCAGGTTTATTGAAAGGAAGCTTTTAAAGTGTATAATATTGACTTGTCAACATTTCTTTGTGATGGATGACCAACTGTTGTGAACCATCCAGGTAACGTTATAAGAATACATCCGGTAGTTGCGGGCCATCTGCGGATTACTTTTGCTGTGTGAACAACTCCTCATTGCAAGTTTAATTACATTTGCGTGTCCATGATAGCATCAGATACATGTGTGTTTCTGTAGTTCTTAATCATCATTTTCCCGTTAATAATTACGGGACCAAAATGTTTCTTATAGATACTATTTGGCCTTTTACAAGTAGGATATATTTTTAACGGATTTTTGTTTAGCTGTGTGTGAAACATTTACCGTTACGTCAAGGTGCTCTCCATCATGGCTCTTCATTATTTTAGAAAAATACACTGAAAATTCAAATTCGTTTTCGAAACTCTTCGTCAGAAATACATAGGTTCTAATAAGTCGTGCTTGAGCCCCAGATTTCAATCATCTGGTTTCGGATTGATTTCGCCGTTCAAAAACGATCGTTCGAATTGTATTTTTCGGTTCCATTTACGGGATGAAATGCATTACCCATCAGTCGTATCTATGCCGATGGTTTAAATGTTGGCAAGCTCATCACGTCCCCAAGGTCTGGTGTGGACTCTAATGGAATATTAAATGAACAGCGTGAAATAAGAGTCCCTATAACAACCGTAACTAGTTTTTTTTATAGTAGCACGATGGATTAGACGCGTATCAAAATGGGATACAATTTTCGCATCCACTCTGATAGAGTTTTCTTTTTCCACTACCCACATATATAACTTGGTCTTTATCGCTCCCTCGCTTTCTCTGTAACTGTTTCTGCACCACCATCAAAAAGCGTGCATGTTCCCCGCATCTGAAGCGGTCTTGCATAGAATATTATTTACCGGTATGTGCCTGCAGGTTTGGCTGCTTGCATGTATACTGGATTCATCATGACTTGGGAGTTTCCGTTAGTAAATTGAACTTATCGACCGGTGAAGGTCAAGCGGTTTAGTGCTTCTGGTTTCCACTTCGGAGGGCAGAGGTTCGAACCTCGTCCCTGCTGGTGGACTGGGAAGCACTGAAGCCTTAGCTCGTTAGGAAGCCCAAATAAAAAGTGGCTTGGATGGTTCTCCCCTCAAATTTTCGGGGTCACGTTACAGGTCATCCCCGATGGTGCAGTGAGCCGGTACGACTCTTCGCACACGTAAGTACTCATGTAGGTGATAACGTTTATGTGAGTAATACCTTGAGTAATAATAATGGTAGCTAAGTGTCCGATGAAATCGGAAAGTTTAGTTTTACTGCCACAATGACAGCAGCGTTTTGTAATTCCCAAAATACTCTGAAATTACTTCCGTACGTCTACACAACAAAGTACAACTATAATCCCCTTATAGGTTGTTGATAGTAAGAATTGTATATAGTTTTTCCCAACACTAGGGTCGGCATTGAAACTCATTCAAACAAACGATAAACATGTATTCAAAACAAAAGTTGCAACAAAAGTGGGTTACGTAGACACAGCATTACGCACATGAAATAAGTAATTGTCACAAAGTCGTTCGTTTTCAAAGAGGAATTATCGGCGAGAATAGCCTCCTGAATTTTGACCATGGTGTACTTTTAGCTTAAGTCGAGCTTCGAGCAAGAGCAGATCAGGACACGTTTCTGACCGCGCAACCACTGGGTGAACCGGTAGCCTGAAATATTTCTTTTTTCCATCTCACTACCGCGCCTGAAGTATTGTACGTTTATGCAGCTCTGTATCCCTGTGACTCAAGGATATGACAATCCTCATTCATAAAGGATAGTGGAATGGACCTTTGGTATTTCGGACGTATGTCTGTTCCATGGCACGGGTGCGTTAGTATGAAGTAGAAGAAAACGTCCCACTGAAAAACAGTTGATTGAAGAACATAGGCAGCTACCTGTTTCCACTGTTAAACGGGGAATTGTGGTCCTCGTGTGATTTCAGGCACCAAATAACACTCCATGGAATTATTCTGTCCACTGTATTAACCGAATTACATAATGCAATCTTGAGCATCAGTGTCACGATTATTACTATTATTCATTGCTTGTCTGCAATACTGATTCTGTCCACTTTGTGAACCGAATAACGTCATGCAATTGTGAGCTTCAGTGTCAGTAATGACGTCTTTTGTTGCTTATCCGCAGTACTTACTGCGTTTCCCCGAAATTGAGACCATGTATGACATTGATTTCCACTGAAAAAATTGCATTGGGGATTATTTTGAAGAAAAGTCTCATTCTCATACATAGAAATCAACTTTTATTTATGCACAGATTTTCACGAATACTCAAATGCAGTGACTTCGTCGTCCCACAAATTGCCGTTCTTAATCTATAAATCCTGAATTCAGGCCAGAGTTTCTTGAGAATTTCCGACTGTGTACAACCATTGGTCCCATTCTATCGTGTCCAGCAATTAAGCTTTTCCGTAAATGGGCATTCACTGTTGATGTAGCCTGCTCGTAGTGCATGGGTGA
Source organism: Fasciola hepatica (assembly GCA_948099385.1). NCBI lineage: Eukaryota > Metazoa > Platyhelminthes > Trematoda > Plagiorchiida > Fasciolidae > Fasciola > Fasciola hepatica. Next base: position 522,947 of record CANUEZ040000126.1, on the reverse strand, counting down.
TACACTTGTCAGTAATTTTACCTCATGAATTTTCCACCCAGTTCACGGCCTTCTCCCAACCAGGTTTCCCAAAGTTTCCACGCTGATTTCCATTCACTCCATTTTCAATGTTGTCGTTGCCTTACGTGCTCAAAAGGTCCTTAAATTTGTATTTATTGCAAAACCAGGAGTCTGGAGATGTGAGGTCATTCCTTCGGGAAACATTCATGTCATTAGCTGTTTGGGATTCTGGATGAATTTCAGACTCACGGAACTCATTGATCAAATGGGATAATAAGAAGTGGTGCTAAACTGATCAACTTCCTTATAACTGCTTATATGCGCCGGGCTTTTCGATTGCAGGAGAACAAATACCTGAGACACGTTCAGTCCTTTCTCTCTGGCCCTTGGATATGGGTAGATGCAGGGCTCTGGTCCCGTTCAAACAATCTGCCGAACACAGGTAACAGGTGTACATTGGTAACCAGTTGTCGAAATGTAGAGTGATGGTACATCGGCCTGATCAAATATCTTCTAGTGTCCCAGGCCCATAAACACTGCTGTTTCATCCACTACAGTCACAGTGAAGACCTTCTATTTGGAAAAGTCTATGCAATAACCCAACGACTTGAGTGCAAATGCAAGTTTGTTAACCTCATTATGTTTTAGTTTTGTACAGTTTTGTCGATTTTCTTGGAGCCAGTTCACGCCACTGAAGGAAGCCGTTGAGTCAGTTCAGTTATGCTTTGAATTTTCTTGGTGTAGTCTCGGAATGTGTTGCCGTTGCAAAACAGAATGCTTCACTATCAGCCCTTAGCAAAACCAGCGTCTCTCTTTTCTTGGCAGCAAGCCTTTCACAGATGCTATCTTCTAGTTAAGAAAAAAATGATTGTCTACCTGATCCACACCTGAACTTCCTTGCACTTCAGCCTTCTACTTGTAGACTGAGGTCATCATAATCTGCTCTCTATGATCGCACTTTTCGGAAGTCAGGCTTATTCTGTTTGCCGAAAACCATGAGATTTTTGCCCCGGGGTTCTTCGAAAATTTCTTCCTGGTAATCGACTGGACAGCCCTTGCATTTGAACTCTTTCCGACAAGAACGAAGGAAAACTGCGAGTGTCAGAATCCTGTTTATTTATTTAGCCGAGTGAACTGTTGAAACACGATCCTTATTCGTTCGTTATCAAGCGTGGATCAGTTCCCCGTGCTCTCCGACTGACCAAAGGACAATCAAGGGCGCCAGGCTTGACTTTTCGTTCAGCGCAAAAATTTGTAGGTCGCATTTATTGCAAAATGGATCTAACAAAAGGTAACAGATTGCTTTTGGTCAGGTGGAACTCTTCCAGTCACCTTTTGTTCGGTCCTTCTTTCAATAAGTGAAGCCCGTAAAATATTTGCCTCGAGCAACCACTGGTCTGGAGTACTTAGTTAACGAACTAGTCAAAACAAATCTGTCCAGCTCTACTGCAACTGTTGCGCGGACGAAGCGGTGAGCTAAAAGGCTTACGAACTACCATTATATTTCGCGGTTGAAGAATGTTTCGGTGAAGCGAATTGCAAGTGCCACTCAGTGGGACTGTGTTGATTGCTGTGGTTTTACAATACGCACTAATGTACTTGTCCATTATTTAATCACCCGGTGGCTCGTTGTCTACGTGGCGATTACTATCCGGGTAGGGATAACACTAATAAAATAATGGAAACTCTAGCAATCGTTTACTATTTGGGTAAGTCATATTATCGGAGAAAAGCGGAAGTCAACAGTTTAGTTATTTCGAATAATAACAGTACCAGCTTTCTTAAGTTTTCAAAATTATTGTACTGATACGACGTCTTCAGTTCACAGGTGACGGTTTTTATACTGCGTTACCGCTACAGGTTGTGATTTTGGGTTTTAGTTTTTGGTTATCCCCACTGTGGCACCCGACAAGCAACTCAAATCAATGGCCCTGCAATTAAGAGTCAAGTAAACTGAGTCGATGAACTATTAGAACATCATAATTACAGTCATGGGTTGGAGCATCAAGTTGGGCGCCTCTTTTGTGTTGTTCGCTTGTCTGGGCCATCCTAGCTCTCCTTCCCAACCACTTTGTATTCCGTGACTTCTACTGCCGTCTCACACGGACACTGCCCACGTAATTAGTTGGATTTTTTCACCTCGGTCATGAAATTACCCACCCTTTTGTTTATTGTGCGAACACGATCTCAACCCTGCCTGCTTTCAATGACTATTCCTTTCTATGCATGATTTGCTCTTCCATGATCGGTATTTACATGGAGGTTGGATTGCCCATTTCATTATATATAGAAAACACGAATAGCAAACAAGCTCCTTTTCGGTAACATCATCCTCGGGGCTAATACAGTTACATTTATAGGTTAGAAATGCATACATTATGAACAACAATCATGCTGAAACGTCACTCGAGAAACCAACTAGACACCTTACGAATGAACATAACTCAGTTTGAACGAAACAGTGCGCAGCACAGACACATTCTCGACCAACTAGACGAGGAACAAAGAACCAGATTCGAACAGTTTGCCAAGGACGTGATCGCAAAACGTGGTAGTAAGAAACTCGCCGAACTACAGGACACGCTAAACGAGACAAAACCAAGAACAAACCTGCCGATTGATCCAGAACGGTATGTGCATAACTTTTCCCGTTTGTTTATGGATAAACCAAAAATGGGAACATTATCACCAGGACTGAATTTCTGTTGTCCTACTTCTAAGAGCGATCAGTTAGACGTGGAGATGCAGTTTGAAAACTTACATGCTCAAACCTACTCCTTGACAGCGACATCACAGCAAGCGACCGATGATTTTAAAACTACCCTAGTTGACTGCTCGCATCAATATCGTCGAACCCGAAGGAACAGTAGAAGTATTCTTAATAATCAACATAGAGATGCACTGAGAAAGTTAGGGAATAACAATGACATCGTCATCTCGAAACCAGACAAAGGATCCGGGGTTGTCCCTATGGACCGTAGAGATTATATCGCTAAGATGAATGATGTACTAAAGGATCCGAGAAAGTTCAAGGAACCAGAAGGAGAAAAGGACAAAACTGGAATAGAGGAGGAGCAACTAACCAAAGCTCTTAAGTCACTAATAGAGCTCAATGTTATCTCCCGTACAACACTAGAACAGCTAAGACCAACTGGTACCAATATTTCTCGACTTAACGGGTTACCAAACGTTCACAAATTAGGACTACCATTGAGACCGGTACTCGACATGAGTGCATCCCCGTATCACTCTGTTGCCCGATAGCTTGTAGATGCACTTGAACCGGTTCGCCGAAAGATTGCCCGCTACAGCCTAAAAGACACCTTTCAATTCATAGAACTGATCAGCGAGCGACATGCTGAAGTACCAACGATGGCCTCTTTGGATGTGATATCTTTGTTTACCAACGTACCGCTTCTGGAAACGATCAATTTTTGTGCGATTTCATCGTAGAAAACGATTTCAATATCGGTATTCCAGTAATCAGTCTGAAGGAACTACTTTTAAGATGCACTTTCAATATACAGTTTACCTTCAACGGAGAATTATACCGCCAGACCGATGGAGTAGCTATGGGGTCATCTCTAGGCCCCTTACTTGCTGATATATTCATGGCTAAGCTAGAAAAAGGGAAAATTAGCGATACAATAGAAAGTCTACTCATCTACTGTCGATATGTAGATGATACTTCTCTCCTAACTGACAGTCATACACGGCTGGAGTCATTGGTGGAGGAGTTCAACCAGGCACACAGTGCGGTTGATTTTACGTCGGAAGTAGAAGAAAGGAACACTTTCCACTATATAGATGTGCTTCTTTTAAGAGCTGGCGATGGCAAACTGCTCCGTTACGTATATCGCTAGCCAACGTGAACAGGCCAGTACACCAATTGATCCAGCTTTGTACCAATCGGAAGTAAACGTAACCTTATCCGCTCACTCACAGCCCGTGTGCGAACGACTTGCTCCAATGAGACGGTGAGTGAAGAATTAGACATTTTGAAGCAAACGCTATTCGATAACGGATACACCGAGCGCTTCATTCTAAAGAATATAGCAGGAAGGGCAACGAGACGAGTGTTAGTGACCGTGAAGAAGAAAGACTTATACATTCATCTCCCTTTCAAAGGAGATGACAAAAGCGAATTACTGATAAGACGCTTGGAAAAGGCAATCGCTCGCACCTTTCCCGCTGCCACACTGCGTGCCCACTTCACCAGCAGACCAGTGATCTCGACGAATTTAAAAGACAAGTTACCTGTCTTCACCACATCCATGCTAACCTATTCGTTTGTTTGCTCATGTTCGGCAAGCTATATAGGTAGAACGACACGGCAACTATCACAAAGTATCAAAGAGCACAAACCAACTTGGCTGTCGACGGGAAACAGAAAATCCATCACCAGCGCGATTGTGGCGCACCTTATGGATACTGGACATCACGTAAACGACGACGCGTTTAAAATAGTCTACAGAGTCCCTACGAACGCGCCGAAAGCCGCTCAAAAACAACATCTAGCAACGGCAAAGGCTGTGGCGATCAGATTATTCAATCCATCGCTTTGTTCTCAGAAACGTTTCGTTAAGGCACTCAAACTACCCTGGCCGCGATCTGAGACCGACCCTGGAGCTCAATGTGACTCATACGTTGACCCTCTGGTTGAAACCGGAAATGGATAATCCCCGAAACCCTCGTTCATTGTTTCACGGGCCCCTTTCCCAACCACGAAACAACAACATTTCCCCTTCCATCCTTCCTAACTACGCAACACCAATTTTGATGACCATCCAATCACACTTTAGCACACAGACGTTGTTCATAATTTATGAATTTCTAGCCTATAAATGTAACTGTATTAGCCACGAGGATGATGTTACCGAAAACGAGCTTGTTCGCTATTCGTGTTTCCTATATATAATGAAATGGGATTATTTATAATTCCGATTCCGTAACGAATTTGACAACAGACGTCAACAGTACAACACGGAACTATTTATCCCGTAGGTAGTATATTGTTTTATCTGAATGACAGAACAAAATTTCCCCCGTAGCAAACAACCAGCTTCGCTGTTCTCGCCCCTCATGTGATATGCGTACTCGGTAGTCTGCTATCGATTGATCCTTATACTTGAGTTCTTCACATTAGGTTCATTCTTTTATTCTTATTTGATTCGTGAGATGTTTGCATCCAGCACGTACTTCAGAGGACAAAACCTGGGACCACCTGTCCTCGTTCTCAAGTTTACCATTGGCTAACCGACGAAAAAGCTTCCGAAGAACCCTTGTGTTTCTAAAAATGGACTTTCCCTTCATGCAACTTTCTTGCTGTTCAATCGCACAATTTATTGTCGAGACGATTCCAGTGCATCTCCAAGGGTTTCTGATGCAGAAATGCACACTGTTCAAGTAAGATTAAGTTGTGAAACAGATTTGCGAAATAGTTGCCAAGTTAAAGAAGCGGATATGTGCTGGTCTTCCAGCTGCCACAATGGTGGTTTTCAGCTTCGGGTTACCATGGCTTCACCAAGTTTGCGCCTGATTGTACTGTCCAACTTTCAGGGTTAGGGAAAAACATTCTCCTGGTCAAAGTGATAACGCTTTGTTAACAAGTTTCCTAACTGCACCTACACTGATTTATGATGAAAGGGGTACGAGTTCTGCAACTAATATTACCATTGATTGCTAAACGTTCTCGATCGGTTGCTTTGAAGCAGACTTCACAAATCCCCGTTGGTTCAGTCTCCATCACAGAGAACACCCGACTTCCAATGCTCCCGATCACTTCCCAATTTTGCGTCAGTTCAAAAGTCGCTGCTCATATATATATATATATATATATATATATATATATATATATATATATATATATATATATAATCGTTTAGTGTTTCCGTGGTTGAGGATCACGTTTATTGTACCCTTGTCACTTTTTCATTACTTCGCTCATTTTAGTTTTCTACATGCAAGCTTTTTATCACCAAACTTTTGAAAACCCAGAAAGTGCTGCATTTCCGGTAATAAATCATTCTGAAAGTCAACAACAGAACCGTTCCCAGAATGAAGTGGTATTGGCAAAACATCAAAGTTACGAAACCCCCAAAAAATAATATCACGTCGTTTCACTGTAAATGACACCAGTGCCGTGATAGACTTACGAAGGATTGATATGTGAATAGTAAAGAGAGGGTTTACTATGCTCCAACAAATAAGTAGTTTTCTGAGTGCTGGTCACATGAGTACGTATCCGTCCGCATAGAATTTAATAAACCTTGTGATTTAATGATTAGACGAGAGTGAAATCAATTTATCCTCAAAAGCGTTTCAGTGTCTGTCATACAGCCATCCATCAGTCATCTCTTGTTTGCTGATCAATAGCCGCGTCTCCTTCAAATTGGATGTGATCGTGTACAATCGGTTCAATGTATGATCTGGACTCAAACGAACGCTATCTGGAAGTAAACACAGCTATTTTCGTCCTATGAGATGAAGGGGGGAAAACGTTTTACCTGTTTTTTCCTACTGAAGGGTACTCAGCAGAAATCAACCATATTTACAGGCAACAAAACTTCCCGGGCTTGCCGAAGTAATTCTGTCTTCCCCATGAAATCAGTGATTACCAAAGCGTGGAGTAAGTGAACCGAGTAAATTTGTGAACTTTTGCTTGTTAACGGCCTAGCACACTCTCGTGGTTCTGATTGGGGGAGCCTTCGCGGTTGAAACTGTTATAACTGTTATAACTAGTGCTGTTTTGAAGATGATGGAAGAATATTCGCGGAAAGCACCATAGGTGCCTTCTATCCGGTCATTTCACAGAATACACCTGGATTTCCGAGTGAAATCAAGCGAACTAGTGCCGCAATATAAGGAGTTTGACCAAGTGAACAACGGCAAATACCAAGTTTAGCGTCATCCGTTTGGGGATTTTTAGTGATAGTTGGATTGTAAACAACCGTACAGTAGTGGTTCATGAAGGAAAATGTTTGTCAAAATTTAAACACAATTTCAAAGCAAATAAAATGGAGTGTTCCTTTTTATGACCTGCTCTAGAAAGTGCTGCTGTGGAGGAATAAACGCATGGAAGTGTTATTGCTCATGGATATAAGTCACCTACTCTTATTATAGTTTTCCCAGTTTTTCATCAATATATTGAAGCCGTTTTATTTTTGTATGGCTGACTATCCTTCGGACTCCACCTTACACGCACAAACCCCTGGTCATCCGACCAATCTGCACTCGGAAGCACCAGACCTGAGTTTTCGCTCTTTTTAGAGTTAATCAGTGGTGCACATCCTCTGCCACACCCAGGGTTAGAACCCGGGCCCTTTCACCTCGAAGGCGTGCGTGTTACCACTGTGCCACCCCGCTCCCGTCCGGGCTGATCCGAATTGCCGAGGTGAGCTTGTTCAGATGTCGACCTCTAGGGCTTGATCTTTAGAACTTGCGTTATCCAACAGTATCGGGTTACCTATATGTATGCCCAAACAGAAAGCTTTGTACATTATAATTAACTTAGACAGTCTTGAAGTAAGAACGCAGTCATCATATTCACCATTCGCCAAAAAACGTGCTCCTCCCTCGGAAGCGCTACATATTCGTGGAATCCTTTGCTGTTGGTAGAATAGTGTGATGGTTCTCAAACGGTCGGCCATCAGTATACGGTTGAGCCATCTTTGGATGATGTTACAAAGTATGTCAGTCGACTCATACTTGCTATCAATCGTTCGATAGTACCTTGTGGTGTACATTCCTTTTCCTCCCTAAACGTTGTCTCCAACTACTGCAGAGATATGAATAAGGAAAATAGTGACTCGTCGATCTAAATGATGGATTTCCATTGCTGAGCTGATGGATCCTTCTGCTTTTTGCCCGTCTTGGAATGTCAAATTATTTGGTGATCACATTGTGTGACTTCCCTGATTTCCACCTTTCAATAACACTCCGAACAACTTTCCACCTCGTGAGTGTCAAAAGGACTTAAAAGAACGGATAGACATTTGGGCTGGCAGGCTGGAATGTACACATAAGCGGGTATGTTTGACCTTTATAATACAAAACTCAAGCAGAGCTTGACGTAAAAGTACAATAGTGTAAGTTTTGTTTGAAATATTCTGAACTGACGGTATGAAGCCTCAAATCCATAGTTAATTCGTGGAGAGAGGGGCCTGGATTCGGCGTATAGTACACGAAATGCTATTTAAAGGAACATTTATATCTGCAATAACTTTGAACCAAATCACTGAGGCCAACCAAATTTGGCATACTGATGTGTCAACTCAGTACTGTAACACACAAGTTTGAAGCATAGAACAGACAGATCGATTTGCGCGGAAAATATGCCTAACAGGGTGCTAAATGCAATTAAACCCACTCGTGAACAGCTCAGCGACGAGTCGAAATGATGGCAGACGCAACGACCTTCGTCGTTAATGACCCATGTTAGACACTGAGGGATGTTATTAATCTTCGCTCACTTAACACGTGATTCATGAACGAATTTAACTGAAGCTATGCATTATGATTTGTAATAGAGACCTCTGTTGTCAAACCAGAGGGTTGAAGCTATGTTCAGTACATTGTGGGTTGAAACAAGGAACAAAACTTGCACAGAACCAACAAGGAACGAGGGTACACCAGGTTTCCAAAACAATTTACAGATCAACAATAGCTATTTGCAACTTTTGAAAGATTTCGATCTCTATGTTAGTGGACACGAAATTCGAAGGAAAATCTCCGAGCAGGGTGCGAAGACACTCTTGAGGGTTACTTCAAGCGATCAAGAGAGTGTATGAAAACAAAAAAGATTCTTGTCACTGAGTTGAATTGTTTGGCATGTAGAACAACTCCAGTCTGGACTACATCTGCAGTACAGAAATATGAACTCACCACCTTGGATGACTGAAAGTCATTTTCAAAGTAGAGAGGAATGTCCCGGAAATCACATCAACTGAAATGCTAGTTGGAATGATGTGATAATTGGCAACGGGCAACATTTTATTTTCGACTGCTGTCATGAAGTTACATACCAATGAACGACTTCGGGGAAAAAAATGAATCTCAATTGTCGAGCGTTCGATGATACAGCTCTCAAGAAAAGAAATCTCAGGTATCATTCATAAAAGGGAAGCAGACGGATAGCTCATACACCAGGAAGTTTAAAGGTTTTTGCTCCCGAAGAGCCCGGAAAAACAGCAAGGACAATGAAGTTTCGCATGACAACGTGGTCATAAATACAGCCTGTAGACCGAAGACTATGAACTGGCCTGTCTACAGTTTAGGCTTCAACCTGACGACGTCTGGAGTCTATTAACGAGGAGCGGATGCAAGAGTCGTTGACCTGTTGAATGATTTGACTCCCACCGCGGTCGATGAATAGACAACAAAGAACATGAGATCACATGGAACATAATCGGAAGCATGCCCTAATATTGTTTTCCAGTCTCGAACAATAAACGTCACGGTATTTGTAACCAGCTGATAATTTTCACCATTTGTTCAGGGGAGGGTGTAACAGCATTTCACACCTTTTGAGGAACATTTTCCAGGATAAATCGATACGTCTGTTCTGTGCTATAAACCTCTGCGTAAAATTAGCACATTCTTGAGTTGACGTAGCAACAAGCCGAATGCGGTTTATCCTAAATGGATTGGTTTAAAGTTATTGTAGAAAATTAAGGTGGATTTAATAACTTTTCTTGCCCCATTTCCATTTACTTATCGGGACATTAGCATTTATAAATGCTAGATTCCAAATTTTACACACGTATTCCCTACAGACTATAGATATACACAATGTTTGTTGTGAATATCCTTTTGTTGCCGACTCGTGATATCGTTGGATCAGGTGGGCAATAGAAATAAAATTATTGACAGAACCGCGTTGTTCAACCAAGTGCACTCTTGAAAATTAGATGAAATCGACTGTTAGGATAACGCTTTCTGCAAAAGAGGGGGGAGTTGAAGAATTAATTTTATTCTTTTTTTGAACTCATAAGATGCGATCGCAACGAATGAATTCTTCTACGAAATGAAACAAGCATGTATCTGTTCAGATTTTTACTTATGCTTTGCAGTTCATCAAGCAACAAGTTTTCACGTAGTGAAAATCTTTTAATTTTCGTTCTTCAGTATGAGTTAGTCACCTTTGGATTGCTCTGAACGAGGTATCTGCCGAACGGAGAATGAACCCATTTACAACAAAGATCACCTACAACAGTAGCTCTTATAAGGAGAATCTATTGCTTGGAAAACCCATCCACCAAAATGTCTTAGTAACAACAAAAGATACATAAAAATCTGGTAGTTTAAGTTAAGCATTCGTTTCGTTAAAACATACACCAGCAGTTTTTCAACTATTTCAAGGAAAGTATCCTTTTTAAACTCACTTTATGAGAAGAAGACGATAGTTGATTACTAACTATGGTACAAGAAGAACGTTGGCAATCCTAGTCTACCCAAAGAAAGAATCTTCTTTGGCACTGAAATTCCGCTTCTTATTGACGAATCAAAGAGCACAAAGAGTCACTTTGCACCATGGCATCTTTCGACAAATCATTTGTTTTACGAATGACTGCACTTTGCAGTACAGGTTGTGATTAGCTCACTGGTAAGGGAAATGAGAAGATTAGAGTCCGAAAGATGCTTATCCCATGGGTATCGAATAAGACACATCCATTTTTTCCGCTACTGGGCTGTGCTTAAAGAAGTGTCGTCTTATCGGTGGACTTTATCGGTAGTACTAGGAACGAGACACCTTTTATTTCGTCGTCAGGGTTATTTTCGAATTATAACGGCTGGCGTTTTTCGAATAAATGAGTGTGTTGCGAGCTAATGCGTAGCAAGATTATTCAAAAGAGATTAGCTACCTCTTGAGCTTCCTGACATTTATGCCTTCATCCACAACTTATCTTCAATCTCACAGGAATACGGAAAGTTAAATGATTATTTTTGTTGTCATCGATTATTTTTCACCCGAATAAAACGTATAATATAAGTTCGGCACTCAAATGAAAGAGATTTCGGAACACGTTAACTTAACAGCTGAATATGGTGCATGTAATATACCTCAAAAGACCACTGCATTTTTCGGAATCGTTGAACAGAATGCCAAATACTAAGCTGACACACATCGCCTGCTATGGACAAAATAATACTTATTGACTGAAGCACACTTTTGTATGAACCAGCCTATTCGTTGCTTCCTTGTGGATCATTACCGGGTAATTTTCCCTCGATTGTTCTATTCCCAGTGGACCTGTGGATTTTATTTCCAAACTTGGATGCTTGTTTATTTCTCCTTTGGGCTAGGTGCTCAAAAGATAAAGCCTATTCACAAAACGTATTTTTTCCTTATTGACAATAGGGTGTTATGCCTCAGAAACTGGTAATTCGGCAGTTCTCTTGTGCACCTTCTCTGGCTAAGGAGTGGGGTCGAATTACTTCAAGCTGAACTAAGCGCATCTTGTTTGCTGATGGTTGTAATTCATTATCATATTGTTCTTATGACTGTCAACAAACTTATACTTGTTTTGACCACGAAGTACCCTACGGCGATTAAGGAAACACAGCTAGTGTGTATGGATGATACTTTTCTGTTCTCTAGTAGGTGTTTTTTTCTTCCAGGGCTATTGATCCATCCAGGGAAGAACTAACCCAAACATGAATTGTTAACTTTTTGTAATAAAGAATGCTTTGCATCAGGCGGGCTGAGTTCAGTAATTCCACAAGCCCAGTGGTATTCATCATCTTGTCAGTTAGTCCAAACCGTCTGAGAAGAGTCACTCGAGGTTATCCAAGTATCACGTTTATTGTCAACCCGTACGTGAATTAAAACAAGGCATTTCTGTGGAAGGAGTTCTAACCACTGTATCCTCCAGAATACTAAGAATCACCTTGCAGTATTTGTTTCCAATAGATTTTCCGTCATCATCGGTTTTTAAGGATAGTTTACAAAATGACTTAGATACCGATGCACGGTCCACTTTTATAAGCCATAAAAAGCTCACAGGTGATCAATTCCAGAGTCAGCATATGGTGTACACACTTTTTCACAACTTTTCCTTTTCCTAAGCCTAATCAAAGACTTTTATTTTGCACCCAAAACTGACACAAATTTTATCACAATTATTTTGCGATTGGCCAGCTTAACTAGTAAAAAGGTGGAAGGAGATTTTAACGAGATCTGCCTGTGGCATCCAGTATCATTGCAGAGTGAAAAAGAGAAAATTCTTCAACAGTTGGATAATCGTCCTTCATGAGATGTTTTCTTACAAACGTTCTGTGCGCCACCTGGGCAAGTTTCATGTTTCAGCAACCGTCGGTCTGGTTGCTGTCAAACCCAGTGCGTCGGCTGACTTTTGGAACGCTAACTAAGTACACGGATCATATGAAAAATTTAGATCGTGAGCAGCTACAGACTCATTGTAGCGTATTAAGAAGCTGGTCATCCTAGCTTAAAAAAGGTTTTCCCAGCTTATAGTGCTTTCCAGTTAAAACCAATAGAAACGTTACGGGCAATTCGCAACTTACAGTGAAGAAAACGTTAATTCGTTGGGGACATTTCAAGATACGGAGGTTCAATCCGTGTTCGAATCATGAAGTCATATAACTAAAACAATTAGTGCCCAATTTATTTGCAAGTACAAATGTACTCGTCATTTTAAGACATTAAATTTGAATGAGAACATTTTTCTGCTTCAAAGAAAATAGTAAAAACCAGGTTGCTCTTCCTATGCTCATGTGGACAATAAAAGCCAAGAATAAATGTGATTAAAATCAAACATATGGGATGCCGAAACATGACGAAGTAAACCTCATTTATTGTGAGTAGTACGTTGTCGTATCTCGATGACAAGACAAAATTTCCCCAGAATCACACATCCGCTTATCCGGCACGCACACTTGATAGTCTCCTACCTAATGATCCATATACAATAGCACTGCACATTAGGTTCATCACTTTATTCTCATCTGAATTTTATGGAGCGTGCACGGACGAGGAGTCTATTTTTAGAGCCATATGGTAATTCTTACAAATTTATTTCGCTCGATGACAGGGCTAACCTTTACAACAAGAACCCATGGTCCCACCTATCGACTTGCGATGTGAGTAATTTGGTACTACATGCCAGTCACTTCTAAGACTGGAAGAAACCCCGCAGTTGGTTTCCGTCAAAACTGAGAGTTTCAGCTGAACGGAGGCTGTATTACGTGGAGGACAAAACCCCCTGCGTCATGATTGAAAGATCCGTATACTTTATCATTAAATAAGTAATCATGCAGTGTGAGCGCTTAAACCATTGAAAACCATGAAAACACCGTACAGCCTTTAGGACTTGTCAGCAATGCACATCCACGGAGTCCCGAAGAGGACGTGAATCCGCGATGAACGATTATGAGTAGAACTCGTTTATCGCAAAGCTATTCGGACCGGCTCTCGCTTATACACTGCATGATGAAGCGCCTTTCCAACACTGACTGTGAATGTTAGCCGACCACACAGCGAGCAAGTCCTTTGCTGAACGGCTTCTCCGTGGGACCTGAGTGAAACAAAAGCTAGCTCTGAGGTTTGTTCAAAGCAATGCCCTTTTTATACTTAGGCCTCTACAACAAAGCCGTTGAGCAGAGGACTCGCTAGCAGCGCGAGAAATGGTTCGCTAACATTCAGAGTCAATGTTGGAAGGGTGCTTTTTCATGTGGTATATAAACTGAAAACATTGCTCATCCGGGGCCCAAGTCCTTGTTCGGAATTGTGGAATGTGCCTTGCTGATGATTCCTGATAAGGACGAAACGGTGGTAAAGTCCTTCTATGGTTTTCTTTGGTTAAAGCATTCACACGGCTATTCCGACCAGCATATTTGTTTTGCTGCTTTTTAATTGCAAATGGACCATCTATATTTAACATTTGGTCTTCTGAGGATCTCGAAGATGCGTACCCAAACTGCTCACGAAGTTTTATGGAATTATTCATAATTGCAGTGTAAGCTTATATTACGGATACGTGATCTTTAGAATTAGTATCAAATAAGCTACTTTTTGTTGCCAGTACCCATTAAATTAAACTGAAATAAAACAAAATAAGCATTTTTTTCCGCCAGAAACAACAATACAGCAAGTATCAGGGAAAATATCGTAAAATTTCCGAGGTCGATAAAATACGGGGATCATATAAACTAACCCACTCACGAAACATTCAAGCCATCTTGATCTACCATTTCAGACTTACCCATGATTTATTAAATTTGCTTTCCTTTAAGAACAGCTAATTTTTTCATAAACTTGAATTATCTCCAACCAGCTCAACATTATCGGAACCCTGCCGCGGAAGTCCCACCGTTTGCCATTTTCGAGGTCACCCTGAATTTACTGAAACTACCAGACGTCAGAATTTCGATGACTATAGATTTTTCGCTGAATTCATGCACGTAATGAAAAACACTGGTCTTGTTTGCCATTGCCTTAAAGCTGTTTACGTACCAAATAAAATACCACTGGAGAATCTTGCAAAATTTTATAACATAACTTTGTGCTTACTTTCTGTATCATGTGGCTGCCATGAAATCATAATCAAGGTAAATATGAACTCACACTATCAAGGCAAAGGAGAAGGGTAGAAATTACAAGATAAACTTCAACATATGACTTTTTTGCCAATTTGTTTGCAAATGACTCTCGACAGCTTACGAATAAAAACACTGGCGCCATATAGATGACAAAAACACCAAACAGGGAGCACTGATTCACTTTGTTTAAGACAAGAAAATATGAACGATTGACTGGGATGTCCCACAAGACAACCAAATTTTCCGGCAACAAAGCGGATAGTGTACATAACGCCACGGTTTTGTGCGTAAAAGATAAGAGCTAGAATCAGTTCTAGCCCAGAGTTTGTCGTGTTTGAGCTTGCTTTTATGCAAATCATTGTGCCGTTGTTGTTATTCATTTTGCATCTAGATAGGCAGGTTTCGGCGCCTTTCTCTACTGCTCGTCGACCGTTCTACTGAGGTTCACTTGCTCATCGGCTGGGTTTCTTTTATGTAACGCGTGCTTGAATAGAGATTTCTTGTCTCTGTGTTTCTTGGTTGATAGATCTGATCGGCTCGATGGCCGCTTCTTTTTGTTGCCACAACATCGAAGTCAACAGCACTGGTAATGAGAAAAAATCTTATTACGTTCATAATTTTACTAAATTGCAGCACTATGGCATTCCACGGTGAAATCTTGTGAAAACATTGTTTTCTATGTGGTAGTATCCAAATTTTGCAGATGATTCAATAAAACGGACAAATCTTCTAAAAGTTTGTTACGTGCAGAAGTATTACAAGTACGCCTTTGTATCCACAAAGGAAAGCTTCACTTTTAGGCCAAACAACACATTGGTTTTGAATAACCCAAAAACACAATTGATTTTGTTCTTAATTTGGCCATATTCCGGATAATATATTGCCAAGTGGAAAGGGAGGACATAACCGGATACATATAGCATCTACAGTAGATAGAAATAAATCTTTCGATCCCTGGAAAAGGTTTCTTTTTTCGTTAGAAAATATTGGTTTGTTTTTAAATTGGCTGATATTCTCAACAAATTTAATCCATCTCGATTTGTCTGCGGTATGGTTGGTGAGTAACTGCTTCATTGAGGGTCACAACGTGTCAGAAATGAGGACACATAATGCTGAGTGCTTCTCTAAATTTTCACCTCATCCGACGAAGCCATGTAATCATACATTTTTTATTCGTCATTCACCATTGGTATGATCGATTCAAATTATTATCAGTATCATTTTTCCGAAAAAAGTATTCTGGGTAATAACAAATGAAACACACTATGTACGACGCAAAGCTCATGCCGGTCGACGTGTGATAGGCTGATGATTCTGACCAATGGAGGTCAGCTAAATGTATCGTCTGCTGATTGGTTTTTTCCACCATCAGATCAGGAATCGGCCGGGCCAAGCGCATGAGGATCTAACCGATAAGACTGTTGTTGATTGGCACGGCAAATTTGTCAAAATAAGTGTAAATAACTTGTGATGAAGTGCCTGTTCGAGAACTGAGGATTTTTTACAGAATATTCGCTGTGAGTTAGTTGTTCTTTAGAATGTGCAATATTTCATTTTTGTTTGAATAATAAGCAAACATTGTTGAAATTTTGTTTTTTGACAAATTCGTATGAGAATGTGTACGGTAGTGGCTTGTTACCCTTTCGAGTGACAACATTTTGTTCGTGTAAAATTTGCCTTTTTGAGTGAGACGATACTCATATATCATGTAATTTTTGTCGGATTTTGTTCTTAGGTGTTCTAGTAGGAGTAGTTTTTCAAGTATAATTTATCACCCGATTTTTCCTCTAAAGAAGTCGTATTACGCCAGTACGTTTTCTTCTTCCTGTGGACATATAAGTGAAGATACAGTCATTACTGAATAAGGAAAGACAGTACAGGGTGAACTTATTGTTTGTTGGCTATTATTACCGTTATCAACGATACACAGTCACTAGCATATGCTCATTTATTTATCCAAGTTTAGCGGAAGCGAAATTGAAAAACGGAACTCTTGAAAGTGACGGGCATTTTCTAAGTAATTTAAACTGATGAACCCGTTTATTGCTAACAATAGCTGCACTTGGACGGAAAATACGTTTATTTCAACCCACTGACTGATACTGACTTTAGACACAGCTTCACGTTTTTATATTTCGGGAGCATAACTATTGGTTCACAATGTACCACAAAAAGTCAGTTTCCGGTGAACTGACTAAATAGTCTCTTTTTACCTGGCCAGGCTTACTACCGTCCGATTCTCCTGATGCTATTCTTTTTTTGTGGGATGAAGTTGATTGGAACGTTATTCGTTGCATTATTTTGGAGATAAAGTCCTTGTGATATCCAATGTCTGCTGCACTGCGCAGGCTATTGGAACCGGTAAAGCAACCTGGGCACAAAAGATTTGACCTGGAGAAGATAAACTGGGTGATGTTGTCCCTGCGCGAAAATACAAATGAATAACGGTTCTCCCAAACCACCTTGGTCAGTCGCCATGAATTTCTCTCTTCTTTGGCACCGGTGGTCACTGTGTTTTTGCGATATTCCTGTTTTATTGCAACCTCAATTTTTTATTACAGCACGGCTGTACTCAGATAACTGAACCAAAATAAACGAGTTCATCCCTCATGCACCATACTACTGATCACTAGCTTAAAGAATTACTCTTGCAGGATGGGACTCGCCGTATTTGCCCATGAATTATCTAAGTCTGTTCCTTGGTCACCGACCAGACTCAGTGCTGCTGACCGTGTACCGGATGTTCAAGATACTTAAGAGTACGCGGCGCATCCTAGCCCGTAATTGTTGTTCAACGGCTTATACGCAACAACCCATTGAGTAGGTGAAATAATTTTAAAACTTTCCGCCATAAGACAGTGATATGAGATCTATGAGAAATATTCTTCGTGATTTTAACCATATCACTGTTATATGGATATTCAAGAACTTGACAGTGGTTAAAAATGAGAATCCCTAATTTTAGGCAAAGCAGGAAAATCGCTTTTGGAGCTGAAATTCCTGAATTCCGCCCCTTCACTTTTTCACTTCGCAAGCCACAGGGATTCCTGTGAGAGGACCTCCTATAATATGATGGAATGAAACTACATTCTTCCAAAGTCATACATTTACAAATTGAAATTTCGTTTCTGAATATTCAATTTTTCGTTATTAAAATCGCAAACATCTTTGAGTCCATCATTTGACGTGATAGCTGATCGCATGGTGAACTTTACATGGATAATTCACTTTTAGCTTATTAAACAAAACAAAATCTTTTCACTTATTTTCTACAGTACATTTCTAGCTACTCCATCAAACAGGTCAAAGGATGCAATCTTTTGTGCCAATGAAGTGTAACACATGTCACATCTATGACAGCAATAACGGAATTTGACATGACCGACAAGGACGGCGGTTCCACCAACTCTATCCCATTTCTGAAATGCACTACTTCCGAATGGCGTGATAAATGACTACGGTACCGCCTGTGGGCGTCGGACATTTTGAAATGAAAATCATTCCATTCGGGTGCAATGAGATTGGTGCCACATTTTATCTATTGACGCTCATTTGTTCCACACTGTCTTCCCAATCCGACAATGACTGTGATGGGCAACTATGTCATGAGTCAGCCACATTTCCGGTGCCCATTCAGTCTACTGAGGAGAATTACATTTATGAACATGAAGGAAATGTACACAAACTGGATCCTGAGAATGTTCGCATACATTCCATGGATTTCATCAACCAAGTACTGTTACGCATGAAGGATACCAATTCCACGCACTTCGATGTAAATAAAACAGTTTCCTCGACGCGAAACAAACGCGATGCTTTGCCTGATCTAGTTCGTGTGAAGATCCAAGCATTTGTGTTTGATGTGAAAAACATCCGAGGCAACGAGAAAAGCAGTGCAGCACAACATTTGCGTCAGTTGATGAAACCGTTCCAGCATCTGCTCCTCGATCCACAATACTCGGAGAACACGATTACCACGTACAATCCGTACGCGATGCAGTACCAGGTGTGCAAACAGTTCGAAGGATCGAACACAAATACGCACATGACAAATAGTATTTTTGTCGTGAACGATATGGGTGCATGGATTGATAGACCATTGCATGATCGACTTCATCGGTTATTCTTCCAAATAACATCAGCGTTGGGTATACCTAGCATCACATGGTTACCAAACCGAGTTGGACAATTGGAAGTGAGTAGTTCTCTGGGCTTTTCATATTCTAACTTGAATTTACGTGCTGGTGTTACTTATCCTGATGGATGGCTAGTACTAGTAGGATTGATTACCGTTGCTCTGTTTTTGAACATCGAGTTTTGGGATAATTGCTCACTCGTTTGTCTAGCTTCGAATAGAATCATCCTATTATTAACATTTCACCCAGCGAATGACATGTTTTCCGCTTCAGTAAAATTTGAGAAGCTACGTGCGCTTTTGGAGATTATCTCATTATGTCAGTCAAACACAGCTAATAGCATTTCAACTTCAAAATCACAAAAGAGAGCATTTCAGTACGAACGTATATGATTGATGTTGAATCGCACACTGGAAAAATAAGTTGAATCTTATACACTATTTGAATCTCTAACTTGCCCCCATTCTAACCTTCATAGAGAAAATTGCAGATACAGCACAGTTCTCCCCGGTTTGTCAGACGACGCTGTATTTCCGGCATCGATCCACACCAAGTAACTTTGTGGTGTCGATGTGGTAAGCGACTGACGATAAACGGAAAAAACATGCGTGAGAGCACAAACTACGGGCCATAAAATCAGAATAGGGACATTGCATTTGGGCATGGACCGTAGTATGAACGGACAAGAACGGGTGCACAGATGATAGTTCATTCTGACCAAAGGTGAGACCTGCAAACGTCGCGATTAGCATGCAGGTTAGCGAAATAATTTTGGGAATCACACGGTAGAACAACAAAAGCAGCTGAGTGAAATCAACCGCCATTTGAAAATGATGAGATCTGTCTTCAACAACTAGTTTATGGTATTACAAATGACAAGTATGCTGTTCATCAAGCCAATCGGACCGAGTATGTTTGATAAGAGACGAAACCGTCCGTCATCAAGATCCTTCTATTGACAACATTCGCTTCAGATGAAAGCAAGGATAATAAAACTGGTTCTACCTTCGAAGTTAACTCTAATGTTAGGCGAGGCCAATTCTTTTGATTCATGGTTTATTCTATCATAGATAGTTAGCACTGATATAAAATCTTGATTTGAGACCGGAAAATGCTTTTTTTGATATGGTCTATAGAAAACTGTTTGTGACTTTTCACTTTTAGAATTACACAGAATACAGTGATTGTTTATTGTGGGGTAGCACAGTAAATTTTCTTAATCCGTTTCAGCAAAATGGTTCTATTGTGTTTGGTTTGCACCCTGTTTTGGTTGCACTCGGTAAAGATTACTCTTAGCTGCATGCATATGGTTTATTTTGGACTCCAAAACTTAAATTTGATTTTTCTTTAGAAGTTATTTATTCCCAGTTAATAATGCAGGGTAAGAACTTCTCCGTGTTCATAGATTTTAACAGGTGATTCATACCGAATTTCTGAATTTGAACTGCTGCTCAGTTATTGTGTGCTTACATATGGAAAAATGAGTTGACGATGGAACAGAAGCACTTTATAGTGAGCCTTATTGTTCCCACAATCACAGTTACAAAACTTTGTTTTACTATGGATCGGAGTTCACAAATCTCAAATTCATCTATCTGAATGTTTTAACCAGCAATCGGAGAAAGATCCGTTAATCAGGCCACCTTCGCTGTAACATTTGTGTAACTTCTTAACAGCTGCTCTTCACAACTCAAAGAAGTAGGATTTGATCTTATATCGGGTTAAATCTCTCGTGTACGAATCTGTGGAATAGTATGTTTCACATGCCTTGCATATTGCGCATGAGTTTATTAAAGTGGACAAATATAAATTGTCCTTCTTTGGTGAGAACAGTGCGGTGGGTAGGTAACCGATGATGACAGGAATAGAACCCGGATCCTAAAAGGCATGAAGTTCACAGCAATGACCGTTTGACCATCGCGGGCTCCTTTAACATGTTTCCTGCAAAAACAGAATAAAAAAACGTGATACAGTAATTATTTCCCCGTAGTAAGAGAGCCCAAGTCTGAATTCTTATTCCGCACGCTATAGAAATTAGCTTTGACGGACGTATAAATGTACCTTTCCATGATCTCAGACAATCACCGCGTCATACGCCTTCTGGTTCGCCTATCGTATATGCTGTTTTGGTGGCCAGCGTAACTCTTAAAGGGGCCACGGACTTTTACGTAATCAGCCAAGCCGAATGAATTAATAATAAGAATGAGGTTGAGTATTAAATAACAGTAGCATCTTTAAGTAACCCTCGTGCAAATTATTGACCACGATATGATTGAATTAGCTCTGTTGAGGACCTTTTTTGAATTGCTCAACTCTAGCCTGATTTTCATAGATGGAATCAGTGATCTGTAAGCCAAAAGGTTGGGCAATATGAATATCTGACAAAACTTTGCCGTGCGATAGAAGCTTGACAACTGAACACATCCTATTTCCGTACTTCTGACTCGTTGCCGAATGTACGTCTATTTCTTTCCATTCATATGTGCACAAAAAAATCCATTCTCTTCTTGAAAACGTTAATGTGCGTAATTTTTCCTCCTTTTTAGCACTGTTTCAGCATTCGGCACCAGAGTCAAAAGTGGTTTGATCTGGTGCCTTCCTTTTTGATCATTCCAAGGAATCCATTGATCGGACCCAGTTTTACCTCATGAAATCAGTGCAAAAAGTATTGCTTCATGTTATTTTCGTTGCTCTTCTTTTCCTCAGTTGAGTTCCCGCGTAGAGCAATTGGCTTCTTTATTTTCCTAATGTTCATTCCTAAATAAACTTAGGTAACCAACTGACAATAAAATTCCGCTGTTTTCGAGCACCAATGAGAAATACGACAACGATTCAAGGGAGAATTTACACTTCACGAAAATCAATAATATTTTGTTATTACAAAAGCGTGGGGAAATATTCGTGGGGAAACTCACGTCATAACCACCCTTGGTAGCAGCTCAGTGCACACCGTTAAGGACAACAACAACAACAACAACAAACAAACAAGCAAACTATACAACGAGGAAAAGCTCGTTAACTCTTCTTTCCAGGTCACTGGCCTCTGGCAGTAGATGGAATGTAATGACTTCAGAATGACCGACGTCGAACAGCTGTTCTATTTTCTTCTTCTTGTGTGCGCGCGTATGCATTCCACCGAGTTTAGCTCGGTTATTGGCCGGCAGAAAAAGACAAGGACAGGTTGACCTATCGTCAAGGCTTGATGAACGTGTTTTACGTGGAATCGGTTTCTTCTACGCACCCATACCGGACAGCGTTGCAGTAAGCGGACACGAAAGCTTTTTGTTGCAGCCTAATATGTTTATCGCATAACGCGACCAAAGATCAGTTTTTGATGAATGTGGGAATTATTTGACTTTCTTCATAAGGTTTTCCACTAGAATGGGACTGGGTACCAAAAAAACGGGAGGAATTATTGTTTGAGGCTGAATTTCTACTCCATTCTGAAAGTTTTAGGAGTAGCACGTTCGTTTTCATGACATTAGTTTCATCAAGAAGTTTCGCTGTCGAGCAAAACATTTCTGCTTCAATTGAATTGTTTCAAATGCTTAACAGTGCGGGTATTTTCGGCTCGAAGTTAAGTAATTTTCTGTTTTTTATAAACATTATCATTTGAGAGTTTTGTCCGGAAGATGATAGCTGATCATGTGGGATTCTATGCAGTTATTGCCAACAAAATAACCCGAACAAGCAATGTAGGTTTCACTTCTTGATACCCTTTGGTACGAATTAAATATCAATTTGAAATTGCTTTAACAACAAATTGAAAGCGGAGCTTTGGGTGAGTAATGAAATGAGACCCCACTGCAGTTAGTAAATCACCTAAAGCCATTCCTATTTCATTTTTATTGGTTTTAATCACTATTTTGCCATGATCTCTCTGTCCACGTATGTAAATTCACGCAGTGTCTTGTGTCTCCGCTCATGTAGCCCCGATACACAAAAGAGCGATACCACCCTGTTATGGACGGTGAAAAGAGTGTTGGTCATCCCTTTTATCTTCTAAGTTCCCACGGAAGTTTCGTATCGTTGTTTGTGTGAGTTGACATATGACATGTAGGTTCTTGTTGGAATTTGTTCCTTACTATATTTCTGGTTATAATGGTTACCGTGAAAGGTGGGGCTCTTGCACCATATACTTTGTGCGATGGGTTCGAGAAGGGAAGAAATTTTGCGCTTTTTTTGTTTTCTCACACCTTAATGAACAATGTTCGTTCGCTTCGTTTTGTTGTATACAATGGGTCATTAGGGATTGATAATCTTACCAAATAATAGATAAGTAGCGAGTTGTGAGACTGGCAAAGAATACATCAATTTCTCCAGGTTGTCATTTAGATCGTTCAGTCGTAAATCGTACATGTCGCTAGTGTTCCACTAAGCTTTGGTGAGCAGTATTGCAGCATCAAACTACAGAAACAAAATATCAAGTATCTTTATGTCCTTAGCACTTTTGAATACTGGAGTATAGCCCCCTGGTGTTGAATACTGGGAAAGCTTGCTCCTAATTCCAGTGCACCAATATAGTGAGTATAGCCAGGATATCATTTTGTGTTTTTACCACTGAAGATGGAAGCCAAAGAGCACTTATTGTCCGGTGGTTTTTTCTCTTTTCCTAACGTTCCAGAGTCTAACACTTTTGCTGTCATCGCTATATTCAACTTCTGTTAAAGGAATTCAACTGATTGAACTCGTCAATTTTCTTAAAATCGACTCAGTGACATCTTCGTTTACCTGAGTGTTTGATCAATAGGTTCTCTCGTCAGACCAAGTTTACCCCTTTTCTGTGTCTTCTGAACAGGGATTTTGTAAACAGTCTTCGATTTGAAATCCTTTCCAAATAGGACCAAATACTGTGGTCACAATAGTATGATTTGAAATGCAATACGTCATTTGAATTTTTGAATCGGTATTGAATGAGGCGCGTAGAACACTTCGAAATATGCTAACCCGGTAAACAGAGACACAAAGTTAAAGAATGCTTTCTATGTGCTACACACGGATGGGATAAACTATCACTGCTAAGCTATATAACTTACAACATTACCTACGGACCGTTTAGTTGTGAGCTCTGAACTGAATGCAAAGCATAAAAGACACGAGTAGCAAACAGGTTTGTTGATTTTTCTACAAAATGTACCTGACTCAATGGATCACGTGGTCTGCTCTGGGGGGTTGTGTTGTAAAGCACATTCTGATATTGTATCCATCATTTATTGCACATAATAATATCTAGTGGGCGAGCAACTACAAAGCCCTTTTAATGGATGCCAAATAACCTAGCCATTAGATATCAGATGATAAAGAATTGACCGTCTTTTTGAGGAGAATATTTTCTACCTTTTAAAATGTCACACCCCAGAGATCGCCCTACTTAGGTACGACGTTGCCAACTAGCTCTTACTTTCCTCTCTGTGTTATACGTTCTTACTGGGGTGTAGTTTTAAGATACCGAAATTGCGGATGAAATTTCTCATCTGATCTTAAATCAAGCCGCATTTGTTATTTATTTTTTTGGCTGGGCAACAGTCGAAAAATGGGGACCGAGTCGGTAAGCCAAGTGTTGGCAACGCACGTAATGCTGGAGCATGATTGTTATCCAGCGGTTTGTAGCACTCATATTAGTTCAGTCTTTCATTTAAGTTTGCCAAAATGAATTTCATCACCAAGCGGTGTTTGTGTATTCTTCAGATGGACTGGTTAATTTTGAGGGGAAATCCATTCTGCGCAATCGCATTATAAATTCACTGCGATGGATACCATGAACTGGAGTTAACTTTGAAGGTGAAAATTTTGATCTATTTTTGAAATTTTCCGGTTAACTTAGTGTGGTTTTGAAGCGCAGCTCGTAGATAGGAGACGATGCGATACGGAGACAGGTTTAAGTTGCCATTCAAGCCAACTATTTTCAATATTTAAAAGAGTTTGACGAACAAAAATGGCCAACCATACACTGAAACAGAAGTGCAGCCAAATGCTGGAAGTTTTTGGTTCCGAACAACTATGTTATTACCTGAAATACAACAAAACAAGAATTAAAATGGATGAAAGTACGGTTCTAATGAAAGAGCGGTACAGCCCTTACTAAATTGGTACTAGTAGTGTTAAGACACGATTTAACACGATCTAATCTGTAAGCGCCTCGAAGTTCGTGAAATTGGTTATCAGGATGCTCCTACCAACTCGCATTTTTGTAATTATCAAAACTACTACGAATAAATTTCAGCCAAGTCTCATGGGATGATTTCATGAAAAACGTGAATGACTACTTGTCGTAAGGTTAATTCATTCATTCATATCTTATGATATCCGTTCAGAGAGAATAAAGCCATCCCCCCCCCCTAAAAGCTTATTTCACCAGTATTTTTTTTATCCAGTACGAGACAGAAATGGTTAACAATGCAGTACCGATGATTTTTCTTGGATGTTTCGTATCATCTGTTCGGTCGGTGCCTCCGAGCATCAAAATCCAACTGCAGGAAAGACATAAACTATCATTGTTTATTCTAACTGAACATGCCTTTCGGTTTATTTTTCAGAAAATCTAATAAGCTGTCCATAAATTTGTAATCTCATATACTTGAAAACAAGTACTAAAGTCGGTGCACCTACCAAGTCTTTTATTTCCACCCTTGGAATAATTACCAGGGTGGAATTTTTAGACCATTTACTTTAATCACCAATAACCAACGGGATTACGAGGAGGCCTAACTTGGTAGGACGTAGTGATTATGTCAACTGATACGCACTCATTGTGACGAACCCACCTTTCTGAATACTGTTAACAGCGAACAAGTCAAATGACTCTTTTCGCAAAGCTTTTTTGAAAAAATAGCTATATCACTGCACTGTCTTATCTGATACGTACAAAATAACCTGTTTTACGCATTCGCCCAAGCCTCCATATTGCCATTGTACCCAGTAATAATACTGCATATCATCTACCGCTGACTATTTCCCCTTTTGAAAGGTATATTTTCATGAGCAAATTGCTATCTTTGTACTGAGACTGCAGAAAGAAATATCCCCTGCCCAGTTTACGATTCTATTGAACGAAATCGGTTTTTACGAGATCATCTTTGCTGATCTATTGGCTGGTATAATCTTATTGACCGGAGTGACTGGGATGTTTTATATGGACGTCTTACATATAATAGCATAATTTTTCAGATGAATGGCATATAATATAACAAATAAAGGGGAATAAAGAAAGTTCTGATTGTTACTCAGTGACTATTCATGGCTAAGCTTAGGGTAAACGTCCCATTATTTTCCTTTGTGCCAGTGGAAAATAGTATATAGGTATCTCGGTTTGATAAATTGAAGCTTCAGCCCCCCCCCCTGAAATTATCATTCCACTCTCCAAAGAAGGTTAGATACGTAGTTATCCAAATCCTGCTTTATGGAGCAACGGTGTATGATCCATTTGATAAAAGTATTCAGTCGGTCGGATAATACGTATTTTAATAAAGCCACGATGATCCTTGCATTTTGCAGTTTTATCTAATTTTGGCGTAAAACCTATAAGGCTTTGGTGGAACCATAATATTCAAAGTTCTCCTGGCTGGAATGGAAACATTTCACACTCGGAGGTCAAAAGTAGAAGCTTCTTAGCTTTAGAAGAAATTTCACCGGTCAAAGACAACTCCTTCTCAGACCGTTGAAACACATTCCCGTTTATTTTGTTAAAGCTTGATGAATCTCAATTGACTATCCGGCTGGAACCGTTAGCGTGGCACGTCAGCCACGCTCTGGTCGATTTTATGCAAGCCTATAACTGGAATATTGCAATTCTGGTCTACAACACCTTGGTCCCCGGATCAACCGTTCTTGTCGAAGAGATCCGAAAAAGGCGTCAAGAAAGACTCTCGCAAGATGACCCGGAGGTATTCGAGTAAGTGCAGCGGGGAAAAATAAATCGAATATTTGTCGTTTTTGATGCAACTTCCTCTTCAGTTTTGCAAACGATAAATATGAAAACAATGTGGGCAGTAACTTGGGGGACCTTGAGCGTGACAGAAACAGGGAGTCTGAGAACCTCGACAGATGAAGTGAAGTGTGGTAAATTGTAGTTGAACATAAGACCTGGATGAAACTTTATGCGTCTAAATAAAACAAACA
Source organism: Fasciola hepatica (assembly GCA_948099385.1). NCBI lineage: Eukaryota > Metazoa > Platyhelminthes > Trematoda > Plagiorchiida > Fasciolidae > Fasciola > Fasciola hepatica. The sequence continues at coordinate 496,134 of CANUEZ040000126.1, read as the reverse complement.
ATCAAGGGCTCTTACAAATATTGAAGAAAATGTGCTTTATGGCTCTTTAGGGTTTAATTGTGAGTTCATAGAAGTGGACAAATCCCGGAACTGGTAGTTAAAAGATGACAGATTAGAGGGCTTCTTTGGTGTACTCACAGATAGCATCGTGTCATAATAGACAGTTGTTCACAGCAGAGCATACCATGGAGTGGATTACGGCCGAATGCATATCCTCACTGGGAGGAAACCAGCAGTCTGTTGATTGAGTGACTCTGCATGTTAGTGCTGTTCATAGCTGAGACATAAAACATTGAAAACCAGGTACAGGATGAAACGGCTGCACAGTGCTTTCATGGTTTTCAGTTGTTTGAACATCCACACTGAATGATGTACTATATTATGTTGAAATAAAATCTACAACATTTCACACTTATACTGTTAGAAGACTGCAGTTTTTTCGTAGCTCCGGTTAATGGTCCCTTATCAGTGATTTTGATCTTTATATCACATATATCTGTTCAAAAGACAAGTCAACACCACAGTTGCACTGGGTGATGTCACCTCAAGCACTTAAACACCGAGTTCAACGATCAGGTACCTGGGGACCCGAGGCCTGTTTTCCAAGACAATGAAATAGACTTGTTATTCAAAACCGAGTAGAAAAACGTCAGAAGCCAGTCAAAATGATCGAGAGTATTCTGGAAAAACCAATATTTACCTTAAAAGTCGGTCATCAATTTGTTGGACTAAATCAAGTTGAGATGCAGTTTGCATCCGAAAAGATAAGTAGTGGTTCGTCTTCCAGTCATTGTGTCTTGAAACTATACAGTCGAATAATCGAGCAAGTTTTCCATGCTAAACTTGAATGTCACACTGCTGACATTGTTAAGGCAACCAAGCCGTATACGTTACTTCAAATACATTGATTGTGGTTGCTCTTCCCCTGAGGAGAACACGATCACGGGACTGCGGCAATTTTCGGAGGTGCGGTCGTCTATTTTCTGCAGATACTTATTACCGTGTCCGTGATATATCATGTAGCTTGGATGCGAACCAATCTGATCAGACTCTTTTTGAGGAGTATAACGTTGTAGAAAGAATAACTATTCATTGAACCATCTATTCACTATACGGTAATGTGTAATATTTCAGAACAAGGGATGCAGCCAATCGAAAGATGCTGACTGGGGGAAAGAGATCAGTGATGATAGAAAAATCAACCGGGGATATCACGGTCCAAGTTTCACGTTCATGGCCGTTTGATTGCCACCGGGTAAAGTATGCTACAAACAATCATGTACCACTCTTGGTTGAAGTCAGTGGTTAAACTTGTCAGGCATGCACCTCCTGCCATTCTTAACAAGTTAGATGAAACAGGTTTGCAGAATTCCACGGGTTCCAGTGGTGCTATGCGGGTTGATAGTGTACGATGAATAATGTCCTTGATTATTTGCATTTTTCGAAGAAAATTTAAAAGAAACAGTGTTATTTTGAAGAACTCCATTGATTGATAATGATGGGATAAGGCAATCAAATTACTGGGTATTTTTAAACTGTTTGCACTGTTTACCCTAAACAGTAACTCATATGAGAACCTGGGGTTTACTTGGCGATGGACCAGAAAAAAGCTTGCTTCATAGGCTGGGTCTAGGAGACTCTACCGTAATAATACTCTATATATATATATATATATATATATGTATATATATATATATCTTCGTTAATGAAACATATCCCTAGTTGAAGACTTGTTTAATTAGAAAATATTCCCGTAACAGGTAGTTTGCTTTGGAAGAATATAAATAGAATGTTTATTGGTTTGTTTTTAATTAATGAAGACTTCAATTTTTAAAACTTTCAAACAGATACTCGCTTCATAAATTGATGTATGACGGAAGACTGTACAGATCCTATGGTATGAACCTTTACAGAAGACGGTTCTTATCAAATTCAGAATTATTGCCTAGATATAGCGTGCATACACCCTTAATAAGAGGAAAGAAAATACTTTACCGAGCTTTTCTGGAGTCATATTTTGATCAAGTTGACAAGGCGAAAACCTCTTACTCTCTGCACGTGCAATAAATCACCATTTGATAAGTATTGCTTTCCCCAGTGCATCCAGGCTCATATTTTCTTTTTTTCACATCAACATCAAATTATTTTGTCCAAAATCAAAATTTTAGTTGACACACATTTGCCGAGGTTTTTGTCGTACAAAAAGCTCGGTGATGACAATGTCAAATAAGGATATAAAATAATCAAAATATTCGACTAAAATAGATCGTGTAATTGGTCTTTCCACTAGTTTCATTCTGTGGCAAGCAGAATAATTGTTCTAGGGGGCTAATAATGATAGCTCTTGCGAACAAGTAAACTAAATAAACCACGAAACTTATAAAGAAAGCTTTTTGTTTACAGTATACGAAACCATATATCTGGGTTGATTTCTCATAAACCACTTTTCTTAGCCTGAATCAGTAATGTTCATGCTGTAACCTTGCGCGGTTTGCTTAATTCTTCGAAAAGAACCATGAATGACAGTTGTACTCTACAAATCACAGCATGCAAAATCACTACATACATCATATAACTCAATGAACAATGATTCCAGTTGAGAAGCTAGTTAGTAATTAAGGAATTGCTTCGATGAATATATGAGACAAAACTCCATAGTTATTGACTAAGTCAAATGGGACATTCCAAAACGTATCACACCAGTTGACAGTGGGCTGTTTGAAAATCCTCAAAAGCGGTACCACATTTCGTTATCCATGACGAACATATGGTCTAAGGGTAGTTTATCCACATTGATCGTGTTAAAATCCCGGGCATCAAGCTGCCATCGAAGCACCTAGTACAACACTCGCGGTGCCAATAATTTGCTCAGGTGCCGCTCAAATCAATTTGCAAACAAACCCTTCTACCTGTCTGGAACGAATACTTGAGTGCAGAAGCGAAGTAACAAGCGGGAAATGTTAGTGCCCACTGGTACAACAAACTCGAAGCGACGTTCGACGGATAGCTGTTCGCAGTTTATACTGTTTTTCTAGAAACACTACGGTTCTCAACTTGTTAGGCGAAATCAAGTACAAGAAATGTCAGTTAGCTCTACAATCGAACACTTTACTTGACAGGAATAACTAGATATGTTCGACCCTCCGACGTTATCGGCTCTGTTAAAACATGGTGAGCCTTATGACTGCTTTTCCGAAAGGTTTTCGTTACAGCTGTTCAAACTTTTGATTTGAGAGGGGAGAATTTGCAATCCAATGTTCAGAAACCTTAAGTAACGACAACTAACTGCGCAATATGTGGGAGAAGTTCAGAAAGGAACATTGAGAATGAAGTTGTCACAGTTCTAAGTGTGGGCACGTTTGTTTTTGATGGCAGCCACGATACAAATTGGAACGGGCCTTGCTTTATATCCTATATGTCGTTCGACTGCTTGTAAGAAACAAAAATGATGACGTATCCATGTTCACCAAGTGAACAATTTCCAAGTCAGAAAAACTTTGACTTCTCTTCCTAATAACATGAGCCCATTTTGCATAGGTTTTGATAACTGGAAAACACTAGGCTATATTGTTGGCCACCTTTTGTAGTATCATCACGAATGAAAATGGTAATAATAAGCGGACCTTTTCATAACTTGAATCTAATTTGCGTTGAAAGCTAGTCTTTTAGGTTTCGCTATGAGGATGCAACACTAATTTCTGTTTCAACATGAAGATACTTTTATTTATTGTTTAATTTTATTCAAATGAAACCACATTCATCTAGCTTGTTCTGGTGAGAAAAAACATGAGATATTTTAGAGTTATTATCATAGAATACATGTTAAGATGAGAAGACAAAGTAAAAGAAAGCCACGAAAATGTATGCTCACTGGAAAAGCAAAACACAACGTGTCACAGACGTAATAGCTTACTCTCCTGAAATGTTCAGCATTTATGAATATTCGATCAAAGTTAATTGCATTCTTTGAAAGTTCATACGGAGTGCCTTTTTTCAAGCTCGTGAGTTGACTTGAGTATTTCAGAAAAAAGTCACAAGGTGTCTGTTCAATGTTTTTAAAACTTGTTCTTTTCTGCTCTTCTGGTTTCTGGCTTTATTTCCACCCACCTACTTCTTATTTTACGCTTTTGTACTTAGCATGGGGCTTTTAATATTGAGTCTTTTCTATTTTTCATTCATTTTTCGAGCTGAATGCTTTTAGTGGTGATCTTTCCAGTTAAAATGTGAATAATAATTCAAATGTGCCAGTTCGTTGACCCTACACCCCCGAAAGCAGTTGAACAGTTCCAGCCTTATTTCTCAACCTCTTCAGACAAGTTTTACTTAAATTTGATTTTTTTCAACGAATGAACAATAGTTTCTTCGGCTGCTATCTCAAATATCTCGAATTGTGCAGTTTCCCACTTACACCGGGCATTGCGTCGCCTATTATTAGACGGTGACAATGCACTGACTGGTGATAAGAAATCTATTGCGTTTCCACTAGTGGGCCAATTGATTACCAGTAACAGGACATGAACTCATAATAGGATAAGGTTTTACCATTTGTGCAGCACTAGTAACTGTGAATAAACGAGGAAAACTCTTCTCTTGCATCGAGTGTACTTTGACTAGATGTTTAGATGTATTTTTGTCTTGTATTGCTTTGTCTTGCCAGGTTTGATGTGATACACGAATTTCAGTTCGAAGGTCTGCCTGCTACTGCTTTCACACAATGCGTCGCCAGTACTGAGAACTTGCATCCTTGTGTCAGACCCCTTTTGGAAATACTGGAGAGGATTTGGCGAGCAGACGCGCGGGTGATTGTTTTTATTGGCAATATGTGAGCTTTGATCAGTTTATGGAGTAGATGCTCTTTATCTGCATGCAAATATACTATACTTTCCCGAACGTTTACCAAACTACGCCATCTTTTTTCTTTAGAAGTGCTGTAAAAAGCTAGATCAGTTGGGAAAAAGCGTTTTAAGCATAGCCGCTGAATGCATCTACGAACCATGATTATATTGATTGCTTAGGTGTTGTGATGTGGAAGTAATTCGATTCGACCCACTCCATCAGAGAATCGGTCATGAAGAAACCACGAAAACACTAAAATTATTTCGTTCGACCTGTTATAAATACCCTGCAGTGCACGTCTACGCCGTCCAAGGTGAGGTTTGCACTCGCCACATACGGACTACATGGCTATACGGGAGAGCTAGCTATTCGTCAACATTGTTTGCTATAGTACCTGTTCGTCACTGACTACGAACGTTCGCCCCTTTCTGATAGTCTCGCAGCAGAAGCATTCCCGATGGACGAAGTTAAGCAGGGCAGCTAAATTTCAACGAAAATGGAGCAGATATGAAGTAAACACGTGAGTGCTTGACGGTGATTCCAGCTCCATAAACCCATTCCCGAAGTTAGAAAATTTCACTTGCTGTCAATTTGTTCAAAAATCGATAACTTATTGGCCTAAAATATGAATGGGTCTGTAGGTAACCTTGTGTTCGAGTTTGTTCGATCACATAATGCATAAAACTTGAGTGCTTTTCAGTTCCTCGGAGAAATAGGGAATACACCAAGGAGCCTGCCTTTTTCTAGAACAGACGGATGAGCAAAACACCGTTTCTTCCCACTACTTCGTCAGCCTAATGATTTTACCTACCTGTGCGGCTGGACCTGCATGAGTTTTTCAATTATACATGAGGCGAAGTTTGTTCACGGAGGGGCTTTTACCACCGTATTGACTTCTACAAGTTGACATTGGTAAATACGTTTGGTTCAAATTTTTGTTTATTGCTACGTTTAGCCAGAAAAATTATTCTTTTTACTGATTTCCGTGGTAGTATGCAAGCCACTATTGCCATTGTTCTCTTTGCTGTAATTCGTCTTCTAATCTGAATTAAGTGTATGATTACAACGAAATAAAAACTTCTCAAAATGAGATGTCTCCTCGATTGAATATGAACATTGATGAAATCGTGGGCGTCATTCGAAGAAGCAACCCTTCAACAGGGTTTATATTAGGTTATTTCATCTCAGTCGATCAGAAGAAAGTGTGCTCTTTCTCTTTTACCGATATAAATATAAAATTTTGTTCGTGTACTATTTTTTGCACACATTTGTGTGTGCAGTAAATGTAGCCTTTTCTCCAGATACTATCGGGCTGGTGTTAAATATTGAACGAAACTGATCTTCATAATCGTCTTTGATGAGAAGCGTAGAAAGAGCTGTTTCTATTGAACTATTATTACCCGTTCACATCACACTAGAAAAGATGAATTTAAGACAGTGCATTACATGTACCGTAGTTGCTGAGCTCGTCGGTTTATAATATATCTAGTAACTTCACTCCCCGTCTATGGACGTCGGATAGACAGTGGTAACCAGTGGTAACCAGAGTGACTCACTTATGAAGGACCAACATAGGCGACCTATACTGGTGTATTGCAAAGGCCAAAACAACCTAACATAGGCCAGCACTCGGATGCATATGCCGGAATAGATGGCCTATACAGTTTACATAAGTAATGAGATCAATTGTCAATCCAAAATTATGTTCTTCCGTCTGTTATTCACCGTTATATCCATGATTTTTGATGAACTTTAATTGCCGACCGACAAGAACAGGCTTTCAAGAGAGTGAATAACTAAGTGTGGTATAACTTTACCCTATTTTGGTTTGTTTCCTTAACCCAGATATGACTTGCACACATTGCTGTACATTGCGGATAGTCTGGATGGCACGGAATACGCGCATCTGAAAGTCCTCTTTGATGTCGGCTACGTGTGGATCTTCACCCCATCCACAATGAGCACGTTGACTGTGGCCGATAATAAGGACAAAGCCTCATCTGATAACAACGTTCTGCAAGAGTTCACCATGTTTCGACGAATCCCTGGGATGTTTGGTAAGATTCATTCTGTCTCCGTTTGCAGCTAACGAACTGTGTTGGTCAAAAGAAGGTGCACAAAATTCCGTCAAGGGAGACTGAGGCACTAATTCTGTCCTTTTATTGACGAAAATTCTTAGATAATTAAATAGTTCATCATTTAGTAACAACTATCAGCTTCTCATTGGAAACGAAGGAAACACTGTGCAAAAGTGGAATATCCCCTGTTAGAAATAGCCGGGAAAGCATGTGCACCAAGCCTCAGTGGGGACTCGAACCTGGAGTAATTGTTCATAAGACAAAAAAACTTACAATAAGAAAGTCAGAGCTGGCTTTGAGTACTTCATTTCAAGTACAAACTTGTTGGGTAGAATGATGAACTTTTGATGGTTACTTAGTTTCCGTGGTTTTTTAAAACCGCGTAATTTTTATGCCGATTTCTGAAACACTCCCTTGTGCATACTTTTTCGGAATCTCCATCGAGAATTGGGCTGAAGCCTGGGCAATAAAATAGCGTAGGTAAATGACATACTACCAACAGAAGATGATTAAGTTCTACTTTATTCTAACAGAAGGGAAAAGGAAGTCGATGATGAACATGTCATTTAGCTATTCATTGCACAACCTTTTCGGCATTTGTTTCTTTCCAAGAAAGTATTACTGACGTTTTTATTCAGCTTCACTCACCTTCCCCCTCGCCCTGAGTTAGCCGGCGTACGTGTAGTATTTGTCATCTGAATCGTCCATATTCGGTGCAAATTAGTTTTCATTTCTTTTGTGAATTTCATATACCAAAGTTGGCAACCCATACCTATGACATTTTATCCTACTGGAACTGCGCATACTTTTGATTTGGTTGTCATACGGCTGATACGAAAATCATCTGATCCAGTACAAAAAGTCACAGTATTGAAATATCAATGAAAGTAGCATAGAGTAGAGGTATAACTGATCAGAGCGGAATATCAATGAACTTTGATCAATAAACGACCAATACTTGTCCCCAGCTGGGAACAGTTTTGGAAACAGATGATGTAGGACAACGATTGTTCTGTTCGCATTCCGTTAGCTTATGATTATGGAGTTCTCAGGTGAAACTTCAGACACTTACCGACAGAATGATCAGTAAAAATGACCATAAGGTGCATGTTTATTTCTCACTCAGCCATCATCACAAATATCTAGGGCAGTTTGTTCATTCTCTGACTGATAAATTTGGCACACAAGAACATAGATCCACCGTGAATATCAGGCTTCTGTGTATTACTGAAAAGAGCAACATATGGCAAATTAGTTATCATCGGTCACAGTCAGAATCACGAGACTCGAAGAATTACGGTGAATGCCAGGGAAGATTCAACTAGTGTTTTATAATCAAAAGCATGTGCACTGGTACAGCCGAAAGGTTCATCACACTACGAAGAAGGACCTGTGTTATCAACCCATAGATCTGGAAAGCAGAACCGCATATGGCTTCAACCGAGAAAATTGCCTTGTGAGCACCAGTCGTTGGTGGAATGTGGTCCATCACCTAAGCTGGCCAGCTGTGGAGGTGTAGCGGTAGATTGAATCCCGGAAATCCGCCACGCATACGGCCCTGACATCACCCGTTGTATTACCGGAGTCATTAGCAAATTTACTTCCATCTGAATGCTTTCGTTAGGTTTAAAATTGGTAGGATATACTGGGACTAAAATGTCAGCGGAGGAGCTGGCAATGTTCAACTATTCTCTCATACTAACATTCTATGTCGGAAACTCAAGGAGAAAATTTCCACTCCCCTAACCAATGGTTTCTGTATTGCCTCAAACACTGAGAATTTTTTCAGACGGATTATTCCCAGTGTCTCAATATGTTTCAGGTAGATTGCGGATTTCACTTTATTGATCTGAATTGCTCCTAAGTAACAACGTTGAAGTCTATTTCGCAATAATTAAATGTACTCATTCCGGTCTCGTCAAAAACAAAAATACATGCTGCCTAGTACATGAAGATGGCTTTCCGACTAGCATCAAACTCCTGTTCGACTGTCGACAAATTTTTAAAAGTGCGGTACAAGGGAACACTGGGATTTCGGATCAAAACCATGGTTGATCGCGTTTTCTCATTTCAAACAGAGAATCAAAACGTAATAGTCTTGGCTGCCGTGAATAACCAGTGACGTAAACATTTATCCATCACCCCGCAGCGTTCAAACGAAATACGTCATCCTGTGGTACGTAATTTCTCTTGCTTCCCTAAAGGAAGAGAGAGAAAAGAGATTGCTGTCTTCGAATGAAATGGTCACGAGCGCACACTTGTACATGTACATAACAAACCGACACAACTGGTGGGTCGATTCCTGTCATTCCTGTTACCCCTATTCACAAATTCGCGTGGTTGTGTGTATGAGCATCTCCACCGTCGGCTTTAGTCACGTTTCGACCCAAGTGTACTAACCAATCCGAAGCCGATCTGAAGAAAGTCTGTAAGCTTAATCGCTGATGCTCGGACAAATTTGTTTTCTACAAACACGTCCTGTGAAAAAGAACATGAACATGAGTGGAATTGATTTTTATATAATGTGATTCATCAACTCATCACTGGAAAATGCGGAACCACTGGACTTTTGTTTTACCCTACAAGGATTTGGTATCGGTCATCCGTTCCGCGTGTTCTCAGTCAGTTGTGAACTCACGAGTGAACAAACTGCTGACATTAATCAGTGAACGATCGTGCGCACTTGTATAGTGCGACATTTGAACAAACACTGGTCACATGACTAGGTGTTTGATTCAACATCTTTTACTCCGGGTTCAAGTCCCCTTGAATGTTCGGCGAACGGGCACTGTTGATGACTCCTAACAAGCCTGATGAAACAGCCGAATAAAGTGCTTCCGTGGTTTTCGTGGTGCGCTGAGCCTTGATACTGCGTAATAAATTACATTACACAAATCTAATCTCCCACTACTTAAACTCTAAGCAACCGCTCTTTCATATATCGGTTCACACTTTTCACAAAAATAGAGCGAAATAGCTACATAAAGAACAGAATTTCCGCTTGTCTAGTTGGAAACTGAATGTTTATTTGCGCTTCGTCGGATACGTAAGGATGACGAACAGAACGAGGTCAAGGAGCCTATTTGACGAAAACAATTGAATTGGTTCAAAGACTAAAATGTCATACCACCTAGAGACCAAAATAGCTTTATCCTCGCCAAACTGATTTCTCGGTTATGGATACTACCAAGCATCTGAAAAGTGATCATTCTTTCCATATAGGTACTAGCCCAGTCAACAAAGTTGGGCCCAACGGTTTCCTCTAGTGACAGTTTAGTTCAGCAGCTTATGACCTCAGTGTACATGGCAAAGGAACGACACGAAAATAATGAGTAACGGCGGGAGCCTGCTGTCATTCATTTCAATAAATCACTATGATGTTGACTGTACGATGTAAGCCATGGGAATCCCCCTTTACAAAGCCACTCTTCTAGTTGGAAACCCGCTTCTAAAAGGATTTGCCCTTTTTTAGCCTAAACAGGATTCTGAAGCGCATCAACGCTGTTTATCGGAGTGTGCTTTCTTATCCAAAACCGGCCAGTAGTAGAACTGTGCCATGGGCACTAGCCTCGGATTTCATCGGCTCACCTTTCTAGATTCTCAGAATGGTCATATACGATGCGATAAATCCCAATGATGCGGATATTGTTAAAAACGGGATTGTTTCGCTGTCCTCAATGTTCTCAATATATTCTGTGACAAAGCCTTGGAAATACTCAGGGGAACTTTAGCATGTGTATCCAACGAATAAACGCAATCCGTAGAATTTATTCCATGTTATCTTCTTATCTGTAGAGGGAATCATATTTTGGCACACTTACTGAAAACCATTCTTCAGGCTGTATGATACATCTATCCATCTTTCCTGCAGCAGATGTTTATCGTTCCTTTCTGCGCCCCAAAAGAGTATCTAAATAATCAAACCATACACAATGGAAAAAAATGGAAAGGCTTATCAGAAGAAAAAGACAAACTTTATATCAAATATTTTGATACGTTCTGAGAGCCCACCATCACCATCGTCATCGGAATCATCATCATCCGGATCACTGAAACCGTCCGGACCACAGAGCTTATCATAATTAAACGATCAGTTATTCGGACCAATATCATCAGCTTCCGACTCACCATTCTTGTCATCATCATCATGACCATCACCTCCCTAAGCTCCATTACAAACCCATGCAAACTGGGAGAGACCATCACAGCTTAGAGAAATCTAAAGCATCATTATAAGTGTGCATCCAGAATGAGTCTAAGGACCCGCAGAAATGAGAGTAGTTGGCATCAGCTTGATTATCAAAGTCTCTTCTGAAGATCAATGCGTAGCACACGATTTGAGTCACCACTCGGCTGCCAACAAGTGAGCACTTTGTTCAAGGAATATTACGGAGTGGGTAGATTGCTTCAGTTGAAGTTCCGGAATAAAAATCGAGATGCTTGTTATCAAGGGCCGAAAGGTTTGACAATCCATACCATTTCGTAGCTGTTACCAAATACTACCCCTTAGAAAAAAACCGTGTTTTCGTTTATTATACATTACCTCTAACATCAATACAAGTGATCTAGTTGGGCGAATCAGCAATCAATAAAATGTGATCAACTAATGTGGAAGTGACATGCACCTGCCCAACGATATCTCTAGTTCTAAGTATCGAACGGTTCATACCGCGCAAAAGACTATCACATAAACATGGCGCTGAAGATACCCATAAGTTAGAGTCTCACATCACCCATTTGTCACCTTCAGGGATTGGTTAGTTAGTTCAGGATGAGTGAGAGCCCGGCGTACTTCATAATTCAATTCAAATATGTTGCCTTGACAAAAGCCAATACGAAAGGAAATTAACTATGTGGTTAGTTTTGTACTAAGACGTTGTCAGACAGGTGCTACGAAATATCACACGTTTATAGACATATAAATAGGTTGTTTATAGCAATGGATAAACGTATCACTTGGTAAACAAGGAATGTCATAGATTTATTCGACAATGAGAGGGATGTTTGTGTTTCGCAGGTGAAACTAGAAAGCATTGGCCCTCTATCCGTAATCTTCCGGTCTCTCGGCTAATAAGATTACCATTCGAAAAAAATTATTCCCTGAATGCAGTAATTCAGCTAAAATTCAGTCATGTTTTATCTCATACAGACTGCTATGCGGTTAACTTACACTATAAACTGGTCAACCACATTATCATCATCATTCCAAGATAAATTGCGTCAAGCAAAACATTTTTTATGACATACTTCTCAGAGTCAGTGTTGAGAACTTCGTGAGAAAAAAAGAGATTAACAGCATGAAAAATGTTTATGCAAACGAAAGTTAGAATACTCATTTTCAGTACAAAAATAGGGGTTCTTTCGTTGGCGACTAATTCGAATCTCTTCTGGTATCTTCCTGTAGCTCACATAATTTCCACTTTTTAATATTTAATCATCGGTCCCGTAGCAGTCTGGTCGTCTCATCAACATTCTCCGGAGAAACGGCTTCGCTCGATAAAGAATACGTTTAACCACAGAAATGAAATTCGTTTCTGCCGTCATTTTGTTCGAAGCTTGAAAGTAAACAGTTATAACTCTCGCATGCGATGTGCATAGTTTCCAGGCCACACGGACAGAAATTAGAGAAACACAAAGTTGGACTTTGCTGTCAGTTTGCTTTTGACAGACGGTAGAAAAATTCTCAGTTTTGTTCGATGGTCAAAGGATATCTGCGCATTCAGAAATGGGACATCCATTCTCTGTTGCTTCTCAGAAGATGTTTTTTTCTAAATAAGGCAAAATGTTTCATATTGTGTTAAGTGGCTGATGTCCACAATCGATTCAGTGATTTCATAGTCAAGCGGGTAGCTTCAATATGATAATATTAGGGATTTTAGGTACGTGGATTACGTCGCTTGCTCACGTCTAACACTAAGTCACAACGTTCACCGAAATGGCTACTGTGGGAAAAGTTACAAGAGGTACCAAACAGCTTTCATGTCTTATTCGTGGCATTCTTGCTCAAGCTATATCTGGAAGGTCTGAGAAAAATCTTGCCTGTGCAAGTGGAAAATTGTTTTAAAAATTTGTCCCATAAATGGATATCAGAATACGCGTTACGAAAGTCATGGAAAATCACTGTCTGTAGTGAGTTGTTGCTTTCACATTACCGTGCAATTTTATTCAGGTAAAGGACAGTTAGAGGATCAACATTTTATCCGGGTTTGAACAAATAACGCCACCATTCTTAGAGGGGTGAACACTAGGTGACTGAGTAACCGTTGGCATGCTACGCTTTTTTGTGTTTGGCCTGAACTTTCTGCGAGTCAGTGGCTTTGAAGTGACTGCAACAATATTGTGTCTTATCCTTTCACAGATTTATCTTAAAAAACAAATATTCTTTGCAGCAGAATAAATAGGGCACTCCCAGTGTTTTAGGGTCTGATAATGAGGCTTGCATTTCGTAAACCGTGGTCAATTAATAAACTTCTCTATTCGTTGAGTTGTTCTTTCACTGTTCATTAAGAATCATTTCGTGAGCACTTTGAATACAACACTAATTGGATAAATCAGTGTACGATTCCCTCTGATACTTTTATGCCCACTCAAGTCATAAATCTTTTATTATCTCTAATCATTTAAATGAACGAACACATTTCACGGGCATTCCACAATCATTTGCATTCATTTTCGGCTTTATCCCTAATGCAGGATTCGTTTGTTTGAACGATTTAGAACGACGGAAACAGAGTGCTGAATTGGCCCGGGAAATTTGGCAAAAAGCAATGATCGAACTGGTCTATCAGTTGACGCAAATATACCCACCGGAAACCCCGGTTCAGACTAATACAATGAACACGGCCACCTTGGCCTATTTCAAACAAATTTTAGAAAAGTTACGCCCAGAAAAACTGTGCCATGATTCGGAACACCTGGCTTGGCAATGGGGTCGAAGAATGTATGAGTAAGTTGAAACTGCAAGACTGCCTGTAACTGAAGATGCCATTGTGCTGTTCGTCCCGCTTTCCGTGCAAGTTGCCCATCAGGTAGTGATAAGACGGTGTTGACAATGAACTCTTCACATCCAGCTTCATCAAAACCTCTATGTGGTTACAGTATGAATTTCACTTGGGACGGTATACGTAGCTTCCTAGTTTAGATATGAGAAGGAACTGGTTAATAACAAAAGATGTAACCTATCTTTTCAGTTCATCCTACTTAAGGAAATACGTGAAATCAATTAAGTCTTCTATATTTCAAGATCCTGAAACTTTACTTTTGAGGACACGAACATCGTCATTAGATGACGGCGCCATTTGGTCACTACATCCGGCGACCGCCGTCATTAGGAAAACGTTCTGACTGGACGTGAAGTCAGTTATAATTCCGTCGAACTGAAGGACACAGAGAGACAAGTTCTACCAACCCTTATGCTTTTGGATTAACAAACCTAAGCTTCCCTAAAGGCGTACTATAATTGTTTGCTTTTACAATCATCGTGTAGGCTATTGATATTACTTGGCGGTTGCTGGGAACAACAGATTTAACAATTATCAGTTTGCACTGACGTTTTCAATTCCACTGGAGAGGAAGAGTATCTTGTTTCATCGCCTCATTCAGTGTTGGCAACTTATGACTTCCGCGGAACTCTGAGCACATACGAATCTACGCGATTACAAGTTTATCTGAAAAGGAGTGTTTACAAGGTTTGGTTTGCTGAAATCAAGGTGAATTACTGAGTTATATTTCTTGAAACTTCCAACATAAACACCGTCCATCAATGTTGTTTTGACCACTTGACCTCACGTTACTGGAAAATGAAACTATCTCAGTCTGATTACCGAACAGACCTTAGTGTTAAGGTCGATATGTTATTGTTGAAGGACAATATATTTTTGTTAACAGTTTTATACCATGACTTTTAGCTCCGAATCAGACGGTCTCGTACGGGAAGCAAACACGTATTTGCTTCCCATGTGAGCTAATACACGTAGTCCTCTTTCACGTACTATAGTAATCAGGGTTGATGATCTTTCGTGGAGGAGGGTGGTATTAGGTGGGTTGCCTGCGTTCAGTCTCAAACGAAAAATGACAGAAAACTCCATGATTCCGAATTTCAATACGTTTCCCAACGGGTTTCCAAACCCACAATAATCAAAAGCCAGTAAGGTGACCTGGAGATTGACCGATACAGTACTGCCTCGGAGCCGAGGTCGGTTCGTAGTGTACGGAAAACACGACGCGTGTGCGTGCCAAACCCCTCAGCGACACGTACGTGATGGCACAACAAGGAAACGTCTGCATCCCATCAGCCTCTTACGAATCTGACTGACCATTTATTGATGGTGCGTATTTCATTTAACCATGCTCGTTTAATGATTGTGTGCTGGTTTGTCTACTCTAATACGGAGGAAGACTCTTGCTAAATTATGCGATTGCCAACTATTTTTCTCGGTCAATATTAACCCGTTCTATTTTGCACGTGGGTTTTTCGCAGAGGGCTTTCACACAAAAGTTTCCTGTGTTGTTCATTGCATAAGAAATATTATCTGGTATTCTAATATTTCTCAACAGCCATTTCTCAGAGTGGGCTTTTATTGTGATCATATGTAAAAAGAGGTTCTTATTGTTTCCTTGGATTGTTAACCGTTGATTTGCTGACCTTAGTTATTTCTCTCTTGTCGTCTTCGGTAGATGCTTGATTGATCCACAGAAATGGTGTGGGACAAAAGCTACATAGAAATGAAGGCACGATTTTAAACAGGGATTTCACGATCTGTGGTTCTTGTGCTCCTTGTTTGATGGTAGTCGATCGAGGTGGCTCTGAATACATTCCTAAAAGGGTTTCTCCATCATACATCAGTGAAAAAGCATGTTGAGCAACATCAGTGAGAACCATTGAAGATCGGTATCTGTTATTTCTTGAACGATCTTCCAGGATTCATCAAAAAGTGAATGAACATGTTCACAAAATGGTTGGTGATAGATGCTGTCTTATGATAAGATACAGGTGCCCCAGCAAATAGTGACTTGTAGATCGCATAATCGATCGTCCTTCCGTCCTTCCACTTCATTTCCGCTATGAATATATTTATCTGAAAAGCCTTCTTAGAGTTTTTCTAAAACATGGTTTCCTATTCTGAAAGTGTTGCAGTCAAAAAAATGCTTACATAAAATGAAATCCAAAATCTTAAGCAAAGAATGAATTTCCCAACAGTTCCGTGATATTTTTTATTAGTTTTCTAAGTCACATCACGCGTGAACTCAGAATGCACCGGTCAATTTGTTGTTTGTAATAAAATACGAGTAGAATTGCTACTTTGTTCCAGACTGGATGCATTTTTATGCCAGTCCAAGTTACCAGTGGGAAAAGCAAACCCGGTCAACAAGATTGGAACAGACTTTTAATTACCCTTGCAGACAAGACAGAACTGGTTCTTCTACGCAGTGCTGCAGTACACTACGTCTGATTATCCTGCTCCTTTACCCTTTTATGAACACAACTCGTCAGGTTTTCACAAAGTTACAATCAGATTTTCTATCGGATCCCCCCCCCTCAGGCGACTTCACACTGCACAATTCACCTATCTCGGCGTAAAACGCAAGGGCGCATAACTCGGAAAGCCCATACCTGTTTCCATGACCAATCGAATCTCCATCGATCTTAATAAATAAGCTACTCTCATCAAGTGCCTGTCGGTTATATCAGTGGTGCGCTCGAATGTAGCCAATGGTCCGTAGGTCTGTAAATCCATTATGTGAAGTGTGAACCCATATTCCGTGAAAACCATCTGTTTTACAGCGGATGCTGCAGACTTGTTCAAGCGTAGCAGAGTGAACTTCATCCCTCTTCTTATGAACAATTCTCTAAGCAAAACTATCCACGTTTCCTTATATTTTATCATATAGCAATAAATACTTATATAAACACTTAGAAGCTTATATTAACGAACTTTCCTACTAGTCGAAGCTCTGTAGGTTGCTTGCATCGAACTCTTCGAGGTTAAACCCTTTCTGACAGGAGGTCCGCAGTGGAACTGGATTACTGTGCAAGTTCCAAGGGCTGCATGTACTAAGCCAATGATAAGCAGTCGCAATAGCACGTGGCATCAGAATAATTTATACGTTGGGTGTCACAACTGTTAGTCTAGTGATAAAGTGTGTTTCATTCACGGTGGCGCACTTCGATTTGGAGTCCCCTGTGGCAAATGGTTGAAGTGCACTGTCCTTGATTTCTCACCAGTCCTATGAAAGAGGATTACAATGTCTCCATGCTTTTCTGATGTGATCTAAGCGTGTGGACTACATGACATCCCACTAGGCATATTAAGATTTGACAAATTTCTGCACTTATACATGAGACACATGTGTGCATGAGATTCATATGTACATTTTAGTACAGTGTGTTTTCTACTTACGGAGCTTAAGATTGATATTAGGAATTCCTAATTATATCAGATGGTTAAATTCCAAAACTACTTTTTCACCGGAATGTATAGGGTAAAGTATACGGTAAAGCAACCTAATGGGCGCTTGTATTCAGCTGTCTGAACTGGGTTATGTCCTAGTGGATGCTATGTCCCGATCGATTTGCAAGACGTCTAATGTCCCTGGTGTCGTCTTCTAGCCGAGCCAGCAAAGCGTAGGTGGTTTCCAAGCTTTGGTTAAAATTCTACAGAAATCACCGAATTGGTGCGTTCGTACATTGTGAACTTTCATAAAATCGTCTGGGACAGAACCATCCTGTTCTAGGACTGAAGCACTTGCTGTTTGTTGAATGCCAATCACCAACATGTAATACACTGCGCTCATCGATCCCAGCCCAGACAATGATGTTTCTAATCAACCTTCTTATTTTGATCATTGGGTGTCTTTTTGGTGAGCTCACCAGGTTGAATGCCACTGTGGGGTACTATTTTATTCTTTCGCTTATCGTTTCTCTTTCAGTATCATGCGGTCGTTGACATTTACTTTTAACAATGAGCCCATCAGTTTCCTACCGAATGGTGGCCTAAACACATCGGAGCTCTATGTTTACAATTCACAAATTTCAGACGGACAGATGAAATGGCGGAAAGTAAGTGAAAGTTATGATTGGAACCACCTATTTTCCCACATTGCATCCAATATCGAGATTAGTCTGTTACATCTACCGCCCTGCAAACCACATAGATGGGACTGGACTAAACCGTACTGAAAGATTCATCCCGCTAGATATCTGATGTTATTTCTGCGCGCTCATTGTATACACAATGTTCATTTCAAATCAACATTTAGAGTAGTTGCGTTTTAAACCTACACGTTTACTCGGAAGCATAATTGGAGGGACAGGAACTCGTGGTGCCACCTCATTTGACATTTTGTCCGTCAAAACCATGAAGCAGAAACTACATCACATGGAATACCGCAAATTTTATGATCTAAAATTTGCATTCGTTTAAAAATGTTGATTTTTTTAATAATTGTATACTTGCTATCAAGTTCCACCCAAAATTTTTGCCCTCAATCGATTTTTAGTTGTTTTCACTGTTTAATGGTTTAATCCGCTTAGCTGGTGCTACTAACTAACTGGAAAGTTGGGGCATCATATATCGTACATACACTGTCTGAATAAGGGGACGTTTGACGTTGGGCACGATGATTTAGCCACAGCAGTACAACATTCTACATCAGTCTTTTCATTTTAAATGCTTGCTTATATGCCGCGGACTTTAAGGACCAGATTTCACACCATTTTATTTCTTCCAAATTGATGTAGTAGTTTATTCCTTCCCACAAAAGATGTCAGTCTGCAACTTAGCTTCCAAGATATAGATCTGTCCGTCCTTCTTGAGAATACAACAATGAACTGGATAGTAAAACTGTTAGAAAAAGTAAACACTGAGTTATAAATCAGGCGATATTTTAGCGAATTGAACTTTCTGTTGTACGGAATTTTACCAGTTTTAAGAAATCCAGATTCTGTTCGATCTCCCTTCAGAGTCTGCCTTGCACGACGTCGCGGTTATTCTATTTATGTTCTAACCCAACAATTCTATGACTAGAAACTTGATCACGCATAAATTATCAGTAAATATTTAGTGAGAAAATATTGGTACTGAGAGCAACAGGCTCTGCTACGCAAGCACAATTTAGCGGGAGACAAATTTGCGCCCGGTCTAAAAAGAAAGATGCAAACCAATCTACGGCTTTTGGGATAATTTATTTTGGTTTGAAAACGTTCAAAGACAAGAAAATAACGAACTTTTCTGCAAATGCAATGAACAAACAAAACCAATCGTGGTTCGCTTTTTCCAGTCAAACATCAGTCAACATACTTCTAATAAGATGACGTAAACTGATCAGAAAAAATTCATTATCTCCAAAAATGTCCTCAGGAAATATACTTTGGACCAAATGTGACTCATTTTAATTGTATATATATACTGTTAGTGAGATCAAATGAAGTTAATTAAACCTAGAAAATATTACGGACGGAAAAATATAAGACAGAATTCCGACTGGTTAGTCTATAAAAGAAGATAAATAGGGTTCGAGTCCCCGTGGGGGCTCGGTGGATGTGCACTGCTGATGATTCCCAACAAGGATGAAACAGCTGTACAGTGCTTCCATGGTTTTCAATGGTGAGTTGAGCGTTCAAGCTGCATGATGAATCATATTATATATAAATAGATACAATAATGCCCTGCAAACATAAACCGACTCTCCGTTCTCTCATTGTTAAAACGTGTTACTGCTTTTCGTTAAACGGACACAGGACACGTGAACTGCACAGACGTATGAATGTCGATCTCCTATGTAGCCTAGCCATGGAAGTATGATTTCTAAAACTCGGTCTCGTCCCTGACCTCGTTAACAGTTAGAACCGGGCGGTCGACTATGTTTACTTTGCGAGAGACTATATAGAAAACACAGTTCATATCTTTCTATCATAACATGTTGCACTGAAATTGATGTCAGTAAGACTGCGCATAATACTTGTTACTCAATGTCTAGTTTAGTCTTGAAGGGAATTACACAAAAAAAAGCAATACATGTCGTCTCCATGAGTTTACTAGTACTTGCTTTCCGTTAAATTTGAGTAACAGTTGAGATTGACCATCTGCGATTATCTCACATTAAGAAACCCACTGAAGTATTACGAAGCTCATTAGGAGTTCTACACAGCGCTAGTAGAATCACTACTTAGCGCGCATGTTCACTGACATGTGCAGATGATCGTCATCAGCAAAGTCTTGTTTCAGATACTCTCAGATATAGATGATACAGCAAACCCACTTACTTTTTTCACCAGCAGAAAATTTACTTCACAAACCGAAATCAAACCGGCGGCTTCTTCCCTCAACTGGGCAATTGTTTCCTTGGCTAAGTTGTCACGATACGGCCGGTCGAATGCAAATAACACTGGGAAATAATCAGCGACGCCTAAGATCTCTCTTGTCTGTGCTTGTCACACTTTTGTGTGAGAATGGGAGACGGTGGTTGACTCATGTAGAGGTTTTTGCTCTAAACAATGCTTACAAATTTGTCGTGAATGACAGACGAGTTGGTTGTCAGGGAGAAGAAGGAGAAATCATTGAGCATCGTTTGAATAAAAATCCTTTGAACTGCATAACAGTGAGCGAGCCTGCAAATCATGCATCAATTTGGTTTAAGCAGAATATCTTTATACCTATTTATTCAGTGGGTCAGGGCCTAGAACACTCACCAAGTTGTCGATTTTCCAATGTGATCCTACAAGAAAACAACTGGCTAAGGTGCAAAATAAGTAAATATATATACTTTTTCACGTAAATAGTATGGTATTGAATGTGAAGGTTAGTTTTTTAACCGACAAATCAAATTCCGGGAGAATTGTTGTATAATTCTAAAAATAAGCTCCTCGTCCACTCACGCTCCTTACGATTCAAATGCGACTAAGGTAATGAATCCAATATGGAGTGCCCAAGAGTAGGGATGATTGAGCAAAAGAGTACCACTTAGACACTCTTCAGTAGCAGCAACAACAGCAAAACCGATAATGTCCTTCCGGAGAATATTTGTCCTGACTTACGGATACAAGTTTATACTACTAAAATCAAAAGTGAATCTTAGGAACTTTTGTCCTCTTTCTGGATGTTGGTTCCGTTATATGAAGAAATATTTCTGTTGCCTTGTTTTAAACATGGAAGCCTGGTTGCACAAAACATGGCGTAAGCAATCCGAACTAAAATGAGTTTTGATGGATATGAAAAATCTCTATTTCTCCAAAAGTTTCGCTCTTTGTTCAAATCATGATGAAATTGTTCTTCCAATTTCCCATGGGTTCCCTATTATCACAGGGGTACCCTTTACAGAACCAGGCTTTATTACACAAAGTAGGTTCGTACGGTTATGGGTGTAGCAGCTTGATGAGTTAATAATTGTTGACCATCCGTTCAGCTATTGCAAAACTACGCTTCGTCAATGGAGGAAAAAGCAGACATTTCGAGTCTTGAATGTCGCTCCAATTTTAACTTGCACAATACTATCTGAGAACATTTGGACTGAATGGGATTCTTTATCACAGAAATATAAACCCGATTGAAATTATTTGCCATCATTTGATCAAAAACCTTACCCTGGTATATGAAACTCCCCTCAGTGAGCTGCTTTCCCGCATCAAGCATATTGCCACTTCTCCTTTTCAGATACATATGGTCTTGCAAAAAATTGCTATAGTTTTAATCAGTCTGTTTCATAAACCATGGTTTGGTGAAGTAGAACATGGTCTGCCACTCTTATTTGTTTTCCAGTGAGCACAGGCACATTTAAAGGGGCAAAAAATTACACACAGATATGTTATTATTCTGGTGCAGGAACATTCAAATTGTCGACCAACAATCGATGTGATCCTGGAGGTTAGCTACCTTGCAAAAGTTTGGGATTACAAATTTGGACTACACAAATTAGAACTAGGGACAGTCAGTCAGTATTGGCTGATCCATCAACACTATGTGTCAGAGCTACCACCCTTGGTTCATAATAGTATTCATACATCCATTTAGTTCAGTTAAATGGCCGAAAATATGGCAACGAAATGAATTCATTCACGAGTCTTGACCGAGGGAGATGGCTCAGTAAGATAGCATCTACTTCAAGACTAGTGTACCTTCTGTTGCTATGCTTAAGCGATTCGGCACCAAGGTGAGGTCTGTCTCTTTCCTGTCATTATGACAACACTACCGTTCCATAAATTACAGGACAGTAGTGAGTGAAGCCAACAGGTTCCTCGGCAACAAAGCCAAGCATTCTGTTAAGGGCTACCGTGTGCACCTAAAACAATTTGAGGTTTTGTTTCCCTCCATAAACTGACAATAAATTGTTTATCTCTTAAATTTAAACGAAATAAAGTTAGCATATTTTTAAACTTTTTTCAGTGAATTCTAAACTACGAATAACCTCTTAGGATACTGGAAGTATATTTTATAGCTCTTAGTAATTTACGAAATCTTGTATGCATCGACTTCTTTGGTACATTATATAATTTTGAAATGGTATTTGAAATAAAGATCTACGAACAATTGATTTATTTTCCTCATTCGAACTCGTAACTTAGGTAATTCAATACTTAGTTATTCATCACGGGCAAAATATGAAGCCCCACATTCCATACGACATAGACCTAATTGATTTCAGTTGTTATGAAGTTGTTTTTCGGATACAAATCTAGGAAGCAGCAAGAAGATGTTCACATTCGTCCCACCAATTCTAGTGAGAAGGCTCTTCTAATTTTGATTACTTTCGATTTATTAGCACGAAAACAGCAGTTTATATAGGAGACTTGGCGGCCATGGACAAATCCTAGTCCACACGCTTATTGGTCCACCCGGTATTCACAGCCAGCTGTCCTGACTGCCTAGCTCGTTAACAAAACCCCTTTGGTTGATTTGGTTCAGACGACAGCTGGCATTTGATTGTTCCTTCACTCTGCTTTTTTCGCTCTGGTCGGGTCCTCGGTTCAGGACGTAAAGATACGTG
The DNA here is from genome assembly GCA_948099385.1 of Fasciola hepatica. Taxonomy (NCBI): domain Eukaryota; kingdom Metazoa; phylum Platyhelminthes; class Trematoda; order Plagiorchiida; family Fasciolidae; genus Fasciola; species Fasciola hepatica. The sequence goes on along the minus strand of CANUEZ040000126.1, from coordinate 473,239 downwards.
ATAGTTGCTCAGCAGGCCCCCGTAGTGTCTACTGGACGAGCCAAGCCTTTTATTGGTAATGGGCCAGAGCACTTCCTCACAGAAACCATCTTCAGAAATGCATTGGGATTTTCCACCCTAAGACCATCTAAGTACTACCATTTGAATGTGCTCGGTTGGCTACAAGCATCGAAGATCACAGCCATTTGCAGGGTGCTTCCGGGCTTTCAGCGTAATCAGTAGAGCGCTGCACTTTTGCTTTTCATATTATTTCTCGGTAATGGTAAATCCACTTGTGCTTTCCGCATCCAAAATCACACTGCTAGCTAGGTTTGAACTGGTAACCTTCCCCCTAACATAGATACACCTACCGGCTTGGATATCGCCGCAAGGCCAATCGAACACGAACAACACACGTAACTATCCAGTTGTGCGCCACCACTATTTCAATGATCCACTGAGATTATTCTGACTTGAATCACTGGGCTAGCCTCGTCGGTAACTTGACTGTGGGATGAACAGTACTCGGCTGAACATTTTGCAAAACTCATTTTTACAACACGTTTAAAATTTATCGGAACACAAAGAGCCAGAATGGTGAATGTAATTTGATACTCAGTTGCGTCATTTGTACTCAATTTGTGGTACAGCGATCATTCCGTCTTCTCAAGTTATCGGTTAATTCTGATCACTATTTGATGCTGACTTTCCTTTGTGGCTAAATAATGTGCTCTGTCACCGTCGCCTTTTGATTATACAAAGCAAAAGTTAGTAATAATAGGTAATCAGAAAATTATAATAATGCGAACCAAATGGTTGTAAACCCAAAGCGAAAAAAATCATCTACAGAGGGTTAGTCGTGCGTGCAACCTAAAACACTACACGATGACTGATGCAGCGTTGATTTGAGACTACAAAGGGAATAATATTATCAGACCGGTGGCTGGACATCAGAACCTGATAGCTTTTCTGTGTTTATCTGTTTGTAACCCCAAGGCTCAAACCACAGTGTGTAACCATTCAATTTCTCGTACGTGAATAGATGTTAAGTCCGGCTGCAAATCATCAGACACTCATATATTTTGAAAAGCATTCTCGGTGTGTTGTCCGGCAGGAGGATATCGGAATGCCAAATTTCACTCAGGAAAGCCATTGTTCAGAATCAACGGTAGCCGTTGCTGTTTTGGTTTGGTCATAGTTAATTAGTGTGACACGGTTTGGGTCGTCTCTCATCAAAGTTGTACGTACAGATTTTTTAGATAGGCAAAGCATGGGTCAAGCTGTAAAGAGGAACGTTACTGGACTTCCTGAACATGAATAACACTGACAAAAGGCTTGCTTGTGAGGATACTCCGATGGTGGAAAATGAGCATATTGTTTGCATTTCTGATTTTGGTTTCTGGTGACCAAGCGCGAATATGTAACGTGCATTTGTCTTCATTTTACGACAGACCTCTTGCATATTTCGATTTGGAGAGAGCTGGATGAAATGGTCCAAACATGTCCCCATTATGCAAACGTGCATTGCGTGGGCGTTGGCAGATTACAAGAATATAAATTGAAGATTATTTGGCTTTCACATGATTTCGCCTAATTTTCAAGATGGAGTTGCGAAAAACGAATAAATATTCATCCCCCCCCCCCGTCAACTGGTCTAGCACATTTTTGTGTTGAAAAGAAATTAGGCTGGACAGCGCCAAATTGCCTCAGTTGCTTTTAGTTCACATTTTCGCAAGTTATATAAGTGCCTCTGTTGGTTGAGTTCGGGATAACCGAGATGTTGATTTGTATCTGTGGTTTGTGTGTGCTGACAAAAGTTCATCCAACCTCTGTTTTGATCATCGACGGTGGTTTAGTAAAGCTGGAATTTCGAATCTCAGTTGATGTGTCTAAAAAGGTGACTTAAGTGTACTTCTGTTGGGTATCTCGTTTGGACACTGTATTTTATCGAACTTTGTGAGTTACATCAAACAGGAAGTCACTAGGTGAAGTATATGGATGTACTATGTGCTCCTTTTGGTTTAAAAATGTCTGTTTCGAAATAATTGGTAGCATACAGCCACCTTGCTTTGGCTGTTGACTATATTTATAGCGAAGATTGACTTATTACCTGAAAAATCATTCATTAGCCTGGCCCTTTTACGATTTATTCTCTCATGTTTACTTTTGCTCGGGCTTCAAATCACGTGAAAATAGTTATTACAAATTCGCTGTCACTCAGCACAAGTACGCACTTCAGTAACACAAAAGTTTATTTGCGTATCCTTAATTTGGGGCTTTATCTCAATTACTTTTCTTGAGTAGCTTTTCTTCTACCGGGCTATTTTTCATTAAATGACTTCCGGTGTCCAAATAATTTCTCTTGTTCAAACAAACAACAAATTATTCCATCATAATAATGAAGTCACCATAGTTTGTTGTGAAATAGTGAACTAGATAATAGGCATAACTTTGAATAGCATATGCTTGTCTTCTAGTATATCCTACCCTATACCTTTTTTAGATTATCCTGATCTGTACATCTCACAGAGATTTGATGTGCCTGGGTTTTGCATTGTGACAGTTTACTCGCCGCTTTGTCGTGTTTCTGACAACCTATACATTTCTTAATCGTGTCGAAAAATTCGAATTTTGTAGCATATCGGAAAAGGTCGTTGTTAGAAATTAAAAAATAAAGCTATTCTCGTCATTTTGTTCTTCAATATTTGACGTTAGTTGAAATCTATGATTACATGATACAGCTTGGTAGATTATACAGACTTTACAAGGTGTCGTATCAAAGAATGTCAAATAATCGGGTTTTTCTGGCACTGACATTTTGTCTGCGCATTTCTCGACGAAACCGATCACATCTGAATTGAGGCGAATCAGTATACAATACAATGTCCAGTGTCAGTGGTCACAGCGATTAGGTGCACACTAACAATAGGGAATTCTCTGTAGCCCACTAGTCTGGTTTCTCTAAATCCAGATCTCACTTTTTTCTTATTTCACTGTGCCCACCTTCATTCTGGGGATCAGGTTGGAACGTGGTCGATGAAGAGTAAGTGGGGCCAAGGTAAATCGCGCCTGCGAATCGATGGTGTCACTTGGCCCGGAGGCGCTAATTCGCCACCTAAAGGTCGTCCCAGCAAGTTCAAACTACGAGTGGTGACAATCAAAGAGCGACCGTTTGTCATTTACAACCGGCAACAAGTAAGCCCCGTAAACTTCCATACCTATTAGCGCTGATTTTAGATACAATTGTTATTAGTATAAAAAGCTATTGGCTAGATTTATGAATAGGCCTAATGAACCAGTTTTAAGTGCCGTGTAATCAATGAATGATTTTCGATATTTTTTAAAGTCGAAGGTTTTTCTGTAAGACAGTTTGGTACCCTCGGCAATGGTGAACAAGAGAGAAAGAAATTGAAAATACAAATCAATCAGTCATCCAATTACTTCCGCAATATATCACTGATTCAAAAGTTTCAATCGAAAAACGGTCCCTTATTTGCTTTGATTCTTATCTGTGGTCGATTTAGTTGTGATGTAATCATATAGTTTATCATTAGCACAAGGAGCCTCCTTTATAAAGGCAGGTTTTCAGTCCGACAGAAATTTTTCTATACCATGCAGCCATTATGAGCTCACATGCAGTTTCAATTACACACTCAAAAATAACTTCCATAGTGGTGAACTGAAGCTTCCTGACTTTAATTATCTTAATCGACTTTCAGTGAACTCCAATTTTCGTAGAAATTTCAAGGGATTATCAAAATGTAATACTGAAATTTCGGTGAATGTTTATCCGAAATCTGACGATGGACAAAAGAGTCAAAGTTACTGAATGTGGTTATTTGATAAATTCAGGCAGTACATTGTCACGGTGCAAAATATCAAACTCCCATTTAATGGTAATCCCATTTAGTTCACAACGCAATTTTGAACCAATCAAACCGGTTGTTTATATGTCTTCCAAATAGAAACTTGCACCAAAAAACGAAAAAAAATGTTAGGTATGTGACAGAATAAATGCACAAAAATACACAATCTGAAAAGATAACCCTGTGAAGAAGGACACTTTTCTCAGTTCATGAAGTATGAGTTGACAAGGACATCAGATATTGTTGAGCTTTCAACAGATTGTTTAAATAGCGCGTCACCGGTTGTCACGAGGTTACCTTACGGATCTACTGAGTTGCTAACTAAGTTCTTCATGTAGAACACCGTTGACAGAAACCGTCAAAATGTCCCCTTCTAACCACGGCATCAAAATCCGGTTTAGGCTGCCTTTGATATGTGAAAAGGAAATATCCTAGAGCCGATAATCTCATTATCAACTGCTATCGTGTTAGAGGTTTAATCAAAAAGCTCAGCTCAGTTATTCTATGGCTTTTGCTTCACATGAAATTCATTGGGAATTGCCAATATCTTTTCTGTAACCCAAACATGACAACAAAGAGGTTACTGTGTACTGTGCCAATCTCGCAAATTACAATACAGCTGTTTACCTACGTTGCACTTTTTCATCTTCTGAAATGACAGGAAAACCCAAAAATAAATTATCCCGCTTCAGTCAACCTGTAAGTCTGTGTATCTCGAAGCCTGGATGTTAGTATTGGAACGGTAGTCCCATGGTTACTTAGTTTGTGCGTAGCTAGTGCAAATTATTTTGATTTTGTTCTTCTGTCCAATGGACGAATGTGAGTGGAACTAATGAGGATTATTCTGTGCTATAACTTTGCTAACTGATTTATCTGTAAGCCGAAAATTCCGATCCTCCAGTGGAATAATTTCAGAATGCTGCTCTTAAGATGCTAGTAGGACCATTAATTGCACTTGATATGTGGAGCCAAGGAGAAATGGGAGATTCTGACGAAAAACTTACGCAGGTAGCGGTTAAAAATGAAGATGAAAAATGAGTTTCGTTTAAACCCATCTCATTATGGTAATTTCAACATCGTAACCTAGTACTCAGGCAATAAAGTACTCATGTCTGCAAAATTTTCCCTTTCACCTCAACCGAAGAATATAGAGCAATAATCAAAATCATCTGTCAACATCCAAACCCATATCACAACCCCACACGCACACCCTAGTGTTGATTGGCCCCAATCCGCATGCCTCGCGTCTAATTGACCGCAATACTCCCCGTCGGTCTTGCGGTGAGCAGGCACTGTTGATGGTGGTCAGCACGTTGGAGAATGCGTGACACGTTATGAGGTGATACCAAAAGGATTGCGAATGCGAATAGCTTTCGTAATTTATTTAAGTAAATGCAAATGAGCATAAAATCTTTCAATTTCAACCAAATATTTCTTCATAAGATAGGCTCACGGGTAAAATGCAATGTCTTGGCGCAAGGTAGCAAAGTTTCCCCTAACCAGGAGCAGTCCCATGATGTTGGCAGGGGCAGTAGAGTAAACAATTGCACGATATCAATGAGCATCGGTCACTCAAGCCTTAAACTATGCTAATGAGCTCACTGACCAGTTCAGAGCAAGGCCGGCGAATGAGCAGACTAAGTGGACCCTTGAAGAGGGAATTTCCAACAGTCTCACTATGAGAAAGAGGAAGACAAGAGATAGAAAGAAAAAGAAAGGGAGAGGCGTATTATACTGGGTTAATCTGAGCCCAAGGCAATGAAGGCATAGTGAGACTTGGATGTGCGCAACCTATAAAACCCGCATAATAGGGGTTTCGTTTAGTCCATAATCCATCTGACACTTGATGAGTTCTTTCAAAAGATTATTTTTAGCTGCTTTTTCATCATTGGATTTTTCCGTGACTGAATAAAATATCGGGCTTCAATTGTAGGTTTGGTGCTGGCATCAAAAATTTTCGTCCCAAGTTCTACTTATACACTTACGACTTGCTTTTAGCCTCAAACACACCATATCCTTACTGCTTATCGGATCATTTGAAGATTAATGAGTGCACCTTTTTATGCCTAACATTGCTAGCCGGAGCTATTAGCAGAGTCAGTGCCAAGACCTCAATTATCGTAAAGTGAGTTTAACTTAAGCTCTCCTACAGAAGAGTTTTGCAGATTCGAAGCAAGTCAAATGATGTGTGTATCACCTCTTCCACTCTTTCAGCCCAGCTCATAATAAGAGCTTGCCCAATATTTTGCACAGGTAAACATCTATTCAGATAACCACTAAGGAACTCATTTATTCAAATATCTGACGGCCAGTACATTTTCCACTAATGGTATATTTGTTTGCCATCATTGGAACTATAGACTATTAAAGTCAACCTCGCATAACTGAACTATCACTTTGCCCTGGAAAGTTTCGTTATACTTTCAAAATGACTCTTCTCTGACAGAATAGACCCTTGTTGAAATTACTTTGTAGGTAAATATTGCGCGTTATTTTGGTCAAACGAATAACAATAACACGTGAAAAGAAGTCAAACCTATTTTCTGGCCCTTAAATAAACAAAAGTTAAATGTCACTCCTTCATCTGGTCCGTAAAACGTCCTCTGGTTATATGTCTGCTCGTTCTCCTGAAGAATAGCAAAGCTGTGCTGATATGATTTCTATTTTGCAATTCTTTATTTTCCAGCTGTTACGCACTACTGTTCAGCACGTTTATCCCACCAAGTGTCTTACGATCCCCATTTTAGTATGTGAAGAGGCTCTTTTTTAAAACTTCTACCTTTCGGAAGATATACTTTGGTAAAGCCATTGACAAATCAGAGAGAATTTGTATGAATTACGTACACTGTATGTTCAGAAGCAAACCATATCAGCTAACAATAAAGCTTCAGTACACTGAATAGTGTCTGAGGGAAGTTCAGCCTCTTATTAAGTTTCACATCCCTCTGGCAATAAAGTAAATGCTATGGGCAGTGTAAAGGTGTTTCTGGGTATATTCATTGGGTCACGGGTGCGATATACAGTGTATCCATGCGGCTATTTGAAAAGTGTAAACAAGGCTACTTATAAAGCCATTGGTAAATAACTAAGATAATTCTTTCAGGAATCAAAAAGATTTTGGAAAATGAGGATCCCTATATTTATAGTTGGACAATGCAAAACTTACCCGAATTACATTGCACAGTACGTTATTATGGACTTCTTGAACTTTTATACGACAGATGATATTGAACTTTCAAACCCATCTTCCTGTTAATTTACCAAAAGCCCTCGTGAATAATAACGGTTTCTAGAATGTTCTTCCAAGACTAGAGCTTAATCATCTAGTGTAATTCCGTGTCACGCGACACAAAATACTCTTATCCTGATAGCTTTTTTACGTGGTTAGGAAATCACCCGCAGACAGTGAGTCATTTGTTCACGATTCAACGGAAAATTTCTTCCTCAATTTAAATCACTGAGGTTTCGAACAAATGGTATAATGCAGCATTTAACCCAGGCTAACATTTCAACCTGATTTGAGATGATAGAAATAACTGGTTTGATTGTTACTTCTAGTTGCTGAATTTGTCGAATCCAAGCTAAGCAAGACATTGAGTGATTTAGGTCATCCAAAGATTCAGTGGTCGAGACTTGAACTATTTTTCATGGTCATTATCACAAGCCTCCAGCTGAATATGTCTAAACCCGTAGACCTATTGGTAATCATGGAATGGTCCGTACTTTTCTCCCCATATTCATTCCATGAATAAATATCTAACTATATTTAGGTAGCAAAACACTGAATTCTGCGTAATTTTTTCGTGATTCAGCATCAAAGCCCAACTTCTGATGTTTAATGATGCAACCCATATACAGCGGCTTTTATCTAGTTTGCTGGTAACCATCCGCACTGTACACATCCAATGAGTCCCCACGGCTACTATTGCCGGCTTTGAACGGTTTGTCTAATATCAGTACCGCTTGATATAGTCAACCACGGTTTGCACGGTAACCACCTTAACAAGAAATCTGATGCCTCCAACCTGAACACGTCACATTTGAGCTGTCCCAAGAATTCTAATTATTCGTTTTTTGGTGTTCATCTAGTGTTCACAATAACTGGAATAAAACGAGTTGTTTCTTGTATTTAAGTGATCACTTTTCGGGTGCACCATACTTTGCAGTCATTTCTGAAAGATGTAGCTGAAATGAAAAGCATATTTATGGTCACAATTTGTTTGTTCAATCAGAGGTCAGCAACTTTCAAATATTCCTAAATGATAGGCTTTCCTAGGGTCCCCGGACAATTATTATTTTCAGCTGTAATCCAAAGCAAATTGCTTCCGGTCTACGGCTTGTTATGCGGTATTTACGGACTTCCATTAGTGTTTTGATCCTTTTTCATCTCTTACTGAAACGATTTGAAAGCGATTCCAAGAAACAAGGGCAAAAATCCTCGTGTATATTTAATTATTCACTCAAACTTCACTTTTAATTGACCTCCGATCAACGTAAATCCCTATGTTTGCCTGTATTATTCATATATAAGGCCTCGGATCAAGCACCCATAATATATCTGCTATGTTAACGGGCTATATTTTCGATGCAAATGTTTTTCAAAAAACGTTTGGCTGATATTTGCCCTTGATAATCTTTTACAGATCATTTCATTCAGAGGAAAATATTTTTCCTGATAAGCCCTAGTACTCCAATGTCTCGGGTTGATCCATCACCTGTTTTCTAATTTTCGATCAAGAATAAACGGGGAGCAACGAATATGCGTTCATTCACATTTACCGCCTGTGCTTTCCTTCAGTGACACGTGCGCAGGACGGAGCGGTATATCACCGTAGAGGCCAGGTGAACAGGAACCTCGATCCTTGTGGTTTGCTTTCGGTGTACGGAATTATAATGATTCCTAATATCCGTGCCGTTTATGAATAAGATTGTTACCATTATTAACTTTTATTATCTTTATATATGGGATGCAAGACCGTGATTTGAGTTTCAGCAACATCGTAATTCTCAGGATTTCTTTTAATATAAATCGGATCGATGACGAATGGCAAATTGGAAAGATTTACAGAGAAACGCAATTGGAGTGTACCCGCAAAGCCCAATGTCATCTAGGCAGACCATCAGTAGAAGAGCTCTCCTTTTCACTCCTCAATTCTGACACATTTTTGGATCATTACCAAGATAACTCGTTTGAAAGTCTTCAGTCTAGCCTAGGAAAAACAGAACACGTCAGGATAACAAAAGCCCTACAAATATTTATCAATTCAGCTCGATCAAATTTAGTTTACAGTTATCCAACAAACCGGTCTGGTTGACTCGTGTTTAGTTTTCTGTACGGTGTCTGTAACTAAGGTCGAGAGGTCAGTTAAGACACGTGTATCACAATACAAAATAAGTCTTTCATTCAGTGGAATTCAAAAACCTTCGGGCTATAAAAAATATTCTTAAGTATTACACAAAAATAGAGGAAAAACTTAGCGCGACCACTCCGCGGATTAGGATCGGCCGAAATGAAACAAGGTTCGTAAACACCTGGGAAATCGGTCAGTCAAAATTGACTCAGATATTAATGTCTACAGATTGATAGAACACGAGTGAAAAATAAACCATTTGACCAGTTTCAGCTTTCGCTGTGTGACTCAGCCATATGAGGAAGTAAGTGAAAGACATGCCCGTAAGGCAAAACAAGAGTGACCGCACTAATTATTTCGAACCTTCAAGTGCTTTCGGGGGGATTTCTTCCTCTTGTTCGCACAATACATACTATATATATATATATATATATATATATATATATATATATATATATATATATATATATATATATATATATATATATAATCGTCAGAGGCTCCGGTTTTTGAACGTTACCTTCTCGCACTGGGGTCAAACATTTGCGATGCCTTGGTGAACTAAAATAACTGGGTATTCAATACAACGTTGTATTAAGGGGGAGTCCACGAAAGTTTCCTTCATTTGTTTGGTAATCAACATACAATATTCTTTTTACTTGTGATTATCTTCACTGTACAACATATTTTCATGTCGAGATTTGCATTGGAGAACTTTCTACAGGAGATTTTATGTCTGTACATCACGGGTACAACAATGAAAAGAAGGCTGAAAGAAGAACACAGTAGGCAACAAATCCGTTCATTAGCACGTCACTATGCACGTGAATAATCGAACAAGCGAGCAAGCAAATCTTCACTAGGCCAACGCAAGCAGTACATGCGACCGACTGAGGTCAAGCAGCTTCGCTCAGCAGCAACGCGTCAACAAGTACGCATGACTCAAGGCCAATGTCTGATTGGTTAGTGCAAGCCGTCACAGTGACGTGTGTGCGTGCATGCGTGCGTGCGTGATATTAGCCGCTATCGAATATCCGATCAGGAGGTTTGCTGGCATTGTGGTGCTGCTGTCAGTAGTCTGACCGACAGTAAGATCACACAACAAAGACAATAGTAACTGAGCTAGTTTTCGATTACTGGGCCTTTGATGAAATACAAGTGCGTGCATACGGTGCTCATGCAAATTTAAAAATTATATTTGCGAAGTCAGCAATAAAACTGATTTCGAGTGAAGTAAAATACTGAATTGTTAGGAGACGGGAAAACTTATATTTTGTCATAAGAATGAGGCTGAAGGCCGGTTTAGTGAAACGTTGGTATGAGTCATTCATTTTCGGGTACGATTAGTTCCGGATCGGTCAACAGGTAAGCAGATGAATCACATTCCGATTGTGAGCTGACGTCATATATGGACTAATATACACTAATCCACTGCTTTTTTCACTAAACAACTCAGCTGAATTGCTTGAACAAACAGTATTCTGATCAAGACAGTGCATATGATCGGTAAATGTTGTTCTGAGGTAGCTTTCAATGCACTCGTAGAAACTCTGAAGTTTGGATGAATCATCACTCACTTGATTTCCGGTGTACAAGAAGATGGTTACTACAGAAAATATCCGTTTGGTACCTTGTACGATGTGTCTAGTTAATGCCATATTTATTTCGTAAAATGAACAGCACAAGGTTAGTAAGCTAGTTCAAAAAAATTTGATATACTATTATTCAAGCTTTCCCAACCACTTCAGGTAACACATTTACATCTGCTCGGGTCACCACTGAATTCAAAACTAATATACGTGGAATTTATAGGTCCGAAATATCCGGTCGGTGATGAGATCCACCACTTGTGTGACTTCTGTTCATGAAACTGCACTGATTCAATAAATATTCCCAGAGGAAACATTTCCGAGATCTGTCGAGAAGCAATAAATTTGTGATTGTTATTTTTGGGCTTGATAGCCTTGGTTGATTTGCTTTGTGGTATCAGATGATCCAAATGCCGAACGAAAGGCGAACAAATCTAGGGTGGGGGGGGGGGCTTGGAGGGGGGAGGGAATTCACCTGGTAAATGAGGTCATTGATTCGGCTTTGATCCCCCCCCCCCCCAAATACAATAGCGACCTCAGCCTTATTATCCCAATCGAATTCAATGCCTGTGTGGACGTTTAGGTCAGATAACCCACTGAAACTGGTATGAAAAATCTCCAGATACATCAAGAAGTGACCTTGTTAAATGTGTATGCACTACCAATTCTCCTCAGTCGCATTTGTTTCTAAATCGAACAAAAAGACAAGCGTAATTTTACAAAAAACGGAAAACCCACTTCGTCGTGATGAATTTCCTCAAAAGCACAATAAACAAATTAGGGCAATAATCGTCAGACGGGATCGTGATTGATATGATCAGCTGTTGACAATGTGATAGATTTGATTTTAAGATCTGTCTTTTTGTGAAGGGATGCGGCCTAGGCAAATCAAGCTGTTCACCGATTAGTCTGAACTTTCCTTCACTCAGGTTAGTACATCCAAGATATGATTTATGACAGCTTTCCTACATTTCAAATATGAGTGCATGCCTACTGAGATCGGCTTACCAGAACGGACTCTGATCAACATGAGGTAGTTGTTAAGTTGAGAGGATAAAATATTCGAAGTAAGCCAGCTTTATACTTTACGGGGTTATTTATTGTCATTATGACTCGCTAGTGAGAGAGTGAGATTTTGTACCATTACAAGTTTGATATGTTTATATCAAAACGATTTGTAAATGAATTTTCAAAAAGCTGATTATGACTGATATTTTTGATATAATTAGTAGTGTATTGTATCTGCTTGGCAGGATATAACTTCCCCGAAAGCTTTTGACCGGTTTTACGGTAGTTGCCGCTCATCGGGTATGCGTACCAGGTACTCTCCTTCCCAGTCATCCCTACATTTCAGCACACCACAATTGGTTTTTCATAGTCATCTCGTTTGAATCGTAAAGACATATACAGTACCATATCACTTACATCGAAAATCAAGACCTAAAATCGGGTATCCATGTTCTGTAAGCTAGCCTTGGTTGACAGAAGAAAAGACCTTAAAAGAGTTGTTCTGTGGTCCTGAAATTGGACTGTTTGCCCGTGCGCGCTTTTTACGTTTCAAATGAGGTTACGGTGGATATTTTCCAGCTTTAAAATCATCGGTAGATGTGATCTCACTTTTCTCGTCTGATCTATCTTTTTTAAAAGCGGCATTGATGTTCGAGAGATTCAGAGAAATCCAGCAAACTGGAAATCTAGTATAAAATACTTAACTGGATCTGTACACAAAATGCCCTCAATAGGATTGAAGTTCTTGGTGAAAGTCTTTTTCGTGTGTTCAAATACCTACTTGCCATTTTTTAGTAAAAATGGTAGGTTATGGTGTTCGGGAAAACTAGGTACCAATCGAATCCCGAGAATGGCTAACAAGCCAAAAGTTCCAAAGGTAGCCAAAAGATGGTAAACGTCAGTGTGATAGGCAGGCGACGGTTTGTACTGAAACAATATCGATCAGGTAGATCGACACCGGACGCGATACTGGCTAGAGGAGATAAGGTTCAGCAGTCCGTAAAAGGAGCAGTCAAAAATGGGTTTTTTGATTGGTGAAACAACCAAATGTCCTTACAGCAAGCAGACAAAAGACAAACAGCTCTGCTGCATCGAACAACTTCCTAACTGCCTAGAGACGATTATTAATTAAATGTTCATCTAAAATAACTTTTGGTTGTGAATTTAAACATTTAAACTCAGTCAATTCCTGGGCCCCAAAATCGTGTATCACTGGAGGCCGTCTAATCCATTAGTCCGCATGAAAAGGTCATAGAATTCTGAAACCCAAATGGGACGGTTATTCCTGAAGAGAAGTGAAAAAACAGCAATTTACGGGAAAAGTTTAGAGCCGCATCTGTGAATATAGTTTAAATTTGATTCTAGGAATTATTCTCGGTCTGATGCATGGTAAGACCTACACCACAAAAACTGATGTGCTAATAAGGTCTTTCAACAACGCGTAGAATTACAAGATCAGTATTGATACTGTACCATGAAAAAAAATATTCTGTTTCGCTGGATGAATGAAACTAATGCTCGCTCACTTCTAGTCAGTCTCTGGTAGACTATTTCGTTTTACCCTCTCAATTTTTCTGAAATCCTACCAAAGGATGATGGGACCTGTGATGCCAATTCTCTACCCTGCCGACTTCGACCTCAGTCTATTGCGCATATGGACCCTCCCAAACAAGAATCTGGTTCCAACCGCGTGTCTCATTTATATCGAAGTGACGATGTGAGTGAGCCAAAAGCCCGCAAGTTGGGTCCCACAGATACCTTGGAGTCAAATGACAACACCAGCTCCACCAAGAACCACACCGAATATGTCAACGGTTGTTGCACTGGCCTCACAATGGATCTGCTGATGGAGCTAATGAAGGACCTGAACTTCGACGTAGATCTCTTTGAGGTTCCAGATGGACTGTGGGGTGCATGGACTGTAAGTCCGAAACACACTCTCCGGCTTACTTTAAAAAGAGGAAACAAGAGAACGAGAAATTAGATCAACTAGATGTGTGACATTTTCCTCTGGTTTTCTGCCAGCTGATTGATATGGTATATGTTGAAGAAATCCGGAGATTTTGTAACACTTGTTCAGAAAAGATAGATGTGGATTGATTGCAAGTGCGTTCAAAAGAAAAGTGAACCACTAGACATACACAAAATAACCGTATACACTAGTGTGTGCTTCAGCAGGGTTAGCTGACACTACGGATCCTTGCTCAGCAGAGAGAAGAAAAAATTCAAACCGATGGAACATTTGGTGTTAGGCAGTCCTGTATGACACAAAAATCAATACGTGCTCTACAGTCTGCCACAATGTTTCATATGCCCTGACACAAGTGCTGTAACTTACAGCGGTTATTCGGGAAAGTTTTAGACCTAATTGTTACCATAGAGCGGCTTAGAGAATGGATCAGAAAACGACTAGTCAAGCAACTGCACTTCGATAAATTTGAGCAACACAGTTTTATCACTACCTGAGTATGCTTGAAGATTCCGAACATCTTGTTCCGATCTCAGAAAATATGCACAATATTACACAATTAACGACGATGAATTTTGGTTCCTGTGTGATATTTATTGGCGAATCAATTTTTTCTATTTGAAAGTTTCCAAACAATCAGAACAGTGTAGCATCTAAGATCACTCACAGTTGATAACGATGATCATTCTGAAGATAGAGGTTTGCTTGCTTATATCTAAAACAATCTTAAGAATACCAAGTCAGCTGCACCGCAAAATTTTGCTTATTCATAAAAAACGTCGTTTTTCTTTCGGGAATTATGATGATGGTAGCATAATGTTTCTAAACGTTATTTTATCCTCGTTTCCAGTGATCTGTTGTCTTGATCCTTTGCATGAGAAAGGCAACTGGCTATTGAAAACGTTCGTGTGTCCCATTTCACCACTAAAACGGTAACTTTGGCTTTGTGCAGTAAGCTTTAACTTCCAGTTTCAGCACGATGGCAGTATTTATCTGATCTCTACCGGCTCTCAGCCATCCCCGTTTTGTAAAACATTCATTCGCTTTCCTATTTGACCAACTCTCCACCTTCTTCTTCTAACTCGGTTTTGAAGTGCTTCGACAATCTTCCGGTAGTTTGAGATTTTCTACCAATAGTGCTCATTTGAAAACATTTTGCTATTGTAATATAAACTTATTCTACCGTTTGTCATAGTAAGGTGAACTGGCTTTATTGTGAACGATTTTTTTGCTCGAAATAATGATTTTCAATTTTCTTGTAGAGTGACTGTGGAAAAAGCTGATTCGTAGCAAATGTTTGACATGCAGAAAGAAGACACAGACTGCCGTTATAACATGTCAGGAAAACAGATCATACTTATTTAAACCACCTAATTTTAGTTTATTACTAAAGGTGTATATTTTTTCGATTTTTTCCTCATGATAAGAGACCATTCTGCCTCGCAGATCAATATTTTTTTTTGAAAAATAGTAGCTCACAATGGAATTGAAACGAAATAGTGTGCGTGCCTCACAGCTTTCTTCCTCGAGTTTTTATCGAAGATTTATGGTTGCTCCTTAGTGACGTCCGTGATACCGTTGAAAGTTCGGTTGTAGAGCAAATCGGACAATCTATTTGCCTGTCAGATTTTATCGCGCCGCTCAAACGCTGCGCGTCATTCACCGTTCCCCCCGGAGTGAACATGGTTTCCATCTGTCGGAAAAGGTCCAATGAAATGGCATCGCAGTTACGTGTGTGTACATCTGTGCATGTCCATCTTGATTGGGTTCCAAGTGGACCAGAAATTTCTGGCTTCAAATGGTAACATTCCGTCTGAGGTTTTCTTTTTGGACTAAAATGCATTGCTATGGATTTAAAACTATAAAATAAATGCTCTTGCGTTGACTTATTTACATTAGACTGAATAGTCATCGCTGCAAACCAATTCTAAGAAAAACGGCACTTTTTTCAGGGAAGAATCATTCTGATTGCACTACGCTACAGTGTAAGATCCGGCAATTAATAGGTTCCGAAATTTCCCCGACGTTTCGTAATTTTCAACTTGCCAACCAACAAAAATCAACAAGTGGAGTAATAATACACGTGAATCAGCATGCCAGTCACACCAGGAAAAAAGGAAACAATGTTTTATGAAGTCCCCTAAGATGGTGATTTTGACGAACAATTTGAGTCAGTTACCAGGCTGTTTTTGTGTAATTTTGACGATTTTTAGAACTTTTCATCGGCATATGAAGGTAAAGGACACATTATAAGAGTTTTACCAATGTAAGCGAGAAATGGTAAAGATCTTTTTATCTAAGTATGCGAATAAAAACATCATATGGCGAACCGGTTATTGTAATGCACAAAATTCTGAGCTTTCGAAGTAGATATCTCAACTTGAAGGCTTCACTCACCGTCTCCACAGCATGCGCCTTTTCACTCAATTTTAGTCAACCATGTGCAGAGCATCGCGAAGAAAGCCGTTATAAACTATTCTGAGTGAAGTGCTTTTTGGTTTTCATGGTGCCCTTTCTAGGGGTTGAGCACTGATTACTTGCAGCTAGTGGTGACTGTATTAAAAATAAAGTCATCAACTGTACAAATTTGAATAAAATCATATTTATTTCGTTCATAGCACTGACGGTACAATTTTCAAGGCCCGCTAGAGAAATTCGTTCAGCAAAAATGCTCCACGAACTCATAAATATGGACGTATAAAACACCGGGATCCAGCCGCTTATGACTTAGGGGTAAATATGATGGTCGTTAAATCATCACTGGAGAAGCATTTTGTGCTTCGTTAAAACTTCCTGCCACCGGTACCTGGTTTTGGTTCATTCACTTAAAAAGTAAATAGCTAGCAGCAACTAGAACGGTGACATAAACATGGTGCGAACGGTCGTACTTCCACAGCCACTACTACGCAGCAGTGTACGTCATTGCACCCCAGGAAGACTAGTGGCTTTCAGACTCATGCGTAATCAACCGCAAGACTGAAACAAGAAACTTCGTCTTTTTAACATTCCACTTCCCGAGCGAAAGCAGCAATTATCTCTATGGTTTATTAGATTATATATGTTTTAGTTAGCAAATGTAGGATAATATACTTCAAAAGGTCTTTTCAATGAGCTGCTTTCTTTTCGTTGAGATGTTAGTGAAAAGTTGGATTGTTGTTTATCTGAGCTAGCCCCCGATGAAAGCAAATCTGATGGCTAAGGCACGAGTAAGTAATTAATCACGTGGTGGACTAAATGTCAGAAGCTTTAAGTACGGTTAAATTACTCTGCTAGATTAACGAATCCTGGCCCTCGCGAAGCTGACTTTATCAACCCGGAATCTCCTGGATCAGTTCGACTGTTCGCCACTATGATCTATAACAAATAGATAGACCGTAAAATCATGGTTTCAACAATGAGGAAGCAATTATCTCCAACGGACTGTTCTTCTTTGGGTGGGTCATTCCAGAAAACTCACGGATACACCTCCCTCCCCGACTTGTACCCAGTAATTGCGATGTGGTTGTTTGTGTAATATTCAGCATATCGCGAGAACAAAAAGTTTCAGAATAATTGTGGCAGCATATAGAAACGAACACGAATGAAGCACACGTATATTTGTGGTTGCTGAACACTCTAAATAAGCCTACTTTTGAACGATTTGCTAAGCAAAAGTGGACAGATTTCGGCGGTCTATCAAGCCTAACTAAGGACAGGAGATGAAATTACAACCAAACTGAAAACCAAAAGTGTCATATTTTTCTCTTTCCGTATGTGATCCGGATCGAGTATATAAGAAGCATTTACCTACCACTAAATGACTTCTATTCGACTGTTATTGATTTTATTGGGAGCCAGTACTGTTGTTTTTTCCCGTCGTTGATTGAAAAAGACCAGGGCATTTTCCGTAGATCCCTGAAAAAGGTCATCATGACATTTTCATTTATTTTGGTTTATCCACTTACTTCTTGCTCTTTCCAGCCGGACGGATGGAACGGTCTTATACGTACACTGATGGACCGAGAAGCTGACATGGCAGTGACCGCACTGAAAATCACGCCGAATCGTTCGCAGCAAGTGGAATTCAGTGTGCCTTTTATGGAGACTGGAATAGCAGTAACTGTTGCTTTGAGAGAAGGAGCTATCTCACCCACGGCATTTCTGAGTAAGTTACTGGCGCACAACTTTCACTTAGCATTCATTACCACACGTGAACTTTTATTTAGTCCGCATTTTTTTTTCTTCCTACCTCAGCATGATGGAAAATCCACTTGCAATTTTTCCATCCAAAAGTTCGAAAACCCGGGGGGGGGAATCGAACCGACGACATTCCGCGTACCGGGCAGATGCCCCACCGGCTGAGCTATCGCATTACGGCCAGTCAAGTGTGATTAGCGCAAAAGAATATTCAGCGATGCGCAAACCACGGTTCCAGGAATGCATAGCAAATGTCCTGGTTTTAATCACTGGGTAATCCCAGTCGGTCATTTCCCAAAGGGGCGAACAGCTCTCTGCAATAATACAATCTGTGAATGCAATTCAGTGTCCATTGGATCTCTTTCAGCCGTATGCTGTTCGTCTCATTGGGAAGCGACTGACGCGGTTACCTCAGTGGTACATACCAGAGCAATTGGTGGGTATCACGGGAATGGTGGTTCGCAGAACGTTTGACATTCAATTGCATTTTTCACACTCATTTGGTCGTACGGCAACAGCTCAGCTGATAGAGCATTTGCCCAGTAGAAGCTTTCTCGCTGGTTCGATCCAGGATCATGGCACACGGCTTTTGGATGTGGAAAATGCAACAGAATTTTCCATTATATAAGATTCGGGCTCGTTGTGCCCAGAATACCTTTTGTTTTTACCTCGTTTGCAAGGAATTTCTGCCCGGTAAACAAAATGACCTTTGCTTCTTGTTTTTTTTGTGTTCGGCATATATATATACATTATATATATATACATATATATATATATATATAAGCAAAAACTGTTTCAAATGCTATTAAATGAATTGTAAAACCTCATGTAATATGGACTTTTACCTTCTCAGAATCACCTCATTCTGGTTTTGAATTTAACATGGTGATTAAATAACTCGGTCTAATCGGCTCAGTTTGCATTCTGCAAAGTTTTGTTGTCATCTAAAGATATTGCACGCCAAATGAAGTTTTCTATAGGACCCACAAAGTTCTCCTCACATTTGTGTCAAGGGATGAGAACCAGTGATTGTTCAACTATCGATCTGAATAGTGGACCTGCACTTTAGTTATGACCTCTAAGAATGAGAAACCGACACATATTTTAGATGTGGATTTTCACGTTTTCACTTAGCATTGTAATATCCTTTGCATATCAGCTCTCGGTACAACTGAGTTTTGTCACGAAGCTAAATAGATCTGACTATGTCAGCTGTTTTGTGTTCATACCATGGTTTAAAAGGGAATTAGTCACTACTTTTCTTGACCAATTCTAGATCTTTGTCACTCATGAAAATTTGTACAGGTAAAGTTACCGAGCCTCACTTACTGGACACTATGAGTCAGGGACTCCTTTGTACAGTAGAGATAGGAGAATCCTGAATATAAGCACACAGGCTGTTGCCTTTTGATCGACAGCAACATGTCATGCCATGTACTCACGGTATATACCGCCTGCTTGTTGCATGCATATGGGTGTGGGTCGATTTCCACAGACCAGTCCGATCGTGTGCACCAGATCGATACACTCCGACTGCCCTCGACGTCTATTCGTTAATCGATCTTTCGCTAACTTCTATACTTGTACTCTACAGATTAGAATAACCTGTTCTGGTGACGGAATACATTCCTTCCCTATTACCGTGTTGCTTTATGAACATAACAAATACCTTCATTTTTGTTAAGAACATGCTTTGATTCCAGAACATCATTTTATTTATACTTGATGTTTTGATCAGAAGACTTTCATCATTAATCGAACTGACTGGTGAAAACCTGTTCAACCTAGGGAACAAGCTCAGTACACAACAGCTTACGTTAATTGTTAACCTGAGACGAGAGCAGAACTCATCAGTATCACACTTCGATGATGTTCAGTTTACTACCTATACAAGGACTAGCACCGTACGGCAAACGTGGATACTAAATATGGAAAGAGTTTGCTTTGTCAGAGTATAATCTAGTAAGCATGAACTTAGTAGACATCAAGACAACTGTTTGCATTTCACGATAAAAATCGAAGAAATTCATCGCGACGACAATAGTCTAAACACTTCATCATGAAAATTTTCACAACTTTTTTCAGATGCTATCAGTAAGCAGCCATAGTGTTTGATACCATGTTCCGTAGTTCACGTATTCAAAAGTGAGGATATTTTTGTATTCAACGGACAGATGCCGTCATGCATGATTGAAAGTTTTGAACACAACTTGCAATCCCTTTTTCCCCGGTCTAAAATAAAGACTTAGTTGTAGTAAAATAGAAATGAAGATTCGGCCTTAAAAGCCGAGAAAATTTAGGAGAGATTCCATACAATGAGCGCAAGCATTGTCGGGTAATAAAACACCGGGCTCGCAAAAACGAATTTCACTGACTCGACACAAATCAACCAATAAAGGACACAGCAAAAATAACAGTTAGTTTTAGTTCATTTACCGGTAACAACTAATACCCGACAACAAGAAGGTGTGTTAAACTCAATAACTATATCTCACGGGCAGATAGCCTAAGGAGGGTGACAACTTAGCTTCAAAACATAATTCTTACCATACTTTTAGAGGGGCGTAGAATGCATACACGTCATTTCCACTACGAAATTGGAGATATTCATTGGAATTTTTTGTATTTCTATATTTTCAAAACCGGCGATTGTCATTCCTTAAAATTTGTGACTTTTTAGAGCAACAAATAGATCTAATTAGTTCCGTATGATTTTGTTCAATAGAATATTTACCTCGAAGGTCAACTGTTATTTTAAGTACATTCCCAACCGGGAGCGAAATCAAAAACTGTCTGTTGATGATAAGCTCTCGTAGGTATCATTATTAGGTCTTTGATGATATGCAAATGGTTAAGTTTAGTCACAAGCGGTAATAACCAGTGTCCCATTGATACAACATGCAGAAAGAACAGACAAGCTCTTTTCCGAGAAAAAAACAAGATCAGTCTCGGAGTTATGACAGCGGTTTTCTCCGTATCAGTATTTTCCAGGATGTAAACAAAGCATGCTATGAGGGATAACATGTCTATCTACGATGGAGAAATGAGTAGAGAGTAGAATTTTACTGGTAATTCAGACGAGTAACCGGTGGAAACTGATTGTTTATCTGAATCAATGTAAGCGAATTTCATTGAGTGTCATTCTGAAAAGGCCGCAAAGTACGAACAAGAATCGGATTTGTTGGATTGATTGAAGTTTCTTTTCTTTCCGAGATTTTGCCTAGTCGTTCAAGCATGAGTTAACCCAATACATTTGTTATGTTTACCAACACATGGGTGGGGCTTTTTTCGCAGCCCTTCCTTTTGTACCGGTTAGTTCCTACTCATCAAGAGCAAAACAGCGGGGTATAGTGTTATATTACTCAAAATTAGATAACTTCTCCAACGGTATTGTGATGTTTTCTAGAGAATATAAATCATATGATCCAGTGGTTCCTTTTCTTCTGATCACGTTGGCAAAGCCTTTGTACAAGTAACGAGTTACACTGAAAACAGCATGGACGTGAACAAGGCGGGGGATCCGTAGGAGCAGGAATGAAGTCGCCCTTATTTCGCGTGTGAAACGAGTTCGGCTAATCCAAGTCCCCCGGTTATCACCGTGCTGTACGCTTTCGAACTTTCTTTCGGGATTCCGACGTACTCCGACAGAACCACAACCAGAATAGTCGTAATAGGCCATGCACTTGTTGAAAAAAGGGGAGATTTCTGAGCATTTTCTCAAAGGTAGTAGTAACCGATGAACTGTTTAGTCTAAATAGTGGTTGTCAAGGCAGATTTGAGATTCTGCTAGCGAGATGTTACCCGATGACTTTCATTTGAATAAGCTTTCATCATTATTGTGGATCGAAGCATCTAATATATTTACCAACGTGTAGTTTTTTGTTCATCTTTAAGGAACATGACAAACTGTGGATAGACTTAGCCTCTCTAGGGGTCACGTCATCCTATCAAGCCGGCAAAGACAAGTCTAAGGGGCAAAACTGGTTCCTTCTTAGTTCAGATCACAAGCCCAATTGTGTATAAGAGCCCACCACAGTGCCATTTACATGATTTTCTCTGTCTTCATGTCTAGATTCTATTTAACCTTGATTTTTTGAGCAAAGATACTGATCCTTTATTCGTAAATGGGCAAAACACAAATTTTAGTGTACTTCTTCATATCGAATTTATGAGTCATCAGATTTATGCCCATATCCAACTTTGCACGTTAGGATAGCTTTTGGTTACCAATATAGAAAGACACTCTAATTTCTACTGTGCTTGCATCTGGATTGTTCGTTTGCGCTGACTCTATGAGCTGAGACATGGCAGTCTTGGTAATTCCCACTTCTCGCAGTGAATTGGCTAACAGTCTGTGAGAGCTGGATGCTATCCACTGTGACACTTTCTGGCTGATCCCTACCCTGCTTCGCGCTGATATCTTCCCGAGTCCCCATTTGAATACCAAGATGTAACAGTGTTCGACCTAATATTTCAGTATATTTTTTTTATACCCCAACATATCCCTACAGTACTTGTCCTACAAGTACATGGATCAAAAACAATGCAGTCGGTCGCCGAACAAAGAAACAACAAAAGTGGGAGTTTCTTGTCAGACTGAAATGCCTCGCAGATGACTGCATTTTAGTTGTTTTTCACCTTGTACCACTTCGTGAATATTGTAAAAAAAGTATAGCTGCAGTAGTCAACAAATTTATCCCTGTTCTGTTGATAGTCAGACAGTCGTGCAATCTGAATTTATTCAGCTTTGATGATAAGTGTGATATCGACTAGTTTTTTTGAGTTCTGTTTTAGAAATATGATACACGTGATCCGTGACTGGTGCACAGACTACGTCGAAAGACGGAATAACTAAGTAGCCACACATTTTACAGCCATGGTCAAATTCTTTTGTGTGTATGTATTTTTCAAGTACAATGAATAAAACATGTTTTTTCAAAACAGAGTAATAAAAAGGATAATCTGTTAGAGATTTCCTGCATCAAATTATGGTATAACTTCTTTATCTGGTAATCCTTGAACACATGGGTTTTTCCTTCCCCCAACTAAATAATTCTTAACCACCCAACTCTAATGCGTTCACGAAGTACAAATCAGTTTTACAGCTCAGTGCAAGAATGTAGATCTAGCTATTTTATGGGCAGGGATGTTGAACTTTCTGGCAAGGAGTGGAATAAAAAGCCGCGTATTCTCACAACGGAGTGAACAGTATTCGATCCAAAGGCTTCTGTTGAACTTGACATTTTTTTAATATTCATCAGGTATGGAGAAAATTTACTACGCAGGAGAATCAGCAGTGCTACACTTGATAGATTGAATTCAAATTTTAAAAAGGAACTGAGATTTGTTTACCGCAATAATTCCTGGAAATGTGGCCAAGTCTTTCTTATTCTTGCTTCTATTTTCCTTACTTAGACGGGCACTCGTGTAACGGGATCCATTTTAGTCGTTTTTGCTCTCAACGTATCCACTGTGCACTTTTGCCACTCGTCTTATGGTAATGAAATAAATTACACAAAGACATAAAACAAAATATGTCTCTTGCTCGTAAGTGCATTCCTAAAGATTACTTTACCAAAGTGTAGTACGAATTGGTCCAGTACTTCAAAGGGTCTTGGCTTTTGCGTTTTTCAATATATTTGTACATCCTCTAGAGACACATCAGAAACTATGTTTTTCGGATCAAAGTCTGTGAGTTACAGGGAGCATTAGGCAAATGGTCACAAAGCTACTGTCTGGTGGTAGTTAGTGGTTTCGGGCAGCTATCACCTCGGACTTGCGAGAATCAAAACACACCCCCGACGGTCACTTTTGTGGTAGACAACCGTCCACTGCAGCACAATGTGTTACCAAACCTGACCCATATGGTTTGCAGTCAAACCCTTCAGGGCTAGGGTTGCTGGTTATTCCTGTAGAAGTAGTGGATCTTTTAGTTCATTGGGTATACTCCTTGCACTTCGTCCATGTGCAATCATATGATCAAAATTGTTCACCTTGGCGATATACTAAATGCACCATTGTCCTTAGTCTTCTAC
Source organism: Fasciola hepatica (assembly GCA_948099385.1). NCBI lineage: Eukaryota > Metazoa > Platyhelminthes > Trematoda > Plagiorchiida > Fasciolidae > Fasciola > Fasciola hepatica. The sequence goes on along the minus strand of CANUEZ040000126.1, from coordinate 449,266 downwards.
ATACTACCGAAATACAGAGTAATCGAGTCCTCTGACATATCATAGATATCCGCTGAACAGTGCTTTTTTGATGTTCTGTTAACACAAGTGTTTGTTCAAATAAATCTTTCAAGTCAACTGAAGTAAACGGCCTCCAGAAAATCCACACAAAGCATATTGCATTTCCATCATATTTCATGCATCTGGAGTTCAAAGTTGGTCCTTTATTCAAATAGTAAATTTAAATCCTTTCGACCTGAAATAATAATAACACAATAATGACAGTTTGGAAATCAGGTTGTTTCTCTTACTGAGCCGGTTGGTTGGATTAAAGCGTTATTATCATCGAAGAAAATGGAGTTACTGCAGCATCCGATGGAAGTTCATCTTCAAAATGCCAATTCGTCCATTTTAACCACTACACACACAGACCAACAAATTAAAGGGGCTGTAACTTTTTGTCGGGAATGGAGTTTGAAATAGATAGGATAGGGGACTTTCTAACCGAAGATGAACTACAATGGGTTTCTTCTCTTTGCAGGTATGGACCGAGACTTGTGAATTAAGTTACCGTCAGGAATGTCACGTTTACAATGTGAAAATAGCGTTATCGTAATTCCGAAACAAATAGATTGCACGTACGATTTACATCACTTTTAGACTAAGTTACTACATCGTTTCTTGGTCACGTTTATTATGACATTTACAAATAGTAAACGTGTGTTGAAAAGATTAATTCGCGAGGGGCAGACCAGAAGTGAGCTCACTCATTTTCCTACTACAACAAGGATTCCAATTTTTGCAGATCGTTACTAGTGAGTGAAATAACACACGTTTCTAAGGTTTCATTTTCATATGAAATTGTGTCTATCAATCAATATTTATCCCTGTGGACAGATGATCGGTTCTGGTTTTGATCACAGGGAAAACAGAAACGAAAATGTGCAATCACATGTGAAGTCTAAATTTTTTAAATGAAAAAAATATCAGGTTCTGTTTTCATATCGAATAAAATATTTTAATTTCAATTTGATTTTCAAACCCGGGGCAGTTTTTCTTGTTTTGCCGCTGTCCTCAAGTCAACAATCGATCAGGCAACTCAATTAGTCATTTGTTCGCACGCAGCTATCTGACCGTTTTTCACCCTCCCTGTTTCTTTCAGAACCGTACGATTATCAGTGTTGGTGTCTGATCCTCGTTTTCAGTGTTCATGCCAGTGGAGCGGCTCTCTTTCTTTTCGAATGGCTTAGCCCAAACGGGTTAGATCGTGGACGGATGGATGCCTCAGGTTAGAACTCAGACTAGTCACGTTTTCCCGAAATGCATTTCTTAGACCGGACATGGAAAGATTCGAGACTGAAACCGACCGCGTTCCGGATAAACACGTCCGTGTTATGAATAATTCTCCCCCACAACCAACAAAGATAGCACGATAAGATGCACATCAATTAATTGTTTGAAAATTCAAATTATGGTTTTATTATGTGTCACGTAGTGCAAAAACCTAGTCGGAAATGACTATGCAGTGACTGAGTGAACTACCATGTTTATTTGCTTTTCTGTAGACCGTCAGTTTTTATTCACCCTACTACCGTTATTAGTTGTTTGCTGTTCAAAAGGATCGATTTGGATTTGTCAGCTGCTCATTTGCACCAAATGACCCACTGGATTTTCATAGATAGCTACTAAACAATAGTTCGGGAAATAATGTTAGCTATCTTCTAGTCTCTTAGGCTGCATGCACAGCTTTTACTACCCCTTGCGGTTGTCCTTGAGTGTAGTGGAAAGGCGAAATACTGAGTACCGACTCAACGGATCGCAGCATTTTGAAGAAAATTCAGCAGCCGTGACTCAGGAACTTGGATTGGAGAACTACTCAAGATTTCAGTATGTCAACACGTGGCTTTGAGTCTGAAAACACCGGTGAAGGGGTTGGAACCTCTCAACTTTGAAGTGGTTGAGGCTTCTTCCGATCGACAACCATCAGTCTGATACGTATAACAGGTGGGACTAGAAAAGGGTACTCCTCTTTCTGTGTAGATAAACGTTTTGTTCGCAACTTTCTCAAAAGTATCTACTCAGTTGTTCTAATTCTATTATTATGAATTGCCTAGTTACTGAGGTTCAGCCGATAAACTAAAAGTCCAAACTTCAGATTTTTGCTCAGTAAATTGATTCTGTGAAACAATACCTTTATGGATCTAGTCACCAGACTTATTCAGTTTCTTCAAAATATAATTTTTTTTGTCATATGCTGATTATCTTTAACTACTTTGCATTGGATGACTTCCATACTTTGGCCTGTGCTGTCACGCAGCAGTCCGGACTACTGATGTAGGCATCAACAACAACAACGCATCCAAGTCACGTCACATTTCGTCAGGTAATGAGTTCACGATGGCAACAAAACAACCCGGATTTTCTCTCTAGAGTGGGAACAATAAGTCTTCAGCTTCCGAATATAAACATTTCTATCGTAAAGTGCTAGGTGAGAATTGTGTGATTTGGAGAAGAGGTATCCAACTGAGAATAGTTTGTTTGAGGGAATCAGATACTGCATGCTGACGCCATGTTAGTACACATAAAAAACCTCGGTTTATGAGAAAACGTCCACGGTCTTCATCTTTCCGTCTCCTGCAAAATCTTGTTGCTTCCCGACAAGGTTTGTACATTGGCAACCATATCACAGTGTAGGTATAATTATTTCTTTGTCCCCTCGCTCATCCTGGTACTTACATTGTGCCTCTGCCTTGGACAAACACTAGGATACCGGTTCTCGTTGTTCCGTTCATTCTGGCTTATCTGGTCCATGCTGTTCGGTGCCGCCGTGAATGCCGACAATCCGCGCGGTGTTGCTAGTCGATTTTTGGTCAATATTTGGGCTCTGTTTGCTCTGGTCTTTCTAGCATCCTACACAGCCAATTTGGCCGCTTTTATGATCGCCAAAGAGGACTACTACGATTTGAGCGGAATGAATGATTGGCGTGTGAGTTCGGGTTATATTCACACGAATTATCATTTTTTTTCCTGGAGCGCGTATGTACTTTCCGTGAGTGATTTTCCTATTTGTGCATTGACAAAACCGGTGCGGGAACACAGTTTAATATTTCCAAACTGACACCGAATTTTCCAATACAACCTCTTACCGTAGGCTTTTTAAAATTTTAACATGTACACGTGAATATTGCAGTCCACGTGATTAATCATATAGTCAATGAAATAACTATTGAAAATAGGGAAAGAATGAACTGGGAAATCACACAATAGGAGAAAACAAGAATGGTTAGGAGAAATGGTTGTCTGATGACCGCCATAAGACCAAACCTGTGTACAGTGCACTTTGTTTGCACGGTTTGGGTTTATAACTGAGAATAGCCGGAGCCTTGTTATATCTGAGCAATTCTGGATTTGTAGTTTTGCAAGTGGCTCTAAGTGGGTTATTCGGATTGGGACAATGTTTATTGTTCAGTCGGGTGTCGCATAATTGATGACTCGATAGATTTGAAGCTGACTGTTTATCAGTTTTGAGGCCACGTGGAAAAGTTTGACCACTCGGTTTTGCAACTGCCTCTTTATTCTACCCGTGTCGACTGTAATTTGATTTGGCACGAAGGGGAAGTGACTCTTTCACTGACGGCATTGGCATCTGTGGGGTTGTAAAGACGATGGACAGGTCTCCTATGCAGTAAATGACTGATGACCAAATTCAAGCGCTTAGTAATCAGTCGGCTCGTATCGTCACTTCTGAGGAGCACTTGCGAGAAGACTTCCAACTTCTGAGTAACTTGCATCCTGTGAATGGATGATATTTCCACGGAGTGCTATCGAACAAACCATCTGACATCCCCTTTTGGTAGAAGCGTCCCGGTAGTTTGCCGTACTTACCAGTTAAAGGACATTTCATGAGTAATCCACGTTCCCTGTTAGACAACGTTCGAATGTGGCTGACCATATATTTTTATTTGTGCAAAACTCAGATATTTTCTTCAAAGGTTATTTTACTGACTGAATAAGTTGTCACGTTGAGAGCTTTATGCAAGTGTGTGTCCAAACCTGTTTTTCACTTTTTTATCCAAAGCTGTGAATGAAAGATGTTGTTTTCAATTGTGCATTCAGTCACTCGTGCCACGAAGAACTATTAAAGATAGGTGCACTTGATAATGAACACTCCGTGGTAGTGGTGTGCACTGAAAGCAAACAGAAATAGACTGGTATTTTGCCCTTATTTTTGAAACCACTTTTTCCTGATGTTCTCTCTGGTCTAGATAGAATATCATTCGTGAGAACTTCTTTTTAACCATCTATTTTGAGATGACGTGCTGATGTAAACAAGCTTTTATTGCATTGGTAGATGGAAATATTGTTTTGCTTATCCTGACGGGGGTACAGTTGTGTGGGAATGCGTGACCAACTCAAGGATACAGTACCCCTGTAGGGTTTATTTAACTGGTTTGATGATAACAGGTGATGTATCGATTTGGTACGTGCAAACATTCTGTGATTAAAAAATGTTAGAACCAATATTCACGAAAGAGCTGTTGTGGCTATCTTCTATCCTACCATATCTGCATCAACTGTAATCAATCACGGCCTGGTAAAGGATGCGTTTGAGAGCAGCTGGGTGAGCAGATGTGTTATCTTCTTGCAATATGTCACTTAATCCAACCGTTGGTAGTCCATTGTAATTAGCGTGGCTCTAGCACGGACATTTGAATAAACGCAGTTTACCACAAAAAAACGACCAAATGTTGGACAAAAGACCAAGATAAAACATTTTTGACTACTTTTGACGTATGATTCTTGATCAGTCCATTTTATATCAAAACCCCAGAATTTGCGGGATGTAATTCTGGTGTTAATCGGAGGCGCAGAATGTGATTGTTGTGTAAACCAAACATTTTGTTAAGAATGGGAAATAAACGTGAAAGTCAGTAATTTGATTTATTCAGTTATTGAATAATTCAGTATGCAGTACTAACTGGGATTCACCATTGAAAACCAAGGCAGCCCTATCCAGCTGTGTTCATCCTATTTGGAAAGCTTAGGTAGGGTTGAACTATAAAAACACGCAAAAGGACGGATCGAGAACGGCAGGGAGGAATGAATGTCTGGTTACTACATTAAGGACAGGCCGATAAGCCCTGCCCACTGTTTGCACAATTTGGTTTTATAACTGAGAATAGCGATAGCCCCGGCACATCTGAACAACCTTTGGTTTGTAGCTTCGCCCATGGTCTTAAATTAGTTGCCGGGATTGACCCGACTACGATTCAAACACTTAACTACTAGAAAATCTGACCAGGTTTCCATTGGTCTTTTTTGCTTGATTTTCTCTGTTTTCAATAGTGAACTAGGCTTTGTTACTGTGTGGTAAATCATCTGATAGTCAAATCAAATCACGTACTATTCAGACTGATAAAGTAGTCAACCGTCAAAGGTTGTTTGTAACGTAGATCCCTTGCCGTGGCTAGGTCGTAACGCGGAGAAATCATCTATTAGAGGGGTCAATCGCTGTGGGGTTAACTGGTCGTTACCCTTGAAAAGTCAGTGGCGAAATGGCACTTTAATATGCAGTGGTGAAGTTAAGAGAACAAATAAGAGCCAGTCCGGAAGACCAGATTTTCTAGTATTTGATTCGCAGTCTTTCACCCCGGGGTTCGAGTCTCCGTGGGGGCCCGGTAGATGTGCACTGCTGACGATTCCTAAGAGAGATCAAATAGCGGCTGTACAGCGTTTTCCTGGTTTTGAATAGTGAGTTAAACTTTGGCACTCTATGGTAATTTCTTTGATAATCAGACCAAGTGCACTAATAATAAAGATGATTTTGCTTATCCATTTATTTTCTCGATCGATTTGAAATATATCCACATAAGAACAATCTTGTTTTCAATGATTCGTCTGCTATGGAGTTACAGCATAAAGCAAGTATGGAAACGGCCGGTTACACTAGGGATGTCGCAGAGAGAAATCGGTGTCATGGAAGTTTTTTAATGACACTCGTTTTGGTACCCGGATTGATTACGAAGTATTTATTCTATGAGCTCCCCGTCGGTTTAGAACCTCTTGATTCGTGGCTGTCAGTCTGCGCCATCTTTCGGATTAACAGGAATTTACAGCTATTTGCTTGTTTTTCAGTTAACTCTGTTTTGTTGGCTGTCAGGTGCTCTCGCAGATGTCAGGTCCTACATCTCTGTCTGAAGCTCTTGGTAGTCGACGTGATCCAATTCATGCTTTCCTCACTTTACTGGCGTAGCTATCTGCACGAAGCGGTGAAATAAGTCCATTGACAATGGGTAGAGCGGCGAATATGTGTAATATACCGGCTTGAGATTGCATACGGATATTTGTTTCACTTCCAATAATACTGTATCCTGAAATGAGAATCAGACAATAAACATCGTCCTTTTTATCTCAGGTATGATTCAATTTTATATTTATATTTGTGACCAGCATCTCCGTTTAGTGATTAAACGTGCTCATAGTTGTCACCGAACAATCAGAATCACCCAGTCGGTTGTAGGACCTACGAGAACAATGGGCACCTAGATAGATAAGCTTCGGTTACTCCCAGTTATGCTAGAAGAAAAATATTCAAATGAAGTTATTTGTATAACGTGACTCTGTCTCTGTAAACGGTTTAGAGAAATTCTAAAATCAGTACTGCTGTATAACCGATTTGGTCATAGCAATTTTACCAAATGTAAAAATAAATAGACCTTCTATTTTTGTGTACCAACTCCTATCCAAATAAAGAATTTCCTCACAGTGAATCCTAGTTCTTTCAAACTGAGTAAGAATTTGAGGTGATCTGCTCAAATTATCAACTACCTAATACTCAGTTCTTTTGGCTGGTTGCATCCAAAATGTGAATGCGAAATGAACGGATATTTTTTTGTGAAGTCAGTTGTACAAGGTTGATTCGAAGGTTGTCGAAAATGAACGCTATGCTCGTGCACACGAACAAGTTAACGGGCGTTTTGGTGTCCCACCTGGCGTTTTACGGGTAAATTGGTTAATGAAATAAACGGCGCAGTTGAAGATGCGCCAAACTCGTTTGCTTTACCCGATTTGGGCAATTTTCCCCTGAAAAAATGGCGCAGTTAAATTGACTTCACATTTTTAACTCTACCTTGGAGGCTTCAAATATATGTCGGGATGAAATTGAACTTCTTCAGTGGAACACTCTGGTCGGTTTCAAGATGTTTGTCGGGAAACGAGAGCAGCGCCATTTGTGCCCGTTTTGTACCGAAAGACGAAATGGAATTTTGTCAATATGGGATGAGTATTTTTATCTGATAGACCAGTAAAGATCAAGGGGCCTAACACATATTTAGGAGATAGAAGACAACAGAACTTACGATGCTTTCAACTAGCATTTAGTGCGTGACTGTAGTCTTGCCACCTATCGAATTGCGTAATGCAAGTATCCCGTCCGTTTCATTCCATCCGTACCTTCTTCCCATATCTTAGATGTGACTGTCTAGACTAAATGCACTGAAACAGTAAATGTTAGAATGGATGTAAACACATTTACTCGTCCGCATTTTTTGAAAGTACTTAAACCAGAGCTTCGAAAAGGAGTGCTTCGAAGTGATTTCTTAAAGGACGAGTAGTTGCTGGTACTACCCTAAAATTTATGCTTAACATATTAGCATTATTACTGACAGTGAAATCCTATTGAGCTCACTAGTGTTCAATAGCAAAATTACCGTTCGCAGATATATAAGCATGTAGCATGTTTGATGTGATCAATGACGCAGACTTCCCACCCATCACACACGCACAAGGAGTTTTGAACGATTTGGACAAGTCTACATTTCATCGCAAGTCATGAATTGAAAAACAGCCACACAAACAAATTATTTACTGCAGAGAAAAAAATTTAGATATCTGAAGTCGCTGTTAACAAGGTGTATTGTTTTGTAAGTCAGATACTCAAAATAATGCCGGACGCCGTATAATCCCTTGCCAACAGTGATGCTCCCCCGCTGAGATCCAGCGTGTGACAATAAATTTGTGTATTTACATTTTATGTTAAAAGGTTTGATTTTCTAGGCTTACCAGTTGGAAAAAGAGTTAGATCAACGCTTCCTTCTAGCAGTAACGTGTTTGACTCACAGTCACACATTGTCAGTTCGGGTCCTGGATGGGACTTCATGTGTTTGCACCGCTGATGATTTCTAACAAGCAAGGATCGGCTTTTTCATGGATTTTGGTGGTACATTTAGTGTGACCAAACACAACAAAACATTCTCTGAACAATTAAAGTCTCTTACTGTTCAAAATGGTCAGGTATCTAGGCTCCATAATTTGCTTATGCCATATTGCATTCGTTTGACGTGGGCACTTAAAGAGAAAGGGCTCTGCGGGTGATAGGTTGTTACTATTGGAAGACGATGACGAAAGGTCATTATATCATCATATAATTTTTGCATAAGACAAACCATGGAGAGTCAGCCCACAGTGTCCATTGATAACGTATGTGGCTTATGGCATTTCTTTTTGAATTATCTGAACTTGAGGTCCTCGTACAAAGCAGTGTTTGACTCCGATGTGAAATGACCCACAAGAACTATTCCATGCCTAACCGTTCACAGCTCTACTATATTCCCTGTTCTGGTAGGGAAGCGAACGTCAAAGTTATATGAAAACTTCTACTTTTGACCAGATATAAGTGACTAAAATGTGAAATATATTTCGAGACCGTGCACGGATTGATCAACTAATTGCTCAATGCGTGCGCATAAGAAGCGCATTTCTTGCGACCTGTCACAGTCTTGTACTCTCATCATAAGCCCGTAAAATCCACTGGAAAAACACGCAATTTTCGGGGATTACTGGGTTTTTCATGAATCTATTAGACGCACACCCACTCAATTATCAGTAGCTCTGTTACTTCATAGATTTGAATCACGATAAAAGCAAAGCTATTTTTTGGCTTCCTCTCAGTTTATTAGGATTTTCTTTGTCTCCGTTCAAAAGTTGAAGGCGTTTTCATATGGAGACAGCTGGGAAAATATTTTTTTGGTATTCATTTTTAAGAAAATTTCACCAAATCTCCTCCATGTTAGTTCTTATTGCTAATACTCGTCAAGCAGAAAGTCCACTATCGACAAGTCGTAATAAATGTATCCGAGCGATGAAATAAAAAAAGGAAAGTAAACCAGAATTCTACTTCCCAAAGCTTCAAATCTGGGATTCTTTATTAGTATCTTTATACGCAAATTATCTTAGACCACTTTGAAGTATTTTGTCAATCATTTTCATCGACCAGGACTGTAACAAATGGACGCAATGGATTTTACACCACCTCTTTCAGAAGAGTTTTCAGTAGATATTGATTTTCCTCCTGCCCTACCTATGGAATCAGTCTTGTTTTGACAGAGGAAGGACCGCATATGACAGTCTCAGTTAGCTGGAAGTCGGCTAAGTGAACCAAACAAAAACAAAAATATTTCAAGCACTCATTTTGAAAGATGAAGCTTACGTTCCCTTGTCTTTCTGGTCTAGCTGGAAATTGGGGCTTCGTATCAATCCTGAATGAGCTTTCATTATTTTTTCGCTAGTGGATGGGATTTTCGAACGAAAATTCATCAGAGAATTTCATTTATGTCACATACAATTACTTTATCAACAAACTCAAATAAAACCCGACTAGCACCCAGTTGAGTGAAATAAGTAAGTCTTATTATGGACTTAAGTGAAACGAGCCTCGGGTGAATAGGAGTTTTTGAAAATTCATGATTTTATCTTCAAAATAATTTATGAGAGGCAAAAGTCGGGAGGTGAATAATGGGGTAACAAAGCATTTAATAGGTGTGTTTAGTTACGGGATATGAGATAATGTGGTTTGAAGTGGAGACGATTGAGTAGCCGTTCCGGATTTAGACGAGAGACGCAGTCCAGGTTTACGTCACTAGGGATTTAAAAGGCTTGTACCTTCTTGTTTTAAACCATAGTTCAGTTTTGTGCAGGAGTATAATGATCATTTCAGTCGTTGCCAATTTTCTAGTTATTGGGGCCTATTGCCGTACTTAAAGCTAAGTACGCCGTCCGCTTATCCCTTTTGTAGTAAGTGGGCGATTTTCGGAACAGAAATCGTGTCATTACCGTCACGTATTTCTTTTGTGCTTAAACGGATGCATTATTATCCAGCCAATACAACGTTATTTTATGTAGGTGTAAAACGGACTTTATTATCTTCATTGCGGACGAAAAATGGAAGGTGAAATTCCGATCAACATTTTTGGATATAGTCACTAGGACGTTCAGCCAAAGCAGTGTGTCAGTTTTTCTTTTCACGAATAACTGGGATCACCTGAGAAACGTAAACATGAGAGACGCGAGCAGATCGAATAAATGCTAAATTTGAAAAGAGAAAACAGTAGAGTTACTTTAAACGTTACTTATCCGGGTAAATTTTACTATATCTCATCAGGTTCATACTGCAGAAAATATAATAATATACATTACAGTAGTAAGACAACGTTATTGGTGGTGGGTTCAAAGATATCATGTCTTTACCAAGGCAACGCCAGGGTAACGTATAAATCTTTTGCTTTCACAAACTAGGTTTCCATCTTTAGATCACAGTCGCCTCGGCAAACTGTGGTAGACAACGTAAATTCTAGAATGAATCGTCTCACAAGATATACAGCTGCTACTCGAGGGTGGGTTTATTGGTAGTCATCTACCTCAGCTCTCCGGCCTACCATAGTTACACAAGTCCGATGTGCCTTCAATATCCACCCTATCAATGGCCAACTCACCGCGCCACGAGTTAGCAAAGTGATTAGTGGAAATACTGCAACCAGTCACGAACAGGTTGAGCCATACAGTCTTAAAGATAGCTTCGAGCTAGCTGAAGCTCTGGACAACATCAGTATCAGAGATCGGCATTTATCCAGCATGGACTTTACGTCACTGTTCACCAAAGTGTCACTGCCAGAAACAGTTGACTCCATTTGTGATTACATTCATAAAGAGAACGAAACTGAAACACCCAATATTGTGGTGCACTAAAAACATGTTTCAGTTTTTTGGGCAATTATTTTCGCAAATTGGTGGCTTTGCAAGGGGAATCCTTTAGGCCCATCCTGGCCGACATATTCATGGCTAGTCTTGAGAATAGGTTAAAAGACACCATCGGTGATGCGCATCTCGTCATCGATGATATCACTGTTATCAGCAACTCAGAGCAGCACTTCATCAGCCTGTTCCGTAAACTCAATGCCGTTCATCCTAACATACAACTCCTCGTGGGGTACGAGTCTGATAACAGTTTCGCATTTCTCGACATTATGATAATAAGGCGTCCAGACGATAGTATCAGTAGGTCTGTGTACCAAAAGCCCACATGGTATGGACAGTACCTGCATTTCACTAGCTTAGTGTCCCTCAGTTATAAAAGCGCGCTAGAGAGAACCATACATGATGGAGTCCACAAATTCTGTACGCCAGATGTGCTCATCTCCGAAACGGAATCAGTAAATAGAGTGTTCCAGTCAAAAGGCTACCCGCAAAATTGTATCGAGAGACATTGAACAGCGCGTAGTCAAAGTCAACGATCATCGTCAGTCCATGAGTGTAAGGTTCTCTTGCAGCTACCATTTTAAGTCGATGACACAGCAGAACTGTTCGCACGCGGCCTTATGTCGACAATCAACCAGACATACAGTGCGCAGAACCTGTCCTACCCCACTCATGCAGACAGATATCCTTCCCCCCCCCCCCCCCAGTCAAACAACCGTTATGAGTTCATGTCAAATCACACCTCCTATACACGTTCACGTGTGGGTGCTCGGCCACCTACCTAGGCCGAACTAAACCACAAATTCGACTGAGACTGACAGAATATGCCCCACGGTGGGTAGACACCTGTGGTAACCAATGGGACTCACAAGATCAAAGGTCACCGATCAGGTAGCCGCCAGTCTCTTCCGTCGCACGTCATTTATCTGACACAGAGCAAGGGGACGCCCGCACACCTGCGTTCTCTGTGATCCTCTCTGCCACCTATTCACGTCTACTACAGTTTGCCGAGGCGACTGTGATCCGAAGATGGAAACCTAGTTTGTGCAAGCAAAAGATGTATACGTTAACCTGGCGTTGCCTTGGTAAAAACATGAAGTCTTTGAACCCATCACCAATAACGTTGTCTTACTACTGTAATGTATATTATTATATTTTCTGCAGTATGAACCTGACGAGGTATTGCAAAATTTAGTAGGATACAAAATATGCAACGTAACTGTACTATTTTCTGTTTTCAAGTTCATATCGGGAAAAGCTTGTTTCAGATTGGTAAATTGTTGAATACAAGGCGACTCTCTGCTTGGTTAACTGTCCTTTGTATTGCACTTTTCGTGCACAGACCTCAGATCATCAGATCAACACTATATTCGGGAGCCCCAGACTCGAGTTTCACTCTTGTTAGAGCTCATCCGTAGTGCATATCAACCATACACCCGAGGTATGAATCCTGACCTTTTCACCTGAAAGGAGTATGCGTTACCACCTGGCCACCCCGTTCCCGTTCTGGCTGATCAAAATCACAAAGTCCAATTTTTGTAACACGACAACGAATGCGCCCACCGCACAACGGGAATGAGGACGACGGCTATTTGACCCGGACACAGACGAGCAGGGCCTCCGGATGTACTGGATGTAGTGCTCTTCCGTGGGGTATGCACGTGCCCGATCTGTGAAAGCATAAGACCCTCTGAGCCGATGCCCAGTAAGTGTACAAGCAGGTACCAACACTTACATCAGAGAGAATGGGAATTGCGGTTCAGGCCCATGCGTAACATTTGTTTAGGTACCTTCCTCAATGGTAGCCAGCTGTGTTCGACAGCTTCGAAGGAGGGGACACGGTCACCGTGTTTCGTGTTTATTTCATCAACATGAATGGGGGTGTTGATGTTTCGCAATGCACTCCGAATAAAGCAGATGAACAGTCACGTGTCAATCTGAAAATGTAAGTGAATGCCTAAAAATCTTCCGACCACCAATCCATTCATGTGATTACTGCCTCAGCACTTTCGCAAACTCCAAGTTAACTGACAAGGATGCAGTGCATAAAGCCAATGGTTTGGTTTCTAACCGGGCTTTGAGGCTTGATACAATTGTTTGTAGGAGTGCGAAGATTTTTCACCAACTGTTAAATTAGGAGAAACAATAAATTATTCGAGTGATATTTTATCGAAATAATAATTAGTTATCTTTGACTCAGTTATTTCTCAACAATATGCATCAAAATGGAAGCATTCACAGTGTATAGTGTTCCCCGGTAGCTGGCAGATCCGTAATCTTGATCTAGGTTCAACGCAATTAACATATCTTTCCATTAATAAACACAAGCTTAAATGACTAGGAATATTTATGTCTTTGTTTGTTTACGCATTTTAAAAGTCAGCAAAATGTAATCCTTCAGCTTCAAGAGAAAATAGTACCATCAAAGACACAGTGCTGTCGTTGGAAAAATCTTATTTATCTGATGTGTTGGTTGCCGGGGCTGACCTTTCTTAAAGCAATTTCACAATCACTGCTGTGAAGCCGGAATAAACATTTCTGCTTTCCTAAGGAGGACAATATTTTAGCAAAGCGGCAAATCGGAATGCAAATTTTATCCTATATTTTGTTTTCCGGATATTGATAAGCAAGTTGCTTTCTTCAGAACTGGAACCCACTGCGAAAGCACACGAATGACCGTCAGGGTAGGGTGGTCATGGTGTAACTAGAGAGCAATTAGTTGGTACAGTCTTTCGCAGAAACTGAAATACTCGGAAATTAGGCATCTGTTTAGTAATTTCGCAAAACGCGATTGTTGCCGTTCATTGTTCCCTGGCGCCACTCCTCTCCCGTTCTGGCTGATCAGAATCACCGGGTTACGCTTGTTCAGATGTCGTCCTCTATGACAGTCAGCAATGCCCGATAGCTTCGAATGGACATGCTAAAAGTTGACGTTACCTCCAAGCGGATGCCTCCCACCGAGTCAGGTCTTCTTCGCAGTCAAACAAAGTTTAATCAGTCCCACACCCTACCGCAAGTAGGTGTAAGATGTATGCACTGAGATTCTTCATGCAGCATAAATGCTCTTCTCGCCACTGAAATCGACTGAAGTGCTGTGCACTTGGTTCATCCATAGTGGAGGATAAGTCGAACAACTTACCATCAAGAAATCCGGCCTGGCTCTAATCAGTCAACAACCGTTCATCCTGAGGTTATAGTCCCATTTATAACTTGGTGCATGTGATCTGCTGATGATTCCTGACAAGGTAGGTTGAGCATATGTATAGCAATGCCTCCATGGCTTTCGATAGTGAACTGGGGGGCTGGTACTTCATGATGATTCACATAGTAAATATAGGGTACATCCACCTGTGCTTTTTACCGATTCGTACGCAAATGTATCCTCGTGTACCAGCTGAAGGTGGTTGATGAGGCTGTCAAAACCAAGGATTTGGAGCAGGTGGGACAAAGAGAACCACCTAACTGTTCATAAGAAACAGTTATTCATTAATTTAATCTCGCTGGTGAAACCATGGCAGGTCTGGAAAAGCCCAAAATGAAACTCACATTCATTCACTGGTGGTTTGCAGTAGAAAGTAAAATGTACAGTTTATTTCAGAATGCTGGCAGAAAAATCGTCAGTGAAAACGTAAGTTCCGATTTCTGTGCATCAGCTTAGTGGAATACTAAAAGGGAATCCAGTTTCTACCATCCTGATGAGCTAAATATACTGTGGAAATTCCATTAGTTCATTCTTCACCTTTTTTGCTGTGACAAAGTGCTTCGGTTATCAGAAACCGTGGTCCATTCCTATGGGTACTAAAAAGCCCTACGTTATCGCCCCTGTTTAAACGGAAGAGACCTCTATCAACCAACTCACCCGTTTAGATTGGAGTGGTGAGTCTTCCTTTATACCGACCATCACTCCCTGTCTTTGTCTGTTCGGAAACAATCACTCTGGTTATAATGCTCAGTATTATCCAGACTGCAGAACACGGCAGCAAACATGCATGAATTTTTTGACGACAGCCGTTCATAGGTGTTGTAGGAGGGGTATTTAATTGACCGTTTAATGTGGAATAAATCACATGCGTTTCGCTGACCATTGTTAGCTGAGTTTCCGTTAGATCATGCACACAGTACGGCCGGGGATAGTTCGATGGTGATAATCTGCCTATCCCTTTTTTCCAAGAGAATTGCTGCAGGTTACTAATACATTCAGTAAAAAATTTTATAATCTGTGAAGTTGTACGCTTTCGGTCATTTCTAATAGTGTACCTAGTGAAGTGGGTATGATCCATAACCATAAGGGTTCATCGGGGAAAATCATTACTAATGACCTTGGTAACAGCAATGAATAATCACTTGTGGTCACCGCGGATAAGGTTTTGCAGCAGATCACACCAAAGCAGATCATTGTCTGCCATCACAGGTGATGCTGGGTCGTGAGTTTTGAACTATATCCTGTATGACACGTTGACTCTGTCCTATAACATTCAAGAGCCACCAAATTATATTCAATCAATAATAGTAAATGCAACCATGAAATGTTTGATGCAAACATTCTACGAGTCACGCCTGAAGCCTTCTCTCTCTTTCCTTCACTTATCTACTTCTTTTTTATTATGTAATAATTGTAAAATATTCCAGGAAGAAAGGGCCAGTTTAAAGCTACCTACAGGAGAGTGACCGGCGGCCCCGTGGAGATTCGGGTCTGAGGCTGAAGTGTTTGAGGCCCACTATGATGAACGTTTGACCACGGCCTAGATTTTGTCACAGTTTTGCGTCACTTGTGTAATGGGCGAAACTCGGTTTCCAAGTATTATTTCCTTCGCACTGGTGTTTTATACATTCTCTATTGACGGAAAGTTGTATTTTTGTCTTCTAAATTCTGGTCGATTGGCTCTTATTCTCTGTTATAGTCTGCAAAACATTTTGAAAACATTTTCATTGAGGGAGTTGTCACTTATGACAGAAATTATTTTCTGAAAATATATCAACTTGAGTTAGTTAATAAACTAGTTGCTCGTGGTTTTGCATAACAGTTCGGATATTAAACCATGATAAGTTCCATAATGAACATGAGCATGAGAATCTCTTTGATTCCCTTTAGTCATTCATTTTATTAAAGTTCTCTAGTTTATTTTCCTGTTGTAAGTGATGAGAATTCGGTTTACTTAAAAGTTTTGACCAGCTTCATTGTTCAGGGAAGTTTTCATCATTTTCTCTGACCGGGTGTAAAACGGATATCTACCACCGTTCGATCATTGTTACCATTTATTTGCGCAGTTCAAATGTACCAGGCTTCTACCGGAATGGCACAGAAGTGCCGCAAAAACTCAAATTTTGTTTGCCTGTGTGTGATCAATAATGACCAGAAAACCCCAGGACTTTTCTCTGTGATCTGCACTTTTGAAGGGTATCCGAGAAATCCCGAACAAAATTTCCTTCATCTACGCTGGTCATATAGAATAAAATAGAACCATCCGATACAGTTGAGTACAGAGGAGGAAATGTTTGGATGTGAGCAATTTTGCTGCACATTGTTTGCTCCAAGCAATCCGTCTAAGATCGTTCAACCATGAAGCACACTGTCGGTGCCCCGGATTGCACGAGCTTCCTTTACGGTCGAATCTTACAATGATTTGTCGGGGCGATGGGATAGATTTACTTTCAGTCATTTGTCATTGTCGGAACGATAACATTGTTAGTTGGGATTTGTCCCCATAGTGAAACCAAGGCAGATTCTTTTTTTGTGCGAATGTATCTTGGCACGATACATATCCTTGCAGAAAAGAGACCACGGTATAAAAGCGAATTGTCAAATAAATGTGGAATATTCTTTCACCATCGGGAGCATCACGACAGAGAGGAAAGATGACAGATATTCTGCACCATTTCCTCTTCCCAAAACTTCAAACTTTGTTCATCACAATCATCACTATAATTCAGCCAAGAGGTATCCGAGGTTGAAAAACAACTTTCCATGATGCAGACGAAATACTATTGGTGTAAAGTGCAATTTGTCACCAGTCGAAATAGCAATAACAGAATCAGAAAAATCGATAAACTCTTGGTTGTCATTATACCCAAAAAAGACAACGTCTCTTGCTTACGGTGTTACTGGTTTGTTTGTCAAGCTGAAAATGGCGAAGCGTATTTTCAGTCTGATAATTGCTACCATGTTCGCCTGCCTGACAAATTGCCACCAGCCGGGCCCAAATTGAAGGTTACTTCCACCGGGATAAATTGTGAGTGTTTCAAAAGTTAGTGAAAAATAACCTCTTTTATAATTTCAGTTATTCTCAGTGCAACCACGGTTTTCGCAAGAAAAATCACTAACAGTAGAAATTTGGTTTAATTTAAATGCTGGAATACTTCGGCTTTGGGAGGTTTGAACCCAAGCCCAAATTTCGCCCACTTTTCAGTACTTTCTGCACTCTACCAGCCGAGCAAGAATTCACACAAATAATTCCACCGCATATCCGAAAAGAAACGACAACACAAAGACATCCACTCCCTTGTATTCAAATACTGGCTAAAAATATGATAATAAGAAGCTGTGACATGAAAAATCATTCTTTTTTTCTAATCCACATTTGTTTTCAGATTTCACAGGTTGTTGTCGATTTTTACCGTCTTTGTGTCGAAGTGACACTGACTTTTCATCATCTATTTCCTGATAATCCCAAAGGTGATTAGCTTCGAAGCAGACTTTCTTAATTACTCTTGACAGTCTCAATTTGCAACCTGCCCAGAATTTTGACTAGCCTTGACCATCACTTTCAAGTAGGCTTTATTGCCGAAATCCTTTTATAGCAGACCGTGAACATCCTCGGAAATATTGTCATTCTCCACCGCAGTCGGGATCGTTCAAACTGTCTCGGGCTGTGAGGTATTGTATCAAACCGGAATTTAAATAACCAGCTTGAGCGGATACGAATATTTCGTATCCAATTCCACCTACAATTTTATGACTTTTTCTTGCAATAGCTTGTAACAAAGGGAAACATTTTCCTGACTGACTGTAGTGAACAATTGGAATATCTTTTCAAAATGTCGATACCTGCAGGCTCGGAAAATAGCATTGTTTTGTTAAGAATTCCTTTCCGTTTTACCAACGTCCTTTGATTATGCCATTCTTCCGTAGAAAGCATTATACATGGCAATGTCTGACATCGGTTATTTCTGTAATCTACCCATTACTTTCTTCCATATTCGCTCTCACTTTTGTCGTTTTTGGTCTTTACCTCAGAGATAAGAAGCTTCTGTTTGGTGAACCCATGATGCCAGTGTGACTGCATAAATCCGACTGAATAATTGGTACTGATTGCATCGATTTGATAACCCATAAACCAGTTGAGTATGATTCGTGAGCCAAAGCCTGATGATGTGATACCTAATTTCACAGTTCATCAAAATTCGAAACAAAACTACTTACCACCCTCGTGGTTACTGGTTACCTTGTTATTTGTGGTGTAAATAAACATCTAGCAGGTTAACGGTATCTGGGGGGAAATGTTGAAACCTTCTTGTAAAACGGAAATCAGCCTATCCCCAGCCCCCATTATCTGAAGCCTGTGTTGCTATCGCTTTCTGGCCCAGATAAAACTCGATGCACTTAGTTTCTACTCGCAAAACCCAGTTTCCCATTGGTTCTAACTGATGTCTTATTCCCAGCCAAATTTTCTATTGCCCAGTTTATTTGTAAGGAGTCTGTCAAATACACTTGATGAGAAAATGTTTCTTACTACAGGATTTCCTATCGTTCAAGAGCCTGTGGCCATCTTATGAGATCCAATGGCGATTATTAAGGGCCTTTGGCAATCGTTTAAGATCCAATGACGATCGTTTACGAGCCTTCGATAGTGTTTAAAATACCTTGTCTATCATTGTGGTTCACTGCCTGTTCGCCGATTGTGGCTCACGTTTTGCAATTGGTTTCATCTGTGTAAAAACCGTAACACGGATCTACCATGCTCTTGTAACCACATTTCGTATTAAGCTCGTCTTTCCTTGACATCAGTCCTGTTTCGCTGGACCGGGTAAATGCATAGTTTTTTTTTCGTGGGGTAACCAAGACCATCGAGAAGACTATCAATGGAAGATAAACTGATCCATAATTTCGAGTGCATCATTTCCATCCTTGCTTTATCCTACTCGAAGTAATTATAGGATTCTCCTCTATTGATGAGCAGTGATCCAATGTAAATTCATTGGAAAATTTACATTTTGAGAATCCAGTTTCAAAGATAGACTCTGAGTACCATTCGGTGATAGCTTCACTGGTTTTTGTTAGCTCTAAGATGGTTGGAAAGAAGTTTTAGGCCATCACCTTTCTTTGCACCCTGAAAAATTCTACGGTTTTCATCAGTGATGGGATTCGGATCCGTATTCGTCTGTTCGCATAGTTCGATTATCTCTACTTCCTCCACTAGGTACTCTGCGGACTTGAAACCGTCATTCGGATGGCGACTCGAAAAGTGGTGGAGATCAAACCTGTATTGTGCATGTAGCCGTTCACGTGACTCACACAAGGCTACCAAGTCCCTTAACTTGGACAGAAAACTGGCACCTTTTATGACCTTGTGTGGTACAGGTGTGGCAGAAGGATCTAGTCTCCGTACCGTAGGCTGTGGTTGATAAGTTATCAAGTGGCCCAGTTGGAAGCGTTGGAAATCGCAACACGGCAAATGTAACAAGGTCGTGTGATTGAGTAAAGAAAGTGCATTATCTGCGCAGCTGAAGGATTGTTTGCATTGTCCGTTTTTATAGACGTGTGGCAAAATCACAATGAAAGAAGAAGCTGCTGACAAAAATGTGGCCAAAGCAGTGCAAATAAATGACCTAAACAAATGTGCAAAGAAGCTGAGGACCATCAGTGATGACGATAGGGAATGAATAGTACAGTGTTCATGGAATAGTGAAAGCCTGTACCTCACGGCCAATCATCTATGGATCAAAACCTAGACCTGCTGAGGCAATGCTGCGAGGGAATGTGAACTCAGTCTTAAACGAGGATTCGCAAAACGAAAATCTTCAGATGAACGCATCTCAGAGCACTGTTACATCGTGGAAGAATATGCTGAAGTAACCCTTCCTGTGATCAAAAGGAAGATGGGAACTTTAAATCCTGGGATTATTATTGGTTTATCGTCAAATAATCGCGTGCTTGGTGATCACTGATATTCCATGAAAAATTTCATCATTTGATTGCTCGAAAGGAACAGGCATGATGTCAAACAAAACAAGTTGAATACGAAACTTGGTTGAAGGAACGAAGAAGTACAGTGTTGCGTCTATAGGCAGATGAAACAAATTATAACATACGATGCTGTCGATTGAGGGTGCCTGCGCTTAGAAGTTAACCTTGCATCAAAACCTTGCCTACTTACAGAAGCGTTAATCTCAACTTTAACGGGTACCTTTCTCCTATTGGAATCATGTGCTTCGAATGCCATTCACGAATGAATGCGTGCATATTTATTCAGTTACTTGAGAAATGTCCGGGAAAAGTTCGTGCCGAAGAGCCAGCTGCTGCAGTCGTACTTTTCTTTGAAAATGCCCCTTACTCACAGGCTGATGGAAACCACTATTTTGGCCCCGAGACATACAGCTAGCTTTATCTTACCTAAGTCCACTTTCAATCCCGCTGAAGGAGTGTTTCGTTGGTTCACGAACATAGTGAATGGACTGTTGATTGCACACAAAATGACCATCGGAGACCACTGATATAATTTGTTAGCACGCATCACCTCCCAAGCTACGCAGAGGAGCACTCCACCAGCTTATGCTTCTTACGAAAGACGCAATTTTACTTTCATACTCCCCTCCGAAATTATGACAACTTTTCCGCGCAATCACAAATCGTGGAATATTTTCGTATAAAACACATTCACCCGACGCTTGTTGCTGGCTATTTTGGTCCCATGCCATAAACAAAAGCAATGGAACAACGACTATTAAGATCGCCGAGTGATTTTCTCAGTGTTATCTTTTCTACCCAGCTTTATGAGTTGAAACGTAATCCGTCCATCACTGGGCCGATTTATAAAATGATGTTTCAATCAGTGTGAGGTTCAAGCGGTGTGTATTTTGTTCGGTAATGCATTTAGCTTAGTGTGGCAACGGTTGGACTATTTTTCCGTATTAAATTGTAAGTATTTCTCATGCGTGTCAGTATGCACATTCAACTAAGATCACAAGTAGTAACTGATGTTCTCACATGTCGGTCATAATTTTAGCCCAGGTGTTTTAAACATCTTCAAAAACGATGGACACGGGCTCCTGAACGATAGAAAAACCTGTAGGTGTAAAATTCTTGTGCCGGTGTCTTTCACTTGGTTCTAGGGGCGGGAGGTTATCACACCGTTGATGATTTTCCGTAAACAGTATTTTCTTTCACGTCGAATGTATTTCTTGAAGGGGCTTATGCTACCAGAGAGGTTGCTATCTGAAGGAGGGAGTAATGTGTTCGTTTGTTCTGCGTCAGCGTGGATACTGGTACCAATTCGAGGGTGAACATTTATTGCTTGGTAATAATTCTCACATGTTGAACGTAAGTAAACAGTCAGTGACTCTCATCTTCCTCCAACGAATTAGTCTCCACTAACTTTAAAACCGGTCTGATTACTTGAAAAATTGGTCACGGTTCTCTCCAGCCGCATTTATGGCGCTAAAGGTGAACAGAACTGGTCTTCACAGTGCCTTTAAAATCTAGCCAGTATTTATTAGCCAATGGACGGAATAGAGTGAATCGTATTTCGATATGATGCCTGTGTGTCTTCGAAGTGACATTTCTTTAACCTAAACACTTATTATTCACGTGTTACCACTCACGTCATTTCTGCCCACGCTTTACCCGTAATACTGTTTCGATTCCTGCATGAGTACCCCGTGAATGAATAGCAACCAGAACTAAGGCATTTACCGTGTGACTTGTGATTTCCTAAACGGAATTGAACTGAAGGAACTGTAAAATCACAGGTGACCCCCTTTACAACAAAAGGGAAATTATCTGAAAAAAGAAAAACGATCAGACCAAAAGATCCATGCACTATTGTGGTTGCAAAGCCAGCTAGCATACTCCTTGCAGAGAATAAAGTTTTTAGTTTACCTGGAAAAGATAATTTCAAATTTCTTCAACCGAATAAATGTTTTTGCGTGGATATCACATTAACTCTTAGTTGAAGATGAAAGTTTAGAAATTAAGGATAGACGAAAATACAAGGCTGGATTCCTTGTAGCCCCAATCAAAAACAAACTTTACCCTCAATATTAGACACAGCCGTTCAATACATGTGCGTTATTTTTATGCTACTCTGGTACGTTATTGCACGATTAAACTCAACACGAATCATTCAAAAGATTAGACGATTTCAGATGCCATAAAGTCAAGGATTTCCCCGGGGGTGTTTTTTTGCCGGGCTGCCTTCTATTTTGTTTCATCAGTCGCGGGGCTTAGTTTTCAACATTTTCATCTTCTGACCCTATTGTTATCTTCCTGTTGGCGTCTCGGACACGTGATTTTCAGAAACTCGAACAAAAAATAATCAATGATCATCATCAACCAGAAAATAGAAACCAATACATGAGAAAATGCACGCTTGATGGACGCCATATTGCTGTTAGAAACAAAACACCGAGCGACGTTATTGCAAACAGCATTTCATGCAATAAGGAATGCTCAACAAAGTAGTCTTTTTAGATAGTTCCCTTCTTGGAGTGCACGTTTGACTCTGGCGGTCTTTACAATGTCTTTGTATTGCGCTTGGCCAGGCACATTTGACGGTTGAAAATCACTTCCCTATTACCATCGAACTCTTGTAAGAACCGAGATTTTAGATATGGAGTATTAGGAGTATTTCATGCATTGAAAACCTCCTTACTTTCTGTACCAATAACTTTGTCTAATCAAGTGCTTTGATCACGAGTGGCACAAACAGATTGTGAGTTTCTGTTTCCAATGGAGAAAATGGAATTGAACAGACTTTTGCTCTTCCATTAGTTCAATCTCACCCATTGTATGGCACTCAATTAACAAGTAGTCTAATTATTTCTAAAACCTTCAGTACTGCGATTTAGGACTACATATCGGTCATTGATGATCCGCCTCAGCCCAGGAAATGAATCAAGTGATGGTCATGGATGGGTTTCGTGTCAAGTGGTAAAGAGGGTAGACATGAACCTTTCTCTATCGGATGTTTGGAAGATGAATCACAAGGCTATGAGGACGTATTTAGATGATACTGCAGACCGTCATTAGGTTCTCCTACTGAAGAACTAGACTTTCTTCGTAAGTTTTGTTGAATAAGTAGTCAAGTTCGTATCTATTTGATTGTTTTGCTGAAACATCAGTCGTTATTTTTCTGTGGCTTCAATTATGATTTTTCTACCACGAACATGATTTCATCGTTTTCCCCAAAAGCACACTTGTTTTCAGCAGAACGCTCTCATCTAGCGTTTACCAAAACCAATGGCATATGTGGGCCTTTCTTGGTCCGTCCATCATCCAGCAACTGGAGTTAGAAACAAAAATCAATCGACCGCAAATAAAATGTCAGGCAGACAGACAGACAGAAAATAAACTATCTCGGTCCTGATTGCCACAAACACCTAACATCATGCAAAGATGCTTCACACTGCAATTGATCAACATATTTCTGGGTTTTTTTTATTATTCACAATGTGGCGAAACTAATAAAATCAGTCCCTTGCGAATAATGTAATTGTGAATGGCTTCTCATTTTGGTCGGACATTCTGTGATTAGTTATACCTACAGACGATTAGGCTTCCGACTTCTCCTAAAAATTTGATTGAGTTGGCAGACGTCTAACACTCAGTCATTTTCCAATGTGCAACGTGCCCCAATAAGCCACTTAATTAACATGATCAAATTTTCGCCTTTCCTAACATAGACACCACCGAAATGATGACGAATTTATTACTATTCTGTATCTCCCACAAATTCTGTACTACGAAATGCTTGGAAGAAACAATTGGTGTGAGCCATAAGATCGCCAATCCATTCACCAGTTTTTTCTACCTTGGTCGTAATGATGAGAACACCGAATAAGACGGGCGGCAATAAAATATGATTAGAAATTCCAACCTATCTGGTGAGAATTCAGCAATCTCTATCAGCCGGTGATTGCTGAGTCTCGCACATAGGCCACAAACATTTCATAACCAGTTGGAGTGATATCGTCAAAGTGCTGCTATCTTTTGTTTTGCTGATTCAGTTGTCCCAAAAATTATTGCACGCTACATTTTGCTGGCTCGGTTTGGATCCTTCTTTTGAAGAGTTTTTAAATGGAAATTCTTTCAGTCTACATGAGCCTAAATGGCTACCGCGATGGGTTGCGGAGTATTGTTCGGTGTTGTGAAAAGTGGAAAAACTGCCACATACTCCAGGTTTGGAGGTTCTCTCTTTTCCAACTGCCTGCTAGCATAAGTTGATCCAAGCTTAGTTATAAAAGCTACATTTCTCTCGAAAGATTCTTCAAAGTGAAGGCAGACATGCCAGAAACTACTACGAGTATTATAATTTGCGGTCGACTTTCATCTGATTAGTTTATGCATTTTTTTAATTAAATGCTTGCGCTCGAGTGCAATGAAAGCGGTGTGCCTCATAGCCACAAAGGTCCACTCCACTATTAGAGATAACCCTCAACGAGACCTTGAGAATTAGAGTAGCAGAGAACCACGTAAATTCCCAATAGGTCAGGTATGATAACGAGCCGGAAGAGGACGCGTTCCTGTATGCCACCAAAGTAAACGCAGATAACGCCGATTTGAATCTGTGAGCTGTGATGTGGTAGTCAAACTCCCCAAGGCACTCGGCTACCACCAATGTAGATACATGAGTAATTCTACCCTCAGATGTTGAAACTATTCAGTGCAACAGACCACGTCCTTTGTGAGATATTTGTGTGAACTGATTTCACAGAAGATGGTCTGAAAAGATGTGGCCGGCTAAATAATTAACTAAATGTCTGATTATCCAGTAAAAAATCGACGGCAAGGGTTTTGATAGTAAATAAGTTAGCTTGTCATTAAAGTACCCACTACAGTCCGACGTTTTTCTGTCGAAAATTCAACCGATCATTCAATAGTTCAAATGATTATCCTGCCACAAAATAATTCCTTCTCTCTTTGACTTCAAATTCGGGCAGCCTTATTTACTCTACCCAGAAACCATCAGTAGTGCTTTAATTCTGCGGCTGTCAGTGGTGCTATTCCTTTTATCTTCCGAAAATTGACAGTTTTTTTCACTTTTATTCCCCAAAGATTTATGTTTACGTGTGATCGGACAGTAGACTGGTGAGGAATTCTTCACAGCAAAGGAAGAACGCCTGTTGAGATCCAAAAATGTCTTCTACTTCCTGATCCGCACCACCCTGGTTGTTGAGTGTAGATTCACATTATTCACATCTATTCACTCTTCATTGCCACATAGAGTTCGAACGGATTTGGCCACGAGAACCAGTGGGGAAATTGATATCACCTTTCGGAACAAGGTTTGAGAGCACCTATCACTCGAATCCTTCTCAGCCCATCGGTCCTCATCCGATAGCCATGGGATTCCAGATAATACCACCTGGTTCGGAACATATTTCCCCATACTGTCCATTAGTTTCTTCTTGGGTGGGAACTAATTAACTGAACTCAACTCAAAATGAACTGATGTAAACTAGGAAACCGAAGCAAGTATGAACTCTCTGAGACTGGAGTGATTCCGTTGATCTGATCATTAACATAGACATGAACGAACGGCGGGTTACATTGTACAGCTTTCTTGAATATTCGGAGCGAAAGAGTTTGAAGAAAGTTTCCAGAGCGCCTCAAAACAGACAACTCCATCGGGATTCATACTGATGATGAATTACTGTGAGTCAGCTAATGACAAAGAATTCGTAAAAAGACCTAAGAAAGAAAAGTCACATCAGTTCACAGAATGGGAAAGAAGGTAAAAAAAAGTTGTGTTGCGTCGGACGGAATCCAAAATAATTAGGTAGAGAGAAGAAATTACCTGATAAGAAACAAGACTAGAGGGAACCGAATTTTGCGATGTAATATCTTGACTATCAGAGTAGGCTTGTCCGCCTTGCAAGAGCGTTTTTTATTACGCTGGTCAAGCTTTGCTCGAAAGATAACTAAACTTTGGTCGCTATTAATTTCACAATTTTTTGACCGTTTTTTGACGATATGACGCCAAAACATTGCAGCGCTACCATATTTTTAAAAGGTCTTCTACATCCAATCGGTAAATCATATTAGGAAGGCTAGTGGGATGATTCTTGTCAAATCCGAAGGGTAGTTCTATTTAAAATGCAAAGGTTAAGTATTTGTGAGAACAATTTAATTTCGGTATCCGTAATTCGACACAATTTTGACCCATTCTCTTGGCTCTTTCGATAGTATTCCTGTACTATTTGGTAAGGGAACTTGCTGGGCAGTGACCTAACCAAGTCTTTAATTTTCATTTGAGAAAAAATGTTTGAAAATGTGAATGGTTTCTTGCTTGTGCTTATTTTTGTAATATGAATTTTAGGAGGGGGAGGGTATATACGTACACTGATGCCTCACTATAACCCATTCAGACAGTGTTTTCTTCTGTGATATGCTCCATTTTCAGATGCAACAAAGTTGTCACGGACATGAATTGTACGCGAACACTTTCGTTTCAGCTCAAAGAGTGTTGTTTCGTTATTTATAGCCAAGACCAGACAGGCACTCAGAAAACTTACCCTCAAAGTGAATATTGGAATGCGAATAATTCGTTTTTCAGAAGACTGTTCGAGCATCCTCTTCGACCAATTCTGTTTTCGTACAAGTCGAAAACGAAAAACGGGTTGTTAAATTGCCCTAACTAGACTTGACACAAGAGAGTGGATGACATTAGCATACGTCCAAAATCCAGAGAGGTACTAGCTGTTTAGCACTCAGTGTTCACATGAGTTGCGATGAAAGTTAGCCCGCACAGTCACGTGGTCAGAATTCGCATTCTCCCTGTTCGGTACCAACTGGTGCTTGATGGATATGAACTGCCAATCAATTCTAAGGTGGCTGAAAGTTCTTACTAATGAGTTCGAGGTCTCTGAATGACAAGCGAAAGAATGGATATCAGTGACCAAGTATTCCAATATCATTTGAAGACTGAAGTTAAGCGATTGTTAAATTTAATCAATTGATCCAAATATTAGAATTCGTTGACCCTGACGGGAATCGAACCTGCGCATGAATTCCACGGACGCTTTAGTACAGCCTGTGTTCTACCAACTGAGCAGCCCTAAAAGCTATGAACTTTTGTTAGTTTGGCCGTCTGGAAGTAGATTTCTGGCATGCTTACCTTCATCTAAAAGCTGAACCACTGGTATCCGAATTAAACCAGTTCCTTTCCTGATGAGCTTTATATATGTACGTACGCAAGACTTTTTTCCACCGTTGGAAGCACTGAGATTCAGTCTCATTCGGTGGTAACGTGACATTACGTAATTTCATATCCACTTACGTCTATTCACTTAATTACGAAACAAAGGAAATTCTAGTGTAATGGATAGTAGCATGTCCAAAAATTAAGCATTTTTCTCCAACGAAAAGTGTAAATTTTTATCTGAATACAATTCATAATCGAAGCTTATAGTCGATTTATTTAGTCAAAAATTGGTCGTTCTTCAGCAGCTATGCCCCGTACCAGTTCGTCATTTTATTATCTACGCTTTAGAAGCCCATATCACCCACATTTTGCCACAGGACAAAATATCCTCTACTGGAAAATCGGTACGCACAATGCACCGGTGATTTTCGATGAAATTTGGCATCCAGAACTCCGTGTACACGGAACAAATATCTTCGCTCTGTGGTAAAACTTTACGGGTGACTGAAACTGTATGACGGTTATTAAACTGACGTAAAACACATTTCCAAGTAACAATATTTTGTTCTCTTCATTGTTTGACTCATAAATCAGCGAACCCGGTAGTGTAGAAGAAGCCCTGTGCTCGATATGGAAAACCGTTTAAATTTATGCAGGAAACCTTTGTGGACCTCTTAGGAGTAGACGCAGACGAGATCTGGAGAGCCGCACTTTTGTGTAACAAGAGACTCTGTTTAAAGTGATTGTGTTCATAATTTATGACGCGAACAATCTGTCTAACTAACAAAAAATGAAACTCGCTCAAAGTTCCGCTCTTTCCCAATAAAGGGCATCTTCTAAGCAAATCGCATAACACTCATATAGTCTAATCTATGCAAAGTCACTGCTGTGTTTTCCGGTATTTCATTTGAATTAGCGGTTGTGAATCGATCACTTCTTTTAAAATACATACAAAAACAAAAAATATATCGACAACCATTCATCGTCTTTGTCAGACATTCCATCAAGCGCATGTATGACAATTCAGCTGGAAAAGACGAAAAGTAGTGGTTTAAGCAGATGGTAAAAAATCCCTAGGATTTTCTTCAACGAAATTCTAGCTGTATGACTTTGAACGAGCCCTTCGGACAACAAGGTCAGATCTTTCAGTACCTTTTACTTCAGTTGTTTAGCTGCTAGAAATAATGTAATTACAATGTTTTACTCACCAAAACATTTTTTTGAATCGTGTGCTCCTCTTTTAAAGTGATTCTCCGATGAGAACCTGTTCAGCTTTTGAACTGGTACGCTTTTATATTTACGGTTAGGTGTATTTGGTCGACTATCGTAAGCTATCTGCACACGACGACTGTAATAAACGCAAGGCATGTGATAGTTCAACCATTGCAATATGTGAGAGTAACAACCAGTCATATAGCAAAATAATCGGTCGAAAGTGGGCAAACATCCAGCCTGCGCACCGAGGCTGGGAAATGCGATCTAATGAACGACGTCTCGTCTTTTCTTTTTTGCTTGGAACACCAGTAATTTTGGTTGCTTGAAGAAATACTCAGACTATGGTTTTTCTATTGTTCTCAGACGGCATGAGTATGCACCATCTCCTGTTTAATCATACGGATTGGAAACTTTCTTGTATTTGTTGTGTTCTTTTAGTTAATTCCGAAACCACCTAATAGATTTCACGTCGGGGAAGGAAACTGCGGTTTATCGAAATAACTTGTATTGTTTAAGCTGAGTCATTGTGTATACGTCGAACAATTCACTCGCTGTTCACCAGATTTAGGAAGAATAAGATTTCATCCCTCAGGTGTGGTGCAACGGCCATCATGGTGAACTCCGAGGACGGAGGTCCCCGGATTCGATTCCTTCCTTTGGATATTGTCTTCAAGGCAGCCTTTAACTGGCTTCAACCCTAGTCCCGAAATTTTTACAATTTTTCTTTACTAATTAATGGAATAAATGAAGTCCATAGTAGTATCAAAAAAGTATACTGTGCATAAAGTGAATTGGTCTACTCGGAAAAGCCCAATCATCTATTATTCTGAGACACCCAGTGCACAACAATGTTCTCTCAGCGTTTCACTTTCTATAATTTGGCTCTGGTCGTTGATTTGAGGAACCTATGAACTATACGACTTGGCAAAATTTGTTTTCGGCACAAAAGTTGCTATTTTAAATGTCATCCTTCAGATGAAATACTCCAAAGGTAAGGAAGATCTCATTTCTATTCATTTCATATACAATGAAATACACCCCTTCCATGAAAGCAGCATACTTTAGATTCCACTACATCCATGAATAAACGGAACATTTCTTCCATGGATCATTCGAACCTAAAGTTTAAATCCATGTAAAACACCATTAGTTCTTTCTCTCGTATGGCCAGCATACTGTACGGTCAGACCGTGGGACACATTTTAGAACACATAAATGAGGTCTGTCGGGGAAACAGTCGATACTAGAATTCATTTCCAAGTTAATGATAAGTTATATAAGATCCCTTGTGGGACGAAATGAGAACGAGGCCAAATTCCTTCTATTTCACAATTTTTCTCAAACTACCAGAACAAGAAAATTTTTTTGCTAACAAAATTCTAACCACAAAACTTTCCCTGGAGAAATGCGGAGTAAAACGTCTTTCAGGCTGAACTGGAAATGTCCCCGTGACAATTTTTCCTTTGTAAAATGCGAACTGGTTTCTACCAACAAAATGGACGTGAGTGACCAAAATATTCAATGTAAACAAGTGTATCAACCATCATTCCTGAAGCAGTACTTTATTTGGCATAACAGAGTTACCAGAAATTTTTTTTTCATCCTACAAAGCCCTACTTAAATAGTGAAAAATAATTTTGTAGTAATAATGTCACCAAGTAGAAGTTTGTGAACAGTGTTTAGTTGAATTTTGGAAGTGAGCCCACTTTGATTACCGCGGGCATTTCTATCCCCTTAATATTCGTTCACTACTTTCATTATTCTTTGTTTTCATAAGATTCAGATCTGGCTATTTCATTCAGTTATAAGGCAAACTGTTTTGAGCTAGACAAGCAGAAGAACAAGTTGGTTTCTTTGGGTTTTCTAGTTAGTGTTCCGATTGGGTTATTTCTGGACCAGTCAAAACTTGTCATGAACAGTTATTGGCAACATTTTGACGAGAATCAATGCG
This sequence comes from Fasciola hepatica, assembly GCA_948099385.1. Classification (NCBI taxonomy): domain Eukaryota; kingdom Metazoa; phylum Platyhelminthes; class Trematoda; order Plagiorchiida; family Fasciolidae; genus Fasciola; species Fasciola hepatica. Next base: position 418,732 of record CANUEZ040000126.1, on the reverse strand, counting down.
GGATAAAACATCACTGCGGCCTTGTGGGAAAAGTAATTGAACAAACTGGGATTATACTTTGCCGAATTGTACTTCAAACTATCTACTTTCGGCTTCATTTGGAGCACAAAATCATAACTGAGGGTACATATGAGCAGTACTCTTTACTGTCTGACGTATCACTGATGTGACTAGATTAATTAACCAGAGACCAAATAGATATTACTTATATACAAACTGTTCTGAAGCTTTCTCTAATCACTCATTGATATTTCGTCTTTCTTCTCTACAAACTCACCCCCTTCTCCCTGCTGTTTTACCTGATAAATCTTCCGCTCTATATCACCGCAATGACCATCACTTCCATTGTGCTACCATCTCCTCCGTGTGCATTGCGCTCGAATTGGACGTGAAAAGCTTCAGCAACCGTGGAATGTCAAACCGCCGTTCCGCTTCGCCACAATTCCCAGTGGTGCAACTGAGGAGAATATCAAGATTAATTTCCCTGAAATGGGTGCTTATATGCGAAAATTCAATAGATCCACAGTGGAGGAAGGTCTGAAGGCACTCCGATCGGGGTCAGTTTTCATGGTTTTATGTGATCTAGCAAATGCGCATTTTCCCGGGATCAAAAGTGTTTTTCCCCTAGTCGGAAAACAAATTCTAGCTCATTTAAGACAAGCTTATATGATGATGAACGGAACAAATCACTTTATCCATAAGTGGGTCACCAAAGGTTACCCCGTGTACAAAGGGGAATTATAAAACCTCAGTAGATTGGTAACCCATTAAGCCAATAAATAAAAGTAGTCGTGCCACCACCTCATTGATTAAAACACATTAGATCAGACAGAGCCGTCAAAATCATTTATAATTGCTTGATACACATGCTGAGGATCACAGACCTGACTCAGAATGACTCAAACAAACATAGAGATTGACGTGTTTTGAGATTTATTCATGTTTGAAATGCTTTTGCTTGACTTATTCGAACTTGACTGTCGAAAGTGTTTTATATGAACATACATATGAATTCAGTCCGACATAAAAAAGCTCCCAGCTTCTTGAGTCGGGAAAAATTTTTCGTAAGACTTCTGGTGCAGTCAAATGACAGCTCTTCCCAGATTTTATGGGTTCATAGCTTATTTATGAAACAAATTAGGCATTCCGATGGCTGAACGATTCAGTGAAATTTTCATATACTTTTCTCCAGTTTCACTCCATTACCAGCATTTGAGTTTCAGAAATTGGGCACAAAGTGATAATTCAATAATGTCTTATCATTTTACTGTGCAAACACTTCTCTAATATGTTGACAATGTCGTTGACAAATGACGAATACATTGAGTGCAGAATTAATTGATAACAACCGGAAGGAAAGATCAACTTCTCAAACAAGTTTGATTGAAATCCTGTGCAAATTATTTAAATGCGGAAACTGAAACCAACCTCACGATCATCGTCATCATTCTGGTAAGTGATTCGGTAAAGATAAAATGACGTAGGATTTGGTTTCAAAAATTACTTGAAGCTCGTAGGAAGACTTGCGGTGCATCGAATTGTGTCTGTCCCACTAAGAGATCGGAATAAAAAAGTTAATCCCACCCAGGTCAAGTTGAATTCTACTTTGAAAATTTCTTCAGTCATAGGATTTCACTGATATTTCAATGCTACCGGTTAAGTACTACGCGTTCAGACAGGCAACAGTATCAGTGAGATCAGTGGGTACATCACTCCAGCGTTCACGGACACGTTGAGGACTTGCAAGATGGGACGACTGAGGCAGAGATTGATTGTGTGATATCAAGATCCATGTGTTTTACTTTCTGACCGACTGAAAGTTAAAATTTAGCCGGACTCCATGTTGGCTCTTTCTTCTCCTGGGTAAAAGACTTCTAAGGAATAATTGAAATATATCTAGTGCCCGATTTTGGTGCTGAAGCGCACATGTTAACCAAGATACACCGTCAATATCTGAGGTTCGAAAGTCACTTCTTAGTAACTAATCCAACTCACGGGACCGCAAATTTGAACATCATAGAAATACTGAGGACAAAAGGACGGAGCTCAGGCTCGTTTTCAATTGTCCTTACTCAAAGCAGTACATAACTTTGTATATGACTCACCAAAAGAATGAGGAATGATGATGCAAATCTGTCTCTGAACGTTCGTGTGAAATCTTTCAGTGTGGAATGTTCAAGTGATTGCGTACTTGTTCGGGAACAGGAACCGGGCCAATGGAACTCAAGTGTTTGCACAAATCGCTTTTGGGCACACAGAAGAGGATCGTAAAGGCGAACTCGCACAGCTTCAGCTGCCGCTAGAATGCGACACATGACATGTTTTGACTGCTTGCTCCGAACTTCGTAAATGGTGCGAAAAACATTTATCACCTCCACTGAGTGGTCTGAGTATACAAAGTGTGAGCACACGGTACTCCCAAATGTTTTAGTTGTTCTCGTATTCAGCCAAGCCGAGTGGTGTTCATGAACGCGTGCGACCAACGTACCTAGTTCCACAGAAACCAACAAATGAATACACACAAAAAGTTGCTGAAGAGTCTCTGTCCTTTGATCGCAAACACTAGATCGGTTTGGAGGCAAACTGAATTTGTAGCTGCGCAGCGTACGACGTTCAGTTGACTGCCCCTGATAGCTTTCGTTGAATAAGTTTGGCTCCCGTATTTTTTTAACGGCAAACACGAATATCAAGGATGCTTTGAGGCTCTTATTACTTTTCATTTCTCTTCCATTCTTTGCATCTTCCAGTCAGTAGTTCCTTCAAGATAGCCGTTTTACAAGAAAACGCTTCTCAGAAAACGAAGTTCATTTCCCATTCAGTCTTTCAAGCAGAGTTTTCGTGCCGTATTAAGCAATCAATGCATTGGATGTATTTTCATTCTGAAAGATACAAAACTGTACAAATTGAGGTACTACCCGTTCCATGTCGCTTTTCTATGCACTTATGACCGAACAGAGCAATCAATCCGAGGGCTTACGCATTCGTCAAAATACGATAAAATGCTATCCCTTTCTTTTTTTCCGGATTAAATCTACTCAGATACCAGGTTTATCATCCATTGTGAGTTGCCTGAGATTTGCATCGAAAAAATTTATCATCGTAGGATTTTAGTATCATTTCACTGGAAAAATCTTTTTTTTTGTTAGATGCACAGTTGCCCACGGGACGATGGTTGTTTGTCCCCGGAAAATCTCGGTACATCATGCAGACCACCGACATTGAGAATTAGTTAACTAGGATTGGTGCCTTCAGATCGCCAGCACTGTTAGGTTCTCTGTTCCCAAAGGGCGAATATGCAGGAGTAACGAGGGCTCCAACTCGTCACTCCCACTGGAAGGTCATCCGCACAATCCTCCACATGTATCATTTTAAAAACATTTTTACCAAAATACTAGGGCATAATCCGTTGAAAATAACGTCACTTCTTCATCACTGGATGTGAAAAAGCACACTGGCACTTCAGGCTAAAAGGATACTATCCCAATCGACTGACTGTTGCGTTTTCATGTCCTCGAGGTATTTAGTTCGGTTAAGTCACTAGTCCGATCACATCCTCTATTCAGCTCAATCAGTCATTGAAAGCAAGAACGTTCAGACAGATAGGAAGCACATCACTGAGAAGGGTGTCATGGTGACACAATGGCTACTGCTCGAATAATATTAGTTGCTATTAAATGACCACTATCTTGATGCGTAAATCATATACTTGATCTGGCTTGATTCGTTGTTTTACTGCTGCTGTGCCAAGTGAATCGTGCATTTTCAGCTTGTAGCCAATTATTGGACTGAGAAAACATGCTTTTTGTTCACACTTCAGTGAATGAAAATACAAAAAAAACCAAATCTCTAGAACACAGTAAGGAGGAAATTGGACTTTCCCAAAATACTGATCACTGTTTCAAACTGACTTCATTTTCAACCATATAGAATAAAATATCATTGAGAATTTTATGTGCATACATTACTCAGTGCTGTCTGATCAGGATAATAATTTATTCTGGACAATAAATTCTCATTTCATACTGTATTTCACAATTGTATTTTGCTACCATTCCTAAATTTATTTATTAGGACTTTCCGTTTCCTTTATTTGGAGCAAAATTCAACTGCCAGCGTCTTTCTGTTCAACAATAGTCGTTCGTTGAGTAGATCAAATTGAAGAATGTCCACGTCTATTCAGGAGGTAGAATTTGATCCGTTGCTCCATCGAAGAGGAGAACCAAAAATGAAATTGGCTCTCGGAGGAAGTGCGGTATCCTCCGTGGATTGTGGCTTTTGTCCATATTTGTTTACTTTCTCAAATTTAACTGGTCAATTCCCTGCTGCTATTTGGTTATTGTTTTTCTTTTATGATACGTAGAAATATTCCTCCGACTTGCTATGGCTGATGAGTTCAAAGTTGCACGAAGCAAGTGCATTGAGGATCCCTTTATCCAGCATTAATTATTCTAGTTTTCCGGTCCCATGGGGTACTGCTACTGTAGTGTCAACCTATCGTGAATATGCAACAAAAACAAGGCAATCACTCAACTCAGACTGTCTGGCATTCATCATTCTTGCGTGAGTGAACTTGTGCTCCGCTCATTTTCCACTCAGTTTTCGTGTTGTTCGAACGAAAAACCCGTGCCCGCGTATTACCCACAGACTGTACGTGCCGTGAGTTAATTGAGTTTGGACAATCTTGATCAGTTCTATATTTATATGTGCGTGTGTGTGCCTGCGCGCGTATGCATACATGCTAGCGTTTGATTTATACCTTTCCCTCAGTGAACTGAATGCTTTCATCTACGACGCTCATGTGCTAAACTATTGGGTATCGAGGGATGAAGGCTGCAAACTTCGGATCGTGGGAAATTTGTACGCGATGACTGGGTATGGAATTGGATTTGCCAAAGGAAACAAATGGTTGGAAAAAGTCAATTCGCGTATTTTGGACTATCAAAAAAACGGTCAGTTTTATCAGAATAGAATATATTCACGAGTTCCGTATGCCATTCTGCGCGCGCTGATATTGGTGACTATCAGGATCATGATTTTTTGCGGCGAAAATAACTGCAGCTTAACAGATATTTACCGCACTATTTCATCGGTAAAATGTGCGTTTATTGTTAGCGTCGACATCAATCCCGATCACATACTTTTTCACGGCATTTTCAGTTAGTTTTTGAGTCACACAAACCCAGTACGAGTGGACTAAGTCCGCTTTTGCTTGATCCAATTACCTCTGTCTCACGTTTTGACACCAGATTCTCAGCCATAAAACTGCGATAATCCAACTGCTTGATGGAGCAGGAAAGGAAAAAAGCAGAATACGGATTTTTGTCTTGTTCCTAATTGGTCCAGCTTCATAACACGTCCCACTTGCCCTCACAGAGGTCAGACACGATTGCCATCTAATATGCCTAGCGCATATCGTGAAATGAATTTATAAATCCGAATTCGTTTTTCCTTTTTTTTACCTCCTCAACTCTTTGGTGCAGTGAATTCTTAGAATTATTCTTTGTTTTATTTTGCTTCCGAATTTTAAAAAAGTTGATATAGCCCGGGCGGGATCACAGAAACTACCATCCGGGGTCCTCGGAAGACTTTTGTATTATTTATATGGTTACGATAAAAAAAAAGTTGCTCTTGCTTCCTGTATGATATTCTCGTGGCAAAAGTACAAGGATCCATCATCCACGAAGTTCTGTGAGGTGACTATGCATAAAAATGTCTTCAATAGTAGCAAAAGACTTCCATCCGGTCCTCCTCCCGCTGAGACCAAGAGTGAGAACGCAGATAGCACAAACCGTTCTGCACAACTCACACAGGTCACTTGACAGGTAATCGCTGAAAATGCATTAACATCCACGGTTGAGATATGAGATAACATCGCGAGCCTGTTTCTCTCTAACGACCAACATCGCCGTGATTACTCCTACGGCTGGTCCACAAAAGTTATATATGCCTGAGTGGACATGTTCACTTGCTAGCCTATTTAGCGTCTACTTGGACAAACAAGTCATGTGTCATTATCGGCTGAAGCGCCTAATGGGCCCTGTCGATGTTGGTTAAACTCCGTGCATTTCTCATGAACTTATTTTGCATCAAGTCATACTATTTCGTTGGCTTTAGGGAGACTTTGAATCTCTAAAGTGGAATAAACGGGACTATGATATACGTGTAAAACACTATCAGTAATCGAAATAACAGGCAAGATGGACGCGGCCGTATATGCACCATCACCTTGTTGATCAGGTCTGTCTTTTATCGAGCAGAACTATCCTTTGAGACGACTGTATTCGCAAAACGTTCAACCCCGGTTGTATCAAGCTCGTGAAAAATTACTTTTGTTCTTGTATTATGAAAAATTTGTTTAGAGTAACCCGCAATACGCAATCACTAAAACTTTCCACAACAAAGGAATGATGTTTCATCCCACCAAATACCATGCAGCAATGATGTTGAACAAATCACTGAGTGCCAGCACGGATGATCCCGTTGTTAGGCGCTCGACTCAAAATCGTTCACCCGGGTTCCGTTCTCGGTGACGGCTCCCTGGATGAGTACTGCTGATGATTACTAACGAGGTTAAAACGGCTGTGCCGTGCTTCTTTGGTTGCATATGGAGAGTTGATAGTTGATAATGCATGACGAACCATTTTATATAAAAATGATTGCCCAGCAAATATCTTACGAATGCAGAACTGTCCTGAGCCGCCAACTGACTACAGTTCCAGTAACCCATACAAGTCTCAATACTAAAGTGGTGTCGTGGTCCAGAATGTCTTGAGTGGGTCAGCATGAGAGCTGTAAAACTACAACTGGTGAGCCAAACCACTGGATGGTAGCTGTCTATCACAAAGTCTCGTACACCTCGAGAATCGATGGTACATTCTGGGAGAACTTCTAGCGCTCTACTCAACTAACTGTCCTCTTGATCAGGAACGTTTCACAAACCTCCCAGTTAACCAGCGCATAAAATACAATAACTCTAAGTATCGCTTGCCTACCCATAACTTACACCTCAAAACCGAGGGTCTCGAATGCGGAGCGCACTAGGCTTACTACTGATCTTTTTGTAATACTAGCACTTAGAATCAGCACGGACCAAGCAGACCTGGCTTACCGGGTGCATCTGAAACGGTTCCTTTTCTCTCCACCCTTTTATTTATAGCCTCGTTATTCGTGAACTGGAACCACTAAAGTTTGTCCCGCACTCCTGTTTTCCACTGATTAGATTATGTATCGCTCTTGAAACGACCAGTAAAAATCACAGAGCTTTGAACCAGTAATGATAAAATGAGTAACTGTAAGGCAACTAACTTAAGTTGAGTTTGGAAAGCCCTTTTTCATGAGTCGACCTCCACTCCAGTTATTCTTAGGTAAGATAAGAATAACATAGACGCTTCTCATAGGGTTTTTTCGGGAATATATCCATTTTTTCACTTCAATTCTTTTTGGCCAGCCGAACTTCTCGTCAGATATATTTTCGTTCTTACTTCCTAATAGTTGTCATACAACTTGCGGATACTTCCGCAGGGGTCAGATACAATCTACCAGTGGGATAATTCGACCATCGATGGCAGGATTTGAACACCTATCCGATCAGGCACGTCTCCGCACATTGGTATGAGCCCATGGGTTGCAGTTAAATACGGAACCCCATAAATGCTCATTTTCATGGCTTTACAAACTTGCCAAATGCGACAAGTTTGCGTAAGTCAGGTAGAATTGAAAATGACAATAGGTAGTCTATTTGGAACAGGCACGAAGGTGAGAAGGGTGGCGGAAATCACGCACAGGTTCATTTCTGTCAACTGATGTGTGAGCTCTGCAATCAATGCAGAATGACTCATCAAATGTGTCCTGTCATCTACTTAATTACAGATGACTAAGTCACGTTAAGGGCTATGACGGAATGATTTTGAACACAACGAAGAGAGTTAGCCGTTCAGCTGAATTACAACCACCTAAGAGGATCGAAATAGGCGGTACTCAAAGGCCTTTGAATACCCTTCTCGAAGCGTGCATGGGGCGTAAAAGTCTGACGCATGTCAATCAGATGACTGGTGCCTGTAAGATGAATGGTAACTGCGGTTGCGTTGTTCCTGGCTAGTATATATTATATCCTTTCTTTTGTTGCGGTTATGTCACTATATAATTTTTCGAGAGGAAATGATGCTGATAGTGGGGGAAGGGTGACACGAGTGTGGCGAGATTTGAACCCAGGGCCATGTGGTTCCCAATTCGTAATGGTATCCGTTTGATTATGACCGGTCAGTGGCAGTAACAGAAATAAAATCACTTGAAAAATTTTCTCTGCAGTTCTCAGAAGAATAAGATTGAATCTAATTATAATGCGTGTTAAATGGCGAATAAAATGAACATATGTCAGACAAAAATGGGGTTGACAATCTTTTTTCTGATTCCAATCTATCCCGCGAAGATAATAGATGTTTTATTTTCGGTTACTGAAAAAGATTGAAATTCTCGCCGTTTTACAGTCACTATATCTATTCGAACAAACAGCTTAAACGGACCAATCGAGCTGCCAAAGGTCTGAAATAAAGTCTGTCAATTTTTATGTTGTTTCCGTATTTATTTGTCATCAAACTCCAATATTCTTAATCACTTCGTCTACTGTCAACCTAAGTGACTGTTTAGTAGATCAAACCGGTACCTGTTATTTTACCGAAGGAAGGTCATTGAATGAAAAGTATGTCTGCGTTATAATGCATGACCATTAGGTGCTTCCAACAAAAAATAATTAGACTGATTTGCAAATTGAAATTTGAAAGCTATTCGCACAGGTTATTCAAACTCATAGGTCTTCCATCGGTATGACAGTTAAAAACTCATTACCTTAGTTCGAATCCGGTGTACAAACTACCGATTCGTTCAAATTAGTCTTACGTACCAGACGTTATAGTAGCACTCAAAATGCAGCGTCAAACTTTGAATTTGTGCACAAAGGCCGATGTCTTTGAACGCTTGTTCCGAAATGAATTTCGCCCTCAAATAGAACAAAGCAAGCGTAATTACGATTGGTTTCTTGGTTGCGTGACTATTTTATCTCCGATAGTAAGATCTAAGTTCAGATTGGTGAGGTCAAAAAAAATCGGTTGTTGGTGTCTTTTTTGGATCCTTTCAGTTCAATATGAACCGAAGATGACCATAATCTCTCTATGAATCGTGTATGGGGAACCTGTAGTCTCTGCAGCTCAGGCATGCGAGAGATGAAGAGAGACAAGTCACGGCTCAGAAACCGGTCCCGAGAAAATGGAGACTTGTTCCAAAACACTTAACCACCTTGCGTGCAAAAATTGATGACCCTTGATAACTTTTATCCAACAGGGATGTTTCATGAGAAAATGTAGACCTAAAGCGGTAAACAACACGGATGCCTGAAGTTCGCCTTATTCGCAAGTGCATTATTTACATCCGAAGAGATCAGCTGTTTGGGAAAAGTGAGCCGAATAACTAAAAAGGTAAATCAGATTTAAAGCTCCATTACATACTCCTTTAAATACACGAAAAAATGGAAATTTGGCGGGATTAGCAGAAACTATTTGTCCAGGTGAGTGTAGGTGGGAAGAAAGAGACCAGATCGGATGGTAAAGCTCTTTCGATTGGAAAACTTTTGTCTAGTAAACACTCGTGCGTGAATTATAATTGAAAACGTTAAAGAAGCAAACGTTCGTGAGCTCGCTTCGTGCCATAAGATTCATATCTGATCCAGCTAAGATGCATGTAGGTGACTAGTTAATGTAACCTATTCATGACAGAAAGCTCAAGAAAACGATTTTCTCCTGACTGGCTATTTGGATTTTGTCGTATTCAAGCGATTTGACTAAGATCAACGGGTTCTGACCAAGTGTTGAGCTTCCAAGCGTCTGATTTGTGCCCTTTATTGAGTAAGCGATATCAATTGAGCAAGTCTGATCATCTTTTGCATTACATGCTCGTGCATGAGTGCAATGGAAGCGGTAAACCACATGGCCACAAAGGTCCACTGTAGCGCTAGTGATAACCTGTAACCAGACCCAGAGACTTGGATTGCAGAGCCACATAAGGTCCCAATAATTCAGGTGCGGTAACGATCCGGACGACAGTGGTTTTACTGCCTACCACTGAAGTCATCAGTGGTGGCGGGGATTCCAACCTCTGAGCTCTGACCCGGTAAGCAAATGCTCTGAACCAATTGGCCACCACCGTTTGATGCACTAGTGTCCGGCAATTCCTCACCGAACAAACCTGAATCGAGAAAAGTTAGACAAGTTTTGAACAACATAGCAGTAATAAAATTACGTATGGAAAACAACATGAAACTAAAGCAGAAACTAACAAGGAATCTCCGGTCATTTGGTTTGTCTTCGATGATAACTTGAACTGTCCAGTGTCCACAGTGTTTAATGTGACGCAGAAATACCCATTCACCCCCAAGGAAATTCCATCTGCAACTAAGTATTATGGTGTTTTACCTGGATGACAGGACGAAATTTCCCCGGAAGTAAACGACACGTTTTGCGGTCGCTGCCTGTCACCCAGATGCAACACCATACTACTCATTCAGAAAATCCATACTCGGGACCGTGTGTCCTCGTTCTGAGGGTTAGCCTTGATAACCAACGAAATAACTTCGCAAGAATCACCGTGTGATTCTAAAAAAGGACTATTCGTCCATGCACGCTCCATACGATTCAAATGAGATCACAGAACTCCCTCTTATTCTCAAAATGTTGGAAATGGGTTAAGAATGCAAAAATCGACTTTCGGATGATACGAACAGTTTCCAGAGGAGAAAGCAGAATTGCTCGAACGCTTCGATTCGTGATAGAATCTAGTTTCACAACATGAATTACAGAGTAATACAGAAATGTGTGAGTGAATAAGTGCACCATTTGCGTTATCTCGATCATTCTCTCTGTGAACACGTTTCAGGCAAATTGCAACGATGGAAAAAGTTTTGGCAAACCGGTACATGTCGCAAGGATGCTGCCCTGGGAAACACAAACAAAACTTTAGGAGTGAAAAATTTCATCAGTGCTTTCCTTTTGCTTTTGTGCGGAATGCTAATCTGCAGCCTAATTCTATTTTTGGAACATATTGTGCATCGATACCTTCGTGCTCAACTACATCGAACAATGGACGCGAAGTTGTGCAGCATAATCGTCGCGGTAAGTCACCAGCTGATGATGATGATCACCAACACTCACGCTCACGCAGCCATGAATACAGAAATACACAAGTTCAGTACATCATTAGGCGTGAGTACATTGTGTGGTCATTGGTCAGTACAAGTTGGCTGAAAATGTGGATCAGATTGTATCAGGTTTACGAGAAGCACGCTACGTTGCAAACACGCGTTGTCCGCATGATAACAGATAAACCCCACTCCATTTGTCTCCAGAATGTTCATCGAATCATACGTCAGTAGATAAGCGACCAGATTTCGTTGAAACATTGAATCACACACCTTTGGGTAGACCAGAAGTCAAAGGAGTGATTTCAAAATTTAGCCTCAGTTTGGAAAACACAAAACTCAGACAAGATGCTGATTTGAGAACACCTCGAATCATGTTGACGTTCTATGCTATTTTCAAAATGCATACTTTTACAAACAGAGTTATACACGGATAGTTCCCTGAAGCTGGTGTTGTTGAAACTCTGGTCGTTCATTGCTGCAGATAGTCCTAATATTTGCGGCTTATGCTCTAACTCTTTCAGCAGGTTGTACCAATCCTACCATTAGCAAAGTAGCTCTGAGGAAATCGGTTAGACCAGCTTACCCCAACCGACAAGAATGATGACATATTAAAATGTTTGGTATTTTATCGAAAGAAGCATGAAATTTCCTATTTTCGTCCTGAACGACGTTCATTTTGGTGAATGTTAATTTAACTACACTAAGGTACGATAATTTTCAGGCCTCTGTTAGCTGAAACTGAGGCCAACGAAAACAGAATATGAACCTATAGACATCGTTGGACTTATCAAATGGTGTAATAAATCACCGAGTAGTCAGTCCTTATGTACGGCCATTATTGAGTAGGCCGATGGTTTCGGAGAAAATCACTAACTAGACCATGTTTTACAAGATTTAAGGCCACACCACAGACTGGTCAATCTTTTCTAACGCGCAAGCACTACTAGCTTCGATCAACAAGACAAATCTGTCCGGGTAAATTTGTAATGCATACACTGTTCACCTTTATTTCTATTTTTTATTACATATTGATGCATCAATGTCGTGAACGGGGTATATCCATAACCACAAGGCCATACTGTAATCATGACAGCTAGACTGAAAATGAAAAAAGCATAAGGCTCCTTATAAGTCATGTATGGTACCGAGTCCAGTGACAACAAAGTGCTATCAACTAACCGAATTGTCAGGCGGTAGCGCTGGGTCTGAACCTTGTGACCTGATAGTAGGAGAACTGTTCACCGGTACATCACCATTCTGTACGGAATTCTTCACCTTGACGCTTTGTGAAATGCTGCGCTGGTTTGTTCGGTAAGCTTTAGTAATGATAAAAATGTATTACTTATAATGAACTCAATAATCTTCAGTTTGCTTATGTCCACGTAGATCAGTTTTCCACTTCACATACCAAAAAACTGGCATCATTGCTTGCAATCAACGACGGAATAGCCATCGAAGATGTGGCAGCTACCCAGGTGACAAAAACGTTCGTATTTGATCTCTAACTTCCACGTATAACGATAAATCAACCAACCAAGAGTAAAGAAGGGAGGAAGACAACCACGTCTGTGTGGAATCGAATGTGTTGAAATATTACTTTGGACACACGCGTGCAAATAACTATGTGGCGATAATAAGTCACTCGATAAACAGGCTGAACGTTACTATCCAAAATGAAGGTGAACGCCTAGTTTCAAATGCACACTGGTCAACTAAAGAAAGTTCTAACGATAGGCCACCATGTAGAGGAATTGAGTTTGCTTTGCATGGAAGAAATTTATTTTCTACTCCAAAGTTTCATGTCCTAAAACTAAAGGACACAGTTGTGCTTAGTGTCACGCATTCCTACCCGAAACCTATACGTGGTCTGGTCACGGAAAAACACTAAGTCCCTGAATCATGTCACGTCCACTGCACTCGGTCAAAAGCCGTTCATTCGTGGAATATGCAAACGCTAGGATAGTATCAATGAGAATCTGCTACGGAGTAGGACAAATCGCTACATAATATCACAAGGCATTAGTAAGAACTGACCACTGAGGAATTCCTTTAGCTATCGGTCAAAAGTGAGAGAATGAATGACAACACATGGATCCGCTCAGAAACCTTTTCATACTGCCACGATAGAAACTGAGCTATTCTTATTCGGGTATTAGTATTTATTGTACTGGGTAAGGGATGCACAGCCACGCCTTTGTGTCAAACACTGCATGAGTAAGAGTGATTCCAATAATGTATCCGGCTGTCGTAGATAAAGTGTTCTGTAGTTTCTGTATCATAGGGGCAAAAGTACATAACTGTGTTGCACTCCCGTTGTGTACATTTACTGACTTGTTCCTGTGAGATATTTCGACATATTCAGGGTATCCGTTGACACCATGAGAAATTCCAAGTCCGAAACTTTCCACCAGAAAACTTTTAGTACGCGATCTAGTGCTACGCTGCTCTTAGGGTACGAATGGCCGGCGGCAGTCAACCGGTTATCATCATGGACTGTGGAAATTTGCTACCCGAGTTCGATCCTCGCCCTTTTAGGACACTCTCCTCATTTAGCAGCCTCCCATTGGTCGCAGTCCCCTTCTAGCAATTTGTACCCTATCTTATAAGTAACATAAAAGAGTAATTTAAGATGTATATTCAATTCACGACAGCTGCGATGCCTGTTCGATGATGTTCCGTTTGGTCTTTATTCTGATAGGGGCTGACCGAGTACAACACAATACTACGATACTTAGCTTGCTGAAAAGCCACAGAAATGATTGACGCGCGGAAGCTTATGATGCGTGAAAGGTAGTAACTGAAAAAAGGCACGTGACTCCGTTAAAACCATTGTGGTTCTCGTCCATTTCTGCGGTGTGACATGCTGACGACTAGATCCATGGACAATTTGTACACCCATGATATTTGGAAACCTTGACTCGTCTTCATCGACCAGGCGCGTATCGGAACGCAATCCCAAGCATCTGATTGAGAAGGGGAATAAATGATCCACTAGCTGGTGCAGTGGCTCCACATCAAACTGAGAATGTTTGCACGGTAAAGGTTGTTCAGGCTTTCCGCACTGTACAAGTCCATCCCACAACCTACTCGTTACCCATAGTCCATCTCCCTCCTCCCACTCACAGCAGATCTTCGGTTCAAAAAACCATCTCATTTAGAGATAGGCCTGGATCAAATTGGTTGTGGATTTTACTCCCCCATATATATATATATATATATATATATATATATATATATATATATATATATATATATATATATATATATATATATATATATATATATATATATATATATATATATATATATATATATATATATATATATATATATATATATATATATATATATATATATATATATATATATTCTGCTCGACCGATTAGTAATAATAATAGAAATAGCAGTACCAATATTCTTACTCTGTTTTAACTCAGTATACACAAATAGTAAAACACCTCAGGTAGCGAATTGCGGCCAGTTGGAGGCTACGGAATGGGATAATATTTTCTGTACTGGCATCATTAGGAACCTCTGAAAATGAGCCTGTTCACCAATCTGTGCTTCCCGAGGCATTGTGTTCGAAGTTTCGGGACAGTAAATAAAATAAAGTTCTTCAAATTCAATCACCAAAATCATATTCAGAAATAGTCTATTGAATATTACCTTGGGTAGTTCACCACCGTGACTCATAGCGATTCATAAGAAAAACAAATAAAACGCGATATGGTACAAAATGACACTTACCCCTAATTTATCTTGGCAGAAGCAACCCCGTAATGACAAGGAGAAAAATCAATACCGCTCAAATAAATCTCACTACTGCAACGACCCCCAGTGCTTGGCAGAAATGAAACGCTTGCAGATGGAGGCCGAACAGTTACGGCAAAAACTGGAAGGACTACAGCGCGGGAAAACAAAAGCTATGCAGAACAAAGTGTAAGTTAACCCCTTTGTTTTTGTTTTTGAATTTTGTTCGTGACAAACCCGGATAGCAGTAGGAATGAAGCGCCTTAAGGGATAAGCATAAATTTTCTCAACAGCTGGTATTCTCTGTGTCCAATAATCCATCAAAGTTTCAGCCAGTCGCTTTTTTACTGTTATACTGAAAATGCCTCCTTGCTGAACGCAATTCACAAAATCACAAACAGCAAACATCAGCACCGTTGACTATTCTGATTGGGGTGCATTCCTCTGGATTCTCTCAAATAACTGTCAAATCTAGTGCTTGCCTACTAAGAACTGTTACAGTAAACTAGTGTGGTCTCGTAATTAGCGAAGTGAAGACAGACCCCAGTATAGCCGATAAAAGTGCAGCGATGGAAGCGCCTAGACGAGCTTCATGCACATTGACCGGTGATGATTGCTAGGCAGTCATTATAGCGATCAAATGCTCCTTTTGATCGGTCTTATACCTCTTGCTGCAAGTATTTTACCATCACATGTACCCCGAGATCCGCTCCATGAGTCATACCCCATCAACTTACCGCCTATCTCTACTTTTTCTTCTGTCCAGCCCGTTCCCTTCCGTTGAACCACACCACAACTTATCCACTTCCGAGCACAGATCAAAACCAGTACCAGCCATTTTAAGAGCCGCGCGATCACCATCCATGGTCGGATTTGCGGAAAATGAAATTACGGAGAACAAGAGTGCCCGAGACTCACATTTTGGCTCTGAGTGGGCTGGTCCCGATGAATCACGAGCGGAGCGTGAGAGAAAGTTTAACAAACCTGGCAGCATAAGGGGAAGCATTCGATCATCATCAAGGGAACGGAGTAAACTGTGGGACATTTACTCCAAAGTTGCCGTGATTCCAATTGACACTGATTCAACTCCACCGAAGTATTCGTGCGGAACACATCATTCTGACAAGGTCGCGAAACTACCGGCAGATAAAGATGCAACGATTATGATCATACCGAGGCTAGCAGCTTCGCCAAAACGAAGGCAACCGGCCATAGGATCCACTTCTCTGCCCATAACTGACTCCAATACCGCGCTGTTTTCTCCGAAACAGTCCCGAAAAGGCGCGCACGTGAATGGGGATCGGTTTGTAAATTCGCCTTCGTCGGGAAGCTCGCCGAAGAAGGAACGAGTAAGATATATCACTCCAACAGGATCTCATGTTTCAATTCGACGAACAAAGATTGGAATAGACCTCAAGGAGTCGGTTAAATCACCTCCAAAAGTTCGTGTCCAGGATCAAGCAGAATCTTCTCATAAGTATGGTGTTTCGAAACAAGAACTACCTGTTTTACACGACAGCCATAATGGCCACCATAATGATCGTCCGACGGAAGCAAAAGGTAGGAAGTGGGATTATGTAAGTAAACAGATATCCACAGAACCAATGACAACTATCAACTTGCGAGACCAAAGAGAAAAACAATTTGAAGTGAAGAAGCGTCGCGAGCTTCGGTTTGAAAAGACGGAGCCCCATTTAGAAAGAGTTCCTCGGCTTCCTTATTCATCTACCTCCATGGCAGACGACTTTAATCCCAATGATTCACAAAATATTTCAAAACTCTCCACAACACAAACTTTAGTTGAAAAGGAATCTGTTTTGTAGTATTTATTTATTGTAATTTTATCCAGCGTATTTTATCGATCTACAAATGGTGTTGGGCAGATTGGAAATCAAAGTACACCTTAAGCGGAAAAATTGTTAGCTTTCAGGATAAGCTAGAAGAACTGCAGTCGGTTTGTCACGTGGGGGTAGCATAATTGGGTGAATTCCACTATTCACTCCGGAATTTATTCAAAAAACGTTGCAAGTCTCCGCACAACAGCATAACACGGCTTAGGAAGCTATGATATTCGGCGTACTCAAGTTGTACTTGTCCTTATCCTAAAGCGGACAGGATAAAATTCATACCCACTGGAACTTTTAGTCTTAACACCGAGAAAACTGTCCTGAGCCGACAAACTACACAAAAGTTAAGTGGGTCATGTGTGGTGGT
This sequence comes from Fasciola hepatica, assembly GCA_948099385.1. Classification (NCBI taxonomy): domain Eukaryota; kingdom Metazoa; phylum Platyhelminthes; class Trematoda; order Plagiorchiida; family Fasciolidae; genus Fasciola; species Fasciola hepatica. The sequence continues at coordinate 401,580 of CANUEZ040000126.1, read as the reverse complement.
GGTTCAGGCCACAGTCACGCCGTAAGTAACCAAAGTTAATCAGAAGTTTGAACTGCCGGAAGTCCCGCGAAGTGACAATGGCGGAGGAATATCAGTGTTTATGATTCGTTATCTGGTTATCCACAAGACGAAACAAGCGCAAACTGTCAGGGTGTCGTGAAAACTTACGTGAAGCCAGGCTACTAATCGAGTGAATGTGCAAAGCCTGGCCAACCAGCCGACACATCCCCATCCATACAAATGGCTGAACCAGCCGTGTCAACATTGAAAAAACCAGTCGGACCTAACTAGAGAAAAAACTCAGCCAGCCAGGCCCCACGTGGCAATAATTCTGCTAGAGCGGCACGTTCGACATTGCTCTATCCTCGCTTCAAATAGTCTTTCTTTCAGGCCAATACACTGTCATCTGATAGGCTGTATCTTTGCCTTCTAATCTACGTTAGCGGGCCGGTGCGGTAGGAGTTGCAACAGAGATCGACTGCTCAGGCCGTCCATAAGGAAATCGGAGAATAGAAATGCGACGGGCAAGAACATAAACAAGATAACCACACACTGGCAACAGTACTAGCCGTGGAAACATAACCTGTCCCTTTAGGGCGATGAGGAAGTGCACCAATTAATTTATTTTAAGCCGGCATCAGCATACTCAGAACCAGCGACCGCCAGAGACCGGCGGTGATGGAGTGGTATAGGGCGTTCGATTACTATCTCGGAGGTCAGAGGTTCGAATACCTGCGACCACTGATCACTTTGGTGGTAGACAATAATCCCCACTGTCGTCCGGTTCTTCATCACACCTGACTTGTAGAGACCTTGCATGGCTCTCCACCCAAAGTTTCAGAGTTTGGTGGCCTGTTATCCCTACGAGTGCGGTAGGCCTTTGTGGCTACGAGGTGTACACCTTCCCGTGTCTTGGGATGAACATAGCAGTGTTGCTATAAACTATCGGGCAGAACCACCAGTTAACTGAGACCAATGTTTTTATGCCGAAACAAGACGAAGCTACTACTCAACGAGCGACGAAAGCACAAAAAAAGCAACTCATTGATAACGAATTCAGCGAAGTCACTGACACAATGACTATTGAATTTTGCCAGTCTTACCTGTTGCGTACTTACGATAGGTCAATTTCTCAATTGAGTAAGTAATCCCGATAGGCTCTTTGGAATAACAACAATATGGCGAACAAACTATCTTTCAGTGCTTCATCCACTGGCCAATTACAGCACATTATATAACTCAGGGAACAGTGGAGGGAGATGGGAAAAACAAAATGCTCAAAAAGAGGTGGACTGAAGTGGGCATTGGGGATGCGAATGTTCATACATTTACCGCGTAGTTGATGATTATCTGCGGAGTGTGAGTTCCGATCAGCACTTTAATTGAGGGCAGTTTGAACGCGCGGTCACGGCAGGATGAGAGACCTTACGAAATGTTTTTGTGCACATAGTGAAGAGTTGTTTAACCAGACCTGCTGGAATTACAATATTGCTGCCTTGGTCTTCAATGTAGTCACGCAAGTGATCAGTTGGTTTTTTCGGTGGGACATACGTAAATAGAGGCATGATATCCAATGAGATATGTACATTTTCAGCAACCGGTGGTTCGACCAAGTCGACAAACTCAAATGAATCCTTTAGAGAGTATCATACCAGTTCCCTTCTTACAGGCTCGAGTAGTTCGATCAGCCGGTTTTCCAGCGTTATAACGCGAAGTGATCAAACCCAAAATGGGTCCTAATGGGCAGCCTTTTTCGTGCATTTTGGGCATTCCATATGGTATGGGGATGATTGTTCTTACTGATCGTATTCTGTCAAAAGTTGAACAACCAATGATTCCGTCTTGCTTTAGATCTCCTAAGGTCTTTGAAATCGATTTCTCAATCGCAAGGCTAGATCATTTTCTCCTGGAATGCATGTAAATTTAGCTTCTCGGTAAAATTGTTGTATTGCCTAAATGCTTCGGCTAAAACACTGAAGCCTGGTTCAAGGTTAAGGTTCATTTCAACTAAACTAAGACGGTGAAAATCCGGTACGTCTTCAAAGATGCATCAGGAAAAGAACACGCGTATGCTTCATGAAATTCATGGAGTGTAAATATTCGGCTATCAGTTCAGACAACCAATAACCATGTAGTAGGTGCATATGTTTTAGTTGCTTCCTCTCAGTAGCAATACGAGAACTACAAATAGTAGCATCAAGTCGATAAAGAAAGTTTTTGAATACAAGACCATCACTGATCGCAAAACCTGATATCCTCCAATGTATCTAACCACAGAGAAAGCCTAAGACGATCCACATGACCAAGTCCACGCGCTAGCCCTTTCATGGCACATCATGGACTAAACACCTTGACTTACCTTCCAACCACTACCGGGTTCAGTGAGTAATGCGCGCCGAGGAATCTACTCATCGTTGTCTACCTTACTCTATCTGGTTAAATGAATTCGCGTTAGGATTATTAGGTGGACAGGCTTACATGCTGGTTAACTTCCAAGTTCTATTGAAAGGTTTCCACAAAGTGTTTCAGAAACGACACTCTAATAGAAAATACCATAATTACCTGATGTCTTAGCTGACCTTCAATTCTTAAATTACGCTAAGAAATGGCCAGTGAGAAAATTATGATATAATAGTTTGGTCATCCGAGTGAATGCATGAAATATTTGAGGTCGTATACGTTGCACGGTATGTCATGTAGTAACTTAGTCCCATTTTGAAAACAATCAGCTTCCATCAACAGGCTGATGTTACGAATTTACACCGTTGTTTTATGAATACGGAATAACTGGACCTTAGTATTATCTAATCTGGCTCCCAGTGAAACTGTAACAGCAACAAAGAAATTTGTTTACTAGAACAATATATTTGTCTAAAACAATGAAAAGAGAAACTGAGTACAAGAATCTTTACATGAATTCAAAAAACTCGAGTGCCGCTTACGCCATTAGGCCAGCTTTGACAGCAACTTCTCATGTGCTTCGATAATTCTTGTGGGTATTTGTGATTCTTCGTAGTTTACCGTACTAAGCCGATTAATGAGGCCACTCTGGACGATAATACGAGAATGGCACAATACAAAATACACATACCGTATCGGAGACCAATTCCAAAAGTTGTTCCTGAGAATCGAACATTTCCAATAAGCATGAGATATCCTTGATGTATGAGTCCACTTGGCTAAAACAATTAACGGCATTTCTGAAGGATTGAAAAGTGAAGTATGTATCTGTCTAACTGCAAACCTGCAATCGCCATGTCCAACTTTTATACAGTGAGGATACGATAGGTACTCAGCCATGTATTTGTCCAAGTCGTTATATTTCTCATCAAACAGTTGGACGGCAGACTGTACTGTTGCAACCTGACTGATAGGCAGAGGCTTCGGTTGATCATCTGATGAGAGTAACAACTTATGCTTCGTATGTTCTACAGTGCGCTGAAAAATTATAAAGAAGTTTCGCGCATTGTCACCTCAATAATTTTTTCCTCCGAAGCGCAAAGCTGACTTACCAAATGGGTAATGGAATCCTGAAAAAGACAAAGGAATGTCAGCGAGAGATTTCCACATCGTTCGAGTTACATAATCAAGACACTGCATACGTCTTTTAATTACATGCTTGCACGTGAGTGCAGTGGAAGGGGTACACCCCATAGACACAAAGGCCTACTACACCATTAGGGATAACCGGTTACCAGACCTTGAAACTTGTAGTGATGGGGAATCACATAAGGTCCCAATATAACAATCAAGACTAGCCTCACTTTTTCCCCTTGTATCAGGACTACCTAAGTTCCTTCGTGGCTTCGCTTGCATTACCTTCAGCCCAAAAAGATCTTATGTCTGATAATACCCGTTAAGCATAAGACAATCAGACATGAATATTGAAGATTCAAACAATTCAACTCAAATACTGATTCTGTGTATATATCAAACCTTTAAAACGGTAATTGTAAAAAGATGATCACAAATTTGGGGAATGCAATCATAATGATCCAAAATCTAATTATTCGCTGAAAATGACATTTTCCGATTTATAAATTAAAATTTCGGCAACGTACAATATCACTCAGTGAAGTGCGCCAGATCTACTACATTCTGAAAGGACCACACTGATCTTCGACTGCAGACTGCCGGTCCTACTGAGATGCGTAGACTGGTAACAAGAATGGCGCTGACAACATCCTCGTCTGTGCACGTTTCAACATTCACCTAGCCAAGCGCCGCAAAACAGACACCATGTTCTCAGGTTACTTACTAACCTTACTTTTATGCGGCTAGCTGCTGCGAGAGGATGAGTCGGCTTCACGGGTGCCCCAAATGGCACCTGCATGAGCGGTATGTGGAGACCAGTCCGTGACAGGTGTTGAGAATTAGGTACGAAATGGCGCCTCCGGCATCACTCGGATTTTTGTTTAAGGTAGAAACTCTAGACTGTGCGCAACCACGTGCTACCTGTCGGGGAACAGGGAGGTTGTGTGTTGGGAGCCGGTGACCGAACGAGCGGTTTGTACCTCATTAGGATCGCGGTCTGCCAGTCGAGGATGCTCTGGTGAATTTCACTCTATTCAGGATGGTTGGGTAAGAGGCAAAATGCAATGGACTTATGTAGCGGCAGGGCACATTTGCACACGTCACGTTGCTGTCTATGGGCTTCTGTGGCTTTTACATAGGGAGTTCTTTGCCATGTGAGAAACCCTCCACGCCTTCTAACAACGCTGCGCTGCTTTCATCCGACTATCAGTTCTTGAGTGCAGAAGTGATAGTGGAACATCAATGGACTTCACTGAAGGCATCGAAACAATAATCCGCTTTAGACGAATTAGGGTTTACGAAAGGACAACAGGAAGACTGGATCTCAAGGGCGATTGTCCAGTTATCTGGTTACCCAAACTCCCGTAACATCCGGCGAAACAAAATATGATACAATAATAGAGGAAGAGGTAGACAGTCCGGGACCATGATTTGTTTGTGGACGCAATACTGCCATGTTGTCCAAGCCAAAGCAGGTGGTTTTCTTAGGGATCCACAACCGGAGCCTTGAGTTATCCAAAGCGTAACTCGCAAGGCAGCGGGACGAAACGTGGGGTCCGTAGCCCACTGAAGGGGTTGGCGACTGAATGTTCAGTTTATACACCTGATCCTTACTACATCCAGCAAGCGACGGTCGGTAGATACTTGCCTTCTCGACACTGTCGGGCTGCTCGTGTCTGAGCGGGCTAAAAAGATGCACCGATGGACCGAAGATTTTGAATTTTTACTGAACAGTCCCGTGGCAAGCTCTGTGAATCAAATAGTACTATGCTTTACTGCGGCCAGTTCCTTGGAAAGGATAATCCGGCTTTATGAATGCCTCTGATAGCGGCTGTTCATGCTGGGCGGTTGGCAGCAGATCTCAATCCAGTTCGATTTCCACTGGCGTGTGCCGCACCCGTACGAAGGCCAAGTCGGTTTACGTCTTCGAAAACGGTATTCAGCCAGGTTTTTTATTGTCCTCCCCGTTGGGGACGTCATTCCGGGCATGCAGATGGTGCCAGGAGATTGCTAGTTAGGGTGTAGTCAGGTTGACGGAGTACGTGACCAAACTACTGCAGTCGGCGGCGCTGTACGCGCGCTGGAAGACGGACGATGTGGCAACGATTTCGAATGTTTTCATTCGAGATGGTATCACTCAATCTTACTTTTAAAATAGATCTAAAGCATTAGTGGTCGAAAACTTCTACAAACAAAATTGGACAGCATTGGAGATAACGGGCATCTTTGCCGTACTTCTGGATACAATTCGAATGAACAATACTCCCGCCGTAAATTCGAATGCGTGTTTTTGTTCCAGCGTATTACATGTATTACGTCTTTTGCGCGACTATCTCCTGCGAGAGGATAAGTCGGCTCCATGGATGTCACGGACCACTGCTGACCGTGCGCAGCGGTCGAAGGTGAGCTCGGTGCAGATCGTGATCCAGTCCTTTTTCCATCGCCGAACTCCACTGACCGGTCGAAGACTTAGAAGCTGTCTTTTTCTATTGTACTGGTCCACCTTTTGGATTGCCCACCAAGGCAACAACGCCAACCTGGGCAAGAAGCAGGGCAGAGCGCTTGTTTCATTATCTCTGGCTGGGGTCGCCGAAGGGTATGGCCGAACCACTACAGTCTTCAATGCCGAGGGAGGACGGAGAGCGCATCAACATCAGAGCATCCCCTCTTTACTTCTTCTTTGGACACCCTGTCGTGTCAGTTGATTTTGAGAATTTGCCGCGTGTACCAGTGGTCCAAAAACCTCCAGTTACCAGGTGTCCTCAGCTGGAAGTGGCCAGCTTTCGCAGCCATAGATGAGCACGGTGCGGATGGCGGCACCGTAAACACGAATTTTTGTCCTTAAGCTGACTCCACTACGAGTCTACAGCGCTCGTCTTAACTGAAGGAAGGCTCCCCTGGTGCATCTGATCTGTAATACCACTTCTTCTTTTGCCTGGTCGTTCGAAAGCAGAGTTGAGCCTAGGAATTTGAATGAAAGGACCTTTTGGAATGGTCGGTCATTGGCCGACAGTTGTTGAACAGTCAGGCCTAGATGGGTTGTGAAAACCTTTGTTTTGGTTAAATTCACTTCTAGCCCGATGGAATTCGCGAAAGAACTGATTCGGTCGAGGACTGGCTGGAGCGTACCGGCTGAGTCTCCCAGCACGACAATATCATCCGCGAACTCCAGGTCTGAGATGTATGTTTCCTGGCTAAACTGAACGCCAGGGTAGTCCTGTAATGCTCGACCCATTGTCCAATCAATGACGTAGTTGGACAGCACCGGTGAGAGGGGACAGTGCTGTCTAACTCCGATAGTGAGTGCAAACTCAGAATTCTTCACCGTACATACGAAATATAGCACCAGTCCTCGATTAGTACCCCATCAACAGCTTCAAAAGTTTATCGAGCATCCAATCGGATTGAATCATAGCGCAAAGGGATTCGCGGTTAACCGAACCGAAGACGCTCTGAAAGCCAATGAAGCAAGTTATTGTTCGCTGCTGGAACTTACAGCGACGCTGCAGTATTCGATGCAGTGTGAAAAATTGATCTACAGAGCCTCTGCCTTGGCGAAAACCTCATTGGTTCGGGCGAATACGTCAGTCTCTTGACTCGTAGAAACGGTTTAGTAAAAACGCACCAAAAGTCTTTGCAGCCACATCGATCAAGCTGATCCCTCGGCAAATCTCATATACCAATTTATCACCTTTCTTCGAAATGGGCAGCAGAATGGACATGCCCTAGTCATGTGGGAATGCTTCCTCTCGTCAAATAGAGCCAAAAAGTGTACACAACCTGCCAATCAATGACGACGAACAGATTTTATATACTTCTGGAGAGGGCCTTTAAGTCCTTCATTTTGTTAACTACTCACGTGATTTCCGCTGTAATGGACGGGTCGCAGTTACTTTCCTACTGGAATGGAGGATTTCACATTGGTTGGTCCGTCGAATGGTTTGTAGGCCGCTTGAGCAGTTGACTGAAGTGTTCGACACATTGGTCCATTTTCATACTCTTTTCGGGCATTAGGTTTCCTACCATGTCACGAAGAAGTGAATTTTGTTTGCGGGGCCTATTCGAGATGTCGCGAACGAGGCGAGACAGTTTATCAAAGTCACCGGTTTCCGAAGCGGTCTCCATTTTTCCGGCTATTTCTATCCAGTATCTCTTGCGATCAGCCTTGGCGGAGCGTGAGGCCTCTCATTGCAGTCTGTGAAGTTCACCACTACCCACGAGCCGGGCTTTAAGTGCTTTGGCTGACAACTGCAGTGTGCTCTCGGATATCCCATCTTTTGTGCACCTTTTTGTTCTCCCGAGTACCGTTCATGTAGCTCCCTTGATTGCCGTCTTTATTTGAGACCACTGCGCTTCCACTGAAACTACGTTTTCTTGTGCGTTGGTTGTGGCGATCAGTCGAGTTGCAATTGCTCGTGACAGCCCCTCCCGCTTCTCGGGATTTTCTAGGCCAGTAACGTTCATCGGTGGGGTGCAGAGACCACAGCACGCGTAGAAAGATGAATCTTGAAGCACGCACGTAGGAGAATATGGTCAGTGCCGTTTGCCTTGCCCGGTTTTGCACCTCGGTACGCTCGGCAATCCTCCACAGACGAGGCCCAGCGGAATCTCACCAGGATGTGGTCGAGCTGGTGCGCAGTATGACCGTCACTGGAGTAACATACTAGTAGGTGCTTCTCGGATGTTGAAATCGAGTGCTGCAGACGACCAATCTGTTGACGTCGGCTAAACCAATCAGTCTGCTACCGCTCTCGCAGAGCTGACTGAGAGTGAATCTCCTGAAAATATAATGAGTGGATCCGTCGGCCGTACCTGTGCATGCGTCCCAATCTCCTGCGACGAAAAATACGTCGCGCCTTGAGACGCGGTTGATTACCACCTGCAAGTTAAAATGAAAATCGTCTTTGGTTCCGTCATCAGCCGAAATGGTTCGAGCACAGAACGTAATCATCGTCAAATCATGCGGGAAGCCTTTAAGGTGTGCCAAGGCGAGTCTAGATGAGACTGGTTCCCAAGAGATCACTGCGTCATTAGATGCCTTGTTCAGACTGCTTGGACACGAGGCGCGTCGATTACCGGGAACGCCGTACCACGATGAGCGCATGAGGTTCCGTGAATAACCAGAGAGTCGAGAGAGTAGGGTAGGAAGCAGCGTCCCCAGCACCGTTCGGCCTTTTTATTCAAGATTGCACCTGTAGCCTAGCACACCCAAGTGTAGATTGCAAGGCAGCAGGGTGTTGCCTGAAGAGCCGGTTGCTTGTTATACGGCCCATTAGCATCTTCTAGAATTCCGAGTCACGCAAGTTAGACAGTTTTCCTTTGCAGCCGTTGGATCAGTAGATCTCCTCCACCCATTCGGTAGTATCTGTCTTCACATGCCGAACACCATCTCGCCGAAGCTTTTTAGATCTCGGTAACCCTCAACCTGGTTTAGCGCGCCTATTGAGTGGTTTTCGGGGTGTAGCCGCTGATGCATGTTTCAGCTTTTTGGAGCCACAGGTGAAGGCTAAGTAAACGATCGAGACCAAGATGGAAGATGCCTCAAGAGACACGACAGTTAACCAACTCGGAGGTGCTACTCCCCTCAGACACCCCATACATGTCTGATAAAGCTGTAGCTTTATCACACTGGTCTTCGATGTACTGATCTCTAGTCCCATGGATTGCACAGAAGATTCCACGCGATCGTGAACCGGCTGTAAGTCATTTGGGCTGTCTCCAAGAGTGACGATGTTGTCCGTGAATTCTAAATCAACGAGGAAAGCATTGGTGCCCAACTAAATGCCCGGTTAAACGGTGACGCATTATCCAATGGTTGGTGAAGTTGAACAGCACTGGCGACAAGAGTCGACCTTGCCTAAAACCGGAGTTGAGGGAGGTGCGTATTCTCGCACGCGTATATGAGTAGTACGACTTAATGAGACTGATAACCTTCTGGGACATTCCATTTACTTGTACTATAGTCCACAACAATTCTCAGTCAACTGAGTCAAAGTCAGCCCGAAAACCAATGAAACAAGCTGCAGTCAGTTGCTGAAATTTTTACTGGTTCTAATAGTTTGAGGAGGGTGAATGTGTCGTGCGCGCATCCTCTACCGCGGTAGCAGCCTCTTTGAGTTTTACTCGTATCCGCATCTCATACCACTGAGAATCGGTTCAACATGAGCACGGAGAATATTTTAGCCGCGACGTCGATCAGACTAATGTCATGGTAGTAGTAGTAATAGTAGTAGTAGTAGTAGTAGTAATAGTAGTAGTAGTAGTAGTAGTAGTAGTAGTAGTAGTACACATAGTCCTGTCGCCTTTGTTTGGAAGAGGGAGTAATATTGAAGTCCCCCACTCCGCTGAGAATTGTTTTTTTAGATTGAGCGAAACAGGGAGCGCAATGGCTCGAGCAGCGTCCATAGACATGATTTATATATCCACAGTGCGCTGTCAGGGGGTTTTCGGTTCTCCAGCTTGTGTTACATCGATGGTATCATCCCGGTTAGGTAGGTTGTTATTAACGTCATAGATCTCTCTCTGCATTTACGGGATTCGGCCCACAGAGCTTGTCGCGAGATTGTTCGGTGGACAATCAAAGTGTTCGGTTCATCGCTGCATCTTTTTAGCCTGCTCAAAAATGAACAGTCTCGCAGCATCGCGAAGGAAAGGTTCCGCCGACTGTCGATTACCGGATGCAGCTCGGATTATATGGAAGAGTTTTCAAAAGTCTCCACAGTTAGCCGCAGTTTCCATGGTTTCTCTGATTTTGGTCTTGTAAGTGTTCCAGTTGCTGCTGGTCGAACGACTGACTATTTAGGCAGGCATCTCTAGCGTTTTTGGTTAACTGAAATGTCACCCCTGAAACCCAGTCTTTCTGTCGTCGTTGCGTTAGGCCAAGTTCATCTAACGCGGATTGTTGGATGGATGTCTCAAGTAAATTTCACTGATTTTCTGCCACAACTTTACCTATGAACGCGGTGGCTAGACGGAAAACAGTAGCGTCCAAGACCACTTGGCGCTTTCTCGGTGATCCTAACGCCGGTGTGTTAATCCGCTTCGGGGCACAGTTTCCACGGCGATTTGCTGGATGAATCTTGAAGCGCGCTTGGACGAGGGTGTGATCGGTACCATTCTTGTTATCAGTCTCCGAGCCCCGGCAGGACGGACAATCTTCAGTTGAAGATGACCAACACGACCGTATGAGGATGTACTCTCGTGCGCTGCGTGACCATTATCAGGGTACCACGTTAGCAAGTGCTTCGTGGGACGCTGGAAGCGGGTATTAGTGACGGTCAGGCTGTTGAGGTCTGCAAAGCTGACGATCGTCATCATCATCATCATCGTACAGCGTTAAACAGTAGGGCAAGCCCCACTGACCACTGCCTTTTTTACCATGCTGCACGTTGAATTAGATAGTATGAATATCCAAGTTGGATAGGGAGTGGAAGTGGGAAAAGGGAAGAATGCCCTAGTAGCCAACACACGGAATACAGTCTAACTGTACAAACGCACATCGATCATTCTGATTCGATAGAAAGTGACAACAGGATCGCCACTGCTCGCGGTTCGCTGCCATATCCTTCAGTGTATCCAGCCAACTGGTAGACGGATCTTTTGGACCCCAACCACAAAGACGTGAAGCACTTAATTTTCCCAAGTCTGCTGTACATTTTCTCATTCCACGCTGCAACGTCATCTGTTGACCTCCACGTGGTCTCTTCCACTCCCTAGGAGGGGCGGAGAATAGGACACGGTACGGTATACGTGTTTGCCATACGTTAGACGTGTCCCAACCAACGAAATCTACTAAGCCGGATACGCTGTGACAGAACGTTCTCTGAATTAGTACCCAATACTTGCTTTCTCACCTCATCGTTGCCTACTCGGCTATTCCACCCAATCCTAGCGATACTACGTAAACATCGATGGTCGAAAACCTCAACACGACGAACATCTTCAGCACGCAGACTCCAAGTTTCGCAACCATACAACAAAACTGAACGCACTGCGGCACAGTATACACGACCTTTCAACTTCAGTGAAATATCAGGTCGGCGCCACAAGTGCTTCAGTCCAGCGTACGCCGCTCGAGCCTTGGATATCCGCGTGCTCACCTCTACTACCGTGCTCCCATCCGTCGTCACGCAGCTACTGAGGTAGGTGAAGTGGTCGACAACTGACAGCACCTCCCCATCGAGCATCAAGCTCGGAATTGTTGACGTCCAGTCTTGTAACATCACCTTGCACTTTGAAGGTGCAAAACGCACACCGAATGGAGCTACAGCTCTTGCGAGATTATCTAGTGCACGCTGAGCATGTTCCGTGCATTCGAACAAGCAGACAACGTCGTCCGCGTAATCTAGGTCACATAGCTTTTCACTATTTCCTAGTTCGACGCCTACATCCTGGAGATTTTGCACGGCTAATCGGGTTCGCGGTTTGCGACGATGACCATGAAGCTGGAGAGATAATCGCATTAAAACTAATGCATGGTCCGACTCTACGTACGTGGACCAGTAAGATCGACATTTCTGAACAGAACTGCACCACCGGTAGCTTACGGCGATATGGTCAATTTGACTAAAAGTACCTGTAGAGTTAGAGCGCCATGTCGCTGTGCGACGCGAGCTGTGTCGGAAATTTGTGCTAGACAAGAACAATCGATTGTCTGCACAAAATTGGAGAAGCCTATCCCCGTTATCTGTACGCTCAGCAGGTAAAGCACAACGCCCACCTAAACAGGCTTCTGACACACTGAGTTTGCCAACTTGTGCATTGAAGTCACCAGCTAGCACTACAATGTCGGAACCTTTATTGCTGCGAACGAGAGTGGCGAGGGCATCATAGAACTCACCTTTCTGCAAGTCTGAGCTGCAGTCCGTTGGGGCGTACGGCGAGATCACAAACAAATTGCGTTTAACACAACTATCCTTTCGAACGCCGACTGACCCTTGGAGTCTCACAGCACATAAACAACTGTTAACAGGAATCCAGTCTAAAAGGGCAGCCTCAGCCTTGTCAGTCAAGACAATTCCTACACCACGTTGACCCACAGCTCTAGCTGCTTCGTCTCCTGAGGTGCGTAGGAAATACCTCGATGAGATACCAGGAGCGGTTAGTTGAATTACACTGCTTGAATCCTGGATACGCGTTTCACTTACGCAGCAAACATCAATCTTCAGAGAATTTATTGTGAGCGCTAGGCACGCCTGCTGACCGGCCTGCATGAGTGTACGCATGTTGAAGGAGCCGAAATTCAGAGGCTGACTAGGCTTGAGAAAATGCAAGTAATGCGATTGCGGATTATTTGCGACACTATTTGACAGTGAATCGTTGCGAGTATCGACCGTGTTATCAGTGGGAGCATTATGGGTGGATAGATGGGGCAAAGAGGGATGGTTAGGGACAGAAGACAAAGGTTGAATGAAAGAGAGGGAACTCTGAGCAGTAGCACACTTATCACTACCCACCCCGCTCGATGCAATGGGCAGCGCGGTCCTGATTATCCTGCTTGACGACCGATGCAGTATGGAATTCTTTGTAGTCGTGCAGTCCATGGGAGATGTTGGACGAGTAGTGCTAGGGTGTCCAGCCACAAAGCAGGAGAACGATTGGGGTCCTCATCCAAAGCCTTTAGTTCTAACAAGAACCTATCCGCAAGGCAGCGGGATGGCTTAGTGGAAGCCCATTTGCTTGGATCAATTATTCTTCCACTGATTTTGCCGATTGAGTTGCCAGCTCAAATCAACCCCCAACCTGGAGGACCAGGAGACTGGACTTTGTCTGACCTCTACCCATTGACCTGTCAGGTATGACTGCATCTCCGGCTTAAAGAAGCCATCCTGTATAGCTCTTTGGGTCATAGAGGCACTCAAGCCATCAAACCACGTCAAGGTGCAGTCTCGTAGTGATGGCAAAGCTGATGAGACGTTCGCCATTTCTGCACTGCTGTCCGAGACGATATTTTCCCAAAAAGCATCTAGTTATCTGGATGAATGTACCAGTGCGAGCGTTTCAGTCTCCTGCAACCAGGAGAATGACATTTTCCGGACGCTGTTTATCACCTCCTTTAGCCTGTCGTAGAAGTCATCTCTTGCCGCTTCTTCGGCTGCAACTGTCGAGGGATGGAATGCAACAACCGACGTGTTCAAGTGTGAGGCACGAAAACGAGCTAAGGCGATCCAACAGGATAACGGGTTTCATGAGCAGCGTGTTATTAACTTTGTTGCTAAGTTATCGCGATGCCCCGGAGTCCGGAGCTGTCCGTGGGTCCAAGTGCTTCCCGTCGGGCGACAGGAAGATTGTGCTGGGAGCCGGTGACTGGACGAGCGGTTCGCACGCCTTTTGGATGGTGGTTTACCAATCCGGGATACCCAACGCGTCCAAGTGATCTTGGCGCACGGTTGCCGCTGGCTTTCTAGGAGTTCGTTCGCTATTCGGTGGAAGTGAACAAGTCCCAGGGGTCCATGCAACCCTGTTGATTGGATGGATTTTCCTGGTAGCCTTTGGATCCCAGCGCATCTTATCCGGCTATACAGGATTATCCGCCCGCGTGCTGGGCGCCACTTTACCGAGGATTTTAGGCCTCGGTTACCCTCAACTTGGTTTGACTCGCCTGCCGAGCGGTTTGCCGGGATGTGGCCGCTGATGCATGTTTCAACTTCGTGGAGCCACAGGTGACAGTTAGGCAGATGATGGAAACCAAAAAGTGGGAGGACATCCCAAGGGGCTTGACAGTCTACCAACTCAGAGGTGTTATTCTTCTAAAATATCCCAAACACCCACTTTTTGCCATGTCATGTGCTGATTAGCTAGACCCACCTCCCAACTGCCACCTGCCTCGGAGAACAGCGTAAGCCGAAGAAGTCTATCGGCCGCTCACCGTGACAAATTTCTCAACGACCTTAACCTGTTTGGATTCAGTACTTTTACCACTGGCTGACCACTAGTTCCTAACAGCCTACGTCTAACCTTAGCATTGCTGATACGGGGTTCCAACCATATTCGAGTAATAGTACGGAGACATCGATGCTCAAACACAGCCCATTTTCTACCTCAAACGTCTGTGTTTCATAATCGTATAAAATAACAGATCTGACCACCACAGCGTACATAGTTTTGTGGCAGGCAAACGGGTGCCATGCCGATGCCGCGTATGACTGAGGTTAGCAAAACTCAAACGCGCCTTGTAGGTACGCGATGACACCTCATCAGTCATCTTACCACTCGGTGAGATATAACTACCTAGGACTTCCCCTGACAAGACATGGTCTGGTGTAGAGCCAACCCAGACCTGAAGGAGCATTTTACACCTTGAAAGTGGAAGACATCCAAGACATTGCCACACCGCTGTTTCGACAAGCTGAAAAAGCTCGCAATTTACCTTGATCTTCACTGAGCAGGATGACATCGCCCGCGTAAGTCAGACAGTTTACTGCCTGAGAACAGGTCGATGCCGCTATTCTCACGATGGGGAAACGCTATCCCAAGAACCCTTTCAATTAAAAAATCGAATAGGAAAAGAGACAGAAACCGTGGCGAATACCACTTTCCGTGGTGAACTCGGGTAAAGGATCGCCGTGAACACGAACTCGGCAGTTCGCATACAAGACCCGGAAAAAAGAGAAACTTCTCTGACACACTTTTCAGTGGGGGCTGGCGATAAACACTGTCCCAATGAATGACATACCGCGGATCAGATAATAAATAAGTTGCTTTTCGACTCGGGTTTTCTATGTAGGGCCATACCGAATTGACCGACATGGCCCGTTTATTCATAATGAACGAGTTCATGTTGGTTGGTATACCACTAAAAGCCCATTCGATTTGCGTAGACAGCTATATCCAATCACTCTGTGGTTGAAAAAGCACCTTCGAATGTATAACTTGCAAATTCCGCTGTCGGTCACCCATTTCTCAAGCGGACAATGCCACGCAATTTTTCTCGCGAGTCCAGATAGTCAAGATCTAACTACTGCTGCTGCTTTCAGTAGTATTATTAGAAATTCGAAGCTGCTTAGCTGTACCGGTTCCCAAAGAACACATTGTATTCTAAAATTTGTCGAAGGGTAAAGATGTAGTCGGCACAACCTCGACTGGGTCTGAGACCGGCTCGTTTTTCACTCGTAAACTTTTTGCGAAAGCTGGATAATCGGTGGATGATAATCCCGGCAGGAAGTTTGGATGCGATACTTAACAAGCTAACTTCTCTATGGCTTTCACAAAAGGACCTACCACCTTTCTTGTAAATCCGGTTCACACCATTCCCTGGGACTCTGTTCACTATCCTGAATCATCTAGTTTGTTATCTCCTCAACATCACGAGCTTTGGTTTTGACCCAACCCAACCCCGCAACTGCATGTTGTACTTTGATGGTATAAAATGCACCCCCAACAATTTCATACGGTTATTTTTCCTCACAGAGGCAGAGGGCATCTCCCGTGTAAACTTCATTACCACAACTCAGTGACGTAGAATCAGGCGTGAGTCATAAACCACCACCTCTTCAGGAAGACTTCCAGTAACCTCTTGGACGATAGGTCATTAAGCTCTCCCACCACTTCAGCTGACAGCGCGTCCCATAGATTAATCATCCTCCGAAATATACGGCACACCAGTGGTAGACCTGCCGACTTTTGCTTCCTAAAAGTGAGCGGGTGTCTCCACGTGCGGTCGTGATCGCGCACAAGGAGCTATGCACGTAGTTCTGGTTCTTAGTCGCTTAGGATGATACGTCGGGGGGAGGATCGCCTCGGACTCTTTGGCATGCCACTGGAAACAGCCCGGCAATTCGCAGGTGAAATTCGTAGCCAATCCCAAGTATTCGCCCAACAAGACGGGTTGCATCCCTCTGCATTCTCTCTAGCTCTGTAGCTTCTGCCACCGTACATGGGAACACAGTTGGTCCTCTGTATTTGTCTGGGTTGTACGTGGGAGGCGTACAGCAACCTCAAGCGGGAGATGACCAAATGACCAACTAATCAGCCTGAGGATACTCCAAGCGAAAGCAAAAACCATGTCGATTAGTTTCCGTTTTTAGTGTCGACGCCACAATCACTCCAAGGTCTTTTTCACAGACAGAATGGCGAAGGGACGCATCGTGTACATAGTATATTACATTATTGGACGGCACCCCTACGCGCACATATGTATTGACTGGCAGGGACCATAAATCGGGCCATCCTTCAGGGGCATTGATATTACGTTAAAGAACAAGTCCATCTGCATTTTGTGTGATCGCAGGCCAGACCTTAAGGCCGTTCGCATAAATAAGACACGATGATTGGAAAATTACCGGCAGATCACTGATATAAGCCAGGAAGACCAGTGGGCCTACAACCGATCGTTGTCACCAGTGGTAGCCATGTGCCATGTCGACATTAACTGTGCTACTCGTACTGCGAGGATTCTCCCCTTAAGAATGTTCTCGATCCATAGAACCAATGGGTTTACGAAAAATCTTTGCTAAAATCCCCAATAATGTCCGTAGGATATCCCTCGGTATTGGCATTCGTCCAGTGTTCCCGTGTTAGTAGTAAGTTCGTTAAGCACGACCTACTTTTCCAGAAGCCAAGGTGTTTTCGGCATAGTAGGTTTTTTAACCGTTATGTTCCCGCAGTTTATTGGCCAGCAGGCATTCTATTACCTTTCCCACCACAGATGTTAGACTGAAGATCAGTAACCAACAGTCTTGGCCTTCACCCTACCTTTGTATAGTGGAACAACAGATTTCTTCCATTCCTGGAGAGCTTTCCCGCTGATAACGATGCGCTGAACAATCTCACGACTGACTGAGTTAATACATCAACCAGCTCCTTTACCACTAAGGGCTGCACACGATCGGCGCAACGTCAGTCAACGATTACGTACGCACTGAATGTAAAAGACTTCGAAACGCCGACTCAAAATGTAAACCTCTACTCAACTAGTAAGAAGTGTACATGAGCTGGGACGCAAAGAAAACAGTAACGTAAATAAAACTTTGTCGACACGTTGACTGCTCCTTGTAGGACAAGAGTCCTCGGAAGTTGTTGTATATCCTTGATTTATGGTGCCAATGTTGTTACGGCCTAGTATCCGGGTTTGACTGAGACTTCTGTGTTTTTCTGTTGTGTTGGTAGAAATCTACCGAAGAAACAGTTGAGAAACGTGGTGCGGACTTCACCTGCTGGCACAGAGTGCAACAATCTCAAGGTTATAAACTATGACTCTACCCATTTCTACCTGCATCCATGGGTGCGGAGGATATCAAGATGCACATGTAGTGACTATCGTCAGTTTACCGGGCCGTTAATAGGTATCTCGCTAGCACTCAAATGAGTGCTAGCTAGCACTAGGTACCTAGGTACCTAACAGTTTGCCCAAGATGCCCTTCATTCCACGCCAACAACTCAGACACCTTTTGCATATAATCCGCATGTGAACGCCATTCGAGGAGGGGGATTGTCGGCGCGCCCCACGGTTGGCTGCGCAACATTTTGTGGTGAACCATGGTTCAGTTCAGTTCAGTTCAGTCTGCACAGGACAGGTAATGGCCACGGCCAATCGAGCGTCCAGAATTCCTTCGATGGTATGCACACCAGTTATGCACCCACCACTGCCGAGTGTATTTCATCGAATCCCCGCTAAAAATGACAGGGAAACGGAAAACCTCATCGCACATCAACTGCGAGAGACATTATGCATCGTGAGCGTTCACTGAGACAGTATGCAATGAGGGAAAAAGTCTGCTAAAACATACTCCAGAAGGACCACAGTGCTACCCGTCATCCATCTAGTTGACATTCTCAAGGCTCACTACAAGGAAAGATCTCGTACCACTTGCGATCAAGGGCACATTTGAAGGATTGGACTGTCTGCAGATCTACCATTTCACCAGGCAGACCGTTCCAACTGTTCATAACCCTGTTGCTGAAGAAGTGCGATCCAACCATCAACCTAGATCGGGCTTTTATCAACTTATTTTCATGTCCCCTTGTTCTGGAGTCTACGGCCACTTGGAATAGACTATCTGGTCTAAGGCCAGAAAAGCCCTTCATTACCTTGAACGTTTCTGAGATCCCCTCGACGTCTCCTCCTTTCCAACGAGAAGAGATTCAGGTCACAGAGTCTCTGCTCGTAAGTCTTACCCCTCTGCCCTTCAACCATTCGCGTGGCGAGACGATGGACTTTCTCAAGGCAGGCGGCGTCCTTTTTGTAGAAGGGTGACCAAGCCTGCACGCTACCTTCTAAGTGAGGTCGTACTATAGCCATGTAAATAGGTACGAATACCTCCGGCTTCCGGTAAGACAAAGCTGATCGCAGTCTAAAGAGCTCCCCACGAGCCTTATGCGCAGCAGCGTTGCACTGCTCCGACCATTTGAAGTCACTTTTCATGATGATCCCCAGGTCTTTAACCCTACTGGCTGCCTCTACGGTGAACAGCCCTTGATCATGAGCGACAGTTAGGCTCTCTGTTGCCCTTGACAACAAATGGCTTTTTTGAGCGTTTAGAGGTAAGTCCCATTTGTATGCCCAGTTCAGGACGGTGCCTATTTCCCTGCCCAAGTCCGCCCTACCCTTAGATCCAACAATCTTCACATCATCCGCAAAAATAAAGCTGGGCGATTGAAGAGTGGATGCTAGGTCATTAATAAATAACAAGAATAGGACCGGGCCTAGGACGGATCCCTGAGGTACACCACTGGTGACGTTCACCAAACTGGAGCACCTGTCCCCCACTTTGACATAAAGCGTCCTGTGGGAGAGGAAGTCCTCCAGCCACCTATATACTGGCCCACCTATACCGAAAGTCCCCATCTTGCATAGCAAAAGACGATGATTAACGGAGTCGAACGCCTTGCTAAAGTCGAGGTAACATACCTCAACTTGCTTACCTTCGTCCAGTCGTCGAGTTACTTCATCTAAGAAGCACAGGAGATTGGTCAGGCAAGATCTATTTTTCAGGAATCCATGCTGCGCCGGGCTTAGCATGGAGTGCTGCAGTAAA
The DNA here is from genome assembly GCA_948099385.1 of Fasciola hepatica. Lineage (NCBI taxonomy): Eukaryota > Metazoa > Platyhelminthes > Trematoda > Plagiorchiida > Fasciolidae > Fasciola > Fasciola hepatica. Next base: position 382,072 of record CANUEZ040000126.1, on the reverse strand, counting down.
AGCTGGCAGATATGGGCACGGATGATCTTCTCGAGGACTTTACAGAGAATGCTAGTTAGGCTTACCGGCCTGTAGTTCTGCACATCCGACTTAGGCCCGCTCTTATGTATTGCCACGACTGCCGCGACTTTCCAATCCTGAGGCAGCTTTCCCTGGTCCAACGTGGATCTATACAATCTGCATACCGATGGAGCTATGATATCCGCCAACGGTTTGATGATAGCTGGATGAATGCCATCTGGGCCCGCTGACTTGTGGCTGTTTAACTCCTGTAGGTACTTACGCACGCATTCCTCTGAGAGATCTAGCTCGTTTAACTGAGGAGGATGCACCAGAGCCAGATCTACTCGTACCCCACTATCTATCCTATGTACACTACCAAAGTATTCCCTCAGGGCGTCTGCTTTGCCCTGGTCGTCAGTGACAATACCATATTCTCTAGTGGATAGCGGACCTACGGCATTTCTTGTTGAGCCTTTAGACTGTACATAGCTGTAGAACTTCTTCGGCTGTTGTCTTACAGACTGGGCCAATTTGAGCTCAAATTCCCGCTTAGAAGTTCTCAAAAGGCTTACAGTCTCGTTTCTCAGCTTCGTATAGCGGTTCCAGGCTAGCTGACTGCCGGAAGCTTTGTACTGGTTCCAAGAGCGGTTTCTACGTCTGATGGCCTTGGCTATTGCAGCCTTCCACCACATGGGTTTGCCCTCCCCACTCCTTCGTTTTAAGGGTGCGAACTCTTCCTGTAGGGCAGTCAGGGATCCCTTTATGGCCTGCCAGCGCTCCTCCACAGTAGCCTCCTCTGGCGCGTCCCAGGTCAAACCCATCGCCCTATTACCAAGCCTATCTATGTCCATACTACCGAAATTCCTAATCAGCCTTGAGGGTACCTTCGGTTGCCGCATGCATAGAACTATTTTGACACACACGTGGTCACTCTTTCCCAGCGGTGCACAATAATGCAGTCCAGCCACATCGTTGGGGAAGTTCGTTATAGCTAGATCCAGCAAGGATGGAACGCATCCAGTCCTATATCTGGTATTCTCCCTAATATGCTGATGCAACGCATTATCATCCAGCCATTCTAAGTAGGTTTGCTCCTCCGATCCCGGCACGCAGACCTCAGCCACCCAGTCGATGTGCGGAAGATTGAAGTCACCCACTATGAGGGTCTTTTGTGCGTCCTTAACTAGTTCAGTCAAAGTCCGCAGCAAACAAACGTCCTCTTCGTGGTTTGTGCTTGGTGCCCTGTAGACACAGACGACGTTAACCCTTCTGCCTGGAAGGATGATCGTAACGGCGCATAGCTGGATATTGCGAGTGCACATCTTGGTCTGGGACTCAAGGTGGTTTGCACCTGACCTAACGAGGATGGCTACTCCACCACCAAGGCGATCTTGTTCCCGATCCTGCCTGTAGACTGCAAAACCGTTACTTATTAGGCCTGGCACATGGTCTTCTTCAGAAAGCCACGTTTCCGTGACGGAAACTATTGACGCTTTCTGTTCGTCAGCGGTTTTGGCAAGTTCCGCCCATTTGTTTCTAATACTACATGCGTTAGTACATAACACCACCGCGTTTGCTCCCTCGCCTAGGTGTCTTTTGTTATTCATTCCTGACTGTTTCTCAGGCGCAACGCCTGAGATGATGACACGTTTTATGCCTCGGATGTCCCCACTGGGGTGCATGAAGCCGGCTGATGGTCCAGAATTTCCGACGACTCCCAATCCATCCCTAAAGGAGTGGCCACAACATCCAGACTGGCAGGGGTCGCACTGTCATCTATCTTCGGACAGTACTGCCAATTCTCGTCTTCCAGCGCATCTTCAATTACAACTATTAGCGACCCCGCACGTGGCTTCTTTACTATTGCCGGGGTCGGGGCCTGAGAGCCGAGTACGGCATTCCGCTGAACTTTTAGGTTTCTCACCAGCGCCCTGGCTGGTCGAGCAAGGATACTTCCCGGGGCTAGACCACCAGGCCTTACCCTATGCTCGTCCGGCACAATCTGGTATCTGCCCTTGGTAATCTGAGCCACTACCGCTGCCCTCGCCAGTAGTCTATCCCGGGTAGCCTCATCAGCGAACTCCACCAGCATTGGTCTCGCACAAAGTTCGCCTTTGTTCCCCAGTGGTGACTTCCATGTCCCCACTCTGTGCACCCTTCTTAGAGTAGGAGGGTACGGAACACCTGCGATTCGCAGTATGTCGCAGACCCTCCTCCTGTCAATGTCTCTCCTGGCCTTCGATTCCCTTATAAAGGGTTCTTCCTGGTTTAGGATCAGAAGCCTGTGGCTTGAGACCCTGCCCATTGACAAGATCTGCCTCTGCAGGTCCTTCACCTTGTTTTCTAATACCAGAACAGCAGGGTCATCCACCCTAGCCAACCCATCTTTCGCTCTATTACAGTCTCCCTTCTTTTTGACCTGCCTCGCCCTTCTCGGCTTCTGCTCCGTCCACTGGCCTTCGTCGGTCTGCTTCAAAGGAGTGGAGGCAACGACCGCCTGGCAAGCCCTCGGAGCTGGTCCATTCGCTCGGATGATTGTCCTCTCGGGTGTTGATACTACTTCCGCAAACGACTTACTACAATCTGCTTGCGGTGGTTTGGGGCTTACAACCGAGGTACTACTTGGCGGGCTTTGGTCCTGCCCTTGGGCCTGCAATTTAAAGGCCAGACTGGCCGCTTTAGGATTAATCTCAGTTAAGTCAGGACCTGCTCCCGTATAGAGTCTATAGCCCGTGGTCCTCGGTATGTGACACGTTAGCGAATATACTCGGCAGCGCGCAAAGCAGAACTCAAAACGCTGGAGCGGGACAACGTGTGTATTGGAGGAGCGCAACGGCGTGCAGACGACGTACACAGGCGGAGCAAGTGGCGCCACCAAAAACGGTCATTGTTCAAATAAACAAATTTGTTAGTCTTCGTCATCGAGTGCTTTATTGGTAGCACTACAGGGGTCTCCCCCTAGAAGGCCGACGCAGTTGGGCTTCGACCCGTGATGGGTACGTCGGATTCGGTGGCGAGAGACGTTTTCCATGCCTCCCGCCGCGGTCGAACACAACAGCGAAGCCAGCACAAGCCGTTCTCCATGACTCACACTGGTCGCTGTGCGTCGATCGCAAAATTGCGTCCTCCTCAAAATGTTATCCGACCGGGGTAGGTCCTGTTCGTGACCTGGCAGTGGTGGTTGTATTGTAGGGTTTGTCGTTGTCGGCATATCCCAAAATTCCGTGTCCCTGTGGTTGTCATTGCCTTCGTAAGCGAGCCAGCGTCCGGCGTCAAATGAGTCCAGTCGCGATCCAGTGAGCCATGTGTTGGAGCCATGCGAGATCCTGGAATTCCATGTGGTTCTGTCTGACGGGACGAGCTGGAAGGAAAGAAACACAAGGAAGCTGCGCCTCGAGGCGCGATCGGATATTCGACTGAGGGGGACATACCGGCGCGATACAGGCTGCCGCCACCCTTGTCGTGATCACCACGTGGTCGTGCATTCATGTATAATAGGACTATGTACAAGTTGAATATGAAGAGTAAACTTAAATATATACAACTGTTACATATTCAGAAAACCTCGTTGGCTGTCGCAGCTCGCGGCCGCGTCGATTTCTCCTGTTGACCGGTGCAGCTGTGTCTTTCGTGGAGTTTGGTGTTGCAACAGGTAACGAGGGGTCGTTAGTGGGAGTAATAGGGGCCGACTCGGGACGACTAACCGAAGGTTGTGGGCAGGTAAGGACACTGAGAGGGTTGTTCGAGGTGGGTTCTGCCTCGATGAAGGCTGGTTTGAGGCGGTCTATGCTGATGGTCTCCTTCCTGCCCTCGACGTCCACCACGTATTTCTTTTCCTTTCGCTGGACGACGCGGAACGGGCCAGAGTAAGCCGCCTGCAGTGGTGATCGCACTGCATCTACTCGAATAAACACATGGCTGGTGGTAGCTAGAGCGGTAGGTATGTAGTTGCTCAGGGTTTGTTCTCGTGGTGGGGTGGGCTTTATCACCCGCATTTGGTGCGACAGCCGTTTTGCGTAATCCCCGTAATTAAAACTCATAGGTGGTAATGGAGAAACCAACTCGCCTGGAAGTCGTAGTGTGCAACCATAAACCAGTTCAGCCGCCGTAACACCCATATCGGCTTTAACGGTGTTACGCAGTCCTAAGAGAACGATCGGCAAAACTTCACTCCATAATGGATTATCACGAGCACGAAGAGCAGCGTTCAGCGGGCGATGGAATCGCTCCACCATGCCATTGGCCTGAGGATGATAGGCCGTCGTCTTGTTGTGTCGACAACCGAATGCATTTAGTAGCTCGTGGAAGGCGCCGTCGAAATGAGAACCGCGGTCAGTGGTCACGATAGCAGGGCAACCGAACTGACTCACCCAACCGGTTAGAAATGCTTTTGCAGCTTCCTCTGAGGTTGGGCGAGGAATAGGTATGGCCTGTGGCCAGCGAGTGAAACGATCTACGCAAGTGAGGATGTAGACGCAGCCATTGGATGGCGGAAGTGGCCCCACGAGATCCACATGCACATGATGAAAGCGTGCGTCCGGTTCGCAGAATGTGCCTAAAGTAGATTTGGTGTGACGATGTATCTTAACTCGTTGGCACTGGAGACAAGCACGAGCCCAAAGACGTACGTCACGTTTGACGCAAGGCCAGACGAATCGCTCGGTGACTAGTTTCACTGAGGCGGTTACCCCAGGGTGCGATAAGTTGTGGAGGCTGGTAAAATTTTGTCGGCGAAAACTGGCAGGAACTAGTGGTCGGGGTCGACCTTGTGACACATCGCAAATGATAGTTACGTCCGAAGTTGGAAGGGCCACTGCCACTAGGTGCAGGGAGCTGTTGTGCCTGAGTTGCTCTACCTCAGGATCTGTCGTTTGGGCTGCGGCGATTGCTTCTAGGTCTATGCCCATGGGTAGTGGGTAGTCGATATTGTGGACGCGTGAGAGTGCGTCTGCTACGGGATTGTGTGCCCCAGAGACGTGTCGAATGTCCGTAGTAAACTGCGAAACATAGTCTAAGTGGCGAATCTCGCGTGGCGAATATCGGTCAGAAGCTGACTGGAGGGCGTACACTAGTGGTTTATGATCTGTAAACACTGTGAACAATTGGCCCTCGAGTGTGTGCCGGAAGTGTCGGATACCCAAATAGATTGCCAGCAGTTCTCTGCTGAACGTACTATATCGGGATTCCGCAGGCTGGAGACGCTTGGAGAAGAAAGCTATTGGTTGCCATGAATTGTTGACGAATTGCTGCAACACTGCTCCAACAGCCGTGTCCGAAGCATCTGTTCCTAATGCCAGGGGAGCAGAAGGATCGGGATGTGCAAGGAGTGCTATGTTGGCGATAGCATCCTTGATCAAAGTAAAAGCTGCCTGCGCCGTGTCGGGAAAAATGAATTTCCGCTTACCTCCACGTAAAAGGTCTGTTAGGGGCTGCATTATTTCGGCGCAGTGTGGGATAAAGCGGCGATAAAAGTTAACCAGGCCAGAAAATTGGCGCAACTGTCGGTAAGAGTGAGGCTCAGGATAGTCGCGAATTGCCGCCACCTTGTCAGGCAGGGGCTGTATGCCTGAGGCTGAGATTTCGTGACCTAGGAACGTGATGGTCGTCCTACCTAATTCGCACTTAGCAGAGTTAATGGTCACACCGTGTTGGCTAAGGCGCTCAAAAAGAGCACGCAGGTGTATCATATGCTCTTCTTTTGAAGAACTTGCCACCAAAATATCGTCTAAGTACACGTAGACATTCTTCAAACCGCGTGTTGCCTCATGCATAAACCTTTGAAAGGTTTGGGCTGCATTGCTGAGCTCAAAAGGCATGCGCAAAAACTCGAATAGTCCGAATGGAGTTGTGACAGCGGTTTTAGGGATGTCAGCCTCTGCTACTGGGATTTGGTGGTAGGCTCTGACGAGGTCGATTCTGCTGAAAACAGAACAACCAGACAGAGTAGAAGTAAGATCTTGAATATGTGGAATGGGGTACCTGTCCGGGACAGTAGCCTGGTTGAGGGCCCTGTAGTCACCGCAGGGGCGCCAATCGCCATTAGGTTTAGGAACCATGTGAAGGGGCGAGGCCCAAGGGCTACTGGACGGGCGTATTATGCCTAATTCTAGCATGTGTTCAAACTCAGCCTGTGCTACGCGGAGCTTGTCTAAGGTCAAGCGACGTGGTCGGCTAAATGCTGGGGGTCCTTTAGTGACAATATGGTGGGTAACGTTAGTGGTCACCGCGGGAAGGGGGCCAGATTGTCTTAGCATTGCCGGGTAAGCTGAAATTAGGTCTGCGTACGGGTGTTCGGCCTGCGGTTCGATGTATAGGGGCGTGATGTGATTCACGGAGGAATACGACCCGGTTACGGAAAGAGAAGTCTGCCGGTCGACAACTCTCCGGCCTCGTGCATCGATCAGGAGGTCGAAATGGTCTAGGAAATCGATGCCTAGTATGGGATAAGGGACGTCTGCTACTATGAACACCCAGCGGAAGGTGCGGCGTAGTCCTAAGTTGAGTGTGAGTGACTTTCGGCCGTAAGTAGCAATGGGAGTGCCATTGGCAGCACGGAGTTGTTGGACTGACGGGTTCGTTGCATCACCTGCCTCCTTTGGAATGACACTTACTGCTGCACCGGTGTCAACTAGGAACAGGCTATTGGAAACTAAATCTCGGACATGCAACAGACGACTGCTATTATGGCTGCCGACCGCGTTAGTCGTCGGAACGCGTCGGGATATTAGTTTCCCTGTTTGGCACCTGGGAAGGTGCAACCGGCTTCGCAGCGCCGAGCCTTCTCTCCAAACCGTTTGTGGTATCGACAATACGTTGATCGAGATGGGTTAACCAGGCGGTTAGGTGAAGGGCTTCTGAGACGTTCACGTCGGTCAGAGTTGTGATAAGATATATGGTTTCTACAGTGAGAACAACCAGGAGAGGAAAAACGTCTGAAAGCCCGCTCGAAAGCAGCTATCAGAGTGTCCTCGGAGTGTGTTCCTACGGTGGGAGCTGTGGTCTGGGGGCTGCTCGAGTTTGTTACGGCGGTAATTTGTGGATGGTACCGGTCCATAATACCGTCCGCTAGTTTAGCCGCTTCTGTGAGCTTAAGGTGGCTGGAAACCTCGAGCAGTGCTTGAATGTTGGGTGGTAGTCGCTGTACCCACAACTCTTTAAGGACGTTTTCCTCTAAAAGTTGCCCTGCCAGCTGCTGCATTTCTCTCAGTAATGCAGAGGGCTTCTTGCTACCTAACTCTGTCCCTTGGGTCAGCCGTTCTAGTCTGGACGACTCTGACGGTAAAAGACAAGAGATTACCGCGTCTTTCACGGCTGTGTAAGAACTGTTATTAAATATTACGTCGCGTATCTGAGTAGCAACGTCACGGGGAAGGCGACCGATAGTCCACAAGTAACGGGTTCGTTCGCTTGTAATTCTATGTGATTCAAACTCTGCCTCCAACATATGAAACCAGAGTTGAGGGTCATCAATAAAAAACTGAGGGACGGCTAGGGAGACTGTCGAAACGGACGGTTCCGGGTCAGGTTTACCGTCGTTGCTAGCCATAGTTGCAATGGTATATCAAATGTAAAAATGATATAAAGAGGTCAGTGCAGCAAAAATGAAACACTTATAATATGGATATGAGAAAATATATATAAGGGATATGGTAACTGATATCCGGAATTTACCGTTTATATATCGGAAAAGTGTATATGTAAACGAATGAATGTGATTGAGGGACTTACGAATGTCCTTCGAGAATTAATTTGTTGTTCGGGCTCACCAGTTTAGGATTAATCTCAGTTAAGTCAGGACCTGCTCCCGTATAGAGTCTATAGCCCGTGGTCCTCGGTATGTGACACGTTAGCGAATGTACTCGGCAGCGCGCAAAGCAGAACTCAAAACGCTGGAGCGGGACAACGTGTATTGGAGGAGCGCAACGGCGTGCAGACGACGTACACAGGCGGAGCAAGTGGCGCCACCAAAAACGGTCATTGTTCAAATAAACAAATTTGTTAGTCTTCGTCATCGAGTGCTTTATTGGTAGCACTACACCGCCTCCTAGCAGGGGGCACAGACCAATTCAACCCATGGGTCCTGTTTATAAAGGACATAGATGTCCTTTGCTATCCCTGAACACCTTGGGTGAGCCCATCTCTTGCATGTCTCTATATCTATACCATTCACCACACGTTTTCCGCACTTGGGTGCTAGACACGGGTCGGAAACGCGTGTCATACCGAAAACCCCAAAAACGAGGGCGAATACAACTCAAGTGCTCTTTACCCAAACACAAAATACGCACTCTGACAATAGCAGGCAAATCCCGCTAACACAAAAAACAAAAACAAAAAGAAAGTTTAGAAGCGAGGAAAGATCGCCTCAAAAAACACCGAACACTACTCGGCAATACTACAAGGAGAATAAAAATATTCTCCGGATACTGCGCACCTTAAATGCAATTATGATACGCTCAGGTTTGTGAATTAAACTAGGTTAATTCACAAAACTATTCAAAAAACTCAATTCAAAGACGAGAGCACTACGAATTCAAACCGCGCGGCACTCACCAAGGTTGGTTAATGTCACTTTGGAATTATTGTCAACATCAACTCATGTCAACCAGAATTCGCTACTCCAAAGAATCATTCACTTTGATTAGAGACAATCTGTTCCGCTTCACTGCCCACAACAAGTATCCATGAAAGCTGGCAAGGATCAAGTTGGACTGGGGAACGCAAGCGAGCCGGTTGGTAGACTGCTCTTAGGCGCACAACACGATAGTGTCTTGTGGTCCACCCTCAATGACGGCCAAATCGGCGTTATTCGTGAATACTGAAGAAAATGGTTCGAGCTGATGAAGTCATCTTGCGGAAAATAGGAATGGTGTTCCTACTTTTGCAGTGAATTTTGTTTAAGTTAACCACTACGTAGTTTACAAGGGTTGAGCAAGGCTGTTACCGCTCAGACCTGTTGACTGTCATGGCCGTTGCACGTGCTCTCCTTGATGACTCTGAGAGTTTCTCAAGACATGTAAAAGATGCCTATAAATTGTTCTCAGGGTTCGAGGAAGACTTTCAGTTCAGTTCAGTTCAGTCTGCACAGGACAGGTAATGGCCACGGCCAATCGAGCGTCCAGAATTCCTTCGATGGTATGCACACCAGTTATGCACCCACCACTGCCGAGTGTATTTCATCGAATCCCCGCTAAAAATGACAGGGAAACGGAAAACCTCATCGCACATCAACTGCGAGAGACATTATGCATCGTGAGCGTTCACTGAGACAGTATGCAATGAGGGAAAAAGTCTGCTAAAACATACTCCAGAAGGACCACAGTGCTACCCGTCATCCATCTAGTTGACATTCTCAAGGCTCACTACAAGGAAAGATCTCGTACCACTTGCGATCAAGGGCACATTTGAAGGATTGGACTGTCTGCAGATCTACCATTTCACCAGGCAGACCGTTCCAACTGTTCATAACCCTGTTGCTGAAGAAGTGCGATCTAACCATCAACCTAGATCGGGCTTTTATCAACTTATTTTCATGTCCCCTTGTTCTGGAGTCTACGGCCACTTGGAATAGACTATCTGGTCTAAGGCCAGAAAAGCCCTTCATTACCTTGAACGTTTCTGAGATCCCCTCGACGTCTCCTCCTTTCCAACGAGAAGAGATTCAGGTCACAGAGTCTCTGCTCGTAAGTCTTACCCCTCTGCCCTTCAACCATTCGCGTGGCGAGACGATGGACTTTCTCAAGGCAGGCGGCGTCCTTTTTGTAGAAGGGTGACCAAGCCTGCACGCTACCTTCTAAGTGAGGTCGTACTATAGCCATGTAAATAGGTACGAATACCTCCGGCTTCCGGTAAGACAAAGCTGATCGCAGTCTAAAGAGCTCCCCACGAGCCTTATGCGCAGCAGCGTTGCACTGCTCCGACCATTTGAAGTCACTTTTCATGATGATCCTTAGGTCTTTAACCCTACTGGCTGCCTCTACGGTGAACAGCCCTTGATCATGAGCGACAGTTAGGCTCTCTGTTGCCCTTGACAACAAATGGCTTTTTTGAGCGTTTAGAGGTAAGTCCCATTTGTATGCCCAGTTCAGGACGGTGCCTATTTCCCTGCCCAAGTCCGCCCTACCCTTAGATCCAACAATCTTCACATCATCCGCAAAAATAAAGCTGGGCGATTGAAGAGTGGATGCTAGGTCATTAATAAATAACAAGAATAGGACCGGGCCTAGGACGGATCCCTGAGGTACACCACTGGTGACGTTCACCAAACTGGAGCACCTGTCCCCCACTTTGACATAAAGCGTCCTGTGGGAGAGGAAGTCCTCCAGCCACCTATATACTGGCCCACCTATACCGAAAGTCCCCATCTTGCATAGCAAAAGACGATGATTAACGGAGTCGAACGCCTTGCTAAAGTCGAGGTAACATACCTCAACTTGCTTACCTTCGTCCAGTCGTCGAGTTACTTCATCTAAGAAGCACAGGAGATTGGTCAGGCAAGATCTATTTTTCAGGAATCCATGCTGCGCCGGGCTTAGCATGGAGTGCTGCAGTAAAAGCTGGCAGATATGGGCACGGATGATCTTCTCGAGGACTTTACAGAGAATGCTAGTTAGGCTTACCGGCCTGTAGTTCTGCACATCCGACTTAGGCCCGCTCTTATGTATTGCCACGACTGCCGCGACTTTCCAATCCTGAGGCAGCTTTCCCTGGTCCAACGTGGATCTATACAATCTGCATACCGATGGAGCTATGATATCCGCCAACGGTTTGATGATAGCTGGATGAATGCCATCTGGGCCCGCTGACTTGTGGCTGTTTAACTCCTGTAGGTACTTACGCACGCATTCCTCTGAGAGATCTAGCCCATTTAACTGAGGAGGATGCACCAGAGCCAGATCTACTCGTACCCCACTATCTATCCTATGTACACTACCAAAGTATTCCCTCAGGGCGTCTGCTTTGCCCTGGTCGTCAGTGACAATACCATATTCTCTAGTGGATAGCGGACCTACGGCATTTCCTGTTGAGCCTTTAGACTGTACATAGCTGTAGAACTTCTTCGGCTGTTGTCTTACAGACTGGGCCAATTTGAGCTCAAATTCCCGCTTAGAAGTTCTCAAAAGGCTTACAGTCTCGTTTCTCAGCTCCGTATAGCGGTTCCAGGCTGGCTGACTGCCGGAAGCTTTGTACTGGTTCCAAGAGCGGTTTCTACGTCTGATGGCCTTGGCTATTGCAGCCTTCCACCACATGGGTTTGCCCTCCCCACTCCTTCGTTTTAAGGGTGCGAACTCTTCCTGTAGGGCAGTCAGGGAACCCTTTATGGCCTGCCAGCGCTCCTCCACAGTAGCCTCCTCTGGCGCGTCCCAGGTCAAACCCATCGCCCTATTACCAAGCCTATCTATGTCCATACTACCGAAATTCCTAATCAGCCTTGAGGGTACCTTCGGTTGCCGCATGCATAGAACTATTTTGACACACACGTGGTCACTCTTTCCCAGCGGTGCACAATAATGCAGTCCAGCCACATCGTTGGGGAAGTTCGTTATAGCTAGATCCAGCAAGGATGGAACGCATCCAGTCCTATATCTGGTATTCTCCCTAATATGCTGATGCAACGCATTATCATCCAGCCATTCTAAGTAGGTTTGCTCCTCCGATCCCGGCACGCAGACCTCAGCCACCCAGTCGATGTGCGGAAGATTGAAGTCACCCACTATGAGGGTCTTTTGTGCGTCCTTAACTAGTTCAGTCAAAGTCCGCAGCAAACAAACGTCCTCTTCGTGGTTTGTGCTTGGTGCCCTGTAGACACAGACGACGTTAACCCTTCTGCCTGGAAGGATGATCGTAACGGCGCATAGCTGGATATTGCGAGTGCACATCTTGGTCTGGGACTCAAGGTGGTTTGCACCTGACCTAACGAGGATGGCTACTCCACCACCAAGGCGATCTTGTTCCCGATCCTGCCTGTAGACTGCAAAACCGTTACTTATTAGGTCTGGCACATGGTCTTCTTCAGAAAGCCACGTTTCCGTGACGGAAACTATTGACGCTTTCTGTTCGACAGCGGTTTTGGCAAGTTCCGCCCATTTGTTTCTAATACTACATGCGTTAGTACATAACACCACCGCGTTTGCTCCCTCGCCTAGGTGTCTTTTGTTATTCATTCCTGACTGTTTCTCAGGCGCAACGCCTGAGATGATGACACGTTTTATGCCTCGGATGTCCCCACTGGGGTGCATGAAGCCGGCTGATGGTCCAGAATTTCCGACGACTCCCAATCCATCCCTAAAGGAGTGGCCACAACATCCAGACTGGCAGGGGTCGCACTGTCATCTATCTTCGGACAGTACTGCCAATTCTCGTCTTCCAGCGCATCTTCAATTACAACTATTAGCGACCCCGCACGTGGCTTCTTTACTATTGCCGGGGTCGGGGCCTGAGAGCCGAGTACGGCATTCCGCTGAACTTTTAGGTTTCTCACCAGCGCCCTGGCTGGTCGAGCAAGGATACTTCCCGGGGCTAGACCACCAGGCCTTACCCTATGCTCGTCCGGCACAATCTGGTATCTGCCCTTGGTAATCTGAGCCACTACCGCTGCCCTCGCCAGTAGTCTATCCCGGGTAGCCTCATCAGCGAACTCCACCAGCATTGGTCTCGCACAAAGTTCGCCTTTGTTCCCCAGTGGTGACTTCCATGTCCCCACTCTGTGCACCCTTCTTAGAGTAGGAGGGTACGGAACACCTGCGATTCGCAGTATGTCGCAGACCCTCCTCCTGTCAATGTCTCTCCTGGCCTTCGATTCCCTTATAAAGGGTTCTTCCTGGTTCAGGATCAGAAGCCTGTGGCTTGAGACCCTGCCCATTGACAAGATCTGCCTCTGCAGGTCCTTCACCTTGTTTTCTAATACCAGAACAGCAGGGTCATCCACCCTAGCCAACCCATCTTTCGCTCTATTACAGTCTCCCTTCTTTTTGACCTGCCTCGCCCTTCTCGGCTTCTGCTCCGTCCACTGGCCTTCGTCGGTCTGCTTCAAAGGAGTGGAGGCAACGACCGCCTGGCAAGCCCTCGGAGCTGGTCCATTCGCTCGGATGATTGTCCTCTCGGGTGTTGATACTACTTCCGCAAACGACTTACTACAACCTGCTTGCGGTGGTTTGGGGCTTACAACCGAGGTACTACTTGGCGGGCTTTGGTCCTGCCCTTGGGCCTGCAATTTAAAGGCCAGACTGGCCGCCTCCTAGCAGGGGGCACAGACCCATTCAACCCATGGGTCCTGTTTATAAAGGACATAGATGTCCTTTGCTATCCCTGAACACCTTGGGTGAGCCCATCTCTTGCATGTCTCTATATCTATACCATTCACCACACGTTTTCCGCACTTGGGTGCTAGACACGGGTCGGAAACGCGTGTCATACCGAAAACCCCAAAAACGAGGGCGAATACAACTCAAGTGCTCTTTACCCAAACACAAAATACGCACTCTGACAATAGCAGGCAAATCCCGCTAACACAAAAAACAAAAACAAAAAGAAAGTTTAGAAGCGAGGAAAGATCGCCTCAAAAAACACCGAACACTACTCGGCAATACTACAAGGAGAATAAAAATATTCTCCGGATACTGCGCACCTTAAATGCAATTATGATACGCTCAGGTTTGTGAATTAAACTAGGTTAATTCACAAAACTATTCAAAAAACTCAATTCAAAGACGAGAGCACTACGAATTCAAACCGCGCGGCACTCACCAAGGTTGGTTAATGTCACTTTGGAATTATTGTCAACATCAACTCATGTCAACCAGAATTCGCTACTCCAAAGAATCATTCACTTTGATTAGAGACAATCTGTTCCGCTTCACTGCCCACAACAAGTATCCATGAAAGCTGGCAAGGATCAAGTTGGACTGGGGAACGCAAGCGAGCCGGTTGGTAGACTGCTCTTAGGCGCACAACACGATAGTGTCTTGTGGTCCACCCTCAATGACGGCCAAATCGGCGTTATTCGTGAATACTGAAGAAAATGGTTCGAGCTGATGAAGTCATCTTGCGGAAAATAGGAATGGTGTTCCTACTTTTGCAGTGAATTTTGTTTAAGTTAACCACTACGTAGTTTACAAGGGTTGAGCAAGGCTGTTACCGCTCAGACCTGTTGACTGTCATGGCCGTTGCACGTGCTCTCCTTGATGACTCTGAGAGTTTCTCAAGACATGTAAAAGATGCCTATAAATTGTTCTCAGGGTTCGAGGAAGACTTTCAGTTCAGTTCAGTTCAGTCTGCACAGGACAGGTAATGGCCACGGCCAATCGAGCGTCCAGAATTCCTTCGATGGTATGCACACCAGTTATGCACCCACCACTGCCGAGTGTATTTCATCGAATCCCCGCTAAAAATGACAGGGAAACGGAAAACCTCATCGCACATCAACTGCGAGAGACATTATGCATCGTGAGCGTTCACTGAGACAGTATGCAATGAGGGAAAAAGTCTGCTAAAACATACTCCAGAAGGACCACAGTGCTACCCGTCATCCATCTAGTTGACATTCTCAAGGCTCACTACAAGGAAAGATCTCGTACCACTTGCGATCAAGGGCACATTTGAAGGATTGGACTGTCTGCAGATCTACCATTTCACCAGGCAGACCGTTCCAACTGTTCATAACCCTGTTGCTGAAGAAGTGCGATCTAACCATCAACCTAGATCGGGCTTTTATCAACTTATTTTCATGTCCCCTTGTTCTGGAGTCTACGGCCACTTGGAATAGACTATCTGGTCTAAGGCCAGAAAAGCCCTTCATTACCTTGAACGTTTCTGAGATCCCCTCGACGTCTCCTCCTTTCCAACGAGAAGAGATTCAGGTCACAGAGTCTCTGCTCGTAAGTCTTACCCCTCTGCCCTTCAACCATTCGCGTGGCGAGACGATGGACTTTCTCAAGGCAGGCGGCGTCCTTTTTGTAGGAGGGTGACCAAGCCTGCACGCTACCTTCTAAGTGAGGTCGTACTATAGCCATGTAAATAGGTACGAATACCTCCGGCTTCCGGTAAGACAAAGCTGATCGCAGTCTAAAGAGCTCCCCACGAGCCTTATGCGCAGCAGCGTTGCACTGCTCCGACCATTTGAAGTCACTTTTCATGATGATCCTTAGGTCTTTAACCCTACTGGCTGCCTCTACGGTGAACAGCCCTTGATCATGAGCGACAGTTAGGCTCTCTGTTGCCCTTGACAACAAATGGCTTTTTTGAGCGTTTAGAGGTAAGTCCCATTTGTATGCCCAGTTCAGGACGGTGCCTATTTCCCTGCCCAAGTCCGCCCTACCCTTAGATCCAACAATCTTCACATCATCCGCAAAAATAAAGCTGGGCGATTGAAGAGTGGATGCTAGGTCATTAATAAATAACAAGAATAGGACCGGGCCTAGGACGGATCCCTGAGGTACACCACTGGTGACGTTCACCAAACTGGAGCACTTGTCCCCCACTTTGACATAAAGCGTCCTGTGGGAGAGGAAGTCCTCCAGCAACCTATATACTGGCCCACCTATACCGAAAGTCCCCATCTTGCATAGCAAAAGACGATGATTAACGGAGTCGAACGCCTTGCTAAAGTCGAGGTAACATACCTCAACTTGCTTACCTTCGTCCAGTCGTCGAGTTACTTCATCTAAGAAGCACAGGAGATTGGTCAGGCAAGATCTATTTTTCAGGAATCCATGCTGCGCCGGGCTTAGCATGGAGTGCTGCAGTAAAAGCTGGCAGATATGGGCACGGATGATCTTCTCGAGGACTTTACAGAGAATGCTAGTTAGGCTTACCGGCCTGTAGTTCTGCACATCCGACTTAGGCCCGCTCTTATGTATTGCCACGACTGCCGCGACTTTCCAATCCTGAGGCAGCTTTCCCTGGTCCAACGTGGATCTATACAATCTGCATACCGATGGAGCTATGATATCCGCCAACGGTTTGATGATAGCTGGATGAATGCCATCTGGGCCCGCTGACTTGTGGCTGTTTAACTCCTGTAGGTACTTACGCACGCATTCCTCTGAGAGATCTAGCCCATTTAACTGAGGAGGATGCACCAGAGCCAGATCTACTCGTACCCCACTATCTATCCTATGTACACTACCAAAGTATTCCCTCAGGGCGTCTGCTTTGCCCTGGTCGTCAGTGACAATACCATATTCTCTAGTGGATAGCGGACCTACGGCATTTCTTGTTGAGCCTTTAGACTGTACATAGCTGTAGAACTTCTTCGGCTGTTGTCTTACAGACTGGGCCAATTTGAGCTCAAATTCCCGCTTAGAAGTTCTCAAAAGGCTTACAGTCTCGTTTCTCAGCTTCGTATAGCGGTTCCAGGCTAGCTGACTGCCGGAAGCTTTGTACTGGTTCCAAGAGCGGTTTCTACGTCTGATGGCCTTGGCCATTGCAGCCTTCCACCACATGGGTTTGCCCTCCCCACTCCTTCGTTTTAAGGGTGCGAACTCTTCCTGTAGGGCAGTCAGGGATCCCTTTATGGCCTGCCAGCGCTCCTCCACAGTAGCCTCCTCTGGCGCGTCCCAGGTCAAACCCATCGCCCTATTACCAAGCCTATCTATGTCCATACTACCGAAATTCCTAATCAGCCTTGAGGGTACCTTCGGTTGCCGCATGCATAGAACTATTTTGACACACACGTGGTCACTCTTTCCCAGCGGTGCACAATAATGCAGTCCAGCCACATCGTTGGGGAAGTTCGTTATAGCTAGATCCAGCAAGGATGGAACGCATCCAGTCCTATACCTGGTATTCTCCCTAATATGCTGATGCAACGCATTATCATCCAGCCATTCTAAGTAGGTTTGCTCCTCCGATCCCGGCACGCAGACCTCAGCCACCCAGTCGATGTGCGGAAGATTGAAGTCACCCACTATGAGGGTCTTTTGTGCGTCCTTAACTAGTTCAGTCAAAGTCCGCAGCAAACAAACGTCCTCTTCGTGGTTTGTGCTTGGTGCCCTGTAGACACAGACGACGTTAACCCTTCTGCCTGGAAGGATGATCGTAACGGCGCATAGCTGGATATTGCGAGTGCACATCTTGGTCTGGGACTCAAGGTGGTTTGCACCTGACCTAACGAGGATGGCTACTCCACCACCAAGGCGATCTTGTTCCCGATCCTGCCTGTAGACTGCAAAACCGTTACTTATTAGGTCTGGCACATGGTCTTCTTCAGAAAGCCACGTTTCCGTGACGGAAACTATTGACGCTTTCTGTTCGACAGCGGTTTTGGCAAGTTCCGCCCATTTGTTTCTAATACTACATGCGTTAGTACATAACACCACCGCGTTTGCTCCCTCGCCTAGGTGTCTTTTGTTATTCATTCCTGACTGTTTCTCAGGCGCAACGCCTGAGATGATGACACGTTTTATGCCTCGGATGTCCCCACTGGGGTGCATGAAGCCGGCTGATGGTCCAGAATTTCCGACGACTCCCAATCCATCCCTAAAGGAGTGGCCACAACATCCAGACTGGCAGGGGTCGCACTGTCATCTATCTTCGGACAGTACTGCCAATTCTCGTCTTCCAGCGCATCTTCAATTACAACTATTAGCGACCCCGCACGTGGCTTCTTTACTATTGCCGGGGTCGGGGCCTGAGAGCCGAGTACGGCATTCCGCTGAACTTTTAGGTTTCTCACCAGCGCCCTGGCTGGTCGAGCAAGGATACTTCCCGGGGCTAGACCACCAGGCCTTACCCTATGCTCGTCCGGCACAATCTGGTATCTGCCCTTGGTAATCTGAGCCACTACCGCTGCCCTCGCCAGTAGTCTATCCCGGGTAGCCTCATCAGCGAACTCCACCAGCATTGGTCTCGCACAAAGTTCGCCTTTGTTCCCCAGTGGTGACTTCCATGTCCCCACTCTGTGCACCCTTCTTAGAGTAGGAGGGTACGGAACACCTGCGATTCGCAGTATGTCGCAGACCCTCCTCCTGTCAATGTCTCTCCTGGCCTTCGATTCCCTTATAAAGGGTTCTTCCTGGTTCAGGATCAGAAGCCTGTGGCTTGAGACCCTGCCCATTGACAAGATCTGCCTCTGCAGGTCCTTCACCTTGTTTTCTAATACCAGAACAGCAGGGTCATCCACCCTAGCCAACCCATCTTTCGCTCTATTACAGTCTCCCTTCTTTTTGACCTGCCTCGCCCTTCTCGGCTTCTGCTCCGTCCACTGGCCTTCGTCGGTCTGCTTCAAAGGAGTGGAGGCAACGACCGCCTGGCAAGCCCTCGGAGCTGGTCCATTCGCTCGGATGATTGTCCTCTCGGGTGTTGATACTACTTCCGCAAACGACTTACTACAACCTGCTTGCGGTGGTTTGGGGCTTACAACCGAGGTACTACTTGGCGGGCTTTGGTCCTGCCCTTGGGCCTGCAATTTAAAGGCCAGACTGGCCGCCTCCTAGCAGGGGGCACAGACCCATTCAACCCATGGGTCCTGTTTATAAAGGACATAGATGTCCTTTGCTATCCCTGAACACCTTGGGTGAGCCCATCTCTTGCATGTCTCTATATCTATACCATTCACCACACGTTTTCCGCACTTGGGTGCTAGACACGGGTCGGAAACGCGTGTCATACCGAAAACCCCAAAAACGAGGGCGAATACAACTCAAGTGCTCTTTACCCAAACACAAAATACGCACTCTGACAATAGCAGGCAAATCCCGCTAACACAAAAAACAAAAACAAAAAGAAAGTTTAGAAGCGAGGAAAGATCGCCTCAAAAAACACCGAACACTACTCGGCAATACTACAAGGAGAATAAAAATATTCTCCGGATACTGCGCACCTTAAATGCAATTATGATACGCTCAGGTTTGTGAATTAAACTAGGTTAATTCACAAAACTATTCAAAAAACTCAATTCAAAGACGAGAGCACTACGAATTCAAACCGCGCGGCACTCACCAAGGTTGGTTAATGTCACTTTGGAATTATTGTCAACATCAACTCATGTCAACCAGAATTCGCTACTCCAAAGAATCATTCACTTTGATTAGAGACAATCTGTTCCGCTTCACTGCCCACAACAAGTATCCATGAAAGCTGGCAAGGATCAAGTTGGACTGGGGAACGCAAGCGAGCCGGTTGGTAGACTGCTCTTAGGCGCACAACACGATAGTGTCTTGTGGTCCACCCTCAATGACGGCCAAATCGGCGTTATTCGTGAATACTGAAGAAAATGGTTCGAGCTGATGAAGTCATCTTGCGGAAAATAGGAATGGTGTTCCTACTTTTGCAGTGAATTTTGTTTAAGTTAACCACTACGTAGTTTACAAGGGTTGAGCAAGGCTGTTACCGCTCAGACCTGTTGACTGTCATGGCCGTTGCACGTGCTCTCCTTGATGACTCTGAGAGTTTCTCAAGACATGTAAAAGATGCCTATAAATTGTTCTCAGGGTTCGAGGAAGACTTTCAGTTCAGTTCAGTTCAGTCTGCACAGGACAGGTAATGGCCACGGCCAATCGAGCGTCCAGAATTCCTTCGATGGTATGCACACCAGTTATGCACCCACCACTGCCGAGTGTATTTCATCGAATCCCCGCTAAAAATGACAGGGAAACGGAAAACCTCATCGCACATCAACTGCGAGAGACATTATGCATCGTGAGCGTTCACTGAGACAGTATGCAATGAGGGAAAAAGTCTGCTAAAACATACTCCAGAAGGACCACAGTGCTACCCGTCATCCATCTAGTTGACATTCTCAAGGCTCACTACAAGGAAAGATCTCGTACCACTTGCGATCAAGGGCACATTTGAAGGATTGGACTGTCTGCAGATCTACCATTTCACCAGGCAGACCGTTCCAACTGTTCATAACCCTGTTGCTGAAGAAGTGCGATCCAACCATCAACCTAGATCGGGCTTTTATCAACTTATTTTCATGTCCCCTTGTTCTGGAGTCTACGGCTACTTGGAATAGACTATCTGGTCTAAGGCCAGAAAAGCCCTTCATTACCTTGAACGTTTCTGAGATCCCCTCGACGTCTCCTCCTTTCCAACGAGAAGAGATTCAGGTCACAGAGTCTCTGCTCGTAAGTCTTACCCCTCTGCCCTTCAACCATTCGCGTGGCGAGACGATGGACTTTCTCAAGGCAGGCGGCGTCCTTTTTGTAGAAGGGTGACCAAGCCTGCACGCTACCTTCTAAGTGAGGTCGTACTATAGCCATGTAAATAGGTACGAATACCTCCGGCTTCCGGTAAGACAAAGCTGATCGCAGTCTAAAGAGCTCCCCACGAGCCTTATGCGCAGCAGCGTTGCACTGCTCCGACCATTTGAAGTCACTTTTCATGATGATCCTTAGGTCTTTAACCCTACTGGCTGCCTCTACGGTGAACAGCCCTTGATCATGAGCGACAGTTAGGCTCTCTGTTGCCCTTGACAACAAATGGCTTTTTTGAGCGTTTAGAGGTAAGTCCCATTTGTATGCCCAGTTCAGGACGGTGCCTATTTCCCTGCCCAAGTCCGCCCTACCCTTAGATCCAACAATCTTCACATCATCCGCAAAAATAAAGCTGGGCGATTGAAGAGTGGATGCTAGGTCATTAATAAATAACAAGAATAGGACCGGGCCTAGGACGGATCCCTGAGGTACACCACTGGTGACGTTCACCAAACTGGAGCACTTGTCCCCCACTTTGACATAAAGCGTCCTGTGGGAGAGGAAGTCCTCCAGCCACCTATATACTGGCCCACCTATACCGAAAGTCCCCATCTTGCATAGCAAAAGACGATGATTAACGGAGTCGAACGCCTTGCTAAAGTCGAGGTAACATACCTCAACTTGCTTACCTTCGTCCAGTCGTCGAGTTACTTCATCTAAGAAGCACAGGAGATTGGTCAGGCAAGATCTATTTTTCAGGAATCCATGCTGCGCCGGGCTTAGCATGGAGTGCTGCAGTAAAAGCTGGCAGATATGGGCACGGATGATCTTCTTGAGGACTTTACAGAGAATGCTAGTTAGGCTTACCGGCCTGTAGTTCTGCACATCCGACTTAGGCCCGCTCTTATGTATTGCCACGACTGCCGCGACTTTCCAATCCTGAGGCAGCTTTCCCTGGTCCAACGTGGATCTATACAATCTGCATACCGATGGAGCTATGATATCCGCCAACGGCTTGATGATAGCTGGATGAATGCCATCTGGGCCCGCTGGCTTGTGGCTGTTTAACTCCTGTAGGTACTTACGCACGCATTCCTCTGAGAGATCTAGCTCGTTTAACTGAGAAGGATGCACCAGAGCCAGATCTACTCGTACCCCACTATCTATCCTATGTACACTACCAAAGTATTCCCTCAGGGCGTCTGCTTTGCCCTGGTCGTCAGTGACAATACCATATTCTCTAGTGGATAGCGGACCTACGGCATTTCTTGTTGAGCCTTTAGACTGTACATAGCTGTAGAACTTCTTCGGCTGTTGTCTTACAGACTGGGCCAATTTGAGCTCAAATTCCCGCTTAGAAGTTCTCAAAAGGCTTACAGTCTCGTTCCTCAGCTTCGTATAGCGGTTCCAGGCTAGCTGACTGCCGGAAGCTTTGTACTGGTTCCAAGAGCGGTTTCTACGTCTGATGGCCTTGGCCATTGCAGCCTTCCACCACATGGGTTTGCCCTCCCCACTCCTTCGTTTTAAGGGTGCGAACTCTTCCTGTAGGGCAGTCAGGGATCCCTTTATGGCCTGCCAGCGCTCCTCCACAGTAGCCTCCTCTGGCGCGTCCCAGGTCAAACCCATCGCCCTATTACCAAGCCTATCTATGTCCATACTACCGAAATTCCTAATCAGCCTTGAGGGTACCTTCGGTTGCCGCATGCATAGAACTATTTTGACACACACGTGGTCACTCTTTCCCAGCGGTGCACAATAATGCAGTCCAGCCACATCGTTGGGGAAGTTCGTTATAGCTAGATCCAGCAAGGATGGAACGCATCCAGTCCTATATCTGGTATTCTCCCTAATATGCTGATGCAACGCATTATCATCCAGCCATTCTAAGTAGGTTTGCTCCTCCGATCCCGGCACGCAGACCTCAGCCACCCAGTCGATGTGCGGAAGATTGAAGTCACCCACTATGAGGGTCTTTTGTGCGTCCTTAACTAGTTCAGTCAAAGTCCGCAGCAAACAAACGTCCTCTTCGTGGTTTGTGCTTGGTGCCCTGTAGACACAGACGACGTTAACCCTTCTGCCTGGAAGGATGATCGTGGCGCCACCTAGTCAAGATTGCGTTCAATGACGTTGGAGATCGCATGGAGAGATCCGCTAACGTGAATGCCTCCGTTGGTTCAATTTCCTCGTTAGTGTCCAGAGAGATGCGTTGCAGCCTTAATCTACCGGCAGTCATTACCTGTGTTCAGCCCGCCATGCTCACTGCCAACGACGTAGCAGATATACCGAGTTAGTGTTTGTCGGCAAACCGCTCTTCCAATAAAGTAGTGTCAGATCCACTATCGACGAAAGCCAGCGCGTTGACAACCCCAGTTGGGGTCACTACCCCCTTGGCCACTGCGCCTTAACGTGCCGGTTTACTGGCAGATCGTGACGTTGAACAAATAACGCTGGGTTTGGTACTCGTCTCGGATAATGTTACTCTCGCCTGATGCAGCAGCCGATGGTGTCTGCCCGTGCAGCCCTCGTAACCACATCGGTTCCTTGTCCTACAGGCTGCTGCTCGGTGCGTGGTGTTGAGACAAATAAAACACGCACTGCAATCCGCGCCATCCCCCACCGTTCGTCTGTTGTGGCGTTGCCGAACTTGGGGCATTCTGGTAGGCCATGGCTAGTACCACAGGATCTGCAATTGGGTTGCGCAGTAGCATCGCGTGAAATAGCATGTGTATTGGTCCAAGGTTGGTATTTTGGATGTTCCCGTGCAGGGGTTTGGGCTTGGCTAGTACTGGGCTTGTTTGCTCGGTTGCTGTCCTGGATGAGTCGGCCGAACCTGCTGTCAGCTATCTTGGTTTGCCTGTCTAGGAGTTCGGTCATGTCTTCGAAGTTAGCCTCCCTGTCGCTTCGGCTTATCCGTTCTGCTTCCTACGCCCACCGACCCTGTAGTTCGGGAGAAAGGTGACGGACCATGTTTTCCAAAGTGTGCATGGCATCTAGGTCAGCCTTGTAACCCAAATGGTCGAGGGCTATTGAGCAGTTTTGCATCTTAATCACCAGGTCGGCCATTGTGTAGACGTTGCCCTTGGTTCTCTTTGCCTCTACCATCACGCCGTCTATTAGGTTACGGGCCAATTTGAACGGTTGGCCAAACAAGCCCCTTAGAATCTTCCTTGCTCTTGTGTAGCCTTGTTCCGGGTCGAGCATGGTACACCCGTCGATAACTTCTCCTGCTCGGCCTCGACAGCAGTGAGTAAGGTAGAGAAGCCTTTGCCCAGGGTCGGTTACCTTATTTTCAACGAACGTCTCAAACTGTTTGACAAACTTGCGGTATTACTCAGCTCGCCCGTCGAAAACCGTTAGTTCCACTCTAGGCAAATCGATCGATGGCGGTTTGTAGTCGGCGACCGGCGTGGGGTTCCCTATCTTATTGCACCCTGATCTATCGGAAGTGTCGAAGTCGCTGGTCTCGTGCGCGCAGCTCTTTCTGTGTACACTTCTTTGCTTCCTGTGCCTGTAGTCTAGCCGATAGTAACTGTTGTTCTAGGTCTAGTATTCTCAGCCTATATAAATCAACATCCTTACGATCAACATTGCTCTCATTAACACATGAACTAGCACTGACAGGACTAGGCGATCCGGCATTAACTAAAGAATCAAATGTACTAAAAACCTCCCCAGAGACTTGCCGTGATACTTCCTGTCCGGATTCTAATGTTTTCGATCCTTTTCTTGGCATTTTGTGTGTTTTTCCTCGTCCCAAATTGATCTATTGAGTATTGTAACGAACGTTTGAGCAATGCGTAGCCAAACTCGCAACGGATCCCGAAATCAAAAGACGATTATCCGTGATATTCTACGATACTAGATTATTACATGAACAATGACATCAAAAAAATGCAAACCTCAATAATATGGTCACAAGGACTCAACACCGAGAAACCGAATAGCAGCGTGTGAGCAAACAGCACGTGCGCCACGCAGGTCCTGAACAAGGATGTGCCAAATTAGCGCTCTGGGCGCGAACAAAGAAACAATTGGTTCATAGAAACAACCAGTTCGTAAAGAAAAGTCGATGGTGTAGGCAAATGAGTGATGTTAGGAAAAACACTGAATCGCGAGGGAAAAAGGGGGATTTTCCACGGCCGGCTGTTACACCGAGCACTTTGTTTCAGTCAGTCCTAAACAGTGAGGTTACTCTGTTAACGGAAAACTTGTGATCAGTCTCTCTGCCGAAATACATGCTCAAGCTTTCGTCGTCACTCACTGGGAGCTTTCACTCCCCGGGCCAGCGTTTCGTTTCATCAACTGCAATTTGCAGGTTTTCAACGCTTGAACTCCTGGGGTTACGTCGTCGGTGTACGTGGTGCACAGTACAGGCGTGGAAATCCTCTTTAGCCGTTGTCGCATACTTGTATTATTGAGGATATGCTCTTTATTTTATTGATCCTCGAACAGGCACAACATGCATCAATCACTACACTTCAGCATTTGTTCATATTTTGCTCACGTGAAGTGGCATAATTTTGATTCGAGCTTGGACTGCCGTGACGGTGGTACCTGACATTGGCTTTTGTTGAACTCTGGTTCTCGTTGTTAGACATTGTGGCCGTACAGTTGAGGTTTGTACATATTTAAATGTATATAACTTGGTAATCCAGTGCCGTAGAAACTGCGAATCAATCTTGTTCTGGTTTTGGGATTTGTTTTGAATTTGCTACGCGCTACTGACGGTCGGAATAACCAATAAACTTGACAATGTTCGCAGGATGGGCTGTCAGAAGATCGTTTATGTAGATCAAGAAAAGAGTAGGACATAAGACCGACCTTTGAGGGACCCCGGTTGGCGCTGGGTAGATCTGAGACAAAACACTTCCCACCTTAACCTCAAAGGTGCCGTTGGTAAGGAAGCTGCGTAATATGGCCATCATGGGGCCTGTAATCCCATGTGTTTGCAGCTTATAAAGAAGAGAGGCATGAGGGAACTTTTCGAAGGCCCTAGCAAAATCGGTGGGTAAGCGTGTGAGAGCTGGCCGTCATCGTAGGCTTTCGTCAGACTGTCCATGACAATAAGCATATCGGTGACGCATGATCTATCAGAACGAAACCCTTTGCTAAGACGGGGAGAAGACCCTATTTGTGTGCAGATGGGAAGGAACCGCACACTTAAGAGTTCGCTCGAAAATGTGCTGGTGATGCTAGTTGGACTTATGGGTCCGTAACTGGAAGCAAGATGTCTACTACCCTTCTTACGCATGGGCCCAATGATTTCTTTTTTCCAGCTACTTGGGAAAACTCCATTGTCAGCACATCGCTGAAAAGTACTAACATTCGGTCCCTGTTTCGAAAGATATCTTTCCTAAAGAATGTCCTCAACTCTCGGATTAACGAGAACACCTGTGTGACCTGTATCCAAGAACCTTGGCTAAGTGATAGTACTGAAGACGAACTCATTTTCCTTGAGAACTTTGAGTGCTTTCGTCAAGACAGAAAACACCGCAAGAAGAAGGCAGGTAGTGGTTTGATTACTCACATAAATTCTGAGTGGTCTGGAAAGTCTGAAGTTATTTTTACTTCCTCCTGTAATGGCGTTGATTGCGTGGTTGTTAAACGTCACCCTAAATTCTCATCTTTTCCAGGCACAGTGATCAGTAAATTGTATATGGCTCGCTTCTCTTCTCAAAGGGACATTGGCCTGTTCTTGGAAGCTTTTATACCCGTTTTGATTACATTACTGCCTGACTGTCTATCCATGGTTGGTAGTGAGTTCAGTCATGCACCTACGTACCCTTGATTTGTTTTTGGTTTAAGTGACCCCTGTCATATTCCAACTTGAGGTAAAGCTGTTTTGGATAGAATTATCAGAGACCATCCCGATCTTTTCCACTAAAGACTGAAAGCTCCTGTTTCAACGGGTGATCACGCTTTCATCATTACCGTAACAACCGGTTGTGGAAAATCCCCCTTTTTCCCTCGCGATTCAGTGTTTTTCCTAACATCACTCATTTGCCTACACCATCGACTTTTCTTTACGAACTGGTTGTTTCTATGAACCAATTGTTTCTTTGTTCGCGCCCAGAGCGCTACTTTGGCACATCCTTGTTCAGGACCTGCGTGACGCACGTGCTGTTTGCTCACACGCTGCTATTCGGTTTCTCGGTGTTGAGTCCTTGTGACCATATTATTGAGGTTTGCATTTTTTTGATGTCATTGTTCATGTAATAATCTAGTATCGTAGAATATCACGGATAATCGTCTTTTGATTTCGGGATCCGTTGCGAGTTTGGCTACGCATTGCTCAAACGTTCGTTACAATACTCAATAGATCAATTTGGGACGAGGAAAAACACACAAAATGCCAAGAAAAGGATCGAAAACATTAGAATCCGGACAGGAAGTATCACGGCAAGTCTCTGGGGAGGTTTTTAGTACATTTGATTCTTTAGTTAATGCCGGATCGCCTAGTCCTGTCAGTGCTAGTTCATGTGTTAATGAGAGCAATGTTGATCGTAAGGATGTTGATTTATATAGGCTGAGAATACTAGACCTAGAACAACAGTTACTATCGGCTAGACTACAGGCACAGGAAGCAAAGAAGTGTACACAGAAAGAGCTGCGCGCACGAGACCAGCGACTTCGACACTTCCGATAGATCAGGGTGCAATAAGATAGGGAACCCCACGCCGGTCGCCGACTACAAACCGCCATCGATCGATTTGCCTAGAGTGGAACTAACGGTTTTCGACGGGCGAGCTGAGTAATACCGCAAGTTTGTCAAACAGTTTGAGACGTTCGTTGAAAATAAGGTAACCGACCCTGGGCAAAGGCTTCTCTACCTTACTCACTGCTGTCGAGGCCGAGCAGGAGAAGTTATCGACGGGTGTACCATGCTCGACCCGGAACAAGGCTACACAAGAGCAAGGAAGATTCTAAGGGGCTTGTTTGGCCAACCGTTCAAATTGGCCCGTAACCTAATAGACGGCGTGATGGTAGAGGCAAAGAGAACCAAGGGCAACGTCTACACAATGGCCGACCTGGTGATTAAGATGCAAAACTGCTCAATAGCCCTCGACCATTTGGGTTACAAGGCTGACCTAGATGCCATGCACACTTTGGAAAACATGGTCCGTCACCTTTCTCCCGAACTACAGGGTCGGTGGGCGTAGGAAGCAGAACGGATAAGCCGAAGCGACAGGGAGGCTAACTTCGAAGACATGACCGAACTCCTAGACAGGCAAACCAAGATAGCTGACAGCAGGTTCGGCCGACTCATCCAGGACAGCAACCGAGCAAACAAGCCCAGTACTAGCCAAGCCCAAACCCCTGCACGGGAACATCCAAAATACCAACCTTGGACCAATACACATGCTATTTCACGCGATGCTACTGCGCAACCCAATTGCAGATCCTGTGGTACTAGCCATGGCCTACCAGAATGCCCCAAGTTCGGCAACGCCACAACAGACGAACGGTGGGGGATGGCGCGGATTGCAGTGCGTGTTTTATTTGTCTCAACACCACGCACCGAGCAGCAGCCTGTAGGACAAGGAACCGATGTGGTTACGAGGGCTGCACGGGCAGACACCATCGGCTGCTGCATCAGGCGAGAGTAACATTATCCGAGACGAGTACCAAACCCAGCGTTATTTGTTCAACGTCACGATCTGCCAGTAAACCGGCACGTTAAGGCGCAGTGGCCAAGGGGGTAGTGACCCCAACAGGAACGGCCAAAGCTTTGGCCTTCATAGATAGTAGCTCGAATACCACGCTGATATCGAAGGAGTTCGCAGAGAGATATGGGATTAGATGGAATAAATCCTCATTATCAGTAAGCACAGCACGTTTCGCAGAAGTCAACCGGTCGACCAAACTGCGCCTTCAACTTGCTTCCTTAGTCGGCAACGATAGAGCAGAAACCCTAGAAGCATTCAAAATGAAAGACCTGTCGAAGAGAGCACCTCAGTCAGTGCAATGGATTCTGACTCAGTGGCCGCATCTAGATGGGATTACGATCGAGGAGTGGCAGGGTAACGAAATTGACCTGCTGATCGGCTTCGATATACCGGAAGCGCATTGGGTCCTGGATCAAAGGATAGGAAGCCGCAAAGCACCCTATGGAGTACGCACTATATTCGGTTGGACTTTATATGGTAGTACGGACGGCAGATGCGGCAAACAAATCAAATGCATCTCGGTGGAAACGACGAACATCGAACAGGCATTCCAACAATGGTATAACACCGAATTTGCCGACCTGGCCATAGACAGAGATGCCCCATCACGGGAGGATAGGTTGGCTTTGGAAATGGTGGCCGAGAACGTCAAGTACGCAAAGGGTCGTTTCGAGGTTCCTATCCCGTGGAGATCCAACAAGAAACCCATGCCAAACTGCCGAGAAATTGCTTTGAAAAGATTAGGCTTCCTCAAAACCAGGCTGCTCCGGGAACCACAATCAAAAATTGAATACACGCGAGCCATGCAACATAACATCAACTTGGGTTATATAGAGGGAGTGGATACAACGGTGATCAGCGCAAATTTGAGGTGGTACTTACCTCATCATCCGGTCGTGAACCCAAAAGACCCGGGGAAGGTCAGAGTGGTTTTCGACTGTGCCGCGAAATGTCAGGGTGTGTCACTCAACGATCATATACTACAGGGCCCAGACTGGACAACACCACTAATCGGGGTTTTATGTCGTTTTCGGCTAGGAAAAGTAGCCGTCTCAGCGGACATACGTGAAATGTTTCTACAAGTGTAGATGCCCGTTAAAGATAGGGAAGCGTTCCGTCTCCTCTGGTCGCCTGAGAACGACACAAATCGCGCACCTGACAAGTACAGGCTGACCGTGCACTCCTATGGGACGGTTTCATCCCCCTTTTGTGCTAACTTTGCCCTCCATGAAACCCGCAAGCGTATCGGCGGCACCAGCAGCTTGTTAGAAATAGCAATGTTCTATTTCTACGTGGACGATTTCCTGTGCTCCTTTGAAGATGCAAATGCTACTTTTCTTTATATTACCGAATTGATTGCCACTCTAAAGGCCGGAGGATTCAACCTCGCTAAATGGACTTCGAACAACCAAGAGGTGCTCAATGTTATCCCAAAGTCCGAGAAAATGGAGTGTACGAGAGAGCTTTTAAGATCCTCTTCACAAACGGAGCGCACGCTTGGACTTCAATGGAAACCCGGAGGTGACGAATTCATTTTCACTCTAGATCTACCCGGACGACCAGTCACGCGGCGAGGGATCCTATCATCAGTCTCAAACCCCTATGATCCCCTAGGTTTTGCTTCGCCATGGTTGTTACCGGGAAAGTGCTTTCTGCAATCGCTGTGCCAAAGAGGGACGGGTTGGGACGAACCTTTCCAGGTTGACGGCGATAAGCGATGGCGCGACTGGCTGCACAGCCTGGAGCAACTTGGGGAGATAAAAATGCAAGGAGGCTTAAAAGGTATCAAGTGCACAAACGATGCCCAACTCCACTTATTTTCTGATCCATCAGAAATAGGCTACGGGATAGTTGCTTACGGCTGCTGGGTTGACGCAAATGGTGGGCGGCACATTCAGATATTATTCGCAAAGGCGAGAGTTGCTCCACTGAAAACGGTGTCCATTCCAAGGCTGGAACTGACGGCAGCAGTACTGGCCGTGAAAGCCGCGACGCTTGTTAGGAGATGCTTCGACCGGATAAACTGCGAAACAAACTTTTGGACGGACTCAGCCACGGTACTTCATTACATAAACAACACTACCACTCGTTTTAACACTTTCGTGGCCAACAGGCTCACTATAATCCACGACTTGACTAAAACCGATCAATGGCACTATGTACAATCCGGCGGTAACCCGACCGACTTCTGCTCAAGGGGCCTGAAAACACCAGAGGGGCTACGGATGTGGACAATGGGACCGGACTTCCTAACTGCAGTTAAAGATATGTGGCCAACGCTATTATTACCTAGGTCTGACGATGGCGATATCGAGACCAAAAGACTGATACTGGCTACAAACTTCTTGGGAAGCGTAAGCCTGATAGAGAAACTGTGCCAATTTCCCAACTGGACAAAAATGTTAAGAGCCGTGGTCTGGTGGACACGATACAAAGTACTTTTATTGGTTATGAAAGGCGCAAGACCACAAAACACATTAAACGTGGGGACGATATTACCGGGCGAGCTGAATCAAGCCGAACTCGACGTTCTACACCTACTACAACTAGACGCTTTCCCGTTCGAGGCCCACGAGCTAGCCAGGATAGATGATGACATCAAAGGAAGCAAGCTGTTGCACAGCAGTATCCGAAGAACAAACCCCATGCAAACCAACGAACTACTGAGAGTTGGAGGGCGGCTGACGAATTCAAATCTGGAGTACGAAACAAAACACCCCATAATAGCCCCTGGTGACCATTGCATAACGAGATGCCTGATAAACCATGTACATCGAGAAGATGGACAAGCAGGTTTGAACCACTCATTGAACAATATACGTCGACGATTCTAGGTGACAAAGGGACCGGCGACGGTCAAGCGAGACAAGGGCAACTACATCACTTGTTGTCGCACGAGGGCGGTAGCAAGCCAGAAGTTGGTGGTCCCCCTTCCAGCCGTGAAAGTTCAACCGAGACGGTGCCCGTTCGTGGAAATCGGCATAGACTGCTTTGGCCCGTTACTCCTACGACATCAGAGGAGCACCCAGAAGAGGTATGACTGCCTGATAACATGCCTATAATCCAGAGCAGTTCACCTCGAAGTAGTGCATAACATGACAACCGATTCATTCCTAATGGCCCTTCAAAGGTTTACCGCGAGGCGGGGCGTCCCAAAGAATATATACTCCGACAATGGCTCGAACTTCGTTGGGGCTCATAAGGAGTTAGAGAAGTAATGGAGTCGCTTGGACACCGCCACAATACGGAACCAGACCGTAGCAAGAGGGATAGAATGGCACTTCAACCCACTTTATGCCAGTCATCGTGGTGGCGTTTGGGAAGGGCTGATACGATCAACTAGGAAAATACTCACAGCCCTGACCTCACAACAAACCCTCGACGACGAGACGCTGACTACTTTACTAACAGAAGTAGAACGCATATTGAACAATGGACCCCTGGTGCCGATCGTCCCAGACCCGGAAGGTAAACCGGCACTCACCCCCAGCGACCTATTATTACTCGGGTTAAAAGCAGGAGTAACCACCCCGAAAACCCTGCGTGGGACGTACGTTGTTGAATGGAAACAGGTGAACCACCTAGGACAGGCTTTCTGGAAACGATGGAATAGGGAGTATCTACCGATACTGCAGCTTCGGCAAATGTGGATCTACAAAGAGAGGTCGTTCGGACGTGGTGACGTGGTCATCCTCGCGGAAAGCCACTTACATAAAGACGATTGGTCGGTTGGAGTGATCAAGGATTCTCGTACAGAAATCGATGGTCTCGTGCGCGCGGTGGTGGTGAGGACGAACAAGGGAGACGCATTGCAAGATATACGTAAATTGTCTACTTGAACGTGACAGCGACGCGGGCGAGGCCGACGCTAACGACCAAACTATACCCATGTCTGCTGATATCAGATGAAGCCGAATTCATTTATTTATCCCTCATGTATTCCCCGGTAGGACTCAAACCCCCACAACATCTTTGAAGTATATTGTGTTTAATTTCATACAGCCTTCACGATGAAATATGGAGGTAATTGTCCAAACTTTAGCTCATCACACGACACGACACTGCATGTAGAAGTAACGGGGCTTAGGTCACGCACACACGCCTACATTTCACTAGTTTTTGCCGCACAGCCTTTTGTCGACATTGCAGAAAGTCCTCCTTTGATGTGCAGTCATACCTGTGATTCCACTGTACACCACGGCACTTACACATACACACACAATCACTCAAGTAAATACATCCAGGACAGGACGGTCCTTTACGAAGACAACATCTGTGTGGCCCCTTCAAGCTCGCCATCGGTCATTTGGTCTTGTGGAAGATGTAGACTAGCCTCACTCCTATGTAGCCAAAGGGTTAGGTGCGACCAGTAGTAGAACGTTGACGACGAGCATTAGGCGCACGAACTGACAGCAGGGCCTAGGTAGGTAGAAAAATCAGTACCTTTATACCGAACCTTTGACTCTGCTAAAGATCCAGGAGGATTTTGGTGGGTGATGTAACAGCCGGTTGTGGAAAATCCCCCTTTTTCCCTCGCGATTCAGTGTTTTTCCTAACATCACTCATTTGCCTACACCATCGACTTTTCTTTACGAACTGGTTGTTTCTATGAACCAATTGTTTCTTTGTTCGCGCCCAGAGCGCTACTTTGGCACATCCTTGTTCAGGACCTGCGTGACGCACGTGCTGTTTGCTCACACGCTGCTATTCGGTTTCTCGGTGTTGAGTCCTTGTGACCATATTATTGAGGTTTGCATTTTTTTGATGTCATTGTTCATGTAATAATCTAGTATCGTAGAATATCACGGATAATCGTCTTTTGATTTCGGGATCCGTTGCGAGTTTGGCTACGCATTGCTCAAACGTTCGTTGCAATCATCAAACCCAAAGATTATTCACTTTCAGCGCATTGTTTACTCCTCTGGACAAAACAACTAAAGATAACCCTTAAAAATATGTCATCCACCAATATTATTTTTCTTCAGAGATTCCTTCCCATTGTTACACAGTGGTTTCCCTTCTATTTCTCTCTTTGCCCGCTAGACTTGTTTAAGAAGATACCGAGAGAAAGAGAGAGGTAATTTGTTTATGTTGTCTTATGGAGACTGTGTGTTTTAACAGTAACAAATGATACTGCATTGCTGAAATCTATGAGAAGGCAAAAAACGTGCAGATAAACTACATGACCGGGCTTCGACGAAACGACACTCCATCCTGATCAATCAACAGATTCGACGTCTGAAAAAGAAATTTGCCCACTAGTTCTTTTGTACTACCAGGAGCTAATTTCTCTGGCGAGGAATCCGGTTTCTATGTGAAAAACGGGCCCGATCAAAAAACTGGGACATAGATGCCGACAGCCTGAACGACACTTTCGTCCATCCTTCCTGGGATACCCTGCTTTCTTATTTTCCTTCTGTCCCCTTAGATATATAGCCATTTTCATCGGAAGTAGTCCCTAAGCTTCTTCAAATCTCAAAAACAGCTTCTGCTATGGGTCCAGACGGTGAACCTTCAAAAATCCCAAAATTTCGAGTACTTCAGCTATCCCATGGGCAACAAACTTTTGAGGCTTGTAAAGGTTATTCCGACTGCGAGCAACGCATAGTCAATTCAAAACAAATCCCAAAACCAGAACAAGATTGATTCGCAGTTTCTACGGCACTGAATTACCAAGTTATATACATTTAAATATGTACAAACCTCAACTGTACGGCCACAATGTCTAACAACGAGAACCAGAGTTCAACAAAGGCCAATGTCAGGTACCACCGTCACGGCAGTCCAAGCTCGAATCAAAATTATGCCACTTCACGTGAGCAAAATATGAACAAATGCTGAAGTGTAGTGATTGATGCATGTTGTGCCTGTTCGAGGATCAATAAAATAAAGAGCATATCCTCAATAATACAAGTATGCGACAACGGCTATGGAGGGTTTCCATACATATACTTTACAAAGCTGACGCCATTCTTGCTTACTGGAAACGTTTGACAGTATTTCCTACTCCCACACAACCTACTTTCAAAATTTTGTCAAAGCGCTTTCGCCCCATCGCCATCACTTCTTTCGCGCTCATTTGACCGAACTTGCTACCGAAAGTCCATTGCGTTCCTTTATTTCTGCTCCATGTGACCCTTATCAGTTTGCGTGTAAACCCACCAGATGCTCTCTGGATGCCGTAACTCCAGTTTACCACTTCATTTCAAACAACTTAAATCGTTCCATGAATCCGGTTCGACGTATTTTCTCGACAATTCTTCCGCATTTGATTTGGTTTCCGTCCTATACCTTTTGAGGAACTGGAATACTTTTCCTGTCACACCCATTTACTCTCTTGGATGAAACAATACTTTCAAACTAAACTTAATATACCAGAGTTGGTTCAAGTTCATCGAGTCATCTTGTTGACAACTGAGGCGTTCTTCAGGTTGCCGTGCTTCATCATTTCTCTGCGCCATATATTGGCAACTTGACCACTGGACCACCTGCATAACATTTTTAATACGCCGATGACACCGCGCTCTACCAGTCTATCCCCAACCAAAAGACAGTTACTCTTCTTCCCAGAAATTATACAATACTCAGGATTTTTCATCCCATTCTGAACTACATCTCAACACTTCCAAATGTTTTAAGTTTACTTGTTCCTTTTATCGTCCCCCTTACCTCTAAGATTAATCAGCCATCAGCAGTTTCTCCAGTTCTAGAGCCGACCCGGTCAAATACTTAGGCGTCACGATCAGCACCAACTTCCAGTGGTTTTCTAGCATTCTTTATGGACAAATACTGCGTAGACTGTCTTTTCGAATTCGTAGGCCAAGGCTGTTTGGTGCCTCAAAACCCGTCACTTTTTCTTTTGCCCACCAATCTGTTCTGCCGATCTTGTTCCACTGTTCTCCCGTAATCTATCCTGGCATACTTAAAAAAGATTTCATCATTCTAGGCTGCTGTCTAGCTACTACCAGTTGTGTCTCTTTGATCTCCGTTGGATATCGTATCTACAAAATTTTGTGACTTGCATATTGTGGCCTGTGAAAAATTCACCGAGAGGATTCTTGCTGACCCCGATTATCCCCTATACCATGACTTATCTGCATGCCTTTTACATCCTCCACACGTTCCGAATTAAGACTTATCCCCTCTCCCACAAATATCTGTCACAACTCCGCAGTGCCTTGCTTAGCAGGTGTACTAGTCAACAAGTTGAAAGCCACAGAGGGACTTCGCATAAGCCTCGGTGGCTGAACTAGTTTTATTTTTAAATTACCTATTTTAATGCGTTTTTCAAAATGTCGTTCATCAGCTTGCCTTCGCTGGGTTGAAATATGAGTTTTTCTTCTTCTCTCTTCTCATCTACTAAACACTTTTTCCCTTGCTTCCTTCACCCTTCACAAACTGTTGTTCTTCCCCTCTCTTGATTTGCTTTTCCTGTTTCCCATATCATTTAACTGGTCTTTAACATCACTTTCTGATTCTTTCCTCGGTAATTTTTTCCTCCCACTGCACTTCATTTCACCCTTCTCCCATTCATTCTCCTTTCATTTTATTTTTCTTCTAACTATGCCTCTGGCCAACCAAAGCCTACTGCACCGAACCTATTTTTTGTCCCCTCTCTTTTTGGCCTGTTCAGGTGGGTTGCACCACAAGTGGGAAGGATGGTGTTCAGCTGCCTTACTCCTTTGGGTTCGAAACTGAATGAGTGGTGAGTGTCTACGATGTTCTCTGGTGTCCATTCCAACTAGTTCCCTGCCTCATGTGCAGCATACGACTGCATGTTATCGGTCTGAGAAAGATTAGATAGGAAACATAAAAAACCTTGAACCTTCACCCCAACATTATACCCTGCTCGAACAACACCCGACTGTCAAACAGGCTGCGAACGAAACTCAATCATGTCAGCATCACCACCCCAACGCCGTACGGGTGACATTATCCCAAATCCTGTAGTTGGAGTTCCGTACGGGGGACCTGGGCTCTGCTCGGCTATGTGCTTGTCCAGTTGCCTTTTGAACGACGGCTTGCAATTCGCTTCAACAACGGGCTCTGGTGGTCAGTTCCATAGGCGGCACACGCGTGTTAGGAAATAAAGTTCCCTGACCCTTGGGTGCGGAAGTCGCACCTCCAGCTTTAGGGAGTGACCACGCAAAGGTGAAGTCGGCACTAATGCGAGCAGGTAACGATTGTAGTATCCCCCGGAACACAGGACGTCCCTCAAAATCCACTGTCGTCCGGATCGTTACCACACCTGACCTACTGGGACTTTGTGTGGTTCTCCGCCACTCCAAGTCTCAAGGTCTGGTTGCCAGCTATTCTCAGCAGCGCAGCGGGCCTTCGTGGCTATAGGGTAACACGCCACTTCAACCGCACTCTTGCGCAAGCGCGTATCAGAAGAAACCAAGAATGACGTTTCCTCTACTCCTTCGGTATTCTATACTATAAAGACTGAGACAGCGTAGTCTGTCGGGGTATGTCATGCTGGATGGCCCCCGCGAGCTCTTTGCGGCTTTCCGCTGAACCCTCTCGGTGGTGTTGGTGTCTCGTCAGAGTGCTGGTCGACACTCCTGGAGGCTTATCTCCAAATGCGGTATGACCGGTGTAGTGAAAAAATTTTAAGAATATCTCAGGCATTAACCTTCCTCGGAGTCCGCTGAGTTGGTTAGGTTTGAACAGTTTTCTGCAAGCCAAGATTTTGCTGTTTTTGGCCAGAGACAGATCATCTGTAGTGGTCGTGCCAAGATCTCTCTACTGTGCAACCCGCTGCAGCACGCTACCTCCTTTAGAGTACTAGTTCGTCCGATGCCCCTTACATGCATAACCTTGCATTTTGCCGAATTAAACTGCCAGTCATTGCAGATTGGCCATTGGGACAGACTGTCAAGATCAGCTTGCAAAGCATCTCTTTCCATTCCTTTTCGAACCTCTCGACAGGCCTATACGTCGTCAGCGTGCAGTGAGATATTACGCTGCTTCCTAGGGAGGAGATCGTTTACAAAGACCGTGAGTTACCTGGGTCTGAGCATAGACCTCTGAGGTACTCCGCTCGGTGCTCGAAGGCTACTGGATTCCATTCCATCCACTCTGATCCTGAGTATTCGGTCGATCAGGTAGGCGGACAGCCAAACAACCAGGGACTCGGATAAACCAAATCTTGCAAGTTTCTCTAGAAGGACTGGGTGGCATACCCGATCAAAAGCCTCGAAGAAATCTAGGAGTACGATGTTCATTTGGGCTCCTTTGTCAAGTGCTCCGATGTACCACTCCATTGTTTCCATTAGGTTGGCTTGGTAAGATCCACGGCATCGGAAGCCCAGCTAACCTTGGGGGTTATAGTGAGCACTGCCATGCGAAATTAACTTTGCGGTTCTGCCCTGTTCCCTGCTTTGAAGATCGGTGGCAACGCATGGGCTTTCCAATCATCAAGTACCTTCCCCATTCTCATAGAATGGCTGAAAGGGTATGAGAGTGGGGGAGCTAATGGCTCCGCAGACTGTCTCAGTCGTAGTGGTGGAATTTCATCAAGCCTTGGCGATTTTCAGGACTGTAAGCTACTGAGCTTACGTTCAACTTGTGTGGGTGAAAATCTCGATGCTGCATCTAATGGTATACATCGACTCGTCGTGGATAAGTCACTGCTACTTGCTTGGTTTGGCAGTTCCGGGGTAAAAAGTGAGTAATAGTATGAGCCAAGGCATTGGCGGCCTCTGTTGTATTCCCTCAGTGTTCTATCCGTTCGCTGCTCATGTTATTCCAGGCCTAGCCTGCGTCACTCTAGATATGCGGCTATAGAAGCCTCTAGGGTCCGTGGCTACCTCCTGTAGGGGACGTCTCTGATATCCAGAAGTACTGTGAGAGCGTTGCGCTCTACAGAGATTCTGGATGTGTCATTCTGGTTTTTGTACAATTCCTCATCTATTTACCGATCCATGTATGTCTCGCTCCTTTAATTTCTCACCTTCATTTCTGTCTCCCACTCTATAGCATTAGAATAGGCATTAGCTCCACACTTCTTGATATCCTTTTGCTTACCTTGCCTCTTTTCCATACCAGGTCCCGCCACATATACTTCTATCATCAATACTGCGATTTTCAACCGGGAAATCCAGTCTCATTTATCCCACTTGGCGTGGCTCACTAGATGAACTCAGCATCCAGTTATGACGTCACCAACTCTGCCCCCACCCTTTCCCCAGCTAAGTTTCTTCCGTAATTTCATGCAGAACTTAGTCTTTTCTTCTGCCGAATGACTATTCTAGGTGAAATAATAACCTCCCCATCGAATTTTTTTAGCCTCTACTTATGCATTTCCTTTTTTAGTCTCACTTTCTATGGTCTCAATTTGTCTTGGGGATCCGCTGCATTTATGAGCCCGTACTTCACTTTTGTTCTTCTTTCCGTTAACCGTTGGGCTATGCCCAGACGGCGTTTCTTTATCTCACTTCCCTTTCCAGTGATTCTCAACGCCGGTCAACCACCTCGGGTGCTACACTGACCACCTTTCTGGCTGGTGCACCCAGATGATAATGCTTTATGGTCGTCTGTCGATCGCTGTTCCCGTTGGCTCTGTTGTCCAAGTTCCCACAACCTGTTCAGTTGTACCTGGACCAAATACCCTTATCGTGGTTGCTCAGCCCTCTGTACAACCATCAAAGGGAGCTCGCGACAATCTCAACGGCGCGGGGCGCGGTCAGATCCCCCGCTTTGGCCGGCGCACATCGGGCGTGCAGGCAGCTTGCAACGATGTGCGAGCGCAATTAGGCTGGTGGATCACACCTCCTGTGTTCACTTCACGAAGTGTTTTTCAGGTTTGGTGTCCAGCACACGGTCAACCCCACCCACTAGCACCGGCTGCGGACTGCAGACTCCAACTCTCCCCGCTCTACAGCACTAGTCACTGTCATTCCCGGACAGCATGCACCTACCATTCTTCCGCCGAGTTTCACTCGTCTATTGTTCTTGTCAGCACCCTTAGCACTTCCCTTTCGTGTCGTTCTACCTCTGTATGTACACCCACCCATTCTGTTTTTGTTCCTATCGTATTTCACAGTGACAACCCTCACTGCATGATGTCACTGTCTACCTATCCATTTTACTCTGCCCAAGCCCGAAATATGTTCCTTTCCACTCATTTCACCCCTGTCAGCCCCTAATCAACATTCACTCGGTACACCACATGCTCATAAACTCGTTGATCGCATACCTCAACTGCCACGTTTTTGAGATATCCTTTTTTGTCCATATTATATCTCCCTCAGTTACACACCAGACGCATACGTAACCATTACCGATCACACTATAAGAACTCGCAGTTCCAACCTTTGCATATTTTAGGACCAAATGTATTATCTTTTTACCACCTCCATATTTTCCGTAATTCTTCCGGGAATCTTCCTGTTAGACTGTGAAGCGATCAGCAACTTCTGGCCCAATCCTTTGGAGCAATGGCCTGTAAGCACGCAACTCTTCAGTTCCATTCTCCTAACTCCGAAGCATAACCACTTTTCGTGTATTTTTGTTCCATCACGAACCTTCCCGTCCGGATTCTCTTCCTCTTCTTGGTCTTTATCCCGTGTCATCTGCAGTTAAAAGATCTGAGTCATCATCTCTTACCTGGTTTTCTTTGGTCAACACTCTCGTCTGCCTCGTACATTGCTCGCCACATGCATCTTCATAGTGCATTTCAGGCTGCGCTGCTTTTCCGCGTTCCCCTCAGTGTAATGTCATCGTATCGTCATCATTTTGACCTACAGTTTCGAACCATGCGATCTGCCATTACCTGATCTTTCTGATCCTCCACTCCCTTATTTCGCTTCTATGTTATTCGCTGTTACAGCTGATACATTTTATTACCACATTTATTTTAACCTCCAAGTTACCCTTCCCCAGTGATCTTTTACGCCTCTTCAACCACCCCGTACTTACATTCTGCAGCCATTTTTGCGGCCCTCTTCTTCTTGCATAATGTACGTCCATTTATTACCACTTCACCCATGTTCGACATTCACCACAGGCCACACCTCCAATTATCAGACTGTTAGATTCACTCTTACCTGTATTCATCGATCCTTTTCTTCATATCCCCACGTTTATCAACTTCTGCTTACAGCCATTACTTCTGGGCCTCCAAAGTTGGTTCTCTTTTGCTGCTGGTCTCCCGTGTTCGCCCATCATGAACAAATTCATCAGGGTTCATCCAAGGTAATTCCGTACCACATGAGCCAACCCCACCTGTCTCGTCCAAGAACTGCTACTTCCGTGTCACATCTCTTCACTACCATTTGCTCCCGCTATGATATATGTAAACATATGTTTACATATATATTTATGTATCCACACGTTTTCTCTGCCTCCTTCAGTTCTTCGCCGGCCAGTTCTTTGCCATCATGCCACCGCCCCTCATGATATGCTTCCATTTTTTCTATATCTGCACCTCACAATTACTGTATCTTGATCCCTCCGTGACATTGGTGCCATCTGACTCACACTTTATGTCTTGCATGGCCAGCTCGCTGTTTTAAAATTGACACCGTCCGTTTATTACAATAAGGCTTAGTTCATGGCCACCTAGTCCCCAGCCATGCGACTCAATTTTTATTCTTTTCTTCCCTTCTTTCTTCCCTTTTTCTTCATCATTTCTCGTAACGATAGTTTCTCATGCCGGTTTTCAGTCCTGTAAAACTCCCAGGCTCCGTTCTCACCCAGTTGGCCCGGCCAGCTGCTCCATCTGATCGTGACCTTCAAATTCACCGGGCCCATATTCGAGTCCATCCCCGTGTTCGTTTAATCTCCCTACATTACTCCTTGGTGTGCATGTATTTATCTCCCTCTCATATCTCCCCTATTTCTTCCTACCCCCAATTTTGTTACGTATTTTTAACTTTTTCATGAATTTTGTCTGTCATTTTTTCGGTTGTAGAATTTTGATCATGCATAAGGCATGCTTCGGGCCTCTCCGAAATAAACTATTATTATTACTATTCGGTATAGTCCTGAGAGTTCTGTGTTAACCTATACCTATCCCATTCCACTCCCCTCCTCTCCCGGATTTCAGGCGTGCGGCGGCGCATTATCGGCCTAGGTCTCAGGTCCTAACTCGTGTTCACGACAGAAACCTCTGAATAGCTTCAGTTAGAATTCTTCTCACGCTGTTCTTATGTGCTTTTACATAGGACTGGTCCTGAGACTGCCGAGTCACGGTTAGAAATTGCTTCACCGCGGGGAGACTTCAGTGGGTGTCGCCTTCACCACTCGGCAAAGTAGTAGTGCTCACCAATTGGACCTGACGAACCTATGATCCCTAAGCCCCAATGGATCGTAAACAGTTGGCTAGCCAACCATATGTTGGTGAGTACACAATCCAGCGCTAGTAGAGCAGAGGTAGCTCTCCATCATCTAGGTTTCTTCACATCCTCAATCCGGCTTAGGATGTTTATTGTGTCAAAAATTGCCGAATTTATGGACCCGTGATCAAGGTAGAAGCTATTAGAGAGTTTAAAAGAAAAAGCTTTACCAGGTAAGCCAGTAACCAATTTGAAAGTGCCAGGCCGGACCGAACAAACAATAGTCAGTAAATTATCGGATCGCCCATGACGCAACCCTTTTTTCTGATCGAACAGTCATCCACGGTACAACAAAAATTGGGTTAATGGATCAATAATCAATCCAGCAAAATATTCTTGTCAACCCAATCGGCCCAACAGGGTCTGATCTTAACTGAACGCCCGAGTTTGGGAATGTTCCAACTTTGCTTTACATACCGCATAGTAATTTCTGTGGAGGACACATTTTTGACGACTCCAATTGTTGTCTTCTGATCTAGTATAGCGGACTGGAGTGATCGGACTTGCAAGTGGAGGACAAGTGAGCGGGTTTCCCCGATGGTCATAGCACAGTAACTGGCAAAGAGTCTTGCGTCTCGATGGCTTTCATTGATCCAGACTTGAAGACGCTACAGTCTCAACTCAAACTGATGGAGACTTTGACTGCCCGACTTGAGAAGGTGGGCCCAACTCCAGCCACAACAGGTAGTGATCCGGACACGGTTCTTAGGGGCGTGACAGAGTTTATCCGTGACTCCTAGTCAGGCGTCGCCAGCGATTGCTGGTTCAAGCGCTACGAAGACATCTTCACCGCAGAACTCGCCAACAAGGATGACGAAACAGAAGTCCGACTTCTGCTGCGGAAGATAGGACCTGCAGAGCAGGCCCGCTCCAATAGTTACATTCTATACAGAGTTCCCTCTGACCATTCATTTGGAGACACGGTTTGCTTTCTGAGGAAAATTTGGGGGAGACTTCTTCATTGTTCAAAGCACATTAATAATGCCTCAGTTTGGTGAAAAGAGACGCTGATGATCTCGTGACATATGCCGGCATCGTGAACCGTGAGTGCAGCCTTTTTGAATTAGGCCCGTTGACTGAAGATCAGGTCCCGTGTTCAATCTTCATTTGCAGGTTACAGTTACACGCTCAACCAGACCTATGCACCAGATTGCTGAAGAAAACTGACTAGGAACACAGCAGAAATCTACAACAATTTGTTGAAGAGTGTGGAAGCTCAATCAGTCTGAAACATGACGTGGCCATGATTCAAAAGTCCTATCTTCCATCTCAAGCGGTCAACAAACTCAGGGCGCACAAACAGGTTCCATCCAAAAATCCGACAAATTTCTAAAAACTGAGCCCGAACAAGCCGCTCTCACCTTACGGTCATTGTCGTGCGTGACACTTTCATCGTTTGTCTACTTACACACCACTGGTGCATGCGTTGTCAAGCCTTCGGTCGTAAAAATGAGTACCGTCAACCGAGACGCCTTACCTGGAAGGAGCCGGCACCCATATTCAAACCCAAAATCAATAACGGCCACTGACTCGTCTGCTGGCACGGACTGACTAGAACCTTCCAAACAAATGCTGCTGAACGACGAAAATTTGTAGACGTTCGCATCAACCACCAACCGGTCCGTCTACAGTTAGACACAGATTCAGGCATTTCCATTATTTCAGAAATAACGTGGAACGCTATTGGACTTCCAGACATCTGACCAACATCACTGACTGCTAACAGTGCTCGTGGTGTCAAGCTCAAACTCCCTGGTCAGCTTCACTTTTCGTTCACCCTAATGGGAAAGTCAATCAACACGACATGTTACATCACTCCTGCTGACATGAACCTTTGTGGATCTGATCGGCTTGATGAATTATGCCCCGTCGATATACCCACCGGGGCTTTCTGACACTGTGCGCAAACGGAGCCCGAAAATTCATCACTTCCGGGCCCGCTCATAAAAAACTTTCAGTTTTTGAGTAGAAGCTCGGCTGCTGCGCCCAAACTCAAGCCACAATACAACTGGAAAAAGGCAGCCGACTGGTGTTCAGACCGAAGCGCCCCTTACCGTAAGCTGCTGTACCGCTTGCCGATCAGGACCTTAAAAGACTTGAAGACCTGTGGATTCTAACTCCCGAGTCATTCTCCGAATGGGTTATGTCAATTGCGATTGTTAAGAAACCCAATGATACTATCAGACTTGATGCCGATTTTTCGACGGGGCCTTAATGCGGCTTTAGAACCCAATTACTATCCACTACCGCTTACAGAAGACCTACTCGCGACTCTCGCTCCCCAAAACCCAACCTCGCCGAAGCATATTTTTAGATAGAATTGACACCAGAATCCTGACATCTCCTGACGATGAACACAGATCGAGGGTTATACCAATTGGAAAGCCTACCGTTCGGAATAAAAACCACCTCAGAATTTCTGAAGAGTGATGGACACAATGATCGTCGGTCATTTCGGAACCACTATCTACCTCGAAGATACCATTGTGACCGAAAAGTTAACACACGAAATCCAGTGTCGGTTGGACGAGTTGTTCAATCGAATCCAATCATTTGGGGTAAGCCTTAGACCGAAAAACCGTCAATTCGGTCTCAACCTAATTAAATACCTCGGCTTTTTATTTGATGAAAACAGTAGTCACCCAGATCCAGACAACATCCGAATGATACAGCAAATTCCACAACCGAAACACGTCACGTCACGTCACTCATTCTTGGGACTATTCGGCTACAACAGTGCATTCTTGCCAGCACTTCGCAGGATACCCGTGCCACTCAATCGACCGCTTCAAAAAGACCATTCACGGCATTCGTCGCGAAGCTGCCAAGCATCGTTTGATCATTTGTAACGAAAGCTGATGTCAAAACAAATACCCACACTTTTAAACTCGAAACCACCGATCGTTCTTGCTGCGGATGTATCAAGCTACGGAGTCGGAGAAGCGAGCTCACACGTGTTAACGAAAGGTCAGAAAAGGAAATCCCCCATGCCTCACGCACCCCGAAGCCAACGGAAGAGAATTACGGGACAAATCGAGAAAGAAGCACTAGCTACGGTACCAGCCACCAAAAAGTTCCACGAATTTCCGCATGGCAGAGGTCTTACGCCACTCATGGGTCGGAAGCCGCTCTTATCAGTCCTTGATAAAAAAGGACATACCGATATACTCAGCCAGTATGCTCTAGAGATGGACCACAATCCAGCAAGTATGACTTCAAAATCAGTTATCGCAGAACAACTGAATTCGGACTAGCTGATGGACTATCTCGTCCCATTGAAAATGAACCAGTGAAGGATGAAGTAGCCGCCTTTGCCACAATCTCAGCCGAGCAAACTGCATCGTCCGAACTGACAAACTCCATCCAAGAAACCCCGGTAATGCCTAACGATATTCGGTATGCAACGAGGCACGACCTGACTCTAAAACAAGCCAATAAATTTGTTCAAGCTTCGTGGCCTCACCCTAAGCTATCCAATAAATTACCACTGTCGTCATGACGAGACAGCACCTTGGCGTGGTGTGATAGCTTGCGTGCTCCCACGACCCAAACAACTTTGCAGGGCGGCTTCCCTGAGCCGGAGATTCAACCATGCCCGGCAGGTCAATGGGTAAAGGCCAAGTGAACTACAGTCCCAGAAACCGTTGACGGGAAACATCTGGTTCTAACCACGATGTCCCTGGAGAGGTCACGCCAGCAAATGAGCGTGGAGAGTAGCAGATTACCGGTCTAAAAACTCTTCTAGAAGGACATATGAGTAGAG
Source organism: Fasciola hepatica (assembly GCA_948099385.1). NCBI lineage: Eukaryota > Metazoa > Platyhelminthes > Trematoda > Plagiorchiida > Fasciolidae > Fasciola > Fasciola hepatica. The sequence goes on along the minus strand of CANUEZ040000126.1, from coordinate 337,161 downwards.
GACCTGCGGTTTTACTCGGCCGCGGGAAAAGTCGTCGCACTCTTTTAGGCAGCCGTCACCGCCTAGGCCGAGCAGCCTCCAGCCCAAAGGATGCAGCCCTGTCCACGTTCTGCCTGCTCCATTGGGTGCATCAGGCTGAGGACTGAGTCCGAAAAGCGGGTGGATAATAGCACCAGCAAAGACAAGACAGCATGCATGCCGTAATCAGGTCTCACGTGGCAGACCAGAAGTTCGTTCATGGGTGCTTCCGTCATATTCCCGTGTTGGGTTAACGCACCACTGTCTCGTGGGTGGGACTTTGGAGTCAGAAGCTCCGGTTAGGGCTACCAAGGAAAACCCCCTTTGCGGTGTGAGCAGCCGCGAAGTATGATGTCCCCAGAAATCTCCGGCGGTCAATCGGGAAACATCACGTATCTCTCTGCTCCTCATCCTTTACGTTCCAATTCCAAATCCGAACTAGTAGCCACAATGAGCCTTGACTGTGAACTTGAAGCTCTCGGAAAGAATAGCAAAATAAAGACAGGGGTAGGAGAATCCATTCTCCTACCTAGGTATCCCATTCACTTAGCTGCTTTCAAAGTCCGCACTTTTTGCCAATCGGGGCAACAGGCTGCCCCAGCTAGGACTCTTAAAAACTCTAACACAGACGTGTGTTTCGTTCGCGAAACAAACATACAAGACCCAACTTCAGAGTTAGCACTCGGCTCCTTCGATACAAGCCCGGCCTATCGTTTCACCCTTTGCATGTCGGGAGAAGTGGAGTTTAGTGCTCGTGGTCATGCTGGCGTTGGCATCGCTTTGAGCGTGAAGACTGGTCGTGCCCTGTTCTACCGGACCCCGGTCAGCAGCCATCCATATGCGGTTCAGTTCGATAGTTCCGTGCTTATCAACAGCACTAGACTGAAGCGCCGATGTCTGTTTGTCTTTCCTGCGTATGCCCCAACTGACTGTAGCTATCCTGAGGCTAAGGAAGGATTCTGCCAGGATTCGTCTCAACTGCTCCGTAGAGTACGCTCTACGGACGTCGTGGTTGTTGCTGGTTATTTAAACGCTCACATCTTAAGCCTAGACGAGTTGGAGAGGAATATGGGAGGCCGACATTGCATCCCAGCCGATCGAACCGATAGAGGTGACCGACTCATTCAACTATGTTCCGACCATGGACTGTTTCCAGCAAGTACAGTTTTCTCGCACAAAAAGCGACACCGGCTAACCTGGTGTCCGTCTGTGCCCTCACAGCGCCGGACCCAGATGGACCACATCGCTGTCGGCTATCGCTGGCGCGGACCAACTGAAGACTCGATCTTTTTGTTCCACTTCTGTAGACACTGATCACTTTATTGTCCGCGCACGCTTTGGCTTGTGTCGTTGGTGGCTTAAACAATGCCAAAGCGAACCTTCCCCCGCAGCTGTTACTGGAAGATAACCTTCGACCTGCTCTCCGAACTGGAGTATCCACCAAATTATCAATGCAGCCAAATGCCCAGGATCTAGAAGAGCGATAGACAGAGATCAGACAGGCTGTACATGTGACGGTAGATGCTGCCCAAGGTCCAAGAGCTAGACGCTCACAAACGATGAATATCTGTATCCTCAGCTGCATTGTTAGATGTTTCTGCAGAACGATCCCTCCGGATTCCAGAGACGATAAGGTATGGAGATACCTTGAGGGCCAACTGATTTCGAGCCTGGGAGATGATCGTGAGCGGTGGTGGATTGCGAAGTGTAGGGAGATGGAAAAACTGCGGCAATTGGCAACAGCCACAACCTTTTCCGTCTGATCAGAGAAACCAGTCCAGGTAAACCAGGCATTAGCGAACTGGTCAAGAAAGCGAACGGCACACTGATTCAAACTCAGGAGCTTGGATTCGGCCATATGGAGCTTGTCAGACTTCCTGGGTGTGGTCCAACAGACCCTTTCACTCAACGTTCAGGTACACTGGGGATATGGCTAAATGTCGCTATCTATGGCTCTCTGGCATTCACAAAATTTCTTCATCGACTTAATTAATGTAGTTCTCCTCTTACTCCTTTCAAACTCTTTTCCACTTCATTGTTTCCTTTTGAGGTTGCCGCCAGAGGATAGCAACTATAGCCACCGCATCTAATGCATGGTGATGGCTGTCTGAACTGAACTGATTGAACAACTGTACCGTCGGAGCGACCCGCTCTCGGTTTTCGACTCCTCCTTCATGTCAGCACTGAGGGTCGTGGTACTGGTATCACCACAACGAGCCGCAAAGCAGCAACTTCACACCAGTCATCTGGGGATCAATAGAATGAAGACCATCGCTGGAAGTTGCACTTGTTGGTCCGGTTTGGATGAGGACATTCAAAATGTAAGATGACAATGTTTTAGTATCAACAAAAAGCATAGATACCCCCTCATCAACCACCTGTACGGTTACTAGTACCACACAGACCGTGAGCCTCCAAGTGCTTTCGTATTGCCGGAGGTGGTCTTCTCTGTCTCCGAGATAGCTACTAGTTCTGAACGCCTCTCAAATATCTCCCAGATGACCCTGCGTTTATCACAGCCTTCGTTGAGGAAGTCCTACTCACTGCCTTCTCGTGGCGGAGGTGTTCCCGCTAAGGTGAAAGGAGAAAAGCAAACACCCGGGGCTGTCCACTGGTTTGGCCGACTCTTAGCCAGTCTGGGAGAGACGGCCAAACTCTGATTCCAAACCAACCATGGGTGGCTTATGAGGAGTACAGCGGTATGCTCACCGACATCAGTTGCAAAAAGGTGCACTGGACACCCAGGATGTTTGGCCTTATTCGAAGGACGTATTGACTGAGCGGTCAGTCACCAACCCCCCCCAGTGGGTCACGGAACCCACATTCCGTCCAGCTGCCGTGCAATTTAAGCTTTTGATAGCTAAAGTTCCCGGTTGTGGAACCCTAAGTAAGCCATCGGAGTTGGCTTGGACAGCCGTGCGATATAGAATTCGCAAACAAATCACGAACTCAGACAATCTCTTCCTCCCCGACTGTACCACGTATTGTTTGACACAGTCTGAAGTCAGGTTGGTACGATATATATATGTATATGTAGGTGAGATTTTGCATCAACTTCCCTTTGATCCCCAGTTCCACTTCCGTAGAGATTTTTAATTCGAACACGGGCCAGTCCTGTTTGGGCAATTGCAGGAAGTTTGGCCCCCTCGTCCACGTGTCCAGTTGCCTGAAGTTGTTCGCACCTCGGGAGCACAGGTCGGCCGGATTATCGCCAGACCTGACATGACTCCACTGGTGCGTGGCTGATTCATCGTGGATAATCGTGAGCCGGTTAGCAACGAAAGTACTAAACCGGCTCCGTACGTTGTTAATGTAGTAAAGTACTATCGTTGAATCCGTCCAGAAGCTCACCGACCAAATGTAGAGATCGAAACATCTCTTCACAGCTTGCACCACCCTGACTGCCAACACGGCTGCGCTGAGTTCAAGGCGTGGGATTGAGACCGACTTCAATAGAGCAACGCGGTCTCTGGCGAACAGGATCCTCGTGGTATATTGTCCATCTCCTGCGCACCATCGTCCGTACACCACAGCTCCATAACCGACTTCGGATGCATCGGAAAGGGCATGTAGTTATCCAGTCCGCGTCGTATGGCCAGGGGTCAAACATCGTGGGATTCTTATGTCCCCTAATTTTTTCAAGGTGTTCAAAAATTCTTCCCAGTCCAGCCGGTCCCCTTGGTCCAGTGACTGGTCCCAATCAACTTTCTTACGGCACAGCCGCTGCAGCAAGATCTTTCCGGGTAGCAGCCACGGTGAGACGAAACCGAGCGGGTCGAACAAACTTGAGACGGCAGATAGTATGCCACGACGGGTTATTGGCAGCTCGGGAACGTTCAGTTCGAAAACAAAATCGTCCGTTTCCGCGTCCCATTGTATCCCTAAGGTGCGCTCGATAGGAAGTGGAGAGCCGTCCAAATCTCTTACCCTTTCGGCCTTTTCGTGATACGGGATGACCTTTAGCACTTCTGAAGCGTTCGACATCCATTTAGTTAGATGGAAGCCGCCCTCTTCCAGCAATCTCGTCAGACCCCTGAACTGCTCTAGAGCTGATTCCACATCATCGAATGACCCAGGGTAGTCGTCGACGTAGAAGTTCCTGCTGACGCTTTCTACCACCGTCCGATGTACTAGATCGCCATGTTTGTTCGCTGATTCTCGGAGGGCGTAGTTTGCACAAAATGGTGACGATATGGCTCCGAAAGGGTGGACGGTCATCCTATAATTCACCACTGCGTTGTCCCGGTCGCTCCCTTCCCACCACAGGAACCGCAAAGCATCTCGTTCTCCTACCGGAATCTTCACCTGATGGAACATTTCCCTAATGTCGGCAGACAAAGCCACTTTACCCACTCTGAAACGGTACACAACATCGATCAGTGGTGTGGTCCAGTCAGGCCCATGTAGTAGGCGATCGTTTAACGACTTGCCCTGGAACTTGGCCGCACAGTCGAAAACCACGCGCAGTTTATTGGGTTTCTTGGGGTTGATAACCGGATGGTGAGGCAGATACCAGATACCCCTTTTGCTGTCGGTGTTAACAGGCACCTTTTCAACGTAACCGAGGGCCTCGTTTCGCTTCATCAAATCCGCGTATCGTTCCCACAGATTCTGGTCTCGAATGAAGCGTTCTTTTAGTCGTAGTAATCGTTGGATAACATAATTTCTGTTGTCAGTCCACGGGTCGACCGGTGTGCGCCATGGGAGGGGAACCTCGAACTGTTTTTTGAGGCCTCTAGTGCCTTGCCGCACCGTTTGTAGAGCGAAGTGATCCTCTTGAGACAACGTCGGTCTTTCGTCTCCAATGTCATGAAACTCCTTTTCATACAGCCGTTGCAGATGATACTCTATGCGGTCCGTTTCGGCGGATAAGTAATTCACGGAACCGCGTACCCCTACTGGACCGTATGACATCCATCCCAGAGCCGTGCGTACGGCATAAGGTGCCTGGCGGTCGCCCACTCTTTGGTCAAGCACCCAATGCGCCTCTGGCACGTCGCAGCTGATTAGGAGATCCACTTCATCATCTTCCCAGTCTACAACGGTTACATCCTGCAGGTGGGGCCACCGAGTCAAGATTGCGTTCACCGACCTTGGTGCTCGCATGGGGAGATCCGCTAACGTGAATGCCTCCGTTGGTTCAATTTCCTCGTTAGTGTCTAGAGAGATGAGTTGCAGCCTTAATCTACCGGCAGTCATTACCTGTGTTCCGCCCACCGTGCTCACTGCTAACGACGTCGTACATTTAGCCAGTTGGTGTTTGTCGGCAAACCGCTCTTTTACTAGAGTAGTGTCGGATCCACTATCGACGAAAGCCAACGCCTTGACTATCCCAGTCGGAGTCACTACTCCCACGGCCACTACGCCTAAACGTACCGGTTTACTGGCAGATTGTGAAGTTGAACAAATCACGCTGGGCTTGGCAATCGCCTCGGATATGATTATTCTCGCCTGATGCAGCAGCCGATGGTGTCTACCCGTGCAGCCCTCGTAACCACATCGATTCCTTGTTCTACAGGCTGCTGCCCGGTGCGTGGTGTTGAGACAGATGAAACATGCTCCTGCCATCCTCGCCATTCCCCACCGTTCGTCTATTGTGGCGTTGCCGAACTTGGGGCATTCTGGTAGGCCATGGCTAGTACCACAGGATCTGCAATTTGGTTTCGCCGTAGCATCTCGTGAAATGACGTGTGTGTTGGTCCAAGGCTGGTATTTTGGATATTCCCGTGCAGGGGTTTGGGCTTGGCTAGTACCGGGCTTGTTTGCTCGGTTGCTGTCCCGGATGAGTCGGCCAAATCTGCTGTCAGCTATCTTCGTTTGCCTGTCTAAGTATTCAGTCAGGTTTTCGAAGTTGGCTTCTCTGTCGCCTCGGCTTATCCGTTCAGCTTCTTCCGCCCACCGACCCTGTAGTTCGGGAGAGAGGTGACGGACTATGCCTTCCAAAGTGTGCATGGCGTCTAGGTCAGCCCTGTAACCTAAATGGTCGAGGGCTATTGAGCAGTTCTGCATCTTGATCACCAGGTCGGCCATGGTGTAGACGTCGCCCTTGGTTCTCTTTGCCTCTGCCATCACGCCCTCTATTAGGTTACGGGCTACTTTGAAAGGTTGGCCAAACAAGTCCCTCAGAATCTTTCTTGCCCTTGTGTAGCCTTGTTCTGGGTCGAGCATGGTGCACCCGTCGATAGCTTCTCGCGCTCGGCCTCGGCAGTAGTGAGTAAGGTAGAGAAGCCTTTGCCCAGGGTCTGTTACCTTGTTTTCAACGAACGTCTCGAACTGTTTGACAAACTTGCAGTATTGCTCAGCTCGCCCGTCGAAAACCGTTAGCTCCACTCTAGGCAGATCGATCGATGGTGGTTTGTATTCGGCGACCGGCGTGGGGTTCCATACCTTATTGCACTCTAACCTATCGGAAGTGTCGAAGTCACTGGTCTCATGCTCTCGCTGTTTCTGTGTACACTTCTCTGCTTCATGCGCCTGTAGTCTAGCCGAAAGTAACTGTTGCTCTAGTTCTAGTATTCTCAGCTTATATAAATCGACATCCTTACGATCAATATTGTTCTCAATAACACATGAGCTAGCACTGACAGGACTAGGCGATCTAGCATTAACTAAAGAATCATATGTACTCAAAACCTCCCCAGAGACTTGCCGTATTACTTCCTGTCCGGATTCGACTGCTTTTGATCCTTTTCTTGGCATTTTGCGTGTTTTTTCCTCGTTCCAAATTGATCTATTGAGTATTGTAACGAACGTTTGAGCAATGCGTAGCCAAATTCGCAACGGATCCCGAAATCAAAAGACGATTATCCGTGATAATTGTACGATACTAAATTATTACAATAAACAATGACATAAACAATATACAAACCTCAATAATACGATCACAAGGACTCAACAACCAGAAACCGAATAGCAGCGTGTGAGCAAACAGCACGTGCGTCACGCAGGTCCTGAACAAGGATGTGCCAAAGTAGCGCTCTGGGCGTGAACAAACAACAATTGGTCCAGAAAAACAACCAGTTCGTAAAGACAAGTCAATAGTGTATGGAAATGAGTGATGTTGGGAAAAACCACTGAATCGCGAGGGAGAAAGGGGGATTTTCCACGACCGGCTGTTACACTAGCCATGGCCTACCAGAATGCCCCAAGTTCGGCAATGCCACAATAGACGAACGGTGGGGAATGGCGAGGATGGCAGGAGCATGTTTTATCTGTCTCAACACCACGCACCGGGCAGCAGCCTGTAGAACAAGGAATCGATGTGGTTACGAGGGCTGCACGGGTAGACACCATCGGCTGCTGCATCAGGCGAGAATAATCATATCCGAGGCGATTGCCAAGCCCAGCGTGATTTGTTCAACTTCACAATCTGCCAGTAAACCGGTACGTTTAGGCGTAGTGGCCGTGGGAGTAGTGACTCCGACTGGGATAGTCAAGGCGTTGGCTTTCGTCGATAGTGGATCCGACACTACTCTAGTAAAAGAGCGGTTTGCCGACAAACACCAACTGGCTAAATGTACGACGTCGTTAGCAGTGAGCACGGTGGGCGGAACACAGGTAATGACTGCCGGTAGATTAAGGCTGCAACTCATCTCTCTAGACACTAACGAGGAAATTGAACCAACGGAGGCATTCACGTTAGCGGATCTCCCCATGCGAGCACCAAGGTCGGTGAACGCAATCTTGACTCGGTGGCCCCACCTGCAGGATGTAACCGTTGTAGACTGGGAAGATGATGAAGTGGATCTCCTAATCAGCTGCGACGTGCCAGAGGCGCATTGGGTGCTTGACCAAAGAGTGGGCGACCGCCAGGCACCTTATGCCGTACGCACGGCTCTGGGATGGATGTTATACGGTCCAGTAGGGGTACGCGGTTCCGTGAATTACTTATCCGCCGAAACGGACCGCATAGAGTATCATCTGCAACGGCTGTATGAAAAGGAGTTTCATGACATTGGAGACGAAAGACCGACGTTGTCTCAAGAGGATCACTTCGCTCTACAAACGGTGCGGCAAGGCACTAGAGGCCTCAAAAAACAGTTCGAGGTTCCCCTCCCATGGCGCACACCGGTCGACCCGTGGACTGACAACAGAAATTATGTTATCCAACGATTACTACGACTAAAAGAACGCTTCATTCGAGACCAGAATCTGTGGGAACGATACGCGGATTTGATGAAAATGTGCCTGGTAACACCGACAGCAAAAGGGGTATCTGGTATCTGCCTCACCATCCGGTTATCAACCCCAAGAAACCCAATAAACTGCGCGTGGTTTTCGACTGTGCGGCCAAGTTCCAGGGCAAGTCGTTAAACGATCGCCTACTACAGGGGCCTGACTGGACCACACCACTGATCGATGTTGTGTACCGTTTCAGAGTGGGTAAAGTGGCTTTGTCTGCCGACATTAGGGAAATGTTCCATCAGGTGAAGATTCCGGTAGGAGAACGAGATGCTTTGCGGTTCCTGTGGTGGGAAGGGAGCGACCGGGACAACGCAGTGGTGAATTATAGGATGACCGTCCACCCTTTCGGAGCCATATCGTCACCATTTTGTGCAAACTACGCCCTCCGAGAATCAGCGAACAAACATGGCGATCTAGTACATCGGACGGTGGTAGAAAGCGTCAGCAGGAACTTCTACGTCGACGACTACCCTGGGTCATTCGATGATGTGGAATCAGCTCTAGAGCAGTTCAGGGGTCTGACGAGATTGCTGGAAGAGGGCGGCTTCCGTCTAACTAAATGGATGTCGAACGCTTCAGAAGTGCTAAAGGTCATCCCGTATCACGAAAAGGCCGAAAGGGTAAGAGATTTGGACGGCTCTCCACTTCCTATCGAGCGCACCTTAGGGATACAATGGGACGCGGAAACGGACGATTTTGTTTTCGAACTGAACGTTCCCGAGCTGCCAATAACCCGTCGTGGCATACTATCTGCCGTCTCAAGTTTGTTCGACCCGCTCGGTTTCGTCTCACCGTGGCTGCTACCCGGAAAGATCTTGCTGCAGCGGCTGTGCCGTAAGAAAGTTGATTGGGACCAGTCACTGGACCAAGGGGACCGGCTGGACTGGGAAGAATTTTTGAACACCTTGAAAAAATTAGGGGACATAAGAATCCCACGATGTTTGACCCCTGGCCATACGACGCGGACTGGATAACTACATGCCCTTTCCGATGCATCCGAAGTCGGTTATGGAGCTGTGGTGTACGGACGATGGTGCGCAGGAGATGGACAATATACCACGAGGATCCTGTTCGCCAGAGACCGCGTTGCTCTATTGAAGTCGGTCTCAATCCCACGCCTTGAACTCAGCGCAGCCGTGTTGGCAGTCAGGGTGGTGCAAGCTGTGAAGAGATGTTTCGATCTCTACATTTGGTCGGTGAGCTTCTGGACGGATTCAACGATAGTACTTTACTACATTAACAACGTACGGAGCCGGTTTAGTACTTTCGTTGCTAACCGGCTCACGATTATCCACGATGAATCAGCCACGCACCAGTGGAGTCATGTCAGGTCTGGCGATAATCCGGCCGACCTGTGCTCCCGAGGTGCGAACAACTTCAGGCAACTGGACACGTGGACGAGGGGGCCAAACTTCCTGCAATTGCCCAAACAGGACTGGCCCGTGTTCGAATTAAAAATCTCTACGGAAGTGGAACTGGGGATCAAAGGCGTAGTGATAGCAACCAACGTCGTCGAAGCGTCATCCATTCTATCGCTACTGGTCAGGTTTTCTTCCTGGATGAAGACGCTTCGTTCGCTAGTTTGGTTAACCAGGTTCAAGAGAAATTTACTAGTCATGAAAGGGCTACGGCCCTCAGGTCGGATACGGGTCGGCCCGATAGGTCCCGATGAGCTACACGCGGCAGAGTACGATATTTTCAGAATGATACAACGCGAGGCTTTCGCCCTAGAACTCAGAAGGGCGGAAGAAGTGGGGCCGACCAATAAAGACATACCATCTCCAAGAGGCGAGCTGAAGCGTTTAAACCCCAAACTCATCGACGGACTGCTGCGGGTGGATGGTAGGCTGACCAACGCCCGCCTGAACTTCGACACAAAGTATCCTATACTGCTGCCTGCGAGACAACCTGTAGTAGAGCTAATGATTCAACACGTCCACGCCATGGAGGGACATGCCGGGGAAAGTCACGTGACGAGCGTCATCCGAAAGCGTTTTTGGTTGTTGAGAGGACGAGAGACTGTAAAACGCGTAATCCGACGGTGTGTGCAATGCAGGAGACGCAATGCCACAGCAGGCAAACAACACATGGCCCGACTACAAGAATGCAGGGTGACTGCGGGCTGGTGGCCGTTCAGCGACACCGGGTTGGACTATTTCGGGCCCTTGTGGATCAAGTGTGGGAAGAGATTGGAAAAAAGATATGGGTGTATCATAACGTGCATGAAGTCGCGTGCGGTACACCTAGAAGTCGCACATTTGATGACGACCGGCTCCTTTCCAAGGTCTTTACAGAGATTTATCGACCGGAGAAACGTGCCGGCCGATATATACTCAGATAATGGGTCGAACTTTGTGGGCTCCCACTGGGAGTTGCATCTTTGGCACAAGAACATAAACAGGGACGAACTGCAGGATCAAACCGTGGCCTACGGCATACGATGGCATTTCAACCCCCCACAGGCCAGCCACCGAGGCGGCGTATGGGAACGCATGATCCGGTCCGCCAGACGGATATTGCTGTCAATCATGGAGCAGCAGCCGCCCGACGACGAGACGCTGAACACCGTCATGATTGAGGTGGAGCGAATCCTGAACAACCGCCCCCTGGTTCCAGTATTGAACGGCGACCCCACCCACCTGGCGCTCACCCCGAACGACTTATTGACGTTAAGGTCGAACGAGGGTTTCCAAGGGCTGGTAAACCTTCGTGGGAGCTACCTCCATGGATGGAAGCAGGCGAACTATCTGGCCAAGGTCTTCTGGAGGCGATGGTTGCGTGAGTACCTACTGGCTTTGCAGACTCGACAGAAGTGGCTGGTGAAAACAAGACCATTCAAGGTTGGGGATGTGGTGATGATCGTCGACGAACGCGCACATTTCAGCGCCTGGTCTTTGGGAGTAGTTACGGAAACCATCAAAAGCACTGACGAAATGATAAGAACGGTGAAGGTGAAGACAGCTAACGGAGCGCTAATTCGTGACATACGCAGTATTAACCTACTCGAGAGCGAAGACGGAGGAGCTGATAACCCTGAGGCCCAGTAAACCTTTTTCACACCAGTAATCGGGGTGGATAAAGAAACACTATATATACCACACGGTCTCCGTCAAACACGTTAAGGTGCTCGCGGTCTTTTCGTTGACATTACAGGAGGTTCTTTCCGATATGTGGTGATGAGTGCGATTCCATTATACATCCCGATACATACACGCATGCACGACGCACTCTACATCCCGTAAACCCATCAAACATGTGACAGTGTTCGTTGTTTTGCTTTTTGTTGACGCTACCGAATGCCCCTTGCATATGTGGAAGTAGCGGAGCTCAGGTCACACACACATGCTACATTTTACTCATTTTCTTGCCACGCGGTCTTTTGTTGACATTGCAGAAAATCCTCCTTTGATGTGTAGTCATACCTGTGATTTCATTGTAACCCCGGCACACACACACACACGCACACACACACACACTCAAGCACGTACATCCAGGACAGGACGGCCCCTTCCGAGGACAACGTCTATGTGACCCTTCACGCCCGACATCGGTCATTTGGTCTTGTGGAAGATGTAGACTAGCCTCACGTCTATGTATCCAATGGATTAGGTGCGACCAGTAGTAGAACGTTGACGACGAGCATTAGACACGCACACTGACAGCAGGGCCTAGACAGGTAGGAAGAATCAGTACCTTTATACCGAACCTTTGACTTTGCTAAGGATCCAGGAGGATTTTGGTGGGCGGTGTAACAGCCGGTCGTGGAAAATCCCCTTTTTTCCCTCGCGATTCAGTGGTTTTTCCCAACATCACTCATTTCCATACACTATTGACTTGTCTTTACGAACTGGTTGTTTTTCGGCAAAAGATCGTTTATTTTCGCCCGTTTCCCTCAGGCCACTTTCTTCAACATCAACCTGGCAATCTCTCGCCAGAATTAAGGTTCATTTGGTTCACACTTGAATCCGTCAACGTCAGCCCACATGACTTTTCTACCACAATTGTTGACTGATTCATTTTAATCCAGATCTGATGGTCTTTTCCTGTTTAACCCCTAACTTTCAGTCCAAATCCTTATCATGCACCTAAATCCACTGCGCTTCTTTATATCTGTTCTTCAAAAATTGGTCTTTTAGGGGAGTGAACAAAATGCTTGTGGATAGTTACTGTTTCCCATTCATCCCACTAGTCTTTCGAACGATATGTGTAAAAAGTTCATCTATTCAGCCGAATCTATCTGGTATTGGTCAGCTTGACCCCCTGGCATTGAGTTCAGCTTTGCAGGAAGCCACCATAATTGCGTCAATCTAACCCGTTAACTACATTCCATCGCGGGGGTACATTCCCCTTTTTCCGCTGTAAAATCTGAATTAGCAATCGCAAGCACCTTGTGGCAGTGCACTGAGTTTAGCTTTGGGCTTTGCCAAATAAACTATCAGTATTATTTTGAGGATGAGGAAAAGCAGGAAACCGAGCAGCGAGCCTTGTGGCGCACTGCTGGTAAACTCCTTTGGCTAGAAGACGTGACCACCCACCGATACTCCAAACCTTCTCCCCCCTAAGAATCTACGTATCCAGTCTCTTGGTTTTCCAACAATTTCATTATACTGTTATTTGACTTCTAAAGCAGTATGGTTCGCGGAATGGAAGCCATGCCAAAACCTACTTAGTGGATTTAGGCTAACTGCCCTTCACCCAGCCGCCTAGCTTCCACGACTTAACAAGGGTAGGTTCTCCAGTCACAACCTTGCTTCAACAAACACATGTGGCGTGCTTTGAATGAGGACAGTCTGTGCAGGGCGCGTAGAGATCTGTTTTTCAACTATTCTCTTCAAACGGTCACGTGGTACTGAAGTCAAACTCACCGGCTCATAAATTTTGGCCATATTCTGCTACCTTGTCTTGCATATTCCCAACGCAGTTGCCTTCTTTCAGTCTGCGGGCGCCCTTACCTCCCCAAGTGATTAGACTGCACCGCCTCCGATGCTCCTTAGACTTCAGTCAGATGCTCAATCACGGCTGAATGAACCCTGTTCGTTCAAGCGGCTTTTCTCATTTTCAGAAGCCGCGGCTCTGTTTGCACTTCTTCTTTGTCTGCTCTTAGTTCTGGCATTGGTTGTCTTTGTGGTCCCGTCGCGCTTTCTTCCACATTCTGCTCCTAATGACATGAGCTCTTGAAAATTGCAGGACTAGTATCGGCATTTTTTTCTCAGCGTCAGACGTCCCCATGCATCTTCTGGGGTTGTCATGCCCTCTCACGTGCATTTAGGATGGCAAGTATGCATAAGGCGGCTTTGGGGGAAGCAAGCCGATGCGGCTAATCTGGGCTTCAAAGGAAATTTTTCCGATCTGTGGATCCTTCGAGCTCTGTTCACGACCGTAGTTTAGCTGTTACATGCTAGTCGGGATTTGTTAAGCTTGTAAGCTACTTTGTCCAAGGATTACTATGGCTTCAGGCAATTACGGCTTCTTCCCAAGAGGGTCGAGGTCTACTGTTTCCAGACATCAGAATTAGCGAATTCCTCTGTAAGTCGCAATAATCCCACCCTGATGGTATCTCGGCCTTCGTCCCGCAAAGGGCTCGAGCGGATCAGTGTGTACTATATTCCGCATGCTAGTCTCTAATATTTCTAGATCAGTTTTGCTATGGCACCTAGGCAACTCCATTTCTGTCGGCTCCTTGCTAAACCTAAATTTAACCCCTTGGTCCAGGTGGTTACGCTTTCATGGCTGCTCTTCCATCTTGATTTCCTTGACCTCTGGTTGGTACCGCATCATTGCTAAGCCAAGCGGAGACAAGTGTCTCTCCACCCTGTTCCTGGGGGCTCGCTTTGCAAGCTGCCCAGGCGGATGTGGCTTGAACTACTACGTGAACTTGTTGCCTGATGATCCCCTTGGTGAAACCCTGTTTTCCCAGCCTAAGTCCGACAGACTAAAATTCTGCGGTACAACAAACCTCCTTGCCTGTGCTAGTACAGTGCCCAGCGTAAGCGGAAGCTCGACGACTTCATCCTCCCTCATCCGGGGTGTCCTGAAGATGCAGATGCTGCAGACTCTTGACAGCTACCCCGAAGGTGCACAATTTGTTCCATACCTTGTCGGATACTCAGTTGACTCGGGCCCCCGATGGCTCATTTGTGTCCGTATTTGCAGTTCTTCCCCGCCTCTTGCCGTTCTTCTATTCTGTCCTGTCTGTAGGCAGCATGCACTTCGAAAAAAGCACGGTCGTTATCCGGCCTCATCCAAGTTTCCGCCAGTGTCATGACTTCAGACTCTTATTCTGGTCGTCACCCTCCACATTTTTTCCCGCAGGCTGCGCAGGTTTTCATATACAATTGCCAGTTTACTGGTCGGTGTCATCATCCGGACTACCAGTGTTAAATCGGGAGTACCGTTGGACTCAGTCTCGAAGGCATTGCTCTATTTTTTGCCGCCACAGAATCCTGCGGCACCGTGCCTTGGAGGATGAAAGATGCACTGAATTTCGTGGCTCTTAAATTCTCACCCGTTAGTTCGGCATCAAAGCCAACGTGCACAACGGATGTTTCTTTCCTTTGTGTCAAACTATCAGTAGCCACGATTGGTGCTGTGACCGCCTAAGCTGAGCTGGTTTCAGTGACCATTTCCGTGGTAGGATCACCTTCGTTTGCTGCTTGGGAATGGACACTCCAGCTGACCCACTGAAGGCCTTAGGATCTTCTGGCTGCATTCTTTATCATTCCCTGAATTTTTCTCCTACGAACCTCTTGAGTTTTGTTCCGGGGAGTCCTATCGGTCTTGGTTTGTTGTTTACCTGCAGTCGACGCCATCCTGGGTGGCTGCTCTCCTCCTTGGGGTCAGGTGTTGACCTACTAGAGAAGAACACCTTCCATTATGAAATATGAACAACCGGCTGCACAAATTCAGATGCACTTTTACTCAACAGGACCAAGACAATGACCAATGTGCAAAAGCCGGGATATCAGGAGTATTCCGCATTGTCTCTCCAATGGCTCCCTAATTGCAAACTTCCTCGGTGAAAGAATGACCCTCCAGTAAAAGCTGTAGATAAATAATACTTGGTCTTGGCGGCTGTGGCTGGGTTTCTCGCCATAGTCCTGTTTCATGGCACTTGATTACCTGTGTCAGGGGGCGCGGTCCAACCAACAGATCTCATTATTATGCCGACGGTTTCTATCCCTCCCAGTCGCACAGCCGCTTACCATGTGCTCTCAAGAGTTGTGTGCGTTCCCCTACTCCCCCACCCACAAAGCCGATTTACTGCTAACGCCCCTCACCGTATCTACTCCCCGTTTAATTTACTTCTTTAGGTTGTTCCACTTCCCCTGATGGGCTTCAGTTTCATGTTTTTAGAGCCGGATGACTTATTGAATCCCTTTCCCTTGGGCTTGGTCTCCCTTCTCTCAGCTGTTACCGGCCCCACCCCGAGTATATTCATTGCGCCCAACATGGTGTTGTAATTGTCCTCCGTAAACCTGGTTTTAATGGCTTACACTTTTTTCTTAACTAACCAAGGCTTGAGCTAGAACACTAGTTTGCGGAAATTTTGAGGGCCTTAGAGATGGGTTATTTACGTGATGCTCAGTTTATTCTCCCCCAGACTGAAACACCATTCCTCGTATAAAACTTGGCGGTAAATACTCCGAGTTCCCCCATCTTCCATAAAGTCAGAGCTTTTCACTGCACCTCAGTCAACCAGCTCGATTGAAGAAGTAGCTTGTAATTTATTATTCTGTCGGCAAGTTCCGAAGTTTATAAAAACCGTGACAAAAACGGAGAGGCCGCGGACACCGAAAACCTTAACGAACAGTATTTGAAAAAGGTCTTGCAAGTTTACGTGGATCGGTATCGGTTTGGACTGCTAACTTCAAACGAACGACAAATAAACTTATTTGTCCCGCTAAACCTTGAAAACTCCTCTCCAGAGGTCAAAAGTGACTGATTAGCTCTCGAGGAGGAGAAACTTTTCGAAAATAAGTGCTCCACATTACTGGACAAGATACATCGGCATGAATGAAATTAGGCCTGTTATTTCATCAAAAATTGCATGAAAAGTATTTACTAGGGAAACCCAAAAGTTCAAACTGCGCAGGACCTCAAGACCAGGTCAGTCCACAGGACTTCAGGCTTGAGCCAAGTAAAACAACCCGAACTCTCGCATCGGCAAGCGCAGAGGTAAAACCCATCGCACTAACACTAACGTCTTTGCATTGTGATTTATTTTTTTCTGTGGGTGAAACGGCTGTCGAGTTTAGGTCCCCGCCGAGAGAGTGCGGCAGTCCTACGACTACCAGCTGGGTCCTTTTCCAATTCGGCTCCCACCAAGTGCCGCAAATAAAAGCCAAGCTTAGACAAGGAGCCAGCATAGGTGAGTTGGGCGGGAGGGGAACGACTAATGGTGAAGGAGGGTGGAGGGTGAAAGTCACAGAGAAGTAAATGATACTTAAAAACGGCGTTGAGTAAAATGGGAAGTGCTGCTTCCAGTACTGCCCTCTATTGGCCTGAGTCAAGGTGAACCCAGAGAATACCTTGGGTCGACATGGGTCAAACCAAGTCTTGAACCATGCCCCTGGAGCGCAGAGTCTACTAGAGCCGGAGGTTTGGTTCATGGTAAGAAAACGTGGAACACAAATAACTCCCCCTAAGCTCCTAAGCGTTCATTGTTTGACGAGGTTAATCTCGCTTCCTCTGGGTTTGGAGCCCCAAGCCAATACTAAAGACTGCTTGGTTGGGGGGAATGGTCTTCTAATTTGCCCCAAGGCTTTTGTTGATCCTGTGAGCCCTCCATATTTCGTAGAGAATAGGCTTATTGCCGCGGGCATCTCAAGATACGCCTGTACCTGAGCTCACTACCAACATGCCGAAATATTGTCGAAGTTTCTCGTGTACAAGTGTCCCGCACAAGGGCGGTGGCTCGAGCTAGTACACAATGCTCCAGGTGTAGCCTAATGAGTGCTTGATAGAGAGTTCGGAGTACGGAAGTTTTTCCTAGCAAGGCCGCGCACCATATTTGGTGGAGTGCCGGTTTAGCTTTTGCCGTGGCAGAGAAACGCTGCTGAGGTGGTCAGCAGCCATCGTCCGTCGGTACATCCGGGTTTATGATGCCCGCTGTAACGAACGTTTGAGCAATGCGTAGCCAAATTCGCAACGGATCCCGAAATCAAAAGACGATTATCCGTGATAATTGTACGATACTAAATTATTACAATAAACAATGACATAAACAATATACAAACCTCAATAATACGATCACAAGGACTCAACAACCAGAAACCGAATAGCAGCGTGTGAGCAAACAGCACGTGCGTCACGCAGGTCCTGAACAAGGATGTGCCAAAGTAGCGCTCTGGGCGTGAACAAACAACAATTGGTCCAGAAAAACAACCAGTTAGTAAAGACAAGTCAATAGTGTATGGAAATGAGTGATGTTGGGAAAAACCACTGAATCGCGAGGGAAAAAAGGGGATTTTCCACGACCGGCTGTTACACCGCCCACCAAAATCCTCCTGGATCCTTAGCAAAGTCAAAGGTTCGGTATAAAGGTACTGATTCTTCCTACCTGTCTAGGCCCTGCTGTCAGTGTGCGTGTCTAATGCTCGTCGTCAACGTTCTACTACTGGTCGCACCTAATCCATTGGATACATAGACGTGAGGCTAGTCTACATCTTCCACAAGACCAAATGACCGATGTCGGGCGTGAAGGGTCACATAGACGTTGTCCTCGGAAGGGGCCGTCCTGTCCTGGATGTACGTGCTTGAGTGTGTGTGTGTGTGCGTGTGTGTGTGTGTGCCGGGGTTACAATGAAATCACAGGTATGACTACACATCAAAGGAGGATTTTCTGCAATGTCAACAAAAGACCGCGTGGCAAGAAAATGAGTAAAATGTAGCATGTGTGTGTGACCTGAGCTCCGCTACTTCCACATATGCAAGGGGCATTCGGTAGCGTCAACAAAAAGCAAAACAACGAACACTGTCACATGTTTGATGGGTTTACGGGATGTAGAGTGCGTCGTGCATGCGTGTATGTATCGGGATGTATAATGGAATCGCACTCATCACCACATATCGGAAAGAACCTCCTGTAATGTCAACGAAAAGACCGCGAGCACCTTAACGTGTTTGACGGAGACCGTGTGGTATATATAGTGTTTCTTTATCCACCCCGATTACTGGTGTGAAAAAGGTTTACTGGGCCTCAGGGTTATCAGCTCCTCCGTCTTCGCTCTCGAGTAGGTTAATACTGCGTATGTCACGAATTAGCGCTCCGTTAGCTGTCTTCACCTTCACCGTTCTTATCATTTCGTCAGTGCTTTTGATGGTTTCCGTAACTACTCCCAAAGACCAGGCGCTGAAATGTGCGCGTTCGTCGACGATCATCACCACATCCCCAACCTTGAATGGTCTTGTTTTCACCAGCCACTTCTGTCGAGTCTGCAAAGCCAGTAGGTACTCACGCAACCATCGCCTCCAGAAGACCTTGGCCAGATAGTTCGCCTGCTTCCATCCATGGAGGTAGCTCCCACGAAGGTTTACCAGCCCTTGGAAACCCTCGTTCGACCTTAACGTCAATAAGTCGTTCGGGGTGAGCGCCAGGTGGGTGGGGTCGCCGTTCAATACTGGAACCAGGGGGCGGTTGTTCAGGATTCGCTCCACCTCAATCATGACGGTGTTCAGCGTCTCGTCGTCGGGCGGCTGCTGCTCCATGATTGACAGCAATATCCGTCTGGCGGACCGGATCATGCGTTCCCATACGCCGCCTCGGTGGCTGGCCTGTGGGGGGTTGAAATGCCATCGTATGCCGTAGGCCACGGTTTGATCCTGCAGTTCGTCCCTGTTTATGTTCTTGTGCCAAAGATGCAACTCCCAGTGGGAGCCCACAAAGTTCGACCCATTATCTGAGTATATATCGGCCGGCACGTTTCTCCGGTCGATAAATCTCTGTAAAGACCTTGGAAAGGAGCCGGTCGTCATCAAATGTGCGACTTCTAGGTGTACCGCACGCGACTTCATGCACGTTATGATACACCCATATCTTTTTTCCAATCTCTTCCCACACTTGATCCACAAGGGCCCGAAATAGTCCAACCCGGTGTCGCTGAACGGCCACCAGCCCGCAGTCACCCTGCATTCTTGTAGTCGGGCCATGTGTTGTTTGCCTGCTGTGGCATTGCGTCTCCTGCATTGCACACACCGTCGGATTACGCGTTTTACAGTCTCTCGTCCTCTCAACAACCAAAAACGCTTTCGGATGACGCTCGTCACGTGACTTTCCCCGGCATGTCCCTCCATGGCGTGGACGTGTTGAATCATTAGCTCTACTACAGGTTGTCTCGCAGGCAGCAGTATAGGATACTTTGTGTCGAAGTTCAGGCGGGCGTTGGTCAGCCTACCATCCACCCGCAGCAGTCCGTCGATGAGTTTGGGGTTTAAACGCTTCAGCTCGCCTCTTGGAGATGGTATGTCTTTATTGGTCGGCCCCACTTCTTCCGCCCTTCTGAGTTCTAGGGCGAAAGCCTCGCGTTGTATCATTCTGAAAATATCGTACTCTGCCGCGTGTAGCTCATCGGGACCTATCGGGCCGACCCGTATCCGACCTGAGGGCCGTAGCCCTTTCATGACTAGTAAATTTCTCTTGAACCTGGTTACCCAAACTAGCGAACGAAGCGTCTTCATCCAGGAAGAAAACCTGACCAGTAGCGATAGAATGGATGACGCTTCGACGACGTTGGTTGCTATCACTACGCCTTTGATCCCCAGTTCCACTTCCGTAGAGATTTTTAATTCGAACACGGGCCAGTCCTGTTTGGGCAATTGCAGGAAGTTTGGCCCCCTCGTCCACGTGTCCAGTTGCCTGAAGTTGTTCGCACCTCGGGAGCACAGGTCGGCCGGATTATCGCCAGACCTGACATGACTCCACTGGTGCGTGGCTGATTCATCGTGGATAATCGTGAGCCGGTTAGCAACGAAAGTACTAAACCGGCTCCGTACGTTGTTAATGTAGTAAAGTACTATCGTTGAATCCGTCCAGAAGCTCACCGACCAAATGTAGAGATCGAAACATCTCTTCACAGCTTGCACCACCCTGACTGCCAACACGGCTGCGCTGAGTTCAAGGCGTGGGATTGAGACCGACTTCAGTAGAGCAACGCGGTCTCTGGCGAACAGGATCCTCGTGGTATATTGTCCATCTCCTGCGCACCATCGTCCGTACACCACAGCTCCATAACCGACTTCGGATGCATCGGAAAGGGCATGTAGTTATCCAGTCCGCGTCGTATGGCCAGGGGTCAAACATCGTGGGATTCTTATGTCCCCTAATTTTTTCAAGGTGTTCAAAAATTCTTCCCAGTCCAGCCGGTCCCCTTGGTCCAGTGACTGGTCCCAATCAACTTTCTTACGGCACAGCCGCTGCAGCAAGATCTTTCCGGGTAGCAGCCACGGTGAGACGAAACCGAGCGGGTCGAACAAACTTGAGACGGCAGATAGTATGCCACGACGGGTTATTGGCAGCTCGGGAACGTTCAGTTCGAAAACAAAATCGTCCGTTTCCGCGTCCCATTGTATCCCTAAGGTGCGCTCGATAGGAAGTGGAGAGCCGTCCAAATCTCTTACCCTTTCGGCCTTTTCGTGATACGGGATGACCTTTAGCACTTCTGAAGCGTTCGACATCCATTTAGTTAGATGGAAGCCGCCCTCTTCCAGCAATCTCGTCAGACCCCTGAACTGCTCTAGAGCTGATTCCACATCATCGAATGACCCAGGGTAGTCGTCGACGTAGAAGTTCCTGCTGACGCTTTCTACCACCGTCCGATGTACTAGATCGCCATGTTTGTTCGCTGATTCTCGGAGGGCGTAGTTTGCACAAAATGGTGACGATATGGCTCCGAAAGGGTGGACGGTCATCCTATAATTCACCACTGCGTTGTCCCGGTCGCTCCCTTCCCACCACAGGAACCGCAAAACATCTCGTTCTCCTACCGGAATCTTCACCTGATGGAACATTTCCCTAATGTCGGCAGACAAAGCCACTTTACCCACTCTGAAACGGTACACAACATCGATCAGTGGTGTGGTCCAGTCAGGCCCATGTAGTAGGCGATCGTTTAACGACTTGCCCTGGAACTTGGCCGCACAGTCGAAAACCACGCGCAGTTTATTGGGTTTCTTGGGGTTGATAACCGGATGGTGAGGCAGATACCAGATACCCCTTTTGCTGTCGGTGTTACCAGGCACATTTTCATCAAATCCGCGTATCGTTCCCACAGATTCTGGTCTCGAATGAAGCGTTCTTTTAGTCGTAGTAATCGTTGGATAACATAATTTCTGTTGTCAGTCCACGGGTCGACCGGTGTGCGCCATGGGAGGGGAACCTCGAACTGTTTTTTGAGGCCTCTAGTGCCTTGCCGCACCGTTTGTAGAGCGAAGTGATCCTCTTGAGACAACGTCGGTCTTTCGTCTCCAATGTCATGAAACTCCTTTTCATACAGCCGTTGCAGATGATACTCTATGCGGTCCGTTTCGGCGGATAAGTAATTCACGGAACCGCGTACCCCTACTGGACCGTATAACATCCATCCCAGAGCCGTGCGTACGGCATAAGGTGCCTGGCGGTCGCCCACTCTTTGGTCAAGCACCCAATGCGCCTCTGGCACGTCGCAGCTGATTAGGAGATCCACTTCATCATCTTCCCAGTCTACAACGGTTACATCCTGCAGGTGGGGCCACCGAGTCAAGATTGCGTTCACCGACCTTGGTGCTCGCATGGGGAGATCCGCTAACGTGAATGCCTCCGTTGGTTCAATTTCCTCGTTAGTGTCTAGAGAGATGAGTTGCAGCCTTAATCTACCGGCAGTCATTACCTGTGTTCCGCCCACCGTGCTCACTGCTAACGACGTCGTACATTTAGCCAGTTGGTGTTTGTCGGCAAACCGCTCTTTTACTAGAGTAGTGTCGGATCCACTATCGACGAAAGCCAACGCCTTGACTATCCCAGTCGGAGTCACTACTCCCACGGCCACTACGCCTAAACGTACCGGTTTACTGGCAGATTGTGAAGTTGAACAAATCACGCTGGGCTTGGCAATCGCCTCGGATATGATTATTCTCGCCTGATGCAGCAGCCGATGGTGTCTACCCGTGCAGCCCTCGTAACCACATCGATTCCTTGTTCTACAGGCTGCTGCCCGGTGCGTGGTGTTGAGACAGATAAAACATGCTCCTGCCATCCTTGCCATTCCCCACCGTTCGTCTATTGTGGCATTGCCGAACTTGGGGCATTCTGGTAGGCCATGGCTAGTGTAACAGCCGGTCGTGGAAAATCCCCCTTTCTCCCTCGCGATTCAGTGGTTTTTCCCAACATCACTCATTTCCATACACTATTGACTTGTCTTTACGAACTGGTTGTTTTTCTGGACCAATTGTTGTTTGTTCACGCCCAGAGCGCTACTTTGGCACATCCTTGTTCAGGACCTGCGTGACGCACGTGCTGTTTGCTCACACGCTGCTATTCGGTTTCTGGTTGTTGAGTCCTTGTGATCGTATTATTGAGGTTTGTATATTGTTTATGTCATTGTTTATTGTAATAATTTAGTATCGTACAATTATCACGGATAATCGTCTTTTGATTTCGGGATCCGTTGCGAATTTGGCTACGCATTGCTCAAACGTTCGTTACAATACTCAATAGATCAATTTGGAACGAGGAAAAAACACGCAAAATGCCAAGAAAAGGATCAAAAGCAGTCGAATCCGGACAGGAAGTAATACGGCAAGTCTCTGGGGAGGTTTTGAGTACATATGATTCTTTAGTTAATGCTAGATCGCCTAGTCCTGTCAGTGCTAGCTCATGTGTTATTGAGAACAATATTGATCGTAAGGATGTCGATTTATATAAGCTGAGAATACTAGAACTAGAGCAACAGTTACTTTCGGCTAGACTACAGGCGCATGAAGCAGAGAAGTGTACACAGAAACAGCGAGAGCATGAGACCAGTGACTTCGACACTTCCGATAGGTTAGAGTGCAATAAGGTATGGAACCCCACGCCGGTCGCCGAATACAAACCACCATCGATCGATCTGCCTAGAGTGGAGCTAACGGTTTTCGACGGGCGAGCTGAGCAATACTGCAAGTTTGTCAAACAGTTCGAGACGTTCGTTGAAAACAAGGTAACAGACCCTGGGCAAAGGCTTCTCTACCTTACTCACTACTGCCGAGGCCGAGCGCGAGAAGCTATCGACGGGTGCACCATGCTCGACCCAGAACAAGGCTACACAAGGGCAAGAAAGATTCTGAGGGACTTGTTTGGCCAACCTTTCAAAGTAGCCCGTAACCTAATAGAGGGCGTGATGGCAGAGGCAAAGAGAACCAAGGGCGACGTCTACACCATGGCCGACCTGGTGATCAAGATGCAGAACTGCTCAATAGCCCTCGACCATTTAGGTTACAGGGCTGACCTAGACGCCATGCACACTTTGGAAGGCATAGTCCGTCACCTCTCTCCCGAACTACAGGGTCGGTGGGCGGAAGAAGCTGAACGGATAAGCCGAGGCGACAGAGAAGCCAACTTCGAAAACCTGACTGAATACTTAGACAGGCAAACGAAGATAGCTGACAGCAGATTTGGCCGACTCATCCGGGACAGCAACCGAGCAAACAAGCCCGGTACTAGCCAAGCCCAAACCCCTGCACGGGAATATCCAAAATACCAGCCTTGGACCAACACACACGTCATTTCACGAGATGCTACGGCGAAACCAAATTGCAGATCCTGTGGTACTAGCCATGGCCTACCAGAATGCCCCAAGTTCGGCAACGCCACAATAGACGAACGGTGGGGAATGGCGAGGATGGCAGGAGCATGTTTCATCTGTCTCAACACCACGCACCGGGCAGCAGCCTGTAGAACAAGGAATCGATGTGGTTACGAGGGCTGCACGGGTAGACACCATCGGCTGCTGCATCAGGCGAGAATAATCATATCCGAGGCGATTGCCAAGCCCAGCGTGATTTGTTCAACTTCACAATCTGCCAGTAAACCGGTACGTTTAGGCGTAGTGGCCGTGGGAGTAGTGACTCCGACTGGGATAGTCAAGGCGTTGGCTTTCGTCGATAGTGGATCCGACACTACTCTAGTAAAAGAGCGGTTTGCCGACAAACACCAACTGGCTAAATGTACGACGTCGTTAGCAGTGAGCACGGTGGGCGGAACACAGGTAATGACTGCCGGTAGATTAAGGCTGCAACTCATCTCTCTAGACACTAACGAGGAAATTGAACCAACGGAGGCATTCACGTTAGCGGATCTCCCCATGCGAGCACCAAGGTCGGTGAACGCAATCTTGACTCGGTGGCCCCACCTGCAGGATGTAACCGTTGTAGACTGGGAAGATGATGAAGTGGATCTCCTAATCAGCTGCGACGTGCCAGAGGCGCATTGGGTGCTTGACCAAAGAGTGGGCGACCGCCAGGCACCTTATGCCGTACGCACGGCTCTGGGATGGATGTTATACGGTCCAGTAGGGGTACGCGGTTCCGTGAATTACTTATCCGCCGAAACGGACCGCATAGAGTATCATCTGCAACGGCTGTATGAAAAGGAGTTTCATGACATTGGAGACGAAAGACCGACGTTGTCTCAAGAGGATCACTTCGCTCTACAAACGGTGCGGCAAGGCACTAGAGGCCTCAAAAAACAGTTCGAGGTTCCCCTCCCATGGCGCACACCGGTCGACCCGTGGACTGACAACAGAAATTATGTTATCCAACGATTACTACGACTAAAAGAACGCTTCATTCGAGACCAGAATCTGTGGGAACGATACGCGGATTTGATGAAGCGAAACGAGGCCCTCGGTTACGTTGAAAAGGTGCCTGTTAACACCGACAGCAAAAGGGGTATCTGGTATCTGCCTCACCATCCGGTTATCAACCCCAAGAAACCCAATAAACTGCGCGTGGTTTTCGACTGTGCGGCCAAGTTCCAGGGCAAGTCGTTAAACGATCGCCTACTACAGGGGCCTGACTGGACCACACCACTGATCGATGTTGTGTACCGTTTCAGAGTGGGTAAAGTGGCTTTGTCTGCCGACATTAGGGAAATGTTCCATCAGGTGAAGATTCCGGTAGGAGAACGAGATGCTTTGCGGTTCCTGTGGTGGGAAGGGAGCGACCGGGACAACGCAGTGGTGAATTATAGGATGACCGTCCACCCTTTCGGAGCCATATCGTCACCATTTTGTGCAAACTACGCCCTCCGAGAATCAGCGAACAAACATGGCGATCTAGTACATCGGACGGTGGTAGAAAGCGTCAGCAGGAACTTCTACGTCGACGACTACCCTGGGTCATTCGATGATGTGGAATCAGCTCTAGAGCAGTTCAGGGGTCTGACGAGATTGCTGGAAGAGGGCGGCTTCCATCTAACTAAATGGATGTCGAACGCTTCAGAAGTGCTAAAGGTCATCCCGTATCACGAAAAGGCCGAAAGGGTAAGAGATTTGGACGGCTCTCCACTTCCTATCGAGCGCACCTTAGGGATACAATGGGACGCGGAAACGGACGATTTTGTTTTCGAACTGAACGTTCCCGAGCTGCCAATAACCCGTCGTGGCATACTATCTGCCGTCTCAAGTTTGTTCGACCCGCTCGGTTTCGTCTCACCGTGGCTGCTACCCGGAAAGATCTTGCTGCAGCGGCTGTGCCGTAAGAAAGTTGATTGGGACCAGTCACTGGACCAAGGGGACCGGCTGGACTGGGAAGAATTTTTGAACACCTTGAAAAAATTAGGGGACATAAGAATCCCACGATGTTTGACCCCTGGCCATACGACGCGGACTGGATAACTACATGCCCCTTCCGATGCATCCGAAGTCGGTTATGGAGCTGTGGTGTACGGACGATGGTGCGCAGGAGATGGACAATATACCACGAGGATCCTGTTCGCCAGAGACCGCGTTGCTCTACTGAAGTCGGTCTCAATCCCACGCCTTGAACTCAGCGCAGCCGTGTTGGCAGTCAGGGTGGTGCAAGCTGTGAAGAGATGTTTCGATCTCTACATTTGGTCGGTGAGCTTCTGGACGGATTCAACGATAGTACTTTACTACATTAACAACGTACGGAGCCGGTTTAGTACTTTCGTTGCTAACCGGCTCACGATTATCCACGATGAATCAGCCACGCACCAGTGGAGTCATGTCAGGTCTGGCGATAATCCGGCCGACCTGTGCTCCCGAGGTGCGAACAACTTCAGGCAACTGGACACGTGGACGAGGGGGCCAAACTTCCTGCAATTGCCCAAACAGGACTGGCCCGTGTTCGAATTAAAAATCTCTACGGAAGTGGAACTGGGGATCAAAGGCGTAGTGATAGCAACCAACGTCGTCGAAGCGTCATCCATTCTATCGCTACTGGTCAGGTTTTCTTCCTGGATGAAGACGCTTCGTTCGCTAGTTTGGTTAACCAGGTTCAAGAGAAATTTACCAGTCATGAAAGGGCTACGGCCCTCAGGTCGGATACGGGTCGGCCCGATAGGTCCCGATGAGCTACACGCGGCAGAGTACGATATTTTCAGAATGATACAACGCGAGGCTTTCGCCCTAGAACTCAGAAGGGCGGAAGAAGTGGGGCCGACCAATAAAGACATACCATCTCCAAGAGGCGAGCTGAAGCGTTTAAACCCCAAACTCATCGACGGACTGCTGTGGGTGGATGGTAGGCTGACCAACGCCCACCTGAACTTCGACACAAAGTATCCTATACTGCTGCCTGCGAGACAACCTGTAGTAGAGCTAATGATTCAACACGTCCACGCCATGGAGGGACATGCCGGGGAAAGTCACGTGACGAGCGTCATCCGAAAGCGTTTTTGGTTGTTGAGAGGACGAGAGACTGTAAAACGCGTAATCCGACGGTGTGTGCAATGCAGGAGACGCAATGCCACAGCAGGCAAACAACTCATGGCCCCACTACCAGAATGCAGGGTGACTACGGGCTGGTGGCCGTTCAGTGACACCGGGTTGGATTATTTCGGGCCCTTGTGGATCAAGTGCGGGAAAAGATTAGAAAAGCGATACGGATGTATCATAACGTGCATGAAATCACGTGCGGTACACCTAGAAGTCGCACATTCGATGACGACCGATTCGTTTCTACGGGCCTTGCAAAGATTTATCAACCGAAGAGGCGTACCGGCCGATATATACTCAGATAATGGATCGAACTTTGTGGGCGCTCAACGGGAATTGCAGCGTTGGCACAAGAACATAAACAGGGACGAACTGCAGAATCGAACCGTGGCCTACGGCATACGATGGCATTTCAACCCCCCACAATCCAGTCACCGAGGCGGCATATGGGAACGCATGATCCGGTCCGCCAGACGGATATTGCTGTCAATCATGGAGCAGCAGCCGCCCGACGACGAGACGCTGAACACCGTCATGAGTGAGGTGGAGCGAATCCTGAACAACCGCCCCCTGGTTCCAGTATTGAACGGCGACCCCACCCACCTGGCGCTCACCCCAAACGACTTATTGACGTTAAGGTCGAACGAGGGTTTCCAAGGGCTGGTAAACCTTCGTGGGAGCTACCTCCACGGGTGGAAGCAAGCGAACTATCTGGCCAAGGTCTTCTGGAGGCGATGGCTACGGGAGTACCTACTGGCTTTGCAGACTCGACAGAAGTGGCTGGTGAAAACAAGACCATTCAAAGTTGGGGACGTGGTTATGATCGCCGACGAACGCGCACATTTCAGCGCTTGGTCTTTGGGAGTAGTTACGGAAACCATCAAAAGCACTGACGAAATGATAAGAACGGTGAAGGTGAAGACAGCTAACGGAGTGCTCATTCGTGACATACGCAGTATTAACCTACTCGAGAGCGAAGACGGAGGAGCTGATAACCCTGAGGCCCAGTAAACCTTTTTCACGCCAGTAATCGAGGTGGATAAAGAAACACCATATATACCACAAAATCTCCGTCAAACACGTTAAGGTGCTCGCGGTCCTTTCGTTGACATTACAGAAGGTTCTTTCCGATATGTGGTGATGAGTGCGATTCCATTATACATCCCGATACATACACGCATGCACGACGCACTCTACATCCCGTAAACCCAACATACATGTGACAGTGTTCTTTGTTTGCCTTTTGTTGACGCTACCGAATGCCCCTTGCATATGTGGAAGTGGCGGAGCTCAGGTCACATATACATGCTACATTTACTCGTTTTCTTGCCACGCGGTCTTTTGTTGACATTGCAGAAAGTCCTCCTTTGATGTGTAGTCATACCTGTGATTTCATTGTAACCCCGGCACACACACACACGCACACACACACACACACTCAAGCACGTACATCCAGGACAGGACGGCCCCTTCCGAGGACAACGTCTATGTGACCCTTCACGCCCGACATCGGTCATTTGGTCTTGTGGAAGATGTAGACTAGCCTCACGTCTATGTATCCAATGGATTAGGTGCGACCAGTAGTAGAAAGTTGACGACGAGCATTAGACGCGCGCACTGACAGCAGGGCCTAGGCAGGTAGGAAGAATCAGTACCTTTATACCGAACCTTTGACCCTGCTAAGGATCCAGGAGGATTTTGGTGGGCGGTGTAACAGCCGGTCGTGGAAAATCCCCCTTTCTCCCTCGCGATTCAGTGGTTTTTCCCAACATCACTCATTTCCATACACTATTGACTTGTCTTTACGAACTGGTTGTTTTTCTGGACCAATTGTTGTTTGTTCACGCCCAGAGCGCTATTTTGGCACATCCTTGTTCAGGACCTGCGTGACGCACGTGCTGTCTGCTCACACGCTGCCATTCGGTTTCTGGTTGTTGAGTCCTTGTGATCGTATTATTGAGGTTTGTATATTGTTTATGTCATTGTTTATTTTAATAATCTAGTATCGTAGAATTATCACGGATAATCGCCTTCTGATTTCGGGATCCGTTGCGAATTTGGCTATGCATTGCTCAAACGTTCGTAACAGCTAGTACCACAGGATCTGCAATTTGGTTTCGCCGTAGCATCTCGTGAAATGACGTGTGTATTGGTCCAAGGCTGGTATTTTGGATGTTCCCGTGCAGGGGTTTGGACTTGACTAGTACTGGGCTTGTTTGCTCGGTTGCTGTCCCGGATGAGTCGGCCGAATCTGCTGTCAGCTATCTTCGTTTGCCTGTCCAAGTATTCAATCAGGTCTTCGAAGTTGGCTTCTCTGTCGCCTCGGCTTATCCGTTCAGCTTCTTCCGCCCACCGACCCTGTAGTTCGGGAGAGAGGTGACGGACTATGCCTTCCAAAGTGTGCATGGCGTCTAGGTCAGCCCTGTAACCTAAATGGTCGAGGGCTATTGAGCAGTTCTGCATCTTGATCACCAGGTCGGCCATGGTGTAGACGTCGCCCTTGGTTCTCTTTGCCTCTGCCATCACGCCCTCTATTAGGTTACGGGCTACTTTGAAAGGTTGGCCAAACAAGTCCCTCAGAATCTTTCTTGCCCTTGTGTAGCCTTGTTCTGGTTCGAGCATGGTGCACCCGTCGATAGCTTCTCGCGCTCGGCCTCGGCAGTAGTGAGTAAGGTAGAGAAGCCTTTGCCCAGGGTCTGTTACCTTGTTTTCAACGAACGTCTCGAACTGTTTGACAAACTTGCAGTATTGCTCAGCTCGCCCGTCGAAAACCGTTAGCTCCACTCTAGGCAGATCGATCGATGGTGGTTTGTATTCGGCGACCGGCGTGGGGTTCCCTACCTTATTGCACTCTAACCTATCGGAAGTGTCGAAGTCACTGGTCTCATGCTCTCGCTGTTTCTGTGTACACTTCTCTGCTTCATGCGCCTGTAGTCTAGCCGAAAGTAACTGTTGCTCTAGTTCTAGTATTCTCAGCTTATATAAATCGACATCCTTACGATCAATATTGTTCTCAATAACACATGAGCTAGCACTGACAGGACTAGGCGATCTAGCATTAACTAAAGAATCATATGTACTCAAAACCTCCCCAGAGACTTGCCGTATTACTTCCTGTCCGGATTCGACTGCTTTTGATCCTTTTCTTGGCATTTTGCGTGTTTTTTCCTCGTTCCAAATTGATCTATTGAGTATTGTAACGAACGTTTGAGCAATGCGTAGCCAAATTCGCAACGGATCCCGAAATCAAAAGACGATTATCCGTGATAATTGTACGATACTAAATTATTACAATAAACAATGACATAAACAATATACAAACCTCAATAATACGATCACAAGGACTCAACAACCAGAAACCGAATAGCAGCGTGTGAGCAAACAG
This sequence comes from Fasciola hepatica, assembly GCA_948099385.1. Classification (NCBI taxonomy): domain Eukaryota; kingdom Metazoa; phylum Platyhelminthes; class Trematoda; order Plagiorchiida; family Fasciolidae; genus Fasciola; species Fasciola hepatica. The sequence goes on along the minus strand of CANUEZ040000126.1, from coordinate 306,666 downwards.
CACGTGCGTCACGCAGGTCCTGAACAAGGATGTGCCAAAGTAGCGCTCTGGGCGTGAACAAACAACAATTGGTCCAGAAAAACAACCAGTTCGTAAAGACAAGTCAATAGTGTATGGAAATGAGTGATGTTGGGAAAAACCACTGAATCGCGAGGGAGAAAGGGGGATTTTCCACGAGCGGCTGTTACACCCGCAACTTTCCTCCTTGCCTGCGGCTTTCGTCGCCAAAGGCTTCTTTATTTTCCACCAATGTTATGGTTGTGACACCTACACTCACCTCCGTTGAGCAGTGTTTGCTATTAAGTGGATTTTGCGTAAAAGCTATTCAAAGTGTCTCACAAGGACGCCATTTCGCTTCAACCGCCAGCCCTAGGTCGTCCACAAACGTGCAGCCCATGTTTGTTTATCACGCAACAGAGAGCTGACACAGATTAGAAGCGAAACGGAGCCGAGGACTGGTACATTTTAGAGCCCAGTGTAGGCGGTGACCCTGAGGACCTGCTTTCATCGCCCTCCCGCAATTCACTCGGCCTGTGAGATACGCTGAAGTCCATCGCGGTTACTATGAGGTTATACCAACTGCCTGCATTTTGCGTAACAAGGTTTTGGGGTGACCACTTCTGGAGTGTCGTGTGCAGGCATGAAGACCTATTACTGCAAAGATAAGGAGAGCTTGAAGGGGGTGCAGCGACTTGCAACTAAAATGGTCACCGGTCACGGTGGGGAACCTTAAGCCCGGCATCTAGAGGATCTTAATCTATTCTCTTCCGAGCGGCTTAGAGGGCGAGGTGACCTAATAGAAAAGCTCAAGACCATGGAGGGTCTGTCGAGCATAGGCATGGGTGGTTTGTTCTCTTCTGCCACTGAGTGCGGCTCCAGAGAACACGGTCTTAGGCCACAGCGGACATACTGTAGTGACCTCGATCGTTCTGAGAAAACGATTGTTTTCTGGACACCATTTTGGATCCATTTTCTCCACCACCTTTTCTGATGTTTGACACCGACCTCATAGTTTTTTTCCCGTTGCGTGCGTTTTACTGGACTGACTTTTCCGAGGTTTCCGTCGACCTCGTTTCGAATCACTTTCACTCTCGGTCGTTCGCCGATTGTACGCGCTCGCGGTTCGATTTCCGCACAGCCGTTGCGTTTCGTTTTCCGTTCGGTGTGTCTCTCGTATCGGTACTGTTTCGGTGCCACGATATATAGAATACACCTCGCATATGTGAACCGACTTGCGTCTTCTCTATTCGTCCGATAGAGGGGATATCGTTGGTATTTCGCTGCTAGACCCAATAGGAGACAGGCTCATTAGCCGCTCCCGAAAGTCTTCTATAGTACTCAAGGCTGGACACATGGGCCAAATTTTTTACCAGTACAGTTGTACCTATGTGAAATAGACTGTCAGAGAATGCCGTTGGATGCAGCAATGCACCGACTTTTAAGGAGGCCCTGGATTCTTGTTGGAACACAGCTTTACCGGAGCAAGCTGTGTGAACAAAGGGTGAAGCGATGAGCCCCTTCTATTTTTGTCAGTGAACTTGTCTCCGAAGGTGATAATGCCTCGCAAATTCTGTCTTCCGGACAAAATGTTCAACGCGCAGCGTCAGGAGCCAAGGAAACTCACTGACAACACAAATATCTGGAGGCTGGACTGTTTTCGGCTACTTTCGTGCTGTGTAAACTGATCTGATTTGATCTGAAAAGCGCCGACCTTGGCGGTGGGTTCGAACGCTTGGGTTGTTTCGGTGTTAGGTGAGCTGAGGTCGAAGCCGGCTGCTGAGGTCTTGGTGATCATTACACCTCGTGTGTGTATGTTTCAGGCGGCAACGCCATCACTGCCTATACTCGTGAACCGAATAAAACCGATGATATCCCCGAGCCCTCCCTTTTTTCGGTCCGCGACCGCTATTACCCTTGAGCCATTGAGATTATTTCCAACATTACCCGGCGATACAGGTAACCAGCATGCATGTTCTGCTGCGTAGCGTCTGTCTTCTGTTGTGCCCGCACGTGAACGGTCGACCCGGCAGTTGTGTATCAATAACTAACGCTGTCGTAGGGCTACTTCAAAGTAGTACACGGGTACGGGGCTGAAGCCGTGATGTTTCCGCATCTTGTGATTTTCTTGTTATTTGAATATCGGTGATGAGCTTAGAGATAGCGAACTGGATAACGGAGCAATGGATTCTGAACATGAATCTTGATCGTATTTTGCTTCTGGTATTGCCAGTGAGTTGGAGCATAGACCGCTTAACGACAAGAAGTGGTTCAGGGTACTATAGTACCCTATAGTCTTGACTGCATCTTGCGTTGCCGGGGATCAGAAAGGTAAATCACAGAATAGCAAGAGAGGGCTTATTCTTACAGCATTTAGTCTAGCTGGAGTAGCGCAAATGACTCCGTCTTGGAGAAACTACCGGACATTGCGCAACGAGGTTTTTAAGTGGCGCACGGTCGAAGCGTTCTGAAGTGTCAATTTCTGATCAGTTGTTCTGGTAGGATAGATTCTGTGTTCTTCAGTGACGGTTGTACCTGCACGATCTACATAGACACGAAAAAAACGTTGGACCGCAGCTCAGCGTTTGCTGAAGCGGGCATCAACGTTTATGCCTATAAAGAGAGGAATGGCGAGCTATGCTGAACGCGTTGCAGCCGTCACCGCGCTTACCCGTCCAAATCTACCTTGTCCGATAGAGGGTGCTCCTCGCTGGTATCTTGTCCATGGCTTGCTCCATTGTTAGACCGGCTGTGAACTAGTCACGAATCTCCTAAAATTCATGAAGTCTGAAAGCTAAGTGGGACTATATGGAAGCAAACACGTTTCGTCTGTTTTTGAATCAGTTAACGCCCTATAGTGATCAGCCGATCACACCCTATCCATCACTTGTTTGACTGTACGTTTCGCGCATGCGGCAACCGCTAGCGCTGTATCCAACAGTTCCTCGGCCAGCGGTCTCTGTTATCAGGCCCTGTGAGAATGCACGGGGTTGTCACTCCACGGTCTTTTCTCGTTGACTTTCTCGATAAACACGATCGTAGAAGCTGAGTGAGTGTGCCTTCCAGTACCCCGGGAAAGTCACTAACGTCTCAGAGTAGGACATTCTAATTGCAGCTGTGTAATTAAGCAGGCTGTAAAGCGCCGTTTTATTGTTCGTTTAATGTAAGTGTAAGATTCTGTTGATACGCTTACTGAACTTCGGTTCGTGGAGTTTTTCTTGGTGTATTTTTGCAGACTGGACGCTTGCAACCCCTACGGAAGATCACTGGTCTCGCGAAACTTAGATACCTGTTCCAAGTGGCCCATTGGAGTTCACTTCGACGATAACATTAGTTCTTCGGAAAGGGTAAACAGATTACTGGGGGCTCATCATCTGGGGCATAAAGCCCCTAAGGGGCTCTCTGTTCATTTCTAAATTTAATAGGCAAGTATACTTGTCTGACTAACTAGAAACCCATATGTACCGTTTGCTTGGTCCATACGTCCTTCGGATGGGATCAAACATCCTTGGTGCCCAGTACGCCCTCCGCTACAAATGCCATGGGCATAGCGCTGAATGCTTCATACTCCGTCTATGGTTCTAGAATCAGGGTTTGGTCATCTTCAATAGACTGAATATCAGTCACTCCGTTTGAGAGCGCCGGGCGTTCACCTTCGTGCACACACTTTGATGAAAACACCGCCACGAGAAGACGGTGGGCTGGACTTCGTCGGCGGAAGCTGTTTAAAACGCGCCGTCTTTTGGAAGCATTTCGAGAGGCGTTCAGGACGAGTAGCCACCTCAGAGCCTGTGACATTCACCCCCAACTATACTGAGGCATCGGGATCAGGCATCTGGGATGGTCCGAAGCTCAAGCTAACCCGGATTGTACGCCTAACGCTGGTAGAATTCAAAAAAGAGACCGAACCTACAAAAGTGAAAGACCGCACTGAGGTGGTTCCCTTTAGCTTAGAAAGGCAATCACTAGTCACGTGTTTCCCTGAAAACTAGCTTTGTTAGTGCTGGCAGTAATCCTGACAGCCTCTTTCTCATTTATAAGGCTGGCTCCTGCGGGAGGATGATCCGCCTTCATGGATGTCCCTAATGAGCGGTGTGTGGAGGAACTGTTCCTGAAGAGTTTTGGGTGTTAGTTACGAATTGGCATCCCAGTGTCGCGGCTTTTTGTTCGAGGTAGCAACTCCGACCCATGCACAACCAAGTGCTACCTGTCAGGCAACAGGGATTTTGTTGGCAACCGGTGACCGCACATATATGTGCCAAATTTTTTTTACTTGCAGGGCTATATCTTTGTGGGATTGTCTTCCACAAAATGTGGTGAATACACCATCCAGAGTAGTCTTTAGGCCTCGTTTGGATACCGTCTACGATAGGGTCCTGGAGCGCACCTCAATTAGCCCCTATTTGTATGTCACCGAGCTGTATTTTTTATTCACGCTTTCAAGCATCTTTTCTCTTCGCCAGTTGCACAGAAAAAGAAACCAAAAAGGTTAATAAACTAAATGTAAAAACAAGACGGACACAAGACCCAGGGATATTTGAGCTCAACCCCGGCACCTGTGAATCACTTCAAGAACTGCAGTATGGTCACTGACGGTTTGCATTTGCTTGTTTAACTTACAGGTTGAACCTGTTCATTTTGGTTTTTCGTGAGTCTGTCATCTCCGCCATGAAGCCGTGCATGTTTAATAAATACTAATTATGACTGCTTACGCCGATTTTTTCCTCAGGTGGATGCAAAAATGACCGTTAAAGCTATTTGCGTAATGTCGGGTTCCAGTGGCGTGCAAGGAACTGTCAAGTTCGTTCAAGAGGTGAGCCTGTCAACTTACCGTTGATCTTTCACATATGTTACCGCCGATTGCCTTAACAGCTTATGAGCCTAATCGGTGAAGGTCCGTAACACCCCCCCCTTCCAGTCCAATTCAAACAACCACTAACTATGCAGTTGGTATGGTGGCTTAAATTACTTTTTCTTGGGAGTAACCTCAATCGGAAATACTGAAAAAAGTATGAAAAAGAGTAAGAAGAGAACTACAAATAGTACCAAGTCGGCAAGGGAAGTCTGTGAGTAGAAAAGCGCCACTGGTCGCGACACCTGGCTATTATCTCCAATGTATTAAGCCGCTGAGCAGGGGGATCACTTGAACCCCACCCAGAGTCTAAAGCCCTACTTGGCCAAGTCCATTGGTTAGGTTTTCCATACCTTTCTTCTGTGTCATAGACCGACCACCCTTCCTCATCGTCCAACAAATCCCCATATCAGCGAATAAAACGCACGGAGGAGTCCATTTCGGGGACGTATGCAACGTCTCAACCCTCAACCTAGCGGTCTTTAGTATTTCGTCCAGTGCTTTGGTTTGTGCCCAAAACTCTGCGCCTAACCTGAGCATTGCTGATACGGCGTTCCCACCATGTTCGAGCAATGCGACGAAGACATCGGTGTTCAAATATCGACAATCTTCGTATATCCTCCACCCGCAATGACCATGTTTCCGAACTATACAGAAGAACTGCTGCAGCGTGCTCTCGACCCTTGGTAGATTATGGGATATCACGTCGATGCCACAGATGAACCAAGTTACTAAACACCAAACAAGCATTTTGTATATGCGAAGACACTTCGTCCGATATCCGACCTCCGGGCAAAATATAACTGCCCAGATAACAAAACTTGTCTGCCTGGTCTTTAGTCTCCCAGGTACGGAAAAACGTGTTGGACCAAGCCGATCCTGCAACAGCATCTCGTACTTTGAAGATGCAAAACCCATACCGAACATTGCTACGCAGTCGTTCAAGCTGTCCAGAAAAGTCTGCAACTTACCTGGGTCTTCACTTAGTGGAATTATGTGATCCGCATATTTAAGGTCTGACACTCTTCTACCCGGGAAAAGTTCAGTGTGACTATCCTCACCCAACAAAAGGGACCAGTTTTTGTGGTGAACTCTGGTGAAAGATCACCCAGAAGTCGAACTCGGCTTCGGCTGTTCGTGTACAGAGATTTTATTAGAAGAATGAATTCCCATGGTATGTCCTTCAACAAGAGGCAGCGCCAAAGAACTGTGCGGTCGACTGTGTCGAAGGCCGCTTTAAGATCAATAAAGACGAAGATGGCGGACCTGCCGAAGTCGTGCGCATGTTTTAAGATTTATCGAAGAGTAAAGATGTTATCAACACAACCACGATCAGGTCAAGACCCAGCGTGATTACCGCGCGAATACTGTTCGCGAACGTAATATAAGCAGTGACGAATAATACCAGCGAACAATTTCGATGGGTTTCTAACCGGTAACCATTCAACCAAGATGTAAGATGAGATGACGTCGAATATCAGTTCATTTCGCGCTCACAGTTCATGTAGTGTGTGCATTGGCGTACTGAGTATGTAAAGGATGCTCATATAGGTAGTATTTACGGACCGGAGGTAGTTTAGACCGTTTGCTTACCACCTAAAAGGTCAGAGTTTCCAGTCCCGTCATCACTGGTCAATTTGGTGGTAGGCAGTAATGCACTGTTGTGCGGATCGTCCCACCTAACCTATTAGAACCTTATGTGGTTCTCCACCCCAAATCTCAGTTTGTTTACCAGTTGTCCCTAATAGTGGAGTAAGCCTTTGAGACTGTATGGCATACCCCTTCCGCTGCACTCATGCGCAGGCATGTAATTAAAAACATTGCTCTTTGTGGAATGGTCATTAAACTGACCCACCAATCAACAGCGTTCATCCTCTCACTTTCCGTCTGAATTCGCTATCATTCAGACATTCCATAGCGAAGCTGCTCTCAGTAGTTTTAATAATGATGCTTCACGTAAAAACGGACAGGGTTTGAACTTTTAAGTAGACTCCTTAATGAGGACTCGTTACAATCATAATAAGCCCACAAAGCTGAAGCGTCTGTTGTACAGGGCCTTCAGACGGGGAACCATAGGAACGCCGCCGCACAAAATCTGCCAGTGCGAAACGTTTTACCGATGGTGGTCGAGTGAATTCAGTCGCTGACTGATGGGCTTGTGTTGAAGTTTTGGATCCCACTAACACCGATACCTGGGACGAGCCGTTGCTGGCTTTCAATGTATTTTCAAGGAAAAACCTCAAAACAACTTGTTTGGAGGAAAATATTTTCTGGATGGACACGGTAATCTTGAGGAGGTGACACTTACTAGCGTGTACCAGATTTTCAGCCAAATCACATTGTCTTACTGTCATAGGATCATAAGAGTCAGCAGTATGAAGAAGAGCAATGCGGCCCGTTCAGTAGGCTTTATTCAACAAACAGTTGACGCATGAGAGATGAAAATAGAATAAACAGAATGACAGTTAGGGGTAATACGGAAGTGTTGTCCAATAGTACATTCTTGCCCGGTCAGTTTGATTGAAATCGGAAAACTTGAATAAAATTACGCTTCTCTGTTACGAGGGTTATGTGGTCGTGTTTTCTGTTGGTGGATGTAAAGAGATGATGGGTCTGGGATACAAGGGTATCTGTTTGTCTTACGCGATCGTCGTTTGATGTATGGCAATGTGAGTCATATTGTCAGTGAGTGAAGTCTGCGCATTATCAGCACAGCCCTCATCTTGGGATGGTAAACGTTGACTCTGACCAGCCTGGGCCAGGTAATGAAGTGAGACTGTGTCTTCCCTTCCGTCAGGGAAACGAAAAACTGCGTATCGAGGGTTGCACTCAACCAACTGAACTTCGTCGACCTATTGGTCGAATTTCGTTTGCCTCACAATACGATGGAGATGTACGGAACCCGATGTAGTAAGCCAAGTGGATAGTAATGCACCTAAAGTTGATTTCTGGTTAAAGGAAAACAGTTTCTCCTGGGCAGTGGCATTCTTGACAGTAGACAATAAAGAGCGAACCGAGGGGAGGGCGTCTAACAACACTTTCCCACTGAGAAGCGGGCAGATCCTCGTACTTCAGGACGACGGTAATTGCTTTTCAGATAATTCTCTTCATTCCTTCCATTTGCCCGTGACCTCGAGGGTTGTAGGGAGTTTTTCTGCTAACCGGAGTGCCTTTACAGTTGAGGAACTGTCGCAGTTCCTGTGACATGAAGGACAAATCTCAATCGGTGTGGATGTAAAGCGGCATTCCAAAGATTGTGGAGCACTGACAAAACAATCGATTACGGTATCAGAAGTCATGTCCGTACATGCAAATTCGAACGGAAACCGAGATTATCCGTCTACAATAGTCAGCAAGTATTTTTGTTCGACACTGAGGGCAAAGGCCCCCTGAAATCCACGTTTAAGCTCTAATGAATGTGCGGCTTTGATAAGCTTTCCTGACGATTGGCAAATTCTAGGTTTCACTTCAGCGCATACACTGCCTCAAGACGTCAGTGATCGTATTTCCTCCACCGAAAAGGTAAATTCCGAGGACGAATGAAATAAATCATTCTGATAACTCCAGGGTGGCACAAAAAGTTTATGAAGTTCTGGAAGATCCAGCGTATTAAACGATGTTGTACAGCATATGCGGAATAACTCGTCGGCAGCGATGTTGTCTTTTCCTTGTCGATATGCCACGTCAAAACTGTAACAAGACAGTTCGATACTCCACCGCTGAATCTTGTCGTTCTTTATTCTCATTTTGTGATTAAGTTCGAACGTGAATACAACGGACCTGTGATCGTTGGTGATCGTAAAACGGGCACCAATTTATAACTGATTCAATGGTGACATATGCCTCCTTTTCAATGGTGCTGTTCACTGGAAGTAATTGTCCGTGAGGAAAAAGCCACCGGTCGTCCATTTTGAGTAAGCGTCACAGCGATAGCGACAACTGAGGCGTCAGTTTCCAGGTCTAGGGGAACAGTATCGTCGACGAATACGACATCAGGCTGCTTGGTTTTCTTTCTGATGTTTTCGAACGACTCACGAACTCCAGACGGGGAAGCAAAACAACGATTACGAACGAGTGGATGGATCTCACCGGAGAAATCAAAGATCCACGACGAGCACTAGGAAAACAGCCCCACGATCCGCTGCTAAGACTTCAAATTTGTGGGCAAGGTTAGGTTCTTTAATGGTTGGAGTCGATAGGGGTCGGGTCGGTTAGTCTTGTTGGAGAACTCGAACCCAATCAGTCTCATTGTTCGTAAGCAAATTGCACTTTTCGATTTTGTTGAACGTCAAACGGTACTTTTGAGTGACCTCATAGAGTTTTCTTAAGTTTGCATCGTGCACTTCGGTGGCTCCACACGCAGTTATGTTGTCGACATACGGGAAGGTCGCATCCAGGTTTTCATCTTGTATCACTCAATCAATTATTCTTTGAAAACAAGTAACTCCATTAGTTACCCCGGATGGTATTCGGCAGAACTGACAAGGGTTGCCACAGGCTTCGAAGGCTGTAAATTTCCGTTCGCTTGCCACGATAGGTTCTTGATGATAGGCGCTCTTCAGGTCTAGAGTGCTGTACACAGTGTAGCGTGAGATTTTGTCAACGATGTCCTCTATTCTAGGAAGAGGGTAGGCATCCAGGTGTGTGCACTGATTTATGGTCTGTCTGTGGTCTTCGACCATACTACGTTTGTGGTTTTCGTTTACAGTCATCAGTACCTGAACTCGCCAAGGTAAAACAGACGGTTTGGTTATATCGTTCTGTAACAATCTATGGACTTCCGACCGAAAAATCTCTCATCTGCTTCTGAGTGTCGCCTTGATCTCGTAGCAATCGGCTTGAAGTTCTCTGTATCGTTCCCGAACAGCGATAACGGCTCAACATCGGCAGCTGGCGACTCACATATGGAAAATGGAGTGTGATCACCAGAAAACAGAATCTCGGCAGACTAGTACAGCTTAAAGAAGTCATGTCCTAAAAGCACATCGAAGCAAAGGTCGGGGAGAACTGAAAGCCGGATGTAAGGGTATCGACAATCTTTGTAACGTAGATTAACGAAACAGTGGTCGTCAGTGAAGCTCGCCGAGTGTGTCACAGCCATTGAGATTCTGCGGCGTGATCTTGCAATATGCTAGTTATATCTCTTGACGATCGATGCCGAGATGTAGCTCTCAGAGCTCCCCGTGTCCACAAGAGCCCCTAACGCGATGTCATCGATGAAAACTTTTGTGATCTCCCGTGAAAGGCCACTGGGTACTGCCCCGACAGTCACTAACGACAGGCAAGCAATGTGTTTTGAGGAGCGGCACACTTTCTGGTAATGTCCCTTCTTGCCACATCCTTTGTATGCAGCCTCTCGCGCGAGACATGCAGATCGGCTGTGTCTATTAAAACCGCAAAAGTAACATTTATTGCTCCATATTGCAGCAGAAGCGGATGGAACACTCTCAGTGAGGACATTAGCATCGCTACGAGTCGATGTAGGCTCTGAAACGTTGGTTGTAGAAGCGCTGTATGCGTTCCCCGACTGATATAGCCGCGAACGACAGTGGGTCATTTCCAGGGATCTCGCTTGTTCGAGGGCAGTACGTAGGTCGAAAGGAACATTCTCTAACAGACGGCACATGGTTTGGGGACGAAGTCCAGTAATGAAAACGTCTCAAATAGCTTTTCCGTTCTTCTCTGCCGTTACGGATTTGAAGTTGCAATCTTTGGCCGATGATTTCAGCTTAGGTAAAAACTGATCTGAGTTTTCGTCAGTCTGTTGCCAGCACGTCACCAGTAAGTGACGAGCAACAATCCCATTGGTTTAATGTAAAGATCTCTGAGTGTCTCGATAGATGATTCGTAGCTGCGGCATTCTTTCATATCATCACAGGCATTTGGGGACACAATTAGTAGGCGTCCGAGGTTTATCGAGCTGAAGGGATTCTATGCCATCCACAAAGTAATTGAATGTGTCAAACTGGTGAGTCCATTGTTTCGCTTCACTTGGACAGTTGGAATCGCTATCAAAATGTTCTGGTCGCATTATTCGATCCATTGTTCGTTGAACAGATTGTCAGCAGTATTTAGAAGAATAGTGTGGGCCGTTCAGTAGGCTTTGTTCAACAAAAAGTTGACGCATAAGAGATGAAAATAGAATAAACAGAATGACAGTTAAAGGTAATACAGAAGTGTTGTCCAGTAGTACACCTACAGAGTCTCCATGCAACGACAATAAACGGGCACTTACCGATTAACGGTGGTCGTGTGGTATGTGTCATTATCTGGCAAACTTGATCTAGGCAATGGGATTTAGCTTACTGCTCATCTTCGATAGTAGACAGTTCTACTTTCATTTGATTCACCATCAAACTGACATTGCATTTTCGGTAAAGCGTTCAGATTATGGTTCTTGCTCTGTCGTACTCATGTTAGGAGAAGAAATCAGTACCGAAATCTAGCCTGCATCAGTAGTATACACTTCTGTTTCATCATAGTTGTCATTTGGACGGTATAATCTCGTAATCCGAATCGAAGAAGCCGAGTGAAAGTAAAGTAAACAGTCACCTTCGCTCCCCTCAGTGCCACATCTCATTTTAAGGCTTCGTGCTTTTTCGTACTCGGCGGAAGACGGATAGTTTGTGATCCAGGTTTTTCCCACAGGCATAAAATGTGATAGTAACGTAGTACGGAGTACAGAGGTGCGGTGCCACATAAAGTGAGTCAAACACTTTCTTCTTTGGATTTGGAATAAGATTTCGCAACTTCGCCGCAGCTCACTAAGACTGTGAGCCATATCCGTAGAGTTTTTTAGCCAGGTTTGCAGCATATCTCAAGATTCGCAGCCTTGCAGGTTTAAGAGAGCGACTTAATCTTTTCGTTTGCTTCCTTTTTGTTGTATAATAATGGTACACCATTTCAGGAAGGGAGTCGTGGCCAATTCGAGGCTGCCAGTCGGGGAGTGACCGGCGACGAAAACAGGATTCGAACCCGGGACCGAAGGATTAAAAGCTCGCTATGATAACCGTTTGACCACTAACGGTCAGCATTTATGCAGTTCGCTTCCGGGTCACTGTGACTGTTGTTGCTTTCACCGTCCAATCCAGAGTTCAAAAGGAGAACGCGCCGTGGAGGTTGACGGGGGTACCATACACAGCACCTGTCTTGATAAACAAAGCCGATAGACTGATGAAGAGATTTTGGGTGGGCAGCATGTCGGGTTACAAAAGCGTGCGCACAAATCGTGAAATTACCAGTTCGATATTGCCAGGGGGTACACGAGATACGCAGTTCCATTTTCTTGGGACACGTTTACAAGCCCAGATTTTGAGCCGAAGGCGGGTAAACTCAAATTGGTGGCACACAACTGCCCTTAATGAGAACCGGAAGAATGTCATCAGAACCAGGGGTCTTGCTGCATTTGAGCAGTTGGGTGGCATGAGCTATCTTCTTCCGATGGAGACTGATATCACTACTTATATGCATCTTTTGGAAATTTGTCAGATACAGTTAACAGTGGGCTTATTTAGTGGTGATTCACATCCTGCACGTCGCAGTTCTGTCCACAGTCGTGATCTGTGTAATAAATCGGTTTCCGGACAGGAAACTTATCACACCCTATAGGATTGTCATTGTGTGACCAACTTCAATCGTGAATAGGAGATCAGTGGTCTTCTACCCATGAACTGGAAATACCCGGTAGTTGGCAGTGTTGCCTTTTCCACCTTTACCTACGCTTGGATGCGGAATTGGAATATCATTGATCTGTCTAGAATATCAAGCCAGTTGCTGCGTTCAACTAGTGTTTGTTCGGTGTTGACGGGGTGCATTTTTCCCCAGCAAAGTGTTATTAATTTACAGAGCGGAACAATGATGCGTATTTCCAATTGTGGTTTTGCAGATGAAATCCCCATTATCAAAGTCTTTATTACTATCGCCATTCATATGTTCTGCACTGCTGTTAGGAGTATTTGATGTTAACATTACTATGATCCTCTTTCGATTGAACCGTCCGCCCGTTCTAATTTCGATTTTTTATAGTTCACTGAAAACAGATTTCACTCAGACGTTGTAAGCGAACCACCTGGGGTGGTTCAACGCTCGTGTTTACGTTATCCGAATTTGTTACAAAAACAGTGTTCATCCAATGTCTTTTTATTCTCTTTTTCATTCGAGTCGTTTGAACTGTTTTCAAGACCATTCCATTCTGATCTAAGAGTTTTCGTTTCTTCAACAGTCTGAGACGTCCCCAGTGCAAATAAAGGTTGACATCAATGGCCTTAAGCCGGGTAAGCACGGCTTCCATGTTCATGCTTATGGAGATACAACGAATGGTTGTATATCCGCGGGACCTCATTTCAACCCAACCGGTGTGGATCATGGAGGTCCAAGCGATAGTGTGCGTCATGTTGGCGATCTGGGAAATGTTGAGGCAAATCAAAACGGACTCGCCCACGTCGAATTTACAGATAGTGTCATTTCTCTCTCTGGAGTGAACTCAGTTATTGGCAGAGCCATGGTTGTAAGTTATCTGTTTCGTTCGCGTTTACATTCTTATCATTTTATTTTATTTGTTTTACCGGTCGAGATGCCATGTTGGGTTATTTGGGGCGCAGTCTCACAGCCGGGGCTACTGTCACTGTTGTGTCAGTGTGCAAACCTCTGGGTCATCCCCGGCTAGTGATTCCTCCATCGTTCAAGCCCAACGGAAAAGTAACCACGAACAGGTACGGAAGCTGTATTCAACTGTAACCAAAAATGAACACTGTATATAGCATAAGGCAAGGAATGCATGGACACATATGGAGTTGTTATGGATTGCCCAGCGTGGTGCGCAGTTGTGATCTGTTAAGTCGGATCACAGTACGTTGGAAGTCTGATTGGCTGGTGGGTTGGTATGAAGGGCAGGCAGTAGGTTGTCTGCCAGGGTTCGATGTGAACAGTGACGTGTGATAGACTGATTGGTTCATGGGCACGCGCGTCACGACTGCAGTGCTACGTGGGATATACGGGTCTTGTCATTGGTTTGTGTTTACCAAGCACCCTGTCCGTGGGTTGAAAGAGTGTGAACTGCAGCCTCACTGATGACGTTTTTAGGGAGATTCCCGGCTCCCTGACAGTCACCACTGAACGCTAATGGAATCCCCCAGACGGGTGATGTTCTGCTGGCTGCCTCATGTAGACATATTGTGAAAAACGGTCATCTGGGTTTAGTGAATTCGTTTTGTTCGTCACTACGTTACGTTCCTGTGATTCCTTATGATGGACAGTTTGAAGATTTACTGGTTATTCGAACTTCACATTCCACGTGACGGTAAAATAGTCATCTTTTGCTACAAGGGCAATCTTGAAAATGCATGAAGACAGGTATCAAGTAGTCGCATGTCTTGCCCGCTTCAAAATAGTTTGCGGCTGCTCTCAGTGGTCAGCGATCAAGGTCACTTTAATGATGAAACTGTTTTATAACCGGCGGATACCTTACAGCCCGAAATTCCTGGCTTCTGTGACATTACAGGTTTTTGGGATTATAGGTATGCTCTATATCGGCAGTTGGCAGGTAGCAGGAAACGTGCACGCCTGAATTATCTCGAGATCCACTAAACCAGAGTGAACACAAATGGCGACGGCAATGTTCATTTGCATTCTAAGGTCAGATATTGTTTCACTAGTGAGAGTTGGATATTTGTGCTACAATGAGCCAGCGAGAAATATGCCCCACCCTCCTAGGTTAAAGTTGTAACCAATTTACTACAAAGAGAGGGACTAGAAGAACAATTTAACAGACAATAGACCATCAGATACTCAGCGAAGTGTCAGCCAGCGACGGGCAGCTGACAAGAATGTGCAGGCAAAATATATACGATACATAAGCTGAACACGGATCAAATGCTCACCACCAAAGAGTAACCTGTTTTTGAGAATTTTAATAGTTGTTACAGGGTGCTAGTTCATTTTATGTTAAAAGTCGCCAATCACGATGAACTTGGATGAAAAGCTGTTTTACACATGACCTCCACCCAGACATTAATGATTTTTGTTCGTCATCATCTCTATTGCTTGCTGAGTTTTGTTCGGATTCATCTTGACATTAAATTATTGATTTTGCGTAGCTTATTCTGTGCTTCAAAACGACGTCATTCGTGTTTCTGATGGGATGGTATCGTATGCACGTCCGCCTTTTGTGATTGAATTTAATGTGATCAATTTATTTTGTGTTCTAATCCGAAGCCCGATCTAGGAAAATGATTCAAAATACTTTTACCAAGCGACTAGCAAATTTTCACTTAGATTGATAGCATTAGTATTACTAGTTTTCTGGCCAACTACTTATCCGCCATTTTTGTGCATTTTACAGATAGAAGGCATCACTAACGTTACACTATCCTGTTACCTGTCCAGAAAATGCTGTGATTCATGTAGATCTTCATTTACAAGCGCAATATAATCTAAACACTTTAGGTCCTACGGTATTCTGTTTGAACTAAGACTGGTTTTATTATTGTCACACGAAAGAGCAAGGTAAAAAGGCGTTGACATGGGACGCTCTTTATTCATTGAGGAGAAATTGGACAGATAATTTAGTCAAATTGACTTGACTTTTGTCAATCCCTAATGAAATAAATACACAAAACCTCGCTGAGTTGCAGAAGCACCGATGTTCGCGACCTGATTAGTCTGACTCACTGTGCAGCCAAAGTAATAGAGTCGGAGTACTAGCGTCGTTGTTATCAGATCTGGGTATCGACCTCGTCATTAACGCACAGTTGGTCTTAAGAGGCTTCAATATGTCGGTAACCAACAAACAAACTGGATTAGATGAGATTTTGCGTGGATAGCTGATATTGTTCCCATCTCCGCAGGTCAACAAATAATGCGAATTCGATGTACATACAGGAATAGGAGATAACAGGTGTCGTGTTCCTGAGTGGTACCCAAGAGATCCCATTACCGGTTAATTGGCAGCCGAACAACATTGAGGCTACGCACAAGCATCTGGGTTTCCGCTGTCTCTTTCTATGAAGTCAATGTTTGAGAATTGTATTAAGCGTGCTGGGTTAGACTGCGTTCCGTGTTGCCTCCGGAATGACATCCCTTTGTTAACCCATGCTCCTGTTATAAACCAACACTGTCTGTTTCTCCCCTCCTTTGTAGTACCAGTGACCAAGATAACATCTTATAGGACACTGCACCACGATGTATGCTGAATGTCCCTGGTAGTTGGACCAAGTGGTGGTGTGTTCAGTTATAATAATCAGTACAAGATATTTGCGTGATCTTTTTTTATTCTCAATTATCTTAAGGTACATGAAAATGAGGACGACCTCGGTCGCGGAGGACACGAGCAGAGTAAAATAACCGGCAACGCTGGAGGCCGTTTGGCTTGTGGTGTAATTGGTCTGACGGAATAATTAGTCGGTCAACTTTTCACGTGTTTAGTTTAATTTACTGTAAGACAAATATCGTTGACTCATTAAATTTTGACTCTCTTCCCAAATGCTCATTGGTACAATACATATTTTCTCTACTTGCTCTATGTTGGTGTTCTAACTACTGCATTTTCACTGTGATGGAGTTCTTCTAACGTTGACTATCAAAATTTCCTGCTTAGTGTTATCTTCTGCAATTGCACGCCAAGGCTGACAACAGTAAAACGTCGTACGGCGGTATGCGGTTAAGCATGCTGCCTACAAGGGACGTTACCTGTATTTCAAACAAGCTGATGTTTTTTTGAGTTTGAGAGAGGATTACTTCTAAATAAAAAAGGGGCTGTAACGTATGGTCGGTTAACGGAATGAGAGTTCAAAAGACAACGCCTGATTGCTAGGCTTCGATCAATTACAAAAAAACGAGGCATACGAGCTAAAGCAAGACAAGCGAAATGTTAGATGATGGAAACGAGATGGGAGCGAATTATGAAGCAGAAGTACAGTAAAAAATCTATATCATTCACCGCCAATTAAAAAGCAAAGACTGGTATTTTGTGTTTCGTGCAGTCCGTGGGTAACGAATAAAAAATGTTGATACCAGTTAACGAAGAATGCGTTGTTTTGCCTCACTGTTTCGAAGGCAATAAGATCTCACTCTTTGTTGTTGCAAGAGAAGGTTTTCAACTCTTATTTCTGGTTCACTAGGAGACTCTGTTAGGTCAGAGACAGTTGTTTGCAAATCGGAGGTACGTGGCATGTCAACTACCCGGGTAGAGTCTGAATAAGGGACGGGCGGCGCAGAAGTTGGTCGTTCTACGGGAGCAGTATAACGAAGCAATACCGTTTCTTCGCGTCCATCACGGAGACATATGTGAACGTACACGGGGTTGCTCTCCAGCAATTCGACTTCCTCCACTATTGGATCATACTTGGACGAACGGATGTT
Source organism: Fasciola hepatica (assembly GCA_948099385.1). Classification (NCBI taxonomy): domain Eukaryota; kingdom Metazoa; phylum Platyhelminthes; class Trematoda; order Plagiorchiida; family Fasciolidae; genus Fasciola; species Fasciola hepatica. Next base: position 289,460 of record CANUEZ040000126.1, on the reverse strand, counting down.
TTCTCGATATGGCACTGGCCCAGGCATAAGTAACCATTGAGCTAAACTGGTGCTAACAACAGATTTTCGATAATGAATGGACATTTGTTCGTGGGGACTCGCATTGATTGCAGTTCAGGGCAGTGACCTGATGGCATGCACTGCCTCAGACAATACCAGCTCCCACTGATCGATGGCGTTATCTCTGGAACGGGGGCACAGAGATACTATTTTCCATTTTGTCCCGTTCAGTCGTTCGACTTGACCATTGCCTTGAGGGGTTGTAGCTCGTTTTTCTGCTAATAGGTACACTCCGTTCGCGAAGAAATATCTTCAATTGTTGGGAAATAAAAGAGGCTCCTAGGTCAGAATGTAGACAGTGCGACATGCCAAATACAACAAACAGTTCCATTAAGCGAGAAATCATGATGGAAGTAGTCGTATTAGAACAAGGAAAAGAAAATAGAAAGCGGGACTGCTCATAACTGTCAAGATGTGCCGGTTACGAGTAGAAGAGGGGATGGGTCCTTTGAGGTCAACACAGACGTTCAGATGGTTGTGTAGCTTAAGCAAGTGGGTTATTACAGGGTATGTAGAGCTTGGGTTTCAGGTGTGAACAAATAAAACATTGCTGAATTATCGCCTTGACATTATCAGGAGAGAAAGGCGAGTTTTTTGGCCGGACAAACTGATATAGACGAGTAATACCGGGATGACGGAGACTTTCAGAAAATCGCTTCAGCTCACTGATTGGATGTATGCTCGTGATAAGGTATGGGCAGCGGGATTCTCTGGACCTGGGCGATGTATCACATCATAGGAGAATTGGGAAAGCTCTGTGCACCAACGTTGGATTTTGTCATTATTTTGCTGGTGATTTTCATGTCGTACGTAAAAGCGACTGGACGTTCATCTGTGATGAGCTTGAAGTGTGCATCCAAAAGATAATGTCGCCACTTTCCAACAGCTTCGACAATCGCGTAAGCTTCTTTCTCTACCGCTGAGTGATTTCGCTCCGTGAGTGACAGAGTACGCGAAAAAGGCCACGGGACGACCGATGTGATTAAGAGTAGCAGAGATTGCTTTGCCAGGGGCATCGGTTTCGACCACGAGTGGTGTGTCTTTGTCGATTGCGAGTAGTGATGATTGGAATTATTCAGGCTTCAGTGATTCGTAAGACGAAAGTACTTTGGAGAGAGGACATGTCATATTGACGATGAGTGGGTGGATTTACCCGAAAAAACGGTGAAACTATTGGAAGTAATGTGAGAACATTCCAACGACTCTTTGTTGCGCCTTCAAGTCCTCGGCAGCAGGAAGTTTGAGAAGAGCGTCAAAGCGTTGCGGGTCAGGCTCAACCGTTCCTTCAAATATTTTGTAGCCCAACAGTCGAACTACAGTTGTGGCGAAGGCACACTTGTTGTGATTTAGAGTGAAACTATAATTCTCAGCTGTTTGCAGAAACCGCTTCAGATTGACTTCGTGGTCGGTGACATCTTTCTCAGAGATAGTAATGTTGTCAACATATACAAACGTTCCTTCCAGTCCTTTACGTCGAACAAGCTCGTCTATCGCGCGCTGAAAACAGTCAACACCATTGGTTACTCCAAACGGTATTCGGCGAAACTGGTAGAGGCTGTTGCATGCTTCGAAAGCCGCGTACTGCCGTTTGTTTTCCTTTATGGGGATTTGATGGTACGCGCTCTGTAGGTCTAAAGTGCTGTAAGTGTAGAACCGTGAAATTTTCCCCACTAAATCGTCTATGCAGGGTAGCGGGTATGCACCCAGGGAGGTGAATCGATTGATTGTTTTACTATAGTCGGCCGCCGTCCGTCGTTTTTAGCGTTTGTTAGTAGTAACCAAGTGGTCGGGAAGGTTCGATTATATCGTTGTCCGATAACCAGACAATCTCTGACCGAATAAAAGCTTCATCGTCGTAGCTGTATCTCCTCGATTTCGTGCATACAGGGCGGCAAGAGGGATCCAGGTGTGCGGAAAGAGATGCGGCCGGAAAGCTAGCATCAGAGAGACCACAAAGCAAGAAAGGTTGCTGAATTTCTTGGGAAGGTATTTCTACCGACGCGTTTTGTCGTAAAAATTCATGGCCCAGCAGTACGTTAACACAAGTCAGGGAGAATCAATGGTTTGACATGTCCGTAAGGGGGCGCCTTTGAGCAGCAACGAGACAAAGCAGTGACCTTTTGTACTGCTGATCATGCGGGTAGAAGTGAGGTTGATCTTACTTTTGGATGACATTGTTGACCATTGGTTCCGGAGCACAATCGCCTCGGAGACGTAACTGTCTGGGCTCCCTCTGTTAACTAGAGTTTGTAGCACTACCCCGTTGACTGTTACTTCCGTAATAGCCCTAATGAGGTTCGCTGGAGCTGTAGCTGTGATGATAGAGGAAAGAAGAAATGATGAGGAAGTTGCGATATGTTTTGTTTTCGTAGAAGCTCGACCGGCCTGAAAGTGTCCCCGTTTAACACACGACTTGCATATTGCATCTTTCGCGGGACGGTTGCGGCGAGGATTGCGATCATAACCACAAGAGAAACAACTAATTCGGGATGCAGCCAGTGTCGCTTTGGTCTGTTTATCAGGTACCTGACTGAGGGCACCGGCGCTGTCTAACGTAGCTGTAGTGTATGTCTGGAGGTTTGGGTTGAGCGACTGCTGATGAGCTAGATCTGGAACTTGAGCTTGGTCATATGCAGTGCCTATGTCGAATGTGTTGTTCTCGAGAAGTCGCTGACGAATAGGGTTTGATAAGAGTCGGTTGATGAAAGCATCGCGGATGGCATCTTCAATTCGCTTTGCGCTGCCAGCCTGGATATTACAATATCGGGTAAGATTTCTAAGCTTCGGCATGAATTGAACAATGGTTTCAAGAGCATTCTGCCTCGAAGTTGCCAGAACAGCGTACGAAGGTCTCGTTTTTGGTTTGCGTGCATATGTGTTGAAGGGTGGTGATGGCAGAGTCAATCAATGTACCGATAAACGAATTTGTAAATTGTTGGCGATAAAAAATGCATGAGAGTTTGAAGTGTGTCTGGTTGGTGTTCCTTGACTAATCCCAAAAAGTTTGTAAAGGTATAATACCAATGCTCCCAGGAGTCAGCACCATTCGGAGAGTTTGGGTCTGCGTCGAAGCGATCTGGGAGCAGGTGTTGGTCCATTGTTTTGGTTGACTAAATTGTTACGTATGGTCAGTTAACGGAATGAGAGTTCAAAAGACAACGCCTGATTGCTAGGCTTCGATCAATTACAAAAAAACGAGGCATACTAGCTAAAGCAAGACAAGCGAAATGTTAGATGATGGAAACGAGATGGGAGCGAATTATGAAGCAGAAGTACAGTAAAAATCTATATCAGGGACAACGAGTAATTATTTTCCTGTCAACACACGTAACAACACTCCAACCTTGAATGCATGGAGGTACTTTCAAGCAATTATGTTCTCATTCAGTGTAGGCTGTTGACTTATTTCAAGTGCGGCTTGGGGTGAAAATTTCGTAAGGGATTCAGCCTGTTATTAGAGTATAGTCATCTGATGAAACGGCTTTGCTGTATGGTCGAATAGAAACAAATGTAGTGATGGTTTTTCGCTGCACTATATAACGGGACGTATGTATTCTGGATTTTGTGCCGGAGTTGTAATCGATCGGCGAGGGATCGTCACTTTCTGTGAAAAACAAGGGTGGGTCTTTACGCGTCTCAACGCACAATGAAATGGCTTCACTTTTGTGTTTGGCCTATTTTAACTGGATATATCGCTGAGAAACCTCGGTGGTGGTAATGGAGAGAACTCATTTTCGTCTGACCTGTCCTTTATAGTAGAACCCGGCCCAGGGATTAAACCGCTTCTTTTTTGTGACTAAGTTTTCGCTGTGGTCGCAGTTTTCTTTAGCCGAAATCCGTCAAGAATAAGTTTGAATGATCGCTTGTCCCCTGTATCAGCGGTTACTGTCGTCTACATATCTCAGAAATATTATTTGTGATTTGATATTGCTAACAGCTATGGTTTTCCATAACATTAACGATCAAAAAATTATCTCAGTTCCGTTTATTCTTATGGGTCACACATTGGTTATTTGGTTCTAATTGCTGCCCCCGAGAGCCTCGATTGTATGTAAAAAGAACAAAGGTATGAAAACCGTTAAGAGAGAATCAGTAACGGTGGTATTATTTAGGCGAAAACATTTGACTGCAAGAATGCCGCTCTGGTCTAATGAGTCATTCATATCCAGCTCCATTGGTTGGGCTTTTTATACCGCTCTTCCGTGAAGAGGGTCCGTCCGTCTGAATCATCCGTCGATCATAATCCGCCTCAGCGATCAAGGAGAGAAGTCTGTTGAAGGGCATGCACAACACGTTCCGAAAATCGTAGTCTTTTGAGTTTGTGGTTGATCCAGTGATTCGCCTCGCGCACCTAATATTACACACTTAATAGCAGCGTTACTAATACGGCAGTCCCACCGAATTCGAGCAACCTTTTGGTGATATCGGCGTTTACGCAGTGACAGTCGTCCCAGTGACCGGTGTTTCACACGTACAAGATAACTGACTTTAGTGATGTAGTGAACACTCGAACTTCGATAGATGAACGTATGGTTTTGACTCCACAGTTGACTGGGGTTGATAAGAGAGAGACGCGCCTTCTGTGTGCTCAGAGACACTTCATCCAAATGCAGTCGTCTGTATATCAGATACTTGACAAAGGTCTCTCCTGCGTTTGAATGAACCGTGCTCTAAAATGGCATATTGCACGTTCAAAGTGGAAAATTTAGCTTGGAAGTTGCCAACGTTGTATAGAAATCCTTGCGATTTACCTATATTTCCGTGATGTTTGACAGTTCCACCGGGGAAATTCTGTAACAGTTCGGTTCTTTCAATCAGTAACCTCACATCTCTGTACTCTGGTTTGGGTTGCTATCTCGCAACGTCCTCTACTCGGGAGAAAAACTATTTGAGCTTAAGGAACAACCAAACAGAAAAAATTAGAATAAAATGATGTGGATGAAGAAAGAACCTAAGTGCAACTACATCGCTGGTCGCGGTATCCATCTATGTCACTTAGTGTTTCTGGTGGGCAGATCTCGTGAATCACAACCGGGAAACCTAACACGGCTAACATGGGTGAGTTTCTAACATGACTATGAAATCGCTTCTAGGACTACCATAAAGCCAGTTAAAAAGAACATCGTGATCTCAAGTCCGGTATCGGCGGTAGTCAAATGGTCATCGTGGTGAGCTTCTGATGCTTTTATCCCGGATTCTCACGCTTCCGCTGGTCGCCACCCCCCTCCCGAAATACTGCACAGCTATTATATAGTAAAGTGGGCAAATAAATATATTTAGTGAGTTTATGCGACATACCGTTCAGGGAAGCTGATGACGGAGAACTGTGGGACCGACTGAATCGAATTCCCTTTTCAGACCAAGAAAAGCAAATGCTGGACACACGAAAGGTATCGGTGCAAATATTAGGTCAACATGACCAGAACCGTGTTTGAGCCCAGCTTGATTTTCGCGTGAGGTCTATATTATCAGTGAAGAATAACCACGGATAGCAGCTCGAATGCAATCGTAACCAAGTTAACTCTTACATGGTCTTCGCAAGAGGACTTGACCCATTTATTACGGATCGTTGCGATCACTGGTTCACGTCAGTTCTTAGGGATCCACCCCTTGATCATTAAATGGGTGTGTTTCGTCAGCTTCAATATCAAAGGTGACTCCTTAAAACAGTCGGATTTGATTTATCCGGACCAACAACCTTATTTCGTTGGAGATAACTTATTTCACAGAAAATCGCATGCGATGAAAGTTCGGTAATCACAGTTAGAGGTGTACTTAATCATCACCCGTCGGAGATCACGACGGGTAAAATACTTATCAAAGCGCTTCACCGAACATTCCGGATAGTGTTCCTGCGTCTTGATCGGTTAGCCGTTAGCTTGCATGAATACTTCGTTATTACTTGACTCTCATTGATTAAACGATTTCGGTTGGCACCGATCACCGCAACCTTCTTTTTGCATTTTGCGTACCCTACAGTGCAACTGGGGTTGTAGACATGCCTTATTTTTATAGTTCTGGAGCACCTTTGAGAATTATATATCATCACATACCGGGTCTTGTGCCAACACCACAAATACAGAAAGAGGTAACATGGAGTGAGATGGGAATAATGTTCGCAGAAGAATTGGAATCCACGGGAATTATTTAGTATTTAAAAAATTCCTCGTTGATCTGTATCCAACTTCTTGCTGGTGACGTCATCTTAACTCTCTGATCACACTGGATAAATTCGCTTGAAAATTAGGTTGACGGTTATCGTTCAGCAGCATTTGTACGTGGTGGGTAGTTTGGTTTTCTTTCGTATTCCTGCTAGATGTGAGCCGAACAACGCACGATTAAAGACCAAAACATGCGATCTACTTCAACTATATCCAGAAGCAATATAGTCGATTTGAATTCAACAGTGTGAAGGTGTTAGCAAGTCTGATACTTTTTTTGAGTCAGATATTCGTACTCGATAGAATGCTTGGTCAGAACAAAGTCCGATGAATTTATCATCATCGTTGACTGAAATGGTGAGCGGACTTCCTATAGGTATTTCTATCTCCTTCAGACATCTAAACCGAGGGTTGAAACGTCCATATTTAGTCATTTTCGTAGAGTGCACATTGCGAAATAATTGAGACGAATCTTGAAATCCGTCTTCCATACGAGAACTGCAGTAACGAACGACAAGCGCCTCCATCTGTCACCGTCGCTGCTCGAAACCGTCCATTTAGCTTGCGCACAAAAGTTTGGTGATTAGGATTTAGTATAGAAGTGCACGCACAACTTCCTTTCTTAAACTAATTCCAACCCCGGCCTGACCATGGGCACTAGATACTGGGACGTCCGACACGCAAAATTAGAGTGTGGGATTGATGCTCTGTCGCAGGAAGGGGGGGGGGGGGGTTGATATTTGGATTAGGGAGAGGGGTCTATTTAGGTGAAATTTCCTCACCTCACTATGGTCGGGGATAGTACCTACTCCGCGAGCGTATTTAGCATTGCACGCGCATAATGTATTTTTAATAAAATATTTTCCATTGTGTTTTGGTTTTAGTCACAACCTCATCAAAGTGGGTGTCATGTTCGAACCCCATCGCCACCAATGATAGAGAGCTGTCTCTCCGAATATGGAACTAATACATCTGACTTATTGGTGTCCCATGATTCATCACTGTCCGTCTACATGTCAAATTAACAGGTCCTGCCCCATGTTATTTTTGACCTCTCCGGCCACGGGACCTTCCTCTTTTGTTGTAAGCATGAGTGAGAACGAAACAAATTGCATCAGTCTTCCACCTATTCGTTAGTCTTTGCTGATTTCTTACCTTGCAGTAGTACCTTAGCAAAGTATGGTTCAAGTCGAATATCTGGAATTCGATTACCCAGCTTCTAATATTTAATCAATGATGATGACTGGCGGTTAATGAGTAGCTTGAACAACTGGACATTAGGTCTATTGCATAGATTTTTTACATTTTTTGGCACACGAGTTCTAGGTGAACATATGTTTTCGGTGATTTAATTCTCAAGCCATCACAATCACATTTATATGAAAACGAATTAGTGAGAAGAGTTGGAAAGAGTCTCACTAAGTCGGTACGGAGAAATAAGGGTGAGGGGGACGGAAACCCGTGTGAATGACCAGGTTATGTGACCGGTGATAATTAGTTTACGTATTTTCACGTCACCAGTAATCCGATGCGAAAATAAAGATAAGCTGCCCTGGTTGACCTCATCCATGGTCATCTATCAATTCAGGCGCATCTGTGGTGCTACTTACATAGGTCGAACGGCAAGACAGCTATCAAAAAGCTTTAAGGAGCATCACCCACGATGGCTTAGACACGGAGGCAATGGAGTAGTATCAAGTTCATTCGTCTCGCACCTGTTAGAAACTGGACATTCAATCGACATCCAGTCTGCCTTCAAAGTCGTCTACCGGGTCCCACAACACGTGTCAAGAGCAATTAGGCTCCGGATACTAGCAACTTCCGAGGCAATCATCATCCTCCTCTCGAAGCCCGAGCTTTGCGCCCAGCGAAAGTTAGTCCAAGCACTCCGACTCCCATGACCAACAGTCAACTGTGTTACACAGCCGGACGTAGCAGTGACGTAAGCTAATTATCACCGGTTACATAACCTGGTCATTCACATGGGTTTCCGTCCCCCTCACCCTTATTTCTCCGTATCGACTTAGTGAGACTCTTTCCAACTCTTCTCATTAATTTGTTTTCATATAAATGTGATTGTGATGGCTTGAGAATTAAATCACCGAAAACATAAGTTCATCTAAAACTCGTGTTCTGATTACTGTGATGGGCTTATTCTGCAATGTTTTTTCTACATATCTTTCAGGTTAGATAGTCTTTTTATACGGCTCCGAAACTTCACTCTCAGTATTGGAATATACGGGAAGAGTGGGCGTTTGAAAATCTATGTCTCCGCAGCAGCTCTCGAATATGAAGTATACGGAACACGGAATCAAGAATACTGAGGTTATCCGTATGGTCTTGGGAACCACGGGTCAGTTTCTGGTGCAAGCGCCCTACCTAAACAACTTGAGGTGGTTGGGACATACCAGTCAATAGAATTCCTCGGTAGACATTGTTCTCCCGTTGGAAGATGAGCTGAAGGGGTCAGTTCATGACTTGGATAAGGTATGATTAATCGCCCAGCAGACTTAGCTCAGTAGGACGTGTTGGACTTCCGGATAGTTGGAAGCACAAGACGCCATAGTCAGCGGCACATGTGCGTTCGAGCTCATTATTGATTTGAATGATTTCCATTTATAGCGTTTCTTCCCGTCGGTTTCCATTCATTTACTACTCAGTAGAATGATGTTGCGCGGCAGCAACCAAAAGCGTAGCATGAAGATGAGAGGTTAGTGGTTAAGAACTAAAGTAAACTGAAGGTGTATGCCTTTCTATAATTGGTTAGTCCGGTATACCAATTGCCTGTATTTGATACAGCCTACGTACAAGGATCACACGCCAGCTAGCTCCCAGGAGTAACACTTGTAGTTGCCGCTTGGGGTAAACGCACAATGAAACATGAGAAATAGACAGAGTGACCAGACGATCACCAAAATATGGTTTCCGAGGTCATTTCATGGAACTTATACAGTACTAGAATCTGTGAGGATTTCAATGCCACGGAGACTGAAGAAAACATTCAAGTCAAATCAAGACGTGGTAGAGTTTGCCAAATCATGCTTAACAAACGTTGTTGCCTGATCAATGAATTATCAATGTGAGTTTGCGGGACGTGGTCCTTCGTTGCTCTACCTTCGGTCGATATTCAAAACGGTTAAAAAAATATTCGCAAAAGTCTTGACATTCCATGTTGCTGTCAGGGGCTGCTCGCTCGAGCTTTTATGGTTCATTAGCGAACCTTTGGTTTGGTTCGCTTTCTGTTAGCAGGGCTTTTCCTTGTGGAAACCGACTTTTTTTCCGACTTCTGTTTCTGATGTGCATGATTTGGTGCTCGCTTTTGTCCTTGAGCAGCAGCCTTTGTATTCGCCTTCGTCCGACGACTCGGTGTTGGTTTTGATTTCTTGACAGGCCTATTTTTGAGTTGTGGCAGTTCCCATGGATTTTCTTCACTGCTTCCCTCCGTCGAGACAGTTAGCGTATTTATCAATGGAACCGATTGTCGTTCTTCCGGCCTTGAAGCAGTTGCAGCTTGGAGCGTAGAAGCCAACAGTGCGTTCGCCGCTATGGACGGGCGATGCGCAACCGACTCTCTTGGCGCAGTTTGGCTAACACTGGCAACCGAAGTTTGTATGTTTGTAGCTGCCACTGAACCTCTGCTTTTCACCGCATTGGGAGTCCCTGTCGTCGGTAATGGAACTGGTGCTGGCTTAGGTTTTGGTTTTGTCGGTGGTTTTTTCTGGTAAAACAAAGTGATAATATCGGCATGAATTTTCGCCGGGTCATTGGGCAAGTTACTGACCATCCTCTGACCAATAAGTAATACGTTTTCCCAGAAATCCGTGCTAACGTGACACAATAAACGATCCAGCAAGTCTGCAACAAATGGCTTTTGCAACAGGCCACATACAGTGTTACAATACTCGCAGTTGCGATTTTTATCAGACAGGATGGTTTTACATCGCTCACACGTAATGGTGAGGAGAATCGGGCCGAAATGGCTAGCTATTTGATAACGAATTATACAGGCAAGTGCTGGTGCATCACGACAGTATTCTATCGCGCCTTGGACCAATTCGGTAAGAAGTTTCATGATATAACAAAACATGTCGCGTTTTACTAAGCCCTGTTCCAGGATTGTTTCGAGAATAATATTAACTTCCTTGGAAAACTGGGCCTCATCAATACTGTCAAATGCGTTGATGTACGGCGGACCCAAAATAATCCATCCATGAGACGGATAAGAAAGTTGAACATTCATGCTTTGTTGGCAACGTATCAGAAATTCCCATATGGCAGCAAAAATTTTTTGGGTCGGCGCTCCCACACATTCTGAAGAATTACGGTAGTCTTCCGTCAAGCCAGGCATGGAACCCCTATCTGAACCGAGTTCGTCCAAAAAGATTTGCAAATCATCCGCCTTTTGTTGTCGCCATTCAGCTGCACTTTCCACTAGACTGGACCAGCATGAGGGTAATACTCGGAACCTCCCTGCTTTTGCTCGGTTGAGCAATTCGTCACCGCATGCTTTTAAGCAACCTGGGATCGCAGGGCTTCTTAAATTCTTATATTTACTTAAAATATCTATACTGTTCGCCATCTGAGGTGTTCTTTATTGCGAAGATAATGTTTTGTTTTCAAAATTACCCGTATTGATTACTGGCCCCGTCATGATCTGACATGCAGACCACGTGATTCCAGGCAAACATGAAGGTCATATTCACCAATGTGTTGTATTCAAGGTTTCATTTTTTTAAATAGTGTACCTTTTGTGGCGATTTCGGTGACAAATAAGTATGGATTCATTATGGAAGTCTGGCTGCAGTACATTAATCTGCCATCCGAATCGTCTAGCGTGTCCGTGCCATTGTTCTGTGATACTTGTGCGATGCTTCCCAATAATGTAATGGTCACAGATCAGGTGTGGTTTGTGGAATCCAGAGGGATAGTAATTTAGTTTGGGCTGGTAAAGAGTTGTAGTGCAACTCAGAAATTTCTGATGCTCCCGGTGTGAGGCCATATAAGTTTTTGGAGCGCATGTGCTGCCAAATTGGGGATAACATCCATGAAAGACGAGCGGTTTGGGGCAGCCCAACATGTCTTCAGTTGAGTCTCGAAACAAATTACTAACGAAATCCCCCCAGTCGAATCGACGGAGCAGATTCGGGTAGGCGAACAGATGCTAAACTATATCGTGGTAACGAAATAGCGCCGACATGACCAATACACGGGTGACAAACTATCGCAGAGGCGAAGCAAAATCTAGCTGAAAGCGCGTTGGCAGCGAAAATCGAAAGTGAGTGAAAGCTGGAATCGATGGGAACTTCGGGCCTTTCGAGTCCATTAGAACGTATGCAACCGCTTAAACATAACATTCAAAATCAGGCGTCGGAGTAGATCTAAGAGAAAATACATCCAAACTGTTGCCATGAATGTTTTTTTTCTTCAGACGACCAATGTTACGACACAATGATGAATTGGGTTTTAGCGTTCTTGACTAAACCCACTATCATTCCATGGACATGAACGATACTGCAGTCGAAAGTCGTCAGTAGCCTCGAGACAAAACAAGTCGCGAGTCACAAACTGCAGAGAGGTTAAGGAAAACTTGCAAAGCAGATTTTCACGCGGAGAGCAAAGATGAAGTACGTGACTTGATTAATCACCAGCGTGGTTGGACGTTGGGCGAAATACAATTTGTAAATCACGTTTCCCCGTCCTTGTGTGCACTGAATCAGTTGCTCTGATGCATTTCCCGCGCATTTTTTGGGTGCATCGTTAAACACTTTTGCGCATCTTCACTAGTAGTGCCCCACGTCTGACAGAATGACACCCACACCTCTGATTTTTAGAACGTTTGTGCATGAATGCAGTGGAAGGGGTAAGTACCCCATAAACTCAAAGGCCCACTGCACTACTGAAGATAACCGGCAACCAGACCCTGAGGTGTGAAGAGCAGAGCCACATAAGGTACCAATAGTTCAGGTATGGTAACGAGTCGGACGATAGTGGATTACTGTCTACCACCAAAATTAACCAGTGATGGTGGGGATTCGCACTACTGACCTACGTTGTGGTAATCAAACGCTCCAAACCACCGATGCAGTGTTTGGGTTTTTTGTAAGTGGAGGCGACTACTGGGATGAGGACTTTGCAGACTGCCATCCGTGACCCGAGCTTAGTGCTGACCAATAATCGGAGTTCGTGATTGAAATCTCCAACGGTTGGTAGTTGGAGTACTGCTAAATTGCTGCACAGATTCACCGGAGGAAGTATCATATTGTCTACCAAACATGGAACGGTTTAATTCGGTGTGGTAAAAAGTTGACGCCGTGTTGATCTATAGTGCGAATCGGTTTACACCATTTTTCATAAAATTTTAGCCAAAACCCACCGTAGTTTAACTACGATCCGCTATCGTTGAGCCTTGCCACAGAATTCCAGTCACATAAAAAGTATCGGAATATTATGATGTCAGGAAATGTTGGAACAATTTAAGTTTTACAAAGATTGTTGTTTCAGAGCTGGCTGGACACATGAGAAGGCGTGATAATCGTATACTGCACAGATGACCGTGGTATTGGTACTAAATGTTACATCATCAATTAGTTGAAGAAGGTTTAAAGGGTGTGCCCGTATCGTCGAACCATGTGACACAGTCCGTATGATTGTTACATTTTCAGTGAACTACTTTTTAGATTTAATAAGGTTTTAAAACGCATTAAATTAGTGAACTTCTTACCTGTTTGAATTTACTGAATGTCTCATCCAGCTGTTTGAAAAACGGATTGCATGGTGTGCGAAACCGTATTTGAAGGTTAGTATATAATTGTGCGTCCCTATCCCTCCGCTGAAGGAAATTATTGCCGGAGATAAATAATTTCATCTGACTGCTCAAAGCAGTAGGCACTGAGCAACATGAAAGAAATCCATGTAGTTTTTTTTAATGATATTTATAGTTCAAGATACCAGCGACAGATGAACGTGCTAATATGTTCAAGTCTGGTCCTTTACTTGACGACAGACTTTGGACGACTTTTCTGCCTACTTCTGGGCGCTTATAGCTGCGACAACACCATATATTGTAGTTGGTTTAAAAAAACCACCTCATAGATGCAGTACCCGATCGTTGATGCCAATTGGCATGTTCTGCTCGTTTAGACTTGGCTGTGTTCAAGTTTTGTTCCGCTGGTCAATAGTCAGCTTCTTAATCGAATGGTGATACCCATCCATTAATCAGTCAATGGATGGTTAACTGACTGCTGTGATTGAAGAATCTTTCTCCATCCTATCCCTCATTTGCACCAGTGTGCTCGTTGGATGTTCGTCCACTACATCACAACAATGCCTGACAGTCATCATCTCATAGGATCCAGGTGTGAAAGCTGTTTCCCGATCCGTAGTTGCAATATCACGGCATTTTTTGATCTTGATGCTGAGATGTTTGTGGACGTCCTTCAAATATCTTCGTGCACATTATGTTATCCTCCGTCCATCTTTTGCGCTGGTGAAACGACAAGCCTTTCTTTGCACCCATGTTGACACTCTCCATATTGTCAGGTGATGATTCGCACGGTGTCAGACAAAGTACCTCAAGTACTACCGCGAAAGGTCGCGGTATGTTTATGTCACTCGACTGCCTCCAAACAAAATATCAACCAATCGACAGCGAGTCTCCCCATGGGAAGGGAGAATGCAAGCAGAAATCCGTAAACTAACAAACAGCATTTTGTTTTGCATTTGAAGTAGATGACAAAGGTGGACTCGATGTGACGGGAAAACAAAAGGTTTTTCCTTATCTGCTTAGATAAGTGGATGTGTTGACAGTCGGGGGATAATACACACAACTGTATTAAGTACACCCCTATCAATGTCATCAGTTTATTTGTCTGAACGCCATTACTATTACTGAAAATGTAACAGTCATACGGACTGTGTCACATGGTTCGACGATACGGGCACACCCTTTAAACCTTCTTCAATTAATTGATGATGTAACATTTAGTACCAATACCACGGTCATCTGTGCAGTATACGATTATCACGCCTTCTCATGTGTTCAGCCAGCTCTGAAACAACAATCTTTGTAAAACTTAAATTGTTCCAACATTTCCTGACATCATAATATTCCGATACTTTTTATGTGACTGGAATTCTGTGGCATTGCTAAAGGCTGTGTGGCAAGGAGGAAGGACAGCGGATTGTGGCTAAACAGTGGCAGTTTTTAACTAATGCTTGCTGGGAAAGAATATAATGCTACCACAGATTTGAATCCCAACGAAGTGGAGATCATGATATTAGGATCGTGTTGAAGATTATTTTTGTAATCTTGCAAGAAATAAAAATGTTCTCGAGAACTAGGACTATCCCCAGTGAACTTAATGAACGCTCCAACAATAACTAAGCGCATGAAGGTGTGATAGAACAGAATGAGCTGACACAATCTAAATTGTACTCTACGCAATTGTTATGTACAAGCACTCAGGAAAGTCAGAAAGCAACAATAAGTGTTGTCAATGACAGTCACCACATCCGTCACAACACGAATTAAATTCCGGTCTTCTATAATCCAGATGTTCTTTAGGACACAAACTTTCGGATCTCTGGTCATGTAAGGTTGGATTGATAACAGGTTAATGTGAATCCTTCCTCCTTGGAATAGAATCAGAAATATCTGAATTAGGATATTCATAAGTGGTATTAGAGGTGCAAAGCTCAAAAGTAATCTGATTTGACTGCCTATGATATACAGCGCCACCATCCAAATCAGGATCTCGAACAATCGTTTAACCATTTGACTAAGAACAATCTCATGTGAAGGTTGCACGTCATATCCTCGATGATAAACAGCTTCTTCTGATTTCAGACTAAAAATGTTTCAGTAAAGCGGAGTAAAATTGAAATTAGCGTTAAAAGTAGTGAAACATACCTACGGCCAACGGAAGTGGGACTCAATAGTAATCAGAGGACAGTATCTGTCTGGAAATAGACCACCCATTATTGAGGCTATGAAGACGTAGGTTACGAAGTCCATTTAGGTGGTTGCGTGTGAAATTTAATTAGACAGTCAAGGCAAGGTTTTGCTAATACGGCACAAATCGCTATTCAATCCTGGCTGTCAGTAAGCAGGACGCGCGAGATATTTCAATTTTCCAATACAGCTGTCCGAGATTCAAATTTCGCAAACCCGCCCCTCGCACTGAAGAAGGCACAATAATTCTGCGGTTGTGGCACAAGATTCCAGCAAGGGTCACAGAAATTTCCTCACGTCGTTCACAGAGCTCAGGAAATTGACGCTAACATATGCTCGCCGCCAAGTCGAACACAAGAAAAGATGCAAGATAGTGCTTCTTGGTTTCACGAACTAGATCCGGCCGATTAACAGACTGGGTGTGCGAGCAAACAGTCATTAGTGAAGTTTTCTTCATAAATGACGTAGCACGATAAGTAGTCCTCGTGTGGGATGAGTTTGCTTTGTGAAGATGAATGTCATGACAATACGACGCTCCATGGCCGAACCTTGGCTGCCAACTATTTAGCTAAGGACCAAAGTGGACTACAGATGAACTCCATTGCTTCATGATGAGTGGCAGTGGTGAAACGAGTGCCAAACGTATTTGTACAACTAGCCAATACCTCATGCTGCTTTTGTGAATACCCGCGTTCAACGGCACTGAGTCGGCGAAAAATGCATGAAACTGGGTGATTCTCTTGTTCTACCAAGGCCCTAATACCGGTGCAAGCAACCGCAGTAACACTTGAAGATACATGAAGGGAAAAAGTGCGAAGTGCAACATTAGTAGACAAAGCATTAATAAGCTGCGTAAGCATTATTCATGAACTGAAGTCCACTGAGACATCTGTTGGGAGAGAAAATTGATTAGGGGCGCTGCTCTGATGGTAGAAATAGGAATCAATCTCGAGTAACAATGAAGACAGCGTAATTCAGCAAATAATTTGAGGGAGGGTGCATTGGATAACGGAGCAGAACAGTTACGGTCAGAACGAAAACTGTGCGTGTTAACAAAATAACCATACAAGAGAAGTCAAAAGTAGAGGGACCACATTTTTCAGGGTTGATGGCTAAATCGTGTTCAGTAAATCTGCTCAGCAACAAAAGCGAACGTTCGTCACACAGATCTTTGGTGGGAGCACAGACAATAATTCTATTCTGGTAGGCACAAAAACCTTTTAAATCACATATGAGAGAATAAAGTGTCTTGAAAAATAGCAGGGGAAAAGTAGAGACCGAAAGGCGGAAAATTGTACTGATACAGTACGGACAGTGCATTAGGGGTGGTTGGTTCACAGGACTGCCCCTCAAAGGAGATCTCTAAAAATGGGTCTTTCAGGTCAAGTTTCCAAAAACACTTGGAACTGATGGAGAACGTTTTAAGGTAGGAGAATGGAACAACTAAACACTTTCAGCTATTTGCTTAATCTGGGAGTTTTATCATTGCGTTTTACCGGAATCACAATCGGCGTGGTCCAAGCTGGACAACTCACCGATGTCAAAGCCGCTTTACGATCCAAATCGTCGGAAAACTTTTCTATAGGCTCATGACGTCCAGGGGAAATAATGGGGTGTTTTATGAAAACTGAAGAGCCGGTCACTTTAAGATTCGCATCATTCATCTTGATGCCATCAGAAAGATTAGAATACTGAAGAATTGGAAGCCGAATAAAGGATATCTGAGAATCAAATAAAAATTCAGTGGAACACGTATACGGTTCACACAAATCAAACCAATGACGGAGATATTCAGGTAAATCACATCAGCAGGTACTTGGTTGATCATGATGAAAAATAATTCACAAGAACCTAGTACAAATAACTGGTGACCACTAATGCTTCTAACTGGAAAGCTATTTGGTAAGAGCACTATGAGATGATTAATGATGTGAAAAGCCTGGGGATTAAATGAGTCGACAGTGCTAGGGTTCATAATGAATGAATGTTGGAAAGAATGATTACCAATGAACAAGCGAGTGATGCGGCGAGAGGGATCTGAAGTGATATCAACTGGAGCAAAGGGCTGAAAATCTGGGGACCAATTAGAGTCTTCGAACTGGCGCTCGGTCGATCTTGTTGTTTTACTTATACATGCGGACGAGAAATGGCCTACTTTACCACGCTTATGACGCTTGGCAATGCGAAATCGGAAGTTCAATCTAGAATGTTTCTGACCAAAAACGTTGCATTCTTTCCACTACCCTATCGGTTTAACTGAACGGGCGTGTGAACTATGGTCGGACTGATTGCTTCGAGGAAAGTACTTTGCTGGCCTTGATCGGGGATCTGTAGATGAATTCGATCTTTTCGCGTTAATCCAGGCTGATGACTCGTTATTAACAGCACCATGCACTTCTTTATATTGCTCAAAAAGGAGTTATATGGTCAGGTAAATACGCAAACGAAGCAGAAGAAGTCTCTGTTGCAACTTTGAACTAGGGATACCAGAAATAAATCTGATTCGCAACTTCATCTCGAGCGGACCACGAAGATTACATTTCATGCCTTGGGTCTGCAGTTGCAACACAAAGTTCCTCACTGGTTGGTTGGCAGTTTGCGTCAATGAGTAGAATTCTGCCCGTTCAGTAAACTACAAGTCACTGTTTGAAAACGCCTCAGAAGTAATACCTTCAAAGATTCGCACGGCAAACACATTGGAGAACTCGGAAAAGCTAAATTATTGATCAACTAGTAGGGGTCGGTTCATAAAATGAGCAGCCTTTCTGTCTGAACCCATTATTTCTCGTGTGAGGCATCATACCGTTCTAAATAGTCCTCAACTTCTCACGCACTGGATTGGATACTCAATGCCTCCAGGATACCAGAATCCACGATGACGAAACTGACCGTGACGCCAGTTATGAGCTTTGGAAATTACACTGGAGAACTAGTACTATCCACAATGAATGTATTAAATGCTCCAGTCCAAGCTAACCGCACTGAAGGAGAGAAATGAATTAAATGGCGTAACGTGAACGCGGAACTAGACGAATTATTGTGCTCGATTTACACAGATACAATCGGTTCAACGCGATGGACACAGTAGATTCACCGCCCAACTTCAAACGCAAGGCGACTACGAATGTACAACGAATCACCCACAGGAAGAAAGCTACTGCCGGTGGTGGTCCAGTGGTTTGGAGCGATTGATTACTACATCGGAGGTCAGTAGTGCGAATCCCCGCCATCACTGGTTAATTTTGGTGGTAGACAGTAATCCACTATCGTCCGACTCGTTACCATACCTAAACTATTGGTACCTTATGTGGCTCTGCTCTTCACACATCAGGGTCTGGTTGCCGGTTACCTTCAGTAGTGCAGTGGGCCTTTGAGTTTATGGGGTACTTACCCTTCCCACTGCACTCATACGCGTGTATGTGATAAAAAAAGAGATACAACCATGGTGAATCTATTATTGAAACTTAGGTATGAGTCATTCTAGCATTTGTTCAGTTTGAGTTCGGCTTTCGGTCACCTTCTTCAATGTCGTGTCCACATATCAGTGCTAACGTATCTTCCGTCTATATCTAATTCATTGAGCCATTTTATCCCTGGAATAGATGGGGAAAATAGCTTTTATTAGTATCCGGTATACCCTATCCATCCAAATAATATTATTTCTGTACCGTTACACTGTGCAGTATGCTGGATGTGGTGTTTTCCGTGGAGGTTGCACGTGATCGATATACAAAGACAAGGAATACTCGGTAAGCCGGAGCTGAGTAAGGGCATAAGGAAGCATCAACACTTACACCGATAAAGATAGGCGTGGCCATCTGTCTGAGCGCTTTACACACTGGCATGCGATTAAAATTTGGCTCCGCGCAATTTTTATGTCCAGACATCCGCACATGTAATAAAACAACACAAATTAATTTCATCAACTGTCACAACCAATCTGCAGTTTATACCTAGATATGCTCTACGAAACTAGGAGGCTTTTAAGCAGCTGAATAAAAGAGCCCTTGTGCCGTGGAGAGTTGTTGACAACTTTGATTTTGGTACTGGTGGAACCGGTGAACTGCGTAAGATACCAGTATTGTAACACAGTAAAGAACTCGCCCAAAACAAGACTGAAACGAGGACCACGACTATGACCTTGAAGGTGGTTCGACGCGGACTCAGGGACGAGCGAGGTAATCAGATGTCCTGGATGCGGAGCTTCACCTTAGGTGTTGAAGGTGCATGATTTTGCAAATGCATAGAAGAAACGAAAAGCCAATAAGAGAGAGACCATTAAGTATATGTGCACTGATAAACACTTATATCACAATATGGGAATGGCGGTCTACGCTAACGCCTTGCAGTATGATGACTGTGGTAGCTAGTCGGATAGAAACTGTACTGATGTACGATACGAAGCTGTGATTATAGGATCAAAAATTATCATAGTTCTTTCACTTCAACCCCCAAGTTGTATCTGCTCACGGATAAAGTTTCAGATATAAAGTGACTGCATCTACTACGCGGGATGCTAGAATTTCGTTCACTCTCCTCAGTCGTGTGAATATAAAACAATCTTTCTTCATACTACAGTGAACGAACGCGGATTAGTAATTCCATGCAGTCAAGAAAACCCAATCAGCCCTGAGGCAGACGACATGACTGCGCCAGTCCCGTAATCGAATAAGCAGCTTTGGGGGGAAAATCAGTTTAATTATGAATTCATTCACTCACCGATCTTTTACTCACGAAAACGAGGACAGCTTCCGTGAGGGTATGATCTGATGCATCGCTAGATAGACGGTTCAGTCTCACTGGCAGACAGTATGTCAGCACTTGCGCGGTACCGGGCCCATGAAACCACGAGCGACAGGAAAACCGATCGATAGAATGACAGACGAATTTTGTCAGTGGTGTTTACGTCTCAAGACTGAAGTATTACTGAATACATCCACGTTGTGATTTTCGATTTCAAAGACTGCTTAGATCTTCCAATTATCTTGTTTGAAAATACATGTCACGTATTGATCGATAAATTCCAGCACTGTCCGCCGTTTGCACTCGTTAGTAAATCATTCTGTGTGCCACACTGTTGTACAAACCGGGTAAGTGAAAGTGGTTATTACGGAAGTAGTTGCACGATAAACAACTGTTTTGGCATTGCCTTAAAACAACCATAACAAAGTTCCAAAAATTGATGTGAGATACTGTGGTGATTCAGTAAGAATTTCACAGGATACGGCACAGCTTAGGTTTGTGGCCATACTTGCTGAGGAGCCCTAGCCAGTCAGAATCATAGTGAACAGGTACACCAAAAGCCCCCTGTGATTGGTTAGTCTGCGAACTACCAAGTACTTCCTTCGTGTCAGATTTTCACACCAGTTAATTCAGCAGTAAAACTAACGGGTATATCAGCAGTTTTGGCCTTCTTGCTATTTCGGATTGTGTGGCAGACAGTTGGAGTGGTTTGAATACGTCCTGTCAGTTCAAACACTGAGAATAGTACAATTTGTGTCTCGTCATGGAGCTGAACCTGCATTCCGGTGCATGTGAAGTCGATGACTGAAATGAAGGGTCTGAGTTTTGTTGCAGCATACGCAAGGAAGCGAAGAAAGAAAATCAGACTGTTTTCTTATTCACAGCATGCCGCTGTTAATCGTATTCATTAATGAGGAACCTAGCTTTCCAACGAAAGCTAGATTCAGCCCCGTTCGAACAGTTCAGAAACTTGTTCCTAGGCCATGTGGTTTCGGTTAACTTCCAGGCAACTGAGAAAACGTGTTGAACTCTTTCCAAAGGGGCCACCACGCACATCAAAATAACGAGAAAATGGAAGCTGCGTAACAGTATGTTAACCTTACTGCTGAACTAATTTGTGTGAACACGTTATATGAAAGGAAACTATGTACGGAGCACAGGCTAATCAACCACAGCTGGCTTTTATTGTACCCGTTCACCGTGATTCTGATTGTACTGTGCCACGTCCCGTGAAAAGCCTACTGAATCACCACAAATACGATCAACGCTGTGTTCCCTTGAATGTGCGGAACCGACCGATACTTACATGAATAGGTTTGTAACATTTTGATACGGCATTGTGCGACTTTTTCAGTTAGATGGAGAACTCACACTCCGTAGGAGACATTGCGATTCAGCCAATGATACCGGGACCATAGCTTTAAGCTAGCCATCAAAAAGACATCCACGTACAGTTTTGACAAAAATATCTAAGGATCTCACTCCAGAAATAGAGAAGAATGTGGCTGGTAAGACAATCTATACATGTCGAGTTGATCAAAAGAGTAAAATTTTCCAACTCATTGAAATTCCAGCCCACTGAGATTACACTCTTTCTTTAGTTCCGCTGCGTTCTACCAGCCACTTGCGGGTACGGGGGCGCAGTTCGCAAGCGGAACTCACTGTTTACCCATCCCTCGAAGTTCTAAATGAATAGATGCAACAGAATAAGAGACACTGAACATCCACCAGTTCAATTTTATGGTCGGTGAACACATTGAACTAGTCAAGGATGACACTGCCGCATGGAAACTGTTCGTAAATGCGAATGCGATTCGACGAATTCACTTGTCAAACCCATAAAGCAGTTCAATTATGATTCCAGCTTGTATTTCATCAATAAAATCGCGCTCAGTCTTGGATGAACCGATCAAAACCTTGAGTTTCAATTGGTTTCTCTATTACGATTGACCAGTATCCGCAGACAATTTTTCGCGGAATGGGAACTTCCGGCATCCGTTTTCCCAAGATTGTTCCTGATTTTTACTACGAAGTAATAATTTCCGTCTATTCAGTGGTTTGTGAGAGAAGTCGTAGGGGAATTCTTGAGATACGTTGCTGATCAACTTTCTAACATGTTTTTTTATTTATGACTTTAGAAAGGACTGTGGTGCTCAAATCTGGTTTTTCTTTTGACTGCATTCACTCCTAATAAAGATGAATACCAGAAGGATTATGACAGCTTCGAGTTGAGGTGAAAAATATGGACCACTTGATCTGCGTTTGATGTCAATTTGGAAAACTTGGGCGACATGTGACATAATACAGACAGTGAGAGATTTCAAACCTTTTGTCTGCTTTTGTTGTGCTTTGTATTGTAACTGTCGGTTACTTCACAAAAATAGTTCAGCGTATGCGGTAGATCTGAGAAATCGAACTTATCGATCCACTTTTGGTGACAAACTTTTAGCAAAGTTTATCTTCGTCCTTTCTTTTAACACAAGTTATTGTATGACCGAACGCTGACTGCTAAGGGCGGTTGCTATTTGACCGCTGCTCTTGTGTGCTCCTGACGCACGCTCTCATATACGCTCTGACCACTATCTATCCCGATAATCTTTTCGTTCTCACGGGTCGTGAAGAATACCGTTCTGGTTAATGTGTTCGTTCACTGCCCAGAATCAGAGTAACGTAGTAACGTAGTAACGTAGTACACAGGACCGAAGAATGCGTCTGCTAACGAAACTGCGAGCTAAGGTTTAGCGACCTTACAGATCCGTGTATACTAAGGCGTGTCAGTTAGTGGACCGAACAGAGGATCTCTTAGATTCTAGATTCATCAAAATACCTTCTGGAATCCACTGTCCTGTCCCCTTTCTCTCGCACGTTCACAGAAGCTACCATACGTCTTACGGCGCCTAATAACTACTTAGTTGGATTTCATCTGCTTCCAGTGCTCATTGTGTTAGATGATGACTAACATTTGGAGTATTGATGCAAAGTTGGTAAGGTCCTCCTACGTTGATCAAACGCAGGAGCTCCAAGAGAATACAGTTCATGACTGAGCCTACCTGACTTTCTCTAAGACTTAGGGTTTCTATATCAGTCACAAAATGATTTTGTCGACCAAATAACAGACGTTTTAATGACTGGAGAAGCCCATATGAGAATTCGCATTGAAATCATGCTGCGTAGCAGACAGGTTTGAATTGGGTCTCAGCTCAGTGTTCAACTTCTCGTGTTCGTTGGTACACAGATCACATTTCACAGAAGATTTACTGACCAAAGGTATTCTTGATATTGAAATGGTAGTAGAAAAGTTTAAGACTAGCATGAGAAGCAAATAATTATTCAGCAAGGACCTCGTTGGCACATTTTTCAAAAGTTTTAGTTATTAAAGCAGTTCGTTTATTCATAAATTGAATAAGGTTATTACGGGATAGCTGACACCTTAGTTCCTGATATACTCCTCTCAGCAAGCTAAAAGCTTATACAACTGTGCAAAATGGACAGACGCAGTTTTATAGCTGAGATAACGAAAGATTGTTAAGTTTTGGATCAACTGTCTATGTGGGTTGAAAATCAAAGCCGATGGGCTTTACTTCGAAAATAAACTTGAAATTATCTTCAACTTTCTCAAGACGAATAAACAAAACGGTGAGCGGTTTTCTATAATGTGCTAAAGCTGTGAAACGGGAGACTAGTCGATGAGCAGATAAGAAAGTGGTACAGATAAATAACCCGTGGTGAACGGAAATTCGAGAAAGAAGTTGAGAGCTTATTGCTTCTGATTAATGTGTATCTAATAGCTAGATTTGACTGCGGTAAGTAGTTTAAATGAGTTTAATTTGAACAAGGGAAACATGCTACGGAAGAAACTGCCCTGGGATGAATTGTCAAATGATATTCTTTTTCTCCCCATCAATGAAATTGAAACCGCACGTGAGTTGGCCGGAATTTTACGGCGTAAATCTCCAGTCAGAACAAAGACGGCCCGATACTGGACTGTGATGGATCACTGGTAAAATCGTTTATCATCCCAGAAGTAAGCGGATCGAAAATTGATAACATTGATCACTTTGGTGATTCACAGTAATCTGCTGTGACCCAGCTCGCTCCCAAGCTGCTGAAACTGCATGTGCTTCTCCATTCCAACCCCCCCCCCCTTCCCCGGGGTGGGGGGGGTGGCAAGCTGCTGGTTATCTCTAATAATGTAGTGGGGGGGGGGGGCTATGAGGCTACAGGACATGTTTCTTCACTGGCATTGGCGAACAACCATAGAAAAGCTTCTTATTCATTTTATCCACAAGGAAGAAAAACAGCGGTGACCTATGCGTCAGATCTGATCGATACCGCATGTACCGGCTCTTGGAATGTTAGCAGTTTGTAGTTCAAAATTAATCCGTAGGGAAAAAGTACCGTGAATATGCCATGTTTAATGCCCTGATGGCAAGTTATTGTCGATCCAAAAGTAGATCAATGCAGGATGACACGAAACGAAGTGAACGGAATTCAAGAAATTTAATCAGTTTATGGTGTTTTCTCAGTCTGGTAAACTCATCTTATCGAATAATTGAATATGGTAGTGGTAAAATTTCCTTTCTTATAAATGGTGATCGTGTAAGAGCCATTTCAAACTTGTTCGGTGATGATACTTTCTGCGTTTCCAGAAAACATGTTTGGGTTAACACAGAAAAAAACTAGGTTTCTTCCCCACTTTACAGAAAATGCGTAGTGAAATTTTGAACTCCGGAATAAAATCGTAACTTTGCAGTCGTATTCACCCATACACCTTCGCTGACGAAGCCCTTGATACAGACGTAAAGGGGTCAGAAATATAACTCCGTGCTTGGAGGTGTGGTAATTCTGAAAACAAAATACTTTCTCGTGTTTATTTTGCTTGTTATTCACCACGTGCTCCATACACATCGCTTAGTTTGTCGGACTGACATATTGTAAGGGATATAATTAGAAATCAATACAATAAGAAAGCACGTTACACTTTTACCTCAATGTCTGAGATTTACTGATCATATTAGGCTTTCTTTTATAGGTAATCAGTCACCTGTTTATTTATTGAGGTCCACTGAGTGCTACTAATGACGTACTGGTTGGTATTCAAATGCCATACAAGTAGATAAGTGGGCTGCACCTTGGCACCACATTCTTCATCTGTCAAAATCTTATTGAGTTATGTTCTTCCACGGATCTAGTGGAGCCTTTTTGGAGTAACTTCATTCTTATGGATCCTTGATTCAGTCACTTTATCGAGTACCCCACCTGTAGAGAGACCGTAAACCAAAATTTATATGCAGCTCGGACTGGAAGGTCCAGAGGAAGATTTATGTTAGTATTTTTTTGTCAATGGCGAACTTTTCCACGACGGGCACCGAGGTAGAAGTCCTTTGTCTCGGACTGCAGGCAGTCAACCCGGTTACCGTTTGAACCAATAAGGTTTTCACATCTCCGGACTACTGTTTCTCTTCCAGCTCTAGTCATATATTCTTCAGATTTCGTTTTGTGCGTCTTCGGAATTATTTTGACAGAGTCAACAATATGCAATATCAATCAAGTTAGTCTTTTTCTTGTCTACAGTAGCCTTACGCGCCCAAATCGGTGGATTTTCGGCGTTCATACCATCTCTGTAGATATAGAAATACGGAATTGAGAAATATGTGCGAAATGTGGTAATTTTCCGTAAGTCTGTGCTGATTTTCACTGGATCAACATGCAGACAAGCATCATACGGCAAAAGAGAATTGCGATAAGCAAAAGTGCAAGTAAATAGATATTTGAACTTTGATCGCGTACACGATGTAGACACCACCTTTGAAAATTCGTTGTACAGAGGACAATGTTAGTCTGGAAGTATCTTTGAAGTAAACTGGCCAAAAGCATTGAAGCGTTTATCAGTGATAGCATTAATTTGTGTACCTCCTAATATGCCACTACAATTAGTGATATGTATTATGGATTTGTCATCGAATTAAAATAACCGGAGAGTAGTACAACCAGTAGGGGAGAAAGTACGCAGTAATAAATTTAAAAATTCACTGATACGGGACCGAAAGTAATCTTAAATCGAGGGAAAAATGGCAGAATTCTAATTTTATGAAAAGCTTATTGAACGCACATGGACCATGGAAGATTATACGATAGTGTAACACCACGGTTGTTAATTACGAATCGTAATTAGTGTTTGTCCTTTTGTCTTCTGTTTAGTTACTTATTAGTAGTGAGTACATGCATCGTGAACCCCGGACATTCGTAATGTATTTTCCCTGTTTCTAAGGTATCACATCAGTTTATACTTGAGTTTCATGGTGCTTATTACATGAACAGTTCACGTATTTGTTCGTAACCTTGTTTTCCCGAAGGTCTACACTTCTGCTGTTATATAATCTTTCTGAGTGTTTCATTTGTACTGCCGAGCGGAGGCTCGAACTCCCAGTCTTAGCGTTCTGTCAGTGCACTCCACTATTGGCCGTCATACGTCCACAGCATTAACAGATCTATTGCCGGATTCGCCCATTCATGTTGGCACGTACTCTTGTTTACTCCACAGACTTAGCTTATTTGTACTTATTTGTTAATGACACTTTTTACCATTGCAACCACAGTCCAATTCACGCGTTTGTAATCGATTTATTGATCTTTGACGATAAACGTTCTTGATTTATCGATTGTACCACAACCGAACTGCGCTAGTTTCGTTCAGCTGCCTGCTAAGTGGACCGTTTTTGTTTTCTGCGCTGTCCCGATTTTCGGAAGCTTACTGCCCATTGTTCTTGGTTTCTCACCTGGCTGTAAGTCCTTTATTTGCTGTATATTTATGCTTATTGTATTATTTAGAACCACGAATCATCGATAAACACGGTTGTTCGATTGGAATTTGTTCTGCTGCCCGTAATCGTGTTCTGCCCATATCGTGCGTGTAGCTAGTGAAACTAAGTTGCTGCTAGATTCACAGCCCTAGACATCGGGATAGTCGCAACAACGATATTTGACTGTTGATGATCTCGGTATGGGTTTATTGTTCAAAGATAGGAGGAAAACCTGTTAGTGATGGCTGTAAAATGGTTCATCAGGAAACAAAGAAGATAATACATCCTCGAGCTTAGTATCATTCAGTACAAGGTAGCGTAATGAGGACCAGTTGACAATTTTACTTTTTTCTGAATTTTCGAAGTTATTTTGGGTGTTTCTATTTTGCTGCCTAAGACTATATCTTCGGCCTATTTGCAGCCAGTACATGTCTAAGGGATTGGATGTTGTTCACCGTGTAAAAAAGAATAAAGGCGGCAAGATTGCACTTTGTAAGATATCAGAAACAACGGGAAAATGAGAAGTTTTACCGTTGAAATAAGTGAAATATCTTAGATCAGTGAAATAGTCGAAATAAGACTTTATACGTTTGGGCCACGCGACTCGCGGATAACACTGAGACATACTGACCCATTAAGGACACCGAATTCGTTTTTATGGTCTAATACCACTATGTTGACAGTACTATACTTTCTGTCTAAAGCCGAAGCTATTAAGTGGGCTGAGTAACCTACGGCGTCAAGTGTACAGCACGAAGACCGAGAAACGAAATGGTGTGTATCTTCTTTAGTAGACCTCATGGCAGCAAACGTTTGTCGAATAATTTGAGCATCACAGAAGTGCAGGCGGTATATCTCAGGTTCCTTCTTGGAGACAGCGGTTATCTTGGTCAGTCCCCAAATGTTAGGGGCTTTTCCGCTCGTTAGACCATCACGAAAGATGTTAGCTGGTGGGACCGAAAGGGTGTCAGCATACTTTGAAAGCACAGCAGGTAGTAGTTCATCTAGGTTGGGAGCTTTATTTATTTCCACTTGCGCAGCTGTTGAAAGACCATAACCAGTCCCAAAGTTGGTGGCTGAAATCAGTTGTTGAATATTAGCAGAGAGGTACACTGAGGTGAAATCAGGGTTGAAATCTTTTTGGTTTCCAGATTCATTGCTACTTGGGCGTTTTATATCTGTTCACATGCTACGGCAACTGGCGTTTCCTAGGATGGCATTTACATACAACTTATTCGGGTAGTTCATTTCAGAATTGATCAGGTTGATCACCTTTTTAACTTGCTTTCTCTGACAGCGTTTTCAAGCCTGTTCTTTCTCTCAAAGCAGCTGCTTGTAATGCACAGTATTAAAGAAGTCAGCAATTTAACAAACTTAGACTCCAGCCCGCTAGAGGGAAAATGATCATAGACATTTTGAAATAAGCACAAAAATAAACACTGTCGAAATAAAACTGGTTCAGCCACCGAGGCTCATGCAAAGTCCCTCTTTGACTTTTATCTTGTTAACTGGAACACGTGCTAAGCAAGACGCTGTAGAGTTGCGATGGATGTTTGTGCGGAGGAGGATAAGTCTAAATTCGGAACGTGTGGAGGAAGTGAAAGGCATGCAGATAAGTCATGGTACAGGGGATAGGTGGGGTCCGCAAGAATCTTCTTGGTAAGTTTTGAACAGGCTGTAATGTGTAAATCGTAAACTTTTGAAATAAAAGAGCCCATGGAAATCAAAGAAACACGACTGGTAGTGGCCAAGCTGCGGTGTAGTGTGATAAAATCTCTTTAATAGACCGGGGAAGATTACGGAAGGGCAGCAGAGTAAGACTGGGAGAATAGAATAAAGGAAACAAGAAAAAATGACAGCCTGTATGGCACTAAACTGCCTTAGCCTATGAATTTGAAAAGACGGTCTACGTAGTTTTTTAAGACAATCAAAAATATGAGAAGACTACTGTAAACTGGTGCTGATTGTAACGCTTAAGCGTTTGACCAAATCATCTCTGGAACTGGAGAAGCTGTTGATGACTGATTACTCCTAGGGGTAAGGGGGGACGAGAAAAGGAGAAAGTAAACTCAAAACATTTGGAAGTGTTGAGAAGTAGTCCAGAATGAGATGAAAAATCCTGAGTATTGTATAATTTCTGGGAGAAAAAGTTAATGTCTTTTGGTTGGAGATAGATTGACAGAGCGCGACGTGATCGGCGTATTAAAAAAGTTATGCAGGTGGTTCAGTGGTCAAGTAGCTGATGTATGTGGTGAACAGAAACGAGGAGAGAACGAAACCATGAAGAACACCTTAGTCAAGGGACTCGGTAAACTTGTATCAAATCTAGTACGTTAAATTCTGTCGGTAAAATAGTCTTTCAACCAAAAGAGTAAATAGGTGTGACAGCCAAAAGACTCTAGCTTCTGAAGAAGTAGAGGACGGGAAACCGAATCAAATGCGGAGGAATAATCGAGGAAAATTCATCGAAGGGATTTCATGAAACTGATTAAGTTCCTTGAAATGGAATTGCAAACTGAAGCAACTGCCTCTAGAGTGCATCTGTTAGGTTTGTACGTAAACTGATGGGGGTTTTGGGAACAACAAAAGAGGAGTGAAATCGACGTAAAATAGCTAGCTCGGTAAACTTGTGCGCGATGAGACTAAAACTTTTCGACAAAATTTTGGAAGTAGAGTGTCTGGGAATAGGTACTACTGTCAATGATTTCCAGGAGGCAGGAATGCCACTCGCATCAACAGATTCATTGATGAGGGAAGTCATAAATCCGGACAGTTTGCTTGTTCCCAATTTCAGAACAGCGAAGGATAAACTGTCTGGACCCACAGCGGAAGCTGTTTTTGAGATTCGAAGCAGCCTGAAGACTTATCCTGAGGTAAAATGCTCTACATCTAAGGGAACAGAAAGAAAATAAGATGGTAGGGTACTCGTTGAAGGATGAGCAAACATGTCGTTCGGTCTGCGGGCATCTATATCGTAATTATTTGTTCGGGCCCGTTTTCCACATAGAAGCCCGATTCCTCGCCAGAGAAGTCTACTACGGGCGGTACAAAGGAATCGGTTTAAAAATGTCACATTCAGCCGTCGTATACCTTGTTTGATCAGGATGTAGCATCTTTTCATAGAGACCTGGTCATATAGTTTATAGGCATGTTCTTTTTGCCTTCTGTGAGATTTCAGCAATGGAGGAGCTATTCTGTTGTTTTTAAAAAGGCTGTCTCCATGGGACAACATAAATCAAATACCTCATTCAATGTCATCGTAAACAAGTCTAGCGGACAAAGAGAGCGGTCGAATGAAAACCACGAAGAAACAATGGAAAGGGATCTTCGAATAAGTTTAATGTTGGTGGGTGACAGGTTTCTAGAGATGACCTTTACTAGTTTTGTCCTGACGAGTGAGCAGTGCTCTAAACATGAATAACTTTTGGGTCTGATGATGACGGGATCGTGATCAATCGTTGAAACAAGAGCTATCAGCTGTTAGTTAAAAAAAGCTGGGGATGGATGATGATAATTCTATCTAAAACAGCATTCTCTCTAGCAGGGATAAGACAGAGGTCACTTAAACCAAAAGCAAGTAAAGGATACGTAGGCACATGACTAAAGTGGCACACGAAAATGCATAAACAGTCAGACAGTAATGGGATCAGAAGGGGTATAAAAGCTTCAAAGAACAGGTCGATGTCCGTTTGGAAGAAAAAAGGAGCTACCTACATATTGCTGATCACAGTACCTCAAAAAAGCGAGAATTTACGGTAGAATTTTACAGCCACGCAATCAACATCATTATAAGAGAAAGAAAAAACTACTTTAGACATGCCAGACCATTCGGAATTGACGTAAGTAGTCTCCTCAACCGTAGTCCTCTTTCACTGTTTTCTGTCTTGACGAAAGCACTCAAAGTTCTTAAGGAGAACGAGTTCGTTGTCAATACTTTCATTCAACCAATAGTCACGGACACAGGTTACGCAGGTGTTTGCGGTAATCCGAGAGTTCAGAACACTGGTTAGGAAAGACGTCTTTCAAAAAAGAGACCGAATGTTAGTACTGACCAATGCGGGTACTTTCATCTTCCTTGGCTTGTGCAACTAAAAGCAGTCTGTTTCAAATGTACGAAAAATCCTACAGAAAAACTTGAGAACAAAACAGCGTGGTGAACAAACTCGCTTTCAGTTATTCGCACTCATACCAATACATAACATTAAATATAACTCAAACCAACAAAGGGGATGATCATCCAAATCTGTCTGTGCACGTGTGTGTGTGTGTGTGTATGCATGTGAAATTGATCACAGTGAAGAATGTTCGAGTGGTTGCATACGTGTTCGAGAACAAGAATTGGGCCACGGAAGTTTAAGTGCTTGCACAAATTGTTTCTGAGCTCACAGGGGAGGATTGTAGAGACGAATACTTACGGCTTCGGCTGTGGCTAAGATGCGACACTTGCCAAGTCTTGATTGCTTGCCCCGGACTTTGTAAATGGTGCAAAAAGCGTTTATCACCTCTACGGAATGGTTTGACTCAACAAGGTGTGAACACACAGCACTCGTAATTGTCCGAATATTCCCACAGGACACATGGAGAACAACACTCGTAATTGTCCTAATTCTTCCAGTGTTCAACCAAATCGAGTGGTGTTCACGAACACGTTCTGATAAGCGCCTGGTCGTGCGGCCAACGTACCTGGTCCCACAGGAACAAGTGAATGAATACACACAAAAAGATGCTGCAGGTTCTGACACTTTATCCTTCAGTCGAAAACACACGATCGGTTTGGACTCGAACATAATTAGTAATTATGCAGCGTAGAACGTTCTACTGACGGCTCCTGTTAGTCTTTGTTGAATAACTTCAGCTTCCGTATCTCCTTTGAATGGTAAATGACATATACGGGCTTCTTTTGGACTACTGTCTGTCTTGGCCTATCCTCATGTCGTTGCATCGTCTTGTCAATGAACCGTTCAGGATAGCCGTTTTCTAGGAAAACACTCCTCATAAAACGAAGTTCATTTTCTATTGTGTCTTCTGTGCAGAATTTCCTTGCTCTATTAACCAAGCAAAGCACCAGATTTCTCTTCACTTTGAGTGGTACGAAACTGTGAAAATGAATGTATTGGCCTTTCCAAGTTGCTTTCCTGTTCACTGACAACTGAACGGAACCATCACTTCGACGGCTTACGCAAACATCTAAGTATGGTAGACTGTTTTCCTTTTCTTGTTCCAAAGTGAATTGAACATTTGGATGAGCTGTATTAAATCTATTAAGTAGTGCATTTGGATCAACTTTGGTATCTACTACACATACGATATCGTCCACGTACCGTTTGTATAAGGTGCACCCCACGACTGTTGACATGAGTTGGTCATTTTTAAGTTTTGCCATGAAAATATCAGCAAATAAGGGTCCCAAAGGTGACCCAATTGCCACTCCGTCCTTCTGACGATATATTTCACCGATAAACTGAAACTGGATATTATGAGTGCAGACAAATAGTAACCGTTTCAGTTCATCCAACGAGATGCCCGGATCGATACTGTTCTCGTGCATGTAATCAAATAGATAGTTGATTGCTTCAGCGACCGGGATATTGGTGAGCAGTGATGTAACGTCTAGCGAGATCATTTGCTTGTCTTCCAAGTCTAGGTTTCCCACAGTCTCTACAAAATGAAATGTGACTCGTAGGCTGTCGGTAGGCCGGTACAACCTAGGAATCGTCGTCCCAGTTGGTCGTATCTTTCGAAGCATACGGCATCTATCATGCCTTTCTGTTTTAATGATTTCACCCTCGTAGAAACTGACTTTTCTATCGGAATCGTCCTGTCCTTTTCAGTTGGGATCATCGTAAACTCGGAGACATCATTCAATATCGTCTTCACCTTCTCTATATAATCCGATTTATTAAGGATTACAATACCCGCTCCTTTATCTGGTCTTGATAACATTATTCCTCTGTTATCCTGCGATTCTTTGAGACGGTTCAGGTGCTCTAACGTTAATAAACCTTCCGTCGAAGGTCTATTTTCACGATATTGATAACACGCCTTCACAAGTGTGGATTTGAGCTTATCTAACTCCTGTGAGGAGGACGAAACGAGACCGGATAGTTGATCAAATAGTCTCTCAAATTCAACCTCTATATCCAGTTGTTTAGTTTTACTGGTTGGACAGCAAAATTTTGGTCCTTACGAGAGCACCTCAAGTAATGTCTTATCCAGACTTACAGACGACAAGTGTAGCATCCTAGCCACAGCCGAAGCCGTGAGTATTCGTCTCTACAATCCTCCCCTGTGAGCTCAGAAACAATTTGTGCAAGCACTTAAACTTCTATGGCCCACTTCTTGTTCCCGAACACGTGTGCAACCACTCGAACATTCTTCACTGTGATCAATTTCACATGCATACACACACACACACACACACACACGTGCACAGACAGATTTGGATGATCATCCCCTTTGTTGGTTTGAGTTATATTTAATGTTATGTATTGGTATGAGTGCGAATAACTGAAAGCGAGCCTGTTCACCACGCTGTTTTGTTCCTAAAAACAGTCTGCTAACCGGCTAGCTTGTTTCCTAGCCCAACTTGGTTTTGGGCCAGCTTTCTCAAGAACGAGCTGTGGATAGCGAGGTTGAACACATTGTGTCCCTAATCGCAGTGAATGAATCCTTCGAGTAGCTTATTCTGGTCGACATGAGTTGATGCTGAGGCTAATTCCACGGTGAAATTGATCAAGTTCATGAAAAAATGCAGTGCAGTCAGTCTTGGGGCTCGCCCGGTTTAATTCATGGTGAAGAACATTGATCAGCTTGGGCGTAGATAGTTTCCGAAGGTTAACAACGATATCAGAACGTCGGAAAATTAGTAGAATTATTTTGGGGAAATATGCAGCAAAACCACCAACAGGTGTAACCGTGTCGTTACATGAGAGATGGACTGTCCTGATCTTCACACTTAATATCCTGGGACTCGAAACCCGATACAACACAACAGGTGAGACCTGAAATAGCACATGACGGGAGATGGATAACAGCAAACAGACTAGGTTCACTCCGTTTGCAATTTTCACTTTTGGTTTCCCTTGACACTTCGGGATGAGTTCAAATTTCCTAATCAGAGCGTTGATAAACTGAGTCATCCGCGGTCAAGCCCCAGTACCCTCAGTGGCCTGCAGGCGATTTCGGCGTTTTCGGTATAGCGACCTTTTTGGGGCGGAAGCTGCTGGGTTTGGCTTGGACAGTTACGTGCTTAGATAGTCTTTCTCGCAGGCACAAGCAAATTGCATACACTTGATCCAAGTATTTTGTAGTCATGGACACATGCCTGAAGTCGTACACACACGTACACAGTTGACGGCTGTCGTGCTCCGTCCTGGATGGCACTGACCAATCAAATCGTATAACGTGTCGCATGAACTTGCGCAGCTTAATCCGATTGTACAGCTGTCTCACGCTTTCGATTGCATACATCATTCACTCAAGTACTTGCCTATGTATTTGCGTTTTCACTTACTCTCTTGTACCTGAGCTCGCAGTACGTTCCCTACTGAATACACGTTCATGCGTACGAGTGCGCCTTCCTTCTGCTTACTGAATTCGGAACACAACAGAAGCCCAAGACCGTAAAGGTTCCTTTATCACCAGATGCACACCACCTCTTGTTTTTGGCTTCTATAGGAGCTAAAGAGACCACGAAAGGTGAAGAAGTATTGTTGCCCTATCGCGCATGTCAAACAGTACGCAGGTACACCTTTTTTCATCCGTAGAAAACAGAACTGTAGTATATGCCGTCGATGGTTCTCAAGGCAGTCAACAGAAGATACAAGTCATGCAGTTTTGATTTTATCATCGTGGCGATAACCGCAACGAGGGTGCATTCATTTAGATTAGTCGCGTTCCATTTTGTTTACTGCTCCCACTGAAAACACGCCTGACACACGCTACGGTTCATTGTCAAAGAGTATCGTAAATAACCCTCAATCTCCTTACTCATATTTCTTCAATCCTCATCAGCCTTTGAATCCCGGCTACTTTAACGTACATACTCTCATGCAAGTCGGTCAGCAGGCTCTACTTGCGCTCACGATAGACTCTCTGGTGATTGATGTCTGCTGCATCAGTGAAAAGCAAATCTAGGATTAGAGCACTGTGATTCAGCTAACTACTCCTGGTATCTTATCGAGGCACTTCCTGCGCACTTCAGGAGACGCGGCAGCTAGAGCTGCAGGTCAGCGTGAGGTATAAATAGTATTGCCTGACAAAACTGAAGCTGCCCTTTTAGACTGGAGCCCGGTTTGTGGTCGTTTGTGTGCTGTATGGCTCCAGGGGTCAGTTGACTTTCAAAAAGAAAGTTGTGTTAAGCACAGTTTGGGATCTAGGCATATGCTCCAACAGACTGCAGCTCTGACACGCAGAAGGATGAGTTCATTCACATGAGAAAACCTCTGACATTGTAGTGCTAGCTGGTGATTTTAATATGCACTTAGACAAACTTAGTGTCTAAGACACTTCTTTAGGTGGTAGATGTGCCTTATCCACTCAACCCACAGATAACCGGGATAGGCTTCCTTAGTTTTGAGCAGACAATCATGTATTCCTGCCTAGTACGAATTTCCAACACAGCTCGAGTCGCACAGCGATAACGCGCTCTGACTCCAAAGGCACTCTAAGCCAGATCGATCAAATAGCAATAAGCTACTGGTGGTGAAGTTCTATCCAGAATTGTAAATCCTAGTGGTCCACGTGAGTAGAGTCGGACTATGCTTTAGTTTCAATTCGATTATCGATACATCTCCGTGGTAATCGACGCAAAACTGTAAACCAGGTTAGCCGTACAATGTTCGTCTGATCCAGAAGTTCACACCAGTTATGAACAGAAATCAGCACATGAGCTAGAAACTACAACGAACAGTAATGCAGATGAGCACTGGGCCCATATCAAATGGGCGATGCACATGACGACAGGCTTCAGCTGTGGTCCTAGATCCGATATCCATCAAATACACTAGATTTCTCAAGAGTCGCAGAGTCAAGTGGAGCAAAAACATCAGCTCTCGAGCAGTAAGCAGATGAATAACATACGAAGAAATCTACAAAGACGAGGTACAAAAAGCCTTAAGAAGAATCTCGAAAGTAAGTGAATCAAGGTAGCCGAAGAAATCGAAGTGGCAGCAGTCAAAGACTGTTCAAACTTATTCGTGACACCAGTAGTCGACGTACCTCGGTCAGTGAAACGATATGCGGTAGAAATGGAGAGCCTATTCATGGAAAACAACAAAAGCTAGGCCGTTGGGCCGAATACTTCAAGAAGCAGTTTAGCTGGCCTCGCTCTAGTGTAGTTTCTATGACGTCAAAAACTGCAAATCCTTGGGGAGTATCCCTTGAACCCCCATCGGAAGTTGAAGTGGAATCAACCATTCGATTACTGAAATGTGTTGAAGCCGTCGGTCCCGACGAACTTCCTCCAGTTCTTTTCAAACTGGATGGAGATATCTTCGTAAAGTCACTCACTACCTTGCATCGTGACTTTTGAAACGAGAAGTGTATTTCGGTATTATGAGGTGACTTCTTGACTGCACCCATCATCAAGAAGGAAATGCTCAATGACCGTAGTAAAATTGTAGGGTCAGTTTAAATCCAATAACCACCAGCGTATTAGCCTCGATTTTGCTGCACTGTCTAACCGCCTCAAGAGAGGAAATTCCGCGTACAACCGGCCGGATTCGGTCCGCGTAGAGGATGCATCGACCAGATTTATACTCCCTGCCGATTACTAGAAACGCGTCACACATACCGTCGACCGACATTAATGTTTTTCCGCAACTTGAAAGGCGCCTTAGATTCAGTTGGCCGAATGGCGCTATTCAGTGCTATTCAAAGAAAAGTATGCTATAGAAGTTCGCGAATCCTCTGAGATCAGTGTGCTATCATATTTCAGACCGCGTAACGGTTTAAGGTGAACTATTTAGTCCATTCGAAACGACCAGTGGTGTTTGACAAGCATGTCCCTGTTGTGTCCGCGATTATTAAAGAATACAATACGCAATAAATCCGTTTATTACTGCCACGATAAACCGGTGTGCCATAAAACACAAGCGCTGCGTCTGCGCAAAAAACAACACGTACGAGTGATCGGCACGGCCAAGCAAGACCGCCTCGTGCGTGGTGAGACGTGATTGGTTGAATAATTCAATCACGTAATGTGCGTGCGTGCGAGCAGTCATGGTAGCCGATAGGTACAAGTAAATAAGCAATCATTAATTCAGTCTGAAGTCGTTCGGCTATCTATCCGAACGCCGAAAAGACCAAACAACGCCACATCCTTCTTCCTGAAGAAGCAACATCATAGCGTACGACAGGATGGCATATACAACTTGATCGGCGCTGCTCCAAGCCTGACAAAGAGCATATACTTGCCTGAGGAGTGCAGAGTTGGCCGCTGAGTAATGCTGTTAGACAAAGAAGTGTACAAACTTCTGGCATTCACCCTTGAGCCATCTTGCAACTGATACGTTCCCGAAACCGAAGCCTATCTGGCGCATACCAGGGGTGAGAGAGCACTTCCTCCCTTGCAAACGTGTGGTTTCTTTATGCGCACGTAGCTACCCGATTCGGCTGTCTGGCCTGGTCGTCGATATATAGCTTGGTATGCCTCCGTGCGCGCCTGTTCCTTCACACCAACATCCGTATTCCGAAGGCACGCTGCTTTTAGACGAGTGCGAATAGGCCTTCCAAGCATTAGTTCCGTCGGTGTTTTCCCTGTAGCCGTATGTGGCGTAGATCTGTAGTTGGATGATGCCGTCAAAAGGGCATCTTCGTATCGCTCTCCGTCGTGCTCAGTCGCTTGCATGGACTCTTCAAGCGTCCTGTCTAGTCTCTCCACCATTCCATTATTCGCAGAGGGATTGTACGGTAGTGTCCTTGAATGATGTATACCACGTTCGATGAGGAGTCAGCGAAATTCATCACTTTTGAATTGCAGACCATTATCTGAAACGAAGTCTTCTGGAATTCCATATCGGGAGAACAAATATTTCAATCATTTGATGAGAGCTGACTTTGTTACCTCTCTGCAGAGGAGCGCCTCTGGCCACTTGCTATAGAAATAGGCAACGACTATTACGTTCTTCCAACTTGATGGTACCTTGACGAATGGCCCTATAATATCCATTGCGATTTTAGACCACGGTCTCATAGGATACCTAATAGGTGTCACTGGAGCGTGAATAAATTTGGCACTTTTGTCAACTTGTTGTCATGTGTAAAGTTCGCGTGCTGCTGTTTCTACGCTGGAATTGAAGCCAGGCCACCAATAGTACTCTGGTATACGAGATTTAGTTTTGACGATTCCGGGGTTACCTTCGTGTCCACAAGAGATTACTTTGGATATCAAGCTTTCGGGTACAACGAAACGTTCACCTCTCAAGACACAGCCATTCACTACCGACAGTTCATCGCGCACCGCGTAAAATGATTATAACTCACCACACACTGAATCTTTTTCCGGCCACTCATCTGATACAGAAGCCCATATCTAAGTAAGTCGAGGGTCCTTTTAGGTGTGTTCCTGTATTAACTTCAGAGTTATCGCCCTCTGACTGTCGCTGAATAGAGCTCCTACCGTGGCTATCTCATCCGAATCTTCGTTTCCACCGACATTCAGTAATGGAAGACGAGCAAGGGCGTCGGTAACTTCGTTATTCTTCCCTGAAACGTCTTTGACTTCAGAGTCGTAGTTCATAAGTTTGGCATACCATCGACTGAATCGCAGCGGTCGCTGTCCTTTGTTGCCTTTGCTAAGTAAAGTAGTTAGGGATGAATGGTGGGTGCGGAGAATAAAGGGTCAGCCGAACAAACGTAAATGTCTCTTCTCGAGGGCCCATTTCGCCATTCCTGTTTAACTTCGTCATGAATGAGCTAATGGAGAATACCTTGCAAAGCCTTCAGGATGTGGACGTCGAACTGGCAAACAGGGTAGAACTGTGTCCCAGATTACGCCGATGACCTGGTCTGCTTGTTCGAATGCACGAAACGTGCGATGTGAACTAGATAGACTCGCAAGAGTTGTAGCTCCATTTGATGTGCGCTTTGCACCATCAAAGTGTAAAGTGATGTCACGAGACTGGACGTTAGTGGTTCCGAGCTTGATGCTCGTTGGGGAGATACTGACAATTGTCGACCACTTCATTTACCTCGACCGTAGTGTGACGACGGATGGGAGCACGGTAGTGGAGGTGAGCACGGGTATATCCAAGTCTCGAGTGACGTACTCTGGAATAAAGCATTTGTGGCCATGATCAGATATTTCGCTGAAGTTGAAGGGTCGTGTGTACTGTGCCGCTGTGTCCCCCATTTCTGTTGGGTGGCTGCGAGACTTGAAGTCCGCGGGCGGAAGATGTTCATTGCTTTAGGGTTTTTCATCTCCAGTGTTTACTTATTGGATGGAATGACCAAGCGAGTAATGTTCAGATCAAAAATCGAGTATGGGGTACTAGTTCTGAGAATTTTCGATGACAGCTTATCCAGATTAGTTGACTTCTTTGGTTGCTAATCTTCTTGCGTATGACAAACACACGTCTACCGTATAGTGCCCTGTTTCCCGTTTCTCCTCGGGAATGGAACGAGCCACATGGAGGCCATCGGATGACGTGGCAGAGGGAAATAAGAAACAGCACAGCGAACTTAGGAAAAGTAGGTGCCTCACGTCTTCGTGGTTGGGGTCCAAAAGACCCCTCAACCTGTTGGGTGAAGACACTGAAGGATTTAGCAGCGAACAGTGAACAGCGGCGATCGTATTGTCACTTTCTATCGAATCAGAATTATTGACCAATGTGTGTTTGTACATTTAGACTGTGTACTCCTGGTTTTGGCTACTGGAGCGATCTTTCTTTTTCTCACATCAGTAGATCCAATCCCGGTCCACCTTGTTTATTCAATCTTTCTATCTCCAAGTGCAACATGATGAGAAAGGTAGTGGTCAGTGGGACTCGCCCTGCTGTTAACACGGTACGATGATAATGATGATGACCGCACTCATGAGTTATAACTGAACCATTTGTATGCTGAACCAACTGTGCAGTGCGAATGTCATTTGACCAGCTGTGGGAGATGATTACCACCTGCGGTAAGTAAACATACCTCGCACCCACCGATCAATATCATGCACAGAAGGTGACCGCTGGTGGCATACTTACCCCCTTCAGTTCAGTAACTTTTTCATCTTATGGGCCAACCGACCTTAACATGTTATGTAGAAGTTCATTTTGTCGAAACTATTGTTTTCCAAGAATTCGTTCGCAGGCCATTAACAAATTGCAAGGGAGACAGTAGACGAGATGCGTTTTGTCCCCTTTAAACAAATGCAACTGTGTTCAGTCGCACGCTCTAGCGATAACCGAGGCAACTGGCATTAGGAAGTTAACCCCTGAACTCTGCGCCCAAAAAGCTTCTGGCCCATGCATCCCAACTTCCATGGCCTAGGATCAATCGAAGCTGAATGAATCCATCGTTTTGTCATCAAAAGTGCGTAAGTAAAGTAGGCCAACCACACAACAAGGAAAATTAACTGTGACAAACCCCTGCCCACCATTAGTGTTTATTCCATGTCTATTCGCATGATCATTTGTCTAGTATCGCCTATGTACTCTGTAAATTTCTTGCCAATGTATTACTGAAAACAGTCGTTTCACCAAACTGAACTTTTATATGACACAATGGGTATTTTCCAGACAGTAAGCAAGGTAGTCTATATTCACTTTCTGCAAGTAAAACAGCAGTAAAATGACATTCCACAGCCTGTTCGAATACTTTCTGCTTCTTGTTTCGGGTTATTTAGAACCCACGGTCATTCTTCAATCTCTGGCAAGAATTTGAAATAGCTTTACTCCAATAATTAGAGAGGATTCGAGTGGTGGGAGGTAGATTATTTAGAAGTCAAGGATAGGAAAGTAATAAGATTACTGAGATGGAGAGTGCTAAAATGAATCTCCTGTAAACTTAATATAAATGTGAGAATATTATCATCTTACAAAGTGTCTATAACGATTGTTTTACTCAGTGCATTGAAATTACCAGACTGAAATCGTGAGGATGTGCAGCTTGGTTCAAACAAGCACAAAAATGTGTTCCACTACTTATAACGGAATATCATATTCGCATAATTTCCGGGACGTACGAGAAAAAACAGTTTTTGTAAACTTCAGTACACCAGATGGAAGCCCACGAGGGAATAAGACTTCTACTGTTAGTCTGCTACTGTCGAATTGACTGTGCAGTGCTCGGGTGGCTTTATGTAATACAACTGCTACTACCAGTACTACTACCACTAGTGCAGAACGCCCCTACGTCTCGGGTTACTTGTTCGGACGTTAACAAAATCAGTCACATGAAACAACAACGCTCATATGAGCGACTTGAAGATAGTGGTAATCCAGAAGGAGGACGCAGTCATTGCTTTTATATACCTTTTTTAATCTCGTTTCCTCCACTCTGTGTGACGTAGTCACGTCCATTATCGCTCTATTACTGTCCGTACTAGCCTTTTGAGCAATCAACTGCGTACTTATTCAATAAGTGGTATACAAACTCCTCCACACTACATCCGCTACTACTACCTGCTTGAACACGGATATTGCGTCTGACCGTATTGAATGCTTTGTGGACGTTCGCTTCAAGAATCAAAGCTATCACCATAGCCTGACAGCACAGACAACTCGAAGCATGTCGTGTAAGCAAT
The DNA here is from genome assembly GCA_948099385.1 of Fasciola hepatica. Lineage (NCBI taxonomy): Eukaryota > Metazoa > Platyhelminthes > Trematoda > Plagiorchiida > Fasciolidae > Fasciola > Fasciola hepatica. The sequence goes on along the minus strand of CANUEZ040000126.1, from coordinate 248,009 downwards.
CGATCAGTTCGATGCCTTTTGCGTTAAACTGCATTGTTCAGAACTGATATCGAATCGATTTACCAGCTACTACGTACTCTTATTTACCATGCACACTGCGATCAATAGAGTTGCCGCAATCTGAACGTTTACGTCCTAGTAATCAACTCTCTTAGAATGCAAGTAGAACAAATATTACGCGAAGTTAGAAGTGCATTTCACCTTCTGGCTCACGCAATCTGAGGTGAGGTCTTCAAATTCAGCCGTGCTGCTCGACATCTCCGGATATTTATACTGTGTAACCACTTTATCTGTTCCGGTCTTCTTTTTTACTCGCGAAATAATGTCATGGAAGAACTGTTCTTTCACATTCATGCCAAATGCTGTGTCCTATACGAGTGGATTTATAAAATCTTTGAAACTAACGAGTCAGTGGTGGCGAAAGCCTGAAAGATCTGTTAAGAAAAAAGAGAAATAAATCTTCGGGAAGTTGGATAATCTTTTTGAGAAACTTTGGGCTGAATGAATATTTGCTTTAGGCAAACAAATCTTGTCCAAAATGTGTGTACCCGTGTTAACCAGTTTCAAAGGTAGGTTGTTTACTGGGAAATGTACCAGAACTGGCCGACTTTTTGCGGAGATGTTAAAACAAATTAGCGGAGGCATTCTTGGTCCAAGAGAGCTGGCTTCTTGTCGATATTGATGAAAAGGTCATCACAATTGATGGATTTGAACTAATTCTCGCTGATCGTTCGGTCCCCTATCGAAAACCTGTTAGTGGTGTCACATCACTTGTAAATGAACATTAGTGTAATTTTTCCCACAATCTGTTCACATTTTCCCAGGCCTACATCAGTACTTCCATTTTTAACTGTAAGATAAAGCTTCTCAGTGACCGTCAGTCGATTATATTCGTTAACATGTACATTTCTTCAAGATATCTACGGCCGATTTGGACGAATTCACTGACACCATTTCCTCCAAATAGTGACATCATCTTGACTGCTCTTTATGTGCAGTATGCGGTGGTTTTCCTACGCAACTTTGGCCTGGGAAAATTTTTACTTTTTCTACAAGGCTGCGTGTTCATCTAGATCGGTGTCTTGTAGACACCCTAATATGTATCATATTGCTTGCCCTTCCTCCCCCAAAGGAGGGCTCTGATCATGCCGTAGTGAGAGTTTCTCCTGTGATTTATTGCAAAATTAATCACAAGCAATTCACCCAGAATCGCCACCGAAATACCACAAGGTGACAGTGTCACCTTGACTACCTTTCCAAACGCAGGGACATGATAACCAACTTCGACTTAAGTACATTCTTTCAATATGACCTCTCCTTATCCTCTAAACATTTAACAGATTATATATATATATATATATATATATATATATATATATATATATATATAGTGCCAATGAAACGTTATACACCCGTTCCCACAGATTATTCTCTACAAATTTGAAGCAATTGCACCTGAAGAAGAAACGAACGTTCAAGGCTAGAGACCATACTACCATCAGTATGCTATCCAAGCCTATCGAAGTAGAACTACGCAGACTCCACGCCCGATATGCATGACCGATAACTCCCACTGAGAACTGCGGGGATACCTGGAAAACCATTGGGCAGTTAAAAGGTTTAAAATCTGGTGAACATTCACCTCTGGTAGATGTCGGAAAACTTAACCGATGCTTCACTGCTGTGGCTCAATCAGCCGTAACGCTGAATTCACTTGTGGACTGCTAACAAAACTCTGTCTCAGATTTGATTCCTCCCTCGTAGGTGTACCAAGAACTAACTCAACTCTTGACCAGCAAGTCAAGCGATCCAGAGGGTCTGCCAGCGATAGTCCCAAAGGAGAGTGCAGGAACATTGCCTCCAATAATTTCGGAACTACTCAACAGATGTTTAACTCTAAAGCACATTCTTGACTGCTGAAGATTGGCTTCTATTATTCCGGTGCCTAAAAAGGATCTTCAAAGTTACATTTCATTACCTGTACATCACTAGCCCTCCAAGTCTGTAAAAAGCTCGTTTTGAGTAGAATCTCCCCGAAAATCAACCTTGTGAATCCCAACCCATTTGCATACCGAAACTTCCGCTCGACATTGGATAATCTAGCTTTACTCATCCTTTCTATTTCATCCTCATTAGACCGCAGAAGTATGACGGTCAGGGTGTGCTTTTTTGACCACAGTGATGCTTTTGACTGTGTGGACATGAACAGACTAATCCAGATTCTAGAGTACTACTGAGTCAGTAACTCCCATAGACATTTACCGTCTAATTACTTTTGCCATCGCTAGCAGTTCAGCCTATTTAACGGCCACACCTCTTCAGCACTTCTTTCTACATCACGTGTTTCAAAAGGAGCCGTTCTGCCACCTTTCTTTTTTTCTAATTATACTTCTATGCCTATATATGATAAGAATTTGCCTATTGAATGTGCTTATGACGTAATCCTTGGTATGCACCACTCCGTTAGCGCTCTTCAAACACTCCTGGAGCAACAGTCTCTTAACTCACCAACTGGTCCTCTGATCTTGATCTAAAAAACAAACCCTTCCAAGTGTTCCGATATCTTGTTTTTGTCTTCAAAATAACAATAAATATCCCGATCTTCTGTCACCCATTTGCGACCTTCTCGTAAACGTCATGCACATTGCGAGGACGTCATCTACCAAGTACCTCGGTGTCACCATCAGCCGTGATCTTTCTTGGTCCCTCTAAGTCGAAGCAGCTTTCCAAAAAATAAACACTCAACATTTTGGGTGCTATTTCTGAAGCCTTCTTCTACTGTACTTCATTTAATCCGACTTCCTATATTCGTACGCATCTTACCACTTTGGCTGTTTACGTTCCCCGTTATCTTTGCAGGTTTACTCATGAAAGACTTTAAACTGATAGTCAGATCCATCAGACATCTTTCACGTTGTACTTTGGATATCCTACGATAGGTTCTCTCAACATATAATATTCCTACCTCAACATTTTTGCCAAAAGTTTGCTCCTAAGGTACTAGATGATCAATCAAATCTTCTTTATCCTGGTCTTAGTACGCGTGTTTCTGCATCCCCCACCAAGTTCAGCTATAAACACTAGTTTGCCCGCGTCGCTACTTACAAATCACCAAGGGTTCCGTATCTTGCCAGATTCCTCACTAACCCTAACATTGTTAAAAACAAACTGAAAATCGGTGGAGCTGAATGTTTCTCTCCTTTCCCGTGGATCTGTGCCACTGACTTTCATTCTGAACCATGTCCCTCAGCGACTCTTACCAAAGACAATTCTCATCCCTTAAGCGTCAACCAGGGAGGCAGTAGGCATCAACCGAATCTAGTGCCGATGCTAGCTTCTTCATGTTTTTAAGCCAAGTTACGGCCTGACCGCCTCGTCGCTTCTTTCAGCCTTGCCCAGCACGTGCAAATAGAGCACTGAAAAGCAGACGATGGACAGGTATCTGTAAAACATGAAAGAGCCACAGGAGGGGGCGTAGAGCGATTAATTCTTTAATAAGTCCACTATCAGTACTTAACACACGACGGGGCACCTCATTGTTACTCACTCGGCACTCCCCCTAGACGTGGGAAATTTTTCCGAGACGTCAGTTGTCGAACACAGAAAGACGCCAAGCATTCTAAATGCGAAGTGGCCGGGTCTGCCAAAGATAGAGTATGACTCTACGAACCCGGATTTGCATACCTATCCCTTAAGAGAGAACCGGATATCTCGGTGGCGCCACGGGTGTTGCAAGTTTGCGAAAGCTTCTCTAACTCTCGCTATTCCTGAACTGATCTCCTTCACAATACCTCCAGCCGTTATCAAGCTCCCGAGGTACTCAAATTTGTCGACTAACTCTATCCGATCACCACAAAGGGTGAGTGCAAGCACAGGCTCTTACTAATCTTGAAAAAGTACACAGCTCTTAGATACCTCGGTTGCCAAGCGGTTTAGAATGTTTCGCACTGCCTGTGCATTATCTCTAAGCAAGGCGAAGTCATTGGCTTACTACAGGTAGAAAACTCTGTTACCTGACAGGAGTTCAACTCATCGGTTTAAGAGACCGGGGCAAGACATTCCGTTGAACATCCTTCATGATGAGGTTGAAGAGAAATGGGGATACAGTACAGTCTTGTCGTGCTCCAATATAGAAGACAAGAGAGGGTGAAAGCAGGCCCGAGGTGAGACGATGAAATTCTTCGAGAACAGACACGTTTCTCGGGCACTCTACTTCTCATAAAACTATTCCATAGCTCTTTCTTACAGACAGGGTCGAAGGCTGCACGAATACCCAGGAACACGACGATTTTTGGTCTTTGGTGAGTGTAAAGATGCTCTAGCAGGAAAATCGGCCTGCTTCTTGCCAGTCTACTTTTCATGCAGCAGCGTCAACGCATTTGAGACAAGGCTTACACCCCTATGGTCAGCGAACCTCTGCTTGAGCTCTTCTTAAAGATGGGGATAACAATCGATTCGCCCACCTACAAGAAGGGGACCTACTCGGAACTCCCAACTTCTGAGAACAAAACACGGAGTTCTCTAACGAGCTGAACTCGGCCATTTTAAAAAGGGCTATGAGAAGGCCATCTGAGCCCGGTGTTTTGTGACCTCCTAGGCATAGATTTGCAATCGAATCTGCATCTCGGTAGGCAGATCTGTCGAAAAGCACCATTGAATGCGTGCCAGAAGAGCTGTCGGAGAGGCTAACAATGAAGCTCAGCTTACGGTTGTCTGAAAGTGCTCCATCCAGCATTCGAGATGCCGCTGTTGATTGTGAATTGACGAACCGTCAGCTTCACAAATTGTTTTATTCACACCTAGTGGCATTCTGACTGCGACTCGAATGAGATAGAACAGCCTGTGGGAATTTCCCATAGTGGCAGCTCGTTCCGTCTCTGATGCACGTTACGACCACCAGATTTCGCTGTCCCACTGAATACTTGGGTGGATTGTATGTCTCGTTATGAGTTGTGCTTCGTCATACTCACCTCCAACCGAGATGGACTGACGTGTGTAGAGAAGGCAAAGAGATTCAGTAGAAATCCAGGGTGTTATAGCACAGCAAGATGGGCCACAACTCACTCGACCAGCGGAATACTAACCGTTCTTGATTGGCGAACGGTGCTGGTTTCCTATCAGGTGGGGTTCAGCTAGCTTTTCAACCAGCGTATTTCGGAAGATGGTTAGGTGAGATGGATCAGAAAGCATATCGCAACCTAACCGTCATTGTAGCATGCGTTTGGAGTGCCCATTGAAGCACATGGACAGCTTAGTGCAAACTAGTACGTGGTCGGAATCAAAAGGGATGCTCCATTACGAGCAACGGTCTTGTATGCAACCCCGCCATCTGTGGCTGATAGCGATGTGGTTGATCTGGGCCATTGTTGACTTGAAGAGGGTGGACGTCACGTGGAGTATTATTGACCAGAGCGTCTGAAGCTCGTACTGATGAGGAACAAGCAGTGGTCTGAACACAGGGCCAAAAACCGTTCCCCGTTTTTCAAGCTACAGTAATTAGGCCTGAAATGACCTCCTAACTGCACCTCGTTGGATGATATCCGACTAATTCTAGCATTCAGATCTTCTGTCGAAATCACGATATTGGTTTGGCTTACTTTACGTAAGAGGTGGTGGAGCTATTGGTAAAAGTTGTTTTTGATTGCATATGAGTTACAATTAGTGAGTGTATGCGCCAAAACAACAAACAAAATTTGTCTATCGGAACGGAGATTGCTCACTTGCACGAGCCCTTTGAGTCTCACTGCATATAAACGACTGTCGACTGGGATCCAGAGCAGCAGCACCACTTCAGCCTTTTCACTGAGAGCAATGTCAAAGCCATCAAGACCAGAAACCGTAGCTTCAGCGTCCTTAGCAAGACATAAATGAAACTCAAAAGGAGAACTAGGTTGGGGACTCAATCGAATGACAGAACTAGACTTTGAATGTGAGTCTCCTGAATGTAACACATTCCGATGGCAGGGGATTGAAGCGTACGATCTAAACCTGCTTTTATCCTATGCGCATCAGGGTTCACAAATTCAACATGGCTAGTATTGAATATGCATCCAGGACGAAGGAAGGCGTCAGCCAGGGGCAGCCGGTTTAGTGAGAATCAGGATTTAGTCTAAAAAGGACGAAAAAGAAAAGCCAAGATTTCCATCAGTGGCACTACAGCAGGCACGGTTGACCGAAGATCCCGCGAGGTCTGATAGAGAAAATAGTGAAGAAGGGGAGTGGAGATGGGGAATTAATTTCTCGTGTACGGTGTAAGAGAGCTTTCTTGTGCTCACTTGAAAAGACTGTCAGTCACTGTACGACTTGTATCTTCCATGGTAATTCTGTTGTGGGATTTTGCACCACTCGGTCACGAGGTCCAGAACTGGCTTTTTTATTCGAGTATACACCTCTAGCCTTTCTGTAGCTAAGCTCATCCTGCAAGACAGCAGTTTTAGTGCAGATGAGCCGGTGGCTGAATATATGGCTTATTCGCTTCTTCTGGAAACCTCTGGGAGCTGGTGACTGGTTACACAGTTTATTCACCCTTCGGATGAGGCTAGATATCCTGGTTGTCCAGAACACCCCTCCGTCACAGATGCCGGTGAGTATAGTGTAGTGAACTGGCTTTTGGCTGCCATACTGGTGTTTGATTACTATAAATTAAGGATCATTTTGATGCACTTACTGAGCTTTGGACTCACGTATTTTTCTTTCCTTTTCGTTTTGCAGATCGAACGCGTGAAGTTCCCTTACGAGGAAGACTTACCCTTGCTTATTACGGTGGCTCTCTATGCTTCGCACGCCTTTTGTGGCTAGTTTGGAATCAGGGTTGATCCATCTCCCTAGACTGACTATCATTCAGTCAACCTAGAAGAGAGGCCGGGATTTCGTCTTCGTCCTCTCACTTTAGTGGGAACACCTCCACCACAAGCGATGGAGTAGGACTTTCTCTGCAGAGGCTGTAGCTGACACGCGGTCATTTGGGAGCTCTTCGAGAAGCCTTCAGGACGAGTATTTATCTAGAAGTCTGAGACATTCAACCTTGACCATAATAGCGCATTTAGAAGCTTTTCCGTGGATCACAGTCGGAAGAAATATCCTCACTTGCCCGTGGCCTTTCTTCCAATTGACAACAAATATTTTGACTATATTTTTAACGAGAACCTGGGAATGTTGTCAGCGGCTGTTATGATACAGCTACGGTAACCTTATTCAATCGCTCTGTATTTGTTTGTCACGCAATTATTCACGATATTTTCTGCTTAAACAATACGATATTTTTATATTCAGTACTTTATTAGATGCTTCGAAACCGGTCATTCGTCTTCTGTAGTTGCTGATTCCTTGCAGCTACTGTTGATGTACTACTCTTTTACATTGATACTACTGTATGTTTGTCAGTAGATAGACAAGTGTCTTGAATGTTCAAGCAAAACGGATGTGTGGGCAGACGGCTTAGGTAGTCTGTGTCCCGTGTTGGTTGAAATCAGAGTCTTCTTCACCAAAAAGCACATGACATTGGTGATGAAATGCGCTCATTTCTCACAGTCCATGGCTCGATTTTCATTACGTGGACAGAAACAGCTCGGAAAATCGGCGAAAAGTTTCAAATTATCACTATTTCACAAGAAACAGACTCCATTAGTTACCAGCTACTTATTTCGTCAAATTGCAATTGCCCCCCCCCCCCACACACACACACAGTATATTGACAGATCCTTAGAATACGTGTGTATTTGTAATAGTGAGCACAATTTACGGCTATTACTATTCATTTCTATTTGCTAATCATCGACTCCAAAATAATTTACCACAAGTAGAAAACAATGGAATAGTCTTCAGTTAATGATTATCCAATGAATTTATTTCTCTTTTCGGTTCGAAGCTATTGTCCCATTAAGTGAATTTCAGTGGCACCAACACTTGCTTAAATCAGCTTTCATCAACATGACACTTAGATCCCGACATCCAGAGTCGGATTCTTGCCACCTCCGGTCATTTCCCCACCTGGCAGCCATGGCTCGCTAACAGAAATACTACGACTTGCCATATAGTAAAGACTCACTTCTTCGTGACATTGCAGGAAACCGAATAGCCGAATAGAATTAGAAAATGGACCAATGGGTCGAACACTTCAGTCAACTGCTCAAGCGGCCTACAAAACAATCAGACGGACCAACCAATGTCAAGTCCTCCATTCCAGTAGGAAAGTAACTGCGACCCGTATAGTATGGCGGAAATCACGTGAGTGGTTAGCAAAATGAAGGACTGAAAGACCCTCTGTGAAGATAGCATCTCTCCAGAAGTATATAAAATCCGTTCGTCGTCATTGATTGGCAGGTTGTGTACACTTTTTGGATCCACTCGACGAGAGGAAGCATTCCCACCTGACTGGGGCATGCCCATTCTGCTGCCCATTTCGAAGAAAGGTAATAAATTGGTATATGAGATTTGCCGAGAGATAAGCTTGATCGATATGGCTGCAAAGATTTTTGGTGCGTTTTTACTAAACCGCTTCTCCGAGTCAAGAGACCGACGTACTCGCCCGAACCAAGGAGGTTTTCGCCAAGGTAGAGGCTGTGTGGATCAAATCTTCACACGGCGCCGAATGCTGGAGCTTAGCTGTAAGTTTCAGCAGCCAGTGGTAGCTTGCTTTATCGACTCCGGGGCTGTCTGTGGTTCGGTTAACTGCGAGTCCCTTTGGACCATGATTCAATCCGATAGGATGCTCGATAGGCATTTAGGGCTGTTGAGGGAATACAACTGGTATTAGAATTCGTAGGTACTGTGACGAATCTGGTGAGTTCACACTCACTACCGGAATTGGACAGGACTGTCCCCTCTCACCGGTGCTGTTTAACCATGTCATTGATCGGACAATGCGACAGGCATTACACAACTACCCTGGCGTTCAGCTTAGCCAGGAAATATACATCTCAGACCTGGAGTTCGCGGATGATATTGTCGTGCTGGAAGACTCAGCCGGTACGCTCCAGCCAGTCCTCGACCGAATCAATTCTTTCGCGAATTTCATCGGGCTAGAAGTGAATTTAACCAAAACAAAAGTTTTCACAATCCATCTAGGCCTGACTGTTCAACAACGGTCGACCAATGACAGACCAGTCCAAAAGGTCCTTTCATTCAAATTCCTAGGCTCAACTCTGCTTTTGAACGACCAGGCAAAAGAAGAAGTGGTATTACAGATCAGATGCACCAGGGGAGCCTTCCTTCAGTTAAGACGAGCGCTGTAGACTCGTAGTGGAGTCAGCTTAAGGACAAAAATTCGCGTTTACGGTGCCGCCATCCGCACCGTGCTCATCTATGGCTGCGAAACCTGGTCACTTCCAGCTGAGGACACCTGGTAACTGGAGGTTTTTGGACCACTGGTACACGCGGCAAATTCTAAAAATCAACTGACACGACAGGGTGTCCAAAGAAGAAGTAAAGAGGGGATGCTCTGATGTTGATGCGCTCTCCGTCCTCCCTCGGCATTGAAGACTGTAGTGGTTCGGCCATACCCTTCGGCGACCCCAGCCAGAGATAACGAAACAAGCGCTCTGCCCTGCTTCTTGCCCTGGTTGGCGTTGTCGCCTTGGTGGGCGGCCCAGAAGGCGGACCAGTATCATGGAGAAAGACAGAGCTTCTAGGTCTTCGATCGGTCAGTGGAGTTCGGCGATGGAAAAAGGACTGGATCACGAACCGCACCAAGCTCGCCTCCGGCTGCAATGCGTGGTCCTCAGTAGTCTGAGCTATCAACGGAGCCGACTTATCCTTTCGCAGGTGATAGCTGCGTAAAGATAAAAGTATGTAATAAATAAATTTTGGAAAATTCAGATAACAAACTGACTTAAGGACAGTTTTAAAATCAGCTGCAGTGACTCGCAATTGCAAAATCGACTTTGCTATAAATTCCTGGTTTTACTGTTCTCGTATATTTAATTTTTAACCACTTGGTGGCACGATATTTTCACCAGGAGTCTACCCCGATTGATAACTGAGGGAAGTTTGCAGAGCTTTCAACTTATCAAATGGTATTTTGTGTTACGCTCCATACGGAGGAAACGGTTGGTTATATCTCGAATAATTTTATCCTCACCTACTCCTGAATTTGATTGGTATAATTTATGATTCGTCTTTGGGTGTAACCCCCCCCCCCCAATGGGCACTTTTGTTTTGACATAATGATATATCAGCTGCCAATGCAGTTCATATTCGCATAATCATCCATGTGTTTTCATAGTCTGAACTGTAACAGACAAGATAGACTCAGTAATCAACTTTAAAGTTCAAAATCCACCTGATCATGCGTACCAACGAAAGAAAACACAAGTAGAACGACTTTTGTTATCATGAAATTTTTATTGTACAATTGTTGAATCATCGACTTCCTGTCTCTCAAATTGTTTCTGTTCTTTTTATTTCATTCGTTTTCAACTTCTTTTTCTTTTTTATTTCCAAAAGCTGCTACCCGTTTTCATTCTTCACATGGACAAGTAGAAATCTCTTATTCAGTAATTCAGTTCGGTTACAAAGTCAGAAGAGACAGACCGGAAAAATCGAACTTGTTTGTACCACCCCCGTAAAGATCTTACGTTAGTCAATAGTATGGCTTCTGATTCTCCGTTTACAGCGCGTTCCCCTAGATGTCAGTCCTCCCAAATATACTATAATGACCACGTTTTTATGCGAATGATCTTTAGACAGCCGGTGGACATTTTATTGCAAGAATAAGCATGAGCTCGGAGCACAACGAGAGCCACAAAGCACCACATTACTACCACCGGGGAGTCCACAACTGTGGCCTTGAAACTCGCAGTGCAGAGAAGCATAAAACTCCCGTTATAGATCAGGCATGGGAACAAAGCTCGCCAGAGCAGTGGGTGCTGTCTACTACCAAAAATGACGGTCGGTAGTAGGATTTGGCCGGTGTGCCTTGTGATTTAAGCCATTCTACCATGGTCGATGATACAGAATATAACTGTTTACCCGAAGATACTGAATTTTAAATTTAGCTAAAGTATAATCTTGTCCCAGGTTGTCTGTTGTCGCGTTCGAGGAGTATGCGCGAAGTAGAAATAGTAAATTTGTAATCGTTCCTCTAAATCTAACACATGACGAGAACAGTGATTCCACAAATTTTGAACGAAATAACACACTACAGAGAAACAAAAAGAGACATATGATTATACTTTCTTATTATGATTAGAAACTTTATTTTTTGGTTACGGTCAGCTCAGTGTATGAATGTTTGAGTAAGAGTATCTGTGGTGCTGTACTCTCTATTTGTGATGCCACTCACGACAGCCATAAAATTCATTAAATGTGTGTTTTCATAGTTTGGCTTACAGCGTATCCTAGATAATCTACAAATGAAGGGAAAATAATTGAAAATTGGCAAATTGATGGGGGAAGCGAGTGCAGGATGGCATGCATAAAAAGTGTGTGTGTGTGTGTGTGTGTGTGCAGTGCAAAGAGAACCGAAACTGGAAAACCTAATCACTTCCCCATCATCACCAGTTTATCCTATTATGAGGACCTTGGACACCATTGTCCAGTTTCTTTTATCCGGTGAAACCAAGCAACAGGCTAGCCTGAACTGCTTCGTTCAAACTATCGTCACTAGCGCTATTATTTCGCCATCGATCCCACCCCACCCCACCCCACCACCACCACCCCTCCCCCCCCCCATCCCCAAGCCCTCTTCAAGTACACGTTACATATGACCGTAGGCCGTGTGACCTACTGTTAGTTCAGATTTAACAAGAGGATGATTGACGGATCAGAAGAAGTGGACCCACGTGTTTGTCCTTGGTTGTGACTGACATGTGGAGTGACCTATCGAACGGGGTTGTCTCAGTTTCCTTTTCATCCCTATCACTCATTCACACACTCACTCACTTGTTCGCTAACTCGTTCGTTTGTTCATTCATTCATTCCATCAGTCACTCTGTACTTGAGTTGCACATTGAGCGCACTCACCTCTGGAGACGGAATTTTGAAGTTGGTGAAATTGGTCCGGGTAAACTGCCTAACCAGTGAACATATATTTATGAAAATATTGCTATAAATGTTGGTTACTTATTGATAAACCCTGTCCTCTATTGTACACACACAACAACGTTACTCTCTAAATTTTTTCTCAGATCTGTCACTCATTCGCCTCTAAGGTCATTTGTTCAACACTGGTTGAAACTGAGTCCACAAAATTTTGATGACGGCAAAGGGTATACTTTTTGACGAAATCAACTCCTGATCCATCTCATCATTTGTTTGCCCTATTATGGTGGGGTACGTGTTGTTGATTAGCTTGAGATAGGAAAAGTTTATTGAGTTACTTCGTGTGCGATACAAAAAGGTGAAACAGTGGAAACGGTGTTGTACGGCCTTTTAGCCTGACTTGTTAGGAACCAACAGCAATGTATCTGGAGCAACCGAGCCCCTGCGACTGGGATTCAAGTTCGAACTGTATGATTCATTTCTCTTTTCTTTCTACCTGTTGAGACTAGAACAGTGAAAATGATATCCTTCTCACTTGGAGCTTTCAACCAGAAATAATTTACGGCATGCGATTGGTAGTGTGGCTTCGTCGTAGAGAGAGTCTGGTACACACGGGACTCATGACGTACAGTGTTTTAAGCTACTCAAAATTACCACAGAGTGTGCCTCAGTCTAGATTAGCTTTGATTAAGTGACTTACAGTTACCGGTTTGTTGCGCGGTAATGTAGAACAAATTGTTCTCAGTACCTGCCGCCATCATCACGAATGCACTGATTCTGTACATGAATCACTGACAGCGACTAAATGTTAGAAAGGACTGGTACTGAGAAGACTTACTGTGTGATCAAAGCAAGTGACTGCGTCATAAAATCTAATAAGTAGACTAACGGGAAACATCTCCCTGGGAGTCTTTATCGTTGATAACTGTCAAAATTAAACCGACGGAAACAAGAACCACGCAGCGATTTGTTCATGAGAATAACCCTACTGCATCAAGGTGTCGATTTTGAGCAAACAGTTCAACACGGAGACACTAGTTACTCTCTGTTTGTCATGATGGAAAGCTGATACAAAGGCTGATTTCCCCGGCCTATATATATATATATATATATATATATATATATATATATATATATATATATATATGGAACAAAAATTCTTTTCTAAATTTCATGCACACCGAATTAGTTGCTTTGTAATTCTGCAAGTTCTTCATCATCCTTATCTCAGCATCAGTGTTTAGCCGCATATGCATTTTGTGTCCATCATACTTCACAGCTGGTCAGAGATAGAGTTAGGCAAGCTCAGAACTCTGGCATTAATATGGTCATTCCCGCTGCTATTGGTCTACTTGTCTCACCTGTCAGTCTGGGCCTAGTTTCATTGTACCCCAAAATATCGAGGAATTTTTGGCAAGATGGAGGCTAATTCTTCTGACTATCTGGACGGAACACTACTGCTTCGAGTGAACTGAACTTTTCGGTCCCTCGACCGTCGCCTGCTGCTTTGATTGCATTATGCTGGACACGTTCTACACATTAAGGTTTTTCAGACTAGTTGTAAAGACAAGCGCGGAGAAAACTGGAAGTTTTTCTATCCAAAGGAGCCCTATTCATTTTGTCGATGGTGTCGGTAGCGGCAGTGGTATAGTCTATCGAGAATGACCACAAATGAAACAGGAGGCATATCAGCCTACTCTCTTGGCTGTTCTGTTAAACTGACAGGTTGACAATCGCGTAGGTCCGTGGTCTCTCGTGGTGTGTGCTTCTCTAATCAATCGACCCCTTAGGCTATGCCTTGTCATCTTGTCTGATCCGTCCTGATCACAAACGGACATACACGCGACTCAACAAACGTCCTACACACACACACTTATCAGGCACCATCGGTAATCGGAGACCACACGCTGACTGACTTGTCCAGCCATGGTGACTATGCAGATCGAGAGGAAAATTATCTTAGAGAGATACTATTGTGCGTGTGTGTGTGTTGGGGGGGGGGAGGTGGGGCTGGGGGGGGGGTGTATACATGCGTTCACATCAATGTCCAACTTTACTGTTTGCGAGGCTGGTGATGTAGACATTTCTCAGGACAAATAGAGGGGTAGGTTCCTGTCGGTGCAGGCTGCAGCGACAGAGCAGTGCTTATAGACGGCATACAGACGGAGACCGCTGATGCATGGATGAATAAATCGATGGATGGGTGGATGAGTGATTGTGGTTCGCGCATACGATGGAACATGTCAAACTGAGCGGTGGTGACAGTTTCTCTACTCACCCCAAATCACACAGGTTAGATGATCGTCCCCTACTTAATGGTGTTGCTGTTTGCTCTCTCGCTGATTATGATGATCTATGACTGTAAATACGGAGATTGACGGTGGTGATGATGATGACAGCTGTGACTGTAGTGTATCCATCGCTCGTGGTTGACATGCTCAACTCATCTTACTCCATGCGGTAGCCGGTATAAACCCTAGGGGTGTAAGGCAGATGGATAAGCTCGATGACAACCACATGCTCGTCTATACGAAACACATGAGTTCCCGTGCATGACCTATATCAGCTACAGAAACCTTTTTCTTCTTGTCACTTCGTCCCCGGCGCACCTCGTTCTATGATTAAACAATGTTGTTTATGAGTGAAGAGAGGGGTTGTCACGTCGGTGTGGGTGACCTCAGTCATCACTGGCAGACCACGGGTGCTCGAGTTGCGCATACCCGACCAAGACCGTATGCAGCAATGCTAGCACAAACACAAAGATCCTCAGAAAAGGTTTGAAAGTTGAGTCTCGAAGAACAGTGTCCTTTTATCAAATAAGCTGCACGGTTGCACCATTCGGTTTATGGAAATCTAGTTTCGTTAGTCTTTGGAACTAAGCCCAATACACGAGTACATACAACGTGACACTATCGAAATATTACTTGATCAAGTGCAGTATTTCATTAGAAGAACTGAACTAATTTGTCGATGATAATGGTCATGATCTTAACACTGACGGTATATTTTTGGATGATGCATTATCACTTTTTCTAAATTTCGTCATTGTAGACAATGGCTACCCAAGTGATAAGCGAGGGCTCTGTCTTGTGAAGTTGTGCCTACAAAATCAAGGTAGTCGTCGGAATCCTGCCGAAAATAGAACGTGTGATAGTGTACTGAATAGGCAGACGTGGTGTGACTTCAAACACGTTTATCAGAAAAGTGAACGATTAAAAGTGTACATGAAACATCCGTACGCGTGCATGTGGGCTTAAGTATAGTCCCCTGACTACGGATCGATACGCGTACGAAGCAAGCGAGTATGGATGGCTCAGCAGAGACGAGAAAAGATTGTACCTGTTAGAACTTCCGGACTGGAGCTTTTGTGCATAGCATAAAAGTCAATAGACACTAAACAATGTTGCTACTCAGAATTGATAGTTGAATAAAAAGATAATGAGGTTGTGTAAATTCATCGTTTATCTGCCCAGCTCTTAAGCGGACACTAATTGATCCGAGTGAAAATACCTAGCTCAAATAGTATGAGTGCCATGCGTTTGGATTTTGAGAATCTTGTGCTGGTTAATCTGTTCGGTATAATTGCTCTTCCTGTCACAGAAAAGATTATCAGTCACACTCAAAAAGATCATCAAGCTCAGCGCAGAAATCCCAAAACAGCCCCTTGCCTCGGTAGTGCAGTTTCTCAGAATTAGTGATACAACCACCGGATTTTTCGTTCAGTTCCTTTTAAACCAGTTGATGAAACCATTTATTTATCATGTGATTAAGCTCTGAATCATAACAGAGATGAAGACAGGAGAGATTATTCCAGCCACCTATTCTTGTGCACAAACAATATACGCCATAAGTTCGGAATTACAAGAACTGTGTTCCAGTAGTGCTCTGTTACCAACCGAAAGGGGGTACTTTCCTTTGTGAACAAAGGGAGACAAGTCTGGGGCACACTAGTAAATACCACCCCTGCACCGCAGTGGGCACGAAAATTGAGTACTGATGGCTCCAGGAGCGACGATTGAGTACTGTACATGACTCTGGTCCAGTAGTTCAGTGGCTCGTAGAAAAAGGAATCCTTTAAATCCCAAGTCAGAGAACGCGAACGTGGCAAGTTACGTGTACTCCATTTGTGGGCCATCTGGCCACAATATACTGAACAGGCATTGGAGATCACGTTACCCGTCAACAGGGGTCGCAAGTGCATGCCGGCAGGTTCGAGAGCAAAGTCGAACAATAAACAAAAGGGTGGGAAATTATGTGAGACAGGAGTGCAGAGTGGGACCAAAAGACGCACAAGCAGAGACGGGTCAGAAACCATAGGTCATTAGGAACGAATGCGAGAAAAAGAGACTAGCAACTGGCCAAACACATGTACGGGTTAACGATAGCTAACATCGATCCACATTGTCACAGAAAATGGTTTGAAAATGTGTGATACTGTGGGAGTGGATAAACAAATAAGCATATGGGAGTGGAGACGAGTTAGATACCAGTGCTATTTATCTGATCCAAGTTACTGAGTCAGAAGCAAACTCAATCGGCGGTAACAGTGTAGGAAATGGCTTCCCGGAGTAGACAGAAATTACACGGGGAAAGCCGAAACAGTGGAACCAAGCTTGGTTTGGGGTAGGAAATTCAATTATTGGAATCCGATACAATCCTGCTACAGCTACTACTACCACTACTGCCACTATTATTACCGCCACTTTAATAACAAATACTATTACTCGTGCCAAAGCAATGAGCCGAACTTCGAGCGCAACTATCAGTGTGAAATATGTTGAATGGATAACGTGGACGTGGACGTTAGTAAAGCTATATTAATGCAGGCTAAATGAACGACAGCCTGATTGACTGGCCGATTGACCGCTCATCCGACAAACAGACAGATTTACCACTTGGTTGACCGGTAAGTTCAACTACGTTTGGGGCAGCTAGAAGAACGATAGACCGAAAAAGCGGTTCTGTTATCCTTTAAAGCTTGCAGGACGCCAGTCATCCATCCAAAGGGTCGGAATAAATTATTCTCCCTTTCAGGTTTGGTTTGATTAAACTCTACGGGTATATTAGTGTACCAGTGCAAGTCCAAGCCGACACTGAGCGTGCAATTTATCACATTGTCGGCATCGACTGACCAAAGTAGCAAACAAGGCGTGAAAACTCACTGGGCTGTCAGCTTGATGAGCAGGGAAACGAGGTCTGGGGAGAGGCTTCGCTGTTGTGACTGAGGCTGTCGAATTAGTTTTAATGCTTGCGTGTCCACCACTGCACGACAAAGTGCCGACCGGCTACTTGTTCCACCTTTGTTTTGTGCCGTGAGTGGCATGATTGTCAAGTGGGATATCAGGATTTATTAGCGCACAAACCGAAGCGGTATTCATGAGGGGAGAGCTTGGGTGTTCAACCTGGTCTGTATTGGAAAGATAGGTAGGTAGATTTTCGGATGGCCTGTCGAGTCTCACAAGAGTGCTTACTTGGAGGGGTGAGAATGAAATAAATTTAACGAACTGCATGTGAAAGGGACACCTCAAAGTAAAAGAGATGTGAGAGTCAGTTTATAGCGGAAAACTTTTCACTAATACCAAGCTTGTTTGTGGGTTTTAGGTGACGCAATCCATTATACTGCAGAAACTGATTAGTAAAATCAGCTTATTATTACGTAATACAGTAATAAAAATCAATTGCTGCTGTATTTCCTTGAAATGAGTATAGTTTCATCCTTCACTTCAGTTTGGCAAGGTAGAGATGGAATTCCGGGGTACACTAGACAATAGGAACGCCGCATGTTGGGTATACCTGGGATAAAAATTGACTCAAAGGTTTCGCCGATTAATATGGAACTTTCTACTTTTACATATCCAAGGCTGCGTTATGTTGGGGGCATGCACAGAGCATCAGGCAACGGTTACTCATCAAGCGTCATTCATACACCTTGGTTTAAGGCACATTCAAAAGTGGAATTACAGTGAATAACCAAGCTTTTTTGTACCCTTTTAAGATCAACTTATTTAAAAACACGATGTCGCCTCAATTAAATGGACATTACTCTCTTGCATACGTCTTTGTGTATGTGTGATCAAAGCAGGCTACCACGATATCCCAGAAAGACAAGAAGCGTATCTCTGATTTTATTCTCACTCGACTCACTTTGAATCATTGGTTCTCTGTCTGTTCAGTGGCCTTATCTTCGGAGCTTTCTGGCGGTTGCATACTTCCTCAGTTCATCTCGTTATAGTCCAATCCGCGAAATGCCTAAGGTATTCCTTTCCTCAGAATAATACCCGTCTTTCATATCGCAGCCGTTATTAACCATGGAAAGTTATGAACCTCTGATAAAGAAAAACACTTAGAAACAAAGAATAGTCCCCGCGAGCATCAACTTTTTCCTTATTTATTTGACAATCCCGAAAAAGCTGTCTACGAAATCAGACAGACATGATTTACCAACATCTTCCTTTGAATTACTTTTTCTTTTCCTACTTGCATCTTCCATTTGCTATTTACGGGATTGAATGAGCATCTTTAAGATTCACAAGAAAATTAATTGCATTAAAACTGAAGCATTAAAACCCCTTAGTCAATTTGGAAGAACGAGACAGAAGACAAATGCAGCGAGAGGAACTCCTTTCGTATCCTGTCATCGGTTGCGTATGTGTAACATTACATAGGAAATATGGAACGAGTTGCTTGGAGATGTGGCATTAATTGATTCACGTAGGTGAATATGTGTGCATGTCTTTGTGTGATTTGCTTGTGCGTGAATGATTAATTGACTGCAATAAATCAAGTCCAATTTTTGATTAATTTTTGTGTTCTTTCTTTGGTCTGTGCTTATTTTTTCCTAATTTGGTTTTTTCGATGAATTGTATCCGCATGTCTGATGATGTCCTTTGGTTGGGTTCTCACTGAAAAAATTACAAGTGTTTAGATGTAAGCCTAGAACACACTCCTTTCATCGGCCACGATGTGAATGCGCGTGACCTTGACAAAAATCTCAACAAGAAGCACTTCTGAACCTTTGGTCAATCTGCCCTGTCTTTAGTCAATGTAGATGTATGATACATTTGTTCATACATTAATTATTCTCATAGTAACTGTTTTCGAGAACATGGAATTTTGGGAATATTTTGTTTATTTGCGTGGATGGTGATAGGACAATAAGTGTAAGTGACCAGTAAACAGCGTAGAAGAGATACATTTAAGACAGTTGTCAACCTACCTGAACACGTGACAGGCACCCTGAGTGAGTACCAAGCGGTATGATGAGATGTAGTGAAAGGTAATACGTTAACTTTAGAAAATTCCTTTATATTTTTTCATCGCACTAGTTTTTGCACGTGTACCTCCATTATCTCTACTATGATCGTGTATGCGTGCCTTGAGTTGCCATTTTCGACCTGTTTATGCACGATATTAACAACACAGCGTTGATACCATCGATGCAAAATTTGCGCTCCTGATACATCATGATTTTGGAGATCTTGGAATAAAAAGCATTAGGAGCTTTCATCAGTAGATTTGAAGCGGCTTTCCTTTACCGAATTTTGCCGATTTGGCTGTCCAGAGAATCATTACAAAAGTCTTTGTGGTCACAGTCTGTCACTTTCGATCAGCTGCAAAGTAGGTTTTGTCCATTTCCCAATATATTCAGTATAATTTATATTCTTCTGAGCGTAACCACTGACTGGTCGCAGAAAACCAACCAGGTATGTTACTCTGTGAAAGAAGCTTGCCAGCTTTTTTGTCATCGATCAGTTCAGATCGACAAACTGATTTTCGGTGCTATGTAAACGGGCTATTCGGTGATTTACTTCCTGTGTTCCGTTTCGCTCTGAACCGATAAACAACTAACAATTAAATAACAGCTAGAGCTTTTGTAATTCGAATTAAATAGGAATCAATTCAAAATACTGAACAAAAAACTCTGAAACCTCAGAACAGGCACTGAACAAAGTTAGTTGCTAGTTCCATTGAGTGTTTCCAGTGAACAAAACTGACCGGCTTGGGCGACGGTAGAATTCTGGAGACCACCGTTTTTAACCTCGTTTGTCACCTTTTCGCTGAAAGCTTGTAATATTGGATTTGCCACACCAACAACTTATGTTCTGTCACTAAAATATACAATTTTTCTAGTATGACAATGAACTGAATGAAAACACGATCATGTGAAAGCTGAGCAATTTTGAACAACCAACCTCATAGCACTTGCAGATTTGGTACGGAATTATTTGCAGGCATGCTATTTACATACACTTGTCAAATCCTGATTCATAGCTAACCGGGCCGATGAATACAACTAATTGACATCGGTAAATCAATAGGAAAATCCTGCCGCAGACAGTCTAATTCCAATTTGACCGATGGTGGTCAAGTAGTGATGATGATGATGATGATGATGAACTTCAGATATTTCTGTCCCAGGTTCACTTTCTGCTTCCGTCTCCCGGGCCGATCGCTTTCTCCCGAGATAGTGTACCGTTATATATATATATATAATAAAGAAGTAAATAAAAGGACAAAAAACCACTGTGGCAGATGCCATGCGCGGAAAAATGGTATTATTCGTTTGTGTGAACTGTCTCATATCTCGACTCTGGTATAATGGCACACATGGTACCGTAGTGTGAAGACGGCGTCCATTCTGGGGATTTGAATCCCACATGGGCCAGCTTATACCGAACATCTGGATCAATGCAGCTCTGAGGGGACTCTGCGAAAATGTGATTTACATCTTATTACTTTAACTAAGCTGACGGAAACCGCTTTTATTTTAGGGAATTAATTTTTTAGAAGAGCTGGGTAGTAGCTATGATCTTCCGGAGTTCATTGAGAGTGGCGAGGTAGTGATCATGATGGTGTTGACAGTGGCTGTTTTTGTGTCGTCGTTATTGTTGTTACTGTAGTGGCGGTCTACTTCAATCTTCCGTTACCAAAGCGAGACGTGTTCCGTCTCCTGGAAAGAAAGATTAATGTGGCGAACGAGTCAATAATGAGAAACTGGAGTTCACCGGATGGGTGCTGTTTTATTCTCTGAAAAGGACAACTAAATCACATGTATTTCAGCACCTGCCTATCTGAGGTTATCAGCGTAAAAAGCTCGGTGTTATTCGGTATTATTCTCTGAAAGATAACAAAGAGACTTCACTTCATTGATCTATTTTCTGGCTCAACTTTGTCCGGGAACACTCACGATGAAGCACTGTAAGCAATCACCTAATTTCTGCCAACTAGTGGCAATTTAGCTTCAGTACTTTCCTTGTTTGTCCACGGGAATCAATAAGACATTGCAATCATAGAGTTTTTTTCTCGGCCAAGTTCCGAGTGGCTCGCGAGATGGTAATCATATAAATAATAGTGTTCCATAAAACAAGCTTTGCTGGTTCTTATTAAAACAAAATGCGGACATGCTGACAAGAATTATTAGGTTTTGGGGTGCTCGTAAATCAGGGAAAGCATCGTCATCATCGGACGGAGGACGATAGGAGAATACTGCGGTAGCGATAAAGTACTCTTATGGTGGTGCGAAGATAGATTTATCAGCACTCGTGGAGAAAATAATGTTACGGGGGGTGGGCAGATTAGAGGGGAAAGACATACACAGGAGGATCTGTCTTTTCTGACACAAGGCGACGCGAAAATCGGAATTTAGGGAGAGAGAAGAAAAGTGAGCGGCAGAAAAATTGTGCCGGTCGCGCCTTGATATCGTTCTTTTAAATGGCGGGCGGTGAGTGGTAAATAAATCATTCAGCAAACCTAGCAGGTTGCAAAAAAGGACTATCCAAGTCTGGACACACGCCTTAGGTTCATAACCGTCGGAACGGGACATAAATCAACGACGAAAAACAACAAATTTGGCATCAATATGGAAGACAGGCGTGTGCACGCTATTGTTTGTGTCTGCGTACTCCTGTGTGCGCACGTGCGTGCCCGCATTCAACAGGAACACCTGGGCTCTAGGATGGACTGCACCCCTCAGGTTCGAAAACATCGGTGAATTATTGCTCTTATCGAAGTTTTTGTTGCAACCTGACAAACACAAAAAAAACATACGCGAATGGGATTGTTGAGCAATAACCGCAGCAAAACCACTGTGGAATGATGGAACACTGGCCTGTACCGAATCGATAGAGAGTGAGCAGTTTAAATTCGACAACCTGGTCGACCTACGTGGTACAGTCGCTTTAGCTTCGCTCAATGTTCAAGTTCAAGATGATAAGTGATCCAAGGGCTTCGAGTTTTTTATAGCTGAAAGTGACAAGAACTTAAACGTCTAATTTAGCACCAACAATAATTGAGTATTTGAGATCAGATGCCCTGATACCGGTTTCATCATTGGATGTGATCACTGAACAAGAGTGGATACGGTTATATGAGATTTATTGCGAATATGGCGAGCCGGAAAATCCCCTTGCGTTTTGACGCCCTAAAGTCGACGCTGTGAGTCGGAATCCCACTGACTACCTTTCGCCTACCGTACAGCTGCTTCGCCAACTGAGCCGTCGTAGTACAGCCACTTGGGACACGAATAACTCTTGAGAATGTCCAAAATTGCGCAACCGCTGTTCCACCATTATTCCAGTGAATAAAACCAGGACAGTTGATATGTATCACTGGAAAAGAGGTAGCACATGATTGGAAATCCACTTGCGTTCCTCACACCAGGTTGGCCATTTCGCGATAGATCAGTTGGCAGAGCAACTGCCCGACAAGAAGAAGGCCGTCGGTTCGACTTCAGTTCGCAGCGTTGGACTTTTGGACGTGAAAAATACAAGTGGATTCTCCACTATCTTTTGACGGGTGTTACTTGTGAGCGCACAGATGTCCTGCTGTGGAATACCTGATGTCGATAAAACTTTGATTAGCGTGAACACCACTGATATCCTTTCCGATAATATGTTAATAAACTGTAGCACAAAGGGAAATTTACCCCTGATTTCGCAATAAAAACATGAATAACTCTTTGGTTATTCCAACTAGGATCGTCCACCTGATCCGTAAATTCGTTGGATCCAGTCAAAGCGTATTATCTAAAGAACTAATCAAAAATACGCTCGTGAGAGTTTTGTTTTCAATGATCATTTTTCTTTTGAAATCAAAGAAGATCATATTTTGTTGTGGTTCTCGGAAGTTAGCATGATTTTGAACAAATGTCGAAAAACAGTAAGACTTTTTAATAGAAAATCACATTCAGTGTGTCATCTTCATCAAAAACACGAGAAAAGTTTTCGTAGGAATCGTAGAAACACAGTTCAAGAGCTTTCACATTGAAAACCAGATTCATCCGACCACAAAAACAGAAATTGCTCACACTTGTATCTCACAGGTATTGTCTTTCTTGAAGCACGAATTCGTAGGTTCATTTTCAGTTTAGCTAACTTGACGCTTCTTTTTCTTGTGACTGGTAGTTTTGACATCACATTGACAGCGTTTCAAGGGCGAAACCGTAAAGCAAAACGGTGAATTGCAAAAAGCTTGCATTATGTGCGAAATTATAACAAGTACAGCAGCATAACTGATGACTTGCTAGTGGTCGCACTACTTGACAATCCGGTAAGCGACACTCCGCGAACTGGCGTTGGCTGCCATAAAGAAAAAAGAAGGCCGCTGGATGATGAACGTGAAACTGATGATGAATGTTATTGGAATCTGTCTAAGCTCTATGGTTTTGTTCCAAACATCACAAATATACTGAAGCTGAATTACAAGCACTGCTGCTCATGTGAATGAGTTCAGGAGTCACGTCAGAAAAATCGGTTAACGAGTGCCAACGCATCGAAGCCTTACCATAGTTCTACCGTCATTCATCGTAAAGTAGCTGTAAGAGTGCTGGTTCATTCTCAGCCAACAGGCAGCCTTCCCTTTCTAGTAGACCAACAGCCTCAGAGCGAGTCACGTGATACGCAACCAGGACTTGCCCTGTGACAATCCCAAGGCTTGAGGTAACAGAGCCACGAAAGACGGGATAGACGATCGATGGCATGAATCAACGGGGTTGAGAGAAAAATGCTTTTGAGCAGCGTTTGGTTTCAACACCAGCCCATCAGAAGATTTGGCCCCCGCACCAGTCGGATCAATAAATTCTGTGCAAAGTCCGGGTACCACGGTCAACGCCTTACATGATCATTGTGTTTTACGCTAATAAAGCGAGATTATGCACGGGCAAAGAAGCCTTCATGGTGGGACAGTTTAGAAAATGGTGTCAGTAACAGCAACAGTAATAGTCTCATTTATCTTCAAAAAGCTTTGAAGAAAAATCTCATCCGTTTTATCTTGAATTAGAATATAAGAACTGATTAGGTTATGCTAAGGATGCTGGACCAGAACTTTCATAAATTGTCCTGTGATGCTGAGTTTCAACGACTCAGTACACACCATCAGATAAACGTAGAACTCGACGATCAAGGCTCGCTAATTTCCTAACGTTCAACTTTGTAGCCTAATGTGTTTCGGTTTTGTAGTTTTCTCTAAGTGGGTTGCATAGAAAAAGAAGAACCCAGAGTTAGTAGTAGTAGTAGTAGTAGTAGTAGTAGTAGTAGTAGTAGTAGTAGTAGTAGTAGTAATACTAGTACCAGTATTATTATTAGTAGTGGTAGTAGTAGTAGTAGTAGTAGTAGTGGTGACCGCAGTATTATTCTTGCTAGTAGCATTAGTGATAGTAGAGGTAGTATTAGTAGTAGTGGTGGTTATGTCGTTAATAGTGGCTGTAGTGTCATAACCCACCGTATGTGCCCGTTTAAAAGACCACGCTTTAGGGCATCATCAAAATCGATCAACTACAGTAACGATGCTTATTTGCATAATAGCTGTCCGGCTCACTTGAAAAAAGTCGTTATCCCTTTGGGGGATGCCATCTTATGGTTCTCATACCTTCCTTTACCTTATTGCATTCAGTCCGTCTGGCATTGTCACTTTCATTGTCAATCCACAGTTGTCATTAACTGTGTTTTCAGCAATCGATTACCAACTTATTCAGTAGGAAGTATACAACCTTTACCACAGTAGTGGTGGCAGCATCAGTAGTACTAGCAGTAGTAGTGCTAGTATTAGTAGTAGTTGGAATCGAACCCTCGGCCATTCTCACTATTAGAAGTTCTAATAGTATGCATGCAAAAATCTATGATATACTATCAGGGAAGTCATTGATAAGGGACTAGATGGTGGGCGCGAAAAATCCCTACGATTTACGGTTCACGTACTAAGTTCTTCAGCTTGTGAATTATTGTAGTAACTTGATGCACGCGGAGAACCAGGACCAACTAGGCGCACGGACGGTGAAGGAACAACAGATAGAGGTTCACGTACTCGAATGTCCTCATCCGCACCAGTGATGTCTATGTAAGAATTAATGTGACAAAAACAAATCATCGTCACTTGCAATGGTCACTTTTATGCGCCGCTTTTGTGCTCCGACAGGCTAATTTAATTAGACTCCCAAAATGCCCGAACAGCGAATTTGGCTTCTTTGGATCGTGCTTCTATGATGATGACTGGAATTTTTCAGAGCAAGCATGAGGCCCTGAAAAGTTGCTGAAATACAAACCTATTTTGAAAGTGTCGACATTTTTGATGTGATTTTTATCAACTTCTCAGCTTAGCTGTCACTGTATAAAAACTCAGTGTTTCACACTATTCAAATTCTTTCTTGCATTCCTCTTTAGATTAGACCGATTTTAATCATATAACACTATTAAGCCAAAAATACCAAGCAAGAGAGAGTGTCTCGTTCCTTTCGAATGCGATTCCTGTGTTTATCGTTGACAATAGAAGAAAAACGCTAACTGTTTCACCACTTCTCTCAAAATCACCGCTGAGACATTAAGTTAAAAATCTTTGTTGATCACGGTTAAATTATTTTCAACGGAAATGGCGGACAACTGGGGCATTAATTTGAAAGATATTCATGAAAACTTGAAAAGCATTTTTAAAGTTACCCTCACAATTAAACACGTGTAGGATATTTTCGTTGAATCTAGTAATATCCATATACGGATCCTTCTTTAACTAACAGTTAGACTTGATGAAGAAAATGATGATTCGGATGATGATGACGGTGATTGTTCTAGTGATCATTGTTCAGAAAGTGATTATTCGGATAATGCTCACGACAGTATTTCTTGTTGTTCTGTTGACGATTTAGAATAATATGATGCTAAGGACGAAAGCCAGTCTTCCATTTTCATCATAGAGTAAGGACCAAAGATCAGGAAATTGTACTCAGAAGGACAAGTTTTACCAATTCTCTTTGCTTTGCTCAATGTGGTTTAACACTGTTGTCATCACACTCTCATTGCACAGATATTTTCCGCATTCAGCATGTAATCGTGTGCAAGTACAAAAACTCTGTCAGTTTTGATTGAGAACAACAAATAAAACCCTCGTGAACGAACCAACGCTCTTGTTGTTGCAGTCGTTCTCTTGTTTATGACTGAATTTGTCCAGATTATGGACCATGATTGTTTCACGGCACTTTATTTCCCAGATCATGCTCTTTGACAAATCAGAACCTGGATGCACACGACTGTTTGATCATCCAAGCACAGTGAGTCAACTAACCAAGTGTGATATCACTGTCATTGTGTCAAGGAGCCGGGTAAGCGACAATAATTTCTCAGTCTATGAAACTTGTGAAAACATGCTGACACTTAATCCCGCACAAAGATCTACGTACGGCAATGTCCTCGTCAATGGTCCCTCCGGCACACTTATTTGTGAGCCTCATCTCAACTATCAAACATATCTGCGTGAACTGGGGACTTGAGTATCCATATTACTTGTAAAGTACAACGTAGAACATCTGATATGTGTTCCACGTCAGAAAACATGCAAGAGCCCAAAGAACTGGTGTCTGTTCGTAGTTGTGGTCAATGAATGAACACAAATGACAGCGGCAGAAGCTCACTGATGGCTCATACCAAAGGACATGTGGTTCACCAGTCGTTTATCCCGCCCACCTACTGACACAGCCTGGATGAAACAATGATCTTGCGTTTGTTGGAATACTACCTGTTTGCTGGCACGGCTGACCGCCTTTGGAAGGGTAGTGGTGAACCCCAGTGATTAAAGTAACTTGTTTAGCTGTTTGCTATCCACGCATATGTTGGTATGGAAATTATTTTGAATATCACTGATTATTGAACTAAGGCTCCTGAGATATTTATGATAATTTCTTCTGAATGCATAGCAGGAGTCGTTAGTTCTCCCAATTTCAAGGAGAATTTTATATGAACTTTCATCGGTATGCTATAACAGATCCAAGAAGGATCAGATAAATAAAAGTTGAATTATTTCATTCATTCATTTTCTCTCCTAAATATCCCCCGAAAGTCGCTTCGCATGGGCACTCTTTCTCAAATTAATTTCTATGCTTAATCGAGCACACCATTCAACACGGTTGAGCTTAGAACTACCTTTGTATTTGCTACAGCGAAGCTTACAAGTAAGATCAACTAGTTAGCTGATAACTAACTTGGCCTCAGATTATACATGTAAATGATATTTTGAGTGAGGCAGAGGTTAAAATAGTGGATACCATAAGATTATTGAGCAATAATGTCACGAAGTTAGTTTTACTAGCGAGACTTACTAGATCCCAATTTTTATGAGCTTAGAAAGAATCAGTTGGAGGTGTTGAACTGCAATGAAACATTTATTGTGGTAGTCTACCACGACAGAAATCTAAAGCTTGTTCAACGGGATACTTTATATTTGTTGGAGAATGGACTGAAAAATTGACCGTCTAACTGATTTGACCGAGGCCAGTCAGTCAGTCAGTCGGTCAGTTAATCAGTCAATCAACCAGTCAAATTTCGCTTGCTTATTCACGCCTATGAATGCTGAATTCGTTTCACTATGATCCTTAGGCATAATATTATTAGCCTCGCTAATAGATTATCCGTTTTACTCGATAAATATCAAAACTTATGCAACCGAATCATGCCGAAATAAACAGATCGCGGTGCTGATATGACCTGTGGTGCCGTTCGTAAGATTAAGGCAAAACTTCGCTGACCCAATAATTTGTGAAGGATCATATCTGACGGCTGACACTTTATCTGGTTTTATCGCTTCTCGATTTTCACCTACTTCTGCCACATCATCGCACCGTGCAAACAAATGCATTCCGATCCGATAAGATGTCAGAAATTTCTTTAAAAGTAGTAGTTAAACTTTGCCGATGTGGAATTATACCAAGAAGACGAATGTTTCCAGTTCAATGTGCCTTAAAAGCCCCCATCAAATGAGTAATAACATTTTTGAAAGTATATGGTACATTTATGAGGTTTTCTTGGACTACACGTAAGGAAATTCTTGCGCTTTTGTGGAAAACTTTTCTCGATAAATACTTTTTTGAACCCAATGCATGCTCTTCTCAGCGTTATCGACTGTCGATTGATTTTTACCTATATATTTGACATAAAACATTTGATACAGTAATAAATAATTGATAAAAAAATACTGTGCAACCTATCACGAATCTGTTTTTGTCCACCAGTACATTGTTTTCCCGATTTTCCATAGCGAACGATTGGAAGACGGATTTGGCCATTACTGAGCATCAAAGGCACTGAATTATGTTTGAACCTCTCTTTAGTTGTCACTTTGTGAAGTATTTTCGAATCTAAGTTGAATCTAGTTCTCAAACTAACTTAATTTTTTACATTCTGACGTTATTTTTTAGTAAACAGAATTAGTTTCAGGGCCCGAAGGAACTCTTCTGTGGGCGCCTTAGTACACTCGATGCAAGACAGCTATCCATATTTTTTGTTCCCGCAAGGCGAGACGTCTTCCCTCATTGCATAACTACACAGTCCTCCGGTTAGCTCTACGACTGCAGGAGTGAAAAAGCAACTTAAACGCATGATTTTGAAACCGCTAGTCAGGCCACGCATCGATGACTGTGATCCGTGTTCGATCTGGAACATGCAAATCTTCATCATTTTATCTGTAGGCCGGAGGAGCATTTTAGGGAAATATTTAGTAAAGAAATGGAAATTTGTGAAACAAAGGAAAGTACGTACATAAATTCTTGGTGAGTAGACAAATTATAGCCGGACTTTTAGCAAAGTAATCGTCGTATTATACTTGACTATACCATGCTAAACCATACCACACTGTTCTACATTGCCCCTACTACTGAAAAGAAAGACCAGGTTGTGAAACTAAATAGACCAAGAAATATATAGAACACAATACGTCACAGATCTTGGTTTTTGGAGGTGTCGCTTTGTCTCCATCCTAAATCCATAGGAGGAACTGCATCGAATTTTGAAGGTACATGCCGAATTCTCTGCCTTAGTTTTCATGAAAGTGGTTAATAATGGTAATAAAAGTGAATTTTTGTCTATTTTTACTTTTCTCTTCCGATTAGTATCGTCTTATCATCTACCGAATACAATGGGAAGTTCACATTAGTGGACTGGTCATCCAATCATTCATACTTCGAATACTCACTCAGTATTCGTTTTCATCGTGGCACACGCAGAGACGTGAAAAAAATGTCAACAAAAACATCATTGGGAATGTCTTCATTGAGGTGATCCGCTGTCGTTTCATGGCGGATATAACAAGTTTCTGAACGAATCGTCACACTTCGTCTTTAGTCCTTGGACTTGTTGCAGAAACTGGGATTTTATTGAAAAATTATCAAAAAGTGAAAATAAAATGACTGTTGCAAGCACATCAATTCCGCACCGACTCTGGATAGTGGAGAAAATGGATGGGCAAACCTTGGTCCTAACGGATCCTAAAGGAACATACACGGTATTGGTGTGAAAAACTTCCACTTCACTTGCTTTTATGATGTAGAGCATCACAGAAATGGGGTATCTACGTGCCTGCGGCGGTCCATCTCAGACCACAATGTTCGAAAATGGAAGAGTGAAAGCCGAGTAAACAAATGAGCAGAGAATAAAATGATAAGGAAAAAATGACGAAGTAACTGCGAAATAATGAAAGCTTTATCGTAAAACAGATAAAATCTTTGTTTTTCTAGTCAGACCACTCAAATTAACTGCGAAGGTTGAAACCAGAAAGACTTTGAAACAAAGATCGGGACCGTGAAAGTCATCCATCGAGGAAGCAGTGAAACAAAAGCTACTTCAAGCGGGACGAAATTACCGTAAAGCCAGTCAGCATAACAGTGGATGCTTATATCCTGAAAGTACATCAAATGGAAAATGAAGCATCCACAAACACACACTCAAAAGTTGATGCGATATAGCCCGGTCAATACAATCAGCTTTGGTTTATTTAACAGCAGAGACACAACCACGTAGTGGGAATAAATAGTTCAATTCAGCTCATTCAACCATTAGCCTAGTACCTAATTCATTGCTCCCATTTTGTTCCCCAGTCGAAAGTGAAATGTTCAAATATACGGAGCAAGTAAACAGCGTAGGAAGATGCGGATGAACAAACAAAGATTTCGAATATAAGCATGCACCAAAGGTCTCGAAACCTTTCAACAGGCCAGCCCGTACCACTGAGGCCTAATGCATTTCACGTGATCAGAACCTCTGGTTGCAAGTTCCATACATTCACTGTTCGTCAGGCTAATCAGATTGTACAATTGGTTGATCATTTAGTGCAAACAAGGTGGAAGGAATTTACAAAATTAAGCTGGATGTGAAAAGATATACTTTACGTGTAGTTATGAATATCAGAAGAATAAGTCTCAGAACCTCAATCCGAAGCTTCTTCTACTCGAAAATATGAGTCAAGGTTTGTCGCTACTCTGGTAAATACTATCCCTTTTGTCAGAAGATAAGCTTGTAAAAGGTTGAGATAAACAGCTGCTGACTCCACAGTGAAATAGGATGAAGTACAGAGATCAAGAGGTTTCAAAAAAATCAAAACGAAAAAAATTTGATGGTAAATTTCATGTCATTGAACACAATTCCTCCGACAGCGTACTCTTGAAGAGCGGTCACCCCCTTGCAGACACACTGTCCTAGTCTCGACTGATTTTGTTCCTATCTTCGAAGGAAGGCGACCATTGGGTTGTTTACTTATATACTGGTGGAAAACTCTACTGGATGCTGTGTTAAACAGTGCTCGTGACCCATTCTGTTTTGATAAGCGTCACGAATTCCACTTGGGTATGCACGCGTCCTTCAGGTAGTTCACGGAAGATCATTAGAATGGCTTCACAAACAGTGTCAATGGATGCTGTATGTTACTGTGCGCGCTCAGTTGTTGCGGCAGCCATTAACACCTGCTAGAGCAGCCATAACAAATGTAGTTTCAACACTTGATCCCATGGCTAGAAAGCCTGCAAAACTCATTTTAAATACTCATTGCAACTTTCACAACACTGCAACAGAACTTGCAAGCGCACATAAGGAAAGACTTTCCTGAGCCATGGTGACAAAGTAAAGGTTAATACTTCGTACAAGAATGGAGTTGCTGTGTCGAAGGCTGCGTCCCATTTCGGTGCACGGAGAACGCGAGAAATGAGGCCAGCATCGAAACTAGTTGGGACTAAGGAACAAGTCAGATATTAATCTTACATTCACGTCTCGATTATTATTTCATTGATTTCAACAACACTGAATACAAGTAATTCCTGACTGCTCGTCGGAATCGCCTGCCGGTGACCGGAAGTAGCTTCATATAGAGCATGGTGACTTTCTCTCTAGCAGTGGTCTGGTACGCAAATTCCATCAAAGCTATACTATCAGCTCAAGACTGTTGAATTGCGCGGCCTCAGAAATTTCAATTGACTGGATTGTCTTCGTACGCTTGAGGGAAGAATGTTATTCGAGGAAATTTTTTAATAATCATGATACTAGATTTAATTTCAGAGCTACTGCAACGGATAGTCTGGTCGTGAAAGGTGACCCACGTAGCGGCATTCGAAAATACAAGTAAAGAATAGCCTTTTTGCTTGCATGCAGTGCTGCTGCGCGAAAGTTCAAATCATTAGTCACTGGCAAGGACAGGAGTCCTCGAGGTTTCAAACACGTAAACCTGGCACCTTTGGGATTTGAATATACTGCTAACGAACGAGCATGTGTTACAACAAACATCTTTAGGAGGTGGATTCACAAATCAATAACCAAATGTTCCTACAGTAACAATCAGTTCTTCTCTTCTTCGATAATTATTCAGCCCACTCCTACCTACATTCAAGAAAAGTAAGGCTGATCTTTTACCTCTGAACACAACTGCAAAACTTCAGCTTTTAGAGGCGACAAAATACAACAAACGAAATTGAATTACATAAAAACCTGGCACACAGCCAGTATGGCGGACGACGGTGCTCTCGGACAGGCCATATTTCAGCTGATGAGCAGCAATAGATTTCATTAATTTTTCAGATTAATTTCTTGGACACAATACACCGGTTAAAACGGGCTCGACAGGATGACTCTCTTCCGACCATTCCGAAATACTTCAAACGATGCGTGATTTCTGAGGAACAAGTCTCACATCTGATATGTGTGGACCACTCAGATAGTCTTACCAATGACAAGGCACCGATAACGTTGCTTTTGAGATGGATCGATAGCAAAATCTTGTGGAGCCGTGAGCATGTTATTTTTTTCCGCTACTTATGATCTCTCTATCGCGAGCATGGAAGACACAGGGACGTTAGTCTCAGAAAATGATGATGAAGAAGAAGAGACGGTTGGATGTGAAAAGGTTCCCCTTGAGGAGTGTAATTCATGCTGTACAGCCGTTGGAAAAATTTGCACTAGATTCGTGCATGAAATCCACGCTGAAAGTAGAGAACGTGGAAAAAAGCTAGCTGCGAGCCTGGAACTTCAAAGTAGGGAACAAAATAACAACCGATTCCTTTCCGGTAAAATAAAATAAAATAAATAAATAGAAGTTTTTTTGCTTGGTGCTTCAAACGTGATAAGCACCAATAATTTTACTTGAACCATTCGGAAGGATGGAGGATGCAGACAACTTTTAACCATGTTTTTATTGTGTTTTGTGCCATTAGCTGAGCTTCTTTTCTAAGTGTTAAAATGGCCAAGAGGCCATCAAATTTGGTAGGTCCCGACGGTGTTCGCTGTATTAATTTATGACAAGATCGACTGAGGACAAGACTGCCAGTGTCTCGATAATAATATAGTTGATGGTAGACAATCGTGCAGTGCACACACGGTCAGTATTCGAGTTAGCTTACGACCAACAGAACACGAAATACTTTTGTTTTCTGGTGATTACATCAATCTGAATCGAATGTTTGCTTCCAAAATCATCTAGGTAGTACATTGAGGTTGCTATGAAAAGCGTAGCAATTTGTAGCAAACGGATCTATGTTCAGTATCTACTAATCACCATGTCTAATATGGCTGATAGTCCACTATCACATAGAAACCAGTTTCAGTGTGTTACGACTAATCTGTTGCGTGTGATGGTCTGTCATCACTCCATTTCAGAGTGAGTGCTGCAACGTTTACGACCCATTGATTTCTTCACGGACCAGAAGCGAATTTCCGAGCTTTTTTGGGCTACAGGCAACCAGTGCCCTTCTGTGTTGGTGATAAACAAAGTTTTTAACTTGTTTAGACCTGCTTAACAAGAGTTTACAAGTATAGGTCTCATGGGGTTTGTGATCACACACACCGCCACACACACACACACACACACACACACACACAAACACACTGGTTATGTTCGTAATGCATTGTCCTAAGAGCAATCCAAAATAAACCAGGCAGTGTTTCTGAACATCATTTGGGTGAACAGAAGTCTTCTTCCTACCAGAATGTCTAGGGCGGCTAACAGATGACGTAATATTTGTAAGACAAACGCTTCATTGTTTTCACGTATATGAAGTGTTGGGCCAAGTGGCACACATTTTTAACTAAATGTTTTGTCATATTCTTTCCCCGGGAAGACGGTATTCTCCCCTTGAGGAACTGTTTGCGTTCACCAGTTACAGAACATGCGTGATGATCACGTACACTTACTTAAATACTGTCAAGAAGCGAAGTCGTGTGTTGAGTTGTACAGCTCTTTTTTGAATGTTCCGATCCAAACTAGGACACACTGTCAATAAGAAAACATTCGAGTTATCGAAATCAGTGCAACATTAATACTACGGACAGACAGCGGATCTTCGTCTCAAATGCGCAACAACAGACCTCGTTGCTGCTCATTTAGTTTCGGAACCAAATGATGCTAGTACTTCGTGGAAACCAGTGGTCAAATACGGCAAGTCGCCAAGAGAAGTCGCCAAATCCCAACTGTTCAAAAAGACATTGTTCCTCATAGCATTTCTGAAAGCGGATTTTACATCACGGCATCATCACAAGTGTCAAATTTGGACAAAGCTACTTTGGCCCTCACAAATGCTAATGTGACCTCTGCAAACAATAACACTAGTTGTAACGTAGCTCTCGGTGTGCCTGGAGCCGTCAACTAGTTCTAACTCAGTAAGGAAAAAGATGGCCTCAGTCACACGCCCGTGCTACTCTTGATGATATATCTCACAAATGGGCCAGGCAAAATAGTTTTTATTTGGAGCTGGTCAGACTTTTGTGCAAATAAACATCCGCACTCCAGATAAAATAATGAACACTTAGCACCTCATCGAAAAGAGGAACGATTTCTTACTAAAAGTTGCTGAGAAATTCAGCTGACATTCGCACTTGGTTTACGACCATTCTGTCCAGATATGGAACAGTAGAGCTACTGTAGATACTGACGAGGGAAGGTATGGATAGGAAAGCGGAACTTGTGGAGTCGAGGGAGTTACATTTGGATAGATCGCTGCATAAAGGGTGAGTGGAGTTTAAAATGATTTTGACGAGCGAACTCTTCACTTGCGGTCGGGTGTGGTTCGCACAGATTAGCAGTTGGCTCAGTTAAAGGTATGCAAGATACTTTATTGATGATAGACAGATCTCGGCGAAGATTTTTAAAGTCATTCTTCAGTAGGTCTGCAAAAACAATAGGGAAACAATAGATGGAAAAGGGGAAAACCATTGATAAAAGAAAGGCGAGACGGCACTATGGTAAAGGTTAAAATGTCTAGACTTCTGTATTTGGTAAGATAGCCTGTGAGGTTTCTTTACACAGTTGGAAATGCTAGATGACCACTTCAAATTTGCATCCTTGGTTATTCCTAAGAGTTTGATGGGACCTATCCTGGCTAGTGGTTACGTGGAAAGGATGGATAGGTAATAGAGATAAATGGGTCAAGAATTGGTAAATTTGCATCTAAAACCTTTGGACAAATTTAAAGTTAAACCGGATTGAAAAGAGAAATCATGAGTAGAAGAAAGCTTACTAGAAAATTTAATGAAATCCTGAGTTTCGGAAATAGCTTGATGGAGAGTCACATCATAGGCATATTTGAACAAATGTGCCAGAGAACTGGCTGAGAGGTCACTAATGTAGATGCAAAATGAATACTAGGAAAGGGCAGCTCCCTGAGCACTCCTGAATTACTCACCAAACGTTTGGATATTTTAAAACTCAGTCGTGTACACCGAGTCCCTTTGGTAGAATAGTCAGACAACCATACCAGCGAGGGCTGGGGCAAACAAAATCTTCCCCTAGAGGAAAGAGAGACCGCGGAGTAGAAGTGATAGTTGCCGAGTAGCCCAGAGAAGCTTATCAGACAGACCTAGTTGGTGCTTTCAAGGACTTGGTTATACGAAGGACTGGAGAAGCGATATCAACCTCAATGGACCTGTTTGATTTGTAGGTAAACTGAAAGGATCGTCGGAAACATTGATAGAGGAATTCAAGCCTTTAGAAAAGGCATGCTCTATTAAGACCAGATAAAGTTAGAGCATTGGAACGAAAGTGTTTAGCTATGACACTGGAATTACAGGACTTGGGTGTCGGAACCATAGTGACCAGTCTTCATCAGTCGGGCATAGAATATCAGTACAACAATTTGCTTACGGGGGGAGTAGACGCATCGCTCAGAGCAAAAACAGCGAGCCTTAAAAGTGATGACGGTAGTCCATCAGAACCAATACCTGAAGTTGTTTTTGACATACGAGTGATCTTAAACGCTTCTTTGGAGAACGGCGTTAAACGCATTCCATCTTACGAGATGAAGGAAATTGGAGAGTCCTTAGATGTGTGGACGAGTGAACTATAAATACTGTCAACTTCCACAGTGCAATTCCTTTGATTCATTTTCTTTTCATACAAAAGCCGAGTGCTTTTTTATAGGCGGTTACCATTGTGGCTGCACAGAAGTTGACTAGCATGCAGCTTATTGGTGTTTTATTTATTTTTTCATTGGGAGAGAAATTAGCCTTATTTTCGGATTATCTCAGGCTTAATTGAAGTGTTCCTTCTGTTTGTCCAATGATTTCAACGTAGGAAAATTAACACGACCATCACGAAGAAAGATGTTTCCTGAGGGGAAGCACGTGCCGAAAATCAAACTGACCGTCTTTACGGAAGAGATGACATTGCTGCTTGGTGACCATTTAAAGGGAAACTAGAATAAAGGACAGGAAGAGGATTTTTGAGGGGAAAAATATTGTTGTGTGAAAAATTTCAGTAGCGGATTTTGATCTGGCTTGCTTTCTTTCTTGTGGGAATGAAAAGCAGACCGGGAGCGTAGGTCTTAGGTGCTAACGGAAGCGGGCAGTGATCGCTGGTGCACACAACTTAGGCGAGAATAATTCAGATTGATTGATAATAATCCTGTCTAAAACAAAATTGCTTCTGTTTCGAGAAACAAAGAGATCAGTTAGATCGAAAGTAATGAAGGTTTTGGGTTGAATCTTGATTGAAATCGTCTACTGTGATGTGAGAACTGTCATCTAACAAAGAAGTAAGAAAACGGAATAAGACTCCTAGAAAGACGAAACGGTGTTCTCTGTGCAAAACGGCTGTTTGTAAATTTATGATGGGGAGAAAATTTGGGACGGCGGTGCATAACTAAACAATCACTGCCACTAGCTGAGTGTGCATAAACTACTTCAGACTTGACATATTCGGACAACTCGAAAGCAGAGCAGCCAAAATTGCATTAGTTATCGTCCATCAACTGCGCATTATAAGTAAAAGGATCCTGTTCGAAAAAGGGAAGAACTTCAACTCTACTGTTTGCTAAGCTGTATAGGAAGCTGTTTGGTTACCGTTTTGCCAAAGTTGGGCAGATGCAGAACTGAAGTGCAGCCTTCGTAAACTCCACCAAGATGAGGAAATTTGGTCCTATGCCCCAACCTGACCTGATGCATGATGTTACACCTCCATCTCAGACAATTTTTGGTCAATAAAAGTTTCTCTAATAGGGTTTTATCGATAGAAGATAAAAATGGAACGATAGCTCTAGAACATAGTGATGGCAGGCTACTTAAAAGTGGTGCTCCACAAACAACTACGAAAGATCGGGGACAAGGATGTTACTTCTGCATCCACGAGCTTACAGCTCGATGGTGTTCGCTTCATGCATATGGCACAGCCTGTGGGGAATAAAATGCGCACAGTTTGGGAGCTATGGAGATTAGCCTAATTTTCTGTTAATCAGTACACTTACTGAGCGAATTCTTCTACAACAGCAGAATAATTGTATTGAATCGCATATACCAGCTTGAAAGTAGTTGTACAAGTCTTTCCAATCAAAAAGCCCCCGGGAATCAAGTTACAGAGTAAAACAGGATTTCATTTCAGACAGAACTCCATCCTTATTAGTCAGGGCATGTGCTAGAAATGGAACAACAAATTTCCTGCACGAAGACAATCCACAGGGAAGCAGTTTATTTCTAGATCTGGACAATGCGTGGGACTGACAAGGAGAAAGATCAAAATTCAAAGGACACAATGAATCGGAGAGGCTTTTCTGTGTAAACGCAATGGATGCTGTTATATGGCTAGTGCGTCGCTCCAAGACCAGGTCGTTTGAGGTTATACGAGAAACAAGACTAATGATGCGTAAGACTCTGCTAAGAGTTACGAAATCTTTTTTTAATAAT
Organism: Fasciola hepatica; assembly: GCA_948099385.1. NCBI lineage: Eukaryota > Metazoa > Platyhelminthes > Trematoda > Plagiorchiida > Fasciolidae > Fasciola > Fasciola hepatica. The sequence goes on along the minus strand of CANUEZ040000126.1, from coordinate 210,129 downwards.
CGTGAGAAATTGACAAAGGAACAATCAGGAATTATAGGTAATATACTTTGTTTTACAAAATTGAAAATAACGAACTGCGGGGAACTAAACTGCCTTTGTTTTCTGACTTGATACGACAAGTGACGCCGTTTCCCTAATGTGATTTCAGCATGCAAAGACCAAGGCAGATTATGCTGCAGAGTAAGGCCAAAATATTTCACTTGGTTTATGCGTGCAAGGGGAGTGGAATTATCGGTGGAGGTGTCTGCAATGAACCGAGGACAAGCTGTGTAGAAAAGATACACTCTTGACGTTTATTACTGTTCAGAGAAGAAAAGAGTGAATTGAATAGTTTCGAGACTGCCATAGATTTACAGTCGTCGAAGTCTTATCTATTTGGGGAGAGGAATTTTACAATTCTTAAGCTTTTAAAGCATTATATGAGCTTCTGAGGCAAGCTACGGTCTAATGGAGATTGAAATAAATCAGAAAAGGTCATTCACATCAGTTCTAAGTCTCCTGAAGAGGAATCAGTTCGGATGTTTTGAACATGACACACATAAATGAATACACACATTTTGGGTAACACGTTTTCAATCCGGTTTCCATGAAAATTTTGAGCAAAGAAATGTATGGTAGAGGGGGCCACTTGATTGAGCCAGAAAAGTACGATGTAAAAAAAAGTGTTTGCATAAGACTCACTGTTACCAGCGCCTGTGTTCGTAATTGTTATGTAGATTTTACAAACTTCCCATCTGTTCTCTGACTGCCTTTGATTTACCAAGCTCAAAAGAGTGGGGTTCTTATAAACCAGCAGCTAGGATTCGAGTTCGGTAGTTCACGGTGTTCCCTTCGCTTTGTGGTGCTTTCAACCATAGACGGCTTACTGCCGAATAACTGGATACCCACCCTCAGAGTGGGCTGTGTGACTGAAAGAAATATTCTCAATTTTTTTTCGAACGAGATACCGTTTTTGTGACCACACTGACTTATGATTGGGTACTGGAAATAATCGTATTGAGAAAATTCAGATACTTACCGCGATGTGTCGGAAAGATGCTTCAGTTTGGAAAGAAACAATATTCACATTGATTTTTCAAAATCCTGCTTAGATCACACAGGGTTTCCCTTTGGTTGGGTGACTCTAGCGACACGCTGAGGGGTTATGCCTAGTAATAGGACGCTAAAAATACTCCCGCGTTTTCATGTTATAGTTCCAGAGTACCACAATTAACCGTGATTATTTTGCCTATAATCTATCGTGGAAACCTAAAATTTGTCTAATCCTAAACCTACGGACCGAATTTTCTTCACGGTAATCTTTCCTTCTAATAGGTTTCTATTGAAAAGTACCCTGAGAGATCCGGAATATTTAGTATTATGATGAAGACAACCGCGTTTTTTAACCTATTTTACGTTGGTTTGACAATGTTTGCAATGGTAAATACGTTTAATGCAAACGTTCGGACTGCCTGACATTTTCCCTTGCTTGAACATTTGCCACATGATCCGAACGTCTTAGTTACGAACAAAAGGTAATGCACATCTCGGAATGGTTATTATACTCGAGGCTAGCAGGCAGGATTTAAGCCAGTATGACATTACTTGTCATTTTTGATTATGTCCCATTATGTTATTTATAATTCGTCGGACATAATGGGAAGAGAGAGAGAGCGAGACAGCAAACAAGCGATACATCAAACGTTGCTATGAGAAAGTGATCCACATGGGACCCTATTGTTCGAGTCATTTGATCATTATCAGAATTACCGTAGCATCAGTAAGGGTTCGGAGGCGTTTACTGGTTTGTTCTGTCATTTCCATCAAGCCATCCACGTACAAAATGGGTGCTTGTTTTTCAAAAGTCATTTGGCTGAAAAGCTCGTTATTTCCATTGAGAATCATTGACCGCGCGCGGAAGACAAATGTGATCTCTTCTAGGCGCTTAGATAAAAATGGATTCAGTGTGCGCTACACTGAAAGAATGGACCGGGAAGTTCATATTTCATTCGTGGATAGGGTGATTCAAATCGCACTTGGTCTTTGATATTTTAAGTGGGGCCGATGAAAAAATGTGGTTAATATTTCACGAGACAAGGGGTTACTTTAAACTTTTCACTAATTAAACGCACCAAACCCAGCTGAGGGCTTGGTTAGACTAATTCTGAGTCCGTTGGATGTGAAATCAAACTTGCTACTGGAACAAATGTGACTACGGACATCACTACAACACTGCTTTCATTAGTCATCCTTACTACCTCTGCGATCTACCTGATGTGAAGATATTCTCTAAACGGACTGAACACCATTTTCCCAAGCAACCTTTCACACCATATGAGTCGTGCATAAGGACTCAAAGATAGAGTTTCAAACTCCCAACTACCATCATAATCTGAACAGTTTGTATCACTATAATCAACCCAGCCTGCTTTCGCTAAATGCCAGGCAATGCTTCGTGAAAACACCCACGAGGAAACTTTCACTCTTAGTGAAATTTGGGCATTAGAAAAGGAACGCCGAAGAAGTCCGGTCTTTGTGTAACTGCCAATGAACGACAAAATTTCCTATTAATTTCACCGACGATTTCATGTTGAATCACACTGTCGGTGTGATGGTTGGTCGGGGAAATCAGAGAAGATTTCTTCCGGTAGACTCAACATGCCCAGGTAGAAATCTGTAGATCAGTGAATCGCAAGCTATCCTGACAAAAGAATCTGGTTTAGTGGGAACAGTAACCGTTCAGTTTCCAAGCCGATATACTTGAATGAAATATTCGGCATTTCTCTCGCTCAACTAGTCAGGCAAAGTGATTATGCAAGGCTGTGATTTATCATGCTTTAGTCTCGTAGGAAAACTGTAACTTGGAGAATGTTTTCCCATTTTGGCGTCCCAAAATCTGGCCTTGCGAAGGTTCAGTTCACGCAGTGCCTTCCTAATATCAAGAATGTCGGTGTAAATCATGGGCATCTCCTCGTTTTGGAAAGACAAAGTTTTCTCAATCAAACTTGAACTCCGAAGGCAAAAGTGAATAATATGATAGAAAATGAGACTACCAACAAATAATGATATATTACCTGTCTGAACGTAATGTTATACGCAGTAGTTGTTTCAATTGTTTGGTGCATAATAGACCAAGGTTGTCATGAAAATTAAGCACTTGTTGAATTTCATATGCCTAAACCCCGTTTAACTTAATGCGACAAGAACATTCACTCGTGACAGTTCAGTGCAATCACTGATAGCCACAATGCAAACCTGGCTTCATCGAACCTGTCGAACCACGCTCAATTCTCCTACATAACAAACTACTTTGTGCGTCTGGATCTTTTTTCGTCTCTACAACATAAAAACTTGGATACTGCGGGATAAAAAATCTACACGCGCCGTCTTGCACTGAAGGCTCAGCTCACGAGGAGCCTTTTGACAAATTTCATGGTAAAAGTAATTAATCTGTATTGAGACGGAGTTCCGTTTGGAGTGTAGAACAAAAAATACGATGCGCCATGTGACCTATTAGATGCTAGCTTTCGGTGTTCGGTAACACGGTGTTGAAAACCAATCTTGAGAAACGCTACCCGCGGCAACATAAAAAAGTCGACTGACTGCCCTCATTTCTGACAACGCTGTGTTACGATACATTAAGCGCTTACATACAAGTTCTGTCGTCAAAATTTACCAAATTACCGTGGTATCCTTTCCAAAAAGTTGATACAGCTTCGAAACATTCACACAAACATCTCCAGAAAACCCCTCGGTAACTGCCACATATTCATCACCAGACTGGAATCACCTAAATCGTTTGCTAACCCATGAAAATGAGTGAGCTTCGTCGCCAATGACTTGGTTTAGCTCATATACACACACAATGAAATTCAAACCCAACATAAAATGGTCGGCCAATGAAGTTTTGTTCCTTTCGCACCGGAAGCACACAAAGAGTTTTGCCTTGTCTCCATATTTTTCATCAAAGAAACTAGAAATGAAGGGATTTTTTTAATATAAAAGGATTTAGAAGAAAGCTCTGGTTTATTCCGACGGCATTAGTTGGTACAAACTTTTGATAAAATCACCGAACATCGTAGCTTATCCCGTCCAGTATGCATCGTAATCTTATTGCTGATCACGTGGCTGCCATTTGAAGATTGGCGCCTACGGGTCACAGTGTAGCTTGCGCAAACTTACTGGTGTGAATTTTCTGATTCGGGTACAACATGTTTGCCTTTTCCTTAGATCTTTGAAAAACAATGGAACAAGGTAGCTAGGACATTTTTCATTGAACCAAACAAGCCCAATTTCTGAACAACTGGCAAAAGAGTATAATGTTTCACACACACCATACATACATACATACATACATACATACATACATACATACATGCACATACACGCACACACAAACGCCAAGATTATTGCGTAGCCCGCATATTATCCAAAAGAACGATTACCATTTCAATTGTTTCAGTGTTACACTAGAAGCCTTGGGCATCCAGGTAAATTTTTATTCTCCTAGACACCTTCAAGAACGATGTATATGGTGAACGTATTTAGCCAATTGTTAATAGTCTAAAATGAGCTCACGTCAACTACTTTGACAAGGTTAGAAAAGCTTTTAAAATGGGCTCAAATCGTTGACCGATTCAAGGCAAACTGGTCAGGGTTATTCCTTTTAATAGGTTTCTTTCAATCTGACGTTTTACTCACGAATGTTGTGGTAAACAATCAGATCACTGTGCTTTATTGGAGGGGAACGAACCAAGTATAAGTATGGAAAAAAATTGGCACCATCAATAGGTTGCATTTCCTCAACGCGAGTGCTCAACTTGCACCTTTTCGCTGTTCTTCAATGAGAAATATGCTGCTTCGGAATGGAATAACTTTGAAGCAGAAAGTAAAGAATGAGACTCAATTCAGTGCTGCAGAAAGACAAACAGGTGAGACGAAATCTGTCCACAGATACGGGTTGGTCTTTGTAGAAACCTTTGCTGAGTCTGCTAAAAGGGTTACCACCGCAAGCTTTAAACAGTGCTACGGAACGAATCTGAAACTATCAGATGGCTGGCTCTCATACCGGAGCTTTACTCACAAAGGAAGCTAGTGCAAACCCTCAGGCTGCCCTGACTAAAGACACATGATGTCATCTGCGATCACTTGTTCTTTACACGGCCACATGCGCCGCCTCCTTCTCCGTTCTCCGTTTTTCAATCAACTGATTGATCGTCCAACCCATCGAATGACAAACGGACTGATTTACCCATTGGCTGCCCTCTTACACTTCCTATCCCATGACGCATAAAGGGGACTACAACGACTCCCTAATGAATCCTTGAAAACATGTTCAGCTATACTACGCGTTTTGATTGGGAAAAGAATTCACCTGGAAGGAATTAAAGGGGATGCCTGAATTTCGCTTGTAAGTAAATCATCCATTTGCACAGCGATGTGCCAATACGGCTTTCGGAGTGTCGCGGAGTAAATGCAGACATATCTATGTAGGCAGTCCGATACAAGCCTGTCATTTGAAGATGTTACTGAACTACAATCCCAGTAGGAACGGTGGAGCAAACAGAGTCAGTTCGAATTCAAGGGTGTCAAAACGGTCATCATTCCGGGGATTTCAACCCTTCGATCCCGGGTTAGAATCGTGCTCCCACCGCCGGTTACTTCCCAACTGGAAGCCTTAAAAATGGCCGCGAAGCCCTTCCTGAAATACTGTATCATTATTACACAATAAAAAGAAATGACGAAAAATTAAATGTAAAACTGCACTTAATTTGTTCACAATGAAAACCACCCATGGACCGCAAAGCTCCGAGTTAAAAAAAATCCATGAACGAAGTTGCTTATTGATTTAGGAAGGAACGGTAAAAACAGTGAACCCAAAGTTTGAACACTTTTGCTCATCACATGCAATAGACGGCACAAACCAGTAGAGTCCCATCACGGTTGTATTGATTTCAGCTGGTGCTTCAGTTGAAAGGGACATATTTACCGGATTCGCATGAGCTTTGTTGTTGATTTAAAATACTATAGTCGAGTTCTAATGCTACACAAACAAACAGTCCTTTTGTAATGAAAAATTCGCTTGCATTTTCACATCGAAAAGTCGGACTCCTCAAGCCGGAATCGCACCGGTGACCCTCCGCATACCGGACAGAGGCTGTACCAGGTGAGCTATCGCGGTCCGGACAGTCGGGTGTGAATAACGTACGTGAATAATCAGGGATGCTCGTGGATTTTCCATTACATGAGATTCAGGCTTCTCGTACCAACAATACATTCTGCCAAAAAACAGTCCTTTCTTGAAAACGATCACCTCACTCTCTGGGTCCATGGTTTTCCATGGAAATGCAGGTGGTAACTAAACTTGATTCTTGAACCTCTTTCATAGTTTTCAGCCAGAAATTCGTAAGCAACTAATGCAGTTCAGATTGTTCTATTACAGAAAGACTGTTTTCTCAGGAGCCATTTATCGGGATCCTGTCAACCATTTCCTTAGACGCATGAGGCTGAAAAATTCTGAACATCTTATAAACTATCCTTGGTGGGAAAGTAGCCGGTTCATTTTCCAAGCAGTCGATTAGATTGGTATCTTTCTGGCAGATATAAATAAGTGCGTTGTTCTGTTTGAAATTAGTTGTAGGACAAGCAACCTTTTTACTCCTTTTATTTAGAATCATGCGAAAAAGTAGAACCCGCTCGCAGCCGGTGAGTAAGCAACTGACCTGGCGGGGAAGTAGGTAAGTCAGTGAGCAGAGTTATGTATGCACAGGCATAAGTGAAGCGTACATCTAACTAGGTCAGTCGGTACACAGCAAGATCTATTTGTCAACACTGCCCGGCCTGTGGCACGACTAACATCAACAAAGAATGTGCGTGCTGTCACGCGTGTGTCTGTGTATTTGAGACTGATCAGTCGTGACGTGTGCATATGCAGACGTGTCTTTATGCATTTAACTGGTTTAACGGAATGCAACATAAATAATCACTGAGAATTTTCATTAATACTACGACACTGATGCGATATTTCTCGGAGGAGTGTGGTGTAGCAGCCGTTGTCATACGTGATACGGTCAAGTACAGCTTCGTAGCCGTGCCCGTGGATGAGCCTCAACTAAGCAGGATCGCCGCGGAGAAGTCCGACAAAAGCTCCCTGTGACCGGTCATCTTCGAGTCTACCTATGATCTTCTCTGATTGAACATATTTATATAAACCAGTTCTGCAATACAACTAACGTGCTGTTTCGCAGCCTTGGTCTTCTTGCTACTTTCGTTCGCGTAGTTCTGGGTGGAGGTAATTTCAATGCGTCCTGTCAGTTCAGTTCATTGTGATTACTACAAGGAGGCCCTGACCAATAAGAGACCCCGAATAGGGGAAAAATATACGTGGGCAAGGATAGGACTCAGGACCATAAGACCTGAAGTTCACGTTGATGATAGGCTGATCAAAACCGGACATAGTGAAGAGAGTAAGAAAGTACTTCAACCAGGAAGCCTTGATCGCTTTTCATAAACCTGGTGTGTATATGCCAGCAGTAATAAGTCGTTCCCACAATCTAAGCTTCACTGTCTCCAAATGATCGAACTAGCCGTGTTTGGATGATCAAGATCACGGAGTGAAAAATGTGGGATGTTGAGGCAGAATCTCGCCACTTTTCGAACTATTCCTATGACAACTTGTGATAGACCGCTTCTCCCGTTTCTACAATGCTGTGCAACTGATGAGTGATAGATCACAAATAAAGATGCTGATCAAAGTTGAGAACTTGGAAACCCAAGCGGGGTATTTTTCTTACGGTGAAATCCAGTTTAATTTATTAGAATCTTATTCAATCCTCATTCATTGATATTGGGCGAGCCTGAGGGGTAAAGGGTACCAGAGCAAAGAAATTAGGCGAAATTTTCGGTGCTCATATTCCAACAGATTTTCCGATCATTTACCCAAGTGTTAACTTAGCTCCGAAATAATTTTGATATTTGACCCGTTGTGAGAAACATAATCCTATGAATATATGCAAGTGAAGCAGTAACTTGATATCGGCGTGAAATTCAAATAAGACTTATGAAACTACACCTGGCTGGAATATGATGCACTCAATCAACAGTCAGAATGAAATGAAACCAGTGCTGAAGTGTCGACATAGTTTTTCGGAGGAGTTTTTTGTTGTTGATGAATTGAGATCACAAGCAGCGGCACCGTAGAATATTCGTCATCTGGAACACATATTGAGTGGATGATCGGGTTACGTGAGCGAAAAGACGGGTTGTGATACGTTAGTGGTCCGAAATTGCAATGTCTTCGATCGAAGCGTGGAGTGAGTAAGATTTGAACTGAAACTAAACAGATTTTACAAACTCACAAACTAGTTCATTACGAAATCTTTCAGCGAAGGCACGACATTTGGGCCTCATGCAGCTGAACAGGGGAAAACACCGAAATCTGTTATCCAGTGTTCCGTGTGACGGATTTTGAGAAACTCGGAGTTAATCCAAGTGTCAGAAGCTTTCGGACTTGGTTGGATACTAAAAATAACGCGAACACTACCAGGACTCCGATACCACGTGTGCGCTACCAGATGGACTACAAGACCACTCAGGGGCGTCCGAACATTTCGCAAGTGACCCTCAAATTGCACTTGCACTTCGTAGCTAATATGGCGACCATGAAATCTGACCTTTGACGCAGGTAGCATGAATAGATGGAAAGATAACGATTCTCAGAGCATCCGCTCACACTCCTGATGCGAAAACTAGGGTGTTGTAATTTAGCTGTTCAATATATTATTACCTTATGTGCAGCTGCCAAAAGGCTAAACCTTACCGGCATGAGTGAATACGGAGTAGAATTCTTATGAATGATCTTGACAAATTTTGAATTCTTAACTAGAGATTAGGTCTGTGGTATTCTAGTCCAAGCTTAGGAGACTTCTAGGATGCAGAACCGTCTACAGGCAAACAAACGCGATGCGAGGCCACAGTGGCTGCTGCGGATATTTCGCAAATGAATTCAGTCGATAACGCTAATTTTGTAATTTGACGGTCTTTGGTAGATTGATGCTATTTGTGGAAGTCACTTTAGGGGGTAACCAGTATAGTCTAATTCGAATTATATTTGCTTTACACTGGTCCTTAGGAAGAGCTATCACTTTCATATAAATAAAATTGTTCCCTTTAATCGCATGTTTACGCTCTACATGAGAAGTCATGATTATAAATTAAACAAGGACTACCTAAGCGAATATTCCTTATATTCTTTGTTCTTTTATTAACTTTTTTTCTTTGGGGAATAATGGGATAGTATTTCAAACAAGGGCTCAAGGCCAATAAGGGCTTCCATGTGAGGAAATATATTTCTAAGATCTCGGTAAAGTAATCAGACTTGTATAATATCTGATTGTGTAATATGTAGCACATAAACTTTCAAAAACTTGACCAGGCTATACCGAATGGCCCTAAGCGGTTTACTTTGCGTCCACATTGCAACCGGTGATGGTCTAGTGGTTTACAGAGTTAGCTTACTATGGTAAAATGAGCTGGTTTAGTGTCAACAGACTGTCGGGTTCGTTTAGTAGACAGCACAATGGTTTGGCAAACAGCGAGCATGCCTTCGCGCGTCCTGAATCGAGGACGAGATTGGAGCGAACAAAGCGGTCGGAAAAACTAACCAAAAGCCAACTGCAGTCTGAACCGAACAAACAAATTGTGTTTATGCCCAGACCAATCATCCTGAAGAGCTGGCTGAGAAAAATAGGTGAACTAACAACCGTGCGGATCAAGATTTGGCTGCGATCACCTCTCGTCGTATATAAACTGTCGTGTTTGTGCCAACAAGTCGAAGTGATTCGGAGGTAGGAGGGACTTCACAGAATTAGAGGGACGTATCAAAACCCACCACCTCGGATGTCAAAGATTCGCGTCTTACCACCGGCAGTCCCACCGGAGGCTCTTTACCAACCCTGAATTGGCGAGATCTTGTGTGGCACTCTACTTCAACAATCAGGATCTGGTTTGCGGCCATCTCTGATAGCGCAATGAACCTTTGAGGCTACGGGATAGACTCCAACTACTGCATTCATGAGCAAGCTTGTCGCTGTCTTTGGAGAAATAGGATATATCATTTATTTAGAAGCCGATTCATATAATAGGTCGTTTATTTCGCCTTAAAGTACATCACACGTAAAGTTGGATACTTGGAATCAAATTGATATTGAGTGAGGCTTCACATCCTCTCGACAAATGAATTCACAATATGGTTCATGTTTTACATACAGAAATCGAGAATTAAAATGCAGCGGACTGTGATAATAAAGGCTGTATCGGATTCGAATTAACTGGTTGAAATTCCCACTCCAAAATGGGCTTGATTTCACTGCCTCGGCTCTCTTCGTGCACTTTCTACCTACACCTGATGGCCGTCTCAAATGTCACCACCACCGACTTTGTACTTGTCCTTGACTCAGTAATCAGGTTTACTCTTGCTTCCTACCCTTTTCCACTCCCACGCGCTCATCTGTTTATTCACTCCCACCGTGTCACATACTTTCCAGCTTCGTTTCTATAACAGGGTTGATAAACGTTATTTCTACGTGTGCATCAATTTATCGTCCATCCTGGCCTATTTATTAGCCCTAGTTTCCATGTCACTTTCTTTAACCCATATCTGTGCTCGGTCCTAATGTTAGCTATATCTGATCGTCTTGCTCATCAAGGCTGCTAACGGCCATCATCGTTTACGCAAAACTTCTTCCCTGTTGTGTTCATCCACAGTTTCCAAATATGTCTAATCAAGCTAACTTTATCACTTGTTTCCATAAAGGTCTGATCAGATCTATGCACGTTTACTGGTATTCGTACTTGACCCATTCGTGTGCCTTATCTAGTCACGTTGCTTACTCCATCCCACTGGTTTGTTTGCCTCCTTCATTGTCATTTATTGATCATGCATTCTTAATCATTATTCTTACCCGTTGTCGTCTGTTCAATGAACATTTGTGTTGTTCGTTTGTCACTCTCTTCCTCCTCCCCTTCGTGTTCTATGCGTTGAACTGCCGTTTCGCAGTGTCACCGAGCCCTGATTCTGATTGGTCATCCATTTCCGCCTGCTCCATATAATTTTCTGTCCCTTTGTTTATCGTCCGATTTTGCTCTCGAACCTGACCGCCTGCGCCTACTATCCTTTTTGACGTGTGATTTGATACCCGTTGACTGGTTTGTAAATTGTGGGCGGATTGTCCACAAACTGAGGCATACATTCACTGGTGCTTGATCGTGATTCTTTTTACAATACACGTAGTTTACCGCCTTCGCGTTCTCTGATTAGGGATTCGTGGTTCGTGTTCTACGAGTCACTCAAACACTGAACCAGAGTCCGATACAAAAGCAGTAAAATACGTGGGTTACTTGGCTGAAAATGGGAGTTTCGAGAAAAACTAAACACAAATATTGATAAGGAAGTTTAGAAGAACCCATATATGTCAACTTTTCCCGACAATGCTGTGAGTGTTTCAGCTAAGCACGAAGATTGTAAGGAGGAAGATTTTTCATGCTGAGATAAGTAGTGGAGGTCAAAGCCATCATTTAAAAGTGCATAAATAAAAAAATTAATGATCAGTACACAATTATTTTCAAGATCGGTTTTCTCAATGGAAAAATATCCGCAGTTCCGATTAGCCTGCTTTGCTTAATTTGCGAGCGATTCTTTCTTGAGAAGCTGCAAATATTTGGGCAAAGTGGTACTTAATCACCCCCTTCCAGTCTTTAAACTCTTTTTTTCTGTATTCAACTGTACAAAAGAACTTCGAGAAAAACAATCCATTCCATCAGGCTAAAACTAAGAATAAAACAAAAGATGCACGTTGGAAAAAAGAACAAGTTATTTTCCGATTCACGTGTTTCAAACAGGGATAATATTGTAACAGTAACGATCAGAAAATCATCATATAGTTCAGTTTTTCAGTCATTCAGAAAGAGAAAGGAACGAAATAAAAAAATCTGCTTTTCTGGATGCCATTCTAGAGCTGTAAAATGAACACAGATGATACTAGTTCAACCGCTTCAGACGAGACACATCTCGATTGTTTCCCCTTCAGAAAGAGTCGAGAAAAGTGGTTATGGTGTTTTTAAGTGGTACTTAGTCGTGCTCGGTAGTCCCCAGTTAATTAGAAGAATACGAAAAATCAAGAAAATGGAAACGGTGTTGCTGAATGGGCTAATTTGGTATTCCATTTGAGAAGCCCAGATACACTAAAAGATGAGAACATTTTATCGTGAAGTACCTACGAGTAATTTTACATTCACTTACATTCACAAATTGTTTTCCGGTGAGAATTTGTTTTTACTCTTTTATTTACTTTCTTTTATCACACTATAGCAGTAAAGCATTTCAGCCAGGGGATCACAGTCAACTGAAGGCTGTCATTTGGAGGTGTCCGACGGGCGAAGATTCGAACCCGTGACAGAGGCGTCAGAAACCTCCCATGATGGTGGTTCGCGCATTATTGAAAGTTCACTTGCATCATTCACACCCGACTGATCGCAAAGAGTCTGCCTGGTAAGCGGAATATCACCGATTCGATTCCAGCTCGGGGCGTTAGACTTTGGCTGTGGAAAGTGAAAACGGCCTTTCCACTATATGAAATGAGAAAGCTCTTTTTATTCATAACTTTAGTCATCTCAACGGCACTGTTCCATCGTGTGGAAATGTAATCAGAGAGTACATCGTTCGACAAATAAAACTACTGTGATAAACGTAGTAATATTATTAATTCTCAGTTCCTTTTGGAGTACTATCCAATAAAGGCAGTTCAATACATATGAAGTTCCAGTATAACACAGTAGTGGTATTGCCCGAGACAGACTGACTGGTGGCGACAGGATTCAAACCCCCAAACCGAGTGTTCTTACTGTATATTGTTGGCCACTTGGCAGTGCTGCGTCGAGAAAACAAATCCGGACAGTTCAGAATGGCAGGATATGCGCTGTCATTTAAGTAGTCCGTTTTTACCTTCGCAACGCTCAGAAATGGATCCGTGTACTGTGAGCTCATTGTAACCTGCTTTTGGCCATGATTTGCGGCTGCTGATCTGATTTTTCTGATCATCATTTTTGTGACATCCTGACCCAATTGTCTCCCAATCCGGGTAATCTTGCTGCCTTCCGAAGAAATCTGCTGACATCCGCCAGCTTGTCGACTGAATCCTTTATTGTCCGTTAAGGGTTCCTCTTGTTTGACTGATGCAATCAAGACCATAGATACTTTGTTCCAGTGCCACAGTATTCTGCAATACAATAACTGATTATTGGATACATTGTGAAAATTTCATTCTGAAGATTGTTTAGGATAACTGGGGCTCAGTAAATGGAACCATTCGAGTAGGATCGACTTGCCTGTTGTTTTTGAAGAAAACGTGCTAATGTGGACATTCTGATCCCGTGAATGATGTCGAATAACTGACTTTCTACTTTTGACCTCACAGTTACTGATCCGGTTTTCTAACTGGTTACGAGTAATTCGTTTAGGACATTTTCAATCAAACCCCTCATAATTTTAATCAACCTTCTGCACAGCTCAAGTAGATGGCGGCTGTTTACTAAAGTATGAGAACATCACAAAAAGGTGATCCGTGTTCCTCGAATAATTTCTACCACGTTCATTGAGACTGATTCTTCAGGGGTTACCTGTATTTATCACTTTATTCTCTCTTTAGTGCAGAGGAAGCGGCATGAACTATTACTAATAGGCTCCTCTTACGGTCGGGGAGAATCGAACACAAATATGACCCGGAGAAATGCACTGGAGAATCGCATGAAGCCCTAAATGTTGAGCGATCAGCGAGCAAAGCAACAGTGGGTTCTTTTGCAATCGGTGGTTTCGAAGTGCGGATCTATTACCTCGTAGTCAGGCGTCAGATGCGTACCTGCTATTCACAAATAGAACACTGACATTCCTGGGAGCATTATTCATCTGAGAAACTGTCTGGCTTATTTGGCCTCTCCTCTAAAAGGTGATCCATTGCCGTCCGTGATGCAGTTGTTATAACAATCTGTCTTTATATTTATAGTTTTCCCCCTATCCTATGGTCTGTTTTTTTGCACTCTTTCTTAGGGTTTTGATTTACGTCTACTTCGGATAGAACAGGTTGGAAGAGGGCACAATTAACCGAGAAAATCAGTGATAAAAAAGTTATTTATAAACCTGAGAAGCCGACCGAATGAAACCTGATAAGCAAGAAAACTAACACAAGGCTGTCACAGCCGATTGGTACTGAATGACCACTGTATGTCACACGAGTACGGGTGATCGATATGCGATTGGCTGTCCCTTATATACGAAATTCTCCTTAGTTAAGGAGATTTGAACCTCAGATTGAGCCGTCCATCACCAGTGAACGAATTCTATGGGACAATTTAAATTATACAATTTACTTTGTCAAGGAAACCTAATTTTGAATATACACTGTCTTTCGATGGTTATATGAATGCGAAGTTACTCCTGTCATTGGAAGCACGTAGTAATTGGGATACCGTGAACGAATTTATGGGAAATCCTACTGAAATAAAAGGAGGCTGCGAATTCAGACAGCCTGATCTTGTCTCTGTTCTCTTCAAATAAAGCTTTTATTGGCTTCTTTAGGTGGTTAAAGGCCCCCTCAATGGGTTGCAAAATGAACACTAAAGAGGGAGAAAATGAAATGAATGTCTAATGGCTATTAGATACCGGCTGATGCACAGGATCGTTGTCAAAAATGGATACTGGTGCTCAGAGCTCATCTTAGAAGAGCCTGCTTCCTAGTATCTATGGAGAAGCGGGTTGGTTATGTTTGTATGACTTTTATAATGTGGCTTCCCAAGGATCCAAACGTAGCAATGAAATTCGAGTTCATACCTATGAGATCGAAGTTTCTGTTCTGTGCCCTCCCACTAGCACTAGTGAGAAAACTCTTATGCCTTCGAATCATCTCGTTTTACCAGCGAAAAACAAGGAATGTTCGGGTTCACGGAATGTATTATTGGCACTAGGAGCATGAGTCTCATGCACTGGAAAATCCACTTGCGTTTTTCACAGCCAAAGGTTCAAAGCCTCGAGCCAGAATCGAACCTCCGACATTCCGCCTACCGGGCAGATGCTCTACTAGTTGAGCAATCGAGGTTCTGCCAGTCGGGTGTGAATAACGCTAATAATACATTCTATGAATACATTTCAGTGCCCAGTGCATTACGTTCCGCCCTGTGCTGTTCCTCTCGTTGGGCAGTGACTCACGAGGCTAGCCCAGAGATTGAAACCAAGACAGCTGCTATGCCTAATTGGAATAGCGGTTCGCGCATCATCGACCATTCTCTTGCGTTATCCACACCCGACTGGCAGAACCTCAATTGCTCAACTGGTAGAGCATCTGCCCGGTAGGCGGAATGTCAGCTGTTTGACTCTGGCTCGCGGACCTTGGATATTACACCGTATGACCAGTTTGTTCGTCAACAATGTTTCATTTTATTTTTATCCGTAAAATCACCGTCTAACCAAACCTGAACACTGGGTTGCTGACAAATCCTGAATAACGGATCTTTGTGAGTGAAAGTCTGTGCAATGGTTTGCTAGTTCAATTCCCCATTACTTGTGAACGGGCGAAACTTACCAACCGGCCGGTCATCCAGTCAGTGAGGCAGGCAAGCAATGAATCAGGCTGCCAGTCTTATAATCACAGGTCTCGGATAGGATGGAGGATTCGACAAAATGGAGAGAAACGCAAAACATACAGGGCCTAAATCATCATCACAATGATTGTTCAACTTCCAATCGGTCAGTCAGGTCGACAGTGTGTGAACTGACTTTTCATATCGCTTACTCATACTGGTTGTCAAAGCGAATAAAAGGTAAGGCGGAATCAGAACGCACGTGTTACAGGCACCACATCTGCCTATATAAAGTGTCCAGTCAAGGTTAACCCTGAATATGTAACCAACAGTTGCGTAGAATTACGTTTCTAGGTCTTTTCGTCGTCAAAGAATTAGAAGGAAATGATAAACACGTGTTATTCAGATTCTAATGAATTCATTTAGTCGAAACTGACAATAAGGGTGTTCACATCGATACTTTTACGGGATCCCAGGACCCCATATCTGAGTGCTTATATCATAGCCCTTCTTATCCTCCTTTCTGTTTCTCAGTCATTTGTGTAATGCATTGCACTGCTCATTGCAATCAGTCCACACTATTCTGTTCCGTCACAGACCACTAAACTGAGGAGGTGATGAAAGTTCAGAAATACTATTGAATAGAAGGATATCATGTTATTACTCTCTCTTTTTATTATGTGCTAATTGTGGGATATCTCAGGAAGAGGGTCGCGGTCAGTTCAAGACTGCCTTATAGGGAGTGACGGGCGGTAGCGTGGAGATTCGAACCCGAGACCGAAGGATTCAAAGCCTACTGTGATGACAGTTTGGCCACCGTCGTTTCGATGCTGAAATCCATTGGGTAAATCGAGGAAGGTCTGCAAAGCTGTTTGATCCAGCCTGTCATCAATCATCAACTGTGCCTCATACTTACGAGGCCACAACCATGATTTGAATCCCGGATTCACATTGGTGACTCTTACACGTCAACCATCACATTGGCCGGGCTGAATCTCAACGAACTGCCGCGTGTCAAGACTACCTGAAATCATGACTGTCAGTAATAGACTTTAGACGTGAACAACCGGTACACCACATAGTGATAGGCAATCGTGAAGGACGTGCCCTAGTGGCCTTATTGAATAAGATCGCAGTGAAATGGTTCACATGTGAACCTAACAACCAGGCACTAAAATCAAGTTGGAATCCGGATTGGGGCCCGGTGGATGTTAAACGAATCAGCTGTCTCCTTATGAGTTATTCGATGAAAATGTATGATGCTATCATGTATTCCAGTGGCGAATTGGAAGCAAGTGAATTAAATCGCCTATTGCTTTAAAACGAACTTATAGTCAAGTTTATCGACAAGCTGAACATGAAGTAACAACAAAAATGAGGCTGATGTCACTAGTCCGGGTAAAATGCACTCTGATAACGGCAAAGGACATTGCGACAACAGAGAGAAAGGAGAAGTACTTGAACAAATGAGGTACTGAATTTGATGGATGAGAGGTTCCGTGGAAAATAAGGATAAAAAGACTCATCAGTCAATCAATCTATCAATCAATTTTGTTCAACTGCTGTCTTGACCCCAGCTACTTCTATTTGCCCCTCTACCCATCCATACAGTTTCCACTGCTAATTCCCGATACTTGAAACGGTTTAATGCCAAATGGTGTCTGGAATAATCCTAAGTCTCACAACTCACATTTTCTCAAGCCTCATCAGCCTCTCAATCTCGACTCCTTTAATGTGCATACACTCATGCAGGCCGGTCGGCAGGCACGCCTAGTCCTCACCATAGACCCTCTGGCGACTGATGTCTGTTGCGTAAGCGAGAAGAGTATCCAGGATTAGAGCACTGTGATTCAGCTAACTACTCCTGGTATCTCATCGAGGCACTTCCTGCGTACTTCAGGAGACGCGGCAGCTAGAGCTGCAGGTCAACGTGAGGTATAAATAGTATTGCCTGACAAAACTGAAGCTGCCCTTTCAGACTTGATCCCGGTTTGTGGTCGTTTGTGTGCTGTATGGCTCCAGAGGTCAGTTGACTTTCAAAAAGAAAGTTGTGTTAAGCACAGTTTGGGATCTAGGCATATGCTCCAACAGACTGCAGCTCTGACATGCAGAAGGATGAGTTCATTCACATGAGAAAACCTCTGACATTGTAGTGCTAGCTGATGATTTTAATATGCACTTAGACAAACTTAGTGTCTAAGACACTTCTTTAGGTGGTAGATGTGCCTTATCCACTCAACCCACAGATAACCGGGATAGGCTTCCTTAGTTTTGAGCAGACAATCATGTATTCCTGCCTAGTACGAATTTCCAACACAGCTCGAGTCGCACAGCGATAACGCACTCTGACTCCAAAGGTATTCTAGGCCAGATCGATCAAATAGCAATAAGCTACTGGTGGGGAAGTTCTATCCAGAATTGTATATCCTAGTGGTCCACGTGAGTAGAATCGGACTATGCATTAGTTTCAATTCGATTATCGATACATCTCCGTGGTAATCGACGCAAAACTGCAAACCAGGTTAGCCGTACAATGTTCGTCTGATCCAGAAGTTCACACCAGTTATGAACAGAAATCAGCACATGAGCTAGAAAATACAACGAACAGTAATGCAGATGAGCACTGGGTCCATATCAAATGGGCGATGCACATGACGACAGGCTTCAGCTGTGGTCCTAGATCCGATGTCCATCAAATACACTAGATTTCTCAGGAGTCGCAGAGTCAAGTGGAGCAAAAACATCAGCTCTCGAACAGTAAGCAGATGAATAATATACGAAGAAATCTACAAAGACGAGGTACAAAAAGCCTTAAGAAGAATCTCGAAAGTAAGTGAATCAAGGTAGCCGAAGAAATAGAAGTGGCAGCTGCTTCATATAGCAATCAAAGACTGTTCAAACTTATTCGTGACACCAGTAGTTGACGTACCTCGGTCAGCGAAACGATATGCGATAGAAATGGAGAGCCTATTCATGGCAAACAGCAAAAGCTAGGCCGTTGGGCCGAATACTTCAAGAAGCAGTTTAGCTGGCCTCGCTCTAGTGTAGTTTCTCTGACTTCAAAAACTGCGAATCCCTAGGGAGTATCCCTTAACCCCCATCGGAAGTGGAAGTGGAATCAACCATTCGATTACTGAAATGTGTTGAAGCCGTCGGTCCCGACGAACTTCCTCCAGTTCTTTTCAAACTGGATGGAGATATCTTCGTAAAGTCACTCACCACCTTGCTTCGTTACCTTTGAAACGAGGGGCTTATTTCGGCATTTGGGGTGACTCGTTGATTGCTCCCATCGGAAAGAAAGGAATGGGCAGTGATTGTAATAACCTTCGTGAGAACAGCTGAATTTGGATTGCCACCAGCGTATTAGCCTTGATTTTGCTTCACTTTCTAACACCGGCTCAAGAGAGGAAATTCCGCGTACAACCGGCCGGATTCCGTCCAGGTCGAGGAGGCATCAACTAGATATTTACTCTTCGTCAATTACTAGAGGGGTGTCACACGCACCGTCGACCGAGATTATTGGTTTTCCGCAGCTTGAATGGCGCCTTCGATTCAATTGGTGCAATGGCCCTATTCAATGCTCTTCGCCGAAAAGGTATGCCGCAGAATTTCATTAATCTACCGAGATCATTGTACTGTCATTTATCTGGTCGCGTAATGGTTTACCGTGAACAGTCCATTAGAGACGACCAGCCGTTTTCGCCTAGGAAGTCCCATTTCGCCATTCCTGTTTAACTTCGTCGTTATTGAGTTAATGGAAAATGTCGTGCAAAATCTTCAGGATATGGACGTCGAACTGGCAAATACAGAAAAGTTGTTTCCTGGATAAGGCGGATGACCTTGTCTGCTGACTCGAATGCGCGAAACATGAGATGTGAACTAAATAGATTTGCAAGAGCTGTTGCTCTATTCGGTATACTGTTAGCACCCTCAAAGTGTAAAGTGATGTTGCGAGACTGGACGTTAGTGGTTCCGAGCTTGATGCTCGCTGGGGAGATACTGACAATTGTCGACCACTTCGTTTACCTCAGCATTAGCGTGACGACGGATGGGAACACGGTAGTGGAGCTGAGCACGGGTATATCCAAGTCTCGAGTGACGTACTCTGGAATAAAGCATTTGTGGCCATGATCAGATATTTCGCTGAAGTTGAAGGGTCGTGTGTGCTGTGCCGCGGTGTCCCCAATTCTGTTATGTGGTTGCGAGACTTGGAGTCCGCCTGCGGAAGATTTTCACCGCTTTGTGATTTTCGATCATCAACGTTTGCATAGTATCACTAAGATTAGATGGAATGACTGAGTGAGCAAAGTTGAGGTCAGAAATTGAGTAAATGGCACTGGTTCAGAGAATTTCCTATCACAGCCTGCCCATCTTAGTGGGCTTCGTTTGTTGGGGGACTTGTTGCGTACGCCAAACACACGTCTACCGTATAGTGTCCTGTTCCCCGTTCCTCCTCGAGAGTGGAACAAGCCACGTGGAGGTCAGCAGCAGACGTGACAACGAGGAATTAGAAAATGCACAATGAACTTAGGAAAAGTAAGTGCCTCACGTCTTCGTGTTTGGGGTCCAAAAGATCCCTCAACCAGTTAGGTGGAGACACTGAAGTATATGGCAGTGAACGGTGAACAGTGACAATCGTGCTGTCACTTTCTATCGAATCAGAATGATTGACCAATGTGTGTTTATACACTTAGACTGTGCATTCCGTGTGTTGGCTTCTAGGGCTTTCTTTACTTCTTCCACCCCTGTAGATCCACTTCTTGTC
Source organism: Fasciola hepatica (assembly GCA_948099385.1). Classification (NCBI taxonomy): domain Eukaryota; kingdom Metazoa; phylum Platyhelminthes; class Trematoda; order Plagiorchiida; family Fasciolidae; genus Fasciola; species Fasciola hepatica. The sequence goes on along the minus strand of CANUEZ040000126.1, from coordinate 189,758 downwards.
CACGTTGTATATTAATTCTTTCTAATTCCACGCACAACATGGTGAGAAAGTTGGTAGTCATTGGGGCCCGCTCTGCTACTTTATGCTGTATGACGATGATGATGATGAGTAGACCTTGAAGAAACATTTAATTTCTTGTAGATTTTCAAAGCATTGATTAATTATCAACCTCGAACGTGGTCCCCGGCGGGTGAATAGAATTATGATGAGCTGAGAGTCCACACCGTATGCTAAACCGTATGCTGAAAGTAAATTTATCTAACAATCATTTCCTGTGATTTGTATTGCACAGATGCCAACAATCCATGTATCTGTTTTTCCCACCAAGTCATATCGGATTTGAAAAGGCTCATGCGATCTTGAAGACCAAGCAAAGGAATAAAAAAAACCTGCCAAAACGGAAGACATTGATAGCATTTTATTGGTGCTTTGCAACTAAAATTCATTTTTGTGCTTTCCAGACGTGTTGATTTATTAAATGGACAAATGTGATATTCAGCTCTCTTGGAGATCCGGTTTTTTTTTATCGTAACCACACTTTGGCTGTCATCATTCGAACATTACGTGCCTTGTTAGTGGTACCACAACTGACTGTGATACTAAGGAACAGGCTTCACCATAGCTACCGAAAAAAGACCACACAAATTCCGTGGAGCCGCTGTCAACATTGAGCTCTTTTAGAGTGTGCTAGTCGTATACTGACGCTACTGTGCTTAGTGCGTTGCTGTAAAACGGAGTGGCCAGACTGTCCGCAGTGAGGTGGATCGGATGGTTTTTACATGACAACCGACTTCTCAAATAATGACCCGCATGAAGTGGCTGCGGTGAGTTACCTTTACACAAGTTTTCCGTAGATTGTTTGCTACAAATTATGGCACAATAACTGACGTAAGTGCTTTACCCTGTTATTATCACCTCAAACTAATTAGGCGTTTCTAACCGTTCTCGAAATAAGAAAGTTTTTCTCGATATACCTGTTGGGAAAAGTCTCGTGGTGGTCAAATACCAGTGTAAATTGTGCTTATGGAGTTGTTACTGTCAGCACCTTGTTGTAAGTTAGATGGTATGATATCAGAGTTAAGTAGAAGATAGGAAAGTTGTTCAAAGTATCTAATAAATTTCAGTGAGCCATATTTCACCGAAATCAATATATAGTTATCAAACTAATGTCACCAGAAGCTGACTTTATTCACTGAAACAATGAATATGACGGAACTGGTTCTCTGAACTCGCGGGTCTACACAACTGTCTCATTTTCGAAAGTGCTCCATGAACCGAATGAAAAGAAAGCTCTCTGCATGCATCAGTGGTCCCGATCTTATTCCCATCTTGTTTCTCAAAGGCCTCTTCCCTAGACAAACATCCAGAGTACATTGACACGGCTCTTCACTGTTGGTCGAGTTTTATTCAGTAGGCCTTTATACGTTACTTATACCTTAAGTATTAGCAGAGCTGCATGCTACTGGGCACCTCCTTAGGTCGTGGATAGGGACACGACCAACAAATCGGTGGTTAGTCGTGAATAAAGCGAGCTTAGGCTCACTGAATAAGCGGCCGCGGAGTAGCAGCGCCACTGCTTGAGGATGTGGTGGGCCTTCGTTTGGCTAGTGTTTTCCTTTCTAAAATACCGCGTGGTGGATGCTGCCCACCATCAAATAAGGCCTGTTGTCCCTGCTGCCTTTCACGTTGCATTTGGATGCGTAAAGGCTAGAGGTGCACCGTCGAACAAAAAGGCCGGACTGTGCTACCGAATCTCACAAAAGTTCCGAATGGTGCTAAAAAACCGTTTCGTATCACTATTCTCGAGAAATTCCAAGGATCATTGTGAATCTACGCGCTCTTATCTTACTATGACCCTCTCCCCACCCCCCGGTAAGAGACGCGCCTCATGTCTCAACGGTCGAGGTAACTAAACAGCGAGTTGGTCCCCTCTACTGAAGAAAACAAGCACACTACCTGGGAGGATTTGGGAACGCTACTAGATGTGGTAGCCAGAGTATTACAATGCGAACACTACTTGATTACCATGTAGATATTGCTTGCCTTTCGAAAGTTCAACTGCCCTGCTCCAGCACTCGGTGTGGTAGGGTTTCGGGTGTGGGTACAGTTTACTGGCTTTATCACAGTGGGCCTTAGAATAACTCCGGACACCGTGGTGTCGCACCCGACCTGAGCAAAAAGACCAACAGTGCTCTGGTTTCCCGAGAAACGATTTCTTGGACGTCGTCCCTAGAACTCTTCAAGGGCTCTCTGCAGAATCTGTTGATGTTTGTTATCTATTCACCGATAAATGCGGCTGAAAATACAATAAGGGTGACCTCTTCAACAAATTACAAGATCTAATCAATCGTGTTCCAAACAGTGATGTGCCCTTCATCTCCGGTGACTAAAATGCAAGAACTAGCCCCTCGGATGAGTCCACTCTCCATGTACTAGGAAAGTTTGGCCTTGGCTAACGTTGTGAGAATGGAAAACGCCTAGTGAATCTGACGGATACTGACAGGTTAGTCATCTGAAGCACTCGGTTCCAACACCCCAAAAGACATTTGCTAACCTGATACTCAGACGATAGGTGCACAGAGCATCAAATAGATCATACTCTGGTGCGATCCAGCTGAGCTTTATCAGTAGAGGACTGCCGAACATACAGCGGCGCAGTAAAGGAAAACACGAATGGTACAGACCAAGTCCTTATACAAGCGATTTTCAAAGTCCATCTGACTGCGCGCCTCAAAGTCTCACCACTGAGCCGAATCAATATGGCAGCCCTGGAAATACCAGAAACGAACAACGCTCTCCCGAGCGCTATCGCAGCTCAGCTGGCTACTGTAACTAGCGTGTAAACGAATGGATCCTCTGTGGAAGAACAGTGGAAGGCGACCAAGTAGGTGGTCAAGAAGGTTGCTTGGAAGGAGTTAGGTCCACTGGAGAACGTTTAAAAAACTGGATTTCAGCGATCACCTTGCTCCTATCAACCAAGGCTCAGGAAGCCCTTGTAGTGTAAAGCACTGAACATCAAAGACTACAGCGAGAGGCCTCGCACTCGGATACAGCCGATCGTGAGAGGTACTGGATCGAAGTGGCAGCGAAGATGGAGACGGCTTCCGGTACTGAAGAATTTGGCAAGCTATTTCGACTCATTTGGCATGCTTCGAATGGGCGATGCAAGCATGAATCCATCTTACGTGATGCAGCAGGTATAACCACTCCCGAATAGGGAAAAATCGAATGTTGGATAGAACATTTTGAGCGGCTTTCAACCGACCTTCCGATCATACCGCGCACCTTCCACCTTCCCCAAATGTAGAGATGAGTGACGTCAACTGCAAACTACCAAGTGTGACTGAAGTCGCCAGGGTAGTCAACCAGCTGAAAAACAGGGAAGCTGCTTGAGAGGACAGCATAACACCAGAAGTGCATAAGACGTGTTTATCATCACTGATAGACAGGCTCCATTTCCGATCTATAAGTGAAGGAGAGAGATTTCCGACGGACCGGGGTGCCTCCATTCTGCTACCCATTCCCAAGAAAGGAAACAAGACAGTATGCGAGTACTACCGGGGGATGAGCTTAATTGACGTCGCTCCAAAGGTTTTCCACGTACTGCTGCCCAATAGATTCTCATTTGCGAGAGACTCCTGCATTGGACCAAACCAAGGGTATTTCCGCCGTGGCGGAGGTTGTGTGGGCCAAATCTTCACAGTGGGTCGGGTACTGGAACGGCAATACAAGTTCCAGCAGCCGACAATAGCCTGTTTTATCGATTTCCGAGCTGCCTTTGGCTCGGTCAATCGTGAATTCCTTTGGGGTATACTAGAATTTGACCGTGTTCCTGTTAAACTCTCAAGGATCCTGAGGTCATACTATTGCCTCCACTAGCTCACGTGTCTGAGTGTAGGGCGGAGAATTTTCGGCGTCCGTAATCAATTCCGGAGTTTGACAAGGATGCCCTCTCTCACCGGTGTTGTCCAACTATGCAGTCGACTGGACAGTTAACAAAGCCTTGGCTGATTATCCCGGTGTCCAATTGAATCCAACAGTGCACATCTCGGACCTGGAGTTTGCAGACGACTCTGTCGTACTGGGAGATTTTCCCGCCACACTTCAGCCATTTCTGGACTGATTCGATTACTTCTCGAAGACTATTGGTCTCGACGTCAGTTCGGCGAAACCAAAGGCTTGCGCTGGGGCGTCAGCTCAGCAGTTGTCCACCAATGGTCAGGCGATCGAGTACGTGCCATTGTTCAAATATCTGGGGTCAACTCTGCTTCCAAATGGTCAGGCGAAGGACGAAGTGCTGTCAAGGATTGACAATGCACGGAAAGCTTTTGTTCATCTGCGGTTTGTGCGATGGACACGAAGCGAAATTAGCCTTCGAACGAAGATTCGCGTCTTCTGTGCCGTTATCCAACCAGTGCTCACATACGGGGGTGAAACCTGGCCACTACGAGCTGAAGATGCCAGGAGGCTGGATGTGTTTGACCACTGATGTCTGCCTCGAACTCTTCGTACAAACTGGCAGGAAATGCTATCAAAGGACGAAATAAGGAGGCAATGACGCAACTCTGGCCAGCTGTCCGTCCTTCTTCAACGCTGCCGCCTGCAGTAGTTCGGTCACATACTCCGGTGACCCAACACAGAACTGTCCAGACAAACACTGTCCTGCACCATGTACTGGATGGCCCTTTCGCCTTGGTGGTCTGCTGAAAATGTGGTTGAGCAAAGTCGAGAAAGACACGGAGCGCCATGGACCATGCATAATTTACGACCTCCTGTACTGGAAGAAAAAGTGGGTGACAATTTGCTCTGAGCTCGCAACCAACCGCCGCGCATAGTCGGCGATGATCCTCGATATTGATGGGACTGACTTATCCTGTGCAGGAGGTAGTCGTATGAAAGTAAAAGTAAAAAGTAATTATTAGCATATTTTAAAAGAGTGTCAATCCCGGTAAAAATGATAACTTCGTGGATGAGCCTCGGTGCATCAGCCTTTGTAGTGTAAGTGTTCAACACAGTCAGCTTCAATCGTGAACGATGAAGCTCAAGAACTGTAACATCAGTATACATATACGGAGCTCCAGCAGTAGAAATAAACTAAAACTGGCATCTGAGAAATACCACTGGTAGTCAGTCCGACCCACCAAATCTACTCAGAAGACATTTCTGCCTTCGAAAAATCTTATTTTGTCAACAGGAAACAAGCGGTTTATATGGGATGCGAGAGTTATTGACACCGATCGTCCCACCATGAACTGATTGGTCCGAGCTGGCTTTGGGTAACGGCCCTTTTGATTGGCTAATCGTTGGTAAAGTCAGCCTCGACTTGACGGGAGTACTTCCCAGTCTTATCGATCCGTTGTCCTGCCGTTAGTGATGCCGTTTGTTCAAACACTGACACGGATTTTGAACAGGCACTGGCGGGCTGACCACTAACGAGACTTGGCTGTCTATCCACGACGTGTCAGCCCATATTCTCACACTGATCCCAGCAAGAAGAATGCATCATCTGCTCCTTACTCGACAACGGATCATATACTAACACGATAGGAAGGACGATTGGTGAAAGAACCGACTCAGCTGCTCTACCGACAATGGTTATTCCTTTGGTCCTCCTTACAAATGCACTATGTCGAATTTCCAATGGACTCTGAAGCTTCTGGATTTTCGTTGAGAAAGAGGGAAGTATGGTTGATAGCTAATTTTCCCTCGCTTAACCAAGTATTCGTTACAGATAAGAAGTCGGTTGAGTGAAGCCGTTTATCGGGTGCACAGCTGGAATGTGATATGATCAAGAACTGACTCATTGGGAATCACTGAGAATCACATTTACCCACTGCTCAATCAACGGTTCTGTTTCTACTTTTCGATCAGCCTCGGTCATGGATGAAATCAATCGAAGTGATATGTCATTGGAATGAGATGTATGCTCCTTAAAATGTCAAGACTCTACAGTCAATATTTAAAATGTATCGCCTGATTTCAGCTACAAACTATCCTTACTTAAGGAACTTGCTTGCCTTACTGATAGTGGATATATGCAGCTGAATACAAATAGAATCGTCATTTGGGTTACCTGATGATGGGCTTGAAAAAAGTTATCAAACAGTCAAGTTCTGTCTCGTTTAAATTTGGTAGATAAATAAATAGTCTTCCAGTTGTTTTATTTATTTCACAACTTCTGAACAGCTTTTCTTAAAGGGGACCTCGGCCAATGGGAGACTCGCTAAATATCTCCGTAATGTGGATTTAGAAGATAGAATGTGGCCATCACTGATCGGTCTTTTCAGTACTTCTGTTCCTGCCAGTAGAGTGCCTATGCAAAGTTACAGCGTTGCTCAACGTGATGATGCGACAAACCCAGGATCGGCGAGTCTGGTGGGTAATCAGCTCACTCAAATGCAACAGAAATCGATTTGATATTCCGTTCTATGTTTTCATGGTAATGATCCGGATCGCACATTTGAGGAACGCTAAAACCTTGCGCGTATATTCTACTTGCCTAAAGAGAATTACCAATGAAAAGTTGTCTAGTAGTCGTGTGACCAAAGACAGCTCAAGGTTCAAAGTTTGTTATAAAGTTCGTCTTAACACCACTGATTGACAAGAAATATCTTACTGATTTCTGAACATCGTTCACAAAATTTCGATGAAAAAGGAAACATTGGGCCCCCTTCATCCGGTTAATAGAATGGAAAATGACATAGATTGCTAGATACAAGCATTTAATTTACCCTTACGGTTCGCGAATGAAACCAGTCCGTTTATTCATTATGCGGTTTATGGGATAAGTAACAGAAAAAATGAGGAATAGTGTGTCACAGATGAGTCTGCAGTTCTTATTAGATGTTGTGAACATAGCCAGGAAAGTAGACAGTTCGCAACAATTATTTTTGGGCATAGTGAGGGCGGCTTTTACCTTGATCAGCACGGCTTTATTGAAGGCTCAGTTTTACATTCTGACTGCTTAATCGCGCTTTGAATTTCCGAGTCAAGCTAACTCAGTAACCTGCTGAAAGTAGATTCCTCGCGATAGCCGACGCTGGATTTCTTGCGGCCATTTTGTTTTGTGCAGCCCAAATGAGTCGTCAGGTGGAAGAGCCATTTCAAGTATCGTTCTGTTCTGCCTATGCTGTCACAACTGCAAGTGGACCTGAAGACAACAATTGAGGGATTAAGATCAACGAGGATGCTAGAATAATCGTGAAACCTTAGTCCACTAGCGTTTTGCACCATGCGCAATCGTGTTTTCATCTATGTTCAGCTTAGAGTAGTGCTTAAATTATGACGTAAATGACTAAAGATCTCGTTTCCGCTCCACCCTCAACATGGACGCTGGAATTCATCATAGTTTCCTGCAGCGTTGAATGAATACTTCCGGATAACCATTTGCTAGAAGGGGTTTCCTGATAAAATCTTCCGTTCGTTGGAATAAACAAGTTAACTTACAAAACTCCTTTTTGCATCGACGGTAACAGTTAAGGAAGCAATCTCTTAGCCCGTGATTTTGGAGGGCAGAGGCAGATCGTTGTCCTCCAGATCGTTGTCCTCCAGATCGTTTCCACGATTGGTCTATGAAGGATTTTTGTGCTTTCTTACTCGGAATACGCAGGGTTGTGGATCTGAGTTCTTCGTGAAAGTGTGGCTTGGGTCCCAGTAGTGATGAGTATAAAACCTCGTACGAGAATCGAATGAAAAAGAAAGGATATAATCGTTACTTTTCACAAAAGACAAACACAGGGTGGATTTGGCTGAGTGATCAATATAAGTTTATCCCAATACCCGTTTACTCCATTTCTTCAGCCTGTCCCAGTAAACTTGGCAATGTCCACCATCCAAATATGCAATCGTTTGTACGCTTCATGATGAAAAACGATCATGATGTATTTATCGTCCAAAGCAAATGTTTGTTTTGACTACTGGACATTTTCTACATTTTGAGGCGCGCCGAGGGCAGTTCATTTGGTGTTATCAGTACGAAAGTTCACTTAATTGAGTTTTTCGATCCTTTGAAAAAGTTGGGAAACCGTTCACTCAAAAACAATTCAGTTCCATAAGTTTCTTATTTATCTTATGCGACATAGTGAGCATCAATTTACGAGTGATTTATCACCTCTACTATCGGATTCCCAACAAAGTGAACCTTTTCGGCCGCAATTCAATGGAGGGCATAAATTCTTCTATCTTTGGATCCAAAATACAGAACCTAGAAGACCTCGCATGTTTAGCACCCATAATTCTTCGGAAAAGGTCTCACTGCCAAGGTGGAATCATTCGACTGATTTTGCTGGCTTTCATCCTCACCGCACTGTGCCTCTGTCCGGTTTCGTGCACGCATGGAAAACGAAAATGTCCTGACACGGACTAACTCTCGAGTCCGTGTAGTTCGAAACGTGAACGGTGATGATAAACTGCCCAGTTCGTTAGTCTGTCTGGATGCGCAAACTTCTGTGCGTCAGCTCTGTCACAATGGTAACTCTTCCCTTCCCGGTATGAAGCGCTCGCTTGTTACTTGTTCACTCTTTGAGACAATTTACTTTTGTCGGCAAATGGATATGTAAACTCGGCCCGAACCAAAGGAAAATGGAAGTTGACCCCGTTCAGGTGTTTGATGCTCTGAGGCAGAAATAGACAGATGATGGTCCAGAGTATAGGGTATGTTCAATATATATATATATATATATATATATATATATATATATATATATATATATATATTTAATGTATAAAGATGAGTAAGATGAACCCGGAACACTGAGTCGGGGAAGATATCTAGATTGCTAGTGACGGTGCTTTGCGCTTTTGCCTATGCTGATACGTGTACATTACTGTTGCACATAGTATAATTTTGGTTATGTACAAGTTCAGCTGGTATTCTCACCACTTCAGTGTGCCCATTTCGGACCAGAGCAGTGTACAGTGTGACTAGTCCTAGTCTTGAGTGTATTTCCAAGTACTATAGCTGGTGTCGAAGTCTCATAATCCATAACGGGTTCCTACAATTTTGATTAATTGTAAATTTATTTAGGCCTCTGTGAAGGGAATGGGACTAAAGGGAATGTTTGGATGTCTGGTGGTTGAGGTGTAAAGCTCTGGATTAAGAGACGAAGTACCCATTACTTATCTGTTATTGGGGCGGAGGCTTACTCCATTAGGAAGAATTTGGATTTTCCCAGTTCACCGATTTCACGGTATTGAGAGATTTGCATGTTCAACATTTGCAGCCAGCCCATTTTAATGTTTCTGAGAGAGTGAAGTTCCCTTTCTTAGTTTGCCAGGAATACCCGTCCGTACATGATTTTCCTTCTCAACTGAAAACTCAAGCTACTTGGTGCCATTTTGGCCATCAGTTACGAAAGTCACTGAGCGATTGGTTAATTACTGGAATTAATTGGATTGTATTACAGAGGCAGCAGCTCCTGCTTCCCAATGGCACATTTCAGTCTACTAAGCTTTTGTGCGAATGCTTTCAAAAGTTTAACGCAGAGCTGTTCATGAGAAACCGGCCTCATTGTTCTGAGCTACTAATTCTCAAAAGTCATCATCTCAAAAGCCGTACCAATTCAAACGACTGACTAAATCCAGGAAAGTCAAGGATTGAACTACCATCCACAACGCAATAAATCTGGCTCCAACTCGCTAGAAAGATAACCGATGATAGAATAAGTGTAAGTCTTGTGGTGTGAAGTATGAGGGAGTGGGCCCAACACATTGCCAATAGATGGCCTGGTTCAGTGAAGCAGCAGTGCGCGATCAGCTGGCCAGAATCGCCGACAAGAGAGGAGCCAGTCAAACGATCAATAGACCAATCAGCAGTTGACATTTTTCTGAACCGACCAGAGCCGAACCAACCCATCCCGGCGCAACCATACAAGCCAGCGAGACTGGTCGTTTAGGTCTATCAGTAGACCAGTAAGCTTTTAATGAACGGTTTTGGTTACGGACAACACATATCGTGTATAAGGGATATATTTGCACCAATAAAAGGAACTGATTAGAAGGTAGGAAGGTCTGTCCACTAGATTGTGGGGCAGTTCAAAACACCAAGCATTTTCGTCTAGAATGTTGATTTTGTAACCTCATGGCACGAATGTGGCAAATTTGGTCACATTCTGTCGAAGTGCCTGGGTTTATGTGACTGACAGTTCCAGTACTAATTTTCGTCTATCCTCAGATCTTCAATCTCCCTCTGTTTGAATGCTACTAGTTCGAATCCAAATGTTGTTAGTCATTCGATTGAACATTCATTCATATTGGACACTGAAAGCGCAGAATTATTCACCTCTAAATCTGTTATTCAACCTCTTGTACCTCCTGGTCGTGATTCGAATCTTTTCGAAGCCTTCTAACTACTGATTTATATTCCGCTACATGTCAATGTTCATTCCTTAGGAAAGGCTCCTAGTTTTTCCTCATTGGTCTAAATTGCATGAAATAACTTTGCATTTCTATATCATTCTTACTGTCACGAGTCCAGCATTCGACAGTTGTTTACTGAGTTTTCCAGGGCTTCTTGGGGCACCAAAGTGACGTCGAACTCGCCATGAACCGATTCCTATGCACAATTCCACATTCCTTCTGACTTGTCGTCCTTTTTCAACCACAATACTCCTGGCTGGAACTTGGTAATTAGTGGTAATTAATGTGCTAGCCTCGTGGATGATAGTCCATTGCTCTACACCCCGGTCACTTTTGGTTTCTGAGGCTTAACAGGGGACAGAGTTGGCAGACGGAAGTTCACTGCCTTCCGTCTGATTATCACATCTGACCCAGTGAAACCCTACATGATCGTCCACTTTAAGTTTCATGGCCTCAGACGAGTTATTCTCGATAATGTAACGACGTTTATAGTCACGGAAGTGTGCTACTTCCGCTGCTTCCATGCCCAAACGAGAAAGGAAAAGTTCGGTTTCCAGTCACGAAGGTGCATAGTTTCTTTCCGTCAACATTTTCCTCAGTGGCAAATACACAAAGAGTTAGTTGTCACAATTTTCCAGTGATCCATCAAAAGTATTTTTTATAAACCGTTGATTCATGGCACAACTTTACTGGAGGTCATGGTCAGTAATTGCATAATCTGTCAGAGGTAAGTGAAAACGTATCCTTGAAACAAAGAAACTGGGTCAATGTGAGTGGTCCACACCGAGCCTCCCCATAAGTATCAACAGGTGAAAACCGTATCAGCTAGAGATATGCCACTGGAATCATTCAAGCAAGTGTGCAACCCAAGTGATCGCATTTAAAGAAGCAAATAGATCATCTTCCATTTACTACTGCCGAATAGGGGACTGCGTGTCAGCTGCCAGGTTCAAACTCGGGAGGATCTGTGTGGATTTCTTGATCAGGCCATCCACATTGTATTGTCTGCCTAATCATCATTAAATTTTCCAACACAGTGCAAAAACGCGTTCTGGTTCTTTAGTCCGATGTCCGGTGTGGTAGGAATTGTTAAACGGAGAAACAGAGTATTAATTTCAAAGATTGTGGCAAATGGGTGACGAGTTTTACAAGAAAATTTGCCACCGCCTTTTGGTACGGAACTTACAAATTTGAGCCTTCGAATTTTTTTGAACTCGATCCTTGTCAGCTCTCAAAGGTATTTTCTCATTCAAGACAGACTGATTCTTTTTACTCACCTCTCAGTACCAGTAAACACGAAAGATTCTTTGAGTAACTAGCACATTTACGCTGTAGTGGAATCAAGCAGACACACTCAGTACTTTCTTCGCCATGTGTTGCCAGTGTTTCTTGACAAGAACGAGTAGACTAAACGTGATCTACATTGCCGTTCTTCATAGCTAGAGGAATATGAATGGGGAGTAATAAATAATGCTACGGAAAAAACCTGCTATTTTCACGTGAAATGTATTAAGTTCCTCCTATATAAGTGAAAAACACCCATAAACTATTCAGCATCCATAATTGCTTGACGCAGAACGGCTGAACACAAACGCAGACTTTGGTCCAAATTATTATAGCTGCATGAAATTAGGACAATACGTCAAAAAGTGTGTTTACGATCACTGCATTGCAAGCTAAGGGTTAGTGCATCAATGCCTTCTGGAGTAGTTTATGTTATTGTTCAGTCTTTTTGTTTGTGACCTTCCGGTTGGTTTGTGGATTCACATTGCCAAACCCGAAAGAAGGCCTCACCAGCTAAAATCTACAAGTTAATCACGACTGTTCGAATGTTCGAACATATATATTTGACCGTATACGTGGCTGCGTGCTTCGGTCTGCCTGCCTCATATACCTAGGTCAATAGATTGAAATATATATGCATATGTGCATTCACGTATGCGTGTGTGCGTATATGCCTTCATATACGAACACTCGTTCACATGTGTGTACGGAAGACACAGAAATGCTCTGGTGGTTGCATGCTGAAACAGAGTAATTAAATGTCATCGTAAATCACACATTCCCCCCGACGCACGCGAAACTCACATTGAACGCAACCCAAACACGACATGAGCTATGGTGGATAGTGGACAATGGACATTCATTCACTCGAACTATGGCAAATCACAAACGGATCGGGGGGATGAATGACTTATGGGTTGTGAAGCCGCTGTTTCAGCAGTGGTGTTGGTGTTTGTGAGCGCGCACTCTTCTGTGGACACAAAATCAGGTTTATTAGGTCAAGCCCAACTTCGCTTTGTGGGTTGCGAGTCGGCAACTTTTCTCTGTATGTATGCTCGTTTATGAATGGATTTCAAGATAGAAAATGCATCAGAGTAGGTCCGGTCCGTGTGCACGCAACGGCGAGAGCAAGATCGAATCGAAGAAAGAGCACGACTGTCGGTGGACAACGGCGACTGCTGCATTGATGGTCCGAATCTAAACGAGAGAGATAGTTCGGGTGAGACTGCTTGGTGGTGTGGCTGTTGGGGTTCGTTCAAACCCATGGGGTTTTGGTTCAGTGATCGAAGTTCATGGAAGAACAAATAGACGGTCGGTTAAGAGAAATAATTAATCAAAAACCTTGGCGTTGACTTCTGTACCATTGTTCCCCTTGTTGTTGTTATTGCTGTTGTTGCTATTGCTGTTGCTGCTTCTGGTGTGTATGCACGAATGCTCAAAGGGCAGGTACTGGAAGCAAGAGTGTGATACAAATGGGCAAACGAGCTACACGTTGTTCCAAATTGATGAGAACCAACTTTTCTGATTCTGAGTATCTCCACCCACAGAGGATAGTAAATAACGTACGACTGGGGACGGTTTGTACATCTAACATATTGGACCGCTTCACATGTGATCTATGAGTCCTCAGATTAGATACCTCTTTGTGGGCCGAGAGCTCGCACACAAAATGAAATCGTCTGAGCTTTCCATTTTCTTAGAAAATGTAACTGATCTCAGTCCATAGCGTATACCGACAAAAAGTTTGGTTATAATGACGTCAACGAATGAGAATTGTGTGATGACCGACGAGTAACGGTTGTGGGATGCATAACCGGAGCACAAGAAAGTTCTTCGATGATGAGGAATTGTCCGAGGCAGTCCACATTACAGTGGACTAGGCGCTGAGTACTCTCAACGATCCAAATAAAAGTCTTCAATAAATTACTGATTCAACCTTTCTGTTCAAAGAGAACAGAAACATCCACCTAGAATAGGGTACCACTTGCCCTATTCAACGGCATACGTTTACGGCCTGGGAGAGGCACACGAGATACGATTAAGGGAATGCTACTTTCAGTTGAAATTGTACGTAGTAAATAAGCCGATAAGGTGCATTACCATTTTGTTTAAAAAATGACCTAAGCAACAGTTTACCGTTTTGTTCAACTTTTCATGATTCGATTATGGCAAAATTACTGATTGGTCAGAAATACCAACCGCAACAACAACAACAACAACAACAACAAAGACGAAAAAACAGAAACGGTCAAAGCAAAACTATGGTAAGTAGGACAGTTCTATTCACTCGTTTCGTTTACATTTGGAACGAACTTGCGAAGGTTATAGTTTTTTTCCAGTCAGCAAACTGGTGTTCTTTTAAGACGCTGCAAAATGTGCACGGAGAGAGGAAGCAATCAAAGTTGGGCATATTCTTGAGTTTCAGGCGGGAATGTGCACACGGATCAATGGATGCTTTTTATTTGCAGCTCCTTGCACTTGGGAAATTCTCGGGGCAGAAATATTGTGAAGGACTGGAGGTGATCTGTACAAACATCTGCGAGATGACTTCATAACTTTGACAATTTCTTTTTTACGTGTTTTACAGAAATAGCCATGGTTTTTTACTGTGGGTATTCACAAAGAGTTACGTCAGAGATCTTGACCTTATTCGCAATCTAGTTTTAGAGTCTTCTGAATCCACCTTAAATTCGAACCCATCTCGTGGTACTTTGATATCTTAATTCAAATGATCGGTAAAACCACACGAGAACAACAGAGAGAACTGACTACCCGGGTACCTTCAAATTTGGCCTTTCATAGAATTTTGTCAATTCACCCCACATGCTTCACATTCCAGTGCCCACGGAACCTGACTGTTGCGGTCGCCACAGTGTTCATCGTACGGATAAAGTCATCATGCCCAATTACGTAAAATACTCTAGTGATATCTCTTAACTGCACTACGGACAACCTGGTAGGAGCCTCGATCGATAGACTCTCACACAAAAAGCTAGAGGGACTCACCAAAAATTAGAGAAATGCATAGGAACACGAAGCTTGATGGAGAGTGACTTTGCGAAAACATTGTTTGTCACGCATCCATTTTGTAACCGGTAATCAGTATCAAAGTTAGAGCAATAAATGGAAATATATCATAGTAGACTATAATTGTGCACTCTGACCCATCCACATTCTGTGCTCACTTGGCTGGTCATTTTAAATTCTGCAGTGACGTACGTCGTCCGCAGGAGACTGCTCATATTCGATGCGGTCATTTTTCCTCCGAATTCCTCAGACTGCTCGCCGAAGGAATGAGTGTGCACGTAAGTCCGGGAACTACGTATCAGCGAAAGCTTTTTCAAAATCCACTAGGGCGGAAAGGCGAACACTCAACCTGATGCCTGCTCAGGTACTACTAGTGTAATGACCAGGCTGTAAGCCACAGTTGTGGTGTTCGACTAACGTAAGTGCTGTCGACTGCTGTGAGACTTACCAAGCCTCGGCTCATGGAATCTTCCTTTTTTGTGCTTTTGCAGACTGAACACGTGCAACATCCCCGCGGAAGATCACTGGTCTTTGCTTGTTACACTAGGAAACTGAAACTATCTCAAAACATGGATAATGATACAATAAATATGTGGGATTTCACCTGCAGTTTGCATGCAGAAACTGGACGTAGAAGCTCTTAATCCGAGTTTCAACAATGTCACTGGCTCAGTTTTCATATGAAGCCGGGAGAAAAATGTTGACAGGAGAGATGTACTTATATTTCTGGCTGCTCGGAAGTCTACAAAGAGCTAATCCAACTGAAATTAAGACAATCCAGTGGGTCTGTTGGTGATTCGTCGATGATACGGAAAGAATGTGCAGCAACTATATTTTTGCAGCTTAAGTTATAAAAATCTCAGAGGGTGTCAGAGAAAGACACCTCCAAGTTGCGGCCCATAACTTGCAAATATGTTGTCTCAAAAGTACTCGGAAAACTATACCAAAATTAAAGGCGTTCAATTTCTGGATTTCCTCGTCTATTGGACCCAGTTTATCCTGTAGGAAAAGTCAGACCGTCAGAGTCTTTTCCATAGATTACGACACCTCTTTCAGCTGTGCCAAATGGAACAAATTTCCCCGCTTTCTTACAACCGGTTGAGTTAAACCTTCAATCGTTGCTTTATCGACCAATCAATTTGCTAAACGCCAACAGTTTACGCGCTTATGTAGTGGGGCTTCCTCCCTTGCATCTTCAATGTTGGGTTTTCCACAAACCTATTCATCATTGCTCACTTTCAATGACTCATTGCTTATTAAATGAGTATACTTTTTAGTATTTGGTTTACACTGACACGACAACTCTGTACGTTCCTTTCTACCGCAAGGTTTCTCCGACATAGCCTAGTAGTATTCAAATCGAAACTGACTGTTGACTCATCCAAATGTGTAGACTAGTTTTATCTTTTCTAACGTGTGATATTCGGACCAACACTATAGAAGCTACTCCATATGTACATATAAATTGAAAAATATGGTTCGAACTACGTGTAGTGATTCAAATGCCTTCACACGCGGCCCAGTGCGCGGCAGCCTCGTTTCCAGTATCCAACCAATCAGGTGAGGTCGGGCCTTAACTGTTAGACTGTGTGGATACAACGAAATCGCATGTCGATTTTTGTACGTAAACGAGTGAGTACCAACCAAATTTGACAGAATACAGTCCTAACGTCCTTCTTTGGTCTTGTTGTTCTCCCATTTCGCGCAGTCTGAGTCCGAGTTACTTCATTACGTACGATTGACAACCTAGATACGATTCTCACACCATGTCATTAAAATACCTCGGTGTAATACTAACACGGCATTTGATATGGTACGATCATATTAATGTGACTTTTTAAATTACAGAAAGTATATTTAAAGTAGTACCTTTTAAGTCTTCTTTATCCCGTGTTGTTGGATTAAATATTTTCTACGTGCTGGCAGATATCCTGCCGTATTGGCTTTATGGATCCTCCGATTTCTTTCCTGGGCTACTGAAAAATGACTTCGAACTCATTTCCGGATCTTTGAAGAACAGTTCCAGATGCAGTAGAATACTGTGCGCATATCTTTCCTGTCATATTTTGTCTTGACGTTCCAACTCATTTGAACAAAGAAATCGGTGTCACTAGGTTGCACGGTGTATTCCGGAGCATCTACCATTGAAAACTGCAATCAAGGTTGTCTTTTCTAGACGGTGAATTGACTGTCCGCTTGAGAACAAAGGCAAACACAAACACACATGAGTCAAACAACAAGCGTTAGCAATAAAAAAACATATTGCCAAGAAAAGGTAAACGTAATTAGCAGCGCTTAGTGCTTGCGTCACTGTGGTAATGATGACTAATTGTCACCGCCTCCGCGTATCTCACCAGTCTTCCATTGTTTGCGACGTGAATGGCGATGAGCGCCGCACTTAGATCTAAGCAATGCTTCGCCTCCCAAGTGTGTTGCGTAAAGAACGACTTGAGTGTTCTGCCTCTGCTAGATAACGTCACCGACTTTGCCTGTTTGCTCATCGTTCTACGTAGTCAAACTGGAATATGGTTCTTTCAATGATGGTACCTTTTTCCTGTAAAAACCTTTTTTCAGTTTCAACCTATACCAGAAAACTGCTTGGAAAGATCAGAGAGGAAGCGGCCCATCCACTTTGCTGTGATCACATCAAATGCCTTCACAATTTTTCTACGCTTTCAAATATCCGTAATAGTATGGTCGCACAAAGGGGTACGCATGTTTTAGGGTGGTCTTTCTCGCGCGATTCCTTACCAAATCAGATCAAATTTCCTTTGAGCTACTAGCAATGCTTCATTCACATTCAATCTGACCATATGACAACTGAATATACACATCTAGGAACGCATGAAGTATTTGCCTGACCTGACATGAATTGACCTTACATGAGTTGACCTGACTGTATATTGAAATGAGCGTTTCCGTCTAATTAAAAGTATTGTATTTTATGAAAGAAGCACGATAACCACCTGAGTTTGCTATTGCACGTCAAATATGAGAAGACCATTGGGAGATGCGGTAGACAATGGCTAAAAGGCATTGATAGCGCGTCAGTGTAGCTTGCGAATGATTCGGCGGAGAAACATGATCACGAAAATCATGAACAGAATGAATTAGACACCAATGGTACAAAAACTGTAAGCACTGGAGAAATTGCTCGGAAACCGGAAATTCCGTTGATTGTAACGGAATTGAAATGCGAAATTTCAGACGGGTTTTGGCAAGTATCATTGAAATTTATTGTACTCATCCATTCCCAGTGATCACATATACTCTCAGTGAATGATAAAGAAAAAGTAAAGGTGTAACTGAAACGAGCGACTTTCAGGACACGACGAGGAACGACGGCAACAGCGAAACTGATGACAGCATTCAAGTTTCCGGTGACTAACGAGGTGGGTTGAGAGACTGAAAAGGTCGTCGGATATGTACTGAATGCAGTGTTCTTCCGCGAGGGTTGTACCAGCAAGATCTGCGAAGGCGCAGAAAAAAAAATGAAAACCCGAAGATCTAAAGCCCAGTAAGTGTACAGGCAGGTGTAAACACTTACGGCAGAGTATGAATACGTGGGTCTACGACAGTGCATTAGAAGAGCACACAGTGGGATGCTATAGCTAATTCGCCGATATCCAGGTGGGAATATTCTGCGACGTGTCTGCAACAGAATTAACCTTTAATGATCTAGTGTCGAACTGTCATCAAGTGCTCTGAGTGAACTAATAAACTCGGAATTCAGCACTGTCACTGAGGGAAAAACGAGTTGAAATATGACAGGTCGGACCATTTTGGTCGACACCAACAATATTCATTTTACTGTTTAATTTCCGTGAAGAAAACGGCCGAGATCGGTGAAAGTAGAAGATAGAGAAGAGGCACAGAACAGAATGCTAAGGAGTGTGTGAAAACATGACGATGGAGAAAATAACCGAATGTTGGGCACCCAATGTAAACATCATGAAACAACGGACTGACTCGGGTTGTAGGGAACACAGCAAAACATGTTGTTGTCGAGTACACTCGTGTTCCTTCTCCTACGTGTGCGTTTTGTAACCGCACTTGTTATTCTGCTTGGAAGTGATCACTGAATTTGATGGTGTCCTTTGCAGCTGGATCGATTGTGTTTCCAGTGAACCGATTACGGTAGCTCCTACGTGTTGGTGATCACTTTGGATGATCACTGTGAAACGTGTGAAAAAAGACTACCAACGAAAAATTTAAAACTAAAAAGAACCGTTCTGAGGATACTTCACTAATGCATGTGGAAAATGTGTGACGAGTAAAAAGTTTCGTAAAAGATGTCCAGAAACATTTACTGAGGGTTTTTTAAACCCGCAACTCAATGGGGCACTTAAAGCTGCATCAAAACTAAGCAGAAGTTCACTTCTGGGCGCACTGAATTGCACACTTCAAGCTCGAAGTTTGGTACTGAATAACGACCTTGAAAGCTAACTGGTTATCGAGCGATGATTAAGCTGAACACATCAAAAAGATCCTATGAAGTTGTTGGAATTTTACACAACTATCTCCGGTGCATTTACCTGGCCTGTAGACAAAGCGGACTGACCTCAAATGATCTTGAAATTAGATCATTTGCAATGAGGAATATTTTACTTGACTAAATTTAGCACGTTGTAGTGCAACCGGAAAAAAAGACAACCTCTTCTGAACGTTGCGTGATTTGCGAAAGCTTGAGTGCGTCAACCAGCACACATCTCAACTGATTGGATTCATGTGAAGCCAGACCCTCTTACTGAAATCAGATTGGATCCTTATTGGTCGGTTCGTTTGCCTCACGCATAGTTTCAGTTACAAACAATTACACTTTGGATAAACCTAAAATATTCCTGATTTGGGTCCACACAGTTCGGAGTGTGCGCGGATCCGTACACTGTTCGTTTCAACGCACGAGGCAATCTTAGGCGACAAAAGTTCAACACTCACGTTCCTCGGCGCTTTAAACTGCATACAATTTAAAGACCTCCATCCGTATGATGCATTTAGGTGGAGTTTTCATAACAAAATTATGGAGTCTAGAACTCGTTGAGTTTGTTCATCATCAAGGAAAAGGGTTAAGGCTTTTGAAACGTGTCGTGCTTATTTGGTTAGAAAAGCAACGTTGTCAGATTCTTGACCACAAGAAAGGTCCACCATACCGCACACATTTTAGACAGACAATCTCGTTCTTTTTGTAAATTCACTAGTTCCAATGATTCATTCTCTATTTTCGAAGGAAGTCGCTTAAACACACTCAAAAATGACCTCACAGTGCAGGTTCAAAGAACTGCGAGATTAAACAATGCATGATTATGGAGGATGAAGGCTTAACTCAAATCGCGTTGGATGCTAAATTTGAGAATAAACGAAAAACTCTTCTCTCATTCGATTGCATAATGTAGATCTCGTGCTTTGTGAATCCACAGAGTACAGTTCGATTTGGTAGCACTGTGCTCGGTTTTGATCACTTCTGATTTGGAGTTATTCTGTGTGCGTTCTGTCCACTGCGATTTTGTAGCACAATAGCGAATCATCACGTTCACACAGGCACCACAGAACATTGTAAATGTCCGTCTGTCTGTCTGACTGTCCGTCTGTTTGCCTACTTCTCTATTTTTCGGAGTACTGCCCACAGTATATTTTGAGGTGCCTTTTCAACATGGGGAAATAAATGTCTCATTCTGGGTTTACCACCACTCTTCACGGGTATCGTATAGGTTGTTCGTTAATTCTAATACCCTGGCAACTTTTTTTTAAAGTACTCTTCAAACATTCTGTCAGTTAACAGTTAGCAGCAGAAAAAAGGATACAAAAACTGCAGTCTATTCATAAATAGAGCACGAAATAGTTAAATGACAGGACCACCATTAAAGCGTGTATCTACCTACTGTCGAGAGACTAGCTTCTTAAAAAACTAGGAGTCATATTCCAATTAGGGTTGATGCTTACTTTTTAAGATAGTAACGTCTATCTGAATGTATAGTTCATTAGGCCCTAAGATAGTTCAGTGGTAGTCCCGTACTTGATGAGGAGTTCGCACTCGGATTATCTCTCGGATAAATGATTTACGACCCATGTTCCGCGGACTTTTTCCTGAATTTCCGCCACAGTAGACATACCAGTACCACCTAGATGGGCATCGGAAATATCCGGGTGCAAACTGGCCGCTAATTCTCCATACCATTCTGGCCTGATGCATGCATTACCGTTAAACGGAACAGTTAGATTTTTGTTGTGTATTTTTCACTTCACTTTCTCCACACCAGCGTGACAGAGTCCTGCCCGGTCAATCAACCGTAAATTTCGGCCGGCTATGTACATCTATAGAACAAACTGAACTAGCAGCTCTCTTACCAAGTCGATCAATTCGATTTCCGTTCGTCTGTTCACTCAATCTTTTATGCCTCTGTTGAACCAATCACTCAATCATCCTATTCACAGGAAATCGATTAATGGCCACACACACACACACTCAAAGCACAGGTTCGTGTACAAGAACATGGTTGAGAGGGCAACACAAAGAGAAAACCAGGTGGGAACGAGGCTGGACTCCGTTGAAGTACAGTACACTCCACCCTATCTCACTTCACTTTTTCCGTCAATGATCCACTCTGGCCACCACGGCCAGTCAGGAATGCGGTGTGACTTTGCGCAGTCGTAAAATTTCGTCAACAAAAATGGAACCTCATTCTCGTTGATGCGTGGATAGATCGTCATGAGGCCAATCTTATCTCATCCGTCCCCCTTCCACCAACTTGTCACACTTTGGACTTTGTATAACTACGATGCTGCTGTCGGTGCTGCCGAGGGTGCACTACAACAGTCAACTGTCCTCCCGCTGTTACTCGTCGTCATCAGTGACATTTATGTCGTTCATGTACGACAGCGATGACAAGGACGAAAAGGAGGCCCTACTATTACGACCAGTAGGACATGGATGGCGACTAGAACAAAAATGCCGAGGAACTTGAGGGCGTTTGGTTCTGTGTGTGTGTGTGTGTGTGTGCTTATCTGTGTGCATGTGCTTCTGAAATCTTCCCGCAGTGAGCGACAAAAGCACAGCAGATTCGGACCCAACGACTTGGTAGGTCCCGACAGATTTCCGATACAGGGGGGGAAGAGAAAACGATGAACTCAAATGAACGACCTCGATGGTGAAATATGATGCCAGTGCCTGACTAGATTGCTTTAATACATATGCATGTTTATTGGGGTAGAAATTTCACTTGAAAAACAGTGATGAAAGTTGCACAAAGTTATTTTATTCCTGATAGGAAAATAGAAAATCGTTATTAGATATAAAATAGAATACAAAACGGGTTTTATACTGATTTTTAGACAGATGCTGGTACCACGCAGAGTTGATGTTGTTTCTTACTGGAATAAATGAGTACACCGTGAGGTCGGATATCCCCAATAATCTACGCAAACCACTTTACGGAAATTTCCCACCCTTCTTGTGACAACTTAACTTGACTCTATATCTCTGTGCTTTAGAAAACCGTTTTAACTGCACTTTCAAAATTTATTTACCGAGTGATACAATTTAAAGTCAGAAGTAAAAACCATATTCTTTAGACAGTAAGTACAAGATTGGTGA